>OY728138.1:0-10000000 GCA_963277665.1 Viscum album | reverse complement strand
TAAAAATTGTGTTCATTCACCCTAGTTCATCACCTTGGGTTAACTAGTTCTCTTTTTCAAGAAATAGGATTTATCGACGTGGATGTGTATCGCTTAACGAGATCTTAACCAAATTATCGTGAATAAAAAGCCTCCCCTTACATGGATTGATGAATTTTTCAATCAAAATCGAGGAGATCTGTACTTCACAAATGTATATCATTGTTCTATATATCATCATATAAAGGTGAAAAATATATATATTCAGAATAAAACATTTTTTATACGATATATATACATAGAGATTATAACTATTCAATTCATACATACTAATTCCCCTAAAATCATCATAAAATAGGTGAATAGAGTTATTATAAGCCACCATAAAAAATTGGAAGTATTTATTTCTGAAATTTTCATTGACTCAAAGATAAAGGAGGAACATGAATACTATATGAGAATTGTGTTGGAAATATTAATAATGGATAACATCTATGATATTTTCAAAAAGATTGACTTTTCTATGATGGATGTCACATTATTAGGGAATGTGATCACTAGGGAGGGAATTTCTATGGGCCCCTAAAATATAATTGAAATTGAGGAAATGGATTAGAACCTTAAGAATCATATAGAATCACAATTTTCATATATTATCTTGGTATTTACGAAATTTCTTGATAAATCTCTTGTGATTTTATACACCACATTCTATGTTTACATAGAAATGGTAAAGTATTTGTGGATGGAAGGTTATTAAAAAACTTCAATAAAATGAAAAAGAGGTTAATCACTGAATCTATACTCACACTACCCCCAATTAAAAAGGGTTTGTGATATAAAATAATGCTTCTAATAAATGATTATATTGTGTACTCATTTAATATGATAAATCGATATCCTAAACCTCAGGATAATTCAACTTCAATGATATGAACTGCTAGACACATGATTTAGACTTTTTGATTATGTTATGTCCTTTGATGATTTATTGATCCTACCACCATGGAGAGAAATGAGATATATATACAAATCAAAAAAATAAAATTATATATTCCAAACAAAATAGCTAAAAAAATTTCAATAAAGGTGGTTTGATATAATAAAGGACTAGAATTGACATATTCACAACCATTCTAGAAATGTGAATAAGTTATTAGATGCTTCTAATAAAAGATATTTAGTTTTCTATGCATGATACAGAATGTGGAAAAATAAATATTCATGGAAATATAATGAATTTATTTTGAAATTATAAAAGTAGGGAAGACATCTTACCACTCACAAATGTCTTCGTAATCATTTATCTCAGAGAAAATAAATGATGATCAAAGGTATGATTTTTAGATTCAAAATAAGGTGATACCTGATAAATATGGGAAGTTTGGAGAAATTAACATCGATAAATATGGTATCTTTTAGATTGGAACTATGCTTTGTGTGATTTCATCACTTGTGATAAAAAATAGCTATTGTATAATGGAAATAAATCATCTTTCTTTATCAACACTACCAAAATGTACCATGATTTTGAGAGAACTTCAGGTGGGAAAATATGAAGGGGATTGTTGAATACAACTCAAAGTTCCTTGTATGCTAAAAAGTTAATGAAGAGTGATTAAATTAAAAGTGGATGATGCAACAATTTCCCATACCCATATGTTTTAAGAACCCGGTTCTTATTTATGAGGTACAAGTTTTTTCTTTTCTCTTTTCCTTAAGTGTTTTTGGGAACATAAGGACAATGGTAAAAAATCATAAATTTTGGGACTAAACGCCATGCAATTTTCCGCACGTCGTATACTTTTGGATTTGTGGGATGAGTACAAAGGGCATGTAGCCATGTCGATGAGGAAAGGTGTAAAAACCGACTACACGCCGTGTAGGTTGTATTTACACGCCGTGTAGTCAGTCGACAAGCGAATAGTAAGGTTGTGACCAGCTGGGCAATAATACATGCCTTGTATGGAGGCATACACGGTGTGTACCCATGTCAACAGATGAACAGTTCCACGCTGGAGGGAAGCCGCCAGCAGAACAGTTAAAAAATGAAAAAGTACAAGCCGTGTATTTTGTTTTCTTTTCATAAAATGGGCAATATCTTCATCATATGGCAGAGGAGGTGTTTGAGTTAATTTTGGAGAAAGAGAGGAGGCCGGAGCTTTGGAGATCCACCGAGTGTACATCAAGAATCGGATTCTTCTACTGACGATCTCGTTGGAACCGCATGGGTAAGCCCTTCGCTCTCCTTAAACTGTTCTTACTAATTCTTTCCCGAGGGAAAGTTATTTACGTTTGAATAGGTTTTCTTCTAAACGAGATCTACATCATCTTTGGGTGTTTCTGGATTTGACATTTGTGTATACCGTTTGTGGGTGTTTAAGGTAGGTGTCTTGGTGTTTAATTTCCAACTGATGTGCGTTTTTGGGTATCGTTGTGATACGTTCCCTTGAATGGGGCATCATAAGGATATGTCCTTGTTGAATTAAATACCAAGAAATTATTCGGTAATTTAAATGTGATAATAAACTACTGTATGGGATCACTGATTGGATCCAGGACCACCCCAGGGGTGCGTTCCTCTGTTTAGCCTTTTGGCCAGGATACTTGAGGGTATGCCTTTATAATAATTATTATAGAATTGACTTGAGAGTAATTGCATGTGTATTTCTTGTTTACATGTTTGGAACGGCCCATTTACTTGTTTAGCCTAAGGGCAGTGTTGTGACTAGCATGTGGGAAATGTACTACTTATCTTATGGGAAACTTCTTCTGTGCCTTTAGGCAATTGATTCTGTGCATGTGGGCGACACCTAATATGCATGTGGGCAATATTCGATATGCTTGTTGGAAGATTCATGTGTTCGGATTCTCTTTACCTAAGGGTAAGGGCTTACGTGTCTAAGGACTCTTGCTGTTTTACTTAGAATATTCACTGTGGTGATATCTTAAATTTAATGTTAAAAATATTAACAAAATTGCAATATAAATGGTAAAGTTAGTTACTTTTGAGTACTACATAGTTTATTTCATTTTACTACTGCACACTATTGTTGCATATTTTCACATAGTTGGGAACGTGCCCTTGGTGGGTGCCTACTGAGATTATTTCTCACACCCAGTTTGGGTCATGCTTTTCGGACCAAAAAGATTATATTTCTACAGGTGTGGATAAGGTCAAGGGTCCTTATACATGAAATTGATTTCTACTGAGGAGTAGGGGAGCATGGGTCCGGGCTTCGGCTCGCGATGCTGTCAGCTATTTTGTTTTGGATTTACTGTACTATATTGTTGTGTAACATGATCTGGCTATTTTCATAGAACATAAGACATGTTGCATCATCATCTATATAAATGTTGGATATCTTTTACTGAAGTTGTTTATTTTAAATGTGTATGTTTTATTGCTTCCGTTGTTGTTATATGCCATGTATTTATTTCTACTGTACTACACTTTGACAAATGAGGGAATAATTTCCCCACTATCAGAGCTGGGCCCTCACTGCTAGTCGGCAGCCTCTGGATTTGGGGAAATGCATTTGAGGTCATGTGGCGAACCGGGTTCAGGGCACCAATAGAGTGGCACCCAGAACCGGGATGTTACAAAGTTGTATCAGTGGCGTTATTTTCTTTTAATTACAATTTGGAGCCTTAGACAGGGATAGGATGAGAACAATAGTTGGTAATAAGCTGTGCCCGGGTGTATCTAACCCATGTATAAGGAAAATCCAATTTACCTCGTGTTGTAATTCTTCTGATTTTCCTAATTTTATAGTTTATTTGATTTCACCATCAGGTGACTCACTTGAATTGTACCATTTATAATTTTTCCATGGGGTTTATTTAGTTGAAAACTGATTAGATGAGGGTATGCCATCTCAAACATCATTTAGGCACATTCTAGAAATCACATGCCATGCATATTTTCCATTCCATGTAGGTTCATTAGAAATTTCATGTTGTTGTGATAGTTGTGGTGCTAGAAAAAACATGCTCTTGTGATAGCTACTTTAATAAATACCTGCTATGTGATAGGGCATTATTGTGATAGCCTGTTTATTGAATGGATAAAAAACTTTGGTTTTTGGGGAGTTTGGGCCCTCATTGACCGAAATTTAGTGGACCATTGGCTGTTTTTCCGGTTATAACACATATAAGATGCCAAAATTTGATTCATTGGGAGTATGGGACCTCACGGATCAGAATTTGGCACTTAGGTGTTTTTTTCAGTATTTTCTGGGTTTCAGAAGAAGTTTTGGAGGCATACTATCTGGAAACCCAGTATACACGCCATATAGTACCTTAAACATGCCGTGTATTTTCTTCTGTTCGGGAAGAGAAGAGGACTTTTTCAATACATGTCGTGTGCCCTAAGTACACGTTGTGTAGTCTCTTCCCAGGTCATAGACCATGTGGGTGGGATCACGGGGAAGGGAAGTGCATGGGGTGAACACGCCATGTACCATAAGTATACGTCGTGTAGTGTTGACCCGGAGTCTACCCGTGTAACTAACAAACACAGACAGGGAAAACTTAATATGTACACGCCATGTGTATATGGAACACGCCATGTAGTGTGATCTATGTATCCAGCCGTGTAACTTACAACACGGGTCGGTGGAGCTCATCTAGTACACACCGTGTACCTGTGGGACATGCCGTGTAGTCTTGTTCGAAGGAAGACCATGTGGAATTAGTCGTGTGGCTTGGAAGACAGAGTGGTGTACATGTCGTGTGCGGGTATAACACATTGTGTAGTATCAAGCCGAGTAGTCGGCTGTGTCACAGACGACACGAGCAGTTGGAAAATTACACCATACCTGATGTGTAGATTATATACACATTGTGTAGTTTTGTTCAATGGGAGCCATGTGGCTTGGCCATGTAAAAGGAACCGGGCAGGGAAGAAAAGTCAGGTACACGCATTGTAGTCAGTATACACACTGTGTAGTCTTGTTGTGCAATTTTATGTGCCTTCTTCCTCATGTTCCTCTTTTGGTTCCTTCGTTTCCAAACTGTGATAATCATGATCTAAGGAGTGCATTTGACCTTGTAGTGTCATGCTGCCGAGACGACCACACGTTGTTCGCCAAGAGAGAGACAACGATTATACTCTATAGATGATGGGCCATGGGCTACTAGTGGATCCTCCAGCAGAACCAGATGAGTCGCCAACCATTATACCAGACACATGAACGGATGCACAGTTCCGTGAAGGCTTTATGCGGTTCATGCAGACCTTTCAGGGAGCACCTCCGGCTGCCACATCTATGGAAGAGCTGACTCATATATTAAATCAGCAGCATCCACCTACGTTTTCAAGGGATGGTGGACCATAGGCTGCGGAGGCTTGGCTGGGGTCTATGCAGACTATTTTTGAGCACCTAGAGATGCCTCCAGGTCGGACGGTCATGCTCATGACGTATATGTTGCGTGATTCCGCCAAGAGGTGGTGTGATGTCACCACTCAGTCAGAGCATCAAAGTTACATGGTGTGGGAAGATTTCCGGACATCCTTCTATGACTTCTTCTTCCTAGAGAGGCTGAGGGAAGATCGAGCTCGAGATTCCATGAATCTGCAATAGGGCACTATGTCGGTGATGGATTATTCTGCTCGTCTCACTGAGCTTCAACATTTTGCACCCGTTCTGGTGGGCGATGAGACGCTGAGAGCCAAACTCTTTGAGGATGATCTTCGATATGACACCTGAGCATGGGTGAATGTTTTTAGGTTTCCTTTAATACATGCTATTGTGAATTAGGCACTAATTACATAGAGGAACCTATGGGAAGCTAGTGTGGTGCACCAGGGCTGTTAAACACCATTTTTTGGTACGATTTCTACTAGTAAGAGGATGAGACAGATGTAATTCTCTCAGGGTGGAAGTACCAGCTAGAAGAAGGTTTCAGGTGGCCAGGTCATGTGCTACTAGTGTGGTAAGGAGGGGCACAAGAAACCCTAGTGTCCACATGACCCAGTGGAATGTCGAGCTTCCGGCAGGATGGGTCACCTGCACAACTTTTGCAGGGAATTTCTACCGGTGTCTAGTAAGAGGGGTTCTGTGCAGACTCCGTGTGTGGGGGCAGGACTAGCAGCTTCTTACTAGTTGGGGAACTGGAATACGTTAGGGCATGCATGCAGCAACATTGGACGTGGCCATGGTAGCTAGAAACCAGGATCCCAGAGGCAGCAGGGTGGGATAGCTCAGGGTAGCCAGGCTGTGTCACAGGGCCACGACACTAGGTAGACATATGTAGTGAAACAGACCCAGTAAGAGCAGGATCCCAGACCTTCTACTGTCAGAGGTACTATACTAGTAGCTTCTGTCTTATCTTTTGTACTTTTCTATATGGGTTCTACACGTAGTTTTATATATGTTCCCATTGTGGAGAGCCTTGGGATCTATGTTTCTTCTTCTGTTGATGTTATGATGCTAGACACTCCATTGGGGACTAGAACGACTAGTGTGCATCAGTGCAAGGAATCCTCCCTTGAGTTTGGTGGGTGTCACTTCCATTGGTACATCTATGTCTTAGAGATGAAAAGATATGATTTTATTCTCAGGATGGACTGGTTGGTTCCCTTTCGGGCCCTTGTGGATTGCTATCATCATAGGGTGAGTTTCACGTCACCAGAGGGCGGAGAGTTTCTATAAAAGGGTGAATGGGATGTTCAGGTGTTTCGAGCTGGATTAGAGCATCACGGGAGAGGTGGTATCACAACCCAGATTGTGAGCTTATATCTGGATGACTAGAGGACTTCTCATAAGTATTTTCATCCAGTGGTTGATCGTTTCCGGGATGTATTCTCGGATGAAATTTCAGGTCTTCCTCCAGATCGTGAGGTGGATTTCTCTATTTTTCTTATTGCAGGAGCTGCACCGGTGTCCATTCCACCTTATAGGATGGCTACGCCTGAGTTGTAGGAGCTCGAAAGTCAGTTAGAGGAGTTACAGGCAAAGGGTTTCATCCTAGCCAACACTTCTCCTTGGGGTTCGTCTGTCATCTTTGCAAAGAAGGTAGATGGTAACCTCAGACTCAATGTGGATTATTGGAAGCTAAACTAGTTGACGGTTAAAAACTGATATCCCTTGGCGAGGATTGATGATCTACTTGATCAAATTCATGGAGCATGATTGTTCTCGAATATTGAATTGAGGTCAAGATATCATCAGCTGCACGATAAACCATCAGATATACCTCTTACATCTTTTAGGAGCATGTATTGTCTATACGAGTATACAGTTATACTGTTCGGACTCACGAATGCACTAACAGTTTTTATGGCTCTGATGAATTGTGTGTTCCATTCCTATCTGGATTCTTTTTTTGTAGTATTATTGGACGATATTTTGGTGTACTCTCACACTCGACATGACCATTCCACACATCTTGATATCGTATTGAGTACACTGAGAGATTATAAGATATATGCTAAGCTCTCAAAGTGCCACTTTTGGATAGACCAGATACACTTCCTAGGTCATATCATCTCAGAAGCAGGAATCTTATTTGACCTGGAGAAGGTGAGAGTAGTAGTTTCCTAGGATCAACACAAGAATGTGTTTTAGATACAATGTTTCTTTGGGCTGGCTGGTTACTACATGCGTTTTATACAGGACTTCTCCCGCTTAGCAGGACCGTTGACAGGTTTGACTCAGAATGGTGTGAAGTTCGTTTGGTCAGAAGCTTGTGAGACAGCCTTCCAGGAGATGAAAGGAAAGTTGACAACAACACTGATCCTGATACTCCTAGAGTAGGGGAAAAGCTATACAGTTTACTGTGATGCATCAGATATTGGGCTAGGATCTATGTTGATGCATGGATACCGAGTTGCTACATAAGGGTCTCGACAGTTGAGGCCACAAAAGAGGAATTACCCGACGCATGATCTTGAGTTGGCTGCAGTTGTAAATGTGTTGCGCTGTTGGAGACATTATCTCTTGGGAGAACATTTTGTGGTGGTCACGGACCACAAAAGTTTCAAGTACATCTTTAGCCAGCGTGACATGAACCTGAGAGAGAGAAGGTGGGTTGAATACCTTCAGTCCTTTGATTTTGAGTTTTCCTATACACCTGGTAAATATAATGCAGTTGCTGATGCGCTGAGATAGAAGACACAGACACATGCAGTTAATTAGGCTAGTGGTGAGTGCCAGCTTATGGCTTTGTTCTCTGAGATTCATTTGGAGATGCACGACAGTTAGGGGAAAACATATCTTTATTTTTTAGCTATGACCTCTACCCTCCTAGATAGAGTGAGGATGAGACAACTATCTGGTTCAGAAGTCCTAGTACTACTAGAGTTACTGGCAAGTGAGGGCCCTCCTCTAGGGAGGACGGTTGGCGATGATGAAGTTTTTTATTTCCATGGATGAGTGTGGGTTCCAAGGGATATACGTGAAGAGATAATGCAGGAGATTCATGCTTCAGCGTGGGCAGTTCCTTCCGGGTTTACCAAGACGTACCGAGACTTGAGACGACAATACTGGTGGACGAGTATGAAAAGGGAAGTAGCTGGTTTTGTTATGAGGTGTTCCACCTGTCAGCAGGTGAAGGCAGAACATCAGAGGCCAGCCTGAATGTTATAGCAATGACATATTCCAGAGTGGAAATGGGATGATGTCGCGATGGACTTTGTGACTGGGTTGACGAGGTCACCTCGAGGAAATGATGTTGTGTGTGTTTTTGTGGATAGACTCACAAAGGTATCTCACTTTTTTCCGATCAAGTAGACCTTCAGATTTGATGAGCTCAGAAAGCTGTGTATCCGAGATATCGTACGTCTTCATGGGGTCCCTCATTCTATCATTTCAGATAGGGATGCATGTTTTACGTCTCGTTTCTGGAAGAGTTTTTAGAGGGCACTGGGTACACAGGTGCTTCTGAGCATAGCATACCACCCTCAGACCGATGGTCAATCATAGCGTACAATACTGGTGCTAGAGGACATTATACGCGCATGCGTCCTAGACATTGGGGGCTCTTGGGAGAATCATATACCCCTAGTGGAGTTTTCCTATAATAATAGTTTTCAGGAAACTATTGAGATAGTTTTTTAAGAGGCTTTATATGGTATGCCATTCCGATCACCATTGTTCTATATAGAGGAAGGTGAGGCAGCTTTACTGGGACCACCTCTCATGCAAGAGACTTTTGAGAAGGTCCAGTTGATTCAGAAGCAAATGGATACTACACAGTCTCATCATAAATCTTATGTTGATCACTGCAAACAACCCTTGGAGTTCATGGTTGGGGATCATGTTTTCTTGCGTGATTCACCGACGTTGGGACACATATAGATCAGGAGACTGGGTGAACATTCACCGAGGTATGTGGGGCCATTTGAGATTCTGGAGAGAGTCGGGCTGGTTGCCTATCGGTTGCAGTTACCACAGAGGTACTGATCCACACACGATGTCTTCCATATATCTCAGTTGTGTCACTATCATTCAAAACCATCTCATGTCTTTCAGCCCAATGAGGTCGAGCTTGAGGTAGATGTTTCCTTTGAGGAGCATCGGATTAGTATCATTGATAGGAGCATGGAATTTCTCCGAGGTCGGTCAGTTCCTCTCGTACAGGTGTTATGGCAGCATAGCCGAGTGCAGGACGAAACCTGGGAGTGGGAGATAGACAAACAGGCTCAGTGGACAGAGTTGTTCATGGATATCTCTTCAACACCCTTGGAAGGGAAATTAGGGGATGAATTGCTTTATGGGGGGATGTTTGTATGAACCCAGTTCTTATTTTTGAGGTATGAGTTTCTTATTTTCTCTTTTCTTTAACTGTTTTTGAGAAAATAAGTAAAATGGGGAAAATCATAAATTTTTGGACTACACCCCGTGTACTTTTCCACACGTCGTGTACATTTGGCCGTGTGGGATGAGTACACAGTGCGTGTAGCCATGTCTGTGAGGAAAAGTGAAAAAACTGACTACATGCCATATAGGTTATATTTACACGCCGTGTAGTCAATTGGCAGGCGAATCGTAAGGCGGTGGCCAGCTGGGCGACAATACATGCCGTGTATAGAGGCATACACGCCATATACCCATGTCGACAGATGAACAGTGCCATGCTAGTGGGAAGCCACCAGCGGAACAGTTAAAAAATGAAAAAGGACATGCCATGTACTTGGAAGTACATGTTGTGTAGTTGTTGTTTATGCTTAAAATTAGAAGTAGCCTCCTCACTTGGAATAAGAGGCGTTTGGGTTCGTTTGGGAGCAAGAGTGGAGGCCGGAGCATTGGAGATCAGCCGAGCACACATTGGGAATCAGATTCTTCTGCTGACGATCTCGTTGAAACCATAGAGGTATGCCCTCCGCTCTCTTAAAGTCGTTCTTACCAATTCTTTCTCGAGGGAAAGTTATTTACATTTGAACATGTTTTTTTATAACACAGATCTAAGTCATCTTTGGGCGTTTTTGGATTCGACATTCACATATATTGTTCATGGGTGTTTATGGTTAGTGGCTTGGTGTTTAATTTCCAAATAATGTTCATTTTTGTGTACCGTTGTGATACGCGCCCATTAATGGGGTGTCGTAAGGCTGAGGCCATATTGAATTAAATACCTTGAATTGTTTTGGTAATTTAAATGTGATAATAAACTACTATTTGGGATCGCTACTTGGATCCAGGACCACCCTGGGGGTGTGTTCCTCTGTTTAGCCCTTTGGCTTGGATACCCGAGGGTATGCCTTTATAATAATGATTATAGAATTTCCTTGAGAGGAATTGAAAGTTAATTTCTTTTTTACATGTTGGGCATGGCCCAGTTACTTGTTTTTCCTGAGGGCAGTGTTGGGATTTGCCTTTTGGAAATGTACTACTTAGCCAGTGGGAAACTTCTTCTGTCGCTGTGGGCGGTTGATACTGTTCATGTGGGCGACACCTCATACGCCTCTAGGAAATATTCGATATGCCTATGGGTAGATTCCTGTGTTTGGATTCTCTTTACCTGATGGTACGGGCATACATGTCTGAGGACTCTGGCTATTTTACTTAAAATATTAACTATGGTGATATCTTAAATTGAATGTTAAAAAGAATAATAAAATGGAAATATAACTGGTAATGTTTGTTAATTTTGAGTACTACATAGTTTATTTTATTTTACTACTGCACACTATTATTGCATATTTTCACACAGTTGGGCACGGGCCTTTGGTGGGTGCCTACAGAGATTATTTCGCACACCCTGTTTGGGTCATGATTTTCGACCCAAACAGATTATATTTGTGCAGGTTTGGGTAAGGGAAAGGGTCCTTATATAGGTATTTTATTGCTACTGAGGAGTAGTGGATCATGGGACCAGGCATTGTCTCATGATGCTACCAGTTGTTTTGTTTTGGTTTTACTGTAGTGGATTGTTGTGTAACATGATCGGGCTATTTTCATAGAACATAAGACATGTTGCATCATCATCTATGTAAATGTTGGCTATCTTTTACTACGGTTGTTTATTTTAAATGTGTATGGTTTATTGATTCCACTTTTTTTGTATGGTTTCTATTTATTTCTGATGTGCTACACTTTGAAAAATGAAGGCATAGTTTCCCCACCATCAGACCTGTGCCCTCACTGTTTGTCGGAAGCCTCTGGCATTTGGGGGAATGATCTTGAGATCACGTGGTGAACTGGGTTTGGGGCACCCGTTGAGTGGCACCGAGAACCGGTACGTTACATATGTAAAGGGGATAAAATCACCAAGGATGTTGTCATTAGTCTCCTAATGACATCCAGTGGAATTAATACCATATAGATTATGGTGGATCAACTCACCTAGACATCCCACATCAATGGTATTTAGAATGAATTTTAATGTGACCATGTTTATGAGATATACATTAAATAAGTGTTGAGGTTGTATGTGGAACCCTTTTTGATAATTTTTTACTATGATCCATGGTTATCTATAAAATTATTGAGTAGTATTCAACATGATCTAAACACTGAATTGAACTTGAATATGAACAATCACCCGTTAAATGATTTTCTACTGAAATGGATGATTCATACACTCCAAGATATGATTAGATCTTTATTAAAACAATTTAATGTATGTTGGGATCAACATATTCCATATGTGGAGTGATCAAACAAAAATAGTTTCCAATCACATATTCAAATGGACTCATATGATGATATATATGGGACACAATTTATATATCCAACATGTTGGGATAAATTTTATGAATAGAAGATTCATAGACTTGATCTTGTATAAGAAATTATGGATACTGTTCAATCCATTCAATAGTACATTAATGATACCAAATTTTGAGAAAATCTATAAAATGAAAATCGATGAATGGTAATAGAGCCCAAATATTGAGACAAATTTTTTTTCCAAGTATCACCTAGGAAGACATTGATGCAATTTTAAAATAAGGGATCGCTCATCCATAGTTACATTATCCCCTTTAAGATCATTCATCACATAGGTTTAATGGCCTATAGACAAGAATTTCTGGAAAACATTGATCTAGTTCACGATGAGTTCCATGTATTTCTTCTGAGGATGTACAAACTTGATCCCTCTTAGGTATTGAATCTAGAGGTTGTACATATAGAGTATGACCATTCCCCTGAAAAGCATCCAGTTAAAATTTTCAACCATGGAGGTAAATGTTAACTCAATAAGATGACTTTCATAATTAATTTACTTTGGTGGAATCAGAAGTATACAGAATCAACATGGGAACCTATGGACGAAATGAGATATATGTAACCTCATCTATTTTCTATCAGTGATATACTTTATAATTTCAAGGATGAAATTTTAATATAGTTGATGAATGTAAAAACCAAAAATATTATATATATTTAATTTCTCTTCTGAATAAATAGTATTTGATATAATTATGTATACTCTATAAAATAAATAAATGATTTTTTTATTTCACTAAATTTGAAACATTACATTTATATAATAAATATATCCATGGAAAAGGACACTAGTAAAATGGGTTATATAAATAGAAACAAAAATAAAAACAATTGGAACTACAAAATATAGATCATGTTGATGTTTTAGAATTTAGAACTCATGAACATCAATTAAAAAAAATATACTAAATAATAGTAATTCAATTAACATATTATAAATGAATAATATATAACATTAATAGGAAATGACATGAATTATTAATAATTAATTAAATGGTATTTATAATAGGTTATATGATTGTTGGAATAGTGATATTATAGTTGGAATAAAAATATGATTGTTTTAAATAAAAACATCACCATTATGAATAATCATTAGATCTTTGGAATAGTATAGTGAACTAAATATCGTAATATAACACATAAATAATATTTATAAATACAAATTTAACAAACTATTAAAAAATTATCCTATGAAATAAATACCAGGTCTAAATACTCAAATAAATAATAATCACTATTTTAAATAAACTATATTTTAATGTATTTCATAAAATTAATTTTTTTCCGTTAATAATTAAAATTAAATATATTAGAAAATTATTTTTATAAAATAAATTTCATTTTTAGAATCATCAAATTCAAATTATTTAAGGACTATTGTTTAAGAAAATATTAAATTTTAGGTGAATAGAAATAATTATGTTTTTAAGAAAGTGGTATTATTTTAATTACTTGATCAAAAATGATATAATGTGATAAAAAGTTTTATAATATGAGCCTCAATTATTTTTTTAAATATGTTAAATCATTCTTTAAATTCAAAATCTATTCAAAAAAATTATTTTCCAAAGTTTAAATTATAAAATATTCTATTAAAAACATTTTTTCATTTTCAACATTCCTTTTAAATAAAATAATGAATTCAGTTTATAAAGGATTTTAAAATATTAAAATCATATATTTTTAATAAAACATGATTCATAATTTCATAAATAATATTATTGTATGGTTTACCTTAGAAATTATATTTTATTTAATATTGTATCCCAAAATTACCTCCCTCATCATGTATAAATACCTCTCCACTATTACATTGTAAAACAACTTATATTACACTTATAAAACCAAAAATATTCCAAAATATCCCCTCATTAGCTTTTTAGAATCCTTAGATACGTTCTGGAATCATAAAAACCAAAGATATCATGGAAATAAGTGCAATAGAAAAGTAAAAAATTCATGAAAGTTATAGGTTCATTTGATATGTTTATTTCATTTCCTTTTTTAAATTTCTTATTCTATTTTTCCATTCAAATAAAAATACTTCTTAAAAAATATCATGTTAACATTATCATGATAATTTTAATATCCTATAAAAATTTATTTATTATATATTCATATATTATATGATGCTCACCTCTTTATTTGACAATGCCCTGTTAAATTTTAGTTAACCACAAATGAAAACGTTTCTAACTCTCAATTTATCAAAATATATATGGATAGTTATAATTTTTTTTATAATATTAAAATTTATAAATACAATATTTTGGATTTAATTTAATTAATTAATTAATATCAATAAAAAAAATAATGAAATCGAAGAAAGATGAGATATTTTAAATAAAATATAATATTAAAATCATTCACAGGTAAAAATGGTAATAAGAAATTAAAATATAATTATTCTAATTGATCAAGAGTGAGAAAAATTATCATAATTCACTTGTATTTTCATTTTATAATAAATATAAATTTTTTATAAAGGAGGAGTAAAAATGATGAAACAATATTGGGCCAATGTCAATGAAACTTCTCAATCCCAACTCTTTCCTTTTGGGTTATCTATTCTTTCTCTTTTTTCAATACATGTTCTTCTCTAATTTTTAAAAAATTTCCATTCACTATTCATTCACCCTTCTACCTCATGATATATATGATTATACCTTTTTTAAATGATTTATAGTCCAACTATAAGGATTTTTAAAAGATGATTCATTTTCTAGACCATCTCACTGAATCCACTCGATCTATTTCTTATTCAAACAATAATGATGATATTTTTTGATAAAATATAATCTTGTATATGCATTTGGTAACCAAAATGTTTTTTCATTTTTTTATTATTTATGAAATCTAAATGAAACACATTTCTTTCCATGGGTTTATTTCATGATTGAAATTTTTATATGATTCCTTCTTATGTTTCATGCTAGTTTTAAGAGCATTTAATGATGTGGGGGCTCTCCTAGAATTATAAATCCTCCAAATTCATTTGTTAATGTTATAAATATCATGAAATTTTGTGCATTATATTTGAAGATGATTATAAATTTGTTCACAACTATTTTGTTATGATTTATACACATATTATATACATGAACATGGTGTTATATTTTTTCCACAACTTATGTGTGTTATTTGAAACTAATGATACGATGCTTCAATTTTATGAATAATTCACATTACGTTCCTTTTTTATTGATTTCCAATTCTTTTTATGATGATCATATGATTATGATAGGATGATGATGATTATAATCACCCAAGTATTGTTGATTCATATCTCCTATTCGTTCCATGTTATTACTCCCCTTACTATGATTTTTCCCACCTTTTCAATGATTTAATTCCATGGATTAATACATGTAATATAAAGAACATGCGATCTTTTAGGAGGACTATAACGAAGGATTTAAATAATTTTCACCTTTTCTTATGCATAAGTAATGCATAAACCATATTTTCTCAACATACTAAACCAATCGACTTTGGATTGTATTACTATTATGTTATTTATCTTAAAACTATTTAATAGTCATATATGAAAAAGGCGGGTTGCTGAAATATTAATTAATTGATTAATAATTTTTAGTACTAAACTGATTTTCAATATTTATGAATAAATTTCAATCAGTAAATTTTTAATTAATACTAAATATTAATTGTTCTATAAATTATATTTAATTACATATTTTATATAATAAATGTAATTGAATATTTATCATTATACAATTAATATTTTTGTAAATTTATAAAATTTAAAGAAATATAAATATATTCTTCTATTAAAATAAAATATTTATTAATATATGGAATTTTTTTTGAAGGTTATCCTTTTTAGCACTTTTTCAGCTTTGATAAAGGGGGTGAATTTTTGTACCTTTAATCATCACTAAAAACAAGTACATATAAAGGGTAATCTTTAAGAGTGGTTGTTTTTAGCCCTAATAGATGGTGTACCTTGTCAAGCCTTCATTATCAAATTTTAAAGAATAACTCATAATGCCACAAATATATCATTAATTTGTAAAAATAACGAATAATGCAATTGAATTATCAAATTGTTTAAAAAAGTGTTTCTAAAGGGGAACTTTTATTCCTATTTTTTTGTAATGAAAACTTCTCAATATATTTTCTCCTTTATATAACCTCAGATGAATAATCTATTTATTTAAATGTCATCGTAAAAATGATAGTATGGTAATATCTAGAATATAGGTTTATTTTGGTATTATTTATGGTGTATTTTGGATAATAAAATTCATTTCACCACATTTCAGGGTATGATTAATTTTATATATTTAAGATATTTTAGTAGGTGTTCATCGATAGAAAATATTTTATTTACATTTATGTAGTTGATCATAACCCTCGTATCAGGATTTTATTCATATTTTATTTTTTAGTGCATCTGTGGATTCAGAACTGGGTTTGGATGAGCCAATGAAGAAGATAGTAAACCCAAAAAATAAGAAAGAAATTTTGAAAAAAAAATTATTTTAGAGTACTTGTGATTTTTCAAGATTTCCTAAATTAATTTTAATTTTATCTTATTGTGTATTATAATAGTTAAAAATTTATTTAACAAAAAGTAGTGTTTCACTAAATTCTATATAAATTGATTTTTGATATTGAAAATGATACCCAAATAGGTAATTATATTAAACCTTGAGAATTAAATGTGATATATTCTAAATTTATAAAGTAATGGAAATTGGTTTAAATTATTGAATTTTAAGATTATATATATATTTATTGAAAAATATTTTATATAGATTTGGTAAAATTATAATTATTTTCTTCTAAAAAATTCATATTTTATGATTAATATATTTTGGTTTGACCTGAGAAAATTGTATTTAAAACAAAGTGACATGAGATTTTTTTGAGTGACTTGTTGATTGACTTAAAGGTGTTAATTGATTATAAAGATATTAATGAATATTCTACCAACATATTTCGTTTTTATAAATTTAAATTAATAATCTAACACATGACAAAATATATTTAAAATAAAGTGAAATGTTATACTCATTAATTATTTTTAAAGGATGTTATAGATTATGATTTTTTGTGGTTTTATAGGTAATTTTTTGTAATTTTAATTTGTTATTGATTGTGATTTATTAACATGACTATTATGTAACATCCTGCGCCTCCTCATTGGAATGAGAATATGAAAGGAAATTACTTGGTCTTATGTTGAATCCCCAAGGTACAAAAAAAATAATGTCCAAGGGCTTCAATACTGTTTTGGGGATGATTTCCCCTTTTTGAAATGAATCAACCCAACAAAAAACACCATAAAAATCACTAAAGAATGATTCATGATAACAATGTATGATAAGTCAAGAAATTCCATTAATATAAAAACCAAACATAACAATTACCGCAATGGAAGACTATAATATCAATGTACAATATGGAAGATAAAACCACCAATATCCAAAAACTCCAAGACATCACTCTATATCTCTCAACATGCTCCATGCTCCAAATTCACTAAAAAATCTCAACTATCATGATGCACCACTAAAGAAATGAGATACCCCTTCTTTACATGTATCCTGATAAGAGATATCTACATGATTAGAGAAGTACCAAAGAAGAGGTTAGTAATGAAACTCAATAGGATTTCCCAAAATGACTTCCCTAATTATACCAATTTGATAGAATAAGTTATCACATTTATATAAAAAAAATTATATATAAACCATAAATAACACTTTAATAAATTATAATAATCCAAAAAATTCCATACCAAAATAGTTTTCTCAAATGATCTAATTTCTATGGAAAAATACCAAACAAATCATTTTCAAACATTTCATGAATTAAATTGGTATTACCCATCCATATCACATTGGCACACACACTCACACATGTATGATATAGGTTTAGAAGAAGCTCATGGAAGGGTGTACCAAACATTAATTTTATAATTTACAACAATCAATCTGAGATCCATCATGATGATAAAATTATGTATCATTGGAATAGAAAGAAGAACAAAAAAAGATAAAATTCCAGAAACTATAGAGAGAATCATCATATTTTGGTTATAATTAATTTAATTAAAATATAATAATTACCTTAATGAAATTATCTCTCTATTGAAGCTTCAAGCCATGAATTAAAGTGATTCATTGTTGTATTATAATATCCAAGTGTAGGCTTCCTCTACAGGTGATCCCCACATGCTCCACATATCACTAGACTTCACTAAAGGAATCTTCAAGTTCCAGCATGGAAGATCCTTCGATTGAAATTTCCATCTCTGATTTCATTTAGATCTGCCTCCAAATAAATCTCCTTGATCCAGTAGAGGATAATCTCTCTCATTACTTGAGAGAGTTGTTGGAGGAGAAGAATTATCTCATGGCTTTTGATATTCCTCCAAATATGATGAGAATAATGACATACAATGTCTAGGATTAATTAGATTACTGTAATTGGTATTTATAGTACTTCGAATAATGAAATAAAATAATTACCCATGAGTATTCATTTATTTTATTTTATTCATAGTAAGAACCCATGTCCAATAATAGCATTTGAAAATTATTATTACTTTACATGAACCTAGAAAATTATACCTAATATTATTTAATGAAATAAATAATATTATTTTTCATAAATTATCAGAGAAACTACACGATGTGTATATTAATATACATAGAGTGTTCTTTGGTTTTCCAATTATATTTATTCCTGACACCACATTTATTATACCTCTAATAATGACTATTTACTTCATAAATAAATATCACTACATCATTTACTAATAAATATGTTATTTCTCCCACAATACATTCTCTTGAATAACTGGTGTCAAAATAAATGTGATTAGAAATCCTTGAATAATTATTAAACCAAAATCAGGAATAATATTTATTCAACTTCATAAATTAATATTTAATTGAGATACTTGGATACACATTGTGTGTGACCCTCTAGGCATCTTTCTCAGTGGAAGTAGGAGGATAATTTTTAATGTCCATTGTTAGAATTTAGAAACATTCCATTGCACCAATAGAGAAATAAGTTAACAATGCAATGAATTTTCACCTCATTAAAATGATTACCATGTAATGTTATCTATTTGTTTGGATATCAAGAATAAAGTTGGTTTCATGCTAGAGTGATCAACCCATGTTCTCAATTACTCTTTATTTAAATTCTTGGAATTGATCTTTCCCATTACTCACCATGCCCATGGATTTATTTAGGCTATACCAATTCCATCAAAGGATTTGAGATATCAAATTTTTTATGGAAAAGAAGGGAAAAATCATTTCTCCCATTATCTATTAATACAGTATTACTCGTGAGGCACCCAACATATCCTAACTCACTGAAAACAGTGTTTCATCACAGTTTTCATAAATACATCTATGTGCATGAGATGTAATACCCAATAATAATAATGTTAATGTATATGAATCAATATAATCATCCACAGATAGGAACATACAATGACACTATGAAATGTGAATTTCCTACTAGTGGGCCTCATTATCAAAATATCCTCCTGGATATCACTAAGACTCACACCATGCAAAGGTGCCTCAATTTTTTATGATTTCACACCCATAATGGCATATATTATTTGTGTCCCTCAAATAATATCATCAATCCATATAACATAAATTCAAGAATTGTGTTATGGAACTTATGAGTTCTCATTATAGTTGGGATCTTCTATGACCCTTTTGTGAAACAACTATCCATAGGACATTATCATATGATTTGTCACACAAGAGAAAAATCAATATATGATAATGTATTTATTAGTATTCAAATCCATGAATAAATGGTTATCATAAAGTAAAAAGTATTTGGTTCTGAGCCAAAAACTCTAACAAACTCCAACTTGGACAACAACCAAATACTAAAAACCATTAACCCGCTAGTTCTCACTTGATATTCATGCTTCTGGTGAGATAGTCCTTCATTCATCAGGTCTTCCTTGTTCTCTTCCGTGGACACTATACTCACTAAACATAGCCCCTTTGATATAAATATCTCAAGAGGTGATATTTGAAGAGAATTTATGTTGTTAGTTGATGTGACCTTGGTTCTTTTGCAAGATCCACCATTGTAGTATTATCACAATAAAATGTGATAGGGTCTCTACTTCTAGGCACCACATCAAACTCTTAGAAAAAGTTCCTAATCTAGACGGATTCATTGGATACATCATAAGAAGAAGTATATTATTACCTTGCTATAGAATTGATGAGAACTATATTTTTTCAATTCTTCTAGCTCACATATTCGACATTGAGAAAGAAAACATATCATGAATGAGGCTTCAGATTGTTCTGATCTATTTGAAAACCAGCATCAGCAAACCCTATGAGGATGAGATCCTCGTCTCCACCATACACCTGGAACATATCCTAATTTCTTGTCAGATACATAAGGATAGTCTTAACAGTAGTCCAATGCTGTTCTCCAAGATCTTCATGATATCTTTCTACCATGATCAGTGCATAAGAAGAATCTAACTTGGTACATAACATGGCATACATGATGGATCATATAGGTGAAGCGTATTAGATATTACTCATCCCATCTTTCTTATGTTGTGTATGAAGACACATTCTCATCGAAATATATATGACATGTGAAACTAGAACCAATCCCATCTTGGATTGTTCCATACTAAATCTATTTAGTATCTAGTCAATGTATATATCCTAACATAGTCCAAGAAGCCTCTTGGATCTATCATGAATGATCCTGATCCCTAGAATGTAGGGTGATTCACAAAATTCCATCATGGAGAAACACTTGTTCAATCAGTCCTTAACTAACTATAAGACTGGCACGTCATCTCCAATACGTCATATTTATTCAACATATACTAATTGGAAAATGACCGCATTCCCATTAAACCAATTATAAACACATGGATCACATTCATTTTTAATGAAAACAAATTTCTTTATGGTTTCATCAAATCAAATGTTACATGACCTCGATGCTTTATTTAATCTATAAATTAATTTTTGTAACCTGGAAACCCTTTGGCTTAATCTGGTGTCACAAACACTTATTGTTCTGTCATATAGACATGCTCTGAAAGGTTCCCGTTAAGATATTCTATTTTACATCCATTTTATAAATCCCATCGTCTTGGTAAATTCTATGGAATGATTTTTTATTATGGATTTAAACATGGATACTGGCGAAAAGGTTCCACCATAGTAAATTCATTGACAATGCATGAATCCTTTATCCACTAGACTTGCTTTATAGGGGCTAACTTGACCATCCATATCACGATTTCTCTTGAATACCCATTTCCATCCAATAGGATTTTCATCAACTAGATCATTAACCAGAACCTATACATGGATTTGATACATGGAATCCATTTAAGAATTAATAGCTTCTTTCCACCTTGCAATTTCAGATCTCTCTACTACCTCCTTATAGGAGATAGGTTCATCATTGTCCAACCATAATGATTCACCATCCTGAGTGACTAGGAAACCAAATCTCTTCGGTTCCCTTATGTCTCTTGAGGTCATATGCAGTAATTATGTTTCTAGAACCTCTTCCATTTGGACCTGCGGAGCCTATTCATGTTCTAGCTCCTGTTTATCTTGAGCATCAACTTCATTGAAGCCAATCGTGCACCCACTATCCGTTTTGAGGATGTGATCCCTATCAATAAAGATGAATTATCTTATGACAATCAATTTCTTTTATGAAGGGTTATATAGGTAATATCATTTCATTTCATTGGGATATCCTATAAAGATACACCTCATGCCCCATGGTTCTAGTTTTTTGCCTAGGAGGCCTTAAAAAATGCCTCACATACCTATACACATGTGTGTGAAAAAATGGGTTTAAATCCATTTTATAACTTTGAGGGAATTCCATTTTTCACGTTATTTGGATCTCAGTTTAATGGTTATGCTGCAATTTGTAATGAATAATCCTAAAAGGATAATGGAACATCTTCATGACTCATTATCAACCTCCTCATGTCCAATAAGTATTGGTTCCTCCTTTCACTAACACCATTCCACTATAGTGTATAAGGAAGAGTGAGTTGAGATAGTATCCCAGACACTGGTAAAAGTTTGATGATCTCTGGGTTTAGATATTCTCCACCTCAATTCTGTTGAAGCTTCATTATCTTCTTAACATGGTTATTCTCTAATTCATTCATTAATTCCATAAATTTCTCCAAGGACTCTAACTTATACCTCATTAAGTAGATATATCCATATCTACTCAAATCAATAGTAAAAGTAATGAAGTAAGAATATCCACCTATAGATTCCACTTGAAATGTTCCACATACATCCATGTGGACCAATCCTAGAAGCTATGTTTCCCTTTTACCCTATCCACCAAAAAGAGACATGGTAATTTTCCCATGTAAACAAGTGTTACATCTATAATGTTGTTTTTTCTCAATAGAGTCTAGACAACCATATTGGAAGAGATTTATCAAGCACATATTCTTTACACGACTGATACGGTGATTCCATAACTTGGTGATATATGAGTTATGTGAGTTTGATTCGTTATTGATTACTAGAACATGGTTTTCATAATTAAATACATAAAGACCATTTTTTTAATTCACCATACTATAACATACATTGTTCTTATAAAATAAGAAACCCTTATTTTCAAACATAAAAATAAATCCATCCATACCCAAAAATGATATATAAATTTTGTTTTTGGTTAGACTAAGTATATAATAATAGTAATGTAAAACAAAAAAATCATCCCAATTGGAAATGAGAGATGGTAATCACCAATGTTCAACGTAGCCAGTCACGTATCATTGGCTGCTCGAAGAACAACCTCTCCTCTTGAAATCATTCTAATTATACATGGTTCTTACATTTGGATACAAATGTGAGCCCCATATGTTGTATATAATACCCAATATGTATAAATAGAAAGAATACAGTCGATAACAAGTGCACCTTTAGCATCCCCACACTTTTGGGTGTAGTTCCTCTTCTAGTGGCCTGGTTTTCAACAATAAAAACATACTGCCTCCTATTCCATGCCCTACCTCTAGATCCTCCCCTTATTAGAGGGATGGTTCATGGAGGATTCAGACCATTTATAAATCCTTGGCACCTTTTCCTTGTACTTTATCTTCTTATTCACCATAAGGACTGTGGGTTTGCCACGCCTCGTGTCCTTGTCTAGCTAGGGAATCTGGTTCAGATGTTCTAAAAGACTCTTCTAATTGTTTCTCATGTTGTAGTTCAAAAAAATTATAGAGAAGGTCTTAAATGGGGAAGATAGGATGAGTTATGTATAAAACTCATCTCGCAACTTAATCCCTCAAATGTCCAAGAATTCAACATAGCAAATAATTTTGACTACATGAGGCATAACTGGTGCCTACTCTCCAATATTAGTTGTGAAAAAAATGTTGGAGATCTCATATCTCTCATATCTCACCTTCTCTAGATAGAGATCCATAAGGTGACACATCATACTATACACATCCATGTTTTCATGTTTCTTCAAGAGCTCATTAGACATGGCTGGTAGCATGAAACATTAGACATATGTGGCTTCATCCAAATGTTTCATATAGGGATTTATTTCATCATAACTAGACTCATTTGTAGGCCCAAATAGAATAGGCTCCTCTAGCACATAAAATTTCTTCTCATGGAAAAGGATGACTTGTAAATGACTCTTCCACTCGTAGAAATTTGTGATGGTAAGAAGTGTTTCCTTATCAATTATGTTTCATAGTGATATGTTTGATGTAATTTTTCATGGTCCATCCCCTAAGGCTTATTCCATTACTACCCCAAGCCTGCCTTCCATAGGCCAGGGGTTGGCAACTAGCACTAGGAGTTGAAACATATAGACCCTTTAACATCATTGTATTGGTGTACTTATTTCAATCCATATTTTCGGGTGGAAGCATGTGAGACTTCACATGATGGGTTGAGGAATGTCAAAGTGAAAATGTAGAATATTTAGTTGATCAAGGAAAAAATGTAGATGACTTAGAGTTGTTAGAAATCGTATGCATATCATTTTTGATGGTCGTTGTATTACAAGCTGAGTGATCATGTGTTATTGAGAATATATCCATTTTTTGGAATAATTTTTTTTGGGAAAAAGGGAAATTTATCTCTTCGATACATAATCCCTTTTCAGATACTTCAACAAGTTGGTGATGTGGCATATCAGCTGGATTTTCCCCCATGATTCAGTGCGGTTCATAATGTTATTCATGTTTCTAAATTGAAAATGTGTCAACCTTATCCAAACAAAGTTATTCGATGGGATCACATTGAACTAGATCTAGATGCTTCATTGGCGCATATTCTAGTAAAGATAGTGTATAGGAAATAGGAATTATTACATGATAAACATGTTGTTCTAGTGTAGTTATTGTGGAAACATGGTTAGATTTAGGATGAAACATGGGAACAAGATAAGGAAATGAAAGACAAATGGCCATAAATCTATCATAGAAAGGGTGGTTTTCTTCTTTATAAGGACAGAAAGGATAATTTTAGGGAGAATATAGCACACTTGGTTCCATTTAGGTAAACCATTCTTCATGATTTTTAAGCATGTAAATTATTTGGGTAAAGTTTGGGAGGGATTGAAAGACTTTTGGAATGTTTTTAGGGGATTCTATAATCATTCATGATTGGTTCCTCGTTAGTTAAAATAATGTAATTCCTAAAGGAATCCATGAAATGTGAGATAGGGGATAAGGGGAAGGCACACAGTTAGGCGCATGATTTTCCTAAACCCTTCAGTCACTTAGAGAAACTGTCCAAGTTGGATAACGATCTTTTTCACAGATGGCGCATAGTTTGTTTAACTATGTGGGCTATCCATGACAGGTCCTCCTTAATTAGATTATGAAACATATTTATCACATGATTTTCCAATCTTTGTGACTAATTGTTCATGGTTTGATGACTGGATCCTTAAAATGTGGATTTGGATCGAGATTGTGTTTTAACACATCATTTTCCCTCTAAATTGACCGTAATTCAATATTTATTCTTCCCAAATGTATTTGAGTCTTCCCCCAGGGAATTAGGTTTGATACAAAGGAATTTCATGGTGAGTAAAATCCTTATTCTCATGGTATGTTATCGTTTATCGTAGTTATTTATGGATATTCATAGTTATACTTTCCTCCTTCACTCAGTTTCATATATGTAGTCCAATGTTGATTGATATATGGTTTTTGTTTCTAATCATTGTTATAATTGGCCTTAATGATGATAGGGAAAGAGATCTCAAGATGATTTTTTCACATTCAACCCGACTTTTGGAGCATTTAAGTGTCATTATTATTTTCTCCATAAATCCAATGATAGGTGGATAAATTCGTCGAACTTGAAGGCTAAATTTGAAATTGAATTTTCTGTGTTAAATTGCTTATAAAATTGTTTTGTAATGATTGATGGAAACCATATTTATTTACTCCTTATATAATTTTGGAAATTTTTTGTTTTTAGTGGAATGTTAAAATGGTAAACTATTTTTAAAATGATGATTTTAAAATGGTTATTTTGCTATGATGCATGGAGAGGGGAGTTCAATAAAAAGATGTTTTTTAAATGGATTGATAAAGATGTATTGCAATTTGGTTGGATTAAATTATTAAGAGTTAGTGTATTGGGATAGATATTGTCCATGAAGTAAAACCATTAAAAGGATGGGTTATGGATGTGATGTTCCATCATCAGTCGTAACACCGTGTTTGAGTGTGTGTGTGCTTTATTGGAGTTGGTGGCCAAGAAACAACTACATTGTAATTTATGATAATCTTTTATTCAACGATTTTCATATTAATAAATACATTATCTAATCTTTATTGTTCTTATTCATGAAAATTCATGTGATAATGTCCTAAAGATAGTTGTTGCACTAAAGATTCATAGAATATCCCTCTTAAGATGAGAACCTGGAAGTTCCATAACATAATTAGTGAATATATTTTCTATGGATGGATGATGTTATTTGAGGGACATAAATATTACAAGCTATTAGGGGTGAGGACTCATAAATAATTGAATCATCTTCTCAGGTTGTGAGTCCTTGTAAATATCCCAAAGCATATTATGGGAACGACACCTCTAGTAGAAAATCCTTATTTCATAGTGTCTTTGGATGTTCCCATCTATAGACATGTGTATTGTTCCATGGACTATAAGTATATTATTATTGGGCATTATAACTCTTTCATTTAAATTTAATGACAAAAACCGTGATGACACACTATTCATAGTGATGAATGATATGTTGGGTGTGTAACGAGTAATACCGCACTAATAGATAATGCGAGAAAGGATTTGTCCCTTCTAGTCCTTAATGGAAGTGGATATCTCATGCCTTTTTATGGAATTTATATAGCCTAAATAAATCCCTTTCCATTGTGAGGAATGGGTAAGTTCAATTTTTAGAAGTCAAAGAAAGCGTAATCAAGCACATGGGTTGATGAAGCTTGCATGCATCCCACTTGATTCGAGATATTGAGACAAAGGGATTACATTACACTATAAGCATTCGTATGAGGAGACACATCATTGTGGCATTAAATTCTTTCTCTATGGTTTCCTTGGTGTCTTGTTAGATTCTATCCTTTTAATTTCCAGGGGATTTCACTAATTCCACTAAGAAAGAGTCCTAGAGGGTCACACACTAAGTGTGTCCACATATCTTAGTTAAATATTCATTTATCTAGTTGAATAAAGACTTTTCTCAATTGTGGTTTAATAATTATTCAAGGATTCTTAATTGTATTTACTTAGACACTAGTTATTAGAGAGAATGTATTATGGGAAAAATTATATATTTATTAGTGAATAATGTAGTAGTATTTATTTAAGAAATAAATAGTCATTATTTAAAGTCTAATAAACGTTTTGAAGGAAATAACGAAAATTAAAAAACAAAAGTACATGTTGTGTATATTAATATACATACCGTGTATTTTTTCTTAGATTTGTGATAAATAATATTATTATTATAAATAAATATATTATGTGTAATTATCTAGGTACATGTGAAGTAATAATAATAGTCAAATGTTATTATTAGACATAGGGTCTTACTATGAATTAAATGAAATAAATAAATACCTATGGGTAATTATTTTATATCATTATTCTAAGTATTATAATTCACAATTACATTATTCTTATTATGCCTAGACATTATTTGTCACTGTTCACAATAGATATAGAGGAAGATCTTAATCCAAGAGAGAATTCATCTCCTCTAAGAATGCTCACATGTTACAATAGATATCCTCCTCCACTGGACCACGGAGAGCTCTTTTGAAGTGGCTCTAAAGGTGTTTGTAGGAGGACATCGTAAGAGATGGTTCATTCATGCTAGCACCCAAATATTCCTTTGGCATTATCGAAATATACATGGAGAACATGTGGATCCCCTCTAGATGAATCCTACACATGGCTTCTGTGACGCAAGTAGAGATCAAATTGGGTCGTGACTGGAAGCATCAACGGAGAGAGAATTCCATCAAGGTAATTCTGATCTTTTAATTGAATTAATTATAACCAACATACGATTATCCTCTATATGTATCCACAACATCACTCTTTTCTTTTAATTATTCATTATATTTCAGAGATCTGACATTTTATCTCCATGAAGGATCTTGGATGGATTGTTTTTTATGGTAAAATTAAATTTTCATACTCCCATGCACAGATTTCCATTTTTCATGTAACCTACAAGTGGTATAAGAGGTGTCATATCTTTGATTATAATTATTTATATATTTCATTGATGATTTCACATTTAATTATTTATTTGTTTCAATTGATGTTAATCATTCTATAAATCTAAATCATTAGATCTATTCCTCCTCTTTCATTCTATGTTTACCATGAAGAAATAATATTTTATTTTAATCTTGATTAAAATAAAAAAACCAAGGATCTCATCTGAAGGGGCCAATGGTTCATGACCAAACAACATGAAAACACGCAGCGTGTTAGTTGGACTCATACACAATGTAGTTGGATTCACATGGCATGTATTCTTCCTCACGGCCCGTGTATTCAAGGTGTAATGCATCATGACCAGTCCACCAAACCAAGCTATGTAATTGGAGTTTTTCTATGTCTTGAAGACTCAATGTGTTGACCAAGAATATGTGGCACACTGTTTTTTTGGATTAAACATCATGTGGCCTAAAGGACACATCATGTAGTCCCTACAGCTTAGGGTTGGACCGTGTACCCTGTACAAAACATTCCTAGCTAGAGACCATGTAACATGGACACAATACAACGTGTGGCCCACTTGACATGTTGTGTATTCTGATGATTTCTGAAGTAAATCAACACACAATATCCCAATGTGTGTACTTCAAATGGATGGTGATTAATAGTAAACTCCGTGTAGTAAGAACTACAAACCATGTACTCATCCAAATTATGTGGAGTTATTAAAATTTATTATCATATTATACAAACCCTTGATATTTGTAACATGGTGTAGGCTTAATGATGGGGCAGAACACATGATAGGTGTTTAATATATATGTTTTTATTTTACATCTACGTAATGTTCATTTATACTAATTGGGTAGTTATGTATGAGAATTAACTAGGTTTCCTCCAAGGTACATGTTACATATAGATATAATTTTAAATTAATTTGCCTGTTTAAAATTATGTTGGATGAAAATCTCATGGAAATTAAAAAAACGTTTAAGATAAAAGGATTGATTAATGAGATTTAACAATTATTTGATTGAAGAATGATTTCTCTTAAACAAAAATGATTAGAAAATTAAATTCTAGTTTTATATATGCATAAATATCGTTTCACTTATGGATGATCATGACCTAGACAAAGACCATTATATGTGGATGTTTTATTTTATTTTATTTATTTTATTTAAAATTGTTGGCCTTCAATCCTTCTCATAATTAATATGTAGGGCCTATATTCCCAAGTCCTATTTTATGTAAAAACCCATTTTACCCCATACCTTCATGTGAGATATAAACAAATGTTATGGATTGAGCTCCCAGGCTAGTGAAGGCAATTCATGTTTGGATCCAAGGAAAAACCAATCTAAGGAGTTACAAATATTGACAAGTGGAATGATGTAAACATAAACACAAAATGTTAAAAGTGTTTTCTCCCTTATGTCTTGGGTTACTTTTTCAACCACTAGATAAAATAACTAAGAGAGGGAGCTCATGATCATGCCATTTATTTTATTTTTGTCAGTTTCATTGTTTATTTATTGTGGGTGTGTAGTCACAATAACACAATTAATGAATTAAACATGCATGAAAGATGAAATTAAAATATGACCGACTTATGTGTAATTATTAACATATACATGGTTAATCACTTCAGTATATCTAACTTAATATTAAAAATAATGTAACAAAGATAATAAAATGGAAGTTTACATATAAGGATAAAATCCCTCAAGGAAAAATTAAGTCAGTATAGTCTTCCATAATCTTGGATAGAATCGAACCATAGTTCAAAGTGCTTGACCAACACTAGTTGAGGTGATTTCAATTATAGAGGAATTCTAATTAATGTTTTTGGGTTGACTTGACTTGGTTTACATGAAGGATTGACAACCATAGTAAGACTTGGTGTGACCAAGAGACAAAGGTTTAGAAAATCCAAAATAAAAGGATTTTGGGATTGGGGAGTCCACTCAGCAGATCAAGGATCTGCGAGTTTATGTTATTGGGATTTCTAATGAATTCCTAAAAACAATCATGTTTCTTAATCAACCCTATATAGGGTAATTCTAAGGGAAATAAGGATTCATTACCTAAGAATATATAGGAAACAGAATTTTATGAAGTCAATGGTGTGGGATATTGGATTTCGATACAATATTGTGAGACTAATAAGTATTTATTAATTTATTTTTCTCAATTTTATCATGATAAATTACAAAATCATTTGTCATATTAATTTGTAGAAATGTAAAGAAAAATTATGTAAGGAAACAAAAATTTGGTATAATTTTATATATATATAGAATTTTTACAAGACCACAAAATCAGATGACACGTGATTCTGAGGCCTGGAGTGACCTGAATGTTCTGTAGAAAAATGTTAGGGTTTAAATACCATGCATGAGAGGTTTTCATGAAAATGTGGGATAAATCTTAAATAATATGAGGGCTATATTGTGTTCAAGATAGTGGGTTTACCATAGGTGAGACTAAAATATAGACGGTGGAGGCCTTCAGTGAGAAAACATGAAAAATATAATAACCGTTAATAAAATAATTAAATAAAAATATTTTATTTTTCAAATTCTAATAACTCACAAATGGTGACTCGGATTAAAAATTTTATACCAATGCTGAACTTTTTAGGGTATGCATTCCTTAGGTAGATACTAACATTGGCCGATGCGGGCTACTAGTGGAAGTTAGATTTAGGCCATAAATAAAATAATTATGTAGTAGTTATTTTATTGTAAAATCATTAAATTATAAATGGTAACTCGGATTGAAAATCTGATAGTACTGTTCAGCTCCTGAGTTTATTTTTCCCGTAGGTTAATCCTAAACTTGACCGGCGTGGGATGAGGGTGACTGTTAATAATTTTTGAACTATTTTAAGGTACATTCAGAAATCGTATGGGAAATGGTTTCTATATTTTGAACAGGTGCTCGGATTAAAACTATGAGGGGATTGTTGAATTCACAGTGCCTGTATTATCTTAGGCGAAGCATAACATTGGATGCCAAGGGTCGGATAAAAAGGTTATGTTTTGAACATTACAAAATAATAATAAAATAACTCCATAATTTATTTTATCTCTTTTTGTAACTATTGGGAGGTGGTGGTAGGACCGCTCGGTTGTCAGACCAATTAATGGATGGTTACACTTGGTTGTGTAACCGCACCATTGGGATAATTAATAGTTTCATTAATTAAATTTATTAATGAAACTAATTAGTTCCTCAGTGGGTTGATCTCCACTTTTCTCTTATTTAATCAAAGCTTGGCTATGGGTTTTTGGAACTGAAAAGAGAGACCTATGACGAAGTTATAATGAAATATTCCACCAAAATATAATGAATATTTAATGACTATTTTAGGATTCGACTACAAGGTGAAAAATCAGGCTTCATAGTGTAGGCATCATCCTAAGAGGCCCATAAGAATAAACGAGAAAGGAATCAGACCACCAGAGACTCGTCGGTGGTGGCCTGCAAAAGCATAACTAGGGTGGCGGCCGATGACCACAAGTTGTGAGAAGGTGGTGGTGCCCGAAGGTAGCGTAGTGGATGAAGGGGAGGCTAGCCAGAGCCAGCCGCGTTGGAGCTCAGTGGAGCACCGTGGAGGAGGGACATGACATTGAGATGTGGATGAGGTTCGCGACATCGAGCCATGAAGGAGGTTCACGGCTTTGAGCCACAATAGAGGGTGGACCCATGGTTCATAGGATTCGTAGGTGACTAGTCTAACGGAACGACTAGGTGTTGCGGGGCCAATCAGCATTGCTAATTAAAACCCAACAGACTTCTATCTGTTTGGGAGGGGAGAAGACCCCCCCCACACACCTAAAACTTAGAAGTTAAGGACTTTACATTAAAGTAATTGGTACATAATTATTTTATTTATGATAAAAAACTAACTTCCACTAATAGCCCATGTCGGCCAATATTAGTATCTGCCTAAAGAATTAATACCCTCACAAGTTCAGCATTGGAAACTGATTTTTATCCCGAATCACCATTCTTGATCTATAAGAAATTGAAAAATAAAATAATTTTATTTAATTATTTTATTTATAGTTATGCTATTTTTAGGTTTTCTCACTGAAGGCCTCCACAGACGAAATTTTAGTCGAACATAGGGTAAACCCTCCATCCTAAATGCAATCGATCCATCATATTTCTGATTCGGACACCCATTTATGAGTTATACCACTTTTTCATGAAAAATGCTCATGTGTTCTATTTAAATATTAATATTTTTCTATGGATCATTTAGGGCACTCCAGGTATCAGAATCACGTGTCTTCAGATTTCACGGTATCATAAAAACATCATCTATAAAACAATTTTACGAATTTACAGATCATTACATAATTTTTAGTTCTATTTCTAAAAATTAATATGATAAATGATATAGTACTTTATCCTAATAAAACTGAGAAAACTAAATTTATTAATACTTATTAGTCTCACACTATTTTATCGAAATCCAATATCCCTCACCATTGAATTCGAAATATTTTGTTTCTTAAATATTATAGTAGAAATGATACTTACTTCCCTTTACATTACCATATATAAGGTTGGTAAAGAAACATGAATGGTTTTAGGTATGCATTAAAAATTCCAACTGCATTAACTCGCAACTCTTTGATCCGCTGAGTGGACTCCCCAATCCTGAAATCCTTTTATTTTGGGTTTTCACCATATTTGTCTCTTGGTCACACAATGACCAATTATGGTAGTAATCCCTTGATGTGAACCAAGTCAATTCAACCCAATAACTTGAATTATAATTACCCTATAATTTAAATCACCGCAACTAGGGTTTTTAGGAACATGGAACTATGGTTTGATTTTATCCAAGATTATAGAAGGCTATTCCCACGTAATATTTCCATCATGGATTTTATCATTATAAATAAATTTACATTTTATTTTTTCTGATAGATGATTGTTAATATTAAGTGGGATATACATAAGTTATTAACCATTTCTGAGATAATATTTACACATATGTGGTTTTTATTTTAGTTCTATCTTGCATGCTTGTTTAGTTCATTAATCGTGTGATCGTGACAAAACACAAAAAATAAATAAAACATGAAACCGACAGAAATAAAATAAATGGCATGATCATGATCTCATTCTATTGGTTAGTTTATATAGAAGTTGATAAACTAACCAAAGACCTAGGGGATATAACACCATGAACCTTTTGGGTTTGTGTTTATATCTTTGCACTTCTCTACAATTGTATATCCTTAGATTGGATTCTCCTTGGCTCCTAACATGACATGCATCCACTAGCTTGGGAGCTCAATCCATTACATATGTTTTTATCTCACATGCAGGTAAGGGTTTAAATGGGTTTTACATAAAATAAACCTTGGGCATCTAGTTCCTACATATTAATGAGGAGAAGGATCAAAGGCCAATAATTTTAATTTAAATAAATTAATTAAAAAAATCATATACATACTATGGTCCTGGTCAAGCTCATGATCTTCCATACATGGAATAATATTTATGCATATATAAAACTAGAATTCAATTCATTAATCATCCATGTTTAATTTAAATCATGCTCGAATCAATTAATTATTATCTCTAATTAATTAATCCTTTTTTCTTAAACTGTTTTTTTTCATTTCCATGAGACTTTCATCCATTTTAATTTTAAATATATAAATTAATTTAAAATTATATATATATGTAACATGTAACTTGGAGGAAACCAAGTGAATTATCATTGATGACTTCCCAATGAGTAGAGATGAGCATTACACAGATGTTAAAATAAACATATATATATTAAACACCTATCACGTGTTGTGCCCCAACTTTAAGCCTACACCATGGTACACATCTGAAGGGTTTGTATAATATGATAATAAATTATAATAACTCTATATAATTTAGATTAGTACATGGTGTGTAGTTCTGACTACCTGACATGTACTATCAATAACCATCCATCTGAAGCACACACATAGGGATACTATGTGTAGATTTACTTCAGAAATCCTCAATGTAGACCACATGTCAATTGGGCCACACGTTGTGTAGTGTCCGCATTACATGGTCTCTTTCTAGGACAGTCGTGTATGGGGTACACGGTCCCACACTAACCCGAAGGGACTACATGTCGTGCACTTTGGTCCATAAGATGGGTAATCCATAAACTATGTGCCAACCATTCTTGGTCAACACATGGAGTCTTTAAGACATAGAAAAAAACTAATAACGTTGCGTGGTTTGGTGGACCATTCATGATGCATTGAACATTGAATACATTGGGTGTGAGGAAGAATACACACTGTGTGAGTCCAACTACACATCGTGTGAGCCAAACTAACATGTTGCATGTTCTCATGTTGTATGGCCATGATACTTTGGCACCTTCAGATGAGATCATTGGATTTTTTATTTTAATAAAAATTAAAATAAAAGATCATTTCTATTAGATGAACAAGGAATGAAAGAGAAGGAATAGATCTCATGATTCTGATTTATAGAATGATTATCTTCAATTGAAACATCTAAATAATTAAATATGTAAATCATAAACCAAAAACTAAAAAAATATAATCAACAATATGAAACATGTGATACCACTTGTAGGTTCCAGGAACAATGGAAATGTGTGGATGGGTGTACGCAAATTTAATTTCACAATTAACAATGATTAATCCAAGATCCTTCATGGTGATCAAATATCAGATCTCTAAAATAGAATAAAGAATGAAAAGGAAATAGGTATGTTGTGGAACCATATATAGCATAATCATATGTTTTTTGTAATTTATTTAATTAAAAGATAATAATTACTTTGATGGAATCATCCCTCTGTTTATGCTTCCAGTCATGATCCAATGTGATTTGTCAATGCGTCGCAGAATCCAGGTGTAGGATTCCTCTTGAGGTGATCCACATGTGATCCATGTATCTTTGGACATCACCGAAGGAATATTTGGGTGCTAGCATGAAAGAACCTTCGCTTAAGATGTCTTCCTTCGAACACCTTGAGATCTACTTCAAATGCGCTCTTCTTGATCCAGTGGAGGATGGTCTATCTCGTTACATGAGAGAATTCTTTGAGGAGAGTAATTCTCTCTTGGTTTGAGAGAATCCTCCAGATTTGTTGTGCACAATGACAGAGAATGACTAGGCTTAATGATAATAATGTAATTGTGAATTATAATACATAAAATATTGAAATAAAATAATTACCCATAGGTATTTATTAATTTCATTTAATTCTTAGAAAGACCTTATGTCCAATAATATCATTTGACTGTTATTTTTACTTTACATCCACCTAAGGAATTATATCTAATATATTTAATTAAAATAATATTATTATATATCACAAATTCCTAGAAAAACTATACAGCATGTATATTAATATACATGATATGTACTTTTTTTTCTATTTTTGTTATTTCCTCCACAAAATTAGTTAGACCATGAATAATGACTATTTAATTCATAAATAAGTACCACTACATTACTCCCCAATAAATATATAATTTTTCCCACAATATATTATCTCTAATAACTTGTTTCCCAATAAATTCAATTAATAATCCTTAAATAATTATTAAACAATAATTGAAAATAATATTTATTCTACTTTATAAATGAATATTTAACGAAGTTACTTGGATAGACTTAGTGTGTGACCCTCTAGGACTCATTCTCATGGAGATTAGGCTGAGCCACCAGAAAATCCATGGATATCATCTAGAAACACTCCAAAGATCCCATAGAGAAAGATGTTGACACCGCAACGATGAATCACCTCATATGAATGCTGATAGTGTAATGTATTCCCTTTGTCTCAATTTCTCAAATAAAGCAGGATGCATGCTAGCGTCATCAACTCAGGTTTTCGATTACTCTTTATTTGACTTCCAGAAATAGAACAAACCCATTCTTCACCATGGAAATTGATTTATTTAAACTATATAAATTCCATTAAGGGCTTGATATATCATCTTATGTTATGAAATAGAAGGGACAAATACTTTCTCGCATTATTTTTTAATGTGGTATTACTAGTGACGCACCAAAACATATCCTACCTCACTGCGAATAGTGTGTTGTCACAATTTTTTTCAATTAGTATAAATTAATGAGTTTTAATGGCCATTTATAATAATCTTAATGTCCAATGAACAATACACACATATGAAGATAGGAACATGACACTCTGAAACATGGATTTTCCACTGGCGGGTATCGTTCTCATAATATCATCGAGAATATTACAAAGGGAGCACACCATGAGAAGATGACTCAATTTTTTATGATTCCTCGCCCCTACTAGACTGTATTATTTGTGTCCCACAAATAACATCATCCATCCAAAGAAGTTATTTTCAATAATTAGGTTATGGAACTTTCAGGTTCTCATCATAATAGGGATCTTCTATGACCCTTTAGTGCAACAATTATCCTTAGGACATTATCACATAAATTTTCATGAAGAAGAAAAATCAGGATGAGATAATCTATTTACTAATATAAAAATTCATGAATAAAAGATTTTTATAATGTAAAAATTAGTTGGTTCTAGGCCACCAACTCTTATAAAACACACACACACACAAACATGGTGTTACCATTGACTGTGTAACATCACATCCATAACCCATCCCTTTAATGGTGGTACTTCATGGCCAATATCAATCACAATCCACTGACTCTTAGATATTTCAGACAACCAAATTCTAATACATATTTATCAATCCATTTCAATAAAATTAGTTTTTATTGAAATCCCCTATCCGTGCATCACTACCAAATAACAATTTTAAAATCATCATTTTATAAATAGGTTACCATTTTTAATTTCCACTAAAACTACCAATTTTAACAATTTCATAAGGCGTCACAAAATATTGTTTACATCAATCATTAAACAACAATTTCAAAATAAATTTCACACAAAAAAATCAATTTGAAATTTATACTTCATGTGCTGGGAAAGAATCCACCCACCAGAGGACTTATGGAGAAAAAAATTATACAACTTAAACACTCTAAAAGATGAGTTGAATCTCAAAATTTCATCTTCAGATCTCTTTCCCTATCATCACAATGGCCAAATATTACCTTTATTAGAAACAAAAATCTTATATTTATCCAAATTGAACTATATATAAGAAATTGAGTGAGGGAGGAAAGCAGATATATGAAAATCCACAAAAAACTACCATAAATGAAGACATACCATAGGAATCAAGAATTAACTCACCATGAAATGCCTTATGATAACTTATAATTCAATGGGGGAAGACTAAAATTCCTTTTATAGGAATAAATCTGGAATTAGGGACAATTTAGATGAAAAATGTGGGGTTAAAACATAATATCAATCCAAATCCACTTTTTAAGGATCATGTCTTCAAACTATGCACTATTAGTAAAACAGTTTAGAATATCATGTCCAAATTGTGTTCCATAATCTAAATAAGGAGGACCTTTCATGGTTGGCCCACATAGATAAATAATCTATGCACCAAGTATGAAAAAGGTCATTGTCTCACTTGTACAGTTTCTCTAAGTGGATGTAAGGATTGGAAAAGTCATCGCCTGACTATATGCCTTCCCCTTATCTCTTGTCTCACTTTTCATGGATTCCTGTAGGAATTAAATGATTTTCACTAACCAGGAACCAATCATGAACCATTATAAAATCCCCTAAAAACATTACAAAAGTATTTCAAACCATCACAAACTTCACATAAATAATTTAAATGCTTATAAATCATGAATAATTGTTTACCTACATGAAACAATGTGTGATACATTCTCACAACAATTATCCTTTCTGTCACTAGAAAAAAGAAAACCAAAATTTCAATGAATGAGTTACATATATTTCTCTTTCATTTCCTTAACTTGTTCCCAAGTCTCATCCTAAATCTTACTATATTTCCACAAAAACTACACTGGAATGATGCATTTACCATGAAAGACTTCCTCTTGCATATCCACAATCGGTACTATAACAAGCACCAATAAAGCATCTAGACCTTGGTCAATGTGATCCCATAGAATCACATGGATCAGATAAGTTTGACACATTTTCAATTAAGATACATGAAAAACATTATGAACTACACTGAATCACGGTGGAAAGGAAACTGATATGCCACCTCCCCAACCTGTTCAAGTATCACAATAGGGATTATGTATCAAGGAGATAAATTTCCTTTCATCCCAAAACAATGATGCCAAAAACATGGAGATATTCTCAATAACACATGATCACTCACCTTGAATAACAATGACCATCAATGATGATCTGTATACTATTTCTAACAACACTAAGTCTTCTATATTCTTTTCCTGATCAACTAAATCTTCTCAATAGTCACATGGATATGGATCGACCCAACTAGTGAAGTGTCACTTGTTTCCACTCAAAAAAGTGTATAGCGACAAATACACCCATACAATGCTTTAAAAGGATCTATATGTATCAATTCATGGTAACTATTGTTATATGAGAACTCCACTATTTGTATTTTCTCCTCCCATGAGCCAATAAAATGCATTACACAAGCCCAAACATGTCTTTCATAGTTTTTACCGTCTATTCGGATAGTCCCTCTATATGAGGATTATACGCATGCTTATAGTAAACTGATTTTCAAGGGATTTATGTAAGGATTTTTTGGATCAAGATTTAAACCTAATATCTCTTTCTACAACTATCAAAACTTGTATACCATGCCTCTTTACAACTTCTCATATATATATTTTTGAAAATACTCCACTATATGAAATTCACGAATAAAGATGAAATGAACAGAATATGTGAGATGATTAACTATCAACCATATGGAATCATGTTTCTTAACATTCTAGGGATACCTGTTACAAAATCCATGAATATCTTCTCCCATTTTAAAATAGGAATATGTAAAGAATGCAACATTCCTACAAATCACTGATGTTGTAATTTAACCATATAACAAGTTAAGCTTCTTGAAATGTTCTCAACAACCATCCTTTTCATTATTACACACCAAAAATGTTATTTCAACACTCTATAAATATTTTTTATTCCAAGATGAACAAACCATCTTTAATGTTGATAACTGTGAAGAATTTGTTCTTGATAATCCATAGTTATGACCATCAGAATTTTGAACAAAAAAATTGAATTCTCATCCATCATCCATCCCACAACGGTCTCCCCACCATTGAGTTTTGACCTCATCCCAATGCATTATGAAACAGAAATATATACCCCTTTTAATGTTTCAACCAAATTATGAATAGAAAATACTGGAATGAAAACCAAAAATTTGCCCCGTTCATCACATTGCAAGTGCTTATTGGCTATTACTGACATTAACTACCACATAATTGTAAATTTTTTTCAAAATGGTCATATGAATTTTGTCTTAATAATTTTTTCACCAAATTAACTTTACATGGTGTATACATGAAGTCAATGTTAAACATTTGAGGTACTCTATCTATATTCTTCATCTTAGTTTAAAATAACATTGTGAGAAAACTTTTTTTAAGCTCTTATGATCCATAAACACTATAAAATTCTCACCAAATAGGTAATGGAGCCATGTTTTCAATGCATGGACTACAACAGTTAACTCCAAATCATGTGTTGGGTAGTTCTTCTAATTCAAACATAAATTTATTGGGAAATATAAAACAACATGATCTCTCTGCATGAGAACATATACCAGCCCAAATCATGATGTATTACAGTAAACTATATACTTTTGTCCTGATTCGATCAATATCAAGATTGGTGTAGATGTAAGACGAACCTATATCTCATGAAAATAATACAAATATTCAATATTTAATTTAAATGAATCATTATTACCTATGAAATTTGTCATAGGTGAAGCTAGTTATGATAAGTCATGAACAAAACATTTGTAATAACTAGCTAGACAAAAGAAACTGCATATCTTGAAGACATTATTTGGTGGTTTCTAAGAGATAACAACCTCTATCTTTTCTGAATCCATATAAATACATTTTTGAGATATTAAATGTCTAATGAGACATACCAATTATTTACCAAAATCACACTTTGTTAATTTGGAATACAAATGATGATCCCCTAATTTCCCCAACAATGTCGTTATGTGTTTCTCATGCATAACCCTTATCCTTGGATACACCAATATGTTATCCAAAACCACCCTAAAAAAATAATCTTGATATTATTGAAATATATGATTCAGTAATCCCATAAAGACTATTGGTTCATTCCTAAGATGGAAAGGCATTGAAAAATATTCATAATCTCTATATCTTCTCTTGAAATTGTCTTTGAAATATCCTCCTTCTGAACCTACAATTGGTTATATCCTGAATGAAATTCAATCATAGAGAACCCTGATCTCCCCTAAATTGATCAAACAGATCATTAATTAAGGGAAGTGGATACCTATTTTTTATCTTAACATGGTTAAAATTATGATAGTGAACAAAAATATGAACATTTACATCTATATTTTTGAAAAATAGGACTGGTCTTTCCCACAAAGATGTGCTAGGCTGAATGAACCCTTTTATTTCTAGCTCCTCCAATTACACCTTTAGTTCCCTTATTTTTTTGGATCCGTCCAATATTATGGAAGGGAAATAGGAAAAGTCTGTGGAAGGAGATCAATTTTAATCATTACTTCCCTTATACGTGGTAACTTTGAGAAATTATCTGGATAAATATTGAGAAACTATTCAAAAACTACTTTACAAAAACTATTATCTATATCATCCATTGGTTCCAGAGTAAATGCTACCTACAAGTATTATATCATTCCAAATGTTTATGTCAATGGCTTTTTTTATATGTATTTACATTCCTTTATTCTTTAAAGAGATTCTCAATATCATCTTCACTCATAAAAATAACTCTTCGGGTATAACACTCAATGTGGGCCACAAACATTGTCATCCAATACATTCCTAGGATTATATCATAAATGTCCATATAAAGTACAAAGAAATCCCAAAATAACTCTACTCAATCAATAGTTATGGAACATGATCTACACCTGAAGGCTCGACATTCTCTTTGACCAATAGGAGCTTGATGTTTTAAAATAGAATGAAATATCTCACATTTCAATCCCAGAAAATCAATAGTAAGAGAAGAAATAAAATAATGGAAATCACCCATATCAAACAAAGCTTGCATAAGGGTAAAATTTAATAGAATCGCACCACTCACTGTAGATGGTCCAGATTGATCATCAATAATAACCTACTCAGTTCTATATAATTACTTATTATTTCTCTTTGTTCATTATTCCCCTGCTGAGATTTACCTTTCTAACGAGTCATGATATACCAGGATTTATCGGGGATGGAACAATTTTTCAAATGATAGTTATTATGTCTCCCTCACTCTATTTAATAACAAAATGCATGTGATACATGAGAAGTGTCTCAAACACCAGACCTCAGATCACTATGAAAACAATGTTGATGATTCTTTATTTGGTTTCAATTATGAAATTCTTTAGGTTGTGTTGTACACTCTATCATCATGTGATCCAAATAAACACATTGGAAACATCTTAGCTAGCTCATATGTTTTAGAGTAAAATTTACATATCCATACATTGGATTCCGAGTCATACTCCCACCATGGAAATAGGTGTCCATATCCCACTTGTTCACAACATTGAAGTTCCCACTATTTCCCATAAGTATCAACATACTCCCTTTACCATTATCTCTTGATATGCACCTATCTGCAACCATTTATCTATTGACCATCTCTATATAATATTTTATGTAGAAAAAATATCCTGTAGTGAATTTTTTTCCACTACCCTGATTAAAAAATGTGTGCCTCCGAGTACGCACTTGCAACAACTTCACCTGAAAATAAGACTAAATTAATAAATTTAGCCACAAAATCTATCACTATGAGGCTTTCATACTTCAATATGTATAAGATCATCATTCCTGAAATTATAAATGTGTATGGATAGAACTATTTGATAAAAAATTCTTCAAAAATACTACAAACCAATGTCTTTGCATAATTTATCCAAAATAGCTAAATCTCACCATTGGTGTGCAATATATTCTAGAATATACATCACCAGCATGACTTTCAACTCTACTAGTGTGCAGAGAAAATCGAAGAATCGATTCATCATATGCATCCACACCTCTCCCTTCTCTGGTTCTAAATCACTACAAAAGAATGGTGGATTATAATTCCAAAACTGGATGGAGTGAACACTTTCCTTGTTAAATTCTTCATGTCCCCTCTATCCATAGATTGAAAGACTTGGACCATACTCTGAACCAGTTGTTGGTTCACCTGTGGCTCAAGTGGAGCCACATTCTTTCCAAAATCCTTCAGCATGTTTCATTGATGCCTATCAGATTCCATTTTCTATACAGACAAATAATTCCATAATTCTCACTATGTAGCAACAGATGTTTTAATATATTCAAATACTACCACATCAAGCTATCACAATATTTCTTTCCATAATTAAATGTTTTTCATGTAAATTTTTTATAAAAAAATTAACTTTATTATTAAAATTGATTAATTTTCAAAATAACACAACCATGATCTTTTTAAAATATAACATTTGAAAAAAATGAAAAAAATTTCCATAAATCAAAATTTTTGAATTGAATCATAAATTATTTCTCAAAATGAAATTGTAATCCAAGTGGGAATACATTTCTAAAACTTATGACATGCTCATCTCATTGGATAAACTCATGATATTGAGATTGCCATTCCTATAAGTGTCCTTAAAAAACTTATGTACCAAACTCCCTAGTAACATAATGTTCAAAATAAAATGTTTAGATATGTATTTTTATGCTCTACATTTAAGATCCAAACAATCCTACTCCTTTATATCATCCCCATTCCATGAATTAAACCAAAATGAATATCAACTCTGGGACCGACAAAACTAATGACCACATGATAGTCAAGGACCGAACAAGCTAATATAACTTGTTATACAAATTTAATTAAAGGATTAAGAATATTAACACTTGGGACATCGGACCCCTCCTTGTTGTATTGAAAATGATTAATAAAATTACATGCCCCTAAGAACCATCCCTATAGTGACAAAAGTTGGGAATTAATGCCAAGGGATTCAATGAAATTTGGGGGATGATTTGACCTTTTTAAAATTAAAAAACCCAACAAAACACACCATAAAAAGTCACTACTAAATTATACATGATAACAATGTAAGATAACTCAATAAATTCCTATGATATTAAAACCAAACACAAAATGTTCCAATATATATGACTACAATATCAATGCACACAATGGAAGACAAACCCAAAAATGTCCGAAGACTCAAAGGCCTGAATCCATATCTCCCATCATGATCTGTGATCCAACTCCACCAAAATTTCCCAAGTATTATGGTGAACCATTAATGAAATGTGATACCTTTTTTTACGTGTATACCTAAAGAAAATATCTAATAATGAAACAAATTTACAAAGAAGGGGTGAGAAATGTAACCCAGTAGGCTTCCCACAATCTAATTCTCTACTCATGACACTAGTATTGAAAATTTTATCACATTTATATAAAAAATTATAAAAAAACTATTGAAAATAATTCAACAATTTATAACATGCAAAAAAATTCTATACCAAAACAGTTTTTTCAAATAAATAAATTTCCAATGAAAGAAACCGAACATTTCATTTTAAACATTTAATGAATTTAATTATAATTACCCATGGATTATCACACATCCATATGAACATACACACAAGCTTGGTGTTTTCATTAACGGTTGAACTTCACGTACATAAACCATCCCTTTGATGGTGGAACGTCACGGCCAATATTCATCCCAATCCACACATGATTAACCATTTAATACAACCGAATGTCTATATATATTTATTAAACCATTTAAATAAAACCATATTTTTATTGAAAATACTTTTCTATGAATCAAAACCATATAATCATTTTAAAATCAAGTTATCATTTTTTACTTTCCACTAAAAACACATAATTTTCAAAATTCCATAATGTGTCAACAAATAGTGTTTCCAAAAATTGTTGCATAATAGATTCATAATGAATTTCAAACAAAATAGTCAATTTGAAATTAATCCAACAAGTTATAAAAAGAGGATTCAGGATTGAAGCCACCTACCTCGGGGTTTTTGGTGAAAATGAGTAACCACGCTAAAACGCTCACAAATTCAGGTTGAATCTCCAAAAACCCACCCTGTATATTTTTTCCTATCATCAACAATGTAAAATAAAACCATGATTGGAATAAAAAATATTAGATCAGTCCACAATGGACTAGATCTAAATAAATTAGAGGGGATGAAACTATATCGAGGAAATACTATTAGAAACTACTATAAATGTCGGCATACCACAATAATTGGGAATCAAGGCACTAATAAATGCATTAGGATCACTTCTGATTCAATGGGGGGAAGACTGTATCACCTTTTAAAGGATGAAATATCAAATTTGTGTCTACTTGGAGAAGAAACAAGGGGTTAAACATAATCCCAACCTAGAGCCACTTTTTAAGGATCTTGTTTTTAAAACATGCATGGTTAGTCACATAGTTAGGAAAACTATGTGCTAACTATGAACTAGAATCTACTTCAAGGAGGACCTCGCATGGTTAGCCTACATGGTTATACAAACTTTGGTCTAATCATGCAGAAGCACACTATCCCACTTTTCATGGTTTCTCCTAGGTGACCGCATGGTTTGGACAAATTGTGTGCCTAATTGTTTTCCTTTCCCATATCCCCAATCTCCTTGTGCATAGATTCCTATAGAAGTTTCATGGTTTTCACTAACTGTGCACTAACCATGCACCCTTAAAAAATCCCCGAAAACATTCCAAAAGTCTCCCAAATCCTACCAAACATCACCCAAAAACATTACATATAAACGAATCATTAATAATGGGGCACTTACTAGAAATGGGGGTGCTAAATACTAACATTTTCAAATAATATATTATTGATTTATACATTATAATGAAATAAAAACTAATGATAAAAATGGGAATGAAATTGGGATATTTTTTTGACATAAAATGATTTGTATTTTTGAATTATTTAAATCACTTAATTGATACCATGAATTTTTTAAATGATTCTATGTGATATGTGTAACAAGATATTTAAAAACACTGTGATATGTTGTGTCTTTTTTCTTTTATATGACTAATGTGAATTCATATGATTAATTTCATGTTAATTTAATATTTTAATATTGGGTATGTAAAGATGTAGTAATTAAGAATGGTGATAGATGACATGGCGATTGTGATTTTTTGTATAATCGTATTAGTGGGATGAGAAACATAATTTATTTAGTGGGATGTAAAAGTTCACTAATAAATGGACTTTTTTACTTCGTATTGGTTGATCATTGTAGTCAATTAGAAATCTCCCCATTCTAGAGAGGATATTACATGGGTCCATTCCTTCTTAGTATGACTAATTATGATGTGCTTTAAGATTTATATATATGAAATATTACCCCTAGGTATGACTAAAGGAATAACTAATATTGGCCTTCCAAAATAGAGACTAAGCCAAAGGTGTTACATGACCTCTTGTGTGCGTCCTCATACACCGACAACTAGTGACTAGTGATTAGGGGATAAAATAGACCTAGGGAGAATATGACTATAAATATAAAGTATAAGGTTTATTCTAAAATATTTTGAATGATTAGTGTGTCTCATCCTTATAACTAACATACCCAAAAGTTTTTGACACTAAACAAAATGTATATATGGAATCATGTAGTCTAGAATATATAAATAACTGTAGGCTATTTAGTACATTCAAATATAAAAGACCATGAATATGAAATATATAAATTATAGGAATAAAAATAAAAAAAATAGAATATTCCCTTGGTCAATACATATGCAAAGAAAACTAAAAAATAAATACAATTTCCACTAGTCCAACTCACAATAAATCTTCATCCAAATGTTCAGCCTCGAATATAATTTTTATCCTGAGTCGTGAATCCAAATATGAGATAATACATGTTTCTAAAAGAAAACATTATGGTCATACAATGTAAATAAATACCATTATTATATTCACATGTAAAGGATGATTCCAAAAAACCAATAAGATTCCCCCTCCCACATCAAAAAATAGAATGTGAGTGATCATGTGGATGTGCATACAAATATTAGGTGAGTAAATATTTATGATAAAAGAAACCCTTAGAGATATATAATCTAGTAATGGTTATACAAGTATTCCCTACATAAAAATGTGTCTAGAAGACACACACACCCCGAAGACTCAACTCGTGGAACCCAACCCAAGACATGACCCACCTACTTGTAATTGATAACTGCTATACCCTTAATACCAAATGAGGTATATACACCATTACACTCCTCTAAATACAATCCATAATAAGATTCATGATACACAAAAAAACTATCTCATTAGAGGCTCACATGACCCATCAATTAAATCACTACCTGTAATCAAATAAAATTCAAAATATCATGAGAAAGATTGATGGTATCTAGAATGTTAATAATGGAAGATCAAGAGAAAATAACATAAAATTAAATACTAAATTGAAATGAACATTAAAAAGAGAATCAATATGGGGCCCAGAGAATCAAATATCAACTGAACTATTAGTCTATTATAAAAATAATATGAAAAATGAATTATATATCCCAAACACCTAAAATAGAAATCCCAATGATCACTCCCTATTCCATATCATCTCTTTAATCTTGAATCAAATCTATCATCTAGAATATATATATATATCACATTATGTTCTAAACCATATATCATATGTTTTCATAGAGGTTTAATTCCACTAAATGATTGAATAAAACTAGGTTGCACATCAATCCGTCTAATCATATTATATCATCATCGATATGAAATAAAAAAATCTATGGATGTGGTCTTACCTTAGTTGAATCCCTAGAAGATCATTGATAAGCTCTCATATATATAGTGGGATATGTAATGACCCAAAATTTATAAATGAAATTCCATTTTTAAATGAATAAATTCCATATTAAGTAATGTAATTATAGGAAACATATGCACTACTTTGGTTATTTTGGATAGTTATAACCTATTAGATTTAAGAGATCATTAAGAATCATATCCATTGATAATATATTTGTTGTACAGTAACTGTTAAGTTTATTAATTTTTAAGGGTTTTCATAAAATCCAATTGACATAGATGAAATAAGTGATGGGCTCAACTGGTTGGATTGTACTCTATAAAGCACATTTATCAAAGCTTCTAAGGGATTTGACGTCACTAGGGTTTTCCCTTAACCATGCATAAGTTGAGATTTAGTATTTAAATCATGATAAAATCCAATTATGGGATAATTTCGATCTTATCATGATCACACCCTAAACAATGTTCTCCAAATCAGCTCAAGAATGTTTCATTATCGCACACCTTATACTTAGGTCATATGATGGTGTAATGAGAGGTTTTGTATCTAGACCATAACTATATAATTTTTTATATTTTTATTTTTAATTAAATAGTTTTTATATATATAACTTTTAGTTACTTATTTATAAATTATTAAATAATGAGTTTGATAAAAAATAGATTTTTATATGCTAAAACTGAAATTATAGTTTTAGAAAATATATAGTTTCAATCAAGACACACTTTTTGATGAATTCATGAATTTTTGAAATTTGATTTAATTTCATAAAATATTTTCATTAATTAATATTTATTTAAATATAAATTTTAATATTATTTTATTATGTTAAATAAAATTCTAATAAGTTTTAGAAACTTGTTATCATCATAAAAACCCATATTTTAAAATAAAAGGGGGATTTTTATTTTAATGGGTAAAATATCATATTTAGTAAATTATTTTTATAAAATTAATATTTTTTTTGAAATAATCACATAAAAATTATCCAATGTATAATTTTTTAATGTTTTTGAGATAATCATATTTTTGGGTAGAAATTAAATATAAAATAAATATATCGTATGTATTATGACATCAAAAAATAACAAAAGTGATGTAATAAATACTAAAAAGTGTATAAATGACAATATAATGTTTCACTTTTAAAATAATGTTTTTTGAAGATATTTTATTAAGTTTATGTACCCTTAATGATTCCATCAAAACCTATATTAAATTTTAAGGTTTTAAAATTAATTAATTATGAACATGACTCACTTTCACATCAGCAATGATATTATTTTAATTATTATAGTTCTTATCCTGATAGAATGTTTAAAAATACTCCTTTTTTCCAAAAACAATTTGAAAAATTAAAAGGGGTGTTTTTTTATCATATAAATTCTAATACCTAAGTATACAAATTAATTAAGAATTATCCTCTATTTTACTATAAAACCCATACCATCCTCTCATTCAACTTCACTAAAAATCCTTTTATCATGCCTTTAATCATCCTTTTCATATATATATATATATTCCTACCATGGTTCCCCCAATCTCTTAAGGATCTTCTCTCAAGAATTTAGAAGTACCATCTTATGGTAAGGGATCATCTCGTTCTCCTCTTTATTCAGGAACAATATTCATATTATGCATTTTGATTTCCAATAGTTAATGATGGGATATTTCTTTAACATCCCTATTACTAAAAATATTATTTCCATAAGATGACATACCCCATTGAACCTTTTTAATCCTTTTCATGAATTATTATGTAACCCTATTGTGGTAAAAAAATTATCTTAGGATATCTCATGCCAAATATTTGTGTCATGAACAACCATCCTCATTTCCACTTAAAGTTCATAAACTAGATATAAAAATCATTAGTTTATTGGGGACATAAATTTATGTAACCAATATTACATAATCTCATGATTAAAAGTGATTGAATGGATCCTTACGTTGTATGATCTATGTGACACACTTAGGCTTGTACATGATATGAATGTAATGGCTGGGCCTGGAATTGTATATCCATCCAATGCATTAGGTAATGTTTTAATTTCATGGGATATTGTTTATGGTTAATTATTGTTTATCCTAATCACACTATGTTATGATGTCACAACAATTTTTCTGGTTTTATGTTTATGATTTTATTTTTTTGGTAATTTCCACATTTCCATACTCCCTTTATATTTCAATATTATATAGTGCTTTACTGTTCATGTTTATGATTTTCACCACTATTAAGATACCATGACATTCCTATTGAATCACATTAATGGATTCACCTTCTTTTATGATATGATTAGCCCCTTACGTGGATTTATAGCTCACATTTTTCATATGAGAATCCCTAGATTATCTTATGTAGTTTTAGAATATAAATTTAATTTTTGGTCATGTTGCAGAGTTTTAAAATAATATTTTGGTACCCATATTTCATTTTATTATTCTATGTATCTAATTTCACAAATAAAATATAACTCACTATCTTATGGGTTTATATTATAGGTATCCTATTGTAATAAATCATTAATAAAAGTGTGTTAAATAATGGTATGTCATGGCTATTTTGGAGAAAAGATGTGTTATTTTGGGGGTTATGATTTGAAAACCATGGTGAATGTGGATTTTGTAATGTTGTACCTAGTGGAAATAACCCAGGAAAGGGCACAATTTTCTTGCCTCACTCCTCACTGGATGCATGAAAAAGTGGTCTTATTGTACACATGGGTTGACACTCCTTTGGTTTATGCTTTGGTAAATTCATAAGCTTCTTAAGAACCTTTATTAAGGGAACAAAAATTCCCATGTTATTTTATACAAGGACATAGATCCTAGATAACATAGATTGAAACAAATAAAATCATATGTTAAGTAATATATTTCATTTTTAAGTAATATCATTATTATTAATGGTTTCAAATTTTTGTGTTTAATAGTTTATAAATTATAATCCATAATTTTCCATTTATTTTAGTCAATGGCTAGGAATAAGAGAAACTGATTCCACAACCAATGTGGGAGAAAGTTGATGACTGAACGGATGAGATGTCCAAATCAATGAGAGTATGAGTTAGGAAATTCAGGAATATAAATTCTAAATTAACTAAATATTTTAATAGAAACATAAATCAAAATGAATAACCACATTACCTTAAGAATGATCTAGCTTCCATTGATTCTAATTTCGAACAAAGCACTCCAAATTTTAGTGGATCTTCAAATACATTAATAATTCATCAATCGATCTACTAAAATGGAAATAACATCACCATCCTCAAATTATCTAAAAATGAGAAGGTTGAACTGGTTGTTTATCATATGGAGGTAGAAGAAGATCAATGGTGGAAGTTGATCAAAAACAAAAATCATGATGAAGAGATTAGGGTGATGGATATTAATGAATTTTAGAAAAAGTTTTTCAAAAAATATTTTCCTTGAACCCCCTAACATAAAATTCTGTGGGATTTCATTAGCCTCTTGAAAATTAATGATGCATACATCAGGGAGTATGAGGTGAACTTCACAAGACATGAACAATAATAATTTGTATTCTTCGTTGACCCTAACTAAAATTTTGAGAACTCCTTTAGTTGGTAAAATATGAGACAATGGAATTACATAGTAGTTTAATAATTCGATACCCACAAATAAATTCTCTTTTGTACCCTCAAAATTGAAATATAGATAAGAGAATCTCAAGGGTCTCACAGGTCTGGAGATTGGATGTAGAGGATGGATTCTAATTTCGGTAGTATGATTGAGAAATATCATGTGGGAAAGAATATCTAATATCACACTAGTAAAAATTGTGGAAACAACAATCGGAAAAAAATCATGATGGGGAGAAGAGAATTATTTATGTGTGGGATGTAAGGGAACCTAGAAATCCATTAATGATTGGTGAAACCTTATAATTTAATGAAATAATGGAATGCTCAATTTAGACCTCATACTATTTTTCAATTTTTAAACTCGAAGGAACAATAAATATATGTGAATAAATGCACTAAGTCAAGGTTTATTAATGAAAACCAATAATAACAACCACCAAGGTCTAGATTAAAAGGGAGGTCTTATTCCATATCAACCACTGAGGTGGATCCTGAAAATGATATGGTGATTGGTAACCTAGTTATTCATTCAAGGTTTGAAAATGTACTATTTTACTCTAGTTATATGCATTATTTCATATCATGTATTTATAGTAGAACTATTCAAGCACCATCATAAAACACTGAATTAGATCAAACATTGAAACTGTTAAATTGGGAAATGATCACATCCCATGTATATAACATTTCTTCTATCCATATTTTCATGATAAGTTTCCCATAAAATGTTGTGATACTCCCTTTAATTGATTTTTATGTTCTTCAAGGAATGGATAATATTTCCTTGTATAAGGACAAACTAAATTGGTATGATAAGGAAATAATTATCAATATCACAAATATTCCTTCTATTCTATAGAAATTCAAGGAGGTGATTGAATATATTTTGATATCATCATCTTAAGTATGTCTATTATTTTTTATGATAAATCAAATCTAGATTAATTATTTTAGACTAAGGAAAAGATCATCATTGATGACATATCCATTGAATGGAAATTCACTAATGTTTTTTCAAAGAATTTTATGGTTTCCCTCCAATATAATAAGCTGATTTATAAATAAAACTTATACCCAATGTTTTTTCTATATTGATGAATCTATATGGAATATCCATTATTGAACTTCATGTTCTGAAGAAGCAAGAATATGATAATCTGTATAAAGTGTTTATACACCTAAGTGTTTCACTATGGGGGGAACTAATCCTTTTAATTAATATTAATGATGAGTAAATGAACCTCTCTATTGGTTATCTTGAACTCAAACTGATCATGACAAATAAAAAGTATGATCTACCATGGATTGATGACTTATATAATCAGCTACATGGAACCCAATACATCTCCAAGGTGGATATATGGTCAATATATTACCAAGTAATTGTGAAAATGGGTATATCCCCATGAATTTTTTAATAAAAGGTAAATGAGTTACTAGTTTATAGAGATTCTCTTTGGACTCCAAAAATTTTATATCTGTGTCCATTGAATTAATGAAAAATGTCTTTAAAGATAAAATTGAAAATTTTAAGGCAGTATTTATAGATGATATTCTTATCTACTCCAAAGGAAAATAAGATCATGAATTTCATTTGAATTTTGTTTTCATGACCTTTTAGGAAAAAAAACTTTTATGTGAATTATAGTAATTTCATGTTCTAGATAGGTAATGTATCATTCTTGGGAGATTTTATCCTCAGTGAGGTGATATCTAAGGATCCTTCAAAAATAAAATCAATTAAGGTATGGCCCCAACCAATATATGTTTTATAAATATGTAGTTTCCATACATTATCTTGGTATAATGATAATGTTTTTAGATACTTCTCACTATAGGAATGTCCACTAATAAATATAACTTAGATCGGAGTTATGTTTTTTTTGGACATATGAATGTTTGGATATATTTAAAGAGTTAAACAAGTGTCTAACCATTTCACCTATACTCACATTACCCACCAGTGGGTAAGGATTTTTTATATACAATGATACTTTTTTGAAGGGATTGAGATGTGTACACATGCAATACGACAATGTGATAGACTATTCCTATAACCAATTAATGTATCATGAACAAAACCACCCTACCCCTGATCCTGAATTTGATATTGCTATCTTCAAACTAAAAAATTGGAGACATTATCTCAATGGGATGAACTGTGACATATATAATAAATATAAAATTCTAAAATATATATTCACATAAAATGATATAAATATGCTCCAACAAATGTGGATAGAGATTATCCAGGTATTATGATAGTTAATTCTATTACCATCCTTTGAAGGAAAATAAGGAGGAAGATACTCTATGTAGAAAGAATTACGCAACCCTATACATGATTAGGATTGAAATTAATCCAATTTTATTAGATATTCAAAATCTGGATGTGGGAATAATTAAGTGAACATCATATTACATTTCTAAAATAACCTCTCAACCATATATTATTGGGAGTAATAAGGAGTCCCAAAATTATGATGAAGTTCTGCAGAAAAGCTACAAAATATTATTGAATTCAAATTTCTTAAATACCGAGTTATATGTTTTGGAACTCGGATATTTTTCCAAGAAAAGCCAAAAATGAATAGTTAAATTATATAGGATTGTTATATATTATCCTTCCCTATTCATCAAAGAAGCACTTTGATGTATAGAGATATAAAATAAAATTCAGAATTTGTATCTTGATTATTTTTTAAACCAACCATCAAGGATTAATGAAAAAATTGTAAGGGTATGATTCAACCATTTCCCATACTAGTATAGAAATGGGGGAAAACAATTTTGGATTCTATAGAATGACTATGCAATACATTGAAATTAAATACCACCATCTGGGTGGTAGTCAATGAACATAAAAATTCATTTAATTTAATTTCAATCAATGACTAATTTTATCTTAACTAATTTAACATAATATATATGAGATAAGTGGTAAGGCTATATGGAGTGCCACTCTGCATTCTATATGATCATGATCTGCAGTTTACCTCATGGTTCTAGAGAATACTTAAGCATGTATTGGATGTAGAACTGAGTTTTAGTACTACTTATCACCCTCAAATGGATGGTCATCTGAAATAAATATTCAAACTCTATAGGATATGTTTATATCTTGTTCACGGGATTTCTATGTATGTTGGTATCAAAACCTTCTCTTAGTGGAGTTATTATATAATAAAAGTATCCATTCAAGAATTAAAATGATATCATATGAGGATCTGTATGGGAAGTGGTGTCTGACCCAGAATTGATACTATGAATTTGGAGAGAAAAAGATAATGGGTCTTGAACATCTCAAAGAGATGGCATAGAAGGTTCAAACCATTCAAATTCATATGAAATTTACTAAATCTATATATCAAAAATATGTAGAAAATTGTCGATGATACATAGAGTTTTAGGTTAGAGATAAATCATTCCTTATTATATCACTATGCAATAAAGCTATTAGATTTGGGGAAATGGAAAGCTTAGTCCAAGATATATCTTCCCATTTCAGATCCGTGATTGCAGTGGAGCTCTAGCTTGTCAAATATCACAACCACCTAACAGATATCATGTACTTATTGTGTTTCATATGTCTATATTGAGTATGTACATACTATATTCCTCATGTGTACTGAATCAAAAGTTTTTCCATTAGAAAATGGACTTTCATATGAGGAACTACTGGTGAAGATCAAAGATCACAGAGACAGTAATCTCGGAAATAAGACAACTCACCTTGTAAAAGTACTATTGTGGAACCCCAAGTTTGAGGAAGAAACTTGAGACCCCAAAGAGGAAATCAATCATAAGTACCCTCTTCTATTTTAATGTTTCACATGAAATTTTAAGGTGAATTTTCTAAAGGTATAATAATATAATGAAACAAACTTTTATAAATTAAATTAATTGTTAATGAAAAAATTCCTTATTAAGTGTTGTAGTTATAGAAAAAAAATTCACTACATTGGATATTTTTAATAATTATAACATGTAAAATTTAAAATATCAGTAAACATAATAATGCTTTTTTATATTAAAATTATACAGTAATTGTCAAAATAGTTTATATTAAATGTTATGATAATGTCTAATTAACCCAGATGAAAGTGGTGATAACCAAAACCAGTAGGAAAAAACCCTGTGAATCCCATATATCGAATATTTTGAGGGATATGGAATCAATGACATTTTCCTCTGACCTATTTCCATCCATGATTTTAAAAATAAATTATTAGATAACCCATTTACAGATAAGTTCAACCATATTTTTAAATATTAAGAAACATGTTGTAGTTGAATCATATTATCACCTGTCTAAAGAATTATGATTACTTTCTATCCCCTCCCTTGTGTGTATGGTAACACACTCAATAATAATGATTTTTTTTGCTAAAAAACATTAATGGTTATCTCATTATTTTGACCAATGTGATTGGGGATTATTTCATGGTTACAATAATGGCTAGAAATTCATTTTGAAAAGAGAACCTTATACATCTCTTTTACATATTGTATGAGTGATAGTGAATAATATAAGGGTAGGAGAACAATAGAATCAATATAGTAATGATTATTTAAGTTAAATGGATAAAAATATAATTTTAAAACAACAACTAGTCAAAAACCGATTCACTCTCCCCCGACTCAATATTTAGTACATCTAAAGTGATCCTCACAACAACTATCAAATATATATTCACCTCTATTGTATTATGTATTTTAAAAATGTTCTCATTTTAGGTTTTGAAGTTTCTTTAAAAATTTTAATGAATTAATTATTTGAATGAAAATCTATTTCTGAATAGAAATTTGTTTCTACAAAGACTATGTTGTATAGGAAGATAGAGTTGAAAAGTATATTGATGAACATATCTATCTTATCTAGAGATGAGGGAGTTTTAGTTTCACTATTCCATATAATTAAATAAGATAGTTTTGGATTGGATGTTTAATAACATATTGTTAAAATTACCATCAAGGAGGACAACACTTTTTCCTCAAGTGGATCAATGAGGTCTTATTATTATTAGGTATGTGAAAATTATTTTCAAAAATATCCCTAAAAAACCGAGAATCAATGGGATTGATCATATGATAATATATTTTTTATTGATTTGTTAAAGGATTTAATATATTTATTTCTAAAATATATAGATTGTTTTATATAGTGTATATTTTATATAATATACGAAGAGATTAGAATGCTTATAGGTGAATCTGATAATAGGGATAAGGATTTGAGGTTATAGGAAATTTAATATAATAATATCTCTAAAAATGATGCATAATTTAAAAAATAAATGTTGAGATCAAAATAAGTTCACAAATATTTTAAAATAAATTAATCAAATAATATTAATATAAATTTGAAGATTTCAAGAATCGTGAAGGGAAGATCCATGTAGTAGTGGATAAATCAGAAAAAAATGATATAAAAGATATTTAGTTTTAGGTTATATAATAGAAGATCAAATAGCTGGAAAAATTTCTATAATTAAAAAATCATAATTCAAACTAAGTGATTGAAAAATGTGAATATGTGTTTTGATGATAGGATGTTATTCATTTAATATCCAATGAATATTAGCAGTATTAAAATTATTTAATTAGAAATAATTTTGACCGATATATAGAATACACATAATGTGATTTCATAACCAAATAATAGAGGAGGAGCTTCTACCACGTAATGTTATTTGGAGGATTCTACTAACATCAGGCCAACATCAAATTATAAAAATATCATTACATAATATAATTATTTATCACAAGTATCTATGGATAAGAGTTTATCGTACATATCAAATTCTTATGTTTCTTCTAAATAAGTATTTAAAAATGATATGGGTTTAAATACAAATTCTACACAAATATGGGTGATGAAAATTAAAGGAAAATTTTCCAATATGACAACAGTGGATAGAAATTGACATTTTTTTACTAATTTCCGAATTTTACAAGTAAATCATCACATATTACCCTTAATAAAATTCCCTTGGTGTTTTTCCCAATTTTTTACATATAATCCAGTAGGAATATTTTCCTTCAATATCTTCGTCAATTAATAATTCATGTGAATGTGTAATTCTATTCTTTGGCATGTTTGGGATTTTGTAGTATTTTAACATTATCTATAATATTCTATTATATATGGTTTGGAAAAATAATAATTTTTCTTATTCAATCTCTAAATCTAATTGATTTTTCATGGAAGTAATCTTCACATAATCCATCATGTTCATTATTCCCTTCATTTATAAAACCAAAAGAGTTTTCATGACTGAAAAACATTAACAATATGAATGAATTATCATAATAATAAATTTAATTCAACCTTAAAACATATTTTTATATTACATTTCCATTTCTTCCCATAGTTCTTTTAGATAAGTAAATATAAATCTTAGTTTGACATATGTCACTTATAGTTTTGTTATCTAACGATTCTAAACCTAATCCCTTGAAGTAAATAAGAAATAAATCATTCATTGTAGTTCTTAAATTGAATATGATCAGCCAAATCATATCTATTTTAAGTTTTGAACCAGGTGTCTACTAAATTTCCATTCACTATGCACTATAATTATGGTTGATATATACTAACCAACTCTTTCTGGGGTTATTATCCCCAGATGCATTTGTTCGGAAACCCTGATCACTTTTAGTACCTAGTGATCGATGCATTTAATGGAAATTATTCCAATAAAGACATAATATTTTATGATATAATCCTATACATAGACTCATTTATAGAGTTTTTACTCTGGTTCCCTAACACTAAAACCCTGTTGAAAAAATAAATATTAAGAAATAACTAAACTAATCACTAAAAAATCACCAAAATAACTTAAAAATTCATTGATACTATCTATAGTTACCCGTAAGAAAAATAACCCAATTAGTATAACATTCTCAAAATTTAAATAATACATTTCATAAACAGTCACATAACCATTGGATCAATATATTTAGTGCCTTAAATACTTGTTACAGTAAAATATTTTTTCTACAGAAGTTAACATTTATAAATAATAATTCTCCTCTAGAACCTTTCTTTTATATTTTAAAACATAAAATCAACTTCATAACATGGATATTAGAAACATTAGAAAGTGATATTTTTATATGCTTAGTAAGGTAAAAACACTTCATAACATGAAGATTAACCTGAGGTAGAAATAAATATCATAACAGAACACCGAGAGACAATATATGATGAAAATAGAACACATTAAAGATAAATAAGATCCTAAAATGATCATTAAGGGTGCATAAAAGATATTATCTATCTTATAAAATATCAAAACATTAATTTATCATGACAGTGTGTCATTAATGTGTTTAATTTATTTCAAAATAAGATATAATTTTTAATATATTGAATTTCATGGAATTTGAATGTATCATTAATATTAACTATATCTTAATTAAAAATATTTAAATGTGACATAACTTGATAAAGTTGAATTTTTTTACAACCATATGAATAGGAAAACCTATGTAAGAAAACTCATTATGCCCACACTTATCTGAACAAACTCATTATTTCCATGCCTAGAAATACGAGAAAACCATTCATTCCCACATGTGTATGAATAAACAAATTATTTATATCCCTTAATATATCAGAAGATTTTACCATAAACCATTGAATCGTATGGATATAGAATACCCCACCCATTAGTATCCATATATATGTGTTCCATATAAAAAATTATCATCAAACAAAAATAATCCTTATAAAAAATGGGTTTCATAAACATACCACTTAACCTGAACATAAGAAATCATCTAAATAACATTTAAAAAATATATTTATAATACAATAATATATAGTGTATAATAAAACCAGTACATTATGAGAGATAATAATTTTAGAAAAAAATGACTGGAGAATAACAATATTTCAAAAAAACATTTTAAAAATTTGTTAAACAAGAGGAAGTTTAAAATTGACACTAATGATATTTTGTTAAAATAATATTTTGTTAAATTATTTAAAAATAATAAATCATCTATAAAAATTCAATTTAATTAATATATATTCTAAAATTTTATAAAATGATCATTTATAGTCTAATTTACAAAACATAATTAAAAATTAATACCTCTTAATATTGAAAAATAGGTTGTTAACTAATTTAAAATCAAATAGGTTAACTAAGGGTTAATTGAAATGATAAGGTTAAAAATAATATCAAAAAATATCTAAAATATATTTTTGGATGATATGAAAACATTATATAATATTATATTTTAGTACATAATATTTTGGAGGTATTTTTATTGATATTTAATTTATAATAATTTAATATTTTTAGAAATTCTCAAAGCTCCCCTCACATTAATTACAAGAGGGAACCTGCTCCCTCACTTATTCACATAAAATTGTGCCTTAAATCTCGAAAATATCCTACCAATTTCTCTTCTAAAAATCCCTAGAAACATCCTAGAGGATCTGGTGTTATCAAAATACCAACCCTAGTGTCCCTAAGAGGAGTTCCAAAGGAAGTTCACTACGAAGGAGGTAATCATCTTTACCAACTCTTTCATAATTATTTCTTCATCTACATCATATTAATTTAATTATCACATTATAAAGTAATAAATATAGTATATAATATGTTATTATATGTTCTTATGATTATATAAAAACTATGTGCCACCATTTATACATCCTAGAAAAAATAAAACCACCACGCATGCGTACATACAACCTATCATCTCCACACCATGGTGTAATTTACATTTCATAACCACATTACATGGATGATTATAATAATGGAATCAATAAATATTTTTGATAATTATAACAATATATTTATTCTATATATATACCATCCAATTCTAGACCATTTCACTATTAAGGTAATGATATCTTCGCTCTAGCGTACATAAGACCTATCGTCTCCACGACACAATGAAATTCATTCACTATGATCACAATTAAAGAATGACTATATAAATGTATTTAATAAATAAATTATTTTTATGTTACCTTGATATCGTTATTTAAATGAAATAACTATATTCTATGAACATGAACTGAGACATATATAGGAAAAACTCCGTAGGAAAATGATATTTTTAACACTCGAAAGAAGAGTAATAATGAAATATTATTAAAAAACGGGTGATAAGTTGATCATATATGATGTCATAAATATAAATATGGTTCTAGAATAAGAAAATAATATTATTTAATCCATTATATCATATTTTCATATTTGAATTAAGGAAATAAGATCTAATTTAAGGGTTTATTTCACAATCTCGTTATTATTCATGATTGTTTATACGTAAGTATCTACTAGGGAATATTGATCTTACATGTCCATATTTTTAAAAAAATGTTTCCAAAATAATTTTAAAATTCATCTAATGTTTTTAAAATTCATTTTTACCCATCATTCAATTTCTACTAAATATTTTGAAAGTAATCTTTTTGATATTTTCCTAATTAGTTACTTTTTGAGTTTTCCAATAAAAGTATGATATGAATGTTTTTTTAACTTATATGACATGAACCTATTTTCCTAGATTCATGAAACATAAATTATTTGAATATTCAATTTCAATATTACAAGGTAATATTCAAATAAATTTGTTTCTTTTAAATTTTTTTTTAATGAAAATAAAAAAATTTCATAGTAGAAAGGATATTTTCCTCAAGAATTATTTTCAAGTGATATCTCAAAATTATTTACTATCTATGATAAAATTATTTTATATAACTTATGTTTTAATGAGGTGATTTTATAAGGATATTTTCCCTATTATTAATATGTGTCGTTTACTTTTATGATGAAATGTTATTTATGAATCCTATTTCTTTTCCATGGGTTATGTTTTGATTGAATGATGTTTATGAAACCCATTTCATTCCATGGGTTATGTTATGATTAATTTTTTTATATTCTCATAAGACGCATATATATGGATTTCATTATGTGATGTGTGGGACCTATTTCTCCCTCTAATTCATTGGTTAAACATTTATATCTCATTGGATAAATAGGGCAGGAATCGGAAATAAAATTGGTTTAGTAATAATGGTTGTGGAGGAGGAGTGATCTCAGTTTAGTAATGGATATTCTCTGCTATTATAGTCTTGGAAGATATCCTTGAAAAAGATGAAAATAAGTTTCTATGCTTATGTTTATGACACAATTTTATATGTTGTGTTATGATCACATCAAATATGTTCTTTCATTCATTATGAGCATCTATGATTTTTCCCATGACATGATATCATGACCTTTGACATGAAGGATATAATGTTAAAATGTTTTTTTAATGTTATTATATCTAATGATTATGATATGATAAATATATCCCTTATTTTCCATTATTGAGCATCTAAGATCACCATTTCTTATGTTTCTTTTCTCTAGTGTATGAATAAAGGTATTAATAAATATATGTCAAAAGGGTTCAGGTAATGATGGATGAAGTAGGAGATGATGTAGATTTTTTATAAACAAGTTGTTTATATTTCTAAATATCCAAAGACACTAAACCTATATAGTTCAGGTGTGGGTTTTTATGTTTTTAAATGATTACTATTATATTTAGATGTTATATATATGTATGAAATGTATGGGTCATTACAGTTGGTATTATATTAAGGTATAGTTAACCTTTTGAAACTAAGATGAGAAAACCATAGTAAAAACCTAAAGAATAATTTTAAGTATAGGATACCATCATAGTGATTTATTTAAAATATTAAATAACCTAGGATGAAACCTACGTTATTTTGAATTAAAATCATATAAGTAATTTCCTTTGATTATGTAATTTTCCCATTATTATTAGTATTTCCCACTCTATAATTTTTGGTTTTAGTCAGTGGACAGAACCCAATGTAACCACGTTAATACTGAATGTGATGGGTAATGTAATGATTTTACTCCTAGTCAAATTAATTTTATTGGATCTAGAGTGAAAATCAAGGTTTTTGTGGTCACATAACTTTTTCAAGATATAAATCATGAAAGAATTTCAAATGAGAAATAGTGGGAAAAACATTCTATTTAGTCCCTCATGAGGAAAAATCCACCTTCATTCAATGGGTCTTATAATCTACTAGTGGTAGAACAATAGATCAGTACCAATGAGAAAATATATTCAGTCCTCTAATATTCAAAACATGAGAAATTCTTCTTGATAGTCTATTGTTTAGAAGATGAAGAAGATCTATGGTTGAAATTATCATGAATATAATGCAATAAGACGAAATTAAATATACAAAATGGGATGAGTTCAATAACATATTTTTCAATAATTTCATTCCTAAAATTCTATTAATGAAGATGGATAAGGAATTCCTTGAGCTTATTAAAAGGAATTGTGAATCCATTTGAACATACAAAGAAAATTTTAAAAGAATTGAAAGGTACAATTCTTGAATTATTATCCAACCTGAGGGTAAGGTTGATCTATTATTTAGTGGATTAAAACCAAGTCTCATAATGGACTTATGCATAAGGGACTTCAGTAGATATGAAGAAATTGTTTGATGTGCTCTCAACATTGAGGTGAAGATTACAGTTACCCATCACTATTATGGGTTTGATAAGAAGAGAAAAATATATTTCAATGGAAAATACAATAACTATAGTAAAAAAGTTGAGTTTTCCTTTATGTTAAAAGTGTGTAATAAACCCTCGAGGAAAATATCATAAGGGGACTAGTAAATATTTTTACTTTGGGAAAGAAGGTAATTGGGAAATTGACTTCCGAAGTGTTGGGAAAAATATGAATAATGAGGTAAATATAGAAAAATCAATACAGAATGCTCCTCCCACACATCAATATTTCAAGTATGAGTAAAATGGGAATTATGATTACCAATCCCTGGATATACGGATTATCAATGATGATCGATTTTAGAAACCACATAAGCATAAATGAAAATAACATGTGATCACTACTAGCGACATGGAGTATTTCAATTACAATCCAATCTAAATAATGTAAAATTTAATCTGATTCTGGATCTAGCCACTCATTTTTTTATAAATAATTTTCTAAGGGTATCATTTCATTAAAATAACTATTAGACATTGAGTAAGCTATGAAAACATCTAGTGGAACAATGGCTACATCTCATGCCTATAATTCTTCTCTGGTTCAAGTTTGTGGGAATGTACTTCTTGAAAAACATATGATCCTTCCTTTATTTGATTTATATTTGATTCTTCAAATGGATTAACATTTTCTATATAGATCTCATATCAATTTTTGAGGATGTGAAGTGAAATTTTATTTTCAAATTGAATCTATGTTTATCTATCAATTAAAGGATGATTATGAACTTCCATTAGAATCTAATTCCATATTATGGGTATTAATTACTATAAATCAAGTTTATTTATCTTAGATGGTTGCATAGAAACTCACCATTAAGGATACACCTATTGTAAATGTGTTTTTTTATTTCTTTCTGGATGAATTTTTAGGTCTTCCACTGAATCGTGAAGGTGAGTTATCAATAGAACTCATATCATGTGCTTTTCCTATTTTAAAGAAACCTTATAGAATTAACCCAATTGAGTTTTTAGAATTAAAGATGCAACTCTAGGAGAATCTTGAAAAGGGATTCATATTCCACACTACATCACCTTGGGGTGTACCTATTCTGTTTATTAAGAATAATTATTGATCAATGGGACTCTTAATTGATTTTCGATAACTTATAGGATCACTATCAAGAAAAAATGTCATATACCCTATATAAATAACTTATTTGACCAACTATGTGGAGCTCAATAATTATCCAAGATTGATCTTTGTTTTATATATCATAAATTAAGGTTCAAGAGGGAGGATATTCCCAAGATTATATTCCATTAAAGTTATAGAAATTATGAATTTATATTGACACATTTTGGTCTTGCTAATTCCACTAATATCTTTATTATTTTAATGAATAGAGTATTTAGAGAATATCTTGACCAATTTTTGGAAGTCATTATAGATGATATTCCTTTATATTTTATGAACAAGTAAGAACTTGAAGATCACATAACAATTTTACTGAAACCCCTGAGAAATGATAATCTATATGAAAAATTTACCAATTCTGAATTTTGTATTTAGATTTATTTATTTTTGGGCCACATAATCTCAAGAGAGGGGTTATCCTTGGATCCAACAAAGAAAAAAGTTATTGAACATTAGATGAGACTAGAAATGATAACTAAGATCTCATGTTTTATTGATTTGACTAGATATTAGAGATGTTTTGTGAATGATTTCTCGTGATTATCCAATCCACTCACCAAGTTGACACGAAAATGAGTTATGTTTATATTGACAGGGGAATGTGAAAATAATTTCAAAAGAGCTGAGAAGAAGGATAGATAGTGGACATGTGCTCAAAATACCATATAATAGGGAGAGGTTTGTTATCTACATTGAAGAAAACAAAAAGGGGTTGGGAAGTGTTCTCATGAAAAATTATATGGGGATAACTTATGCCACCTGACAGCTGAAAATATATTAGAAAAATTGACCAATTCATCATTTGATGTTATTTTTAGTAATCTTTTCATTAAATATATAGAGTAATTATAATTATGGAGAAATATTTTACATATATAATGATAATAAAATTTTAATGTATATTTTTACTCAAAAAAGGTGAATATGAACCAAGTAAGATGGTTGGGGTTGATTAAAGATTAAAACTGCACAATACATTACCACCCTAGGAAAGCAAACAAGGTGGCATATGCTTTGAGTTGAATGGACCATGATATCCTATCTATGGTGAGAATCATAAAAAATCAAATATGTATGGATTTTTGAAATTTGGATCTAAAAATTTTAAAGGAAGGGGAAAATTTTCCCTTTTTCAAATGAATGTTCAACCGTCTATACAAGTGAAGATTAAGGAAGTGCAGAATGAATATGTAGAGCTAAAAAAGAAGGTGAAAAATTTTCCAAATATAAAATTTGATCGTGATGGAAGAATATGGTTCAAGAACCATATTTGTATTTCTCCAAGGAAAAAATTAAAGAAGGATTTGTTGGATGTGTCTCATAGTTCATCATTTTATATTAATCCTTGAAGAAAAAATATGTATAAGGAAATTAAAGAGTATTTCTGTTGGGATGGAATGAAGAGAGATATTTCCTAATATGTTTCTCAATGAATAGTTTTTTTAGCAATTTCAGACTGAATGATAGAACATTATGGGGATGTTATAGACATTACCCGTACTAGAATGGAAATTTGAAAACATCACCATGGATTTTTTTTCATCATAATTTTTAAAATATCAAATGGCCATATTGTTATATATATTATAGATTATCACCTTAAAAATTCAACACACTTCATTTTTATTAGATATGAATTGTCTCTTGACCGGCTTGTGAGAATAAATATATAAAGAAAGTGGTAATATTGAATTGATTATCACTTTATATTATATTTGATAAGGATTTGGGGATTACCTTGATGTTCTAGAAAATACATCAGAGGGATTTGGATATAGAGTAATGTTTCAATACTTCTGATCATCCTCCGAAAGATAGTCATTCTAAGAGTACAATTAAAACTATAGAAGAAATGTTGGAGTCTTTATCTATATATTTCAATGGTAGTTACTATCAACACATACCTGTGGGGAAATTGTATTACAAAAATATTTTTCACTCTAGTATTTATGTGTATTCATATAAATCCCACAATTGTAAGAAGTACATAAATCTAACATGATGGAATGAAGTTGGGGAAAATTTATTGGGACCTGATCAAGTTAAATAAATTTTAGAAAAGGGTAGATCTATTCAACATCATATAAGAGCATCCTAGAGTTGACAAAAATGTTATGCTAAAAATAAATGAAATGGATAAGTGTTTGAATTGGGAGAAAATTTATTTCTATGAAAATATGCCTAGAATATAGTGATGATATTTTAAAATAAGGAAAATATAATCCCTAGTTATATCGGTCCTTTTGAAATTCTGGATCGTTTTGGGAAGGTGTCTTATCGATTGACACTTCCACCGAATATCTCTCAAGTTCATGATGTGTTCATTGTATCTCTGTAGAAAAATTATATACTTGATTCTTAAAATATACCGAATCATTATTGAAACTTCTAGAGAATGATTATTATTATGAAGAACAACCAATATAAATTTTAGATCATAGTGATAATGTTCTGCGAAATATGACCAGTCTCTTGGTTAATGTTTTATGGAGGGACCACCAATTTGAGGAAGCTATGTAGGGACCTGGGATGTGATGAGGATGAGGTATCATCATATATTTATATCCAAGTGATGAATTATGAGTTTTAAAGTCATTTTAAGGGGGGTACAAAGTAAAACCATGATATTTTTTTTAAATATTTCTATTTGGATTATTATAATTCTTCAACAGTTTGTGTTACACGCAACCATGAGTTTAAATAAACTACAGGACACTATTAGTAAAAGCATGATTTTATGTTGGCCTGAATAAATATTATCAACTAATTTAAGAACAAAATATAAATTTCCAACTCAATATTAATGTATTTGTATGTTATTAGAAAATGGTCACATAATTTTTAGAAAAATCAATTTATTCTTCAAAAATATATTTTCATCAAAAATGGATTTATCTAAATTTTATGAGTAAATAATAATTTTTAGGAAATATATTCGAATATTTTGATTGATTTTTTAGGAATTCATCATGATATAATTATCTTAAAAATATTTTTTTAAAACATTCATTTTAACCAATAGTTAAAATAATAATTTTTAATGAAAACCGTATTTTATTTTAAAGTCTTTACAAGGTGAAATTATGTTTTGGATTGGTTTTAAATTTTAATTATTCCATTTTTATTTAAAATAATAAATTATAGTATTCTAAAAGTATTGTATACATTAATTTATTATAAAATCATTTAATGTTTTAAAAGGTCATTTTATAGAAAAAACTATTTCTCATGGAATTTTACCGATTTTATATTAAATTAAATTAATCAACTTATATGTTTTGAATTTTGAAAAAATGTGTAAAAAAATTTTATTCGGAAGGATGATATTTAGTGAATAGTCCCCTTTTATTTTTTTCCCAATATGAATAGAATCCTTGATAAATTATGTTACCACGGTAATGATGAAATTTGATAATTTAAGATAAAATTAAAATTATAAAGACTATAAAATGACCATAACACGTGAAAAAAATTTTATTGGTTGCATATGATTCAAAAATTAACAAATAAATATCAAAAATAATTTTTTTAATGGAGTCTTGTACATTAAATTAAGTTATATAATATTTAATTCAATGAAAGCCGCAAAATATCACTTTCTTTGTATTTAATATCCCTTAAGTGTTTACATGAAGAAAAAGATATGTTATGAAGGAATATAAATGTGAATATCTAAATTAAAAGACATATTTTCATGATATAAATTTATTTCAGAATTTGGTTCCACTTAGAAGATATTATCATATTTATAATTTTTATTTGATAAAAATAAATGATGTCACATTCATGTTTTAAATAATATATAATTTTTAATAAAAGTTTTACAAAAATTTATATTCAACTATACATACAGTTATGAAATATATAATATTTATCTTCTTCATGATATTTTATTTTTAAATTTTATTAAATATTTAAGTTTATAAAATATTTATGAAACACTAATGTAGTAAATATTTTATTAATAGAAATATAAAATAATTGTTATTAAAAATATAAAAATAAAAATTATTTAAGATAATTAATATAATAAATGAATTTTTATATGACCTTTACCTCTCTAAAATATAATAAAATAAGTTGTTCTAATTTAACTTATTATCATGATATTTTTAAAAATCAAAATAATGAAGAGTGCCAAAATTGACAATAATAATATTTCATAAAAATAATATTTTCTTAAATTGTAGAAATATAATAAAACAAATTTAAAAATACAAAATTATTATAATATGTTCTATAGTGTCATTAATTTTTTATTGGTAGTCTAATTTACATGAGATAAATAAAAATTATAACCTTTTAATATTGAAAAATATGTTACCATAGTTAAAATTAAATAGGTTATCTAAGGGTTAAACAAAATGATGAGGTTTAAAATATTACCAAAACTTGTATAAAATATATTTTTTGATGATATTACAATATTATATAATCATATTTTCTAATCCATGGCCTCTTTGATGTATTTGTATTGATATCGAATTTAATATAAATTCATATTATTTGAAATTCCAAAAATGCCCCTCACCAAAACTGTAAAAGGGACCTCCTACCTCATTTTTTAACGTCACATTGAACATTATAGATCTATCATAAGATAAAAATTTATCTTCTTATCTTCCCAATACAAATTCTATATGTGAATTCTTCTCATGATACCCACCCTAGTGTCTCTAATAAGTGATCCAAAAAGAGTTTTCTAAGGTAGAGGTAATAATCTTTACCAACTCATTCAGGATTATTTCTTCTTCTACCTCATCTTAATTTATTTTTCACATTATAAATTAATAAATATATTATCTAATATATTATTAGATTTAATTATGATTACTTAATAACCATATTATAACTTTTATCCATCCTATGAACAATAAAATCACTAGGTGTGTGTATGTATGGCCTACCGTCTCCATGATTTGGTGTAATCTCATTTTCATCACCACTTTACTTAGATGGGTATAATGACAAAAAAAATAAATATATATGATAATTATAACATGATAATTATTATAAAATAAATATATATACCATCCAATTCCATACCATTTCACTGTTAAGGGAATTATATCGCCGCTCTAGCATATGTACGACCAGCCATCTCCATGACGTGATACGATTAATTCTCCCTAATAAGAATTAAATAATTATTATATAAATTCATATAATTAGAACATATTTTACATATTTACCTAATGTAATTTTTGAAATGACAGAACTATATCCTATTCACACGAATCAATACTTATACAACAAAACATGCATAGGAAAATGAAGCTGTTAACACAACAAAGAAGAGTAATAATGAAATATTATTATCAAAATGGGTTATAATATGATCATGTTTAAAATCATAAATATAAATATGGTTTTAGAATTATTTAATAACATTATTTAAACCATTTTAATAGTTTTTTATACGAATTACTGAAATCATATCTATGGTAAGTGTTAATTTCACAATCTCATTATTATTCAGGATTATTTATTCATAGGTATCTACTGGTAAATATTTAACTTCCATGTCCATGTTTATAAAAAAATTTGAAAATATTTATATTATTATTCAAAAAAATTATAAATTCATTTTTACCCATTTTTTTACTATTCCATTTTTGTGGAATATTTTTTTTATTTTTCTAATGATGTATTTTGTGAGTTTTCTAAAAAAAGTATGAGAGGAATAATTTTAATCTTATACAGCATTAACATATTCATAGACTTTCATAAAACATTAATTTATTCAAGATTAACATACACGATTAAAACTTTATTTAAAAATGAATTATTTTTAAATTATGCGGCACTTTAAGAAAAATAAAATTCAAAGAAAAAAGTATAATTTACTCAAGAATTATTTTCATGTTATCTCTTAAAATATCTTTCAATATCCAATAAAAAAATGTATATTACTTTTGTTTTAATGGATATGTTTCTAAATGATATTATCTCTATTATTACTATCATTGGATTATGTTTATGATGTTCATGATAGTGAGACATGACTAATATGAAAAAAATATATTTTTATATGTATGACACAATTTAATGTCTTATATTCTGCTATCACAGAATTATTTCTTTGATTGTTTATGAACATATATGATTTATCCCATGACATGATATCATGGTCATTGACATGCAATATTCAATTCTAAAATGTTTTTTATGTTTTTGTGTCTTATAATTATTACATGATTTATATCTCCCTTGATTACCATTACTGATCATATCAGATCACCATTTCTTATAATTATTTTTCATAGGATATGAAAAAAATGTATTAAGTAAGAGTTTTATAAAAGTGATATTGATGTGGAGGAATAAGTTGGAGATTATGTAGATGTCTTAAGAACTATTTTTTTATATTTGCATGTTTCCAAAGACAATGGACCTATACAGTTATTCCATAGTTTTGTTATTTTATATAATTAATATTCTTCCATTTAGATATAATATATATATATATATGAAAAGCATCATCCATTACCATGAGAATACTTTATTTAAGGAATTATTTTAATGTTTCCTGAGTAAAATATCTCTAAAATAAAAAAATGTTTTAAAAATAAGTAGTGAACATACATTGAAAACTTTTACTTTTGAAAAGAATAATGAATAGTGGAAACTTGATGAGAAAATAAAGATTCAGAAAAGGAAAATTAAAAATACTTTGAAATATTTTAAATTAGAATATCATATTTATTAATTTAAACATTAAACTAACATAAATTTTCAGAAAATAATATGCACAGTTGATAATAAAACATTTATTTTGAAAGGATATAAATACAATTTTATAATTATTTAATAACCTAATTGAAACACCACATCATTAAAAATATGGGAAATTCATTTTTAAAAAATTAATAAAGGGGAATAAAAGGATTATTAGGGATTTGTTTTGATTTTTTCTCTACGGAATGGATAAAAATAGTGGTAAGTAAAAACATAGGCATGAAATAAATATGAATTAAAAGAAATAGAAATTATTCATATAAACGATGAATTTTAAAGAAATTAGAGAATCACTGAAAAAGAATAATTTCGTGTGAAACATGATTTACCATTGAATATGAGGTGAAAATAAATCCTAAAATCATAAATGTTTTGGATAGATCAATATTTAAAAACAATATACAAAGAAGAGTGATTATAACCCATGAAAGATATTTGAGTTAGGAAATCCCCTTATAGACTTCTTAAGTTTTGAATAAAAATTCCATGAGCAGTATAACATTAAGATATACACCAAATATTATAATGTATACTAGGATCATGATAAAAAACTAATTATAAGTTTGTATCTATATCATTGATTTTTAAAAATTGTATATATTTTAAACAAGTATTTAGGAATTTAGATTTGAGAAAAAGAAACACTTTCAGATTTATAAATTTTCAAATAAAAAATCAATGAAAATGCGGCTTGTAAATAAACATCATATAAAATCATTAGAAGATAATTAATTTTTATATACCTTAAATAGTTATTATATACAACACATAAATGTAATTTGGTGGATAATACCAAACATGTCTCAAAGAAATAAATTTTTAGATGAGAAAACCCATTGACTTGTTACCTTCCTTAGAATATCACACTCTAACATCTTGTAAAAAAAATCACTAACATAATATACTATTTAAAAACCAATATAATAATTATTAGAGTTTTATAATACTTATTATTTATATTTAATGATAATTTAATTAATTACAACACACTATGACTAATGTATATTAATATCCTTATTTATTTGGAGCATTTTTACTAATATTGATATTCTTACCCACAATTTGTTATAATGATGATTATTGACATATCATTTTTTATTATATAATATATAAATTATATTTATTTAAAATTTACTTAATTCATTCTATTTGTTTTTTGGTTATTTGTTGCGAAAACTAAATTGATAACAACTCATTTTGAAAATTTTAATGAAAGTAAAAGATTCTTTATTAATATGTTTAATACATTATATAACATTTCTAGAACCATATATCAATAATTATTTACATATTTTATTATAATATTATTAATTTTCATGTTCTCAAAGTTATCAATAATATATTTTTATAGTATCGTTCATGTGGGTGGTTAAACCGAATCATTCTGGAACATGCTTGACCATGTTTTGTGTGTATAGTTAAAGAGGTGTTTATTTTCCAATAATATCAGTATAAAATAAAATAATGATAAAATTTTAATTTTTTAAATTTTTTAACCATATTATATTATTTTTAGATAAATAATGGAATAAAATAAAAAATTATTCCCCATATATGTGATAGTCTGTGTACATGGATGATTGACATTACTTTGATTTCTTTAGTTGATTGAAATACATAAATAAGGGTTGTACCTTTAATATAAAACATATCATTATAATAATTATACTAAATTTATCATATTATTATGGATATATTATATTTTAAGAGTAATATTATTAATAATAAATTTAGAATGAGATAAAAAATACGTTATGGACATCATTTTTTCATCGAAGTTCCCTTGAAATTGCATGGATTTTGAGAAATATGAGTCACCAGGGGCTTATTTTTTTTGTATAGTGATATAAGGTGAGTAAAATGGATGATATTAAATTATTAATCCATTGGATATGTTTGTTTTTGAAATGGTTTAATTTATCCCCTTTAATTATAAGGGAAAAATGAGATTCTGGAAACGCCATGTATATTTTAACAATGTTATGACATTATTCCACGGTCAATGGCAACATAGTTTAAAAATAATTGAGTGTGTGGTTTCATTGAGTCGATCTAGTCTCAAAAGAAATTTCACACATGTTTCAATGTTTTTATATTACAATCTCTTACTTTTAAACTAAGTAACCAGTTTTTAACTAGGTGATATAATGTTTTATTTAACACATAACATAACCTATATAAGAAAAATTTAAATTGTTGGATATAATTTTATCCTAATTGTAAAAAAATAAAGTTCAAAATATTATTAAATTAAATATTAAAATATAATAAATAACGTGTAGAAAATCTAATTTAGTAGAAAAATTAAATTTTGACCATTATGGATTCTGAATCACATATAGTACTATTTACCATTTAAATGATATCAAAAATATTTATTTATAATATTTTAAATAATATATATTAATTTTTTAAATTATTTAAATTTAATTTGTCTTATTTAAATTCCTTGTCAATAAGAAAATAAATTTTTTAAAATAAGTGTTTCACCATTATTATTTTAATTAACATTAATCCAATCAATCTGAATTTTATACAAAAAATTAAATTATCTATATTCAATAATATGAACATTATTATCTCTAATATTTTAATCATTTAATCTAATTATCATTCTATATGAAGGGAAATTAATCTTAATGTTAGTGCATGTTACACATAAAAGCTGGTTTTTTTAGAAAAGTTCATCTTTAAGCATAATGTTTATATATAAGAAATAATTCGTAATTTACATGATTTTAATTATAGTATAAATATTATATTTGATTAAATATTATTTATGTGACATTATATTCAAAAACTAATTTATCATTTGAAAATTTTATTAGAGAAAAAATAATAAATAGTTCTCATAAAATGTTACTTGATTTCATTAAATTATATTCATTGGTTTTATAAATTAAAAATAGTGATTTAAAATAATTTATTTTAATTTTTAAATGTATATTTTTTATATCAAAAAAAATTCAAAAATATCATAGTCATATAAAAGTGATTTTATATGAAAAATAAATTTTTTTTTATTATTCACCAAAAAAATTGATTATTTATGAAAAATTCAAAATTTATATCTTAAGATAATATAGACATGATATATTATAAAATTTTGTTCATTTTATAAAATTCACATCTTGGTATTTATAAATTTATTTTTTAATTAATAACAGAAAACATTGCAAATCATTTTTTATTGAAAACACCTTTCTGTATATTAACTATATTATTTTGGTTAATTGATAATTTATATAGTTATGATATATCTTATTATTATTCAATAAAAATAATATTTGGTTTTTAAAATAAAATCAATATTTCTAAAAAATACATTTATTAATCCAAAAGTAAATTGAGAAGAAATGACTTTCAAAACGTATATAAATTTATTATATATCTATTTATATAAATATTTTATTACATTTTGATATAATAAAAATTTCTAATTACATTTCCCCTTATGTTTTCTATATAATAACTAATAATTAGATAATCTATTATAATTTTTTTGGGTGGTGGTTCAGTTGGCATGAATCGAGTCAAAATACCCATGAGCTTGAACATTTCCCATATACAGTTTTTCTCAGACAAAAATTTCTCTACTTTTTCTTTGTCTTAATAAAGGGAAAACAATATATAAGCTACCAAATTTATATTTTTATAAATGGAGTTCATAAGGATGATTTTTCCTTCTAATTCTCATTTATTTTTTACTTACTTTATTGGTTTTCTGATACTGATTCTTTAATTTATACATGCTTATTTAGTGAATATATTTGAATAATCAAATATAATATTCAAAATATATCATGTTATTTTATTTTATTTTGGTTTATATGTGAAATATGATATTAAAAATATTTAGTTATGGATAATATATTGTAAAATATTAGGTCATCTCAGTGATCTTCCTCAGTATATGCTATTGTGGGATAAGCATTCATATCATATACCTTCTACATGAACAAATTTCATAGCATCTATTTTGATGTGGATATTCTGTGAGAAATTAATATCACATACCTTCTAGGAATACTATGATTCCATGAATACTCTGTGAGTTTTAGTACTTATGGGTGAGCATCATCAAACTTCTATGAGGATAGATCTTCCTTGAGTATGAGCACAAGTATCCCATATATGACGCATTGATCCTCCATGAGTCAGGTATAGACCTTCCATCATTAAAAAATAATTCAAGAATAGACCTTCTGTGAGAGAATATGGAATCAAACATGAAACATCTATGATGGAATATGCCGCAATCACGAGTCTCGTGGCAGGTAGAGTAACTCTGAATTGAATCAACTATAATAAGTATGCAAGATCAACCGAGTAGAGAGGGTATAACATTAATGAAAAATTATGAAGCATCATGGAATATGATGATCTATGTTAACATTCATGTATTATTAGAGTATTATTATAAATAGTTGGGGATTATAGATTTTATGTGGCAAATTGATATGTTCTTCAAAGATGAATATATCACACTAAAAATTTTCATTAATATTTTAAAATACTAGAAGGAAGTATGACTGTGTTATTTGATTTTTTATAGTACTTGTGGAATAAAATTTTTGATTATCACAAGTAATATGGAATTAACCAAGAGTTATTGGTTTATTCCATTATTTAAGAGATGAAATGTATGATCTATTACTCATTCAGGATTTAGTATAAATACAAAGAGTTTTTTTTCTGTGAAAAAGGAATCCATGAACAAGTTTTTATTTCATGAATATATTTGTGTATTCATGGAGTGAATAAATAAATAAATATAAATCATGAATAAATGAATAAATATTTGAAATATTAAATGAATTAATAATGAATAATTCCCTTATTGTAGTAGAGAGACTATATTTTGATGATTCCTTTATTTATGTTATTAATTGATAAATATGATACACTAATTATTATATTTGATGATGTAATAAAATGGAATATGGATATTTTGGATTATCCTAGGTCATACATGGATGTTCCATGACTAAATCAATTTCATTCAATCATTAATTCATTCACATCCAAATTAAAAACATGATATCATAATGGAAATATGAATAGGAAGATATCATGATAATTATTACATGTTTAATGATTAATGACCCATAATTATAAATATGAGGATTCATGTGCGAGTCATTACATGTTGAAAATTTTTTCACTGAAAAGAATATATGGGACCGTAATTTTAGATATATTCAATAAATCTGTCCAATGATCAAATAGAATTTTTATTATTTTATGATTTAGTAATTAAAATCATGTATTTATGTAGTTTTGTATATATTGAAATGAATAAGAGAGATATGAGAAGCTAATTGATGTTATGGTTATTATTATTATTATCACATTTATATATTACAGGCTATACAAGATGAATAATTTTAATGATATCATATTGAATTCGAAGACAATATTTTCTGGAATCAATGAAAAATAGATAATGTCAACTCTATTCATTCATATATATCACAGATAGTTGAATAATTGAGAAGTGATCAAAAGCATTCTTTTTTCATTGGAGAAGAAATAATGAATAGGAAGAGAGTAAGAGAATAATACATATAAAATTAAAGTGAACTAAAAAAACATAGAAAAATATGAGATAAGGGGAAAAATAGAAATATGCATTCCAGGATAGACAAAATGAAGAATTTTCTTACAGTCATTACAAGAGATGATAAAAAATATAATAATAATTCGTCCACCTATGCAAGAAAATAAACATTCAGGTCTCACATTGTGAATATGATGAAATTAGTGGGCATTACTCTATATACAAGGGAGTATAAATATATGTTTCCTTTATACTAATGTACAATTTAAAATAAAATAATATGTAAGATAGAAATGAACCCACACATTGACATTCAACAAAAGACTCTACTGGGGTAGGAATTTCTTGGTGTTTCAATGAAATTTAAGAAATTAATGAATATATAAATATAAATTATAAATATCTTGAAGGGTGTTGCATTTATAAATCTATATCCCAAGCCTATTGACTATAGGAATATTTTTTATTCCCATTGTGAGTGTAGTGTTCCACACTTCAAGATGAGGATTTTCTTTTAGCCAACCAACAGAAATAGATATCTCATTATAGACTTCATTGTGACCAAAAAATATATCATTGTTACACAAAGGGCTATACTTTCTTATTGAAAAGTGATCCTTTAAAATCACCTATTCTCATTATATGTGTACTATAAAATAAATGGTAATAGAATGAGAGAATTAAAACCTTAACTGGACTAAGAGGTAAAGGGAAATGTTAGAAGAAAAACTACACCAACATTGATTCACCACCTTCTCAGATTTTAGTATGTCCTATGTGATACTCAAATCAAATTAGTCTTTGATAATCATGTATCAACTGAACCAATATAACATAATAGTAAAATATTATAATTAATTAATGTGGATCAACCATATGAAATAATTATCCCAATGCTCATTCCCTACCCCATATTTTCTCACCATCCCTCACCAGAATTGTTATTCATACTTCCCATAGATTAGTTTTAATATATCCCATATATCATAATTCATTATAGGGGTTGGATACCACTATATAGTGGAACAATAATAGGTTATAAAAATACTATTTGTATCATATATCATAATCCACATCAATAAACATTATGTTTTATATTGGCATTGTCCTAACTTAAGTGGATATTTGAAAGGCCTTTAGTCAACTCCAACATATAAAACTAGTAAAATCTTTTATTTTGTCAACCAATATCTCACCTAATTTATCTTTATTAATTACTTCAGGTATGTATTTCCATTGAAAGGATTTCATCTAAATTGACTCCTCTACTAGTCAAAAAAACTAATCAACATATTAGACCACAAAAATAATAGTCATGTTCCTAGATCCAAATTTTAATTTTAGATGTTAGGATATACATCACCATTAATGGGTAATATCTAAATCAATTTATCTTTCATAAATGTCTCACTTTCTTACAGGCTACATGACTAGACACTCAATCCAATATTTCATAATCCAACATTTTTAAAGATAGAACCCACTATCCTATAATTCAATTGCACAAAATATTTATACACTAGTATCTAAATATATTACCTAGATATAAACCAAGGATCATAAAAATAATTGAATGAAATCCCAAAAAACCAGCCTTATCTAACACTTGGAACATCATGAAGAGTTTTCCCACCCCAAAAAATGAGTCCCAATCCAAAGGAACTCTTACAAGAAGTAAGAAGGTTTAAAGGATCATTAAGAGTTTTTATCAATTTATAAGGGCCAAAATTGAACTATCCATCGATTAATTGACTAACATTAACACATAAACCTATCCCAAGGTATTCTATGGTTCATATGTACAAATTTCAAAAAATAAAATCTAACATGTATCTCAATTATAACTGATTAACCCCTCAAAAAGGGAAGGTTCTGCCTATGGTTCCAAACTATCATGTCAACAGAAAATAAAAAATAAAATAAATAATATCACATAATCATATAATCATTGGTAATGAAAAAATATCTATCACATGTTTAAACATAACAAATCATTTAACCCTAATAACACAATCCAACCCCACTTTTAATAATTTCTTTAAAAAGACACTATGTGATGGAATTACACATGTTAGAACCTCAAAAAAACTAGTGAAATACCCATATAATACTCATAAAAACACCTCCTTTAAAATTAAATAACAAATTAACCATTTTATACCCATCACAAAATCAAAAATTAATTTTAAAGCTACAGTCATTACCTTTTAAGAAAAAAATTAAGAAATCCAACTCATGCGAATAATAAAATCTATAAAATGGGCCACTAACTATACAAATAATGAAATTTCTATTTGAAGACTATAATAGTTCAAATAAACATTTTAGTGTAAGGTGTTGATTTAGTGTTAGATTATACAGACTAAGGCCTTCAGTAATGACATTTGAAAAATATTAAATATAATATATCATGTGCATGAAGTTTTTTAAAAATAATACAACAAATCCCAAATGGTGTATCAGATGGAAAAACCAAGGCTTACATTAAATTTATAGTTCATGTTAGTATTAGATTCTTTTTTATGTGTATTTTTTGTTGGATTAAATGAATTATATTAATTTATCAATTTAATTGTGATTTAATCACAAAACCATAAAGTATGTCCTTTATAATGTCCCCTTTTGTTTATTCTCAAGGGTTAACATCTTAATTGTAGGGGGAATTGTAGACAGTGGGAGGAATTTAGAGGTGATCTTATTGGTGGATAGTTTCAGGATCATGGATGAAGGATTATATTAACATAAGGATCATTATTATATATATTGTTCTTGTATCATAAAAATTATAATGATATAAAAACATTCATCATCATCCATAAATACACCTGGAGGTATGATGCTGGTTTTTATGGTTTATTCCAAATTTATAGTTTGTGGAGAATACGAATTAATCATATTAAATTAATTCATGGAACATTACCTCATAAAAATTCACTATAAAGGTATAATTGGTCGTTTTAGTATAATTAGATTTCAAATCCACTCTGAATGAAGAGGTTAACTAGAGACACTTAGATTCGTTGAGGGATTTTCGTACGAAGTGGCCATATTTCTTGTTGATTTAAATAAAAAAAAACCACAACAATAAATGACATAACTGTAAAATTTGAATTTAAGATTGGATAATATAATGTTATTAATGGAAGTAATTAAATAAGATGTTTCCTATACATGTTTGTCGATATGGATAAACGAGATGAGTGTTTTGTTTCATTGGAAGTTTGAGATCACTAGTTCAAGAAGTATCTAATCAATGAGAATTTTCTAAAAAATAATATTATAATTTAATTAATAATAAATTCAATATCTAATCACCAACACAATTATAAAATTAATTTAGTGATCATTATAAGGAATTGGATCACACTACCACTCAAAATGTTTAATTGGTAAAATCGGTGAAGAAAAACAAAGAAATAAGTTAATGAATGGAACTCTCAAACCAATTAACAATTTTTGAAAACATAATCACATAGAATAAAATAAAATTACTCCCCATTAAAATAATTAGAATCTTTCGATGATATGGTTATCCTTCCATTAATGAAAATCTCTGAATAGAATATGAATGTTGACATAGAGAAGAATAATTGAAGAAGAGAGAAATAATAAAAAACCGATCACTCCACCATTTTTGTGTGAATATAATCACTATTAAAACTCATGGAATAACAAAAATAAATATTATAATAATAATAATTTATAATCAGATAAAACATTAATTTAGAAAACTAGAGTGAATTAAAAAAATTTAATATGATGAATAATTTATGAGGAGATTCATGAATAGTAAAAAGCAATTCTACCATAATGAATTGACTAATTTTTTAATTATTATGTTGAATTAATGAATGTAAATGCTTGTGTCCTTGTGAAGACAGGATATATTATTACATACTTATCTTAGTGAATAAAGAATCATGAATACAACTATACCACTCATGATATTGTGTTAGTTTCTATAATATTCTCTTGTATGATATGGAGACATTATCACTATGGGGAGAGGTTTTAGTTAAACATGGATTATAAGAATTTGAAGTAAATATTATTATTGAAATATCTCAATATGGGGAAAATTTTATTTCTATAGCTACTTGAGGATTATGAGTTCATAATAAACTACAATCTAGAAAAGGAAATCAAGTAGAAATATGCACTAATTAAATAATATCATAGTGTTATTACCAAAATTAGGATTTACAGGGAGTTAATGATAGATCATGAAATTATTAATGTGGTAGAAAATCATTAAATTTTAAAATAATTTCCCAAGAATAATAATTGGAAAAGATAAAAAGTTTTCAGTTGATGATGATTATATTAAAATGAAAATTAATGCAAGAAAATATGAGAAAGTATCACATTTTTTATGTGTAGATGTTTTTCATAAAATTTGGGAACATGATGTTTGTTTCATAAATACCTATGTACAAAAAGAGTGTTTTTTTAATAATTCTATTGTAAAAATTTCTTTATACATCCACGTAGCACCAAAATGAATAGAGATTTGATGGAATGTGTTTTGTGAGATAATATGATGTAGAAAATTGGTGATTATCGTTTAAGATGTTCTATTTGTAAATAAGTAATGTATATGATAAGGCATCTATGTAGATTCATAAAACATCTTACTATTCCTATGTGAAAAATTAGATGACATTACTATGGAAATTTTCCCTGTATTTCAATATAATCTAAAAAAATAATTATGTAATACTGGAAATTGTTGATCACCTTAAGAAATATTCACATTTACTAACTATAATTGATTATTTAACTCTTGAATTACATTCATTCAACTATATTAATGAAGTAAAAAAGATTTTGTGGTGAGAGTATTTATAATGCATTGGATTATGATCCATTATCTTCAAAAAAATTATACAATTTTATTTTAAAGGTCATGATATCAATCCTCATCAGATAACTAAATATCTTCCTCGAATTTATGATATGTTTGATTGGACTATATAATCATTTGATGACATTTTGAGGTTGTTCTAACATGAAATTAATGTTATGTGAGATCATTATTTTCCTTGGGTAGAATTAACAAATAAAAATATCTTCTAATCAAGTATTCAAATGGTTTAGTTTGAGGAATTATATTTTAGGAGATGTCGTACAACAATAAATTGAGATGAATTTGGTGAAAAGAAGCATGATGGTAGAAAACATATAGAGGAATAAATAGAAAATGTAATAGATATTTGGACCCATTTTAATGTAACTCAACTTATGAAAAAATGATATTTTGAAAACTAAATAAATGAGTTATAATTTAAATTTGGAGATAATGTTTTCTTGATGTATCTCCATGTAATTGTGTTATAAGAATCAGTAAGAATGAGAAAATCTGCACCAAGTACATCAAAAATTTTGAAATTACATATTGGGTAAGAGAAATGGAAAACCTTATTATATTCCAACTAGTCATTATAATTTACATGATTTGTTCCATATATCATTATTTATGAAGTACATTCCAACCCTAATTCATGTTCCCACCTCTTAAGAAATAGAACAAGAATCTAATATATATTATATTGATGTTTTTATCATGATTCTAGACACTAGTGAACAATTGTTGAATAATTAGATGACTTGACTAGTAAAGGTATTTTGTATAAATCTAAATATACAAGAAGTTATATGGAAACCAAAATAAATTATGATAAATAACTACCCATATATATTCATGATGTTACATTCTAGAAATATCTAGATGTATTTTTTAAAATCATAGAAGTGTGTAACAACATAAAAATTTATGGTATATTTTCTTTTAATGAAATTTAATTTCAACAACACCTTTTAATGAACTCAACCCCATGATTTTAATATAAATTTATGATTGATTATGTATAAAACATGCAATATCATGCATAAATGAACTACAATACAATATAAAAATTTTATTATTTTGAAAAAATAATTATGGGCTAGACATTAAATTATATGGTTTAAGATGAATTAATCATATTATTAAATTTATAAATATTTCTCAATTAATATAAAATTTTTCATAAATTTATTGGAAATAAATATTTAAATGTTTCTAAATTCATTTTAATCAATTTGAAAAATTGACAATTATTACATTTTTTGAGAAAATAATATAATTAAATTTTCCCATTTTATGAAAAGTTATTTTATAATATTACCTTCAATTTTTAAATCATAATATTGACATTTTTATACTATAGACATTTGATATTTTCTTCAAATTATTAACGTTCTAGTGAATAGTTAAAAACTACTTTTTTATGGGACAAAATATTTTATTTCATGCATTTTAAAAGAAACATAATATTTTAAAATACTTTAAATGTAAAATTGATCTATAATAATTTTAATAATATAATTATGTTTATTTGAATTACATTTATGGTTGTATTTGGTATAAAAACCTTTAAATACTTTAAATTTTATTATTAGGAAAATTGTACTCTCATTGCATTTTACATTTTAATATTAATAAATTTCACAAAATTATTGAGTTTAAATGTCAAGGAAAGTATCCCATAATTTTATTCATTTTAATCACATTTATTAAATTTATCCATTTCATTTTTTGTCAATACATACAGTAACTGTACTATTTATTTACCATCGTAAATAAATTATGTAATTAATGGTTAAAAATAATATGATACATACTATATCATAAACCAAACACGTGACTTAAATTTATTGGATGAGTACATTTCACCATAAAAATATAATATTCAGTTATATGTCATTTTCATTCCATTTGGATGAGATGATTACCATTTTAATGTTTTATGTAATGAAAAGTAAGAAATGTCCCACTACTTTTTTAATAACTATAATATTATTAAAATAGGTATATCCATTGTGTATTATTATTATTATTATTGAAAAATATTTTGAAATATAAATTATTTATCTGTATCATGATAATATTGTTTAATTTTTTTAATAAATAAATATGATAATTTTTTACAGGATGTCGATTCAGTAAATATATAATTAATGTGATACATAATATATTTAAAATTAATATAATTAAATTTAAAATAAATTAAAATAATTAATTTTAAGAATTAATTTTGTATAAAAAATGCTATATTATAGATATTTTTTTAAGTCAATATAAAATACGTTTTTTCTTGATGTTTTTAAAGAGAATATAAATGAATAGTTCTAAAATATAGTTATTAATATTTTATGTAAATAATATTTTATTAAGTGATATAAATTTAAAAAAAATATTATATTTGTGAAAATTAATTGTATAGGGTAAAATAAAAATACCAATTTCTATCTATGGGTCCTTATTTATTCTATAATAACAATATTGAACCTTAGATGGTAGATAATTTTAATAAAAATGTAATTGTCAAAAGGATTAGTTGGAGGTGCAATCTAAAATATAATGTTGAAAATATCACAAAAACATGTAATAAATTTATTTTATAGGTTTACATGAAATTATATTCAACATATATTCAAATTATATCAATTTGGTTCAATTTGAACTAGATTAAAATTTTATATTGATTTAATATTTTTCAAAAATTACAAAACTGCCTCTCTCCATAATTATAGAGGGGAACCTCCTCCCTTACTAATTTTCACAAAATAAACCAGTATATCTCAAAATAACCTACTTATTAATATTATTAAAATCATTCTACATGTTTTTTATTTTCCTTACCTTTGAAAATAGCAACCCTATGTCACTTGAGAAGAGATCTAATAGGAGTTTACTTAAGAAGAGCTAATCATCTTTACCCATTCATCAATGTTTATTTATTATAATACATCATCTCCATGTGTTGTTCCAATCATTAAATAATAAATAATATATAATAAATATAATTTTATGAAATTATGATAATGTTACGACTATATTAAATCATTTTTGATGTTATGAAAATGATAAACATCAGTCATGTGTATGTTCGTCTTACCGTCTCCATAAAACAATGTAATTTGATTTTCATCACCATGTTAAATGTATATAAATATAGAAATAATGTGTGTATTTGATAATTTCGACCCAATTATACCTCTTTAATGGTAACACCCAATCGACCATCATACCTTTCAATATTTCGTGAAATGTTAACATCACTCATGTGTACATTTGTACTGCCGCCTCCAAGATGTGATGTGGTTCATTTTTCATTTATATTCTACATAGATGGTAATAAGTATATATTTAATTAATTCATATGATATATATTATATTATAATTTTTCTGTAAATTTTTAATATTTTTTATCTTTAATATGTTATGTCCATTGAAAAATGAAAAATTGTTCATGCATTGGTACCACAACCCATCTCCATGAACGATGTATGTTGTATTTTTTCAATAACATTTATGGATTACTCTAAATATAAAAATAATGAATTTATATGACATAAATATAATTCTTAATATTTTATATATTATATAAACTTGTTCAAATTACTATTACAGATATAATCGAAATAAATTATACTTGAAAAATGAAGAAGATACCACATCAAACAATGATTTGAACGATGAATTGATAATAAAAGGGTAATAAAATACTATAGTTAATTCATATATAGTATTATATATATATATTATTCTATAATATAATTTTAAAAAACATATATGTATTATACTGAAGTATTTAACTTATACAGAAGAAATCAAACTAGAGGTATGGGTTAATTTCATAATCTCATCACTAATCCTGATTGTTTTTTAATTCTCAACTGAAGAATATCTCTCCTCCATCTAAATGATTTGTAAACATGATTTTAGATATTATTTTAAAAATGTAAATTTATTTTTTAATTCTGGTATATCAATTTTATAATTTTTATTAAAAAAATTAATGTAATTTTACTGTCAAATTTTGAATGAGAGCTTTTTGAATATTCCTAAAAAAGTGAGACAATAATAATTTTTATCTTATCTGTCAGGAAAAAAATATTAATCCATCATGATACATAATTCTTTCAAATTTTCCATGAAAATTTTATAAATTTATCATCAGATAAGATCATTTCTATATTATCAGTTTATATTTTAGATTTTAAAAAGTGAATTTCAAATTCGAAAGGGTATTTAGCTAAAAAAAATTATTATGAAAATTGTAATGTATATTTGTTAATGTAAACATCCATTGTTGAATTTTATGTTGATTATATTCTCTAATGAAACCATTAAACAAAATTATTTAGATATTTTATTATCATTTGTAGAGGGAAATGTATTTTCATTACATATTCAACATTTTTCAATGTGGATGGTTATTTATAATTACTTAATATTTGTTGAGTTATATTATTTATTAATATGATGTATTAAATTGACATTGTATGTGATGTTAGGGTCCAAATTTATACCCTCTATTCATAGTATTACACATGAGATAATATTTTATTCATTTTTCTGAGAACTTTCCCATTTATTCATTTATTAGGACACCAAGCCATAACCAGATTTTTAAATTAATTTGATGAGGATTCAGTGGTATTGTTTAAATTTATATAATTACACATTCTATTATTGTCCATTCATTTATTGAAGTAAATTTGATAATTTTATTTATGATCCATGGATAAGTTTCTAGAAAATATTATTATTTTTATATAAAATTACTTGAATATCATTTATTCATTCCATATTAATCCAGACATGATATCTTATCTTATACTAATACCCTGCATGAGCATCTGAAATCACACCTCTCTTATGTTTTTTTCATATGATTTCGAGAAGTGTTTTATGATAGATATGCAGTGGAATTCTAAAAAAATAATTTCCTTTTTAATGAAAACACTATGTAGTATTAAATGTTATAAAATATATTGTGAAATTATATTATCTATCAAGTTTTAATAAAATACTAAACAATTTAGTCTATTTTTATGTGATTAATTATATTTTATACCATGATAATAAAATATAATGTTATTTTTAGCTACTTGAATTATGGTGATTACAATATTAATTCTTGACTAAAATCTGTTGATGTAAGAAAACTCTACTAGATAATGGTATTGATCCCAATCTACACTAAATTATATGGAATTAGATCATAGTATATCATTCATGAACTGAATCTTCTTGTCATGCTATCCATTTGTCTATGGATGATATGTATTAAAAAATACACTCTATATATAGTTCTCATTGAATACTTCCCCATAACGTTGAGGAAAATCACATATCCTGATCAAATATAATATAATGGGGGTTTTATGGGACTTTACAACGTCATTAATGTATATCATGTAAATAAAATCAATTTTAAATGTTATCATATAAAAATGAATTTCACTAACATGGAATGGTGGAAAACTACAACCCAAATACCATTAATGAATTTAGATATTTAAAGTTGTTCTAAAATGACATTGATCTTGATTTTTTTCATTTCCATTATGGAATGGGTAATACTTAAAATATCCCTTTATGATTTTTTCTCTTAGAATTTACATTCTACTATACTATGATTCGAGATACATAATTTTTAATATCCCTATTAATGTTGTTAGGCTGTAAATACTCTTCAAAATATATATACATATTCATTCATCCTAGAATAATTAAAAATTATGATATATGTGATTATTACAACAGTCCTTTTTTGTAGTATTAAAAATTCACATACTCTATCCATGAAACATATCATTTAGTCATAATCGAGGTTAAACTATGAAATCTTTCTCACATTATTTTTTAGATCCACATCCGCCTTTCATGCCTCTTTAATCATTATATGGATACATGGTTGAGAGATATATGAGATATATAAAATTACTACCCATATTTCAAGATTTAAATTTCTATATTTTGATAACCCATAAATATCAGATCATTTGTGATCCACATCATAGAAAATATATCATATCCCTTTTAGATCAATGTAACAATACACCTTGTTATCATTCCTCGTGTAGTACTGTATAGTGAAGTCATAATATTAAATGAACTACAACTATTTTATTTTTTTCATATTTAAATATTGTTGGTTGAATATACCCCCAAAACGTTTATGATCGGTATATATATCACATAATTCTCCCAAAAGATAATTCCTCCATGTTTTTAAATAATGCATTTATAGTGTTACCCTCAAATCACATGTTGGATAATTTTTCTCATGAAAATTAAATTGGTGTGATGAATATTATATTATCATACCATTATTTATACAAGCACAATCAAGAACATTAATTTATTCATCACTATAAATCAGCCACCCCTCTCCACTATAGTGTAGTGTGAGATAGCTACACTGACCATCCATCCATTCAGTTTGTTGAAAATTTCCTCATAATAATTAGTAACATAAAATATAACACACTTTTCAATTAACTTGGTCATTGGATTATATATCTGTCATAAATCCATCATCAAGAGTTAATAATATCTAACCATTCAAAGAAAATAACGAATTTCAGTTAATGTAGTTACTCTATGTCAATGTTCAATAATGTTTTTAGGGGTCTATATAGATACCATCTCTTGAGATTACTTGAACCAATAATGAATTATTATTTCCAAAAAATACACAGTTGGTAACATTATCGTAAATATTATTCTAACATAGGGTCATCAATACAAGAAAATGGTATTCATTCTCTTCCATCATCATGGAATATATATGACTATCCTCAATAATGACTACAATAAACAGATCAAAGTAATCTATAATGTATTCATTCATCAAATCCATGGACATAAGAGTGGAGATAAGAAAAAGACATATAGTTATAAATTCATAGATTCCTCACCTCAAATGGAAAAATATATTGGTGATGTCATAATGTTTGAACCTCAAGTAAAGGTATGAGGATCAATGATCAATCCTGGAAAAATATTAAGATCCTCTTAATTGATCAAAAAATCATCAATAACGGGGATATTACACTTATTAATTATCATGATCTTGTTATGTAACCAATTTGAAATGTGATTTCACATTGATCCACCTTACATATTAAAATAATAATAAACATTTACCCTTTGGGGACACACATGTTTTAATGAATCATTTATTTCGGTTATCAAGAATTTTCATTTTCAATTACTATAACTCAATTAGGTCCATTCTACATAGATTTATTAAAATATGTGTAAGACAAATTATGAGTTCTACAGAAAACTCAACTTCATTATTTAGATTAAGACTTCAAAAATCACTTGAAGAAACATTAAAAACATATATAAAAAAGAATGTAATTTAAATTTAGTTTGATAGAACTATATTGTTTTTATTGTTCTCTATCAATAAAATTGATTTCATTGATACCTTTCTTTAAACATAGAAAAATGATATAAAACTATGTTAAACAATTCAAATATAATTATTTAAATTAATACAAATTTATTAATAAGAATTCAATTTTTAGTATGTTCATTTTATTCATCAGAAATTTATTTTATTTAAAATTGTTTAGTTTCCATTTTTTGAAGGGAATATTATAATTAATTTACATAACTATTTGAAATTTTATTTTATCAAACAGATAAATTTTTATAAATGATCATATAAAAATTATCTTATTTTTAATTTTGGTTATCTTTCTAATGTTTTCGATTATCTATGAAAAATGAAATGTACTAAAATTATTGAAAAGTGTGTTTTTGTTTATTTAATGAAAATTTTTCAATTCTAGTTTAAATTATTTTTAATGTTAAAAAATATTTATTTTAATTTATTAATCATCCAAATATGCTAATTTGAATCATTTTTATGATTGAATTTTCTATAGACACCTTAATTTAAAATAAAAATTCTGAAAAAAATAATTTTTTATTTGATTTATTGTTTTAATATTATTTTCTAATCTTCTAATTTTATAAACTGAATATTGAAAAATGTATTTTATATTATTAATCATGAAATCTATATTTTCTAATTAATTCTCTTTTATTTTTGGAAAATATTAATAACAACTATATGAAATTTATACTATATTTTTAAATATAAAATGGGTAAATAAGTTATATAGAAATTAAAAAATTGTTCAAATTCACCAATAAAATTCTTTTTTTACCATTCATGATTGAATTTTTATGATAATCATAAAAAAGTTTCAAATATGACATTTTTTTAATTAATATTTATTTTCAACATTATAATATTTAAATAATTGATAATGATTGAAATTTATTTTTTTTAATATTTATCATATTTTATCAGGTATGATAAATTTATGTTTAGTTATAAATGTTTATTTCAAATATTAAATAAATTTTTAACATGTTAATTTATTTTTAGTTATCTATTAGTGAAATAACAACCTTAAATTTTTGTGAAACATCGAAATAGTAATTGTACATGTAGTAGAAAATCATTTAGAGGGTAAAAATATAACCAAAACTATCTTTCAAGTTACATTTAGGAGTCACCTATGAATTTATTGAAAAATTCTGAACCCTTAATATATAAAAAGTTGTTGAAATTGTGATATTTTTTAAAATGGGTTAATATGGGTAAAAACATAATTAAAAGGGTAAAAATATATCCAAAACATGTTCCTATTTTATTATATAAAATTATTTATGAACATAGTCATATTTTAGTATAATTATATCAGGTCATTCAATTTTCTTGTGGAAAATAATTTATATTATTTTATGAATTTAAATAGCTTTATATTGTCCCACCGCTCACTTAATAAAGGGACCCTCATGTTATTAAATATTCAAAAAAATTATAATTCAATATCATACTTTATTTACAGCAATATCATAGTTTATTCCATCACTAGATGTTTTTTCTTCTATACATTCTAAAATAATATCATTTTGAGGCATTAGATGTATGCTCAATAAGGTTTGTCATTGAAGAGGTATAACTCTTAACCATTAATTTTATAATTTATTTCATATTATACATCCTATAAATGTATAAAATTCATGATAAAAAAGGAATTAATTATATTAAATTTAATGAATTTTTATTGCGATGATTTGGCAACCATTATCCAACGTCAACTATTTTATCGGAATATGATAACATCACTCTTATATACGTGTGGAGAACCACCTCTAGGAAGAGATGCTATTTTTTCACTTATTTGTTACATAGATGATAATAATGATTGAATATATGAATATATATATAATAATTCAATTTTTGGGAGAAATAATTTTTATTTAACATTAATTTGTTATATCCTTTGAAAAATGATAACAATGTTCATGTGTTTGTGCATCCAAATATCTCCATGAATAGTATAATTAATTTTCCTATCTCCATATATTATAAATGAATATATATATATATAATGAATATATATGTTATTTATATAATGACTTAAATTCTATAATGTTTGGAACTATGATCAATGTATAAGGACAAGGACTTCAGAACCAAAATAATCATGAAAAATTATGTAGTTATCACATGTAACAATGATTTCAACTAAAAATTAAGATGTTATAATTAAATAATATATGGTATGATATATATTATAATTTTTAAAAAACAATTTATAATAAATGAATCGTTAATATAAAGTTTTTTCAAACATGTATGAATAATGCTGAGACTCGGGGTACTAATTTTTTATTTCAATCAAATTTTGTTGGATATTTTATTATTGAATTTTCATTGAGGAAATATTATGATCATTATCTAATAAATACCATTCATTTATGTTCTTATACAATTATTTATTTTTATAAATTTCTTCCTTTTATTTTCATCACATTAACATCTCCATATAATAAATGGGTTTTTTGTAAGAACACCAACCATGATTTACTATTTAGTCGAGAAAGATTTTCCTCAATGTCCATGTATCCTTTAAAATGTTTTTAAGAATTTATTATTATTATTATAAAATTATTTTTAATATTAATCTTTACCGAATTTTCAATTTCCATAAAATGTTTAAATGAATATTCTTTTTTCCTTCCAAATGAGTTAATTTTTACTAAAAGTGAGGATAAAATATGTTTTTATCTTACATAACAAGAAACAAATTTCAAACCGTTATGAAAGATTAATGTTTGGAATATTACATTAAATTAATCCATAGTTATATTCATGTAAATCATTATACACAATAATTTATAAATATTTGTATTTTAAATTAGTGATTTCAAAAATAATAGTGTGTTTTTTTGATTGAATATTTAAGTGATATTTTAATGTATTTTTCATAATTAATATCATATTATACTATCAGTTATCATTTATTGGCGTTATGATCCAATGATACCATACTTATCAATTCAACGAATAGTTGATAATTATGATAGTGAGATGAATATGAATCATTTTTTAAAAATGGGATTTATATGATTAATTTAGGAGATATTTATGTAACAAGTTGTTTTATATCTTTTGATATGATGTTGTGATTAATTGTTTTTGTCATGTAGAAAGTATATATTTGGTTTTCAATATATTATTGGTGGTCCTGGAAATATTTATCCCTACAATGCATTGAGTAATGTTTTATATGTCATTAGATAATTATGTGAAACATTTGTATATTATTGATCTGTAATGGGAAACATGATAGGATGCTTGATTGACTTAAGGATATAAGTAATAATTCATGATACATTATGTTATGGGAAATTTGTTTTGATTCCTAATCCAATATGATTTTATGGTCTCTATTGGTCTCCATGATAAAGGAAATTGTTTCTAATCCTACGAAGGTTCCACATGTTAATGAAATTATTGTGGTATAAACTAATGGTCCATGACTAGTTTAGGATAATTTATAACAATATTTATCCATGTATTTTGAAATCATATTGAATTAATCCATGATTTATTTTTATGATTTTTTATAGATTGAGAATAATATTTTTAAGTTATATCCATGATCTCATACCAAAAAACATTCATGATGAATTCTTATGGACATTGATGATATCACCCATGTTTACTATTACTGAGTATCTGAGATCACCCATTCTAATATTTCACTTACCTAGTCTATAGAGAAATACTTCATGTTGGGTATGTCAATAAATTTACTATTTGATTATAACCTTAGGATAAATAATGAATAGTATACCTAAATAATTAGCATATGTATCTTTCCTACAAATAAACTAAAACTATATTGTAATCACATAGATCTGAATATTATATATTTAATATTAATATACAAATATGTATTATTTATGTGATAAAAGTATAGGTATTTATAGTTGGTATCAGAAAAGTTTTTCTTCAATCCTTAGAGATTAGTGTTAAAATTATTTGGTAAAACAATTGGGGTATGTCCAGCTATAGTATGACATCATGTCTTTTTGGGTAATTATTTATGAAAAACATGGATACACCTAATGTCTCAAATATAGATAGAATGGTGTAAAATTTTATAAGAACACTGAATGAAATTTCATGATTATATGATAGCTCACTCTTATTATTATAGATATATTCATAAAAATTTCTTTTCGTAGTCAATAGATAGAAATATAATACATCATGCTGACTATGAATGTGGTGAAAAATGAAATGATTTCCCACCATAGAAACGATATTATATGGGATATTCAACACAAAATCTTTTTGTTTTGATCGGAAAGAATTCTCAGGATGTGAATATTTCTGATTTTATGAATGATTAATTGAATAAGAAATGTATTTTTGATTATTTCATTAGGAAACATCAACATTTTTAGTGGTTTTTATGATCCAATTATTTCTTTGCGATGGATTATCATAATTTATAAAATATTTTCTATTATTTAGTAATTTAAAATTGAAATCATTATCATATCAATTTATCATTTAGAAGGTAAAAAGACCAATTTTGAAATACTCTTAAGAATACGTGAAAAGTAAAAGAATTTGACTCCATATAATGAGATTATTTTTACCATATATTTTTTATTTTTTACTTCCCTCATATTCTACATAAAAAATATATAAGTTATTAATTTAACTCAAGAATTTGGGTGATTATTATGTTGGTATATATAATGAAAATATTACATCACTTTCATGGTATGATTTATGATTAATTTTCAAACATGGAAAACATTTATTGATTCTGTGGTGGCTTAAAACCATGTCTTTGACATGTATTAGCTATAGTAGAACATAGTATCTATAAAGAAATTGAATTTTGTGAACTCAATTATGAAATGGAAATTTTATATTCCCACCATTAACATTGGTTTGATATAGAAAAGATGTTGTATTCACATGAAAAATTGAAGAAATGATATGGCAGAATCATACTCTATCCATCTAAATGATTTTTTTTTTATAAAATGTCATGTAAATTTCAAGAATATAATGAGGTGGTTATTTAAATGTGTATTGGCTAGTTATAAATCCCATTAATTTTGAAAGGTAATGAATATACAGATTTATTCAAAATAATTATTCAAAACTAATGAACTACCAATGCTGTAATGATTAAAATACAAGGGGTATATGAATTACTCCATCCAATGCACAAATCTAATTTTTTTTTATGATAAACATTTTCAAATTAATAAGATAAATGTAAAAGGGAAATCTCACGCGACAATGGCTACCGAAGGTGGTTACAAGAGCATCAAAGTGAAATGTATACTTATAGTACATTCTAAAACTAATAATGTATTATATTATCACGTAACATTCTCTCTTTTTTATCAATGTAATATTATATGGGTATTGAATTATCATCTCAATGACAAGACATTGAGTTGCCAATGAAAAAAATACAATTGTATAATGGTCACATATAAAGTATATAGATCCACAATGATTAATGTTTGTGGTAATGTGCATCATGAAAATGATGTGATTATCCATTTAGTATAATTTGATATGATTTTCAGAATGGATTAAATTTTTTTATTTAGAGCCCATATAATTTTTTGTAGATGAGAACATAACTAAAAAATTCCAAATAAAATAATGATCATTTATTTTTGTGAGGATGAATATGAAAATCCAATGGAAATTTATTCTATCATGTGTGTCTTAATTATTATTTATGAAGGGTATTTATCTGATATGGTAGGGGAGAAAATAAAAATTTATTATATATCTATTATAATGAATTGTGTTGATAAATTTTCTAGAATAATATACTATTGTTACTCTAAATAATGAATTTATGATTTCAATTGAACTCATACATATAACTACACATATTTCAAACATGCGTTATAGAATTTCCCCAATTGATATAATAGAATTAAAGTATAAAATATAGAAAATTTTAATAAGGTATTAATATTATCTAGTATTTCTACATGTGGTGAGCATATTAATATTTTTTAGAAAAAGTATCGGCTAATATACCCCTTCATTAATTATCACAAACATATAATATCAATATAAGGAATAAGTATCCTATACCCCATACCAATGATTTTATTCATCAATTAAGTGGTCCATAATACTTTTCCAAGATTAACCTTCTTTCTATATATAATCAATTTAGAGTTAATATGGATGATATACTGAAATCAAAATTTAATATAAGGAATGGGAATTATGAATTTATATTAATTCTATTTGTACTTACTCATACCCCTTTTATATTCATGTATATAATTAATAGAGTCTTTGTAGATTAGCTTAATTATTTCATGGTATTATTCACAATTTATATTATATTCTAGTGAAATGGAAATGAATAAAATGAAGATCAATTGATAATGGTGATAAAGATCTTGAGTAAGGAGAAGTGGTATGAAAAATTTACCAAGTTAGTATTTTGGTTTCAAAATGTAACATTATTAGGTTATATAATCCCTTGAGAGGGTATTTCATTGAATCCTTCAAAGATAAAAATTATTTAGAAATGGCCCAAACTAACCATAGTCACCATGATCCATTATTTTCATAGGTTGATTGGATATTTGTAATTTTTTATGAGATATTTCTCTTGACTATTTAATCCACCCAACATGTTGACACATATTGTGGTTAAGTTACTATAATTAGATGACTGAGTTTAATTTCAAGGAGATATACTGATATTTTGTTAAATCGCCTATACTCCAATAACCATATAGCGGTGAAGGTTTTATGATCTATAGTGATTCATCAATGAATGGATAAAGATGATTCCTTATACCGAATAATATGGAGATAACATAATCCTCACATGAATTGAAAATAAATTTGAAAAAATACTTGACTCGTGATTTATGACTGCAGATAATAATTATTTCCTTGATATTATGACGGAATTGACCATATTATGAGTGGTGAGACATATATATGGATTGAAATTTTTAAATTATATCTTCACATATATATATTTGAATATGATCAATAAATATGGTTGGAATTGATTAAAGATTGTGACTTCTCAATATGTTTATTCCTCATTATGGAGAAAAAGGTGGAAGGTGATTTGAGTTGGAATGTCTTTTCTATTTTGGACATGAAGAGGATTAAAGAGATCAAATTACTCAGGAAAAGAGAAAAATATTATCTTTATGAGATGAATTTTCAACAATCAATCCATGTGTATACTAAATATTTGAATATAGAATATGTGGAACTATAGAAGAAGGTCAACAATGATTTTATGATCATCCATGATAGTGATGAAATTTTATGGTTCATGTATATAGTAAAATTCAAATAAATATGATAATTTAAGAAGGAACTATTATATTATGATCAAATTTAATAATTTTAAATACATCAATGAAGTAGAATGATCTATATATATCTATAAAATATTTCTAGTGGGAATGCATAAAAAGAGATATTGTTTGATTATGTAACACCCCAGGTAAATAATGAATATGACATTTTCATATTTATCCATATTTGTGAATAAAATATTGATATGACTTTAAAGGGGACGCTATGCTCGATGGCGTACCCAACACGCAACAACGAGTTTCTTGGGAATCTTACGTTGCACTCTAATGATAAAATAATATTATTTTAAATGGTAGTTAACATGTAGCCGTTGTAATGGAGGGAATGAATAGAAATAACTAAAATATGATTATATGTGTTTTTAAATGTTTTTACATTTATCCAATAAAGGATAGAGGATTAAAATACAGAAATAATTCAATTTTAGGCGTATATGCCCTAGTTTTCACTAAAGGTTTACTTATCACCTTTTGATGGCGAACCGTCATTAAATATAGTTTTGTTCACTCTTAAACAATCTTTTGGACCAAATAAAACTCTTATTAATAATCGGGACATCAAAATTTACTTTGTGTAAATTTTTGGTATCTTTCCGATAAAGTTCATTTTTTTAATGAATAGTGTAAAATGTTGTATTTTAATTCAAAACCTCTTTTTAATCTAATTTATTTATATGATTAGATTATCTTTTTAATTAGTTTTAAAGTGAAATTATAATATATTTTTACTATTAAATCCAATAGTGGTCGTTGGAATTAATTTCACTTTGAAATCGGACTTAAACTTGTGTCAATCTTTTGATACTTATTGTTTCATAAAAACACGCTATTTGCTCTGACAGCGGGAATTAATTATTAAATTAATTAATGTGACTTATATGTTTTGAATTTTGTAAAATAGACTTCATTTTTGAATTAGGAATATCAAATATAGCTTAGGTTGAATTTTTGGGATTTTTCTGAAAAACTTCAATTTTTGATGAATAGTGAAACCACTAAGTGGTACTTATAAAAGCTGATTTTTCGTTTAAATGAAATTTTACCACTTATGTGTTTTGAATTTAAAAAAATCCGACATACATGGTTGTCATTAAGAAGTAAAATGTGGTTCAATGGGATAAAAATAATTTTTTGGTGAATAGTAGCTTATTAAGTTTTTAATTGCGATTAGTGGTAATTAGTGTAGTTTAAGGTAAAATTAATGCATTAATAAAATGAAATGAACATGAAACATGTTCTAAACTCATTTGATGTGTAATGGTTGACCAAGACAAGCCATGTGTCAACTTGGGGACCCCATTGATCCACTTTGGTTGGGAAATGACATAAATAACTTTTTATTTAATGTAAAAGTAAAAATGACACAAACATGATATGTTTTACTAAAACAATTTTTAAGTGGGGTTATACAAGTCATCATTTTGATTATAAATATTCATTGGAAAGATAAAAATATTTCCTACATCATAGTAGTTTTTTTATAATTTTTAGACATTAAATAAATTAAATTAATTATGACATTATAATGATGCAGCGATGACATCATTATTTGACGATTTAAATAAAATTGAAAGATAATGTAAAATCTATGAACTACACATGTCAAAAACTTATTGGATGGGTGTATTTAGAACCCTTATCACCTTATCCACGAATTATATCAATGTGGGACCTTTTAAATCCGAAACACATTTTCAAATAAAGTAATATTTCTTACTTTCCAAAAGTGCCCCTCCTCTCCTTTTATAAAAGGCCCCCAACTCTACCTCATTTCACACACTCTTCAAGCCTTTGGCTAGGCCAACCCCTGCCCATTTACTCTCTCCAAATACCTCTCCTCATCCTAGAGGATTACCTTTGGGCAGAATCCTTTCAAAGGAAGCCTTTAGGCTCAAATCAAAAGGAGTTAAACTTTTAAAGGTAATTCATTCTCTCATGTTCATTTGTTTTATTTTGCTTCTCCAACCCCCTAAACTCTTTTTATTTATTTATTTTGTAAAAACACCAGTATAATAAATATACTAGGACGTTTTTATAATATTTATTCGATCTACACTCTCACACAACTACATAAAATGGTTAAAGAACATACGGTTTCCGTGGATGGTGAAATTCTGCCTCCCGAAATGATGATTGTTCAATACTCATTTAACACCTTCAAAGGTGGCCATTATGATGTCACAATTTTTATATATGATAGATAATATGTTTATGTTTTACTTATGCTTATGTATTTTTTCATTTGTGTCTTACCTTTATGGCTTCCATTATGGGTATACACGATATCTTCATTTTAGGAAGTGCGGACTACCGCCCCCTCAAAGTGATGTGATTCGTTAATGCCATATGTGGGATGTATAAGGGATGGATTTAATGTTATTATATATGATTTTATACATGAATTATTATATACCTCTATATCACTATTATTTCTTCCCATTAAAGTATGATATAGAAATGAAAGTAGCGTTCATGCGTACGTACGGCTTACCGTCTCCATGAACGGTGCATTTCATTTCTTATCCCCAAATGTAATGTACTATTATAAGTACATGTATATAATAGATATATATGATGAATGATACATCTAAATGATTAATATAATTCTGTAATTAAAATATACATACCTCTCATTTAGTTTTAATTCCATTAATATGACAAGGAAATGAAAGTAGCGTTCATGCGTACGTACAGCTTACCGTCTCCATGAACGGTGCATTTCATTTCTTACCTCTAAAGGATTATGAAATGATATAAATGCATGAATTTACTGGATATATATGAAATATATGATATCTACATCATGAATACAATTATGGATATAATAAACATTTGGCCACACGAACAACATGTAATTGTAAGAAGTCAACTTTTGACTTAAGAACCAAATATCGACAAAACAAACATTATTAACTTAAATGATTACATAATGTTTATAAAATGGAAATAAGTGATATAAAAGGAATAATGAACTTGGAAAAGGTTCTTAAGAAAATATAAATTAACTCAAGTTTATTATTCAGGACGTTAGAAAACGATCGAGTCAAGTCGGACCCGAGGTAAGGGATCCTACTCCTCTCTTTCTTTTTAAGTACACACTTTTATGTCATTCCTTTTAAAGCTCATCTTTCTTGTTATTGGGATGATCTTTTCTATTAAACATACTGTAATTTTTATGTTCATGTGATGAGAGACCCTATTCTCTCTCATCAATCCATTTTGGAAGTTTTGAGTGGTGCCGTTAGGATGCCGAACTTTCGTAAGAGATCTAACCGCTCTCTTTCTTTGTAAGTACTCTCCTTTATGTCACTTCTTTTAAGCTCCTATTTGTAATGTTGGGGGATGTTCTTTTATATTCCTCTTGTTGTACATTTTATTTTAATGTGATGAGATACCCTATTTGATCTCATCAATCAATATTCAAAAGTTTTATGTGGCGCCGTTAGGCTACCGAGTTTTCGTAAGGGATTTTTCATCTCACTTTTATTCCCGTGAGATTTATGCTACATTTGCCACAAATTCCATTGAGTGGTGTATGTACTACCCATTATTCTACTCTTTGTGTAATATAATTTCGTTTATGAGTATTTACATCAATGATCTATTGTCCTTCTTTCATGGGGTGTATGTTTTGAAAGATACCCAAGTCAGTAAGGGAACCTTTCACCCTCCACTTTTTAAAAGACTTCTTTTGTTGGGTATTTTAATTTACATATTTTTATGTTGGGATATGTTCTCATATATCCTTACTGATGTAAATTTTTATGTCCAAGTGATGTGATACACTTTTTATCTCCCATCAACTCATTTTGATGTGATGCCGTTAGGCTGTCAAGGGAACTTTTTAACCCAATTTCGATTTCTTTGGGTTCAAAATGTAGTCATTGAATATGTCATCCATTAAATATATGTGAATGACCTTTTATTGTTTTACACTTAATATCCAATTATATTGGGTGTACTTATATTTGTCACACATATTTTTGAGATTGATTTGTCCTTAATTTATGGATACCTTCTCTATAAGAGATTTCATAACATTTGACATTTCTATTGAGGGTTCATTGTTGTTATGCACCAATTCACTCTTATATGGTGTATATACTTTTTTTTGGAGTATTATATCATGAATCAATTTATTCTCATGATATTATAAAGTTTTGACTAAATGTTATTCCTCGATTATTGTATTCAAGTGTCTCTAATTTTGCTAAAAACCCTTTAACCAAAATATCGCATTAAATGTTTTAATGATTTGTTCTTATTAATATCCATTTTTTCAAAATGGTTTTAAGGATTTATTTATATGGATATTAATGTTTCAAAATGTTAAAATCTTCAAGGTGGTATGGGACACTTTGATTAAAAAATCTCTTTATTAAATGTTTTAAATGGTTTTGGAAATGGTTTCTTTTTGAATGGATTCATTATTTCAATATACTAAAATGTTATATTGTGATTGAAATGTGGAAATGTTATGATTCCTTTATGAATGTTTTATGTGATACGTTTATGTTATGGTTCTTGGGCATTGTTATGAAAACGGGTGGTTCCGTGATAAACTAAGGGCAGGTGAGCCCGATATAACTCTCCAATGCATTGGGTAACGCGAAGGAGTGAAACGTTAAGGTTTCTCCGAAGAGATTTAGGGAATATAATGTGATGGGTATTCCAAACTTAACCAGGAGGGTTACTCCCTACGTAAGAATGTTATGAATGCATCAAGTTACCTTTATGTCTTATAATTTCTATGATTTATTCATGGTTTGATGAGGTATGTTAAAGTGCCTATGTTTTATGGTTAAAGTATGATTTCATTCTTATGTATATATGAACTCATGTTTCCTTTCCATATTTTTATAACCCTTACTGAGATTTTTATGCTCATCCCAAGTTGTTGAAATTTTTTTCATAGGTCAAGGGAAAGGTACATGATGTGATGATAGTGTCAAGGATGTGTCAAGAAAGAATCCGTGTTTTATTTTAAATATGTTTCCATTGATGGGAAGAATGAATATTGTCTTTTATGTAACCACTTTGTTTAAAAGTGGAATGTAATGCAAGTTTCATGATCTAATTATCTAAAACTCTAAACCTGAAAAGATCCTCAATGTTTAATCTTGTAATAACTCAATATTAAGTATGGTTTAAGGCTGGGGCCTTATAGTTGGTATCAAAGGTCGGTTTAGATAACTTTAGAGGTTAGGGTATTCTTTAAGAATAAGTGACAATTACCATAATGGTTAGGATTTCAAAAAGAGTCTTAGTTTTAGATAAAGTGAATGAGTAAGTATATATTATTTTTTATCTTACTCATTAGTACATGATGGTTTTGATGATATACTCACACTGACCTTTTTGTTTTTAGTAAATGGCTGGATCTAGCAGGCACGAAAGTGACAATGGGTTTGAAGGAAACTGTGGTGGTTCTCGGATTATGATACTGGATGAGAAGGGGGATTCAATGAGGAATCTCATAGTTGTTCTAAACCAACTATCAAGGAGTCATGATCAACCACTTAAACCTTGGTGAGTTCTCTAATGCATCATGTACAAGATGGCTAACTCGATGTGGAAATTCAGGTAATAATTATTAAGGTAACCATTAGGGTTTATATGATCCTTACTTTTGAGGTAATTATGGGTTATTATTTGATATGATGGAAAATGAAGGAATGAGATAAACTTGAGGTTAAAATATGTTATGATTATTCTTGATGATTTTATCTCATTTTGGGGAATGTTTTAAGAATTATATAGTTTTGGAAAAAGGACAACACGCAGACCGTGTGACAACCCGTCGCGTCGGACAAAGCCGCGGGAATCGAACCCACAAGCAAAGTGCGACTGGTATTTATTGCCTACCACAGGACTACGTGAAGTCCCTGGTTAGTTTGACTTATTCTTTTTATTTATATGATTTTATGAATTAAGAGTAAGTTGATTTTGGGTTATTTATGGAAATTATTAACCTATCATGGAGGATATGTGATTAGGATAATTACTTTTCAATGCGAGACTTTAGGTGCGACTGATGTTGTTTGGAGATAAATGTTACGATTTAACTTGGAAGACTATGTGACTAAATCCTTCAAATATTTGGGTTTCAATCTTAGTTTGGTTTACTTTGAAAGATTTTATGGACAAATTGTTTATCTAATGGTCTTCGTTGAACTTTGGGTTTTGTTGGAAAAATTTTGGAGATTAAGCATAGATTTTCTTTTTAAAGGGTTATCCTTTTCTGGATTATCTGATCTTGTAGTAACCTTTTTGGTTTTAGTTTTGGTTAAGGTTTGAAGACATGCGAATTGTATAGTTCTTTTTTTGTGTATTAGGTTCTCCTCTAAGAATTTGTTTATAGTACTCTTAATGCGAACAAGTCTCCCTAAATACTCGTCTTTTGGAAAAAATATGAGTTTGATTAAGGAATCTAGTAAAAGTTGAAAGTCAACATGATAAGTGATTATGTTTCCTTATGAATAAATTCCTCAATAAAAAGTAACTTAACGAAAAAATGTTGTCTATTAACTTTTCCTACTGGGGAACCCAACATCGTTTAACCCATCACAAGTTTGTGATTTTCTTATTGTTAACTTTCTCCAAAACATGTTTTCTATCACTCTCCATCAGAACATGACCCTATGTTTTCTCCTCCATGTCCATGTTTTCCTACATGGAGTCCTAGTATGGGTTAACTCGGGTGACCTCTGTACTTATCTTTCTTTATTTTAAAGTTATTGTTTTACCGACTCTTGTTCCAATGTGGGACTTTCAAGGATGTTTCCAAGCCCAATTTTAAAAATTGTGAGGAGGCAATTCCCAAAAGGGGGGAAGGATGAAACACCCCAGGTAAATAAAGAATATTACATTTTCATATTTATCCATATTTGTGAATAAAATATTGATATGACTTTAAAGGGGACGTTATGCTTGATGGCGTACCCAACACGCAACAATGAGTTTGTTGGGAATCTTACGTTGCACTCTAATGATAAAATAATATTATTTTAAATGGTAGTTAACATGTAGTCGTTGTAATAGAGGGAATGTATAGAAATAACTAAAATATGATTATATGTGTTTTTAAATGTTTTTACATTTATCCAATAAAGTATAGAGGATTAAAATACGGAAAGAATTCAATTTTAGGCGTATATGCCCTAGTTTTCACTAAAGGTTCACTTATCACCTTTTGATGGCGAACTGTCATTATATATAGTTTTTTTCACTCTTAAACATTCTTTTGGACCAAATAAAACTCTTATTAAGAATCGGGACATCAAAATTTACTTTGTGTAAATTTTTGGTATCTTTCTGATAAAGTTCATTTTTTTAATGAATAGTGTAAAATGTTGTATTTTAAATCAAAACCACTTTTTAATCTAATTTATTTATATGATTAGATTATATTTTTAATTGGTTTTAAAGTGAAATTATAATATATTTTTACCATTAAATCCAATAGTGGTCGTTGGAATTAATTTCACTTTGAAATCGGACTTAAACATGTGTCAATCTTTTGATACTTATTGTTTCATAAAAACACGCTATTTGCTCTAACAGCGGGAATGAATTATTAATTTAATTAATGTGACTTATATGTTTTGAATTTTGTAAAATAGACTTCATTTTTGAATTCGGAATATCAAATATAGCTTAGGGTGAATTTTTGGGATTTTTCTGAAAAACTTCAATTTTTGATGAATAGTTAAACCACTAAGTGGTACTTATAAAAGCTGATTTTTCGTTTAAATGAAATTTTACCACTTATGTGTTTTGAATTTCAAAAATCCGACATACATGGTTGTCATTAAGAAGTAAAATGTGGTTCAATGGGATAAAAATAATTTTTTTTTGGTGAATAGAAACTTATTAAGTTTTTAATCGCGATTAGTGGTAATTAGTGTAGTTTAAGGTAAAATTAATGCTTTAATAAAATGAAATGAACTTGAAACATGTCCTAACCTCATTGGATGTGTAATGGCCGACCAAGACAAGCCATGGGTCAACTTGGGGACCCCATTGATCTACTTTGGTTGGGAAATGACATAAATAACTTTTTATTTAATGTAAAAGTAAAAATGACACAAACATGATATGTTTTACTAAAACAATTTTTATGTGGGGTTATACAAGTCATAATTTTGATTATAAATATTAATTGGAAAGATAAAAATATTTCCTACATCATAGTAGTTTTTTTATAATTTTTAAACATTAAATAAATTAAATTATTTATGACATAATAATGATGCAGCGATGACATCATTATTTGACGATTTAAATAAAATGGAAAGATAATGTAAAATCTATAAACTAAACATGTCCAAAACTTATTTTATGGGTTTAGTTCGAACCCTTATCACCTTATCCACGAATTATATCAGTTTGGGACCTTTTAAAACCGAAACACATTTCCAAATAAAGTAATATTTCTTACTTTCCAAAAGTGCCCCTTCTCTCCTTTTATAAAAGGCCCCCACCTCTACCTCATTTCACACACTCCTCAAGCCTTTGGCTCGGCCAACCCCTGCCCATTTACTCTCTCCACATCCCTATCCTAATCCTAGATGATTCCCTTTGGGAAGAAACTTTTCAAAGGAAGCCTTTAGGCTCAAATCAAAAGGAGTTAAACTTTTAAAGGTAATTCATTCTCTCATGTTCATTTGTTTTATTTTGCTTCTCCAACCCCCTAAACTCTTTTTATTTATTTATTTTGTAACAACAACAGTATCATAAATATACTAGGACGTTTTTATAATATTTATTCGAGCTACACTCTCACACAACTACATCAAATGGTTAAAGAACATACGGTTTCCGTGGATGGTGAAATTCTGCCTCCCGAAATGATGATTGTTCAATACTCATTTAACACCTTCAAAGGTGGCCATTATGATGTCACTATTTTTATATATGATAGATAATATGTTTATGCTTTACTTATGCTTATGTATTTTTCATTTGTGTCTTACCTTTATGTCTTCCATTATGGGTATACGCGATATCTTCATTTTAGGAAGTGCGGACTACCGCCCCCTCAAAGTGATGTGATTCGTTAATGCCATACGTGGGATGTATAAAGGATGGATTTAATGTTATTATATATAATGTGATACTGGAATTATTATATACCTCTATATCACTATTATTTCTTCCCATTAAAGTATGATATAGAAATGAAAGTAGCGTTCATGGGTACGTACGGCTTACCGTCTCCATGAACGGTGCATTTCATTTCTTATCCACAAATGTAATGTACTATTATAAGTACATGTATATAATAGATATATATGATGAATGATACATCTAAATGAAGAATATAATTCTGTAATTAAAATATACATACCTCTCATTTAGTTTTAATTCCATTACTATGACAAGGAAATGAAAGTAGCGTTCATGCGTACGTACAGCTTACCGTCTCCATGAACGGTGCATTTCATTTCTCACCTCTAAATGATTATGTAATGTTATAAATTCATGAATGTACTGGATATATATGACATATATGATATCTAAATCATGAATACAAATATGGATATAATAAACATTTGGCCACACGAACAACATGTAATTGTAAGAAGTCAACTTTTGACCTAAGAACCAAATATCGACAAAACAAACATTATTAACTTAAATGATTACATAATGATTATAACATGGAAATAAGTGATATAAAAGGAATAATTAACCTGGAAAAGGTTCTTAAGCAAGTATAAATTAACTCAAGTTTATTATTCAGGACGTTAAAGAACGATCGAGTCAAGTCGGACCTGAGGTAAGGGATCCTACTCCTCTCTTTCTTTTTAAGTACACACTTTTATGTCATTCCTTTTAAAGATCATCTTTATTGTTTTTGGGATGATCTTTTATATTAAACATACTGTAATTTTTATTTTCATGTGATGAGAGACCCTATTCTCTCTCATCAATCCATTTTGGATGTTTTGAGTGGCGTCGTTAGGCTGCCAAACTTTCGTAAGAGATCTAACCTCTCTCTTTCTTTTTAAGTACTCTCCTTTATGTCACTTCTTTTAAGCTCCTATTTGTAATGTTGGGGGATGTTCTTTTATATTCCTTTTTCTGTACATTTTATTGTAATGTGATGAGATACCCTATTTGATCTCATCAATCCATATTCGGAAGTTTTATGTGGCGTCGTTAGGCTACCGAGTTTTCGTAAGGGATTTTTCATCTCACTTTTATTCCCGTGAGATTTATGCTACATTTTCCACAAATTCCATTGAGTGGTGTATGTACTACCCATTATTCTACTCTTTGTGTAATATACTTTCGTTTATGAGTATTTACATCAATGATCTATTGTCCTTCTTTCATGGGGTGTTTGTTTTGAAAGATACCCAAGTCAGTAAGGGAACCTTTCACCCTCCACTTTTTAAAAGACTTCTTTTGTTGGGTCTTTTAATTTACATATTTTTATGTTGGGATATGTTCTCATATATCCTTGCTGATGTAAATTTTTATGTCCAAGTGATGTGATACACTTTTTATCTCCCATCAACTCATTTTGATGTGATGCCGTTAGGGTGTCAAGGGAACTTTTTAACCCAATTTCGATTTCTTTGGGTTCAAAATGTAGTCATTGAATATGTCATCCATTAAATATGTGTGAATTAACTTTTATTGTTTTACACTTAATATAAACTTATATTGGGTGTACTTATATTTTTCACACATATTTTTGATATTGATTTGTCTTTAATTTATGGATACCTTCTCTATAAGAGATTTCATCACATTTGACATTTCTATTGAGGGTTCATTGTTGTTATGCACCAATTCACTCTTATATGGTATATATAATTTCCTTTGGAGTATTATATCATGAATCCATTTATTCTCATGATATTATAAAGTTCTGACTAAATGTTATTCCTCAATTATTGTATTCAAGTGTCTCTAATTTTGGTAAAAACCCTTTAACCAAAATATCGCTTTAAATGTTTTAATGATTTGTTCTTATTAATATCCATGTTTTAAAAATGGTTTTGAGGATTTATTTATATGGATATTAATGGTTTAAAATGTTAAAATCTTCAAGGTGTTATGGGACACTTTGATTCAAAAATCTCTTTATTAAATGTTTTAAATGGTTTTGAAAATGGTTTCTTTTTGAATGGATTCATTATTTCAATATACTAAAATGATATATTGTGATTGAAATGTGGAAATGTTATGATTCCTTTATGCATGTTTTATGTGATACATTTGTGTTATGGTTCTTGGGCATTGTTATGAAAACGGGTGGTTCCGTGATAAACTAAGGGCGGGTGAGCCCGATATAGCTCTCCAATGCATTGGGTAACGCGAAGGAGTGAAACGTTAAGGTTTCTCCGAAGAGATTTAGGGAATATACTGTGATGGGTATTCCAAACGTAACCAAGAGGGTTACTCCCTACGTAAGAATGTTATGAATGCCTCAAGTTACATTTATGTCTTATGATTTCTATGATTTATTCATTGTTTGATGAGGTATGTTAATGTGCCTATGTTTTATGGTTAATGTATGATTTCATTCTTAGGTATATATGAACTCATGTTTCCTTTCCATATTTTTATAACCCTTACTGAGCTTTTTATGCTCATCCCAAGTTTTTGAAATTTTTTCACAGGTCAAGGGAAAGGTACATGATGTGATGATATTGTCAAGGATGTGTCAAGAAAGAATCCGTGTTTTATTTTAAATATGTTTCCATTGATGGGAAGAATGAATATTGTCTTTTATGTAACCACATTGTTTAAAAGTGGAATGTAATGCATGTTTCATGATCTAATTCTCTAAAACACTAAACCTGAAAAGATCTTCAATGTGTAATCTTGTAATAACTCAAGATTAAGTAAGGTTTAAGGCTGGGGCCTTATAGATTATGTATTTAAATTCATTGAATTTCAAAAAGATTAAAAATGTAAAATAGAAGTCTAATAGGATATTATAACCATTACCCATAATAGATTGTAAATGAAGAAAAAATACACATAATTTCAAAATCATACTCTCTAGTGATTCTAAAGGTAACAATGATATTTGGCTTATATTCGACTTCCGTACAATGTCAGTACACTTAATTTCCATATGAAAATATTTTATCTAGATAATATTTTAATTATATACAATAAAAAGATGTTATATTTTATTTATCACCATATTATCATAAATCTAGGCATATCCTTTATTTTTCTTGATTTTTTTGAGAAGTCATCAAAAAAGATATTGATACAGAGTTTCGTTTTAGCAGTATATCTTACCCTTCGATATATTGTTAGTCGAAGAGAACGATTTATGTTTGGATGATTTGATGTGATATAGTTTTATGGATTTCTAAATTGGGTTTTATCATCAACTTCATATTGTAAAACATTCGTGAAAAATTTAGCTTCACATGGTTATTAAAATTGATCCTTATGAATCCCATAATTGAGAAAAGTGATAAAATATAAATTTATAGGAAAATGTTGGATAATGATAGTTATATGCACCAGAGTTATCTAAGGATATGGAAGAAAATGTAAGATCCATTCAACAGTATATATGGGTATCTTAGAGTTGATTGAAAGGTAATGATGATAATCATTGGAAGGATATGCAGTTCGATGATGGTTAAAATGAATTATTATAATTTTCTCATTGAAATAAGGTTATGATATTTAGAATTAACTAAAGGTATATCTATAGATATATCTATTTTTGAGGTTCCAGATGGTATCAGGATGGTATCTTATCATTTACCACATCCACTAAATCTCTATCAGTTTCATGATGTTTTCTATGTATCTATCCTAAGGAAGTATATACAAGATTCCTCAAATGAAATGAACTCAAAAGAATTATAACTGGATTAAGATCTCTCTTATAGGGATCAAATGATAGAGATTATAGGATGAAAATATCAGTTTCTATGAAACATGACCACTCACCTTGGAAAACATTTGTTGTTAACAACAAATTAGAGGAAGATAATTGGGAATCTATGAATGTGATGAAACAAATATATCCTCATATATTTGTTATTTACATAAACAATTTATGAGGTAAAATTAATTTTAATTATGGTAGAATGTAACCCCATGATATTTGATGATATTGTTCTTTATAAATAATTTTTTCTTATTTGATTTAATTTTTACACGCAACACCTATTATAAACATACCACATTATAATAGTGAATTATTTTTATTTAATGTGATAGTTATCACCGATCCATTTAAGTGGAATATATGAATATGATTAAACTAATTATGATATATATATATATATAAATTTCATTCTATATATAAATTGATTGAAAAGAATTATATTTTTTTAATGTTATTTTTATCATCAATAATACATTTTCATCAAAAATGGTTTGTATTTCTTTTTTGTGAATGAATTTTATAATTAATATATTAATGTATAAAAAATTTATTCAGATAGAAAATATATTATTTTTTATATCATTATTTTAAAATAAGATTATGGTGACTTCTTTCATTTTTTTTGAAATGATTGACTTTCCGAAACATAGTGAAAAGTTATAATTTATTTGAAAATTTTAGTTTTGTTTCAACAATTTCGATATTTATATTTAATTATATAATTATTTCTAGGTAAAATACTTATATATTGTTATTATTAATCATATTATGTTCATTGTAATTATTATTTTTTGTTTAATTTGATATAAAAAATTATATTTAATAAAAATTAAAAAAATATTCTTGCAGTATTTTTCATTATTATCTAAATTTAATTTTTTACACATCTAAAACTTTAATCATGAAATGTGGACTCTATATTTTCAATCACCATGTTAGAATTTTATTCATACTTCCCTTTCAGTTTTTTTGTCACTATAAATAGTAACATTCGTAATTTTTTTCCCATGATAAATATGAGAAGAGTTAATTGAGATTTTTAGCTAATGTGATTAAGCATACAATTCTTTAAAAAACAAAACTTTATTTCATTCAATGATAATATTTAATCTATAATCATTCACCATTCAAATATATGATCTTCTGTTTAAAATTAACATTGAATTTGAACTCTATAATATTTAACATATATATGGAGTCAAAATATCACATTCTTTATTTTTATAACTATAATATATAGTGATAGAGATAAAAGACATATATTCAGTAAAAAATGGTTATTTTAAATTTATAATTATTTTTTATTGTTGTAATATTTTTTTAAATTTTTATCGATGAAATAATTTCATTAAATGCTAACCAAACTATAATTAAATTCTTATGAAAGGCATAGAAAAATCACGTAAATGAATTTAGAAAATATAAATGTAATTTTGTATGAGATAATTAATCATTCAAAAAGAATTTATTTAAAAAAAATTCATATTATAGTTGTGTTATTTTTTATATTTAAATTCAATTTCCATTATGTTATTTTAAAATTCTAATTAAATGAATAATTCTATATATGACATTAATGATTTGTTATAATATTTATTAATATAATAATTTTTTTAAAATATATATAAAATATATATATACAATAAAGATAAAGTTATATGGTTGAAAATTTTACCCATGGTCCATTTGGGAGTCATATGTCTTTTCATGGTATAATTCATAACTTTTATTGACTTGATTTCATTGATATTGACGTAATTGTAAAAAGGGTTAATTAATGTTAAATCTAAGATACAATGGTATAAATTAAAAAAAATTATTAACAAATTATTAGATAACGGAATTTAAACTCAAATTTATTTTATATTCATATTATCTAAATTTGGAACTATCTTTTAAGGAAAATTATTTTATATTAAATTATTACTTTAATTAATTCCATGTGTTCCTCTACCCTCACATATAAAAAGAAACCCTTATCCATTATTCACAATGAGGGTTCCATTTATATTTTAAAATTAATTCCCTAATTTTATTTTATTATCATTCACCATATCATAGAGCTTATGGTATTTCTAAATTATTATCCACTAATGTCATTAGGTGTAATACGGAGAAGGATTCTCAATAAAGAGGTATATAGTTTAATTGAGTGTCTTCAAAATTATTTCTTATTATATATCAAGTAAATATCTGGTATCCATTATAAAATAATTAATAAATTAAAATAAATATACTAAATTTTTATTAATATGATTTAATGACCACTATCCACCTATTTCCACTCGTTTTAAAATAATAATGTTTCTCGTGCATACGTGTGGACTACCACCTCCATGAAGTGATTAGATTAAAATTTACATATAATTTACCTACATTGTAATAATAAAATTATTAATTATTATACTTTTTATAATATATATATTTAAATTCATATTATTATTTAGGTTTTTTCTAACCATAAGTGTCCATGTGTACGTAAAACCTCTCATCTCCATAAATTGTGTATTTCATTTTCTTATCTATAAATTTTTATGACCACATTATCGTTAATATGAATATATAAAATTTATATCTTGACTAAAACAATGTAGATGATTAAAAAATTCCCAATGTATATAGACTGAGACTATCAAACCAAGAGATACATTAAACAAGAAGCAAGTATCACCTAGAACAATGATTTTATTAACATGTTGTTAATAAACGAGTGATAAGAGATTATAAGTAAATAATATATACTATTATGGTTATAGATTAAATTTATATTAAATTTATATTTATTATATAAGATTTCTTAACATGTGTGAGGAAATAATAGACATTAGGTAATGATTTTATGTATGAATCCGATTTTAATTAGGTGTTTTTCCTTGAATTTAAGTTCAAGAATTTTTTATCCTTATAATATAAATACATTTCATTTTTCTTATACTATGGTCAATATTGTGTAATAAATTTTTTACTATCATTTTACTCACATTAACTACTCAATATGCTAAAGTATTTTTTTAAGGAAAACCAACAGTGTTTTACAATTTTGTTAGGAATCTTTTTCATCCATTCTTAATTTCTATACAAAATCATTTTAAGAATGAATATTATTATTATTAAATGACTGTTAAAATTAATTTATATAAATATTTTTCATTTTATTATACTTTTTTAAAAAATTGTTGCTATCATTTTTCAAACTCGGGACTATTCACTAAAATTTAGAATATAATATTTTTCGAATGTAAATAACCAGAAATATATTTCCCACCATGATTACTAGAAAATGTTTTGGATAACTCATTATAAAAAAACATGGTTATTTTCAAAGAAAAAAATTTCCATAATATTTTTGAAAACATTAGATTTTAACTATGTGATTACTAAATGAAAATGGTATTTTCTTCAATAAATAGTATATTGATCAATAAATGGAATTTTCAACTACAATTTTTTAATGATAATTATTATTTACTAGTGATATGATCCTATTATACCATCCATATTATTTATCATGATAAATTATGATTATGATATTGAGATTGTTAAGAATTTTTTTTATTTACCACGGATTATTCTATGAATAATTTCATAAATTTTATGAAAATGATTTTCATTACACAACTTTGAATAAGATTATTTGAGGAATTTTTTATGATCTTATGGAAAAAATAGGTATGATTATAATTATTTTATAGGTGGGAAGATAATTATATTACCCCACATTATGAAAATACTTATATATCATGATATAATTCTGTGAAACAATTCAATGTTGTTGATTCATTATGTGAATTCGTAGGTATACCTAATTCACAATGGGAAACAACTGAGGATGCTTGATCCATCGCAAAACTGTAAATAAGTGTTCATGCTTGATCAATTTTTCTTTATAGACCGGATATTTAACATTGACAGATGAAAATGTTTCTACACATATGATGTTGCCATATAGTAATTAAATTACAATGATTTACGATTTCAGTTCGTTATGGATTTATTTTGTTTTCTCACTCATATGATTCATTTATTTTGAAATATAAAAATTATTCATCATTTCATGTTTTTTATTTTTTTATTGGTGTGGTATGTTCAATTTATCTTATAGTTATGATATCTAACCCTTATGATTAAATTATTAAATCTTATAATAATCTACTGATATCTCCAATTTTTTCCCCTGATGAGAATCTATGATCAACATTTCTTATGATTATTTTACACGGGTTATGAATAAAAATTTTATGTTGGGTATGTCTGTAAGGCTATAATGAGAAATAGAATATTGGTAAATCTACGAGGAATGTAACTAAATAATATATTCTTGTATCTAGTATCAAAATAAACTAAAACATTACTTATTTTTTGAAATGATCATAATGTTATGTATTTAATATTTAACTAATTTTATATAATATTTATGTTAGAAATATACAGGTCATTATATTGAGTTTCATCCCTATAATCTAAAATATATGTGCTATCTAAATCAAAAAAAATTACACTATATTGGATGTAATTTTAATAATTAGTTCACATTTATCAACACAATGATAGAAAATCATATATTAGTTTGGAATATCAAATTCCGCATCACTTCCTTAGTAATGTTTACATGATTTATAAAATGAAATCTATTACCTTCCTAAAATAAAATATAATTAAACTAGTGGGACAATAATAAAATTTATAGTGATAAAATTACAACAAAAACCGTTAGAAAAAAACATAAATTTAAGATGTGATCATCATAACCTTAAAATTTTTAACTAATAATTTGAAATGTAATTACAGAGTATATGAATAAACATTCATTGTTAAATTTCATGATATAAATGAAATAATATAACAAATATCAAAAAATATACTTATTTTAATATACATGTGACCACCTCAACTATATCATTATATATTCAACCCCTTACTAAAACCAAAATAGTTCACATGAAAATAATTAATAATTAATTATAATGATTAATAATGAAAAATAATTTGAAGAATTTCATGATCAGGACAATATTTTCCAAACAATACCACCTTTGGTTTATCCTAGATAATCCATAATCAATATCTATTCAATTCATTGATAATGGATCATAAACAAAATGTGAATTAACCAGATCAACTCAATTAAGATTGTCAATCCAGGTGATCAGTGAGAGAACCTTTACTGAGTACTAGAATTATAATTCAGATAGGGATGAAAAAATATTATTATGGTTTCTAAACCTATATTCATCTATGAAGAAGACACATATACGTGTAGTATCTGGATATGCTTATCTTTTTTAGGAAAATAACATACCGATATTAAACATAAGAGGGTATGTTCTATTATAAATTGTATTATTCTAAGGGTTCTCCTATATTTTAATCATCCAAATTTTTAGCATTTTCTAAATATTTAATCTGATATAGAATACCACAACCCATACATTTCATATATAAATATTACATAATATTAAATTAATAACATATATATTTTATAATAATAAATTATAAAAGATTGTAATGGTTGATGGAATTTGAATCATTGATAAATAAATAATTGGAATATAAAATCACTACACCATTTCCTAAGTAGTTATTCCCAAATATAACCCTTATTAAAAATAAAACACATAAGATATTTTTACATAACATGGAAATTTGAAACATAAGAAATGATTATCACATATGATCAGTAAGGTAAAAAGTAAGAGATATTAATTTATGAACCTATGTGAGTGTATGATAATCATAAGGGTATGATAACATGATCTAAACATTATAAAGTCATACCAATCAATTCATATTTAAAATTCATGAATCATGGAAATAATGTTTGTTTAATCAAAAAATATATGACATAGGTGGAAGAATATGCCATCAATCATGACCAATAAAAAATATAATATGACGATTATATAATTTTGTGACAGGAAGATAAGCATAGAAAACAATTTTCTTAGTCAATTTTCATTTCCGTGGCTGTCATAGTGTATTGATTACACTCCCCATGACATCAATCCTTAGTCTAGGGTCACTCATATGACTATGTAATTATAAAATGTCCATGAATACACTCAATTCACTCCGAATCATAAAATATATTATATCATGATATATATTTATTTATCCAGTTAATTAAAGGGATATATCATTATTATCCAACCCATCACATAATTAAAACCACAAATATGTGTTCCATGAGATAATAAAACATTCATCATATGTTCAAATCCTAACCCAATGAAAGGATACATGTTTCACAATCATATCATCAACATAATCATAATCCATATAGGGAAATAATAAATATGGTGGAATTGGACCATATCCCTGTTAAATCTTTATAATCATCAATGGATGTTGTTATAAATTAAAATATATTTCAAATATCATAAGAACATTTCTACCAAAAATATTATTTTTATTTGAAATTATATGTTTAGTATCTAAAAGATTCCAAAATACTAAAGAAGAATTTTTTTTGTAAAAAAAAAACTCATATTTATAAATAATATTTAAAGAAATAAATATTCATAATAGTGGATGAGATTATTTCTTGTACTTTATATTAAAACTGAAATTCTGTTTATTTTTTTTTTGTAAAAAATCTAAAAGTAACACATTTACTAAATGATAAGATTGTTCAATACGAACTGCCATTAGTACGATAAAGGTTATTAAAAAAATTCATATTGATAATTATTATGTAATGGTAATAACTCTTTTGAAAACATTATAAAAAATATGGTCATTGATTAAATTATTCCAAGAAAAGAATAAAAACCTAGTTAGTTATTGTTAAAAAGAAATATTTCTATATATTATGTAAATAAAGAGGGTTAAATGAAAAGAAAACATGTAATTCCCTTAAATAACAATAAGATAGTAAATGGAATAATATTTCTAAGATATAGATCTTTTAATTTCATCATCATAATATTTATGGTTGAAAAATCTCAATAAAAAAGATATTGTAACATCAAACCATTACTATGTAGGTAAATTTTTAATCATAAAACCCATGAAAGTATAAAATAAAATTAAAATTTATGTATAGTGACTTGACCCTAGTAGGATTTGACATGGTGTCAGCAATCCTTAAATATGAATATTTACAAGAAAATCATGTCTTAAAAGAACAAATTGTTTAATAGTCATTGTATTCTATATATATACATGAGTCCTTTATTATAAATGATTACACAAATTATAACATATTTATATCGAGGATAATTTTTTGGACATATAGTATCATTGCATATCATTATTAGTAAAATTCAAGGAATCATGGTGAATGGAAGAAAAAAAATGTTGATTTCAAATGAACAGTAAGGATTATGTACAATGGAAGAAATAATAAATCAATAAGAATAATAAATATTTCTAGGTATGTAACTGAACATGCATGCCATGAAATTAACAAACAAAAATGATGGTGAATAAAAATATCCAATGTAAATTAGTGAAAAAACATTCCATTTAGATAATAAAATATGAAATAAACTATTATATATATATTTTCATAATGAACATATCATGGATAATAATAACTAAATTATGATCATAGAAAATTCATAATAATTTAATGTCATGTTTTTATGAACATAATACCTTTACCATTAATATCTATCCTAAAAATAGTTTAAAAAATACTACATAAAACGACATTTGTTTAGTCTATATAAATGATTCATCCTATTAGAGTAACTTTTATTTGAGGGGATTTCATTAACCATCCCAAATCTATGTCTTACATGTAAAAATCATTCATCATATATTGAATAGTCGATTTAATCCATAAACAATGTTCCTTAACTATTATCCATATTGACTAAATAATACAAATTGAAAAATATTTCCCCAGATTTTAAATCAACTATCATAGTAAACATAAAATGAAAAACTATTATATATATTTGGAAATAATAATTTCCTTGATAAAAAATATATATATTTTTAGATATTTAATGTCTAATATCTAAAAGAATGTGAATAACTGAAAGGGAAGTTAGTGGGGAAAAAATAATAATAGAATATAATTTCAATAATATCCTTCATAAAAATAATAATAATTCATCCATAAGTGTAATAATAATGTTGTTGGTATGATAGATACCCATTGTATTAATAATTGTTGTTGTTGTGGTTGATGAAATAAAAAGATAACAAAACATTTATAAAGAAAACATACATTTTATTTTCATTTTTTTGGAAATATATATTGTAATAGCCAGACCCTAGTTACCCAGTGTTAGTGAATTATTACATAACATTAGGATGATAAAAGGAATCATGTCGTGAAAGACCGACTAGTTTATCAGTTTTGGAATTACAAGATACATATAAATGTTTCACATTACATCATGAGATAAAAACAATAACATCTTTTAGTCCCCTTTGAACAAAATTATATCCCATAGCCTATCCCTGTAGGTCAACCATAAAATACTTCTTCACATCATGTGAAAAATAAGATATATAAAGGGGTGAGCTCAGATTCTCTCTATGGGTAGCTATATAGCGGAAACATCATAAAATTAAAACAAAACCCTTTTAAAATTATACTTCAGCATAATATGGAAATGATAAATCCAATAATACCATTTAATTATTCACATGGATATTATACTAACTGAATAATCACAGTTAATATTAATAGCTAATTTCATAATGATAGAATGCATAATGTAGGACATCCTAACCACCTATTCATGCCTCGTGACTAGGCTACAAATAATATTTTGTCAATGCCTTGTGCTAAGACACTAGTTTTTATCATGAGACATACTGATGCAGTGAGGAGATATAGCAGGCACCACCCATAACATACTATGTCCAATACATTCTTTATAAGAAAAGGATGAAACATAACATAAACATTCGTATTACAACTGACATACAAAATGTTAACACGTTAACAATAAAATAAAAATTGAATAAAAAAAACACATCCACATTCAAAATTATCACAAATCCATAAATAAAATATGTAATATTTTTTTTATAATTAATCAACATCACAAAAGTATAAATTCCATTAGTGGATGTTGATATAGATGAATCAAAAATTAATTTAGAGGAATATCTCTTTCTATTTTCAAAACATTTAAAAGTAATTTAATTTTAAAAGAAAAAATTTACTTGGATATTTATTTTATAATATTATAAGTGATTATTCAAAGGTGTTTAATGGTGGATAATAAATGAATCTTCTGTAAGTTAAAAAAACATTTTCACATTAATTTGTCAAAATTGTCATAAAGTACCTTATTGGGAAAACGAAAGAAAGATTTCATTAAAACCATTTAAAAAGTATTAAAACAAGGATATAAATGACATTAAACCATAATAAAGAAATTAGTAAAAAAATTGAAATACATTTTTAAGAAACACAGATGTGGATGATAAAGAGATCCCAGAAGATACTTATAAACAATATCAAATAATAAAGTGATTGTGAAATTAACCCGTACCTTGTACTTTTCCTTGGCCGAAGGTATGTTATTGACCAATATAATAGTTAAATCATTGTTATTTAATTACAGATAAACTATATACATAAATACGATATCATATATGATCTTCTAATATTGCATTGTTAATAATATTTTATAGTATCACTGTTTCGAGTGATAAATGATTTGTTCTCCTTTATATGTTTTGTTACGTAAGTCATGTTTGTTATGGATGAGATTTATTTTATTTATATATAAAATGATATACGGTTATTAAATATTATTTTTAATAATCAAATGAAAAGTTTTCATGAATGGATATGATGTGGAATGAATCTCGTCACTTTTGTGGAGACGGTAATCTTTTGTTACACATGAACGCTACTTCCATTTCATTTTTTTTATTTTTAAATGAAAGGATAAAAAATTAAAAATATTTATATTATTATTATAGTTTAATATATTATTTTATATAATTTAATTATTTTCATAAACAACATCCTTTATACGTTCCATGTTTGGTATGAATGAGTCATATCACTTTATGTGGGCGGTAGTCTGCACTTCCTCAAATAAAATTATCATATATATACAACCTGAAAATAATTAAGGTATGATATAAAAGATAATTATGGAAAATTATAGATAAAATAAATATCATATATATCATATATATTTATAGTTCCATTATAATAGAATCCATATGTGGTGCTAGTAAAACATTGAACATTCATCGTTTCGGGAGGGAGTAGTTCACCGTCCACCAAAACATTATGTTCTATACCCATTAGTTACAGGTTTTTGTCTGTGTTTTCAAAATAATCCTAAAAACAACCTAGTATATTGAGGATACAGGTTTTGTTTTGTAATAATTGAATATAGATTGTTAAGGGGGTTAAAGAAGTAAAATAAAATAAATGAACTTAAGATGAGATGTTACCTTTAAATCGGGTAACACACGTTGTGTTGAACCAAAAGGATTCCTTTTCGTGCATTATACATATGATAAGGATTATAAGATGAATAAATGGATGTAATGATAAAAACTAGGTAGAGGTTGGATGATACAAGGGGCATGAGAGGTGTGACAAATGGGTTAGAGGTGAGGGATTTTTATAAGTGGGTGGATGGGCTCTTTATGAATGTTTGAAAATTTTATTTTATAATATTGTGATTTTCAGTTTATAAATCTCCAAAAGTAATTAATGTCAAATATAATATGACACATATTCTAAATAAAATAATCCATTTATTATTGAAAAGGTTTTGGATATTTTTTTAATTATTATAATCTCATTTATTTAAATCATTTTTAATGAGGTAAACACTACATTATTATAGTGCCATAAATAATTTTATTTATATGATTCTTAATTTTTTTAAAAAAACCATGATATAGGAAATATTTTTATCTTTAAAATGATTATTTATAGTTGAAAATATAACGTATATAAACCCTTGTAATAAAATTTATTAAAAGATATATGTTTATGTCATTTTGTCTTTACAATAATTTAATTAATATAATGTATCATTATCACAATCATGTTGCTCCATGGGGTACCAAAATAGGGCCCTAGATTCCCATGTTCGTACATGTATCAAAAAATTGTAATAGGACACATGTTATTGTAATTTTATTTTATTTTAATAATATTTTTAACCCTTATTTACCAGATTTACACTTTAACAATGGTAAATAAAATATTTACTGAAGTAAATATTAATAATGTCTAAATATAAAAGTAAAATATTTACACAATTTTTACATCCATATTTCAAATATAGATTCCATTTTTCTAACTCCAAAACACAGAAGTGGAAGAAATTAATTTAAAATTAATTCTCATTGTCAAAACATAAAAGCGTGTTTTTAAGAAATAATAACTATCAAAAGATTGGCATTTTTTTATGTCCAGTTTAAAAGTAAAATTACATCAAATAACCAAAATTATATTAACTGATGAAAATATAATCTAACGATACTTTAAAACCACTCTAATGTATAATTTAAGATTATAAATTATTTTTATTAAAAATGAATTTTTTAATTAAAATTTAGTTTTTTTACTATTGATCAAAAATTGAAAGTTTTTTTAAGAGAACCATAAATTCACCATAAGCTTATTTTGATATTTTGAATCCAAAAATGAATACCATTTTGGAAAATAAAATTATTAAATTTAAAAATGTGGGTATTAATATTAATAACGGCTAGTTTAATTGGTCACAGTGAGTTAGAATCTCGAAGTTGCGTACAGTGAAACCTATTGCATTATTCATAGGGAATGTACCATGGATGCTTGGAGTGTTACATTCTTCCCTCCATAAAATAATTTCAACCTAAAAAATTCTATAATACAACAACATAAAAATATTCAAATGGTTCTTCTAATAAGTTCATTAGGTTCCCACATTGCCTCTTCCATCTTATGATTTCTCCATAGAACCTTCACCGAACGAGTCTTCCAGATTCTCAACAATTGTTCTCTAGTATCAAGAATTATGATAAGCTCTTTGCAATAAGACATATCGAGTTCCATTTCTATTTCTTCATTGGCCAGTAAATGCATTGGGTCGTGCATGTTTTTTCTAAACAGTGATATGTGGAACACATCATGAACTTTTGATAGACCTGGTGGCATTTCCCAATGATACGCTACAACTCTGATTTTTACTATAATTTTGAATGGTGCAATGTACCCAGGATTTAATTTTCATTTCTTTCTGAATCGTATAACACCATACTATGGAGATACCAATATGAAACCATGTTCTCATTCATAAAATTCCAAATCATTCCTTCAGTTATTGGAATAGCTCTTTTGCCTACTTTAAACTTCTTTGATCTGGGTTTTATAATCTACACCTTTTCTGTTGTTTCCTCATAATGTTCTGGGGCTACATGTTTTATTTCCTCAACATCAACCAAAAAAGTTAGTGTGTGACATATATATCCATATAACGCTTCATATGGTGCCATCTAAATATTTGAAAGGAAAATATTGTTATAGGAAATTTCTACTATAGGTAAATATTGATCCCACATACAGTGAATGTTAGGTGATAATGATCACAACATATCTTCTAATGTTTTAATAGTATGTTTTCATTTTCCATCAGTTTGAGAGTGGTAGGATGTGCTCAAATTATGTTTAGTATCCAAGGCCTTCTGAAGACTTTTCTAGAATATTGATGTAAAATGTTGATCATGGTCAAAAAAATAAGGGTAATCCATGAAGTCTTACAACTTCATTAATATATAGTCTTTCTATAATTTCATGTTGTAAATATTCTCTTATAGTAAGAAAATGAGATGACTTGTTAAGACGATTTATAATGACCCATATTGCATCATTCCTTCTAGGAGTCTTTGGTAGCCCCATGAAAAAGTCCATCATAATATCATCCCATTTCCACTGAGGTATGGGAAGAGGATGTCTGACTCCTCTAGGATGTTTTAATCCAGCTTTAACTTTTTTAATACCCATACATCAGGACACATAATCAGCAATCTTTCTCTTCATGTGGTCCCATAAAAAATGATACTTTAAATGTATATACGTCTTAGTGATACCAGGGTGTATAGAAATATTAGAGCTATGACAATAATCCAAAAATTCAATTTTCTTATCAGGTATTCCAAGATCACATAGTCCATTCCCAAATTTCAAAATCACATCTACATATAAGAATTCGATCAATCTCACATCATTCACAACATTAATTTTCTTTTGAACCTCCTCATCAATTGTCTGAGAACATTTTATTCTTTATAGTAATGTCCGTTTAGAAACCATTTAAAAAATTATTGATATTTAACCTTACATGATTTTCCCAAATCCATATTTACTAGATCCTTGAACATAGGATCCCTTTCAACACTCATCTTGTTAAAAACATTATGATCCTTTCTGCTCAAATAATTTTCCACCTTATTTGACTTCCCCAGGTGGTAGTGTGTGGTGAAATAATAATCCTTCAGTTGTTCAAGACATCTCATTTAAATCATGTTGAGAATTTATTTATGTGAAAACATACTTCGAACTGTTGTGATCATAATAAATCTCACATTTGTTACCATAGTGATCATGTCTCCATATATTCATAGGAATGATGACATATGCAAACTCCAGTTCATGATTGGGATAGTTTTTTTCATGAATTTTTAGCTATTGTGATGCATAAGAAACAACCCTATAATTCGGCATAAGTACACAACCAAGTATTTACTTTGAATAATCTCTATAAATAATAAACTCACCATTCCTCGATGGTAGAGTTAATATTTGTGTATTGATGAATCTAGTCGTCAATTCTTCAAAACATTCTTCACACTAATTTTTCTAAACAAATTTAACCCCTTTACATGTGAGCTTGGTTAATGGGTTATCCAATCAAGAAAATTTTTGGACATAATGCAGATAATACCCTGCTAAACCCAAAAAACTATATACCTCATTTATACTTGTCGGTGCGGGAGATTCTCACATTGCTGTTTTCTTAGAAGGATCAATAATGATTACATCCTGAGAGACAATATGGCCATGAAATGAAATCTCTTGAATATAGAATTCACAATTTCTGAACATAACATATAATTCATTTCATATAAGAGTCTTTATAACATGAAAAAATGATTTTCATGATCTTCATTTCTTTTGTAGTATACCTAGAAATCATCAAAAAATACCACAAAAAAGTCATCAAGATGTTACCTGAAAACATTGTTCTTTAGATTCATTATAATAGTGGGTGCATTAGTCTATACAAAAGGAATTACTATAAACTCGAAATGCCCGTACCTAGTTCGAAATAATATCTTTGGAATGTCTTTCTTCTTCACATAGAACTAATGATATCCAGATCGAACGTCAATATTTGAAAAATAATGAGATCCATGATGTTGATCAAATAAATCATTAATGCTAGGTTGGGGATAGATGGTCATTATTGTAATAGCATTAATATCCCTATAGTAAATGTAAAACCTCATAGATATGTCATTCTTCTTAACAACAAGAATATGGGATCCCCATGGGGAAACACTAGGGTGAATAAATCCTTTATTTCTAAACTCTTCTAGTTGTTTCTTTAGCTCCACTAATTCAATAGTGGCCATTCTATAAAGGTTATTTGATATGGTTCGTGAACCAAAAATTAAATCAATTGAAAGCTCAATTTCTGAATATAGAGGATGAACAGGTAAATCTTCTATAAATACATCATCATATTCTTATACAATAGGTACATCCTTTATTTAAAGATTCATTTCCTCAACCATAGTTATTTCATTCTCTTGCTCCCCAATAATTAAATTTAGTAGAGATACAAAGGGATGATCTAGATAAGAATTAGATGGTGACATTTCTGATCTAAAGATAAGGTATACTTTGTCCTCATTGAAAATTATAACATCTTTCTTCTTATAATAAATGTTCTCATTGTGGTCCGAAATCCATTTCATATGAAAATTTATATCAAATTAAATCATGGGTATGATAATGAGATCAGTAGATAAATAACATTTGTATTCCCTAATGGGAACTGATTCACAATAATTTTTTGCAATGATACTACACTTAAAATTTTTGTCAGACATCAGCCTGGTTAAATAAAATTAGAAATATCAAATTTTCTTAGCAAACTAGTAAGTTATATACCAATACGATGATCCAAAATCAATTAAATAATTGGCTAAACTTGAGGAAACCATTACATTAGATGCCACTAAGTATTTCAAAGCTTCAACCTTAGCTATAGTGATCGTATAAGCTTGGGATTTCTCCCTTTTCCTTTTTGGTGGTATGTTTCCATGGAGCATAATAAATTCATTTCAATAATCACCCCTTTCAATAACATTGTTGCATTAAACATTGAATGACACTTTATTTCCCATACAATCATGATCTTGGTGGCCTTTTTCACAACAATTTTAACATACTCTCATTCCCTTCAGGCATGTACCTGGGTATTTCTTCCCACATTTACTGTAGGATTGATATTCAAATTTTCCCTTATTCCCCTTATTTTAATTTCTATAGTGTTTAGCAGATCAATTCATCTCTTTTTATTCATTAAAGCTGTATGACATAGAGAATCCCTTTTCTATTTTGATAGAACATGAGACAATATGTTCGTATGAAGGGAAGGATTGTGACACTAATGCTCAAGGGATAAATGGTTTTAATACATTTAAGAATCTATCATTATTAATCCTTGGGTGACATATATAATCTGACAAATCTATTGCTATCCTTGTAATGTTAGCCTTATATATTGCATCATTCTCATCCTCCTTTTGCTTCAGACTCAGAAATATCTTTTCTATATCCGTTCAATGGTCACAAGGAAATTATTTTTCAAAGAAAAATTATTTAAAATCAATCAATTCCATATTTGATACTTCTTCATCTTCCTTTGTGTTTTCAATTAATGACCACCATTGAGTTGCATATTATGTAAGGTGATAAACTCCCATGCAAACATTTTACCTTTCGCTACTCCACAAAGCAAGAAATTTTTTTTCCAATGAACTTATCCATTGCTCAGGTATAAATGGATTTTTATTCCCATTTAATATTGGTGGTTGTTTCCTCATGAATCGTTCTAACAATGATCCTTCATATTGTGTATCAGGGGGCTGTATACAGGTAATGTTATTATTAATAACCTGAGTGAGTTTTTCCAGTATGGTGATAAGTTGATCAGCACTCGTTTTATTACTATCTCCACTATAATTATCTTCTGTATGAGGGAAATACCTATATAAATTACATGTGTTCATATGGATTCCATTCCTTCCACAATATTTCATTTCTAAATAATAGAATATACTAGATTAGTTTATGAATCGAAATATATAATTCCAAACATGTAAAACACATAACATAAATTGAACATTTTATGGATATAAACTATAATCATAGAAGATTTTTTCATTGAGGAGGTATATACTCAAAAATCCTTTATAATGGTTTGTAAAAAAATTTGAATTATCCTAATTATAACCCCTGGGAGTGTCTTAACCAAGAGTCCAATATAGCCCATTGTAGTGTACCAAGATACCCATGGTAAAGCTTGAAACTCCTTGTCAACATTTTCACTCCTAGGCATATCTTTTCTAGATCTTCCACTACCTGAAAGTATCCAGTCATTGATGTATTGATTGAAAAATTCAAAAAATATCTACATTACCAAAATTCAAGGATGATCCAATATACTAATTCTCAAAGTCTATCTTAGGGAAATGTCCTCTTATCAGAGACTTTCTAAAGCTAGTTTCCAAGGATTATACTAAACATCAATTGATACCAACTATAATTCCCCGACCCTAGTTACATGGAGTCTGTGCATTATTACATACATTGGAATGATACAAGAAATCATGTTCAAAAAGGACGATTATATTAGAATCCTTGGGAGTACTAGATACATAAATAAAGTTTACATTACATCATGAGATAAACACCACAAAAACTTGTGTATGCTTTGAAGACACTTATATCCCTTAACCTATCCATGTAGGTCGATGACTAAATACTTATTCACATCATGGAAAAAATAAAACAAAGGAATCAGTGAGTTTAGATTCTTAGTATGGGTAATAATGTAGTGGAAACATCATAAATAAGCACAAACATTTAAGGCATTGTATAAAACTAAAAAAAGCCTTTTAAACATAAATATCAGCTTAATATGGCAAAGATAAATGAAATAATTTATTTTTATTAATCACAAGGATATTCTTCTAGTAAAATAATCACATGTAACATCAATATATAATTCTATAATGATGGAATGAATAATGTCGGACATCATTACCACATAGTCAAGGCCTCGTGCCATGACTACAAAAAGTATTTTGTAAAGGCCTTGTGCCAAGAAACTAGTTGGTCTCATTAGACCTGCCGATGCATGTTGAAGCTATAGTGAGCTCCGCCCATCACTTACTAAGTCCAATTTATTCTTTATAAGTAAAGGTTGAAACATAACATAAACATTTGTATTTAAACTATCATACGAAATGTTAATATGTTAATCACAAACCATAAAGGTTATAAAAATAAGACATCCATAGTCAAACATATTACCCAACCTTTAATACAGTATGCAAGATTTGTATAATAATAAATCTACTTCAAAAACGTATTAAATCTATTAAAATATGAAGAAATAGATGAAATTAAATTTATTTTAGAGCAATATCTCTTTCTATTTTGAAATAATTTAATAGCCAATTAATTATAAAAGAAAAAATATATTTTAAAATTATTATTATAAGATTTTAAGGGAAGCTTCAAAGGTGTTATAATGATGGAGAATACCAGCACCAATCTAAAGTAAAAAAAATATCCTTACCATAATCTGTCAAAAATTTCATTAAGTACCTTATTGGGAAAATGACGAAAATATATCATTTAAAACATTTTATAAAAATTCAAAAAGGGTATAAATTACTATAACCCATAGTATACTAAATAGTAAAAAAAATTGAAATACATTTTGATGAAACATATATGTGGATGATAAATAGGTCCCAGAAGAATCTTATGTAAAAACAGACTTGGATAATAAAGATATTGTTAAATTACCTCTTAAATTGTATTTTTCTTTTGTAGAGGGTACGATAACCTACTATATAATAGTTAAATAATTTTTATTAAATTATAAAACAACTAAATAAAGAGATGTGATATCATATATGATCTTATAATATTTCTTTGTAAATAATATTTTAGATGTATCATTGTTTTTGGTGTTGACTGAATTGTTTTCCTTTAAATGTTTTGTTACGTAAGTCATGTTTGTTATGGATACGATGTATATGATTCATATATATAATGATATAATGTTATTAAATATTATTTTTAATCATATAAATAAAATTATTCTTGAGTGGTTATGATGTGAAATGAATCTCATCGCGTTCGTGGGGACAGTAATTTCTACGTACGTACGAACGCTACATCCATTTCATTTTTTTATTTTAAAAGGAAAGAAGTCCAAATGATACATAGATATACTATTATTCCATTATGATATACTATTTTATATATGTTACAAATTATTACTAACACAATCTTTTATACATTCCATTTATGGTATGAACGAGTCATATCACATTAAGGGGCAGTAGTACGCACTTCCTCAAATGAAATTATTATATATATACAACATGAAAAATAAAGGTATGTATAAAATATAATTACAGAAGATTATAGATAAAATATATATATCATTAATACCATATATAATTATACTTTCATTTTAATTGCTACCATTATAGGTTTTATTAGAAGATTGAATAATCAACGTTTTTTGAGGCAGTAGTTCATCATCAACAAAAAAACATTATGTTCTATACAATTAGTTGTAGGTGCCTTTTAGTTTATTTGAAATACATCTCATAATAAACCTAGTATATCTAGGATACTGGTTTTGTTATAAAATAATGGAATAATGTGTTTTTAGGGGGTTAGAGACGTAAAATAAAAGAAAAAAACTTAAGAGGAGATGTTACATTTAAATCAGGTAACTCCCTTTGGTTGGAGCCAAAAGGCTTCCTTGAAGTGCCTTCATCCAAAGGTAAGGCTCCTGAGTGGAATAGAGGGATGTAAGGACCTTAATATGGAAATGGATGGATGAGACAAGGGGTTTTACAGGTGTGTGAAATGGGTTAGAGGTGAGGGATTTTATAAGGGCGAGGATGGGATCCTTAAAAATATTGGAAAATATTAATTTATTATATAATGATTTTTGGTTTCTAAAATTCAAAAAATCATTAAAGATGAAGATAAGATGACTAATTATCGAAATAAAATCATCCAATATAAATTTTACTAGTTTTGGATTGTGTTTTAATTTTTATAATATCATTTATTTAAATCATTCTTTAATAAGGTAAACAATACCTTATAATTGTGTCATAAATAGTTTTTTTATTTGATTTCTAAAAATGATAAAAAAAAATTAAAATGATATAGCAAATAATTATATATTTAAAATGAATATTTATAGTCTAAAGGATGACTAATAGATCCCATTGTAAAAATTATTTTACTTAAAGATATATGTTTATGTTATTTTGTCTTTACTTTTAATTAATTAATATAAAGTTTCATTATCACTCTTAAATGGCTCTATGGGGCCCCAAAATCTACACATGGATGCCCATGGTCATGCATGTCTCGACCAATAGTAATAATACACATGTTAGGGTCATTTAATATTATTATAATAATACTTGTTTACACTTATTTACCTGATTTACCCATTAATAATGGTAAATAAAATATTTACTGAAGTAAATATTCATAATGCCTAAAACTAAAATCTTCTTATTTAAAAAATCTGGACCTATTGATTAAAAATATGGAATCCACTTTTTCAAATTCAAATCATAGAAGTGGAAACATTAATTTAATATTAATTCACGTTGTCAAAACAAAATGTGTGTTTTTATGAAAAAATAACTATCAAAATATTGACACTTGTATATTTCCAGTTTAAAAGTGAAATTATATCCAATGACATAAAGTATATAAAATGATTAAAATATAATCTATTGATACTTTTAAACCAGTAAAATATATAATTTAACACTATAAATTATTTTGATTAAAAAAGTTGTTTTTAATTAAAATTTATCATTTTCAGTATTCATCAAAAATTGATAGTTTTCAGAAGAGTACCAAAAATTCACCGTAAGCTATTTTTGATATTTTAAATCCAAAAAATATTTCCATTTTGGAAAAAAATACAATTTCAAAATGTTGGTATTACTATTCATAACGGCTAGTTTGATTGGTCATGTTGTGTTAGAGTCTCAATGTTTCTTACATCAAATGCTATTACATTATTAAAAGGGAAACATACCGTAGAAGCATTTGGTGTTACAAATTTATTAGAAAATAAATTTTTTAAAAAATATTTCATTTAAAATATATTTGTAAACAAGAAATTTAAGCATCAATGAAATCAATGTGGGTAATTCTATATAAGGTAAAAAAATTGTTTTTCAAAGTAATAAGATCGAAAAATTCATTTTTTAGAATTATACAAGAATATTTAATTGAAAAAAAAATAAAACTAAAAAGTGGTAAAATTTATATTAATATATCACATTAAAATGTTATTTTTATAAACATTATTTTGAGAAAATATAGATTTAAAACTAAATAGAGAATTAAAGATAATTTTTCTTAAACACATTTTGTAGATAATTTTTAGTAAAAGAGAGTGTAAAAATGATACTATAACATCAAAAGAATAATTAATAATAATTGGATATGAAAAAATAAACTGTTTATTGAAATTTCATCAAATAAATTCCTTTAATTTAAATTAAGTAATATGTAATCATGATAAAAATGTGATTGAGGTATAATCCCATAAATTATCTTAATGTTAAAGTAGGGTTTAATCAATGAATTATTATATATATAAACAATAATTCCACATAAAAGAAATAGAAGTGCCTCAATTCATATTAAATGTCATTATTCACATAATCAAATAATATCAGTCATAATGTGGAAGTAATTTAACCCAATAAAATTGAATTGAGTTTTGAAATTTAGTTACCACTTGGTAATGTAATTCTCAAATACATATAGATGAAATGATTCATATTTTAAAATAAAATTCCTTCAATATGAATTTATTCCAGTTTTAAATTAAAAATTGGTTAGTATGTATAGTATATTAAATAATGAACTGGTGATTATGGTATAAGTCTCCCAGAAACTAAAGAGAGGCTACAAACACTCAAACCACACACATCTTTTTGGTTAAATTCCATTTAAAATAATTTACAATTGTTTTAATAATATTATTAACACATAATAATTTATTAACATTTTTGATATCATATTTAATTTTTTTATAACACATTTTTGTATCTTTTTTAATAATCTTTCATTACATTTATCATTTCAGGTAATAACGGTATTTTATTGAGTAAGTATAGGATTTTTTAATTAAATATATCATGAGTTAATGATCTAAATAATTTAAAACTTGGTATTAATATAATAAATAATAACTATATATGTATTTCTAATAATCCATAATGTTTAGAGATAGGAATTAAAAGTCATTGTTCATGGAGACGTTAGGATGTATATATGCATGAATGTGGTTTCCATTTTATATTAATGATAAAAGAATAAAAATAAATTATATATACATATATTGTATTTATAGTATCATAATTATGTCTTATATGTCATATATCTTCCTAAATCACAACCATAATATATTCCATCTAATGTGTGAACGAATCACATCACCTAGACGTGGTGGTAGTCAACACATTCCCAAACGATCTTATTATATTCTAAGAAAATGTAAATCATGAAGTTATATGATGTATAAGAATTTTAAAAGAATAAATATATTATAAATATAATATTATAATTTATATATTATAAATCATTTATTATTACTTACAGTGAAATTTTATAATTGGATACGACCAACATCAATTAACATGGTGGTAGTCTACTTCAAACATGCACAATGATTTCATATCAATTTTTAAGGAGGTGTATATTGTTTTAGGTTGTTCGTATTATATAACAAAAAATAAGTATATTGATGAAATTTATGTTATTTTATAATAAAAATATAATATTTATTGAAGGGTTTGACACATAAATAAAACAAAAGTGATCCTGGAATAATGTTATCTCTTTTTCATGAAACTTCTTTTCGTTTATAGTAAAATATTTCCTTGGATATATTTATCATCAATGTTAGACTTTAAAGAGGTGTGTGGGGATATTTTAAAGATATTTTTTAGTTTTTTCAGTATAAAAAATTATTTAGATGTGTGAATATGTGGTAGGGGTGAGTTACCTTTTATAGTGTAAGGGAAGATGAATTTTTTTAAATGTAAAATAAAAATCTTCATTAAGATGTATCCCATATATAATTATAGTAAAATAAAAAAAATTTAATTGTAGAGACATGATGGTTTACATATTTCATAAAATATGTATTTTATAAGTTCCTAGATAATTTTGTCCCTTAAATGTAATGTCTGGCCACTAAGTAATCTCATTTTTACATTAATTGTTGTAATTAATTTTAATTTCCATCACTCTTAATTTTCTAGAAAATACTAATTTAAAAATAATGTTAATAATAAATTATTATAATTCAAAATAGGGAATCTTTTTTTCGAAATTTGGATAAAAATAGTACAAAAAATTAATTTAAAATGAATCACATAGATAGGATGCAAAAGCTGGTTTTTGAAGTTAAAATTATCAAAATAGTACTATATTTTTGTACATAAATTAAATATAAATATTTTTCAAATGGGATAATTTTTATTAATGAATATAAAATTAATCTAATACTTCTTTAAAAAACACAATATTTTATATAACTATATAAATTATTTGGATTTAAAATTAGCTTTCATGTGAATTTCATTATTTTTTAAAATTCCCCCAAAAAATGAAACATTACTGAGAAATACCAAAACATAGAATGAGATAAATTTTAATGTTAGGTTTAAAAAATAATTATATTTTATAATATAAAATATATACAATTTTTAAAATATTGTTTCAAAATAGTTTCATCATTAAAAGGCAGCAAAATTGGATTTAGGAAAATACTACATTTCAATATATAATATATGACTTATAATAATATTATGTATATAATATAAATTGTATTAATGTAAAAAATATTTTACTGAGTATTTGATATAAAAATTTCATTAATATATTTCACTAATAATGATTAATCTTATTTGTAAATAAGAAATTTGTTTTGTAGTATAAAAATATTTTATAAAAACATATTTCCTTTATATTCAACTAGATTTCATATTCACTTCTAATTATTTGGTATAAAATGAATTAAAACATAAATTTTAACAAGTTAGTTAATCGTATTCATAAAATAAAATTTAAAGGCATGTTTATACAACATTTTTTAAAATAATAATATTTTTAGAAAATATTATTGATCTATAAAACATGGTCTTGTGTGTAACGAAATCAATCAAATATTGTAATTGTTTTGTGGAACTCAAGATAATATTGGTGTTCTGTGTTGAGAATGATAAACATTGTGGTTCATGTAAAATAAGGAAAACACAATGTTTCAGGTAACATATGATTAACATTGTTTTTTTACATTATGGTTGGATCAAAATTAAATTTTTAAAAAAAAATTGTAATGTGTTGGGGTGTTAAATTATCTCCTCATTAAAAAATGTAATCCTTTCAATTTAAACATGATTACATTAATCAGTTTAATGATATTTGAAAATACTATTATTGAAAAACCCACATTATAAAAAGTATTGAAAAAAATATTCTAAAAAAATGTATGGGTATGTACAATAGTCATATGGAATAATATATAATTCAGATTATAAATGGTGAAAATTTCTATAATGTGATGATATGAAGATAGAGGGAAAAAATATTTTTTAGACAGGATAATGATATAATGAATGTTGAGGTCCTAAAATCCACAAATCTCTAATAAATTAAATGACCATTTTTTTATAAAAATTTAAGGTATTATTATAACATTTTAATTGAAGATAATTTTCCTAATAGTGACTAATTTTTTTACTACCAGAGAATATAATCAAATATACTTACATGATATATATTTATAAACACAATTTCATAATTTGTTTATGACTTTATCAATTTCAAATTTATCCCTTTTTCCACAGAAATTAATATCCACATTTTTAAGTACTAATATTCAAATCATATATCGTAAGTTCAATAAATGAAGGCCTTAGATATTTCACTAACAGTCTTCCAAAAAAAATCTTAATATCTTAATCTCTAAAAAATTAATTGTACCAATTTATTATTAATTTTTTATTCGTCAATTTGTTAAACTAAAAATACTGGTATATTAACCGAGACATTATGTATTCCAATGGTTTGCATTAAGCCATTATCATCCTTAGGTTGTGGGTTCACACCCTATGTCCTTCCCAGATATAATGGGGTGCCTCCAAAAAATACAGGATTCCTTTTAACAAAGAAAACTGATATTTTAATAATGTTTCCAAAATATGATTCACATCCTAAAAATAATATTAATCATTATATATCCCTTTCACTATGGTTTTCATTATAACCACTTTTTAAACAATGTATATGAAACTTATATTACTGTTATTACAAGTAAATTAATATTCAAATTGACCCCAATGGTTTTAAATACAATTAATTTTTTTTATAAAATGTAAAAACATTATTCCTAAAACAACTTTTCCACTAAAACATATAAATTCCATAAATTTATCCAAAATATCCTTAATCATAGTATACCCTTGTGAAATAAAACAAAAAAGATATGCCTAAGTATTTGAACTTATCTTCATCATCATGCATGTATATTTATTAAAAAATGAAAGAAAAGTATGAAGAAACAAAGTTCAGGGGGTATAAAATTATAGAGACCAAGGGCATCCCCAAGAATTTTGTTAACCCATTCTGTCTTGAAGGAGGTGACATTGAGGAGGTAGGTGACATTTGATCCAGGTACAGTGATGGTGGAGAGATTATCAATGATTTTGTTCCCCTATCTCCATGTGTGGGTGACCTGAATATTTCTATTGACAAGCAGTTTAAATTTTCTGATGATGTAGGTTAATGACCATGGAATGGAGACTCTATCCGTCATAGAGTCAAAAATAATCTTCAAGTCGGTTTCCACTTTTGATAGAATGATGTTCTTCTGACTGCAAAGGGTGAGACCTGTGAGGATTTCATTGGCCTCCACATGAAGAGAAGTACAACTACCAAAGTGGGCTGTGAATGCCAGGAACACACTCCCATCCATGTTGTGGACAACACCACCACCCCACATTTCATCCACTAAACATGAGACATCAGTATTTAAAATGAATCCGGAGGTTGGGGGAATCCAGCGCACCCATGAGCCTTTCCTTATTTCCAGTTGAGCCACATCCACAGGGAAACAAACTTGTAAGAACCACAGGGAGTGTGCCTCTGACTAATTATCAAAAAGTTAGACCCGGTCAATCAGCAGGCATTTTGTTCAAATGATGATGGACCATCATGTGGAGGATATTCCTTCATATCGTTCCTCGTTGCATTCCTTCTAGAGACACCAGCATCCTACACTAAGGATGATGGACCTCGCCAGCCTTTCAAGACCCTTCCATGGTGATCCTTGGAACCACCTCTCTACAAAAATAAAATTTTTGGGGATGTAAGAGAGATATATGTGAACTCTCCGAAGGACATATACACATCGCAGGCCCACTCCCCTTCAAAGAAAATATGATCGATAGTTTCTTCATGCTTATTTTTGCATCACATACACCAAGAGGCCAGACTGATGACAACTCTCTTGATCCACTTGTCAGAAGGAATCGCAGAGATTCGAATTCTCTTGACGAGGAAGTTGTATTTGGTAGGGATGTGGTTGCACCACAGAATATCACTCCAGCCTACCTGATGCGCCTATGGAGAATAAATCCTACAAAGTCTCCTGTAGTAAACTTTATAGAGTGAGATGGAGTGATGATGCATTTATCCGGTTCAGGGGTGATGGGCACCGAGTCAAGAATGGTTGTTGTTTCGTGTCCAGAACTAACATAGTGAACTCTAGGTACCGGCTAGCCTCCTTGAAGGTGATCATTGGGTCTGGAAAGCCCGAGAAACTGAGCCCAGAGCCTAGACAATTGTGCTTCAACAAAATAACATTTCCTTCTCCTATAATCCAACGTTAGTGTTGAAGGAGTTCCGGAATGAGGGAGAAAACTTATTACCACAGCGTTGATCCTAGCACTTGCTCTGTATCCACGTTGGCAGAATAACTGTGGGACATAGTAATCCCCCAAAGGGTCTAGTTATCCAGTATTTCCCGAGAATGTTTGGCGTGCATGCACTGCAATGTGCCCCCTAAGCTCCTCACATTGATTCCCCCATTGTGAATAGGATGGCCATCCTGTCCCATGACACCCAGTCTCTCTTCCCCTCCAAGAGTGTGCCCCATTAAAACATGCTAGAACCTTGTCGATCTATTTTATGACCATCTTTGTAACATTAGTAGAAGACATCACATGCACTGGTATAGCAGACAAGACACTGTTAATCAAAGGAATGTGTCCCTCAAGAGAAATGAAGTGATTCTTTGAGTAGAGGACACGACTAGTGAACCTTATCAACACTTGATAATAGTACCTAATATGCATTCTGCCTTAAGAGATTGGGGTGCCACGATATTCCATTGGGATATTACCAAGCTGCATATTCATTCCACTGAAAATTAGAGTGGTCTGTCCTGCCGCGCATTTTCCAGAAAGAAAAATGCTACTTTTGGAGTGGTTGATCACCTAACCACTCCAGAAACAATACTCTTCTAAATCCCTCTTGATTCCACCCATTGATTTCTTCCAATCATTCGAGAAAATAATTGTGTTGTCTGCAAACATCAAGTGAGAAATGGAGGGGAGGTTACTTTTCCTGCTATAGGTTATGATACTACCATTCGAGATCCCTATTTCTAAGAGTCGACTTAATGTGTCTTGAATTAAGATGAAAATATAAGGGGATATTGGGTCACATTGACCCAAGCCTCGGGTGGCATTGAAGAAGCCCTGAGAATTCCCCATGAAAGAGACAGCTAACCATGAAGAGCTAAAACATCTAAAGAGGTTATCTGATGCATTAATAGAGAGTCCCAGACTTGTGAGGACCCTGTTTATGAACCCCCATTACATGCGGTCGTACGCTTTGTTCATGTCTAGTTTGATGGCCATGTTGGAACCGTGAGTCTTGTGATTCAAGTCCCTCAGCATTTCCTGTGCCAGAGCAATTGCCGCCTAAATTGAACGACCCCTCACAAAACCGTGTTACCCCATGGATGTCTGCTTGGTAATATGCATGTCCATCCTCGAGTTGATGACGCTTGTAAGGATTTTTTAGGGGAAGTTTCACATGATTAGCCTTAACCTTCGTAATGAGCACCAAAGTTGTGGTGCTTGCAACACGGGGAAGGAGTCCTCCACAAAAAAAATCATGGACTTCATCAACAATGTCAGCCTTAACCACCTCCCATGAGGCTCTTTAAAATGAGCCAAAAATGCAGTCAGGCCTTGGCGCACTATCAGGATCAAGATTCATCATGGCCTTGAGAATCTCGAGTTCCTCTAGAACCTCTTCCAGGAGAGCGTCGTCGTCATGGGAAACTCTGGTGGGGATGACATCCCAGATATCAGCCCTTCCACTAGGGTAACCATTGTACATCATTATGTTTGGACCTTCAAGAAGGTCGCTAAAGAAGAAGTAGGCCATCTTACCCAAAAACTCTCTATCATCTGTGTAGGAGCCATCCTCAAGTAGAATATTTGGTTTGATAGGCCATTTTTTCTCCCTAATACAAGCGTGAATGTAAGTCGTGTTATTTTCCCCCTCATGTAACCATTTAGCCCTTGCTTCCACCCTGGCCATTCTTTCCTGCCTAAGAATCAGATCTGCCATTCTCTTCTTCTTGACAGAAATACTGTCAAAGTTGTTTTCTTCCCAGTGATCCTCTAGGCTGGCTTGATGATGCGCGATGTCCATTGTAAGATCCTCCAACTCCTGATCAATGTGAGGAAGTCTCTATGCCCACGCCTATAGTCCATATTTTAGTCTCATGAGTTTGTTATGTATAGCCACCCAAGCATAGTCTTACACCGTTTCCACAACCCATGTCTTGTAAGTCAAATAAATTCTTCACAGAATAGACAATCATTTTAATCCAGAAATAATAATCCTTATCAAATATTCCTAATGATTAATGAATATAAATTCATTAAAATTTTCTAATATAATTAAATATTAATTAATTTAATTTAGCAATGGAAAAATGTAATATGCTGTAGAAAATAATCACATATTTGAGAAATAATGTAAATATTTAAGAAAATTTTAATTTTTAGTGGTCACTAAAATGTAAATAACTCAAGGGGAAGTAAATGACTAAAATAAGATTAATTAAAGTGAATTTAAATATTATCCTTGTTCAAAATAATAATAATCCATCTAAATAAATTATAATAATAGAATCAGTATGACATATACTGATTTGATTATGAATAAGGGTTGTTTAAATTGGTGAAATAAAAAATAAAGAAAATTTATTTAATAAAATACAATATTAATTTTGGAAAACCTTTTGGAAATTATTTTCTATGAAAATTTAATTTTAAAACAATATTATTTAGTTATATCATCTTAATCATGAAAATGAATCATAAAATTAATGATGATGGGTAATTCTATATAGGGTGAAAATAATATTGTATTTTAAGTAAAAAGTTTTGAAAATGTTTATATTTCGGAAGGTGACAAGAATATTACATTGAAAAAATTTATTAAAGACAAACATGTTAAATATATATTTAAAAAAAATTAAATTGTTAAAAATATTTTTGGAAACATTTTTTTAAAACATGGTTTTAAGAGAATATTAATTTATGACTGATGTGCGAAATTAATAACTGTTTTCTAAAAATATATAAAATATTATGATTTCCAATAAGTTTAAAAAAGGTAATATTTCATGATATCTTTTTGGAATAACCTTAGGAATATAAAAGTAAATTTTTTATTTAACATTTAATAAATTTCTTTTTGTAATGGAAATTTTAGAATAAATTATCTTGATTAAAATGTGATTATGGTATAAACCCCTAAAATTATCTGAACGATGAAGTGTGGATTAATAAATGAATCTCTTATGTTTATCAACTATACATAGACATAAAATTAATTTAAATATATCAATATATTGTCAATGTAATTATATGAATAATTATAGAATATTAATGGTAATGAGAAAATTATATTACCTATTGAAAAGGAATTGAGTTAGGAAATTTCATTACCACTTATTAACATTATGAAAACATTTCCATCAATAAAAATAATATAACCTATTCTTAAAATAAGATGAAAATAAATTTATTAATGGTATAATATAGAATATTTTCATGTATATACACAACAAAAACTAAATAGGCAGTTAATTTGGCATGAGTATGGGGAAAAATAAAGATAGAGTATGAATCATATTTCCTTAAGTTTTATTTTGGTTGAAAATAATTTACTGCCAGTTTAATTGTTTTAATAATTTATTAACATATAAAAGAACGGTATTAGAATTTATAATTTAAGATATAGTCATTTTATAACATATTATTACCCATTCATTAACAATGTTTAATTATTTTCACCTATTCTGTTAGTAACTACATAGTTTTTAGAGTATTTTGACTTGTTAGCTTTTTATTTTGGTTACACATACAATGATTTATTAATCTCCAGTATTACAACCATGATTTAAATATAATATATATTCCACATAAATTTATTTAATGTAATCCATAATTAATTTAGATAGGAAATGAAATACACAATTCATGGGCATGGTTGGTTGTATGTAATCATGAATGTTTTTTCCATTTTATAATTATATTAATAAAATATAATTTATAGATATATATGTGTAATACATTTCTAGTTTCATATTTATTTTTTATATGAATCATATGTGTTTTCACACCATCCTTAATATATTCCATGAAATTCGTGAATGAATCACAAATCTTTGAGCAGGAGGCAGTGCATTCATCACAAATAATGTGATCTAATTTAAAAAACAGGAAAGCATTAATAAATGGGTTATTAAATAATTCAAAAAGACTAATTATATTTTTAATATAATATATATAATATATAAAATAAAAATTTGTCTTTATTCCCAACCTATAAATGTGGTAATGGAAAACAAAATCTTTTTCCCATTTGTTGGAAATGTGTGTCGGTGTAGGTTATAACCATAATATAACAACATATAATTATATTTAGAATACTTATTTTATTTTATAAACAATATATAAAAATAATTTAATTAGTGGATAAAGATATTAAAATGAAGTTATCGGTGAAGAAAAAATTACTCTTTTTTGAGTAATGACGTTTAGTTTATACCAAGAGAATATATTTGTTTCTGGTCATTTGAAATTTATGATTCTAAGATGATTGAAGGAATTTTAAGGGATTATTTTTTTAGGTTATTAATGATTCAAAACTTTTTAGGGGTGTGAATACGTGGGAGGGGTGAGTTATGTTTTAAAGTGATTAAAGGGTGGCATTTTATTGAATATAAAATGTAAAACACTCTTGGGAGGTATACCTTAAATAATTTCCCTATAATAATGGAATAAATTTGATCTATGAGATTAAATTTTCAAAATATATCCTGAATAAAGGTTTTGGAGAATTATTTTACGAACATTAGGCCTTTCAAAACTATTGTTTTTTCCACTAAGTAAACTTATTCTTACCTTCATCATTATAATTAATTTTAATTACATTTAATAATATATTTGAAAGTAAATTATGTATAAATTATAGTAAATTTAAATATTATTATAACTATAAATATGGAATACATTTTACCAAATTCTTATTATTTTACAAGATGGAATTAATGTAAAATTAATCTTGTAGATGGGTGAGAATAGATGATTTTACGTTGAACATGCAAAACATTTTACTATATATTTATATCTAAAATCAATTTTAAAATGATTACAATGGCCTAAAAGTTATTAATATATTTAAATTTGATCTATAATTACATCAAAACATAATAAAAATAAAATTCGACCATATAAATTATTATGTTTAAAAAGAAGTTTGTAATTAAAATTCATTATTTTTTAGTCGTTATCAAAAACATTAATCCTCAATGAAAAATGTAAAAAATTCACCTTAACTAATTTTTTATTTTTAATTAAATAAATAATTTTGTTTGATATAAAATTTTTTAAATTTAAAAAAGAATTAGTTTTAAGATAGGGATTCAATTAAAAGGTGAATAAACTACCTTTAGAAAAATAATCCATTTTTATGTGTAAAATTTGAATTATTTTTATCATTTACATATAAAATCTATTAGAAGTATTTAATTTTTTTATTAAATATATAATATATTAATTTCTATATTATATTTCATTAATAATTACTAATTTAATTTATTAATAAAAAATCATTAGGGACCATAAAAATAGTTTTATATAAAATCATGACCCTTATATTCAATTTAATTTCATAGTCCATTCTATGTAATTTGTAAAAAATGAATTCTACCATATAATTTTATATGTTACTTAATCTTATCCATAAAAACCATTTCAATGGATAGGTTATATATTCTTATATTAAATAATAAAATTTTTATAACATATTATTATTTGATAAAACTCGATCGTCCATATAACACAATACATTAAGAAAATTTATCGTTTAATATATTAAAAGATATCCACTAATTTATGTGTAGATAAATATAAGAATTAATTTTCATGTAAAACAATCTAAAATTAATGTTTCCTGTAATATAATCTTATATTGGTGTTTCTTATAAAGAAATTTAGGATAAAAATTAAATTTATTCTAAAATGATAATATTGTAATGCCATAGGGTGTTATGTTAAATAAAAAAAATATTATGGTGTTAAATATAAAAGAAAAAAGAATTTATATACACAACATTAAGGATACCTATGGTAACTATGATTTATCTCTCACAGAAGTAAAATTTAGATGATAAAGTTTTACCTCAAGTATTTCATTAATTATAAGAACTCTAATATACTATATAATAAATTTTAGTTATTTATAATTAAATAAAAAATGAAAATTATAACTATAATAACATAAATTGTTTACTTATGACATTGTATGACCTATTAAATAATAAACATTCATTATCATTATCATTATGATTTCAGATGTTAACTAATTCAATTTTCATTTATGTTTTGGATAGAAAATAATGGTAAAAACACTTTTATCCTGGTTAAATCTTTAAAATAATGTTAATAATTATATAACTATCATATATATTCATTTGATACGTATTTATACTATTTTTATAAATAAGTGATAAAAAACATATTACATCACTATATATAGACAATAATTTGTATATACGCATGACTGGAATTTCATTAATGGAAGAAAAGAAAGGTTAATATTAATAATCATTTATAGAATCATTTTTTAAAATAAATATCATATATTAACATCATATATATAATAGTAACCCACTATTAATAATTTTTGATGAAAATGTGTCATTTAACTACATGGATGCAGAAATCCACACGTATGCATGATGGATAATATCATCTCCAATTATATTGAGAAGAAATCTTAAATAGTTATTACATCATCATAATAACATCTATATATATTTATTAAACTATTTTCATAATATTTTGGGTTGAAAACAATTTTATAGGGGTTTTAAGAATAGATTTGAATGAAATATGATGGTTGAGATATATACATCTTCTTTCAAAGACCTTAATTTTGATACTCCTATAGAATTGATAAATTTGGTTTAGGAGATATCCTAATGAAATAAGACGAATGTGGGGATTCTAAGATATTTTTATAGTAGATGTTTTTTATATAGAGGGATAAAATTTTGTGAATAAGATAGGGGAATAGGATCCAATTTATAATCGTGTGGAGTGATGGATATTGTGTTTATTAAATGATTTCAATGATTTAATGTCACTACCATGGGTATTTAGCTAATAATGTATGGGTATTCTATGTTATTATTAGATAAAGTTTAAATATCTTCAACAGATAAGATTTTTTTATGATTTTGTGGCATTATTACCCATATCTCAGGGTTTAACACCTTAATAAATTCATTTTGACTTTAAACACAATTTTCTATTGTTTTTACTATTCAATATGACAAAAATTAATTATCACCTTATAAAGATATAATAATTTTTATTATTAAAAATATGATCTTCACTTTACTAGATTAAATATCAACAATTTATAAAAAAATTTAATTAAGCGCACAAACTGTAATGAAAACCTGATTTGAAAAACTGTTTTTATGGAAAAAACATAATTTACATCCATTACATTCTTTTTAAAAACCAAAAAATCGAGCTTAAAATGGTATATTTTATTTATAATAAATACTATATTGAAAAAACATTAATAAAAATATAATCATATAATTTTTTAAGATTAAAACACATTATTCTTATAAAAATAGTTTTTTATACTCATGTTTTATGCACAAAAATATTCTTATACCAAAATAAAGTATAATAATGACTGATGTGTAATTAATTATATTATTAATAATTAATGATTAATTATTATACATTATAATAATGTTAAAAAAAATTTAATTTTTAATTGAAATGTAATTATAATATCTTTATAAAATAATATTTATTCTCGATTTAATTAAAAATAAATATTTTATAAAAATTAAAAGACACTCTCATTTTATAATATTGAATTGAATATTTTAAAAATTATATTAATTTCCTTAAATAAAATTTCATTAAATTATAGAAATTAATTATTTTCTGTTCATATAAAAATCTAAAGAGAGTCATTTTTGAACAAAACATATTTTTGAACTCTAAAATATCTTTATAGAAAAGTGAATACATGTTTATTATGAATAAATAAATTTAAAATAATAAAACACTTAATATACATATGTATCTTAAATTTATTATTAATATTTATTCATTTTAATTTTAAGGGTATGTTATAATGGTTTTCTATTTCATTGTTCTTATTATCTCATGGTTTATTAAAATGATATATATCAAATTATACAAGCTTTGTTTTTTAATGAAATATATAAAAATTGTTTTTTTGTTACTAATAATCTTCATAAATGAAAAAATATAAGTGTTTCACTCCCATGATTGGGCCTCTCATCCCCATGAAACTCTTGTATCACTTTCCTAACTTATCGACTCTATGACCACCACAGTAGCTGTTAAAATCTCTCATGGATTATACACAATTGTTTTACTCTGACAGTAATAATGTAATAGATCATAATTGTAGGAAACTAGAGATCTTTAGATATAACTATAATCTACTTCACAACTAGAAACACAACAATGTATTATAAGTATATTTATCATGCTACATGAATTTAAATTGCTAAACACACTACTCAGGGTGGTGAGGGAGTGGTCAAAAGGGATCATTAAAGAATGATACATTGGTGGATTTGATTGAAAGATAATGTGGATCTTATTTATAAATTTATAAAGATGAATAAAATTTATTTAAAGGTGTTATATAAATTTATATTAATTGTTCTTTAATGGTATGGATGTCACATCTAAAAGGTTAATAGAAAGTGAAATTGCCACCAGAAAAATAAAATCAATATTGCTAATGTTTTATTGAAATTAAAGGAAGGATCAAAATGCATATTGATGTAATGTATTAATTAAACTCATGACATAAAGGTGGAATACATGCTCAAAATTATCATGTATAGGACATGGAGGTGAACATATTGGTGCACATGTCTGGACTAAAGAATCATGAAACATGAAATAGGGACAAAATCAACCAAAGTTGCATTGAAAGTATTTTGAGAAGAAAATTGAAATTAGAATTATTTTATCAATGTAATGGATATGTTTTTTTATCATCATGAATATAATAATATAGGTGGAAATAAAATAGTTGATTCTTCTTATACTGTGGTTGCATTACTATTTTAACTTTTTATCTGTATGATATTTTTAATAGTTTAACAAGGAGGAGGATGAGGACACTCATATTTGACATAAAATAAATTTAAAATGTTTTTAAATGAAAAAAATATAGGATATCTCAATGATGATATATGGAGGTAAAAGGAGGATCTCTAAATGTATACTAAGAAATCAATGTAATTGGAAGGGATACATCTATACAAGATGAATCCAACACCTGCACAGAAGGATGAATCTACTGATTGATTTGTATTGGTGTCCTTCTAAACTTATTGGTGATAATTTTATTTTTATTTCATTACATGATAGACTTGGTGGTGTAAAATTATATGTATTTCTATTTTATATAAAATAATGTGTTTGTTTGTTAGTGTTCGTGAATTATTTTTACACATATAATTCGTGTTTGGGTTACTACATTCATTTTTTAATTTCCCCCTCAATCATGGAATACTAATTTATTATGTATATTTAAAGGTACATTTTAATATATAATATAATTATTTTCAACATTTAATAAACAATTATTGATTTCAGATGGTTATTTTTAAATATGGTATTGAATCAACTAATTATTTAATGAATTGGACTATATGATTTTAACATATGGAGAATAATCGAGTTAGATTGGGAATATTAAGACCAATTATTATATTTGGAATAAAAATGAAAATATACATGGATATGTCAATTCATTTCTTTTTATATAACTAGAAAATCACATGGATTTACATATCATAGCTTTATTTCACAAACAATATTTCAACTAAATTCTGCATTTCCAATCTTCCAATAAAAGTTATGTTTCCAAAATTTTATTCAAAAACATTTCATGGGTTTTATTCAAGACTATGAAATACTATGCCAGACCATTCTAGTTATATATATGATGAGTTAATGTATAACCTAAAAAATTTATTTAACCTTGTGGAATTGACATTGCACCTCAATTTGATATGTTTTTTGTGCCATTTTGGGGAAAATATTTGAGACTTATTTGGATTTGATAGTTTGGAAAATTCATTTTTATCTCCCATATTTATTATTTATTATTATATATTAGGTTTATAATTTAATATTTCTATGTGTTTTAGAGTTTTCAAATATGTTTATATATTAAAATAAATTAATCTTTATATCTAAATGATGTTAAAAATGAAAAATAAATCACAAAAAATAGAAATGACAAAAAATATTATTTTAGAATAAGTATGGGAGTGTAAACATCAAACATGGGTCCCATATTCACACATTAGTCCACATGACTTGTTAATATAATGAATTGGAAGATCAATAAATGAATGGTGGTGACTCATGTAAGATATGGGTAATAAAACTATGTTGTGAATGGTGTAAACCAAGGAAGAATCTAATTTTAAATCTTAAATTTATTATTCATCCAAAAGTGATGATCTTGATATTGAATATAAGGTAAACATTCATCAAAATTCTAAATCATGCATTAAATTATAGAATTCATAGTAATTAACCTTCACACATCCAAAGGAGAGGCAAAAAAAGGATTTTATGAATAAGTGGAGGAAAAGAGGAGGGTATTGATGAAACTATTATAATAATTGAAACCGTTGATTGTATGGGACAACCCAAAAAATTAAATTATAATCTATTGAAATATTCACTAACACAAAGGATTCAAAATCTAGGATGTATTAAAAAATAGTGATCATAAAGAATATGGATATTGGTACTTGGGATAAATTAAAATATTATGAAGAGTGGCTAAGGAATAATTAAGAATATTACAATGTTTTAAGATATCTTCAGATTAATCTACATATATATATATATATATTTCCAATTTTTTTCCGCCACTTATACAATGGATCAATATGAATTTGAAGATAAGATGAAAGAAGACCTACCCTTAGCCAAAAAAGTTTATAATTGTTAAATAAATTATGGTTATCCTTTGATAATTATCTTATTATATAATGAATTCAATATTTGAGCTAAACGATAATAAAAAGGGCTTTCCAGAGGTAACCTATGTTACTATGTTCATTATTGCACTTTAATTTTTTTTAATTTCTTATGAATTAGTTTTTTACATTAAGAATACTTTTTAAGACTTATTAACACTCGACATCTTATATTTTTGTTTTATTAAACATACATTGTCCTTTAATACAACTTATTATTTTATTGGTCTATATTAGTGGAAGAGGAAGGAAAAAAGAAAGATAAAGGTGAAGGGATTCTTGGTTAAAAGGGGATTATATATTTAAATTATCAATTGTTTTCTCAATTCCCCTATATTCATTTTAAATATATTTTTAAAATTAAAATAACACTTTCATGAACCACATGAATTTCATTATATTGATGTCTATCTAGGAGATAACAATATCTCTAGAAAATCATTAAAAAAATAATATGTTTTTGTTATTTAGATTAAATTAGAAAAATGGGGGGATTGAATAAGAAAAGATAAAAATATATGAAATAATTAAATAAAAAAAATTAATAAAAAATTTATTTTTTAATGGAAATATTTCTTTAACCTATAATGATTTCAATTTTATAAATTACTGTTAATTTATTTTTTATAATCACATATATCATATATTATTGCCCTTTATTATATGTTCATATTCTTGAGAGGATTATTGAAAAAATTCCCATCAAAAATATATTTCCTCATGGAATCATGGGGTATAATAAATAATAGAACATTATTTTTCTAATTTAAAATGTATCAAATTATAAAATTAATGTCAATACTACTCATGCATTTTTTTAAAATTTAGGAGAATATCCTTGACCCCAACCTTAAACATGTATCCTTTTTATGCCCATATAAAATAATATTGAAAATGATTAAGAAGGCACATATTAAAATATAATATTATATTATATTATTACTAAACATAGTGTTTTGAATAATATCCATTTAAATTAGAGAGTTTTGTGTATGGGGGGTTCTATTGAATAAAGATATTTTTTCGCATTAGTGGGATAAGAGATTTTTTTTATTATGTATCAAGATGGTTTTTTATTTTCTATTATTTTTTTCTGTTATAAAATCTCTTGAAAAAAAATAAAAAAATTAATAAATGGGTTCTATCATGGGAAATAAGAAAAACAATATTTTCTAACATTGATATTCTTATAAAATTCCAATTACTCTTGTGATGTGATATAAGAAGGGTTTGGTAGTTGTGTGGTATTTTTCTAATGTGAAATATTTAAAAAAACAAGTAGTAGAATCCATTATTCTTCTTAAGTGTAATATTAAGGAGTCAATTTGAGTTTGGGATGTGTGGGGTGATATCAATTTGGGTTTAATTTTTCAGTAAAAATTATTTTGAATTATCATTAAATGTAATTTTATGTTAAGATCCTTGGAGCATTACGTTTTTAACAATATTACTTAAATTCCATTATCATTCTAGTCATTTAAACATATTTAAAATTCCTTGTGATTATTTGTGATATTCTTATTTATAATTTGAATAATATATATTTAATTAAATCCAATTGAATGGGAAAAGTACTCAAGGTATAAACCTAACACCGTCAAAATTATTACCTTCAGTGATGAGTGAAAAAAGTCAATCTCATGTAAATTAAAATTTTTATTAAAATTATTTTTTTATTGTGAAATATAAATAATGATTTGGTGAAGCATGAAAAAATTTAAAAACGAAATTTAGAAATCAGAGATAGATTTTCTTCTTTTAAATTGATGATATGAAAAAAAATAATTGACATTATACTATAAAATTTTGATCCCCCATTGATCATTGAGTTATTTTCTTCAATTTTATATTAAAACATTGGTAGGGTGAGTTTATTTTGTCATAATATTTAGATAATTTCTTGTAGACAAGAGAGATTCTATTTTTGGGTGGATATGGTAAGTTTATTTAATGTATAAATTTATATATTAATTATTATTATATTTAGAATTAAATATTTTATTAAAGAATATTTTTATCAATTTATATTATTTATCATAATATTACCTTTAAAAATTAAATTTTTAAAATTAATATAGAAATATATGATTTAGGTTTTAGTTTTTAAGTAAGGAAACAATTAATTTTAAATAAGTGTGTTCTATATAATGTCTAGATAGGGATTAACATAATTTTGTTGGACACTTGTACTTCCAAGATTATTATATGGGAAACTAGTTTGTATAATTAGTTTTCAGGTGTGGGGCGGAATGGGCTTGGTAATTCATGGAATGGGTAGGTACCATAGATGATTTAAGGTTGTCTGGATTGATTTCTTTTATATAAATGAGTACACACTAATGTTGATAATATGGGTGGGATCACTCTACCAAGACACTATTCATCATTATAAAAAAAGGAAATGTTTCACTATAACGGACATGTATCTCACGATAGGATAGATCCTCTATTACTCAACAACATCATTGAATTCATGATCATCACCCAATCATTATAATCTAGAAGGGGTTCCATAATAGACATCAGAACATTTATTGAGATGTTTGGAGATCACCAAGGGATGACTCAAGAGATTGAGAAATCCACATTGAAAACACATTGAGAATATATAGTACATTAGAAATGATGAGTATCTTGATCATTTAAAAAAACATAATGATATTCTTAACAATTGGTGAGAGATGCAGTATTAGGGACTATTTTTTCTAATTTAATATATTATCCCATAACATATTTGACGCATGACTATCTTATTCTATAGTTATATTAGATTACGTCCATTATTTATAAATCACTTAAAGAGTAACTGATATTTGCAATGTTCTCCATTCAATTTGAAATGATAGTCCTTGTGTAATAAGGAAAAAATTCCCAATCACATATGATTCTATAATTAGATACCTATTACAATGGGTCATTTAGAAAATAATATTAAAACTAATGTGTGTCACCATACACTCAAGAGTGTGGGGGAAACTACTTAGTCCCTAAATAGGATATATCAGAGTAAAACTACGACACCTTATTTGATCATCGTATTTCATGTATAGATAGTCTTTAACCCCTTCATTTTATTTTCAACATTTAAAATCTACACCAGATATATATTTAGTTGAATGTTGAAATTTTACATTATTCTTAAATTATATCTTCATTTATTATCAATTTAACATAAGCTTATAATAATCATATTTTCTTATTTTATTGTATGAACAATTGAGAAAACAACATTATCCCTCTTCATAGTTTTATACAATAATGATTATTTTCATGAAAAACAATAAGAATTATTCTTATCGTATACTTCTTCACTTGTAATGGCTGTAAGATTTCTCTACAATCTATGAAATCAAGAATGATAAAACCTTATTCTTATTTTGAACTACTAACTCAGTCGCTATATTCATTTCATATGCAAACATATATGTGAATCATTTTCATATCTACTTCACTCTTATCCCCTCATATATAATCTATTTTCCTCTTCACTAGTATTCTTTTTATTTTGTATATATCATATTTTCTAGTTCTCGTATTATTGTATTTTACTCACATGATGTGTTTGAGGATCATCATTATAGATCCCATTCAACTTTATATTAATACCATGGTATTCTATCTTGAATAATTGTGTCGAACAATAATAAAAAAACCAATATTTAACGACCTATACGAATATATATAATATTTTTTTTCTGTTGGTTAACTTTTTTCTAAGAATAAATTAATTTTATATTTACTTTCTTGTTTGAAAGAACAATTTCAATAAAATATATTAATGAAAATTCAAATCATGTAGGATTATCACTCTTCAAATATATCCACAATTTTTATTTGGGACATTCTCTTTTTTAAAATTCATTAATGATGAATGCTAACCCCTCCCAATATATTAAACATTGTTTCTCTAATTAACTTAAAATAATCACACACAAAAACTAATAGTTAATATATAGTAACTAAAACAACATTATCATTCTTAAAGAAAACTACATAATTTTTTGTGATTCTAAAATAAATATATTCATAGCCCCTTTATAATTTTAAATATAAAATAATCCATTTAATTCATCATTCTTAATTCCACTAATCTTTATTTATAATTATTCACTACATTCAAAAATTATAAAAAATGCTACATTTTTTGAATGTCAATATATAAGAACCTGTGTTTTTTCCTGATTGCTGTTTTGAGATAAAATTTGAATTTTTGCTGCTGGATGCTCATGAGGGGTAAAATGGCCATTTTTCCCGACCAACTGACCTCCGTTAATTTTTCTGACCACTTCGTTTGTCTCGTAATAGGGTGTTTACCTAGGACAGGAGTTTGGTGGAAATCTGAGCTGTTCGAATTTTGGAGGAATATTTAATATTTAAATTTTTTAATTAAATATTATTTTATTCACACAAGTTCTTTTAGTGATAAATTTTAAACTGAGTGTCGTATTGAGTTACTATCTGCACCGTTGAGTCCGGAAGGGGGAGTTTAGCCTAGATAAGGCATAAACTCTTGTCGGGTGTCGGGGCCGGACCCGACCCCTTTTTCATCCTTTTCATTTCTGTATTTCTTTTCTTCTCTCTCTCTCTCTTCCTCCATTCTCCTTCATGATCACAAACCATGTGTGGATTCTCCTTGGCTGTGTCCCATAGTAGAATTAGGATATTGAGGAAACAGGAGATAAGGAAGGTGAGAGGGGTACCAATTTGAAACCCTCGAAGCGCTGAGTCGGTGTGCGGCATCCATGGACCGTGAAACCAACAGAATCATCGACAGCTTCCACCCGATGGTAGGAACTTTTAAATTTTCACCATAGTTCCCCTTTAAAGAATATTTTTTATGTTTGTAAAGATTTATATTTCTTGCTGGTATGCCCATGGGGCACGATCTATTGATTCGGGGGAAAAAATGGGCGAATCGGGAATTTTTACGAATTTCTCATCGGAAAACCCAGTATACACAACGTGTTTTCTAGAGTAACACGTTGTGTGTTCTTCCTGTTTAGGGATGATGAGTTTTCTTAAGTACACGACATGTACATTAATGTACACATCGTGTAGTGGTACATGGGCATGTGTTTGGGTGATAATGGACATGGTGTAAATTTTTTTGAATTGTACACACCGTGTACAGTAATGTACATGTCGTGTACTATTAGACAGGCAGGCCCTATGTGCTCTGGCCATGTACTCTAGCCAAGTACTACTCTAGCTTAGTAATTTTTGGATATCTTGGGCTTTGGAAGTCAGAATTGGGTGTGTGAGTAGTGTATTCTGAGTGTTTTTCTACATAGATCATAATAGTGGACTCCATTTGAATTTTAGAGGTCATAAAAATGGGGTTTTATGGATTTTATAAAAACGGAGGGGATTATTTCTCCTTTTATCAAGCCCAATCGTCGCCTGAGGGTGAGACTTGGTCAGGTTGTTAGGTTGGGTGTTCGGGTAAACTTGGTCGAGACCTTTCATATGAGATGAGATGTGAGCTATATCTCGTAACCTTTTCTTTAGATGATGTTTCCCTTGTGAGACGTTCCCTTCTGTCCAAAGAGTTCGTGAGACCAGATGCTTCTAAGGGTCCCCTGAGGGATGCCTTTCTTGTGTGTTGAACTCAGGATTCCTTGTATGAATTCACTCATGTTTTCTTTTAGAGGACCCCTATAATGGGTTGCCTATTTTGTTCTTCATTCTAGGATCCCATGTAGGATTCCTATTTAGTAAGGATCACATGTAGGATTCATTCTCTCTGGTTATCTGGAGGATCCTGAGTAGGATGACTCCTTGGTGTTTGACTTGTGGTACCGGCGGGTGCCCGTTGCTTGACCGACTTGATTTGTTACATCGGGTTGGGTAGAAAAGTTGTTTGGGTGTCATCTAGAACCCATGCCAAACTAGTAATCCTGTGGGGTTATGGTTTTGCTGTTGTGTTGGGCGTTCGACCAACCTCACTTGTATTTTTATATCTGACTTGGGTTGTTGATGTTGTAGTGGTTACCAGAGGTGCTTACTGGTTGGTGGCTGTTGAGCCTGATGCGAGGCGTCTTCCTGTTTTTTGGGATGCCTACTTTCCCTTGTGTTCCTGAGTAGTAGGTGGTCTGATGTTTATTTTCCAACTGTTGAGTTTATTTTGTGTATCGTTCTGCTATGACCCCATGGTTTTGATGTCGTATGGATGAGGCCTTTGCTAAATCATATCTAGAATTTTATAGATAATCCATTGATAATTTTAAATAGTTGTTTGGGATCACTGGGTTGATACAGGACCACCCTGAGGGTGCGTTCGTCTGTTTAGCCGTTTGGCCAGGATACCCAAGGGTATTCCATGATTATTCTATGAATTTCACTTTCTCGAGAGAATGTTTATAAAAATGCTTGTTTGTATGTTGGTCTCAGCCCAATTACTTGATTTCATAAGGAATTCCTGAGGGAAATATTTTATTTAGCCTAAGGGAAGTGTTTTGTTTCGTATGAGGGAATGTTTCTGTTTAGCCTAATGCTAATGTTTCTCATGCCTGAGGGTAGTGTTGTTTATCCTGAGGGAAATGATACTTATGCATGAGAGCCATAGCTTCCGTACTTGAGGGCAATATTCGGTATGCCTGAGGGCATGGTTATATTAGCCTAAAGGAAAGTGTTCATTTAGATTGAGGGAAAGATTCTTATATACCATAGGGCACTATTCAAGCCTGAGGGTAGTCTTGTATTCACCTGAGGGTGATGATTCATATGTCTAAGGACATTGGTTGCTTGTTTTGGTTAGCTTGTTAAGAGGAAGATTTCTGGCATTGGCCGAAGCAGGTACATGTCGATGGGATTACGGACCTAGAGATCAACTTAATGATACACGACTTGAGTGGCATGACATCTAGCTTAATTCCCTTTCACATGATGTCCAAGTGATCGGGGTTATGGTCCCAATGATCAACTGCTAATGTAGTTTCTTGTTATTTGAATCACTTAATCATGAATATTCATATTAATGTACATGTGTATAGGTATGAGAATATACATGTGTATGTATATAGATATGGACATCCCTTGTGGCACTTTCCAATTCAATAGGTATTATATACCCTGAGTTCAACTGTTGTTTCACATTTGGTTTACTTCTTTAGTTGTGTTCCAGCTAGGCTGAGCACGTTGTAGTTGCATACAGTTTTAGAAGCACAGTTGTAGGTTGCTTGTCGGGGTGCCCTGCTGAGATTATTTCTCACCCCTTCACATACACCTCGGTGTATCTGTAGACCTTTTTTCTGCTTTTTAGGTTGATAATTATTTTCATGGTGGATAGGGCTGAGACCCAGTGTTGCATGTTCGACCGGAGCTACTCGAGTGGTGTGACTGATCGGGCTAATACAGTTCGACAGTGTCTGGAGATCGGGTATGTGGTTTGGCATAGAGTTAGTAGCTGAGCCCTGTACTTTTAATTTCAGTTTCTTTTGTACTTGTATCTGTATGGTCGGCCCGATTGGTGACCAATGTTTTATTTTATTGCATAGATGTTCGGGATTTTATAGCATTTTACTATAACAGATAGTTCATATTTATCTTGTTTATTGCTTTCGCACCCTGTTTACTTTCCATTGTGTATGATACTTAGTTATTTATATTGTTTTCTTACTTTAGTATGAGGGAATAGTATCCCCACATTCACACCCTAGGCCCTCGCTACTAGTCGGCAGCCTCTGTTGTACGGGGAGGGGCACATGAGGCCTTGTGTTGAACCGGCATAGAGCATTGATTTAGTGGTATCGGGGTCACGACGTTTCAAAGTGGTATCAGAGGAGTTTTCTTTACTCAGTTTACTATTTGGGATATGGTAGGCAAATGTATTAGGAATGTGTCGGAACCTATGATGGATATCGGGCTGGTGCGTCGAGAACACTTATTCCGGTAAGATGTCCTGGTTTCCAGGGTTTGGGATTGATGATCTGATTTTGTGAAGGTATAGTCGTATATGATTTTCTCCTTGAGCGACACACATGTTGTGTGGTGTTTTAATTTACTATGGATCTCTTGATCTTGGTCATTGGTAAGTTTCCAGGGATGGATTTTGACCCTTGTCCAGCAAAGGCAACATGCATCTCATGCATCATACGAGGCAAGTATGATTCAGATCATATAAGCCTACTGTTGTGTGTTTTTACTGACATATGATATCTTTGGGTCTACATACACATACTTTATACTCTGATGGCAGGTCGTGTGGTTCTACGTTGATGCATTTTTGTTGAGGCAGATGAATCAGTCCTCATGCACAGGTGGTGCAGTGACCCCGTTGGTCTATGTGGCACGTGATTCCTTTCTGTTTAACCCTTATTAGGTGTTTTTTATCAGGTCTATGGCTATCTAGTCGGATCGTTGAGAATGATGTCGATAGATACCAATTATTTTCATGTCAAGTGGACCTCCTTGGGGTATTCCCGAATACATATACCTGATGAGTGTCAATTCAGTTTCACATCTGCTTGGGTTGTGAATTCCATGGAGTAGTTCCTTCTAAGGATGCTCAGAGAGGATCAGGGTCCTTGTAGGTTGTGTTTTGGTTTTTACTTTTTGGTCGTTGTGATCTTTACCATCTTTTGAGAGGTTTTGGATGTTTTGGGATAGGTGGTTAGACCTTGTGACCCAGTTGTGAGGCTTTTTCTGTAGGTCTAGGTGGAAGACCTAGGGACCCTTGGTTTTGACTCAATCCTTTGTAGGTATAGGTATGTTTTGTTGTAGGGAAACCGGTTTGAGGGTGGTTGACCCATGCTTGAATCCTGGTCAGGTTTTGGAAGGATGATAGCATGGCTTAGAGGGAGCTGGACACGCCTTTAGTGATATCTTTGTGTACTATTGTTAGAGACGATCATGTGCTATATTGATATGTCTTGAGTATGCTGAGAGAGATTCGACCCTACATCGAGCTCCTTTTTCTATCCTAAGGTTCATCCCTATTGAGGATGGAAACTGTTCGCGTTGTGCTATCAGAGTGGTTTTAGGAAAGCATATGGTGTGGAGTGCACCATAATCCCTTTGAGGTGGTTTCCTTGTTTAGGTTAAACTTCAGTTTTTTCTAGGAGCTTTTGAGCACATTCTTTTCTTTTAAGATGACGATAAGGGTATTCCTATTGGGGGGGGAGTACCAGATCGGTCATAGATGAATGACTTCTATGTAGAAGTGGTGGTAAAATCTATAAGGCTGGTTATCAGAGAGTCTAGATAGCTTGTTTGTGCAGATGCTCGGGTTATGAATATGGTTGTTCATTCATTCACTGGGCTTCTTGGGGACGAGAAGGTTTATGTTTGGGAGTTGGTAAGAACTCATGTTTTTCCAGACTACAGTTTTGAGAAGAAAATTAAATTTTTACGGTTGGATGCCCATGAGGGGTAAAATGGTCGTTTTCCCCTACAAAATGACCTCAGATAATTTTTCTGACCACTCCGTTGGACCTGTGATAGTGTGTTTACCCTATCACAAGAGTTTCGTGGAAATAAGAGCTGTTCGATTTTTGGTGGAATATTTAATATTTAATATTATTAAATTAAATATTATTTTATTCACACAAGTTCGTTTAGTGATTACTTTTAAAAGGAGTTTCATATTGGGATTTTTTTTCACCGTTGAGTCCAGAAGGGGGAGTTTATCCTATAGAAGACATAAACTCATGTCGAGCGGTGGGGCCGGCCCAGGCCCCTTTTTCTTCCTTTTATTTTCTTCTTTTCTATTCTTCTCTCTCTCTCTTCCTCCCACATCCTTCTTGAGAACACACCATGTGTGTATTCTACTTGTCCGTGTCCCATGGTAGAATTTGTAGATCGAGGAAACGGGAGGGAAGGAAGGCGAGAGGGGTACTGATTCAAAGCCCTTGACGCGTTAAGTCGGCGTGCAGCATCCGTGGACCGTGAAACCAACAGAATCATCGGTGGTTTCCTCCCGAAGGTTGGTCCGTTTAGGTTTTCAAAATATATCCCCTTTATACAAGTTTTTTTAAGTTTTTAAAGCCTTATATTTCTTGCTGGTATTCCCATTGGGCTCGATCTGTTGTTTCGGGGGAGAAAACAGGCGAATCGGGCGTTTTAGGGATTTCCCATCGGAAAACCCAGTAGACACGGCGTGTATTCCAGGGGAACACGATGTGTGTTCTTCCCGTTTAGGGAAGATGTGTTTTTTAGGTACACGTTTTGTACTTTGAGTTCACTCCGTGCTGTGGTTTCTGTGTGACCGGTCGTGTGGAATAGAACACAGTTTTAGTGGTTTTTTTTTGAATTACACGTCGTGTACAGTAAAGTACACGTCGTGTAATGGTACATGGGCATGTGTTCTGGTGAAAACGGACACAGTGTAGCTTTTTGTGAACAATACACTCTGTGTATAGTAAAGTACATGCTGTGTACTTTTACACATGCATTCCTTATCTTCTCTGGCGATGTACTACGGCCATGTACTTCACCAGCTTAGTACGTTTGGTATATCTTGGGCTCTAGAAGTCAAAATTTGGCATGTGAGTAGTCTATTGTGATATTTTTTCCACATATATAATAATGGTGGACTCCTATTAACTTTTAGAGGTCATCTAAATGGGGTTGTGTGGATTTATATAAATGGAGGGGATTCTTCCTCCTTTTATCGAGTCGAGTCGTCGCTTGAGGGTGAGACTTGGCGAGGTTGTTAAGTTGGGTGTTCGAGCCAACTTAGTTGAGAAATTTCATATGAGATGAGGTGTGAGCAATCTCCCATAACCTTTTCTTAAGAGTACGATTCCCTTGTGAGACGTTCCCTTCTAGCCTAAGAGGTCGTTAGACCAGATGCTTCTAAGGGTCCCCTGAGGGATGCCTTGCTTGTGTGTTGAACTCGGGAGTCCTTGTAGGAACTCTCTCAGGTTTTCTTTGAGATGACCCCTGTAATGGGTTGCCTCTTTTGTTCTTAATTTGAGGATCCCATGAAGTATTCTTCTTTACTAAAGTTCCCATGTAGGATTTATTTTCTCTAGTTATCTGGAGGATCCCGAGTAGGATTACTCCTTGGTGTTTGACTTGTGGGACCCAATGAGTGCGTGTTGCATGACCAACCTGAGTTGTTACGTAGGGTTGGGTAGAGAAGGATTTTTGGTGTCGTCTATAACCCGTTATATACTAGTAATCATGTGGGGTTATTGTTTCATAGTTGGGTTGGGTGTTTGGCCACCCTCACTAGTTTTTTTATATCTGACTTGGGTTGTTGATGTTGTAGTGGTTACCAGATGTTCTTATTGGTTGGTTGTTGTTGATCCCGACGCGAGGCATCTTCTTTTTTGTTGGGATGACTAAATTTCCTCTTGTTCTTGAGTAGTAGGTGGTCTAATATTTATTTTCCAACTGTTGAGTTGATTTTGTGTATCGTTGTGCTACAATAACATGGTTGGGGTGTCATATGGATGAGGCCTTTGCTGAAAGACATCTATAATTGTACAGAGAATCTAATGAAAAGATTAAACTGCTCTTTGGGATCACTTCTTGGATCTATGACCACCCCGAGGGTGAGTTCCTCTACTTAGCCGTTTGGCTAGGATACCCGAGGGTATGCCACGTTTATGCTATGAATTCAACTTTCTTGAGAGAAAGTTTATAAAAATGCTTGTTTGTATGTTGGGCTTGGACCGATTACTTGAGTTCATATGGAATTACTGAGGGAAATATTTTGTTTATCCTAAGGGCAGTGTTTTGTTTCACCTGAGGGAAAGTTTATGCTTAGACTAAGGGCAATGTTTCTCATGCCTGAGGGTAGGGCTTTTTTAGCCTGAGGGCAGTGTTGTTTATCCTGATAGAACATTTCTTATGCCTGAGGGTATTAGCTTCTATGCATGAGGGAAATATTCGGTATGCCTGAGGGTGTGATTCATATTTTCTTGAGGGTGTGGTTATATTAGCCGGAGGTAAAGTGTTCATTTAGCCTGAGGGAATGAGTCTTGTAAACCAGAGGGTTTCATTTCTATTTACCTGAGGGTGATGATTCATATGTCTGAGGACATTGGTTTCTTGTTTTGGTTTTATTTTTCAGAGGAATATTTCTAGAATTCACCGAAGTAGGTACATGTTGATGGGATTATAGACCCAAAGATCGACTTAATGATACAAGGCTTGAGTGGCATGATGTCCATCTCAATTCCCTTGCACAGGATGTCTATGAGATCGGGCTTATGGTCCCAAGGATCGACTGTTGATGTGGTATCTTGTTATTCGAATCACAAAATCATGAATATTAATATTTATGTACATGTGTATAAGTATGGGACTATACATGTGTATGTATATATATATATACATCCATGGTGGAACTTTCCCAGTCAATAGGGTTTACATACCCTGAGCTAAACTGTTATTGTACGTTTGGTTTACTTCTTTTGTTGTGTTCTAGTTAGGCTGAGCACGTTGCTGTTGCATAACCTTTTAGCAGCACAGTTGTAGGTTTCATGTCCGGGTGCCCTACTGAGATTATTTCTCACCCCTGCACGTGCACCTTAGTGTACATGTATACCTTGTGTCTTCTTTTCAGGTTGAGAACTAGTTGAATGGTGGATAGGGATGAGGCCCATTGATGCATGATAGAGTGGAGCTACTCAAGTGGTACTACTGATCGGGCTGCTGTAGTTGGACTGTGTCTAGAGATCAGGTACGTGGTTTCGCTCAGAGTTAGTAGCAGAGCCATGTACTTATACTTTCAGTTTATTTTGTACTTGTATCTGTATGGTCATCCCGGTTGGTGACCTATGTCGTATTGTATTGCATAGCTGTTCGGGCTTTTACAGCCTTTTACTATTACTGCTAGTTCTATTTCTGTTGTTTACGGATTTCACACCCTATTTAATTTCTTCTGTGTATGATACATAGTTATTTATGCTATTTTCTTACTCTGGTATGAGGGCATAGTCTCCCCACTATCACACCCTAGGCCCTCGCTGCTATTCGGCAGCCTCTGGCATACGGGGAGGCACACTTGAGGCCTTATGGTGAACCGGCTCGAAGCACCGGTTTAGTGGCTTCCGGGTTAGGATGTTACACCATTGATTCATGATTCTTGTATATTTCATCCCAATTCATGCCTGCGCAACTACTCATACATTAATTTTATATTAATATCTTCATTAATCTTTTTTAAACCAAAGCCACGTGATTATCATTTCAATTAACATCATATTACTTGGAATATTATGAGTCATTATCCTTATTGAAATTCAGTCCTCAATTAAATTACTTATTAATTCATATACATAGATTTATATATAAATATTCATTTACAACGAAATATACATACACATAACATGTATATATATTAACATATCGAATTGATATATTTTATATGGGAAATTATTATCTATATAAAAAATCATATACATGATCTATTATCCCCCATTGTCCATTAACAAACATAACCAAATTTTCAAAGTGAAATTTTTTTAAAAACAATAAATCATTTGGGTTTATATATTCCATTACATAGGTATACATGAATGTGGATATTCCAATACATTGGAGACTATTTGGGTATAAAAATTCACCCTTGTAGAAAATACCATAAAAATATTTTTCCTTTGATGAATAATATATTCATATACATATATGAGGTTCTACAATACATCATAAAATAGGCATAATATATCTTAATCTATTTTATCCATCACATTTCATTGAAACATCATCTAAAACACATTTTGAAAGGATCACACTGACCAATATCATGCATTAAAATATTTCTAAAGAATGATATAATATAAATCAATATATTTTTATCTATTGTTATTTTTTCGACCTCTAAGATCATTTTTTTTAACCAATCGTCATATATCCTCATACTTTGTGACTAACAGTCAAAACATATTCACTCTGGGAAGGTCTGTGATTCTATTACATAATAACTGAAACTGAAATATAATCTTTAATTTCAAAGTATTCAAGAATGGTATATTCTCTTTATTCTTTATTGAATATCCTCATCTTCAAAAAACAATGTATACAATTTTATCATATGAAAGATTAATTCCGTGGAAAATAATTTTAGGGAAGCTCTTAATAATAGATGTTTCATTCAATATAATCTCATTTACACAAAATTTTATTTTTAATTTCATGGAAGCTCTGTTACATGGAATATTAATATATATAATTATATCCATTAAACATTATTCAATACCCAGAAAAAACACATGAAATCATTCACCAAAACATTTTTTTCTCCAAAACATTCATTTAAGAAACATTTTTATGTCATATAAGATATAAAATCGCTATAAAACCATATCTAAATTGGTTTTACATTTATTATCTATTAATATTTTGTTACAAAATATATTGTAAAATTATTATTCTTCAATATTGAATTCTACAAAAATAATTATAGGCTAGTTGTTCAATATTTTTACTTCAAAATAATAATAAGGATTCATGTACATTGATAAAAAAATAGAATGTATAAAAATTGGTCACACCAATGTACCCTTTGTTTTTTTGAAATTTACTCTAAATTATATATGAATATCTAGTGTATTAATTTTTGTTATCCACCTTTAAAATTAACCATTCATATCTATTTATCTCCCCCATATTTATATGCAATAAAAATTTCATTGAAAAGGGTATCATGTCATTATAAAAAAATTCTATATTAATCATCACACACTTTTTGAATATGATCCATGATTGATGAAGAAAATAATATGTTTTTATTAAGATAAAATTTCTATCCATTTTTAAATAAATTGTCACCAATTGAAATTATAATTCATTTCATTTCTTGTAAGTTATTCAAATAATTTCCATACCGATAAAAATTGAGATACAAATCATTCATATAATAAATCAACAAAAAATATATGCACTCACTCCAAATGGAGAAAAATATTTAATTAAATATAGAAGTAATTATAATATCCATGGAACTTCTATAATCTTTTCCACTTATTTCATTGGTTAATTTAATTTCTCTGTCATGATTTTTTTTATTCTTGTTACCCCAATTGTGAATGTAAATAAAACATACATTTTTAATGAAATTACTACAAGAACACTATAAAATGTTTATATGTGTAGGATATAAATTAACTAGGTCCACTTATTTATAATATTTCACTTTTCACCCTCTCTAATTGACACTATTTATTCTATTTATATTGTTTTATATCCTATAATGTTTATTCACATGATGGATCATGTTGAGACTATACCAAATTGGCTCATCTTCACATGGTCTTCTAGCCATTAAAATTACTAGTATACTTTTAGATGATGTATACCTTCTATATTTCATGGACTTTTCATTAACATTATCTTCTTTTTCTCATGATGTTTATACTGAATTCTTTTTCATTTGGAACTTAATTGGAGAATTGATTTTTTGTACAAATGTATTGTTTTCTTCCTAAGGATATTTATTTCTAATTTATCTGCTTTTGTGATATTTTATTCCTTTTTCTATTTGATACATATTGATATTTTCTTTCACTAATACTATTACAACATTTATTATAGTCATCATAGTCATTTTCAAGTTTGTTAAATCTATCTTGGGTAAATAGATCCCACCCTATCTATAAACATTCCTTATTTTATGAATTACTCTCCCATGAAAAGGGATTCACTCTTTATATTAATTAATATTATCATACAATAATCAAATAAAAAATAACAAAAAATGATTCATCAATAATAAGACCCTATAAACCATGATGTTTCAAATTATATTATTATTGTTGAGATTATTGACCAATAGTTTTCTAGTATTCATTCACCACTAGTTTGAATAAAATTAGGGAACAAAATTAAATTATATTTTTTTAAACACCCTTGACATACTAGAAAACTTCTTAACGTATTTCTTCATTTATACTTGTAAATATTTTTTTTAATCATACACTATTCACAAAAACAGATTTAGAAAATTTATTATAGAAACACTTTGATGTTAACGTTCCATTCAGTGATTCATGAGATAGAAAATAAAATTATATAATTGTCCGATTTTAAAATTACTGAGTTATTTTATAATTATAATAATTCAAAAAATATTAAATTGTATTTTTAGTTCTTCCTTGGACTTCATGTTTGTACATAACATATATTTTCATAAAATTTAACAATATAATCTCAAACTATGGGAACCTCATATTAATATTTTATTTTTCATATTCTGCTAACACAAATTATTCTTCACTTTTCATCTAAATTATTACAATACCCTCATCATGAAATTTGAGTCTTTCGTAAAAATATATTTCAAGACCCCCTATTATAATCACCATTACAGCTATTTAAGAAATTCTGATAGCATGATCTTCTTCAATAGTATAGAACTTTTTAAAATTCATTACTGGTCTCATTATTATCTAAAATATAATTGAACCACTATTCATAAAATATATAACACATTTTTTATATAAATATTATTTTATTCCATTTATTTTAAATTTTAATATATATTTGAATAAATAAAAACCATTTATTCTCAATCATTCTTTATATTATATGACTGAACATATTAATATATAATTTCTTCTTACTGACATTCAATAAATTCATAGAATAATAAAACTAATTCTTTCATAAATCTATACATAAGAATATTTTTTACAACAATAAAAACAATTATTGATATATAATCACAGAAAATAATTATTTAATCTTATTTGGGACTATTCTGATAACAATTAATATATAATTCTTGATTAGTTGAGAGTCCTAATGCAATTGAGTTTTAAGTTCAATGAAACACATTGTGGTTGATTGAACCACATGTTCTTCTATTTCCTGGAAAAACATTTCTTGTCGTTTTCATAGAATATATAATCAATATTTTTTCACATTATTAATATTTGATTCAACTTATTGTTTTCTTTATATCACATGTTTGTTATGGTCTTTTAAGACATTTAATCCCATTTTTTGGATAAATAATATTCACTAAAACTATAATTTCATATAAATACTTGGTGGTAATCTAAATTTTTAAAATACAAAAACATAAATGTAGATATATTATAGAGGTGAATCTCCAACATATTCATTTTATTAATTCCACTTTACTATATTCTCAATAGATAGGGGGTCATTCAGTATGGTGTATCTTTATTCAAATTGGGTCATTTTATCCATTTAACTCATAGATATATTTATTTTTGTCTCTATCATCTTATTAAATTTACTTAGTTAATTTTAAATGTTCATATTTCAATAATAAACAATAGGAATTGGTGAGACAACCCACTATATTGAGATACATGTTAAAGTCTGTTGTCAAGAAAAAAATCTGGAACCAAATATGTGGTACCCTAAAATCAATATGGGTGAAATAAAATAATTGAAATTCTAGGGACTAGTGATAGGTTTCTCTATCTATAGAACTGAGCTAACATATAATAAAACATTTATTTATTGTTTTAAATTTTGTTTTGTTCTTTACATAATCAAAAATATCATCCACCATATGTGACTTTGGTGGAATTTCGTCGATATTATTTGTTGATCTCTTCCATTTTATTCTATTTTTACATGCATAACAACATATAATAAATGTCACTTCATTATTTTTATTCCTAATATTTAACACAGTAGTCTTCCACTTCACACAAATAGACTAATATATTTTTTTCTTACCCATGAGAAAGACTTCTTTATCCCTAGTTCTTATTCTCTTGCACTATACAATATACTTCTCATCATTCTCTGAAACATAGAATAAAAAAATTCTTCATCTTGTAAACCACATTCCTTAAATGGAAAATTATTTTTTTGAATAAAATATTTAAAAAATATATTCTCTTATTCTATTTAATACTATTTTTTTTCACATCTACTTGACTCTTCATATATAGTATTATTAATTTGTGCATTTTTCTACAATAGCACTCTTCTTCATAAGTTTATCTCATAATATGTGTTTATGGTTTATAATCATAGAGTCAAGTCACCTTATTCGCATTTAAAAAAAACCACAAAATAAATATAATTATTGTAATGAATATATATAATAATTAGTTGGAACATTGATTACATATTGATACTCTAATATTAACATTTTTAATCACAACCATTCATTAATAATCGATTTTATTAACACATATTATGTCAATTAAATTCCACTATGATCTTCATCATTCATTGTATTCTACAAGATCTATAATCATTTGTTTGAACATCATATCAAGAAAAATTTCATAAAACCTATGATAAACTAAACCTTTGATAATAGACATTATCACACAATTAATCCTAAAGTAATAACACATTATAACATCATATAAATATATTGTAACTTATTCAATATAAATATTCTTTAAAATATTATTAATTATTTGTGCTTCAGTGTTATATAATTTAATTGATCATTATTCATTTAAAATATAGGATAATACAATAATAGATTAATTATTTGTTTTATGTAATTTCATTGTATTTATTATCTCACATGCATGAATTAATGAAAATTATATAGTGATGGAATGACCATGATACCCCAAAAACATTAGTACTTTTCCTGATTCATGCATGGGAAAAAATTCATACAGTCCATCAATCCTAATTTCTATCAAATTTAATTTGTAATCTATATCATTGAGATTAGTATTTCAATGAATTTCACTATATTTTTAATCTTTTGAATCATTCTCCGCAATTAAATTCATTCATGAATTCCATTACATATTGATTTTAATATATATATATATATAAATATTCACATAAATAAATATTCCAATTCATGGAGGACATATATAAATTCATATACATGATTCTAGTGTTAAAAATGCTCAATTATAAACCTTATAAAAGATCATATATGTGAACCACCTTTCCCACATAGTGTATTCACATGCGTAACCAAGTGTCTTATGTGACCATTATTGAAATGAAAAATACTATTTTTGGTCTATAGATTTCCATACCTACAGAAATAATAAGTTTATTTTCTCATACTTAATAGCCTATTCAGTTTTTCAAATTCATCTGGTTCAGAAATCCAAGATACAGACATTCCCTTATGTAGAGAACATTTAAAAATTTTCATATGTGATTCTATACTTTTTCAACCATCAATAATTCTTTATCTTATTCTATTTTTCCTTATCCCTTCAATAAAAATTCATACGTGACATACTTTTAATGTATAAAAATACCAAAAATAACGATTTAAAATAATTTGGGGATTATTTTACCATCCATTTTCAAAATTATCTTCCCATGTTTTTTGGAAGATCTACCAGCCACCTTATATGTTCTAGTAACGATATTTCCTCCTACCATGCTACCCCCGATATCAACTTCTTCACAAATTTAAGACCAATGATTCTATCATAGAATAACTATAACATAATTAATATCCTGAGGTTTCGTTCCCTTCATTCCAAACTAAATATCTTATTCCACACAGATGGAACAAAATTATTTCTTACCAAAGATACATGTCATAGATGCCCAATTCACAAATTCTTCACATCACGAAATATTCATTCCAAAAATGATTATTTTAATAAAATTTACTATTAACTTCAAAATAATCTCATTTATAAGGAATATCATCCCAAATAAGAGTATTATTAAACTTTTATCAAATAACAGGATGAAAGCTCTCAATTTATTAACAGTGACATTTTCTTTCTCTGAATATTCTCGAGTGTGATCTTTCTCATATCATATGAGATATGAAAATCAAATATAAACCAATATTCCAATATATTTTTCATCAATAAAAACAAAATATCATATTACATGAATCATGGTAATTTCATGTTCTTTAAAATATGATTCAACTAACTATTCAATATAATTATTCAATATATTGACAAAAAATTCATTGTGTATTATTTTATACTAAAAAGTACATAATAAAATAGTTTGTCTCAAAAGGGCATGAAACATAAATTTTAAATTACATTTAAAATGCTCATAGAGGTGAATGAATGTTTTATTGATATCTATAAAGTATGAAATCATAATTAAATTTATTAATATATTGAACTGGTGGTAATTCTGGAGTCAAGAAAGATGAATAAAGGTTTTTTGAGGTCTCTACATAAAGATAGATAAAATATTTTAGAATGGTAAGGATTTCACAACATAAGATAAAATAAAATATAAACTATCCACTAAATCATTAATGATAATGTTCTTATGGTGTGTGAGAAATTCATGGTAGGCTCAAAATAAGGATTATCATGCCATTGGAATAGTGTATGTAGCCTATTGGTGGAATAAAAATGTAAAAAACCCATGGTCATGGAATAGATTTTAATTCTTGGATCATATGAATAGATTAAATAATGAATCATTTGGAAACCAGGATTAATATAACCACATTTTTGTGAACATGTTATTTTAAGGAGGTTTGACATCATTTTTATTTATTATATTTAATTAAATTGGTTTACCCTTAGTGTAGAGAATAAGAATAGTGGAAATGATCATTGAAAAGGATGAATATTATGTGGTTTCCTAAATATTACAAAATTTTATTCGTGTGATATTTTTGAGAGTTAACCCATGGAATGTGGATAAAATACAAGAATGATTCAATTTTCATTTCCAATGGAGTTAAGTGAAAAATGTATAAGAGATTGAATGGAAATATTTGAAGATTAAAGGAGGTTATTTTCTTTTAAATAGAGGAATAACTAAACATTAAAGGGATATATCTATCAAATATATATCATTCAATTTTTTAGAAGTCGGATTCTACATGTTGTGTCTTTCTACCATTGGGTTGTTTGTATTTTTTATCCTTTTATTTTTGGTCCTCCAAATTAATATCGTGGAAATGTTTCCTCTGTATTAGTGATATGTAATATTATAAAAGGAAGTGTGGGTTAGTGAATTATTATTATATTATTTTTTTAGCTTTTGTATTACATTTACTACACATGTATCATTAATTATAACATAAATAGGATATTCTACAACAATCATGATCAAATACTTATTAATCATGTGTAATTGTACTCATTTAGTTCACTGATAAATATAAAATTTATTAAAAGAATATCATGATGTATATGAAGTTTTCATTATCATTGGAAACATATTGATCTGACTATTAATAAAATTGTTGATTTTAAATATTTATATACGTTTATTTATCTAAAACATGATAAAACAATTTTTTTAAATCTAGTATCTTATCTTAATTGAGACTAAAACAATTTTGATCATATAAAATATTTCTACATTAGTTTTTATTTGAAAACTAGTAATCTTACTAGAATTAGATAAGTTATTTATATTTTATATTATTTATTCATTTCAATGGACATCCATGATTTAAGAGTTAATGAACCATTAGTTTAGTATGGATGTACCATAAAATCATTCATTCAATATGTGAAAAAATGTCTCATCATTTCATGTAGGACACAAAGATAAATATTTTGGTAAAACAATTTACAAATATGTGTAAATCCATTTCATCAATCAGAAGTAGTGATATCTCATTATATTAAATATAATCTCCCTTTAATATCTTCTTTTGATTTTACTCCATCACATTGCAATTATTTCTAATTTTATTTATTTAACTAAATAATTTTTTCAAAATATAGTATTTTAATACAAATATGGTTAACAAAATCGTAACTAAATACCCAAAGTATGTGAAACATTTTATCTATATAATTTATTCCAATTTCTATTCCATGTTTCAATTATTTCCCCATAAGTTGAAAATAGCCACCTTTTCATTCTTTTCTTCATAATTATTTTTCCTTTTTATGATTACAATTATTTTTTTCTTCATCTATATTATCTATGGGATATTAAACCTTCTATTAATATATATTGTCTAGAAGTGGTGGTGAAGCTTATTGCAACTAATCCTAATCTGCCTAGATAAGTATAAATAATAGATTCATGAGATAATTATCCATATTTTATATGGGATTTAACAAATAAAGATAATTATTGTGGTATGGGATAATATAATAATGTTATTTTATAATTTATTATCCAAATTGAATCCCAATATCAATAACGTGTCTATATACATTATTATGTTAAATCAAGGATCATTATCCAGATTCCCTTATTCCAATTTAAACTAATATAATTCCTTGATAATCTTATTTATTCAAAGACACCCCATCTATTTCCCATGAAAAACAAGATGATGTATTTTTTGACGTATCTATTTCCTTATGTTGTATCACTATCTCTTTGAAAATTGTTTATAATATAGTACAAAATACATTTGATACATCCACCATATATCATTGGCGGGCATTTCACTATTTCTCACCTACTAGTGTGTAAGAATATGAACAAGGGATTACAATACATAATAAAAAATCCAAAATTAATTCACCACATAAATAAGTGTAAAATATCCAGATATTTCAATTTATAGTGACATACCAAGATTTATGAAATGATCATTCTGGTATCATGATTTCCATTTCAATTTTTTTATAGTAATTACAATAGATGATTAATTACATACCTGATTAAAAATTATGTGTGAAAAAATAATTTTCAATATTATTTAGTCACCGATTATTTTATCATTTATCATTAATCATCACCATTTAACATAGAATATCTATTTTAATATATATTCTAGTTTAAAGGATTTATATTTCCACTATCATAACCTATGTTTGATTTTGTAAATTACATGGAGGTATTTAGGAAGGAATGTCTTTTCCTACTACCAGATTGAATATCCTTAATATATTGAGATGGTTCCTCAATCCAAAATCCTATACCTGCATCTCATCAATGCTTTCCTCCCTATTACATCATGACTATTATGGGATATGTATCTTAATTTTAATTGGTTTATTGATCCCAAAAAATTTCTTTGACCTCCACAAAATAGATTATGTCCCAACATGGGTTGGAAAACAATATAGTTGTTTGGTTTTCATTCCTTATCATGAAATGAAATTATTAGTTAGATTTAATATTATATTGAGGGATTTTATTTTTCATGAATAAATGTTTTCTTTGTTTTATCCTTAACATTATTTATTTATATAACTTGTATTTTTCCGTAGGGACAAACAATATTACAATAAATCATTTCTTCATAACTTGATTATTTTTATTCAATATTTCAATATTAATAAATTTATTTATGATATCACAGACTTTTACATAACTACATAATATTTTATTAAATATGTTTTCCCTAAAAAATATAATTTAATCTATATCTTTTATTACACACAATAATTAGTTTTAACAAACAACAATATAATATTAATATTTATAAGTAAACATGTGTGACATAACCATACCATTAAACATGGTAGAATGATTAGAAAAAAGAAAACTCTACAAATTATTTTTAGTTGTTTTAGATGAAAAAAATATATTTAAATAAAAGGGGTAAAATTTTGTAGTGTAATTATATAATTCTAAAGTACTTGTCCTGTAAAATTTATTGGAAAATATTATAATAATTTCTGAAATAATCACATCATATATATATATTATGTTATATTATAATAATATTATGAAAAGTTGAATTTTTTGAAAAATGGTGATAATTATGAATTTTTATTGAAACCTGTATTTTTATTTAAAATCATTAAATATTTCCATCTTGTTGTATGAAGTTTCAAAATTAATATTAGTTCAAATAAATAAATTTTTTTAAAAATAAATTAATATTTCTATTCATATTACATAATATTATATAATATGGTAAACATAACACTTTTAGAAATGAATTTTAAAAATAGTAATGACTAATTAGCATGGTTGATGTTAAAACAGGTTTCGCTAGAGGTTAATTTAAAATGTCAAGGGTTAAAATGATATAAACACTTTTTTAATTACTATTATATGGATTTGTTTTTCCATTATATCATCTTGAGTTATATATTGACCCATTTGGATGCTTGTTTCTTGTGTATAATGTGGAAATATATTTTATATTAAAAAAATACAAAGTGTGTACCCTCCCCACATATAAATGGGCACCCACTGTCCAATCCACTTAACTCATCCAATGAAATTTGGTTCATCCACTCCATCGAAAAATAGCCCATTTACATACTTCCCCACATCCTAGAGGCCATATTTAGGTTAGGGAACCCTATTAAAAAGTTTTTTACTATAACACTATAGAGTTCCTAAAAAAAGATGATGTTAGAACATGTATGAAAAAGTAATGAAATGTGGTAAGGGATTTTCTTGTCACTTTTATTTTAATGAAACACAAAAAATATTCAAGAAATTTGTTATTTTATTTAATGTATATAATAACTATGTATTTAATTTTTTATGTTTTTATAAAATTGATGAAGATTTACAAATCCTTTCTTGTTTCTTTCATTCATGGGGATTATGATTTAAATTTTCTCAATGTGGTCAGGGTTTTATATTAAAACCACATTATATATCTTTATTTATTTTTATTTGATATTTTGATGATTAAATATTATGAAATAACGCTCAACGGAAACATTAATTTCATTCTCCAATATTTATTATAGTAGAATATGTGTATTCAATTAATTTTGCTCTCCTAAATAACAAATGAAACCAAATTAATATTTATAAGGAAAATTTAATTTATTAATCTCTTTGACTAAATATGATTTCTCTTCAATATCATATTTTTATAAAAATATTCCCATTAATCTTAATAATTTTTCAAATATATTATATAAATTCATTTTTAACCTGGTTATTGTTTTAATAAAATGATTTAAATTGAATCATCTTATCATTCTATGAATGAGTATATTTTGACAATTTATTAAAAAAATTTGTGGGATCATTATTTTAACAAGTATAATATAAAAATTATCATCCAAATGCCTAATTAGTTATTGATATAAATATTCTATTATATATTTCCATGTTTATTTTTGGGGAATCAAATTTAATTAATATTTGAGATTTATTTAGTTTTTATAGAAGATATATCAAAATTGAAATTATTTTTTCCACAAGATTGTTTTAATGAATTGTTTAAAAATTTCATTTCATCAACAATAACAAGAAAAATTATTTAATTTGGTTTACTAGGGATATTATCCAATTTTTACATACATATTCATTCTCTAGATAGATTATTATTATAATAATGAGATGTTTGTAAAAACTATTTTTTGGGAAAAGGTTATATTTTGATGTTATGATGATTGTATTATGATCATTCAATTTTTTTTGAATGATTCATTATGTTACATGTGGGATTGGAATTATATATCACTCCAATGCATAATGTAAATATGGATTACTCATGAGATGAATATATTAGGAATGAAATTGATTTGATGATCAAATTTTCATGTGTAGACCTAGAATTCAAAAGCTTAAGTTTCATAATGGACATAGTTTTAATGCATCTATGTTTATGTATGGATCATGATTTTATGTCTATATAGTTTTGTGTGGAAATATTATAATTTCCATAACTTTATCTGTGTATATGGATTCAATAACATAAGGTTATACATGGATCCAGTTTCATGTCAATAAGATTATGTGAGGGCATAATTTCATTTCTTTCACCAAATGAGTGAATATGTTTCTAATTATACATGTTCATAGTGTTATAATTTTATTTTTTAATATTACTATGTTCAATTTATTCTTTAATGGATTGTGTTCATTTATTTTCATTATTATTCATGATTTATGAACTATAAATATTTATTCTATGACTCTGGGTTATGATCTATGTTATCCAGGTATGATTTTTAAATGATAATTTCATTTTCTCATACCCTTATGTTAATTTATTGTTGATTTATCATTTACATACCCTTACTGAGAATCTAAGATCACCATTTCTTATGATTCCATTACATAGGTCATGATTCGTTGTTTTAAGTATGGTATTTCTATGAAGAATATATTTATTGGATATGTTTAACATCATTAACTAAATAAGAGGATTGAAAATTTAGAATACAAAATATTAAGCATTTTGGTCCTTTGGTGTTTATCTATGTAATATTTTGAATATTTATATAAAATGAGGTAATATTTATGTATAGAAATTTTGAGTTTTTATAGATGTTATCAAAATAGGTGTTAGTACATATTAAGATATTTGGGTTTGAAAACATTACTAAGAACCTTAAGGATAATTCAAAGTATCAAAAAATTCTTGGAATGTTTGGAATTGGATAGAGAAAGTGGTTTTTAGAAAATTTCATCTTTTTCTGGATGATACACGTGAATATGGATTGATCTTAGTTATATATAATGGTAATAACTAATAAAATGGGATATGTTTATTAGAGTTTTTCATCACATGGTTCATGAAAAATATCCATACTACACACATATTTTTAAACAATGATTGATATTTTTTATAAATTCAATAACTATTTAAAACAAAATAAGTATTATTTTAATAAATAATGTCCCTAAATTAAATATTTTAATCCTATAGTTTCATTGATTAGAAAATTTTTCCTATTTTAATACATTATCTAAATGATTTTTATAGATTATGTGGTTTCCCACTATGAATTTTATTGGTAACACTATGATTTCTGGATTTAATAAACGAATGGAACATAAAAGAACCATGTAATTTTATAATAGAATGGAAAATTAAATGACCAAACTCCTAATAAATCTAATATTTTTGGATTTCTAATGAAAAAATATAATTTATATTTTCATAAATCATTATCATGTTATGAATCATGTTAAACCTCCAGATGAGAAATAATGAGATTAATGATCTTCTGATTCATTCATTAAAATATAATTATAATATATTAGTTGTTCAACTGATCCTCCAGATTCCAATAAATGGATTATTTTTATTAAAAATATATTTTACATTCTCTACTATTCGGTATATTAAAATTCCATTTTTGAAATCTACAATACATAAGGTTTTGTAAATTAATGGTGAAATATTATCATTAATATCAGGAATCTATGCTAAATTTACTCATTGAAGAGTGAGTATAAAAGAGAATAGACTTCAATAATTAAATTCCTCATATTCCTCTTATAATTTTTTTGAAGGAATTCTATATGAAAAGTTAGAATGAAAATGAATATGTCGGTACCCCGGATACAAAATTTAAAACATTAACAAGGTATACATCTGTTAGTATCATCAAACCTAAATTTAAGGCTGATCAATTATAATATAGATTAAAACTAAGCCTCTTAATGGTTTTATCCACAAGTCAGTTCATCATATATGAATAAATACATTGATGTTTTATCAATGTGGAAATGGATATTGGTGTTACCCATCGGTCTCATGGATTGGGTATGGAAAGAAATATTGAACTCAATGGAAATTATAAAAACTCTAGAGAAAAAAAGATGATATTTTATTTTACCTTCTAGTATTGAAGGAAACATAGAATAATGCTTCTTTTGGTTACTATAAAATTCTATATGTATTTAAAGGAAGGTCAATGAGTGTTCAAATTATAATGTGGTGTGAATAAGACATTTAATTATACAAATAGGGATAAACGTCTTTATAATGAAACACCCACACTCCTATTCTTAAAATCCATGGACTATGAAAATTTTACTAACAAGTTCTCTAATAAAAAGGTTAATGATGAGGATCAATGTTATTAGCCTTTTAATCCTGGTGATAATCGGAAATATCATGTGATCACTTTTTATGATGATGGGTATGATAATGAAATCGATATAGGTACACTTAAAATATACTATAGATTATCTAATGTACTATTAGAATCTAGATATTCCTAGACTTATATATATATATATTATTTTCTAATGGCATCCCAATACCACATCAATGATTAGATGTTTAATTAGTTGTGAAAACACTAAACAGAATGATGATATATTCTTAATTATATGATTCATAACTATTTTTTGATTTCATGAATATTGTTCTTAAAAATAATATTAAACTCCCTCTAGTTGAATTTTGTATTATCATAGGCAGAGATTGGATTTCACTGTATATGGACCACATCAATTTTTAGGCAATAAAAGTTGAGTGTAATATTTTAAACCAACTTGTGATTGTAAAATAATGTTATTATAAGTATGTATATTTCATGTAAGTCACATCTTTTATATTAGACGTGATTCTTTTTAAAAAGGAACTATTATCGTATATGGATAGGGAGAAACACATCATTATGGATATTTCTATTCTATTGGATTTTTTTTGATGTATTCCCATTATAATTTCCATATCTTCTATTATATTTCGATGTTGAGTTTTTAATATAACTCATTCCTTGGGAATCATATATTTTAAATACTTCAAAAAAATGTCACTGATTGAGTTTTTGGAATTAATGAAAAACCCCATGGGAATCCTGATAACAGATTCATTCATCCATGTGTTTATCCTTGGGGATAACATTTTCATTTTTCAGAATAAATATTGATTAATGCTACTCTCCATATTTTATCAAGAGCTTGAATATGTCACAATCACAAAAAAGTGCCATTTATCTCATTTTTATGACTTGTTTGATCAATAGCATGAAGATCAATACTTCTACAAGATTGAAATTTTTTCCGATGTCATCAATTGTAGATCAATAATAAGGATTTACCGAAGACATAATTCTATACAAATTATGGACACTATGAATATATAGTGATTACATTTGGTCTTATTAAGGACCTTACTGTATTATTTTAGTCAATGAATAGGTTCTTTAGTGATGACTTTGAATTTTTTATGGTAGTTAATATAGAACATTTTCTTATGTATAAAATGATCAATGATGAGGTAGAAGTTCAAAAGAAAATTCTATTTAAGATACTTCTTAAAGATAATAAGTAAGTAAAATTTAAAAATTTTGAATATTTTCTATAAAATATTTTATATTTTGTTTATTTAATATCAAGAGTGTGTATATATGGGGATCTATATATGACTGATATTGTTAAATGTTGTCTAAGACCAACCACTATGACTCAGATCTAATGTTTTCTTGTTTTATCTTTATATTATATAATATTTTTATACACTTTATCATAAAAATCTAATCTACTACCATGGTAACTCATAAGAGATCCGTGGTTCTTTGAATTAGTGAATGTGAGAAAAATTTCAATGGTATCACATGAAAATTTCATAGTGCACATGTATTTACATTACCCAGAATTGAGGGAATGGTTTGTAATCTCTTTAGAAATATCTAAATAATGATAGGGTTGTGATATCATATATAATTCATGGGTGACATCTTATTCCTCATGAAATTTGATGATTCATGAGAAAAATTATCCAACTGATATTTGGGAGTCAACTGTAGAAATTTTTTTCATTAAATGTATTTATGCATTATATTTACTAGGAAATTTGTAAATTATATAATGATAATAATAGTTAAATGTTTTTTTCACATTTAAAGTCTTGAATATTCACCAATAAATTTGTTTGGAGTATATTAACGATTTTGAATGCTTAATGTGTTACTACCCTTGGAAAGAGAACAAGGTATTTGCTGCTTTGAGTCAAAAGGATCTTGTTAGCTAATAATTATAACTGATAAAAATATCAAATATTCATATATTTTCATATGATATATCAATAAATATATAAGTAAGAGAATGAATCATATATTTATCAAATCAGTGTTCAAACATGTATCCATGTTAAGTTTTAAGATGCAGAGATGGAATACATTGGGGTGTAGAAGATTGTGCGAAATGATCCCAATATTAACATTCATTGGGATGTAGTGATAAGACTCATAGAATTTTTATGTGTTCTATCCATATAATATAAAATAAGCAGATGTTTGATGAATCTCATATATCGATATTATCTACTCATCATGGAAGTATGACTATGTATAGAGATCTAAAATTGTATTTTTGGTCAGATGACAGGAAAAGATATATTTCATAGTTTGTATCTCAGTTATTGTTATATTGAAAGGTTAATGATGATAGACACAATTATAATGGAAAATTTCAACCTTTACCTCTACTAAAATGGGAATGGGAAAATATCACCCTGGATTTTATCAAAGGAATCCCTAAATCATTTAATGGTCACATCGATATGTGGGATTATTTAATCACCTTACAAACTTAAACCACATAATTTCTATCAAAGATGACCTCTCACTTGATATGGTTAGTAGAATATACATATAATATTAGTTAAGTATACTACGAGTACCATATTATGTTATTTTAAATTGGGATATTAGGTTTAATTTGACATTATGATGAAGTGTTTAGTAAGACATCGATACATAGTTAAATTTTATCATTGCATATTATCCTCATATAGTTGGTATGTTTGAGAAATCTATTCAACCCCTACAAGATATTATAACTTATTTTTATATGGATTTAAAAGTAGGTTGGGGTAAAGTCCTTCCTCTAGCTTGTTTTATTACAACAATATATTCCAATCATGTCTTCAAAAGATACCTTCTGAAGACCACAATGAATTTAATTGTAGAACTGTAATGTGTTAGGATGATGTTGGTGAAACAAAGCTATTGGGACCAGATGTAGTTGATGAAATGACATAGAAAGTTATACTCATTCCGAATCTCATCATTGAATGTTATAGAAAATAGAAAATTTATGCTAACAATATTCAATATGATCGGTTTTTTGATGTTTGGGAGGAATGTTTTCTACAAATTTCATTATGGATGAAGGTTATGAGATTAAGGAAGAGAGGAAATTTGATACCTTGGTATATTTTCCACTTCAATATTATTGATCTAATATGGATTGAGGTTGTCACTTGATGCCTCTAATTAGCCTCTGTCATGTTCATGACTTTTTCAATATATCATTGATGAGGATGTACATACATGATCCGTAAAATGTACTACACATGGTGGTCATAACAATAGAGGAATACATTTACTTTGAGAAACAAAAATTTGTGATTCTATATCGTATATTGATATAGCTACAAAAATATTCCACCCACGAGGCCAATGTTTTTTGGCAAAACATCCCATTTTATGAAGTTACATGGTTACTAGATAATATTTTGTCGTGGAAGTATCCATATTTTTAATAATCAAGTGAAAAAAAACCGTGGGAAAAATTAATTTTATGAGGTTTGAATGTTACACCACAAGATTATATGAAATATTTATTAATCTAAATTTAATTTCTTCGTTATCTTGTATTAAATGAGAGATTGGGTTTAAACAAACTATAATATAATAATAATGTTATTATTATTTAAATATTATCATTATGACATAATCTTTAAACATGGATGTTTACGTAAGTGTATCCAAATTTTGGAAAGTAATTATAATTTATTTAGGTAACTAAAATATATTAGTAAATATTACAATTTTTTTATAAATCCTTTATAAACATATAAATTAAATATCTTCTTTAAAAATTAAATTTCTATGCTATATTTGAAAAAATTATAAAATATATTTTTTAAATTTTTTTCAAAATCAATTTAAAAAATAAACATTATATTTGAAATCAAAATTTCGAAATTATCTTAGGCAAAATTTATCATAATTTTCTACGAAAAATTATATTGTTTTGAATAGTGAAAAATATTGATTTTTTAAAAACCTCATTTTTATTTTAATCATTTACAATGATCCATTTTATTATAAAATGTGTTAAAAGTAAAATTAGCTCAACTATATTATTATTAATACAATTTAGTTCATCAAAATCATTCTGATATTTAATTTTGATATAAATTTTTTTTATACATATTATAACATTCCCTTTGGAAATCTTCTTTCTCATCGCTTCTTTGAGTATAATTTTTTTTAAATTCATACCACCTCAATGAATTTAATTTATAAAATATATTCAATATTTCTAATTAGTTTATTTAAATTTATATAATATATTAAACATAATTTTTTTTCAAAGTTCATGGTTAAATAAAATTAAATATTTCGATTATAGATAATTAGTTTTATTGAGGTTTAATGTAATATCATGAGTTTTTTTGAAACGAATAATATTCTTGTTAGCATAAAAACAATACACATAAAGAATAATAAAACCACAAAATATTATTATTTAAATATGACCATTGTAACCTAGACATTAAACTAGATGGTATGTATAAGATTAAATACTATTTGAACATATATATATATAATGGTTTTAATTAATAAATATTTATTGATTAATTGTATGGAAATTAACATTCAAGTTTTAGTAATGTAATTTGATTCTTCAAACATATGTCTTCTTCGAAAATAGTTTTAATTTATTTTTCTTAAACAATTGTTGTCAATAATAATTGTACCATTAGAAAAAATATTTGATAAAATTAAATTCATTTTTAAAATAAATATATAAAAATTATCTAATGGTGATATTTTGTGAATTGCCGTAAAATATTGTTATTCAATGAATAGTAAAAATACTAAATTATTAAAATAAATTATTTTTTTTGATTATTTATAATGTAAAATCATAATTTATATTATTTTTCAAATTTAATTAGTTCCTTTTTATATAATATAATCCAGTTATTTTTTCAAAATGAAAGAAATAAATGAATTTAGTATAAAAACTTTATTTACATAAAATATGTATTTTTTTTAAAACCCATTTGCATCATATTACGACATTATAATTTAAAACATTTTGTTCAACTTATATTTTTTAAATTTTAAATAATTGATTTTATATTTAGAATCACTGTTTCTAAATTTGGAAAATAGTACCCTTTAATTTAAGGCATTATGAATAAAACCAAAGTAATTTTTATCACCAAGCTAAAAGTTCAACAGTGTATTTAAGGGTGAAAAACAATATGATATGGACTCTTAAATGGCCCTAAAAATTTCCATGTTTTTATTTTATAAGTAAATCTCATCCATACTATTCCATGATTCAGTTATATGGCCTTTTGTATCCATTTGGGTGTGATTACAATCATTATAATATTTTCTGTAATTGAAATTAAAATATGTTACCCTCTTATTTATAATAACTCTAATATTTTTAACTAGTTCTTGAATAGAACATGTAATTAATACTGTATATTAATTAAAAATTTATATATCTTATCTTCATTATGATATATTATTTTTATGCTCTAGTTAATTTATAATTACCTTAAATTCAATCACAAGGATGACCAAAAAATTATTCAATTAATAAAAAATTAAAACTAATTAAAAATATGAAACTTAATATAATTTTAAAAAATTAATGTGGTCCATGATCTTGATATTTTAATATAACATTTTTGGTATGTAATAAAATATTTTTTTTGAATTTAATTTGTTTTATTGATGTTGTTAATGTTTAAGTATTGATAGTTAAAAAAATGAAATTAATGGTATCTTTTAATAAATAAAAATTTATTAAATGATATAAATTTTAAAAAAAAATTATATTTAGATATATTTTTAGTATATAGTGAATAATATCGACCATGTTCCCGTTAAATCCATGTTATTAGGATATTGATCATGTGTGCGGTTGACAACGGCCATGTGAATTAATATAATTTATTATCCATCACCAGCTCCTATAGATAGTTATAATGATTGAATTGATTTTTATATACATTATTTAAAAACTTTTTATCATTCCGAAAAATATAACATAACATCTACATTATTATATTTCCATTCCCTAAAGAATGATAACATCGTTATTTTGTATGTGTGGACTACCTCCTCCCTGAAGCGATGTGATTCATTATTCATTTACACATCAAATTGCGGATATAAATAAGTCCTTTTAAATAATTAAAATTGTATTTATGATATAATTATAATCACATAAAGATAATATACAACATACCTTTTTTCTATAATGAATGTTGAAGAATTAAAATATTACTCGTGCATATATATACCCTACCATCTCCGTTATTGTAATGTTGTTACTTTTTCAAAAACAATTCATGATTGTTTTTAAAAATATTAATTATATATAAGAATTATAATCATATAATTATTATAATTATGGAGTTGATGGGATAATGTAATCTTTGAACATAGTCAACCTACAAAATTCATTTTGGACATATGAGGTGAATATAGTAAAAAATACTAACGTGATGTAAATTGATTATGTAACCCTATATAATATAATACTATGTGATGAAAAAGAAAAAAATAAAATTGGAAAATGATCCCATGAATATAAAAAATAATTAAAATTTTATGATTCAGAATTATAAAAAACAAACAAGACATATCTAACTCTTGGTAAGTGACAATTTACAATAAAAACATCATTTTAAATTTTTTGAAGTTATATTTTATAAATCATTCAGTTCCATACATATGTCCTCTTATTTTTTTTAAAAATGTGATGTATACATAAATAGATTATGAGATCATTTTCATCATATTTTCATTTTTTGAAATGAATATAAATGAAATAATATGTTTATCATTTTTCATAATGGATATTATTTTAAAAATATTTTTTAATGTTTCCCACATTATTATTTTTAACCTATATACATAACATTAATGTTATTTAATATATTTTTTCATATGGAAATAAATGATTTATAGGTAAATTTAATGAATCTTTTTACTTTTATTGAAATATTAACAAAATGAATATTTTTATGGAATGTTTTTACATTCATTGTAAAATAAAAAAGGATCGTTATATTTTAACATTTATGGTGGTAATGGTATTTCCTACCAGAATAACATTTATTTTATTTTTTGATTCCTTTACCGGAATCATTATATTCTTAATAAAACCCCTCTGTATATTCTGGTTATTTTCAAAAAGGGTTTTTTATGTGGAATGGATATATAGATATTTGAAAATATTTTCTTATTTGTGAGAAGTACATTTTTTTAGTGAATACTTTTTTTGTATTTTATTATGGTTACTGGGAATTGTTTATGATTATGGGAGTGTTGTCACATCCTTATTTTAATTACCAAAAATCGTGATTATTATGTATGGAATTGTTTCAATATTTTTTGAGAGAAAATAATTTTCTACGATACATTGTGAAACATATTTAGTAAAGTAGTGATATTAAATTAGTTCAAAGAGATCCATAGTTAGGTCACCAAAAAACCATTGGATATGTTGATCTACCACTAGAATGATGTGATCTATCAGTGTATTGCATCTTCTATCAGAATCTAACATTGATTGATCTAAAATTGTGGAAATATTCTATTTGATCAATAGAATATGTCGGTGAACTGCCTCTACTACCATAGCACAACATCCATCAACACATCTTCTTCAAGACCACAAATACCACTAGGGAACATATACCATCAATACATTAACCATAGATCAAATCAGTATAAGATTTAATCTACATATAGAAAATTATTCCATAAACTAGATCTATGACCATTGAGGATCTACCTAAAGAGTTTAACAATTCATGTTCAAATGCATAGTTCATGATTAATTCCACCATCATATTGTTTAATGAATTTTCTGAATTCAAGATTCATGTTTACTTAGGAATCGATATTCTTAAATAAATCAATTGATACCTTAAATAAAATTTCAGACCATCCTAATTTAGTTTTTGGAGTGAGGATCCTTGATTTTATTAATATAATTATTATTCAACATATATATTTAAATGGATGGTTATATATTTATAAGATCTTAATAAAGTGATATATGAGGTGAATGAATAAGGAAAAAAGATATAAAATAATAGTGATATAGATTTTTCTTATATTAATTAAGAGACATGTGTATTAATGATCTTTAATTTTATAGAAACTGAAATTATAAGGGTTTTCTTCCCATCCATTGATGTATTTTTCATGTATTTTAAAAAAATGTTTTAGCATATTTTATGAGGTATTCATGGACCTCCAAATATTTCAAACTATATATATTGAGGAACATCAATTATTATAATCAATACTCTTTTTCTATTTTTTAAGATTTATTTTGGAGAAGTGTGTTGATACACACTATTAATCTATAAAAAATTTCTATAGTGCTTAATCTTGAGAATACAAGATATTCTGTCAAACTATGTTATTTTTTATTCAACGAATAACTATGGATGAGGTCATGCATGACATGATATTGTGTTTCATCCCTTATACAATCATTTATGATGACATGATCCAAAAAACCCTATGTTATATTGATTTTAAATCCTAATCCTTGTTTTGGATAAAGTTTATTATTTAATAAAATTCATAGAAGTAGATTATTTCCATGTTGAGGGGATTAAGTATCCACTAGAGAAAAAACACCTTGTTTAATTATTTTGTTAATTTCATTAGATTTTTTATATTTCAATGTAAAAAATGTATTTTTTCATAAATTTTAAAATAAGAAATTATATTGATAGTTACTATTTTTTTATATATAAATTTTTTCTATTATATAATTTATATTCCAAAGTTAATGTGTTGTCATGTATTTCTTTATCTAATCCTTAATCACACTTTTGGAAATTATTTAAAAGATAAAACTTATATAATTCTACATATTTGTTCAATTGGTTATTGTAATTACTTTACGAGATTTCTGTTTTTTTAGAAGGAATTTTTTTTGGAACTCAATCCAACCCCAACTTGAGTTACTCACTAGGAAAACGTTTTGTCTCATAGGGTTTTCAACTAGAATTATTAGATGTGATTTTGGTTTATTGTAATGATATTACATTTCTACCATTAATAATCATTATTCTATATAGATATTAGTAGAAAATGATTAACTTCTTTTAATATGAATCCTTCATTAGATAGAACTAATTATTCAAAATAAAATATTATGATTAAAATTCATATTGAAAGATCGTATTTTTAGATATGGTATTTGATTAATGATAAATACAAATTTCCCAAACCAATTAGTGTTGAATGGATTTATCCTATTAAATAATATTATTACAATAATTTTAAATCTATGAATTTTTTTATTCTATGATTTTGGAAATTAATAATTTAGAACAATTTATACCTATTATTGTTCTTTTCAATTTTTGAATACCTTGATTGTTTCTCACGATGGAACAAAAAATGTAAAATAAATGATCTTGATTACTAATATGATTGAATATGATGCAATTAAGATGAAAAATTACGAACTAATTTATTGTTTTTAACAAATTTTCAATGTGATTTTGAGCATGATGCATTTAGAAGGATAAACAATTTCAATAAATGATCATGTGATCCATCTATTGAGAGTTTTACCATATTGACAGAGAGTAATTACTATGTCAATATTAAAATCATGTGATATAATCATGATGTCAATTAAACAAAAGATTAAAATTATCATTGAGTATAAATAGTACATGAAAGATAAAAAAAGATGATTATGATGTCAGAAATAGAAAATTGGTACCCTTCAAAACATCTATATCAAAATAAAAAGAGTAGATCATAGTTGACAACTCTAATGATGAAGATTCACCTATTGATAATGATGAATAAATGTCTCACATGGATGAAAATTTAACGAAATATTTAAAAAGGTATAATTTCATTAATAAAATTTTTATAATGTAATGTTTTCCAATATATTTTACTGGGAAAAACATTATAAAGTGGATAATATTACAAAGAAGATAGTATTCTATGAATTCAAGATAATTGTTTATGTGAAAGATAACTTCCATATGATAAAATTCAATAAAATGTATTAGGATAAAGTTAATAGGTATAATAAAGCTATGAAATCATCTTGAAGTAATTCAGAAGATATCATATGTGAATAGGACTTAATGGGATATGTTAACCATGAAACAACAAATATGTGTTTTAGGAAAAACACAAATGAGATATCCAGTATTTTTCCACTGTCTCAAATTCATAATTCTAAATCATATAGAGATGAAAAATTTTATTAAATCATAATTAGTGAATAAATGTTTCTATAATGTAATATTTGGATGGATAAATTCATTGAACATAACGCTAAATATAAATGCATAATCAAGCAACATGAATTTTCCTCTCACATTAAAAAATATCTTATTATTTAAAAGGATAAAAAAGAACTATTAATAATGGAAATAAATGATTTATAATTATCTTATGATAAATTAAATGATGTCTTGGAAAGATTAAAAAATTAAATAAATAACGTAACCCATATTCTTGGGAAGAAAATTTCACCCAAATATACTACTTGAATAAGATATCAGTCTTGATAAGAAGAATTATTAAAAATTAAATAATTTTTAGCTCATGTTATAATTATTATATAAAAAATATTTATTCATATGGATATAAAAAGGTATTTCTTTCTAAAATCATCACATGATAAAATATCAAACCTATTAGGAACTAATATATTTAGAAAACCATTTTAACAAACATCTATGTGCCCAAAATGATTTGGGTATTAGAAACATTTTTGTATAAAATAATGTTTTTATAAAACCTACTAGAAAATATGTAGTAATAACTTTTGGTATTTTAATAGTGTCTACAACAATCAGATTACTAGGGAATATTATTTTTTCCAGAAACCAATTAATGATGAAGGTGGACATGATACTTTTGATGATAATGATATTGGTAAAAATAATTACATCCAATCAAATCAGTAACTAAAATAAAATTTTAATTTCTAATGACTTTATTGTAGATTAATTAGTCATTAATCATCATATAAATATACTTGTTTTTGTTACATGAGACTAAGAAATTTTAATATTTACTAATTTATAAATAAAACTAGGAAAGGGTTAGTTATGGACCAGGCTAAAATAGAATTCTAAAATTATAATCTCTATAACCCTTGTCAACTAGGTAAATGACACAAAATATCTTTTAAATAAGAGAATTATGTTTCAGCTTCTCAACCACTATATCTGGTTGACATGAAATTTTTTTGAACCTCTATAGATTGTTGATTAAATGGGAAAAACTATGTTTATTTTATAGTATATGACTTTTCTTGATATACCTGGATATTATTTCTAGATCAAAAAAGTGAATAATATTCATATTTTGAATTTTTAATCGCAAATATTTCTATAATCATAAATTTTCTGCACATAGGACCTCACGATAGAATTTTGTAGATGAAAGGTGGAATAGATCCCTTTAAGAAATTTCATGGAACATTCAAAATGATTATGATATAACATTCAATTCAGGGAATTATTAATGAATATATGTTGTTAATTTGTCAATAGATTGTTGTTTAGACCTCTATTAAAAAGGACCCCTTATAAATTATGGTGCGGAAGAAAATCAAATGTAAATTACTTTATAGTTTTTTTTCTTCAAAGTATTTATTCTCTATATAAAGGGAAATGTTGAAATAATTTCTTCCAAGTGTGATGAATGAATTTTCCTGTAATATTCCACAACCAGTAAGTCATATAGTCTGTTTAATAAATGTAATATTATTATAGGGGAATATGTACATGTCATATTTTGATAGACATTTCTACATTATCTTGATACCCCTTTTGAAATACATAAAGTTGATATGTAAAACATGAATATTAATGAAAATCCTCCAAATTGTTTTGTGGAACATATTTGAAAACATTCTAGTTATGAGAAACAACATAAACCCAATCCTAAAAATGATAATGATATATCATTCCCTTTTTTAATAATGATGTCATAACTCATATATATATTTTCAATGATGTTGTAGAGGATATATATATATAGGTGTGAAAAATAGAGATTATCAATGAAATAGGGTTGAACATCAAGCTATGTAGTAACAACATTAACCTAAGAACATAAATGATGGTATTGACATTACGTTATGGATAATAGGAATGAAAGAATAATACATTCTATTTTATGTAAACAATGTTTGGGAACTAGTGAATTGTACAAAAGAAACTCTTACCATTTGTACAAAAAAAAATTGGAATAAGGTAGATGGTCTTGTAGCTATAGTTAGAAACAATGATAGATTAGTTGGAAAATGATATATTTAGGAAGAAAATATTGTCTATGATGAATACCTTTCACATCAAATTGGACATGCATCTGAAAGAATACATCATTCTTATGGTTTACATTTTATTTTTAAAATACATAAAATATATGTTAAGAGTTAATTTCTAAATGGAAATATAGTTGAGGATGTTTCTATAACAAAAAAATAGAATTCAAATTCAACTTCTTACAAATCAAGTTCTAGGATTAAAAAATATTTACAAGGATTAAAACATGTTCTTATATCCTGGTACGATAGGAAAAACTTTTTTATGATTTCTAATTTTTTTTCAAAAGTTATAGTGGATGCTAATTTATATATAAGAATTATTTAAAACTATTTATCACTGGTTAAAATTTATGTTGATGATATAATTTTTTTATTTACAAGAAATTAATTATGTACTATTTTTTCAACAATGAATTGATGTTAATTTAAAATGGGTTTAATGGTTTAGTTAAAAATAATTTCCGGTTTAAAATTTTTTCAAAATAAAGATGCATTTATTCAGAATCATTGAATTTACACAAAATACACATTAAAATGTTCTATTATTGATAGCATAAAATCAGTGACTGTACAATATATACAACCTATAATCTAGATAATGTGGAAAGTATGAAATTATTTTACCAACCAATTATTGTATTATTATTGAAAGTATTCTATATTTTACTTCCTCTAAAGAATATATTATCTTTAGTTATTGAAATTGTTTATGATTTCAATAAAATCTTAAATAATTTCATTTACATGTTTATAAAATAATTTTTAAATACCACAATTATACCACTATTTAATGATTATTCAATCATAAAGGGAACTCAATTGATTTAGACAGTTTGTTAGATAAATTTTTTATTGGTTGTAATTTAGATATTAAAATAACTTTTGGAATATGTCACTATATTTGAAATTCACTAGTTTCATGGTGTGGTAAAAAAATAAATATTTAATTAACCTATCAACTGTTAATGGTAAATATATTGCTTCAAATTTTTTTTGTACTCATATTTTTTGGATGATACAAAGATTACTATATTATGGATACCAATTTCAACATGTCCCTTATAAATTGTGATAATAAATGTGTGATAAATTTCCATAATAATATTTTTACTCATTATAGGATTAAATATACTATTATAATATATCACTTTTAGAGAGATCATTTCAATTAATTATATATAACTCTTGAATTAATTTTTAGTAAATATTAGTTTACTGATATATTTATAAAACCATGAATTCTAAGAGATTAAGTTATATCATTCATAAATTGGGAATTGAAAATTTTAGTTGGTTCATTATATTTTGAGTTAATTTGTAAAAATATCGACTGTTGGGTGATAGACCACTACTAATCAACAATTTGGTGATATACCATTAGTGATCTACTGTTGGATAATATAACCTTGGATGATCTACCATTGGATGATCTGCATTTTTTGATCAACTAGTTTGGGGTCTTCATTTTTTCTAATACTATCTTTATATTCTATCATTAATTTTTATTATATTATATTTGAGTATTTTATGATAATTTAAAATTCCAAATCCATAAATGATAAAATGGACATATAGATGAATTTAAGGGATGTATCGCATGTTCTGTATCTCAAACCTTTCATATTATTTTCTCTCCAAACAATCATCCTTTCATGTGTTCATTAAACACCCTTTGAATTAGTGGAATAATAAGTTTAAAGCCTGATTCAATTTCATCTCTTAAAGGATCACATCCTTCTAAGATGAATAATGGTGAATGTAGTAACACTATTTCTGTCAATCCAAAGAAAACCTATCATTCAAATCGTTATGTCTCTATTGAAAAACCAATAGAATTTAAATGGATGTTTTGAGTAAGTTGTTAGTGGTGAATGTGATCTAGTACCTAGGATAGATGCGATGCTTTTCAAAGAAAGTATAACTATTATATCCTAGGTTGGATCGGTGTTTCTATGATTATGCAGAGCATGATTTTGGTAAAATAAATTAAATTCTAAGAACTATTCATGGTAAAAGATTATATTTTCTTTATATAAATTTTCCAAACAAATCAATATACCGCACAAAGGTATTTGGGATGATTTTTAAGGTTTCATTCCTAGTGATAGTATGTTCTTCATTTATGATAATTTCCTCTTATAATGGACTGGAATGGTTTAGTTTGAAGAAAAACAATTGTAGATCTTGATTGAGAGTGTAGAAAAGTGTTTGTGTTTATCAAAAACATGGTTTTTCCTCAGAAATGAGACATAATTTCCATGAGGAACTAAGATGTGTTTTTAATATTCATAATGAAAATATGAGATAATTCTAATGAATCATGTTTTACATACGTGGATGTTACATCATTATTAATAAATTCATAAAAGGACACCAAAGGTCTGTAATAGTTTAGTTCCTTTGGAATAATGGAATTCAAACACCTAGTCATGTAAAAGAACATCTATTTTTCCCATAAATATCATCCCCTTTAGTACTCCAATCTAATATCATTTTTTATAACCTAGGGAAAATAAAAAATAAAAAATTGTGAGCTCATATAATAAGTTATGGTAAATAATGGTGATATAAAAAACTTAATCCTAACCATAAAGGTAATAGGAATATGATCATAAGATTTGAATATCATTCTCTGTATATCAAAGGTTAACTTGAATCATAATGAAATAAAATAAAATAATATAAAAGTCCATAACATTTACATAAATCTTGCAATTTTGGCATACACATAATATTATAACATTATGAACATGTATAAGTAGTAATATCTTGACTCATTAAATTTTGGACCTGAAATTAGGCCCTTGCATAAACATATGGACATGGAATCCTGGTCCATGCATAAAATTTATGAACATGAAATTAATTTCACACATAATATATATACCTAATGAGTTATCCATCATTACCCAATTCATTGGAGGGTGTTACAGATCCCACCAATCTCATAATGAAATCATTAATACTTATTCCAAAAGATTATAAACACTCATATCATAATCCATTTCAATAAGATGGTTTTAAAATCATGTATTCCTTGAAAGAGAAACAGGTTTCCTAAAAATTATTCCATTAAAAAATAAACCATTCAAAAACATAATATTAATCAAAACATTGGATTATTTTTTCATAAATGAATGATTAACACAAACAGATGTCATTTTACGTGGGAAATAATTTGTAAAGGTCAATTGAAAAAAATGCATGGGGAAAATATTATTTATTCATTGAATTTTTTTGTTTTCTTAAAATGATGAGAAATTTTTAAAGGAATGAAATTATTTGAAATTAAACATGGAATATTTCAAGGAAATATTCATAGAAATAAGGAGTTGTAAAAAAGTGAAAATCCATTCACACCATATTATATAAAAGAAAACATTTTTCTCATTCTTTTGCTAGATAACCAAAAATGTATATCATATTTAAAATGAAAAAATATTCCTTTAATACCATTTAGTACAAATTCATCCACAGGTAACAAGGAAATTAATATATTGTAGAAGAGTATAAATAATATCTTATAATACATATATAATAAAATGGACATTGATGAAAAATATACCCCAATAAATACTTACAAATAAACAATATCAGATAATAATGATATTTGGAAATTATTCCTTAAAATAGTTATGGGTTCCTTATTATATAATAAAAAATTATTTATAATAGATTAGTTATTGTTAAAAACTTCTTCAATTACCATATTTATTTATATGATATCAGATATAGTCATATTATTAACTATTTATTAATATTTCATTCTTACTCTTCTTTTGGGCATTAATTTCATTATTTTTCTATTTGTGTTTTGACATAAATGTAAAGTTTATTATTCATAGTTTATAGTTATATTATTTCGAGAATGATAAAAATGTAATATATATCATATTTATTAATTATATACATTTATATAATCATTACTTAATGAATATCATGTAGAATGAATTATATCGCATTATAGAGATGGTATGATGTGCGTACGCAAGAGAGACGATATCATTATACTAATTGTGAAATTGTATGAAATTAGATGAAATTTATTTTACTCTAGAATTAATTTCTTGTTATAATAATTATATTTCATTATTATTTCCATCATTACACACATCCCACTAAATGTGGTAGGGAAAAAAATATGACACCATGGTGTGGATATGGTAAGTCGTACATACGCCCACATGTGGATTTTGTTTTACATTGGATGTATAAAAGTTTTAATATGGTTGAAACCTAATAATAATAAAATATTTTAATATAATTAATATTTAACTTATAACTTTATAACTCATACAACTCACAAATAGGTAGTGGAAAAAGAAATAATTTTGAACGAACCCATATATGATATTATATCTTCTATGTCGAACTCCCTCTAGATCTCCTCTGAATGGCACCACTGTTCGTATTTTGATAATACTATAACCAATATATTGTGAAAATAACTATTTATATATGAAACAAATATGTTATGGCTTATTTTGAAGGATCAAAGGGAAGTAAAAAAAGTTAGTGAGGAGGCGCCCTTTTATAATTGAGGAAAGGGGAACTTTTAGAATCTCCAAAAATATAAATTATAATAAATTGAAATAATATAAAAAACAAAAAAATTGTAATATTTTATAATATGAGATGTTATAAGATTGTAATATCATCAACTTATATATTTTATAAATTTTTTTATTTCAATTTAAATCATATCATTTTAATTAACTCTTCTTTATTAAATTTTAATTTTAATAAACGTAAAAAATTATTCAATTGAAAATTTGGTATTTTTTACATATTTGAATTAAATTTTACAATGAATTCATAATTTATAAAATTAGGAAACATCATAAATAGATTATATTTTTTTAAAAGTATTATTATTATTAAATAATATAATAAAACATTATTTTTATAAACAATCAATATTATCAATTTGAACACTATTAAATTAAATGACTTGTAAAAAATATGAATATAAAAATTTATCTTTGAACCAAACATTTCATTATATTCTTAAGACTTCAAGGTCATATATAAAATTAGTTTTATATATTAATTATATGAATTAAATTTATTTTAATATATTTAATAATATTTATTTTATATTTCACTTAACAAAATAATTATTACATCAGTTTTGTGTAATTATTTAATATACATATTTATAAATAAAAATTTAAAATAAATTAATATTATTTAAATAAATTATATATATTTTAGAATAATATATATAGTTGAATTTATATTCTAAAAAATATAACAGTAAAAATTTTATATTTATTAAAACTTGAATGTGACAGCTGTAACATTACTTTCTATAAAATTTTATAGGTGTCATAATATTTTCCATGTAGATCCAAATGGTAAATAATTAATTATTTGGATGATTATCATATTGATATATGCAACAAATAAGATTTGGTCAACTATTACGGTATTGTAATGACTATTATACTTTTTTATTAAAATTATTTTATTGACGTTTCACCAGCTAGATACTTTATGCATCATAATTGTGTATGCCCTTTAGGTAAATAATTATTTTCTAAAAATTAAAAATAAATTACAATGAAAATAAAATTCAAATATGTATTTATAGTCTTATTTATCTTCTTTATAACATTATATTAAAATGATATAGTTATTAAAATTTGAGTAAGTTATATTTATCTTTTCTTTAAATAAAATATATTAAATGTATAAATAACATCGAAGTGTCTTTCAAAATATACCATTTCGACCCAAGGATGATCTCTGTTGAAAAACACTCATACTATGATATTAGTACAAGTGTTTGAGTAATTTTTTATAATTATTTTTACCCTTAATTTCCCGATTTACCTAATTAATAATAATTTATTGATGTTTGAAGAGACCCGAAGCTTGACGTACATAGAAATCACATTACATTTTCAGAATACTTAATACATAACAAAAACAGACACACAAGGACCGTAATAGTTTAGTATCTTTGGAAACTTGGAACTTAATCTTCTAATCGTGGTGAAAGATCTTCAACATCTCCCATAAAGATCTTCCCCTTTTTTTCTTACCTAGAACCTTTCTTTATATCCTAGGGAAAAGAAAACATAAAAGGGTGATCTCAGATGCTCAGTAAGGGTAAGCATGGATAAAATAAAATATACCCTATACATTTGAACTTAAAAACATGAACATAGTGTTTAAACAACAAAATCTTGAGCAATGACATACAACATGGAAGTACGTAAGGAATAGATCATAAATAAACATTAAGAATGATAAAATAGTGTTGGAATAAAACATGTAATTTTGGAATCCATTAAGCACATGTAATGATTTCTATAGTAGCCAAGGAATTGCTGCCAAGACCATATTAGTGGACAAAGTCCCTTTTTGAATCGAGTTCACTCCTCATTCCAGTCCTGTAATACTGAACCAGATTAACTTACCATTCCAGCCATGTCTATCTCATGAGATATAAATTTTTACCCAATGCATTGTAGGGAGATATAGGTCCCACCCATCTCATATTGAAATCATTCTTCCATGAGCCACAGTATAAACATACATCATTCATAATAACCCAACGAATAAAATGGGTTTCATAAACATCATCCCATTATAACATAATCCATATAAAAGAAATGGATATAATTTCATAATAAGAAAAGTGAAACCATTTAAACCATAGAGACATTATACTTAAAACATACAAATATTAAATAATTTCACTTTTTATGGAAAATGGTTTTGATAAAACATTTGAAATGAATTCTTGAGGAAAATATTCCTTCCTCTTTAAAATAATTTCCTTTTCACAAAATTTCATGCATTTTTAAAAGAAAAATATTTTATTTAAAATTGTAATGAAATCTTTTGAAGGAAAATTCATGCAAAAAAGGCTTTATAAAACCGTAAAAAATCCGTCAGTGCTGTATAAGTTAGAAATCATTTTTCTCGTACTTTTTCCGAAAAAGTCAAAAAGTACCTCGTAATAGAAAGATTCCATACATACCATGTTGTAAAAGTAAAAAATTGGTAAAAATGTCTTTAAAAATACATGAAAACACTTTTATAAAACATGGACATGGATGATAGAAGTAACCCCAATAAATAATTATGAATAAGCAATCTCTGATAAAAATGAGATTTGCAAAATTATCCCTTACCTTAGGTCTGATATGCTTCGTACGTATCTGAACCCCCTGTATAATTATTTAATAAATGTTATTGACTTATTATAGAATCATATCCATTGTTATTATATCATATATGGTCCCCTTATGACATTATATTACCCGTTCTTTTGTAAATTCATGTTAAAGTAGCGTTTTAGGTAAAATCGTCTCATTTTTCATTTGTGTGATAACTTGTAATTATTAATAAGATTACATGGATAATGATTAATTATATCCAGAATGTAAAACATGATTTATATATAATATATATTCAGAATATACATATATATAATATATCAATAAATGGAAAGAAATACACCGTTCATGGAGACGGTAGGCCGTACGTACGCATGAACGCTGTTACCGTTTCCTTATTGAATTGAATGGAATTAAGTTGATGACATACATATATATATATATACATAAATCAAGTATAATTATTATGTCATATATTTCATTATTACTTATTATATATAATTTATAATCATTCATGAATGGTTAATCGTTGATAATGAATCTCATCGTGTTGTGGAGACGGTAGTCCGTACGTACGCACGAGCGATGATATCATTCACATGATTGTGGAATTGTAATCAAGTGTATGTATAATATTCAAGGATCAATATCACTTTACAATAATCTTATATAGTCATTATTTACACCATTATACCCATCCAAGTAAGGTGGTGGTGGAAAAATGATTACACCACAGCGTGGAGATGGTATTCCGTACGTACGCACGCGCGGTGATTTTGTTTTCCTTAGGATGGATAAATTTTGAAATAGGGTTATTTCATAATTATAATAACATATTAGTATATGAGTGATACTGATTTTATTACTTCATAATGAAACATCTAATGAAGAATAAGTGGAATAAGAAATAAAGGTGAAAGAATCGGTAATGAACATTACCTCTTCTTTGAAGCGCCTCTTTGAGACCTCCTCTTAGGGCACTAAAATTGGACTTTAAAGAAGACCAGGACCTCTAGGATGTTTCTAGGGAAGTGGAGAAGAGAATTTGGCAGGGTTTGTCCAAGCATGAAGGCACAAATTGGTGTGAGGAAGAGAGGGAGGAGGTGCCCTTTTATAAGGGAGGAGAGGGGCACCTTTGGAAATCATTAAAATATTAATTTATAATAAATCTAACCCCAATTAAAAACCTCCAAAAATAAATCATATTCGAATATAAGATGATATAGGGTTGTAATATCATCAACCAATAAAATTTAGGCATGTTAGGAAATTATTTTAAACATTATCAACTTGGTTTATCCTTACTTTATCAATTTAATTTTATTTTTGGTAATAACATTCTAAATTTTAAATTATAACAAACAATTACTTATTTTTTGTGAATTTTCCATAATTGGATACGTTATAAAACTTTATACCATTTAAATTTATAATTTATAATTTTTAAATATTTTTGTGATATTTAAACAATTTTATAATATTTTATTTTTATAAAATAACAATAGTGTCACATTTGACACTATTCATTTATTTGAATTTAAATAAATTATATACAGAAGATATGTTAAAACTAAAAGATTTAATAGATTAATAAGAGGTTATATGTATCTATAAAATTAGTGGATCCCATTAAATAGTTCATATAATATTTATTTTATTATTTTTAAAACCATTTATTTGGTTTATCTCTTAATAAAATAATTACTACAACATTTTTGTATAATTATTTAATATACTTATATGTTGCATAAAAATTAAAAATAAAATCCTATGATGAATATAAATCTATTAAATTTCACAAAAATACTTTTACTCTAATTTATCATCTTAAAATCTCAATAGTTAAATAGTTATATTTATTAATATATGAAGGTGACAACTTTGGCATCATTTAAAATAAAATAATATAAGTGTCATAATCACCTTAATAAGGATCCAAATGGTCAAAAATTCGGCCAGTGGATGACTAAGGTTTATATATACACTAATAATATGTTTCGTGCAGATTTTTGGGATTTTTGATATGTATTAATTTTTCAATTAAAACTATATTATTGATTTCTCACTAAATAAATAATTTCTGCATCATTAATGTATAAGATAATAAGGTAATTAAATAACCCTTTAAAATTTACAAATAAATTACCACGATAAAAAAACATTTTATCTTTCAAATGAGTATTTATAACTGAATTTATATTCTGTATAATATTATATTAAAAATACTTTAATTATTAAAGTTGACTGAGACATATTTCACTTTCCTTTAAATAAATTAAAATAAAGGTCTTAATCACCTCCATGTGGGTTCTAATGGATTCCATTTCGACCCAGATATGACTTAGGACAAATTATAATCATCCAATTATATTAAGACAAGTATTAGGATAATTTAATAATATTATATTTACCCTTAATTACCCAATTTACCTTTTACTATGGTAAATTAAATTTACCGTAGTTACTATTCATAATGCCCAAAAATAAAAATTTGTCAATTAATATAATTTGTACCCACTAATTCATAATATGGAATCCATTTTTTCAAATTAAATACACTGATGTTGCAGAAATTAAATTAAAATTAATCTCGTTGTCGAAAGAGAACGGGTTTTTGTTTAAAACATTACAAAAGATTGAATTTATTTAACCGACGAATTCAATGTAAAATCAAGGCTAATGACATAAATTATATTAAATGGTAAAAATATATTGTATTTATACTTTAAAACCATTCAATATTATTATTTAACCACATAAGTTATTATGATGAAAAAGGTTATTTTAAATTAAAATATAGCGTGTTTTTACTATTCAATAAAATATGAAAGTTATCAGAATAATATGAAACTTTTATCCAAAGTAAAATATTATATCCTGATTCCAAAGAATAATTTTATTTTGTAAAATTGAACTTATAAACATGTCAAAAACTAGATTTAAAGTGTGTGCACTATCAAAAGGCGACAAAACTGCATTTTTTGAAAAATACTTTTTTTACCCGAAAATTTTATTTTGTTCTTATACCATGTTCTAGAAAATGTGTAAGATAATAATAATGTTATAAAAATCAAAATTTATTTAATACTATTTATAATGGCTAGTTCATAATAATATTATAATAATATATTATTGTTTAGTAAAACTCGGTATTGCGTACAACACACGCTATCGAGGAAGGTCGTGATTGCATGTAATGCAAGCGAAGTCAGGGTTGCGTGTTGTGAAAGAATCCGTTCTTATTTCGTATAACAGAATCCAACCATATTTCATTTATACATTGAATATATATATATATATATATACACACACACACTCAACGTTGCAGAGAATGACTATTAGAAAACGTACATGAAATTGTGTGTAACACGATCCAGGAATAGCGTTGCGTATACTGCAAGCTAATACGGTGTTGCGTATAGTACAAGCTAAACTTGGTGTGCTGTATAATAGAAGACATCAATGAAAGTAAAAGAATATTTTTCATAAAATCTCGGGGTGTTACAAAGTTACTATTCATAAATAAAAAAAATCAAATTGAGATATTTAAATAATGTGAATCTATTGATTACAAATATAGAATAATTCTTTTTAATCCATAACATAGAAGCTTCAGTAATTTATTTAACATTAATATGATATTCGGAATTGGAAAAAAGTTTTAAAACGATTAAACATGAAAAATATTGAAATTTTTTACATTTAAAATCTATATAAAAATAATTCCAATGACATCTATTATATTATATAAATAAAATATTAAATATTTATAATTTAAAACCATTAAATTCTATAATTTAAATATATAAAATATTTCGATGAAACAAATTATCTAAAATTTCATATATTGTTATTACTTATCAAACATAGAAACTTATCAAAAAATATCAAAAATTTAAAAAAATTAAATAATTATATCCATATTCAAAGGAATCCATTTATATAGTCATATAAAAATTATTAATGTGTTAAAAGTATAATTGAATATTAGTTCCCCATTAAAAATAAGAGAAATACCATTTTGAAAAATATAGGTTTTATACATAAGATATGGTGTATTAATATCAGATGACTAAAGAAATAGATTGGATGAATATAAAAAAATATTAAATATAGAACATATATATTTCATTAATTTCATTTAATAAATTTATGTGACAATATTTATTAATAAAAGAAATAAATTCCATTTACATTTTATAGTATTATATTTTTAATAAATAATTGGTTGCCAATGAATTCAAATTATATTTTCATAAGTTATTTATATTTATTCCCATAAACATAATGGTTAGGTTATAATATTTTCATAAAATACTATTGTTTTTTCAAACTATGTCTTACATGAAACACACTTCATCAACAGAACTCAAAATTTTCTATAACACAAGACAAGAATAGACATGCATATACCGTAAGTTATGTCAGTGTTGTGTGTAGTGAAATATTATATTAGTATAGAATACAACATAAATAAATAATAATATTAAAAAATCAAACTTGTTAAAATATTTTATTGTTACGTTATACCGCCATCAAAATAATTTCACCCTTGAAATTCATCTAGGTTATAAAAGTATTAATATTTAAATGTATCTTACACAGAAACTCATAGTGACTAATTAATTATAAACTATCCTTTCCAAAATGAAGGTTATTAGAATAATGGATTCTGAAAATAACTCATCATTCGGAATCCACATAAGGGAGAATAGGTGCAATGTGAAAACATGGACACAAAATAGAAATATATCTATCATGTTCTCATGGAGAGTGATTGATTACATGGTCATGATAAAGTTAATAATCACAATAACATGAATCAATGATGATCTATGGAACCATTTGATTCATCCAAAAACAAATTAATACGATAAGAATTTTATTTTCAAGATCCTTTCACTATAGTGGAATAATTTTATGAGAAGATATAGTAATATGATTTCAGGACAACCTCACCCTTTGATTTTCATTGATCTATTCCTAGTTCAAAACTTATTCCATGAAATGATGTTGAATTTTTAATTACTAATGTGTAAAAGATCACATAATTATTGATAATTTTATATTTTTTATCACAAAAAATAGGTTATAAAATATTACTCAATACTCAAATGTAATGATTACAATTTAATATCTAAAACCACATATGGTGAATAACATAAAATGTTATTGAATGGTTAAGCTTATTACACTTCTAAAAGGTGAAATTTATATTTATTATAAATGAGGTCACAAAATTGTTCAAAAATAATTAATCGCTAGTATTCTATATATTGTATAGTATATTTTTATTTTGACCTTCCAAAAATGTGAATACATTAATCATGTATTCTCTTGAAAGAAAGTAATAACCTAAATTATTGTATAACCTTATTAAAAACATGCATTCTTTTTAAAATGAACTCATTAAACATCCCACAAATCCAAAAAATTATATAGACTCAATCCAAGATATCAGCAAACACATTCGCATCATATCAGTCTAAATTTCATTTATAATATGAACCATCCCATTATTTCATTAACCTAAAATTATGCACATATTAAGGGTTATCCTTAATCATTATTTTCTAAATAATATTTCAATCACTTTTCATGGTTACATGTACCATTAAACATATAGTCTTATATATATATAGAAAATCGATAGCAAACCAGTAATTCCATAACACAATAAAAGTTATTCTACAATATTATTTTGGAATCCCATTATATAAACACTCATTATTTCTTCCACATAGTTTCCAGACTCTATATCAATAAAAGTGATCAGTTTTGATTTACGTTTTTCATTGGACTTAATAGGATATTATTGCTTAAATTCTATATTAAACTGTATATTTCGACATTCTATATCATAGTTTCCAAAAGATAAGCATTTATATGATTTAATGGCGAGTGGGTCATATTTTGAATTTTTACACCATCAGATGTCATCTTAATATCAATTTTTTGCACTTTTTATTAGTGGTCAGGCTTCCCACACTTGAATAATTTGTTTTTTCTTTTTAATAATTATTGTGAGACTTATTTTCAACATTTTTGGCAAGTAGGAGGATGAAACTATTTCTTCAAACTTTATGAAAAACCATTGGAGTTGTCATTAAGAAAATTTTTAATGTTATTATCATGAGAAATTAGTGAATTTCCAATATACATTTCCTCTTTTTGAACACATTGAACAACTTCTTAATAGATTAAAATTTCCCTTGTGGCTATGTCCTTTATGAGAATCGGTTTTATGCCACCAAATAAATGGTCAATTTATTCTTCAGGGCTAATGATTAACCTAGATGTGTACTTTAAGAGTCATGTAAAATTAACTTAATTGGTACCAATAGATTCATCATCATTTTAATTAAACATAAGTAATTTCCTCCCCATCATTAATAGTATAGTTTGAGGGAATTAATTACCAAAAAATATCCCTTTTTCAAATAATCCCATTCCATAGATCCAATTTCTTCTTGATCCCTCGTGTTCTTAGTAAGAGTATTACTCCAACTGAATTAACCATACTAATAATAAATAGACAAAATTATTTTTCATGTTTAGAAAAATTCAATATGGAAAATATCTTTTCAGTGGTATCAATCTGTGGTTCAGTAACAAGTCGATAATAATAACGAATGAAACAAGGTGGATGTTGCCTCCTGAATGAATCAACAAAATTTAGTTCCCTCTTATGCTCATTTGGAAGTTCATCATTATTTATAACTTGTGAGAGTATAGTGTTTTATTTTTCATTACAATTCCAATAACATTTGGTGTCATAGAAAGAAAATCATTTCATTTCTAATAGAATTCATAATTAACACGTTTATTTTGTGTTCCAACCATTTAATAAAACCTAAAACAACAGTGTGAGCAACACTAATCCTATAAGAAAACCACATAATAATGGGAATGTATATTCAATCTATAGAATCATTTTTTAATCCCAATTAATTCATTATGCTTAATAAATTATAGGATTGAATCCTAGACTTATACTTATCCTTAGGGAAATACCTAGAAATGTCTTTAGAACTATCTATGGTGATATCACTAATGTTTTTATATCCTAGTTTTCAAAGGATAAATACATGTACCCTATCATACCAACTCTAACAAACCACTCGTGACATACATGAATGTTATTTAATTATTGCATAATATATAAATAAACTCCCAATATTATATCACTTTAGTGCCTTTGGAAATTTGGAACACTAACTTCTCATCTAGTGAATGATCTCCAATGTTTCCCACCTTGTTTATCTCATTTTTTTTCTCCTAACCAAATCATTTATTTATATCTAAAATAAAATAAAGAAAATAAAGAAATAGTGAGGTCAGATTCTCAGTAAGGGTAAAACAGTGTGATATGTTTAATTAAATTTAATTATAAATGGTATTAGAATCTGATCATAATATTAGAAGATAATTCCTTGTATATCAATAGTAAACATTAATTATAATGAAATAAAAGAACATTCTCCATAAGATAATAAAATTTAAATAAGAAATCAAAATGAGGCATACATATAAACATATAACGTTGTGAACATGTATAAATATTAGCAGGTTCACTCATTAAATTAAGTATATGAAATTAGGCCCTTGCATAAAACTATAGTCATGGAAACCAGGACTATCCATAAAATTTTTGAACATTAATATGGTTCACACATAACATATATACCTCATGAGTTATCCATATTTACCTAAATAATTGGAAGGATATATATGTCCCACCCCTGTCTTAATGATTTAATTCTTATGGTTTCCACAAGATTATAAGAGATCCTATCATGACCAATGACAAGTGCAGGTTTCTAAAGAATTTTCCTTGTGAATGTGAAAAAAATATTCTTGAATATCATTCAATCAAATTATAAAACACTCAAAGAATGAATATGAATAAAAAATTTGATTATTTTCTCTAAATAGAATGATCAACACAAACATTTGTAATCATATTTGGGAAATAATTTTTGAAATGTCACCTAAAAACAATGCTTGAGTAAAAAATTGATTCTTATTTGAAATAACATTATTTTTATTAAATGATGTGAAATGTTAAAAGGGACAAATTTCATTGAAATTAAACGTGAAATATTTTAGAAGAATATTCATGTAAATAAGGTGTCATAAAATTGTAAAAATCCTTTCATTCCATAATATAGCTGAAAACATTTTTCTCAAACTTTTTCGAGATAAGTCAAAAAGTACATCATATAGAAAATTACAGGAGATTCATTTCAATCCATTTATTAAAAATTCCATAATGGTTAATATTGGCATTAAATTATTTTTTAAGAATAGAAATAATATTTTATATTACATATTTTTGAAAATGGACATGGATGATAAATAAACTGTCTTTTATATTTATGTATATACAATCTCAGATAATATTCAATGTGAAAATTTATATGTTACCATTGGTATTGTTTACATCATATGTTTCAAAAAAATCATTATAATGGATTTTATAGGATTATAAAATCATTTTAGAGCCATATATATATTTATGATAACATATATGATCATATTATTACCCATTTATTAGTATATAAATATTACTGTTCTTTTAGTTTTTAATTACATCATTTTTCTATGCACTGTTTTTTTTATAGGAACTAATTGTTATTCCCATGTTATAGGTATATAATTTCTAAAATGATATATAAGTAATATGTATTATATGTATTATTATTTTTATATTTATATAATCATTGTTTAATAGAGATCAAGGGTAATGAATTACATAGCCTTGTAGAGATGGTATGTCGAAAGTATGCACATGTGATGAAATCATTTTCTTGATTGTCAAATAGAATAGAAGTGGAAATTATATATATTTCTTCCAAAATAAATATCATGATATAAGAATCTTATGTAATTTTTATTTCCATAATTATACCCATTCATGTAAATGTTTTGGTGAAGAAATCATGTTACACCATAACATGGATATGGTAAGTAGTACACACGAACACATGTTGATTTTGTTTTCATTTGGATGGAAAAAAATTTACAATATGGTTATCTAATATTCATAATTAAATTTTTGAATATTAGTGATATTAGAGATAAAACATTATAATGGAAAAACTCATGATAATGATGTATAAGATTAAATATTTTTGAATGAATTGGCAGAAGAGATTAATTCTTCTATGATGATCTCCCTCTAGATCTCCTCTTAATAGAACAAGAGTTCTACTTTTCAGAAGACCTAAACCTCTAAATGTTACTAGGGATTATAATAATGTAAATGGAGATGATATGTATGATATTTATGGCTCAATGATAATTGCATAAGATAAGAGTATGATCCCTTTAAATAATTCAGTTGAGGGGATTTTTTGGAATCTCCCAAAATATTCATTTTTAATAAAATAAAACAACATCCAAAAACCTAAAATATTAAATATTTTATAATATGAGATAATATATGGTTTTAATATCATCATACAATTAATTTTTATACATGTTTTATATCAATTTAAATTTTATAATTTTAATTAACCCTTAGATGTTGTACATTAATTCTAACTAAGGTAAATATTTATTAATATTAAAATAATGTAATTTTTACTTATATGAGGGAAATTAGACCATAAATAAATAATTTAGAGCATATTAAAAAATATATTAATTATTTTTCATGTTTTAAATATCTATTAAGATTTTTAAATATGTTTAAAAACATTATATTAATAAACAATCAATAATATCAATTTTGAGACTATTCCATTAATTGATTTTAAAAAATATGAAGATAAAAATTTATCTTCATGGGAATATTTTATTATATTTTTATGATGATATGTTAATATATAAATTATATATGTATATTTATATATTAGGTATTCCAAATTTTATTTATTTTAATATTGTTAATAACATTTATTTAATATTTTTATTAATAAAATAATTAATACATCAGTTTTGTGTAATTTATTAATATAAATATTTATATTTTAAAAATAAAAACTAAAAAATGATGATGAAGCTAAAAAAATATATTTTATAATAATTTTTATTTTTAAATATATATTATGTAAAATACTGAATAAAATTTTTTATATTTTATAATACTATAATGTGACAACCTGATCATTACTTTAGATAAAATATTATATATGTCATAATATTTTCAATGAGTCTCAAAATGGTAAATAATTCGTCCTATCAATGATTAACATTGATATATAATTTTTTAATGATATTTGGTCCACAATTTTGGTCTTTACAGGTGGATTGTAATTTGAATTAAAATTATTATTTTTATTATTCATTAATTATAAAATTTATGCATCATCAATGTGTATGTATTAAGGTGATTATTTATTTCATAAAAAATAAAAAACATTACCAAGGAAAGGAAAATAATTATATCATTCAAATGGGTATTTATAATTTCATTTGTCTTTAGGAGAGAGTTATATTAATAATCGTATGGTTATTAAAATTTGTGTAATACATATTTAACGTCTCCTCAAATAAAATATATTAAATGTTCTAATCTCATAGTGGCTTCCAAAGGATTCCATTTACACTCAATGGTGATTTAGGTTGATCAAAAGCTCCTAAAATGATATTCAGAAATGTTTTTTTGGTGATTTTGAATTATTATTTTTACCCTTCATTTCCTGATTTACCTTTTTACAGTATTAATAAAAATATCACTAAAATCACTATTCATAATGACAAAAAATAAAATAATGCTATTTAAATAATTTGTACCCACTATTTATAAATATGGAATACAATCTTTTATATTCAAAACATAGAAGTTATATTATTTATTTTAGCCTTAGTATTATTTTTGGATTGACAAAACATGATTAAAAAGATAAAACATATAAAATATTGAAATGTTTTTACAGAAACATTCATTTTAAAATTGATGATAATGACCTAATTTATATTAAATGATAAAAATAAATTTTATTTATAATTTGAAACCATTAAATAATTTTATTTAACCATTTAAATTATTTTAATGAAAAAAATTTATTTTTAAGAAGAATTTAGTATATTTTTGTTATTCAACAAATCATCAAACTTATCATAAAATAAAAAAAATCAATCTAAAGTAAATTTCTATATCCCTATTCCAAAAAAGAAGTTTCTTTAGTAATATGAAATTTAATAATGTGTTAAAATGTTAATTTATAATGGGTTCTCTAATAAAAAGTTGTAAAACTCCACTTTTAAAAAATATATGTTTTTACATAAAATAAGGTTTATTAATATCCTATGACTAAAAAATATATTGGATGAATATAAAAAATATTTTATTTAATATTTATCATATATATTTTCATAATTTCATTTAATAAATGTAATTTACATTATTTATTAATAAAAAAATAAAAAAATCATTTACTTTTAATTAGTTTATATTTGTCATAAATAATTGGTTCCAAATGAATTAACCATATAATTTCATATTTTAGTTAAATTTATTCTTGAAAAAAATAAATGGTAGGTATAATATTCTAATAATATAATATATCTCAGTTAAATTTCATCTTTCATAAAACACAAGCCATTAAATTAACCCAAAATTGTGTGTATCAGAAGACAAACATAGTATTTCATATAAAACAAGAAATGTCGATTTTTTATGTAGCACAATACTATCTTGGTGTAATATAAAACATAAAAAATTAATCATATTTTAAAAAACATAATAATCAAGGGATTTTACGCTAATGTAAATAAATGAATATATCTAATGACCCATATAATGGAGATGTGTATGACCTCATCATGATCTAATACATTGATTTATCCTATTCTCATTTGTGTATTGTTAGAATCCATGGTCTTAGTATAAAAATATTATGAAATTGTTATAGGTTTTGGGGGTTTTTTAATTTAGTTTAAATGAAAAATGATGAATGCAATTTCTAATCCCTGGTTAAAGAAATGGGTGGCATGTGTTGAAAATTATTTTGAATATTTTAGTGAATAACCCAACTAGACAAAAGGATATGATTGATCTGGGATTGGGAAAATATTATGTTGTTGTTTATTCATCTCATGAGGAAGATGAAGAAGAAGAATATTTAATTAGAGAATAAGTGTTATTGGAAGATTCTATTAAGGAATGAAGTGACCCAGATGTGTTCAAGTGTCCTTATATTTCATATGGATCTTCAAGCCACTCTATATCTCTTCCCGGTATAAAGACCATGTTATGTGAAGGATAAGAAAAAGTTAGAGAATTCATAGTTGGAGAATTAGTTTAGAGTTATTCTAAGAACGTGGAGTGTGTTTTTTTTCTAATAAAACTAATCGATAATAATATTTAAATAAATTTGGTGATCAGACATTTTATTTTCATGATGGTGATGGTGATTCTGGTGAAGGAGAATAGTGTCATCACACTTTTGGTACATTTGATATTGGTAAAAATGGTGATGTTTTTAGAGCATCTAATGTTTAGAGTGATATGGATGTATCCAATAGAAATGATCCTAGAGAATTTCTTTATGGGGATAAATCATCATGATCTTCTGGTCAAAAAATGTTACATACGGATGAACAAATTTTTTCTACCACAACTGGGGATAAAGAAATATATATGGGGGATCCATCTTCATGTTCCAAGATGTTTTAAATTTCCTAACCTAATTTTGTTTGTGAAGGTGATAGTATTTGTTATTATTATAACCATGGAATTATAAATTATCTTGGTCTAATTTACATATCTATTGATAGAAATTATTGTTAAGGATCTATTGTGGAAAAATATATGTGGCTAGAAAATTGGAAACATTTCCTCTATATGTTACTTTTATATGATCTGAGAAGGTGGTGGTTGCTTTACAACAAACTAAAAGGATTCAATCATGTATATCTTCTAATCCTCAAAATTTTGAATATATTTATGAAGAATATCTTAAGGTTATTTTAGTATCATTCATTCAGATATCATCAATGTTCTCATATCAACACACGAGTACTCACTCATGCATTTTCACGGTGATAAAACAAAATTATTAGTTCATGCGTTTTCATGATGATATGGTTCACTGATTTTTTGGAAGAAATACAATAATTCAATGTTAATAATGAAAATTAATATTCAATATTTTGATATATCAAAATATTGATTCTTATTATTAGAATACAATTGGATAAAATGGACACATTTTTTATTGTAGATAATATTTTGGAAAAATAAACGAAACTAGGAATTTTGTTAACTATACAATGTGTAGTATTTTAAAAAACTAAATTAAGTTGAAATAATTCTTTGAGAAGAATAAAACATTCATAAAAATTGTGAAAAATGCGTTTTAAGAAAATCTTCATAATCAATTAATAGTATACATTATAGAGGAAATATGAATATAAAAGATTGTTGAAAATAAATGAATAATGCTTTATTTTCAATTACCATTCAATTAAATCATGAAATATCCATCTATTTGATCAGTATTTTAGTTGATGCTCTCCTTTAATTGGATTTTCAGTGCAGTGGCATAGATTATTGTAGTAGGGGAGTCTGGAAACTTTCTTACATATCGTTGAACCACATCGTCAGCAATAAACATAGTATCGGGGATGCTCCAATAAACCCAAAAAAACACAACTATTTTTCCATGTATTTTTTCCATAAAAAGGTAAACCATATATGTGGAATTTAACACTGTCTTATTATGAAAGAATATAGAAATACACATTATATATAGTTAATTTAAAAGAAATATTGAAACAGAGATATGATAAGAGAATAATAAAATGGAAACATAACAATGTTTCAATGTCAGAAAACAAACCGAAAGTCTGACGTCTCCAGAAATATGGAAGGAAAACTGAAATATTGTTTTAGTACTACATAAATGTTTTAAAACAGATATAGGGAACATGATTTTCAACATCAAAAGATAAGTCTTGCAGACTACTGATGATGTTAGGAAAACGCGCAATCAACAGCCTCAATAGACCCCAGTATCTGCAGTTAGTTGCTGCAGTTAGTCCCCCTATTGAATTTTTTCATCATTGGCATGTCGAGGTGAGTAGCATGAATTGATGATATCAGGTTGTCTTCACATTTCAGTAGATTTTGTTGATTCCGTTCATCATTTTAAAAATCATACGATAGATATTTCTACATGTACAATAATGGAACATTAATATATAGGTAAACCTCACTAAGATGTGTAATCGGTGAAACAGATAAAATTAGTTTCATATAAGAATGACTGTCAATTGATAAATTTGGAAATATTATAGTAGTAATTTTAGGAATGATTATTTTACTTGAGTAGATGACATATTTGGTACTGATATAGATATTCATAAGCTACCGTAATAAGTAAAACACCCATCATCACGATGTTGCTGTAAGGGATAGTAGAAAATAGTATTAGAATATGCTATTTCATGTTATGGTTTATAGAAATTTAAAGAATGTAAATGATATGCACCCTCATATTTTCAACCGCACTACCCAACTCTTAAGACACACTGCTCTGATGTGTCTGTATTGTCACAAATAGAAAAAATAAGTTGTATATAATAAGTTGTATAGTATGTTGAGAGTGACAAAAATTATTACCTCTTTTTGGTGAAAGGTGTCACTAAAGCAATGAATGTACATCTCATTTTCACTTATAGAACGAACTTTGTAGATATTCTATTCAAACGAAAGATAAGTATTTTGAAAATTAAAAGTAGTTACATCAAATGAGAATAAAAAATTATTTAACTTGAATACTTCCAATTGATGAGGGAAAACATACTCATCATCATGCTAATTTATAAATGATAATAAAGGTTAGTTTTCATATAGAATAAATAAGGTTTGACGTTATAAAAATATATTGCTACCTATATTAGAGAAGCTCTTACCTTTGAAACTGTTTCATGTATGAACTGCATAACTTTTCTTTGGAACATAACAACTAAAAATGAGCTTGTCTTATCTACAACCAAGATTTATACCCTAAATATGATCAGTGTATTTTTAATAATTCATAATCAGTTGAAGAAAGTGTATCCCATCAGTAGCACCAAGTAGAAATGTCAGAATATTTAAAAATAAAATATTAGCTGACCTGACAGTGGTAGTATTTGGAGATAACATGCATTTTTGGCACAATAATGTTCCATCTAAACTGTGAAATATTTTCATGAAAGAGTCACAGGACTCATAAAACCAGATGTGGGTGCATTGAATTTTTTGTAATGGTAATGAAATTAAGCATCTTATAGGCTACAAAAGACAGGTTACATTAAATAATTTTTAATGAAACAAATAATAATTTCAAAGTAACAGTAACTGAATATTGACATGTGAAAATTATGGACATAGCACATACCTATTGAATGTTTTTTACATAATAAATGAATTTTTTGTTACTCAAATATAGTACTTCTGTAGATGGGTCTAGATTCATTGTTGGTGGAATCTATAATGTTGATGTAAATATGAACCCAAACCTAGAGACATCTGTAATATGAAATAAATAACCAGACATCATATAATTTATTATAGCAATGAAAAACAAATAACAGAGAACTAAATATATAAAATATTTGGAGTACATACTAAACATGTTTCTAAAACTGTCAACTTTTGCAATGTCTAGGTTGTACGAAATATTCGTTGCTTGAATATTAGTTGTCATAATAACTGTTCCTGTAAAATATTTGAAAATAATTTTAGTCAACCTATGGTTGAAGAGACATATAAAAAAATTTATGCACAAAAAAAATTGTTAAATTGTGGACAGAAACTATATTGCTATTTTTTTTAGCACGGACAAGTTGTAACATCAAAATGTTAGGTGATTGCTTCTGTTGATCCAAATAAGCTGATAGTTTAGTAAAATAATTTCCCTATAAGCTGTAGTGAACTTTCAAACCACTGTATGGAAAAAAATAGTAGTATTTTTTAATGTCATATGAATTTTCCAAGTCACATTAATAAAAATTTTAAAGCACTTTTGATCCTCAAGAGGAAGTTGCATCCTAAGTTATGAATTTCCCAATGAATGAAGTGGGTAGGAGTATCGAAGAAGATGAATGATTTATAAACCATAAAAAACAGAGAGAAAAATAATGAATAGGAATTATATTTATTTGGAAAACACTATCTTGATGACTACAAAAATATTGAATACATAAATATATCAATGCACTGAAATTGAATTATACCTATTAGATTATCTTTTGTTATATTCCTTTGAGTAATGTCATTAAATCAAGTGAAATTAAAATTGAACTGTGGGATTTGGGCATCATAAGGATGTAGAAACATTGATGATGTGAACAGTAATCAGCATGCATGTTGAGTTTCCCTGTAAAATCTTTGATTTGGACCAATTTAGATGTTTTTAATGTAATATCAGAATCCTTCATGCATGAGATCTTTGAACATAGAGATAAGCTGATGGATATTAATTGAACATTGTACCTTTGTTCCTTGAAAACAGTAAATATATTGGGGGTTGTAATAGAGATAAAATATTTTACAGAAGACATAGATATAGATGAATATATTTTACTATAGTATGATAAAAAAAATAAGGAGTTTTTTAGAAACAATGACCTGTATATCTCTAAGTTAAAAATTGAAAACAATGACATTATTGGAGTTTTCTATGAATAATTTCACCCAATGTTCAACACACGAACAATTATTTTTAGACATTCATTTGAAATTGGAAAAAACTCACACAATGGGGTTATTGATCTGCACATAATTATTTTTTTATTTACATTTACAATTAGTTTAAAAATATAACTAAATAATAAGATATAAAATTAACCGAGTTAAAATGATCACATTATATAAATAAATTAAACGATGAATAGTTTAATATAAATGATACTTATGAAAGGTTATCAAATATTTTTTATAGACAATATTGTCTATGCAATTAGCAGCTGTGTTATGGCTATCTGCAACTATTATTTTCAATCAATTCGGTGAGGTGACCCTAGAAACAACCACATATAATTGACCATGTGAGAACATGGGCCTACGTAGAAATAACCCAACTAAAGAGAATGATTGTCCTTGATTATTATTAATAGTCATATTATAACATACTATTAAAGGATATTTCCTTCTTGGTAATTTGAAATGTCATGTAACATCAGATTGTGTCATTGTTAATCTTGGAATGAATGCACAGTACCCCAAATTACAGACAGTTAATTTTTTTTCTCCAATTACATGGTCTCCCAAATGTGTAACAATCATGTGAGTGTGATTACACAGACCAACTGATTGATCCACATTTCATAACAACATGATAGGAACACCAATATTCAGAATAATTTTGTGCGCTGTTAATCCCGAGATACTAATACCATTAGAAAACTCTGAGGTGTATATATTATCTAGCCTATCAGAATCAAAACTGGCATCACAAACATTGTCAGAGATGAAGTAATCTCTTCTTTCAGCATTTGTGAGAGATACCATGTAGTAATTGATTTCTTGAACAACATCACGTGTTGGATCTAGAATCGTTTTGTCCTTTAGAATTCAAACATCATCGTAATGGTCTCTAAAAACTGGATATGAGAATTTAACCATTGCTACGAATGCATTATCAGATGATTTTATAAGATTATATCTCAGAATATGATTTACAAATTCACCATCATCAGGATCTATAGGGTTACCATCACTAATTTATGAAACCATCAATAAAAAGGTTTGTAAGTCATCAAAATCATTATTGGAAGTCCCAGAATTTAATCACATGTTTTTTGTTAGAGTTAAGACTCTACATTATTTCCAAAGATATGATGACTTAATACTTGAAAAAATAATGTCATTTCTGTAACCACTGGGTATAACTGGTAATATTTTACCGAAATATCCACCCAATACAACTGTGATACATCCATACAGTAAACATGTATAATTGACATTTGTTGTTGTCATTATATCTATTGTAGTACAGTCCACATCCTCAAAACATTACTTGTGAAACATGGATGCCTTGTCCCAAATATTCAGTTTTGTAAAATTTAATAGTACTAATAACTCACTCCCTTGTTGGATATTGGAAGCAGATTGCTCATTAACAATGATTGGATTACAAAATTTATAATTTGTCATGCTTCCACTAGGAAGAAGTAGGGATGATATTCCACTTGATGTTACTGCTAAAAGAATACTTCCCTTTGACCACAACAAAAATGTGAATACTCTCCAGATAAATTTTTTATCAGTCCCTTCATATACATGAAAGAAGAATAAATCCCTACAATCAGTGGATATTGAAGAAAAATTGCTCTGATCACATTTTTTTGTTCATTGTTAAGGATACCATGTAATGTTATATAATAATTTCTAAGGTCGTCTATGTTGTATTTTAGTTCCTCTGTAATTGAATGATTTTTATGAGTGTCAATTACAAATTCTATAATAGGAATAGGGGGAGATCACTGGAGAGATCTATCGTTGCTTCATAAAATATCATCTATTTCAAGTAGAGAAAACATATTCCTATGTTCATTAGTGAGTGTGAAATCTAAAGAATGTTTGAAACATATATAAAGGGTTGTGTTAATTAAATTATAAGTACTGAATTACATAATGTAGAGTAAGTAAATAGTAGTACGGAATAGGAAAAAATGATAAGGTAAATTTTCTTTGGGAACATTTTGTATAGTACCTTAGAGATCTGTCAATAAACTGTTCATCATTAGAAAGAAGGATGGTTCCTCAACAGTATTAAAGAGAAAACTCACATATATTATAATTGACTATATAATTAATGTATGGAGTAATAATATAGAAATCCGTTCTAACTGCATTTCATACATAAAACAACAAATTTCAATCAATGATAGAACTGTGCAGACATATAGAGAACAATATAATTATGAAAACAATATAACCATTCACTTGTAACATATAAATGCACAAAAACATTGACATTACAAGACACAGACTACTGAATCATTTGAAGACACAAAATATAGCATATTCTACAGAAACAAATGACTGTGTTATTACATAATAGGCATCATAATTTAAAATTCAATACAAACATGCAGTTTTTTATAAAACTATGTAGAAACATGTACATAAAATAGCATGGACTAATGGAAAATTTAAAGAAGTGTGCAGAAACATGATGGAAGAAACATGACATTTATAGTTCTGCAAATACATTCAGTTCTTTATTGTATAAGAATGTCTGACATAGACTGTATTGAAATCTTTATAGAAACATATGTAAATAGTTATGTATTAATCAAACAAATGTTTATAGGACAAAGATACAATGAATAAATTAAAAATGATAGAAACTACACCGAATAGTTGAGTTTAATGATATAATCCAGCTATAACCGTGTAATTTAAATGTTTACAAAAGTGTAAACCATTTGATATGTGTTCACCTAAGTCATATTTTTCATAGAATCACCTAGATAACAATATAAAATGTGTTACATCAATAGCAACATGGAATCCTTAATGTAACAGCTCACAGATGCATGGATGGAATTAGTGATGTTTATAGGTTTACCAAAGAGTAAATATATGTATAGAAAATGCATAAACAACACATTAATGTAGTGATGTAGAAAGAAAACATAGTTGATAATTTGCAATGTGTACCTTTCTTTTGAAGCCTTTTTCTTGTAAAATATAAGATATCATCAGAGATAATATTGCAGGTTTCATTCCAAACTATATCTGGGAGAGAAATGTTATTTGATATTAGCATCCTTGAAAATAGTATGCGTAGATAGTGGCCCATTCCCCATGCTGAGACCTCATTAATAGCGTCAATGAATTGTTAGTCATCATATATTAGTCTCATATTAGAATATACCTCCCTAAAAGTTCCATAAGTATATCTATTTACGGTTTTCAAATCCTCATATGATTTTGCGCCTCTAAGTTATGTTTGAATAATTTGTAGGTAGTTTAGCTCTCTAGTTGTAGGAGGCACATAGTAGAGTTGACTAAAACTGAAACCCTATTTTTGAGGATTCCATTTTTTCTAGACTATGAAAGATAAACCTATTTGGCTATTCTATGAAAGTTAGTCTTCTACCATCTGGGAATGTCACATTTGATTTAAAACAAGATGTGAACATTGTTTCAGCAGCATTTACATCAGTTAGGACATCTTCAATTTTTTCATCATCTCTATATGTCACAGAATTTTTCCCCAGTAAATGATAATGCAGTCTATTGATAGGTTTATATTTGTAATGTATATCATAAGAAAAGATCCCTCATGAATCGTCACATGGTGATGTGTAGCAACAGTCATAATACATCTTTATCAAATCAATAGTGTTGTCTAATAAGTCTTTGTTGTTGCTTTCATATAGTTCTTATTTTAAATGATCATTTCGATTGCTTATATATGTAAAGAGATACTTTATAGAAGATGATAGGTTGGAAACTTCAATATTGAGATGGGCTTGATACATGTGTATCAAAACTACATTGTATGGTACCACAAAATGATTATCCAAATCAACACCATTTTATGGATTATTCTGCCATCATCCCTTCAGTGATATATGACATAACCATCATCATCTACTGTTGTATGTCAAAAAAATTTAGGAAAGAAGATAGGTCATATTTCATATTTCTTACAACGTGAAGAATGTCTAGAATCACCACAAGGGTCATGGAGCATATAGTTTTTAACAGCTTCATGTAGTCCTGGGTAGGAAACATTATCTGGAATATCAGCAGACACAACTCTATTAACATCTGATTGAGTGATAAGTTTGTTTTGATGACAAAGAAACAATAATATGTGGACATGCAGGCAACCATGTTTCAAGAATTCAATTGTTCGAACAACTGTAATAGAAAAAAGTAGATTACGTCTAGTTAGTATTAGCTAATGTAATAAGAAATAATAAGGTAAAGTTATTGAACTATAATAATTAATATTATAAGGTAACTATATTTAACTATAAAAAATGATCTTACATGCCATTGATTTTCCAAATATACAATGTTCTCATAAATGTTTTAGAAGATGTTAATCCTTTATATTGGATACTTGAGATTGTAACTGTGGACAGTCAGCTGGATGAAGATTCTTTTATTTAAAAAATCGACTGATTTCAGGCCACATTGGGTTACATGTAAATGTTAGGAACAAATCCGGATACCCAGCCCAATTACAAATTGACATTGCATCACGATAATTTTGAATCCTATATCTAGGAGCGTCCTTAAATAAAGAGGTAAAAATGATGTGCTTGCCTCAAGATAACCCTTCTCAGTCACCTCAAAAAAATTCATCTTGTAAACCATTGTATTGGTTGACCTACAGTGACTTCTGGTTGAAAAGAATATAGGATAGTCTCTGAGGCTCAATCATTGGTAAGCATCGACATAAAATTGTTAGAGTAATCATCTGGAATTTATCTAGGTGGACGCTTTAATGTCATGTAATTGCAAGTGAAAAGAGAAGTATTCTCTCATTTTAACCTTTCTTAGCTTAGCAATGGTTTTGAATAGAGTAGTGTGATGCATTACGCCGTCAACATATCTATCCTGGCCACCAGTGAAAATGAATGGATACTGTAAAGGTAGATATAAACGGTGAATCTCATCAATGTATTGTAATGCAAAAAATTTATTTTGAATGATGATGTCACATTCTTGGTTTAGATCTTCAATATCACTGATAATAATCATTAAAATTTCAGATGTTGTTTGTAAGTTATGAATCACCTCATTTGTTAGTCTTTTTTAAAACTTCTAGCATTATGTTTGGAACATCTTCACGATTAAGGATATATTTTTCATATATGAAGTGTTGAGATATTGTATTTATCTCATGTAGCATTTGTTGCAACTTCTCAACAATAATGAAGTTAATAATTGAGTGATTATTTTTTCCATCATATCTATTAGACATATTTGTGTCAGAAGAATACAATGAAATGCTAGAGATTGATATTCATAGCATTTAATTAGAGAAATAACTCATACTAATAATTCTATTATGGCACTTATGTTCTTTTTCAAACACATATAGTTGGGAAAACCTTGGGGGTTGTCTTTCTACCAGAAACAAACTACCTATTCGATGATATTTCTATCCATTTAGTATGAATATAGTTTGGGTTCTACTATTGATCAAAGACCAATCAACCTTCCCACCCATAGACGTGAATGCAAACATAGAATTAAAAAGATGCATTTGTTCTTGGAAATCTCGTGCTTGTGATGAATTTCTATTGAAAACTAACATTAGTAGGTATGGAAGGGGTGATAGGAGTAAATCCAAAGCAATCATTCCCATCGAGAAGCATAGAGAAAACGTGTGGTTTTTCAGTTGCTGCATTTCCTATTTCTCTCTTCATACCACATAGAAGTGTGATATTATTGGCATATATATGTGCGGTCTCTGATATCTGAGTATCCTGAATGTTGGGGAAAAACATTTAAAAAAATTATTCAATTTGCAGAGACTGTCAAAGAATAGCATTTGATTTATGAAATTAATAATGCAGGATTACTAAAACCAATAACATGTGTTCACCGCAACGATTAGTTTTAATGGGTATCTTGCAGAAGTCGATGAAATGTAAATACGATGTGTCTTGACCTGTATAGAATGTACTACTATTTAAGGATCAATTTGCTAGTAAAAAAACCTATGGAGTTTGCAGTTGTGATGAGGAAATCAGTGTTCTTTGAACACGTTGCTGAAATATGTTAAGGGAAAGCATGTGGACTAGAATATCACGTTCTACAAACATTAAGTGTATATAATATCAAAAATGAAGAAATATATATTAATGCAGAAATACCTTATAAAAACATTTCAATGTTCCAGTAGTGTAGTGTGGTACAATAATATTTGGAAAACACAATCTGTACATAGAGGATAGAGTAAGAAATGAAATTTAATTTACAGGTTTAGAAATATTTAAGTGAATTAGTAATGCATACTCTTTCAGGTAGACTACTGTAGATTTAGTGAGATTGTTTTCCTCATTCAATAGACCTAATATAAAAAGTGACATAAGTGTTATATGGTCAGTAATTAAACGGTTGACCCAAATTATGGTCATAAAAGTTCACAGACACGAGACTTACAATAAGGTACAAGGGAGAGGGTTTGATGTCTTTGTTTTCGTTTGTTTTTTATGACATACAATGTTGACTTGGTACGACGTGCAGTTGGTACTATGAACAAAGAAGTAACAAATGATTATTTTTTCGGTTTTATGGAAACAATAATCTTCTTCTAGCATTTTTCAAATTAACATACCATTAATAGATAGAGGTGACTATGTTAATCGTCGGATTGATGTCTGATGCCATTTTCTAATAGTGGCTGAATAATAGGAGTATCAGTGCACATGTTAGAAGTAATTGGAAAACCTAGAGTACACAACATCATTTTAATTATGAAAATTTACATGAAAATCATATAATGATAGAAGTAGAGTTAGTAATTATGTAATTATAAAAAAACAGTACTCACAATTCTGTTGACGTTGCTGCATGAGTAGTATTCTGTGGATCCTTGATACTCTAATGTTTGTAGGGGTATGAATGGATTTGTAGGTTTTCATGGTATATAATTGTCAAGGTGGCATTGAAAATATTTTATAAATAGTTTATAATTGAATATAAAATGCGTATCAGTAGGTAGACAATAGGTTTACTGAAGTTCATATTTAAAAGTTTTATATTAACACAGTAGAGAATAAATTGATTCCTAGAGCATAGATACATTAAAATAAAAGTATTAAATATAACGAATATGTATGGTTAAAAAAATGTACCAATAATGGTTTTAATGAACATTAATGAAGTGATAATTGTGTGACACTATTTGATGCCCTCCGATGAAAGACACAAAAGGTTGTCCTAAAAGGAATCATATATTATCACCAACAAGACATTAGCTATATGTGATGAGTATCAATGATGGAATGGAGCAATGAAATCTGTCATGTATCCAAACAAAGCTTATGAAAATGGACTATTATTAAATGGTAAAGTGAAATAAAATAACTATCTAATAAATGTAACTTTCAATTTCACGTGGAATTGCTATTTCAATCTATTTGAAATGAAATAAATTATGCAATGAATGGTGACTGAATAATAAAATAAGGAAATATTTTACAGTAGCTGCCATATATTTAACACAATGTAAGACGTTGGTCTATGTTGTTATATATTGTAGAAAGGTGAGGCCTTATACTATTTAGGTTGCAAAAATAAAAAAACTGGGGCTCAAAAATAGTTACCCAATGAAAGCACCTACATGTCGGAAGTAGAACATGAAGTATGATGTAGGGTTGTTACAGATATTTCCATAGTAAATTCGTAATAATCATGTAAATGACGCAGTGTGAAGTGATATAAAATACATTACATAGATTGTAGGCAATGGATCTGTACTTGGTTGTTGTGGAGAACCCTTATTCGAGATTGAAAAACCTGAAAAATAAACCATATTATTCTCAATGGATTATAATTCATTTTAGGACCATATATTTCCTCCAGGGGATACCTTACATGAAACCATTCCCAAATAGATTGCCAATTATAGAAAATGAATGAAGCAACATACATGAAGATGAAGAAGGAGTCGGATCTGCCCATATCGGATGCACCGACCTCACGCTGTCTTTGTCTGAAATAGAGATGTTGAAAGTTGCATATCCATGTTTATCCATTAGGAAACTGAAATAAATCAGTGAACCGCATAGAACTATGGAGAGGTCTGAAGGACCTCCTTCTCCCATATAATTAATGTTTATCCACCACTTCTAAATTCAGTTCCTAACCTGATGATTTTTTGATTGGAATACACAAAAACATTACTCATGATATCGGTGATGAAATGGGCGACAAGGATTCAGATGTCGGTGATGCTAAGACCGAGGTTGTTTACCATCCTGGGGATGGTATACACGATGATTCCGGGGATGGTATGTGGGAGGAGATGACCAGATTTGTGTAACGGTGTAATAAATCGAGCTTTATTGAAACCGTACTCGCACCTTGATAACCTGGTATAGAATGCGAGCTGTTTGAAAAGATATGGGCGTAGAGAATAGATAGTGGAGGGAGCACTTAAGGGTTTGGAGGAATTTTTGGGATAAAATGTTTGTCCTTAGTGATTTGGTTGAATGTGGTGGTGAAATATCATATAGGAAACACCTAGAATTATTAGACACAGTAGATACTCAAGATCTCATTATTAATGAAGCTAATAAAAGAAGAATTTCTGACATTGTTATCTCTCACAATAAAATTAAAATAATATTAATGATGAAGGAGATGTATTTTTATAATATGTGTGAGGAAAAAGGAAAGGAATAAGTTATTGTTATCATGGAAGAGATGAGTAGATGCCTAGATATAGGAAACACATCACTTTTGGTGAGGTTGGAATTATAACCTACAACTGCTACTTCTACCTCCTCTAGTCGACTTCCCAAATCTTCTATTGATGCGTAACTAATATAATCCATTTTTATATAAGTGTTTAATAATTTTTTTTGTGATATTCCTAACTCACATTAAGATGAAATATAGAAATTTTGGGCACATTGTGAGAATATATATATATTGGATAACGAATGTTTAGATGAACTTGAATTGATAGATTGACTATCACTAAATCCCTGATGTATTAACATCAAGGATTTTTACCAAGAATGAGCTCAATTAAAAATTATTTTTTTTCTTGATAAAAATCTACATAAGCATTCTACTACTAAGGAATTCATGAAATAGCTCACCCATCTCAACATGTTAGCTGCTCTGCTCAAACTATTTATGAAATATATGAATATTATGTGAAATAATGTATAGTGGAAACATCATTACATTCATTTTTCATTTTATAAAAAAAATTCAACATGCCTCTATGGCTAATTTTTTTTAAACTAAATCCATTCATGTATATTCTATTACTTCTGCAATGTATTTTTAATTCACTTCACAGTAGTTTCAACATTATGGAATGAATCTGATAGAAGAAATTTAGAAACTTAGTCTAATTTTCATCCATGATATTCTAATAACTCTTCACCCTAGGCCTCCACTTCAATGCCTCTAGTTTCATGAGATTGTAAAGACCATATGTATCCTTTGACTTTTTGGGAAACTGGTAATTCTGATTCGGATTATTTTTTTAGAAATTGTGTTTACGATTGTACTAATTTTTTCCAGTAATACATGACATTAATCTCCAATTGAATCTATCTATGATTTTTTTTATTTCAAATCATGTATTTTACATTTATTTGGTTATTTTTTATGATCTAGAAAGGGCGATTACATTTAGTCATAATTTAATAATGAAATTTTATTTTGTGTATGGATAACTTACTGGCCAAATTAGTGTATCACAGTGGTTATTTCAGATTTCAAAAAAATAGTTTTTATATTCATCCATAATTATGTTCATCTTTTCATATACATGGTTAAAAAATCCCATTATTTTTTATCATAAAAATAGAGATATTCTTGGAGCCTCCTTATTTATGTTATTAGACATCATGATTTTTATGTTTCATTCATTTTCAATGTTTTCTGATAGTAAATCATTTTCTAAAAAATGATACAAATTAGGTACTGTAATGATCTTCTGTTAGTTCAGAAAGATCTACCATTTATTTAAAATTATCCATTATTTTTTATGATGATCATTATGTGGACTACATCTATAATCAGAAACTACAAATGATGTATCTACTATTGGGGAAAAATAATATTAGTTCAATAGAATCAACTGGTGAACTATAGCTTCCACTACCACACATCTACCATTAGTACATATTTAACCAGAACATATCTACCATTACAAATAATACTACTATATCACATTTACTATTAACATATATACTACAAGATCACATCTACGAACATATTTTATCTAATGTTAGACTAGTTCTTCAATAATTTTTGATCTATCTCCAAAGTACTACCATCGTTGTTTCGATGCATAGCTCAAAGTTAACTCATCCAATATATAGTATATGGAATTTAATTTATTCAATATGAGAAAGGGCTCAGGAATCACTATTGTTAAACCACTCCATTGGTGCATTGAAGACAAATTCACAACATTTTGATGTTGTTACCGTTATAAGGATCCATTGTATTATTATTATTATCATTATTATTCAATGAATAATTTCACTTAGATAGTAATATATTTAGATGTTCTACCTCATGTGCAATAGAAGATGGGGAGCCCAATGGTATATATTATACAAAAAAATATTGAAATAGTCATTTCTTATATTAATCAGTAGACCTATTTGTGAAGGATTCATAATTTTATATATATCGCAAAAAGAAGGAATTTCTCATCCTCCATGACACTCTACTTTCCATTACATTCAACGAAAGCTATATGATATAATTTACAAGAAATATTCAATGTCATATGAATATATGAATCTTTTAAGATTTAGAATCACCACTTTTTCTAACTCTACTATTTATCTCATTTGGATTATGGTTCCTTTTTTTAGTAGTGTGTTTTTTCTGTCTATTTAAAAGTACACACTGTCTACTAGTCTTAAACTAGAGATTTCATTATATTATATCAAACCTATTTATTTTTATTCCCACTAATATATGTTGAAGAGGTCATGTATGAAGTGTTATTATTTTTGTTCCCTTATATTATTGTCAAATATGAATCGATCATATATTCCATTTTGTTCAATTGATTATAAAACCAGTTCTTAGTTCGAGGAAATATTTACTAATTAAAAAACAACATGGTAATAGGTTATCCAAATAAAATATGATTAAGTATTCTCTTGATCACAGACCCCTTGATAAATTCCATGAGGTGTTTTTTTATTTTTTTTTTAATTTTTCAAGGAAAAAACTATATCTATTACTAAAATCTGATGAAAAAAATTACTTTTATAGTTATTATTAATTTTTAATTATATAGAGTTTTTTATGTAATATATATTTAAAAGATAAATTTATTTCCATTATGGTTTTAATAGAGACATAATACAATTTTTTTAAATTATTTTAAAGGTTAATCATATATAATTATACCATTTTGAGTAACTGATATTTCTAGTTAATTTGGGGAATTTGTTTTTCAAGAGAGATATGTTTATTTGTAACTTAATTGACCACCCCATATTTATTTACTTATTTTAACCAATAGGGTAGTTCTATCATTAAAAGATGGAAGTTATGTCAGTTATAGCTCATCAATGCAATGAATAAAGGGATGGAGTTAGAATACTAGGTTTAAAATTAGTGGTTATGGAATTATACAATGATTGTTATTCCAATTGTCTCTAAAATTGTTATTCCATTTAAAAACATGAATAGTCTTCCATTTGTAAAAGTGATATGAATATAATTTTCCTAGTGACCTATATATTTTTTTTATTCCTTCCATATGGTTTTTATTTGGATCATATGATTTATTGAGGTATGATATTGACTCACTACATTTTTAGGGTGAAATATATATCTTCTGGAGAATTTTATAATAAGGTTTTTCATGATTCCAAATGTACATTTTTGTATTTTTTTCATTCATATTTTTTATGTCATTTTGAAGGATAATTTTCTAATGGGAAGGTGATTTCATGGGTATGAAAAAAAACTTCAGACCAAATTTTATTTTGAAAAATGAATAAATGTGTATGTTTTAATCGAAAAACTGTTACATTATTAATTCTTTATATCCCATGGTGTTCATTTTTTATTAATACCACATTTTTAAAATGTATTTCATAGGTTTTTTGGATGGATAAGGACAAAGAATAAGTAGAATGGAAATTTAGGATATGTTTTGATGAAAAATATAATATTTATTATTAAAATGTTTTATATTATTTGAAAAATAGATACAAATTAGAATTGTCTATATTATAAAATATGGGTTTTTTATATATGAGTTAGTACCAAATTATATAAAAACATAATACTTAAATGATTCTATAATTAATTTAAATGATTTCCTTACTTGAATGAGAAGTTTTTTTAATGTTTAAGGACATTTCATAATAGTTTTTACTAAATGATGGTTTATGTAACTTTATATGTCAGGATGTTATTTTAGCGAAGGTAAATATACCTCTACAATCACAAAGGATAGTTTTTTAGGAAGAATTATATTAATTTTTACAAGTAGAATGATTTGGAGATAACATAGTTAATGATATCTTAGTGTCTTTATTGATATACTCGTAATGACTATTTTCAATTATATTAGTTGGTTAGTACAAAAAGGTACCAAGGTAATAATAGATGTGATGAAAAACATGGTGGTTGTTTGAATAGAAAAAAAATTAAATGGGAGTTATATTGAAAATAGTCATAGTTATTCTTAACCATATATCTCATTTTATGATTAACAACATGAACATAAATGGCTTTCCAAATTCATTATATATGGGATAAAGAATAAACTATTTGGTATTAAAGGTGTTTATTGTCATAATGGTTAGAATATTCAATGAGTTATGTGTCAATAAGGTGGAAAAGGGCACCGAATAACATGTCTAATGTAAAAAGATGATTTTTTTTATATAGTAAAGGAGGGCATAATGTAATAATAATCCAAGAAAGAAAAGTTCTTTTCATTCAATAAAATGAAGCGGAATATTTTTCTTCAAAATGAATCAATTAAATGTTTTCATTTTGTGGAGTATCAGCATTCAAAAAATAGTTTTTCTAGGGTGAAACCCCATGAATGAGGTCAATAAGACTGTACAAATTAATTTTTATCAATTATTAATGAGAATATTTTTTAAAATTAGAAAACTGTAAATGGAATATTAATGGTATATATTATATCTACACCTATGTTTTGATATAAATTAATCATTGAAAAATATTTATATTTTTTATAGGAAGGATGTATTAAGGAATAATATGGAAATGGATAGTTAATGAATAATATTTAATGATTAAGGAATCTACATATAGGAATTAAAGAGTTGTGATATTATGGTGTATTAAAGTATGGTCACTAGTTCAATGTCGTAAAACACCTTTTTAGATTTTTTTTATGGTGATAATTTGGGAGATATTTATTATTTTTCGGTAGATGATTGATTCATATGATACCCTTAATTTTAAAATGTGGAAATGTTATTTTGTGAAGAATTATATTTTCTTCCCAAGGAAAAAATAATAACAGTATTGATATGATTTAATTTTTATATTAAACTTGATTATTATAGTTATTTTTTAGGATCATCATCATATTAGGGAAACATTATACGATTTATATTGATATTTTTCTGTAAAAGGAAAACCCATAGACTAGGTTCCAACTATGACAACCCTACTTTTATTACAAACTTAAACATGATTTATTACATAAAACTTTTCCTGATAAAACAAGAAGATCGAGAGGTTTATTGTCTTTGGGGCTTAGTTTTATTACATAAAAACTTGAAACATGAAATAAGACATCTTTATTGAAAACTTCCTTTACATGACCACTACATTCCCTCGTACTTAGCATTGCATGGGATAACCTGAGGACATGCATAAGAAAAGGGTGAGCTATAAAGCCCAATAAGGGAGTACACATAGAATAACACGAGGAGTAAAATACATGTTAGACAATAGGAATATCAATAGTGCATAAAAGAAACATGAACATAAAGGCATGATATAGAATGATAATCATAACATGGAAATGTGGTAACAACACTTAACATGGAATTAGCATGAGTCAAGGGTCATTGCACATAGAGCATGAGTAAATCCACATTGCACTTAAAGCATGAGTAAAACCTCATTTCACTTGAATTATCATGAGTCAAGACTCATTTCACATGATGTATCACGATACTATACATTACCAAATGAATTGGAGCGCTATAAGGGAACACCCTTGTTAAACATTTCATTTCATGTATAAGTGTGCCACATGGATCATAAAACATGGATTCATTAAACATAATCATTTATTCCACGATAAAGGAATGTGTAATTAATACATGAAACTTTATAATCAATAAGTAAATGTGTATAATGTTGAATACCCTTGATGGATAAATGGGCATGGTATTCACTACACAATGGCATTGGCTTAGAAAATCAGTGCGATTTCGACAACGTAACGACGTGACGTAAGAATTCATAAAAAAGTTCGATGAGAGAGAAAGGGGTTCCTCATCATATTTAAATGTAATGGACAGTGTGGAGGTTATATAGATACATGTACCAACAATTTCAATGGAATTTAGATTCATGATATAAAAGTATTTCTTGAATGTAAATGAGGAGAGAGATGTTTCTTTCGGAATATCGGCATCGTAACAGGTGTATATGGGAGGCATTTAATGAGAGATAAAGGGGTCTCCAATCATTCAAAAATAAAGATGGAAGTATGAGGGAGGTGCAAAACCATACCCCAAAATTCATAATTGAAATTAAAATGAAAAACAACTTAATTAAAATTGGACAAAAATGAGAAAGGAAGAGAAACCCTTACTTGGAAGTGTGCTTCAAAAGGCTAGAGAGAGGCTTGTGAGAGGCTTCTTGAGAGATTGGGGAACCATGGGAGGATTATAGATAGAGTATGGAAGATGTTGTAGGAACAGAAAGGGCTTTGAGTGAGGAGGAAGTGGGAGCTTGGGTGGGTTTATATAGGAAAGGTGAGGGAATTCTTTATTATTTAAGTTGGGACCCCCTATATTAAATTAATACATACCCCAAACCATCCCATGGTTTTTTCCCATGGTTTTTGGAAAATAGAATAGGAAAACAATATTTTTTAAGGCCAAAGTCCTAAATTCTTAATATAATAAGGTTTCTTATGTGGAGGTAAGTCACACTCCGATGGAAATTAATTTAAAAAGGCAAAGTGTTGAATATGTCTTGAGGGGTCCATTAATGCATTGAAAAGTAAGTCAAACAAAACATAAATCACACTATTTTAATGGTAAAACATATATTGGCCTAACATAAGGATTATAGTATTTTATTACATCACTATTGGGTCATTAAGATGTCAGAAAACACATTATATACTTAAACGGTAATTAATTTTTACCCAAAAATTTGACTGTCTCAGAAAATTATGAAAAATTCACCGTTGGATTATTTCGACATCCTGATTCCAGAAATAACATATATTTTATCTAAATAATTTTCAAAATATGTTAATTTTCACTTTTAAAATAAAAACCAACATTTATCAAAAATTCATCGGTTTTGACAGAAATGGCTTTCAAACCTTAATGAAAAATTTAATTGCATTCATAAAATTATAAGATCATTTATATTTAATAAAATATAATTTAATATTATTATTATTATTTAATTAAAATATTATTAAATTCAAAAATCCCTTAATTTAATAAAATATTTTACTTAATTAAATAATAACTTGAAACACCCTTTGTACTTTAAAAACTATTTACAATGTATCAAAAATGACAAGAAATTATATTCATTATTATATAAAAAAATAACGTACATGAACATAGTAATACTTATTTGTTACATAACCCCTTAAAACAGCTGCATAATACCTAAGGGTAAGGTGTATGATGGTGATAGACTCTTGGAGTGGGTCGGATAACATCGTTCGAGTGGTAATTTCAATCAACTTCCACTTTTCCCGTAGATGATCACATTCGAGCATGACATGATGAAGGTCAGCTTAGGCTTGGTCAAGGGAGAAGCCAAAAGATTCCTCCTCTTTTCCGAGCTCCGACAAAAGGGCTTCGTATGGGGAAATTCTACTGGATGAGGCCATCACTTTCTTTTTGTCTGAGTAAATTGGATTTGTTAAAGTCCTATATTTATGCTAATCCTGTGATCACTATTCAACGGCTTTATTAGCAACGGTCAAAATTCTTAATATAAAATCAAAGAAGTTGACATTTTATATAAACATAAAGAGAAATTTAATTAGATCAAGAGGGATTTCCATTAATGAAACTTGGGGTCGTTACAATATTCCCCCCTTAAGAAATTTCTCCCTCGAAATTTTCCTTTTCACACACTAAAAAATATGTGGGTAACTTAGCTTCATCATTTCCTCTGATTCTCAAGTCGCTTCTTCAAACATGTGGTTTCTCCACAACACCATGATGAGGGGAATTTTCTTATTTCGTAGAACTTTTTCTCTACAATATAAGATCTTCACTGGTTGCTCCCCTTAAGAAATATCATCTTCCAATGGTACCACCTCAGAAGAGAGTACATGTGAAGGGTCTGGTATGTACTTCATTAAGAGGGATACATGAAATACATCATGCACTTTGGCCATGGTAGGTGGAAGTGCTAGTCGATCGGCCACATCCTCATCAAGATCAAGAATCTCGAAGGGGCCGATGTACCTTGGACATAACATCCCTTTAATTGCGAACCTCATGACCTTTTTCTACAGAGATATGCATAGAAACACCATGTATCCAACATTAAACTCAAGGTCTCGTCGACGATTATCTGCATAACTCTTCTGTCAACTCTGGGATGCCCTGATATGATGCTGAATGGTTTTCACCTTCTCCATCATTTCTTCGACCATTTCGGGTCCATGCAGCTTACGTTCACTGACCACATCCCAACATGTCGGTGTTCTGCACCTTTTCCCATAAAGGGCTTCATAGGGTGCCATTTGGATGCTCGAGTGGAATCTTTTATTATAATAGAACACAACCAGAAGAATTTGTTGATCCCATCCGTCTTTAAAGTCCATTGAGCACGCTCTCAACATATCCTCTTGTGTTTGGATAGTCCTCTTGGATTGGACATTAGTTTGAGGATGATAGGCCGTACTAATGTTCAGTTCAGAATTCAGATCATGTTGAAGACTCTTCCAAAAAATAGAGGTGAATCTTGGATCACAGTCAGACACAATAGATAGTGGTACTCCATGAAACCTTACCATTTATCTGATATATATTTGTTCCAGTTGTTCCAAAGAGAAATCCACCAGAATAGCAATGAAGTGTGCAGTCTTTGTAAGACGATCCAAAACAACCCAGATTGCATTGTTGCCATTGGATATCCTTAGATTTCTGGTGACAAAGTCCATGGTGATTTTCTGCCATTTCCATTCTGGTATGGGAAATCGTTTTATCATCCCCTTAGACTTCTGCCTCTCTTCCTTAACTTGGTGACACACCAAGCACTTTGATGTATATTCAGAGATCTCCTTCGTCATATTATCCCACCAAAAGTTTTCTAGGAGATCTCGATACATCGTTTTCCTCCCTAGGGGAATAGAGAAATTTGAACTATGTGCATCATCCAAATGTTCCTTCTTTAGCTATGAACATGAGGGAACACATAGTCTTTTCCCAAACCCCACAATTCCTTCTTCATAAACATTAAACTCTGAGGATTTCCCTTTTTTGATAGCTTCCACTTTTTCTTGAAATCCCACATCATCCTTTTGAGCATCCTTTAAACTTTCCAAAAGAGATCGTCGAGAAATCATTTGTGAAAGGATTGATGATGTTCCCTTCTTTATGATTTCCACATCCATATTCATAAAGTCTAAGAAGATTAGATCCTTCTCAATTCTCATAATTGATAGAATTACTGGGTCATTTCTACTTAGGGCATATGCCACCTTGTTCGCTTTCCTAGGGTGGTAATGTATTGAACAGTCATAATCCTTGATAAGCTCTATCCATCTTCTATGGTGCATATTAAGCTCTTTGTATGTGAATATATATTTAATAAACTTTTGGTCAGTATATACCTCACATTTCTCTCTATAGAGATAATGCCGCCAGATTTTCAAGGAAAAGATGACCACCACTAACTCCAGATCATGCATTGGATAGTTTCACTCATGGATTTTCAACTACCTTGAGGCATAGGATATAACTTTATCATTCTTCATCAGCACACAGCCTAATCCCTTCTTTGAAGCATCACTGAAAATAACAAAAAGTTCCCCACTTATGGGTAAAGTGATCACGGGCGTAGAGATAACCCTACTATTCAACTCCTTGATGATTTATTCAAATTCATCACTCCAAGATAATTTTACTCCCTTTCGAGTTAGCTGGGTAAGAGGGTTGTACAATCGTGAGAAATTTTTCACAAATCATCGATAATATCCTACTAACCCCATGAAGCTACGGATATCCGTTGCCAATGTTGTCATCAACCATCCCTTAATTGCATATGTTTAGGATGGGTCCACAGATATCCCATTGATTGTGATGATATGACCCAAGAATGAGACCTCCTTCAACCAGACCTCACACTTTCTTTACTTTGTAGAGAGCTTCTCCTTGCGCAAAGTCTCTAGTACAGTTTTTAAATTATCCTCATGATCCTCCTTGGTTTTGGAGTATATTAGAATATCATCTATATAGACTACCACAAATTTGTCAAGGTAATCTCTAAAGACTCTATTCATCAAGTCCATGAATATTTCTGGAGCATTGGTGAGTCTGAAAGGCATTACTATGAATTCATAGTGCCTGTACCTTGTACGAAAAGCAGTCTTGGGGACATCTTCCTTCTTCACACTTACTTGATAATATCCCGACCGCAAATACACCTTGGAGAAGTATTGTGATCCACACAGCTGATCAAACAAGTCATCGATTCTTGAGAGAGGATACTTGTTCTTTATCGTGATTTTGTTAAGCTCATGATAATCGATGCAAAACCGCATTGACCCATCCTTCTTCTTGATGAAGAGTACTGGTGCACCCCATGGTGAAGCACTTGGGCGTATAAAACCATTATCCTGATTATCTTGAAGTTGTTTCTTCATCTCGTTAAGCTCTACAATATCCATTCTATATGGAGTCTTGGATATTGTAGTGCCCCATGTATAATTTCAATTGAGAACTCAACATCTCTTCTTGGAGGAAGACCAGGCAGTTCCTCGGGAAACACTTTAGCGAATTCCCTTACAATAGGCATTTCATCAAGGATGGTTTCTTCCTTGGACTCAATCATCTGATCCAGATTTGTGTGCTCATAAGGGAGTAATATCCATGCTTGAGATGATGGAGCAAAAGAAGATTCATCTTCCTTCTGAAACTTGTAATAAATCGGGGGTCGATTCTCCATATGGAGTGTAGTTTCCATCTCCCGACAATTTATGTTGGCTCTATATAAGGAAATCCAATCCATGCTAGGAATTTCATTAAATTACACCAGAGGGAGTATGACAAGGTTCGCTGGGAAATTAAATCCACAAACTATAACATGGGAGGACTTATAATCATGGGATGCAATGATTTCCCCATTTGTCGTACTCACCGACATCTTTAATTCCATGAATTGTTGTGGTGCGGGGATTGTTCTACTAAACTTTTGAGATATAAAAGAATTTGTACAACCAGAATCAAAAAGTATGTTCACAATTCTTGAATGAATAACTAGTGTACCTGTCACCACATCATTTTCTGTGTTCACATCAGACGAAGTGATGGAAAAAGCTCTTCCTTGCTGCCTTGGAGGTTGTTGGTTGTCTCTAAAAACCCTTAGATTAGGGTACTAATTTGAAAAATTACCCAGTTCTTTTCATTTGTAGCATTTAGCAACGCGTTGAGGTTCTAACAGAGCATTCCTCTCCACTATCGCAGTGGTGGGTCTTTCTTGCCGATAGTTAACAGCTAGGTTCCCTTCTCTTCCAAACCTGAAGCATTTTCTCGTCCCCTTAACGCAATTTACAGGGTGCTTCTTTCTGCACTTTTTCCAAGTGGGGGGCTGGATCTTCTTAGAACTGTTGGATTCATCCATAGGACCACCAGCATTGAAGTCCACCTTACGCTTCTTGTCCACATGATACCCTTGTGATTCCCCGATCTCCATTTTGACCTTGAGGGCACAACATACAATTTCTTCATAGCTGTCGAAGTCACAGATCGCTAATGCTTTCCGCAAGCTAGGATTCAACCCACCAAAGAAGCGGCTAACCTTGAATTCGGGGGTAACAACAAAGCCGAAAGCGTATCATGCAGGCCTTGTGATGTTTTACTTGTATGTTCCAATAGATTCGTTATCTTTTTTCTTGAGGGAAAGTAATTCCCTTTCAATATTAAGCCGGAGGGTGTGCGGAAAATATTTATCAAAAAAAATCTTCCAGAAATCCTTCAATTCCAACACCTGGATCTTATCCTCAGGCTTTGTATTTTTTATAGATGTTCACCATTGATCAGCTTCACCCTTCATACGATAAGCTGCCAGGAGAACCTTCTATTGTTCAGAACATTGGAGGATGGAGAATATCTTTTCAATGGAGTTGATCCATTGTTCAGCGATCGTGGGATTAGATGATCCACAAAAAGTAGTAGGCCTTTGTTTCATGAAGCTCCTGATAGCGACTTTTTTATTCTTAGGGGGAGGGGTCGAACATTCTTCATGAACAGTGTTTCTATTCAAAAATTGAGTTACCTGAAAGAGAATCATGACAAAGATCACATTTCTCACTCCCATTGGATTTGGTATCTCATTAGTATAGTCATCACATTGATCTTCACAACGGTTGTTAGCCCGAGTCCTCCTATTACTGGCCATTGGCTGGAATAAAAAAAATTTAGGGGTAACACATAAAGCGTAATCCAAAGACAAATGTTGATGACTTATAAATAAACTTTAATTTCCTTACTCAAGTGTCTATAGGCTTCAATCTAGGATTTTCATTATCTACTTTCAAATATATATTCGTATGGAAATTTTTTTAATTCACTTAAAAAGGGTTCATACAGAGCTTTGGAATTTATTTAAACACATCCCCTGATAGTGTCGTAACCAAGAGTGTAGCAAGGCCTGTTTTCGTGCACCAGTTCCCGTTCGAGTCTAGCTCAAAGCTGTGTTTTCAGGTTTTACCTCTAGGATACATCTGTGCCAGAGCCGCCTCTACCTACTTGTATCTAGACAGGGATGTATTTGTTTGATAAACCACTTAATCAGTACTTACCAAAACTTAGGGATGTTTTTATTATACTTAGTCTTGTATCTAAGCCTTTACTAGTGTTTCCTAAACCCAAAATTAACTAAACCTATCCTCTGATACCAACTAAGACAACCCTGATTTTATTACAAACATAAACATGATTTATTATATAAAACTTCACTTGATAGAAAAATCAGATATAGAGGTTTAGTGTCTTTGGAGTTTATGAAAATTAAATAAAAACTTGAAACATGAAATATAACATCTTTATAGAAGCTTCCTATACATGACCACTACATTCACTAGTACTTAGCATTGCATGGGATAACCTGAGGACATGCATAAGAAAAGGGTGAGCTATAAATCCTAGTAAGGGATTACACATGGACTAACATGATGAGTACAATACATGTTATAAAATAGGAATATCAATAGATAATAATAAAAACATGAACATAAAGGCATGATAAATCCTGATAATCTTAACATGGAAATGTGGAAACAACACTGAACATGGAATTATCATGAGCCAAGGCTCATTGCACATAGAGCATGAGTAAATCCTCATTGCACATAAAGTACGTATAAACCCTAGTTGCACTTAAATTAGCATGATTCAACACTAATTTCACATGACATATCATGATACTATACTTTACCCAATGCATTGGAGCGCTATAAAGGCGCACCCTTCTTAAACATTTCATTTCATTCATAAGTGTGCCACATGGATCATAAAACATGGATTCATTAAACACAATCATTTATTCCACGTTAAAGAAATGTGGAATTAATACATAAAACATTACAATCAATAAGTAAATGTTCATAATGGTGAATACCCTTGATGTATAAATGGGCAAGGTATTCACTACACAATGGCATTGGCTTAGAAAATCGGTGGAATTTCGCCAACGTAACGACATGACATAAGAATTCATAAAAAAAGGATGATGAGAGAGAAAGGGGTTCCTAATCATATTTACATGTAATTTACAGTAAGTAGGTAATATATATACATGTCCCAACAATTGAAATGGAATTTAGATTCATGATACAAAAGTATTGTTAGAATGTAAATGAGGAGAGAGAAGTTCCTTTTGGAATTTCAGCATAGTAACAGGTGTACATGGGAGGCATTTAACGAGAGAGAAAGGAGTCTCCCATAATTAAAACATAAATAGGTCAGTATGGGGGAGGTTATAATCCATACCCCATCATTCATAATTTAAATTTAAAGGCAAAACAACTTAAATAAAATTGGACAAAAGATGAGAAAGGAAGAAAAACCCTTACTTGGATGTGTGCTTACAAAGGCTAGAGAGAGGCTTGTGAGAGGCTTCTTGGGAGCTTGGGTCATCTTGGGAGGATTCTAGGGAGAGTAGGTCAGATTTTGGACGAACTCCAAGGGATTTTAGTGAGAAGGAAGTGGGAGCTTGTGTGGGTTTATATAGGAAAGTTGAGAGAATTCTTTATTATTTAGGTTTGGGACCCCTTATATTAAAATAATCCAAACCACAAACCATACCATGGTTTTTGTCCATGGTTTTTAGTAAAGGGAAGAGGAAAACAATATTTTATAAGTCCAACGTCCGAAAATCTTAAAATAATAAGGTTTATTATGTGGAGTTGAGTCACACTCCCATGGAAATTAATTAAAAAAGGCACAATGTTGACTATGTCTTGAGGGGTCCATTAATGCTTTGAAAAGTAAGTCAAAAAAACCCAAAATCACATTATTTTAATTTTAAAACATATATTGGCCGAAAATAAATATTATTTTATTTTATTACATCACTATTGGTCATTATGATGTCATAAAACTCATTATATACTTAAACGGTATTTAATTTTTACCCAAAAATTTGACTGTCTCAGAAAATTATGAAAAATTTACCGTTGGATAATTTCGACATCCTGATTCCAGAAATAACATTTATTTTATCTAAATAATTTTATTAATATGTTAATTTTCACTTTTAATATAAAAACTGAAATTTATCGAAAATTCACGGGTTTTGACAGAAATGGCTTTCAAACCTTAATAAAAATATTAATTGAATTCATAAAAATATAAGATCATTTATATATAATAAAATATAATTTAATAATAATATTAGTTTTTTATTAAAATATTATTTAATTCAAAAATCCCTTAATTTAATAAAATAGATTTCTTAATTAAATAATAACTAAAAGCACCATTTGTACTTTAAAAACTATTTACAATGTATAAAAAATGACTAGAAATTATATTCATTATTATATACAAAAATAATGTACATGAACATAGTACAACTTATTTGTTACATAACCCCTTAAAACAGCCACGTAAGACCTAATGTTAAGGTGTCTGATGGTGACAGACTCTTGGGGTGGCTCAGATAACATCGTTCGAGTGGTAATTTAAATCAACTTCCACTTTTCCCGTAGACGGTCACGTTCGAGCTTGACATGATGAAGCTCAGCTTGGGCTTGGTCACGGGAGAAGCCCAAAGATGCCACCTCTTTTCCAAGCTCTGATAAATGGGCTTCATATGAGGCAATTCTACAGGATGAGGCCATCATTTCCTTTTTCTGAGTAAATTGGATTTGCTAAAGTCGTATATTTATACTAATCATGTGATCACTGTTCAACGACTATATTAGCAACGGTAAAAATACTTAACATAAAACCAAAGAAGTTGAAATTTTATATAAACATAAAGAGACATTTAATTAGATCAAGAGTGATTTCCATTAATGAAACATTGGGTCATTACACCAACTTATTACATACCTCAAGTACATGATGATTGAACCCACAATTGAATATAGCTAATGGTATAGAGCTTACTACTAGAGTGTGTGATTTAGTTATTAGTATAATGTCATTGTTTTTATTAATTTTTTAAAGATAATAATTAATTTTATTCCATGAACACGTGTTTTATTATAAACATAACACTGAGATTGAAAAGTGGTTTGTTGATTGTGTGATTACTTTTATTTTAGAAGAATATTATTACATGGGCAACATTATTTAATTATGAATTTTTTTTTTGATTAAATATTGAATTATATTTTTTAAAGTATTTATGATTGATTTATATTGATTTAGGTTATTTATATAAAGTATTCACATACCATGAAGAATATATTAGCACAGAATATACATTCTTGGGTAGATTAATATAATTATGATTAGAGTTTATTGTAGATAAGTGTATAAAAATATAAGAAGAATATGTTATCAAGTAATTATGATTTGTTGGGATTAAATATTGTAGGGTATTATTTTCGAGAATATTAATGAAAGATCTATGACCAATTTTGTGTGATATTTTTGAATAATTGGAGAATTATTTTTTTATTTTATCATATAAAGGTTTATTATTTTGGGGAATTATATTGTCTAGTCCAAATTGTTACACTTTTGGTTAATTTATAAATAATTGAGGTTTAACATTTTAATTTATTTTTGTAAGTATATGATATGATAAAAAACAATTTTAAAAATTCATGCATAAAAATATCATCTTTATTACTCATCGATTGAAGATAAAGATGCGATTTTGGTGGAATTTTTATAATGGATGAAAGTCTAGTTTTCATGAAATAATATTTTCTTATGTTTATAGTCTATATGGTATGAAATACCACAAATCCTACAAAAAATCCTTAAAATATAATTTAATTAGTTTTTCTTCCAATTAATTTATTGTATTGTTCACACTTCGTAGGATTATGGTTTTGTGGTCATTTACTCTCCTGTGATTATTCTCTTTCTTTTGATAAATGATCAATTTTATAAGACTCCAACCATATAAAGTATATAATATTTAGTAAAAATAATAATTCAAGTTGAGGATATTCTTAGGTTTTTAGTTTTATATAAATTTCCCATAACTATTACATAACAACTCAGTTATTACAATGTTAACACTTCTACTCACTATCCATTTTTTCACAAAACTGTTATCTGGAAAAAATTATATGATTTCATTTTCATTAAAAAAAACCTTCCTAAAATTCATCTTTACTTCTTCATTTCATTTACCCATACATATAATATATTAAGAGTTTTTTAAAAATAGGGATGAAAAGAAAAAGATCAGTAATAGATGTAAGATAATAAAATAAAATATTAGTCCATTAATAATTATAAACCGAGAAAATCATACATTTCACCCACAAAACATATGATATTTAACATACCTCATCAAATAATAAGATTCCATAAAATACCATTAAAATAATTAATTATAAAGGTAACTTATCTGGTATATATCATAATTGCGTCGTACCTTTCACAAGTATATAGGTATTAACCTCCAAGGTTATGTTTGGAATATTTATCATAGTATATTCTATAAATATCATAATAGAGGCCATATCAATTAACTCCTTCTAATTACCCAGGTCATTGGAGTGATATCATAAGCTCACCCTCCCTTGGTATATCATGTAACCACACATATACAATATTAATTCCAAACAACAATAACGTAATAAAAACACACAAAACAAGCATAAAAAATAATTAGCTTCTCCAAATTGCAATCACAAGATAACATTTCATGATATTATCATAATAAATCCCTTATCAAAACTATTTTGAACACAAAAATACATGAAAAAGGAATATGATATATATTTTTCATTTCAAATATTACGTCTTGTAGAGGAATCTAAAAACAAAATATTGGTCATGAAGGTGGAAAGGTAATTGTCATTGCATACATTAATAAATAAATACTTTGATTTGTTAGTAGAACAATTCAAAGAATAATAATATTTTATAAAACATTTGAATTAAAATAAATATAAAAGGGGTTAGTTGTACACCGTATAATAGAAGGTGGTGTATATATTGTTGAAATATGACATAGTGAAAGTATATTGAGACGAAGTCCCTTACCATGAGTCTAAATCATCATGTACAATCCTTATATTCTAGAATAATAAAATTTGGTTAATTTATACTTTCTTGAGATCCTTCTTCAATTTTATTTTTCCTTTATATCACTTAATTCCATGTTATAAGAAATATTTTATTATGTTGGTTCATATCAGACATTCAACGGATATTTGGTACTTTATTCAAAAATTAACTTTGATGGATGTCAATAATCCATGGGGTCATAACTCCATAATATCATGAATAAATTTTATTAAATATTTATACATTTTTAAAATAAAATATACATTTAAAATAAAAAAATTTACTTATGGTATGAAATATGAACAATGTTAAAGTCATGGAGACTATATTACGTATGAATGCCTGAGCAACGTTTCCATTTTTTCTTGATCAGCATGGAATTAACATTATTATTATTTTTCATTCCAGAATGATCTTAATATAATTATATTCATAATAATTATTTAAATATACTTATATATATCATATAAGTTCTATAATGAATAAAAACAAGTCATATCATTTCGTTGAGGTGATAATTCACATGTACGCATGAACGATGTTATCATTTTTATCTGCATGGACTGTTAGAAATGAATTGATATATTATTATTTATAGTGATTAATATGTCATAAATATCACATTTTAACATTAATAACATTATTAGGTCAAGTAATTAAGGATGTATATGGAAAACGAATTAGATCTATTCATAGAGGTGATAGTCCACATGTCTGCATGAAAGACTGATTTCTTTCCCTTTTAATGGAAGTGGAGATGGATTTAAGTGAATTTTTTAAAATAATAACATATCATTACATTGGGTATACTAAAGATATTATTTAATAATAGAATAATAATATTTGATGGATTTTGAAGAAGAAATAAATTTGAAATACCTAAAGAAAATAATGCATCTTATTTGGTTGATTACCATTAAAGAACAACTTAAACCCTCTTAGAAGGTTGATCATTCTAAAATAAATCATGAGGAATGTGTGGAGAGATTATAGGAAGGGTTTTGGGAAGATCATCACTGATCCAAATGGTTATTCATGTGTATTTATTATAGAATAATGAGTACATTTATATTGTATAGGGGGTACCCTTAGAAACTCTTAAAATATTAAATTAATATAAATTAATTTTTTAATCCAAATTACTCTACCATGAGTTATGTATAATATAAAATGAGTATAGTTTAATATCATTTCATAAAATTATAATTATACATTTATTTAATTTATTTTAAACCTTGCCTTTTCAGTTTACCCTTAAATTTTTCCTATTAAATTTAATTAGAGTAACATCGTTTTAAATATTACGAGGTTAAAAATTTCACTTACTTGGGTTAAATTCACCATAAATGGAAACACTGTGAGCTTATAAACCTTATTATATTAAAATTTTAAATTGAAAATATTTTATGGATTTTTGAATATTTTAATAAATTATTATTATTATAAAATTTCAGTTTTGTCAATTTTGACATTAATCATTTTATATAATTTAAATAAGAATGAAACTGAGAGATAACCTAAAAACATTTAATAGACTTATAACAAGTCATAGTAACAATGAAATTTCATTTATGGAATAAAATATTTCAAATTATATTTATTTTAATATTATTATTTTCATTTAATTGATCCATTCTTTGAAAAATGTTGTATTTCATCATCATTGTGTCATAATTACATTTAAATATTTATTTCATAATTATTATAAATATTTCCAAATGATAAAGGAAATAATTTTATCTTTCTAATAACTATATATAGTCAAATATATCACTCATGAAATATCATATTAATTTTTTTCATAAGATACATGTTTATGGTATTTTTATTTTTTTTATTCAAATACAATGTTATTAATGTCATAATCGCACTAATGGGTCCTAAAAAGGCCAACATTTCGGCCCATGTATTTTATTGGTTTTATATAACTCATTCAATAATACTAGTAAATGTTTTATGGTAATTTTATTTTATTATAAAATTATGTTTACCAATATTTAGCATATTTATGCTTTAACAGTGGTAAATAAAATACTATAGTTACAATTCATAAAAAATTATTTTGATCCTATTGTAAAACATGTTTCATATCTATTGAAACATTTTTTGTTATTTTTCAAAAATTCAACTCATACAAGTGGAAAATTTGAATTTAAAATTTATTTGATTGTCAGAATGAGAAAATGGGTTTTTTGAATAAAATGTTCAAAATTTCACAAAGTTTTTCTATTCAATTTCAATATCAAAATGATTTCAATGAACTAAAATATATAAAATGATTAAAAATAATCCAATTACACTCAAAAAACTAAATTAAAATACTAATAGATAAATAAATTATATAAAAAATCACTTTAGGTTAAAATTTAGTGTTTTTAACTATTCATTAAAAATTGATTTTATCTGAAAAATTACAGTATTCAACCAAAGTAAACATTGATGACCAGCTTCCAAGGAAAATGTTTATTTTTTCAAATAGAACCTATAAATGTTTCAAAACCAAGATTCAAAATGGGTTCACCATCAATTGGTGATAAAACTGCATTTTTAGAAAAACACACATTTTATCCATAATGTTTTATTTATTCATATATATATTCGATAAAACACATATGATTAATTTTAAACATAGTATTGTATTAATGTTTCATTAATTTAATCCAAAAGTTTGATTTGATAATATTATAAACCCAATTATTTTCACATAAATAGTTTTTCATAAAAACACATACTTTTTATTTAAATATTTTATATTTACATTTAAAATTAATCTTCAAACAAATGAATCAATATATACAAATGTGTAAAACCTAATTTCATAATTTATTTATTATCATACTTTCCTTCCATTCTAAAATCTATACGATTCCAATGACATAAATTAATAATATTAATAATACATTGTTTTTCAGTATAACTCAGAATTGTGAGCAACATAAGATTTTAGAGAAACTGCTTGTTCTGTTCCAGGTAGGCTATCAAAAATATAATCTATTCTAAAGTAGAATTACTATATAAATCAATAATATTAATATATATGATAAATTTATATTTTATAATTACTTAGGATGTTACATCATGAACTCTCCATCATTATTTGGACAATATGGATTCCTTCCATACGTTATTTCCACTTCTTACTAAAATATTCCAATTGGTAAACCTATTATGTGTTATCCAAAATGACCATTATACACACCATTACATTATTATAGAACATTATTGTAATTAATTTAAAGGCCTAGAAATGTGATCATGGAAAAGTGTTTAAGAATCGATAATTTAAATCTATCTTCTGAAAACATGCCTATAGTCACAATTTATATGAATCATATACAACTTAAAAAATTAAGGACATTGAATGGATAAATATGACTGTTTAATAAATTTATAGAACAATTCTCAATGAATATGACACTACAATATATTTCTAGGAAAAATATGTTCTCAAAAAATTGTATGTAATTAATATAGTTCTTACATAAATAATATTAAAAAATAATATATAAATTATTAAATAGTAGAAAACAAAGTTTTAATTACCATAGTGTTTTTGGAAGTAATGTTGATATTCTTAACATAAAAGAGAATATAGAGATATTTCACCAAAAATATATGATTGAATTATACATTTTTATTTAGAAACTAAAAAATATTATACGTTATTAAAAAATAAATATAATGTTGTGTAATAATATATTCTAATATATTTTTAAAATATAGATCCACTAAAACCCAAACATTGTTTATAAAATCATAATGATGATATATCATATATGAATTTAAAAAATACCTCTGTATATTATATTCCATATAATAATCCACTTGATAAGTCACCTGTTCAAGAACATAAATATATTCTAGAACATGAATATGTAAATTAATTTCTTCATAATTATATATCTCAATCTATTAAAACCCATAATGCACGCCATTTATATGCAATAGTTGGAGATCATGATAAAGTAACTCAAAGTATCACCTCGCTAAGAAACCTTGATGAAAACCAGTCTTTCACATCATATCTTGAAAATAATCACATTAATTGGAAAATTAATGTTGAAAATTGGGTAATAGTAATTAAAGAAGAACATATCCAACTTAAAATAAATAGATTCATTTAATTATTTGGCGGATCTAAAAACTAAATTACTATTCATAAAATATTTTGTATAGAGACACGTTTAATGAGTCTCAAATAATCATCAGAAACAAATATATGTTGGTTTCACAATGACATAGATAAAAATAATGAATTTATATAAATAACAGATTACACATATAGCTTTCCATGAGCCCATTAGATTATTTATTTCATATTGTTCATATATTAAATTTAAGCTATATCAAATGGATTTGAGGATTTTATTCTTTAATGGTTATATAATTGAGGTTGTATTTTCTAAACAATCCTTGGATTCCAATAAAATAATATATTAAATCATTTTTTAAAATAAAAAAAATCATTGGGTGGTTTAAAACATGCCCATAATGATGTGTATGATTGGATTATATGCTTTATTATATCAAATGGTTTTAAAAAATGTGTTCCTAAAGCTAATATATTGATAAAGACTATTTCAATGGATTTTCTAGTAGTTCAAATATATATTGATGATTTTACTTTTGGATCATCTAAAAAATCCATACGTATTTATTTTTCCAAAATGATAAAAAAAAATTATATTATTTTAAAGAGTGTGTTAAAATAATTGATTGAATTTTTAAATTTCTAAAACAAATAAGGTAATGTTTTATATCAATTAAGAACAAAAATACATTAAAAATATTTTTAATACATAACACACAAAAAATTTATAGTCTAATGATTACATGTTGTAAACTATATTTTAATGAAACTGGAAAATCAGTATATAAAAATACATATAGAGAAATTATTAGAAATTTATTATAATAAACATATAGAAAAACTAATAATATGATCAATGTTATAATCTGTTAATTTTTTTGGAAAAAACTTTAAAATATCGATTAAATTAACATAAAAGGGGGTTTAAATTCATCAATACTACGACCATTTTGGATTGGTTTATCCTAAGGGACAATAATTTGATTTATTTAGTTATTCTAATACTGTTTTTTGTGGTAATAAATTATATAGATTGGGATGGAAAATATCATATATTGGGATATTATTTTGTATCATGAAGTAGTTATAAATATAAATGTGTTTCATTATATACATCTTAAGTTGATTACAGAGCAATAAGTATATTTTGTTCCAATATTTTATTTATAAAACACACATTATTCAACGAGTGATACTAGTTGATACATGTTTCTATAAATTTTAAAAATAAATGTTATATAAAAATTTATAAAAATTATATATCTCATTCAAAACCAATACATATTGATATAAGACATCACATTTATAAAGTTCATTTTGAAAAGGGAGATATTACTCTTGAATTCCTTGGTACTAAAAATAATCATACTGAAATATTAAATAATCCATTTATTACAGAGTGAATGAAAAATATCAAACATGAATTGGTAGGATTAATTTTGTTTAAAATATTTTTAAACTAATTTTAATATTATTTTTTACAATATTTTTAGTTTTCTTGTATATATATATATATACATTTCTCTAATATTTAGGGTTCTCTTAAGATATTTTATCTTATGATATATCATATCGGTTTTCTTATATGTGAAACAAATATTGTTATTTCATGCTCATTAATTTTCTAAAATAATTAAATGATTGAAATTAAAATTTCTAAATAAAATTTCCACACTCTCATATATCCTAAACCAAACACTATTTTAATCCCTCTATCAACCATCCAAAACTAAATCCCTAACTTTTCCAATCATAAATCTCATTATCATTCGTAGAAATGATTAGATCATTCAAATATTATTATCTAGAATAATTTATTAGAGTGATGTTTAGTTTAGGAAAATATAGAAATCTTTAAATTCTAAATCTCATTTATCATGAATTAGTGTTTGAGATAAAATTCATTATTGGGTGGTTCATATAAATTCATTACTTGGTTTGGGGAGTTTTTCATCATCAAAATTGGAAAAATTTAATCTATGATAAAAATAGTGAATTTTACATATAAAATTTAAAATAGTTTTACCTAAATATGGTTTTGGATTATAGAGATATTGAATATGTGTTTTTGATTATTATTCATGGTATAGAGTGTGAGAACATAATTAATTTTTTAGTTCACTGTATATGTGTCCCATATCCATGTTAGTTTAAGGACTATAATATCATGATTCAAATAACCCATCACCATTTAATGATTGGGTGTGTACTGGAAGATTTTATGGATTGTATAACCTACTAGAAGTCATTTATATATTAGAACAGTTCATAATAAAAGTTGTTGTTGAAATTTTTTCACATTAATATAATAGTTGGGAAGTGATATTTCATCTCTATAAGGTATGATGATTTTTTATTGTATTTATAATGCTTAAAAATATTATGATAATACTAAATTTATTTTTTATGGGTAATATGGAAGACTTAACAAACCCATATTTGAGATTAAAAAATATTACATTCATTATCTTTATCTTTTAATGGGATAAAATATTGGTTTATATGAGAGTTAAAATACATATGATTTGTAGTGGTGTTATTTTAACTAAACAACAAAAAAATGGCTGAAGAATATCTTGAATCCTTGGAAGAGGATGTGGATCCCTGATGATGATAGAATTTAAACATATTCAATAGAGTCTCATATACTTATAGGTAATGATATAACATAGATATTCTTTGTTATAAAAAGATATTATTAAATATGATTATTCTTTGGATAAATGTGAATCCAAATCATCTATTTATATAAATGAGGTGTCATGAAGAGATTTTGATGTTTCCATTCATGGATCTCATGGACATTAAGATACTATAATATTTGAGATACCATTTGATTATTAAAAGAGCCTGAAATAAATTTAATCATTGAAATAGTTTCAAAGGGTTATGTATCATCTGAGGTGGGAGAGCTCTTGGATATTCTTGGTTTACACCTCATCTCAATAAATTTGAATTTTAACTATATTTGGATCTATTAGATGATAGTACACCGATTTTTGTTATAGGGTAACATAGATATATTATTCCAACCTTGTAGTGAAAAATACCCTACAAATAAAATCATAATTTTTATGTATGTGGTTTGTTCAAAAAAACATAGATTTTAAAGTCAATAAATATCTTGATAAGAAAATATATTCATAAAATAACCCTATGTTCAGTGACCATTAGTAAAATTAGTGTAATTAAACCTTTTATAAGGCTACTCCTAATCAAACATGTGCTATTTCCTCTCAAGATTCTAGTATGTCCTCTGTACCTCCTTCAGTAATCACTTCATTATAAATCTTTAAAGTCTATAATTATATTTTAGAATATTTAATATAAGTTTCATTAATTATTAGTTAGTTTAATACCCAAGACAGAGTTTAGGATATTTGATAAATTATTTAAATTGTAGTTTCAAATATATAGCCTCTATTGTTCTTAAAAATATATCATACGTACCATGAGAAATGGACATTTAAAAGATAAATGGAGAGTTCTATAGGTGACATTTGATCATAAAAATTGTTATGATTGATATTCTGGCTACCATGTACATACTGTATATCGAAATGATTACCATTTAATCTAAAACATTCACATAAACATTAGTACATCCTCTTACATCAGTCTCTATAATATAAGATTATTTTTGAAATTGATTCATGGAGAGATTTAGAATATCCCAACTACTATGAAGGATATCATAAATAATTTAAAAATGGAAATAGATGTAAAATGAAAAAATTAGAATGATTTTATTAAACAATATTAAATTAAGAATATAAAAGATAATGGTTTAATAAAGGGTAAAATGAAGTAATACCCTAAAAAAATTTAAAAAATATATATATTTCATAACATATTTCCTTTTATATTCTAAAAATTTAAAGATTCTTCCCCAATTATCTTCCTTCAAATCCATTGTAGAGAATATATTGGAGATTATTCCTCATTATAGTCAATTTATCTCCAAAAAATTTGGGTAACTTCTTTTCATGGGACATGGGACAGGGGCTATAACTAATATACGAAGTATTTTTTATCCTTATTTCTTTATTTTTCATGATCATATTCTATAACCACCTATTCTTTAATTTAAAAATATATTTTCCTCTCTCCCCCAATCCTCAAATGTAGCTTTAGACTCCACATCATCATCTCATTCAAACAATACCTCATTTATTTCTCTAATAGAGTACTATATCCTCATTGTAACATATGAACATGGATAGATCTAACTAATTAACAAAATATTTTCAACATTAAGTCACCCTTGAATTCCATAGACGCTTCTTCTTCCTCCAAATATTATTGGTAATGGATGGACCCATATATTCTATAGGATTCCAATTCTAAATTTATTTTTTAGGGTCATTATAAACATTTTTATAAATTAAATAAATATCTATTTCTTATTTCTTTGTCTTTGTTCTTTTTACTAAATATATTTTATTCTATTTTTATTCCATATTTTCTCATTAATCATTCGTGAGTCCTACTGATAAAACCAAAGATATTATTAAATATATAAAATACATAACGGGTGAATAAATTTTTTGAAATCTATAAAATTTTGTATTTTATAAAATTGAAAAAAATTAGTCATTATTTCCAATTGATTATTAAAACATATTAAAATACTTAATGGAAAATCATAAATACTTGGAATAATTATTTATTTCATTAGTTATGATAATAAAAATGGGTAGGTCATTTTCATAGTCTGTACAGTCCTGATTTTAAATTTTTAAAATTATACTATTTTTTATTTCTAGTATATTTTATTATTAATAAAACATAAATAATTTTTTTGGATATGAATGAAAATTTCACTAAGTCCCAGATCGACCACATGACCACATGATCAACTATGTATAATATAAGGAAGACTCAAGTAATGAAAAGGTAATCCATGTGACTAGATTTTGTATCTCAAGCATTTGTAAAAATATTTACTTTTTATTGAGGCATTAATTGACTACATGACAAGTGGATAAACTGTACTCATAACAGATCGACTATAGTTGTTTTGTCACAAACTCTTGGATTATCCAAATGAAAAAACCTTTTCATAACATATTTGAATGAAAAAAATATTTGTGAAATTAATAATTTCAACAATTTAAGGCATCAACTATATGAAAAAATGAAGTTACTGTGGTCAGTACACTCATTTTCAATGTTTATAAGACTGACTGTAAATGTATGGTGATCGATCATAAGTGTATGGTGATCGACCATAAGATCAAGTGATCGAAAATAGTTATATTTGTTTGACCATAAAACAAATCAAATACTCAAATCAATATTAATTTAATTTATTTAATAAATTTAGATGATAAAATAGAAAAATGTATGGAAAATGAACTGGAAAAATGTATTTTATTATTAAAAATATTTATTCCACTATATTTCTATGAAGAAGTAAAAGCTTGTTAGAAACTTTTCGTTAACCCATATTTACTACTGTAGTATGAGGATATTAAATGATAAATTTTATGTTGGTAGTTCATTTTAAATAATCATTTTAAAATGAAAACTGAAGATATTGAAATTGATATGAATTTTAAATCAATATCAAATATTTTAATGAATAAAAAAGACTTAGTTGTGAATTATTTTAAACATCTATAAATTGGATCATTACAAAACAAAGAATAATCCGGAAAGAACATCTAAATGTTTTCATGAATCAATTTAAAATTCAAATATGGATATAAGTAGATATGAATCTTTTATAAAACAATAAATCAACATACTATAATACACCGAATTATTTCCCTTCTCTAACATTTTTTTATACCATTTATTTGCGTGTGATTTACACAGTATATATTTTAACATTATATCTTATACTATGATAAATAGTTAGAGGCTCTCATTGTTATTATTTTCTCATCTATTGTCCCTCAATGAACTATGGAAGAAACTGTCCATCATATATTTCATGCATGAAACTATGATGTTTTAATTCTCCTATGAAGAACTATGGATGAAATTATAAAGATATTGTAATGAATTATTTTATTTTGTATATAAAACCTCATATATGTTGTGGATCTGATTATTTATAATAATAAATATAAATTTCTTTTTTTACTCAGTGGAGAGGTCCATAACTCAACTTGAGACACAACCAATTGTTTTATTTAATAATTTTTTCCCTATTTAATTTTACATATTTTATTAAAATATGTTTTATGATTCTAAAATATATAAAAATAATTACATTGAAATTTGAATTTAATTTATGTTTTTTATATTTTCATGGATACTAATAATTTAGTTTCAAAATCTCAAATGGTTTTCACCAATTTTAATAGAACAATGATCAATAATCAATGACTTTTTTAATAAATAAATTATATATTTATACAATTTTATTTAAATGGGATGTATTTAATAAGTTGGGTAATTTTTATTTTACATCATTTTTAATATAAATTTTAATTTGAAAGACAATTAACCCCTCATGTGTTTTCCACTATGATCGAGACACTCTTTTATGTCACATTCATTGATAATCTCAAATACATAGTGTGGGAATAATTTATAATCCACATGTATAATGTGTTCAAGAATTTTATTTTTTGGAGCTATATGATAGAGGAGGATTATAATTTTAAGGATACATTATTATAGTTAGACAATAGTGATGAGTATGGAAGCATGGAGGACCAAATATTTTCATGGGGGAAAGGGATTTGTTTCGAGAAGATCGTTAAAGGTCCTCAAGAATGTAACTATGTTAAAAACAAGATGATTATGACATTAGAGGATGTACTTAGGAGTATGAAAAGTTATTTGGGGTTCCCCAAGGGCATTTTTGTTGATGTTGTGAATTTATTTACATAATTTATCAATCAGAGCATAAAATATCAAATTGGAAAGATAATTATTAAGGTATATTGTTCCTAAATGATGGTATAATGAAACCGCCTCAACTTATTTGGGGGATCATTCCAATAAATTTTTGATTCTATAGAATGATATAACCTCGAGTCTAATTCCTGATAGTTTTACATTATTATATATAGAGTCCAAGAGTTTGAAATTTATACTTGGGACAATGAATCTCAAAACATTATTATAAGATGAAATATAATATTCATTGAAGACATTATGTATAAGGACTATAAATTTTTAGTAACCTTTGATTAATTAATGTGTCTTAAAAATATAAGGTTCCATTTTATGTGTACTTAAATGTTATGGATTACATTAGAAATCATTTCAGCATGTAATTATAAGAAACACCAGTACATAAGGTGGAGATAAAAGAATGAAGAGGTAATGTTTCAATATTTTCTCCATTATATATATACTATAAAGATCAAAGACTATAGAGGATCAATAATTAAAAGATAAAAATATGAATGTCACATGAATATAAGGAATTTTAAAATAGTTAAAACTATGGATAGATTCTATTGAATGACACAAAGTGAAAATATATGTTGATATTTTTCACAATTTACACTTAATGGATGACAGACATCCTACGATCCTTTAAGTAATGAAGAGTTTGATAGACCAAGAATAGTTTGTGTTGGTTATGAGGGGTGATGCTTATTACTTGTATATGTTCAAATATAATAGTAAATAGGATTTCAAACAATGAAAAATATCATAAAATTGGTTTATCTTATAAAGGAATTGGTGGATGGTAGATTGATATATAAGGATAGTGTAGTGATTAAAATTTTTCCTTATGATAATGGTTTATATTTATTTGAAGTCATTTCATCCTCAATTATGTATAAAAAACTATTCAAATGGTTTTAAGCATAGTTACAGTTGAAGAAATTGTTTTTGAATAGTTGTTAATATAGAATATATAATATATTGGGGTCTCAGATAATGAAATATATATGGAAAAACATTGTGATTTTAATGTTCACCAAAACTAGAGACTTATATTTTGACTCAAATGTAGCCTTTACAGTTTCAAGAATGAAATAAGGGAATATTATTGTTATTTAAATGAAATATATATGCAGTGTATTTATGTTTTAGGTAATATAGAAAATTTATCTTATTTGAATGATTTTGGAAATGTGAATTTTTTTTATCTGAATTATCAATGTTGATGACATGTTAATTACATGTATGAGGAAGGAAATGATTTAAGCACTAAAGGATAATTTTCCTGAATTTCTTTGAGAAAATGAGTTATGATCTAATGAAGTGGATTTTAATGATAAGGATCATATAGAACCTATTTTTTGATACCTTTTACAATAATTATATAGATTATGTTAATGATATGGTGGAATACTTTTGTTTTCTGGAAGAAACACCACTGTCCACACAAAGGGATATAAACATAAAGTTTCATAATGGTAAATCACCTATTATTAAAGTTGAAGTCAAGTATATATATAAGGATCATTAATTATTATCAATAATATGATTTATGTAATCCATGTTATAAAATAATCTATGAATTTTTCATGAAATGAATCTTGTATAGGTTAACAACAAACAAGTGATGTGATTAATAGGAGAATGGGATGTGGATTCTTCCATAAAATATAGGTTCTATTTAAATAAAACAATAAATTGGAAGATAAAACGAATTTAAATGGTTTGTGGACAAAACTTTGGTTGGGGATTTAGATACATTGATTAGATCCTTAATTTTTGTGTTTAATTTTAGAAGAGTTTTAATGAGTTAGATCATTAAACATTAACTAGATGATTCACTCTCAAAAGTGGTTGAAGATTATGTTAAATTTATGTATGTGGGGAAGGATTTTGTCATGTAGAACGCTTTTTTATGGGATAATTGTATAAAATAGAAGTTAGAGAATTGTTTTTAGATTAAAAATGTTAGATTAACTTGTCTATAAATATGTTCTTTCAATTTCATATGAATTACATTCAGTTAAAGTATCATAGATTTTTGAGGTCAATATATTATATGGTGTTACATATATAGAATATATAGGGAGTTTCAATTGAAGAAGACGCATTAAAAATGGTTTATTATATTTAATGGGGTAATCATGTGCCTTAGTGGGTTTGGGATAACCAAAAACTAATTATTGGGGAACCATGTAGATTCAAAATGTAAACTCATGTGGAATGAATGAGGTCTATTGTAGGTGATGAAGGATTTATTAGTGTGTCTATAGAATAATAATTTTAGGTCAGGGATTATTATCCTCAATCTCTATGATAAACAATTTTAGGTGATGAATATAATAACATTATAAAGATAATCTCTAGTATCCAAATTTCAAATAATACGACATTTTGATAGAATTTTATTAGTAGAAGTTGGAAACATAACAAGTTATAAAATATATACATGGAATGTATAGTGGAAAAAAACATTTTTATTTTAATAATTATATGTTAATCATGGGTGTATATCAATAGATATCCTCATAAGTTAGTATATGACCTTTTTATGGTGGTTGGAGTCTTGGACTAAATAAGATATCCTCTATGAAGATTAGTATAGGTGGATTGAATCCCATAAATATAAGAAGGAATTGGAGATCAAAATACCAAGTTGGGAACTAAAATATATATAGTGTGATATCACATTTACTTATATTAAATATTCATTTATTTTATTTTATTACTCTTTCATAGAAATTATATATCATTTAATACACGGGATAGGGTGAATGTATGAACCATGTACGTTGTTGTTATTATTGTTCCATTGAGTTTCTCATTTAATTGTTTTTTATTGTTGTATCATACGACTATTTTTTGGAATAATATTTTTATTAAGGTGATATATGTTAATATTTGAATTCAATGTTATAATCATTGAATCATAAGTTCATATTCATGGATTTTTTCTATGTAAATTTTGTCGGTGGTGTATCAGTTTATGGAATTATCATTACCTGTAATGATTCAAGAAAGTGGAACAATAGAGAATATATTGTATGATATTAATATACTATTTCAATTAAATTTATACTATAATAACTACATCCACAATGAAACACATGATAAAATTTAAAAACACACTTCTTTTAGATACAATCATCTCTCAAAAACTAAAATCTAATCAGCTCAAGATACTAAAAGAAACTATCAATCATTCCAATAAATCACTGTCATTGAATACTAAATATTTTTATCCTTATTAAAATTATATATATATTTTAAATGTTTTTACCCTTTTTCCTTTATTTGAAAATAAAATAAATTTTAATTGAGATTACCATTAAATAAAACTATTCTCCAACTCTCAAACAGTGATTTGATTATCTTCAATGAAACATAAAACATGGAAATTATAATCATCCCCTTTAGGTTTTAATGTCAACAAAGTATCATTAACACATATGATAAAACCAATGGAATTAGTTATAGTCATTAATCTTATAGATTTCATAGTAATTTAATGAAAATTAGTCAATTATAAGATTATATGATCAAGGAAACAAAGAAAACTTACTAATATGTCGATTATACAACTAAAAAAAGGACACATAACATTTTTTCACACATTATTATCTATATTTGATGTAGAATCCCTTTAAAATATTCTTTGAAAAATCCTACATAGATTATTCATCAAAAACATCAAATAAGATCAATAACCAGGCACATATACACATATATTGAACGGATAAATTTCCCCAAAAATATATTATTCCCTTGAGGAAAGTCATATTATTTGATTTTATATTTTAATATCTATTATTAATATATTTATATAAAAAATTAAGGATCTTGGGTGGAAAAACATACTATATGCATTGAACAGGGAAGGCTGAATTTCCTTCTTCAACCACCACCGAATGTTTGAAAGATCCCCCTGTAACTGATAACATATATGATCTGCTACTATCATAATAAAATATGATTTTAGATTAATATTTATCTAAATATTCTCATATTCATATATATACCATTAGAAAAAATAAACATTAATCTAATTGCACAAATCTTTATTTTTATTTCTAGACATTTATTATTTTTTCAAAAAAAAAATAGAACCTTATTTATCAATTTCATAGACTTTTATTAATAATTATTTTCACTTGAGAATACAAATTTAATCTTAAAAATTCATATTATTACCATATATTTCTTGTGGGGAATTTCTTATATCATGCAATTAATTAACATGTGACTTTTATAAAATCATGATTTTCCATTTTATTAAAAAATTTAAATAGAAAATATCGTGTGAAACTCATAAAAAAGTTTTGATCGGTCATAACATCAACAAAAATATTTCAATCAATCAAAATGATTCTTCGATATACAAATCTATAGATGAATAATATTCTTACTAACTATATTTTTTTATAATGGTTTTCTTTCCATGATGATGTTCATTCCATCACAAATTTTTAGATCAAATATATTACCTCTACTTATTTAACATCTCATCATAATAACATGATATTTTAAACAATAACTATTATCATAAAAGAATAATATTACAACTAAATGGTGAAATTTTACAATATCACTACAATTCAAAAATTATTTACATTTAAATTTTTTTTGGAATTTTATTTGATAACCCTAATCACCAAGACACTCCACATTTGAACCTCTAAATTGTAGTAATATTTATAAATTAGCACCTTTTATGTGTTTTTTTCACCCATTAATTCATTATTTAGGATTCATATTTTTCACTAATGAAGAAAATATTCTTGCTTATCATTAATTGTGATCATTAATTGTTTTAAAAGTCATTATTTATCTATTAAACCAAACACACTACTGTCACATCAAGAATTATTCTTCTGAATTCATGGAAATTAACCAATTTTACATTAGAGTTAATTTATACAATATTATTTTTGATGTATCTTCACAGTGATAGAATCAATACATGATTCTTTTTTAAAACATTTCTTGTTAGCAGCCAATTGAGGGTTGGTGTTTCTATTTTATTTTTTTGAACACATGAGTTTCATGATATAATATCAAAAAAATTGTGGATCTATTTTGTTTAAAACATTATTATATAGAATATTATGGTGTTATATATGTAATTTGGAATATGGTGTTCTTAATATTAAGGCATTTCTGGCGTTATGGATGATTTAGAAGAAGATATCAGAGTGCCTTATAAATAATGTTGTTTTAAATGTAGATTTTTTTGAGTCAAACTAGTGATCAAGAAATTCATATAAATGGTCAGTCAAAGATGTTTGAAACAATTTATTGAAATTATAAAAATATGGTTCTATAAGTGAATATTTCAAAGAAAATTATATAGTATATGAGTTATTTTAGATTGATGTGTTATGTTTATTTTTTGTTAAAGTGTTTTTGGAGTAGACATTGATGAATTTATAAAATTATAGATTATATTCTTGTGTTGAGATAATTTTTGTGAAAATAATATAGTCTAATAAATAAGGGTGACCAATTATGAGTAGTTTGGAACATAAAAAATGGAAATATACTATTATGAGAAGCACACAATTCCCATATATAAATATGTAGGATAGAAGTAATATAAAATTAAATAAATTCCTTTGATGCATATAATAACATGTATTGGTGACAAGGTTTCACTTTAAAATATATGATAAAATTTTTAAGGATCCTCAATATGAGCTATATGATTCATATCCTCAATACATAAAATATATCTAGGTTTTACTAATGATAAATGTAAAAGTATATATGAATAGTGGAATAAATAGATATAATCAATCTAATACATAATATTTCATTCTCATGGAATAGGGTATGTATTTATAATTCATTGGGATGTTGTTTAAATGTCACCACAGAATGTCTATAAGTAATCGTGCTCTGATTTAATGTTACATTGATAAATTTGGAATGATCAATAAGTAGTTCATTGATGATATATAAGTGTAAATATGATACCCTTGGAAATAAAAGAGGTTTATTTCTGTTAAAATTTTAGATGAAAATTTGGTTTTCCATAGATTATGATATACATTATGTAATGAACCATACTACAGTAACCTTGTTTTGATGTCTACTATATTGAATTAAAATATGATATAATGAATTTCATATTAATGGAACAAATAGTTTATAAGTCTTGGAAAACTAGTTATATATGTGATTCCCATATTTTTTGTTAATATACTAATTATAAAATTATTTTTTTCATGAACATCATCATTCTATAGAATAAATCCAAGTATAACATTCATAGTAAACATTTTGGATTCATAGGAAAGAAAACAAGATAATGGTGAGATCAAATGATTATAAATAATCACGTTAATGAGATACTATCATGGCTGAATAAAGAATAATAAATGTGGAATATGATATATATACAGGTAAATATATGAACACACATGACATTAAATCAATAAATTAACCATCATTCTTTGATAAGGAATAATCGTTTTGGAAAATAAAATAAACGAGTTCACATTCCTTTAAAATAATGTTACTATTATGAAGAGACAGGTCATAATCAATATTATATGGTAAATAACTGATGGCACATTCCATTTAATAAAAAAATTAGAATGAAATTATTATAGGGATATTATTATTTCAAAAATATCATGGATATTAATTAAAACATTTATAATGAAGCAAATGTTTAATTATTATATTTCATGATATCAGATATCATGATACCCCTATTCTCAATACATTTCAATTGATAGTTTAAAACTATGAGTAAACACCCATTTAATGAATGATTACTAATTTTACTCATGGGGGTATAAATTTTTAAACAGATTATTAAATTTTGAGACCTACCCATCACCGCATGTCCAAATAAATCATGAAATATCTAATAAAAAATTTAATTAATGAAAAATATTCCATATCATCAATTATATGTGTTTAGTAAAGAATATATTTTTTAAATATTTCCCCTGACAAAAAATAAATTTGTGTATTGAATAATTTATGTATATATTATATAATGTTTATGAAATAAACAAATCTAAGATAAATAATATCGATATTTAGGGTTAATTTAATGTCAATGAAGACATTAAAATGAATATATCAAGGGAGTGTTAATTACTACAAAAATGTATTAAGAAAGTGAATTTAAAATCATTACTTGGTCATAATCATCATAAAACATCAATAGAAAGAATAATTATGGTATCCATAAAACTTATCCCTAGTGTTATATATATAATTTTTTTCTATTTTTATTGAATTTAAATACCCTAAAAATATCATTAAAAATATTATTGAAGAATTATCCTTTTCACAATAAAAATATAATTTTTTAAAACTAATAGTTTACAAAATATTTTTTATAAATATTATTTTAAAATAAAATCTAAATCATGTTAAATAATATATAAAACAATGAATGTTTGTGATGGTTTGAAATTACATTCCTGACATACATGTTAAAATAGATTTCTTTTTCTTTATTATTAAAATATAAATAGGCAATGATTAAAAAAAGGAAGTTTCAATTAAAAAAATTAAAAAAGTAAATATTGATAAAAATTTATTCAATAAATATTTTTTATAATGGAAATCCATTTTGGAAAACTGTTTTTATTGAAAACATGGTTTTTTAGAAAATGTATTTCGACTGAACAGATAAAAGAAATTGTATCTTATTTAAATATTTTTCGAAAACATTTTATTCTCCAACGAGTGTAAATATGGTACTATTACGTGAAAACATAATGAATAGATAGAGGTGAATAAAGTGAAAATGTTTCATTATTCTACGGTAAAATAATTTCCATAAATTTAAATTCAAGAAAAAATTCATGATTAAAATGTGATTGTGGAATAACCCATTCAAAATATCATAATTTTGAATTGAGAATTATCTAATTAATAAAATATGAGTATTAGAAGTATATCCACATAAAAAATTTTGATATACAAAATAATATATCCAATATTTAATCTAGAGATAATTTTAAAACATGAAACACAACAAAGAAGTAATCCAACCCTATGAAATGGAATTGAGTTATGAAATTATTTATCATTTGGAAAACATTTTTCAAATACCTTGGACGAAATAATTCAAATTAAAACATAAAATAAGATAAATTAATAATTAATAATTATTTAAAATTTTAAATGTGTACTATATACATCATATTAAATAAATCTGGTTCATAACATTTCAGCATACCTCAATGAGGGGAAATTTAGATGAATCCCCTTACCACTTGGTAATGTTCAAGTAAAAGATTCTATTATAAAAAATTCATATTGAAATAAAAATTACATTATTTATTATATAATAATTATATTACCTGTAAAATGGATAGTATGAACATAATATAAAATAGTTTATGTGCAAAACAATAAAAAATGCCTCAATGATGTGAAGATTAGATGAAATCCCTTACCTCACAATTCATTTTTATTAATCATTATGTAAAATCCATTATAATAGGATTAATATTGTTATAAATTTATAACATAGCTATATCTATATTTATAATATCATATATTTTCCAATGATAACATTTTTCCACTTTTTTAAATAATATTTCATAATGTTAATTTTTAGGCTGTGAAAAATCTTGTTTTTCTGATGTGTGTTTTATCCTTAGTGTTATAAATCTTAATCATATTTTATAGGTATATAATTTTCAGAACTATATAAATTTTATAATTATATATTATATATTATATAAATATTTATAATAATTATTAATTTTTTAAAATTTATAATGGATTACATCACTTTCCCAGAACGGTAGGCCGTACGTACGCATGAGAAACATTTTCATTTCCTTAATGGTTGAAAGGGTAATGAAGTGAGTGATACATTATCTTTTAAAAATAATTATATTTCTATATTTATTACATATATTTTCCAAATTTATCCTTATTACCTTCCAAATAAAATTTAAGTGAAAAAAACAATCGCTTCAGGAGACGGTAGTCTGTTGTATGCACGAGCTACATGATCATATTTTAAACATAATGGAAACAAGGATGTTATTTGTGATAATAAAATAACTAAATAATAATAATATAAAAAATATCATATATTTGGGTTAAAATAGATCATTATATCCATCATTAAGAGGTGGTGATGGAATTTGAATTATATTTTTTTGTGATATTATAGTTTTCAATATATATGATCAATGAATTCATTTTAAATTTAATAGAACTGGGGATTGATATATTCCATTATTATAACATAACTAAATCTTAGTATATGGATAATATATAGGTTTTTATATAATGATTTTTAATTTTATTCGAATTAAGTTAAAGAATAAACAAAATAAAAAAAACTTGTTTAAGCATAATACCTCTTCTTGGGAATCTTATTTAGGTTTTCATATAAAATCACTCCTAGGTATGATTTTTGTTGTATATAAAATATTTATATTGTATTAATGTAGTGAATTTTGTTGTTATTTATAGAAATAAATTTTTTTTAATTACAATTATTGTAGGATAGGGGTAACCATTTATAATTGGGAGAGAGGACACAAAAGAAACATTAAAAAGGAATCAATATATCCCATGTTGATGTATCATGAAATAATACTCTAAAATGTTTCATTGTAGAAATACAGTAATAAATTTTTACTAATTGTCATATTTATAATTGTCAAAAATTATTTTTAAAATATAAGATTATATAAATTATGATTATTCCATGTATGAAATATATTTTTCCAAATTAAATTGATAGAATATTCATATTCTAATTTTACATTATATATGAAAATGTGATTAAAAGAGGGTCTCCAAAAAGATAATTCTCAAATGTATAAATGGGATTAATAAAAAAATTCAATATGAAATATATTTTAAGGACTAAAATTTGTAAAATTTTAATTCAATTTACATAATTTTACATTAAAACAATTTAAAAATATAATTTAACTTTTAAATTTATTTAATCAAAAATGTTGTTATCAATATAAATTAGTATTTTTCAATATTTATCAAAAAATGAAACATTTCAAAGAAATCCAAAAAATCACCCAAATATAATTTTAAGGTCTAATTTACAAAATTATGTTCATTTTGTAAATTAATTTTTCTAAAATTATTATAAATTATTTTTAAATTATTTTTGATAGCATGACTAAACAATTTTGTAATTACAGTTTTTCAAAATTATAAATTTATTTTTTTATCAATTTTATTTTACTTATAATAAATTGGTAACAATTATTTTCATAATTTTGATACAAGTATTTAGAACTAAAAATTTAACATTAAGTTTATAATGTTATAATATATTATGGAGAATTTAATTTTGGGGTTGTCTGTTCCCCCAGTTATCAAAGATATGAAATTCAATGAAATATATTTTTTGTCTTGTTTTTGTTTGTTGTTTAATTTCTCATATTCTATCAAATATAATTTCATTATTCAAAAATATTTCAATTTCATTGTCTACCCAACTTCAATAAATTGAACTTTCACAATTTAATTTTGATTTATAGAATCAATGGGTTGTCATTTTGAAATACCATTGTTCAAAACACCACCTTGTAAAAGTGTTAATGAAACATTCTATTGATAAGAGGTAAATGGAAACATGACATTTATATGGAATAAATTATTACATGGTCACTATTTATGATAAATCTTCTTTTAGGTGAATATAAGGACATTCAATAAAATTATAAATTATTTTATACGGTGATAAAGGTCATCGATCACAAGAATGTAAATAAGTTATTGAAACTTAACAACCTTGAAACTATAAATCTGGGATCATTTAAATGAAAAGTTGATTCATCTGATATGAAGATAATAAGATATAATGTTTCTTTCAAAATCTATATGGTAATGTTGAGGTATTATTTTAATTTCAAAAAAAATAAGTAAATACAGTTACATAATAAATTTCTATTTCATAAACATAATCTCATCCTTTTTTGTTCCTTGATCAATTTTTAATTCACAAAATAATCTTTGAAATTAATATCCAAAAATCATTTTTTTGTGCCTATTTCAATAAAATCCACATTTAACATATCATAAGATATATAAATGTGTGAAAATTAATTATTTTGATCTGAATTTGTTTCGAAATAAATCAATATGGTTACCCTAAGTTATTAATATCTAAACCTCAATATTAACACTACTAGATCATCATTAATATTTATAAATAGACATATTTATGTTAAAAAGTGATATATTTAGCTGAATATCAGATAGGACAATAGTGGATTTTAAGACTTATAGCCTTTATAAATGCGTTTAATCCTTATGACCTTTCTATATGCGACGAGTCATCCACCCGTATGTGGGTTGAACTTTTCCTAAAACCGTTTTAACATTACTCATATAATCTTCAAACAATTATTATAACCCATGATTACTACTACATCAATGATTAAATAATCTTTAATGTTTACCAATACAATTAATATTAAATAAAAAAATGTAATACAGTTATTCTTCATATAACTTTTTTACTAAAATATATATAAACCAATTTATTTAATTTTCATAAATATTCCTAAAATATACATAGTTTTGGTAGACTCACATCATATAAATACTAAATAGGGGGTTTATGATTGTGAACATATGATCAATTAGAAATCATAAACCCATGATGGTATCTGTAACTCATAAGATAATTATGAAATATATTTTTCCAAAATTAACATAATCCTCATAAGTTACACGATTTCTATAATAAAAATAAAATTTGAAAAGATGCCTATATAATTTATTTCTAAAATACTAACATATAATTAAATAATTTTAATTCAATATTAGTACAGTTTTGGTCTATGAGTTAATATTTAATGGTTGGAATTAATTGTGATAATTCCAATGTTACACAACTTTTGGAAATTGAAAAATAAATTGTCCCCTATGATAAAATTAATTCCTTACATCCTACACTTCATTTTTCCATGAAAACACATTAAATTTTATCCTTATTCCCCATGCATAAAAAAGTATCCATTACTTTGAGACAGATTCATGGGTGTCTCTTTCCAAATTTCCTACATGATGGAAATCAATTCTTTATTCCTCTATGATCTAGAACAATCAAACACTAAAAAATCTATATCATTCACTTATTTGGTGAATCTAAGAGTCATATCTGTTATTAGTAGATAATAATATTTCAATATAACTTATTTGGTAAAACCATGAAAAGATTCAATCATATGGCCATCCTATTTTTTTCTCATATTCACAACATTTTCTTCCATATTCATTATTGACATGATTTATTTGGGTTACATTCATTGATTAAATCCAAAAATCATATTGTGAGAACCAATAATTGTATTAGGAAAACCATATAATAATCTATATTATTTCTAAATCATTAAATATTCTTTATAATCTAAGATACCTTAGGATAAGCATAAGACATTATATGTCATCATCTACTCAAATACTTCATAATAGTTTGAAAAGATAATATGAATTATTGGATGAATATCTATCATGTGGGTCAAATGAGGAACATAATAAATTCGATTATTATGTACTAGGTAATTCTAAGGTTGAGGATGTCAATCGTTTTTTAGATTAATTAACCCTATATATATATTCTCTAGATCCACATACACTTTTATTATCAAGACTAAGATGCTTTTATAGGATAACACACCTAATATATAACCCCACAAAACATTATTTCATTATTATATACATGTCCCCAATGCCTAAATAGGGCCATGTTCTATAAAATATGTTTTCAAAAACCAATTACTCAATGATGTTACTAAACCTCCCCTAATATTAACTTTAATGAGATCGAAGCCTATATCCCGGAGTTGGTGTCTAGATTATCATAATCATCATATGAATTTTTATTTAGAGATATTGGGTGATGAAAAATCCACAAATGATGGACGGATTAAAAAAGCATATGGGTTTTTGAAATGGTGAATACAAAGGGTATCCCCTCAAATAATATTAGTCCCCATAGGTACAAGGCTACGAAGGTCATGCAGAAAAAAATCGCTAATCTAGGAATGTAATGTGATTTTAGATAATCTGCCACCTTGTTTCCCTCAAAGTAGTTATAGGAAACATTTATTTTATTATCATGGAGATCAAGAAACTTACGAATTACATAGTAAAAGGATTTAGGGACCACACTGAGACCCATGAAGGAATTAGAGATGAGAAAATACTCAGTTTCAGCCTCCATGAGGTCCACCCTCCTTTTTCAGAACACAATGAGTCCCGAAAGCATTTTTCCTCTACTAGTAGCAATGTGCCATGGAAAAAATGTGTAAAAAAGTCCAGGATGGCCAAAACATTGGATTCATTAATGACCCCCACCCCCCGAATGTTCCCCAAGAAATTGGACCCATCCGTGTTAAACATGAGGCCATGATGTGGGGGGTGATATCTAACACATTTGTCGTAGGAGATACTGGTGGTAGTAGCATGGTCGTGATGGGAATGAAAGAGTCGTTGAAGGGTGGGTTCATCTATCTCAGTACTAAAAGCTCAGACGAGTTCAATAAGAAGTATATTCATACTAGTAGTAATCACACACATAGAGGAAGTCAATTCATCATGTAGGTATCTGTTCCAGGCCTGGCACATGCACCAACGACATGCATGAAAAACCAGTGAGTTTTTTTATTGGTCCCCGTGCCCACGAGGTATGGAACCAATAATTATAAAAGGGATTCTCTGCCATGGTTGTAATATGGATACTAGAAAAATCTCCAAGTATTGTCCAAATATCTTTTTCTTAATCAATCTCACAAAAAAATGATCCGAACCTTCCTCCTTATACTCCAAGCAGCAGACACATTGGGAGGACATGCTCACACTACATTGCTTGATATTATTGTGAGTGAGTATTTCTCTATGGGAAATCATCCACAATATGATTTTTTACTTTGTAGGGATGGATTGATCACACATAACACCATTCCACTCCTCCAAACTAGCCTACGAGTTAGAGACAAGTTGAAAATACTTGTACGAGAGGAATATTAAAGGGTATCGGGTAAACACATAGCGATCATGGGATGAGGTAAGACCAATTAGGTGGAGCAAGCCCAGCCGGTCCCTATTATGTATAGTGTTGATGAAGGATAGATAGCTGTTGGCCTCTCCGAAGGATATTAACATGGATGGTAGACTCAGGTAACCAATGCTTTCCCCACACCTATTTTCATTACAAAATGAGACCTCCTATGTTCTGATAATCCACCGAGAATAGGCCTTGAGGGAGATAATGAGGGGAATGATCTCACTCAAGAAGGGGGAGGTACGACCGTCCAAATTGACCAAATACACTACGTGACAAGAGTGCATGGTTCTTATCCATAATGGTCTCTTCTCTACTATATACAATTCCATTTCTCACATGCATTAAGGTAAGAGAATCATTGATACATAAAATGTTGATTCCATCTTCATTAACAGGCCTCTTTAGCTTATTCCAATATCCTGAATGCCTTTTTCCCTCATAAATGGGATCCCATATAAAATCAGAAAAAATAATGTCCATGCGTCGAATAAACCCTTTGAGGAAATTGATAGAAGATTGTGCAAGGAACATATTTTCCAAGAGTACGTTGTTAATCTAGGTGATCGTACCTCTAAAAGACAGATATTGATTCATAAAGTATAGAACCCTCTCTATTAACCTAGAGATGATGGGATTTAAATCATGAATGTGCAGAGCCTTCAAGGATACAAGGGTTCCCATGTTCACCATTTCATGATTACCTTTTTTCATGCCCAGATAGAGACACATTTTGAGAACGTTCTTATCATAATAGTGTCTACAGATGAAAAAATTACTCTTCCTCTTATTTATGTTTTGACCACTCAAATTAATATAGGCCCTCAATACAATGTGTAGGACTTGGTGTGATTTGTTGAACGTGTTGATGAAGAGAAATGAGTCATCTGCAAACATAATATGAGATACAGAGGAAAATCTCATCCTCCTAAGAAAGGGGAGGATCTCTCCCATGCATATGTTGTGATCAATAAGCCAGCTGAAGACATCCTGGGTGATTATAAATATGTTTCGAGCAATGGGAACAACATTCTGAAGACCACACATATCATTAAAGAATATGAATGTTTTTCCAATGAGAGAGATAGCCATCCATATTGAACTAAGCACCAGAAGATAATATTGATACTCCAATAGGAAAGGCCCATACCTAAAAAAACATTTTTAATGAATATATACTTTATATGGTCAAAGGCCTTTCTCATGCTGAGTTTGATCACTTGGTTAGAACCATGATATATGATGTTGAGGTACTAGATCATTTTATGGGCCAAGCCAATCATGCCTTGAATGGAAAGCCATCTCTGGAAGATGTGTTGTTCCATGGAGATCCACTTGGGGAGATAGATCAACAGCCTATTATTAATGATGCCGGAAAGGATTTTTTAAGATACATTACACATGATTATTGTATGAAAGTGGTCCACAGAGGTTGGGGTTGAGGATTTGGGAATGGGGACAACTGTAGTAGCTCATGAAACATGAGGTAGTGAAAAACATCTAAAAAATACCTGAATGGATGCAATGAGGTCCTTGTTCATGATATCACATGAGGCCTTATAGAAGGTTCTAAGAATCCCATAATGACTTACTGTGCTCTTAGGATTCGATATCATCATGGATTCATTAACCTCATCTTCTAGTGTAATGGTACTCAGGACTTCATTATCACGAGCAGAGAAGTTGGGATGCATGACATCAAAGATCCACTTGTTTCCTACAATGTACCTGTTATGAAATTTTGTGTTAGGACCTGTAAACAGGTGGCAGATGTTTGACCTAGAATGCTCCCCCACCACCACCATGTCATTTGAGTAGGAACCATCTCCTATGTCGATGTTTAGTATGATCCTACTTTTCATTTCCTTAATATATACATCAATGTACACCACATTTTTATCACCCTCTCTATGCAATTTAATAATATATTCCTCGCTGGCCTTCTGCTCTTATCTTAGTTGCTTGTCCGACAGAGGCTTCTTCTTACTCGAAAGATCCTCAATGGACCTATCATCTGAGACCTCTCCATTGTTCATTTTTATATGATCAACATCCTACCTAATACCTTCCTGGCCCATATAAACTAAAGGAGAGTCCTTCGACCATATTTGTAGCATCTTCTTGAGCAGTCACAAATTAGTTTTGGATGGCTGGCCATGTATGGAGATGGGAGGGTGGTCCCCAATGACTATAACTTTCTTGTTATAGCTGGGTGTGTTAATGTGTGGTTTGGGTTATATGTAATCATGTTAATGGTTTCTGAAATTCCAAAGTAGGGATGTCTAGAAAAACCTAAGAGACTTTCCTCAAAAACCGAGTCAACCCCTAGGACACGTCAAGAAGGTATATATGGAATGAATATGAGTAAAAGACACTGATTCCATTTCATAAGGAAGGCTTATCTCCATGGATGGGGTAGGGTTGCAGAAGGAGGTAAGGGAGGGCACTGAGAATGCAACCTTCTTAAGACGGGGTGATATGAACTACAGATCTTCCATCCCAATTCTAGAAGAGGAAAGAGCTAATGAGGTAGAGGGGTATGAGCCATGATCGAATTGAGGTGAAGCTAGTAGAGATGACTCCAAACATGTGGCAGTGGGTGTAATAATCGAAAATGTTTGAAAATGAGGTAGTGTGAGTGGAACATTCTTTAGAGGAGTCATTTTCCTTATATTGTTTATCCTCCCATTTTTTGGTTGCAACAATATTACATTTTAATAAGACATAAGGAATCACATCCCAATGGATCACACAGATTACTATTATTGTGAAATTAAATACATACCTGATTCCAATATTAAATTTGAATATAAAAATTAAAAATTAATTATCTTTGACTATATCATTATTTCCTCTTTCATATTTTTACATATCATTTATTTTAATCTACATGTATTCCGGGTAAATGAATCCAAATAAGGGTGAGAAAAATTTCAATGTAAGAGTTACAAGTAATGGAATCACTCATCAGTAAACATAATATAGTAATTATGGAATAATAAATAACGAAAGCTAAATATCTGAACACATAAGTCATTATATAAATAACATTTCTATCTAAATAATATAATAAATAATCAATGTGGAATAGTATATAACTAAACACACATTCCATTTAAAAAACCTTAATGTCATGAATATATATTGAATAAAAAAATTACTAGGTAAATAAAAAAACATATGATATTTAATTAATAACTAATAATTAATTTATTAAGGAGATAATATCATTGTGAAAATATTATGGATAATAATAACAACTGAATTCATAATGAATTAATTTAAAAATTATTATACATCATGATATCAAGAATCATGATACCTCTATTAATTATACCTTCCACAATATAGTTTAAAATTATGGGCAAAACTAATTTAAGTCTACATTACCTATTATCTTCCTACTAAAGCCCATGGATTGAGTGGATATATAATTTAGGGCCCCATCCATCACTATATGTTCAAATAATTCCTCTTATATGGAATACGAAATTTAATTCATGAAAAATGTGCCTTATCGTCAAATATAAATTTTTAGTAACGAATATGGATTTGTTAATATATCCTCAAATAAAAAAATAATAATCAATTTAGAACACTATATATATAAATTATATATAAAGGGTTAATTGTAATACTTTATATGGTCAAAATGATCACCTACCATTTAAATAATGAAAATGGATGATATCAATAAAAAACCCCCCATAAATTATTTTTAAAATAATTATTTCTTTTCATTGATGAATAAAAATTCAATAAAGTTAATTAAGAAATATTTAGGTGAAAATATAGTTTTCAAATTGAAAATATATTTTTTTTACCATTTCTGAAAATAAAATATTTTGAAAAATATTTTATTGATAGGAACATTTTAATCATATAAAATATTCTTAAAAATAGTCAGTGTTTTTACCAATTTGAAAAATCTATTATTTTCGTACTTGATAAAATAATGATTTCTTTCACTTTTTTGGCGACTTCCAAAAGGTCCTTTTTTAAATGAAATGTAGATTCCATAAAAATTAAAATTTTAAAAAAATTCAAAAAATTATTTTCAAACTCATTTAGATAAGGTTTAAATTATTTTGTAATATAGTTTTTTAAATGTGGTTTTGGAAGAAAAAGGGTTTCTATCTAAAGGGGAGAAATGAAGTTGGATTTTCATCATAAATTTTTCTCAATGTTTTTATATAACAAATATTAGAGGAACTACACTATTACATAAAAAATAGAAGATAAAATAATAAATAGTTTTAATTATTAAATAATTAAATAATTTCCTTCAATAGAAAATCATCAATATAAAATCATGATTAAAATGTGATGTTGAAATAAATCACTATAAAAATTATAATTTTTGAAGTGTGAATAAAAAAATTAATCAATTATATTATTCAATTTAAAAACCCATAAAAGTTATATATAAAAATATATTAAAATTTAAATACACAAATAGTCATATAATTTTAATGACAACAAATAAATAATTTATCATAATGAAAATAATTGATTTATCAAATTCTTTACCACTTGGTAAATTATAATTCAAATCCCATAATATAAAATGATTTAATATAAAACATAAAATACCATTAATTATTAATGTATAATGATATTACATGTTAATGGGGTATTATATAAAACAAATAAAATATATTTGTTTAATAACATTTTAATAAGCCTTAATGAAGGGAAATTGAGATGAATTTCCTTATTAATTAATAATGTTCAAGTAAAATAACATCATTTAAATAATTGAAATTTAACATAAAATAAAATTATATAAGAATGATTCATATTATTAAAAGTAAAAGTGGTAGTATATACACCATATAAATGATTGTAGGTGCATAACAATAAAATATTCCTTTATAAATGGAAATTAAGATGATGTGCCAAACACCAGGATCCCCTTTTGGTTAAAAGAATTTTACATCATGAATAATGGTTTTAATAATGAAATAAATTTATATTTGAACAATTTACATATTTTTAATATCATAAAGTATCCCCTTATGTAATTTTACCACATGTCTGTCAATAATATTTCATTATTTTTATTGTTTCAAGTGATGATTTCATTATTATGTCACATTTGTTTTGTCAGGAAAGATAATGTTCTTCGGAATATTAAAAAGTTATATAATACCATGATTTTTATTAATGTCATAAATATAAATTTATTTCATTATATAAATTTTTATGATCATTATTTAAAAGTTAACACAAATAATGGATCACATCATTTCATTGAGATGGTAGGTTTTATATACATACAAGGGATGCTATAATTTCACTAATCGTTGAATGAACATTCAATCATGTGATATATTAATTTTATAGAATAAATAAAAGACAATATTTATCACATATATTCACTAAATTTATCCATTTTGACGTCCATTCAAATCATAAGTGAAAAATGAATCACATCACTTTGTGAGGCAGTTGTGTGCCTTACACAGGAGTGATGTTATATTATTTTAAATAGACATTATTTTAAGGTTATATATATGATAATATAATTCCATATGTATAATAATATCTTAAATATCATATATATTTTTCAAATAAATATTTATTTCAAGACATGATAATTTTTTGTTTAAAATTAATTTCTCCAATTCAGAACGAGGTAGTCCATCATACACATGATCAATGACATTATTTCAAATTTGATATAATAGAAGATTAATATTTCTCATACCATTAAAATAATAAAATAGTATTATATTTATTATAATTATTTAATATATAATATAATTCCTTTCCCTTAAACATTACATAATCTTGATTTTTTATCATGAAAATACTTTCTTTCCAATTGAGTAGATTTTTAAGTTTAGAGTTATAATGAATTAGTCCATTATTAATACAGTACATGTCAAATATTACAATTTAGAAACTTATACTATATCCAATTTTTTTACACAATAATAAAAATCCCTATACTAAAAAGTAACTCTTTTTATAATAAAAATATTCTTGAAATATTCATTTCTCATTCAAATTCTTATCCCCTTTGAAAAACATTTCAAAAATTTGGGATGAGAATAAAAGGCTCAATAAGGGATATAAAATAAATAACGAAAACATCATCTCATGAATACATACAAATAAATTAAATCATACTTTTCTCTTATAAAACATACTCTCTTATACAAACATCATGAAATCATAATATTTTTGAATAACTCATAAAAATCATTAATCATAATGGCAACTTATGACATATATAATATAATTGCATTATAACATTCATTTCTACATATAGAGTAACATTTAGGGTTATGTTTGGAATATCTATCATAGTATATTTCATAAATCTATTAGGATAAACCATAACATTTATATATTTCACATTACCCAATGCATTGGATATCTATAATGGGCCCACCCACCATCAGTTTATCAGGAAACTGACTATATACTTAAAATATTTCCAAGAACCATAAAATAATCATAACAAACAAAATAAGCCTAAAAGAAAAATAAATTTTCCACATTTCAATCACAATATATCATTTCAAGATATTTATAAAATAATTTCATATAAATGATTCAATAAGAATAGTTTTGAATCAATGTGTCACATACCACATTGAAACTTCTAAAGAAATTAATATTTTATAACATTATTGTCCATATAAATACATCCTTAAAATAATTATTAAAAGATGTAAATAAATGATAATTCTTTTTTATAATAAATATTTAATACATTTAAAATGATGTGTTAGTTAAAGAGTCTCTTACCATTTTAGAAAATACATGAATATAATTAAATAAATAATATCATTAAATAGAACTAATAATATCATGTGAGTAAGGATATAATACATATATTTAACATCAAAGTAGAAATATATTCAATACATTTTACATATACACACATAAGGATCATAAAGGATTAAGGTCATTGCTTGATCAATATATAATCTTTTTATTTCTGTAAATATCATCATCACCTACAAGAATGATCATCTCATGTATTACTCTTCATAAATATTCCGAACTAAAAACCATTATTCATAACCTGTGGATCTGAAACATAAGAAATAGTGAACTCTAATCCTCAACAAGTGGAATCATGGGAGATATAAGTATTAAATAAGAATTACATGAGAATAATGGTATTATAATATGAGATTCACATTATTGTATCCATTCTCAAGTAATCATATATCATAATCTTGAATCATGTCATAATTCATGATAGTTTATACAACATAAATCATAAATGGATCAATGAACATTATCCTTTAGAGCATAAAATTGACATAAGTTTGTGGAATTCACATTATTATTGAAAATAGTTTCTTTAGTAATGTATCACTACCATGTATATCATATTAGATTGGATTGACTACCCATTTCATCATAACTAATGTTAAGGATAACACCTTAGACAATCATAGTGAGCAATTTATGTAACTGAACTGGGCTCATTTACCTTCTAAGTCCTTATTATCTCATGAGATTTATATACTTATATAATGAATTAGATGGATAAAAAATAAAATATCTCACTGACCACATAATCATATTATATTTATATAAGATCCGTAATATCATAAATAATTTCTCATGTATCATATTCTATAGAAAATAAACATGAATCATAAACATTAAAACATTTCATCAAATCATTAACTATTAAAAATAAATGAGTTTTATAAAAATCTCAACATCATAATCCTAAAACATAAATATAACGAATAAGGATGTTATTAAATATTATATCCCGAGTAATGAATAATTAACATAAAAAATATTATCCTTGATGAAAAATTTCTATAATGATCTATGGGATATTTCATGTAGAGAATTCCATTTTCATTTTGAAACAACATATTCAAAATAAAAATATTTACAAAATATTAACGAAAAAATTTTATTTTAAAAAATAATGAGCAATTTAATTGAATCATATCAAATTTAGTGTTTTTGTAGGTGGGAGATACTATTCATTACTTTTTTGTTAAAATAAACATTATTTTCACATATTCATCAAAAATTAAAAAAATACATTTTCCACAATAATGTACAATAATATTTAATTTATTTTTTTAATAAAATTAAAAAATTGGAAAAGAAAAAAAATATATGAGAATAGTAAAAACATTTCTCAATTTTCTTAATAAATATTGCCCATCATTGAAAAATATTCCTTCTTGAAGTGGAAATAAATTATGTTTTTCTTTAAAAAATTATACGATCATTTTATGTACCAAATAAAGTAAAATAATAATATTTTTTTTATGTTTTATAGATAAAAATTTTAAAAGAAACTATAAGGGGTTTGTCATAAAAGGATCAGATAATTTCCTTCATTATATATTCAAACATAAATAATCCTATTTAAATTGATATTAAATCCAAAATACAACAACACTTTGTTAAATTTCGAATAAAAACCACATAAATGATATAACCATATATTGATATATATTTCCCCATAATATTCATGATAATTATCATAAAATGTATTCATGTTTAATATATACACAATATAAAATAAATAAGTGGTGAATATCTTCTGTTCATAGAAATAAAAGAGAGAAGAATGTCTCATATAATAATTTTGACTTATATTAAAAGAAATATAACATTATGTATAAAAAATTATATTTATTACAATTACATAATATTATATATTAAATAATTGTAATATCTTATATGATCAACCAATCATAATTCAAAAGCCATTTAATATTTATTTCTTATTTAAACGGTTTTTCTCAATTATTAATTGTTTTATTTTACATTAGATTTTTAGGTTTTCAGTTTTGATCCATGATCATTTATAATGTTTCAATAATATCAAAAATATTAATCATAATATATATGTATTATATATATACATATAATTATTCATTAATAAAAGAAACATATATGAAAAATAACTTACACCATTCATGTATAAGTAGGTCGTACATATGCATGAATGATGTTTTATATTTCTATTAAATTGAAAGGAAGAAATATAAATTATATATTATCATTTAAAAATTTATAATAATTTAATTTTATTATATATACATTATTTCCTTATTTATATCCATGAAATATTTTGGCGATTAAAAATGAATTACACTACTATGTGGAGACTTTAATTCATACAAACACGTGATTAATGTTTTCATTTTCCATATGATATAATAGAGATGGAAAATGGATGTTCTATAATCATGATTAAAATTAAGTATGTTTATGATAGTTAATTTATTATTTTATAATGGATACAAATTATTAAGGAAAGGTGTATGAAGTTAAATTTAAAGTACTTGGTTAAGAGTTAAACCTCATAGTTGAGAAACCTCGTTGAACATACATCATAATACATGAAAGATGGTTTTTTGGAAATACAAGTATATATTGGATATAGATAATTAATATATGAATGTATTATGGTAGATATTTTTTTGATGTAAGGATTTCATGTACGGACAACAGAAGAGATGTGGTATCCTTTTATTTTGGTGGAAAATGTCACCCATATAATTATATAAAAGATTAAATGATATATATATATATATAATAATTATTTAGTGTTAAATAATAGAACCCAAATTTGAAATATAATAAGTTTTAGGGATTAAATAAACTCAACAAAAATCATTTGGAGTTTTTTTGGTTATATTTTAAGCCTTTTCTTCTAGTTAAACAACTTTAAACCCATTCATACCTTATGTGTGATAACCTAAATTTTTACAATGATAAATGAATTATATTACCTAAAAACGAGGATTAAAAATAAAATGAAATTATAAATCCATTTTTTGAATCCATTATATGATATGTAATATATATAGGTGGTAGAAATTAATTTTATGAAATAAATAAAAAATTCATGAAAAATTGTGTTTAGAGAAGTACCAGATTTAATTGTAATGATTATTTGACCTTAATAAAAAGAAAAAAAATAGGAATCAAAGAATTTTTTTGGTAAAATAATCAAATATAATGTTTTTAAAAACTTTTTTCAGACACAATATAGTGTCAAATTGAAATCATTTCCTAAAATTAAAAGACTCAAAAAAACATTTCTAGTTTGATTAATATATAGCTACTATTTATGAAAGGAATGATAGCATTTCCATTTATAAATAATGATTAGAAATAAATTATAAAAAAGTTATAAAAAATTGATCAAAAATGATCATAAAATATTGTAAAATTATTTTTAGATTTATTTTAAGGTCATATACAATGTTTTAAACCCAATATTGCATCATTTAGTAAGATGAAAAAAAATTACTATGGTTAAATATAATGATGAAAATTATTTAAGATGTAAATATTTATTTATATTAATTATGATGATTATAATTATATATATAATTTTATCAAGTAAATTTCATAGAATTAGATGATCATAATTTAAAAATAAATAATAAAAATGAGACAAAAAGTAATTTTCTATTCGAAATTTATTCATAAGTAAGAAAATTTTATTTACCAAAAAACAAAGTAAATTTTATTAAAGTAAAATTAATTGATATATTAATAGTATCAATGAAGAAATATCACATGGAAACTAATTTAATACAGAATTAAACTTAGTAAATTCATTTAATTTTTTTTAATAAAAAACAGTATTTTACATTATTCTTTATAAAATCATTATTCTTAGAAAAATCGTAAAATATCTTCCAATGATATTTTTTATATTTTAATTTCAATAATGATAATTTTTTATCAAATAATAATTCAAAATGTGGTAGATTAAATATATAATATTCTCTAAAATATGAAATAATTTTATTTAGGATGAAAATGTATATATAAATAGTAAATCAATTTTTATGAAAACATTTACTCATATTTCATTAATATAACTTTATCTAAAAAATTCATACTTATAATTTATCATGTCTTTATTCATATTCAAACCACAAATTTAATGGGATATGTTATAATTTTGACATTTATATAATGTTATTTAAATCATAGTTCTTTGAATTTTGTTTTTTATATTGTATTATATCAAACAATATAATTTTAATTGAAATAAAATACATATCATAAAATCTATAGGATTTACTATAATATTATACCGAAATCTATACAAGCCATTGATATTTAATTTGACTAAATCTATATCTACGAATATTGATTTATAAATTCAAAAGCATTAATTCAATCCTAACATTCAACATCTCCTAAAAATATCCATTTATATCTGATCACTAGTAGAACTTATGGAATTAATATCATATTATATACTATTTCTAAATAAATTCTGGTATTTTGATTAATAACATGTGACTCTATTCAAATAACATCATGAAAAAAATTTACATATTTTCATTTATAGGTCACCAAAACTCTATTTGGAACCATAATATTTCATTTTCGAAATAAATATTACAAATACATTATCTATCTAGAATCCAAGTATAGTTAGTAACCACCAGAGTATAATTGGAATGTAAAAAAATAATTTTTTTTTAAATAAACCCAATGAAACTAAAATTTTAGGAAACCAAAACTCCACTAACACTACAATATGATTATTTTTATTATTTCACATCATTTTCACTTACAACATAATTAACTATCATTTAAACACCTTATTTTACTTTAAAAAATAGTCTATTTTTGAACATCACTATAATTTCATAAATTTTTACTCCAAATATTAATGAAAATTAACTATGTTTCTAGTGATTCTATTTGATTTAAAGGTGTGTTTTTATCTTTTTAACAACCGTATAATGCCATTAATATCCATGAATTTAATTAAATATATTTAGAAAGAATAAAACAAAAATGCATATAATCTATTAATCAATTTATTATTCAACTCTTCATACATATTTGATCATATTAATCTCAAATTTATACAATTTATAACCATAACATTCAATATCAGTATAACCACAAATTTAAAATAATTAGGGAGATATGGGAAACTCAATATAAGATATCACATCGAATTTTATAAACACACTAACCATTATACTAAATAATATTTTATATCCCATAAATAAATAATTATTTTTCCATAACTCATAGTACAACATAATTAATCATAGCATATTTAATCAACTAAAGGCACACCATTGTTCACCATTATAAATAATTTGATGAAAACTATGTTTTTACATTTAATCTTCATCCCTAAAATTTCATATATTCATATGTAAGATTATGTGTCTCACACATAGAATTGTGTGTGTTTTAATAACTATAATTATTATTAAACAAACCATCTACAATTAAACATATAATATTTTATTTTTCTTAAAATGTTGTTGTATGACGTTTGAATGATTCATTTGAAGGTATCATATTGTCTTATTGATGATAGTGAATGAAATTTTACATATATATGTTTATCAGGCTGAGTCACTAATAATATACATTTTCAAGCCAATAAAATACAAAAATATTGTTTAAATTACCATTATTAGTCTTGAAAGACACATCATTCCAATATGCATGATAATTCTTAACATTTCATTTTTATTTTTTTTTAAATTGATACTTTTTGAAATATATTTATTTTATCAAATCCTTAAGTTGAATGAGTTAAAGAAAAGGCATAGCTCTCACATCATGTATCCAAATTACCCACCATAAATAAATCATAAATTATTTGTCTCTTTATCAAGATCATGGTTTAATAAATAGAAGGTTAATTTTATATCACTTGTAAAAATTAAACATAAAATGCATGAATAATAAAATATACATATATTTAAATTATAATATATATATCATCACATATATATATATATATTCTTATTCTAAAACATAATTATATTAAATGACCTGAAAATATATAATATAATCCTTAATGTTGGTTAAAATAACCTTCTGCTTTAGCATTCACGAAACATTATATATTTTTGAAACCCATCATCATTATTGTTTCCCCTAATGAAAAAAACCCTTTTTAGTAAAAAAATCATCTCAAGTTTTCCTCTCAATCTGACTATCCATTTTTCTATCTGATGAATGAAACGTGTTAGGTATTGTCAGTGGAGGTCTGATTATTTGTGGAGAATAAAATTTATGTTTTCTTATACTAATCACATATATGGAGATAAACAATATGGAATTATTTTCAATATAGTTTTAAAATCTCGTAACATTGACATATATATTATTCATTCGATAATTGGGGAGATTAAAAATATTTTTTTGGTTGAAACCCTTATCCAACCCCTTCTTGAAGTACTTTTCATCGACATTCACATCCAGTATTTTGAAAGGATAACTAAGGGACATCACATTGAAGATGAAATCTATTGAAAACCATGGATTTTCAATCTATATCGAAAACATGATAATGATATCAACATTTTAGGGACACCAATTTTATGAATGTCTTACTAATTCATGGAATCTTCCTATAAAACAATGAGTTTGTTTTTTATAATAGTTCAAAAAAAATATTTCCCTAGGAAGATATAGAAGATGACAGGTGGTTTATTTTTATAGTAAATTTTTTATTTTATTTATAAAATATTATAGTCTCCTTGATGTTTTTATATTTTATAAAATTTATTAAACTTTTAAATTTATTTATTTTTATAAATAAAAAATGGAAATTTAACATGGTGGATGTAATAATTGTATACATTATATTATTAGATGAAACCTTAATGATTTATTACATATTTTATTGTGTTTCTAGAAATAAATAAGTTCTTTTTCACTATTAAATTGGCATTAGAAATATCTAGTGTGAACTTGAGTCATAAATTGAAAAATTATTTTTAATGGGGGATAATATTTTGAACAATAATTGAATATATGAGGAAATTTTCTAGGATAATTTCATTAAAAATTGGGATTAATTTTAATATTAAATGTCTATATGAATTTCTCACTTATTGTTTTGAATTAATCAGTAGAAATTATCATTAGGTATTTCCATTGGAAATTTCTAGTGGAAATTTTGACTAAAAATTAAACTCAGAATTTATAGTGGGACAATAGAGTACATTTTACAATTTATTCTATGAATCAAAAAACAATTAATGCCCTATTTTCTAAATGAATTTCAAAAAATTCACTCACAACTTATATGGAATAAGATTCATTGGGAATTTATGTTGGTAGTTAATAAGTGATTTTTCATATTAATTTCAATGTTTTAATATAAATTAGGATTTTGATGCATAAATTAACATTGGGAATTTAAATGGGGATATCCAATTGAATACCAATTTGGGAAATGGTAATTATAATATATCATTTCTAGTGGATAATTCATATGGAAATTCAAAGTTGTAATTCTCACTATCAATTTATAATTAATAGTTTTTGAATGTCAAATTTGACAAATGGGATTTCTAGTAGTAATTCATGGTACTTCCAATGTAGTCAAAATGTCTAGTAGTATTTTATTTTGAAAATATAATAATTAGTAATTTTAACAATTGATAAATTTTTAGATCTAATTTTGAGTGGAATTTTCCTATGGGAATCTTCGATGGGAATTCAAATGAACCAATGGAAATTCTAATTGGTTAATTGGTTGCATGTATATAAATAATTAATAATTTTAATTATCAATGGTAATTACCACATGATATTTCCAATATTAATTTATAGTATTAATTTCCAATATAAATTTCCATTGGGAATTAATGGTTGGAATTTCAAATACTAAATATAAATTTGTAGTTATTGTTTTTGTGGAATTTAACATTGTAATTTCCACTGTGAATTTAAATGGTAATTACCATTTGGATTCAATTTTATTTTAATGTGGGCCATATTTAACTTGTATATTATATTTTTACTTCCAAGGGGGTATATATAGTGGGAACTATTCATTTTGAAATTTCAAATTGAATGGTTTAGCCTATGGGAAATTAAACAATGTATTTTCATCGGAATTTCCTATGGGTATTTCATGTGGGAATTATTAATCAATGTTTTTTTCTTTAAAACAAGGATTATAAATTTTTTTATTAATTTTTCTAAATGAATATGTAACTACATAAACTATTGTCCATTAGAAGTCATTTTTTAGTGTTTTGTAAAATAATTTGATGTGATTAGGCTAAACATCATTAAAAATTAAATTAAATTTGTGAAAAGGATATAATTCTGGATATCTTTTAAATAGTTCTTTGATAATAAAATTTAATTTAACAAGTTAAAAAACTTTAATGGCCTAGTTTTATTATTATTATAGAGGGAAAATATTAATTTGAATATGTATTATTTAGCTGGTAAGATGATGAAAATTATTTCTACCAATATCCACCATATATTGGGAAATAAGGATGGTGAAATAACTTTGTCATGTTATTATATATAGATTTTTATTAGTTCCGCAAAAATGGTATATATATTTTGTAATATTGATTGTTTTTTTCCTTGGGAGAGTTAATAAGTTCTATTATTAAATTATTTATAGGTAGATATGAATAACATATTTCTAATGTTTCATATTTTATTTTTTTCCTTTAATGTCATAAAGAATCCCTCCAGACATCCAATTCCAAATTTTTTTATAATTTCATAAATTGTTTTGAGGGAATTTAAAAAATGAAGATATTTTAATAGTGTATTTATATTATTGGACATATATTTTTTCGGTTAATCAAAGTACAATAATATTTTAAAAATGATGAGTTTTCATTTTATGGGTATGGTGTTATTCATTTATTATATATTTTTTATGATAGATGAAAAATTCCCATAACTATTATCTGAGGTTGTATTTCTATTCTAAGAAAGATATGGATATTCCAATGAAATGATATAGGTGAAATTAATATTCTTTTATCATGTCTTTGAAATATTGATATTACTATATACGAATTGACTAAAGTTAATGTCTTACAAAATCATTTCTATTAATATACATTTATTCCAAAATTTTAAAATGTTTAGAGGGGTGAAGTAAGTCAACGTAAATGATGTGTCTATATATATATATGAATACAAAGATAATGAATTCATTTATAAAATAGTATTGTGAGTCACATATTTTTACTCTAATAATGGAGAAACAATCCCAGCTACTACCTAGCTGGGAGAAACAAATGTTTATTGTTATAAAGAATAATATGAGGTTACATCATATACTTATTGACATTGGTAGAGATTGGTTTTCATCTATCTTTTAATTATAGTTTTTGATTATATGTTTCAGTTAATATAAAATATATAAATGAACTCTATGAATAAAATATCATATATTATGAATTAATTAAGCAATAAAATTCCATTTCATTAATATAATGTAATTAATTTGTTATATTAGAGGTGTACATAAAAATGGTATGTGTGAGGATTTCATTTTACGTTTTAACACAGTAATTTTATTCTATGATAAATTTTTAGTTTGACACATATCAGAGATTCATACAAGGATATAGTTGAGAAAAATGGAAACTACAAAGAATATCTGGCATTAATGGTATGGAAAGATTATCATTTCAATTATCATTTATAGTAACACTGAAATTAACTTTTACAAAAACGAATCACATTACATTTTCACTGTATATATTATAACATAATTTGTTATTTTTTTATAATTATTAGAAGATTTTATACAATTTTATTTATACTAGAGCGTCATGTAATCAAAATATTAGAAAATAAATGGAAATGTATTGAATAGGGTAATAATAAATTGTATGAGAACATCATGGTATTATTTTCACCCAATAAACAATTATAATATATAATATATATTTTATTCTTTGATATAAAATATATGGTTTTTATATATTCTAACTGAATATAACAAATTAAAATAAAATTAAATAGTGATATCTTTTTCAAATATTCATTTATTGTAGTACGAACCACTAGAGTCCTCAAAATTATTTCCATATTATAAAAATATAGAGTTCAAAATAATTATATTTATATAATAAGTCATAATTGGAATACCTGTTTAGTAATGATATTCCAAAGTATTTTAATTTAAAAAATTAATTTTATATTTGTATAAACTTTTCAAAATAGTGATACCTCCCTAGATTATTAATCCATTATTAGTTTTGTCATTGAGTGTTTTATAACATGAGATATGTTTTTAGAAATTATAAATGATTCGGATCCATAAAATGGTGATTTAAAATTGAATAATACATTATAAATTATTATTAAAGAATATATTTAAAGATGAAAGTTATCAGAAAGAGATTTATGGTTATAATATGATGCAATGGTGAAAATAAAATATTGTTTTAAAATTGAAATAATACCTATTAGGAAATTGATATGGTGTTAGGTAAGAATATTTTTTGTAATAAAATTAAATGATATATAATAAAATTATGTATATATTTTTCTACTAAAACAATAACAATATAACCATTTAAAAATGGTTAATTACTATGATAACCTTTTAAATAGTGGTTTTCATTTAATTTTTGTGACCAACATGTCTCATTTAGAATTATAATTAATGTTAAATGTCTAAAGGAATATATTCTGTTTAACAGAAGAATTTTCAGTGACTTCTAATTCACTTCTGGGTTTCATGGTAATTTTGGGTTTTTTAAAAAAAAATATTTATTGTACATGTGTATATTTGCATTTTAATTTTTGAAAACCATATTGTTAGTGATTTTTTTCCAAAAATATATTTTTTCATGAGTTCGTACATAACAACATATCTATTTTTTTAAAGCTTCAATGTATAAATTTAGATCAATTTTAAGGAAAATGTGTGGTTTTAAGAATCCAAATATATTGTATAATATTTTAGGATTTATATATATAGTTTTTATATATAGATTATTTTGTTAGAATCCGAAATATTATATATATTTAATTTTATATATGTTTGGAATAAATTAAATATATAATTTCCCAATATAATTGGAATATTTAACTTAACTACCATTATTATAGAAATTTATGTTCTGTAATCCATTATTTTTCCAGGAAATTATTGATTGATTAAATATATTATTTTATATCTAAAAACCAAAAATTATAATTCTTCTTTGGATTCATTAAATTATGAATTCTTAAATTCATTCACAATGATTTCTATACTAAAACATTCAATTATAATGTGATTTATTGTAAATATTTTCAAAAACATGTATTTTGGTTTACATAAATTAAGATACCTCATATAAAATGAAAACATTTTTGATATATTTATAGGATGTTTTTAGTTTAAAAATTGATTTTCATATGGATTTTAAAATAATTAAGACTTGTCTTGTTTATGAAAACAATTATATAATTTCTAAAATGATTTCATTGATATATTGGTTAATAATAAATCCCTTACAATATGTTTTTTTGTGAATGTTTTAAAAATAGGTTTTTATGGTAACTAGTACCCATAACCACACCTTTCCTGTGATGAAAACTATTTATTTTAATTTATCTAATCATAGGTATTTTCTAAATAAGAATCCTTTAATGTTGAAAAATAAGAACATTATTTTCAAATCCTATCACGTAGGTGGTTATAGAATTTTCCTCTCTAATTGTATTAAAGGTACCTCTACAAGCATAATAATTGCATTAAAAATACCTCATTAACACCCTGAAATAGAAATAATCAATGTCTTACATAATTTATAATACCACACTATAGTGAGGTGTATTTGTTGAATTCATTCAGAAAATAATTATGTTTCTTCATATGATATTCCATTATTTTTTGTAGTGTCTCATAAAAATAAATATAATTACATAGATTTAGTCAAGTAGATAATATTTATATAATAGTAATTACACACATACATTTATTTCATTGATAATATCACTATGTGATCCACCACATGAAATTTCATTAGTATTTTTCTATGAAAGAATTAGTATACTATATATTCATAATCTAATAAATGGTGGTTATTCATAAACATAAAAATAAAAAAACTGAATAAATATTTTATGGTGCATCGTTTTTTTGTATTTTAGAGCAAATTTAATCATATTATATGTTTATTGAAAAATGTTTTCTAATATTCACCACCTTATCATTTTTCCATTCATCATAATATTTTTTTAATTTTTTATCAATGTAATATCATATTTGTAACCAACTAATCAGTGGTAATATTATTTCTAGCTTCAAATAATTACCTTTCTTAATTTTTTTTATATTTGACAACCCAATCATAGATCCATATTCATGATCCGAGAACACTATCACTATATTTATTTTCGTTCATGGAAAATATTATTAAATTTTTTTATTCACTGATACCATGTCCTCAAAATTATTATCTTTTTTATACTGTGTTGAGGTCATGGGGGTGTCTTATCCATCTATTGAGGATATATAACTACTAAATGAACTTATATGAATTAACAATAATTTTTTTATTACACGGAAATAAAAATACACATAAGACATGAGTTCTTGAAAGAAAAAGGTATTACTACAAGTGATTCTGGAAACAATTAATAAAAAAGTTAAATTTTGGATGCATCCATTTAAATTGAAATTTTTTTTGGAACTATAGTTCTATCAGAACACCTAAGGTAATAAGTACAACAAGTTTGGTGTTCATACTTAATGGAACTATTTTTTTAGTGTGAAACATAATTTCCTAAACCATGATTGGATTATATGAAAATACATTGAATGGTGTGTTTTACATAAAGGTAAATTCATATTTCATTTCTCGATATTGATTATTCCCTAAAACACAGTGAAATTCATGAAAATTTCAAAAGACACTCATCAAATTATTTAAGTAATATTTTAACACACAATTGTGAATCTCACTAAATTGAGTTCTTAGAATTCATAATTTTGATGAAATCATTAAAACCAATGATCCCATTATACATTAAATTTTATACAGCTTAAAACCATGTTAAAATAGAACTAATTTAATCAACTTGGATTTCATTTCATAAATCCTCAAATGTTGGAATATCCTCAACCATATTCATTAAGATCCTTAATTATGTTATAAATTTTGAGCATTAATGTACTAACAACCCTATCATTTTAATTTCCCTTTTCATGACGTGATATTAATATATGACATGTCTTATTTTAAACAGTAGTTAATATATGATTTTATATATAGACATATTGTGATCTAGGATAATTTTATAGCTATTATTCCCACTTTTAAAATAAAAAAAATTATAGAACAACAATTGAAATGTGTTTTTTATCACTATATAACATAGCCTAAACAAAAATTACAATACCATTTTCATGTTTTATAATAAATAACCCCAGTGGATTACAAAAATTTTTAGTTTTTAATATTTAGTCAAACACCACAATATCTCTAAAATTCTCATAATCCAGCTTTATTTTTAAACCAACCCAATAAATATTTGAAATATGATAACAGATGCTATGTTTCATTGATTATAAAAACCATTAACTATCCCATGACTAGATAATAATATATTGTAACATATAAACAGTACCATCAAGAAGTAATTATAATTTCATGTTAGAAAATAATTTCTTTGGGAAACATATATATATCCATGATTATCAATATCAACTATAATAGTTTTTATAATGAAAATAAATCAATAATAATTTTGAAATATTTATCATTTACATCCAAAACTATATCATTTTCATCATTAATGTGTCATTATAATAACATCATTTTCAGGGTTATCAGATAATGTGATGTGTGATTATCCTCATCAAAAAACATCCAATACTCATACCATTGATTGTATTCATAAATAATTCATACTCATATAATAAAAAATATCTTTGAATCAGCACATGTTATTTTGAATTTGACATAACATATATCTTATATTAAAAAAAAATCAATGCCATATATATCAAATGTTATTTTTATTAATATTTATCCTATTTATATCATTTAAGATTAGAGATTCCTACACTGAAATCAAAATCTCATCAACAAGAATGATAAAATTAGAAGGTATCAATATCTATTTTGAAAACCATAACAATACTTGGTTTATGTATAGTTATATATATAATTAAAAGAATATTGGATTGTGTTATTTCATTTGAATGTAGTACATATTATCTATCAAATACCATTTTAGAATTTTAATTCAAATTTTAATCTATCCATGATCAAATTCCAATATAGTATATTTTATCGAATACCACACAATATCTAAATTAATTTATTTATTTATATCCATTGGACATTGAGAACCATATAAATTATATCCCACATGTCTGATAGAATTCATGTAAATAAATATATATACATCAAATATAATATATATTTTTTAACATAATGTTTACACTGAAAATTACTACAAATCTCTGGAACAAGAAATTTTAACTAGAGGATTGTATTGTAAACTGAAACAAGAAATTTATATATAATATTATAATGTAGTGAAACCTTAAAATATAATTTTTTTTAAATTTTTATATTAATCATATAATATAAATTTTCACTTGGAACCTAAAATAATAAATCCTCACTAGTGTATTTTATTAGAAATTTTTATTGAAAAAGTTCATTAGGAATAAATACCATATATTACTAGTAGAAACATTCAATTGAGTTAACAATATTTATATAAATATGTGTTGTAATAATTTATGGGAAACTTTTTATGTGATATACCACTTGAATGATGAATTAAAAACTCCCACTAATGTCTTCCAATTGAAATCTTAATTATAAAAAATCATTATAAATTGAAATATAAAATTTTTAGGGAAAAATAAACTTCAACAAAAAATTAAATTGAAATAATTCATTTATATTTTATAATATAAATGTACTAAAAAAAGGATACTGAAACATTCAATGAAAATTTTAAACAATCTCTTACATAGGAAATTTCCACTTTAAATTGTTGCGAAAATGTCTCTTCAATTATATATTTTCACTAAAGACATTTTTTTAAATTTGCACAAAAATAATTTATATGAAAACCTAAAATATATATTTTTACTAAAAATAATTAATTTTATGGATTGAAATTTTTAATTAATCTTCCATTGAAAACTTTTTTGTAATATTTCAAGTTATGTAAATTTTTTCACAGAATATATGCATTTAAATTTTTCAATATAAAATTTGAGTTAAAAAAAGATTTTTCTCAATTAAAAATTACACATACATTAGGATATAAATGAACCAATGGGTGTTCCATTTAAAACATTTGATAATATTTCTTATTATTAAAATGTTTTCTGTAATGAAATTTACAATAACATTCCATTGAATTTTTTTTCCATGAATCCTATAATAGTGATGATCACTATAATATTTTCATTTACAATAAGAGTATAAATTTCTATTATGTGTTCCACTAATATACCATTATGTAGTTTTATATATATAAATAACCTCTATATATTATTAACAAACTAAAATTTAAAAACCTAGTAAGTAAATTTTTGAATATATGTATTAGAAACCACAACATGGGGATAAAATTCATCATCAATATATATATCTGAATTTTATCACTCCAGGAAAAAATAGATAAAAATATTATATCAGTTTCATTTTAGAATTATAAAATATAAGGTAACACCTAGTTATAAATATCCTCCTAATTTTAATTAAATAATATTTTCATAATTTTTTGTGGGAAATATAAAATCACTACAATTCCTTGGTAATTTAAACCATGTAATTTTTTAATTAACTATTTATTGGATGTTAAAGAATATAATATCTTATATTTTATTATTTTGATGTCCAACCATATGATAAATTTTATTGGTAAACCAAATATGATATTAGTATTCTTTTTAGTATGTGAAATTTTCTCTATATATCATATTGATGAAATGGTTTATATTGGAATTCATATAGTAAAAATTCATAACAATGGATGTCACATTATCTATGGATGATGAAATATAGTATTATTATATTTGGTTAATAAATTTTAATTTAGATAAAAAAATATGAAAAATTTTAGTTTTCTAAAATACTCATTATTTGTTGGGGTTTCCATATCATTGTGTGTTATAATAAAAATTTATGTAATACAATATTATTATCCAAAATAGTGTCCTTAATTATTTAACTATATTTAAAAATTTAAACAGTCATATTTTTTGTTTCAAATTTATTTTTAGCATCAATGATTCAATAATAATTTTCACTATAATTATTATTGTAAAAATAAAATTTTAAAATTCAACGAAAATATTTAGTGGAAACTTTTTAAAATAAAATAAATAAATCATGGAGTATTTATAGTGTCATTTTACTACTAATTTATACACTTAGTATCAACTTCAGATTCATGATGTAAATATGATGAACTATTTAAATGTTAATCCCAAATGAAAACATACAGTATTTGTTTTAGTTTGATTTCATCATTTTAATGAAATATTTATGTGTAATGGACCTTTTAATTATATTTTAGATTTACACTATATGTATTAAAGTGGGTATTTAACATCAAAATACATTATTTATATTTTATAATATAAATTTTATTATTTAAATATTATAATATAAATTTTATTTTTGAGAAAACTAAAATACTAATTTAATTTTAAACTAGATGTATTTAAATATAAATGCAATAATTTAAAAAATTAAATATCAATTTAAATTGTATAATAAAAATTTCACTATATAAATTTGAAAATACCAATTTCAATTTAGCATCTACTGGATATTTTTACAATAATTTTTATAACCAAATATTTTTATTTAAAATTTCAACTCTTAATTTTATACTTAGTTTTTAACATAATACGATTAAAAGTGAATTTTATACTATGAAGTCAATAGTGAAAATTTTACATTAAATAGTCCACAATATAAATTTGACACATTGGATTTCATATTATAAACCAAATATGTCAGAAAAATTGATGTATTTGTTAATTTTACATTAATGATATGTAAATTATGTATTACTTTTATAAATTTAATTATTTAAATTTCATATTATAAATATTAAGTAAATATTTACTAATGATTTTTACTATAATATAATTTTAGAATACCTTATTTTTATAGATCGTATATTTAATCTCAAAATTTATTTTATAAATATTATATAAATATAAATATTTTATTGTTTATAGGTTATATTTCACAATATAAATATGACAATTTAAATATGATATTTAAGAATACTAGATGTCCTGTTCAATGTTACATTAAATATTTCACTATAACTAGGAACATTTAATTGAATAAATTTATAATCAAATTTCATTATACACATTTCAAATTTGTATCGGATGATTCATTAATGTAGAAATTATAGGTATAATCTTTTTTAAACCAACGATAATGTAGTGTACAGTGGTAATGTTTCATTTAATGAAAATAATAGAATATGAATGTTACTCAAATCCATAGTGGATTCCCATTGATTTAAAATTTATTAAAAATTTATTTGTAATGGTATTATATTTTTTAGAAAAAATATTAAATAAATATTTATATTTTTAATTACATATTTAAATATAAATGGTAAATTTTTAATCGATATTGGTAATAAAAATTTACAATGTAAATTTTTAGTTGAATTTATATTGGAAGATTATACAAAAGTTAAAATTGAAATTTTCCATGTATTTTTCTACAAAAAATTTAGAAATTTACATTGTACTTTATTATTTCTCAATAAATTTTTTCTATTAATTTATTTTTCAAATTTTAAATGTCTAAATAAATTACCGAAAATATGTAAATTCCAATAAAATGATCAAATTTCAATGTATGATGATGATTCTTTAGAAGATAAAACCGCATAAAATTCATGTTATGTTTTTCACTGTTGAATAAAATATTAAAAAATAAATGATTTTTTTATCAAAATTTTTTATGTTGAAATTATAGGTAAGATCTGTTTATGTTATTACTAATAACATATATGAAAGTTGTCATGGTTGATAGAATTAAAACACTATATTATATTGGATGTTCAAATATTTATATAATGCATAGTCAATTAATATTACTTATAAATGTATACATGGTTTTAACATATGTTCGTAATTTTATAATAATTATATAAAATAATATTATATAAGATCTGATATTTACACTTATAGTGAGAAGGAAGTAATAATGTAGATAAGTGTTATAGAAAATTTAAATGTTCCATATTGAAACATATATTGGTTTTCCTACATGTAATTTTGTTAGTATGCTATCATATTAAAAACCTGAGAGAAATATTTTTTTAGGGGAATTATCCCACATTGAATTTTCATATATTTCCTATATTGACAATTATTTTGTGATGTAAATGGACATAAAACCCCATATGATACCTCAAATGCAGGGAAAGATTATGGATATTTTGAAATTTAATAATGTCTAGACCAGTGATGCATGCCTATCTTAGGGACTCGGAAAAGAAATTATATTAGTTAGTGAATCACATAGGCTAACCTGGGTCATCAAACTTAAGGATTATTGTTGTGAGTTCAATCAATAATTCTAATTCACCTTATCTGATTTCATTCTTGTATTATATTGTATTTATAAGACAATCCAGTTTTGGGGTTTTTTTAAAATATAAACATTAAATCCAATAAAAAAATTTAATATTCTAAATGTGTATAAAAATTATATCATAAAGATATTTTTGAATAAAATTCATAATCCTATGGTTGTTCACATGGGTTCTTTCATTATTGAATTTTTATTTTAATTCAATTATATAATTTTTCGGATGAAACCAAATAAATTAATAAATTTCCATTAATTTATTTATTTTAGGATATTCATATTAATTCAGCGCACAAAACCTTACATCCTCCAATATTCAATTTGGATAACACCTCAATTAAGTATGAATTTTTGAAAAGAACTAGTTGAACTATATGTTATTTCATCCATTTATGAAGGATTATATTCATCATTTGATGGTTATTCCAAATATTAGGGAGGGAAAATTAATTAAGCAATTAAAATGATTGGAATTGTAAATAATTATATGGTGTTTGAACACCACACCCATGAAATACTCATAGATATATACAAAATAGAATAAAAACATTCTGAATTGAAGTAAAATAATATATTACCCCATGAAACCACACTTTGTACCAATCCTCCATTTAGTCACTTTGCATTGTAAATTGATAAGAGATCAAGAAATAAATATTGGGAGAGAGGTAGAATGAGGTTAATGTTGGAAGATAAACATGGATAGAACAATAAAAGTAATGTACATTAATAAAAAAGATTCATGTGTCTCATGGGAAATAAAAATAATTTTTTTTTAATATAATGGATTTCTAAAGTGGCAAACCTACATCGTAGTGTTTTGGAAGATCCTTAAAATCTATCATCTGCTCATATCTCCCAAATTCGTATTTATAGGCCTCAATCAACTGAGGGTTCCATCAATGTGATCATAAATGGATTAAAAAGTCATCATACTCGTTCTTGGTGGTAAAAAATTGTTCTACTCCATCAATTACATTATATGGGATAGTTTTTTGTCCTGTAAAATAGATTAAATGAATATAATATATGTACATGATCTGTAATGTGCATGAATGTGAGTTTTATTCAGGATTTTTTATTTTTAAAATAATAAAAAACACTCTAGTTATATATCATGTAAACATAATAGATGGTGTATAATTTGCATTTCCGCCATATTTCATCTATTTTAGTCTAGTCATTTATTTACTGGCTCCCGTATTTAAAGTTGACTATGTTTTATATTCAATAAATCATTAATAATTGGGTTCTCCTCTACTCCACATCACAATAAAGGGAAACATTTTTTTGAGAACACTATATTTCTATCGTTTGGTTCATTTTCCATCATAATATATATCCTATCAGAAAACACTAATATAATTAATCATAATTAAGATTAATCATTTAATGTGAAAATAACATATTGTTATATTTAAAATACATACATAATGTGTCTGTCAGTTCCCTCACACATAGAACATTATTTTTTCTCAAGAATATAATTTCAAAAAAAAATTAAAAGAATTTAATTATAAAATTTTTTAAATTTAAATAACAATAGATGGGAATTTTTATGTTGGAAAATAAACATTCAAATTACACAAAAAAACTTATTCGCATGCACACTCTTAAAAAAATAATATCAATAATTATTTAAATTTTTTTTATTTTGAAGTAGTAATTCCTCTCCTTCCTTGCACATTTATTTCTTATTTCATCATTGTTCTAAATTCCACATTCAATTTACCGCACATTTAATTATTTTTACTCATCTTCAAATGTAAAAAATTCAAATTGAATTGTTCTCATACCTCAATTATATTTCACATGCTATAGTATTTCAATGAATCTAACATATCATCTATATATTGATATAAATAATATTTAATCTCAATGGAAATTAATTATCATTCTTATGTATATAAGGATTAATGTTGTTAGGTATTTATGTTTAAAAATATTCATAAATATGAGGCTTGACTCTTTAGAATATTGCATGATATCAAAATCTAAACCCATTGAAAGTAGTTTAAAAATAATGGCCAATCTAAAACTCTATATCTTATAGTAGGCATAGATTAAAAATTATGGCACTGAATAAATTTCCCACTCATTCACTATTCTTTTTATTTTTTTAATTTATTTTATCTCATAAAATGTTTTTATTAATAGAAAACTCTCATCTACCACAAAACCACAATAGATATTAATATTATAGACTGAGAAATGGTGATTTTTTATCCTCAAATGACAAAATCCATTATTTTAGTTGTTATATATTAATTTTTCATCATGATATTTGAAAAATAAAATAAAATTAAAATAAGTAATTCTGCCAAATCTTATAGAAACACCTAGAATAGTAAATTACATACCCAACTACAATAAAAAATTCTTACCCACATTAATTATTTTTCCTTATCATACAATATACAATGAGTAATGTATGAATGGATATAATAGGCTTCCAACATAGCTCATTTCCAAGAAATATAATTCATTTCATTTATTGGAAAAAGATGGATTAATATCATGGTGTATCCAAGGATAAAGGTATCAATAAAAAAAATACCCAATCATATTAAAATTTATTCTATATAGTCATAACATTTCTAAGATTCCAATAAATCACTATAGGATAACAAGACCCAGTCGCAAAATAAAATATAATATTGAATGAAATTGTTTATTTTTCTTCAAATGTTTTCTTATGTATGAGAATGTATGGTACATGACAATTAAGCCTGGAAATTAAAATAATAATAAGCCAATAAATATCAATTAAATAAATTTAAAACGTTTAAAATCTATGATTAATTTTTTATTAGAAACTAAAATCATCTAAAAATTATAATTTTTTCAATTAATTCATTCATGAATAATCTTATTCATTTATTTTACCATTTCGCTCATATATTCATATCGATATTGAAAATTAAACCACAGAAAAATGAATACATTAAATTCATATGTCTCTTAGATCAACACTAGCGTATATGGGTTCAAAGCATGGGATAAAATTTTCAATAGAGATCAAAATCAAATTAATTTAATTAGAGTATTATCATATAAATAATTTTAAAAAAATACTCTCCTTTCATTTAATATTTTGATTAGAATTCATTAATTCTATTTTGTAATTTATATGTTTACATCATGAATCACTTTGTCACATGTATTATAATTTCAAGACCTAGTTCTATAGTATTTTCATGATATGGATCTCAATAGGAAGTCTCCTCAATTTCATTATCTATTATTGTGTTCCCTTACAATGGACATACAAAATAGAATAACACATATATGTATAATGTCCATGAAAATGTATGCTCAAAAATAATTTGGGAAATAGTAATGATTCCTATGTTGTTTATATTATATTAATTTAAAACAAGGTTCATCGAAATAAATTAATGAAGAGGTTTTATGGGATAATTCTTAGTATGATCCCTCAAGTTGGCCCTAGATTCTTACTAACTCCAATGGGAAGTATTATATTTTATCCATAATAGGATGGTCGGTGAATCTTATTGGAAATGAACCCTCCCATGTTTCATTTTATATATTTTATTTCTTTAATATTGTGGAGGAGGACTCTATGGATCGATTACACCAGATCCTCCCCCTTCACAATTTTATATTGTATTCATGGAAGGGGTAGGATGTTGTATGGAACCTACTTTACTGTTGTTGTGACTTGTAAAACCTTTTAATTACGTTATATTGGTCAATGTAAATGTTCCCTAATAAAATAAAATATAAAGGGAGATTTATAAGTTAGATGAATATTAAATAATTATATATGAATAATGAATTTTTAAATATTTATTTTTTATGTCAGTAACATGTGTCTTTTGTATATTCAATAAAGCCACTAGGGACTCTTCTTTTACTCACTCTAGTAAATATTATGTGTATTCATTGAGATACATGATTTTCTTAACAAGTGAAACTTCTCTTTCCTCATCATTACCAAGGGAATATTATGATTTATCCAATTTTGAGAAATAAAAATTAATAGGTATTATACTCAAATTAGTTTTAATTAAATTAAATTACTTTGAGTTGAAGAATATATCACATCCTTCAGTGGGTTTATATTGAATCAATTTATATGTGTAATGATATTCATAGAGTATATCTTTATTGGATAATTGTACGTAGTTTGGGTACTATAGTATTTCTTTGAATTCCACAACATGAGATGTTTCATAATCATTCATTTCCAAAAACAGGTTGTTTGGTTCTATTTATTAGATCTTTAGGATGTGGATATACAAATACATTTTATTATAATCGCATTTACTCAAAAATCAGTACGATATATTCACCATATTCCTGTCAAAATTTGATTCATCATCATCACACTTTATCTCTTCATGGTCTTCTTGAATATGTTTCTTAAAATATTTTAATTGTGGATACTCCTCATGTGTGTCCCCAACCACTTTAATTTCAACAAAAATGTTGAGAAGATGCAATTTTTACTTCTTCTTGTCCTCATGTTTATGCATATTATATTAGAGTTGATCGATAGTTTTAATTAAATCAAGAGGTAATCAGACTATCACTATACATCTATTCATCATTTTGACCATGATCTTAAGAGCATCAATCTTTCGTTGGAGGCCCTTATCGTTATAATCTTTTTCATTATCTTTCACTTTTTGAGTAATCTGTCCATAATGAATAATAGGAATAATGAAACATCTTGAAAATTTAAATTTTTTAGAATTTTTATAATTATAAAATATAAAGTTATTTTAAAAAAAATTTGTATTTAAAAAAATGATAAAAACATAAATTATATCTATCAAAATGGTGGATGTTTGAAGCATAAACATCATTGGTCATGGAAAAAAACAAAATTTATTTTCGTAATTTAGAACATAAATTTACTTGTCTTGTCTCAATTATGAATCATTAAGGTTAGTTAAATATCTAATTCTAATTCACCTAATCTATTTTTTAAATTTTTTTGAATGAAATTCAATATTTGTGTTTCTGGAATATATGAAATTTAATTACAAATAAGAAAATAATAATCCCAAATGAAGTTGAAAATGTTGAAGGAAATAAATTATGGAAGAACGATCTTGGTCCTAGGGTTGGTCATATGGGTTCTTTAATTATTTAATTGATTTTTAAATTCAATTTGGTAATTCATTTAATGAAACCTCAATGAAAAATTACTACTTGTTTATCTATTGATTGTGTGATTCTAGAATATCTTTGGAGCACCGAACCTCACCTCATCCAATATTTAAATTGGATAAAAAGTCATTTGAAAATGAATATACTAAATGGCCCAGCTCCCACTTATGTCATTTAATCCCTTTAAGAAAACCCAGATCCACTGTATAAAGTGTTTTTCTAAGGGAAGGGATGAAAAAATAAATAGTCAATGAAATGGAAGGGAATTGGAAATATTGTTGTGGTGGATTACCGCTAAACCCTTTCAATACACTCACATCGATCAGAAGTATAATATAAACATGATGAATTGAAGAAATATTATAAAGAATACCACAAAACCTCTATCACAGATAAGCCTTGGGTTAGTAACATTTTGTTGTAATGTGAAAATTTATTGTGACCGAATTATGATTGTAGAGATAGAATGAGAATATGGTCGGAAGAGTTATAGGGATGATATAATAAAAGGGAAAATTTTAATTAAAAAGTTATACTGCGTTACATGGGAAAGTAAAATAAAATGAAATTGAAAAGAATGAATTCATAAAGAATCATTCCTATAGAACATCATAGTAGTTGATCCTTGATATTTGATCTCCTCTCCCATGCACAATTTCTTCTCTATAGGCCTCAATCCAACCTCGGTGACATTAATGGAAATGTAAATAGGTCAAAACATAATTGATTCGGTTGGTTTTAAATTATGTATTTTGGTGTTTTTAAAGTATTAATTGATTTTATATTTATAATTTAATCCAATTCTGGTCGTTGGAAGTAATTTCACATTGAAATATAATATAAATACATTCTAATGTATTGATGGATTTTATTTTCATATAGATCTTTTCTAATTTTTTAAATGGGGTATAATTATAATTTTTTTTTAAACACCTATATATTAAATTTTGAAATAATTAATTTCCTATTTGGATTTATTTTTCTAAATTATGTTAATAGGTTACTTTTATTTTTTGGAAATTATGAATAGTAACATTAGTAATTTTTTTATTACCGCACTTAAGGGTAAATCAGGTAATTAAGGATGAAAATGATATTATAAAATTTTCCTAACATCTTTTAAAATCCCCTCGTATGACTAAATTCTACCCTTACAATCTATGTCTTGAAATTTAATAACATAATGAACCCATGTACCTGAAAATGACATGAATATTATTAAAATAAATTAATGTGACAAAATGGTACACTGTCATTTTATATAAGTATATTGATTTTAATTTATAGTTAACTAGAAGATAACAATGATTATAAATAATATATGTAAATATAATAGAATTAAATACATAATACTAATATATTTATAATATTTATATAATAAATAGTTTCTATTAATGATGACACAATAGTGATGATAAAAGTATTTTATTAATTGAAATATCAAATAAATGCTTTAAAAATATTAACAAAATATAAATTGAATTATTTAATGTTATCCAATAATTTCCTAGGTTCCTATGAATTATAAATAATATATTACATGATTTGATTTTAAGTTATCCTCTTTGTGAAATTTAATTATTGTCGATTAAATTGATATTGTCAAAATTTACAGTACTGTAATATTATTAAAATAATATTTTATTAAAATACATAAAAATCATAAAAAATAATAAAAACTACAGAGTGAAATTTATATGGTCTAAAATTTAATAAGGTGTCAAATTATTGAAAATTAATACCACATTAGTAAATATTTATATCCATTAAAATTTATAATATTATGACCACATTTAGAATTACATATATTAGTTAAAGATAAATAAATATTATAAGGTTTACTATAAACCCAAAACTTGTCAGAAATTTATTAAATGAATAATAATATATCATTGTCACATTGATATCTATTTTTAGTTGTATAATGGAAACTTTTCCATAAAAATAAATTATATATTATTTAAATCAAAGATAGTTACAAAATATCACTATCAATTTATTTAATATTTTTAAGTGTCTACGTAGCGAGAAATTGAAGATATGAATGTATCTAAATGTCTAGTTTGATAATAACTAAATATTTATGAATAAAAGAATTTATTTTTAATTTCTAGATGTTATTTAACTTCCATATATGTCTTTTTAATTCTAAAACAATATTTAATTCATTAACATAAAAATAGACTAAAATATTTTAATAATATTAATTCTGATATATTATGAATTAATAAATGTTTCTAACGCATTTCATAGATATATAAGATATATTATATATGTTTTGAATCGTTATATTTAAATTCCCACTTAACAATAGTGAATTATATGTCCAATTAAATGAATTGAACTAAATTTGGTAATAATGATATCTTATTGAATTAATTCATTATTAAATTATGAAAATATTAAAAAAATAAATAAATAATTACATAGTGATAATATATGGTTGAATATATATTCTAACTTTTATTTATGGTCTATTTTTTAGTATTTTGATCTAGAATAGTCTTATTATAATTTAATATTTCGAGTGATTTCAAATGTGCCCCTCTCCTTCTTTATAATAGGGAACCCTTGTTTTTATTTTATTCACAACTCTAAAACCATTTGGATCAGAAAAAAATACCCAATTATACTCCAAAATACCCTCAATTCATCATAAGGTCTATAATATGTGCAGAAACCCATCCTATGGATTCATTTTTATATAATCAAAACAAGATACCCGAAAATAGATATTTGTTTTATTAACTCTTTCAATGTTCTTTTCTCATTATACTTCTTATTCCACTATTATTTCAATACTAAAGTAATAAATAATGTATCTTAGACAATATGATGTTTCTTTATAATTATGTTATAACCATATTCCTCCTTTTATCCATCCTAGGAATAACTATATAGCCATGTGTGCATACGTATGGCTTACCATATCCACATCGTGGGGTAATTTTTTATTTGACACTAATTAATTTTGATAGGTATAATGATGAAAAAGAAACGATGAAAATAAATTATATAATATGATAATTATTATTATTAATTAATATTCCATCAAATTCCATACCATTTATCTATCAATGTAATAATATTATCACCCATGCGTACGTACGGCCTACCGTCTCAATGATGTGGTGAGATTAAGCCTCCACATAGACCATTAAGAAATGATTATTAAAATTATATGGTTAGAAAAAATAATAATTATGAACTTAATAGCATTCGTTATTCAATTAAATTACTTCTTGTAAATAAAAAACATGACTTACGAGGCAAAACTATAATGGGAAAACAATGTAGTTAACAAACAAAATAATGGTAATAATAAAATATTATTAAAAAACAATAAAAGAGGATCGTATATGATATCATAAATGTGGATATAGTTCTGTTATAATTTAATAACATTTTTTTTTAAATTATACAAGATGTTAATTCACCATCAAATAACATAAATTCAAAGGTAAGGGTTAATTTCATAGTCCCATCATTATCTGAGGTTGTATATATGTAAGTATCTACTGGGAAATCCTTTTCATCCATTTCAATGTTACATAAAATTCATTTCAACATAATAAAAAAAAATTAAAGACATTTTTACCCATGTTTGAATTTTTTTTATATACCATTTTTATAGGAATATTTCTGTCATTTTCCAAATGAGGTACTTTATTACTTTTTAGACAGATTATTGATAGAATGTTTTTAACTTACACGACGAAAGAAGCTATATTAAACCATTATGAAACCTTAATAATTTCAAGCATCCCTTAAAATATATCTATTTTATTTTCAATAGTTACTTTTCCTTTATAATTCCATGAATTTTAAATGTTCTCCGAGTAAAAAATGTATATTTATATAAAATAGTTTCAATGATTTTATTAGATTATTTCCATCTATGTCAACATACTTTATTGGATTTTATACTTAATTGAGGTTGATTTATTATGATAAATTATTCAATAATGTATTTAATATTTTATGCTATATATAAATGTAGATGTTCTATTTTTATACCATTCATGGTTTATGGTTAAAGAATTATCATTTAATATGCTAGTTTTTTTATGATTTTTGTTGTTATGTTTTACCCCTTTCATAAGAGTAATGCATTGGTCATAGTAAGTGATGGTTGGGGCCTTCTATAGCCCCCCGATGCAGCAGCAAGCCTCATGAGACAAACTAGATATGTATTTGGAATGGTCTTGCCAATTTATTTTTAGATATGGATTTTTATGATGCCTTGACCATTTATTTTAATATACGGAATTGGCTGAGGCCTTAACCATTTATTTTTAGATGTCTTCGTCGAGGACTCAACGATATGTTTAAGATTTCCAGAATTATGAATTCCCACATTATGTGATTAATTGTTGATATTATTAGTGATTATTTAACCATTAGATAGTCAATGTGAATTTTTAAATGGTGTTTCTGAATTATTATTTCCATATTATGTGGATGATTTTGATTATAATGATTGTGTTTTAGTTTTATACATTAATTAAAAGTTAATGATTTTGTATGAATGCTTATATTGTATTTTTTGACAATAATGTGCATCTAAGATCACCCCTATCTAATGTTTTATTTTACCAGGATTCTATTAAGTTTTTTATGGTTGATATGCAAGGTTAATATTAAGGAATAATGGAGTTCTCAAATAACAGACTAGGTTGAAATTTGTTTTTGAATTGTAATGTAAAATTCATATATGTAATGTATTTTCCAAGGATTCTAAACTGATCATCCCTTTAGATTTGATTCCTTATAATCATGCCAATTCATTAATAGAATGCACTAGATCTGATCATATAGGGTCAAACGTTAAATAACTTACTACACTTTTGAATATTGCGGCATTGTATTCAATTATTTAATCCAATTAATTTTAAGACATGTCCTCTTTGTCAAGCAATACATTGATTTAGTTTCTTTTAATACATCATTTTGAACAAAATTTAAATACCTCTAGATGTTATAGAGTGTCCAGTAGTCATTTTAATTATTGGGGATCTATGGGAGATCGTGATTATAGAGACCATGACCATTGATTTGATTCACAAAATAGATTTGTAAAACAACTTCTAGGATCACATTAAAGGATACAAGAAATGTATTCCATTTATATCACAATAGAGTTTGGGGTTTCTGATGATCATTTAGTGGGAACAATTAGTATTTAGAGTAAGAAAATTCATGACACATCTACAAAAAATTAAACCATTGATGATAGGCTTGGATCTCTTGATGAGATCAATGATAACCCCCTTGGATTTTCCTCCAACCATGGATCATTATAAAGAGGTATTTCTGGATAATATGGAATTAATTCCCATATATATATAAGTTGGAATTGATATTGACCATAAGTAATGTGAACATCCCATTTTGATACTCACTTATTGTATGGTTCCAGAAGAGATGAAATATATCAAGGTATAACTTTTGTAGTATGAGTGGAAGGGATTTACCAGGTTGATTAATACAACATGGGGTACACCTATGTTGTTCAAGAAAAATATATATCATAGAAACATCTTTTTATTTACTAATTGAAGATTATCTTGGTGATGGTGATTAAATAATATTTATCCCCCATGATTGATGGACATTTTGATCAGTTATGGGAAGTATGTTGGTTCTCCAGGAATTATCATTGATTGGGATATCAATAGTTTTGAATTATATAGGAGTACATTATGAATGTTTTTTAGAAGGTGTGTGTTATATGAGTTCTAGGAGACACTGAATGGGCTAACGAATGTGCCTATAGTTTTCAAGGATATAATGAATAGTATCATCCAACGAATTATAGACTCATTCAAGATTGTGATTATCAATAACATCCACATCTACTCATCTACACCATTGCATCATGCAACACACATCAAGGTATTACTTATTACTCTTTCAGAACATCAAATTTTATAAGATATTTCCAACTATTAATTCTATATATGGGATGTGAGTTTAACAGTGAATGTGGTTTCAGATGAAAGTGTATCTATGGATCCATAGAATGTATAATAAATGATATCCTGGACATGTCTCAAGAATGTATTCGAGATTAGCAACATTCTCAGCCATGCAAGATAATACTGATTGTTTTACCATGAGATCACCTGATTATTGAAACACTTAACAAAATTTATAAAGAAGGGAGTGAGTTTATAGTGGTCATAATATAATGAAGAAGTTTTTTTATCCAAAAGAGGTGGTTGGAAATATCTCTAGTATTGATAGTCCCTTACCCTAGGATTGGTTATGTAGTTTAGAGTGATACATAATTTGTTGGTCTCAGAGTGGTACTAAGGTAGATATATATGGTAGTAATTATGGGTAACAAAATTTATGACACCAAGAGTGATATTGTCATACAAATGAATTTTTTTTAACATTTGTGGTCAATGAAATAGTGTATTGGTAAAAATATTTCATTGATGGGATATTTTTTGTTTACACAGACAATAAGAGTCTCATCTAAATATTCTCTAAGTGGAAACTATGTATTTGGTTGCGGAACTAGGTGGAGTATCTGAATGTGATCAATATTGAAATTATGTATTCACTTGGGAAGGGTAACATCACTATAGATTCTCTTAGTTGTATGATGAAGGAGGAGCATGTGATAGGTGAGAGTCCTTCAGATAAGTGGGTAACGTTTATTATATTGATGGATATCTAGGGTATATATGTTTTTGAGGATCATAGATCAATGATTTATGCTCCCCCCATAGAAGAATAGTATTTATAAAACTAGTAAAAGGTGGGACATTCTTCATACCAAGGGTGTTCTATACTGGGGGAACAACTAGATGGAGGTGTTATGAAACCTCAATGGACATTGACCTAAGAGTATATGGTCATTGTTTATGTGATAACTGTGTTCACTTCATCCATTAGTGAGTAGATGAAGAGGAATTATTATATCTCTCAATTAGTAGTATATTTTGGTGTTATGACGATTTAATATAACATGACGTGATACTTATGGGGGACAGGGATAATGAATCAAATTGATGGCTTCCCCTAAATTTCATACATGTAATAATTTGGATGATGAGAATTTAAATCCTTGTAGTTTTATCATGCCATTTTTTCCATTATGGAATTGTTAGGACATCATTATGGACCTTATGATCGGATTACGCAGTATCCGATGGATTTGTGACATCATCTATGTGATTCCCAATCTGCTAATGGGTATATCACACTTTCTTCAAATATGATATACACAATCTATGGAGGATATGGAAATCTATTTTTTTAGTTCCTAGGAATACATGGAGTATCCACGGTCCTTATTTCAGATAGATATGGAAATTTCACATTCCAATCATGGAAAGTCTTTATAAAAACTATAGGGACTCAGCTAAGGCTATGTAAAACTTATTATCCTAAGATATATAGATATTATTTGTGGAATATACACATATCAGAGGATATACATATATATTGTTTCAAAAAAATCTATAGAGTTTTTAATGATCATCAACCATTATTTAATTTCACATATAACAATTTTACCCAAGATTTAATTAAAACGAAACCATATGAAGCTCTGTATGGGAGTATATTTTGTTCACCACATTTTTATCATGAGGAAGTTTATTAAATATTTGATGATCCCAATTTTACGTATAATACTTGTGAGACTGTGAGAATAATTCAAAAGATTTTCATTACCACTCATATTTGGTCGAGATCATATTCTGACCATATGATGAGACCTTTTATGTTTTCTATTGGTGATCAAGTTTCATATATAGTTTCTCCTCGATTATCTCTACAAACATCATAGGAATAAATGAAATCTAGAACCGAATTTTATTTGTCCATTCAATAACATCGTGTAGTTTGGGAATGATGTGTACCTTCTAAAACATCCCATTCATTATCAAGGAATGCATGATGTGTTCTTATATATCATACCTTGAGGTTCATACCTACTATTTAACATGGAATAGATTATGATGGTGTTGAGTGTTAACCAAATTCATCTTCCAAGGAGTTCTTAGTGTCTATTTTAGACCATAGTAAGAAAGTATTCTAAGGGAAAATGGTACCACTCATACTTATTTGGTGGTAGCACAGGATAATCTAGGTGGAGACCTAGGAGTGGGAGTCTAATGTTCGAGCTATGTGACTGTAGTTATTTTAAACAGAAACATAGAGACACTTCATATGTTTGAGATGAATTTAATAGGGAGATAATAATAACGCCCTATAATTAGGTTTTCCTTAATTAAAAATACATTCCCTTATTCCACCACTTTATTCATTTTTATCTCCTTTACGTAAAGTCATGTATGAATTAAGAATATTATAAAAGCATTAGAATAGTTTTTTCATCATTTCTACCCAAAAATTAGATCACCATAATAAAGTGGATGCAAAATAGTGTTTTTGTCCAATTGAGGGTTCACCAACTCAATTTATATATTGGAATGGTTTTAAAAGGTATCATTATGTTGGATTAGACCATTCAGAATAACTATTTTCCATGACTGTTCTAGACAACTAGTCTAGACTTCATTCTTCAGTAGGTAAGCCTTTTAATAGTTCCATGACCCCCTCCTTCAAATTATAACATAATGAGTTGATAGTTATATTGATCCCATGTCTTGACTCAAGTAGATATTGGGTTGGAAAATAGAAATGAAGGTATGAAACTATCATAAAATGAGCGTCTTTACCCTCTATACTAATGTAATATCATAATATAAGATGAAATATCCACACAAAATGTCCATGAAATAAAATAAAAACCCAAATCCATTTGAAAATTGATGTTACACTAATGCTAGTAAAAATAATATAATCCAAATTAGATAATGAAATCAAATGATAATGTGGCAACACAAATGCTATGCAATGATTAGTCATAGTAATTTCAATCACATGCTACACAATTCTCATTGAACCATAATAATGGTTTTAAATATGTTCGGAGAAAATACAAATATTATCTCATGGAAAACCAAATACTCTCATGAACATGTGAATGTAGTATAAAAATAAACCCATTATATAATAGAAGATCCATTATCACATAAATAAGTACACTATCCATCCCAAAATAACAATGTTATTCTCACCAAATAATGCAATCAAACTATAATAATCCCAAAAAGAAGAATATCAATAAAGGGTACATGCACAACATTCCCACTAATTTTACTATCATATTCCCCAGTTTCATATATAATGAATCTATAATTTCTTCTGAATAACATACACCACCAACCTATAACATGGTCAAATCATATCATTCCTGCAAACACCTAGGAAACCCCCATTAGTACGGTCACATCACATCTCACTTGAAGTAACATGGTCCATAACATCACAATCACTTCCATAACTGGAGAGTAAGGTATCCTAAACATAAAGGAAATCATCCTCATTCTATTATACTATCACACATGTCCCCCACTATAATCTTCTCCAAAGAACGTTCATTAGATAACACCCAAAAACACTTTTCCCACCGCCCCACAAAATGGTCATCTCATCTCACGTGAAAACAAATTGGCCACCGCCCCATATCATGGTCAAAACATTTTGAAAAAAAAACCAATGACACTAAACTATAACATTATCATAACTTCACTTCCAATAAAATGTGGCCTATCACTCCGTTCACACAAAAAATCTGAACCTCACATCTTGTGTGAACCTACATGAATGGAAGAGAGAGTTGGAATGATTGTGAAGCCATCCATCCATTCTCATCATTGAGATGTTAGAAAATTGCCATTTTGTGGAGATATGATTACTAACACATTGTTTTTTATATGGGTGGTTGTATGTATAGAAATTAAAATGAATATAAAATTATATACAAATGGCCACACACATGGCCAACCTAAGTGTTCACATCCAAAAAAATACTAACTGACAACTTCAATGCATTCATTACCACCACTAAATACATAAAACCACACAAACCACAAGCCACGTCATATAACTGAGAAATATCATTACCTATCCATTTCATTTCATTAAAAATCATTTTCAAAATTTAACTATACATACCATCTTTTATTTTTTTTTTCATTTACCATTTCCATGTTATTAACCAAACCATACCTCATCCATTTCAATTATTATTTAATAATAATTCCATCACTACTGAAGCATCTAGAAAAATTAAACCAAACAACATAATCATCTCATTATTCACATCACAACATTTACTCATCACCGTAAAAGCATGAAAAAATATCCAACTCTTTATAGCACCAAAATAATGTCCAAATAACAACCAACTCACCTCCCCAAAATCATGTAAACACAACCATCACCCCACCACCCAATAGCATAACCACACATCCACCCCATCACTGCCTAAAGAGAATGACCACATCTCACCCATCATCACCACATCGAATCAGAAACAAAAATAAACACTCCAAAATATAGTCACACATCACTAAAAATCAATGATGATTTTACTAATTTAATAGGGGATCACTTATCACAATCCACATTATTTTACGACTGTTATAACACAATACATAATCTCTTGGAAACCATATCATTATCTAAATACAATTGGTTATCTAATTTCCATTTTAGATTGATATCATAATAATCATAAAAGAAACATAACTAACAAAACATATCATCTTGGGAATCAATTCCCATAATTTTCTCATTTTTAGTAGGGCATCAATCTCGTACAATCTATCATGTCACAATAATATAAAAGCTGTAAAAACATGAAAATCCATATCATTACTCATTCAATTCCAAATAAATATTTATTAATCTTTTTTTAAGATAGCACAACTATCCATCATATATAATCAAAAAATACCCCTACCATAGGAAACTTGGAATAGATAAAAAAGGGATCCCCTACCTCAATCAATCATTATAGACTCATTGTGGACTATTGGGAAAAGAAGAAATGCTCAGAAACCACAACCACACATGAGAAACTATTTATAAACCTTCTACACACCATAGGATAATTAATATAGAGACCAAAAAAATCCCCAAATAAAAATCCACATAAGGAATCACCAAGAAAAAAATGAAATAAACACATGGGTAAAGGAAAATCCCTAACAAAAAATCCCCAATAAACCACCACACACACCAATAGATAGAGGCTTGGAAGGATAGAACTAGAATGTATTCTAAGTGAACCTTGGGATCATCTATAATTAGAGAGATAGAATCCATAGGCAAATGATAACAATCATCATAATAAAGAAATTACAATATTGAAAAAAGTCAGTTTCAGACTGTGTAAACTTTACATTACATGTAAACCATGGCTTTTCCAAATATTCCATCTATAGCTGAAAAAATTTCATATTAGCCATTAAATAATGAAAACCATGAATTTCGGTTAAAATATTTGTATCATATCTCACTGGGTCCCCCTATTTATATTTATAATCCAAGAACTCACAAACATTATAATCCATTAGACACCATTTCAAGTCACATAAAACATACATGACCCAAATTTCTTGTATTGGATCTAATGCACCTCCAATAATCATAAAAACCACACAAAACCCCCTCAATCCTCCTCTTGAACACCTCTAGAACAAAAATGTGGAAAATTTATAGGCATAGAGGGTACGATCCATTATATTATATTCTAATATACAAATTCTCTCCCTTGATAATTAAAACCCATTTTAAGAAGCAAAGGGATCCAAAAAACCACTCCTCGAGATACCTCCAAAGGGTCACATTAAATCTAAAATTCTACCACTATCTAAACATTCCAAACCAAACATCCTAACAAAATATCACACAACCTCAACACTACGCAACCACATCACCACAACTATCATGCCTCCAAACACCACAAACCGACAAACACTGAAACCAATAAACTCCACCACTATGAACAAAAAAATCATAAAATACATTTCTATATGTCATGATATTATAATTCAATTTAGTCATTGACTCACCCACATGGGATTAATCACACCATAGATTAATGCATCTTTTTCGTGAATTATTTCTTCCTCTTTTCATATGTTGGAACTATATCACAAATGATATAAAAAATCCAATAAAAACATCTCAGATCATAAAATAGAAGGATCCAGACAACACATCATAATGAAAAGTATAGAAAAATAAAAATAAAAATAGCTCTTAGTACTAGGTATGAATATACATATCTCGCCCCCTTGTAATCTCACCAATTACACAATGTATCCATAATTAAGAACACATTAGGGATACTACATCCTTGAAAAACCTTCTCTTAAGGATTCTATATTTCTAATTCCCTCCCCATCTATGATATCTAACTCCTCCAGTCAATGTCATGGGATTCATAAAGAAGATTACGACAAATATTAGAGGCTAGGAAGACATCAAGGTTCCACTCTAGCTGTGGTGGGAATTCCAACTAATATGTAACTTCACTAAATCACCACAACACCTCAAATGGCCTAAAAACATTGGAGAAATCTTATTCATCCTCTTAAACCTCTACTACTCATGTTTAGGGGAAACCATCAATACCACATGGTCCAAAACATTGAACTTGAAGGGACTCATTTTTTTTTGGCAGAAGATATAATCCATTCCTTCACTACTTTCATCATCTCTCAAAAAAGAAGATCATTCTCTATCATTATCTATTTATAATTAGGACTAATAAATACAACCTCTCCAACCTATTTCTAACATAATATAAAATGTAATATTTTCTTTTAAAATTCCACAACTGGGTCCATACTGATAGATGAGTGGTAGATGTAATTATATGAAAACTCCACCAAGGGATAATGTAATTCCCAAGATCCACCAAAGTCCAAGATGTATAGAAATAGTAAAACCTATTGTTTCTGGATGATCTACTCTATATGAAAATATATATGATGGTGGAAAGTAATATTGGGGTGTAACTAAGTACCAAAATCATGTTGTAATCCCCTCTATATTCTTGCGGTCAAATCTGAATCTCAATATGAGACAATGGTCCTAGTGACTTCATGCAAACACTCCTCATAATACACATACTTCTTAGATAAAGTGTCAATTTCATGCAAATACATTATCACTAAGAAGTGTACTAATTTTATCAACAGTTCCATTATCACCCAGATAGAAACACAACCTACAAGGACTCATGGTAATACAATGATGAAATCCATCAATATTTCATCCCCTTTCCACTTGTGAACATATAATGTATGTAAAACCCACCAGGAACATGATACTCATCCTTTACCTAATATAAAATAAAAAAATCTCCACAAACACCTCCACTTCATGATTTCTCCAAGGAATCCAAAAAATGAATCCCCAGTCCATGGTTCATATTGGATACTCATAAGTGTACCCCAAAAATTGAGCTATGAAACTAAAAAATATATCCCTTAAAAAACATAATATAAAAAATAAATCCCATGAAACATCATATATTTTTGACCATACCTTAGAAGCATCACCATGGAAAAAATCATAGAACACCTCAACAACTAATTAACCCCACTAGAACACCTCCACCAGCTACATTTGATAGGATTTCACCATTATCTGAAAAAAACATCCTCTAACATCATCAAACATTATATATATATGAATGTCCAAAAACAAAACCATTTCACTCCAATCATCTTGAGACACCTATATATCACCATTCCACTACATCATTCTCAAATAAATGACCAAAACAATACCTATTCTTGAATCTGTAGAAGATATCAAAATATTAATCCTTAAGATACTCCATAATCCTCTAATTCCACACATTAAAATCACACTATGAAATTATATACATCAAACTATTGTAATCCTTGAATTCCAAGAACTGATCTCCATTGATGAAATTCCACCACAACATCAGTGTAATCCCCACTATTTCTATCTTAAATACATAGTTGAATAATTAATCTCTTGGGGATAGAACTTCCTAGAAGCATAATAGATAACCTCCCTATACTACATCCACTTGAATCCAAATCCCATTTGGTCTGAATAATAAAATACCTAAAAATAACACCCTCCTTAGTAAACTAAATAACTGTAGCACTGAACAACTCCACCGTTACCTATATTAATAGATCCTGGCATTGATAATTCCACAAAAAATACCATTGCATCATATTAAATTCTATTAAAGGGTATATAACTAAAGATAAATCAGTTACAAACCTCCAATAACAGTTTGTAAGGCCACGAAAAGTGAAAACCACTTCAATGTTCTAGGGTACTACCCAACAAACAACAACCATGATCATCAAGGGGTCTACTACCACATATATCTGGGACACCAAATGTGTGAGGAAATTCACCTCCAATTTGCAAAACACAAACTTAAAATAATTTCCATAGAGTTAGTTGAATTGAAGGACATGTATGATCTATATGAGATAATAGTCAATAATCGCCTCTGACATCATGTTGATCAAAATATCATTGATCAATACTAGATTTTGGAGCTTTAACAATAGACTAATTCCAATGGTTTATAAAAAGGTTTTTAAAAGAAACCTATAAAAATGGTTTGGACCAAACTAATGGTATATTTTCCTTAGAGAGATCTTATACTAGATGTATTGGAAAATATGTTTGTATATGTACCTTGGGGAGTCCCTATTCTAAAAATTTTGTCTAAAACCATTGGTATATGTCCCTTAAAGAGACCATATTCCAACAGTTACTCCAAAACATTTTTATAGATATCTTATATAGACATTAACCCATAGTTGTGGATGAAATCATTATTATAGGTCACCCATTATTTCTTACCAATTCTAATGGACTTATAAGAACCAATGGTATAGGTCCACCGTATACCACTTTTTATCCAAAACTATTGGTATAGATAAAAAACAATGTATCTATAACAATGATTATCAAAACAATTTGTATAGGTCAATACCAACCATCTTTATAGGTAACCATTTTTTTATGGATTCTTTTTTCAAACAATATTAAATAAAAAGAGAGTTAAAATAATATTAAATAATAATAAATTTATTTGTCAAAATATTTTCAAAAAAATCATCTTATTTTAGGGTTTATATAATTGTATTATAAATGGGATTTTTTAGGTCAAAACAAAGTTGGTTTTTTCTTTTCACGTTACCTGTTGAAATAGTTTTGATAAACCGTTGGTATAGGTTTTTAATATGACATATACAAACAGTTTTAAAAAATAGAATGAAATGGTCTATACCAATGGTTTTCAAAAAACTATTTTTATAGGTATGTTCCAACACCGTAATAATGAAAACCCATATCAACACTGGGTGCAGGCCTACCAACAGTTTAGAGACCTATAAAAATGGATTCAAACCATTGGTCATTGTTTTTTCCTCATAGTGGATGAACACAATGATGAAAATCTCTTGGAAATCAAAAAACATGGAGTTTATAATCCCAATGAACATGGATGGTACATTTATAACATCAAATGGAATTACTATAATCTCAAAAGGTCCCATACATGAATCTAAAGGAAGAGATTTAGTATATTACCTCACCTTAACCATTAATTGGTAATATCTTAACCATAGATGGATCATAGATAAAAACTAACCAATATCATATAGTCAAAAATATCATATATATTTATAAGAGGGTAATTGTTGTTAATGATCAACCGATTAATGTTCTGGTACTCTAGAGATAAATTCAAAAAATATCCCCCTTCTTGGATAAAAACATAAAGAACCCAATACATACATACTAGGCTGGATTAAACCCTTTTTCACTAGATCATTAAACTAAATCCTAAAATCACAAAACATATAAGGTTATATATGATTTAGATCAATAAATACATGAGAATCACCAAGCTACAAGTCTATCCCAAACATATCATCTTGTCATGGGGTAGCATTGAATCCTCCAATGAGAAAACATCCCAAAACACCCACAAACCACACATACATGTGGGAAACCACAGATCAACCTACACCACACCAAATAATAATCACGATTCAGACTGAAATACACCATAAAAACAATATTTTTATACCGAGTCTCTATGAGAATAATGAAATAGAAATTTAGATAAAGTAGAAATCATTCATTGAAGATCACTAATAAACACATTAGAATCAACGGATAATATCAATAGAGATGATGGATAGAAAGTATCCTTTGGAAACCAACGTCTCATCTAAAATGAGGGGTACATAAGATATGGCCAATTGAGGAAAATCATTTGAGAAAAGAACATAAATTTTATAACTTACTGGTTTCACATGTAAAAACATTAAAAGTCATGTAAATCATGGTTTTCAAAAAAGTTATAAATTTTGATTAAAGACACATAAACTAGAGCCTTAATTAAAAAACATCATAAATTAAACTTACATGATGTGTAGTATGTCTTATGGGTTCCACCAGTTTTGATTTATATGATATGAACTCAATGTATGTACAATCTATGAAACACAATTTCATGTTGTGTAAGCAAGACATGATTTGAATTTCTTACACAATCATTTCTACACCTCCGTACTCAAACAAAAAATATGGGAACCTCCTCAAGAATCCTCTAAAGAACCTCAGACACCCAAAAGTGTAAATGTAACTGGATGATAAAGGATTGGCCTCTAAAAAATGATTATTTCATTTTTTGGGGATTTTATTGGAAATATAATCAGTGAAATCATTTATAAATTCAATTGTGTAATTCATGAGTCTTTAATGATTTTATGTCCATAATGATAAAATTTGTAAAATATCATGATATTATTATTCAATTATTTATTCATCTATAGTTGTAATGGGAAACGGATAAAACATTACACCAGTTTCCATTTGCTACACCAATATTATTGGATATACAAAACTTTTCATCTCCATATACTTCTTAATTAAACAGTTGATATTTCTTTTTTATTTCTCTCTATGATACATTACTAGATCTATATTGTTGTATTTTATTCCATTTTAACTATATGATGTGGATGTTGAATATATTACATGTTTTTTTATTCTAGAACACCACTATAATTTATTGTTATCCTATATGCTATAGTGGTGGAAATCATTACACCTCCATGCCAAAATTACATTGTTGTAACATGGATCTTTTCAGTTTTCTAGAATTCCCTCCAACCAAAATGAGTTCTTTTTTGCCAATCCCGGGTATGATTTGTCACTAACCATTGTCTTATTACTATTTTTTTCATATTATAACCAATTACATGTGATATTATAATTAGTTCATAAAGTCAATGGTGGGTAATCGTGTTCTAGTTTATGTGTGAATGTGCTTTGGGTGATGAAATAAACAATAAAACATGATGAGGATAGTGAAAAATGTGATGTAGGAAAACTGATACCATTTTGGGCCATGTATATGATGTTGGAAAACTATTTTGTTTCTTCTTGATTAAGTCATACTTTGTATGAGTCTCATATGCATTTGTGAGTGGCTATGAGGCCTTCTTGATTGTTTTCCTTATGTGTGGATCATCAAATTTTATTTAAATTTTCCTTATTCATCCTTTTATTGAAATATATTTCTTATATTTTTTCATTCCCTATTTAACTAATTTTTTATATCGATATTATTTGGTGGAGCCTTGATATTAGTGTGATGTTGTCAAAATTTCCTTAAATAAGTATATAGAAGAAAATGTTTATGGATCTGCATTAGTGTCTAGTTACACCACCATTAATTGTCCGAACATCCTTAATCAAGGTCACATATATCCTTATAGAATGATGTTTATTAATGGATTACTAGAAGATACCATTATGGGCATCCCATGAATTTGGTTCTTTGGTGTAAAAATGATATCTGACTAGGGATCAACATAATGTAGCGCAGTGTATTCAGGATGGAAACCACTATCAGGGTTGGGCGTACAATGTTACCTTAAAGGATGAACTTCTATAACTTATTTATAAACCCTATCATAAATATGATGAAGTATGATGGGATGGTTTTTATGGATTCTAATATAGTACACTCTAACATAGAACATGTATGATTTTTTGTTCATTTGACCATTTTCTTATTTCAAGACATAAAATGTTATATATATTATGTTCAATTATGTCATGGATGCATTACTTCCATCCTACTGAGTCATTTTCTCAAATCCAACTTGGGTATTTCTTGTTCTTGTAAATTTAATTTCTATAGACCTAATGAATGGCAAGGCCCTAGGTTTAATGATTGAGTAGAAGAGTATGAATCATGTCGGGGAAAAATATAAACTACATACGATACAAAATTTGTTAATTTGTTTACCTACTATCCTTTTTTTATTTTTGATAACCACATTGAATGCATATTCTCTCTTGTATTTCTTGTACATTGTATTTTTATTTTCTAAATGATTACACTGATTACACACTATCTTGTTTATCATTGTTATTTTAATGATGAAATAATATAATAGTATAGTCTCCTATCTGATGGGAATATCCCCATAATACTAGTTAGTATCCTCTTTCATATATAGAGGCACAAATAGTTTCATGTTCCCCTACATTTTAGACCTAATGGTTTAGGTTAGGGAATTACACTCACATTATCTATATTCATTTGAACTTTTGTTAAAATGGTTTCAAATTCACTTTCATTGATATCAATCGTAACAAACCCAACTCCAATAACATGGATATGATATATACATTATTACATTGGCATAAGATATAAAGGATATCTTCCTAATATATCTATCTATTTAGTTTTATAAAAGACCCAGATACACATAAGATTCACATATTATATTGTAAATATAAAAAAAAGGATAAAAATCATTGCCTCATCTGTGATATTATTCCTAATAACTTATTCTTATCATGTGTAATGCTAATAAAAATTGGATTAGATGAATAATATATTATGGGTCATATACAATGGAAGGAATCATAAGTAAAAATGAGTAATTAATATGGAAAAGTAAATCACAAAAAAAACCCATAGATTTCATAAATATAATCATTATGAAATTCATACCTGTATAATAACAATGATTTAATATCTTGGATAATAATAACTTATTTCTCAATGATGTAAATTAATAATCTTCTATGACATTCTCTCAAACATCATTATAACTTAACAATAATGTCTTTGTAATATGAAAATATATTATATGGGTACGTATATGCCAAAAATATGTTTAACAAGGTTGGAAAAAAAATTTGTCTCTTGATATTGATCAATTTATAGAGGGACTATGTAATTTTGGGTCCCATCCATCTATTCATGTCCAACAAGTTCACCAAATATTTAATTAGTAGTTTAATTCATAAGATATATTCCTTGTCATCAATTATCCATATTGAGAAATGTATATGATATATAAAATTTTTTTTGGTCAATAAAATAAATATCAAAGTAAAACTCCATATGTAGAAATGGATTACACAGAAGTGAAAAATAATATCCATTATACACAAAATTTGACAATTTATGGGAAATTTATTTTTTATTGATAAAATATCATCATATATTGATCTATTAGAAAAAATTAAATGAAAAAAAAACTAATATGATAAAACAATTTAACAATTAGTTCATTAGAACATAGGTTTTTTAATAAAATCATATCCTTTAGATGACTAAATAAATTGGAAGTGAAACAGTAATATAATATTTCATTAATTTATATTTATTATAATACCATTGAAAATATTTAAATGAAGATAAAGAGAATAAAATGGTTCTGGTGGTGGGAAAATATTTTAACATCATATAAGTTAAAAGGAAACATTAATCTTGAATTTTTGGAAAGAAATTCAAAAATGAACATTTCAAAATAATATAAAGACTTGTTTTAAACATTAAAAAAATTCAAGGATATCAAAAAATATCCTAATTAATTAGTCTAAGTAAATAAAAATGTTTTTTTAAAATCAATATTTCAAAATGTAGTTGTAGAAGAAAAATATACCTGGTTAAAAGGTACATATGATATTATTTTATTTTAAACATTTATTTTCTTTATTAATGTTCCATAGAGAGAAAAATGTAGAAGTAAACCAGTAAAATAAATAAATACCTATATTATTTTAAAATATATAGTTTTTATGAATGATTTTTTTTATTATTCCTTGAACAAAAATATACATGAATACAAAAAAATAATATTATAAAATAAATTCTTACCATAACCTTAAAAAGTATATTGTAACCCTATAAAATAGCATCAGTGAATTTTAAAAATTAAAAATACTGAATAATTATATATATCATTGAATAATATTTCAAAATTTTTTACATATAATATATAAAAGGTATATAAATAAATATTTCTCAGCGAAATGGAATTTGAGGAAAAATCTAATACCTCAATCTGAAATTGCTTCATATTTTCCTTTAACATCATTTATAATAAATTTATATTTATTATAAATATATAAAATGATTATATACATATATATAATATCATATATTATCTATTTATGAAATCTTATAACCTATATGTTAACATTTTTTTTGATTATTATCATTGTTTAATGTGTTAATTTGTTCATTCTTCATGTATTTATCCATTCGATGATAATTTCCCTTGTATAATGATCATACTAATATATTCTAAAAAATTTAATAAGTTATTGAAAAATAAAAATGTTAATCAATACAATATTTAAAATCATCTATGAGAAAAAGACAAAAAAAGGAATCACATTAGTTCATGAATGTGGTAGATCATACATATACACGAGAAACATTTTCATTTTCTAACAGGTGAAATAGAAAATAAGTAGAAGATATATTGTATGTAAATATTCCTAATTATTTAGTAATTATATATATATATATATTAACTAAATCCTTATGAATAACCTTGTGAGGTGGTAATGGGAAATAAACTACATCAGTTTATGTGGAGGATGTCTTTCGTACACAGGACCGATCGATTTGTTTACCACTAGATAGATAATGATATGGATAAATGTTATGAAATAAACATAATTATATATAATTATTTTGTATGAGAAATATTTATTATATTTTATTGTCTAGAACATAATATATGGTTTCAAAAGAGGAATATAAATGAAATTGATTGATGAAGATGATTACCTCATCATTGAAGAGGTCCTTTTGATCTCAATTTAAGGGACCTCTGGTTGGAATTTTAAGAATAAATATCCCTTTAGAAATTAGAGAATTATTTTTATAAGACATTTTTGTTGGTTAGGGTCAGATAAGTATCTCAAATTGATGTATTAAATAGATGATATGTGGTGTGTTTTTATACTGAATGAAAGGACACATATCGAAATAATATGTCATGACCCGACCCTCAGGGCCCATATTGTGACTACCCCCAAACCAACTTCCATAGGCCAGGGGCTGGCGACTAGAACAAAATTTGTGAATCTCTAAAATTGAGAAGGAATTTCCTTTAAAAAAACATAAACTCACACAACCAGAGTACATGTGGAAGAAAACACTAAGTAAAGGTTGTATAACAAGTGTACTGAAAGTAAAGGGGGTCAGAATACAAGCCCGACTTTAAAGTACAAGGAAAAGAAAAAAGAGGTACAGCTAAAATAAAAATAGTTGGAAGGTGTATAGAATCGCATGGATCGTCCTCCGGGGATCCTACAAGAAGGGAAGGTTCAGATGGCCTCTACAGCACTCCACATCCGTCAGACTCCACCGTGTACCGATACGTCATAAGGTCCTCCTCTAGGTATTGTCCAGTCCTGGCATTCTTATCCTTCGTCTGCACTGTCCGTCATATGCATCCGAAAAAATGATGTGTGGGTGTAGACAGTGTAGGGGTGAGTTTTACAATACTCATTAGGGACCCCGATACCATCAATATCTCACTAAATCCAACAAGGACAAACCAAAATGTTTGAAATCAACAGATAACCATTACGTAGGTATATTCCCATACATATACCTATGTTATCAAGTAACCCATCTCAATCATGATGAAAACACAAAGGTCATTGACTCAGCACAAACAAGGATTTTCATTATCGAAACCATGAATACTAGAGAAATCCACCCCTGTCATGTACAGTGGGCATATCGTGACACTTCGGTGCTTCTCACTAACATTAGAGTGCTGAGGTACTTCTCTTGTCGAGTACCACGGGACTTCTGCCAACAACCGGGCGCTCCTTCCATTGTGGGTCTGCCGCCAAATATCAGGCACTTCCCCTAGTAGCCTACAAAGGTTATCCACCTATCGAGTACCACGAGTCTGCAGCCAACTACCAGGCACTCTGTCCTCCATGGGTCTGCCGCCAATTACCGGGCTCTCCATCCACATGGCTAAACGAATCACTCTGAGACAAATCTGTTAAGCAGTTGTCAGGTATACAACAACTAGGTCTTGATACTTTAACTACTCATCACCAGATGGATCCGCTCCATGAGCTACTGGTCGATACTCCATGTGTCACGAAGTCTCACTTAGATGTATCTCAACGAACCGCCACATCATAGAGGTCTTAACTAAATAGAAGACGCGTAAATCGGACACCCGGTCTGTGAGTTATTAGCATTTTAGTCCCGGGGGCCTAGTTGGATTCGTGTATGATCCTACCTAACTGTGACTCATATATAACCTGAACTCTAGTGGGGTATACTCAAAGGGATGATTAAACTCTAATAATACAAGCGCCAATGACGGTTCGTCAAACGGACGTTCGCTGCCCAAGATATGGCCCATGAAGGTAATGGGTCAGTAATGGGGACGGGGTAGGTCCGACCCGGTTGGACCAACTCAGCCCAACCCAGTCTGGGCCGACCAGGTTTGGGTCGACCCGGTCTATCTTGATGAGTCTTGTCAGGACCCGCCTTCACCAAAAGGAGGGAAGAGTCAGTGGATTTCCATTACCTTCCTTCTTTAAGTTGAAGGAGAGATAATGACCCCCGAAACCCGCCTTCAATAGGTCCCGGACTGGCGACTAGCACCAAGGGTATAGAAAATTCTCGCAGATGGAAGGCATTACCCTTTTTATTATTTAGGATCGGGAAAAAGGACAAGTCGACCTCCCAAAAAGGAAAATAAAAAAGTTTATATAAATGAACCCAAATAAAGACCCCATGCATGTTTAAACAGTTTACAACAAGGTACAAGTACAAAAGAAAAAGAAAGCTCTCAAGTACAATACCAAAAGAAAAAAAAGATACGACAACAGCGACAACTCCAACTGTCCGACTAATAGGGTCCCGCGCAGCCCTGGTAGTCCTCCTGGAAACCTGAAAGTAAACGTAGGGTGAGCATACAAGTACACTCAGTAGGGAAAACCAAGACTCTCGTGCACAAGTGGGGGAACGTACTAAAGTCCCGTGAGAAAAGAGTGAACCAAACAACTAACAAGGCAAACTATCCATCCCAGGCCTCACCAAGGCTCACTCCCCAAATAACACAAGTCAAGTAATATATATAATAAGAGCACATCGATGTTTGGGTACCCCGCGCCACTTCCCCACTAGTTATTGAGACATCCTACGCATCGGACCAATCCCGCCATTCTCACCGCAGTCCCACTGCCACACCCGCCCGCACACACCTGGGCCACCACCACACGCAGTCCCACTGCCAAAACCCGCCCGCACACACCTGGGCCTCAACCATACGTAGTCCCACTGCCAAATCCCGCCCGCACACACCTGGGCCTCAACTGTCACAAGTAACCATGCCTGCAAACACCTAGGCCAGAACAACCACCGCTACGCCCGAAGACACCTGGGCTAAAGGATCCACTGCCACGCCCGAAAACTCCTGGGCCTCATCCCGAAGACACTTGGGAAACCACCTGCCGCACACACCTGGCCAACCACCACAACACCCTGCCCGATGATTCTTGGGCTAATAATGGAATTCAGGCCATCACAGCCTGCCCGAAGGTACTTGGGCTATCCGGGAAAGGGAGCATAAAAGGAGCTAATAACCAGCCACTAAGTATAGTGTTGGGAAAAACACCCTTCCCCCATAAATGGGGGTGTTCGGCACTAAGTGCTCAACTTGGGTGGGGCGCGAATAAGAAACACAAAGCTACAAGTATAGATATAGGTAACAAACACTCACCCAAAACTTAGGTTTTCCTAGCCAACCTACAGAACACAATACCACAGCGTCCAATTCACAATTCACGACCCTTGCCCACAAAACCATTTGTCCCCTTATTGTTTCACGTTCAGTCAAAATGTTCAATTAATTTTAAGCACTACTGGGCAACTACCATAAGCATAACCAAGGAAAACATCAAAGCATAGATCAACCAAAACACTCACACCCGGTTCTGCCAACAGAGGATCTCTCCCCAATTTGTGATAAAAACTCACAACCACTGAAACCATGCCAACAGGAGATCCCATCCCCCAAATTCACACAGCCACCGAGAGTATAAAAAAATAACAGGGGATCCCATCCCCTCCCACATTTCCAGCAAATGGCCCGAAGGGAAAACAACCACTAACCACTACCAACACAAGTCAGGGATTTTCAGATTTAAACGATTTAACACACTCCATGATTTCAAATTCCATGTGTTCTAACCGGGAGTTATCACAGAAGGGCCGATCCTGGTGCTTTCAATTATTCAGCCGGATATACGTGGTTAACCAATTTCACAGCAGGAGTTCACAATTTCAGCAACCCATTTAAAACATCATGAGGGGATTCAAGTGCACACACACGACCACCAACGGCCTCAATTTTCAGAAAACATAAACCAGTACAACAAAAAGGGATGATCACAAGATAAGGCATAACAACGATCACAACCCCTTCCCATTCATCGTTTAGAACTTCGTTTATTATCTTCATTAGGGTTTGGTTCAACCAATTCCATAGGAACAAAAGTAGCGCCCACCCCGCATGATACAAAAAAGTGAGAGACGAGAGAAATTCCCTACCTGTTGATAGATGATCGACGTTTAGGCCGGGGGCGCGGAACTTTACGGGTAACGACGCGGCGGTCCCGATGCACCAGAAGAGCCACGATCGAAGAAGGGGGGAAGCCACGGCCTAACCCTTAATTATAAGAGCTGGGGACGGTTGAGATGAAACACAAAACCACGGAAGACGAGGGAGTCGTGGGTTGACCACGTGGCTTGACTCATCATTAATGGCACTGGGTGGTTTTAACCGACCCATGAATTAATGAAGCATTTAATTAAAACCTTTGTGCGCGTTTCGGATTCCCAAGATATTTTTTAACAAGGCAGAATAGGGTTTAAAACCCTATTTGCGAAAAAGGAACGTTACTGGAACAACTTGGCAAGGCCGGGCGACGTCGGCCGGTCTCACCGATCGGTCTCACCGGTCGGTCTCACCGATCGGTACCCCGCAAGGAAACCGGATTTTTGGCAAAGGAAGGGACCAAGGGGGGTCTGGATCATCACATCAGATACCTCTTAAACGATTCTCGTCCCCGAGAATCAAAACAAACCAGAAGGAAAGAGAGGATCCGAACAACCATCTTCGAAGATACCTCTTAGGAGTGGACCCCCGCTAATTGAAAACACTCCCTGTCAAGAACCAAGCAACATACCACGCCAAACTGCCCGGTCATGTGGGTTTGGGGAGTTCCCCTCCCCCATGTCAAGATATTATCCGCTTTGGGCGGCACTAACTCACCCGCACGGGTTTAATCGCATCCACCTTAATGCATCCTGATTAGGGGTCAGGTTTCCCCTTCCCTTTAGCCGGGGCTTTCCACACATAACAGAGGAAAGGAACTAGCACATTTCATAGACAAACAGGTCAAACATTCTGTCACAACAGGCACCAAAGGTTCAAAGCTCAGAACAACTCGGGGTATTGGGCACGCATCTGTGCTTCCCTCTCCCACGTACTCTCTTCGAGGCCGCCATGTCTCCACAACACACGAACCAGGCCGACGGTTCGTCCACAGAGCACTTTCTCCTTGCGATCCTCGATTCTGACTGGTCGTTCCTCGAAGGTCGTGTCTCCTCCCACATCTAGCTCTCCCCAGTTGATGACATGAGAGTCATCATGTAAGTACTGACGAAGCTGTGAGACATGGAAGACGTCATGGACCCTCCCCAACTGAGGTGGTAGGGCCAGCTGATATGCTACCTCGCCAACTCGCCTCAGCACCTCGAAAGGTCCGATGAACCTAGGGGAGAGCTTACTCCCCTTTCCGAACCTCCGCTGCCCCCGTCGAGGGGAAACCTTCAAAAACACATGATCTCCCACCTCGAACTTCAGGGGCCTCCTCCGACGATCAGCATAAGATTTCTGCCGATCCTGAGCTGCTTTCATCCTCTCCCGCACTAGCTGGACTTTCTCCGTGGTGCTCTGCACTACTTCTGGTCCAAGAGTACCAGTCTCACCAACCTCTGCCCATCATAAGGGTGAACGACATGGTCTTCCATACATTGCCTCAAAAGGAGCCATGCCGATAGTAGAGTGAAAACTGTTGTTGTAGGAAAACTCTACTAAAGGAAAGTGTCGTACCCATGATCCACCGAAATCCAGAACACATGCTCGCAGCATGTCCTCCAAGGTCTGGATAGTCTTCTCTGTCTGCCCATCAGTGTGAGGGTGAAAAGCAGTGCTAAGGCGTAGTTGGGTGCCAAAAGCATGTTGTAACCCCTTCCAGACTCGTGAGGTGAATCGAGTGTCCCGATCTGAGACGATCGTTTTCGGAACTCCATGCAAACGCACCACCTCATCCACGTACTTCTGTGCTAAGGTACTCACGGGTCCTGACTCCTTGATAGCCAAGAAGTGAGCAGATTTTGTCAATCGATCCACCACTACCCAGATAGCATCATGCCCGCCCTGAGCTCTGGGTAGTCCCGTGACGAAGTCCATCGAGACGTCGTCCCACTTCCACTCGGGAACATCTAGAGGATGCAACAGACCACCAGGAACACGGTGTTTAGCCTTCACCTGCTGACACACCAGGCATTTAGCCACGAACTCTGCCACTGCCCGTTTCACCCCGGGCCACCAAAACTGTCCCCTCAGGCCTTGGTACATTTTCGAAACACCCGGATGTACTGCCAAGTCTGAGCTATGGAACTCACGAAGGACTTCATCACGCATCACCTCTGGAACAAACAACCTCCGATGAAAGAGCATCCGACGTCGGCTGTCCTCCGACCATCCTTCCGGGGCGTTCCCCTGATCGATACGATCCCGCAACACTTCCACCTCAGGATCTCCCCACTGAGACTCTTCCACTTGCTGCAACAAAGAGGACTGTACCGTCATCTGAAACAAACAGCCTCTAGTACCTTCCACCCTTGCATCCAAGTGCAAGGCAGCCAACTCCCCCATCGCCCTCCAAGCATCAGCAGATTCCCGAACCACCTCCTGATGCGGCTTCCTGCTCAGGGCATCAGCCACAACGTTTCCCTTACCTTCAGTGTATGAGATCTCAAAGTCGTAGTCCTGGAGAAACTCGACCCACCTCCGCTGTCGCATGTTCAAGTCACGCTGGGAGAAGATATAGCGCAAGCTTTTGTGATCGGTGAAGACCACAAAGCGCTCCCCAAAGAGGTAATGTCGCCACAGCTTTAATGCGAACACTACCGCTGCAAGCTCCAGGTCATGGGTGGCATAGTTCCGCTCATGGGGGCGTAGCTGCCTGGACCCGTAAGAGATCACCCCTTGTCGCTGCATCAATACGCACCCCAGGCCCTGTCCTGAAGCATCACAGAATACCTCATAGGCCATCCCTTCTTCTGGCAATCTCAACACTGGGGCACTAACCAGTTTTTCTTTTAGGTAGCTGAAGGACGACTCACACTGCTCGCTCCACTTGAAAACCTGGTCCCTCTTGGTCAAAGCCGTCAAAGGGGCTGCTACCCGGGAGAAGTTGGGTACGAATCTCCGGTAGTAGCCTGCCAGTCCGACGAAACTCCGAACTTCCGCCACATTCTTGGGTGCTGCCCAAGAAACAATTGCCTCAACCTTTGATGGGTCGACTGCTACTCCCTACTCAGACACTACATGTCCGAGGAAGTGCACTTATCGTGCCCAGAACTTGCACTTTGACAACTTCCCATAGAGCAGGTGCTGTCGGAGGACCTCCAAAACCGTCCTCAGGTGCTCTGCATGGTCCTCTTCTGACTTTGAATAGATCAGGATATCGTCGATGAACACCACCACAAACCGATCTAGGTACTCCTGAAAGATGGAGTTCATAAGCCCCATGAACACGGCCGGGGCGTTCGTAACACCAAAGGGCATGACCACGAACTCGAAGTGCCCATACCTGCACCTGAACGCCGTCTTCAGGACGTCGCTATCCTTCACCCTCAGCTGGTGGTACCCGGATCGCAGGTCGATCTTCGAGAACCATCCTGCCCCCTTCAGCTGGTCGAAAAGATCATCTATCCTCGGAAGAGGGTAGCGGTTCTTGATCGTTACCTGATTCAGCCTCCTGTAATGGATGCCCAACCTGAGGCCACCATCTGCCTTCTTTGCGAACAAGACTGGGGCACCCCACGGTGATGCACTTGGACGAACATAACCCCTCTTCATCAGATCGTCAATCTGTATCCGCAACTCCCGTAGCTCCGAAGGTGCCATCCGGTAAGGAGCCATCGAGATTGGTCGAGAGCCGGGCTGCAGGTCTATCCCGAACTCGATGTCACGTCGAGGGGGTAGAGTCGTCACCTCCTCAGGAAAGACGTCCATAAATTCACGAACGATCTCTGGTACTTCCACCATTTCCTAATTTGTTGATTCTATCGTCAGTTCGGTCAACAAGGAGAGGAGAGGTTCCTCCCTCCTGTTTCCCTTCGGACAGCTCCGCTCGCCGGTGAAAGTAACACGCTGGCCGTCCAAACCAGAGAACACCACCCTCCCTTGGAAACAGTCGATGATGGCGCACACAGAAAATAGCCAGTCGATGCCTAGGATGACATCGTACGGCCGAATCTGTAGCAGAAGGATATCCTTAACCGACTGATGTGGCCCCAACATCAGTCTACATCCCCGACAAACGAACAGCAAGTCGGTCTGACCTCCAACTGGTGTGCTCAACACCAGGGGCACTGGAAGTCTCTCGGCATCTAGAACCAAGGCGCAGGCTAGACTGGGTGCAACAAAGGAGTGCGAAGCTCTGGTATCGAACAAAGAATAAGCAAGAGTGCTAAATAAACTAATCGTACCTCGAACAACCTCTGGCCCTGCTGGAACTGTTGCTTCTGCGGCGTGTAACTGTCCACGCCCAGCTCCCCTGCCCCTCGGCTGTCGGCCACCTCCCCGACCACGCCCTGGTCGAGGTCCCTGGGGAGCGCCCTGAGGTCGGCCTCCCCCTCCTATGTCTGTCTGCGGAGGAGCGGGAGCTCGCTGTCCCTGCTGCTGCTGCTGGAAGGGTCTGGCTGGGAACTGCTGTTGCGGCGGACGCTGGGGATGACTGCCACTGCTGTACTGCACCCGATCGGGGCACTGACTCCGAAGATGTCCAGGGCTCCCGCAGATGAAGCACCGTGGTCCCGAGCCTGAAGGAAAAGAACGTGGGCCAGGGGATCGAAACTGAAACTGCTGCGGCCTGCTCCCTGCGGGTCGGAACCTGGAGGGTCCCAATGCCGGAGGCCTGGTGCTGACGGCCTTCCCCTTCGATGGTCCCAGCTGGATCCCTTCTCGTGATAGTCCGCCTAGAGCGTGCATCCTTTCCACCACTTCGGCCTTCTTCTGAACCTCTAAGTATGTCGGAAGGGTAAAGGGGGTAACAGCATACTGGAGGGAGGGTCGGAGCGCCTCCTCCAAACGTCTTGCCCGAGACTCCTCATCGGGAAAGAGGTCCGGAGCAAAACGCAGGAGGTCCTTGAACTTGATTCCAAGTTCCCTCACGGACATGCTCCCCTGCTGGAGGGAGAGTAGCTCCTGCCTCTTCTCCGCCTTCATTGTCGAGGAGAGGAACTCCGCCCGGAACTCCCTCTCGAAGTCCGCCCAAGCAACCTCAGACTCTTTCCTACTCCCCAGGTGAAGCATCCACCACTGACGTGCCGCTCCTCGCATCTGGCTAACAGCCAGAGGAACCCAGTACTCTGTCGGGGCCCGAATCAGGCCGAAGGCTATGACTAGCTCCTCCAGCCAGCCTTCCATCTTCATGTCGGAGGTGCTGCCCTCATATTTCTCGAGGGCCTGTCGCTGAAAGGCTCGAAGAGTCTTCTGCCACTGGTCGTCCTCTTCCTCCCGACCAGCTCTCTGCCGATTGGCCAAAGTTGTCTCAGGAGTCTCGATCGCCTGTACCACACGTGGTCGCCTTCCAGGTGCCATAACTACGAGGTAAACAAGGAATGCCTAAGCCCAGTAGTGCAAAGAAAACCGTTCTCAAAACTTGTTAAGATTTAATTTATTCTTAATTTCCCAAGACATCCCAGAAACACAAAAACACAAGTCATTTATGATGCATGTACCTTTCCTAGGGTCTCTACCCTACAATCAGTGTGGCCTCACTTGGTCGTTCGGTAGGTCCAGAGTCCTTGCATCGGATCACGGGGGGCCCTAAAATCCCGTGCCCTAGCCGTTCCTCCCTGGCCTAATTCACGCACCAAGGTCACCCAACGCTGTTGCCTCACCATCCCATGCAATCCTTACTGTGCCTAACTCCAGACTCCGTCCTATCTCTCAACCTCACCTTTGATACCATTCTGTCACGACCCGCCTTCAGCAAAAGGAGGGAAGAGTCAGCGGATTGCCAGGCCCTTCCTTCTTTAAGTTGAAGGAGAGATAATGACCCCCGAAACCCGCCTTCAATAGGTCCCGGAGTGGCGACTAGCACCAAGGGTATAGAAAATTCTCACAAATGGAAGGCATTACCCTTTTTATTATTTAGGATCGGGAAAAAGGACAAGTCGACCTCCCAAAAAGGAAAATAAACAAGTTTATATAAATGAACCCAAATAAAGACCCCATGCATGTTTAAACAGTTTACAACAAGGTACAAGTACAAAAGAAAAAGAAAGCTATCAAGTACAATACCAAAAGAAAACAAAGATACGACAACAGCGACAACTCCAACTGTCTGACTAATAGGTTCCCGCGCAGCCCTGGTAGTCCTCCTGGAAACCTGAAAGTAAACGTAGGGTGAGCATACAAGTACACTCAATAGTGAAAACCATGACTCTCGTGCACAAGTGGGGGAACGTACTAAAGTCCCGTGAGAAAAGAGTGAACCAAACAACTAACAAGGCAAACTATCCATCCCAGGCCTCACCAAGTCTCACTCCCCAAATAACGCAAGTCAAGTAATATATATAATAAGAGCACATCGATGTTTGGGTACCCCGCGCCACTTCCCCACTGGTTATTGAGACATCCTACGCATCGGACCAATCCCGCCATTCTCACCGCAGTCCCACTGCCACACCCGCCCGCACACACCTGGGCCACCACCACACGCAGTCCCACTCCCAAAACCCGCCCGCACACACCTGGGCCTCAACCATACGCAGTCCCACTGCCAAATCCCGCCCGTACACACCTGGGCCTCAACTGTCACAAGTAACCATGCCTGCAAACACCTAGGCCAGAACAACCACCGCTACGCCCGAAGACACCTGGGCTAAAGGATCCACTGCCACGCCCGAAAACACCTGGGCCTCATCCCAAGACACTTGGGAAACCACCTGCCGCACACACCTGGCCAACCACCACAACACCCTGCCCGATGATTCTTGGGCTAATAATGGACTTCAGGCCATCACAGCCTGCCCGAAGGTACTTGGGCTATCCGGGAAAGGGAGCAGAAAAGGAGCTAATAACCAGCCACTAAGTATAGTGTTGGGAAAAACACCCTTCCCCCATAAATGGGGGTGTTCGGCACTAAGTGCTCAACTTGGGTGGGGCGCGAATAAGAAACAAAAAGCTACAAGTATAGATATAGGTAACAAACACTCACCCAAAACACAAGTTTTCCTAGCCAACCTACAGAACACAATACCACAGCGTCCGAGTCACAATTCACGACCCTTGCCCACAAAACCATTTGTCCCATTCTTGTTTCACGTTCAGTCAAAATGTTCAATTAATTTTAAGCACTACTAGGCAACTACCATAAGCATAACCAAGGAAAACGTCAAAGCATAGATCAACCAAAACACTCACACCCGGTTCTGCCAACAGAGGATCTCTCCCCAATTTGTGATAAAAACTCACAACCACTGAAACAATGCCAACAGGAGATCCCATCCCCCAAATCCACACAGCCACCGAGAGTATAAAAAAACAACAGGGGATCCCATCCCCTCCCACATTTCCAGCAAACGGCCCGAAGGGAAAAAAACCACTAACCACTACCAACACAAGTCAGGGATTTTCAGATTTAAACGATTTAACACACTCCATGATTTCAAATTCTGTGTGTTCTAACCGGGAGTTATCACAGAAGGGCCGATCCTGGTGCTTTCAATTATTCAGCCGGATATACGTGGTTAACCAATTTCACAGCAGGAGTTCACAATTTCAGCAACCCATTTAAAACATCATGAGGGGATTCAAGTGCACACACACGACCACCAACGGCCTCAATTTTTAGAAAACATAAACCAGTACAACAAAAAGGGATGATCACAAGATAAGGCATAACAACGATCACAACCCCTTCCCCTTCTTCCTTTAGAACTTCGTTTATTATCTTCATTAGGGTTTGGTTCAACCAATTCCATAGGAACAAAAGTAGCACCCACCCCGCATGATACACAAAAGTGAGAGACGAGAGAAATTCCCTACCTGTTGATAGATGATCGATGTTTAGGCCGGGGGCGCGGAACTTTACGGATAACGACGCGGCGGTCCCGATGCACCAGAAGAGCCACGATCGAAGAAGGGGGGAAGCCACGGCCTAACCCTTAATTATAAGAGCTGGGGACGGTTGAGATGAAACACAAAACCACGGAAGACGAGGGAGTCGTGGGTTGACCACGTGGCTTGACTCATCATTAATGGCACTGGGTGGTTTTAACCGACCCATGAATTAATGAAGCATTTAATTAAAACCTTTGTGCGCGTTTCGGATTCCCAAGATATTTTTTAACAAGGCAGAATAGGGTTTAAAACCCTATTTGCGAAAAAGGAACGTTACTGGAACAACTTGGCAAGGCCGAGCGACGTTGGCCGGTCTCACCGATCAGTCTCACCGATCGGTCGCACCGATCGGTCTCACCGATCGGTCTCACCGATCGGTCTCACCGGTCGGTCTCACCGATCGGTACCCCGCAAGGAAACCGGATTTTTGGCAAAGGAAGGGACCAAGGGGGGTCTGGGTCATCACAAGTCTGACCCAGCACATTGGGCGGGTCAGTCCGCTATGTTTTGACTCGTTCCACTAGGCCCGACCCAGCGTACTGCGAGGGCGGTTCGGCTTAGTAGTCACCATGTATGCGGCTCAGTAACTCATCTTGAGAGGCCGGGATGGTTTGGCCAGCGACATCGCGGGGGAATCCATAGATCGACTCGGGATCCTAGTGGCATGTAGGCAAACAAGCAGGCGGCATGGGGCACTGGAAGGCCTGCTAGTCACAGGAAGGCCGCTGGTGCACCGAGTAGGGTGCTGGACTGCCGGGCAGGGCACCTGGGTGCCAGACAGGCCATCGAAAGGGGCCAGACAGGCCACCTGCAGGGCGTGGGGGTACCGGGCAGGCCACCGACGCGGCGCAGGGGCGCTGGTCATGCCATCGGCAGGGAGCAGGGGTGTCGGGCAGGCCACCGGCGGGGCGTCGGGGCACCGGGGAGACTGAAGGCAGGGCACGGGTGTGGCGGGTGGCTGCCGGTGGTGCGTGGGGGCTACAAGCAAGCTGCCCCCGGGGCATGGGGGTGCCAGGAAGCGTGCCTGCAGGGTGTGGGGGCACCGGGTAGCAAACTGGTGGGGCGCTGGCAAAGCCGGGTAGCACACTAGGCATGCACGCACCGCGCCAGGGCAGCGTGCTAGGGCGCTGGAAGTGCGGCGGGGCGCCGCGGGGGCGACGCGGTTCGCGGAGGCTGTGGGTAGCTCGGACCTTGTTCCATGTCCTCATCGTCATCATCTCTTTGCAAATTCACTGTCATCGAAGATTAACAAACAAGGGGAGGGTCAGACCATGTTCGTGGAGACCGATCCCTTCTCGTTATAGTGATATAAATTTGTGATTCTCATACCATATCATTGTTCGATGAAGAATAAGGTTTATATTCAAATTTAAGTAAAAAAATCTCCCTACCTTTAATATTTTGGTATTCGTTCATTGACGTCGTGGATGGATGGATGTTAATCCGTGGTAGACGATCACTTCCCACGTCGAAGGGATCCGAGGAGGATGGTCAGAGAAGAAGAGTGTCGCTGGCATTCTTCGCGTTCTTCGCGTTCATCATTGGGAGGATGGTTCATCATTGGGAGCTTTCTCCAGCAATCCCACCATAAGCGGATGCCAGCCCAAATAAAATTATATTTTGCCTATTATTTTAAGTACTTGAATGCAATTCAAAAATGAGAATTAAAATGCTAGCTCCTCCAAATTAAATGCACGAGTGTTGTCTCATTAATTTGTAGGATGCCAAAAGGCTATCCTTATTAAAATATAATCATTGGCATAATTAATTTTGCAGGGATGTCAAAGACTCTCTCTCATTAAGGAGGGAGAGTGTAGAGGTTTCATCCTCCACCATCAACAGTGTTTGGGTGGTCCCCACCCCTATCATTAGTAGGGAGGTTTTGCGACTCCGGTGGTCCCCACACCAAATATCCTCCCATGGGAGGTTATGCTCGGGTGGGCCGCACTACAATAACCTCCCAGGGGAGGTTAGGGTGAGGTGGTACCAGCACTGAATCCCATGTGGAGGTTCCAACTACCCGCACTCACATGGCGGATGGGATAAATTAAAGCGTGGTTACAATTTATTTTATTATTATTTTTTATAAAAAGAGAAAATCTAAATTTTATTCCCAATCATCCGTCGTCGAGGTGAAAGTCTTCATAAGCGAAAAATGGTACTACGAGTTAAACGGTTCCCTTGGATTTCCATTATGAGAACTAGTTTAAATTTTATAAAAACCCACTCGTACGTTTACAAAACGTACCCGAACAAAACTTCAGAAATTGATTCCAGACACACCGGGCTCGGAATTAAGCGCCATCAAAAACTACAGACTCGTAAAATTCCCATGTATTTAAAAAAAATCCACGGGAAATATGGGTCTTTACATTCTCCCCACCTCAGGGATTTACATCTCCGTAAGCAACAACTGGAACTAAGGGAACAAACTGGGGTATTGAGCAGGCATCTGAGCCTCCCGCTCCCATGTTCTCTCATGGAGGTTCTCGTGCTGCTTGAAAACACGCACCAGAGGTATCGACCATCTATTCAAGACCTGCTTCTATCGATCCTCGATATCTATTGCGACCTCCGTTAAAGTCTCCCCATCATCGATGTTCAGATCCCCTTGGTTGATGATTTGGGGTGGGTCATGCACATATCTCCTCAGTTGACAAATGTGGAAGACGTTGTGCACCCAATGCAGGTGAGGTGGAAGAGCCAAGCAAAAATCCACCTCGCATACACTTATAAGGACATAGAAAGGTCCAATGAACCAAAAAGATAACATTCCACCTCAGGAAAATCTCCATAGACCTCATCGAGGTGAGACCCATAGGAAGACGTGGTCACCATCCTCGAACTCCAGAGACCTCCATCTCCTATCAGCCTAAGACATCTGCCTACTCTGTGCAGTCTTCATCCACTCATGTACAATATAAACTTCTCCTTGGTACCTCATACCATCTTTGGTCCCAATAGTGCTGACACCTGTGGGTCTGTCCAGCATAGCGGCAATCTACAAGGTCGTCTGTACAAAGCCTCAAAAGGTGTCATACTGATGGTAGAGTGATAGCTATTTTTGTAGGCAAACTCCACCAAAGGAAAGCATTCCTCCCAGCTGTGCCTAAAAATTAGGACACATGCACAGAGCATATCCTCATGGGTCTGAATGGACTTCTCTATCTGACCATCCATCTGATGATGGAATGAGGTGTTCAAGTGAAGTTGTGTCCCCAAATCCTACTTCAACCCCTTCATTAGCAGGGAAGTGAAGTGTGTGTCATGATCAGACACAATATAAGAAGGTACTCCCTGAAAACACACAATATTCTGCATATGGAGGTGTCACAAGCTCTATACTAAGCCCTTCTCTCTGATCGGTATGAAGTGGACCGACTTGGTGATTCTGTCAACGATCACCCAAATAGAATCATGACGCATGGATGTACATGGAAGAACCGTCAAAAATTCCATGGTTATCCCATCCCACTACTAATCTAGGACATATAAGGGCAAATCCTAGCGTGATGGTACCTGGTGATTCACTTTCATTTTCTCATAAGTGACCCATCGTGGGAAAAAAATCTACTACTACCTTCTTCATACCTGTCCACAAGAGCTGTCATCGATGGTCCGGGTACATCTTCGCCACTCTTTGATGTACCGATAGTGGGGAAGTGTGGAACTCCCTCCACACTTCATCCTGAAGTGTAACTAGTACCATGGTACGTCCTCTGAAGAGGATGACATGCTCACCAACTTCAGAAAATCTATCAGGTGGTTGCCCTATGGAAATCAGTGCACATTATGTCTCGCAGTCAGCGTCCCAATGTTGCGCCTCCCTGACCCGCTAATGAAGTGGGGGAGTTACTGTAAGAGACTGTAGATAGGCTTCTCCTCCTTTATCCACAAAGGATATCTTTAAGGCAGCCAGCTACTCTGTCTCCTCTCCTAGTAGTTGTAAACCACTCCTCCTACTGAGTGCATACGCAATAATGTTCCCCTTACCAGGAGTGTAGACTACCTAAAAGTGATAGTCTTTGAGGAACTCAATCCATCGACATTGTATCAGGTTCAGGTCCTTTTGAGAGATGATATACCTGAGACTTTTGTGATCTGATTACACGGTAAAACGTTTGCCCATCAGATAGTGTCGACATATCATCAAGGCAAAGACCGTTGCTACTAACTCCAGGTCATGGGTATCATAGTTCTTCTCATTATGTCTCACCTTCCAATAACCATATGCAATCACCGCTCACTCCTGCATTAAGACACACCCGAGTCTGGTCCATAATGCATCGCAGTAGACTATGTACCCTATGCCTTCATCTGGATGCCACATGATGGGGGAACTAGTCAGACTCTGCCTCTTCTTCTGAAAGCTTTGCTGGAAACTCTATTACTATATGAAGGTTTTCTCCTTCTTTGTCAAGGCTAATAGTGGTGCGTCAAATTTGGAGAAATCATGAACGAATCTCTCGTTGTATCCATCCCAGCCAAGGAAACTCCTACCTCCATCACACTCCTGGGTGTCTCCCACGCAAGTACAGCCTCAAACATTGCTGGATCCACTGCAAATCCAGCCTTAGAGATGATGTGTCCTAAAAAGTGAACCTCTCCAATCCAAAACTTTCACTTCGATAGCTAACCATAAAGATGGTTCTTTCAGAGTGTGTCCAGTACTACCTGCAAATGGTTGGCAAGCTTATCCCTAGTTGTCAACTAGATCAGTATGTTGTCGATGAAGACTACGACAAAGTGATAGAGTTATGGATATAATATCATGTTCATGAGACTCATGAATAATTTTGGAGCATTGGTTAGGCTAAAGGGCATAACCATGAACTCATAGTGCTCGTAACGACACCTAATGGTTGTCTTCTACACATCCTCATCACGAACTACGAGCTGGTGAAAGCATGATCTGAGGTCTATCTTTGAGAACCAATGTGCTCCCTTGAGCTGATCAAAGAGGTCATCAATCCACAGGAGTGGGTACTTGTTCTTCACGGTCATTTTGTTCAGGCAACGATAGTCGACACAGAGGCTCAAGCTCCCATCTTCCATCTTGGTGAACAGAATCGGGGCTGCCCAGGGAGAAACAATAGGCCGGATGAATCATTTTCCATAGAAGTCCTCAAGCTGTGCCCTCATCTCATGAAGCTCAGCAATATACATCTGATATGTTGGAGTAGATATCAGTGTCATCCTAGGGTAAAGGTCAATGTAAATTTCCACCTCTCTGTGAGGAGGTAATCTTGGAACATCGTCGGGGAAAATATCCATGTACTGGTCCACCACTATAGAATATGTCAGACTCTCCACATTAAAACTCTAAGGGTAAAGCAATCCAACAGGTGAGTGATTGGCTGAACCCTCCTTCCAGTAAGTCTGAACTATGCTACAAAGGTTCCCTTATCACCGGTGACGGTAAACCTGGTCCCATCAGTGCGGAAACACTACAATTTTTACCTCATACAGTAGATTTGAGCAAGAACTTTTGATAACCAGTCCATCCCCAAGATGACGTCATAAGGCCTTGATGACGCTACTAGGAGATCCAAGCTGAAGCTCTCGCCTCCTAGTGTAATCTCGCACTTCTGGAACCAATTCATTATCGTCGAATCATCTCCTGTAGGAGCCTCTATAAATAAGGATCAAACCAATGACTCCTTTATAATCTCTGAGCTCTAAATGAGGGAAGTGGCAATGAAAGAGTGACTCACACCCGTGTCTATAAGATATGCAGCTAAGGTGGAATAGACATAGATCATACCTCTAATCATCTCTGGAGTGCCACAATTGTAGGCCTCAGCTGCCTGAAGATTTGGTCTTCCAGGTCCACCCGATCCCTTTGGTTGGGGTGGACCTCCTGCTGGTGGTGGCGGAAGCACCTCGTAACTTCTTCCCTCGCCAACTGTAGGGCCAGCTCCTCTTCCACATCTGCCTGTACCCTACAGACTTCCTCGATCGTTCCTCTACCTCTAACTGGGATGTCCCTCAATTGTCTGCTGATCATCATAATGGCGGGTCGGGTAGTCACAAGCCATGTCACCAAGCCCGCAATAGGAGAAACAATATCCGCTCCTCTAATTACCAGCTCTGTCTCCACTCTGGGTGCCCCGCACAACCGATCCTGAGTTGTGCATTCGACCACCAGTGGTTCTGGTCTTCTTGGACCTATATGTTATCTTTCTACTTCCATCTTCATAAGACTCCACTGCATGTTGGCTAGTGGTGTGTCTCGCTGCTGGTGACTACTCAGCAAGAAAACTCTCCATTAGGAGGGCTCACTCCAACACTCTCGCCTGCGTCGGGATGCTGTGGGAGATAACTGAAGCTCTGATATCTTGAATGAGTCCTTGCTCCAAGGTCCAGGCCCTGAAGAATGGTTCTTGTACCCTATCAGTGGAGTAGCGCGAGAGGTTGGTGAAAATCGCAGAGTATTGAGATATACTCATGCTGCCCTACTGCAGATGAAGTAGCTCTTGAATCTGCACCACTGGAAGGGTGGATGGTACAATATCCACCTGGAACCGGCTCTCGAAATATATCCATAGAAGTGTCACCTCATCATGAATCTGGAGCATCAATCTCCATGATCTCTTAGATTATTCCTAATGGAGGATGGCAGTAATGACAACCATTAAGTCGGATGGTGTCCTTATCGATCTGAATACTCTCACCATAGCCTCTATCCAATCCTCAGCTGCCTGTGGGTCCATATCTCCCCTCATCCTAGGTGTCCTCTGGTGCTAGAACTCATGCAGTGTTATCTAGCGGCGTCTACTCTCTACCGTCGGGGCTGGAGGAATTGGTGGACCAATGAGAAGTAGTATCATTGGTGTCTCCACTGGTGACTCAATTGGATGAGGGCCATGTACTAAGGCATCATCGATCGGTGGGATATCCGTACATACAAATCTTGGGGCTCTAGATGGTCGTCCACGAGGTGGGATCCTGAAAGAAACAGATGCAACACGGTCAAAAGACTAAATTTTTTGAGCTGAAATAAATAAAACTTTTTTAAAACACACATGAAAGTTGTGATTTCGTGTACTAAGTAGGAAATCACTAATCAGGGTCCTGGTGTATTGATACTTCAGCCGCTCGTACCAACACTGGACTCTGTGAATTGAAAAACACACTTAGTACCCTTAACACTATTGCTTCACAGAAATGAAATAAAAAAGTCCTAAGTTTTGTGGTAGAACCAGCATCACTTTGATACCAATATGTCATGACCCAACCCCTAGGGCCCGTATCATGAATACCCCAATCCCACATTCCTTAGGTCGGGGGCTGGTGACTAGTACCAAATAAGTAAATTCCTAAAACTGGGAAGGAATTGCCTTTAAAAAGCATAAAGTCACACAACCGGAGTACATGAGGAAGCAATCACTATATAAAAGCTGCATAAAAAGTTTAATGAAAGTAAAGGGGGCCAAAATACAAGACCAACTATAAAGTACAAGGAAAATAAAAAAGAGGTACCACTAAAAGACAATCACCTGGAAGGTGTCTAACAGCTCCTGGATCATCCTCTAGGGTTCCTACCTAAAGGGTAGGTATAGATGGTCTCCACAGAACTCCACATCTGTTAGACTCCACCATGTACCAATACGTCATAAGGTCCTCCTCTGGGTACCATCCAGTCCTAGCGCTCTCGGCCTCCGTCAGTACTATCCATTGTCTTCATCGAACACAACGTGGTGTGTGCATAGCCCATGCAGGGGTGAGTATAACGGTACTCAGTAGGGACCTTGAGACCCTGAAGGTCTCTCAAAATCCAACAAGGGAAAACCAAAAAGTATGAAATCAATGGATAACCATTACATTGGTATATTCTCGTACATATACATAAGTTATCAAGTAGCCCATCTAAATCCTTAGGAAGAAACAAAGGTCATTGACTCAGCTCAAACCATGATTTTCGTTATCAAAACCACAGCTGCTAAAGAAATCCTCCGCTATCGTGTACGATGGGCCTGTCATGACACCAAGGCACTTATCACTAACAACAAACTATTGAGGTACTCCTCCTGTCGAGTTCCGTAGGTCTGCTAGCAACTACCAGGAGCTTCGTCGGTTATGGGTCTCCCTCCAAATATTGGGTTCTACCCCTAATAGACTACAGAGGTACTCCTCTTGTCGAGTATCGTGGGTCTGCTACCAACTACAAGGTGCTCCGTCCTCTATGGGTATTCCACAAAATACCGGTCAGTCATTCTAATGGGATAATTGAATCATTCGGAGTTGAATCAGTTATGCAGTTGCCAGGTCTATAGGTACTTGGTCTCCACACTCTAACTTCTCGTCACTGAAATGATACACTCCATATGATACTTTTAGATACTACATGTGTCAAAAAGTCTCGCGTAGAAGTATCTCAAAGGACTGCCACATCATAGGGGTCTCAACGCAACAGACGACGCGGAAATCAAACGCCCGGTCTGTGAGTTATTAGCATTTTAGTCCCATGAGCCTAGTTGGATTCGTGTACAAAGCAACTTGACCGTGACTCAACAGTACCCCTAATTCAGTTCGGAATACTGAAAGGGACAAATAAACTCCAAGAATACTGGCACCACTAAGAGTTTATCAAACGGATGTCTAGTGCCCAAGATATGGACCAAGATGTTAATGGGTCATTAATGGCCCCGGGTCCAGTCAGCCCCGGTCAGACCGACTTGGCCCAACCCAGTCTAGGCCAACCAGTATGAGTCGACCTGGTCAAACTCACTGGTTATGACCTGACCCATTGGGTAGGTTAGTTCGCTATGTTTTGACCTGGTCCTCTTGGCTGGGTCCAGCAGACCACCAGGGCGGTTCAGCCCGATAGTCACCACGTAGGCAGCTCGGTAACTCGGCCTGGGAGACTGGGCCGGTTCGGCCAGCGATACCTCAGGGGATTCCATGGGTCGGGATGGAATTTCATTGTCCAGGAGGCCAGAAGACTGGCGTCGCGGGGCACGAGAAGGCCTGCCGGGCACCGTCTAGCCGCGGGGGCACCGGGCAGGGTGTCGGGGCGCCATGGTGCTGAGCAGGCCACCGGCTTGGCGTGGGAGCATCGCGCAGGCCGCTATTGGGGTGTGGGGGTGCTGGGCAGGCTGCCGGCGGGGCATGGGGGGGGGGGGGGGGGGGGGCAGGCCGACCGCGGGGCATGGGGGCGCGGGGGTGCCAGGCAGTGCGCCGGTGGGGGCCCCAGCAAAGCCAGGCCATGCGGGGGGCAAGCGGGAAGCGTTCCAGGGTGTCGCGGGGGAATTACGGTTCAAAGAGGCCATTGGGAGTGTGACCCTCGTTTGTCATCCTCGTCGACAACTCCACTTTGCCAAGCCGTTGTCATTGAACATGAACAAACAAGGGGAGCACCGGACCATTTTCGTGTGGCCCGAACCCTCCTCGTTTTGGTGATAGAAATTGGTGATTTTTATACCGTATATTTGCTGGATAAAGAATGAGGTTTATATTAAAATAAAAAATAACACAGATCTCCCTATCTTTGATTTTCTTGTAGTTGTTTGTTGACGTCGCAGAAGGATGGTCTTCAATTCATGGTAGACGACCACATCCCACGTCAAAGTTGTCCATGGAAGAAGGATGGAAAAGAGAGCATCGTCGGTGTTCTTCATGTTCTTCATGTTCTACGTTGGGAGGATGGTTCTTCGTTGGTAGATTTCTCCAACAATCCCACCAGAAGAGGATGTCCACTCAAATAAAATAATATTTTTCCTATTATTTTATGTGTTGGAAGGCAATTCAAAAAGGATAATTAAAATCTCATCTCCTCCAAATTTAATGCACAAGTGTTGTCTCATTAATTAAGAGGTGCCAAGAGGCTCTCCTTATTAAAACACAAGTGTTGGCACAATTAATTACACAGGGAGGTCAAAGGCTCTCCCTCATTAATGAGGGAGAGTAGAGAGGTTTCATCATCCACCATCCATAGGGGTCGGGTGGTCCCCACCCCTTTCATTATTACGGTGGTTTTGCGACACTGGTGGTCCCCAACTCAAATATCATCGCTCTGGAGGTCATGCTTAGGTGGGCCCCACGACCCTAACCTCCCATGAAATGTTAGGGCATGGAGGTTCCACCACCACCTCCCAATTGGAAGTTCCAACTACCTATACTCACATGGATTCTGGAATAAAATAAACTGTGGATACACATTATTTTATTATTATTTTTTATAAAAATACAAAATCTTATGTTTAATCCCGACCATCCACCATCGAGGTGAAAGTCTTGTTAAGAAAAAACTGGCACTACGAGTTCAATAGTGAACTCAGATTTCTATTCTGAGCACTAGTTCAAAAGTTATAAAAACACGCTCGTACGTTTACTGAACTTACCCAAACAAAACATCAGAAATTGATTCTACACACACCGGGCCTCAGAATCACGCACCATCGAAAACTACTTTCTCGTAAAATTCCCATGTATTTAAAAAAATCCCCGGGATATCTGTGTCTTTACATAATAATAATATTTTAATATAATAAATAATGTTTCTTGTAAAATTAGAACCGTAAGAAAAAAAATCAAATAAAATATAGTATAATTTTTAAATAACATCATCCATAAAAAATTAACTGGTTTATGTTGTTATTTAATACTTATTTTTGGAAGAACTCATTCATTATATTACATTTTCTTATCATAACCAAAATAATGAATTTTTCAATCTTAAAGGGTTATAATTTTATATATAAGGTAAAATTTTCTCCTAAAACTAAAAGGGTTGAAATTATAAACCATTTATTTCCATACTTATCCTACTAGAATTTTTTAATAATTTTTATTTTATATTTTTGAATGTTAATTAAAATAAAATAATATAAATGTCATTTTAAGAATAAGTAAGGTAATTTGACATTAATTCTATAAATAAAATGGTTTAATTAAAATTTTAAATATTAAACAGCACAAAATAAAATTTTAATAAACATTAAATTCTATTGGAACTACACTAAATCCTCAATAAAATACATTTAATGATTTCAATATAATATACTTTATGTTTTCAACTTCTTTCACAAGAACTATTTCATCATTTTACTAGAACATAATGTAATTATATCATATCTAAAAATTAGAAATATATTTAGTTCATAAACATATTTTAATTATTCTAATGTTAAACATTTATATAAATTTGGAAATTATTTTTATCCCATTGTGAACATATAAGTTAAATTTAGAATCATGAGTGAAATTTTGTATGTTTCGTTAAATAAAATAAAATAATATTATTATTAATGAAAAATATTAAGAAATGAAATATATTATCAGTTATTATATATATGGTAAAATTAATCTAATATAATAAAATAAACTATTTTATATAAAAGTTTAATGACTTATCAAATATTTGAATCCTTAATTACCTAATTTACCCTTTACTAAGGTGATGAATTTTTTCACTATTATTATTCATATTGTCTATAGATAAAATGTTCCCATTTACCAAATTTAATCAATATAAATAAAAATATTGAATCAATTTTAAAAAATTAAATTCTGATAAGTTTTAGAAATAAATTTAAAAATAAATCTCTACAATTTGGTAATAATATTTTCTACATAAATATATTTTTAAGCCTAAAACTTGACATATGTAAAAATAATGTAAAATGATGATACTAATGTAATTAATTAAATTATATTCAATCAAATGTATATTATATATCATTGATTTCAGATTAAAAATATAATTGTACTTTTAATTTTCATGACTTGAATAAAATAAATTATAGGTTTAAAAAAATTATTATTCATTATTCATTGAAAAATAAATTTGTTAAGTAAAATCACAAAACATAAACATATAATAATATTTAAATGATTTCTAAAAAATGATATAAATACCACATAATAATATTTAAATAGTTTTTTGTGGTTCTTATAAAATCAATGTTTTGTATAAACCAATATAAAAAAGATATTAAATATATTTGAAGCGAAATATTTCATATATTATTATGAGGTTACATTAGATATTTATTATTAATTTCAAAATAAATATAAATATTATATAGATCTAGGGAACCAACTAATGGTCTCTAACTTTCACTAGAGACAACTAAAGGAAAAAAATATACCATTTATGATTTCTGAACATTCTATTATATTTGGAAATAAGAATCTGTGTATCCCCTCATAATAAGTCTCTCATATTTTTCAATGAATCCAGATAATGGATTCTTTATCTCAATGGTGGTTTAGGATTGTTTTGTTAACATAAAACATATCTCTCATTGACATGCTTAATATACTACTTTCATGACAGCAATGAATCCAACATAAAGCCTAGTAAATTACATAACAAACTTATGAGATGTAATTACTGAATCATAAGGGATTATATATTTCCTATACCCCCTTATATTTGTATATGTGGATATATTTTCATTGAGATAAATATACTGAATAGTATTAGAAACAAACATTTCTTAGACATACAAATTTAGAATCTATTTTATGCCTAGAAAATGTATATATCATGACACATTCAAAGGAAACTATTATATCTATCTTAATATATCTTCATTTCTATACTAGTTTATAACTCACATAATTATTTGATATATAATCATTTATTTCACCACATGTTATCAGATAGTTAGGATGGAATCCCAATTATAATATATTAGTACACATAAGCTACTGGATAAACTTATGCACTCCCAATAAACCTCATATAGAAATAAATATAAAACTCATTTTTTATTAAACAGAATTTTCTTATGGATTTCTTAAATTCAATGATATAATAAATTTAATCATAAACTCAAAAATGAATATTTATAACTAAAAAACCTTATTGGAATCCTTCGGTGTCACAAACACTTTTTATTAAATCAAGGAGACATATTCCACAAGGAATCCATTATGTTAGGTGCCCATAATGTATATTTTACAAATTTTATAATAATGGTAAAATTATATGACATTTATAATTTTTTATTATTTCGTCAATTATATTTCTATTTTTTGATAGATTATATGATTCTACATTTCATAATGCCTTTAATTTCTAGTTATGTTTTGTAGGTACTAACTTTAACATCCATTTCATGTTTATTTTTGAATACAAATTTACAATCTATATGCATTGCATGAATAAGTGGATCTACCCAATCAAAAGAAATGTATTTTTATACATGGAATCCTATAAAATGATAATTTTTTATCCTTATAGGTTAAGTTTAATTATATTGAAAAATTATTATTTCACATTACTCAGTTATAAGAAATGTATATATCAGTTTCTCTCTATCCTCTCTGGTGATCTTATACTTTATATGGACCTCTGGAATAACAGTATGAACTAGATCCGTTGAAATTTATTCCTATCTCAACTAATTTGAATTGAGAATCAACATAATAAAAGAAAATATTTCTCTCACTGTCACCTTTTTTGATCGGATCCCTTTATAGGTATGTGGAATATATTTACATGATTATCATTTTATATAAGGGTTCACTTTATAAGTAGTGTCGAATCTATTTAGAATACCCTATAAATATACACATGGTTCATTATAATGTAGTTTTCTTGCCTAAATATACCTTAATAAATTCATAAAATCCCCAAAAAAATATATGGGAAGATTAGAATTATTCTCATTATAGAAATAATATGAGAATCTTCTTTCCTCATTAGTTGGCACACAATTAACTATGTGTGTGTTTGTGTTACTTATTATAATGTATATACCCAAAAGGATAATGGATTATTTATATAACTCATCATTGATATCATAATTTACAATATGGTGTGGATCCTCCTTTCAATGGTACCAATCCAATATAGTGTATAATTATAGGTGAGTTAGGATAGTATACCAAACTCTTTTATATTATCAATAAAATCATGGTTAAGATTCTACCTACCATAGTCTGAGTAAATATTATTTTGATTCATACCAAGATAATTTTGACCATTATTTGTTAAGTCCTTAAATTTCTCAAATAAACTGGACTTATACCTCATTATATATATATATATCCATATAAAATAAATTTTAAAATAGAATTTATGATGTAAAATCATCCGCATATATAATATACTAGAAATAGTCCACACTCATATATATAAACAAATTCAGAATATCTATGGGTATTTCATCATTTCCACTAAATCATAATGTAATCATTTTTCCTTTTTAATTAGAATGGATTATATCCCAAAAAAATAGTTCGAAAGAATCTAAATACTGTTATTTTTATAAAATTTTTAAGCTCTTCAAGATTACATGACAAAAACTATTATTCCATTAGTATAAGTGTTATGATTCATGTAAGATTTATTTTTTACCTATTGTTAAAACATTATTATAATATACTGATATATAAAGACTGTTAATAATTGTGTAATCCAATTACATTTGATATCTCTACAAAATCATTATTATTTATTTCTCAAAATGTAAATTAAATCTTCAATGTCTAAACAAGACACATGAATGATGTTATTAGTTAAACATATTAAATAAAAATAGTTTAAATTTTTTTTTGACATATTAGAAGTGCGAGAAGGATATTTCTTATAGCTATTGATGCTATACTCAACCCATTGGTTTCTTGAAGATCCACCACACCTTTGGAAATATTATGTAATGTTGTTTTTTTATCTACATACTAATGTTTGAACCCGAAGTACCTGATAACCAATTTTTAGAAATTTAAAAATTTCACTTCATAGTGAGAAAAGTAATTTTTTATGATTATGGACTTTAGAGAGGATCTTATTAAATTTTACTTCATTTCAATTATAAAAATATACAACATCCTACTCTTTGGCCCCATTTTTTAAAATTTTCTTTTTATAGGGGTTGTGTGAAGTTACCGTAGAATTTGTATTTTCTATAATCCTTTTTTATTTCCTTTAATATATTCCACTACAAGGAAATTGAATTTAATGTTTCAAGATATTTCCATTTTACAAAATAAATGTTTAAATATTTGGGAGCATGTAATATGTTTTTTCATGTTGAAATTCATAAAAACATGAATTTCATATATGAAGTATGGTGATTATGTTTTTTTTCATAAATCCATGTGAAAAAATAATATCATAATATCCAAATGATTAATATATCTATTCATCATAACATTATGACGTCCATATAGAGCTCATTGTCATAGTTTTCATAGAAAACCATGGCCTAACAATTGCACACCTCTCATATCATTCTTTCTCATAATAGAGATCAAATTGATTTGCAACATGATGTATGCATTCATATAACCATGGAGCTTTAAAATCTCACAAGTTAAGGATCATAACATGTAGAACTGGGCATGCAATGCACTATTCTCATTTCATGAGTATATTTTAATCCCCTTATTTGTAAACCCTAAAAAATATTAGCATGAACTAGGAAATGTACAATAATAAAACATTTTAAATTTGGATAATACAGTGCACAACATCCTATATGATTAATCAAAGTTATTACTATTAAACTAATTATATTTATCAGAAATGGAAGGCTTGTCCTATTTCATGATATAATTTCATTAAATGATACCATAAAATTTAAAATCTTAGATTGGGAAAATTATCTTCATTATTAGTTATAGTGTAATAAATTATGTTTTTTAGTCTCCCACTATATTATCAAATCCCAACAACAATAACCATTAGATTTAAAATACCTTATTTATAAGATTTTCTCATATTAATAATCCATATTTCCTTCAAAATATTCTAGATAAAGTCATGATAATATTATTTTAATGTATTTATATTTCATTTACATTATATAGGTATTAACTATCAACTCATTTATTTATTAAGTAGAATCCCCAAAACTGTAATCCTAAACACAAATTTATTAACCTCTTACCTCTATTACACATCATGTCTTATGGGATGAACTATTCACAATGCTATGTTAGTAAATATGACTAAGAAATTATTTAGATTTCACTAATAGTTAAAATAACAAGAATATTTTCTAGAGAAGTAATTTTATATGTGATTAAATTATATCAAATGTGATTTAAGGTTTTTTTATAATTTAAAATATTAATGGAGGATATTTTGATTAACATATTTGTAAATTTTCCTCATTTTTTAATCACATGATTATTAATTTTATCAGAAATCAACATAATTAATTAACCATGTTTGAGAAAATAATTTCTGCATAAAAATAATTATTTTATTTTATCTATAGGATTATAGTTATTTTATTTTCTTTATATGTTCATGAAAGATAAATAAAATAAATGATGAATCACATAAATAAATAAATAACTAAAAAAATAAAAAATAAATAATTAAAAAATGTGATCATGAGTATTTAACTACTTTTGGGTTTATTAGGTGATGATAAACCAATATTTATAATATATTAAATAAATACATGATACTATTCTTGGCTCAAGTTATGAAATTATTACATTATACTTGTTATATCTTTAGTGGGATTCACCTCTTCTCAATTCCCGAACCATCTATCCTCCTTGGGAGGTCCCCCATTAAAATAATTAGTCGCATATTTGTGAGTGGAACTAAGATTTTATGGTAATATAAAATAAACCATAGACACACATGTCTATACATAATAAAACAGGGAGATATTATTCAATGACCACAAAAATTAATTAAATAATAATTATGAAATTAAATAATTTAATAAATAATTAAAATAAATAAATAAATCCAACATGTTTACAAGTAGATCAAGCTCATGAAAAATAAAATAATGACACATTACATATATTTTTTTCATAATATCATTAATTTAAATTCATTTTAATTGAGTTTAATTTATAGAAATTAATGAATTAATCTGAAAATTAAATAATTATTCTATTATTTTATAAATTTTCCAAAAAAATGAGATATAATACAATTAATTTTCTTTATTATTTTAAATATGTGAAATAGTTTTTTAAAATAATAATTTAGAAATGGTGTAATATGGATGCTACAATGTATGTTCCTTCTAGGAAGAATAATTCCATTTCATGAATTTAATAATTATATATCTTGTACTAACACATTATGTGTTTCTAACAAATGTTTTTTAATAGTTTTCATATATTATGCAGTTAAAAAACAGTTATACCTACATGGAATATCACGACATACATGACATCCATTCCATGAGTTATTTCATATAGTCATCCTAGTGTGTATGACCACATTAAACACCATAATATTCATGAGGTTTACCAATAGAAATATGATTTACATTCACAAGGTGAAAAAAAATTATTAATGATTGTCTAATTTTATAAATTACATGGAAAATAGTTATTATTCAGGATCACACACAAAAAATCACCAAAAATATCTCAAAATATACATGGTGTATAATGAAACCCATCACATAGAATTTATAACCAGTTATCGACCAAGTAATTTTGGTATCCAATAAATTATCACTTATGTTGATCCATGTGAAATTATTAAAATCAAAATTTACATGAAATTTGGAGTTTATTTAAATTTTACCTATATATCATAAACAATTGATATCATCTATTTATATCTAAGGAACACTATCAATGTAGATCAAAAAAGTGACAAAAAACTTGCTTCAAACCTCTAAGAGATTATAATATCCACTGAATCCAAAACCATATTATAATGATTATGATACATTGTGGTGATAAATTTTATTTATACAAAAAGACCAATGTTTTCTAAATTAATAAGTATTTAGAAAGATTTGAATTAAACGAATGAAAATTCACCTCATACAATAAAAATTTTCATTTCTCTTAAACAATACATCTTTAATATTATCTATTTAATAAATAAAATTTCCCATATGAAATATTTCAAGTATGTACAATATTTGGAATTATATTAGTCCATTTTAACCATTAGTTTTTATATTATTGTTAACAGAAAATAAGACTATTGGGGTTGAATAGTTCTTCTAATAATTTTAATACTAGAATAATCAGAGTTCATAAAACAAAAATATAGTTAGTGCATTATTCATGATAAGAAATTCAGTAAAAATAAAATATAAAAGGACAAAAGATTTATAGTTGTTTAAATCACAAATATCATATTCCACTTCTCAACAAACTTTAATCCTCAAAGATACTGGTTGCAATTGAGAATCTCAACATTAATCTTTTGAGAACCTTGATACAGATCCTTCATTTCAAAAACAAATTGGCTCACAACCTAGTCTTAATATAGAATACTACCTAGTTTGTTTACCTACCATTTGATCAAGAGTCAAAACCAAGACTTATTTTATAGTGGTGGAATAAATATAGAAATTAATTAATTTATTTTTTTGGAAAATAACAAACTGTAATAAAATAAATTAAAAATAGATGAAAAAAATTACATTAATAAAAACAGAAATAGGTAAATTTTCATATGATTAGAAATGTTGAAGATGTTGATGATAGAAGATAATTGATCACATATAAGGAATAAAGTTCTTAGTTTATTTCCTTTTTTGATCACATCTAAAGTATAGAAGTAGAAAAAGTTCATAAAAAATGATAGAAGTATTAATGTCAAAGATGAATCACAATTTGTATTGCATGTGGTTATGAATGATCTGTAATGGTGTTCAATTTATTCCTTGAAGATATCCCCTATATTATTAATCCAAATATACTCATGGTTTTTTTCTAGGAGAAATATTTTCATGACACTATTTATATAATAATAATTAAGTAATATTATTTTTTGTTTAATTTGTAAAATCCCCACTAAAAACATAGAACATAAGAGTATAATAATTACACATTTAATATTAATATAAAAATATTTATATTTTTATTATAAATATTGTAGAATCATCCCTATTATAATACAATTTAAATAAAAGTATAATATTTTATAGTATACAGACATCAAAAACATTAGTAAAATATAAAATCATATGAAATTCAATCTGTATGTGTAAGTGTGCTTCAGACAATGTTACCATTTATTTTTTAACATCTTGATGTAATATTTGGTCAAAAAATAATAATATTATTTAACAATATAATTTATTCTAATATTATTAATTCAAATACAAAATAAAATATAGAAAAAATTTACATAATGGATTTTTTTTCATATCACTGATAACACTAATCGGTGGCTCATGAACTAACACTAAAGACAGAAAGTGGTAGATCAATTTTCTACATAAAAAATAGATCATATAACACTATTACACTTAAAATATAAAATAAAAAGTATCAAACCAAAAAAAATTACATGACACATAACAACTAATGAATTTAAGAGAATTAATATTTTTTTTACGATTGATTTTATAATGGCGACTCATGATGCACCATTGCTTAATTTCTAATGAGGGATTATAAAATAAAATACCAGAAGAAGAATATGGAAAACTTTATGAAAAAGAATTAATAATAGGTGAATAATATTCATGATAAAATAAGAAAACAAATTCAAATATAATTATATAACATGATTAAATAGGAATAAATAATCTACAACAACCTATTAAAGAAATAAGTGCTCTTATTGAGTCCTCAAGATATTAATCTATTAATCTTTATATAATAATGGAACAAAAACTAGTGGGTAAAAATAACCAACCATTTCTATCAAATGAAGTGTGACAGTGACTCATTGTTGATACCCAACAATCAATAGAATAAATGTTGGTGTCTGATGGTTACATGACTAACTTTAGATTTCTAATGACGAATCGAATAACCTTTTATGAATAATGAGGAATAAAATCACTATTGATGTACAATGTTTACATGAATTACTTTTGATGTCCAACGGTGTGTTATTTTCAATCAAATAATTAGAGGGGAAACATGAAGCAGAGAAACATCCCAATGAAGAAGAACAAGATCTAGAAAAAAATATTTATAAATAAAATATGATACAAAAAATTATGAAATAAAAGGCTTAAAAAATTTTGAACTAGTAAAAACCCATTTATTAAATGAGTAGTGTGGGGGAAATAAAAAAGAAAGTTGGGTCGAAAGAACTTTTGTTATGAAGACCACTAATTTACTAGAGAATGAATATATTCTTGAAGAAGAAGATTATATTTGAACAAGAATATGTGTGGTAGTTCCAAAAGAATTACTGAGATTTTAGAGTAGTTTGAATTGATGATATAAAATATATTTTATGGATGTGATGTTATCAATGTTTTTTACTTTGATGAATAGTGAATATATTTTTTCCCCGTATTTAATTGGATAAGCATTAGAAGATAGATAAATCAATATTCTAAGGTTAATCCTTGGTTCATGGTGGCTTCCTAATATTATCACCAATTCACACATTAAACACACAAGCTAACAACCTAGATAATGACTTATTCTCAACTCATGCACATATGGTTTTTCACTACGGGGCTTATACAAGACCCCACATGAATTTAGAATTCATTATATAAATCAGGATTTATAAATCCACCTTGTCGATATCCATAGGTAGGTAATACCATTAGCTCAACCCAATAAATCCCCTAAGTGGTTGAGGGATGGCTTGGGATCTCATTAAGTATGGCCAAATTTTTGACTTAAAAATTTAAACATAAAAAGTTAATTAAATATAACTAAATAAAAAATACAACTAAATGAATTAACATTACATCTTTTTAATAAATAAAATTATTAAAAAGTGAACATCATTATTTTTATACATTTTAATAAAAAATTGTTAATTAAGTAAAACACATGGGATTTTAATAAGATGATAACTCAAACTACTGAGAAATTAATAAGATGTTAATTAAAGAACTAGAGAATTTTGTAAGAGAAATTTAGAAAATGTTGATTGAGAGTAATTAATAAAAACTAATAAAACAATTAAATTATTTAAAAAGTATTTTGAGAACTAATAAAGTCTCCCTTTTTGTAAATTACAGAAAATAGTTATCATCTTTTAAAAAAAATATCCCCCATTTTCAAATTTGTCAAAAATAATATTAACATTAATAAATAAAATGGATTCCATTTTAATCAAAACCAATTACAATAAAAGAAACATATTAGTTCATTATTATTATGAGTGAGGAAATTCATTATAATATCTAATGAATCAAAAAGATCACGGAAGAGTAATATTTTAATAACACATCTCTAAACTATATGATCTAACATTTGTTTAATCAATGTGAATGTAATTATCTAGAAAAAACATTTACATAATAATTTGATGATTCTTATATATAAATATAAAATAGTATAATAATACAAAAATATTGTTATATTGAGTTGACATGTAAAATTGATTTCGTAGAAAATATAAATAAAACAAAAAACAACAAAAATAAATGAAAACATTCTTTTTTTATAAATGGTATTAAAAAAATCCCATGAGACAAAGAAATAAAATTGATTAAAATGGATTAAAAATATAAAATTTTATAGTCAATTTTTATAAAAATTAATGAAATAATTAATTCGAACAATTTTTTTTGTAAATTTGGTGGTCTAATAGAATTTATCATATTAATAAACTAAATAAAAATTCACTTTTTCATAATTAAATTAATTTTATAATAAATAATTATTTCAATACTATTATTAAATAAAATTATATTTGAATCTAATGTTCTGAAAAACTAAATTATAAAGTGCATAAAATATATGGAAGGGTATAAAATATTTATCGAGATTAGTTGTTGAATAATTATTTCAAAAAGACTAAGTATATTTATGTTTTCATAAGAAAATTACTTAAAAAATTATTGAAAACAAATATAACGAAAAACAAGGGGTAACACCCCATTAATTCATGCATAACTAATGATTGAAAAAAATAATGTTAAAAAATTTATAGAAAATTAAACATATAGTAATTATATTGACATGTGAAATTTTAACTTTTAAATTATAAGAAAATTACTAGGAAAAGAAAAATTCTATATAAATTAAAACACATGCCTAAAAACTTAAATAAAAACTTTATTAAAAATATATCTGATATCTTTTATATAGAATATCAAATTATATTATAGTAGATAGTCTGTGTGATGATTTTTTAAAGAATAATACCTATCTGGGAACAGTGACTAGATTAGGTCTAATAGGATATGAGTAATATCCTTTTGGTATACATACATTCATAAATTCATAAAAATTCAAAAATAAAATTTTGGAAACCAAAAATGATTTCATACTTTTTCCTTTAGGTGAATCTGAATAAAAATTATTAGATAAAATAGTTTAGTATGACCAAATGATTGATTGAATCATATTGAGCATTTCTTTACGTTATGTGATGATATTCTACATTTAAATCATGTTATAGAAGAAGTACTTCCTTTTTAACTTCAATAAAAATCATCCTTTTTATGTTTGGTTTAAATCTTTTATATCCAAAAACATTATTATTTTTGTCTAGTTTTACCATGGACATGATTTTATCATATTATTATTTACTTTTAAAAAATGTAGATAAATCCAAATTAATATTTAAAACATCAATTATCAAACCAATATTCTTCCTTTGAATAGTCTCTAAATGTTTATAAATATTTTCATTTGATTGAGAAGATATGTTTCGTAACCTGTTATTTTCTTGATTTTTTTTCTTACATTTATATTATACATTATCTAAATAATTCAAAACTAAATTAAACCATTTATCCCAGACTTTATAAACAATTACAAGAATGTATTTATATATTTCATTTTCATATTTCAATTTCAAATTATCAGATTCACATTTCCTTTTATAATCATTCTTATGGGAAATATTGATATTCAAATTTTAATGTTCTCTTTTCATTTTTTTCATTTTATTTTAATAACATATTATGTTTAAATTCAAATACTATATAATTTCATTAATTTTGTAAATACCAAAACTCAATTATTTCTTCTCATTAAGAAATTTTTTAACAATACTATTCTACGAATGAAAATCAAAATCATAATTAGAATCATTATCTATTTAAATTTTAGATATTTTCTAATGATAAAAAATTATAGGATTTATCAACAGAGTGAAAAGAGAATCATTTTATTCACATTTTATACCCATTTGGGAAGGGTTACAAATAGTATTTTCACTACATCAGTCACTATTTGAGTCAAAACTATTTGAGTTTTCCAACCCTCTAAGAAGATATTATTTTTGATTCAAACTTATGTCATTTTACTAATTTAAATTCTTGAGTTTGGGAAAATATAGTATGATTTTAAATTTATTCCTACACTCATATGATTTTATATCTGATTCATAATTATTATTATATGAATAAATATTCGTGTAATCCTATTCATTCTTTATTCCAAACTATATCTTTCCATATAAAGTTTCTCTAAATTTAAAATCTTCTAATTAAAGTGCACTATCTCGTAGTCAGTTTCCAAGAACATAGAATTAGAATGATTTTTGGAATCAATATTATTTTTTAAAAAGAAATTCCTTTTCTTTTTTTAGGAATCCTAATCATTAATATTTTTCATATCTAACACATTCAAAAATAATAGAGAAATTAGTTCACCAAAATAATAATTCATAAAATTCATTCTCTCATCAATTAACAAATATTTGTAAGCCATATATTTTGAAGATCTTTCAAAACTGTATCAAATTGATTTTTCTATCTGCAACTTCTCTAAAATCACTCATACCGATGGTGATGTTCGTGAATCGATGGAAAACATGGTTTATAGAATCTTCTTCTCCCATATTGGTATCAATTTATTATACTTGTAGAATTCCTAGATTGGTTATCTGGAGCTTTTCAGTCCAATAGTGAGTCTGGTTATGTATCCTCTATATATCATGTACTTTTATACAAGTTGGAGGATGGGTATATACACTTAAAATTATAACGCAATAAAAATATTTGTAACATTATAATAAAAATATATTTTACCATTTCATTAACAACAAGTGACTTCAAAAAAACATTTGTATCTTATTTTTATTATCTATTATACTCCCATGATCCATAATTAGTTTATTTTAAATAGGATTCCATTTTGTGTTATAGGTAGACATAGTAACTCCCATCAATAAATGAGGGTTTCAGTGGAACCCACCTATCAATTGTATTAAAAATTTCTATATTGATTTTTTTTCTTCATTAGACTATTAAGAATTTAATGCCAAGTTAGAAAAAATGTAACAGAAAAACAACATAAATAATAACATATAAAAAACATGCCTCTAATAATATTTTCTTGATAAAAAACCATGGTGTTATTCGATCTAGATCTAATAACTATTGTTGAATCAGTAGTGATAAAAAAGATGAATTGAGGGGTTCAATAGTTTTTTTAAGAATTTAAAAAAAAAGATTCAATGTTTATTAGAAACAAATTTAGTCAGTACAATGTTCTTGAAAATAGTCTAAGTGGAAATAAAAATAAAGGAATAGAGGATTACACTATTTCAGATAAAAAAGATCCTATTTTACACCTCAACCGTCTTTACTCCTTGAGAATTTTTCTATGAACAACGAATATCACTTTTAAATGTGTGGGAACCTTATTACAGATAATTTCTTTTAAACCACCTAGAGGTATATCCTATTATTAATATAAGACACCAACAAATTCTGGTTACTAGAGTTTTGATTGAGAGTCGTAAACCTATCTTCCTACTAGAATTTGGAATAAAAAATGGAAACTAGGATATTATTATGATGATAAAATCATAAACTAGTGTCAAAAAAATGAAATACAAAAGAAAAAATATTACAGAAAAAAAACTAAGAAATAAAAATTAGAAAATGACCAAAAATGTTGAATATGATAATGCTCAGTGACCACAGATCACTTGTAAGGGACAAATGTCGATGTTAAGGCCATTTTTTATCACAGCTAGAGTGTAGAAATTGTAGATGTTAATAAACAATTGAGTACAATAAGAATTTTGTTAATGAATCTCAGGTTACATTGAATGCTATATAGAATGATCTCCAATATTGTTCTTTTTATTCTTTAAAGAATCTCTTATTTTATTAAATAAAATTTCCTCTAAGAGTGTGTTTGTTTCTAATATCTGCATGACACTTTTTTTAGAAATACAATAACAAAATATTATATTTACCTTTGATTGTTGAAGTACCTCTGAAATAATAATAATAGACAATAATAGTAATTATTTATTTAATAATAATATATATTATTTAATACATTTAGTATGGAAATTTTAAAAGATATTCAATTAGAAAAATTCGAAATGAAAATATAAACTTATATATTATACAAACAATAAAAGATGTAGTAAAATCGAGCATCATATGAACATTAGTCAATATGTGTATCTGAATATAAAATAATGATATATTTTAATTTTTATTTCATTATAAAAAATTTCAATATTAAATAATAATAAATTTAACACAAAAATTTATTTTAATAACATCAATTTAAATAAAAAATAAAATTTTAGAAACAAAAAAAACATATTGTGGTTTATTTTTTCTACCTCTATAAACTGATAGTAGTGGATCATGAACTACAACTAAAAATTAAGAGAGTCGGGTCAGGATATAATATTGAAAACTAAGTTGTGGCAGAATTTTCTACTATTTAAAATAAATAATATTCACACGTTTTATTTTAAATTCAAAATAAATAGACCAAACCATAAAAAATTATTCCATCCCACATACCAATCAAAGGGTTTAGGATTAGTAAAAAAATTGTATACTATTGGACTTCCAATGGTAACTCATCACTCAACATTTTATGAAGTCCAATAGTGGATCATGAAATCAAAAACCATGAGAGAATGTTGAAAAAAATAATGATAAATAATGAATAACAAATGAATAAATATTATGAAAAAAATTAGTAAACAAATAATATAGAAATAAATTACATAATTAAATAGAAATAAATTACTTATAGAAAAAGAACGAAGAATGACTATAAAATGTTAGGGAATAATGTGATTATGTTAATACTCTGTATAGAAAAATGAAACAAAAACTTACCAGTAAAAATAACCCACCTTTTATGTCCAATGGAGAGTGAGAATATCTCACGATTGATACCCAATGATGACTCGACTCATCCTTGGTGATCAATAATGACTCGACTATTCATGGATTTCCAATGGTGACTCAACTCAATATTGATTTTGAATAGTGTCTTAACTCAAGAATGATATCCAATGGTAGCTCAAATCGATTTTTATTTCCATTAGTGTGTCTTCATCAGGAAACCAAATAGAGAGGATGATCAAACCAATTAAAAATTATGAACAAGAAGGAAAAGATATTACAGTTTAAAAATGAAAGAATATATATGACGATAAATTGAGATCAAAAGATATAAAAAATAATGTTTAAGAAAGATTAAAAATGTATAATATCTTTATAAGAAAAAATAAAATTGAGTGAACGATAAAATAAATATGTGTTGAAAGAATTGGTGTGGTTGAGAAAAAGTGTTTACTAAAAAATGAGTAAACACCTGAAGAAAAATTAGGTTATTTCGACAAAAAGATGCATAAGATTTCCAAAATAACATATAGTATTGCAAAACAGATCAAAAATACGAGATAAAATATATCTGACAACCATTTTCTGTGTTTTTAACCTGGATGAATATTGAACATATTTCCTTGTCCAACATCAAATTGGAAAATCATGGGATTTGTGGTATATGAATAATCATATGATGATGCTTAGTTTTACCTATCTTCCTGGGATTAGCACATATTGACACATTACACACATGGTCTTATGGCCCAATGGGCGACCTACGCCAAACACATTCCCCAACGAGCATGTGGGGTGTTTCTTATATATGGGACCACATGTGTTCATCATACACTCTGAAAAAAAATCTTTCAATATCCTCCTTTTGGGATGACATAGGTAGCTCTTCACATGAGATTGACCAAATTGGTCCCTTATGTGGTTGAGGTATATCCATGTGGCTCCCTAAGGATGACTAATTTTTTTTTAACTTTTATAAAAATATTCATAATGAAAATAATTAAACATATGTATCAATAAATATAATTAAATCTATAAACATTATTTCTTTTTAACAGGAAACAATATTAAAACATAGGGAAGCATTTTTTATAACTTCTAATTAAATATTAATTAATTAAATCACTTGGATGTTTAATAAGGTTTTCATTAAAACAATTGTGAATCTAATAATATTTAACTAAAATAATTGAAAAATTATTATAGTTAATTAATAAAATTTTTGTTGATATTAATTTATCAAAAAATAAAAATCTATTAAAATATTAAAAAGTAATTTCTAAAACAAAAAATTCTATTTATATGGAATCTATAATTAGTAAATTATTAATTTATTATAAATTGAATGAAATTAATTATCAATGAGGTGGTAAAAGAATTTACATATCATTTATTATATTGTGTGAAATATATATGTATCATTTGAATATTTATTAGTTCACAAAAAAATACTATCTTACATATATTATAATCTATTAGGACTTCATGAAATTATCTATAACTAAATAAAACCTTCAAAATATATTTTTAAATATAGTTTCATCAAAACATCATAATTTTTTAACAAACACATTATCCAAAATATAACCATTATCTAATGACCTAAATGTATGACACTATAGCATATAGTAGAATTTAAAAATTAAATCCCTTTATCATGGAGGTTGGTAAATAATATCTTCTAGAAAAGTATAAATAATAGCCGAGCTTTTATAACGCATGGTGTGATCTCTATCACACATAATTATATTTCAACACAAATATTTCCTCTATATGATATATCATATATATTATATGTATAAATTTATAATCCCATTGATCATGCAACTGAGTTACCACCAAACATGGATCTTGTCTATATAGTACCAAACAACTTATATTTTAATATTTCTTTTAAATAAATAAACCATGTTGATAAATGCATCACATGTCCTTCATATAGTGGATGAGAACCTCACATGTATCTCATCCAAGTAGTTTAATTAATATTATTCATTTTATCAGTGTAATTTTGTCACGTTCCAGATGTCTTAACACTTTATAATTGTGGGAAAATCCCAACATGGTTTTTCTCGCACTAGTAACGTGATGAGAAACCGTACCAACCACAAACTAATTATCTAGGTCCTAATAAATTATTTTATAAAGAAATTAGAGTATAAAGGTTCAAAAGATAGATATATTTTCATCCTTCATTAATTAATATTGAAAATATGCGTGACTAGCTGAAAATTCAAATTATTTGTCATGTAAATATGATCAGGAGAGAAAATGAGAATACAAAGAAATAATTGATGATGAAGATGTTTGAGACCGAATGATTCCATTTGGATGATGATATTATAATCCATAAGATGTTAGAATAATCTAAAATAAGTAATAAGCAGCTCAACCATGTTTTTTTGGGAAAAGAATTCCCATCCATATTCCCCTTATTCGATGTACAAAGAATTTTTTATTTCAATTGATGAATTCTCTTTGATTTCCTAAATATGTAAAAAATTATATAATTAAATTATATATGATACTATAATTATTGGAAAATAATACAGGAATCTAATTTAATAGAATATACAAATTCAACATTGTTTATTAAAGTAATAATAAATGTAAACATATAAAGTGATTTAAAAGGGATATAATATCCCTCCATATATAATGTATAGAAGGTAAGGATGATATATCCTTTACAATCTTGGACAAGTTCTATTGCATTAATGATTCCATGAAGAAAAGACTCATAAGAATTGAGTTTATGACCTTATCTTGATGTATACCATCACATCTATGATCAATTGTTCTATGAAGTATTCAAGGAAAAATTTAATGCACATTATAACGAATGAGATTTTTACCATTTGAATTTGATTTCGTAATATATATTTGTGTCATATTTTGTAATATAATATTCTATAATATACATAAATCAAATAATAAAACAATGTAAAATTTTTTATAATAATTTTAACACTGTATTTATAGACTAAAAATTGCAATAAAAATGAATTTATTACAATGAGATAAAAAGTAGAAAATAACACAATAATAGTATAAAAATTTGGATCTCCTTTGTCCTCAATAATAATCACACTCACAAACAACACTATATAAGTGACATATAATATTAAATTTGAATTACCTGTTTTAAAATTTTAAATATATATATACATATATATATATATATACATTAAGAAGAATTTATGATAATGATGAATGAATGAAATATATGGTATTTATTGGAATTTGGGACCCCATATAATAGTTGAAAATCATTCCATTAGAAAAGTAATCTAACAATTTGAATAAGAATTTGGACTTTTGGAAAAGTAATATTGCCATTATAAAATTGAACTCGACTATGGAAATGTAAATTAATATTTATGTGTCTTATAAAATGATATTATGATAAATTTATACCATTATTAAAGAAATTAAATGATTTAAATTTTAAAATAAGTGTCTGTATTATTATAAAACATACATGTTTTATTTTCATTTGTATAAAAAATTTAAATATTTAAGATAAATTATAATATAATTAAATGGGTTTATAAATTTATATTATCTTTAATAATAATTATAATGTAATTTTATGATAACATAATTAAAATTTCAAATAGTCAGAAAATTGAGCATGATATTAAAATTAGTATTTTTAAATAAATGAAGATTTATTTTATAAAAATTATTTATCAAACATATTAAATTGTTTTCATAAAATATATTTCATTTTATTAATATATCCATTTTAAATATTTTATGGAGATTTATTGGTATTTTATAATTTTAATGAATTTTTTTGGACAAGTAAAGAAATTTTTCTATAATTATAACTGAAATACATGAACTTTTGAATATTGGATGAAGTAAGAACACATTATTTCATAATCACATGAATTATTTACTATATACTATAAAAATATTCACTATTATCGGTATTCTTTATCCAAAAGTAAATAACTATTGAATATAACAATAAAAGGTACGCTTCTCATCCCCTTCTAAATTAACATTCACCACCCCTTCTCCCCAAACCATTAAAGCCTTTTAAAATTTAAAATTTCAATTCAATTATCTTCCGAATTCTATCCCACATTTCTTAATATATCTAGTATCACCAAAATATTAATTCCAAATGCATTAAATCTATTTTCAGGATAATGTCATTCAAGTGGTAATAATCATAATCTACCACTTTTGACGTATTTTATTCTTCTACCATATCCTCAAATCCCTCCTAAAACATGGAATAATAACTCCATAATCGTATATATAACTATTTTTTATGGTGATAATTTAATATATTCCATCAATTTTATTCTCTTCTCCTCTTAATCTAAAAAAAACAATGGTCCATTTTATGCCAGTTACAACCTCTCTGGATGATATTTTTTTATTTTCAATTACATCCTTCAAGGATGGTCATAGAAATATTACAATAGTTAAATAAGATGATAATATATATATATTATAACTTATTTAATATAATTTGATGAATATATATCCATAATATTATATGAAAAAATATTAGTTCATGATAATCAGTAAAACCTCCTAAATGAATTGGATGCATAACAATAACGTTTTGATTATGTGAATAATATTTATATCAAGAAAAAAGGATATTTAAAAAATTTAAATTTATGTAAGTATATTAATATAATTTTCACTTATGTAAATATAATTATATTTTAAAAGATCTTAAATAATTATCCACAAGTGATCTGATCATGAATAGTGTAACAAGTTCCACTATAATAGAAAATGTACTTTATATATATTTGAACTAGTTATAAATAATCATACTAAAATTATATTAAATCAAATATATAGGGATAAGGTTTTTAATTATGTAATTAATTATAGTTGAGTTTTTTACTCTTGACATTAAGTGCTACTGCATAATGATTTTGGAACATAAGGTATGGGATCTCTATGAAAACCCATTTTTCATTTGGTTAAGTCCTATCTCTCTATAAATAACTTTATCTATATCTTTGATGTTATTTAATTATATTATATTCTATATATCTCTCTACTATAAATATAACTACCTTATTCTCCATAATTATGATAGTTTAATATAATCCTTATGTTCATTTCTCAAGTGTATTCTTTATAAATAAAACCTATATAAACAGAATTTCTCAATTAATTAATAATTTTAATTAACTATAATTTAATGTACTAATACCCATTAATGTTATCATTAAATAAGGGAATACTTTATGTATATCAATTCAGGTGTACCTTGGATTTTTAAATAAAATTTCATACATATTCTATATATAAAGGACATTGATGGATTTATAAAAACACCATTTTAAGGGTTTAATTTTATACAATGTTCTATATACATTGCCATGGTTATTTTATAAATAAAAAAAATATTCTGAGACATATGAATACGTAATCAAATATGGAAATAAAAAATATATAATTTCTTCTTCTCTTTGTAGTCTTTAGGAAATATAATTTTATTATCATCTGATGTAAGATTATGGATCCAACTTCTTTATATGGGAAACTCATATATTTATATATTATGACTGATTCCATTTTGTCGAAAAAATAACCATCCAAATTTATGTTTGGTTCACCAAGATATCACTCTAATGTGTTAATTAATTATTTTTTCTTTATATGGTATGTAAAAGACTAGGTAATAAACCTAATCTATGATGGTACTTTGTCCACCATTTGATGTTTTCTAGGTATTTATCCTTGACTCATGTTATATCATGTTTTATTTTTCATCCACTTTCGAATGGATTCAAGATAATTTGACACCTTAAAATTATTTCATCCTCTCATGTGATAATTCATGATCCATTTCTTTTATGATAACTTTTTATTTCATTTGAATAAATATTTATGCTTCATTATCATATTAGTTAACTTTAATGTATTTTTATATCACAATTTTGTTTATTTATTACATATGTTATTTTATGCCATTTTAGGAGGTCAATGGGATATAATATCTTGTAATTGATAATAAAATAAATAGGATTTTTTTTCTTTTTGATGTATCATGAACCTTGTCGTACAAAGAAACTAGGTATTACGTTATTTGGGTTATATTTATATATGATTAGGTTAAATACAATTTAACAATATGTGTAAATGTCTTGTTATTCTATAGATGGTGTTACATAATGGGGTATTTATTTTTTGGGAAATAGAGAAAAAATAAATTATTGAGAACTGTAGGGATATGTCTAGGTATAAGATAATATTCTAAAATTTTTGTGTAGTATATAGTGAGTAATTTCAATGATATTACATCATTTATTGGTAATCTATGTGGATATGGCTCTGTAATATTCGAACTATGGTGTAAAAACCAAGAAAGGGCATGTTGGGTATTAAATCAATCATCACATGGTTCATTAAAAAGGGTCAGTCACTTACAGGTTGTTCAATAATATTGGGGGATATTCTTTTAAGAAATTCTCATCCTATTAAGAAACAAAGATGGAAGAGTTGAATATATTCATATGTTATAATACCTAATAGGAAATATTATATTTTACAAACCAATAGTGAGTCCTAGATACTAATATGTAACAATAAACTTTTCATTTATAATTTATTCCTTCTATATTCATAGTTTCACATTATCTTATTTTTTAGCTAGAGTATTATCATATCAATTTTTTATTATTTTATATAATGGTGGGAATTAGGACGAACTATTCTAACAACAAACATGATATTCAATGTGATGATTTGAATAATTCTATACCAAAAACTATTACAAACTGATCTTTGAAATTCATATATATATTATCTTATATAACTAATATTTTAAATATTAACATGAATCATGTTTAGTACCCTACTTTTCTAATGAAAGTGAATTTTATCTATAATATTATTATATGACCATGTCCTCCTATGTTTAGTTGAGAATCTAATCCCCCATTCATAAAACATTGAACAAAAACCAAAGAGAATAAATTAATATTAGTTTAATGCTCATGAAAAGAAAAATTAGTGCTAGATGTATATTATCTGAATGTGGTATATGACCAGTACTAAAATATAATGAATAACATGATTATAAATTATGAAATTGATTCCATTTAATATAAAATATTAAAAAAATATTTTCCATTAAATAATTCCAATTAACGCCTCTTCTAAAATTGTAGTGGGAGATTCATTGTCTAAAAAAAGTAATATGCATAAATAAGGGACTATAGGTAAACATGATATGTATTTTATAATACACATCTATCATTTCTATCCTCACCAAAATTAAATTAGGTAATTTATTTATTGGGTTAACTTAGAAAATGTGAAAACATTTAGTGAGTTAATATTTTGAAAGCTAAAAGAGATTATTCATTTTCCTCTTATGGACATGATGGATATTGTTAAACCTCAGTGGTCACATGGTCATGGTGATAAATAAGGTAGAATAGTGTTTTATTTTAGGAGCTTAATGGATAAATATCTTTGAAAAAAGAAAACATAATAAACCTTATGTCCAAAAATTCTGATGAAGAATCCCAAAAACTATCTCAAGGGAACTAGAAGATGCTTCATGTATGAAAAATAGGGGCATCTAGAAAATCAATGTCAAATAGGGATAATGAAACCCAAAAATATGATGGAAGAAAATATGGTTCGTATCAACTCCTATCATATAGTATTTTTTTCCAACTATATGGAATGTAGGAATTATGTCAAATAACGACCTATGGAATGGTATTTAGGTTTTAATCAATGAACACAACCGACAAGGCCTATAGATAATATAAGGGAATAAGTTTCCACTACTATTAAGTTGGGTCTCAAAAATGATGTGGGATAGGTATGTTGGTTATTCATTAAAAAATATAGAATATACTTTTTTATTGATATCAAACATTATTTCAGGGCTTCTAAGTTCAAAATTACTCTTTTAATACCAACTCAAAATATGGGAGTTGAGCTATCAGTAAGAATAGAAAATTTATAAATTATTTCATCCCTAGTATATTACTTCTCAAAAATAAATGTTTGGGGCCTAAACCTCCCCTAAAATCTTGTATTAGTTATTATTGTTGAGTTTGATATTATTTTTGACATTGATTGGTTGACATTATAAAATTAAAACATCACCTATTGAGAGAGGGAGATCACCCCTTAAATCTAGAGACATCCTATGATTCTATATAACTGTAAGGAGGAGGATGAATCTAATTTATAATCATATTCCCAATTTTATAAATTATTTCCTTATGAGTGATGATTTCTCTCTAAAATGATGGAGACAAAGGAGAGTATCATGCTTGAGAACATTCTAATTTTGAGGGATGGTACAAATTTATTAATTGAATAATTTCACATTATTAATCATAATCAAGGAGTTATGTTCTCAATAGAAATTATAACTAGTTCTCTTATTATATTCAATACCCCCTACAAAATGGACACCATTAAGTTAGAATAACTGACAAAGTAGTTACAAGGGAATCTATAAAAGTTTTTTATATGATCATGTTCTTCCCCATGGAGTATGTTGGTCCTCTTTATTTAAAATAATGATGCGTTAGTGCACCTATATATTTATTATCATGAACACAAATAATCTCACTAAATTACATGTATCCCCTTCCATGGATTTATGATATGTTTGATCAACAATGTGGGGACTATTATTTCTCAATATTGATCCATAGTTCAGGATATCACCAATTATGAAAGATAAAGGAGGATATTACCAAGTCTTTCTTTTGAACAAGGTTTTGATATTATGAATATATACTGATTCTCTTTAGTCTCACTAATTTTATTTATTTATTTATACACATAATTAATAGAGTATTTAGATATTACTAAATAAATTTTTTTGATATCATTGTTGATGAATTAATGTTATACATAAAAAATGCAGATCGTGAGGATATTATGAAGAGAGTAATAAATACAATTTTAATGGAGAATAAATAATAAAATTTTATTCAATATTATTTATGGGTGTAAGAAGTACCATTATTCGTGTATTTTATCTCAAATAAAGTGATATCTATAGACCCTTCTAAGAAAAAGGTATTTAAGTATTCGACAACACCAATATATGTAATGGGAATCTCAGGTATCGTTTTTATATGGTTATTAATAATGATTTGTGAGAAATAATTCATCATTCCCAAGAATACTATCCATGATGAATTAGAAGGGTGTAATGTTAGTCTAGAATAATGAATTTTAAAGGAGCATCAAGATTTTGAAAAAGAGACTTATGACTACACTAAAACATACACTATAACCAAGTGGGGAAATTGTTCTAGTATATGATGAATCTTCAGGGAAGGGATAGGGATGTGTTATAATACATAATGATGCGATTATATTTCATAAATTAATTAATTTTAATGTTTAAGCACATAATTACTTAACATGTGATCTAGATATGGCTGCAACTATCTTCACATTGAATATTTAATTGCACTATCAATATCAAGAGAATAGTGATATGTATATATATCATAAGGGGATCAAATATAAATTCACATAGAAATAGATTAATATGAATCAATTTAGAAAGTCAAAGCTAATAAATTAGAATGAGATATTAATCCACTACCATCATAGGAATGAAAATAAAGTGGAAGATTCCATAAGTAGAAAGGATATAAAATCCTTATAAATGATGATAGTTGAGAAGGTTCCAATCCTCTTATACATATAATGGATAAGTATGTGGATCATAATGGAATGAACATTTTCATTCCTTTATCAAAATGTTTCATAATAAGTTTCTGATAGATAGGATAGTGGATACTGGAAGAGATAATACATAAATTTTAAAGATGATGAATGTTATAATAATAGTGAAATATTCAGAGTTTAAAATTGATGAGGAAGGAGTTGTAAGAGTTTTTTCATGACTATATATAAAATAAAATCCTTAGATATTGGATTTATTTATTGATTTACATAGCATGAATTTCTCCATAAACCATGGTAATAAAGAGATTCATCAAGATCATTGAGAGAACTTTTTAATGGGTAATATTATAATGTATTTCATAGAATAGTCATCATTTTTATCAAAAATGCATCAGGTCAATGTGAAAAGGAAATAATATAATGGAATGATCCAAACATTACTGATACCTACAAGAAAATTGGAAGATATCACCATTGAATTCCTTACTATTCTATTGAATTTGAGCACTAGAAATAATTATATATAGCTAGTGGTGGATCATATTAATAAGAATTCTCGCATCATTTATATTAGAAGGGGTTTATAAATTGGTTAACATTCATGTATATACATCAAATGTGTATTTTGACTTCATAGAAGATCATTATAAATTTTATTTTACAATGATTCAATATTTCCTTTCAAGTTCAGAATAGTCTTTTATATTATCAAGATACTAAGTTGAACTTCAATATGAATTATCACCCCAAAACTAATGGATAATATTTGAATATTATCAAGTCATTATAATTCCTACTAATATAATTCTTGATGGTCATTAAGGGATGATGGAATAATTGTCTTCCTCTGGTAATGTTGGCATATAATAAAATATTCACTTAATATTCTATATGGCCTCATAGGAATTATTTTACTGGAAGAGATGTAGAATACATTGATGATGTGATGAAGATGGATAAAACAATATTTTGGGTACAAAAATAGTTTATGAAATTTTATAAAAGGTTAATAATATTTTGAAATGGAACAAGACATTTCAAAGGTGATAGAATAACTATTCTTGAAACAACCCTAGACCCGCACTCCTAGATCGGGTTTTAAAACATAATGTATACATTATCATTAGTATATATTCCACTAAAAAAATTTATAGTCTTTTGAAAAACCAAAGATCTATTTGGTTTAGGATTTAGATAATTTGGAAAATCTTGCAATATATCAGTGTTATAAAAACCTCTATAACAACTAGCCATCATCAGTTGAATAAAATCATTAATTGAAACAAAACATCAATAATAATCTAATCATCACAATTACTATAAAAAATATAAAAATAGAGTGAGAATAAAATGTATCAGTAAAGGGTTATATAAGTAGGGGTATAATCCATTTTCTATAAACACAATAAAACCCTTTAGAAAAAAATCATTTTATATCAAAATCTAAACATTTTATATGATATGTAACTTTCCAAAATATTATTAAAGTGTTTTAGAAAAACTAATCCCTATTTTATAATATCAAAAAATTATAATGATACATCAATTTAATAACCAAAAACATTAAAAAAATATAGTAATATATGATATATGAATATGTTTCCACACAAAAATATTAAATACAATGCATTGAAATTAAAATCTTCTTATGGAATATAATGAATCATAGAACACTCAATAAAATCATGTCACCACTAGTTGTATTAAAAATTTCACATTAAGGATAGAATTAGCTGGTTTGGTTATGGGATTACCCTCAATTTATAATATTCAAATTTTATACACAGGTACTAAATTTCAAATAATTTTATTTAAAACCCTCCTCTCTCTCTTTAATAATCCATTAATATATAATTTCAAAAAAATAATAAATTATTATCAAAGTGGAAAATAATTTTATATTACATATTATATATATGTGTGTGGATTTCATAGAATACTACAAATATTAGTATAAATCCACATCTCAAATGATCTAAATAAAATTATCAAAATAAATTAAAATTTATGAAATGGAAAATTCATTTCATAAAACTATTGTATATCAATAGTATTTATAGATTATGTCCATACACAGAATCATGAATAAATTTCATAAATTTTAAATAAAATTTCATGCATAAAATAATAGTCTTTGAAACATTAATGTAAATATAAAATAAAAAAATAATTACATGAAACCCTCCCTTTTAGAAGAAGGCATTGAAAATAGAATAAAAAACTTTCATCACTTAAATGGATGTTTTAGGAAAAAATATTCCATTATATTATGTATTTTGTAAAATATATTTTATGAAATATAAATTTCATTTGGAAAATATAATATTAATCAAATAATGGTTACCTTATAAAAAAAGTATTGAAAATTATAAAATCATATATTAAAATAAATTTCCCATCAATATTTTTTTGAAAAAAATTGAATATGATTATAAAAAGATAATTTTTCATAAAAAGGGAATTTACAGACACAAAAATAGAATTTTTCTTAAAAATAAGTATTCCCTTACCATGGACATCGCAATTGAGATTGAAGTATTTCTTTTAAATTGTCGCTACCAGAATTCTATGACATCATAATTTTTTAGTCAGAAGCTTTTGGAGAAATGTAAATATAATGCAATTAGGGGTTTGTTAATATAGTTTTAAAAAATTTGTGTTATGATTTTGAAATTTTACTTTCATTTAATTCTGTTTGATAAATATATACTATAATTTTTCAAAATAATCTATTACCACATGAAATTTACAATCTATATAAGTTCAACACACAGACACACACACACACACATATATATATAATGTCTGTATTTTGGGGATATTAGTTAGTTATAAAATCAATTTAACTGTAATTAACATATATTTATATATATAATTATTTATTTTCATCCACATGAAGATATGAACCAAGTATCTTATTATGACTTAACTATTCTTCATGAAGGTTCTTCAAATTTAAAAATGATTGAGAATATATATTTATGAAATAAGGGTTACCCATGTTTAAAAAAGAATAATATAGAAATTTTAGTTGATCCATAGAAGATATTTCATGCTGTGTTGATTTTATTAATATATGATATATCATTTTTAATTTTCATTAATAAATACACAACAAATCATTGTTAAAAGTGAAAGGAATATGATTTTAAATTTTCATATGATCCGAACTATAAATTTTATTTTTATTGTTTTAAATATTTATACATTTTATTTTTGATCATCATTGTTGTGTGTTATTGAGAACACAAAATCATCCACCTACAATGAGATGTGCCAGTAATAGGTTATAAGTGTATGATTATATAAAGGCTTACATAAGAGGTAGGAGTATAATAAAATATTGAAGGGTTCATTATGTCTTATTATTAAATATGGTTATCAGGGATATCAGATTACCGAGGTTGAACATATTAAATGGTGTGAGTATCATTTTTTGTTTTATAATGGGTGAATAGTACACATTTTTACAATCCCACTTTAATTTTTTTCATTCCATTGAGAAATTATACATAAGGTAACTTTTTTGTGGTGGTTTGTGTGAGTAGCACATATTCCACTCCCGTATGAACACTGCACAAACCCAAGCACACAGGCAGTGCCCCATCGCACTAAATCATGCCCAAATGCTCATGAGATCATCCACTTTAAATGATCTATTTTCTCAACATCATTCATAGTAATGTTCTCAAACCTCATGTCACTATAGGGTTGGCCTAGCTAAATCTTTTTTGTTGTTGATATTTCTCCCATAATGCACGATTAACAAACCTAACTAGTTTCTACGACACTTCAAATTATTTTTATACTATGTATGATCTATAATGTCTACAAATAATACATAATATATCATAAAATATACGAACATATTAATAATATTCTCAGTATGCTATTTTTTATTTCTGAAAATTAATATTAACTATTGTTGAAATAATCGATTTAAATTTTTATAATTTAGAAATTATATTATATAAAAAATAAATCATTAATTAAAATAATTATTTAAAAAACATCTTCTAATGATATGTTTCAAATATAAATATATATACACAATATTTATTGAATAAAAAAAATAATATATTTAGAAGTAAAAGTAATAAAAACAAGAGATCTTTTATTTCAATGAAAACAATAAATTTCATAATAAATGAAGAATATTTTATGTAATTAGTAGTCATTATACATTAAAAATTTTCTTTTATTAATAATGGATTATAATTTAGAAATAAATCTAAAAATATTTTATATTTATTTTATAATCAATAATTTATATTTAGAAAAAAGAATAATTTCATTATTAATATTGATTGTAAATATATTTTAGCCTGTTTAAATATATTTTTTTACAAATTTAATATATTTTCATTGAAAATTTATTTATATTCTTAAATAGATATACTATTTCTAGGAAAATAAGATAAAATATGAATTTTTCTAATTTTTTATTAATTAATTAATAAAAAATATATATATATTAAATAATATCATTAAGTTTCATGAATGGTTCATTATATTAAAACATGTCTTAGTTGGATTTAATTATGAAACAATCCATTTTAAAAATATTTATTAAATTAAAAATATTTGATTTTTTAATGTTATATTGTTCTCCCATAAATAGATTTTGGCATTTCAAGTATTTTTTGTTACATAATGAAATTATTAATCTTGATTCTCATAATTTAGAAAAATATGATCACAAGTTTTTTATAATATTAAGATTAAACTATGATCAAGTTAACTAGAACCACAAATCAAAAAAATATCTGACTCTTAAATTATCCTCAAATGGTCTTTTCCTAAAATCCAATGTATTCTACACCATTAATTTTATACCAAATGAAACTATCTAATAACAACATTACATAATACAATACTAAAAGCATACATTTTATTTTGTATATATAAAAATTTCAATTTATAACTATACAGTCTTTTACACAAACAATGATATTTTCTATTCAGTTTTTCAAGGATAAGGAAATTATTACAATACATTATAGATATAGAAAATTACTACAACAACTATCTAGCATCACTCAAGAATGATCCATAAGAAAAAATAATAACCAATGTTCATCTACACATTACTAATCTAATGAAAACCCTTTCAAATGTTCAGTGGGAACAATAATACTCGATAAGGGGGTTCAAAAAAAAGAGTGAAATCATTTTAAAATATAATAAATAAATATATTATGAAAACATTTAATTTTATATAAAATAAAAAAAACATTTGATATAATTAATAATTCCTCAAAATATGAATATTTTATTTTAACAAAAAATACATAAGGAATATTATTAAATGATTTTAAATGATATACCTCTTTGAAAACCCATTATATTTAAAAATAAAATAATTGTTTAAATAATTAAAAATTATCCATGAAAACATTCATTAATTTACATTGAAATTAATATATTTTTATAGAATATAATTATACATGAAAAAATATTAACCATGTGGTCAATAGCAGTATTGATAATATAAATTCTCGTAAAGAATCTCTATTTGAGTTTGTGGGCTCACTCCCCATTCTTCATATTAAAAATCAATATTAATGTGCTGATTTTTAAATGAACATTTTTAAGAAATCATTTTTCAATAATAATCCATTAAAATATCCTTTAAAAAATATTTATTGACGTGGGAAAAAATAATCACAACACATTAACATTGAAGAAATAAGTCTTTCATAAAAAACCATTAAAATTTAGAGAAATACATATTACATAAGTAGGACATACAATAATTCCAATAAATAATGAATTAAATATATCAAAAATATTTTAATAAAAATATGAAATTTCAATGGTAATTATAGTGTATTTCCACACCCATAATATTGAATAACATACATAACATTTTAATTGAATTTAATGAATTAAATTATAGTCCTTGATAATATAAAATCAACATGAAATTAGTATGTGAATTTTTAAAAAAAATATTCAAAAAAAGTTCATGGAAAATATAATTTAACGTTTTCTTCATTAAATTTAAATTTAATGAAAAAATATTATTTTATAATAAGGATATTTGGAAATATAATTTATCAAATATAATTTTACATAATAATGTACAAGGTTAAAAAAATATATACTCTTATAACAAGTTTTTTGAAATTTTTCAATTACAAGATTAAATAAAATTTAGCATCATAAAGGTTTTAAAAACATTTGATAAATGTATATATTCTTGCAAGGATTTAAATATGGAAATTATTGAATCCATTTCACTATAATCAACATGAAAAATATATATAAATATTCATATATATATATATATAAACACATGTAGAGAAGAATTTAGTATCCTATTAAGACATAACAGATTATTGTGAAGTATATATACATTAAAAATGATTGAGAATATATATTTATTCATAAAACTCTCTAATGAACCTGGTTTAACATGAGTATATAAATGAAAAACCTATAAATATTAGCCCAGGTGTATAAAATCTCCCCTATTAGGATGATTTTCATGATATAGAATATATTTTTTTAAAAAATTCTTCAACGATGACCTTGCAACCCACCACCATAAATAAAGGGAAGATGATTTATTTTGTTTATATAATTGAATAATTATATATTGTTTCTTTTATTTTATGTATTTATAAATTTCATATATATCGACTTCTCCTAGGGTACTTGATACCACAAAAAAATCCACCATCATTGAGTTGGGATTCTTAATGTTTACTCATAAAAAATAAATCAAGGATTACATTATGGGGAGTAAAAATATTATATGTTGAATATTTAGGTTTGAAACATGTTTGAAGATGATACTCAGGGTGATCTGACGAATGAAGTTTATTACATCGAATAATGATTATATAACCATGTGTTTATAAATTAGTGAAAAATAACCATGTTTCCTAATACCATATCATTTTTTTGTTAGATAATGAACTATTATAAAAGGAAATGTATTTTATAGTGGTTCTATGTGAGCACCATTATTTGTTCTCTTGTATCTACACAACACACACTTAGTCTCATGGGATACATTGACCCACGCTAGCCCATGCCAATGTGCTCATATGTGTGCACCACTTGTGGAATATATGAACTCTCTAGCATGTATATGCATAGGATATCACCTCATTTTCCCATTCAGCTACTACATATGGCTCCCATTCATGGTTGAGGTTTCTCCCACAATGTACAGTTGAGATAGATAATCTAACATTAATGGGTTTTGACGGAAAATATATACCATGTTTGTTTAAAATTATCTATAAAAAATACTTAATATGTCTTAATATATTTAAACATATTAAATATATATGCAGTATACTCTTTAGAATATAACATTATAATTATATTATATTATTAAAAAATTATAGTTAACGACATAGAATTTTTAATATATACTTTGAATATGAGGATACTTGAACAAATTCATTTCATTTAAAAACGTCTTATAATAATATCTTTTATATAAAATTATATATATACATATATATAAGTTATTTCTTGAAATAAAGAACAATATATTAAAAAATAAAAATATAAAAAACACAAAGAATTTCATTTTCATCAGGACATTAATTTTTATAAAAATAAATATTATTTAATTAATTAGTTGTTATTTTCACATAAAATACACATTTATTAATAAATTTTTATAATTGATGAAATAATTTCTAAAGGGATTTTTAATTACCATAATAATAAAACCATTATAATTACTAGAATATAATTATATATTTTTAAATATTGAATGATAATATATTTTAGATATTTTTACATTATCATTTCTCAAATACATAATATATATTCATCAAAACATATTTAATACATTTCAATACAAATTCTATTTTTAGGATAATTATAAAAATACATTGTTTTATTATATTAAAATTAAATTATAAAATTAACTTATATTGATTAAATAAAATAAATTAGTTTAAAAAAATCATTATATTATAACTTTTGTTAGTCTATTTCAATTATGGAACAATATATTTAATATTCATTTTTAAAAATAAAATATGATAAAATTGTTTCGATGTTACAATGCAAACAATTATTGAAAACAACTAGAGTTAGAGTTTAGAGATAAAATGGTCCAATTCATATCTCAATATAGAGGAGTCATGAGATTTCAGAAGATGGAAAAGCTCTGTCCAAGGTATATTAACCCCTTTTAGATTCATAATCAAATCAATTCTATGGCCTATCAAAAAGAACTACCACAATCATTAACTCATGTATAAGATGCATTCAATGTATCCCTCTAAAGATGTATATACCATATAAGTCCCTTGTTAAAAATTTAAATGTGCTGTAGTTTGAAAATGACATATGTTATAAAGTGATGATGGTGAATATCTTGGATGATTGAGATAATTTTTGGTGAGAAAAAGACAACTCACCTAATCAAAAAAATACAGAAAAATAAAATTTTGATGATGTTAAATGAGACCTAGGGGAATCCATGGGAAAAATGTTTTTTATTTTTTTATATAATTATGTAAAATGGAATTTCAAGGGTGAAATTTATTAATTAGTGAAGAATGAAATGGCCTATGATTTGATCATTAGAATTTCTATTATGAATATATTGTTCCTTAATATTTAGGAGTACAATATTATATATTTAACATGAACCAAATTTTAATACCGAATAAATATTATTAACATCATTTGGACATTAAATTTAGAGAATAAAAATATCCATAATATTTAGAATTTTTAATGTGGGAAAATTGGATTAAAATAATAGGAAAATTTGGATATGCTAGATCCTCTAGAATAATTATACGCATGAGGAATATTTTAGAAATGATAATGAATATTAGTAATGAAATATGAAATTTTTAAATGACGAAATTTATATAAACATTACATAAAATAGAAGATATTAAAAAATTATTAAAATTTGATCTATTTATAAGATATAGGACACTCATATAACCATTTAAAATGTAATTGTTTGAGCCATTATTTTATCATTACAATTGTAATATGAAAATTAGAATGTAAATATTACTATTAAGAATACTAAAATTTACATTAAAATAATAACCTCTACCAAAGAAATGTAAAATGTTATTTATTGAACATATAAAATAGGAATTTGATATATTTTTATAATTATACAGTTTAATAAATGTTTTAAATGATAAGGATTCTTTTTATAATTTAGTAATATATTACTTTTTTAATTTTACATTTAAAAAAATAAGGATTTAAATTAAATTTTACCTTCATAAAATAGGTTTATTATATAGTAATAAGTTATAGTATAATAATAAGATTACTTCCAGAGAATATAGTAATTTTTAAATGAGTTATGGAATTGATAATAAAATTAAAATTCACATTTCAAAAATAAATGATAATTTTATTTAAAAATTTAATTTATGAAATTTAATTTTTTGTAAAAATAGATTCCATTTTTTCAATACTAACACTGATAAATGGTTGATGATAATTTATTTTATTTTTTAAAAATACATTAATTTTTGGAGAATAGTGAAATGCGGTAAAATATGACACCGAAAATTATAAGTCAAATACATAATTTTTTTATTCATTGATGATATAAAATATAATTAGTTCATACTAACATGCACCATTTTCTATATATGGTCATAATATTGATTATTATTGGTATTCTTGGTCTAATATAATATGATAATGAATATAATATTAAAAAAACCCCTCTACTCCACTTATAAATAATTCCACTTCTCCTGGTAGCTTATAAGCCTTTTAGATTAAACATTTTCCCCCAAATTTCATTCCCAATATTCTCACCATATCCTATTTTTATTGGTTGCACTAAAATTTAAATTTAGTGTTTCTTAATGAGTTTTTCAATGGTATGACATCCAAGAGGTGACAACCATAAAATATCTATTTTAAATTCATTTATTATTATACACTATCCTCACCTCTTTTTTTAAAAAAGGAAAAATAACTCTTATATTATATTTATAAAATAATGTTATATTGATAATGTAATATCAATAATCTATCTTCTTCTATTTTACTCAGACTATAATGAACAAAATAATTGTCTATAATATATCATTTTACCGTCATTATAGACAATTAGTTTTTATTCATTACCACCTTCAAGGATAGCCATAAAAATATTAATACGGTAAAATAGAATAATAATAATTATATTATATCTTATTTAGTATTATTGGATGAATATATATAAATAACATTAAAAATAATATTATTGTTTTTCCATGGTCAGTAAAACAACCTAAATGAACTATCAGTATAAAGATTATGTGTATATTAAAAGAATCAGTTATTTTTCATACAAATAAATATGGGACCACTAAAATATCTTGATGTAAATTTATTCCATTTATTTTCAATTTTTTATTTTTAGTCACATTTTTCATGAAATTAAATAATTATACAAAAGTGATCCAACATTGAAGTCCTAAAATGAACTCACCGAGAACAATGAAATTTACCATTATTTATCATTGAAATAGATATAAATAAAAATATTAAAATTATATCAAATGAAATATATATTTTAAATATTATTATATAAAAATTTAGTTTATTTTCTGATATAACTTATGATAATATTTGATTGTGCATAATTAATATATACAATAAGGTAAGGAATCTCTCTAAACCACCCTTTTTCTATGGGTTACAAAATTTCTCTCCTTAACTCTCATTATCTATATGTATGATGTTATGAAATGCTTATAACTTATGTATATATTCACGTCACATAAATACAAATTGTATTTCCCTTATTTTCATTGGAAATATATTGCTTATGTTAATTTCTATATTTTATTCATTAAAAATAAAAACCAATTATGGAGAACTATTTTATTTGTTAATTATTTTATATATCACTAATTTAGATTTTTTATTCCAATTCAAGATGTAATTAAATAATTTAATATTTTGTAATAGCCATTATTTTTTACCAATGTATTCAAAATACTATTTCATTCTTTTTCTTTCCCTAAAAAATATCAACTATTTCCTTAAAAAATTGTTTTAAAATGTCATTTCTAAACCCAATTCTCTACACTTTCTCATGTTTATTTCAAATGAAATCTATTATTTAGACATATAAATAATTAAAATGAAAAGAATGTACAAAATATTAAATTCTATCTTCTTAGGAAAATTTATTAATACTCCATTGATTATTATATGAGGCATTATTATGAAACATGTTTCCTTCCACAAGAAATTATTATGTTTATGCATTACAATGAACACATTTTTGGGAACACATATACATGTGAAATGGTTATGATGGGAGCACCCATAATGTTCTCCAACGAATTTGGTATTTTTTCTCATTATAAAATATTTTTGTGGTTAGAGAGTAAACATAATATTTGATGGGAATCTATCAACCATGTGATATTATCAGGGATGTTATCCTTGAAATATGTTTATTTGATCGTCTATATTTCATCCAATCTCCAATATTTACATGATCTATTGATACTAAGTTTATTATGTAATCATCTTCTATGATTCTTCGTTGACCTTCCATTTTATAATATCTTGTTTTGTAGTTTTACCCACATTTTATATTTTGTTATCATTCTTATTGCATTACTAGGATTTTTCATGTCACGAAATTGTGTATGCATTCCATAAGTTATCCTTAGGAGATAAATTGAATATATGATATAATTATATGTAACAAAATATAGATTCTATATTTTAATTCATTTTGGTGTATTATGAACATAGTCTTCTAAATACACTAGGACTCATGCTATTATTGTTGTTTTTGTAGAATTATTATGATAAAAAATACAATATTATGTGTATAATGAATATGGTGATATAAATGAATATTATTAGACATGGGGTAATGAGGGAGAGACTACATCCAACAAATTGGTCTGAATGAGGATACCTGATAAATGATTTTGAATCTGAATTATTCCTTATTATGATGTGTGCATTATCATATAATAGAATTTTGGATTTCCCAAATCATTAAGAGCTTATTAATGATAAGTATACACTATACAAGAGGGTTCTTCTTAATTTGTGCATGAAAATTAAAATTGTATTTGTGAATGTGGTCAATAAGATGATATATTTTGTTCATTTATCTATGTAATTTGTATATGCATCTTGCCCCTCTCCCATAAACAAATAGGTATATAGTGATTTGTAAATAGAATTAATAAATCTTTAGCATTTTGAGACATGTGGAATCCCTTTTTTCTAAACCTAAACATCCCTGGGAATCTCTTAGTTCTAGAGACACCATACCAATAGACTTACCATAATAGGTAGATCATCACACTAATGTCTACTACCCAAGGAAAATAAGTTTTCTTTGTCATCTAATAGTTTTCAAAATTAATAGAAGATCACGGATCCTAAATTTGAAGGACTAAAAATTTAACAATGATGAATAACTCTCATTGATAGGATACAAATTTAAACTATGTATGTCATATATAACCTTTTATAACATGTAAAATATTATATTATTTTTAATAATAACGTATCATCAAATCCAACTATACTCCATGAAAATTATTATTTTATAACAACTCAAAATCATACATTGAGGGGATATTATCATTCCACTGTTCATATATAACAAATTTTAGCCTTCATAAATGAATGATAAATTATGGATTTATTTATCTTAATATGTTCATACATTATGAAATTATTACATCAATCTCTTAAGTGTTTTATACCATGAGAACCTATATGAACTACATGATTTTTATTGTTAGTGATTTTTTCAATGAATCCATAAAACTTTCATCTACAACCACCTTATTGATCTTTACATCACCCTTATAAATGACCTTATATATGAGTTGGTACTTATGAAGGCTATTATTGGTCCATTGGTGAGATAGAGGTAACATAGCCTAACAAATGTATCCATTGTTATTATTTAAATGATTTATTACATCCTCAATTTTATGAACAACTCTATAGTTAATAATAACCTTTTTTATCCAAAATGATTCATTTACAACATCTTATATATCAATATAATTGTCCTTATTGTCAATCCCACATTTTTAGATTTTCTAAATCATTTAATACTGATTTCTCTGCCATTTTGGTAAAATAAAAAAATATTGAGATTTCAAACAATCTTTATCAGACTGATAACTAGCATCTTTTTTAAAATTTACATCATATTACATTATCCAAATATCAATAACATTCACTTAGTTAATATCATATACAGAATATTGGACTATAAATCTATCTAGTGACACTCAGCAAGATTATATTTGTATCTACTAGTAATACAGAGGGAATATAGAATATTATGTTTTCTACACAACATGACATACATGCCAGAATCTATGAATGACATATAAGAAATTATATCTATTCTTCCTATCGCAATTAAAGGATAATCATTATTCCTAATATTCTATCTATTTAATATAGGTAAATAACTCCTCGAAGTGTTATCTAAGATAGAAATTCTTAAAAATTTCCCAATTTATGTGTTTTCATTGAGTCTACATATCCTCTTCAATATTTATCTATATATTTTCTTACCCATCATTTAGGAAGTTCCACCATTATAATTACTTAAAAAGAACTTACCCAACCACATCACCATTGAGTTATGTGTTAACATTTCATTTTTTTGAGCATTATTTATGATAAATAAAAGAAAAACTATTAATATTCAACTAATATTATTATATACACATGGATCATCCATGTTCTTAATGACACTAATATCTTTGATTTCATCGTCAAACATGGTATTATATCTTTGAGAATATTTCATCCGTACATTAATAGAACTTCTATATTTATAGAATATAGTAATCATGTTTAAAATTTCAAAACATTTAGGTTGTATCATATTTATGTCCTCCAAGAGATATATGTTAAGAAAAGTGTTTTTTCATCCACATCATATTTCATAAAATCCTTTTAATTCATTATATAAAAAACTAATGGACAAAAACATAACAATATATGAAATGGTTTTTTATAGTTATTAACAAGAATTTTATTATAAAAGATTGATACTACGACTACATTATAAGAAGATACTCTAATATCCATGTACATTATCTTATTGGGAATCGACTTTCACACAATGGGTCTTACCCCTTAAGGTGCATCCACAAATTCCCAAAATTTTCTATTATGTAGGGAGTTTATTTCAGATACCAGGGATTTTAACCATTCATCATATTTATAACTCTCAATGGACTATCTATGGGTGGTGCATTCATATCCTATGAATATTAACTCATCATAACATTCAATATTAAACTTATCCCTTATTCTTATGATGAATCATATTTGGATAACATGTTCCTTTTATAACATGATATATTTTTTTCAATGAACCTTTGTAAAAATGGTTTAATTTTTACCTCAGGATAATATGTTTTTTTGTTATAACATTATCCATGTTTGTATTTCTTTTAAATAAATAATTGATCATTTGTTTTTTCCAAATTAAAATTACATCGTAAGACAAAAAAATATAGTGTTATGTTTTTTAGAGAAATAATATTGCATTTATTCTTTATAAAATAGAAATATATGAAATTTTTTTACATATGGAATGACTTTTCTAAAGAAAAGCATTTTATGAGTTTTTTGGAAACAAAAATAGTCATAAAATACATAATATTATATTTCAAATTCCATATATCATATTATTTCTAATAGATTATTTATATGGGACAATTCTTATTAGGAATGCAATAGACTCCAATATATAATCCTAAAATTTAATTGGAATGTGACAATATAGTGACCCAAAAATGTATCCATATATAATATATGACATAAAGAAAATATTTTATTGTAATACATTACTAATATGATTTATTTTAATACATTTATATAATTAGAATGCAAAATTAATAAAAACCTATGTTCTTGATATCAATTGCTATTTTTTAAAATTATAATCAAAACTATATTATGCCTAATGCGCCTGCAATGTATCCTATAAATTATCTATATAAGAAACTCATCTATAAAATTTATACATTACAAATCCTTATAACCAGGGGAAATAATATCAAAATAATTGACAGATATTAGATTATCAGGAAGGTTATATATATGAATTGATAATTAAATTTCATAAGTGATAATAAAATGTACATATGGTTAAAATTTGAATATATAAGAAACATATACCCAAACAAATTGGATCATAAATAGTGAAATTTGTATTGACATAACATAATACAAGAATCGTAAGAGTACGAAGACTTTATTCAATAAACATAGTCCATTATTTTAAAATATAGTCAAGTAAAAATGCGTAAAAATATTGAAAATAATTGAAATATGGAACAAACATTAGTATAGGTAATCATTACATACATGACCACACTATTAGTTCGCACAGTAAAGAGTAAATCAAATCTACACTTGAAAACATATCTGATGAGATAAAAAATATTAACAACTGTTTTGGAGGGTGATATATGATCAAACACATTAATCATTCATACTTATTAAAGCAATTTTAATTTGATTCACATAAAAATCATAATGAACCAATGAAAATAAAATGGGTTTCATATAGCTTTCAAATGAAAATAATTTTCTTTTTATAGAAAAAAGGACACATGGAAATAAAATGAGCGTCAATAAACTCATAATAAAGAACTCATTGATAGAAAATGGGTCTCATTTGTAACATAAATATGAATTCATGCTTGAAAATGGTATTGATATCATTTTCAAATGGATTAAAAACAGGAATTCATAAGTATCACAAGACTAGGAAAATGAAATGATTATTCAATGACATCATGTAATAATCTAGGTAAACACCATTCAACCATGATAATAAAAAATATGGCATTTAACCGATATATATGGTGGTTATACAATTAAAATTTTAAATTAAACAATAAATCGATGTGTTTCATCCATGGTAATTTCTTCAACCAATAGAAGTAAATATATAGTGTTCACAAAGAAAATGAATTTGAAAAAAATTTATTCCTATTCAAAGTGGATGTATCTAAATGAAACATTTAGTGGTGCATTATATATTTTATACAAAAAAACATTAGACAATCCCTAAAAAATGATGATATTTTATCAAAAAATAACTTTTATCTAGTGTAACAAAGTAAACTCATAAGGATTTTTACATGGTTGAAAAATATCCTTGAAAAATAATGATTTGAATTTTATCACAGAAGAATGGATAAAGAATATAATTGTTTGATAACAAGTGTTCAATCCACATAATTATAAGAAATTATTTATTATAGAATAAATCATCTCACTAAGATCCCATGAGTGAAAATCCTAGTGAATATGAAATGGAATGTGGAGTTTAAAAATTAAAAGAGATTTTAGAAATCATTTTCAACAATGATGTAAAATAAAAATTTATATGTCATATTCATAAATAATTTTATAAATAGTGAAGTGGTTGAGTTTGAAAAATATTACTTCTAAATTGTATCTCTAATAAGGTAACATTTAAAATAACATAAATAATTCTACATGAAATTTTTATTTAAAGATACAACTAATGAGTGAGAAAGGAACCTTTTTAAAACATTGAAATTGCCTATTATGAAATCCCACATTATAAAAAGAGAACTAAAATTTTATTTTATTGAAACGTTATTTCATCAGTGGTGATTATTAAACACAATAGAAATAAATATTCGGATGGTATAATTGAAATATGGAGGAAAAAAATATCAGTTTAAAGCTTTATAACTCATAGCAAGAAGATTTTATCTATTATTATACACCCAAAAAATAAAGAAAAATGAAATAAAATATTAGAAAATGATTTATTTTTATGGAATGTAAATCCACATAAATAATGAATACATAACACATCATATAATAATTGGTATAATTTATCTAATCTATTTTAAATATGTTCAATAGAAATATCATAAATCATGGAATGAATGTTAAGTTACAAAAAAGCCTTACTTCTGGGGTAAGAATTGAATAAATTTTCATTTTAATAAGTAAAGATTATTTGGATTATTATATCCCATGAAATATAAGAAAATTATGATATAAATAAATCCATGTTTATTATATACACTATGTAATTAAAACATGATGCAAAAAATATATTCTAGTAGAAGGAATCAGAATTGAGGCCAAGAAACCCTTTCCAAAATTCTAGTTTAGTATAAATAAAATATTATATCTAGTTTAACAATATTTACAACCAAAATAACCCAATAAAGCAAAAAATCATATATATATATATATATATAACCCTTTATTAAAACCATTTATATTATTCTCTAAATTTATATTTTTTATTATCTATTTTTGATATAATGTGTCTGTAATCATGATCATGTTATTTTCATAACAGAAGAGTTAATCATCATGTTTATACAAAATATATTCAGACCCAAGTCATTATAGGTACTAAAGATAATTATTTAATATTATTTATAATTTTATAACTTCATTTTATTGGAGTTCTGATAATGATACTTAATGTAGAATTTGGGTATGATCATGTATCGATGATTCATCACAAAGGAACAGTGTTTTTATAAACAATGATAGAAATTTTTTATTATAATTATTGAAAAAAAAATTAATTTTTTAATTCATATCAAATATTACCTGAAATTAAATTCACATAGTCATAAATGTTATAAATGTATCATATTTTTCAATTATATGGTTAAACCCACCCAAACAAGAACTTACAATAATTAATGGATGACTATAGAGTTATTTAGCTGTAAAATAATAATTAGAAAATTATAATGATCTAATTTAGAGTTTCTTATTACGGTATATCATAAATTTAATAAATTATATTTATAATGTAATTAATACGATGTTATTACATAATAATAAGAAATAATTTTTTATCTTTGATGGATCTTTTGGATTTTAGAGTAGACCATGGATGTTTGTTGTTCATATTGTTAATATGTTCTAAAAATATTATTTATGAAAAATTAATAATATCATAAAGATAATTTTTTTCCTTAAACCCATTCTCATGACCATAAATATATGGTTGTGATTAAAATAGAAGTGAAAACCGACAATTTCATGGAGTTAGTTGTTCACATGAACACATGGATAATGCTTTCATTTTCCATAGAATATGGAAAATTTGTATTGTGGTTTTTAATTTAAAAATATATTATATTTAAAAAATATCATATATATATATATATATTATTTTCCCTATTAGTACAAAAATTTAATGGCTCTGAATTAAAATGACAATCGTTTCTCTGTGGAGGCAGAAATTGACATCTATGTGTGACTTACATATTTATTTCTATAAAATGAAAAGGGAAAGGTGGATACTAATTAAATCAACCTCATAATTACATAATAGTACACTAATGATACATATTTTACATATTTTATATAGTTTAATATAAATTTTGGAAGAATAATTTCACCAAAAGAGATATCAATGAGAAATGAGTGGTTTAAATTTATACTTAACTTCTTGGAATATATATTTTTTAGTGGGGGTTAGTATTTTTAGGGAACATATTTTGAAATGAAAAGAATCTATTTTAAGAATTAAATAATTTGAAGGAGTGTTTAAATATTTTTTTCCCAAAATACAAGGGTTATGGTGTGAGGGGAATTCAGTAGTGGGTATTCCCTTCTATATGTGAAATGGTGATTCATTATTGAAAATAGACAAATAATTTTAATATTGGGAAGTAACACTAAATGAATGTGCACCGAAAACATAAAAATAATAGATAGGAGATGTTAAAAGGTCTATCATGGTCTCAAAGACACTTTCCCACACATGTCTTAAATTGTTTCAAAGTTAGTTTCTCATATGTTTTATACTTTTACCATTTTATATTTTATCATGGTCGCTAGTTAATAACAAAGTAAAATGTAATTTATTTTAAAAAATGGCCCTTCTTATATAATTTGGACCTGATGAATAAAAATTTTATATACATTTTATTTGATTCAATTTCTAAAATTAATAAAAGGAAATTACAAAATAATAAGTATATAATGTATTAAAAAAATCATAAGAAAAATACTATATAAGTTGTAAATCATTAACTATAGGTTTTTGAACTGTAATTAATATATCACAATATGTAATATACCTCATGAAATGAATAAATTTTTTTAAAAAGGGTTCATAAATTTAAATATCATTCTTTTAAACAAATTATTCCACAAATGGCATGATATTTTATAAATATGATATTTAGATATTCATCTATCAATATTTTTTCAGAAAAAACATAAAAATTCATCATAATATAAGATTTAAATTTTTCATCAAAAAATTATTATATTATAAATTAAATTCTAAATTGTTAAAAAAAATTCTTTTATAAATAATTTTTTTAAGGTTAAATTATTTATTATATTATTTAATATATATTTATAAATAATTAAATATTTATACATTACTTTATAAATATCAATATTACATATTCTATTATAATTTTTTCTATGACCAATTTAATTCATTAATATATAATACCACTATTATTGAAAAATGGTTCTTCAAACGGTATTAATTTTCAAATATTAATCATGGAGAACAATAATATATAATTTTTTTAATTGAATTTCGTAATTTAATCTACCAATGATTATTTTATTCATGTAATTTTAATATTTATGGATTTTTAGTTGGGTGTTTTTAGTTTAATTATTCATATGATACAAGATATTGAAGACTTTAATAAATTAAACGGTCAACAATATTAGACCATCTTATTTTGTCCCCGGTAAATAAATTACGTCCCCATAATTTTAATTATCACTCACTAATGAATGTTATTGAGGGTTGTGTTAATAGATACATTATTGAATTTATAACTTCTAATATTAAATCTACATTACTCTCTAAGTCTATACAAAATTACTTATCCTTCCTCGAAAAATACTGATAATTTATATAATTACACACCCCAATATGTATATAACCTACTCATATATTCTCCATTACAAAACATTCCAAAAACAATTTACATATTCAATACATTTACCCCAAGTTATATACTAAATTCTTTTATAAATTTAAAAATAATTTTAAAAAATATTTTATCAAGCCACACAGTAGTTCATATATATCATGAAACAAAAAATGAGATAAAATTTAAAAAAAATATTTTGGCTCCCTTTTTCATTAAATTAATACTAAATTAAAAGTTAATCAAGACTATATAACTCACATTTATCGAAATCAATAAAACATTATTTACCTCAACAACAAGAATATATTATTTGTTGGAACTATCAATACAATAATCATGTGTCCTCCAATATGTTTTTCAAAAAAAAACTTTTTATATAATCCCTTTTCATAGTTACAATACAATTTATTATCTATTTACATAACTTTAAAAAAATTACTCATGAAAAGTACCTATATGATTCACATAATAAAAATAACATTCAAAATATTCCTGAATATCAACAATAAATATATATCCTAATGAAAATAGGAAATAGTATTAGGATTTTATTTCAATTAATATATTAACCTCACTACCTTATATATGAAAATAAAAATCACATTTTCCATCATAAAAAAATATATGAGAATTGTCGACCATTTATGTATGATCCCATGTTCCGTTAAAATAAATAGTGGTTTCTAGATAAATATCATTACCAACTTCATTTTTTTATTATATTTCAACCATGAACTAAAAATGATCATGATAATATCCAAATATCAAAGGAAATGTTCTTATGAATATAAAATATCAATCCCAATATCTCTTCTCTAATGAATCATTCATTTCATCTTAGGATACATTCATTTTAATTGTGTAAAACATTTTCCAACATATAGATATCATTTTTCTACCTTGTAAAAATTATGTTCTATTGTCACATACATCAAAAAATAATTTCTAAAAGTAAATTGGATACACATCATGTATATTATTTAATACAGATAATGTTATATACTGAAGAATATCTTCAGGGTGTGTCTATCCATATGTGTAGTCTTAGACCCACTCAATATGAAATATGATTAAGATTGATTAAATTACCAACTCTTATTTTTTGATTAAACCTAGGTTCTTCATTTCCACAATCGAATCCACTTTCATGTGTCAAAATAGGTATATAATTGCTAAGAGATATAAAAAATATCTACATTACCAACACATCAACATGTCATCTTATACATATAATTATCGCTCATATTCATCCCTATGTTTTTACAATGTTATTTTTTCTTAATCCTAATAAAATTACTATTGAGAACATCAAGGTTTATCTATATAATTAAAATTTAAATCATTCCTAACAAATCAAATATTGATGATTTTCAAACACCCAATTTCTCCTCAATTAATTACAATAATATCTCCAAACTTATCAGAACTATTCTTTAATTACAACTATATTGACCCTCAAATATGATATCCAAATTACAAGTCCAAAATAAAATATTACTTTACTATACATTCCCAATACCTTTTATATTTATTGTTTTTCAATATCCCCAAAAAATTATCTATAAATTAAAATGTTCTAAAAATTTAATTAAATTCAAATATTTATGACTTGGGTAATGGGAGGAATAAGAATCATGTGAGCTCCTGTGATATTTAATGGTAAAAATAATCATTAATATTAAATATCATAAATGATCATAAGATTATCATACGGTTATAACTGGTAAAAATTAAAAAATATTATACCCCATAAAGAAGGGATAATAAACTCTAGAATAAGGCTTGGAACAACATAAGAAATAAACAAAAACTGTGTTGAAATTTGAGTTAATAAACACAATCAAATAGATCATAACATTTTCCAGTGTAAAATAATAAAATTTTGGAACAACAGTAAATTATATAAGTAACATTAGTATTGGTAATTGTTACTTTATAGAGTCACATTGTTAGTTACATGATAACATGCAACCAAAATGTCCTTGTGAGTACTTATCCCATGAGATGTAAACTTTCAACCAATGTGTTGGAAGATCATATAGTAACTACATATTATTCATCTGATAATATTATTAACAATATAATATAATTCAAAAATGATATCATAAAGAATCCATGGGAATAAAATTGGTTTATAAAACAATCAAATGAAATTAATTTAATTTTCATAGATTAATTAACCCATAGAAAAAAATTTGAATCATTGTGCAAATCAAAAAGAAAATATGAATTGAAAATAGGTTCCATTCATAACATAAATAATAACTCATTAAAATTGGTATTTTTATCCTTTTTAGATATATTCTTTTAAGTAATTCATAAATATAATAAACCATGGAAAAAATTGGTTTCCTGTGAAGTTATATTGTTTTCTAAGTAAATATAATTCAATAAAATTAAATAAATAATATTGTATTTAAACCATATAGACAATAGTTTTAAAGTTTATAAAATAATTTCACCAATAAATTGATGTGTGGAATCATTTTTAACAACCTTTAATAAAAGGATGAAAATAAAAAAAAATTCATAAAGAAAACAAATTAAATGAAACTTTCATTCTCATCACATATGATGGTTAAGAATGGAAAAGGATGTGATATATTTTTTCATTTAAACAAATGAACATTATATAATCCATCTAGAGTAATAACGAATGTGGTTTTATATTAATATATTTCTAGTTAAATAAATGAAATATAAAAAGATTCATTCATAGAAGAAAAATCACTCTGAAAAAAATTATTTAATCAATATCACGAAAGAAGCGAGCCGGAATCAATTTATTTGATAAAATATTTTAAATTCATATATATATATATATATATATATATATTAGTGGATAAATAATTAAACATAAGTCACATAGTTGTTAATAAATATAAATGTGAAAAGGAAAATTTATGAAAAAACATAAAATTTATTTTCTAAATCATTTTCAACATTATTTTAAAATACACACTTACATATCACATTAAAAAGTATATTTTAAAATTAAGAAGTATGTAATACTGAAAAAATAAAATGTCATAATTCTTGTCCAATTATATATCCTTGAAAATTAAAAACATTTATCTGTAGGAAATGTGGAACTAAATACCAAACATTTGATTATGAAAGATCTTTTTTAATACATTAAAATTATATTTTTTGAGAATCCATGTTGTTAAAAGAGTAATAAATTGTTATTTGTATTAAAAATGTATTACCCAATATAGGTCTATGAAATAAAATATAATATATTAATAAGGTGCGAGAACCTGGAAGAAAGAAATTAAAAGATTAAATTTTATCACTCAATGAAAGGAGATTTAAACTATCAATAACCATTGTTAGAATCATTCTGGAATAGGTAAGAAATTTCTGAAAAAAATAAGTGATGTAGATATTACAATACACATAAAACAATAAGATAAGAACAAATAAATTAATATAGAGTAGATATTACTGAAATTATATAAAATTTGTTTAAAAGAAAAATCAAAACATAAAGAATGAATTTTGAGTTACCAAAAAATTCAATACCACTTTGGTAACAAATGAATTAGTAGTTATTTGAAGAAGAAAATTTGAATTCAATTAATATGTCCCAAAAATTATAAAAAATATATCATAAAAATATGTCTACTATAATTAAATACACTATACAATTAATACATGGTTCATAAATTATATTTTGTCTCAAACAATCTAAAATGACAGCATTGAAACCCAGACCTCAATTAATGCATAGTTGAAATGTGATCTAACCTCCAATATAAAAAATTTATCTAAACTAATTTTTCTTTTTTAAAATAATTGTAATATAAAAATTCTTAATGATATTAATTTTTATTTTTTTGTACATTTATACTAGTAATTTTGTATCTATTTTCGATATCATGTGTGATTAATCTTGATCGTTTTGAACTTGCATCGTAATGATGACATTGTTATTTTAAATTATCTAAAATTTAATTATTCATAGATAATAAAATGTTCTAAAATCTATTTATTATAATTAAATAAAATTTTATAAGTTCATTCAATGGGTTATTTATTATATTAAATGTTAATTTTTCTAGGAGAGTTTTTCGATGATTTTTAATGAACGAATGATGTTTTATTAAATAATGTGTTAACTTTTTATACAATAATTTCGAAAAAATATTATTTTGAAATTTATACAAAAATATTGCAAGAAATTATATTCCTATAGTATTCTATGAAATAAATTTTAGAATTATTCAATTCATATATTAAATCAACCCAATAATGCATATACTAAAAATTATGGATGATTACGAAGTGGTTTAGTTATAATATCATTGCAACATAATAATAATGATCATTTTTAGATCTTAATATTTTTATGTTGAATAATTTCATATTTTTATAATAGTAATATAACCTATATAAAGTTAACCAATATAATTAAAAAATTATTTCAATGCTATTTTGGACGACTGAATTTATGATTTTTGATTATTGCTCATATTTTAAGTAGTCTATAAAATAGAAAAACTAGTACTAGGTTTTATAGATTATGAATCTAAAATATTTCAAAATATCATACATAAATTTTATATTCTTCATTATGACTATCCTTTTAATTTGATGATGGAAAAAGAACATGTTTCTTTAGGGAGCTGGTATTCAACAAGTAGATATGATTCACATTTTTTGTTTCTCTTAACAGAACCTAGAAAGGTTATTAATTCCAAAAAAATCATCATCATAATATGAAAGTATACTGAGGATACATATTTTATAATATATATATATATATATGTGTGTGTTTCTAAGGAATATTTTTATAAATATGTGAATATAAATTATTAGGAATAAGAAAGGAACTATTGGAAATGTATACACCACTTCATGGATTTTCATATTTAAAAATGGGTTTATTCTTTTGAGGGATGATATTTTCAATAGAAAAAAACTTCATAAAGGTGAATATAAGTTTTTAGGATATTTTTGTGTATTTGTTTCTATACCATTGGGGTTATGTGTTTATATGAAGTGAGAATATGAGATCCCCTTTTATATGTGAAAATAGATGTCATTTTTGTAAATACCCAAAACAATTTAATAAGGGGAGGTAATTTTCATGGAATGTGGCTCCAAAATATGATAAATATTGATGAATATAAGTGAAAAGTATTATCAAGGCCTCAACCCCACATTGGTACACATGTCAAAATCTTTCCTGGCGTCGTTTACTCTTAAATGTTTACATTATTAGTTTTAACTTTTATCGTGATAAATACATTTTTACCTATTTAACGTATAATTTATGCATAAAAATAAAATTTTTATTATTATATAAGTTTTCTGGAAAATTTCAAAAATTTAAATCAATATAATTTGATTCAATTTTTAAATTTGATGAAATTAATTTTATAATAATAATTACATGATATATTAAAACAATTCATTAAAAAAATATTACTTAACTTGTAAAAAATTAATTATATTTCTTAAATATACTCTCAATATTTATGAATTTAAAATATAACTCATAGAATGAATATTTTTCTAGAAAATTCTATTATAAATTATTAGAACATTTTTATAATTTAATAATACCACAAAAGTTATAATGTATATAAAAATATTTTATTCCCCTATTCATTTAAAAGAAATTTTCTAGAAAAATATTAAATATTTATATTTACATATGATTGATATTTTTAGTCTAAAAATGAATTTATTTTTTCAAATTGAATTTCTAAAATTAAAATAGAATATATAATGCAAAATATCCTTTATAAAAATTGTCATTTTAAAAGATCAGGTGTTTGTAATATTATTTCATAAAGATTTATAAGTATTTTAATATTGAGATATTACTTTATAACTATAAATATAATATATTCTAAGAAAATAAAAACACTGAAAAACTTATTTTACTAATATACATTTCCACTTTTTTATATAGGTTCTTTAAATGGAATCCTTTTTTAAAATATTAACGAAAGAGAAAAAAATATTTATTTATTTTGATTAATTATCATCCTTTTATCTAATAATGATTATATTATTCATGGAATTTTAATGTATGGTAGATTGTTTTTTTGAGGTTTTAATTAGTTCAATTTTTTAGTGTCACCAATTTTATTTAATATAGTATTAATTTAACAAGTCTATAATCATATGGTGTTACATTTACCGACATAAATAAATAGTCTCGTCAAAATTTTATGTATTATTTAATGATGAAATTAGTTGTGGGTAATATTGAAAAATCTTGAACTCTGGATTTAACTTCTAATATCACATCTACATTACTCTCTTTAGCTATATTATGTATTTTATATTTCCTCAGACAACATTGATCACTTATAAAATCATGTACCCTAGTGTGTATACATCCTAATCAAATATTATTCAGTGCATATATTTTTCTAAACCATTTGAATCACTAAGACATTAATCCATAAATTAATAATATATTCCATCAAAAATGTAATCATATCTTCAACCACTACTTCATAAATTCACATTGAGGTATATAAATATCATGGTCAAATTAATTATATAAAAATAAAAAAATTATCATGTATCACATTATAATTAAATAAATATTCAATTTAATGGAAACAAATACTATCTAAATAATTTTTTCAAAATAAATAAACCATTAATTACCTTAATATAAAAAATATATTGACTTATAAAATAATTATACCTTATTCATAGGTTCTCTAGTAGATATCCTAAAAATATATCCTTGTCATAAAACTAAATTTTAATGGTTATTGATAACATTTAATATATATTTTGTTACTATTAATGAGAGAATACAAAAAAATAAACCATATATTATTCACATAATCCCCATAATTATTATAATAAATGAAGATATAATTGATAAATATTATTCACTAATGTAAATAAAAAGAGTATTAACATATAATTTATTTCCTAGAATCAAACACATCACATTATGTAAAATAAGGAAACTCATCTTTTCCTATCAAAACAATTATATATATGAATTTTTATTGATTTATTTATGAACCCTTATTCAATCTTAAAACATAGTGTTTTTGGATATATAACATTCTATGATTCATTTTTTGTGATCTAATATAAGCCATATAATAAAACTAAAATGTTAGTATCTAATAATACTAAAGTAAAATATCATATGAATATGAAAACTCAATCATAATATCTATTTGATAATTTAACTGCAATTTCATTCTATGTCATGTTCATTTTAATAATTTCATAATTGATTTATTAGATAAAAATTTTTCTTTTATATAGGTTACATTATGTTTTTATACATTATATTTCCTAACCTAATAACATAATGTAATTAGTAAACAAATCTTTTATATTGTTTTTAAAAAAAACATTATTGGAAAACAATACCCCCAAGAGTGTCTATCTAGGTGTGTACTCATGTTCCCCCACATCACGAACCAGAGTAAAGATATAGTCAATTTTCAACTTGGATTTCTGTAGTTGATTACCCTTCATAGAATCTATTCCTTAGCCACATTCACTTTCTAGTATCAATACAAGGATATAATTTCTTTGATAATGAAACAATCTATATTTTTCTAAAAAATTTGGTTGTATTCATATACATTGAATTATACCTTACACACATCCACAAGTATTTTACTATTGTTATCTAATCGTAATCCATGGTGCATTACCTCATAAGACTATAAAACTTTTCTATATCATGTAAATTATATTCCAACGTCACTTAAAAACCATTTATGAAATTGATAATTCCCTATTTACCCTCAACATATATCATTCTATTATAAAATGTTTTCTAAATCCTCCTCTATGGTAACAATGGAAACACAAAAACATTAATATCTGAATTACATAAATTAATGTAAATATTTCATTTCAATAAATTATGATGACTGTTTAGGTTTATAGTTCTAGAGAATTCGGATAAAACATTAACAAATAAACCACATTTTCTATATATTAAGTATACATATTACTTTAATATTAAAAACATCTTAATTCATATTGAGTCTATAATGTATATCACAAATTATCCACATATACCATAATTCTATACATCTCATCCTTTTCATGTCATTATAACCTTGGAAATTGAAATCATAAGAAATGGGTGAGCTTTGATTTTTATTATAGTTAAATATTATAATTTATAGAAAAATATTATTTGGGAGATTAAAATGAGAACATGGGTATAATCATGATATATAAGAAAACTATAACAAAAAAATCCTGGGATATAAATCTTTTAATCATTCAAATCATAACAAAACACATGAATCAATATTGTTTTGAAATATGATTAAAAAATAGAATCATTTTGAGAATAAAATATTTATGAGAAAAAGAATAAAATATGGAATATCTATCAAATATGGAACAATAATTAGTATATGTAAAAAATAATTTCATGAGACGTACCATCAATGGCCCTGTGTATGATATACTAAAATTAATTCATGGATACTTTCTCCCTGTGATATAATCTTGAAACCAATGAATTTTATGGTGGTACATGATTCTACCCATTAATAATTGATACATATTATTAAAACATGTGAATCATTCAATTAAGACATCAAAAACCCACATGGAAAAAATTTTATCATGAGATTTTCAAATAAAAATCATTTGGTTTTTATAGAAAAAAAGAACTTATGTATTGGAAATTATTTTTATTCAACACATCATAAATAACCATTGGAATTAAAATGTCTTTAATTAAATAAATTGAACATAACCCATTTATTAAAACATTTTCATGTCTTATTCAAATTGATTCACACAAGGAACTCAACAACATGATTAACCTAGGGAAAATATATTCGTATACAGTGACCTCAAGTATCATTATATCTAAATACCATTTAATCTATATAATAAAGAATTTGGTAATTACACTATATATAAATGGTATATGATTAAGATTCAAACAATTTTTCCCATCATGGTGAACACCATTCTATCAGTTGAATGAGGTATATACTTCTCATAATGAATATTTATTATAAGAAATGTGAGTTCTCTTTAATGTGAATTGTAGGATAGATAAATATATTTGTGGACCATATAATTTATATAAAGGAACAGTATATAATCCAAATAGAGAAATAATGAAGATCTTTACAAAGGATCAAATACCTAGTATAGAAATGAAAAACATAAGGATAATGTAATCAAGGAAAAATTTTATTTCAAAATAATTCATTAAATGTTATGATAAGGTAAATGGTAAAGAATTTGATTATTTGATCTATATATTTTAATCCCATGAATTATAAATTTATATTTATTTAATTGCTAATAAATCATTTAGTATAAATATCATGAATGTATATCTAGTTGAATTTTAATTATAATTTATATTTGAAAAATAAAAATAGATGCAGAAATTATTTTTAACATTGATGTAAAATAATGTATTACATGTAACATTCAAAAGAAAATATTGAAATGAGAAAGTGAATTATTATTAAAAATTAAAAATTAAAAATTAATTTCTTATAATTTATCTTTGAAAATGACCAAAATTTTATTATAGGAAATGTTGACCCAAGTATATGACACTTTATTTTGAGAAGAAACTTTTTTAATATCATGATACTAAATTTTCTTTAAAAATGCATTATAGAAAGTGTAATAAACCATTAATTTTAATAAAACTAAAATATAAAATAAAATATAATTTAATAATATTGTTTGATAACCCATTAATGGAAGAATAAATTTTTAGACAGCACATTATAACTAAGGGAAAGGATATTTGAGATACCTATATTCATTATGGGAAACAAATTCCATAATATAAGAAATATTTCACAAGGATTTATGTGGATAAAAAGTAAAACCATAGAAAAAATGAGATAATATCACTTAGTATAATCAAGGGAATATTTTACCCAGCTTACAAGAATTATGTTCTTGATAATGATCATAAATCATTGAATGAATGTCGAGTTACCAAAAAATCCATATTACTAGGGTAAAAATATATTTAATAGTCATTTTCAAAAAAGAATATGATTTATATTATTGTATACAATGAAATAAAAAAATTGAATAAAGAAAATACACCCATGTGTTGTTATTATATTGTACTTGTAAAACATGGTGCATGAAATGTTTTATGCCTTAATGAATTAGAATTAAGAACAAGAAAACCCTCACCTAAATTCATGAATTATTAAAATGAACTCTAGCCTTCTATATAAAAAACTTAAGTATCTAAATTACCCTTTATGATCACTTTTCATGTATTTATATATTTTAAAAAATAATTTATAATAATTATTTGCATTCATATTAGTTAGTTATTATATATTTTCGATATCAGGTGTGATAAATCATGATAGTTTTTAACTGGTTTCTTAATAGTGATGTTTTTCATCATTTTTATCCAAAGGATATTCATTCAAATATTAAACAAGGTATTATAATTTATGTATTATTTTTATTTATAATTTTATAATTCTTTCATATTATAGTTCGGGATTCCATATAGTTGAATTAAGTGATTATCATATTTTGATGAATCTTATCAAATGAAGGGTGTTTTCTTAAATAATGTGCTAAATTTTAATATTAACATTACCTAAAAAATAACTCATTGTTTTGTTATTATTATAATATATTGCTAAATATTACATTCACATAGTAATCTATGATATAAATTTATATAATTTTTAATAAGGTTGTTAAAAAAACATAAATAAGAACATAAAATAATTTGTGGATTAGTATGAAGTGATTAAATTTTAATATCATTATAACATATGAATAATAATATTATATCTTGTTTATTAGATTGATCTATAAAAAATTTAAATAATTATAAGTAAAATAGAGAATATATTATTTTACAACATAATATAAATGGATTTAGATAAAAATTAAATATTTATTACATAATATGAAGGAATAAATTTTTTCTCATTGAACACACTTTAGGATAGTTGAATTTCGAATGGTTTTTATTACTATTTTAGTTAATTAGTTGTCCAATTTTTCATTACAATTCATTAATAATTTAATAAAAAATATTTATCCATTAAATCCTTTTTCAGGACCATCCATGTATGGTGGTGGTGAAAAGTTAAATAGTAATATATTGTTCCATGTTGGTGTCTATCCACACATATGCATGCCTGATTATTTAATTTTCAATATCTTATGGGAAAAGAATAAAATAATTTATCATTTTAGAATCAAACATTAATAAAAAAATATCATACTTATATAATAAAATATATATTTTCCACATCCATGTATTCCTGTGAAGGAAAACAAAACATGTTTCTTCGTGGAGTTAGTAGTTTTATTGCACGCTTCATACACATATTATTTTTTGTTAAAATAAATGGAAAGATGATAAATTCATATACAATCATCAAAATATCATACCAATATACTAATGGTACTTATATTTTCATTTAATCATGGTGGTATAGAATTTTAGGAGGAATATGTGAAAATAAATTAATAGGATTTTGAAAGGAGCAGTTATATATTTAAAAATTTCTACATAAATAATATGTAATGCCTCGACCCTAGAATCCATGACATAGTGCCTTAATTTATTACATAAGAATGATTAAAAAGAATAAAAAATTTAATTACCGATCAGTATAGTACTTTTGAATGATCATATTACATACATGGGAACAATTTTACATAGTTAAAAAATATAATACATAACAAAATTAAATGCCCTTAATCCTTGATACTCATTCCAAGAGTTTATCTTCAACCATTGAGGAAAGAAAGAAACCTATAGTGAGATAAAATGATCAGTAAAGACAATGTATAAAAACATTTATCCTGAATTAATAATTAATACTCAATATTTCATGAATATAAGATTATTTAATATTTCTATATAAATAATCACATGACCTTCAAACCTTACCTTGTATATTATAACTAATCATATAATCCAATCGAATAATAATAATAATGGAATGCATAATATTGGATATTTATATTATCAATATCCTTAAAAAATATTTTATTAACTTGATCTATCTTGAAGAATGTTTATGTTTGTGGTAGAACCCCATTTGATTTGATTCAAGATATAACCTTCCTACAATTTAAAATTTCATGGAAATAAATGCATTTTTTTAACAACTATCATCATATAATGAGACTAACAATTCCTTGGGAGGATTATATAAAAAATCCCCCAACCCATATACTATATACCCAAATCATTCCTCATTTATTAAAAAATAAATTTATATCATAAACAAGGTGCATTATCAAATATCGGTATTGAATAAAGATATATGTTTTTTAATTACTCCTCAGTTAATCAATTAATTATCAAAGTGAACATTTTATGTAAATATGTTTTATATTTTAGGAAATAAAAATATAAACTGAAGGAGAATATTGATATTTATTATAAATGTAATTTATAGCGAAAATTTACATAAGTAATTAATTGTTTCAATAAAAAGCTAACAATCACAAAATAAAGTTGTATTACAATGATAGCTTTTACCACTTGTTAATTTTCAATGAAAACATACATAAATGATATGTTTCAATGAGAAACCTATAATACCAATAATTATGATTGAATAATTATATTAAATTTTAAATGGGAAATAAATAAACCTCATTAAAATGAATAATTTTATAATAATAAATATGTCATAATCCAATGTTAATTGACATGAAATCCCTCTCCTAAAATTTAATTTTGGGTAAATGTAAAATAACCTTATATATATTCCATTAAGGTATTTTATTAACCTATAAAAATGTTAATCAAATTTATCAAATCATATATTTTCTTCGTACATTATTTTATTACTTTATTTTTATAATCATTTATTATTTTCACTATTTCGGGTGTTAATTGCCTGGTTTTTCAAGTATGATTTGACATGTTATTTTTCTTCCTACCGCTTAGATAATTATTTGATCGTATAAAAAATAAACCTCTAGAAATAATTATAATATTAATAAATAAATTATTCTTTTATATCCAATCATGAATGATTTTTATGAAAAATGAACCAACGTTTCAATGATGGAGATGGTAGGTTGTACGTATGAATGAGTAATATTCCAATTTATAAATGATCTTAATAGAATGAAGGTAAGTAAAAAAATATTTATAAATAATTATTTTCATATAATAATTTACATTCTATTTAATCATACATTCTTCTATATATATATATTTAATTTTATGTGAAAGGAATCACATCACGTTGAGAAGGTAGTAGTCCACACATCCTTGAACGACATTATCGCTTTTTAATGCGTGAAAAGTGTAATAAAAAATGGTAAATTATATAAAAAAAAAAGAAAATTATGTAATTGATACAATATATATTTAAAATATGTAACATGTGTTAAATGTAACTCATAATTAATACATTTCATGTAATGTGTGAACGTATCATATCACTTTCAGGAGACGGTAGTCCACACATTTATAAACAAACTTATAATATTTTGAAAATATAATTTATAAAGATATATGTTATATCAGAATTAAAGAAGAATATATATATATATATATATATAATAAATATCATATATATCAAATTGAAAATATTTTTTCATCATAATTATCTTCTTTGAGATGTGGTAATGGTAAAATTAATGACATCATTTCTTGAGGTGCTAGTTTTTGTTTGTATGAATGGTAAATTCATTTTCCATTTGACTAAAGTGTGTGTATGTGTTGGTAGAACCCTTATTATAACAATATATCACTATATTATATATTATTATGTTATTATATAATCAGAGAACAAGAATAATATTTTTAGTAAATAAAACAAAATTGATCGATGAAGAATGTCACTATTTTTTTAGAAACCCAATTTGGAATTCACTAATGTACTTAATGGGATTAGATTATTCCAAAAGTAAGTATTCTAGGTTTTTGGGAGGGATTTTGGGATATTAATTAATATTAATTTTAATGAGTTAAAGTGGCTTTATAGGTCCGAGGAATGAAAAGATTGAATTCCTTTTTATAGTGGATGGGATGATCCATTCTCGTAAATATAAAAAGTTAAACTCCATTAGGTGGTATATGACATGAAATTCATTGAATTCGAGTAAAAGTTTAAAATTTATGTATTCCTGCAACTACTGTATAAAAAAGAGTGGGTTAGAACCCACTAGGAAGGTAATATTTTCTGCTTTTCTTAGAAAAACTATGAACACCTCACTGTTGTTAGTAATGGGAATAACCAGTATATATTTTTTATATTCTTAACTTCTCTATTTTTTACATTTTTTTATTAAAATATGAACTATGATTAAAATAAACGATCAGCTTAATGGTGGTTTAAACACCAAAAAGGTAAAATAAAACTTTTAATCTTAAGAAACCCAGGGAATCTGTCCTTACTATTTTAACTACTGGTTTCTTCATTTTTTTTGACTGAATGAACGACCTCACATAAATGATCGATTAAACTCCCTATCCAAGAGATTAATTTCATAGATAAATGAAACTCAAATATCACCACCACTTTCTTCATATACATTGAAAATCTGTTTTGAACTTTATAAACTGGAATAAATCTCGCCATTCTAATCCAGCTGAAAAGAAATACAAATTTGAAAAGAACGTAATCATTGGTACTTCTCACCAAATGGTTGAGGACATTTTGAATTTTATGTCAAGTGGTGTGAATACAATTTTAAATCTACGAGTTGGACTCAACTTCACCTGTTGAATCTGCCTTTTTTGAATAAAACAAATGAATCAAAGAAATTAATAAATAACTATGTACTAAATTCCCCAAACTAGAAAAATAAAGCACATAATCATATTCATTATCATTATATAAAATGAAAAAAATACTAGAACAAAATTAAAGAATTAAAACATGTGGGTAGAATAACGCCCAATTATTAATCTTCATTCGGGATCCTTCGACTCTAAGGCTACCCAGTGGGTGTACAAGAACTCCTCAAAGGATTTTCTATGATGTGTGAGAAGTTGTTCAATGTTGAATAATGGTCTGCACCCCCCCCCCCACACTCAAATCTGCTGCTTGATATTTTATAATATCCACTGTATTCTAATGCTCCTCATTGCATGTCTCCACCAACATACTTTGGTTCTTTAACCTTTCACCGCAAACGTGTGTTTTTAACTCAAAACATGTCACTTTAGAATCTCCCTTATAACTAACTCCCTTTGAGTTTGTGGAATTTATATGGATGGGGTTTTGAATCTTGAAAAGTCATACTCAAGAAATAATAAACAAAATAGTTAAAAACATGATGGAAATAAATAAATATTTAATTATTTATAATTAAAGTTATTATTTATTTAAAAGTATTTATTATAAATAGTTAGTTTTTTTAAATTTTATATTATTAAATAAGTTATTTTATTAGAAATATTAATTTCTATTAATTATATTTAATGTTCTTATTTTTATTAATTAAAATTTTATAATACGATTTTTAACAAAGTTATTATTATAAAAGTTAAGTTATTATAGTTAACGTAAATATTTATGTATTATTAAGTTGATTAATTTATATAAAATAATTAATATAATAAATTATTATTAATAATTATATTTTATATATTTTATTAATTGTTAATTTTAATTTAATAATGTTATTAAGGTATTAATATTTATTGGATAATAATATTAATTTTAATAATAAATATAACATTTATTATTATTTCAAATTGTTATTTATTATTTTAAATTAATTGAATTACATTATTTTAATTTTAATAATTACAATTAATCTCTTAGTTTAAAAAATTTATATTAATATTTTTTATTAGTTAATTTAATTATTATTTATTTATTGATTTATTATTTTTTTTTATTATTTAATTTTTTTTTTTAAATTATTTATCCCCTCCCCAAAATTCAGTGCAATAGAGGGGGCCTTCCTTCCTCTACAACCATCCATGGTGCGGGCGGTGGATTCCTAGTGATCGGTGACTTCAGATCCTCCCTCACTGGAGGCATTGTGGGATCGCGTGTGGACTCAACCAATGTGGCTCTGAATACATCTAGTATCAACTGATGGCTTCGTTTCTGGCATCAGATTATCAATAGATCCAAATATGTGGTCGCAGATCATGTTTTCAGGTGAGTCTTTAGTTTCTCTTCCTTTTCTCCTTAGCCTTAGTTCGAAACTTCGGTAGCTTCATGTGATTTGCATGAGAGAATGGAAACATTAAGTAGAGTAGTGTTTCTAGGCATATTTACTAATCCCTACACTCCCACCGATGATGGTTCCTACCTAGTGTGATGTGGTGTTCAGGACTACATGATTTAATTCTAACAAACAGGATGAAGTAGTTTAAATTTGGATTGAGCCAATTTTAGTTCTGGTAAACATGGTATTTCTACATTGAGTATGTTTAATTACTGGGTTGAATCTTGAATTGGATGTGTAGGATGTGAGGTGGGGGATATAGTGGTATGATAAGAATCTGATGGGAGAATTGAGGCATCGGTTTGAAGAGAGAAAATCTGGAGTATAGATGTTAGGATTCTGGGACTAATAGGTGAATTGGTGTGATGGAGAGAGATAGATGGTGTGAAAATGGTGACATTGTTCCTTGGTTGCTGTGATTATTTGGAGATTTCATCGGTAGAAAATAAGACACCAATCGTTAGAGAGTCACCGACAATTAAAAAATAAGAAATTATTGCACCGATAATGGAAAAATTGTTTTCATTGGTAGGTTATGCTTTCGACATCGATAACATATAAAAAATAAAACATTTTATTCTAGTAGGTGATGAATGGGATTGAAATAAACTATCAGTGAGACATGACTCACTAATAGATAAATTGGAGGTAGAGACCAATGATCAACATTAGTTTGTAGTGAGAACGGTGAAGGAGATGATATTGAGACACTAAATGTGGAATTAGTGCATCGGTGAGTTGTCTCACCTATAATGAAAATCTAATGCATTAGTAGAAGATTAAAATGAAATAAAATAAAAAATAGAACCTAAATTAATAAGAATTTAACTAGACTAAAAACATAATACATAAACAACAAAATGATGACAACATGAATTAAAACGAAATTATTAATTATATTCAAATTATTATTTAAAATAAAATATTTAAATTAGTAAATGTAAAGATGTTTAATTTTTAAACATAATTAATATTAAATTAAATTGATAATAGAATGAATTTAATATTTTTTAAGCAACATATGTAAAATAATTATGACGATGTCTCAATGAGTCATCGACAATAAAAAACCAAATAATGGTGGGATGGTAGCTGGTGCTAACGACTGTTATTGGCAACATCGTTGAGACCAACTCCAATTATTGTTGACTTTAAATTTTTAATGGCCACCATTAATTTAAAAAAAATTAATCTATTAAAAAATAAAAATTAATTAATTAACAATATAAAATATGACTTAAAATTAACTACACATTATTTTATTGAATTAAAAAATACGTAGTTATCTTATTTAATTAACAGGATATTTAAACAAATTAATTAATTCGATTTATTTATTTTAGTAAATCTATATTGAATGAAAAAATATTAAATTTAAAATTAAATTAGATAAATTCAGATAAAAATGAACAAATTATTAAATAAAATAGAATAAAACAAAAAATTCAAGAATATTTAAACTAATAAAACCAAATAAGAAATAATTATATTAGATGAGTTAATTAGATTCAATTAATACTTTTAATGTCTAAAAATATAAAAATTAATAGAAAATTTATTAATTAAAATTTTAATTATAAAAGTATATAAATGCATTTATTTATGAAAAAGGGCAAAATTAATTAATTTAATTACTAAAAATTAAATTAACTAATGTTGAAAACTGTGTAAAATAAGGAAACATTAGTATCACTTACTTAATGTGATTTAATAATGGATAAATAATTAATTCAAGGGGAATAATGGTGGAAAAAATCCTCCCCCCCCCAATATGGCCATTTTAAATTTTTGGTTCCAAAACTTCTATGTTTTCCCATATTTACCATTTTGGTTTAACATTAAGGTAACTCATTTTATAAAAATATTAATTTAACCAGTAAGTATAATTTTAATTTATATTTATTAGAAAATATATTCTCACTAAATTATAAGTATTTTATAAAACTTAGAAAATAAAAAACCATTGTTTATTGGAAGTTAATTTTAAAATAAGAGCATGTAACATGAAAAAACACTGATTTAACCAGAACCATGCTGACAGAGTTTTTATTATCTATGGATCAATATGTTAGTTATAAAAGATAAATTGGTTCATTTATATATCATATTATATATTTAATTATAATGTTAATTAAATTGGTATAAGATGGTTTTTAATGAGTTTTAAATCATTTAATAAAATATCATTTTTTATAAAATAACATCTTTGCCAATTTTGACCTTATTTATTTAATTTAAATTTATAAATATAAAGATAATGATGTAATTAAAATATATTAAGTTAATTTTTATTTAAAATGACTTATTATTGTAATAATACAGTGTAATATAATAATTTATGCAATTTTTTTTAACTTATAATATTTATAGTATCATTTGTTATATTAAATTATTAACTACATAGTGAGTGTGTTGGAATTTTATCAGAATTGCAAGTAACTATATCATATATAAAAATGAGTGAAAAATATTTATTATAAAAATAACATATTTATCTTTCATAAGGGTATTTATAACAAAAAATATGATGTTTTTCCGATATATCAAGGCTTTATAAATGGGAATGGTGAAAAAGAAAATTTTTTGTCTTTTTTTACTCAACTTATTATATAGGCCACATTCATGGAATATTTTCCCAATAACTAATAAATTTCAAAACAATTTATTTTATGGTCTAGATATAGGCATATAATGGATATTGGAAAAATATATTGTTCATTTCCCCCATTGGATTAAATTTTGACCACTATGTAAACTAATCATTACCATAATCGTTGTAATTAAATTTACAACATTCAGACGTATTTTTTTGAAAAAAAATATGTTGGTATTATTAGACTATAAATGTTATTATAATTACAAATGTTTATATCAATTTTTATAAATTCAATTAAAAAAACGTGGAAAACTAAATTTAAATCTAATCCCAAAGTCATTGCGAGAAATATGGGTTTTAAAAGATGAAAAGATCAAAAGTTCATGATGTTTATATATATAAATAAAATATTAAAAATATCCCAATGACCTAAATTGGATTATTAGATGTATAATTAATAAATTTTGACTATAAACTCAATTTAAAATATACATTAACATTAATAAATATTTAAATAAAATATAATATTTCTACTAAAATGCTAGATTTTTCACTATTCATGAAAAATGAAACTTCTCATAAATATACCAAAAATTATTACTAAGGTAATTTTGAAATTTTTAATTAAAAAATGAAGTTAATTTTGAAAAATAAAATTTATAAAAGTATCAAAACTTAGTTTTAGAATTGTAGACTCAAAAAAAAGGTAAAACATGGTCATGCATGTATCATATGCTTTGTATGTAGAATTAGCATAACATAGTGTCGCATATAATGTAAGGAAAAAATATTCTAAAAGAAAAAATTATAATATGTTTTTGTGTTACATTCTCCAATACATAAATAAATATCTTCCAGAAAATTCAGACATGATCTTAGTAATTGAGGGATTGATATTTGAATGAACTTTTATTGAAAACCCCCAATCATAAATAGGGTTAATAACATATTATATTAATAAGAGTAATATGGAAAAATAAAAATCACGTTAGATGGATCCCAAAGAAGAGAATATAGGATGGAAATGAAAATATGTACAACTAAGAAAGGAGTAAATATTTATAGTCATCAGTCACAAGAAAAATGTGATCAATAGAATGTTAAGGGCCTCAAAACCATTAATCTATGATAACCCAAAAGAATAGTTTATTCTTTCCATATGAATTTAAGAGTATTTCATTTTTATTTTAGTATCCCACTCCTAGAGTTTTATTATTATTTCACTCTCTATGAAAATAATTAAAAACACTTTTTCATTTTAAAAATAAAATATAATCCTTTAGTTGTTGCATCAATTATTTATGCATAATTTATTATAATAGATTTAATTCTATAGTTAATTAATACTTTATCCTCTAAAACATCATTAAATTATCAACATAAACCATTTAATAAATGGTTATTCATTCCAAAATATTATTACGCAACACTTCAAAATCATTTCAAATGTAGTTAACAGAACCCAATTTACATTATCCATATGTATTGTTTCTTTTAAAAAATGTCATTAACACAAATCTTGGAATATATTAAGACTTATTTTTCCCAAAAACTGTGTTTTCCATAAAATTAAAATTGAAAAGGAATTATGTTTCTTTTTTATCGATAGAAATCTAAAAATGATTATATCTCTTTGATGAAAAGTTACGACATTGCAATCATTATATATTTCATAATTCTCCTGAATAGTAACTTACCGGTAAAATACCCAAATAAAATAATTCTAGAATAAAAACATGGGAATATTAACAATTCTTCTTCATATAAGGTAGTAATAAAAGCCTAAACAAGATCTATTAGCCTCATTTAGGTTATATTCCTTTTACACATGAGACATTGATTTTCATAATATCCCATATGCTTATAGTTGAAGCATTACACTTTTTATTCCTTTTTCTTTTCCTTGTAATCAAAATTATTGTGGAAGTTTCTCTAAACTTGCTTAAAATTATAATTCTTTTTAATAATGTACATGGGTGGTTATTTAAAAAATTATCACACTTGGGAAAATACTTCATTCCCTTCACCCCTTTATCCAAATGATGAAATTGAATCTACTAGAAAATTTCATGATTAATCTCAAAACAAGAGACATAAATAACATAAATTGAGAAGTTTATGTGTACCTAATCTCATAATCATTGGTTTCATTGGGTTACTCTTCTATGCTTGTATTCAATGCCAATCATAGGATTTTGTTCTATAAACTATGTTTTCATAAATATATTTTCCAAGGATTGAATTTTATTTTCATTAGTACTAACTATAAAACCACGACTCTTGAAACCCAAATCTGGTACCTTACATTATTCTATTTTCATGATTATAAGGAATCAAATTCTAAATGACTGATCAATTTAACATTTTCATAAATTTATATCACATACATGGAATGCATTTTACATTGGAAATAAAATAAAATAATATGTAACAAAATAAAATGCCCAAAATCCTTAAATCTCATTCCAAGAATTAATATTTATACCATACTAGATGAAAAGTAGATAAAGGTGACCTCAAAAGCTGAGTAAGGGTAAAGTATTGTGGAATATATGATAGAAATAATAATGAATAATCAATAGGGAAATAATAGAGGATGATTGATTTATTCAATATTTATAATCACGTGATCTTAAAACATGACCATGGATATTCAAATTAATCAAATAATCACATGGAATAATAATAATAATGGCATAATTCATAATAATGGATGTCTTCAGTGTCATGGTTCATCCTCAAAATAGTGTCTATCATGATATACTCTCATGATACTTTATGTATGTTTCTATAAACTCATGTAATTTGTGTCAAGATGTAACCTCTTGATAATTTTAATATACTTTGAACAACATGAAGGGTTTTTGCTAACTAACATCCTCCCATGATAAAATTGATGTATGAGTGGTCTTATTCTAAATAGTCCCTAATCCTTATAATATATGTCTAAATCATTTCTCATATATTATAAAATTAATTTAAAAAATGAATAATATTCCATATCATATATCCATATTGATTAAAAGATACATATTTATCAATAACTCCCCAGTTAGTTCAATAACTGTCAAAGTGAACACAATATGTAAAAAATGTATATTATTTGATAATAAATAATATATTATTCATGAATATATATATATATATATATATTAATTTAATGTAAATAAAATCTGATTTCAAGAAAGTTATTATTTTTAGACAACGTTAACAACCACACAAAAGGGGCATTTCCAAGTTAGATTTTACGCTTGGAAGGTTTCAAGGATAAATCCCATAGATGTGATTGTTCAAAGTGAAACATAATATAATTTTATGTATGAGAGAATTGTAATATTAAATGTTAAAGGGTATGTATATACACAACATTAAAGTGAATTGATGAATAATAATAAATATGTCTCATAGAATGTAAATTGTGATGAAATCCATTACCTTGCACTTACGATCTGGTGAAAATACATCAAACATGTATATAATGATTTTAAGAATGTTATTGACCTATAAAAGAACCATACTTCTGGCATATCAAACCCAAAATCTATTGATGGTGCCCCGAGCCCAGTTGGCCCCATGGCCTCAAGGGAATCTTCATTAATGTATGCGGAATCTGACCATTAGTGAGGGCCTAATTTGTTCTTATTAGAATATTATTCACTCATTTTGAGAGTGTAGTAGTGAATAAATATAATATAACATGATTATAATAGAATAAACATATGTCAATAAGATGTAAGTAGTGGAATCATGGTAATTAAAAGATATCACAATATAAGCTTATAGATAATCATATACAAAAGATGATGATAACCTGTTGTGTATCCAAAAAAATGAAAAAAAGAATACAAGTTTTAATGAATAACATTCTATAAAAAAGAAGAAGAAAAAATCCAAAAACTATACCAAGAATCTTGAGCTCTGGTATGGTTATCAACTACCAGTTCCATCCTAATCAGGCAAAAAGTCATGTTTCCAAGGAAATACACTTTCCATTGTAAAAACATACAAATATATAGTCTTCTCAGGTACCTGAGGTTCCTAGATAGGGTGTGAGATAATATCTAAGTAGGCCACCACCAACATCATCAATAACATCTCATCTATGTAATGTCAACTAAAGCAGTAGGCATGCATTCATATATCAAAGTAAATTAGTATAATAATCTTAATACCCAACTGCCAAGTTCTTTAATTAGATGGTGTGTGAACATATAACCATTTCTTTATAAAATTATTTTCCACTTATATAAATAGGTCAGATGGTCCATATTTATCATTTACATCACCTCATGATACAAATAGTTATGGTTTCAAGATGCAACAAGGAATCCTGTAATGGCATTAATAATGAACAGTTTCCAAGGTGACAACAAAGGAATGCTAAAACATCTGGGTCCCCAACATAGTAGTAAATGTAGACCAGCTATGGGGTAATAAAGTAATCCAAGGAACATCATACATGGTATTATATAATAGTAATGATCTAATTGAGTCTAATGAATACATCCAAGGTAAAATAGGATAATTAATGGTTGGGCACAAGGGTATCACCATGAAAATAATGTCTATATAAATCATGTTTGATAAAAAGATTATATACAAGAATCGAATTATAGTAATTTAGAGATCATGTGGTGCCATACTAGGCATCTGCTGATAGATGTGGATCTGCATCCAAGGTCTGTATCAACCATGGAAACTAGCAACCAGGAATCAGAATGGAATCCCAGAGTCCTCAATTAATTCCCACAGGTTTCAAAAAACCAATTCAAGTTTGACCACCCTTATTTTTCTGATGTTAATGTCTATATTCTTTTTGGAAACATATATTCAATTTATTTCATCAATTTGGCCATATTTTTATTTTTCCTTTTAAACAAGACATAAGGTTTAACCCAATACCTTTCATTAGTTTGAGAAGGCCCATTAGGCATGAAACCATTTTAATACATCATAACAGTAATATTAATGTTATGATGTTCACTCTATTTCCTTCTACAAAAATGGAAAAGTGTTTTTTTAATGTGAATCTATGAATTCATTAACTTTTAACAAGGCGACGTCTTATAATTACTATAATTCTATTTTTCATTTAACATTGATGCATTATGTTTAAGAACATACCTTAGGTGTTTAATGTGGGAAAATACCATTGTAATAACTAGTGATAAATTAAATAGTTTAATTATTCTCTTAACTATAGTAAGTCTAAGAATCATCTCACCCGAACGGTGGCACAACACATGTATCAAAACACTAAAAACTAATATATGTTAAATCCCCATTCATGGAATAGACCACATTATAAAAATAATTACAATTGAATATTTACTTATATGGAATGTGTCTTTGAACATGGTAATAATAAATATAAGTAAGGATTGTAATTTTAATAGGGGACACATGATGAACTCGACATGACGACATGAAATTCTTTAAAATGTTAAAACATGGGGGAAGAGTTATAGACCAGATACATAATACAAATAAAACGGTCCTCATCCTATATCAGCCTCTAGTTTATCATGTATATGATGATATATGTACAAAGGATCAATACAAAAAAGATAAGGCATTTGAGACAATATCTAAATAGCATCATCGATAGGAAGACTAGTAGTGAAAAAATAAAAAGGAATCGAGAATGGAATGATGTGGATCCAATGAGATGAACGGTGGTCAAATTAGACTCTGAATAGAAACTATATCAGAAAAGAAATATTATAATTGAAATATTATTAAAATAGAGGAAAATAATCCCTCTATTTCCAAATTAAGTGGGAAATGATGGTGTTAATATTAGATAATTTAAGTTAAATGGTAATATTAACAAAATTTTCCTTCACATGGTTTAGACATATGGTTAGATAAACCATATGCTACCTATGAATGTTTAGCTGTAGGAAGGGAGAAATAACACTATTAGGCTGTACAGTTAGGGAAACCATTCCCCTACCATGAAAAAATTCTCTTCATCATTTTCTATAGTTTTCACATGGCCTTACATCCCAATCTGAATAGTTTTGGGAAACATTGGGCCCTATATTCCCCCTCTATCCTACCCATTAATAGTTAAACTAACAACATGGAATTCCTTACATAGTTTATTCTAATTGTACAACATGCCCATTTCTTCCACTGTTCAGGGTTCCATGCTTTGAAAAAACACCTAACATCCCCAAAAACCAAAAAAATCATTAAGAATGAAAATTATGTTCTTCAAAGTGAATTAGGAATAAAGTTAAATGATCTTTACCTGATTTAGAAACTTGGTTCTTACATTCTTCCCCCCTCTATGGAACTTTTATTTGACTACACATTCTATGTTCATCGAAACATATCTGAAAACAACAATTCATAATATACATTAGCATCTAACTCCAAATAATAGTCCTTTTTCTGTACATTGATGTGCTACCATAGAACCAGTACTAGAGGGATAGAACAACCTCATATAGACTTTGTGTTCTGGTGAATAAATAATATAGGATATTAAATAATGAATAATTGACATCAAACAGAATATCTATGGGATCAATAGTTTGAGAAAATTCATCATGATACCAGAAATGTTTTGAATCATGGATGACATCATGCATGGAATCATAACACTGAGGTAATATAAATTGATAGGACACTAGCTGAAATCTCTCTAAAATTTCAAGGGTCCTTACAAAGATTGTTGAAAATATCCCTTCCCTCTATATCATTATATGGCCTAGCCTATGTGATAGTTGTTAGAAAAGATTATCCTTGACCTAGAACTCCAGCGGCCAACAATTAAAATTAGCATATGTTTGTTTTCTACACTAAGACATAGGAATAAATTTTTCCATCTTATTAACGTGCTCTTAGGTCTACTTCATGAGAAAAGGACCGAGTAGGACTACCTGACATTCCTCTAGCTAATATAGGGGTGAACAAAACATCCTACAATAAAAGGCCTCAAAAATATCAGTCTTAATTTTCACCGGATATCTATTATTATAGATGAATTTGATGATAGGTATATGTTTCTCCCATTGACATCCAAAATAGAGGACGTATGTTCCGATGATTTATATAAAACATTTATCATATATTCTAAATTTTCATTGGTTTGAGCGTGAAAGACTATGCTCGGAAGCACTTTTGTTCCCATGTCCTTCTACAATTCATAACAGAACCATGATAGGAAATGAGTGCCTCTATATAAAATTATTATAAATGGGAACCCATGTAGTAGTATGACCTCACAAACAAATTTTTTTTCAAATCTCATCAATAGAAAAGGTTTCTCATATATGATGTAAGTGGAAAAAAATTTTCAGTCTGTCAATTGCAACCCATACAACATCACTTCCTCAAGGAGACCTAGGTATGCTACCTAAAAAGTACATATAAATATATTTTCATTTAAATTCTGAGAATATAGTTCTTTTAAAGAAGAATGAAGGTATCTAGTTCTTTGTCTTATCTGGGATACATATGGATCACCTACTCATAAATCATACTATTTGAAGTTTCATCATATTTAACTTATTCTTGCATCACATGTCTAGATACATTATGGGGACAACTGAATAAACTTCCCACTGAGAAATGTGATACTCACTATCGCTTCAAAATATTAATTTTTATGGTCAATATACAAGAGGCGGTGAATTTCATACATTAAAAATTCTTTTTGTACCTTTAAAATTGGTATTAAACATTCTTTTTCAACCATGGGGAAATTATGTTTAATAAAGTTAAACAAGGTAAATGCAAAAGACCTCTTAGTTCTACAAACTTGTTATGTTCCTGAATTATGGATAAATAATTAAAACATAATATAAGATTACAAGTAAAATGATTCTTCCTTAATGCGTATTGAATTGTACTAATCAAAGTATAAAAATACAAGAATGTATAATATTGTTATACTTTCCTAATTAATCAAAATTATGCAGAAAATAAACTTGAAACAATACAAGTAACAAGTATTAAATAATATATCCCAAAGAGTTGGGTATCCAACAACCTTGGATAATGTTCCCTTCATTTATAATTTCAAGAAAGTCTGTTATAACCACAGCAGGGTAATCCCTCGATAGGAATATCGGATTCTGTCTTGCTATCCCCGCAAGCCCTAAATCTTTAAGGTAGTCGGAATCTCTATCTTCCGTATCAAGGAAGTCCTAGAACATTAAGGTAGTTGTCACCTATGTCTACCTAATCAAGGAAGACCTAGAACTTTATAAGTAGTTGGCAACTCTTTCTTCCTATCCTCAGAATCCATTGATTGTACACATCAACAATCAGAGTTGCAAGAAGCAATCTGAAAAAGATGTTCAATACATACAACGCATGAGAGTATCTCTCTCTCAAAATCACTTCTGAAACATGTAATATCTAGAGTGATCAACGTTCTTAGTTGTTTTATGTTATCCTGAGCATGTTCAAATGAGCTCTTACTTATAGGAATTTTCCCAATGGTATCCACCCCCTCCAACGGTTATATTTTTTCATAAATCTCAGAGGGACCTGTAGACATGTCACTCAAACAACAGTTATTTAGAAACTGAATGCATGATGTTGTTTCATAACTATATGAAGAGTAAGTAAAATATGGTTTCTCAACCAAATATATTTTTCAGATTCTATGAAAAATAAATTTTCAGAGTCTATGTAAATAAATATTCAGATTCAATATTACATGGGTATTCAGATTTTGTTTTTCACAGAATTTGGAAAATGAAATTATATAGATTTCGGTGTATGAATTATAATGAATTAGGAGATTGAATTTTAAGGAATTCGGAGTATTCATTCTAAGGATTTCTAGGTCTTAATTTTAAAGATTCTGGAGTTGAAATTCGGAGGAATTAGAAGTAAGAATTCTGAAGAATTCAAAAAAATGAATTTTTGAGAATTCGTAGTATGAATTCTGTGAATTCGGAATCTAAATATCATAGAATTCGGAATATGAATTTCAGAGAATTCAAAATCCAAATTTTAGAGAATTCAAAATCTGAATTCATATGAATTGAGAATCTGAATTCAAAAAAATTCAGAGACAAAATTCAGGGAATTCGGAATCCTAATTCAGAAGAATTTGCAATTTGAATTCCGAACCTGAAAACAAAAAACTATATATCATAGTGTTTTATAGGATTCTGTGGTTTTAGATATGAAACTGGATTTTATAGTAAGAAATAAAATGAGTTAGATTTAGAGAAACTAAATCATGAACAATGAACTCAAAGGTAAAGAGAACATTTCACTGGGTAGAAAAATATTCCTTAATAAGATAAATCTTATAGGAAATAAAATTTTCCTTATGATTGGGTTTTTGGGATATTAAATATATAAAGGAATGGAAAAGTCATAACGAAACCTTATTGACTCAAAAATCTCCCCTATTAGGAAAGAAAAACCATCCTTAATAAAAATAATAGAAAGGCATAAAAAATTATGGACATAAAAATAAAGAACTTACCTCCCCTTAAATAAGGATCATAGAGAATATAACTAACTCCGCATAGGATTTGGAATCACTATAGATCATAATCTTGATTTCTGGATAAGATTATACATTATCATGAATTCGAAAAACTTCATTGATAAGAATATTCCTCTAGATGAACTCCCCCATACTTAGGGGAATCTCTTCTTTACATTTTATTCTTTTTATCAATACCTTCTCTCACTTTGTGATTTTTAAAAAGAAATAGAGGTAATGGAAAAATTTGACCTTGAAACATTAGTAGTAAACAACCAAAAATAAAATATATGAATCACAACTAAAATTTCATTAATATTGAAAGAATTCATACCATGAAGAAAATAACACAAAAGATCGAAATGGAAATAATTTATCCTTCTTTCTCTATTGCCATCAGCTTATTCACAATGTTTTTTAGCTTCTTGATCTCCTTATGATCTTCTTATACATGCTTAATCAATAGATCTGGGTCCATAATTTTTATTTCTACCGATTTAATTTTCTCTTCTTGACCCTTAAGACGTTCTTCTTGATCTTTCAACACATCTTCTTGCTTGAAAATATTTTCTTAAATCTCAATTCTGAGATCCCTTTCCATCTTCCAATTCATGGATACGTAATTAATCTTTCCATTCAGATCCTTAACCACCAGCTTTTGAGTAGTCTTTTCTAGGATTAACTTATCCTCAAAACTCTGTGTATGATCCTTGATCTTTCCATCATTTGTATCAAATGCATCCTTGACCTTATCATGTAATTCCTCAAAGATTTTGAGTTATTTTATTGTCTTATTTGATCATATTCTCATCTTCTTGCAAGATCTTTTATTAGCCTCATAACCAGTGAGGATGGTCTTAAAATCCACCTTTAGTGCGACACATTTTTCTATCACCATGGAAATTGAATCCGACATCTGATTTATCATATGCTGAAGTAACTGACATCTTGAGTCTATTCTTGTGAATATAGGAATAGTACCAACCATTAAAGACTAAAAAAAAATCATTTCTGAGGGAAGATGATTCTGAATCCGAGTATTTATTTGGTGATGATTCATTTTCTATGACTTCAACTTTCTTATTTGATGAAGTACTAACTTATTTATTATTTATCATATATTTACTAGGTGTATCTACTGCCACATACATTCCCTTATCTACTCTCGGAATGATGTCTTATTCTTTAGGAGACATAATCTCACTATCAGATAACTAATCAATTTTATATTCCTCAACTTCCTATTTCTCTGTGTTAGCCACTAGATCTTCCAGATGAATGATTTCATGATTATTGATTTCATAATCTATTGTCTTATTCACATCTTCACCTTTCTCATCTATTCCTGTTGTATCAATTTTTGAGGATTTGACTTTAGATGTTAGAATCAATAATTTTACAGAGGTGATTTTCTTTAACATTATAATATTTATATTTCTTTATGATATAATTAGTTTCATTTTATTTTTCTTCCACCTTTTATTATTCTTCAATTTACTCTTCTACTTATTCCTATTCAACTATTTATTCTTTATGATTGGATTCTGGAATCACCACATTCTTTCATGGAGGCTCTTGTAATTATTATTAAAGAAAGTATTCTGGTATTAGAATTTTCTTAGACGCTATTTTAGCAGTATTAAGAAGGGATTGTACTATCTCAACCTCATACATCTTATTCTTTTGCTTCTTGTCTTTCTATTCCTTTTAATGATTCTAAGAAGCATTTTCCTTAAATTCCTTTCTCTCAGAAGGTTCCAGACCGAATTTAGCCTCAAATTATTTCCTGTTATTCTTATCTTCTCTCCACAGAGCCACTACTTCATTAGGATATGCTTTTTTCTTCTTTTTATTTGGAGGTGCTGACTGAGTTTCCTTGCCCAAATGAGCTTTTCTATTATCTGCATGTTCCTTAGATTTTCTCTTCCTTCCACCTTTCATATAGGTTTTAGGAACTTCCATCTTATTTGACAAAGCTTCTACATAATTTTTAGAACAGTCATAAAAATCTAATGATTCACTGGAAAACCCAATTTTTATTCTCCTTAGGGTTTCATCACTCAGAAGAATTACTTTTTAATTTGTCGGCTCGTAACTGAATGAAATTTTTAATGAATGATGACAATGAACAATGATCATTGAATGGATTGATGGATACATAGTGATTGATATTTCATATTCCCATTCTTGATATTCTCAATCATTACCAATATATACTTAACAATGTTTATCATCCTAAGGTTCACTAAGAAATGAAATATGTAGATATCACTCTTCCTCATAGTGTCCTAATAATTTTTCCTTGGAATTATAAATCAGTGAACCCATAATAAATGTATCCACAAATTCGTAGAGAGATGAATGATCTTCAGAGTCTTTAGTCCTTTCAATCCCAGACGCTCTATTTCCTTTTCCTTATCAAAAGATCCAGATTCATCAGAAAATTTGTGAGTACAAAACACCTCTTCTCCTTCATACAAAATTCCAATTAGACTTGTTTCCTTTTCTCTATGAAAGAGAATAGGACTTTCTATAACACTAAAAAGAAAACATGTCTCTCCATTCTTCCTTGATGAAACATGTTGTCTCATAGAACTCATTCAACATGTCTGGATAGACTGGATATTGGGATTTTGGTTTTGACACACCTACAATCTCCCAACCATTCATCGTGACATTATTAGTTATGATATATTCATAATTATCATAAAATTTCAGATTGACCAACCATTATCTGTATATCTTCCACATAGAGATTTCCTTAATCGTAGACATTTCATTTTGAGGAGAGGCGTCATCATACATTCAAAACTAAGAATTTTTTTGAATATTCGTAATGGCCTTAAAATATAGAGATGGGTCTACAAGACTTAAAAGCATGAAACACCACTGTGGGAAAACTATCAGGGAGACATTATATTGGCAATAAAGGCAATGGTTCAACTTCAATGGGTGATCCAATGGTTGAAGTACTTCTGACCAAATATGACGGTTGAGATGATAACTGAAGAAGGATTTCGATCAATTCTAATCTTTTGTGGGTTTTAATAAGAACATTTGGATTTAAGAATAATTGAATCTGAAAAATTTAAAAAAATTAAAATACCAAAAAGTAAAAAATATGATTATGAAGACATAGCAAAGGAAATATAGCTTCTAGATTTCTTAGGAAAATTATTCATAATGAGGATAAATTATTCTTGGCTACAAAAAATTGGACTGCATAAAAAATTTGATTACGAAAAGATTTTGACTATGAAAAATTTTATTATGGGAAAAAACTTGATTACTAAAAATATTTATTACGAAAAAAAATGTTTAAATTTTTTTTTGGAAATGATAAAAAACTTGATTATGAAAACTATTGGTTAAAAAAACTTTTAACTAATAAGAAAATGTACCCCCCCCTATGAAAAATAGTTTATTACTATAAGGATGTAGGTTTCAAAAATAAATTAATATAGAATATTACCTTGCAGTTATCATTCCTATCTTCTATTTAATATATTCAAATCATTCATAGGGTAATGATTTTGTGAATATATTGACAAGATGATTTTGCATTCGGATAAAATAAATAACGATATCTCCTTTTTTGTGTGTGATACCTAAGAAAGTGATAACTAATATCTATGTTTCTTTCATGAGAATGATGTGAATGGTATTTACATATGTAAATGGAACTGGTATTATCACACAATATTTGTGTTTTGGTAAAACTAATACCATAGACTTTGACGGTGTCCTGCATCAACAAAACATGTATACAAAAACATCCAGCTGCTACATATTTAGCTTTAGTAGTATAAAGTACTACTGAGTGTTTCTTTTTTTCATGAACAAGAGACTAATTGATCTCCTAATAAATTACAATTTATGGATGTACATTTCTTATCCATTCTTTATTCACCAAATTCTACATCCAAAAAATGTTTTAAAACAAAATGATTTCTAGAATTACAAAAGTCTCCAAGATCAATGGTTCCCTTTAAGTAGCAAAAAATCATTTTCACTGCCTTTCAATTATATTACATAGTATTGGATTGATATCATGAAAATAAGTATAATAAAAACATTATGTCTAGATGACTGGTTTTCATGTAAAGTAGACATCTTATCATACCTCTAAAAGATGATTTATCCACTGTTTTCCCTGCTTCATCATGATCAAGTGACTTTGAGGTACCAATGGGAGTACTTATACTCTTAGTGTTATTATATACATACTTTTTAAGAATAAATTTATTATAATTATGTTTTTATATATAAATTATTATTGGTTTTTGGGAAATTTTAAAACCTAGGAAAAATGTTCAGTCACCCATCATACTCATTTCAAACTCAGATTTCATTAGATTCACAAATGAATCAGTTAAATATTGATGAGTTGAACAAAATATAATGATATCAAAATAAATATGAACATTCGAATAAAATTACTTATATTTCTTTAAAAAAAGTGTTGGATCAGAATTTCCCTTAACATAGTTTTTTTCAAGAAAAAATCATGTAAGTCTATCATACCAGGCTTTAGGGGAATGTTTAAGTCCATATAAAGCCTTGGTAAGTTTGAAAACATTTTCAAGATATTATATATTTTCAAAACCAGGAAGTTGTTATAAGAAAACATCTTCTAGGACATAACCATTAAGTAATGTACATATAAAATCCTTTTGAAAAAGTATGAAGATAAATAATGCTGGAAAGGCAAGTAGAGTTTGAATAATTTAATATATAACTACTAGAGAATATGAATCTTCATGGTCTATTCCTTCTTGTTGATTATATCCTTTGGAAACTAATCTCGCTTTATTTCATATTAAGATTCCATTTTCATCAAATTTATTTATGAAGACCCATTTTACTCCAATAACAGAAGTTTCCATATGTATTTTAACCAAGGTCAAGACATTATTTCATATGAATTCATTTACATCATCTTTCAAAGCTTTTATCCAATTATAATCACCTAAAGCTTCATTAGTTCTTTTAGGTTATAATTGAGAAAGAAATGATATATGTTATACTTCATTTCATTAGAAACTTCTTGTCCTTATAGGTTGATTTACATCAGCAATGATACTATCACTACGATGATTCTTGAGAGATAAATGATTTGGGTTTTATAAAACTTTTTCATCAACATATAGTAGGAAATATTCTGGTGTAAATGATTCAGAAATATTTTCATGGACATTTTCTTTATCCTAAGTATCATCTATGAAGGGTTGAAAAATAGTTTTTGAAAAAACATATATATATCTAGGTTTAGGGTGTTTAAAAACAAAGGGATTTGTTTCATCAAATTTAACATGTACTAGTTCTTCAATTATACAAGTATTTTTATTAAAAACTCTATAATCCTTAGAAGTTATTCCGTAGCCTAGGAAAATTCCTTCATCATATTTGGGTGCGAATTTATTTTGACTATATTTAGTGTTCCAAATGATTACTTCAAACCAAATAACAATAAGTAAGAGATTCTATATTTTCTACCATTCTATAATTCATAATGTGTTTTATTATGAAAAAGGTCTAATCAAAACTCAATTTATTGTATTACAAGCACTACGTATAGCTTCAACCCAAAAAAATTTACCTATAGAATATTCACTCAACATGGTTCTTGTTATTTCATGAAGAATTCAGTTTCTTTTTTCAATAACATCATTCTGTTGAAGAGTTCTTGTTCCTGAGAATTATGAGTAATTCCTTCTATACTACAAAAAGTTTCAAAATATGAATTTTGAAATTATCCTCCACAATCACTATGAATATTTATCAATGCATGGTTTTTCTCATTTTTTACTTTTGCTCTAAATTTTTTTAAATAAGAAAAAATTTTAGATTTCTTTGCTAGCAAATAGACCCACTTAAATCTAGTGTAATAATCAACTAAGACAAATACATAATATTTTCATCCAATGCTTCCAATTTATGTTGGACCAAAAATATCAATATGCACTAACTATAATGAATTATTTTTTGAGGCTTCACTAACAGATTTAAAACATGGATTATGTTGCCTTCCATATTGACAAGTATCACAAACTTTTGAACAGTTAAATATATGATCGGATAGATCCTCAACTAGTCTTTTCATAGAGTGTTTTGGTAGGTTTAGAAGGTTACAATGTTCTAACCTTTTATGCCATAACCAAGAATGATCTTCAATTTCACTAATGCAAGGTAGGTCATGATTCCTAAGGTCTTCCATTTTTAGTGTTTATACATTCTCTTTCCTATTGGCAGAAATAATAAACTCTTACTTGGGATTGTTTACTAAACATTTATCATTCCTAAAATTCATAGGGTAAGCTTCATAAAATAACTGTATTTTTCTAATAAGGTTGTGCTTAAGACCCTTATAAAATAAAACATTTGAAATCAATTTTCTCCCAAGATGAACAATGTTTAATGCACCAATAATTTCTCCCTAATCATTATCTCTGAAAGTTACTTTTCCTCCATTCATTTTATTAATCATTTCAAAGAAATTTTTTGTTACCAGTCATGGGCTGGGATCATCCACTATCCATGTACCAATTATTTCTATTGGTATTACCTTTATTTTCCATAGCCATTAGATAATTATTTTCATTTGGATCTCTAGCTAGTAAACAACGATTCTTCTAATAAAGTAGATTCATATTCTGTGGATTCATCAGAAGGGTCTCCACCACTGGAACACCATATGTCATTAGCTTTCAAAATATTCTTATCTTTTTCATTGTATTACATCTTTCAATTCTTCTTAGAATGGTTTTCTATCATAAAATTTATTTTAACCATAAGAAAATTTCTCCTTATATGCCCTTCTCTTTTGCATTCATAACAAGTAACTTCAGAGGATTTCTTGTACTTTCCCTCTTTTTTCTTATGTCTATACTAAAATCCATTCTTTTCAACTATCGTGTTCTTCCATAGAGAAAAATTAGCCAGTTCATTCTCAAAATGAAAACTTTCTCTTGATTTAGATAAAATAAATAATTTATTCGACTTGGATATTGTAACCCATTCAAGTGTCATTGCTTTAGTAGTAGTAAAGGTTACAGTTGCATTTCCATTAATCTTTTTATTCAAATTAGCATCTCTTTACATTATTGTCTTATGTTGAAGAAGAGTTCCAAAAATCTCATGATGAGTAATCTGAGATACTTTCCAATTCTCATCAATAGTTGCACCCTTCGATTCCCACTCATTATGCATGATGTCTATAATCTTGTCAACATGTTCCTCATCGTCTAAACTTTTTCACCCATGGAATGTAAGCTGTTAACAATAGTCATAAATATTTGTTTCTCTTTGCAAACTTGTTCTCCATAAGGAAATATAAATCCATGATATTCTACTCTAAACGTAGCTCTAATAGTTTCTATAACCATGGATGTACCAAAATGATTAACCTCATATTTCATCCAAATACAATTTTAATCTCCATAACAAAAAATCTAACTATATATATTCCTTGTCATTGAACACAACAAAGTATAGAGTACTTTGTAGTTTAGTTGATATTATGATTTTTCTTCCTTAGTAAAAGTTCTGACTTACACATTAGGAATCTTTTAATCTCTAGTAAGCACAACCATGTTATCCACTACAGTATTAATAAAAAAAGTCCTTATATGATCTCTCCAATATTCATAATCATTTCTATCAATAATAGTTTCTCTTGTAGGATTTATATTGTTAATAGAACCAACATTCATTCCTTCCATATAAATGAAAATATCATTCCACAAAAACTTGTGAGTTGAAAAAGATTGAAAACAAGGATAAAAATACAAAGAAACTAAAATATAGGACAATGAAAACTTGAGCAAGAAAACTTATATGTGAATATAAGTATTTCAGAGACCTCCTCTAATACCAATTGTAGGATCAAAATATGAATTAAGATGCTCAATATACAAGTGGGGGGTGAATTGTGTAATTTAAAAATTCATTTGGAACCTTTAAAGTTAGATTAAAACTTTTGTTTTTAACATTAGGGAAAACTATGTTTAACAAAGTTATGGAAGGTAAATTCAAAAGACAACTTTGTTCTAAAAAAATTCTAGGTTTTGGAAATATTGTTCTAGAATTGAAATATAAGAAAAGTATACAAGGAAAAATATTCTAACATAAAGCATATAAAATATTACTAATCTGAGTATACAAATACAATAATGTGTAATATAGTTATACTTTCGTTATTAATTATAATACAACGGAAAAAAATGTGATATAATACAAGTAAGAAATATTAAATATTTTCTCCCAATGAGAAGGGTATACCACAACCTTGGATAATGATCCATTGATTTATACTTTCATGAATGTTAGTCTAACCCACACCGGGGTATGCCCATAATAGGAATATCAGATTTTGTCTGGTTATCCCTTCATGCCCTCGAACATTAATGTATTTGTAACCTATGCCTTCCAAATCAAGGAAGTCCTTGAACATTACGATAGTCGGAACCTCCGTATTTTTAATCAAAGAAGTCCTCAAACATTACAAGTATTCAGCACCTCTATCGCCCTATCCCTAGAAGCCTTTGATTATACATAGTAACAATCAGAGTCTCATAAAGAAAGCTAACCATGATGTCCAGTATGCACAAATCATGTGGGTATATCTATCTAGAAGTAACTTCAGTGTCATGTAATATCTAGATTGATCAACATTCTAAGTTGTTCATTGTATTCCTGAGCTTGTTCAAATGATCGCATATTTATAGGAATTTTACCAACAGTCAACTCCCTCCTCCATCAGTCATTGTTTCTCATGAATCTCAGAGGGACCTGTAAACATCTCACTCAAACAATGGTTAGTTAGAAATAGAGTGCATTACATCATATCATAACTATAACTAGGGAATGTAAAATAGGGTTGCTCAACCAAATCTATTTTTTGGAGCCTAAGAAAAATAATTTTTGGAGTCTATGAAAGTAATCATTCACATTCTATATTACATGGGTATTCAAAACCAGAAATTCTATAAATTTGGGAGTCTGGATTATAATAAATTAGGAGTCTGAATTCTAAGGAATTTGGAATCTGAATTCTAAGGAATTTGGAATCTGAATTCTAAGGAATTTTGAGTAGGAAATATAAGTTATTCAGAGTCTGAATTATGAGGATTTAGGAGCCTGAATTCTAAGGAATTCACAGTCTCAATTCTACGGAATTCAGAATCTAAATTTTATAGAATTCAGAATCAGAATTTTTGAGAATTTAGAATTTTAATTTTAGAGGATTTGGAATTTGAATTTCAGAGAATTTGGAATTTGAATTCCTAAGAATTCAGAATCTGAATTCAATACCTAAAAACAGAATACTATATATCTATGTATTTATATGATTCTGATGATTTAGATATGAAGCTGTATTTTACAATTAGAAATAAAATGAGTTAGAATTATAGAAACTAAATCATGAACTATGTACACAATGGTATGGGGAAAATTTCCGTGGGGAGAAAAATTTTATTCAATAAGACAAATATAATGGGAAATAAAATTTACCTTATGATAGAGGGCATGTGATTTTAAATTCATAAAGGAATGGAAATGTTATAAGGAATCCTTATTGATTCAACACACACGCATCAACTCCACTTTAATATCATAATGAAACCAAATATTCCCATGTATATATATGATATCATCTCATTCCACAGACCAATATGGATTTGGGTCATCTCTTGAAATATACCCATGGAGAACCATGCCCTGAGGATCTGAAAGTAACCTACTATTCACTATATCAAGGAGGAAAGACGTAACTATCACTGATTAGATATAATTCTTCTAATTCATGTTATGAATCTCTAAAAACATTTCAGAAAATAGGAATATAAATTTCTATTCATCATTGTATTCTCATACAACTTGTGATTTATTTTTCCAACATAGTGGATATGTAACAAAATAACTATTTCATAGCATATAAAAATCTCAATATTGAAGGAATGAAGATGTTCAACTAATTATTTTTGTTGGAAATTCAATTAATATTGTAAAAAAGGCATATTTGAGGAGATTTTTCCATATACACCATAATGTTCTCACCCAACATTTAGAGTATTCATAAATGTAATTTATGGAAAACTCTTGTTAGCTAATGGTTGTACATTGTGAAAATGCTCCCATATAACCTCAACTATTGAGATCTATTAAAAAAATCATCTTGCATTAGCACTACCCCTAAGCCAGTTCCAAATGAATTGCATAGGATGTTACATTCTCTATTAGGTTATCAAAGTATCAGAAAAGGTTTTGAAAGAAACCTCACTGTTATCTCACAAATGGCTCTCTCACATCCATCTGTGCATAAGAACATGATATCCTTCTTTGTACGACCGGTTAGGGTTGAAGAAAGGAATGATAAATTTTTTAATAACATCCTAAAATATCCCTCCTTATCAAAGATACTCCCTTCAAGAAATATATTATTGGGAGAATTCCATAATACCACAACACTCACCTTCTCTGGGTCAACAGAAACTCCTAATTTTGATATGATATAACCCATGAAGTTAAATTTACCGATCTAGAAGTATAAAATAGCATCCTTTTCTCAAATATAATTCTCCCTCATTGTACATATAAGAATCACAATGTGTATAGCATGGTCGTTATGTGTGTGATTATACAGAAAGATATCATCCACAAAGACCATGATATTATAATCCAAATAGCGGTGAAGCACCATATTCATCAAATCCATCAAAATGATAAGAACATTCATAAGATAAAATAGAATAATGAGAAAATAATATATATCATAACCCCTATATAAATATATTTATGAGGTATGTCTAATTTCATGAATCAATCGTTATGATAGGTCTATCTTAGGTCGATCATAGTAAACACCCAATATCCTTTGAGTGGTCCAAATAGATCATATATAAAAGGTAGTGGATATCATTTTTTGACCATATGCTAGTTCTACCCTATGTAATCCATTCATAGATGAAGGTTCCAATATACTTTCTTCATAAAAAAGAATTGGAAACCCCCATGTGGAATTATTTTCCTATATAAAACCATTGGCATCTAAATATGAAAACTGGTTCTTGATTTTAGGGAACTCAATATGTTCCATCCTATGTGGATGAATGGAAACAAGGACTAATCTGTAAATAAGAATAATTATAAACTCTACATCTCTCTTAAAGGTTAGATTGAAACATATATAAGAGATAGATATATGAAATTATTAACTAATGGAGGTAATTCAGCCAAATTATATCCCTAATTCTCCATGAAGATATTCGAAATTTAGCCAGACACTCCAACTAGAACATGATGATCATTTCTAGATATAATAGATTTGAAATCCCACAAAAACTTATGTATCAAAATTCAAACCTGTATTGTTTTAAATGATACCCTGTGGCGATAAAATTCTACAAGTCATGATATGGATCCAACCAATTCATCGTGATAATAATGTTGAAGACCATTCTCTCAAGAGTAATGTGTTCCCATATAATGGTGTGACTGCATATATGACTTGGAAGTCCATACATTGGTGTATTCCCTCTGACCATTCTCCAAATATTTTATCTAGTGTAATTTGACCACAGTAATATTGTATTTAGAGTTTAAAACTAACCTTTATAGATAAGGAGATAAATGTGTGTGAAGAAAATAAAATAGTGGAGGCTACTAGAATAGTAACTCATACTATAGATGTCCTTGTTGTCTGATCATAGGGTATCAAATATATTGTATGAAACTGACCTAATCCAGAAACCTGTGAAATAGCTGGACTCCAATGATAAAAATAGCACTTCTGGTGCTGCTGGTGACCATGATTGTGGCTACCATGGCCATGACCCCCTCCTCAAACAGTCCTGTTGGTGCTACTCTAACTCCCTGCTTGATGTAGTATAATAGATCCTACTTCTAATGGTGCATCTAGTTTGGATCCTCTTCCATTATATGATAATGGAATGGTCTGATAGAATCTCTTACGATTACACATTCAGATGCAAGATAGAGAAACTATATGTTATCTATCACATTATGGATTCATGTTCTCCTTTCATCAACACTAATGACACACCACGGAGCTACCTGCACAGGTACTCTGGCTTCCACTACCCTAATGAGAAACCTCAAGGGATTGATTTATGTTAATGGAATCACCATTGGCCTACCATGGCACTGATCTTCTCATCCCGATATTATCAGTGTCCCTCATGTTGTGCTCCCAGATAATAGCTTTAATGACTATTTTAGAAAAGGTATTTAGGAGAAAGGAAATCACCTATGTCTGAATGGAATACTAAATCCTATCCTCAAAACAACTTTCATGTGCATGTTCATCCCTAACTAGATGTAGGAAAAGTCACTATAACGCGATGAAACTCACTAGACACTCCATAAATGATGTTGAAACCTACTCGAGATCCATGAACTTTTTGGATCTGTCTTCTCTTAGTGTTTAATAAAATAATTTACCATAAAAGAAAATCTTGAAATCATCCCATACAATGCCCTGAGGGTGGAAAGACTTGTTAATCACATCTGACCAATGCATGTCAGAGTCACGCAACATATATGTAGAAAGATTGATCCTCTTCTCTAGAGTCATCTCAGTAGCCTCAAAGCTAGACATGGTGGCCCCCATAAAAGGCAATGTAGCATGCCAAATATCATTCTGTAAGATGGTAGAAGGCTCATGCTACTAGAACTCACACATTAGATCAGTCAACGTCAGTGCAGGCTGTGGATCCCCATGCATTGTCTTCATAAGCTGTAAGAAAAAATCATAAACAATATTTCAAGTTCCCAAATCTGGTAAAAATTGTAGTTATTTAAGAGAATCTCCTGGAGGTTATACTGGCATCACATGTCCCACCATGTATGGAGCATAGTCATCACTCCCTTCCAGGAACACAACATTGGGACATCATGGTGGTATTGGACTACAAACTCCATATTTTTGCCACATAACTAGATTTATCCATACAGATATAAAAAATAGTAGAATATTAAAGTAAGAAGGATCACTACCCATGGTATATTACCCCAACTAACTTCTTATAAGGACATGTATTTTTATGTACACAAGAAAATATTATAGGTGTTCTAGTAGCTGAAGGGTAAATTATACCTTACCTCATCATTTATTTGAACCATATCATTCCATATTATATTTAATCAATTGGTTAACTTCTATACCTTTCATAAATATGACAAGGTGGGAAATATACATTAAAATAATACATTTTCAAAGTATTGTTTCAATTTTAATTTTCCATTTTATTAATTCCATATATCATGATTTTTTTTATAATTGATAATCTTTCATAGATAATATGGTCCCATACTCCATATCACTAAAAACAACATCCATTTGATTTTAATATATTTGAACGTCTTAGTAAATTACTAATTATTACCCATATAGCCCCTAACATATCAGGAATAGAAAACAAAAATAACTCAATCATGGATGAAATGTAGCACATGTATATCTATAAAAACATGTTTCACATAATAATAATAGGAATATTAAAAAATTAAAAGATTCAAACATACATAAATGTCATTGAAATATGCATGGAATGAGAATTCTATGTTCCTAAAATGATGCATGTAACAATGCTCATTTTTTTCATATCATCAATCCAAGGATGAGATAAGATCGTCATTGATAATAATAACAATAAAACCATATATAATGTTGTCACCCAATGATGAAATGATATCAGTTGTAATAGGAAGACCTAGAGAAACAATTATAATTTTGGAAACATGGAATTTAACCGAAACATGTGTTTTCTATTTCCAACCACTGATTATGACCATGTTCTGGGAATTCCTAATCTATAATATATTGTCCTAAATTAGAAAAACAAAAAAATGAACTACACTGATTCAACATTGAGAAACTTATACCTGGATTCCACTGAATGTTCTTCGAGCCCAGTTGACCATAAAGCCCAAAGCACATTTCCCTAAAACTCAGAGGCTTTCGTCCACCAGTAAGGGCCTGAGTTTTTTCTGTGGGAAGACTATTATATCATTAATAGAGTGTATACATAGAAAAATATAATATAAAATGAAAATTTTATAGGCATTATAAGTATATACGAGTTAAGTATAAGAGTTAATGTATCAAATTTATTTCATATTAGAAGGAGACTAATAACCAAATATAAAATATGATGATGATATGTTATGTATGTATAAATATGGGAAACATGGATAAATGGTCATAGGTGTAACATGAAATAAATAATTATTAAAAAACGATCCCCAACATCCCAAAATCCATATTTGTCAGCTGCTACCAACTCTATCCTAATAATGAAATCAATCATGTGTCTGAAGTTTTGTGCTTCCTTTTTTAACACCTACACACATATAGTCTTCCCGGGTACTAGAGGAAACCAGAAAGGGTGTGAGAGAAAATCCCAGTAGGACACCACCAATATATTTTATAACATCTGATATGTGTAATATAAACTTAAGCAGTCTTCATGCATGGATATATAAAAGTCAATCAGTATAATGACATAAATACCCAAGTACCAGATTTAGTTATTGGATAGTGTATGAAAATTTACCAAGTTCATTAGTTAAATAATTCTAGATATCTATGAAGGTCATGTGAGGAATAATAAGAACTATAAACACCTCATGATAATAATATTTAATGGTCAGTGATATAACAAGTAAACATGTATTTTCATTAATAATGAAATTGTTTCAAGGTAACAACCAAAGCAACCTAGACCTCGACTATCATAAACACAACAATAACTAGATACTGGGTAATGGGTAAGAGTGAAATACATGGAGCATAGTTCAAGGAATTATACAATAGTGATGATATAACCATGTCCAAGTAACATATCCATGATTAAATGGGAAAATAAATGTCCATGCTCAATTGTATAACCAATAAACAACATTTCCATATAAAACATTTTGGATTCAAGGAGTGTATACAAGGAATCTTATAATAGTAATGGATGGATCATATGGTGACATACCTACCATTTGATGATAGATGATGATTAGTTTCCAATGTTGGAATCATCCAAGGAAACCAAAATCCTGGATTCAGAATTGTATACTAGAGTGCTCAGGGGAATCTCTTTGGAATGTAAAGTCTAACTTGAGTCTAACCACTCCTGTTGTAATTATTTCACGGTATGTATAAATTTAAGAACATTAAATTCAATTCAATTAATCAATTATTCCATATTTTTGTTATTCATTTTTATATTTCATATGGTTCAATCCAATTCATTTCAGTAAACTGAAAAGGCCAATTTACAAGGAAACCATTGGATTAAGTTATCAAAGTCATATTCAAGAAATTAGGTTCACATTGATGCACATTCTCATTTGTCACTGATTCATCAAGTTGAATCACAAACCATTGGTGGTTCGACTGGTAATAGGTTCATACCATCAAAAAAATTAAATAGTTTAATTGAACTCTTACCTTTTTCATGGTTAGGAAACACCTCACACGAATGGTGGTACCACACACAAGTCAAAACACTATAAACTCAATTATGTTAAATCACCCATAATGGGATGTATGACATTGTGGATGTAACCACCAAAAATGATTAACATATATGGAATGGTTCATAGAACAACCTTATAATTATTTAAGCATAGAATATAAATTTATCATAGGATGGCCAATGAAATTTGTTTGATGACACAAAAAATTATGAAAAGATGAAACATGAGAAATAAACTATTAAGTACTTACCTATAACTTGTATGAATCACCCCATCTATTATCACCCTCTAGTATAGCCATCATTGGAAGATTTCTGATGAATATATCAACACCATAAAAATAGGGCATATGAGCCTACATCTAAATATTGTACTCAAGAGTATGAATAACAACAAATGATTATAAAGGAATTAATAACGTACTGAAGTAGATCCAATGAGATGAACAGTGGTCGAATTAGACTCTGTAAAGATGTTATATATATTTTTCTATATTAGGATGGAAAACGACTCAAAAGAGATAAAAAGGACTCTATAATCTAGATATGAAATGGGATATAAGTGGTGTAAAAATTATATCATTTAAGAGAAAACAAACAATTTTACCATACATTTTTTTTCATGTTTTGGATGCACTTTTTTCCAAACCTTATATAAGGCCCTAACCTTAAACATTGCATAATCTTTAATTCAGTTAGTAATTGACATTGAGTATCTAATCTGGTTTAGAGATGTAAATAATTAGGTCATATATTATATATAACATCTTGAATATTACAAGTAGACACTTCTAATCACAGTCAATTTTTTTCATAAAACAACCACTCTTTAAAGAGGAATAATTTTAGTTCCATGTTTTAAACAATATAAATTTTCCTTGATCCCATACTTGAACATATTAATCTATGTCCTATAAAAACATTTCAAAACATGGTACAAGCATAAAATGTTCAATAAGAGATATATAATGGAGGAAAACTATTAGTATTTAGAAAAAACATGTAAATTATGAATACATTATCATAAAGTAGATCTTTTCACCATTAAGAAGTACCAAAAACACATCACTGAATATATGCTAGTTTCATACCATTTTTTAACTAAAATATTACCATTATTCCCATATAAAGCAACATATACCATATAAAGGTATCCTGGGACATAAACATACTAGAATGGAATAATCATACAGTCGACTTCCACACATATCACTAACTGTAATAGCCATATGGGCGACTTACATAACCAATGAATTTGAGGTTATAATGTAACCACACACCCTTGGTTTATAATTGATCCACCCATCATTTGTTTTATCATATAACCACCCATTATTCAATTATCACATAAACACCGATCAAATGTTCAATTACAGTTATATAATCCTAACACCTAAAATATTTTAAATATAAACATTTCACTAATAAAAATTCATTTGAAATCATTAAAAATCATTTAATGATATTGAAATAAAAAATTCATTTCAAAACCATTTTCAATACAAAAAATATGTAAAAAATGAAATGTGGTATTTTCCTTCCTTTTGTAAACATTACATCTTTTCCTGTTATCCAAGCATCAAATAATGCTCGTGTCGGCGGAATAGTCGTTGTCACTGCATATGTTAAAAACTTTCCTTTTTTCATTTAGAAAAAAACAATGTAGAAAAAAGATTCCATTTTAATGAATGTATAAATAAAAAGGGTTTATTATAATCCATGTCAAATCAGGAGGTCTATATTATCCAAACTTTCCTCAATGAAAGGAGAGTGAGACAAAGTCCCTAACAAAGATCACATTGTTAATCAAATATTTTTATTATGTGTATTCACTATAAATAAACATGAATCATATATAAATACTAGAAAATATATCAATATTCAATTCCCACATAATCTGATAACTACATAATTAGTATGTTCAAGATCAAAAAAAATAATTTAAATTTGTTTAATAAGTTACCTAATGGAAATTAGGCATCCTAACAGCATTAGATAATTTTTTTGAAAATTAGTCTATTAGAAAAAAAAGGGTCCCTCATAACATGGAAATAAAATAGAAAGAAACATGTATATAAAATAATATTGAAAACAATTTAAAATTCAAATTTAATGAAAAAACCTAAAATAAGTCATTTACTAAAAGATGACGGTGAATAGTTCCCATACCTTGAGTTTGATTTATCACATATTTTCATTGTGCTTCCTGAATAATAATAATTGGTTTTGTTTTAAATTATTTAGAACAATTTAAATTTTATTATTCCATTTATATCATATATTTATTTTCTATAACAATCATAAAATTATTAAAATTTATATCGATTGTTTTATTGATGTTCGGTACTTGAGAAAAAATGGACTTTCTATAATTACAAACTGTCCTTGTGGTCAAAAGCCCATTATTTCCAAAATTTTACTAATGATTTAAATATTATATATATCTTTTATATATTTATTTATATCTATTATAAATGTATCTATAATAGTTTATAACATTTGGGGATAATAAATGAAATGTGTTGTTCATGGAGCCAGTAAGTTGTACGTACGCATGAATACTACTTTAATTTATTTTTCATATTTAAAGGAATGAAAACTGAATGATATATAGGTATCTTATAATTCCATTATAATATCATATTTTATATATGTTACCTAATTCATTAACACCATCTTTAATATGCTTCATGAATGTAATGAACAATTCATCTCATTTTAAGGGGGCAGTAGTCCGCACTTCCTAACATAAAATTATCATATTCACACATCATGAAAATTATAAAGGAATATCTATAAATTCAAATTATATATTAAAAACAAAATATATTTCATATTCAAAATCAATTTCATCATAATTTCTACTATGAGAGGTGGTGGGGGAAAATCGAACAATCATCGTTTCATGAGGAAGTAGTTAGTTGTACGAAGAAAACAGTATGTTCATATCCATTAAATAGAGGTTTCTCAAATTGTAGTTAAAATAAATATAATAAAAACATCCACGTATTATTATGAAACCTTTGTTATTATTAAACAATGAAATAAAGAGAGTTTAGGGGTTGGATAAGGAAAATAAATGAATGACGCTTGAGAGAAGACATTACCTTAAATCAGGTAACTCATTTTAATTTAATAAAAATATATTTCTTGAAATTTATTATGCCCAATATAAGGTTTATAGGAGAAAAAACATTATGTTTGAAGCTTATTGGGGAAAATTTTTAATGATACATGGGGATTTAGAGGTGCGAGTAAGGGGTTAGAGGTGATGGCTTTTAACAAGAGGGATGAGGGGTACTCTAGGAATGTCATGAAAGATTATTTTATTATAAACATAATTTAGATTTTAAAAATGCTCAAAACACATTGAATTATAATATAAGATCTGTATTGTTCTAAATCCTCTCAATAAATAGGTTTTAGGCAAATTTTGGTTTCAAAATTAACATTATCGTTTAGAATTAACCCTTAGATAACTAATTTAACTCTTACCATGTCATTTTGTATATTCAAAAGAAATTGTTAATATAGTTACTGTAAAATGCCAATATGACCTCAAGAGATTCATCAATGACATTTAAAACATTATCTTAGTAATTTTCCAGAATATTATATTTTTTGTATTATTATACTATTTAATAAAATAGTATTTATTTTAAAAACACATTTATGTCATTTTTTTACTATTCATATCATGTATTTTTAAAAAAATCCATTACTTGATTATCATGAAAAAACCACATTAATTCAAATATATCAATTCATAATCTTCATTAAAATTATTGTATGGAAAAAAATGTCTCAAATTAAATTTATTTTAATATTTATAATCTAATTTATTTAAATCATTCATTAATAAGGTAATCACTTCTCTCCATTGTGTCGTAAATATATTTATTTATATGATGTCTAAAAATTAAGAATAAAATACAATTATTCAGGATATATTTTTATCATTTTTAAGAATATTTATAGTAAAATATATCAATTATATAACCCCATAAAATATTGTTTTACTTAAAGATACATGTTTATGATACATTTTTCATTACTTTAAATTATTTCATATAAAAAGTCATTTTCACATCCAAGTGACACAATGGGGTCCCAAAACTAACCCACGGATTCCCATGGTCATAAATATCTAATCCAATATGATTTTGATACAATTGAAGGTACTTTATTATTATTTTAATATTAGTTTTTTCCCATTATTTACCATATTTAGCATTTAACCATTGTAAATGAAATATTTACTGAAGTTACTATTAATAATATCTAAAAAAGGTACCTATTTACACAATTTGGACCTCATGATTTAAATTATGGATTCCATTTCTCCAAATTCAAAACATTTATTTGGTATAAATTAATTTAAAATTAATTCTCGTTGTTAAAACCAAAAAGTGGGTTTTTAAGATGTAACAACTATCAAAATAATGACACGTGTTTATGTCCAATTTAAAATTGATATTACTTCCAATGACAATAATTTTTTTAAATGATAAAAACATAATCCAATTACACTTTAAAAAAATATAAAAGTACAAACTCACTATATATATAAATTAGATAAAAATACAATTTTCAATTAAAATGGAGTATTTTCCAATATTCATAAACGTATGATTTTTTTCAGAAAATTCCAAAATTTCATCAAAAGTAAATTTTTATGTTCTGATTCTAATTAAGAAGAATATTTTTTAAATAGATTACTTTAAAAATAAAAATACTTTATTTAAAAATGTTTTAGCATCAAAATATAATAAAACGTTCTTTTATAAATATTATAGTTTTTCATGCTTAGAATGAGATTCATTATTATTTGAAGCATCTAAGATTCATTAGATAAATGTAAAAACATTTAATAAATATGAAAAATAAAAAATTTATTTTTGATTATTTCTACCAATACAATTGAATGGCGTTAACTACCATTTCAAATAATAATATTATTATATTATCTTTCTGTATAACTCAATGTTCTGTGCTATGTAAGATTTCGAGGAAACCCATTGTTACATGCTAAGTAAGCTATCTTAAGAAGCATCCACTTTTACATAAAATTAATATCTTAATCATCAGTATTAATAGAAATAAAAAATATTTATTCTATAGATACCTATGTCGTAGGATCCGTCCTCGTTTTTTGAAATTGCATCCTCGCAATTTTAAAATTGGGATTGGAAACTTCATTAAATATCCAAAACCAGAAAAACTGTCAATAAAATAATCATTTAAAAGAATTAAAGAGAAGTTCCAAAGTCACATGAGATAACACAAACTACAATTCCATATTTGAAATCATTGATATGGAAAACAAACTAAGTGTAAAGTTATGATTAATAGTGATGGAAAACATTATCGGGAGAAAGTTAACAACTATAAAATCACAAAAAATTGATATATGAAAAGACCATTGATTCCCCAGTAGAAACCGTTAAAAAACAACATTTTTTCATGTTTCTTTTCATAAAGTTGAGGAATTCATTAATGAAATTGATAAGAACATAATTAAATTTAATTAATTTTCATATAGAGTTTCATCGTTTAATAAATTACTACCACAAACATATCTTATATCCAAAAGATGAGTATTCAAGATGATTTAGTCACAACTAAATAACTATAATTATCATCTCAATAATCACATAATCCATAAATGATGACTTATATATTTCCCCTATCTATAAATGTTAATCAAAAACAAAATGACTAGTACAAGATTAGTCAATCTCCAAAAAGGACAATCCTTTATAAAAATAAATAAAACTCTTAGTCTCCATAACTCAACAAATGATACATAAAGTTCAACAAAGACCATTCAATACACAATAGTCCTTAAAATTCTTCAAAATAATCTAAACTAATTTTGAAACCCAATGCTCAGAAAAATTTTATAACGTAATTTTCCAAGGTAAATCTTATCATTTAACTCCAAATAACATCGAGTACTCATAATGTACCATACTGAAAAGTAATTGACCTAATAACGTATTCTCTAAGATAGGTTAATCATTTTCATAAATTACCTGAATATCTATAATTCCACAATAAAATCATATATTCTTCCAAAATAGTTATACTATTACTCCTAAAATAAATTCCCATAGTATTTTATTTTCCATAGGCATATATTATTCAAAAAGAGATATCGTCTTCCAAAATAAAATTTATCACTTAATAAATAAATAAATTTACTATAATAAGGATGTCTATTTGATAAAAACATATGTTCTAAAATAATCTTATTCTAGATCATTTAGCTAAAAATAATAAGTCATACTAACCATGGACTTCATGTATCTATGTGGTAGGTAATAAATCCTAGTCGCATTTTGGTTGTGGGTTTGATTCACACAATATTTTCCGATGCGATGGGCTATCACACAGTCATAGTTTTTTCCTTTTTCATAAACATTATAATTATAATAACACTAACAAAATTAGATAAAAATCCTTAAAAATATCTATAACATGTTTTATCCTCAATGGATATCCCATACCTCGCATTTTCATCCCAAAAAGTAATAACCCGTAATTTCCTGAAATATAAAGATCATATAACCACAAATGGTATTTTATAACCATATCGACCAAAAAATATAATTATTCCTCAAATAAAATTTTCACGTAATAAACTTAATCGTTACACATACAAGAGAAAATTATTCTAATTTAATCTCATCAACGAAAGAGCATTAATACTTTTAAACATTTCATCACCCATATATCTAACATAAATATTGAATTCCTAAAATATATAAATCATAATAATCAAAACTTATTCATGATACTTTATCCATGTTATTTCATATTACTCTTTTATAATTCATTCCAACAAAAAATCATGCTTAATTTCCACTGATTTCAATAATGTTAAAACATGAGATATGAAATAATTTATACATTTCATAGATCATTTTCAATTTTTTCATCTTCAATTGGAATGAAATTAGGTATTGGTAAACATGTATTTTAAGGTACAATGGATCCCATAATCGAACCATATTTTTAGGACATCTATTTGAGTAATGACCATGTACACCACATTTAAAATATTCAATTGATCCCCTAGAACAAACATATATCACCTTCCTCGAGTAAACTAAACGCTTCGTTATTTTAGGGTAGTTTATTACTTTATGACATTCATTACCACATCTATAACATCTTTCCATACCATTGAAGCATTTTCCTTGGTGTTTCATTCCATATCATTTACACATAGGTTTTTTTAATATACATTCATTAATGATTTTTACCTGAATATCCAATTTGATTTCATTCTCGCATATTTGAAGCCTTTGAAAATTTACAATGGTTCAAGTGGTCAATCATGTCTCAAGATAGTTTTTTTATAATAACCACAAGAGTTCTAATTGTTTATCCCATTTCAATCAGATTCTCATTCAGAAAACTGCCATAGATTCATTTACATCAGTTATTACTTTGATGCCTACTAGATGTAGACATTTACTAAAACCAAAAGGTCAGTGTGAGTGTATCACTAAAATCATGATATACATTCTTATGAAGAGTGTAAACACTAAGATATACTTATTCATGTTATCTTAAACTGATTCAATTTATCGTAAATAACTATGACTATTTATAATATTCTAACCATTATGATTATGTCACTTATTCTTAAATAACACCTTATCCTCTAATGTTATCTAAAATGACTTATGATATAAACTATATGGCCTCAGCTCTAAAAATTACATAATCTTGTATTAAGTTAATAATTCACTTTGAGGATATTTTCAGGTTTAGATAATTAGAAAATTATTTAATAAATTATACATAATATCTTGAATATTACAAGTAGATACTTCTACTCACAATCCATTTTTTTCATAAAACAAAAACCCTTTAAAAAGGATCATTTTATGTTCCATGTTCTAAACAGAATAACTTTTCCTTGATCCCATCCTTGACCCTCTTCATCTTTAAGTCCTATGAAAAAAATATTTAAACTTGGGATGATTGTAAAAATCCTAGTAAGGGATATATAAACAATGAAAACTATTAGAAATTCCAAAAAAAAAACATGTAAACCATTAATAATTTTCATAATGTAATACATTTTGACCTTGAAGGAGAAGAAAAAACACTTCACTGAATATAACCTCATTGATTACCCTTTGTTTAACCAAATGATTGCCATAAATGTAATAGAAAGCAACAAATAACATAAAAATAAAACTTAGGACATAAACATATTTAATGGAATAACTATATGGTTGACACCCACACATATCACAAAATGGAATATCCATATAGCTACATCCATACTGAATTCATTGGAGGATATAACATAACAACCCATACTTAGTTTTTCAAGGAACCACCCATCATTTGGATTATCATGTAACCACCCGTCATTGGTTTAACATGTAACCCATAAAATGTCTAAGTACAGTTATATAATAAGAACACATAAAATATTGAAAATATTAACATTTCACTAATAACATTTCATTTTCATTTATAAGTAATGATTTCAAGATATTAAAATAAAAAATCTATTATGAAAACAAATTTCAATACTCAAACTATGTAAAAATGGTTTTTGGTTTTTGTTTTCCTTTTAAAAACATTACGGCTTGTCAAGTAATCTATATAACAAATAAAAATCATAGTAGTAGAATATTCATTATTTTTGTATAAATTAGAAACATTAATTTTGTAATTTAGGAAAAGTTTTCATAGAGAAAAACAGATTCCATTTGAATGAATGTAATAGTGGACAGTGCTTATTATACACTATGTAAAAGAATGTGGTTTACATTATCAAAACATGCCTCAATGAATGGAGATTGATATGAAGTCTCTTACAAAGATCATATTGTTAGTCAAATAGATTGATTATGTATATTCATTATATATCCACATAAATAAGTTATAAATACTAGATAAGATATGAAAATTCATTTATCACATAATCCTTGAATAACATAATCATGAAAAATAAGATCAACCTAAAGAATGGAAATTGTGTTAAGAAGTTCTATTATAAATATTCAGTATCCTCACAACGTCACATAAATATTCAGAAAATTGGTCTATTAGAGAATAGAGGGACCCTAATAAATTATAAATAAAATGGAAAAAAATAATAATATATAAGAACATATCCCAACATTTGGAAATTTAAATTTAAAGACATAACATAAAATAAGTCATTGACTCAAAGTGATGGTGAATGTTTCCCTTACCTTGAGACTGATTCTTCATGTATATTCCTTTGTCTTCATAAATAATAAATAGAAGTTATTTTCTAATTTCATAAAATCATTTTTCATTTTTATTATTCTTTTTATATCACTTATTACTTATTTGTAACAATCTTATAATTATTCAATTTCATATTGATCATTTTGTCAATGTTTGGTACTTGAAGAAAAAATAAACCTATTATAATTACAAACTATCCATCTGGTAAAAATCTGACTCTATCCTTAATTTTATTAATGAATTAAATATTATATATATCCATTATATAAGTATATATATTGAGAAAATATTTATTTATAATAGTCCATAACATTTGGAGATAATAAATGAAATCCATCGTTTATGGAGACGGTAAGCATACGTATGCATGAACGCTACATTCATTCATTTTTCATATTTAAAGAATAGAAACTAGATAATACATAGGTATATTATAATTATAGTATAATATCATATTTTATATACATTTCATAAGTTCATTAACATCGTCTTCAATATGTTCCATGTATGGCATGAAAGAGTCATATTACTTTGAGGGGGCGGTAGTTTTTATTTCTTCAAATGAAATTATCATATTTACACATCATGAAAAGAATAATCGGTGTGTTTTAAAATAAAAATTACAGAATAAAAAAACTAATAAATATCATATATAAATACAGTTCCATTATAATGGACACCATGAGAGGTGGTAGGGGGAAATCGAACAATCTTCATTTTGTGTGGTAGTAGTTCCACGTACACAGAAACAGTTTGTTCATATCCATTATATGGAGGTGTGTGTAGGTTTAAATTAAAAAATCTCATTAAAAAATCCTATTATATTTAATATAATGTTTTTTATAAAATAATGAAATAAATATAGATTTGGGGGATATAGAAGGAAAAGAAATTAAAGAAGCTTGAGAGAAGACATTAACTCAAATTGGGAAACACCTTTTGATTTAATCAAGAAGGCTTTATTTAATTGAATTATTCAATAGGTAATGTTTCTAAGATGAATAGAGGGATTTTGGGAGCATATTCTATAAGAGTTTGGATGATCCAAGGGGCGTGAGTGGTGTGATTATGCAGTTAAAGGTGGTGGCCTTTTATAAGAGGGTGGAGGTGTACTTTAGGAATGTCATGAAAGATTATTTTATTATAAATTGAATATAGATTTATAAAAGGTCCAAAACTCATTTAAATCAAATATAAGATGATGATTATTTGAAATTCCCTCAAAAAATAGTTTTTATACAAATTTTTGTTTCAAATGTAGACTTATAATTTATCTTAAACCCTTAGTTAACTAATTTTACTCCAACCATGTCTTCATGTATGTCCATACTATATGGTTAATATAGTTACCATAAAATTCTAATAGATCCTAAAGTGGCACTTTAATGACATGTAAAACATTATATAAGTAATTTGGCCAAATAATATATTTTTAGGATTGTAATATCATTTAATATAATAGTATTTGTTTTAAAATCTCATTTATGACAAATGTTATACCATTCATATAATGACACTTTGAGAAATCCATAAAAATAATATTCATTTCAAAAGACCTCATACATTAAATTATAACAATTAATAATCATAATTAAAATTAGTGGATGGCATTTAATGTTTCAAAGTAAATTTACGTTAATATTTATAATCTCATTTATTTAAATCATTCAACAATAAATTAATCACTACATCATTATTGTGTCCTAAAAAAATTTATTTGATATATAAAAATTAAAAATAAAATACAACGATATTGGAAATATATTTCTCTTTTTAATGAATATATATAATAGAATATATTAATAATATAACCCCATAAAAATTGGTTTACTAAAAGATACATGTTTATGTTGCATTTTTCATTACATTAAATTAATTATTATTAATTTCCATTTCCACATCCATATGGATCCATGGGGTAAAAAAATTGTCCAAAGGATAACCATGGTCGAAAATATCTCACACAATAAGATTAGGACACATGTTAAATAATTTCAAAAGTTATTATTCATAATGTCTAAAAATAAAAATTACCTATTTACACAATTTGGATATCCTAATTCCAAATATAGAAGTCAATTATCAAAATTGAAAACACATAATAGGAAGAAATTAATTTAATATTAAATCTTATTGTTAAAACCCAAAACTGGGTTTTTAAGAATTAATAACTATCAAAATATTAACATGTTTTTATGAGCAACTTAAAATAGAAATTACTTCCAATGACTATAATTGTATTAAATGATTAAAAATTAATCTAATTAGATTTTAAAAGGAATTAAAAGTACCATCTAAATATATAAATAAATTATATGAAAATACAATTCTGAATTTAAATGTAATATTTTTCATGATACATAAAAATATTAATTTTATCAGAGAAAACAATAATTTCATCCAAGGTTAATTTTTTTGTTCCACTTCTAAATAATAATTATATTTTTTTTTTCAAATAGAACATATAAAAGTTAAATAATACATTTAAAAATGGTTCTTTATCTGAAGGCGATAAAATGACCATTTCAAAATATTGGTCTATTTCATGATTTGAGTCAGATTAATTCTTATTTGAAGCATTTAATAGTCATCGGATCAATGTATGAACATTTAGTAAATATGTAAAATCATAATACAGTAAATTTTGTTCGTTCCCACCAATATAATGGAATGTCGTTAACTACAATTTAAAATAATATTATTATTATATTACATTTTAGTATAAATCATTGTAGTGTGCAACCAACGATTTAAAAAACTCATTGTTCTGTGTTGAGTACAATATAAAAAAAGCATCCACTATATTGTAAAATTTATATCTTATTCATATGTATTAATAGAAAGAAAAAATTATTAATTCTATAAATTCTTGGGTCATTACACTGTGTTCCAGCCATACACAACCAACTATATGAAGGGGGAACCAACATGGTTTAGTCACATATTTAGGGAAAAAATTCACCGACAATGTGAAACTTCTCAAAAAAAATATATGTAGTTTTCACAAGATCGTGCTACCCAATCCACAATATTTGAGAAAACTGTACACCATATATTTCACCACAATCCATCCTTTTCAAAGTTATCTTACCTATGAGTCCAACCCTACATGGTTTATTATAAATATATGAAATTCTTTTTTTCTTCACCATGAAAATTTCTATGCTCTAAATAATCCAATAACATCCCTGAAACATTTCTGAACTCATTAGGAATAAATTTTAGGTTCATAAGAGAAAATTTGGCCAAAATTTAAAACATCAATACCATAATAAATATTTGTTTTCATAAAAATATAACATTTCTAATATCATATAATATATTCTTTTAATATCTTATTCCCTATTTGTTAAAATTATTTCATTATTTTCACTATTTCATGTGTTAAATGCATAGTTTTTTTAGGATTATTTGACTTGATGTTATTGTTCCAATCACTCAGGGGAGGGATGTTGTCAGCTTGAGTGTAACTCGAGATAACATAGTATTGTGTTTATCATAAGTTTAAAACAGTGTTCTATATATAATAAGCAAGTAAGAAATTAAATTTATTCTAAAAGGATAATTTTGTAATGTCTTAATTTGTTACATAATCTCCATTCCAAAGGGGGTTATGACTTTTTAAATATTGTATTTTGAGAAGTGAAAAACCTCTTTAAGGTGGATAGTAATGTTTATGGGAGGGATACATAGAGTTTGGGATGAACTAAGGTGGGTTATGGTTTGAGAGGGGTAGGGGAAGATATCCACTTTTATAAGTAAACATGAATGTCATTTTTTGGTAATACATAATGTTTTTAATAACGAGAAGCCACTCTCTAATAATGTTCTACCAAAATTTGTAAATAGTTTATATGAGAATATATGGGGTCGATTAAGGTCTCAAACACACATTATCACACATCATTTAGGTCATTTACTCATCGATTTTTCACTTTTACTTTTAAATATTTCACTACAGTAACGAGTTTCTACCTATGTAACTTATCATTTATGCATAAAAATAAAATGGAACCTATTATATATGTTTTTACTTCTGATTCCAAATTTAAAATACACTTAATTTTATTAAATTTATAGAACTGATAAAATTGATTTCTAAATAATTATTATATAATGTATTTAAATAATTTATTGAGAAAAGTATTAAATGATATCTAAAACATTAAATATCTTTGTAATCTGGAATAAATATTTTTAAATTGATAATATAACTTATAAAATTTAAAATAATTCTCTAAAAAGATTTCAAAAATTTGTAAATCATTATTATAAACTAATAATTCCTTAAAATTTCTGGTATTAGTAAAAATATTATATTCCACATTTTGACTAATTTTTTTAAAGTCATTTAAAAATTCATCTAAATAAAATATTAACATGTTTAGTCAAAAAATGAAATTAATTTTTGAAAATTTAAATTCTAAAATGAAAATATAATATATAAATAATATTTTTAATGAATTGACCTTTTCACACATAATGGTGTTTTAATCATCATTTGTATATAGTTACATATAATTAAATAATGATATATTTTTTAGAATTCAAAATATTACCAATTATAATAAACTTTTAACTACGATCATTTTAATATATTGAAATACATTACAAAATGTTTTTAAATTATTCTTCAAAAAATATCCTTTTTAGAATATTAATCAATCATATTAATAATATTTAATTATTTTAATTGATTATCTCCCTTTTATCTACTTTGGATTATATTATTCAGATAATTGTAATATTTATAGGCTGGATAAAGTCATGTGATTCATTGGTTCAGTGTTTCATGTGACACATTCTATTAAACATAGTATTAATCTAATGGTTCTAATATCATGGGATGTCATATAAACTAACTCATCATCAATATAACAATGTCCGTATTGGAAGGAAACGGCCTCTATGACACATAATTACATTTTAGTGTCATGGTGGAATGATTTGTAGAATAATCATAATACTTTTTTTCTCCAATCATTCAATACATTAATCTGATATACATTAATATTTTTGCGGGATTAGTTGGTTTGATAAATAACACATAACCAAACTAACTAAAATATTCAATAACATCAAAAAACAACATAAAAATATTTTACCTGAGTACTCATTAGGCCACAAACGTCCCTATGTATGAGACACAACAGTCCACTATCAATTTCACATTTTTTTAACAAAAGGTGTATTTAATATTTGTCTTAAAATAGATGATAAATAATTATTAAATGATTCATATATAAATTATCCCAATATTAAATTAGTACGGACTAATAAAATATTTTATAATTTATATATCCAATGAGATAATTCTAATAGTATGTAATATTAGAGACTATAAAAACCTTCTTTTTCTAAGTGTTATAAACAATACTATAGATATCTAAAATATATACATATTATAATATTCTCAATTCCATAAAACATTTCACTCTAAAATAAAGAAAAATTATTATTCATATTAATGAATAATAATTACACCTTACCAAAACAGGATGAAGACATAAATTTTCTATTTAAATACTGAATATAATAAAATTTCACAAATTATAGTACTAATAAAGAAAGTAAATATTGATTATCAGTTTCATCATATAATATATAACTTATTACTCATTTACATTCATTGTGATCTTCATCAATTAACTATTATCTCTGATTCTATTTTATTAACACAATTTTCTGATGAAGACTAAGTATCTAATACACAAGAGTTAGAGTTAGTGGAATTGATTACAATAAAATTCGCATTCAGATTCTTAGAAATATTTAATTTTAGAAAACCTATCATGTCACACCCTGAACATGGACACCAGTTATTTTATTCTTTTATTGGTCTCGTGTCATTTGGATGATGTTTAGTTGGGTCCCTATTTGAACTTTTATGAAGTTTTGTATTTTTGGCGGTTCTCGGGGCAATGCTCGGTCACCGCACCGCTAGCGGTGACCATGCATTCGGTCCACGAGACTGCGTGGATGAATGATTATTATCAATATCCAAAATTAAATTAAACATATATTTCATTTTAAATACCATTTAGTTTATATTATTAATATTTTTTAGTTATTAATATTTTTAATATTATCATATTATTTTTATTAATAATAATATTATTATTATTATTATTGAGAAAGAATTTTATTTTAATTATAGTGTTGTTATTATTATTATCGTTATGTGTGGGTTATTATTATTATTTTTTATATCATTGTGTTATTATTATTATTATTTTTTGTTTTATTATTATAAGTATTCTGATAATAATAATAATAATACAATCTTAAACCCAAAACTGCCCGGTCCCCCCCCCCCCATTCCCCCCTTGCTGGCTGTGGGCCGCACCCCCCCCCCCCTCCCTCCCCGTCGGTCTCTCCCTTTGTCGCGTCACTCCCCTCTCCTCCCGGGCTCCACCTTTCTGCTCCCCTTTCCCCCTCTCTCATCCGCTGCATGCCTTTAGAGTGTGTTCTCCCTCGTAGAGCGGGGAACACGTGCATCAGTTTAAAGACGAATATGTATATATATAGAATTTTGTACGCGCATGCAAGTGAGGTGTTTCTTGAGTTAGAAATTTTTTAATGGACTTCCTTAAGGTAGTTAAATCCATGCATTTACTTTCCTTTGAATGTCCTTGATGGTTAATGTTTAATATATTTTTGGATTTGTTTCTCATGTGAAATATTTTTGTGCCACATAATATTATTTTATATGTTGTGAATTTGGTTTATTAATTTATATAATGGTTTCGAGTCATGTTTTAATATGGTGTTTGTGTATGGTTTGTTTTAAAAGAGGATACTGGGTGAGTTTTTGGTGTAAAATCCTAGTAGAACTTCTTGAATTTTTTTAATAAAATATTTTAATTGTTTATTAAATTGTGAATGGAATGAGAGACATGTATGCGATAGGTTTTGTGTGTGTTTGGTCTAAAACTCTGATTTGAGTGTTTCGGTATAACACCTTATGGTATTTCATGAAAATATTTTTTAAATTTTAAATGATTTGTGAAATAATTTGGGTGCTACGAATTTGGTTTTGAAAGTCTGTTTAGGCGCACATGATTTTAAATATAGTTTTCAATGTGTCATGCGCTTTTGTCTAGTTTTGAACTCTAGTGTTATCTTGAAAGAACATTCTGGATCATTAAAATGATTATTAAGTTATGTTGGTGTTGGTGGGGTTTTTGTAAACACTTTTCGGATTTTTAATGTGGTTTAATAAGTAATGTTGATGGTGTGAGTAATGTTTTGAAAACATTTCGAGCTAATTATTTTACACTGTTTGTTCATTTGGATTAATTTAAGTCAGTGGATATGTGTTTTTAGTTGTTATGTGTTTGTTGCTGTGCATTGGTGGGGTAACCCCACGATACCATGATCATCAGCTTTCACATGCATGTGACCCTGTGCGAGGTGTGTTGCATCGTCATAATCGAACTATATGTTGACGTAGGTACCCACTTTACTTCTTTTCAAAATTGAAGTTACATTATTTCCTACTATTTACGTGCAATATTTGTTCAGATTAAATATTTTATTAATTTTATTAAATGTGAGATAATATAAGACAATCAATTTTTATATTATTATTGGGTGTAAAAAAGCCATATATTTTATACGGGACACTTGAAATATTTTCTTGTTGGACGAACCCCCTATAGTGGAAGAATTCCAGTTTGAATTTTAAACATAATTCACGAAATTTCAATTATTGTTCTGGTTTTAATGATAAATGATTTCTTCTGAAGCTTGAACAATCATTTTGGTTCATTTTAATGTGGTGATTGTGAAATTTATTTAAATAACAGTGTGGCACTTTATGTAAAATGGTGAAAATGTTTTGATAAAAACCCTCCTAGGATAACTCTCCTACCTCGGTTGGAATTGATTGTTTGGGAGGCCGTGCTTAGAGGATCCCAGGTACTTTGGTAGTTTAAAAAGAAGGAGTTTTTCCAATTGGGTGGCTTGGGGTGATGCCTGTGGTGCTTTATATATATATATTATTGGATGCTCGGTTGGTGTCCGTTTCCTCACCCCCTTTTCAAAAACTTGAGACATGGGAATCTGGAATATTAAGAGAATATTCTAAAAATTATTACGGCGTTGGTAGGTTATGGTACTGAACAGTGGCCCATTGTAGGTGGATATATTGGGTTCATTACTGTGGGATTTTCCCTCAGCCTACTAGAGAAAGGATGGTCGATCATATTGTGCATTTTTTTTTCATCATGGGTGACATGTCAACGAGGATGATTTCTAATGTATTGGTGTATTTTGGTTTATTATTGATCTCCAAGGTTCACCCATGTGTGTAGGCTTTCAATTACTTGTTTTGTTGAATATGGTTCTTGTAAATATTTTCTTTTCATTGTCCTGACTATGTAACAACTATAGCATTTTCATGTGTAGTGTTTTTACTATAAAGTGATGTGTCGTTTTAATGTTGGTTATGAAGACTATTTTCAAGGAGAAAATATTTATAATATTTGTGCAAATTGAAAATGTAAACATCACTTCCCCTTTAAAAAATTCCAATATCTCATTAAAATAATGACTTGGGTTTTTGAGAAATGAATAGGGGAAATTAATCGTACATTGATTTTGAGTGACATGTATAAAATATTAATTTTATAAATTGTAGTTCAAACATGAAATGATGTTACTATTATTTTAAAGGTAGTGCATTGGGAATAGATATTGGGCTAGCCTACTGATTTTAAATACTCATGACTATAGTTCTTTTCTATTTTTGGTGTTTGTGCAGGCTAAAGCTTGGGTGTGTTCTCCTCGGGTGACTTTCAGTTGGGAGTTAGAGTGTGACCCATGACTTCACATGGAGATAGTGGTTGTCTCTTTTGGTTATTTTTGTTTTCCTTTGATCATGTTTAGTTACTAGAATTTGTTTATCTATTTTTCACTCCTCTGTTTTATTTCAGATTCATTATTTATTTATTTATTTTGGGTGAAATCATTCCCACATCCTTTGTTGATGACATGTGACTTGTCACCAGCCCGAGAGGATCAGGAACGCCTCTCGGGCAATGTCTCAGGCCGGCTAGGGTGACCGGTTCACGGTCAACGCAGGTTGTTTCATGAAAAAATGGTATCATAGGGAGGTTGGCTCTTAGCAGACCACACCATTCAAAGTAGGCCCTTATTATTTGGGGTGTCTGGTAGAAGGATATTAGGATTGTCGGGGCTCATGAGGTATTTTACGGGTCGGTGCCTGATCACCACTGCTCGCAACGAGACCAGAGTTACCAGGGGTAGTCCAAGATTTGAGTCTTTTTCCTTTAGTTTCTTTGGATTGAGGGATGATAATGGGGGTGAATCGGTTCACGTTGTGGCCTCATGTGCGGGTGGTGACCCATGTGGAGTCCAAGTGCCTGGTTTAAGGTCATCTTAGTGTTATGTCTTACTTGGGGCATGGCTCACCACCATGTCGTCGGGTTAGGTAAAGACACTAGTTCCTCTTTCCGATGGATTATAGTTGGTTTTGTTTTGTTTTGAACTCGGTCGATGTGAGTGTGTGTTGAAAATGAAAGGGATTTCGAAATGAAAAAATGGGTTTCCTCCAAATTATTTTTGAAATTAGTAAAGTGGGGGTTTCTTAAGAGAAAGTGTATTGGTTTGGAAAAACATGGTGTGTGTTTGGGTTTGGTAAGGAAAATAAGTGTTTGAGCCTTTTTATTATTTATAGAGGATCACACGAGAATGGATATGTATAGAAAGTGTGTGTTGAACTTGTTTACAAATGATGTGAGAAAGATTGAATGAACGCACAAATGATGATTCATAAGGTTCCATAGGGGTGTTTTAAATTTCTTTTAGAAATAATGGTTTTTGAAAAGAGATTTATGCTTGTATGTGTATATGGGTGGCTTATAAGATTTTTTCCCTTGTCTTTTGTTGTATCTTTGATTGAGTTTTGGAATGATATCAGTTTCGATGGTGTTTTTCATGTTGTTATGAGTACGCCGCCCAGAAATCCTCCAAATGTTGTTAATGAGTTATGTCCAGTTCCCATTTCTTTTTTTGTGTTTCCTGCTTATCGAGGTAATCGATGTCTGTTAGAGGCCATTATATAGTTCAGAAAGATAGTGTGTCTTCGGGTTGTTGCGAACTCCTAGGGTAGTAATGGTTTGTACAGTCCCATATTTATTTGAGGGTTCAGTTCTGGATGAGTAAAGGTGGGATGCGTCATCATTGTTAGAGTCTCGGGTGTAGTTGGTGGGAGTCATATGTTCTGAAGATTCCCCGTCTGGTAAGTATTTTTATCTGTACCGACTCCCAGTTTGTTGGATTGTTCTCTTGACTTCCACTAATAAAGCCTGTTCATGCATTCTAAGCCTCTTTGTCGCATCCCTCTGAAGTCTTCCTACCATGATATTGTTTGGGCAACCGGGGAGAGTTCTGGAAGAAGCATCGCTCGTGAGGAAGTAGTTGGGGACTAGAGGACGAAACTACATAACTGTGAGGCAGAAGATGCTTCAGTCAACAGGGCCCCAGCCACATGTCTCTGGGTGAAGCTCATGCACAGTCAGGAGTTTCTGAGGGTGTGTGGAACCTCGGCCTGAATAATGTTTTCAGCATTGGTATGGAAATATCCAAAATTTCCATATTCTATTCTCATCACTGTCATAATCTTATCCTTGTTGTGGTAGCGTGAACAGTGTGTTCCCCCCAATCCAAGTGGTCTTATTATCTCTTAGTGTGGTTTTTAAATTGTTCGGTCCCTTTAAATGATGTGGGCCTTGAATGAATGGACCTATTTTGATTTTGTGTTGGTCTCAGCTGTGTTTGTTATGGGGAGGTTCGTTCGTGAAATTGATGGGAGGTTTTGAGTTAATTCTTCATCCTTATGTTGAAGGACTATTTCGTAGAAGGTTTTCCAACAAAGGATCGGGTGTTTTATTTGGTCCAGGTTGGGAAAATGAATGAGTTTAATTTGGGAGTTCCCGCGTTGACCCCCCTGGGGGGTGTTCGAGTTTCAAGGGTTTTTATGTTTGTAAATTCTTGTGGTGGGAGAACCCTCCCGTGACCTCCCCTCAACCTCAAGAAGTGATTGTTCATGAGTTGGATGGGTGTGACGTGTGTTACTAATGGTCACCCCGAGCCTCTAGGTTTCTTCTTCTTTGGTTTGGTCGTGGACTCAAGTTATGTCAATTCTTGTCTTGGTGACTTTCTGGTGGCAGAAAGTGTCTGTGGTGGGAAGAATTATCACACCCCGACCACAGAAACCATTTATTTTATTCTTTTATTGGTGTCACATCATTTTGATGAGGTTTATTTGGGTCCCTGTTTGAAATTTTCCAAAGATTTATATTTTTGCGGGTCTTAGGATGGTGCGTGGTCACCGCAACGTTAGCTGCGACCATGCGTTCGGTCTTAGAGACTGCGCGGTTGACCGAATATTATCAATATCAAAAATTAAATGAATAAGATTTCATTTTAAATACCATTTAGTTTATATTAGTACTATTTGGTTCATATTAATATTATTAATATTATCATCTTCTTTTTACTAATAATATTATTATTATTATTATTGGGAAATAATTTTATTTTAATTATAGTGTTGTTAGTATGAATATCATTATGTGTAGGTTATTATTATTATTATTATTATTATTATTTCAATCATTGTATTATTATTATTATTGTTATTGTTATTATTATTATTATTTGTTTTATTATTATAACTATTGTGATAATAATAATAATAATAAAACCTAAACCCTAGACTACCCCCCCCCCATTTCCCCCTTTGCTGGTCACGGGCCGCATCCCACCCCCTTCCCCATCGCTCTCTCCCATTGTCCCGCCACTCCACTCTCCTCCTAGCCACTGCATTTCCGATCCCCTTTCCCCATATTTTGTTCATCGCGTGACAGTCCCCTCCCCCAGATTTTTCTTTCCATCCAGTCCCTGATCCATGCTCTCAAAACGCCCCTCACCCTCCGCCTTTTCCCAGCACTTCTATGGCCCTCTGTCGTGCCTAGCCCTTGCTCTGTACACCTGCTGATATAACCCGCCCACCGCCCTCACCTCACGCCCCCTCCAGCTCTCTCATAACCCCCTCTGCCAATCTAACCAGCATAGGGCTACCTCGGTGCCCTCCCGCATCCCCAGTCGGCCTCTCCGGCATTCCCAGGCCCTGTGCTCCATATTTTTATCTAGTTGCCTGAACCCCTCCCTACATGCACTGTTACCGGCAAACCAGAACTCTTGTCCAATGATCTTCTGACACAAACTGAAAAACCCATCCAGCATCCCTCCTCCATTGTATTTCTTTATTTTTGGTGTTTTCTTCAATTTCACTAAACTTTGACATCTCAGTTTGTGTTTTATGCTTTTTGTACACTCTCTATAGTATGCGATTGATGTATCAAGACCCGTTGGTCCATGGTCTTACATTCGCTGCTAAAGGCAAGGCATATGGACTCTCTTCCCAATGTCACTGATGTTTCCGTTATGGTTATCAAACCTACGGTTTTGTTTCACGTCATCCTTTTTAGTTCCTTTTGTTTATGCGGGTCCTGGATACCTCTTTGGTCGTGTGTTGGTTTTAATTGTGCTAAAATTTGGGTGTTGTGAATTGTGGCTTGGATTTGGGATCAATTCCGGGTTCGCGGACACATTTTTTTCCCAAGTATGAATATATATATATATATACGCCTTCTGAGTGCATGTTCCCTCATGGTGCGGGTAACACGTGCATCATTTTAAAGATGTATATGTATATATATGTAAGTGTGTGTGTGCCTGCAAGTGATGTATTGCTTGAGAAAGAAATATTCGACTGGACTTCCTTGAAGTATGAAAATCCATGAATTTACTTTCCTTTGCTTGTCCTTAATGCTTGAGGTTTAATATATTTTTTATGTGTTTCTCATGTAAACTCTTGTTGTTCAACTTAATATTATTTTTTAAGTTGTGAATTTGTTTTATTAAATTATATAATGGTTGCGAGTCATGTTTTAATATGGTGTTTGTGTACAGTTGTTTTTAAAAGAATATTTTCGGTGCCTTTTTGGGGTAAAATCCTTGCGGAACTACTTGAATTTTTTTTATAAAATATTTTAATGGTTTATTAAATTATGTTTGGAATGAGATACATCTTTGTGATTGGTTTTGTGTGTGTTTGGTTTAAAATGATGATTTGGGTATTTTAGTATAACAACTTATGGTATTTCCTGATAATGTTTTATAAATTCTCAATGATTTGTTGAATAATTTGGGTGCTGCAAATTTGGTTTTGAAAATGTGTTTAGGTGCATGTGCTTTTAAATGTAGTATTCATCGTGTCGTGCACTTTTGTCTATTTTTTCACTATAGTGTTTTCTTAAAACGACATGATGGATCTTTATAATGATTAGTAAGTTATGTTGGTGTTGGTGTGGTTTTTGTAAACACTTTGAGTATTTTTGAAGTGGTTTAATAAATAATGTTGATGGCACGAGTTGTGTTTTGAAAACATGTCGAGCTAGTTATTTTGTGTTGTTTGTTCATTTGGATTGTTTTTAAGTCAGTGGTTATGTATTTTTAGTTGTTGTGTGTTTTCTGTAGTGCGTTGGCAGCGTAACCCCATGATACCGCGATCGTCGGCCTGTGCATGCTTGTGCGCCTGTGCGAGGCGTGTCGCTTCGTCATAATCAAACTGAAAGTTGAGGTAGGTTCCCATTACACTGCTTTTTAAAATTTAAGTTACATTATTTCCTGCTATTTTTATGCACTATTTGTTCAGATTAAATATTTTATTAATTTTAATAAATACGATATAATATAATACTATTAATTTTAAAATTATTATTGTGTTTTAAAAAGCCGTTTATTTTATACGTGACACTTGAAATATTTTCTTGATGAACGGATACCTAGTAGTGAATAAATGCAAGTTTGGATTTTAAACATAATTCATAGAATTTCAGTTATTGTTCTGGTTTTAATGATAAATTATTTCTTCTAAAGCATGAACAAGCATTTCGGTTCTTTTTAAAGTGGTGATTCTGAAATGTATTTAAATGCATGTTTGGCATATTATAGAAAACGATTAAAATGTTTTGATAATAACCCTCCTAGGATAACTCTCCTACTTCAGTTGCAGTTGTTTTTTTGTCAGGGCGTGCTTAGATTTTCTCGGGTACATGGGTAGTTTAAAGGCAAGAGGTTGTCCCATGGAGTGGGTTAGGGTGATGCATTTCTTGCATTATTTATATATATGATTGGATGCTCGGTTGACATCGGTTGACTCACCCCCTATCCAAACACTTGAGACATGGGAATCTGGTATATTGAGAGAATATTCTAAGAATGATCGCTTCACTGGTAGGTTATGGTATTGACAATGTGGCCCATAGTAGTTGGATATATTGGGTTTATTACTATGGGGTTTTCCCTCGGACTTCTTGAGAAAGGATCGTCGAGCGTATTGGGCTTTTTGATTTCATCATGAGTGAATGTCAACGAGGATGATTTCTCATGTATTGGTTTCTTCTTGTTTATTCCTAATCTCCTAGGTTTACCCATGTCTGTTGGATTTCAATTACTTTTTGTGATGAATATAGTTCTTGTATATATTTTCATTTCTACACCATGACTGTGTAACTACTATAGCATTTTCATGTGTAGTGTTTTTACTAGATTTTGAAGTCTGGTTATAAAGTGGGTTATGAAGAGTGTTTTCAAGGAAAGGAGTTTTATAATTTTTCTGCAAATTGAAAATTTAAACATGACATCCACTTTGAAAAATTCCAATGTATCACTAAAATAATTACTTGGGTATTTGAGAAATGAATATGGGAAATGACTCGTACATTTTTTAGTAACATGTAGAAAACCTTACTTTTATAAATCGCAGTACAAAATTGAAATGATGTTCCTTTTATTTTAAAGGTAGTGCATTGGGAATAGATATAGGTCTATCCTACTGAGTTTTAATACTCACACCTATAGTTGTTTTTTATTTTTAGTGTTTATGCAGGAAACAATGTGGGTTAGTTTTCCCCAGGCGACGTTTGGTCGTGATTTGGAGAGTGACCCGCGAGGTCACATGGAGATAGTGGTGGTCTCTTTTGGATAGTTTTATTTTCTTTTGTTCTTGTTTAGTTTCATTACTCTGTTTATTTATTTTAAAATGCTCTATTTTATTTCAGTTTATTTATTTATTTATTTAATTTGGGCGAATTAATTCCCACATCGTCTTTTGATGCCATGGTTCTTATCACCATCCCAGGAGGATCAAGAACGCCTCTTGGGCCATGTCATGGGCCACCTCGGGTGACCAGTTCAGGGTTGACCTGGGTTGGTTCGTGACATATCATCCCTATATACAAGTTCCCATACTATTTTGTTGGTCATATATATAAAATATATCAATATGATTATCATGAATTATGTTAGAATCTATAATAATGATGTATATATGGCAGAATACCATTTTTTAATTTTTTTCATCCACTACATTTAATTATTGTCACCCCACTAAAAATTATAACTTCATAGATATTACACATATAGAATTCCAAAAAGCAATATTTAATTACTAAATGACACTATTTTAGTTTTAAAATCACCACTTTCATTATTTTGGTATAAATCAAGACAATAAAAATATCTGTTATTTATGGATTGATGATTGCAAAAATCATTATGTTTATTCATTATGTAGATTATAAACAAATCTATTCTTCAAGAATCCCAACACATTGGGTTTCTGAACTAAGTATAACCAATTGAAAATTTCAAAATGGGGCTAACACAATAAAATGTTGGGGATCTATTATTTGGAATGAAACAACACAGATAGATAATCTAAAGTTACTCATTACTAACATTTAATATTTAAAATAAAAATCGGTCATCCTTTTTTGGATTAAAACAACATTTTTGGGTCATTTAGCCTTTAAAAAGTGAGGTTTTGAATGTATTATTAAACTTGATATTTTATAGGGATTTCCTTTTATAATTATAACCAACATCAAAAATTTCATATGAATAATAAATTTAATAATTTTTTAATCTTATTATAATAATTTTTATCTAATGTTTTTATAAATTATTATTATTATCTAGTCTTTGAATCTTTGTTCCTACAGTCTTATTTATTTTTCAAATGACATTAATGTGTAACATTTATACATCCCAAAATATTGGGATATTTACGTAGAAATAGATAACATGTATATTCATATGTGTATGAATTCATTATATCCATATGGTATATAAACATTTAATTTGATTTGATTTCATTATATTATATTGATAAACTTCATAAGAATATGTTTTGGGCAGTGGGTAGCCTACCACTTCACCTTTCTATAATAATACACATGCCTCAAGGTCAGTCGGTAGTCTAACATCATGTTATTAACCTCTAAGAGACATTATTCAAGATTGAATTAATTTCATTATTACATTATTACATTATATACATAACCTATATTTATCAAATTTTAATAGGATCATAATGTAAATTAAAAATATAGGTCAATGTAGATGAAACAATAAATATTATGGTGGTTCACTTAAAATTAATTCAAGGATCTATTTCAAAGAAGAATTTTTATAATATAAATAAAATCAAGTATGTAATATCCATTCTATATATATATATATATATAAAATTAAATTAAGATATTATATAATAAGATAAATAAAAATAAATTTGTCATATTTATTTTAGGTTTTGAAATCAAATTTTATAAATCCTAGAACAAACAATTTATAAAAAATTTATAAATTAATTGAAAATAAATATAAAAATAATATTTTTTATACTGGTACATGAAATTACGTAAGATCTACAAAATTTTCATTTTATTTCCCCACAATATATTTATTCGCAATGTAGTGTCACAGTATAACCCTATAATATATTTTCACATAACATATAGTGGTAGCAGAGTGTGAAACCTAATATTCACTTGAAATTCAATGTATTATCAGTAAAAATCCATTAATTACATTTACACAATACATATCATTATCTAACATAAAATGATAATGTATTTTCAAGGATTGGACTTAGTCTTTGATAAACCTTAATGTATGTTTCACCATGACAACACATTGGATTAATTTTGTTATTGTAATGTAGAGTTGTTATGATATAATATGTTGTGTTAATAACATAATTTCCAACACCAATACATGATTATTTGTAACATAAAAATATTATGATTTATTTTTTCATATTACCTAGTTTCTATACATATCATCAAAAGAGTGTGTATAAGATTAACTTGTAATACATCATAACTATAGGTAGAAATCATAATATTACATAGAAACTAAATTAAATTTTAAGTTAACTGATTCCATTTTTTCTTCACAAACATGTTCTTCAAAACAAAATCAAATAAACATGTTATGTCATTTATTAATATTTTTTCTCATACCAATGACATGATTTGTGGGATCCTTCAAATGAACATGGTTGTATTATAAAACCCATATTTATGGGATATATCATCCAAATAATCCACATGTAAATGAAATATGATGAATATAATAATGATTACCTACATATGAATAAAATGGGATATATCATTTTATTCCAATCGAGAATACTTGATGTTGATAATAAATGTACTAGAAAAATATAATATTATATACTATGGAATTACATCAGTAGTTGAGTCCACAATTATATCATGATTATTCACGTAAATCGAGAGGGGATATAGAGCCTTCATTATAATTTATAGAAAATTATATGGGAATGAAGTTATATTCAAAATATTTTGTATGAAACTGATGATCAATTACATTATAACAGAATATAGATCACATATATTTTTATATCCATACATGTTTTTAACTATTTACTGAAACATGTCATCCATATTCCACATATCAAGTGAATAGATTTATTTTTATTAAATCAGTGCATTGAGACTATTCAATTTATATGAAACCTATAATTTATCCATTAATAATGGATTAGCATAAAATACTACATTGGGAAGAGGTGTGATATACATTCACACAACCTTTATTATGTTGGGTGAAACCTGTATGTACAACATACATTTATTATTTAGCATATAAAAAAATTTCCTTGTTATTTCCATCGTGTATTATGTGAAATTTACATTATATCTATATGTCATGTATTTCCCTATTGTTTTTTAATACATGGTGTGTAATGATGCCTTGTACTGGAAATATGAATTTTCACAATTTTTGCTAGGTCAGAACATTATGGGGTACCATGGAATGTTCACTAACTATATACAATGTAAAATGTATGAAACATTGTGTCATGCAGTTGTTAAATACATGATAAATAATGACTATATTTACAATTTCACATGGTGGTTTACGATTTTTTCAACTCACTCCATGATTTGAATTACCACAAGTCTGACCTTAAATTTTCTATTCAATATTGTGTATCCTTGTCATGTAGCTAGTGATCTCGTCTACTATGGAAATGATCTTTTAGAGTTCTTAAGGAATTTATGAAATGTTCATGGAAATAAAAATATAGATTAATATATTATATTAATTGTTGAATTAAGAAAAAATATATATAACAAAAATATAACAAAATAATGAAATAATTTTATGAAATAAATATTAAATAATTATAAATTATAATGTCACCACTATAATACTACTTAATGGATTTAAGGCATAAACAAAAAGGTCAGAGGATTATGTATATATGACATTTAATTTTATTCAAGTAATAATATAAATTGAACATGATGAAAAGAACACTAAAATATTCATGATTGTATCTTTCTAATTTAATATATAATATTTTTAAAACATTAATAACCTTAGAACTCAATTTCATTTTGATTAATTTTTTTATTTCTATATTAAATTCATCTTTATAGTGTAGAATCCCTAACATTATTTATTTAGGTTTATCTACATGTTATCCATGAGTCTATAGAAAATGATCTTGAATTTTTTGATTCTAGAACAGTATAGACAAGTGATTTTTGTTCTTCATTATTGAGGACAACAACGTGGTAACTTATTCTCTCTCTATTAAGTAGATTGATAGAAGAGTGAGTATATCTATAGGTACAGAGTGAATTATAAAGTGACTGTATTTGGGAAAAATGTTTTATCTCATAATATGATATAACAATGATTTTATAAATAAATTTGAACAACTGAAAATTTAACAAATTCAATTTATAAATATTGTTATTCTATTAAATCCCAATGTCTATGAATAGTAATAATATTATAATTATATCAAAAGGAACATGATAATTAATATTTTATCTCTTAGAAGATAAATTATTAATTATATAAATTATAATAAATAAAATATTTCATTTCTATCATAGTACTAACTCGACCGATTAATCATCGATGGAGTTTATTGAACATCAATTAATAAAATATTTAACAAAGAATATATTATTTGATCCATAAATTGATAAATATTATATTAAATAAACATAAAAATAAATAATTATTTTAATATTTACATATATAATTTTATTTATATATATGTCCATTCACAAAATGTGTGGAAAAATTAATGATAATTTATTTCCATATGAAAAATAAAAAAGAGGAAATATTCAAATCAAATATTTTAAACAAAAAAATTTCAAGATTTAATTTTTATGTGACATTATATCCATGAATAATTATTATTTCAGAAGATGTAAATTATATTTACTATTAATATTATATTCAATTTAATTTAATGATAACAGTGGAAAAGTACAAGATCATCTTATAAATAAACATAAATACACTATAGAGAAATTATTTATTATTGAAGCAATAAAAGTTCATATTAAAAATACATTGATTAATATATTTCTTTATATACTAATATTTATTAAAATAATATATTTTTTTTAATCTATATGTATGTGTAATTAATATATTCTTGAATTTATAAAATGAACATGTTGTTAAATAGCCATATCAATTGATTTAACCCGATAGTTCCATATCAATAAAAGGGATTGAAATAAATTCTTATATTGGTATGGAAGGGATAAATTCATTATTTACTTATTTAATGAAATACATATCACTTTTGGTGCACCAAATATAAGTTTCCTCTCTTTGAGAGTATGTCCTCATGGTTTTCATCGATACATCTATGATCAAGATGTACATTAATTAAAATCTCATATATATGTAATGATATACATGTTTTCATATATGAATATGTAATTACATATTAACATGTGTAATTTTAAATGTTAGACCATTCCTCATGACCTCCCTATATAGAGATTACCATGTGTGAACCTCATATGAAGAAGTCTCAGTGTCTTATAATCCTCCAACACCTGATAGTCCAACATCACTTATGTTTCAGCAAGAAAATGTTATTTGAACTATAGAAAATATGTTTAAAAATATTTACACAACATATGAATGTTATCATTATAATGAGGAACTAATTTAACCATTCAATGTGATAAATACCCTATGGACATTAACACATTAATTGGATGCTATTGAACAATAATTATGTGATAAGATATTTATTAATATTTTGGTAGTTTAAAGTAAAAAATGAATTTTTATAGATTAATAAAAATAATTTCTTTTCTTTATTCAATTAAAATTTTCATGATCCCTTAATATCCCATCATCAAGACCCATTAAGGCACACCACTACACCAGGATTTCTTAGACATTGACTTTAGTCAGCTTGTCTATCTAGATTTTGACTCATTATAACCTTCCAAATATCTAAAACCCTATAATACAAATAATTTTGGATAAATTTATAATTTAGACTTTTATATATTTTTCAAGAGTGGAACACCATATTAAATAAAAGAGAAAACATACTCTTACAATGAAAAAACATAGTATCATTCTCACACCATCGTATGAGATCCTATAAACTCCCTTTATCAAAATCTACTACCTAATTTTTTTGATTCTCAGTGTACTCTTATTTAATTTTTTTTAGTGAAACTAAAATATATTTTTGAGGAATAATTCTCATAACTATCCCATTATAAGTCAAACAAAGTCATTGGATCCCTTCAATGAGTCTGGATCTCTACTAATGTCCCCATATTGAAACCTCTATGATTGGTCATAGGTTCTATAACATAAAGATAGATCTAGTAACCATTAAGATATCGTAAAATACACTATATAAATTACCATATTTATTCAAAGGTATTATACATAAATATATTCTCTACTCAAACAACATGTGTGGTGTCAGATCCTTTATATACCATTCTATACATTACACTTCTGATATTTAATAAATATGGAACCTTAACCATGTTCTTTAACTTTTATGATATTTTAACATACTTCAACATGAATTATTTAAATATTCTAATAGTGTTTAGATAAATTTTTTGATTATATGATTTTTTATCTTTTCAAGATCTAATGGATGTGACCCAATTAACATGGAAATAATCTTTTAGTATTATATTCACTTTGGAGTTTTATCCCAAAAATATTCTTTATATAACTATGATCCTTCATCTCAAACACTATGAAAAAATCATTCCTCAACACATCAACTCATTCATTCTATAGACTGCCTAAGAAAATGGAATTCCCCAGATCGACAATCCAAAATCATGTGCTAGAAAATTATATTTATATATGATTAATACCATAAGATATTTCTCAACATAAGATTACAAATATTTTAATATTTTAGATATAAAATGTCATAATAATCATACAATCCCCTGAAAATATTGTTAATTGTCCTTTTGGACTACCTATTTATGTTTTATATTTTACAATCCTTTTAATTTTTCTTCATAATTGAACCACACTAGACTACTTTCTCGTATCCTCATACATTATACTCATTTTTATAATGTATGTTATGAAACCATAAGAAAGGGGTGAAATCAAATGCTCGGTAAAGGAAAAAATTTCAATATTCCATCAAGGTTGAGAAAGTGATAATAAGAGAAACATTAGTATGTGGAAAATATATTATTATGAATAAATGTATTAATAATATTTTCCATAATTTCATATAGGGAGACAAGTAATCTCAAAATAAGAAACATTTGTAATGTTATAAGAGTGAGAGATAATAAGAATGACACATATAGAATAATCATAGGTATATTACATAGATATCTGGCTCAAAAATAATCCTATATATCATAACATAATTAATCAATAATAACTTCATTATTTCCTTATTAGGTCATACATTACATTTTGTTTTCCATAGTGGATCATGAGTTACTTGATGGTTCCCACATTCGGTCTGGAATTTCCTATCATTTAATATAGTTTATAAGACATCACTATGCATTTTATCTTCTTGTCCCAGTTATATGTTTCATTTCCCATAGTGTATCATTATTTACTACATATTTCCCTTGGTGAATCAAGATTCAATACGTGTTTTCCTCAATGGATCGAGTATCATATCTCAATTCCGTTAGTTATCTATTGAGAATTAAAAAATACCAAATTTATTGGATGGTTTATCGACCCCCCCCCCCAAATAATAATACTCTATACATATGAGTTCAAAATAATATAAATTATTCTTCATTAATAAATAACCAATAAAAATGGTTTTATATCATTTATAAATTGTATCACATTACATGATTTCATTAAATTGATGTATGGATTAACAAAATTCAATCCCACAAAATTGATTATGTTATAAATTTATTTGGATGGTGGTTCATAAAACATAAATGAATAGGAGTAATATCAGTTAAATTTAAAGAGGATATTAGAATAAAAAATAAAATTAAGTAAATAAATTTGACAAAAATAATAAATATCCATTTTTGGAATTCAAGAAAACTCCTTATAATTATTTCTTTTAAAATAAATTCATTGACCATGTGAAGAAAACTTATTTAAAACCAAATTTTTTTTACAAAATATATTTTTTGAAATATTAATTATTTCAAATATATTATTTGAAAATACACTAACATATTAATGGATTATTTTTTAAAAACACTAAACATTAAAATCTTATTTCAAATATATATCTTATTCATAAAATAAAACATTCCCTATAAAAAATATATATAAACATTACCTTCTTATATAGAAATAATTTATAATAATAATATGTTGTTAAACTATTTCAAAACATGGAAATTATGCTTAATAAAAAAAATCCTCATAACAATGAATGAAATCATTGAAGAGTTCTTACATAATCTTTTTACAAAAATCATAAAAGGTGATGTTACATGTCACATTCAAAATATAGTTTCATGAAGGTTAATTTTAAGATATTTAAAAACATTTACATTAAAATTATTTCTTAAATAATTGATTATAGAAGACGACATTAATGATTTTATAATACCTTATGTTTGGATGGTCCATGAAATTCATATAAAATTTTATTTTTTCTTTTGGTAGAAGGTTAGTTTTCAAAAATTGATCTCAAAATGTGATTTTGAGGGTTTCAACATCATGAAATTATTATTATGTTCATGTTTTATAATTTAGTGGAAGTTATATAGATTTATGGGAATTATGAATGGGTGGTTTATGGTCCAAACAATATAAAAATACATTAGTAAGATATTAATGGTGTGAATGGGATTATCGTGTCTTCATTGTGATTCAAGGATTGTGTTCCATGTTTTTACGGTGCCAAAGTGGTTAGTTATAGGAGAAATATGTACTTCCCAAAAATCATTTCAAGGTCCTTATGTTCATTTTATGTCATAGTATGAGATTTTTTTTATATCAAAAGTGGAATTTAACCCAATATTTTATTTAGATAACATAGGTGTTTTGGGTGTCTCTCAACCATAGCTCCATTCTCACTTATTATCATCATTTAGAGAAATTTTGTATCATTTTTAAGGTGTTTCAATTTATATTCCTCCAACTTATTACTTCCATGATTCCATTTCTTAATTACTATTTAGTTTGGGTGATTCCATTTAATGGATTATATTCTATTCCACTAGATCATGTTGGAATAAGTTGTATCTGAATGGGTTTTTTCTCAGCCTAGATAAAGGTCATATTTAGACGATTTCTACAAGCCTCACATACCCTCTTGATGTAGGTAAATCCCATTTTTGGAATTTAAATGTTTTTGGAACTTCATTAATTTTATTTCAATTAATTGATTATATTAATTATAGATCTTATGATCCTTATACCCATTGGTATGTTGGTGATGGACCGCACCATTTTTTTAGTGGTTTTTTTGTGGAAGAATAAACTAATAATATTTTATCCTTTCCAATTCAAATTAATTTTATTATAAAACTAATTATATAATTATTATAGTTTATTAAATAATTTTTTTGATTTAGGACTCATGTGTTTGGGTAGATGTCCAATAGACATAAATAGGCTTCGAAAATCTATTATAAAAAACATAAAATGGGAAATGTATTAAGATTATGGTAGGTGGTCCCAACCCATATAATCTAATATTTTATTGCATGTATTTCATATGTGTTGTCCATCCATTTCTGTTGATTAACCTATTTAAAAATATTTATATATTTTATATAATACTTGAAACATATTTTTTTTATAGAATGTTCCATGGGTCTTGCAGGAATCTTGTGCACGAGAATGATTACAATGAATATCGATGGATGGGGCCTTGTTATATTTGTTTTATTTGGACTTCTGGATCCCCATATGATGTTTAATTTGATTGCTTAAGAATTCAGGTCCCTAGTATAATCTTAATGTTGAACTAAAAGAAGAAAAATGTGATGGGTTATGGATGAGTGGCCCTAAAAGGCCTTAGTGGACCATTGTGATTCCCGGGAATCTTATTTTCTAGTTAGACGACCATAGTACAATCAATCCTCCCCCACTAAGATATGAATACTTTTATAGGTAGATCATGGGTAATTTTATTAATGGTCTTGATTTGATACATACATTGGTATGCCATGGATATAGAGAAGGGGTTTGAGTATTCTCTCTTTTGATACTCCCTTAGAAGTTCTGTGAGATATCACTTAAATTTTCCTGAACTTGAGGAACATTATTACCTCTGAGTGGTTTGTTTTAACCTAAGATATGTGGTTGAAATAAAATATTCTCTATATTATTTCTTATTTGACATCAGACCAAGGGTCTGCATTTGGGGTCTTCTAAAATGATGCACGTAGGGTGAGGTTGTGCATCATAAATAGAGAGTTATGATAATAGGTGTTACCTTAGAACATAGATAATTAATGGGAGGCCTTTATTATCATAGTTACCTCTATTGGAAATTCACATCATAGGTCACCCTTTTTATATAGGAAAAAATATGGGAAGATATCCATACATGATGAGATTTATAGGTGTATGTACTACACTTTGAGAGGTGTTAACATGCAAGGGATGTCTTGGATTATATCTTTTAATATAAGCTTTGATTTTACTAAAATTTGATGAATATTATCATTTCCCAATATTTAGTAATGACATTCGATGATAGTGGAATTACAAGTGTGATACCAAAAGGGTTTGATGATAATGTTCAACACTTTATAATTCCAAGGGTGAAACCACTTGGGTTGAATGATGATTCCTAATAATTTATGAATCATTAGGTTGTTTCACCACGAGTTTTTTCCATGACCCATGGTATATTATAACTCCTTGGGGTGATTCCTCGTTGGGTTTGTTGATTATTCTTGATACTGTTAGAATTCATAGGATTACCACTTGGGAGTTCAGTGATTTTTCCTGGCAAATATGGAAGGCCATTGGTGAACCCTTGGATTGGATGGTGATTCCTAGAGTTGTTATTAGATTACCTATAGTCCCCCCAAGGGATTGGATTAATTATGATTTATTATTGTCCACAAAGTTTGATCTAGTTGGGGTTACCATATTTTCCTTATATCATATAGAATGATCAAATGAAATTCTCAGATAAACTCTAACACTCGATTGAGTTGGGTTGAGTCAATTAGGGCTCCAGGGAATAACCCATGTATTGATGATGGTTATTTATATTACTCGTCTATAATTTATTTACTTATTTAAATGAATAAGTCACATAAATATAAAATACATTTATTTGTTAAGTATGGTACCATGTTGGTGGTTCCCCACATATTTTTACTCATACCCTACATTGGTGACCCTAAATCATGGGTACCAAAATATTTTATAGTGATTTTAGGTTTAGGGCCATCAGAGGATCATGTATGTAAGGTAAAGTAATATATACTAAATGGGATAATAGAATTGGGTAATTTTATGTTTGGTATTGTATAAGAGACTATTGTTCAATTTTTTACACTTTTATTTCATTTTCTATATTTGATAGGTCTAGTAGGATATCAGAAATTTGATATGTCTGTATGATTCAGTATCTATGTATTATTATTGATTAGTTCTTATTTCATCAACATACTATGATTATTTACTAGAGGGGATGTTTCTTTTTTATTTTTATCTACTATTTAACAGTCTCATATGTGTACATACTCTCCCACAGTGATACCCTTGACCCTCATAGGTAGTTAGTATACTATTGCATATATAGAGGCATGTCTAAGGGCCTAAGGTGACCTGTTCTGGTTATAGTGCCTAATATATTAGTGTGAGAAAGTTACAAATGAGTAATTAAAAGAGTATAAGTGTCTAAAATCATATTTTTTTAATAGTTTCATTTTTAAAAAATATTTTATGAGGTTATAGACATGTGTTATAGGAATATCTTAGATATAGTGATAGATATCAAACTAGTGAATTGTAAGCACCTGTTCATGAAACAATTATTGGTTACCATAGCTTGGGATTATTGTTCGTATATTCTCATTTATTGTTTGTTTTACTTTCCACAAGAATTATTTAGATGAGTTGTTAAATTTTTTATTTGTGGCTTATTATTTTATTTTTCTTCTTGGATCATTGGAAAGAGGCCAAATACTTGTTTTTTCCAATTATCTCAACAGTAATAGGACCGTGTTTATGAATTATATTTGGAATATATGATTGAAATGATATTCAAATTCATTTTTTATTTATAACACAAATTATGTTTGGTTCAAATATTTAAATTACCAGTAACAACTTATATGGTGTTCAATTGTATAAATTTTAATGGTATTCTACTCACATGAACCACAATTTATTTTCTTCTGATGAATGATCATGGGGATATATATTAAAGTGATCGATGGATATGTCTATGATGTCTATCTTTTAATGGATTTATATTTACCCTTAGTAGGGTAATATTGTCATTTGAGTCCTACTGATAATCCCCCTCGGGATGGATGAAAAGCAAGTTCAACTATTTAATGTGTCAGTAACAAACTATATAGTTGTTTAACATATATATTGGAATAAAATTATACATTAAAATCCATTTGAATATGGGAAATTCAACATGGATTGTGGTAGGGAGATACTGTTGTATGTTTACTTTCTATGAAAATCAGATTATGATCCATGAGGGGGTTGAATTCTGAATGTATAGTCCTAATGATGGTCATAATTAGATTGTGATTTTTTAGGGAGAAACCTTATATGTGGATTTTCAGGGAGAATTAATTCCCTAATAGTTAATTGATTTGGCATGTGATTTTATTGATTATAAATTTGAGGATCATATAGTGCTTAGTCAGACATGTGTGTTTTCTAGTGTCCTTCATGATTGGAACACATAGGGGTTTCACATGAGGTACGTTTTATGTGAAGTATAACATATTAGTTGGGAAGAATAACTGTGTACATCGGAATTCAAGTAAATATAATGGAGAGGAATATTTAATTTATTAATAAGTTATGATATATGAAGGTAAATATATTGAGGGGTTGGCCCTAGATTATCAGTTTCCTTAGATATAACAATAACGAGTATATGATTTTGTTTGGGAATTTATTCATGGGTGTTCTACCAAATGTGGGTTCTGTAATGGTGATTATAGAGAAGATTCAAGTATGTAATGTATCAGCAGGATCATTTCCTTGAGATCATTTCATATGATGGGTGACCGTATATGACATGTAAATTAGTTTTCCTTCTATTTTCATTAGTATAGGACCATGATTGTTGTTGATTTTTGTATCATGGATTATTTTTTAGTATAGGAGTAGTTGATTACATAACCATATTGATCCTAGATGTATTTATTAGCTTCAAAAAAATTATGAATGATTGAATTTATCAAATGAAACTTTGTTGGTGGGTCATAATGTGGTAGATTTTGTCATTAGTAAATGCTCCAATTTTAATGAGGATCATTGAGGCTTCTCCTTGTTACATGAGATTGAATTTTTATGTGAACCGTATTTTGGATTGGTATATATTTTTTTTGTATAAATAATGATACCATGAATTGGGTTAATTTGATTGATTGGTAAGGAAACATACACCTATTATGTTTAGATTTGATCATTGGGACATGTACTACTTATGCATGGTACCATTTGAATAATGAATTGTTGAGTAGTTGTGTATTATATAATGAAATAATGAAAACAAAACATTATTAACCATGATTTAATATGTATTGATGATGATGATAAATTTTATTCTATGGTAGATAATAGAAAATAAGGGTTTGAAAATTTATTTTTATGGAATATTTGATATAAGATTGAATTATAGGTATGTGATTCCTTGGATGAAATGAGAATGGATTGGGGGAGCAACACACATTCGATTTTGAAACCAATTGAGGTTGTGATCTTTAGGAGTTATAAGGAATGATTGATATTTAGGGGGTCAACCATTATCCATTTAATATAATTACCATCATTACAGATTATAATTTTGATGGATTTTGGGAATAATATTATTTTTATCTAGGAACGAGGGTTGTGTGATATTTTTTGATAACACTCATTACGAGTGAGATTGTCATGTCTAGTCATTAATTTTGTTATTGGTCATGGGATAAGCCATGGATATGATATGACTAATTGTCATATTGTCCTTGTGGGGCTAGGATGATGGGTAGTTTTGAATCAAAAATATCGAGACCAATTTTAAAACCAAATTTGAGATTAATATAATAATTTTGAGGAGTTAGAAAATTATCATCAAGCTCATTATAGTATAGGTATAATCTGAAGTAGCTTCACAAGGTGAACTATTGGTTATAATTTGATTTAGCGGTGAAGCCAAATTATTTAAATTATAGAGGGATTATAATAGTGACTTCTCAAGGATAGGGGCAAACCATTAATTTGTTTCATTTTTTAGGGGGTGAGCCAATTTTTTCACATGACTTATTTGGTGATTCATGTGAAAAAACGTGTAGATTATGTATTTTGGGATGGAAATGTTTAGTAAATTGAGGTAATATGGTACAATAGTTTTAGTACGTCATATTTGGTAGGATGGCGTATTATGAGGTTTGATTGGGACACATTGAGGAGAGGATGTTATATGCAGACCCTATGCATGGGTAGCGGACAATAGTATGATTCAAACAAAAATAAAAGAAAATAGATATTAATGGATTGTTTTGAGTTTTTACATATATATTTGAGTTTGTTGAGATGAAATACACACAAATAAGGATTTTATACCACATAAAATGTGTTTTGATAGGTGATTACGATTATGCAGAATATTGTGAATCAGAGTCAGCCACGATGAGATGGAATCTATAGTGGGGGCATCATAAACCTGATAATGAATAATTTTTTGAGGTTTTGACACCATTGGATATATGTTCATTTTCAGACCCCATATTGGTAGTTTGTTGATGGTAATATGATGTATCTCAGCTTTTGATGATTCGGGTTCTGTGAGAATAAAGTAAGGAAATTGGATATTATTTAGAATTAATGGATCTAACATGATTGTATGATCACGATTTAATGACTTCAGTAGGATAAGATTTTTTTAAATTTTTTAGTGGATTATTGATTATTTTAATTTCTATGGTGGTGATACATTAATCCCTACTATCTAGATGAGAAATAAAATTTTGTAATATTTTGAAATAATGTTTTTCTAGATTTTATTTTCAGAACATTAACTCATTAATAGTTTTCAAATGTTTTCACATTCTTAAATGATGGTTTTAGAAACATTTTATGGGCTCATAGACATCATGAGAAATTTTTTAATTTCCAAAAGTGTGGTCGGGGACCTGAGTTAATGAAATGTTCATAAGCAGGACTAACATAGGGTAGAAGGGACTTTCACACTGGGAATGTTTTTCATGGGGTGTGTCCCATTATTTTAGGGAATGAATGTGGATAGCTAAGGGAGATGTGGAATTGAAAAAATAAAAATTTTGTGAGCCTTATACTCACACACTAACATTGTGTTGGATGGCAATTTAAATTTAAAATGGGTGATCAACCATCCATTCTATGTTTTGAGAATGGATTTATCCCTCTCAATTGAGAGACTTTCATGAGATCCATGTGAGACCATGATGATATTTTGATGATTATTAGGGACATTATACCCTCCAATTGATGGGATTTTACCCATGATACATGGTTGAGATAAGAGTACACTTCTAGGATGTCATGTATGATATTTTACTTAGGGATCGAATTTGGTGTGTTAATTTATGATGACCTCAGTGAGTTGGTGTGGGGGGGGATTAGAAGTTCTGATTGTGGATGTGGCCTAAAAAATGGCATGATGAGGTCAACCTTTTATGGTCATAGTGATAATTTCAAGTCATTAAATTGAGAATATAACATTTCACTATATATCGGCTCACTGATTTGGCTAGCCTGATTGTGATTTTAAAGGAGGAGTTACTTACCTTTGATATGTATTTAGAAGAATTGGATTTCTTATTTGATCTCTATAAACATGTACTTCAATCCTTCTAATACATAATGCATATGATTACCTCTTATGATTTGGTTATTATTCATGATGAATATATAATTACAAGGGTGATACACCTCAGGTTTAATGGTAACACTTTCTAATTGGGAATGACATGGGTGATAACTCATTCATTCAATAATGGAACCTGATACTTTTAAATTTATTATTGTTATTCCACCTTGGGATCAAAGATGAATCCAGATACTTTATAATTCATTAGGGAGGATTAACTCTTCAGTTTAATGTGGTTTAAAATTACTATATGGATTTATAGGATTACCTACTAGTTTTTTATGTTTGTAACTTGTGACTATCTAACACATGTGATAACCCGTGGGGTTCGGTTGTGATACATGATGTTGTTATTAGATCATCTAGGGTTGTCCCCTAGGTATCGACATTATTCTTGATAACTATGGACTTCTTAAGATGATCTCTTGTGGGTTTTTTTATTTTCCTTAAATTAAATGGATTGATCATTTAGCATACTAAGATATACTTTGTAACGTTCCAATGAATTTTGGATCGGTCAGGGTTCCATGGTAGAACTCGACGACAAGAGATGGATATTTATATTATGTTAACATAATGTTTTACTAATCAAATATTATCAAATTCATATATATTTAATTTAATTGTTATGTATAAGACCTTGTTGGTGGTTCCATACTGAGTTGTACACACACCCTTCTTGGTAATCCCTAACACTTGAATTCCTGAGTAGACCTCAATGATTGTAGGATTAGGTTGTGTAAAATTATGGAGTTTCATGGATGAGAAGGAAAACTCAGATGTAATATAATATTGGGATGCGGTGAGGCTTGGAGATATAGTATTAAACCATATTCACTTATTTAATTTTTTGATTTTATATTGAATATGTTATCATCCCATTGGATAATTATCATTATTCTATAAATGTATGCTTATTTATCCATGTATTATTACTAATTCTTATTTATTTCATCAGTGTTTCTTTATTATTCCTACATTTGGTGTTTCTTTATTATATATATCTATTTGTTCAAACTGTACTATGTGGTACACTCTCCAAAAGGTACAATATTAAACCCTTAGAAGTAGTTGACAACCTCAAGTTTAGTGGAGACATGCCTATGGTCCCTTAGAATACTATCCTAGTTAGGTTTATACTGATGAAGGACATAAATGATTCAATTTTCTTATAGAAATGTGGAGTATAATATAAAACTTATAATTATTAAATCAAAAACATATTTAATATTTAAAATACCTATGAATAAAATAATTATCATAGAATAGATTAAAATTATTTAGAAAATGTATCAATTGAAATATATTAGTGACATAGAATAATTATAAATTAGGTTTATAAATAAATGTAACATCACTGGAATTATAATATAATGATATAGAAGAGAAATCATAATTAAAGAGAATTTGAATTATTCCTAACAATGTAATACATATTTGATGATGAAATTAATCAAAAGGGAATAGTTATATACAAATATAATTTTCCTTATGGGAAACTTAAATTCCAAAATAAAATAATAGGTTGGATGAAACCCTGAATAAAAGTGAATGTTTTCTAGGTGGATCATTATAACTCAATGAAATTTGGTTAAAGTAAAGAAAAATTACTCACAACATCATTTTCATTCGAATCCTAAATTCATGAATTTTACATTATATAAATGATTTTAAAATACAATTAATTTTATGAATGAAATGAAAAAATTTATACATTGTTAGTTTCAACACCATAAAAAATTAAACATGTACTAAATATGGAATAATTCTCAATAAATAAAAATTAAGTTCATAATCCATTTCATATTTGGTAAAATTTGAATTATAATACGAATTATGGTGTAATGTGAAATAGATCATTAATTAAAATGAATAAAAAATAATATTTATGGTTATATGAAATAGGATGTATATACATGGTATACTAAAAAAATAGTTTCCTAATATGAAACATGTTTGAAAGTAATAAATTTGAGACATAAAACCTTTACCTTGATTAACACATAGTTGAGCTTGGTCCATCATTCTATATAATGAAAATAATTATCTGAATCACTTTTTTCATAATCTAATTCATATATATTAAATTTTATATGACTACATTATAATTATTTGTTACACATTTCATAGTTAGTTATTGATTTTTTTTCATCAAGTAATGATTAAAATTTTTATTACTCTTCACATGATTTGTAATGTTATTGTTTATCCCCATTAATTAATTAATATTTCATAACAAAAATTATAAATAATAATAAAAATACGTTTTCAAAGACCTATGATTTTAAAATTTCATCTCATGAGAGTTATTTTCATGGTTCAGGGAGATAAAATCGATGGTGTGCATGTTTCAGAAATTTTTTAATGAACAAAGAATGAAATATTAATATATATATATATATATATATATATTTATATAACCATTAAATATAATTATGAAATTATTTTCTAATTTATTTAATATAATAGAAGTATTTATGTTTATATATCCACCCATCATAAAAATTTATAACAGATTTCACACAGGTTGTTAAACAGACCTAATCTGAAACTCACTATAATCGATTGGTGAGTATGGTTAAAAATGTCATTATTTTGAGAAATAATGTTTTTAAAAAATAATAATTATATATTTTAAATTCTTTGATGGTAGATATTTAGATTTTATAATTTGTTTTATAAAATAATATAATTTCATATGAGGAATGAAATATTTTTCTGTATAGAGGGGTATGTTTGCACATAAATATAGGTGACATTATCATTTTCCATGAAATAAAAAAGAATTTATATATTTTATTATATGTTTAGTTTATTAAAAAAAATTAGTTTATATATTTATTCCTTATGTACCCCTATTAACTAAACATGTATCTCAGTTAAAAAATGGATCATGTCATTTATGGAGGTGGCATCCTGAAAGTCCAGTAAGCAAAATTTTCATTTTTTAAATTGCTGTGTGGAGCATTGAAAAAAATTATCAATTAAACGTAATAAAATTTTTATATACATATATACTGGGGTGATATTTTCATCATGGTTAGATTAGCATTGTAGGAGGATGAATAAATAATTAATAAAAAGAAATAAAAAATGGGTAATTTAGAATTTTACCATACTCCATGTGTAACACCCAAGGTAAATAAAGAATATGACATTTTTACATTTATCCATATTTGTTAATAAAATATTAATATTACTTTAATGTGGATTCTATGCTCGATGGCGTACACAATACTCAACAACGAGTTTCTTGGGAATCTTACGTTGCACTCTAATAATAAAATAATATTATTTTAAATCGTAGTTAACACCTAGCCGTTGTAATGGCGGGAATGAACCGAACTAACTACAAAATGATTATATATTTTTGTCAAATATTTTTAGTTTTTAAAATAAATGTTAGAGGATTAAAAATGAGAATGAATCCAATTTTAAGCTTAAACATTCTAATATTATTTAAAAGGTTGATTAACTGCCTTTTGATGGCAAAACTCTTTTAAATACACTTTTTGACAATTTTATGTGTTAAATTTGACAAAATAATATTATTCATTATAATCAAGACATCAAAGTTTACTTTGTGTAAATTTTTGGTGTTTTTCCGAAAAAGTTCATTTTTTAATGAATAGTGAAAAATGTTGTATTTTAATTCAAAACCTCTTTTTAATCAAATTTACTTATATGATTAGATTATCTTTTTAATTTTTTTTAAAGTGAAATAAGAATATATTTTTACCATTTAATCCAATATTGGTCATTGAAATTAATTTCACTATGAAATTGGACTTAATCTAGTGTCAATCTTTTAATTGATATTGTTTCTTAAATACACGCTATTTATTTTGACAGCGGGAATTAATTATTAAGTTAATTAATGCAACGTAAATGTTTTAAATTTTGTAAAATAGACATCAATTTTGAATTTGGAATATCAAATATAGCTTAGGGTGAATTTTTGGTATTTTTCTGAAAAGCTTCAATTTTTGATCAATAGTGAAACCACTAAGTGGTAGTTTAAAAACTGTTTTTTGATTAAATTAATAAATGCCACTTATGTGGTTTGAATTTCAAAAATATGACATACATGGTTGTCAATAGGATGTAAAAGTTTCTTCAATGGGATTAAAATAATTTTTTGGTGAATAGTAAGTCTTAAGTTTTTAATCACGATCAGAGGTAATTAGTGCAATTTAAGGTAAAGATAATCTTATAATAATATGAAATGACCTTGACACATGTTCTATATAACGACACATACTTTACATAAATCGTTAATACTTCAAAATTGAATCACACTTATTACAACATATGACAAAACCACAAAGGACCGTATAGGTATAGTGTCTTTAAAAACCTGGAACCATAAACAACTGGTTCATAAATATTCTACAGTGTCTCCAATTTATTTCATCATATATAGGGTCCCTTTTAGCATATTATACTTAATATCCATCTTCCTGACCTGGGGAAAAGAAAACATACAAAAAAGGGTGAGCTCAAATGCTCAGCAAGGGCAAATAAAGGAAATAAAAATCATATCATATCTTTTTGAAAATCATAACCTGCAAAAGAGATCATAATATCTTAACATGGAATAAATCATAGAAGTGAAAATGAGATCCCCATAATCATAAAATAAAACTTGAAACTTTTTGGCATGCACACATAATCATGGAAAATCATTTCTTGTTAGTCATGACTCATTGCCAAGACTATCTTAGCGGACAAAGTCCATTTATAAACCAAGTTCACTCCTCGTTTCAGTCCTGTCTCACGGAACCAAAATAACCTTTCGTTCCAGCCATATCTATCTAATGAGATATAAATCTTTACCCAATGCATTGGAGGGATATATAGGTCCCACCCATCTTATAATGAATCCTTTCTTATGTGTGCCACATAATCATAAATCATAAATCATCGGATAACACATGTAACAAAAATGGGATTCTTGAAAAATCATGACAACATAAAACAAACCATATAAGGTAAATGACTTCATAAAAATAATTCCCTCAAAACATATTCAAATCAATGTAATAATAGGGATAAAAACATATCCCTATATTATCTTAGATGGAAAATAATTTTGATAAAACATTTAAACTCCATTCTTGAGGAAAATATCCTTTCTACTTCAAAAACACTTTTCTTTTCTTAACATGTCATACAAATATAAACTAAAAGAAGTTGATTAAAAATAAACTTGAAAACTTATAGAGGGAGATTCTTGGAAATAATGTTTTAAAAATCCATTCTTTTCGTATAAGTAAAAAAACATTCTTCTCGTACTATTGTCGGAAAAGGCAAAAAGTACCTCGTACAAAAAACGACAAAATATTCCTTTCATATCTTTTACTAAAAACTCACTGAAGGTTAAAATTGGATTTAAACAATTGTACGTGGATGTAAATAATATTACATATTGAGTAAACATGGATGTGGATGATAAAATACACCCCAGTAAATTCCAAAGTATAAACAATCTCAGATAAAAATGAGATTGTGATATTTCCCTTACCTTACGTCCGATTTGCTTTGTACGTGTCCTAAGCTCCTGTATAATGGTTTAAATACCGTTATTGACTTATTCCAGAATCATACATATTGATATGATATCATATATGGTCATATTCTTAGCTTCTTATAAGTAATATTTCATTGTTACTTGTTACTCGGGTCTTTATTGCCTTTTGTTCTTATGCGTGTTTTGCCGAATAAATTCTTATTCTTATTTTAAGGTTATAGATACCTTATATCCAGAATGGTATTATTGTAACATATATCATATTTATTCATTCAATTCATTTATATAATTACTATGTAATGATGATCATGTAGAACGAGTCGCATCACAACGTGGAGACGGTATTCCGTACGTACGCACGAGCGATGATATTGTTCCCATGATCGTGGAATTGTATTTAAGTGTTTTTATACTATTTCAGTATCAATATCACTTTATAATAATCATATATAGTTACTCATTACACCATTATACCCATCCTTGTATGGTGATGGTGGAAAATAGATTACACCACGGTGTGGAGACGGTATTCCGTACGTACGCACGCGCGGTGATTTCATTTTCCGTAGGATGGATAGAAGGTGAATTAGGGTTGTTTTATATTTATAATAACATATCAGTATGTAAGTAATACTTATGTTATTAATTTATCATGAAACAACTAAAGGAGAAGAAGTTGAAGAAGAAAGAAATTGAAATGATCGGTAATGGATATTACCTCTTCTTTGAAACGCCTCTTTGAATCCTCCACTTAGGGAACTAAGATTGGACTTTGAAGAAGACCAGGACCTCTAGGATTATTCTAGGAAAGATGATAAGGGATTTTGGCAGGGGTTGGACGAGCTTGAGTGCTCAAATTGGTGTGTGGAGGAGGGGGAGGAGGTGCCCTTTTATAAGGGAGGAGAGGGGCACCTTAGGAATATCTCAAAATATTATTTTATATTAAAGTCAAAATCAGTTTATAATGGTTCCAAAGGGTCTTATTTCGAAGGTAAAGAGGGGATGGGTCTAAATCCTATCAACCAATAGGATTTAGACAAGTTTAGGTTATTATTTTAACCTTATCAATTAGATTTAACTCTAAGTTAAATAATTTAACTTTTACCGTGACTTTTTGTTTTCTTACACTATATGGTTAATACACTTACTATAACATTCCAAACGAACCCCAAGTTGTTTATTATTAATATATATATCCTCATCTAAGTCATTTGGCCGAACCTTATATTTTTAGGAATAAAATAACAATTATTAATATAATATTTGATTTAAAAACTATTTTGTGTCAATTTTGACACTATTTGATATATGATTTTTTTGAAAGTCATAATAGAATTATTTGTTCGCAACAAGTTGATTAAATCAACACTAATATATCATAGTAACCTAGAAAATTATTGGAATTCAGAAAACGTCTCAAATTACATTTATTTGGGCATTTATAACATCAATTATGTTAACATTTCTTTAAAAGGGTAATTATTGCATCATCGTTGTGTCATAAATAAATTAATTTATATAAAGTATAAAAATTATATATAAAATATTATTATGTAGGAAATAATTTTATACTTCTAATGAATATTTATAATCGAATTTATCTTACATATAAACCCATATTAAAAATGTTTTAGTTATTAAACTTTGATTTTAACTATTTTAACTATTCATTAAATAAAATAATATTAAATGTCATAATCTAATCCAAGTGGACCTAAATGGTCATATTATATTCATAAGGTTGTTTTTGGTCGAATTACACTTATACAATAGAATTAGGACATGTGTTAGGGTAATAGTAATATCATATTTACCCTTAGTTACCCTATTTACTATTAACCGCGGTAAAAAAAGTAAAAAGTTACTATTCACCAAAAAATTATTTTTATCTCATTGAACCACATTTTACTTACTGATATCAACCGTGTCTATCGGATTTTCGAAATTCCATTCACAGAAGTGGTAAAATTAAGTTTTATGCAAAATTCAGTTTTTAACCTACCACTTAGTGGTTTCACTATTCATCAAAAATTGAAAGTTTTCAGAAAAATACCAAAATTTCACCCTAGGCTAATTTCGATATTCCGAATCCAAAAATGAAGTCCATTTTGAAAAATAAAATTTATAAAATTTCAAAAAGTGGTTATTACTATTCATAACAGCTTGTTTTAATAATATTTTAATAGCATATCGTTGTTTAGTGAAAGACCGTATTGCGTACAACGCAAGCTATCGAGGAAGGTCGTGATTGCGTGTAAAGTAAGCCAAGATAGTGTGTAGTGAAAGATTCCTTTGATGATATATATATAACATAAAAACAAAATATTACTCATAAAAATCTCGGGTGTTACATTCTACCCCCCTTAAAAAAAATTTCCTCCTTGAAATTCGTTACTTTGTAACAAACAGATGAGGATACTTCTCCCTTATAATATCCTCAAGCTCCCATGTAGCTTCTTCAAGTTGGTGGTTCCTCCATAAAACATTCACCAATTGAGTGGTCTTGTTTTGTAGGACTTTTTCGCTACGATCCAGAATCTCCATCGGTTGTACTTCATAAGAAAGATCTTGCTCCAGCGGTAAAACTTCGTGTGCTGAGTACATGTGAAGGATCAGGTATGTACATTCTCAGGGGAGATACATGGAACACATCGTGAACTTGAGAGAGATTCGGTGGAAGCGCCAATCGGTAAGCTACCTTCCCAACACGATCCAGTATTTCGAAAGGACCGATATATCTAGGGCTCAACTTCCCCTTCTTTCCAAATCTCATAACCCTCTTCCAGGGAGATATTCGTAAGAACACCTTATCACCCACTTCAAACTCTAGGTCTTTTCTTCGGTTGTCGGCATAACTTTTCTGTCGACTCTGAGCTACTCTTATGTGTTGTTGAATAGATCTGACTTTTTCTGCCATTTCATCAACGAGATCAGGTCCTAATAGCTTTCTTTCCCCAACTTCATCCCAGAAAGTTGGAGTCCTGCATTTCTTTCCATAGAGAGATTCATAATGAGCCTTCTGAATACTAGAGTGAAAGCTATTATTATAAGAAAATTCCACCAAAGGTAGTTGTTGATCCCAACCTCCTTTGAAATCCATAGAGCAAGCTCTCAACATATCTTCTAGGGTTCGAATTGTTCTCTCAGACTGACCGTCTGTCTGAGGATGATAAGCATTGCTGAAACTCAACTCTGTATCCAGAGTATGATGAAGACTTCGCCAGAACATCGAGGTAAATCTCGGATCCCGATCAGATATAATATAAAGTGGTACTCCATGCAATCTTACCACTTCCTTTACATATATCCTGGCAAGCTGATCTAGAGATAAATCCTCTCTAATAGCAATGAGGTGTGCAGACTTTGTAAGACAATCATCTATGACCTAGATAGCATTATTGCCTTTGGATGTTTTAGGAAGTCGTGTGACAAATTCCATAGTAATGTTTTCCTATTTCCATTTGGGTATGGGTAATGGTTGTAACATCCCCTTAGACTTCTGTCTCTCATCTTTAACTTGTTGACAAACCAAGCTCGAGAGACATATTCAGCAACGTCTCTTTTCATGCCATCCCACCAGAAGTACTCTTTCAGGTCTCTATACATCTTTGTGCTTCCAGTAATAACAGAGAATGATGAACTATGAGCCTAATCCAGCAGCTCCTTCTTTAATTCGGGGATGGGAGGAACACAAACCCGATTCTTGAACTTTATTATCCCATCAAAATCAAGGTTGAATTCAGGAACATTTCTCACCATCTTTTGTAACTCGACATCTTCTTTCTGTGCCTATTTAATATTCACATGTATAGATGGTTGAACATTAATTTGAGAAAGATAATATTTTTCCCCTTCCATTATAATTCCAAGATCCATCCTTTGTAAATCCATAAATATTGGATCTTTTGTGATCCTCATAATGGATAAACTAACATGGTCTTGTCGACTTAATGTATCTGCCACCTTGTTTGCTTTCCCAGGGTGGTAATGGATTGAGAAGTCATAATCCTTAATCAGCTCCAACCATCTTCTTTGACGCATATTCAGCTCCATTTGTGTGAAAACATACTTTAAACTTTTATGATCAGTATAAATATCACACCTTTCACCATAAAGGTAATGCGTCAAAATATTTAATGCAAAGATTACTGCAGCTAAATCCAAATCACGAGTTGGGTAATTTTGCTCATGTATTTTCAACTGTCGTGAGGCATATGCTATCACCATATCATTTTTCATAAGAACACACCCCAATCCCTTCTTGGATGCATCACTGTAGATCACAAACCTTTCTCCACTACAAGGCCGTGTGAGCACAGGTGCACTGGATAACCTTCTTTTCCACTCCTTGAAATTCTCTTCACATTCCTTTGTCCAAACAAACTTAACTCCTTTTCGAATCAACGTGCTGAGTGGATTAGATAATCGTGAAAAATCATTCACAAAACGTCAATAATATCCAGCCAAACCAACAAAACTTCGGATCTCAGTTACTGTTGTTGGTCTCGGCCATCTTTCGATAACCTCTGTTTTTGCCAGATCCACAGATATCCCCTCTTTTGAGATTATGTGACCCAAAAATGCAACTTTTTGAAGCCAAAATTCACACTTGGTAAATTTGGCATAAAGCTTCTCCTTTCTCAGGGTCTTCAATATAATTCTCAAGTGATCTTCATGCTCTTAATTACTCTTTGAATAGACAAGAATATCGTCTATAAAGACTACCACAAATTGATCAAGATAGTCTCTAAAGACTCTATTCATTAGATCCATGAAGATAGCAGGGGCATTAGTAAGACCAAATGGCATTACTATAAATTCATAGTGTCCATACCTTGTACGGAAATCCATCTTTGGTATATCCTCCCTTTTGACCCTTAATTGATGATACTCTGAATGAAGATCAATCTTGAAAATTATTGAGCTCTGCGTAGTTGGTCAAATAAGTCATCAATGCGTGGGAGAGGATATTTGTTCTTGATTGTGATCTTGTTAAGTTCTCGATGATCAATGAAGAGTCTCATTGATCCATATTTCTTCTTAACAAATAGAACAGCTTCTCCCCATGGTGACGCACTAGGGCGTATGAATCCCTTATAAAGATTCTCTTGGAGTTACTTCTTCAATTCCTGCAACTCAATTGGGGCTATTCTATAAGGTCTCTTTGAAATAGGCAAAGCACCCGATATGAGTTCTATTGAAAACTCAACTTCACGATTTGGTGGAAGACCCGGTAATTCCTCCGGAAAGACATCATCAAACTCCCGCACGATGGGAATATTCTTAATCGTGAGTTTCTCCCCAACCATTTGAGATAAATAACCTTCATTTATTGGAATCAAGACCCATAAGATGGAAGGAATTTCCACTAGAAGGTTATATTCATCCTTGCATCGATAGACGATTGTAGATTGATCTGGAATATGAAATGTGACTTCCCTTCTTTGGAAATTGATATGAGCTCCATGTAGACAAAACCAATCCATGGCAAGAATCACATCAAATTCCACTATAAGAAGGATCACAAGATTTACAGGAAGCACTTTCCCACAAACTTCAATCGGAGAAGAATTATAAACTTTTGATGCGACTGTTAGGCCATTAGGTGTTGTCACAGCTAACTCAACATCTAATTGTTGAGATAATACGGTGATACCCTTAGAAAATTTTTCAGAAATAAAAGAGTGGGTGGATCCAGAATCAAATAAAACATTTACTACTTTAGAGTGGATGGTAAGTGTACCTTTCACCACATCGTTATCGTACTCCACATCACTAATAGAAATTGCATGTGACATTCCTTTGTCTTTAGCCTTAAGAGTTTGTTAACGTCGACCATTATCATCAACCCTTGGATTTGGGCATTGATTGGCATAATGTCCCATCTCCTTGCACTTGAATCATTGAAGTGTAATAGGTTCATTCTGTGTATCCCTTCCTTTGTTTGCATCATTAGACATCTTCTTCCCATTATCGCGGCATTCAAATGCCCGATGACCTTCCTTTCCACATTTGAAACATTTACTTGTCCCTTTAAGACAACTCCCTCCATGTTTCTTTCCACACTTTGAGAATAAGGGAAATCTCATCTTCTTTTCAGTGTGCTCTTTTGATTTTCCTTTGAATTCCATTTTCCTCTTCTCATCAAACCCATATGACTGATGGGTTACTCCAATCTCCATCTCGACTTTGAGAGCACATCGAACGATTTCCTCGTAGCTATTGAAGTCCCTTATGGCTAACGCCCTTCGAAGACATGGTTTTAAGCCACTAAAGAATCGATCGATCTTATTCTCAGGTTAGATAATAATACCAGAAGCGTACCTTGCAAGTCTTGTAAAATTTGCTTCATAGGTACCAACAGATTCATATTCCCTTTGCTTCTGTTCAAGAAACTCTTTCTCCATCTTTGTTCGGAGAATACGAGGGAAGTACTTATTGAAAAATAAGTTCTTGAACTCATCCCATTCCATGGACTCAATTTCATCCCTTTTCCTAGTATTCTTAATAAGATTCCACCATTGATCAGCATCTCCTTCCAAATGATACACTACTAGGATGACTTTATCATATTCAGAACATTGAAGAACTGAAAATATCTTTTCAGTAGTACTAATCCATTGTTCAGAAACTAATGGATCAGTAGACCCGCTGAAAGAAGGTGGACGCTGTCCCATGAAGGATTCAACAGAATATTGCTCCTTACATTCCTCTTTTGGAAATCCTGCATGATTCATATCTTGAGAAAGTTGTGTGAGCATGGCTACAAGATTTTGCATTCCATCTCCCATAATGTTTGGTTGCTTAGGGGACAATCATTGCATTGCCCGTCGCATTCCTCATTAACACGGTTCCTCCGGGTTCCATCCATTGACTAAAACCAAGAAGAATAGTGTGAGCAACACTAATTATAATAGGAAAACCACATAATCAAGAATAAAATTTCACACTTAAGGTCTTATCCTAAGGTATTCATGGCCATTTCTAAAACACTAAGATTGTGTTCTATGCTTAGAAATATCCTTAGGGTTCTTACGAAGGCTTTTGCATCATAGGTTCCAAAGGTTGACTATACCTTTCCTCTAATACCAAATATAATGACCCATACTTTACATACATCGTTAATACTTCAAAATTGAAGCACACTTATTACAACATATGACAAAACCACAAAGGACCGTATAGGTATAGTGTCTTTAGAAACTGGGAAACATAAACAACTGGTTCATAAATCTTCTACAGTGTCTCCTATTTATTTCATCATATCTAGGGTCCCTTTTAGCATATTCTACTTAATATCCATCTTCCTGACCTGGGGAAAAGAAAACATACAAAAAAGGGTGAGCTCAAATGCTCCGCAAGGGCAAATAAAGGAAATAAAAATCATATCATATCTTTTTGAAAATCATAACCTGCAAAAGAGATCATAATACCTTAACATGGAATAAATCATAGAAGTGAAAATGAGATCCCCATAATCATAACATAAAACATGAAACTTTGTGACATGCACACATAATCATGGAAAATCATTTCTTGTTAGTCATGACTCATTTCCAAGACTATCTTAGTGGACAAAGTCCATTTCTGAACCGAGTTCACTCCTCGTTTCACTCCTATATCACTGAACCGAAATAACCTTCCATTCCAGCCATGTCTATCTCATGAGATATAAATCTTTACCCAATGCATTGGAGGGAGATATAGGTCCCACCCATCTTATAATGAATCCTTTCTTATGTGTGCCACATAATCATAAATCATAAATCATCGCATAACACATGTAACAAAAATGGGATTCTTGAAACATCATGACAACATAAAACAAACCATATAAGGTAAATGACTTCATAAAAATAATTCCCTCAAAACATAATCAAATCAATGTAATAATACGGATAAAAACAGAACCCTATATTATCTTAGATGGAAAATAATTTTGATAAAACATTTGAACTCCATTCTTGAGGAAAATATCCTTTCTACTTCAAAAACACTTTTCTTTTCTTAACATGTCATAAAAATATAAACTAAAAGAATTTGATTAAAAATAAACTTGAAAACTTATAAAGGGAGATTCTTGGAAATAATGTTTTAAAAATCCATTCTTGTCGTATATGTAAAAAAACATTCTTCTCGTACTTTTGTCGGAAAAGTCAAAAAGTACCTCGTACGAAAAACGACAAAATATTCCATTCATATCTTTTACTAAAAACTCACTGAAGGGTAAAATTGGATTTAAACAATTGTACGTGGATGTAAATAATATTACATATTGAGGAAACATGGATTTGGATGATAAAATAAACCCCAATAAATTCCAAAGTATAAACAATCTCGGATAAAAATGAGATTGTGATATTACCCTTAACTTACGTCCGATTTGCTTTGTACGTATCCTAATCTCCTGTATAATGGTTTAAATACTGTTATTGACTTATTCCAGAATCATACATATTAATATGATATCATATATGGTCATATTCTTAGCTTCTTATAAGTAATATTTCATTGTTACTTGTTACTCGGGTCTTTATTGGCTTTTGTTCTTATGCGTGTTTTGCCGAATAAATTCTTATTCTTCTTTTAAGGTTATAGATACCTTATATCCAGAATGGTATTAGTGTAACATATATCATATTTATTCATTCAATTCATTTATATAATTACTATGTAATGATGATCATGTAGAACGAGTCGCATCACATCGTGGAGACGGTATTCCTTACGTACGCACGAGCGATGATATTGTTCCCATGATCGTGGAATTGTATTTAAGTGTATTTATACTATTTCAGTATCAATATCACTTTATAATAATCATATATAGTCACTCATTACACCATTATACCCATCCTTGTAAGGTGATGGTGGAAAATAGATTACACCACAACGTGGAGACGGTATTCCGTACGTATGCACGCGCGGTGATTTCATTTTTCCGTAGGATGGATAGAAGGTGAATTAGGGTTGTTTCATATTTATAATAACATATCAGTATGTAAGTAATACTGACGTTATTAATTTATCATGAAACAACTAATGGAGAAGAAGATGAAGAAGAAAAAAATTGAAAAGATCGGTAATGGATATTACCTCTTCTTTGAAACGCCTCTTTGAATCCTCCACATAGGGAACTAAGATTGGTCTTTGAAGAAGACCAGGACCTCTAGGATTATTCTAGGGAAGTGGAGAAGGGAATTTTTCAGGGTTTGGCCGAGCTTGAGTGCTCAAATTGGTGTGAGGAGGAGGGGGAGGAGGTGCCCTTTTATAAGGGAGGAGAGGGGCACCTTGGGAATATCTCAAAATATTATTTTATATTAAAGTCAAAATCGGTTTATAATGGTTTCAAAGGGTCTTATTTCGAAGTTAAAGAGGGGATGGGTCAAAATCCTATCAACCAATAGGATTTAGACAAGTTTAGGTTATTATTTTAACCTTATCAATTAGATTTAACTCTAAGTTAAATAATTTATCTTTTACCGTGACTTTTTGTTTTCTTACACTATATGGTTAATACACTTACTATAACATGCCAAACGAACTCCAAGTTGTTTATTATTAATATATATATCCTTATCTAATTCATTTGGCCGAACCTTATTTTTTTAGGAATAAAATAACAATTAATAATATAATATTTGATTTAAAAACTATTCTGTTTCAATTTTGACACTATTTGATATATGATTTTTTTGAAAGTCATAATAGAATTATATGTTCGAACAAAGTTGATTAAATCAACACTAATATATCATAGTAACCTATAAAATTAGTGTAATTCATAAAAAGTCTCAAATTACATTTATTTGGGCATTTATAACATCAATTATGTTAACATTTCTTTAAAAGGGTAATTACTGCATCATCGTTGTGTCATAAATAAATTAATTTATATAAAGTCTAAAAATTATATATAAAATATTATTATGTAGGAAAGCTTTTTATCCTTCTAATTAATATTTATAATCTAATTTATCTTACGTATAAACCCATATTAAAAATGTTTTAGTTATTAAACTTTGATTTTAACTATTTTAACTATTCATTAAATAAAATAATATTAAATGTCATAATCTAATCCAAGTGGACCTAAATGGTCATATTATATTCATAAGGTTGTTTTTGGTCTAATTACACTTATCCAATAAAATTAGGACATGTGTTAGGGTAATTGTAATATCATATTTACCCTTAGTTACCCTATTTACTATTAACCGCGGTAAAAAAAGTAAAAAGTTACTATTCACCCAAAAATTATTTTTATCTCATTGAACCACATTTTACTTACTGATATCAACCGTTTCTGTCCGATTTTCGAAATTCCATTCACAGAAGTGGTAAAATTAAGTTTTATGCAAAATTCAGTTTTTAACCTACCACTTAGTGGTTTCACTATTCATCAAAAATTGAAAGTTTTCAGAAAAATACCAAAATTTCAGCCTAGGCTAATTTCGATATTCCGAATCCAAAAATGAAGTCCATTTTGAGAAATAAAATTTATAAAATTTCAAAAAGTGGTTATTACTATTCATAACAGCTAGTTTTAATAATATTTTAATAGCATATCGTTGTTTAGTGAAACTTGGTATTGGGTACAACGCAAGCTATCGAGGAAGGTCATGATTGCTTGTAAAGTAAGCCAAGATAGTGTGTAGTGAAAGATTCCTTTGATGATATATATAACATAAAAACAAAATATTACTCATAAAAATATCGGGTGTTACATTCTACCCCCCTTAAAAAGAATTTCTTCCTCGAAATTCGTTACTTTGTAACAAACAGATGAGGATACTTCTCCCTCATAATATCCTCAAGCTCCCATGTAGCTTCTTCAAGTTGGTGGGTCCTCCATAAAACTTTCACCAATCGAGTGGACTTGTTTCGTAGGACTTTTTCGCTACGATCCAGAATCTTTATCGGTTATTCTTCATAAGAAAGATCTTGCTCCAGCGGTACAAATTCTTGAGCTGAGTACATGTGAAGGATCAGGTATGTACTTTCTCAGGAGAGATACATGGAACACATCGTGAACTTGAGAGATATTCGGTGGAAGCGCCAATCGGTAAGCTACCTTCCCAACACGATCCAGTATTTTGAAAGGACCGATATATCTAGGGCTCAACTTCCCCTTCTTTCCAAATATGATAACCCTCTTCCAGGGAGATATTCGTAAGAACACTTTATCACCCACTTAAAACTCTAGGTCTTTTCTTCGGTTGTCGGCATAACTTTTATGTCGACTCTGAGCTGCTCTTATGTGTTGTTGAATAGATCTGACTTTTTCTACCATTTCATCAACGAGATCAGGTCCTAATAGATTTCTTTCCCCAACTTCATCCCATCAAGTTGGAGTCCTGCATTTCTTTCCATGGAGATCTTCATAAGGAGCCTTCTGAATACTGGAGTGAAAGCTATTATTACAAGAAAATTCCACCAAATGTAGTTGTTGATCCCAACCTCCTTTGAAATCCATAGAGCAAGCTCTCAACATATCTTCTAGGGTTTGAATTGTTCTCTCAGACTGACCGTCTGTCTGAGGATGATAAGCAGTGCTGAAACTCAACTCTGTATCCAGAGTATGATGAAGACTTTTCCAGAACATCGAGGTAAATCTCAGATCCCGATCAGATATGATAGAAAGTGGTACTCCATGAAATCTTACCACTTCCTTTACAAATATCTTGGCAAGATGATCTAGAGATAAATCCTCTCTAATAGCAATGAAGTGGGCAGACTTTGTAAGACGATCAACTATGACCCAGATAGCATTATTGCCTTTGGATGTTTTAGGAAGTCCTGTGACAAAGTCCATAGTAATTTTTTCCCATTTCCATTCGGGTATGGGTAATGGTTGTAACATCCCCTTAGACTTCTGTCTCTCATCTTTAACTTGTTGACAAACCAAGCTCGAGAGACATATTCAGCAACGTCTCTTTTCATGCCATCCCACCAGAAGTACTATTTCAGGTCTCTATACATCTTTGTGCTTCCATGATGAATAGAGAATGACGAACTATGAGCCTCATCCAGCAGCTCCTTCATTAATGCGGGGATGGGAGGAACACAAACCCGATTCTTGAATTTTATTATACCATCAAAATCAAGGTTGAATTCAGGAACATTTCTCACCATCTTTTGTAACTCGACATCTTCTTTCTGTGCCTATTTAATATTCACATGTATAGATGGTTGAACATTAATTTAAGAATGATAAGATTTTTCCCCTTCCATTATAATTCCAAGATCCATCCTTTGTAAATCCATAAATATTGGATCTTTTGTGATCCTCATCATGGATAAACTAGCATGGTCTTGTCGACTTAATGCATCTTCCACCTTGTTTGCTTTCCCAGGGTGGTAATGTATTGAGCAGTCATAATCCTTAATCAGGTCCAACCATCTTCTTTGACTCATATTCAGCTCCTTTTGTGTGAAAATATACTTTAAACTTTTATTATCAGTATAAATATCACACCTTTCACCATAAAGGTAATGCCTCCAAATCTTTAATGCAAAGATTACTGCAGCTAACTCCAAATCATGAGTTGGGTAATTTTTCTCATGTATTTTCAACTGTCATGATGCATATGCTATCACCATATCATTTTGCATAAGAACACACCCGAATCCCTTCTTGGATGCATCACTGTAGATCACAAACCTTTCTCCACTACAAGGCAGTGTGAGCACAGGTGCACTAGATAACCTTCTTTTCAACTCCTTGAAATTCTCTTTACATTCCTCTGTCCAAACAAACTTAACTCCTTTCCGAGTCAACTTGGTGAGTGGATTAGATAATCGTGAAAAATCTTTCACAAAATGTCGATAATATCCAGCCAAACCAAGAAAACATCGGATCTCAGTTACTGTTGTTGGTCTCGGCCATCTTTCGATAACCTCTATTTTTGTAGGATCCACAGATATCCCCTCTTTTGAGATTATGTGACCCAAAAATGCAACTTTTTGAAGCCAAAATTCACACTTGGTAAATTTGGCATAAAGCTTATCCTTTCTCAGGGTCTTCAATATAATTCTCAAGTGATCTTCATGCTCTTCCTTGCTCTTTGAATAGACAAGAATATCGTCTATAAAGACTACCAAAAATTGATCAAGATAGTCTCTAAAGACTCTATTCATTAGATCCATGAAGATAGCAGGGGCATTAGTACGACCAAATGGCATTACTATAAATTCATAGTGTCCATACCTTGTACGGAAATCCATCTTTGGTATATCCTCCCTTTTTACCCTTAATTGATGATACTCTGAATGAAGATCAATCTTGAAAAATTATTGAGCTCCGTGTAGTTGGTCAAATAAGTCATCAATGTGTGGGAGAGGATATTTGTTCTTGATATTGATCTTGTTAAGTTCTCGATAATCAATGCAGAGTCTCATTGATCCATATTTCTTCTTAACAAATAGAACAGGTTCTCCCCTAGGTGACGCACTAGGGCGTATGAATCCCTTAAAAAGATTCTATTGGAGTTGCTTCTTCAATTCCTGCAACTCAATTGGGGCCATTCTGTAAGGTGTCTTTGAAATAGGCAAAGCACCCAGTATGAGTTCTATTGAAAACTCAACTTCACGATTTGGTGGAAGACCCGGTAATTCCTCCGGAAAGACATCATCAAACTCCCGTACGATGAGCATATTATTAATCTTGAGTTTCTCACCAACCATTTGAGATAAATAACCTTCATTTAGTGGAATCAAGACCCATAAGATGGACGGAATTTCCACTGGAAGGTTATATTCATCCTTGCATCGATAGAGGATTGTATATTGATCTGGAATATGAAATGTGACTTCCCTTCTTTGGCAATTGATATGAGCTCCATGTAGAGAAAACCAATCCATGCCAAGAATCACATCAAATTCCACTATAGGAAGGATCAAAAGATTTACAGGAAGCACTTTCCCACAAACTTCAATCGGAGAAGAATTATAAACTTTTGATGCGACTGTTAGGCCATTAGGTGTTGTCACAGCTAACTCAACATCAAATTGTTGAGGTAATACGATGATACCCTTAGAAAATTTTTCAGAAATAAAAGAGTGGGTGAATCCAGAATGAAATAAAACATTTGCTACTTTAGAGTGGATGGTAAGTGTACCTTTCACCACATCGTTATCGTACTCCACATCACTAATAGAAATTGCATGTGACTTTCCTTTGTCTTTATCCTTAAGAGTTTGTTGACGTCGACCATTATCATCAACCATTGAATTTGGGCATTGATTGGCATAATGCCCCATCTCCTTGAACTTGAAACATTGAAGTGTAGTAGGTTCATTCTGTGTATCCCTTCCTTTGTTTGCATCATTAGACATCTTCTTCCCATTATCGCGGCATTCAAATGCCCGATGACCTTCCTTTCCACATTTGAAACATTTACTTGTCCCTTTAGGACAACTCCCTCCATGTTTTTTTCCACACTTTGAGAATAAGGGAAATCTCATCTTCTTTTCAGTGTGCTCTTTAGATTTTCCTTTGAATTCCATTTTCCTCTTCTTATCAAACCCATATGACTGATGGGTTACTCCAATCTCCATCTCGACTTTGAGAGCACATCGAACGATTTACTCGTAGCTATTGAAGTCCCTTATGGCTAACGCCCTTCGAAGACATGGTTTTAAGCCACTAAAGAATCGATCGATCTTACTCTCAGGTTAGATAATAATACCAGAAGCGTACCTTGGAAGTCTTGTAAAATTTGCTTCATAGGTACCAACAGATTCATCTTCCCTTTGCTTCAGTTCAAGAAACTCTTTCTCCATCTTTGTTCGGAGAATACGAGGGAAGTACTTATTGAAAAATAAGTTCTTGAACTCATCCCATTCCATGGACTCAATTTCATCCCTTTTCCTAGTATTCTTAAAAATATTCCACCATTGATCAGCATCTCCTTCCAAACGATACACTTCTAGGATGACTTTATCATATTCAGAACATTGAAGAACTAAAAATATCTTTTTAGTAGTACTAATCCATTGTTCAGCAACTAATGGATCAGTAGACCCGCTGAAAGAAGGTGGACGCTGTCTCATGAAGGATTCAACAGAATATTGCTCCTTCCTTTGCTCTTTTGGAAATCCTGCATGATTCATAGCTTGAGAAAGTTGTGTGAGCATGGCTACAAGATTTTCCATTCCATCTCCCATATCGTTTGGTTGCCCAGGGGACAATCATTGCATTGCCCGTCGCATTACTCTTTAACACGGTTCCTCCAGGTTCCATCCATTGACTAAAACCAAGAAGAATAGTGTGAGCAACACTAATTATAATAGGAAAACCATATAATCAAGAATAAAATTTCACACTTAAGGTATTATCCTAGGGTATTCATGGCCATTTTTAAAACACTAAGATTGTTTTCTATGCTTAGAATTATCCTTAGGGTTCTTACGAAGGCTTTTGCATCATAGGTTCCAAAGGTTGACTATACCTTTCCTCTGATACCAACTATAACGACCCATACTTTACATATATCGTTAATACTTCAAAATTGAATCACACTTATTACAACATATGACAAAAACACAATGGACCGTATAGGTATAGTGTCTTTAGAAACTGGGAAACATAAACAACTGGTTCATAAATCTTCTACAGTGTCTCCCATTTATTTCATCATATCTAGGGTCCCTTTTAGCATATTCTACTTAATATCCATCTTCCTGACATGGGGAAAAGAAAACATAAAAAAACTTGTGAGCTCAAATGCTCAGCAAGGGCAAATAAAGGAAATAAAAATCATATCATATCTTTTTGAAAATCATAACCTGCAAAAGAGATCATAATATCTTAACATGGAATAAATCATAGAAGTGAAAATGAGATCCCCATAATCATAACATAAAACATGAAACTTTGTGGCATGCACACATAATCATGGAAAATCTTTTCTTGTTAGTCGTGACTCATTGCCAAGACTATCTTAGCGGACAAAGTCCATTTCTGAATCGATTTCACTCCTCGTTTCAGTCCTGTATCACTGAACCGAAATAACCTTCCGTTCCAGCCATGTCTATCTCATGAGATATAAATCTTTACCCAATGCATTGGAGGGAGATATAGGTCCCACCCATCTTATAATGAATCCTTTCTTATGTGTATCACATAATCATAAATCATACATCATCGCATAACACATGTAACAAAAATGGGATTCTTGAAACATCATGACAACATAAAACAAATCATATAAGGTAAATGACTTCATAAAAATAATTCCCTCAAAACATAATCAAATCATTGTAATAATAGGGATAAAAACATTACCTTATATTATCTTATATGGAAAATAATTTTGATAAAACATTTGAACTCCATTCTTGAGGAAAATATCCTTTCTACTTCAAAAACACTTTTCTTTTCATAACATGTCATACAAATATAAAATAAAAGAAGTTGATTAAAAATAAACTTTAAAAATTATAAAGGAAGATTCTTGGAAATATTGTTTTAAAAATCCATTCTTGTCATATAAGTAAAAAAACATTCTTCTCATACTTTTGTCGGAAAAGTCAAAAAGTACCTCGTATGAAAAACGACAAAAGATTCATTTCATATCATTTACTAAAAACTCACAGAAGGGTAAAATTGGATTTAAAAAATTTTACGTGGATTTAAATAATATTACATATTGAGGAAACATGGATGTGGATGATAAAATACACCCCAGTAAATTCCAAAGTATAAACAATCTCAGATAAAAATGAGATTGTGATATTTCTCTTACCTTAGGTCCGATTTGATTTGTAAGTGTCCAAAGCTCCTGTATAATGGTTTACATAATGTTATTGAATTATTCCATAATCATACATATTGATATGATATCATATATGGTCATATTCTTAGCTTCTTATTAGTAATATTTCATTGTTACTTGTTACTCGGGTCTTTATTGCCTTTTGTTCTTATACGTGTTTTGCTGAATAAATTATTATTCATCTTTTAAGGTTATAGTTACCTTATATCCAGAATGGTATTATAGTAAAATATATCATATTTATTCATTCAATTCATTTATATAATTACTATGTAATGATGATCATGTAGAACGAGTCGCATCACATCATGGAGACTGTATTCCGTACGTACGCACAAGCGATGATATTGTTCCCATGATCGTGGAGTTGTATTTAAGTGTATTTAAACTATTTCAGTATGAATATCAATTTATAACAATCATATATAGTTACTCATTACACCATTATACCCATCCTTGTAAGGTGATGGTGGAAAATAGATTACACCACGGCGTGGAGACGGTATTCCGTACGTACGCACGCGCGATGATTTCATTTTTCCGTCGGATGGATAGAAGGTGAATTAGGGTTGTTTATTATTTATAATACCATATCAGTATGTAAGTAATAATGATGTTATTAATTTATCATGAAACAACTAAAGGAGAAGAAGTTGAAGAAGAAAGAAATTGAAAAGATCAGTAATGGATATTACCTCTTCTTTGAAATGCCTCTTTGAATCCTCCACTTTGGGAACTAATATTGGTCTTTGAAGAAGACCATGACCTCTATGATTATTCTAGGGAAGTGGATAAGGGATTTTGGCAGGGGTTGGACGATCTTGAGTGCTCAAATTGGTGTGAGGAGGAGGGGGAGGAGGTGCCCTTTTATAAGGGAGGAGAGGGGCACCTTAGGAATATCTCAAAATATTATTTTATATTAAAGTCAAAATCGGTTAATAATGGTTCCAAAGGGTCTTATTTCGAAGGTAAAGAGGGTATGGGTCGAAATCCTATCAAACAATAGGATTTGGACAAGTTTAGGTTATTATTTTAACCTTATCAATTAGATTTAACTCTAAGTTAAATAATTTAACTTTTACCGTGACTTTTTGTTTTCTTACACTATATCGTTAATACACTTACTATAACATGCCAAACGAACCCCAAGTTGTTTATTATTAATATATATATCCTTATCTAAGTCATTTGGCCGAACCTTATATTTTTAGGAATAAAATAACAATTAATAATATAATATTTGATTTAAAAACTATTTTCTGTCAATTTTGACACTATTTGATATATGATTTTTGTGAAAGTCATAATAGAATTATATGTTCGAACCAAGTTGATTAAATCAACACTAATATATCATAGTAACCTATAAAATTAGTGTAATTCATAAAAAGTCTAAAATTACATTTATTTGGGCATTTATAACATCAATTATGTTAACATTTCTTTAAAAGGGTAATTACTGCATCATCATTGTGTCATAAATTAATTAATTTATTTAAAGTCTAAAAATTATAAATAAAATATCATTATGTAGGAAATCTTTTTATCCTTTTAATGAATATTTATAATCGAATTTATCTTACGTATAAACCCATATTAAAAATGTTTTAGTTATTAAACATTGATTTTAACTATTTTAACTATTCATTAAATAAAATAATATTAAATGTCATAATCTAATCCAAGTGGACCTAAATGGTCATATTATATTCATAAGTTTGTTTCTGGTCGAATTACACTTATCCAATAGAATTAGGACATGTGTTAGGGTAATATTAATATCATATTTACCCTTAGTTACCCTATTTACTATTAACCGCGGTAAAAAAAGTAAAAAGTTACTATTCACCAAAAAATTATTTTTATCTCATTGAACCACATTTTACTTACTGATATCAACCGTGTCTGTCGGATTTTCGAAATTCCATTCACAGAAGTGGTAAAATTATGTTTTATGCAAAATTTAGTTTTTAACCTACCACTTAGTGGTTTCACTACTCATCAAAAATTGAAAGTTTTCAGAAAAATACCAAAATTTCACCCTAGGCTAATTTCGATATTCCGAATCCAAAAATGAAGTCCATTTTGAAAAATATAATTTATAAAATTTCAAAAAGTGGTATTTACTATTCATAATGGCTAGTTTTATTAATATTTTAATAGCATATCGTTGTTTAGTGAAACTCGGTATTGCGTACAACGCAAGCTATTGAGGAAGGTCGTGATTGCGTGTAAAGTAAGCCAAGCTAGTGTGTAGTGAAAGATTCCTTTGATGATATATATATAACATAAAAACAAAATACTACTCATAAAAATCTAGGGTGTTACGTTCTACCCTTATTGTATGAGTCATGGACGACCAAGACAATCCATGGGTCAACTTGGGGACCCCATGGAGCCACTTCGGTTGGAAAATGACATTAATACCGTTTTATTTAAAGTTTAAATTAAAATGTCACAAACATGTGTTGTTTTACTAAAACAATTTTTTACATGGGGTTATATAAGTCATATTTTTTACAATAAATATTCATTAAAAATATAAAACTATTTCCTACACCATGATATTTTTTTTTAATTTTTAGACATTAAATAAATTAATTTATTTATGACACCGTGATGATGTAGTTATTACCTCATAAATGAATGATTTAAATAAAATGAAAAGATAGGGTAAAATCTATGTCTTAAACTTGTCACAAACCTATTGGATGGGTGGATTCAGAAACCATATCATCTTATCCTCTAAATATATCTTTTTGGGACCTTTAAAATCTGAAAATAATTTTATAATAAAGTAATATTTTATAATGTTCCAAAAGTGCCCCTCCTCTCCTCTTATAAAAGGCCCCCACCTCTACCACCTTACACACACCTATCAAGCCCTTAGCTCGGCCAAACCCGGCCCATTTAATATCTCCACATCCCTCTATTCATCTTTGAAGCCTCAATTTATGCAGAATTCTTTCCAAGAAAGCCATTGAGCTCAAATCAAAGAGAGTTACCCGATTTAATGGTAATGTCTTCCCTTGTGTTGTTTTGTTTTGTTTTTCTTCTCCAAACCCCTAAACTCTTTTTATTACTTTTTTTTTGTAAAAAAACCAGTATCATAAATATAATAGGATGTTTTTTTAAGAAGGATTCAAGCTATACTTCCACACACCTCCGTCTAATGGTTAAAGAGCATACTGTTTTTGTGGATGGCGAATTACTGTCTTACTAAATGATGATCGTTAAATATTCTTTTAACACCTTAAAAGGTGGCCATTAAGATGTCACTATATTTATATATGATAAATAATATGTTTATTTTTTCCTTAATCTTCTGTATTTTTCATTTATGTCATACCTTTTTGGTTTCCAGTATGGGAAAACGCGATATCTTCATTTTAGGATGTGCGGACTACCACCCCCTCAAAGTGATTTGATTTGTTAATGCCATATGTGAGACGTATAAAGGATGGAATTAATGCTATTAAATATGATATACTACTGAAATTATGATATACCTTTATATCATTTTTATTTCATTCCATTGAATACAAAAAAAAATTAAAGTAGCATTCATGCATACGTACGGCTTACCTTCTCCATGAATGGTACATTTCATTTCTTATCTCCAAGTGTTATGCACTATTATAAGTACATATATATAATTAATATATATGTAATATATTATATCTTAATTATGGATATCATTCTTGAATTATAATATATATATCTCTCATTTCGTTTTAATTCCATCAATATTACATAAAATGAAAGTAGTGTTCATGCGTACGTACGGCCTACCGTCTCAATGAACGGTGCTTTTAATTTTTTATCTCCAAATTATATGGAATATTATAAAATAAATATATACTGGATATATATGATATTTAAAACATCAATACTATTCTGGATATGATGTACCTATAACTACATGGAAAATTCTTTTCCAACATGTTCAATTTTTACTCATGTATCGAACATCGACAAAAACATCTGATAGGAACTCACTTTATTAACCAATTATTATAACATTATAATAATTGATATGAACTGAATAATAATATTTAAAAGAGGTCCTTAAAAATTCTATATTGACCAAATTTTATTATTCAGGAGATTAAAGAATGATCGAGTCATGTCAGACACGAGGTAAGGGATCTAACCTTTCTCTTTCTTTTTAAGTACTCTCTTTTATGCAATTTCTTTTAAGATCATCTTTCCAATGTTTGGGGATTTTTTTTATATTACTCATTCTGTAATTTTTATGTTCATATTATGATAGAACCTATTTGATCTCATAAATTGATTTTTGGAAGTTTTAATTGGCGCTGTTAGGCTGCCAAAATTTCGTAAGGGACTCTTTATCTCACTTTGTGTTTTCGTGAGATTCATGGTACATTTGCCAATATTTCCTTTTGAGTGGGGTATGTACTGTACATTATTATACTCTTTTTGTAATATAATTTCGTTTATGAGTATTTAAATCAATTTTTTATAGTCCTTCTTTCATGGGGTGTACGTTTTGAAAGTTACCAAAATCGTTAAGGGAGCCTTTCACCCTCTTCTTTTTAAAAGACTTCTTTTGTTATGTCTTTTAATTTTCATTTTATTATGTATGGATATGTTATTATATATTCTTATTGACATAAATTTTATTTCCACGTGATGATATACCCTTTATCACTCTCTTCAACTCTTTTTCTAAAATTTTATGTCATGCTGTTAGGCTGTCGAATTTTACCATGGGAACTTCTTAACCCAATTTCGATTTCTTTGGGTTCATCATGTAGTTATTGAATATGTCATCCTTTGAATATATGTGAATGACCTTTGATTTTTTACACTTAATATTCACTTATATTGGGTGTATTTATATTTTTTACACATAATTATGAGATTGATTTGTCCTTAATTTAAGAATACCTTCTTTGTAATGGATTTCATCTCATTTTAAATTTCTATTGAGACTTCATTGTTATTATGCACCAATTGACTCTTATATGGTGTATATACTGTTCATTGGAATATTATATCATGAATCCCTTTATTCTCATGATATTATAAAGTTATGATTAAATTTTATTCCTTAATTATTGTATTCAAGTGTCTCTCATTTTGTTAAAAACCCTTTAACTAAAATATCATTTTAAATGTTTTAATGATTTATTCTTATAAAAATGTTCTCATTAATATCCATTTTTCCAATATGGTTTTATGGATTTATTTACATTTATATTAATGGTTTAAAATTATAAATGTTTGAAAGTGGTATGGGACACTTTGATTCAAAAATCTCTTTATTAAATGTTTTAAATGGTTTTGAAAATGGGTTTTTGAATGGATTCATTATTTAAATATCTTAGAATGTTATATTGTTATTGCAGTGTGGGATTGTTATCTTTATTTTATGCTTAAGTTATGTTCTATGATTATGTAATGGTTCTTGGGCATTGTTTATGAGGACGGGTGGTTCCGTGATAATCTATGGTCGGGTGAGCCCGATATATCTCTCCAATGCATTGGGTAATGTGAAAGAGTTAAACATCAAGGTTTCTCCGAATATATTTAGGGAATATACTGTGATGGGTATTCCAAATGTAACAAAGAGGGTTACTCCCTACGTAAGAATGTTATGAATTCCTCAAGTTACCATTATGCCTTATGATTTCTATGATTTATTCATGATTTGATGACGTATGTTAAAATGCTTGTGTTTTATGAGTAAAGTATGATTTCATACATGGACTAATGTTTTCTTTTTGTAATTTTAAATCCATTAATGAGATTTTTATGCTCATCCAATGTTTTTGAAATGTTTTTCACAGGTCAAGGGAAATGTGCATGATATGATGATAGTGTCAAGGAAGTGTCAAGAAAGAATCCATGTTTTTTTTAAATATATTTCCATTGATGGGAAAAACGAATACTATCTTCTATGTAACCACTTTGTTTAAATGTGGAATGTAATTCATGATTTATGATCTAATTCTCTAGAACACTAAACCTGAAAAGATCCTCAATGTGAATTATTCATTTAATTCAATATTAAGTAAGGTTTAAGGTCGGGGCCTTATAGTTGGTATCAGAGGCCGGTTTAGATAACTTTAGAGGTTAGGGTATTCTCTAAGCATATGTGACATTACCATAATGGTTAGGATTTCGGAAAGAGTCCTATTTTTAGATAATGTGAATGAGTAAGTATATATTAGTGTTTATCTTCCTCAATAGTACATGATGATTTTGTTGATATACTCACACTGAAATTTTTGTTTTTAGTGAATGGATGGATCTAGCAGACACCAAAGTGACAATAGGTTTGAAGGAAATTGTGGTGGTTCTCGGTTTAAGAGACTGGATGAAATTGGGGATTCAATGAGGAAACTCGTGGTTGTACTAAACCAACTATCAAGGAGTCATGATCAACCACTTGAATGTTGGTATGTTTTTAATGCATCATGTATGAGATGACCAATCGATGTGGAAGTTCAGGTAATAATTATAATGTTAACCATTAGGGTTTATATGATCCTTTCATTTGAGGTAATTATGGGTTATTATATGTTATGATGGAAAATGAAAGGCATGAGATAAACTTGAGGTTAAAATATGATATGATTATTTTTGAATATTTTATTTCGTTTTGGGGAATGTTTTAAAAATTATATAGTTTTTGAAAAAGGACAACACACAGACCGTGTGACAACCCGTCGCGTCGGACAAAGCTGCAGGAATCGAACCCACAACCAAATTTTTACTGGTATTTATCGCCTACCAATGGAATACATGAAGTCCCTGTTTATTTTGACTAATTCTTTTTAGTTAGATGATTATGGTAATCACGAGTACGTTTATTTTGGGTTATCTATGGAAATGATTAACCTATCATGGAGGATATGTGATTCGGTTAATTACTTTTCAATACGAGAATTTAAGAGCAACTGATGTTATTTGGAGATAAAAGTTAATTTGTACCATGGAAGACTATGTGATTAAATACATAAAATATTTGGGTTTCAATCTTAGTTTGGTTTACTTTGAAGAATTTTATGGAAAATTGTTTATCGAATTGTCTTTGTTCAACTTTGGGTTTTTTTGGACAAATTTTGGAGATTGAGAATAGATTTTTCTTTTTATAAAGGATTATACATTTCTGGATTATCTGATCTCATACTAACAATTTTGTTTTTGGTTTTTTTCTAAATACATGGGTAATATGTAGTTCTCTTTTGTGTATTATGTGATTCTCAAAAATTTGATTATAGTACTCTTAATGTGAAAAAGTCTTCTTAAATACTTGTCTTTTGGTGAAAATATGAGTTTGATTAAGGAATCTAGTAAAAGTTGAAAGTCTATGTGACAAGTAAGTATGTTTCATTATGATTTAGTTAAGATAAAAAATAAATTCCTCAATGAATAGTAACTTCAAACAAAAATGTTGTCTCTTTACTTTTCATATTGGGGAATCGAATACCGTTTAAACCATCACAATTTTGTGATTTTCTTATGGTTATGTTTCTCCTAGACATGTTTACTATAACTCTCCCTCAAAACATGACCCTTTGATTTTTTGCCTCCATATCCATGTTTTCCTACATGGAATCCTAGTATGGGTTAACTCGAGTGTCCTTTGTATTTATCTTTCTTTATTTTAAAGTGATTGTTTTACTGACTCTTGTTCCGATTTGAGATTTTCAATGAAGTTTCCATGCCCAATTTTAAAATTGTGAGGACACAATTCCCAAAAGGGGGAAGGATGTAACACCCCAAGTAAATAAAGAATATGAAATTTTCAAATTTATCCATATTTGTGAATAAAATATTAAAATTACTTTAAAGGGGACGCTATGCTCGATGGAATACCCAATACGCAACAATGAGTTTCTTGGGAATCTTACGTTGCACTCTAATAATAAAATATTTTTATTTTAAATTGTAGTTAATTCCTAGTCATTGTAATGGCGGGAATGAATAGAACTAACTAAAAAATGATTATATATGTTTGTCAAAAAAATTTACTTATTACAATAAATGTTAGAGGATTAAAAATGAGAATGAATCCAATTTACTGCGTAAACATTCTAATATTCATTAAAAGGTCGATTTACCGCTTTTTGATGGAGAACCTCTTTTAAATCCACTTTTTGACAATTTTATGTGTTATATATGACAAAATAAAATTCTTCTTTAGAATCAGGACATCATAATTTACATTGTGTAAAGTTTTGGTAATTTTCCAATAAATGTTCATTTTTTAATGAATAGTGAACAATGTTGTATTTTAATTGAAAAACTCTCATTAATTTATTTATATGATTATATTATATTTTTATTTGTTTTTAAAGTGAAATTAGAATATATTTTTACCATTTAATCCAATAGTAGTCATTGGAATTAATTTCACTTTGAAATTGTACTTAAAGTAGTGTCAATCTTTTAATAGATATTGTTTCTTAAAAACATGCTATTTGTTTTGACAGCGGGAATTAATTATTAAATTAATTAATTCAACTTATATGTTTTGAATGTTTAAAAATAAAAATAATTTTTTAATTCATAATATCAAATATAGCTTAGGGTGAATTTTTGGTATTTTTATGAAAAACATCAATTTTTGATGAATAGTGAAACCACTATGTTGTGTTTAAAAACTGTTTTTTCGTTTAAATGAAACTTTACCACTTATGTGGTTTGAATTTAAAAAATCCGACATATATGGTTGTCATTAGGATGTAAAATTTGGTTAAATGGGATTAAAATAATATTTTGTTGAATAGTAACTCTTAAGTTTTTAATCGAGATTAGATTTAATTAGTGTAATTTAAGGTAAAGATAATGTTATAATAATATGAAATGACCCTTACACATGTTCTACCATTATTAGATGAGTCATGGAAGACCTAGACAATCCATGGGTCAACTTAGGGACCCCATGGAGCCACTTTGGTTTGAAATTGACATTAATACCTTTTTATTTAAAGTTAAAATTAAAATGTCACAAACATGTGTTGTTTTACTAAAACAATTTTTTACATGGGGTTATATAAGTCATATTTTTTACTATAAATATTCATTAGAAATATAAAAATATTTCCTAAAACATGATAATTTTTTATAATTTTTAGACATTATATAAGTTAATTTATTAATGACACCGTGATGATGCAGTGATTACCTAATAAATTAACGTTTTAAATAAAATGAGAAGATAGGGCGCAATCTAAGTCCTAAACATGTCACAAACCTATTGGATGTGTGTATTTAGAAACCTTATCACCTTATCCTCGAAATATATCTTTTTGGGACCTTTAAAACTAGAAAATCATTTTATAATAAACTAATATTTTATAACTTTCCAAGAGTGCCCCTCCTCTCCTCTTATAAAAGGCCCCCACATCTACCACCTTACACACACCTCTCAAGCCTTTGGCTCGGCCAAACCCTGCCCATTTGATATATCCACATCTCTATCTTCATCATTGAAGCCTCAATTTGGGCAGAATTCTTTCCAAGGAAGCCTTTGAGCTCAAATAAAATAGAGTTACCTTATTTAAAGGTAATGTCTTCCCTTGTGTTCTTTTGTTTTATTTTTCTTATCCAAACCCCTAAACTCTTTTTATTACTTTTTTTTATAACAACACCAGTATCTCAAATATAACAGGATGTTTTTATATGAATTATTCGAGCTACACTTTCACACACCTCCATCTAATGGTTAATGAACGTACTGTTTCTGTGGATGGCGAATTACTGCCTCACGAAAAAATGATTGTTCAATATTCTTTTAACACCTTCAAAGGTAGAAATTAAGATGTCACTATATTTATATATGATATATAATATGTTTATATATTCCTTAAGATTCTTTATTTTTCATTTATTGCATACTTTTATGGTTTCCATTATGGGAAAACGCGATATCTTCATTTTAGGAAGTACGGACTACTGCCCCCTCAAAGTGATTTGATTCGTTAATGCCATATGTGGGACATATAAAGGATGTAATTAATGGTATTACATATGATATACTACTAGAATTATAATATAACTTTATATCATTATTATTTAATCCCATTTAATACAAAAAAAAAAAGAAATGAAATTAGCTTTCATGCGTACGTACGGCTTACCGTCTCCATGAACGGTACATTTCATTTCTTATCCCCAAATGTTATATACTATTATAATTACATATATATAATGAATATATATGTAATATATTACATCTAAATTATGGATATCATTCTGTAATTATAATATATATATATATCTCTTTTTTTTTAATTCCCTTAATATGACAGACAATGAAAATAGCATTCATGAGTACGTACGGCCTACCGTCTCCATGAACGGTGCTTTAAATTTTTTACCTCCAAATGCTATGGAATATTATAAAATGAATATATACTGGATATATATTATATTTAAAACATAAATAATATTCTGGATGTTATGTACCTATTACTACATGGAAAATTCTTTTCCAACATGTTCAATTTTTACTCATGTATCTATCATTGACAAAAACATATGATATGAACTCACTTTATTAACCAATTATTACAACATTATAATTTGTGATATGAACTGAATAATAATATTTAAATCATTTCCTTAAGAAATTATAAATTGACAAAATTTTATTCATCAGGTGATTAAAGAATGATCGAGTCATGTCGGACACGAGGTATGGGATCCAACATATCTCTTTTTTTTAAGTACTCTCTTTTATATAATTTTATTTAATCTCATCTTTCTTATGATTAAGGATGTTATTTTATATTACTCATTATGTAATTTTTATCTTCATATTATGAGAGACCCTATTTGATCTCATAAATCCATTTTTTGATGTTTTAATTGGAGCCGTTAGGCTGCCGAAATTTCATAAGGGACTTTTTATATCAGTTTTTGTTTTCGTGAGATTCATGAAACATTTGCCAATATTTCCTTTTGAGTGGTGAATGTACTGTCCATTATTCTACTCTTTGTGTAATATAATTTAGTTTATGATTATTTAAATAAATTTTGTATAGTCCTTCTTTCATGGGGTGTACGTTTCGAAAGTTACCCAAATCGGTAAGGGAACCTTTCACCCTCCTCTTTCTAAAAGACTTCTTTTGTTATGTCTTTTTAATTTTCATCTTATTATGTGGGGATATGTTCTTATATATCCTTATTGCCATAAATTTTATGTCCATGTGATGAGATACCTTTTATTTCTCTCATCAACTCTTTTTTTTTAAATTTTATGTGACGCCGTTAGGCTTTCAAATTTTACCAAGGGAACTTCTTAACCCAATTTCGATTTCTTTGGGTTCAACATGTAGTTATTGAATATGTCATCCTTTGAATATGTGTGAATGACCTTTGATAGTTTTAAACTTAATATCCACTTATATTTGGTGTATTTATATTTTTCACTCATAATTATGAGATTGATTTATCCTTAATTTAAGGATGCCTTCTTTATAATGGATTTCATCTCATTTTACATTTCTATTGAGACTCCATTGTTGTTATGCACCAATTCAATATTATATGGTGTATATACTGTCATTTGGAATACTATATCATGAATCCCTTTATTCTCATGATATTATAAAGTTCTGATTAAATTTTATTCCTCAATTATTGTATTCAACTGTCTCTAATTTTGTTAAAAACGCTTTAACTAAAATATCATTTTAAATGTTTTCATGATTTATTCTTATAAATATTTCTCATTATTATCCTTGTTTTAAAAATGGGTTTAAGGATTCATTTATAAAGATATTAATGGTTTAAAATGTTAAAAGCTTCAACGTAGTGGGGGTATTCCAAACGTACCCAAAGTGTTACTCCAAACGTAAGAATTTTATGAATGCCTCATGTTACCTTTATGACTTATGATTTCTATGATTTATTCATGATTTGATGAGGTATGTTAAAATGATTATGTTTTACGAGTAATGTATTATTTCATACATGGAATAATGTTTTCTTTTTGTACTTTTATATCCCTTACTGAGCTTTTTATGCTCGTCCCAGGTTTTTGAAATTTTTTTCACAGGTCAAGGGAACGGTGCGTGATATGATGATAGTGTCAAGGAAGTGTCAATAAAGAATCTGTGTTTTATTTTGAATATTTTTCTGGTGATGGGAAAAAAATGAGTACTATCTTTTATGTAACCACTTTGTTTAAATGTGGAATTTAATTCATGATTTATGATCTAATTCTCTAAAACTCTAAACCTGATAAGATCATCAATGTGAATTATTCATTTAATTCAATATTAAGTAAGGTTTAAGGCCGAGGCCTTATACCATGAAAGAGATCATTGGTAAATTTATTAATTCATTGAGAGGTGGTATTTTTGGAATACCACATACCATAAAAAAATAAATATTATATTTTTTGTGTCATTTGGGTAGATTTCTGTTTAATATATGAGGGTTAAGGTGTGAAGCTAATTTGGATGATGATGGATCAATTTATAATAGAAATGAGTTTCATGTATTTAAAAAATATTATATGTGATATCTATTTTCTAAAATAATTTGGATATAATTGAGGGATGTATTGACTTTGATAGATCATAAATGATACTTTTTTCATACATATTCTATAATCTTTTACTATTTTATTTTTCACTTTTACTTTTTCTTTACTTTGGTATCTAATTATTACTTAAGTAATTTCCTTTTAGTGAATAAAAATAATGTGGAACATATTAAATAATTTCAAAATAATGATTCAAAATAATAAATAAATGTTTTCAAATAATATTTTTAAAATGTCAAAAAAAATATACTATTATAACCACACATAACGTAAAAATAATAATTTCATGAAAAAGTGTAATTTCATGCTTCGAAACATGATTAAGATAAAATTATCAATTTTGATAATTTATATAATATTTATTTGTTTATTATAAACCAAATACTATTTTTTCAATTTAATATCAATTCGAAATGAAATTCCACCTTATGGATACATCGTTAAATGAAATATAAGAAAAAATGTTTTTTTAATATAAAAACTTATTTTTGATTCAAAAAATTAAAAAATTGGTCTAATAAATTCAATGTATTAATTTTATATGATATAGTTTAATTTATAAATATTTATGTTAATATATAAACCATTTCATAAACTTTATAATTAGTATTGTTGTGTTAAAATGTCTTAATACTGAATATATTTTGTTAACGGGTATTTTAACTATTCACACAAAATTCATCATTATAAGAAAAATCTCAGAAAGACATTCTCAACTAATTTTGACAATATGAATTAATAAATAATTAAGATTAATTATAATTGAAATGATGAATTTTAAAATTAGGTTTTAAATATAAATAATTAAAATAAATAAAAACTATTTTTTTAATAGTTGTTGTAAATGTTCTTCAAAAATAAATTTATAATTTAATAATTTTTAATATATTAGTTCTTATATAAAATGATTAAATATTTGATAGTTTAATTTAGTTAAAAACATTAAAACATTTATAAAAAACAATTATATGTGGAAGACCAATATTTATTAGTATTAAATCATATTTCCTATTTTTCCTCTCAATATAAGAATGTTTATTTGAATAATATTTTTTATATACTAGATTTTTTATTATTCTTATCATTTTATTAGTAGTATTGATCTATTATATTTTCTATCATTACAACACATTTTTTTCATTGGACCATGTTTTCAACCACAATATTTTTATTTTAAATTAATATATATAATAAAATCATTGAGTGTTATATCCCCCCATGTAAATAAATTACATGCTTCTAATTTCAATCTTCAGTCATTATAAAATCTTAAGGTTCAATAAGAAAATCAGTATATACTCCCAATTCTGATATTAACATCATAGTCTTATATTCTATAAGTATAATCATATCCATCATAATAGGAATATATTTATATTTTCCATTATTTCAAAAATGTATACTAGAAATCATCCTTAATTGGTTATAGAAACAATCATATATTCATTTTCACGATCACATTCCCATCCAAATAATAAATAAAAATTGGTATTGATACTATTATATAAAATCATTTTAAATAACCATATGAAAATGAAAACTAAATCCTATTTTATACTCTCCAATTACCCTTTTATTTAAAGCTGTCACACATTTTTTTTGCAAATACATTATTGGATAGACCTATAAATACATCAGTTTAACCTAGGATGTGAAATGTCATTTTATAATTAGGATATTTAAGAGAGTTATTTTAGTATCACTTATATGGATCATAAAAACAATATGTGTTTACAAGGAATATCCCCAATTAGTGTCAAAATAAGTGTACCATTAATCCACTATATTGAACAGTGAGTTCCAATTATGTTCATTCTTAATATTCCCATTTCTGGGATACTTATACTAGGTACATTATTAATAGAGACTGAATAAATATTTAGTAGGTAGATAGGGTTGAAATTAATATGAAATAAAACAATATCTACATTTGAAAGACATAATGATATTATATTATACAAATAATTTTATAAATGCTTTTCAGTAATGTTCATGGATCCCAATCCACCAAAATAACAAAACTAAACTGAAAAAATAACCAAAAAGTTTATATAATACCTATTATGTCAACCTAAACCCACTCTCACATATCTAGTTCAAAAAATAATTTTTTTTATACATGTGTTTTAATATCATTCATGATTTCCCAAAGTAAAATACATATATTAAAAAAATCTATTCATTACGTCTCAAAATTATCACACATACCCAAGAATGTAAGGTCAGGTGTCTTTGAGAACATTCAAGATAATAAAATTAATTTATAATACATGTGAATTGTCTCCTTCATGGAACTACATTAGGCACCGTTATATACCCCTCATGGGTTAAACTCGTCCTCATAACATGGGGAATGAAATAATATTGGGTAATCACAAATTCTCAAAGAGGGAAAAGATATCATCATTTCATCAAGTGTAATATCAACAGTATATGAGAAAACATGATCATGAGAGAAACATCTTATCAAAAATAAAAAAGTTCAATAATATTTTTCTATATGACATGATAGTGGATCATTAAATCTTTAATGAACAAACATATATCATAGTAAATGAGTATGATATAACAAACATGATCACTCATGCATAATCATTTCTATATAACATATAAATGTAGAAAAATATGTATACAAGTCGTAAAGAAGTATATAATCCATCAAATCTTTTTTCGTTAGTGGATCAAGAAATACTCATTATCTTAATAACTGGATCAATCATTAATTTTTGGTTCTCAGAGTGGAGCTGAAATTACTTATGTTTCCCATATTGGATCCAGAATTCAATCATAATTCCAATAGTGGATAATGAACTACATATTATCACCCAATGTTGATCTGTACACAGTATATATTTTCTATGGTGGATTATGATTCACAACCATTTATCCTTTGTAGGTTAATCATCACACCATGGTTCCCTTAAATATCTATTGAGATATAAAAAATTACTCAACGCAATTGAAGGATATTAAGGAACCAATACTCATAAAATAATAATCCATAAATATAGAGATCTAGAATTTTCAAATATATATATATATATATCACATCATTATAGATAAATATTCATTACATAAAAAGTGATTCATGATAGAATTGTACATGTCTACTGCCTTTAGAAATATATACACATGAAAAATTAATTATAATAAATCTAAATTATCCCCAAATAATTTTTTAATAACTATAACCCTTCTCATTCATGTCATACATATTACCTTTCTTCATAATTAGGGGAAATTAAACATGGAAGAGGGTGATATAGGATTCTCAGTAATGGTAGACATTGAAGATATTAATTATCACTTGAGAATAACATGAACATAATGGAATGAGAACGTGGAAATAAAATTTAAAAATAAAATAACACATATAATAGATAAAACAATTTATCCATGGTATAAATTATGGTATTTAATAACACATAAATCATAATGGAACCAAGAACATGAGCCATGAGAGCATAAAATTAGGACGGGACACATATTTTTTCATACAAAAAAAAGAATAAAAATCATTAAATTTGTTGTCAAAGATCATTTACATGACACTCATAGTTGAATGGGTACTATATCCACACCATCTTAGTACTCATGGTTCACCCTAAAGGATATCATAGGGGAAAACATACCTTAATGAACTACGTTAACTTCCCATTCCAGTCCATTTTATATCATTAGATTTCATTATTTTCCCCATTCAACGAAGTTATATATTGATCCCACTCATCATTGTTTATATCATGACAACTATACATGGTTAAAATGTTAACAATATGCCTAGTTATAACATAACTATAGTCCATGGATACAGTATAAACCCATTAATTGTTTATTAAATAATAATAATTACATAATGAAAACCATACATATATTTTTCATAAGATCATAAAACATTCATCATATCACCACATCATAACCCATGAAAGAAACATTATTTCATAAAAATTTCACCAATTAATCATTAAATAACCTATGTAAAATAAATGGGATTCATAATCAAATCATAAACATAAACATTATCCATCCAAAAAAATAGGAACAATTATATCAATGTATTATATCCCTAGTAAATCATATTTATCATCAAATGATGTTATAATATAGAAAAGTTCCATTAAAATATCACTAAAATATTTATTGAGGAGAATATCCTTTCAATTTTGAAATAAAAAATATATATATATAATAGTATGGGAAACATTTTCATGGAAAATAGTATTGTACCCTTTTATTTATTCTTTAATAAATTGAGTATTTGTAATGGTGGGAAATTCCATTCATGCTATATAAGTTAAATGAAAAATGTATTTTCCTGTTTTTCATAAAATTTCAATATGTGCAATGTTATGAACCAAAAAAAAGATCATTTTTAATTAATTTTTTAAAAACTAAAATATTGGAAAAATGTGTTTAATATTACCACAGTAATATTAAAAAAATCATCAAAAAATTTATTAAAAACATGGAAATAAAATAACATGGGGGTTTTGACTGAAAATAATATAAATTCAATAGAACTTAAAATACACTTTCTGTCATTTAATTATATTAGGTGAGTAAAATTAAATGAAATCGTACATTTTCATTAAATAATCCTATGAGAAGATATTTCATGAATTTCTAAAGGTACGTATCATAATATATCATCATCAGAACATGACAATAAACAATGATGATATATAATTAGATTGTAACATAAATGCCTTCTCGTTTAATAAATTTTGAATCATAATTCCCATGAATGAAAGAATCATATCTGAAAATTTAATACTCCAAAACATTAATAATAATTATTATAAAATACATTCATGGATATTATATACATCATATACAATAATACGTGTTTAATATGTTGTATGTCACATAGAAATAAAATTTAGAAAAAAATCAATTTCCTTTGGTATATCTTCCAATTTATGTTTTGTTACTCCTTTTATAATAAAATTATATTTATTATAGATCTATTAAAAAATAATGATCTTATAATACATACCATATGTTATTTACATATAAACGTTTATCCCCCATTTACGAAGAATTCATTATTAAAATTACAGTTTCAAAGTGATGTATTCATTATTTCTTATATATATTCTTATATGGTAGTTTTGGTCCTTTTTTGTCTTATAATGGTTGAATCATATTAATAATTTCAATCATGATATAAAAATCATATATTTTTCACTGTGCATAAATTTATATTCAGTCGTAAAATATATATATAGAAAAATGAATTGCATAGTTCATGGATACTATATGTTGTTCATACACATGAACATTATTTCCATTATTTCGTTGATGGAACAATATAATGGTAAATTTTATGTATCAATTATAGAATTATAATTATATAATACACATAATATATATTCATTAAATCCATCCTTATTACAATCCTAGTAAAGAAAAAATTAAAAATGAATCACATTGCTTTGTAGTGGTGGTAGTCCACACGTAAGCATGATTAAATATATCATTTTATAATTGTTTGGAAATCAAGAAGGCATAAATGTTATTATCATTACATAAGTATAATAATTACATAATTATAATACATAATAATTAAAACCTTCATAATACCCATCTTTAAAATATTGTGATTTGAAATAAAATGTGTTTTTAAGTGGAGACAATATGTTGCATATACACTTAAGAGATATTTTCACTTGTAATTTAATATAAATATGATGAATAAAGGTTGTTTCATAATTATAGAAATAATACTATTTCCCTATGTTAATATATTTATATTATTATTTTAAGAATAATTTTATATATTTATAGGATGAAAAAATTAGTTAAAGAGAAAGTGATCGATTAAGGAGAATACTTTTTCTTGAAATAACTTATTTAGATCCCGTACTACGGAATTTATTGTTAGAATTTTGGGAATACTAAGACCAAAATAATTAGTTTGTAGGATCTAATAATAAAAACTGGTATATTTGGGTCTAGATATAAGGCTAAATGTGGTGTGAATAAAATAAATGTGGGGTACCCTTTTGTTATTTAGGGGAGGGGAACTATTGAAATTTCATAAAAATTTATAATTAATATAAAATAATTTGGGTTGAATTATTTTAAATTTTTTTATAATTTGAATATATGATGATTGAGTATAAAAATTATTTCATCTGATAAAATTTAGTCATGTTTGGATAACATTTTCAACCTCATCTTTTTTATTTAACCCTCATTAATCCTTTTTAAAATCTTATTAATATAAATGTTTTCCGATATTTATTGATTATAATTGTACTATAAAATTAAAAAAAAACAATAGACCTTTTTTGTTAGAAACAATATACCATTCATATGGATGAGTCTATAATTTCTATTAATCTTATGTCATTTAGTAAATTGTTAAAATAGCATTCATTTCAATTTTAATACTATTCATTCAATTTGACTTTAAATACATCATGACTGAGTATGATTTTAATATATAATTTTTTCAAATGGACCTAATATTACATATATATATCTATAAAAAAACTTGGTACAAATTCAGTAATTTATGTTATATCACTTTTAATATTTTTAAATCTATTTATTTTATTTATCTACTAATTGACTAAATGTTTTATTAGCATTACAAAAATATTTAAAATAATCATATAATATCTGAAAACTATATATAAATTTATATCATGAAAATAATTTCCCTAATCTCATAATATAAAATGATATTATTTAATATATTTTTTGTTTCACACTATGTTGATTTATATGAGATATTCAAAACTACGAGCGTGAAATTTTATAACAATCATTACATGAAATATTATAATGATAATGTTAATGGAAAAGTGTCTATTTGACAACAATATTATGATTATTAGTTGAAAATGGTTGCATAAAATTTATTCAAAAAAAAATTAGGATAAATAATTATGGCCTTATCACATAGTTTGAAAATAGATTAACCCGATTTACCTTTTTACCAAAGTGATATATTTAACCTCAATAATAATTTATATGGGAAATAATTAAAGGGAAATATTTATCAGTTTTAACAACAATATTATAAATATGGAATCAATTTTATCAATTTCTACACTTATACGTGCCAAAATGTATTTTAAAAAAGTGCACAAAATGCGACGAAAACTCTTATTAGAATAAAAATGTTTTAAATCATAAAACCAAATTTATTCTTATCTCATTCCAATAAAAATATTAAGGAATATTAAGAAAATATGGAATATATAATGTATAAATTGAATTAAAATTATACACCAGTACTGTTCAGCTTATTTGATGAGGGTAAAAACACATTGCAAGAATACAAATAGTATTTATTGAAAATGTATTTTTACGTATAAAAAATGTATTTATACAAAATTAAAATATACAATTCATTAAAATGAAACAAATATCATTTTATGAAATATATGAAAAATTATTTTACAATCAATATATTTTATTTTAAAATCATAATTTTTTACATGACTAAAATAAAATATCATTTTTTTTAAATCGATACTTTTCAATATCCAATTAAAATAAATATTTTTAGAAAATTATCAAAAATTAATCTTATTATATTTTAATAAATTAATTTCAATAAATATATTCATTTTATAAAACTTCTAAAATCTCAAAAATTAATCAATGTATTTTCTCACAAATATAAAAATAATAATTATTGAGGAAAACATATTTTTTAAGAATAAGTAGAATGTACATAAAATTGAATAATTATTTACTAATAATTTATCAGTAAATTTATATATATTTTATAATTTAGTTATCCTTATTAATAACCTCCAAATTAATACATATGTTAGAACTATCATATTAAATATTAATTTAATATTATATCAGAGTGTGTTTTAACTTAGTATTGCGTGTAACAAAACTTATGAATGAAATTATATTTAATTAAAAATATATTTTATAAAATATTAGGGTTTTATATTCCCCCTCCCTTTTATAACATTAGTTCCCAAATTTTTAACTTGTTCTATGTATCCAAGGATTTGATATTTGAAAATTTTATTGTTGAAAACCGACATTATACAATTGGATCGTAAAACATACTCTGGATAAGAGGGAGTGATAAATATGAATCTCATCTCTGATAACACAAAACATCATCTTTGAGTAGTATAAAACTAGTGGAAAGTGAAAAAAAGATATAGAAGTGAAAGCTAACACCCAAATTCTAATATAGAGTGATAGATAACATGGTCATGAGAATGTTAACAACCAAAAATCCATGAATAAGTGAAGGGTAAAAAGAAATAAAATAATAAGACATAGTGATTATAGAATAAATTTTTTTATAAGGTCCTTTTCCTAGAATTGAGGCATTTCTTTAGAATATATACATATATCATATGGAAATATAATTACATTATATTTATAATTATACCCTCAAATCAAATTCTATAATAATATAATATGTTTTCCAAATGTTGAGTATTTGATATGAATTATTCATAATTGAATCACTAAAATAAATTTATAACATATATAAAAATTCTAAAAATATTTTTCTCCTAAAAATTGTAAATAATAAAATATCAATAAAAATTTGCACATGATAATTCTAAAAATTAGAATGAACCATATAAAAAATAAAAACATTATTCTCTACAACATTAACTAACTTAATAATGTCATAATTAAATAATATTTTAACCTCAAATGTTATATTATAACATTCATCTTGAAAAAAATATTTTCTTTCTTCCCAAATATTAGTTCTTCTTAAATAAAATGTTAAACCTAATATTTAAATAAATATTATCCCACTGAAGCATCTCTTAAATATCGTTAATCACTTTGATGAATTACTATATAATATAGTAATTTTGTGGACATCATTAATTATCATGAAAAAAATATATACTAACATTTAATGTAATCCATAACTTGACCATAAATATATCTAAAAACCCACCTTGTCAATGAATCAATTTTCACAAATTAATATTATCTACAACCAATTATCAAATAGTATATAACTAGATTATCCTCAAATCATATACTAACACCAAAATGTTTATTTAAACATCAGTAGAGTATACATCCTAATAACTAGTTAAATTTCAAATCACATAAAAATATCATCACATAAAAAATTAAAAAAGGGGGTGTTGATTACATTTAACTTATAAAAAACCATAATCTTTTTAACCCATGATGTTACCTTTAAAATTTATGTTAACCTCACATGAAAAAATATATGCTTCCAAAATTATTATAATTATTTCTCTTAAATAATCTTACAAGTATTGAATATAAATAGAAAATAGAATAAACTTCATCAAATATTACTTAAATAATTTTTTTTCTAATCACATACCAATTTTGGGGTTACCAAAACTATCAATATCAATTAAATAATTATCCAAGAAATAGAATTATTAACTCAACATCAGAAACATATTATGGAATATATTTCAATATATCATATGTTCTCTAAAAATATCACATTACCAATATGTAAATTTTCATGGTTACTAGTATCTTTGAATATATGTTTTCAATCCTTATACAAAAGAAATTGTAGAAAATACTCAAATGTTTTATATATTATATAAAAAATGAAATTATTATACTTATACAACATAATTTTTAATCCAAATACAAAAGAACATAAATTTTCTCACTTCATTCATAAAAATTTAATAGGGCTTCACCATCATATTCCCAGATATTTCATTCATAAAATATGATATGTGAAACATGTCAGATGATTTTTGTACCTAAATATCATTATTTTTCTTACATAAAACATAATATTACTATTAATAAAACCAATACCATCCATATTCCATTTATAGTATATGTATCATCATTAAATAAACCATTATGCATACAAATGTTCTAATTCTATTATTGAGATTCCCACTAAGACATTGAATTTTATAATTACCATACAATCCATGTTAAATACATTCAACCACAAAATACACATAAAGGATATCATAATTAGAATCCATTGCATTAATGGAACTTTTCATTTTTCCACAGAAATAACATTTTGTATGTTATTCTTTTACAAATTCAAATTATCACAATGTTCCTTTGAGACATTAATTTGAAGGATTCTTCCCAAATTCCAGAAATTTTGGAAGCTGGATATTATTTTTTCCATGGACTCGATGAAACTATATCATTCACTTGTTATCTGTTTTACGAAACACACCAAATATTATATTGTTATCATATAATCATATAGATGATTTCATATAATCATAAGGTTTAACATTCCATTTCATATTTTAATTTCTTTCTCATGTGGATATTTATTCCATTGACCCCCACATTAAAAATTATTATTGTCACGACCCATACCTCGAGGCCCATGTCGTGGATACCCCAATCCGACCTTCCATACGCCAGGGTTTGGCGACCTGCACTGAAAAGGTGTATCCCTAAACCGGGAAGGCATTGCCTTTTAAACCTATACAGACACAGAGTCCAAGAATAGAATTAGAAACAACAAATAAGTAAATTGTTGTAGTAAAAAGAGTGCTGAATGTAAGGGGACATAATACAAGCCTAACAGGAAAAGTTAAAGTAACACTAAAAAGTACAAAACATCAGAAAGGTGAAAAGTAGCTCCTGGATCATCCACCACAAGTTTTACATGAATGGTAGGTATAACACATGATCAGTAGTCCCTACGTCACATCACATGAAATAGTCCACCTCCGAGCACCATCCATTCCAAGATCCCTCAGCCTCAATGAATTATGTACGTCGTCTGCACAAGACACAACAAGGTGTGGGAAGAGCCCCGGAAGGGGTGAGTGTAACGATACTCAGTAGGGATCCCGAGACCCCGTAGGTCTCCTAATGTTCCACAATGTAATAATCACAAAGAAATATATCAACTCTAGATTGGTATATACCCATACATATACCTAATTTATCAAGATATACTCATCTCATACATGTGGGAAGTATACCATAAAGTTTACAAGATTAAAGTAGATATACCTCAATGGTAACACCATGTTGATGGAAGTACCACACAAGTAACACCACAATGATGGAAGTACCACACAAGTAAAATAATTAGTCTAAACAGAGTCTCAGATCAAAACATGTTTTTAGTTTTGGTCCGGGATAGAAGGATCATCAATCATATCATCAAAATCCTATGCAACTGGAGAACTCCTCCTCTGACAAGCATCGTGGTAAAGTCGGGTCACATAGAGCTGCTTCCCACAATCCCTGGACTATTGTGGTACTCATACCTGAGGGTTCTATGGACATTTTGGGTCACATGGAACCGCTTCCCAATGTGGTCCTACTAGATCACATAGAGCCACTTCCCACTAGCTTTGACAGTTGTGGTACTCATTTCTTTTGGGTACAGTGGGCATACCGGGTGACACAGAGCCACTTCCCACAGTGTGCCTATTGGGTCACATAGATATGCTTCACTCCTTATCTGTACTGAGGTATGCATTCTGTATAGGTACCATGGGCATGTTGGTTCACATAGATCTTCTTCTCACTGGGCCAGTGATCGAGTCGTAAGGAGTCCAAGGTCAATAGTCTTCATGTCTCAGTCAGTCGCAAGGTTTTGCGCATATTCTACATGGGAGAAATAATCCTAAATCCACTCTCCATGTCTTGGAATCAATTGAAGTCACCACAAAGTAATTCAAAAGATTTTTATCCTCAATAATGTCCAAATTCTATAAACGACTCGTCAATCAGATGCATGGTTTGAAAGATACGGGAATTTTAGTGCCGAGGGCCCATTTGGGTTTATGTTTGATGCAACCCAGTCATAAACACACATTAATCAAAACTCTTGTGGAGTATCATAAAAGGATCATCATTTTGTAAGGATCCCAACGCCGCAGATAGTTCTTCAAACGAACTTCTGGTTCTCAAGATATGACCCTTTATGTGTTTCTCGGCCCGGTTGGGCCCAGGTTCGGTCCGACCCGAACCAAACCCAGTCTGGGCTGGGCCACAGTGGGATTTTACCACAAAGGGTGGATTTCATGGGGCATCCCATAATGGGGTGGCCTGAAATGGGTGGCTTGGCCCGTATGGGGGGGACCACAAAGGGTGGCCCGCACGGGGCAGCCTAGCCCGTAGAGGGCGCGCCCCAGGAGGGGGAGGCCCGGTAGGGTGGCAGACCGCTAAGGTGTCTGCCCCAGCTAGACTAGTGGTTGTGACCCCCCGGTATCTTGAAATCCTAGAGGGCCTGGAGGCCATTCGGTTTGTGAAGCGGCAGTGCCATGTGGGCGCTTCCTGGATGCCGCAGAACCCATTAGAGGCGCGGGTTCTGCCTCCACCGCAGCTTCGGACACAACATATTTTCCATCGGTGGTGCATTTGTTAAGCTGCCTCCTACTCACCAGTGGCATGTTGGTCATGCCCTCTCTCTTTCGGCAGCAGAACTAAGTGTCGGTTGCCTCCTCCATCCTCCATGACTGACGAGATTTGGCCCTCTTCTCACAGGCGGCACGTGTCACGACCCGTCCTCGGGACCCGTTTCGTGACTACCCCAAGACCGCCACCCATAGGCCAGGGGCTGGTGACTAGAACCAATGCGTAAATCTCAACAAAAAGGGGAAGGAATTTCCTTTATAATGTAAACAAACACCACAGAGTACAAGCAGAAGCTACACAAAGTAAAGCAGTATAACAAACGTGATGAAAGTACGAGAGGCCGGAAATACAAGCCCAAAGGAAAGATACAACTACAACTGAATGTAATGTACAACTCAAAGGACAACATATGATAGGTAAAAAGAAGCTCATGGATCTTCCACCGGGTTCCTAACTGAAGGGTAGGTACAGATGTCCTCCTCGGCACTCCACGTCTGTCTATCTCCTCCGGGTACCGACTCATCATGAGATCCACCTCTGGGTACCGGCTCGTCGTGAGATCCACATCCGGGTACTGCCCAGCTCCACAAGCCTCAACCACAATTAGTGATATCTGTCATCTGCAACCAACAAAATGAGGTGCGGGAAAATCCCATGTAGGGGTGAGTATATGATACTCAGTAGGGACCCCGAGACCCTCAAGACCTCACTAAATCCAACAAGGATAATCACAAAGAATGTTGTCAATAGATAACCCTTACTTATGTATATGCCCATACTTATACCTTAGTTACCAAGTAAACCATCTCAGCCATGAGGTATCACACAGATATGAAGTCCATAGTTAACCACAACTTAGGTATATGCCCATACATATACGTAAGTTATATAGTAACCCATCTCAATCATGAGGAAAACACAAAGGTCAATGACTCAGCTCAAACCCGGATTTTTATTATCGAAACCGTAACTGCTGAAGAGCTTCATCTCTGACGAGTACAATGATCATATCACGACTCTGAGATACTGATCACTAACCTAAGACTACTGAGGTACTTCTCCTGTCGAGTACCATGGGTCTGCCACCTCACAAAGTAGTTCTTCTTCGCCATGGGTCTACCACCTCACACAGTAGTGCTCTCCCTCATAGCCTAAAAAGGTACTCCTCCTATCTAGTACCATGGGTTTTCCACCTCACAATGTAGTGATCATCTGCCATGGGTCTGCCACCCCACAAAGTAGTACTCCCCACTGGGCTATGCAAGTCACTCTGAATCGAATTGGACAAGCAGTCATCAGGTCTCAACCAGCTACACGGTCTCTGTACTCTGTACTCTCGCCTCGGGGAGGGTCCACTCCATGAGCTACAGTTAGATACTCCAGGTATCACAAAGTCCAGCGAAGAAGTATCTCAAAGGACGGCCTTGTCATAGTGGTCTCATCGCAATAAATGGCGCGTCAATCGGACGCCCGGTCTATGAGTTGTTAGCCTTTTCATCTCAGGAGCCCAGTTTGTTTTGTGTGCAAATCAACCCAGCCGTATCTCAACTGTACCATGAAATCTCATAGGGTATACTCATAGGTACCATTTGTCAATGAGATCCCCAACGCCACTGACGGTTCATCAAACGGACGTCCGGTCTGAAAGTTATCATCTATTTCGTTCTAGGGGCCCGGTTGGATTTTGGGTTCAATCCAACCCAGCCACTATCCAACTACTTCCAAACCTCAGTAAAAGTATGCCTAATGTTCCGTATCATGAAGAGAAATCCAACAATGTCGACAGAACGTCAATCGGACGTTCGGAGCTCAAGTTATAAGAATTTCTGCTCCGAGGGCCTGGTTGGTTTCGGGTTCGAACCGACCTGGTCATACCAAAAGTTCTCTTAAACCATGAGTGTACTATACAAAAACTACCCACTCGATCCAATGATCACATCATAACAAACGGTGCATCGATCAGAGGTCTGTAGCCCATGTTATGGGCATTGGAACAGATCTATCCGAAAATAGGGGGTTCGGGCCCCGTCCGACCCGGCCCGATACCCCCCCTGGGTCGACCCGACCCGGGTCCGGGTCCGGACCAAAATGGAACGTCCCGGCCTAGCGCTGGCACGACACCCACGTGGCTAGCGGGTGCGGGGGGTAACACCCCCCCCCCCCCCCCCCCCCGCCCCCCGTACGGTTGAAGCAAAACTGGCGCGGTATTAAGTCGTGCCGCTCTCCGGTTTGGCCCGCTGCCGCGGCTCAGCTGTGGTGGTTCTGTTCCAGCAGTGCGCCACCATCGCCAGAAGCCTCTGCCACCTAGCCATCGTGGCACACCGCCGCTGCCTTCCACGGACCACCGAACGCACTCCGGTGGTCCGTTTCGCCTTACGTCTTCGCCAGTGGTCCTCCCGGGACCTGATCTTCACTACAATGGCTTCAAATAGCCTCCGCGGCCCATTCTGTCATCTCCCGTCAATACGCAGGTCAAATAAACAAACCATGGCCTCTTCATAGTTTTTCGGTGCGGCGCGACGGTGCCGCAACTTTGTTCGGCCTCCACGGCGCGGCGCGAAGGCGGAACGCTTCTTTGCCTGTTCTTCTTTGTTTCCGCGTGGTGCGATGGCACCGCGTCACCTTCGTTCATGCCACGAAAAACACAACATCGAAGGGGGAGGAGAGTCGGCTGTGTTCTTACGGTCCGACCTCATCCCATTATAATTATAACAGGTGGCGAAATAATAACATGATGAACGGCAAGGAAAATACTCAAAAACAAGAAAATAACCCCAACCTCAAGGTGTTGTCGAATGAAGGTTCGTCGCGGAAAATAATCATCACGGGAGACAGCATTGCGGGACAAGGTTCCATAAGCATCGTCGGCGTCTCAGAGAAGAGAATCTTCGGCATCGCGGTACAGGGTGTCACATTTTCGATCTCCGAGGATTCGGCGTTCTTCGTCGTCCTTCATCAGAGGCCGGCGTTCTTCGTCGCCGACGGTGCATTCTTCGCATTCTTCAAGGAGGAGGAAAGTTCTTCAAGACATAGAGCAAAACCTCTCCCAATCTTTCTCACATAACAAATCTAAAACCTAAATAAAAAACACGTTGTCTTATTTAATTGATACACACAAGCCAACTTTAAAAAATTGATATTCAAAATGAATTCCAGAATTAATTACATTGAATAAGTTAAATAATTAATGAGTTGACTTTTCATTTAAGGAGGTGGTGTGGGTGAGTTACAAAAAAGGGGTTAAGGGGGTTAAGTAATATGAATAGGTGGGGACTCGTGTGGGCCCCACCTCACAAATATCCTCTCATGGGAGGTTGTGTGGGTGTGGGCCCCACCGACAACCTTCGGCTTGTAGGATATAACCAACTCAAATAAAAATGTGTGCAAAAATATTTTTATTTAATTTAAGGTTAAACTCCAAAATATAACTTCAAACCCGTATAAATCAAAACTGTGGAAAAGGTCCACTTAAGAAAATATAGGCATTGCGGTTTCATCGGTTCCCTCAGATTTCGATTCCGAGCACCAGTTCAAAAGTTTGAAACACCCACTCATTCATTCACTGAACGTACCCGATCTAAACTTCGAAAATTGATTCTCGGCACACCGGGCCTCGGAATCAGGTGCCGTTAGAAACTTCATTCTTGTAAAATCCCAAAAAAATAAGAAAAATCATTTCCTTGAAATTTCTGTGTCTTTAAATTACTCCAACCTCAGGGCTTTACGTCCCCATAAAGCTTAAACACAAACTAGTGAAACAAAAGTGGTACCGAGCATGCATTTGAGCATTCCGCTACAATATTCCCTTCTAGAGGTTCTCGTGATAATAAAAAAAGTGCAAAAGAGGAATAAACTGTTCTCATAGGACCCACTCATGTCGATCCTCAATCTCTACTAGAACCCCACAAAATTCACCCCATCGCCAATGTCCAGCTCACCATGGACGATGATATGTGTTGGGTCAAGAACGTATCTCCTCAGCTGAGATACGTGGTGGTTTTCGTGCCCCTATTACAAATGAGGTGGATGGGTCAAGTGGTAACCCACCTCACATACCTTGATGAGGACCTTGAAGGGTCCAATGAAGCATGAAGATACCTTTCCTCATCATCCAAATCTCCATAATTCCACGTCGAGGTGAGACCCATAAGAAAACGTGGTCGCCATCCTCGTACTCTAGTGGTCTCTGCCTCCTGAGCATAAGACTCTTGTAGGCTCTGAGCTGTCCTTATCCTCTCCTGGATGACCTGGACCTTCTCTGTCATTGCCTAGACCATCTCTGGTCCCACAAGAGCTGCTAATGTTTTTTCTTTGCCGATAAGAGAAATCAGGTATCATCCCCTAGTTTAACCACGTTCTTTGCCTAATACAGTCAATCTGGACATGAATGATGCATTCATTCCATGGATGACGTCGTAAGGCCACGACGTTACTACCAAGAGATCCAACCGTCACTCTCACCTCTATGGGTAGAGTCACACTGTCGTCGTCAGCGTGAGGTGACTTTGTCTCCTTGAGTTGGAATCTCGAAAGTGAGGTTCAAGTCAACAGTTTTAACATGGACCTCTCTGTACACAAAAAATGGAAGCAAATGTCACAAGGACAAGTGTCTTTTATTACTTTATCTTGAAGTACAAAGACACATAACAATGAAAAAAAGAAAATTAGAAGCACCAAGACCAAAGGTCCCATTCCTGGAACTACTCCCACTCTTGTCTGCCAGCTTCCGGAGCACCGTAGTCGTATGCTTCTGTTTCTTGAAGCTGAGCTATCCCATGTCCACATATTCCATGTGGTCGGGTTGACCTCCTTCTAGTGGTGGTGGCAACACCTTGAAGCGTCTCCCACCTCCAGCTGCATGGCTAGATCCCCTGTCTCGGTCTCATGTTCCCTGCGGTCCGCCTCGATTGAACCTCTACCTCTACCTTGGAGGTCCTTTGTTTATCTTCTGGTCATCTTTATGGCATGTCGGACAGTCATGTGCCATGTGAAAAATCCCGCCACTGGAGTAACATTGCATCTTAGGTCTGGCTCTGTCATTCCCCTTGGTGCCTCGCACTACCAACCCTGAGTCATGCTGTCGACCACCTATATGTCTGGTCCTCTTGGACCTCTGCGTCATCTGTCTACTGCCCGCTACAGAAGACTCTGCCGCATGTCATCTAGTGGTGGGTCATGCTACTGGAGACTGCTCAGTAAGGAAACTCTTCACTAAGAGGGCTTACTCTAACACCCCTATCTGCATCGGGATGCTGTGAGAAACAAAAGAAGCTCTAATCTCTCACCTGAGCCCCTGCTCGAAGGTTAGGGTCCTGAAGAACGGGTCACGTACCATATCTATGGAGTACCGTGAGAGGTCTATGTACCTCACTGAGTATTGAGCCACCATCATGCTACCCTGCTGAAGATGCAGTAGCTCTTGTAGATGCACCACTCGAAGGGTGGCTGGTACAGACTCTTCCTGGAATAGGCTCTCGAAGTCTTCCCATAGATGTGTCCCCTCGTTATGCATCTGGAGTATCATGCTCCACCATCTACCTACTGTTGCCTGAAGAAGGCTGGCAGCAAGGATCACCATGAAGTCTGCTGGTGTCCCTACTAGCCTGAAGACTCTCACCACAGCTTGTAGCCAATCCAATGCCGCCTGCGGGTCCGTCTCTCCCCTAAACCTGGGTGGCCTCTGGTGCTGGAACTCATGGAGTGCGCTCAAGCGATGTGCACTCTCTACTGCTCGGGCTGGTGGCATGGGTGGCCCAATGTGTGGTAGTACCGCTGGTGTCTCCCCTAGTGCCTCAACTGGGATAGGGCCCTGTACTGAGGCCTCATCGCTCGGCGGGCTGTCAGTACGTACATCCCTCTAGGCTCTAGCTGGTCGTCCATGGAATGAATCCTGAAAGAAACATACGTGACACGGTCAAATGATTTATACCTTGTGATCTGACCAGGTTTGAGCTGTTTTGAGGGAAAACCATTGAAAACACACAGGCAATTAATGTTTTCATGCACTGAGTCAGAAATTGGTTGTCAGGGTCCTGGTGTATGGATACGTCGGTCGCCCGCACCAACACTGGATTCCCTGAACTAAAAACCACACTCGCTAGCCATAACACTATTTCATCACAGAAAAGAAATATCAGAGTTAAAAGTTAAGTGGTAGAACCGACTCCTCTGATACCAATTTGTCACGACCCGTCCAGGGGACCCGTGTCGTGACTACCCCAAGCCCGCCTCCCATAGGCCAGGGGCTGGTGACTAGCACCAAGGTGTAAATCCCGACGAAAAGGGGAAGTCATTTCCTTAATAAAGTAAACAAACACCACTGAGTAATAAGAGAAACTATACTAATTAAATATGTATAACAAACGTGCTGAAAGTATGAGGGGCCGGAAATACAAGCCCAAAAGAAAGATATAGCTACAACTGAAAGTAAAGTAAAAAATCAATGGACAACAGCTGAAAGGTGACAAGTAGCTCCTGGAACGTCTTATGGGTTCCTACCTTAAGGGTAGGTACAGATGTCCTACTCAACACTACATGTCTTTCTGTCTCCTCCGGGTACCGACTCGTCGTGAGATCCACCTCCGGGTACCATCTTGACATGAGATCCACCTCCGTGTACCATCCATCTCCACAAGAATCAACCACGATCAGTGATGTCCATCGTCTGCAACCAACACAATGAGGTGCTAGAAAAGGCCATGTAGGGGTGAGTATACGATACTCAGTGGGGACCCTGAGTCCCTCAAGGTCTCACTAAATCCAAAAAGGATAATCACAATGAAAGTTCTCAATAAATAACCCTTACTTATGTATAAGACCATACTTATACCTAACTTACCAAGTAACCCATCTCATCCACAAGGTATCACACAGATATGAAGTCCATGGTTAACCACTACTTTATTATATGCCCATATATATACATAAGTTATCTAGTAACCCCTCTCAATCATGAGGAAAACACAAAGGTTAATGACTTAGCTCAAACAAGGATTTTCATTATCGAAACCGTAACTGCTGAAGAGCTTCATCTCTGACGAGTACAGTAATGCTGACACAAATCCGAGGTACTGCTCACAAACCTATGACTGCTGAGGTACTTCTCCTGTCGAGTACTGCGGGTCCGCCACCTCACAAAGTAGTGCTCTTCCGCCATGGGTCTTCCACCTCTCACAATAGTTCTCCCCCTCATAGCCTACAGAGGTACTCCTCCTGTCGAGTACCACGGGCCTGCCACCTCACAAAGTAGTGCTCCTCCGCCATGGTTCTTCCACCTCACAATGTATTGCTCCCAACTGGGCTATGCAAGTCACTCCGAATCGAATTGGACAAGCAGTCATCAGGTCTCAGCCAGCTACATGGTGTCCATACTCCGTACGCTCGCCTCTGGGAGGGTCTGCTCAATGAGCTACAGGTTGATACTCCAAGTATCATAAAGTCCCACAAAGAAGTATCTCAAAGGGCCGCCTCGTCGTAGGGGTCTCAACGCAATAGACGGCGCGTCAATTAGACGCCCGGTCTGTGAGTTATTATCCTTTTCATCCCAGGGGCCCAGTTGGTTTCGTGTGCGAACCAACCCGGTCGTTTCTCAACTATACTGCGAAGTCTCATTGGGTATACTCATAGGCACTGTTTCTCGATGAGATCACCAATGCTTCTGATGGTTCGTCAAACGGACGTCTGATCTGAATGTTATCAGCTTTTCCATTCCAGGGGCCCGGTTGGATTTTGGGTTCAATCCAACCCGACCACTATCCAACTGCATCCAAACCACAGGAAAAATATGCCCAAAGTTCCGTCTTATCATGACAAATCCATCAAAATTGACGGCACATCAATCAGACGTCTGTAGCTCAAGTTATAAGTGTTTCCGCTTTGAGGGCCCAGATGGTTTCGGGTTCGAAACAACCCGGTCGTACCCAATGTTCTCTGAAACCTTGAGTGTAATATACCGAAACGACCGTCTCGATCCATAGATCGCATCGCAAATGACGGTGCCTCGATCTGAGGTCTATAGTCCATGTTATTGGGGTTTGAAAGGATCTGTCCTAAAATAGGGGGTTCGGGCCCGGTCCGACCCGGCCCGATACCCCCCCCAGGGTCAGCCCGATCTGGGCCGACCCGACCCGGGTCTGGGTCCGGCCCAATAGGGCATGGCCCGGCCTGGTGGGTGCGGCCTGGCACCGCCAGCGTGGCCCAGCCTGGCCCGGTATGGCGCTAGCGCGGCGCCCACCTGGACAGCTGGTGCGTGGGGTTACAACCCCCCCCCGGTTGTAAGAAAATAGATGCGGAATTAAGCCGCGCTGCTCTGCCTCATAAACGGATAAGTAATTACAGTTTGGACTATCGTTATGGCTCAACCGCGGCGGTTCTGTTCCGGCGGCGTGCCGCCGCCGCCAGTCGCCGGTGCCACCGCGTTAGCGTGGCGCGCCACCGCCGCCTTCCGCGGACCACCGAACGTGCACCGGTGGTCCGTTTCACCTTCCGTCTTTGCCGGCGATCCTCCTGAGACCAGATCTTCACTACGATGGCTTCAAATCGCCTATGTGGCCCATTCCGTCATCACCCGTCAATCGACACGTCAAATAATCAAACTGCAACCTCTTCGTTGTTTTCCGTCACGGCGCGGCGGCGCCGCGCCTTTGTTCAGACTCCACGGCGTGGCGCGACGTCACCGTGCTTCTTCGCCCGTTCTTCTTTGTGTTCGCGCGGTGCGATGGCACCGCATCACCTTCGTTCATGCCGTGACAAACACAACATCGAATGGGGAGGAGAGTCGGTCGTGTTCGTGTGGTCCGACCTCCTCCCGTTATAATGATAACAGGCGGTGCAAGAATAATACAATGAACGACCAGGAAAATATCCACGAACAATAAAATAACCCCTACCTCAATGTGTTGTCGAATGAATTTTTGTCGCAGAAAGTATTCGTCGCGGGAGACTGTGTAGTGGTACAAGGTTCCGTAAGCGTCATTGGTGTCTCAGATAAGAGAACTGTCAGCGTCGCGGTACACGGCGTCACGTCGTCGATCTCTGAGGATTCGGCGTTTTTCGTCGTCCTTCATCGGAGGCCGGCATTCTTCATCGGCGACGATGCGTTCTTCGCGTTCTTCAAGGAGGAGGAACATTCTTCAAGACATAGAGAAAAACCTCTCCCAATCCTTATCGCACAACGAAACTAAAACTTAATCAAATAAGACTTTGTCTAATTTAATTGATACACAGAATCCAACATTAAAAAATTGAAATTCAAAATTAATTCCCGAATAATTACATTGAATAAGTTAAATAATTAATGAGTTGACTTTTCATTTAAGGGGGTGGTGTGGGTGAGTTACAAAAAAACAGGGTTAAAGGGGTTAGGGAATATGAATAGGTGGGGACTCGTGTGGGCCCCACCTCTCAAATATCCTCTCATGGGTGGTAATGTGGGTGTGGGCCCCACCAACAACCTCCCCCTTGTAGGATATTACCAACTCAAATAAAAATGTGTGAAACACAATTTTTATTTAATTCAAGGTTAAACTCTAAAATATAACTTCAAACCCGCATAAATCGCAACTACGGAAATGGTCCACTTATGAAAATACCGGCTCTACTGTTTCATCGGTGCCCTTGGATTTTGATTACGAGAACCGGTTCAAAAGATAGAAAAACTGGCTCATTCGTTCACTGAACGTACCCGATCTAAACATCGGAAATTGATTTCTGGCACACTGGGCCTCGGAATCAGGTGCCGTCAGAAACTGTATTCTTGTCAAATCGCAAATAAATTAGGAAAAAAATTTCCTTCAAATTTCCAAGTCTTTACAGCATGAAATGGCGTGCCGTACTTCTTTAGTGGTCGGTTGGTGCCGACTATTCCAATTATCGATGCAGCTTTCTGCTATGGCATCCTCTTGCGGCATGCATCTGTGCACACTTTCCTTTTAGCTATTCGGTGTTACCGCAACGATAGTCTTCCATTGAGGCGCAAGGATAGCATGATAGTGGAGGTTCCATGCTATGTTTGTTTAGACTGTGCCCACTGCGTTTGCTTATAATCCCAAGAAAGGATAAATGGGTTCAAGAATTCATTTGAAATAAACATGAATTTAAAAACCATTCATCAAATTTTCAGAGAAACCCTCATGCATGAAGGTGGGTCAGTATTCTTCATTCTCACCACAGGCTTCCAATGATGCCGCTCATACATCATCTGCTGGTTCGTGGTTCGATTTCACCCATCCCCTCTCGTTGGGATTCGCTCAATCAACTACGGATTTTGAGTCACGACAATATTTAAGCACTTAGTTTCTTGGTGAAGCTATACTGATACCCCTCCCCATGTTCCCTATATATAAGAGATTAGGAGGGTATGTTACAACATGGGGATTTACTTAGTGATCAAAAATTTGAAACCTTCCTGATTCCCCAAGGACGTCGGTAATTAGGATTGGATGATCAAGCCATTTATTGGAGTGACACATCGCTAACCCCACACTACGCTTGTCCGTTGGAGGATATGAAAGAAAAATAAAATAATAAAGTTATTTATTTTATTTCTTTTAAAAAGTCACACAACATAACTTTTTGACCAAACCTACTGCTATCAATGTAATGTCTCCCTTAGGAAAATCATAATGTTGAGGATTCAACGGTGCCCTCATATTTTTAATATGAGTGCCAGTTAAAAAGTTAGAAAATGTTTCCCACACATTTACTAAACATACCAAAAAAAATTCAATAAATTAATAACATTCACCATCGACCTCACCGATTATGGTTAGGCTCTGCCTAAAGAGAACATGCCCCAACGAACGCAATGGTACTATCGGATTTTCAATCCGAGTTAACTCTTAGAAATCATTGATTTTACAATAAAATAATTGTCACTTTATTATTTTATTTACGCCCAAAAATTAACATTCACTGGTTGTCTGCCCAGAGAATTTTTTTATATTCTTAAAGAAAGATTACCCTCAAGAGCTCAGCGATGGTATTATAATTGTTATCTGAATCATCGTTCGTGAGTTATAAGCATTTTAAAAATAAAATAACTTTATTTATTTATTTTATTTAAGGCTATGCCATTTTTGGGTTTTCTCAATGGAGGCATGCAATGAATTAACATAATTCGCATCTAAGGTAAACCAACCATCTTGAACACAACAGTTCCCTTCGATTTTTGATCTGGGAGACCGTTTATGGGTTATTGCATTTTATCAGGAAAAAAAATTACACGTGCTAATTAAAGCATAACAAAACATCAATGGAACATTCTAGGAACTCCAGGCCTTAGAATAACACGTTGTTAGATTTCGATGTCTTAAATTAATTCCATATAACTAAAAAATATACAGAAATTCTCGGACATTACATTCTTCCCACCATAAGGATTTACATCCCTAAAAGCCAAAAAAATTGTAAAACAATTAAATGGGGGGGTACTGAGCATGAATCTGTGCCTCCTACTCCCATGTACCCTCCTAATGGTTCCCATACATATTGAAAATGTGCACCAGAGGTATCGACTGCCCACGAAGGACTCGCTCCCATTGATCCTTAATCTTCATCGGGAACTCTGTAAAAGTCACCCCATCATCAAAGTTCAACTCGCCCTAGTCGATGACGTGCGATGGATCATGCACGCATATCTTCACCTGTGACACAAGGAAACCATTATTCCCTTTGTTCATTTGGGGTGAAATATATAGATATTATGCCGCCTTGACCACTCTACTAATAATCTAGAATGGTCTGATGAACCTTGGAGATAGCATTACACCCCAGCCAAACCTATGTAATCCTCGTCAGGGTATGACCCGTAGAAGGACATAGATTACCTCCTCATGATCTAATGATATCAGTCTCCTGTCAGCTTATGATTTTTTCTAGATTTGTGCAGTTTTCACTTTCTAACAATTGAGGCATTGTGATACAAACTCTACCACAACATTCTTTATCCCTGGCCACTAGTACTGACATCAGAAGTCCTGGTACACCTTCCCCACTCCAGGATGTACTGCTAAGGAAGTGTATGTATCTCCATCAACACATCCATCTAATGAATCTGTGGTTCCCTAGTATGTCCACTAAAGAGGATGACCTGCTCCACACCTTTAGAAAATCCTTAAGGACACTGTCCTGATGATATCTGAGAACATCGGGCCTCGCAGTCCATGACTGAAGTTGTGCCCACAGAATTTGATAAATAATTGGGGGAGTAATAGTCATAGACTCGTGGTAAGCTACTCCATCACTATCCACGAAAGATATCTGCAATGCGGATAGCTCCTTCGTCGCCTCACTCAGTAATTGTTGACCAGACCTCCCACTGAGAGAATCTACTACCATGTTCCCATCCCCAAGAGTATAGAATATCTCAAATTCATAGTCCTGGAGGAACTCTAAACTCTGTCACTGTCTCGAGATATGATACTTCTATGAGAAGATATACCTGAGACTCTTTTGATCAGAGTAAATAGTAAACCATTCACCCTTCAAGTAGTGCCACCACATCTTCATCGCAAACACCAATGCTGCTAACTCCATGTCATTGGTAGCGATGTTTTGTTCTTCAATCTCCCTCTCAACTTATAAAAGATCTACTGACACTTCCCCCTCTAAATTAATGACTCCCCCTCTTCTTCAAAGCTGACAAGGGTGCCACAACAATTCTAAACTCTAGTTCAAAACATCATTAGTACCCAGCCAAAGCAGATTTCCCCCACCCTTTAGGGATTTAATCCTAGAAACATCTTTTGAAAAGATGTCCCCACACTATGCCACCTCTGTGGGGATCTGAAAACCCTAAACCCCCGCTTCCATGAGGGAAAGGCTGGCCGACTCATGAGTGATCAGTTGCACCCTCCTTTGTATGAGTTTATCCTATACTGCCTGGGTTTCTTTTTTCACTGACCAAGGAATATCTCATTCCAACAGTGTAGGTAAACCACAAAATTTTTTACGACTACATTAAATCTAAGTATGAAATTTGAATGTGTAGTCCACACCCAAACTAACATCATAAACAACTTATGATACAACAATGATGTTCCAACTGAAACTCTCATCTCAGGTGTCAGATCACACTGTCGGCAACTGAATTTTTTGAGTCTCCTCCCAAAGTTAGCTTCTGCCGTAAGGGTCAAGTAAATGGTTTAACTAGAATCTCTAGCTCCTAAACAAGATTCGTGAAAAGAAGGAATGATTGGATCCTATATCTATTAATACGACATCTAGTAATAGAAAAAGACCATAACTTAATCATTCCTAGAGCCCTTGGGTCACACTTCTTGACAGCATGCAGTTGCTCCCTTCCCTTTCCTCTGGAACCCTGAGCTTGGTGGGGACCACAATGGGGTGGTGGTTGCAACATGTTGAAATATATACCACCTCGTTATTCTATCTTAATTCCACTTCCACGTCTGCCACCCTGAAAATTCAACATTCCCTTACACTTCCTCTCCGTGAATAATTTTACACGCCCAAGTCTCTGAGACTGGCATCAGTTTCCTTCTTTCATATTACTTAGATTCATTGGATGTATTTTCTTTTCCAATGATCATTCATCCCCAAAGGTTCTCTCTAAAACCCTAATGTATGTATGAATACATAAATGAATAGTGTTGGATTTGATGTCCCTAAACACACCTCACTCAGAGGCCTGAGCCCTGAAGTACTGACCATACTATACATATCGACTACTTGGGATAGTCGGTATGAGTCAAGGAATACTCAACTACCAAAATATCATCCTACTGAAGCTGTAGATGATCTAGGGAGCATTCATTCCTTAGCTCAATATGGAAAGAGAACCCCTGTCTCTGAGGAAGGTTCTTAAGGTTTTCAACATAAAAATTCCATTCTTCATAAGATCAAGGTAATTTAAACCCTATCATTGTCCTTCTGAGCCACGTAAAAGGCACTCTACTAAGATAATAATCTGATCAAAAGGTGACCTGGCTAGGTGGAAACTACTCCACAACCTCTAGCCAATTCTCAGCTTCCTGGGGATCTATCTTTCTCAGAACCACAAAGCTCTCTACAACTAAAACTTGTGCAACACGCTCAGTCGGTGTGAACCCTCTAGTGGTGGGGCTGGCAGAACCTTCTTCTCAATGGGTGGTGGTGCAACTAGTGTACCACCTGAAGGTGATAACACTGTAAGAGGGCCCTAATCCAAAGCCTCATTGCTCTGTGGGCCATCATCATTTATTGTCTTGGGAATCCTAGCTGGATGTCTAGGCGGCGACATCCTAATAAGTAACTGGTGTGCCATGATCATTAAGGTATACCAGGTGTGCTAACTCCAAATAAATCACAAGAAAAACAATTTAAACACAAATGAAATTAGGGATTCCATCTACTAAGTTTGAAATCAGAATTCAGCATCCTAATGTATGGATTGGTTGTCCACCGAACCTGCACTGGATTCCCAAAACTAAAAACAACACTCATAACAATTAACACTATTGCCACATTGAAAAGATAAATGTCCTTGTTCGTCTGTAGAACTGATTCCTCTAATACCACATTGTCATAACCCATCCCTTGGGGCCCATTCCACGACTACCCGTAGCCATCCATCCATAATAAATGGGCTGGCGACTAGCACCGGAGAGGCAAATCTCAAAAATGGGAAGGAATTTCCTTTTTTACCTGTACATACACATAGTCCATGAACACGACAAGAAGAAACCACTAAGTAAACTGTTGTAGTAAAAAGTGTGATGAATGTAAGGTTTTAGAATAGAAGACCAACTAGAAAATTAAAGGTACAACTGAAAAGTACTAAAAAACTGAATAGTGAAAACAATCTCCTAGATCTCCCACCATGGATCCTACCAGAAGGGTAGGTACAACTCACGATCAATAGTCTCTATGTCACGCCTCACCAAATAGTCCACAAATGAACCCCATACAGTCCTAGATCCCTCAGCCTCGATAAATCATGTATTTCATCTGCACAAGACACAATAACGTTCGGGCGAAGCTCGTGTAGTGGTGAGTATAATGATAATCATTATGGTCCTCGAGACCTTATAGGTCTCCTAAAGTTCCACAAATGAAAAAACAAAAAGAAATACATAAAATATAATTAGGTATATACCCATACATATACCTAATTTATCAATAAATACTCATCTCATATATGTGGGAAGTATTGCACAAAGGTTACACCACGAAGGTAAAAGTACCACACAAGTAACACCACGAAGTTAGAAGTACCACACAGGTAACACCACGAAGATGGAAGTACCACACAATTGAAAGAAGTAGTTCAAAATGAGTCTCAGCTCAAACCAAGTTTTCACTATTGGTCATAGATAGAAGGAGATTCAATCATATCATCAAAATCGTTGGCTACAGTAGAACTCCTCCTTTGACGAGCATAGTGGGCCTGTCAGGCCACATCGAGCCACATCCCACTAACCATGGAATGTTGTGATTCTCATCGCTGATGGTATCATGGGCTTGCTAGGTCACATAAAGCTGCATCCTTCCATTGGACTACTAGGTCAGACATAGTCATTTCCCACTAACCTTGGACTGTTGTAGTACTCATCCCAGATGGGTACTGTGGGCATGCCAGGTCACATAGAGTTTCTTCCCACTGTGGGCATGGTGGGTGACCCAGAGCCACATCCAACCTTGGCCGAACTAAGGTATGAATCCTTGATGGGTACCGTGGGAATGTTGGGTCACCCAGAGCTACTTCCCAGTGGGCTACTCACTGAGTCGTATGGAGTCAAAGGTCAACTGTCTTCATGTCTCCCTCACTCATTTGGTTTTGGACATAGTATAATTGAGAAAACCGCTCCTAAATCCACTCACCACATCTTTGTATTCATGTAAGGAACAAAATATTATTCAAAATGTCCAGTATCCACAAGATATTCCCAATGCCGCAAATCGCTCGTCGATCGGATTCACGGTTTGCATGATACATTTGTTCCAGTGTCGCGGGACTGATGTGATTTGTGTTTGATATTACCTGATCATACCCAAAATTTCTCTAAAACTCAAGTGGATTATACCAAAACAAATAAATTTTAATATGAATCTTAATTCCATAGACAGTTCGTCAAATGTATGTCTGGTTCAAAAAATATCACCCTTTACATGTTTTTGGGCATGGTTGGGCCCGGATCTGGTTCGACCTGGTTAGACCGACCCAACCCACAATGGTGCGGCCTGCAAAGGGTAGCCTGCAAGGGGTGGCACAGCCTGAATGTGGTGGCCCGCAAAGGGTGGCCCTCAAGGGGTGGTCTGGCCTATAAGGGGGTGACCAAGTAGGGTGGAGGCCCACAAGGGGGGTGGGGGTTAGCCGGTGGGGGGGGGGGGGGGTGACCCCCTGGTATCTCCAACACCTAAACAGCCCGGAGGCTATTTAGTTTGCGAAGCAGAGGAACGATGTGGGAATTTCCCAGTCACAGATGAACTCACCAGAGGCATGGGTTCTGTCACTATTTCTACTTCAGCCATGACTTCTTGTCCACTAGTGGCATGGTGTTCGCACCACCACCCACTCGTCGGTGGCACGTTGGTCACACCTCCCCTCCTTCCACGGCCGGCTGAAGTTTCGGCCCCCTACTACATTAACTATAGTGGACAACCGCCGCCCTCTGCTCAGCAGTGGCACAAGATGGCACGCTGCAATTTTTCCAATACTCACTAGTGTTGGTTGTTCTGATGTCCACCACATCTTTGTGCCCTAACCTCCTCTTATAGCGTGTGTCGGCACATGCCTTCCTCATAGTAGGTCGGTGTCGCCACGCCAACAGTCTTCCATAGAGGTGGAAGGATACAGAGATATTGGAGGGTGTGAGACATGTTTTTTAAGACCGCGCCCTCCACATTAGCTCATAATCAAAAGGAAGGGAAAATGAGTTCAATAATTCATTTGAAATAAACACGAATTTTAAACCCCTACATCAAAGCATCGGAGAAACACCCACACATGAAGGTGGGTCAGTGTTCTTTATTCTCACAAGAGGCTTCCAACGACATCACTCATACTTCGTCCTCCAGTTCATGGTTTGGTGTCACCCTTCACCTCCCATGCGGATTGGATCCATCCTCTAAGGTTTTGGTGTCATGACACTCCTTCAGAACATCATTTCTTGTTGAAGCTTTGTCAATACCCATCCCCAGGCTTGGAGAAGGGGGTGTTTAAGTAACGACATTGGAAATTAATGGGGTCTCTTAAATTATTAACTTTTATAATTCCCCAAATACGTCATCATGTAGGATTGGTAGGTCAATCCATTTATTTTCGTAAAAAATTAATGGCCCCAATATCCACATTTCAATTGATGGATATCAAAGAAAAATAAAACAATAAAATTATTTTATTTAACTATTTTTAAAAAGTCACAAAACATAACTTTTTCTCCAGACCTAAAGTGGTTTAAAAATGAAATCTCCCTTATGAAAATCTCATTGGTTGGGATTCAATAATACACTCTGATTTTTAATCTGACCATGGGTTCATAAGTTAGAAAATTATGCCCTAACGTTTACTTAACGTACCTTAAAAAAGTTTAATAAATTAATGACATTCACCCTTGACCCATTTTGTTTAGGGTTAGGCTCCGCCTAAGGATAACATGCCCATACTAAATAAATGGTAATTTCAAATTTTAAATATGAGTTATCATTTAGATGTTATAGATTTTACAATAAAATAATAATCAATTAATTATTTTATTTACAGCCAAAACTTACATTAATTGGCGGTCCACGTTGGCCAATTTTAGTATATGCCTAAAGAAATCCTACCCTCATGTGTTCAAAGGTGGTCTCATATTTTAAATCTGAGTCACCTCTTGTGAGTTATATGCATTTGAAAAATAAAATTACTTTATTTAATTATTTTATCTATAGTTGTTTTATTCTCAGGTTTTCTCAGTAAAGCCCTACGCCGACTATCCTTAAGTCATTCCTAGGGTAAACCCACCATCTTGAATGCAACAGAGCCCTCATATTTCTAATCCGGGAAACAGTTTAATAGTTATTCCACTATTTCAAGAGAACTTATTAAGCATGGAAATTAAAGCTTTACTAAAATTTGATGAATCATTCAAGGAACTATGGGCCTTGGAAAAACACATCGTCACATTTTGCGATCTCGAAATAATTCTATATAATTAAAAAAATTATACAGAAGTTCTGAGACATTTCAAAGATGATTACATTGGGTCCAAGTCATTGAATAAAGCCACATAGTATAGTCTGAGAAACATTAATTATACCATGATACAACATAATCATTAAAAATAATTTAACGGAATTTTAAATCATGAAAAATTATTTTATTACACCTTAGGTTTAACCTTGTTTATTCAGGATCTTTAGGAAAACATTAGGATTATACCCTCTACATTGAATATTCCCGTTGATTAACAATAATGATAACTCATACTAGATTTCAAAATTTTACTATGCCTCACTCTTATTACCAATTATTGTAACCTAAACATATCATAAATATATATCACATCCATATACGAATAGTAATTGTATAACATAATGATTAACAACATAATCATATATTTATAATTCATTTTGTATCCTGGATGCATAAACAACTTGTTTATCAAATATCCACATTGTCTCCCATTATGTTCTTTCTTTCTAGTATCATTCCTAGGCATATCAAAAAAATTAACTTTGATTATAACATGGGGAAAGGAAACATAAAATAGGTTCAGCTCAGATGATATGAAAGGGTAAAAAGGGATATATCAATTATCACTTGATCATAACATTAACACAAGACTATGACAACATAAACATAATATTTGAAAATCATCTCCTACAAGTCATAAAACATAATATTTGGTCACTAAATAAAACAAGAATTTTAATAAGACAATATTAATAATGGTATTAAATAATATTATCCATAAGATCATCAAATTTCCATAATACATAATTTTTTTCAAACACATTAGTATAGAATTTTTTTACTTATTAGTACATGTTTAATTCCAAGACTATCATACTTTACTAGGCTCACTCCCCAAACCATCGAATTAGTTAATGTTCACCCCAAGAGAATAATAGAAGAAATTTTAACTTACTATAATTGTTTAACTCCCCATTATAGTATTATTTATCTCATAATATATCAATCACAACCCAATTCATCTGAGGGAGATATATATCGCAACAGTCCTTGGTTATACAATTCCCACTATTACTGGTTATAACATAACCACCATCCATAATTTTGACCTTACCACCATCCGTGGTTAAAACAAAATAACCAATATTTTTCAATACATAACCACAATCCTATAATGAAAACCATAACTATATGTTCTACAAGATCATAAAATGCATCATCTCGTCAAATCATAACTTATATATAAGAAATGGTTTAATTAATGTTCTATCAATTTCATATAGCATATTCAATGGATAGTAAATGTTCTTCATTAAAATGTCATCAAAATAAACAATAAAAATTTTCAAGAAAGAGTAATAATTATATTAATGGATCATAGACCAATTAATGAATAATTAACATCAATATCTGTTAGCATATATGAATATTCAATTAGTATATCACAACAATATTTCTTAATTAAAATTACAATTCCATTTTAAAAATTAAATATATATACACAATATAATTGAAAAATATATTTTGAAATAACAATGGAAATTTTTAAATTAATATTTAAAACATTGAATATTTATTATGGAGGTAAATTACGTTCCTTCTATATTATTTAAATGAAATCATTCCTTTTACATTTTTCGGTAAAAAAGATAAAACATAGAATTTTCAAAAAATGAAAAGAATACTGGTTTTAAAATATTTTTTAAAATGTTAAACAATGGTTAAGACGAATTTTAATAAAGCATATGATTATAGTAAAAAAACATTTGTAAAAAATTTACATAAAATTTTGATATGGAAGGATTTTTTTGACTAAGGATAAAAATAAAGTCGATTTTCCTTCAAAAAAAGCCTCTTTAGTACTTAATATGAATAAAATAAAAGTATAACATGTGTTTTCATGAATTAAAAATTGGGTAAAAATTTTCATTATTTTTCTTAGAGATATATCATATGATTTTATCATCAATAAATAATCATAAACAGTCTCGATAAATAATGATATTTTAACATAGAACCTTTAGAACATTTGTAACATTAGAATCATAATAAACATGAAATAGTGAACTATATATATAAATTTAAATCCCCATTATATTAATAATATTAATAATATAATAATATAATTATAATAATATAAATACAATCAAATAAAATGTGTAATATATGACTTCTGATTCATTGAAAAAAATGTTAGACAAAAATCCATTACCATAGGTATCACATCCTTTATATGTGTAGGATGATCTTATATAATAAATAAGTATTTATTGTTCATATATTATTTAACTATAATTATATATAGAATTCCAAATATAATATTATTATTTCCTTTTATCACCAACTTATTAATTATTTTTTTTATTAATATCAATGATCCTAGTGATATCTACGATGTATTTTACATATGTTCTGGCTCAGTAGTTTTGGCCAAAATATTTTTATCGTGGATTATTCATATAATTTTTTTAATAATGGTTAAAATATAAAATATATTTATAATATAAATTATTATACTCATTGATAAAATATAGAGACAGAAAAAGGAATTACACCATTCATAGAGATGGTAAGATATAGGTACACGTTAAAATTGTTTCCATTGTTTAAATATGGCCTGAAAGAAATTTAAATGATAAATAATAATTAAATAAACAACATTATATCATATATATATAATATTTATAAAATATATTTTTACTATAATACATATAAAATATTCATGAAAAATGAATCAATTGTTTTCATTGAGGTTGTTGTCCACACGTACGCATGAGAAATGTTATCATTTTCCAAAAGTTTAGAAAGTAATAACTTTGAATATATATTATCATTAAATAAGTATAATAATTTCATAATTATCATATTTTAAAATTTAATCTATCATAATAATCATCCATAAATTATGGTTATGGTAAATTAATTTTATTGTTACGTAGAGACCATTTTTTATACGAATTAACGAACGATATTTTTCACACCCGATTTGACGGAAAGTGGGTGAATAATGTTTTTTTAATATCATTATAAAAATATTATATATATAAGATATATAATTTATTATTTAACTATGAATATCACATATGAATATTGTATAAACTAATAAATAAAAATAATTTTATAGGTTATGGAGATTACCCCTTATTTGAAATAACTCTTTTAGATATCCTCTTAAATGATTTAGGGTTGGATTTTTTGGAAGAAAATATGCACTGTAATGCTTATAGAGGGCGTTATAAGAGATATTTTGTCACGAACCAGCCCGAGTCGACCCAGAACCGATCACACAGGCTAGCCCACGACAAGTCCTGAGAGGTATTCCCAATCCTCCGGGGATGGAGATAAGCACCAAGGGAGTCAATGGATTACACAAGGTAGTGATTTCTACCGTTTATACAAAAATAAATCAAATGTAGAAAAGATATGGACAGCCCAAAATACATTTACATAAGCATTGAAATGATCATTATTTGACAAGAAACTGATAGTACAACTAAAAATACAACTCAACTGACCAAAACTGATAACCAACGTACTCCATGTGACACCACTGGTCACTCTCCAACACAATGATCAAACATTTCCTAAGGCGATCAAACTCAGGTTAACATCTTCATAAGGGATAAAAAAAGACTATAGGCGTGAGTATTAAAACATAGTAGGTTAGGAAATATTCTATTCCCAATCCACATACATTAAAATAAAAGTAAAATCAATTTACAGTTTTAAATTAAAATATAAAGGTATGTTATCTAAATGAGGTCCCATTCTATAAAAAATTACAAGGCAAAAACATGAATGCTTTAAAAACAAGAATTCTAGTAACAAATTTCAAAGAGGTGCGACTTATAAATTAAAATATTTTTTAAGAGGGAATGAATAAATAATTTAGAACTTTAAATAAATCACAAACACTACTGAATTTACCACCCAAACACACCATATGTCGGCAGTGAGTAAAAACAATATCCAATGAGCACAAGTCACTAGTACACCCATAGGCACTAGTTAGTTGTGAGCCCTAGGTACCTCGTATCTCGGTGAAAGTAACCATATTAAAGATTTGTTATCGTGCACACGATCGAATTGTTGGGAGAATACCTATATCCTTGTTTTCCCTCAAAAACATCATCATCATACTTTATTTAGGGTTTTCATTATCAAACATGTTACGTAAAACAGGGGCCAAACATGACAGGATCACTAGCATTCTAGTACACATTTTCCTACAAAGATGCAAAAGTTTTCCCTTTTAGTGCTAAAAAAGGTACACATCCATAAAATACCATTTTATCATTGAGATACAATGAAAAATCATACACCCATAAAACAGGCCACACACATGTCTAACAATTTATTCACGGATCAATAAACCACAAAAATTTTCATAAAACGATTTCAAGAAGTATAATGAGGCCTTGCACATAAAATCCATTGCAAAATGATCTTTTAAGGCCAATAACCCATCAATACCATCTCATACTAGATTCGAAACCCTAAACCCAATTAATAAATCAATTTCAGGAACAATAACATTTCCCCAAAAGATACAACATGAAATACACATGTAACCTATTTTTTTATGAAAAATAAATGCCAAACGGGCATTTAAGCCTTTCTGCAAACTGACATTTGAAAAAGGTATAAATTTAAATTTTTTTAAGTAGGATTATACACACCATTTAAATAATCAAACCACTTTCATAAATTCTTTAAAAACATAGGTTTCATATTCAAAACACAACCATTTTCTTAAGGATGTGAAATGACCTATTTTCTGGCAACACGAGCCAAAATGTGTGGTAAACGAAAAACCATTTGTTTGTAAAACCAAATACAAATTGTAAATCCATATAAAGACCAAAAAATACCATTTTTAATTCTTATAATAAATTTATTAATCCAAAAAAATAATTTTTAAATCAAACATTACTCAAAAAATCCAACAGGGGAATTTACTGAACACATGACATGCCCTTTTAAACAGAACAATTTATTTTAAGCACTTGACATATAATAAAACACAAATTTCAATACATATTTTATAAAATATACAGTAAAATATTCAATATTCCAGAAACCAGGTTCTAATCCTCACAAAGTAGTCTTTTAAGGGAGTGTATCATTTAAAAAACACTTGGTGCACACTTTTATGACAAAACAACACAACCTTTCACAAAATAAGGTTTAGACAAATATTTTACCCCACAAGAAAATTATAAATAGGTTGAAAAATAATAATAAAAATATAAATCAGATGAAAACAATAATAAAGTGATGAAACATAAATGATAAAGTCTTGTACAAGGGATATCCTACCTCAAATCCTGGGCATAATGGAAACACACACCCAATATCATCATCAGATGGTTTACAAACCCTAAACCTATCAGGAATAGACCAAAATGAACTAAAACCCCATAAAAATATTGGGATAACATAACCCTACATATATCATGTCTAGGGGAAATTATAAAACTAAGATATAATGAATGGAGGAAGAAGAGAGAGGATAATGGAGAAGGAATCTCACCTTTTGAACTACAAAACTCATTGTCTTCCCTTAGATATGAACCCTTAGAAAAAAGGTAATGGGTCGGAACATATTGGAGATGCTCCTATGGTCCTAATGAACCAGGTAATGAATAATTTTGGGAAAAAGAACACGAATTGAATTATTTATGTATGAAACAAAATACATTCTCATTTCTGGACGATTTGAGGAAACCTGTGAACTTTCACCCAAATATTCGATATAAATGAACTCCAAATAGGTAAAATAGATAATGTGGGTGAGACATGGTATTTTTTATTCTAGTGGGAGGTGTAATCCATGAGAAATATTAAATAATAAAAAATCTATAAAAGAAACAATTTTTTAAGGGGAACAAAATGATATTGACTTTTGGTGGAGGCTGGAATGGGCTCCCCACCATTAAATCACGAAAACCATCTGAAAAATCCTAAATGAATGACCTTCGAGCCCAGTAGTGGGTCTCTCCACAATTAAATACCAACTAGAAATGAAAAAAAATCAAAATGAACTAGAATTTGGCCTCTCATGAATAGTACCACAAAAAATATCCCACAACAACCTAAAATACCAATTTAATTGGGATAAAACATGAACATCTAAACCACACACTCCCAAATGAAGGGGAAAAGAACTAGGCCAACACATACCGCATAGATCGGGACCCACACCACTAAGGGAGGGGAGGGAAGGTGACCCAATAATTCGGCCACAGAAACCCTAAATGAAAAGAAGGAACTACCCAACACTTTCCACCTATAAATAGGTAAAACCCAGACTACACCCTATTTTCACTGGTGGTCCACACATGGACATTGATCGAAAACCCACCTCCATGAAGGAATAACCATAGACACTATGTGAGGGGTATGTACACCATGATTTTCGAGACAAAGGTAAATTCACATTAATGAGGAACCACAATAGATACATAGAATCTACCATACCAGAGTTTTGGATGTAGGAGATTGTTCAATATCCGCACACCTCTAGATATTTCTTGACTCTGTGAATAGCTTTATTCTGAGGCCTATGGTTGGAGCCCTGATTCATGATGAATCTGCTGCACTGTAATCAGGTGCTAAGGACCACCGCAGACTAAAAAACTCACTTGCTAAAAAAAACCTTCACTTAAATATGAACACATAGATACATATCAAAATACTATATCACTCCAAACAAGGAGCATAATGGACAGGGAATATTTTAAAACACATCAACATCACCGAACAAAACTGATATGTCCAAAATACTTATCATGACCTGGAAGCACATAAAATCGATCCCAAACAGCTCTCTATTTCAACTAACAGGGCATGAAAATATTTTAGGAGGTGGATATATCTTGTCAAAAATGAGAAATAATACTTAGGTTTATCAATTGGAAATATTGAAAATGTAGAACAATATGTGGCCACATCACAACATCCAACACATCTTTAGAAACCCACTGAACATTACTCCAATATCGAGCCACAAATAATATCTCATATCAAGATAAAATAAGAGAACGACTTCTATATCACAGGGAAGATTATAGAATAAAAACACTATTATAAGACATCAAAGAAACTATACACATAACCATTGGTTTATGAAGAAAGGCCACAAATTTTCACCTCCAAACAAGTTTGAAAAAAAACTAATTTTGTTGGTTTCTACATTCACCAATGGTGTTTCATCAAGTCTCACACACATGCACATTTGATTTCCACCCAGGCACCCAACAAACCTTCCATATAGGCCATCCTTCTATATATCAATATAACCATGCATGGGAGCACCCAAGAAAACACCATAGTCTAAAACAAAACAACATCTTTCCAAAAAATGTACCTTCCAAAGGAACACTAACCCCAAGACAGAAACCCTTTTCATATTTAACAAAAAAACCACACTTAATCAAAAAATAATTTTTTTAAAAAAATACCAAGTTTCTTTTTTAACAACATTTAAAACAACCAAGAAACTAAAAAAACCACTTCCAATTTTCTAAAATTCAGCAAGGTATTTTTTTCATAATCGGATGCCCATTGAGACCAATACCATTTCTAGGAAAACACCAACCTCTCAAAACCAATTTCAAAAACTAATCTATCAGATTCAAACACTTTAAAACATCCTAAAACACCCTCACTTATAAAAATAGTCAAAATAACTTTAAAAATACTCACACTTTCAAAACATTTTATTTCAACAATCCACATGTTTTGATTATGGATAATCTAATCTCGTTAAATCATTTCCACTTCCTCATAATTTTTTTTTCACATAAACAAAACCATCCAAAACAATTATTATATTTAATTTTTGAGAAACAGTTTTCCACTTTTAAAAATCCAATACTTCCCTTAAAACCCATTTCCAAAATTCACACATATGGATTATTAAAACAATAATCCAGAATTCAAGAAAGGACCAAGATACCCAAAAAGGGAACTAGTGCTGGTTGGTGACTTCACCATATAGTTGGAGGCCATATATCAAACACAACACTAACATGGAGAGACTTATTAGGACATTCCCAGTCTCAACATGGCTTTCTAGGACATGTGTTCTCATAGAGGCCATTATTCAGACTCCCCTTGTCATAACCCAACACTAAAATAATCAACAAGAACAAAGGGAACTTATAAAACCAGACTTCCCGTGGAAACCTGAGGATCAGAACGAGCTAGAGTTCACAACGATCTTCCCACAATTACCCCTCAAGTCCAAAAAATCATACTCCATCTACCTTTACAACCCCCAAATAACAATGGTGCCCTAAAAAGAAAGGTATGCTAAGAGTTGGCCTCCTTTGATAGCATTTTATCACGAACCAACTCGAGTTTACCCTGAACCGATCACCCATGCCAGCCAGAAGTAAGTCCTTAGTAATGTTCCTAATCATACTAGTATGGAGAAAAGAACAAAGGGAAAAAATAGACTAAATGAGAGAACAATTTCTCCCATATATAGACTATTAAACAAACAGTAGAAAGAAATGGAAATCCCAAAATACATTTATATAAAAATTAAACTAAACATTATTTGTACAAGAAACAGAAAGTAAAACTAAACCAAAAAACTCAAATAACAAAAACCGATAACCCACTAAATCTATGTGACCCCGCTGTTCAATCTCCAGTACAATGATCACATGTTTTCGAAGGTGATCTAACTCAAGCTAAAACCTCTATAAGGGATAAAAATAGAAGAATACTATAGGCCTGAGTATTAAAACTCAGTAGGTTAGCCCGATATACAATTCTTAAATCACATACTCAAAAAAAAACATAAATTTCATGTTTTAAATAACAATATAATTGAATTTTCTCCAAATGAGGTCCCATGATACAAAAAAATTACAAGACAAAAATATGAATGTTTTATAATCAAGAATGCTAGTAACAATTTTAAAAGCGGTGCAACATCAAAAGGAAAATAGTTTTCCAGAGGGATGATTTAATGAATGTACACTTTTTAATAAATCACACACATGACTTAATTTGAAAATCAAACACATTGTATGCTTATGGTCAATAAAAAATAGCCAATGAGCAAAATTCATGGGTACAACCCACGGCACTAGTTAGTTGTGAGCGCCTAGTACCTAATATCTCGGTGAAAGTAACAAAAATAAAAATTTGTTCTCATGAACATGAGACACTAGTAGGGATAATACCCATAAAATAGTGGTCCCCCAACAACATAATCATCATAGTATAGTTAGTTTTTTCATTGTCAAACATGCTATGTGAAACAGGGGCCAAACCCCACGGGATCACAAGCGTAATAGCACATGTTAGCCCACCTAGATAACCAGGTTTTATCTTTTTGTGCTCAAAAAATATACACATCTATAAAATACCATTTTATCATAAAGATTCCATTTTAAAATCATAAAATAATCATACGGACCAAACACATGTCTCACATCTCTTTGACGGATCAATAAACCACTTCAATTTTCTTAAAACAATTTCATGAAGTATAAAGAGGCCTTGAACATAAAATCCATTCCAAAATGATATTTTATGGATATAAACACATCAATAACATATAAAACTAGATTTATTATCCCTAAAAACAATAAATAAATCAATTTAATGAGCCATAAAATTTCCCCAAAAGATAGAACCTGAAATACACATGGACACCATTTTTATAAGAAAAACAAATTCCAAATTGGACTTTAAGCCTTTATCAAAAATAACTTTTGACAAATGTAAGAATTTAAATATTATTAATTAGGTGTAAAAAAACATTTAAATCATAGAACCACTTTAATAAATCCCTTAAAATAGTCAGGTTTTATATTCAAAACACAACCATTTTCATAAGGATGTGAAAAGGGCGATTTCTCGGCAACTTAGGCCAAAACGTGTTGTAAAGCAAAACCCATGTGTTTATAAAGCCTAATAAATATTGGAAATACATATAATGACCCAAAAATATCATTTTTCATTCTAATAATTCATTTATAAATCCAAAAAAATAATTTTTAAATCAAACAAAACACATAAAATCCAATCGGGCAATTTACCGAAAACATGACATGCCCTTTTAAACAAATCAATTTATTTAAAGCACTTGAAAAGGAATAAAACACCAATTAAATGACATATTTTATAAAAGATACTGTAAACTATTAAAAATACCATAAACCAGTTTCTAAACCTCACAAAATAGTTTCAAAAGTTAGTGTAACATTTAAGAAAACACTTGGTGTGCACTTTTATGACAAAACATCCCTACCTTTCACAAAACAATGCTTAAACAACCATTTTTCACAATAAGAAAATTATCCAATGGATGAAAAATAATAATAAACATATATATTAGATGAAAACAATAAGAAAATTATGAATCTTAAATGATAAAGGCATGTACATGGTATATCCTACCTCAAATCCATAGCATAATGGAAACACAAACCCAATATCACCATCTGAGGGTTTACAGACCCTAAAACTGTGATGTCTAGCCCCAAATGAACAAAAACCCCACAAATAATCATGGTATAATATAACCATAGGTCTATAATGAGTAGGAGAGATTTTAATGCCATTAAATAAGGAAAGGAGGAAGAAGAGGGATGATAAAGTGGAAGGAATCTCAGCTTTTCAACTAAAAAACTCTTCGCCCACCATTAGATCCGCATCTATATAAAAAATGGAATGGGTTGTAAAATTATGGTGTGTCTCATAAGGTCTTGAAGAACCAGTTAATGAATATTTTTTGGAAAAATATCACAAATTGAATGATTTATGTATGAAACAATTTACCTTCTCAATTCTGGATGATTTGAGGAAACCTGTAAACTTTCGCCCTAATATTCTATTCAAATTAGCTCCTAAGAGGTATAATTGATAATGTGGGATATTATAGGTATTTGTTTACAAATTTAGACTTGGAATAACTGAAAAATATTCAAAATTATAATGAAATAATTTTTTATAAAACTACAAATGGGCCCACGGGTTGGCCCAATACCTAAACAAGTTACCCAAATTCAACATGATTATGAATTAATTAGGGGTTGAAAATTATATAGAGGTTTGAATATGTCCATGGAGGAAATTTATTATGTGGAATGGGTGAAAAATTTGAACAAAAGTATTTATAAAATAAAAAAAATGGTTTTTAAAACATCAAACGGGCTCACTGTTGGCCCAAATAATGAAGTAACTGCCCTCTTTCCAAAAAACTTATAAACAACAAATGGGGAACCAGAATTAGGGTGATTATACATATATGGTAGATAAAAACTAAAAATTAAACAGAACCAAAAATGAATAAAAGGAAAAATATTTTTATTAAACAGGATCAAGCTGTAACGCCCCGACCCCAGTTACCCAAATTCGGTGCATTATTACATAACAATGGCATGATCACAAGAAAGATCAAGTCTCGAAAGACCAATTAGTTTAGTAGCCTTGGAAACACTAGATATATTCATAATTTTTTACATTACATCCTAAAACTAAAAAAATACGACAACATAGTCTCCATATTCCACACTCTTATCCCCTCATACTATCCCTGCAGGTCATTCATAATTTACTTCTTCATATCCTGGGAAAAATAAAACATAGAAAAGGGGTGAGCTCAAATACCTAGTAAGGATAACAATATAGCAGAAACTTTCATAAATAAGAATAAACATTTAAGAAAATGTATAACTAAAACAAAATCCATTTAAACATGAACTTCAAAATAGTATGGAAAAAATAAAATGAAATAATGCAATTTACTTATTCATATAGATATTCTACTAATCGAATAATCACTTAAAATATCAATAACCACATTCATAATGATGGAATGCATAATGCCAGACTATCATAACCATATAGGCAAGGCCTCATGGCAAGACTACAAATAAGATTTTTTCAAGGCCTTGTGCCAAGACACTAGTTTGTCTCATTAACCTACCGATTCATCGAGGATCTATAGCCGGCTCCACCCATCACATATTAAGTCCAATGCATTCCCATATGAAAATGTTTAAACATAACACAAACATTCGTATTAAAACTAGCATACGAAATGTCAATACTTTCACCATAAACCATGATGGGTATAAAAAAAACATATCCATAGTCAACCATATCACAAAACCATCAATACAATATAGAAGTTTTGTTTCATAATAAATCAACTTCAAGTAAGCTTAAAATCCATCAAAGGATGTTGACATAGAAGAAATCAAAACTATTTTTAAAGAAATATATCTTTTTATTTTGAAATCATTTAAGAGTCATATAAAATAAAAAACTTTCTTTTAAAATATTCTTATAAGCTTGTAAGGGAAGCTTCGATGATTTTATAATGGAGGAAAATATCCGCACAGGCTGTATAAGTTAAAAAAACATTTTTACCTTAATTCTGTCGAGAATGTTAAAAAGGGCCCTGTTGGGAAAATAATAGAAAGATTCCTTTATAAACCTCTTATAAAAATTCAAACAAGGGTATAAATGACATTAACCCATATTCTTGTAAATAGTAAAAAAAATTGGAAATACATTTTTAAGAAACGTGGATGTAGATGATAAAGAAATCCCAGTAGATTATTATGTATAAACAACCTCGGATAATGAAGAGATTGTGAAATAAACCCTTACCTTGTACTTTTCCTTGGTTGAGGGTAGGTTAACCTCCTGTATAATGGTGAAATAATTGTTATTAAATTATTCAAGAATCATATACATTAATATGATATCATATATCATCTTTTAACATTGCTTTGTAAATAATATCTTAGAATTATAGTCGTTTCAGGTGTTAACATACTCAATTTATTTTATATGTTTTGTTATGTAAGACATGTTTTTCATTGATAGGTTGTATCTTATTCATATACAGAATGATATCAACTCCTTAAACATTATTTTTAAATCATGAAATTATAATTATGCTTGAATGGATACGATGGAGAATGAATCACATCACGTTCGTGGAGACGGTAGTCCGTACGTATGCACGAGCGACGATATCATTCTTTTGATATTTAAATAATATATAATTGGATGGTATATCATATATATAGAATCATTATCAGGTTATATTTATTATTTACATGAATAAAAATCATTATTATACCCTTCTAAATAATAATATATTGAATAACAATTACACCATGACGTGGAGATGGTAAGCCGTACGTACGCACGTATGGTGAAATGTCATTCAAAGGATGGATAGAATAATGAATATGGTTGCACCATATTTATAATAATATTAAATTATATAGGAGATACTGGATTCATTATTTTAGAATGGGAATAAATAAATAAGAAGTTGAAGAAGAAATTAAATTTGAAAAAGGGTGGTGAAAACATTATCTCTTCTTCATGTTCTTCCTTTTGATTTGATCAATAGGCTTCCTAGGTTGGCTTTCTGATCAAACTAAGGCCCCTAGGTTGTAGTGAGGAAAGTTGAGAGAGTATTTGGATAGGGTTTTACCAAACCAGAAGTCTTTTAATGTGTGAATTAGTGAGAAGGGGGAGTTCCCTTTTATAAGAGGGGTGAGGGGCACCTCTGGAAAAGCTAGAAATACTATTTTATAATAAATTCATATTCGGTTTCTAATGGATAAAAAGTGGATTATTTAAAGTTTAAGGTGGGGATGGGTCGAAAACCACTCAACCAATAGAATTTAGACAGGTTTGGGTCATTATATTAACCTTATCTTTTAGTTGTAACTCTTAGTTAATTAATTTCTCTTTTACAACTTTTCTTTCTATTTTTCTATTATATGGTTAATAAACATACTATATACATCCAAGCGATCCCAAAGTGACCCATTAATAATACACCTATCATGATATAAGTCTCTTTGCCAAACCTCAGATTTTTAGGAATTGAATATCAATTAATAATATAATATTTGTTTTAAAACTCTTTTATGTCAATTTTGACACTATTCAAAAATTGATTTTTTGTGAAAATCATAACAGAATGATTACTACGAAAAAAGTTAATTAACTCAATACTAACGTGTCATATTAACCTAGAAAATTACTATAATTCATAAAAATTCTCAACTTATATTTATTTGGGTATTTATAATATCAATTTTTCACTATTATGGTAATTACTATATCATCATTGGGTCATAAATAAATTAAATAATTTAATGTATAAAAATTATAAATAAAATACCATTATGTAGGAGATTTTTTTATATTTCTAATGAATATTTACAATCTAATTTATCTTTTGTATAACCTTATATTAAAAATTATTTAGTAAATTAACTTGGATTTTAACTCTTTTAACTCTTCTTTGAATTAAATAATAATAAATGTCCTAATCTAATCCAAGTGGACCTAAATGATAATATTTTATTACTAAGGTTGTTTTTGGTCGAGATACACTTGTCCACTAAAATTAGGACATGTTTACGGTAATATTAATATCATTTTTACCCTTAATTGCCCTATTTACTTTTAACCGTGGTAAATAAAAGTAAAAAAGATATTATTCGCCAATTAGTATTTTCATATCATTGAACCAAATTTTACTACATGATATTTACCATGTCTCTCGGATATTTTAAATTCCACTCACAGAAGCAGAAAAATTATGTTTTATGAAAAGTTCAGTTTTTTAACTAGCACTTAGTGGTTTCACTATTCATCAAAAAATGATGTTTTTTAGAAAATACCAACAATTCACCCTAGGATAATTTCAATATTATGAATCCAATAATGAAGTCCATTTTGAAAAATAAAATTTATATATTTCAAAAACTGGGTATTACTATTCATAATGGCTAGTTTGATTGGTTGTGGTGTGTGATAGAACTCGAAGTTGCGTATAACACACGCTAATGAATTATTCAAAGGAAAGAGTACTGGTGGAAGCTTGGGGTGTTACATTCTCCCCTCCTTCAAAAAATTTCGTCATCAAAATTTCTAGAATACTACTGCATGAAAAGACTCGGTGGTTCTTCATCATAATTTCCTCGTGATCCCATGTTGCCTCTTCCATCTTATGGTTTCCCCATAAGACTTTTAGCAGACGAGTCATCCGATTTCTGAGTATTTGTTCTCTCGTATCAAGAATCTTGATAGGATCTTTGCAATAAGATGGATCGGGTTCCAGTTCTAATTCCTCATAGGTGAGTACATGCATTGGGTCAGGCATATATTTCCTCAACAGAGATACGTGGAACACATCATGAACTTTGGAGAGACTTGGTGGCATTGCCAATCGGTAAGCTACATCCCCAATTCATTCTCGAATTTCGAAAAGTCTGATGTACATGGGACTCAATTTACCTTTCATACAAAAACGTATGACTCCCTTCCATAGAGATACCTTCAGGAAAACATGATCACTGTCTTGAAATTCCAAATCATTCATTCGATTATCAGCATAGATCTTCTGCCTACTTTGAGCTGCTTTGATATGGTTTTGGATTACCTTCACCTTTTCCATCGTTTCCTCCACCAGTTCTGGGCCTAGAAGTATTCATTCACCAACGTCATCCCAACAGGTTGGTGTACGACATATCTTTCCATATAACGCTTCATATGGTGCCATGTGAATACTCGAATGGAAGCTATTGTTAAAGTAAAATTCTACCTGAGGTAAATATTGATCCCACATACCCTGAAAGTCATGTGATCAGGATCTCAACATGTCTTCTAAGGTTTGAATAGTTCGTTCTGATTGTCCATCTGTTTGAGTGTGTTCGGCAGTTCTCAAAAGTAGTTCAGTATCCAAGGCCTTCTGAAGACTCTTCCAGAATCTTGAATTAAAACGGGGATCACGATCTGAAACAATCGATAGGGGTACTTCACGAAGTCTCTCAACACCATTAATATATAGTTTTTCTAGACTTTCCATTGGTAGATCTTCTCTTATAGCAAGAAAATGTGCTAACTTGGTAAGACGATCAACAATAACCCATATTTAATCGTTCCTTCTAGGAGTCTTTGGTAGTCCCATGACAAATTCCATCGTGATATTATCCGATTTCCGCTCAGGTATGGGAAGATGTAGAAATACTCTACCAGGTTGTTTCCTTACAGCTTTCACTTGTTGACAAACCATACATCTTGACACAAAATCAGAAATCTCCCTCTTCATGTTGTCCCACCAAAAATGTTCCTTCAAATCTCTATACATTTTGGTGCTCCCAGGGTGTATAAGAAAATTGGAACTATGAGCATCATCCAACAATTCCCTTTTTAGATCAGGTATATCAGGAACACAAAGTCTCTTTCCAAATTTCAAAATTCCATCTTTATACACAAAGTCTCTTAATCTTCCATCATTCACAGCTTTAATCCTCTTTTGAAATTCTTCATCATCGGTCTGAGAACTCTTAATCCTTTCTATTAAAGATTGTTTGGCAACCATTTGAAAAATAATTGATATTTCACCTTCCATGGTTATTCCCAAGTTCATATTCACTAGATCCATGAAAATTGGATCCCTTTCAATTCTCATATTGTTCAAAACTCCATGATCTTTTCTGCTCAATGCATTTGCCACCTTTTTTGTTTTCCTCGGGTGGTAGTGTATCATACAATCATAATCCATGAGTAATTAAAGCCATATCCTTTGCCTCATGTTGAGTTATTTTTGTGAGAAAATATACTTCAAACTCTTGTGATCAGTATAAATCTCACATTTTTTACCATAGAGGTAGTGCCTCTATATATTTAAAGCAAATATCACAGCTTCTAACTCGAGATCATGAGTAGGATTGTTTTGTTCATGAATTTTCAACTGTCATGATGCATAGGCAAAAACCCTATCATTATGCATAAGGACACAACCAAGTCCTTTCTTTGATGCATCACTATAAATAACGAACCCATAATTCCCTGATGGTAGAGTCAATATAAGGGAATTGACTAATCTTCTTTTCAGTTATTCGAAACATTATTCACACTCTTTTGTCCAAAAAAATTTAACCCCCTTACGTGTGAGCGTTGTTAATGGGTTAGCCAACCGGGAAACATTTTTGACGAAACGTCGATAATAACCTGCTAAACAAATAAAACTATGTACCTCAGTTATACTCATCAGTGTAGGCCATTCTTGGATTGCCTTGGTCTTAGATTGATCAACAGAGATTCCATCTTTAGAGAAAATATGGCCAAGAAAAGAAATCTCCTGAAGCCAGAATTCACACATGCTAAACATCCCATATAATTCATGTCTTCTCAGAGTCATCATGATAATGCACAGTTGATTTTCATGATCTTCGTAGATTTTTTAGTATCCCAAGATATAATTAAATAAATACCACCACAAATTCATTGAAATATTCCCTGAAAACTCTATTCATCAGATCCATGAATACAGAGGGTGCATTAGTCAATCCAAAAGGCATTACTGTAAACTCGTAATTCCTATACCTGGTTTGAAATTCTATCTTCAGAATGTCTTCCTTCTTCACACACAACTGATGGTATCCAGATCGAAAGTCAATCTTTGAAATGTATTGATCTTCATGCAGTTGGCCAAATAAATCATCAATTTGAGGTAGGGGATACTTGTTCTTTATTGTTATAGCATTGATCTCCCTGTAGTCGATACATAACCTCATAGGTCGATCTTTCTTTTTAACAAAATGAACAGGGGCTCCCCATGGAGAAACACTAGGGAGAATAAATCCCTTATTACTCAATTCCTCTATTTTTTTCTTTAGTTCAACTAATTCTACAGTGGCCATTATATAAGGGGTATTCGATATATGCCTTGATCCCGGAATTAAATCAATGGAAAAATCATCTTCTCGTTCTTGAGGATGTCTAGGTAAATCATCCGAAAACACATCTACATATTCTTTTACAATAGTTACATTCTCTATTTGAACATTCCTTTCCTCAACCACTGTAATTTCATCCTCTTCCTCCCCAATAATTGAATTTAGATTAGCTACTGGGGGTGGATCTAGATAAGAATTAGGTGGTGACGATTATGCTCTAAGGATAAGGTGTTCCTTATCATCATCATCAAAAATTGTAACCTCCTTCTTCTTACAATAAATCTTCACATCATGGTCTGAAATCCAAACCATACCAAGGATTATATCAAACTCAATCATAGGTATGATGATGAGATCAGTGGATAAAGAACATTTATGTGGTCTAATGGGGACTCATTCACAAAACTTTGTTGCAATGATAATTCCCTTAGGAGTTATAACTGACAACTCCCTTGATAAATCAAATTGGAAATATCTAATTTTATTAGGAAAATTGGAAGATATGAAACAATGCGATGATCCAGAATCAAATAATATATTTTCTAAACATGAGGAAACCATTAAATTACCTGCCACCATGTCTTTTGGAGCTTCTACCTCTGTAGTAGTGATATCAAAATATTTCCCTTGATCTCATGGCCTTTTCTAAGGTATGTTACCCTGACGCTTAAGACATTCTTTTGCATAAGGTCCCATCTCCCTGAAATTTTAGCACGGAGCATCGATATCATCCTTTCTTCCGTTTTCAATCACGAGATTGTTGTCCCTTTTCAACACACTTGTAACAAACACCCACTCCCTTCAAGAAAGTACTGGGGTGTTTCTTCCCACATTTACCGCAGAATGGATAATCAACCATTCCCTTCTTCACCTTATTTCCATTCCCAGATTGATCGGTAGATCTTTTCTTCTCTTGCTTTTCTTTAAAGTCATAAGATTTAGAGAATTATTTTTCAGTCTTTATATCCCATGAGACAATGTCTTCTTACGATGAGAAGGATTGTGAGACTAATGCTCGATGGAGAAATGGTTTTAACCCATCAAAGAAACGATCAATCTTACTTCTTTGGTTATGTATATAATCTCCAGCATACCTTGCAAACCTTGTATAGTTAGCCTCATACTTTGCGACATTCTCATCCTCCTTTTGTCTCAAACTCAGAAATTTTATTTCCAAATCTAGTTGATGGTCACGAGGAAAGTATTTTTCTAAAAACAGATCCTTGAAATCCCTCCATTCCATATTTGATAATTCATCATCTTCCTTCATGTTTTGAATCAATGACCACCATTTATCAGCATCTCCAGTGAGGCGGTAAACTTCCATGATAACTTTTTCCCTTTCACTGCTCCCCAAAGCCTGAAATATTTTCTCTAGAGAATTTATCCATTTCTCAGCTACTAAGTGATTTGTACTCCCATTTAACGTTTGTGGTTGTTGCCTTATGAATCGATCTATCATTGATCCTCCACGCTGCGGATCAGGGTGCTCCATATGGGTAAGGTTATTATTCGTAAACTGAGTGAGTTGTCCCAGTATGGTGATTAGCTGATCGGCACCAGTTGCATCACCAGCTCCACTATAATTATCTTGAGAAGGAGGGAAATCCCTACATGGAGTGCGTTCATTGATACGGTTTTCATTTCATCCATTAGGCACCATTTCTAAACAAGGGCATAAACTAGATCAGTTTATGAATCAAAATACATAATTCCATACTTATAAAACACTTAACATAAATTGGACTATTTATGGATATAATTAATAATCATAAAAATGTATTCTTTGAGAAATTATATACTCATAAACCCTTTATAATTATTTTTAATGAAAATGAGAGTTATCCTTAGCATATCCCCCAGGAGTGCCGTAACCAAGAGTGCAGCAAGGCCTGTTGTCATGCACCAGTTCCCGTTTGAGTCTAGCTTAAAGTGGTGTTTTCGGGTTTTACCCCTATGTACATATGTGCCAGATCCACCTCTACCTGCTCGTATCCAGACATGGATGTATTTCTCATAAAACTCAAAAAATCTCTACAATACCAAAATTCTAGGATGTTCTTCTATAATAATCCTCAAAGTCCATCTTAAATCTATGTGCTCTAATCAGTGTTTATCTAAATCTAACTTCCAAGGGTTGTACTAAACTTCCTCTGATACCAACTGTAACGCCCCGACCCCAGTTACCCAGAGTCTGTGCATTATTATATTACATTGGCATGATCACAAGAGAGATCAAGTCTCGAAACACCGATTAGTTTAGTAACCTTGGAAACACTAGATATATTCATAAAGTTTTACATTACATCATAAAAATGAAAACTACAACAACATAGTATCTTTATTCCACACTCTTATCCCCTCATACTATCCCTGCAGGTCATTTATAATTTACTTCTTCACATCCTGGGAAAAATAAAACATAGAAAAGGGGTGAGCTCAAATGTCCAGTAAGGATAACAATATAGCAGAAACTTTCATAAATAAGAATAAACATTTAAGGAAATGTATAACTAAAACAATAGCTATTTAAACATGAACTCCAACTTAGTATGGAAAAAATAAAATGAAATAATTCCATTTACTTATTTATAGGGATATTCTACTAATCGAATAATCACATGAAATATCAATAACAACTTTCATAATGATGGAATGCATAATACCAGACTATCATAACCATATATCCAAGGCCTCGTGCCAAGACTACAAATAAGATTTTGTCAATGCCTCATGCCAAGACACTATTTTGTCTCATGAGACCTAACGATGCATTGAAGAGCTATATCGGGCTCCACCCGTCACATATCAAGTCCAATGCATTCCCATATGAAAAGGTTTAAACATAACCTAAACATTCATATTAAAACTAGCATACGAAATGTCAATACTTTCCCCACAAACCATGAAGGGTATAAAAATAACATATCCATAGTAAAACATATCACAATATGGATGTTTTGTTTCATAAAAAATCAGCTTCAAATAAGTTTAAAATCCATCAAAGGATGTTGACATAGATGAAATCAAAACTCTTTTTAGAGAAATATCTCTTTTTATATTGAAATAATTTAAGAGTAATATAAAATAATACATTTTATTTGAAAATATTCTTATAATCTTGTATGGGAAGCTTCGACGATTTTATAACGGAGGAAAATATCTGCACCCGCCGTATAAGTTAAAAAACATTCTTACCTAAATTCTGTCGAAAAGGTTAAAAAGGACATTGTTTGGAAAATGACAGAAAGATTCATTTATAAACTTCTTATAAAAAGTCAAACGAGGGTATATATGACTTTAACCCATATTCTTTTAAATATTAAAAATGTTTTGAAATACATTTTTAAGAAACATGGATGTGGATGATAAAGAAATCCCAGTAGCTTATTACGTATAAACAACCTCGGATAATGAAGAGATTGTGAAATAAACCCTTACCTTGTACTTTTCCTTGGTTGAGGGTAGGTTAACCTCCTGTATAATGGTGAAATAATTGTTATTAAATTATTCAAGAATCATATACATTAATATGATATCATATATTATCTTTTAACATTGCTTTGTTAATAATATCTTAGAATTATCGTCGATTCGGATGTTAAATTACTCATTTTATTATATATGTATTGTTAAGTAAGCCGTGTTTGTCATGGATAGGTTGTATATTATTCATATAAAAATGATATCAAGTCCTTAGACAGTATTTTTAAATCATCAAATGATAATTATACTTGAATGGATATGATGGAGAATGAATCTCATCGCGTTCGTGGAGACGGTAGTCCGTATGTACGCACGAGCGACAATATCATTTTTTTGATATTAAAATAATATATAATTGGATGGTATATCATATATAAAGAATCATTATAATGTTATATTTACTATTTAAATGAATTAAAAATCATTATTATACTCATCCAAATAATAATATATTGAATAACAATTACACTACGACGTGGAGACAATAAGCCGTACGTACGCACGTATGGTGACATGTCATTCAAAAGATGGATAGAATAAAAAATATGGTTGTACCATATTTATAATAATATTATAGTATATAGGAGATACTTGATTCATTATTTTAGAATTGGAATTAATAAAAAAGAAGTTGAAGAAGAAATGTATTTGAAAAAGGGTGGTGAAAACATTACCTCTTCTTCGGGTTCTTCCTTTTGATTTTATCAAAAGGATACTTAGGTTGGCTTTCTGATCAAACTACGGCCTCTATGTTGTAGTGAGGGAAGTTTAGAGAGTATTTGGGTAGGGTTTGGCCGAACAAAAAGGCTTCGAATGTGTGAATTAGTTAGAAGGGGGAGTGCCCTTTTATAAGATGGGTGATGGGCACCTTTGGAAAAGCTAGAAATATTATTTTACAATAAATTCATATTCAGTTTTGAATTGATCCAAAGTGTATAATTTAATGGTTAAGGTAGGGATGGGTAGAAAACCACTCCACCAATAGAATTTAGATAGGTTTGGGTCATTATATTAACCTTATATATTAGTTTAAATCTTAGTTAATTAGTTTCACTTTTACAACGTTTCTATTTATTTTTATATTATATGGTAAATAAACATACTATATACATCCAGGAAACCCCCAAGTAGTACATTAATGATACAACTATCATGATATAAGTCTCTTGGCCGAACCTTATATTTTTAGTAATTGAATATCAATTAATAATATAATATTTTTTATAAAAACTCTTTTATGTCAATTTTGACACTATTCAATAATTGATTTTTGTAAAAATCATAATAGAATGATTACATCGATCAATGTTAATTAATTCAATACTAACATGTCATATTAAACTAGAGAGTTAGTAAAATTAATAAAAAGTCTCAAATTATATTTATTTGGGTATTTATAATATCAATTTTTCACTATTATTGTAATTACTGGATCATCATTGGGTCATAAATAAATTAAATTATTTAATGTATAAAAATTATAAATAAAATATCATTATGTAGGATATATTTTTAGCTTTCTAATTAATATTTAAAATTGAATTTATATTATATATAACCCTATATTAAAAATGATTTAGTAAATAAACTTTGATTTTAACTCTTTTAACTCTTCTTTGAATTAAAGAATAATAAATGTCCTAATCTAATCAAAGTGGACATAAATCATAATATTTTATTCCTAAGGTTGATTTTGGTAGAGATACACTTCTCCAATAGAATTAGGACATGTGTTAGGGTAATATTAATATCATTTTTACCCTTAATTACCCTATTTACTTTTAACTGTGGTAAATAAAAGTAAAAAGTTACTATTCACCAAAAATTATTTTCATCTCATTGAACCACATTTTACTACTTCATATTAACCCTGTCTCTTAGATTTTAGAAATTCCACTCACAGAAGTGGTAAAATATAGTTTTATGAAATATTCAGTTTTTTTTAACTACAACTTAGTGGATTCACTATTCATAAAAAAATTAAGTTTTTCAGAAAAATACCAAAAATTCACCCGAGGCTAATTTCGATATTCCGAATCCAAAAATTAAGTCCATTTTGAAAAATAAAATTTATAAATTTCAAAAAATGGATGTTACTATTCATAACGGCTAGTTTGATTGGTTGTGGTGTGTGTTAGAACTCGAAGTTGCATGTAACACACGCTACTGTATTATTCAAAGGAAAGCATACCGTGGATGCTTGGGGTGTTAAAAATGCCATTATAAGAAATGAAAAAAACTGGGTGTGACATATTTTTAAAGGATGTTCATGAAACAAGGACCCCAATTTTTTGAGGAAGAGAAATGTGGGGTTCCCATTTATAGTTAAGGGGAGGGAAGCACTATAAATTTATTAAAATATTAAATTAATATAAATTAATTTTGATGTCCAAATATATACAAATTAATAAAATTCCAAGATAATATTATTAATAGTTTTAGATTTTCTCATCCAATAAAATTTAAAATTTCTTGGTTCATATTTATATAGTTATATTTTTTAACCATTCATTAACCATTTGGAAAATTACCATAATATCAATGTTTTCTACTCATTAAGGATTAATAATGTTAATAAAAAATGTTAAATACACATAAATGGACCATGTTTTATTTTTAAAACCATATCTCTTTCATTGGGCGAAATTTATTTGTAACACCCCCGGTAAATAAAGAATATGACATTTTCATATTTATCCATATTTGTGAATAAAATAATAATATGACTTTAAAGGGGACGCTATGCTTGATGGCATACCCAACACGCAACAACGAGTTTCTTGGGAATCTTATGTTGCAATCTAATAATAAAATAATATTATTTTAAATGGTAGTTAACATGTAGCCGTTGTATTGGCGGGAATGGATAGAAATAAATAAAATATGATTATATATGTTTTTAAATGTTTTTACATTTATCAAATAAAAGATAAAGGCATGAAATATGGAAAGAATTCAATTTTAGGCGTATATACCCTAGTTTTCACTAAGGGTTCACTTATCACCTTTTGATGGTGAACCATCATTAAATATAGTTTTATTCACTCTTATACACTCTATTGTACCAAATAAAACTCTTATCAAGAATTGGGACATCAAAATTTACTTTGTGTATATTTTTGGTATCTTTCCGATAAAGTTCTTTTTTTAATGAATAGTTTAAAATGTTGTATTTTAATTCAGAACCTCTTTTTAATATAAATTATTTATATTATTATATTATCATTTGAATTGGTTTTAAAATGAAATTAGAATATATTTTTTCCATTAAATCCAATAGTGGTCATTGTAATTAATTTCACTTTGAAATCAGACTTAAACTAGTGTCAATCTTTTGATACTTATTGTTTCATAAAAACACGCTATTTACTTTGACAGCGGGAATTAATTATTAAATTAATTAATGTGACTTATATGTTTTGAATTTTGTAAAATAGACTTCATTTTTGAATTCGGAATATCAAATATAGCTTAGGGTGAATTTTTGGGATTTTTCTGAAAAACTTCAATTTTTGATGAATAGTGAAACCACTAAGTGGTACTTATAAAAACTGATTTTTCCGTTTAAATAAATTTTTCCATCTTTGTGTTTTGAATCTCAAAAATCTGACATACATGGTTGTCATTAAGAAGTAAAATTTGGTTCAATGGGAGAGAAATATTTTTTGGTGAGTAGTAACTTATTAAGTTTTTAATCGTGATTAGAGGTAATTAGTGTAGTTTATGGTAAGAATAATGTTTTAATAAACTTAAATGAGCTAGACACATGTACTACCCTCATTGGATGTGTCATGGCCGACCAAGAAAATCCATGGGTCAACTTGGGGACCCCATGGAGCCACTTTGGTTGGAAAATGACATAAATATCTTTTTATTTAATGTTAAAGTTAAAATGACACAAACATGAGATATTTTACTAAAAAAAATTTTACATGGGGTTATACAAATACGATTTTTGACTATAAATATTCATTAGAAATCTAAAAAGATTTAAGACATTATAGTATTTTTGTTATAATTTTTAGACATAAAAAAATTAAATTATTTATGACATCATGATGATGCACCGATGACCTCATTATTTAACGATTTAAATAAAATAGAAAGATAATGTAATATCTAAGACCTAAACATGTCCAAAACCTATTGTATGAGTAGATTTCTAACCCTTATCACCTTATCCTTGAAACACATCAATGTGGGACCTCTTAAATCCGAAAACCATTTTAAAATAAAGTGACTTTTCTTTACCTTCCAAGAGTACCCCTCCTCTCCTCTTATAAAAGGCCCCCACCTCTAACTCCATTCCCACACTCCCAAAGCCTTTGGCGTGGCCAAACTCTGCCCATTTTGTCTCTCCACTTCCCTATATTACTCCTTTTAGCATTACTTTGGGCATAAGTCTTCCCAAGGAAGCCTTTGAGCTCAAACCAAAGGGAGTTACCCAATTTTAAGGTAATGTCTTCACTTGAGACATTTTGGTTTATTTTTCTTCTCCAACCCACTAAACTCTTTTTATTTATTTCATTTATAACAAATCCAGTATCTTAAATATACTAGGAAGTTTTTATAAGAATTATTCGAGCTACACTTACACACACCTATATCTAATGGTTAATGAACATACTGTTTCTGTGGATGGTGAATTTCTGCCTCCCGAAACGATGATTGTTCAACATTCTTCTAACACCTTCAATGGTGGCCATTAAGATGAAACTATATTTATATATGATATCTAATATGTTTATGTTTTACTTAAGATTCTTTATTTTTCATTTATGGTGTACCTTTATGGTTTCCATTATGGGTAAACGTGATATCTTCATTTAAGGAAGTGCGGACTACCGCCCCCTCAAAGTGATTTGATTCGTTAATACCATATGTGGTATGTATAAAGGATATATTTAATATGATACTATACTGGAATTAAAATACTATTTTGTATCATTATGTTTTAATTCCATTAAATATGAAATAGTAATGGAAGTAGAGTTCATGCATACGTATGGCTTACCGTCTCCATGAACGGTACATTTCATTTCTTATCTCATAATGTTAAGTAATATTATAAGTACATATATATAATGGATATATATGTAATATGTTACATCTAAATTATGGATATCTTCCTGGAATTATAAAAAATATATATCTCTCTCATTTGGTTTTAATTCCATTAATTTGACATAGAAATGAAAGTAGCCTTCATGCATACGTACGGCTTACCGTCTCCATGAACGGTGCATTTCATTTCTTACATCTAAATGATTATGTAATAATATAAATACATATAATTCTGGATATATATTATATATATTATATCCAAATAATGAATATAATTCTGGATATAATGAACATTTGACCACACGAACAACATGTAATTGTAAGAAGTCCACTTTCGACTTAAGAACCAAATATCGACAAAACAAACATTATTAACTTAAATGATTACATAATGTTTATAACATGGAAATAAGTGATATAAAAGGAATAATGAACTAGAAAAAGGTTATTAATAAAGTGTAAATTAACATAAGATTATTATTCAGGACGTTAAAGAACGATCGAGTCAAGTCGGACCCGAGGTAAGGGATCCTACTCCTCTCCTTCTTTTTTAGTACACTCATTTATGTCATTCCTTTTTAAGCTCATATTTCTTGTTGTTGGGATGTTCTTTTATATTAATATTACTGTAATTTTTATGTTCATGTGATGAGAGACCCTATTCTATCTCATCAATCCATTTTGGAAGTTTTGAGTGGCGCAGTTAGGCTGCCAAATTTTCATAGGAGATCTAACCTCTCTCTTTCTTTTTAAGTACTCTCCTTTATGTCACTTCCTTTAAGCTCCTATTTGTTTTGTTGGGGGACATTATTTTATATTACTCCTTCTGTAAACTTTATGTTGATAAGATGAGAGACCCTATTTCCTCTCATAAATCAATTTTAGAAGTATTAAGTGGCGCCGCTAGGCTCCCGAGTTTTCGTAAGGGTTTTATCATCTCACTTTTATTCCCATGAGATTTATGCTATATTTTCCACAATTTCCTTTGAGTGGTGTATATACTGCCCATTATTATACACTTTGGGTAGTATAATTTTATTTTTGGTTATTCACATATTAATTGTTTGACCCTTCTTCCATGGGGTGTACGTTTCGAAAGTTACCCAACTCGGTATGGGGACCTTTCACCCTCCTCTTTTTAAAAGACTTATTTTGTTATGTCTTTTAATTCACAAACTATTATGTTGGGATATGTTCTTTTATATACTTATTGATGTAAATTTTATGTCCAAGTTATGATATTCCCTTTTTGTCTCTCATCAACTCATTTTCTGAATTTTGAAGTGATGCCGTTAGGATGTCGAATTTTACCGAGGGAACTTTTTAACCCAATTTCGATTTCTTTGGGTTCAACATGTAGTTATTGAATATGTCATCCTTTGAATATGTGTGAATGAAATTTTATTGTTTCACACTTAATATCCACTTATCTTGGGTGTATTTATATTTGTCAGACATAATTTTGAGATTGATTTATCCTTAATTTAAGGATACCTTCTTTATAAGGAATTTCATCACATTTGACATTTCTATTGAGACTTCATTGTTGTTATGAACCAGTTCACTCTTATATGGTGTATATACTTTCCTTTGGAATATTATATCATGAATCCATTTATTCTCATGATATTATAATGTTCTGACTAAATTTTATTCCTCAATTATTGTATTCAAGTGTCTCTAATTTTGGTAAAACCCCTTTAACCAAAATATCACTTTAAATGTTTTAATTATTTGTTCTTATTAATATACATGTTTTCAAAATGGTTTTAAGGATTTATTTATATGTATATTAATGTTTTAAAATTTTAAAAGATTCAAGGTGGTATGGGACACTTTGATTCAAAATTTTCCTTATTAAATGTTTTAAATGGTTTTAGAAATGGTTACTTTTTGAATGGATTCATTATTTCAATATACTAAAATGTTATATTGTGATTGAAATGTGGAAATGTTATGTTTACTTTATTCATGTTTTATGTGATACGTTTATGTTATGGTTCTTGGGAATTGTTATGAAAACGGGTGGTTCCGTGATAAACTAAGGGCGGGTGAGCCCGATATAGCTCTCCAATGCATTGGGTAACGTGAAGGAGTGAAACGTTATGGTTTCTCCAAAGAGATTTATGGAATATACTGTGATGGGTATTCCAAACGTAACCAAGAGGGTTACTCGCTACATAAGAATGTTATGAATGCCTCAAGTTACCTTTATGTCTTATGATTTATATGATTTATTCATGGTTTGATGAGGTATGTTAAAGTGCCTATGTTTTTTGGGTAAAGTATGATTTCATTCTTATGTATATATGAACTCATGTTTCCTTTCCATATTTTTATAACCCTTACTGAGATTTTTATGCTCATCCCTTGTTTTTGAAAAGTTTTTCACAGGTCAAGTGAAAGGTACATGATGTGATGATAGTGTCAAGGATGTGTCAAGAAAGAATCTGTGTTTTATTTTAAATATGTTTCTGTTGATGGAAAGAATGAATATTGTCTTTTATGTAACCACTTTGTTTAAATGTGGAATGTAATTCTAGTTTCGTGATCTAATTCTATAAAACTCTAAACCTAAAATGATCCTCAATTTTTAACCTTGTAATAACTCAAGATAGTGTAAGGTTTAAGGCTGGGGCCTTATAGTTGTTATCAAAGGTCGGTTTAGCTAACATTAGAGGTTAGGGTATTCTTTAAGCAGAAGTGGCATTACCATAATGGTTAGGATTTCAGAAAGAGTCCTAGTTTTAGATAAAGTGAATGAGTAAGTATATCTTAGTGTTTACCTTCCTCATTAGTACATGATGGTTTTGTTGATATACTCACACTGACATTTCAGTTTTTAGTGAATGGATGGATCTAGCAGGCACCAAATAAACAACAGTTTTGAAGGAAACTGTGGTGGTTCTATGATTAATATACTAGATAAAATGGGGGATTCAATGAGGAAACTCGTGGTTCTTCTAAACCAACTATCAAGGAGTCATGATCAACCACTTGAACCTTAGTATGATCTTTAATGCATCATGTACGAGATGACCAATCGATGTAGAAGTTCAGGTAATAATTATAAAGGTAACCATTAGAGTTTATATGATCCTTAGTTTTGAGGTAATTATGGGTTACTATATGTTATGATGGAAGTGAAAGGAATGAGATAAAATTGAGGTTAAATTATGGTTATTTTGATGATTTTATCTCTTTTTAGGGAATGATTTGAGAATTATATAGTTTTGGAAAAAGGACAACACGCAGACCGTGTGACTACAAGTTGCGTCGGACAAAGCTATGGGAATCGAACCCACAACCAAAGTGCGACTGGTATTTATCGCCTACCACTGGACTACGTGAAGTCCCTGGTTAGTTTGACTGATTCTTTTTAGTTATATGATTTTATGAATTAAGAGTAAGTTGATTTTGGGTTATATATGAAAATGATTAACCTATCATGGAGGATATGTGATTAGGTTAATTACTTTTCAATACGAGACTTTATGAGGAACTGATGTTGTTTAGAGATAAATGTTGTGATTTATCTTGGAAGACTATGTGACTAAATCCTTAAAATATTTGGGTTTCAATATTAGATTGGTTTACTTTGAAGAATTTTATGGACAAATTGTTTATCGGATGGTCATCATGGAACTTTGGGTTTTATTGGACAAATTTTGGAGATTAAGCATAGATTTTCTTTTTAATGGGTTATCCTTTTCTTGATTATCTGATCTTGTAGTAACCTTTTTGGTTTTAGTTTTGGTTAAGGTTTGAAGACATGGGAATTGTATAGTTTTTTTGTGGATTAGGTGATTCTGTAGAAGTTGATTATAGTACTCTTAATGCGAACAAGTCTACCTAAATACTCACCTTTTTGAAAAAAACAAGAGTTTGATTAAGGAATCTAGTAAAAGTTGAAAGTCAACATGATAAGTGATTATGTTTCCTTATGAATAAATTCTTCAATAAAAAGTAACTTAAAACAAAAATGTTGTCTATTAACTTTTCCTACTGGGGAACCCAACAACGTTTAACCCATCACATGTTTGTGATTTTCGTATTGTTAACTTTCTACTAAACATGTTTTCTATCACTCTCCATCAGAACATGACCCTATGTTTTCTCCACCATGTCCATGTCTTCCTACATGGAATCCTAGTATGGGTTAACTTGGGTGACCTCTGTACTTATCTTCCTTTATTTTAAAGTTATTATTTTACCGACTCTTGTTCCGATGTGGGACTTTCAAGGATGTTTCCAAGATCAATTTTAAAAATTGCAAGGACACAATTCCCAAAAGGGGGGAAGGATGTAACAACCCAGGTAAATAAAGAATATGAAATTTTCATATTTATCCATATTTGTGAATAAAATATTAATATGACTTTAAAGGGGACGCTATGCTCGATGGCGTACACAACACGCAACAACAGTTTCTTGGGAATCTTACGTTGCACTCTAATAATAAAATAATATTATTTTAAATGGTAGTTAACATGTAGCTGTTGTATTGGAGGGAATGGATAGAAATAACTAAAATATGATTATATATGTTTTTAAATGTTTTTACATTTATCCAATAAAAGATAAAGGCATGAAATACGGAAAGAATTCAATTTTAGGCGTATATGCCCTAGTTTTCACTAAGGGTTCACTTATCGCCTTTTGATGGAGAACCGTCATTAAATATAGTTTTGTTCACTCTTATACTCTCTATTGGACCAAATAAAACTCTTCTTAAGAATTGGGACATCAAAATTTACTTTGTGTAAATTTTTGGTATCTTTCCGATAAAGTTCTTTTTTTAATGAATAGAAAAAATGTTGTATTTTAATTTAGAACCTATTTTTAATCTAATTAATTTATATGATTAGATTATCTTTTTAATTGGTTTTAAAGTGAAATTAGAATATATTTTTACCATTAAATCCAATAGTGGTCGTTGGAATTAATTTCACTTTGAAATCAGACTTAAACTATTGTCAATCTTTTGATACTTATTGTTTCATAAAAACACGCTATTTGCTCTGACAGCGAGAATTAATTATTAAATTAATTAATGTGACTTATATGTTTTGAATTTTCTAAAATAGACTTCATTTTTGAATTCAGAATATCAAATATAGCTTAGGGTGAATTTTTGGGATTTTTCTGAAAAACTTCAATTTTTGATGAATAGTGAAACCACTAAGTGGTACTTATAAAAACTGATTTTTCCGTTTAAATAAAAAAATTTCATCTTTGTGTTTTCAATTTCAAAAATCCAACATAAATGTTTGTCATTACGAAGTAAAATGTTGTTCAATGGGATAAAAATATTTGTTTTGGTGAATAGTAACTTATTAAGTTTTTAATCGCGATTAGAGGTAATTAGTGTAGTTTATGGAAAGAATAATGTTTTAATAAAATTAAATGAGCTAGACACAAGTCCTACCCTCATTGGATGTGTCATGGATGACCAAGACAATCCATGGGTCAACTTGGGGACCCCATGGAGCCACTTTGGTTGGAAAATGACATAAATATCTTTTTATTTAATGTTAAAGTAAAAATGACACAAACATGATATATTTTACTAAAAAAAAAATTACATGTGGTTATACAAATAATATTTTTGACTATAAATATTAATTAGAAATATAAAAAGATTTCATACATCATAGTATTTTTTTTATAATTTTTAGACATTAAAAAAATTAAATTATTTATGACACTATGATGATGCAGCGATGACCTCATTATTTAACGATTTAAATAAAATAGAAAGATAATGTAATATCTAAGACATACACATGTCCAAAACCTATTGGATGAGTGGATTTCGAACCCTTATCACCTTATCCTCTAAACACATCAATGTGGGATCTCTTAAATCTGAAAACCATTTTAAAATAAAGTGAATTTTCTTTACCTTCCAAGAGTGCCCCTCCTCTCCTCTTATAAAAGGCCCCCACCTCTACCTCCTTACCCACACTCCCAAAACCTTTGGCTCGGCCAACCTCTGCCCATTTTGTCTCTCCACTTCCCTCTCTTACTTCCTTTAGCCTCACATTGGGCAGAAGTCTTCCCAAGGAAGCCTTTGAGCTCAAACCAATGGGAGTTACCCTATTTTAAGGTAATGTCTTCACTTGAGTAATTTTGTTTTATTTTGCTTCTCCAACCCCCTAAAATCTTTTTATTCATTTCATTTATAACAAATAAAGTATCTTAAATATACTAGGATGTTTTTATAAGATGTATTCTAGCTTCACTTACACACACCTACATCTAATGGTTAAAGAACATACTGTTTCCGTGGATGGTGAATTTCTGCCTCCTGAAACGATGATTGTTCAACATTCTTCTATCACCTTCAAAGGTGGACATTAAGATGACACTATATTTATATATGATATATAATATGTTTATGTTTTACTTAAGATTCTGTATTTTTCATTTATGGAATACCTTTATGGTTTCCATTATGGGTAAATGTGATATCTTCATTTAAGGAAGTGCGGACTACCGCCCCCTCAAAGTGATTTGATTCGTTAATACCATATGTGGTACGTATAAAGGATATATTTAATATGATACCGCACTGGAATTAAAATAATATTATGTATCATTATGATTTAATTCCATTAAATATGAAATAGAAATGGAAGTAGCGTTCATGCGTACGTACGACTTACCGTCTCCATGAACGATACATTACTTTTCTCATCTCATAATGTTATGTAATATTATAAGTACATATATATAATGGATATATATTTAATATATTACATCTAAATTATGGATATCATTCTGTAATTATAACAAATATATATCTCTCTCATTTGGTTTTAATTCCATTAATATGACATAGAAATGAAAGTAGCGTTCATGCGTACGTACGGCTTACCATCTCCATTAACGGTGCATTTCATTTATTACCTCTAAATTATTTTGTAATATTATAAATACATATAATTCTGGATATATATGATATATATGATATCCAAATAATGAATATAATTCTGGATATAATGAACATTTTACCACACGAACAACATGTAATTGTAAGAAGTCCACTTTCGACTTAAGAACCAAATATCGACAAAACAAACATTATTAACTTAAATGATTACATAATGTTTATAACATGGAAATAAGTGATATAAAATTAATAATGAACTAGAAAAATGTTCTTAATAATGTGGAAATTAACTCATGTTTAGTATTCAGGATGTTAAAGAATGATCGAGTCAAGTCAGACCCGAGGTAAGGGATCCTACTCCTCTCCTTCTTTTTAAGTACACTCATTTATGTCATTAATTTTTATGCTCATATTTCTTGTTATTGGGATGTTATTTTATATTAATCTTACTTTAATTTTTATTTTCATGTGATGAGAGACCCTATTCTCTCTCATCAATCCATTTTGGATGTTTTGAGTGGCGCCGTTAGGCTGCAGAATTTTCGTAAGAGATCTAACCTCTCTCTTACTTTTTAAGTACTCTCCTTTATGTCACTTACTTTAAGATCCTATTTGTTATGTTGGGGGACGTTATTTTATATTACTCTTTCTGTAAACTTTATGTTGATATGATGAGAGGCCCTATTTCCTCTCATCAATCAATTTTATAAGTTTTAAGTGGCGCCGCTAGGCTACCGAGTTTCCGTAAGGGTTTTATCATCTCACTTTTATTCCCATGAAATTTATGCTACATTTGCCACAATTTACATTGAGTGGTGTATGTACTTCCTATTATTATACACATTGTGTAGTATAATTTCATTTATGGGTATTCACATATTCATTGTATGACCCTTCTTCCATGGGGTGTACGTTTCGAAAGTTACCCAACTCGGTAAGGGGGCCTTTCACCCTCCTCTTTTTAAAAGACTTCTTTTGTTATGTCTTTTAATTCACATACTATTATGTGGGGATATGTTCTTTTATATAATTATTAATTTAAATTTTATGTCCACGTGATGAGATTCCCTTTTTGTCTCTCATCAACTCATTTTATGAATTTTGAAGTGATGTCGTTAGGCTGTCGAATTTTACCAAGGGAGCTTTTTAACCCAATTTCGATTTCTTTGGGTTCAACATGTAGTTATTGAATATGACATCCTTTGAATATGTGTGAATGACATTTTATTGTTTCACACTTAATATCCTCTTATATTGGGTGTATTTATATTGGTCACACATAATTTTGAGATTTATTTATCCTTAATTTAAGGATACCTTCTTTATAAGGGATTTCATCACATTTGACATTTCTATTGAGACTTCATTGTTGTTATGCACCAGTTCACTCTTATATGGTGTATATACTGTCCTTTGGAATATTATATCATGAATCCATTTATTCTCATGATATTATAAAGTTCTGGCTAAATGTTATTCCTCAATTATTGTATTCAAGTGTCTCTAATTTTGGTAAAACCCCTTTAACCAAAATATCGCTTTAAATGTTTTAATTATTTGTTCTTATTAATATCCATGTTTTCAAAACGGTTTTAAGGATTTATTTATATGGATATTAATGGTTTAAAATTTTAAAATCTTCAAGGTGGTATGGGACACTTTGATTCAAAAATCTCTTTATTAAATGTTTTAAATGGTTTCTTTTTGAAAGGATTCATTATTTCAATATTCTAAAATGATATATTGTGATTGACGTGTGGAAATGTTATGTTTCCTTTATGCATGTTTTATGTGATACGTTTATGTTATGGTTCTTGGGCATTGTTATGAAAATGGGTGGTTCCGTGATAAACTAAGGGCGGGTGAGCCCGATATAGCTCTCCAATGCATTGGGTAACGTGAAGGAGTGAAACGTTAAGGTTTATCCGAAGATATTTAGGGAATATACTGTGATGGATATTCCAAACGTAACCAAGAGGGTTACTCCCTAAATAAGAATGTTATGAATGCCTCAAGTTACCTTTATGTCTTATGATTTCTATGATTTATTCATGGTTTGATGAGGTATGTTAAAGTGCCTATGTTTTATGGGTAAAGTATGATTTCATTCTTATGTACATATGAACTCATGTTTCCTTTCCTTATTTTTATAACCCTTACTGAGCTTTTTATGCTCATCCCAAGTTTTTGAAATGTTTTTCACAGGTCAAGGTAAAGGTATATGATGTGATGATAGTGTCAAGGATGTATCAAGAAATAATCCGTGTTTTATTTTAATATGTTTCTGTTGATGGGAAGAATGAATATTGTCTTTTATGTAACCACTTTGTTTAAATGTGGAATGTAATGAAAGTTTCATGATCTAATTCTCTAAAACTCTAAACCTAAAAAGATCTTCAATGTGTAATCTTGTAATAACTCATGATTATGTATGGTTTAAGGCTGGGGCCTTATATTAATAATGTTGTATAATTTAATAAAATACTATTTATTATATAATATCATTAATGTCATTTGGAACACTATTCATTTAACTTGACCTTAAATAGATCAATATAAAGGGGATTATTGAATATAATGATTTAAAAAATACATAATATATCATATATAATTATTAAATTCGTAATTCATATTAACCCTTTCAAATTTTATAACATATATTATTTTTAAATTTATTTGCATCTATAAATTGAATAAATATTATATTATATTTTTATAATAATTTAAGATAATTATTTAATTTATAAAAAATAGAAAAAATTTACACCATGATAATTATTTCCTTAATCCAAAATAACTATTTATAATAACTCACAACATGTTTTTTCCCTATATGGACATATAAGATATATTTAAAACTAAGAGAGTGACATTTTTTAACATTCTTTGATTTAAATATTAGATGAAACTTTCATGGAAATGTGTCCATTAAAAATCTCAATTTTAATCCTAAAATGATATGTTAAGAATTAACATCATCCAATGATAGTTATGGTGAAAAATGTATGTCTTATAGCATTGTTTCAAAATAGACTGAACTAATTAACTATTTACCATGGAGATAAATTTTATAGTGGTTACTATTCAAATTGGCAAAAGTTAAAAGGGTATTTTTACAAATTTTTATCCTCCTAATTCTAAATAATGAATCAATTTTATCAAATTCAAATATAATATGAGGTATAAATTATATTTACAAATATTTCAAAAAAATAAAAAAAAATACTTTTAGAAATAATATAGTTATTAAGCATAAAAGAAGATTTCGTATTATATCATGCCTAGAAATATATTATATAAATATTGAAAACATTTATTCATTATATAATATATAAATTTCATTAAAATAATTCAATTATTGAGATCAATTCATGTTATTAACAAAAATAAAAATGTGTGCATAAAAAGAGGTTTTAAATAAAATTTCTTTTTTACAAATAAAAATTATAATATACTAAATGGAAAAAATAAATTTATTACCGTTAAATAAATTATATTTTTTTATAAACTATTAATTATTTCACTTTTAAAACATTTTCAAATGAAATAGAACATTGTACATTCCAAAAAATATAAAATATATTTTTTAATAAGAATTTTTATTTTTCAATATTCACTAGAAAATCAATCGTCTCATTAAATTCTCATAACATAATTGATAGAAAATTATAATATATTTATAAAAAATAATTTTATTTTTTAAAAAGTAATTTATGTTACATAAATTAATCATAATATTTTCTCACAAAATATTTTTTTAATGAAAACATATTTTGGAATAATATAATTACTTCCAATAAAATTGAATAATTATTTACTCTAAAATTTGAAATATATTTATATATATTTCATAGATTATTTAATAATATTATTTCCAAAAAAATTTATATACCTCATTAAAATAACCTAAAATGATATTTTAAAAGAATATCATGATTTGATCAAACTCACTGTTATTTTGAATGCAAGCTATCAATGAAATTTAATTTAAATGAAACAATTATTACATAAAATATTTTTTTGGAATAATAAATACTTGTGTCAAAAGAAGTAAATCAGTTTTTTATCATAACGAACCCTTGGAATGAAAATGGGTATCATAAAATATTAATTTGGTATCTCATAAAATTTCTTCAAGACATAAATCATTTTATACCAATAATTCAATCACCACAAAATTTTTAATTCTAAAAATAAATTATAAGTGGATTAATAAAATATAAATCAATATTATTATTATATTTTGGAGTAAAATAGGGAAATTTAATTGAATGGTATATCATATAAATCACTTAAAAATTTAGATATTTTTATTTTCATAATTCATGAAAACTCCATAAAATGTTTTATAATAATATAATATACATTATGATTTATATAATAATTTAAAAATATCTATTTAAACCAAAAAATGGTGTTCAACAAAACAATTGTAAAATAAATATAATCTAAATGATATTATTTGAGTAGATATAAAACAACTGAATAATTCATTATTAAATAGAATAGCCTTAAAATTTTAACTTTAAATCCAAAACTTCATATTAAAATTGAAATTTTAATATGAAATTTTTTAAAAATGTAAACTTTCCCAATAAATTTTTTTTATAATTAAAACATTTTTGAAATATATTATAACATGAAAAATGAGTCTTCATAATTAATAATTCTTATAACATTGAAAGAAACATTAAATTTATTTTTATAAAAAGGAAATTCATAAATTTGTACATCATGACCTTAAAATTCACATTTAGATGTCAATATTAGAAATTAAAAGTGAACTATTTTGAAAATTATTTATTTCCAAAATAATTTCCAATAATAGATCCTTTAAACAAAAAAATGGTCTTATATAAGAAATGTGGAGTGGAATATAAAAAATTCAATTTTATAAGTGTACAAATTTTTACATTTAAAAATACCTCAATTAAAAACCCATATAATTAAAAGGATGAAAAAACTTCCATATAAATTTATATAAATAATAATATGGTGTTAAAATTAATTAAATAAAATTGTGGGTTTCAAAAAGGATAAAATTTTCTCAAAATAAAAATATAGAAATGTAGACCAACCATCACTAATGAAAATGATAATTATTCTTTGAAATGTCATATGCTAATAGGGAAGAAATTAAAAAATGATTAAAAATTTAATATAAGATTATTTTTATGAAAAAATAAGGATAAATCATAATATTTAATATTATGGTATAAGAAAACAATAAAAGAACTGAGATGTTCGAGATTAAATATTATAACGTAAAAAAGGGGGTTTAAGTTGAAAAATATTTTTTTCCACATCATCATATTTTGAATTATAATCCAATATAAGGTATTTTATATGATAGTTATGTAATTTCATTGAATTTATGAAATTATATTATGAAACAAATAATGAGTAGTAAATACACTATACAATACATAAAAGGTGATGAATATGGCATAAGTCTCAATGAACAAAAATTATGTTGATAATCCCCTACAACATTGGTAAATGTTGATTCAAAATACAATGAAATTTAGAAATTTAATAGAACATTATTTATCAAGAATAAATTGTAATCTCATAAAAAATATTCCTCATAGGAAATAAATTAACCATATAAATAAAAATAGGTTCATAATACAAAACATGTCTGATTGAAGGATTTTTGAAATGAAAACCCCTTACATAGTATTATCTCTAAGTCAAATGAGCTTTTAAATTTGGTATAAAAATAGAATTATATTAATCTATTATTTTATAAATTTATTCATATATATTTACTTGTAAATTCTTTAATTATAATTATTTATTAAAAACTTACTATTTTGTGAAATAATGTGTTCATATTCACTCGTTTGTAATTTGAATGGGTTTTCCAATTTTTAGTAATGTCTATGTTAAAGAATATTTTCTGATATATATTTCATCATCCATAGTTTATTTTATTTATTTTAATATATTCTAATAATTAATAACAGATAATAAATTTCTTTCCTTGATCATTTTTGTTACCATTATTGGAGATAAAATCAATTCCATGCATATTTTTATATTTTTTTTCAAACTAATATTTTATATTAATAATTATATTAATATTAGTATATAAATATTATTAATTAATAAAATTACTATTTTCTCAATTATGTATAATAATAAAATAATTTTTTCCATAGTTACCCATGAATGAAATTCATAGAATTATTTATATATGTGGTTAAACCAAACCTGATAAGAAAATACTATAATAAATGGGTGAATATAGTTATAAATGTGATTATTTGGGAATAATATCATTATAAAATAATAATAATGAGATTATCTATATTTTTTAAGGTTATTAATCATATTATTAATATATTTTTATAGATAGTAATAGTTTATATAAAAAATAGATTCTTCATAGAGCAGGTAGTTTGGATGTAATCATAGGATATGTTCTCATTTTTCATAGAGTGGATTGAATATAAGAATTGGTGAATATATTCATATAATGAAAAACTATTTAATTTGTATAATTATCTATTAAATTTCCTCTTTTATTTATACAATAATGTAAATTAATGAAAACATATGATGTCGCTTATGGAGGTTATAATCCACACGTAATAAAAGGTGTGACTTCATTTTCAAATTATAACGGGAAAGATATAAAAACATTATAAAATATGCATAGAAACATTTCAGTACATTTATGATACTAACTCAATTATATTAACATGGATAGATTATGTTTTAATAAAGTATAATAATTATAAAATAAAAAATCTTATAATTTATAATTTTACCTTTCTCCTTGGAAGATATCCTTTGGAAATTGTTTTAGGTCTATAATAGGCTATTTTTTCATTGGAAAAAACGTAAAATACATTTATAGATGTGTTGGTGGTTACATGGGTAAATTTTTGTCCAATCAAATAGCTCTGGGGTTTGAGAATAATTGGGGTGTTGATGACTCATTTTATAATGTTGTTGATAGGAATTTTTATAATTATATAAAATGTGTAGTTACTATTATATTGTAATATGGATCCAATAATTAGAAATAAATGTGTGGGGGAAGGTTTAAGGATGATTAATCCTAAAAAATACATTTTATTTAAATTTTAAATAAATCTTTCATTCTTTTACTACTAGATTTTTCACTTTTACCATTTTTTTAACATGGTAACTAATTTTTACTTTTTTTAATTTAATTTTAATTATTAATATTAAAATGGGCATTATTAAAGAAATTTCCAAATTATTTGAAAGGTGTAATATATTTTCTCAAATAAAATTTCTATGGGTGATATAATTTTTATATATTATCAACACATGTATAGACCATACACTAGTAAGTCTGGATCATATTCCTACTACTATTACATTGATTTAAGATATGAGAAAACTCATCCTAAATGTCCAATTGGTTTAGTAGTCATGGTAAACTAGAAACACTAATGATTCTTATTTTCAATTTGAATACAAAAAATTTAAAAATAATATTTTATCTTATCTTTTTCAATAAAAAATTTATTCTATCTAGTGTATCCCTAAATTTTTATTATAGTAAACCTCGTGTAGTCCTTGGGAAAGGTAAAAAATAATAGTGAGATCAAATACACAGTATGGGTTTAGTATAGTCGAATTAATAATGAATGAATGAGAATAATAAATATGAGAATGTAATAATTCAATAGAGAAACCATAAAATCAATAAATTGACATGGAAGTGAATAAACCCTATAGAACAGTAAATAACTAAAAACACATTATTTTAAAATATCATGATGAGGAATTATCAATATCTCATTGTAAATATATGAAAAAAAATTCCATTTAATAAATAAATTCAAATAAAATGCATCCATAGGTTATTTCTTAATGAAAATATCATGTATAACAATTACTGAATCTGAATGAATGAAATTATTAATTATTTTACACAATATTTCCTAGGTACATGATGCCTATATCATCAAGACCATTTTTTGGAGAGTTAAAAATATACTTGGTGATAATCCACAAATTCTATCAAACTATGTCATCCCATGATATTACTAATGCATGGATTGGCTATCTATAACTAGGATCCACACAAGTTTTATACATCCAAAACATTACACATATATCAAATTATCAATCGAATCTATAAACATGTTTTCTAATAAAATATCTAAACATATTAATGAATTAATATTTATCAATATTTACCTATATAATCAGTTAACATTCAATATAAAAATCATTTTTAGAAATAATTTATTGTTTTGAAATTAATCATACCAATGATAAATAATGTGGATATTTTTTGTTATATTTGAGGTTATATGTTCACTAAAATGTGAATAACCCAAGGGGATGTTAATTACATCAAAATTTAGTCATGGAAGTGAAAATAAAAACTATCATTGGTCAAAAAAATCATAATAATGCTAGAGGAAGATTAATTATAGTATAAATATGATTTATACCCATTGGATTATGAATGGGGGTTTTTTTAATGAAGTAAAAATGCGATTAAAATATATATTTAGGAAAATATTCTTTTCTCTCTAAAAAATATTTAAAAAATATTTATCCTTTAATTTTTTTATAAATCTTCCAATAAAATTATCATGATAAAATTGAAATTGTATATTAAAATAAATAATGGTGGGTAATTCTGTACATACCCTATAAGTAAAATTATCATTCATTTTGTATTGTAAAAATGTTAGAACAGTTCATATTTTAGAGAGATATGAAAAGATTTATGTGGAATAATTTTTAAAACAAAAATTGGGTAATAATACATTTAATGAATATATTTTTAAATTAATAAACATTTTTTATTATTTAATAAAAAATATTTAGAGTGAAAACAGTTTTCTAACTAATGAGATAATTGAAGTTGGGTTTTCCTAATAAAATCTTCTAAAATATTTTTTTCACCAAATATTTGGAAAATGGTACTATTACTTAAAAAATATCATCAATAACTATATAAGAATAAACATAAATGGTTTATTACATGAATATAAACTTTGTTACATTAATCGACATTCATTAATAATGAATTATTATAAGAATAACATTTTGAAATAAAACCATAAAAAAAATAAAAATTGATGTGATAACCAACCAATGAATCGATATGTGTAAAAAATATCAGTACATATAAAAAGTGGAAATATGATAATATATAGTTAAAAATATATAAACACACAATCATATCATATTAATTATAATATTGGGATTTTACCATGTATTATTTTGATTATTATATAAAATTATTTTAGACAATGAAATGAGATAGTGTGTGATTCTGAGGCTTTGTGAACCTAGAATAAATGGTTGAAATATATTAAAAATATAAAATAGCATACGTGAGTGGGTTTTCTGAATAATTGGAATAACATCTAAATATGTTCCTAAAAAAATATGAGGGACCCTTTGCATTCATTGTAGAGACGTTACATTTAGTGAGGCATAATATCATGCGGTGCGGGTCAGCTGGGAATGTTATTTTTTTAGATGTTTTAATGAATAAAATTAATTAATGATTTATTTTACTTTTAACATTATAGAGTGACACAGTTTATATTTTTGAATACATGTCTTGGACAGGGACCCAAGGAAAAAATTCATAACAATGGATTAATCCCTAGAAGATCTGGATAAATCCTTTGAGAAACCTCTCATTGGACGATGATGAGACAATAGATCATGATCATTATTGAAGGATTTCTATCAGCAGTGATTCCTCCATAGAGAATGATACTAATTATTGGTAGGTAATTGTGTATAAAATTCATTTTTTCTTGTTCTTAGATTTAACAACAAATGTGGATCAACCCATGAATACGTTGACTATCGGTTCGGTTATTCTTGAAAAATGGGTTCATTGTAGTTTTGATTTGGGAATGATTATTGTTTAGGATTTTTATCTTTATTATCATTCTTATGGTACTAATTGAGATCGGAATGACCAACACTTGAGGTTCGTTCCTTGGTTTTGTTCCATGTGGTGTAATCCCCTTATCTCCCTACATGTTTTTTGTTCTTCTTTGAATTATAAATGGATTTTAATTGAACTTTCAATTCACAAAACAACAATCCAAAATTGTTGATAAGGTATCGAGATGACCTAGTAAGGGTGAGACGATGATGGTGATGGTCGAAGAAAAGTATTTAGAAAGATATATTCCTTTGGGAATTCATTGTGAGGGTGATGAGAATTGTATTTTCAACAAGATTAGTAGCCGGAAACACCCCAAATCTGGGATGATGTTTCCAGACGACTTCAGATCTAGAGTTTCCAAACTAAGCGTGGCTGGAGAAGTGGTTTGAGGAAAGTGGAAGATGACTAGCGTGAGACCTAGTATTATGGAAAATCTAGAAAAACACGAAGTGTATTTCAGAATACACAACATTTGGGCCTTGCTGAGTGGAAGATATGGTTTCAAGATGCTATAAAGTGACACATGGTGTGTCACATCTATCAGACAACATATCGGCCCTTCCCCAAGACACTACTTGTATATAAGGGGATACAAAGACATGGGGTGCATTACACGACATGTACTCCACCACACGGCCTAACCTAGAGCAGTTACAAAGGCTACCCCAGGTACTTGTAGAGAGGAAGGTGGACACCGGATGTCACCATGAATTGGCACTTTTTCGGGGTAAATAGGTATACCCCATATGGATGGACACAACATGTAATTATTTCAACATGTCATGTATATCCTTTTCTACATTACATGTTTCCCTAATACAGCCTGTTGTACAGAGGTAGTATCTAGTGTAAATGGACAATATGTGTGACCCTAATACAAGTTTTGTATCCATTTCTATATGGAACAGACTTCTTTGAAACTATATCATGGACAGGATTCATTATTATTCTTTCCGATTAGCATTTCTTTAGAGGTTGGTGTATATCATTTCCTACACACTGGACTTTTATCCCTTCATTAGGACATTCTGGATAGAGTTGTTTAAATCCCCCATAAGGCTCAGTGAGGGATCCTTTATTCATCCTTCGGGCCCATGGTATAGTTTTGGGTATAGAATTCATAAAGTTCATCATGCACCAATAATCTACATACAGGGTTATTCTAGATGGTGTTATTAGTATCACCCCATGGCCCTGGTTGTGATCCACATCTGTTGTATAATATGTCCCTTCGAATCATTCTATATATCTCTCTCATTATGGTTTGTAACAAACAATACATCTTGGATGTACATCATCATTGTTATTAGAGTAATGAGTTCGTGCTCCTGGATCAGTGCATCATGGAATATTAGAGTTGGAACCCAAGTGGTGGTATGTTGTAGTTATGACATACCTCTAGACTAGTATTTCTTGGTTTGAGTATATCATGATATCTTTGTAATATTTTATAGACATATACTTGTAAAAAGATGAATATCTATTTTATCTGTGTATTTATATGTGGTTTTGGGTATCAAAAAACGTATTGTTACACTCACCCCTTCACGGGCTTTTCATGAATTTTTTGTGTCTTGTGAAATGAGAATCCTTTTGATGGAGTCAAGGGTGGAAAAATAGATGTTGCTTTGTTAGTTTATAAAGGTGGAGGTGTTCCTATGGACTTGAGGATCCATACCATTTTCAACTTGTTTATAGTTTGGAATTTGTATTTTAGATACATTCTTTTAGTGGGCTTGAATTTTGGCCCGGTTTACTTAGCTATCATCATTTCTACCATAATTTATTTGTCGGGATGGTGGTATACATGAATTTACATTCATAATGGTTTTTAAATTTCCTCACTATAGTCATGAAGATGTGTGCATGTGTATAGGTATATAAGAAATTCCTCCCATGTTATTGAAACACCTATTCAGTACTTTTTACCAGCCCCTAGCCCATTGGAGGCTGGTTTGTGGAGTCGTATCATGGGCCCTATTTGGGTGAGTCGTTGCCAATTAGTTTTAGAGGGGTAGGTTATACATTAAGACTATGACTCAGTGAGATTGATTTGGGGAAATAGTATTATGTGTTTGAGTCCATCTTTTAGGCTAGGTATTACATTTTTGGTGAGGATGCTGACATACCCATGCACTAAGATTATGATAATCTTTTTTTCAACTCGGTATACTAAAACAAAGGTTACATGGAAGAAATGGTACACACATCATATGGGAATAGAATGTGGTTTCCTTTTTCTTCTATACTCAACTATCCAGATATACTCATTGAATGTGGTATATATATTTTTACTATAGGATGCCTCTATGAAGTATACCGTCTAGGATCTTACAGTTCAATCACTATGATTATCCCCTCAGTTATAAGGATAAAATTCGTGGATTGGTTTTACAGATGATGCATCCAAGTGGTACACTAGTTGTGCTACTAACTGTGGAGATACCCAAGGTACATTTAGTACTAGAAGATTAGGAGTTAATGTTGAGTAGTCATCATGAGTTTTAGAGAAAAAAACCCCTTAGGTTCTAAGGTGATCCTGACCCTCTGGCGGTTGATAACCGTCGTGAGGTAGTGACTAGGGTCTTTGGTTTTGTACAGACAATGGCTGATCAGATAATGATATTGGTGGTGAGCCTTCTAAATTTATGAATGGGGTGATGAGAGATTTTTTCTATATATACTCACAAGAAGGTGTCCTTCATGTTGATAAATTTTGAGGTTCTCTTCATATACATGTTTTTTCATGTTATTCTGAGAGTTGTGAATATACAAGAGCTTCTTCATATCCAGCTGGGCAGAAAGATGGTAGTAGATTATTTATCTAGTTTCACCAACCGTTATAGATACTCAATTGATATGGATAATTATCAACACATTAGGGTCCATATCATTGATCTAGGTCTACATGGAGACATTTGAGCTAGTATTAACCCTTTGATAATTCGAACCTTTTTCTTGGGTGCTCCATAAAGAGTTGTTAGTGGAGATCTTCTTGGCTAAGTAGAGATGTATGGTGATAGTTAAGAGTGGATATAAAGGTGTATAGATCTCTGAGGTAGGGATATGACATAATTCATAGGGTTCTAAATGTTTGAGATGTTTAAAAAAGAGGTCCCAAAACATAGGATCTGTAGTTCAGGGTTCACACGGTTGATCTTGTAAGCCTTGAGCGGGGTGATGCTTCTCATGTGATGGTAGGGGAAATATCGTTTGATATTTTCCAAACCATCATGGTGATAATAGGGGGATAGTGGATGGACCAATGAGGTAGAGGCAGAGGAAGGAGAAACAAGATTTGTATGGGAGAAGACGTGGAAGGGGAGCTAGGAATGTAGTGGGAGGTGGTCGATGTTTCATCTTCTTAGCACCACCACCCCTCGGACGTCCGTGACTGGATTAGGGAGCTATAGGACAGGGTTGTAGATATTTTCAAGGGGTCAAGGCTTTTGGAACTGGGTATCTAGAGATTATTTGAGGTATGATATATTTCTTTTCTAATCTAGCTATTGTACTAATAGACATAGATGCTAGTCCTCCCTTTATTTCCTTATATCTTGTACGAGACCTTGATATTACATTAGAACAATTTACTCAAACCTTATGATTGGATACAACTGTGGTAGGAGAAAATATAATATTGCATCTTTTTTGACAGTGTAAACATACCCATGGAGGTGAGAGTTTCGATTGGAACCTCCTACTGGAAGCTTCGAAGAACTTCTATATTATTATTGGTATGGATTTGTTTTCATTAGTAAATAACAGGATTGATTATTATAGGCGAGTGGTCTAGAGTGTCTACAGTGATGGAATGAGGTATTCCTTTTTCGTTGAAAGGGAATGCCATGTAGCAAAGGATTGACTCATGTATAGGAAGGTTCAGCTGATCACTTATCACATGGCTAGACTAACCCTTGGTGTAATGGTTGTTATGATATTTTAGTTCACATCATTAGGGGAGATGTATGAGTATTTATTTTCTAAATATGTCCTAGTATTACCTCCTTATTAAGATATTGACATCTGCATTGAGTTACACCCAGTTAAAGCATCGATATCGGCACTAACATGTCAGATGTCTCTCAAAGAGATAAATGAGTTAAGGGTGAAATTGGAGGACTTGCAGATGAAGGGATTTATGAGACATAGTGTTTCAACATGGACAGCCCCAGTTTTGCTTTCCAAATTGGAAGAAAAGAGCTTTAGGTTTTGTGTGGACTACTGGTTCCTGAACTAGGTGGCGTTGAAGAACAAGATTCCACTACCAAGGATCAATGAACTCTTCTATCAGTTGATATTGAATTGATGATTCTTGAAGGTTTACCTCAGGACAGGTTATCACCAGTTGTGAGTACAAGATGAGGATATACTGAATATGGATTTCCGACTCATCAATGGTCATTATGAGAAATTGGTTATGTCTTTTTGCAAAATGAACTCACCAATAATATTCATGGGACTCATGAAATTTATTATCCAACCATACATTGATTAATTCTTGGTAGCATCATCAATAATATCCTTTTCTACTCAACATCCAAGTGGAATCACACGAGACACATAAGGATAGTTCTATACATAATCCTGGAGAACCAACTTTATGGGAAGCTATAGAAGTGCCAGTTATAGATTTAGGAGGTCCACATTTTTTTCAATTTTAACTCAGTTGATAGAATATCATTGGACCCGGAAAAGATAGTGGAATTATTTTCATGGGAGCCAACTAGGAGAATGATGGAGGTTCAAAGCTTCCATGGGACGACATGATATTACCCGAGATTCACCCCTAATATCTCCAAGATATAAGTACCAATGAAATCATTGACTCGTAAGAGTCATTCCTTTTTATGGAAAAATAAAAGTTAGTAGGTTTTTTTGGTTGAGGTAGAGTATAATAAGTTCCCTGATAATGAGATTTATAAAGGAGGGAATAAAGTATGTATTTTTCCGTAATGCATCAAGGTTTGAGCTTCGTTTTTTCTGATGCATAGTTAGGTAGTGAAATCCTTTGTTTCATGAAATTTGATACCACATGAGTAGAACTATGTGACTCATAATCTTGAGATGGTAGAGGTATTAATTGAATTGTTGATTTGGAAACACCACCTATTAGACAAGTGGTTTATCATTTATTCTGATCACAAAAGTCTCAATAATATTTTATCTCCGACAGATATGAAAACGAGATATAGGTGGTGGATAGAGTTCCACTAAGATTATAATGCTAAGATAATCTATACTCTTGGGGAGGGGAATGTTGTGGAAGATGATCTCCATAGAAGATCGAGTTCACAGTTGTTGTATGAGGCATCATTGTCATTGGGAACATTTCATATTTCGTTTGTGGACACAGATGGGAAAGAATACCTCCAGTAGATTTTATTCCCCCAAAACTCTTATAGTGATTTAGGGTGGCCCAAAATCAATATATAGACTATGAGACTCTATATTCCCATATATCAGTAGGAAATGCAACTGACAGACATTCAAATAATTGTGAGCACATCATTATATTCATAAGATGCATAGTTGTACTTGTGGCATTGATGGATAAGGTTCTGTGGGAGTTTCATATATCCCCATTGGAGAAACATCCAGGATTAACAAATATGAACATGGACCATTGAAATCAATTAAATTGGTCATGAATGAAGAAGATAGTTTCTATGTTTTTATCTTGATGACTTACTTGTTCCACAAATCTGTTTTTTTTTCGATTTTCAAAAGCAGGTTTATGGTATTCTGGTGCCCAAACATGCAAACACATACTCTAACAAGAGAAAAAAAATTATACAACACAACCAACATAGAATTACACATCATACTAACCATACTCATCTCTGCATCACATGTTGGATTCATCTTCTCCGGTAGCCGTAGCTGATTCCCATTTTGGTGAAATCTAGTAGCTTTTACTTTTAAATCGATTCCTAAGCTAAAATTGATAGTACAACTTCACGGAGTTCCATCAATGATTGCTTTAGATTGTGAATCTTGTTTCACATACTGGTCATGGAAGTGATTTTAAATGAAATATTTGGACTCAGTTATGTTTGATAATAATGTTTCATCCCCATACGGATGGCTAAATTGAGAAAACCATTCAGGTTCTAGAGAAAATGCTATGAGCATTCATGTTGTACACTAGTCATTGCTAGGTGGATCACCTACCAACAGTAGGTTTTGTGTAAAAAAATTCACCACTCCACCATTATTGTGGAATAATTTTATTCTCTATATTGGAAAACATATTGGTCACCAATTTTATGGACTAACCTAAGAGTTTCAGCACTCATGGGACTCGAGATGGTGAAAGATATTACTGAAAAGGTTTATATCATCCACGAGTCAATGAACACTGCTCAGAGTTAGAAGTTGTCATATACTGATAAGAGACAGGGTCCTTTAGATTTCGATGAAGGATACCACATGTTCCTTCGGGTCTAACATCGACAAGGGTTAAAGACATTTGATTGGGGAGGAACATTATCTTTGATATTTATAAGCTCTTTTCAGATATTGTGTCAAGTTGGATAGGTGGACTACCACCTAGCTCAACCACTGTATTTTCACCGGGTATATAATGTCTTAAATATTTCACAACTGATGGGGTATGTGCATGACACATCACATGTCATCGATAGGGGAAAGCGGGACATTGAGGATGGGGAAATTTTTTTGGAGTGCCCATGGAGTTCTAGGATCAGTATAAGATGATCCTCTCTGGGTGAGTGATTCACATGGTGTAATCTATTGGTAGCACCAAAATCTTTATGAGAGCATGTGGGGTTAGGAGGTTCATATTCATAAAAAGTGACAACATTTTTTGATTAGCAAATTTTTTGGGCTTCTCAGGGATGTAAATCCCTATGGTTGAAAGAATGTAATGTGTTGGATTTTTTCAATTATTATTTTGAATAATATATGGAATTATTTAGATATTGGGAACTAATATGGAATAAGATTCTAAGGCGTGGGGCACCCCAAATAAATGTTTGAAATATATTAAATATATTAAATTTCACACACAAGAAGTTTTCTTGAGAATGTTGAATAACATATAAATGAGTGTTTGGATTGAAAATCCAAGTGTTCCATTTCATTTAGATTAGTGACTTTAATGTAGGCTTGGCTTAAAATTAGTTGGCAGAGGTAGATTATCAATGTTAGTTTTTGGACATTTTATTGAATAGTATAAATTACTGTTTTATTTTATTTTTAACTTTGCAATAATGCAGTGACACATTTTTTATTTTTGAATAAAAAACATGACAAGGGACCAGGGGTTAGAATTCATAACACTAGAGAAATTCCAAGATGTTCATGAGAATTCCTTAAGAAATCCTCTTGACGAACAACGATGACATGGAAAATCCTGATCATTCTTAATGGATCTCCCTCAGCAATGAGTACACGATATAAAATGATTCAAAACCTAGGTAGGGAGTTGTGTTTTAGGTTCATTATTTCTCATTATTATATTAAATTATGAATACCGATCAAACCATGAACAAGATGACATGTGGTTATATTGTTCTTGTGGGATGGGTTGATTGCAGGTATGATTTGGGGATGATTATTATTTATAGAGTTTATCATAATGATCATTTATACGTAAGGGAATGATACTGTAATGGAAAATGGTTGAGGTTCATTCCTTAGGATTGGTCATTGTTATTTCTTCCTCTTTTCCCTTATGAATGATATTCATTCTTTATGGTGTTATAAAAGAATGAATGTTGAGCCTTCGATTGATGGCACAAAAATCCATGATTATTGATCTATTATCGGGATGACTTAAAAAAGGTGTTAAGATGATGGTGATGGATGCAACCATGTATTTTTTATGATATATTCCTTCAATTGATCATTTTGTCGGTGATCATTATTGGAATTTTGAGTAGATTTGATGCCAGAAACTTACAAAATATGTGATGGTGTGACTAGATGACTTCGGTTATGGAGATCCCTAATGAGGCATGACAAAAACTGTAGATAGATCAATGAAGAATATGACCATCATGCGAACCTGGGATTTTGGAAAATCTCAATTAACATGGATTGTATTTCAGAATGCACATCTTGTGGGCACCACTGAGTACGAGAAATAATTTATGGAAGCCTTCCAGTGTCACATACTATGTGACATCATTCACCCAGTGTCTGTACCCTTCCCTGAGACTCGTCAATCATTTCATAGGATACATAATCATGGGGTGGAGTAAAAAAATGTAATCCACCACATGGCCATGCCCACACTATTTGGACAGGCTACCCCATGTACTGATACATAAGTAAGCCGACACTGGATGAAACCATTTACCAACACAAGGTCAGGGTACATGGGCGGACCCTAGATGGGTGAACACAACGTTTAAGCCTTTTTTACATGTTGTGAATACAATTTTATACATGAAATGTTTTATGGAAATGGGCCATTGTACACAGTTAGTACCTAGGGTCATGGGGAACACCATGTGACCCTACTACAAGCCGTGTGTCAACATCTTTGTGTCCTAGACACCTTCACCATCGTATCGTGGATAAGTTTCATTAGGTTTTTTACCCTTGATCATTTCCTTAAAGGGTGGTGTGTATCATTTCTTACAAACAAGAGTTTTATCCATTTAGTAGGACATCTTGGATATAGTTTCTGGAATCACATATGAGGCTCGGTGAGGGATCTTCTATTAATTATTCTTTCCCTTGGAACTATTTTCGGGTATAGGAAGGACCCACATAACCATGAATTGATACTATTCATACTGGGTTATTCAAGTTGGAATTATTGGTATAATCCCATGGCCCTAGAAATGATCCCCATATGTTGTACCATATCTATTTTCAGATAATTCAACATATATATATCTCTTTATGGTTCACAATGGACAATACAACTTGGATGAACTTCACTAGTGTTATCAAACTCAAGAGTGTGTGCATCAAGATGAGTGGTTCATGGAATGTAAGAGATGTATCTCTAGTAGTTTTATGTGGTAGTTGTGACTTACCACAAGACTGGCGTGTCTTGGATTGATTACATATGTATAACCTTATTATATGTTGTAGATATATACTTGTGTAGAGTTGAATGTATCTTTCCTTTGCGTATTTATTTGTGGTTTTGGGGTGTGCCGTTGAGTATTATTATACTCACCACTACGTGGGATTTGCCTATATGTGTTGTGTATTGTGTATATGACCTCCCTTTTGATGGACTCTAGTGAGGTCTAGGACTAGACCTTGGTTTTGAGACTTCATACAATTTGAGGTGTTCATGTGGGTTTGAGCAGAAGTCCCAGTTCAAATTTGTTTATAGGTTTGAAATTGTAGATTACATACATTCATTTATTGGGATTTTATTTTGGCCTTGTTTACATTACATGCATTACTTCTTTCGTATCCTATAGGATGGTATATTGGTGTACATTATTTTTCCTTCTTAGTGGTTTTTGCATGTCATTATTTTGGTCTTAGAGATGTGTTCATGTGTAAAGGTACTCAAAAAATGACTCCCATATTAGTGATCTACATACTCAATACTAGACATGATCCCCAAGTCTATTGATGTGGGTAGGGGAGTCACGACATGGTCCCCATTTGGAAGGTTTATGAAAATTATTAATAATTAATATATAATATAGCCTAATGAAAAGAAATTGATTTATGGAATTCTTAACCACAAAGTAACTATTAATTCAAATAAATTTAAATTCAATTATTAAAATTGAAACTTAAAATAGCATGAATAATTATTTTCTAATGATATTAAATGTTAATAGTATGTATATACATAATATACGTGTAATTAGGTTCATTATTACATGTTTGACACAATGGAGCATAAATTGAGAAAAAATCCCTTAACTCTCACTTTCCTTTTAGTCATACATGATTGAACATACATTAAAGTGGTAATAAAAAAATTAACATATTAATTAACCATATTAATATTTATGATATCATATATATGATACTTTTATATGAATGTTTTACTATATTGTTAATAATATTTCATTATTTTCATCATTTCTGGTGCACATTCTCTTGTCTTTCTAGTATGTTTTGACATGTTATTTATTGTTATTTTTTTCATTATTCATGATTTCATCATCTCCATAATTTAGAAAATTATTTTAATATCATATATATCAGTGTATTTTCATTTATATTAATCCATAATATTTAGTTATATAAAATTAAATACACCGTTCATGGAAACGATAGGTCGTACAAACGCATGAACATTGTTTAAAATTTCTTGTCATTTGAAATGATTGAAAACTTAATTATAGATATTTATATAATAATTAAAATATGATATCTATGTCATATATAACACAAATTTTTATTTAAACCATCCATAATAAATTCCATTTAAAGTGTTAGGAAATCTTATCGTTTTGCGAGGAATTAGTCCACCATACACACAAACGATGATATCATATTCCAAAAAATAGAAAGCATGAAGATAAATATGTTATAAAAATACAATAAAAATTACATCATTATAATTATAATATATTTAATTTATAAAATATAAATCCATCATTATTACTGAACATTAACGGTGGGAGTGAAATAATGAATGACATCAGTTCGCAAGAAGGAAGCTCGTTGTACACATGATTGATGAGTATTTGTCCTATTTGATGGGAGTGTCTGAAGTTTGTTGTTATAAACAAAAAAACATGTCTGTATATTAAATATAATTGTTTTATTATATAAAAAATATATAAAACTAATTTCAGGAGGTAGAGAATGAAATAATTTCACACTTCTTTTAGAGTAACATTACATCTTTTGGAGTATCCTCCTTAGGTTTTCATGAATACCTCCAATGATTTGATTTATCCACAAAATAATTATTCTATAATGAGGGGAGTTATTTTTAGAAGTGAATTGGGTTAGGTTCAGGTGATCCAAATTTCATGATAGTTTTGAAGAAGTGAGGGGAGTGAGTGCCTTTTTTATTAGAGGATGAGTGTCATTCATGTAAATACCAAAATGTAAACACTATTGTGAGGTGAACAATGCATAATATACCCCAGATAAATAAAACATTTATATAAAATATGATATATTGTCTAAATTTGGAAATTAAATTCATTTTGGATTATTTTTTAGTTGATTTTCCCATCAAGACTAATGTTTATTCCCTTGGTAAGCTCAATTTTACCATAATCATGGTGAATAATGTTAACCGATTTCACAAAATATTATGTTATAAAATATAGTTTAACTTACCATAAAGACCATATGATACATACTCAATACTTGTAATAAATTTTTGAAAATATCATAACCAATATGGAACAAATTATTTTAAAATTAATCCCACGTATAGGGATAGAAAGCATGTTTTTAAATTGAAAATGTTCAAAATCCTCTAATATTTTTATTCCCAAATTCATGATTAGATTGACTAAAATGACTGAAATTGGATAAATATGTGTATAATTGATCTACTTTCACTTTAAAACCAATTTAGAAAATAATTTATAATTAAAAAATATTCTATTTAAAGTGAGTAGTCAATTAAAATTCAGTATTTTTCACTATTCATCAAAAAATGAAACTGCACAGAAATATAACAAAAAAATAATCCTAAGATAATTTTACCATAAAAATTACAATGATAATTTTTTTATTAACATAAAATTTTTTTATGTTTGAAAATTTATATTTAATACAACTGGTCCATTACACTGTAGTAAAATGTCATTTAGAATCATATAGAATATTATATAAAAAATTAGACTTGTTCTAATGGTATGACTATCAAATATTATGTAAAAATATAATAAATAATTTATTTAATATATAAAATATAAATTTTATTAATATCATACACCAATATTAATTAATTTAATTTATTTTGATAAAATACATATGGGGAAAAATAAATGTTTTTTAAATGTTTTTTATATTAAATTGGTTTTAATATTCATTATCATTAATTAAAATCAATTAAATACAATGATATATATTCATAATTTAGTAAATCCTATTTATAAACTAAAATTTAAAAGATAGGAGTTAGTTTTTATTTTAAATAATATCGTTAATAATATTTAGTAAAACTTGGTCATGGATGTAATACAAGAAAACAAAAAAAGTAATTTTTCAGGTAATTAATGATTCACATAGGTTTCCTTGTTGAATAAGATAATCTCCATGTTAAATAATCTATACTAAATGATCCATTTAATGTATACTACTTAATATATTAAATTTATTTAAAAATATATATATTGAAACATGATGGGTGTTATCATGTCAACAAAACATGGGGTCGAATGTTTCATACACTACCAAATTAAATGGTATTACTTTAGAAATTCTTGGGGTTACATTATCCCCACTATAAATAAATTTCATTCTCACAATTTGAACATTATATCATTAATTTAGGGGTTGATATTTTGAAATACAATGGTTGATATACCCACATCGTTAATGGAATTATAAAAGATCCTCTTAATACGAGAGAAAGAGAAGTGAAATGGTCATGTAACTAGGTTCTTCTGTCAGAGAAAATAAGTGGTAAATGAAAACATGGTCATAGAATAATACAATAAATAATTATAGATAAGTATAGAGGACATTGAACCAAAAATTAATTGATATATATATAGTAAATGGCCTCAAAACCATTAATATATGATTATCTAAATGACTATTTGATTTGCTGGATATAAACATAATAGGGTAAAAAAAATTCAAGATACTTTTCCTAAGGTTGTGAAATTGTTTTCAACCTAATATTATATATAAATATATGTACGTGGTATTTTTCTATTTTATTAGAAAAATTTCATCCACTAATTGTGCTTTGGCCAATATCAAAATGTTCCCTTTACCCTAATAAATGAGTTCCCAAGAATGAAATTATTTTATGCCTCATGAAATACAATTTACATTTAATGTATTATTAGATACATAAAAGAGTGAAATTTATTTCAAATTTTATATAAAAATTTCACAAAATCAAATATTATTATTACATTAATATAATAACAAAAAATTTAATATTACTGGTTGATAAATAATATTTATCGATCAAATTTTTTATCTAAAAACATTGCCACATTAACCCAGACATTTTTTATCTTAGTGGATGGAATTAAATCCTTATCTTTATTTGGTAGTGGTTTCAAGACTTATGTCCACTATATATATTATGGGTTTTCACTCATAATACTAGTTTTTTTATTAAACTATATAATTCAAATAAAATTACCAATGAATAGGTTTAACGAAATTAATATTTAACCATTTTATATATATATATTTATATATATTTTATATTCTAAAAAATCCATTATTTTTCTCACAAAGTTTAAAGATATTAATTTATTATTATTCCAATTTTCTAAATTATCATATTAACACTAAATACAACCAATAATTTTAATACAATATCTATAAAATTTAAAGTCATTATTCTTCATTTAACTTTAAAACTAAAACATATACCTTACATAATTTTATTAAAAATTTACTTAAAATTTTTAGATTCCCATCACATAAAATGTAAAAAAGGAATGTTTATAACTTTGAACATACAATCATCCTTAATATCATAAACGATGACGTTATTTGTAACTTTTAAGTTAATTAGTCAATAGGTAATTCTAAAATATAATACAATCCTTATATGATTAAAAATTCATATCACTAAATAATATTGTTAAAAGTACATAAATAATTTAATTCATGAGTACAAATACATTAATAATTTACCCATTTTATTTCCACATAGGTTCTTACTTGATTTATGGTTTATCCTAGATCATTCAATATAATTATCTATTTAAATACATTATATTGGGTTTGAAATAAAAATTGTATAATCCAAAGAATATCCCTCATGAGTGTCAAACTAGGTGCACTTTAAGGCCAATTTTCAATACCATTTAATTATCAATTTAAAAAACTATGTTCCTTTTCTTATGTTATTATCCCAAGGTACCTTTGAGTCAAAACCACATCCACTAGTAGTATCAAATCATGTATTTATTTTAAATAAATCCCATATAATCACTATTTGACAAAAAATAGTATTTTTTCTATACATATTTTAAAATTTTATCTTAGGGTTTTGTTTCATAATATATATTTTCATAAATTTAGTTTCCAGGGTTCTTAATGAGCATCCTATCATGTCCACTTTAGTGACCTTTCCCTAGTATTCTTGCAGGCAGTGTAGAATTCCATTACTGTGGCATAAGATATATGGAAACACATCTCTAATGACAGATCTATTTAGTAGTCTTGGATAAGAAGATACAAACATTAGTCCCATGTTATATTTAAATTTATAAATTAAAGAATATTATTTATCATTTTTTTTCAAAGAATAACATTATCCCATTTGTGTATCCCTATATATTTACCATAATAACACTCAAAGAATGTTGGGGAAAGAAAAAATAAATAAGGGTGAGATCAAAGGATCCGTAGTGGTTAATTACAACATAGTAAATAATGAATCAATGATCATAATTATTATGGAAATGTAGTAAATGAACATACAATACATAAAATCATTAATCATATAAGGAACTTCATAATAAATGTGGAAATATAAAAAACTGAACACACAGGCCATTCAAATAACATGATAAATAATAATCAATATTAGAATGTAAATATCTAAAATTTAATGAAATTTAAGCAGTAAGATGAGAATGAAATTCATCCGTACATTGTTTTTATAGTTAAAATCTCATGGATAATAATAATTGAATTTGAATTTAGGAAATTAATAAAAAATGGATACTATTTTTCCTAGGTACATGATATATTTACAATTAATAACATTCAAATGAATTTTTAATGAATACTAGAAAAAATCTCTACAAATAGATCATTTACTCATCCAATTAGATTACTAATAAATAGATGGGATATCTATAATAATCCCCAAATATATTGTACATGTACTAATAATTCCTCAAATATCAAATAAATTATTTAATCTATAAAAAATGTGAATTATCAAATATGTGTATAGACTAAAAAATATGTATTTATCAAAATTTTCCTAAATAATCAAATACTCTAAAATTAAAAACCATATTAAAAAATTTAATATGTTTTACCCAATAACCATATTCATAGTAAATAATTTCGATTTGTATAAAAAATTATGTATTCAATATTCACTAAAAATTATATAAAGTTTGGGGAAGTTAATGAGTAAAAAATTAATCAAGGAAGTGAAATTCAATATTATACATGTTCAAAAAATCATAATCTATCCATAACACTAATAAATATTCTCTTAATATGACATATACCCCTTTGAGTAATAATGTGGGTTATTATGGTGATGAAATAATGAGAAAATTAAAAATATTCGTTTGGAAAATAACCATTTCATTAAGAAAAATATTTTGAAGATATTTTCCAATAAAAATATGTTATTAAAAACTATTTCATTATAAATATATTCATAAACATTCCATAAAATCATTATAATGATTTATGGAGGTTAATTTTGTACAAGGCATACTAGATTAAAAGAATATTCTGTTTGATGTATAAAAAGGATGGAAATCCTTATTAATTATAAAGTTATAAAAATATTACTTTTAGAAAATTAAAAGAAAAAAAGGCATAAAAATTAATTTAAAAATAATTTTTAAATATACATAAACAATATTGAATAATTTTATAAAAGCAATAGTTTTAATAGAAAAAAGATATCGGATTGCGGTGATAAATGATTCCCAATTTTTATAAAAACAATTTTAAATCATTTTAAGTAAAAAGGCATGAAACAATTTACTATTACATGAAAAAATAAATAATAATGAGATTATAATAAAATTAAATTGATTATTAAATAAATATCAAATTATTTCCTTTAATGTAAATTACTGAATAACTAATCATTATTATAATTATATTGGGATATAAACCATTAAAATGAACACAAATTGAAGTGAGAACCCACCAGTGAATTAGTTATGTGTATTCACTCTAAATACACATAAAAAAGTGGAAATAAATAAATATATTCTTAATATTAATTAAAACATTATTATAGAATATTAATAAAAAATGGAAGTAATATAAATCAATGAAAATGAATTGAGTAATGAAATTATTTACCACTTGGTAACTCTTAATTAAAATCCCCTTAAGTTAAATATTTCCCATAGAAACATAAAATACCAAAAATAAATAATTATTTGTAATTTTAAAAGACAAAATTTAGTATATTCATCATATAAGAGTAATTAGGCTAATGAAAACAAATAAGTTTCAATGGAAGGTAAATTGAGATGAAATCACTTACCTTGCACTTTCCTTCAAATAATACTTTCTTTTTCCTAAAGTATAGTTGTTTTTAACAAGTTATTAACTTATAACAGAACCATATTAAATTTTTTATATAATATTTGATTATTTTATAACATATTATTACCCATTTGTTAGTAATATTTCATTATATTCATTATTTCTCATATTAATTGTATTATTTTTAAAATTTGTTTTTACTTGTTATTTTTTTCCCTTAACTTAATCATAATTTCATCATATCTAAAATCTAAAAAATAGATTGAAAATGAGAAATATATTTATATTTTATGTATTTATATTAATACAAAATATTTCGTTATAGTAAATGAAATACTCTATTATTGGAGACAGTAGGTCGTATGTATGCATTAACATCATTTCCATTTTCTTATTACATTGAATAAATAGAATTTTAATGATATATATGTACATTATCATTAAAATATTATATTAATTTCAAATATATAACATCTTTTTACTAAATAAATTTTCAATAAATTCAATATAATGTATAAACAAATCAAATTACATTGTGATGTGGTGGTATGTTATGTTCGCATACGAAATTATTATTATCCCAAAAAATGGAATGCATGAATTAATTTGTCATATAAAAAAATCATAATAAAAAATAAAAAATAAATATAATATATATCTTTTATAAACAATAAATATTTTAGTATTCATAACCATGAATGCTGTTAGTGGGAGAAAAAATGACATCAGTTCTCAAGACTGTAGCTTGTCGGGCACATAAACAATGATCACATCTCCCATTCGATTGATGTGTGTGAAGTTATGGGTGATGTACATAACATCACAAAAATATAATTATATTTAATTTAATTAGGTTTTTATTTAATAATTATATAAAAATAATTGAATTATGTTGAGAAAAAAATAAATTGGAAATTCAATCTAATGAACATTACCTCCTTTTCAGATATCCTTCTTAAGTTTTCACTAAAACCCACAATGGTTTGATTATTTCACAAAATATTGATTCTAGGATTATGTGAGATATTTTTATGAGTTAAATATTCTTGTTTTTCATGATCCAGATTTTTCTATAGGGGTGATGAACTGAGTGGAGTGAGTTTCTTTTTATAGAAGAAAATGAGTGTCCTTCTTGTAAAAAAAGTAAACACTATTGGGGGTCTTCCTTACCTCATGTTCTAAAAATAATAAACAATTTATTATATAACATTATATATAGTCTATATATATTAACTAAATTTATTATATAATATAATATTTAATTGGTTTGGATATTCATCTATAATTAATTTATATCTAATTAATTTAAATGTACATTTTCAAAATATATTTAAAAGAATTAACAACCTCTAATTTAATTTATAGGATATATTTTTTATTTTTTAATGTAATATTATTGGTATTCAGAAAAACATCATCAGGCATATAACAAATGTTATCAAAGAAATCCATTGTTGTTTGTAACACAAGGAAAACTCAGTATTCTTTTTAGATAACGTTATGATCAGTTTTGCACAAGATAAACTCGATGTAACTTGTAATATAAACTATTGAAGAGAATTAATTTATTTAAAAATAAATATATTTTAAAGTATTTGTGTGTTATTTTTTCTTCAATGTTTGGTGTTTCTTATTTCATACATTATCAAATAAAATGTTATTGTTTTAGAAATTTGAGGTGTTACAACGCACATAACATCATTTTTATATAAATACTTTATTAATTCTTACAAATATTGATAAATATTAAGTTATAAATATTTTTAATTTCTATAAAATTTATTAGTATAATATTAACAAAAAAATAGTTATATAGAATTCAAGATAGAAATAAAAATGAATTCCACCTTGTGGATACATCACTGAAATTAAATAAAAAAATATATTCTATTACTGTAAAATTATACTTATGTTTCCAAAATATACATGATAAGTTTAATAAATTCCAAATTTTAATTTCTAATTCATTATTTTAAATATAAATTTATAATTAAACTAAAAAATGAATAAATAAAATTTAGATAATTCTTAAATTATTAAAATATTATAAAATTAATACAATTTTATAAATATGAAATTTTCTCCTTTGAACATAGATTTACATCTTTTCAAAATATATAAAAAATTAATCAGAATATAAATTTTAAATAATGAATTCAAGATTTAAGTTAATTTTTTATAATTATTATAGAAAAATTAATAAATTTATTTTGAAAATAAAATAAACAATATAATGGTAAACTTATTCTATTGAAAATTTGTTTTTCAATTATTGATAATATTATTTTATACCAATTTTTAAATTAAATAATGTTAGTATATAAATTAAAATAAAATAATATTTTAAAATTAGTCAATTTGTTTTATTAGGGAAAATATAAAAATCTTATAAAATAGAAACTTGATAAATAAAAATAATTTTTTAATATTAAACTATATAAATCTGTCCCCAATATGTACAAAATATTAATTGAGTAATTTATTCTTATTTACTAGAGGTTTTATTATTCATATATATTTTTTAATTATCCTCATCTAATATTTTGTTTCCCATTTTAGTTTTGTTTTTAACATTTAAAATTCTATCAAATAGATTATATTTATTTAAAGGAAATTTATATAGAAAAATATTTGGGTGTTATATCACCCCATAAAATAAAATACATCCTCGTAATTTTATTTTTTATTAAATAATGATAAAATCTCAGGGTTCCACAAGAAACTCATGATGTATGTTTTATTAAGATATAAACCTCACAATAAAAGATATAAGGAGTCTCATCATTTCATATATAATAAAAATGTATTAGGAAATTCATTTATCTAAACAAATTTTTCCAGATATACTTCCATTAATTATTATAGATGTTTCTAGGGACATTCGTTTTATTGATTTATTTTTAATGTATTATTCCCATAAAACTAATAAATATTAATTTTTATGATACACTCTAATAAAAATTAATTAAATTATCATGTTAATATGAAAACTAAATAATAAAAGGTCTTCTCCATAGGCACAGTCATTTAAGCCTATGATACTTTCATTCCAACTTTGAATAAAATTTACCAACAGATTTCTTCTTCAGTTTAACATAATTTTTCTAGTTATTTTACTATTAGGTTCTATAACCATATTATAAGATCCTTCCTCATAATTTTAAATAAATTTCATGTACATTTCCATACCATATCCCTTGGGAATTCAAAATAAGGTGTGTAGTAGGACCTATTTTTTATGTACTGAGTGATGATATAGTTAATCCCAAATACACCCCATTTATTATTACATCCCCAAGATACATTGATACTAAATCCAACATTCACTTATAGTATCCATACATATTAGTTATTACTAGGAAATCATAAAATATATACATTACTAAAACATCAGTATAGTATCCTTTACTAAAAAATTAACTATTATTATCAATAAATTTATCTCATATGAATCCTTAAAGAATAACTAATCTAATACTAAAAAAATAACTTATTTTTTCTAGGACACCAAAAGTGCTTTGCCATACCCACACTACCAAATAATTTTCTAAAACACATTTATTTTACATTAGTTATAATAACATTTGAGTTGTCCAAACTAAAAATTAATATATTTTAAAATTTTAAACATTACATCTCATAATAATCATAAAATCTTAAGAATATAAGATCCTATATCTTTAAGGACTTTCCAAATAGGTAAATAATTTTATAATACAAGTGATCATTTCTCTAAATCTGAACCACATTTTTCTCCCTAATAGACTCCTTATAAGATATACTCTTCTTCATAACATATTTAATATAAATGAATGATATGGGTGATGTAAAATTATATGTAAGGGGAAAATTCTCAACATTCTATAATATCTTAGATCATAATAATGTGAGGAAACAAGAATATGGGTGAAATATATTATTATAAATAAAATAGAAAAACAAGATTTTCCTATACATCATGATATTTGGACATGTAATCTCAAATGAAAAAACTATCTTTGATGTAGTAAGAGTGAGAGAAAGTAAAAATGATCCATAGACTATTATAATTGGGATATAACAAAAAAATGTGTCAGAACACTGAGAATAAAAATCTTAACACAATGGATTAAAAATCCTTTAATATTTTCTTTTGTTGATCAGACATTATAAAAAGTGTTATATAATGTATCTATAATTACAAACTATTTACAATAAGATATCATGAATTACATTCTATTTATTACAGGGAAATATTAATTACTTCCTGTTTACAATAGTAGATAAAGCATTACTCTGGGTTTTCCCAAGTGTATTAAGAATCATTTTCAATTTACGTTAATGTATTATGATTCAATAACTATTTTTCTTAGTGGATAAATCCTAAAAACAACATTATCATATTTATTTCATGAGATATAATTTATATCCCAACGAATTGAAGGTTTTATATCACCTATCTATCATATAATAATCAAACATTCATTATATCATAAAGAACTGATGGAACAAAAATTCGTTTCATAAAATTTTAAATTATAATCACATAAAATGACTACAACACATATATTAGATGATTCCAAAATTAAATCACCCTAAATGAGATACATTTTTAGGTATTTTTCATTTTATTCATCAAACATATGTTTATAAATATTAGATCTTTTTCAAATAACGAGGAAATTAAAATTTTAAATATTATCATATAAATAAATTTCACAAACATGATGAAATAAACATAATGAAATCTATAAGAAAATCATATTAACGTTTTATTTAAAATTAGATAAATTTACAATGATTATAAAATTCAAAAAATAGATACATAAAAAAATATTTTTGCAAAAAAATTATGAAAGAAATATAAATTCAATTAATTCTATTAACAAGATATAAAATACACTAAATACTTCATTCATAAAACATTCCTCCCACTCTAACCCATTTTAAAATCAAGGATTTAATTTTAATACCAAACTTCATACTTTAAAAAATATAAAAACATTTTAGTTTAGTATTAATTAAAATAATTTCAAGAACTATTTTAAAGCATTGAAAAAAATATTTTTGATGAAGCATTCCCATAATAGATAATGAAACCATATTTAGGTTTTTAGAAATAATAATTATAAAAAATGACGTTATTGTCACAATTAGAAGTTATTTTCTTAAAGGTGAAGTGAAATAATTTGAAAATTATTAATTAAAAAAATATAAATAATGTATCCTTTAAAAATATATTATGGTTTTATAGAGGAAATATAGAGTGGTAGATACAACATTTAATTATGAATGAAAAATCCTTTAATGTATTTTAAAATACCTTTGTCGAAATCCCACATCACAAAAATAATGAATAAACTTCCATAAATTTTTTAAATAATAATACAAGAGTAACATAAAATAATTCAAAATTAGGTTTTAAATTATTTTTATCATAGTAGGGATGAGAAAGTATGGATATGAAGACGAAATCCTCATTAATGAGAAGGATAATTATTCTATAATAATTCATACTTTTAAAGGGATATGATTAAATAAGTATGGTGATTTGAATAAAATGAACATTTATTTGAAGAGAAAGATAAATTAATATTCAAAATTATAGTTTGTATGAGACTAATCATAAATTAATAATGTGAATATGAAACATTGTAATTCAATGAAATGGGGATTGAGTTACAAAATCCACTACAACATCATCATCTTACAGACTAGAAACCCATTAATAGTATAACATCATTTGGATCTATTAAATAATATAATTTCTATAATATATATATATATGGTTAGTATAAAAACTATATAAAATTAAATAATTTGTGAATAATTAATAAGGCTCAAAAAATTAAAATTGAGATGAGAGTCCCATATGAGAATGGTAACATCGGAATCAAAAGACATTCAAATAACAAAACATAGAACATAATTTTTCATAAATAAAATTTAATCATGATAAAATATTCCAAATATGATATACATGCACTGTATAAAAAATTGCGACATATTAAAAAAAATGTCTCAAAAAAGATTTTTTTTATGAAAACCCATTACCTTATATTACAAACATAGTTGAACACGCTCTATATCATTTAATAAAAAAATATTACTATTAATTTATTATTATATTACCTTAGAACCATCTATATTATTTTATATTATTGAATTATTGTTTTTTAACACATTTACTGATTATATATTGTTTATTTTCAACAACTGGTGTTTGTAATTTTATTTTTCTCGAACATGCTTTGTAATGTTGATGCTGAAAAATATTCATTGATACAATGTTAATGAATAATATATAATTATAGTTTCTATATTATATGATTTATAATTACCAATAAATATCCAATACATTTCCACTAGAGTTTTCTTAAAGTTTTATAAAGATGAATGTATTAGAAAGTTGTTTCAAAAATTTTATACAAAATAACGGGTGGAATGGTAATAATAATTTAAATATTAATATAATCCTAAATGAAATTTATACCAAATATTACTTTGTTATTTAGGTTTAATAATACTAATATTTATGTTTTATGTTCATACATTATAGAAATTTATTGACTTGTTCACGTAGGTGGTCAGACCGACCAAAATAAAAACATGCTATAATTAATGGGTGAGTACGTATAAGAAACATATCCATAATACTAATATAAATATTATATAAGTATAATGATATTATTTATATTTATTAATGTTTTATAATTATTCTTTTTTAGATTTAGAAAATGGATTAAACATATTTGAAAAAAAGAAATAAATTTCCTCATGGAGGAGGTAGTCGGTACATATACACGAGTACAATTATTGATCTTCAAGGAATGAAAAGATAGTAAGAATTTGTATTTATTTTCAGAATATTTATAATATTTTAAATTTCATATTTATTCATTAAATACATTTTCTAGAGCTGTGTGGAGGTTATGAAAAATGGTTCATGATTCTTATAGAGGTTGTTGTCCACACTTAATACATGTGGTGTTTTCATTTTCCAAATCACTAAATGAATATTAGATAATGGTTATCCCATGAACATAATAAATTTTAAGTGTAATACTTATATTGATTCAATTATTTGAAAATGATTATATTAGATTCAAAATTAGTAGAGGAAGAATGAAAGGAAAATAAATGTAAAATGACTGATTGATAATGTTATATTACTCATTGGAAGTGTTAATTTAAAAATGATATTAATTATTTGAGATGATATTTTTTAAGATGGTAATAACCCATAGTAAATTTATAGTAGTGTTTTATATTTATTTTGGTATATTTTCATTGAATATAATTTTCTTGGGGTTTTATGAAAAGTGGGGTGGTGATGGCTATAATTCTATTTGAGATTAGTGGCAATTTATAACAATATAAAGGGTAATGTCACTATTAATTGGAAATAAGGATCCAATAATAGATTTTAATTATGTATTGTAATGTTTAAGGTTCTTAATTAATCAATTATTAATTTTTTAAAAATTCATTTACATGTTATTACATATTTCACTCACAAAATTCTCATTTTTCTCATTTTATTTTTTATCGTTGTAAAAATATTCATGAATATTATCCTTTTAATATAGAGAATTAAAATGGAACATATTATGTAATATAGAAATAATTATTATAAATATTAAATAAATTATTTAAAATAATATTTATCTGTGTTATATAAATTAATTTTAATGTTAGCACTCAGAAAGTTCAATTTTTTTATAAAACGTGTATTTTTATGCTTAAAATAGTGATTAAGATAAAGTTATCATTTTCATGAATTATATGAAATTTATTTTTATCTTATAATTAATATAAATCAATTTTCTTAAAAATATTAATCCAGATCTAAAATAATTTTTTTTGATACTTCGTTTAAATAATAAGAAAAATATTATTTTTTATTAAATTAAAATATTATTTATGATTCCAAAATGATAACCATAAGCTTTATACATTAATTTTTTTTGAAAAGGTTTATTTTAAATTATATATATTTATTTTTAATATAAATGTTTTTATAAACATTGTAATAATTATTTTATTATGAAAATATAATAAATGTATTAGTATTTCAAAAATCGTTATTTTCACTCACCACACCAAATTTAATCCACATAAAAATAATATAAAGAATCAATCATAAGATATTTTATTATTTTGATTAACAAAGATCATTTAATATAATTAAATAACTAAAATTTATAAATATTGTTTTCAATGAAAATTTAAAAAATAAATAAAACGTAATTTTATTGAATATTTTCATTTTAAAGTGTTATTTATAATAGCTCATAACATTTTCTAACATAAAAATGTTAATATATCAGTTTCAAAATAATAATATTTAAAATAAATTTCAATTAAATTTATTAGAATAAAATATACAATACATAGAGATAGTTATTTAGAAAAGAAAAACACTTCAAAATATTGAACCATATTAATTATGTATCCACTAAATGTAAGAAATTATAGTTGAGTAGTAGATTTTTTTAATAGAGGTTTTTTATTCTCCAACATTTCATAATAATGTTCATCCATTATGTTTCAGTTTTTTTATTTCCATTTCATTTTTGGAGAAACAGATTAATCATATTATATTTAATTAAAGTATATATATATATATATCATGAGGCCTTATGTTCTCAACACCATTTTAATAAATTTTTTCATTGAAATTTTAATTTTATTTCACTAATTAAATAAATTATGGGATCCATAAGAATGTAAATATATATTTTATATTAAGATATTATCTTAAAATATTATAAATTAGTATTCCCATCATTTCTGACATAATAAGAATTTCTTATGAGTTTATTTTAGTCCAACAATGTTTTACTATCCATGGTTCATTTGTTGGTTTTTGTTTTTCTATGGATGTAGTTTTCATATCGTCATCTTAATGATCATGTTATTTTCCATATTATAAATCAAAAAAATTATTATATTATCCAATAAAATTATATTATATGATCATATGAAAATGAAAATAAAATCCTAATATTTCTTCAATAATGAAACCATCATATTAACTAATGATAATTTCATTCCAACTACGAAAATATTGGATCTACTTATAAATCGTTCATATAACCCAATGATTTACATGATAATTTTACAATTATTTTCAATAACCAGATTATATTAATATCCCCCATGGTTCCTTAAAATCATCAAAATTCAAAAAATATATCCTGATAGTGTCAAACTATGTTTACAATTTGGCATCTTTTTCATTCATAGAGTGATGATTGAGTTAGTTATCAATACACAATTTTAAGTGTTTCTACCAATTTGTGCTTCTATTCTAGATAATGTATCCACATGTAGTATCCATATTGGGATTTCATTTCTAGTAAACCATAAAATCTCAACATTACCAAAACATTAGCATGTTATCGAATAATTATGCATCCACATAGGGTTTTAACTAAATTTATCTGATAATAATACGTAAAAAACTAATATAATACTACAGAATACCTTAACCTCTATCAGAAACTACATATGGTACCCTAGACCATCACTTCGTATTCTAGTGTTAAAAAACATTTTTTAAACATTGGGTTTACGACGAAGTGAGAAGTCACTAAATAATCATTCATATAGTATAATAGTTTAAACGTTAAATAACATAATATTTTCACATTACCATGAAAATAATTAATTTTTTTCTTGAGGCCTAGATAATTAAGAAACATACTTTACATTACTTTTAAACAGTTCTCTATAATCAAAACACATGAGACACACCCCTAAAATCCCTAAAGGTTATATGAATTTTCAGAACTGGGGGAACTGAAACATAAGAAAAGGATGATCACAAATTATAAGAAAGATAAGACTTATCAATATGTAATTAATGATTATATCATAATTATAGGAGAAAACATTATTATTAGAGATATATCTAATAAAAAAGAACATTGAATGATAAGAGTTTTCCATTTTAATATCCTGACTCCTCAGTGAGATACATTAATATTTAAAATTTGATTAAAATCCATTTAAAATGTTAATGAAATTATTTTCAAGAGTATGAGAGGCCTTGGTAGTGTACTAAAGGTTTGGGACAGGAAAAAAAAATAAAAGAGGCCAAAATATGTAGGTTGTAGAGTAGGTACATGGTTAGTACTAACTGTGTACCATAACTATATGGCTAATAGAGGGGGGTCATGATTGATAAAACATAAATGGGGGCTTGAAAACCATGCGGATTTGGAGAGATCAAAATACATGTCATTAGTATTCTTTTAAAAACTATGTGGGCTCCCCATAACTTCTAGTTACTCTTTCCCTTCATGAAATTATGGGGCCACATGATTGGTGCATGGTATATCCATCCATGCATCCAAACCATGTGCCTCATTTAAGAGGGGTAAATTCAAATTTTTCCCCATGAAGATTTAATAAATCTTAATCTATTTTCTTGACCATTATTACCTCATTAGTAAGGGTTTTAAATCCAATCCTCCCATACCATCCAATGGTGGTACTCCCTTGATTATTAGGAAATTTAATTGTTATTGACTAAAAATTGATGCTCCATGTCATTATACCACAAAAAATTATTCTATTTTGGGGTAGAATCATTTGAGAATGTTTTCTATACATATAAATCCCTAAAAAATTCTAATTGGATTCATATTTTCTATATTGAGTCTTCTTTGTGATTTAATCGAGGGATTTTGTTAGACATCTACTTTCCTACGAAATTTAATTAGGTGATATAAAATTTATATCCCATAGTATTGATATTTATTTATGCATATGTCATTGTATTCTAGTGATGTTATGCTACAAATTTAATTCCTTGGTTGGAAATGATAAATTGGTAGTCCAAATGATGCACTGGACCTTCCACAAACCATATTGGATCTCTTAATGACAAGTATACTAGATGAAGGGAATCCCATGGGGTGTGTCACTACCATGAACATCAAAATTGTGTTTCTTAAATTATTTATTAATGGGTTTAAAATATTAAACAAATATAAATTGTGTTTATAACAAAAAAATAATAAATGGGAATTTATCTTTAAATGAATGCATAAAATGATTTATAGAATTTTTAGTGGTAAACATGATAAATGTTTATGTATTCATGTCAATTTTGGATAATTTTCGGTAAGGGTGACTAATGGTTGAAAATGTTCTTAATTGAAAAAATGGGATTGTTCTAGATTTGAGTTAATTATTTAATGTGTAGGTTCACATTTATTGTTTTCATTTTTTAGAATGGTAATTGATCATGAAATTTGTGAATGTTTCAAGTACATAAGAAGTGTGTAGTGGTGGGTGATATATTAATATTTATTTTAATATTTTCTAAAACATTCAATGAGGATCTTACACTTTAAATTTATAATTAATTTCATTATACATTATGAAATTAAATACCTTGTTGTAGAAAAAATCATTTGATGTCGTTATTAATCATTTTAATAACATGTTTACATGTTAAATTCTTTGTGATGCTAGTATCCAACAACAAATCCATTTATCGGGGATCTGCACATGATCCTTTGATCTCTGAGCATATCCAATTCATTTCATGGGGATGGAGAAATGAATCAATGATCTTATTTCTTTTGAGCTGATCACTCATATGTCTATCATAAATGAATAACTCTTTCATTTCTCTTTCATGGGAGAGAGACTGAAAAAAGGGAATTTGAGAGATAAATCATTGTGAAATAAATTTTTATATATGTTATTCCATTCTACAAAAAAGACATGACCATCAATTTATAGATCATGGGTTTAGGTTAATTTTTTTTTAATTGTGTAATGATGCTTAAATATTATAAATACCTTGAAAAAACCCCATGACATAAAATAATAATAACATTATTAATATTTTATGATGTGTGTTATCTTACGTGGTTTTGAATATTATTTACCAAACTGGAAATAAATACCCCTTACTAGAAAGGGACTTTGTCTATTCGAATGCATTATCATTTATTAAATTCAAGTATACAATATTTTATTATTTTAAATGTATATTTTATTCACAGAATAAATGTTAGGACCCGACCTCAGTTTCCCAAATCTAATGCCTTATTTAATTACATTATTATAAAAACAATTTATAATCATCCTTAAGGACCCTCTAGTTTAGTATTATTGGATAAAAGATACATACATAAGTTCAATGTTACAACTTGAAATGAAAATCAACATAGAAACTCCATAGAAACATCCATAACTCCAGTGTTATCTCAACATTTCATTCATCATAAAATTCATCATGTCCTAAGAAATTGAAATTTAAAAATGCGGTGATCTCAAATGCTCAATAAGGGTAAGAATCACAGTAGAATATAACATTAACATTAAACATGGTGAATAATTGAAAACGCATACCATTAAAAATAAACATGATCATCATACGGTAGAAAAATGAGTTGAGTAAATATTTCTATAACATAACATAATAATGAGTGTTATACTAGTTGAAAAAACACATAAACCATAAATACTATTTTCATAATGGGGGAATTCATAATTTTGGACTACATAACTATACCGTCGAGGCATCATGCCAAGAGCATAAATAATCTTTTTGTCAAGGCCATGCGCCAAGACCGTAGTTTGTCTCATTAGACCTACCGATGCACTAAGGGTCTATTGAGGGCCCAACCCAACACTTAATATGTACAATTAAATCCTCATATGAATGGGTATAATAAAAAATCATATATATTCATATTGAAATTAATATATGAAATGGAATTACCTTCCCCAGACATTAAGCATAAACTCTTACCATTATGAGTAAATTGGTGAATGGTTTTAATATAGCACATCCACAGCCAAAATAATCATAAAAAAATAAATTAAATATTTTATATTGTAACATAGAATACTAATGACCAGAATACATAATAATCAACATGAGTGTTGAAATAGATTAAGATACTCTTATAAAATCTTTGAGTAAATCTTGAGATAAATACTATTTTACTTTGAAAAGATGAGTTATTTTTGAAAAATATTAGTATAAAACCAGAAGTGAAGTAAGATAGTATTTTCATAATAAAATTATTAATTTTATAAATATAATGTTTTGCACAACCAGATTATAGAGTTCTTTTGAAAAAGGGTAATAATTAGAGAAATTCCCTTGGATCAGGCTTCTGTTTCAGAAAACATTTCACAAGTTCATTTTAAAACATGTAAGAATCCATAAAATAAGGAAATATTCTATTTGGTAAACATATAAATAAACCACCCACAAAATTTGTTATGATTATATAAAAAATACAGAAGAGATTCAGTGGGGGTAATTAGAAAATAAAAATATGGTTATGTATGTACACAATCAAGAGGTTTTGTTATTTTTATGAGACTATGACTTTATGGACATTGGAGAGGAGGTTGAGATGATATTTTCATAGAATCGGGAGAAGTCACAAGGCTTGAGAGGATTAAAAAGAAGAGGGAGTGAGGTGGTTTTTCTAGTAGAGGGGAGACATGATTTCTCAATTTTATATTCATTAATTTATTAGTTATTCAGAAGACAGGGAATTGTGAGTCTCCCATGACCACGAATAGTAATTGTATTATGTGAATCCGAATCAATTGCTCTTACATCACTAGAATATCATACATGACTCTATAATTATATTATTTAGTTTATTTTGTAAATTATGGTATTTCACTATTAATAAAAAATTTGAGTATTTAAAAAAACCCCAAAAAATCACCCCAACAATTTTTTAACATGTAAAATCCAAAAATAAAGTCCATTTTCCAAAAATAATTTTCTAAATATGAATAATTTAATTTTTAATTAAAATTAATTTTTATTCTTAAAAAACTACTTTAAAACATTTATTTACAAATTCCAAAACATAGGTATATTGTACATCAACATCAATATTTTTTATATACTATCATATGTAAGGGTACTATTCATTAGGTTATATCACTATTCATAAGGGTAAGATACTATTCAAAAGGGTAGGTTACTATTCACTAAATATCATGTTTTCCGTATATAACTCCCAATAACTTACTGATCATAACCGTGTATATCAGATTTTTTGATTTCATCTCACATAAGTGACAAACTTATTTTCAAAGGTTACAGAACACTTAGTAGTTGATTATGTTGTGATTTTATATGATTATGATGTGTTTATAAAAAGTAATTTCCATTGAAAAATTATGGGTTGTTACATTCTCCCCTCCTTATATAAAATTCATCATCGAAATTCACAAAATGATACCTAAAAAGATTTAGGCATGTCTTCAACATAAGATCCTTGGGCTCCCATGTTGCATCTTCCATATTATGGTTCCTCCAAAGAACCTTTAACAGATGAGTCGTTCAATTTTTAAATACTTGTTCTCTAGTATCAATAATCCTGATAGGATTTTGACAATAAGAAAGATCAGGCTCATGTTAAATTTCATCATATGTCAGTACATGTGTTGGGTCTGGAATGTATTTCCTTAACATTGATACATGGAACACATTGTGAACATATGAGAGACTTGGAGGCATTGCCAAATTGTAAGCTACTGGTCCAATTCGATCTGGAATTTCAAAAGGTCGGATGTACCTGAGACTTAATTTTCCCTTCTTACTGAATTGTATAATACCCTTACATGGTGATACCTTTAATAAAACATGATCTCCTTCATCAAATTCAAAATCCCTCCTTTGATTTTCAACCTAGCTCTTTTTCCTACATTGAGATATTTTTGTATGGGCTTTGATAATCTTCACCTTTTCCATTTTTTCCTCAATATGTTCTTTTCCTATGAGGGTTATTTCACCAAAATTAACCTAGAAAGTTGGGGTATGACATCTCTTTCAATACAATGCTTCATATGGTTCCATATAAATACTTGAATAGAAGCTATTATTACAGGAAAATATTAAAAGTGGTAAAAAATGATCCACATACCTTAAAAGTCATGTGAACAAGACATAAACATGTCTTCCAATGTTTGAATAGTCCGTTCTGATTGTCCATCAGTTTTTGGGTGGTAGGCATTACTCAAATGAAGATCAGTATATAGGGCCTTCTAAAGACATTTCCAAAATTGTGACATAAAACAGGGATAACAATCTAAAAGAATTGATAAAGGTGCACCATGGAGTCTTATGACATCATTAATATATAGTCTTTATAAATGTTTAAGTGGTAAATATTATCGTATAGAATGAAAATTTTCTGATTTTTTAATACATTCAAAAATTACCCATATCGCATCATTCTTTCTTGGAGTATTTGGTTGTCCCATGGAAAATTATATTGTAATATCATCCCATTTGCACATAGTAATTTTAAGGGGTTACATGACTCCTCAAAGTTATTGTCTTCCAACATTCACTTGTTGAAAAACCAAACATCTCGACACATAATAAGTAATCTCCCACTTCATATTTTCCCACAAAAATGCTCCTTTATATCTATGTACATCTTTATGCTACTAGGGTGTATATAGAAATTAGAGCTATGATCATCTTCCAATAGTTCCCTCTATATAACAGGAATAACGGGAATGCAAATACTCTTTCCCAATTTCAAAATTCCACATTCTTATACGAAGTCAGTCAACTTTAAATCATTTATAGATTTATTTTTATTTTGAAACTACTCATCATTATCCTAAGAAAATTTTATCCATTCTAGTAAAGAAGGTTTGTAAACCATTTGAAAACATTGTCATGTGTTACCTTCCATGATAATTCTCATATACATATTCACTAGATCCATGAACAAAGGTCCCATTCAACTCTCATCTTGTTCATAAATCCATGATCCTTTCTGCCCAATAATCTCCTACATTGTTTTCCTTCCCCATGTGGCATTGTATTATGAAATCATAATCTTTGAGTATCTCAATCCATCTCCATTGTCTTAGGTTGAGTTCTTTTTATGAGAATATATAATTCAAAATCTTATAATCTTTATATATCACACATTATTCAGCATAGTGGTAATGTCTACAAATAGTCCGAAGAAATATTACCTCTTCAAACTCAAGTTCATGAGTTGGTTAGTTTGGTTCATGAATTTTTAGTTTAATAGATGCATAAGAAATTACCCAATTATTCTTTATAAATATACAACCATTTCCTTTCTTTGATGCATCACTATATATAACAAACCAATCATTACCCGATGGTAGGGTTTGGATTAGAGAATTCACTCACCTCCTCTTCAATTCATCAAAACAATTTTTACATTCCATTATCCATACAAATTTAATCCCTTTTCGTGTGATCTTGGTCATTGGGTTGAGTGAACATTAAAATTTCTAAACGAAACACCGATAATAACATACTAAACCGATAAAACTATGTACCTCAGTTACGTTCATTGGAGTAGTCCTTTATTGAAAAGCAATTTTCTTTATAGGATCCAGAGATATTCCATCCTTATAGATAATGTGTCCTAGAAAGGAAACTGATTGGAGACAAAAATCACAATTGCTAAACTTCCCATATAATTTATTTTTCATATGGGTCTTCAGAACAGTGCACATGTGATTTTCATTATCTTCATTGCTTTTAGAGTATAGTAGGATATCATTAATAAAAACTTACACAATTTCATCATGTTATTCCTTGAAAACTCTATTTATTATATCCATGAAAACCAATGGTACATTATTTAGTCCAAAAGACATTATTATTAACACATAATTCCCATACCTGATTCGAAATGATGTTTTTGGAATGTCTTTAATCCTCCCAAGCAACCGATGATATCCATATTGAAGATCAATCGTCAAAAAATAATGGGCTCCATGAATTTGATCAAATAAATCATAAATTTGTGGAAGATGAAACTTAATATTTATTTTAATATCATGGATTTCCCCGTAATCAATGCAAAACCTCATGGATCCATCTTTCTTCTTAATAAAGAGGACATGGGCTCCCCATAGAGAAAGACTGGGTCGAATTAATCATTTATCACTCAATTATTATAGTTTTCTCTTTAGTTCCACTAACAACACAATGTCCTTTCAATAAGGGCTATTTGATTTGAGCCTTGAACTATGAATTATTTCAATGGAAAAATCAATTTTCTGCTCTGGAGGATGTATAATTAAATCCTCCTGAAAGACATCAAGATATTCTTGCTAAATTGGTACATAATCTATCTATACATTCATCTCCTCACCCATATTTATTTCATTCCCTTCCTCCCCAATAATTTAATTCATTATAGCTACTAGGGGTGGAACAAGATAAGAATCAAATGGAGAGGTTTCTAATACGGACTCGGCCTTAAACATTACATAATAATGAATTAAATGGATAATTAACATTTAGGATCTTTTCATGATTAAAGTTTTATAGAATTAGGCCATAACACTTACATAACAACTTGAATATTACAATTATACACTACTACTCAGTATCCATTTCTTTATATAATAAAAACACTTAAAAAGACACATGTCTAGTTCCATGTTTTAAATAGCATGACTTTTCCTAGATCTCATCCTTGAACCTATTAATCTTTATGTCCAGTGGAAAAAATTTCAAAAACATGAGATGAGCATAAAAATCCCATTAAGGGTTATAAAATAAGGAAGGAAAACATTATCCCATTAATAAATACAAATCAATGAAACCATACTTTTCAATCATAACATACCTTATGAAATCATAAGATTTATGAATAACACATGAAAATCATAAATCATAAAAGTTACTTATGGCATCCATATCAAACATAAATTGTAGATATCACAGCTACATAGGGAGTTACACATGGAATACCCATCATAGTATATTCCAAAATCTTTTAGGAGAAACATCACGTTTACCTCCGTCATGTTACCCAATGCATTGGACTGTTATCTCGGGCTCACCCGCCCTTGGTTTATCATGCAACCAGCCGTATACGTAAACAATTCCCAATAACCATAACATAATAATAACATATAACACATGTATGCGGGAAATATAACATTTCCACATTCCAATATATCAAATCAAGATATTGAAATAAATATTTTTTTATTAAATCATTTTCAAAACCATTTTAAAAAAGAGATTTTTGAATCAATGTGTCCCATACCACTTTGAAGATTTTTAATGAATTATCATTTGAAAACATTAATAAACATATAAATAAATCCTAAAACCCATTTTGAAAACATGTAAATTAATGAGAAATATTTATAATAATAAATCTTTAAAACAATTAAAATGATATTTTAGTTAAAGAGTTTTTTAGAAAAAAGAGAGAAACATGAATAAAAATATTTGAAGAATAACATTTAATCCTAACATTATAATATCCAAAAAATAAAGTTATTCCTGATATAATATGTCAAAGTACATAATATAGACTATATAAGAGTGAATTGGTGCATAACAACAATGAAGTCTCAATGGAAATGTAAATTGAGATGAAATCCCTTATAAAGATGGTGTCCTTAAAGTAAGGATAAATAAATTACATAATTATGTGTGACATATATAAATACACCCAACATAAGTGAATATTAATTTTAAGACAATCAAAGGCCATTCACTCATATTCATAGGTTGAAATATTCAACATGTTCAAGTTTAACACAAAGAAATGAAATTGGGTTAAGGAGTTCTCTTACAGTACATTGACAGCCTAACGGTGTCACATTAAAATTCAGAAGATGAGTTGATGAGATAAAAAGGGTATATCATCACTTGGAAATAAATTTTACATCAACTAGCATATATAAGAACATATCCTATCATAATAAGTTGTAAATTAAAAGACATAACAAATACAAGGCTTCTAGAAAGAAGAGGGTGAATGGTTTTCTTACCGATTTGGTAACATACAAAACATATGCCACATGAAATAATGTTCATAAAATGAAGATATAAATACTCATAAATGAAAATATATTACACAAAAAGTACAATTATTGGCATTACATACACCCCGCAAAAGGTAATAGTGGCACATATATCATGAATCTCACGGGAATAAAAAGTGAGATGAAACCCATTACCAAGTTGTAATCAACTGAGTCGTATGACCAAAAGTTAATAACCACCAAATGAATCACAGAATACCATGAATATAATGATAATCATGATAATATACATCAAATGGAACTAAAAAATTACACCACATGAAATGAATCAGTGGCAAATAATGGAAATCTCAAGGAATTAAAAGTGAGATACGAAAATCCATTACAATAAATCGGCAACCTAACGACGCCACTAAAAAATTCATAAAATGAATTGATGAGTGTAAGAGGGGATTTCACATCATATTAAAATACAAATTACAGTATGGTGAATATAAAATAACATCCTCCAACATATGAACATGTAGCATAAAATAAATGACATAAATGATAGTACTTGAAAAGAAAGAGAAATGTTAGATCCCTTACCTCGTGTCCGATTTGACTCGATCGTTCTTTAATTTTATGAATATTAAACTAAATATAATTTATACTTGCTTAAAAACCCTTTTCATGTTTATTATTCCTTTTATATCACTTATTACCATGTTATAAACATTATATAATCATTTAAGTTGATAATGTTCGTTTAGTCGATATTTCATACTTGAGTCAAAAATGAAATTCTTATAATTATATGTTGTTCATGTGGTCAAAGTTTCATTATATCCAGAATTATATTCATGATTTAGATATCATTTATATCAAATATATCCATTATATATATGTATTTATAATAGTACATAACATTTAGAGGTAAAAATGAAATGCACCGTTCATGGAGACAGTAAGTCGTACGCACGCAGGAACGCGACTTTCATTTATAATTCCTATTTTAATGGAATTAAAACCTAATTATACATAGGTGTATTATAATTACAGTATAATATCATATATAATATCATTAACTATATCCTTTATACATCCCACATAAGGCATTAATGAGTCATATCACTTTGAGGGGGCAGTAGTCCGCGCTTCCTCAAATGATATTATCGTATTTACCCACTATGGAAAACACAAATGCGTGATATAAATGGAAAATACAGAAGCTTAAAGAAAACATAAACATAATATATATCATATATAAATATAGTTCCATCATAATGTCCACCATTAGAGGCGGTAAAATGAAATTGAACAATCATCATTTCGTGAGGCCTTAGTTTTCCATCCACAGAAGCATTGTGTTCTTCATTCATTACATGGAGGTTTGTGTAAGTGTAGTTAAAATTCTTCTGATAACAACATATTAGTATATTTAAGATACTGGTGTTGTTACAAAATAAAGGAATAAAAAAAATTTGGGGTTGTAGAAGTAAAATAAAAGAATACAATTTAAGAGAAACAATTACCTTTAATTTGGGTAACTCCCTTTGGTTTAAACCAAAGGACTTCTTGGATTGCCTTCTGTCTAAGGTAAGGCTTCTAAGAGGAGGATATGGATGTAGGGAGATTAATGTTGCAGTGTTTGGATGAGACAAATGTCTTTAGAGGTTTGAGTAATTGGTTAGAAGTGGTCTCCTTTTATAAGGGAGAGGAGGGGCTCTTTAGGAAAGTGTGAAAATGTTATTTTATAATATAATGATATTCGATTTATAAAGATCTAAAAATAATTATAGTCGAAGATAAGATGATTAATGGTAGAAATAAAATCATCCCATAAGATTTGGACATGTTTTGGATAATATTTTAATCATTATAATCTTATTTATTTAAATCATTTATTAACGAGGTATATACTACATCATTTTTGTGTCATAATGAATTTAATTTATTCGAAGTCTAAATATTATAAAGAAAATACTATCATGTAGGAAAACTTTTTATATTACCAATTAATATTTATAGTCCAAAATATGACTTATATAACACCATATAAAAATTAATTCACTAAAAGATTTTCGTTATTGTCAATTTTGACTTTACATTAAATTAATTAATCTAAAGTGTCATTATCATTCATAAGTTTTTCCATGGGGTCCCAAAATCAACAAAAGGATGCCCATGGTCGGTCAATACTCAAAAAATAAGGTTATGACAAGTTTAAAGATAATTTTGAATTATTATAATATTCTTTTAACCTTGAATTACCATATTTATCTTTAACTACGGTAAACAAAAGTCAAATGCTACTATTCACCAAAAACTATTTTCATCTTAATGAACCACATTTTACTTATTTATAACAACCATGGATGTCTTATTTTTGAAATTCTATTCACAGAAGTGGTAAATTTTTATTTAAATGAAAAAGTCAGTTTTTTTAACTACCACTAAGTGTTGTCACTATTCATCAAAAATTGAAGTTTTTCAGAAAAATACCAAAAACATCAACCTAAGATATATTTGATATTATGAATTAACAAATGATGTCTATTTTTCCAAAATCAACACATAGAAGTGGAATAAATTAATTCTAAAATTAATTCCCTTTATCAAAACTAATAGTGTGTTTTTAGGAAACAATACCTATCAAAATATTGATACTTGTTTATGTCCAATTTCAAAATGAAATTAATTAAAATGATAAAAATTGGATTAAATGGTAAAAATATATTTCAATTTCACTTTAAAACCAACTAAAAATATAATCTAACCATATAAATAGATTAGATTAAAAGGCACTTTTGAATTAAAATAAAGTATTTTGCACAATTCATTAAAAATGAACATTATCAGAAAAATACCAAAAAATTACCCAAAGTAAAATTTGATGTCCCCATTCTAAAAAAGGATTATATTTGGTCAATTAGAATGTATTAAAGTGACCAAAACTATATATAAAGAGTGTTCACCAATAGAAGGCTGTAAATCGTCCTTTTAATGTAAATTATTCTTAAATTTAGATTCATTCATATTTTAAGCCTCTAAATTTTTATTGGATAAATGTAAATACATTTACAAATCATGTATAATCATATTGTATTTTTTTTGTTCATTCCCACCAATACAAAGGCTAGGAGTTAACGACCTTTTAAAAAAATAAGGTTATATTATTAGCACGCAACGTAAGTTTTCAAAGAAACTCGTTGTTGCGTATCAGGTAGGCTATAGAACATAACATCCCCTTTAATGTAAAATTAATATTTAATTGACAAATATTAATAAATTATAAAAGTTTCTTATTCTTTATTTATCTGGGATGTTACATCATTCACCCCTTTTTGGAATTGCATCCTCGAATTTTTAAAATTGGTCTTGGAAACATCATTAAATGTACCACATCAGAAAAGAGTCAATAAAACTATAAATTTGAAATAATGGAATATAAGAACAAAGGTCACCTGAGATAACCCATACTAGGATTCCTCGTAGGAAAACATGGATACTAAAGAGAGAACAAACTGTCAAGTTCCGATGTTGAGTGCTAGAAAACATGATTAGGAGAAATATAACCACCATAAAATCACAAACCTGTGATTGGTTAAACAGTATTTGATTCCCTAGTAGGAAACATTAACGGACAAGTTTTTTTATTAAAGATACTTTTTTTAGGAATTTATTTTTCATATTAACCAAAAACATAAGTAAATATACTCACTTGTCATGTATACATTCATCTTTTACTAGATTTCTAACACAAACTCATATTTTATCCAAACGATGTGTATTCAAGATGACTTTTTTATCACAATAAGAGTGCTATAATCAACTTCAAGAGAATCACATAATCCAAAAAATATGAACTATATATTTTCCATGTCTTTTGATATTAACTAAAACCAAAACGTTTAGTATAAGATCCGATAATCCCCAAAAATGATAAACTTTTACATAAAGAGAAACTACTCTTAATCTCCAAAATTTGTCTACCAAAACCCAATGTTCAACAAAGACCATTCAATAGAAAATTGTCCCTAAAATTCTTCAAAAGTAATCCATACTGTTATTGTAACCCAAATCTCATGAGGATTTAATTACTTAGACTTGCAATATACATCGTAGAATTTATCTCAAAGTAACACCAGTTACTCATAAAGTCTCATATTGAAAAGTAATTAAACTAATAAAATATTCTCCACGACAGGTTAATCATTTTTATAAATACATAAAATCCTCATGTGTCCATAATAAAAACATATATTCTTCCAAAATAAAATTTTAAACATTATTCCACAACTGAAATCCCATAGTATTCTACCTTACATAGGAATATAGTGTTTCATTAACAACTAAATCATTTTTATACAACGTATATCCATTTGATAAAACATAAGTTCCAAAAATCAACTTATTCTTATACTATAAAATCATTTTACAAAAAAAATTCTGACTAACCAGTGACTTCAAGTAGGTTAGTGGTAGGCAATGCGCCCTTGTCTCCCTTCAATTGTGGGTTCGATTCCGGTAGCCTTTCCGGATGAGACGGGTTGTCACCCATCCTACATGTTGTCTTTTTTATAAAACTGAAAAATAACCCTAACATTTTTTAACCTCAAAGGTTTCCTTATACATCTCATTTTCATCCAAATTTATTATGATCTCAACATCTTAATTCTTGAAGACTTATTTCAACACCATATTATAAAATTAAATTATTCCAAAAATGAATAACATCATACCTTGATCATGGCATCCATTTGGTTTCATCGTCATCTTGTTCACATACGTAGAAGGTCCCTGCATCACAAAAATGATTTAGAGATACTTCAAAATCATTGGCATCCTCCATCCAAATACACCGTGTACAACATGGGTCATATGGGTGTTCACAGAAAAATAGTTTTGGAAAATAATCATGTATGACATATAATTTCAAAACATCGAATGAAACATGATTTCTATAAAACAGTCGAACCAAATTTGAGTTGAAACTTACAATTAACAATCCTTTTAATGTTACATAAGTATGTTCTAAGAGACTATATTTTAAAATCAAATATAAATAGGTTTTTCAAGGGGCTTATTCTATAGCAACATTTTTAAAATCTTCATATGCTTCAAAATCTTGTGATAATGTAAAATATTTGAAAATGCCTTGATAATATTTACCTTTCTTGAAAATATGAGAATATTGTGAAAGTTGGAATTTTATAAATACAACCCATGATCCACAATGATAATGTGGTATAGTGGAGGTGTTTTATATCTCAAACAAATGCTTTCATGTGAGTTTTATGCGTGAAAAAGATTCACAATCATCCTAAAATGACTTTGAAATTATTATTGCAAGCATGTTATCATGAAGAGATAGGAATGTCGTTTGAGATCCTCCTCCTTCCATGTGTAACTGAAATTCCTTGATCTGAAGAAGTTATAAAACATAGATTGAACTTAAATAATAGATAGGGACTAACCATATGTCTAATGGTAATTCAATATTCCTAAAGTTTTCTAAACCGACCACTAATACCAACTATAAGGACACGGCAATAAACATTACATAATATTGAATTAAATGGATAATTCACATTTAGGATCTTTTCAGGTTTAGAGTTTTAGAGAATTAGGCCATAACACTTACATAACAACATGAATATTACAAGTAGACACTACTACTCAGTATCCATTTTTTTCCATAAAATAAGAACTCTTAAAAAGACACATGTCTAGTTCCATGTTATAGACAGCATGACTTTTCCTTGATCCCATCATTGAACCTATTAATCTTTAAGTCCTTTGGAAAACATTTCAAAAACTTGGGATGATCATAAAAATCTCAGTAAGGGTTATAAAATAAGGAAGGAAAACATTATCCCATCAATAAATAGAAATCAATGAAACCATACTTTTTAATCATAACATACCTTATGAAATCATAATATTCATGAATAACACACACAAATCATAAATCATAAAGGTTACTTATGGCATCCAGATCAAACTTAAATTTTAGCTATCACAGTTACATAGAGAGTTACACTTGGAATGCCCATCACATTATATTCCCTAAATCTCTTAGGAGAAACATCACGTTTACCTCTGTCACATTACCCAATGCGTTGGAGAGCTATCTCGGGCTCACTGACCCTAGGTTTATCACAGAACCACCTGTATTCATAATCAATGACCAATAAACATAACATAATCATAACATAGAACCCATTTATACATAAAATATAACATTTCCACATTACAATATATCAAATCATGATATTGAAATAAACAATGTTTTAAAAAATCATTTTCAAAATCATTTAAAAGGAAAGAGATTTTTGAATCCATTTGTCCCATACCACTTTGAATATTTTAAATGAATTATCATTTGAAAACATTAATGTCCATATAAATAAATCCTAAAACCCATTTTGATAACATGGTCATTAATGAGAAATATTTAGAATAATAAATCTTTAAAACATTTAAAAGGATATTTTAGTTAAAGAGTTTTTTTAACAAAAAGAGAGACACGTGAATACAAATAGTTGAGGAATAAAACTTAATCAGAACATTATAATATCATGAGAATAAAGAGATTAATGATATAATATGTAAAGGTACAGAATATACACCATATAAGAGTGAATTGGTTCATAACAACAATGAAGACTCAATGTAAATGTAGATTTAGATGAAATCCCTTATAAAGATTGTATCCTTAAAATAAGGATAATTCAATTACATAATTATGTGTAACATATATAAATACAACAAAAATATGTGGATATTAAGTGTAAAACAATCAGAGGTCATTCACACATATTCATAGGTTGACATATTCAAGAAGTTCAATTTTAACCCAAAGAACTGAAATTGGGTTAAGGAGTTCCCTTACAAAACATTAACAACCTAATGTCGTCACATTAAAATTCAGAAAATGAGTTAATGAGATAAGAAGGGTATACAATCACTTGGACATAAATTTTACATCAACAAGGATATATAAGAACATATACCATCATAATAATATTTAAATTAAAATACATAAAAAAGAAATATTTTGAAAAGAGGAGGGTGAAAGGTTCTCTTACCTATTTGGTAACTTACAAAACATATGCCACATGAAATAAGGTTCATAAAATGAATATTAAAATACTCATAAATGAATATATATTACACAAATAGTACAATCATTGGTAGTACATACACCACACAAAAGGAAATAGTGGCACATATATCATGAATCTCATGGGAATAAAAAGTGATATGAAACCCTTACCACGTTGTAATCAACTAAGTCGTATGACCAAAAGCTAATAACCACCAAATGAATCACAGAATACCATGAATATAATAATAATTATGATAATATATATCAAATGGCTTTAAAAAATACACCACATTCAATGAATAAGTTTAACTCAATGGAAATCTCACGGAATTAAAAGTGAGATAAGAAAATCCCTTACAAAAATTTGGTAGCCTAACGGCGCCACTTAAAAATTATTAAAATGACTGCATGAGAGTAAGAGGGGATCTATCATCATATGTAAATAATAATTACAGTATGATGAATATAAAATATCATCCTCCAACATAAGAACATGGATCATAAAAGAAATGACATAAAAGAGAGTACTTGGAATGAAATAGAAAGGTTAGATCCCTTACATCTTGACAGATTTTAATCGATCATTCTTTAATCTCTTGAATAATGAACTAAAGTTAATTTCAACTTTCTTAAAAACCTTTTTCAAGTCTATTAATTCTTATATATCACTTATTACCATGTTATAAACATCATGTAATCATTTAAGTTAATAATGTTCGTTTTTTCGATATTTGGTACTTGAGTCAAAAATGGACTACTGATAAGTACATGTTGTTCATGCGGTAAAAGATTCATTATATACAAAATAATATTCATGATTTAGATACCATTGAAGTGCACTGTGTTGCATTTGTTGTCAATGAGGCATGATGTTGTCATAAGATGAATGGATGTCAAGGAATGTCAAGATGTGAATGAAAAAGGATGTGATGGTGTTGGTGAGGAAAGGAGAATGGCCATGGTACTAAGTTTCATGTCACTTAGTAGATTCACTAAGTGACATAGGATGTTGTGGTTGAAACATTATCTATGTACATCAGACGATTGATGAGCTGATCTTTAATTTCCAAGAACTTGTATCAACTGGATACAATGTCACCACATTATTAGAAGACCATGCATTGTTAAGACAATGCATGAGGAGATGAATATGATCCATCCAAACCTCCTAAGTGGATGAAGTGAATTAATGAAGTCCATGCACTATCACTTAGTGCATGTGAATTTGAAGAAGATCCAACTTGATCTCTGATTAGATCAATGAAGAACATTGAAGATTATGTGATTCAGGAGCTTCGGTTGAAGGAAGAAACCTTTGTGAAGTCCCTCCTAAGTGACGAATACAAATTGATGAGAAGATGGAGGAATTATTTTGAAGAAGAAGAAGAATGGAGAAGAGGAAGAATGGCTTGGAAGAAGTGGCATTTGGCATTTGAACTTCGGTTACATTGTTTTTATACGAAGTCCCTAAGTCTCTACTCTAGCAAAAAGGAAGCCACCAAGGGCCAGCCTTAAGGGTTCAACCCAAGGCAGATGTGGGACTAGGTCACCACGCCCAAGGGGATCCCATGGGGCCAGCCCGAGAGAGGTCAGGTCCGTGTATAAGCCCCGAGGCCACGCGGTGATGAAGCCCTCGCAGCGTGAGCGCGAGGAGCGCGCCCGTGTGTGCATAGTGGGCGCCAGTGGTGCGCCCGAGTGGCAGGGGTGGGCGCAAAGTGCGCCCGCAATAAGAACTCGGTGCGTGGCGGCACCGAGAAGGGAGGGTTTCAATTGAGCTATGGCAGGGACTCGGAGTTTGATAAACCGCGAAGAAAAAGCAGGCTGATTCGATGTGGGACGCGGGATTTTTCCGTGGAGCGAATCCTGGCCGCTCGATCGATCGCGCGCCAGATCTCGACCGCCCGATTGATCTCGCGCGAGATCTTCTGATCACGATCGTCCGATGTCTTCTCATCTCTGGATCTGACGGTTGAGGAGTCGACCTATACCTTGAGCTCACCCGAGGCCACTCGTGACTCCACCTTCGAACCAGGAGTCCTCCCGAAGATGAATTTCGAGTTCCCGGCCACCGTTGTTCGAGCTGAAGGATCCATTGGGTTCATCTCAACGTAACGAACACGATCATGTAAGAAAATGGGAATGCATGTGAAGTTTGGAAGATTTCGAAGAATGCCGAGGCAAAAAAAGTTGTCGAGGCTTCATGTGTTAGTGTTTTGCATGGATTGGATTTTAATAAGGCCATGCATGCGTTCTAAGTCGCATGCACGTAAAGAAAGGAGAATGAGAAGAAGTTCGCGTTGAACAAAGAGAAAGAAATGAGATTCTCGGCCCGCGTTTAATGATTTTCAAAGAACCAAAAATCTTGGTGGTTCAAGATTTATATCCCGCGGAGGATTTGAGGCTTTCCTCGCCTATAAAAGGAGCACCCGAGGTGCTTGAAAGGTTTGCTGAAAAACATAAGAGGTCCCGCGAAGCCATTGAGCAACGTGAAGTCATCCCTGCACGCATCACTTGCGTGGCAGAAGCCCGGAGCTCCCATTAGCTCCGTAAGGATCCTTTCGCACACCCCTTGTGCGAAAGAAGAAAGGGAGAGGTCCCCTGCGTGCACCCCTTGCGCGACAGGAAGGAGACGAGCAACATACTTGTGCGCTCAAGTCTCTTGCCACCCTCTCTGCCCGCACACTTGCGTGGCAGGAGGAAGGAGCCCGCGGTGTTGCCACCCTGCGCGCCCGCGGCTCTTGGACCCTATGTGCCCAAGGCATATCCACCCTGCACGACAGAGGTAGCCTTGCATCTTGAGTGACCTAGTGCTCCAAGCACTTGGGCGCCGCCTTACACCCGAGGCTTGTGCGGATATTGAAGAAGAGATTGGCAGGGGTTCGGGTTGTGTGTGCAAGACAAGAGGAAGACCACACATTTGTGTGTGTGCAAAGGAGGAAGGCCATTACATACCTACGGCTTGTGTGTGAAAAATAACAAAGGTTCTTTAGCCTTGGGTGTGTGCAAGAAATGAAGTGTAGGCCACAACAAATAAGAACTCATTCATGTGTGTGTGCAATGTGAAGAATTTGTGTGTGCTTAACATGTGAAGGCCGAACCTAGTGTGTGCACTAAATGTGTATACACTTAGAATATGTGGAATACTCCCACACTAAATAACAACACACATTTATGTATGTAAACAAATTGAACAAAGTGTGTGAGTGATAAGGTGTGTGTGCTCAAGGTAATTACACCCTTTGAGGGTTTATTGCACCAAGAGAAGAAAAAGCGGTGTGCATGCATACATGCATGCACGTGCACACGTGAACAAGTTGAATCTGCTTGTGTGCATTTTGAGTTGTCCAAGACCAAGAGTTCTTGAAGAGAATTGAGAGGCCATGCAGTCAGTGCATGAGGAAGCAGAGATGCCATGAAATCAGTGCATTATGTTGTGATGAAGTGAGACTGAAGCCAGACTGAAGTTAAAGACATCAGCTGCCTGAGTTTTCAGTAATTGAGAAGACCCTGATCAATAGAAGTGATCAGAAGTTTTGAGCAAGACCAGAAGACCTTTTCAGAGGCTGTTGAAGATTCTTGAAGAGAGAGGCCAGGTCATCCTAAGAGAAAGGAGATAAATCCTGAGCAAGACGAGAAGACCTTTTCATCAAAAGTGAGCAGAGGTACATTGCAAGGCCAGCAGCCTTTATCCCAGGATGTTGAGGATACTTGAAGAGCTAAAGAGAAGAAGAGCTACTCGTGCGACTCGAGGAGCTAGGAGAAGCCCCCTGTGAGACTCAGGGTGGAAGAAGTCTTCAGTGGGATTCTGGATCAGGCCAGTGGGACTCTGGTAACACTGTGGGACGCAGTATAATGACCCTCCTGTGGGACTCAGGATAGATACAGTGGGACTCTGTATCGACCATTGTAATTTTAACAGGTTATAATGGAGAAACCATGTTGGGGTGTATAACCAACATGGCAAGGACGTAGGCCTTTGGTGCCGAACCTTGTAAATCCTTGTGTCCTGTGCCTTTTCATTACTGCATCATTCGAGGAAATGTTGAGAGATACAAGAAGAGTGGATCGAGTCTTTAACCATCCATAGAGGTTTAATTGATAATGAATCAGTTAGTAAAAAGACTTAAAGGATCACTGATTCACCCCCTCCCCCTCTCAGTGATTCACACTGATCTGGGCACTTCAATTGGTATCAGAGCGAGGATACCTCTAAAAGATCCAAGGGAGTCTATATGGGGTGCAAATTTGAGGAAATGAAAGAACAACCTCCAATGGAGATATCTACCAAGACTTTGAAAAACAGAATGAAGAAACAGGCAATGTAGATGAGGAAGAAGGTTGTTGCAATCAGAGAAACTCCTTCTTCTGATGAAGCCTGCTCTAGCTGTGATGAATATGGAAGAAACAATGATCTTCTAAATTTAATCAAATATCTTCAGAAGACAGTCCCCAAGGAAGTGGCAGTGTGTATAGCTACAGGCATCCTTGATCTTCAAGAAGAAAAATTACAGCTAGAAGATGAAGCCAATTCTCTGGAAGTCCAATTGGCAAAAAGGGTTGGCATAACCAACACTCTCAGAAAGCTGGTGAAGGCTAAAGATAAAACTATTTCCCTTTGCAATGAAAGATTTGAAGACACTGATGAAGAATTGCAAAGAAGCTCTTATGAGAAATAAATCTTTATGATAATGATCAAAGAAGTTTTCCATGCACTGGAAAAGAGGCACAAAGTTTCAATGAATGTCAGAGATGCTCAACTTGAACACATTAAACAGGGTGAAGGAGCTTGACAATTCCTTACAAGAAATGAAGAAGGTGAATGAAGACCAGTTAGAACAGCTGAAAGAAAATTGGGAAGGAAGGCTAAGAACTATTGAGGATGATAAGAACTCCCTTAACATGAAATGCTTAGAACTAGAGGTGATATTGAAACATCTGCAATCACCCAAAGCTGAATCCTCCCAGTCACCTGAAAGTAGAAATGTTGCTACACAAGTGTTCTTTGAGAAGGATGATTCTAAAATAAAGACATCCTCTAATTAAAGGGCACCATCTTCTAAAAAGAAGGTACCATCCATACCATCTTTTACTCATGCTTCTAAAAGTGTTTCTACTAAAAGTGCAGGATGGATGAATGAATCCAAACAAGTATGGATGAAGAAAGTGAAGAAAGAATGCTCTCCGAAAACAAAACAGAAAGTCAAGAAAAGTACCCAACAATCAGAAGGACTGAAGAGGTCAAGATTTGTGGGTCAGTGTTGGTGTTGTAATAAGTATGGGCACTATGCAAAAGATTACTGGTAAAATCCACTGAATGTAAAAGCACAAAGGAAGCCCATACCAAGGGGGAGCAAGACAGAGGAAAAGAAGCAACATCCACAGGTCCAGAGACAACTATTTAATGCTAACAGATTTGGATTTCTTGATAACATCTAAGATGTGTGAAAAAGTGGTCAAATAGATACATGTCAATCTTCAACTGTATCCAGAGCTCAAAAGAAGAAAAGATCACAGAACCTGGCTCAGAAAGAATCCTTGGGAAGAAAACAGAAGAAAGGTGACAATGCTCCCAAGAAGATTTTGAAAAAGGAAGAGAAGTCCTTGGATTCTAAGTCCAAGAAGGGTGATGCATCCCAAAGGGCCACCAAGAAAACATGCTTCTACTATGGAAAGAAAGGTCATACCATGGATCTTTGTGAACAAGCCATGGAACTGAATAGAAGAAGACTGGACTCAAAAAGACAACCAATCCAGAAGAAGCAGAAGGGATTGATTGAAAAAAAGTTGCCTAAGAAAGGTAGCTTGAAAGCATCAAAGGAACCATGTGGAATTTCCAGAACCGAGGCCACACTTCCAAGTGACTTACTAGTCATGTGGACAAATTAGTTGTAACTTGCCAAAGATCTGCAAAGAGATGAAGATGAAGTTCTGGGAATTTCTAAGTCAAAAGGGAAGAAGAAGATTTCACATGAAGATGTGGTGAGATCCATGCCAGCACAAACATCATTGAAGATCAAATGTGGAAGTGTGAAGAATTGTGAAAATGGGACATCTCGGTTGAGAGAATCTTCTCAACCTTGTTGTTCACATTGATGAACCAAGGAGGTTCCATATTATTCCCTAATCACTTGTATTTACATGAGATGACATTGCAAGGAATTGAAGATGATGATCATTCTCAACTGGAGGGTGGTTTGGAATGAATGGAGTGCACCCCTTGAGGAGGCGCCAATCTGGAGAAAATGGTATTCTATGATTTAATACCATCTTGAGAAAAGCTGAAGGTATTCCAATCATAATTTCATCCCTTGTTTCTTAATTGTATTCATCATGTCAATTAAGGGGGAGTATTGATTGAAGACAAATGGTTGAAAGGGGGAGCTTTATCTTTGCACCTGAACTTTCTAATGAGTTTTGTGAATTATGTGCAGGATTTAGCAATTCATTGATATATCTGAAAAATTTCAAACCCCTTGAAGCATGATCTCACATGTACAGTGAATTGTGGATAGCATTCAAAATCTTTGTTACACCACTCTTGTTTTCTACACCGGGTTAGCCCAAGTAGACTTAGAGTTGATCTACTAAAGGTTCTTTGCTCAAGAGAACATGTGGCATCATCCCTCTCTTAGTTTTTTTTGAAGAAAATGCTTTTCTAAGGGAGGAAGAGATTTTTGAAAGTGAACCACACAACATCTTTGCATTTGATTGCCAATAAGGGGGAGAAAAGATTGGCACACATATTGACCCATTCATATGTGCTGAATAAGTGTATTGACAACAAATACAAAGGGGGTGATTGAAGTGCACTGTGTTGCATTTGTTTTCAATGAGGCATGATTTTGTCATAAGATGAATGGATGTCAAGGAATGTAAAGATGTGAATGACAAAGGATGTGATGGTGTTGGTGAGGAAAGGATAATGGCCATGGTACTAAGATGCATGTAACTTAGGATATTCACTAAGTGACGTAGGATGTTGTGGATGAAACATTATCTATGTACATCAGACGATTGATGAGCTGATCTTTAAGTTCCATGAACTTGTATCAACTGGATACAATGTCACCACATTATTAGAAGACCATGAATCGTTAAGACAATGCATGAGGAGATGAAGATGATCCATCCACACCTCCTAAGTGGATGAAGTTGATTAATGAAGTCCATTCACTATCACTTAGTGCATGTGAATTTGAAGAAGATCCAACTTGATCTCTGATTGGATCAATGAAGAACATTGAAGATTATGTGATTCAGGAGCTTCGGTTGAAGGAAGAAACCTTTGTGAATTCCCTCCTAAGTGAAGAATACTAATTGATGAGAAGATGGAGTAATTCTTTTGAAGAAGAAGAAGAATGGAGAAGAGGAAGAATGTCTTGGAAGAAGTGGAATTTGGCATTTGAACATCAGTTACTTTGTTTTTATACAAAGTCCCTAAGTCTCTACTCTAGCAAAAAGGAATCCACCAAGGGCCAGCCTTAAGGGTTCAACCGAAGGCACATGTGGGACTAGGTCACCATGCCCAAGGGGATCCCATGGGGCCAGCCCGAGAGAGGTCGGGGCCGTGTATAAGCCCCAAGGCCACGCGGTGATGAAGCCCGCGCAGCGTGAGCGTGAGGAGCGCGCCCGTGTGTGCATAGTGGGCGCCAGTGGTGCGCCCGAGTGGCAGGGGTGGGCGCAAAGCGCGCCAGCAAGAAGAACTCTGTGCGGGGCGGCACCGAGAGGGGAGGAGTTCAATTGAGCTATGGCAGGGGATGCGAAGTTTGATAAACCACGAAGAAAAAGTAGGCCGATTCGATGTGGGATGTGGGATTTTTTCGCGGAGCGAATCCTGGCCGCTCGATCGATCGTGCGCCAGATCTCGACCGCCTGATTGATCTCGTGTGAGATATTCTTATCGCAGCCGTCCAATGTCTTCTCAACACCGGATCCGACGGTTGAGGAGTCGTCCTCTACCTTGAGCTCGCCCGAGGCCACCCGCGACTCCACCTTCGAACCAGGAGTCCTCCCGAAGATTAATTTCGAGTTCCCGACCACCGTTGTTCGAGCTGAAGGATCCATTGGGTTTGTCTCGACGTAACGAACATGATCATGTATGAAAATGGGCACGCATGCGAAGTTTGGAAGATTTTGAAGAATACAGAGGCAAACGATGTTGCTGAGGCTTCATGTGTTTGTGTTTTGCAGGGGTTGGATTTTAATAAGGCCATGCATGCGTTCTAAGTCGCATGCACGTAAAGAAAGGAGAATGATAAGAAGTCCGCGTTGAACAGAGAGAAAGAAACGAGATTCTCGGCCCGCATTTAAAGATTTTCAAAGAACCGAAAATCTCGGTGGTTCAAGATTTATATCCCGCGGACGATTTGAGGCTTTCCTTGCCTCTAAAAGGAACACCCGAGGTGCTTGAAAGGTTCTCTGAAAATCTTAAGAGGTCCCATGAAGCCTTTGAGCAACGTGAAGTCATCCCTGCACGCATCACTTGCGTGGCAGAAGTCCGGAGCTCCCATTAGCTCCGTAAGGATCCTTTTGTGCACCCCTTGCACGAACGAAGAAAGGGAGAGGTCCCATGCATGCACCCCTTGCACGACAGGAAGGAGCCGAGCAACATACTTGTGCGCTCGAGTCTCTTGCCACCCTCTCTGCCTGCACACTTGCATAGAAGGAGGAAGGAGCCCGCGGTGTTGCCACCCTACGCGCCCGCGGCTCATGGACCCTATGTGCCCAAGGCATCTCCACCCTGCGTGACAGAGGTAGCCTTGCACCTTGAGTGACCTAGTGCTCCAAGCACTTGGGCGCCGCCTTACACCTGAGGCATGCGTGGATATTGAAGAAGAGATTGGCAGGGGTTCGGGTTGTGTGTGCAAGACAAGAGGAAGACCACACATTTGTGTGTGTGCAAAGGAGGAAGGCCATTACATACCTACGACTTGTGTGTTCAAAATAACAAAGAGGCCGTAGCCTTGGGTGTGTGCAAGAAATGAAGTGTAGGCCACAACAAAGAAGAACTCGTTCAAGTGTGTGTGCAATGTGAAGAATTTGTGTGTGCTTAACAAGTGAAGGCCGAACCTAGTGTGTGCACTAAAAGTGTATACACTTAGAAGATGTGGAAGACTCTCACACTAAAGAACAACACACATTTATGTGTGTAAACAAATTGAACAAAGTGTGTGACTGAGAAGGTGTGTGTGCTCAAGGTAATTACACCCTTTGAGGGTTTAATGCACCAAGAGAAGAAGAAGGGGTGTGCATGCATGCATGCATGCACGTGCACACGTGAACAAGTTGAATCTTCTTGTGTGCATTTTGAGTTGTCCAAGGCCAAGAGTTATTGAAGAGAATTGAGAGGCCATGCAGTCAGTGCATGAGGAAGAAGAGATGCCATGCACTGAGTGCATGATTTTGTGATGAAGTGAGACTGAAGCCAGACTGAAGTTAAAGACATCAGCTGACTGAGTTTTCAGTAATTGAGAATACCCTGATCAACAGAAGTGATCAGAAGTTTTGAGCAAGACCAGCAGACCTTTTCAGAGGCTGTTGAAGATTCTTGAAGAGAGAGGCCATGTCATCCTAAGAGAAAGGAGATAAATCCTGAGCAAGACGAGAAGACCTATTCATCACAAGTGAGCAGAAGTACAGAGCAAGGCCAGCAGCCTTTATCCCAGGCTGCTGAGGATACATGAAGAGCTAAAGAGAAGAAGAGCTACTCGTGCGACTCGAGGAGCCAGGAGAAGCCCCCTGTGAGACTCAGGGTGGAAGACGTCTTCAGTGGGATTTTGGAGCAGGCCAGTGGGACTCTGGTAACACTATGGGACACAGTATAAAAACCCTCCTGTGGGACTCAGGAGAGATACAGCGGGACTCTGTATCGACTATTGTAATTTTAACAGGTTATAATGGAGAAACCATGTTGGGTGTATAACCAACATGGAAAGGACGTAGGCCTTTGGTGTCGAACCTTGTAAATCCTTGTTTCCTGTGCGTTTTCATTACTTCATCATTCGAGGAAAGGTTGAAAGATACAAGAAGAGTGGATCTAGGCTTTAACCATCCATATAGGTTTAATTGATAAAGAATCAATTAGTAAAAAGACTTAAAGGATCACTGATTCACCCCCTCCCCCTCTCAGTGATTCACACTGATCTGGGCACTTCAACCATATATATCATATATATATCTAGTATATATATGTATTTATAATAGTACATAACCTTTAGAGGTAAGAAATGAAATGCACCATTCAAGGAGACGATTTGTGATACGTACGCATGAATGCTACTTTCATTTATATTTCATATTTTAGTGGAATTAAAACATAATGATACATTGGTGTATTATAATTCCATTATAATATCATATATAATATAATTAACTCTATCCATTATAAATCCCAAATAAGGCATTAAGGAGTCAGATCAATTTGAGGGGTCGGTAGTCCGCGCTTCCTCAAATGAAATTATCGTATTTACCTAGTATGGAAACCATAAAGGCATGCTATAAATGTTAAATATATATCCCTAAAGAAAGAATAAACATAATATATATCATGTATAAATAAAGTTCCATCATAATGGCCACCATGAGAGGCAATAAGATGTAATTGAACAATCATCGTTTCGTGAGGCCTTAGTTTTCCATCCACAGAAACATTATGTTCTTCATCCATTAGATGACGGTGTGTGTAGGTTTAGTTAAAATTATTCTCATAAAAACATCTTAGTATATTTAGAATAATGGTTCTGTATCAAAAGAATTGAATAAAGAATGTTTGTGGGTTGGAGAATAAAAATAAAAGAAAACAATTTAAGAGAAACTGCTACCTTTAATTTGGGTAACTCCCTTTGGTTTGAACCAAAGGACTTCTTGAAGTTCCTTCTACCTAAGGTAAGTATTCTAAGAGGAGGAGAGGGATTTATGGAGATTAATTGGGCAGATTTTGGGCGAGCTAAATATCTTGAGAGGTGTGAGTAATTGGTTTGAAGTGGTCTCTTTTTGTAAGGGATAGGAGGGGCCCTTTAGGAAAGTGTGGAAATATTATTTTATAATATAATAATATTCGGTTTCTAAAGGTCGAATAATCATTATAGTCAAAGATAAAATGATTAATGGTAGAAATAAAATTGTCCAACCATAATTGGACTTGTTTTGGATAATATTTTAATCATTATAATATTATTTATTTAAATCATTTATTAATGAGGTAAATACTACATCATTATTGTGTCATAAATAATTTAAATTATTAGATGTATAAAAATTTATAAAAAAATAATATCATGGAATAAATATCTTTAGATTTACAATTAAAATTTATATTCGAAAATATGGCTTATATAAAACCATATAAAAATTAATTTACTAAAAGATTTTTGTTATTGTCAATTTTTTATTTACATTAATTTATTTAATCTAAAGTGTCATTATCTTTCATAAGTGGCTCCATGGGTACCCACAATAGTATCAAGGATGCCCATGGTCAGAAACTACCCATCCAATAAGGTTAGGTAAAGTGTTATGATAATTTTGAATTATTATAATATTCTTTTAATCGTGAATTACCCTATTTACCTTTAACCATGGTAAACAGGTCACAAGTTATTATTCACAAAAAAAATTATTTTCTTCCTAATGAAACACATTTAACTTCTTTATAACAACCATGTATGTTGGATTATTTAAATTAAATTCAAATAAGTGGTAAATTTTCATTTAAATGAAAAAGTCAGTTTTTTTAACTACCGCTAAGTAGTGTCACTATACATCAAAAATTGAAGTTTTTCAGAAAAATACCAAAAATTCAGCATAAGCTATATTTGATATTTCGAATTAAAAAATGATGTCTATTTTTTCAAATTCAAAACATATAAGTGGAATTAATTAACTTTAAATTTAATTCCCATTATCAAAAATAATAGCGTGTTTTTAAGAAACAATAACTATCAAAAGATTGATATTTGTTTATATCCAATTTCAATATGAAATTAATTTCAATGACCAACATTGGATTAAATGGAAAAAATATATTTCAATTTCACTATAAAACCAACTAAAAATATAATCTAACCATATAAATAAATTAGATTAAAAGGCACTTTTGAATTAAAATAAAGTATTTTTACTATTCATTAACAAATGAACTTTATCAGAAATATACCATAAAATTACCCAAAGTAAAATTTTGTGTCCCAATTATAAATAAAGATTATATTTGGTTAATTATAATGTATTAATGTGACCAAAACTATATTTAAAGAGGTTTCTCCATTAAAAGGCAGTAAATCGGCCTTTTAATGTAATTATGCTTAAAATTAGATTCATTCATATTTTAAACCCCTATCTTTTTATTGGATAAATGTAAATACATTTAAAAATCATGTATAATCATATTGTATTTAGGTTTTTTCATTCCCACCAATACAACAGGTAGGAGTTAATGACCATTTAAAATAATAATATTATATTATTGGCGTGCAACGTATGATTTCAATGAAACCTGTTGTTGCGTATCAGGTACACTATCGAACATAGCATCGACTTTAATGTAAAATTAATATTTAATTGAAAAATAATAATAAATATGAAATGTTTATTATTCTTTATTTTTCTGGGATGTTACATTTCTACTCTAAAAATAAGGGATTCCACACCATTCTCAAAAATTGTAACTTCCTTATTCTTGAAATAGTTCTTCGCATCATAATTTGATAGCCAATTCATATAGAAAATTATATAATAGTTAAAAATTTGTATAATGATAAGGTTAGAAACTAATGCACGTTATGGGTCATGAGGGAGACTAATCAAAATTCCTTTGATGCAATGATACATCCACAATGTATTATGAATGATAACACATTTATTTAATCAAATCAGACATATCTAATTTTATTGGAAAACTGGGAAAATATAAATGAATGATACGATCCATAATCAAATAAATTATTTGCTATGTTGAATGATTTGATAAATTTACAGGCCACCACTTCATTAAGAACTTCAATATTCTCAGTTGTTATCGCATAAGCTTGGCCTTGTTCCCTTGGCTTTCTTTGCAGAATGTTTCCCTAACGCTTAGGACATTAATGTGCATAATGTCCCATCTCCTTGAAATTGTAGCACATAAAATTGGCAGCTTCATTCTTCCCCTAACAGACAAGATCATTGTGGCCTTTTTCTCCACACTTTTAACAGATACACATTTCCTTCATTCAAGTTCGAGGGTGTTTCTTCCCACAATATCTGTAGGATAGAAATTCATCACATCCCATATTCCCCTATTTCCTAATTTCCTTTTCTGGAGGTTTAAGCAGCCCTCTTTTATTCTCATTTTCATTTAAAGTCATAAAAGTTAAAAAATGCATGTTCTGTCTTGATAGCACATGACAATATATCTACAAAAGATGAGAAACATTGGGATACTAGATCCCTTTAGAGGAATCGTTTTAAACCATCAAAGAATCAATTATTTTTTCTCCTTGTATTACATATGTTGTCCACAGCAAGTCTCACCAGCCTTGTAATGTTGGATTCATACTTGTCAGCATTTTCATCCTCTTTATGGCTCAGTTTCCATTATTTTATCTTCATATCGGTTTGAGATTCAAGAATGAAATATTTTTCAAGGAATTTTTCATTAAAATCCCACCATTCCATCTCTTCAATTTCTTACTCCCCCTTTGTGCTTTGGATTAAAAACTACCACTAATCCCTATCTCTTGATAGATGATACAATTCCATGATAATTATTTCTATTTTGTTACATCCCAAAGTAAGAAATATCATCTCTAGGGAACATATCCATTGCTCTACTACAAATGGGTTTATAGTCCCATTGATAGATGCAAGCTGTTGTCGAATAAAGTAATCTAACATAGATCCTCCATGTGGTGGATCCAAATGCCTCATATAGGTAAGTTTATTGTTCATAACATGAATATGTTTTCCCATTATAGTTATAATTTTGTCAGCACTAGTCACATCACCATAGAAAACATCATTATCTTGCATTGGAGGGAAATCTCTACTTGGGACACGTGTGTTCGTGCAGTTTCTATTCCTTCCACAAGGATCTATTTAGAGATGATGACATACACTAGATTAGGTTATGAATCATAATGTATAATCTTAACATAACAAATAACATTGCATAAATTGATATCATACACATGGATAATCCATTAATCACAAAAAATGGTTTCTTTGAAGAAAAATTTACAATTAAATACTTTATAATTGCTTTTAATGTAAATGTGAATTATCTGAAAAATATCCCCCAGATGTATCGTAACCAAGAGTGCATCAAGACCCATTTTCTTGTACTAGGATATCTCGTGTCAAGCCCAAAACTCCTTCTCTGAGATTTCAGTCCTAGGTACATTTATGCCAGAGCTGCCTCTACCTACCCGTATCCAGACAGTGATGTATTTCATGGAAGATCTACTAAATCTATTCCATACCAAAATACCAAGATGTTATTGTATGTTTGTCCTCAATGACAATCTTCGGGGATCTTCCATAATTTAGATTTTCTAAATATTGTTTCCATGTTTTCTACTAAACTTCCTTTGATGACAACTGTAAGGAACCGACCCTAGTTTCCCAGAGCTCATTCCTTATATGATTACATTGGCATACAAAAAAGAAATATGCATCCCAATGGACTGAGTAGTTTAGTATTATTGGAAACAAGATGTATTCAAAATATCAAGGTTACATCTAGAAATGAAAAACAACATAAAAACTCGTTATAAAATTTCATAAATTTTAGGTTATCTCATCATGTCATTAATAATAAAATTCATCATGTCCTAAGAAATTAACACATAAGAAAGTTGTGAGCTCAAATGCTCGGTAAGGGTAAGTAATATAGTGGATGATTATTTAAACATTAGACATGGCGAATAATTGAAAACACGTGGCTTAAAAAACTTGAAATTAATATGGAAAAAATTTGAGTTGAGTTAATATTCACATAAAAATCATAATCTTGCTTATTCTACTAGTTTAATAACCACGTGAACAATCAATAATATATTCATAATGATGGAATGAATAATTTAGGACAACATAACCGTACAATCAAGGCCTTATTCCAAGACAACAGTTTGTTTCATGAGACCTACCAATGCTCTAAGGGACTATAGAGGGAAACACCTAACACTTACCATGTCCAATGAATTTCTCATATGAATATGTATAAACATAAACTACATATAAATTCATATTTAAATTAATATATCAAATGAAAATAACCTTCCTCGAACATTATCATAAACTCAAACCATTCAGATAAAATTGGTGAATGGTTTTAGGATATCACATCCAAATCCAAAATAATCATAAATCATTGAATTAAATATGGTATATGATAACATGGAATAGTAATCCAAATAATACATAAAACACAACAAGTGTGTTGAAATAGATGAAGATACTCTTATAAAATCGTCGAGTAAATCTTGAGATAACTATTCATTTACTTTTGAAAACAAGAGTTATAATGGAAAAATATTTTTATAAAACTAGAAGTTATGTAAGATAGTATTTTCATAAAAAAATGATTTATTTTATAAAGATAATGGTTTTCAAAAAATAGATTATAGATTTCCCTTGAAAATGTGTAAGACTGAGGGAAATTCCCTTGGACCGGGCTTATATTTTAGAAAACATTTCGTATGTACCATTTAAAATGTGTAATAATCCATTAAATAAGAAATTATTCAGGTTGGTGAAAATACATATAACCCACACAAATTATTTTTTAGGAGTTTATAATAATATACAAGAGTTCCATTTGGGTAATTAGACAATAAAAGTAACCCGAATAAAAATGGAAGTTTGGGTGGAAAAACCCTTACCTTAAATCCGAACGTGTCCCGCTCTAGTACTTAAGAACCTGGAATATGAAATTATACATATTAATAAAATATTTCAGATCCATTTAGACATTTAATTAGTTCATAATTATTTTTATAGTTTATTTATGCACTTATTGTTAAGTTATTATCATGAATTTCATCGTTCCGCAGTGTTCATTTTATTTATTTTCATAATATGTTCACTTGTTCTTAAGTAATGGAGTTCATGTGGAATGGATGTAAATATACAGAATTGAATTCTCATATTATTTTTAATCATCCATAGGTGTTATTGGTCATTTATATAACTTGGTTACCTGTCATTATGATGAATTATTATATATATCTTTAATGATAACTATTTTGGTTAATTTGTGGGTTTGGATTTCAACAAACTCATTTTTCATTATAATTTATTACCATTTGTACAAAGGGATTACAGAACCTTACATAGGGTATATTAAATATATAATAATCAGGTTCAACCATAACAATATTGGTTTCATGACTATAATTGATAAAGATAATAGAAATCTAAATACCATCTTCCTTGAATGTGGTAAATTGACACACCTAAGATGGTGTTCTTGATACTAGTATAAAAGATGGTAAAAGGAAGAGACAATGATAAATTATTCCACTATTAGGAAAACATTCCATTACATGTAAGGTACTGGGGTCATCGTAACATTTTTATAAGGAGAGCTAGTAATAGAAAAAAAAAATTAACTTGAAAGGAAAGAGAATGAATATAAAAGAGGAATTTACCTTTTTAACAATACATTCATTAGAGACTCTATAAGGGAGTGGTTTTGGTCTTCTTATGAGATAGAATATTTCAAGACATGGGATATGAGGTTGTTAGTATATTTGTAGAGATTTTTTAGAAGGCACAAGGCTTGAGAGGGGTGAAGAGAAGATGGAGTGATGGGGGTTTTTATAGTGGAGGGGAGATGAGATTTCTCAATTTTATATTAATTAATTTATAATTTCCCCCAAGAAAATGAATAGTGAGTCTTCCCTGAAAAAGAATAGTAATTATATCATTGAATCTGAATCAATTGGTCTTACATCAGTAGAACATCATACATGAATCTATAATTACTGTATTTAGCTTATTTTGTAAATTAGGGTATTTCACTATTCATAAAAAAATTCATGTATTTAGAAAAAATATGTAAAATTCAACCCAACCATTTTTCAACAATTAGAATCAAAAAATGAAGTCCAATTTTCAAGAATATGTTTCTAAATATGATTAATTTAATATTTAAATAAAATCTTAATTTTTTCTTGAAAAAATGTTTTAAAACATTTATTTACTTATTTTAAAACACTGGTATATCACACATCAACTTTAATATTATTTATGTACTATCATAGTTAAGTATACTATTCATTTGGGTATATCAATATTCATAAGGTTATGTTACTATTCATAAGGGTATTTTACTATTCACCTAAAAATAATTCTTCCCTTATCAAACTCTAAATAACTTACTGAGCACAACCGTGTTTTTTAGATTTTCAAAATTCACATCACATAAGTTACAAACTTTTTTTTAAAGGACACATAGAACATATTAGTTCATTATGTTGTGATTTCATGTGATTAATGCAAGATTATAAGAAAGTAATTTAGCTTGAAAAATATTTATTCATCACAACAATAAATAAATATTTATGAAATCTTCATTAAAATAATTATATATATTCACAATCTAGTGAATAAATATTTATCTAATTGCAGCGATCAATAAAACATGAATAAAATTATAACTTGGTCATCGGAATAAAAATTTCTCCATCAATTAAATTTGATTAAAATTTTATCGAGATCAATAAAACACTTTGTGTGTGGCCCTATATGATTATTTATCATTTGAAATAGGGAGACTATTCTATAGTCTATGATTACAATCTTGTAATGGGATTAATACAAAATAGAAAAAACATAATTTCAAAATGATTAAATCTATACAAATGCTCATAGTTTAATCATATCCTTTTATCAAAATATATCATTTAGAATGTTAAAAATCTATTTCAACAACCTATGTTCTATATCTGACATTCGTTTACAATCTAAAATATTAACAACAATACAACATGTCTTTTCAATTTAATGAGATGGTTTTATTCTAATCAATGGGTTTTTATATCAACTACCATTAAGATTCAAGGGATAAATGTTTCCCTGTCTTATCCATTAATAACATATTAATCATGACATAACCAACATATCTTATCGATGTTATAAAATATTTTATCAAAATTTTATTCTTAAAATCTATGTGCATGATTCATGAAATGAAATAATTGTAATCCTAATGTCTATGAACCATTAATCAGTCATGTATATATGAATATATAATGACTCCAAAACTTGCAGAATTTTTATAGGAGGGTGTGTTCTTATAAGCTACCATCTTGGAGATAACAAATTGGAATCTTCATGAAAATTATCCTCATCCACAAACAAGTACTCAAACATGACAATCACACTCAATGTGTCCCATCATAAAACATTATCTGACTGCCAAACTATATTTAAGAATATTGTCATGGAAAGTAAATTATCCATTATTGAGGGAAAATTCTATGAACACACCAATTAAATGAACACCATCTGAAATTATTACATTAAATTCATGAAGATGTTTGATCAATATTTAATAAGATATTTTATTAATATTCAAATCATAAAATTTACCAATAATCAATGTACATAATGTTGTTCCTAAGAAACCTACTCCAAGAAACACCCACATTGACAAGAGCCAAATTTATTGGATTTTTTATCTAGTAGACCTAAAATATCGATCAGTTTTTTTATAAGTTAAGGATTTAGTAACTGATTCTTACAAGATTTATACCATGTAAATTATTCCCACTAAACCCTCACCTATGGGAGAAAAGTACCTCAATGGTTGATACCTAAAAAGTGCACTCTTTTTCCACTGATGTGACCTTAAATATTTTTCAAGAGCCACCAATACATTATTATCCCAATTTATTGTGATAGGAACTTCATAGCTAGCTACCACCTCATGATCGTGGATAACGTTATGCATCTATACTTCTTCTTAGAACTTGTAAATCATACTCAACATATATTAAGATTGTATTGTAGAATTTGTGATATAGCCTTCTTTGAGAACTTCAAACTCATGGTTCCTCCATTAAATGTGAATATTTATCCCCTTTGTGGAATCATTTCATCTTGATATTTTTTGAAACTAGCAAATATATATCCTTATAGGACTAGTTCCACATCTAAACCCTAAATCAAGAATATATCCTTAGCATTCCTTAGATATTTACAGTTTGCCTTTTTATTAATCCAATTTTAGACACTTGGATCATCACGTTGTCTTCCAACTACAATTAATTTTAATGTGACATATATCCTAGTAAATATTATATCATGCATGTCTGACCCAATTGATGTTTCATATATAATCATTCTTATTCTATTTCCTTCATCATGTGTTGATGATATGATTTCCTAGAAAGATAATTTCCATGTAACGATGGAAACAATACTCTCTTGGATTGTTCCAAATTTAACCTCTTCAGTATCTTGTCAATATATATACCTTGACATAGACTAATTAGTATCTAGTATATCTCATGATGGATATTGTTCCCCATAATATATGATTCCTTTCCTGAGTCCATCTTGTAAAATCCTTTTACAACCCAAACATAACAGACTATATGATATTTATTTCATTTCAAATGAGTAATATATCATCATTATATAATATTAAGAAAACAATTGCAATACCACTACACTATTTTTAGAAATACAACATGTATTATTTCTTTATTAAACAGAATTCCATTATAGTTTCTGTAACATCCCCAAATGATAAAGGGTTAAATGACTAAATGATATGACTCATGTCAACAAGGTGCACCTTCCTTTTCGGGAGCCTACCTGATTAGAACTCCACAGTTAAGCGTGCTTGGCTTGGAGTAGTGATCAGGATGGGTGACCTTCTGGGAAGTTACCCAGGATGTGTGTGAGTGAGGACAAAGCACACTGGAAAAGGACATGTGTTGGCCTGTGGGGAATGTCATTAGTCAGATGACCCGTTCAGGTACGTGGGTGGACCCTAGGGTGGGCCCCACGTGTCTGCGGGGCAACTCGGGGTACCTAGTGGGCAAGGACCCGATGGCCATGTTAAGGCGGGGTGTCTGTGCTGTCACCGGGACCCGGTTGTCACATTTGGTATCAGAGGAGGAACCCAGCCTTAAGTGCGGTGCACTGCCTGGGTTGAGATGTAGGGCCCACAACGAGGGCGTTGTGCTCTAAAGGGGGGGTGATTGTAACATCCCCAAATGATAAAGGGTTAAATGACTAAATGATATGACTCATGTCAACAAGGTGCACCTTCCTTTTCGGGAGCCTACCTGATTAGAACTCCACAGTTAAGCGTGCTTAGCTTGGAGTAGTGATCAGGATGGGTGACCTTCTGGGAAGTTACCCAGGATGTGTGTGAGTGAGGACAAAGCACACTGGAAAGGACATGTGTTGGCCTGTGGGGAATGTCATTAGTCAGATGACCCGTTCAGGTACGTGGGTGGACCCTCGGGTGGGCCCCACGTGTCTGCGGGGCAACTCGGGGTACCTGGTGGGCAAGGACCCGATGGCCATGTTAAGGCGGGGTGTCTGTGCTGTCACCGGGACCCGGTTGTCACAGTTTCAGAAAAACAATTCTCCTAACGAAGATGCCTTTATTAATATACAAATATTTTTTTAAAATTATCATATTTCATTTTAATCTGTTGGAGTCACAAATCCTTTTTTTCTGTCATATATTCATCTTCCTAAAATTTATAATTAAGAAAGGAAGTTTTGATGTTTATTTCCCAAATCTCAGTGTTATGGAAAATCATAATGGAATTTACAATTATGTTTTAATTCTGAATTGATACTGGTTAACAAGATTCATCCTAGTCAATGCCTTGATGTTCATTGAACCATTTTTCAAAAATTCACACTATATGTGTAACTGCATGTAGTTATATGGAATAATTAATCATTAATAACTATTTATAAACAACAGTCATGATATTCCCTAAAGGATCTACCAAAAATCAAGACCCAAGTTTTGGTGTATGGAATCCATTTATGAAATCATTACAACTTCCCACATAGAAAATTTTTTCAACTTATTTATTATTTTTAGATTATATGAACATTATTATCAATTAATAATGATTCTCCATCCATTTTTACTAGAATAAATATCATTCTAGTTCTCAAACCTCTCTAGTATTCATATATAGTTCTTCTGTCTCTAGAGCAACATCATCTTCAATAGGGCATTGCGGAATTTTTCCCTATGAAAATGCATGTGTATCGTGATTATATAATTCATCAAAATATTTCATGAACCAACTATATGTTTTAGATATTTTCTCCATCTCAAAGAATATGGGTTTCATGTCAATAATATCTTTATTTATTTAAGTAATTTATAGGTGATACTCATTTTTATTTTTTAAATCCTATAAAGATACACGTTATGGGTTGGGGTGTTAAATTGTCACCAAAAGAGGCCATAAAAAGATTCTCACAACCCCAAACATGTAATTAAGAACAAATGTGTTTTATTTTATTCCATAATTGGTTTGATATAACATATTACTTTTTTGAGAACTTGATTTAATATGTGTGTTGTTATTTGTAACATGTAAAACTATAATGATAACAGAAGACTCGCATGTATTTTCACTGATATCACTATGTACCATATGGATTGGTTATTCCTTTAACATATATCGTTCCATAGAGACATAAAATACAGATGATCTATGATAGGATCCCAAACTCTTATAAGTAATCAATGAATACATGATTAGGATATTCTCCACCATATTCTAAGAAAAGTTCCTTAACACCTTTAACAATATATTTCGCGACATCATTCTTATATTAACTAAATATATAAATGGAATTAAATATATAAATAATCAATTATATATATCAAAATATTATGATATCATAAATAATTTTTATGAATTATGAGTTATGACCACTTTCTTAAACAAAAAATGGTCTACACACATAATTATAAACTAATTCAAGAAGATCTTTGGCAATATAACCTTTTTTCCTTAAATGGTTTGTTGTTCATTTTGACATTTAAGAATACATGACACAAATCAAGTGGTTTATCTCAAAATAATCAAAATATCCTTATTTTTAAAATTTAGAACAAATAAAATTTTAACATGACCTAGCTAGTGATTCCATTGTTTAGTGTTATATGAGTCATGTGAACAGGTTTTTTTTCAATTATAATTACGTATATCGTGAATTCCAATATATAATGATCATTATTTAAATGGTCCTTAAAATAAAAAATGAAATCATATGTAAAAATTAATAGTTAATTTTGAACATGAAAACCAAAACCTATTTATCATGTTTTGATAGATAAATATTTTTTTTTAAACTGAAGTCATGTAATTTCAATCCATTAAAACCAATATCTATCCATTTGACAATTTGAGGTGGTAGTCTCTAATATCTATAGAATAAATTTTTTCTCCAGTATATACTCATTGATCTACCTCCGATTATTTAATCGTTCTTAAAAATAATTGTTTAAATATTAGAAGACTTATGTGAAAATAATAAGCATTATCTAATAACCAATTTGAAGAAATAGATAAATTGTACAGGATAAAAAATCACCTGAATAATCTCCTTACTTCTTTGGATGTGTCTAGTTTCTCTTCTAATTTCCATTCCTTCCACATGTGAAACAAAAATAAAATTCACATTCATTCACCATGATATTCCTCTTCATATAAGGTAAAAAACAATAATTGGGATTAGAGATCTCCACTTTACCTTTCCTTTTTATTCACCATAATTATGGAAATATTTTAACACTTCATATCCTTATCTAGTTTTGCGAGAAGAGTGAGAATATATAGTAGAATATTTTTCAATGTTTTTCACATTAAAATTAACAAATCCACTATGTAGTATAGAATTGAGTCCTTCCAAAATGATATTGGTGAATAGTTTAGTGGTATGTTTATACACTGGAACCTCTTTAAAGCTAATGTATCCAATGATATTGATTATGTGAGGCCCATATGGTTCACCCACGACAATATTTCATTGAAAGAGTTGTTAGTAAATCCCTAACTATTATTTTATAGCTCTCTCCTTGTATAATCCTTGTCAGTTATCAACCATTATATTGGTATCCACATTTTCTTAATACATCATGAGTTATCTAGATGCAGATGAAAGAATAAAACATTTATCATAAACCAAAACTATTTTATGAATTTTGTAGATAAGGAACTCTTCGTCACTCGCCACATTAGCAAGAGGATCATGAAGTGAATATTCAAGCATGTAATAATTCTATTCAAGGAATGATACAACCTAAAGGTGTCTAAACCATTCCTATAAGATATTTCCAATGAGGATTTTTTCATTAGACAATATAGATCATATTGAAAGTTTTTATGATGAACTTTTCATTATTTACAACCATAAAATTTTAGATTTTTAGTATATTTCATTATTTAAAATTATTAAATAAATTATAAAGTAATTGATTATATTAATTTTCCCACTTATTTTTCTTGTCTCAATAGCCCTCAATATTTATCTCAAAATTTTTTGTTCCATGAATATAATAGCAAAAAGGATCCATAGTACCAATTTTAATAATCTGGACATTGACCTTAAAAACTGAAAATTGATTTATGTGGGATTTTTTATAAAATTACAGGCTTATATTTCCATGATTCATTGAGTAGATTTCCCAATAATGATATAATGATGTGTATTTAAACAATACACACCTATAAATTTGTAATTAATATAATTCGAATGTTAAATTCCATATAACTTTCATAAATTTAACACAAAATAGTCGTGGAAACTCCCTGAAAAAATTATTTGTACAAACATTGGCCAATCAAACACATAGTTCTATGATTTTATTCTCAGTCTTGTAATGAAAAGTGTAGTCTAACTTAATATTATTTATTTGGATTTAAATATATTATGAATAATTTAATGTGTGTTTTATCCTTTAAAATCATTATTAAGATTAACTATATTTTCCCTAAATAATTAATCATATTTCATAAAACATTTACACATTATCAATTTATTTAAATTTGATCTTGTCACATTAATCAATTTATTTCTATGACCGTGGTTATATATCCATAAAATAAATAATTCATGGATATAAATAACTAATTTGTTAATTAAACAACACATGAGTATTTATAATGTTTTATTTAATTATTAGAAATTAAATAGACCAATGAACATTCTGAAATAACACCTAATTTTGGTCATAGCATTAGATTTCATCATTACACCTATCTAATAATGTATGAAAAGGTTTTACATCATTATGGTTGCATCTTTTACCTCCTCCATACATCTTGGGTAACTCCATTAATTATTTCATGTATAACTCACATGGAATTGAGGGAACCAATGAATTCGTCAAAGAGAGAAGACATAAATACCCTTTGACAAACATGTCCTACAAAATAATGGAGGGAGTGATGACACACATACTAACATTTAATATAATATTTAATAATTAAAAACCCATATAATAAGTTATATTATATTGATTCAACATATACACTGGTCTTGGTCAAGATCATGAATTTATATACCTACAACATTTATAAAAAAGTAAACCATTTAATAGCAATTTCTTATTCATTCATAATTTTCAAATCAATAATTATTGAATTAATTAATTAACTCCGATTTACCATAGTGAATATCAGATTTTTCATGATGATAAAAACCATTATGTCATTTATTGATATTATATGAATGAAAAAATAATTTCATATTCATTACAACAAATTAATTGATCCATAAAATTTATTGGAAATCATTATAAAATCATAAAACAAAAAAGGTTCTAATCAATATTTTTTTTAAATTTATAAAAATTCAATTTAAATTATTTTAATCTTCATTTAATTTTGATTCTAAATAGTTTGTATAATTCAGTTATGTGTTGTGTACCTCGGCTTCTTGTGTATCTAAGATACACACCTCATTCTTCAGAGTGTTAACTTGGTTGAAATACATGAAGTGTACATACTAGAAACATGTCATGTATATACATTACATGTATGCGTGAAACCTACTAAAGAAACCTTCATGTTTTTAGATATGAAATTATGGTTTGTATTTAAAGTCTCCATGTCGCGTATTGATTGTTTTGAGAGTCTTTATAGCACATTGTGTAACTCAGTGTGTATTTAAGACAAGTGAAATAATGAAACAGAAGAAGTTTACATGCCATTTAAATGTCATTTATATCATTATTACTCTATGTTGGTAGTATAACTGAGTGTGACCATGTTTATGACCTCATTTGATACACAAATTTCTCTACATAACTGTGTAGACTACAAGGGGTGAATCTAGCTACGCACCAGGTATTCTGAAAACAATTATCGTTGGCTAGACAGGCCTACAAATGTTGTTAAATAAGTTTTCCATTTGTTATTACTATTTTTTTCCTATAACTCATGGAATATATAGATACAGTGTACTAGGGTATAAAATGTATACTCCATCTACACTATATTTAGCCCAATCTTTCACATTATATTTTTTGGTGCATGCAATGGAATGTCGATTCATTATTCATTTGTTCTTATAACTTTAAGAAAATGTAACACTTTATGGACATGATTAATATGATGATAACATGTCAATTATAATTAGATTAATGAATAAATAATATGAAATAATAATCTAACCAATATTTCACCTAAGTCAATAATAAATTTAAAATGTAACTTCTTTGATAAAACATGAAGGTTCTTAGTAGAACAAATTTATGAGGTGGTTGGTGATATATTAAAATAGTTATTAATATCTTTATTCTCAAAACCATGAGTGTGGATATCTCTTATTAAATTTTTTATTATTTTATTTATATTTGAATAAAATAAATAACTGTTTTAAGATATTTTCACCGATGACACTATTTATCTTTTGAATGAACCTTTTTCATGTTTCCTTTTTTGTATTTTTAGGATCCAAGGGTAGAAAAATCTATAATAGCTATCCACATGTCAGACTTTTATCTCCAAGAAATTACAATTCATTTTACGTTTTTAGCTTGGTGAATCAATTGTCCCTCATTCTTCATGTTAAATACTCATCCAACAATGGTTATAGAATCTCTCTTCCATTTATAATTCTTGAGATCGAGAGGGAAAATATAATTCAAGAAATAATTTATTATGTACAACACATCCTTATATCATAATTAATTATAAAATTTTTATCAAACTATATATTTATAGTGATTTTATTTAGGGTAAAATATTATTTAATTACGTACTATCCCGTAAATAATATAATAACTTTGAAAAAACCAGATATCATAAAATAATAATTAGATTATAATTATTCTACGGAGTTCTCTATTGTAGTGCTGAGTATTTTTTACACACTTGTAAACATGTAATAATCACTAGACATGGTATTGTTCCATTAAAACTTATTTCTAATTATTAAAAACCAGATTATAATATTTTATTTTCTTAAATAAATATTTTTTCACAAACCAATAAAGTATAATAATTTATATATAAATTAAAATAAGTAAATACATTTTATTTATAATATGTTGAATAAATATTTCTTTAATTCATGTGACAAATAAAACAGAAATAAAATGATTCATTGGTATTTAATGTAATATTTATTCCATTAATTAAATAAAAATTTAATTTATTTGATGGAAATAAAAACACATAATGTTTGAACCTATAGGATATTATATACCTACCAATATGTGGGATTTCATAATGTCCAAGATTAAAATCGATAATTGCGTCAAGGAACCATTGAAAATTAACTTAATTTCAGGATTATGAAAACCAAAAACGAATACATACAATGTAATACAATCCCATTATATCAATGTCTCACCAAGGAGGGTGTACATCTATGTAATGAATCTATTTTCTCGATATGTCTTTCTTTGACTATCTCAAATAAACACATCAATCCACTATGTCCATTGAATTTAATGTGATGGTTCTACTATAGTCAATGAAATAAGAAATCAACTTCAATAAAAAAGGAGGAGAAAATCCTTCCTTGATATTGCATTAATAACATATCAATCATGACACACCTCAAATAACCAACCTCACATTGAAAATATTTCATCATGACATTCATATGATAATCTAAGTGTTTTAGTAATTTCATGCAATAATGAAAATTTTAAATTCTAAGGACAATTACAGATGCTCAAATAAATGAATATCTAATGATAATAAAACATGCATAATTCTTACTACAGGGTATTTTATGTTAATATCTTATCATAGATATTTCTAATTGAAATCATTATTACAAGAAGCCTCTTCCTCTGACATGTTATCTCACCAATAATTATTGTTCTACGTGTATCGTCACAGAACATTATGTCACGGAAGTCATGTATTTAACAATTTAATCATAGAACATCAATGTTACCATCATAGTAGGGAACTGTTATCACTTTATAAATGTGATGGATAATCTTGTATATTATTACATTAAATTTAAGGAAACAATGAACAATATGAAATAAGATATTTTATTAACATTAAAATTATCAAATATACATGTAATCAACGAACATGTTGATGGTCATAGGATACTAAATCCAAAACTTTGAAATGAATAATAAATGATATTTTTGTTGGAACCATGGTATTCTAGGCATGAATTGGAGAATGGTTTGTGTTTGCTGACAATCCTCAGTGGAAGTTCAGAATGTGAACCAGCAAAGTGATTATACAGTTTGAGCAGACATCAGTATTGAAGGTAGCACCGTTTCCCAGTGTTTGCAAAATTTTTTGGCCTCAAAATCAAAAAATGAAGACATGGATTGTTGGTAAAATGAGGTGTTTGCAAAGAGTAAGTGGTGCATGAAAAAGAAGGGTTATGCGCGAAAATTTTGAGTTGGGTGCGAAAAAGAGTGGGATTCGCGAAATAGAGGATCGAGGTTTTTCGCGCAAAAAGTGTTTCAAAATCAGAACGTCAAAAAATGGCAAAGGCATGGGCTGCGTGAAATATCTGATGATGTGCATGAAAAACAATTTCGGCGTGAAGTATTATGTGCCATATGAGAGATTTTACTCACCATAGAGGATTTTGTGCGTGAGGGTCTCAGTCGCCTATAAATATGAGGTGACCACCTTCATTCATTATGGTTGATGACTTAGAGAAGATTCGAGGTCAGATGTGTGAAAAAAGGATCACATAAAGGACTTGTGCGAAATATTCTGGATTTTCCGGCAAATTTTGGGATGCGCGAAAAAGGAAGAGCTCTGCGTAAATATTGGGGTTGCGTGTAAAGATTCAGTTGTGCGAAAATAGGTGTTGTGGTGCGAAATATTTTTCCTTGCAAAGAAGGAAATTTTTAGCACAATAGGAAGGTTTTGTGTAGAAAGGGTTGGTGTTGCGCAATATAGGAAGGTTATGCGCGCAAAGTGTTGGTGTTTTGCGCAATTGTCAGTGAAGCTTGTCTGCACGTTCTGGTTATCCACTTCAGTGGTTCTGTGCGTTCGTGTGCATAAATTTCGGACTTGGATGCAAGAAGAGTCTCATGCTATGTAGAGACAAATACATCATTGCAAATCTATTGAAGAGCCCTTCATGTCTATAAACTGAGTGGGACTTCACTAAAGGTAGTGAGCCAGGGGAAGTCAAGGGAGTGACCCGAGGGACGCAGTGAGCCATCCATGAACTTTTGTAAAGGTAGTGAGCCTGAGACAGAGTGACTGTTCCTGAACCTTTGAAATCTAAAGCAAGTGAAGCATAGTGGATTTTGGTACGACCGAAAACCTATCGGTGTATGCTCCTTAGACATAGCCTATAGTGGAGAACCAAGTAAAATGTGTTCTATCACCTTTCTGCATGTGAATGTTTTCTTTCTGATCCTTCTCATCATACAGGTTTAACAAGTTCTTACCAACATGGGAACAAGATCGTTCACTATAAAAGATAATGTTGTCACCCTGATTCACCCCTCCCCTCTTAGGGTGTCACAGGGTCTTACTAGTGGTATCACAGGGAGGTTGCTAGTGTTAGATCTATCCTTTTTCATCATGTATAATGTAGTCAACGCTAGGGGAATACCTCTCTTTGATGGATGTAATTTTCAAATTTGGAAGAACAGAATGAAATATCATTTAAGATCCCTTGGAATGGAAGTCCTATTTGATATTGTCCAAGGAATACAGGTTACTAATCCAACAGGGCTTGCTATGACTGATACAGACAGGAATGTTCTTGATACAGATGCTAAAGCACAGAATGCTATCACTACGGCTCTTTCAGATCAGATTTATATAAAGGTGATGAGTTTCACCTTAGAAAAGTTTATGTGGAATAAACATGAATACATTTATGAAGGAGACAACAATGTAAAGGGGGAAAAACATCATGTTTTACACAACAAGTTTGACGATCTAAAGATGCATCCTAATGGGATTGCAGATTCATTCTTCAATCGAATTACTGAAGTAGTGGGAGCAATTTGAGGTCTTGGAGAAAAAATCAAAGACATTGATATCGTAAAGAAAATCCTGAGAAGAGTTCATCCCATGTACAATGAAAATGTTTCATCCCTTGAAGGAAGAGATCTTTCTAAATTATCTCTTGATGATCTGTTAACTAGTTTAGTGGCATATGAGATGAGAGTCAAACCTGAAGATTCCATGACTCATGTGAGCAAGGAAATGGCATTCAAAGCCCTAGACAAACTGAAAATTTCTGAAGGCACTGGTGGTGAAGATGATGATGAAAAAGAAATTTTTTCTCTCATCTCCAAGAAGCTGAATAAGGGAAAAGGTAAATTTAGAAGTAAGATACCTCTTGAATGTTTTTGTTGTGGATGTGTTGGGTACATTTCCTCTCAGTGCCAAAGAAAGTTTGATGATGATGAGAGAAAAGATGAAGACATCGAGAAGCCTCAGAAAAGGTTTTTCAAAATGTGTTACTTTAAATCTAGAAAGAAAATACAGAAGAAATGTTTTGTCTGTGAAGAAGAAGATGATGATATTGTTTTTTATGGCGAAGAAGAACCAGAATTTAAAACCGGAAACCATGCTTCCATGATTGATACCACTGAAATATCAGAAACCTCAATCAATAAAGGTAGATATAATCATAATACTACTATTGGTGATCTAAAGTTTCAAATTAAGGATTCATTCTCCAAGCATGCGAATAAATGTAAGAGATTTAATAAGTGGAAGGAAATGGTGGAAGAATCATCCGAATATGTTGATAAACTTGAAGCTGAAATTGAACGACTGGAAGAATTTGTGAAAGTACAGTCTAAAATCCTTAAAAGCAATGATGATGTAGTATATCTAAAGCTGGGAATTGAAGAATAAGGAAATGTCATCAATGACCTCCCATCCAGACAGGAAGAAAAGTCCAACACTGATGAGGTTCTTGAGGAGGAATTTGTTACTCTTTGGAGTAAACACGAGACTGAATCAATTTCAAAATAATCATGAAGAAAATATAGTTTGGAAGATTCTAAGATGCACAATTACTGGAAATATCCAAGAGTGGTTCATATGGGGTTCGAAAAATCTTGATTGATCAAAGACCCGCTTTCATGGGAAAGAGTGGAATTGGCTGTGATGTTGAGACTTCAAATGATGGAAATAAAGAGAGACAAAATAAAGACAAAATGAGGGTTGGACATGTTGAAACACTGCCTGATGTGCTAAAAAAGGAAGCCCCAATCCAAACTAAATGGGAAATTGAGAATTATCCTCAAACATTCAGAAATGACATGCAGTTCAACTATTCTCACAAGGATGATGGTATGAGGATAAATTCAATTGAGAAGACCTTTCCTCTCATAAAGTGTTAGTTTTGTGGCTATCTGGGGCATACCATGTCATATTGCAAATAGGCATGGAGATACTTGAATGGGGAAGATCTGGGACATCAACAAAGGAGAGTAACTTCATATCCTCCATCTTATATAAAAAATAGTTTATATGGATACTATTTTCATTGTTCTAACTTTAGCCATTAAGCAATGTATTATTGGAAGAGGTGCGATAAAATAGATTCATACAACTCTTAGAGACGGGTCTTTATTAATCCTCCTGATGGTGATGATCTCACAAATAGGTTTTCTCCTCTAGAAGAATATTATGGGTATGACAAATCTAACTATGTGGAAGAAATCATTAAAAGGTCGTCAATGTCTTACACTCAATCCAATATCTATTGGAAAGAAAAAATGAAGATCGAGAAATCCAATCTTGCAGAAGTTGCCTTTAAAGCCATAAAGAGCAGCAGCACCTGGATTCTTGATAGTGGATGCTCTTTACAAATGATAGTAAATACTGACCTCTTGAAGAACATTTAAAAGAAGATTGATGGAATAGTACGGTTTGGTAATTATGGTGCTTTGAAGATTAAAGGTAGTGATAATGCTGCTCTTTCCAATGTGGAGCTGACGAAGACTGATGTTCTATATGTGGACTGTCTATGCCATAATCTCCTCAGGGTAAGTCAACTATGTGACTTAGGGATCATATTAACCATCAACCAAAAATATTGCACTATAAAAGGAAAAACAGGGAATTATCTTATGAAATGTTGTAGAACATATGGAAACTTATATCTGGTTGACAGCAAAGTGAACTCCTGCTATTTGTTTGTTGATGAAGAAAACAATTTGTTGCATCGAAGGCTGGGGCACATTAACCAACAAGAAATAGATAATATATCTATGATGAAGATATTCATGGATATTCCCATTCTAAAACGTGAATGGGAAAAGTGTTGTGATGCTTGTATTCGTGGGAAGCTAGTCTGTAGTTCATATCAGCCAATGAAGAAAAGGGAATCGTATCTTCTTGATCTCATTCATAAAAACGTATGTGTCCCAATAAATGTTGATAGAACCCATGGAGAAAGGTAATTCATCATTTTCATTGATGATTATAGCAGAATGGCTTGTGTAATGGTGATTTACAAGAAGAGACAAGTACTTGATTGCATGAAAACTTATCACCGGTTTGCCAAGAATGTTACCGGATGGACAATAAAAGTCTTGCGATCTGATAATGAAGGGGAATACCCATCCATTGAATTTGAAAATTACCTAGAAAAACATGGAACACAACATGAGGTAGTTGCTGTGAGAACTCCACAATAAAATGGAGTTGTTTAACGTCAGAATCGACAGGTCAACAATATGGCCAGGACTATGTTGATTGGGAGTGATATCTCTCGCCATTACTAGAAGGAGGCTATTGAAGCTACAGTGCACATTCAGAATCGAATAGGTCTCTATATGGGAGAAACAAAGACACCGTGCGAATTGTAGCATGGAAGGAAGCCTTCATTGAAATACTTTAGTGTTTTCAGAAGCAAATGTTTCATCCGGAATAAAGAATGAAACCAAGGAAAGTTTGGTGACAATGCCGATGAAGGAATCATTCTTGGATATCCAATGAACAACAAAGCTTACAAGTGTTTCAATAAACGCTTGGGGAGGATTTTGGAAAGCAATGATGTTAATATCATTGAAGGAAAATCCCCAAATGCTTCAAATATTACCTATGCTGATGAGATTGAAGATGATAATGAATGTGAACATGGAATAAATACAAATACAGAAATAGAGGAAGGTGTACAAGACACTCAGGGGTCATATCATGATGTTGACTCAGATGAAGAATCTGAAGTGGAAATATTGGATGGTGAGAATGCAACTGAACCTCACAAGAGAAATCAAAGAGCAGAGATTGATCCATCTAACATAATTGGAGACAAGAATGCACCCACACAAACAAGGAGGATGAGGAATAACACACCATCTACATTTCTGTCAGTGGTGGAGCCATACTCATTTGAAGAAGCTGCACAGGATGAATCCTGGGTGAAATCCATGAATGAAGAGTTAGATAAGATTGACAAGAATCAGACATGGGATCTTTTATAGAGACCCAAAGGTCACAATTTGATTAGAACAAAACGGATATTCAAGAACAAGTTTTATGTGCATGGATGTGTTATCTGAAACAAGGCTCGACTGGTATGTAAAGGGTATTCGTAGATTGAAGGTGTTGATGTTAAAGAAATCTTTTCTCCAGTGTCTAGACAGGAGTCAATCAGGATGTTCCATTCCATGGCTCTCCAAATAGGATATAAAGTATATCAAATGGATGTCAAGACAACATTCTTAAATGGTGTACTCGAATAAGAAGTCTACATTGAACAACCAGTGGGTGTTCTTCTTGGTGCTGATTAATCAATGGTTTTCAAGATAATGAAAGCACTTTATGGATTGAAATAGGCACCACGGGTGTGGTACTCCATACTGGATTCATACCTCAAGAAACTGGAATTAAAAAGAGGAGGAGTAGATCACAATATCTATGAGAAGAATTCTCCGAAATATCAGTTCATGGTTCTAGTTTATGTCGATGAAAATATATTTAGTGGCAGTATGAAACAATCAGTGGATGAATTTCCCAATCATATGAAATCAAAATTTTAAATTTCAATGATTGGGGAGCTCACATATTTCTTGGGACTGTAGGTGACTCAAAGGATAGACTACACTTTTATCTTTCAGGAAAAGTATGCAAGAGAGCTGCTGAAGAAGTTTAATATGAAAGACACCAAACCAATGTCAACTATGATTTCAATTGGAACCAATCATGGAAAGCATGAGGATGGGACATCTATAGATCCCACCATGTACATGAGGATCATTGGGAGCCTAATTTACCTGACAACGACATGGCCAAAAATTGTTTTTTCCACATGTCTTACAGTTCTCTTTTAGAGTAATCCAAAGGAAAAACATATGGAAACAGTAAAAATATTCATGAGGTATATTAAAGGTACTCACAATTGTGGATTATACATTGCTGTAGGAAGGGATAGTGAATTATCATCATTTTCGGATGCTGACTGGGCTGGCGATGTTGTGGATAGAAAACCCACCAGTGGTGGATCATTCTTTATTGGGAATAACTAAGTTGGCTGGTTGAGCAAGAAACAAGAAACTACTTCTCTTAGTACTACTGATGCTGAGTATATATCTACCACAAAGGCATACACTCAACTGCTATGGATGAAGCAACAATTAACAGATATTGGTGATTAGGTAAATCAACCAATGGTGATTTACTATGATAAAAACAGTGAAATTGATCTTACAAAGAATCATGTTCAGCATTCTCATACAAAACATATTGAAATCAGGTATCACTTTATCAAAGAAAAGGTTGAGCAAGGGGTTATTAGAATGGATCACATGGGAACTGATGACAATTAGCTGATATCCTGATGAAGCCACTGTCAGCAGATGTGTTTGAAAAGCATCGGTTGAACCTCAGTGTTCAGCCACCTCCTACTACATAAAAAGGTTCTGAAATTCCCCTCTCCCCGATTATGATAACTGTTTTTATCTGTTTATGGATGTGATGCAAGTTTGTGTGGGAGATATTATCCAGGGAGAGTATGGCTTGAGCTGAACAATGGAAAAATCACCAGTCTTTGGGTTTATTGACAATGGGGGAGAAGGGAATAAATTTAGGCATGTTCAGTCATGTAACAAATTTAGTGTGAGTGATAGGATGAGATAGATGAGAAAGAATTCATCGGTCATGTCATGCTTCTTGGGTGTCATTGAGAATTCCAAAACACTGGAACCCAATTCTAGCTTCCTCTATTGTTTTCTACACAATGCATTGCTCACATAGACTTAGAGTGTTGGATGAGTTGATTCTTGCGTTTTTGGTTTGCACATGGATGGGGATCTATTGAATTTATTTTCTGATTACCAACAAACCCAAAGGGGGATATTGATGGAACCATGGTCTTCTATTCATGAATTTGATTATGGTTTCTTTTTTTTTGACAATCCTCAGTGGGTGATTAGAATGTGAACCAGCAAAGTGATCATACAGTTCAATCAGACATCAGTATTGAAGGTTGCACCGTTTCCCAGTGTTTGCCAAATTTTTTGGCCTCAAAATCAGAAAATGAAGATATGGATTGTTTGTAAAATAAGGTGCGCGCAAAGAGGAAGTGGTGCATGAAAAAGAAGGGTTGTGCGAAAAAATTTGAGTTGGGCACGAAAAAGCGTGGTTTCATGAAATAGAGGATCGAGGTTTTTCGCGCAAACTGTGTTTTAGAATCAGAACGTCAAAAAATCGAAAAGGCATGGGTTGCGCAAAATATCTGATGATGTGCATGAAAAACAATTTCGGCGCGAAATATTACACGCCAGATGAGAGGTTTTACGCGCCACATAAGATTTTATGTGCGGGGGTCTCAGATGCATATAAATGTGAGGTGACCCCCTTCATTCTGTACGGTCGAAGACTTGGAGAACATTCGAAGTCTGATGCACGAAAAAGGATCGTGTAAAGGGCTTGCGTGAAATATTCTGGATTGCCCGAAAAATTCCAGGATGTGCAAAAAAGGAAGAGATGCGCGTAAATATTGGGGTTTCGTGTAATGATTCAGTTGCGCGAAAACTGGTGTTGTGGCGTGAAATATTTTTCCGCGCAAAAAAGGAAATTTTGCGCGCAATAGGAAGGTTTTGCGTGCAAAGGGTTGGTGTTTCACGCAATAGGAAGGTTTTGCGCGCACATGGTTGGTGTTGCATGCAATTGTCAGTGAAGATTGTCTGCATGTTCTGGTTATCCACTTCAGTGGTTCTATGTGTTCTTGTGCATCAATTTCGGACATGGATGCAATCAGAGTCTCGTGCTAAGTAGAGACAAATACTTCAATGCAAATCTATTGAAAAGACCTTCATGTCTATAGACTGAGTGGGACTTCATTAAAGGCAGTGAGTTAGGGGGATTCAAGGGAGTGACCCATCCCTGAACTTTTGTAAAGGCATTAAGCCTGGGACAGAGTGACTGTGCCCGAACCTTTGTAATCTAGAGCTAGTGAAGCATAGTGGATTTTGGTACGACAAAACACCTGTCTGCATATACTCCTTGGACGTAGCCCTTAGTGGTGATCCAAGTAAAAATTGTTGTGTCTCTATTCTACATGTGAATGTTTGCTTTCTGATCCTTTTAATCATAAAGGTTTAACATTTTCTTACCAACATGGTAACAAGATCCTTCACTTTAAAAGAAAAATTTGTCACCATGATTCACCCCTCCCCTCTCACGGTGTCCTGGGGTCCTACAATTTTTATGTTTCTGGACTAAGGATCATCTCTTTTGGGTTGGGATAGACTAGTATTCTAGGACCCAATTATGTATCACATGGTTTCGAATGGGAGTGTGATGTTCAAATCTCCATTGTTTTGGACATTAGATGGATACCTATACTATTTTTCCTATCTAAATTTCTTAAATTTGACTGATGATTGAGTCCTCATGTTATTTAATGTGTTTGCATTCCATTTTTACGGTTTAGACTTCTATAATGGGATAATTTAGGTAAGTAGTCCGGTTTCTGGGAGTAAAATATCGGTAATAATTACAATGAAATAAAGTTTAATGGGAAATGTGTTTAATATTATGATCTCATTTAATGTTCTTAGACCACATTCATACACTATTTATTTGACTATATTTTTTATGGAGATAATGTTTTTTGGAATATTGAGTTGTACTCACACACTACTCAGCCCATTGTTGGGTACTCGAGAAAACCTTGTGGTAGTATTCTGGGATAAGGGAAAGGGACCCATGTTAAATGGATGGTATATGAGTCAAGAATTTTTATGAATAAGGGGATTAAACATGATTTTAGGAAATGTTTATGGATTTTAATAAATTTCTTTTTTTCCTCTTTTGGCAAATTAGACTATCAATATAAGACATTTTTGTGACATTTGTATGTTGGTACATCCATTGTTTGGGAATGTGGTATATGATTTTTAGTCATTTTTTATTATATCATGTAAATGTTTATTATGATTTACACTATTTTATTCCTCTGATAAAGAATATATAGTCTCTTCCACATGTTATGTTAGACCCTTACTACTAGTAATCAGCCTCTAAAAAATGTGAGGCACTCTCAAGGAAAAATCGTGAACCTTCTTAGGGAATGGAGATTAGTGGAACTATGGTTGGGATGTTACAATGTTTTATTGAAGTAATTATTTTTAACTATTTGGTAATGTTAAACATAAGGGAACGGTGTTTCAGGCCTTATTATTGAGCTCATGCATAAGATTATAAAAACCTTGTGTGTTGGATAACTAACATACCATTGGTGGGATTATGGTATGTGGTTTTTTCTATTATAGTTAGATGTTATTTCACATTGTTTGATACAATTATTATGTGATGCTATAGTTTATTGACGTATTATTCATATCCCCACATGGCATGATTTTTTATTATAATAAATTATTTAAGGAACTCGTGGTTATTACGAAATTATTCATAATATGCACTCTCATAAAATAATATATTATTGGGATATGGGAAATAAAAGGCACTTTTAATATATTATTGTTTCTAAAAAATAATTAAAGTTTGTTTTAATTCTGAATTGGTAAGTTAAAATGGCTAAACTATTTCCTAAATAATAAATATTTATGTTTTTTAATGGTAAATATTTAAAAAGGTTTCAAATAAAAGGCTTATGATTGTGAATTTATATTTAACCCCATGTTATCCCTAGTGCATTATAAGGATGGTTGATGGTAGTGGAATATTTATTATTATATCTTCTAATATAGTGCTTGAAAAGTGGGTTATTTATAGATTATCATGGGCCCTATTTTTTCTAAATTGTGCGAACTATATGTTTGACTATTTGAAAAGTGAATTTTTCATTTTTGGATTAATTTATCCATGAAAGAATTTTCCATTTGGGACGTAAGAGTAAATCACCAATAATGATCTTTTATTAGTGTACACAAACCCCCATTGGTTCCAGGTAATATCGGAGTAAAGTTCCATGACAAAATTTCTTGGTTTATACAGTTCATAGATAGTGATCCATGGAGTTTAGTACAATATATGATTAATTTGACTCATTATCATCAGTTGCATCATCCAATAACTTTTTTTGTGGAGGTTGGATGTGAGGAATCATAGTACTGGATAGAATCTCTCTAGATAGTTTTGGAAACAATAATGAATCCTTCTGAAAAGTGGGATAAGCTATAATCATATATGATTGTGATGAATTATTTATTATGCTTTATCAATTTTTAGTTCCTTATTTCAGTGTTTGTAGGGGATGAAGAAGTAAAAAACAGTGTTTCTTGAATGGAAATGGATTTTTGATCATCAATCAAGTGAATAAACTCCATTTAGGGATAATTTTTAAAGTGGTAGATCAGGCCCTCATTTCTAAGGGGAACATGGAAGAGGATCATAGAGATAGAAATGTGGTGTTGTATGGCCAGTCATATGGAATGACATTCCATTGATGAATAAATAATTTTGAGATATTTCTTTAGGGAAATAGTGGATTCTATAGATAAGGGAGATTATTTTCCTCTCATGGTTGTGATAAGGTGTTCTACTATTAGTATGGCTAGATAGGATGTCAATGTTGTCAGTTTCCTTAACCATCAATCGAGTGTCTAATGTGCGGTATGATGGGACAAGTGAAAACATTATGTAGGAACCATGGGGATGTGGGGTGTGATGAAGAATCATTTTTAATGAAGAGTTTTATAAGGGGGTCTGTTACCCCATACCAGGTAGGCATTTTGAGTTTACTAGTTCTTCATGTTGAGGTGGTGATCATGATACTCCATGGAAAGAGTATCCATATTAGTAATGCAGTGTAGTTCAAAGGGACCATATATAATAATAGTTAAGATGGGAATATTATCTATGTCTAGTTCAACCATCACCAAATGTTTGTGAGGATGAACCATCGACCATTCCAAGTATAATTATTATATAATTCATTCCTTGTGGTTCTATATTTGATAAGAGAGCCTCTAATTATTTTATATCTTCATAGTTTATAAATTGTTTGGGTCTGGTAGTGGAGTAGATGTTTGGGGTTGAAAGGACCAGTTTGGGATATACCTAACACTGAGAGGGGGGGGGGTGAATCAGTGTTGGGGACTTTTTAAACCAATTCCAACTTTTTATCCCTGTACCTCTAGACCTGTTAGGATCTTGATTCTCTTATTCTCTTTTCCCTATCGCATGCAATAATAGAAAGTAGTAAAAATGTGCACACGATATTTTTACAAGGTTCACCACTCAATAAGAGTAGCTACGTCCTTGCCATGCATGGATATGACCACTGCATGGATTCTCCACTATAAAGTAAAATGTTGTTACAATGGAGTGGCTAGGAAAACAATCCTCTAGCCAGTGTGAGTCCCTACACTTTGGAGGGGGGTGGGAAACAATCCTCTTCCCTGGACTGGTGAATGCCAAGTCCAACTTGCAGCCTCTAGCTGGATCTTTATACTGCCTATCGAGACAGTCTTCTTCTTTCTTCAAAAGGTTGGTTCTGCTCTTGATCTACGGTAGTGCTCTTCACTTGATTACTTGCAAAGCAGTAGGCAAGCAAATCTCTTCTTACTTTCTCTTCATCTCTAGTGCAAAAACAAACTGCACTAGTTCTTCTTCCTTCTTCCTCTTAGTGCAACAACTGACTGCACTAATCACCTTCTTTCTTTAGCTAGAATCACATACACCAATGTGATTATTCAAGCACTGAAGATCTGCTCACAAAGCATCATCTGAATTTAACTGCCCTGAATAACTGTCAGCCTTCAGTTGGGCATTCTCTATTCTTCTTCTTTTCTTCCTTCTCTTCTCAATACCAACACCTGAGTGTATTGGTATACTGAATTCTTCCTTTGTGCAGATATGATTTCAATTGCACGTCTAGTTCTTCTTCACTTCGCAAATCACAAAGAGAGTGTTAAACACCAGTCGTGTGAGTGCGGTTCAACTTCTCTTTGTGAAACCGAATGGTTCACAGTTCTTTCTTCTTCACAAAGCTGCTTCGAGAGTGCAATGCACCTATCGAAGGCTTGCGGTACCCTCAAATTTTTCGCGCACCCTTATAGGCGACTTGCGCATAAAATTCAAGCCTTGCGCGGAAAAACACCTTTTGGCGCGAAAAACCTTTTTCGCGCAACTCTTCCTTTTCGCGCAGAACTTCCTATTCCGCGCAGCAGTTCCTTTTTCGCGCAGCACTTCTTCTTTTCACGCAATACTCTATACTTCAATTTTTCCGCGCGTCAGAGCTCAGGATTTGTCTATGTGTCGAGCATATTCAACTAACAAGGGTTAGCCTCATATTTATAGGCATTTTTGAACCCGCGCGAAAAACACTAATCCGCGCGTAAAACCTCCTCCATGCGCGTAAAAACTCTTTTATGCAACTTCATATTACGCGCCATGCTTCAATATTCCGCGCACCTCATGCCTTTTCCATCTTTCATCGTTCTAAGCATGAAGCACCAATTGCGCGCAAAATTCCGCACCGCGTTCCATATTGCGCGCAAACCTAATCTTTCCTGCGACATCAAATTTCGCGCACTGCTCCAATATTTCGCGCATTTTATGCCTTTGCCAATTTTTGATCTTCTGATCTCGAACCATCATTTGCGCGAAAACTTCATTCATCAATTTCGCGCACCATGCCAATATTTCACGCATCCCGCAGATTTTTCGCGCAACCCGCTACTATTTCGCGCATCCCGCAGATATTGCGCGCACCACTTTATTTTTGCGCGAAACATGCCTAAATTTCCGCGCACTCCATTCCTTTATCATTTTTCAACGTTCTGACCTTGAATAACTCTTTTTCACATATAAACCATCTTCAATCTTATGTGCAACATCCATTGCCAAGCACATTTCTTCATCTCCTGATTTTCAGGCCCTAAAATTTGGCAAACACTGGAAAACGGCGCCACCTTAAACTGTGCTTTTCTGCCATCCCCAGATTGTCTATTGCTTTTTCATGTTGTCTCTTTACTGCTTCCCATAACCATTCTTCTGCTCTTATCACGAATCCCACTATCGTGATACTTATCCTTTGATAGATCGGCTTAAGCATCATCAGAGTTGCAATGGGAACTGAGTCTTTCCTATCTACCAGCAGCATCATTCCTTCCAATCAAAACATTATCTGACTGGCATCATCATTTCTCCCCCTTTCCTTCAAAAGGCTTGCATCACAAGTTCTCCTAACTCATGATTTGTGTGAAATACATACCAGCAAAGCATCGTCTGATTTAGATACAATGTGAAATGCCTGTCTACCTCAAAATGTCAAGCCCTTCCACATTTTCTCTTCTTCATAACCATCATTCTGCAAATCATATGATTCTATTCTTCAAGAAAGTTCTTGCATGGTTCACATGCAATCATAAATCATTGCATTGTCTTCTTCAAATCCTCATTCTTCTTCAACCATCCTTAGATAGATGATAATTCACCATTCTGCTCCAATCATCCTCAAATGGATGATACTTCTCCATTCTTCATTGTTGTAAACAATGTGTCACCATTGACACATGTTCTTTGAACTTAGGATTATCTCAACAATCGTCTGAATTTATCGTCTAAGAGAATTGCTCAATTATGAAATCCAATGCTATCATTCCATAACAATTCTCCAGGAAACTTCACTACAACCGATCTCCATTAACATTGGAGTTCTTCTTCATATCCTTTTTCATTTTGACCAGCATTGACAACAGTTGACAACAAATACAATCTTCATATACAAAGTGGTCCCAACAATCTCCCCCTTTGTATTTTGTTGTCAATAAATTAAAGTCTCCTCAGATGAATGTGTCAATGTCAAAATGAGAATCTAATCTCTCTCCCTTTACTTCTTTTTCTCTCCTAGACATTCATTTCATTTCTCTCCCCCTTATTGACAAGAAATACAAAGATCATGGTAGAGAGGGTATCATTCCGTACTTAAGCAATGTGCCATCAATCATTTCACTCTAAGTCTACTTGAGCAATGCTCGGTGTAGAAAACAAGAGGATTTGATTTAGAAAACAAAGCTGTCCATTACCCACATAATATGACACCTCATGAGATGAGAACTCATACACTTGTCTTCAAGGGTTTTTCACTTTCATTCCAGGCCGAAGATATTGAGTGTGAAAGAAATAATCAACCTGAAATTCCTGCACTCACTTCAACAAATGGATCAAAAACATTCTTGTTCAATTGGCAGGATAAGTGACCTTGGGGAACGTTCACTCTTCTTATGTCATTGATTATATTTGTTACTCCCCCTTTAAAAAAATATATTTATTTTGAGTAACCAAGGATGAGAGATTAAGAAACGACATACCTTTTCCAACAACATGATCATCAGACAATATTCAGAGTAATTGAATTTTATACCAACAAATGTTGATATTGATTGAGATAATGACTCTGATAGCTTCTTCGTGTGTCTCTCGCTCAAGGGAACATTTCTTATCATTGAATCTCAGGATCTCTCCCTTGAGATCTTGCTTCACCTTCAATTCCCTATATTATCAGAATCCCATCTTCTACAGATTGGATCCCCCTCAAGGGATGCACTCCATTCTGTCCAAACCACACTCCAGATGAGAATGATCATCATCTTCAATTCCCTGCAATGTTAGCACATGTAAATACCAGAAGTATAAGGGAATAAGATGGAACCTCCTTGGTTCATCAATGTGAACAACAAGGTTGAGAAGATTCTATCAACCAAGATGTCCCATTTTCATCATTCTTCACACATGCACATCTGATCTTCAATGATGATTGTGCTGGTGTGGATCTCAACACATCTTCATGTGAAATATTTTGTTTCCTTTTTGCCTTAGCAATTGCCAGTGCTTCATCTTCAGCTCTTTGCAGATCTTTGGCAAGTTGCAACTGATTTGGCCATATGACTAGTAAGTCACATGGAAGTGTGGCCTCAGTTCTGGATATTCCACATTGTTCCTTCGATGCTTTCAAGCTACCTTTCTTAGGCAACTTATTTTCAATCAATCCCTTATGCTTCATCTGGATTGATTGTCTGTTTGAGTCCAGTCTGCTTCTATTCAGTTCCATGGCTTGTTCACAAAGATCCATGGTGTGTCCTTTCTTTCCACAGTAGAAGCATGTTTTCATGGTGGTCCTTCTGGATGCATCACCCTTCTTGGATTTAGACTCCAAGGACTTCTTTTCCTTTTTCAAAACCTTCTTGGGAGCATCTTCAAATTTCATCTTTCTTCCCAAGGATTCCATTTTAGCCAGGTTCAGTGATCTTCTCTTCTTTTTAGCTCTGTATACAGTTGGAGATTGACATGTATCTTTTTGACCACTTTTGCAATCATCCCAGATGTTGTCAAGTAATCCAAATCTATTTGCAGTAAACATATGTCTCTGGACCTGTGGATGTTGCTTCTTTTCTTCTGGCTTTCTCCCCCTTGAAATGTACTTTCTCTGTACTTTTACATTTAAGGGATTGTACCATCAATCCAGTGCACAATGCCCAAATCTATTGCAGCACCAGCATTGACCAACAAACCTTGACTTCTTGTCATCTTCTTGATAAGGTTGCTGAATCTTCTTCTTGGTATGTTGTGATTTCTGTGGGGAAATATCTTCCACACTCTTTCCCCTAACCACCCTAGCCATGGTGGTAGGTTTCTTATCACTTTTCTTCATCCATACTTGTTTAGAAATTTTCTTCCAACCTGCACTTTTTGTAGAAACAATTTTCGAAACATTAGTACAAGTTGGTATGGATAGTAACTTCTTATCAACTGCTTGTGATAGATCAATGAGTGAAGCCATGATCTTCTTATCACATGTTGGAGGTCTTTTGACAGTAGAATTTTCCAGAGAACATTGAGTTCCAACAGCTACAATTTCCTTCTTTTGTGGAGACCCAATATGTGTCTTCTCAAGATTGGTTAGTTCAGCTTCCAATTCTAGACATCTCATATTGAGGATGACTTCCTGGTTTTCAATCATAGTCATCTTCTCTTCACAAGCCTTCTTTAATCTTTCAACTTCATATTCATGCATCTTTAATTTGTTTTGTAACAAAGAGTCAAGTTCATTGATCTTCTGGGAGTTATCTTCCAAATATAACTTCTTGACTTCATTGCCCCTTTTTAGCTCATCTTCTATTGCATGGATCTTATCTTCCAGAGTCTTGTTGACTCCCTCCTTTTCTTCAACATCTTTGAGCCACTTTGAAGAATTTTCTTCAAATCCCCTCTTTGTTGCTTCAAAGGCTCCAACCTGTCTGGAGAGCATTAAACATTCGACAATTTTTGCTTGTAAGCCTTTCTCCAAAACATCAGTTTCTTCTTCCAACTGAGTGATATTTTCTTGCATGCATTGAAATACCCCGCAAACCAGGGATGCACTCTTTTCAGGAATACCATGTAGAATAATTCTTAATCTATCAACTGATATTTCTTGAGATGTTGTAGATTGTTCATCACCACTTGTGCTAGAATTTTCATCATGAGGGTAATTTCCAAATGTACTAACACATACCTCTTGATCAGTTGAGGTAGTAAGGATTTCCATCTTCTTGGTGGGTACTTGAGCCACCTTCTCATAACTTTCCAAGTCTGGTGTGTCGTCACCATCAGCCAAATATGGAGAACCAGATGCTTCCTCCTGTTTAGATACGAGGGAATTCTTCTTCAACTTTCTCTTCTCTTTCTTTTTCCTGTTCATCATGGTCTTTGTAGATATATCTTTCTGCTCAGAGATAGCTGAATCTTTACAAACACTGCTCTTCATTGATAACACAGGAAAGAATCTTAGGTCTTCAAAAGAGAATAACTTTACTATAGAGAATCCAATAGAGGTGAACCTCCCTCTGATACCAATTGAAAGGACCAGTTTGGGATATACCTAACACTGAGAGGGGGGGGGGGTGAATCAGTGTTGGGGACTTTTTAAACCAATTCCAACTTTTTATCCATGTACCTCTAGACCTGTTAGGATCTTGATTCTCTTATTCTCTTTTCCCTGTCGCATGCAATAATAGAAAGTAGTAAAAATGTGCACACGATATTTTTACAAGGTTCACCACTCAATAAGAGTAGCTACGTCCTTGCCATGCATGGATATGACCACTGCATGGATTCTCCACTATAAAGTAAAATGCTGTTACAATGGAGTGGCTAGGAAAACAATCCTCTAGCCAGTGTGAGTCCCTACACTTTGGAGGGGGGTGGGAAACAATCCTCTTCCCTGGACTGGTGAATGCCAAGTCCAACTTGCAGCCTCTAGCTGGATCTTTATACTGCCTATCGAGACAGTCTTCTTCTTTCTTCAAAAGGTTGGTTCTGCTCTTGATCTACGGTAGTGCTCTTCACTTGATTACTTGCAAAGCAGTAGGCAAGCAATTCTCTTCTTACTTTCTCTTCATCTCTAGTGCAAAAACAAACTGCACTAGTTCTTCTTCCTTCTTCCTCTTAGTGCAACAACTGACTGCACTAATCACCTTCTTTCTTTAGCTAGAATCACATACACCAATGTGATTATTCAAGCACTGAAGATCTGCTCACAAAGCATCATCTGAATTTAACTGCCCTGAATAACTGTCAGCCTTCAGTTGGGCATTCTCTATTCTTCTTCTTTTCTTCCTTCTCTTCTCAATACCAACACCTGAGTGTATTGGTATACTGAATTCTTCCTTTGTGCAGATATGATTTCAATTGCACGTCTAGTTCTTCTTCACTTCGCAAAGCACAAAGAGAGTGTTAAACACCAGTCGTGTGAGTGCGGTTCAACTTCTCTTTGTGAAACCGAATGGTTCACAGTTCTTTCTTCTTCACAAAGCTGCTTCGAGAGTGCAATGCACCTATCGAAGGCTTGCGGTACCCTCAAATTTTTCGCGCACCCTTATAGGCGACTTGCGCATAAAATTCAAGCCTTGCGCGGAAAAACACCTTTTGGCGCGAAAAACCTTTTTCGCGCAACTCTTCCTTTTCGCGCAGAACTTCCTATTTCGCGCAGCAGTTCCTTTTTCGCGCAGCACTTCTTCTTTTCACGCAATACTCTATACTTCAATTTTTCCGCGCGTCAGAGCTCAGGATTTGTCTATGTGTCGAGCATATTCAACTAACAAGGGTTAGCCTCATATTTATAGGCATTTTTGAACCCGCGCGAAAAACACTAATCCGCGCGTAAAACCTCCTCCATGCGCGTAAAAACTCTTTTATGCAACTTCATATTTCGCGCCATGCTTCAATATTCCGCGCACATCATGCCTTTGCCATCTTTCATCGTTCTAAGCATGAAGCACCAATTGCGCGCAAAATTCCGCACCGCGTTCCATATTGCGCGCAAACCCAATCTTTCCTGCGACATCAAATTTCGCGCACTGCTCCAATATTTCGCGCATTTTATGCCTTTGCCAATTTTTGATCTTCTGATCTCGAACCATCATTTGCGCGAAAACTTCATTCATCAATTTCGCGCACCATGCCAATATTTCGCGCATCCCGCAGATTTTTCGCGCAACCCGCTACTATTTCGCGCATCCCGCAGATATTGCGCGCACCACTTTATTTTTGCGCGAAACATGCCTAAATTTCCGCGCACTCCATTCCTTTGTCATTTTTCAACGTTCTGACCTTGAATAACTCTTTTTCACATATAAACCATCTTCAATCTTATGTGCAACATCCATTGCCAAGCACATTTCTTCATCTCCCGATTTTCAGGCCCTAAAATTTGGCAAACACTGGAAAACGGCGCCACCTTAAACTGTGCTTTTCTGCCATCCCCAGATTGTCTATTGCTTTGTCATGTTGTCTCTTTACTGCTTCCCATAACCATTCTTCTGCTCTTATCACGAATCCCACTATCGTGATACTTATCCTTTGATAGATCGGCTTAAGCATCATCAGAGTTGCAATGGGAACTGAGTCTTTCCTATCTTCCAGCAGCATCATTCCTTCCAATCAAAACATTATCTGACTGGCATCATCATTTCTCCCCCTTTCCTTCAAAAGGCTTGCACCACAAGTTCTCCTAACTCATGATTTGTGTGAAATACATACCAGCAAAGCATCGTCTGATTTAGATACAATGTGAAATGCCTGTCTACCTCAGAATGTCAAGCCCTTCCACATTTTCTCTTCTTCATAACCATCATTCTGCAAATCATATGATTCTATTCTTCAAGAAAGTTCTTGCATGGTTCACATGCAATCATAAATCATTGCATTGTCTTCTTCAAATCCTCATTCTTCTTCAACCATCCTTAGATAGATGATAATTCACCATTCTGCTCCAATCATCCTCAAATGGATGATACTTCTCCATTCTTCATTGTTGTAAACAATGTGTCACCATTGACACATGTTCTTTGAACTTAGGATTATCTCAACAATCGTCTGAATTTATCGTCTAAGAGAATTTCTCAATTATGAAATCCAATGCTATCATTCCATAACAATTCTCCAGGAAACTTCACTACAACCGATCTCCATTAACATTGGAGTTCTTCTTCATATCCTTTTTCATTTTGACCAGCATTGACAACAGTTGACAACAAATACAATCTTCATATACAAAGTGGTCCCAACAATCTCCCCCTTTGTATTTTGTTGTCAATAAATTAAAGTCTCCTCAGATGAATGTGTCAATGTCAAAATGAGAATCTAATCTCTCTCCCTTTACTTCTTTTTCTCTCCTAGACATTCATTTCATTTCTCTCCCCCTTATTGACAAGAAATACAAAGATCATGGTAGAGAGGGTATCATTCCGTACTTAAGCAATGTGCCATCAATCATTTCACTCTAAGTCTACTTGAGCAATGCTCGGTGTAGAAAACAAGAGGATTTGATTTAGAAAACAAAGCTGTCCATTACCCACATAATATGACACCTCATGAGATGAGAACTCATACACTTGTCTTCAAGGGTTTTTCACTTTCATTCCAGGCCGAAGATATTGAGTGTGAAAGAAATAATCAACCTGAAATTCCTGCAGTCACTTCAACAAATGGATCAAAAACATTCTTGTTCAATTGGCAGGATAAGTGACCTTGGGGAACGTTCACTCTTCTTATGTCATTGATTATCTTTGTTACTCCCCCTTTAAAAAAATATATTTATTTTGAGTAACCAAGGATGAGAGATTAAGAAACGACATACCTTTTCCAACAACATGATCATCAGACAATATTCAGAGTAATTGAATTTTATACCAACAAATGTTGATATTGATTGAGATAATGACTCTGATAGCTTCTTCGTGTGTCTCTCGCTCAAGGGAACATTTCTTATCATTGAATCTCAGGATCTCTCCCTTGAGATCTTGCTTCACCTTCAATTCACTATATTATCAGAATCCCATCTTCTACAGATTGGATCCCCCTCAAGGGATGCACTCCATTCTGTCCAAACCACACTCCAGATGAGAATGATCATCATCTTCAATTCCCTGCAATGTTAGCACATGTAAATACCAGAAGTATAAGGGAATAAGATGGAACCTCCTTGGTTCATCAATGTGAACAACAAGGTTGAGAAGATTCTATCAACCAAGATGTCCCATTTTCATCATTCTTCACACTTGCACATCTGATCTTCAATGATGATTGTGCTGGTGTGGATCTCAACACATCTTCATGTGAAATATTTTGTTTCCTTTTTGCCTTAGCAATTGCCAGTGCTTCATCTTCAGCTCTTTGCAGATCTTTGGCAAGTTGCAACTGATTTGGCCATATGACTAGTAAGTCACTTGGAAGTGTGGCCTCAGTTCTGGATATTCCACATTGTTCCTTCGATGCTTTCAAGCTACCTTTCTTAGGCAACTTATTTTCAATCAATCCCTTATGCTTCATCTGGATTGATTGTCTGTTTGAGTCCAGTCTGCTTCTATTCAGTTCCCTGTCTTGTTCACAAAGATCCATGGTGTGTCCTTTCTTTCCACAGCAGAAGCATGTTTTCATGGTGGTCCTTCTGGATGCATCACCCTTCTTGGATTTAGACTCCAAGGACTTCTTTTCCTTTTTCAAAACCTTCTTGGGAGCATCTTCAAATTTCTTCTTTCTTCCCAAGGATTCCATTTTAGCCAGGTTCAGTGATCTTCTCTTCTTTTTAGCTCTGTATACATTTGGAGATTGACATGTATCTTTTTGACCACTTTTGCAATCATCCCAGATGTTGTCAAGTAATCCAAATCTATTTGCAGTAAACATATGTCTCTGGACCTGTGTATGTTGCTTCTTTTCTTCTGGCTTTCTCCCCCTTGAAATGTACTTTCTCTGTACTTTTACATTTAAGGGATTGTACCAACAATCCAGTGCACAATGCCCAAATCTATTGCAGCACCACCATTGACCAACAAACCTTGACTTCTTGTCATCTTCTTGATAAGGTTGCTGAATCTTCTTCTTGGTATGTTGTGATTTCTGTGGGGAAATATCTTCCACACTCTTTCCCCTAACCACCCTAGCCATGGTGGTAGGTTTCTTATCACTTTTCTTCATCCATACTTGTTTAGAAATTTTCTTCCAACCTGCACTTTTTGTAGAAACAATTTTTGAAACATTAGTACAAGTTGGTATGGATAGTAACTTCTTATCAACTGCTTGTGATAGATCAATGAGTGAAGCCATGATCTTCTTATCACATGTTGGAGGTCTTTTGACAGTAGAATTTTCCAGAGAACATTGAGTTCCAACAGCTACAATTTCCTTCTTTTGTGGAGACTCAATATGTGTCTTCTCAAGATTGGTTAGTTCAGCTTCCAATTCTAGACATCTCATATTGAGGATGACTTCCTGGTTTTCAATCATAGTCATCTTCTCTTCACAAGCCTTCTTTAATCTTTCAACTTCATATTCATGCATCTTTAATTTGTTTTGTAACAAAGAGTCAAGTTCATTGATCTTCTGGGAGTTATCTTCCAAATATAACTTCTTGAATTCATTGCCCCTTTTTAGCTCATCTTCTATTGCATGGATCTTATCTTCCAGAGTCTTGTGGACTCCCTCCTTTTCTTCAACATCTTTGAGCCACTTTGAAGAATTTTCTTCAAATCCCCTCTTTGTTGCTTCAAAGGCTCCAACCTGTCTGGAGAGCTTTAAACATTCGACAATTTTTGCTTGTAAGCCTTTCTCCAAAACATCAGTTTCTTCTTCCAACTGAGTGATATTTTCTTGCATGCATTGAAATACCCCGCAAACCAGGGATGCACTCTTTTCAGGAATACCATGTAGAATAATTCTTAATCTATCAACTGATATTTCTTGAGATGTTGTAGATTGTTCATCACCACTTGTGCTAGAATTTTCATCATGAGGGTAATTTCCAAATGTACTAACACATACCTCTTGATCAGTTGAGGTAGTAAGGTTTTCCATCTTCTTGGTGGGTTCTTGAGCCACCTTCTCATAACTTTCCAAGTCTGGTGTGTCATCACCATCAGCCAAATATGGAGAACCAGATGCTTCCTCCTGTTTAGATACGAGGGAATTCTTCTTCAACTTTCTCTTCTCTTTCTTTTTCCTGTTCATCATGGTCTTTGTAGATATATCTTTCTGCTCAGAGATAGCTGAATCTTTACAAACACTGCTCTTCATTTATAACACAGGAAAGAATCTCAGGTCTTCAAAAGAGAATAACTTTACTATAGAGAATCCAATAGAGGTGAACCTCCCTCTGATACCAATTGAAAGGACCAGTTTGGGATATACCTAACACTGAGAGGGGGGGGGGGGTGAATCAGTGTTGGGGACTTTTTAAACCAATTCCAACTTTTTATCCCTGTACCTCTAGACCTGTTAGGATCTTGATTCTCTTATTCTCTTTTCCCTGTCGCATGCAATAATAGAAAGTAGTAAAAATGTGCACACGATATTTTTACAAGGTTCACCACTCAATAAGAGTAGCTACGTCCTTGCCATGCATGGATATGACCACTGCATGGATTCTCCACTATAAAGTAAAATGTTGTTACAATGGAGTGGCTAGGAAAACAATCCTCTAGCCAGTGTGAGTCCCTACACTTTGGAGGGGGGTGGGAAACAATCCTCTTCCCTGGACTGGTGAATGCCAAGTCCAACTTGCAGCCTCTAGCTGGATCTTTATACTGCCTATCGAGACAGTCTTCTTCTTTCTTCAAAAGGTTGGTTCTGCTCTTGATCTATGGTAGTGCTCTTCACTTGATTACTTGCAAAGCAGTAGGAAAGCAATTCTCTTCTTACTTTCTCTTCATCTCTAGTGCAAAAACAAACTGCACTAGTTCTTCTTCCTTCTTCCTCTTAGTGCAACAACTGACTGCACTAATCACCTTCTTTCTTTAGCTAGAATCACATACACCAATGTGATTATTCAAGCATTGAAGATCTGCTCACAAAGCATCATCTGAATTTAACTGCCCTGAATAATTGTCAGCCTTCAGTTGGGCATACTCTATTCTTCTTCTTTTCTTCCTTCTCTTCTCAATACCAACACCTGAGTGTATTGGTATACTGAATTCTTCCTTTGTGCAGATATGATTTCAATTGCACGTCTAGTTCTTCTTCACTTCGCAAAGCACAACGAGAGTGTTAAACACCAGTCGTGTGAGTGCGGTTCAACTTCTCTTTGTGAAACCGAATGGTTCACAGTTCTTTCTTCTTCACAAAGCTGCTTCGAGAGTGCAATGCACCTATCGAAGGCTTGCGGTACCCTCAAATTTTTTGCGCACCCTTCTAGGACACTTGCGCATAAAATTCAAGCCTTGCGCGGAAAAACACCTTTTGGCGCGAAAAACCTTTTTCGCGCAACTCTTCCTTTTCGCGCAGAACTTCCTATTTCGCGCAACAGTTCCTTTTTCGCGCAGCACTTCTTCTTTTCGCGCAATACTCTATACTTCAATTTTTCCGCGCGTCAAAGCTCAGGATTTGTCTATGTGTCGAGCATATTCAACTAACAAGGGTTAGCCTCATATTTATAGGCATTTTTGAACCCGCGCGAAAAACACTAATCCGCGCATAAAACCTCCTCCATGCGCGTAAAAACTCTTTTATGCAACTTCATATTTCGCGCCATGCTTCAATATTCCGCGCACCTCATGCCTTTGCCATCTTTCATCGTTCTAAGCATGAAGCACCAATTGCGCGCAAAATTCCGCACCGCGTTCCATATTGCGCGCAAACCTAATCTTTCCTGCGACATCAAATTTCGCGCACTGCTCCAATATTTCGCGCATTTTATGCCTTTGCCAATTTTTGATCTTCTGATCTCGAACCAACATTTGCGCGAAAACTTCATTCATCAATTTCGCGCACCATGCCAATATTTCGCGCATCCCGCAGATTTTTCGCGCAACCCGCTACTATTTCGCGCATCCCGCAGATATTGCGCGCACCACTTTATTTTTGCGCGAAACATGCCTAAATTTCCGCGCACTCCATTCCTTTATCATTTTTCAACGTTCTGACCTTGAATAACTCTTTTTCACATATAAACCATCTTCAATCTTATGTGCAACATCCATTGCCAAGCACATTTCTTCATCTCCCGATTTTCAGGCCCTAAAATTTGGCAAACACTGGAAAACGGCGCCACCTTAAACTGTGCTTTTCTGCCATCCCCAGATTGTCTATTGCTTTGTCATGTTGTCTCTTTACTGCTTCCCATAACCATTCTTCTGCTCTTATCACGAATCCCACTATCGTGATACTTATCCTTTGATAGATCGGCTTAAGCATCATCAGAGTTGCAATGGGAACTGAGTCTTTCCTATCTTCCAGCAGCATCATTCCTTCCAATCAAAACATTATCTGACTGGCATCATCATTTCTCCCCCTTTCCTTCAAAAGGCTTGCATCACAAGTTCTCCTAACTCATGATTTGTGTGAAATACATACCAGCAAAGCATCGTCTGATTTAGATACAATGTGAAATGCCTGTCTACCTCAGAATGTCAAGCCCTTCCACATTTTCTCTTCTTCATAACCATCATTCTGCAAATCATATGATTCTATTCTTCAAGAAAGTTCTTGCATGGTTCACATGCAATCATAAATCATTGCATTGTCTTCTTCAAATCCTCATTCTTCTTCAACCATCCTTAGATAGATGATAATTCACAATTCTGCTCCAATCATCCTCAAATGGATGATACTTCTCCATTCTTCATTGTTGTAAACAATGTGTCACCATTGACACATGTTCTTTGAACTTAGGATTAGCTCAACAATCGTCTGAATTTATCGTCTAAGAGAATTGCTCAATTATGAAATCCAATGCTATCATTCCATAACAATTCTCCAGGCAACTTCACTACAACCGATCTCCATTAACTTTGGAGTTCTTCTTCATATCCTTTTTCATTTTGACCAGCATTGACAACAGTTGACAACAAATACAATCTTCATATACAAAGTGGTCCCAACAGGGGTTATGTCGATCGACATGTTATTTAGATTGTGATAAAAGGGTATCCATCAATTTTATTAGTGTTCTATTGATTTTTGTGGGTACCATCACTTTTTTCCTTGTTTATGCTTGATATTAAAAAGTTTGATCTGATACAAGGGCTTGGTTGTTAGATTGTGTGATATAATCTAATTGATTATTACTATAAGATAGTAAGTTTCAAATCTTTTGAGGATGATACTGATGTTCATCATGGGGAATGGGATTTTCAGTTAGGTCATATAGGGAATATTTATTTAAATATTTTCATGTTTAGATCTAAATTATAAATTCTTATACTAGATATTACAATATTGGAACATGGTGCCTTCATACCAAGAGTAGATTGGTTTAAATACATATTACATTTAGTGTTATTGGTATTTCCTCTAAAAAGTTAAATTTATTTTTTCATTGAGATGATTCTTGGAGTAAAGATAATTTCTATCCTACCATATAGGAATTCACCAACATAACATCAAGAACATAAGTCTCAGTTTTAGGAGTTAGATGATAAGTTATTTATCTATATGAGTTTGGAAACATGGGGTTCTACGGTTTTATTTTCCATGAATGATGTCATAACATTTCACTTGTGTGTTGACTACATATATTTGAACCAAATTAAAATTAAGAACATGTATTCTCTTCCATGTATTGTTGATAATTTTTACCAGCTAAGAGCTGGTAGGGTGTTCTCTAAGGTTTATTTGATGATCGAAATTCATCAGATGAGGGGATACATTTTTTTATACAATATACTTCATTTAAAAGTATGTATGGTTTGTATGAGTGCATCATAATATTGTTTGTGTTAAATAACACACCTATTGTGTTTATTGACTTTATTAACCAAAATTTTAACCCATGCCCGAATAAAATAATTGATGTTTTTTGTATATAACATCCTAATGTACTCCTAAACTCATGATGATCATTCCATACATCTTAACAACATTTTTAGTAAACCAATATAGGATCCCCAATATTCCATTCTATCAAAGATCCAATTCTGGATTGAGATGGTATATTTTTTGGGTCACAAAATCTCGAAGTAAGAACACTCAATTGAGCTAAAAAAGGTTTAGGATGTTTTATCTAGGATTATTCAATGAATTGTTTTTATATTATTATTTTTGGTATTTTAGGTTTTTTTATCATAGGTTTATGAAATAATATTCTCCCTTATAAGTGCCACTTTTAGGATTTACTAAGAGGGGTAATATTATAGTGGTCATGAACACGTGAGAATGATTTCTTATTGGTGAAGAAACAATTAACCACTACACTGATCATGAATTTTCCCAATCTAGGTACGTATTATACGTTATTTTGTAATACATCTTTGATAGGAGTTGGGGAATTGTTAATGCAGTGATTTTGATTCATGATGAATAGATCACACTAAATTATTCCACATGAATAAAATTATCCTATGCATGATATTGAGTTGGTTCTAGTGGTTTATGAGTTGAAATATTGGTAGTATTATCTTCTTCATGAGAATTTTGTTTTCTTTATTGATCATAATACCATTAAGAGTATCTTCTATACTTGTTGGTTTAATCCATTTAAGTAGATATGTGTTGAGTATACACATTCCTTTGACTTTGATCTAGCTTATATTATAAGAATGGAAAATACTGATATTGATTCATAGTATAAGAAGACACAGACTCAATACATCTAGGAGTATATTACAGAGTGAATGATGATTTACATGATTCAAAAAATTTATATTAGATTCTAGGAACAGTGTGATACTCAAGTCATTGTATATTGGTCCATCTCTTCAAAACCATGTTATGTGTTTATAGTGTGATAATTAAATATTCATGGAATGAAAGATAGTTTTTAAGGTGGGGAGACACCACTTAACTGGACTATTGATGAGGATGAAAATAATCCATGTTTGTGGCATTTTTTGAATCCAACATGTATGTGGGGGGACTATTATTTGAGTTACATGCCTCAATGTGGGTACTACACACTGGTTTGACCAAAATGTACATCAATATTCATAAAATTTTATTTGTGGTTGGGTATGAAAGATGAGGTTATAGGGTTCGTGACAAGATGATACACCTCTTAGTAGGTGAATTATAAGCGTCAACGAACAACTAGGATTTTAATGCCTTTTCCAAATCCCGAGTGAAAGGGGATGATGTTACCATGAATTTTGTTTTGGTCCTTTTGTGGATGCCGCATAGGAGTGATACAATATAGCTGATTTTAGATTGATTGACAAAGGTATCACATTCATTACTAATCTAAGAGTCTCTCATCATCAACCAATTGGATGAAATGAATGTCTAGGAGAGTGTATGTTTTCATGGGGAACCATATATTATTCTTACCAATAATGATCCATGTTTAACTCCAAGACTCGTGAAAGGATTATTGAAGGTTTTGGGTACACATATGTTTTTTATTACACCATTATACCCACATATGAATGGGGAATGAAAACATAATTTAATCTTATTGGAGTACATTTTGAGGGAATGTGTCCTAGACCTTGGTGGATCATGATAGAAACAATTACCACTTGTTATGTACACTTATAACAATATTTATGGGTATAATATTCATATGAAACCATATGAGCTACATTATGGTGGGAATTTTCATCTACCATATGTTGGATAGAAGCCAATAAATTTATGTTCCTGGGACAAAGTCATGTGGAAGAGAAATAATAGTATTTCCATTTGTTTTATAATCATATTGATATGTTCCATAGAATATAGAATTCATATGTTGATAAATATCATCATTATATTGAGATTATAGTGGGTGATTTTGTGTTAATTTTGGCATCATCGAGATTGTATCAATATCTTATTCTAAAGTGAATGTTGGTGCCCAAGTATATAGGTCCATTTTTGATCATTGAGTGTTTTATATTGGTGGAATAGTAGTTGGATATTATATATTATTTGGTGGAATTCAAGATATTTTTCATGTTTCATAGCTTTGTATGTATCACCCAAACCCATCTCGAGCAATTTATGATAATGATGTTGATCTTGAGGCTAATGCGTCCTCTGTGGAGAATATAGTTTGTGGTGTGGATCATATTCATAATTTTTTTAGGTAAGTTTATGTCATTAGATTTATTGTTATTGAAGAATAACATATTTTAGAATGAGTCCTATGAGATGAAATTAGATATGTTATTCAGGTGGCATAATCATTTACCTTGGAGGCATTGTGATTCATGAGAGATGAGATCATGGATGTGTTGTTATAATTTGGGGAGGGTGTAATATCACAACTCCTAAAGGAGGTATGTTATTGTTATAATATTCATTAAATTTGAAAATGGTTTATGAAATTATTTTTTAATGTATTAGAGATCTTGGGGGTGTCCCAGGGTTTTAAGACAACAAAAATGGTGAAAATTGTCCTTACATTGTATGGTGTATGGTTGGCCTAATTTTAGTAAAAATAATTCTATAGAACCATGTAGACAATAGATGTGTGGTGGAAGGTTGAAAGATCATGAAATATGGGACGATAAACATTTTTTCTTTGGATAGATCCAAATTCCTAAAATCTGCATGGTCTAAAAACCCATGCTTGCTCCCTGGAAAACGGTGTGATTCAATCCCCCTTGGGCAGAGGGTGTCGTGTAGTTCACACATAGTTTTTCCATTATCACCTCCAAAATTTCCATCTCATTAATGGTGGGGGATAATCTAATTTACACCATATAATATATGATATATTTCTATATTTTATCCACTTTTTCTACCCCCATTAGGATGGGCTACAAACAATATCATCTCGAGCTCTCCATGGGTGGTTCGCCCTCGATTCATAGGAATTTGAAGGGATGTTATCTAAGAATTAATGCTCTGAAAAAGTGTAACACTTCTATTTATTCTATTTTCTAGTAAACTAAATTTTGAATTCTTTCTCTACATTAATAAACATATTCAATTTTTTATAAAATTCAGAATTTATGATTTGATATTTATTTAGGCATGAATCACGTGTCTTTGTTGGACAGGAACATTTCTTAGAACTTGAGGAAGATGGTCTATAATTTATATACCACTCTACTGATATTTATGAACTCATATTTTGATGTGTTATAGTTATATTATAGTGAAAACTATATTATTTATTTGGAAATGAAAAATTATATGTCTAAATGATTCATTAGACCTACCACAAAATTCACATGATTTTACAATTATGAGTAAACGGGACCATGTGCCACCCATGTGGTGTTCCATTCCCATGTACATGGGATTTGAGTTTTAAAATTATGATTTTAGGGGTTAATGAGATAAAACAAATGGTAATTGTTTTGGAACATTAATAAATCATAAGGTGGGTTTATCATTACCAAAATGATTTTAATGAGTTGTGCTATGGTTGTGGGTAAATGTGATAAACAGTTGAAGTGGTATGCCCCTGTGAGAAAATGTTCTGAAATGGTTTCCAATGTTTATAATAATAGTGAGATGAAAAAATGGATAGGTTATGAATTTTAGAAACTTTTTGAAATTAATACACCTTATAAATGTGTTAAATGAGATTTTTTAACCATATAAGTATTGTTAGTAAATGGGAATTATTGGAGAACTATTAAATGAATGATAAATGGTATTTTTGGGGCGTTAGACGGAGGATCCTCTCCTTTAGGTATAGTCGATTAATACTCTATAAACCACCTATGTATCACATTATTTAGAATTGAGTAAAATTGTATGGTGTTTCACGCACATTTTTATGGTTCATACATCATACATAGGCAGAAACGGGTTAGTAGTCGAGTGTCTGAGTATAACCTAAAGGTTATAAAGATATTGACATATGGTTTAATGAAAAATATTTTTACTTTTATAGTATCATTTATTAGTCTTCTTACTTTGGTATACACAATTTATTTGAATAAATATTATTGTAGATATCATTTTTGGTGGCCTGCTAAGTTGTTCTCACACCCTGCTCGGGCTATCATTGAGTACCCATGATGACTTCATGGTGGTAGGTCAGGATAAGGTAAATGGTCATAAATTATATAGATGATATGGGAGTTGGGATGGTTTGTGGAAGATGGGACTAGACATGACATCACAACTTATTTGGGGATTTAATTTAATATGTTATATGGGTTTTCATTAAGCATTTTATAATATCATAAAATGTCATAATTACTACTTTAGTATGTGGTTAAATCCACAGTTTGGGAATTCGGAATGGGTTGTTTTTTGAATTTTTTATTATTTCATGTTGATGTTTATTTTTTTTCATCTATTCGATTGATTTCATATAGAGTGTGTAGTCACCCCACATATTCCATTGTACCCTCATTAGTAGTCAATATGATCTTGTATATGAGGTGAAATTCATGAGATATTGAGGAAAAGTGGCATGGGGATCTATGTTTAGTGGAACATTAATCAGGATGTTACATCAATAATTCATGATCACAAGACATGTAATCTCAAATTAATGAACATATTCCACGAAATAATAGTGTCAGATAATAAGCATGATCCTTGAAGAAAAATAATATCTATATAAATTTTTTTTAAAAAAAATTAATAATTAAAATCATTACATACTATATTTGGTGACACATTATATTTCCTAAAGTAGATCAGTAATTGCTTTTCTCCCCATAATGGATTAAGCATTACTTCATATTCCCAATAGTGAAAAAATACTTCATATTTCATATATTAAATAAGGAATTACATACTATTTAGTTTTTTGAATTAGCTATTACATATGTTTTATTGTAGTCGATCAAGATTCAATACCTATTTACCTTAGAGTATTAGTCTTAATCATCCATTTTCCTTAGTGGATTGAGTATCAAAAGACATTTCATTCGATATCTCATATTGTGTAATGATTTACCCAATGTATTAGAAGTATAAATAGGACCCGATCATCAAAATATAATCATCTGTAAATTTTTGATAGGGAATTTATTCATGTTTCCTTTAATGGATTATGAATTACTTGATATCTTCTATAGCATATCAATCATCATAACCTATGTTTATTAGTGGATCTGGCTTTACTACCTATTTCCCTTAGTGGATTGTGTATCAAAACTATTTCCCCATTGTCATATAGGGACACATAAATCATAAGTCAATGAATTGGAGGGTGATATGATACCCACCCGTAAATAAATAATAATTTTTACACATTATTATATCATGAAATAATTAATTCATCAAATAATAAAGAACCCATGGGTTTTGTTATATTTTCAAATTCTATGACGCAAAATGATTTCAATACCTTGGTGAGCTCATACTAAAAGTATAATCAACCAAAAAAGAGTTTTTTATAAATTCATATAAAATGTGATTAATAAAACATAACATCATAATAGTTATAATTTTTTATCTATGTAGTAAAATATATGTGAAAATAATATCAAATAAATCACTTTGAAAAATAAGAAAAAATATCCCTCTTTGATATGCCTGAAAACAACCTCAAAATTTTATCTTTGAAATGATAAAAAACATAAAAATTATTCTGTTAAAATGGAATAGGTATTCAGAATGTAAAATATGAAATTAAGATACTTTTTAAAATATACATTGAGAAGACCCAAAAACATTTAAGACTTATTTATTAAAAACACAAGACATTAAAATCACTTTCATAATTAAGGAATTATTATTTAAATAAAAATGTAAATTTTGAAAAAATTTATTGTGTTTTATTTTATTTTAAATCTTACATACAAATTTAAATCACTTAGAAAAAATATATAACATGTAAAATATGCTTTATAAGGAAAAATTCTCATAAAAGCGAATGAAACCATACAAGTGTTTTCAAATTTTCTTTACCATATCCATAAAAGGAAAAATTATAGGTCACATTAAAAATTCTTTTTCCAAAGGGTGAAATATATTATTTAAAAAAAATAATTTTAATAATAATCCTCAATAATTCATTCGTAAAAAATCAAAAAATGGGTATTTATAAGAAATATAGTTCTTAAAATGGAAAATTTAATTATTAAAGGAAAACATATTTATATTTTGAAATACATTTTTTGAATACCAATATTGTGAAAATGATTGAAAATAACTCATTTTAAAAAATGGTTAAAGATAAATGTGAGGGTAATAATAAATAATTCACAATTGGGATTCCAAATAATAATTACATTTAAGAGATGATAAAATATGGATATAGAAGAGAAATCATCGTTAAATATAAGTGGATTTATTCTAAAAAAATGTCAATCTATAATATAGAATAAATTAAACATTGATGAATACCTTTATCAAAATATAATTTCTTCTATAGATAAATAAAAATTTCAACATAAAATATTATATTTTATAAAACCAATCATGGTAGCAGGAAGTCACATATAAATCCTTACAAATCAAATACATGGGGTAGAGTTTGAAAAAATACTACACAAATTTGATATATTTTAAATCATAAAACAATTAAGGATATACAATAATATTGATTTCTGAAAAAATATAATATTGTTAGGAACATGGTTAAAACATATAAATGTGTATTATGTACACCAGAACAAATTTAAATTGGTTTTTAATATGGAATAATTCTCCATGAATGAAAATTGGGCTGAGAATAGATTATGTCTTTTTTAATATTTTTGACAAATGTATTTGAATGATTGAATATGAATCTAAACATTAATTATCAATAATAAATGTTACTCATGATAAAATACATCACATTGGAAGTAAATAAACCATTAAATGTTTTTTTATAATATGTAGCATGCCTCAAAGAAGGACGATTAAAATGAAGAACCATTACCGTATATTACATATAAGTCAAGAATTGTCTACATTATCGTAATCTTATATTTAATGGAATTATTCATATCTATTATCTTTGTTATTTTTATGCTATAATTATTTACCACACATTTAATTTTTATTTAATCATTATTTTCATAATAACATGTATTAAAATTTAATTTTTCATCTCATGAATTTTAATTTCTATTAGAATCATTTTTATTTGATAATAGGATTAAAATAACAAAACATTTGAGGTGCTATAATATATTTATTATAATTACCTATATAGAAACAAATTCATTCCATGATAATTTTTTACGGTTCTAATAGTTGAAATTGGTGGTGTGCAAGTTTGGTAAATCATTAACAAACAAAAGGTGGTATATTAATAATAAGTTAAATATTTATGTAAATATTATTGAATATTAAACAAAATATTATGTTATCATTTATTTATAGTTTAATTATTTTTTATTTTTCAATATTCATTAATTATAAAATATTATAACATTGTTCTTCTACTTTGTTTAACAAACCCAAACTAGAACACGCTATTATCGAATGATGAATAGGGTTACGAAATTTGTTATTTGGAATCATATAATTATTAAAAAATAATAATTATATTATTTAGTTCATTAAAATTTGCTGAATCATATTTAAATATATTTCAAGAAACAATAAAAATTTATATGAACAAAATGAAATTCTTCATATAGGTAGTTGTTTTCATCTGCACAGGAGAGATGTTCTCATTTTCTATAGAACAAAATTAATGCTGGAATATGATTTTATTAATGAACTGTAATAATTTTCGAATATAATAAAATTTTTTAAAATAATCCATATGAAATATACTTGTATGTAATTAATAAAAATTGGATCATGTCCCTAAAATAGGCAGTAGTCCACATATAACACAAGATGCATTTTTATTTTCAAATTCATGGGAGAACGGAAAAAAATGATTATCCCATTTATATAATAAAATTTTAATATAAATATAATTCTAATTTAATTCCTTCCAAATGTTTATATCATACATATAAGACGTATAATAAGAAAATAAATGAACTAAAAAAGGAGTAATTGAGAATCTTACCTTACACCTTGGAATAGGTACTTTAACAGTTGGATTAAAAATTTTGAGAGGTGTTATTTTAAGAAGAATATAAAATATAATAAATGTATATGAGTTTTGGGTAGTAATTTCGGTATAGTATTGTAAAATATATAAGGATTTTGGTTTTTGGAGAAGTGTGGTGGTGATGGATCATTTTATATGGGAGGGGCTTTACATTTTTGTAATAATATAAAAGGTAATGTCCCTATGAAAATTTTATGTGGATCAACAAAGGGAAAATAATATTGATGTATATAGTTTAAGGTTGATAAATAATCAACCATACATTTTGCCACATGTTTTAATGTCTTTTACATTTAGATTATTCACTTTTACAATTTTTTCTTTTTACTGTGCTAAATATTTTTCACCAATGTAATATAATTTTAATACATGAAAATAAGATGGGTATTAGGAACTAATTTTTAAAAAATTATTTAAATTATAAAATTAATTTTATCATATAATATTTTTATGATTTATAAATGCTTATTTAATATTAGTTCACATAACACATAAAACCCTTTTTTTTTTAAAATAAATTTAATGCTTTAATGTTATGATTAAGAAAAAATATCATTATTTATTTATCTAACCATAATTTTTTTATTATTAACCACATAATATTTATCTTTCATTCAAACCAATAGGCAACGAAATTACACCTTATAGAAATTTATTTACATTAAATTTTTAAAATAAATCATGCATGTAAAATATTACTTCTAGATTGAAAATTAAAAAAATGGTTTTAAAAATTCAATATTATATTTTAAATGATTTCTTTTACTTTATAGTTATATAGTTTTTCTATTAAAAATATTCCTTAAACATTAAAATCATTCTTGTATAGAGACAATGTCATAAATGTGAACATTTTTGCAAAATTATTATTTTCAATATTCACTACACAATTCAACATTTTATATAATATATAAAAAACTAATAAGAATGTAATTTTTATATGATTAATCAAGAAATGAAGTTCATTTTTTATTAAATATTAGTAAATTTAAAAATTTATCATTAAATAAAAGTACAAAATATATAGAAAAATGGTTTTTATTGTAAAATGACATTATAATTGATTTTAATATTTTTATAAGAATATATAATTTAAATAAATTTTGTATATTTTGGAATTGTAATAATTTTTTAAAAGTGTTCATTTTAATTTAAGAGGATAAAATATATAACATAAAAAAGTTTTTTGGGAAATAAGAATAATTTTATGTAGTTATCCTTTAAATTTATGTAATTTAGTTGTGTAATATGTTTTTTTTAATTTGGGTTTTATCATAATTATAATTTTATGTATAATATTTATAAAATATTTTGTTTTTATACTAGTTTTTTTATGTTTTTATAGTAAAATATGGAACATATTTAATTTAATTAATGGATGTATAAATATTATAATCATGGAGAATCACATTCCCCACACCTTAAAAAAATTAAATCCTCACAATTTCTATCATCGATTATTAATAAAGGAATACAAGGGATCAAAAAGAAATGGAAGATATATTATATATTTATATATAAACCTAAATATTATAGATAATTTTAGTCTCACCATTTATCATTTAATATGTATGTATTGAAATTTTCCGTTATCATAAAAATTTATACCAGAAATGTATCTATAATTGGATATATAACTTTTTAAAAACATGATGTTTATAGTTTCATTTTAATTATTTTTTTTCCCAGCCAAATAGTAAATCCAATTTTTTTTCACGCTATCTAGTAAAATCATATTAAATAATCACATCAATCTAAAAACTAAATCCTAAAATTTCTTCACAAATGAAACCTTCATTTTGACCCATAACACATTCATTTAAACTATGACATAATTTGATAAAAATGTAACTTATTTACCTTAAAAAATGATGTAAACATTCATTTTACTATTAGGTTCTCTAACCAAATGATATTAATATCTCTCATAATGGATCATAATTAACTTGATAATTTCCAAAGCTTGTGCACTAGGAGATTCAAACTAGGTGTAAAATTGAACCTCTATATCGTGAACAAAGTTACAATTGAGTTAATTAACAATATAATCCATTCATGTTTTTTACCCCAGGTAATATATATTTTAGATCCTATATCAACTTGATGTTTCCATATACTAATTTCACTTTTATAAAGCCACATAATCTCAATGGTTATATAACATCATGTTATTAACCTATACTTATACATTATATATTATATATACTAAATTTTCATTATCTTGATCCTATAAAAATTTATAAAGTAATAATTAATAATAATGAGAGTATTATATGATACAATTTGAGGTGTACTAGTCTACACTTCTATATTTTCTGTAAAAAATCATTATATATAGGGTTTAATACTATATGAGATTTTTTAAACTAATCTAACATACGTCTTAATAATTTAAACCTTCCAAATCACAGTAAGAAAAATAAAATTTTTGGAATGTTTAGACTCATTTAATAGTATCAATATAACTAAATTATATAAAAACACATGAGATAATTTCTCCATTATCAATCTAAACCTTACTCTCCTTGTGAATCCCCATTGTTTATACTCATCCTCAATACACATAAAAAAAATATAAAAAAGTGTTGTGATAAAATGATATGTAAGAGAAAAAATCACCATTTCATCAAGTGTTATGTCATTATAATATTATTAATCAAGATCATGAGATGAATTTCTTATTAAAATTAATGTTGAAGAATAAGTGTTTTCTATACTTCAACGGATTCAGGTGGGTAATCCAAAATGTACAATCATGAAAAATGACATGAGAGTGTGTGAGAACAAACATGATACATTGAGAATAATCATAGATATGTAAAATATAATTGAGGAAAAAATATAATCATAGAAATCATAACCTAGGGGATGAGGAATCTCATCTTGTTTCTTTTAGTGGATCTGTTATTAAATATTAGGTCCCACATAATAAAGGAATTATTTCTTATTTTTGGTAATGGATTTGAAATTATATAATATTTATTATGGTGAATCAGATATTACATATAGAACCACATATTGTATTGGTGACTATGTTATGTTTCTAATTCGTTATTATGATTCACTATAATCGAAAAAATTTAATAAGATGATTATGTTTGCTAGTGTATATGACAAACAGTACTGGTATAAAATAAACATTCATATAAAATTATATAATTATTAATATTACAAACAAATAGATAAATTTGTTGGTATGAACATTATTTAATAATTCATGAAAAAAATTAAATTTCATACACAATATAAACGTGTTGATAAAATATTAACAAATAATCACTCATTTTTTAGTAAATAAGTTTTATTCATCAAAAATAATTTTTTTTCAAAAATGTTATTTATTTATTATTGTGACTGAATATTATAATAAATTTATACCTCTACAAGAATTGATATTTTATAAAAAGAATACAATTTTTTGAATCGTCATATCAAATTTTTCAATGAGTGGAATATTGATATTTTTATGAAAATATTAATTTTTTGATGAATTGTTAAAAAAATGATATTATTAAAAAATATATATTTAATTTTTAAATATCTATAATTCAAAATTATAATTTGGATTAGTTTTTACCATATCTAAATTTTTTTTCTTCAAAAATAATCCATGTGTGGTCTTTGTAATCAATTTAATACTTAAATTTGATATAAAAATATTATTATACTTAAAATGTATTTTTCTAGAAAATTATTCTTCATCATGTTATAAAAGATTACCTTTAAATAAATTATTCCAATTATAAAGATTTATTCTTTAAAAAATAATTCCATGTTTGAAATTAGGTGTTATAGATTACATAAATATATCCCTCTTATTTTTTTCATTATGATAAGTAACATGGTCTATATTTGTTAACATGGTAATTATTAAATGGGTAAATTGAGGGTTAAAATAATTTGACAAGGGCTAAAATGTATCCATAATATTTTTATTAAATCAATTAGATGTGAATATGTTAACCAAAATCATCTAGGATTTTAATATTAGACCTTTATATATTCTATGGCCAGGACTGGGACAATTAAAATACTTTATTGAATGAAATATCAAAAATGTTATTTTCTTTGTTTTATTATCATCAAATTTTTGAAATATATAGAAAATGAATAAAATTATTATTCTAAACTATTATTTAAAATAAAAATAATTTTTGTTTATCATTTTAAATTATTTCTAATTTTTTTTGATGAAATATTTACACTATATGCTTACGCAACATCAACACTGTATTAGTTCAATTAATTGAAATATTAAACAAAAGATATTAATAATATCAGTAGAGGAATAATTTTAGATATTTTTAGTGTCCCATGAATTTTTACTATAATTATTACCTGTTTGTTATATGTGGAATGTTTATATTCAAATTACATACTCACCTAGAAGTTTTGATATTTAAATTAAATTACTTGTTTTAACGATAACATTACTGATATTTTTTTATAAATAATTTTTCACTACATTATTTAATGTTCCTAAAATAATTTATCCATCCATTTGAATTGTATTAGGATATAAATATCATCCATTTTCCAATTCTAGGTTTTTTTTATTTTTATAATGACATTCTTGACACCGATTTTTGTGAAAACATTAATATGAGGGTAATTCTCAAAAAAATGATTAAATTGGGTTAAAAAGGTAGGGGTGTAAAAATAAACATGTAAATTTTTTATGTTATTATATTATTTAAAAAATTACTTATATTATATTATAAAATATATAATTTTTATAAATTTGACTATAATAATTAATTTGCATTAATTTAATTATTCAAGAAATTCCATTGCCCCCCACATATAAAAGAGAACCTATTATTCTCTTTTTATCACTATTAAAAATATTGGGCCAATATCATTAAAACTACCTTCCATATATCAAGGCCTAATCCTATAAGTCTTATTTAAATTTTAAAACAACATGGGAAATCCTTAATTATAAACCATAAGTGCTTCTCAAATAAAGATGTATTATTCATAATCAAGTATTTTTAGGTTGTTTATTTTTCCAAATCTTTCAAAAATTATTAAAACATGATGAAATAATAAAATAATTATTATAAATATAGTCATATGTTGTTATTTTAATGAATAACCCATAACCATCTCATATAAGGTCAAATGGGAAATGAAACCATCCCTCGCGTGTACAGATGATTATTTCCTCATGACCAATGCAATTCATTTTCTATAACAACATATTATGCTCAGATTAATTAATTATAAAATGTATATATATTTGTTATTACTGAAATATATGTCACACCGAATATATTATATATCATTTACTTTTTAAAATATCTCTTCACTGAAAAATTATAATGATGTTCTCGCATACATGTGGATTACAACCTCTATATATTATTATGAAACATTTTTCATCACCACATCACATTTATGATATATAATAATATTTTATAAAATCATTTAGTATTTATGATATAATTATTATTTTATACAGAAAAAAATAATTACCCAATTTTCATCACTATCATTAAAAACAAAAATGATACTCATGTGTTCGTATGACCTATTATCTCCATGATTGTAACATAATTAATTTTACCAAAAAATAATTCATGATTGGTTTTCAAAGATTAATTGATTTATTAAAATGATAACCAATTCATGATAATTATTATAGATATGATTTAATAATTACTTTTTTTATCATCATCAACATGTTGATGTCAGTATGGAAATATGAGAAAAATATCATAAAGCATCCATCATGAAATTAAATAACCAAATAATTTGAATATAAACAGGTAATAAATAATATAAAATGAAATAATAAACAAAAATATATATAATTAATTAAATATATAACATACAATTACTATTTAGGATGATAATTAATATATGTGATGAGTCAGACTCACAAAAGGGGACCTTCTTCTAAACATTATCTTTAATGTTTCCCTTACAATTATTTATCATATTTTAAAGAAAAAATTGAAAATATCTTATTGATATGAATAACTAGATATAAAATAAATTTCAAGGAAATTTTATATCTCTTTTTTACTTTCATTCAATTTTTTTTAAATGAAATATTTATATGGAAAGTTTTTATATTCTCTACAACAAATGAATGTTGTGTTAAATATTGACATGTAAGGAGAAGAAGAACATTCCCTAGACCAAAATCATTATTTCATGTTTCTATTACCTTACAATATTAAAAGTTTTATTCAAATAAAAACCATGTTTTACATACATCATGTTATTTTATTTTTGAAAATTAGATATGAAAAGAAATGGTATTTTGATATATGGATTTCTTTTTCATGTGGTTTCAAAATAGTTTTTTATATTTATTTGTTGAAAATTTTAAATAATAAAAAATATTAATCATGATATGGTACATGATATATATATATGATAAAATGGTGGGTTTTATACATCTTATATGATAAGTTGAGTCCCATTATATTTTATCATGATTGGTGATCTTGATATAACATACATGAAGGGTGGTCCCCATTAAATCTATCTAATTTATTGGGAAATGGTTCATATCATAAAAAAACATAGGGATTTAATTATTTTTTTTCTCCAATGGGTTTTACTATGCTCTAGATGTTTATATAACAAGATTAAATTCTCATAGGTATATTATCATATATTCACATAAAACTAATTTCTATTTTCTCTCTATGAGTTTTAAAATTTTATTAGAGTAAAAAAATTTCGTTTTTTTATGTAAATTATTTTTTCTATATGATCGTTGAATAATGTGATATATATAAAAAATTTATAAGTTTTCATTTATTTCAATAAAGAATGGGATTTATTTTCCTTTGTCTCCCTTATTAATCATTTTCCTCTCATCCAAATTTTTTAAAATGATTTTATAGGGATATTGATTTATAGGAACACAAAATAATTCATGTTAAATGTTATTAAATTTATTCCTGAAAACAAAATTTGATGCATTTTAATATTTTTATATAATTGAAAAAAGAAATACTGAGTAAAAGTGTCCACATCTAACGTATGTGATTCTTATGTATAAGTTATGAGGTAATTCTCAAAACCTATAAACTTTAATGATCCAAGTAAATTTATGAAATTTATTTCTTGAACAAAAAGAAACTGTGGGATTATTTAATGTTTAAGGATGGTTGGTTTTTTAGTTTTATAGAAATGGTTTAAATAACATTTGAGGTTACAATGTTATTCGATCATCACATAAAAATCATTTATAACCAAAAACGTTAATATGATACAGATAACTATGGTTATTAGGTATGATTAGATAACACAAGAATATAGTGAGATATAATGGATTTTATTTATCATATTACTATTAAATTTATATCTTATTTTCTTTAACATTATGGATTATTATTTTTTAATTGCTTATTTAATATTTAAATATTTTTCTATTCAGTTAATTAAATGAACTTTTATGATGAGGGAATGAAATAGATTTTCCACACATTCTTATACCATATAATTTTTTTATTATCATACTTATTGTGACAGAGTATAAATTAGTTTGAAAACTTATTGAGTATTCAAATCACCACAAGGAAAGTGATAGAATTTTCCAAAACATTTCAATTTCTCTAATAAGATTATGCTCTATGGACTCGTTTTTATTTTATTTCCAAATATTATCTCTACCAACTCTCTTGAAATAATAAATACCATAAGGAAATTGAACAATTACTTTTTTTATATTTCGCATCATACCAGATGATATAGGAAATATAAAAATAATAATTTTTTCAGGATTTAAGGTTCATATTATTTTCCCATGTTAAAAGTATTGAACATGATTGAGTTGATATCAATGAATCATAAATACATAATTCATATAAATTTATAATGGTTCAAGATGTAATTTTAATATAGTTTTTTTATGTATCAAATTTTTTTAATTGTGATGTATTGTTATTGTATCAATGATAAGACCATATCTCTCAAAATTATAATATTAAGGAAACACATATTGGTTTTTTATATTAATTTTTTTTATCATTTAAAAACATATAATAGATGGAATCGATGCCATTAAAATGTGGGGTAAAAAAATTGATAATTTTTATAGACACAAAATTAAGAACATATGAGAAAGTTATTAGTAAAAATTTGAGTTAATATGTCATAGATGATAGTAATTTATGACTATTTTATTTTTTGGATAAAATAGGTGTATTGAAAATCATGTAGGTTAAAAAGTTATTTCCTAATTAATGATAATTTTTAGGTTGTTAATTTTGTTTCTGGGAATGTTTTTGGAATTCTATTTATATATTTTTAGTAAAAATTAAAACCCATTGTGTATGGAAGGGCCGAAGAGATTGAACCCAAAACCAAATGGTGATAAGGTTTAGCATAATACCACTAGACTATGTGATTTTTTAGTTACTGTAAAATATCAAACAAATATTAATTTGATGTTGGGAATATTTGTTTTAAAAATTAGATAACTTTGGGAATGAAAAGTGAATTGGTGAATAAGTGATTAATGTAATTTCAAGGAAGGGGCACTATTTTTCTAGTAAAAACTATATGAATAATGTGAAGAGAGTCTTATGGGATTTTATTTTTTGATTAATAGTTTACTTATCTCTATAAATCATATATTATTTTAATATTTTATTATCGAAACTAATATAATATATGGAAATTAATAGCCCGTTTTAGTGATTATATGAATATGTCATATACATTTTTGGTATGATACATTAATATTAATTTAAATTATTTATAGATATATTTTTACATATATTTAATAAAATCAATATAATCTTTTGGCCTCAGTATTTTTTAGAAATATATTGATGAATATACAAATAGTTAGTTAAATAATTATTTAGTTTGAACTTCGGGTATTTGGGTTTTATTTTGGAATATAATGTATTATTTATTCATATAGATCTTAATTCAGATTGGGAATTATCTTATCTTTTTTTACCATTTTATTTATCTCATAATTAGTAATTATAAGATAAATAACTTATTATCCTTTTATGAATTATGTGATCAATTATAATTTCATTTTAGTGCATTTTTATGGAAGCTTCATCTTGAATACTCATTATTTGGATAAAAATCTGATATTTATGTGGAAATTGATTAATTGATGAAATTATATTTTTTAAGTAAGTATATTTCCTTATTCCCCACAAAAGTGGGTTTAGGGACATGGGTTTTGGGGATTGGGGATAGGGGTCGTAGTCATAAATGAGAGTCCCTATGCCAATTTTATTTTTTTCTATGTATTTTAAATAAAAAAAGATTTAAGTATATTTTTATTGCGTTATTATACTATGAGAAAAAGTAATTCCTTGGAAATAATATATTAAATTAGAAATGATACCCTATTTCATTCACTTATAATGATTCTATGGTATTTTTCACACCTCTTTGGTTTATGGTTTTGTGACTATTGACTTTCTCATGACCATTCATATTCATATGTTCAAGGATCTATATCACTCTCTATAATTGATTGGATGATTTTATTTTATTTGATGTAAATATTCTAACTATCCACTAATTATATCTTTCTGGGAAACCTAGTATGTGTTATTCATGAAGACCATCATAGTACCAGTTGCGTCTTTTCAAGCAAATGTTTTATTAACCCTTATTACGATGTGAGATTTCAATATTGGTTTTTTCAAATGTTAAAAAAATAATTAGATAGTTAAATTTTAAACCAAAATGGTACAATTTATTAATGGGAGTTTAATGTAAAAATATTTTTTTGAAGTTATACTAAATTTTATAGAATATATGACATGCAACTCCAAGTGTAAAAAAACCAAGAAATATTATTGCTTAAAAATGGTCATTATTACATTTATATTAAATTGGTGTTAATGAATAGGATTAAATTATTAAATTAATATATATGAAGGTTAAAATCTATGTAAATTTATTGATAAATTCTTAAAAAATAATCACTCAAATTTCAGTAAAGTCATTTTTTTATACTAAAATATTTTTTTCTCAATAAATATTTTTTTTTAATTTTTGAGAGTGGATAATATAATAAATTTATAAAAATTAAGAAATGAAATTTTATAAAAAAATAACATTTTTTAAATGAAATTGTCAAAATTATCTTATTTTTTCATTTTTTTTATTTTCTAGAATTGATTGATTTTTCAATGAAATATTATAAATGATGATTTTTATTGAAAAATAAATTTTACATTCAAGTATTTACATAGTAAAATTACATTTTGTATTAGTCTTAAAAAAAAATTATTCAATTTTTTATAAAAAATAATCAAATTACGTTCATTGTAATTAATGTTATAATTTAATTTTGTATAAATATATTTATATGCTAAGATTTTCATTTTTCTAAAATAAAATTTTTGTCATCTGTTATAGGATTAATATTTAATTATGTTCTTCAATTCATCTAAAATAAATTTTGAAAAATGGATTCAATATTTTGTGTCAAGAGGTATAAATTAGTCAAATATATACCTTTTATTTTTTGTCATTATGAATAGTAATGGTTTTAAATGTTTTTTATCATGGTAAAGATAAAATTGGAAAAATAGAGGTAAAAATACTTTCACAAGGACTAAAAAATAACCCAAACAGTTGAATTAATTGTATTTTACAATTATATTTCTTCTATAATTTTATAATCTTAGAATATTTGATAGTTTATTTATATATCCAGGATTTTGAACATTATAACACTTTTTTTAATGAATTGTAGAAAATGTCATTTTTTCTATTATATTATATTCAAATACTTTACATTGGAATTAATAATTGGTTTTTATAGTTCTAAATGGTTATTATATATAGAAATATTCTTTCTAATTTGTATAAGATTTTTGATGATGAAATAATTTTAAAAAAATCATTCGCAACACCAATAGACAATTTATTCTATTAATAGAAAAATTAAATAATTGATTTTCAAAAAATTAAAAGTTGTAAAATTTGAGGGATTTATAGTGTCTCATGATTTTTAAATGTATCCATAATATTGTTTGGTTTTTTAAAATTTATATATTCAAATTCGATCAATATCATTACGTTTTAAAATTTGAATTACATGAATTGTGTCAAAATTAACATTAAAGATTTTTTATAATAAATAATTTTTTACTAAATGATTTAAAATTAATAAAATAATTTTGTTCAGAAAATTTAATGGAATATGGTTTCTTAATAACAACTATATTTCATTTACAGTCCATTTTTACTTTTGAAGTATCTTTACTGACCCATAAAGAGATAAAAATATTAATACCATGGTTGTTTTTCAAAATTGGTTAACACGGCTTAAAAAAATATAAAAGGGTAGAGACATATTTTAAAATAGGTATTTTTGTATTTTATGATATTAATTATACTAATACTTATCTAATATTAAAATATAATCTTTTTGGGTACATTATAATATGGAAATTGATTAATATTTATTTAAAAAATTAAGAAAATCCAAGAGTGTCCATCCCCTCACTAATAAAAGGCCACCATTCCTATTCCTTTCTTCGTACATAAAAAAAATTATTTAATAAATTCTAACTCAAATACATTAATTATAACCATCCATATTTCCAAGATAAATTATTTTTATTATAAACCCAACATAGTAATTATTTTGATGTAAACCGTAAGAGGTTTTCGCAAAAAGATGTATATTTCAAAATCATGCGTTCTCATTTTTTTTATTTTTCAGCCTCATTAAAATATTAGAAAGACATGATTAAATAATAAAAAAAATTAATATCAATATTATTCTTTCTTATTATGTTAATTTCTTTACATTTATTCATACCGTCTTCCATCAAATTGAAAATGAAAAAAATTAATTTTTTGTATGGAGGATTATCGTCTTGCGAATAGATGTAATTATTATTACATCACCTCCAATTATGTCTAGTTATAACAAATTTTTAAAGTATATATATTTTTGTGGTATTCATGAAATATTTAAAATCATTAAATTACATTGAATAATATTCAATCTTACATTCCAATTCAGTAAAAAATGATTACACAGTTCATGCGTATATATGGACTATCTCCTCCGCGATGTGACGTGATTCATTTTAAATCACCAAAACACATTGATAATATATATAGGTTTATTAATGAAAAAATGTATTAATGATATAATTATCCCTATTTTAAATATATAAAAATATATATCTTCTTTATACCATGATCATTGAAAAATGGAAGTGTTACTAATTCATAGGTATGACTTACGTTCTCCATGATTGTAATGTAGTTACTTTTTCATAACCATATTTTATGATTAGTTTTGAATGTAAAATTTATGTATTAAAATTTTAATTATGTCCTTAATATTATTATAGATATGATTGAATAATGGCCTATTTGACACTAGTCAACCTAGCTATGTCAGTTTGGACATATTATTCAAATATCATCAATTGTCTTACATGAAATTATTTTAATAAATAAACTGAATATAAATTGGTAATGAATAAAATAAAAATGAAAAAAAGTTAAAAATGTGAATAATAAATTAAATAATTAACATATGTTTATTATCCATGAAGGTAAGGAATGTACGTGATGAGTTTGAGTCAATGTAAATGAAATTTTATTAGATATAATTTTTTTTATTGAATCCATTAAAACTATTTTTATTCCATGTAAATATTTTTAAAAGTTTCAGATTATTGTATTTATATTTATGAATCAAAATTATAATGTAAATTTTATGAGTAATTTTTGGGTTCTGAATGCCACTAAAATGTGGTCCGTGCCTGTTAGACCATCTAGCCTCTAAAGCATCTCCCCAAATGCCAAAGAAATCCAACAAGTAGTGAGGGACTAGGTATATTAGTGGGGAGATTATTCTCTCATTATAAGATTGAAACCTTTCTAAAATACAATAACAATTACATAGTTGATGTAATAAACCATATAACCAAAATAAATAATTGAAGACTTATTTTATAACTAAGGCTTGAATTCATATCATATACCAGATGATGAAGCATGTCACAAGTTTCTAATAAAACAACAAAAATGATTCACATATGTAATATTTAATACATGTTCTAAATGTAAATAAATCCTAAATAATCTTAGTATCATCACCATAATTATCTTGGTATGATTCTCTTGGAGTCCTAAGCAGCATATCGAGTACCACTGTAACGCCCCAACCCTAGTTACCCAGAGTCGGTGCATTATTGAGTAACATTGGCATGATCACAAAAGACCAAGTCTCAAAAGACAGATTAGCTTAGTATTTGTGGAAACAATAGATACATTCATACGTCTTACATTATATAATAAAGTAAAACAAAACTACAACAACATCTTGTCTTCATATCCCCTCATATTATCCCTACAAGTCATTCATAATATACTTCTTCACATCCTGGAAAAATTAATACATTGGAAGGGGTGAGCACAGATGCTCAGTAAGAATAATAATATAGCGGAAGCTTTCATAAATAAACATAAACATTTAAAAAAATGTATAACTAAAACAAAATCCTTTTAAACTTTAACTTCAACATAATATGGAAAAAGTAAAATGATATAATTCCATTTACTTATTCACATGGATATTCTAGTAGTCGAATAATCACATGAAATATCAATAACCACTTTCACAATGATGAAATGCATAATCCCAAACTATCATAACCACATAGCCAAGGCATCATGCCAATAATACAAATAATATTTTGTCAAAGCCTCGTGGAAAGACACTAGTTTGTATCGTGAGACCTGCCGATGCATCGAGGAGCTATAGCGGGCTCCACCCATCACTTATTATGTCCAATGCATTCCTCATATGAACAGGTTTAAACATATTCGAACACATAACATAATCATATCACATAAAACATGCATAAAGGAAACATAAAATTTCCAAATTTAAATCAAAAGATATCAATACATCACATTGATATAATAAAACATTATCAAAACCATTTTCAATACCAAAATAAATGAAAATTAAAACTTTTTATTTACTTTTCATTTAAAAAAAGTTATGGCTTGTAGAGGAAGCCGAAACTCAAATAATGGTCACGGCGGCGGAGAATACATTGTCCCCACATATGTAATCCAATAAAAACATTCCTTTTTGTCATTTATTAAAATGTTTATTATAAAAAGATTCCTTTTGAATAAACATAAAAGTCAAAGGGGTTTATACACCGTATAAAAGAAATTTGTGTATAAAACAAAATATGCCTCAATGAATGGAGATTGAGGTGAAGTCCCTTACAAAGATCATTTTTAAATAAAATATATTCACTATATATACACATAAAGAATGTATAAATAAAATATAGGACATAATAATATCATGACATAATTTGTAAATAGGAGATTAACCCAAAGAATAGAAATTGGGTTAAGAAGTTCCCTTACCTCGTGTCCGACTTGACTCAACCATTATTTAACCTCCTGAATAATAAAATTGAGTTAATTTATAATTTATTAAGAAAATTTTTCAATTTCATTATTCCTTTTATATCACTTATTACCATGTTATGAACATTATGTAATTATTTAAGTTAATAGCGGTCGTTTTATCGATCTTTGGTACTTGAGTCAAAAATAAACTTCTTATAATTATAAGTTGTTAATGTGGTAAAATATCAATTATATCCAGAATTTTATTCATTATTTAGATACCATATATATCATATATATCCAGTATATACATGCATTTATAATATTCCATAATATTTAGAGGCAAGAAATGAAATGCACCGTTCATGGAGACGGTAAGTCGTACGTACGCATGAAAACTACTTTCATTACTATTTCGTATTTAATGGAATGAAATCATAATTATATAAATTTCTATTATTACTCCAGTATAATATCATATATAATATCATTTACTCCATCATTTATGTGTCCCACATATGGCATTAATGATTCAAATCACTTTGAGGGGGCGGTAGTCCGCACTTCCTCAAATGAAATTATCGCATTTTCACAACATAAAAAGCATAAAGATATGTTTTAAATGTAAAAAATAGAAGCTTAGAGAGGAAATAAATATAATATATATCATAAATAAATATAGTTTCATCATAATGGAAACCATTATAGGTGGTATAAGAAGATAGAACAATCATCATTTCGTGAGGCAGTAATTCACCATGCACGGAAACAGTATGTTTTTTAACCATTAGACGGAGGTGTGTGTAAGTGTAGCTCGAATAAATATCATACAAAAATCCTAGTATATTGAATATAGTGGTGTTGTTACAAAATAAAGGAATAAAAAGATTTTAGGGGGTTGTAGAAACAAAATAAAACAAAAGAACATAAAAGAAGACATTACATTAAAATTGGGTAACTCTTTTTGATTTGAGCCAAATTCTTCATTGGGAAGACTTGTACACAAAGTTAGGCTTATAGGAGTAAGAGAGGTAAGTTTATAGAGTATTTGGGTAGAGGATGGACGAGCCAAATGGCTTGGAAGGTGTAAATAAGGTGGTAGTGGTGGGGGCCGTTTATAAGAGGAGAGGCGGGGCACTCTTGGAAAGTCATGAAATGTTACAGTATTATGAAATTATTTTCTAATTTTAAAGGTCCAAAAATGATATATTTCGAGTATAAGGTGATAACGGTTCGAAATATGCTCATCTAATAGGTTTTTGACAAGTTTAAGTCATAGATTTTACATTATCCTTCCATTTTATTAAAATCCTTAATTAATGTTGTAATCGTTGCATCATCATGGTGTTATAGAAACATAAATTTATATAATGTATAAAAATTATAAAAAAATATAATTATGTAGGAAATATACTTATCTTTACAATGAATATTTATAGTAGAGATTTTATCTTATATAACCCCATGTAATAATTGTTTTAGTAAACCAACACATGTTTGTGACAATTTTATTTTTATTTTAAATAAAAAGTTATTAATGACATTTTCATAACCAAGTGGCTCCATGGGGTCCCCAAGTTGACACATGGAATGTCTTGGTCGGATATGACTGATCCAATAAGGGTAGGACAAGTGTAAGGGTATTTTCCTATTTTTATAATATCATTTTTACCTTAAATTTCACTAATTATCTTTAATCGCGATTAATTAAACTTAAAAGTTACTATTCACCAAAAATATATTTCAATCCCATTGAACCAAATTTTACATTCCAATGAAAACCATCTATGTTGGATTTTTTCAAATCAAATCACCGAAGTGGTAATGTTTCATTTAAACGAAAAATCAATTTTTTAACTACCACTTAGTGGTTTCACTATTCATCAAAAATTGATGTTTTTCGGAACAATTCCAAGATTTTACCCTAAGCTATAATTGATATTATGAATTCCAAAATGATTTATATTTTAAAAAATTCCAATCATATAAGTTTCATTAATTAATTTTATAATTAATTCCCGATGTCACAACAAATAGCGTGTTTTTGAGAAACAATATATATCAAAAGATTTTCAATTGATTATGTCCAATTTCAAAGTGAAATTAATTCCAATGAACACCATTGGATAAAATGGTAAAAATATATTCTAATTATACATTAAAACCACTCAATAGTATAATTTATCACTATAAATTATTTTTATTAAAAAAGTGGTTTTTAAGTATTTTTCACTATTTATAAAAAATTGGAAGTTCTTAGAAAAATACCAAAAATTCAGCATAGGATAATTTTGATATTCCGAATCCAAAAATGAAGTCCATTTTGAAATATAAAATATAACTAATTTCAAAAACTGGGTATTACTATTCATAATGTCAATTTTGATTGGTCGCATTGTGTTAGAATCTCGAACTTACGTACAATGCAAGCTATTGCATTATTGAAAGAGAAGCGTATCATGGAAGCTCGGGGTGTTACATTATCCCCTCCTTTAATAAATTGTGTCCTCACAATTTGAAATTTTTCTTTGAAAATAAAAGGTTGAAAATAGAAAATACCTTTGTGGAAAACCCACATTGGAAATAAGGTTAATAAAATTTAGCCTTAATAGGAGGGAAAGGGAAATCAAAAAGTCACCACCAAATTATGATCTCGATAAAGAGAACAATGGTGGAAATTAGAGACATATAATTGAAGAAAAAATGTAAATATTTGTAGGTAGTGATTGAGTTCATCAATCACAAACAAGTGTAAAATTGAGGGCATCAAAGCCTTTAATCTATGTTGATTTAAAATATTATCAGCTCAACAAGAAATAAGGTATTAGGATACCACATTTTTTGGTTTAATATCCCTTTACTAAAGTTTAATAATTAATTGATTCATAGAATAAAAGATAGGTATATATATTTATGCTTGAAAAGTAGAATTTCAACCTTCGACTAATTTTTACCACAAACTCATCATTCACTCAAAAAGATAATAGAAATCAAAAATATTATATTTATCCTAATCGTACAATGTTCAAAATATTAACACATACCATTTAGATTAGGAAAAATATTTTTTAATAACTAGGGACTTCCTTTAGGCTAGTGGTAGGTAATAAAGGACTGCCGCACTATGGTTGTGGGTTCGATTCCTACATCTTTGTCCAACACGACGGGTTTTCCCCCGACCTATATATTGTCCTTTTCCTAAAACTATAGTATTATAATATTCCAAAAATAATATTCAGAAATTTTTTAACCTTAAACAATACTATCCAAGGTTCAACTTAATCCATTCCAACCTTTATTGTTATCCAAAATACTTCTGTCCAACTCATAGTCCAAATTTTATAAGAAAGGTAAACAAAATGAAGATTCTTTTTTCCGCATAACAACATGTGAACACCATCATAATGTATTCTTTTAAAACACTGCAACATCATGAATTACCATAAATCCTTATTGATTACATTCATGATCCCTTATTCCTTATATAATACTAGATATACTACTTCTATCCAAAAATGTATATAAATCATTAATCAGTTTCAAGGAAGTTAAGAATATCCAATATAATTTTTCCAAAAAAATCATGAATTATTCCAAATTCACTATCTCGGTTCAGAACCATATTATGGTTTATCATTCTATCAACCACATATTTTCAAAAAATTTAACCTGTTTTGGAGTCACTTTTCTTGGATACACACCATCTCAAGTCCATGATGAAATATTACTGCAGTACAATCCTTATATACTCCATAATTATTATAACCAGTACATCCTTGATACAACACTCAAATGAAAAAATTCATTAATAACAACATAAGAACTCTAATCATTTGTCCTCATCCATGGTAGTATCATACCTTGATTATTATTCAATAACCTCTTTTAGGGAATAATCTGATTATTTGGAAATTGGTTTACGTAGTTTCCCCACTCCTTGTTGTTGAATCATTGTACATTTGAAACCTTTTTCTTACCCTTGCAGTCACGCACTTGGTGTCCTTTTTCTCAATACTTATAACAAACTCCCATTCCCTTCCGGCAATTTCCAAGGTGTTTCTTCCCACAATTATCACATATTGGAAAATTCTTATTTTCCCTCATCGCTTTATCCATCATTCTCTCTTCAATCCTTTTCTTCTCTTTCTTACCTTCAAAGCCATAAGAGTCAAATAATTCTTTACTTGTCTTATTAACACATGATATTATTTATTCATATGTTGAGAACACATGGGAGACTATTTCCCTTATAAATGATGGCTTAATACCGTGAAATATATGACCCCTATTACTCTTTGGATCATACGTATTGATGGAGTTCACAATACTTCTAATGGGTGCCATTTCTATACAATGGCATAAACTAGTTTAGTTTATGAATTGTAATGAATGATTCCAAACTTGTAAAATACTTAATGTAAATTGAACAGTTTATAGATATAATCCATAATCGTAAAAAATGTTTTCTTTGAGGAAGAATGTACTCATAAACCCTTCATAATGTTTTGTAAAAAAAATTAGGATTATCCTAAGCATATACCCGGAGAGTGCCGTAACCAAGAGTGTAGCAAGGTCCATTGTCGTGCACTAGTTCCCGTTCGAGTCAAACTCAAAGCGGTGTTTTCGGGTTTTACCCCAAGGTAGATCTCTGCCAGAGCTGCCTCTACATTCTCGTATCCAGACAAGGATGTATTGCTCAGAAAACTACAAAAATATCTATAATACCAAAAGTTCTAGGAAGTTCTTCTATACTAATCCTCAAAGTCTATCATTGGGCTATGTGCTTTAATCAGAGTTTATCTAAATCTAGCTTCCAAGGATAGTACTAAACTGCTCTGATACCAACTGTAACAACCCAACCCCAGTTACCAAGAGTCGGTGCATTATTGCGTAACATTGGCATGATCACAAAAGATCAAGTCTCGAAAAAACGATTATTTTAGTATCCTTGGAAACACTAGATACATTCATAAGTCTTACATTACATCATAAAGTTAAAAAAACTATAACAACATATTGTCTTCAAATTCCCTCATACTATCCCTATAGGTCATTCATAATATACTTCTTCACATCCAAGAAAAATTAAAACATTGGAAGGGGTGAGCTCAGATGCTCAGTAAGGATAACAATATAGTAGAATCTTTCATAAATAAACATAATAATTTAAGGCAATGCATAACTAAAACAAAATCCATTTAAACGTGAACATAAACATAATATTGAAAAAGTAAAATGAGATAATGACATTTACTTATTCACATGGATATTCTACTGGTCGAATAATCACATGCAATATCAGTAACCACATTCACAATGAGGGAATGCATAATGCCAGACAATCATAACCAAATAGCCAATGCCTTGTGCGAAAACTTCAAATAATATTTTGTCAAAGCCTCATGTCATGACACTAGTTTGTCTCATTAGACCTGCCGATACATCGAGGAGCTATAGTGGGCTCCACCCGTCACTTATTAAGTCCAATGGATTCCTCATATGAACAGGTTTAAACATATCATAAACCATAACATACTTCTATCACATAAAACATGCATAAATAAAACATAACATTTACACATTTCAAACAAAAGATATCAATACAACACATTGATATAATAAAACATTATCAAAACCATTTTCAATACCGAAATAAATGAAAATTAAAACTTTGTATTTACTTTTCATTTAAAAAAAAATTTTGACTTGTAGAGGAAGCCGAAACTCAAATAATTGTCATGGTGGCGGAGAAATCATTGTCTCCACATACGTACAAAAATAAAATCATTCCTTTTATCATTTGGTAAAAATAATCTTATAAAAAGATTCCTTTTGAATAAATGTATAAGTCAAAGGGGTTTATACACCGTATAAAATAAATTTGTGTATAAAACAAAATATGCCTCAATGAATGGAAATTGAGACGAAGTCCCTTACAAAGATCATTTTTAAATAAAATGGATTCACTAAATGTACATATAAATGAAGTATAAATACAATATAGTACATAATATTATCTTGACATAATTTGAAAATAGAAGATTAACCCAAAGAATAGAAATTGGGTTAAGAAGTTCCCTTACCTCGTGTCCGACATGACTCAAACGTTCTTTAACCTCTTGAAAAATAAAATTGAATTAATTTATAATATCATAAGAAAATTTTTAAAGTTAATTATTCCTTTTATATCACTTATTACCATGTTATGAACATTATGTAATTATTTAAGTTAATAACGGTCGTTTTGTCGATCTTTGGTACTTGAGTCAAAAATAAACTTCCTGTAATTACATGTTGTTAATGTGGAAAAATATCCATTATATCCAGAATTTTATTCATGATGTAGATATCATATATATCATATATATCCATTATATAAATTCATTTATAATATTACATAACATTTAGAGGTAAGAAATGAAATGCACCGGTCATGGAGACGATAATCCATACATACGCATGAACGCTACTTTCATTTCTATTTCGTATTTAATGGAATGAAATCATAATTATAAGTAGTTATATTATTATTCCAGTATAAAATCATATATAATATCATTTACTACATCATTTATACGTCCCACGTATGGCATTAACGATTCAAATCACTCTGAGGGGGCGGTAGTCCGCACTCCCTCAAATTAAATTATCGCATTTTCACAACATGCACAGTATAAAGATATGTTTTATATGTAAAATACAGAAGAATATAGAGGAAATACATATAATATATATCATAAATTAATATAGTTCCATCATAATTTCCACCATTATATGTGGTAGGAGAAGATAGAACAATCATTGTTTCGTGAGGCAGTAATTCACCATCCACGTAAACAGTATATTCTTTAAACATTAGATGGAAGTTCGTTTAAGTTTATCTCGAATAATTATCATAAAAACATCCTAGTATATTTAATATACAGTTTTTTTTTACAATAAAAAGCAATGAAAAGAGTTTAGGGTGTTGGAGAAGCAAAATAAAATAAAAGAACAGAAAAAAAGACATTACCTTAAATTCAGGTAACTCTTTTTGATTTGAGCCAAAGGCTTCCTTGGGAAGACTTCTGCCCAATGTGAGGCTTCTAGGAGTAATATATGGATTTTTAGAGAGTATTTGGGCAGAGTTTGGCTGATAAAAATGTCTTGGAAGGTGTGAATAAGGTGGTAGTGGTGGGGGCCTTTTATAAGAGGAGAGGAAGGGCACTCTTGGAAAGTAATGAAATGTTACATTATTATGAAATGATTTTCGGATTTTAAAGGTCCCACAATGCTATATTTCTAGTATTAGGTGATAAGGGTTCTAAATATACTCATACAATAGGTTTTTGACAAGTTTTTTTCTTATATTTTACATTATCCTTCCATTTTATTAAAATCATTAATTAATGTGGTAATCATTGCATCATCATGGTGTTATACAAAATTTAATTTATATAATGTCTAAAAATTATAAAAAAATATAATTATTTAGGAAATCATTTTATATTTCCAATGAATATTTATAGTCTAAAATTTAACTTATATAACCCCATGTAATAATTGTTTTAGTAAAACAACAGATGATTGTGACAATTTTATTTTTACGTTAAATAAAAAGTTATTAATGTCATTTTCTTACCCAAGTGGCACCATAGGGTACCCAAGTTGACCCATGGATTTTCTTGGTCGGCCATGACTAATATAATAAGTGTAGTACAAGTGTAAGGGTATTTTAATATTTTTATAATATCATTTTTACCTTAAATTTCACTAATTCCCTTTAATCGTGATTAATTAAACTTAAAAGTTACTATTCACAAAAAAAAATTAAATCCCATTGAACCAAATTTTACTTCCTAATGAAAACCATGTATGTTGGATTTTAGAAAATAAAATCACAGATGTGGTAATGTTTCATTTAAACAAAAAATCAATTTTTAAACTACCACTTAGTGGTTTCACTATTCATCAAAAATTGATTTTTTTCAGAACAATGCCAAAATTTCACCCTAAGCTATAATTTATATTCAAAATTTCAAAATGATATTTATTTTACAAAATTCCAACCATATAACTTTCATTAATTAATTTTATAATTAATTCCATCCGTCACAACAAATAGCATGTATTTAAGAAACAATATATATCAAAAGATTGACAATTGTTTATGTCCAATTTCAAAGTGAAATCAATTATAATGAACACAATTGGAATAATTTAATTATTTTGGGTTTAAAAAGGTGACACAAACATGCTTTGAGATATAATACAAGTTGAAAACCACCTATGTTGTCTTCCAATCAGTTATTGAACAAATATAATAAGTGTGTATGAAATATGAAAATAGGAAAAAAAGTACTCGAACATAAACATCCTTCTCATTTAATAGATTTTATTTATCAAATCAGTCTCATTGAATTTATATTTCTCAAGATTTGGATCAAGCCCGATATCCCATGAATATTATATTGTACAAAAAATTATAAAAATTACATATATATAGATATTATTCATCCCCAAATCCAATATTGTTCTTTAGATTGACAAACTGTTCATATAGTATATCATTATTAATTTAATTTTGAATCTGAGCCTATCCCTAATATTCATATTTTGTAATTCATGTATCTCTCCATGTATGATATAAATGTTTCCCCATCCTATAAATTACTATGTTGGAATTCATGTATCACTTATATATGATATCCACTAAAAACCCCCCAACAAGATTTCCCTGAAAATCCTCTCAGGAACCTAGTATCACTCAAGGGGGGTATAGATTCCATCCATTTGGTTATTTCCTCAGCAGTCCTATGGAGAGCTCGAGTATCACCCATGCCAAAAATAATCAATTACCTTTCTGATTCCTTCAATCTAATCTTTCATTGCGATATATGGTTCCGTGAGCATATAAAAAAATCATCAACAAGTCCATCCATGGAATCTTGAATTTGGATCCATGATTCACCCATGGAATAACCAAGTTTCAGACTATTGAGTCTTCCCATGTAATCCTTCAATTGGATCCATGAATCAAACAAGGCATATAATTCACTAGTCTAATGGCTCCTTCTATGCAATCCTTCATTTGGATCTACTATTAATCTATGGATATTAATTACTCCAACAATTAAATTCCATTTAAACATGTCATTCAACAAACAATGTTTAATCCCAAAAGCATTTATTTCAATCTCACCACAAAAAGGGACTCAAGCATTGGGAATCCTCAAAAGTCATGTATATTTAATTAATCACATAAGAATATTCAAAATAACAACCCTCACAAGTCTAACAAGCTATTATAAGGCATAGATATCATTTCTCTCAAATGGGAAAATCAATAGGAAGATAAATTATGCATATGAAATCAATACATGGCACATGCATCATCTAACTTCCATGTGAAATTCTCATTTAAAAACAAATCAAGCTAAATACAAATTTTTTTAACAAGACCATGGTTTAAGTAATATGCCATATTCCTTTAATCATTCCAATTTCAATCCATTGACATTGAAATTCCATTTATAATCTATTTAATGTTTGACATCCCATAAAATGGAAAAATGGCACACCTCAAGGGGAATCCAAGGAATAATATATCAAAAGTTCCATTTAACTAGTACCCAAATGGGTGGTTCACATTAAAGGTATTCAGCCTAATAAAAACAAAAAAAATATATCTATAATCAACTAGAACAAACCTAAAATGTATTGAGATTGAGTTTAAATTAATGTGAAACTTAGAAATTTGCCTCATGGGATGAAAAAATATATTAATATCCCAAAATATAGATAAAGGAATGAGACTACCTACCTTAGGTTCGTGCTATATACCTCATCTAGTATCGGGTTAGAATTTGGCAGATATTTTTTGATGTTTTAAGAACTTATTATGAATGAGAAATTAAGTCATATGATCTGAAATCAAAATAGCATAACAGATATGGAGAAAAAATCGAGATCATGTGAAAAATAATTTATATCTTACCAATATGGTTCCAAGGTCACAAGAAACACTTTAATGATAGCATGGATAGATGATATCTCTCAAATTATACCATAGACACAATGGAGGATCTTTTAAGGTCAAGAGTTGTTGTGTTGAAGGAGAAAACCTGAATGTGTTTTTTAATAGATTTTTAATTTAATTAAAATTATTAAATGATCCATAAAAAATAGGGTCACATGGGTAATCAACATAGTTTACCAACCCAAGAACATTCATGGATAACTTCACGTTGGATAAGGGAATTGCACATGGTTTACCCCCACAGGTTACTATCTATGATCCAACTATGTGAAAAGACTCTGTGAAAATTTGATAAGATTGTAGTTTTGTCTACACGGACAGGTGGTCCTTCCCATAATCTTTTCACTAACTGTGATTCTTCATCCTTTCACCAAAATCATGGGTTCAGGGATCTGGACCAGCCCCAATCACCATTGTTCCCTCTATAACCTCAACAGGAATTCGTGTTAAGAAACATTTATGAAAATAAAATGAAAATTTATAAAAAAGGTGATTTTTACGTCAATGAAAAATAGTATTATTACAAACATCACCACTAATGAAGTAAAACCCCAAATTTCTCTTCAAATGGTGATAATGTATGTTCTGAGAATAATACTTCCCACTTCGATCGTACATTGGAATCATGCTCCCAGGTCTCATCCTGTACTTGTCAGTGATGCAATTGAAATCATACTGGACGATTAGACCAACCTTAGATAACCTTCATTCAACAATCCAAAATTCATATAGGATAGTCCTCATAGTATTAATATACATGTTACAAAACATCTTCATGTTGAAAATAATGTTATGTGTCTAAAAAATAAGGTAATAGTATAGAAACTGGAAGATATCATTTATATCTTGGTACATCTGAGGTAAATACCACAGATTGGCTAGAAACATTAATCTCTCCAAAATCATGAATGGCCCAACATATCTTAGTGAAATATTAACTTATCTCTTAATCCGTTTGTGTCCCAGCCTCAATGAAACACATAAGAAAACATGATCCCTAACCTTGAACACTATAGGTCATATTTGGAGATCTTCATATGATTTATGATGAGACTATACAGTATACATACTCTTCTGAATCAACAAGAACCACCTCTATTGACCTCTAAATAAGATAAGGTCGCAACATACATGCCTCTCATACCTCTAACCAACATAGGGGTCATTGTAATGGACATCCGTACAAATCCTCATATAGAGGTTTAGAAATAGTTTCCTAAAAGATATTATTGTAGGATAGTTCATCCATGTGTATATACCACTCCCAATATCCCTTGATGTCTAAGATGATTTCTCATAAAATTTCCACCAGAACATGAATCGTTCTATCTGACAGGCCATCTTTCTGGGGATAGTATGTTGTAATCAAAAGCACTTGAGTTCCCACTACCTTATGTAAACCTTTCTAAAACTATGATGTAAACTGAGCATCTCGATATGAAATAATAGAGTTTTAGAGCCCATGAATTCAAAGTATCTCCAAGATATACAACCTCCCAATTTCATCAAATAAAATGAATCTTTTGTAGGTTGGATGTGATAAAACATTGTGAGACTATCAACAACAACCCTAACAACATCATTACCATGGGTCTACCTCGGGAAACTAGTAATAAAATCTATCATGATATCAATCCACTTCCACTCAGAAATGTATAGCTTCAGTAAAATATTATTGGTCTATGTTGTTCCACCTTTAACTATTGATAGGTGGAACACCTATTGAAAAAACCATATCAGTCATGTTTCATAATTGGACACCAACACTAATGATGTAAATTTTGATACATCTTGGTGACACCATGTTTCACTGACGATGATAAACCATGAAAATCTAGCATCAGTTCATCGCATATATATATTGAGACCCATACATCACCATATACTCATAACATATAATCATCAACACTAGTCCTTCCAGGATGGTCCTCACCTTCCACAATATTTTGTAGAACTAGGCCTTTTGAGTTTGATAGCTACTTCATCCTCACTCTAACAGTAGAGTAGAGGTAACAACTGATGATGAAAAGAATGTATGCCCCTAAATGTCATGAACCTCCATGTTTATATAAGATAAAAATACCTATGTTTCCACTCAGTATAGTCCTATTGCACTTCCTATATCTGAGTCCTCCTACTCAGTTCATTGGACAATGCATTACCCTACCCAGGAATGTAGTGTTGCTCTAAGTCAATAGATAGAAGGTATTTAACCCACCCTCACTGCCTCATATTTATATCACACTATATAAATATATACTGGATGATTTTTGGTCTGTGTACACCAAAAAAATCTCTCCCAGTTAGTAATATCACCAAAATAACAATGCTTCAGCAATTGCAGCATACTCGAGATCATGCATCAGGTAATTCCTCTCAAGTTGTCTCAAAGGTCGAGAACTATACACAATGAGTCAAATCTCCATGAATATGAACTGATCCCTTCCCAATACATGATTGATCATAGTATATAGTGTTACTAATACATGGTCTAGAATAAATAGTATTGGCACTAAATTTAATCTCCCTTTCAACTTCTTAATGTTTGTCTCATAAGAATCTGGACATTCAAACATCACACCTTTCTTTATCAAGCCCATCAATGGTGCTGCTAAGAATTAGAAGTCCATTATGAAATGATTATAGTAATCATCCATCCATAATAAACTCTAAACCTAAAATATTTTCTTCACATTCTCATAAGAAACTAAAACTCTCACATTCATTGTGTCCACTGATACTTCTATCTTGGAGTTGATGTGACCCAGTCTATGAATATGATCCATCACGGAGTGACAAATTGTGGGAATAAAAAACTGATTTTCTCTTAGTTTATTAATAATTATATTATTATGAGAGGCATTGTAATATTGATTATGATAATACTCTATGATTTCATCCATGATACCCACCACAAACAAATCGAGGTATTGATGTAACTCTATGTTCATGAGTTCCATGAAGACCACTAGCACATTCATGAGATTGGACGACATAGTCAAATACACATATAGACTATACCTACTCTAGATGGTTGTGCGTGGTATTTATAATGTTATAACAGAAACCTGATGGTAACTAGATATCCAATCAATCGTTTAGAAGACCCGAACTCCTTCGTGTTTGTAGAAGTGACCATCTATCCGCGATAGATGATACCGGTACTTAGCCATCAATTAATTCACATTCCTATAATCCTCTCATATCCTGAGGGTACTTTTTTCATTTTCTCAAAAGGATTAGAGAACCTAATAGATAAGAACATAGTTTTATGAAACCATTTTCCACTTAATCTGATTACATCTTGTTGATATCTGGAAATTTCATCATAGCTATCCTATAAGGAGGAATGGATACCAGTGCATCTTCTGTCAGAAGATCGGTGGAGAAGTCTACAACTCTCACTAGAGCCACTCATGATAAGTGATCCTTTAAGAAAACCATAAAACAATCAAAAATATAAATAAAATCATTCTAAAATAACTGTCATGACCCATCCTAGTGGGGCCCAAGCCGCAACTCCCCATGCCCGCCTCCAATAGGCCAGGGGATGGTGACTAGCACCGAGTATGCATGCTACTAACTTGGGATGCATATCCTATAAACCTATACACATGCACACACATTTCCAATCCCACAAATCGGAAAAGTAAAAACTACCAAAAATGGAAAATATGCATGCGTACACTAAATCCCAACTAACAGAGTATGACAGGAAAGTAAGTTACAAGAAATTAAAACCCTGGGCCAAAAGTACAAGCCCACCAAAAGAGAGTCTGTTACAGAGTCCAACCTGTAAATAAAAGTGTTTGGATTGTAATATGTGGCCATAGGAACACACCTCAGCCTGTCTGATCTCACTGAGTACCATCCAGTCCTGGTCCACCTTGAATCCTATCAAAGTCTTGCTCCTCTGTACAAGACACGACACGTACGGGCAAAGCCCATGCAAGGGTGAGTATAACAATACCCAGTAGGACACCCCGAAACCACAAAGGAAATACAACAAGGGGAAAACCACAAAAGAAATATACAGTCATCTCTACACAGTATATGTCTACAGAACATATAACAAGAATATCTAGATATACTCAAACACGATCGATTATCGTGAAACCACTACTAAGATCAAGCTCGAAGATTCCACTAAGAACGTAACAAGGAGAACACACTCCTAGGTCTGAAGAGAGAGATATGATGTACTCGATCCGGGATAACACACTCCACATGTACTTTGATAACATGATGCTCAGATGAGGATCACAACCAATATCCATGGGGTGATTCCAACAACTCAGTCTGAACTAATCCGCTATGCAGAGGATCGGTGCCTGGGTACAATTGGTCATGTCGATACCAGGAACTCTACCTAGGGTTCTAGAAATGAATAGAGGATCTGGCTCTAAGTCTCACAGAGGAGATTCCAACAACTCTATTCAGGAAGTCCAGCTGAAGGGATCATCCTCTTGTGTAAAGGAAATGATACTAGAACCTTCAGGGAAAAGACCAAGGGTACGAATCCTAAGAAATCTAGTCCATGTCACAGAAGAAAAGTGGCTCATGCCATGAAGAATTGGTTACACGGTGTGTAGTATGGTTACATGTCGTGTTCCTTGACCCTGGGTACTTCCCATGTAAATGGCCCGTTTCATCCTTCCAACTTGTGTAAATCTAAACTGCATGGCCTGTAGAGGAATCACACGCCGTGTTCCTTGACTCAGGGTACTGCCCGTGTAAACAGCGCATGTCATTTGGCTTGTTGGAAAGAAAGAAACTACACGGCATGTAGACGAGTCACACGCCGTGTCCAAGAACCTAGGCTCGCTCCGTGTACGCTGGACATGTGCCCGTACACGGCCTCTGTCTGTGTATGTGCCACCTGCCCATGTACCAGTACACGGGGTATCCCATGTATATGGTCGGGTAAGGTCGAGGAATGGTATTCACGCCGTGTCCTTGGCCGTGTACCCATTTAGTTGTCGTGTACTCCAAGAGTAAATGCCTGGTGGTCCATCGACGAACACACATCGTGTAGCCCATACTACACGGCGTGTAGTCAGGATTTTTCCAGAAACACCATCTTATTCCTCACGTCACAGCTGAACCTCCGGAACCTTAGTTTCTCATCCATTCATCTCGGTACTCCATGGATGGGTTCATTTTATCATACGAACATTGTAACGATTATTTTTGGCTCATAAATCATATCATAAACCTCAAATGATCCATTCGAAGAAAAATGCCTGAAAAATTGTATCTCCTAATCCGCTCTGAATCGCCTGCTGAAACCATCGTCGCACCTCCATGACATCGCTACGGGGTTGGATCTTTAATCTCGGATCGTTGCACCAAAAAACAAATGTGCAACGATCGATTTCCTCCAAGAAATCATAGAACGCAAAGATGAATGTGAGGGACAAAAATACAATAATCAAACAAGAGGGACGAACCTCGATTGTTGTTCGTGACGATTCTGGTTCGTCACCGTTAGTTCAAAACCAAAAAACCTCAAAATCCCCACAAAAACCGTCCAGCAAGAACGATCGATCCGTGGGCTAATCTGTTCATGGATTTGTTCGCGTTCATCATGGAAATCAAAAATGGGGATGAAAATAAAAAACATCCTACCTAGATGTTCAGCATTCGTTGGGAAGATCGGGTCGCCGCGTCGTCGTCGCCGGCGAAAATCATCAAGAACGTTGTTGCCGCATCGGGTGGCCTTCTCCAGATTCTCCAGAGCTGCCAGGGGTTTTAGGGTTATGAGGTGTGTAACCCTGGACCCCTACGTAGGTATTTATTTAAAAAAAAGGTATGAAATATCTATTTTAGTAGATTTAAAATATTTCGCTGTGGAATAAAATATCTTTATTTAAATATTTTATTACTCTTATGTCCCAAAACCTGGATATCCCCACCGACCTGCGCCAGCCGATGATAGGTCTCACCTTAGTTAAAATAGCTCCTCTGAATGCAACGGTTCCTTTAGATTCCTGATCTGAGTACCCATTTTGATTTATTCCTATTTTTTAGGAAAATCACATGTTTGCGTCATTTAATTATTTAATTAAATTCAAACATTTGTCCCGGGCTCACCAGGCCTTAGAACTGCATGTCGTCTCAGAGAAAGTTCTTGAATTAATTCCGATATAAAAATAAAATAATACATGGAAAAATCTGGGACATTACATCACACGCACCTTAATGCTTTTACGTCCCCGAAAAGCCAAAATGTAGGATACTCAAAAAGATGTGTGTAATGCATGCGAATCTGATCCTCTCGCTCCCACATTCTCTTTTAAAGATTCATGTGCTGCCACCAGAAACACACAAAGGGAATAGCTCGCCCACAAATGATCTTCTCCTATCGATCCTTGATATCCACTGGGTACTCAGCAAAGGTCACTCCATCATTGATGTCCAGCTCACCCCAATCGATAACGTGTGATGGATCATGCACGTACCTCTGTAACTGCGACACATGGAAGACATTGTTTACCTGATCCATCTAAGGAGGTAGAGCCAAGCGATACGCCACCATGCCAACTCTACTCAGAATCTGTAAAGGGCTGATGGATCTCAGAGATAGCTTGCCTCCTTAGCCAAATCTATGCAATTCCCATCGAGGTGAGACCTGAAGGAACACATGGTCTCCCTCCTCAAACTCCAAGGGACTCCGCCTCTTGTCGGCATAATTCTTCTGCTGACTTTGTGCAGTATTAATCTGCTCCTGGATGATCGGTACCTTCTCTGTAGTAGCTCTCACCATCTCTGGGCCCAAAAGTACTGACTCTCCTAGTTCAATCTAGCAAAACGGTGACCTACAAGGTTGCTCGTACGGAGCCTCGAATGGTGCCATAGAAATAGTGGAATGATAACTGTTGTTATATGAATATTCCACCAGCGGTAGGTGATCCTACCAATTACGACCGAAGTCAAGTATGCAAGCTCGAAGCATATCCTTTAGGACCTAGATATTCTGCTTTATCTAACCATATGTATGGGGATGAAACGTTGTGCTCAAGTGTAACTGAGTCCCAAAAGCTTCTTGCAATGCCTTCCACAACTGGGATGTGAAACGATTATCCTGATCTGAGACTATTTTTTATGGAACTCCATGAAGTCAAACTATCTCCTGCTTGTAGAGGCATACCAAGCTCTCTACTGAACTCTGCTACCATATGGCGAGGAAGTGGGCTGACTTGGTGAGTCGATGAATGATTACCCAGATGGCATCGTGTCCCCTTGACGTACGTGGTGAACCTGTCACAAAGTCCATGGATATCCCATCCCACTTCAACTCTGTCACCTCAGGGGGCTGAGTCAAGCCAGTTAGCACCTGGTGCTTAGCCTTTACATGCTGAAAAGTAAGGCACCGAGAAACAAACTCTGCCACACACTTCTTTATTTCTGGCCACTAGTAATGATGTTGGTGGTCCTGATATATCTTTTCCACACCTGGATGCACCGCCAAAGGGGATGAATGGAACTCTCTTAGGACCTCCTCCCGCAACGTCATTGGTACTACTGTACACCCTCTGAAAAGAAAAATCTGCTCCCCACCTTCTGAATATCCATCAGCCGCAACACTTGTGGATATCTGAGCACGTAGAGTCTCACAGTTAGCATCCTTTTTCTGTGATTCCCAGACTCACTGTAAGAGTGGAGGGGTAACAAACATTGATTGGAGGTAGGATCCCTCATATACATCCATGAAGGATAACTGTAAGGAGGCCAACTACCTCATCGCTTCATCTAGTAACTGCGAACCATATTTTCAACAGAGAGCATCTTCCAATACGTTCCCTTTACCAAGAGTATAAATGATCTCAATGTCGTAATCCTGGAGGAACTCATGCCACCACCTCTATCTCAAATTCATATCTTTCTGCGAAAAGATATATCTGAGACTCTTGTGATCAGATTAGATGATAAACCACTCACCCATCAGGTAGTGCCACTACATCTTCAACGAGAAGACTACTGCTGCCAACTCAAGATCATGGGTCGCATAGTTCTGCTCTATGGCCTCAACTGATGTGGGCCATAGGCAATCACTACTTGCCTCTGCATATGGATACAACCAAGCCCGGTTCCTGATGCATCGCAGAACACTACGTACATGACACCCTCCTCCGGTAATCTCAAGATCAAGATGCTCGTCAAACTCTGTCTCAACTTCTAGAATGCCTTCTGGCATCTCTTGGTCCACAAGAAAGGATGCCTCATTTGGGTCAAAGCTTTCAAGGGTTCTAAAATCTTCAAGAAATCAATAAAAAAATTCCAATAGAAGCATTCTATCCCAAGGAAAATCCGCACCTTTGTCACTCTCCGAGGTGGTTCACATTCTATAATTGCCTCCACCTTGGTTGGGTCCACTGCTACACCATCTGATGAGAAAACGTGTCCCATAAAGTGGACCTCCTATATACAGAATTGAAACATTGAGAGTTTCCCATACAACCGGTTCTCTCAGAGTGTGTCCAGAACCAACCTTTGGTGTCTCACATTCTCCTCCTCAGATGCAGAGTACACAAGGATATCATCGATGAAGACTACTTTGAACCAATCTAGATAGGGATGAAAGATCCAGTTCTTGAGTCCCATGAACACTGCCAGGGCGTTCGTCACACCGAAGGGCATCACAAAGTACTCATAGTGACAATAGCGGCATCTGAAATCCATCTTCGGTATATCCTCATCCCATACCCGCAACTTGTGATAGCCTGATCGTAGATCAACCTTAGAGAACCATCGTTCCCCTCTTAACTAATTGAAGAGGTCATTGATCCTCGGTAGTGGATACCGGTTCTTTATGGTCACCAGATTCAAGTGCCAGTAATCCACACATAGCCTCAAGCTCCCGTCTGCCTTCTTGGAAAACAGCATTGGGGACACCCAGGGTAAAATGCAGGGTCTCAAAAAGCTCTTCTTCTACAAGCCATGCAGCTGCACTCTTAGCTCACGAAGCTCTGCAGGAGCCATCTGATATGATGATACAGATATCGCTGTTGTCCTGGGATGCAACTCAGTGTAGAAATTTATTTCCTGACAAGGAGGTAATCTGGGGACATCCTCTGGGAATATTTCCTCATACTCAGCCACTACTGCTGGAAACTGGAAACATGTAACACCTGTCATGCCAAGGGCAAGGCTAGCCAACTGATTTGAAATCAGTGGTGCCTTCTTATGCACGAGTCCATCCTGCGCTGCCTGGTACTCTCTTTCACCAACAAAATAGAACCTCATTCTATCACTGCAAACACACCGCACCATTCTCCTAAAACAGTCGATCTGGGCATAAACTGTGGATATCCAATCCATACCAAGAATGACATTGTAAGGCCTAGACGCTACCACCAAGAGTTTCTAACTGAAACTCTCACCTCCAAGGGTCAGGTCACACTGTATATAGAGGAGTGTGCTCTATGAATCTTCTCCAGTCGGTGTTTCAAAGAATAAGGGTCGAGTCAACGACTCAACTTGAATATCAAGGTATCAAACAAGATAAGCAGCCAGAAAGGAATGACTAGAACCCGTGTCTATCTGTACGACATGCAAAGTATAAAAGACATAGATTGTACCTCTAATCATTCTGGGAGTACCTTGGTCATAAGCCTCAGCCATCTACAGATGTCCCTTCCTTTGTCCACCACCTCCTTAAGCCAGGGGTGGACCTCCTAGAGGGGGTGTTGGTAATGGGTCAAAATGCCGACCACCGCCAGCTGATCTCCCAAATCCTCTACTCCATTCGCCACCCCGCGGATCTGTCTTCTCCACACGTTGTCTCTTCCTCGGTGGTCCATCCACTGCTCCCGTGTCAGTAGTATGGTGGGTCGAACTATATCGAGCTAGATGTCCCCTGTCATCACATGAGTAGAATCGCCTCTCTCGAGGCTGGCTGGATGTGCCCTGTGAATCCTGTACGGTAGATCCCCTTTCCGGGGATCTCCTCTGAAATCGTCTCCCACGCCTGGGTCCCTAACGTCGGCTCCCTACTGCCGAGGCCTCTGATCGAGCTCCCCCACCACTGACAATTGCCGGTTGTCTCTGCTCTGCCAAGAAGCTCTCGACCACCAAAGCATGCTCGACCACCCCAGCATAAGTAGGAATGATCAAAGAGATGATGCTAGCTCGGATATCTTGGTGCAAGACCCGCTCAAAAGTCTGATCTCGAAAGTACTGATCTCTGGACATTTCCATCGAGTACCGCGAGAGGTTGGTAAACCTCGGTGAATAGTAAGCCACTCACATAGTTCCCTGCTAGAGCTGAAGAAGCTCCTATATACATACTTCTCTTAGGGTAACAGGTGAAAACTCGTATCTGAAGAGGTGCTCAAACTTTGACCATGCAAGAGTCGCCTCGTCGTGGGTCTGGATAACCAAAGTCCACCATTGTCTTACCGAGTCCTACAGAAGGCTCACTTCTAGGATCACCATCTGGTCTTCTGGTGTCCTGATCAAATGGAAGAATCTAGTCACTGCCTCATGTTAGTCCTCTGCTGCCTGAGGGTCAGGATCTCCTTGAAACATGAGGGGTATCAATCTCTAAAACTCGTGGAGTGCGCTCAGCCTGTGGTCCTCTTCCACTAGTACAGAAAGCTCTAAACATTGCTCCATAGGTGGAAGGATAACTGGAACACCACCCAATGTTAAAACTGGGGGATCTGGTCCCTGAATCGAAGCATCATCACTGAGGGGGTCATCCTCTTGATCGAGCTGCTAGATCCTAGTGGGTGCGCGTTGCGGAGGCATCCGGTAAGGAAACATGATGTATCTCAGTCATTGAGTATATCTGGAGAGCTGACTCAAGAAAGACATGGAAACCACAACCCATTCCTATATGCGGCATGTAACTTTATTTTCCCATTCAACTAGTGTTATCATGATCTGAGTCGAAAAGCAAGTTATAAAAGTCATGTTGTATGGATACGTCCGCTGCCCATACCAACACTGGGGTCCCTGGCCTGAAATCCGAACTTGAAACACTTAACACTGTTGCCCCAAACCAACTCACAGAATCTTGCTCCTAAGGTAGAACTGACTGCCTTTGATACCACTCTTTCATGACCCATCCCAGTGGGAATGAGAGCCGCAAATCCCCAATCCCACCTCTAATTGGCCTGGGGATGGTGACTACCACCGTGTAGGCATGCTCCTAACATTGGAGGCATTACCTATAAACCTGTACACATGCACACACATTTCCAAGCCCACAAAGCTGAAAAGTAAATACTACTAAAAATGGAGAAGATGCATGCATACAATAAATCCCAACCAATAGAGTACGACATGAAAGTAAGGTACAATAAAGTAAAACCCTGGGCCAAAAGTACAAGTCCACCAAAAGAGAGTCTGTAACAAAGCCCATCCTGTAAAGAAAGGAGTTGGGACTACAGTCTGTAGCTTTAGGAACACACCTCAGCATGTCTGATCTCAATGAGTACCGTCCAGTCCAATTCCGCCTAGAATCGTGTCAAAGTCTCACTCGTCTGCACAAGACACGACACGTGTGGGCAAAGCCTGTGCATGGGTGAGTATAACAATTCATAGTAGGACACCCCGAAACCACAAAGGAAATAAAACAAGGGGAAAACCAAAAAGGAATGATACAGTCAGATCCAACAGTATATGTATACAGAACATATAACAAGAATATCCAGATATACTCAAACATAATCGATTATCATCAAACCACCACTAAGATCCAGCTCAAAGATTCCACTAAGCACGTAACAAGGAGAACATACTCTAAGGTCTTAAGAGAGAGATATGAAGTACACGTTTCAGAAGAACACAGTCCACATGTACTTCGAGAACATGATGCTCAGATGTGGATCACAACCAATAGCCATGGGGTGATTCCAACAACTCAGTTTTAACAAATCCTTTAAGTAGAAGATTGACAACTGGGTAAAGTTGGTCATATCTATACCAATAACTCTATCTAGGGTTCTAGGAATGAATAGGGGATCTGGCTCTAAGCCTCACAGAGGGGACTCCAACAACTCTATTTAGGAAGTCCTATTGAGGGGATCATACTCCTGTGTAATAGAAATGATACCAAAACCATCAGGTAAAAGTCCAAGGGTACAAACCCTAAGGAAGCTAGTCCATGTCATAGAAGACAAGTGGCTCACACTATCAAGAATTTGTTACACAGCGTGTAGTATGGTTACACGTTGTGTTACTCGACCCCAGGAACTACCCTTGTAATGAGCATGTGTCATCCATCAAAGTTGTGTAAAACTAAACTACACGGCGTGTAGAGGAATCACACGCCGTGTTCCTTGACTCCGGGGTACTACCTATGAAAACAACCCCTGAAATTTGGATTGTCGGATAGAAAGAAACTACACTAAGTGTAGACGAGTCACATGCCGTGTCCGAGAACATGGGATCGCTCCGTATACACTGGCCATGTGACCGTACCCGACATCTCTCCTTGTCCGTGCCGCATGCCTGTGTACCAGTACACTGGGTATCCCGTGTATCTGGTTGGGTCTGGCCGGGGAATGGTATACATGCCAGTTCCTTGGTCGTTTACCCATTTCGTGTCCGTGTACTCCCAAAGTACACGCCAGGTGGTCCGCTGTTCAACACATGCCATCTAGCCCATAGTACACGGCGTGTAGTTGGGATTTTTCCATAAACGTCGTTTTCTTCCTCGCGACGCTGCTGAACCTCTGGATCCTCAGTTTCTCGACCTTTCACCCAGATACTCCAGGGATGGGTTCGTTTCATCATACAAACATCGTAATAGGTGTTTTCATCTCATAAATTGGATCATATACCTCAAATGATCCGTCCAAAGAAAAACATCTGAAAACTCATATCTCTCAATCCACTCTGAATCACCTGCCGAACCATCGTCGCACCTCCGTGACATCGCTCTAGGATTGGATCTTCAATCTAAGATCTTTGTGCTAACAAACGAATGCGCAATGATTGATTTCCTCCAAGAACTCATAGAACGCAATGAAGAACATGATGGAGAAAAGATCAAGAATAAAACAAGAGGGACGAACCTCGATTGTTTTTCATGACGTTTCGGGTTCGTCGCCGTTAGTTCAAAACCAAACAACCTCAAAATCCACGCAAAACCCGTCCCGCAAGAACGATCGATCTGTGGGCTACTCTGTTCATGTATTAGTTCTCATTCATCACAGAAATCAAAAATGGGATGGAAATCAAAAACAAACCTCCTACCTGGATCCGCGGTGTCTGTTGGTGAAGATCTGGTCGTCGTGTCGTTGTCGCCGGAGAAAATCGTCAAGAACGTTGTTGTCGCGTCAGGTGGTCTTCTCCAGAGCCTCTAGAGCCTCTAGAGCCACTAGGGGTTTCAGGGTTATGAGGTTTGTATCCCTGGACCCCTGCGCAGGTCTTTATTTTAAAAAAAGATAAGATATATCTGTTTCAGTAGATTTAAAAGATTTTTTTGCAGAATAAAACATTTTTATTTAAATATCTTATTACTCTTTCGTCCCAAAAACTGGATTTCACCACCGACCTGCGCCGGCCGATGTGAGGCCCCGCCTAAGGTAAAATCGCTGCTATAAACACAATAGTGCCTTCAAATTTCTGATCTGAGCACCTGCTTAGGAGTTATTCCACTTTTTTCAGGAAAATCACATTCATGCCTAATTTAATTATTTAATTAAATTCAAACATTTGTCCTGGGCTCATCGGGCCACGGAACTGCATGTCATCTTAGAGCCTCATCTACAATTAATTCCCATATAATATTAAAAAAATACATGAAAAAATATGGGACATTACTTTCACACTATTTATTTATATAGAAACACAGAATCATAGTTGTCATCCTGCCCATGCCATGATTCTTGGGTCCAACTCAGCTCACTTACACACATGATTCACCTTTTGAATGTACTCTCTACCCTATGGTCATGTAAAGGTCACCCTTCAATGATATCATTCAATAAAATCATGAAAGGGAACCAACCAATCCATCCCAAGAATGATTTCAAATCATGTCACCTTGAGGATGAAGTAGTACCATGTGATGTCACACCAACCAATCATGAGGGGGGACTCCCTACACATTCATACCACCTACTTTCTAATTTCAAAAAAAATTTCAAGAATCAGGATTTTGTTAGAATACTGAACACTGAGCTCAAAGAACTCTATAATGGGAAAAGACAAAAATCATTGGGAAGAACCTATATTAAAGAGTGAAACAACTAATGTATAGGCAACTAGAATAGTACCTTTGATGTTAAATGGTTTGGGATCCTGCTCGTATGGTTCTATTGAACTGCATATGAATGGAATATACCATGGCCATGTGTCATGGCCTAGCCACCCTAATATGAACCACTATGCCTTCACTATAAACCTGGGGTCAGGCTACCATGGAATGTTTCACTAGATGTTCCGCAATTCTAGGCCTAATGAAAAGATTTTGACCCTAATCCTAAACATGAATTTGGTACATATCCTCTTTTACTTTTTTTTGATGTTATTATTCTACATAATAGTTGTACATAGCATAAATTTATATATGGTTATCACTCAACTATGTCCCTTTGACAATGTGGTCGCATATGTACCATCCTACTTCACTAGTAGCACCTCACCTAGAAAATTGAATGTATGGTATCATTTCTAATATCACCACATGGATGCTCCAAATGATAATTCCTACAACCGAATGAAGCTGTAACAGATCAAGATACCAAATTTCTCAGGTTCACACCCCCAATATCTATAGGATTACATTTTTAATTAGAAAATGATTCACTATTACAGTAATGGTAGTCAATATAAAAAAAATAACCACTGACCAGATTTCATAACTAAGACAATCTTTGTATCTTCTTGCTCTAGATATCACATCACTGATCAGAATAGCTGGGAAGCGCTAGATGTAGAGACCCGAATCTTGAAGTACATGAATATTACATTACTTTTGCGGAATACTTAGTACATAACAAAAACACACACACACAAGGATCGTAATAGTTTAGTGTCTTTGGAAACTCGGAACGTAATCTTCAAATCGTGGTGAAAGATCTTCAATATCTCCCATAAAGATCTTCCCTTTTTTTACCTAAAACTTTCTGGGGAAAAGAAAACGTAAAAGGGTGAGCTCAAATGCTCAGTAAGGGTAAACAAAAGAAAAATCAATCACATCATATTCATAAGAACATAACTTTTGGAAATAGTAACCTGCAAAAGAGAGCATAATTTCATAACATGGGATAAATCATAGTAGTGAAATGAAATCCCAATAATCATAACATAAAACATGAAACTTTGTGGCATTCACACATAATCATAGAGAATCATTTTTTGTTATTCATGACTCATTGCCAAGATTATCTTAGTGGACAAAGTCCCTTTCTGAACCGAGTCACCCTCGTTTCAGTCTTGTTTCACTGAACCGGTATAACCTACTGTTCCAGCCATGTCTATCTCATGAGATATAAAATAATTAACCAATGCATTGGAGGGAGATATAGGTCCCACCCATCTTATAATGAATCCTTTCTTATGTGTGCCACATAATCATAAATCATACATCATAACATAACACATGTAACAAAAATGGGATTCTTGAAACATCATGACATCATAAAACAAATCATATAAGGTAAATGAATTCATAAAAATAATTCCCTCAAAACATAATCAAATAAATGTAATAATAGGGATAAAAATAGAACCCTATATTATCTTATATGGAAAATAATTTTGATAAAACATTTGAACTCCATTCTTGAGGAAAATATCCTTTCTACTTCAAAAACACTTTTCTTTTCTTAACATGTCATACAATTATAAACTAAAAGAAGTTGATTAAAAATAAACTTGAAAACCTATAAAGGGATATTCTTGGATATAATGTTTTAAAAATCCATTCTTGCCGTATAATTTTAAAAAAAACATTCTTCGTACTTTTGTCGTAAAAGTCAAAAAGTACCTCGTACGAAAAAATACAAAAGATTCCTTTCATATTCTTTTCTAAAAACTCACCGAAGGGTAAAATTGGGTTTAAACAGTTTTATGTGGATGTAAATAACATTACATATTGAGGAAACATGGATGTGGATGATAAAATACACCCCAGTAAATTTCAAAGTATAAACAATCTCGGATAAAAATGAGATTGTGATATTTCCTTTACCTTAGGTCCGATTTGCTTTGTACGTGTCCGAAGATCCTGTATAATGGTTTAAATAATGTTATTGACTTATTCAAGAATCATACATATTGATATGATATCATATATGGTCATATTCTTAGCTTCTTATTAGTAATATATCATTGTTAGTTGTTACTCAGGTCTTTATTGCCTTTTGTTCTTATGCGTGTTTTTCCGAATAAATTCTTATTCTTATTTTAAGGTTATATATACCTTATAGCCAGAATGGTATTAGTGTAACATATATCATATTTATTCATTCAATTCATTTATATAATTACTATGTAATGATGATCATGTAGAATGAGTCGCATCACATCGTGGAGACGGTATTCCGTACGTACGCAAGAGCGATGATATTGTTCCCATGATCGTGGAATTGTATTTAAGTGTATTTATACTATTTCAGTATCAATATCAATTTATAATAATCATATATAGTTACTCATTACACCATTATACCCATCCTTGTAAGGTGATGGTGGAAAATAGATTACACCACGGCGTGGAGACGGTATTCCGTACGTATGCACGCGCGGTGATTTCATTTTTCCGTAGGATGGATAGAAGGTGAATTAGGGTTGTTTCATATTTATAATAAAATATCAGTATTTAATTAATACTGATTTTATTACTTTATCATGAAACAACTAAAGAAGAAGAAGTTGAAGAAGAAAGAAATTGAAAAGATTGGTAATGGATATTACCTCTTCTTTGAAACGCCTCTTTGAATCCTCCACTTAGGGAACTAAGATTGGTCTTTGAAGAAGACCAGGACCTCTAGGATTATTCTAGGGAAGTGGAGAAGGGATTTTGGCCGGGGTTGGCCGAGCTTGAGTGCTCAAATTGGTGTGAGGAGGAGGGGGAGGAGGTGCCCTTTTATAAGGGAGGAGAGGGGCACCTTAGGAATATCTCAAAATATTATTTTATATTAAAGTCAAAATCGGTTTATAATGGTTCCAAAGGGTCTTATTTAGAAGGTAAAGTGGGGATGGGTCGAAATCCTATCATCCAATAGGATTCAGACAAGTTTTGATTATTATTTTAACCTTATCAATTAGATTTAACTCTAAGTTAACTAATTTAACTTTTACTGTGACTTTTTGTTTTCTTACACTATATGGTTAATACACTTACTATAACATGCCAAACGAACCCCAAGTTGATTATTATTAATATATATATCCTTATCTAAGTAATTTGGCCGAACCATAGATTTTTAGGAATTAAATAACAATTAATAATATAATATTTGTTTTAAAAACTAATTTATGTCAATTTTGACACTATTTGGTATATGATTTTTATGAAATTTTTAACAGAATGATAAGTTCGAAACAAGTTACATAAATCAACACTAACATGTCATATTAACCTATATAATTAGTTTAAGTCATAAAAAGTCTCAAAGTACATTTATTTGGTCATTTATAACATCAATTATGTTAATATTTTCGTAAAAGGTAATTACTACATCATCGTTGTGTCATAAATAAATTAAATTATTTAAAGTATAAAAATTACACATAACATACCATTATGTAGGAAATCTTTGTAGATTTCTAATGAATATTTATAGTAGAAATTATATTATGTATAACCCTATATTAAAAATGTTTTAGTAAATAAACTTTGATTTTAACTCTTTTAACACTTCTTTGAATTAAATAATAATAAATGTCCTAATCTAATCCAAGTGGGCCTAAATGATAATATTTTACACTTAAGGTTGTTTTTGGTCGAGATACACTTGTCCAATAGGATTAGGACATGTGTTAGGGTAATATTAATATCATTTTTACCCTTAATTACCCTATTTACTTTTAACCGTGGTAAATAAAAGTTAAAAGTTACTATTCACCAAAAATTATTTTCATCTCATTGAACGACATTTTACATACTGAAATCAACCGTGTCTCTCAGATTTTTGAAATTCCATTCACAAAAGCGTTAAAATTAAGATTTATGAAAAAATTAATTTTTTTAACTACCACTTAGTAGTTTCACTATTCATCAAAAATTGAAGTTTTTCAGAAAAATGAAAAAATTTCACCCTAGGCTATAATTGATATTCCAAATTCAAAAATGATTTCTATTTTACAAAATTCACAACATATAAGTTGCATTAATTAATTTTATAATTAATTTCCTCTGTCACAACAAATAACGTGTTTTTAAGAGATAATAACTATCAAAAGATTAACACTTGTTTATGTCTGGTGTAAATGTGAAATTACATCCAATGACCAACATTGTATTGATTTGTAAAAATATATTCTAAATATATTTTAAAACCACTAAAATTAATAATTTATCACTATTAATTATTTCGATTAAAAAAGTTGTTTTTAATTAAAATTTAGTAATTTTCACTATTCATCACAAAATAAAAGTTATCCAAAAAGTACCAAAATTTCACCCTAAGCTAATTTCGATATTACGAATCCAAAAAAGAATACCTTTTTGAAAAATAAAATTACAAAATTTCAAAAAGTGGTTATTACTATTCATAACGGCTAGTTTTAATAATATTTTTATAGCGTATTGTTTTTTAGTGAAACTCGTTATTGCGTACTACACACGCTATCGAGGAAGGTCGCGATTGTGTTTAATGCAAGGAAAATCAAGGATTCGTGTTGTGCAAGCTCCTTTTGGTGTAGCGTACAACACAAGACATTAGTGAAATTAAAAAGAATATTTTTCATAAAATCTCGGGGTGTTACATTCTACCCCCCTTAAAATGAATTTCGCTCTTGAATTTTGTCGAGGTTATAAATGGTTTACTATTCGAAAGTTTCTTTAATAGAAACCCACATCGTAAAAAAGGAATACCAAAACCAATATTTAAAAACGAAAGTATGAAACGTAACGGTTACCCAAATAAACTAATCGCTGGGATTCCACATAGGTAAAAATATGGATATGGAAGAGAAATCTAACCATCATGTTCTGATGGAGAGTGGTAGAGAACATGGCTATGGAAAAGCCAGAAATAAAAAAGCCATAAATTTGTGACGATCTTGGGTACCATCTGATTCATCGGATATAAGGGCACTAGGACAACATTTTTGGTTTTCAAGATCGTTTCCCTAAAGTTGAAGAGTTTGAATTAGAATAAATACTTACTTTATTTTGGTACAATCTCACTGTTGTTCATGCCTTGTACAATTTCTACTTCTTCTCTTAAATAAATGAAGTTGAATTTGTTATTCGTGAAGTGTTAGCAGATCATGTGATAGAATGACGGGTCATTCCATCTGTCTCAAACAAAAGGTTAGCAAAAATTATATACATAAGTCAATATATAGTGAGATTAATCATATATGGTTCCTAAAATGGACTTATACTTGATATATCATACTGCTTAATATAATAAAACTAGTTTCTACTAAACAGGGACTTCTTGTAGGCCAGTGGTATGCGATAAAGGCCAGTCGCACTTCGGTTGTGGGTTCAATTCCCACAGCCTTGTCCGAAGTGATGGGTTGTCGCCCGTCCTGCAGGTTTCCCTTTTTCTAAAACTACATTACTATAACATCCCATCAATAATATAAAAAAAACTTCTATCCTTAAACAATACTAACTTATGTCCAACATAATCCATTTCAATCATTAGGCTTATCCATAATACTGCAGTCCACTCTCATCACATAGTGAAAACGATTACTAGAGATTTAATACCATCGTTGATCCCCATATATCATAACATATGTTTTGTTGGTCACATTCCAGACATTCAAAGGCCTTAATCATGTATTCTCTTGAATACCCAATGAAGCTTAGTGAATACATGAATGAAGTTAAAAGTTAACACTTTCCACATAGCAAAATCCTCAGAATTCTATATACTCAAACCATGATATCACATAGTCCTTATATAAATCATGAGCTCATGAATACTGTCAAATATTTCATTTTCTCGTTTTCCCTTCATTATGCACATATCATTCTTTTTCCAAAAATATCTCAATCACTTTCCGTGGTTACTGGTACCATAAAATTATTGAAAACCACAATAGACCAATACATAAATATTCCAATATTCCATGATACTATATACAACACTATTTTGGAATCCCATTACATAAACACTTAATCATTCCACCACATCGTTGTCATATTCAAGATCGCCAATAGTGATCGCATGTGACTTCCCTTTGTCCTTTGCCTTAAGTGGTTGCTCTTGTTGATCATCACTAACCCTTGGATTAGGGCATTTATTGGCATAATGTACCATCTCCTTGCACTTGAAACATTGAAGTGTTGGTGGTGCGTTCTCTGCAGTGTTTTCTTTGTTCACATCATTAGAAACCCATTTTCCATTACTTCGACATTCATCTTCTCGATAACCTTCTTTTCCACACTTAAAACATTTTCTAGTCTGTTTAAGACAATCTCCACCATGCTTATTTCCACACTTTGAGCATAAGGAAACATTCATTTTCATTTCACCATTATTCTGAGATTTCTCCTCGAACTCCATCTTTCGTTTCTTTTCAAAACCATGAGATGGATATGTAACACCAACTTCCATTTCTACCTTCATAGCACAACGCACAATTTCTTCATAGTCACTGAAGTCTCGTATAGCTAATACCCTTCGAAGACTTGGTTTTAAGCCGCTGAAAAATCGATCAACTTTAATTTCAGGTTGGATGATAATGCGAGATGCATACCTTGCAAGTCTTGTAAAATTCGCTTCGTATATACCAGCAGATTCATCATACTTCTGCTTTAGCTCAAGAAACTCCTTTTCCATATTCATTTGAAGAATACGAGGGAAGTACTTACTGAAAAACAAGTTCTTGAACTCGTCCCATTCCATCGAATCAATTTCATCTCTTTGCCTCATATTCTTGATAAGATTCCACCATTGATCAGCTTCACCTTCCAAACGATATACTGCTAAGATGACTTTATCATGTTCAGAACATTGAAGAACTGAAAATATCTTCTCAGTGGTACTGATCAATTGTTCAGCAACAAGTGGATCGGAAGACCCACTAAAAGAAGGTGGGTGTTGCCTCATGAAGGACTCAATAGAATATTGTTCCCTTCTCTGCTCATTTGGAAGTCTAGAATGACTCATAGCTTGTGTAAGTATAGCAAAAATATTTTTCACTCCATCTCCCATAACATTTGTTTGTTCAGGAGGACAATCATTGCATTGTCCATTATAGTGATCAACACGGTTCCTTCGGGTTCCAACCATCGTCTAAAACCCAAAATGAATAGTGTGAGAGGCAAAAATCATGCTAGGGAAAAAAACATAATAAAGGGGGAGTACCTTCAATATCTAACATCTTAGGTTTAATTCTATGATCCTTAGTGTAATTCTAGTACTATAACCTATACGTATACTTAACCTTAGGGACATCCCTAGACATACCTTAGAAATATCTCTAGGGATCTCACTAACATTTTCGCATCCTAGTATCCAATGGTTGACTAAACCTTTCCTCTGATACCAACTTTAGAGACCCGAATCTTGACGTACATGAACATTACATTAATTTTGCGGAATAATTAGTACATAACAAAAAAAAACACACACAAAAGGATCGTAATAGTTTAGTGTCTTTGGAAACTCGGAACGTAATCTTCTAATCATGGTGAAAGATCTTCAATATCTCCCATAAAGATCTTCCCTTTTTTTACCTAAAACCTTTCTTTATATCCTGGGGAAAATAAAACGTAAAAGGGTGAGCTCAAATGCTCAGTAAGGGTAAAAAAAGAAAAATCAATCACATCATATTCATAAGAACATAACTTTTGGAAATCTTAACCTGCAAAAGAGAGCATAATTTCATAACATGGGATAAATCATAGTAGTGAAATGAAATCCCAATAATCATAACTTAAAACATGAAACTTTGTGGCATTCACACATAATCACAGAGAATCATTTTTTGTTAGTCAAGACTCATTGCCAAGACTATCTTAGTGGACAAAGTCCCTTTCTGAACCGAGTCACCCTCGTTTCAGTCCTGTTTCACTGAACCGGTATAACCTACCGTTCCAGCCATGTCTATCTCATGAGATATAAAATCATTAACTAATGCATTGGAGGGATATATAGGTCCCACCCATCTTATAATGAATCCTTTCTTATGTGTGCCACATAATCATAAATCATACATCATCGCATAACACATGTAACAAAAATGGGATTCTTGAAACATCATGACATCATAAAACAAATCATATAAGGTAAATGACTTCATAAAAATAATTCCCTCAAAACATAATCAAATAAATGTAATAATATGGATAAAAACAGAACCCTATATTATCTTAGATGGAAAATAATTTTGATAAAACATTTGAACTCCATTCTTGAGGAAAATATCCTTTCTACTTCAAAAACACTTTTCTTTTCTTAACATGTCATACAATTATAAACTAAAAGAAGTTGATTAAAAATAAACTTGAAAACTTATAAAGGGAGATTCTTGGAAATAATGTTTTAAAAATCCATTCTTGCCGTATAAGTTTAAAAAAACATTCTTCGTACTTTTGTCAGAAAAGTCAAAAAGTACCTCGTACGAAAAACGACAAAAGATTCCTTTCATATTCTTTACTAAAAACTCACCGAAGGATAAAATTGGGTTTAAAAAATTGTATGTGGATGTAAATAACATTAAATATTGAGGAAACATGGATGTGGATGATAAAATACAACCCAGTAAATTTCAAATTATAAATAATCTCAGATAAAAATGAGATTGTGATATTTCCCTTACCTTAGGTCCGATTTGCTTTGTACATGTCCGAATCTCCAGTATAATGGTTTAAATAATGTTATTGACTTATTCCAGAATCATAAATATTGATATGATATCATATATGGTCATATTCTTAGCTTCTTATTAGTAATATTTCATTGTTACTTGTTACTCAGGTCTTTATTGCCTTTTGTTCTTATGTGTGTTTTGCCGAATAAATTCTTATTCTTATTTTAAGGTTATAGATACCTTATATCCAGAATGGTATTAGTGTAACATATATCATATTTATTCATTCAATTCATTTATATAATTACTATGTAATGATGATCATGTAGAACGAGTCGCATCACATCGTGGAGACGGTATTCCGTACGTACGCACGATCGATGATATTGTTCCCATGATCGTGGAATTGTATTTAAGTGTATTTATACTATTTCAGTATCAATATCACTTTATAATAATCATATATAGTTACTCATTACACCATTATACCCATCCTTGTAAGGTGATGGTGGAAAATAGATTACACCACGGCGTGGAGACGGTATTCCGTACGTACGCACGTGCGGTGATTTCATTTTTCCGTAGGATGGATAGAAGGTGATTTAGGGTTGTTTCATATTTATAATAACATATCAGTATGTAAGTAATACTGATGTTATTACTTTATCATGAAACAACTAAAGAAGAAGAAGTTTAAGAAGAAATAAATTGAAAAGATAGGTAATGGATATTACCTCTTCTTTGAAACGCCTCTTTGAATCCTCCACCTAGGGAACTAATATTGGTCTTTGAAGAATACCAGGACCTCTAGAATTATTCTAGGGAAGTGGAGAAGGGATTTTGGCAGGGGTTGGCCGAGCTTGAGCGCTCAAATTGGTGTGAGGAGGAGGGGGAGGAGGTGCCCTTTTATAAGGGAGGAGAGGGGCACCTTAGGAATATCTCAAAATATTATTCTATATTAAAGTCAAAATCGGTTTATAATGGTTACAATGGGTCTTATTTCGAAGGTAAAGTGGGGATGGGTCGAAATACTTTCAACCAATTGGATTTAGACATGTTTAGGTTATTATGTTAGCCTTATCAATTATATTTAACTCTAAGTTAACTAATTTAACTTTTACCATGACTTTTTGTTTTTTCTTACACTATATGGTTAATACACTTACTATAACATGACAAACGAACCCCAAGATGTTTATTATTAATATATATATCCTTATCTAAGTCATTTGGCAGAATCGTAGATTTTTATAATTAAATAACAATTAATAATATATTATTTATTTTAAAAACTAATTTATGTCAATTTTGACACTATTTGGTACATGATTTTTATGAATTTTTTAACAGAATGATAAGTTCGAACCAAGTTACTTAAATCAAAAACATTTCATCTTAACCTAGATAATTATTTAAAGTCATAAAAAGTCTCAAATTACATTTATTTGGGCATTTATAACATTAATTATGTTAATATTTTCTTAAAAAGGTAATTACTGCATCATCGTTGTGTCATAAATAAATTATATTTTTTAAAGTATAAAAATTACAAATAAAATACCATTATTTAGGAAATATTTTTAGCTTTCTAATGAATATTTATAGTCAAAATTATATTATGTATAACCCTATATTCAAAATGTTTTAGTAAATAAACTTTGATTTCAACTCTTTTAACTCTTCTTTGAATTAAATAATAATAAATGTCCTAATCTAATCCAAGTGGGCCTAAATGATAATATTTTACACTTAAGGTTGTTTTTGGTCGAGATACACTTGTCCAATAGGATTAGGACTTGTGTTAGGATAATATTAATATCATTTTTACCCTTAATTACCCTATTTACTTTTAACCGTGGTAAATAAAAGTAAAAAGTTACTATTCACCAAAAATTATTTTCATCTCATTGAACCACATTTTACTTACTGACATCAACCGTGTTTCTCGGATTTTTGACATTCCATTCACAGAAGCGGTAAAATTAAGATTTATGAAATAATTAATTTTTTTAACTACCACTTAGTAGTTTCACGATTCATCAAAAATTGATGTTTTTCAGAAAAATGCCAAAATTTCACCCTAAGCTATAATTGATATTCCAAATTCAAAAATGATTTCTATTTTACAAAATTCCCAACATATAAGTTTAATTAATTAATTTTATAATTAATTTCCACTGTCACATGAAATAGCATGTTTTTAAGAGATAATAACTATCAAAAGATTAACACTTGTTTATGTCTGCTGTAAATGTCAAATTACATCCAATGAACAACATTGTATTGAATTTCAAAAATATATTCGAAATATACTTTAAAACCACTCAAATTAATAATTTATCACTATTAATTATTTCTATTAAAAAAGTTGTTTGTAATTAAAATTTAGTTATTTTTACTATTCATCAGAAAATAAAAGTTATCCAAAAAGTACCAAAATTTCACCCTAAGCTAATTTCGATATTGCGAATCCAAAAATGAATTCCATTTTGAAAAATAAAATTACAAAATTTAAAAAAGTGGTTATTACTATTCATAACGGCTAGTTTTAATAATATTTTTATAGCGTATTGTTGTTTAGTGAAACTCGTTGTTGCATACTACACACGCTATCGAGGAAGGTCGCGATTGCGTGTAATGCAAGGCAAATCAAGGATGCGTGTTGTGCAAGCTCCTTTTGGTGTAGCGTACAACACAAGACATTAGTGAAATTAAAATGAATATTTTTCATAAAATCTCGGGGTGTTACACTAGAGATTTGTAAAACAAGCTGAATAATCCATAACTGATAACAAACCCTACTTCAGATGTAAGAACACACAACTTTTATCATCCCTCAGGGTCTTAGGATATAAATAATCTTAAAAGACCTTAATAAAATACCTCTATAACATCTCTTAATTATGATCATATTGAGTTATAATATCCCACCATCTCTTCGAGGAATCATACAACATGAACATTGCTAAGATTACCAACCTCTTAGGAGGAATATATAAATTCTCAAAGAAGGAAATCATGGGATCCAGACATGAATACATATCCTATGGTCCTCCATCCCTAGAAACCATGGGCGGATGATGCTACTAAAACTCACATGTCAATTGTACTATAGTTGGTGAAGGTTGCGGTGCTCCCAAAATAGTATGCATGAATTGCAAGAACCAATAATGGAACCATGCTTCAACACCAATGTCTTCTATAAAAACTAGTTCTGATGATGGAATGACTAGAGGATCCACTAATAGTCTATGGCCTACCACCTACAGAGTATGATCATCAGCACCCTCTGGGAACATTACTATAAATAGTTGTGTTGTCATGCCTCTACAATGAAAAACTCATGCATTAGTGAAAGATCATTATCATGGTTTGTATCTCAACAGTGCAGATATCAAAATAGGATAGGTAAAAAACCACCTCTATAATAACTCACCACTTTTCCTATCCTGTGGGTTAGGCCTGGGAATCAAAAAAGTAATGTATAAGAAAGACATACTACATATTGTTTACAAGTATGGTCAGGTATAAACAAGGTCTCTCTTATAATCTACTTCATCTTCCTTTTCATTATAATTTTAATTTAATGCACAATAAAATTTATACCACATTTCATTTAATATGATTTAATTCATGGTCTAGAAAATTCCAATCTAAAAGGTCCCAAAAACCATAAGGATCAAATTATTGCATCCTCTTATTTGATACCTTATCCCATATATATCATAGGTAAATTTAAAATATTATTCCAATAGTCTTCTTAATTCTAATCCATGAAGGCATGTACTCCACAAGGACGAATTCATGGAATCCATTTCATCCATACCATAGATCAATTCATTATACCTAACTCAACAGCAAGAATACACATCACGTAACTTATAAAAATAGCATACAACCAGTAATGCATTCTAAATGTCATGACATAATGCATGTCATGTGACGTCCTATAGTAGCCTATATGGTACATGAGATGTAATACACTCATTTCGAAGCAATATAATGGAACCTAAATTTATATAAACAATAATAGCATAAAAAATATCATCACCTAATGGTTGGATCAAATCAATTGTAAAAGTCAGAATCCAGAAAAAGAATCATTGCTGGAAATTTAGATTTTCTCTATAAGGGGTTTAGCTATGCCTGAGTAAATCTCATTACCAAACTCCAATTCCATTATATCATCACTAAATATTAACAAAAAATAGAAAAGTACCTTTCATCTGATACCAATTTCTAACAACCTATATTTGGATGCCCTGGTATGATATCCCCCAACACCCTATAAGCCCATCCCGAAAAACCTCTCAGAAACCTAGTATATCTCTGTGTAAGGTTTATAGTCAAACCAATAGGGTTCATCCTCAGTGATACTATAGGTTGACCAACTATCACCCATGGCGTAAATAGTAAGTGTCCTTTTTGATTTGATCATTTAATCATTAAATTAGATCCTTGATTCACTCAAAATATAAAGTAAGACTCAAGGAGAACATCCATTACATCGTGTATTTGGATCCATGATTCACTCATGTCATAAATAATGGTATATAATATTGATTCTATCCATTTAATTTTTCAATTGGATCTATGATTCATCCCAAGCATACAATTCACTAGTACAATGAGTTCGTCAATGGAGTCCATCATTTTGATCCATGATTAACCATTGACTTTTATGAATTATAATACGTAAATTCAATTTAATCCATTCATTTTACATGAAAAGTTCTAACCCAAAATCATATATTTCAATCTTACCTCAAAATGTGATTCATGCATTGGCCGACCTCAAATGGCTTGGTGTTTCAACTACTCACATGGCCATTTTCAATATAACAAGCCTCACAAGTCAAATAAGCTATTACATAGAATAGTTATCATTTATCTCACATGGGAAAATAAATAGGAAGAGAAATTAATTTTAAGAAACCAATACATGAAGATTTATCATTTAACTTACATAGGAAAATAACCTTTAATAAAAAACTCAAGCTAAATAATAAATTTCATTAGAAGATCAAGGTTCAAGTAAGATATCTTTTTAGTTTCTTCATTATAATTATAATCCTTCAACATTGATATTACATTTATAATAAATTTCATGTTTAACATCCCATTAAGGGGTAAAATGATCCCCTTAAAGGGTAATCAAGGAATAATCTAATATAAGGCACTTTTGACTAACACACAATGGAGTTGTTCACATTCAATGAATTAAACCTATAAAAACATAAAAATGTATCTTTAATCACCTAGAAGATACCTGGATATTATTTGGATTTAATTTCATTTCATGGGATACTAGGAAATTGGGAAGGAAATAGGAAAACATATATAAATGGGCATACTTTATTAGAAAGGAATGGAACCACCTACCTCAGTTCTGTCCAAGATAGATCATCTTTTATCATTTCATGATTCATAGAAGGATAGGAAAATATAAATATGGATGATGAATGATAAATTTTGGAATATGAGGCAAAATCCAATTGGCACCGTCAATCACTTGATAAATTGAGAATGGCTATAAATAAATTTTGATCATAATGTTAGAGATCCACGGAGACAAAGTATTCTATAATCGGATCTTAGAAAAAATATATCTCCCAAATTCCACCATATAAACCAAGGAGGAGCTCCTAAAGGAATGAGATTCTATGTAAGAAGAGAAAACTAGAATTATGTTTGTAGTAGAATTTAATTTAATTAAAATTTTTAATTATTCCAAAAATAGTATGGTCGCACGATTTATGCAGAAGGATTAAAAAACAATAAAAAAGCCTAGAATGTGTTCCTATAGGCTTTGGTAATAGAGCATGGTTTACCTGAACTATTTACTAATCAAGTGAAAATCATGTGTAAAGACACTTCCAAAATCATATAAAATTACATGCCTGGAAACACGACAATGCAGTCCTACCCACATAGTTTTCACTATCCATTTGACCTCATTTGTTCACCCATGTCTTGGGTTCTGTGTTTCAAACCATCCCTGTACTCCCTCGACCCTATATAAGCTAAATAATCATTAATATTTTTCAATATTTAAGCATGTAGACTAATAATTTATTAAAAAAGAAATTAGTTTGTCAAAAAATAACCATGTTCTTACATTTTGTGTCTTTTGAGTTTCATTCAATGGTTTTCAAAATTAATATTTTTGTAGATTTTTTTCACATTATTTACAAAAGTAAAAAAAAAATTAATATTTTATTTAAACATATACTGTGATAATGAATTTTTCAACCACAATAACCATTAACTTATGGTTTTTGTACTTTACATGCTCTTAAATTTTCGTCAAAGAATAAATTTATTTCCCATTTTGTTGGGTACTTTAGTTTTAAAAATGCATTTTGAAAATGAAGGTTATTCTAATATCAGAATGTGTTTTACATGTTGGTTCAAAACATATTTTCATGGGTTTTAGGATGAAAATATGATACAATAAAAAAATTATTCAAAATATTTAAATTTAACATTGTATTTTAGAAATATGTGATCCATATATAGCTAATATGATAGTTTAAATTCCCTTATATCTCATTAATATGGTCGGGCACGATATATCTTATATGAAGGGAGATTCCCATTGTATCTCTCTAATGAATTGGGTAATGATCATTATCTCTATAGGAAAGAAGGATAGAATTCACCATTGTTGTTTCTTCTATGTATTTACTTGATATCTAGTTATTTAAAATATATATTTAACATGGGGTTTTAATACGATTCTCTAACTCATCAAAATTTTCATTTCATTTTCTTACATTGAGTTTTAAATTTTTTTCTTGAGAAAAAGTAATTTTTTCTATATAAAAATGATTTATTTTTTATTCTAAGATAATAATGTGGTAAGGGTATTAAATTTATGTTTTTTTATGTATTTCATTGAACTAATTGATTTTTAAATTTTATTTACCTTACTGTGGTTTTTATTCTAATCGTATATTTTTTAAAAAAACATGGGGATTAATGATGGGTAGTAATAAAGTCGAATATAACATAAAAGTCATAATGATTATTAATGAAAAGAAAACATGTATAATTATAAAACTTTATTGAGTTGAAAAATACATACTATATTGATGATTCTACATGTAATTTATAGGATTATTATCATTGAAGTGTGACCTATTTATGGAAAATTATTAATTATAAATATCCTTGAGAATGTAAGAGTATAAATTATTGAAACAAAACTCAGGATTATGTAATATTTATTCCTGTGACCATATATTATCTACATATTTCACTTAGTGTAGAAGGATTTAATACATATTTTCCTTGGTGGATCGATCATCACAACTCATGTTTCTTAATTATCTTATGAGATATAAATTTTAAGCCAATGTCTAGGAAGGGTAAATAATGCTACGCAGAAAAATAATAATCATCCATACATATTCCTTCCATGTGAAATCATTCATTCTTCACATCATTAATAATCCATTGAAAGAAAACATGTTTCACAAATGTTTAAAATGGTATCACATTAAATGAAATCAAAAAATAGAACAATTAGTACCAAAAATCATATCACACAAAAAAAAGTATTTCCTAAAGTAATTTTCAAAAAGATTCAAAAAATATCCATATAAGTTAAATATTTATTATTTAGGAAGGAAAATATAAGTCAAATGATTATTAGATTAATCAATTTGAAGAAAAAGATTATGTATATTTTTTGAAATTCCCCAAAACTCATTAAAACGTTTCTATAAAATGAAATACATTGAGCTTGATAAAAAACATTAAAAATTATTTGTTAAAAATAAAAATATGCTTTCATAATATTTTTTAAAAATAAATTAAATTATATTAAAATATATTAACTAGAAAAATATAAATACACTAAAGAGATCTTTATTAAGTATACAAACCTTTAAATTCCTTATTCAAATCAAGATTTTTTGAAAATTATACATTCACATTTAATGTTCATAAAAATCATTCATTATGTTTTTAAAATTAGTAAATTTAAAATAATTTGTAAAACTATTTTAAAACATATATTGAAATATTTTTAATAAATATTTTTTTAATTTAATTAAAAGGTTATATACCTTTTAGAAAAAAAATTAAAATAATTATTAAAGACGATGTTATGAGTCACAGTCAAAATTAATTTCCCAGAAGGTGATGTTGAATAACTTGAATTATTTTACTTTTATTATCAATTTTTCAATAAGTGATTATTGAAAAATTCATAATGGGTTTAAAGGTGAAATACATAGTCAGAGAAACAACATATGATTATAAAAGGAAGAACATTTTTAATATTTTAATATACCTTTATGAAAAACACTAATCACAAGGAGGATAAAAAAAGACTTTATAAGAGATAAAGAGAAATATAAAGCTGATAGAAAATAATTTATAATTAAATTTCAAAATAATGATAAATTTTATGTTAATGAAAAATATGTGTAATGAAGAGACTCATTGTAAAAGATAATAGGAATTACTCATAAATGTGTCAAATGTTTATGGGGAGGAAATTCAACAAGGAATAAGATTTTACTAAAACTATAATATTCCCCATAGTGAAAGAGGAATTCCAATTTAAAATCATATAATGGATGGAAATAATATGATAAGTAAGGAGTTCATGATGAAACCTTATAACCTAACGAAATCGTGTTTGAGTCAACCAAAACCACATGTAAAATGTAATCATACAAATGATAAACCAATAAATGGTATCACAGATGATTGATTTTTAAATACCATTATTTTCATGATGAACATGATCAGAATACAAACATGGTTACTATATATAGTACAAAATATTGAATAATTTTAAATTTGGCATAAGTCTCAAATAATGAGAATCAGGATGATAATCCCTTATAGTTTTGGTAATATTTGAATCCAATGAACATGAAGTAAAAAATGTGAAATAGAAAATTATTAATAATGAAAAAAATAATGATAAAAAATTCCATATAGTCAGTAAATACACCATATAAAAAAATTTGGGCACAATATGTAACATTGATCATTAATGGAATGTTGTTATAAAAAAATGCCATGTATTATCACTTAATTGAATTTGGTGTAGATTTTTTTATTACAATAAAACTCACAATATAACTTATTTTATTACCTTACTCAGATATATTACATTTTATATTGTTAAAAAATAATTATATATAAAAAATTACTAGAAATTTAATTTTTTATAATAATGGGATATTTTCATTCTAATTGTTATGCATATTCTTTGTAATGTCTATGTCGATCCCAATTATTTAATTTCAAGTTAATCAATCCTATATTACCTAAGGTACTATAATAGATGTTTCTTAATTAACTATATTTTTTAAATATTGATCCATGTGATTTTTTAATATGGTTCATTTAGCATAAATTTGTGGTGTTCTTATTTTGAGAAAAAAATAAAGAACGTTGTGAGCTATATGAGTAATAAAAAATATATAACATTTATGAAATATTAAATTAAATAATTTTTTTCTTTGTTATCTAGTTGTATATGTATATATGAATCCATAGTCATCCATGATATAACTATATTTCATTATTCATATTTTCGGTAAACTGTCCCAATGAAGAACATGCGATAATTGATTTGTGAGAAGGGTTAAGAATGTTATTTTTTTGAAAAATACAGATATTATAAAATCATAATGATATTAAATATATTTTTCTAAGGTTTATAATAAAATTTTAATGGATTAATATAAATAATAAAATAAAATTTCAAAAATGAAATGTATTTCTTCATCGTGGCAGTGGTTCATACAAACACTAAGATATATTAGTTCATATGTAAGAAATCCTCACATTGAGAAAATAATAGATTTTAGTAAGATTTAAGGTTAGGAACATAACAACTATATATTTTTAAACATTTTGTTATTATTTTTACCCTTATATTTTTTTAATTTTCTGGTTTTTAGTTTTTATAATGGAAAATATTTTTTCCCTAAGTAATTTAAATTTAATGTTTAAAAATAAAATAAGAATTATTACAGAATTTGAATCTAATTATTCCAAATATGAAGTAATTTTTTAAATATAATATTTCTAAGGGTGATACAAATTGAATTTAATATATTCATGAATAATCAATAAAAACCAATACTTGAAAAGGATCATGTTGATGATTAAAAATTATGAATAAGATAAAATTATCAATGTTGTTTATTTTTGTTCCATTAATTTGTTTATAATTAAATAAGTATAATTAATTTGTCTTTAATAAGATGAAAAAATTGAATTGTACCTTATGTATAAATAGTTTAAAGAAACTACCGAAATAGAATCATCATTAATGAAAAATATTTCTTATGATTCTATAATGTTAATCAAGGGTTATATAAAACAATTATTTCAAAATTATTGTTTTTACATTATAAATATATTTTTTATATATAATAAGTTTAAAAAAATTTAAAATCAATTATTTATTATGACAATACAATAATATGGATAGTATTTTAAAAATTAGTATTTTTTACCATTAACCCAAAAATTCAGAATTTTTATAAAAATAAAAAAATCAACCGATTGAAACATTTTTATTAGGAATTCTAATATAAAGATCATTTTTTAATTCAAACCATTAAACTAAAAAAAATTAAATGAATATAAAAAATATATTGAAAAAACTAAATTTTTTTAATACAATTTTTTCATTTCAATTTAAAATTAATTGAATGTAAATATATTAGTTGATTTGTAAAATTATTTTAATATTATTCAATTATATTAATTAGGTTAAAATATAAAACACTTTAAAAAATAGTAATTTCAAAAGGAACAACAATATTAAATAATTTTAATTACCTCTTATATGGATGTATTAAATTTTTATTGAGTAATATATTATTATTTAATTGTGTTTTTATTATCCTAACACATTTCATTATAATATTCATCTAATATATATAAGAACATTTTTTTATATTTATGTGTGTAACAATTTATCCAACACATTGTACTTATCTTAATGAAAGATATATAGTAAAATCATGGGGAATTAATGAGGATATAATCCATATAGAGAATAACCAAAAAAACATACATAATCCGATATCTTTTGGTAGAATCAATGATCTATAATGCATGAGATGAATTCCCTTTCTATATTAAAAGAATATAACTTCAATTTTCATTATCATCATACTTTTATAATACCATAAAATCTGTATGATTCTTCACATCATAAAATCCATTATATTTTCAATGAAGCCTTGATCTTCGCTCATATATATCTCTTCTACCCCATCAATATAAAGGAAAAATTATTTTTATCCAACTACTCCAAAAATATACCTTCTATGATTTTCTTTCAAATAAATATTCACTCTACGTTTTAATGCTTTAATTTATCGAAATCCTTTTACAAAGTGTTTGAACATGTATCATTTCCTTTCATTTTATTGTTCTTTCATCTATTAGAAATACTTTGTATATATTGCACATTTCTTAAAAATGTATTTTTCAGTTCCTATATTTTGAAATAATTAGATTAATACATGTCCTCCTTTATTTAATATTCTCAATATTCAAATAAACTAAAATATATTTCTACATCTAGGATTTAAGATTCCCCACCATCCATAATAAGTTGATAGTTCATTCATGATTCAAAATTATGAACTAGTAATCTTAACTTGGTAAAACACCTCAAATTTTGAATTAAAAATTTATTTTGACCATTATTTTGTAAAACATACCCATAGAATATATAATCCATGAAAAATATGGTATATCGATCCTTGATACTTCTAAAAATTATTAAGTGCCTCACATTTTTCAACTCCCCGCTACCTTCTAGACTATTATTCATTTTGAGTAATACATAACCATAAGACTTCTATTTATGTCAACTTGTACATGCTATAATAATTCTTTACACTCAAGTAATCATTTCACCAAAATATATTCCTTTAATAATATATTATCATTAATGATACTATTTTGGATTATGATATCATTTTATTAATTATTATCCAATGAATAAAATTCAATGTTTTGATCACTGTACCCAATAAAAAATTATTTATATAATAGATTTTAACATTCCCCTTTACCTAGCATCGACCTTGTTTTTAATTACACATCTAAAAATAATTATGGTAAACGACATCATTGATATTTATCTTCCAGAGTTCCTCTAGAATTATTTACCCTATTTGTAAAAAAGGCCACTAATTCACAAGATAAACTAAAAAATTAATACCACCAACTGAAAATTCCTTTTGAATAATACAATGTATCCTTATACTCCTTGATTTATAATTAAAACATTGATTAATCTATTCTAAGATACCTTTTTTCTAATGTATTGGGTATTTTATTGTTTTGGTCCCAATTTACTAATTTGTAACCAAAACTGGTTAGCTGCATGGCCTAAAGCATGCCTCCCAATGCACCTGAGGTTGTCAACTAATAGCGGCTTCCAAAGTGGTAGAGTGGGGAGACTATACCCTCATAATCAATTTATTATTTTGGTATAATAAATGGATAAACATAAAAATAATAATGAATGAAATCTTGGATATAAGAAAAAACATCTTGATAATAGTAATAAACATTATCCAAAATAGAACAATGTATATAATAATGTTATGTGATAAATCTATATAGAATGGAATAAGTAATCATGGAAGAAAAATCTCATGCTTATTGGTTTATCAAAAGAATGCAAATACCAAAATATTATCTCTAGATAGAATCATGAGCCTTACCTTGGTCATGTTCCCCCACATTTCCATGCTATAAATAAATAAACATTTAACAAATTGGTACTTGACCATATCCCTACCTATAACAATAATTTATATTCAGGTACCAAATTGTGTCTTGAATAGGGGTCACGATGTACATTGTAGGACCCAATAAATGGTTTCAATAACTATTCAATCGGTGCATATAATATGAGTAGTTAGAAAATATAAAAATACAATGAAGTATTGTAAATGGTAAAAGGTATGGTCTCGTTCTAGAATGAAACCAGGCTAGCACTACCTACATCGACCTAATTTGGGAAAACCACTAAAAATATGTCACCATAAACATATTCACATATCCATATATATGTTAAATATAAAACGTTATAGTTATAAATAGATATTTACATTTGTATTTATATCATGGAACCTAGGTATAACTCATAAATCCATGACCAGCCATTGGAGTCCCCCAAGGTAGTAGGGAATTCCATGCTGAGTATCAAAAATCATATGGGTTTCAATTCCCCTGAATCTTATGTATAATAGATTCCATGCCCATGTATCAAAAATTTATATTAGATTCCATGAACGAGTATCATAATTATAACGGACTACATTCCCGAGTAACACCATTATAAGAAATGTAATACTTGAGTATCACAGGTATAAGGGACCGCTTTACCTTGTATCAAAGAGATTAAGGACAAAATTCTAGATTATCACATCTTTAGTTTTTCAAATAGACGTTATAGATTACTTACATCCATATTTAAAAAATACTTATACATTTTTTATTTTATGTCACATGTTTTGGTCAAACCAATCACTTTAAATTTAATTCATTATGTCTATTTTATTCATGAGTCATGAAAACCCATATAGAATATGATTTGGTCACATAAGAATTTACAATACCAAGGGAAAATCCACAGGAAGACCTCAGATATTGGAAATAGTCGATGAGGTACTATCATAACATGAAAAAGGTATCACTCAATCATTTCAATCAAAGATACAAAATAAAGATGGGTTATATGAATTTTTAAGGAAATGAATTATAATTATGATGTGTGGAAGAAATATTCATAATATTAAATATATAAGACATTGTGTGATTATTAATAGCCACCTACCTTATGGTGGTGGATGATTACTAATCATTTATCTATTTTTAATTTAGCCTAGAATTAACGGAAATATAAGAATATGAGAATTCATTGAAAATAGGGAATATGATCTTACAAAAAAATAACTCTATCAATAATTATAAGAATGGAAAAATGATCAATATGAATGGAGAGATTACAAATTAAGATCAAATGTGATTGACAGCACTTGGATCAGATTTTGTATAAAATAATTGATTCATGGCCTAGATTTAGTTTTTATAGTGCTCAAAGGGGACAATGATAGGGCTATGAATTCACTGGAAAGTAATAAAGGACGATGGTTATTTAAAAATAGAGTGAGGAACAAGGAAATCCTGTAATTATAAAGAGGTTGTATGGTTTGGCCGCATGGTTGGACAAACTATGCAACAACCATGTGTACTGCATTGTTTCGGGATTGTACCCGATATAGCCTATAATTCATGGTTAAAAAACACTAAACATTCCATATGTACCCTCAATATCAAACCCACATGGATAAATCCCACAACATATAGTCTAGAAAATCTATGTGGCACCATTACAGGGTCACACGGTTGTAGGTCCATGGTTACCACTACTCTGCTATAACTATACTCCTCTCTTATTTTATCCACTACTTAGAGATACAAGAATTTAAAAATCCCTACACACAATGAATTTCACCTATATGGTATTAGGTACATTTTTAAAGTAAAATATAAATATTAAAATTAAATTAAATGGTTACACACCTAGAAGGAAAACGATGATCTTATAGTCTTCCACATAAATAAATGTTTCCATTAGTTTCATTTACTATGGTGGTAAAACATCACCTGAGAATAAATCTGGCTACATTGCATGTACATTGGCCTCTCACTCCCAGTTATCATTTTATAAATGAGTATTCAACTATACAACCCATACTAGAGGAACAAACCTACCATAAAGATCCTTTGTGATCCAGTCCAAACTATGTATGGGATGATTTTTAATGGACACATCTACCTCTAAGTCATCCTCATTGGGCTGAAATTTATGAGAATGATTTGAAAAGTATAGGTCAAGATATGAAATATGGAATAATTAATTCTTATCCCAATAACTCAATTGTAAATATAGTTGAAATGCTACCGGCTCAACTTTTTGTACAACCTCAAAAGGTCAAAGGAACCGATGTGAAAGCTTAAAAAATTATATAATCCACAAATACCTTATTCTAGGAGAAGTGTGCAAGAAATAATGAATCCCTTGCATAAACTCTAGTGTCTAATGGGGGATATTTTCAAATGACTTCTACGTATATTGATCTATATACATTGGTTTTCATTTCTAGTGAACTTGTTTTGAAGCCTCCTTAATACTATGAGGTCCATGTAGTGATACATCACATGCCTTTAATAAGAATATGGGTGAATGGAATTTCCTACCTTTTATAGCCTCATAGGGATCCATCTATATCATCACATGAATTTTGTTATTGCAGTTGAACTTCATAAGATGTATATTTTCACCCAAGAACCTCATAAATAAAGGATGCATGCTCAGTGAATGTACTCTATTACTTATATCATATGATTGAATGACCATAATTTTGATAGTGAAAGGTTGTTCTCAAAAGAACCTAAGTACCCATAGAATTATTTAACCCCTTACGTAACCTTGAGCTTAAAAGATCATCCATGTCATAAATAATGTCATGAGGGACCCTATCTAGCTGCACAATATCACAAACATACAACCTTCAATTCTCATCATCTGAGAAGGTATCCCTGATATGGATAACTTCTTTATCCTATCCCTAAAAGACAACATCAATACCTAGAGTAGACCATTGAAAAACAATAATAAATACATAGTTACATCATCCTATTTCAATTCTAGGTCCTATAATGACTATAACAACTGATAATACTCTATGGTTCGAGATTTACATGTAAATAGTTGGAACTCCTACAGATAATACCTATGATCTGGAATTTCATATGTAACCACCCGTGATTTTTTTGTTTGTATCTTGGTAAATAAATTCTAATTAATTTATAGATTATGTTGTATAAACACCATGATAAGCTTATACTACACACGACAATGAGCTGGCTTGCATTACAAGCAAGACTGAGTTTAACCAAACAACAATATATTATTGAAATATTATTATTTAAGATAAAAACATAAAATATAGTAATTAGGTTGGAGGATATGAATATTATTAACTAACTAATGGAAATATATGGTATAATTTATCGGTAACAAATTAGTTATAAATGAATATATGAACCAACAGAATATATATAAAATGATATTATAAAGAACTATTTTTTTCGCAATGTCATTTTGTCTAAATAAATTAAATTTATTAATATTAGAGAATAATATTAATGAAATAAATATTTTATATATAAAATAAAAAATATTTGATATCCAACCATTTTATTTGATAAGTATAAGATATGAACAAACCCAATATAATATCCAAAAACCTATATTTTTATATAAATAGTTTTGCCGCCTTTTAATAGAGAATTTATTTAAAATATTAAATTTAACACACTTATATAATTTAGTAGATAAAATAATCATTTTTACAATAAATTTGAATTTAAAAAATTACTTTGGATGAATTATTGGTTTTTGGTTATTTTTATGTTTTAATGAATAGTTAAAAATATAATATTTTAATTGAAAATTACCTTATTCATCAAAATAATTTATAGAGGTAAATTATATTATTGAATTGTTTTAAATTATTCATATAATATTTATTGTCATTTAATCAAATTTAGGTCTTTTTCATCAATTTTATACTGAATTCATATAGAAAAAACCATTCAATTTTTTACATGTTTAAACATTAACAACCTATTTTATCACCCCATTAATGTTATTTATTTTAAATTTATGACTGTTATATTTTTTTTAATTTTGAAAATGTATTACATATTTATAAATAGTGGGTCAAAATAATGTTAAAATGTTTATTTTATTTTCAGACATATAAATATTAAATTTAGTAATATTTCAATTACCATGGTTTACGGAAAATTATTTAATTATTTGTAAAAATAATATTATAAAGAATATAAAATTTCCCTTGTAACGTCCCGGTTCTGGAAGCCACCCAGAGGCGCCCCGTACCTAGTTGGTCACATGGCCTCAAGCACATTTCCCCAAATACCAAGAGGATATCGACTAGTAGTGAGGGGATTGGGTGTGTAGTGGGGAAACTATGCCCAAATTGGTAGAGTACACAACATAAGTAAAAAAATACAAACAAGAGCGGAAGTAGTAATAATGGCATACAATAGTAACAGCAGAAGACTTAATGTACAAACTAGAGAACACATATAAAAAATGATGCATGTTAGATATTTCTAGGAAACTATCCAAACAAGTCACAATGTTGGCATACAACAATACTAAACCAAAGTGAAAAAGAAAGAATATGAACGCCTCAGCATTTCATCCATAACATGGTCCCATGTTCTCCAGCTCCACAGCAAGTCAAGCAGGTAAACACAAGGTAATGCTCTACGAAGTACCCATAGCCTATCCCCTCTAGTCCTACCTAGAAACTCGAGCAAAGTGCTAAACACAAGCTAACACTCTGATAATTACCCACATCATACCCCTCAAGTCCTACTTAACAAGTACAATCAACCGTCTGGGTTGTACACTATGTCAAACCTCTCCGGTTCAAATTAAGCATAAACTCTCTGAGGAAGCACTCACCGTCAATTCCACCTAGAATCATGAATTGGTACTAAAGGCGCTCTAGCGAAGCATTCAATGTCTCATTCCACCTGTGGCTCCTATCGAGGAACTACAGACACTCTTGGGAAGCACTCAACGTCAATTCCCTATGTGGTCTCACATCGTAAAATATAAAGACACTCTAGAGAAGCCCTCATTGTCAATTCTCCCTATGGTCTATAAACTAGGTTCTCATGGCCTAGTGTATGTTAAGAATGTGTAGCAGTGTGTAACATACAATGTCCAACTCATGTACTACATGGCTAGCATTCTATAGCATAACAGGATAACATATAAATAGTCACACTATCCTACAATACCTGGCATGGGAAAGAAAATCACAGCATAAGTGGAAAACAAGACCCAGAGGTCAAAAAAGTCAAAACATGCATGGGAAAAACATTCAATTCAAAAAAATTGACCCTATTCACAATCAATAATCATCTACTCAGGTATTCCAACATAGTATAGAAACAATAAGGACAAATCAGTAAACAAGAAATACCACGTTCAAGGTTATTGGTGGAATTTGCATATAAAAATCAATGAAATTCAACATAAAGCCACAAAACACCTAACTCAGCTTCAGGATATCAATAAACATTATCCTCAAAGCTTTCATCTCCTTGCAACATTTTAGATATATGAAAATGACTAAAACATTCATCCCACGATAATTTGGAAAAAAATAGGAATCATGTAACGAGGTTCTAGCAGATAAGAGAACTCACCGATGTGATTCCAACACAACCAACAGTGTTAGAATCGGAAGACGGATAGAGGATCAGGGGATCATCGAAGATCCATGGTTTCCCGGTTCTCTCAGACGAACGGAACCTAAAATAACTGAGTTATGTCCGACAGACGTAGCCCTGATGCGTTTAATGAAAAAATACACAACATGTAATTTGGGAGTACATGGAATGTACTTGCTGTTTCCATACTCCAAATTAGGAGGCATTTTTGTCACTCCCAAATAGTTGTGTGTGTGGCTACTATGGGGCCAGTAGACGGACTATTGCAGAAAAGAAGTATAGGGTGTGTACATATAAATTACATGGAATGTACTTGGAAACATTCCATAATTTCCTCTTTTCTCGAAAAACAACAAGAAAGGAAAAAAAATCTGAAAAGAAGGTCTGGGTTCTTACAAACTTCCCCCCTTAAAGAAATTAATACCTGAATTTCCCTAGCATAGTGTAGAAGAAGAAACCCCGAATAGTTCCAGCCACTGTGCTCGTACATTGGCCTCCCTCTCCCAACACTCATCCTGCACCCGCCCATCCTGCCATTGCACTCATACTAGAGGAACAGATCGACCATGGAGAGCCTTTGTACTACGATCCAAAATCTAGATAGGATGCTCCTCCAATGACACATCCACTTTAAGCTCAACCTCCATGGGTTGAAAGACATGAGATAGGTATGAAAAGTAATGTCGATGCAGAGAAAGATGGAAGACATCATGCATATATTGGTTCCTCTAAGGTAACTGCAACTGATAGACAACCATCCCAACTCTCTCCATCACCACAAATGGCCCGATATACCATGGCAAAAGAATAACCTATCTCCTTATCCTCTTGTGTCGCAACCTCAGTGTGACATGTAAGAAAACCTGATCCCCAACCAAAAAATCCAAAGGTCATCTCCACTGATCAACATAAGGCATCTGTCAACACTATACAGTATCCATCCTCTTCCGAATCAACTATATCTGCTCTGTGGTCTCCTGAACAAGATGAGGTCCCAGCAAAGCTACCACTTTTGCCTCCATCCAAAAAATGGGTGATTAGCGTCACCTACCGTACAAAGCCTCATATTGTGCCATCTGAATAGTTTCATGAAAACTATTATTGTATGAAAACTCCACAAGAGGTATATGCTTCTCCCAAGAACCTCCAAAATCCATAATGCATGCTCATAGTATGTCCTCAAGCACATGAATCATATGCTTAGACTGGCCATCTGTCTGGAGGTGGTATGTTGAACTCAAAAGTACCTGTGTAGAGAAAGCCTTCTAAAGCCCCTGCCAGACCCATGAAGTAAAACTATCATCCCTATATGAAACAAGGGAGTGTGTAACTACATGTAAATGTACAATTTCTCGTATGTACAACCTTCCCAACTCATCAACACGGAAGGTATCCTTGATTGTCAAGAAGTGAGAAACCTCTGAGAGTCTGTCAATGACAACCCAAACATCGTCATTTTCTCTTGGAGACCTCGGTAAACTAGTCATGAAGTCCATCTCGACATCACTCGACTTCCACTCGGGAATGGGTAACTACTGAAAAAGCACTACTAGTCACTGATGTTATGCCTTCACCTACTAACAAGTAGAACACCTTTTGACAAAACCAGCAACGTCCCTATTCATACCAAGCCACCAATACTGACGGTGTACATATGATACATCTTGGTGATGCCAGGATGAACTACCAAAACTGAGGAATGAGAATCCTGCATCAACTCCTCTCGTATATCATCTGGCACACATACGTGCCCCTAGAAACGCATGACCTCATCCTCACCTACGATCAATCCAGAAAAATGGTCCTCTCTGGACACACTCTCCCATAGGACATGGCCTTCAGAATCTAATAGTTGCCTTATTCGAACTCGACCAAGAAGAGTATAGGTAATAGCTACAGAAGATAGAAAATTCTACCACTATCTATCGTGAACCTAAAAATTCATCTCCGAGAACAAGGCCACAAGCGACCACTCACTTTTGGCCTCCCGTACAACCAATATTTGAGTCCTCCTTCTCAACGCATTAGCCACTACTTTACCTTTCCCAGGCGTATAAGCAAGCTGGAAGTCAAAGTATTGTAGGTACTCGACCCACCTGTGATGTCTCAAATTCAGATCACGCTAAGTGAAGATGTACTTGAGACTCTTGTGGTCGGTGAAAACCAAAAAATGTTCTCCCATAAGATAATGTCTCCAAAATCATAGGGCATGAACAAAAGCAGCCAACTCCAGATCGTGCGTCAGGTATTTCATCTCATGTCGCCTCAACTGCCGAGACACATACGCAACAACTCAATCTCCCTGCATAAACACATCTCCATCCTAATACCTAACGCATCACAGTAAATAGTATAACACATTCATGGATCTAGCATGACTAGTATCGGTGCTAAATTATACATCCCTTTTAGCTCCTAAAAGTCTAGCACACAAGAATCTGACCATAAGAACATTACCCCCCCCCCCCATCTTGGTCAGACCTGTCAGTGGTGCTTCTAAGCATGAAAAGTCATGTATAAAACATCTGTAGTATCCATCCATCCCTATAAAACCCCACACCTTGAAGACGTTCTTTAGAGGATCTCATGAAACTAAAGCTCTCACTTTCTCTAGGACTACTGATACTCCATCCTCTAAGATAAAATGACCCAAGAAGTGAATCCGAACCATCCAAAAGTGGCACTTTGAGAGCATATCATATAAATTATTTTCCATCAGTGTAATGGAAATGATCCAAATATGGGTATCACAGTTGTGTCAAGAGTTATAGTACACCAAGATATCATCCATGAAGACCACCATGAAAAAATCCAAGTATGGATGGAACACTCAGTTCATTAGTGCCATGAAAACTAATGGCGTGTTACTGAGACTGAACATCATAACCAAGTACTCATATAGACCATACATTCTCTTGAAGGCTGTAAGAGTTATATCTAATGGTCTAACATGAAATTGATGATAACTGGGAATCAGGTCAATTTCTGAGAACACCCGGGCTCCTTGAAGCTTATCAAAGAGATCATCAATACTGGGCAAGGAATATCAGTTCTTGACCGTCAACTGGTTCAACTTCTGATAGTACACACAAATCCTGAGGGTTCCATCTACCTTCTTCACAAACAAGACAGGCTAACCCCAATGAGAAGTACTAGGTCGGATGAAACCCTGTGCCTGTAACTCCTCCAACTGCTTCTTGAGTTTTTGCAACACAGGTGTAGCCATCCTATAAAGAGGAATGGACATTGTTTCCACTCCTTGAACAAGTTCAATCGAAAATTATACCCTAATCTATGGTGGAAATCCTGAAATTTCCTCTAGAATGACATAAATGAAATGATCTACCACTAGAGGACATTATAACTATGAAGTCCCCTGGTCATCAAGATAAAGACTAGAAATCTGGGCCATAACTCCTCCCAACCCATGATGCTTTGGACCCACTCTGCTCGCCTGGACATCCCACTCACTCCCTATGAAGAAAGGACCCACCCTATGGTGATATGAAACTCACCCTGCAGCGATAAAATTCGACGATTGCCTGGAATAGAACTAACCATTGCATCCTAAGAATGACATCAGAGCCTTTCATCTCTAAGACAAAAAGGTACCATAAGAAGTGACATCCACCAACCTGTAGATGGAATATCTTCACTAAATTACACTAGCCATTCTAGTCCCCAACAGAGTGTCTAGCATCCAGATATTAGCATAAGAAAATATGCAAGACCCAAGGCTCTCTAGGATAGAAATAGATATAAATCTATGGGAAGCCCATATATCATAATGACCAGAAGCTAAAACAGAGGCTACTAAGATTGTACCTCAAATTGTAGAAGGTATGGGATCCTGCTCTTGCCGGGTCTACTCCACCACAAATGTATGGTCTATACCCTGACCATGTGACCCTACCTGACCATTTTATGCTGATCTTCCCTGATGTTGCTAAAATCAGGGTTACTGGATACCATGGCCACGACCTCCACCTCGGCCTGAATGGCTGGAAGAACTCTAGTTCCAAAACTGTTGATAAATTGGTGGTGTTACTCCTGAATGAAGAGTCATAGAAGAACTCATGTCACTAGTTATTGGAGAGTTGATCTAACAGAATTGTTGAAGTTGACCCATCTTACCACAAGATAGACACTCTACTGTGTCATTTGAGAAGTGTGGCCTCGTATGACCGCTCTTTCTGCACTGGTAACACACTACCTAGAAACCAGAAGAAGTTACTCGCCTCCTCAGATTACCGCGCAAAGACTCCCTACAATGCTTCCTACTATTGGTAGGAGGAACACTAACCCCTGATATCAAGCTGCCCTGGCTTACAACTCCAAATTTTCTCATATTTCGCTCTTTGATCAGTGCATAGTTGACTATATAAATGATAGAAGTTAACTAGATGATGTTCACCTAAGATTGGATTTCATGCCTCAGACCATCCTCGAAGTTCCTTACCATGAACAATTGATCACCTCCTAGAATAGAAATGATGTGCTTTCGCTCTGTAATGCAGGAGGAATAATACATGAATGAAAGAGTACCCTACTCCATACTCATAAACTCCTGGGCTCGATCGGCCCTCAGGGCCTCTGGGTAGAAGTAGTCAAAGAAGATGTGTTGAAACTCATTCCATACCATAACCTGCTGGTGTCCCACCACCTCTTGGTGGAGGCTTGGAACATGTAGGTATCGAGAATTACCCTCCTCTCTGGAGGCCTCTCCAGATACTCAATGATCATGAGCATTACTTCTAGCCATGACCATGAAGCCTGAGGTCCTCCCTCCCTCGAGAAAGTGGGATGATGCAGCTACTGGAAGACCCATGTCAAATCAACCATTGATGGGGTAAGTGTAAGAACTCCCTGAAAGGTCTGCATCATCCTTAAATACCCTCCCAGAACTATGCATCAGCACCAGTAACAGGTATAACTGTTGGTGCCAAGACAGGAACAACTGGAAGATCTGTAGGTGGTCCCTGATCAGCCATGTCTGATGTCTGATCACCACCTGGTAACTAGCAGACAGCCAGAGGACATCTCGGTGGAATGATTCTACAAGGTAAAGCACACACCTTATATCATAATTAATTGAGACTGAATAAAGGACATTTAAGAAGAGAACAAGATAAAGAAACATTCATGTTAACAAAACATGACTACATGGTGTGTATATATCCTACACAGCGTGTTCCCTGAAGTCATTCATGTGGGCCTATACTCCTACCTAACCAGATCGTGTAACACCCCAGACACATGGCGTGTTGTCTTAACACATAGCGTGTACTTGAATCCTCTTTCCCTTCCTGGGTTTTTCTACACAGAGAAGAAACACAGCTCTCCTAAGGCAAGACTACGCGGCATGTAAATCCTACATGGCCTGTATTAGATAGGATTCACCTGACCCATGTTGTTAGAGACACGGCCTGACACATGGCTTACACTACACAGCATGTTCTAGACATACATGTAATGTATGAGAAAGGATAGAACCAGCCTGTGTTGTTTGTGACACGGCTGAGTACCTTGGTCAGACTACATGACATGTTCATGTAGGACAAAGTGTGTACAAGAAAGGGTCACTCATACTCGTGTTGTTCATGACACGGTCGGGTACCTGGTTCAGACTACATGACATGTTTAGATAGCACACGGCGTGTATTAGACCCGACTCGGCCAACCAATGTTATTAATGAAATGGCAGACACGGGGTTGACTCTACATGGAAGGTATGGATGATACATGCTATGTCCACATAAGATTTTCCCCATCCTATGTCTCTGCCCACATGGCCTACAACACGGTTTAGAGACTACACTGCATGTGCATAATGTAGATGGTGTATACCTAAGAAAAACTATTTCTTCCTGAATAGAAGAACACACAACATGTACTTAACATTACACGATGTGTATTCTGGATTTTTTTCAGACAGTAAGCCTCAGAAACTACTTTGTAACACATAAAACACTGAAAAAAACATTAAAAGTATCAATTTCTGATATTTGAGGGCCCATACTCCCCACGAATTAGTGTTTGGCATCTTATACACATTATGACATAGAAAACAAGGTGATGATCCGCCAAATTTTGGTCCATGAAGGCCCATAACACCTCAAGAACCAAGGTTTGGCATTCATTTCCGCAAATCTCTACACAACAATACCCTATCAAACAACAGGTATTTCTATCAAGGAAACTATCACAATAGCATGCATACATTACACATCATCTATCAGAACATCATGAAATCTCTAATGCATCATAGATGGAATAGCAGAAACACATGACAAGTGATTTCTCTCAACTGCCTATATGATGCAAGAAATGGAATACCCTCATCTCATTCAGTTGCAACAGAAATGGAACCTCCATAATATCAACAACAACATCCCAAACAATTTGAATCACTCTAGGATAAATCAAATCAACTGTAATAATTGAAAAACCAGAAAATTTTCAATTTAAACGAGGTAGATTGGTTTTTTCCTGTACACCGGTTAGCTACTCCCGAGCACACCTTAACGCCATATACCAATTCCTTCTTATCCCTGGCTCTAGTCTACCAACAGTATGTCAAGAGGAATGAAATCCTCTAATACCACTTTGTAACGCCCTAGATCTGAAAGCCACCCAGAGGCGCCCCGTATCGGGTTGGTCACATGGCATGAAGCACGTTTCCCCAAATGCTAGAGGTTGTCGACTAGCAGCAAGGGAATTGGGAGTGATATTGGGGAAACTATTCCCTCAATGGAAGAGTACACAAAAGAAGTAAAAAAATACATACCAGAGTGGAAGCAGTAATAATTTCATGCAGCAGTAACAATAGAAGACTGAAGGTATAAAATGGAGAACACATATATAAAATGATGGGTGGTACATATGTCTAGGAAAATAGTTGAACAAGTCATAATGCTGGCATACAAAAATAATAAACCAAAGTGCAAAAGAAAGCATACAAACTCATCCGCATCGCAAGACATAACTTGGTCCCATTCTCTCCAGCTCTATAGTAAGTCATGCACCTGATGTAGATGGGTGCTTGCCTTTATCTATACATGCAATAGTATAATCTATTTGGGCCCAAAGAATGACCCAAAAAGGGTGTGAGGATAAATCCAAGAAGGAAACCACCAGAAGATCTGTGCCTAACAGTTAGTGAGTATATGGCAGGTAAAAGTATAGAAAGTTGTAAAAATGAAAGCACTATGTAGTAAATTATCCACAGTCTAAAGTATTCAGATCACCACACAACATGAAACAGCTAAACAAAGAAGATAACACAACAGGTAACCCTCTGGGAAGTACCCACAACCTATCCTCTATGGTCCTACCTAGAAACTAAAGTAAGAAGCTAAAAACAAGGTAACCCTCTGGGAAGTAAACACAGCCTATCCTCTCTGGTCCTACCTAACAAGTACAAGAATCCATCTGGGCAGTACACTAAGTCTAACCCCTCTGGTTCCTCTTAATCATAGACTCTCTGAGAAAGCACTCATCGTCAATTCCCCCTAAGGTCTTGTATCGGTACTAAAGGCACTCTGGGAAAGCACTCAACATCTCATCCCCCCTGTGGCCTGCGTTGAAGAACTACAGACACTCTTGGGAAGCACTCAACGTCAATTCCCCATGTGGTCTGGCATTGTAAAATATAAAGACAATATGGAGAAGACCTCATCATTTATTCTCCCTATGGTCTATACACCTGGTTCTCATGGCCCTGAGTAAGTCAAGAAAGTGTAGTAGCACATAAATTCCAAGGACAACCTCAAAAACTACATGGCTAGCATTCTACAGCACAACAGGAATATAGAGAAATAGTCACACCATCCTTCAATACTAAGCATGGGAAAGTAAACAGCTGCCTAACATGCAAACAAGAGAGAAATGACAAAATAGAAAAAACATGTATGGGAAATACATCCAAATCAAAACAATTCACCCTATTCACAATCAATAATCATCTACTCAGTCATACCAGCATATCATAGAAACTATAGGGCCAAAATGGTAAACATGCAATACCCCGTTCAAGGGTATTGGTGGAAGTTTCACATAAAACTGAAAGACTTCCAACAGAAAGGTACAAACCACTTAACTCAGGGTTAGAAGATAATTATACTTAAACCTTGAAGCTTGAATCTTTTTGGAACGTCGTAGATCTAAGATATCATATAAAATGTTCAGCCTATGATAACATGGAAAAAGAATAGGAATCATAATATGAGGTTCTAGTAGAAGAGAGATCTCACCGATTCGATTCCAACGCAAAAAAATAGTGTTTGAATTGGAGGATGGATAGAGGATCAAGGGATCATCGGAAATCCATGGCTACTCGGCACTCATAGACAAACAGAACAAAAAATAAGTGAATTTTGTCCATCCGATGTCACCCCGGTGCGTTTAATAAAAAAACCAAATACACGGTGTGTACTTTTGGAGTACACAGCGTGTACTTTCTGTTTCCATACTCCACATTGGGCGGCCACTAGGTCACTACCACACGAATGTGTTTATGGATACTACATGCCTTGAACAAGGCCTACTGTGGTAAATAAGTACACAGCATGTACTTATAATGTACATGACGTGTACATGGAAAATTTCTAGAATTTCCTCTTTTCTCCAGAAACAACCAGAAATGAAAAACATACCTGAAAAGAAGGTCATGGTTTTTAGATCCATAAATATTGAAAAAAATTTATTGGATGAGTTTTCTAGACAAAAATGATACTTTTCAATGAAGTATAACTATTTGTATTCCACACGGGTGAGAATATATACATTATTATATTTTATTTGATGAATAGTTAAATATGTCATACACATATTTTATTACATATACCAATTTATATATATGATTATACATCGGTTAAATTTTTCTATAAATAGTAATTCAATAGAAAAAATGTTTTTATTTGTCATGGTAAAATATAAATAATTTTAATAAAATAAATATTTACCTTACACTCTTAAACAATGATGATGTAATAATTATTTAGTCAGGGGAAATATCAAATAAATGGAATTCAAATATTAAAAATAAATATATCTTTTATATCTAATTTAATCCATGGCTTTTTTTATGACATTGAAAAGTAAGAGTTTATTTAGTTTTTTTGAATATATAAGGTTTTTATAAAAAAAATTTAAAAGAAAAATAATTAATATTGTGAAAATTGACTCTAATGATATTTTATCAAAATTATATTTTATTAAATTATTTAAAATTACTAAAATATACTATGAAATAAAAATAATTATTATATGGTCTAAAATGATATCAATTTTTTATTTATGATATAATTTATATAAAATATGTAAAATTGATAACAATTTAATAATTAAATTTTTTTAGGTCAGTTAAAATTAAAATAGGTTAACTATTGGTAAATCAAAATGATATGGTTTTAAAAAACACCAAAACATGTCTAAAATATATTGGTTTATGAGATTAAAACTGTATATCATATTTTAATTTAATAAATTAATTTTTTGGGATATTATTATTGATATGTAAATTATTATAAATTAATATGTTTTGAAATTGCAAAAGATCACCTTGCCTCAATTATAAAAATAAGAACCTCCTCCATCATCTAATATCATAAATTTGGGGCTTCTATATCTAACAATCCCTTCCCATTTATCATATGAACTTCCCTGTTCACATAATAAAGGTTCTGGTATTCTCAAAAGACTATCCCTAGTTACCCTAAGAGGATATCCAAAAGAGGTTATCTAAAGAAGAGGGAATCATATATACCAACTCCTTTAAGACTATTTCTTCGTATAATTCCTATTTATTTGTCATTCTCCTTATAATGTATTAAATACAATATAATATATATAATTTCATTTTAATATGATTATGTCACAACAATATTACACATTTTATCCTTCCATTGAAAAATGAAATCACTACGCGTGTGTATGTACGATTTACTATTTCTGCATCGTGGTGTAATTTTTTTTCATCACCATATTACATGGATGGGGATAATAATGGAAATAAGGAATATATATAGTACTTTTGACATTATATTTTTGTTTTATATTTATCATACCATCCAATTATTTACCCTTTTCACGATTAGAGGAATGATATTGTTGCTCGTGCATACGTATTTCCTACCGTCTCTACAACCTGATGAGATTTATTTTCCACATTGACCATTTAATAATGATTATAAATATATATATATATATATGTTGATTAAATATAATATCTATGTATATAATATCATTCTATAAATGAAATATTTATACTTATATCCCACACATACGAATCAAGAATGACATGAAATAACATGAATATGAAAATGAAGCAATTAACACAAGAAACAAAGGTAATAATGAAATATTATTAAAAAATAATATAAGAATATCTTATATGATATCATAAAATTTTATATTATTGTTGTATAATTTAATTATATGTTTTTAACCATTATACTGGAGGTTAATTCACATTCAAATTAATTAAATTACAATTTTAGGGTTATTTCAAAATCTCGAATTATTTATACATATGTATATCTTGTAAAATTTTTATCATCATTATCCATGTTCCCAAAAATTGTTCTGAAATAATATATTAACTATTATCCAAAAAACATTTAATTAATTTTTTCCATTATTAATTTTTATATAATTTCTTAAAATTTATACGTTTATCATTTTCAAAATGAGGAACTTTATGGATTTTTTGATGGAATGAATATTTTTTAACTTATGTGGTATGAGAATATTTTTTTTCCATTATGATGCCTTCATGTTTTGAAACTTCCCTAATAATATGAAAAGGTTATTTTAAATGGAAATTTTATCATTTATATTTGACTAGATTGTAAATAAATTATTTCAATGTCAAAAATGGGTATTTATCTCATGTTAGTTTTATGGATTTTATTAGAGTATTTTCATCAATGCCAACATCTTTAATTGTATCTTATACTTGATTTATGTTGTCCTCTAATTAAATAAGATACCATATTTCATGGAATGGTTTATGAATTTTTTCTATGGATGTTCTATTTGGAAACAATTCCTGGTTTACTATTTATGTACTCACAATTTATAAGATATTTTTAATAAAAAAATATGTTTCTTATGTTTCATAACCTATTTCATATAAAGAATGAATTGAACAAAGTATTTGATGGGTGGGGATTTCAATATCCCCTCGATGCATTATTGGGTTTCATTATATAATATATTTTGTGTATTGGGGAATTTATTACCCATTTATGTATAGTTCCTTGTCTAAAACCTTGATTGTTAGTTTGTGATGTTTGACATTATGCATTCCCTCGTTATGAAATGAGTTATTGATATTCCATTTTCTTATTTGATTAGTTGAATATCCATGAGATTATTTATATGAAGTTATATGATTTATTGATTCCATATTATGATCACGATTATAATTGAATGTATTATACTTTACTTCTACACTCTGTCATAATGTTTATAGTTATTTATTCATGATATCATTCTTTGTACGCTTACCCTTACTAGGCACTAATCACACCACTTTCTTATGATTTATTTTTCCCAGATTGTAAAAAATGTATTATGACATATATTCAAGGTTATGAAAGAGGAATAATGATGTTCTGAAATGACTTTAATTGATTTATATTACATTTTTTATTCATGTTCAAGGTTAAGGTATGTAACCATGATTTTAAGCCTAATAAAATTATCAATACATTAGAAATTGAGTATTGTATGTATGATAAGGTTGGGGTCGTTATAGTTAGTATCAGAGCATTTTCAGTAGAAACATTAGAAAATAGATTTGGAAAACATATATTAGGGAACATGACACTAACATAGTCATTGTAGATAATTATTGAAGAATATCATAGAATATGGTTATGGTATATATTATGTGGGTATTCCTAGAAATACATCCTTATATAGATAATACAAGTGGACATGATTCTTAAAAAGATGTACCTTGGGGTAACAGCTCTAACAAGGTTAGTGAGACCGGATTCGATGTATCCTAGTACAGGACAACATTCCATACAGTGCATCGGGTTTGACACTCTCAAGGGACATTCTTAGAATAATTTACATTTTCATTACAAAATATTATTAATTATTTTTATATATGATTAAAATGTATAGGAAAGGTTAAAAATAAGTTGTTTTATATTGATAATAATGTTTTATGATATTATATAAATTATTATATATTTTTTACACTGTGACTACAATTACTCAAACTATGCTTTCAGATTTTATTGAATGGATGGAATCCAAAGGAGTCATGATAACATTGAACAAGATGGAAATGGATGTAGATATGAGAAAACAAATCAAAGGATTATAGGAGTAATATATTTCATTTTCATATATAATAAATTATATATAAATATGATTAAAAAGATAAACCATAACCAACTCATGAACTCGCCAAATAAGAGAAGGATAGAGCATACTAAGATCTCCAATGGTAAAGACCATAGAAAAATAAGGCCTTATATAAATCATTCATGAAATCTAGAAGGATACACCCTTGAATGTGTCTCAACAGAATAAAGAAATTCATTTTGTGATGGAAAGAGTTAAATATAGAATATAATTTTCACGTAAAAATTAAGGGTGATAAGGAGGGAAGTAAAACACATCCGATGAATCTTTTGTAGATTATTTCTTTAAATACCGAGAATCATGGAATTTTCTAAGACTATTCCCTATTTTATAGGAAAACATATAGAACATGGAATGATCTATGTGGAAATAATTGGATGAAGTATTAATGTTTTGGAGTTTTATGAAAAAACAATATTTAAAAGACACTTTTTTATTTACCTTATTTAATGTTTGTCCGTTGTAATGTGCCAGAAATTCCATATATATATTTTTTTAAATTATTTGGGATTATTTAAAGTCTGTGAAAATTGGAAGCACCTTATTCCAAGTACCAGAGCACCCAGAACGTATTTTTGGACCTTTTCAATGGAATGTTTAGTAAACGTGTGGGAAACATTTTCTATCTTTTGAACCGGTGCTCGGATTAAAAATAATAGGGAACCATTGAATCTTTTGCTATGGGATTAACTTATAAGAAGCTTAAATTTGACTGGAATGGGTCGGATGAAAAATTTAATTTATTGGACTTTATAAAAATATAATAAAATAACTAAAGGTTATTTTATTTTTCTTTATGAAACCTTCGGATAAACGGTAGTCGGACCACAGGGCAATGTCAAATAATTTAATAGGTTGACTCTTAAGTTTTGTAACGGTACCATTAGGGAAAATAATGGGTTCGGTATCATCACTATTGAGAGAGTTAATATGTTAATAATTTAAACTTATTAATGAACTTCATTAATTTTAAGGTGTGTTAATCTCCACATTCCCCTCGGTTTAATCTATGCTCATGATTGGGTTTCTCGAGAGCTATAAGAGAAAGATCTGATGAAGCATTGATGACTTTCTACTCTGATGAAGAATATGATCGAGTGACAATCATTCATAGAAATGATGGGTGACAACAAATTCTGACAAGCGCCTTCGGACGTTGACACAACTTTAGGTTATGCAATGCCTTTAAAAAAACTCATGGTTTGGGGTTTATTTGTTTAATTAAGAGTTTTAATTTAATGAAATTCTACCCATGTTAATTATAATGAATTGGGTGCGAGCCAAACGAACAAGGCCTAGACCCTCCATAGTTTTTGAATTTGGTATCATTTCTCATGGGTAACCGGAAGGTAAGGCTGCACGCTGCAGTGCCGGCCAGGTGCCCCGCGGAGAAGAGATGGGTCATCAGCCTGTTTTGTGGTTGGAGGAGGAGGCACGCCCCGGTAACATGCCCAGAAAGTGGAAGCCATGACCATGATGGGCCACGATGCTGGAGAAGGATCCCCCCAGCGGTGCGCCTGGGTGGTTGATGTTGCGGCCATGAAGGGCTCTGGCACTACAGGAGGCTCACCCCGACGGTGTGTCAAGGAGAAGGAATCAACGTTTGTGATAGTCTGTGTCAATGGAATCTCATAGTGACAATGAGGATAAGTCAACCCATCATGTGCATTGATGTGGGAGTCGCAACTGGTGGACCCAACCGTGTTATCAGGTGTCGTGTGTGGCTATGCCGTATCTATAGAGAAATGAGATGGCCCACATCTACCGGCCAGCTACACTGTCAGGAATTCCAGACCGTTCAGAATGACCAAGTGGGTCAAGAACGCATTCTCACCAGGCCATACATGTGGCCCTACGGGCCTATTCATACCTAGCTCGGCCTGGATGGGGCTAGGTCAACAAGATATGGGCCAGAACCGGGTCAGGTCATCCAAATCGGAATTGGTCGACCCAGACAGGGTTGGGTTGGGTTGGACTGATTAGGTTAGATCGGTCCCAGAATGCTTTTATCCCAAATACAATTAATTGGGAATATCTCTTAAACTGGACATATGTTTGATGAACCGTCTATGGTTTCAGAACCCTTATGAAGAGACTATCATTTTGAAATACACCATGTGAGTTTTGGAGAATGTTGGTGTTTATTCGGGTTGTATCATACCGGAATACAACCGGGCTCTCAACATAAAAATTCCTATAACATATAAACTAGGTTTCTAGTTGACACGCCATCTATTACATTGGAAACCATATAATATGGCATTTTATCAGGTAAAATTTTCATGGGACTTCATGATGGTTGAAAAACGACCAATGGATTTAGGATAAGATCCTTATGGAATCATGCGTGATTTGTGCAGGAATCTATGGGATGGATGAGATGTCAAGACCAAATAGATATATTGTGTGGATCAGCACCGAGTGATCCTCTGTGGATGAGAACCGAGAGATCCTATATAGATCTGTAGAGAGAAATCCTTTGTGGGTCAGTATTAGATCTTTATGAAAAATAAGATGATCTAGATTTATGACTAAACATCTGTATATCTATACTTATGTTAGATCTGGTGTGAGTTGTATTTTTCATTGTGCTTTATGATTGAGATCATTCTTGTGGTTTTTCCATTCTGCAATTACGAGAGACCTTTAGGGGTCTTGGGGTCCCTAATGGGTATTGTTATACTCACCCCTATACATTCTTCTCCCACACATTTTTGTGCCTTGTGATGATGATGGGAAGAATTGAATGAGTATCTAGGAGCCAGGATTTGACGGTGTACGGAGGTGAATGGTTGACATGGAGAGCCTCAATGACGAGTTATACCTACCCATCATGTAGTATCCTTAGCATACGGCCTCCGGAGTTGTTTTCCTTTATTTTATATTTCCATTTTAGTTGTGATTGTATTCTTGGCCCTCTACTTTAGTACATACTTTAACACTATGGGTTGATTTTTATCTGTGGATTCACCTTACTTCTTTTGTAGGGTTTTAATTGAGCGCAGTGTACCGTGTATGTGTGTTTGTAGGTTGTGAGGCAATGCCTTCCGATTTTATGGGAAAATTCCTTTATAGTTCTACTCTCCAACCCCTAGCCTATGGACGGTGGGCTTGGGGTAGCCACATCACGGTCTTAGGGGATGGGTCGTGATAAATTGGTATCAATGGAGTTAATTCTACCAGAAGTACTTAGAGTCAATAAATTAAATAGAGCAATAGTGTTAAGTTCCATGAGTTCAGGAATTAGTACTGGTTGTCTCGTGTTGGTGAGACAGCCGACATATTGATACAATAGGACCTTGAAATTTGATTCATGACTCGGTACATGAAAATGATGATTGCATGTGTTTTGAAAATGTTGTGTATATTATTGATATTTTTAACTCATATCACCAGGTATAACTTATTGACCCTGGACCACATATTTTTTTTAGTATGCTGCTTCATAGATAGCTAGCCAGGATTCTAGAGAGTGAGCATGATGACAGCCCACCGAGTGATGAGGCGTCAGTGCAGGGACCTCTTATGGTGATGGTATAAGGCCCCAACCTTAAACCATACTTAATCTTGAGTTATTACAAGATTACACATTGAGGATCTTTTCAGTTTTAGAGTTTTAGAGGATTAGATCATGAAACATGCATTACATTCCACATTTAAACAATGTGGTTACATAAAAGACAGTATTCATTCTTCCCATCAATGGAAACATATTTAAAATAAATCATGGATTCTTTATTGACACATCATTGACACTATCATCACATCATGTACCTTTCCCTTGACCTGTGAAAAACATTTCAAAAACTTGGGACGATCATAAAAAGCTCAGTAAGGGTTATAAAAATAAAATATGGAAAGGAAAAAATGAGTTCATATATACATAAGAATGAAATCATACTTTACCCATAAAACATAAGCACATTAACATACCTCATCAAATAATGAAGAAAGCATAGAAATCACAAGACATTAAGGTAACATGAGGCATTCATAACATTCTTACGTAGGGAGTAACCCTCTTGGTTACGTTTGGAATACCCATCACAGTATATTCCCTAAATCTCTTTGGAGAAACCTTAACGTTTCACTCCTTCGCGTTACCCAATGCATTGGAGAGCTATATCAGGCTCACCCGCCCTTAGTTTATCACGGAACCACCCGTCTTCATAATAATTCCCAAGAACCATAATATAATCGTATCACATAGAACATACATAAAGGAAGCATAACATTTCCACATTTCAATCACAAGATATCAAACACAGTGATATAATAAAAACATTATCAAAACTATTTTAAATACCAAAATAAAAGAAATGTAAAACTTGGTATTTATTTTTCATTTAAAAAACACATGGCTTGTAGAGGAAGCCGAAACTCAAATAATGGTCACGGCGGTGGAGAAGTCGTTGTCGCCGCATACGTACGACAAAAACATTCCCTTTTGTCGTTTAGTAAAACCCTTTGTATAAAAAAGATTCCTTTTGGATAAACATAAATGTCAAAGGGGTTTATACACCGTATAAAATAAGGTTATGTATAAAACAAAGTATGCCTCAATGAAAGGAGATTGAAATGATGTCCCATACAAAGACGGTATCCTTAGTTTAAGGATAAATCAATTACATAATTCTGTGTGACAAACGAATACACTAAATATATGTGGATATTAAGTGTAAAATAATCAAATTTCATTCACACATGTTCAAAGGATGACATATTCAATAACTACATGTTGAACCCAATGAAATCAAAATTGGGTTAAGAAGTTCCCTTGACAGCCTAACGGCGTCACATTAAAATGTGTTTATGAGAGATAAAAAGTGTATCTCATCACTTGGATATAAAATTTACGTCAATAAGGATATATTAGAACATATCCCAACATAATAATATGTAAATTAAAATACCCAAAAAAAGAAGTCTTTTAAAAAGAGGACGGTGAAAGGTTCCCTTACCGACTTGGGTATCTTTTAAAACAAACACCCCATGAAAGAAGGAAAATACATCATTGATGTAAATACTCATAAACGAAAGTATATTACAAAAAGAGTAGAATAATGGGCAGTACATACACCACTCAAATGAAATTGTGGAAAATGTAGCATAAATCTCATGGGAATAAAAGTGAGATGAAAAATCCCTTATGAAAACTCGGCAGCCTAACAACGCCACATAAAACTTACAAAAATGGATTGATGAGATCAAATACGATATCACATAATATTAACATAATGTTTATAGAAATATGAATATAAAAGAACATCCCCCAACATAAAAAAGAGGTGCTTAAAGGAAGTGACATAAAGGAGAGTACTTTAAAAGAAAGGGAGAGGTTAGATCTGTTTACGAAAATTCGGCAGCCTAACGGCGCCACTCAAAACTTCCAAAATGGATTGATGAGAGAGAATAGGGTATCTCATCATATGAACATAAAAATTACAGTAATAGATATATAAAATAACATCCCAATAAAAATAAAGATGAGCTTTTGATGGAAAGACATAAAAGAGTGTACTTAAAAAGAAAGAGGGGAGTAAGATCCCTTACCTCGTGTCCGACATGACTCGATCATTCTTTAATCTCCTGAATAATAAAATTTGGTCAATTTATAATTTCTTAAGGACCTCCTTTATAAATTAATATTTAGTTAATATCACATATTATAATGTTATAATAATTGGTTAATAAAGTGAGTTTGTATCAGACGTTTTTGTCGATGTTCAGTACATTAGTAAAAATTGAACTTGTTGGAAAAGAATTATCCATGTAGTTATAGGTACATCATCTGAAGAATAGTATTTATGTTTTAAATATCATATATATCCAGTATATATTCATTTTATACTATTCTATAGCATTTTGAGATAAAAAATTAAAAGCGCCATTCATGGAGACGGTAGGCCGTACGTACGCATGAACGCTACATTCATTTGTTTGCCATATTAATGGATTTAAAACAAAATGAGAGATATATATATTATAATTCCAGAATTATACCCATCATTTTGATGTAATATATTACATATATATCCATTATATATATGTACTTATAATAGTACATAACATTTGGAGATAAGAAATGAAATGTACCATTCATGGAGACGGTAAGTCGTACGTACGCATGAACGCTACTTTCATTTCTTTTTTTTTGTATTCAATTGAATGAAATAATAAAGATATAAGGGTATACTATAATTCCAGTATGATAACATATCTAATACCATTAATTCCATCCTTTATACGTCCCACATATGGCATTAACGAATCAAATCACTTTGAGGGGGCGGTAGTCTGCATTTCCTAAAATGAAGATATCGCGTTTACCCATATTGGAAACCATAAAGGTATGAAATAAATTAAAAATACAAGAATCTTAAGGAAAAAAATAAACATATTATATTTCATATATAAATATAGTGACATCTTAATGGCCACCTTTGAAGGTGTTAAAAGAATGTTGAACAATAATCATTTCGGGAGGCAGAAATTCACCATCCACGGAAACAGTATGTTCTTTAACCATTGGACATAGGTGTGTGTAAGTGTAGCTCGAATACTTATTATAACAACATCCTAGTATATGTAAGAAACTAGATTTGTTACAAAATAAATTAATAAAAAGATTTTAGGGAGTTCGAGAAGCAAAATAAAACAAAAGGACACAAGTGAAGACATTACCTTTAAATCGGGTAACTTCCTTTGATTTGAGCTCAAAGGCTTAATTGGAAAGGATTATGCCCAATGTGAGGCTTCAAGGAGTTATAGAGGGATGTGGAGAGATGAAATGGGCAGGGGTTGGCCGAGCCATAGGATTTGGAAGTGTGGGTAAAGAGGTAGAGGTGGGGGCCTTTTATAAGAGGAGAGGAGGGGCACTCTTGGAAAGTAAGCAAATGTTACTTTATTTGAAAATGAGATTCTGATTTAAAAGGTCCCACATTGATATAATTCGTGTATAAGGTGATAAGGGTTGGAAATCCACCCATACAATTGGTTTTGGACATGTTTAGGTCTTATATATTACATTATCTTTCCATTTTATTTAAATCGTTAAATAATGAGGTCATCGCTGCATCATCATGATGTCATAAATAATTTAATTTATTTAATGTCTAAAAATTATAAAAAAAATATGATGTAGGAAATCTTTTTATATTCCCAATTACTATTTATAGTCAAAAATCGGACTTGTACAACCCCATGTAAAAATGGTTTTAGTAAAACATCTCATGTTTGTGTCATTTTTACTTTATCATTAAATAAGAAGGTATTTATGTCATTTTCCAACCAAAGTGGCTCATGGGGTCCCCAAGTTGACCCATGGATTTTTTTGGTCGGCCATGACACATCCAATGAGGGTAGGACATGTGTCTAAGTCATTTAATTTTATTAAAACATTATTCTTACCTTAAACTACACTAATTACCTATAATCGCGATTAAAAACTTAATAAGTTACTATTTACCAAAAAATTATTTTAATCCCATTGAACCACATTTTACTTCTTAATGACAACCATGTATGTCGGATTTTTGAAATTAAAAACACAAAGATGGAAAAATTTCATTTAAACCGAAAATCGGTTTTTATAAGTACCACTTAGTTGTTTCATTATTCATCAAAAATTGAAGTTTTTCAGAAAATTACCAAAAATTCACCCTAAGCTATATTTGATATTCCGAATTCAAAAATGAAGTATATTTTACAAAATTCAAAACATATAAGTTTAATTAATTAAATTAATAATTAATTCCTACTGTCAAAACAAATAGCGTGTTTTTATGAAACAAAATGTATCAAAAGATTGACACTACTTTAAGTCTGATTTAAAAGTGAAATTAATTCCAACAATCACTATTGGATTAAATGGTAGAAATATATTCTAATTTCACTTTAAGAAAAATTTAAAAGATAATCTAATCATATAAATAAATTATATTAAAAAGTGTTTTTGAATTAAATTACAACATTTTTCACTATTCATTAAAAAAATGTTCTTTATCAGAAAAATACCAAAAATTTACACAAAGTAAATTTTGATGTCCCGATTCTAAAGAATAATTTTATTTTGTCAAATATAACACATAAAATTATCAAAAAGGGGATTTAAAATAGGTCTGCCATCAAAAGGTGGTTAATCGACCTTTAAAAGAATATTAGAATATTTACGCTTAAAAATTAGATTTATTCGCATATTATGTCCTCTAACATTTATTGTAAAGAGTAAAAATATTTTACAAACATATATAATCATTTTTAGTTATTTCGGTTCATCCTCGCCATTACAACGGCTAGGCATTAACTACCATTTAAAATAATATTATTTTATTATTAGATTGCAACGTAAGATTTCCAAGAAACTCGTTGTTGCGTATTGGGTACATCATCGATCATAGCATTCCATTTAAATTAATATTGACATTTTATTCAAAAATATTGATAAATATAAAAATGTCATATTCTTTATTTACCTGGGGTGTTACATCCTTCCTCCCTTTTGGGAATTGCGTCCTCGCAATTTTAAAATTGATCTTGGAAACATCCTTGAACGTCCCACATCGGAACAAGAGTCGGTAAAACAATCACTTTAAAATAAAGAAATAGAAATACATAGGTCACCCGAGTTAACCCTTACTAGGATTTCATGTAGGAAAACATGGACATGGAGGAGAAAACAAAGGGTCATGTTCTGATGGAGAGTGGTAGAAAACATTTTTAGGAGAAATTTAACCACCAGAAAATCACAAACTTGTGATGGGTTAAACGGTATTCGATTCCCCAGTAGGAAAAGTTAATAGAAAACATTTTTGTTTTAAGTTACTTTTTATTAAGGAATTTATTCATAAGGAAACATAATTACTTATCATGTTGACTTTCAACTTATAATAGATTTATTACACAAATTCATACTTTCCCCCAAAAGACGAGTATTTAGGAAGACTTGTTCACATTAAGAGTACTATAATCATCTTCTAAAGGATCACCTAATCCACAAAAGAGAACTATATACTTCCCATATATTTAGACCTTAACCAAAACCAAAAAGGTTAGTACAAGATGAGATAATACCCAAAAAGGATAATCCTTTTAAAAAAACAAATATATTCTTAATCTCCAAAATTTATCAAACAATACCCAAAGTTCAACAAAGACCATTCAATAAAAAAATTGTCCATAAAATACTTCAAAGTAAACCAAACTAAGATTGAAACCCAAATATTTGAAGGATTTAGTCACATAGTCTTCCAAGTTAAATCCTAACATTTATCTCCAAACAAGATCAGTTGTTCCTAAAGTCTCATATTGAAAAGTAATTAACCTAACCACATATCGTCCATGATAGGTTAATCATTTTCATAAATAACCCAAAATAAACTTACTCTTAATTCATAAAATCATCTAACTAAAAGAATCAGTCAAACTAACCAGGGACTTCATGTAGTCCAGTGGTAGGCGATAAATACAAGTCACACTTTGGTTGTGGGTTCGATTCCCGCAACTTTTCCGACGAGACGGGTTGTCACATGGTCTGCGTGTTGTCCTTTTTCCAAAACTATATAATTATCAAATCATTCCCCAAAAAGAGATAAAATCATCAAAAATAACCATTACATAATTTAACCTCAATTTTATCTCATGCCTTTCACTTTCCATCAAAACATATAATAACCCATAATTACCTCAAAAGTAAGGATCATATAAACTCTAATGGTTACCTTTATAATTATTACCTGAACTTCCACATCGATTGGTCATATCGTACATGATGCATTACAGAACATACCAAGGTTCAAGTGGTTGATCATGACTCCTTGATAGTTGTTTTAAAACAACCATGAGTTTCCTCATTGAATCCCCCATTTTATCTAGTATCTTAAACAGAGAACCACCACAGTTTCCTTCAAACCTGTTGTCTCTTTGGTGCCTGCTAGATCCATCCATTCACTAAAAACAGAAAGGTCAGTGTGAGTATATCAACATAACCATCATGTACTAATGAGTGAGATAAACTCTAAGATATACTTACTCATTCCATTTATCTAAAAACTATGACACTTTCTAAAATCCTAGCAAATATGGTAATTTCACTTATGCTTAAAGAATACCCTAACCGCTAAAGTTATCTAAACCGACCTTTGATACCAACTATAAGGCCCCAGCCTTACACCTTACTTAATGTTGAGTTATTACAAGATTACACATTGAGGATCTTTTCAGGTTTTGAGTTTTAGAGAATTTGATCACGAAACCTGCATTACATTCCACATTTAAACAAAGTGGTTACATAAAAGACAGTATTCATTCTTCCCATCAACGGAAACATATTTAAAATAAATCACAGATTCTTTCTTGACACATCTTTGACACGATCATCACATCATGTTCCTTCCCTTGACCTATGAAAAACATTTCAAAAACTTGGGATGAGCATAAAAAGCTCACTAAGGGTTATGAAAATAAAATATGGAAATGAAACATGAGTTCATATATACATAAAAATGAAATCATACATTACCCATAAAACATAAGCACTTTAACATACCTCATCAAATCACGAATAAATCATAGAAATCATAAGACATAAAGGTAACATGAGGCATTCATAACATTCTTACGTAGGGAGTAACTCTCTTGGTTACGTTTGGAATACCCATCACAGTATATTCCCTAAATCTCTTCGGAGAAATCTTAACGTTTCGCTCCTTCGTGTTAACCAATGCATTAGAGAGCTATATCGGGCTCACCCGCCCTTATTTTATCACGAAACCACCCATCTTCATAATAATGCCCAAGAACCATAACATAATCGTATCACATAAAACATACATAAAGGAAGCATAACATTTCCACATTTCAATCACAAGATATCAAACACAGTGAATTAATAAAAACATTATCAAAACCATTTTAAATACCAAAATAAAATAAAAGTAAAACATGGTATTTATTTTTCATTAAAAAAATTATGGCTTGTAGAGGAAGCCGAAACTCAAATAATGGTCAAGGTGGTGGAGAAGTCGTTGTCGCCTCATACGCATGACAAAAACATTCCATTTTGTCATTTAGTAAAACGCTTCGTATAAAAAATATTCCTTTTGGATAAACGTAAAATTCAAAGGGGTTTATACACCGTATAAAATAAGGTTGTGTATAAAACAAAATATGCCTCAATGAAAGGAGATTGAGATGAAGTCCCATACAAAGATGGTATCCTTGGTTTAAGGATAAATCAATTACATAGTTATCTGTGACAAACAAATACACCAAATATAAGTGGATATTAAGTGTAAAATAATCAATGTTCATTCACACATATTCAAAGCATGACATATTCAATAACTACATGTTGAACCCAAAGAAATCGAAATTGGGTTAAGAAGTTCCCTTGACAGCCTAACGGCGTCACATTAAAATGTGTTGATGAGAGATAAAAAGTGTATCTCATTACTTGGACATTAAATTTACATCAATAAGGATATATGAGAACATATCCCAACATAACAATATGTAAATTAAAATACCCAACAAAAGAAGTCTTTTAAAAAGAGGAGGGTGAAAGGTTCCCTTACCGACTTGGGTATCTTTCAAAACAAACACTCCATGAAAGAAGGAAAATACATCATTGATGTAAATACTCATAAAAGAAAGTATATTACACAAAGAGTAGAATATTGGGTAGTACATACACCACTCAAAGGAAATTGCAGCAAATGTAGCATAAATCTCATGGGAATAAAAGTGAGATGAAAAATCCCTTACGAAAACTCGGCAGCCTAACAGCGCCACATAAAACTTACAAAAATGGATCAATGAGATCAAATAGGGTATCTCATCATATTAACATAAAGTTTATAGAAATAGGAATATAAAATAACATCCCCGAACATAAAAAATAGGAGCTTAAAGGAAGTGACATAAAGGAGAGTACTTTAAAAAAAAGAGAGGTTAGATCTCTTTACGAAAATTCGGCAGCCTAACGGCGCCACTCAAAACATCCAAAATGGATTGATGAGAGAAAATAGGGTCTCTCATCATATGAACATAAAAATTACAGTAATATTAATATAAAATAACATACCAATAACAAGAAATATGAGCTTTAGAAGGAAAGACATAAAAGAGTGTACTTAAAAAGAAAGAGAGGAGTAAGATCCCTTACTTTGTGTCTGACATGACTCGATCGTTCTTTAATCTCCTGAATAATAAAATTCGGTCAATTTATAATTTCTTAAGGACCTCCTTTAAATATTATTATTCATTTTATATCACATATTATAATGTTATAATAATTGGTTAATAAATAGAGTTCGTATAAGACGTTTTTGTCGATGTTCAGTACATGAGTAAAAATTGAACTTGTTGGAAAAGAATTTTCCACGTAGTTATAGGTACATCATCTCCAGAATAGTATTTATGTTTTAAATATCATATATATCTAGTATATATTCATTTTATACTATTCCATATCATTTGGAGATAAAAAATTAAAATCACCGTTCATGGATACGGTAGGCCGTACGTACGAATGAACGCTACTTTCATTTGTTTGCCATATTAATGGAATTAAAACAAAATGAGAGATATATATATTATAATTATAGAATGATACCCATAACATAGATTTAATATATTACATATATATATCCATTATATATATGTACTTATAATAGTACATAACATTTGGAGATAAGAAATGAAATGTACCGTTCATGGAGATGGTAAGCCGTACGTACGCATGAACGCTACTTTCATTTATTTTTTTTTGTATTCAATTGAATGAAATAAAAAAGATATAAAGGTATACTATAATTCCAGTAGGATAACATATGTAATACCATTAATTACATCCTTTATACGTCCCACATATGGCATTAACGAATCAAATCACTTTGAGGGGGCGGTAGTCCGCATTTCTTAATATGAAGATATCGCGTTTACCCATAATGGAAACCATAAAGGTATGCCATAAATGAGAAATACATAATATTAAGTAAAACATAAACATATTATATATCATATATAAATATAGTGAAATCTTAATGGCCACCTTTGAATGTGTTAGAAGAATGTTGAACAATAATCGTTTCGGGAGGTATAAATTCTCCATCCACAGAAATAGTATGTTCTTTAACCATTATACGTAGGTGTGTGTAAGTGTAGCTTGAATAATTCTTATAAAAACAACCTAGTATATATAATATACTGGATTTGTTACAAAATAAATGAATAAAAAGAGTTTAGGGAGTTGGAGAAGCAAAATAAAACAAAAGGACACAAGTGAAGACATTACCTTTAAATCGGGTAACTTCCTTTCATTTGAGCTCAAAGGATTCATTGGAAAGGATTATTCCCAAAGTGAGGCTTCAAGGAGTTAGAGAGAGATGTGGAGAGATTAAATGGTCAGGGGTTGGCCGAGCCAAAGGCTGTGGAAGTGTGGGTAAATAGGTAGAGGTGGGGGCCTTTTATAAGAGGAGAGGAGGGGCACTCTTGGAAAGTAAGCAAATGTTACTTTATTTGAAAATGAGTCTCGGATTTAAAATGTCCCACATTGATATAATTCGTGGATAAGGTGATAAGGGTTATAAATCCACCCATCTGATAGGATTTTTACATGTTTAGGTCTTAGATATTACATTATCATTCCATTTTATTTAAATCGTTAAATAATGAGGTCATCGCTGCATCATCATGATGTCATAAATAATTTAATTTATTTAATGTATAAAAATTATAAAAAAAACTATGATGTAGGAAATATTTTTATATTTCCATTGACTATTTATAGTCAAAAATCTGACTTGTATAACCCCATGTAGAAATTGTTTTAATAAAATATCTCATGTTTGTGTCATTTTTTACTTTATCATTAAATAAAAAGGTATTTATGTCATTTTCCAACCATAGTGGATCCATGGGGTCCCCAAGTTGACCCATGGATTTTCTTAGTCGGCCATGACACATCCAATGAGGGTAGGACATGTTTCTAGGTCATTTAATTTTATTAAAACATTATTCTTACCTTAAACTATACTAATTACCTCTAATCGCGATTAAAAACTTAATAAGTTACTATTCACCAAAAAATTATTTTCTTCCCATTGAACCAAATTTTAATTCTTAATGAAAACCATGTATGTCAGATTTTTGAAATTAAAAACAAAAAGAAGGAAAAATTTCATTTAAACCGAAAAACAGTTTTTATAAGTACCACTTAGTGGTTTCACTGTTCATCAAAAATTGAAGTTTTTCAGAAAATTACCAAAAATTCACCCTAAGATATATTCGATATTCCGAATTCAAACATGATGTCTATTTTACAAAATTCAAAACATATATGTTTCATTAATTAATTTAATAATTAATTCCAGCTGTCAAAACAAATAGCGTGTTTTTATGAAACAAAATTTATCAAAAGATTGACACTAGTTTAAGTCCGATTTCAAAGTGAAATTAATTCCAACTACCACTATTGGATTAAATGGTAGAAATATATTCTAATTTCACTTTAAACCCAATTTTAAAGATAATATAATCATATAAATAAATTAGATTAAAAAGAGGTTTTGAATTAAAATACAACATTTTCACTATTCATTAAAAAAATGTTCTTTATCAGAAAAATACCAAAAATTTACACAAAGTAAATTTTGATGTCCCGATTATAAAGAAGAATTTTATTTTGTCAAATATAACACATAAAAGTATCAAAAAGTGGTTTTAAAATAAGTTCGCCATCAAAAGGCGGTTAATCGACCTTTTAATGAATATTAGAATGTTTACGCTTAAAAATTAGATTCATTCGCATTTTATATCCTCTAACATTTATTGTAAAGAGTAAAAATATTTTACAAACATATATAATCATTTTTAGTTAGTTCTGTTCATTCCCGCCATTACAACGGCTAGGAATTAACTACCATTTAAAATAATATTATTTTATTATTAGAGTGCAACGTAAGATTCCCAAGAAACACGTTGTTGCATATTGGGTACGTCATCGAGAATAGCGTTCCATTTAAATTAATATTGACATTTTATTCACTAATAGGGATAAATATAAAAATTTCATATTCTTTATTTACCTGGGGTGTTACAGATGGAACCTTCAAGTGGTATTCAAAGAGCAACACCACCCATGGTGTAGCAGTTTACACTATCCCCACTAGTAGACTGTTAAAGAAAACTGAGCATATTTCAATATTTCTAGAGATAAAGGCCTCTGAGGTTTCAAATCAACGCATCTCCCCATGAAGCTGAGGACTGGATGGAGGTTGTGGCATGAGTTTTTCTTTTAGTTGAGACACCAGTAGACTAGATGGTGATCTTAGATGCTAGTCTATTTTAGGGCACAATAGGGAGATGGTGGATCCCGACCCTCCATAGGTATGAGGAGTTTACACTCTGTTAGATGGAATTTGAGAGACTCTTCAAGGTGGATTTCGTACCAGAGACTTTATTCATAGTGCGTCTTCAGGAGATACTACACATATAGCAGGGAAATATTATAGTGGCCTAGTAATCAGCGAGATTCAATAACCACTCTCACTACTCCACTGACATGGTACAAGACCCATTTTTTAATGCTCAATCAATTGAGTAGGATCTCTGGCATGATATCAGAGCATTGATGATATATCTCAATATCCCATTGTAGGATAGAGTACTCAAGAGTGTATTGTTGATGTAGAGATTCTTAGCTGAGCATGAAATTATGGTGAGAGACACCACTGGATGATAGGTAGCTGAGTCATATGTATCAAGTAGTAGTCAGATGATGCAGATGTCAAAGTGTGTGAGACCTTCTAATGGAAGACCCCACGACGTAGGGTCAGAGGTGCGGAGCTCGCGAGGTATAGTAGTTCTTCTAAGGACTATAATATGTTATTCTTATGGTGGATAGGGACACTTGGCTTGTGAATATCTGACTCCCCACCTGTTAGATCAATAAGAAGATTGAGGGACTGCTGAGGGAGTGGTCGATGTTTGGGCAAAGAGGTCTCCAATGTGGCAGACGTGGCAGAGGAGCAGGTCATACAGTAGGTGGTGGACGATGGTTTGAGGTTCTACCACAACCACCACTTAGTGTTCCACCCTGATCAAAGGGAGTTGTTGGATAGAGGAGAGATCTCCATTGGATGGCAGAGGCCTATGACCATGACACTCCAGAGATGATTAGAGGATTGATGTGTGTCTATTCCACCTTAGATGTATTTCTTATATACATGGGATCCAATCACACTTTCATTTACACAAACCATATTTGGAGCTTGGAGATTGTGATGGAGAATTTGGCTCAATCCATACGATTAGAGACTCTTATGGGAGAGAATTCGATGATTACACATTGGTGCAGGCAGTGTGAGATCACCCTAGTTGTTGGGAGATTCAGCTAGGATCTCCTAGTAGAAGCATCAAGGCCTTATGATGTTATCTTGGGCATGGAATGGATATCTGTAGTCCATGATCAGATATACTCTTTTAGGTGGAATGTGAATTGTTTCCATGATTGTGGGATCATGTTTTCTTTTACCGTTGAGACGGAAACCTTGGTAGTTTATGATGTACTTTCTTGGAGGATGGTGTAGCCAATCACTAATTAGCTTCCTAGCCTCACCCTCGGTGTATTAGATGAGAGGAGTCCGAGCTATCCTATATTGGTGGATAAATATACTGATATCTTCCTTGATGAGGTTCAAAGACTACCTCCTCCTATAGAGGTAGGCTTTTAAATTGACATATACCCTTGGATGACACTGACATCTACACGAGAATATCGGATGGCTCTTGTGGAACTTCGTGAGTTGGGGGTACAATTAAAAGACTTGCAAAGGAAGGGGTTTGTAAGGACCAATGTTTCTCCATTGGAATCACTAATTTTGTTCTCCAAGAAGGAATATGGGATTCTGAGGCTTTTTGTGAACTATCAGCACCTAAAATAGGTGACTTTGATGAATAATTATCTGTTGTTGAGGATCGATGATCTCTTCGACCATCTAAAGGGAGCCTGGTGGATTTCGAAGAAAAACCTCAGATCGACCTACCATCAGCTAAGGGTATGGGATGAGGGCATACCGAAGACATCCTTAAAATGGCTCTATGGATATTATGAGTACTTCGTGATGCCCTTCAGTGTGACCAATGCTCCAGTAGTGTTCACGGGGCTCAGGAATAGGATCTTCTATCCTTACCTCGATTGCTTCGTGTTCTTCATTGATGACATCTTGGTGTACTCAGTGATGGAGGAATATCCGGGCTCACACCGGAAGATATTTTGGGATACACTCTATGAGAACCAGATTTATGGAATTATCTTGATGTTCCGGTTCTATATATGTGAAGTCCACGTCATGGGGAATATTATCTTGGATTTTGGAGTTTCAGTGGATCTGGTTAAGATAGTGGCAGTGCTTTCTTGGGAGCAACCCAGTAGTGTGACTGAGGTGTAGAGTATCTTGATATTGGATGGGGACCACTAGATATTAATACATGACTTCTCTATGGTAGAGGAACCCTTTTCAGCTTTGATGAAGAAAGAAGAGCCTTTCATGTGGACAGAGAAGTGCCAACAGAGTTTCTAGGAGCTAACGTGGAGACAGACGAGTGCCACCATCTTGAGGCTACTAGAAGAGGGTGTTCAGTATGTAGACTACTGTGAAATATCAGGGACTAGAATATGATGTGTTCTGATCCATGACCAATCAATGATCACCTACGTCTGATGATAGTTGAGATAGAACTATCATAACTATGTTACCCATGACTTGTAGTTAGCGGTAGTGGTTTTTGCGATGAAGATGTGGTGAAACTACTTGATGGGTGAATGGTTTACTATTTACTCATATCAAAATAGTATTAGGTATATCTTGTAAAAGAGGTATCTGAACTTGAGACATAGGCCAGGGATGTGGTTCCTCTAGGACTGTGACTTTGATATAGTCTACACTTCTGGGAAGGGGAACGTAGTATCAGACCCACTCAGCAGGAGATCTGGTATACTATTGTTGAGTGAGGTGATAGATCAACTTGTCGCATTTCAGATATAATTCATGGATATAGATAAATCATCGTACCTCTAGTATATGACTATCACTCCCCGATCCTTGAAAGATTATAGGAAGCATAACATGGGGACATTGGTTGAAAGGCCCTACATTCTCAAATACCCTCATGACAAGTTTTTGACAAATTTTTTAAAGGTGGGGAGAATGTTGTTCTCTTCATTGGACTCACCATGGTGCATGTGATACTATGAGAGGAGGTGTTGAGGGAGTTCCACACATCCACTTTAGCGATATATCTTAGAGTGTAAAAGTTATACCAGGACCTCTGGTGTCTGTATCCGTGACTAGGGATGAAGAATGATGTGGTAGATTTTGTATCATGATGCCTCACTTGTCGGAAAGTGAAGTCTGAGCATCAAGTACCAATATTCTTAGCTCAACCACATGAGTTTCCAAAATGGATGTGGGTTGGTGTTTTCTTAGACTTTTTGATAGGGATACCATGAACGCCTAGGGGCCATGATTCTATCTATGTGATCATTTACTGACTCACCAAATTAGCCCACTTCCTACACATCCAAGAGAAGGGGTCAGTGGAGGGATTTGGACTTTTTTACATACAAGATATTTTATGGCTTCATAGGGTAACATATATGATCATATCAGATCGTGAAACTTGTTTTACATCAATCTTGTGGAAGGAATTAAAGTTGGAGTTCGGGAATGAACTGCACTTGAGAACCTCCTTTCATCCTCATACAGATGGTCAGACGGAGTAGTTCATATTAACACTTGAGGACATGGTTTATGCTTGCATCCTAGATTTTGGCCATAGTTGGGTAGACCACCTACCACAGGTGGAGTTTGCATACTACAATAGTGATCACTCAACCATTAACGTGGCTACATTTGAGTCCCTGTATAGACCACCATGCAGATCACCTCTATATTGGACAAACCCAAGGGAGTCCATACTTATGGGTCTAGAGTTTGTATGGGCTATCACTGATAAGGTGCAGATAATCTAGGAGCAGATGAAGACTACACAGATATAGCAAAAGTTTTATGCCGACAAGAGATGGAGACTCTTGGAGTTCGAGAGGGAGATCATGTCTTCCTATGGGTCTCACCCCGATGAGGATTGGATAGATTTGGATGGGGAAAAAAGCTATCTCTGAGTTTCATCATACCCTTCTAGATCCTTAGTAGAATAGGTGAGGTGGTGTACCGTCTAGCTCTTCCACCACAGATTCACCAGGTGCATAATGTTTTCCATGTGTCATAGGTGAGGAGGTACATGCACGATCCATCAGAAGTTATCGACTAGGGTGAGATATACATCAATTATGGGGTGATGATTATGGAGTTTGTTGTGTAGATAAAAGGATAGGGGATTTATAGGTTCAGGTCCGTCATGTGCAGTAAATTTCTCTAGTGTTAGTTCGGTGGTAGCATGGAAACATCCAGGAGAGCACAAGAGAGAAGGAGGCTCTGATACATGCTCAGTACCCCATTTTGTATCCCTAGTTTAATTTTATATTTTGGGGATGAAATACACTAATCTGGGGAGAATGAAATTACCAAAAAATTATGTCTATTTTTTTCTAAAATTATTTGGTATTATTACATATCTATAAAAATTTACAGCATGTGATTACGAGGCCTAGAGAGCCTGGAACATATTATTGGACTTCTTTTTATGATACGTTCAGTAAACATACGGGCGATGTTTCCTATATTTTAAACCAGTTCTCGAATTAAAAATCTGAGGGAACCATTGAATCAATTGCATTGGGATTCGTTTAAGGGAAGATTAACTTGGACGGGCAAGGGTCGGATGAAAAATTTAATTCCTTGTACTTTACAAAATAAATAATAAAATAACTAAAGATTATATTATTTTCCTTTTTGCAACCATTGGTCAAATAGTGGTGGGACCCTAGTGCAACGTCAAATGATTTAATGGATTGACTATTATGTTGTGTAACTACATCGTTGGGGGAAATAATGGGTTGTGTAATCGCACAATTGAGATAGTTAAGAGGTTAATTAATTATACTCATTAATGACCTCATTAACTATACGATTCATTAATCTCCACCTTCCCCACTATTAAATCTGAGCCCAGAATTGAGTTTTGGGAGAGCTACTAAAGGAAGCTCTGATGAAGCACTGACGAATTTTTTCATAGATGATGAACGTGATCGAGTGATGTTCGTTGATGGAAACAACGGGCGATGTTGAATGCCAATGAACACCTTCAGATGTGGAAACTCCTTCCTCTTCTGAAACACCATCCAACAAACATGAGGTAGGGGTGTCATTGTTTAATTAATAGTTATATTTTCTTGAAATGATACCCATGTTAATGCAAAAGACTATGGTTTGAGACCAACAAACATGGCCTAAAGCCTATCCAATTTTCAGATTTGGTTGGGGTTCTCATGGGAAATGGGAAGTTAAGGTGGCATGCAATGGAACTAACTACTTTCTTAATAGAGAAGATACGGGCCACTGGATGGAGGAGGAGGCGCTCCCTTGTATTGTGCCTAGGTGGCAGAATCTGCGACCGTAAGGGGCCACAATGCTGGATGAGACATGCCCCAGCAGCACGACTAGGCGGTGGAAGCTATGGCCACAACGAGCCGTGACACTGGAATCATGCAGTTCCATAGTGGCTCCACATGGAGAAGTCAATCCATCGTGTGGATTGATGCGGGAGACGTGACTGATGGTCCCGACCGCATGAGCATGTTCCACACGAGGTTATGTCGTGTCCGATGAGATGGGAGCTGGCTCACAACCGTAGGCTGGGGTGACCCTGGCAGGCTACACCGCTAGGCGGGACAGACTGTTCAGGCCGGAGCCATGGCCCAGGGGGCCTGTTAGGACCTTGCTAGGTCGGGATGATCCTAGCTAGCCAGGTCGATCCAATTTGTCCAAGACCCAGTTCAGGTCGACCCAAATCAGAACGGGTTAGACCAGACCTGTCCCCTTTCGGCCCAGTTACACTTAACTAGGCATATATCCTAAACTAGACCTCTGTTCGGAGAACCGTCTTCAGTTCCAAAACCCATAGGATGAGGTGGTACTTTTGAGATACTCCACATGATTTTCGAAGAATGTTGGAGTTTTCCTGGGTTGAACCATAACCGAATCCCATTGGGTCCCCGACACTAAAATCTCTATAACTTACAGACTGTGCATCTTGTTGATGTTTTTTCTGTTTCATTGGAACCCTTTTGACAAGGTAGTAAATATGGATACTTCATTGTAGGACTTTGTGCCAGTTGAGATATGATTGATGGATTGAGGAGTGGTTCCTCCTAGAATCATGCGTGCATTGTGTGGGAATCCAGTGGCTGCCTGAGATGTGATGAATGAATAGAGATCTTGTGTGGAACAGTATCAAGGGATCATTTTTAGATTATCATCAAGGGATCATGTGTGAATCAGCACCGAGCGATCATGTGTGGGTCAACATTGAGTGATCCAATGTGGATTAGTACTGAGTGATCTTGAGTGGATCAGCACCGAGCGATCCTTTGTAGGTCAACATTATAGATTCATCATAGAATAAGATGATCTATATTTATGACTAAACATCTTTTCTTCTATACTTTTGTTAAATATGGTGTGAGTTTTCTTTTTCTTTATTCATTGTGACTGAGTTCATGATTTTGGTTTTCCCGTTGTGGAATTTTAAGAGACCTTCAGAGGTCTCTGGGTCCCTACTGGGTATTCCTATACTCACCCCTTCACAAGATTCTCTCAAACCTTGCTATTTCTTGTATAGATGATATGCATCTTTGACCGAGTCTGAAGGAGCTAGGACATGACTGTGTACGAAGCTGACCGGTTGACGTGGAGAGTTGTAGTGATGAGCTATATATACCATTCAAGTAGGATCCTTGGATGATGACCTCAGGATCTATTTTCCCTTTTTTTGTATTTCCATTTTTTGGGCTTGGATTTTTCCCCTTTACATCAATACTTAATTTTTCACACTATGGTGTTTTTTTTGTGGTTACACATTTAGTCATCCATTTTGTTTTACTTGTGCATAGTGTACAATGTCTGTGTGTGTACAGGTTTAGAGGAAATGCCTTCTTGTTTTAGGGAAATTCCTTTCTCATGCTAGTTTCCAACCCCTATCCTATTGAAGGCGAGATTGTTGTAGTCACAGGACAAGCCCCAGGGGATGGGTTGAGACATCATTCATATTTATTTTGGGAGTATTATTAATATGGTTTTATAAAAATGACATGCTAGAAATATGGTGACCACCCATCACAACTTGAAAGGCCACGGGGTTCGAACCCACATTGATGGGTGAAAATGGTGCATCACCATCCACTATCCTATTTAATGTCTACGTAACCATGATATTGTTTTAGTTAAATTATCAAATGGACCATATTTTCTTATCATAACTAATGGATTTGAAAAAGATTTAGTGAGTAATTTATTAATGTTATTGAAGAAGATGTTTTCTATTTTGGGAATCCAATTAAATTATGGTAAACAGAATATATTTAGGAATAAGGGTTGAATTATATGTTGGATTAAAATCGGATTTTATTACGGACATATGGTTATTTAGGTTAATTATGAAAAAATAATAATATTAGGAGATTATGATTTGTAGAAAATTAATTTTTTAAAAGAGTGATTGAAGTAATTTAGGAGACGCTTTGATAAAATCCATCATAATTTTGGGTTATAATCTTATTATATAATATTTTTGTGGAAGTAGAGTAATTTTTTTAATGATCTGTATAGAGATTTGGGTGTTACTGTTGATTTTTTGTCATTATTTTTAAGGAATTATCCTCTTTTATCCAAACCATTTTGGTTTGGGTTAATGTATAATGGTAAGATGAATATATAATTATATTTTTTTGGTTTTTTGATCCATATAAATTGATTCAATGTCTACAAGAATAAAAAAATTCATCCTATATACTAATTATTTGGAGAAAAATATAAGTTTGTGGTTGAAGTTGATTAATTAATGAAACACTAATTATCTAATAGGAATGTTTTATTTATGTTCATATTATATGATGTAAATGAATTATTAAAAAATATAGAAAATAACTTGAAATTAAATTATTTATCCTTGTAAATTATTTTTTAATTAATCAAAAGGTCTTATAGATCATAACATATTTGTATATTTGTGGCTTAAACTTTCTCTTGATCGTGTTCTCTATCACTCTCCATCAGAACATGATGGTTATATTTCCCTTCCATATACATTTATTCCAATATGGTACCCTAGTATGTTCTATCTATGGTAACCTTTTCACTTCCCTTTATTTATTTTAATGTGGATGTCTCATTAATCCTTTTTCCAATGCGGAATTTCAATAATGATTTTTTGAAAAGTCAAAACCTTATATTTCAATCCAAACATCATTTTGAGGAGATGATATTTATTGAATGTGGGGATAATGTAACAACCCAAAAATTTATAGTATGTCTCTTCATAAATAAATTCAATTTCATTGATAGCTTACACTGTACGAAACACCATTCTAATCTTACAATGCACAAAACAATGAGGTGGAATGCATTACAAGAAATGTTGTGTTTTATAGGAAAAATATATTATTATAATATTATTATTTAGTATAATAAGATATAACCAAGATGTATTGTTGGAGGTTATAAATATTATGAACTAACTTATGATAATATATGATTGAATTCATTGGTTACAAATTAATTAGAAATGAATATTGTAACCAATTTAATATATTGGAAATGTTTTTATAATGAACTTTTTTTAGTCTCACAATGTTATTTGATCCTAATTCAATTTAATTATAATTAAATAATTATATTAACTGAATATATAGGATATATATTCAATAAAATATTTTTTATATTCATGTAATATAATTTATAGGAAAAATATAAGATCAAAATCAATATTACACAAAACACCTATATTTTAAAAAAGTATTTTGACCACATTTTAATGGAGAAAAAAGTTTAAATACAATTTTTTATATGATTATAAAAAAAATATAATTTTTTTTTTAATTTTATATATAAAAATTTACTTTGGATTAATTATTTTTATTTTCCTAATATGTTTCACGTTTTTATGAACAATAAGAAATGCTAAATTTTAATTGAAAACAACATTCTACAATGAAATAATTTATAGTGTTAAATTAATTTATTTAATGGTGTTAAAATAATAATATATTTATTTTATAATTTAATTTTATTTAGTTCATTTTAATGAATTTTTCAAATAATTTATATATAAAAATTAGTCAATCTTCTACATGTTTAAACATTAATAACCTCTTTTCTCACACTACCAATGTGAAAATTTAAAATTAATTATAGAAACTTCGGTGTATCGAATTTTGAAAAAGGGATTCCATATTTTTAATCAGTGGGAATAATTATTTAAATATGGTTCTTTGGGGTATATTAATAGTAGATTTAGTAATATTTTAATTACTATGGTTAAAAGGAAAAATCATGTAATTAGGATTAAAAATAATACTATAAAGACAATAAAATTACCCTGAAATTTGTCCTAATTTCATTGGATTTTTTTAAAGGTAGTGTTTAGGTCAAAAACCAAAACACAAAATATTAATGAGAAAAAAGGTTACACAAGTCTAAAATTTGGAATTTTGTGAACATCACTAACATAATGCGGGAGTAACTATGGAGGAAGATCATCCCTCCAATGCAGATCATGGGTAACACCAAAATTGGAAAATCCATCAACAATCCTTTTAGCTTCTCTGTAGGTGTGGGTGGTGATGACGATGAACCGAGCCAGAGAGTTCAAGAAATCAATCCAACATGAAGTGAGAGTCCAAGAAAGGTGGATGGTACCATTCCAAATAGCCTGAATGATGGTAGTGGAGTCACTCTCAGTCCAGATGTAATTCTAGTTGTGAATCTTGGCAAAAGAAATGGCTTGAATGATGACCATAATCTCAGCTTCCAAGGATGTGGGAAACAACATGAACCATAAAAGAAACCAAGCTTCTGGTCGAAATTATTTCTGTATATGGAACCACAGCCGCACATGAGCCTTATCGTGGTTGGTAAGGACTCGGTAGTGCATCCAAGCGACCAGGGATCAAATCTAAGTGGAGGAAGAATTTCTGAGGTACTGTAGAAGCACTATTGCAGCAATGTGGAAGCATTGTAGCAGAAACTGTGTAGTATTGTAGCTGGTACTGTAGGGGGAACTATAACATGCACTGTTTGGGACTATAACAGCCGAGAATATGCCCCTATTTGGGCATTTGGGCCACTGATTTGGTCCCTGAGTCCAGTAAGGCCTTCGGGCCACCTAGGCCTTTGGGTCAGTAAAGCCTTTGGGGCATCTCAATGCCTTCGGGTCACCATTAGTCCAGATACAAACTAGAAAACTTACAAGGAACATTCCATACAAGGAGAATGAGAAAAGATCTTTCACCACAGAAGAAGGTAAACAGATTACAAGAATGAGAGGATATGACACCTGCCATTAGGAAAAGCTTGTGCATGCACAGGAATGCTTAGCCGAATAGCCATGCGAAGGTGGAGAGCTAATTTCAAGATGAAGATGCTGGGGAGGAGGAGTTCCAAGTAGTTAGTCTGGGTTGTATGTAATGTTTGAATCCTACTAGAAATGAATTCCTCTAAGGCCTATGGCCCATGTAATACTTACTTCTACAGACCTTGTAAGGGTTCCACCTCACCCCTTGAAAGGTGGATTATCAAAATCAATAAAAAATGAAGGCCTTCAGGACATTGGAGGATATGGCACCACTACCCACTGTTCCATGGTTTCCTTTAGAGGCTCTATCCACATTGACATTAATCCTGCCCGGGGGGGGAGATCCAAAGCACTTCAAGAGTATACATTGGGTAGGGATATTTCTACTCCACTCCCACTCATCTATGAATATCAAATTCATGAACCGAGTTTTTGCAATGATCTTTTTGGATCGAAGCCACTTCTCAAATGGCCATGAGGATTCTCAATTTCCCTACATTAATTATAAAAGTGGTATTAAGAAAAATAAATTCATTTCTACCATACCAGATTAAATGAAGAAGCTCCGCAATAGCAGAAACCAAAAGATTTCTGAGTTGTTGGGAAATAGATAAGTCCAACCATCATTAAATCTGCATGTTAATGGAATCAAAAAGCAACCATCTGCATTCAAAAATGTCATGAATGTAATTCCAAAGTGTAGTTGTTGTGTCACAAGAAATAAAAAGATGATTAATATCCTCTTGATGTTGATTGCGCATGCGGAATTTCAAACACAGAATGATCCCAATAGTTTGTAGACAAGTATCCGTGGGAATTATATTATGTGAAATCATCTAGACAAGTGTAAATCTCAAGGGTTTTAACCAAGCTTTATAAAAGTTACTTAACCATGATAAATTATTGTCAACAATATTGAAAAAATGATTGTAGTAATTTTTGGAATCATGAATCCCATTATGGGAAGGATCCAAAATAAGAAAATCTTTCATATTAATGAATTGGTAGTTGTCAACAATTTGTTTATCATGATCAGGAAGAAAGGGGTTTTGTTTATTCAGGACAGTTTTAATAGAGTCCTAAGAGTGGGGAGAAGAAAAGTTGTTGTCCACCAAAGCGGTCATAGGAACACCAGTCCAGTTATTAATCCAAAATTTTAGGTTAGAATCCTTATTATCCATACATCTAGAGTTTGTCATAATAGAATTAAAAGTGTTTCTAATGGAGGGACATATAGAGGACGTAAGAAAGTGAGAATGGGTATTTTTAATTTTATCAAAACAATGATCCCTAAGAAAATCCGTAGAAGCAGAGTTGTTATGAATGAGATTCCACATAATCTTATCTTGAAGAGCTTCATTAATGTTAGAGAGATTTTTAATGCCTATCCCCCCTTTATCAATAGGTTTGTAGTAAGAGGTCCAGGGGACTATCACCAGTTGTCTCTCCAATGTACTACAAGTCCAAAAACAAATTAATAGCAATGTTGATGTGTTTTAAAAGACTATTTGGCCATTTATATATCATCATGGAGTAATCCATTTTAGAAATAATGGTAGATTTAACCAAAAAATTCTCCCATCCATCGAAAGATTTTTACCCTTACAGGAGGAAATACGATGAAGCGTTTGATCAGTGATGAGAGAAAAATAATTCTCTTTTGGTCTGCCCCAGAATATGGGAACTCTAAGGTAAGTGAAAGGAATAAAGCCTTATTTAACACCTAAAGCATTAGTAATGATATGTTTCCTCCCTAAAAAAATTCCATGCCAAAAAGATGTATGATTTATTCCAATTGATATGTTAACCAGAGACATTCTGGTAGTGATGAGGGATGGTTTTCAGATCCATAATGTTTCCTTTATCCCCCTGAGTAAAAAGAATTATGTCATCTGCATAGAGAATGTCTGAGTGTGAATTCATGTTTCTAGAAGAAGAAATAGGATTTATATAGCCTTTATATATTTCTTGAGAGATTAGCCTACATAGGTAGTGTTCAGCAATTGAGAAGAGAATACCCGAGAGAGGATCACCCTATCTCACACCATTCAAACATTTAAAATAGCCTCTAGGCGAACCATTTATTAGAATAGATATGTAGGCTGAATTGAACAAATATGATATGCTATTAATAAAAATTTCATTAAATCCTAATTGTATGAGGACTTTATACATGAAGTTCTAATCAATGGTATCAAAGGCCTTAGCAATATCCAGTTTAATCAAAAAATTCACACCTCTATTCGTTCTGTTAAGAAGGTTGCTAGCATCAGAGGCATGACCAATTCAGTCTTGAATATATCCGCCTTTTATGAACCCAAATTGGTTCTAGGAAACAATTCGATTACTAATTGAAGCAATTCAATTGGAAATTTATTTAGTGATGATTTTGAAAAGGGAATTAATGAGAGAAATGGGTTAGATCTTTGAATGTCACCCAAATTCTCAATTTTCAGAATGAGGACTAGAATTTCGGAATTTAGCCCATGTGGGAGAATTCCTCTAGAAGAAGAAAGATTTTACCATACTTCCAACATCCTGTTGAAGAACATACCAGTGTTTTTGATAAAAACAATAATTAAATACATCCGACCAGGAGAACTGTCTGGATTTAAACTGAAGACAGTGTCATTAATTTCAGGGTCAAGGGGGATGCTGTTAAGCAAGGAGTTATCATCACTAGTAACTAGGGAAGTAATGATGTTTGGCATAAGGTCTTTGTCAATACTAGAACCATTAAAGATATTGTGAAAGTGATAAACAATATTGTTAGCTATAAATTCAACAGTGTCAAGAATCTGATCACCATCTCTAGTATAGGCTAAGGGTATATAGGCTTTTCTGATTCTGTGAAGGGAATTATAAAATTTAGTATCCCTATCCCCATTATAAAGCAATTTGTATTTAAAGAGTTTATTTTTAGTATTGTCTTTAAAGTTGTTATGAGAGATAATATTAGAGGATATGTTGATTTCATGTTGAGAGTCTTGAATAATGTTTGAAGTAGAATTAGTATTTTGGAATTGAATAAGCTCCTTTTCTAAGAAGTTGATGTTTTTTTCCATTTCCCTTTCCTTGAATTTACATCAGCTTTTGAGAGTTAGTTTAAGAATTTTTAACTTCACCGGTAAAGCAAAAGGATCAAATTGCCCATACATATTAATCCAATTGTTCTTAATGATGTTTATGCATTTTGGTTCAGAATACCAAGAAATTTTATATCTAAATGGGGCCTTATGTTTATTAGGTTTATGAGTCAAGGATAGATGGATGGGGTGGTGATCTGAAGCAATCCTCGCAAGAGTAATGTTAGAGATGTAATCCTATTTATCTAGGTCAAGTAAATTCGCGAAGGCTCTATCAAGTTTACTGGCCAAAATTCTATTATAATGTTTTCTATACCAAGTAAATTTAGCTCTCAAGAGGTTGATCTCTGTAAGATTATTCAATTCAGTGCAAGTATGGAATTCTCTATATTAGATAAGAGCATGTGAAGGGACAAGATTTTCACTTGGGGCCAGAATGGAATTAAAGACACCAAAAATAAACCATGGATGATTAATAGAATTATTAAGATAGGTGAGATCATTCCAAAGATCCCTTCTATCTTGGTATCTAGTACATGAATAAACAATAGTGGAGTATATATGTATATTCTCGAATATGTATACACATGTAATTGCTTGGTTTGAACAGTTAAAAATACCGACATTAAGCAAACAATAATGAGGAAATATCCATGAAGAATTAATAGATGTCCCATTAGTACAAGACCTCGGAAGATAATAACCAAAAGGGGATTGATTTAATCTAGAGGCAGAACTAGTTTTAGGTTAAACAATAGCATGAAGCATTGTAGTATGTGTGTTAATGAATCTTTCTAAAACATTGAAGGTGACAAGGTTAGCAATTTCATGAAATTTAAAATATAAAATATTCATTGGACCTTTTTTTATTTGGGATGTCCCCTTTTCTTTTGGAGGACGAGGCCTTTGCTCTGGTTTCAACTCCAGGAACAACTTATTTTAAAGGATTTCTATGCCTGTCAGTCAATGACAAGTGGGTCAGCAATGGAATAGCAACACCTAAACTGCTTTTTAGTTTTGCTGGTTGTATAGCATCAGAGGGGATCGGCTTGCAAACAGAATATGGTAGCAAAGCAGCTGAGTTACAGGAGTCCTGTAGGGGAGGAGTCCCGCTGGAATCATGCCCCTTATCCTTACAGATATGTGAGGAATGAAGGGAAAACTAGTATTTTTTCTCTACAGGATTGGATTGGTCAACATTTTCAAGTGGAGGATCTATTTTAGAAACAGTGGAAATGATTTGTGGGTGAGTGATATTGCTTTCAGGTAAGGGGAGATGTTTGTCAGTATTAGAAATATCAGTTTTAGAGGGATTTCATGAATTTTCCTTAGCATATTATGAAGGACTGGGGAAATCCTAGGGGATAATGAAGCAGGGAATTATAAAGGGGGTATACTGAAACAAAATCAGAGATGGGGTGAGAGAGAATAGCAAGGACATCATATTCAATGCCTTTTTGAAAATTCTGTACCAGAGTTTCTAATTCTTGGTCTTCAACAAGATCAGCCCAAGAATTCCCTTTATCAGAATCCAATACCTCAAATGAAATAGCTTTGGCAACCCAATTTTCCTCTATTTTATTTGATGCTTCATGTTTGTCAACAACATTTTCTTTCTCCCTCCTATTCCTTTTAATTTACATCCATCAAGAATTATTGGTTTGTGGAGGATGCTTGTGAACTCTCCTACACTGGTGGATGGAGTGTCCAACCAGCTTTCAATACTCGCAATAAGAGGGGAGTCTTTCCTATTAAATCCTCACAACAGTTTTATAATCTTGAGCAGTGAAAGTGATGGTTTGAGGGGTCTTTTATTCTAAATTGTCTTCAAAAAGTACCATATAATAGAGCCCTAAATCCCCTTTCAATGTTCTCTGGTCCACCTTAAGGGGTGTTCCAATGCAATGAGAAAGATCTTTGAGGATTTGAGGATTTCAAAAAAACCAGTTGAGGTTAAAGAGTCTAACCCAAACATGGGTAGTGTTGTTTTTAAGTAAGTTTGGGTTAAAAGAAAAGTCCCATTCGGAGAGCCTATGATATCCAGATTTCAATTTTAGATTACCTACATTCCAAGCCCGATCCAAGTCTGATTGTGAGAAAAATAAAATATGAAAATATACTTTTACTAAAGGAACTAGCTTCCAGTTAGAGAATACCCAGCAAGAAATAATTCTAACATTGAGATCAGAAAAGGTCCATGGAGTATCACCTTTGAGGTATGTGACTCTGCCCATAAATGAAAACTTTCAGAGCTGGGATCGTTGTTGAACCAAAACTAGATCAGCTTCAACACAGAATCTTCCATCTTCAAGTTTCATAACTCTTGTTGACTTTTCCCATGGCGGTTTCTCAGAACTCGTCAGTTCCTCTAGGAAGGAGATACTCTTCAACCTCAGGTTTGTGGTTACGATTGGAGATGATTCCTCCCTTTTCAGGTTCACCATTTCTTTCCAGTGAAGTTCCCCTATGAGATCTGCTAATGCCATTTCCGGATCAACGGGGAGAAAAAAATCCCCTCAAAGATCTGTCATAATTTCATTGGATGTGATTCTTTCTACAAAAAGGATCCATTTCCAAAATTATAAACTTTTTTAAGACTCCTATGTGAGAATATGAGAATTATTATATTTTATATGAAGAAGAGTAAAATATGTCATAATCATATTTTAATAACTATAACATTCTTAATATAGGGTTATAGAAAATATGAATATGACTATAAATAGAAATTTGAAATTTATAATGTTTTTATTTATCATGGTTATTAATATATAATTTTTATAAAATAAATAATTACGAGAAAGGCTTGTATAATGATTATGGAATACTGTTTAATTAATAGAACTATAAAATAAATTAAATTATAATAATTACAATAAATATAATTCAAAAGTACTAATGTAAAACAATAGTTTTATGAATTTCTTTTAAATTTTAGGGATTGTTAAATAGTGATTTTTAATTTATCTTATTATGATATTTTTTAAAATACATATAAGTTATAGTGTTATAATTGACAATAATGATATTTTATCAAATTAATATTTTATTAAAAAATTTAAATATCATGAAGGATATTTAAATATATAAAATAATTGTTACATGGTGTAATATGTTTTAAATTGTTCGTTAATTTTATAATTTACAACAAATAAATATAAATTAAATCCTTTTAAAAAAACTTTTACCTTTGTTAAAATTAATATTGGTTATCTATGGATTAATAAAAATGATTGGATTTTAAAAAATAGAAAAACATATCGAAAATATATTGGTGTATGATATTACAACCATATATCATCATTTCATAGAATTAATGGAATTTTGGTGGTATTTGAATTGATATTTAATTTATTATTAATTAATATTTTTTGAAATTCCAAAAGTGTCCCTCATCATAATTATAGAATAGAACCTAATCGATCATCTAATTTAATCTCATTTAGCATTCTAAATCAACAATACTCTACTAATTTATATTTTAAATATTTATATACTCATACAATATGTTTTGGTATTACAAATCTTCATACCCTAGTGTCCAAAATAAGAGAGCCAAAGGAGGTTCGCTAAATAATAGTTAATCATCTTTACCAACAACTTTAAGATTATTTCTTCATCTACTTCCCATTTATGTGATGAATGAATTATAAAGTAACAAATATATTATAATATAATTTCTAAAATTTTATTATGATAATGAGATAACCATACCCAATCTTTTACCCAACCTATAAGAAACAAAATCATAGTGTGTGTGTGTATGTAAAATTTACCATCTCCAGCCGAAGGTGTAATTTGTTTTTTATAACCAATTTAATTTGATGGGTATAATGAAAATAATAATAATTATATATAGTAATTATGATGTTTGTTTTATGTTTAATTAACATATCATCCAATTATTTTCATTTTTCACCATTAATGGAATGATACTGTTGCTCCTACATACGTTAAACCTACCATCTCCATGAAATGACGAGATTAATTTTCCACATTAACCATTTATGAATCCTTTTTGAATTTTATAAAAAAACAAAATATAATATCTATGACCATATTATGATTCATTAAATTAATTACATTTATTTATCATATGAATAAAAAATACTTACATGACAAAACATGAATAGAAAAATTAAGCAAGTAACTCCAAAATATGGGTAATAACAAAATATTTTTTATAATACATAATAAGAATATCATATGTGATATCATAATTTTGTATATGATTCTTCTATAATTTTAAAAAACTATTTAAACTACTATATGGGTTGTTAAATTAAATAAATCTTAAAGAGAGTACACGGTGATTGTTATGTCACAATCTCATTATTATTCAGGGTTGTTTATATGTATGTATCCGTTAAGGAATATTTATCATTCATGCCTATGATTCATAAAAATATTTTGAATAATATTTTAACTATTATCTTTCAGTTTTTAAAGACTTTTAATCAATTTTGACTATTTATAAATGGTTAAAATGTATTTTTTCCATTTTCCAAATGATGTAATTTATGTTTTTTTCAGAGTAATGAATTTTTTTTATCTACTTCAGAAAGAGCGTCTTTTTATACCATAGTGATGCTTTAATGTTTTGAAGAATCGCATAAATTATTTCATGGTTATTTTCAAACCACATTTTTTCTTTTATAATTTTACATATTTAATGTAAATTATATCAATGTTAAAAAGGGGTATTTATCTGAAGATATTTTTAATTATTTCATTAGTGTATTTTCATCAATGTCAACATCATCTTATGCATAATATCATGATTTAAGATTATATATTATGATATTATTTAGCATATTTAATTGAATGGTTTTGGATTTATTTCTTCTGTACATGTGCTATTTTGAAACCATTCATGTTTTACAGTTTATGTATTCAAATTTTTAATGGTAGTTTTAATGTGAATTTATATGTTGAATTTTGTTTCATCACATATAACATCCCAACCTAGATTCTACTAAGATGGTTCTTGAACCAGTGGGTTACAACACCCCAATATTTCTCCCTATATGTCGGAGGCTGCAAACTAGTACTAAGGGTATAGAGGTGGTACATTGGGGAGACTTTACCCTCATACAAAAGTAATCAAAAAATTTAAAAAAGCTAAGTATCATACACAAAAATAAAAAATAGTGTGAAAAAGATGTAAATAAATGAAATAGACCATGATTTAATAATAAATTTAAAAGATAAGAATCCCAAAATAACTATGTTATAAAATAAAATATTAGTGACCCAATGGGTAAACCATACAAATACAAATGTACAAAAGAATCTATAAGTAAACGTGAATGTCTTAACTACTAATTATGAGCCTGACCATGTACCCTATATCTAGACATTTTTTAACTACAACAACCTGATCATAAGAACACAGATAAAAACCCCTATTGAAACATGAAACTTTGGGACTCAGCCATATTCAATGTAGAAATCTTACTCAATCTGAAAATCAACCATAAGGTCCACATGTACACCATGGTTCATTTGAAGGTGTGAGAAATAATCTCAGCAGGCCAAAATGATATGAAACCTATAAAATTTTCTTCTTTATTTGGTTTCAAAAAAAAAGATCACCTTAGATAAGACACAACTAAAATAATGGAAAACCCAAACATGAAACCACAGTCGAACCCTCAGTCTGTAATCCCGATCAGCAGGGAAGGTGCAACCATGGATGTCCAAATCAATATACATATTCATTTATAGTCTCATACTTATACATATCTACATATATATATGAATATTCACTGGTATGTGATACAAATAACATAAAAACAACAACAGTTGATCCTCAAGAACATAATCTAGATCACATGTACATCCTATGAAAGGGAATTTAGTTTCATGTTGTACCACTTAATCCATATATCATTAATTATATTAACAGCTCTATAATCCTAATCGAATAGTATCTTCATTGGTTAGTTGTATAGATATCTATTGGAATGATATGCCACCACAGGGGAAACCTACCCTACACCTGGGTTCACCCATACACGCCTCCAATAACCAAAACATGGATACCATATACTGACATTTAATTCTACAAAAGGTCACTACAAAAAACTAAGGCCTATACGAAGTAATCACATGTTATACCACAAGGGTTGGGACCTAGGAATAAAAATAGGACATCCACATCAACCTATTCCATGTAATAAAAAGTATAACATCTTTCACATCCATGCCATAAAATCATGGTTCATACCATGAAGGGTCAGATCCATGGTATTGAAGAGCATGTAATCATTGTCGTGTAATAGGGTTGTCTCAATAGAAACTCAGTATAAGCAATATTTTGAGTCCTATGAGAATTAAAACATAACATGCTCTACGTCAGTCCCTGAAAAGTGGATTCAAGGGGCAGTAAGAACCAAGGCATCCCACAAAATCAAGGCACAATGAAAATTCTCAATCTAAGGCATTCATTACAATTTCAATATCCATGTAATGAAAACCGAGGAATCAATTGAATCAACCAGGTAATGATTCCATCTAAGGCATTACTACTATGGGGAAAATAAGTATCTCTCAAGGCCTACTTATCATTAGTCTACCGGAGTGTAATAATCCTCTATAAATAAAAAGTTGAGGAGATCATATTAATACTCAACACTTGAGATAGAATAATTATCACAGAGTATAATTAATAGGGTTCCATAACCATGTACCATAATAGTAGCCTTAGTAGATGGAATCCAAAATACACATATGAACATGGAAATAGCATAATAAACAACATACAACATTTCTTAATAGAGAAATCCTAGGTAGTACCTCTAGTCATACTAGTAAATTTCATAAATTACATCGATCAGAATCTTAATCCTAGTTATGCACCTTGAGAAATATAAACAATCATAATAGATCCTAGGATAATCATCGTGACATCCCAAAAGAAATAAAGACATCTGGTATCTGTATAAATAGCCACCTACAAGGATGAACCACTATGTACATTGAAACTTCCTAAATAAACATATGAAATAGATCATCAAAGATTGAGGGTGTCCTAAGTTCCCAATCCAACACTAATTCCAATACCCTAAGGGATTACATGTTTTTCATTGGTTGTTTAGTGACACTAGGACCCCATCTCTCCTCAAACTCACTGTGAAACTCAGGTTCAACCAAACAATAGGGCACCCGTAAGGACCCACATGTTAAAAAATTATGATTCAACCTACATGGGATCCACAAGGGCTATACACAAGTGAAGTCATCATATATAGGATCCTTAGTTTAATGAATAGGAGGAATCTTTCTTAGGATCCTCGAATGATTAAAAAACAGTGGCATCTTATAAGAGATCCTTATGAATAGTGAACACACTGAGGCATTCTACAAGGGATCCATAAAATTGTACACAGGTACATGCATCATACAAGGGACTCCCTAGTCTTCATATAATCCAATTCATCCCGAAGGGAATCTATGGAAGCTAGATTTAAGTTAGATGCATAATATATAGAATCCTCTTGGATGAAAAAGAAAAAGAGGAATCATAGAAAGGATAATCAATAACAACTGCTCTCATAAACTATCAGGAAATAAGCGAACATATAATAATGGAAAAATGCCACACAAAATTTCCAAGAAGGTCTCGGTCAATGGAGATATCTCTAATCTCATCTTATATCAAAGTCACAAACTAGGTTGGTCCAAACACCCAACCTATCATTCAAGTTCAATTATCTCACTTATGATATGGTTGAATTCAATTACAGGATGAAGAACCTATCCACTTAGGTATAAAATCCAGAACAAACACTAGGATGATTCATATTTCGACATGATTTTCACCATCATTTTCTACATTTAAAACTACTCATAATAAACTACTCAAGGGTATTATTCCAAAATTGGGGGAAAAACAAGAAAACACCCAAAAATAGTACCAAGGGTGGAGTGCACTACATGTAGAGACTATACACAGTGTGTAACTTTAGATCACCACAAGGGAATATACACCCACTAGAATTGGAAGATAAACACCCCAGACATATGGCTAGTATGTTGGGAACATGATGTATAACAAACTTGTGTTATATTCCCGTGTTCCTCATCCAGTATGACCACATTCTTTTCAAAGTCACATACTTCTCTATAGAATTCCACCAACCTGGGGTCTGGCAATGTAATCTACATAGCCACATACCCCAACATGGGTTCTCCTAGATGAGTACTTAGTTACATGGACAAATACCATTACACAATTTGTATGACCCCATATGTTGCTTGTACACCCAAAACCTCATCTTACCCAAATGGGAAGAACACATGCCATTTCACCCTGGTCTACACGTCATGTTTCTAATTTTTCCAAAATAGAAAACCCCTAGATCATCCAAAATCCCTAGTTCTACCCTTAAATAAATAGATTTGTCTTCGAGTGTCCATTACCAAGTATAAAAGGAGACAAAACCAGAAATTGACTTATCTAAAGGGGATTTTTCATTAAATAATAAAAATCGAATACTTTTTGGAGGAAACCACTGAGGATTCATTTGATTCTGGGTTTAAAATTTTTCAAAAATTGATCCATTGAATCTATGTCTTTAAAAGGACTACTCCCACCCTTACTATCACCATCTATTTCTCCCTCTACCACTTCTATCTCAGTCAAATGGGGAAGGATCCCACTGAGGGTCGTATACAAGAAGCAGAAAGAATAAAGAAAGAAAAGAAAAAGGAAGAATAATGAAAAAGGTGATAGGGCCATCCCCAGAATCCAATTAGATTTTATGCTTCAACAAGGATAAAATCTCTATTCTGGTCTCAATGTTAGAGATAGAATCTCTATCTGATTCTCTAATGAAATGTTATGGTTGAAATAACCTACACAAACAATTTAATATGTTATTTATTAAATAAAATCTATTTTTTATTCTGATAAAATTCTAACACCACATATTTCTACCAAAAATAAATACTTGTGTAAAGACTATATTCAGGGGGAAAGTGAGTGGTATAAAAAAATATCTAAAATCATATGTATTTGGAAAATTATCATTTTACCACATTTGTGAAACTGAAAGAAAAAATTCAAATTTATGCTAAAAAGTTTCATCTGATAAAACATGGTTCCTTATAAGATCCCCACCATAAACCAACTCAACCCCAAGGATAATGGAAAAAAACAAGAATCGAAGCTATCAACCTGAGTATCTACACATCCAATATATTTGGACGCTTTAGTGACATAATCTATAGTTCCAACAAGTCTCTCCTACAAGGGATATGATTATCTATGACCGATTTGGTATTCTCCCCAAAATTAGTTCCCTTATCTCCATCTCTCAAACTACCCTTGAGATCAAAATCCAATTAAAACCACCATATTTCAACTACAAATGATGGTCACCGCCCTCAAATTGATAATGGTGAAGTCCCCGCCATATGGACTACATTAAAAATCTTTTTAATTGAATCCTTAATGGGTTACATTTCCAAAACAAGGACGAACAATTATAATGAAAAGGAGCTCAATGTAGGGCTGATGGTCTATGATCATACAAAAGATGAATCAATGTAGATCATGTTCATCACTAATAGGAGTATAGTAAGATTATAAAAATGGGTTTTCATGGATCCATGCCTGACATGCTCACACAATAGAATACAATTTCCCCTAACAATCATCTGGCCCCTCGTCTGTTGACAAATATTCTCTAGGTAAAAACGTGATCCCTCCCCTACCATGGACATAAATTCATCATTTTAACCTCCAATACCATGAAACAATTCCATTTAATGTCCTAAAAATATCTTTCCTCAACTTCCACCTTGCCACTCAAAGATTATGATGGGAATGGCAGTACATGAAACCAGTGTATTCCTTTATCACCAGACGTGTACTCTAATGAGTCATCCACTACATGGATAATCCTACCAATATACATGGGATGTAAAATTCATTAAAATATAATCTCCCTTGGAAATCCTCTTCATAATCGAGAACCTCAACTATTCCATGATTTATTCAATGACCACCCATCACCAGACGGTATTCTATTTAGGATCATTTACCGACACTCTAACTACATTAGCAATAGTTGAAACATCGGTTGACTAGGATGGGCACCCAAACAATAATTCTCTTCAAGATAGTTGTAAAAAACAAGCACCTAAGGAGCTCCACCAATAACTGAAGGACCCAAAATTCTCTTATATAAAAAATAGATCACCTACCGTTCTTCAATCGAAAAAACTAGTTTAAAACCAATTTTACAACATAAAAATGCATAAAAATGGATAACCTCTCTCACATAGTTTGACTTCGTACAAAATAGAAATCATCCTATACGGGTCCGAGTGAAAATATGTGTATCTATTCCTGACACCTATCCCTGTAGAACAAGCTTTAAAAATGGGTCACATGGTATGACCACCTAGCAAAAAATATGAAGGTCACCTACAAGGGTCAAAATTGAAAACCAGAATAACAAGGGCATGATCCTCTTTAATAATAATTAGATAGAACATCTCTATATAGGTCCCATTACGAAAAAGAATATGTCAAACTAACAAAAATCAGACACCCATACTCGGTAATAACCCTAGAGGTCTAGTTTTTATGAAAGGACATGGTATCCTTTTATATCATACTGATAAATTAGACTAAATAACCATAGACCTAAATATAAAACCCTAAAGGGGTTCAACAAAAGGAAATCACAAGCCATATTGACTTACCAGGGTCACTTCACCTCTCGGGTCAAATGACTATGTCATCAGCATAAATAAAAACCTCAATATAGATCCATTTAACCTTCAATTTGAAGGAAATATATATACACAAGAATGTACCACTTAATAGGCCTGAAAAGTAAATAAAAACTAACAGTAGTAGGCTGATATGATGTGTATCATAAATTCCAAAAATGATGCATGATATGAACCATTCCTTTTCTGAGGAATAGTCATAAACAATATCCGACCTATTGTTAATTTCCTAGAGCCAGAGAGACATAGTAAATCAGAACATCAACACTACATTAGAATCACTTATGTAAAAATTTAAAATACAACTATAACATCACAGATCCAAAAACAATCCCACACTCTGTAAACTAGGACATCCAACCAGAAGAAGTGTTCTCAACGCACCCATATGGTATCCATAACATATTTTGAAAAATTACTAATAATAATGTATACCACATCCCAGATAGTAAATACTAGGAAAAGAATAGATAGGATACCACTTTTTAATGTCCTCACCTGAATGCCACTAATGTAGTGATCTGAACCGATGGGTTACAAGGCCCCAAGCACAAATCCTCTTATGCCATTGGATGCAGATTAGCATCAAGGGTGTAACAGTGGTTTAGTGGGGGGACTATACCCTCATACCAATTTAAGAAAACAATATAAAAAAACTATGTATCATACACAACAGTAAACAAAAAGTGCAAGGAATTAATAAAAAACTGAAATAGAACATGTTGTATTGATAAATGTAAATAATAAAAAATAACGAACAACTATGTTATACAATACATCACGGGTCACCAATAGGGATGAACATAAAAATAAAAATGTAAAAAATGAAAAAAGACTAAATTTTTATGGATATAATACTAACTATAAGGAAGACTATGTACTCTATCTCCAGTCAATATCAAACTATTGTAACCTAATCCAAATAACTCACATGAGAAGCCCTTCTCAAACATGAAACTATTTTCTTTATCCATATCCACTGTGAAACATATTCTCAACCTAAAAAAGAATATTGAAGGTCTATAAATACATAAATGTTCACATAAATGGGTGAGAAATAATCATATTAGGCCAATCCAATAAGAAAACTATAAACTTTGTTGTTAGAAGTGTATCCAAAATCAAGAGATTATCCAAGATGAGACATGACTAAAATAAAGTTAAAACTAAACATGAGACCACTATCGAACCCCAGGTCTGTAATCCTAGTTAAACTTGTAAGTTCCATGATGTATTCCCACATCTAAATTTATATTAATGTAAAGTACCATACATATATAAAAAAATATGAATATTCACAGTTATGTGATATAAATAACATAAAATTAATATCAATTGATCCATGGGTTTGTAATCCTAATCACCTAGAAATCATGTATATCGTAATTGAGCTGGATGTCGTACCACTCTAGCTTTATATCATTAAGCAGATCTCTATGTTTGTAATCTCAATTGACTAATAGCAGTTTCGGCCAATGCTTGAGATATATCTGACCAAGAAACATCACCACATGGGGATACTATTCCTATAAATGGGTTCACCTATAATCACCTCCATTCACTAAAAAAACAACACCATATACTGATTATCGATCCTAGAAAAGTTTAATACAAAAAACAATGACCTACATTGAGTAATCACGTGTCATTCCCCAATGGATATATCCAAAGAACTCATCCAAGGGATATACATTGGCCAATGATGTGTAATCACATGTATAACATCCATCATGGACACATCATATAATAAAGTGTCAGACCATGAAGGACGGATTCCCAGGTATAGAGTACCTAGGAATCCTCATCATTCCCCACGAGTATCTCATGGAAACATTGTAAAAGAAATTCTTGGAGTCATAAGATATTTCTAATAGAACATGCCCTATGCGATTCCTTGCAAGACAGATCCAATGGGTAGAAAGGCCTAATGAATCCCATTAAACAATGAAACATATAATATATTAATCCTAGTTGCCTACTACAGTATTAATATACAAGGAAAATATGAAATGAATCGATAGAATCAATCAGACTATGAGTACTCCCAAGGAATTCATACAATAAGGAATCCATGTATCACTCAATGATTAAAAATCATCAGTCTAGGAGTGAATAATCATCCACTATAGACCATAATTCTAGGAGATTATATTATTTCTCACCACTCAGGAGAATATAATAATCTATGAGTATAATTACTATGGTGTCATTCCCCTAGATCACACTAGTTCGATAAATAGTCATATTCCTAGAGAATCCTCAAGACGTCCCAACAAAATGAATTCTTCCTCACATCAGTCTCAACAACAACCAACCCAGAATTACCTCTTTTGTACACCACTGCATTAGAAATAAACATGTGAAATAGGTAAACAATGAGTGAGGGTATCCCAAACACCCTACCGAACACTACTACCACAACCCCAAGGGATTAAAAATATCAGAAGATGTTCTAATGTGACACTTGAACAGTATATCTACCCAAACCCGATGTACAAATCAGGGTTTTAAAACCATGAGGTACTCACTGGGTCCCTTAAGCCATACACAGATGATTATTCCAACATCATATACAAAAATAATAAACACGTGTGATGGAATACAATATTGTATCTTCAGTTGGAAGTAATGGAGGAATCCTTCTCCTGATCCTCTAACGACATGAAAATAGAGGCACCCTAGAGGTGATACTCATAATCAAATCTGGGTATAGGGATCCTACAAGGTAATACCAAGATCATCACATAAATATTGGAATACATCTAGGGATCCATGGTATCCTGATAAAAGATAGATATGTCATATAGGGAATCCATTAGGTCAAAAAGTAAACTGAGTGATCTTACAAGGGATACATAATAAAAATTGTTCTTACAGCCTCTCAAGATAGAAAGTCACATATCATAAGGGATATGTCCTTATTGGAAATCCATGAAGTCATTTTCTGTAAGAGATATCTCTCAATTCAACTCAGATCAATTTCTCAATCTAGGTTAGCCCAAACACCCATCTTATCATTCATATTCACATATATTTTCTAGGAGATGGTTGGTTTTGATTATTAGAGGAAGAAGCTCCCCATTTATGTAAAATCCCCAAAACACAAATTAGGAGTCCTCAGAACGCAGTACGAGTTTCACAAATGCGATATATATGTGGAAAACCACTCAGAATGAACTATTCATGAGTCCAATTCAAACCCCATGAAAAAAATAAAAACCCTCAATGGGTTCCAATGAAGGATTAAATTGTGTGTAGAGATCATACATGGTGTGTAAACATAGATCGTGACATGGGAATGTAATTCAGTTAGCTTGGGCGTGTAAATAACCTAGGTAAACAATGTGTAAGTAAGGTACACGATGTGTTCTGTATATGGGTTACCTACCCGTGTCCCTCATCCAGCCTGGATGGATACATGGCTGGACCGTGAACTTCTACATGATGTTCCACTCACATGGGGTTGGTTCGTGTACTCTACATGACCATTAACCCCTACACATGTTGACCTGGCTAGGTACTCACCTACACAGAAAAGTACTAGTACATGAAGTGTATAGCCCCATACACAACATTGAATCCCAAAACCTCATATTCATGGAATGGGAAGAACACATGACATCTCAACTAGGACTACATTCCGTTTTGATGAGTTTTCCTGAATAAAAAAACCACAAATTGTCCAAAACCACTGTTTCTACACCCAAGTCAACAAATCAGGCCTCCAGTGGCTCTCAACTAGCATAAAAGGCGTATAAAACAATAAAATGAATAATATAAAGGGGGTTTGTTGTCAATTTTTTTAATTACTTATGTTTTGGAAAAAAACTGAAGCTTCACTCGATTCTGTAGTCATTGACTATTACACGTCGATCTAGTGTGTTGAGGGAATTATGTTATATTATCCCTCTCTTACTCTCTACCACTATTTATCAATCTCCCTATCCTATCTTGATCAGGTGGTGATGGATCCGATAAAGGTTTTAACATGAAAAGATCATGGAAGAATGAAAAAATTAAAAAATAGAGAAGGAAAATAAGAAAAAGAAAATTGAATTAAAAATGGTCTCGGGCTAGTCATGGTGCCAAAATATTGCTTATACCTAAACTATGATAAAATACCCATTCTAGGATCAAAGTTATAGATAGAATTTCACTTCGATGCAATTCTCAAAATAATTTACTGAAGAATCCTATGAAAAAATTTTAATATTTAATTTTTTAAATATTAAATATTTATTATTTCACTAAAATTCAAACCGATCAGATTTCCACAAAACATCAATCATAGGGTAAAAAATATATTCTAAGATAAACAAAATCATCCCAAAAATTCAAAAAGAACCTCTGTTAGGGGAAAATGTCCATTTTACCATTTTAGAGCAACCAAAAGAAAAAAATTCAAATTTCTGCTCAAAATTGCATTTCAGAAAAAAAAAGAGTCCTTAAATTACCCCATTCATCTAAAGAATTAATTGGACTTCGTATGAGACAGGTGGGGCTCAATATTTCCCCTTAATGCATCAAAAAGTGTGATGAGACCAACTAGTTTTGTTATTAGCTGATGTTTTACCATTTTAGGTTTAGTGTCTTGGTTGATGCCTTAATGGAATGTTCATAATGTGTGGAATTATGCATTTCATAATTTTGACATTAGTTACTAATATTTTATGTGATTTTTCTATTTGTAGAATATACATTTGATTATTTATATAGAATTATTTGATTTATTCCATTGATGTTATGCTCAAGATTTTGATTAAATGGCTTGTGTTTTAATTATATCGCCTCCATAATATTAAGATTATTTATTCTGGAGAGCTTTTGTTGTAATATTACCCTTACTGAGCCTCTATCATAACCATTTTTTTTATTTCTTCCCTGGATTAAAAGAATTGTATAATCACAAATATAAATTGTTAATATTGGAGAATAATAAAATTATCAAAGGATTTTTAATATTGTATTTTACATTTTAAATTATAATATACGGTTACTGTATGTAATTTGGCTTCTTAGATTACTAAACTAATTAGTTATTTGGGATTATATTATTATATAAATTCCATTCTAATAAATAATGAACTAACTCCATGATTTTGGAGTTGGGGTCCTGACATCATCCATGGACACCAATACAGGCGGTACATGACTCAGTGAATCTTAAAAATACACAACTCTATTACAAATTTTGAAGAATCAAATTCTCATATTTGATCCTATTGTATTTTTTTGGTACCTCGACATACCCATGAAAGATAAAGATATCATCTCCACAGATAGACTATCGCAATGGTGAATTCCAATATAAAAATTTCTACCATAAGACCAATCACTCATGGTTAGAGTACTACATTATCTTCCATCTATCTAGACGTTGTGAGTTCATCACTAAGACTATACATGATGTGTACATGTGACACTATTGAACATCTATATTTATCTAAGAAAAAAGATCCACCAAAATTCATTCTTCAATTTCATCTTGAAAAGCGTGCGTTTGAGTTGCCTAACTCAAAAAATACTAGATTTCTATGTATTTGCGATGGGCTATTTGGGATGGGATCCCATCACAAATAATCTTTAGTGACAGGGTCCCATCGCAAATAGCCCATCAAAAAATATGGCATCGCAGAAACTATTATTTGCGATGGGCAGCATCACCGTCACAAATAAATAACTGATTATATACTTTATATATATAAATTTTTTTGCGATGGGCCAGTTGAAAAGTGTATTTGAGACGGGCCTGTAATCTCGTCCAAAATAAATTTTAAAAAAAAATTATTTAGACTATTTGTGACAGGCCTGTCGTAAATACTTTTTGTGACAGGTCCCTGATCCCATCGCAAATACTATTTAAAAAAATTATTTAGAGAATTTGTGATTGGAACCCATCGCAACAGATCCCATCACAAATAATAAATAGATTTTAAAAAAAATTAATTTAAAAAAATTATGATTATTAAAAAATTAATTATTATATTATTAGAATAATTAAAATGAAAATATATTAAAATTCTCAATATTCACAAAAAAATATAAAAAATAATAAATTATTATTATTATTATTATTATTATTATTAAAATAAAAAAACATTAAAAATTATAATACTGAAAGAATATATTTAATAAATTTATGATTAATAAAATTATAATATTAATATTATTAAAATAATAATAATTATTAAAATTATTAAAATTATATATATTCATAAAAATCATAAAATATTAAAAAATAAATTATATAATATTCACACAAATATAAAAGATAGAAACTGTAAATAATTCATGTTGCAACAAATGTTAAATTCAAATGTTTTTAACATAACAAAATCAATGGGGGTCATCTTCTGGAGGAGGTGGAGGAGCTGAAGGAGATGGTGGAAAAAACTCCAACCCCAAACTATGTGTCAGACAGTGAATGTACTTCATCTTCTCTTGATGCTACTGATACCATCGACTTATCTCCCCCTTGTGTTGCTTCTTATGATGCTGCTGCTGCCGAAGCATCTCTTCTTGCTGCTTCTGCAAACACTATATAAGATCATTCTTGGCTCATAACTGCTCTTGATAATATGAGGCAGAAGATGATTCCGCTGCACGAGCTCCTGTCGAGCTGGACGCTGACATCGCAGTAGTACCATAATAAGTACCAAAAGTCACATGAGAGGTGATACCAACTACTTGGCCCTTCTCAAATCCATAATAAGTCACATGCATCAATGTCTCCTTGTTGATATGGTGTTCACTGGTCTGATCAGTCGCCTCGTCCTGACCCTAAGTCTGTGTCTGAGAGGTCGCAGCCTCAAATGACTCCTTCAATTGCAATTATAAATTAAAATTATGAAAATATTATATGCAATTAATTATAAAACTGAAGAAGTAATACTAACCACAATCTGACCCTAGCGATCACCTATAATCTCTACAGTGACTGGATCACTATACATCCTCCAATAAACGTCAAACTCTGTAATATTGGGATGCTAGAATGCCTACAGAAAAATAATATAAAATTATTATATTTAAAGTTAAATAATTTTTTAAAAAATTATACTTACCAGATGCTCTCTAAGCTTACTGAATGTACGGATACCAGCTCTATGTGTCAACTCATGTCTCCCTCGGTTCTGCTGACCCAATGAAGACCTCCTATATAATCCACCTCCCCACCAGTGTGAAAATAAACCATCACAAACCAGAGATAAAATGTACTTTGGTCGGTGTGCTCTACATGACTCATCAAATAATGTCGCTCCTACTTTCTTAATGGTCTTCTTTCTCAAATTGTGCAAAAAATGACGCAAACACAAATGCATAGCCACCTCCCATGTTGCATGGATAGTGTCACACATGATATCATCGATGGGATAACATAAACCCTAAAGATAATTTATAATATCAAGTTATTACTAAAATAAATTTAAAAATAAATATTATTTATTTACGTACCAGCAAATGATTGTACATGGCGAACTGCACATCAATGGGAATCTGTTCCCATGTGATCAATGGCTGAGAAAAATAATTGCGCAAGATAGAAATCCCCTATCCAACAGCTACATTTGAATAACAGTGAACAAAGAATAAATAATCAAACAATTAGTATATATAGAAATTAATTAATGAAAAGGATAAATAAAATATATAGGTTCTCATTACTCTGTGTGCATGGATTGAAGCCAAGATGTGGATGTCGCTCGGGGATAGGGTCAAGAATCATCAGTCGTGCAAGACTGTGCCACCTCTGTGTGCCTCCTGAACCACCAGTAGGCTGAGGGTCAGATGATCCCACATCCCCCTATCCCAATGGTAGATTTGCCTCATACAACTCGTGAAATATAGCAGCATCCATCTGAAACATAAAGTGATTATTATTAGCAGATATTTGAAAATAACTATCATATATAGATATATATTAGTTATGATCATAACCAACATTTAACTGTTTCAATGTTCACCTTCATCATCATATTCATATCTGACGATGTCAATGTCTTCATATTCCTCCTAGGAATCATCAATATCCATATGTTTTTCACTTTCACCATACCTTGTCATTTCAAATTAATTTGTAACATCATTAACATCTTTATCACCATTAACCCTTAATTTTGTGGTGTCATCTTCAATATTAACATTTCCTTGTGAATGAGATGTATTTTGAGTAGTCTCTTGATAAAATTCAATTCCTTCCACTTCAAAGAAACCACATTCAGTTTGAGTAAATTTATTTTCCTGGCATTTTAGTTTTTTTATGCTCCACCAATCACTCAGGTATCTTGAAGTAGCACAACAATTTGCTAATAAATTTGATGTGCATATTGATCCAGTAAAAATGGTTTATTTACTTCAAGAAGACATTTATATTTAATATCGAAAATTCCATGAGTCGGATAAACACAGAAGCCTCTCTCAGTATCCAACCACTGACATTTAAACATCATTATGTAATTCTCTACAAGATAACATAGCTCAATGATTTCATCCAGAATGTCATAAAAGTCAACATCAGTTTCTCTATGATGTGATCCTCTCAAACAAAATCCACTATTCATTTTTTTAATCTCCATATGCATGTTTATGAAATTGAAAACCATTCATCACATATGCATTATAAGATTTGACCATTTTTAATGGTGGGTTACTCAATATACATATTTGCATATCAATTTTATTAGCATGTTAAGACACCTAAATTTTTTTAAAACAATTATTAATATAATAAACAGTAAACTGATTTGATATTAAACTATCAATAATTTATATTACCAGTTTTTGAAACCATTGAGAAAAAAAATTGTCTGCGTTCTTCAAGAGAAGCTACTGTAATTCGGGGAAGTTGCTTCATGATATGATTATCATATAACAAATAAATAAAATAAGTTTACATACTATAATAGAAATTATAAAATATTTGACAGAAGAACTCATAATACAAATGTTGTCATTTCTTCACAATTGAGCAGAACATGTGTATGAGCTCTATGATGTTCATCGTCTGAAAGCCATCGTTCTTGAACTCCACTGAAGCCAAGAATTTTCTGATTAAAAACTAATAATTTATTATCCATTTCATCTTTAAAATGTACCTCATTCTGTCCCAGGAGGTTTTGTTTTGAGGTATATTCATATTCACAATAGTGAGAGGAGAAAAAATAAATTTCCTCTTGAAAATAAGCTTCAGCAAATGATCCTTCAACTGATGCTTTGTTACATACATTTTTCTTCAATTTCTGCATGTATCTCTCAAATGGGTATAGCCATCGAAACTACACTAGACCTCCACATTTATCTTAATGTGAAAATTGTAATATCATATGTTCCATTGATTCAAAGGAAGCAGATGGAAATATTATTTCTAGTTTACATATAATTACAACAACTTCTTCTTCATGTTTTCTTAGTGCAACATAGTCTGTTGTCGGTTCACAAATGTCTTATAAAAATATGATATGTCTGTTATAGAATCCAAAATCATAGAATTCAATAAACCTCAGAATCTAATCGGCATAAGTCTTTCCATTATAACATTAAAATCATGACTTTTTAGACTTATAATATGAACAATATTAACACATCTGTCCAAATTGGAAGCATAACCATCTGAAAGTCTCAAATATGCAATACATTGAAAAAAATAACAAGAGACTATTTTTGGATAGTGTATAAGTAACTTTTGGCATCATTAGCCTCTGTGATCCAACATTTTCAAATAGATCAAGTTTTGGTGACCTGCAAATTTGGGCAAGATATAATCTTGCTTTTATAGTATCTTTGGTATTACCTGGTGTATCCAAAACTGTATGAAATAAATTATCAAAAAAGTTATTCTCAATATTCATGACATCCAACATGTGGTAGACCAACAAATCATACAAATATTAAAGATCCCAGAAACTGCTTCATTTTATCCAATTATGTTCCTTCCTAAAGCAATGAATTTTTTGTTGGTTTACTGTTGGCCCAAATGTGATGGGAGGTAATGAAAATAAAAAAGATTTTAACTCTGTACCTGAGATCATTTTTGGAGGTTCATCCCTTTTAATTTTACCTTTTCTTAAATGAGATTTTTTCCTTCAAAAAGGATGATCGGTTTGAAGAAATATATGATGACAGTCCAAATAGAAAGGTTTTTTTCATTGATGAGTATAAAAGTTTTGTTGTCTTTCATATGGTAAGGACATGATTTCAGACCATTTGAACTCTAGCCAGATAACATTCCATATCCCGAGAAGTCACTAATATTCAACATCAATGCAGCTTTTAATGTGAAATTTTGATTCACAGCAACATCATATATACTAACACCATTACTACACAATGCATTTAACTAATCAATAAATGGTTTCAAAAAAGCATCAATGTTATTTTTCAGATGTCCTGGGATTAATAAGGTCAAAAAGATATAGGGCTCCTTCATCAACATTCATGGAGGTAGATTGTACGAAGTTATAAATAAAGGCCAACATGAATACTGACTACCATAAGAACCAAATGGACAAAAACCATCCGTAAATAGACCCAATCGCATTTTTCGGGCTTCTAAAGAAAAATATGGATGCAGACGAATAAAATGTTTCAATGAATCACCATCGGATGGATGATTCAATCTTTTACCAGTTTAAATATTGGTTTTGTGACATGACATCATTGACTCTGTGTTATGTGACATAAATAAACGTTGTGGCCTGGGTGTAAGGGGGAAATATCTCAACTGTTTTACAGGAATCGATCCAGAATTCCTTGGTTGAGCTTCTTTATACCTCGATTGTCCGCATGTAGGAAAACTATCCAAAAACTCATTGTCACCAGAATATATGATGCAATAATTTTCACATTCATGAATCTTCTGATAACTAAGGCCGAGATTACGAACCATCCACTTTATCTTATAGTAATTTGCAGGTAACACATTTCTTTCAGGTAACAGTGTTTTAACCAAAGAAAATATCTGATCAAAATAGTTGTTTGACATTGAATTATCAGATTTCATAGCCAAAAATTTTTCAATCGCTTCTAATTTTCATATCTTGAAACCAGGATATAATGCATCCTCAGCAGACCACAAAAAATCATAAAATTCAGATGGTGCCAACTCTGGTGTTAAATCGATATCATCATGAGTTTCAGTTTGTTGAAGACATTGACCTGCAACATCAAGTACGAAATGTTGGAACCATGATGGATCTAGAATCAAGTTATTAGTACCATCTCTAGAACTGCGTTCACCATGTTGATACCAAAAAACATAATCTGGTTGAAAACCAAACAACATGATATGTCCACCAACTTTTTCAAATGTGGCAAACGTTCTCAGAAAACATTTTATTCAAGTATACTTATTTGTTTCTTCTGAAACATATTATGGTTTTGATGATGCAAATGCTAAGAAAGCTTCAACATCCTCAATATATACAAGACTTAAACCAAAACCATTTGGATTTCTGCACTGATTTATCCAAGAGCGATCATCTAATAATGACTGATGTCGACTTCCTTGTTCTATATTTTTTTACAAAATATAAAATAATCACTTTTTTGAATAATTTGAAATTATAAAAACACTATCTAAAAAAATATAACTAATTACTACTACTTTATAATAATTACCTTTAATTAAGGGAAACACAATTTCTAGTGGATTGACGGCTACTCTTTTGTCTGATGCCTCATTTAGGTTCATCATTCTCACACAGAAATCATAATGAAGAATCTCGTCAGAGTTATGCATATTCAGTCTCATATTCACAAGAATGAATATGCGTATCTCCAACCAGATTCTTCATTTTTTTGTCAGTGTGAGAAATATGCCTGTAGATGAGCTCTCAGATAAAAGAGATCCCTTTCCGTCGATCAATCGTCTTCATCTAATTGTCACTACCTGAAAACATTATAAAAAATGTGATCCTACGAATTCATATCATATTTCGTGCATACGGAATTGAATATGCTTATGGAGCAACAAATTTTTCATAATGTTTTGAGTCGGTGAGAGTTGAAAGGAGAAAATTCATCGAGCAAAAGGAGTGTCATCAATCCACTGGCAATTATTCCAAGTTCTTAAAATTTATTAAATTTTTTTAAAATTTCATTCAAAATGTTCCTAACTATTCCTTACTAATTTTTCATAATTATTACTAATTATTCCTAATTATTACTAATTAATCATATTTATTACTAATTATTCATATTTATTTCTCTTTATTCCTAATTATTCCCAATTATTTCTATATATTACAAATTATTAGTAATTATTACTTATTATTACGAATTATTACTAATTATTACTAAGAGTTCATAATTATTACTAATTATTTTTTTATTACTAATTATTCCTATTTATTTATAATTATTGCTAAGTATTCCTAATTATGAGTAATTATTCATAATTATTATTAATTATTTGTATTTAATACTAATTATTACAAGTTATTACTAATTATTACAATTTATTACAAATTATTACCATTTATTACTAATTATTACAATTTATTAATAATTATTACAATTTATTAAAAATTATTACAATTTATTATGAATTAACATAATTTAATACAATTTATTACTAATTATTACATTTTATTACTAATTATTACAATTTATTACTAATTTTTACAATTTATTACAATTTATTACATTTTATTACTAATTATGAAAAGTTATTCCAAATAATTACTATTTATTGCTAATTATTCCTATTTATTGCTAATTATTCCTATTTATTCATAATTATAGCTAATTATTCCTAATTATTAAAATTTATTAATAATTATTACTAATTATTACGAATTGTTACTAATTATTACTAATTATTACTAATTATTACAAATATTACAAATTATTACACTTTATTAACAATTATTACTAATTATTACTAATTATTACTAATTATTAGTATTTATTAATAAATATTACTAATTATTAGTAATTATTTCAAATTATAACTAATTATTAAAACTTATTACTAATTATTACAATTTGTTACTAATTAATACAATTTATTACTAATTAAAAAATTTTATTACAATTTATTAATAATTATTACTATTTATTACTAATTATTACAATTTATTACAAATTAATAAAATTTATAAAAAATTTTTAAATTTATTACTAATTATTACAATTTATTACTAATTATTACAATTTATTACTAATTACAACAATTTATTACTAATTATTAAAATTTATTACTAAATAATACTATATATTACAATTTATTACTAATTATTACAATTTGTTAATAATTATTAAAATTTATTACTGATTATTACAATTTATTAATAATTATAACAATTTATTACTAATTAAAATAATTTATTAAAATTTATTACTAATTATTAAAATTTATTACTAATTATTACAATTAATTATAAATTATTACAATTTATTACTAATTATTACAATTTATTGCTAATTATTACTATTTATTACAATTTATTACAATTTATTACTAATTATTACAAAAAATTATTAATTATTCCTATTTATTGATAATTATTCATATTTATTCCTAATTATTGCTAATTATTCCTAATAATTACAATTTATTAATAATTATTACAATTTATTAATAATTATTACAATTTATTAATAAATATTACTAATTATGACTAATTATGACTAATTATTATTAATTATTACTAATTATTACTAATTATTAGTAATTATTACTAATTATTCTTATTATTACTTATTATTACTATTTATTACAAATTATTACTTATTATTAGTATTTATTAATAAATATTACTAATTATTACTAATTATTACTAATTATTAGTATTTATAAATAAATATTACAAATTATTACTAATTATTACAATTTATTAGTAATTATTAATTGTTATTACTAATTACTACGGTTTATTACTAATTATTACAGTTTATTACTAGTTATTAAAATTTATTACTAATTATTAGAATCTATGACTAATTATTACAATTTATTTCTAATTATTACACTTTAATACTAATTATTACTAAATATTACTATTTATTACAATTTGTTATTAATTATTACAATTTATTACTAATTATTACTAATTAAAAATAATTATTACTAATTATTCCTAATTATTACTAATTATTCATATTTATTACTAATTATTTATTTTTATTTCTAATTATTGCTAAGTATTCATAATTAATACAATTTATTACTCATTAATTCAATTTATTATAATTTATTACTAATTATTACAATTTAATAGTAATTATTACAATTTATTACTAATTATTATAATTAATTACAATTTAATACAATTTATTGCTAATTAATATAATTTATAACAATTTATTACTAATTATTACAATTTATTAATAATTATTACAATTTATTACTAATTATTGCAATTTATTACTAATTATTACAATTTAGTACTAATTAGTACAATTTCTTACTAATTAATACATTTTATTACAGTTTATCACTAATTATTACACTTTATTACTAACTTTTTAAATTTATTTCTAATTATTAAAATTTATTACTAATTATTACAATTTATTACTAATTATTACAATTTATTACTAATTATTACAATTTATTAATAATTATTACAATTTGTTACTAATTATTAGAATTTATTAATATTTATTACTCATTATTACTATTTATTAGTAATTATTTATATTTATTACTAATTATTAGTATTTATTATTATTTATTACCAATTATTATTAATTGCTACAAATAAATTATATAAATTACTAATTATCGTTAATAATTACTAATTAGTACTAATTATTAAAAATTAATATTAAAATATCAATTTATTAGTACAAATAATTGGTGATGACAAAACAATTTAAATTCAATTTAATTACAACTAATCAATAATAATAAAAAGTAACATAAAAATTTTAAAGAACTAATAAATTAAATAAAACATAAATATTTTTAAACATGATTTTCTACTGATGTAGAGGGATTCACAACTTCTTCATGCCCAAAAAATTAACTTATCAAAATTTTCCACCTGAAATCAGAGTTCCGAAAGAAACAAGATCTAAAAATTGAGAGGAATTAGAAGAAAAATGGATGGGGGTGTATATAGGTCAGATTATTTGCAATGGGACTATTGTGACGGGTTACCCGTCGCAAATACCTACACCCGCATTAATTACTATCGGGGGTTAAAAAGTTATTTGTGATGAGTCCCATTGCAAATAATCCATGTCGACACACATTCTGCGATGGGAGGACATCCCGTCGCAAAAAGCTATTAACCACCACTGGGTATGTGCGACGGGCCCCGTCGCAGATAACTTATACGAGGTTTGGTGCACGACCCGCACCAAACCTTTTGCAACGGGACACGAAATCTCGTCGCAAATAATCAGTTATTTGCGATGGGTTGTTACCCCTGTCGCAAATAACCTCTTGGACAAACTTTTTGCGACGAGATTTACTCCCGTCGCCAAAAGTCCTTTTTCCCATAGTGAAAGAATAAGCAACTCCATTTCCCATACCATGCATATTGGAAGGCCACAAGATGAAGGAGTTAAGCTGTTTGATGCACCTTCTCAATATAAGGATCATGTCACAATGTGTAAAGACATATTTGAGATTTTGTTGGTTTGTAAGTAGCAAAAACCAATATCACATCATATAATGCCTCCAAGAACACATGGTTAGAAAAAATGACTAACTCATGATTTTTAGTCTGGTGATTCTACTCATGAGACCGTAGCTTCCATGACACGTACGCAATGACTCGATCTTCCGTATCCTAACAGATCCAACCCCAATACAAAATGAATTAAGTTACCCTATATGTATTTTGTATGGATGTAGTGGAATTATGATTGGGGCCAATGTTATGCACCCTTTTATCTCCTGGAAGGCTATATCATAGGCCAAGGGTTATATGAACTTCACTCCAATTTTAGTCAAACTAGTAATAGTTGATGCAAGGTGTGAGAAGTCCTAAAGTAAATTACAATAATTTCATAACATCCCCATGAAACTCTATATTCAAAACATGTTATTAGGATAATACCATGAAAAAATAGTTCTCGCATTCTTTGGGTTGACTGATACTCTTTTCTCTATGATAATGGGACAAAAAACCTGAACATTTTTTATCCATAAGTTGAATTTAGTCATCTTAGCATACAGATAGTTCTATCTCCATGAATTAAATATGATCTCAATATGTATTAAATGAGATTATCTTTTATGTGAATACACAAAGATATCATCTATGTATACTTACACAAAAGAATACAAATATGGGTGTAAACCCCAATTTATCAAAGCCATGCAAATAACTAGTGTGTTTTTAAGACCGAATGACATAAGAAGATACTCCTAAAAACCATACCTTCAATAAAATGCATTAGGTTCTCTTTATAATAGAATAAATCATACTTGATGATTGATTGAACTAAAATATATAACAACTCAAACTTTTTAATAACTTTTGTTTCCTAATTTTTTGCGTTTTTTTTAAACTCAACAAAACTATTTCATTTAATAAAATGAGTATAATTAAAATGAGACCATTGGGGTTCGACTGTTATATGACCGTTGGTCAATATGAACATTGAAGCTAAACCCTTAACGTTGCCATTTTTTGTTTATAAATACAATTGATCATGGTTATTTAATACAAAATAAAGATTCGATGGCCCCAACCTGTAGTTTTGGGCCGATCGATTGGGCTTTGCTCTGGGCCAAACTGAAGCCAAACATCATTGTGTGAAGCTGGAACAGAATCGCCATCGAGAGAAGTTCAAGGTGATGTAAATCACCACTCGAGAACTGTTGGCTAAGCCTCCCCAAGATTCTATCACCATAACACACCTTACACAAAGGTCCAATGCTGGTGTTATAAGGGGCCTTGTAACAAGACCTTAGATGCCTTATGTAATCCTTTGATAAAATAAAAATTCTGATTTCTTCTTGTGGTGATGTTTGTGAATTTTCAAATGTCCAGATAAATATAGGATTTATATTAATGATGTTTTGAATAAACGGAAATTTTGAAATATTTATGTAAACCTTATATAAATAGTAATGTGTAATGATTTTCATAAAATTGTCTTCTACAGTTGTGTTCATTAAAAAATTTAGAGTCTAATAAGATCAACATCATTTTTGGTGAATAGTAAATTATAAATAGTTAATTTATGCTTATTATTAGTAATGTGACCAAATAGATTAAGTATGTAACACCCTAAGCTTCCACAGTACGCTTCCCTTTGAATAATACAGTATCGTGTGTTGTACGCAACTTCGAGTTCTAACACACACCACAACCAATCAAAATAGCCGTTATGAATAGTAATCCCAACTTTTTGAAATTTTATAAATTTTATCTTTCAAAATGGACTTCATTTTTGGATTCGGAATATTGAAATTAGCATAGGGTGAAATTTTTGTATTTTTCTGAAAACTTTCAGTTTTTGATGAATAGTGAAAAAACACTGAGTTATAGATTAAAACCGAATTATTATTTAAATAATTATTTATTTTATTTAAATTTAATTAAGGTCAAAATAGATACATAATACCTATATATGTTCAATGTAATTCATTGGAGTTAGTTTAGAATAATTTTAGATATATAAAAATTTTAATGAACTTTTCACCGTCTTTTACCCACCTCCTAGGAGAATTTGGAAATTCACACAAAACATAATTTTACTGCTTCTGTGAGTGGAGTTTCTAAAATCCAAGAGACACAGTTAATATCAAGGAGAAAAATTTGGTTCAATGAGGTGAAAATAATTTTTGGTGAATAGTAACTTTTTACTTTTATTTACCACAGTTCAAAGTAAATAGGGTAATTAAGGGTAAAAATGATATTAATATTACCCTAACACATGTCTTAATTCCAATGAGAAAGTGTATCTCGACTTAAAAAACCTTAGGAACAAAATATTATCATTTAGGTCCACTTGGATTAGATTATGACATTAATTATTATTTCAATCAAAGAAGAGTTAAAAGAGTTAAAACAAAAGTTTAATATCTAATACTTTTTTAATATAGGGTTATACATAAGATAAATTCAATTGTAAAAATTCATTACAAAGCTAAAAATATTTCCTACATAATGATATTTTATTTATAATTTTTATATGTTAAATAATTTAATTTATTTCTGACACAACGGTGATGCAGTAATTACCTAATTAATGAAAAATTAAACTAATTGATATTATAAATATCAAAATAAATGTAATTTGAGACATTGTTTGAATTAAACGAATTTTATATGTTAATATGACATATTATAATTCATTATGTAAATTGTTTTCGAAGTTATAATGCTGTTATGAAATTATCAACAACAAAATACCCAATATTATCACAATTGACATAAAAGAGTTTTTAAAACAAATATTATATTATTAATTTATATTCTTTTCATAAGAATCTATGGTTAGTCCAAAGGACTTTTATCATGATAGCTATATCATTAATGGAGCACTTGGGGGTTTCTTGGATGTTTATAGTATGTTTATTAAATTTATAATATAAAAATACAAAGTGACATGGTAAATGTCAAACTAAATATCTAAGAGTTAAAACTAAAAGATAAGGTTAATGTAGTGACTGAAACCTGTCTAAAACCTATTGGTTGAATTATTTTAGACATATACCCACCATAAACTTTATATAATCCACTTTGGAGCCATTAGAAACTGAATATGAATTTTTTATAAGATAATATTTCTATCTTTTCCAAAGGTATCTCTCACCCCTCTTATAAAAGGGCACTCCCCCTTCTCACTAATTCACACAATCAAAGCCTTTTTTCTCGACCAACAACTTCCCAAATACTCTCTCAACTTCCCTCAATTCATCCTAGAGGCCTTATGTTGATCAGAAAGCCAACCTAAGGAGTCCTTTTGATCAAATCAGAAGGAATAACCCGAAGAAAAGATAATGTTTTCACCACCCTCTTTCAAATTCCTTTCTTCTCCAACGTATTCTTTATTTGTTATTCCCATTCTAAAATAATAAATCCAATATCTTATATATACTTTGATGTTATTATAAATATGGTACAACCATATTCATTATTTTATCCATCCTTTGAATGACATGTCACCAAACGTGAGTACGTACGGCTAACCGTCTCCACGACGTGGTGTAATTGTTAATAAATAAATTATTATTTGGATGTGTATAATAATGATATGTAATTCATGTAAATAATTAATATAACATGATAATTATTCTTAATATATGATATACCATCCAGTTATATATTATTTTAATATCAAAAGAATGATATTGTCGCTCGTGCATATGTACCGACTACCGTCTCCATGAACACGATGAGATACATTCCCAATCGCATCCATTCAAGAATAATTCTCATTTAATGATTAAAAGTAATGTTTACGGACTTGATATCATTATGGATATGAATAAATTACAACCTATCCATTACAAACACAGCTTACGTAACAAAACATATAAAAGAAAACTAGTAAGTTAACACCCGAAACAACGATAATACTAAGACATTATTAACAAATCAATCTTAAAAGATCATATATGATTTCATATTAATGTATATGATTCTTTTATAATTTAATAACAATTATTTCACAGTTATAAAGGAGGTTAAGCTACCCTCAAAAAAGGAAAAGTACAAGGAAATGGGTTTTCATCTCACTCTTTCTTCCCGTGAGATTCATGACATATTTCCACTATTACCTTTTCTGTGGTGTATATACTGCCCATAATTGTAGTATTTATGTAATAAACATTAATTTATATGTATTTACATATTCATTGTATGATACCTCTTTCATGGGGTGTATTTTTTGTAAGTTACAAAATTGGTAATGTTTTATTTCACAATCTCTTCATTATCTGAGGTTGTTTATATGTAATTATCTACTGGGATCTCATTATCATCCATATCTATGTTTCGTAAAAATGTATTTAAAAACATTCTTACTATATTACAGAATATGGGATAATGTCATTTATACACTTGTTTTAATATTTATAATATTTTTATAAAGGAATCATTCCATCGTTTTCCATACAAGGTCTTTTTTTAATCTTTTCGACAGAATTAAGGTAAGAATGTCTCATTTTTAACTTATACTGTGGGTGCGGCTATTTTCCACCGTTATAAAATCCTCAAAGCTTCCTTTACAATATTCTAAGAATATTTTCGAAGTAAAAATTCTATTTTATAATTATGTGACTTTTAAATGATTAAAAAAAAGAGATATTTCTCTCAAATATTTTTGATTTCATCTATGTCAACATCCTTTGATGGATTTTATGTTTATTTGAAGTTTATTTATTATGATATAAATATTCAATATTTTATTGAAGGTTTTGGGATATGTTTGATTGTGGATGTGTTATTTTTATACCATTCATGGTTTATGGAGAAACTATTGACATTTCGTATGCAAGTTTTAATATGAAAGTTTATGTTATGTTTAAACTTGTTCATATGAGGAATGCATTGGACTTAATAAGTGATGGGTGGAGCCCAATATAGCTCCTCGATGCATTGGTAGGTCTCATGAGACAAACTAGTTTCTTGGCACAAGGCCTTGACAAAATCTTATTTTTAGTCTTGGCACGAGGCCTTGGCTATGTGGTTATGATAGTCTGGAATTATGCATTCCATCATTATGAAAGTGGTTATTGATATTTCATGTGATTATTTGACTAGTAGAATATCCTTGTGAATAAGTAAATGGAATTATTTAATTTTATTTTTTCTATATTATGCTGAAGTTCATGTTTAAAAGGCTTTTTTTTAGTTATAAATTTCCTTAAATGTTTATTCTTATTTATAATAGTCTCAAATATATTTTTATCCTTACTGGGAATTTGAGCTCACCACTTTCTATGTATAATTTTTCCCAGGATATGAAGAAGTATTTTATGAATGACATGCAGGGATACTATAACGGGATATGAGTGTGGAGACAAGATGTTGTTGTAGTTTTCAATTTCTGATGTAATGTAATCTTTATTAATGTATCCAGTGTTTCCAAGACTACTAAACTAATCAGTCTTTCAAGACATGATATTTCTTGTGATCATGCCAATGTTATGTAATAATGCACCGACTTTGGGTAACTAGGGTTGGGTGTTATAGTTGGTATCAAAGGAAGTTTAGTAGAAACCTTGGAATCTAGATTTAGGTAAACTCTGATTAGAGAACATAGACCTAAGATAGACTTTGAGGATTAGTATAGAAGAACTTACATGAATTTTCGTATTGTAGAAATTTCGTGAGTTTTTCGAGAAAAACATCCCTTTTTGGATACGAGCAGGTATAGGCGGCTCTAGCACAGATTTACCTTAGGGTAAAACCAGAAAACACCACTTTGAGATAGACTTGAATTAGAACTGGTGCACGACAACGGTCCTTGCTGCACTCTTGGTTATGACACCCCCGGGAGATATGCTAAGGAAATTCTCAATTCATTTACAAACCATTATGAAGGGTTTATTAGTATATATTTCTTCAAAGAAAACATTTCTATGATTATGGATTATATCTGTAAATAGTTCAATTTATGTTAAGTGTTTTAAAAGTATGGAATTATGTATTTTGATTTATAAACTAATCTATTTTATTCCATTGTTTAGAAATGGTGCCTAGTGGAAGAAATGGAAACTGTATCATTGTACGCACTCCATGTAGGGATTTCCCTCCTGATCAAGAAAATTATAGTGGAGCTGGTGATGTAACTGGTGCTGATCAACTAATCACCATTCTGGGACAACTCACTCAGGTTATGAATAACAACCATACCCATATGGAGCACCCTGATCTATAGCGTGGAGGATCAATGTTAGATAGATTCATGAGGCAGCATCCACCAACATTCAATGGGAATAAAAATCCATTAGTACCTGAGCAATGGATAAGTTCCCTAGAGAAAATATTTCATGCTTTGGGGAGTATTGAAAGGGAAAAAGTTGTCATGGTAGTTTATCGCCTCACTTTATATGATGATCAATGGTGGTCATTGATTCAAAACACGAAGGAATATGATTAAGTATCAATTATGGAATGGAGGGAGTTCAAAGAGATTTTATCAGAAAAATACATTCTCCGCAACCATCGAGCAGATATGGAAATGCAATTTCTGAGTCTGAGATAAAAGGTGGATGAAAATGTCACAAAGTATGAGGCTAAATTTACAATGTTAGAAAGGTATGTTGGAGATTATATACATAACCCAAGAAGTAATATTGATAGTTTATTTTATGGGTTAAAACCATTCCTTCATCAAGAATTAGTGTCACAATCCTTCCATCATACGAAGATATTGTCTCATGTGCTATCAAGACAGAAAAAGAATTCTCTATGCCTTTTGACATTAATGAAAAGAATGAGATGAAGAGATCTGATGATCACTCTAGGAATAGAAATAAGGGGATGAAGGGAAAATTTGAATATCCATCATGTAATTAATGTTAGAAGAAACACCATGGTACTTGTTTGAAGGAAATGAGATTCTGTTACAAGTGTGGTGAAACAGGCCACCAAGCTCGTGATTGCAAGGGGAAGAAAGAAGATACCAATGTTCAATGCTACAACTGCAGAGAGATGGGACATTATGCAAATGAATGTCCTAAGTGTCAGGGGAACTTACCTTAGAAAAGGACAAGGGATCAAGGCCAAGCTTATCCTATCACTATTGCTGAGGTAGAAGCTCCGAAAGACGTAGTGGCAGGTAATTTATGTGTTTCCTCAAGTTTAGAAAATGCATTATTTGATTCTGGATCATCAAATTGTTTCATATCTTCCCAGTTTTCTATGAAAATTAGATATTCCCAATTTTATTTAACAAGGGAGTTGTCAGTTAAAATTTCTAAGAGAAGTATCATTGCAATAATGTTTTGTGAATCAGTCCCCATTAGAGCACATAAATGTTCTTTATCCGCTGATCTCATCATCATACCTATTATCGAGTTTGATATAATCCTCGGTATGGATTGGATTTCGGACCATGATGCGAAAATTTATTTTAAGAATATGGAGGTTACAATTTTTGATGATGATGATAAGGAACACCGTATCTTTAGAGCAGAATCGTCACCACCTAATTCTAATCTAGATCCACCCCCAGTAGCTCAACTGAATTCAATTATTGGGGAGGAAGAGAATGAAATGACTGTGGGTGAGGAATGGAATGATCAAATAGAGGACTTACCTATTGTGAAAGAATATGTAGATGTGTTTTTGGATGATTTACCTGGACATCCTCCAGAACGAGAAGTTGAGTTTTCCATTGATTTAATTCCTGGATGAAGGCCTATATCGAAGACCCCTTATAGAATGGCCACTATGGAATTAGTTTACCTAAAGAAACAACTAGATAAATTTAGTAATAAGGGATTTATTCTCCATAGTGTTTCTCTCTGGGGAGCCCCTATTCATTTTGTTAAAAACAAAGATGGATCTTTGAGGTTATGTATCGACTACAGAGAAATCAATGTTATAACAATAAAGAAAAAGTATCCCCTACCTCGCATTGATGATTTATTTGACCAACTTCATGGAGCTCAATACTTTTCAAAGATTTACCTTCGGTCTAGATACCATCAGTTGGGTGTGAAGATGGAAAACACTCTGAAGACAGCTTTTTGAACCAGGTACGGGCATTACGAGTTTACAGTAATTCCTTTTGGGCTGACTAATGCGCCCTATGTATTCATGGATCTAATGAATATAGTTTTCAAGGAATATCTAGATGATTTTGTGGTGGTAATTATTGATGATATCTTGGAATACTCCAAAAGCTATGAAGATCATGAAAATCACTTGCGCATTATCATGAAGACTCTGAGAAGACATGAATTATATGGGAAGTTGAGCAAGTGTGAATTCTGGCTTCATGAGATTTCTTTTCCTGGCCATATTGTCTCTAAATATGGAATCTCTATTGATCCTTCTAAGACCGAGGCAATCCATGAATGGCCCGCACCGCTGAGTATAACTAAGGTACACATGTTTATTTGTTTAGCAGGTTATTATCGACGTTTCGTCCAGAATTTTGCCCGGTTGGCTAACCCATTATCTAAGCTCACACATAAAGGGTTTAAATTTGTTTGTACAAAAGAGTGTGAAGAATGTTTCGAAGAACTGAGGAGAAGATTAGTCAATGATCCTATATTGACTCTACCATCGGGGAATGATGGGTTCGTTATTTATAGTGATGCAACGATGAAATGACTTGGTTGTGTCTTTGTATAGAATGATAGGGTTATTGCCTATGCATCAAGACAGTTGAAAATTCATGAGAAAAACTATCCTACTCATGATCTTGAGTTAGCAACTGTGATATTTACATTGATGATATGGAGACACTACCTCAATGGTGAAAAATGTGGGATTTATACTGATCACAAGAGTTTGAAGTATATTTTCTTACTAAAAAAACTCAACATGAGGCAAATGGGATGGCTTGAATTACTCAAGGATTATGATTGCACAATACACTACCACCCGGGGAAGGCAAACAAGGTGGCATATGCTTTGAGCGGAAAAGATCATGGAGTTTTGAACAATATGAGAATTGAAAGGGATCCAATTTTCATGGATCTAGTGAAGATGGACATGGGAATTACCATGGAAGGTGAAACATCAATGCTTTTTCAAATGGTTGCCAATCCATCTTTACTAGAATGGATTAAGAGTTCTCAGACAGATGATGATGAATTTCAAAAGAAGATTAAAGCTGTGAATAATGGGAGATTGGGAGACTTTGTTTATGAAGATGGAATTTTGAAATTTGGGAAGAGACTTTGTGTTACCAATATACCTGATCTAAAAAGAGAATTATTGGACGATGCTCATAGTTCTAATTTCTCTATATACCCTGGGAGCACCAAAATTTATAGATATTTGATGGAACATTTTTGGTGGGAATACATGAAGAGGGAGATTGCTGAATTTGTGTCAAGATGTATGGTTTTTCAACATGTGAATGTTGGAATGCAACAACCTGGAGGAGTCATGAAACCTCTTCCTATACCAGAGTGTAAATGGTACAATATTACGATGGACTTTGTCATGGGGCTACAAAAGACTCCTAGAAGGAACAATGCAATATGGGTTATTGTTGATCATCTTACCAAGTCAGTACATTTTCTTGCTATAAGAGAAGATCTACCAATGGAACTTCTAGCATGACTATATATTAATGATATTGTGAGACTTCATGGAGTACCCCTATAGATTGTTTTGGATTGTGATCCCCATTATACTTCACGATTCTAGAAGAGTCTTCATAAGGCCTTGGATACTGAACATCATTTGAGCACTTCCTAATACCCTCAAACATATGGAAAATAAAAACGGACTATTCAAACCATAGAGACATGATGAGATCCTTCTCACTTGACTTTCATGGTATGTGGGATCAATATTTACCTCTGGTAGAATTTTCCTATAATAATAGCTTCCATTCGAGTATTCAAATGGCTCCATATGAAGAGTTATATGGAAAGAGATGTCACACACCAACCTGTTGGGATGAAGTTGGTGAAAGAAAACTTGTAGGCCTAGAACGGGTGGAGGAAACAATGTAAAAGGTAAAGGTAATTCAAAACCACATCAAAGAAGCTCAAAGTAAGAAGAAGAGCTATGACGATAATCGAAGGAAGGATTTGGAATTTCAGGAAGGAGATCATGTTTTCTTGAAGGTATCTCCATGGAAGGGAGTTATACGTTTCGGTAAGAACGGTAAATTGAGTCCTCGGTACATAGGACCTTTCAAAATTCATGAACTAATTGGAGCTGTAGCTTACAATTTGACAATGCCGCCAAGTCTCTCCAAAGTTCAAGATGTGTTCCACGTATCACTGTGAGGAAATACATGCTTGACACAAAACATGTACTCACCTATGAGGAATTTGAAATGGAACCCGATCTATCTTATTCCGAAGAGCCCATCAGGATTCTTGATACGATAGAACAAGTACTAAAAAACTGGATGACTCGTCCGGTAAAAGTTTTGTTGAGAAACCATAAGATTGAAGATGCAATGTGGGAACCCGAGGAACTTATGATGAAGAACCACCTGATTCTTTTCATGCAGTAGTATTCTAGAAATTTCTAGGATGAAATTACTTGAAGGATGGGAGAATGTAACACCCCAAACTTTCACGGTACGCTTCCCTTTGAATAATATAGTAGCGTGTGTTGTACGCAACTTCGACTTCTAACACACACACCACAACCAATCAAACTAACCATTATGAAATGTAATACCCACTTTTTAAAATTTAATAAATTTTATCATTCAAAATGGACTTCATTTTTGGATTCTGAATACCAAAATTAGCCTTGGGTAAAATTTTGGTATTTTTCTAAACACTTTCAATTTTTGATGAATAGTGAAAAAACACTGAGTTATAGTTCAAAACAAATTTTTTATTCAAATAATTATTTATTTTATTTAAATTTAATTAAGGTATAAATAGATACATAATAACTATATATGTTCAATGTAATTCATTGGAGTTAGTTAAGAATAATTTTAGATATATAAAAATTTTATTGAACTATTCACTGTCTTTTACCCACCTCTTAGGAGAATTTGGAAATTCACATAAAACATAATTTTACCACTTCTGTGAGTGGAATTTCTATAATCCAAGAGACATGGTTTATATCAAGGTGAAAAATTTGGTTCAATTAGATGAAAATAATTTTTTCTAAATTGTAACTTTTTAATTTTATTTACCACGGTTAAAAGTAAATAGGGTAATTAAGGGTAAAAATTATATTAATATTTCCCTAACACATGTCCTAATTCTATTGGACAAGTGTATCTCAACCAAAAACAACCTTAGAAAAAAAATATAATCATTTAGGTCCACTTGGATTAGATTAGGACATTAATTATTATTCAATTCAAAGAAGAGTTAATATAGTTAAAAACAATGTTTAATAACTAAAACGTTTTTCATATAGGGTAATACATATAATAAATTTGATTTTAAATATTCATTAGAAAGCTAAAAATATTTCCTACATAATGCTATTTGATTTATAATTTTTAGACATTATATAATTTAATTTATTTATGACACAATTTTGATATAGTAATTACCTAATTAATGAAATATTAAAATAATTTATATTATAAATATAAAAATAAATGTAATTTGAGACTTTTTATGAATTCCACTAATTTTCTAGGCTAATAGGACATATTATAATTGGTTATATAAATTTTTCTCGAGGTAATAATGCTGTTATGAAATTATCAAAAACAAAATACCCAATAGTGTCAAAATTGATATAAAAGAGTTTTTAAAACAAATATTATATTATTAATTTATATTGTCACGACCCCCTCCCCACAAAGTGAACCCCTCCTGGGCCGGAAATATGAGAAAGATGATAATGACCTACGAGTCCCACCTCCATTAGGCCCCGGGTTGGTGACTAGCACCGAGGGTATAGTAAACACACAAATGGGAGGCATTACCCTCTAATTGAACACATACATAAGAGAGAGATAAGATAGACCCCAATAAACTCCAACTCAGAATTTAAATATAAAAGAAAACCAAGTTCATATATGAAATTTCATGAAAATGTACTACAAATGAATGTGAAAACTAAAAGTACCCAAAAGAAAGTCAAACAATAGCGACCACAAGCCCGAACAGCTCCTACAACCACAAGCTAGTAGTAACCAGCTTGATATCCAACCTACAAAAAGTGACCTGAAAAAATAGTTTATATATAAATAGGGTGAGTATAAATGTATACTCAGTGGGATCCTCCCCAAACCTCTCGTACAAAATTAATGAAAGCATGCTAAATCCCAATGAACAACAAGTGAAACTAACTCGTCACCTAAAAAGGTATACTATGTTCCCAACCTCACCATGGCCACTCTCACCAAGTAACGCATACAAGAATATAGCATATGATGACAAATATTAAGGGTACTGTGCTACTACTTCCCCACTGTTTTGCCTCTTTTCCCCCAATAAAATACATCTTGTGCATCTCTCTCCAAAGGCTTTCCCATATAACCATGGGCTACTCTCCACAATCTGCACCAATTGAAACATAAAGGCTTGTCTGCAGACACCTGGGCGAAACACCACACTATCCTCACAACCAAAAGTAACTAGGTAGTTTTCGGGAGCCACCACAGCTCGTATAACGTGTATCATAAATCGGTTATTATACCTCAAGCCATCACAGCCCATACGCCGAGTATGGATCCTCAAGCCATCACAACCTATACACGTTACACCTACTGTAGTCCATAGGATACTATATCCAAATATATGTGTGTGATATAACCACAAGCTATTACATCCCTCCACACACATATATGGGGAAAACTAACCGTTGTACCAAAGGCACTAGTATCTAGCAAGAGAAGAGAGCGGGGCTAAAGGGGGTAGTCAACCATCCAACCGCCCTTCAGAATGTTGGGGAAAACACCCCCTAGGGCTCAGAATCCCCAGGGTGTCAGTTGCCCTTACCGACAGGGTGTAGTAGCTTTTAGAAACACAAAAAGTATAGAATATATATATAACTCACATCCACACTATGGGAATTACCTAGTCTTAGATACAACTACAGCTAACATCTCTCAGACTCCAGACTGATACTTCTAAGACTAGGTATCCTATAAGCACACAAAGATTTGAAGCGTTTTATTAGATTACTCCATTCCCTTTTTATCAGTTCCACTGTATGTTAATTAATTCATTAAACATTAATTAACCGTGAACAATTCCACATTAAACTGAATTTGAATCACATTCAAAATCAACTGCTCCTTTTAAGATTCACAGCACCTTTAAGTTCCAGTATCTCCATACCTTTTGATTATCCCCATTTAATCAAACTTTTAGTACATAATTACTTTCCCATATTCCCAGGCATTCTAGAGAGTCATCCAATGCTACTAAACACAAAGGGGTTTCAACACGGTGAGTAGATATACTACCCTTCGAGTCTTTTCCACCTATAGCAAGAGAATAGACCCATTATCCATCGAGTGGCTAAACACGGAAAGCACATGGCATACCCAGCGTGTCTTCGCCTCCTTCAGAAGGAGGGTAAGCAAGAACAGCTGCCTTGAGAAGTGGGGAAAAGTAAAGAAGGTAAACAACGAAACCAAAAAACCAACATCCAGCCATCACATCCATCCCATACCATCATCCTTCGTGTCCTCCCCGACACCCACATGTATAAGCTGATGCATCTTGCCATCCTAGGCGTCATCTCCTGCCACAACCACAAGTCCTCATGCCTCCACATATCACAACAGCCATCCTGGCTCACATCACAACACAAGCAGTAAGAAAACCCAACATCACATCAATGGGATGTTGGCCATTTAACAATCAAGAGGGTAACTATGAACCCTTTATGAAATACTTACACAATCTGTTCTTTAATCCATATTGAATTAGCAGATTTGTTATTCATAGGTTCCAATTATGGGATACCTAATCAGTAATCTATCACAATTAAATAAACATGCTTACTGCCCTAATTTGATTAACCGAAAATTTGAACAACTACAACAACGACAACAACAAGATTCATTTACATTCCTCTTTATCTTTAGCCAATTAATTAATAATTAATTCGGGATTGACGTTTATTATCAATGTCTATCAAGAACGAACAACTAATTGAAGAAATCATAGATATCACTATATCTAGCAAAACATGAGGCAAACCGTTATCACGGTACAAAGCAACAACATGCAATCAACCAAATCTTTTAATCCGATTCAAGCATTTAATTATGTCAATTTCATTGTGATCCAAAAGGGTTAAATCATGATAATTCTACGATTGCACATATACAATTAGAGAAGCCACGAATCACCTACCTCTAAGAGTTCTTGACGTCCATTATCCACACAATGGGACACAGTCCTCCTCTCACAACAACTACATCCACCAGAGGATGCCACGGTTCGACAGTACCAACCAACCCCAAGAAAAACCCCTTAGAATCATGGAAATTACATGGTATAATATGGAAGGGAGAAACATTATAAGATGATCCCCAAATAAATGATGATAAAACATACCTTATAGGGATGATTGATCGACACTGCTTGGTTGCATCCAAAATAGAGCGGAACCAATTAAAGGATTATGGTTTGATTGTGAAACTCCTACGGAAATGATTGAAAGGTTCAAGTCTCTCTTCGCCAAGAACAAAGAGGAAGAATAATGGAGGATGATATATCGTTCCTTTTTGAATATTTAATGAGGCGACAGATTAAGATCCAATTAATTATCCATTAAAAAAGGATCGCATTAACCCACATGGTATGACCAAGTAAATACATCCCGACCTTAGTAATAATTAATATAGGATTTATGGCCTTTGAATCGGCCTTAATGTCCTTAAAGTATGGCTTTAAATGTATTTTACGTCAAAATAAACGTCAAAAGGGGTGAAACTATTGGAAGCTGGGAACACTGTTCATATACTAAAAATTTTACAAAGGAATGAATAGGTTACACTTAGAAGGTCACCATTCTGGAAACACTGTTCACAAACGTGAAATTTGGCAAAGGAAAGAATAGGTGACACTTAAAAGGTTACCGTTCTGGAAACACTGTTCACAAAAGTGAAATTTGGCAAAGGAAAGAATAGGTGACACTTAAAAGGTCACCGTTCTGGAAACTCTATTCACAAACGTGAAATTTGGAAAAGGAATGAATAGGTGAAACTTCAAGGTCACCATTCTGGAAGCACTGTTCAAAGAACTAGAAATTTGGAAAAGTGTTGGGGATATGTCACCTTAACCTCCCCGAACACCTCTAACACCACATTTTCAAAAAGTAATAACTGGAGAGGTCCAAGCCATTACATCAGATACCTCTCAAAACATTCTCGCCCTCGAGAATTCAAAACCAACCTAGAGACAAAATAAAATGAAACAAGGTCTGAACAACCACCCATCGAGATACCTCTCCAAAGAGAGCAAGCCACAAAAAGGACAAAAGCGTTCATTAATAAAACATGAAAGGTCTAACCATGAAGGAAACATCATTACCTGAAAAGTGTTAATCATTAAAAAACTCTAGGTACTGAGAACATATCTATGAATCACACTCCCAGGTACTCTCCTCCATGCGACTATGTCGCCACAAGACATGAACTAAGGGGATTGAACGCCCATGCAACACCTTCTCGTTGCAGTCTTGGATCTCCACTATTCGCTCCTTAAAGGTTGCATCAGCATCAACATCGATCTCTCCCCAATCGATAATGTGAGAGTCATCATGAAGATAACAACTGAACTGAGATACATGGAAAAAATCATGTATCCAACTCATATGAGGGGGAAGTGCTACTCGATATGCCACAGCTCCAACATGAGCTAACACCTCGAAAGGCCCAACATACAAGGGAGAAAGCTTACTTCCACGACCAAACCTTTACTTCCCACGACAGGGAGTCACCTTTAGAAACACATGATCCCAACATTAAACTCTAAGGGTCACATTCTTTGATTAGCATATGATTTCTGATGATCTTTCATTGTCTCCATCCTCTCATCAATCACCTAAATCATCTATGTTGTATTCTGCAGTAGTTCCGGTCGAGGACTGCTGACTCTCCGACCATAGTCCAGCACAACGGAGAACGGAAAGGCTGACCATACAGGGCTTCAAATGGTGCCATACCAATGGCGGAGTGAAAACTATTATTATAAGCAAACTCCACCTAGGGTATGTGCCTCATCCATGAACCTCCAAAGTCAAGAACAAAAGAGCACAACATATCTTCCAGAGTTTGGATGGATCTCTCTGTTTGACCATCCATTTGAGGATGAAAAGTAGTGCTAAGGCATAGTTGAGAACCAAAATCATGTTGGAGACCCCTCCACACCCTGGAGGTAAAACGTGTATCTCGATCCGAAATGATCATCCTAGGTGCTCCATGATGTCTCACCACCTCATCCAGATACTGCCTCGACAAAACATCCACTGAGCTCGACTCGTTGAACACTATGAAGTGGGCTGATTTTGTTAAATGATCCACTACCACCCATATAGCATAATCCCTCTTGGAGCTCGAGGTAAACTTGTAACAAAGTCCATTGAGATGTCCTCCCACTTCCACAGAGGAATCTCTAATGGCTTGAGAAGTCTACCAGGAACACGGTGTTCAGCCTTCAACTTCGGGCAGACTAAACATCGAGACACACACTCTGCAACAGCACGCTTCAGCCCAGGCCACCAAAACTGACTCTTCAAGGATCGTTATATCTTTGTCACACTAGGATGTACTACCAATGGTGAACTATGGAACTCTCAGAGAACCGACTCATGCATCTCCAAGGGAAAAAAAATCCTACCATGATACAACACTCAGTGTTGTTCATCCTCTGACCAACCATCAGGGCCTCACGAAAAACAACTCTATCTCTACAAACATCCACCTCTGGATAACCCAACTAGGACTCTTCCACCTTCTACATCAGAGACGACTGCACCGTCATCTGGAAAAAACAACCTCTACCTCCAACCTCTTACATATCAAGATGCAAAGCTGACAGTTCCTTCATTAATCTCCATGAATCACCAGACTCACGCACAACATCACTTTGTTTAGTAGCCATTGTAAACTTAAAGGTCTGTATGTTAGATCATAAGGGGCCCTAAATGCCTATGTCATATCCGGTCTCTAGTGTTTACCTCACTTGATAAACATGAATGACACTATTGCTCTACCAGCCCATGCAACCTCACATGTGCTTAACTCCAAACTCCATCTTATCCCTAAACAAGACCTATGATACCACACTGTCACGACCCCCTCCCCACAAAGTGTACCCCTCCTGGTCTTGAAATGTGAGAAGGAATAAAATAATCCCTGATTCCCACCTCCAGTAGGCCCCGGGTTGGCGACTAGCACTGAGGGTATAGTAAACACACAAATGGGAGACATTACCCTCTAAGAGAACACATGCCGAAGAGAGAGATAAGATAGAAACCAATCAACTCCAACTCATAACTGAAATATACTAGAAACCCAAGTACATATATGATATTTCATGCAAAATTACTACATCTGAAAGGGAAAACTAAAAGTACCCAAAAGAAAGTAAAATGACAGCGACCATAAGCCCGAACAGCTCCTCCAACCACAAGCAAGTAGTAACCAGGTTGATCTTCAACCTACTCCATGTGACCTGAAAAACAGTTTATATATACATAGGGTGAGTATAACAGTATACTCAGTAGGATCCTCCCCAAGACTCTCATGAAAAAGTAATGACTGCATGCTAAAGCCTAGTGAACAACAAGTGAAACTAACTCGTCACCTAAACAGGTATACTATGATTTGTATACCTGTGTGAGCTGAGTCTTGTATTTCAACCATTATTGAAGTGGTGATTGACTTACATCCTTTGTGCAATGGTTTGTGCTTGGTCTCGAGAGTTGGAGTCAGAATGTGATTGATAACTTAGTTATATGTACCGTCATATAACTAAGTATGGTTGGTTGATACTTCATTTTTGTATCTTTCTTATATGGTTTATTATTTGTGTATTTTGTGAGACCTTGATGTTCTCGGGGTCACTTCGGAGTTTTGTTATACTCACCCCTACACAGGATATGCCGGTACCTCGTTGTGTTGGGTGCAGACGACAGACAACGCTGACCGAGGCAGAGTGTATGAGGACTGGACGGTACCTGGAGGTGGACCTCACGATGAGTTAGTACCTGGAGGAGATAGAAGGACGTGGAGCACAGAGGAGGTTATCTGTACCGAACCTTAAAGTAGGATCTGTGGTGGATGATGCAGGAGCTTATAGGCACCTTCTAGCTATATTTCTTTTTAGTTGTACCTGTTTTTTCTTTCCTTGTACTTTACAGTTGGGCTTGTATTTCTGGCCCCTTTAATTTCCCGTATTTCTTCTGTATTCAGTTTTTACTTACAGTTTGCTTCTGCTTGTTCTCCAGTTGTTTTTTTTTTTGCAGTTATTAATGCAATTCCATCCCAGTTTTGGGATTTAAGCCTTTGGTGCTAGCCGCCAGCCCATACCCTATGGAAGGCGGGCTTCGGTTAGTTACAACACAGGCCCCGAGGGATAGGTCGTGACAAGTTATGATGTTAAAATTTGGTAAATATATACCTTTTGTGTTTAGTGAATATTAATAGTATCCTAAATCTACAATGTCACCTCGGTAAGGGTATGTAGATCAATTAAAGATTAATATAATATTAAAAAACTAAAAATAACGATACAATTTTCCTTTAATATATTTTATGATTTGGGTAATACTATAATAATCCAATATTTTAATTAATGTTAATTGATTGCATTTTTTTAAATGACATTTTTAAATTTTTATTTAAATATAAATTCAAAAATGTCTCTCTCTAACTTTTTATATTTATTAGTTTTTTTAGAATTCCAAAAATAACATATGTCTTGTTATAAAATTTTATTTGAAATAAAAATTAGATTTTATCATGTTAATTTATTTTTAATTGCTATTAATGAAATAGACACCTCAAATTCATACGCAACTCTGAATCAGGGAATTTATATATAGTAGAAAAATCAAGTAAATAATTATAAAAACTCTAATGGTACTATATTTGGGTGATTAAAAGGGTACAATGAAATTTTTAGATACATGTATCATATTAGATATGTAATAAGTTTATTTATTTCAATTCTGTTATTGTAATTTTTTCTCAAATTCAAATTAAGTGAAAAGTTATTAAAATAATTTTAATACCATTGTATATTAAATTGTATTTTATTAAATTACTTGAATATAATATAAATATCTTAATTTAATTATTAGTATAATAAATCATCTAAAACTTTACCGATTACCCCTTAGGTTCCAATTTTCACCTTATAAGTGAAAAAAAATTTCTAATGAAATATTCATTACAACAGTTGAGGTTAGAAATGGTTAACCAATTGGTTAATTAAAAAGATATGGTATATAATGAAAAAATCCTTCATTATTTTATTCTGTTATTATATTAATATAATATCTTCATTATATTGGAATAAATTTCATTTTATAACCATTTTTCTTGAGTTAGAAACATATTATATTATAATATTTAATGTATATCTAAATATGATATGAAGAATATTTTTTAAGAAACACTTTTTTATTAAATGATATAATATTCATGAAAATAATATATTCTTAAAATGAAATTTTATAGCGTTTAAAATATAAAAAATGGTTCATTTATGAGTCACTAGTATTATATGGTAACATTTTTTACCATTAAAGAGTAAAAATATTTTACATTATATTAATTTTCAAAAGGGGTAACAAGGGGTAAAGAAAATTGATTAGGGTAGAAATATCACCTAAAATTGTTCAAATTTTATTCTATTAGAATATATCAACTTATACTCATCCATTGTTTTAAATATTTAAATTTTTATTTGTCTTATTATAAAAATAAATTTATATTAATTTAATACATTAAGTAATTCCATGAGTGCCAATCCCCTCACATATTAATGGAATCCTCATCCCCTCTCTCCCTCAATCATTTTGGGAATTAAACCTCACTAAAAAACATAAATAATACATTAAAAGACCCATTATTCATTACCCAGAGTGTCTTTTCATTCCAAAAGACTACAACTTCAAGGATTTACGTGTAAGCCAGAAGAGGTTTCTCAACAATGAGATATAAATCTTAACTGAGTGTTTTCAATATTCATTTTTTATATGTTATATAAATCAATGGTATCCATTACAAAAAAAACTAATTCAGTATAATAAATATAATTAATTATTTTGATTATTGAACAACCACTATCCACATTATTTTTATCATACTGAAAGAGAAAACATCACTCATGGGCATGAACAACTCTCTGTATCCACATGGTAGTGTAATTAGTTTTTCGTCCCCACATTACATAGAGAGATATTATCATTCGTCTAATGTTTATATATATATATATATATTATATTTTAAATATTTATTCTTTTTAAATTTTTATATCATGTATACATTCATTCATTCCATACCATTAGAAAATGACAATGTGACTGAATTTTACATGTATACTAGCTCCTTAATGAAGTGATGTGATTTATTTTACATTCCCTATATACATCGATGTTAATAATTATTTATTTATTTAATATATATTGTATAGTAAAGATTGTTTTATGTTTTATTATTATTTATCATTTTCAGTTCCATCCATCGAATAGTAAAAACAACATTCTTGCGTATGTATAACCCCCCATCTTCATGATCGGTGTAATTAATTATTACATCCCTACCATTTATGGATGAATATAAATACATATATAATATATTGACTATTATTTTTCCATGTATTGTTTAGGAATATTTTTTGTATTATTTTCGGCATAAGGATTAGAGACGACTTGAGATTATAAGGCTTGGTGAGTCTAGAAATTTTATTAAAAATATATTAAATATATTAAATGTACATGAATTTAGATTTATTGAAAACGAAGAATATATTATACACAGAGGCTTACATTACTGATCTAATGGAACTATTCAGTCAATATAAATGACTTTACCCTAGGTGTGATATATCCTTGGAACACATTAGGTATTCAGTTTGACGTGCTATCATGGAATGAAATTAAAAAAATAATTTAAATAAATAAATTTATATCATTAATTACATGGCCTACTAATTTGTCTATAAATATTATATTTTGAGAGAATTCCTTGTTCATCCGTATATCTTTGAATATTTAGTGAAGACATTGGAGGAGATTCTGTCAGTGAGAGAAGAGTGAATTTGGATTGAGGATAAGGGTTCCAATGGGACTTGTTGACCTCACCGACAACAGCGATGCGTGACCCTTATTTCACAAGCAATTTTTCCCAATCCAAGTAAATTTTCTAATTTATTTGTGTTCTATTATTTTTATAATGTACTCCAATGAATTTACCAATATATATTTATACATGGATTTAGAATATTACCGAGAAATTTTTTAAATTTTAGGGAATTGGGAATTTAATTTTGATTATTTTTATTATATAATCATTCATCATTATAATAGAAACTAATTTATTCCAACATAAAAATGGTTCTAGATTTATTCCTAGTGGTTTGGGTTATGTATTACATCCCACATTACTCTATTCATTGAGGGAAAATCCATTGGACTGTGGATTTAAAAATACCTATATATTAATTATTGTGAAACCCTTCCTGGGATCAATATATTCGTAACATATATGTTGTCTTATATCAATGATGGGATTGAGCTACAATTACCAAATATCGATCCTGAAAATATTTGGGGATAATGTTATTTTATCTCTGGTGCTCGATGAAAGATGAAGCATATGGATGTTTACTAAATGGATTCCAAGTCTGAATCATAGTGATCAATAGTATAATGGTTTTTGAAACTCTGGATTTAGGTTTTCTGGTGGATTCATAGTCAGATCATTAACTGGAGGTGCATATGATAATGCGTGATCCAGATCTGGGATCATGTAAAATCAATGGGTACACGATGTGAATTGGAGACGAACATCCTATGTGGGAACCTTGGTGAAGTGATATGGTTTCAATAATAAGTTAGGTATCACACAGAGTGTAACCTATTTCAAACAATATGTGAATCATTCCTCAATACGCAGCATGAACCCTAGATGCTACACAGGCACGTGTATGGCCAGTTAGACGTGGAAATGGCAATGTGTACATGAGCCCAGACAAACCATGTACTCAGTAATGGGCCAAAACATGGGAATGGGACATTTTACATAGGTAGAACCCAACACCAATGGGACACACTATGTTCTACTAGTAAACTCCACATACCCATTCAATGATGTCTTGTATCCCATTCCTTCATTTGTTTGGAAAATTTTCATTAGGGTGAATAAGATTAATCCAATCCTCGAGGGTTAACATAAAATATCTTCCTTATCATTAGATATTGATCCCATATTTGGGTATTATTTGATAGATCTATTAGAATTATTCCATTTTTCCTAGAATGAGATCATTTACCATAAACATATTTCTCTATGTGCTGCTATTTGTATCTTTATTACCAACACTATTCTGGTTCAGATCCTCTATTTGGAGGGATAATTCTATATTGAGTTATTGGCATAAATGATACACTTGTGTGTGATCCTCAATATATTTCATTCTTGTCAAAATTCCATGTATAAATATTATAGTGACACATAATGAGAAATAAATTTCAGATAAGAACAATAATTTATATCTGAAATATAGAGTGTATTATCCTAGATGATTTCTATGATGATCATTCCAGAATGATCCATTGACTGGTAGTATATTTATGAATTTACCTTGATACAATGTGTTCCTGTTTAGTATATCTATAGATTCTTGTTATTTATTCTTTAGAAATATACTAGTGTAAATATGACTGTTAATCATGATGTTAAATGCTATGTGATTATATGGAATATTAATTTTTATTGTTATACTCACCCCTAATTGGAATTTCCAAAAATAATAATTTCATATACATGATAAAAACCTTTTACAGAGTCATAGTGGGAATAGTACTACACAGAGATTGGTAATCCAGATTGATAGAGGTGTATTCTGATGGTTACCATGGTAACAATCCCCTTGTATATTTTTTAGTTGGACTTATTTTCATATTCATTGTGGTCGATTTTTATTTAGTCATTTTTTATTTCAGGTACATGATTTTTTATTATGACAGTGATATTTAGATAAATTAACATATTTTTTATCAGTTTCATTACTTTTCATTGTTGTATATGATCGGATATATTTGTGTGTGCACAAGTAACTTAGTGTAAGGCCTCCCATGTGAGTGTTATGACTTCATGGTGTTAGTATTCAGTCTGTGGTCTATTTTCAGTGGGCATGGGGTAGTTGAAATATGAGACACAATGAGAGTCATCATGAGAGAGCGGTATCCTTGTAGTCGGTTCTACCAAAGTACTAGAGTCCATGCCATTGTCATGGGGAAATAGTGTAAAGTGATATGAGTTTTTATTTCTTACCTAGGACCCCAGTGTTGATTTGGTGACCAAAATATCTTTAAAAAATTACTATAATAACCTTCCTTTCAACTTGGTATATATGGAATTCAATTGTTGGAAAAAAACATTGATATAATCATCATATAGGAGTGAGTTGTGGTTTCCATTTCATTATCAAGTCATCTTTATAGACATACTCATTGACTGTGTTACATGTTGTGTATTTCAGGATACCTCCATGACATATGACTTATTGGATTCACTTTTGTGATCATCAGTATGGTTCCCTATGTGATAAGTAATCTACAAAGGGACATATTCTAGAGGTGATACCTCAATGTGTTTCACTATTTTTACCACCACCTGTTGAGAAACAGAAGGTACCCATGGTGCTGGTAGATGAGGTGTGTAGGCTGATCACACATCATGTGTTTTAGTGAAAATAAAACCACATGTTCTGTGGTGAGCACAAAACATAGGAAGCTAATAATTATCTTGATATGGTGATGGTAAATTCTTAGGTTTTCATTACAATGGTAGATCAACCCTTGGTTCTACCGGCATGCCTTATCATTTCCTATATAAGAGGTGGAGGGGTTTTGTGACCTGGTCTTATGATGAGGAGACTATATCTAGGGAAAAGATGGAGTACCTTTTTAGAGAGTATTTATCTTCATATATGTGGATGGATTTTTACATTCAAGCAATTCTACATCTTCAAAATTATATAAGACATTGGATGAGTATTCATAATGTTCAAAGACTACTCATAGTACTTGATAGATATGGTTCATGATAAGTTCATCTAGGATTAGTACATAAATCAATCAATGTGTAGGAAAATTGAAATTGCCTTATTCCCCTCAACATTCCAATCTATGTAGGGGTGATATAGAAAAGAATGGTGTTTGATTGTGTCCTGGCTGAGCAGACACAAATAATTATTTTTAACAATGGGAACTTTGGAGGAGAATCTTTATAAAAAAGGATAATGCATTATTACTAGAGATCAATATGTGTGATATGTTCTCAGAGGTGATCACAAGATAGAGGATCTTTGGTTTAGGGCTCATAGGATGGGTCTACCCATCCACAGGAGTAGAACTGCTACTCATGTGACTGTAGGGAACATCTTATGAGGGATTGTCTGACCTTCCATACAACTACCAGATAGATAGTCGATGGGACAACTTGGTATATGATGAAATAATAGAATATAAATTCATATGGTTAAAGACATGGTATTAGAGCTATGAGAGAAGTTTAATATGGTATTCACTTCAACATATTACCCCCTGCCACCCCATCAATTATATTCAAGGATTATGGAGCAGGAGGACAAGGGTGTGGGTAGATGCACACGATTAAAGATTATGACCATGAGCCTCTAGTGATGGTATGAGGTATGATAAGTGTCTGTTATAAATTATATGTAGATCTGGTAAACATTGGTTTTATTCATTCCTTTATTTAAAAATATCTAGTTCAAAACACAGAGATTTCAGTTGAGCATGTGACTTAGCCCTTGCTCTTGGAGACACTTACAGGAGGTGACTCTATGATTACACACTTATGCTTATGATTTGACCTTACTCTTGGTGGTGAACATTCCCTTTGGGATCACATTGTTGTAATTATGATGCCTTATGATGTCATCTTAGTTATAGAATGGTTATCAAAAATCAATACCAAGATTGATTATTTCACGGGAAAGATGTAGTGTGTCTATAGTGGTGCACTACGTTTTTCCATTTTGTGTAAAAAGGGAACCCATGTAGTGCAAGATTAACTCGTGCATTTTAGGTGGCATAATTTTACTAATTTTTTGGACGATATTACCCTTTTTGTGATTAAAAATATGAGTTTTTATTTCCTTATAGATGTGGTGGAATACGATGACATCATTATTGAGGTTGTTCTCGGATTACCTCCCCATTGGGAGACATAATTCTACATAGATATACACCCAATGAGGAGTATGATATATTCACTATAATATCATATAGATACCATAATGCTTCACAACATGAGGGTTCATTTGACTATATTTTTTATGAAGGGATTTGTTAGACCCAATATTTATCCATGATCATCCCCAGTGTTGATCGACAAGAAGGCAGATGAGATCATAATGTTAAATGTCGACATCCATCATATAAAGTATGTGACTGTAAGGAGAAAATATCCACTATTAAGGATATATTGCCACATTGATCATTTTATAGGGGGGTTTAGGTTAGACTTGTTTTTGGTAGTCTTCAACAATTATATCCAAGTTTATTCTACATTTTAGGAGGAGTATGTGAGATAGTAGAGTATGGTATTAGAAATAATCCATGAGAAACAACTTTATGGAAATGTCATGAATTTATAGTTATATATTCTGGAGGTCCACATTCTGGGACATTTTATCTCTATAGATGGTGTGGTAGTAGACCTAATGAAGCTCAATGTAATGTTAACGTGGGAGCCACCTAAGAGCCTGATAGAGGTTTGGAGGTTTCTTTAAATGGAATGAAAATATCAAAGATTTATACATGATTTCTCTAAGGTATCAAGTTCCTTGATATCTTTTACATTAAAAGGGATTCTTATTATGTGGATAGAGATGTGGTATCTGGATTTTAAGGAGTTGAGATAGATATTGAATGGATGTCTCATATTAGGATTACCTAAGGTGGGTGTTGAGTATGGAGTGTCTTGTGATGCATCACAAAATTAGATTGGTTCTATTCTAATGTAGAGTTTGAGATCAATTTCATTTTGTTTACATCAATTTAGAAAAAATTAGAAAAACCACATGACCCATGATATTGATATAGAAGTGGAAGTAATCACACTAAATATAGAGAGAGACTATCTGATGGGCGATCAATTTATCATCTATGATAACCAAATGAGTCTTATGCATATCATATTTGAGTAGTATATTATCATGAGACAATGTCTATAGCCAGATTTCCTCCATGATAATGACTTCATCATTTTCTAAACTCTTGGGAAGGGGAACATTCTAAAAGAGGATCTCAATTGGATATATTGTTCACAGATGCTGAGAAAGGAATTAGAGTATTTGGCCTCTTTGCATTTATCCTTTGGATATGGTGATATGGTAACATTACTTTAATCTATGGTTGTTACCCCTTTGATTTTATTGTGAGTTATGGATGCACAACTTGGGGATTCCAACTATGATACCCAACGTATTAAGATCACCACTAAACGTGCTATTGATAAATTCAATAATGGTGGGGGGCATGCCATTCATTTTAGATAATGCATAATAGTACATGTGTTGTTGAGGGAGTATGTTATTAAAGATTCACTTACATCCCTTTTGGAAGTAATTATTACTGTGGAAAACATGTTCCATGACTTCCAACATCAGTTTTAGTGGCTAGGAATAAAGAAGGATGTTAGAGAGTCTTTCTCTCGATGCCTTATATTTCAGCAGGTGAAGGTCAAGCAGTGGGTTCAAGTGGGTTTTTTCCCAACCCAATGAGTTTCCATAGTGGACGTGGGTTGGTATATCTGTGGACTTAATCATTTGGTAACAAAATATGGAAGGTTCATAATTCTATTTGGTTGATCGTAGTCTAACTATGAAAGGGGTTCCAATTCCTTTCCATTTGAGATCAGAGATTACAAATGTGATTGGGATTATTATATATATAGGTGATAGTAGGAATACATTTATTTCACTTATTTATTATTTCTGACCCTGATGATAACATCACATCTTGGTTATGGAATGTATTTTTGGAGGATTCTAGGACTCATATGCATTTGGGCATCGATTTTTACCCTTACACTTATCGATAGACTTAGCAGACCATCCAGGTCATGGACAACATTTTACAGTTGTCTGACTTTAGCCTTAACATAAAGGATCATTTACCATTCATGAAGTTTCTGTAGAAAAACATATACCACTCCACCATATGAATGGAATTATTAGTGGACTTTTATTGGGGACCATATGGGTCAACCCTTTGTTGAAATGACTTAAGAGAGTCAACAATTATGGGAAATGAATTTTATGAGCCACTATATAGAAGGTAAATATAATACAAGAAAATATGAGGACTTGAAAGACCCATTATAAGTCATATATTGACTGATTATAGAGGCATATAGTGTTCGAGGATGGAGACCTTGTATTCATGAGGGTCTCACCTTAAATTGGATTATGAAATCTTTTTCATTGTCATATGATAACTATTTTATTGATTTTCCCTTCCTGAATATTTCATAAATTTTTGAGGTGGAACAACTCTTGGATATACCACCAAAATTAGACTAGGTACACAACATCTTCTATATGTCACAGATGAGGAGGTACACACAAGATACATTACATGTTATAAACTGGGGAAAGCTGGACATTGAGAATAGAGCTACCATTATTGATCACCCAATTGTGATTGAAAATTAGTATAATAGGATCATTCGTGGTAGTGATATTACTATAGTCTGTGTCTGGTGGTGGCATGGGTGTCTTTTTGAGAGCACATTTTATTATAAGACACATATTCATGATAAATACCATCATTTTTTGTAGCCTTTTGTTTTGTATTATTGGTATGTAATTCCGCAAGGTGGGGATAATGTAACCACTCCAATTTCATTATATATTGTTTTGGAATATTGTAGGTATAATTATCAATGATAGAAATAGAGGTTAATTGATATTCTAAGGCATGGTGCACCAAAATATAATTTTTGAAACAAAATAAATATATTAATTGCACGCATTCAATGTTTCCCTGAAAAGTTGAAGAAATTTGTAAAAGTGAAATGGTCATAGATATGAGGGAACTATTAAGATCTATGTATGGACTTTGTCCTTGTAATGGTAGTAGTTTTAAACACACCTCAGATTTTGGTTGAGGGGAGGCCTTGGATGGATGTTTATATTAATTATTTAAATAGACTAATTATAGTTAATTAATAAGACACACTAAAAATTAGTCTAATAAAAGGATATTATGTGTAAATAAATGTGTTATCCATATAACACAAGATATTTACAAGGTTTAATGGATGTTTTTATATTATTGAGTGATGACCATAATGGGATTAAGGATTGGTGTGCCAATGGGTCATGTTGATCTCACCCATGACAGTTACATCTGATCATTCTTCACCACTGATGTAAGAACCCGGTTCTTCTCTTCGAGGTACGGGCTTCTTATTTTCTATTTTCCTTAAGTATTTTTTATAAAATATGGAAAATGTAGAAAAATCCCAAATTCTAGAACTACACGCCATGTACTTTTTCCACACGTTGTGTACTTCTGGCCGTGTTGGGATGAGTACACAGGGCATGCAACGTTGCCGGCGACAAAGGGCGTAGGAACCGACTACACACCGTGTAGTGGTCCTTTACACACCGTTTAGTCAGTCGGCAGGTCAAAAAGTAAGTTGGTGGAGCAGCCGCCAGCTGGGAAGCAGTACATGTCGTGTACTCAGGAGTACATGTCGTGTACTCTTTTCGGCAGGTGAATAGTGCTGCGCTAGCGGAAATCCGCCAGGTGAACAGTTAAATGAACAGAGTACATGCCGTGTACTATTAAGAACACGCCGTGTAATTTGTTCTTTCGGCTTAAAATAAGAAATAGCCTCCTCATTTGGCAGGAGAGTCATTTGAGACATTTTGGAGCCAAAGGAGGAGGCTGGACCTTTGAAGATCCGACGGGTGTTTGTCTTGAATCTGATTCCGCCTCGGACGATCTCGTTGGAACCACGTGGGTAAGCCCTCTCTTCTCCTAGCGTGCTTCTTTCCAATTATTCCCTTAACATAAGTTATTAACTTTTGAATGGGTATTTTTTTTCATCAGATCAATGTCGTTCTTGTGCGTTTCTGGAGTCGGTGTTCGGGTATAACGTTCGTTGGAGTTTAAGGTAGGTGGCTTAGTGTTTAGTTTTCCAACTTCTGTGTGTTTTGTGTGTTTTCTTTCAATAAAACCATGTTGGGGTGTCGTGTGGCTAAGGTTGTTGCTGTATTAAACACTTAGAATTTATTATGAATTTAATTATGATATTAAAATGCTGGTTGGGATCGTTGCATGGATCCGGAACCACCCCGGGTGTGTGTTCCACTGTTTAGCTGTTTGGCCAGGATACTCGACGGTATGCCTTTAAAGTAGTAATTATACAATTGACTTGGGAGTAATTTCTGGTTTACTGCTTGATTACCTATTGGGCATGACCCGGTTACCTGTTTAGACTGAGGGGGTTGTTGTGATTAGCATGTTGGCACTGTACGTATTAGCCTGAGGGCGTGACTGTTTTAGCCCGAGGGCTGTCATTATTCTTCCTGAGAGAAACCTTTCATGCCTGAGGGCTTGACTTCTGTTCCTGAGGGCGACACTTCGTATGCCTGAGGGTGAGAATTCTGTTAAGCCGGAGGGAAATAACTTTGGGTTGGATTCTGTATATCCTGAGGGCATGGTTCGCAATATTTGCCTGAGGGTAAGATACTGGTTGGCCTGAAGGCGTGGTTTTGTTGAGCACAGAATGATAATAAATTTAATGGATTAAATGAATAATAAAATGGAAATTTAATTGTTAAGTTAGTTAATTTTTAGTACTGCTTACTTTGTTGCATTTTACTATTTCACACTGTTGTTGCATGCATACACGTAGTTGGGAACGGGCCTTTGGTGGGTGCCTACTGAGATATATTTCTCACACCCTGTTTGGGTCATGATTTTCGGCCCAAAGAAATTATGTAGTTGCAAGTATAGATAGGGGAAAGAGGCCCTATTCAGGTACATGTTTGATGCTGAGGAATGGGAAGGCATTGGACCGAGCCTAGGCTCGCGATGCCGCTGCCAGCTGTTTTGCTTTGTTTTGTTGTACTATTCTTTTGGTTGTATCATATTGATGTATAACATTTTCTGGATTTTTTCTTTGAACTAGACACATGTAGAATCATCATTTACATATTGTTTGTTATATCCACTACTGTTGTTTATTTCAGTTGTGTATGGTTTACTACTTCTGTTGTTCGTTGTATGTTTTATTTTGTATTCCGCTGCACTACACTTTGACAAATGAGGGCATAGTTTCCCCACTCTCAGACCTGGGCCCTCGCTACTAGTCTGCAGCCTCTAGCGATTGGGGAAAAGCGCTTGAGGTCACTTGGAGAACCGGATTCGGGGCTCCAGTTGCATGGCACCCTGTTCCGGAACGTTACAAAGTGGTATTAGAGGGGTTCTTTTCTTTGACTTACTATTTGGAGTCGTAGTCAGGGATAGGATGAATGGTAGTTTGTAATAAGTTGTGCCCAGGTGTAGCTAACCCGTGTACAGGGAAAAGCCAGCCTACCTCGTATTTATCAATTCTTCTAATTTTTTAAATTTTACAGTTGATATGATTTCACCGTTGGGTGACACACTTGTATTCTTTAGTTTATATTTTATCTATGGATTCTATTTAGTTGCAACCCGATGAGATGAGGGTATTCCATCTCATTAATCATTTATGCACATGCTATAAATCACATGGAATGGATAGTTCCATGCCATGTAGGTGCATTAGAAATTGCATGTTGTTTTGATAGTAGTTGTGCTAGAAAAGCATTCTATTGTAATAGCTGCACTGATAAAATATCTTCAATTTGATCGATTAGTTTGTGTAAGTATGTTTATATAATGGATGCCAAACTTTGGTTTTTGGGGTGTATGGGCCCCCATTGACCAGAATTTGGTGGATCATTGATTGTTTATTAGTTATAACACAGATACGATGTCAAACTTTGATTCGTGGGGAGTATGGGCCCTCATGGGTCAGAATTTGACACTTAGGTGTTGATTTTCAGTATTTTCTGGGTACTGGGGAAGTTTCTGAGGCATACTGACCAGAAACCCAGTATACATGCTATGTAGTATTTTAAACACACCATGTATGGCCTTCTGTTCGAGAAGAAAAATGAACTTTTAAAGTACACTCTATGTACTCTGAGTACACGCCATTTAGTCTCTTCCCGTGTCACAAACTGTGTGGGCGGCGACACGGGGTAGGGAAGAGCTTGGGTAAAAAACATGTCGTGTACCAGATATACACACGGTGTAGTATTGAACTGAAGTCTGGCCGTGTAACTAACAAAACGGGTCGGTGAACTCCAGCACAGAACATGACGTGTCAATAATTAACACACCGTGTAGTGTGACTCGGGGACTCGGCCGTGTAACTAAAAACATGTGTCGATGTCATCATTACTTTAACACACCGTGTACCGTTTGGGGCATGCCGTGTAGTCTTGTCCAAGGACAGACCATGCGGACTTAGCAGTATGGTGGAGAAATGAGGTTGATGACACGCCATGTGTGGGTGTAACACGCCATGTAGTATCAAGCCGGGTAGTCGTCCGATTCACAAACGACACGGGAAGTTGGAAAATAACACCATACATGCCATGTAGATTATATACATGTCATGTAGTTTGTTCAAATGGTAGTCGTGTGGCATAGCCATGAAGAAGGACCCGGGTAGGGGAAGGGAAGTCAAGTACACGTCGTGTAGTCAGTGTACATAACGTGTAGTCTTGTTTTTCAAATTCTGAGATGCCTTCTTCCTCTATTTCCCTTTGTGGTTTCTTCATTTCAGCCCTAATAATCTTGAACCCATGTCGTGCTTTTGACCATGTAGTGTCATGCCGCCTAGACGACCGCACATTGTTCTCCAGAAGAGTGGTAATGAGTATACTCCAGAGATGGTGGTCCATGGCCTACCTGTTGATCCTCCAGCAGAGCCATATGTGGCAATAGCTATTATACCGGACACTGGCGTGGAGTCGTAGTTCCGTGAAGGCTTTTTACGGTTCATGCAGACCCTTAAGGGAGCATCACAGGCTGCCACATCTATGGCCGAGCTTAAACGTATCTTTCAGTAGCAGCATCCGCCTAAATTCTCAGTTGATGGCATACCACATGATACGGAGTCTTGGCTGGGGTCGATGCAGACTATTTTTGATCATCTTGAGACACCTCCATGGTGGAGGGACAAGATCATGACATACATGTTGCGTGGTTCCGCCATGTGGTGGTGGGATGTTACCACCCAATCAAAGCATCACAGGGACATGGCGTGGGATGACCTTCAGGCAGTCTTCTATGAATTTTCATCCCGGAGATGATAAGGACAGATAGAGCTCGAGAGTTCATGAATCTGCAGTAGGGCGCTATGTCAGTGATGGGCTATTCTGCTCGTTTTAAAGAGCTTCAGCGCTTTGTACCCATGCTGGTGGGTGATAAGACACTGAGAGCCAGACGTTTTGAGGATGGTCTTCGATATGACATCCGCACGCTGGGGAATGTCTTCAGATTGCATACTGTACATTCTATTGTGAACCAGATGTTGATTACAGAGAGTAACCATCAGGAATCTAGAGGTGTGGACTAGGGCGGTTCAGCACCAGTTACTGGTACTATTTCTGCTGGCAAGAGGAAGAGACAGATGGACTTCTCTCAAGGTGGCTGTACCAGCCAGGCAGTATCTTCAGGTGGCCCGATCAGGTGCTACCAGTGTGGCAGAGAGGGGCACAAGTGACCGCAGTGTCCATGTGATCCAGTGGAGTGCTGAGCTTGCGGCAATATGGGTCATCTACAGTGCTTCTGCAGGGCGTTTCTACCATTGCCTAGTGAGAGGGGTTCTCTGGAGACTCCGCGATTGGGAGCAGGACCAGTGGATTTTTACCAGTCGGGGAACTAGAATACGTCAGGATGTGCAGGTAGAGATGGGGGTCATGGTCGTGGTAGCTAGACACCAGGATCTCAGAGGCAGCAGGACGGGACAACTCAGGGTAGCCAGGCTGTGTCACAGGGCCGCGGCACTGGGCAGACATATGCAGTGCAACAGACGCAACAGGGGCAGGATCCCAGACCTTCTATAGTCAGAGGTACTATTTTAGCATCTTATGTCTTATCTTCAATACTTTTCGATATGAGTGTTACACATAGTTTCATATATGTACCCGTTATGGAGAGACTTGGTCTCTTTGATTCTTCATCTTCTGTTATCATGACGCTAGACACTCCGTTGGGGACTAGAACAGCTGGTGTGCCTCAGTGCAAGGAGTGCCCCCTTGAGGCTGGTGGGTGTCACTTCCTTTGTAACCTCTATGTCATAGAGATTAAAAGGTATGACGTTATTCTTCGGATGGACTGGTTGGCTCCCTTTCGATCATTTGAATACTGCTATCGTCACAGGGTGTGTTTTATGTCACCAAAGGGTGGAGAGTTTCTATACATCGGTGAATGGTATGTTCAGGCGAGTCAAGCTGGACTAGAGCATCGTGGGTGAGGTGGAGTCACATCCCAGATTGCGAGCTTATATCTGGATGACCCGGGGACTTGTCAGGAAGATTTCCCTCCTGTTGTTGATCATTTCAGGGTTGTCTTCCCGGACGACTTTTCGGTTCTACCTTTGGACAGAGAGGTGGATTTCTCCATTGAGCTTGTGCCAAGAGCAGCACTGGTGTCCATTCTTCTTTATAGAAGGGCTACACCTGAGTTGTAGGAGCTCAAGAGGCAGTTGGAGGAGTTTCATGCAAAGGGCATTATCCGACCCAGTACTTCTCCTTGGGGTTCGCTGGTCCTTTTTGCGAAGAAGGCGGACGATACCCTTATAAGTTGCGTGGATTATCGAAAGCTGAACCAGTTGACGGTTCAGAACCAATATCCCTTTCTGAAGATTGATGATATTTTTTATTAGCTTTATGGAGTGTGAGTGTTCTTGAAGATTGATTTGAGTTCAAGATATCATCCGCTGCGTGTTAGACCATCTGATATAACTCTCAAATCTTTCAGGAGCAGGTATGTTCTATACAAGTATATGGTTATGCCTTTCGGATTCACAAACGCGCCAGTGGTTTTCATGGCTCTGATGAATCATGTGTTCCATCCGTATCTTGATTATTTTGTGGTAGTATTCGTGGAAGACATCTTGGTGTACTCTGACACTCGACACGACCATGCCACCCATCTTGAGATCGTATTGATTACAATAAGAGAGAATCGGCTATATTCCAAGCTCTCAAAGTGCCACTTTTGGATGGACCAGATTCACTTCCTGGGTCATATCATCTCTGAGGCAGGAGTTTCAGTAGACCCAGAGAAGGTGAGAGAAGTAGTTTCCTCGGAGTAGCCTAAGAACATGTTTGAGATATAGTGTTTCTTAGGGCTGGCTGGTTACTACAGACGCTTCATACAGGACTTCTCCCGCTTAGCTGCACCTTTGACATGTCTGACTAAGAAGGTTGTGAAGTTCGTTTGGTCGGAAGCTTGCGAGATAGCTTTTCAGGACCTGAATGAAAGGTTGACATCAGCACCGATCCTGATTCTCCCAGAGAAAGGGAAGAGCTATACATTTTACTGTGATGCATCTGGTATTGGCCTGGGAGCAGTGTTGATAAAGTTCAATCAAGTTGTTGCGTACGCGTCTCTGCAGTTGAGGCCACATGAGAGGAATTACCCGACACATGATCTTGAGTTGGCAGCAGTTGTTCATGCGTTGTGTTGTTGGAGACATTATCTTTTGGGGGAGCATTTTTTGGTTTTCACTGACCACAAAATCCTGAAGTACATATTTACACAACATGACCTGAATCTGAGGCAGCGAAGGTGGGTCAAGTACCTACAGTCCTTCGATTTTGAGCTTGCCTATACACCTGGTAAAGGTAATGTGGTAGCTGATGCACTGAGCAGGAAGACTCAGATACAAGCAGTGCAGGAGGCCAACGGTGAGTGGCAGCTTATGGCCTTGTTCTCTGAGATGCATCTAGAGATGCATGACAGTCAGGGGCACATTTATCTTTCCTATTTATCATTGAATTCTACCCTCCTGGATAGAGTGACTATGAGACAACTATTTGATTCAGAAGTCCTAGTCCTACGGGTGTTGGTGGCAAATGAGGAACCTCCTCCTGGTTGGACGATAGGAAATGATGAGGTTTTTTGTTTCCATGGATGGGTATGGGTTCTAGGGGATATACACGAGGAGCTGATGCAGGAGTTTCATGGTTCAGCTTGGGCAGTTCATCCCGGGGTTTCCAAGATGTACCGCGACTTTAGACGTCAATACAGGTGGCAGGTATGAAGAGATATGTAGCTGGTTTTGTTACGTGGTGATCCACATGTCAGCAGGTGAAGGTGGAGCATCAGAGACTATCTGGGTTGTTACAGCAGTTACCCATTCTGGAGTAAAAATGGGATGATGTCGCGATGGATTTCGTGACTGGGTTGGCGAGGTAACCTTGTGGAAATGATGTCGTGTGGGTTGTTGTGGACAGACTCATGAAGGTAGCTCACTTCTTGCCAATCAAGGAGACCCTCGGTGTTGACGAGCTCGGAAGGCTTTATATCTTAGAGATCGTATGTCTTCATGGGGTCCCTTGTTCTATCATTTCTCATAGGGACGCCCTTTTCACATCTCGTTTCTGGCAGAGTTTTCAGAGGGCGCTGGGTACACTGATGCCTCTAAGCACAGCATACCACCCTCAGACAGATGGCCAGTCAAAGTGTATGATACAGGTGCTAGAGGACATGCTACGTGCATGCGTCCTAGACTTTCGGTGCTCTTGGGAGAATCATATACCCTTAGTCGAGTTTTCCTATAACAATATCTTTCAGGTGACTATTGAGATGGCACCATACGAGGATTTATACGGTAGGCCATGCCGATTATCCTTGTGTTGGTTAGAGGCATGTGAGGCAGCTTCACTGGGACCACGTCTCGTACTGAAAACATCTGAGTAGGTCCAGTTGATTGAGAAGTGGATGGCTATCGCGCAATCTTGTCTGAAGTCTTATGATGATCGCCGCAGACGCCCTTTGGAGCTCGTGGTTGGGGATCAGGTTTTCTTGCGTGTTTCGCCGAGGATGGGAAACAAGTGGATCAGGAGACAGGGTAAACTTTCACCGCGGTATGTGGGACTATTTGAGATTCTTTAGAGAGTTGGGCTGGTTTCTATCGGTTGCGGTTACCGCAGCGGTACCGAGCCATGCACGACATCTTCCACGTATCTTAGTTTTATCGCAATCATTCAGACCCGTCTCACACCTTTCCGCCAGAGGAGGTTGAGATGGAGGTAGTTGCGTCCTTTGAGGAGCATCCGATTCATATCGTTGACAGGAGCACGAAGGTTCTTCGAGGCCAGTCAGTTCCTCTCGTATGGGTGTTATGGAAGCATGGATGAGTACCGGACGTGACCTCGGAGTGGGAGCCGATATACATGCTCAGTGGCCGAAGTTATTCATGTCTATTTGTTCTCCACACTTGGATGGGAAATTCTGGGACAAATTTCTATAAGGGGGGAAGTTTGTAAGAACATGGTTCTTCTCATTGAGGAATGAGCTTCCTCTTTTCTCCTTTCTTTAAGTGTTTTTAATAAAATATGGAAAATGAGGAAAAAACCCAAATTTTGGAACTACACACCGTGTACATTTTCCACACGCAGTGTACTTCTCGCCGGGTTGGGATGAGTACACAGGGTGTGTAGCCTTACTGACTACAAAGTGTGTAGGAACCTACTGCACACAGTGTAGTGGTCTTTTCCATGCCATGTAGTCAGTCAGCAGGTCAAAAAGTAAGGCGGTAGAGCAGTCGCTAGCTGGGTAGCAGTACACTCTGTGTACTCAAGAGTACATGCCGTGTACTCAGGAGTACATTCTGTGTACTCTTTTCAACAGGTGAATAGTGTCACGCTGGTCGAAATCCACCAGGTGAACAGTTAAATGAAAGGAGTACATGCCATGTACTTTGAAGTACATGCCTTGTACTTTGTTTTTTCGTTTGAAAATAGGAAGTAGCCTACTCCTTTGGCGGAGGAGGCATTTGAGCCGTTTTGGATCCAAAGGAGGAGGTCAGACCTTTGAAGATCCGCCAGGTGTTCGTCTGGAATCTGATTCCACCTCGGAAGATCTCGTTGGAACTTTGTGGGTAAGACCTCTCTTCTCCTAGCGTGTTTCTTGACAATTCATCTCCTAACGTAAGTTATTTACGTTTGAATGGGTTTTTTTCTTTTTCAGATCTATGCCGTTCTTGGTCGTTTCTGGAGTCGGCGTTCGGGTATAACGTTCGTTGGCATTTAAGGTAGGTGGCTTGGTGTTTAGTTTTCCATCTTCTGTGTGTTTTGTGCATTTTCGTGCCACGAACCCATGTTGGGGTTTCGTGTGGATAAAGTCGTTTCTATATTAAACTCCTAGAATTGATTATGTATTTAATTATGATATTAAAATTCAGGTTGGGATCATTGCTTGGATCCAGAACCACCCCAGGGGTGTGTTCCACTGTTTAGCCATTTGGCCAGGATACCTGAGGGTATTCCTTTAAAGTAGTAATTGTAGAATCTCCTTGGGAGGAATTTCTTGTTTACTACTTGTTTACCTGTTGGGCATGGGCCGGTTAAGTAGCGCCCCGACCCCTGGTACCCAGAGTCGGTGCATTACTTCGTAACATTGGCATGATCACAAAAGATCAAGTATCGAAAGACCGATTAGTTTAGTAGCCTTGGAAACACTAGATAAATTCATAAACATTACATTACATCATAAAAATGAAAACTACAATAACATGGTCTCCCTAGTCCACACTCATATCCTCACTGACTATTCTTGCAAGTCAGTCATAATACACTTCTTCACATCCTGGGAAAAATAAAACATTGAAAGGGGTGAGATCAAATGCTCCGTAAGGATAACAATATAGCGGAAACTTTCATAAGAAAACATAAGCATTTAAGGCAATGTATAACTAAAATAAAAGCCTTATTGAACTTGAACTTCAGAATAATATGGAAAAAGTAAAATAAAATAATGCCATTACTTACTCACATGGATATTCTACTAGACGAATAATCACGTGAAATATCAATAACCACTTTCATAATGAGGGAATGTATAATGCTGGACATTCTGAAACATTTTGTCAAGGCCTCGGCCAAGATGTCTAAAATGATTAAGGCCTCGGCCAAAACCATAAATCAAATTGGGAAAGGGCCTCGGCCAATTCCACGTCTAGTTGTCTCATGAGACCTACCGATGCATCGAGGATCTATAGCGGGCTCCACTCGTCACTTATTATGTCCAATACATTCCTCATATGATTAGGTTTAAACATTACATAAATATTCGTATTAAAACTAGCAAACAAAACGTCAACAATTTCTCCATAAACTATGGATGGTATAAAAATAACACATCCACAATCAAATATTTCACAAAATGTTCAATGGGAGTTTTGTATCATAAATCAATTTCAATTAAACTTAAAACCCATCAAAGGATGTTGACATGGATGAAATCAAAGCTATTTGAGAGAAATATCTCTCTTTTTTTGAAATCAGTTAAAAGTCCCATAATTATAAAATAATACATTTACTTTGAAAATATTCTTATAAGCTTGTAAGGGAAGCTTCGATGAAGTTATAATGTCGAAAAATAGTCGCACCCGCCGTATAAGTTAAAAAAACATTCTTACCTTAAATTTGTCAAAAAGGTCAAAAAGTACATTGTTTGGAAAACGACGGTAAGATTCCTTTCAAAAACGTATAAGGGTATAAATTACTTTAACCCATCTTCCATTTAATAGTAAAATTTTTTAGAAATACTTTTTTAAGAAACATGGATGTGGATGATAACATGGTCCCAATAGATAATTATGTATAAACAACCTTGGATAATGAAGATGTTGTGAAGTAAAACCTTACCTTGTACTTTTACTTGGTTGGGGTAGGTTAACCTACTGTATAATTGTGAAATAATTGTTATTAAATTATACAAGAATCATATACTTTCATATGATATCATATATGATCTTTTAACATTGCTTTGTTAACAATATCTTAGATTTATCGTTGTTTCGGGTGTTAACTTACTTGTTTTATTTTATATGTTTTGTTACGTAAGTCATGTTTTTCATGGATAGGTTGTATCTTATTCATATCCAGAATGATATCATGTCCTTAAACATTATTTTTAAATCATAAAATGATAATTATACTTGAATGGATACGACGGAGAATGAATCTCATCGCGTTCGTGGAGACGGTAGTCCGTACGTACGCACGAGCGACAATATCATTATTTTGATATTAAAATAATATATAATTGGATATTATATCATATATAAAGAATAATTATCATGTTATATTTATTATTTACATGAATTACATATCATTATTATACCCACCTAAATAATAATATATTGAATAACAATTACACCACGACGTGGAGACGGTAAGCCGTACGTACGCATGTATGGTGACATGTCATTCAAATGATGGGTTGAATACTGAATATGGTTGTTCCATATTTATAATAACATCATAGTATATAGAAGATAATGGAGTTATAATTTTAGAATTGAAATAATAAACAAAGAGGGAGTGGAAGAAGAAAGAAACATGAAAGAGGGTGATGAAAATGTTACCTCTTCTTCGGGTTCTTCCTTTTGATTTGATCAAAAGGACTCCGTAGGATGGCTTTCTGACTAAAATAAAGCTTCTAGGATTAAGGGAGAGAAGTTGGGAGAGTATTTAGGCAAGTTTTGGCCGAACCAAAAGACTTGAAAGTGTGAATAAGGTGGTAGAGGTGGGGGCCTTTTATAAGAGGATAGGAGGGGCTCTTTTGGAAATATTGAAATGTTACATTATTATACAATGCTTTTCGGATTATAAAGGTCCCACACTTATATAATTCGTGGCTATGGTGATAAGGGTTCGAAATCTACCAATCCAATAGTCTTTGGACAAGTGTAAGCCTTGGATTTTACATTATCTTTTCATTTTATTAAAATCGTTAAATAATGAGGTCATCGCTGCATCATAATGATTTCATAAATAATTTAATTTATTTAATGTCTAAAAATTATAAAAAAATACCATGATGTAGGAAAGCTTTTTAGATTTCTAATAAATATTTATAGTCAAAATTTGGACTTGTGTAACCCCACTTAAAAACTGTTTTAGTAAAACAACTCTTGTTTGTGTCAATTTAATTTTAACATTAAATAAATATATATTAATGTCATTTTCCAACTAAAGAGGATCCATGGGGTCCTCAAGTTGACCCATGGGTTTTCTTGGTCGTCCATGACTCATCCAATAGGAGTAGGACAAGTTTCAAGCTCATCACATATTATTAAAATATTATTTTTACCTTAAACTACACTAATTACCTCTAATCGGGATTAAGAACTTAAAAGTTACTATTCACCAAAAAAATTATTTTAATCTCATTGAAGCACATTTTACTTCTTAATCATAACCATGTATGTCGGATTTTTGAATATCAAATCACAGAAGTGGTAATATTTCATTTTAACGAAAAATCAGTTTTTAACAACCACTTAGTGGTTTCACTATTCATCAAAAATTGAAGTTTTTCAGAATAAGGCCAAAATTTCACCCTAAGCTATAATTGATATTCCGAATTCAAAAATGATGTCTATTTTAAAAAATTACAAACATATAAGATGCATTTATTAATTTTATAATTAATTCCCGCTGTTACAAAAAATAGCGTGTTTTTAAGAAACAATTTATATCAAAAGATTGGAAATTGTTTATGTCCAATTTCAATGTTAAATTAATTCTAATGACCACCATTGAATAAAATGGTAAAAATATATTATAATTATACTTTAAAACCACTAAATAGTATAATTTATCACTATAAATTATTTTGATTTAGAAAGTTGTTTTTAAGTATTTTTCACTATTCATAAAAAATTAGAATTTCTTAGAAAAATACCAAAAATTCAACATAGGCTAATTTCGATATTCCAAATCCAAAAATGAAGTCCATTTTGATAAATAAAATTTATAAAATTTCAAAAGGTAGGTATTACTATTCACAACGGCTAGTTTAATTAGTTGTGGTGTGTGTTAGAGCTCGAGGTTGCGTACAACACACGCTATTGCATTATTCGAAGGGAAACGTACTGTGGAAGTTTGGGGTGTTACAGGTTACTTGTTTATCCTGAGGGAGTTGTTGTGATTAACCTGTGGGAACTGTACTCTATTAGCCTAAGGGCGTGACTGTTTTAGCCCGTGGGCTATCGTTATTCCGCCTGAGGGAAACCTTTCGTTCCTGAGGGCTTGACAGCTGTGCCTGAGGGCAACACTTCGTATTCCTGAGGGCGAGAATTTTGTTACTCCTAAGGGAAATACCTGAGGGTTGGATTATGTATAGCTTGAAGGTGTGGTTCACTATATTAGCCTGAGGGTGAGATACAGGTTGGCCTGAGGGCTAGGTGTTGTTGAGCACAAAACGAAACTAAATTTAATGGATTAAATGAATAATAAAATGGAAATTTAATTGTTATGTTAGTTACTTTTCAGTACTGCTTTCTTTGTTGCATTTTACTATTTCACAATGTTGTTGAATGCTTACACACATTTGGGCACGGGCCTTTGGTGGGTGCCTACTGAGATATATCTGTCACACCATGGTTGGGTCATGATTTTCGCCCCAAACAAATTACGTTGCAGTAGATATATGTAGGGGAAAGAGTCCCTATATAGGTACATGAAAGTTTCTGTAACACCCCGAGCTTCCACGATACGCTTCTCATTCAATAATGCAATAGCTTGCATTGTACGCAACTTCGAGCTCTAAAACAACACGACTAATCAATGTAGCCGTTATGAATAGTAATAACCACTTTTTAAAATTATAGAAATTTTATATTTCAAAATGGACTTCATTTTTGTATTCGTAATATCGAAATTATCCTAAGTTGAATTTTTTGTAACTTTCTGAGAACTTTCAATTTTTTTATGAATAGTGAAAAATACTTAAAAGAACTTTTTTTAATAAAAATAATTTATTGTGATAAATTATACTATTTAGTGGTTTTAAAGTATAATTAGAATATATTTTTACCATTTTATCCAATGGTGGTCATTAGAATTAATTTAACATTGAAAATGGACATAAACAATTCCAAATCTTTTGATATAAATTGTTTCTTAAAAACACGCTATTTGTTGTGACAGCGGGAATTAATTATAAAATTAACTAATGAAACTTATATGTTTGGAATTTTTCAAAATAGACATCATTTTTGAATTTGGAATATCAATTATATCTTAGGGTGAAATTTTGGCATTGTTCTGAAAAACTTCAATTTTTTATTAATAGTGAAACCACTAAGTGGTAGTTAAATAACTGATTTATCGTTTAAATGAAATATTACAACTTCTGTGATTTGATTTTCAAAAATCCGACATACATGGTTGTCATTAAGAAGTAAAATGTGGTTCAATGAGATTAAAATAATTTTTTGGTGAATAGTAACTTTTAAGTTCTTAATCGCGATTAGTGGTAATTAGTGTAGTTTAAGGTAAAAACAATGTTTTAATAATATTATATGAGCTTCACACTTGTCCTAATCCTATTGGATGAGTCATGGCCGACCAAGACAACCCATGGGTCAACTTGGGGACCCCATGGAGCCACTTTGGTTGGAAAATGACAATAATATATATTTATTTAATGTTAAAATTAAATTGACACAAACATGAGTTGTTTTACTAAAATAGTTTTTAAGTGGGGTTACACAAGTCCAAATTTTGATTATAAATATTCATTAGAAAGATAAAAAGATTTCCTACATCATAGTATTTTTTTTATAATTTTTAGACATTAAATAAATTAAATTATTTATGACATCATGATGATGCAACGATGACCTCATTATTTAACGATTTAAATAAAATGAAAAGATAATGTAAAATCCAATGCTTACACTTGGCCAAAGCCTATTGGATGAGTATATTTCGAACCCTTATCATCTTATCCTAGAATTATATAAGTGTGGGACCTCTAAAATCCGAAACTAATTTTATAATAAAGTGACTTTTCTTTACTTTCCAAGAGTGCCCCTCCTCTCCACTTATAAAAGGCCCCCACCTCTCCCAACTCATTTACACTTTCAAGCAATTTGGCTTGGCCAAACTCTTCCCAAATACTCTCTCAACATCCCCCTCTTACTACTAGAAGCCTCACTTTGGGCATAACTCTTCCCAAGGAAGCCTTTGGCTCAAATCAAAACGAGTTACCCGATTTTGAGGTAATGTCTTCTCTAACGTTGTTTTGTTTTATTTTTCTTCTCCACCCCCATAAACTCTTTTTATTCCTTTATTTTGTAACAACACCAGTATCCTCAATATACTAGGATGTTGTTATAAGAAGTATTTGAGCTACACTTACACACACCTACATCTAATGGTTAAAGAACATACGGTTTCTGTGGATGGAGAATTTCTGCCTCACGAAACGATGATTGTTCAACACTCATATAACACCTTCAAAGGTGGCCATTAAGATGTAACTATTTTTATATATGATATATAATATGTTTATGTTTTACTTATGCTTCTGTATTTCTCATTTTTGTCATACTTTATGATTTCCATTATGGGTAAAACGCGATAATTTCATTTTAGGAAGTGCGGACTACCGCCCCCTCAAAGTGATTTGAATCGTTAATGCCATATGTGGGATGTATAAAGGATGGAGTAAATGGTATTATACACTATATTATACTGGAATTATATTATACATTTATATCATTATGATTTTGTTCCATTAAATATGAAATTTAAATGAAAGTAGCGTTCATGCGTACGTACGGCTTACCGTCTCCATGAACGGTGCATTTCATTTCTTACCTCTAAATGTTACGTAATATTATAAATGAATGTATATACTGGATATATAAGATATATATGACATCTAAATCATGAATATAATTATGGAGATAATGGATATTCTACCACATAAACAACTTGTAATTATAAGAAGTTTATTGTTGACTCAAGTACCAAAGATCGACAAAATGACCGTTATTAACTTAAATAATTACATAATGTTCATATCATTGTAATACGTGATATAAAAAGGATAATGAAATTAAAAATGGTTCTTAATAAGGTATATATTAACTCCAGTTTATTATTTAGGAGGTTAAAGAACGGTTGAGTCAAGTCAGACATGAGGTAAGGGAACTTCTTAACCCAACTTCCATTCTTTGGGTTAATCTCCTACTTTCAAATTATGTCATTATATTGTTATGTCATATCTTGTATTTGTACTTTCTTTATGTGTAATTATAGTGAATACACATAATAGATATATTTTATTTAAATGATATTTTTAAGGGATTTTCATAACCCAACTTCCATTCATTGGGTTAATCTCCTACTTTCAAATTATGTCATGATATTATTATGTCTTATTTTGTATTTTTAATTTCTTTATGTGTACCTATAGTGAATACACAGAATATATCTATTTTATTTTAAAAATTATCTTTGTAAGGACTTCGTCTCAATCTCCTTTCATTGAGGCATATTGGGTTTTATACACAACTTTCATTTATATAGTGTATAAACCCCTTTGACTTTTACGTTTATTCAAAAGGTTTTCTTTTATAAATATGTGATTTTTAAATGATTTCAAAAAAGAGATATTTTTCTCTCCAATATATGAAAATACACTGCAAATGTATACGTATTTAACACAAGCTTAAAAATGTTTTCAGAAAACCTGACTCTCGAGTGTGGTAGATAGGAAGGGATTGGGCATGGACCCATCATGGCCTGTAATTAGTCGAGAAGTTTCAGAATTAGTTATTTTGTTTTCAGACGCTTGCATAATGTTTTCTGAAAAACACTGGATTATATTTGAGCAATATTAAACATAAGTATCTTCTAAAAAATTACATCGGTAGTTCTCATGAGACAACTAGACGTGGAATTGGCCGAGGCCCTTTCCCAATTTGATTTATGGTTTTGGCCGAGGCCTTAATCATTTTAGACGTCTTGGCCGAGGCCTTGACAAAATTTTTCAGAATGTCTGGCATTATACATTTCCTCATTATGAAATTGGTTATTGATATTGCATGTGATTATTCGACCAGTAGAATATCCATGTGAAGAAGTGAATGGCATTATCTCATTTTACTTTTTCCATATTATGTTGAAGTTCAAGTTTAAAAGGCTTTTGTTTGAGTTATAAATTGCCTTAAATGTTAATGTCTATTTATGAAAGCTTCCGCTATATTGTTAACCTTACTGAGCATCTGAGCTCACCCCTTTCAATTTTTTAATATTTTCCAGGATGTGAAGTAGTATTTTATGAATGACCTGCAGGGATTGTCAGAAAAGGATATGAGTGTGGTCTATGGAGACTTTGTTATTGTAGTTTATCACTTTATGATGTAATGTACGACTTATGAATGTATCTAGTGTTTCCAAAGCTACTAAACTAATCGGTCTTTCGAGACTTGATCTTTTGTGATCATTCCAATGTTACGAAGTAATGCACCGACTCTGGGTAGCTGGGGTCGGGGCGTTACAGTTGGTATCAGAGGCAGTTTAGTACTAACCTTGGAAGCTAGATTTAGATAAACTCTGATTAGAGAACATAGCCCGAAGATAGACTTTGAGGATTAGTATAGAAGAACTTCCTAGAATTTTGGTATTGTAGGGATGTTGTGAGTTTTCCGAGAAATACATCCCTGTCTGGATACAAGCAGGTAGAGGCGGCTCTGGCATAGATGTACCTAGGGGTAAAACCTGAAAACACCGTTTTGAGCTAGACTCGAACGGGAACTGGTGCACGACAACGGGCTTTGCTGCACTCTTGGTTACGAAACTCTCGGGGGATATGCTTAGGATAATTCCCATTTTCTTTACAAACCACTATGAAGGGTTACGAGTATATACTTACTCAAAGAAAACATTTTTATAATTATGGATTATATCCATAATTAGTCCAATTTATGTTAAGTGTTTTACAAGTATGGAATTATGTATTTTGATTCATAAACTAATCCAGTTTATGCCATTATTTAGAAATGGAGCCTAGTGGAAGGAATGGAAACCGTATCAATTCATGAACTCCGTGTAGGGATTGCCCTTCTGCTCAAGATAATTATTGTGGATCTGGATATTCAACTGGTGCTGATCAACTTATTACCATACTGGGAGAACTCACTCAGGTTATGAATAATAACCTTACTCGTATGGAGCACCCTGATCCGCAACGTGGAGGATCAATGCTAGACCGTTTCATGAGGCAACAACCACCAACCTTCAATGGGAGTACAAATCCTATAGTAGCTGAGCAATGGATAAATTCCTTAGAGAAAATATTCCATGCCTTGGGGAGTAGTGAAAGGGAGAAGGTTGTCATGGCAGTTTACCGCCTCACTGGAGATGTCGATCAGTGGTGGTCGCTGATTCAAAACACAAAGGAAGATGATGACATATCGAATATGGAATGGAGGGAGTTCAAAGAGATTTTCATAGAAAAATACTTTCCTCGTGACCATCGAGCAGATATGGAAAGGCAATTTCTGAGTCTGAGGCAGAAGGAGGATGTGAATGTCGCAAAGTATGAGGCTAACTTTACAAGGTTAGCGAGGCATGCTGCCGATTATATACGTAACCCAAGGAGTAAGATTGATCGTTTCTTTGATGGGTTAAAACCATTTCTCCATCGAGCATTAGTATCACAATCCTTCTCGTCATACGAAGATATTGTCTCGTGTGCTGTCAAGACAGAAAAGGAATTCTCTAAGTTTTATGACAAAAAAGTAAAGCAAGAGAAGAAGAGAACGGGGGAACAAGAGACAGATAAAGGGAAAAATGGAAAGAAGGATTTTCCATTATGTGATAATTGTGGGAAGAATCACCCTGGTACGTGCCTAAAAGGAATGGGAGTTTGTTATAAATGTGGAGAAAAGGGTCACCAGGCTCGTGATTGCAAGGGAACGAAAGAGGTTGTCAAATTTGAATGCTACAATTGTAGGGAAATGGGGCATTATTCAAACGAATGTCCTAAGCGTCAAGGAAACTTACCTCAGAAAAGGCCAAGGGATCAAGGCCAATCTTATGCTGTGACTACTGTTGAAGCGGAATAATTAAAGTATTGGTGCTTTTGGACTCAAGGATTATATTCTGGTTATAAGAATAATGTGATATATATAAAGATTGTACTGCAGTACTTTTTGATTAAGGTAATATGATTAAGGTAATCATATTTTTAGTATGTGACAATAAGAGAATATTTTCTTTGTTTGGGGAATTTGATAAATTGATTTTGGAATTAAGAGACCTTTTAGAGAAAGTCTGGACAGAGGTATTTTGGAAAACTATAATGGTTGGAGTGGATTAAGTTGATCTTTGGATAGTATTGTTTAAGGTTAAAAAGTTTATGAATATTATTTTTGGAATATTATGATATTATAGTTTTAGGAAAAGGACAACCTGCAGGGTGGGGAATAACCCGTCGCGTCGGACAAAGCTGCGGGAATGGAACCCACAATCATAGTGCGATAGGCCTTTATTTCCTACCACTAGCCTACAGGAAGTCCCTGGTTATTACAAAATAATTTTACTAATCTAAATGGTATGTGTTAACATTTGGAACCTTATACAATTAGGATAAATAGAATATATTTGAGTTCTGTTACAATTTGGAGTAAAAGATGGGTTTGTGGTAAAAATTTATTAACGAATGAAAGTATACATAACAAGTATGTATATTCACTTACGTTCTTAGTAAATCTCCTAAATAAATTCCTCAACATTATAAAAGGTAACTTAAAACAAAAATGTTTTCGGTTAACTTTTCCAACTGGGGATTCGATGACCGTTTAACCAATCACAAGTTTGTGATTATCTTGTAGTTAAACTTTCTCCTAATCCTGTTTTCTACAACTCTCCATCAGACCTTGATGGTTTGTTTTTCTTCCATATCCATATTTTCATAGAATCCTAGTATGGGCTATCTCGGGTGACCTTTGTACTTATCTTTCTTTCTTTTAATGTTATATATTTATTAACCTTATTTCCGATGTGGGTTTTCCACAAAGGTATTTTCCCTTTTCAACCTTTTATTTTCAAAGAAAAAAAATTTCAAATTGCGAGGACGCAATTTATTGAAGGAGGGGAGAATGTAACACCCCGAGCTTCCACGATACGCTTCTCATTCAATAATGCAATAGCTTGCATTGTACGCAACTTCGAGCTCTAAAACACCACGACTAATCAAAGTAGCCATTATGAATAGTAATAACCACTTTTTAAAATTATAGAAATTTTATATTTCAAAATGCACTTAATTTTTGTATTCATAATATCGAAATTATCCTAAGTTGAATTTTTTGTAACTTTCTGAGAACTTCCAATTTTTTTATGAATAGTGAAAAATATTTAAAACAAATTTTTTTAATCAAAATAATTTATTGTGATAAATTATAGTATTAGGTGGTTTTAAAGTATAATTAGAATATATTTTTACCATTTTATCCAATGGTGGTCATTAGAATTAATTTAACATTGAAAATGGACATAAACAATTCCCAATCTTTTTATATAAATTGTTTCTTAAAAACACGCTATTTGTTGTGACAGCGGGAATTAATTATAAAATTAACTAATGAAACTTATATGTTTGGAATTTTTCAAATTAGACATCATTTTTGAATTTGGAATATCAATTATAGCTTAGGGTGAAATTTTGGCATTGTTCTGAAAAACTTCAATTTTTGATGAATAGTGAAACCACTAAGTGGTAGTTAAATAACTGATTTATCGTTTAAATGAAATATTACCACTTCTGTGATTTGATTTTCAAAAATCCGACATACATGGTTGTCATTAAGAAGTAAAATGTGGTTCAATAAGATTAAAATAATTTTTTGGTGAATAGTAACTTTTAAGTTCTTAATCGCGATTAGTGGTAATTAGTGTATTTTAAGGTAAAAACAATGTTTTAATAATATGATATGAGCTTGACACTTGTCCTAATCCTATTGGATGAGTCAGGGCCGACCAAAACAACCCATGGGTCAACTTGGGGACCCCATGGAGCCACTTTGGTTGGAAAATGACATTAATATATATTTATTTAATGTTAAAATTAAATTGACACAAACATGAGTTGTTTTACTAAAACAGTTTTTAAGTGGGGTTACACAAGTCCAAATTTTGATTATAAATATTAATTAGAAAGATAAAAAGATTTCCTACATCATAGTATTTTGTTTATAATTTTTATACATTAAATAAATTAAATTATTTATGACATCATGATGATGCAGCGATGACCTCATTATTTAACGATTTAAATAAAATGAAAAGATAATGTAAAATACAAGGCTTACACTTGTCCAAAGACTATTGGATGAGTATATTTCGAACCCTTGTCATCTTATCCTATAATTATATATGTGTGGGACCTCTAAAATCCGAAACGCATTTTATAATAAAGTGACTTTTCTTTACTTTCCAAGAGTTCCCCTCCTCTCCACTTATAAAAGGCCCCCACCTCTCCCAACTCATTTAAACTTTCAAGCAATTTGGCTCGGCCAAAATCTTCCCAAATACTCTCCCAACTTCCCCCTCTTACTCCTAGAAGCCTCACTTTGGGCATAACTCTTCCCAAGGAAGCCTTTGGCTCAAATCAAAAAGAGTTACCCGATTTTGAGGTAATGTCTTCTCTAACGTTGTTTTGTTTTATTTTTCTTCTCCAACCCCATAAACTCTTTTTATTCCTTTATTTTGTAACAACACCAGTATCCTCAATATACTAGGATGTTGTTATAAGATGGATTCTAGCTACACTTACACACACCTACATCTAATGGTTAAAGAACATACGGTTTCTGTGGATGGAGAATTTCTGCCTCACGAAACGATGATTGTTCAACACTCATATAACACCTTCAAAGGTGGCCATTAAGATGTAACTCTTTTTATATATGATATATAAAATGTTTATGTTTTACTTATGCTTCTGTATTTCTCATTTATGGCATACTTTATGATTTCCATTATGGGTAAAACGCGATAATTTCATTTTAGGAAGTGCGGACTACCGCCCCCTCAAAGTGATTTGAATCGTTAATGCCATATGTGGGATGTATAAAGGATGGAGTAAATGGTATTATACACAATATTATACTGGAATTATATTATACATTTATATCATTATGATTTTGTTCCATTAAATATGAAATTGAAATGAAAGTAGCGTTCTTGCGTACGTACGGCTTACCGTCTCCATGAACGGTGCATTTCATTTCTTACCTCTAAATGTTACGTAATATTATAAATGAATGTATATACTGGATATATAAGATATATATGACATCTAAATCATGAATATAATTATGGAGATAATGGATATTCTACCACATAAACAACTTGTAATTATAAGAAGTTTATTGTTGACTCAAGTACCAAAGATCGACAAAATGACAGTTATTAACTTAAATAATTACATAATGTTCATATCATTGTAATAAGTTATATAAAAAGGATAATGAAATTAAAAATGGTTCTTAATAAGGTATATATTAACTCCAGTTTATTATTCAGGAGGTTAAAGAACGGTTGAGTCATGTCAGACATGAGGTAAGGGAACTTCTTAACCCAACTTCCATTCTTTGGGTTAATCTCCAACTTTCAAATTATGTCATTATATTGTTATGTCATATCTTGTATTTGTACTTTCTTTATGTGTAATTATAGTGAATACACATAATATATATATTTTATTTAAATGATATTTGTAAGGGATTTTCTTAACCCAACTTCCATTCTTTGGGTTAATCTCCTACTTTCAAATTATGTCATGATATTATTATGTCTTATTTTGTATTTTTAATTTCTTTATGTGTACCTATAGTGAATACACAGAATATATCTATTTTATTTTAAAAATTATCTTTGTAAGGACTTCGTCTCAATCTCCTTTCATTGAGGCATATTGGGTTTTATACACAACTTTCATTTATATAGGGTATAAACCCCTTTGACTTTTACGTTTATTCAAAAGGTTTTCTTTTATAAATATGTGATTTTTAAATGATTTCAAAAAAGAGATATTTTCCTCTCCAATATATGAAAATACAGTGCAAATGTCTACGTATTTAACGCAAGCTTAAAAATGTTTTCAGAAAACCCGACTCTCGAGTGTGGTAGACAGGAAGGGATTGGGCATGGACCCATCATGGCCTGTAATTAGTCGAGAAGTTTCAGAATTAGTTTTTTTGTTTTTAGAAGCTTGCATAATGTTTTCTGAAAAACACTGGATTATATTTGAGCAATATTAAACATAAGTATCTTCTAAAAAATTACATTGGTAGTTCTCATGAGACAACTAGACGTGGAATTGGCCGAGGCCCTTTCCCAATTTGATTTATGGTTTTGGCCGAGGCCTTAATCATTTTAGACGTCTTGGCCGAGGCCTTGAAATTTTTTTTCAGAATGTCTGGAATTTTACATTTCCTCATTATGAAAGTGGTTATTGATATTGCATGTGATTATTCGACCAGTAGAATATCCATGTGAAGAAGTGAATGGCATTATCTCATTTTACTTTTTCCATATTATGTTGAAGTTCAAGTTTAAAAGGCTTTTGTTTGAGTTATAAATTGCCTTAAATGTTAATGTTTATTTATGAAAGCTTCCGCTATATTGTTAACCTTACTGAGCATCTGAGCTCACCCCTTTCAATGTTTTAATATTTTCCAGGATGTGAAGAAGTATTTTATGAATGACCTGCAGGGATTGTCAGAAGAGGATATGAGTGTGGTCTATGGAGACTTTGTTATTTTAGTTTTTCACTTTATGATGTAATGTAAGACTTATGAATGTATCTAGTGTTTCCAAGGCTACTAAACTAATCGGTCTTTCGAGACTTGATCTTTTGTGATCATGCCAATGTTACGAAGTAATGCACCGACTCTGGGTAGCTGGGGTCGGGGCGTTACAGTTGGTATCAGAGGCAGTTTAGTACTAACCTTGGAAGCTAGATTTAGATAAACTCTGATTAGAGAACATAGCCCGAAGATAGACTTTGAGGATTAGTATAGAAGAACTTCCTAGAATTTTGGTATTGTAGGGATATTGTGAGTTTTCTGAGCAATACATCCCTGTCTGGATACAAGCAGGTAGAGGCGGCTCTGGCATAGATGTACCTAGGGGTAAAACCTGAAAACACCTTTTTGAGCTAGACTCGAACGGGAACTGGTGCACGACAACGGGCTTTGCTGCACTCTTGGTTACGACACTCCCGGGGGATATGCTTAGGATAATTCCCATTTTCTTTACAAACCACTATGAAGGGTTACGAGTATATACTTCCTCAAAGAAAACATTTTTATAATTATGGATTATATCCATAATTAGTCCAATTTATGTTAAGTGTTTTACAAGTATGGAATTATGTATTTTGATTCATAAACTAATCCAGTTTATGCCATTATTTAGAAATGGCGCCTAGTGGAAGGAATGGAAACCGTATCAATTCACGAACTCCGTGTAGGGATTGCCCTCCTGCTCAAGATAATTATTGTGGATCTGGAGATACAACTGGTGCTGATCAACTTATTACCATACTGGGAGAACTCACTCAGGTTATGAATAATAACCTTACTCGTATGGAGCACCCTGATCCGCAACGTGGAGGATCAATGCTAGACAGTTTCATGAGGCAACAACAACCAACCTTCAATGGGAGTACAAATCCTATAGTAGCTGAGCAATGGATAAATTCCTTAGAGAAAATATTCCATGCCTTGGGGAGTAGTGAAAGGGAGAAGGTTGTCATGGCAGTTTACCGCCTCACTGGAGATGCCGATCAGTGGTGGTCGCTGATTCAAAACACAATGGAAGATGATGACGTATCGAATATGGAATGGAGGGAGTTCAAATAGATTTTCTTAGAAAAATACTTTCCTCGTGACCATCGAGCAGATATGGAAAGGCAATTTCTGAGTCTGAGGCAGAAGGAGGATGTGAATGTCGCAAAGTATGAGGCTAACTTTACAAGGTTAGCGAGGCATGCTGCCGATTATATACGTATCCCAAGGAGTAAGATTGATCGTTTCTTTGATGGGTTAAAACCATTTCTCCATCGAGCTTTAGTATCACAATCCTTCTCATCATACGAAGATATTGTCTCGTGTGCTATCAAGACAGAAAAGGAATTCTCTATGTTTTATGACAACAAAGTAAAGCAAGAGAAGAAGAGAACGGGGGAACAAGAGACAGATAAAGGGAAAAATGGAAAGAAGGATTTTCCATTATGTGATAATTGTGGGAAGAATCACCCTGGTACGTGCCTAAAAGGAATGGGAGTTTGTTATAAATGTGGAGAAAAGTGTCACCAGGCTCGTGATTGCAAGGGAAAGAAAGAGGCTGTCAAAGTTGAATGCTACAATTGTAGGGAAATGCGGCATTATTCAAACGAATGTCCTAAGCGTCAAGGAAACTTTCCTCAGAAAAGGCCAAGGGATCAAGGACAATCTTATGATGTGACTACTGTTGAAGAGGAATAATTAATGTATTGGTGCTTTTGGACTCAAGGATTATATTCTGGTTATAAGAATAATGTGATATATATAAAGATTGTACTGCAGTACTTTTTGATTAAGGTAATATGATTAAGGTAATCATATTTTTAGTATGTGACAATAAGAGAATCTTTTCTTTGTTTGGGGAATTTGATAAATTGATTTTGGAATTAAGAGTCCTTTTAGAGAAAGTCTGGACATAGGTATTTTGGATAACTATAATGGTTGGAGTGGATTAAGTTGATCTTTGGATAGTATTGTTTAAGGTTAAAAAATTTATGAAGATTATTTTTGGAATATTATGATACTATAGTTTTAGGAAAAGGACAACCTGCAGGGTGGGGAATAACCCGTCGCGTCGGACAAAGCTGCAGGAATCGAACCCACAATCATAGTGTGATAGGCCTTTATTTCCTACCACTAGCCTACAGGAAGTCCCTGGTTATTACAAAATAATTTTACTAATCTAAATGGTATGTGTTAACATTTGGAACCTTATACAATTAGGATAAATAGAATATTTTTGAGTTCCGTTACAATTTGGAGTAAAAGATGGGTTTGTGGTAAAAATTTATTAACGAATGAAAGTATACATAACAAGTATGTATATTCCCTTACGTTCTTAGTAAATCTCCTAAATAAATTCCTCAACATTATAAAAGGTAACTTAAAACAAAAATGTTTTCGGTTAACTTTTCCAACTGGGGATTCAATGACCGTTTAACCAATCACAAGTTTGTGATTATCTTGTAGTTAAACTTTCTCCTAATCCTGTTTTCTACAACTCTCCATCAGACCTTGATGGTTTTTTTTCTTCCATATCCATATTTTCATATAATCCTAGTATGGGCTATCTCGGGTGACCATTGTACTTATCTTTCTTTCTTTTAATGTTATATATTTATTTACCTTATTTCCGATGTGGGTTTTCCACAAAGGTATTTTCTCTTTTCAACCTTTTATTTTCAAAGAAAAAAAAATTTCAAATTGCGAGGACGCAATTTATTGAAGGAGGGGAGAATGTAACACCCCGAGCTTCCACGATACGCTTCTTATTCAATAATGCAATAGCTTTCATTGTACGCAACTTCGAGCTCTAAAACACCACGACTAATCAAAGTAGCCGTTATGAATAGTAATAACCACTTTTTAAAATTATAGAAATTTTATATTTCAAAATGGACTTCATTTTTGTATTCATAATATCGAAATTATCCTAAGTTGAATTTTTTGTAACTTTCTGAGAACTTCCAATTTTTTTATGAATAGTGAAAAATACTTAAAACAACTTTTTTTAATCAAAATAATTTATTGTGATAAATTATACTATTTAGTGGTTTTAAAGTATAATTAGAATATATTTTTACCATTTTATCCAATGGTGGTCATTAAAATTAATTTAACATTGAAAATGGACATAAACAATTGCCAATCTTTTGATATAAATTGTTTCTTAAAAACACGTTATTTGTTGTGACAGCAGGAATTAATTATAAAATTAACTAATGAAACTTATATGTTTGGAATTTTGCAAATTAGACATCATTTTTGAATTTGGAATATCAATTATAGCTTAGGGTGAAATTTTGGCATTGTTCTGAAAAACTTCAATTTTTGATGAATAGTGAAACCACTAAGTGGTAGTTAAATAACTGATTTATCGTTTAAATGAAATATTACCACTTCTGTGATTTGATTTTCAAAAATCCGACATACATGGTTGTCATTAAGAAGTAAAATGTGGTTCAATGAGATTAAAATAATTTTTTGGTGAATAGTAACTTTTCAGTTCTTAATCGCGATTAGTGGTAATTAGTGTAGTTTAAGGTAAAAACAATGTTTTAATAATATGATATGAGATTGACACTTGTCCAAATCCTATTGGATGAGTCATGGACGACCTAGAAAACCCATGGGTCAACTTGGGGACCCCATGGAGCCTCATTGGTTGGAAAATGACATTAATATATATTTATTTAATGTTAAAATTAAATTGACACAAACATGAGTTGTTTTACTAAAACAGTTTTTATGTGGGGTTAAACAAGTCCAAATTTTGATTATAAATATTCATTAGAAATCTAACAAGATTTCCTACATCATAGTATTTTGTTTATAATTTTTAGACATTATATAAATTAAATTATTTTTGACATCATGATGATGCAGCGATGACCTCATTATTTAACGATTTAAATAAAATGAAAAGATAATGTAAAATCCAAGGCTTACACTTGTCCAAAGCCTATTGGATGAGTAGATTTCGAACCATTATAATCGTATCCTAGAATTATATAAGTGTGGGACCTCTAAAATCCGAAACTCATTTTATAATAATGTGACTTTTCTTTACTTTCCAAGAGTGCCCCTCCTCTCCACCTATAAAAGGCCCCCACCTCTCCCAACTCATTTACACTTTCAAGCAATTTGGCTCGGCCAACCTCTTCCCAAATACTCTCCCAACTTCCCCCTATTACTCCTAGAAGCCTCACTTTGGGCATAACTCTTCCCAAGGAAGCCTTTGGCTCAAATCAAAAAGAGATACCCGATTTTGAGGTAATGTCTTCTCTAACGTTGTTTTGTTTTATTTTTCTTCTCCAACCCCATAAACTCTTTTTATTAATTTATTTTGTAACAAAACCAGTATCCTAAATATAATAGGATGTTTTTATAAGAAGGATTAGAGATACACTTACACACACCTACATCTAATGGTTAAAGAACATACGGTTTCTGTGGATGGAGAATTTCTGCCTCACGAAACGATTATTGTTCAACACTCATATAACACCTTCAAAGGTGGCCATTAAGATGTCACTATTTTTATATATGATATATAATATGTTTATGTTTTACTTATGCTTCTGTATTTCTCATTTATGGCATACTTTATGATTTCCATTATGGGTAAAACGCGATAATTTCATTTTAGGAAGTTCGGACTACCACCCCTCAAAGTGATTTGAATCGTTAATGCCATATGTGGGATGTATAAAGGATGGAGTAAATGGTATAATACACTATATTATACTGGAATTATATTATACATTTATATAATTATGATTTTGTTCCATTAAATATGAAATTGAAATGAAAGTAGCGTTCATGCGAACGTACGGCTTACCGTCTCCATGAACGGTGCATTTCATTTCTTACCTCTAAATGATACGTAATATTATAAATGAATGTATATACTGGATATATAAGATATATATGACATCTAAATCATGAATATAATTCTGGAGATAATGGATATTCTACCACATAAACAACTTGTAATTATAAGAAGTTTATTGTTGACTCAAGTACCAAAGATCGACAAAACGACCGTTATTAACTTAAATAATTACATAATGTTCATATCATTGTAATAAGTGATATAAAAAGGATAATGAAATTAAAAATGGTTCTTAATAAGGTATATATTAACTCCAGTTTATTATTCAGGAGGTTAAAGAACGGTTGAGTCAAGTCAGACGTGAGGTAAGGGAACTTCTTAACCCAACTTCCATTCTTTGGGTTAATCTCCTACTTTCAAATTATGTCATTATATTGTTATGTAATATCTTGTATTTGTACTTTCTTTATGTGTAATTATAGTGAATACACATAATAGATATATTTTATTTAAATGATATTTGTAAGGGATTTTCTTAACCCAACTTCCATTCTTTGGGTTAATCTCCTACTTTCAAATTATGTCATGATATTATTATGTCTCATTTTGTATTTTTACTTTCTTTATGTGTACCTATAGTGAATACACAGAATATATCTATTTTATTTTAAAAATTATCTTTGTAAGGACTTCGTCTCAATATCCTTTCATTGAGGCATATTGGTTTTTATACACAACTTTCATTTATATAGTGTATAAACCCCTTTGACTTTTACGTTTATTCAAAAGGTTTTCTTTTATAAATATGTGATTTTTAAATGATTTCAAAAAAGAGATATTTTACTCTCCAATATATGAAAATACATTGCAAATGTATACGTATTTAACGCAAGCTTAAAAATGTTTTCAGAAAACCCAACTCTCGAGTGTGGTAGACAGGAAGGGATTGGGAATGGACTCATCATGGCCTGTAATTAGTCGAGAAGATTCAGAATTAGTTATTTTGTTTTCAGAAGCTTGCATAATGTTTTCTGAAAAACACTGGATTATATTTGAGCAATTTTAAACATAAGTATCTTCTAAAAAATTACATCGGTAGTTCTCATGAGACAACTAGACGTGGAATTGGCCGAGGCCCTTTCCCAATTTGATTTATGGTTTTGGCTGAGGCCTTAATCATTTTAGACGTCTTGGCCGAGGCCTTGACAAAATTTTTCAGAATGTCTGGAATTATACATTTCCTCATTATGAAAGTGGTTATTGATATTGCATGTGATTATTCGACCAGTAGAATATCCATGTGAAGAAGTGAATGGCATTTTCTCATTTTACTTTTGCCATATTATGTTGAAGTTCAAGTTTAAAAGGCTTTTGTTTGAGTTATAAATTGCCTTAAATGTTAATGTTTATTTATGAAAGCTTCCGCTATATTGTTAACCTTACTGAGCATCTGAGCTCACCCCTTTCAATGTTTTAATATTTTCCAGGATGTAAAGAAGTATTTTATGAATGACCTAAAGGGATTGTCAGAAGAGGATATGAGTGTGGTCTATGGAGACTTTGTTATTGTAGTTTTTCACTTTATGATGTAATGTAAGACTTATGAATGTATCTAGTGTTTCCAAGGCTACTAAACTAATCGGTATTTCGAGACTTGATCTTTTGTGATCATGCCAATGTTACGAAGTAATGCACCGACTCTGGGTAGCTGGGGTCGGGGCGTTACAGTTTCTGAGGAATGGGAGGGCATGGGACCGAGCCTAGGCTCGCGATGCCGCTGCCAGATGTTTTTCTTTGTTTTGATGTACTCTGCTTTTGGTTGTATCGTATTAATGTATAACATGTTCTGGCTATTTTCGTAGAACTTGAGACATGTAGCATCATCATTTACATACTGTTGGTTATATCAACTGTTGTTGTTTATTTCATTTGTGTATGGTTTTCTACTTTCGCTATTCGTTGTATGTTTTATTTTTTATTCCGCTATGCTAGACATTGAAAAATGAGGGCATAGTTCCCCAGTATCAGTCCTGGGCCCTCGTTGCTAGTCGGTAGCCTCTGGAATTTGTAGAAATGATCTTGAGGTCACGTGGCGAACCAGATTCAGGGCACCCGTTTCATGGCACCCGGGTCCAGAACGTTACAACTGATATATCCAATTTGATGTTGTATATTTTTTTATTTGGATTCAATCATGTTTTATTATTCCTATGATAAAAAAGAATCAATCGACCATAATATTTATTTTTGGGTTGTGCATATTATGGGGATGAATATATTTATCAAATAATTGTGATTTTCATTGTGATCAATTTAATTATATCTTTATACTTTATTTTATTATATGTGAAGCTACAACAAAATGAACATCTGATGTGGCTAATTTCAAATTTTTTCGGTTGTGAAATAATTCCTCCTTTTATTCAGTCATTTCTAGAAAATAACATATCCTGTGGTTCAAAAAATATCATCAAAAATATAACTGTACACCAATTTATTATCAGAAAAATTTTTATCATTGATCTGAGCATGTATCAATGATTATAAAAACTACTCTAAAGAAATAATGGAGATATAAATATTTTTGGATATCGTTCTATGTATCCTTGGAATGTGAAGAAGAATGATGTGTGCTGATTATTAATGTATTGATTCGAAGGCTATAACATAGTGACTGATGATTGAAAGGATCAACTAATATTTGATTAACTTTTTATAGTGAGGTGAATTACTGAATAATGGACGAAAGGTGTGGAAAACAATGCTTGATCTATTTCTCATATTATGGAAAATCCAATAGTACAAGGAATGTGTTGTGGAGTGACATGCTATGTGGGACCCCTTGTGTGGTGCTTGTGTTTTCATGAGATGTTAAGAATCACTTGATGTTTGATCCATTTCACATGTTTGGGACCCGTTCCTAGTGACTCATCATGTACCCAATATGATACACATGCACAAGATTGGCCCACCAGACAGATACATGACTACGAGTACAAAGTCTCACACACGTTCTCTAATAAAGCCCAAACACCTACATAGAAACAATCCATTTTTCATGTTTTAAACATTAGGTAAATGGGAGATTCCATTTACAATAAGTGCACTTCACCAACCCCTAAAATTTTTATTTTATACCTTTTCCTCTTTAGTTTGATAAATTATTGTTAGGGTGTATTCCATTGATCCATAACTTAAGTGTTACTATGGAATCACATTTTACACTTTGGATAGTGATTCCTTCATTGTGACTTTTTTGATAGTTGTCAGAACCCTAACATGAGACCCAAAGTGAGATCTTTAGTCATCATCATCTTTCTCTAGAGGGAGTTCATAGCCTCATCCAGATCAACAGTATGCAGGTGCTAATATTCAACTTAGTGGGATATTCAATATCTAGTAATTGGTTTACCCCTTAGTTACGGTTGTGGTCTTTATTTGTGTATCATTATCATCCAACATCCAATATATACATCTTATTGTGGGACCCGATGGTCATTATATCGTATAAATACTATATTAGTGCTATCAAATTAACGGTGTGTGTTCTATTGGATGAGTGTAATGTGGAGCCTTTGGGTATGACCTATAGACTAGCATTATGGTAATGAATTTACCCAATGAATGTGTGTCTTTGTTGAGTATAAGAATATATTTCTGTTATATAGGATGTATAAAAATAACTATATATAATTTTTTATTATTCTTGATGTTATATTCATAGTGATTTATGTGCGTCCTACTATGTATTGTAATACTCACCCATGCATGGGATTATCCTACATGTGTCACATCATCTATAGATAATTTTTCCCTTTATTTGTGTCATAGAGGGATTCGGGCCAGGAAGAGCTTCGTGGGTCTAAAAAATTGATTTTTATTCTTGATGGTTACCCAATAAACAATCCCTTTTTATAAACTAAAGTAGGACTTGTTTTCAGTTTTTTCCTGGTGGACTTATATATAGTCCTTTTTGAATTTCAGTCCTTTTTTTATATACATGGATAGTGGTAGTTAGATGTATTCATGCATGATTTATTATTTTATTTTAATTTAAAAAATTTATGGTCTTATAGATTTGTTAATCTATATAGGTATCTTATGATAATGCCTCTTATGAAAGTCATATAACTACTTGGAGTGATTCTCCATCCCCTATCCAATTAGAGCTTCGCATTAGGCAGTTGTGATATAGTACTTATTAGGAAATTTCATGAATAACATAATGAATATATATATATATATATATTGTATTATTATTAACATTACGGTCTTGAAGGAACTATGATCAATGTACAAGGAAATTAACAACCAAAACAAAATTCTAATGAAAAACAAAATAGTTAGCACCTATAATTTATTATCTTAACATAGAATTACAAATAAATATGTTTTTAAAATGTTACAAGTGGATTATATGTGATTCTATAATTATTTAGATAATTATGTTCTAGAATTATAAATAGTTAAAAATTATTATTTATGAATTTTGAGTGATTTAAAAAAATGTCCAACTTGAGGTAAGGGATGTTTTTCTTTTATTCATGTGACACACATGATATGTTCACAACTTTTTTTTTGTTGTGTATATAAAAAAATGAGTGTATTTTATATTTATTACCCTGAAAATTATTGTGATAAACATATCCATTTATGTATATCTCTTTTATGGGGTTTTTATTTGACTTTACAAAAGTGGTAAGGGATTTTTGTTAAAATCCAATTGTTTATCAATATTCATTATGACTAAGCCTCCAATGATGGAATATTATAACCTATATATTAGTAATATAGTGAATTTTATTCTCATATAGAAAATTATAGACATTAAATTTTTTCCTTTCATTTTCACTTCATTCATTATTCATGATACTAAAATTTGTTTTTTAATTACATTTGACTTCATTTCACTCATTAGTCAAAATACGTTTTATTCCACTTTCATGTTTCTAAACTGTTTTCCATAGTGTTTTAATATTATCTAATGAATTTTTAATGTAATTTTTACACATGATTTAATTATCATAATAAAAATACAAAATAATCCTATTATCATTCTCTGAATGAGAAACTTTTGGGTTTTTAACAAAAAAGAGAAAGAAATATTTGTTTTAATGCACATGAAAATAATTGAATATCCTTATATCATGATTAATAACTTATTGAAGGTTACCTTATAATTTTGCAGGGTAATTTCAAAAAAATTTCCATATTTGTTTAGTATTTTGATTTTAATGTAGTGAATTCAAAGTGAGGAGTGTATTTTCCTCAACAAATATTCAATGTGATATTTTAACGTAATGTTCATATAAGATAATATCCTTTAATGTTACTTATGCTTTAGTAGGGATATGATTCAATGAAACCATCATTATAATTTATATAGGTTGTTTATCATTATGAGGATAAGATATTTATTAAAATAGTTTATTATCTATGTGTTAGGATATATGACGATTGATTTTTGATCTTGTAGATCACTTATAAATGGATTATGGTTATATTCCATGTGGCCATTAACTTACATATTCCTCAAATTAATTAATTATTATTTGATAACTTATGAGATATATATTTTATGAATGAATCTAATTTCATGTCTGAATTTTAATTTTTGGACATGGTTTTCATGATAATAAGATTATGTGTGGACTTGGTTTTCATGTCCATAAAATTTTACATGGAACCAAGTTTTATATCCATAAGATTATGCAAGGAATAAGTTTCATTTCAATATGTTAATGTGAGGAGTTGATTTCAAGTTCATAATTAAATGTGTGAGCCTATTTCTATTTATACATGTCGACAATTTTATAATATTGGGTTTTTTAATTATTCATATCCCTATATTATGCTCTCATGACTCATGACTCATTATTAATGATTAAAAACTCTTTTAAATATTTTATGTTATTATAATAATTTTATATTTCATGAATCATGTCTCTGATAAATTAGATATTTGTTATAAAATTTTTAATTTATTATCATGTCAAATACTGTTATTATTTTCTTATGCTCATGTATTATCATTGCATGTTATCTTCTATTATTACCATTACTGTACATTAAATAAATCCATTTATAATATTTTTCCATTCCCAGGTTATGTAGAATGATTTTATGTAAACAATACCTAATATTCATTATTCCGGAAAAATATTTAAGTTCATTCATAATATAGGAAGATTATATATCTAGTATACAACATCACTAAGAGTTAGGGTCTCTCATGTCACATAATGTTTTTTTTAATATCCATAGAAAATTATGTAATATTTAAATTTGAAAAGAATGTCATTCTGTATTTGGTATCTGATCAATTATTTGTCAATAATATTTTATTGGGATTGAAAATTTTAATAAAACTATTTGGATATGTATATGTATAAGATAACATTATAATGTTTTATTAAAGAATATATTAGGTGGTTTTCCTAGAAATAAATCCCAATTTAGATACTATAAGTGGAATTGGTTTTGACATAGATGTATCTGGGGGTAATAACCAAGAAAATTGTTGGTTGATTATATCTTAACCATAATTATAGATAAAGGTGAGTTTGACTTTAAAAGGAACCATTTTTGACACTCTTGAAGCATATGCTTAGGTTAATTGAAATTTTCAATTTAATCCCATATAATGGAATTGAATAAATGATGACTATGGATGAACTAGTTTAATCCTAATGATTAATGTATTTAAAATAGGGAATCATGAATTATTAATTCTATAAATAATTTTTCATTATTAGGATTATTGATTCTCAAACCATGATTTGTAGTTTTATATAATGGCTAGAACCTAGACGAAGCTTATTTAAACTAATTTTGATGGATAATGGGGTGATTCTAGGAAACCAAATGGGATGTTGTCTGATGGGAAATATATTTTTGTTCTTCCTAATTAGGAATCAAGATATATGATTACTAACTTTTTTTAACAAATTCTCATACCCACGAAATAAGAGAAGAACATATTTTATTGAGAACTTGGGTGGGATAGAATATGGACAATGGATGGTAAATTTATTTCATGTTAAGAATGTGCAAACATACTCCCAATATAATGTTTCAAATGAACAATAATTGTTTTTATATATTTAAATAATGGGAATATATTTACTAATTTCAATGTAAAAATGAATATTTGGATGGTGAAAATGAATTTCATTATATTGAACAATTAAATATATTTTATATAAATTGATGGGAACCTGTAAATTATCTGTATCAATAACCTCTATTAAATATTAAATTCATTGTTGAGGATGGATATGTGTTATAATATTAATTGAAGTAAAAGGATTGAGGATTTTATGTATTATAAATTATATTATAAAAATAATTTTTTCAAATGTGTTTTAGTTATTAGATTCATGATTCATCAATGTATTGTTTTTAGTAGTTTTCAATATGGATCTCAAAGAATATAATGAATGTTAAAGATGAAGTAGAAAATCTATTTAATGGTAAAGAGATATTTTAGGAAAAAATTAATGATGGAATTAAAAACCTTGATATGTTACAAATATTTAGTTAAAAATGGAATGTTTATATAATGAGATGATCCACAATGATGAAGTTAATGGAATAATATAGATGATCTTGAAATTTGATAGTGATTTGATGAAAAATATATTTAGTTATCTTTGATGATGTTAATATCATTTTTGGTTCTATATAATATACTCAATAGTCTATTATTATATATTAAGAATTTGGATTATGTTAATTTTTTAATAATATATGTTTTAATTGGGGATTAATGGTGATTGAGGTTATTAATATGTTTTATGTGAACTTATAACCAAGGTATTAAAATGTTTTGTATTTGAAATTGTGAGTTGAATTATGTTATTTAGGGATAAATTTTGAATTTGATGAATTTTTTTCATTATGTATTTTATATTTTAGGGTTTGGGATTTGGTTAGACATATTTTTGAAGGGTCATAAGGTTAACCATTTATTGAATTGATGATAGTTATCTTCATGGGTTGTTTTTTAGGATTAAGAGATTAATTTATCATATTGGATAAATATTTTGGGACATTTAATTATTTTTAAATATTAAAATAAATAATAAAGGATTTTTCATGATTCTATAGATATTAGGATCCCTGAAATGGTAGATTTAGTTCTTGAGGCTTGAAAAATCATCTTGGAATCAGAGGTGAATTGGAAACTGAAAAATAATAACTATATTATGAAATTGTGGATAAGAAATTAATTAAAATATTGTATGAATATATTCTCACATTCTACATCTTTATACTAAATTAATACCAAAACCGTTAAAAAATAATCCTTAAATACATTATTTTTATCCTTACAACATTATTTTCAGTGAATTGATATAATTTTATCCTCTCAATGATTTATGGTTTTGTGGTCTTTAACATTCAAATATTTTTGCTCTCTATCACTCTACATAATTATATGGAAATTAATTTTTCCTCTATATACATATTTTACATCCCACTAATATTATCCTCTTTCGAAATATTGTTATGTGCTATTATAGAGGATCATCTCATTTCCATTTCCCCTTTTCATGAGGAAGATTCATTAACCATTTTTACATTGTTGGATTTTACCAAAATAATTTCCAAATGTCAAAACCTTGATTTTTGAATTTATGATTAAATTTTAATGTAGAAAGTTTTTTTAGTTTGGTTAGAGAGAATGTAAGATCCCTAAATATTATTTTAAAAATAATTATAATATCAATATCGTACATAACATTAAACAAAAATATTAATATGAATTGAGATATAAAATAAACTTATTATTATTTAATTGTGACATACCCATTGAATATTTATGTATTAATATGAATAAAAACATCAAAATTTATATTTCTAGTACCCATAGTAAATATAAATGTATTTTCCAAATCTCTGTAAATATGTAGTCAATTTTTTGTGAAGTATTTTAATACTTAGAAATTGAATTTTCATAAAAAATGATTTTCATTTCATTTTGTGCATGAATATTATATTTAATTTATAACACTATTTTAAATAATATTCAATAAAATGAATTTTTCATAATTATCAAATCAAAATTATCTTAGGGTGAATTTTAGGGATTATTGTAAATAGATATATTTTTTATGAATTTTAAAACATATAGAATTTTTTAAATTAAATTTTCATTCTCATTTTAAAGATTAAATATTATTTGGATTTTATATTAACGAAACAAAATTACTCTTCAATAAAATATAATCAAATTAATACATAGTAAGAAACATTATGATTTTTTTATATATTAAATTATTGGGCTTAAAAATACTTTTATTTGAAACAGTGTTTTTATTTTATTTTTATGCAATTATATTAAAATCAGGATTTTCAAGTTTTGGAAATTGACTCTTACAAATGGGTTCTATATTTGGAATAATAATTTCTATATTTGGTATGTATGTCCTTTTTTGGTCATTATCAATAGTAAACTTGTTAAATGTTATCACCGTGATAATGGTAAATCTGGTAATTAAGGTTTAAAATAATATGATAAAGACTAAGAATATCCATAACTCTGGTATTTAATATATTTTATGTGTTGTATTAGAAAAACATAAATGATATTAAATTTTAAAGAAATTTTATGCCAATTATCTTTTAAAATTTCTTATATATTATTTTTATGAAAATATAAAGAAAAAATGTCACTCTCTTGCTTCAAGTATCATTAATGTCTTCTAGAAAGGATAAAGAAACATATACTGAGTTATGAATTTTTATTTGAATGATATTTGAAACTTTATAATGGTAATTTTTTTTATAATATTATTTTTCAAATAATAACCTTAAATGCTAATTCAATTCAAACATAATTCATGTGAAAATTATTGACAAATAATGTAAATAAATTTGATAACATTAAATGAATTTTTTTAGGGATTTGTATTTTCCAACAAATTTATAAGATAAATATAACATATTTGCGACCTGATGAGGTTTTTGATTAGAATTATATCACTAACATTTAGTTTTCAACATCATATTATTTGACTTGTTCTTAAATTTACGTTAGTTGTATTTTAGGTTAACTAATATTTTAATAAATTATATAAAAATAATTAAAATAATGAAATCTAAAAATTAAGATTCTAAAAAGATTAAAATTTTAGTTATTTTACTATTAAAATCTATTTAAAACTTAAAAGTAAAATTACAACCCTTTAATATTGAAAATGTCATTAACACAATTTCTATTAAAATTGGTTAACACATGTTCTAATCAATCATATAATGTCTAAAATGAAATAAAAACTACTAAAATTTTATTGGTTTATTATATAATTTCCATATAATCCTTATATTAAAATAAATTTGATTTTTTAAAAATTTATACACGCGTTTAACATATATAATATTAAAACATTTTATGTATTTAACAAAATTACATTAATGAAATTTACATTTAAAAATTTTTATTGAATGATATAAAATTCATATGAACCAATATTTATCCAATTTAATGTGATATGGATTAAAATGTAATCCACAAACAATATATGGATTAATTTTCTTTTAATGCTAAAATTATTGACCCTTAGAGAGAAAAAATATTATATTGTGATAATTGTCAAAAGGGATAACAAAGGGTGGAAACAAAAATATTAGGGTAAAAATATCACGTAAAAATTTAAAAAAAAATTAATTTTATTATTTATAATTATATGGATATTATATTTTAAATATATGAATTTTGATTCAATTTATTATAATAATTAATTTATATCGATTTAAATATTTAACTAATTCCAAATGTGACCCACCCATCACATTTAAATGGGAACCACTTTTTCTCTATTACTCACATACTATGATACTTATATATCTGAAAATAAAAAGAATTATAGCTTCAATTATTTATTAAAAAATTCATAGATCTTATAGTATTTGTAAATGTCCATTTTTTTAGGATTAAAGTGGAATACAAAATTGTTTTATCAATGAAGAGATATAACATGTTACCGAGTGTTTACAGTTTTATTTATTGTTTTACATCCTCAAAATACATGATAAAAATTATAAAATAATTAATTATGTTTATTAATTATAATTATTTTCATTTAATATTTTTTTTAAACCATTATCAACTATCATTTAATGCTATGGAAATATAAAACATCCCTTATGCATACAAAAAACATTCCATCTCCTAAAAGAAGTATAATTCATTTTTCATCTCCACTTTAATTGAATGGTAATTATGATGGAATTAAATTTTATATTTTATATTTATTAAATATCTATTCTTCTATATTTATAATATCATATATTAATTCTTAATTTCTAGTCTCTTTAAGAATGATAATGTTTATCATGCAGTTGTGTGGACAACCACATTTAGAAAGTGATGTGATTCATTTTTCATTTATAATTTACATGGATATAAATTCAGATATATTTAATTAATATAAATTATATATATTTTTAATAATTTTATAAAGATGAATTATTATTTACCATTAATTTGTTCTCTCCATCAAAAAGTGAAAACAACATTCATGTGTACATACAACTTATTGTCTCTCATAATGACATAATTAATTTTTCTATATCTACATTTAGTGGATGGTTATATATATATATAATGGATATATATGACATTTATATGATGATTAATATTTTTGAGGTGATTTAAGTGGGATCAATGTTAAAGTTATGCTACATTCAAACCAAAATTCTTGTGGAAAATAAATCATTTGACACATATAAATGATGATTTTAATATGAAAATATTAGTAAATGGGATTTTAAATGTAAGAAGTGTAAAAAATATTATATTATAAAAAGGTAAATTATTTTAGTATAAAATTATAGTAACATTAAATTTATTATATATGATGTAATAACAATTTCTATGAAATTAAAACTTGAGGTGATATATTTTCTTCTCATTTTTACTAATTTCAAACACATGCCATATTAAGTAATTAAATATTTTATGTGTTTTATATTGTTCCCAAGAATGTATTTAGAAATTAATATCATGAAAATTATGGGGATATTTATAACTATATAGGATTCACTCATCCATGGGGATTTTAATCAAATGTTATAAAATATACAAGGGGTTTATGTTATAATATAATTATTTATCAGGATTTTTTATGAATATTTACTAAATGATTATATTTTATGAACAATATATCATTATTACCATGAAAATTATTATATTCTTGTAAATTATTAATATTACATTTTAATATTTCATTTTCCTCTTTTTAAGTATTCAATAGACAAAATAAATATTTTTATAGAAGTCTGACATTGTTTCTCTTATAGATCAAAAACCATTTTTCATCCAAGATCATGTTTCCTATAAAAGGTTTTCAATAATTTTTTTTAATGTTTTCCAATTAATTTTAAAGTCATTTTAACACATTTTTTATTGTTTATAATATATTTTATGAGGATTCTTTTTTTTTATTTTCTATATGTGTGTATTTTGAAATTTTAAAAAAAATGTTGAAGTAATCATTATTTTAATATATATAATGTCAATATAATTTACCACTATCATAAATAATTAATGATTTGAATATTATTTTATAATTTCTCATGGTTATTTTTTTAAAAAATACATAGTATGTTTGAACATTATCTATATTTATTATGTGATCACAAATTTAAAAGGGATCATTTAATAGAAAATTCTTCTATGTTGAAATAATTTTATGTTACTCATGATTTCATGGGGATATGAACAACCTATATCATACTTATTATTTATATATATTGTTTTTGACTATGATGGGGAGATATTTCTAAAAATAATTTCATTTCTACATGTTTTTAATATAGGATGAATTATTTATGATCTTTTAGAGAAAATATAAATGGATCGTGATTATATTTATTTTTTTTATAATAAAATTAGTTAAATTATTAATATATTATTACAATTTATGTTATTTTAATAATTTTAATGTTGAATTTTGAAATAAAATCCTTTTAAATTTTTTATTATTTTGACTTTGAAAACCAGCTTTGTCGTCACATATGCAGGATTAATTTTAAACTATGATTTTCCAATTATATTTATTTTATTTGGAAAATTAAATTATATAAATGAAATCATGATAATTTATATTATCTAATAAGTTCAGATTAATTTTTTGACCAAAATTAATTGTGAAAACAATAAAAATTAATTACTATAGTTAAAGAATATATTTGTTTATTAGTGGGTTATACTAAAATAATATGGATTAAAAAGTCCAAAGACATCTATAAAATCTATTTTATTGATATATAGATAACCTATATTGTCTAAAGATTTATAATATCTCTTTTTGGATCCTTGTTTCTTGAGAAAAACATGTTTATAACTTTTTATTTTCCAAACATTCCAACGGTTCCACTCACATCACGCATTAAAGGACACCCACTCTTCCATATTCATCACACCATAAAACATCATGATTAAGAAAATTATACAAAAAATACCATAAAAACTTCCCTATAATAATCCCATGAAAATTATATTTCTATTAAAACCAACCTAATAAGGCTTTTGGTCAAAACCAAAGGAGGAATCCCAATAAAGAGGGAAGTTTCTTCAATGAACATTTTTTTCCGAAAACTCCTTATTATATTATAATTAAACCATGAATATATAATAAACTAAATAACCAAAATATACTTTTATGTTTTCATTTCAAGTTCATGACCTACAAAAATCTCCACTTCCACCAAATGGTGTACAAAATAATCATTTTTGTATACAGAGTACTACCACCACACAAACACATTTCATTAGATTTTTCTTCACCACCTCTCTTTGTATGGTATGATGATAGATATAAATTACACACACATAGAAACACATACACAAAGACACACACACAAACATATATATGATATTTATAACATAATTATACCTCATTATTCATTATATAATATATAAATAGTTTAAATTCCCTTCTATTGAAGATATGATAATGTTGTTCATGTGTACAATAGACTACCGCCTGATCAAGTGATTTGATTAATTTTTACTAAAACATTACAAGGAAGATAATAAATATACTTTTATTTAATATATGAATTATAAATTACATATTTATAATATAGGGTACATATTTCTCATTATAAAAATATAATATATCATTTAATTTCTTACCATTTCACTCAATGAATGATGGTCCCTCACCTCATCAGGTTCAGATCTACCTCCCCCATGGCGCTGCAAACTAGGGTTTGTCTCTAAGATGATTCCTCACCTCGTCGGCCATTCTCTAGTGTTGAGCCCCTCATATGGGAATATGGATATGTAACGTGAGGTCTCGGCGGCTGCTGTGGTTTTATTCGATCACATCCTTCCCATGAGGAATGGTACTCGGTGAACAAGAGTTGAAGATGGGGTGCAAGTGGTCTCAGCATCGGCTTAATGTGATGAGTCCGAGAGCCTTGGATCTCATATTTATGTTGGACAAAGTCAAAATGTTGATATTTTCAGACAAAAAACCAGGGATTCGAACTACATGGATGGGAGTTGGGTAAGAGAGGTCCCACCAGCTGTTGAGGGTTCTTCATATCTTTCTTCACAAGTGAGGAGTGTCCATCAGCATGTTTGAGATGAAGGTGGGAAGAAAACTTCACCAGATCCTATGTCGGGTTCTCCTGATGCGCGGGGGAGAATTTGATCTAAATGTGAATATGGGCAGAGTACTTTTGTTGATATTTTTTGTTGAACTTCATGGGTTTCTTCTGATTCGCCTGAAAGTACTGAATTACAGCATGAGGATGGGTGGAGTTGTTCTGTTGAAGTTACAGATCTTAAGGCACATGAAATTGCACCAACAATCTGTATCCATGGTTTTCTAGATGAGGGTTCTACAATTAGTTACCCTTTTTCATGTTTCAACCAATCTATTGATCAATCCTTTCGAAGAAAAGGGAGTATTACACTTATTAAAGCTGATCCTGACATGGTATCAGTGTGACTTAAAATGGGTAAGTTCTCAATTATTGCTCGCTTATTTTTTCCTAAAGGCACTCAGCCTCAAAAAATGGATGATCTCAGGGAACATATTTCACCATTTTTGGGTTATCATCTTGGATGTGTGTATCGCTAGGATGAAGATATTTCCATATTCTCTTCCTTTAGGAAGATTTCAATGTCCGAGCCTAGGGCTTCGGTTCAATATCACTCAAACTGGGGATTATTCATTTATGTAAATGGGATAAAAAAATCAATCCTTTTGAGGTTGGTAACTTAACTACTCAAATATGGTTACAAATATATGGTTAAAACTTGATTCTCTGGCATCCTAAAATATTTTATGATATATCCTTATACATCAGTATCCCAATCAAAATTGATAGGAAAACTGATGTAGCTCAGCATTGGCACATTGTTAGATTCTTGGTTGAGGTCAAACTGGGGTCCACTCTTTTTGACAAGGTAATGATTACAACTGATGATGATATTATTTATTTAAAGATTATTAATGAAAAAAATTTCAAATTTTTTAAAGAATGAAATTTTATTACCCATGAATCATCTACCTGAAGGTGCTCTATAGTATGCAGCTTCTGTGATTTGGGTGGCCATGACATGAGTAAGTGTCTCAAAAAAAGAAAAAATCAAACTCATAAAGATGATGTTAATCCTTAATTGCAACATCATGTTTGTAAAAGTTATTTTAGACTGTTCATGGAATAGAAGACAAAGGTGCTGACAGTTTTTCCTGAAATGGGAGACCATCTAAATTCTTCCACCCCTAAAAAAGATGAAATCTTGGGCTTCCATCTTTTACAAAGAGACGAATGTTCACAACGCTGATAATTGTAATACAAGAAAAGGTTAAATATTTCAGCATGCACAGTCTTGTTTTACTTCTAAAGACGATGAATTAATGGTTGAAAATGTGAATGAAGGAGCCCAGTTATAGGTGGATCAACAGCTCTCACAAGAATGCATGGTTTCTTTAGGTAACCAGAAAGGTAATAATATCCTAGAATCTGACTCTATAGTCTTTTATAAATATTCAACTATAGTTATCGATAGTGAAGGATTTCAGCTCATTTCTTACTAGAAGACAAAGCCCCCAATTCCCACTTTAGCAGTGGTTGAGCATTCTATTGCATGTAATGTTGTCAGTCTATCTGAGCACCATACAGGTGACATTGAGATGCTGGATTCAACAATGATCACTTTTAATGATAAAATGAACCACGATATGGTGGACCCAATAAAATAAATGACTATTGAGGGAATGGATAAGGATATGAAATAAGTAACTTCTCCTGACAAATGTGAGTAATGACAAGGGGGCATCTCTGATTCCAAGAGAACTGTTACAGAGATGCTTTTAAAAATGCATCAATCTATTTTTTTCATATAGAGGGTGATCGATATGTAATGGGTGTGGTCGTGGAAGGTTTGAATGGAATGCCTTTCAGGATAAAGAAAGAATAATAAGTGAAATACTCTTGAAAAAGATTGGTAAGTAGTTAATTATTTGGGTTTTGTATTTTTTTTCAGTACTCTTCTCAGCCACTATCTTTTACTATATTTTAATAATAGGCCCAGCCTCAATATTTCAAAAAAAAACTCAATGAAATATGAGGACATCCTTTTAATATGTGTGTACTATTGACATCACGATGCGATTTGAATATATATTTCAATCACCACAAAATATGAATGATATAAATAAGTTTATTTAAAAAAATATTTAATTTTCGATATAATTATTTTTCAGGAAATAAAAAATATTACATACCTTCTTTTAAAAATGATCAATGAAAAAAGGAAATTTTACTCATTTGTAAGTGTGACCTATCATCTATATGATCATAACACAATTCATTTTAAAAATACATATTTCAATATTAGTCATAAAATTATAATTGATTCATAAATATGATAATAATTCCAGGATTATTATTCTATATATGATGGAATAATGATCAAATTTATAGGATAAAAATATAGAATCAAATAATTTATGATAAACAATGTGGCTATTACCAGAAAGGTGATTTTAACATAGATTTTTTAACAAACATGTATTAAACTGAAATATGCTAACCATATTTGGAATGATATATGTGTTTATTAAAATATGTTGAAATTAATTATATTATTATATATGTGGATTGAAAATTTACAATGTATGTTGAGACTCATGGTAAGAGATATATATTTCCTCTTTTATTCTTGGGAGACATATGTAAATTCACAAATTTTTTTGTGTGGTGTATATACTAACTCATTAAAATATTTTATCACAACTATAATAATTTGGATTATATTTAATGTTTCATTGGGGGGTATTATTTATTTGGACTTATGATTCAAAAGACACCCAATCATTAAGTGATATTTGTTATAATTTTCCTTCTTTGAGACATATGTTATGTTATGATCCTATTTTATTTCTGAGGGGTGTATAAAACCACAATGAAATTTAATATGGTGAATTTATTTATTATTATTTTATCCATAATTTTATTTAATGTAATTATTTCCCTTCAGTTGTGATTCAATTTTACCAAATTCATATGGTTTTTATGTTATAATCACATTATTTAATAGGATTTCTTATCACTATGCTTCCACTGATGATATATTAGGATCTATATAACAAACCAATATATAATTATATGTAACTTTTTAGATAAATTATTTTCATTTGATATTAAAATTTAAAACCCAATTATTTCATATAGAATATATTTCATAAAATCGCACAGAGACTACAAAAAAATTATAAATGAATAATGAATGAAATAAGAGTAGTTTCTATAAGTTAATGATAATTTACCAATAGAATAGTAACATGGATATTATAATAGTAATGTGAAATTTGTGAATTGTTAAATGACCAATTGAATATAGATTCAAAAATTAAATTGAAAAAAATTTCCCATCCTATAAATGAAAATATCATATAATTATATCACATATTAAGTAAATAAATGATGATTAAATGATAAATTAATTACTGGTTTCTTTATAATGAATAAATGTTTATTTAAACATTTTTTTATTAAAATAATTAATTAATATAAATTTTATTTGAATAAAATAAATTCTTAAATTGAAATTTTCTTATCTTGTGATTATATGATCATTTTATGGGACGTTGACTAACGTTTGAAAGTTCTATAAAATCTGTTATATATTTTATATTATTATTTTATAAGTAAATAGATATTTTAATTTGAAATAAAATTACACAAATATATAAAATTATTTAAATAAAATTAAGTTTCTTTTTTAATTCTATACATTAAATAATTATTAGTGGGATTTTTTGGAATTTTTTAAAACACATGATTTTTTCTTGAATAGTAAAATATAGTAGATATATTTTAATCCAAAAAATGAATTAAAACAACATGAATGATAGAAGAAACCATTAGTTTTAACTCTCAATCACTACATTTATTTTTAGTCACTTAATATTTACTATTTATTGTCATGAGATGAAATCATAAACTAATGAATAAAATAATGAGAAAACACCCATCTCCTACTCTATAAATTCCACCCCTCACCACATCTTCCCATCACACATCTAAATCCTTGAAGATTAGATAATTTCTAATAAATACTCTTCCAAAACCATTCCTTATATTTTAATATTACATGGCATCAAAAAAAATAACAAAACAAATTTCCTTAATGAGGTTCTTAAAGGGAAGAATTCTAGAGGTAAGTCTTTTTCCCATTGTCAATCAATTTTATTTAATTTATTTTCTTCTTATTCTATCCTTTATTAATTTGTACGATATAAAATTATAACTATGTTATTGTATATATATTTAATTTTTATTATGTTAATGGAAATAAAATCATCAAAACTCTTATTTTTCCATTTATATTCTAAAATGAAAACATCATCCATGAGGTTCCAATTTACCACCCTTATAGATGATGAATTTCAATTTTTCAATTCTACCATTATTTCTATTCATATAACCATTTTAATGGATGAAAAATATTATGAAATATATATTACATCCAATGTGATATAATAGGACCATTATATATACATGACGTTAATTAATATTAGAAAACTAGTTTGTTATGATCGAAACACAACAAAATTAATCTAAATGATTATCACTAATAGTTTATCTAATTAATCATCATAATTCAATAGAGATGAATAAAATATATATCTATTTAATATTATTTATTTTCATTAAAAACATAAAATATCAATTTTTGACAACAATTATTATTTTACATGATTTTCAAAACATTTATACCAATAAACTGATCATCCAAAACCAAGGAAAATTTGATCATGACGATAAATTTCTATCATATAACTCATAAAAAGAAAATAAATAAACATAATAAAATTATAATAAATTAAAAACTCATATAAAGGGTTATAAATAAATTTTTAAGGTATTTAAACCTATTATCTAGTACATTATATTCCAATGTAGAACCCATTCAGATATAAGGTAAGGGGACTTCATCTTAATTTCAATTTCATTGAGACACACATGGATTTGAGCCCCTAATAATTTTAATGTTATTTTTATACTATCCATTTGTCGTCATTTTGAGTTAGAATTTATATTCTTTTTAAATACCCTTATTTTGTTGAATCATGGATATAATTATTTTCTAATTCGTAAACCCTTTTTATATACAATGATTTCCTTGAATGATGAAATGTTGATAAATTTGTATTTCCTACTAAATATAGATATTTTGATAAGAAATATTCTTTATCATCTAAATATTTGTATGAAGAATGTTTTTTAATTTTATTGATGTGTGTTTCCTAAGTTAATATCCCCTTCATACATCGATAGGTTTTTTGAGAAAAAATAGTGGTTGATAAACACTTCATGTTTGTCTACGAAAATAATCACCCGGGTATATACCAATAGACAGAAACCATATTTACCGTATGATTTTTCTTGTGAAAAATACAAGATGTCCAAAAATTGGGAATTTTTTCTTTATTTATCTTTCCAATATCATTATCCAAATGATATTCACAATGAAAAAATGACTGGAAGCATTTTCCTTCTCTGTTTACTGATGGTGTGTGTCTTTCAGTTATTAATTATTACATAATGATTGTGAATAATTGTGTTTCTATTTTTATTGATTCATTCTTCAGCTATATGTATCACATACTGAGAATATGATATCAATATATTATTATTTTCCTTCCCCTTGTAATGAAGATGATATCTTTGAATAAATTACTAGAGTAAGTTTATTTTCGTTTGATATATAATATTATTTATTAACAATGATATAAAGAAACAATGTATTTGTCTAGTTTCTTTAAGACTAATAAATTTATATATCCTTTTTGATGTGGTCTCCTCGGTTAGTTCCATTTAAAAAAGGTGTCCAGTGACTCTAGGATACTGTGTTGAGGTTGTACCTTTTGGTATCATAGAATGTTTAGCAGAAATCACGGGAACTAGATTTTGTAATAACAGTTTAGGGAACACAATTGTGTGATTGAAATTGAGGATAATCATAGAGTAATGTTGTAGATTTTTTTATGTTGGATATAATGTGATATTTCATAGAAATACATCAATTTATAGACACTACATGTGGACATGGTTCTGGAATAGATTCACCTAGGGGTAAAAACACTAACATGGTGTCCTATACAACACTCGGGGAAACCTAGTACATGATAATGACCCATTATACGTGCTTGTATTGACACCCATATGAGTTGTTCTTAGGATAATCCAACGTGACATTACAAAAAATTATGAAGAATTTAAAAGTAAATACATCCATAAATAAACCATGTTTATACTTATGAGATTATCAATGGAAAAATATTCAATTTATAGTTTATGTTTTTTATTATTATAAATTAAGAATTATGAATCATCAAATAATTTTTTTTATAAAATTGTATATAAATTGTTCCTAATGGAAGAAAATTAATCAATACAGACAGAAAATTTTTGGATTTCCCAATTGGGAAAGTAAACATAGTAAATATTTTCGTTGAGTAGATCATGAAAATATTAGGAAAAGATACATATTTAATGACACATACCCATAATATATCTATTTCGGATCATGTTATGCAACAAATGTCACTATATTTTAGTGGGATTACTAATTCAATGCTTTCTTAGTTTTTTAGCAAGTCCGTTGAAATGATATTTCAAGCATTGGGATTCAATGAAAATAAAAAAGTAGTAATTACAGTATATTATCTGAAGGAAGATACTATTAAATGGTGTTCATTGATCCAAAAATCATAGTATTATGTTTAAATAGAAGACATGGAAATGATGAAATTTTTAAAAAAATTGAAAGATATTTCCCTCATTGGAAATGAACTAAAATGATGTGAAAATTCATTATCTTTATTATAATAGAAGAAGACTGTATTGTAGAGTATGAGGATACCTTCATATGGTATATGATGAATCTTACATTAATTATTCATTAAGACACTATTTATTATATAAAATTACACCTAATTATACTTAAATGATCGATAAAACCTGTGAATTTGAAAAATAGTTACATTACAATACAAATTAAAATATGGAAAACAACATCATCACTAAAAATTTAAATAAAATGCTCTCATATACAACATCCTGGGATAACATGATTAAATAAAGAAGAATTGGATGATATATAAATCCCTGTAAGAGAATAATCATGGAACATGGTAATAAAATGTATACAATAGGCATATCAGGAGGCATAAAAAGAGTATGAACTATAAAACTTAATAGTAATACCTGATATATAATGATAACCTAATTAAAACATTTGAATGTATAAACAGCATAAGAAATTGGATCCATAGTCAAGGATAACTACAAAAACATCCTAAAGGAACCATTCTCATAATTTAATCAGGTTCACTCCTTAAACTGACATGACACATCATGAATCTAATCATTACCCAATGTGCTTGAGCACGCTTTAATTACAAGTGCACCCATCACAATCATTTTATTCTAATGCTTATGTGTGCCCCAAATATCATAAAATGTGGATTCATCAATTATAATTTTTTCTTCTGCAAAAAATGAAGTGTAGATAAAATTCTTGTAAAGAACAAAAAATAATGGGTATTAGTGCATAAATGGGAATATCCTTGATACAAATTGTGTTTTGTATTCACTACAAAATTTATTGGGCATGCATTCCCTTGATGAAATTTTGGCAGTATAAAAGGGATGTGTAAATATTCATGGAAGGAATTAATGAGAGTGTAATGGGAATCTCATCATTTATAAATCATAAGGATAGTATGGGGAAGGTGTTAAATAATAAACCATTATTAGGAATTTAAAATTATATTGTATCAATGAAGAATATTTCTGAATAATTTTGACATATAGTTGTTCTCTTTTGTGATTTTAGCATCATGACAACATCACATAAAAATCATTAAATGGGTTGATGAGAGAGAAGGGAACTCTCGTTAATTTTACATAAAATGGCCAGTAATAGGGAAATGGAAATAAATATCCCAACATTAGGAAGGGGTAATAGAATACATAACATAATAAAGAAACATGAATAAATATGTCATGGAATAAATCCTTACAAGAGTGTGTGACTCTAAAAGCATGAAAGGGACTTCGTGAAAACTTGGGGCACCATGGGAGGATTATATAGAGCTGATGACAGAGTAAGGACATGATCTAGAGATTTTGAGTGTATAAAAATAGGAGATTCGGTGGTTTTATATAGGATATAGAGGTAATAAATTAATATTTAGATTTTGGACACTAAAAATAAAATATTTAAAACCACCAACATGCCCATGGTTTTTCCCATGATTTATTTTCTAAAGGATAGTGTTTTAATTAATTTATTAGGAAATGGGATTAAATTAATAAAATAATTTTATTTTATATCGGGATTTGAGTGACACATTTAAATAAAGGAATTTAAGACACTAAAATATATTAGTGTTTTTTGAGGATTCAAAAAGCCTTAATAAAAATAATCAATTAAAAATGAAATCAATTTATATAAAATGGAAAATATATAATTATAGATGTATATAAATTATATTATTTATTACATCATATATATTTAATAAACATACTTTTATAATTATATTTAATAAAGATATTATTTTTGGAAAGGTAAATTTATTCATCCAAATGAAATATTTAATTGAATTGAATAAAACACTAAAACAGTATTCATGATTTATTGTGTGAAAAAATATATTAATATATATTTACTAAATTATGTACCTAATAAAAATTATATTGTCTTGATACGTATCCCTTTAATAAACTATCATATTCCTGAAGGGAAAGGTGCGTGATGGTTATACTTTAATAAGTCCCTTCAATAAACATGATTTGGGTCATGATCTCAGTGAGCTTGAACTTATCTCGTAAATAGTTTCAGTCAAGCTTAAGTTGTTGGATATCTGCTTGGGGTAGGTCATGTGAAAATCAAAATGATGATATCTCGCTTAGAAAATCATAAAAATGGGCTTCCAAGGGTATAATCATAATGGATGAGGCCATCACTTCATTTTCCTTTGGAAATTGGATTTGTTAAGCTCATATATTTATACAAATCATGTTGTCACTATTTAACAACTATATTATCAAGGATAATTATTTGTAAAAGTATTTTGAATCCCATTATACATAAATAAAAACAAGTGATTGTGTTTTATATAACTATACTACACAATAAAACATTAAATCTTAGGAGAAATGTTTTCATAATAGTTCGGTTTGTTACAATCTCTCCCCCCCTCCCCCCGTTAGAAATTTCGCCCTCGAAATTTTCATTTCACCCCTTAAAATAGATGAAGTTAATTCTATCTTATTACTTCTTCTGATTCCAACATTTCTTCTTCAAAATTGTTTTTTCTCTACAACACGTTAATATGGTGAATTGTCTATTTTAAAATAACATTGTCTCTACAATATAAAATCTACAATGGCTACCCCTCATAGGAAATAACATTCTCAAATGGTACCAACTATGGATTTAGTATATATGAGGAGTCAATTATGTACTTATTGAAGAGTTATTTATGTAATACATCATGTACACAAGATAGTTTTGGTGGGAGTGAATGTATATATGACACTACTCCAATGGGATCTAGGATCTCAAAGGGTCCATTGTATCTGATAATAAACATCTATTTCATTCCAAAACTCATCACATTCATCCATATAATTATTTAGAATAATAATATCTATCTAACACCAAACTGTAGATCTCATATTTGATTATTATCATAGTTTTTTAGCTTACTCGAAGCATCTTTGATGTGTTTCTAAATGGTATTATCATTCTCTAGATCTTCCTTGAGCATTTTAGGACATATTAGTTTTCCTTCCATAACATCATCCAATCATGTATTTCTCATACTCATATTCCCATTTGGAGATTCATAGGATCCATTTGGATGATTGATAAAAATATGTTATTTGTAAGAGAACATTACCATAGGAATATATTGATCCCATCCTCTTTTGAAGAAAATTCAGAATTCTCTCAACATATCCTCAAGTGTCTGGACAGTAAACTATGATTTTTTTATTTGACGGTGATAAGTCATTTTGAAGTTCAACATAGTGTTAATAGAATGATGATTACATTTCTTGAACCTAGAGAGGAATTTTGTATCTCGATCAGAAACAATTGATAGTTGTACTCTATATATCCTAACTAATACCAATGTGATTTTCCAAATAAAATAGATCAAGTGAGAATACCACTTGTATCATAATGATGTTTTTAGTCTTCATAAGGAAATCCACCACAAACCATATCAGATTATGCCCTCTTAATGTTATTAAAGGATTGGTGACAAATTCAGTGGTGATGTTTTCTTATTTTTATATAGGTATGGGTAATGGTTTCATCATCCCCTTTCCATTCCACATTTACTAGAAAACATAGAAGTCATCATGATGTATATTCTGCAATATCGTTCTTTATATTGTCCCACCAGTAGTGTCCATGACGACCTCAACACTTCTTTGTGCTTCCTGGGTGTATAGAAAAGGTCTATGTGCATCATCCAACAACTCCTTCTTTATCTAAGGATTTTATGGTACAAATATTCTGGAACCAAACAACACAAAACCTTCATCAGTAATGTTGACATCCAATGATATCTCTTTCCTTATAGATTCCTCTTTCTTCTAAATTCATACATAATATCTTTTATCATATCTTATACTCTATAAAGGATATTGCTGAGAAATGAATTCTGAAAGTATTGATGATGTTTCTTCCTTTATTATTTCCATTTCCATCCATTACAAATATAAGAATATCATATCCCTATGATTTCACATCAATGACAAGAATTTCCATGTCCTTTCAAATTTGAGCTTGTTCTAATTTATTCTCTTTCCTAAGATGGTATTGGATTGGGAATTAATATAATATTATGAGATCTAAACATATTTTTTTCGACTCATATTCATCTATTATTGTGTCAATATATAACTAAGGATTTTATGATCCATATAAATTTAACACTTATACCAAAAGAGATAATTCTGTCAAATTTTCAATGGAAATATCAATTCTACCTACTAAAAATATTTCATTGTGTGGTTTTATTCAAAAAAATTTAACTACCATAAAGAATAGGATTTCAATTTTGTTTAAATTTACTAACATCTCAATAACTTTTTCAATGTATCGATGAATACCACATAATGTTCTCCACCGGAGGGTAGTGTTAGAACATGGGTAGTGAAACACCTCTTTTTCAACTCCTTTAATCTCTCTTTACATGTATCATTTCATGAAAAAATTACTCTCTTAATATTTAGATTTGTAAGATGGTTTGTAAATCAAAATAAATTTCTCAAAAATCAGTGATAATACCAATCTTATACAAGGAAGAAACAAATATCTATCATAGATTTTTTCTTAATCCATCCTTAAATTTCTTTTATCTTTGAAGGATCCACATATATCCCATTGGTTGTGAAGATATTATATTTTAATTTCACTTCCTTCAACAAGAAATCACACTTGTTTTATATTTCTTATAGCTCCTCATTTGCCTATATTTTTAGCACAGTGCTAAGATGATCATCATACCCATCTTTACTTTTTCATTATATTAGAATATCATTTCTAAAGAATAATTAGAATATTATAAGGTAACACCTAATGTCAATGGTAATCATGTCTGTGTTGTTTTCTAGAATATTAGTGAGTCTAAAGGGAATAACCCTGAACATATAGAGCTCATGCCCTTTATAATAATCAGTCCTTGGGATATCATTATTTTTTAACCTAACTTGTTAATATCCAAACTGCAGACCTAGCTTACATAAGTATTCTACCCAACATAGATGATCCTAAAAGTCATAAATCTGAGGTAGAGGATACTTCTTCTATACCATGATCATTTGGATTTCATGATAATCGATGGAAAGGTTCATTGACCCATCATAATATTTGATGAATTGGACCGGTGCAACACATGGTACATCGCATGGGCATTTGAACCCTTTGTCTAAATTATCTTGTATTTATTCATTAAACTACTCAGGGTCAATGATATCCATTCTATAAATACTATTTGATAATGTTAACACCCCATTTAGAATAATTATTGAATACTAAACCTCTCTACTAGGAGGAAGACCGGGATATTTCTCAAGAAACACATGAAAATATTCCCATGTAATGGTAATGTCTTCATGGATGATTTATTCCATTGACTCAATCACTTTAACTATATATTATTTCTATTGGTTAAATAAATACATGTTTGAAATAATGGTTTTATAGAAGAACCATTTTCTCCTTACATTTTTAAAAAATTAGAGTACAGTTTACAATACAGAGAGTGATTTCCTTCCCAAAGAAATATATGATGGATCTATATAAAGAAATCCAAAACATGCCCAAAAATGATTCATATTGCATCAAAGGGTGGATAAAAAGGTTCTCTATAAAATTCAGACCTCTAACATTAAAAATGGAGGATTTATATACTTATGATTTAGTAATTTCCCCATTTTCCATTTTCACTAACATCTCAACTACTTAGCTTGGTGGTTGTGTTTGGACAGTTTTACTAAACATTCATGACTTGAAGGAATGTGTAGTACCAGAATAAAAACATTTTTTCTCTATTATTAAATATATAACTAAAATACTTATCAACCCTTCATTTTCATGATTCATTTTGGAAGTAGTGATTAAAAAATCTATCACTTTCTTCCTTGGAAGTTGTTAGTTATCGATGAAAACCCTTTTACTAGTGAATTGGATAGCAATGTGACCTGGTTCTTTAAAGTTATATCAATGAATAATATGTTGAGGGTTTATCAATACATTCCATTTCTCTATAATAGTATCAATATTCTCTTATAGATAATCTTTGTCTAGGTTCCCTTCAAACCTATACATAAAATATTTTGTTATCCCCTTTAGGCAATTTACAGGGTGTTTATTTCCACACCATTGAAAAGTAGGAATATATAATTTCATTCCACCGTTATATTCCTCAATCAAACCATAAGAAATAAAATCTACTTTCCTCCTTTTATACCTATGATACCCATGAGATTTTTCAATCAAATTTTCAATGGTTAGGGAACAATATACAAACTCTTCATAACTATCAATGTCACTGATTTAAAATTCTCTTCTTAGACTAGGTTTTATTTCACCAAAGAAGTGATCATCCTGGTATTAGTGGGTAAATAAAATGTAGTTAGTGTAACATGCTTGTTAATTAATGTTTTTCACGAACACCCTTATATATTCTTAATCATTTCTCTTGAGTTTGATGGATTCAATTTTTATTTTAAGATGGAGAGTGCAGGGAAATATTTTTCCAAAAATATTTTCCAAAAATATTTGTACACACTTTCATTGATATCTTCATCTAGATTTGTATTTTGTTAAAAGTTCCATACTTACTAGCTTAACCTACCATACAATAAATATCAAGTAGAACCTTATCTTCTTCATAACATTAAAGGATAGAGAAGATATTCTAAATGGAGTTGATCTACTATTCCAAGATTAAGGGATCAGATTACCCATTAAAATTAGGAGGCCATTGATTCATGAATATCATTATTGTGACTTATTCCCTACTATGAGGTTTTATGATATTCCTAATAACATATTATATTTAGAACAGTAGTCATCAGATAGAGTATCTTCATGAAGTGTTTGATTCTTTCTCACATCAGGTTAGTAATATCATTTGGGAAGTCATCACATTTCTCATCACATTGATTACCTAATTTCCTATTTCTGGTCATTATATTGAATAAAATAAAAATTATGTATGAGTATATTTATCTTATATTAAAATAAATGAGAATTTAATTACATTAAATGCATAACATAAAATATTCATGTATTTCATTAGCTTATATATTTATACATTTCAGTATTTTTTATACATGACCTATTTTCTAACATATACCTGAATGGGAATTTTTTTACTACATAAAACTGATTCATAATGTTCTTATGAATTAAAAATGCATATCTTATGGGAGTGTCAAAACAGGTTCATAATAAGTCCCGTTATTGTGTACAAGGTTACCCTTATTCTAGCTTGAAATAGGTTTTCCGATTTATTACTCCTAGGTTCATTTGTGCTAGAACAACATCCACTTATATTATTTATACATGGATGTATTTTATTGATAAAAAAAACTCTGTACTGTGCAAAATATATGGTTGTTTTCATAAAAATTATCAAATCCCTATGGAATTTACTAGAGTGTCTTAATCCTAATCCCAAAACAACTGAAATTTTCCATTTATAGCAATTTTAATAACTCTTCTATTTATTACCCATTAACACATGATTTATTACAGAAAATTACAATTAATTTAACATAAATGATCAATATGTCTAGTTTATTTGAGAAATAGGTACATTATATTACAACATAAATCATGGAATAAGCCATCATTATTGAAAACTTGATTAGCATGCTCACACTTAAAACTACATGGGATAACATGAATAAATACATAAGAAAGGGATGAGTTATATATCCCAAAAATGGAATAATCATGGAATGAGGTAATTTTTTTAGAAAATATGAATATCTAATGGAATAATGTTTTATAAATCATAAACATGAATGATAAGTCATGATATAGCATGTTAACATAAATTAAACATGATAATATAAAAAAAACAAGCAACATTATATGATAGGTCCATGCTAGCCACACGAAATAATAACAGACAAATCCAATAAAAGAATTAGTTTCAATACCTATCTCTAAATTATGTATCATTACAGTAGAAAATATCAAAGGCATTGGAGTGCTATATAAAACTAGTCTCACTCATCACTTTCATATCATTTTCATCCTTAAGAATACCACATAGATCATAAAAATTAGATTCCATCATCGTCATTTTTTATACGACAATCATGATGTTTTAAATAAATACATGTAAATTCACAGTAATATGAGTATAATAATGTAAATTTAAAAAACATTTATAGAAATTGGGTATGGTGTTAACTATACAATTTTTTTTTTCATGGATTCCTGTTTTGAAATCACTAAATCATAATAGAATACATTAAATTTTCACGGAAGGTCTTAATGAGAGGGAAATGCATCTCCCATCATTTATAAATGAAAATGATAAAATGTTTAATTTCTAAAAAAATAACCCAATATTATAAAATCAAAATTAATTTCCATAAAAATAATAACATTCTTGAATAAAGAGACGAAGGAGTGGTTCCCTTAAAAAAATTGATAGCCTAATGAGTTTACATAAAAATTTATAAAATGGGTTGATGAGAGAGAAAGTGGAATCATGTCAATCAGAAATAAAATTGGAATTAATTGTCACTTGTAAAGACATATCCCCACATTAAGAAAGGAATAATTGATTTCATATCATAAAAAAAAATTGAATAAATTTGAGAATGCAATGTGAACTTACATGAGTGTTTGACTCCAAAATCGTGAAAAGTGGATTCACAAGAGCTTCAGGTAGCTTGGGAGGAATATATAGAATGGATGAATGATTAAGGATTTATTTCAAGTATTTTTACTAATTCTAAATAGATTAAAGGGTTGGGTTTTATAGGAAAATAGAGGTATATGTTTGGTAGAGAGGTTTTTGACACTAAAAAAAATGTACAAAACCACAAATCATCTCAGGGTTTCTGCCCAGAGTTTAAACTAAAGGGGACTGTTTTTAATTATTTTATTAATAAATGGTATTAACTTATTAGAATAATTTACTCTATTATGTGAAGGTGACTGAAAAAATTAAATATAATGATTTAAAATTGTAAAATATATTAATGGTTTTGGATGATTCATAACGGATTAATAAAAATAATCAAATAAATTCAAAAGAACATTTTTATAGGGGAAAACATCGATTTGTTCAAGGATACCGATTGTAGTATTTATTACATCATTTATGTTTAATAAAAATATTTTAAAAATAATATTTAATTAAAATATTATTTATATAAAAAGTTCTTTTATTCATAAAAAATAATTCATTAATTGAATTGAAAAGTAAAAAAATATTCATGTTTTATAGGATCTATATAAAAATATATTCATAATTATTTAAAAAATAATGTAAAAAATCAATTTGAATGGGTCTTTTTACATATCCCATCAATACACAAATGTTCCCTAAGAGTAAGGTGTGTGATAAGGAGATTTTCCTGGGGTTATTAGGGAATCATGGTTTGGGCTGTGATCTTGATGAGCTATAAATTTAAGCATAAATAGTTTTATTTATGTTTATGAAGTTAGAACATAGAATGGTTTTGGCCATGAGAAATGTCCTGTGATTTTACCCCCTTGGAAACTCTAATTAATTGGATTTATAGGGTACAATCCTTATGGATGATTCCATCAATTATATTATCTGTTTCAATTGGATTTTTAAAATCCATACACTTATACTAATGATTTTATCACGATTTTGTTACTATATTATCAATGGTAAATATTTTTAATGTCTATTGAATCCTATAGGATATAAAATGAATAATGTGCATGTGTTTTTAATTAACATATCACATAATAAAACCACAAATCATAGAGATAATTTATTTATAATATTTCATTATGTTACAAGGCAATCTATGTATGCAACAAAATAAAAAAATAATTTGGAAGACGAGATTTATTTTTATTTTAAGGACTTAAACCATGTCATTGATGGGCACTGACTTCTAAATCATTTTCATCATTCGATATAATAGTATTATATTCCACCACAATAGAGAATTAATTTTCTAGATCTTATATATTAAAAAGAAATAAATATAATCAGAGGTCTTATGATATCCAAGGAAAAGGTGAAGCATCAAAAAAGAAAAATAGAATGAATCAATTTCCATTATGAAAAAATATGCAATGAATCCTCATGGGAAATGCTTGAACAGAATGTGAGTTTTTTATAAGTGTAGAGAAATTGGTCCTCGATCTAGTGAATTCATGAGATAATAGTAAATCAATTATGATAAATACATCATCTTTAATAGAATGGGGAATTATTAAAATCCTTTTCATAAGTGTTAGAGGAATCTACCAAAAAAGAGAACTAGAGGATATGAAGATGAATATGTGATCAACACAGCTGATGTAGAATTTCCCAATTATGTTGTGGAATGTACCTTAATAATATATTCAAATATGGTAAATTATTTATTTTATTCTGGGTTAACATTATCTTTTTTTATCATCCCAGTTTTTCAAGAAAATAATACATTTCCCTTTCGATTTAACAAAGGAGTTTTTATTCAAAACTCTTAAGGGAAGTATCATTGTAATAAAAATGTGTTGTTTAATAATCTTTCTAACCTATAAAAACAATTTATATTATGAAATTATCATCACACCCATGATTTACATATTTATAATCCTCGATTTGGACATTCCTTAAAAATATAATGATAATTTTTTTCAAGGATAATGAAATTGTGATCAGTTAGAAAGTTATAGAATCCCATATCAATAGAGAAGAAAAATTATCATTATATTTTTATATATTCTCCTTTAGTAGCTCTACTGAATGAAATTTTCGGTCATTAAGTAGAAATAACATAAAAGTATGAGGAAAAAAATATTAATATTTAGGATGTACCAATTAAGCTGGAATACATTGATGTATATCATAAATAATTACATACGCACCCCCAGAGCTTGAAGTTGATTTTACCATTGATCTAATCTTTGACGTAAGAAAAATCTCATAGAATCCTTATTTAATTGTATATATTGAATTAGGGGAACTAAGGAAACAAATTTTTGAGTTGAGTAAAAAGGAATTTATTTTCCCTGTTATTTCTCCATATGGAGACCTTGTTCCCTTTATGAAAAATAAAAATGGATCCTTGATGTTTTGATTTGAATATAGAGAAATTAATGGTATTAAAATAAATGAAATTTATCCCCTATATCAAATTTATTAATTATTTTATTGAATCCATGAAAATCAATATTTTGGGATTATTTTTTTCATTTTGGATATCATATTTTTCATGTGAATAAGGTTTATATTCCTAACATAGAATTCTGAACCTGGTATGGAAATTATGAGATTATAGTAATTATATTTGGAGTGACTAATTAATCCCCTATTTTTATGGATCTAATGAACAATGTATTAATGGAATACTTTGATAAATTCATTTTGGTATTAATCATTGATATCTGGGTGTAGTCCAAAAGATACGAGTACTGAGAGAATAACATATGGATTTTAATGAAGACTCTTAGAAGAAAAGTGGTATATGGGAAGTTAAAATTTATTGAATTATGTCTTCAAACAATTTCTTTTATTTTAAATTTTGTCTCTATGATGAAATATCAGATGATGCTATGATGAAAAAGGCAATCCAATATTGTTATATTCTAAAAAAATACTGAGCTTCTTAGTTTAAAATTTTTATTAGGTTACAATATGTTTTTTGTTCATAAATTTTCTCAATTGGAAAACCCACAAACCAAGATCACATGTAAAGGGGTTACCTTTGTATGTAAGAAATAATATATATAACTTTTTAAGGAATTTATGAGAATATTGGTCAATTATCCAATTTTCAATCTTTCATCAAAAAATTATGTGTTTGTGAATTATAATGATGTCAATGAATGGGCTGGGTTTTGTCCTTATTAAAATGATAAAGTAATTGAATATCCATCGAGGAAGACGAAGATTCATGAATAAAATTATCTAAATCATGATCTTGATTAAGAAGTCATAATATTTTCTCTGAACATATGGAGACACTGTCTCTATTGTGAAAGATGTGATTTATATATAGATCAAAAAAGTATGAAATTCGTCTTTACATAGAAATAACTCAACATGAGTCCATGGTGCTGGATCAAGTTACTCAGTGATTATGATTTCTCAACAAAATACCAACAAGGAAAAGAGGATAAGGTAAAAGATTCATTATAGAGAAATGATCATAGACATCTAAACAATATGAGGATTGGGAAATATCATATTTTGATGAATTTAGTAAATATGGATATGGTAATTGTAAAATTTAGGGAAATAATATTAATTTTTTAAATTATTATGATACCATAATTAATGTAGAAGATAAAATTCTCTCAATCATATGATGTGTATTTTTAATATAAAATAAATTTCATTAATAATGGAATATTGGAATACTTTACATATGATTATGGAGTAGTAAATTTTGGAAAACAGTTATGTATTCCGTTAATAATATAGAAAAACATGGGAACTACTAGATGATGGTCATAGATCAAAATTTACTATACAACTTTGTAGTTAGAATATGAATATAGATGTGAAAGAACATTCATGGGGGGATAACAAGATGTGGGAAATTACAGACAATGTATCATGGTGTCAAGTTCTCAGACATGTGAAGGCTGAAAGACAATATCCTAGAAGAGTCATGAAACCTATACCTATTTTTATGTGGAAGTTGGATGACATAAAGTGGAATTTCTCATAGGGATACCATGGAAACCAAGAAGGAATGTTGAAATATGGATAAATTTTATTGCCTTACCAAATATGCACATTTCATAGCTATAAGAGAGGATTTTACACTAGTGGACATAACAAGACTCTATATTAACAAATTATGATGACATTGTGGTGAACCTATATCAATTGTGTCTGATCGAGACTCTCATTTCACATTAGAATCATGGAAGAGAGTACAGATGTATTTGGAGACTGAGCTTCATATTAGTATTACATATCACCCTAAAAATGGATAATCTAAAAGGAATATTAAAATATTGGAAATCATGTTGGTACCATGATGAATTGAAATTGAAGGTACATGAGATCAGTATTTAACTTTGGTGGAATTTTCATACAAAAATATTATCCATTGTTGTATTCAAATGCCTCTATATGAAGCATAATATGGATGAAGTTTTCAATATCCATCTTATTGTGATGAAGATGGTGAGAGGAAAATTATTGGCCTGGAACTTATTTATGAAGTAACAACAAAAGACAAGACTATTCCTTACCATATCAATGTGGCTCAAAGTAGGAAAACGTGTAATATTGAGAACAAAATAAAGGATATGGAATATCATGTTTGAGATCATGCCTTTATTAATAAATCAACTTGGAAGGGTTACATTAGGTTCCGTCAAAAATATAAACTAAGCCCCAATTACATCTGGCCATTTTAAATTCTAGATAAAATTGGATCTATATCATACCATTTAGTAATGTCGCCAAGTCTCTCTAAGGTTCATGATGTGTTATACATATTATTTTTTACGGAATACATGCTAGACCCAACACATGTAGTCACCTACTATGAAATTGAGCCAGAACCAAATTTATCTTATTGCGATGAACCTGTCGAGATTCTTGATACTAGAGAGTAGGAATTGAAGAACATGATGACTCATCTGGTAAAATTTCATAGGATAAAATATAAAATGGAAGATGAAACATGAGAACATGAAAATTTTTGTGAAAATAATCACCCTCATCTATTTAAAAGAAATATTTAAAAAAATTTAATTGGTGGAATTTCAGAAGGAGGGAAGAATATAACCACCCACGATTTTATAGCATATATTCTCTTAAATAAATTCTATTCATTTGATAGATTAAGTTTCAAAAATATAATTCATATTGTAAAAAACAAATAAAATATCATATAGAACACAAAACAATCTTTATGAATGAATAATGAATGAAATTAGAGCTATTTCTAGATGTTAATGATCTTATACCTATGGAACAGTAACATTACTATTTGAATAGTAATGTGACCCTTTTTATTAGTAAATTATCCATGAAAATAGTAACTTCTCCAATGGATGAAAAAATACTATTTATCGTTATATAAATAAAAATATAAAATAATTATATCATTTTTTTCAAATAATCAATATGAAAATGAATAATTATGTATTGGTATTTTTTATAAAGCAGAAATTCTTATTATTATTTTTAATTAATAGAACAACTAAAAACAAAATTAATATTCATAAAAAAAATTTTAAATTTATATTTTGTTATCGTATGGTTATAATTAAACTTTAGGAATCCTTAATTGGATTTTCAATGTGATATAAAATAAGATATTATATTAAATTTTTTATTTTCAATGTAAATGATGATTTTAAACAAAAAAAATGAATTTAATATATTTATAAAATTATTTTTATAAAATGTAGTAAAATTTTAAATAATATATATCAAAAAATTGAAAGGGTGAATTTTTTATATTTTACTAAAATAAATGAATTTTTGGAGAATAGTGAAAAATATTAATTTACAATATTTAAATTTTAAACAAAATTCATGAAATAAAACATCATGCATGATTTAAGAAACCATTATTTCTAACTCACATGAACTGATTGTTTTATTTAATCATGTAATCATAACTATTTCTTATATTTATCAAAATAATAATCTAATGAATAAAATAATGAGAAAACACCCCTCTCCTCCACTATAAATACCATCCCTCACCACATATTCTCCTTAAATCTATTAAGAATTTAATATTGTATAATGTATTATAAATACTCCTCAAAAACCTCTTCTCCACTTCTAAAATCCATTGGTCTCAAGAAAATACAAAAATATTTTTTAAGGAGGTTATCAGGTTAAGGAATTCAAGAGGTAAATCATTTTTCTGTACTCTTTCGATTTATTTTAATTTCATTCCTTCTTATTCTATCATTATCTATTATTTCAATAGTATCATTAATAATAATGTATATTAAATATTCTATAATTGATTTATATATATTTAAAATCCTTTATCAAAACCTTTTTCTTCCCATTTTTATTACAAAAATGATAACATTATGCATGATATACTAATTTACTGCCTTTGTGGACAACATATTTTCATTTTTAAACTCTACCATAAAGGGATGTAATAAAAAATATTTTAAGGATAAAATAGCTTATAATATATGTATTTAAACTTATTTATTATTTTGTAACTATTATATATACATGATGTTAATTAATAAAACAAAACATATTTGTGATGATTTAAAAACCACCAAAATAATCAAAACAACTACCCCTAACAATTTGTATAATGATTTTTCTTTTTTACATATAAATAAATTAAATATATATCCATTTAATATTAATTATTCTCATTAATAACATATAATTTAAACTTTGTACAACTGTTCTTATTTTAAATTATTTTCCATAAATGTATACAACTAAAATGATCTTGAAAGCCAAGCAAACGAACACCCCTATTTGATAAAATAATATCTTATAACCCATAAAAAAAGATAATAAATGACTCATTAAATTTAGAATAAATAAAATAAATGATGAAAAAGTTCATATATTAATTAATTATTGGATTTAATATTATTATCCAATACATTAAGATCATGTGCAGAACACATTTGGACATATGGTATGCGACTTCTTCTTAATTTTATTATCACAGAGACTCACAAGGTATTGTACACATAATATTTATTATTTATGTTATCTACTATACATTTGAGATCATTTTGAATAAGAAATTAAATTCCTTTAAAATATTCATATTTAATTTTATCATGGAAATAATTATTATCTAATCCGTATAAATTTTTTAAATTTGGGGTTTACATTGAATATTGAAATATTTATAATTTTGTATTTCCTACTCAATAAGGATATTTTTTAAGGAATATTTTTTTTTGAAATAAATTTATGTGTAAATAATTATTTAGAATTATAGTGATGGGTGGTGCCTGATTTTGTAGCCCCTCGACGCATCGACAGGTCTCATGATACAAAATAGTTGGTGAAAACCCATTTAGTTTTATTTGAAAACTTGATCAGACAAATTTCTACCCATAATATTAAACAATATTGATGGTTTTGTGGTTAATGTAATAGATATGTAATGTCCCATAATTAATCCATTTTTTCTTCATTCAACTTTATTTATCATCATCCAAAGGATTTTCACAATGAATGAAATCAATGGATGCATTTATATTCTCTCCATTATTAATGGCGCATGTTTATCAGTTATTCACCATGCCATATTAATTATTACTAATTATTATTCTATTATATTTTATTCATGATTATTCTATATTTATCACTTTATTATCACTTGATCAGGTGATTTTATTTTTCTTAATTACCCTTGTGTTGAAGATGATATTTTTCAATAAGTGACAAGTATCAATTTATTTTCTTTTGTTATGTACTATATTTATTTACCAATGTAATAAGGGAACCATATATGTATCAATTTTCCCCAATACCACTAAATTGATCAATCATTTGTGATGTAATATATTTAATCTATTCCATTATAATAAATCAACTGCCTACTCTAGGATATTGGGTCTGTGATTGTCACAATCGAAATCTCAAGATACTCACATACATTGTTATCATCTAGTTATTTGTGGATAATATTTGTTGTTATTTAATATACACTCTTTATGTAATTTAGATTTCAAAATAATGATTTTATTAAGAAACATTATATTTCACTATTCGTTATTAAACTTATTTATCATAAAAAAATCTTAATTTCTAAAAATTTGTTCAAATTTTTTATTGAAATTATAACAAAAGATTTATTAATGAAAATATACCCCTGATTCATTCTTTTACAAAAATATTTTTAAAGGATTCATTACTTTTTATTCCAAACAATAATGGTTTCAATTTTAAAAATCAATGTGAAAGAAATCATTATTTTACCATGTACTACTTGAACCAAAATTTAAATCATTATAAATTTTATTTTTCTATGAATCATACATTATAAGTTAAAAATTAATTTTAATGAAATAATTTTTAAAAATGTTTTAATATGTTTATATAATTATTAATGGTTATTTTATTGAATAACGTTTTTTAATGATTTTTAAATATTACATTATAATTTCAAATGTTTATTTTCATATAAAATCTTTTTCAGAACTGTTTATGACTTTTTTTGGTTTTAAAATTGTATTTTAAATGAAAATATATTTCTAGAAATGATAAAAGTGATTTATATTTCAAAATAATTTTATATCAAAATGAAATTCATTGATTTAAATATTTTTTATTATAGATATGAAACAAAGATACCCTTATTATTATTTCTTTAAAAGGAATAATTTTTTAAATAAAACTTGTCTAGGAGAACTATTGGTCATCCATGGGTTATACCAAGTTAAAATTATAATAGAATCAATTTTTTTATATGGGTTATGCTATGAAGAAATGATTATTAATCCTTTATCTTTTCCACAGGTTACGATATGATTAAATTTTTATAAAAAATATTTTATTTCATGGGTTATCATTAGATGAATGTTTTAGGTATTTTTATAAAACATATGTGTTATTTTCATTATGATATAGTTTTTATGTTATAAAAAACGATGGTGGATATGTAATAACAATGTATGGTTGTTATATTAAATCCAAATGTGGGTGTAACTTATATCTCCCACCAATGCACTGGACAATGATTTATGTCTAATGAGATAAAAGGATTTGAATATGAACTAAACCTAGTTAAATAAAGTGATTTTCAAACTATGATGGTCTTGGGAGAGAACCTCGACTACTATGATGGATTGGGGAGCGAACCCAATGCACAATGATAGTCATGGTTGTGATAATTAACTAATATAGAAATGATGTTCCATGATTATGTATATTCCACTATTCTACGTATTATGAAAAATTTATGATATCGTGGATTCGGTTCATTTATTTTCCTATGATTAATGTATTATTAATTGATAATCATTATAACCATGATCAATATTATTGTCATTCATATATAGGTTTTGGTTTTTATAGTTTATGGTCATGTAATTATATACTTATATTTTCATGTTAGGCTAATGTATCTCCATTTATTACCCTTAATGTTCATATGAGCTCACGATTTCTGATATTTTCATACCCCAGGATTCCATGAAATATTTTATGAAGGGTACCATTATTAAGAGAACTGAATCAGATGATATTTATGTGGTATATATAAGATCATTCACATGATTTGAATATTCTGTACATTGTATCAAAAGACAATAAACTATTATGGTCCTCAGTCATGTGTTTATGTAATTTATTTAATATTAATATCAAAATATGGAATATACATATAAGAAAATATTATGTCATTATAGTTTGTATTCAAGGAAAGGTTCAATTGACATTTATAAACTATGATGAGAGAACATTAGTGAAATATCTAGGGTTTTTTATGGAAATGTCTAGGTATACATCTAAGGATAAATATATCGATGAATCAATTTATAGGAACATTTACATGAAGTTTGATAATGGATACAGAAACTAGTGTCCATCCAGTTATTTCCTTTATTAGATACTACAAGTTGATGTGGCTCTAGCACAGAGGTACCTAGGGGTGATAACATTGAAAAGGATTCATTTATCTAGACATGATCATCACCCAGTGCATGATAATGAGCCTTATTGATCACCTAGTTTGACACTATTAGGTGATATGTGTTGAAAATTAAATCACACTTTATGAACCATATTGAAGGATTTAAATGGACAATTAATTTTAATTTCTATGATACATCAAAAGTGTTATATATTTGAATGTATGTGTCATTATTTAGAAATCCCTAATTAATTTTAATGATTATTTTGTTACCCATTATGAATAGAATTTCTCACACTATTCTTTTTTGTTTTTGTCAATAGAGAGAACTATAAGTAACTTGATTAAAATTTAATTTTATAGAAAAATTGATGATGAGAAGCCAGATATGATGATGAAAATATTGAATGATGTTGTAATTAAGTGGTTTTAGTTATCAGAGAGAATGATTACCACTATGAAACCTAAACCACACTCTAACTCACTAATGAAAATAATTATAGGGTTAACTGAGAGACAGGGTAGTGGAGACTTTGGAGGAAATAATATTTTTTTCATTTATGTTAAGAATGTAGAAGGAATCACTCAATATAATGTATCATAGCGAATATAAGATGTTTTGGTTGAGGAAATAGACACAAATCAAGAATCATAATAAGAAAAATGAAAAATTATGTTATTGTGATGGATGAGAATAATGGTATCCCAAAGATATCACCGACTATTGAATATTTTTAATGTCGAACGTATGGGAAATATTAAAATTGATGTCATATATGTAAATCTCATAAAAAGAATCGAAAAGGTTGTATGAGAAATGGTTATATTACGGATTAATGAAGAATCTGAAAATGGAATATGAACGGAATGAATAGTTAAGGTATATGAATAGGAATTATAGTTAATGGTTTTATAAGTATGTTTGATGACTAATTTGATTATTTATTAAAATTCAAGAATTATATTATTTTATCCATGAAATAATTAATGTTTTTTTATTATAGGTTTTTATTTACGGATTTGTAAGAACATACTGAATAGTACTAAGGAATTAGAAAATTGAATTAATATAAATTTAATATATTAAGGGAACAATTATTAATATAATATATCCCTTAATATGATCATGAGGATGATAAAATTGTATTTAGTTTGGATATAGAGTTTATTGATATGGATAAATTGAATATGATAGTATTCATGACATCATAATTAATAAATGAGTTATTATAAAAGTGGTTTATGTTATCATTGATAGAGTTTAAAACATTATTGTATGTATGGAATATGCTCAATAATTTATGTTATTTTCAATGAATTATAAATCATGCACGTTTTCTATATATTGTTTTTTTATTTTTTGTTATTTCCAGGATTCAGAATAACATATGAAAAAGGTATTCAATAATTTTACATGTAACTGTTAATAAATTATGAATCATATTTGTAGGATTATTTTTGAGTTTTTGAAATTAAGTGAACTTATTTATAAATTTTTTCTTTTGTAATGGTTACAAGGTAAACTATTTATTGAATTATTTATGTTGAAATTTCTATACGGTTTTAGATATTAAAATACTACCTAATTATATATATATTTATCCAGATTCGATAAATAGTGATAAATATTTTAATAAGATATAGAATGAATGAATTATCAAACATTTATAAATCTTATTTACATATTAAGACATGAAAAATCTTTTGTCAATGTTAGAAATATTGTGATAATTATTCACTATAGAACTAATGGATGAAATTATTCCTATTAAATAAATATTTTCATGTACGTTTTCATATGTTCTCAGTCATGATGGAAACAAATTTCCCCTAATTTCTGTAATGGAGCATAAAATATTATTTTGTCACTCTATCATTATTTTTATGATATAAATGGAATTTTTATACCAATTTGGTTTATAGTGTTATAGATGTTACCCTTCTCTTGATCACCCACTTTCTGGGGATCAATGAACTCTTTAACTCTCTATAATTATTTAATCTTTTCTTGCCTATCTATTTTTTCACATCCATCCTATTTTATCTTATTTGGAAAACCAAGTATGTGTTATTATATATTTCATTCACAGATCCCTTTATCTTTTGTGAAATGATGGATTATTAATCATTTTAATAATGTGGGATTCTATGAATGAATTTTTAAATGTTAAATCAATAATTAATGAAATGAATTTATAGGGTAAAATTAATTTTAAGGGGGATATAATAAAACATACCAAGATTTTCATAATTTTTTTAAAAGAATTTAATCTATTTGATATTTTTCATTTCATTTTTCACTATGTTTAGATTTTATAACATGTACCACTGAGTGTTTCATTCACTACATGCAACACTAAGTTTAAATGGAACATTTCATATTATCAAAATATTTTTATATGAAATATATCACATAGACATTATATTGGAGGGTATATATATGATTAAATAAATTATAAAAATAAATATATTACACAGTAATGAAAAGTTAATTCTTTATTCACCATTTAATTAAAACTGAAAAAACAAAAATATTTTTTCATAGTAAATAAATTCATTAAATCTAACATGTTTTACCACAATATAAAAAAACATATATACTAAATCATTTTAATAAAATATATATATTATATATTAAATCAAAAATATAACATTAATCATAAGTATTTTATATTCAAGAGATAAAAATATTGATTTTTATACTTAAAACCTAATTTTTTATAAAAAGAATGTGTGTCATATCATCCACCCTTATGTTAAAAAAATTAATTTTAAAACATTTATAAAAAAATATTTTAAAAAATAATCTTAGACTATTTAAAAATCATGTAAAAATTTTATTAAGGTTAAAGTTTTAGATCTTTATAAAATTATTTTTTATAACTAGATAAAAAACTAAAATTTAAATCAAAACTACATTTTTATTTAAATTACATATAATGTTTAATTATATTTCATATTTTTATATTAAAATTTGTTAAATTATATATATAATAATCTAATTTAGGTAATTATAATCATTCACATGTAAAATATTGATATAAAAGCATTCCAAACATTTAAACATTTAATTTTTTGGAAAACCACCTTCTTAATTTCATCTGTAAGAATAGTTTTAAATTAAAATTATCAAGTTTAATGAATTGAATTTGGAAAATTAGATTGAATATTTTGAATTAGAATAAATTATATTATATAATAATATCACTAAATTTTTTGATCAAAATGAATACTGAAATTTTTTATTATCAATTACCACTATTATGGTAAAAATGGATTAATTTGGGGGTTAATAAAAAAATGGCAAGGGTTTGAATTTACTTAATACATGATTGAAATATAATTTATGAATATATTTATAACTCATTGTATATTAGGCAAAATAATATTCATTTTTTGTTTCTTTTTGGGAAGAGAAACTTGTGGGTGCATAATTATTCTTTTAAAAACAGTACAAGTATGCTACTCACCTAACTTATAAAAGGATAACCTATCTACTCTCTTCTTCAAATATTAAAAAAAATTTATTTTAAAATAATTGAGAAATTACCTTCTCAAAATCAATAATATCATAATAAAATCCTTATTTTTTTGAATAAATCCTTCCTAGTAATTTATTGGTGAAATCCCAAGGAAGATACATGAAGAATAGGTAATGTTCTTCAATGAGTATTTTTATATTATTCATTCTCCCAATTCATTAATTTATTATTAAATCATGATGATATAATAACAAAATTATCTTAAATATACTAATATGTTTTTGATTTATGTTTATTAAATAAAAAATCACTACATATTTCTAATGGGTTATGAAATCATAATTTATGTTTACAGTGAACTTCTGCCTCACAAACCTATAACATTAGTTTTACCAATACCACCTCGCACAATTGGGTATGATGGAAGTATATAAAGTAGATATATGATATGTATAACATAATTATACCTATTTAGTCATTATTTAATATATAAATATTTTACTTCCTATTTCGTAGGTTATACAATATCATTGTTCGTGTGTATAGTCGGTACGGCCATGCGATGTGATGTGATTCTTTTTTTAACAAACAAATTAATAATTATAAATTTAATTAATAAGTGTTATATAAATGAAATATTTATAATATTGAAGACATAAATATCATTATTAAAAAATACTATATCAATTTATTTCTAACATTTTCTTCCACTAAAGGATGACAACGTCGTTTGTGTGTGTATGGACTATTGCATTCACAAAGTGATGCATCTATCACTTTTCATCACCACACTGCATGGATGGTATGGATAGGTATATTAAAAGAAAAAAATATTATTTTTAAAATATTATGATCATTATTTAATAAAATAATATTACATACCTTCTTTCGAAAATGATCATTGAATAATGGAAATGTTACTCATTTGTATCTATATCCTACAATGTACATGATCGTAACATACTTCATTTCACAAAAACTTATTGCATTGTTGGAATTAAAAGAATAATTTTTGTATAAATAAGATAATTAGTTAATGAATATTATTTTTGGAGATATATAAATCAAATTGATTTTAAGAGGACATAAAATAACAAATCATAACATATAAATAACTATACGGTTACTAATGAAAATATTATTTTAACAAGTAATTAGCCACTAATTTATGTTGGGATATGTATATACTGAGAATTTTAAATTATATATAATAATTATATTCATTTTAATGATATTATAATTTTCATTTGATGTTATTATTTATTTTTTATTATAATTAAGAAATAATACTAATGTGGTAACGGATTTCCATCTCACTTTTTACATCTATGAGATACATGCCATATTCACCACATGGTTATTATATGAGTAATAAATAATATATTTAAATGTTACTTGTATTTAATATAATAAAAATTATTTCAATTTAAATATAAATTTTATTATTTATCAATTTAGTGTTTTTTGGATCAAAAGATACTGAAGCAGTAAGGGGTCCTTATCATAAATAGACTTCTTTGAGACATATATTATGTCATGAACCTTTCTCATTTCTAAGCTCTATATACACCCCTTTGATATGAAATATAATGAACATATTTATCATAATCACGTTATAATTTTCACTTAATGTTATTATTTAATGGGGCTTATGATTCATTGTTTCCAAATTGGTAAGGTTTCATTGTTAAAATCTTATTATTTATCAAGATTTCTCATGAATAAGATTATAATGATAAAATATTATGTTTTAACTCTCCAAAATACTTTTTTTGTTATTATCCTCTTTTTATTTTTTTGTAATTCGTGTTATCCCTTTATTTTACACTCATTATGTACTCAACAGCTCAAAATAATGTTTTAAAGAGAAATTTTCTTCAGTTCTCTCTTATTTCGAAAACTCATTATTCTTCCAAAGTCGTGTCTTACAAAACAATTTTCAAATATATTTTTAAAATTCATAAAATCATTTACTACCAAAAATTACAATATTTTTAATAATATTTTTTGAATGGATTCCTAATGTAATTTTCCAAAAAAACATTATTTGATTTACCAAAAAAGTTACTAGAATACTATTTTTAACCGGTACGACATGAGCAGAAATTACCTCTATTATAAGTATTATTTTTTTTGAAACATCATTTAGAAGTTTTAGGTTTATTTTCAAATAAATTTATTTAAAACAAATTAAATGTGTTTTAATTGGTCAAAGATAATTTTTCTTAGGAAATGTTTTAGATTATTTTTAATGAATCATTTATGTATCCCAAATATTATTATTTAAAACAAATATTTCCAACATGTTGGATGAATTTTTATCATTAAAAGGGTATTTTACAAAGAAAATTTATTTTCATTTGGGAATATTCTAGGTGATTTATCAATCAAAATCTTTATTCTGTATAGGATTTCTTCCATTGATGAAACATTTTCATTTCTAGGGATAAGAAATAATGATAACATTTATATTATTTTTATTATTATTATTTTGGTTATATTGATAATATTTTTATTAAATACATTCTCTTCCATGTTTTATTTCATGATAAAACACCTATGAAACATTCTTATTTTTTCACGGGTTATGATATGATGAAATGATGAAATGATTATGAAACCAATATCTTTTACATAAGATATGAATTAATAAAATGTTTTTGAATAACATTTGTTTTCCTGGGTTGTGATAATATTAATGTTTTATGATCACGAGGAACACATATGAATAATTTTCAATATGTGAAGTTGGTAATTCGATAACTGTAGTAGGTGGTTTTTTATTACCAATGATAGAAGTTACATTATAAACAAAGATTTGTGGCACTTATATATCACCATAATTTATTGGGTAAATATTGATATATCATGGGATATAAAATTGTGGACTGGGTTATAAAATCATATCTATAAGGGAGTTAGTCCACATTGATCGTATTGAGAGAAACCCTTTACTTCTATGATGGTTTCGGGAGTGAACTCATTCTACTATGATAGTCATGGAAGTGATCCCAGACTTCTAGGAAAGTAATTTTCTATACTTATGTGTATTTATCAATTCCATAATTTATGAATTTATTATTTCCTCATGGATTATGTTCTTTTATTTCTATATTATTTAGGCCTGGTGAAATCCCAATCATTATACCCTTACTCAATATTCCATATTTTGATATGTAGGTTATGGTTTTCATATTTTATGATCATGTTCTAATTTCCTTTTGTCCATATCATTATTATATATCTCCCTTGTTTACCCTTACTAATCATATGATCTCACCATTTATAATTTTTCATTTCCCATGTAAGGAATAAATTTAATTTAGTAGGGTATGTTTGTTAATAGTACTAAGGGAGAATATTTTATTGAAGATTTTTAATATATTTCCATGGATTTGAATATTTTGTACCTTTTATGTTATTAATAAATATATATTATGGTCCTTAGGAATGTTATTCTGTAATGTATTTAATATCATATAAAAATATATAATATTTATGTTGAAATAGCCTAGGTTGTTATAGTTTATATATTAGTCTTTTGTGGATTAATGTTATTATGCCTTGTAATTTGAATCTCACATATTTTATGGTTATCTATCATGTTTTTAGGATATTTCTCTCAAGAATACGATTTTATATATTCATAAAATCTCATAATAAATTAAATATTTATCAACCCCTTATTGAGTAATTTATATATCCTCTTTCTTATGTTTTCATTCCCCATGTTATTTAGATGAGCCTTGCTAATGAGATATATAGATGATGGTATATTATGGTACCATTTAGGTGTATTTATCTCATGTACTTTAAAATAATATGATATTTTAATTGGTCTCAATATACATACATCCTTTCAGTCCCTGGATATTATTATTTATTAAATGTAACTTTCAAATCATGTAAATTTTTTAATGTAAAGGCATTTTTATCAGGGGAAACTATAATTAATATCATCATCTTACACGAAAAATTTCTAACTTCTCATGAATTGTATCATATGAGTAAAAATTAAATCATTAATTATATAAAAAAGTGTGTGGAACATTATTTATAATTATAAAAAAAAGACCCCCTGGAATTGATTTCATTATTAATGAGAGAAAAATAAAATTCAAAGTTAACATATGGAAATTTATCTATTAATTAAAAAATTACTAGGATTGTAGAGATGACTAAAATATAAGTATACCATCCTGAATTAGATGGTATCGAATACTATTTTTTTCTAATAACTTGTCTTAATAATTAATGAAATCATTTGTTGTTCATAAACACTGATATCAATAATAACATATAACACATAAACATTAAATTGTATGTATTAATTAAATCCTGTTCTAAAACTAATTAAGTCATTTAGTGTTTCATTTAGGGTGTTTGTTTATGGATGGTTATGCGAATTTGTACCATCAATGGAAACTATATTTTTCCTATCTATATATAGAACATGGTTTCCTCATTATATTGGGCTTACATATTGGTATAGGAATATGTAACTTCGTCTTACTCTATATTTTTTCTATTTAGATTTGGAAAATGGTTGAAAAAAATATAAAAAACATGAATAATGAAATTTTGGAGTAAATATTCACATATTCATAAGTGATCAATCAACTTATAATAATACTTCTGTCAGATTCACAAAAGTATATTAAGAAACTTTTTTTGAATATATGGGCACATTAATTTTTTCTTAATTTGTGGGACTTAGAAAGCATGACATGATATTATCTACTATCATATAGTGGATCTCAGAAGCCATCAATACTTTTTATTTATTTTTTAAAAAAATTGTTCTAAATCATTTTATAGGGGAGCCTTAATGGGTAGGAATATATATTTTTTATTTCACTCCCTTTTTTGGTTTTCAACCTAACTAGTACTATATAATTTCCTTTTTAAGTGTTAAATTTTCCAAGGTATTTTGATATACATATTCAATGAGCATGGAATCTAAATTCTTTCATGGATTCCCTTTATATGTTATTAACCAGGAGAGTTAAACATCAATATACATTGTTAGAACATGGTCGTGAAATCTAGACCAATCTATCTAGTTCATTTTCTCAGGAAACATTGATAGATAGGTGAGTTTTCCTATATAGTAACATAGACAATGATAACATGACATGAATGAATATCTTAATATTATGAATATTCATGATCTCTGAGAATGTTGAATATAAATTATGGTTAAATTTATTTAAGTAATGGTTGCTAGTATTTATGGTCAGAAATATTATGAAAAATAATGTGATGGAATGTATAGTTGTAGTGATGAGGAAATCATATTGTGAATGTGTGGCAGATTCTCATATAAATAGTTCAATGAAGAAGAGAACATATAATAAATTAATATTGATCAGACCATGGGGTTAAGAGTTTATGTTCATATAATTATGATTAAATGATTGGTCAATCTATCCAACAACATGAAAATTGTAAGAGCTGTCATAATTGGAGAGGAAAATAATACTAGCATAGATATCCTCATTGATATGTACATGTATTTTAGTTTTTTTATTATCATACAATTTTTTCATGTAGTTTAAGGTCAGATGATAAGGGAAAAATATGGTTCAATGGATAGATTAAATACCCTTGTTTGAAAAAATGGGTATTATGCATCAATGAATAACACCAGGGAACTTCAAATCCATTTAAACTATAGGATTTTTGGTTGAATAAATCATATCTCAAGGAATTTTAATTTCGATATAGTGATATGTCATAGGTATTCCTGGAATGATAACTAAAAACATTTAAATAAAATTTTTTATTGGGATGTTATTGAGGAATTCAATTATAACAATAATATTTCTGTAGTATAGATATAGCTATAGATAACAAAAGTAAATACGGTGAAATAGTTAATCATTACTAAACTCAATTTTTCTTGGGGTAAAATAAACTTGTTACTGATATCCTTGAAATGTTTTTAAGGGATCAAACTCTTGAATATTGAAGTAGTATTATGTATTTAAGGGTACTTAAGAATGGTTTTTTCAACCTTAAGGTTATTCTACAATGTTCTAAACACATATATTTGGTGAGACGTCAGAACATAAAATTGTTTAATGTTTATCATAGACCCATGGGCCCGGTGACTGTGTATTTATTTTTCTATCAATTTTTTAGGGGACTCATACGATTTGGGACTTCTATTTTTTTGAACGGTAACTTTTTCTTATGTTATTAAAAGTATTACCAAATGAGTAGAGACTTGAATTCTTCCCATACTGTCATTTATGAGTTTCCAACCTGATAAATTAAATTTATTTTCTTGTTTTATTTTAATGGGTAATGAAATTTTTACCTTTATTGCCTTGATTTTATGAACATAGTTCTTTTTATGATTATTCTATGGTTTATGGTCATATTGCATTGATTATATGTTTTAGAGATTTAAGGTGTCAAAAGACTCAGAAAACAGGTAAGATACTATAACTAATGTGTTCTTGATGAATATTGAGGTGAATTATAAGATTAATAATAGTTTATACCATCTTGGATGGGTATAGACATTATTTATGGTAACAATGATCCTATTGATGAAAGGTGAAATAACCTATGAATCAAGGGTAAAATTTACACTAACATGAATGAAGAGACCATTGATACAATAAATCATTCACATGAGGGGTTCATTTAGTACATGTTCATGATACTTGGACCATAAATGACTGAATTTTAAGGTCACAAGACATTAATCAAAAGGTGAGATAGTCTACGTAGAAAGGGTAAGACAAAACCAAACATGAATTTGATCCATAATACTATGGGAGACAATATTTCAAATGAGTGCACATAGTATAAGGTATTGTTTCATGGACTATAAAATGTGTGCGATATTTCACACAATAATGATTATTTAATACTCTAAATGAATAAATATCCAACTAATGCTATAATATTTCTATAAGGGACTGTCTGTAGGTGCAGATCATAATGCATGGACCTTAAATAGTTATTGTTCTAATATGAATACCCAAATGGGTTTCAAGTCATAAGAGCACTCAAAAACCTTTAAATGTGGAATGATCATATTGTAAATCATGAACTATGGTATTTGAATCATGAATATGCTATGGTAAAAGCATTCCAGAGAATACGATTATCCATCACTCGAATGATAGGTTAAATGAAAATGTTTTCTAAAAAATATGGAGATTAATGGACCACTTACCTATGGTAAATATTCCTCTAGTGGGTAGGGAGAGATATGAACAAACCAATAATCACATCTAAAGGGATGTGTACATTTGAGATGTACACTCTTGTTACCAATAGACATGAATGGTTTGTGGTGATTTAAACACTTAAAGAACAAACATAAATATATTGTAGAAAACATATAAGAGGTGGTTGGAACATCCCTGACCTGCTTCAACCATGATAAATATATTTAGGGATGATGAAATAAGAATTTTGGTAGATTCTGATTTTTGATGAGCCTAAGATAGCAGGTTTAGTCATTAATCTATATATTGAAGTAATAAATATCAATCCATAAACTGTTCAAATATACAACAACTATTTAATTTTAGTACAGAGTCTAATGAAATATGATTTGATGTGAATGAGGATACCATATATTGAAAGGTGGTCTTATATTAGGGAGTTTTTTGTTGGAACAATGATATAGAATCCAAACATTACAATATATCCCCTAACATGGGAATCAAACCTCACATTGTTTTTATAATGGATAAACCTTGTAATAGTTTTTCTCAAATGCAAGGGAGGGGAATTTTCATGTTTGAGTGTGGAATTAGTAATAGATAAATATCCTAGTACTTTCTTAGCTAACTATGATATTGGGAATCAAAATATTTATATGGGAAACCCAAAAACTATGATTTTTATTAAAAAAAATGGGTATTTAATCTTTGTGTTGGGCCTCACTTTCCGTGAACCATTACATGAATCTTGCTCTCAAGTCGGTTAATTAAGTCAAGTATCATAGACTTCTCTATGTTTTTTATGGTATTATATGATTTAAAACATATGACATGGTATATTTTATAAAACAAGGACTTCTTTAAATCGGGATATTTTACTTAATCACAAGTTAATGGACGTATAACCATAATCTGGGGTTATTTCACTGATCGAGTTGTATGTTGAACAAAAAAGATTCATCTCAATGTTAAACATGTTGATAGAAAACCAAGGTGAATGAAGTGTCTCAAACATAATAACAAAGTATGTATTTCATTATAGTTTATTGATAATCCCATGAAATGTGGTTTGAGTGTCATTTATTATCCAAAAACATCATTAATTAATACATAAATATTTATAATACTTGTGGTAGATTTTTATCTCAGTGAAAATCAATTAATGCCCAATGAATTACTACATCAATATGGAAATCATTTAAGTAGATATGGTCATACAAACAGACAACCTATACAACATGAGATGTAGTTTATAGTGAAATTTAATATTTTTTAGTTTTAAAAAATTTGATAAAGACAATGGTAATGTGTGTATTTAATTCATGGTAAAAATGGAAGGTTTAGAAAAAATGCACTAAGATCTCTTATATGGAGCTAGATATCATATAAAGAAAAGGGGAATAATAGACCTAGGAATGTATGGTTGGTCCTATAGTGATAGAATCAAAACTCACTATCAATCATTTAATATTGGAATCATGTCACAATTTTTTTTATAAAACTATCATATATATAATGGGATCATGCATATGGGATGAGAAATTTTTAAACCATCATAGGTAAACAAAAAATTAACTATATGCTAAGGATAATTAAATTGATTTTTCTCATTCATAGATGTGGCTTGGTCCTATAAAATAATTCACTCTGATTTGATTGAATACTTTTAGTATAAAAAAATGTGATGAAATTTAATTTCACGTTACAAGGAATTAGATTCCCTATGGTTTATGTTAATATGCCTAAGACCTGCTTATGGGATATTCTATGCACATCATACTCATCTATTAAATGAAGAAGATTTTCCTCAACAATCAACAAGTATAGGGACACATGAAATGAAAAATGAAATTAGATCATTGGGATGAAGAAGGAATTTTGGATTTATATTTGTGGTAGGGACCAATATAAGAAATCAACACATCACTATGTAGCCCAAGGTAAAGGGAATTAAGGCACATATTGTTCTTATATATGTAGGAAAATACAGTCACTTTGTCTTATAATTGTGAATGTAGAGGGAACCTAACATGAATTTAATATGGGTTCCTGAACTATTTATAAATTTGGAATATTTTTTGGACTATCTTTTCCATAGGGCCTGGTAGTTTGGTCATCACTATATATCAGGGGAAAAAAAGAATTAAGCTACACAATGCTCTCAAAAAATGATATTTTATCTCAGAATTAATATAATTATATAATAAGAGAACACATAATGAGAATTATTATCTAGATCAATATCTTTTTAAATTAAATAAGAGTCACATACCCTCTAAAAAATATTAAATAGGATAAGTGTAGAGTACCTTATATCATATAGTTTTAAATATTGTGGACATGGCTTGGGTCCCGACCAAAATAAAAATTCTTAATTATTCTAATTTGGGTAATCAACCAGAACCATTAAGCTCACATGAGTCATTCGGGGTTTGAAAAATGAGTTGAAATTAAAATATTTCTCCTATCATACAATATTTAATGTCACGTATAGATGTTTTCATGGAGTTTTACATCATGTGATAAAGAAAAAATTGTCAATGTTTAATTTCAGGAAACCCAGACATATGTGCTTGGTATTATATATCCATATATCATGGAATAGGTATATGTAGTTTGGATTCATGTAGTTTAGACCTAAATTGTTTTTATTTTGATGTGACAACACTTATAATTTATTCCATGTTGTTAAACATATTACATCATAGACCTTGTCAACCCAATGCAATGTTATGGAATGTTATTTTTGAGAAAACTAGAAGAATTGGAAAAATTGACTCACAATATCTTAATTATTAATATGGTGTCGAGTCAATTAGAGTATACCATATCTATATAAACAAGAAATTATCACAAAAATTTGAATTTTAGATGAATCAAACCATGTATTATAAGAGTTCTGTGAGTAAGAATATGTTCTCATTTGAATAATTAAAGGGGAAAATATTGTTATTTAAAGAACCTACAAACCATTTATAATGTATTTCTAGGTCAGGAATTATGAAAATAATTTTACAATTAATTCATTCATATTCCTGGATTCAATTCAAATACTATTTTTTAAGATATTGGTTTATAGATAACAACATAAAGTGAAGGCATATGAACATCAATGGGTATTACCTCTTTGTTTTATATAAAAGTGAACATGAGGAATACTGTGTTGTATTATGGGTTATGGTGTTGTAATTTAACAATTTCTGTAGTATTTTTTCATAATATTTCTTATAGTTGTCCACTATATTTTGAAAGATATCATAGAAGTTTTTTCTAAAAGACTATATCATTCAATTTTTTAATAAATGATAAAATAGTGATTCATTAGTGTAAATGTTTTACTCATTATAAAAACAATATAATTTAGAAAAATATAAATCTGTGCCACATCCCATTAATATTTTCTAAGGAAAACCAAATCTTTGGATGATATTTTACTTAATAAAATTAATGATAACCTTTTTTATAACATCATTACGTGATATTTCATCAAACCATTGGGGGAGATGTCAATAACAACAAAGAAACTATTTAACTCTTTTTTGTAGATTTTGGATTTTGACTCATGAAATATATTCCTCATTTGGAAAAAATATAGTTATTTTTGATATGTAATTTTATTGGTGGTTGACGGTTGAAATTGACATGTTTATAGAAATTATGTAAAATCTTAGTGAAGGCCATGTTGACTTGTGTGATTGTCTTCTAGAAGAATAAAATCATATTTATTTTATAAGGGAGCTTGGAACCTAATTGATAAGATATATAGTTGTATGTACGAACATCCTATATAATAATGGTGAATTCCCCTCATTAAATTTATATAACAGGACCCCATTAAAGTCTTGTTTGTATATGAATTTATAATAATTTAATACATTATAGAGAATGAAATTAACATTTTATCATATGTTATATTATTCTTAGTCTGATCCATTATATGTATTAAACATTGTTGAAATTATATAATTTAGAACATCCATCCAATTATTGTATTAGTCCGTGAGGAAATTTTCACACTTATGTTAGGGGTGGTGTTTATTTCAATGACTTCTTACATATTATTTCATAAAACATCTTGTAACAACCCATGGTTTGAGACAAAAAATGAATGTTTTTTTTTCTATTGTATATCTTATAAATCATTAACTCAATTATCTAATGAATTTTATTGATAATTATATGAATGTGAGATATAATATTGTTATGGAGAATAGGAGAATTTGTCCATTATCCCATATATATAATCATGCCTTGGAATAAAAATTCCATCTTGAAGAAATATTAGCCATTGATCTATTTAATCACAAACTAAAAATATCCATTTACATTCCAACATGACATGAGAATATATATTTTTTCTTGAATCCTTTAATGATTGATTGGTGTTCCACTTCATTGTTGGTTAAACCCTCTGTCTTCCAAAAGAAATATAGAAAAACTACTTTCATTTATGAGATAAGAATAATCCTCATGATAAATATATCATGATTTATTTTTTCCATTATTCTTCATATCGAGATCTTCGAAGCAACATGAAAATATATTTCCAATATTTACGTGGTCTCTGAAACAAATAAATCCACTTTATTTAAGATTTCAGTATTCATGGGTGTACCTTCTATAGAAGGGTGCACAATTAGAATATCCATTAAGTCACATCCATTTAATAACTTTAAATCAAAAAACTAAATTTTAAATTTTTATTGGATAAAAACCCACCATGATGATCATTAGATATAATTAGAAGAATATGAACATATTTTTGTGGGTTAATATAAGATTATGTGTGTAATTATTTATGTTGTAGTTAGTTCCTTACCTTATGTGTAATAAATATCAATGAATGAGAATTATATTCAACAATTTAGTATCATGTATCAATTTATTACATTGTTCAATGGAGATAGTAGAAAATATAATGTTATTAATTTATGTGAGAAGGGAACCTTGATATTTTTCTATGGTCTCCACAAGTGAAATGAACAAGATTCCTTCTACTTGATACATCAAGAAATGTGTACTCTAGAGTAACTATTTGAGACCATTAAAATATTCTTGAAATACATTATCCCACAAATAGGTGAATCTTTTGTACAAAATTTTTCTGATGGTTAAGAACTTGATGGTAAGGTTGTCTATGAAATACCTGAAACAGGTAGAACATCCATTAGTCACTCTATTATATTTGAGGTTTAAAATAGGTTGTCTGTAATGAATATATTTGATCTTCACAGGATTAAATTCAATGTAATTATAAAACACTGTAAACCTAATAAATTTCTTTTATTTCCCCGAAACATCTCATTTCATGGAGTTTATATTCATAATTTATTTCTAATTTTTATTACATTTTTTTCAAGATTGGATATATGAGTATGATTCTATTGAAATTTGAATATAAAATCATCAACATACCTTTATAAATAAATATTTAATTTCTCTTAATCATATAATTCATGGAATACCTGAATATATTACTATGGTTTTTCAAGCCATATGGTTGTAGTCCATAGAATCATACCCCTTGGGGGTGTACTAAAAGTTATAAAAACATCATCATTTTATTATTTTCAGATCGGGTTTTATCCTACATACCCATAGAAGAGTGAGTGGTCCTGGATGTGATATGCTTCATAGATAATTTTTTTTTCTATAATGAATGAGAAATCACCATTTAGGAAGGTATAATTGTTATCTCTAAAGGCAATGAAAATGTTGATATTCCCAATATTCTTATTGATGTGGATAATATCAGTGATACAATTTTTTTTTGAAATTTATTATTAATTTTTTCAATAATAGTCGTATCAAATTTGGTTTCCACCATGGTAGTGTGGGTAAGGTACATTCTCTTATAGACCTAAATAAAACCATAATGACCATTTAGTAGACCCCAATGATGGGTTTCCACATCAATTTCATGAATATAAATTTATAAGAAGTTCTATGTGAATACGTCCTTCCAGTTCATCAAGAGGGTGATACATGTGTATTTATTTTTAAGTTTCATGATATTAAAAATCATCAAGGGGCTTGGATATTATTCTATAACTGGACTCTCTTGTTTGATGTATTCATCAATGGATGAAACACCATCCCCAAATGATGGATGTAAGTCTCTATGATCTTATCATTCTTCTTCTTTTGCCTCAAAATCATCCAAACTATGAGATGAATGTACATTTTTTAGATTTAGAAGACAACATGATTAAAATTTTATTTCATTTTGATTACAAGTTTGTGAAATTAGATCATAATGTTATTAATATAGGGGAATAATTATTGGGTGAATCTTGATATTGTATCCCTACTCCTCATTGCCTTTTGAGGTAGATGATGTGCTAAAATTTTGTGATCATGGGATAATGTGGGGGAATTATTTGATGATGATAAAACACATTTCAGCCTATAGAATGATTATATGAGATTATTTATGAATTTTAAAGACAATGGTGGAGTATTTTAACGTTTTTAATAACTATCTTTGAAAACATCATATCATACATCAATGTGGATGAGTCCTTGTCAAACAAATGAATTCATAATTACAACAAAACATTGTCAACCCCCATACTCATTTCATTCTTAGAGGATTGATACCAAATTAATAAATTATCGTTAACTATGTTGGATGAATATTTTTTATACTAAATTTTCGGTATAGCGTCATTAGTGTGAGATTAATCTATATGGATGTAGTGATAGTATTTTTTATTAAATATAGCCACTCTATGTGGGTATGCACCTAACCCACATTTGAAAGGATGGACATTAGATGATTTTATATATAAAAAGTTCTTAATATGACATAAATACTACCTAAATATTGATCTATAACCTTTATTATATTGATTTAATGTAGATATTATTCACCAAGATCATTAAAGGGGTTCATATGTGCAATTTCTATCCATTTGGGGTAGTGATCCAAATGAATTTATATGTCATTAGCTCCTCTACCTCCCTTTTGTATCATTGTTTTTCTATATACAATGATTTATTGGACTCTACAGTGGAATTAGCACAATAAAACACCATTAATGGTAAATTTTCAATGTACTTATGGTGTCTATGGTTAAATGGGGGTACCATTGTGAGAATGTGATGCCATGGTCTTCCTAGTAAATTAAATAAATATGTATCTTACAATACGACCATAAATTCAATGTCAGAGACAAGGTATCTAAATTAATAATTTATTATAATTAATATTAGAGTTTTTTCTCACTCTTATCATACAATTGTATTGTTATATTAGAGGGGGAAAATTTGTCCTCACTATATCCAAAACATCAGTGTCCATAGTGGTAGGTGGTAGATTAGAATCCATGGTCAATAATATTCTAAATATAATTGATGTCATCTATCGTGAAATAAATGAACAAGGGTACGGTGTTATCATGCAAGGTGACTTCTCATACATTATATAAAAAGGATATAATTATGTTATATTAAATGGTGTGGGAATATAAAATATAAACATCATTAATTTCTACATTAACCTCAATTTTTATGTTATTAAAATCCCCATAATGAACACTTCATAGAGCTCTGTCGAGAGGTGAAGGGTATTCATGATTGAGAACCTAGAACAAATAACAAAAATTTGCTTCATGAAATTATTATTTTGATTGGGATCATACCATTATCAATATTAGTCTTTTGCAAATCATAGGGATTATCGTATAAGAATTGATTCTCTTGTTTCTTATTTACCTATAAATATATTGAGGTCATTTGGGATTTATATGGGATATGATATGACTACCCTATTTCCTATTTATTTGAAGTATAAGATAACAAATTTTCTTATTTATCCTCTAATATAATTAAATCCCAATTTTCAAATGATTTTTTGGAAGTAGATCAATTCTCTCATGGTACTGATGATGTGTCAATCACCCAGTCTGTGTAATATTTATTTTTTCAATAGATACATTTCTATAATTCAATTATCCATTCAAACTATATTTTCCATGATTTACCTATACTGTATTGTATAAACCTAGTTTTAACATACATGTATATTCCATTGTTTTAGATGAATATTCATTACATTACACAAATACATTTCCATGAAATTTAAAAGTTTAGTTCCTTGGTAAAAATGGAAAAAAATATTATTGTTTGGTGAAAGATATTCAATTTTTTCAAAAATATCATCTCATTTAGTAATCCTACATAATAAATTTCCATGGAACCAGGAGAAATAGAACACAATAAAGGTTAATCATAGATACTTATTAATGTTAAATAAATAAGATATATAAGCATAAACTAAACATAATGGTATTAGAACATAAGAATAAACCATGTCTATTAAAGATCAAAATCATGAGTTATAGAATAAATATTTTGAGTTTATAAGACATGAATGATAAGATAATCAATGAATATTATGAACATATAATTAAATTACACTAAACTATTATGGTCTTCATGCATGTGTTTATTTATTTTAATTAATATTTATATAAAAATACAGAAAATCCATTTATGAAAAGACTGGGTCATCGTAGTTGGTATTAGAGGAATGGTTTAGTTAACATTTCAATACATGAATGAGATAACATTAGTGAGATCCTTATGGGTGTTACTAAGTAAATGTATAGGGTTACATGTAGGGATAAAATATTGATGAGTCAAAGTATATGAAAATTTCTAATAATTTTGGTAAGTATATATAAATTAGTTTCCAATAAATTATATGCTTTCTTTGATAGTAAATGAGGATTCAGATTTAGCATAAAGGTACCCTGGGCTAATAAAATTGAAAATTATTCATTGATTTAGACAAGATAGTCACCTAGTGCATGATAATGAGCCTCAAAACACACCTTGTTAGATTGTTCCTGAGGATATGTGTTGGAAATTCACACACTCTTTGTGAACCATACAGACAGATTTAAATATACGTTTATTGTGAATGACCAAGGATACACATAAGGAATTATGTATTTAAAAGAATGTGTCATTTTTAAACATCATTGTGAAATTTTAATGATTATTTGGATTCCCATTATGATTATTGTTTCACACAATATGCTTTTTGGTTTTAGTCAATGGAGGGAAATGAATGTAAGTAAGTTAAAATTGAATGTGATATAAAATTAAATGATGAGAATCCATGTAACACCTGAATATTCTACGGTACGCTTCTATTTGAATAATGCGATAGCGTGTGTTGTACGCAACACCGAGTTCTAACAACCAATCAAACTAGCCGTTATGAATAGTAATACCTACTTTTTGAAATTATATATATTTTATATTTCAAAATGGACTTCATTTTTGGATTCGTAATATCTAATTTATCCTAAGATGAAATTTTGGTACTTTTCGGATAACTTTAATATTTTGATGAATAGTGAAAATTACTAAATTTTAATTAAAAACAACTTTTTTAATCAAAATAATTAATAGTGATAAATTATAAATTTTAGTTGTTTTAACGTATATTTAGAATATATTTTTACCATTTAATATAATGTTGGTCATTGGACATAATTTTACAATTAAACCAAACATAAACAAGTGTCAATCTTTTGATAGTTATTATCTCTTAAAAACACGCTTTTTGTTTTGACAATGGGAATTAATTTTAAATTAAATTCTGCCACTTCTGTGTTTTGAATTTAGAAAAATGGATTCCATATTTGGAATCAGGATTTCCAAATTGTGTAAATAGGTAACTTTTATTTTTAGACATTTTGAATAATTACTGTGGTAAATATTTTATTTACCATGGTTAAGGGTAAATATGGTAAATAAGGGTTAAAAAATAATATTATAATATTACTAAATTACCCTAAAACGTGTCATAGCCTTATTGGTTGATAAAATTTCGACCATAGGCATCTTTGGGTTCATTTTGGGACCCCATGGTGCCACTTGTAGGTGATAGGGACACTTTTTTTAATAAAGTTAAAATGAATACAAAAATGACACAAGCATATATCTTTTAGTAAAACAATTTTTACATAGGGTTATATATGTTGGATTTTCGACTATAAATATTAATTAGAAAGATAAAAAGATTTACTACATGATGATATTATATTTTCAATGTTTAGAGATTAAATAATTTAATTTATTTATGACACAATGATGATGCAGTAATTATCATAATAGTGAAAAATTAAAATAATTGATATTATAAATACCCAAATAAATATAATATGAAAATTTTTATGAATTAAACTAATTTTCTAGGATAATATGATATATTAGGATTGATGTAATTGACTTTTTTCGATGTAATAAATTTGTTATGAGTTTCAAAAAAATCAACTATTGAATAGTGTCAAAATTGACATAAAAGAGTTCTTAAAACAAATATTATATTATTAATTGATATTAAATTCATAAAAATCTAAGGTTCGGCCAAAAGGCTTATATCATGATAGATTCATCATTAATGGACCACTTGGGGGTCTCTTGGATGTATATAGTAAGTTTATTAACCATATTATATAAAAAATACAAAGAGACGTTGTAAAAGTGAAACTAATTAACTTAGAGTTAATACTTAAAGATAAGGTTAATATAAGTACCCACACCTGTCTAAATTCTATTGGTTGAGTTGTTTTCGACCCATCCCCACCTTAAAATTTAAATAATCAACTTTGGAGCCATTAGAAACCGAATATTAATTTATTATAAATTAATATTTCTAGTTTTTCCAAAGGTGCCCCTCACCCCTCTTATAAAAGGGCACTCCTCCTTCTCATTTCTTCACACCTTCAAAGCCTTTTGGTTCAGCCAAAATCTGCCCAAATACTCTCCCAACATCCCTCACTACAACCTATGGGCCTTAGTTTGATCATAAAGCCAACATAAGGATCCCTTTTGATCAAATCAAAAGGAAGAACCCGAAGAAGAGGTAATGATTTCACTACCCTTTTTCCAAGTTCATTTCTTCATCCACTTCTTCTTCCTTTGTTGTTACCATTCTAAAATAATAACTCCAGTATCATTTATATACTGTGATGTTATTATAAATATGGTAAAACCATATTCAGTATTCTATCCACCCTTTGAATAACATGTCCCCATACGTGCGTACGTACGGCTTACCGTCTCCACGTCGTGGGGTAATTGTTATTCAATATAATATTATTTGGATGGGTATAATAATGATGTGTAACTCATGTAAATAATAAATATAACATGTTAATGATTCTTTATATATGATATACCATCCATTTATATATTATTTTAATATCAAAAGAATGATATTGTCGCTCGTGCGTACGGATGGACTACCGTCTCCACGAACGCGATGAGATTCATTCTCCATCGTATCCATTCAAGTATAATTATCATTTGATGATTTAAAAATGATGTTTAAGGACTTGATATCATTATGGATATGAATAATATACAACATATCCTTTACAAACATGTCTTACGTAACAAAACATATAAAAGAAAACAAGTAAGTTAACACCCGAAACAACGATAATACTAAGATATTATTATCAAATCAATATTAAAAGATCATATATGATATCATATTAATGTATATGATTAATGTATAATTTAATAACAATTATTTCACCATTATACAGGTGGTTAACCTACCCCAACCAAGGAAAAGTACAAGGTAAGGGTTATTTCACAATCTCTTCATTATCCGAGGTTCTTTATACGTAATAATCTACTGGGATCTCATTATCATCCACATCCATGTTTCTTCAAAATGTATTTCAAAACATTTTTACAAGAATATGGGTTAAAGTCATTTATACCCTTGTTTTAATTTTTATAAGAGGAATCATTCCGTCGTTATCAAAACAAGGTCCTTTTTAACTTTTTCGACAAAATTAAGGTAAGAATGTTTTTTTTAACTTATACGGCGGGTGAGGTTATTTTCCGCCATTATAAAATATTCAAAGCTTTCCTTACAATCTTATAAGAATATTTTCAAGAAAATGTTTTATTTTATATGGCCCTTAATTGATTTCAAAAATAAAAAGAGATATTTCTCTAAATAGTGTTTGATTTCATCTATGTCAACATCCTTTGATGGATTTTACGCTTATTTGAAGTTGATTTATTATGATACAAAACTTCTATATTGTATTAAAGGTTTTGTGATATTTTTGACTGTGGATATGCTATTTTTATACCATTCATAGTTTATGGTGAAATTATTGACATTTCGTATGCTAGTCTTAATACAAATGTTTATGTTATGTTTAAACCATTTCATATGGGAATGCTTTGGACTTAATATGTGACGAGTGGAGCCCGCTATAGCTCCTCGATGCATCGGTAGGTCTCATGAGACAAACTAGTGTCTTGGCACAAGGCCTTGACAAAATCTTATTTGTAGTCTTGGCACGAGGCCTAGGCTATGTGGTTATGATAGTCTGGCATTATGTATTCCAACATTCTGAAAGTGGTTATTGATATTTCATGTGATTATTCGATTAGTAGAATATCCATGTGAACAAGTAAATGGAATTATTTCATTTTACATTTTCCATACAATGTTGAAGTTCAAATTTAAAAGGATTTTGTTTTAGTAATTCATTGCCTTAAATGTTTATGCTTATTTTGAATGTTCCGCTATATTGTTATACTTACTGGGCATTTGAGCTCACCCCTTTTCTATGTTTTATTTTTCCCAGGATGTGAAGAAGTAAGTTATGAATGACCTGCAGGGATATTATGAGGGGATAATAGTGTGGACTGTGGAGACATTATGTTGTTGTAGTAGTTTTTCATTTTATGATGTAATATAAGACTTATGAATATATCTAGTGTTTCCAAGGCTACTAAACCAATCGGTCTTTCGAGATTTGATCTTTCTTGTGATCATGCCAATGTTATGTAATAATGCACCGACTCTGGGTAACTAGGGTCGGGGTGTTACAATCTAGATCAGATGACGAACACAATTAATGATATTTTGATTTTCCATAATCAATTATCATATAACATGATTAATAATAAGAAACATAACCCACTCTTTGACCAAGTAGTGGAGAGAATGATATAATTCACTGAGAGTTCAGGTAGTGGAAAATATGGAGGAAATAAGATCTTTTCTTATAAATGTCTAGAATGTGGAAAGAATCAGTCAATAGAATATATCAATGATATAAGAAGATGTGTCGGGGGTGGAAAAGGACACATACCTAGTATCTTAAAAAATGAAAAGGTCAGTTAATGTGAAAGATGATAATAATGGTCTTCCAATTGTATCATCAGTTTTTGAATGTTTTAACTGTGTAATTAATGGGAATTAAGAAAATATATTTCTTATAAGGAAATCTCATGAAGAGAGTTAGAATGTATTTATGATTAATGGTTATTCTGTTGATGGTGAAAATTATAAAAATCACACTTGAATGGATTGAATTGTTGTGTAATATGAAGATGAATCCATGTTAACGGTATGGTATGTATGTAGGAATATTGAATTGATTATGTATTTTAATTCATGAACTATATTTTCTAATTTATGAAATATATAAGTATTTTTCATAATATGTTTTTAATTATAGTTATTCCTAAATATTCTGAACAGTATTAATGAACATGAAAAGTGATTTAATATAATGTTAATATTTTATTGGAAAAATGATTAAGTCAAGACAACCCTTAATATGTTCATGAGTTTTTAAAAATATTATTTTGATTGGATAAACAGTTTATTGATATGGAAAAATTAAATTGGTTAGTATTGATGACCTCATAATTGATAAATGATTTTTTTAGAAAGTGGTTTCTATTATAATTTATGGAGTTTAAAACATTATTGTATCAATGAAATTTTCTCAATAATATATAGAATTATTCAAGGAATGATAAAGAGTGCATGTTTTATTTGTGTTTCATGGTAATTTTGGTTATTACCATGGATTAGTAGAACATATGAAAAATGTATTCACATGTTTTATATATAACAATTAAGATATTATTAATGGTTTTTGTAGGATTAATGTTGAGATTGTGAATTCTATTGACCTTCTTTATAAATTTTTTATTTTGTAATGGTTATACCATAAACAATTTATGGAATAGTTTATGTTGAATTTTGGATCATTATTTATATATTAACATATTACTTTACCATATGAGTATTTATCCATATTCGTTAAACAATGTTAATATTATTTAAAAATATATATAAAATGAATAAATTATCACACTTTAAGTGATCTTATTTGGTTCTTCACACATGAAAAATTCATCTCTAAATGTATGATATTTTGGGAATGTTGATCAAACCAGAAAAAAAATGATGAAATTAAGCCTATGTAATAAAAATATATCATTTAAAATTTCATATGTTCTCTGTATAGATGGTAAATAAATTCGACATCATTAAAAAAAAGATTTTGAAATATTATTTTTACACTTTTTTCATTAAATTTATGATATCTATGGAATATTTTTGGACTATTTATTTTATGGTATTGTGACTGTTAACCATGTATATATCACCAAATTTTATGTGGTCGAAAATTTCTATCACTCTCTATAATTATTTATGCTTCTATTACATGTCCATATCTACACTTCCCACTTATGTTCACTGATTTGGGAACCAGGTATGTGTTATTGTAGATTAAATTCACACAAACCTTCCTATTTTTCAAGATGATGTTTTATTAACCCTTTTAATAATGTTTGTTTCTATTATGGAATTTCAAAATGTTAAACCATTGATGAATGAGATTAATTTAGAGGGTGAAATTCATTTTATGGGGGTAGAATATGACACACCAAGATTTTCACAAATGTTTTTATATTAATTTAATTTATATTTTTTATAACATTTAACAATTAGATGAGATTTCGATACATGTACCATTGAGTTTGGATTTCACTACCCACAATAGTGACTTTAAATGAAACATTACATATTATTAAAATAATATTATGTGATATAAATGGATTATCTATTAGATTAGAGGGTATGTATATGATTAACTAAATTATAAAAATACAAATTTTAAACATGTGGGTAAAATTAATTCTTTCTGGATATTTAATTAAAAATGAAAATAACAGATATATTTTTCATAAAACAATTTCTTTGAAAATAGATTTGTTTCACCATAATACATCAAAAAAACATTAGTGAATGATTGTAATGAAATATATATATTTTATATTTATCGAATCAATTAATATTAATCTTATTAATTTTCTTTTTTTGATATTAGAATAAATGTAATAATATACTTAAAAACTCTATTTTTCTAAAAAGATGTTTTTTGACACCTTCACACTTATATTAAATTTCTTTTGAAAATTGTAGAAAATTTATTTTCAGGAATAATATTAATAAAATTAATCATCATGTAAACATAATTTTATGGTTAATTTTTTTGTAACATTACTAAATTATTTATTTATAAATAGTGAAAAAATCTAAATTTTGAATCAATACAACATATAAATTTAAATTAGATTTAAATTGAAATTATATATTAAAATTTTTATTTTAATATTTGTTCAATTATACTAATATTAATCTAATTTATGTAATATCAAACATTATAAATTTGAATGTAGATATAAAAACCTTGTAAACTTTTAAATATTCTCTTTTTAGAAACCCACTTTCTAGTCGCTTCTCTCAGATTAATTTAAAATTCAAATCATCCTATTAAATGAACGAAAATTTGAAAATAGATTTAATATGTTAAATAAGAATGATTTCTATTATTTTATAATATCATATTAATTTTTTATCAACATTAATATCTAATATAGTTAAAATAAATTATCACTCTTAAGATAAAAATCAGTTTATTTGGGGTTAATCTAAGAAGAAAAGGGTTTAAATGACCTAAAAAATTGTTTAAAAAATATTTTAAGTATATAATTAAACCCTATACTATATGAGTTTCGAGAATTCAACATTTTGTAGCTTTTTGGATTCGGAAACATATGAGTACATGTTTTTTTATTTTCAAAAAAGTTCATGTGTGCTAATCAGCTCACGATAAAGATTACACAACATCTCCTCTCTTCTCCACGGATTAAAAAATTATTATTTTAGAAAATAGCTAAAAAATCCCCTCCAAAATCCAATAATAACATCATAGAAGGCTTCTTTTTTGTATAAATCCAAACGAGTAATTTTTTTGGTGAAAACATAATAAGGATACCTGAAGAAGAGGAAATGTTATTCAACAAGTGTTCTTTATTTTATTTATTCCCCAAACAAAAAAATTTATTATTAAAAATTATTATAAAATTATTTAACTATATTAAATTTATTTTGGTTTCTTTATTTAATCTTCATGAAAAAAATCTCAACTTCCTTCAAATGGGTTTGAAATGTTTATTTATTTTTACGGTGAACAACCACCTCAGAAAGTGATTTCATTCATTTTTCCATTACCATATCTCACACTTTGGTATGATAATGGATATAAATTATATATTATATATGTCAAAAATAATTATTCCTATGGATTAATTATATAATATATAAATTTATTTTATTTCTTATTCTGTTGGGGTAACGATAACTTTGTTCATGTATATGGTGGAGTACCGCCTCGTGATGCGATGTGATCCACTTATCACTAACACATTACAAATAAGATAATAAGGATTAATTTAATTAATATGTATTATATAAATGAAATAATTATGATATTAGAGACTTAAATATTATTATTATAATATTTTATTTTATTTTATTTCATTCCTTTTCACTCATTAAAAGAAGATAATTTCCTTTGAGTGCGTGTGGACTATTGTGTTCAAAAAGTTGTTAACTCTCTCTTTTGATCAACAGACAGAATGAATAATGTATATATGTATATTTAAATAAATAACAGTGTGTTTAATTTATTATTGTTATTATTTAAATAAAAAATATATCTTAAGTCCCTTTTATATTGATCATTGAAAATGGAAATGTTACTCATCTATATATATGACCTACGATCTCCAGGATTGTACCAGACTTCATTAGTCAAAAATAATTTCATGATTGGTTTTAAATTATATTTCCAGTTTAAATAATATAATTATGTAATTACTATTATTTTGTATATTTTTAAATCATATTTAAATTAAGAGGACTAAAAATAAAAAATGATAACATATATGAAAAACTATGTAGTTATTACACAAAATATGAATTTAACAAGGAATTATAAATAAATGGGTAATAAATGGTTATAATTAAATAACATAAGTTTTTATATAAATGAATAAAAATTATATCTATGCTAAAATCATGTATACTATAAAGGAGGTTTGAAGGTGTTTGGAGAAAGTTGATACTTAATGATATGAATTTCTATTCTCTCTTTTATTTCATAGTGACATATGAAATTTATCCACTCATTTATTTTGTGTTCTATATATACTAAATATTTTATATATATGATTAATATACCAATTTTTATAATACTAATAGTTTCATTTGACGTTATTATTATTTTTTTGATTACGATTAAAAAATATTTCTAAAGCTGTAAGGTATGTCCATCTCATTTTTTAGATCTGTGAGATGGATTCTATATCAACACTTGGTTCATATAGGTGGAATATAAAACATCTATGATTTTTTTATATTTAATATCATGAAAATTAAGTGTATTTAATTATCCATTTTAGTGTCTATATTTTAGGGGTTTTTAGATCAAAAGATACCTAAGTAGTAATGGATCTTTATCCCAAATTTCCTTATATGAGAAATGTAATATTATGAATCTATTTTTATAATAAGGTGTACATGAAAGAAAAATAATATATAATATAATGAATTTATTTATTATAATTTTATTATAATATTGACTTAATGATATTATTTCATGATTTTTACAATATAATGATTCCAAATTCATAATATTTCTTTGAAAAATCACATTTTTTATCTAGATTGCTTAGAAATGTTATTCCAATGGCGAAATATTATGTTTTAACACTCATGAAACACATTAATATTATTATCTTGTTTTTATTTATATGGTAAATAGTTTTACCCTTCATTTTACACTCATTCTGTACTCATGTATTCAAAATAATGTTTTTAGGAGAAATCATCTTGAGTTCTCTCTTAGGTTGAAAACTAAATTTTCCTCCAAAACTATGTTTTACATAAATTATTTAAAAATTCCTTTTAAAATTCATAAACTTATTTTTTCAAAAAATTACCCATATTACAAAAAATTACATCTTTTTGAAATGAATTTTGTAATAATTTTCCAAACAATTCCTATTTTCTATTACTATAAATGTGAATGGAATCTTTAATATAGCATGCACGACATGAAAAGATATTACCACCATTATAAATATTTTTTTGGAGAATAAATTAGAAATTTTCAATATTATTTTCAATTAAAAGTATTTTCAATGTATTTTAACTTGTGTCTTCATAGGTCAAATCAATATTTACTCATGAAATGTTTTATATTATTTTAAATACATAATTTATGTCCCTTATTTTAAAATAAATTAATTTTCAAAATATTGTATGAATTTTTTCCATTAAAATGTATTTTCAATGAAATGTTATTTTCCTTAGGTAATGTTCTATGTGATTTATATTTCACAATAATTTTCCATCTAAGATTACTTAAATAAATGTAACTTTTTCATTGATGGAGATATAATCTAAGGATACCATTATTATTCATTATATGAATGGTTTAATGGTTACAATGATGATATTTTTATGAATCCTTTTATCATCCATTTTTTATCTCATGATAAAAGTCATATGAAACTTGATTATTTTTTCTCATTTTATGATATGACTAAATGATTATAATACCTATCACTTTTCCATTGGCTATGATTTGGTAAAATAGTTATGAAACACATTTCATTTAATTGGATATGATAAGATGTATGTTATAGGCTCATGTGCAATTCATATGTTTGTTTTTTAATATGTGAAGTTTTTTATGCTATAACTATGGATGATGGATTTTTTATAACCATGGATCGTGGTTATGTTATTACAAAAGATGTGTGTGGCCTATATCTAACTCCAATGCTATTTGTATATATTTATACATCATGGGATTTAAATAATTGAATGGGATGAAAACTCAAATCAATATGTGAGTTCATCCATATTGATGATCTTGAGATTGAGACTTGACTACTATGATGGTTTGGGGATTAACTCATTCCACTATTATAGTCCTGGAATGGATCCTTGAAAAATATGTATATGATTTTCTATGCTTATGGGTACTCCCAAATTCCATGTTTTATGAATAAAAATTCCCTCATGGATTATATTCTTTTATTTCCTTATGATTCATGTCCAATGAAATTACAATCATTATTACCTTACCCAAGATTCTTAATTTTGATAGGCTTGTTCTGGTTTTAATATTTTATGATATTGTCCTTATACCCTTATGTCCATGTTATGATTATGTATCTCCATTGTTAACCCCAACTAATCATATGATCTCACACTTTATAATGTATCATTTAACAATGTTTTGATGAAATGTTTTATGTATGGTATGTTTGTAAAGAGTGCTAATGGATAAGATCTTTATAGGAGATATTGAATATAATTCCATATATTGGATGAATTGGTACCTGTTCTACATTGAAAATAATATATTATGGTATTTATGAATGTGTTTGTGTACTGAATTGAATATCATATAAAAATATGTAATATACATGTACAAATAGCCTATGAAGTTATAGTTTACAAATTATTCTCTGGATGATTTATATTCTAATGCCGTGTAATTTTAGTCTCACATTTTCTTATGGTTATCTCTCGTGTCGTTATTATATTTCACTTATGATTATGATTTCAAATATTCTAAAATCACTTAACAAATGAATTTTTTTATAGATTATTGGGAATTTTATCTCAACCCATTATTATGTTTTAACTCCCCATGTTATGTGGTTGTTCCTTATTAATGGAATTTATAGAAGATAGTATATGATGGTACCTTTAAGGAGAAGTTATCACAAGTAATGTAAAAAAAGATGATAATGTAGCTGGTCCACATAGACACTGAACCGTTCAATACACGGATATTATTAATTATTAAATTTGTAGTTTATATAATGTAATATATGTAAAATTAGGGCATGATTATCTTGGGAAACTATTATCTATGTCTTCAACATGCATGAAACTGTTCTACCTTCCCCTAGATTATATCATATGAGTGAAAATTAAAGCATGAATTCCATGGAAACGTGAGAGGAACACTATATATATTTATAAAAAAATGACCCCTATAATTTGGTTCATTAATAATGAAAAAAATCTTATTATATGGTAACATAGGGGAAATTTTATATTAATTAACAATTATAAGGCTTTTGGAGGAAACTAAAAAATTAAGAGACCTTCTTAAAGGAGATGGTCCTGAATAATTTTGTTTTAAAACAACTCAAAAAATAAATTAATAAAAACTTTTTATGCTCATAAATAATGATATAATAAATAACTAACTCCACTTAAACATTAATGGGAATTCATTAAGTAAATCGGGATCTCTAACTAATTGAGTCATTCAGATTTTCCTCTAGGGTTCTTGTTTATGGATAGTTATAGGAATATATACCAACACTATAAAATATATTATTCCCGTTTATATATGGAACATGGTTTCCTCCGTGTTTTGTGCTTACAGATAGGTATATTCATATTTACCTTCATCGTACAATAGATTTTTTCCATTCAAATTTGGAAAACTGTTGACACAAAAAACGAAAAACATGACTATGAAATTGTTGGTTTTAGGATTCCGATGTTTTTAATGGATCAATAACTCTATAATTATACTTTGGTGATATTTATAAAAATATATAAAGCAACATGATATTAATATAATATCACATTAATTTTTTCAATGGTCAAGGAACGTAGAAAGCATGACTGGACATTTACTAGTGTCATATACTGGATCTGACAATCCAGTTATCTTGTTGATTTCTTTTCTAATCCAATTTCTTCCATATCATCATATGGGGGAGCATTAATGTGTGAGAAAATTTATTTTTCATAACACTCCCTTTATATGTTTTCAACCATACTAGTATTATGTGATTTCATTTTCCAGATCTCAAATTTTCTACGAACTTTTGATTTTCATATTCAAAGAACTATGACTCTTCATTCCTTCCAGGATCCCATTTTATTTTTTTGACCGAGATACTTATATAAATATGTTTCTTGTTAGTTAATTTTCATAAAATAGTGACCAATATATCTAGTGCTTTAGGTCAGGAATGATTGATGAAAAGTTTATATGGCCTATATAGTAACATAGAAAAAAATAACCTAACATGAATGAATACAAAAATTTTATGAATGTTGATGGTTTCAGGTAATGGTGATCATGGTATACAGTTACATTTATTGAACTATTGACTGCCTATATTTAAGGTTAGAATTATTTTCATTAAATCATGAGATGACAATATAGTATTAGTGGTGAGGAAAACCAGTTGTGAATGAGAGGCTAGAGATGGTATAAATGTTCCCATGAAAAAGTTAACATATAATAGTCATATTTCTCATAAAATTGGGATCAAGAGTTTATGTTCACATTACATTGACTAAATGATGGGTTCGTTTATCTAAAAACATTGTAAAGGTATTATCTAACATAAATGGAGAGGCCAATACTAATAGAATATATAGTGTTATGTATAGCTACATATATTTTCATTTTTTATTCTCATAATGTTGTTTTATGTAGTATAAGGTCATATGAAACGAACCAGTGAAGGTTCAAGGGAATGACATCATACCATTGTTTCATAAGTGGGTATGATGAATGAATTAATAACTCCAGGTATCTTAAAATCCATTAAAATGATGAGTTTATTTATTGTATAAATTATAAACCAATTAATTTTAATTAGGATATAGTTATATATCACAGTTATTCATGGATTCGTCATTTTACATTTTTGAATGAAATGTTATATTGGGTTGTTTTTGGGGACTACAATTATAACTATATTTTTTCTTTATTATGATGATTGATATGGATGACATGGGTAAATGTGGTGAAATAACTACTAATTACCAATAACAAATCATACCTTGGGGTGAAATCAACTTATTACAAATGTCCATGAAATGTTTTGAAAGACAGAAACACTAGAATATTATTATTTTTATTATGTATTTAAGGGTATTTAAGAAGGGTGTGATCACCCAGAAGGTTATTCAACCATGTTATAAGTACATATATTTTATGATGGGTTAGACAATGAAATTGTTTAATATTTTTCAAATACATATGGGTACAATTTGTATGTACTCTATTTTCCATTTAATTATAACGGGATATATGATCATTATGAATCATTAGAAATAATAACTTTATCTTAGGTCATGGAACATATGAAAAAATTAGTGGAGACTTGAATTATTCCAAAACTATCATTTATGTGATTTCCAAAAGATAAATTTAATTTATCTTCTTATTTTATGTTTATGGATCACTCAATTTTAAAAACTAAAGGATATATTTTAGAATCATGTATCATTCCTATGATGATTATATGGTTTATGGTCAAACTACTTTGATCATATGTTTCTAGGATTTATGGTTTAGAAAATTCAAAAAAAATTATGACGATAGAACTAATGTGTTCTTGATGAATATTGATATGAATTAGAAGATTAATAATAGTATATACCATATTTTATGGGGATATAAATTGTTTAAGGTTACAATTCTCTTATTTATGAGAATTGAATCAACTTATGTATCATGGTTAAAATTAACACTATCATGAAAGGAGAGGAATTTTCTACCATATATAATCATCATGATTGGATCATGTAGTTCCGGGTCATGTTTCATGGACCATCAATGACTGATGTTTATGGTTACATCACATAAATCAATAAGTGATATAGTTTATATAGAAATGGTATGACAAAACCCAACTTTAATTTGGAAGCCAATACGATTGGAGATAGTCACAAAAATCAGTGCACATAGTTTAAGGTTATGTTTCGTGGAATATTAAAGAGTGTGTTAATTCTCACTATATTGGAAAATTATGACTCGAAATGAAAAAACATCCAACTATTTCTAATATATATCCATAAGGGATTGTATGTGGTGTTAGATCATAATTCCTAGAATATCAATAGTTACAGTTATTATATGAAAACCCAAATGGGGTTAAAGGGCTAAGATCACTCAAAAAACATTAAATTGGGAATGATAATTGTATAAATCATGATCTATGGTATTTGAATAATAGATATTGGGTAGGAAACCGTGTCAGCGATGACAACTCTCTATCATTCAGATGATAGGGTTGATGACAATTTGGTCTGCAACATATATAAATTAAAGGGACTCTTTCATAGGCTATGCATTCTTCTAGTGGGTATGGCTATATATTACAACACTAATGATAACTACAAATTTTATAATTAATTTGGATGGGGAGACAATTATAACTAATAGAGACGAAATGATTGTGTTGATTTAAACACTTAAGGAACAAAGTGAAATATATGGTAGAAAACCTCCAAGTGGTGGTTGGAACAAACCTTACATTCTTTAAATATGAATAAGATATTTAGGGATGATGAAAAAAGAATGATTTAATATTTTTATTTTAGTAGAGCCTCAGATAGGCTGTTTAGGAATTAATCTATATCTTGATAAAATGAATACCAATCAATACATTGTTCTAATATATAATATATTTGTTATTTTTGTATTTATTATACTAAAATATGACTTTATGTGGATGAGGAAACCATATGTTGAGATGTGTTTAAATATTGGGGAGTTTTTTGATAGACATATGATAAAGAATGCAGACATTATTGCATATCCCATTTTATGAGAATCCAACCACACATAGTTTCTATAAAGGATAATCTTTTTATAAATTTATATTAGATGTAAGGGAGGGGGAATATCGTTTCCTGAAATGGAATTAGTAATAAAAAAATACCCATGAAAATTAAAAAGGAACAATTATGTTGTTAATCAAAATAATGACATAGGAAACCCAAAAATAATGGTTTGGAAGAACAAATGGGTATTTTATATTAGTGTTGCGCCTCACATGTCACGCACCATCACAAGCATCTTGATCTTATGTCGGGTAATTAGGTAACATATCATAGAATACTCTGAGTTGTTTATGGTATTATAACATATACCATATATCACATGGTATATTTCATAAAACAAGTACTTTTTGAATTATGGATATTTTACATAATAATAGTGTAATGGATGGATATAAATAATATATGGTTGTTTTATTGATTGAATTATATGTTGAACCAAACATATTCACCTCAATGTTAAAATTGTTGATAGAAACAAATTGTGAATTAAGGGTCTCAAACATAAATAAACATTGATGATTTCATAATAGTTCATCGTTAGGCCTAGAAAAAGTGGTCGGAGTGTCAATGTTTATCCTAAAATATAATGAATCATACCATATGTAATTATACTATATGTGGGGAAATTTTATCACAGTGAAAATAAATTAATGAACAATGTATTTCTACTTCAATAAGGAACTCATTTAAGGTGATATGGTCATAAAAACAGACAACCTATTCAACATGATAAGTAATTTATAGTGGAAGATAATATTTTTTTGAACATGTGAAAAGGTTGACGTTAATATTAGTATTTTATTCATGGTATAAAATGATAGATGAAAACATTATCCTAGCTATATTATATGGACATGTATATCAAATAAGTAGAATTGGATTAAGAGTCATGGGAATGTACAGTTAGGCATAGGGTGGGTGATTTAGAAATAAATATCTATAACTTAAAAACGGAATTAAGTCACATTTTTTTATAAAAATGTCATATGTTTACTAGGATATTGCATATGTGAAGGCTAATTTTTATACCATTGTATGTCTGTTTATAGTGAACTACATGCACAAGATCATTACAGAGATATTTCTCATACATAAAGGTGGCTTGGTCTTAATGGATAAACCACTCTGAGTAATTTCAATTATAGATTTATAGAACAAATGTGATGAAATTTAATTTTTTTTATAAGGAATTGAATGAAATATGGTATATTTTCACATGTGGGAGACCTTATTATGTGATATTCAATGCATATCATACACATCGATCCAATGAAACTGATCAATCTCAATAATAAACTAGTGGTGGGACACCAAACATGAATATAAAAATATGACCAATGGGATGGATAAGGGGTTTGGTGTTTATGTTAGGAGTTATGACCAATATAAAAAATCAAAGAATCAATATGTATCCCAAGGTAAATGGAATCAATCCACACATAGTTATAATATATAGGAAAAAATATAATCTCTTTTCCTTAGAATTTTTAATGGGGAGGGAACCTAAATGACTTTAGCAGGTGTTATATATCTAAATAAAGTTTGGTGATATTTTTGGGATTTTATTCTCCACTGTGCTTGGATTTTTATAAATTGCTATATATCATGGGAAAATAAAAATCAATCTACACATAGTTATCATAAATTTTTTATCATATAATTAATTGAATTTCAGAAGAAGGGAAAGCATATTGATAATTCTTATATTGATATATATATCATATAAATAGATGAACAATAACATACACACCCAGAATTTTTAACAGTTTCTGCATGGACAACCATATATTATATATTTTTATAAGATGTGGACACAACTAGGGTCTATACAAACATGATACTTCTCAATTATTCTAATTTGGGAAATCAACTAGAACCATTAATATTGCATGAGTCATTCATGGAGAGAGAAATAAGTTGAAATTATAACATTACTCATATCATAAAAGAGTGAATGTCAAGTATGGATGTTTTCATGTGATTTTGCATCATGTGAAAAGTAAAAATGTCCACAATATTTAATTTCATGCGGCCAAGACATATGTGATTTGTAGTATATAGTTTAATATCTTGAAATTGGGCCATGTAGTTTGAACCCTTGTAGTGCAGACAATTTTTATGTATTTTGATGATACATCACTTATGATTTATTCTATATTGTTGAAAATCTTACATCTTAGACCATGTGAACCCTATGACACATTATGGAAAGTAATTCTTGGAATAACTAGTATCAATGGCTAGATTTATTAACACACTCTTCATTATTATTAGGTAGTAGGATCTATTAGAGTATGCCATATCTATAAAATAAATACCTTATCACTTTAGTTTTAGTTTTATTGAATTCATCCATTGTATTACTAGAGTTATGAGAACTAAAACAAGTTCATCTATAAATAATGAATGGGGGGGAAATTATTATTTATTCCTTATCTAATTTATTTCTAATGTATTTCTAATTTTGGAAGTATTAAAATCATTTTACCATCATTTTATTCAAATTTATTTAGCCATTTCTAAAACTATTTGTATTTTGATATTGTATTATAGACAATAACATAATGTGAATGTAGCAGAACACCAATCAGTAAGTCCTCCTTTGTTATATGTACATGTGAATTGGAGGTATCTTGTGTGGTATTATGGTATATTGAGTGGTAATTTAAAAAAATCAAATAGGATTTTTGGTATATTTTTTTTATTGGTGTCCACTATATTTTGAAGTATGTTAGACTGGGTTTTTTTGATAGACTGTATCGATCAATTTCAGACAACAAGATATTGTAGCGAGTGGTTGGATTGAATTTTTTATTTATGATACAACCATTTTAATTTAAAATAATAGAAATAAGTGCCACATAACAACAATATTGAGTAAGGGACACCAAATCTGTTGATGATATTTTACTCAAAAAATTTAATGATAACATTTTTCTAGCGCAATAATGGTTATCTTCTCAAACCATTGATTGAAAAGTCTATATAAATAAGGATTTAGTTGAACAATTTTCTTGTAGAATTAAGATTTTGGCACATGAAATATATTCCACATATTTATATACAATGGTATTTTCTATATCAAATTTCATGAGAGGTTGATGGTTGAAATTGACATATTTATGGAAATTATGACACTTCCAATTAAACTCCATGTATCCATTCATAATTGTGGGAATGCAATATTGTATGATATGATTTTTATAATATTGTTTTGATCTTAATTGATATGCCCCACAGGAGCCTACATGAAATACCTATATAACAATATTGGTTTCCCTATAATAAATTTATCTGAAAATTACTCCATTAAAACATTATTTTTATATGAATTTCTAGGAATTGAAGACATCATAAAAGATAAAATTAACTTTCCATCATAAGATCAATTATTCTTAGCATGATTTGTTATAATAATTAAAAATATTATAAAGTATATAAGGGGAAAAATCCACCACATTATGGTATTAGTTGCTGAAGATGTTGGCTCACATTTGTTAGGGATGGTGTATATATCACTACTTTATTATGTATTATTTCCCAAAATATTTTGTAACCACCAAAATGTGTGAGATAGAAATGACTATATATTTCTATTTTATAACTGCAATATTTTATGTCGTATTTTTTAATGCATTAGAGTGAGAATTATATAAATGCGGCTTAAAATACCATGACGGATCAGAGATAAATTCATCTATCATCCCTAAAATATAATCATGCCACTGAATTAAGTGTATTGATTATGAAACTTTAACAATTAATCTTGTTAATCACAATCTGCATATATCCAATGATATTAAAATTTGCCACTAGAATCTATAGATTTATCTTGAAGACTATAATGATATAAATGTGTTCCACATCATTATTTATGAAACCCTATAAATTTAAAATGGAAAATGGAAAAACTACCTTCATTTAGGTGATATAAATAATCCCCATGACTTTTCTATCATCACTTATATTTTATATTCATCTTCATATTGGGATCCTATAGCCACCATAAACATATATTAACCATATATAGGGAGACTGTCAAACAAATAAGTCCTCTCCATTTAAGATTTTACTATTAACTGGTGTACTTTTTATAGAAGGGTGCACTATGAGATAATCCAATAAATCCTATACTTTGACTTAATTTTAAAACAAAAACTAAATATTGAATTGGTATTTGGTGGAAAACCTCCAGGATTATAATTAATTATAATTGGATAATATGGATGTATTTGTGTGGGTGAATATGTGAGTCTAGGTGTACCTCAGGATGTTTTAGGTACTTCTTTACCTATCGTACCATAAATATCAATGCATTTTTTCAATAGTTTAGTTTCATGTATAGAAATGTTGAATTGTTCTATTGAGATGGTATAATCTATTTTCCTTACCTACATTATTTCTTTGATTGAGAAGGGAACTAAGAAATTCCATTAAGCTCACCAAAAGAGAACTGAACAACATTACTTCTACCTGAGACATCAATATAGTTGTGCTCATGAGATACTATTTGAGATAATTAAACGATTATTGAAATAATTTATCCCACAAATAGGAGACACCCTTATAAATAAAAATCTTGAAGGGTATGAAATGTATGGTGACATTTTTTATTAAATACCTTATGGGGTAAGACATCCCTTGCCCTCCCCCCTCAACTTTGAGTGGTTTCAATGAGACGACATGTAAATGATATACATTATCTTCATAAGATCAACATTGATGTAATGATGGAACATTATGAAATAATTAATATTCCAGATTTCACCCAAAAATCAAATTTTATGGAGTATATATTTAGTATGTATTGCCACATTTTATTTACAATGGTTTGAATATTGGAATGATTATGAAGATTCTATTGAGATTTGACTATAATATCATCAAAATATCATTATAAATTCAACCTTAAATTGGTTTTATAGATAAAGTGCATGGAATCTTGATATATTGTGCTAGGTTTTTTCAAGCCAAATAGCAATAGTTCATAGAAATATTCCCTATTGGATGCCCAGAAAGTGATAAACACATATTCTGTATATTCTATTTAGATATGGTTTTATCCAGCATACCTTTATAAGAAATAGTGGTCATGGAAATGAGTTTTCTCATCAATAAAATGATTTCCAATCTAGATTGAGAAATCACCCTTTGTGGAGTTCTATTTACGATATATGAATCCAATTAAAACACAGATATTCCCATTATTGTTTTATATGGATAATAAAAGTGTTATTTTTTTATTTAAGTTTCTTTATAAATTTTTCATTGCAAATACTATCAAATTTAGTTTCCCCCATTGTAGGTTGTGATACATGAATTCTCATAGTGGATTCCAAAATCTAGTGATGACCCTATAGTTGAACCTAATTATTGGTGGCCATATCATTATCCAAACTATAAATTTCTATGTAGTTCCATGTGAATACATCCGGGTGTTTCCTAAAGAAGTATATATATGTGTCTTTCTCATTAAGAGCCATGATAGAACAAATCAACATCATCCATGGATATTCATCTATTCAAAAACTCATTTTATTGAGCTCATTAATAGTGTAAGAAACATCATCCTCAAATTATGGATGGGTATCTCTATAATTTTATTACTCTTCTACCTTTACCTCAAAATCATCAAAAGTGGGAGATGGAGGGAAATTTTTTAGATTTAGAAGATAACATGATGATGTTTTCATCTCTTTATGATTAAATGTCTTTGTATTTAGATCTTAGAGGTATCAGTATATGAGGAATAATTATTCCTTGAATCTTTCGTATATTATCCCTCCTCTGCAGTATCATCTGAGGCAGGTGATGTGATAATATTTGGATATTACGGGATGATTCTAGGGAATTATTTGATGATGATGAATCACATTTGGATATGTATAATTATGATAGGAGAATATATTATAATTGAATAGAAAATGGAGGAAGATTTTCACTCAGTTAATAATTATCATTGAAATTTAACATCCTTCTTCTATGTGGATGAGTTAGTGTCATACAAATGATATCCTAAATATAGGGAAAAATTATAATCCATATACCCATATCATTCATTGAGGATTGATGCCAACATACTCAATTATCATTATCTATGTTTTATTAATAGTGATTATACAAGATTTTTATTATAGTGTAATTTTTGTGAGATTTATGTACATGGATGTAGTGATAGTCATTTTATATTTTTTATGATAGCCACTCGAGGATGGTTTTTACCTGATCCTCATATGAATAGAATCTCATTGTATGTTATTTGATATAAAAATTGGTTAATATAAACTGATTTATACCTAAGATCTCGATATATAATCTTGATCATATTGATGTGAATAGAATATTTGTCGCCAAGATCATAATGGGGTTGAAATATGCTATTTCTATGCCATTGTGGGTAGATATCTAGATTTATTTGTCTATCATTGTGTACTCTACCTCAATTTTGTATAATTCTATAACAATATACAATGATTCATAAGACTCCAATGTGAGGTTTGTGCTAAAAAACACCATGAGCTATATATTTCCATAGTACTTGAGGAGTGGATGGTATAATGAGGGTACCATTGTGAGAATTTGATGCCACAATATTCTCAGTTATTCTTTTAAATTATTTTCGGAAATATGACCCAAAATTCGAACTTTAAGACAAGGTATCAAAGTTAATAATTTATTGTACTAAATATATGTGGTTTCTTCTCACTCTTATCATAAAATTGGATTGTTATATTGGATGGAGAAATGTTATCCTGACAATATCCTAAACGTCAGAGGGTCAAGATTAGTAAGAGGATGACTAAAATCCATTGTTAATAATATTTTGAAAACAAATGACGTCATCTAGATTTACATATATATATATATATATAAGGGTCTAATGTTCCCCTTAAAGGTGACATATCATTAATTTTTTATAATGTATATAATTTTGTTATATTCATTTGTGTTGTAATATATATGTTATAAAACATTAATTTCAACATTATCCTCAAATGTTTTATGTTATTAAAGTCCCCATAATGAACACTTCTTAAAGATTCTTAGAGAGGGGAGGGCTATCCATGTTTGAGAACCAAGCTCAAACAAAAAAAATATTCTTCAATATATCATTTTTTAGATTGGGATCCTACATTTCTCATCATTATACTATTCCATATCCTATGGATTAGAGGCTATGGATTCATTTTCTTGTGTTTGCACTACCTAAATATATTTTGTGGTCATTTCTATTTTCTATGGAATATGATAATCCCACCCTAATATATTTTTATTAAATCATGAAAAGAACACATTTTCAAGTTAATTTAGTAATATAATTATATCTTTATGGTTCATATATGTTGAGGGAGTAGATCAATTCATCCATTAGGCCGGATGATGTGTCAATATATCAATCTCTATAATATATATGGTGTTATTAGGGTATTTTCTAGAATTAAATTATCCATAAAAACTATATTTACATTGAAATCTAAAAAATATATTATATCTAAACATGATTAACATATAGGTATACAAAATATTTTTAGAAAAATATTAATTACACTACACAAACACATTTTCAGGACTATAATATTTTAGTTCCTTGGTAAAATTGGAGAAAAATCATATAGTTTGGCAAACGTTCTTTAATTTCACCACAAAAATCTTCCCATTTATTAATCCAACTTAAAAAATTTCTTTGTAACATGGGGAATTGCGACATAAGATATGGTGACCATAGATCATCAGTAGGGGTAAATAAAGGAGATATAATAGCATAAAATGAACTTAAGGTTATGAGAACATTATAATAAAATTTGAAAATAGTACCATGTATATAAAAGATAAAAATCATGAGTCAGAGAATATATATTTGTATTTCATGAGACATGAATGACAAGATAATTAAATAACATGAACTGTGAGCGAATAAAATCAACCTCTGATATAGATTTTTGGCCTAGATATAATCTTTTAAAGAGTCTCGGACTGAATAGGGTCGCCATAAAAACCAGAACCTTACCTATCATGTGACAAGGACCGAAGGGCATTTATGATCCCCTTGGGATGGTAGAAGTTTACAGGTATCATAAAATGAATGTTTCAAACTAGTTGACCAGGTTTTAAAAAAACAACCAAGAAATCGAATAAACTAAATATGGATTTTTAAAACCAAACCATCTTTTAATTAATTTCATGATTGGGTTACACAATTTAATACAATGCTCAATGACCATTAAAAAGGAAAAAAGCTGAAAAGGATAGCCCATGAAACTTCACATGTGATGAGTTAATTCCCTAAAGCCATCTCCATAACACATCATCATGAAGGGCCACTAAAAAACCAAACCATTGGAACAAAAGCTGTACCCAAACATGCGATAACAAAATAACCAAGTCTAAATTCACCCAAATATGTACGTATGGTTTGACCCAAAGTCTATTATGACACCATCACTAAGATATTCCATTTGATAAAAATTAAATGATGAAAATGTTACATGTTTTCATAATCATGAAATGCTAATAATATTTTTAAAGATATGAATCTTTAAATAAAAACAGTTTTCATGTGGGTGTATTAAGGAACAAATCTCTAAAAAAGTATGCCAAATATACTTAACATTCCATCCACTCATACCATATGACAATGGTATGAACCATGTATCTAATGATCACATGGAATAGGAAATAATGACTAGTCACATGCTCAATGTGTGTCCCAGGTACCTCGTACCTCTGTGAAAGTAACTATCACAAAATCTGTTCTCATGCACATTAGCCACTAGTATGGATCTTAACTATAACCTAGTGTTCCCCCATCATCATCATCACCATCATCATAGTATATTAAGTGTGTTCATCTTCAATTTTTCTATGTGAAACTGAGGACAACCCCTATAGGATCACTATCATATAAGTACACATCCACTAACCTAGATACCTGGATTTCTATTTTGTGCTCAAACAAGTCCAACATGACATGAAATATAATTTTCACTTGAAATACCACATCTACATCAATAATTCACCAAAAACCCCACATGAATATCACACAAGGGACACAATATTCTTTTTCATTAATATTCATTTTGAAATCATACACACACCAAAATAGCCCACGACACTTTTCACATCTCTTAAACACATCCAAAAATCCATTAAACAATTTTATAAAACCTTTCCTATATAGTCCAAATCACATAACATCTCACACACATATCACATAATACTTCCTTCATGAAAAAATTTAATTTTTTCACATCACAATAACAAAAAACATTTATCAAACATTTTTTTAAAACTTTCTTTCCATTTAACAAAACAATTTTGAAATTTTGAAAACATTATAAAAACATTTAACATCTTAAATAATCGCATTCCCTTTAAAAAGCCATATTATGTGAACACACTCACAAAAAAGTATATGTACATCCTTAACCCCCTTTAGTTTAACCCCATTAATCATTTTCAGTTTTTATAAAACAATCCAATGTGGTATAACCACGTTTTTCACACAAAAAAACCATTTCAAAACTATCTTTAAAGGATAAAATAACCCAATGAGTTACCAAACCATATTTAGAAGCTACTTTCAACAACTAATAAATCAACTTCACATTTTGAAAAATTATCACAAAATAAATCAACTGAGTTAACTTTGAAAATACCCAAATTCAAGTAACACTATAACATTAATGTTAAATGCTAATCTAAACCAACCAAAAAGGGTTTTCACACCACACAAAATAGATTAAGAAAATTCTAAATTATTAAATCAGTCAATCTAACTCATAAATAATTTTTTACACATGGAATCACCTACTTAATGTGTCGAAAGAAATTGTGGTGCGAAACATCAACTTCAACACCACTGCACCTCAACGAAGTTTAAAGAAACCTTAAACCTTAATATTTCACTAAAATACCCAATTTTAAACCCTATGATCGAAACCTAGATGTTTATAATTTTATAACTTCAGGAAAGGGTCAAAGAAACCTAAAGGAAAGGGAATAAATCAAAGAGACAATGACATACTTTCATGATTTTGAGGATTCCCACATCAAATCTCCATTCGAAAATGAGTTCCAAAGGAGGGTGGGAGAGCTTGGAATCATTCCAAGGATTTAGAGAATGGGATAGGGAATAATGGAGTAGATTTGGGTTTATTCTAGAAGGGGAAATGAGAATTATGATAGATATTTAAGGACCAGGACACCCTTGCTTAGTTTTTTCCCACTGTTTAGTAAACTATGCTTCTAGTTCTGGCTACACAAAAATATGCCATTCTCCTCCAATTTTTGGGGGTCCAACGGGGAAACCAAGGGGGAAAGGCAGGACACAGATAGGGGTGAAAAATTCCCAAAAAAGAAGTCAGTTCACCTAAAAACATAGTCAACTCTTGGGTACAAACCTCCTCAACAACTTACCCTATAAGTGGTTCCACTAGTAGTTTCACTAATCCAACTCAAAAACACCACAACCTCTCACAATATCTTCTAAAAAGGAATAATAAAACTACCATCAAAGTCCCAAAGACTATTGTCATATATCAATAACAAAACAGAGTCCAAAATTTCAAAATCGGAACACCTGAAAACCATGAGAAAGACAAGAATCAAAAGAGGATTTGAAACACATATGGGAATTCAAAATCCAGGTGTGAAAATTCTCCCCACCATAAATCATTCCTCCCAAGGAATGTAATAGAAAGGAAAAAATAAAAAACAAAACATAGTAGATAGACCAAAATGTACTCATTTTCCATGGTTCTCTCCCAAAATCCAAAACACATATTATCATCAATTAATCAAGGAATACTCCCAAAAGCCAAAAATTACCCTAGTATCCCAAAACGTTCAAATAACATTCATATTTTACCCAAAAAACTCATTAAACACAATCCAAACAAAACTCAAGCAATTTTCCCAATAGAACAACAACAACAAACTAGGTTACACATACCTTGCTTTAACTAAACTATTGGGGGCTCTCTGATCCCAACATTTACCCAAATAAGATGTTAGTAGTTAGATTTCTTTGAACGAGACTAACTACCGCCTAAAAAAGATCAAGTAAAAATATGAGTAACTAGTGTTGGGGACCCAAATAGGATTACCACCATAAGAGAAAAGTTAAATTTTCCAATTTAAGGATCATGACATTAATAAGGGTGGCCCGATCATACTCCCTGGTACAATGTGTAGACTTCTATTTGACCTTTCGAATATAACATACAAAAAACACATTATTTGTCTTCACACCATAATAAACCCCAAATTAATTGACCAGCATGGGATGGCATAAGATGAAAAAAAAATTTAGATAGTTTGAATGACCTCACGGGTTGTCTACATGGTTTGGGAGACTATGCACTAACAATGGGGACCCTTCAATCTGCATAGTTTTATTGGGAATGGTTACTACTAACCATGAAACAATCATCCTCTCAACCTATATAACAAAATTACCAATAAATATACAAAAACTCAATAGAAACCAATTTTGGAAAGAATGAAATTTGGTGATAAAATCAGAATGAGGTCCTCCAACCTCATCCAATCAAACATGAAAAAAAGGCAAGATGACAACACCATTGGTTTAATCTATTAACATATTTCATACCAAGGATAGGAAATTTAATAATGGTTTGAATGACTCTAGTATTTCCCCTGACTATGATCCAACATAACTCTCAGTCCTATGACCGGACCTAAAATGATTGAAGCATCTTCAACCTCATAGTTAGGCTTTGAAAATACCATGAACAGAACTTCTCCTTTAGTGCATTGAAAAATATACCCTGATCCCAGATGGGTTCACCAAGACATAACATAATCCAAAATCACTTTACCCAATCACAAAATTTCACTAAAACAATGGATTAGCTGATGCTCATACATCACAACTTGTTTCTTTAGGTTAGACACAAAGAAGGAAGGGAAACATATAAACACCATCATCTAAAATAGGTGTTTTGGGAGTTTTTCAAAGGGAGACATACTCCCAACATAACAGAGACTCACAATGGTTTTAACACCCATAACCTTTATAGTCAAATGAGCACATGACCTCACAAGGCCTCAATGAACATGACCATCATGATAGATATAAATCATATTGGGAAATGGTCTTTTTTCCAAGTCCCCACAACACATAAAATTACAGAAAGTAGCCATTATAGCCTCTCATGACTAGATTTCCCAAACCATTAGTTTAATGTGAACAATTTCTTTGAAGATACTATAAAGGACCCAAAGTCCCTCTTAGACACCATCCACACTAACAACCCCAGACTACTTATATCTTCAAAGAATTAGGTAGCTTAAGAAACAAAGGTCTCTTTCAACCTTCGACAAGTAGTCTCCCACTACAAGAGGATCCTTAATGTAACACCCTAACCCCAGAAGCCCAGAGTTCGTGCAAGTTTACATATAATAGGCATGATCACAAAAGATAAAGTCTCTAATGATCGATTAGTTTTGTATCAATAGAAGTACTATATACATTCATAAGGTTTATATTATGTCATAATGGGGAAAACTACAACAACATTGTATCCATAGACAACACAGATATCTCATAGACTATCCCTACAAGTCATTCATAATATACTTCTTCACATCCTGGGAAAAATAAAACATAGAAAGGGGTGAGCTCATATGCTCAGTAAAGAAAAACATATAGCAGAAACTTTTATAAATAAGTATAAACATTAAACGCAATGTGTTGGAATAAAACAAATTCCTATTAAAAATGAACATCAGTATAATATGGAAAATATAAAAATCAAATAATGCAATTTAATATTCGAATGGATATTATACTAGTCAAATAATCACTTGCAATATCAATAGCCACTTCAATAATTATGGAATGCATAATTCCATACTTTCATAACCACATAGTCATGGCCTTGTGAAAAGACTACAAATAAGATTTTGTCAAGTTCTTGTCCCAAGACACTAGTTTCTCTCATAAGACCTACCGATTCATTGAGGAGTGATAGCAGGATCCACCCATCACATACTAATTCCAATGAATTCCTCATATGAAATGGTACAAACATAACATAAACATTTTTATTAAAACTAGCATACGGAATGCCAAAACATTATCCATAAGCCATGAATGGTATGAAAAAAACACCTCCATTGTCAAACATATCACAAAACCTTCAATACATTATGGAAGTTTTCTATCATAAAAAATAAACATCAAATAAACTTAAAATCCATCAAAGGATAATGACATTGATGAAATAAAAAACATTTTTAAAGAAAAACCTCATTCTATTTTGAAATCATTTAAAAATCATATAATTATAAAAGAAAAAATTTTTGTTGTAAATATTATTCTAAGCTTGTAAAGGAAGCTTTGATGATGTTATAACGAAATAAAATAGATTCACTGAATGTATATGTTAAAAAAAGACATTCTTACCTTAATTTTGTCGAAAAGGTTATAAGGTACTTTTTTTGGAAAACGACTGAAAGATTCCTTTACAAACATTTTATTAAAAGTCAAACAAGGGTATAAATGACATTAACCAATAATCTATAAAATATTAAGAACTTTTTGAAATATATTTTAATGAAACCTAGATATATATGATAAAGAGTTCACAGTAGATACTTACATAAAAACAACATTAGATAAAAAAGAGATTGTGAAATTAACCCTTACCGTGTACTTTTCCTTGGTCGAGGGTAGGTTAACCTCCACTTCTTTATATTCTTCCACTTGATTTGATCAAAAGGGCTCTTTAGGTTGCCTTAATGACTAATGTAAGGCCTCTAGGATGAAGGGAGGATAGTTGAGAAGGTATTTGGGCAGATGACGGACTATCCAAATGGGATTTAAGGTGTAAATTAGAGAGAATGGGGAGATCCCTTTTATAAGAGGGGTGAGGGGCACTTTCGGAAAATCTAGAAATATTATTTTATAATAAAATCATTTGTGGTTTCCAATGGCACCAAAATGACTTATTTAAATTATAAGGAGTGTATGAGTCGAAAACAACTCAATCAATAGGTTTTAGATAGGTTTGGGTCACTAAATTAACTTTATCATTTAGATTTAACTCTTAGTTAAATAGTTTGACATTTACCATGTCTCTTTGGATTTTTATATTATATGGTTAATAAAAACACTATATACTAACAAGAGAACCCCAAGTGGTTCAATAATGATACACCTATCATTATATATTCCCTTTATCCATAACATATATTTTTAGGAATATAATATCAATTAATAATATAATATTTGTTTTAAAAACACTTTTATGTCAATTTTGACACTATTTGGTATTTTGTTTTTTCTAAATTCATAACAGTATTATTACATCGAAAAGAATTCATATAAGAAACCTAACATGTCATATTAACCTAGGAAATTAGTGGAATTTATGAAAAGTATCAAATTTCATTTATTTGGATATTTATAATATCAATTATTTTAATATTTAATTAATTATGTAATTAATGTATCATAATTGTGTAATAAATAAAATAAATTATTTAATGTCTCAAAAATATAAATAAATAACAATTATGTAGGAAATCATTTTATGTTTCGAATTAATATTTATAGTAAAATTTATCTTATGTTTAACCCTATATTAAAAATGTTTTAGTTATTAAACATTGATTTTAACTATTTTATCCCATATTTGAATTAGATAATAATAAATTTCCTAATCATTCCAAGTGAACAAAGAGGTTCATATTTTATTACTAAGGATATTTTCGGTTGAATTATAGTTATCCAATAAAATTTAGACATCTGTTAATATAATAATAATATCATTTTTACCCTTAAATACATATTTACCTTTAACCTTGGTAAATAAAAGTAAACAAGTTACAATTCACGAAAATATATTTTCATCTTATTGAGCCACATTTTTCTTACTCATATAAACTGTGTCTCTCAGATTTTTGAAATTCCACTCACAGACATGGTAAAATTATGCTTTATTAGAATTTCAAAATTCTCTTAGGAGGTGGGAAAAAGACGGTAAAAAGTTCAATAAAATTTTTATATATCTAAAATTATTATAAACTGACTCCAATGAATAAAATTGAACTTATATATGTATTATGTATCTATTTTTACCTAAATGTTTTTTAAAAAATAAATAATTATTTAATTTTTGGTTAAACTATTACTCAGTGTTTTTCACTATTCATAAAAAATTGAAAGTTTTCCGAATAATACCAAAAAATCATCCTATTATAATTTCAATATTCCTAATCCTAAAATAAAGTCCATTTTGAATAATAAAATTTATAAAATTTCAAAAAGTGGGTATTACTCTTCATAACGACTAGTTTGATTGCTTGTGGTGTGTTAGAACTCGAAGTTGCGTACAACACATGCTATTGTATTATTTATAGTGAAAAGTACCGTGGAAGCATGGGGTGTTACATTCTCCCCTAATTCAAATAATCTCATCCTTGAAATTTCTAAAATATTACTGCATAAAAAGACTCGGGTGGTTCTTCATCATAAGTTCCTTGAGTTCCCACGTTGCCTCTTCCATCTTATGGTTTCTCCATTGAACATTTACCAGACGAGTAGTTCGGTTTCTCAGCACTTGTTATCTTGTATCAAGAGCATTGACAAGCTCTTCACAATAAGATATATCATGTTCCAGTTCTATTTCTACATAGGTAAATACATGCGTTGGGTCAGGCAAGTATTTTTTTCAATAGTGGTACGTGGAACACATCATTAACATTGGAGAGACTCAGCGACATTCCCAAATGGTAAGTGACAGAACCAATTCATTCTAGAATTTCTAAAGGTCCGATGTACCTGGGACTCATTTACCATTCTTATCGAAACATATAATACCCTTCCATGGATATAAATTCAAGAAGACATGATCTCCTACCTGAAATTCGAAATCCTTCCTTCGGTTATCAGCATAGCCCTTCTTTCTACATTGAGTTTCTTTGATGTGGTTTTGGATTACCTTCACCTTTTTCATCGTTTCCTTCACCAGTTCTATTCCTATGAGTTTTTATTCACCTACATCATCCCAATAGTTTGGTGTAGGACATCTCTTTTCATATAACACTTCATATGGTGCCATCTAAATACATGAATGGAAGCTATTATTATAGGAAAATTCTAGTAGAGGTAAATATTGATCGCACATACCTTGAAAGTCAAGTGAGCATGATCTCAACATGTCTTATAAGGTTTGAATAGTCCGTTTGGATTGTCCATCACTTTGGGGGTGGTAAATACTGCCCAAATGAAGTTCATTATCCAGGGATTTCAGATAATTTTTCCAATGTCTTGATGTAAAACGGGGAACACGATCAGAAAAAATCGACAGTGGTACTTCATGAAGTCTTACAAAATCATTAATATATAGTCTTCCTAATTGTTAAACTGGTAAATCTTCTCTTATAGCATGAAAATTTGCTGACTGTGTAAGATGATCTATAATGACCCATATTATATCGTTCCTTCTAAGAGTCCTTGGTAGTACCATGACAAAGTCCATCGTGATGCCCTCCCATTTCCACTCAGGTATGGGAAGAGGATTCATGACTCCTCCATCCTGTTGCATTCCAGCTTTCACTTTTTGACAAACCATACATCTTGACACGAAATCAGTAATCTCCCTCTTCATGTTCTCCCACCAAAAATATTCCTTCAAATCTCTATACATTTTTGTTCTCCTAGAGTTTATAGAGAAATTGGAGCTATGAGCATTATCCAACAATTCTTTTTTTAGATCAGGTATATCGGGAACACAAAGTCTCTTGTCAAATTTCAAAATCCCATCTTCATACACAAAGACACTATATCTCCCATCATTCACAGCTTTAATAATCTTCTGAAACTCTTCATCACCGGTCTGAGAACTCTTTAGCCTTTGTAGTAAATATGGTTTGGAAACCATTTAAAAAACTATTGATGTTTCACCTTCCACGGTGATTCCTATATCCATCTTTACTAGATCCATGTATATAATATCCTTTTCAACTCTCATCTTGATCAAAACACCATGTGCTTTCTACTGAAAGCATCTGTCACATTATTTTCCCTCCCTGGGTGGTAGTGTATAGTGAAATCAGAATTCTTGAGTAGTTCATGACATCTCCATTTCCTCATGTTCAGTTCCTTTTGATAGAAAATATACATAAAACTCTTGTGATCAACATACATCTCACATATTCCACCATATAGATAATGTCTCTACATCTTCAATGTAATGATTATAGATTCTAACCCAATATCATGAGTAGGATAGTTTTTCGCATGAATTTTTAGCTATCATGATGAATAATCAATAACACTATCATTCTGCATAAGGCCACAACCGAGTCCTTTCTTTGAAGTGTCACTATAAAAAACTAATCGATCGTTCTCTGATTGTAGAATCAATATAAGACCATTGACTAATCTTCTCTTCAATTCTTCAAAACATTATTCACATTTTTTGTCCAAACTAATTTCACCACTTTATGTGTGATCTTGGTTAATGGGTTTTCCAATTGGGAGAAATTGTGGATGAAACATTGATAATAACCAAATAAACCAATAAATCCATGTACATCCGGTATACTCATCGGTGCTGGACATTCTTATATTGCCTTTGTCTTTGAAGGATCAATGAAGATTCAATACTTAGAGACAAAATGGAAAAGAAATTAAATCTCCTGAATCCAGAATTCACACATTCTAATGTTACAAATTATCCGTGTCTTCTAAGAGTCATCGGGATAATGTGAATGTAATTTTCATGATCTTCGTAGATTTTAGATTATACAAATGCATCATCAATAAATACCACTACAATGTCATGATGATATTCATTGAAAATTATGTTCATTATATCCATGAAAACATAGGGTGCATTAGTCAACCCAAAATGCATTACTGTAAACTCGTAATGCCCATACCTGATTCAAAATGCCATCTTGGGAATGTCTTCATTTTTCATGCACAAATGATGGTATCCAGATCAAAGGTCAATCTATTGAAAAGTATTGAGCTCCATGCAGTTGGTCAATTAAATCATCAATGCGAGGTAGTGGATACTTGTTCTTTATTTTTATAGTATTGAACTCCCTATAGTCAATGCACAACCTCATAGACTCATCTTTATTCATAAAAAAGGGACATGGGGTCACCATGGAGAAACACTAGGGAGAATATATCATTTATTACTCAATTACTCTTTTTGTTTATTTAGTTCCACTAAATCCACAGTGTCCATTCAATAAGGGGTCATCGATATGTGCCTTGATCCAGGAATCAAATCAAGGGAAAAGTCAATTTATCATTCTGGAGGATGTCCAAGTAAATCTTCTGGAAACACCTCAACATATACTTTCAGAATAGGTACATCCTCTTTATGAACATTCATTTAATCACCCATAGTTATATCATTCTCTTCATCCCCAATAATTTAATTTAGTTGAGATAATGGGGGTGAATCTATAGAAGAATCAGGTGGTGACATTTCTAATATAAAGATATGGTGTTCTTTATCATCGTCATCAAAAATTGTAATATAATGACCCATACTGTACATACATTGTTAGTACTTAAAAATTGAATTACACTTATTAAAACATATAACAAAACCATGAAAGGACCATTTATGTATATTGTCTTTAGAAACTGGGAAACATAAACAACTGGTTCATAAAGAACCTACATTGCCTCCCATTTATTTCATCATATCTAGAGTTATTTTTGGCATATCCTACTTAATAACCTTCTTCCTGACCTTGGGAAAGAAAAAATACAAAAGTGTGAGCTCAAATTCTTAGTAAGGGTCAACAAAAGAAATATAATTCACATCATTTTCATAAAAACATAACATTTTGGAAATCTTAACCTGCAAAAGAGATCATAATTTCATAACATGGGATAAATAATAGTAGTGAAATGTAATCCCAATAATCATAACATAAAACATGAAACTTTGTGTTATACACACATAATCATAGAGAATCATTTTTTATTAGTCCAGACTCATTGCCAAGACTATCTTAGTGGACAAAGTCCATTTCTGAACCGAGTTCACCCCTCGTTTCAGTCCTGTTTCACTGAACCGGTTTAACCTGCCGTTCTAGCTTTCCCTATCTCATGAGATATAAAATCTTTACCCAATGCATGGAGGGAGATATATGTCCCACCCATCTCCTAATTATACCATTCTTATGTGTGCCACAAAATCAAAAATCATACATCATTTCATAACCCATGTAATAAAAATGGGAATCTTAAGCATCATGCCATCGTAACATAATCCATATAAGATAAAAGGACATCATAAAAATAATTCCATCATAAAATTATAAAATAAATTTAAAAATAGGGATAGAAACAGAACCCTATATTATCTTAGATGGAAAATAATTTTGATAAAACACTTGAACTCCATTCTTGAGGAAAATATCCTTTATACTTCAAAAATATTTTCCCTTTCTTAACATGTCATAAAATTATAAACTAAAAGAAGTTGACTACAAATAAACATGAAAACATGTAAAGTAATCTTCATGGAAATAGTTTTTTAAAAATCCATTCATGTCGTATATGTTAAAAAAACATTCTTCTCGCACTTTTGTCGAAAAAGTCAAAAAGTACCTCGTACGAAAAACGACAAAATATTCCAATCATATCTTTTAATAAAAACACACAGAAGGGTAAAATTGGATATAAACTATTGTATAAGGATATAAATATTACATATTTACGAATCATGTATGTGGATGATAAATATTCCCCAGTAAATTCTGATGTATAAAAAATCTCAGATAAAAATGGAGATTGCGAGATTTTCCCTTACCATTGGTCTGATTTGCTTCGTAAGTGTCCGAACCTCCTGTATAATGATTTAAATAATGTCATTGACTTATTCCATAATCATACTCATTGTTATGATATCATATATGGTCATATTCTTAGCTTATTATTAGTAATATTTCATTGCTACTTGTTATTCGGGTGTTTATTACTTTTTGTTTTTATGCGTGTTTTGTCGAATAAATTCTTATTCTTCTTTTTAGGTTATAGATACCTCATTTAGAGAATCTTATTAGAGGAATATATATCATATTAATTCATTCAATTCATTTATATAATCATTATGCAATGAAGATCATGTATAACGAGTCGCATCACATCATGGAGACGGTAGGCCGTACGTACGCACGATCGATGATATCGTTCCCATGATCGTGGAATTGTATTGGAGTATATGTATATTATTTCAGAATCAATATCACTTTAAAATAATCATATATATTCATTCTTTACACCATTATACCTATCCAAGTAAGGTGGTGGTGTAAAATAGATTACACCACGGCGTGGAGACAGTATTCCGTACATACGCACGCGCGGTGATTTCATTTTCCATAGGACAGATAGATGGTTAAATAGGGTTTTTTTATACATATAATAAAATATCAGTACATGAGTGATACTTATGTCATTAATTCATAATGAAACAACTAAACAAGAAGAATTGGAAGAAGAAATAAAGTTGAAAGAATCGGTAACTGACTTTACCTCATATTTGAAGCGATTCTTTGAGACATCCTTTTAGGGCCCTAAAATTGGTCTTTGAAGAAGAACAAGACCTATAGGATGTTTTTAGGGAAGTGGATAGGAGAAATTGGAAGGGTTTGGCCGAGCTTGAAGGCACAAAGTGGTGTGAGGAAGAGGGGGAGGAGGTGCCCTTTTATAAGGGAGGAGAAGGGCTAATTTCGAAAAACTAAAAATATTATTTTATTATAATGCCATATTCGGTTTTAAATAGATCCAAATTGATTTATTTCTAAGCTATGGTGGGGATGGGTCGAAATCCTCTCCACTAATAGAATTTGGACAAGTTTAGTTTACTATTTTAAACTTATCATTTAGATTTAACTTTAAGTTAGATAATTTTACTTTTACCGTTTCTTTTTCTGTTCTTACAGTATAAGGTTAATAAACATACTATAACAAGCCAAACGAACCCCAAGTTGTTTATTATTAAAATATATAACCTTATATAAGTCATTTTTCCCAGTATTAGATTTTTAGGAATAAAATAACAATTAATAATATAATATTTGTTTTGAAAACTATTTTATGTCAATTTTGACACTATTTAGTAATTGATTTTTGTGAAACTCGTAACAAAATGATTAATTAGAAAAAATTTAATTAAATCAATAATAACATGTCATATTAACTTATAAAATTAGTCTAATTCATTAAAAGTCTCAAATTACATTTATTTGGGTATTTTTACCATCAATTATGTAATTATTTCTTTAACAAGATAATTACTACATCATATTTGTGTCATAAATAAATTAAATTATTTAATGTATAAAAATTAAAAATAAAATACCATTATGTAGGAAATATTTTTATATTTATAATTAATATATATAATGGAATTTATCTTATGTATAACCCTATATTAAAAATTATTTACTTATTAAACTTTGATTTTAACTATTTTAAGCCTTATATAAATAAAATAAAAATAAATGTCCTAATCTAATCCATGTGGGCCTAAATGGTCATATTTTTTTCCTAAGGTTGTTTTTGGTCGAATTACACTTATCCAATATAATTAAGACATGTGTTAAGGTAATAATAATATAATTTGTACCCTTAATTACCCTATTTATTTTAAGGGTGTTAAATAAAAGTAAAAAGTTACTTTTCACCAAAAATTATTTTCATCTCATAGAACCACATTTTACTTACTGACATCAACCATGTCTCTTGGATTTTTGAAAATACACTCATAGAAGCGGTAAAATAAACTTTTATGTAAATTTACAAATTCATCTAGGAGGTGGGTAAAAGACGGTGAAAAGTTCAATAAAATTTTTATATATCTAAAATTATTATAAAATTACTCAAATGAATTACATTGAACTTATATAGGTATTATGTATCAATTTTTACCTAAAATAAATTTAAATAAAATAAATTATTATTTAAATAAAAAGTCGGTTTTTAAATAGTAACCCAGTGTTTTCACTATTCATCAAAAATTGAATGTTTCCAGAAAAATACCAAAATTTCATCCTAGGATAATTTCGATATTCCAAATCCAAAAATGAAGTCCATTTTGAAAAATAAAATTTACAAATTTTCAAAAAGTTGTTATTACTATTCATAACGGCTAGTTTTAATAATATTTTATTCACATAACTTTATTTTATTGAAACTCTGTATTGCGTACGATGTAAGCTATCAAGGAAGGTCGCAATTGCGTGTAAAGCAAGACAAGATAGTGTTGTTTGTGGTGAAAGATTCCATTGATGATTTATATAAAATAAAAACAAAATATTTCTTATAAAAGTCTCGGGTGTTTTATACTACCCCCCTTAAATTGAATTTCTCCCTCGAAATTCATCACTTGTAACAAACAGATGAGGATACCTCTCCCTCATCATATCCTCAAGCTCCCATGTAGCTTCTTCTAATTGGCGGTTCCACCATAAAACGTTCACCAAGCGAGTGGTCTTGTTCTGTAGTACTTTTTCACTATGATCGAGAATCTCTATCAGCTATTCTTCATAAGAAAGATCTTGTTCCAGCAGTACAACTTCTGAGCTGAGTACATGTGAAGGATCAGGTATGTAATTTCTCAAGAGAGATACATGGAACACATCGTGAACTTGAGAGAGATTCGGTGGAAGTGCCAATCGGTAAGCTACCTTCCCAACATGATCCAGTATTTCAAAATGATTGATATACCTAGGGCTCAGCTTTCCCTTCTTTCCAAATCTCATTACTCTCTTCCAAGGAGATATTCGTAAAAACACTTTATCACCCACTTCAAACTCTAAGTCTTTTCTTCGGTTTTCGGCATAAATTTTTTGTTGACACTGAGCTGCTCTTTTGTGTTGTTGAATAGATCTGACCTTTTCTTCCATCTCATCAACAGGATCAAGTCCTAATAGCTTTCATTCCCCATCTTCATCCCAGCAAGTTGTAGTACAACATTTCTTTCCATAGAGAGCATCAGAAGGAGCCATCTGAATACTGGAGTGAAAGCTATTATTATAATTAAATTCCACCAAAGGTAGGTGTTGATCCCAACGAACTTTGAAATCCATAGAGCAAGCTCTCAACATATCTTCTAGAGTTTGAATTTTCCTCTCAGACTGACCGTTTTTCTGAGGATGATAAGAAGTGCTGAAACTCAACTTTGTATCCAGAGTATGCTAAAGACTTCGCCAAAACTTTGAGGTAAACCTCGGATCCCGATCAGATATAATAGAAAGTGGTACTACAGGTAATCTTACCACTTCCTTTACATATATCCTGGCAAGCTGATCCAGAGAGAAATCCTCTCTAATAGCAATGAAGTGTGCAGACTTTATAAGACGATCAACTATGACCCAGATAGCATTATTTACTTTGGATGTTTTAGGAAGTCCTGTGACAAAGTCCATAGTGATGTTTTCCCATTTCCATTCAAGTATGGTTAATGGTTGTAACATCCCCTTAGACTTATGTCTCTCAGCATTAACTTGCTGACAAACGAAGCATCGAGAGACATATTCAGCAATATCTCTTTATATGCCATCCCACCAAAAGTACTCCTTTAGGTCCCTATACATTTTCGTGCTTCCAGGATGATTAGAGAATGATGAACTATGAGCCTCATCCAGTATCTCCTTCTTTAATTCAGGGATGGGAGGATCACAAACCCGATCCCTAAACTTTATTATCCCATCACAATCAAGGTTGAATTGGGACATCAAAATTTACATAGTGTAAATTTTTGGTATCTTTCCGATAAAGTTCATTTTTTTAATGAATATTGTAAAATGTTGTATTTTAATTCAAAAACACTTTTTAATCTAATTTATTTATATGATTAGATTATCTTTTTAATTGGTTTTAAAGTGAAATTAGAATATATTTTTACCATTAAATACAATAGTGGTCGTTGGAATTAATTTCACATTGAAATCAGACTTAAACTACTATCAATATTTTGATACTTATTGTTTCATAAAAACACGCTATTTGCTCTGACAGTGGGAATTAATTATTAAATTAATTAATGTGACTTATATGTTTTAAATTTTGTAAAATATACTTCATTTTTGTATTCTGAATATCAAATATAGCTTAGGGTGAATTTTTGGCATTTTTCTGAAAAACTTCAATTTTTGATGAATAGTGAAACCACTAAGTGGTACTTATAAAAACTGATTTTTCTGTTTAAATAAAATTTTACCATCTTTGTGTTTTGAATTTAAAAAATCCTACATACATGGTTGTCATTAATATGTAAAATGTGGTTCAATGGGAAAAAAAATTTATGGTGAATAGTAACTTATTATGTTTTTAATCGCGATTAGAGGTAATTAGTGTAGTTTATGGTATGAATAATGTTTTAATAAAATGAAATGACCTAGACACATGTCCTACAATCATTTTATGTGTCATGGCCGACCAAGAAAATCCATGGGTCAACTTGGGGACCCCATGGAACGACATTGGTTGGAAAATGACATAAATATCTTTTTATTTAATGTTAAAGTAAAAATGACACAAACATGAGATGTTTTACTAAAACACTTTTTACATGGGGTTATACAAGTCATATTTTTGACTATATATAGTAATTGGAAATATAAAAAGATTTTCTACATCATAGTAAGTTTTTTATAATTTTTAGACATTAAATAAAGTAAATTATTTATGTCATCATGATGATGCAACGATGACCTCATTATTTAACGATTTAAATAAAATGGAATGATAATGTAATATCAAAGACCGAAACATGTCCAAAACCTATTGGATGAGTATATTTAAAACCCTTATCACCTTATACTAGAAATAAATCAATGTGGAAACATTAAAATCCGAAACCCATTTGAAAATAAAGTTACATTTTATACCCTTCCAAGAGTTCCCCTCCTCTCTTCTTATAAAAGTCCCCCACCTCTACCTCCTTAACCACACTTCATAAGCCTTTGGCTCGGCCAACCCCTGCCCATTTTGTCTCTCCACATCCCTCTATTACTCCTAGAAGCCTCACTTTGGGCAGATTTATTCCCAAGGAAGCCTTTGAGCTCAAATCTAAGAGATTTACCCGATTTTAAGGTAATGTCTTCACTTGTGTTCTTTTGTTTTATTTTGATTTTCCAACCCCCTAAAGTCTTTTTATTATTTTTTTTTTGTAAAAAATAAAGTATCTTAAATATACTAGGATGTTTTTATAAGAATAATTCGAGCTACACTTACACACACCTACATCAAATGGTTAAAGAACATACTGTTTCTATGGATGGCGAATTTCTGCCTCACGAAATGATGATTGTTCAACACTCATATAACTCCTTAAAAGGTGGCCATTAATATGTAACTATATTTATATATGATATATAAGATGTTTATGTTTCTGTATTTTTCTTTTGTGGCATACCTTTATGGTTTCCATTATGGGTAAACGTGATATCTTCATTTAAGGAAGTGCGGACTACCGCCCCCTCAAAGTGATATGATTCGTTAATGCCATATGTGGGACATATAAAGGATGGATTTAAAGTTATTATATATGATGTTATACTGGAATTATAATATACCTTTATATCATTATTATTTTCTTTCCATTAATTTATGAGATAGAAATGAAAGTAGCGTTCATGCGTACGTACAGCTTACCGTCTCCATGAACGGTGCATTTCATTTCTTATCCCCGAATGTAATGTATTATTATGAGTACATATATATAATGGATATATATGATTTATGTTACATCTAAATGATTAATATAATTCTGGAATTAAAATATAAATACTTTTCATATAGTTTTAATTCCATTAATATGACATAGAAATGAAAGTAGTGTTCATGCGTACGTACGACTTACCGTCTCCATGAACGGTGCATTTCATTTCTTTCCTCTAAATGATTATGTGATATTATAAATACATTTATATTCTGGATATATATGATACATATGATATCCAAATCAGTAATTTCATTCTGTATATAAAGAACCTTTGACCCCACGAACAACAAGTAATTGTAAGAAGTCCACTTTCGACTTAAGAACAAAATATCGACAAAACAAACATTGTTAACTTAATGATTACATAATGTTTATAAATAGAAATAAGTTATATAAAAGGAATAATAAGCTTGAAAAAAGTTCTTAATGAAGTAGAAATTAACTCAAGTTTATTATTCATGAGATTAACGAATGATTGAGTCAAGTCGGACCTGAGGTAAGGGATTATACTCCTCTCTTTCTTTTTAAGTACACTCGTCTATGTCATTCTTTTTAAAGATCATATTTATTGTTATTGGGATGTTATTTTTTATTACTCTTACTGTAATTTTTATGTTCATATGATGAGAGACCCTGTTCTTTATCATCAATCCATTTTGAAAGTTTTGAGTGGCGTCGTTAGGCTGCCGAATTTTTATAAGAGATCTATCCTCTCTCTTTCTTTTTAAGTACTCTCTTTTATGTCACTTCTTTTAAGATATTCTTTGTTATGGTGGGGGATCTTCTTTTATATTCCTCATTATGTAAACTTTATAATAATATGATGAGAGACCCTATTTGATCTCATCAATCCATTTTTGGAAGTTTTAAGTGGCGCCATTAGGCTGCCGAGTTTTCGTAAGGGATTTTTCATCTCACTTTTATTCCCATGAGATTTATGCTACATTTGCCACAATTTTCTTTTGAGTGGTGTATTTATTTCGCTATTATTTTACTCATTGTGTAATATAATTTCTTTAATGAGTATTTATATCAATGTTGTATTGTCCTTCTTTCACGAGGTGTATGTTTCGAAAGATACCCATGTCGGTAAGGGAACCTTTCACCCTCCTCTTTTTAAAAAGAATTCTTTTGTTGGATCTTTTAATTTACATATTGTTATGTTGGGATATGTTCTCATATATACTTATTGATGTAAATTTTACTTCCAAGTGATGAGATACCCTTTCTTTTCTCTCTCATCAACTCATTTTGATGTGACGTCGTTAGGCTGTCAAGGGAACTTCTTAACCCAATTTCGATTTCTTTGGGTTCAACATGTAGTTATTGAATATGTCATCCTTTGAATATGTGTGAATGACATTTGATTATTTTACACTTAATATCCACTTATATTTGGTGTATTCGTTTGTCACACATAATTATGTAATTGATTTATCCTCAAACCAAGGATATCATATTTGTAAGGTACTTCATCTCAATCTCCATTCATTGAGGCATATTTTGTTTTATACACAACCTTATTTTATACGGTGAATAAACCCCTTTGACTTTTACATTTATCCAAAAGGAATATTTTTCATACGAAGTGTTTTACTAAATTAAAAAAGGGAATGTTTTTGTCTTACGTATAGGGTGACAACGACTTCTCCACCCCTGTGACCATTATTTGAGTTTCAGCTTCCTCTACAAGCCATACCTTCTTTTTAAAAGAAAAATAAATACCATGTTTTACTTTTCATTTATTTTGGTATTGAAAATGGTTATCATAATTTTTTACATCAATGTGTTGTATTGATATCTTGTGATTGAATGGTGGAAATGTTATGTTTCCTTTATGCATGTTTTATTTGATATGATTATGTTGAGGTTCATGGGCATTATTATGAAGACGGGTGGTTCCATGATAAAACTAAGGGTGGGTTATCCCGATATAGCTCTCCAATGCATTGGGTAACGCGAAGGAGTGAAACGTTAAGGTTTCTCCGAAGAGATTTATATACTGTGGTGGGTATTCCAAATGTAACCAAGAGGGTTACTACCTACGTAAGAATGTTATGAATGCCTCAAGTTACCTTTTATGTCTTATGATTTCTATGATATATTCATGATTTTATGAGGTATGTTAAAGTACTTATGTTTTATGGGTAAAGTATGATTTCATTCTTATGTATATATGAACTCATGTTTGCTTTCCATATTTTTTATAACCCTTACTGAGCTTTTTATGCTCATCGCGAGTTTTTGAAATGTTTTTCATAGGTCAAAGGAAAGGTACATGATGTGATGATAGTGTCAAGGATGTGTCAAGAAAGATTCCATGTTTTTTTAAATTTGTTTCCATTGATGGGAAAACTGAATACTATCATTTATGTGACCACTTTGTTTAAATGTGGAATTTAATACAAGTTTCATGATCTAATTCTCTACAACTCTAAACCTGAAAAGATCCTCAATGTGTAATCTTGTAATAACTCAATATTAAGTAAGGTTTAAGGCTGGGCCCTTATAGTTGGTATCAAAGGTCGGTTTAGATAACTTTAGAGGTTAGGGTATTCTTAAGCATAAGTGACATTACCATAATGGTTAGGAATTCAAAAAGAGTACTAGTTTTTGCTAAAGTGAATGAGTAAGTATATATTAGTGTTTATCTTCCTCATTAGCACATGATGGTTTTGTTGATATACTCACATTGACCTTTTTGGTTTTAGTAAATGGCTGGATCTATCAGGAACCAAAGTAACAGTGGATGTGAAGGAAACTGTGACAATTTTTGAGCAAAAAACTGAATGATATGAGAGCTGTAATGTGAACTCTTGTGTTTATCCTCAACCAACTATATGGATTCATGATTGACAACCTAAACCTTGGTGATTTCCCTAAGGCATAATATATGCGAGAAACAAATCCCTACGGAACTACAGGTAATAATCATAAATGTAAGTGTGTTCAAAAACCTATGTGTCAAAAATGTGGAAAGAAACACCTAGGAAAATGTTTCAAAGGGACAGAAATATGCTATAGATGTGGAAATGAAGGTCATAAAGCAAGAACCTGTCATGGAAAAAGGAAGCATCCAGTTGACTCAAGGAAAGGGAAAGAAGTTCTTTCTGAGGGATCAATTGAATGTCTTAAATGTGGTGTGCATGGTCATTATGCAAACACTTGTCCTATGAAGAAGTGTCGTGAATGGGATCACCAAGATCGTACAAATGTTCGTTTACCAATACCTAATGACATTCTGATTGAGGATGAAGAAACTGAAAATGACCAATCAAAGGTATGGATTATTTCATAAATATTGTTATCCTATTTTGGAATCTTAGGATATGATTCATGATTTTGTTTGTAGGAAAGAAGTATTTCAGAATAAGTTGGAAAGGAAAGTTTAATGGGTCATGAAGAATGTTGAATGAGTAAGATGTCAACATATAAGGGCTTCAAGAGTTATGGTCAAATTCTTAAGAGTATTAAGTCTCTTTTGATGATGGGGTTACATTAGAAGAATTTTTATAGTATGTGTAACCCTGATGTTTAATATATGAAAATTTTATTCAAGGAATAGTTATCTGTTGTTTTGTGGACATAGTTTTAATGAACCATTTGGGTTTATATGATCCTTACTTTTTAGGTAATTATGGGTTACTATATGTTATGATGGAAGTGAAAGGCTTGAAATAAAATTGAGGTTAAATTATGTTATGGTTATTTTTGATTATTTTATCTCTTTTTGGGGAATGATTTGAGAATTATATAGTTTTGGAAAAAGGACAACATGCAGACCGTGTGACAACCCGTCACGTCGAACAAAGATGCGGGAATCAAACCCACAACTAAAGTGCAACTGGTATTTATCGCCTACCACTGGACTACGTGAAGTCCCTAGTTAGTTTGACTGATTCTTTTTAGTTAGATGATTTCATTAATTAAGAGTAAGCTGATTTTGGGTTATCTATGGAAATTTATTAACCTATTATTGAGGATATGTGATTAGATTAATTACTTTTCAATACGAGACATTAAGAGAAACTGATGTTGTTTGGAGATAAATGTTACGATTTAACTTGGAAGACTATGTGACTAAATCCTTCAAATATTTGGGTTTAAATCTTATTTTGGTTTACTTTGAAGAATTTTATGGAAAAATTGTTTATCGAATGTTCCTCGTTGAACATTGGGTTTTGTTGGACAAATTTTGGAGATTAAGAATAGATTTCCTTTTTATAAAGGGTTATATTTTTCTGGATTATCTTATCTTGTACTAACCTTTTTGTTTTTGGTTTTGGTTAGAGTCTAAAGACATGGGATGTATATAGTTCTCTTTTGTTGATTAGGTGATTCTCTAGAAGTTTATTATAGTACTGTTAATGTGAAAAAGTCTTCCTAAATACTCATATTTTGGAGAAAATATGAGTTTGTGTAAGGAATCTAATTAAAGTTGAAAGTCAACATGATAAGTGATTATGTTTCCTTATGAATAAATTCCTCAATAAAAAGTAACTTAAAACAAAAATGTTTTCTATTAACTTTTCCTACTGGGGAATCGAATACCGTTTAACCCATCACAAGTTTGTGATTTTCTTGTGATTAACTTTCTCCTAAACATGTTTTCTATCACTCTCCCTTAAGAACATGACCCTTTTCTTTTTCTTACATATCCTTGTTTTTCTACATGGAATCCTAGTATGGGTTAACTCGGGTGACCTCTGTACTTATCTTCCTTTATTTTAAAGTGATTGTTTTACCGACTCTTGTTCTGATGTGGGACTTTCAAGGATGTTTCCAAGATCAATTTTAAAAATTGCGAGGACGCAATTCCCAAAAGGGGGGAAAGATGTAACACCCCAGGTAAATAAAGAATATGACATTTTCATATTTATCCATATTTGTGAATAAAATATTAATATGACTTTAAAGGGGACACTATGCTCGATGGCGTACCCAACACGCAACAACGAGTTTCTTGGGAATCTTACGATGCACTCTAATAATAAAATAATATTATTTTAAATGGTAGTTAACATGTAGCGGTTGTATTGGCAGGAATGGGTAGAAATAACTAAAATATTATTATATATGTTTTTAAATGTTTTTACATTTATCCAATAAAAATAAAGGCTTAAAATACAGAAAGAATTCAATTTTAGGCGTATATGCCCTAGTTTTCACTAAAGGTTCACTTATCGCCTTTTGATGGTGAACCATCATTAAATATAGTTTTGTTCACTATTATACATTCTATTGGACCAAATAAAACACTAATTAAGAATTGGGACATCAAAATTTACTCTGTGTAAATTTTTGGTATCTTTCTGATAAAGTTCATTTTTTAATGAATAGTATAAAATGTTGTATTTTAATTCAAAACATATTTTTAATCTAATTTACTTATATGATTAGATTATCTTATTAATTGGTTTTAAAGTGAAATTAGAATATATTTTTACCGTTAAATATAATAGTGGTCATTGGAATTAATTTCACTTTGAAATCAGACTTAAACTACTGTCAATCTTTTGATACTTATTGTTTCATAAAAACACGCTATTTGCTCTGACAGCGGGAATTAATTATTCATTTAATTAATGTGACTTATTTGTTTTGAATTTTGTAAAATATACTTCTTTTTTGAATTCTGAATATAAAATATAGCTTGGGGTGAATTTTTGGGATTTTTCTGAAAAACTTCAATTTTTGATGAATATTGAAACCACTAAGTGGTACTTATAAAAACTGATTTTTCCGTTTAAATGAAATTTTTCCATCGTTGTGTTTTGAATTTAAAAAATCCGAAATAAATGGTTTTAATTAAGAAGTAATATTTGGTTCAATGGGATAAGAATAATTTTTTGTTGAATTGTAACTTATTAAGTTTTTAATCGTGATTAGAGGTAATTAGTGTAGTTTATGGTACAAATAATGTTTTAATAAAATGAAATGACCTAGACACATGTCCTAACCTCATTTTATGTGTCATGGCCGACCAAGAAAATCCATGGGTCACCTTGGGGACCCCATGGAGACACTTTGGTTGGAAAATGACATAAATATCTTTTTATTTAATGTTAAAGTAAAAATGACACAAACATGAGATGTTTTACTAAAACAATTTCTAAATGGGGTTATAGAAGTCATATTTTTTACTATAAATAGTCATTGGAAATCTAAAAAGTTTTCCTACATCATAGTATTTTTTTATAATTTTTAGACATTAAACAAATTAAATTATTTATGACATCATGATGATGCAGCGATGACCTCATTATTTAACGATTTAAATAAAATGGAAAGATAATGTATTATCAAAGACCTAAAAATGTCCAAAACCTATTTTATGAGTGTATTTCGAACCCTTATCACCATATCCTAGAAATAAATCAATGTGGGACCATTAAAATCCGAAACTCATTTGAAAATAATGTTACATTTTATACCTTTCCAAGAGTGCCCCTCCTCTCCTCTTATAAAAGGCCCCCACCTCTACCTCCATACCCACACTTCATAAGCTTTTGGATCGGCCAACCCCTGCCCGTTTTGTCTCTCCAAATCCCTTTATTACTCCTTGAAGCCTCACTTTGGGCAGAAGTCTTCTCAAGGAAGCCTTTGAGCTCAAATCTAAGAGAGTTACCCGATGTTAAGGTAATGTCTTCACTTGTGTTATTTTGTATTATTTTGCTTCTCCAACCCCCTAAACTCTTTTTATTCATTTATTTTGTAACCACTCCAGTATCTTAATTATACTTGGATGTTGTTATAAGAATCATTCGAGCTACACTTACAAACACCTACATCAAATGGTTAAAAAACATACTGTTTCTGTGGATGGCGAATTTCTACCTCACGAAATGACGATTGTTCAACACTCATATAACACATTAAAAGGTGGCCATTAAGATGTAACTATATTTATATATGATATATAATATGTTTTTTTTCTATATTTTTCTTTTTTGGCATACCTTTATGGTTTCCATTATGGGTAAACACGATATCTTCATTTAAGGAAGTGTGGACTACCGCCCCCTCAAAGTGATGCGATTCATTAATTCCATATGTGGGACGTATAAAGGATAGATTTAAAGTTATTATATATGATGTTATACTGGAATTATAATATACCTTTATATCATTATTATTTTCTTTCCATTAAAGTATGAGATAGAAATGAAAGTAGCGTTCATGCGTACGTACGGCTTACCGTCTCCATGAATGGTGCATTTCATTTCTTATCCCCAAATGTAATGTATTATTATGAGTACATATGTATAATGGATATATATGATTTATGATACATACAAATGATTAATATAATTCTGGAATTAAAATATACATACCTCTCATATAGTTTTAATTCCATTAATATGACATAGAAATGAAAGTAGCGTTCATGCGTACGTACGGCTTACCGTCTCCATGAACGGTGCATTTCATTTCTTTCCTCTAAAAAATTATTTGATATTATAAATACATTTATATGCTATATATATATATGATATATATGATATCCAAATAAAGAATTTTATTCTGGATATAAAGAACCTTTGACCCCACAAACAACAAGTAATTGTAAGAAGTCCACTTTCGACTTAAGAACCAAATATCGACAAAACAATCATTATTAACTTAATGAATACATAATGTTTATAACATGGAAATAAGTTATATAAAAGGAGTAATAAGCTTGAAAAAGGTTCTTAATCAATTAGAAATTAACTCAAGTTTATTATTCAGGAAATTAAAGAATGATCGAGTCAAGTCGGACCCGAGGTAAGGGATCCTACTCCTCTCTTTTTAAGTACACTCTTTTATGTCATTCCTTTTAAAGATCATATTTCTTATTATTGGGATGTTCTTTTATATTACTCTTACTGTATTTTTTATGTTCATATGATGAGAGACCATATTCTCTCTCATCAATCCATTTTGGTAGTTTTGAGTGCCGCCGTTAGGCTGCTGAATTTTCGTAAGAGATCTATCCTCTCTCTTTCTTTTTAAGTACTCTCTTTTATGTCACTTCTTTTAAACTATTCATTGTTATGTTGGGGGATATTATTTTATATTACTATTTCAGTAAACATTATGTTAATATTATGAGAGACCCTATTTTATCTCATCAATCCATTTTTGGAAGTTTTAAGTGGCGCCGAGAGGCTGTCGAGTTTTCGTATGGGATTTTTCATCTCACTTTTATTCCTGTGAGATTTATGCTACATTTGCCACAATTTCCTTTGAGTTGTGTATGTACTTCCCATTATTTTACTCATTGTGTAATATAATTTCTTTTATTAGTATTTAAATCAATTTTTTATTGTACTTCTTTCACGAGGTGTATGTTTCAAAAGATACCCATGTCGCTAAGGGAACCTTTTACCGTCCTCTTTTTAAAAGACTTGTTTTGTTGGGTCTTTTAATTTACATATTGTTATGTTGGGATATGTTCTCGTATATCCTTATTGATGTAAATTTTATTTCCAAGTGATGAGATACCCTTTTTTTATCTCTCATCAACTCATTTTGATGTGACATCGTTAGGATATCAAGGGAACTTCTTAACCCAATTTCGATTTCTTTGGGTTCAACTTGTAGTAATTGAATATGTCATCCTTTGAATATGTGTGAATGACCTTTGATTATTTTACACTTAATATCAACTTATATTTTGTGTATTCGTTTGTCACACATAATTATGTAATTGATTTATCCTTAAACCAAGGATACCATCTTTGTAAGGGACTTCGTCTCAATCTCCATTCGTTGAGGCATATTTTGTTTTATACACAACCTTCTTTTATACAGTGTATAAACCCCTTTGACTTTTATGTTTATAAAAAAGGAATATTTTTTATACGAAGCATTTTACTAAACGACAAAAGGGAATGTTTTTGTCGTACGTATGCGGCGACAATGGCTTCTCTGCCGCCGTGACCATTATTTGAGTTTCAGCTTCCTCTACAAGCCATACCTTCTTTTTAAAAGAAAAATAAATACCATGTTTTACTTTTCTTTTATTTTGGTATTGAAAATGGTTTTCATAATGTTTTTACATCAATTTGTTGTATTGATATCTTGCGATTGAAAGGTAGAAATGTTATGTTTCCTTTATGCATGTTTTATGTGATATGATTATGTTGAGGTTCTTGGGCATTATTCTGAAGACAGGTGGTTCTGTGATAAAACTAAGGGCGGGTGATCCCGATATAGCTCTCCAATGCATTGGGTAACGCGAAGGAGTGAAACATTAGGGTTTCTCCGAAGAGATTTATGGAATATACTGTGGTGGGTATTCCAAACGTAACCAAGAGGGTTACTACATACGTAAAAATGTTATGAATGCCTCAAGTTACCTTTTATGTCTCATTATTTCTATGATTTATTCATCATTTGATGAGGTATGTTAAATTAATTTTGTTTTATGGGTAAAGTATGATTTATTTCTTATGTATATATGAACTCACGTTTCCTTTCCATATTTTTTATAACCCTTACTGAGCTTTTTATGCTCATCCCGAGTTTTTGAATTGTTTTTCACAGGTCAAAGGAAAGGTACATGATGTGATGATAGTGTCAAGGATGTGTCAAGAAAGAATCCATGTTTTATTTTAAATATGTTTCCGTTGATGGGAAAAATGAATACTATCTTTTATGTAACCACTTTGTTTAAATGTGGAATGTAATGCAAGTTTCATGATCTAATTCTCTAAAACTCTAAACCTGAAAAGATCCTCAATGTGTAATCTTGTAATAACTCAAGATTAAGTATGGTTTAAGGCTGGGGCCTTATATGTCCAAAGTTCCCATATATTGATGTGACATTTCGGCTTTATTACCAAAAAGATGATGTACTAGAATTGGTGATATTATCAAGAATTCATAATCAACTAACTCAAACGATAAATACAATTGATGATGACCCACATATGACTTTTGATGAATCTGAGTTTTCCCCCATCATATTCCATATCACCTAAATATTATCTGTTGATTATTGCACAAGGCTGAGTCTGATAAGTGAATCCTACCCTATTTCCACCCAAAGAAGTGGATAATTATATGTATGACCATAAAACACTTAAAAAGGAGGAATATATATCCAAGACTAATAACTATTATTGTATTGGAACTATACAAAAAGTTGATTCCCCACCCACAATACACCAAATATCATCACACATGCTCTAATAATGTATTCTAATGTCGAGATTATCTGTTTAGATTATCCATATATTTTATGATGATATGATGTTCTCATGGAAAGTTTCATTCACTGGTCATAAAAAAAGGATATCCAAAACATAGATGTAAACAAGGAGTCCCATTTACAGCAATTGAAACCGAAACACATTACATATTTAAAAAATCCCAAAAATAGATTTATGACATGTATTCCATAATATTAGATTCTATAATATTAAGGAACTGATTTCTCATCATGAATCGATCAAAAATAACCCATATGTTGTCCTGATTCCTAACCATTCACGGCAGACCTATGAAATAATCCATGATTATATTCTCTAATTTCAACAAGGAAATCAGTATGAAATGAAACATACCAACATGCCGTTAGAGCTTCACATTGACCTGATGACACATGTGGCATTTCGAGACAATCCCAACCACCTTCATCTTCATTCTATCCCACAAAAATAATGGTCTTAATTACATATACATCATTAGGTTTCGATGATGAAAAATCAATCTTGGAGTGTGGTAGGTAGACTGTAGTTGTTCTTTATATGTTATATGATCCAAAGTGTGATCACTAAAACACGATACATATATCCCCTCAAGAATCTATCCTTAAATGGTCTCCACTGTATTTAGTTTTTACCTCATGGATAAAAATTATGGATTGGATGTATGTGAATACCTAATCAGCTCAATCAATTCAAGAAAATTAAAAACTAAATGGAAATCCAAACATCACCTAACTCTGAACAATATAGATGCATATCATATATAACTGACATCAACCTACACTAAATCAAAGACTCTATAGACAGTTGATTATATGACTTCCTAATAAATACATATACAATATAATTTACATTTCTTGTGTATTAATCAAGTTAAATTAAAACATATTTAGATATTCCATCCATCAATGTTTCCATAGATTGAAATACATTTTTTGAGAAAATTGGTTTCATGAATTTATGATTCGTGAACACTGTAATGTTCTCAACAAAAACATAGTGATGTTATGTATTTATTGCATCATCTGAAATAACTCATTCTATATCATTTTTCTAGTTATATTTATCATGAAACCATAAATATTGGGATTAACATGTATCAACATGATCACCATGACTGAGAACATAACCCAATCCAGATCTTGATTTATCACGGTAAACAACATAAACTTATTCGAAAACATTTATCGTAAGGATCGGTACTTATATAAATAGACACTTAAGTACATTGAATTATTTTAATAACTCACTATTATATTTTAATGGAATGAATTTCCTTGTAAAATAATTCATTAGTGAGGAAATACATGAAAAATAATGAACAATGAATTAGTAATATTCTTCTAAGACAAGTAAACTATGTATCATAGAAATGTTCATTAGTGGTATCATTGATATAATAACCTCTACATTTTTATGATTTATGAAAATTTGTTGTTTTAAATATCATATCTGAGGAATCATACCTCTTATATCGATAATTCACACATTGAAATTTTAACAAAAGGAAATGTTCATGCAAGATACCCACAGCTATAGAAAATTATTTTTCACAAAAATATTTATTCATAAAATACACGAAAATATAACCATCAAACACCGCTACAATGTAATAAAGACACATTTGAAAAATACGATTAATTAATTTCCTCAACATGGTTATTGCATTCATATGAGCAACGGGAATTTCCAAAAATTCATAGTGTTCATAATAGATTCTAAAGGATATCATCAAAATATCCTCAATCCAAATTTGTATTGATGATTCCCCAATAACAAATCAATCCTAGAAGAAAAGGAAGCTCCCCTAAATTGATCAAAAGTATCTTCAATTAATGTAACAGTATATAAATTCATAATATCAACCCCGTTGAGCATATGATAATCCACATAATTTATAAGGATTCTATCCATATTCTTTACCAAAAAAATAATTGGTCTACCCATGGAAACATTATTGAATTAAGAAAACCATAGATTCCTAAATCTTCCAAATAGGATTTGTATTACAGAAATTATATTTCTTCTAGCCTATTATTTTAAGGTGAAATATGACTATTTTCTAATAGGTGATAAATCCAAAATTACACTTCTCTTTCTGGTAGAAACCAAGATAAATTATCAAGAATGACATTGGAAAATAGTTCAAATATTATTAGAAAAAAATTTCAATATATTCCATCAATATATTGCAAAGTAATCACTAAAAATCAATTAGATATAGTTCCAAATATCTATACTAAACATCCCTTTCCTCAGGCATTCACATATCAATCATTTTTAGAGAGATTATTAGCACCATTAGAAGATATGAAATTAACTTATCAGGCATAATAGTTAATGTGGTAGTGGAATGATTCCAATCGATTCATTCCCAAAATCATGTTTAGATATTCATCCCAATAACTAATAAATCTCAAACTAGTTTAACCCCAATAATTTATTATTGAACATGTTTAACATTGAAGGGATCAATGATCCCATTATCCTAGAAGAGTTTGATGTTTCAAAAATATATATACGTTATAAAAATGTAATCACATATGATATATAGTTTGAGTAGTGATAAAAGAGTATGACACACAAATATATACAAAGATGTACATGAGAGTAGAATTAAAAGGAATCATACATCACACCATTGAAGGTCAAAATTGATCATCCATGATTATCTTCTCACCACTGTAAATATATTTTCTATATCCACCCGAATTCTTACCACCATGATGAGATTGTATAACATGAGTTGTTAAGATGTTCTTGGAATCACCTAGGATTTCATGGTTCTGAGGGAGATACTTATACTGTTGAGATCAACCCATCAAATTATAGAATCTCTGAGAACCATGTGATGCATCTATAGAATCAGACATTGGAGCATGACCTCAATATACTGGAGATGTACCATATGATTATTTTTGTGGAAATATATATGTGGTACCAAAAATTATTATTTATTATGATAATTAGATCCTAATGGGAAATATCCAATATCAATATTTCATGAAGGAGGGAAATTAATCAATCCTATGTTCTAATTATGCGACACTCCACCACCTTGGATAAATATTTCCCTCTTCTGATTATTCCATGAATTTTAGTTCCCATATATTCCAATGGGGAATACATTCTCCCTCCAAATGAATACCTGTAAATATATATTTCCACAACTATCTCTCAATTTACCATATTTTTATAATCAGTAATGATATAATAAATTATATAAAAATAATTCTATGCTCACAGTCTAGACTCAAATATGCATACCGTTAATGATTCACTAGTAAAAACTTCTAGGAATAAAAGTATAATGTCTATAAAATAAATTTCATACTAAAAAAAATTATATTCTCTTATTTTCGGCAAAATAAATAGGATTTTCTCTGAATTATTATTTTTTTAATAAATAATTTTTAATAGAATTATTATTTAATATCATCCCATGTAATTGCTAAATCTTATTTGCCATGGAAATCTATATCTTACCAATCACATGTATGATCCTATGGAATATAAGATTCCAAAAATGTGTTTATCTTGAGTGGTGTACCAAATAATTTAAAAACTCAATTCATTAAATTCAGCCTCAACTTTGCCTTCATAGGTTCAAAATAGAAACATAAACACAGATGGATAATGTTTTTGAAACTATACTGAGTGGTCCCCGTGTTGGGATTCTTCAAATTTTTTCCTCTATCAGTTTCATGAAATCATGAATAATTATTTGGACCGATTTTTGGTTCACCAATAGATGAGGTAAAACGACATTTTTAATAGACTCTTCATGATGATTTTAACAATGTCTCTCTACATCCAGAAAATAAAACAAAAAATAAATTCACTTAAGTATCACTCACTAGAAATTAAAGGATAGTAGAATAAAAACCCACATAATCAACTATAATTTCAACTATAATTCAAAAAAATTAACCATTTTATCCATTTTTTATGTATAAAACTCAAAATGAATAATGAATTCATAGAGGTAAGTCTCATTAACAATGAATGCTATGAAACACTAATCGGATAAACCCACAACGATCATATGAAAACATAATGAGAAGTGTCTTAGAACCCATGTGTTCTTGCGCTCCTTGGTAACATGATGTTTATTATAAAATATTTTCTATTTCATTTTAAGATATACATTTTATATTACAACATTCCAATATCCATTTTAATATCCCATGCAATAGATAGGCTAACAAATATTGATACCATTAGTAACATCATTCCCCAAATCATTGATTGAGGTGAAATATAGGTCCAGTAACATTAGGTGATATGCCTAATATAGAAATGGACAATAATAAATTCCAATGGAATAGAATATCATTTGGGGATTATTTTACCTTTAGAATTTAAAAAAACTAACTACACAAAATAAAAAAAATCAAAATTATATAAATGATTTTTGAGTACATGTAATACAACAAATTGGTGAATAAATACTAACAAATATGATAGTTACAATAGAACAAATAATATCTGATAACCAAACTCAAATGACAACATGAACCAAAGACACTTATGTTATATTATCCCAAGAACCACTTGAACAATATCCATACTCTAACTCCACCTGTTATAACCATGGTATCATGATGCATATCTAGATAAAAAAATACATATTCAGTCCATGTGTCTTGAAATATAACATCGGAAAATGAACCAATAATCCCAAGCAAGGGGCGAGTATAAAACATAGTACAAAATCCCAATAGAATTCCCAATACATGAAACATATAAAATATTTGGGTACAAAATTTCATATAAAATAAATTATAAATTCTTATATATATTACATAAAACAATATGTGAAATCCAAGTGGGGAAAAACAAGAAATTTTCTTATTATGATTTGTTCATACCTAACATAACCATTTCCCATGTTCACACACATCCATACACACAAACTTGGTGTTACCGATTATAAAGTTACTCCATGAACAAAACCCATCCTACCTTGATGATGGAATATCCAAGCACACTCTATCAACTTGAACACTAACCAACCCAATTACTCAAAATTCCATGCCATTTAATTTCATAAAGAATATCATTTGGAAGAATATATCATCTAAAAAATTTGTTTTATTCTATTTCCCAATTTTAAAATCATAATTTTAAAAATTAATGAAATATTTGTTTTCAAGAATCCATCAAATTTTTCATGATTCCAAAACAAGCATAAAAACCATTTCCATTTATAAATTAGGCATAAATACAAAAGAAAATTGAGAATAAATTATTGTTATAAAATAAATTCTTCATGTTATATAAGAGAAAAGATGAAAGATAAGACACATGCCTCTCAATAGATTGAAGAAAATGAATGATACTAAAATATTCTTGATCCAGGTTCAAAAAACATTCTCTTTAACAGATCTTGGAATATATCATCAATATTCATATCTTAGAACATAGATTTGTTGATAACATGATAGGTCTATTTCTCTAAGAGATAGGATAAGAGTATAACTAAAAATAACAATGAATAAGGACTTGAAAATGATTCTGGATCTCCAATGCAATTTAATTCATCAAAATAAATATTTTAGATTAGAGGATATATCCTTGGTAGCATAATGGATGATATATGTTAATGTACCAACATTAATAGTGGATAACCTGGGATATATCGATTTAAACTGATTTACTATATAATTTTTAGAGAATTAAATTCACCATACATTGTTGGTTCACATAGTGTGACAGAACAGGAATATTATACTGGAAATCACCCTGGTATAATAATGGTTTGAAAAACTATGTACCAATAATATGGTGATATTATCTCTAGTCAACTCGTCGTACGGCTAGCCTGAAGCATTTGACAAATGAATCTCTAACTATTCTTTCTCTCACTCTATCCGTATAAAGGCTTTTCCCTGACATGTGAAACATTAAAAAATCATGCTCCAATTGTGTGATTTCAAGTGACTCCCTACATAACCATTCACAGTTAGCTTAAAATATTTAATTATTAATACTTTAAGTTATCAAATTGTGAACCACTACAAATAATTCCAAAACATTCCAAAACCCATTAGAAACACTAAAAACATATCCCATGCATTATATAAAGGAAAATGAATAAAAAAAATTTAATTTACCTAAAAATGTGTGTGTTACACATTCTCATATTTTCCCTTTGTCCAAGACATCATGTTAATGGAACACAAATCATTTCAATACTAAATAAAAAATGCATATAACATCCAATCTAGAGTTATATAATAATATGATGAATGAATAAATCACATTTCATTCATCTTATTAATAATTGAATCACATATACCTTATCTATATAAATATGTAATATCTAGGTATAGACTCAAAATCACACAGACTATCTCAATAAATGGACCATAAGTCATACTCATTATAAGAGAGGACAAATTCCATCACGGTTAATATCACCCTGACAAAATGATAAAAAAATATTTACAACTACCCCCGTATTAGATATTTTAATATGTAGGCCTGCGTAATTACGGTATCAAAGGATGAAGGATCACATTCTAATTATCTGACTATCCATTGGTAGCGGGGGCTCAAATATGATCCATGAACCAATATTTGACTAAATATATCTTTGTGACACTCTTTATGGTATAATTAGTAGGTTATCTAACACACAAAAAGAATAATATTTTTTTTTGCTTCATGAGCATATTTTTTATCACTATTCTTATACTTTATTCATTCTATCCTAACCGTTATGTCTCAGCCTATAATACTCAATGGATAACATTTTTTAAGGATTATCCTAAAGTCATACATAAAGTTGTAAATTATCATTACACTTTAGAGATTTTATATCTATATATACATTTTTAGCCATTGTGAAATTATAATAAAATATAGGTATTCTTAAATATGATAAATTTTTATATGCATCACATAATATGTAATTCCTATCATATATCTATATTAACATATTTTAAATATTTTTCATTAAAATATATATTGACAATCATCAATGAATTAATTTGGTTTGAATAATGGTTAGATTTAGGAATAATTTTTCTGGCTATTCTAATTCAAGAAAAAAAATCATGTATTTTAACTTCACAACATCAAAATTTTCAGTGTCAACATATATAGGAAATATATAACTTTTACTAAGTGAATCATCAATATCATAGGAACCCAATTATTTCTATCGTTTACTATGAAATTATTTATATAAATATATTATTATTTAAAAATATAACATAAATTCTTAGTAAAATACTCAAAATTCAATTGAAACTAAGATTTGTGTAAATAATTATATTTTAAACTTAGTGTATCTTAAGTCCAATAATACTTTTTCTGGCCTCTTAAACACTATATTAAAATAAAAATATATTTATTGTATAAAAAAATATTTTTGTGTTATAAAATATCATTTATTTCCATTTAGTATGAATATTAAAGAATTTATCTTTTGTTTCTTCATATATGGTATTCTATGTGACTGGAAATATTTTCATTCTAATAGAATAATTTTTAAAACATACCACAGATGGGTGTCGAGAACACAACCATTCATATATTAATATGAATTTTTATAATAACATTATCTTTGATAAATTCTTTCATCCAAATCCATGAAAAACCATTTTGTTGAAATGTATGGATTTCAAAGAAATATTATTCAATTAATTATAAAAAATATTATCTTGTCACATAAGAGATATTAGATAACAATATACATATTTTATATATATTAATATTATTTTAATAAAATATATTACATTCAAACCCTTCAAGTACTAACTATTATCATTATCTCTATAATATAAACTAGATGCTCAATCAATTATTTATTTGATTTTTAACTCTTGTATATTTTAACACTTTCTATAATACACATTCAACATAAACACCATCCTAAATAGAAAAATTAATATATATGACATCCATACATGTCATGGAAATTTCGAAGCATCTCACAAGCCCATTTAGTAAAATTTTGGATAATCTAATCTTATATTACTATTTATCATCCCTTTCGAAAAACCTATGTTTCAATGACCATTTTTGGATTATAAAAGAGAAAATTTTAAAAATTTAAACCAAAATTTAGTCTATGGATTTTAGTTTTTACAAACATTTACTGACTTTAAAACACTTTAGAACCTAGAAATCATAGTCTTAGTTCTTTTATATTCTCTAAAAAATTGTAAAATTGCGGACACATTATTTAAATTCAATCATATTTTAAAAACATTTTCATATATTATACCTATAAAAAACCTAAACATAAGAATCAATTTTAATGTCCCCTTAATTTATTTTATATAATTAAATGAAACATAAATCATGTTTATCAAAAAACACACAACTCAGTTCATTTAAACATATATTGGTTGGAAGCCCTTATAAAGAGATAAATGATATAAAACACATTTTAGGAAACTTATTTCCAATATTTAGGAATGTATGTTGTCAATGTAAAGACTAAATTGATATATTATCTTAATGAATAATTAATACTACAATTCATTCTCTTTATAACATTTGGTATATTAAAAAAACTGGTAAAAACTGCTACTGAAATTTTATATCTATCAATACAAAAAAATTATTTTTATATCCATTTATTTTTATGTAATATTTTACTCTAATAGAGTCATAAATATATTTCATCCCATTGAATGTGTTTTGAAATAACCAATCAAATTGTGTATATGAGACTAATAATGTTGTTCGAAAACATATTTATACTCGAGGGGATACATATATTCCTTTGGAAAATATTCTTTTAATTCTTTTTGAATCCTTTAGTAAGTCATTATATACATCATAATAATCACTATTTAATTGTCAAACAATTTCAACACATATATTTCTAGGAATAAATAGTTATAAAACATGGAATTATTCTTAATAAACTTCATTCAATTACAATTCATAAGATCAACTTACAATAAATCTATCATTTTCAATGAATAATTACAATGTGTATCTGAATGAAAATTATAATGATAATATCTATAATAGAATATTTTATCAAATGATTATCATGTTTTATTATCAATTTAATATGATCTTCTATCAAATGGTATCCCTCTAATGTGATTACCCCTTTTTAAAAATTCATCAGAACAATTTGGTGGATGATATCAATATTTCACTAAGAAATATTTCTACTTCAGTGTTCATGTCATCACATAATTATTTTGGTAGGGAATAATTTCATAATATTGTATATTATTCTTAAATAACTATGTAGATAACCCTTTTTACGATCCATTATATGAATAAACTCAACTCCAATCTTATTAGATCATAACAATTGTGTATATCATTCAAAGTGTTAATGAAATGAAATTACATGAACCACATTACCCAAGAAAATATAGGGGATACATGATTTTGAATGAAATAAACCAACAAGACAATAATGAGTTACTTTTTAATTTTTTTCCGAATAGAAAACTATTTAGGGGTACCCAACATTTCAATTAGACTACCATGTTGGATGATTAAGGTATTTAAAATTGTTACTTTGAAAGAAATATTACACTTATTATTAAATGGGTATTTTAATATCACTATATTATCTCATATTATTTCCTTTTATATATACACAACTCTGAAATTTTTTTATAGAATCTTATTATCCCCGCCGAATCAATTTGTTCAATCCATATTGATATGAAACACTTTAAAAACACCAATTATTTTTTATGCCAGCCTAAAAATATAATTAAAACATGTTTATACATATTTAAATCAATCATATGTATAAGGTATATGAGTAATTCATGTACATGTTATGAAATATATGTGTTTGAAAATATCCATATTAGTAATATCTGAGCACTGATTTCCAACCCCACTCACAATCTAAGACCTGGTTTATGCCTCCATAAAGGTAGGTAGTCTGTCCCCATGTCTGTTTACCCAGGTATACATTACTATAGAGAGGATCCCATTCATTATAAATCTAACACAAAATATGAACAAAATACATTCAATAACTAAATTAAATAAAATCACATCAAATACCAACTAATGTCAAGGTAGAAGAATTATTAAATTAATTGTATAGGGATTCCTAAAATATTATGAAAGGAACTATCTATAAATAGTTTAATAATTAAATAATATAAATACAAACAAATCAAATTTCATACAAAATTTACTGAATGAGAATAAAATAGTGAATAAACTATAGATTAGTGAATAATTCAAATATTTAACAATAATATAACCATTTATGAAAAATTAATAAATAAAAGGTAATTATATAATTTATATAAATTTACCTCTTACATTATAGAAATTATTTATTTTTGAAAAAAAAATTATATTCATTCCAAAATGAAATCATTAATATTTATAATTTATGGTATTTCTATTTTAAATATATATTATTTTATGAATTATAAACTATTTTTTATCCAACTTTAATTATGTAGTTATTTTACATAATCTAAGAATTATGTACATAATAATTATATAAACCATGATATTATCATTCATAATATCATTTTTGATTTGTATTACAAAATATCAAAATAAATCACCATTACATTAATGAACTGAAATTAATTACTTATAAAAATTTATTTTCTTATATAGACATTTTTTATTTTTGTCTGTATTTTATAATTTATAACCCTATATTAATATATTTTTCATGATTTTTAATTAAAAATTATTATTTATATATATAATATTAGTAATAAAAATTTAAAAAATGGAATTCCAATTATCAACATTTACTATTTACGACAAATAAATCACTTGAAAACATTTATTTAATTAATTTTAAAACATTTATTATTTATTAATTACTTTATATACACTATATAAATTAAATACTCACAAAAATATTTTTATAATGATTTATATACATTTTATAAACTCTAAAAACGATTTTATATGTTAGAAAATATTTGAAATACTTTTTATGTTTACCCTTACATTGAAGCAGTTACCTATATAATGGCTAACACATCAACCATTATGGGAGACTTCTTGATCTATTTTGTAAAAGTAATACATTAATTTACAATTACATAGAACATTTTCATAATGATGTCTTGGAAATTCTTTTCATTCCACAATGGAAATATTGGGGAAACCTTTACACTGATTAGTGGTTACCATTACATAGACCTTATACATAAAATATATAAAGGAATTTATTTATTTCATGTGACTATAAAATTAATGGACCCTTATATAGAACACATTTATACATATGATATATTTTAAATTTTACTATTACCCTTAATAAAAAATTTAATTCTTTTAGTTCATAATAGTATCAAACAATAACCATTACCCAAACACTACGATTAACTATTCACAGTAATAGAGAAAATGTTGTTACTCATATGTGAACCCCTTTACAAAATGGTATAGTATTTTTCACTTTATTTGAAAAATATCATCTTATTAAAATCTTATATAACCTTATTCAACATACCAATGTCAGGAAAATGATCTATTTATCCTTACAAAACACAACTATGTAAACGCAAATAATTTTGTAAAATTTTCAAAAACCAAATAATGATGTTCTTTTCTTATTTTCAGTTTCCCTTCCATGGAATATTTAGTAGAACTAAAATTTTGGTTCCCTGTAATACCACTAATGGTTTCGTAAGTTATATTCTGTATATGAACACATCCAATGTGATAACCATATTAACCTATATATAGACTCCATCACCCATCCACTTTGGTCTTGAAACTCTTAAAATAATAATGTTTCTCCCCTTCGGAGAACCACACATTGTCACTATTATTGTACGAGATTTTCCAATAAATTTTTGACACTTAAACATTTCCTTTTTACCAATTAATAGTTTTTAGTGTCTATTATCAATAATTAGATAATTTGGATTTGGTTTTAACCCTATTCCAATTACCTCCATGAATGAAATAAGAAATTTTATTAAAAATATGGAAATGAATAACTATTATAAATAATTGTACAATAAAAATAAGATCAACTGTAATATATTGAAAATCCATTTTAGGCGTTTTATAAAGATCACTAAATAGAAAAATAATCCCAGCTCTATGGTGTATCCATTTTATGGACTAGATTTTCCCTGACATAAGAAAGATACATCCTTCTATTCATGATTATCTACAATATCATATGAAAAGAAGAAACATGAAAAGAATCATTAGTCTCAGGTATTTTTTACCAATAATGTGGATCTGAATCCAAAATCATATTCCATCATTTGGAAGTGGGGTTTAAATAATACCCTAGTATGATTTTGGGTTGTCTATTCAATAATTCAGGCATTTATAATATATGTATTAATGCGTATAAAAAATCATGAAACATATGAATGAACAAATATAATTCATTTTCCCTTCATCTAATGGGATATATTTTTTTAATGATAACTAAGTTATAGGATTGATCTAATTTCATACCAATAATTCCAATATATATTTTATAATATATATATATATATATCAAATTACTTCTGCAAATAAAAAAATATCATGTCAACCATATAATATATATAAATATATATCATATATCATATTTTTATAAGAATGTATGGAATATATCTATTTTAATTTTATTGATCACTTTCATAGTTATGGTGTCCTTGTTGGGTGTACTACTTTATTATGATATCATCCTAGACTATATCATTTTGAATCATCATGGACCCACTACTTAATGGTAGGTGGATACAGGTAAATTACATTAAATACCTTCAAATGTGTGTCATTCATGAAGATGGTAGTTAAAAAATATCCATAGCTATTGAGGGGAAATTATTACCTTCGACAAGACTAAATTATATATTTAGGAAATATTTGATTTTTCATACCATATCCCAGTCTGAGAATAATTATAATTATACAAATGATCTAATCAGAACCAGAAATAGATGTAAATTATAACATGTGTGAAAGATTTTCAATCAATGGAATATTCAGTTTTTATAAGAGGTTTTATATTGATGGTACCTTTTTTATATATCAGTTTTAAACCATGTTTCTTCTCATCATTTTTTATCCCATAGTTTAATGTTATATAGAAAAAAACTCTAGAATATTATACCATCCTTGAGGATTGTATGTGTTGTGATGTGGGTATAAAACCCAAATTAGGGAGTCTTATATATTCTTGTAAAGGGAATCAGAATCCATATATCATGCTGACAAATAATGATGCAAATTTAACCTTATATGGTTATCTAACAAGGGACAACATGGATTCCATTATTCCCATTTAAACATGAAATATTCCATGAAATTTAGAGTAATTTTGATGGTGTTACTTGATTAAATAATCTTAACACTATTTAGTGTAGGGATTACACATTGTAATACCATTACGATACTTATAATTAGGAAAATAACCCTTTAAGTAGGATTATATCATATGTAATATGGCCCTTTAAGGGATGATTACATGGATCATGATGAATATGTATAAGGACCCAGCCATATAAAGTTACATTATCTTGAATTATGTTAATAATCCACATTTGGGATCATTTCATGTTTTTGGTTTTAGAGAATTTGGTCATAACTGTTACATTACATCCCAAAAGATACAATGTAGAATTTTCTCCTCAGTTTCCATTATTTTTCACAAAATAAAAACTCTTGAAAAAATATAGACATGTCTAGTTCCATGTTTTAGACAACATGAATTTTTCTTGATCCCATACATGAACCTATTCCACTTTATGTCTTTTGAAAAATAGTTCAGAAACTTGGGATGAGCATAAAAAGATCAGTAAGGGATACCCAAAGAAGGAAAACGATTAGTTTTTATAAACAACAAGTAAATCATGCATACAACATCATAAGTAATAATTTTCACATTTATGAAGTAGTAAATACTCTTCACTAAATAAAAGTTCATTGATAACCCTTTTGTAACCAAAATATTACCATAAAACCCATATAAAGAACATATAACTTATATATGTAACATGGGACATAAACATTCTTAAATAGAATAACCATAAGGTCGACTTACAAGAATTTCACTAAATAGAATGGCTCTATGGCTGACATCCATACCAAAATAATTGGAGGTTATAATGTAACCACCCATCTAGTTTTATCACGATGACACCTATAATTTGGTTTATCACATAACCACCCGTCAAATTTCCATGTACCATTATAAAATCATAACACATACAACAAAAATAAAAGAAAGAAAACATTTACACATTTCAATTAAAATATATCACTAAAATATATTGACATAACAATTCCATTAACAATACCATTTTCAATACTCAAATATGTAAAATGTATATAGTATTTATTTTCCTTTTAAAAACATTATTGCCTGTTAGTGAATCCAAATATCAAATAATACCTGCAGTGGCGGAAAGGTCATTTTTACCAGTTACCTTAAAATAATCATTAATTTTTGTCTTTTAATAAAATTATTTATAGAAAAATATTACCTTGGAATGAAATTAAATTTCAACGGAGTTTATACAGCATATAAAAGAAATTTGTGTATTAAAACAAAATATGCCTCAATGAAAAGAGACTATGATGAAGTCCCTCACAAAGATCATTTTGTAAATAAAATAGATCAGTTATGTGTATTCAATATAATCATGCATAATGAGACTATAAATACATTATAATTAATAAAAATTCATTTCTCTCATAATTAATGAATGACATAAACATGAAAGAGATGATTAACCCAAAGAACAAAAATTAGGTTAAGAAGTTCCCGTACCTCCTGTCTGACAATGACCTGTTCATTGTTTAATCACCTAAATAAGAAACTAAAGTTAATTTATAATTTCATAAGAACACTTTTTAATTTTATTATACCTTTTATATTACTTATTACCATGTTATAATCATTATTTAATCATTTATGTTAATAACAGTTGTTTTGTCGATATTTGGTACTTGAGTAAAAAATGAACTTATTATATTTAAAAGTTGTTCATGTGTCAAATATTATTATATCCAGAAAGATATCCATGATTTAGATATCATATATATCATATATATATATTCATTATATAAATGTATTTATAATATTACATAACATTTTGAGGTATATAATTAAATGCACCGTTCAGGGAGACGGTAAGCCGTACGTACTCATGAACACAACTTTAATTTCTATTTCTTATGTTAATGGAATTAAAACATAATGATACACAATATTATTATAATTACAGTATAATATATTATATAATATCATTGACTCCATCCTTTATACATCACACATATATCATTAACGAGTCATATCACTTTGAGGGGACGGTAGTCCGAACATCCTCAAATGAAATTATAGTGTTTACCCATAATGGAAACCATAATTATATGATATAAATGAAAAATACCGAAGAATAAAGAAAATAGAAACATAATATATATCATATATAAATATAGTGTCATCATAATGGCCACCATGAGAGGCAGTAGGAGATAATCGAAAAATCATAGTTTTGTGAGATGTTAGTTTTCCATCCACAAAAATAGTATGTTCTTCACCAATTAGATTGAGGTGTGTGTAAGTATAGTTCAAATCCTTATTATATCAACATCCTAGTATATTTATATATTGGTTTTGTGATAAAATAAAGGAATAAAAAGAGTTTAGGGGTTGTAGAAGTAAAATAAATGAAAAGATGTTAAGAGAAACGATTACCTCTAATTTGGGTAACTCGCTTTGGTTTGAACAAAAAAGACTTATTGAGGTTCATTATACCTAATGTATGGAATATAGGAGGAGTATAGAAATATTTAAAGATTATTTGGGCAGGGGTCAGACTAGTCAAGGGGCTTGATAGGTGTGAGGAATGGGCTATAAGTGGTGATCTTTTATAAGGGGGAGGAGGAGCTGCTTAGGAATGTTTGAAAAACATATTTTATTATAAACTTATCTTCGGTTTCAAAAGGTAAAAAAATCATTAATGTATAATATATGACTACTCATGGTCAAAATAAAATAATCCAATAACAATAGGGTATGTTTCAGATATTATATTAATATTTTTAATCTTATTTATTTAAATAATTTATTAATGAGGTTAACAAGACATCATTATTGTGTCATAAATAATATTATTTATTTGTTCTATAAAAATTATTAAATAATTCATTGATTCATGAAATATTATTATCTTTCCAATGAATATATTTAGTCGAAAATATGGCCTGTATAACCCCATGTAAAAATTAATTTACACAAAGATATATTTTTATGTCATTTTTGCCTTTACATTAAGTTATTTAAAATGAACTGTCATTATCACTATTAATTGGCTCCAAGGGGTCCTAAAATAGACACAAAGATGTCAATGGTATAATATATATCATCCAATATCATTACAACACTTGTTAGAGTAATTTTATATTATTATTATAATATTTGTTTACCCTTATTTACCAGATATACCCTTTTACCATGATAAATAAAATTTTAACTGAAGTAAATATTCGTATTGTATAAATGAAAGTTACGTATTTAAAATAAATTCAATCCTGATTCCAAATATGAAATCCATTATTAAAAATTCAAATCATAAAAGTGGATGAAATTAGTTTAAAATTAATATCCTCTGTCAAAACATAAAGAGTGATTTTAGAAATATTAACTATCAAAAGATTCACACTTGTTTTGGTCCAATATTAATGTGGAATTAATTCAAATGACCAAATTTGGATTAAAATATAAAAATATATTATAATTAAAATTTTAAACCAATTATAAGGATAATACATCCATATAGAGAAATTATATTAAAATACAATTTTGAATTAAAATACAGTATTTTTCACTATTCGTTAAAAAATGAAATTTATCATAAAAATAAAATAATTCCATCCAATGTAAATATTGATGTCCTTATTATATATAAAGATTTTATTTAGAAAAATATAACATATAAAAGTGACAAAAAATTATTTCAATAGGGTTTTCCATCAAAAGGTGGTAAATAAAACTTTTAATGTAAATTTTCATAAAAATAGATTTATTCAAATTTCAAGACTTTATATGTTATTGAATAAATGTTAAAACATTAATAAAACATGTATAATTATATTTTAGTATGTTTTATTCATTATCGCAAATAAAATGGATATGTGTTAACTTCCATTTAAAATAATAACATTATATTATTAGTGTGCAATATATGATTTCAATGAAACTCGGTGTTGTGTATTGGGTATGCCACTGTTGGGATATGATCATCATATGAAATATTTTCTATTGATGTTATAATCTCGGTTTTCAAGGGTAATATGAGCTGCTCTAGATAATATTTTGGTTGTTATTAATTTTTTAACTTAAAGATACATCGTATATATCTCAGTAAACTTGAACCAAAGACAAAATTGTTTGAGTTGCATAGTTTAGGGTCATGTGATTGGACCATACCATTTAATTTACCATTATATGGTATAAATGTGATCATCCAATTTTATATCCTATGACATGGTTATCCATTTTATGAAAGAGGATACAAAATGAGACTATGTTGGGATAATGAATGGGATAACCATTGGTGTGTCTATATTCATCTAGACAATGGTCAGGTAGGAGGGAGATTCAATTCATGTGGAATAAATCCCCATAAAGATAAGGTTGGGGATTATTTATTTTTTACACTGCCAGTTCTCAATCATAACGGACAAATAATCTTCATATAAATTCACAATATATGATATATAACCAAGATAATGGTTTTTTACTTACACCAAATAAGTTCCCCATTCTCTTTCATGGACTCATTGAGTCTAGTGATGGTAGGAAAATTTGACTCTTCAATATTCGAGATGGGATACGCAAGATATGGGATATATCATCGGTAACCAATTGATAGGGCCCCTCATTATTATTGAAATAAATGATCATTATTAACCTTAGGAGTTTATCCATCTACGAGGAAAACCTAAAAGATTCGATTTTTGAAGGAAATACATGATTATGTTGGTGGAAAATGGTTTTAATTCATTAATAATGTGAAATTTGATGTTTAAGAGGAGGTGTTGATAATTTTGTATCAAGGTAGGAGGCCCGGGTAGTAGATACTCTACCAGTACAATCTGGGGTGACATAGCTTTTTAGTTTGGGTGTAGAAGAATGGTTCTCAACCAATTAAATGAATTTGGTAAAGTGTTTTTCCTGTATGTATAGACTAGATAATTCATACCATTATTAAGCTGATAAGAGAATGATATCTCATTAATGAGTCCTAAGCAATGTGTTATCTCCACATTTGAGTAAGGGTAAATGTTTTCATCCAAGTTAAGTTAATGAAGAACTGCCACATTCGCTGAGATAGCGATAAGTGGTCACCCTGGCTGAGTTAGTGTGATGTGTCATCCATTTTTTAGTTAAGCTGAAGTTGCCCTCTTAGCTGAGGTCGGGGGAGATGGAATCATTTGTTGAGCCTTAGATACGTATGCAACATGGGTTAGGAGTATTTTTTAGGGATTCTCTATAATTATGTTCCCCTGACAGACATGGTAAATTTACTTCCTAGTTCAATATTCCCAAAAGCGGTTAGGCCCATGATGCTCTAGTATTGGTGAACATTGGGGTCGTTCATCCTAGTCTAGGAGAACTATGAGTTTTGTTTTTTCTCTAAATGTATTTCTCTTCAGATGAATCAAATACATCTATATTTGGATACTTATCTCTGATTTTATTCATTATATTCTACATATAGAGGGAAAGGGAGACCTGGGGTGAAGCGATGATCATGTGCATATTCACCTTATAAAGGATCCTAATTTGGATCTCATTGGGTTTATTTATTGCCAAAATATAATACATGAGTGCATAAGATATGGGATAAAAATGTGGATTGGGTTGGTAAACTAGGGAATGAGAGGAAATCACCCTAGTGCATTAATAAATGGGAAAATCTATGTAAATTAACCTAATCACACACATAGGGACTGGGGTGAATTGAATTTCTAACCATAGAAGGATAAATTGTGATGAAAACTATGGTTCATGGACTAGATCACCAAGAATAATAAACATTGATCTTGGAATGTGAGGTTGACTGCATGTTGTTCGGAGTGAGTCTTCAAACTCATCTATAAATAATGCACAATAGAAAAAGGTCAAAACTATTGATCTATAACTCCATTTTTTCATCATTCAGTTTCAAATAAAATCATATGAAATGAATAGTTCCTAGGACCATTGGGTTCCAAAATAATATTAGTTTATTAAGGATAAAATACCTAGAGTACCCAATAAAATGCGGTTCATTTATTCCACACAAGTTTTCAGTAGAAACTTTTTGAATTGAAGTACCACTCATAATGGTTGGTTCTCATTACCATGTCACCAGAAAAGGAAATTTTTTTGAGTAATATCCATCCCTTGGCGTGTGAGAAATAATGAAATTCAAAGATATCCCATTTTCAATTTATTAATACATATAGAAAAATTACACACTACTATTATATTGTATCATATGGGGGAGGATTTCACCCAAGCATCCATATAAAATGGTATGGAATATATTTCATGATGGTTTAATAAGAGTTCTATGTAATTGGGTTCATTTGAAATGAAAAGAATCTTATTATAAGGTATAAATGGGGACCGTTCCACAGTACATGAAAACAAAGTAGTTTTTTAGAGCTTAATCACTAATGAGAAAACTTGAATCAGTAGACGGACTTGACTCATTGTAGAGACCCTAAGCTTGACGTACATGGACAATACATTACTTTTTCGGAATACTTATTACATAACAAAAACACACACATAAGGACCGTAATAGTTTAGTGTCCTTGGAAACTTAGAATATAATCTTTTAATCGTGGTGAAAGATCTTCAACATCTCCCATAAATATCTTTCTTTTTTTCTACCTAAAACCTTTCGTTATATCTTGGGGAAAGGAAAACATTAAAGGTTGATCTCAAATGCTCAGTAAGGGTAAACAAAAGAAATATCAATCACATCATATTCATAAGAACATAACATTTTGGAAATCTTAACCTGCAAAAAAGATCATAATATCATAACATGGGATAAATCATAGTAGTGAAATGTAATCTCAATAATCATAACATAAAACATGAATCTTTGTGGCATACACACATAATCATAGAGAATCATTTCTTATTAGTCAAGACTCATTTCCAAGATTATCTTAGTGGACAAAGTCCATTTCTGAACCGAGTTCACTCCTCGTTTCAGTCCTGTTTCACTGAACCGGTTTATCCTGTCGTTCCAGCCATGTCTATCTCATGAGATATAAAATCATTACCCAATGCATTGGAGGGAGATATAGGTCCCACCAATCTCATAATGATACCATTCTTATGTGTGCCACAAGATCATAAATCATACATAATTGCATAACCCATGTAATAAAAATGGGAATCTTAAACATCGTGACATCATAAAACAATTCATATAAGATAAAGGAATTCATAAAAATATTTCCATCACAACATAATCAAATCCATGTAATAATAGGGATAGAAATAGAACCCTTTATTATCTTATATGGAAAATAATTTTGAAAAATACCTGAACTCCATTCTTGAGGAAAATATCCTTTCTACTTCAAAAACATTTTTAGTTTTTAAACATGTAATACAATTTTAAACTAAAATAAGTTGACTAAAATTATACTTGAAAATATGTAAAGGAAGCTTCTTGGAAATAATTTTTTTAAAATTCATTCATGCCGTATAAGTTAAAAAAACATTCTTCGTACTTTTGTCGGAAAAGTCAAAAAGTACCTCGTACAAAAAATGACAAAAGATTACTTTCATATCTTTTACTAAAAACTACCCAAAGGGTAAAATTGGATTTAAAAAATTGTAGGTGGATGGAAATAATATTACATATTGAGGAAACAAGGATGTGGATGATAAAATACACCCCAGTAAATACCAAAGTATAAACAATCTCGGATAAAAATGAGATTGTGATGTTTTCCCTCACCTTAGGTCCGATTTTCTTCATAAGTGTCTGAACCTCCTGTATAATGATTTAAATAATTTCATTGACTTATTCCTGAACCATACTAATTGTTATGATATCATATATGGTTAACTTATGACTTTATATTACCCGTTCTTTTGTAAATTCCATTTTAAAGTGCGTTTTGGGTAAAATCGTTTCATTTTTTGTCTGTGTTTTGACTTGAAATTATTCATATGATTACATAGATCATGATTACTTAATTCCAGAATATAAAACATGATTTATATATAATATATATTCAGAATATACATATATATAATAGATTAGTAAATGGAAGAAATACATTGTTCATGGAGACGGTAGGCCGTACGTACGCATGAACGCTGTTTTCATTTCATTATTGAGTTGAATGAATTAATTAGATGACATACATACACATAAATCCAGTATCATTATTATGTCATATATTTCCTGATTACTTATTATATATGCTTTATAATCATTCATGAATGGTTAACGTGGAGAATGTATCTCATCGCGTCGTGGAGATGGTAGTCCGTACGTACGCACGAGCGATGATATCATTCTCATGATCGTGGAATTGTATTGGAGTGTATGTATAATATATCAGAATCAATATCACTTTATAAAAATCATATATAGTTATTATGTACACCATTATACCCATCCAAGAAGGTGGTGGTGGAAAATATATTACACCACGGCGTGGAGATGGTATTCCGTACGTACGCACGCGCGATGATTTTGTTTTCCGCAGGATGGATAGATGGTGAAAGAGGGTTGTTTCATACTTATAATAACATATCAGCATATGAGTGATACTGATGTTATTACTTCATAATGAAACAATCTAAGAAGAAGAAGTGGAAGAAGAAATAAAGTTGAAAAAATCGGTAACGGACATTACCTCTTCTTTGAAGCGCCTCTTTGAGATCTCCTTTTAGGGCACTAAAATTGGTCGTTGAGGAAGAAATGAACCTATATGATGTTGATATGGAAGTGGAGAATGGAATTTGGCAGGGGTTGTCCGAGATTTAAGGCTCAATGTGGTGCGAGGAAGAGGGGGAGGAGGTGCCATTTTATAAGGGAGGAGAGGGGAACTTTTGGAATAACTAAAAATATTATTTTATTATAAAGTCATATTCGGTTTTTAATAGCTCTAAATTGAGTTATTTCGAAGCTAAGGTGGGGATGGGTCGAAATACTACCATCCAATATAATTTATACATGTTAAGGTCATTATATTAACCTTATCCTTTAGTTTTAACTCTTAGTTAATTAGATTGAGATTTACCATGTCACTTTGTATTTTTATATTATATAGTTAATAAAATTACCATATACATCCAAGAGACCCCCAAGTGGTCCATTAATGATACAACTATCATGATATAAGAATTTTGGCCGAACCTTAGATTTTTAGGAATAAAATAACAATCAATAAAATAATATTTGTTTTAAAAACTATTTTATGTCAATTTTGACACTATTCAATAGTTGATTTTTTTGAAACTTTTAACAGAACAATTACTTCAACAAAAGTTAGGTAAATAAACCCTAACATGTCATATTAACCTAGAAAATTAGTGTAATTCATAAAAAGTGTCAAATTATATTTATTTGGGTATTTATAATATCAAGTATTCTAATTTTTCACTATTATGGTAATTACTGCATCATCATTGTGTCATAAATAAATTAAATTATATAATGTCTAAAAATTATAAATAAAATCTCATTATGTAGGAAATATTATTATATTTCTTATGAATATTTACAATCAAATTTATCTTATGTATAACCCTATATTAAAAATATTTTAGTAAATAAACATTGATTTTATCTCTTTTAACTCTTCTTTGAATTAGATAATAATAAATGTCCTAATCTAATCAAAGTGAGCCTAAATGGTCATATTATATTCCTAAGGTTGTTTTTTGTCGAATTACACTTAACCAATAGAATTAGCACATGTGTTAGGGTAATAATAATATCATTTTTACCCTTACTTACCCTATTTACTTTTAACCGTGGTAAAAAAAAGTAAACTGTTACTATTCACCAAAAATTATTTTCATCTCATTGAACCACATATTACATATTGACATCAACCATGTCTCTATAAATTTTGAAAGTCCATTCACAGAAGCAGTAAAATTAAGTTTTATGAAAAATTCATATTTTTAACTACCACTTTGTGGTTTCACTATTCATCAAAAAATGAAAGTTTCCAGAAAAATACCAAAAATTAGGCCTAAGATATATTTGATATTATGAATTCAAAAATGATGTCTATTTTACAAAATTAAAAACATATCAGTTGCATTAATTAATTTAAAAATTAAATCTCGTCATCAAAACAAATAGCGTTTTTTTAAGAGATAATAACTATCAAAAGATTGACACTTGTTTATATTTGGTTTAAATGTGAAATTACATCCAATGATCAACATTGTATTAAATTGTAAAAATATATTCTAAATATACTTTAAAACCACTCAAATTAATAATTTATCACTATTAATTATTTCGATTAAAAAGGTTGTTTTTAATTAAAATTTAGTAATTTTTACTATTCATCAGAAAATGAAAGTTATCCAAAAAGTACCAAAATTTCACCCTAAGCTAATTTCGATATTCCGAATCCAAAAATGAATTCCATTTTGAAAAATAAAATTTACAAAATTTCAAAAAGTGGTTATTACTATTCATAACGGCTAGTTTTAATAATATTTTAATAGCATTTCATTGTTTAGTGAAACTCAGTATTGCGTACAACACACGCTATCGTGGAAGGTCGTGCTTGCGTGTAATTCAAGGCAAGTAAAGGATGCGTGTTGTGAAAGAATATTTTTGTGTAGAATACAACACAAGACATTAATGAAATTAAAAAGAATAATTTTCATAAAATCTCGGGGTGTTACATTCTACCACCCTTAAAATGAATTTCGCCCTCGAAATTCGTCGGGGTTATAAGTGGTTTACTACTCGAAAGTTTGTTTAATAGAAACTCACATCGTAAAAAAGAATACCCAAACTTGGCTTTAAAAACTAAAGTATGAAATGTAACGGTTACCCAAATTAACTCATCACTGGGTTTCCACGTAGGAGAACATAGGTGAAAATATGGATATGGAAGAAAAATCTATCCATCATGTTCTGATGGAGAGTGGTAGAGAACATGGCTATGAAATAGCCAACAATCGCAAAGCCATAGATTTGCGATGATCTAAGTTACCATCTGATTAATCAGATATAAGGGCACTAGGACAACATTTTTGGTTTTGAAGATCATTTCCCTAATGTTGGTGAATTAAAAGAAATACTTACATGATTTTGGTACAATTTCACTGTTGTCCGTGCTTTGAACAATTCCCACTTCATCTCTTAATGAAATGAATTTAAATTTGTTATTCATTAAGTGTTACTAGATCATGTGATAGAATGATGGGTCATTCCGTCTGTTTCAAACAAAAGGTTAGCAAAAGTTATCAAATATACATAAGTCCATCTATGGTGAGGTTAATCGTATATGATTCCAAAAATGAACATATACTTCATATATCATACCGCGTAATAAAATAAAACTAATTTCTATTAACCAGGGACTTCTTGTAGGCCAGTGGTAGGCAATACAGGCCAGTCAGACTTTGGATGTGGGTTCGATTCCCACAGCATTGTCCGACACGATGGGCTGTCGCCCGTCCAGCATGTTGTCCTTTTTCTAAAGCTATATTACTATAACATCCCATCAATAATATTGAAAAAAAAGTTCAATCCTAACTTATGTCCAACATAATCCATTCCAATCTTTTGGCTTATCTAAATTACTTCGATCCAAGCTCATAGTATATAGAAAATTATTACATGAAATTTCACATAACAATCACGTGAATTCCATCATTTATCCCCCATATATCATAAGATATATCTTGTTGTTCAAATTAAAAACACGTGAATACCTTAATCATGTATTCTATTGAAGAACGAATACCCATTAATTGAACCATAGTAAAAACATGAATGTAGTCAAAAGTTAACTCTTTCCACATACCAAAATCCAAAAATTCTATATACTCAAACCATGATATAACCTTCTCCTTTTATCCGTCATGAGCTCATGAATATGGTCAAACATTTCATTTTCTCGTTTTCCTTTCATTATGTGCTTATTATCTTTTTTTCCAAAAATATCTCAATCACATTCTATGGTTACCGGTACCATTGAGAACCACAATAGACAAATACATAAATATTGCAATATTCCATGATACTATATACAACATTATTTTGAAATCCCATTACATAAACACTTAATCATTCCACCACATCGTTGTCATATTCAACATCACCAATAGTGATCACATGTGACTTCCCTTTGTCCTATGCCTTAAGTGGTTTCTCATGTCGGTCATCACTAACCCTTGGATTAGGGCATTTAATAGCATAATGCCCCATTTACTTGAACTTGAAGCATTGAAGTGTTGGTGGTGCATTCTCTGTAGTCTTTTCTTTATTCACATCATTAGAAACCCTTTTTCCATTACTTTGACACTCAGCTGCTCGATGACCTTCTTTTCCACACTTAAAACATTTTCTAGTCCCTATAAGACAATCTCCACCATGCTTCTTTCCACACGTTGAGCATAAGAAAACATTCATCGTCTTTTCACCATTATTATGAGATTTCTCCTTGAACTCCATCTTTCGTTTCTTGTCAAAACTATGAGATGGATAAGTAACACCAACTTCCATTTCTACCTTGATAGCACAACACACAATTTCTTCATAGCTACTGAAGTCTCTTATAGCTAATTCCCTTTGAAGATTTGTTTTTAAGCCACTGAAGAGTCGATCAACTTTAATTTTAGGTTGGATGATAAATCCAGATGCATACCTTGCAATCCTTGTAAAATTCACTTCGTATATACCAACAGATTCATCATCGTTTTGCTTTAGTTCAAGAAACTCTGTCTCCATCTTTGTTCGAAGAATACGAGGGAAGTACTTATTGAAAAATAAGTTCTTGAACTCGTCCCATTCCATGGACTCAATTTCATCTCTTGGCCTCGTATTCTTGATAAGATTCCACCATTGATCAGCATCACCTTCCAAAGTATACACTTCTAAGATGACTTTATCATGTTCAGAACATTGAATAACTGAATATATCTTTTTAGTAGTACTGATCCATTGTTCATAAACAAGTGGATCAGAAGACCCACTGAAGGAAGGTGGACGTTGCCTCATAAAGGACTCAATAGAATATTGTTCCCTTCTCTGCTCATTTGGAAGTACAGAATGATTCATAGCTTGTGTAAGTATAGAAATAAGATTTTTCACTCCATCTCCCATATCATTTGTTTGTTCAAGAGGACAATCATTGCATTGTCCATTACATTGATCAACACGGTTCCTTCGGGTTCCAGCCATCGTCTAAAACCCAAAAAGAATAGTGTGAGAAGTAAAAATCATAATAAAAGGGGAGTAACATCAATATATAACATCTTTGGTTTAATCTAATATCGTTACCATAGTTCTAGGACTATATCCTATATGTATACTTATCCTTAGGGACATCCCTATACATACCTAAGAAATATCTCTAGGGATCTCATTAAAGTTCTCACATCCTAGTTTCCAAAGGTTGACTAAACCTTTCCCTTGATACCAACTGTAGAGACCCTAAGCTTGACGTACATGGACAATACATTACATTTTCGGAATACTTAGTACATAACAAAAACAAACACACAAGGACCGTAATAGTTTAGTGTCTTTGGAAACTCGGAATATAATCTTCTAATCGTGGTGAAAGATCTTCAACATCTACCATAAATATCTTCCTTTTTTTCTACCTAAAACCTTTCTTTATATCTTGGGGAATAGAAAACATAAAAGGGTGAGCTCAAATGCTCATTAAGGGTAAAAAAAGAAATATCAATCACATCATATTCATAAGAACATAACATTTTGGAAATCTTAACCTGCAAAATAGATCATAATATAATAACATGGGATAAATCATAAAAGTGAAATGTAATCCCAATAATCGTAACATAAAACATGAAACATCGTGGCATACACACATAATCATAGATAATCATTTCTTATTAGTCAAGACTCATTTCCAAGACTATCTTAGTGGACAAAGTCCATTTCTGAACCGAGTTCACTCCTCGCTTCAGTCCTGTTTCACTAAACCGGTTTAACCTGCCGTTCCAGCCATGTCTATATCATGAGATATAACATATTTACCCAATGAATTGGAGGGAGATAGAGGTCCCACCCATCTCATAATGATACCATTCTTATGTGTGCCACAAGATTATAAATCATACATCATTGCATAACCCATGTAATAAAAATGGGAATCTTAAACATCGTGACATCATAAAAAAATCATATAAGATAAAGGAATTCATAAAAATATTTCCATCACAACATAATTGAATCCATGTAATAATAGGGATAGAAATGGAACCCTTTATTATCTTATATGGAAAATATTTTTGATAAAATACTTGAACTCCATTCTTGAAGAAAATATCCTTTCTATTTCAAAAACATTTTTCCCTTCTTAACATGTCATACAATTTTAAACTAAAAGAAGATGGTTAAAAATAATCATGAAAACATGTAAAAGATGCTTCTTGGAAATAATGTTTTAAAAATACATTCATGCCGTATAAGTTAAAAAAACATTCTTCGTACTTTTGTCGGAAAAGTCAAATAGTACCTCGTACGAAAAACGACAAAAGATTCCTTTCATATCTTTTATTAAAAATTCCCCAAAGGGAAAAATTGGATTTAAAAAATTGTAGGTGGATGGAAATAATATTACATATTGAGGAAACATGGATGTGGATGATAAAATACACCCCAGTAAATACCAAAGTATAAACAATCTCGGATAAAAATGAGATTGTGATGTTTTCCCTTACCTTACGTCTGATTTGCTTCGTAAGTGTCCGAACCTCCTGTATAATGATTTCAATAATGTCATTGACTTATTACAGAATCATAATCATTGTTATGATATCATATTTGTTTCACTTATGACTTTATATTACCCGTTCTTTTTTAAATTCCATGTTAAAGTGAGTTTTGGGTAAAATCATTTCATTTATTGTCCGTGTTTTGACATGAAATTATTCATATAATTACTTAGATCATGATTACTTAATTCCAGAATATAAAAAATTATTTATATATAATATATATTCAGAATATACATATATATAATAGATTAGTAAATGGAAAGAAATACACTGTTCATTGAGACGGTAGGCCGTACGTACGCATGAACGCTGTTTTTGTTTCCTTATTGAGTTGAATGTAATTAAGTAGATGACAAACATACACATAAATCCAGTATCATTATTATGTCATATATTTCCTGATTACTTATTATATATACTTTATAATCATTCATGAATGGTTAACGTGGAGAATGTATCTCATCGCGTCGTGGAGACGGTTGTCCGAACGTACGCACGAGCGATGATATCGTTCTCATGATCGTGGAATTGTATTGGAGTGTATGTATACTATATCAGAATCAATATCACTTTACAATAATCATATATAGTTATTATGTACACCATTATACCCATCCAATTAAGGTGGTGGTGGAAAATATATTACACCACGGCGTGGAGACGGTATTCTGTACGTACACACGCGCAGTGATTTCGGTCTCCGTAGGATCGATAGATGGTGAAATAGGGTTGTTTCATACTTATAATATCATATTAGTATATGAGTGATACTGATGTTATTACTTCATAATGAAACAACCTATGAAGAATAAGTGTAAGAAGAAATAAAGTTGAAAGAATCGGTAACGGACATTACCTCTTCTTTAAAGCTCTTCTTTGAGATCTCTTTTTAGGGCACTAAAATTGGTCTTTGAGGAAGAACGGAACCTCTAAGATGTTGATATGGAAGTGTAGAATGGAATTTGGCAGGGGTTGGCCGAGTTTGAAGGCTCAAAGTGGTGTGAGGAAGAGAGGAAGGAGGTTCCTTTTTATAAGGGAGGAGAGGGGAACCTTTGGAATAACTAAAAATATTATTTTATTATAAAGTCATATTCTGTTTTTAATAGCTCCAAATTGAGTTATTTCGAAGCTAAGGTGGGGATGGGTCGAAATCATCCCATCCAATATAATTTAGACAAGTTATGGTCATTATATTAACCTTATCCTTTAGTTTTAACTCTTAGTTAATTAGATTGACATTTACCATGTCACTTTGTATTTTTATATTATATAGTTAATAAAATTACCATATACATCCAAGAAACCCCCAAGTGGTCCATTAATGATACAACAATCATAATATAAGCATCTTGTCCGAACCATAGATTTTTAGGAATAAAATAACAATCAATAATATAATATTTGTTTTAAAAACTATTTTATGTCAATTTTGACACTATTCAATAGTTGATTTTTGTGAAACTCTTAACAGAATGATTACTTCGACAAAAGTTAATTAAATCAATCCTAACATGTCATATTAATCTAGAAAATTAGTTTAATTCATAAAAAGTCTCAAATAATATTTATTTGGGTATTTATAATATCAATTATTCTAATTTTTCACTATTATGGTAATTACTGCATCATCATTGTGTCATCAATAAATTAAATTATTTAATTTCTAAAAATTATAAATAAAATATCATTATGTAGGAAATATTATTAGATTTCTGATGAATATTTACAATCGAATTTATCTAATGTATAACCCTATATTAAAAATGTTTTAGTAAATAAACTTTGATTTTAACTCTTTTAACTCTTCTTTGAATTAAATAATAATAAATGTCCTAATCTAATCCACATGGGACTAAATGGTCATATTTTATTCCTAAGGTTGTTTTTGGTCGAACTAAACTTATCCAATAGAATTAGGACATGTGTTAGGGTAATAATAATATCATTTTTACCCTTAATTACTCTATTTACTTTTAACCGTGGTAAAAAAAGTAAAAGGTTACTATTCACCAAAAATTATTTTCATCTCATTGAACCACATTTTACTTACTAACACCAACCTTGTCTCTCGAATTTTTGAAATTCCACTCACAGAAGTGGTAAAATTAAGTTTTATGAAAAATTAATATTTTTAACTACCACTTAGTGGTTTCACTATTCATCAAAAAATGAAAGTTTCCAGAAAAATATCAAAAATTAGACCTAAGCTATATTTGATATTATGAATTCAAAAATGATGTCTATTTTACCAAATTCAAAACATATCAGTTGCATTAATTAATTTAAAAATTAAATCCCGTCATCAAAACAAATAGTGTGTTTTTAAGAGATAGTAACTATCAAAAGATTGACACTTGTTTATGTCTGGTTTAAATGTGAAATTACATCCAATGACCATCATTGTATTAAATTGTAAAAATATAATTTAAATATACTTTAAAACCACTCAAATTAATAATTTATCACTATTAATTATTTTGATTAAAAAGGTTGTTTTTAATTAAAATTTAGTAATATTTACTATTCATCAGAAAATGAAAGTTATCCGAAAAGTACCAAAATTTCACTGTAAGCTAATTTCGATATTCCGAATCCAAAAATGAAGTCCATTTTGAAACATAAAATTTAAAAAATTTCAAAAAGTGGTTATTACTATTCATAATGGCTAGTTTTAATAATATTTTAATAGCATATCATTGTTTAGCGAAACTCGTTATTGCGTACAACACACGCTATCGCGGAAGGTCGTGCTTGCGTGTAATGCAAGGCAAGTCAAGGATGTGTGTTGTGAAAGCTTATTTTGGTGTAGCATACAACACAAGACATTAATGAAATTAAAAAGAATTTTTTTCATAAAATATCGGGGTGTTACACTCATGTTGTTCTTACTACACTATTTTATCAATTCATGATATCTTAATAAGATTATGACATTTGAGGTAAATAATAAAAGAGTCCATTTGGATATTTAATAGAATTGAACATGTAAATCATGATCTCTAAATTTTAGAGTCAATGGGAGTTTCCCCTATGAAATGAGCTCATAGATGAGTATAGGAATATGTACTATCGTGAAACACTATAGTTGGTCAACATTTTTATGAAAAATGGATTTCTCCGAGGAGTTTTCTCAAATATGGGTATTGAAATATGTACCATCATCGTATATTATATTATTTCCATTCATATATAGAAAATGGACGACATATAAATATGAAAATCAGGAAGAAGAAATTTTTGGATTAAGGAGTCCATTTATCATAGGGATAAAATATATTTCTAAAATTATTATATCACATCTACCATGTTACGTTCCACTCGTTTAGAAAATGATAACTTCACTCATGCGTATGTGTTGGCCACCACCACCATATAGCGATGTGATACATTTTTTATTTTATATTGGAATGCATGATAATAAAGATATATATATTGAATATATATGATATATATGATATTTATTTTAAATAATTATTTTTTAAATAATAAATATTTTTTACCTTTGTTTCATTCCCTTCATTATAAAAAATGAAAATATTGCTCATGCGTACATACAGTCTTTCGTCTACTTGAATCCTGTAACTCATTTTTCTATTTATAAAATTTAAAGAATATTATGAATACATAAATTTTAAAAATATATAAAATTTATATGATTGTAGAAATTTTTTATATAATGGAACCATGGTGAATGTACAAGGAAAACCCCAACATATCAAAATATACATGAAAAACAAAGTAGTTACCTTCTTTAATACTGTTTTGAATTAATAATAGATAATAAAATGGTGGAAAAATCCATAAGTAAATAATATATGGAATTATATAAATTATTATGGATAATAAATAAATTTAAAATTAATATATGTATATTATACAGGTTTTTTGATCATATATGAAGGAAATCGGACTAGTCGTAAGGGTTTCTTGCCTCACTCTTACATCCATGAAACAAATTTCATATTCAAAACTTATTTATTTTTTCTTTTTTATATACTACCCAAAATATATGATATATCATGAAATTCATTATTTTAATTATAGATAACATTTCATTTGAATATATTTTATTAATGGTAGTTATGATTTAAATATTACCATTGTGTTAAGGGCTTTACGATTACCATCTCATAATGTATTAGAATTTTCTATGATTAATTTTATTAAAATGAAATCATATAATAGATCCCTCAATATACTGATGAATTTAGGTATCCATTTATTATTCATGAACTTTTTATGTATTAGTATAATTTTATTCTTTTTTTACAAAAAATGATTAACACAATATTTTTATAAATGATGAAAATTTTCTCTCTTCTGTCATAAATCATATTTAATCCATGCCAATGTCTTCAAAATATATATTTAAAAATGTTTAAAATAGTTTCCAAATGATTTATGGAAATAAATTTTTACCATTTTTTATTTTAAATAATTATTTTAGTGGAATCTTTCTATAATTTTAAAACTTAGGTAGTTATGGCCTTTTTATGGCATTTGGGAAAGAATTATTTAAATACCTTTAAGGAATTATCTATGAGTGTGACCACTTATTTCATTTAATATTTCTTTAAATAATTCAATTATTCTTTAAAAACATTTTTTTCATTAATATTATTTAAATTTGTTGTTTTTAAATTTTATTTTCAATATGAGAATGATATTTATCTCAAGAATGATTTAATTAATTATTTATGGTATTTATATTCATTAACAAAATAAACCATCATTTCTCCAATTCTATATTGGGAGCATATATTAATGATTCCATAATTATTGTTTTATATAGGATTTATTATCATTTATTATTGGGATGTACTATTTTGATATCATTATCCATATTAATCTATATTTTTTAGGATTATGATTATTTATTTGGAAAATTATTAACATTTCATATGAATGTTTCCAACAGAATTTTTTAAATTGATTGTTTTTATTGACTGGGAATATTATAAGAATTTCATATTCATGTTTTTTAATATATTGTTTTCCATGATTTTGTTTTTTATCCTTTCGTATATGAAATTAATTTGACTTTTCATAATGTGTGAATGGCTCACTATAGCCCCTTTATTCTTCGGTAGGTCTAATGGGACAATATAGTTTTTGTATTTAGATGATTATTTACCCATTTATGTAATATAACATATAATAGGGGCATGAAAGTATGGTTATGAAGTTAAAAATTATAAATTATGTCATTATGAAATTAGTTATTTATGTACTTGTCATTATTTGAGTAGTTAGGTTATCCATAGACAAGTATCATGAACAAATTTTTATATATTTTGAAGTTTTATATTATAATTTATCACTGCCATATTATATTTCATGTTGATGTTCTGGATTAAATGGAATGTCTTTTTATTATTATCATTTCCATGTTGATTACCATGATAGATTTCACTATACGAATACCCTTAAAAAGCATTATAGATCATCTTTTTGTTATATTTCTATTTTGATAGGATGTTAGAAAGTGTATTATGGTGGATGTCAAGGATATTCTAGTAGGAATAATGGTGTCCTTAAAGAAAATTTTATGTTTCATTTTAAAATATAAATTTTAATTAGAGACTCATGTATGTATCTAGTCTTCCAAAACTACTAAAATACATGATCTTTTTAGATGTTATTCTTTATATCTAGTACCAATGTAATAATGAAACAACTCACTCTAGGAAACATGGTTCACTGTATTTATAGATTGTATCAAAGAAGTATTAGTAAAAATGATGGGAAATAGATTTAGGAAAATATAAATTAGATAACATAACCAAATGACTAACTTTGTGGATAAAACATTGTATAAGATAACATCTTAATGTTTCAGTATGTTAGAAATCATGTTAATTTCAATGAAATACTTCCCTGTGTAGATACTACTAGTAGATGTGGATTTAAATATTCTTTACATATGGATCATAATTTCTAAAATTGTGTAATTGGATTTGGTTCAATCGCCACCTAGGGCATGATAATCGGGATTTCCCACAAACTAGCTTCGACATACCGATTGAAAATTATTGGGTTCATTCACATTTTCATTACACACAATTATGAAGGATTTGAATGTAATTTTATGACTTGATAATATTTCAAAATTACAATGTTTATTATTTTGTGTTTAGTATTACATAATCATTAAATTTATGTTATGTTTATTATTAATCATGAACATTTCATTACGATTCATAATTTAATCCCCTAATCTAGTGTATGACATTTTTTAGAAATATTTCTTAGTGGAAGGAATGGAAACTGTAACAATACCTGTAATTCATGTATGTGTTTTCTACTGAGAATGATAAGGAATCTAGATCCGTAATTGGAGTTGGTGGTGAACTAATTGTATCTACATTGGGGCTGGTGACATAATTTTTATCCTGTAAGCTTTCCCGTATATAGCGTCCTACTAATCCACAATAACTTTTAACAATGATATAATAATTCATGGTATATAATCCTCTATTACTTTTCAAGACTATAAATATATTTGTAGCTGTGAAATACATAATTTATATAGAGAATATATTCCTCTATTTGGGAAGAAATGAATGGGAGGAGGTTTTCCTAGATGTTTATTATCTCTTAATGGAATATGATCCATGGTAGTCATTGATTGAAAACACAAAAGATAAAAAAAATATAAAAACATTATGTTAATATATTTTAATATTATATTCTTGTAAAATGAAATCCCTCATGAGAAATAAGAATATATGTATAGATAATTATAGATTTTGAGAAAATTGGATGTGGAAAATTTGGTTAATTATTAAGAAAAAAATTTAATATATGAAAGGCATGATATAAACTAAAAATTTATTTAAAAGATAAATAATGACTATTTAATTGATGGTATTATACGATTCCACTAATGCGAACTAGTTTCTCAAAAATTATCATCTTAAAAGTAACTAATATCATGTTCTATCATGATTAACAAATAATTCTTAAGGTCTTATTTCAATGATGGAAATCAATATAAGGGAATGATAGTTAACTTATCTAGAAAAATTATTATGGAACAAGTGTCAAAATTTATATTGTAATTTATATATTTTAATTTTTTTGAAATTAAAAACTCTGGGATATTTTTTCATTAAAATGGAGTTGTCTTCAAGTGTGGAGAGAAAGACCATCGTGCTGGAGATGTATGGGAATGAATGAATATTTCAATATGAAAATATTAAACTATAATAAGATATGACACTATAAAAATGATTTTCTAATTCATAAATTTAATTTTACATAGAAAATTAAATGGGTTCAAGGAAAATATTATGCGACCACAATCACTATGATCAATGTCTATAATGATGTAGTTGGAGGTTCTTTAATTATATGCTAAAATTGGAATAATTATTTTTTTTTATTTTTTATCATCACACTCCATTATATCAACTATGTTTTCTATTAAAATAAAATATTTTCATAGAACATTATGATGGAAGTTGTTTCTAAAGAGTCCATGTGGAAGTGTAATCATAATAAGTTTGTGTCAGTAAGTTCCTATTATGATAAATAAACATACACTATTTGTGGGATTCATTATTGTTTTTATATATGATTTTGATTTATTCTTCTGTATAGAAATTGTTTTTAAATATAATTAATAAATTTATTACAATATAAGGAAATTATACCGGAAATACTTTTTTTTTATTTTCAATATCCGGTTTAATGGGTTCCGGTGCCCAAACATACAACCACAAATTCAACCATGAAACAGAATGCAACACACAAACACAGAATTAAAAATAATCAAAGGCATACCCCTCTCCGCATCCCCTGCCAGACTCATCTTCTTCAGTGGCCGAGGCCGTTCCACAACCTAGTGTCCTCCAATACTGAACACTATGCACCTAATTCTGGAGTCGCTCCAGAACTGGGTCCAGAGATGTCCTCTCAGTCACTATATCCTTCGCAAAAGACACAGTAACCTTCCATTTCCTTCTAGATGCAGAACGAGTCTGTATTAGCCGTGGAAGACAGGAGTAATCCTTCCTTGGCCGATATCTTGCAGTTGGAGAACCAGACCCTCCAACTGGTACAATGTTCTGCCCACTCTGAACCACCTCGCAGAACGAACGACCACCTGTTCCGCTCACATTCACTTTCCCTCCCATAGAGATCTCCCTTCCTTTGTCAACTTGACCAGGAGTTGTGTTCTCCATCACAGGAAGAAGCACCCCCACTGAGACAACTTCATCCACAATCACCGCAGGAACTTCCTTTAAGCCACGCTCATCTTGACTCCCATCCGCTTCCACCGCATTGGATCTCCTTACCTCAGTGCAGACATTAGCCAAGGATAATCCCACATACCCATGTCCGCTGTCACCCTCCTGAAGATCCTCCATAGCCTCTACTCGGACCAAACCAGCTACAATCTCCAAACCTCCAGCCAGCTGATCCTCTAAGACCATGTCACCATTCTCCTTTCCTGAAAAATAATTCTCTTATAGGAACTTAGATATAACACCCTCAGCAATGACATCAAATCTGTTACTCACTGGACGAAAGGGGGAGCCACAAGATCCAAACCCCTGGACTCCTTCGAATTATCAAATTTTCAGAGAGTATCTGGCCGCTTCCCCAATATAAGGAAATTTTGATTCATAGTGAATATATGTAATTTTTTATGTTTATAGAAGAGCTTTATCATCTGATTCATGTCTATCTCCTCCACCAATATACCTTATAAATAAGTTTCTTTGGGGAGAATAAAGGAAAAAATATATAAATGGAAATATTAATACTTTATTTGAGTATGTTATTATAATAAAAATATCAAATTGATGTATTTAATAGATAATTAACTGTAATTCCAAAAGAGTAAAATGTTTAGTTTTCCATTGATTTAATCCTTACTGAAAGATAATTATCAAAGACTCCCTAGAGAATGGTCATTTTGGAATTAGTGTAGTAAACGAAATAAGTATATGATTTGTGTGATGTGGTATTTATACACCCTTGTTTTTCATCTTGGGGATCCTCTATTCATTTCATTCATAAGATATATGAATCTTTGAGTCTATGAATTGATTATAGGGAAATCAATAACATTATGATAGAGAAAAAGTACTATATACCTCACATTGATGACTTATTTAACCATCTTGAAGGACATAATTTATATTCATAGATTTACCATCATTGTTGTTATTATCAATTGTGGGAAAATTAGGGATATATTTCAATGAAAAGTTTTTGAATAATGAATTGAAATTATGATTTAATTATAATTATATGTGGATTTACCAATTCCCCCATTGTCTTAATAGATCAGAAAAATTTATATTCAAGGAATACATTGATGATTTTGTTGTCGTATTTTATAGTGATATCTTGGTATATTCAAAGTGCTATGAGGATACTAATAATAAATTGCAAATCATTCTATAGGGTCATATAAGAAAACATTTATATGGAAAATTTATTAAGTGTAAAATTTGAATTTATACAAATTATATTCCATGCCATATAGTCTCCATGAATAGAGTATCATTTTACCTTACGTATATAATGTATTTCTATGAATTAACTAATGTAATGTATATAACTAAGTTATGTAGTTTCATAAGTTTAGAAGGTTAATATTAGTGATTTTTTAGAAAAAAATTTCTTCATTTTTTAACACGATAACCATGATTACTAATAATGTGGTTAATATCTTATGGAAAAAGGAATTAGAATAATGATTTGAATAATTTATGAAAATGTTGGTTGATAATTTGATTTTTAATATACCGTGAGTAAAAGGTATATTTATTATATATGGTGATGCATTAACGAAAAGACTTGGTTGAGTCCTTAAACAAAATGATAATGTTATTTACTATGCCTCAATGATTCTAAATATTCCTCAACAAAAGTATCTAACCAATGATCATTAGTTGATCATTTTAATTTTTTATTTAAATATGTGGAGACGTTATCTCTATTAAAAATTATGTGATATATAAATATATAATAATATTTATAAACTCATATTTTCATAGAAAGAGATGAACATGTGGAAATGGTTATGGTTTGAGCTACTATAGGACTATGATTTATTAATACAATACCACTGAGGGAAGAAAAATATGGTAGAGTGTGAATTGAGAAAAAAATTCATTTTGTTCTTATCCAAATAATGATTGGCATAGATCCTATGTTCATGGATATATTAAATATTGATATGGTAACTAATAAAGAAACGGAGACATTAATAATTTTCCAACAATTACATAATGATTTTTTTAGAAAAAAAAATTTCCTCAAAACTGATGGCAATAAATTATTAAGGAAATTTAAAGATTTAATGATTAGTTAATTGAAATATATAATTTTTTATGATGGTGTTGTTAAATTGGAAAGAGAATATGTGTTCTATCATTAGCTATGATAAATATAGAATTATTCGATGATTCTCAAAGATCTTATTTATATGTACAGCATTGTATAACCATGATTTATAGAAATTTTATGGAACATTATTTCGTGGATATTATGTAGTAGGGAATTTTTAATTATGTGTTATGATGTTTGGAGTTTCAATAGTTGAAGGTCGAATGTATATGAGTCATGTAACCTTTTAATATTCCTATTTGTAAATTTAATGGCATTACTATTGTATTTATTAATATTTTATTGAAAAATACTAGGATGAATGTTTTAATATTTTTTATTATTGACTCCCTCCTAAAATATACATATTTCCTCACTATATGATAATATTAACATCTTGAGTTCCCCGATTAGTTTTATATTAATTAATTTGAAGGAAAACATGGTGCTAATAATTAAATTGTGTTTATTAAGAACCCGTGCATTATATAAAAATTATAAAAATTTATTTAGAATTAACATTATATTATGGTTCATTAGAGAAATTATTATCATCCAAAAATGGATAGACAATCTAAAATTTCCATTCTGGCCTATGAAGACACGTTGAGGACATTCCCTCATGACATTAATTAAACGTTTGATCAGTATCTACCTTTAGTTGAGTAATCCAATAAAAACATCATCCATTAACTTATTCAAACATGTTGTGGAGAAGTTATTGAAAAGATACTTGTATGTCATGAATCTGTGGTGGAAATAATGGAATAGCTAAATATTATGAAAACCCATATCAAAGAATGAAAAATAGATATTTCAAGAACCAAAGGAAAATTTTGAATTTAATACAGTAAATAATGTTTATTTATAAATTACCTATATGAATGGTGTTCTAATGTTAAATAAAAAAAGGGAAACTAAACCCCATTCATGTCAGAACATTAGAAATTTTGGAATGAATTTGAGACATGGATTACCATTTGGTAATACCACCATGTCCCTATAAAGTACATCCTTTTCTATTTATATCAATCTTAGGGATGTAATTTATAGACTTAAAACACATGATCAACTATGAATAAATATAAATTAAACATGATATGTCTTACTGTAGAGATCATATTAGATTTTGGACACTAGTGAACATGTGTTGATGAATCGGATGACTAGGCTGGTAAAATTACATTGGAGAAATCATAAGATAGAACAGGAAACAAGGGAACCTCCAGAAATTATGATAAAGAACTATCCAATTCTATTCACGATGTGAAATTATAGAAACATTGAAGATAATTTTCTTAAATTATTGAATAATGTAACACCCAAATACTTTTCATTTTAAATAAATTTAATCTCTTTCACAGTTTGTGGTATACAAAACCTTGGGTCTAAATGAAATGCAATATAGCATACCATTATAACCTAGGCATTAATTTTTATTGTATTAATAATGAAATAATTAAATTTATATCATTTATACATATATAAAATTCACATTTGTTATCAATATAGTAAAAATTAAAATAAAAATCATTTAAAAGAAAAAGAAATGCATTTTGGGAAAACTATATTTTTTTAAAAGTGATTTCCTTTCATTTTGATAAATTACTATAACATTAATTTTAATCATTTTTAGGAAACAAAATTCACAAAATGAAATTCAATTTTAGACCATAATGTCAAAATGTTATTAGATTTAATTTTTTTAACAATTAAAAAAAGAATAAAATTTTAAGGGATAGTAAAAAATAGATTTTCTTTAAATATTCTATACATTTAAAGAATTAAAAAAGATCAATTTATTTTTTAAAAAGTTTAATATAAAATATAGTTATATTATATTATATTTAATCCAATTCAATTCATTTTAATTAACAATATTCTGATTTTTAGTATAAATAAATTTATAATTAAGAAAAAATTTCAATTAGAAAATTATTTTTCTAAAGATCTTATGAGAGTAATATTAAATTAAATTATACCAAATATGAGATTTAATTTGAAAAAAGGATTCCAGTTTTTAAATTTTTATTTTATTTATTATTTAATAAGTTAAATATAATTTTTGGTCAAAATGAATTGTAAAAAAATAAAAAATATTTACTATAATTGAGATTACAAAATTATTACCTAATGTTAAACTAAAATAATACATCTTAATATGAGATATAAAATATTAGATTTCAAATTTTAAAATAATATTTCAAAATTATACCATATATTATACAATAATTACGTATTTTAGATACACTTTTCTTGTGTAAAACATGATTACATTTTATTCCTTTTAAAAATATCATGTTTGCTTTCTCCCCCACATAAATTGAAACACCCCCTCATCTCCCATATTCACATATCCAAAGAAATTTTTAATGGAAAATTACTTCCCATATACCTTCATTACATTCCTAACCATTATCATGATTCCTTGGTTTGATCAGAAAATAATGCTAGGAAGGCTTTAGGTATAAACCTAAAGATGTTCTTTGTAGTTGTGGTAAAATTCAAAACTATGAGTCTTCATTATATTTATTCCTTCAACTCATTGATATATATTAAACATTCAATGAAATAATAAAAATAGTATCATAAATATAGTTTCATTTTATTATTTTTATATAATAACATATATCCATCCCATGTTTCATCAAATGGGACATGAATCTGCTGAACTTATATGTGACAAAATACCACAATGTAAACTGATGTAATTCTTTGTCCATCACCACCTATCAAATATGGATACAATTATGATGTTAATTAATTTATATGATATTTATTTCAAAATTATACTTAAGAAATTTTATTACACACCAACATTCTTAACTTCTAATCTGTATGAAAATGACAACATCGCTCATGTGGATGTGTGAACTATCACATCCACAAAAAGATGTGATAAATTAACAATTTTATTTTTAAATGGATAGTAATAATGAAATATTTAATGAATATATATAATATAAATTATAAAATAACGATTAGTTAATGTTTTAAAATTATGAACCATTATTTTGTTCCATCTGTTAGAAAAAAAGAAAACAAGGTTCTTGTGTACATTCAATTGGAATCTACATGAACAATGTAACTCAATTTTGGGTCTATAACTATTACAGAATATTAAAAACAATTTTATAATAAAATATATATTATATTTATATTATGAATAATATTATAGGTATGTCAGAACTATAATCATTGTATAAGTACAGAAACTACTAATGTAATCCAAACATTAAAAATTAATGAGTATCACAATGAAAAATATTTTTAATAAAGAGATGTTAATAAATTGGTGGTAAAAATTATTATGTAGAAAATATATGGTGTTATATGAAAATTATTTTTTTATATATTTAAAATAAATATATATTTATTATGAACTATTTTCGATCATGTAAGAAAGGAAATTAGACATGTGTTAAGAGTTTCTTATCTCACTTGTACATATGTGAGACATATTCTATATTAACAATATGTTGATTTTGTGAGGTATATATTATACACCTTTGATATATTATATCATTAATATGTTTATAATATTTATTATTGATTTTTCACATGAAGTTACTTTTTTCATTAGTGTTATGACTTAAAATATACCAATGCTGTAAGGATATTATGATTACAATCTCATCATTTATCAACATTGTTTATGATTATGTTTTTGAGGATGAAATATTATCATATATATCTTTAGAGACTCATTATTTTCATTATCCAATTTTTTTTTCCTGAATTTTTCATTTATTATTACTATTTTTCTATCCATGGTATATAAAATGATAGAGAAATTTTTTTTATGAAATATGTGCATTATTTTTCTATTCTTTTGAAATTACAAATATATATATATATATCAATTTTTTTACAAAAAAATTATAAATGTGTTCAAAATTAAAATAATTGTATATAATAGTCATTTTTAGCCATTTTTTAATTTTTACCACATGGTTTTATTGAAATATTCTTGTTGTTTTCCTAGAAAGACACTTTTAACCTTTTTTCAAAAACGAGAAAGGAATGTTTTAAATATAATTTAAAAAATTATCCAAACTCATGAACACGCATATAATTAATATATTTGTGGCAAGCTTCAATGATTCTTTTCAAAAAAATGTTTTCCATGTTATTTTGTAATCACTTATTTATAAATTTTATTTTCAAGTTTAATTGTCTATTATACTAAGGAATGTTTTATTGAAAATTTGAATTCTATATATGATAAATAATGAAAAAACTAAAATTTAATTATGATACATTTGGAATATGTTGTAATGATAACAAAATTATTATTTCCTTCTATCATTTATAGTTAGTTTGATTCAAGAAACACTATTTTGATTCCTTCATGCATATTACTCTATACGGTTTATGATTATGTTTATTGAATAGAAAAATTATTAATATTTTTTATTAATTTTTACATTAATAATTTATAAATTCATACTGCCTTTTTTATTTATATTTTTCTTAACATAATATATTGTAGTTTTTAAATGTAAATGTTAATGTGATTATGTTTTTCTTTTTTATATGCGGACTGAATTGTAATTAGAAATTTGTGGGAACGGGTTGTTTTAGCCCCTTGATGCATCAATAGGTTACACGAGAGAAACATCAATGGTAACTTTTCTAAGGATGTGACAACCAATGTACTGGTATAATAAATCACATTAATTATTTTATTCATCATAACAATATTATGTAATTTTTAAGACAAAAAAGAAATAATTTTAACTAACTCTCTACCAATAAGGTTTTATTTTAATGTATTATTTCAAAATTTGAAAACTTTTAATATAAAAGATGTATTTACATTTTTTAATATTAATATAACAATAATTATTTGTTTAAATTTGGGGTTATTTTCAAAAATATTTATTTATCAATGAGTATTAGAAAATAACAATTTTTTTAAAAAAGTATTTTCTTTTCGGTAAATTTTATAATTTAAAAGAGAAAATATGTTTTGAATATAATTTGATCTAACATATTTAAAATTTTGTTTCATTTAATGTATAAAACTAAATTTTAATCATGATTATATTTCTTTATAGAATAATGTTGTTTTGGGTTTAAAAATGGGGTTTTTCTAAAAATAGTCTCAAATTACATAATGTTTCTTATTTTTAAAAAATTAAAATAATACCTAATGATAAATGTTTTAAATTAAATTTTATTATTATATATCAATATATATTAATTTATATTTGTACAAAAATTATTATTAACTATATATAGTTAATAAAAAATTAGACTTTTCCCTAAAAAATACACTTTTTGATGACCCTGTTTTTAGCCACATCCATAGTTTCTATTTTAAATTTAATTTTTTCAATTCTATAATTTATATTGGTTAAAATGGGAACATTTTTTGGTATCCCAATAATTTATATTTTCTAATATGTTGAAATTTATAAGAACCTGTCTCTTTATTACACATTAATTAATGGTTTATTACATAAGCATGCACTTAATAAAACCCAAGAGATTGAAAATTCTAGTGTATTGGAGAAATAGCTTGTGTAGATAACAAATAAAATCAGAAATACATCGTATTTATTGAAAAAATACTTAACATGGTCGTACATAAAACTACACCGTAAAACCTAGGGATATACATTTGAAAGGGGTGAAATATAAAGCCCAGTAAAGGAAAAATTAAATCACAACATGAAGGAAGAAATTCATGTCAGAAAATATAAATATAAATTGGTATAAAATATGTGAGAATCATAAATATGTATTATGAGGAATCATGATAATAAAAATGACTCAGGGGAAATGTGCCAACAAATTAAAACACTGCATTATTAACATAAGTCAATAGTACCTAGCAAGAAATCATAATGAAAAATGTTTCATAAAAGAATCAGGTTTAATCCTAATACCAACATGACATATATTGAGACTAAGAATTACCCAATTTATTTTATCACTATATAATTCTTAGTCCACCATTTATGTTCATTTCATTCACATATTTAAGTATGGTACATAAATCAAACAAAAATTATTTATTCATCGTAATATATTATTCCGTGATCAAGGAGTGTAGAATAAATACAAGTAAGTCCCAATTAAAATAAGTATATATGTATAAAGGTTGTCACACTAGATTGGATATGGGTATGTTATTCACAACAAAATTTTTATAGAATATAAAATCATGGTGAAATTTCTGCAACATAACATGGGAATATAAAAGTTCATTGAACGGATTGGTGAGATAGAAAGGAGTCTGTAATATCCTATAAATTAAATTTATAGTAATGGGGATATGTAAAAACATATCACAACATTATGAACTGAAGATAAAAGACATAACATAAAGAAGATACATTAAAAAAGAGGATAATGAAATGTTCCCTTACCTTGAGAGTGGGACACAAAATGCTTTCGAGGAGCTACTTGAAAGCATTTTGGAGAATTGGAAGGAATCCAGAAAATGTAGGTAAGAGTAAGTATGTAATTAAAGAATTTTTTGTTAATTGAAATGATAGAATGGGTGGGTTTATATATGATAATTCTTAGGAATTGCTTATCATTTCTCAAATTTATATTTTATAGTTTATAAAAAAAATAAAAAATCAAAAACAATATCCTGGATTTTTTCGATGGTTTATACCAAATGAGAGATCTCATAATTATTTTATATTGTATAGATTATAATATAATATAATAATACCCATTATGAATATGAATTGAGTCGGACTCTTAATGATATGATTTTAAATCCATAAAATATATTAATGGTTTTTGAGGATTCATAAATGATTCATAAAATTATTAAAATAAACAAAAATAACATATTTTTAAATTAAATTTTTTTATTTAGTCGTGGGTTCAATTTATAGTATTTATTATATCAATTTTTTTCAATATAAAATAATAAGACACACTGTATAGTTATTCCATATTTAAATTTTAAATGAAAATTTTACAAACATAAATAATTATGGAAACTTCATCATTGGGAATTATTTTAGTTGTGATTCTAAATATGATATAAATTATTTCTAAATATATTTTTTATAAGATAATTATAACTTTTAAATTAATAAATGACATTTATTGAGAAATGATGGGTTTTTTGAAGAAATTTTTTTTAACCCTTATAAAAATTATAGTTGAATTCATAAGAAATATATGATAATTTTTATTTAATAAGAATTATATAATAAAAAATTGATAAATATTTTTAATTTTTATAATCCATTAATTCAAAAAAATAAATACATAAATTTAATTTGAATATTACCGAAGAAATACATTTTTTTGTTAAGTAAAAATAAAAAACATTTATAAAATGAAAATATATTCATTAATATATAGAATATAAATATTATTTTTATTAGGATATTGATACATATACCATTAATATACCCATAAACTTCCTGAGAGTAAGGTGCATGATGATGATACTTTCATAAGTAGGTTCTTTATATATAGTTTATGCCATGATCATTAAGATCATAAACTCTTCCTATAAAAATATTCACTCATTCCTAAGTTGTTGGGTCAAAAAATGGTTATCATCTAAGGAAAACCCTTTTGATTCTATCTCACATGGAAGATTTATTAAACGGTCTTCATATGTAGGAATAAAACTGGTTAAGACCATCACATTCTATTTGTTTGTTAATTGGATTTTTAAAAACCCTATATATGTATTAATCATGTGATCAATTCTCAATGGATATGTTATCCGTAGTAATTATTCATAATGGTATTTTAATTATGAAAGGACATATACAAATATGTAAAAAAATTGAATAACCAAATTACATCATAATAAATTAAATTAAAACCATAAGGGGAATTTTAGATATATTTTTTCGGTCATTACAATATACTCAATTCAAAAATTTTGACCTCAAAATTTACATTTAACAGACTGAAATAGATGTGGGTAATTCTATTTCATCACATACCCTAGTTACCATTTTTCTTCTTTAAATAATTATTTTCACTATAATACCCTGACCAGTTGCATTTTCTTATTTTTCTGAACATTTTCTATATTATCTAAGATCATAGTTGGCTACCCCTCAATAGAGAGGTTATTCTCCAACTACACCACCTCTCAATTGAGTACATTAGAGGGATCTGGTTTGTACTTTTTCAAGAGGGAAACATGGGATACATAATTTATTTTAGTTATGTTATGCAGGAGTGCTAGTTGATAAGATGCTACTCTGAAACGATGAATTATCTCAATGGGGATGATATATATTTGACTAAGCATTCCTTTATTCCAAAATCTCATGAATTTATTCAATGTATATATTTAGAATAATACCATGTATGCAAAATCAAACTATATGTCTTGATGATGACTATTAACATGGTTTTTCTCTTGACTATGAGTAACATTGATGTTGTGATGAATGGTAATAAAATTTTTCATCGTTTCCTCGACCGTCTGATAACCTTGATGTTATTTTTCACCAACATCATCCCAATATACATGTTTTTTGAAACACTTCGAACAATTTTCTTCATAATGATCCATTTGGATGCTTGATGTGAAATTAATATTTTATGAGAACAATAACAGAAAAAGATGTTTATCCAATCCTCCTTCAAAGTCAATTGAACATGTTATAAACATTTCCTCAAGTATCGAGAAAATATACTCTGGTTATAAATTATTTTAATGGTGATACCCCATGCTTAAGATTGACGCATTTTTTAGATCATGGTGGATACACTTACAGAACATAAAGGTAAATCCTTTGTAATAATCAGACACTATTGATAGTGGGGTTCAATGCAGACTCACCAACTCTCTAATGTATATCCTTAAATGTTGATTCAATGATAAATCCTCTTGATTCTCAATTATGTGTGTGTTCTTCTTACGAATATCCATAATAAAGCATATTAAATTATTTCCTATTTATTTCTTTGGAAAACCAGTTACATTAACTATGGTGACATTTTTCACCTATCCATGTAGGTATGGGTAATTGTTGTATCATCACCTTAGATTTTTCTTTATCCCATAACATTCTGATATACAAGAAATATTGATATATAATATACAATATCCACCATCATATTGTCTAACTGATAGTTTTATCAGAGACCATGACACATCGTTGTTCATCCAGGATGGATTGGGAAGCTATAACTATGATAATATTTCAAAGAATATGTCTTCAACTCATGATTTTTTTTGAACCCATAGTCATGACATAAATCTAAAAAATCCATCTTCATTGATATTTAACTATAAGTATTTCCATTTAATTATATTTTACACATTATTATTAATTACTACCTCATCTATTTGAGCTTATTTTATCTTTTATAAAATCCTTAGCGGAGAAATAATTATTGAAATGATTAGTTCTTTTCCTTTCATTGTGATTCCCAAGTCCATCATTTAAAAATATATGTTTATGTATACCTTTCATTTCACGTGACTGATAGAATTAATGGATCTTTTATAGTCACAAAATCTTACACATTATTTGATTTCCCAGGATGATAGAATATAGATAAGTCATTTTCCTTGATCATCTATAACAATATCCTATGTCACATATTTAGATCACTCTATGTGAATATATTCATGATGCTTTTGTGATCTTTATATATTTCCCACCTCTCATTAGTGAAATCAAACAACTATATTTTCAATGTGAAGAACATTATGTGGGACTAAAAATCATTTGATTGATAGTTTTATTCCTGAATGTTTAGCTTCCATTAATCATAGCCTATTATTTATCCATTATTAATGAACACAATACCAAATCCCTTATTCTATACATCGCATAATTCCAGTAAATGTTATCCAATTATTGGTAGTGTGAGAACATGTTTTATGATGATCCTCCATTACAACTCCTTTAATTTCTTTTCACATTTATTATTCTATGAAAGAATGAATCCCTTTCATGTTATCATGGTTAAAGGGGATCAAAACGACGAAAACATTATCATAAATATAAGATAGTTCCCTTATAATCAATGGAAACTATAGGAATATTTCATAGATGTTGTCTGCATCCTTCCATCAACTTATTTTTTGTGAGTCCACATATATACCATTAAATATAATGATTTTCCCCTGAATTATAATTATTTAAACTATAAGTCACATTTTTGATACTTAGAATAAGGATTATCCTTCTGTAGTGTCTTTAGAATAGTTCTCATATAGTACTCAAGCTCTTACTTATGTTATGTGTATATTAGAATATCATATGTAAAGACTAAAATAAATTGGTCTATGTAATCTAAAATGATTTTATTGATCAAATATATGAAGATTTTTTGAGCCTTAGTGAGTTTTAATAGAATCACTATGAACTCATAGTTCAGGTACCTTGGAGGAAATGCAATCTTGGGGATATCATTATTCTTCACACTAACATGGTAATACCCTAAACGTAGATCCACCATGGATATGTATTGTTATCAATGTAACTGATTGAATAAATAATAAATCCATGGAAGAGGATTATCGTCTTTATAATGATCTTTTTTTCACATCATAATCAATTCTAAGGTATATTGTACCATACATATTATTGAAAAATAGGACTAGTCCACCCAAGGGGGAAGGACATGGTCGTATGAACCATTTATCCAAATTCACATTTCATTGTTTCTTCTACCCCTCATGTTCTAAAATTTCCAATATAGATGGAGTCCTGGATAATGGTAACACCTCTGTTATAAGCTCTATTGTAACTTCATCCTATTGACTTAGTGAAAGACCACAAAATTCCTTAGGAAACACATTAGAATATTACCCCATAATATGAATGTATTCAGAAAAGATATTTCCCTTAGACTCAATAATTTATGTTAGATACAAAAACTCTTGGTGAAATAACATCCATGCATGAAATGTTGGTTCTAATAAATATTTATCATCATCCATTCATTAGTACAGAATTGGGGAACAATTTACAACACTGTGGGTGATTTCATTCTCATGAAAAATTTATGTTTGTTGTATATAGGTAAATCTAAACCATTCTAATAATTACGTAAAACTACTAAAAATTGTTTTTGAAAAAAAAATTCTGGGAATTTTAGCTCCAAATATTTGGTATGGGAGATATTTACGTTGAATATAATAGTTTTCACATTTTTCATTTTCAACTATAGCCTTACATCCATGATTTTTTGTGGGGTTTGAATAGTTAAACAAAACTATCACATTTTGAATAAATTCTTAGAACCAGAATCACAATGTAAATTCTATATTCTTGATTGATAATGTAGAATACATATCACCTATTTGTTCCACTTTAGTGGTTGTGCTAGAAAATTTGAACCCTTTCCACTTAGGAGGTTGTTGTTTGTCTAATAAAACCATTGTCTTAGTGCATTGTTTTGGAAAGTACTATGCTACCTTATAGTGGATGTATTGAAACATTAATTGAGGGTTGACATGAGCATTCATCTCATCGAATGAATTAGTATGTTTATGCATTGTAAATTTCTATCTATGAGACCTTCCTTCACACACTTAATGAATTTTCTAGTACCCCTTAAGAAAATTTTTGGGTTGTTATTTCCACACCATTGACAAGTGGGATGTTTAAATTTTTATGAACCATTATATTTATACGCCATATCTCCAAGATTTAAAATCCACTTTATGATTATAATCTGCATAATATACATGAGAATAACTGAACTCCATTTAATCTTTGACAGCACATAATAAAATTTCCTCATATCCATTAATGTATTGGATCTATGGTTACATTAATTGACTAGGATTTATCCTACCATAGAAGAAGTAAAACTTTAATTCATGGGAAACAAAAGACACAGAGGATTATCATGCAAGACTTGTGAATTTGTTCTCATACACCCCAATAGATTGATAATATTTTAGTGACGGTAAGTATATACCTTTCCAATTTATGTTAGTGTGTATGAAAAATATTTCTCAAAAATATTTTTTCATAATTCCATCCACCCCATCACTTTGATATCTCCCTTAGGATTTTTATATTTGATCAATTTGCACCAGTGACTATATACACCCTCCGTATGATAAAAAACCATTTCATCCTTCTCATTATCATAAAATTTATGGATGTATAAGATCTTCTCATTTTAGTTAATCCACTATTTCTTGATTAATGGATCACATGATCAATGAAAATTCAGAGGTCTGTCACATAATGATATAAATATCATGTTGTTCACTCATTGGGGGATTTGGATGCTTTTCTTGATATAAATTTTTATTAATAAATGGTGTTGTTTGAGTGTGTATCATCATAATGTTTTAAATTCCTACCCCCATTTAGTTGGGAATTTCATTGGGGAAGTCCTCACTTTAATCATCCCATTAATTATTTACATGATTACTCATATTCTAAGAAATTGACTATAATAAAGGGATTTTTAGCAGTGATTATTTTTAAACTATTAAACACATAATAGTGAATCCAATGACATTAAAGTTATAACGTATAAATTTCATTTATTTCAACTATTTGAATTTCTAGGATTAAATATATCTTATCCATGATCTATTTCCTAACATAGACTCTAATGTCATATTTTTTTTCTCAATAATGGTTCATAATGTGTTTATGAATTCACTATGGAAAAACCCATAAGGGTGTTAAACCATGGGTTAAATATGACCCATTGTCCTGAACCATTTTTCAATTAAGTCCAACACAATGTTGTGTTTTAGATTTTAACCATATGGTCATATGTGCTAAATCCACAACCACATGTAGTATCAATACAGAGATGTATTTTAATGATAAACCACTTACTCAATATTTACTAAAATTTAGGGATGTTTTTTTATAAATAGTTTTTTCCATAATGCATTCACTATATTTTTCTATTCATAATCAAAAAAATAACTTATCCTTTCCTCAGATTCTAACTATGAAACCCCATCTATTATTTTACCATTAATACACGGTTTACTATAATCACTATTCAAAATAAAACCCTACAAAATTAAAAATAAAATTATATTTGAGAATATGGTACATTACATGAATAATTAAAATAGGAAAGACATCATCTTTATTGAAAACATCCTTGACATGATAATATTTAAAACTGCTTGGGATAAGCATGAGACATACAAAATAATGTGGTGTTCTATAAAGTACTACATGGAAATAAACATGAAAAACATGAATATTGTAAAAAATTAATAAAAATATTCATATCAATTTGTATAAAAGGATTTAAAATAATAATTTACTACAATTGTGCATTATGATAACAAAAAGGAAACATGGGAAATGTGGAAACAACAGAAAACACTACTTCATAAATCATGTCTAAAGATAACTTCCAAGCCATCATGATGGATAATTTCGTATGAAGGAACCACATTTACTCTCTCTCCAAACATGTAATCTCATGAGACTAAACATTACACAATACATTGAGTAACAATATAATTATGGGAAAACCTATCACTTTTATTTCATTATCATGTCTCATTGTGCCACATAAATCATATAAAAATGGATTCATTCATCATAATATTTAACTTCCAAATCATGGAATGTGTAAGAAATAAATTAATGTCCCATATCAATTAAGTATATATGTATAAAGGTAACCACCCATGGAATAAAGTGGATATGATATTCACTAGAAAATTGTTTTGGAAATAAAAGTAGAGTAAAATTTGTCAATACAACAGGGACATATAAATGATAATGTGAGGTATTGATGAGACAAAAATGGTATATATAATAATTGATAAGTAAAATAGAGACTATGGTGGAAAGTATGAACATATACCAACAATATTTAGTGATGATAAATGACATAAGAGGAGGAAAAGTCTCATTAACATGAGTGTGTGACTCTAAATTCTTGGGATGAGCTTCCAGAGAACCTGGGAATCCTTTTGAGGAATATAGAGTGGGGATGTGAGATGAAGAATTTGTTCATGAATTTTGAGTTAAAGGTAATTAGATATTGGGTGTATTTATATTGGAAAATATTATAGAATACGTTATAATTTATAAAATATATGATTTGAACTCTATATAATAAAATAACAAAAAACTTTCTCAGGGGTTTTACTAATAGAGAGGACTTCAATATTATATAATTATAATTTCTTAAATAAATAAAATAATACTCTTACTGATGGTGAACTGAGTCATACTTTAAATGAAATGATATTTACACCTTTAAATATATTAATGGTCTTTCAAGATTCATAATGGGTTTATGAAATTAATCAAATAAAATCCAAATAAAATTATTTTAATGTCAAAATTTATATTTTTATTGATATAATTTATAATATTTATTATATAACTTTTTGTCATTATGATGTCATAATAAAATCTTTATATTTATAGCGTAAATAATATTTACCCGGAAATTTGGATTCCCTAGAAAATTATAAAAAATCACTATTAGATAATTTTGATATTCTAATTCAAATAATATTAATATGATTTGATATATAATTTCATAATAATTTTCATTTACCCTTTAAAATTAATAATCGGCATTTATTCATAAATTTCGGTTTTTTATAGTAATAATTTCTGAACCTTTGTTAAAATTTCATTTGACTTATAAAAATAATATGATAATTATTATTTAGTAAAATTTATTAAATAATAATATTTTATTAAAATGTTATTTATTTGGAAATAAATTATTTCATTAAAATAATGTCCTTAATTGAATATAAATATTACCTAAAAATAATTTTTTATTTTATAAAAAACATAATCAATTACAAAAGGAAAATATAGTCATTATTATATAAAATATTAATATTAATTTTATTAGGATCATGATACATATAAATTTTATACACCATCTAACACCCTATGAGTAAGGTGTGAAATTTTGAGATTTCATGGACTAGTTTGGAATACATTGTTTGGGACATGATCTTGATGAGCATGAAATTCTCTCCTAAATGGTTCCACTGATGCTTAATTTTATGGATTTCAGCTTGGGATTGGTCATGGAAAAATACTAGGGATGTTATCTCCCTTATATTCTTTGATAAATGGGCTTAATAGGGTATGATACTACTGGTTGAGGCCATCACATCATATTTTTTTGTCAATTTTATTTTTTTAAAAACTATATTTATACTCATCATGTGTTCTTTTTTCGACGAATATATTATTTATAGTTTGGATTCATAATGGGATTTTAAATCTGAAACGATATAGGCACATATGTTCGTGTTTTTTTAAAACAAAATGAATAATAATATATATATATTAAATCATAATTTTCATTTTAAACACAATTGTTTCATTTTTTACAAAAAAAACTGTTTACCTTAAAGAATAGTGAAAACCAATAATAGTTTATTACCCTTGTTATAGTAAAAATGGGTTTATCGTGCATTAAATGAGATATATAATGTTCAAAATGACCTAAATACTTTAACAAAAACTATTCAAAGATAAATTTAGACCTTATAATTTTAATATATTCGGAAAACATCAGTTTAGATGTTTTCCAAATTAGAAAAATGTGGGTACATATTTTTATTGTGAAAATTAAAAGTGTTCCACTTACCAGACATATAAAACAGAAAACCCTCTCATAACTTATTCAGACGTTAAAATCCAATTTTTTATATGAAAACCAATCCAAATAACAAAAAAACATATATAACCTCATACTAGAATCATTTTTTCCATGAATCCAATCTATTATTACATTATATATAATCCTAAATAGGTTTTCTGAGAAGAGGTAAAATTCCTAACTATTCATATTTTTTATTTCGTCTTCCACCTCCATAATTTCATATTCATTTTAGATAATATAATAACACCAATACATACCATATAAATAGATGTTATTATGCTTTGTAAATTACCTATATCCATCTCATCTACCATAAAATGGTAAATGATAACAGTGCTCAAGTGTACGGCAGACTACCTCATCATGAACAGATGTGACAAATTTTCCATCAACACATCTCACAATTGGGTATGATAATGGATATAAAGTGTATATATATTTATGATATTTTTAACAAAAATATATTTTTATTAATTATATAATATTTTTATTTTTTACATTGCATTCAGTAGAGGATATGATAATGTCATCCGTGTATACGATGATCTAATGCCTCAATAAGTGATTTGATTCATTTCTCACTAATGATTTACATGGAAAGTAGTAATGATTATGTTAATTAATATATGAGATATAAATAAAGTTATTGTTAAATAAATTATATATTTATCATTCTGAGAAAATAATATCCTATTTTATTTCTTACCTTTTCGTTCACTGAACAATGATAACATGATTCGTCTATGTGTGGAAAACTACCTTCACGAAGCGATGTGGATCTGTTTTCTTCACCAAAACATAGAGATGATATAAATAAATATATTTACTGATTTAATATTGTATATATATATTATATTATGATTATTTGTTAAATATAAAATATTACTTACTTCTTTTCCATTATTATTATTGAAAAATGAAAACATTACTCATACGTAAGTACAACCAATCATCTAAATGATTTATATCATAAATAATTTCTAAAAATAAAAAATCATGATTGGTCAATGAAATGTACTTTATACATAAATATTGATAATTATTTCATGATTATTTTTCTTTTTAATTTTAAATAACAATCTATTTTACCATAATCAAGATACAAATGTCATTTTTGACACATCATAAAAATTTCATCAAAACCCAAGACAAAAAAATAATTGATTAAGTAACAATATATATAATACAAATAATTGAAATGAGAAGAATAATAAATAAACGGTTCTTATGAATTTCAATATTTTATATAAGATTATTATTCAAGAAGATTAAATATGTACATGATGAATCGTACTCAATTTAATGGAGATGGTCTAAATTTCATTCCATTAATGAATATATTGATATTATGCACCTAATTTTAATTATGAGTTGAATATATAGATCCTTTGACATATTATAAGATAAATTTTTCAATTTTTTTGGTATTTATATTTTTTGATAATGTTTTTATTTTATGAGGCTTAGGATTCAAATAATTTTAATGTTATAAGGGATGTTTATTTAAAAATAAATTTAATGTTTTATATGTAAATCAATTTTCCATCCATGTAAAATTTTTTAAAATGCTTTTATTATGTATGTCAATGTTTTATAAAATAAATTTTATTTATTCTTTCATTTTCATTCAAAAAAGGTAACCCATTCATGATATGTGCAACATTATTTACAAACAACCAAATGAACATTGTATTTTAATATATATGAAATCATCAACATTTCTTCAACCATAAAAATTATTTTAATTTTATATTTATCTACAAGATGTCATGTTTTATTAAAAAAATTATCTTTCACTTTTTTGGTATTTAGGTATTTAAAACTGGGTTTTTAATGGGGTTAAATATTTTAATATATGAAAACGTATTCTTATGAAGAAATAGAATATTTTTTATGTGTTATTTTTAAAAATGAAATATTATATACATTTTTATTATGATATGGATCATGTAAATTTTTTATGATGATTTGTGGTAAAATTATAAACCATGTATGGCTGGTTACATTATAACCAAAGGAAGGGTGATTATGTTACAAAATAAGGACTGAAGGGTCTATGATTTCCCTTCAATACATTAGGTATGGAATTAGACAATATGATTATTAAAATTATATGAGTGACATGGATAATGATCTCTTAGGATACCTATATTATTTATATATGATTACTATGATATTTCATTATTTTATTTGAGGAAAAAATATTTTTTTCAATTGAAAGTAATTAATTTTTTTTACTAAATAAATATTGATATAAAGGTATTCATTTCATGGTTTTCAATGTTTTCATAAGAATAATTATTTTATTTCTGTTAATAATCCATACTCATATTTTGGTGAAAATATCATGTTTTAAAATATTTTTCATAGTGTTTACGGATTGATTTGGGAATGGAATATGCCATGGATAATATCATGTAGATTTTTCATGAAAAGAAATAAATTTTTATCATAAATATTTCAACCTATAAAAATAATTTATAACAATCGAATGTGTCCACATTTTATTAAAATGATATATTACGCATGATTTATAATCTACTTATAAAAAATTAAATCGGAAAATATGGGCACAAGTTGGAAAATTAATTATTGACATAAAACTCTAGATTATGTAATGATTTAGGTTGGGTCATTATAGTTTGTATTCGAAGTTGGTTTTGTTATATTTAGATATTATGAAAATTATAATATCAAACAATAAAATGATATTAATTTATGGAAAATTTGAAATGATATATCATTTAATAATTACCATTTTTCTTTATCTAATGATTTTTTTGTTCATAATAGTTTTTTATAGTAGGAAATGAATGTTGTGGTGCGAAAGAATTGAGATGAAATATTCACTCCAAATCAGCATCCTGATATTATTGGAATTGAAATAGAAATGTTTTTTGCAATGATAGATCAGATGAAATAGTCTTAAAATTATGGTCATATATATGAATTATTGAAATTAGATATAAAATTAAGTAACATGTGTATTGTAGATAATTTCATGTGGAATCATCAACCATTATTTATTGTATGATATGACACTAGGACATCAGAATGATGGATTAAGTCCCTAGAAAATATATTCATTCTCACGGGATGTTCAGATCAACCAATGGTATGTATTGTTTTTTACTTTTTTTAAGGCGAAACAAAATATAGGTGATAAATGTATAATAATATCATATAAAAGGGAGAGAATGATTCCTTTCAATGGGAAGTACAAATGAATATTTTACTTGGGAAATATTTTCCCCCTTTTAGGAGTAGGAAGGAAAAAATATTGGATTTAATAAAAATGAGGAATATTATATAAATATACATGAATAAAACATCACCTGATGGGAGTGGTATGACCAAAAAAATTAGGGATCTTCGAAGTAAGATAAAATTTTTTACTCATTATTTATTTAATCATATCATAGGTAATTGGCTTCTCATGAGTTCAAAAGATGTGAGAAACTTATTTAGTGTGATGAGAATATAGAAATGGATTACACTAATGATCATGTATTCTATGGAAACATTCATAAAAAGAGAAACAACTGATATGATATTGGTGAGAATTCATCAAATAAATATAGATATAAGAAAACAATGTTATGATCTAGTGATAAGTGTGGTAAAAAATTCAAAAGAATATATTATAATGTTTTGTATGTGATTTTGAAATGAGAAGATTGGTCATATAGCACATGTATCAAAGTAAAATTTCCATAAAAACAATTAAAAGTGGATTATATGAAATTTTAATTGAAATTAATTGTGTAATTACAACAACATGTGTCCAAATATTGTTACTTTGGGTTTAAATCTGCAATATTAGAAGAAATATGGTGTGAAAAAATTACATTAAAAAACAAAAATAGATGATAATTCATCAAATAAAGTTGTGAATGTTATGTTACATATTCTTTCGAATTATTCTAATACCATACCGACTTTGGATCTTTACATTATTTCATTTATAAAATATTTTCATGTAAAATTGGAATTAAACAACATGAAAATAATATATACATTTTGGGAAAAACTCTGGGTGGAAATGTTAATTCAACGAAGATATGTATAAATTTTCTAATTATTATGAGTGTGATAGTATTTACCATATATGTTTTTTGATCTATCCATAATATAGTTTTTTATAATTCATGGTATGGAATCTATTTTAGATTATTAAGATTAGATATATTACAGATCTAAGAAAGTTATGTTCTATGACATCATGAAATTTATAACATACTAAGAAGATGAGAGATTGATTAGATATATAAGTGTAGGTTACCTAGATCATATTATTGAAAATTAAGAAACTCTTCAAATTAGTGATTTTATATTATTAAATAAAAACATGTATGTTTTTCTTAATGATTTTCAAGCATCATTCCAGATTATGAGGATGATTTTAATTTTGAATTTCTTCCTGATGCTAATATTATATTAAAATACCTTATCAAATGACCAAAGAAAAATATTTAGATCAAAGAAAATAAATTAGAGGAGTTGATATATAAAGTATTCATTTGACCCTGAACTTCACCATAGGTTACTTATTTCATGTTTATTTAAAGTAAATTTATGTCAATGAGATATTACATTGACTATAGTGAAATTCATAACATCGATATTTATAATAAGTGTCATTTTCCTCGTAATGATGATTTTTATTTCAACTATAGGGAGATCAGTCATTGTCAATGGTTTATATAAGGTCCGTGTAAAATCTGTTGAAGGTTATGTATAATGAAATTCTAAATACATCATTTTAAACAAGATATTGGCACTATGAGTTTCTAGTTATTCCATTTGGGATGTTCAAGGTATATTCTATATTTATAGACTATATGAATATAGTTTTTCATTATCTCTTGGAGAATAATATGAATTTTTTATTGATATCATTATGGTAAATTGTAAAATAAAATAGGTACATGAACAACACCAAATGATTATTTTACAAACACTAAAATAAAAGAAACTATATATAAAATACAGTGTTTTTGTATTTTTTCTTCAAAAATATCATTTCTTGGAAATATTATTTCTAATGATAAAATAACTATATACTCTACTAAAAATGGTTGGGGAATAAATGAGACTAAATTAATTACCCTACAGATTTGTAGTTTTTTTGGATTATATGGTTAATACACACGGTCTACTGAAAATTCTTCTCCTATTTATATTTCATTGACCATATTAAATATAAAATGAAAAATGTTAATAAGTGAAAATAATGTGAATATTTATTTTAGGAAGTAAAAATAATATTAGGTAATACTCTAACTAAGAAAAATGTATCCCAAAATGGAAAAATAATAATATATGTTGATTTTTCATTGGTATAGCTTTCTTGTATTTTTATGTAGGATAATTATATAATTTCTTATGGTTTGATTTATTTGAAACCATATGAGTTAAATTACCCAACACATGATAAGTAATTATCTATATTTATTTTTTATTTAACTATTTTGAGGCATCATTTTTATATAGAAAAGCATAAAATATATACTAATCCGAAATTTTTGATGTAAATTTTTACTCAGAATTAATTAAACATTATATTGGGATGATTGAAGAATTGATCAAGGATTTTGATTTCATAATTCATAACTATCTCAGAAAATAAAACAAAATGGAAATTTCTATGAGTCAAAAAATAATGACACATTAACCATTATATATTTAGAATTTGAACCTTTGTTTAGTTAGTTGATATATTATGTACATTTTGGATACATGTGGATCATATATTTTATTGTAGGTTTCAATGAAATTGCCTTTATCAGAAAGAATTTGGCTAGTTCAAAAAGAAGACCAATCCTTTCAAGTAAAGCTAGTACTTATTTATGATGGGTAAGTTAAAGTATTTTAATATTGATGAAGAACGTGTTTTATAATTTAGAAAATGATTATGTTTGGCTGGTCATTCTTATTTTAATAAAGAGATCGTAAGTGAATATCAAAGTTCTCTATTCACAATTCATCAAGGAAGAACTAAGACGTATAAATTCATTAGAGACTATTACTAGTTGGATGGTATGAAAATTGATATTTATGATTTATCATGAAGTGACAGACTTCCCATTAGGTTATTATAGAATGAATATTACTATAGGTAGTTTTTCAACCATTTATAATGATAAAGTAAAAATTTAAAAATATTTCAATAGATTTTGGAGTGGTATTACCAAATAATCCATGAGTAATTGAAGAAATCTGTTTTGATGATTATCAATTACCAAAATCATTAAATTTATATCACATTTGATATATATTGTCTCTAGACTAGCTTTCTAAATTTTATGTAATATATATATTCATCTTATAAGAACTTCATATCTCTAGTGTATTAAACTATGATCCATGTTTCATGTCTAATTTTTTGAATCGACATAATAATACATTGGTAACTAAAATAAATTTCATCAGAAATTTTCAAAAAAAAAGATTTTTAGTCTATGAACAAGATTCAGAACAAAGAAGATATGATTTATTCTTTTTAGTGGATTAAGTGCGATTTTGAGATCAGCAACTATATTTGGTGTATTTTCATTGTTAAAATATTTTTCATTTCAATATACATATAAGTTATTTTGATTAATTATATTGAAAGTGGTGTTATATACAAGATTATTGTGATACATTATGAGAAAGGATGGCTATGGGTATGGAGATAGTATAGGAAATGGATAAGAAGGTGTAGTTGATTCAAAATCAGATAAGGATGGATTAGATAATGTATAGAGGTTATGCAGATAACATGTGGAAAACTATTTATTTAGATCAAAGACTCAATGATATGGATGATCAGATTCACAAGGAATAATTTTTTTGTCAATTAAGTTCAATATGAAAGGGGTGTTTTGGAAGAATGGTAAATCCCCTAACTTTTTATTTTAATCATCATACCATCATATTAATAGAATCAAAGGTACATTTCTTGAAACTTTTGATCATGTGGGGGAAGATTTTTGTTGGTCATAAATTTTCATTATATTTTCTCTAAATCTATTATAAATGGTTTGATCATAATGAATGGAATTAAATTTTTTAGGATTATGTTATAAAGGTGATGATAATATTCTGAGCATATTGTTACAGTAAATCACATGTATTTTAAAAACTTTTAATGTAGGATTAGTTTAAGCAATGAGTGAATGAGATGATTCCAATCATATTCATATTGACCAGATCTTGATGGAAAGAGAGAATGGTGACGAAGATCAAATTTAGCAAGATCATAATCGTACTGATCGTAATCATGTATATCATACTATGGTCAGTTTTATTCTGGAAAATGTTTTTTAGGATGATAAATAAAGAAAACTATTACTGTAAGAGTTTGATGTTGTTGGTAAGGACGAAAAGTTAAAAAAACATTCTAATGAGTGTATGATGATGCTAATATTGTTCACAAATTTATTCAAAATCCTGACAGAAATCACAATAAAATGACAATTTTGAAATTTAATGAAATTTATAATGTTAAAGCTACTGATATTAGTAGATTATATTTGTCTTACCATCATATTCCATTAGATTTTGATTCAATAAGATGAATAGTATAGTAATTTATTTGAATCCAATGGAAAATGTAATTATAATGACATATAAATAATGTAGTCCACAATTTAAGATGGTATAATATGTTATCAAAAGAAGATGTTGAATGTTGAATACTTAAAAGATTTGTGGAAAATGTGAGAAACTAATGCTAATGGTTTTCCGTCATACTAAAATCCAAAAGATATAAATAGTCAGAGAATGGAGTTGATGTGTATTGTATTCATAATAGATATGAAAACATCGAATCTTTTTTGAAATGTATTTATCAATTGGGTCAATGTCCATCGTATTGGAGTTAATACCAAGTCATCCTTATGATCATAATGAAAAAAATAGTAACTGAATTGATATTGGTTTTGTGTTTGTGAAGAATGTCATAAGAGAGATGAAGGAAATAACATGATATACATCCAATGGGGGAGCATGAAATTTGAATAATATGTTTTCATTAAGCCATTGGTATAAGAGAATCATAATAAAGAGTCATAATGGAGTTCTCAAAGAATATGATATCAACATATTTAGTCATATATATATAATTGGTATAGAAATCATAATGAGGAAATCATAATGAGAAAATCATATGGAGAAAATTGGAATCAGATTGGTGATTGGAAAGAATGTCTAAATAAAATTTGAATCCATGGAAGATGACTCAAGATGTATTCAGTATAATTAAGAAGTGGTGATGAAGTCATAAATGCACCTAACATTAGAGGATAAATGAAAATTCATTTAACATTGTTGAGAGGGAAATTTTTTTATTCAAACCAACACCAAATTATGGTTGAGTATAAACTAAGAGGTATACATCGTACTAATCTAATGATGGAGTTCTGTTCATGTAGAATGTGGGAAGATCCAAAAATCATATGGTGAGAAGAAGAGGTTTACAGATTGTGTATTTCATGAGGAAGTGCCATCAGAAGAGACTATAAGGATAAGAGATAGGCTCATTATTTATTTATCTGATAATAATATCCATTTTACTACCATATTCTACATGTCCTTGTATTTTTATCGTTATTGAATTAGGAAAATTATAATATAAGGTTTTTATACTAATGAAAAATGTGCTCACAATTTTCTCAACCATATTCTATAAAATTCATATTTTTTGTGTTGAGCATTTAGAAAGGGAAAATAAAATTGGTTATTTCGACTTAGAGATTTGTAATGGGAGAATCATACTGAAAATTAGATAGGATTTTTATATCAAAATATCTTGATGTTCTTACCAGCTTCATGCATAAGAACATGAAGAATTGTTTTCAAAAGGATAATTTTTTGGTTGTTGAAATGAAGAATGTGTAACATGTGTTGTTACATATGTTATTCATTACATCATTTATTCTTATAGGAGGACAGAAACTATTTCATTTTTTTACATAGTGATATATTTCACACAAAAGTAATTGTATTCATGTAGATTGTGTGGAATTACATCATTTATAAATCATAATAAAGACATAGATATTCTTATTGTATAGTAAACCTTGAAAATACTATTGTTCCTATGGACGTTAGTTTGATTTGTTTTAGTCAGAAAAAAATTGTTAATTGGAGGGGAAGGTAGTTTCATTTGTAAGGAAACATGAAAGAAAAATTTATCACTAACTCACCCCTCCCCCTCTCAATGATACAATTATCTCTATTTTAAAATTACAATTGGTATCATAGAAATGGTTCCTCTCTATTATTTATTTACCATTTTTTAAATATTTTCTGACGGAGAATATCAATTGTCAGAACAATAAATATATTTAGGTTTTAAATTATAAGAATTAGGATATCTAGAAAATATATATTTTCTTTACATTAGGTCTATTGGATATGATGCTCTCGAAGCTGTAATATATATGTTTCCCCTATTGATTAATATGTTCCTGTTACATCTACTGATAATAAGAATCTAAGGAATTATGGAAGTTCCAAAAATTCATTTTTATATGTATTTTATGAAATTGAATTTTTAAGAATATAATTATTTCCAACAACCCGTGATATATGAGAGTGGTTGAAAAACATATACATAAGAAATAAAAAATGATGAAGGAAAAGATACATATATGGATGTATAAGTATTAATATATAAAAATATGTGAGAATGAATGTATTTGGTACTTATTTTCTAAGACACATGTCATTTTCAATACTATTATATTTCTTGGTGAATAGTTAAATCATTCTACAATTGGTGAAAATATTTTGAAAATCCTGCCAAGCAATAATGATGGAAAATTTTATTCACTGGATGAAATATATACTAAATTTTTTTCATTATTATATACATTTAAATCTCATTACATATTAAATGATAATAGAGGACAATATGAAATAAAAAATGTTAATATACAATCGTATTTCTAGGATTAAAATAATGATAACTCAAAAAAGATTCATATTTATGATGATTCTTGTAAAACCAATTTTGAAAATTAGGTATGTATAAACCTTGATAAGATTTTATCCTTGTTTTTTAAATGTAAATATATGTACAGAAAAATATAATTTGAAATATCCCTTGAAATATTTTGAATGTGGGGTCATTTCAAATATTTTAGTTATTTTTTTTAAATAAATAAAAAAGACACTATTGATGAATATGAAATAAGTGAAAGGAAATAATGTAAAAAAAGAAGCTAATGTAAAATAATATTCCATAGGGAATCATTTAAAATTATTAAAATCCAAAAGAATAATTTTATTATCTAAATATAAAGAAGAGTAAGGTAGTTATGCAAAACCTCAAAATAAAAACTTTGACAATGTTATTGAGAATATGTTTATTTCAACATTAAATGATTAAGAATTTGGAATTAGTAATTCATAAGAATAATACATTGTAATTGAATTTTATTTTAAAGAAGAGTTGAATAAATGTTAGAGAATTATTTTAAGGACTGAGAAGAAAAAAATTATTTGGATGTTGAATGTTCATCATCCAAAAAAAGAATATATTCCTAATGACATTGATAATATGGTGAATGAAATTGATTATTTGAAGAAATATATTGAAGAAGAAACGAATCATATTGTGTATCTGGATGTAATGGTGGAATAAGAGAACAAACAGAAGAAACATGGTCAACAAAAACATTTTAATGTTCAAAAGAGAAATACATGTTTTACAAACTATATCCTTGATGTCGTAGAATGTTATTGAATGGATAAACATAATAGGGATAAAAAGGTTGCCTTCAATGGTTTCAATGAAATAAATATGTGTTTCTAAAGATAAGAATTTTGATACAGTAATTTTTATGACAAAAACTAAGAAAGTTAGAAATTCAGAATTCACTAAAAACTATGAATATAAAATTCATGAATATAGGAATGTTTCTAACACATATAATTATGGAAAGGCTAAAAAGGGATGGATGATTATGACATATTTATGAAATGATGGTGATTTAGGTAAGAAATAGAGAGAGGTTTATGTGAAATATATTTTCCATTCTGGTCGACAAAGAATTTTGAGAGGCCAATGATCATTCTATGTATACTACTGATGTTTTGATGGATTTGGAAACTTTATAAATATGTGTTAGTTCAATAAAAAAATTACCATTGTTCCACTTTCTATAAACAATGATTTTTTGGGGGAGTTAATGTCCTCAAATAAATAACTTATAGAGTGTTGTAATGAATAATCCTAAGAAGGTTGGTGTGAATGTTGAAAATAGATTCTAAACATTGGAAACTATTTATGAAATATGTAACTAACCTAGAATCCATGAATAAGGTTGTCTAGTATTATTACCATGACATGAAAAATATCTTAACAATTCTCAAAAGCTGATAGTGAACACATAAAAGAGAGAAGAAAAAGATCATGTTACTAAAATCCATCTAAAAGATACAAAAGGATAACTGTAATAGATTATTGATAATTGTAGTTCTTATAATATGATAAGATATTTGAAACTATTTTATAATGTGAAAATTTTTAAATAATGAATTTTGAGATTTTGTAATGATGAATTTTTATGAATCATAGTTGTGGTATCAGTCGTAATTGGAATAGAAAAGTTGAAATCTAATAAAACATTGTATGTTGATGGGATGAAACATAATATTCTATGTGATTAACAATTTTGTGATGAGGGTGAAAATTTTATCTTTTTAAAAATAATTATTCTTTTATGATATGTGATGAGAATGGAAAGATAGTTACATGATGCTAATGTAAAAAGAAAGTAAACTTCTTTCAGGTTTGTGAAATAAGAAAATATTGCTACATGAGTAAGGTGGAAGAGAATAAATTCTAGAATAAATGGGTCAGACACATGTGTTATAGAAACATGAACATATTATCAAAGAATCATAGTTTCCAAGACATTCCTAATTTTAAAAAATGAATATATTGGTTTTGCAATGTTTTCCTGAAAGGAATGATTACAAACTAAGTGCATACGAACATTGATATCTGTTCAAAACAAAACACAGAGCTGATTAATTCCAATATCTATGGTCCTATTTGAAAACAATAAACAATTATATATAAGTACTTCATCTATTTAATTTATGATTTTAATATCATTAAATTTTTTATGTATATTAAACCAATATCAGATGCATTGAAAATGTTTAGATATTTTATAGGGAATATGGAAAAGGAATGTGAGTATTTAGTAAAGAAGATGATAACTAACAATGGGGGTGAATATACATGGGAAGAGTTTGAAATTTATAATCAAAATCATAGAATTATAAATTATTATAATTCCTCATAATCTCCTCGACGATTTTTTTGATAGAGAGCATATAATCATTGTAGAATAAGGATGAAATATGTTACTGAAACATAGTATTTCTCAATATTATTGGACGAAATCCCTATGTACTATTATTTATATTGAAAACTCATGATTCTCTAGAGAATGATCACATATGAATACATATGGTTTTTATATTAAAAATTTTATTTTTTATACCCTTCTGTGTTTTTGGGAGTCAATTAATTATAAAGGAGAAAGGTGGAAACATTAGAAAAATTTGGCTGTAAGGTGAAGATATAATCATTCATGAATATTCTCCAAAGAGACGTGGATATATATATTTTTTTACAATGAAATGGGATGAATGATTGATTTTATTAATGTGAATGTTATTTAATGATCTGAGGAATACAAACATACTCAGGAAGATACAGTAGTACACTAGGGTAAGGACAACATTTATGACAAGGATACAAACTATTGTAATATTATTCAAGAAGAATAATAAGACACATCAGTTTCTTATGATACAGATGAATATCAAAAATCTCATGCTATGCTAAGGAAAAAAGTGAAATCTAATAACACAAGTGAGGATCCACTTTAAAATATCCAATGGATAGGAACAAAAAGTATTATTAAACATGTATCTTTGTATTCAAGAGTGGTGAAAAATGATGTAAAATAATCCCTTGATTTCCCTAAATGGGTTAAGGTGATGAATTAAGAGACAATATATTGGGAAAAGAATGTTGCATGGGGACACATACCGAATCTAGATAAAAAACACTATTGGTACAAAGTTGGGATTCTAGAACAAGCTGAATGAAGAAGTTGATGTGAAATGAATCAATGAAATATTAGTGTGAAAATGGTTTTCACCAATTGAAGGTATTTATATTGATGAAACCATTACTCCGGTATAAATATTTGAAATATAATATATTTTCATGTTATTGTTCAACAATGATGTTACATGATCTATCAAATGGTTTTGAAATCCACATTCTTGAATGGGGATCTTGGGGAGGATGTCTAAATTTAACAACCTTGTGGATTGGTTGTTGGGAAAATATAAGTTATGTGTGCATATTTAAGAAGTATTTGTATGTTACAAAACAATATTTGAGGGATTGGTATTAAAAATTGGATATGTGCCACAAAAAGATGAATTTTATGAAAGAAAGAGTTAAAAAATATTTATATCAGATAATGTAAAGAATATTCTCATGTCAAAATATTTTTTGTTGATGATACAATCTTTTCTATGATTTATTAAATTAGTTTTGAATTATTTTATATAGAGATTAAAAAGTTATTTTAAATATCCATTCTTCGTGAAATGAAAACCATTATTGGGTTAACAATTTTACCATGAGATAAACTCATTTTTCATTCTCAAGAAAATAATTCTATGGAAATATTTATGAGGTTTGGCATGGAAAACATCCTATTCCACACTTACTTATGTGGTAACACTATTTTCTAATGATGGATCAGTGAAAGAAGATGTTCAGAATGAATTTCCAAACATGTTTGGATGTTTATCCTATTTTACTTCATCAAGACTTGACATTGTATTTGTTGTCACCTTATGTTCTATATTCTAGAGCTCTCCAAAATAACCTCTTTTATTTTATAGAAACATAATTATTAGAAACATAAATATAATCAAAAAACTTTGAAATCTGGTATGATATCTCATGATGTATTTATCTTTTTGGGTATTTAAATGATGATAGCTAGGAAATATTGATAATGGAAGATCCCTATCTGCTGCAGTATTCATTATTGGAAATAATTTATTAGTTGTCATAAAAATAAATAAAATTATGTAACTCTTAGTTTTATTAAATAAATATATGTTTCTTCCACTCCATATGCTACACATATTATGTGGATAAAATCTCAATTGGAATATGTAATTGTTGAAGTGATGTAACTCATGCTCTTGGGTTGTGATAATCAAATAACAATCATTCTCATGACGATTAAAAAACAAAAGTTGCATTCTAATTATTCTTATATAATATACCATTTCATCCAAGGGAATTTGGGGAAAAATGAAATGAAATTTGATTATGTTACTATATCAAAATAGGTTGCAGAAATTTTCTAAAAAAACCTTTACTGAAGGATCCCTTTTCTAAATATTTTTTGACCATTGGCATCAAAATTATTTCACATCAAGGTTATGCTAATGGTTTTTTTCTTCTCGCATCATACATTTTAGTAGTATTTTCAAGAGGTAGAACTGTTTCATAAATCGATCCTTATAGATGCATGTATTATACATGTCTTTTGGGTAAACTACAAATTCACCAATGTATTATATGTGGTATATTTTAACTATATGTTGGCGTGCATATAAAAAATAAGTTTTTTCCCAAGGATGTTGAATAAGTGAAAAATATTGTGGGGGATAGTTTTGATGAAAATTTAATGTGGTTTCAAGATCACTAAATTTTGAAAACATGGGTTTTTAAGTCAATACTTCTTGTTTCCAATAATGAGTTATCGTAAGTATGTTTAAAATGGTTGATAAGTAACAAATTTCAGGAGGATAAAATGTTCTTTGATTTATTAATCATGGTTTACAAAAAAAAGGGGTGTATATTTTCATGACCATGTTGATATGAATGATCTTATTAAGGTTATTGACATTTTTTGTAAATGATGATTATTAATGAAAATAATGTTTTAGAACAAAGGATAATCACCTGAAATTGTATTTGAATAATATTGACCATCATATTTATGGAATCATACTTACATTTTCTGAAAAGGATGATCGTATTAAAGAAGAATTGTTCTAGAAGTAAATGGTGATCTGATTCACTCTGAATCTAGTATAAAGATTTGATCGTAATGAAAACCATCATAGTCTATATGACTAAAATATAAATGTGATAATTCTTGATGATATTGGAGTTCTCATAGTTAAAAAGTATTTTGAAAATGTTTTATGTAATTTTGATTAAAGGAATGAGGGAAATGATGTTCCCAATCATATTCAGAATCATTGGATCTGGATTGAAATGGAAAATTGTTTTAGAGTCATATATAGCCTACTCATAATCATCTGATCGTAATTATATCTATCATATATTGGCCATTTATATTCTAGAAAATATTATTGATGATCCGATATAATGAAATATGATGCTAGATTAGTATGAATTTTCACAAAATGATGGTTAGTTACAAAACATTCCAATGTTAGACTGACCCTGGTAAACCAGTTCCCAAAATTATTTAGAATCATGAATGGGGTCATGATACAAGAATATGTTTGGAATTGAAGAAAGTTGTTGATGTTGAAACAATTGAAAATAGTCCATCATATTCAATATATATTCTCATTCAGGAATAATTGTTTTTAATACATCTGATGGAATTTTAATTGAGTTTATGTTGATGCAAAATATAATGATAAATATTTATCAACAAATTAGTTACACAATTTAAAATGGATGAATGTGTTATAAATGAAAAAAGATTTAATCTTTTTAAGGAATTAAAGAATTGTGATGAATTTGAGAGGTCGAAGGTACTTATTTTCATTCATACCAAAATGCAAAAAATATAAATCATTATAGAATGTAGTTGATGGGTATAGTATTTATAATAGGAGAGAATAACCCTAATGTTCATCGAAATGTCTTTATAAATTGGGTCAAGCATCATCATACTGGATATGATACCGATACATTTTACAAATCATAATTCCAAAATAGGTATGGGAAATGAAAATGTATTTTTTATTGTGATGAAACTCAATAAGAGATGAAAAAAATATATGGTTGTATTTATAATGGTAAATCATTACATTTGAAGATGATTTTTTGATTCATTAATTGGTATAAGAGAAACGTAATGAAGAATTAGAATGGAGTTTGTGAAGAAGATGAAAGATTCCTATATATTCATCTATATAATTGGTATATAAGAATGTAACGAAGAATTAATATTCTATGGAAACATGCATAAAAAGAGGAAAAACCGATAGGATATGGGTGAGAATTCATCAAATAATTATAGCTATAATAAAACAATGTTATGATCTAGTGATAAGTGTGGTTAAAAATTCAAAAGAATATATTATAATTTTTGGTAAGTGATTTTGATATGAGAAGTTTGGTCATATTTCACATGTATCTAAGGAAAATGTCCATAAAAACAATTAAAAGTGTAATATATGAAATTTTAATTGAAATAAATTGTGTAGTTACACCAAAATGTGTCCAAATATTGTTACATTGGGTTGAAATATGAAATATTAGAAGAAATATAGTGTGAGAAAATTTCTTTCAACTACAGAAATAGATGATAATTCATCAAATGATGTGGTGAAAGATATGTTATATTTTTTTTCAAATTATTCCAATACCACACCTGACTTTTGATCTTTACATTATTTCATTTATAAAATATTTTCATGTATAATTGATATTAAACAACATGAAAATAAGATATTCATTTTGGGAAAAACTCTGGGCGGAAAAGTTAATTCAACCAAGATATATATGAATCTTCTAGTTATTATCTGGGAGATGGTATTTCCCATATATATTTTTTGAACTTTCCATAATATATTTTTTTATAATACATGGTAAGGAATCTATTTTCGATTACCAAGATTAGATATATTACAGATCTAAGAATGTTATGTTCCATGACATCATGAAATTTATAACATACCAATAAGCTGAGAAATTGATTAGATATAGAAGTGACGGTTACCTAGATCATAATATTTAAAATTAAGAAACTCTTCAAATAAGAGATCTTAAATTAGTAATAAAAACATGTATGTTTTTCTTAATGATTTTCAACCATCATTCCTGATTATGAAAATGATTTTAATATTGAATTTGTGCCTGATGTTAATATTATTTTAAAATACCTTTTCAAATGACCAAAGAAAAATAATTAGAACAAAGAAAATAAATTAGAGGAGTTGATATATAAAGTATTCATTTGACCTTGAACATCACCATGGGATACTTATTTCATGTTTATTTAATGTAAATTTATGTCAATGAGATATTACATTGATTATAGCGACTTCTATAACATCAATTATTATAATAGGTGTCATTTTCCCCGTAACGATGATTTTTATTTCAACTATAGGGTGATCAGTCATTTTTAATGGTTGATATATGGTCCGTGTAAAATCTGTTGAAGGTTATGTATAATGAAATTATAAATACATCATTTTAAAGAAGATATTGATACTGAGTTTCTAGTTATTCTATTTGGGATGGTCAAGATATCTGTTATATTTATAGACCATATGAATATAGTTTTTCATTATCTCTTGTAGAATAATGTAAATTTTTTATTGATTTCCTTATGGTAAAATGTAAAATAAAATAGGGACATGAAAGACACCAAATGATTATTTTTCAAACACTAAAATAAAAGAATCTATATAAAAAATATAGTGTGTTTGTATTTTTTTCATCAAACATTTCATTACATGGAAATATTATATCTAATGATCAAATAACTATTGACCATACTAAAAAAGGTTGGGGAATAAAGGAGAATAAATTAATTAGCCTACACATTTATAGTTTCTTTGGATTACATGGTTAATACACATAGTCTACTGAAAATGATTCTCCTATTTTTATTTCATTAAACATATTAAATCTAAAATGAAAAATGATAATAACTGAAAATAATGTGAATATTAATTTTTGGAAGTAAAAAAATATTAGGTAATACTCCAACTCAGAAAAATGTTTCCCAAAATTGAAAATTAATAATATACGTTGATTTTTCATTAAAAGAACATTCTTGTATTTTTATGCATGATAATTATATAATTTCTTATGGTTTGATTTAGTTGAAACCATATGAGTTAAATTACCCAACACATGATATGTAATTATCTATATTCATTTTTTTAACTATTTTGAGGCATCATTTTTATATAGAAATGCGTAAAATATATATACTAATCACAAATTTTTGTGGTAAATTTTTACTCAGAAGTAATTAATCATTATATTGGGAAGATTGAGGATGTGATCATAGATTTTTATTGCATAATTCAGAACCATCTCAGAAAATAAAACCAAATGGAAAATTCTTTGAGTTAAAAAATAATTCTACATTAACCTTGATATATTTGGAATTTGAAACTTTGTTTAATTATTTGATATATTATATACATTTTGGAAACATGTGGATCATCTATTTTATTGAAGGTTTCAATGATATCAGCTTTATCAGAAACAATTTGGCTAGTTCAAAATGAAGTCTAATCCTTGCATGTAAAGATATTATTTTTTATGATTGGTAAGTTAAAGTATTTTAATATTGATGAAGAAGGTGTTTTATAATTTAGAATAATATTTTTTTGGGATGGTGATTCATATTTTAATAAAGATTTTATAAGTGAATATCATAGTTCTCTATTCAAAATTCATCAAAGAAGAACTATGAGGTATAAAGTCATTATAGACTATTACTAGTTTGATGGTATGAAAAGTGATATTTAAGATTTATCGTGAAGTTTCAGACTTCCCATTAGGTTATTATAGAATGAATATTACACTAGGTAGTTTTTAACCATTTATAATTCTAAAGTAAAAATTGGAAAATATTTCTATATATTTTGGAGAGGGATTACCAAATAATCCCTGAGTAATTGAATAATTTTTTTTTGTTGTTTATCAATTACCAAAATCATTAAAATTCTTATCCCATTTGATATATATTGTCTCTGGACTAGCTTTCTCAATTTTTTGTAATATATATATATTCATCTTACTTGATGTTCATATCTCTAGTGTATTAAACTATGATCCATGTTTCATATCTAATTTTTTTGAATTGCACAATAAGACATTGGATACTATATTAAATTCCATCAAAAATTTTCTTAAAAAACCGATTTTCAGTCTATGAACAAGATTCAAAACAAGGAAGATATTATTTATTCTTTTTTAGTGGATTACGTGCAATTTTGAGATCAAAAACTATATTTATTTTATTTTCTTTGTTAAAATATTTTTCATTTCAATATACATATAACTCATTTTGATTAATTATATAGAACGTGGTATTGTATACAACATTATTGTGATATATTATGAGAAAGGATGGTTATGGGGATGGAGATAGTATTGGAATTTGATAAGAAACTTTAGATTATTCAAATAAAATATTCGGATGGATTAGATAATGTAGAGATGTTATGTAGATAACATGAGGAAAAATATTTATTTATATCAAAGACTCGATGATATGGATGATCAGATTGACGAGGATTTGTTTTTTTCAATTATGTTGAATATGAAATTGGTGTTTTCAAAGAATGTTAAATCCCATAAATTTTTATTTTAATCATCATACCATCATATTAGTGGAATAAATGGTACATCTCTTGAAAATATTGATCATATAGAGGAATAGTTTTGTTGGCTGTAAATTTTCATTAGATTTTCTCTAAATCTATTATAAATGGATTGATCATAATGAAAGGAGTTATATTTTTTAGGACTATGTTATAAAGGTGATGATACTATTTTGAGCATATTGTTACCGTAAATCAGATGTATTCTAAAAACTTTTAATGTAGGATTAGTTTAATGAAGGAGTGAAATAGATGATTCCAATCATATTCAAATTGCTCAGATCTAGATGGAAAAAGAGAATGGTGATGAAGATCAAATTTAGAAAGATCATAATCGTGCTGATCATAATCATGTATATCATACTATGGTTAGTTGTATTCTGGAAAATTTTATTTAGGATGCGAAATAAAGAAAACTATTACTGTAAGAGTGTGATGATGTTGGTAAGGACGTAATGTTAAAAAACATTCCAATGAGTGTATGATGATGATAATATTATTCAAAAATGTATTCAAAATTCTAACGGAAATCATGATTCAATGACAATTATAAAATTTAATGAAATTGCTAATGTTGAAGATATTGATATCAGTAGATTATATTTGGTGTACCATCATATTCCAGAATAATTTGTTTTAACAAGATGAATGCTAAAGGAATTGATTTGAAACCAATGGAAAATTTAATTATAATGACAAATAAATAATGCAGTCAATAATTTAAGATGGTAGAATATGTTATCAAAGGAATATGTTTAATGTTGAATACTTGAATGATTTGTGGAAACTGTGAGAAACTAATGCTAATGGTTTTCAGTCAGACTAAAATCCAAAAGATATAAATATTCAGAGAATGGAGTTGATGTGTGTTGTATTCAAAATAGATAATAAAACATCTAATATTCTTTGAAATGTATTTATCATTTGGGTCAATGTCCATCGTATTGGAGTTAATACCAAGTCATCCTTCTAATCTTAATGAAAAAATCAGTAAGGGAATTTATATTGGCTTTTTGTTTGTGAAGAATGTCATAAGAGAGAGGATGGAAATAACATGATATACATCCAATGGGGGAGCATGAAATTTGAATAATATTTTTTCATTATGCCATTGGTATAAGAGCATCATAAGGAAGAATCATAATGAAGTTCTAAAAGAATATGATAACAACATATTTAGTCATATATATATAATTGGTACATAAATCAAAATAAGGAAATGATAATGAGAAAGTCATATTGAGAAAATTGGAATCAGATTGGTGGTTGGAAAGAATGACTAAATAAAATTTTAATCCATGGAATATGAGTCAAGATTTATTGAGAATAATTAAGAAGGGCTGATGAAGTCATAAATGCACCTAAAATTAGATGATAAAGGAAAATTCGTTTACATTATTGAGAGGGATTTTTTTTATTCACACCAAAACCAAATTATGTATGAGTATAAACTAAGAGGTATAAATTGTACTAATCAAATGATGGAGTTTGGTTCATGTAGAATGTGGGAAGATCCAAAAATCATTGGGAGAGAAGAACAAGTTTATAGATTTTGTATTTATTGGGGATGTTCCAAAAGAAGAGAGTATAAGGATAAGAGATAGGATCATTATTTATTCATCTATGAATCATATCCATTTTATTATCATATTCTACATGTCCTTGTATTTTTATAGTTATTGAATTTAGAAAATTATAATATAGGGTTTTTAGACTAATGTTAAATGTGCTCATAATTTTCTCAACCATATTCTAGAAATTTCATATTTTTTGTATTGAGAATTTGGACATGGAAAATGAAATTGGGTATTTTGACTAAGAGTTTTGTAATGGGAGAATCAGATTGACAATTAGATAGGAGTTTTATATCAAAATATCTTGATGTTCTTACTAGCTTCTTGGGTAAGAACATGAAAAATTGTTTTCAAAAGAATAAATTTTTGGTTATTGAAATGAACAATGTGTAACATGTGTTGTTACACATGTTTTTTATTACATCATTTATTCTTATAGGAGGACAAAATCTATTTAATTTTTTTATATAGTGCTATATTTCACAAAAAAGTAACTGTATTCATGTGGATTATATGGAATTAGATCATTTATAAATGATAAAAAAAAGACATAGATATTCTTATTGTATAGTGAACCGTGAAAATACTATTGTTCCTATAGATGTTTGTTTTATTTTTTATTCGGAAATAAATTTTTAATTGGAGGGGAAGTTTGTTTCATTTATAAGGAAACATGAAAGAAACATTTATCACTAATTCACCCCTCCCCCTCTCAATTCTACAATTATCCCTATTTGTAAATTACAATTGGTATCATAGCAATGGTTCCCCTCTATTATTCATTTACCATTTTTTAAATATTTTTCTATGGAGAATATTAATTGTCAGAACAATAAAGATATTTAGGTTTTAAATTATAAGAATTAGGATATCTATAAAATATATGTTTTCTTTACATTAGGTCTATTGGATATGATGTTCTTGAATCTATAATAGATTTTTTTCCCCTATTGATTAATATGTTCCTGTTACATCTACTGATAAGATAAATCTAAAGAATTATGGAAGGTCCAAAAATTCATTTTTATATTTATTTTCTGAAATTGAGTTTTTAAGAATATTGTTTTTTTCCACAACCAGTGATATATGAGAGAGGTTGAAAAACATATAGAAGGGAAATAAAAAAATAATGAAGGAAAAGATACATATATGGATGTATAAGTATTAATATTTGAAAATAGGTGAGAATGAATATATTGGTTACTTATTTACTAGTATGCATGTCATTTTCAACAGTATCATATTTCTTGTTGAATAGTTAAATGATTCTACAATTGTTAAAAATATTTTTAAAATCCTTTCGAGCAATATTGAGGGAAAATTTTCTTCACTGGAGGAAATATATACTATTTTTTTCATTATTATATACATAGAAATCTCATTACATATGGAATGATAATGGAGGAAAATATGAAATAAAAAATGTAGATATACAAATGTATTTCAAGGACTACAATAATGAGAACACGAAAAAGATTCATATTAATGATGATTCTTGTAATCCCAATTTTGAAAACTAGGAATGTAAAAACTTTTATAAAATTTTATCCTTGTTTTTCTTAAAAAGTAAATATATGTATACAAAAATATAATGTGAAATATCCCTTGAAATGTTTTGAATTTGGCGTCTTTTGAAAAATTTTATTTGATTTTTTTGAAATAAATAAAGAAGACATTATTGAGGAATATAAAATAAGTGCAACAAAATCACGTAAAAAAGAAGCTAATTCAAAATCATATTCCATAGGGAATCATTTAAAATTATTCAAATCCAAAAGAATAATTTTATTATCTAAATTTAAATAATAGTAAGGTAGTGATGCAAAACCTGAAAATAAAAATGTTGACAATGTTGTTGAGAATATGTTTATTTCAAAATTAAATTATTAAGAATTTGGAAGTAGTAATTCACAAGAATAATAAATTGTAATTTAATTTTATTTTAAAGAATATTTGAATAAATTTTGGAGAAATATTTGAAGGACTGAGAAGAAAAATATTATTTGGATGTTGAATGTTCATCATCAAAAAAAGAATATATTCATAATAATAATGATAATATGGTGAATGAAATTGATTATTTGAAGAAATATATTGAAGAAGAAACGAGTCATATTGTGTATCTTGAAGTAATGGTGGTGGAAGAGGATGAACAAAAGAAACATGGTCATAAAAAACATTCCAAAGTTTAATAGATAAATACATGTCTAAAAACTATACACTTGATGTGGTAGAAATTTTATTGAATGCATAAACAAAATAGTGATAAAAAGGTTACCTTCAATGGTTTCAATAAAATAAAGAATTGTTTCTAAAAATAAGATTTTTGAGACAGTAATGTTTATGAAAAAACCAATAATTTTAGAAATTCAAAAGTCACTACAAACTGTGAATCTAAAATTCATGAATATAGAAATATTTCTAACACATCTACTTATGGAAAGGCTAAAAAGGGATGGATGATTATGACATAAGAATGAAATGTTGGTGATTTAGGTAAGAAATACAAAAAGTTTTATGTGAAATACATTTTCCATTATGGTGTACATAGAAAATTTTGAGGAAAGTAGTCATTCTATGTATACTACTAATGTTTTGATGGATTTTGACACATTATAAATATGTGTTGGTACAATAAAAAAAATTAACATTACTCCACTTTCTATAAACAATTATTTTTTGGGGGAGTTAATATCTTCAAAGAAAGAACATAGAGAGGGTTGTAATGAAGAATCCTAAAAAGGTTGGTGTGAAAGTTGAAAATAGATTCTAAACATTGGAAACTATTTGTGAAATATATAACTAACCTCGAATCCATGAATAAGGTTGTATTGTATTATTACAATCACATGAAAAATACCTTAACAATTCTCAAAAGATGATAGTGAAAACATAAAAGAGAGAAGAAAACGATCTTGTTACTGAAATCCATATGAATGATACAAAAGGATAACAACAATTGATTATTGATAAAGAGAGTTATTATAATATGATAAGCTATTTGAAATTATTTAATAATGTGAAAAATTGTAAATAATTAATTGTGATACTTTATAATGATGAATTATTATGAATCATAGTTGTTGGATCAGTCGTAATTGGAATAGAAAAGTTGAAATCTAATAAAACATTGTATGTTAATGGGATGAAAAATAATTTTCTATGTGATTAACAATTTTGTGATGAGGGTGAAAATGTTATCTTTTTTAAAATAATTATTTTTTGTGATATTTGATGAATATGGAAAGATAGTTACATGATGCTAACGTAAAAAAATAAACTTGTTTCGGGTTTGTGAAATAAGAAAATATTTCTACATGAGTAAGGTGGAAGAGAATAAATTCTGGAATAAATGGGTCAGACACATGTGTTATAGAAACATGAACATGTTATCAAGGAATGATAGTTTCCAAGACATTCCTAATTTTGAAAAATGAATATATTGGTGTTGCAATATTTTCCTGAAAGGAATGATTACAAAATAAGTGCATACAAACATTGATATCTGTTCAAAACAAAACACAGAGCTGATTAATTCAAATATATATGGTCTAATTTGAAGACAATAAACTAATATATATAAGTACTTCATCTGTTTCATTTATTATTTTACTATCATTAAATTTTTTATGTATATTAAACCATGATCAGATTATTTTAATATGTTTAGATATTTTATAGGGAATACAGAAAAGGAATGTGAGTATTTAGTAAAAAAGATGAGAACCAACTTTGGAGGTGAATATAGATGGGAAGAGGTCGAAATTTATCATCAAAATCATGGAATTATAAATGATTATAATTCCTTATAATATCCCCGATGAAATTTTCTTTTTGAAAGATAGCATATAATCATTGTAGAATAAGGATGAAATATGTTACTGGAACATGGTCTTTCTCAATATTATTGGACGAAATCCCTGTGTACTATTATGTATATTGAAAACTGATGATTCTGTAGAGCATGATCACATATGGATACAAATGAATTTTTTTATTATAAATTTTATGTTTTATACCCTTATGAGTTTTTGGGAGTCAACTAATTATATAGGAGAAAGGTGGAAACATTAGAATGATTGAGCAGTAAGGTGAAGATATAATCATTCATGAATATTCTCAAAAGGTAAGTGAATATAGAAGTTTTTTATAATGAAATGGGGTGAATGATAGATTTTATTAATGTGAATGTTATTGAATGATCTGTGGAATAAAAACATACTCAGGAAGATACAGTAGTACACCAGGATAAGGAAAACAATTATGACAAGGATACAAACTATTGTAATCCTATTCAATAATAATAATTAGACACATCAGTTTCTTATGATAAGAAAGAATATCAAAAATCTCATCCTACGCTAAGGAAAAAAGTGAAATCTCATAACACAAGTGAGGATCCACTTTAAAATATCCATTGGATAAGAACAAAATGTTCTATTAAACATGTATCTTTTTTATTCAAGAGTGGTGAAAAATGATTTAAAAGAATCCCTTGATTTCATTAAATGGGTTATGGTGATGAATTAAGTGCTAGATTACAGGGAAAAGAATGTTTCATGGGGAAGTGTGCTGAATCTAGATAAAAAACACTATTGGTACAAAGTTGGGATTCCAGAACAAGCTGAATGTAGAAGTTGATTTGAAATGAATCAATGAAATATTAGTGTGAAAATGGTTTTCCCAAATTGAAGGCATTTATTTTCATGAAACAATTACTCCAGTATAAATATTTGAAATAATAATATATTTTCATGTTATTGTTGTAGAATGATGTTACAAGATCTATCAAATGGTTTGTAAATCCACATTCTTGAATGGGGATCTTTGTGAGGATGTTTAAATTCAACAACCTTGTGGATTGGTTGATGGGAAAATAAATGTTATGTGTGCATATTGAAGAATTATTCTTATGGGACAAAACAAGATTTGAGGGATTTGTATTAAAAATTGGATACAAGCTAATGAAAGAAGACTTTTATTAAAGGAAGAGTAAAAACAATATTTATATTAGAGAATTTAAAGAGTATTCTCATGTCAAAATATTTTTTGGTGATGATACAATCTTTTCTAAGAATTATTAAATAAGTTGTTAATTATTTTATATAGAGATGAAAAAGTTATTTTAAATTTCCATGCTTGGGGAAATGAATAACATTCTTGGGTTAACAATTTTACCAAGAGATAAACTCATTTTTCATTCTCAAGAAAATAATGATATGGAAATATTTATGAGCTTTGTCAGGGAAAACATTAAACCTATTCCACACTGATTTATGTGGTACCACTGTTTATAATGATGGATAAGTGAAAAAAGATGATCAGAATGAATTTCAAAACATGGTTGGATGTTTATCCTATTTTACTTCATCAAGACCTGACATTGTATATGTTGTTACCATATGTTCAATTTTCTAGAGATCTCCTAAATGACCTCTTTTATTTTTTAGAAATATATTTATTAGAAAAATCAATATAATAGAAAATTTTGGAATCTGGTATGATATCTCATGATGTATTTATCTGTTTGGGTATTTAAATGATGATAGCTAGGAAATATTGTAAATGGATGATCCCTATCTTCTGGAGTATTCATTATTGGAAATAATTTATTAGTTTTCATAAAAATAAATAATATTTTGTAACTCTCATTTTGATTAAATCAATGTATGTTTCTTAAGCTCCAAATGCTACACAACTTAGGTGGATAAAATCTCCATTGGAATATGTAATTGTTGAAGTGATGTCACTTGTGCTCTTGGGTTGTGGTAATAAAATAACAATCAATATCATAAATAATAATAAACAAAAGTTTCATTCTAAATATTTTGATATAATATACCATTTCATCCAATGGAATTTGGGGAAGAATGAATTGAAGTTTGATTATATTACTACATCAGAAGAGGTTGCAGAAAGTTTCCAAAAAAACCTTTACTGAAGGATCCCATTTCTAAATTTTTTTTGACCGTTGGCATCCAAATTGTTTCACATCAAGGTTATGCTTTTGGTTTTTTCATTCTCGCATCATACATTTCGATAGTGTTTTCAAGGGGTAGAATTGTTTCATAAAATGATCCGTATAGATACATGTATTATAGGGGTGTTTTGGGTAAACTGCCAATTCAACAATGTATTATATATAATATATTTTAACTATTTGTTGGCCTGCTTATAAAAAATAATTTTTCCCAAGGATTTTGAATAAGTGAAAAATGTTGTTGAAGATAGTTGTGAAGAAAATTTAATGTGGTTTCAAGATCACTAAATTTGGAAAACATGGGTTTTTAAGTCAATGATTCTTGTTTCCAATAATGATTTAGCATGAGTATGTTTAAAATGGTTAATAAGTAATCAATTTTAGGAGGATACAATATTCTTTGATTTATTAATCATGTTTTACCAAAAAATTAAAAGGGGTATATTTTAATGACCAAGCTGATATGAATGATCTTATTAAGGGTATTGACATTTTTATAAATGATGATTTAGATAAAAATAATTTTTTAGAAGAAAGGTTAATCACCTGAAATTGTATTTGAATAAGATTGACCATCATATTTATGGAATCATACTTACATTTTCTGAAAAGGATGATCGTATTAAAGAAGAATTGCTGTAGAAGTAAATGGTGATCTGATTCACTCTGAATCTAGTATAAAGGTTTTGATCGTAATGAGAACAATCATAGTCTATATGACTAAAATATAAATGTGATGATTCTTGATGATATTGGATTTATCATAATTCAAAAGTATTTTGAAAATGTTTTATGAAATTTTGATTAAAGGAATGAGAGAAATGATGTTCCCAGTCATATTCAGCTTCATTGGATCTGGAATGAAATGGAAAATTGGTTTAGAGGTCATATGTATCATACTCATAATCATCTGATCATAATCATATCTATCATATATTGGTTATTCGTATTCTAGAAAATATTATTGATGATCTGATATAATGAAATATGATGCTAGATTAGTATGAATTTTCTCAAGAGGATGGTTAGTTACAAAACATTCCAATGTAAGACTGACCCTGGTAAACCGGTTCCCAAAATTATTTAGAATCATGAATGAGGTCATGATACATGAACATGATTGGAATTGAAGGAAGTTTTTGATGATGAAACAATTGAAACCAGTCCATCATATTCAACATATATTCTCATTCAGGAATAATGGTTTTCAATACAACTTATGGAATTTTAATTGAGTTTATGTTGATGCAAAATATATTGATAGATATTTATCAACAATTTAGTAAAAAAAATTAACATGATTAAATGTGTTATCAATGAAATAAGATTTAATCTTTTTTAGGCATTAAGTATTTTTGACAAATTTGAGATATCGAAGGTACTTATTTTCATTCATACCAAAATCCAAAAAATATAAATCATTATCGGATGTAGTTGATGGGTATAGTATTTATAATAGAAGAGAAGAACCCTAATTTTCATCGAAATGTCTTTATAAATTGGGTCAAGAATCATCATACTGGATATGATACCAATAAATTTTATTAATCGTAATGCCAAAATAGGTATGGGAAATTTAAATGTTTTTTTTTTGATGAAACGCAAATAAGAGATGAAGAAAATATATGGATGTATTTATAATCATAAATCATGACATTTGAAGATGATTTTGTGATTCTTTAATTGGTATAAGAGAAATGTAATGAAGAATCAGAATGGATTTTTTGAAGAAGATAAAATATTCCTATATATTAATCTATATAATTGGTATATAATATTGTAACCAAGAAATAATATTGAGAAAAATAGATTGGGAAATTAGAATCAGACTGGTGGTTATAGAAAATGTTTAAAGTAGATTTTTACTAATTGAAGATGTTTTGAGAAGATTTGAGAATAATCGACAAGCATTAACGAAGTCAGAAATACACATGAAAATTAAGGATACATTAAAATTTGATTAATTATTTAAAGTTGGAATGTTATCAAGATTTCTAACCAAACCACATTTTGGATGATTACAAAAGGGGATAAGTAAATCGTACTTCTCAAATGATATAGTGATGCTCATGGGAAGAGATAGAAGCTTCAAATTTCTAGATAGAGAAGAATAGGATTCCTAATTATGTATTTTCTGATGTTGTGTTCTTGGATGGAGTAAAAGGAGAAGAGATAATATCCTAACATATTCAACTGATTATCTTAACTAGGTAATTATCGTATTAATCTTTTCATATAAATTCTCCGGTTATCATATTCAGAAGAATTAACTTATTTTAATTTTCATACTAAATTATAAATTGTTTATAATTGTCTCAACCATAATCTATAAGAATTATTCATTTATTTAGAATTTAGACTGGAAAAATCGTTTTGGGAAGTCAGAATGTGAAATTAAAATTTGGAGAATCAGGAAGACAATCATATTAGAGTTTTATATCAAAATAAATTTATGTTCTTACTAGATTCTGGGTAAGAAATAGAAAATTTTATTTCCCAATAATTCAATTGTGGAAGATGAAAATAATCTGAGGTAATATGTTTTTTTACAAAAAAATTATATTATATAATTTCTGATATAAGGATTACACACTCTATATAATTTCTTACTAGTGTGATACACAACTGTAAGGTCATATCCTATCCATTGTATTCCATAAAAAATGGATTGGTTCCTTGTATATTATGATGTATTTTAACATTTCTAAACCATACCAAGGATAATTATATTCTAATTGAGTAGCGACACATATAAATAATTGTGTTCTTTTGGATGTGTGTTTGTTTTATTTCAGTATGTAATGAAATCAATATTAGGTGGTGATGGTTGGATAATGTTCAAGAATATATAAATGAATAAATAATCCTGAATTCACCCCTCCCCCTCTTATTGATACAATTATCCTAACTAATAAACTTATATTTTTATATAACTGATCATGTTTTTTGTAAAGAATCTCATTGAAAAATTGTATTTAATTTTCGTAAAAAGGTTATGATATTCAGATTGATAATTAGATTATATGAAATCTAGTAGAAATTTTGATGAGATACCTACATATAGGCTTTTTGGGTGAGTTTATTTGAGATACACAATGCACATCATGTTTTAATGTTAAAGAAATATGTGTTGAATTCATCTCATGTTTTGACCCCTAGAGTTGTTCAGTTATAAGAGAATATTTCTTATAATGATCAACTAGTTCAAATTATTAATCACAGAGAAAACTTTTTTAGAAATAAGGTTATTCACTATGTTACGGTTTTATGGAAATCCCTATGGTTGAAGAGACAATATGGTAGTCTAAAAATACAGTTGGGGAATGATATCCACACATGTATAATAAGTAAATAAAATTATGGGGAAATAATTTAGAAAATGGAAGAATATTGTAACATCCAATGAAATTATATAATAAACCACTTTCATGGATTTATTCATTATAAAAATATTATAAATTTTTTTTATAAAAAAGGAAAATACATATATGTAAACTATTTTTATAAGGCAATATTCAAAATTTTAGTATCTATATTTTGTAAATATAATTATAAAATATTAATATACTTTTTCAATTAGAATAAAATAATTTACATGGGTGAAATATTGAGTTTTTTTGGTAAATAATGATTTTTAATGAATAGTTAGAAGAATCGATTTATGTTCAAAAAAATTACTTTTAATGAATTATGTAAATTAAAATTCTTGATATGTTATTAATATAATTTAATGAAACATGAGTATTATTTATTTAATTTTGATCCACCTAATTACTATTTAATCCATTTTTACTTAAATATAGTAAATTTTTATTTTATTATTTAATATTAGGGTTTTCTGAAAAATATTTTCATGTGAATAATATTTTTTCAGTTTAGTACATTTATTTATCCTCAATGAGATATATTTTAAATTAAATTTATACATAATATTTCAATAAATTATAAATACTATTTATAGGATTATTATTATTAACTATATAGTTAATATAAAACAATATTTTTAATTGAAAAATGCACTTCTTCAAAACCTGATTTTTCATTACATCTTGGGATTTTTTTAAATATAATATTTCTAATTATGTGATTTTAATTTTTTACCATAATTAATTGTGAATCCATTAAAATCAAATTTACCACGATTAAGGTAAATGTGTTTTTACTTGGTGTTTAACAATAATAATAATGGTAAAAATTACCTAGAGAATTTTTAAAAACTATTTCATTCCCATATTCTGACCTTATCATGTCTAATTATATATAATACATTATTATGGACCATTTTTTAATTTGGAAAAAGTGGGTACACCATTTTGTTTTACAAAAATTACAATCAGTCACCTAACTTATAAAAGGTCACCAACTATCCCCTCTTACTCACACCTTCAAACCCTTTTTAAACAGATAATAACTACCAAAATAACATCCCCAATTCCATACCCTAATTCTAGAGTCATTTTTTCATAAATCCATTCTAGGGATAGTATAGTTATAATCCTAATGAGGTTCTCCTAAAAAAATTAAAATTCCAAACTATGTGTTTTTGTTTTATTTATTATCCACCTACGTAATATATTATTAATTAATTATTTTATAATAATAAATAATATGTCATGTAATTACTTTTCATATAAAAATTTAATAAACAAAATTAATTTCTTATTCCATGAAATGTTAAATGATTACATAACCCATGTGTGTGGCTGTCCACCTCCTCATAAACCTATGTGACAGGTTTTTCATAAACGCCTCTCATGGTTTTGTATAATGATTGATATAAAGTATTTATTTGATATTTATAACATAAATATACATTTGGATTCATTATATCATATATGTACCTTTTTTTACATTTTATTCTTAAGGGTATACCTTAACATCGCTAGTGTGTGGCATACTACTGCCTCATGAAGCGATGTGATTCATTTCACACTAACACTTTAAATGTATTTTATTAAAGATAAATTTAAATATTATATGTGATATACATGAAGAAAATATGTTATTATTTAAATATTTATGATTCTAAAAATATAATATATCATTTTATTTCTTAGCTATTCACTCACTTAAAAATGATAACATCGTTTCTGTATGTGTTGAATTTCTCCTTCATGAAGCATGGTGACTCCCTTTTTATCACTACACCTCAGGGATGATATATATAAGTATATTTCATGAAATAATATGGTATATATGATATTATTAAAATTCTCTAAAAATAAAATATAACTTTTATCTTTTCAATAAGGAACATTGAATATTTGAAATGTTACCCATGCATACGTATGACCTATCGTCTCTATTATCAAAAAATACTGAATATCTAAATCAAATATTTTATTATTTGTATAAGAAGTATAATTAATATATAAATAGGATAATTATTTCATTATTTTTATTTTTATTTTAGAGATGTTTAAATAACGAACTCTTTGACATTATTCAACTTACCATGTTCTTTTTTGAAACTTAATTTACATGTCATCGAGAAATATGAAGTAATAATTATTGATTTTGTAATCATATAAAAAATTGAAATAATTTTAATAAAAGTAATATTAAAAATAAATTTTTTCTAAATAAATTCAATAATTTGTAGTTTTTTATTATTCATGAATTTAAATAAAATATGTGATGATTCAGAAAAAACATAATGGAATTTATCTCAATTTCCATTCATTGAGGAATATTTTGTTGTTATGGACCTATATTATTTTATTTGGTGTATATAAAACTGCATTGACAATTCATATCATAAATTTCACTATTCTCATGGAATTTAATGTTTTTAATGTTATTATTTCAAGGGACTTATATTTCAAATATTTATAATGAGATAAGGGAATTTTAATTAAAACATTTTCGTTTAATATTTTATATATAACTCTATTTTTCAGCCAGGTTCATCTTCATAAATGATTTTATTATGGACATGGTAGTTTTATATATGATTATTTTGTTATTTATTTAAACTTATTTTGAAAAAATGAAATATTTTTATGGAATGTGTGTATTTTTTTACAAACAATAGAAAAAACATTCCATTTTAACATATACATCAATAATAACTATTTCATTTGTATAAGATTTTTTTATTTTTGGATTGAATTACTAGATTCCATGTTACATTGAAATAATAACCCTAATTTTCTTTCATTGGTATTTTTGAATTTAAAAATGGGGTTTCTAAAAGGGATGGATATTTTAATATATGGAAAATGATTTATAGATAAAGTGGTTATTTTATGAGTTTTATGTTAAAAATTGAATGTATTTTATTTTTATGATAATTTTTTCGCTCTTGAAAATTAATTATTTTGATAGGTGGTTAACTTATAAACCATGGATTGGTGGTTACATTATAGACCAAGGATGAGTGGTTTCATTATAATCTAAGGATACATGGTTATGTTATAAAACATGGATGGGTTGGTCCTTGATTTCTCTCCAATACATTCGGTATGAATTTCGACCATATAGTTATATTACTTATAAGAGTAATATGGATATTGATTTCCAAAGATACATATATCACATATTTATTATTAATATGAATCTTAGTGGTTTTAATTTGTTAAAAATAATTATTCCTATGTGAAAATGATTTATTTATTATATTGAATGAATACTAATAAAATGTATTCATTTCATGGGTTTTTTTATTTTTCATGGTAAAAATAATTATATTTCATTTTTATATCCGATAATAAGACTTTTAATCTCATCCGGTGTTTTAAAAATGTTATTTAGAGGTTCTAAGGGTGTATAATGGAAAGAAATAAATCAAGGTGAATGTAGTGAATATTTTTCCAGGATAATATAAAATGTTTTATCTTAAATGATAAATATTATGAGTATTGTGGGTACTGATCGAAAGTGTCTACATTGTTTTATAATTTTATGTTATGTCTGATTTATGGACTAATTATCTAAAATTGTAAACCTATACACATCCTTATATATAATATAATCAAATCATGACTTAAAACTTAAGATTGTGAAATATTTATGGTTTGTTAATTATAGATGCTTCACCTTTTTATTTATGACGACTTAGAACTAGGCCTTAATTTTATGTTTATTATATCTGACATTAGGCATTTCTTTATTATGAGATTATTTTATGATTTCCACATGATAATTTAATTTGTTAGAATATACTAGGTAAATTTATGTTCCTGTCATTATATATATGGAATAATTTGATCATCATCTATTTATACCATTTTATTCTTTATGTTAATGTTATTAATTAAATGGTATGTGTTTCAGTTATTTACCATTCTATGTTGATTATTCCTAATTTATTCATGAAAATTTTACTATATTCAAACCCTTATTATGAATTATATCAAAACCCTTTCATTTTTTTTTCAATCCATAGGATTGTGTGAAATATTTTATTATTGATATGGATGGAAATGATAAAGGTAATAATTTCATTCTAACACAATTTACATGTTTTATTTTATGTTGTCAATTGTAAAAATATATTCATATGTGTATTTATTTATATAATACTAAAAATCTATTCAACCATTTCATATTTTATTCCTTATATCTACTAACATTGTAACAATGTAATCTTCAACTCTATTCCAATAGGTTCAAGGTCTTCACAAAACACCCTTGAATAATAATTTTTTGGGATTTACATAAATATTAGAATAAAAATGATATTAATGGTGGACGTCGCTATGTTTTCACTAGGCCAAGCGACCTAGTGATCATGTATTGAATATTACTAGGATCTTATAGTGGTCCTCAATAGCCTTTTATCTTTTTTTCATAATATTAATTAAAGACTCATATGGGGGAGAATTTTCAGACACAAATATTTATTTTTCTCAGGTTTCCCTTTATGTCTTTTCAAAATTGAATGTTTTATGAACTATCCTTCTCAATGATTCAATTTTAATGAGATCATATAATATTCATTTTTTCGAGTGAAGAATCATGTTTTTTATACCGCTCTTAATGGGTTTTAGACCCAATTAGTTAAACATCTCTTTCCTTGGACTGTTTAATGTCTTTTAATCTAGACCTGGATATATATTCTATTAGGTAAGAATTTATTTCCCAAATGTGAGGTTTTCATCATTGAAACACTGCTGAGGAAACCATAAATTGAATAAATTTATTAATGTATTTAATTTTGACTATCTAAAGGAATAATGCACATGGTTTAATATCGCATCACTTAAACCAATGGGTTGTAATGGTTATGATTATACATTTTTTTGAAATGTTAAGATTAAATATATCTTAGTATGGGTTAGGAATACTCAATGTGAATGATATCCTCATTCTATATTAAACAATCCAATGATCATATGCGTACAATTTACGGTCGTAGTCCCCAAACCTTAGTGGATAGAGTGCAAGGTCACACAACATTGACCAAATTGTGGGGTAATATATCATTAATGAAAGGAATAGAATGGACCAATGTGAATGGAGAGAATAATTTTATTAACATTAAAAAACACGCATATTTGTTCATACAATTCATGGTCATGAATCATGAACCATTATGTTCTGTGATTTATGTCAATTTAATGGAGACTAATTAATGTTAAAGAGTAGGATAACATAATCTTACCTTTAATGTGGGTACAATGCACAAATTTGTAATATCAGGTGCCTTAAAATCCATTTGAATGATTTAATTATGGATTTTCTGAATCATAATTCATTATATCTATATCAGGATATGGTGGTATGGAATAATTGTGAAAGGGATTATAAAAAAACACAATTTAATGATGGGTTATCCTAAGATTATATAATGGAATACATATATTAATGGGTGATTTATTTGGGAAAAATATGTATCTAATTTGTAGATTTTAAAATAGTGGAAAAATGATTACAACAAACAATGAATTCTCTTAGATCCAGAAATAATCATTACAGATAACCATAAAATATTTTTCATCATTCAAACACCAAAATAATGAACTTGCTAATGAGTGGAAGGCTACTGAATAAGGTTTCAAGAATCATAATGTTAGTGATCATTTCAATCTATTCCTAATTAAAAACATTTTTAATTAATAACTGAATAAAAAATAGAGATACATTAGATTATATTGAGAATAGGGAATATAAATTTTTTAAATCATGTTTTGAAATTCATAAATTAGATATGATATATTTATCATGGATGATAAATGTTTTTTTATTGGTAGTGATAATACACCACAAAAAAATTGTATAATAGTTCATGAATTTCGCGTGATTCATTTTTAGACATAAAAATTTACACATTTTTTTCATTTTGGATCAATAGAAACATTATTGATTACTATATATCCATAATAAAAAATAATAGTATTATATACTATGTTTGGGGATCATTGGGAGGAGTCAACGAACCCATTTTCAGTTTCTATGTGTGTGGAAACCAAGAATAGATTCTGGAATCAAATATATAGGTTTATAATAAAAGTATCTTGACTAGAAGAATATAGTTGATGTTTACTAAAATATAATTGGTATAATGTTATTTACGTGGAAGAGGTTATTGTAATATGGTCATAGAATAATCTCAAATTAATCATTTATGTTATAGACATTTCATTAGGGAAAAAGTAATAGATGTTTATTTGAGAGGGTGGTATAATAAATTTCCTAAGAAATAGAGTTTTCTATCTAACTGTAATGTCTAAATCTGGGTAATTGGTTACATAAAAATTATCTTTTGTATGATAGTTTGTATATTTCAACATGGTTGTCAAATCATTGAAGGGTACTAGGATAATCATATGAAGAATGATCCCTTATGAAACTGAATTCATGTACTTTACATTTTTATGGGACTAACCCCACCATTCACCTATGTTTATATTTCATGGTCCTTGCTATAGGAAAATTAATTTAGTGTGGTAACAACCTCTTTTCATGCAGTTAAGCTCTATTGACAAGGACCACACATCACGTAGTTTTAGGTATTAAAATGATGAACTTTTTTGGTGTATTTTATTTTGATGAAATATGGACATGATAATATGAAATGGATTATTAGGTATAGTACATATAATTTAATGATGGAATGGATCACATACATATCGCAGGAGTTTCAGGATTTTCAAACTTTGTCATGACAATATCTATCTGCCTATGAATCCAATATTTAAACAGAAATCACACTTCAATCCAATTTCAAAACGTTTTATGGTAGGTATAACATTAGGTATTATTTTTTATGACTACGTAATATGGTATTTTGGTATTCACAATCTGATAAGATTTATAATCTAGTGTATATAAGAATTATGAAGTTATAATCTCATGCCTAATAGAATTTACAATACTTCTTATATAATCGAGAGAAGGATGACCCTATTGGTTTCTTACACTTTGTGAATTTTGTTTTGGGTCCTCACCTAGGTGATGTAGAGATTATTTTATTTCTAACTCAATTATTATAACACTGTGAATATTTATGTTAAATGAATATGACTCTAGGTATCTTGTTTAACACACAACACCAAGCAATACACGAGCTGTAATTTACTATAAAAGTATTTTATATAGTCGTTATAACATTGTCATTAAAATTCATGTGTGAGTAGGGTAAAAAAATATATTTTATTTTTTATTTACATTTAATTAATTTTTTTCTTAAATAGCTTATGATTAAAGTAAAAACAAGCATAAACATACTATGTTATACAATTGAGGTGTTATTATTTAATGTGACAATTATCATCTTTCAATTATATTAGAGTTTATGAATATGTATAACTACATTATGATAAATTATTGTTTACCTCGATATAAAATTAATTAATTGGTTATCAATAAAATTAATTGTGTTGAAGGTAAACATAGATAGTTTTAATAAAAAAAACTTTTATTTGAAAAATGTAATTTTATTTTAATAAATTGGATTAATATATATATATATATATTATTTAAATAAAATATATATATTAAATATTCAATAAAAAATTATCATGTATCTAATAATTCTTATTAAACGATGAGGAATAATAAATCTACTTTTATAATTAAAAATGAATTTTTCTAAAAACAAATATTATTGTGTTTTTCATGTTTATTTTAAAATGACTTTATACAACATTAATTAATTAAATTGAATAAAAACAATATTATATATTTAGAATTATTTGGATAAATTTAGGAAAATAGACTCTTTTTTATATTAGGACATGAATAATAGTAACTCTGCATAATATTTATCACCTTAATATAAGTAAATCATAAATTTAAGGTTAAACATATTGTTATAAGTATTTATAACCAATTCAAACCGAGAATTATTACAATGTTATTTGTTTAGCTAAACAATACTTATATAATTTTAAAATACATGACAATTTGGTGGAATTTCTCTTTGATAAGGGCTTTATTATAATTTGATGTATATAATAAATATGAAATAACACAACCTCTATTTTAGTATCTATAATATTTTGTAAAAAAATTAAAAAGAGGAAATTTTCAGATGAAATTGGTTGTTATAGATATAGAATAAACACTTTTTTTTAAAATTTTTAGGGATGAAATTGTTATCTCAAATGCTTATGAAATGAAGGTAGTGTAATTTTTCACGTTATAGAATGATGGAATATTTGATTATAAAAATAATAAAAAAATATAATTTGGGAAAATTATTGTGTTTCGTGATTTTTATTAATAAATATAATATATTATTGTTGTTGAATTTTTTTATATTTTAATTATATTTCAATATTTTTTGGTTAAAATTAAAATATTTGAATAGTTTTAAAAATATATTTAATTATATCATATGATAATTAATATTTTATTAAATGGATTACAATTAATAAAAATATTATACTATACCATGTTACTTGGATATGTTCTTAAATGTGAACAATTTATACTTATGGTTCACTTATCCTTTTATAGTAACATTCTTGACCCTTAATGTGTAATTTTTTCGGTATTAGATAAATCATCAAAAATATTAACAATGTATAAAAATATGTTATATATGTTAAAATATACCCTAAAACAATATATATATATATTATGAAGTTATGATTAATATTACTCATTTAATATTAAAAATATATTTATTTTTATCAATTTAAAAATGGAAATTAGTTTATATTCATGTAATACATTATGTAATTCAATGGGTTTCCACTTCACTCGTTATTAAATGGGAACCACCTCCCCGCCCTTATTCAAAAATTTTGAGCACTCTATCTAACCAAATCACTACCTTAATACCTAATTATTTTCAATCCCATTTTCTTATAACCACTTGTAATCTACTATGAGAAATATTTCATGGATGAAGTTATAAAAAAATGGATACCCTTTAAAGAAGAGGTAATCATCTTTACCGACTATTTCATAGTTATTTGTTGGAATACATACTAGTAGTTTATTTTAAACTCTACAAAAAAATGAATCAAGTATGTTAAATATATTTTTATTTTATTATGGTTATTTTAAAACCATTTTTTCTCTTATTCTTACAATATATATCATAAACATAACACATGCGTATGAATGACTTTTCGTCTCCACATAAGAGTGTAATTTATTTTTTATCAGCATTTTTCATGGATGGTTATATAAATATTACTTATGAATAAAAATTATACATATGAAATAATTATTTTTATGGGAATATAATATATCATTTACTTTATTACCCTTCTATGCATTAAAAATAATAATGTCGCATGTGAGTACATGCGGGCTACCACCCCCACAAAATGATGTGATTCATTTTTTCTTTTCTGTGCATTAGGGATGAAAATAAATATTAATGTAATGAAAAAATATATTATTTTTATCCTTATTACAATTTTATATATGATTCATCCATGATTAATATGCAAGGAACACAACCACCAAATTGAAACATACATGAAAATGATATAGTTAACAATCAGAAAAAACAATTTTTATATATAATTAATAATAAAAGAGTATTAAAAAATTAAAGTGCATCATATATGTTATTATAATTATGAATATGGTTCTATTATAGAATAATAATAAATTAAAATTTATTATAAATGAGTTTGGAATCACATATGAAGTGTACCAATCTTGAGGAAAGTGTTTATTTCACAATCTTAGCATTATTTGGGATTGCATTGGTTTTTAGTTTCTATTAAAGAAATTATATGTTCATTCTGTCTTAAAACAAATAAATTTTATTATTATCTACTTATTTATTTATATTTCTACTTTTATTTTTATTTTCCTCTTTTTATGAAATAAAAATATTGAAATTTTTCATTTAATGGAAATGATATTTGTTTTTCAATTCAGATAGTAATATTTTTCGTCAATTTTCATATATTTCAATAAAATGATCTCATGATTGTTTTAAAAATTATGAAATTATTGAATAATGTAATTTTTACTATAGTTTTATTTTTTATATTTTTTTAAATTAGGGTTCTTGTCATTTTCTTATGGAAAAACTTTTTAAAAAATGTGTGAATTAAATATTTGTTTTAAGATACATCATAAAAATGAATCTTCATATTGAATTAGATAATATTTAAATTATATTTTACATTACAGGTATCCATGTTTCATTCTAGAGGTAAATTTTTCCCAATATTTTGTAATTATTTAGATTTTTAATATGTGATTTCCAAATGTAATGGTATATTCCTCAAGAAATGGTACTGTGATATTTTCATTGAATTTTATTCTATGTTAACATTTTTTTATGAATATTTTACATTAGTGAGAATAAATATATATTAATATCATAAAAATATTTCTTTATAAGGTTTATATTTATTTTTCCATGGGATTATATTGACATTTTGTATGCTAGTTCAACTTATATATACAGTCATTGATTATTAATTCATCCTGATTATGTTATATTATATATTCATATGATGAATTCATTTGAATTACATAGATTAAGGTGGAGAACAAAATTACATAGCCCATAGATGTATCTGTTGGTCTAATGAGATAACTAGTTTGGGTAATTGGCCAATGCCTTACCCATTTATATTTTAAATCATGGAATGGGGCCTAGATTACATGTTTAGGATTCTTGAAATTATTAATTCCATATTTTGTGAATAATTTATTGATATACATGTTATTATTATAATTGTTTTGATATCCAGGGATTCGTTTCAAAATTATTTTATTAAATTGGTTTATTTTATCATAATTTAGGTCATCAGTATTAATAATTCCTTATTTTTTAGATAATAGATTTCATTGTAGGCATTCCCGTAACAATCATATGACATCACCTTTTTCTTATTTTTAATTTCCCTATGATATTTGGAATTTTTTTATGAATGATATCATATAATATTACTGAGAGAATAACAATATTATCAAAGAATTTTTTTATTTTATGTTTTTGATGTTATTTGCGATTAAAAAACATATATACTCTTCCTAGAATACAAAACAAGTCCATACATTTGGATTTTATAACTTGTATCAAATTGAAATGTAATAATATATTGATCATCTATCTATTAGGGTGAGGGTATTTATTTTTTGTATCCAATGAGGTCGAATAAAAACCGTGGGTATTCAATTCAGGAGAACATAAATTGGTGAACAAACTACAATTAAAAAACAATACAGATATATCTATTTGTAAGATATTATTTGAAAATATTTTGGTAAGTATGAAATTAGTAAATATTACTATAAGTAAATCATTTTCTGGATACTGCAAGTGGTTTTGAATTTGGTATTGATTCATATTAGGGTATTAACCCCAAAAATATATGGTCAAGTATATTTGAACCCATATTCCAGTATATTGCAAATGAGACCTTACTGTGCATCTATAATGTCACTCTTTCGATATATTCATGAGATAAACCTAATTTTCTACACAATCCATTATGAAATATAAATTTTTTTAATTATTTTTGAATAATTACAATTCCACTAATATTTATTTTATGAGATTACATAAGAATAATTATACAATTTATGTAATGTGTTTCCCTATAATTAAGAAATAAATTTAGATTTATAATGTTATCATATAATGTATTGTATGAAATTGTTTATAAATAGAACATAAAAGAAGTAATTACAATCATAATATTACAGATAAATTATGTATGGACTTCCATTAGGGAATATATAATTAATATTATTCTAGGGTTGGACGTAGACCTAGAACTCAATTTTTTATAACTATATTGGATACGATAACTCAAGTAATTACAAAAAAAAATTCATATATAGAAACCTACAAATATGAAATATAATTTAATAATATTATACAATTTTATGTGGAAAAAAACTCTATCATTATATGGATCCACAAATCACTTAATAATTTAGTAATAGATAATGACCATAGAAAAGATATGTGTCAATTTGGGAAGTAATATATGAGAAAAGGTTTTCATGGCATCTTATCATCCTACTATATATAAGGATAAATAGTGTTCATTGATTGAAAAAACTATGTATGAAGAGTAAATAATGATCATGTATTAATGATATTTTAAAGTAATTTTCATGGAAAAATATTTTCCTCTAAAACTATAAAAATATATAGTTAGAAAATAACTAAATTTAAAAAAATAGGTAAATGTTTCTACGTATAAAGATAACTTCAAATTCATAAAAAGGAATTCTAATAACTATATAAATAATATAATGAGTATTATTTTCCATTTCATTAATGGGATATATTTAATCCATTTAATATAATTATCCTCTTAAACATTTTCACTATATAAGGATATAATATCATGTACAAAATTGATAGAGAAAGAATTATCCAAGTCTTATAGATTTAATTGAATAAATAGTAGAAGTTGGTTGTTGAGAAAAAAATGGATAAGTGGAAGAAGAAAAATGGGAGTTTCCAAATATTTTATACTTGTGGAAGGAAACACCATGTTACATGCATAAAGGGAATTTGAGTTTTCATTATGTGTGGAGAAAAAATCCATCATGTTGGAGAATTTATGGTTATGTGGTCCATAATTGTATAATGATATAACTATTGTAGATGGAGAACATTATCATCTAACTCCACACATATCAATGTAACATACCATATATGTGTCCAAGATTATAATTCCATGCCCATGAAATTACTACAAAAAAATTTAAATTTTCAAGAGATGTGTTAAAAGGTAATATTTTCATCCACTATACAACATTAAATTTTTCATTTGATTTAGATTATTCCAATTATTTTTTTCTAAATAATTTTATAAGTGTATCACATGATAACCTCAATAATAAAATATTTATTTTTTAGTAAAGACTCATAATGTAAAGATGATCACATCTCAAAACTACACCTCCTCTGTAGATACATTTTGTGGGATTTTGATTCTTATTAATATTGATATTATTCTCCTACATTAATTTTATGTAATATTGTGTATCAATTGGATCTTTTAGTATATGTCCCATATTAATTATTAATGAATTTTAGATATATTATGTATTAAAAATAGACCTATAATCATATATTAGTGTGAAATTAAATTTAACAACCAATTCAAATTGCCTCTGTCATATGTGTTTTAAAACATATTCACAAGAGATATTTATATCAAATAGATTGGAATATTTTCAATATATAAAATTATCTTTTAGTTATTACTTAAATAATTTCATAGTCTTCCCTATAATCATAAATTCTATTTTTAATGGTACTCCTAAATAACGATACACATATTGCTAATAATCCCTATAAAATGAACCCAATTATATTGAATGAATTAATGAAGAACTCTAGTATATTATATATAAGGGATTAATTTGTTCTATTACTTCACAATGGAGGACAAATGAGCTTTTCTGTTTGGAAAAAAAAGGATCAATTCATCTTTGCATTTGTTATAAAAAATAAATGGATCACTACAAAAATCATTTATCATTTATGTTGCATCAAAAATATTTTTGGTCAATTACATGGAGCTCAATATTTTTGTATGATTTATATTTGATTTACATTGCATTCAGTAAGTGTAAAGAAGTAGGGTATTCCCAAGAAAATGTTCCACATGATCTAGGTTCATTATGAGTTTATATTAATTCCATTTGGATATAAGAATGGTCTCATTATCTTCATGGATTTAAGGAATAGGTTCTTTATGGATTATCATGATTATATTGTGATAAAATTTATAGATGATATTTGTATATATTGAATGAAAAAATCAATATAATGAATTATATTTAATAATTGCACTACTGACCCTAAGTAAGGAGATGTTTTATACCAAAATTTTCAAGTTTTAATTTTTGCTTTATGAAGCTTCATTCATGGATAATATAATATAATGCAAGGGTATATTGGTGGATCCTTCAATGGTAAAATATGTTGGGAAATTTCCAAGACAAACTATAATAACTAGGATTTGTATTTATGTTAGATTGGATATGTATTACTGAGTAATTATGATATATTTCTCATTATAATTTAATCTAATTACTATGTTGAATCAAATAAGGGTTAATTTCTTATGGAAAGATGAATTGGGAAAAAAATCATGGAGCTACATTGATGGTTGTTTAGTACACCTATACCAACAACACCCTATAATAGAGAAAGAAAATTTATATATATTATTTCATTAAAATAAAATTGTTATGTTTCTTTATGAATAATAACATTGTGAAAGATTATTCCTTTCATCAATTGAAAATTCGTGTGAAAAATTACATCACTCGAGATTCAGAGCAAGAAGTGGTAAATTTTTCATTGAATATATGGTGTTATTATCTATATCTTGAATTTTGTGATAAATATACTTATCATAAAATCCTTATGTATATATCCTTATTAAAATAATTAAATATACTCCATTGAAGATTTTTAGATTTTTTTAGTGATTAGGGTTCCTCAATACATTACCACCATGTGAAGGTGAATATGGTGGCCAATGATTTGAGTGGAAAATATCAAGTTGTTTTTTCCATGATGAGGATTTAAAGAGATTGAATATTTATTCATTTATAGAATATAGTGGTTAAAGTCTTTAAGAAATGTTATAAATCAATCCCCCTCAGATAAATATACATCCATCCATCCATGAGTGGATTTTGAAGGAACAGAAAGAATATATTGAATGATTAGCTTTAGGAACTGATTATATGTATTTTTAATTCCATAATTATTGTAGTAGATATTGGATTAATATCATAATTCATTAACCTTTATTCATCCTATATGTGTAATAATTTATAGAGATCTGAATGTTTATTTATGGTTATAAACACGAAAATGGATATATCATAGTATCTATCAGGATACCTGGTATGTTAGAAATTTAATGAGGAGTGAGATAATTTTTATGGTATTTTACAACTATTAGATATACCTAAATATAAATTCGAAAATAACATAATGGATTTCTTTATTGGGCTCCCCAAAACATCAAAAGGTCATAATGATATTTGTGCTGTAGTAAATATCCTTAAGAAATCATAATATCTTATTAATATTTGAGGTTATTTCTCTCTTGAAAAAAAAATTATTGGTTGTAAAACATGTATGTGGTGATATTTCATTGAGTACCACTATCAATTGTATCTGATTATGATATGACAAATACATAATTGTTATCAACAATTCTTCAGTTGAATATGGATTCAAAATTAACATTTATCATTTTTATCATACTTATAGAAATGGTAAAAATTATAGGACCATTACAACACTAAAAATATTGTTGATAGTTTTATATGCAGAGTACAAAGGTTTTTTTGTTATTACCTTCCTTTTTTAAAAAATTCAAAAAACCATAACATTCAATGGAGTACTCATATGGATCCTTATGGATCCCACTATGCTCTTAAGTATGCAACTCAAAAATTCTAGGATAATTCATGATAAATAATGATATTTGGAACTAATATAGTTGATGAAATTATATAGAATATTTTATCTATAAAATAACACATTAAGGATACTTAGAGTAGATAGATTAGTTATGCCTATAGTCATCAGGGAGATGCGACATTCAATGTTTGTGATAATGTATTCCTATGAATATATTATTAGTGTAATTTTATGATATTCATAAGTAAGTGGATGAAAACCCCTAAATGTATTGATCCATTTAAAATTATTGATTGTACCAAGATGGTAGTTTATACCGAGTTGTTTCCATCTAATCTTTCTAAAGTCCACAATATATTCCATGTATCTTTTCGAAGGAAGCATATATATAATCCATCATATATAATAAACTATAAATTCATACCACTAGTGAATTATATCCTTTATAGGTAAAATCCATTGGAAATTCTAGATTATAAAGATAATTTTATATGAAACAAGACTACTCACCTAGTCATAGTTTTATGGTGAAACCATAAAATTGAAAAATCGGTGTGGGACCATGAATATATGATGAGTAAAAAGGATACTCAATGTTTGTATTAGAGTGATGATATTTTAAATATGAAATTTTTATTAGGGGGTAGAATATAACACCCCTATAATTTTTTATATAATTTTTATAAATGAAATCTATTTTATTTAATAGATTTTTCTTACAGGAACACCATGATTAAATATATGATGATGTACTATTGAAAAATTATTTATAGATATGAAAATAATTTCATATATTTTGTATTATGTTATATGAATAATACATACTATGTAATGAAAAAATATTTTCTAATAATCTATAAAATTAATTCATTGGTTATTAATTTGTAATAAATGAAAATAAAATCATTTGAGTGTATATACAGATGTTTTTTATATTATATGGTTTTTATTCACACAATGTGTTTTTATTTATAATAAATTATATTAACATGTATTTTTTATTGATTTTAATGAAATTTATGGATTATATAATCAATAAAATTAATTGTCATCAATCTAATTGTTTTTACTAGGAATGTAATAAAAATAAATCCAATTTTTTTGCACAAATTAAATTATTCTAAAATTAGTTTTACATGTGTTTTGAACATTGATTTTAAAATGAAAATATATCACTTATAGAAATTTAATTTGATAAAGTGAATTGAATATTTGGAATTATAAGGATCTAATTTTGTAAATCATATCCTTTAATTTTTTTCATTCAAAATAGGTGCCATGGTAAATAATTTTATCCTTATTAATGGTTAATTATGTAATTATGGTTAAAAATAATGTGTGTATACTTTAAAATCAATATAACCACATTCTTATTTCTATTGGATGTGTTCAATCCTACCATCCTTGTCAAATTTTCCATCATATATAAATTTTGAGTAATTTCTATTTGATAATGACCATAATTCTATTTTAAGTAAATATTAAATACCAAATGTCACACACGTTATTTTAATATCTATAATAATTTTCATAGGTTAAAATATTATATTTTCTGTTATACATGGTTATTTTAAATATGTAGTAATTTTTTAGTAATTGACAAATTAAATTAAATTAATCTGAAATCCTGAAAAAATACATGTTGATGTAATATAAAAATAAACTAAATGATTTTAATAGTATTAAAATAAATAATATTTAGATGAGTTATTATTTTAAAAAAAAATTAGATAAATATAACATATTATTTGTGTGTTAAATTTTTATTTTTTAGTTTCTTTTTTATATTGTAGTTTTTAAAATTAAATTTTATGAATATTTCCTAAAATGAATTTAATTGTATCATATTTTTAATAATATTTTACATAGTGAATTTAAATTATAAAAAAATATCTTGGATATCATGGTACTCTAATACCTAAGCATGTCCTGAAATATCATGAAGGGAATTCCCAATCCCCAGGTTTTGGTGACTATCAGTTGGCATTTTAAAAGAATCAGTTGATGTTTATTTTTTAACCAAAATAATGGACAATAAATGACACAAGTTGGTATTTCAATACTTCACATAGATAAAGTACATGAAGCACCTTGAAAAAACAACGCCAAAAATAGTACAAATTCCAGAGACACAACATTTATCAATATGAAATCATTAAAATACTATTTACCAAGTGGATCACATCACCCTTGGTCCCCTACACCACAAAGGTTCCTAAGGATTAAAATGTTCCACCACCTTCATATTCCTCTTTCAATTTCCTTAGATCAAGAAATATTTAATATACTAATTCCCAAAGGCAATGGTTGGGTTTTATCTGAGAAGACCATTAGGGTCTCACTAAGTGTTATGTGATCAATATCATAACAATTAATCAAAATCATCATACAATTTTATAAAAACATGGAATTGAATAGAATATTCCAATTTTTCTATAAAAAAAGTTTTGAGATAAAAATGGATGAAATATATATTAAAATAGGCATAAATGAACATTTTATATATCACAATTATATAAAGAAGCTGACATGAGTAAAACAACTCAATAATCAATTGCATGTAGTCATAAAAGATATCATATAATAGAACAGTTTTATATGTTATGTGGTATATTTGTTTCTTGTAATAGAATATTCACACATCTCAATAATCATCACATTTTAAGGGAGTTGACCTAACCCAAATGAACAACCAATTAAGGGAGACCATTATGGCCGGTAATGCCAAGCATGTTTTAGTTAGTGTTGTCATCATTAATCTATTACTCCAGACTCAATGTCCTAGATTTCATTTCCAACTCACTAACTAACTACACATCATTACATGTGATTCAAGCATCCAATAAATCATTCATTTGAAAATAATTCATTTTAAATAAATTAAAAATACAATTTCCAAATTTCTGTTTTCAATATTCCATTCTCATTTCAAATCAAAATCATTGGTTTTCTTCAAATTCAATAATTTTCAAATTATATTTCAATTTTATCAGTTTTCTCAATAATAAACATTTAATCCTCTTAAATTCTCAAATACATACATAATTCACAAGTCAATTCAATATCTTTGTTTTATATAAAATAAATTTTCTTTTAAAATAAATTTGATAGTAAGGGTTTCATTTGTAGTGTAACACATTCTGAAACAACCTACCTTTAATTAGTGATCAAATTTATTAGGATCGAGGTATATGGAAGTTGTTTTTGAAGCATAAATATGATATTTTTATAGATTTGTATTTTGTTTTAAAGAAGAAAGGAAATATATTAACATTTTAATTGTTGGAAATAAAACTCACATTGGGTCAAAATGAAGTTCTGATAATAGTGAGGAATGTATATTGGAGTCTTTGTGGATCTGATATAAATGAGATGATGATTTTATAGTTTTCTAGTTATCATAAATCATTAGTATTCAGTAAAAATTGTGATTCTTTCTTGATGAATAAAATAGGGAGAACATGCACTCCCAATAGTACTGAGTTTTAATAGTTAGGAATGCTTTTTGGAAGTCAGATAATGCCAAATATGATCATAAGAGTTCTCAAAATACAAAATTATGTAAAGATATAAGTTGATGTATATATAATAATGATGTTTAGAAAGTAATTTTTTCAAATATCATTCCATGAGTATGAGATCATCAGACACATAATTATTTAAAGCCTGATATGGTTGGTTGGAAATGTAACAAGACAAAGATGATTTTCATCATTCGAAAAATTAAAAAAAAATTAAATTATTATATAAATTATATGATATTAATCATTTTAAAAAACAATAATACGATGTTGATGTTGAAAATACTGACACCAGTTCATCGGATGTAGTGTTCCACCAATAAAAAATGGTAGAATTATTTCGATTGAAGAGTTTTTGTGACACTAAAAAAAAGAAAGGCAATTTTTTCATTATAGGGATAGATTCATGAATTTTAGAGACTAATCATCTCAATAAATATCAACACTCAAGTCATCCATTCCAAAAATCATGAATTTTTGGTAGTTTACAAAACATGTTGATTAAGAGGAAAATAGTTTCTTAATCAATCTAAAAATGATAACATTATAAGTTTCATGATAATTGGTTTGAAGGAAAAAAATTCAACCATATTTTCTTCAGGATTATTTTAAAATTATTTTCAAGGGGATCCTAATACAAAACATTATTTTCCATGTATTTTTGGAGCCGATATTAAAAGTGGTGTATTTTTTAAAGTTTTGCAATGTTTATTAAAAAAATAAATTCAATCAAAATAAAACATATTTAAAGAATTTTATAGGTATAATGATTTCAAAGGTTTATATTTATATGTTCTGTATAGAGCAACAAAATTAATATGTTTTATTAGATTGTACTGATAATCATTATGTGAAGCAATCAGTTTCTTCTTATGGGAGTTGGTGTGGATAAACGTAATGAAGAATCTAATTCTGGAAATTTTTCATCATCATAATGAGGAAATCAGAATGGTAATTAGAATCAAGATAATTAATGTTTATAAAATATTTATTCTCGATAAAGATATGAGAAGATTGAATAAATTTAATGATAAAACATGTTCAGTTTAGAAAAACTTAATAAGTAAAATATGTGAAAAAAATCAAGGTGAATTGATGTTTTGGTAAATTTGGTTAATCATGAATTGTTTTTATAATCTAACCTAATCCAAATTTGGATCAAATAAAAATAGGAGAAGTAATTTATACTTTCTTAATGATTTTACAATTCATGATTGTTGATAGAACATGGAGCACTGGTTTTTTTAGAGTAAAAAATTGTCTATATGGAGAATTCTTGAAGAAGTTTACCAAATAGAAGGAGAAAGAGGTAGATTATCATATTTAGTTTACAGATCAGAACAAAAAATTAGCATGGAATTCTTGGATTGAGCCAGAATAAATCCATAATTTTTTAATGGTATCCTAGAAAAAATATTTTATTTGACTAATAAATCAGACTATAGAATAAGATTATGGAATCAGAACAACATTCATTAAGAATTCTAGATATTTTATTATATGTTTATGTGAAGACATTTTTTGAATATCATATTTTTGAAAGTATTCAAGAAAGAACAGTAACATGTTTTAAGGAATCATGTGAATGAATCATAATTTTTTTAAAACAATACATCTCATTGTGAAACTTGATGAATATGGACGGCTATTTTAAAAATATTTCAAAACAATATATAGGAATAAGTGACTTGTTTGTATCCAAAAAAATAATATTTTATTATGTATTATGTGGTATACAATTGTTTCCAAACCATAATAAGGATTTATCTTCTCTTGTTTAGTTTTAAACCCTATATTTTGTTTCATTCATATAAATGCTTGATTGTTTGGTTTTTCAAAAAATTGATAAACCATTAATTGCATGTGAATATTATTTCAAAATAAATAAAACATAAAAGAAAAAGATATCACTGATTCACCCCTCAATATCAGTGATACTTAATTAGTGCATGAAAATTAAAATTGGTATCATATATGAACTTACCATTCATTTACTATTTTAAGAAGTAATTAAAAACAAGTTGTGATTGAGAATTTAAATTGTGGGAAGAGTGGGGGTATTCTAGTCTTAGATCATAAGAGCTATCATATATAGAATGACCTAATGTTAAATTATCTTAAGTCTCCTATATATTACTTTCTTGATGCCACAATAAATGGATTTCCTATCATTGATAAAAAAATTAATCTTATATCAATATAATAAAAGAATATTATGAAAGTTGATAGAGACAAAAATTCTTTACTCTTATAATCATTTTAAAAATCACTTTTTAAGAGTGAAGGGTGTTTCCACTTCAAATGGTGCTTAGGATAAGGTAAATAAAATTTATGAAGTAAAAAAGTAGTTAATAAGGATGAGATAAAAATAATGATTATGATGTCCGAAGATATTAAAATTGGAGTGTTTGCATCTTTTGGTGACTTCTTTATCATGGTTTATAAAATCTTTATCACTATTATATTTTTTAGTGAAAAGTTATAACAAATTAATATTTTTAAAATTAAAATATGTATTATTCTTGAAAATTATGATGAAAAAATATTCTTCACATGAGGATACAGATCTATACACACTATTTATAGATGATTATTATAGTACTTTCGTTACTTACAAAATGAGAATTGAGAAAAATATGAAAAGAAATAAGATATGACTGTGAAATGTATTTTAAGGTATCCAAGAATGAAATTTATTTGTATATTATTGAAGAAAATGTTTCCCCCTATGATTTTGAAAACAAGGTACATAATTGTCATGATGAATTTTTATCTAAGTTTTTTAAAAATTCAATTAGAGGTAAAAAAAGTAAAAGGGAATTCTTCTCTAAAATTGTTTCAAATGTGGAGTCATTGGGCACTCTAAAAATAATTTTCATTGATGAAATAAACAATAAGATATTGATGATTATGAAATAAGCCCATGAAGGTCTTTAATATAATATGGTTATAAGGATAAATCCTATTCCTAGGGGAATGATAAAAATTTCTTCATATCCAAAAGATGGATATTTTTATCTATAGATGAAGAGGATAAAGATAGTCAATGATTATCTAAAATGCCTACTGAGAATTAAAGTGGGAATAATTTCATTTATAAAGTTGAAAATGAATAGTTCTGAAGTTGTAGTTTGAAAGAAGAAAAATTAAATTATAATTTTTCCTTAAATAATAATTGAAAGAATATATTACAATGATATGAAGGCCTGAGAATGAAATCATGAAGTTTAAAAATGAAATTCTATAAACAAACAGTCATGAGTGTTTTTTATGAAAATGTATGGATGATATAATATAATAATAACAAGATAAAATATATCAATACAAAATTAATATGAAGATTAATTTTAATGTAAATTATATCACAATAGAATAAGATATCGAACTTGTTAAAAAAATAAATAATGTAGAAAAGAGGGATACAAGATTTAAAATATCTTTATCAGAAGTCACTAACATATATGATACAATTAAACCCTAATAATTAGCCTCTAGAAGAGGCTAATATTCATTTTTTATTTATATATTTTTCATGTGATTTGTTATTCAAAAATACCAATTTATTGCATTTTACACTTTGAACATCATTTCACATCATGATTGCAATTATTTCTTATAATACACTATTACAAGGTACATTATTGAACATCTCATAAAACAGAAAAATTCTCCTAATTTCATATTAATATATTATTTTAATGTCTCCCATGATATAAGGAACAATTCATTATTTTAGAGCACTTGGAAATTCAATTTGGAAGACCACCAATGTGGGCCTTGAACCAACAACATTCTAGGCGAAGTAAGCTGGACAACAGCCCAATAAAAGAACTTTAGCGGCCATGATTCAATCCTAAAGAGTATAAAAATTAAACTGGAGATAGAAGTCCTCATGGTAAACATTTTATTCAACAGTTTCCCTATCTATGTTAATCATTTTAATGGAGTACCAAGCGTCCCAATTTGAAGATGCAATTCTGGGCCAAATTCTGCGGCCCAGAACAATAGCCAACCATTTAAATCATATATCGCAAACCAACAAGTATTTTTGGAAGATATTTTACAGAATATTAGGGAATATCTAGGGATTCATTTAAGTATTCTATGTCACACTCCAATTCGGTGTTCTAGAAGGTGATTTCGACGCTTCTATTTGTTGGGTAAAGCTGGCTCCCACTTCGAGGCAAGAGTTGAAAGGTATCCTCTACATTAAATGTCCACCCACCTAGCTCCACAACAATTAATTAAAGAGAGTGGGATTTATGGTGTCTTGGCCCAAGGCCTCCTAAATGAATATGTATTGTAGTAGAAATGGTTGTTTTATAGATCTTGTTTTTTTACTTTCAGGGTAATGTTGTTAGGCTGAAATTCCTCTGTAACGTTCTTATTTTTCATGTAAGTTGTTCGAATCACCTTAGTTATCAATAAAAGTTCTTATTATCATCTTTTTCAGTTCTTTTTATTATAAAATTGATACAATTTCCCCAAGGTGTGATCTTATTCCCACCAGCACTTGTGAATTTATTCACACTATGGTGGAGTGATCATTTCATTATTAATTTTTGTTCTTCAATCCCGCTTCTTTAAGTCAACTTTGAGATTCCATTAATTTAATAGCAGAAATGGAGGGCTAACCCCTTATGGGTTGATCCGAGGGGGTTGAATGGGGTGTATTGTATACTATTTAATGTTCCTAACTTCATAATCATTTCATTATTTTAAGATTTCTATTTGATGATTTATTTAATTCCTCATATTCACCAACTTTAACAATGACACATTTCGAGTGCTATTGAGATCCAATTCAGTGGTGTGATCATTAAATTGATATTACAAGTGCATTAGTGATTAGCCTTGGAATTTTTTAGGGATTAAATTTGGGAATGATGTTGATGAATTATATCAATTTGCGGATGCGTCATAAATTAGTGAAATGATCATTATATGAAAATAAATACACCCAATCTACCCCAAGTAACAACTTAGGATCAACTCATATGCATTAATTGTTTTAGACAAAGTAATTGTTTGTTTTTTTGTTTTTTTCTCTAAATTCAATCACTAGTTATTCGAATTAATTCAATCTTAGTAGTTGGCCTCTTTATAGCCAAATCCTTCCAAAATCAAAGTTTCTTTAGGTTCCTTCTTCGGTCAATGTGGATTCGACCCCTACATGTACTACAACGACTGCATACCTGTTGGTAAAATTTGGGCACAACCAAATTTTGGTGCCATTTTCGAGGACCCGAGTAAGTTACCTTAGAAAATATTATCTTTTTCCCACACAACGTTCTCTATTCTCACCTCTCATCTCTCTGATCGTTACCCCTTTCTGTTTCAGTGTGTCTTGAGAATCTAGAATCCAAATTTATGTCTTCTCTAATGGAGTATCTTCCAAATTACCATGTCAGAAACTCATGCTGGAATGAAATGGAAAATCAATATTGGGAAGCCTCTAAATTAAGAAATTTCTTTGATCAACCCTTGATTAATTACCACACAACTGGTGAGATGTACAATCAGTGGGATGATGATGGTTTAAAGGATCAATTTTCATCCCTCTCAAGGATGATTGAAGAGATCAAACATAATGGAGGTCATGATTTACAATCTCTTATACAAAATATTCCTCAAAAACTGATTGAAAAATTGTGTAACCAAATGGATATAATGAGTTCTTGAGGTATCAAATTTGAGATTAGAAATACAATGCATCAATACATTTGAGGAACTTGTCCCTACACCAATTTTACCTTCCAAAACCTTATGTGGAGTGTCTAGTTTCCCACAAAACCCTCATTAATTTATTGAAGAACCAACCTTTGTATTTGGGGGTAGTGGAAGTGAATCAAGAAATTGTTGAAGGGTCTTTAAATCAAGAGGAAATTTATTTCATGTATTAACAAGAGGGAAATTTGAAATCGTGGATTGAGTATCCTATGTATAAATCAATTGATGATTTTTCAAAAACACAAATCACTAAACCATTGGTAGAAATTAAAAACATTGAGTCCATACCCATTCCTGACACTAATCTCTCCAATTTGGTTGTTTAATCTTCTATTCTAAAGGAGCCAATTTTGTTGAGAAATTTGGAAAATGTAACTGAGTTGGATTCAAATTCTCAACTTGTGTTTGAATGTCCTATGCAACCCAATCTCAAAATCATTTTACTTCCTTCCCCAATTGAGTATCTCATCATTTTTGTTATGAATGATCTTGGGGTTTTCATTCATTCATCACATGAAGCCCAAAATAGGGGGTTGATCTTTGATTTATTACGAATAACAAAAAAAGGAAATAGATCAACCATTTCTGAAATTCCATGGATTTTCCTAGTCATCTAAGAAAATGGGATTGTTCGTGAATCAAATTCAAAATATTTTTACCAACGACAACGGATATGCATTCTAAATCATGTTGAAGTGGAGAAATATGAGGTCATTAAAATTTTTAAAGATAGAATTGGATACTTTGGTGGGTTCATGTCGAGAAAAAGACGTTAAATTAAGCATTGCACGGGAGGAAACCCATGGTTTTCAAGTTTCTAATAATATTTTTGTTTTAATAAACTTTATATTTCAAATAGGATTAGTGGATGATTTTGATATAATTTTATTCTAAATTAGATTGTTGACTTGTTCTTCATTTATGAGTATGGATGGGTATGAAAGGGGAGCACTATATTCATCCATGTCATGCGGTGTGATCCCTGAGTAATACCTTACCAATAAATTTAATAGAATACAATGTTTCATAATTTTATTTTATTTTATTTCTGTTTTTCTGGGTTAAAAAAATTATACTATTGACCTATTCTTATTTTATGAGTATGGATGGGTATGAAAGGGGAGCACAGTATTCATCTGTGTCATACGGTGTGATCCTTGAGTAATACCTTACCTAGAAATTTAAAAGAATACAATGTATCATTAGTTTCATGTAAAAAAATCAAAAATAGGGAAAACCATAAAAATGTTGAGACTTGGTTTTAAATAAATTGTTGGGGTTTTTTTTGTCTGCTTTGTTCTTCATTGTATGGTTCAAGAACTATTTTTGGGTTACACATGTTTAGTCAAGGAGGTGCCTACATCCCCCAAGATATAAAAGGAGTAATCTGGAGCATCATCAACTTTAACTTCAAAATCTAGGTGAATTTGTTCTATATTTATTGTTTTAAATTTCATTTAGAACTCCTCCCATCTACCTCTACCCCTTCTAATCCATCATTTCTTTAAACACTAGGGACAATGTTATTGTATGTTGGGGGTGATGAAATAAAAAAATTGATCATGTGTGCATAAAAAAATTATGGAAGGAAAAATTTCATAAAACTGGAACATGATAACACACATTGAAAACGTTGAAATGGGATATCAAATAATTTTACATGCCTTGATTCTGATTGTAATGAAAGTTTAGGTTCATGTGCTGAGATTTTGGAAAGTGTGGTTGTCTGATGTGATTTTTCACCATTATATTTTCATCCATTGGATAAAGAAAACAAAATGCATGTCGTCTAGATTTTGGGTTTTTATATTGAGTTCTTGGGGACCCATAATAAACAACATATGGTTGGTGATCGTTTTATTTTTAATATGAGTATTCAAAACAAAATATCAAAAAAAAATCAATTTTCACATATCACAATGAAATAACCTAATGCGTGGCTTTCAGCACTTGGGGATCGTGACTCTATAGTTTTCTTGCCTAGAGTTGGCCATTTTATCTCTATTTGTGGTAATTTGAATTTTTTTTCAATTTTTAAACTCAAGATGATGTTCGAGTATGTGAGCTTTACTTGGTGCCCTATGGTCTTTGAGCTTGGGAGTCATCATTAAAGTCTTGCTACATGGGTTGACATGATTGAGTTGAATTTCAATTTCCATGGAAAATTTGTAAAAAAACAAAAAAAAAATAATAATAAATTAAAAAAATAGTACTCATCTTAATATTAATATTTTATTTCTCCTAGCAATTCAATCTATTCTCCCTAAAATGAAAATGTACCAAAATGTGTATTATGATGCACAACACTTCGTCATGTTTAATTGAATTTGGATGAAATATGGCGATGAATTTGAAAAATGGAATGGGATTGGGCTTGGAATATGCCTATGGACATAGCTTGTTTTAAATTATTTTTATGTGTTTCATAATTGTTTGGTATGAGATTTTTGGGTGAGAAATGTGTATTAAATGATTTTGGAAATGGGAATTCAAATTTCATATTTTTGAATAATATTTTTCTCGGGACTAGCAAAACTCAAGTTGGGGGGTGTGATTAGCCACTAGAATAGGATTATATTATTTGTTAATTTATATAGTTTTCATGTGATTTTTTATTCATAAATACCATTTTAGTGCATTTTACACTTTCAACATCATTTCACATCATTATTACTATTATTTCTTCAAATGCACTATTACAAGGTACATTCTTGAACATCTCATAAAACACCAAATGGTCTTAAATTTATTTTCATATTTTCATTTTTTCTATCTCCCATGATATAAGGAACAATTCACTATTTTGAATCTCTTGGAGATTCAAATTGGAAGACCACCAAATTAGGCCTTGAACCAACAACATTCTGGGCGAAGTAATCTAGACAGCAGCCCAATATAAGTACATTAGCGGCCATGATTTAAGCCCCAAGAGTCTCAAAAGTTAGCTGGAGATAGAATAAATCATGGGGAACATTTAATTCAACAGTGGGACAAGCTAATTCAAATGTTTTAATGGAGTTCTAGGCGGCCCAATTTGAATAATCAATTCTTGGCCATATTCTGTGGCCCAGAAAAACAACCATCCATTTAAATCATATCTTGGAAACCACAATGTATTTTTGGAGGAAATATTACAAGATATTAGTGGATATCCAAGGATTAATTTTTTTCTTCTATGGACCACTTAAATTCTACATTCTAGAAGGTGCGTTTGGCGCTTCTGTTTGGTGGGTAAAACTGGCTCCCACTTCGAAGAAAGAGTTGAAAGGTCTCCTCTACATTAAATGTCTACCCACCTAGGTCTACCATAATTAATTAAGGATAGGTGGATTTATTGTGGATCTACACAAAGCCTCTTAAATTCTTATTTAAGGCAGTAGAAATGATAGATTTATGGATTTTGAGTATTTTACTTTCATTGTAATGTTGTTATTCCAAATTTTCTTTGTAACATTCTTCATTCGCATGTACGTTATTTTAATCACCATAGATATTAATAAAAGTTCTAATTATTATCTTTTTATGTTCTTTTTTCACATTTATACCATTTCCCCAAGGTCAGATCTTATTGACACCAGAACTTTTGAATTTATTTACACAACGGTGGAGTGATCATTTCATTGTTTTGTTCTTCTTCAATCCCGCTTCCTTAAGTCAACTTCCAGCTTACATTTATTGAATAGCATAAATTGAGGGATAACCCCTTATGGGTTGATCCTAGGGTGTTGAATGGGGTGTTTTGAATGTTATTTATTGTGCTTAAATTCAAAATCATATTATTATTTTATGATTTCCATTTGATGATTTATTTTCTTCCTCGTCTTCACCAACTTTATCAATAACACATTTCTAGTGCTACTGTGATCCAATTCCTTGGAGTGATCATTAAATAGATCCTAAAAGTGCATTGGTGATTAGACTTATAATTGTGTAGGGATTAAATTGTCGAATTATGTTGAGGAATTGTATCAATTTGTGGATGCATCTTGAATTAATGAAATGAATGTTATAAGGAAATAAATACATCCAATCTAACCCAATTAACAACTTAGGATCAACTCAACTGTATTAATTGTTTTAGAATAAGTAATTGTATTTTATTATTTTTTTTATTTAAATAAAATCTCTATTTATCCAAATCAATTCAACTTGAATATTTGGCCACATCATATCCAAATAATTCAAAAATCAAAGTGTCTTTAGGTTCCTTCTTTGGTCCCAGTGGATTCGACCCTTACCTGTACTACAATGACCGCATACCTGTAGGGTAAATATGGGCGCATCCACCTATAGGGATCAGAAAATGTACATTTAAGGATTAAATTAAATATGAAATTGTTTCTATGAAGAAGAGATTTAGGAGGGTTATGTATATGTCAAAAAGAAAAAAAAATCAAATAATTTATAAGACTCTAAAATTCCTTCATCTAAAAAAGATTCATTACTTATGATTATGATAATAAATAAAAGAAAACATATCAGAAGAAGTAGGATCTAAGTGATCATAGAAAATTTACATATAAAAATGATCAAATAAGAATGACAGGAAGGTTGATGAGAAACATGCTCAAAACTCCAGAAAGTATGGAGGTCATAAATGAAAATATTTTTTAATGGTTACTACTACTATTTTAGTGGATTAAAATATATATTAATTATTATTTTAATCAAAAAGAAAAAAACCATTTCAAAAATTTAAAAAGGAAAATTCTGAGGGGGATTAAATTACCTCAAAGGAAAAAATAAATGAATGATATTTGGAATAATACTAATAAGGTTAGTGTTATTGTTGGAAATAAATTCCAACATATAGAAACTAATTTGGAAATATGTGATCATCAAGGACATCATGAAAATTAATGTCTTGTTTGGTTTCTAATACATTTATTTTGAAAACTCTCTGAAGTCGAATGTGATCAATGATAAAGGGAAATACAATGATCTTATTGTTGAAAATTAGTACTAATGATACAAAATGAGAATTAAATTGTGTTCTTGATAATGAGTTTTCGTAACATATGATATTAGATATAAAATTGCTGAATAATGAAAAAGACATCAATGAAGGAATAATGACATTTTGATGGGATGGATATCTTAAGAATCAATGTTGTTGGTGTAGCCATCATTGATAATGTATAATTAAAATCAAAGAAATAATTTTTTTATGGAATGAAACACATCCTAAAATGTTCTTCAAAACATTATGATGAAGGTAAGAGAGTTATTTTAAAAACAATATGGGTTTTTTTTGTAAAAGGCGATGATTATGTAAATACAGTTACAATAGTCTACCATACAAAAAAATTGTTCCATATTGTTGAGGTCAAAACACTTGTTCTATAGTTATGGTAGAATAAAATCTTTTATTTCAGAAAAAAAGAAACACATATGTTAAAGAAACATGATACTGTTATCAATGTGATGTATAATCTGTTTTATTTTTTATACCTCAAGTAGAAGTGATTGGTGATGCATAATATTTAATAAGGGAAATATAAAAAACTATGGGCATAATAAACTTAATATATTTTTAAATTTAACACTAAAAATTATCTATTTAAATATCTATGTGATAATTATAAAACCACCAAATAATATATATATAAGTATATCATTACATTTATTGATGAATTTTTACACATTTTTGGAATTATGTATATGAAATAAAAGTTAAATACTCTAAATATGTTTAAAATTTTTAGGAGGGAATATGGGAAGGAATATGAGTATTCAATGAAGAAGTAATGAATAAAAAATTATGGGGGATACAAAAAATGATCAATTTAAAAGTTATCTTTAGAATCATGGAATTCAACATGAGTTCAAGAATTTAGTGAATGTGTTACTCAAATATTGAAAGCATTGATTTTTATGAGACTTTTTATCATGTTGATTCCTTAGAAACAATCAGAATATTCAATACAATTACTACAGAGAAAATTTACAAAAAAAAATTACATGGATATAAAGTATGAAATTTTTAATGTTAAAGATGATATGGAAGTTTACATTGATAAATCATGTTTATTTGTTATTGAAAAAAAATTATGTGTGAAATTTTAAGAAAACACCTCTTTGGGATAATTTAAGCAGAAAGGTAATGGTATTTCGAATTAGATACCTATATAAGAAATACAAGTTTTATGAAATGAAGGGTTTATAGTAATATTTAAATCAAATAAAGTAATAAGTTATCCCTTTTATATTTTTTTATATTGATGACATTTTCTTTTCATAGAATGTTAAAAGATATTTTGAATGATTTTTTGAAGAGATGAAAATATTTTTTGAGGTGTCAATGATAGGTGAAATGAAATATTTTATTTGGTTAAAAACCTAATAAAGGAATAATATTTTTTTGAAATGTATGATAAAAAAAATTCAAAATTTAAGCATGGAAAATTTTAAATTATTTTCTACGCCAATTTGAATGGGAATAAAGTTGACAAATTTTTTAGTAATAATGGAAGTTGACTCCAAATATTTTTAGAAGCTAATTGGAAATTTTTGAATTCAACTTTCTCAAAACCTGAAATAGTTATAACATTAGCATATCTTTTAGATTTCTTTTAGATTTAAAATAATCACATATATTTGCTGGAAAAAATAAATTCCATATATATGAACCAAAAAAATCGGAATCATGTATGATAGATTAGAAATTGTGGAATTTATTTGTATTTATATGCTGATTGGGTATGAAATGATGACAATTGAAGATCCATATATGGTAGAGTGTAATTTATTGTAAAATTTATTATAAGTTAGCATTCAATTAATCAAATTTTATTAACACACAGAATGATTGATACTGGGTATATTGCTTCCACTAAAGGTAATACTAAACTTATGTGGATAGAGACTCATTTGGAAGACTTATTGTTGTAATGTTTTCCATGCACTTTGGTGGTGATATTAAATGACAAATATACCTTTAATAACCATATACACAATTCTTATTGAATAAATATTGATTGAAAATAACTTCTCATCAATTATCACGTAGCGAAGAATGAATTTATTATATAGTATGTTCTTACTTACGAACATGTTTCTATCAAATTTGCAAATCATATACTAATGAAATATTTTTATTAAATCAGTTTTAACATGGGATTCCTACCTCATACTCATCAAGGATGACGTATGTTCTCATATCCCTTCTCCCATCATTTCTTGTGATACTGTTTTCAAGGGGGAATTTTCATATAAAATCTATCTATTCATATATGCTAAAACATTTAAGAAATAATATATAAAGGGAGAGTTTGGGTATGTTATGAATTCAATCCATTAGTGTGGGGATAGTTTTAACAATTTGTTGGATTGGTTATAGGAAACATTGGATTATAGACAATTTTATGAAGTGAAATATATGTTTAATAAAGTGGAAAACAAGAGATATTTCATTAGTCAATACTTTCGGACAGCATGACTTTTCATTCAATATTTTCTATTTCCTAAAATTAGTTATATTATATTATTTTTAATTATTGATAATTAATCCATTTCATAAGGATATAATTTTAAGTGATTTATGAACTTTGGATGAAAAAAAATAAGGTCCGAGATTTTTGGGTCTATGTAGTCTGGATTTATCATTGAAAAATGAAATTTTTTTTATATTGTTGAACATTATTCATGAATAATAGAATGAAATTTAATTTTTTATTGTGAAAATATGACTCATGAATATATTCATAAAAGCGTACTCAAAATTAGTAAGATAAATCATTATATTGAGAGGATGTATTCTATAAAAATGGTTCATCACACTCAATATTGGTCCAACATATTTTTTTTATCACAATGTGGAATTTGAATACAAGTCTTCATAGATTTGATATAAATATAGCTTTTATTTTCTGATATTTTAGTTCTTATAAATCATTTTTATTCTATAAAACATGTGATTCTTTCTTGATGAATAAATGGTGGAGAACAAGTGTTTCCAATCGTATTGAGGTTTTGTTGGGAGTAATGTGTTGATGAATCCATATAATTATAAAAAGAATATAAAACGTTCTGAAAATATTGGAGGAAGTCATGATACAAGAAAAAGTATGTTGAAGGACTTATTTTTCAAATCCAAGGTTTTCTAGACTCAGTACATCGATTTGATATCATTGGACACATAATTTTTTAGAGGATGAGATGGTTCATAGAAACATAATAAAAAAATAAATGGTGGATTTCAGTAATTAAATTAAGTAAAACAATATAAATATATACAGAAAGAACACGATGTGAATCATATTTATATAGAAGAATAAGATTCTTATGTCAAAGGTACAGATACTAGATAATCAAAAGTGGTGTACCACTAGTCAATGGAGGTATAATTTATTTCATTGGAAATATGATATGACCAATCAAAATGAAAAGTGGAATTTAATTTTTTTAGGACTTATGCATGAACGTCAGAGACTAACCACCTTGATGAAGATCAACAATGTAGTCAACTATTTTCAAAATGATTCATTCTCATTGTTCCAATAATAAGTGGGTCAAGAGAAAAGGAGTATTAGAATGGAACTAAAACCAATAAATTTATCATACATCGATTCATCAGTTTGAGGATAAGTAGGAATGATGATTTCATGGAAGCCATTTTTAAAATTATTGTCATGGGGGATCATTAAAGTTCAATGTGATTTCCAAGGAATTTTGAATCTTGTTCTAAATTTTATGGAATCATTTAAAGTGGCCACTATGATTAGTTGGTTCTGATTATTTTTATGAGAAAATATATGTTTCTTATTGTATAAATGGGTGTAGAGATATTTCATGAATAATATGATACTAAAATTTTTTCTTCATTATAATGTCAATATCATAATGATAATCAAACTTGGAAAAAATATGTTTTAAGAAATACAGATGTGAGATGTAGTAGCAGGAAGATTATAGAAGGATCGAGAATAAAAAAGATTTGTTGAGAAGTAATGAAGATGGAAAATATCTATCCATTATTCACTTGGAATTGATGTTTTGGGAGATTTGGTAGATAAAGAGTTTTTTTAGAATCCTACAGAAACCACATTTGAATCACTACTAAATAATGTAAGCACTTTTTAAATTATTGGCACTTGTACTATTCATGGGTGTAGAGATAAGGTGAAAGGATTAATTTCTTCAGAGAGAAGAAGTTTCCATATGTATCATTCCTGAGTAAATTTACCATTTAAAAGAATAAGAATAATAAAGTTCATATTCGGTTTTGGGATCAGACCCAGTATTAGGATTGATAATTTTAGACTGTGATAGGAAATATTTTAAAAAAACAATTAGTGGTATTCTGAAAGAATTATTTTATTGGACTCATAAATCCGATAGTAGAATCATATTATCGACCTGGATTGAGTTTAATTAGTATGTCCATAGATGATCATACCTTATTCTAGGTAATAATGTGTAGATTTTTTAAGATAATAAATTTGAATGTTGACAAGGTAGCATAGTAAGATTTTAAAATCATTTAATGAATGTTTTTTAACTATTTACAAGCATTTTATTACATCATTTTATTAAACATAAATCAAATGAACTATTATTTGTATTATAATGGTACAAAGGGAATTTTCATATCCAACTTTTTCATATCCATAAAAAAATATTGCATTCTAGTGGATTATATTGTATGAGATTGTTTCCAAACCATACTATGATCATAGATACTCCTGTTGATTTGTAAACCTTGTAAATACTTATGTTCCATTGGACACATGATCGTATTGTTTGTAGAATAGTTATAAATAATTTAGGGGTAAATTTTCTTTTGAATGGAAGGATACTTAAAACAAAAAGTTATTACGGATTCACCTCTCCCCATCTCAGTGATACATGTTCTTGTTGATGAAATTAAGAAATTCATCACTTATTATATGATATTCCAACAAAGAGAGAGGATGATGGAGAAAATAAGATATTACAAGATCTGAAATAATAAAGATCAGAATTTGATTCTATCAGTGGTCTTTACATCACATCACTTCAAATTACATAGATAGAAAGGAAAAAAACCCAAAAAAGGAAACACACCAGAGATCAAACGCACTACTATGATGCGTGGGAGAGCATGAGTATATCATTGTGTGACATAGAAACACTATGGTTTGAAAGTGAGGTTCTTAGAGAATTCCAAATTAATTCAAATTTTCAACAATATTAATTATTATATGAATGGTGAGGTATAATTATATTTAAATATTTTATAGTGTAGAATCAAATAGACCACCTAACACATACACAAGTAAATTGAATTTGCTTGGGTTAAAAAACCTGATCGAATAATTTTAAGTGTAATTTAATTCATTATGGATTAAATAATATTATTCCACAAATAAATTTTAAACTATTTTGTCCAAAAAAGAATGTTTTTGTGAACTAAGGATTTATGGAGGAAATTAATTTTGTAGTTGGTGTCATGTAGCATTCCCCTACAGAACAAAGAATAAAACATGGATTTATGGAGTAAATTAATTTTGTAGTTGGTGTCATGTAGCATTCCCCTATAGAACAATGAATAAAACATCTATATTTACCCTAACCCAAAGTGTACTATACAAAACATTTGACACAATTATTTCCAATATCTATTAACTAAAAAACACACATCCATGAAAATTAACTAATTTTCCATGAAAAATCATTTACATTATCGATCATGCATTCTTTATTTATGGGCTAATGATAGGTATAAAAAACATAATCATTAATCCGGATGATACAACCTCCCAACCATAAACACATATTATCACAAAAAATAATATCAAGAATATTCAATGTCAAAGTGATGAGTATAATTCTCTCGAATCAATTCCACATGATTCCATACCTCATGAAATTCAGAATCATGATATAACCGAATAAGAACTAACAATTTCATCTTCCCATGAAGATATTTTTTATTATAATCAATAATCCCAACTGACTGGTCGATAACAGACCAATCATTTTTTATTATGATCATCTTGGATTAGAACATGATACGGATCAAAAAAATACATTTTATGTTATTATAAATGAATCATATTGGGTTAAAATCAAATGGTGGTTAAATTTTCAATGTATAAGAAACATTCCCAATATTTTAATAAAAATCATTATGATCCACATTTCTCAGTACTAGAATTCACTATTTCCCACGATGTAAATTACCTAACAAAGGATAAACACTAAAAAACCATTGTCATAGATTAAATTCTATAATGATTATTGATGATTATAATCATAAAGATTATATCAGCTTTATAAAATTATTATTCACTAAAGAGATAACTAAATATTTTATATCATATCATGGAGCAAAATCAGGGAAACTAATATTTTTCCACCAATCTAAACCTTTCAAAAATAAAGATGAAATATTTATCAATAAACAGTTCCTCAAAAGATGAAATTTTGATAACAAGTTGGAAACTTTTCTTATAGTTAAAAATGAAACATTCACAAATAAGCATCATATGCTCCACCATAGTAAAGATTGTATGAAATTATCTTGTCCTTGAGAATATATATAGATTAGTATATATATATATATATTTGAAGAAGATATGTCATGTTCAGACATACTAGAGATTCCATTTCCTCTTATAGGCCTCTTTAAAAGTGAGAAGTTAAACATGGATTCCTACTAGAGAATATATGTGAATGCCCTCCATGAAAATGTAAAATCTCATTCACATAGGGATTCCCCTATCCTTTTATTGGTTTTACCTTGAATGAGTAAAAAGTGAGCTGATTTGGTCAGCCTGTCAATCAACACCCATATCGTATTATTCCTTTGATGGGTATGCTTCAACCCAACCATGGAATCAATATAAATCTCATCCAACATCTATGTTGGCATTTCCAATTGCTAAATCAGCCACATAGGTCACTGGTGCATAGATGTGGAATACTTGTAATTGTAATAAAAAGAAAAAAATCTCAAATTTATCACATTATAAATGGCCACCCAAACCATCACATCATATTATAGAACATCACAATGGGATCAAGGTACACTGCCTATTAGTAATTATGGTAATCCCCCATTATATCAATTCTCATAGGAAAAGGTACTACATACTATCACCAAAAACATAGGATACCCTCAAATGAGAAAATCCACACAGCAATGGTCGATCCTCCATAAAGGGAGTCCCTTATTTAATGTAATTCAACATCAAGATACTAAATCTATAGAATAATATTTTTATGAGATGATTCTATGTGGTTACTCACCAAAAATACTGAAATACTTTCACTTAGATTCCAAAATGAAATATTAAAAATAGAACCATTATATTCAACTCTTCTAATTGTTAATTAGTTGTCAAGATAAGATGTTTGTTGATCAGTGCATAACAAATCCCTTTCCAATTAGCATTGGTGTTGAAAATGTTAAAATCAAAATAATTAAGGGACTCTGCCAAATTCATTTTTCATAAATTCAAATATTTTTTAGCGAAGACATATCTAATTCTTTTTTGTTAGAATAAATTATAAAACATTATCTAAAAATGTAATGCAGCAAACTCTTAGGAGAATATATCATAGTTCTGAGTTTGAGACTATGGGTAAGATGGGATTTTTCATCTTTCCTAATATTCATAGAACTATAGGCTTCCACGTGATCCCTCTTTATAAGAAAATAACAAAAAACCTAATTTTATGCTTCAAAAAAGACTCGGTAGCCCTGCCTAGCCTGTAGAAGAGTCATTACTAGTGTATCATTCAAATGAAAAATCAATTAATCAAATGAAATATGAAATTTATCACCTCAAAAAAACATCACTACCATATAAGTGAGAGTGATCATTCAATAATATAGCTTCAAGAAATAATTAACAAACCTGTGATAACACCTCACCAAACCCGTGAAGCTCTAAATATCAAACATATTATATGTTTTTCTCATGATATAGAAGCTTAAACCATATCATGATCAAATGAAATATTAATTTATAAAATATCATGTCAGAAGAACCTCACTTTTCAAATCTAGAAATTACAATTCAATGGATTCATGTAAAGATGATGATTTCACAAGATATCAAGGATTAATCTCAACTGATGCCCATAATCCTCTTAATAGTGAGAGAATATGTGGATGTAGTGAAAAAATAAATCCAATATCGAGTTGGGGTACTCGTGAAATTTTATATTCATCAACACAATAAAAATATTAGAGGAAATGGATAAACCAAATGACATAAATAGATACTCATAGTATCTATACGTACTCTTAAAGGCAATCTTATAAATATCATATTCTTCAATTATCAACGGGTGGAAACTAGAACAATGATCATTCATTGAAAACAAATTTTCTCCTATCAACTAGTTAAATTGATCAAAAATCTATTGTAATAGATACTTATTCATAAATTCAAAAACATTGAGTTTTTGGTAGTGAATAAAAAAGATAAGTGTTCTATAAAATCCTTTATAAAGAAAATAGGAACCACCCAATTTAACAAAAACTCAAAAATATATATAATTAAACATAAAAATAATCTTACTCTATTTAAAAATCGTACATCTTTTCTAGTTCTATACATTAATAAGTAATATATACTATATGAGTAACATGCAATAAACAATTTGAGAACTATACTTTGCTTAGTGGAGGAAAACAAGATACAACGGAAGGAAACATGTCTGGAAACATGATAAAAAAATATGATAGATCACATGTCATCTATTTTCAATCCAAATAAAATTATTTAATTGATATTAACCCACCAATAACTAAAACAAAATGTATGTCTCTACTAGAATTTGGGTCCCATTCCTCTAAAAAAACATGACACACCCCACTAGGCGTAGTGAAGAGGAATCACCAATGATAGCATAAATCTTGGGACTTATAGGTAACTGACCAATATGTTTCAAAAAATATATAAATTGGTTTCATCTTTATAAAAAAATTTCTATGATAAATCTCCAATAGAGATAAAACATAAGAGGTAAATTGAAGACCCTAATATCTCTTCATTCAAATGGGAATAGTAATATCAATAACATAAGAAAAAATATCCAAATGAAGGTGTAGAATGTTCCCAATAAGAGTCAAAATAAAGGACTGATATACACCAGTATCAAATAATGTAGTCATTAATAGTGATAATAAATTTATGGTACCTTTCACAGTTACAAGACCCACATTGGAATCCTCTAGAGACTCTTCAAATAGGCGATGAAGCGTAATTCAATATTTGTGTCGATAAAACATCGTAATTAATGGATTATTATATGAAATTATATTACTATTTGGTACTAATGACAATAGGAATTAATATAAGGAATAAAATATACATTATAACATTTTCATGTGACCTGATAATCCACACGAACTATAGATCTTTGTTTCCTCAATGCGAACCTGTTTCAAATTCGAATACTTTCCACACAGAATGGAAACCAAAGGGCCCCTTCCATACACTAAAATAAATCTAGATCATAATTAAAATTTATATTTACATTGAGACTCATAAAACTCTACCAATATTTTTGTAACTCAAGGATCTATCATTTGGACAAAAGGGATGTCCCATCCACCTTGACTTGCCAACCAGGTCAAGATCAAGCATACATGTTCTATTTGAAACATTATTATAAGATGCTATATTTTATAATATTTATTGGGATAAACTTTTATAATGAACATACATCTGAATCATTCAAACCACTAGTTTAAAACTCATCACTTTCTTAGGATAAAATCAAAAAAGTAGTAAAACACTTCTTATAATATTTCATGATCCTCTCAGATTGCATGAGGTTAAGAAACTCTAAGGATTTTATCAAGACCATTGTCTCTAAATAGAACTAAAAATTAAAAATAAGTCTAAACTGATTGTTCTCCAAACCATCATGTTTATTGGCCATCATCAAAAAATCCAACTATCTACTGCTAGGTCATTCCATCTTAAAGTTAGTGTACTTCACTTTTATAAACTCAGATGATTATAAGAACTCAATTTTCATATATACTATGTTAAATCTTCACTTAACCTCTTGATTATCATTGCATACACAGAACACTAGAGTATTCAGATAAAGAAACTCTCGTGAAAAATAACATGGTATATATATTTGATATCTATCTTTTGGATCTTTAATAGGAATAGGTGAAATTAATTATAATGTAGTATAGACAACACACACCACTATCACAACAAGAATATGTTCCATTAAAGAATTAAATTTCAATTTTTTAAAAGTATATTTCCCTGTATCCTATTTAAATATCGTTTTTGAGGCTTGATTCAATACATCATCAATATAAAACACCAAAACCTAAGTGAGTATATGTAGTCAACCAACTCAAACAAGGAATAGAGGAATATATATTCCATCAACAGAGTTCAAAATTTATAATTTTCAAGATACTCAAAAAAATGTGAAATGTATGTAATAAAATCAAATAAGTAAACATGTACAATCTTCCCCACATCCCCTGGTGGCATATGGATCATTATGATGAGATATGGATCAACAAATTCTTTTAACTACATTCTATGTCCTTTCAATCCAACCTCCTATATAATTTAAAATAGTGAATTTCATACTAACACTAATGAAAGGGACGAAACCTATAAATTTTACAATAATTTCTCATTAACAAGCCTTGAGGCTCAGGTACTCTGATACCCAATATTGTCTTATCGTACCGAGAAGGGAATTCCTGGTCCTTATGAGTTGAAAACTATTACATAGAATAATATAAGAATATTGTTGGAAGAATTTCCCAAAATGTAGTACTAGATAAATGACATAACTATGTATGTAAATATTGTACAAAGAGAATGTAAGATAATCCAATAGATTAAATAATATACAAAAAAGTACAATATTAGAGACAAAACATATATCAAATAAAAATATTGAACATCCCATGTAATTTGTGGGTCATATATCAACACAAAAACTACATAACTCCAGGTCCAAATGATTAAGATAATATTCCACCTCCATATAATGACATTCAATTACCTTGACCTCAAAAAAGATAATCTTAAAATTACCAATGGAAATGGTATAGTGTGATCTAAGATACCTAGTATGGATTAAAATAGTATTCCAAAAAAATCATAATAATTAAATGAATTATTATTTCAATTTAAATTAAATAGGCATGACATGTAATTTACATTATTTGAAAGAAACATGTTTTCATAAAAAAATTATGGAAGATATATTAAAATAGTGTTACGTAAATATTTTGTATAAAAATTTTATATAAAAAAGATTTTAGGAATTAATAGTTCCTCAATCAATTGAATGTAGTCATGAAATAAAATATATCATTGCACAATTTAATAATTCATGGGTACATTATTTTCTAGAAAAATAATCCCCACACATCTCAATCATCATTTCATTTTATGGTCAATGAACAAATTCAAATAAACACCCCGTTAGGAGATACTATTGTGGGAAATCATTCCAATAATTGTTTTTTTAGTGTTTACATGTTTAATATATTTCAATGTACTTAGTGTTCTATAGTTCTTGTCTTGGTCTTACACTATCAACTCAAAAATAAACATACATCAATCAATTAATCAATTAGTCATGGGAATATCAATAATCAGAAACATATTAAAAATAATATATCTCATTTTCATTTTTTAACATTCCTTATTCATTTTAAGACCATTTAAAAATTTTGAATCTAAATCATTATTTTTCATATCATCTTTTAATTTTATCCATTTTTTCAAAAGAATGAATAGTCAGTCATTTCAATTTTACAAATCAAGACATTATTGAAAAATCCATTCCACATCTATGATTTTAAATCAATTAAAACACATTTCAAATTGATTAAGTACTTAGAGATTCAATTTTAGGTTTAACTATTATATTACCACATACCACTACTTAGTGATAAAATAAACACCTGAAAATGGAAAAACTAATGAAAAAAGAAGAGAAAGAATATTCAAAACTATTTTCAAGATAAAAATTAAACAAGATAAAAATATAATTCAATTTTAAATCATAATATAACTCTATAAAAGAAGGATAGTTAAAATAAGGACAAACTAAAATCATGAAACCTGACTACAGACCAAATTCCCAAATGAGACACCCAGGAGGAATGTAGTTACTCAATGAAATAGAGTGAACGACTAAGGATCAAGAGATAGGTTCCTAAAAAATTCCATTAGAAATTAGGCATGCATCGCGAAAAAAATCTCGGTTTCAGGGGTGTTATGTTGTAATTTGTTATTTTATGGTATAAAACATCAAACTTAGAAAATATACTAAAAAAAAGACACCTAAGGTAAAAAATCCCAATTGAAAAATTTATTGTGTAATTTTATTCATTGTGGGTGAAATATTTATATTTAAAAATTAATATTCGTGGAATGTTTCCAAAAAAAACATTATACAACATAGATTTATGACATAAACTCTATTGGAATTTGGTACCCAATAACAGCCCCTACAAAACCACACATAAAGCATCTAAATCAACCTTAAATGAACATGAAACCTATAAATCGATTTAAAAATTAATATATTGAATAATTTTATTCACAATAAAACAAATCCTGGATATTTATATCATTTTCCCTAAGAGGTGATCAACATCATTGATCAAACCATTGTTGTTTCTGGTATGATAAGATATAAAAAAATGATTGTAACGTTAAACATGAAATGAAATAAATTTCAAAAAATATTATCTTATGAAAATAGAATGGAATATGGGATAAAATATAAAACATTTTACACTTATGTTTAACTTTTACTTTTCTAGCGACATACATTAATCCTAAAGAACAATAACATTTATATCTCAATAATTATAAAAAATGCAAGGGGTAATCTAAGAGATAGTGGTTAAATATATCTTTAAATTTATAAATATTATTATATGAGTTAATTAATTATTACCTCAATCCTATATTCCAAATATATCAATTTTCATAGTGTTTATAAAAAATAAAATATATTAATTTTACACTTTATGTATATCAAAGTGTTTCCCTCCCCGTATTAATAAAAGGATACTTCCTCTCTTACATTATAAAAAAATGTGAGGAATATATAATTTCTATTACCTTACTTAATACCTTTATAAAAATATTAACATCATCTTAGAACACTTGGTAATCTCTATGAAAAATTATTCATGGATTGATTGGTAAGCTAATGTTGGTCTTTTAAAGAGGACGTAATCATCTTTATAGACTCAATCTTGTTTTATTTATTCTTATATATCCTATAAATATATTTTACCCATTATAAAAAAATTACTATAGTATAATTAATATAATAATATGTTATTATTATTGTGATATTACTATTTCCATCTCTTTTTCTTCCTATATAGTGTAAAAATATCACTCATACGTATGTACGTCTTGTCATCTCCACATATCTATGTAATTTTGTATTTCTAAAAATTTTATTTAGATGGTGATATAAATATAAATAATGAATATATATACAATTGTTTAATTAATTTAGATTTGGGGTGCATAATATATAATTTACCTTCTTAGACTTCCACCAGTTGAAAAATGATAACACTGCTCATGTGTATATATTGACAACCACCTCCACAAAGAGATGTGATTCATTTTTCATGTATAAAATTAAAGGATTATTTTAAATATGTATGTAATTAATATATATGATATTTATATAAAGAATAAAATTGTGTATATGAAGGAACAATTATAAAGGAACGTGGATTGAAACAACAGAACATACACATATTTGAAAAATTATAAATTTTCAACTGTAAATAATAATTTTAATAAAGAGTTATTAATATGTGAGTATTTAAATATTATAAGGTAATTATATATAATAATATTATAATTATGTATATGGTTCTAGTATATAATTATAATAAATTAGAAATTATTATAATAGTGGATAAAACAATTTATGAATCATGATAAAATTGAGATCTGAGTTTATATGACGATTTCTTTCATAAACATGACTATGATTGTTTTGTTATACAAATGAGGAAATTTAATGATATTTCTCTCTTAAAGACAATAAATTTTATTATTATCTTGTTATTTTTAAAAAATATTTTTCTCTTTCATTTTCATTTATCGATGTACTTAAAATATTGAATTCATTATTTTAATAAAAACATAATTTGTTTTCCAGTTTAGTTGAGTATATTTACTCCTATGTCCATATTTTAGGTAAAATGTTTCCATGATTGAATTTTATATTATTATATGAATTATTAAATTAATTATTAACCATCATTTAATTTAAATAAATTTAATTAAATGGAATGTTCTTTTTTAGTTTTCAAATGAGGCACTTTGACCAAATTTTTGAATAAAATATTTGTTTTAATGTACACCACATTAATTGATATTTATATTGTCAATGATACTCATTCTATTTAATCATCCCCAAAAAAATCTTTTTATATATCAAAAGCATATGTTTTTTTCAATTAATTTTGAAATTTTGAAATCATGAATATGTTGTTTCAAATTGAAAAGGATATTTTACTTAATAAATTTTATAGTGACTATTTTATTTGAATTTTAATCTATATCCACATCCTTTAATTAAAAAATATCTTTTCTACAGGTAACATATATTAAATGATTCCGTCATATTCCACTTGATTGTTTTGGATCAGTTCAACTGAGGAAATTATTTATTTTACATATTATAGTATATATAATATGGATAGTTATTAAATAGCAAGGAATATTAATTAAGTTGTATTATTTATTCATATAATAAATGCTATTGTATTATTAATCGATGGATTAGATCCAAAATTAAATAGCCTATTGATGCATTAGTATGTCTCATGAGACAAAATAGTTTGATTATTTGACCTAAATATTACACATTTATGTTATATATGTTGGCATGAGGCCTCAATGATATGTTTATGATGTTAATAATTATTCCCTCTAGAATTATAAAATTAAATATTGATTTCCAAGAGAATATTTTAATAGGTGTAAAATCCATGGATAAGTTTCTGGTTCCTTAAATTATTTTTATATCATTATTTGATTATATGTTATTCTTAACAGGTTTTTCATGCCTTATTTATTCAATTATATATTTTCCATATAAACATCCCTAGTGTAGATTCTATGATAACCCATTTAAAATAATGATTTTTCAAATGATACCAGGAAGTTTACTATAAATGGCATGAAATGATATTCTTGTGAGAATACTGGTGTTAAAATGAAAATAACCAGTTGTATTATATGTTCTCATACATAATTCAATATTTAGAATCATATATTGTTTTCCTAGGCTACAAAATTAATTGATCATTTGGGATGAAATTGGTTTTATCTAGAGCCAATGTAGTAATGTAACCAATATCATTAATAAACAAGGGTTTGGGGTATTTACATATAAGAATAACCACATTACGAAAAATATTTATAATTTTCTTTATAAAGAAAAAATATTTATTTATTATTAATAAATAAGTATTCAGTTTTAGGACAAGTAATTTTATTATTCCAAAAAAAATTCTTCAAGAAATATTTTATATTTCATTTTGTGTCTAAAAAGTATGAATAATTTATAGCATTTTTTTAAGTTTAATTCTATGAAATTAATATCATTTTTTACATTAGATTGTCTATATGAGATCAATGTGAATTTTTTAGATTTTTTTTTAAAAGATTTATTTTCAATGAATAGTGGAAATACATATGTTTTGTAAAATAAAAATTATTTTCATTAAATTATTTTATATAAAAGATTAATTTTGATTATAATTTAATCAAAAAGAAACATAATAATCATATTATTAAATTTAAAATAATCAATTACATATGAATCAATATTATACATTATTTTGTTATTATTTCATTCTTAGGCTTAAAATATATTTATCTAAAAACTATTTTTCATTTCATTTTACATAATTATATATAAATTTATTAATTTCAGTGAAAAAAATTTAATCCTGAAAAATGAAATCAACAATTTCAATTAAGTGATTAATATTTTGTAATATTTTCCTTTTATTTTTTCCATTAAGAATATTTATTATGGTAATATTTATAACCTCGATAAGGATAAAATGAGTTAAATACAGATTTTAATATGCATAAGATGAAATAATCTCAAAAACACATGAAATTATCTAATATTAAGAGTTTAGTTTGTCCATTATCATCTATGTTTCTACAATATGAAATATTGGTGCAATTTTTTGATTATTATCTTTCTATTATTTTAATTAGAGATTAAAAAAATGCCACACTCTTTGTTTTAATATTTATAATATTTTTCCATTTATATAAAAACTTTTTATGTTAAAATATAAATGTTTTTTTGAAATATTAATAATTTTCCTATCATGGTAATATATTTTATAGTTCTTAGTAATGTAATAATTAACATAAATTCTAATGTAAAATCAACAGAATGCTAATTCAAGTAATAAAAAATGAAATAAATAATTTCAAAAATAATAAATTTATTAAAATCATCATAAAATATTATGTTCCAAAAACTTTTTCGATAAATATAACATATTATTTATTTCTAATAATTTTTACTCAAATTCAGTTTATATTTTATTGTCCTTAAATTCAAACAATTGGAATAGTCTCGAAAATGATGTTAATAATATATGATGTCAAATAAAATTTTATTAAATGATTTAAAATTCATAAAAAATATTTTTTTTAAATGATAATGCAATGTAGTCTAAAAAATAAACCATTTTCTACTTATGAGTTACTTTTTCTTTTATGGTAACATTCCTAACCCCTAAATAGTAGAAAAACATTGATATCAATGTAATCAATAAAAGCGTTAACATGGGTTAATACTTATAGATAAGGGTAGAAGGATAATAATAACTACTATATATTTTATTTTTTGTGATTATGTCAAATAATAATTTTCCATGATTTCAAATATATCATTTCATTCCCCTCGAACATGAAAATAAATTTATATTAATTTAATACATTAGGTACTATTAAGTGTTCCCCTCTTTTAACTTATAAAAGGAAACATAGTATTCTCCCTTATTTACAATGCTTATTCTTTATCGCTTTTCCAATATATATCCTAATAAAATACTATATTCATGCCAAATATCCTAGTGATTTTTTAATTTCTAAAATGACTTCCTTTCAATGATTAATGTCTCTGCCAATGAATTTTTCTCAACGAAGATGCAAAACTCCAATCAAGAGTAATATCATTTCAATTTATTCTTATAATTAATATAAATATAGTGTATCAATTAAAAAATAATAACTTAATTATATTAAATATAAATAATTTTTATTATGATGTTATAATAACTCTTATCAACGTCATTTCTACTATTTTGGAAAAGAAATAAATTTTCACTTATATGTTGAATACCGCCTCTCCAAAGTGAATTCTTTCATTAATCATCACCTCTTCTCATTGATAGATAAAATTTTATATATAATGGTAATAAATTATATTTTTATATAATAATTATTCTATAATAAAGAATTATTATTTATTGTAGTTCCATTCAAACCATCTTAATGTAGAAACACCACTCATCCATTTGTACATATTAGTTTCTCTATAAAGTGATGTAATTAATTTATTATCACTAATTTATATGAATGATTATTATATTATATATTATGAATGATAATTAACTTTATTATATTAATAAAATTACATATATAAAGGAATGATGACATATATACAAGGACCAAGACTACTGAACCTAAACATGCATGAAAATGATGTAGTTATCACATGTAACTGTGGGTATAATAATTAATTGTTAATAAAAATGTGGTATGATGTTATAAGAAAATAATATAATTTGTAATATATATTATTTAGATTAGTTAATATATATATTAAATATATATTTAAGATAATGTATTTTTAATCTTGTACGAATCAAGATGAGACTTGAGGTAAATGACTCTTCACCTAAATATTATTTCATTGAGACATGTTTGTTGTCATTATTCTATTTTGGTTTATAAGGTGTATCTAAATACAATTATTATGTTTTATAATTAATACCCTTATTCTAATTGTATTTAATTCTTTATTTAGTAATATTTCTCCCTAGGGGTTATGATTCAAATTTTATCGAAGTTGTAAGATTTTATATTACAATTTCAATTATTTTATAGTTTCTTTTTTATTAATGTATATTGAAGAAATTAAAAGTATCTAAACATATAAAATCAATATATTCTATATTCCTCTCATTACTTTTATACCTTTAATATATTAGTACCACATTCTTCTCTTTGGTACTTAGAATCTTTGGTTATTTTCTAAAGAAAAACAAACCTTATCTCCTTTTTTCAGAGAATTTTTACATCTATATACATGATATTAAAAATTAATTTATTGATGTTTTTACCTATAAATGATATTTTATAAAAGGTAATTTGTATTTTCTTTTAACATTAATTACAAATTAATAGTGAATTTTTTTTAAAAAAAATTTAAGAAGTTATTTTTCATTTTTTAAAATTTTTTGAAGGGAATGTTCTTTTTTAACATATTCCACAAAGATAAATTTTCCAAATTTTAGGATTATAATTTACTTGAATTTGAATTTTAATTTTTCTATGTTTATATTCAATTAAGACACATTTATCTAAATTTTGTTATTTTTATGTTCAGATTTTATCAAAGTAATAGAATATTTTTATCATGTTTTTTATGAATGGATTAAATAAAATCTTGAAGGTAATTTTAATATATATAAAAAATACCTAAAGTATCTTCATTAATAAAAATTTATGTTATCTTATTGTACCATTTATTTTATTTATTTTGATTTCTTATGATGTTGTTTATTTGGGGTTTATGTTATGAAACATGTTTCATTAACAAGGGTTAATTAAGATATTATGAGATATTTATGATAATCATTTATTTTATATGTTTTGTTATATGATTAAATAATTTAATATTCTTGAATATATTATCCATTCTATATGTTATGAAATGATTATAATATGAGGTTTTATGTGTTTTGAGAGAATTACTAAAAAAATACTTAGTTGCAAAATGGAGTTTTTTTCAATTATCCTTCACGTAGAAAAATATGCCACTCATGTTCGTAGTTAACTTTTTTTTATAATTCAATTAATCATAAAACCAAAATAAAAGAATAAAAGTAAATAAACACAATGATATTTATAGTGTTTCAGGGAATAGAATTCCTCTTGTTCACTCCACCACCACTCTTCTCTATGAGTGGGTTGATTTTCACTAGTCCATTCCTTTTGTTGAGGACTACCAGTCCATATCATTGGGAATACACAACTGAGTAAACATATTCAAAACATGGTACATGAACAAATGATTTAAACTAGACACCAAAATTTATTAAGAAGAAACATCATTCATATGTCCTTTTAATGGTTACCTTTACAACGGAATATAAAAACTAAATGATTTTACATTTTTCTGCTCATCGCTACAAGAAACAACTGATTGAATAGAAACATATTCATGTGAAATATTTTGAAGATTGATTAACTTATGGAGAGTCTTCCAATAATAGTAATGTTTATTGATAAAATTATTTGATAAAGTGATACTTTTTATTCATTATTCACATTGAAAACGTTATGTCATTCTTGAATCTTTTAGAAAATAATTCTATATAACATACATGTTCACTTAACTTCTCAAGAATAATACATTACCCTCAAACATTATATCTATTTACTTGTATCCAGTGAAATAAATTCAATCCTTCTAATTTAAAGACACTACACATAATCCATAAAAAATAGGGATCAGTGACATGTCTTTCTCATTTAAATTTCATTTCAATATTAGAGTTGAATAAAATATTTCTCCATTTTTTCTTCATCCATGATACTTGGATCTTATTATTTTAAATTTTATCTTAAATATAAAATTTAGTATTTAATATTTGTAATACATCATCAAAATAATCCCATGACTACCCTAATGGTAAAAGATACTCCCGGCCAACATTATGTATCCAGTATGAAGAATTAAAACCACAAATCCAAATTTATTAACTAATAAAAATTATCCAATGTGATGATACGAATGAAATTATCCAAATTGATCCATGTAGAAGAATGGAATCACACAGGCATAATATTTAATTATAAAAATATGTTGCATCAGATTGAAAAATTATTGCTATTTTATTTATTTAGTTGATTCACTGAAATTGGTGTATCTGATTGATGCAATGTAGTTGATTTGACAAAATATGTGATTAATGTATCAAATTTATTTGTGTAACTAATTTATATTGATGGATTATATTGTGGTAGATATTTCATGAAGATGATATTTTCAATATAGTAAATCATAATGTAAGTGATTCCATGAAAAAGTCAAATGACATATCCATTAACCTCATATAGATTATTGATTGACATATCCATTTTCACCATATATATAAACAAATGAAAATAGAAATTTTATTAACATTGGTATTTTTCATCTATAAAATCAATAATCCATACATTATAAAATTATTTTTCAAATTCATGAAAAAAATTGAAAACTGGATAACAAAAAATAGTAATTAAAATCCTCAACAATGTGTGAAGGTTATTAAAGATCATCAAAGCCTAAAGTATATGGAATTTGTTGGATCAAAAATAGTTTTAAAAAAGTCTTCATATTTTTTATGATATCAAAACCCCTAAAACACATAAAACATGTTAGATATTTTAGTTGGTTTTAAATACAAAAATATAAAAAGGTTCACTATAAATTTAATGATATCAAATAAATATTTAGTCTTTTCACCCTTATCTTGTTACTTATTTACATTATGTATGGTAGAAACTTTTCCTCCTTTTTAATTGTGCTTTAGAATAAAATATTTATTCTTATTTTTTGTCATTAGAAATAAAAGGTAAAGACATTGAGAAAAATTGAATGTAACACATAGAGGTAGGAACTATTTTTGTGTAGTATGAAAACTAAATTATAAAATTATGGAAAGATAGAGTTTGATTAAAAAATATTTTGATAATATAATATTAAAACAATAACTGTGAAACATATGATAAAATAAGTATATAATGAATTAGTCTATTAATTAAATAGAAATAAATACATATATCCCGATAACACGAATACAAAAAATCTGTCAAGGAACCCATTTTGGTTTCAGTGGTGATGGTTTTGTGGTTCGATCTGGTTTGGAGGTTGATGTATGTTTAGATGTATATATTTTTGACAATGATTTCACTTAAAGATCATAAAATCCTTTTACTCTCTCTCTCAGTAGGTGAGAATTATTGTTCAGATCACAAATAAGAGGCGCTCTACTTCTCATCTAATTCAATGATACAACACACGAGTAAATACTTGGAAAAACATATGTCTTCAAAAAATTCAAGAACCAAATTTAATAATTTTCTATAAATTTTGGAAATAGATCTTCTTCCATTTGAAATAAACATCTTGAGTTGTTCTACATTCCATAAATAGAAAATTGAACATTCACTAATAACATGCTTGAGAAAGAAATGGGTAATTTCTTTAAATGAAATTAATGATGTAATATCACCAATAACGTTTTTCATGAAGATATTCCACAACTTCTATAAATCTATTTAAATTCTAGTCAATGTCAACACATTCTGATCCATGTTATTTACTTGCACAAAAAATTTATGAAAAAAATTCTTAATATCCATTAGAGAGGACATAAAATATAAGATCTAATAGCTAGTAGTGGATCATGTGTCCTTAAAACGGTAGAAGGTTTTTATAAAACCAACTCCCTAACATTAACCAGAACTACATTTTATAAATATCCTTGATTTGATACTTTTTATGGTGAATTTTAATCTACTGTTAATTTTTTATCCTTATAAATATGCACATTCTTTGAATATTTTACCCTCCTATTATTTAAAATATTTTCATTCTTTGTGTTGATAACGTGAATGATGAAATTTTTTTCTCTTGATTTCTTTGACACATCCATATTATCTCAAACCAAATATCCAAGTGATTTCTAATGATTTATAACATTTTCATTCATGCATCAATATAGGTAAACAATAAAATTCGTAATATCTTCCTGTGTATCTGGGAATTGACTGAAAATATAATTTTCTATCTCATCTAAAAATACTGGATATATCATATCAACTTTTAGAAACTGAATCTGGGAAGAACTATAACATATCACAGACATTATCTAATAAAATCCATTATAATTATTATGAAGTACAATAGATTCTGAGGTGGTAATATTGGAGGGTTATAACAATATTACTAAATTGAATATACATTACATATAACCCTTAATATTGTGATAATTATCTATCACGTCAGCATTAAAATTACTGATTTTTTCAACCACATTCAATGAAAAATTATACTACATGGATATGGGATCTTATGATGTATCCTTTTTGAGATGAAGCTGTAGAATAAAGCTCACCAAACAAAACCACTATAGGTAAAATCCTACAAAACAACTTATTAAGATGTTAGTTTCCTCATGTTCCACAAAACATGAACATGAAATAGATTTGGGAACTTGTGGATTGGTTTGAAGAATTGTGATTATCACGAATTCAATAGCCACAATTAATACAAAATTATTAAATTTGACTTAGAGATAGAGGAATAATTATGTTCTATTATTTCATCATTACAATCGCAATGTTTCACTATTAAACCATTACAAGATTCTATTTTTTTTGATTTATATCATTTATTCATTTTAGAACATTCTTTTCCCATTGTTCTAAACTATTTATTACTAAAGGATGTACTTCCAAAGAATTTAAAGGTGAATATGGTACTGATTGTGTATTAGAATTTTTTTAGGCCCTATAACCACATAATCATCTCTATTTCTATCTACATGTTATCTAGGTATAATTTGATAAATTACATCATGCACTGACACTGACTCTAGACTTCTTTCAATATAAGATCTCACAGGCTTACTCTCAGTTGTCCTTTTCTTATAAAAATTACTAGTTGTCTCAAATACGGTCTCTTCATGCTAACCTTATTTAGCTGACCCAATGGCTTCCCAAATTTATAGATTCTGAGAAGCCATATCTTCTTGAATATTATTGGATTCCCTAACAATTGGACAATTAACATGAACTAAAATATATTGATTATTTTATATGTTTTATCTACTCCCATATTTTACACTATTTAAAATTGTGTATCATTACAATGATGTAAGGTCCAAGATTAATCCCCTAGAGTCACACTATTTTGAATAATTTTCTTCAAATGCATATAATCATAATCCCAAAATACACAATCATATTAAAGAAAACTAATGATAGGCTGTTACGTTTATCGCACTACACCACATCGTCTTCATTTATGTCAACATATTTATTTTTTAATACTAATGAAATTAATCTTCTATAGGGATGTTATTTTTATATAAATTTTCCATCACAATAATGTCCATTAATATAATCATGTGCCTTTGAAAACTCTACATTACATTATTAATGAATGTATATATCAAATATAAATATTTAAAATGAAAATTCTAAATCACTCCACCCCTTGTTTTTATACAAGTCTATACAAACATACTTATGAAATTTCATTCATTATGCACCTATTTTTTGGTCACATTTTAGAAAGAGAGGTTCAACAAATACTTGAACATATAAATTGGACATAATGAGTTCATCCCAACATGAATTTTATTAAATGAAACTCCCCCTCATGGATAAAATGAGTGATCTCATATATCTCAATAGAATAGGATACAATATTCTTCCATTTAACATTTTATAAGATTAAATCCTCTATATTAATGTAATAAAACACAATATAAACACAAAATATTTAACTTCAACCTCACAAATAAAACATGACTTCTTCTCACGAAACTCAAAATCAATAACATAAAATTAAATAGAATTATTTAATATCATTTCAATTATCAGAAAACATGTTTTAACATTGAGCTAAATTAAGAAAAAACTCTATTTGAATTAAAAAAATACAAACAATATTAAACAAATATTCTTTTAAATTAAATATATTAAATAAATTGAATATATTTAATTAAATTAAACCCAACCCCTTTTAATAAAATAAAAATGTTCACAAGAAAGGGTCTTAGTAAAACAATTTTCAAACTCATTCTATATAGAGAAAATTCAAGGGAAATATCCCTTTTATTGTGACCACTTAGAAAATTATTCTTTATGTTTATATGTATTTTTCTTGAATGATTTATTAGATTCATAGAAATAATGATATCACTTTTGTTATCAAATCAATTTGATACATTATTCAAATTGAATCCATAGTCTATTAAGGTGTGTTTCATCCAAAATAATTTTCCACAACAACTAACAATAGAAATATATTAATCATCTACTGTAGATAATATGATGATTTACATAGTAAATGTCTTGTTTCAAATGTACACTTCCGAGATAATTTAGAGCCATGAAATTCAGCATTATAATAATATATTTTATTAAAATTAGATGTTATTGGAAAATGTATGGATATAATTATAATTATTTTAATAATATTATAATACCTTGGGAATATTTCAAATGTGATTCTATGGGATTAACCTGAAGTTAAAAGAATAACATATTTTAAACATAATATTTGGTCTATAAGAAGTCAAATATAATACAATTCTAATTATTCAAATATAAATATTGTTTTCAACTGGTTTCCCCACATCAATCAAGCCATGTTTCTCATTAAAACTCAATGTTGTTTTATGTACATTACTTTTTTAAAGACCAGTCATCTTTTCTGAAAAAATTATTTATTTTCATTGATTTAGATCATTAATAATTACATTTGGAAAAATTATAAATATTTCAACATATTTTATCTCACCCTTCATGCTCTTCTAAAAATATTTTTTCATGGGATTTTAAAATTTCTTACACAATTTTTTTTTTTAAACCAAAAATTATATGATCAATATATATTTTATCTAACAATATAGATGAAGATAATGTTTTATTATATAATGTATGATATTCCTAACATACTGGAAAAATATTTAATAAAAGAAACAATATTAAATACTCATACCCATCTCTAGGTGATTTTTAAAGATGACAAGTTAATTTTGTAATTTTAAAAACAGAATTAGGAAAATGATTTGGTTCAAAACTAAGAGGTTTTTCAATATGGACATCCTCTATTTCAAAAAAAATTTGAAAATAAGATTTTAAATCAATATGGTATTATTAAAAATTATTATATGTTTCATAAGAAAAATTGTTCCTAATAGATTCTAGTCCACATACCAGGGGTCATGTTTTCTCATTGTCTATAACTACCTCCTGAGTATAACCTTTAGCTACCAATCTAGTATTATTTATAATTATTACAGCACGATCATTGTGCTTATTTCCTAAAAGTCATTTTATTCCTATAAAAATATACTCAAATTCTCTTTCTACTAATCATGAGACACAGTTCATATAAAACTGGTATGGTTTCTCTTTCATAGGTATATCCATACATTCATCTAATAAGGATTCTTCAATATAATTAGGTTCTAACAGATACCAAAATAAAGAAAACTCTATAATGTTTCCTATAATCAACCTAGTTATAATTAATTTATCTAAACATCCTCTAATGGTATCTAAATTACGGGTATTAAGGGTTATAGGCTCTCTAGGTGGCACAAAATCATGTTCATAGATTCCAATATTTAATGATCTAGTTAGTGAAAATCATTTTCAAATTAATAATCATTTTGGATATTAAAAAGTTGTATAGATCTCATGTTTTTAAAATAATAACATAGTTTATCAAATTTATTTACACTGTGATCAAATGTATCTCTTTCAAAAAAAGTCACTCGAGATGATTCTTCAACAATATTTAATTATTTCATGAAAACTATATATATTTTTGATGTAGTTTAGTATCCTAGAATGATTCAATCATCATATACAAGTTCATATATGCAATGATTATCCTGAAATTTAAAATATATTCATTAATTCCAAAAACTATAAGTTATCAATCTTTTTGATATATACTATTCAATAAATCAATGGATTTTTTCTTAAAAAAATTTCAAATTTGAACACTATTTATTCTATAAAAAGTTATACCCATAACTTTTCTTAGAAATTAGTATACCAGTTATATTCACATTACAAAAATAACTTATGTTCGTGAAATATATATTTATTCGATTCAACAACACCATTTTATAGAGTATTAATGGTGTTAAATGGTATTATTCATACCATTCATTAAAAAATAGGCACTGAACTCATTGCTTACAAATTATCTTCCATGGCCACATCATAAAGAAGTAATTTTCACATCAATCCCCTTATGAAACAATTTGTAAAAACATAAAAATAATGAATATGAGTCGCCTTCAAAAATTAATAAAACCCAGTAAATAAATAATAGTCATCAACAAAACATAATCAAAGGATTTTCCTCATAGGAATGAAACTATAAATGGCACAAAATATTCCATATGAATAATTTCTAGGAGTGTAGAAGTAAAAATTATATATAGATTTTTAAAAATATTTTTTTTCATGATTTTTATGCATCACATAATTTCTTATTATTCATTTAATTTTGAGGTAAATATTAAATGATACCATTTTTGGAAAACATTGTCAAAAATACACATTATAATGTCCCAATATTTGATTCCATTTTAACGACCAATCTATTTCTGCATTTAAAATAGTTAATTAATTAATAATTAATAAATTAAGAACTCACGAGTTTTTATTATATATTCATGATTCCTTAAATTTATTATTTTTTTCTTTAAAAGCATAGAATATATTATTTGAGAAACAAATACAATAACATTTAAAAAAAAGGTGAGATATATTTATCAATTTGTTCTATAAATGTTCAAAATTAAAGGACTTCTTGGTAAGGACATTGTTTGGATTTAAAATATATCTAACTCCCATAATAATTCCTTTAGAATTGTCTAAATAGTTACATGATATCCTTATTTCATTGATAAAGAGTGCTAATTAAAGAAATCTTCACTGATATTCCCTCATAATCCACTATCCATATACCATATTTCATTGGTGTTAGTTGACATTCATATCTATAAATAAACATTGAATAATAAATTGTCTTCATATATTTATTTTTTTGGGACCAACATGGTTATAAATTATTAATTTCTAAACCCAAACAAGTATAGGCTATCCAAAACATTCAACCATGAATTTTTTAAAATACTTTTTTTGAAAAAAAATATTTATTTATAGGACAAATCTTCGGGTTTTTCGAACTAAAATCATTTTTAGTGTCATGTATCATCATAAATAAAACATGTTGTTTTTGAAAGATTTATATTCTATGAACTATTTACATAATCGTTTTTTAAAACATTATGTTTTCAACATGAATTATTATTCCAAATACATTTTTATGAGTCTATCTGTCACCATGAACATATTTTTTCAATGTTTCAATTTTATTTCCATTTTCAATACATGGAAGACAATAAATTTTTATCTTGGTTTTTTAAATTATGACTTTTTAGTCATGTATTATTTTATTTTTGAATGTAACTTTTAGACCTTTTAATATGTTCCATTCCATTTTAATGATTCATACTCTAATTCAAACAAGTAAAAAATACATATCCAATTTCATAAATGTGATGTTTATATTTTTTATTAGTCTTTCTCAATAATAGGAATATAAAAAATGTACCTTGTTGGCATATTCCACAAGGCATATGATGTCTTTTCTTTTGGAATGCAACAAATTTGATTGTGGGGATTAAACATAACTAGAATGCATTTAAGTACTCCATGTTTTCTTCTATGATTTGAAATAAACCATTATGTACCCATCATTATTGATTTAATTATTTTACAAATTTTAGAGTTCCCATATAAGGTCTTATATATTTTCAAAACATTCATAAATCATATTATATTTTAGAAAATATTGAATTATATTGAAATTATAGAAATCTCATATTTCAAATACGAATTAGTTAATGAATTTATATTATATGATGCACCTATTTGAACATATTTATACTTCTGGTCATTTTTTGAAATTGATAATTATAAAGTGTAATTTTCCTTTTTAACCAACCTATGATCTCTAGCTTCATCATCCATCTCTACCTTAAACATAATCAGAGTACAAAAAATATAGGTAAACAAACCTAACATATCTTAATAGTAAATCATTCTTTAAGAATACTTAATATATTACATAAAAGGATATACAATGACCATATTAGTTTACTTCCATTGGAATCATTTGATCACAATAACGGGTATATAAATGAGCTAGGTTTTCTCCCACTACATTCTTCAAGATGAGGTCCTTTATTAGAAACATAATAGATAATACATATCTTCATAACTTGGTTAAAGGAAACAAAAAAATGGGTAATCTCAGATTAGTTATATGGTTTTGCAATGTAGATATGTAATAATAATAATAAACATATGTTTATGTGAACATGATCATAACATTTGAATATTATACAATGAATATCAATATCATAATCAAGATTCATGAAATAAATTTTAAAATTTCATATTATATGGATCATAATAGATTCAAGAGAATAATATATGAAATATAAACATTCTAATATGAAGTTGACTTTTTTTAGACACCAATATATATATATTTATTTCCATATAAGTCAATCTATTTCTTCCAAGTCCATATTATTAGAATGAGATCACTCCCAAAACAATCTTAGTAATAAAGGATAAATCCCAAGTCCATCATAAAAGGAATAGTACATTAATACACCATGTTCACTCCCCTTTACATCCATGTCTATATCATGATATATAATTCTTTTTTTAATTAATTAGATAGTAATATATGTCTCTACAATCTCATAGTGTAATCATACATATGTCAAGCACATGATCATAAATATTCATCATAGCATAACCCATGAAATTAAATTGTTATCATAAACATGTAGTCATTTCATAACCTATATAAAATAGATAGGTTTCAAAATCATTTCACCAAAACATAACCCATTAAATGAAGAAGGATTCATAAGCATGTAACTCTTGAATGATAAAAATGTTTCATAAGCATTATGCCATCAAAAAAACCATTCGGAGAAATAATATGAATAGAACTGTTGTATAATATACCAAGAAATGAATAATTAGCACTAATGGATATCAAGAGATATGGTAAATAGTTTTTTAAGATCATTTGAAAACATTTCATGAGAAAAATAACCTTTCACCTTTTAACAATTATTTTTAAAATTTAAAACAATTTAGGAAACATTTTTTTAATTTTATTAAAACATTTTAAAATACATTAAAAATGATAAAAAAATTAAAATAGTTATTCCTATAAAATTATATTAATATAAAATTAAAAAATCATTTCATAAAAACTTATTTGAAAACATTAATATGTGAATAAATTAGATTTCTGAGTACGGAGAGAAATAAGGTCAGATTTTCTATAAAAATTTATTACTTATATTACATTCCCTAGAGTCAATAAAAGAACTAATACATGAAGATATCAGTACAGAAAGTTGAGAAGAAAATTCATGGGTGTTTTTAAGAGATGAACCATAATATTTCATTAATGGAATCATAATCATAAATAATCCTAGAAAATAATGAGATTGTTGTAATAAACAATTAACAATGTGGTAACATTGAATATAACTCCACATGTAAGAAAAATACAATGAATTAAAATTAAAAAATAATTTAAAGGAGTATATTTATGATATAACATGTCAAATGGAAGTATATACACCTCATAAAACAATATAAGTTCCTAATAAAACATGTGTCACAAACAAGATAAATTTAGACAACAATATATTACTGATTTGGTAACTGTTGAACCGTAAAACCCCATTAAATAATTTTCATAAAATGAGTATGTAAATACAAATAATTTTATTAATGAGAATAATATAATCCACTCAAGAAAATTATATACACAACAATAAATTAATCTATGGAAATTATGGGAAACGTCTTGTAGAAATAAATGATAGACTTGAAATCCCCTTACCTTATGTATTGACTCACATTGTAATAATTTAATAATTCATTATTATAATTAAAGGATTATTAAAAATATATAAAATAAACATATTAATTTAAATATTTCGATATATTATTTACTTTTTATGTTATATTACTTGTTTATTAATAATTCAATGTTATAGGTAAATTTTACATAATAATCACATAGTGTTTCACGTGTGTTCTTATTTGTTATATATTTAGACCTCATACATATATCATGATATCCAAAAGGTAAAAAATTATATAAATATCAAATATATCTTCTATATATTTATTTATAATAATCTATATTTGACGTAAATATAAAATGAAATACTCTGTTCATGGAGATGGTAGATCGTAATTATGCGTGAAAGCTATTTCCGTTTTATTATCTTATTGGGAGAATGAAATTAAATTATGTATATATATAATCATTATAGTTTCATTATTATTTTCATATATCATATTAATAGTCTAAACCCATCCTAAATTCATTTCAATGTAATGTGTGGAAGAATCACATAACTTTTAGGAAGCGGTAATCCACACATTCAAAAAGGATGCAATCATGTTTTCAGAATATTGAAATAAATAAAGTATGTTTTTTATAAAAATTATAAATTCATAAAAATTTAATAAATATCATAAATATTCTCTTAATAATGATAGAACGTCTTTATTTGTAACATCCCAAGTAAGTAATGAATAATAGAATTTTATATCTATGTCTATTTATTATTTATATAGTCTTTTAGAGGCTTAAAATGAGAATAAATCCAATCTTATGCATAGAATACTCTAATATATTTAAAAGACTGTTTTACCGCCTTTTGATGTAAAACCATTTTTAAATCTAACTTTTGACAATTTTATAAGCTATATATGTCAAAATAATTTTATTCTTTAGAATTGTGACATTGAAATTTACTTTGGATAAATTTTTGGTATTTTTCTAACAAAGTTCATTTTTTAATGAATAGTGAAAAATACTGCATTTTACTTCAAAACTGCTTTTTCATCTAATTTAATTATATGGTTACATTATATTTTTAATTGTTTTTAAATTATAATTAGAATATATTTCTACCATTTAATCAAATAGTTTTCATTATAATTAATTTCTCTTTGAAAATTTTCATAAACAATTTTCAATCTTTTGATAGATATTGTTTCTTAAAAACACGCTATTTGTTTTGAAAATAGGAAGTATTTTTAAATTAATTACTGCAATTTATGTGTTTGTAAATTGGAAAAATTTATTCCATATTTGAAATTAGAAGGTCCAAATTATGTAATTAAGGCCTTTTTGTTTTTGGAAATTATGAATTGTTACGACGGTAATTGTCTTTAATTATCGTGATTATACTAATCGGGTAGTTAAGGATAATAAAATAATATCATAATAATATAAAATGACCCCAAAATGTGTCCCAATCCTTTTTTTTGTTTCATGACCGACGATGGGATGCCTTGGGCTAACTTAGGGACACCATGGAATCACTTTTGTGAGATAGTGACCTTTTATCATATTATATTTAACGAAAGGAAAATATAACTAAACTATGTGACACCTAAGTAAAATAATTTTAATTTTGTTTACATAAATGATATATTAGACTATAAATATTCTTTTTAAATCTAAAAATACTTCATATATCATGGTATTTTTTAATAATTTTTATAGATTAAATATATAAATTTATTTATAACACCATGATGATGCAATTATTACCTCTTTAATGAATGATTTAAATAAAATGAAAAAATATGGTAAAATCTTAGACTTACACTTGTTTAAAACCTATTTTATGGGTTTATTTAGAAAAAATATCACCTTATCCTCAAAATATATCATTTTGGGACCATCAAAATATGAAAAGAATTTCATAATAAAGTATCATTTCATAACTCTCGAAGAGTGCCCCCCTCCCCATTATAAAAGGCCCCCACCTATACCCACTTACTCACACTTCTCAAGACCTTATTGCATCCAAACTCTGCTCATATTATCTCTCCAAAACCCTCTCTTACTCCTACAAGCCTCACATTGGGTAGATGTTTTCCAAAGGAATCCTTTTGCAAAAACCAAAAAGTGTTACCCGATTTAGAGGTAATATCATCTCTCGAGTTTCTTCCTTTTATTTTCCTTATTAACTCACCACTATCTTCTTATTATTTGATCCCATAATAAAACCATAATCTTCAAAATACTATGAGGTTGTTATGATAAGGATTATACCTACACTTACACACACCTTCGTCTAATGGTTAAAGAACATACTGTTTCTGTGGGTGTCAAATTACTGCCTCACGAAATGATGATTGTTAAAACTTATTTTAACACCTTTCATGGTGTCCATTAAGATTTCACTATATTTATATATTATATATATTATGCTTATGTTTTTTATGCATCTGTATATTTTTTATATATATCAAACCTTTATGGTTTCCATTATGTGTAAACATGATTATTTCATTTGAGGAAGTGCGGTCTACTGCCCGCTCAATATGATATGACCCATTCATACCATACGTGGTACATATAAAGGATAGTTTTAATGATATTATATATGATAAAATACAGGAATTATAATACTACTATGTATCATTATGTTTTAATTCCATTAAATATGAAATAGAAATTGAAGTAGCGTTCATGCGTATGTACAACTTACTGTCTCCATGAACGGTGCATTTCATTTCATACCATCAAATGTTATGTAATATTATAAATAAATCTATATACTGGATATATATAATATATATGTTATCTTAATCATGAATATCATTCCGGATATAATGAACCTTTGACCACATGAACAACATGTAATTATAAGAAGTCTATTTTTGACTTAAGTACAAAATTCCGACAAAACAAAAATTATTAACATAAATGATTACATAATGTTTATAACATGGAAATAAGTGACATAAAAGGAATAATAAACTTGAAAAGGTTCCTAAGAAAGTATAAATTATGTTTATTTTATTATTCAAGAGATTAAATAACGATCGAGTGAAGTTGGACATGAGGTAAGGGACTTCGTCTCAATCTCCATTCATTGAGACATATTTAGTTTTAATACAAGACTTTATTTTATAAACTGTATAAAAACCTTTGAATTTTCATTTCATTAAAAGGGAATCTTTTTCTATGACGATTTTTACTAATCGAAAAAGGGAATGTTTCTTTTAATGTACGCGGTGAAAATGACCTTTACGCCGCCACAAGTATTATTTGATCTTTGGCTTCCTCAACAAGTCGTAATGTTTTTAAAAGAAAATTAATACCATATACTATATTATGTATTTATTTTATTGAAAATGGTTTTGATAATATATTTTTTATATCAATATATTTATGTGATATATTTTGATTGAAATGTGGAAAAGTTTTCATTCCATTATATTTGTTTTAAGTCTTATGATTTTATAATGGTACTTGAACATTTGACGGGTGGTTACGTGATAAACCAAATGACGGGTGGTGTAGTGAATACCAGGATGGGTGGATACATTATTACCTTTAATGCATTAGTTATGGAAGTCTTCCCTAGGGATATTCCATTTAGTGAAATTTGTGGAATTCGACCGTATGGTTATTCCATTTACGTATGTTTATGTTCCAAGTTACCTTTATATGATATGTGATTTATATGGGTAATATTTTGGTTACAAAAGGGTAAGTAGTGGTCTTTTATTCAGTGAAAAGTATTTACTACTTCATAATGGTGAAAATCATTACTTATGTTAACGTATTCAAGGTTTACTTGTTGTTTTGAAAAACTAATATTTTACTTCTTTGTGTATTCTTTACTGAGCTTTTTATACTCATACCATTTTTTTGAAACATTTTTCATCGGAAATAAAGTGGAATAGGTTCAAGGATGGGAACAAATAAAGTCATGCTGTCTAAAACATGGAACTGGACATGACTCTTTTTTTCAAGAGTTTTTATTTTATGAAAAAAATGAAAACTGAGTAGAAGTGTCTACATTATGACTTTTGAGATGTAATAGTTATGGACTAATTATCTAAAACTCAAAACCTGAAAATATCCTCAATGTGAATTATTCATTTAATTCAAGATTAATTAGTGTTTTATGGCTGGGACCTTATAGTTGGTATTAGAGGGATGTTTTGACAACTTTTGGTGTTAGAATATTGTTAAATTCATGTCAATAAATTAATTTACGGTATGATTTTAATGTTATAGAAGTTATATATTACCATGTTACTTTACCTAAGATATTTCTTTGTTCATAATGGTTTTATATAGATGAATAAAGGAAGCTATGTTGGGACGAAATTAGGAGGAAAACAACCTTCCAAATCCGCAACCTGAGACGATCAGAATCGGAACTGAATAGTTTGTTGTAGTGATGGCACAGTTGACTCAGGCAATAAACGGTGGAGGTATCCATACACGAGATCATGTAGATCTACCATAGAGGAACATGTTAGTACTGGAGAATTTTATGAGGAAACATCTTCCATCATTCAGAGGATCATCTGAACTTGTGAAAGCATAAGGGTGGATTAAATCATTGGAGAATAATTTTGATGTCATGGGGTGTTCGGAACATCAAAAGGATAGTCTCTCTGTTTACCGTTTTGAAGTTGAAGCTGATTAGTGGTGGTCGATTGTGGAAAATATCAGGGATAGTGAGGAGATTGATGATCTTGACTGGGATGAATTCAAAGTTATTTTTCTTGAGAAATATTTTCCTAAGGTGGTTTGTCTTATGATGGAAATACAATTCCTAGAATTGAGGCAGGATGATGACTCAGTTGCTGCTTATGAAGAAAAGTTCACTCGACTAGCAAGGTATGCTCCAAATTTCATTTGAGATCTTGGTAGTAAAATCAATAATTTTTACTCAGGATTAAATCCAAAATATTGAATGGGTTTGGCTTCCTGTGAGTTCAAAAGTTATGAAAAACTTGTTCGATATATGGAGAAGGTGGAAATGGAGTTTTCCAATGATCAGGTGTTCTTTGACAAACAACAGAATAAGAGGTCCAGTTGGTAGGCAAGAAATACTTTATCAAAGAATCCCAGAGTTATGAAAACCAAATATTAATCATGTGAGAAATGTGGTAAAATACATCCAAGAGAATTTTTATCAAGGTCTGGAAAGTGCTTTCAGTATGGTATGTCTGACCATATTGCTCGTAACTGTAAAAAAGATAGTCAAGAGGTCAATGAAAATCCAGCGGTAAGATGTTTTAAGTGTAATGAAATGGTCATTATGCAATTGAGTGTCTAACGAAGAATTAAACTAAGGGAAAGCAGTTAGACTACAAGAATAATGGTGTGTGAAAATTCTTTGCAACTAGTTCAGTAGATGTTGGTCCATCGAATGAAGTAGTATATGGTACACTATTTGTTTATTCAGATTATTCCAATGTGTTGTTTGATTCTGGGTCTACAAATTATTTCATTTCTAAGAAGTTTTCTAGTAAATTGGGAATTCCATCTCAAGATATGAATCCTGAAGTTATGGTAACAACACCAGGGGAAAATGTTTTGACAAAAAGAAATTATAAGAACCATTCTATCCTTTTGTGTTGAAAGAATCTACCAACAAACCTTATTTTTTTCCTATAATAGATATTGATGTTATTTTGTGCATGGATTAGATTTCTAATTATCATGCTAAGATTGACTATAGTGCTTAAGAGGTTTCTTTTCAAGAGGATTTTCAGTTTTTGTACAAGAATGAACCCTAACTTTTGATAAAATATCAGGATGCTAAGAAACTAGTAAATGATGGAAATTAATGTTACCTTGCACATATTGTTGAAAACAAAGGAACTGTTTAGATTAATGATGTGCCAGTTCTAAATGATTATCTTGATGTTTTTTTAATGAGTTTCCTAGTATAATACATGATCGGGAAGTTGAATTTACTGCTGACTTACTCCCTGATTCTAATCTAACTTCCAAACCCCCTTATTTAATGGCTCAAGTGTAACTTTTAGAGATTAAGAATCAATTTCAGGCATAATTTGATAAAGTTTTCATTCAACCTAGAACATCACCATGGGGTCCTCCTATAATTTTGTAAAAAATAAATATGGTTCAATGAGACATTAAATTGATTATAGAGCATTGAATAACATCAATATTAATAACAAGTATCCTTTTCCTCATATCAATGATTTCTTTGATCAGATCCAGGGAGCTCAGTATTTTTCGAAGATTGACTGGAGTTCGGGGTACCATCAGATCAAAGTAAAAGAAGTAGGCATTCCTAAGACCACATATCATACTATATATGTCCATTATGAATTTGTAGTTATGCCTTTTGGGTTAACCAATGCACTGGCTATATTCATGAACCTTATGAATTGAATTTTCCATGAGTTCTTGGATAAGTTTGTGGTTGTATTCAATGATGATATTTTGGTGTTTTCTAAAAGTAAATAGGAGCATGAATGTCATTTAATGGTTATTTTTCAAACCTTAATAGAAAATAAATTGTATGTAAAATTCAGAAAGTGTGAGTTTTTCCTATGAAGAATTTCTTTTCTGGGTCACACTGTTTCAAAAAATGGAATTATTGAAGATCTTTCAAAAACAAAGGATGTCGAAGAATGTCCAAGACCCACAAATATAACCGACATTCATATTTATCATGGTTTGGTAGGCTATTACTGAAGGTTTGTTAAAAAAATTTCATGGTTGTCCAGCTCATGACTAAGCTAACTCTGAAGGGTGTTAAGTTCATTTGGACAAAAGAATGTGATGATTGTTTTCAGGAATTTAAAAGAATATTATTGAATGCTCTAGTATTGGCACAACATTCCAAAAATGGTGAGTTTGTTATCTACAGTGATGCTTCATTGAAAGGACCTAGTTGTTTCCTTATACAGAATGATCATGTAATTGCTTATGCTTCACGTCATTTGAAAACTCATGAGTTTAATTACCGTACACATGATTTGTAATTATCTGCTATTGTATGTGCTTTAAAAATGTAGAGGCATCATTTGTATGGAGTAAAGTGTGAAATATATACCGATCAAAAAAGATTAAAGTATATATTCACTCAGAAAGACTTGAACATGAGACGGAGGATATGGCTGGAATTAATCATGGATTACGATTGTACAATTCATTACCATATGGGGAAAGCAATTAAAGTAGTAGATTCTTTGAGTTGAAAAATTAATGATTCATTAACCATGCTACATTTGGAATGAGAACCTTTGGTTTTTGATTTGATGAACTATAGCATAGAAGTTGTTGGTGTAGGATGTTCTTCGGTTTTGTATCAGGTGTCATTGATATCATCTCTATAAGACAGAATTAAGAAATTAATGAAGAAAGAAAGTGGGTTGCAGAAATAGGTAGAGCTGCTTTAGAAGGGTAAGTTGCCTGAATTTTACATTGACAATGATTGTCTTTTTAGATTTGGGAAGATATTTTGTGTGCCTTGGGATTCACAGTTTAATAGAGAGTTGTAATGCGAAGCTCATAGCTCTCTATTTTCAGTTCATACATGTAGTACTAAGATGTATAGAGATTTTCGAGAGTATTACTGGTGGGATGGTATGAAAAAAGATATTTCTGATTTTACTATGAAGTGTTTTACTTGTAAATATGTCAAATTATTGTGGAAGTTACTAAAAGGGATGCTTCATACTTTACCAGTTCAAGATTGGAAATGGGAGAATATATCCATGGACTTCATTGTGGGTTTACCGGTGACATCTTGATGTAATAATGCATTTTGAGTTATTATTGATCGATTAACTAAATATGGTCATTTCCTTCCTATCGAGATATATTATCTCTAGATAAACATTCTCGGTTTTATGATAATTATTTATTCAAGTTAAATGGATATCTCCTCTCCATTGTATCTGATCATGTCACGACCCCCTCCCACCAAAGATGCCTCTCCTGAGCTGGCAATGGTGAAAGAGATATAATGACCCCTGAGTCCCGCCTCCAGTAGGCCCCGGGGTGGCAACTAGCACCAAGGGTATGAGTTTTCACAAATACGGGAGGCATTACCCATTTTATTATTTAGGATCGAGAAATAGGACAATTCAACCACCAAAAAGTAAAAGAACAAGTGTATAGAAATAAACCCAAACCAATCCCACATGCATGTTTAAACAATTTTATAATAAGGTACAAGTACAAGAATGCTCAAAGTACAATACCAATAGAAAAAAAGGTATAGCAATAGCAAAAACTCCAACTGTCCGACTAGTAGGGTCCCACACATCCTTGGTAGTCCTCCTGTAAGCCTAGAAGTAATCATAGTGTGAGCATACAAGTACACTCAGTAGGGAAACCTAAAGCTCTCGTGCACAATTGGGGAGACATCCTAATGTCCCGTGAGAACAACAGAAGAAACCTAGCAATGAATTCTATCCACCCAACCTCACCAGCCACACTCACCAAAACATAATCACAACAAGTAGTAGTATTATAATAACAAGAGTATTGGGTATCCCCAACGATTTCCCTTTAGATAGCTGATCTTCCTAATGACGAACGTTCTGACACTGCCACACTCTCCCTGCCCGCACACACCTGGGCCTCATGACCACGTATCCCACCCACACACATCGAGGCCTCACAACCACGTATCTCGCCCGCACACACCTGGGCCTCACAACCACGTATCCCGCCCACACACACCTGGGCCTAACAACCACATATCCTGCCCAGACACACTTGGACGTCACAACCACGTATCCCGCCCGCACACACCTGGGCCTCACAACCACGTATCCCACCCGCACACACCGGCCCCTCACAACCACGTATCCCGCCCGCACACACCTGGGCCTCACAACCACATATCCTGCCCGCACACACCTGGGCCTCATCCTGAAGATTCTTGGGAAATAGTAGAACCTGCCCGAAGAGTCTTGGGCTAAAACCACCCCAATCGAAACCTAACCAAAGAGTCTTAGGTGTAAGGTCGCCTCAAGCCATCACAGCCTAGGGGAGAATGAGTAGGATGGAGCTAGTAACTAAGGGAAAAACACCCTCTCCCATGAAATGGGAGTGTTCGACACTAAGTTTTCAACATGGGTGGGGTGCGATAAAACACAAAAGATACATATATATAAATTTACCAACCACATAACCCAACCTATGGCTTCTAAACAGATAAACTGAGCACGTGCCTCAGCACTGCTACTATGAAGAATGCATACAACAATCAACCCCAACCCCATTTAGGTTTTCACGTTTCAGAAGAGTTAGTTTATTACTTCCTTAACTACTGGGAAACTATCCACAACTAACCACACCAATCGTTCGTAAAACATATCCCTGTCATCCACAAAACAAGTTAGGAAAAACATAAGCAACACAACAAAGTTTCTCTTATCAACCAACCAAACCCAGTGGATATTATTTCTATTTCATTACCACACCCCACCATTCATTAAATCTTCCACTTTTATTTAATAATCACAACCCATAGCCCGTTCACATTCAAACCCATCCCCGCAGCCCCGTGCCAACCACCATAACCACAACCGCATCGAACATCAATATCCCTATAAATACTATTTATCGCAGCCCTACTGCCCATTACCAACACAACATTCACACCAACCCACAACCAAGTCAACCATAGCCCCGCTGCTCACCTGATCCACAACAACCCACAAAACACCCCCAACACATGCCACATAACCAAGCCAACACCCACATGTTCATTATTCCATTTTGTTTAATCGGGGTGATCACACAAGGGTTTCAGATATTAACAGCCAACTTTATGTGATTAACCAATTTACACATTTCACTAATTTTCCATCCATAAGAAAAATCCAGAAGTAGAGGGAAACATTTAATTGCATAAGTATAGGCCCCCAACGACCGTGATTTTTAGTAGGTAGAATCTCATTCAATTCAGAACTTAATATCACAGGATATAACGTAACAGCAATCACAACTTCACATCACCATTATATAAGCCAGTTATTATCTTTATTAAACTAGTTCAAAAGTGTTTCACATTAACAATAGAACACCCACCCTGCATGATGCACAAATTAGAGAGACGAAGGTAATATCCCTACCTCAATAGGTTCCTGATAGCAACGCTTCCCCGGATCAATATTAGAAGACGTCTGTCGGCGTCCTTCACTTCTGTCAGTCCCGAAAAAACGTCCTCAGGTGGAGGTCGTAAAGGAAAGGCCAAAGGAAACACAACAGATCCAAGCTCGGAAGCTCCGCCTCGCCGTTACGATCCCATGGCTGATGACGGATCGTAAATCGGAGCTCGGACGACGAAGTTATAGAAGGAAGAGAATTCGAGTATCTTAAGAGAGCTCTGCTCAGAGGAGAGGTGAGGAGAGGTGTGTGTTGAAAAGGAGGAGGGGACCCCTCCTTTTATAGGCGTGAAAAGAAAAAATATATGGCGTGTACTTTATGGTACACGGAGTGTAATCGGTTCTTTCACATAGTCTCCACGCGACTTCCAACACGGCTCTGCGGCCGTTGACTGGTCAACACACGGTTTGAGGGTAACACATATGTGGGGAAGGACTACACGGCGTGTAGTTTGGACACACGGTGTGTACTCATTTATTGCACAGGGCAAGGACACGGCTCCAACACGGTACACGATCGTTGACTGGTAATGCATACGCGGGGAAGGACTACACGGCGTGTACCCATTTACTTCACACGGCGAGGACACAACTGGCAACATGGGGTATACACGGCAAGGGGGTACATGGTGTGTACTCAAACTACACGGCGTGTAATTTCAAAATTCTGTAAAGTGTGGGAAAAGTCCATTTTACCCTCCAGAACACTTCGTGGCCTTCTTTTTGACAAAAGAATGGGCCAGAGAGGTCCGGGCCATTACATTAGTTACCTCTTAAAACATTCGCGTCCCCGAGAATTCAAAAACCAACCCATAAGAACCCAACAAGATACCTCTTAGGTTTCTCTTTATAACAAGAACCCAACCAACAACCCTAATTATAGGTGTTAGGAATTTTCTCTCCTATGTCAAGATATTATCCGCTTTAGGCGGCACTGACTTTCCTACACGGGTTTAATCGCATTTGCATTAATGCATCTTGATTAAGGATTGGGCCATCCCACTTCTGTATACTAAGATTTTTCAACTCACACTGCCCCCAACACCGCACAACCCACACACTGCCCGAACACGTGGTTTGAGGGAAAATTCCTTTTCCTATGTCGAGATATTATCTGCTTTAGGCGGCACTGACTCGCCCACATGCGTTCAATCGCATCCGCATTAATGTGTCTCGATTAAGGAACATGTTTTCCCCTTTTTCCCACACATCCGGACATGCTACACACTCCTAGAGAACAAGGAAAAAAAAGGTCTCACAACCTGATAAGCCAAACATTACATAAATCAAAGGCACATAGTACAACATCAACACAAAGCTCAGAAGAACAAAGGAAAAACACCAGTCAAAAGAACTCTGGGTACTGAGTGTGAATCTGGGTCTCCCTCTCCCTAGTGCTCTCCTCGAGGCTGCCATGCCTCCACAACACACGAACCAAGGGAATGTTTCGTCCACGGAGCACCTTCTCATTATGATCTTTGATTCTGACTAGTCGTTCCTCGAAGGTCGCGTCATCACCCATATCTAAATCTCCCTAGTCAATAACGTGGGAGTCCTTGTGTAAGTACCGACGAAGCTGGGATACGTGGAAGACGTCATGAACCTTCTCCAACTGAGGTGGCACGGCCAGTAGATAAGCCACCTCACCGACTCTCCTCAACACCTCAAAAGGTCTGATGAACCTAGGTGAGAGCTTGATCCCTTTCCCAAACCTCTACTACCCCCGTCGAGGGGAAACCTTCAAGAACACATGATCTCCCACCTAGAACTCTAAGGGCCTCCTCCAATGATCAGAATAAGACTTCTATCGGTCTTGAGCCGCTTTCATCCTCTCACGTACAAGATGGACTTTCTCTGTGGTGCTCTGCACTACCTCTGGCCCAAGAACACCTGTCTCACCATCCTCTGCCCAGCAAATGGGTGAACGACATGGCCTTCCATACAAAGCCTCAAACGGTGCCATTCCAATAGAAGAGTGGAAGCTATTGTTGTACGAAAACCCTACTAAAGGCAAGTGTCGTACCCATGATCCTCTGAAATCCAGAATTCATGCTCGCAGAATTTCCTCCAACTTCTGGATAGTCCGCTCCGTCTACCCATCAGTCTGGGGGTGGAAAGTAGTGCTAAGGCATAGCTGGGTGCCAAAAGCATGTTGTAACCCCCTCCAGACTCGTGAGGTAAACCGAGTATCCCGATTTGAGACGATAGTCATTGGGACTCCATGCAAACGTACCACCTCATAGACATACCTATGTGCTAAGGTACTCACCGGGCCTAACTCCTTGATTGCTAAGAAGTGAGCTGATTTCGTCAGTCGATCCACCACCACCGAGATAGCTTCATAACCACCTTGAGCTCTGGGTGGTCCTGTGATGAAGTCCATTGAGATGTCATCCCACTTCCACTCGGGGACATCAAAATGATGCAACAAACCACTAGTAACACGGTGTTCATCCTTCACTTGCTGACACACTAGGCATTTAGCCACAAACTCCTCCACTGCCCATTTCACCCCGGGCCAACAAAACTGATCCCTCAGGCCTCATTACATTTTTGAATCTCTTGGATGTACCGCCAAGGAGGAGCTATGGAACTCACAGAGAACTCCCTAACGCTTCGCCTCCCGATCAAACAACCTTCCATGGAAAAGCATCCGATGTCAGCTGTCCTCTGACCATCCTTCTGGAGCGTTCCCCTGATCGACACGATCCCGCATCACTTCTGCCTCGGAGTTCCCCCAGTGAGACTCTTCCACCTACTACAACAAGGAGGACTGCACCATCATCTGAAACAAACAGCCTCTAACATCTTCTACCCTAGCATCCAATTGCAAGGCATCCAACTCTCCCATCACCTTCCAAGCATCAACAGATTCCCGAACCACTTCCTGATGTGACTTCTTGCTCAGGGCATCAACCACAACATTTCCCTTACCTTCAGTGTAAAAGATCTCAATGTCATAGCTTGGAGAAACTCGACCCATCTCCACTGCCGTAAGTTCAGGTCATGCTGGGAGAAGATATAACGTAGGATCTTCTGATCTAAGAAGACCAAAAAGTGCACCCCAAAGAGGTAATGTGGCCAAAACTTCAGTGCGAACACTACTGCTGCAAGCTCCAGATCATGGGTGGTAGAGTTACGCTTGTGAGGGCGCAACTGGCTAGAACCATAACAGATCACACCCTTCTTCGGCATCAACACGCACCCCAGACCAAGTCCAGAAGCATCACAAAACACCACATAAATCAACCCTTCCTAGGGAAACCTGAGTACGGGAGCATAGACCAACTTCTCCTTCAGGTAGCCAAAAGAATTCTGGCACTGCTCGCTCCATAGGAAGACCTGGTTCTTCCTATTCAATTCTGTCAAAGGAGAAGCAACTCAAGAGAAGTCTGAAACGAACCTCCGATAGTAACCTGCTAACCCCAGGAAACTACGAACTTCTGCCACGCTCTTGGGTGAAGCCCAAGAAACAAATGACTGCACCTTCGACGGGTCCACAGATACTCCATACTGAGACACCACGTTCCCAAGGAAGTGTACTTCTTGCGTCAAGAACATCCACTTCGACAATATACCGTAAAGTTGGTGGTGTCTAAGGACTTCCAAGACTTCCCTGAGATGCTCAACGTGATCCTCCTCTAACCTTGAGTAGATCAGGATGTCATCGATAAATACAACGATGAACCGGTCCAGAAACTCTTAGAAGACAAAGTTCATAAGTCCCATGAACATAGCTAGTGCATTCGTAACTCCAAATGGCATCACTACAAACTCGAAGTGCCCATAACTGCACCTGAAAGCCGTCTTCGAGATGTCACTTTCCTTTACCCTCAACTGATGATATCCCGATCGCAGATCAATATTAGAGAACCAACCTGATCCCCTAATCTGTTCGAAGAGATCATCTATCCTTGGAAGGGGGTAGTGGTTCTTGACCGTTACCTAGTTCTACCTTTGGTAGTCTATGCATATCCTAAGACCACCATCTGCCTTCTTCCTGAACAAAACTGGAGCACCCCATGGCGACACACTGGGTCGAACAAAACCCTTCTCCATCAGATCATCAATCTGAATCCGCAACTCCCGCAACTCAGAAGGTGCCATCCGATAAGGGGCCATTGAAATCAGACGGTCACCAGGTTGTAAGTCTATCCTGAACTCAACATCACGTCAGGGGGGAGGGGGGGAGGGGGGTGTAGAGTCACAACCTCCTCAAGAAAAACATCGAGGAACTCCCCAACAACTTCTGGGACATCCATCATCTCTGTATCAGCTGTAACCATTGATAACCCACCTAACAATGAAAGGAGAGCCTCCACAAGCCGGCTTCCCACCTGATAGCTCCTCTCGCTAACAAAAAATACGCCCTGCCCATCCACGTCGGAGAACACGACTCTTCTCCGAAAGCAGTCTATAATGACACTAATAGAAAACAACCAGTAGATACCTAGGATAAAAACGTATGGTTGCATCTGTAATAGATGAAGGTCCCCACTAGATCGATGTGGTCCCAACATCAGCCCACATCCCCGGAAAACACAAGATACGCTGTTCTGGACTCCAACTGGTGTAATCAGCACCAGTGGTATGGAAAGTCTCTCTATGTCTAGTCCCAAAGCTTGGGCTAGACCAGGTGCAACAAAGGAGTGTGAGGCTCTTGAATCGAACAAAGAAGAAACAAGAGTGCTGAACAAAAAAAATCGTACCTCGCACCACCTCTGGTCCTACTAGAGCTGTCAACTCTGCTGTGTGCAACTGTCCACGCCCAGCTCCTCTGCCTCTCTGATGTCATCCACCTCCACGACCACGCCCTGATCGAGGTCCCTGAGGAGCACCCTGAGGTCGTCCTCCTTCGGCAAAGTCTTCCGTTGGAGGAGCATGGTCCTGCTGCTGCTGGAAGGGCCTCGCTGGCAACTGGTGCTGCTGAGGTGGGCGCTGAACCTGCCCACCACTGCCGTACTAATCTCGGGTCGGGCACCAACTCTGAACGTGCCCGAAACCTCCACAAGAAATACACTTCGGTCCAGGGTTCGTGAAAAAAAGGGCGAGGACCCAAAGATCTGAACTGGAACTGCTGGGGCCTGCTCCCCATTGGCCTAAACCATGAAGGTCTGGTCGCAGGAGACCTGCTGCTGACTACCTTCCCCTTCGATGAACCTGTATGGATCCCCTCTCGGGGTGCACCTCCCAGTGAGTGCATCCTCTCTACAACCTCTTCTTTATTCTATACTGCCAAGTATGTCGGATGGGTGAAGGGGGTGACAGCATACTAGAGCGAAGGACGAAGCGCCTCCTCCAAAAATCTCGTCAGAGACTCCTCATCCGAAAAGAGATCTGGAGCAAAGCGCAGGAGATCATTGAACCTGATCCCCACCTCTCTTACCATACTCCCCTCCTGAAGGGAGAGTAACTCCTACTGCTTTTCCAACTTGATCATGGAAGAAAGGAATTCCTCTTGGAATTCCATCTCAAAGTCAGCCCCTGGAACCTCTACCTCTATCCTCTCTCCGAGGTACAGGGTCCACCACTATCGCGCTGCACCTCTCAGCTGACTGATTGCTAGGGGAACCCAGTACTCCCTCAGAGCACAGATCAAGGTAAAACTGATCCCTAGCTCCTCAAGCCACCCTTCCATCTCCGTATCCGAAGTACTACCCTCGTACTTTTTAAGGGTCTTCCACTGGAAAGAACGGAGAGTCTTCTTCCACTGGCTATCTTCCTCTTTTTGGTCAATCCTCAACTGATCGACCACCTGAATCTGCTGGGCCTTGGCTGTCTGAGCCACCCGGGGATGACGTCCAGGTGCCATAGCTGTACGGTAAATAAGGATCTCCTAAGCCCAAGTAGTAAGGAAAAACTCAAGGTTTCATTTTATAATTTTATTTCAATTTATTTCACAGAACACCCAAGTCAAGTAAAACAAAATCATGATGATGAATTTACCTTCCCTATGGACTCTACCCTACAATCAATGTAGTCTTAATTGGTCTTTCGGTAGGCTTAGAGTCCTTGCATCGGATCACAGGGAGCCCTAAAATCCCGTGTCCTAGCCGGTCTTCCCTGGCCTATGTCATGCACCAAGATTAACTAACATTGTTACCCTACCATCCCATGAAATCCTCACTGTGCCTAACTCCAGAGTACATCCAATATCTTAACCATCATCTCTAATACCATTCTGTCAGGACCCCTCCCACCAAAGATGCCCCTCCTGAGCTGGAAATGGTGAAAGGGAGATAATGACCCCCGAGTCCTGCCTCCAGTAGGCCCCGGTGTGGCGACTAGCACCAAGGGTATGAGTTTTCACAAATATGGGAGGCATTACCCATTTTATTATTTTCAATCAGAAAATAAGACAAGTCAACCACCAAAAAGGAAAAGAACAAGTGTATAGAAATAAACCCAAACCAATCCCACATGCATGTTTAAACAATTTTATAACAAGGTACAAGTACAAGAAAGCTCAAAGTACAATACCAAAAGAAAACAATAGTACAACAATAACAACAACTCCAACTATCCGACTTGTAGGGTCCCGCATGGCCCTGGTAGTCCTCCTGGAAACATGAAAGTAAACGTAGGGTGAGCATACAAGTACACTCAGTAGGGAAACCTAAATCTCTTGTGCACAAGTGGGGAGACATCCTAATGTCCCGTGAGAACAACAGAAGAAACCTAGCAAGGAATTCTATCCAGCCAACCTCACCAGCCACACTCACCAAAACACAATCACAACAGGTAGTAGTTGTATAAGAACAAGATTATTGGGTACCCCACACCATTTCCCTTTAGTTAGCTGCTCTTCCTAACGATGAACGTCCTGACGCTGCCACACTCTCCCTGCCCGCACACACCTGGGCCTCACAACCACGTATCCCTCCCGCACACTCATGGGCCTCAAAACCACGTATCCCACCCACACACACCTGGGCCTCACAACCACGTATCCCGCCCGCACACACCTGGGCCTCACAACCACGTAGCCCTCCCGCACACACCTGGGCCTCACAACCACGTATCCCGCCCGCACACACCTGGGCCTCACAACCACGTAGCCCTCCCGCACACACCTGGGCCTCACAACCACATATCCCGCTCGCACACACCTGGGCCTCACAACCACGTATCCCGTCCCCACACACCTGGGCCTCATCATGAAGATTCTTTGGGAAACAGTATTACCTTCCCGAAGAGTCTTGGGCTAAAACCACCCGAATCGAAACCTACCCGAAGACTCTTAGGTGTAAGGTCACCTCAAGCCATCACAGCCTAAGAGAGAAGGAGCAGGACTGAGCTAGTAATTAAGGGAAAAACACCCTCTCCCATGAAATGGGAGTGTTCGGCACTAAGTGCTCAACGTGGGTGGGGTGCGATAAAACACAAAAGATACAGATATATATATTTACTAACCACACAACCCAACCTATGGCTTCTAAACAGAGAAACTGAGCACATGCCTCGGCACTGCTACTACGAATCATGCATACAACAAACTTCCCCAACCCAATTTAGGTTTTCACATTTCAGAAGAATTAGTTTATTTGTTCCTTAACTACTGGGAAACTATCCACAACTAACCACAACAATCATTCGTAAAACATATCCCTGCCATCCACAAAACAAGTTATGAAAAACATAAGCAGTACAACAAAGTCCCTCATATCAACCAACCAACCCCATTGATTATTATTTCTGTTTCATTACCGCACCCCACCATTCATTAACTCTTCCATTTTTATTTAATAATACCATCCCATAGTCCGTTCACATTCAAACCCATCCCCACAGCCCCACTGCCAACCACCATAAACACAACCGCACTGAACATCAATATCCCTTTAAATACCATTTTTCATAGCCCCGCTACCCGTTACCAACACAACATTCACACCAACCCACAACCAAGTCAATCATATCCCCACTGCTCACCCTATCCACAACAACCCAAAAAACACCCCCAACACATGCCACGTAACCAAGCCAATACCCACATGTTCATTATTCCATTTTGTTTAACCGGGGTGATCACACAGGGGTTCCAGATTTTAATAGCCAACTTTACGTGATTAACTAATTTCCACATTCCACAAAGTTTCCATCCATAAGAAAAATCTAGGAGAGAACAACATTTAATTGTGTAAGAAAAGTCCCGCAACGACCGTGATTTTCAGTAGGTAGAATCTCATTCAATTCACAACATAATATAACAGGATATAACGTAACAACAATCACGACTTCTCATCCCCATTATATAAGCTAGTTATTATCTTTATTAAACTGTTTCAAAAGAGTTTCACGTAAACAATAGAACACCCACCCCGCATGATTCAAAAATTAGAGAGATGAAGGTAAGATCCCTACCTCAATAGGTTCCTGATCACAACTCTTCCTCGGATCAACCGTAGAAGACATTTGTCAGCGTCCGTCACTTCTTTCGGTCCTGGAAAAACCTCCTCAGGTGGCAGTCGGAAAGGAAAGGCCGAAGGAAAGACAATGGATCCAAGCTCGGAATCTCCTCCTTATAGTTACTATCCCGTGACTGCTGACGGATCGTAAATCGGAGCTCGGACGAAGAAGTTATGGAAGGAAGAGCCTTTGAGTCTTTTAAGAGAGCTTTGCTCAAAGGAGAGGGGAGGAGAGGTGTGTGATGAAAAGGAGGAGGGGACCCCTCCTTTTATAGGTGTAAAAAGAAAAAGTACATAGTGTGTACTTTATGGTACACGACATTTACTCAGTTATTTCACACGGTCTCCACACAGCTTCCAACACGGCTCTGCGTCTGTTGACTGGTCAACACACAGTTTGAGGGTAACGCATACACGGGGGAGGACTACACGGCATTTAGTTTGGACACACGGCGTGAACTCATTTATTGCTCACTGGAAGGACACAGCTCCAACACGGTACACGGCCGTTGACAGGTAACGCATATGCGGGGAAGGACTACACGACATGTAGTACTGGACACACGGCGTGTACCCATTTACTTCACACGGTGAGGACACGGCCTGCAACACGTGGTATACCCGGCCAGGGTGTACACAGCGTGTACTCAAACTACACGGCGTGTAGTTTCAAAATTCTGGAAAGTGTGGGAAAAGTCCATTTTACCCTCCAGAACACTTCGTGGCCTTCTTTTTGACAAAGGAATGGGCCGAGGAGGTCCTGGCCATTACATATCATGATCACAGGTTCACCTCTAGCTTTTGTAAAGGTCTTCAGAAGTCATTGGGTACTGAATTAAATCTTAGTATAACATTTCATATGCAATAAGATGGGTAGTTAGAATGAACTATTCAGACCTTTGAGGATATTTTACATGCTTTCACGATGGATTATCAAGGAATTTGGGACCAACATATTTATTGGTTGAGTTTTCTTATAATAACAGTTTTCATTGCAGTATATAGATGGCAACATTTGAGGAATTATATGGGATGTGGTGTCGAACTCTATCTTTTTGGGATCAAGTAGGTGAAAGGATGTTGATGGGACCATAATTGGTCGAATATATGGTAGAAAATGTTTAGCTGATACAGAAACACATGAGAATAGCTCAGAGTAGGTAGAAAATTTATGCGAACAACAGGAGGAAGGATCTATCTTTTGTGGTAGGTGATCATGTCTTCTTCATATTTTCTCTATGGAAATGTGTGATGTCTTTTGGCAAGAAAGGAAAGATGAGTCTGAGGTTCACTGGACCTTATAAAATCCTAGATAAAGTTGTATCAGTTACATATATAGTGGAATTACCTCGATGTTTGTCCCAGGTAAATAATGTATTTTATCTTAAAATGTTGAGAAGCATATGCCAGATCCATCTCATATTCTGAGTCTAGAGGTAGTTCATTTGGAAGAGAATCTCTCTTATGATGAACAACCCGTCTAGATTATTGACCATAGGGAGAAACTATTACAGAATAAGTCGATTTATCAAGTATAGGTTTTGTGGAAAAACCGCATGATTGAAGAAGCACGATGGGAATCTTAAAATGAAATCCGGGCTAAATACCCCCACTTAGTGGATAAGTAAATAAATTACAGAGATGAAATTTCCTAAAGGGGGAAGGATGTAACATACCAAGTATGTAATGAATATTATATTTTTGTATTAATGTCTATTTATGAATTAGATAGTGTTTTAGAGTCTTAAAATAAGAATAAATTCAATCTTAAGCATATAATACTCTAATATTTTTAAAAGATTGTTTTACCACCTTTTCATAAAACCCATTTTTAAATCTAAATTTTGACAATTTTATATGCTCTATATGTAAAAATAAACTTATTAATTAGAATAGGGACATTTATATTTACTTTGAATAAATTTTTGGTACTTTTCTAAAAATGATCATTTTTTTAATGAATAGTGAAGTATACTGCATTTTACTTCAAAATTGCTTTTTAATCTAATTTATTTATATGGATAGATTATATTTTTAATTGGTTTTAAAGTATAATTATGATATATTTTTTCTATTTAATCCAATATTGGTCATTATAATTAATTTCACTTTGAAAATGGACATAAACAATTGTAAATATTTTGATAGATAATTTTTCTTAAAAACAAGCTATTTGTTTGGACAATGGGAATTATTTTCAAATTAATTATTGTAATTTCTGTGTTTGGAATTTGGTAAAATGGATTCCATATTTTGAATCAGAAGGCCCTAATTATGTAATTAAGGCTTTTTCTTTGCGCATTACAAATAGTAATGACGTTAATTATCTTTAATTATCGTGATTAATTAGCAATTGGGTAGTTAAGGGTAATAAAATAATATAATGATAATATAAAATTACACCAACATGTGTCAAAATATTTTTTGTTGTGTCAGGGCCGACCATGGGATTCCTTTTTCCAACTTAGGGACCCCATGGAATCACTTTTGTGTGATAGTAACCTTTTATCATATTATTTTAAAATAAATGAAAATATAACCAAACTATGTAACACCACAGTAAAAAAAATTTAATTTTTTTTCACATAAATGATATATTAGACGATAAATATTCATTGTAAATCTAATAATATTTCATACATCATTGTATTTTATTATAATTTTGAGACATTAAATAAATTAATTTATTTATGACACAATGATGATGCAGTGATTACATCATAAATGAACGATTTGAATAAAACGAAAATATAAGGTTAAACCTAAGACTTAGACTTGTTAAACACCTATTTTATGGGTGTATTTAAAACCCTTATAACCTTATCCTCAAAATATATAATTGTGGGACCTTGAAAATGTAACACCCCAAGCTTCTACGGTACGCTTCTCTTTGAATAATGTGATAGCGTGTGTTGTACGCAACACCGAGTTCTAACACACCATAACCAATCAAACTAGCCGTTATGAATAGTAATAACTAATTTTTGAAATTATATATATTTTATATTTCAAAATGGACTTCATTTTTGGATTCTGAATATCGAATTTAGCCTAAGGTGAAATTTTGGTACTTTTCGGATAACTTTAATATTTTGATGAATAGTGAAAATTACTAATTTTTAATTAAAAACAACTTTTTTAATCAAAATAATTAATAGTGATAAATTATGAATTTGAGTTGTTTTAAAGTATATTTAGAATATATTTTTACCATTTAATATGATGTTTGTCATTGAACATAATTTTACAATTAAACCGATCATAAACCAGTGTCAATCTTTTGATAGTTATTATCTCTTAAAAACACGCTTGTTGTTTTGACAACGGGAATTAATTTTAAATTAATTTCTGCCAATTTTGTGTTTTGAATTTAGAAAAATGGATTCCATATTTGGAATCAGGATGTACAAATTGTGTAAATATGTAACTTTTATTTTTATACATTTTGAATAATTACTGCGGTAAATATTTTATTTATCCTGGTTAAGGCTAAATCCGGTAAATAAGGGTTAAAAAATAATATTATAATAATAATAAATTACCCTAAAATGTGTCCTAGCCTTATTGGTTGACAAATTGTCGACCATAGAAATCTTTGGGTCGATTTTGGGACCCCATGGTGCCACTTGTAGGTGATAGGGAAATTTTATTTTAATTAAGTTAAAATGATTACAAAAATGACACAAGCATATATCTTTTAGAAAAACAATTTTTACATAGGGTTATATATGTTGGATTTTAGATTATAAATATTAATTAGAAAGATAAAAATATTTCCTACATAATTATATTTTATTTATAATTGTTAGACATTATATAATGTAATTTATTTATGAAACAATGATAATGAATTAATTACTATAATAGTGACAAATTAAAATAATTGATATTATAAATACCAAAATAAATATAATATGAAACTTTTAATGAATTAAACTAATTTTATAGGATTATATGATATATTAGGATTGATTTAATGGACGTTTTTTGGAGTAATAAATCTGTTATTAGTTTCAAAAAAATCAACTATTGAATAGTGTCAAAATTGACATAAAAGAGTTCTTAAAAAAAATATTATATTATTAATTGATATTAAATTCCTAAAAATCTAAGCTTCGGCCAAAAGACTTATATCATGATAGGTTCATTATTAATGGACAACTTGAGGGTAACTTGGATGTATATAGTATGTTTATTAACCATATTATATAAAAATACAAAGAGACATTGTAAAAGTGAAACTAATTAACTTAGAGTTAATACTTAATGATAAGGTTAATATAAGTACCCAAACCTATCTAAATTTTTTTGGTTGATTTGTTTTCGACCCATACCCACCTTAACCTATGAATAATCAACTTTGGAGACATTGGAAACTGAATATGGATTTATTATAAACTAATATCTCTAGCTTTTCCAAAGGTGCCCCTCACCCCTCTTATAAAAGGGAACTCCTCCTTCTCATTTCTTCACACATTCAAAGCCTTTTGGTTCGACCAAACTCTGCCCAAATACACTCCCAACTTCCCTCACTACAACCTAGAGGCCTTAGTTTGATCAGAAAGCCAACCTATGGAGCCCTTTTGATCAAATCAAAAGGAAGAAATCGAAGAAGAGGTAATGATTTCACCACCCTTTTCCAAGTTCATTTCTTCTTCCACTTCTTCTTCCTTTGTTGTTACCATTATAAAATAATAACTCCAGTATCATATATATACTGTGATGTTATTATAAATATGGTACATCCATATTCAGTATTCTATCCACCCTTTGAATAACATGTCACCATACGTGCGTACGTACGGCTCATCGTCTCCACGTCGTGGTGTAATTGTTATTCAATATAATATTATATGGATGGGTATAATAATGATGTGTAACTCATGTAAATAATAAATATAACATGTTAATGATTCTGTATATATGATATACCATCCATTTATATGTTATTTTAATATCAAAATAATGATATTGTCTCTCGTGCATACGTACGGACTACCGTCTCCACGAACGCGATGAGATTCATTCTCCATCGTATCCATTCAAGAATAATTATCATTTGATGATTTAAAAAATGATGTTTAAGGACTTGATATCATTCTGGATATGAATAATATACAACCTACCCTTTACAAACATGTCTTACGTAACAAAACATATAAAAGAAAACAAGTAAGTTAACACCCGAAACAACGATAATACTAAGATATTATTACCAAATCAATATTAAAAAATCATATATGATATCATATTAATGTATATGATTCTTGAATAATTTAATAAAAATTATTTCACCATTATACAGGAGTTTAACATACCCCAACCAAGGAAAAGTACAAGGTAAGGGGTTTTCATCTCACTCCTTATTCCCGTGAGATTCATGCCATATTGCCACCATTACCTTTTGTGTGGTGTATGTACTGCCCATAATTATATTCTTTGTGTAATACACTTTAATTTATGTGTATTTACTTATTCATTGTATGATACCAATTTCATGGGCTGTATGATTCATAAGTTACCAAATTGGTAAGGGTTATTTCACAATCTCTTCATTATCAGAGGTTGTTTATATGTAATAATCTACTGGGATCTCATTACCATCCACATCCATGTTTTCATAAAAATGTATTTCAAAAAAAATTTATTATTTACATGAATATGGGTTAAAGTCATTTATACCCTTGTTTGACTTTTTATAAGAGGAATCTTTCCGTCGTTTTCAAAACACGTTCCTTTTTAACCTTTTCGACAGAATTAACGTAAGAATGTTTTTTTAACTTATACGGTGGGTGCGGTTATTTTCCGCCGTTATAAAATATTCAAAGCTTTCCTTACAAGATTATAAGAATTTTCAAAGAAATTTTTTTTTATATGGCTCTTAAATTATTTCAAAAAATGAAAGAGATATTTCTCTAAAAAGTGTTTTGATTTCAACTATGTCAACATCCTTTGATGGATTTTACGCTTATTTGAAGTTGATTTATTATGATACAAAACTTCTATATTGAATTGAAGGTTTTGTGATATGTTTGACTGTGGATGTGCTATTTTTATACCATTCATAGTTTATGGTGAAATTATTGACATTTCGTATGCTAGTTTTAATACGAATGTTTATGTTATGTTTAAACCTTTTCATATGGGAATGCATTGGACTAATATGTGACGGGTGGAGCCCGCTATAGCTCCTCGATGCATCGGTAGGTCGCATTAGACAAACTAGTGTCTTGGCACAAGGCCTTGGCAAAATCTTATTTGTAGTCTTGGCATGAGGCCTTGGCTATGTGGGTATGATAGTCTGGCATTATACATTCCAACATTATGAAAGTGGTTATTGATATTGCATGTGATTATTCGATTAGTAGAATATCCATGTGAACAAGTAAATGCCATTATTTCATTTTACTTTTTCCATACTATGTTGAAGTTCAAGTTTGAAAGGCTTTTGTTTTAGTAATGCATTGCCTTAAATGTTTATGCTTATTTTGAATGTTCCGCTATATTGTTATCCTTACTGGTCATTTGAGCTCACCCCTTTTCTTTGTTTGGTTTTTCCCAGGATGTGAAGAAGTAAGTTATGAATGACCTCTAGGGATATTATGTGGGGATAATAGTGTGGACTGTGGTGAAATTATGTTGTTGTAGTAGTTTTTCATTTTATGATGTAATGTAATACTTATGAATATATCTAGTGTTTCCAAGGATACTAAACCAATCGGTCTTTCGAGATTTGATCTTTCTTGTGATCATACCAATGTTATGTAATAATGCACCGACTCAGGGTAACTATGGTTGGGGCATTACAGTTGGTATCAGAGGAGGTTTAGTACAAACCTTGGAAGCTAGATTTAGATAAACTCTGATTAGAACATATAGACCTAAGATGAACATTGAGGATTATTATAGAAGAACTTCCATGAATTTTGGTATTGTAGAGATTTTGTGAGTTTTCTGAGCAATACATCCCTGTCTGGATACGAGCAGGTAGAGGCGGCTCTGGCATAGATGTACCTAGGGGTAAAACCCGAAAACACCGCTTTGAGCTAGACTCGAACAGGAACTGGTGCACGACAACGGGCCTTGCTGCACTCTTGGTTACGACACTCTCGAGGGATATGCTTAGGATAACTCTAATTTTCTTTACAAATAATTATGAAGGGTTTATGAGTATATACTTCCTCAAAGAAAACATTTTTATGATTATGGATTATATCCATAAATAGTTCAATTTATGTTAAGTGTTTTATAAGTATGAGATTATGTATTTTGATTCATAAACTGATCTAGTTTATGCCATTGATTAGAAATGGCGCCTAGTAGAAGAGATGGAAACTGTATCAATGCACGCACTCCATGTAGGGATTTCCCTCCTGCTCAAGATAATTATATTGGGGATGGTGATGCAACTGGTTCCGATCAGCTAATCACCATACTGGGACAACTTACTGAGGTTATGAATAATAACCTTACCCGTATGGAGCACCCTAATCCACAGTGTGGAGGATCAATGTTAGATCGATTCATTAGGAAACAACCACCAATGTTCAATGGGAGTACAAATCCCTTAGTAGCGGAGCAATGCATAAATTCCCTAGAGAAAATATTTCAGGCATTGGGGAGTAGTGAAAGGGAAAAAGTTATCATGGCAGTTTACCGCCTCACTGGAGATGCTGATCAATGGTGGTCATTGATTCAAAACATGAAGGTGGATGATGAAGTATCAAATATGGAATGGTGGGAGTTCAAAGATCTGTTTTTAGAAAAATACTTTCCTCGCGACCATCAAGCAGATATGGAAAGGCAATTTCTGAGTCTGAGACAAAAGGAGGATGAGAATGTCACAAAGTATGAGGCTAACTTTACAAGGTTAGCAAGGTATGCTGGAGATTATATACGTAACCCAAGAAGTAATATTGATCGTTTCTTTGATGTGTTAAAACCATTTCTCCGTCGAGCATTAGTCTCACAATCCTTTTCATCGTACGAATACATTGTCTCATGTGCTATCAAGACGGAAAAGGAATTCTCTATGTCTTATGACTTTAAAGCAAAGCAAGAGAAGAAGAGACCTTCTAATAAATCTAGGAATGGAAATAAGGGGAAGAAGTGAAAGGTTGTATATCCATCCTGTGGTAAATTCGGGAAGAAACACCCCGGTACTCGCTTGAAGGGAATGGGAGTCTGTTACAAGTGTGGTGAAAAAGGCCACCAAGCTCGTGATTGCAAGGGGAAGAAGGAAGCTACCAACGTTCAGTGCTATAATTGCAGGGAGATGGGGCATTATGAAAATGAATGTCCTAAGCGTCAGGATAACTTACCTCAGAAAAGGCCAAGGGATCAAGGCCAGGCTTATGCTGTCACTACTACTGAGGTAGAAGCTCCGAAAGACGTGGTTGGCAGGTAATTTAATGGTTTCCTTAAGTTTAGAAAATGCATTATTTGATTCTGGATCATTGCATTGTATCATATCTTCCCATTTTTCTAGGAAAATTAGATATTTCCAATTTGATTTAATAAGGGAGTTGTCAGTTAAAACTCCTAAGGGAAGTATCATTGCAACAAAGTTTTGTGAATCAGTCCCCATTAGAGAACATAAATGTTCTTTATCTGCTGATCTCATCATCATACCAATGATTGAGTTTGATATAATCCTCGGTATGGACTGGATTTCGGAATATGATGTGAAGATTTATTGTAAGAAGAAAGAGGTTACGATTCTTGATGATAATGATAAGGAACACCTTATCTTTAGAGCAGAATCGTCACCACCTAATTCTTATTTAGATCCACCCCCAATAGCTCAACTTAATTCAATTATTGGGGAGGAAGAAAATTAAATAGCTATCGGTGAGGAAAGGAATGTTCAAATAGAGGATGTACCTATTGTGAAAGAATTTGTAGATGTATTTCCGGAATATTTACCTAGACATCCTCTAGAATGAGAAGTTGAGTTTTCCATTGATTTATTTCCTGGATCAAGGCCTATATCGAAGACCCCTTATAGAATGTCCACTATAGAATTAGTTGAACTAAAGAAAAAACTAGAGGAATTGAGTAATAAGGGATTTATTCACCCTAGTGTTTCTCCATGGGGAGCCCCTGTTCTTTTTGTTAAAAAGAAAGATGGATCTATGAGGTTATGTATCGACTACAGGGAGATCAATGATATAACAATAAAGAACAAGTATCCCCTACCACGCATTGATGATTTATTTGACCAACTGCATGGAGCTCAATACTTTTAAAAGATTGACCTTCGATCTGGATACCATCAGTTGTGTGTGAAGAAGGAAGACATTCCGAAGACAGCATTTCAAACCAGGTACGGGCATTACGAGTTTACTGTAATGCCGTTTGGATTGACTAATGCACCCTCTGTATTCATGGATCTGATGAATAGAGTTTTCAATGAGTATCTTGATGAATTTGTGGTGGTATTTATTGATGATATCTTAGTATACTCTAAAAGCTACAAAGATCATGAAAATCACTTGCGCATTATCTTGAAGACTCTGAGGAGGCATGAATTATATGGGAAGTTTAGCAAGTGTGAATTCTGGCTTCATGAGATTTCTTTTCTTGGCCATATTGTCTCTAACGATGGAATCTCTGTTGATCCTTCTATGACCAAGGCAATCCAAGAATGGCCAGCACATATGAGTATAACAGAGGTACATAGTTTTATTGGTTTGGCAGGTTATTATCGATGTTTTGTCCAGAATTTTTCCTAATTGGCTGACCCATTAACGAAGCTCACACATAAAGGGGTTAAATTTGTTTGGACAAAAGATTGTGAAGAATGTTTTGAAGAACCGAAGAGAAGATTAGTCAATGCTCCTATATTGACTCTACCATCAGGGAATGATGGGTTCGTTATGTATAGTGATGCATCAAAGAAAGGACTTGGTTTTTTCCTTATGAAGAATGATAGAGTTATTGCCTATGCATCACAATAGTTGAAAATTCATTTACAAAACTATCCTACTCATGATCTCGAGTTAGCAGCTATGATATTTTCTTTGAAGTTATGGAGGCACTACCTCTATGGTGAAAAATGTGATATGTATACTGATCACAAGAGTTTGTAGTATATTTTCTCACAAAAAGAACTCAACATGAGGGAAAGGAGATGGCTTGAATTACTCAAGTATTATGACTGCACGATACACTACCACCCGGGGAAAGAAAACAAGGTGGCAGATGCTTTGAGTAGAAAAGACCATGGAGTTTTGAACAATATTAGAATTGAAAGGGATCCAATTTTCATGGATCTAGTGAAGATGGACATGGGAATAACCAGGGAAGGTGAAACATCAATGCTTTTTCAAATGGTTGAAAAACCATCATTATAAGAAAGGATTAAGAGTTATCAGACCGATGATGAAGAATTTCAAAATAAGATTAAAGCTGTGAATGATGGGAGATTGAAAGACTTTGTGTATGAAGATGGAATTTTGAAATTCAGGAAGAGACTTTGTGTTCCCGACATACCTGATCTAAAAAGGGAATTTTTGTATGATGAAAATAGTTCCAATTTCTCTATACACCCTGGGAGCGCCAAAATGTATAGAGATTTGAAGGAACATTTTTGGTGGGACAACATGAAGAGGGAGATTGCTGATTTTGTGTCAAGATGTATGGTTTGTCAACAAGTGAAAGCTGGAAGGCAACATCCTGGAGGAGTCATGCAACCTCTTCCCATACCGGAGTGGAAATGGGAAAATATTACGATGGACATTGTCATGGGGCTACCAAAGACTCCTAGAAGGAACGATGCAATATGGGTTATTGTTGATCGTCTTACCAAGTCAGCACATTTTCTTGCTATAAGAGAAGATCTACCCCTGGAACGTCTAGCAAGACTATATATTAATGAAGTTGTGAGACTTCATGGAGTACCCCTATCGATTGTTTCTGATCGTGATCCCCGTTTTACTTCATGATTTTGGAAAAGTCTTCAGAAATCCATGGATACTGAACTTCATTTGACCACTGCTTACCACCCTCAGACAGACGGACAATCAGAACGGACCATTCAGACCTTAGAAGACATGTTGAGATCTTTCTCACTTGACTTTCAGGGTATGTGGGATCAATATTTACCACTGGTAGAATTTTCCTATAACAATAGCTTTCATTCGAGTATCCAGATGGCACCATATGAAGCGTTATACGGAAAGAGATGTCGTACACCAACCTGTTGAGATGACGTTGGTGAATGAAAACATGTAGGCCTAGAACTGGTGGAGGAAACGATGGAAAAGGTAAAGGTAATCCAAAATCACATCAAAGCAGCTCAAAGTAGGCAGAAGTGTTATGCCGATAATCGAAGGAAGGATTTGGAATTTCAAGTTGGTGATCATGTTTTCCCGAAGGTATCTCCATGTAAGGGAGTCATACATTTTGGTAAGAAAGGTAAATTGAGTCCCAGGTATATCGGACCTTTTGAAATTATAGAACGAATTGGGGTTGTGGCTTACTGATTGGCAATGCCGCCAAGTCTCTCCAAAGTTCATGATGTGTTCCACGTATCTCTGTTGAGGAAATACATGCCTGACCCAACGCATGTACTCACCTATGAGGAATTAGAACTGGAACCCGATCTGTCTTATTGCGAAGAGCCCATCAAGATTCTTGATACAAGAGAACATGTACTAAAAAACCGGATGATGCATCTGGTAAAAGTTTTATGGAGAAACCATAAGATGGAAGAGGCAACGTGGGAACCCGAGGAACTTATGATGAAAAACCACCCGAGTCTTTTCCTGTGATAATTATTCTAGAAATTTCGAGGAAGAAATTATTTGAAGGAGGGGAGAATGTAACACCCCAAGCTTCTATGGTACACTTCTCTTTGATTAATGCGATAGCGTGTGTTGTACGCAACACCGAGTTCTAACACACCATAACCAATCAAACTAGCCGTTATGAATAGTAATACCTAATTTTTGAAATTATATATATTTTATATTTCAAAATGGACTTCATTTTTTTATTTGGAATATCGAATTTAGCCTAAGGTGAAATTTTGGTACTTTTCGGATAACTTTAATATTTTGATGAATAGTGAAAATTACTAAATTTTAATTAAAAACAACTTTTTTAATCAAAATAATTAATAGTGATAAATTATGAATTTGAGTGGTTTTAAAGTATATTTAGAATATATTTTTACCATTTAATATGATGCTGGTCATTGGACATAATTTTACCATTAAACCGAACATAAACAAGTGTCAATCTTTTGATAGTTATTATCTCTTAAAAACACGCTTTTTGTTTTGACAGCGGGAATTAATTTTAAATTAATTTCTGCCACTTCTGTGTTTTGAATTTAGAAAAATGGATTCCATATTTTGAATCAGGATGTCCAAATTGTTTAAATAAGTAACTTTTATTTTTAGACATTTTGAATAATTACTGCGGTAAATATTTTATTTTCCATGGTTAAGGGTATATCTGGTAAATAAGGGTTAAAAATAATATTATAATAATACTAAATTACCCTAAAAAGTGTCCTAGCCTTATGGGTTGATAAATTTTTGACCATATGCATCTTTGGGTCGATTTTGGGACCCCATGGTGCCACTTGTAGGTGATAGGGACATTTTATTTTAATTAAGTTAAAATGAATACAAAACTGACACAAGCATATATCTTTTAGAAAAAAATTTTTTACATAGGGTTATATATGTTGGATTTTATATTATAAATATTCATTAGAAAGATAAAAAGATATACTACATAATTATATTTTATTTATAATTTTTAGTCATTAAATAATGTAATTTATTTATGAAACAATGATGATGAATTAATTAATATAATAGTGAAAAACTAAAATAATTGATATTATAAATACAAAAATAAATATAATATGAAACTTTTAATGAATTAAACTAATTTTATAGAATAATATGATATATTTGTATTGATTTAATGTACTTTTTTCTAATTAATAATTCTGTTATGAGTTTCAAAAAAATCAACTGTTGAATAGTGTCAAAATTGACATAAAAGAGTTCTTAAAACAAATATTATATTATTAATTGATATTAAATTTCTAAAAATCTAAGGTTCGGCCAAAAGACTTATATAATGATAGGTTCATCATTAAAGTACCACTTGGGGGTCTCTTGGATTTATATAGTAAGTTTATTAACCATATTATATAAAAATACGAAGAGACATTGTAAAAGTGAAACTAATTAACTTAGAGTTAATACTTAAAGATAAGGTTAATATAAGTACCCAAACCTGTCTAAATTCTATTGGTTGATTTTTTTTCGACCCATCCCCACCTTAAATTTTGAAAAATCAACTTTTTAGCCATTGGAAACCGAATATGAATTTATTATAAACTAATATCTCTAGTTTTTCAAAAGGTGCCCCTCACCCCTCTTATAAAAGGGAACTCCTCCTTCTCATTTCTTCACACATTAAAAGCCTTTTGGTTCGGCCAAAATCTGACCAAATAATTTCCCAACTTCCCTCAATACATCCTAGAGGCCTTAGTTTGATCAGAAAGCCATCCTAAGGAGCCCTTTTGATCAAATCAAAAGGAAGAAACCGAAGAAGAGGTAATGATTTCACCACCCTTTTCCAAGTTCATTTCTTCTTCCACTTCTTCTTCCTTTGTTGTTACCATTATAAAATAATAACTCCAGTATCATAAATATACTGTGATGTTATTATAAATATGGTACATCCATATTCATTATTCTATCCACCCTTTGAATAACATGTCACCATACGTGCGTACGTACGGCTCATCGTCTCCACGTCGTGGTGTAATTGTTATTCAATATAATATTATATGGATGGGTATAATAATGATGTGTAACTCATGTAAATAATAAATATAACATGTTAATGATTCTGTATATATGATATACCATCCATTTATATGTTATTTTAATATCAAAATAATGATATTTTCGCTGGTGCGTACGTACGGACTACCGTCTCCACGAACGCGATGAGATTCATTCTCCATCGTATCCATTCAAGAATAATTATCATTTGATGATTTAAAAAATGATGTTTAAGGACTTGATATCATTCTGGATATGAATAATATACAACCTACCCTTTACAAAAATGTCTTACGTAACAAAACATATAAAAGAAAACAAGTAAGTTAACACCCGAAACAACGATAATACTAAGATATTATTACCAAATCAATATTAAAAAATCATATATGATATCATATTAATGTATTTGATTCTTGAATAATTTAATAAAAATTATTTCACCATTATACAGGAGTTTAACCTACCCCAACCAAGGAAAAGTACAAGGTAAGGGGTTTTCATCTCACTCCTTATTCCCGTGAGATTCATGCCATATTGCCACCATTACCTTTTGTGTGGTGTATGTACTGCCCATAATTATATTCTTTGTGTAATACACTTTAATTTATGTGTATTTACTTATTCATTGTATGATACCAATTTCATGGGCTGTATGATTCATAAGTTACCAAATTGGTAAGGGTTATTTCACAATCTCTTCATTATCTGAGGTTGTTTATATGTAATAATCTACTGGGATCTCTTTACCATCCACATCCATGTTTTCATAAAAATGTATTTCAAAAAAAATTATTATTTACATGAATATGGGTTATAGTCATTTATACCCTTGTTTGACTTTTTATAAGAGGAATCTGTTCGTCGTTTTCAAAACACGTTCCTTTTTAACCTTTTCGACAGAATTATGGTAAGAATGTTTTTTTAACTTATACGGTGGGTGCGGTTATTTTCCGCCGTTATAAAATATTCAAAGCTTTCCTTACAAGATTATAAAAATTTTCAAAGAAAAAGTTTTTTTATATGGCTCTTAAATTATTTCAAAAATAGAAAGAGATATTTCTCTAAAAAGTGTTTTGATTTCATATATGTCAACATCCTTTGATGGATTTTACGCTTATTTGAAGTTGATTTATTATGATACAAAACTTATATATTGTATTGAAGGTTTTGTGATATGTTTGACTATGGATGTGCTATTTTTATACCATTCATAGTTTATGGTGAAATTATTGACATTTCGTATGCTATTTTTAATACGAATGTCTATGTTATGTTTAAACCTTTTCATATGGGAATGCATTGGACTTAATATGTGACGGGTGGAGCACGCTATAGCTTCTCGATGCATCGGTATGTCTCATGAGACAAACTAGTGTCTTGGCACAAGGCCTTGCAAAAATCTTATTTGTAGTCTTGGCGTGAGGCCTTGGCTATGTGGTTATGATAGTCTGGCATTATGCATTCCAACATTATGAAAGTGGTTATTGATATTGCATGTGATTATTCGATTAGTAGAATATCCATGTGAACAAGTAAATGGCATTATTTCATTTTACTTTTTCCATATTGTGTTGAAGTTCAAGTTTAAAAGGATTTTGTTTTAGTAATGCTTTTCCTTAAATGTTTATGCTTATTTTGAATGTTCCGCTATATTGTTATCCTTACTGGGCATTTGAGCTCACCCCTTTTCTATGTTTTATTTTTCCCAGGATGTGAAAAAGTAAGTTATGAATGACCTGCAGGGATATTATGAGGGGATAATAGTGTGGACTGTAGAGACATTATGTTGTTGTAGTAGTTTTTCATTTTATGATGTAATGCAAAACTTATGAATATATCTAGTGTTTACAAGGCTACTAAACCAATCGGTCTTTCGAGATTTGATCATTATTGTGATCATGCCAATGTTATGTAATAATGCACCGACTCTGGGTAACTAGGGTCGGGGCGTTACAGAAAATCTTAAAATCATTTCATAATGAATTAGCATTTCATGACATTCCGTGAGTGACCCTCCTCCCTCTTATAGAAGGCCCCCACCTCTACCCCCTTACCCCCACCTCTCATGCCCTTGGCTCATCCAACCTCTACTCATATTACCTCTACACATAGCTGTATTATTCCTAAAATCCTTATGATGGGAAGAAGTATTCTCAATGAATCCTTTGGATTAAACCAAAAAGAGTTACCCGATTTAGAGGTAATGTCTTCTCTCGAGTTTCTTCATTTTATTTTCATTCTTCACCTTCCACTATCTTCTTCTTATTTGATCCCATAATAACACCAGTATCCTCAATATACTAGGATGTTTTTATGATAAGTATTCTGCCTACACTTACACACACCTCCGTCTAATGGTTAAAGAACATACTGTTTCATTGGGTGTCGAATTACTGCATCACGAAAAGATGATTGTTCAATCTTATTTTAACACCTTTCACGGTGGAAATTAAGATGTCACTATATTTATATATGATATATATTATGTTTATGTTTTCCTTATGATTCTATATTTTTTTATATATCAAAAATTTATGATTTCCATTATGTGTAAACATGATAATTTCATTTGAGGAATTGCAGACTACCGCCACCTCAAAGTGATATAACATATTCATACCATATGTGGTACGTATTAAGGATAGGTTTAATGATATTATATATGATAAAATACGGGAATTTTAATACTACTTTGTATAACTATGTTTTAATTCAATTAAATATGAAATATAAATGGAAGTAGCGTTCTTGCGTACATACCTCTTACCAACTCCATGAATGGTGCATTTCATTTCATACCACTAAATGTTATGTACTGTTATAACTACATGTATATTCTAGATATATATAATATATATGATATCCAAATCATGAGTATCATTCTGGATATAATGAACCTTTTACCACATTACCAACATGTAATTATAAGAAGTTCATTTTTACATAAGTACCAAATATCGACAAAATGATAATTATTAACTTAAACAATTACATAATGTTTATAACATGGAAAGAAGTGATTTAAAAGGGATAATAAACTTTAAAAGGGCTCTTTAGCAAGTATAAATTAACATTATTTTATTATTTAGGAGATTAAAGAATGATCGATTCAAGTCAAACATGAGGTTGGGGACTTCGTCTCAATCTCCTTTCATTGAGGCATATTTTCTTTTAATACAAGACTTTCTTTTATACACTGTATAAACACCTTTGACTTATCATTTCATTCAATGGGAATCTTTTTCTACAAAGATTATTACTAAATGACAAGACAGAATGTTTCTTTTAATTTATGCGGTGACAATGACCATTCTACCGCTATGAGTATTATTTGATCTTTGGCTTCCTCAACAAGCAGTAATGTTTATAAATGAAAATAAATACTATATACTATATAAATTATTTTTGAATAGAAAATGGTTTTGATAATTTATTTGTTATATAAATATATTTAAGTGATATATTGGGATTGAAATGTGGAAATGTTTTCTTTCCATTATATTTGTTTTATGTCTTATGATTTTATTATGGTACTTGGACATTCAACGGGTGGTTACCTGATAAACCAAATGACGGGTGGTGCCGTGAATTCCAGGATAGGTGGTTACGTTATAACATAAAATTCATTGGGTATGGAAGTTGTCTGAATGGCTATTCGATTTAGTAACATGTGTGGAAGTTGACCGTATGGTTATTCTATTTACGTATGTTAATGTTCTATGATACCTTTATATGATATGTGATTTATATGGGTACTCTATTGGTTATAAAAGGGTAAGTAGATATATTTTATTCAGTGAAGAGTATGTACTACTTCATAAAGGTGAAAAGTATTACTTATTTTAAGGTATTCAAGGTTTACTTGTTGTTTTGAAAAACTAATAGTTTCCTTCTTTGTGTATTCTTTACTGAGCTTTTTATGCTCATCCCATGTTTTTGAAATGTTTTTCAAACGACATAAAGTAGAATATGGTCAAGGATGGGATCAAGGAAATTCATTCTATCTAAAACATTGAACTATACATGACACTTTTTTCATGATTTTTTAATTTATGAAACAAATGGAAACTCAGTATAAGTGTCTACTTTGTATCTTTTGAGATGTAATAGTTATGGCATAATTCTCTAATACTCGAAACCTAAAAATTTCCTCACTGTAAATGATTCATTTAATTCAAGATTAATTAATGTTTTAAGGATGGGTCCTTATATTATTCCCATCCATTAACAGTGGAAATATAATAATTTTGGACATCAACTCACCATGTGATAGTCCTCCATACATACTAATGATTATTGTGTATCAAATTTGGTGGAAGTTAGTATGAGTGTAGGTTTAAAAATTAACGTAACTACATATTAGTATATTTATTATACACATTTGATTATAAAATCATGTAATATGATAATTAAGGGGTGGAGAAATGAAAAAAACAAAAGAGCTTGTTGAAGGATGCTACATCCATTTTTGGTAACCCCTTTTGTTTTGTACTAAATAGAAGATTATCTAATGAAAGGATGATGTTTGTAGTATTGTTTGGAAGTGGTTGGATGATTAATTGGGTATTAAGAGGTTTGTAAGAGATATTTGGTTGAGTACCATTTTATTAGGTGGAAAAGTGACATTCATTTGAATATAAAAAGGTAAACACAATTGAGTGGTCTCCCTTACACATGGGCCTCTAATAATTTAAAATTTTTTATATAAGATGGAAATTGGTCGAAATATTTCAATAAAATGTATTTTTTACAGGTTCCTAGGATATTTGGAAACTTAAATTAATGATTAACTACTAAGTAAACTTATTTCTACCTTACTCGTTATAATTAATTATAATTTCTTTCACTAATATTTTAGATAAAAAAATAATATGACATTATTATAAATTATAAATTATTGTAATTAAAAATATGGAATCCAAATTTCAAAATTCAAATCTCATTATTGGGGTAAATTAATTTAAAATTAATCATATATATGTGTTGCGATGACATCTTTTTAAGTTAAAATTCTTAAAAGTTTTCAATGTTTTTATATCGAATTTCAATGTGAAATTATTTCCAATGAAGTAAATTTGATTAATTAATTTAAAAAGGACGTAAAATTACTTTAAAACCAATATTAGATTTAATTTAACAATATAAATAAAATACAAAAAAAATAGTTTTAAATTAAAATTTAGTTTTTTTTCACTATTTATCAAAAATGAATTTTTTAGAAAAATTCCCAAAATTCAGTCTAATTTAATTGTAAAATTCATAATACAAAAATTAATTTTACTATGAGAAATAATATTTATAAAATATTATAATTTTTGTTATTGTTGTTCATATAAGGACACAAAAATCAACACATTTGAGAAAATTTTATTTTAAAACATATAAATACATTTCAAAATATTATATGTTAATTATCAATATGTTTTATTTGTATTAAAAAAATTATAATTAATATATTAAATGTAGTTATTAATATTTATATTATTAATTTTAATGGATTTGTTATAACTATCTCATTTAAATATTTATGACAATAAAAGATTATTTTGTACAAACACATTGTTTCATATAACACAAGACAATATGATCTTTCAAGTAGAAAAGTCTATCACGGAGTAGAATATAAAATAAATCTTCATATTCTATATTATACAAATCAATACATTAGTGAAAAATGTTTTATTTTAATATTTTTTATAAAAACTCATAATTTTATATTTTACCGCATTAAAATGAATATCTCCCATGAAATTCATCATTTTGATATTGAAAAATGAGAATACTTATACCTCATTATATCCTCATGTATTAATGTATCTTCCTTTAATTGGTTATTTCTCCATAACAAATTGACCATGAGAGTGGTATTGATTCATATAACCTTCTCTATTGATCAATAATTTTTACTGATTATTCATTGTAAGAATGATGATGCACCAGGGGTTTGACCTATAAGTGTAGTACATGTTCATGTTTAGGTATGTACGTATTGAGGATAGATACATAGAACCCATAATAATATTGTTAAATAATTTGATGAATTACAACAACATAAGATACCATCTTGATATGATCAGTAATCTTAATGGGACCGATATTCATAGGTTTTAATTCTCCTTTCTTCTAGAAACTCAATATGTTTTTCTAGGGAGAGATCCATAGAAACACATTCGTGCCAACATAAAATTCAAGATCACATTAATGGTTGTAATCAATTTTTTACTCCAACCTATAGTTTCATTGATATGTTAAAGAATGGATATAATATTATTTTCCATTTCATTTATGATTTTAGGTACAAATAGTTTTCTTTATCCTATTTCATCACAATATATTAGAAATAAAACTCTAAAATATCCCTAATGTGCTCTAAATATGTATGTTAATTGACTACTACCCATATAACATTAAACCCTTTTCCAGTTTTGGGGTGTCCAATACCTAAATCCATAGTGATGTCGTCCCATTTTAATTTTTATATAGATAATGGATGTAACATCCCATTAGGATTTTGAATATTATCCTTAACATACTATCATGCTATTTTCCCATAAGAATACTCTATGATATCCATCATCATTCCATCCCCCCCAATGTTTTCTATGAAGTCTCTCTACATATGCAGGATTCTATGATGCATAAAGAATGATGAAGTATAATATTCCTTAAATAGCGCCTTATTGAATCCAATATAGATGGAACACATAATGAGTTCTAGAACCTTATCATTCTATCCTGATCGAGGTTAAACATAGGAACAATTCTAATATTTTTTGTAGTTCTACATATTCATTCAGTGCCCCATTAATCATTAATTATCTTGAGGGAAGAATATTCAATTGAGTAAGATATGATTTTACCCTTCATTAATTATTTCCTTACCCATCATTTAAAAATCTATAAATATTGGATCTTTTTTTATCCTCATTATAGATAATCTTTCATGATATTTTTTGTTCAAATAATCAACAACCGTGTTCATTTTTGTAGGGTGGTAAATTATTAATCAATCATAATATTTTATCATCTCTAACCATATTCTCTGAGGCATGTTTAACTCATCCTATGTGAATATATATTTTATAGTATTATTATTGGTATATATATCATTCTTTTCTCAATTAAAATAATTACTTTGTATATTTAATTAATAAAATATCACAATTACCTCCAAATCATGTTTTTGTAATTTTTCTCTTAAATCATCAATAGACATGAGTAATAGCCTATAACCCTATTACACTATATAAGATCAAATCCCAATCACTTCATGGATGCATCACTATAGGTTATAAACCCTTGTCTAATATAGGATAATATAGGAATAGGTGTGCTAACAAACCATTATTTCGGTTACTAGAATTTTTTTGCGCATTCATTTCTCCATAGGAACATCACACTATTTTGAGTTATATTTTACAGAAGATTAGATTGTCATGATAAATTCTCCACAAACTATTGATAATATCTATATAACCTATGAAAAATAAGGATCATAGTCACTGTTCTTGGTCTAGGCCTTAATTCAACAGCCTTCAAATTGGTGGATCTACTGAAATACCCTATCTTTAAATTATTTAAAAAAAAAGTAAATCCTTTTTTAGAAAAAATAACACTAATTAAATATTCAATAACATTTATAAATCTTTAGGGTCATTAATACCATTATAATTTAGTATTCATGTTATTATATTCTCTTGAATATATAATAACATTCTCTATAAAGACTACAAAAATGGACAATGCAATCTTTAAAGACAGTATTTAAAATGACTGTAAAGATAGAAGGGGAATAAGTAAGAGAAAAAGTAATAACTATATATTCATAGGTTCTGTACCCTGTACTGAATGTATTAATGTGTATATCACCCTTATTCTCTCTCAATTGTTGATATCCATAATGAATGTCAATATTGTAAAGGCATTGAGCTCGGTGTAGTTGATCAGACCTGTCATCAATATAGGGAAGAGGATACATTTTCATGATCTTGATCTTTCTAAACATATGATTATCCATTAAAATTCACATTGATCCATTTTTCTTTTTCACAAAAAGAATAGGTGCTACTCATTGTTACACACATGGATGAATTAATCCCTTATCAAGGTATTCATGGAGTTTCTTCTCCAATTCCTACAACTCAATTGGGGTCATTCTATATGGATTCTATGAAATTGGTGTGGAACCAAGTATGAGATCAATTATGGAATCAACATCCCATATGTGTTGAAGGAATACAAATTATTCTATAAATACATCCACAAACTCCCCAACAATAGGAATATCATAGATATCAATTTTATCTCCATTAATTTCAAATGAATAGACGATCTAACTAGTAATTAATAACCATAGTGTACAAGTAATCTTCATAGTATGTTCATAGTTATAATCACAATGATATATGGGAATGGATTCCATTTAAAAATAAAATTTAATTTCCTTTCCTCAAAAATTTATGTAGTTTTCATTAAGAGAATGAATATTTATGTCAAATATGACATAAAATTAATCGTGATGATGAATGAAAAGATTTCCAAGAATCACATTCTGACGAATGTCAACCGAAGAGGAAGCACACACATGAGATGTGATCCTCATACCCATTGGTTTTGAACATTATAATAAAACATTTAATAATTTTGGTGGAATAATATTTCCCATATAATTTTATTTACATATATATTTGAGGGAAGGTGCATAATTAAATAAATAATTATTAGTTCTAATGTTGATGGTAGGTATACCTGTCCCCAAATCATTATCACACTCCTCATATTAAACAGTGATTCCATGATAATTTCCCATTTACTTAAAATTATGTGGTTAGTGAAATGTATCGTTATGATTAACCATAAATTTTTTCATTGGATAATATAATTTCCATTCTTAGCACACTTGAAGCACCGATGTGGTGAAGGATTATTATTTGATGCTCTCTGTCCAAAACTGTTGTGATTATTTTTTTCCCATCACTTCATCAATAAATTTTCTTGCTGACCTTCTCTTCTGCACTTAATAAATTTATTAGTACCTTGATTATAATTTCATATGTACATCTTACCACACCAAGATTATAATGTAAAGTTCAACTTATTCTCTCTATAGTTTTTAGATATTCGTTTGAAATATATCTTCCTTTTAATTTTCCAAACCATGAGATGCATTCATAACACTAACATTCATTTTGAATAAGATTTCAACACACAATAACTTCATATGTAAAAAAGTATCTTATGACCAATATAGTTCTATGAAATGCCATTAATAAGCTAAAACCCTATAAATTTTCATTTCATGTTGGAAGATAATACCTAAGGAATACCTCTCATGTCATGAAAAATTATACCTGTAGGTACCAATAGATTCATAAACCATTTACCTTTACTTATGAAAATATTTCTACAACATTGTCCAAATAATACGATGAAATTAAATATTGAAAAATAAATTCATGGACTACTCTCAATCCATGTATCTAATTTCATCTTGTTGCCTCATATTTTTGGTTAGTGTCTACTTCTATCTTAATGCACCTTCTAAATATTTAGATGTTAGAATAAATTTCTCATGTTTTGAACACTTCAGAATGGAAGATATATATTTACTGTAATAGATCCACTATTTAGAATCATGTGGATCAAGAGTCTCACTAAATGAAGGGGGGATTATTTCTTGAAGGACTCAATATAATTTTTTACCTCCGTGGATATTTTGGATGTCTATTATAATTAATTTCTTGAGAATTTTGAGTGAGAATAGCAACCAGATTATGAATTCTAGCTCCCATAGAATTTGGATAATGACAAAACAATCATTTAATTTCTCATCACACCAAACATTGATGTTTCCCATTTGGGTTCCATCCTTTTACAAAAACATAAAACCATAGAGTAAGAAACAATAATTATAGAGGGGGAACTTATAATCACAAAAATTCACATAGATAATGTTCGAATTATGAAAATTTGTTTAGTATATGTCAGCTTAGGTTTATCCATTGTTATTCATTAAAAAATAATATTTATGTCCATCGTGATGGTTCAAGAATTGTATTTGTATTCCTAAAATCATATCCCATGGGAGTGTGAAACCATGTGTGCAACAACACCAACTATCATGATCCCATTCCCTATACAATTTAACTCAATATGGTGATTTAAATTTTATTACACCTATATACATCTATGCAAAAGACACACCCAATTGTAGAATCTATACAAAATGCATTTCTAGGAAACCACTACCTCTATTCATTACCAAAATTCTATCACATTTTCCCATACTTTTACATATCCTTATATATATCCTTAGACATGTCCTTTGGGATCTCACTATGGTTTAGTCATCATAGTATCTAGATTATAACTAAAAATTTTATTTTATACCTACTATATAGAACCCCTCTAAACATACATTAACATTACATCATTTTTGCAGAATACATAATATATTTCACAAAAAGATGACCAAAGAACATATTAGTTTCATGCATTTACAAAAATGGAAACAAAAAAACTAGTACACAAGTGAGCTACATTACCTAGCACTAGATTATTCCTTGAAATTACCCTACTTAGACACATAATATATAATAAATATCTTGATAACATAGGGTAATGAATCATAAAAATGGGTGATATCATATTCACATTACATGTACATATAATAATGAGGAAAGTGTATGGGAACAAGATAGTATTATTATAATATCATACCATACATATCAAATATCTTAATTAGGAGTCATTTCATAAAAATTTGTACTCAATAAGAAATGAATCATACGGGAATCAAGAGAGTAATCCATAAATGCATAACATAAGAAAAATACATTGAAATTTTATAGATATAAAAACATTTAAAATGATATTCATAATAATTTAGGAATCACTACCAGTGAGAACATAGTTGAGTGGGTTCACTCAACATACCATTTTAGTTCTAACATATCACTCTATTGTCCATATTAGTTGAAATATTCCTTTACTAACCGAGTTTACTCCCCACTACATCCATTTCTATTTCATTAGTCATAAATCATTAGACAATGAATTAGAGGGAGATATTTGTCCCAGCCATATCATAATGAATTCATACATATGTTTTCCATTAGATCATATAAATTATTCATATAATAATCAATGAATTGTAATCGATATCATAAACATGTAATAATATCATAAAAAATGCCCAATAGACTAGTTTCATAATCAATTCATCAAACAATAACATATGAAAATAAGCGATATTCAAAACCATATATCCTATGAAATAGAAATGAGTTTCAAAATCATCTTTCCATGAAAACTAAATCCATTACATATAAGAATATAAAAGGAACCATTGTGTTATTTTTAAAGAAAGGTATGAGTAACAAAAATTTATTTCACCTTATATTGATAATAATTTTGAAGAAAAATTAAAAAATCTTCTTGAGGAAAATATCTATTCTTATTTGTGAATTTTTTTTAAAACAATTTTTTTTTAAAACCAATTTTTTCAAATATATCTTTAAAACATATAATGAAATATTTAGAAAAAATAAAACTATTTTAAAATAATTTTCATATATTAGATATTTATAGTTGGTTTTATAAAAATATTGAAAACATTTTCGAAAAAATGATTTTATGAATAAAATATATTTCTAAATGAAGAGAGAATAATGTTAGATTTTATAAGATTCATTTTCTCAATTATCATAACTACCAAAGAGTAAATGTTTTTACTAATATAGAAATGATTCTCGAATAACTATTTTATAATAAATTTCATTTTATTAATGAGAATTGGACCAAAAAAATATATTTAAGTATAATCAGAAAAATCTCGGTAGAGAGTTATATTTTTTCAATAAACTGTTACCACATTGATAAGATTGTATCAGACAAAAAAAGTAATTAAATGAAATTATATGAAGCATAAAATATAAATGAATGTATTAAATTAATGATATAAAATTTCATATTTTAGTATACACTCATCAAAAAAATAGTGGTGAAAAGAAAACATATATCTCAAAGAAAAAATATTGAGAAAAAACAACCTAACTGATTAGGTAATTTTGGAACTCTAATGCCCCAAAAAATTGAGATCATAAAATTTTTATGTAACTATCAATAAATTTGATTATATTAATATTTAATAATATTAACGTATATTATATAAAACAAAAAAAAGATACTAATTGTGATTATGGTATTAATTATTCATAAATAATAGTAACACTAGAAATCCCCTTACCTTATTTATTGACACTCTTCATACTCATTGAAACCTCATGTATAATAAACCTTGGAGTATTAAAATTCATTAATAGAAAAATATTAATTTATATAATAAAATATATTATTTACTTATGACTTTATATTACTTGTTTATTAACATGTCCATGATAATGTTACATTTACGGTAACAACTGCTTTGTTTTTCACAGATGTTTTGATTTGATATCTTTTTTGTAATCATACTTATATCCTGATTTAAATAATTAAAACCATGATATAAGTAATATATATATATTATATGTGTTTATAATAATCTATAAATGATATAAATAGATAATGAAATGCACCATTATTGGAGATAGTAAGCCATTTGTACGCATGATCATTGTTTCAATTTTTTTATCGTTTTGAATGAAGGAAAAGTAATAGACGATTTTTTATATAAATAAAAATATATTATCATTAAATTATGATTATTATTTCGTATATATAACATATGTTTATTAAACTTTTCCTTAATACATTTTATTTAATGTGTGAATGTCTAACATCGCCTTGATGTGGTGGTAGTCCACACATCCACAAATCAAATTATCATCATTACAAAATTTGGATAGAAAATTATTATAAATTATATAATAATAATAGAATAATAAATACATCCTAATTAACATTTATTTCACATAAAAAAATTCAACACTATTCCCAACCATTAATGTTGGATATCAAATATCGAGGGATATTGATTCATGTGGTGGTAGTTTTTAATTGACATGAAGAATGATTCCATATCCCATTTAATGGAATTAAGTGTGAGTATATATAGAACCCTAAAATATAAAATATCATTATATTTTGGATATATATGTTATTATATAATCATGGAATAAAAATAGTTCAGGTTTTGGTTAATGGAATAAATCAAATGCTTTTATAGAAGAATTTTTCATATTCTTTGGGTAACCCGTTTTGGTTTTCCCCAAAGGGATTACTTAGTTATATTTATGAAAAATAGAGGATTCTTAGAATAATGGATGGAAGTTGGGGGGGGATATTTTGGTATTTTTTGGATGATCCAATATGGATTCATAATATTTAATAAGAGTGGGGTTCATTCACTTTCAACTAGGATCTTTAAAGTATTTACAAAAAAATAACCTTTAAATGATATTATACTGGGAACCATTACAGTGAAAGAAATAAATTTGAAAGAGTTTAAAATTATTTAGATCAAAACATTAATTAATTGATGACATAATAGAAATATCTCCATCATAAATAATATAAATATTATGAAGCTAATGTATGGTAAACAACTTGAATCAAATATTGTTAATAGGAACATTTGATGAAAAGAGACACATTCTTCTTATTTCATTTGGAAAACAGAGTTTCATTTTGAGCTTTTAGAATAGTATTATGTAACATTTATGATCACATAATCTTCAATTCATGAGTTTGTGATCATACACAAGAACTTCTATTACTTCTATTTTTGAAATACAGGCGCTCTTTCTATTTTAAACACATTACTCATGCTTTATAGAAAACACAAATTACTGGAAGGTATTTCACATTGAAAATACTTTAAAAAAGTAGATACAAAAAAAATATTTCATCTACTTTTTTCTATATTATTAAATTGATCATATTTTATTTTATTTTATCTTAAATAAAAATTTGAGAATTTTTTATTTCTACTCTAGCTTTAAAAAAATAACATGATTGCTAAAAAGGTAATGATAACCATCTAGTAGTTTGACATAACAAAATTGTAGAATTGATAACATGTATCATAGTTTTTTAATTGATTCAATTTTGTCTTTTTTCATTCTAAATCTATGTAGATGATTTCTATCATGAATCCAAGTGGAATCGTGTAGGAATTTTATTCAACTAATTGAATTTTATGTAGTTGATTGAAATGTCATTGATATTTTATTTACTATGCTGAATCAATGAAATTGACATGACCAATTAAATAGAATTATCATATTTCATATTATTTCAGATTCATGAAACTGATTTCATCAGGTAACTAATTTATGTGTTCGAATTATCACGAGTTGATTCCTCACATAGGCAATATTAGAGACGTTGTAGATTTCATAGTACAACCAAATGATTTACCTATTTTTTCATGTTTGTGATTCATCAACATAACCCTTTTCATCACAAATCCAAATACACCACATATCTAAATATAATTTCATTGGAAGTTTTCATCCAATAAAATCCATAATACATAATTAAATTAATTGATTAATTCATAAAAATAAAATAAAACTTAATTTAAAAACATAAAAATCAATATCATCAGAAAAATAAGAAGTAAATTTTATACCATAAATACCTAAATCATCTATAATAAATTGGATCAACAATTGTAGTCAAATATTATAATATTTTGGTAGACATATTTTTTGTTTTAATTTTGTTTTTGGTGGGCCTATAATAATATTTCCTTATAATAAATTTGTTAAAGAATTATATCACATTACATAATATTGGTTATAATGGGGATTGAATATAGTTGAGTAAGGTACTCTTTTTAGTAATATAGTCATATAAGTAAATAAAGACTATGAAAATGATGTAATAAAGTATGAACTTAGTCCACAATGATATTGTAGATAATGAGACTTAACTAAATTAATGATTTCATATTATTAGTAATGATCTTTTACCAATTGTAGAAAATGAATTATGTCTTAATGTATGAGTAATGATGTTTTACCAATTGGGTATAATAATTTTATATTGTTATTATATTCTTATATAATGTTTTTAATCATATACGTAATTATGATAATTTATTAATTTCTCAAAATTTTATTCATAATTAACATATGACCTTACACATTATTTTGTTTCCTTTCCATATTTTATAAATAATGGTTTTATGTAGGGTATGTCTAAAATGATATATTTTTCTTGAGTAATTTATGGAATATGTTGAAGATAATTGATGAAATAAGATTATTATGTTTATAGTCTCGAAATATATTAATCATTTATAGTCCATTGGTATTTATTGTTGTAAATTAAATATAATATTCATCTAAAATTATGAAATATTTATATATTTTACATATGTGTCACTTCAGTTGGAATTATAGGTTATTTTAGTTATTTTTGGATATTAGTATTAGATAACATGGGTGACAATCTTGTGGAAAATAATATGTTATGAAAACATCCTAAAATCTGAAAATTGGGATTATTGTGTAGCTTTAATAGGATATATATACCTAACAAGATACTAGAAAGTGGATTTGGTTTTGGAATTGATGCATCTATGGGAAATAACACTGAATGTTGTGCATTAGTTATTAAATCAATCATCATTAGTACACGATGGGTGGGAATAAGACAAAAATAGTTCTAGACCTTCTTTGGCGATATGATTTAGTAAATTATAATTTTAAATATGAATGATGATATAGGATTTGAATATATAATAACCATTTATGACCTAGGATAAACCCAAGGATTCATTGAATGGTATGAATGGGTCATGATTTCAAAATATTATAATGAATATTTAGGATTATATGATTTCTAACTCTGATTGTTATTTATAACATTATTAATTTCTATTTGAGTCAAAATAAAACAATAATGAATAATATTAATGATGAATTTGATGGACAATAAAATGATTTTCATACTCAATAATCATATATCAAAGGTGATTAAATGTGAATGCTCGTGATTGTGCATAACCATTTTTCTCGATATATGATTAACAACATGAACATTGGTGAGTTTTAGAATGAACCAAATAAGAAAAAATTTATTTTCAAGAAGGCCATGAGGGGAAAAGATTCAGGTTAATATATGTTGGAAATGTAAGAAGAAGAACCTAGTTAATCGTCTTGGAATAATGGGAAGATATTTAATAAGTGAAAATGGTTCAAAAATCGATAAATTATTTAATAAAAATGATGATCTCAATTAAGATAAATAAAATATGTCATAATCTACCATTTATAGAAAAATGTATAATGTGTGGGGAACATTGATATTGTCTGAGTTGATTCCCTAATACTATGGATAACTCCTTGACCACTTAAGGGTCTATTCCATTCCAATAATTTGAAATGAATAATTGAGGTGATTATTTATTGGAAATAAAGAATTATATTTTAGATGTTGTCAATTGGGGGTATTCTAATTATATGAATCAAGAAACATATATGTATTATTCAATTTTTCTTTCTCTTTATGGGTTTGAATGTTTATATTTAATGGTAGAAATGTCCAATAAAAGTGATTTATTAGTAAGATAATATTTTTTGAAGACACATGTTTAAGTTATAGATAATCCATAATATATACATGCAGTTTAAATAATATTGTATATTTTTGATAAATAGATCCTTAATATTGATATATTGAATTATGTAGTTTATCTAAAGATAATTTTGGGAAGAAAATATTATTTAATTAAGGATTTGTTGTTATTATAAATATGTATTTAAAAAATAAGAATATTTTTGGTAGTATCTTTTAATGGTATATACATTTATGGTATACATAATTACGAGAGGTTGATATTATTTGTAGATAATTATTACGTAGATCAAGGGACAATATATGAAATAATCATTTTAATCATTATGACTTAAAATTTGGTCTCAAATATTTTGAGTATTTTTAATATTATTAATGTATAAAATCACTTATTTTTTTCATTGGGTGTTATTATAATGTCTGCAAGATTAATGTATGATTAATAATTCATATTGGATAATTAATGCTAGCCATTTCAATTATGTTAAATATCAAAATAAATATGCAATAAAAATTTCTTGTAGATTTTATTATGTCATAAAAATAAATTTTAGCTCATTAGGTATGAAAAAGGAATCTAATATTCAATTCTCAGAGTAAGAGATTAGATAAAATTGAAAATTGTTCAATGAAAATAAAAATTATAAAATTTTCCTAATGAAATGGATATAAATCAACAATATATATTTTATAATATACCTTATATTAATATTAAAATAATCTGTCATGTATGTAAAAATGATTATTAAATAGAAATGTTTCCATTTAGCCTTCATTTTTAATGAATTGTTGGTCCTATTTATCCCATATAGTGTTATGGTTTTGTGGTCATTAACATTCTCAATCTCCCTCTATTATTCATATTATGTTATTTTTCTCCTCCAGGTATATATTTCTACTTCTTTGTAATGTTATATTTATTTTGAAACTTGATTATGTATTATTTTGGGTATCCTTTATGCTACCCCATTTCTTTTATCAATGTACATTTTATAATCTCATTGTTCGATGTGGTTTTTCAAAAAAGGCATTTTTAAATTTTAAACATTTCATTACCATGGTAAAAATTGTAAGGGATAAATATATTTAAGTGTGTGGAATGTAACACCTGTAAAATTTTATTTAATATAATAATTTTCTTGATCGCTTTCTTCACTTGAAACATTTAGCATTAACTCAAAAATGATATTCTATAAAATATTATTTTGTAACAAATGTAACATAGTATTTAAATTATATGTATAATTAATAATAATCACAGTATTAAAAATTGTTAAATTTTTTAAAAAATTCAGATCTATTTATTAATTCATAACCAATATAGTATCAAATTTCAGAAAAGTAATTTTATGCTAGATGTACTTCTTCTTTAAAAGTTATTTTTATTTAGTTTATATTTACAATATTTTGATTAATTTATAATATTTTAAAAAAAAATTTTGAGGAAATTAAAATAAATAATTAATTCTTCATTTTCAAAATAAGTTGAGTTTGATTTTTAAGATTTTTTTAAAAAATGCTATTTTTATTGAATTGTAAAAAACAACTATTTTGTAAAAAACTCATTTATTTTTTTAATTAATGTAATTTAAAAGTCCCATTTTGTTTATAATTTGATAATAATGTTAAATAGGTCACAATTAATTTTATATAATCTAATTTATTATATATTAAATCAATTTATACTTGATTTTTAAATCAGTTCACATTTAGGTTTTAAAAACACCTTTGTCTGAAAATGGGTTTTCTTTGCATTTTACACCTTTATATTAATATTTATTTAGTAAAATAATAGGAATTTAATCATTAAAAATGAATTCCATAATTATAATCATGGGTTTAAAATTTCTTAAATAGTTCTCCTTTATTTCTTGACATTATAAATTGTATCCAGGGAAAATATTTGCCACCTTAGTATGAGTATGAAGAATAAACCACAGTTAAAACTATGCTATAAGGCCTAGAAATCATAAAAACACATAAATTTATCCAATTGTCTGATTTTAGTTAATATAATATTATCAATGCTTTGAAAATATGGAAACATGGTTCTGTTATTCTATAAATATGAAACTAGTTTTATTTTGAGTACTGAAAAAATAAAAAATTTCACTATATTTGATTTAATATCTCAAAAATATTGACATAGAGATGAAAAGATTTTATGTTTATTTGAAAATGGTTATATTAAATATTAATGAATTATTTTCAGTCTCTTTTTTAATGATGGAATGATTACATTAAATTATTATATAATGCCAACACAGTGCTCGTTCAAGCAAAAGAAAAATCATATAAATGATTTAAAACATATTAAAAGTAATAAAATTTGAATAAATTATCATTTTCCACAAATTATATATATATAATACTATTTATTTTATAAATGATTTTATGTAAATTCCATTTGTATTTTTTTCATTAAATTCAAACTACGTGAGTCAACTCGAAAATGATGTTAATGGTATTTTATGTTAAAAATATTTATTTATGATTTAAAAATTTTAAAACTATTATATTTCAACAATAGAATGGGATTTGGTCGATATTATCATCAATTTAAACTAGTTTTTTATAATTCTTTTTCTTGTAAATTTATTGATCTCTAAAGAGATACAAACAATGATATTGTGTTAATTATCAAAAGGTCCAATGAGGGATAAAACTACCATATAAGGTTTAAAAAATCAAATATAATTGTATAAATTTAATTTTATCAAATTATTTTGACTCCTACTTATCTAATATTCCAAATATATAATTTTTTTTAATTTTATTGGAAAAGTAATTTATATTAATTTAATACATAGGTATTTGGATGTTTTCCACTCCTCTCACCTGTAAAAGGGAACCTCTTATTCTCCATTATTCACAAAGTAATAACCAATATATTTTATAATAAATTCATTAATAGTATTATATATTCCTTCCCCAAGTACTATAGATTTGTAAATTATCAAAATACCATCCTTTCAAGGATTAATGTATATGTTAAAGGAGGTTTCTGACATATGAGTTTTAACTCTTATCCAAGTAAATTCAATTTTATTTATTCATCTACCTACACTAAATACATTTTATCAATTATGATATTTTTAAATCAATCAATAAAATATTTTTAATCATTAATGTGATGATGTAATAGATGTTTTTAATATTTATTCCACCATATGGGAAAGAAAAACAATGCTCATGTGTACTTGTGGACAACCACCACCATGAAGAGATGTGTTTCATTTTTCATCACTACATCATATTGATGGTTATAATGATATATTCAATAAATATATATGAAATTATATTATATGAATTATTTTTAGAATTTTATTTTTTATTTATAATGATTCATTTATATCCATTGAAAACCAGAAACATCGTTATGTGTACGTACTGATTACCAACTCCACCAAGTGATTTAATTAATTTTTTATCCCAACTTTATATAATATCATATATAATTTTATATATTAATTAAATATTAAAATTTTAATGTTATTAAAATTATATATATGATGCAACCATGATGAAAATACTATGATCATAACCACTGAACCAAATCAAGCTTGAAAAATGAAGCCGTTATCAACTAGAACTGGGATTTAAATAATAAATAGTTTATAATTAGGTGATATGATGATACAAGAAAATAATATATGGTATTATGTATATTATTATTCTTCTATAATGGATATATAATTAATATTTATTTAATATACCTGTGTTTTGAACATAAATGATGCTTGATGAGACATGAGGTTAGTGTTCTTTGAATTGATATTGTTTATTCATATATATTTGATGCAATATATCTATTTATGTTTAAGTCATTTATACACTAAAATTCTGATATGTTTTTGGATTTTTATCATTATTTTTATTTCACTTAATGTTTAATTATTTTTATTTCATTCAATAGGGTTATGTCATAGAAGATACCAAGGTGGAAGGGGTTCATGTTAAAATCTAATTTCTTCTCGAGATTACGTATGAAATTTTTTTGTATTGGGTAATTTTATGGATATTATCATTTAAACACCATATATTTTATCATAATCAGAATATTCCAAGATTTTTTATTTCTTAGTACAAATTTCCCACATATGGTACTTCAAATGATCGTCGATAATGTTTTTATTGAGAATATGAACACATTGGTGAAATTTTTCATCCATACCCATGTTGTTTAAAATGATTACATAATATTTTATCAATAAAATAAATTTTATAATAAGTTACATTTCATTACACTTTAAATTATTTTATTTAAATGAATATTTTTCATAAATCATTTTCTATAGTAGTAATTTCTGACATTATAAAAAATCGTGAAATTAATGTTCTATTTTTATGTGTATTCAACGAATATGTTTTCCCCTAATCATGGAAATTATTTTATTTGAATATTATTATACATTATTAGAGGGTTATATTAAATGAAAATAATTATCTCATTATTTTGGGACTTTTTTCTAAAATGTTATCAATAGAAAAGAATATTTTTTTCATTATTATAAAGGTTGTTTTGAATGTTTATGTAATAGTATTTTTTATTTATGTCAACATCATCTATTTATTATTTTCATTCACATTTTATATGATATTATGTTACTATACATATTATTTCTTTTGTAAAATTATGATATTGTTGTGATAATTTTATAAAACCCATTTCTTTTCCTTGGGTTAGGAAATGAAAAAACTATGGAATGTTTATGAAAGATATTTAACTTTCCAAGAGTTATGAGATTATGAATTAACTAATTAATTATGATATTACATCACATATATGTATAATATTCATTATGGTATAGGTTTTTCTAAAAATATAAAACCCTCTGATGTATTAGGTAAAAATTTATATCGCATAGGATAATATGGGCTAGAATGGTGAGTGAATCCATTTTATTAAATGAATATATCCAATAATATAGATTAGGGAGTAAAAATAGACTAAGGGAATTATGAAATGTATATTGAACCCAATCCACTATGATATCATTGAATGTTATCCAATGATAAAAGATGATTTTCTTAGATTATGTGTATTCCAAAAAATTATGTATTATACATATGATATATTCTCATAGATCTTTATTGATTGTAGATAATTACACACATGTTTGAATTATATATTTATTTATGAAAAATACTAATGATATGTTTTATGATAAAGAATATTTGAATGATTGGGTTTGAAAATTATATATTATAATCAAATTTTCATACACATATGCATATCATATATTCAATTATGATCATTTATTGATATATCTTAAGTTTAGCCTTAATAAGTATATAATATCACCATTTCACATGTTTCCAATCACTAGGATATGATGAATGTTTTTATGTAGGGAATATCCTACAATTTTAATATGTGAGAAGAATTGTTTTTAGATGCTGAATATATTTCATGAAATTAGATGAATATATATCCAGTATCCAATGACATTAATCCTTTAGAGTCATTATGAATTTATTATTATAAAATTTTCATTAATATTGTTATAAAATTATGTAATATTAATGTATTTTATGGTTGGATAATATCAATTTTCCCCTTAATTATCTACTCAAAATGCTAATCATTAAAGATGAAGTAATTATTGATTATAATCCTTAACTATCGATGGTATGAGATGTAAATGGAATGGTCTCTCAAATCTACCTCATAACATTCTTGATTCTTAAGAGATCAATTATATTACTATTTAATGAGAATATAATGAATGTATAAATTTTTATTAGTGTTAAGGATACACATTGTTTTGTTTTACACATCATAAATGGAAACACTTGACTCCATGTATGAATGATATTCCATGATCAATATGACGATAAGATTGAATTTGAGATTTTTTTGTTGATTCCCTAATCCAAATAAATTAATGGGTAGTTGTTGAATATGTTAATGAATATAAAATTTATGGTATCACATATACATTTTTCAGGTAAAAACATATATATTGATCAAATTAAAAACATTCATGATTTTAATAATTATAAAAATATTAATTATATTTTCAAAATAAAAAATAATATTGTATCAACAAAAAAAATTTATTATAAGAATTAAATTTTATATTTTATATTTTTAAATATACACATGATAATAAAATTTTTTAAATTATTGTATCAAATATTACATGGGGTGAAATGTTTGTATTTATAATTAAATTTTTTTTTCCCAGCGAATAGTGAAACATAATGATTTTTGTAAATGAGTATTTTATTTTCAATAAATTAAGTAATTTAAAAATATCAATAAATTCTAAAAAGTGTTTAATAAAATATACAAATTAATTATTTATATTTAATTAATTTAATTAAATTTTAATCAAATTTATAATGTATTTTATAATAATTTTTTTTGTTTAAAACTGGATTTTAAAAACTATTTTAATTTGAATAATGTTATTTATTTTTAATTATCTAAGAGAATCCATAATAAGAATATTTAGAAATATTATATATATATTATTTATGAAGAAATATAAATTTCTATTCATAAAATGATTATTACTTACCATATAGTTAATATTAATACCTCTTATACTTGAGAAATACACTACTTGGAAACCAATATTTTCATCATGCAAGTGGATTCGTTTTTTAAATTTAATTTGTCTACATCTATGAATTTAATTTGGTATGATGGATTATATGTTTTTATTTATAATATTTATTATTTTATATTAATGATAAATTAATGTTAGACCATAATGAATACCAATAACAGAAAAAAATAACCACTATTTAGGTGAAAATGATTTTACATGATATTAAAATAAATGGAACGGTATCAATTAACTCATAAACTATTATAAAAAATATTTATTATCCACATTTAGACATTATAATTTAATATACTCAATAATTATTCACTTTTTTCTTCTTCTGATTCTAAAAAAATTTTGTTTCACCTTTTTCCATTTCAAAAACTACAAGTGTATTAATCACATCGCTTATATAATTACCCCATCTCCTATTATATGGACACATTAAAACCCCATATTATCAACAAATACATACAAAAATAACATCCCATATATAATACCCTCATACAAAAATACATATAATTTTTTTAAAGCATTTTAGTAATATTGTTGGCATAATCCTAAATAGGTTGTTTGAGAAGGGGTAAATTTGAAAACTATTGGATTATTTATTTCATCCAAAAAATCCACAAAAACAAATTGATAAATGCTTCTATTAAAAAAATATAACTCTATTTTACTGTTATTTAATTATTTTAATGTAATTTCATATTACCCTATCATCCTCCCTAAAATTGGAAATAATAATGATGCTTATGTGTGTGATGAACTACCCCCACATGAACAAATGTAACACATTTTCCAATAAAGAAACACATAGTTTGGTATAATGATGGTTAAAATGTATATATAAGGTATTCATAACATATTAATTCCATTGGATTCATGTTATAATATATATCCTTTTTTACATTCAATTTTGTCGTGGACACAAAAAATGACGCTCGTGTGTATGGTGGACTATCGCCTTACGAAGCGATGTAGATTATGTTTCATGAAGACATTACATGTAAGGTATTTCTGAAGATTTTAAATAATATATGTTATATAAATTATATAATTATGACATTTATGACAAATTTATCATTCTTAAATTATAAATATATCATTTTATTTATGACACAAAAAAATCATCACATCGTTCTTGTATGAGTGGACTACAACCATCCCAAACTACAGTGAATTTCATTTCCAAAACACACAAAATTGATAATATTTATAATTGTATTTAATGAAAAAATGTTATATTTCAAATTATATTCATTCTTGAAATATAAAATGTTACCTATATCATTTTCATAATAATCTTATAAAAATGAAAATGTTACTCATGCGCACGTGTGAAAAATCATCTCAATTATTAAAATTTATTTTATTTTTAAAATCATATTAATAATAGGTATTAAAAGTATATTTCATATATAAATATGAAACTTAATTAATTATTTTTATTTTTATATATTTAACTAATTACTTCTGTAACACCTTATGCTTCTATGGTACGGTTCTCTTTGAATAATGTGATAGCGTGTGTTGTACGCAACACCGAGTTCTAACACACCATAACCAATCAAACTAGCCGTTATAAATAGTAATACATAATTTTTTAAATTATATATATTTTATATTTCAAAATGGACTTCATTTTTGGATTCGGAATATCTAATTTAGCCTAAGGTGAAATTTTGGTACTTTTCGGAAAACATTAATATTTTGATGAATAGTGAAAATTACTAAATTTTAATTAAAAACAACTTTTTAATAAAAATAATTAATAGTGATAAATTATTAATTTGAGTGGTTTTAAAGTATATTTAGAGTATATTTTTACCATTTAATATGATGTTGGTCATTGGACATAATTTTACAATTAAACCGAACATAAACAAGTGTCAATCTTTTGATAGTTATTATCTCTTAAAAACAGGCTTTTTGTTTTGACAGCGGGAATTAATTTTAAATTAGTTTCTGCCACTTCTGTGTTTTGAATTTAGAAAAATGGATTCCATATTTGGAATCGGGATGTCCAAATTGTGTAAATAGGTTACTTTTATTTTTAGACATTTTGAATAATTACTGCTGTAAATATTTTATTTACCATGGTTAAGGGTAAATCAGGTAAATAAGGGTCAAAAAATAATATTATAATAATACTAAATTACCCTAAAACGTGTCCTAGCCTTATTGGTTGATATATTGTCGACCATAGGAATCTTTGGGTCGATTTTGGGACCCCATGGTGCCACTTGTAGGTGATAGGGACATTTTATTTTAATTAAGTTAAAATGAATACAAAAATGACACAAGCATATATATTTTAGAAAAACAATTTTTACATAGGGTTATATGTGTTCGATTTTAGATTATAAATATTAATTAGAAAGATAAAAAGATTTCCTACATAATGATATTTTATTTATAATTTTTAGACATTATATAATGTAATTTATTTTTGAAGCAATGATGATGAATTAATTACTATAATAGTTAAAAATTAAAATAATGGATATTATAAATACCAAAATAAATATAATATGAAACTTTTAATGAATTAAACTAATTTTATAGGATAATATGATATATTAGGATTTATATAATGGACTTTTTTCTAAGTAATAAATCTGTTATGAGTTTCAAAAAAATCAACTATTGAATAGTGTCAAAATTGACATAAAAGAGGTCTTAAAACAAATATTATATTATTAATTGATATTAAATTCCTAAAAATCTGAGGATCGGCCAAAAGACTTATATCATGATAGTTTCATCATTAATGGACTACTTTTCAGTCTCTTGGATGTATATAGTATGTTTATTAACCATATTATATAAAAATACAAAGAGACATTGTAAAAGTGAAACTAATTAACTTAGAGTTAATACTTAAAGATAAGGTTAATATAAGTACCCAAACCTGTCTAAATTCTATTGGTTTATTTTTTTTCAACCCATCCCCACCTTAAACTTTGAATAATCAACATTGGAGCCATTGGAAACCGAATATGATTTTATTATAAACTAATATCTCTAGCTTTTCCAAACGTGCCCCTCACCCCTCTTATAAAAGGGTACTCCTCCTTCTCATTTCTTCACACCTTCAAAGCTTTTTTGTTCGGCCAAACTCTGCCCAAATACTCCCCCAACTTCCCTCACTACAACCTAGAGGCCTTATTTTGATCAGAAAGCCAACCTATGGAGCTCTTTTGATCAAATCAAAAGGAAGAAACCGAAGAAGAGGTAATGATTTCACCACCCTTTTCCAGGTTCATTTCTTCTTCCAATTCTTCTTCCTTTGTTGTTACCATTCTAAAATAATAACTCCAGTATCATATATATACTGTGATGTTATTATAAATATCGTACAACCATATTCAGTATTCTATCCACCCTTTGAATAACATGTCACCATACGTGCGTACGTACGGCTTACCATCTCCATGTCGTGGTGTAATTGTTATTCAATATAATATTATATGGATGGGTATAATAATGATGTGTAACTCATGTAAATAATAAATATAAAATGTTAATGATTCTATATATATGATATAACATCCATTTATATATTATTTTAATATCAAAAGAATGATATTGTCGCTCGTGCGTACATACGGACTACCGTCTCCACGAACGCGATGAGATTCATTCTCCATCATATCCATTACTGTATAATTATCATTTGATGATTTAAAAAATGATTTTTAAGGACTTTATATCATTCTTGAAATGAATAATATACAAACTATCCTTTACAAACATGCCTTACGTAACAAAACATATAAAAGAAAACAGGTAAGTTAACACCCGAAACAACGATAATACTAAGATATTATTATCAAATCAATATTAAAAGATCATATATGATATCATATTAATGTATATTATTCTTGAATAATTTAATAACAATTATTTCACCATTATACAAGAGGTTAACCTACCCCAACCAAGGAAAAGTACAAGGTAAGGGGTTTTCGTCTCACTCCTTATTCCCGTGAGATTCATGCCATATTGACACCATTACCTTTTGTGTGGTGTATGTACTGCCCATAATTATATTCTTTGTGTAATACACTTTAATTTATGTGTATTTACATATTCATTGTATGATACCACTTTCATGGGTTGTATGTTTCATAAGTTACCAAATTGGTAAGGGTTATTTCACAATCTCTTCATTATCCGAGGTTGTTTATATGTAATAATCTACTGGGATCTCTTTACCATCCACATCCATGTTTTCTTAAAAATGTATTTCAAAACATTTTTATTATTTACAATAATATGGGTTAAAGTCATTTATACCCTTGTATGACTTTTTATAAGAGGAATCTTTCCTTCGTTTTCAAAACAAGGTCCTTTTTAACCTTTTCAACAGAATTAAGGTAAGAATGTTTTTTTAACTTATATGGCGGGTGCGGTTATTTTCCGCCATTATAAAATCATCAAAGCTTTCCTTACAAGATTATAAGAATATTTTCAAAGAAAATGTTTTCTTTTATATGGATCTTAAATGATTTCAAAAATAGAAAGAGATATTTCTCTTAAAAGTGTTTTGATTTCATCTATGTCAACATCCTTTGATGGATTTTACGCTTGTTTGAAGTTGATTTATTATGATACAAAACTTCTATATTGTATTAAATGTTTTGTGATATGTTTTACTGTAGATGTGCTATTTTTATACCATTAATAGTTTATGGTGAAATTATTGACATTTCGTATGTTAGTTTTAATACGAATGTTTATGTTATGTTTAAACCTTTTCATATTGGAATGCATTGGACTTAATATGTGACAGGTTGAGCCCGCTATAGCTGCTCGATCCATCGGTAGGTCTAATGAGACAAACTAGTGTCTTGGCACAAGGACTTGGAAAAATCTTATTTGTAGTCTTGGCATGAGGCCTTGGCTATGTGGTTATGATAGTCTGGCATTATGCATTCCAACATTATGAAAGTGGTTATTGATATTGCATGTGATTATTTGATTAGTAGAATATCCATGTGAACAAGTAAATGGCATTATTTCATTTTACTTTTGCCATACTATGTTGAATTTTAAGTTTAAAAGGCTTTTGTTTTAATAATGCATTGCCTTAAATGTTTATGCTTATTTTGAATGTTCCGCTATATTGTTATCCTTACTGGGCATTTGAGCTCACCCCTTTTATATGTTTTATTTTTCCCAGGATGTGAAGAAGTAAGTTATGAATGACCTGTAGGGATATTATGAGGGGATAATAGTGTGGACTGTGGAGACATTATGTTGTTGTAGTAGTTTCTCATTTTATGATGTAATGTAAAACTTATGAATATATCTAGTGTTTCCAATGCTACTAAACCAATCGGTATTTTGAGATTTGATCTTTCATGTGATCATGCCAATGTTATGTAATAATGCACCGACTCTGGGTAACTAGGGTCGGGGCGTTACAGTTGTTATCAGAGTAAGTTTAGTACAAACCTTGGAAGCTAGATTCAGATAAACTCTGATTAGAGCACGTAGACCTAAGATGAACTTTGAGGATTAGTATAGAAGAACATCCTTGAATTTTGGTATTGTAGAAATTTTGTGAGTTTTCCGAGAAATATATCCCTGTCTGGATACGAGCAGGAAGAGGCGGCTTTGGCACAGATGTACCTAGGGGTAAAACCCGAAAACACAGCGTTGAGCTAGACTCGAACGGGAACTGGTCCACGACAACGGGTCTTGCTGTACTCTTGGTTACGACACTCCCAGAGGATATGCTTAGGATAACTCTCATTTTCTTTACAAATCATTATGAAGGGTTTATGAGTATATACTTACTCAAAGAAAACATTTTTATGATTATGGATTATATCCATAAATAGTTCAATTTATGTTAAGTGTTTTATAAGTATGGGAATGTGTATTTTGATTCATAAACTGATCTAGTTTAGGCCATTGTTTAGAAATGGCGCCTAGTGGAAGAAATGGAAATTGTATCAATGCACACACTCCATATTGGGATTTCCCTCCTTCTCAAGAATATTATAGTGGGGCTGGTGATGCAACTGGTGCCGATCAGCTAATCACCATACTGGGACAACATACTCAGGTTATGAATAATAACCTTACCCGTATGGAGAACCCTGATCCACAGCGTGGAGGATCAATGTTAGATCGATTCATGAGGCAACAACCACCAACGTTCAGTGGGAGTAAAAATCCCTTAGTAGCTGAGCAATGGATAAATTCCCTAGAGAAAATATTTCAGGCTTTGGGGAGTAGTGAAAGGGAAAAAGTTATCATGGCAGTTTACCGCCTCACTGGAGATGCTGATCAATGGTGGTCATTGATTCAAAACATGAAGGAAGATGATGATGTATCAAATATGAAATGGAGGGAGTTCAAAGATCTGTTTTTAGAAGAATACTTTCCTCGCGACCATCGAGCAGATATGGAAAGGAAATTTCTGAGTCTGAGACAAAACGAGGATGAGAATGTCACAAAGTATGATGCTAACTTTACAAGGTTAGCAAGGTATGATTGAGATTTTATACATAACCCATGAAGTAAGATTGATCGTTTCTTTGATGGGTTAAAACCATTTCTCCATCGAGCATTAGTCTCACAATCCTTTTCATCGTACGAAGACATTGTCTCATGTGCTATCAAGACCGAAAAGGAATTCTATAAGTCTTAGGTCTTTAAAGCAAAGAAAGAGAAGAAGAGACCTAATGATCAATCTGGGAATGGAAATATGGGGAAGAAGGGAAAGGTTGAATATCCATCCTGTGGTAAATGCGGGAAGAAACACCCTGGTACTTGCTTGAAGGGAATGGGAGTCTGTTACAAGTGTGGTGAAAAAGGCCACCAAGCTCGTGATTGCAAGGGGAAGAAGGAAGCTACCAACGTTCAGTGCTACAATTGCAGGGAGATGGGCATTATGAAAATGAATTTCCTAAGTGTCAGGAGAACGTACCTCAGAAAAGGCCAAGGGATCAAGGCCAGGCTTATGCTATCACTAATACTGAGGTAGAAGCTCCGAAAGACGTGGTGGGAGGTAATTTAATGGTTTCCTCAAGTTTAGCAAATGCATTATTTGATTCTAGATCATTGCATTGTTTCATATCTTCCCAGTTTTCTAAGAAAATTAGATATTTCCAATTTGATTTAATAAGGGAGTTGTCAATTAAAACTCCTAAGGGAAGTATCATTGCAACAAAGTTTTGTGAATCGGTCCCCATTAGAGCACATAAATGTTCTTATCTGCTAATCTCATCATCATACCTATGATTGAGTTTGATATAATCCTCGGTATGGACTGGCTTTCGGACTATGATGCAAAGATTTATTGTATGAAGAAAGAGGTCATGATTCTTGATGATAATGATAAGGAACGCCTTATCTTTAGAGCAGAATCGTCACCACCTAATTCTTATTTAGATACACCCCCAGTAGCTCAACTTAATTCAATTATTGGGGAGGAAGATAATGAAATAACTGTCGGTGAGGAAAGGAATGTTCAAATAGAGGATCTACCTATTGTGAAAGAATTTGTAGATGTATTTCCAGAAGATTTACATGGACATCCTCCAGAACGAGAAGTTGAGTTTTCCATTGATTTAATTCCGGGATCAAGTCCTATATCGAAGACCCCTTATAAAATGGCCACTGTAGAATTAGTTGAACTAAAGAAACAACTAGAGGAATTGAGTAATAAGGGATTTATTCTCCCTAGTGTTTCTCCATGGGGATCCCCTGTTCTTTTTGTTAAAAAGAAAGATGGATCTATGAGGTTATGTATCGACTACAGAGAGATCAATGCTATAACAATAAAGAACAAGTATCCCCTACCACGCATTGATGATTTATTTGTCCAACTGCATGGAGCTCAATAATCTTCAAAGATTGACCTTCGATCTGGATACCATCAGTTGTGTGTGAAGAAGGAAGACATTCCGAAGACAGCATTTCGAACCAGGTACAGGCATTATGAGTTTACTGTAATGCCATTTGGATTGACTAATGCACCCTCTGTATTCATGGATCTGATGAATAGAGTTTTCAAAAAGTATCTCGATGAATTTGTGGTGGTATTTATTGATAATATCTTCGTATACTCTAAAAGCTATGAAGATCATGAAAATCACTTATGCATTATCTTGAAGACTCTGAGGAGGCATGAATTATATGGAAAGTTTAGCAAGTGTGAATTCTGGCTTCATGAGATTTCTTTTCATGGCCATATTGTCTCTAATGATAGAATCTCTATTGATCCTTCTAAGACCAAGTCAATCCAAGAATGGCCAGCACCTACGAGTATAACTGAGGTAAGTAGTTTTATTGGTTTGGCAGGTTATTATCGACGTTTTGTCCAGAATTTTGCCCGATTGGCTAACCCATTAACGAAGCTCACATGTAAAGGGGTTAAATTTGTTTGGACAAAAGAGTGTGAATAATGTTTCGAAGAACTGAAGAGAAGATTAGTCAATGCTCCTATATTGACTCTACCATCGGGGAATGATGGGTTCATTATTTATAGTGATGCATCAAAGAAAGGACTTGGTTGTGTCCTTATGCAGAATGATAGAGTTATTGCCTATGCATCACGACAGTTGAAAATTCATGAACCAAACTATCCTACTCATGATCTCGAGTTAGCAGCTGTTGTCTTTGCTTTGAAGATTTGGAGGCACTACCTCTATGGTGAAAAATATGAGATTTATACTGATCACAAGAGTTTGAAGTATATTTTCTCACAAAAAGAACTCAACATGAGGAAAAGGAGATGTCCTGAATTACTCAAGGATTATGATTGCACGATACACTACCACCCGGGAAAAGCAAACAATGTGGAAGATGCTTTGAGTAGAAAAGACCATGGAGTTTTGAACAATATGAGAATTGAAAGGGATCTAATTTTCATGGATCTAGTGAAGATGGACATGGGAATAACTAGGGAAGGTGAAACATCAATGCTTTTTCAAATGGTTTCCAAACCATCTTTACTAGAAAGGATTAAGAGTTCTCAGATAGATGATGAAGAATTTCAAAAGAAGATTAAAGCTATGAATGATGGGAGATTAAGAGACTTTGTGTATGAAGATGGAATTTTGAAATTCGGGAAGAGACTTTGTGTTCCCGATATACCTGATCTAAAAAGGTAATTGTTTGATGATGCTCATAGTTCCAATTTCTCTATACACCCTGGGAGCACCAAAATGTATAGAGATTTGAAGGAACATTTTTGGTGGGACAACATGAAGAGGGAGATTGCTGATTTTGTTTCAAGATGTATGGTTTGTCAACAAGTGAAAGCTGGAAGGCAACATCCTGGAGGAGTCATGCAACCTCTTCCCATACCGGAGTGGAAATGGGACAATATTACGATGGACTTTGTCATGGGGCTACAAAAGACTCCTAGAAGGAATGATGCAATATGGGTTATTATTGATCCTCTTACCAAGTCAGCACATTTTCTTGCTATAAGAGAAGATCTACCCCTGGAACGTCTAACTAGACTATATATTAATGAAGTTGTGAGACTTCATGGAGTACCCCTATTGATTGTTTATGATCGTGATCCCCGTTTTACTTCAAGATTTTGGAAAAGTCTTCAGAAATCCCTGGATACTGAACTTCATTTGACCCCTGCTTATAACCCTCAGACAGACGGACAATCAGAACGGACCATTCAGACCATATAGGACATGTTGAGATCTTGCTCACTTGACTTTCAGGGTATGTGGGATCAATATTTACCACTGGTAGAATTATCATATAACAATAGTTTCAATTCGAGTATTCAGATGACACCATATGAAGCGTTATATGGAAAGAGATGTCGTACACCAACCTGTTGGGATGACGTTGGTGAAAGAAAACTTGTAGGCCTAGAACTGGTGGAGGAAACAATGGAAAAGGTGAAGGTAATCCAAAATCACATCAAAGCAGCTCAAAGTAGGCAGAAGTGCTATGCCGATAATCGAAGGAAGGATTTGGAATTTCAAGTCGGTGATCATGTTTTCCTGAAGGTATCTCCATGGAAGGGAGTCATACGTTTTGGTAAGAAAGGTAAATTGAGTCCCAGGTACATCGGACATTTTGAAATTCTAGAACGAATTGGGGCTGTGGCTTACCGATTGGCAATGCCGCCAAGTCTCTCCAAAGTTCACGATGTGTTCCACGTATCTCTGTTGAGGAAATACATGCCTGACCCAACGCATGTACTCACCTATGAGGAATTAGAACTGGAACCCGATCTGTCTTATTGCGAAGAGCCCGTCAGGATTCTTGATACAAGTGAACAAGTACTGAGAAACCGGACGACGCGTCTGGTAAATGTTTTGTGGAGAAACCATAAGATGGAAGAGGCAACGTGGGAACCCGAGGAACTTATGATGAAGAACCACCTGAGTCTTTTCATGTGATAAGTATTCTAGAAATTTCGAGGACGAAATTATTTGAAAGAGAGGAGAATGTATCACCCCAAGCTTCTACGGTACACTTCTCTTTGAATAATGTGATAGCGTGTGTTGTACGCAACACCGAGTTCTACCACACCATAACCAATCAAACTAGCCGTTATGAATAGTAATACCTAATTTTTGAAATTATATATATTTTATATTTCAAAATGGACTTCATTTTTGGATTCGGAATATCGAATTTAGCATAAGGTGAAATTTTGGTACTTTTCGGATAACTTTAATATTTTGATGAATAGTGAAAATTACTAAATTTTAATTAAAAACAACTTTTTTAATCAAAATAATTAATAGTGATAAATTATAAATTTGAGTGGTTTTAAAGTATATTTAGAATATATTTTTACCATTTAATATTATGTCGGTCATTGGACATAATTTTACAATTAAACCGAACATAAACAAGTGTCAATCTTTTGATAGTTATTATCTCTTAAAAACACGTTTTTTGTTTTGACAGCGGGAATTAATTTTAAATTAATTTCTGCCACTTCTGTGTTTTGAATTTAGAAAAATGTATTCCATATTTGGAATCAGGATGTGTAAATTGTGTAAATAGGTAACTTTTATTTTTAGACATTTTGAATAATTAATGCGGTAAATATTTTATTTACCATGGTTATGGGTAAATCCGGTAAATAAGGGTTAAAAAATAATATTATAATAATACTAAATTACCCTAAAACGTGTCCTAGCCTTATTTGTTGATAAATTTTCGACTATAGGCATCTTTGGGTCGATATTGGGACCCCATGGTGCCACTTGTAGGTGATAGGGACATTTTATTTTAATTAAGTTAAAATGAATTCAAAAATGACACAAGCATATATCTTTTAGAAAAACAATTTTTACATAGGGTTATATATGTTGGATTTTAAGTTATAAATATTAATTAGATATACAAAACGATTTCCTACATAATTATATTTTATTTATAATTTTTAGACATTAAATAATGTAATTTATAAATGAAACAATGATGATGAATTAATTACTATAATAGTGAAAAATTAAAGTAATTGATATTATCAATACCAAAATAAATATAATATGAAACTTTTAATGAATTAAACTGATTTTATAGGATAATATGATATATTAGGATTGATTTAATGGAATTTTTTCTAAGTAATCAATCTGTTATGAGTTTCAAAAAAATCAACTATTGAATAGTGTCAAAATTGACATGAAAGAGTTCTTAAAACAAATATTATATTATTAATTGATATTACATTCATAAAAATCTAAGGATCGGCCAAAAGACTTATATCATGATAGGTTCATCATTAATGGTCCTCCTGGGGGTCTCTTGGATGTACATAGTAAGTTTATTAACCATATTATATAAAAATACAAAGAGACATTGTAAAAGTGAAACTAATTAACTTAGAGTTAATACTTAAAGATAAGGTTAATATCAGTACACAAACCTGTCTAAATTTTATTGGTTGATTTGTTTTCGACCCCTCCCCACCTTAACCTTTGAATAATAAACTTTGGAGCCATTTGAAAGCGAATATTAATTTATTATAAACTAATATCTCTAGCTTTTCCAAAGCTGCCCCTCACTCCTCTTATAAAAGGGCACTCCTCCTTCTCATTTCTTCACACCTTCAAAGCCTTTTGGTTCGGCCAAACACTGCCCAAATACTCTCCCAACTTCCCTCACTACAACCTAGAGGCCTTAGTTTGATAATAAAGCCAACCTATGGATCCCTTTTGATCAAATCAAAAGGAAGAAACTGAAGAAGAGGTAATGATTTCACCACCCCTTTCCAAGTTCATTTCTTCTTCCACTTCTTCTTCCTTTGTTGTTACCATTCTAAAATAAAAACTCAAGTATCATATATATACTGTGATTTTATTGTAAATATGGTACAACCATATTAAGTATTCTATCCACCCTTTGAATAACATGTCACCATACATGCGTACGTACGGCTTACCGTCTCCACATCGTGGTGTAATTGTTATTCAATATAATATAATATGGATGGGTATAATAATTATGTGTAACTCATGTAAATAATAAATATAACATGTTAATGATTCTGTATATATGATATACCATCCATTTATATATTATTTTAATATCAAAAGAATGATATTGTCGCTCGTGCGTACGTACGGACTACCGTCTCCACGAACGCGATGATATTCATTCTCCATCATATCCATTCAAGTATAATTATCATTTGATGATTTAAAAAATGATGTTTAAGGACTTGATATCATTCTGGATATTAATAATATACAACCTATCCTTTACAAACATGTCTTACGTAACAAAACATATAAAAGATAACAAGTAAGTTAACACCCGAAACAGCGATAATACTAAGATATTATTATCAAATCAATATTAAAAGATCATATATGATATCATATTAATGTATATGATTCTTGAATAATTTAATAACAATTATTTCACCATTATATAGGAGGTTAACCTACCCCAACCAAGGAAAAGTACAAGGTATGGGGTTTTCATCTCACTCCTTATTCCCGTGAGATTCATGCCATATTGCCACCATTACCATTTGTGTGATGTATGTACTGCCCATAATTATATTCTTTGTGTAATACACTTTAATTTATGTGTATTTACAGATTCATTGTATGATACCTCTTTCATGGGTTGTATGTTTCATAAGTTACCAAATTGGTAAGGGTTATTTCACAATCTCTTCATTATCCGAGGTTGTTTATATGTAATAATCTACTGGGATCTCTTTACCATCCACATCCATGTTTTCTTAGAAATGTATTTCAAAACATTTTTATTATTTACAATAATATTGGTTAAAGTCATTTATACCCTTGTTTTACTTTTTATAAGAGGAATACTTCCGTCGTTTTCAAAACAAAGTCCTTTTTAACCTTTTCGACAGAATTAAGGTAAGAATGTTTTTTTTAACTTATACGGCGGGTGCGGTTATTTTCCATTGTTATAAAATCTTCAAATCGTTCCTTACAAGATTATAAGAATATTTTCAAAGAAAATGTTTTCTTTTATATGGCTCTTAAATGATTTCAAAAATAGAATTAGATATTTCTCTAAAAAGTGTTTTGATTTCATCTATGTCAACATCCTTTGATGGATTTTACGGTTATTTGAAGTTGATTTATTATGATACAAAACATCTATATTGTATTGAAGGTTTTGTGATATGTTTGACTGTGGATGTGCTATTTTTATACCATTCATAGTTTATGGTGAAATTATTGACATTTCGTATTCTAGTTTTAATACGAATGTTTATGTTATGTTTAAACCTTTTCATATGGGAATGCATTGGACATAATATGTGACGGGTGGAGCCCGCTATAGCTCCTCGATGCATCGGTAGGTCTCATGAGACAAACTAGTGTCTTGGCACAAGGCCTTGGCATAATATTATTTGAAGTCTTGGCATGAGGCCTTGGCTATGTGGTTATGATAGTCTAGCATTATGCATTCCAACATTATGAAAGTGGTTATTGATATTGCATGTGATTATTAGATTAGTAGAATATCCATGTGAACAAGTAAATGGCATTATTTCATTTTACTTTTTCCATACTATGTTGAAGTTCAAGTTTAAAAGGCTTTTGTTTTAGTAATGCATTTCCTTAAATGTTTATGCTTATTTTGAATGTTCCTCTATATTGTTATCCTTACTGGGCATTTGAGCTCACCCCTTTTCTATGTTTTATTTTTTCCAGGATGTGAAGAAGTAAGTTATGAATGACCTGCAGGGATATTATGAGGGGATAATAGTGTGGACTTTGGAGACATTATGTTGTTGTAGTAGTTTTTCATTTTATGATGTAATGTAAAACTTATGAATATATCTAGTGTTTCCAAGGCTACTAAACCAATCGGTCTTTCGAGATTTGATCTTTCTTGTGATCATGCCAATGTTATGTAATAATGCACCGACTCTGGGTAACTAGGGTCGGGGCGTTACAGCTTCTTTGACCAGACTTAACCTAAAAATGTTATTTATTGACACATACGGTAAATATGGCCAAAACATTTGAGTAAACCTAATTAATTATGTAATAATATAAAAAATTGAAATAAATGAAGAAAATAATAATGAAATTTAAAATTTTATAAGAAAATTATGTTACTAACTCAAGTTTATTATTTTGAGAGATAAATTATGTATGTGATCAGTAGGAATCAACGAAAGATACGTCATCTCAAATTCGTTTTATTTGGAAATATTTTGATGTTATCCACATATATTCTGTTATTAGGTCTATATAAAACCCATTTGACATGTTATGTACTAACCTGTATTTTTCCATATAATTTTTGAAATTATATAGAATTATTATGAGTCTTTGAAAATTTATGGTGCATGATTCTAAGTTCTGGTGTGCCCAAAATGAATTTATGATCCTTTTTATGGTATATTCAGTAAACACACGAGCGGAGTTTTCTCCCTTTTAAACCGGTGGTCAGATTAAAAATTGGATGGAACTATCAAATATGAAGTGTCGAGATTTTCTTAAGGATTCCTCCACTTCAACTACAATAGGTTGGGAGAAAAATATATATTTTGGTACATTTAAAAGAATAATAAAATAACATTGTTATTTTATTCTCTCATTTAATTTTTCTCCAACGGACATACAATAGTGGTGGGACCAAAGACATGTCAAGACAATAAATGACTTGACTCCTCAAAATCATTGTAACAATGGCATTGGAATTTGGAAGGATCCTATTAAATGAACCCCCATTAATTAAACATTCATTACTCACCCTCTGCTCTTTTATTTATATAGATATTTGTGAGAACAGTTGGCACAGATTCACCAAGAAATGAATTTATGATAATGTGTCGGGATTCCAACCACTTTGAGGACAGGACTGCTTTTGCATGTGGTAATGAGTGATACTGAACCACAAACCCAAGGATGATGGTTGAGCAGTAACGTTGGTGGGTTGTTATGAGGGTGATGAACACCAACTCTTCCTCAAAACGTGGGAATTCTCAAATGATCACGATGTAGAGTTTTTAACTGGTTTAGTATTGAAATAATTGTGGGTTATACTACCATGTTTCTATTAAGATAATTTGGAGCGAATGGGCCTAACGAACAAGGTCGGATCTTCCGTCATTGGTTGGAAATTGGTGTATACTTCATGATATTTTACTTCTGATTGAAATAGACCCTGTACGGTGGGTAATGGCTTGGGCCAGCAACAAAGGAAGTGGAGGCACGCTATCGTGTGCTTCTAGAGTACGGGTTAGTGGCATATGATCAAGACAAACACTGGAAGCTGGCACCTGATGGCCGTAGATGGAGGGGAGCGGCACGCCGTTGTGAAATGTTGAGGATCAATGCAACTCGGAAGCCGTTGTGATGGACTAGGACCCACATAGGTTTCCGTGAGCAACTTGATAGTTCCAAAAGACATCACTTCTCCCCATAACAAATAGAGGAACCCCTCTCCCCCACCCCACGCATGCTTGGGTAGGCCCTAGCTGGTCAGGCTGCCGCTCGAGCTGAACGGCTGTAGTGGTTCGGGAAAACACGTGGGCTACTTTCCCTCACACCAACTCAGGCAGACCCCACATTATCGGGCCTCACCCCTTCACCGGTTAGACTTTGTGTGCCCAGTGGGCCATGCTCTTCACAGGTCAATCCCCACTATGGCCCAGGAAATGCTAGCCCATGGGACATCACCACCATGGTCAGCAGGGCCAGTCTGTGGCTCTACGGACTGTGCCCGCTATGGTCCAGGCTTGTTCAAGCCTCGACGGATCACACCCAGACTGGGTTGGGTCGGTCCGACTAGGTCGAAATGGACCTAGACCCTTTGGGGTCCAGTTTCTCAAAATGAGCCATAACATGTGAATCAAGCATCCCTTTAACGAACAGTATGTGATGTTGAGGTCCTTGGAACAAGAATATCCTTTTGGTATACTCCACATGAGTTTGGGATAATGTTAGAGTACAACTAGGTTGGATCGAACCTGTATCCAAACAGGCCCTCGGTACTAAAACGCATCTAAGTCACAGACTGGAAATATGATTGACGCACCTTTTTTCATATTTGAACCCTTACGACATTTAGGTACTTTGGGGTACTTCTTTGTTGAACTTCGTGCTGGTTGAAATTGGACCAATGGCTTGAGAAGGGGACCTAATTGGGTCAAGTGTACAATGAGAAGGAATATACATGCTAGTAGTGAGGTGGAGAAGATTGGATGCAACAGGAAGAAATAAACATCAATAATGTTTGGGTCATCGCCAATTGATCCTGTGTGGGTCAGTGCTTAGTGGTCATGTGTGGGTCATCACATACCAATCCTATGTGGGTCAGTAGTAGAGAGTCTTGATATAATAAGATGATTTATCTTCTCGACTATTCATATGTACTTATGTGCTTATGTTATACTTGGTGTGAGCTGAGTCTATTACCTTCAGTGTGTAAAGGCCTAGTGATGCCTCTACGTACAAGGGATTGTACAGCTTCATGGGGTTCCATTGACAATCATCTCTGACCATGAGACATGTTTTACATCCCGTTTGTGGAAGGTATTATAGGAGGTGTTTGAGACTCAGATATGTTTGAGCACCACCTTTCATCCTAAGACGAATAGTCACATGGAGGGGGCTATATAGACACAGTGTGGCAGGAAAATATTACTTCAGTGTTAAAGGAAGTGGTGGCACACCGTCGCATGCTGCTGGAGTAAGGGGACATAGCATATAACCATGGTGGACAGCGTCTGCTGGTACCGGTCGGCCATAGACAGAGGCAGGCGGTGCGTAGTCGCACGCAGGTGAGGATGGTTGTGTCTTAGAAGTCATGGTAGTGGACAAGGATCTATAGTGGGTCCCATTGGTGACATGGCACTGTTAACAGGTTCTAATGCTATACCTTCCGAATTTGGACCCCCCCCCCCATCTATGGTAGGCCCCAGATAGTGGGGTCACCGCACGAACCGAACAGCTGCAGTTGTTCGTGAAAACCGACGGGCTGCTTCCCCCCACCCCAGTTCAGGAGGACCTTGTACCAGTGGTCTATGACTCCTCTGCACTATGCCCTTCTCAGGTCGAGCCATGCAATCCTAGTGGGTAGCGCCCTTCTGTTTGATGGACCGCGCCGACCAAGCGGGCCACACTGCCCATGTGGTCCGGTCAGGTCTGTAGCCTAGTAGGTCGAGCTCGCCGCAGCTCCAGCCAGGCTGGAACAAACTTCAACCGGGTCGGGGTAGGCCATCCCAGGTCAGGCTGGGTCAAACCGAGCATGGACCCTTCAGGGCCCAGTTTTTCAAAATGTGACATAACATCTGAACTAGGAATCTGTTTGAAGAACTATCTATGGTTCTTAGGTCCTCAAATCGAGGTGGTCCTTTTTGTATTCACTAGTTGTGTTTTGAGAAAGATGTAGTATAGACAATTTGGATCGACACGAATCTAATCAGGCCCTTGGTACTAAAATGCTTGTAAGTCACAGACCGGGTGTCTGATTGACGCACCTTCTATCATGTTCGAAGACTTAAGACATTTTGGTGCCTTGGGGTACATGTTATTGGGATGTCATACCTATGGAAAAAAGACTGATGGCTTGAGGATAATTCCTCCTAGAATCAACCGTATTTTGACAGTAATCTAGTGGCTAGTAGTGATGCCGAAGAGATTGGCTTCAATGTGATGAAAGAATATTGATCCCATCTAGTTCAACACATATTGATCATGTGTGGGTCAGCACTCAGAAATCCTATGAGGTACAATGCATAACGATCCTATGTGGGTCAGATCCTACATGGGTCTGCACTTAGCGATCCTATAGCGTTCAGCACAAAATGATCATGTATGGGTCAAAAGTAGATCCTTTCTACATAATAAGATGATTTAGCTTCTCGATTAATCATCTATACTTATGTGATTATGTTATTTCTGGTGTGAGATGAATTTGTTACCTTTTTGGTGATACATGTGTGGTACTTTTACCTTCATGGTGTTACCTTTTTGGTACTTTCACATTCGTTTTGATACCTTTTTGTTGTTATATGTGTGTTACTTTTACCTTCGTGGTGTTAACTTTGTGGTACTTTCACCTTCATGGTGTAACCTATATGGTATAGTTACCATCATTGTGTTACCGTTGGGGAAAATTAATCATCATAGTGTTACTTTCAAGGTGTTACCTTTGTAGTATTATTCCCTCATGGATCAGTTGGGAAAATGGCTTAGAATTTTGAGCCTTATGTTTCCTGATGTATGAGATGAGTTTATCTTGAAAACATAGGTATATGTATGGGAATATACCAAGGTAGTGTTTCTGACTGCTCTGTGTTTTGTGGTTGAGGACTTTCTTTGTGGTTTTCCATAGTGGTTCTATGGGAGTCCTTAAGGGGTCTCGGGGTTGCTACTGAGTATTTTTATATTCACCCCTTCAAGGGATTTTCCCGCACAATGTTGCGTCTAGTGCAGATGATGGACAATGTTGATTGATGTTAATGGATCCAGGACTAGGCAGTGCTTAGAGGAGGACTATTTCATGTGGCATGCTTCAGTGACTACCTATTGTGATCTGTACCTACTTTTCATGTAGGATACTCGGTGAATGATCTAAGAGATGTTTTCTATTTTTAGTTGAACTTTTACTTTTTAGTTGGGCTTGTATTTTAGACCCTTTAAATTCTATACACTTTTTAATACCGTATTTTACTTCATGGTTGCTTCTTGTTGTGTTCTCCATTTGTGTGTTTATATAGGTTTAAAAGAAAATTCCTTCCCATTATCGGGATACACATTTCTAGTGTGAGACTCCACCCCCTGGCCTATGGAAGGCAGGCTTGGGGTAGTCATAGCATGGGTCCCCATGGGATGGGTCCATACATATTATATCATTATTTATACTATTATCATGGTATTTATGGTTTTTTAATGTTATTCATTCATGGGTGTTAATATTCAAATATTTTAAAAGTGAAGAGTGATTATTCTTTTAACAAATTATCATTTAATATTTTCATTATAAATTTTTTTATTATATTTCCATGTTTTTAATTTGATTTTATCATAAACAATATATTTTTATAAAGGTAATTCTTATCATTATTTCAATGTCTTTCAATAAATTATACTCTTTTTATAGCATGTGATACATTCCCTATAAAGGAAAAAGTAAAAATATATTTTATGAAATACAATGAAAAATAATTTTTTTCCAACATAACCATTATTTTATGTTTGGTAACCTTTACCTTATTACATGTTTTATAAAAATAAAACCCATTTTTTTATTTTTTTGGTTATTTTGATATTGAAAAATTGGTTTTTTATAAGGGATGGGAATTTTACCATCTAAAAAGTATTTCTTCTGAGTAAAGAGAATATTTAGTGAGCATGATGTTGATAATTGAATGATTTATTATGATTACGTTATGGATATTAGAAAATATTTATATTGATGAGATCTTATATAAAAAACTGAGGATGGGTGGTTGCATTGTAAACTGTGATGGTTGGGTCTGTGATTTCCCTATAGTACATTTTTTATGGAAGCCGACCATATAGTTATTACATTTTTAGTAGTGATGTGGATAATGATGTCTAAAGATACCAATATAATTTACCTATTCATTCTATGTGATTTAATGATTTTATTTGAGAAAAATGTTTGTGTTTTTTCATATGACAATAATTAATTTATTTTCCCCAACATACAATTTTTTAATTGTAAAAAATTCACGAATTTTCATGTTTTCACAGGAGTAACAAATTTTAATTTTTTAAAATCCTTTACAGACATTTTTCTTCTCATATCATATTTTTAAATTTTTTAATGGGGTTTAAGGATTGTATAATTGTATAGAGAAGTAATTTTGAATGTTGTAATTGTGTTTTATGAAATGAAATATTTTTTATCATTAATGTAATATATTGTAAAAATTTTATTATTGTTTTTTAGTGTCCACATTGTATTATATGGTTATGATATATATTATTTATGGAATAATTCTATAAATATATAAACTTTAAAAGATAATTCGATGCATGAGAAAGAAATATTGACATAAAACACAAAATTATGTAATATTTAAGGAGGGTTTCCTATATTAGGTATTAGATGTCATTTTAGATATAATTATTAGTTTATGAAAATGATAATAACATACCCATAAAATATTTTGTATTAATGTTAAGATAAAATGATATTGTATTTAAATATTCACTACTAATTTATCTATAATTTTTATATTTAGAATTTTTTTCCAATAATATAACATGGAATCTATAGAGGGAATACACTCAAAATAAAATATATTTCTAAATCACCATCCTAATATGATTAGAATTATACTAAAATAGTTCATGTGGTGATGTATTAATTGAAAAAAGATATAAATATTGGCTGAATCCATGTAAAGAGCATCCAGATCAACCAATGGTATAACATTTCAATAGTAGATAATTTTATAATACAACCCCTCATAATTTAGGGAATCATCTTACAAAGTGGTAGATTATGTATGGAATAAAGGCCAATAAAATATTTTAATTTTCATGGGATGACCATAACATCAAATGGTATGTCCATATATTTAATTTCTTGAAGGTGAAGTTGATCAGTGGTGGTTAATAATTAAGATGATCAGATAAAGGGAAGAGTTGGAGGTCTTGCAATGGGATGAATTTTATATTATTTTCCTTGAGAAATGTGTTCCAATGGATTTCAGACATAGGATAGTAAAACAATTCATGGAATTAATGTAAAGGAATGAATATTATTTATTTCTATATAAAGAAACCTTAACTCTAAAGGAATGAAAAATCTGAAATTTTATTTTGGATATTGATTATAATATTAAACAAATTTACTTTGGATTGATAGTGTGATATTGATGAACCTTGACCTCTCATGAATTCCAAATACCTAAGAATCACATTTTATGGGAATATAAGGTATAAATGGAGTTTATCAATGATAATGTATTCTATGACAATATATAAAAGAATATGACTAGTCAAAAGTCAATGGAAAATCATTCATCAATTTATTTCTGGGTTATGAAAATCTTTGTTCACATATTTTGATATGTGTGGTAAAAAAACGTATAGAGTGTCTTATAAAGTTTAAGATGTTCTTCCTATGAGTTATTTTTTCATATAGTTCATCATTATAAAGAATAATATCATAAATGTAGTTATATTTTTATAGTAATAATTTTTAATAAAAAAGAGTGGGAAAATTATGCCAATGTCTGTCCAAATTTGGATACTCTGGGTGACAATATATAAGAGGTAATGTAAATGGGTGTGGAAAATATTTTTCTTCTACTCCATTGATGATATTCCATTAAAATAATTGGTTATGTGTATGTTACTGGTTTATTAAAATTATTGAAATACATTTTTTCAAACTCGATCATCGCATTCATTCATTTCCTAAAAAAGTAATGTAAATTCTTAATATCACATCATGTAAGTACTATATCAAAAATGAAGAATTGTATATTTTGAAATATTAAATAAAAAAATATTTACAAGAAAATCCCTTTGGTTATCAGTGGGATTATATTTCCTCAAAATCTAGTTGAATAATCCATATAAGAGATTGATATCATTCTTTGTATAGATATGAATTTAGTTTCTATTTTTAGGGAAGATTTAAAATATAAGAAGGTCATGTTCAAATAATCCTTCCCATTAATAAATTACCAAGAATATGAAAAATTAATTTTAGGATTTAATGAATGTTACATTTCATATATTATTGAAAATAAATAAATTCATCAAATTAGTGATGCACTAGTTGTAATGGAATTTATGTATGTATTTCATGATGATTTTCCTGGTTTTATACTTGATCAAGATTTTGATCTTGCTATTTTATTTGGTCTTGATTCAAATATAATTTCTATACACCATTATTGAATGTCTTATGTGGAACATTTAACATTTAAAAAAGATGTAATATTTATTAAATAATGGAATGGTTATTCTTAGAACACCACTTTGGTTAAATCTTATTTTTTATATTAAAAATAAATATTGTTCAATAAGACATTAAATTAATTATATATCCTTGAATAACATCATAATTAAAAAAAGTATACATTGTCTAATATTTATTATTTACTTGATTAGATTTAATGAGAATAGTATTTTTGAATGTTATTATAAGTCATGAGAACCATCATCTAAAGTTGAAGTGGGATTAAATAATTATAATTTCACATTGAACTAGATATGGACTCTATGATTTTGTAGTTATTATATATTGTCATCAAATGAAAATTCAGTATTTTTTAACCATATGAATAAATTTTTTCATGTGTTGTTGGAAAAAAATTTGATTTTTTTTATTGATGAAACATTACAATATTCTAAAATTAAAGTGGAACGTGAATAAAACTTATTATTGTTTTCAAAACATTAAAATAAAATAATATATATGATAAATTTAGTGACTGTAGATTTCGGTTGCAGAAAATATATTTCCTTGGAATTATTATTTCCAAACATGGAAAGACACCCAAATATAATAGAGATTCATCTTTGTATTATTTAACTTGGTTATATTATGTGGTTTTTTGAAAACATATCTCATTTTTTTCCAATGAATAAGTTATCCCAAAAAGGTGGTAAATTCATTTGGACAAAATAATGTGAGAATTTGTTTCAGTAACAAAAAAGTTAATTTGGGGTTGTTCAATTTTTTCCTTCCTTCTAGAAATGGTGAATTTATAATCTAAAATGATGATTATTTGAAATTAAATTGTTTATTACTGGTAAATAATATTTTGGTAATTATTTATTCATTATAATTGTTGAAACCTCATGAGATAAATAAACCTACACATGATTTTGAAAATAATTATGTGGTCATTTCCTTAAACATTCAAAGTAATTTTTTTGGTTAAAGTGTGAATTAAATGTTTATTAGAAAATTTTTATGTATATATTCACCAAGAAAGAATTAATCGTGATATATAGAATAAAATTTATAAAAATCATGGATTACAATTTTACAATTCATTACCAACCTGAACAAATAATACAAAGTGGGTGATATGTTGAGTCAAAACAGTAATTATACATTATCCATGTTAAATTTGGAACATAACTCTTTAAATAATGATTTTATAAATATTTATCATGATTTTTTTGATATTGGGATATACTATATTTTGTTTTAGGTTTCACTGTATTCAAATTTGTCATAAAATATTAATTAAACTCAAAATAATGATCAATATTTACAAGAAAAGTAAGAATAAATTAAGAAGGGTAAGTTTCTAGATTTTTGTATTGAATGAGATGTATTTTCAAAATTTATAAAAATATTATGAGTGACATATTATTACAACTTGATGTAATAGTTTATTTAATCTCACAGTTCTTTGATTTCGATTCATCTGGAAAACCCTAAGATATATAAACACCATTGAGAGTATTAATAACGGGATGGTATAAAAAGAGATGATTCTAAATTTTGCATAAAATGTTGGAAATTTTAGAATGATAATTTAGAAAAAAAACCAATATAATGCTTCTTCATTTTTCAATACTGAAGTTGGATTGGAAAAAATATATCCTTTGATAAGTTGTTTGGATTACCAATTACTAAATAATAGTAACAATGTGATTTTTTTATTGTTTTTCTATTAAATAAATATTCATATCTCATTCATATTTTAGATTCAATGTTTTTAGATCAACTATCTTTATTATATATATAAAACATAGTAATGTTACATGCAGTTCCACTCTCTATTTTATTATTCAATTTTCTAGGTTTCATAAAAAAAATTAATTTACTAATCCATTCATTTGGTAATAAATTAATTTTCATCACGTTATTTTATCCCCAAAATCAATGGATAGTCTAAGTGAACAATATACACCAAGGTTTATATTAATCATTCTTATTTAATGGGTTACTAGGTAACATTATATTAAAATCTGTTATAGGTTGATTTTTTTATAATAACAGTTTTTATTCAATTATACAGATTTATCCAATTGCTGAATTATGTGGAAAGAACTTTAGGAAAAAATCTTTTTGGGATGAAGTAATAGAAAAGACTTTTATGTAACTATAATTTGTAATTTAAATGGATGGGATGGTTCAATTAATTCATCAAAATATGTGTATTAATTTGATCATGTAGAATAGTTATGCTGATAAGTAGAGGAAATATCATTCTTTCAAGGTAGGTGATCATATTTCTATTAAAGAATATCAATGGAAAATTTCTATTACTTTTTTTGTAAAAGGAAAATATAATTCCATAGTTCAATGAACCATATTAAATTATAGAGATTGATTTTTTAGTTTTCTACAATAAGGTTATAAACCTGAGTTTATCTTACGTAGACAATGTATTTCATGTTTTAATGTCATGGAATAATTTTTTATATTCATCTAATGTTTCAAACATAACTTAGTTACAATGAAATATAATATTTATCATTAGTAATAAAAAATTAATATTCTCAATCACATAGTGAATTTTTTTAACACAATGTAATTCATGAGGTTAATGTTAAATGTTAAACCCATATAGATGAATAGAAAATTTTAGAATAAGAAAATGTTATGAGGGAAAGATAAACCCTATTTCTTAATTAGTGAATAAAATTTTTATAACACAATTTAAAAAAGGCTGAATAATTTAAAATCCTAGTATATTATATATCAAATCACTTTGATGATATTATTCATCTTAAAAATATTATATAAATTTTTTAAATAAAAAATGAAATAGTTTTAACTATGAGCTTTTTTAATCAGTTTCTTTTTAAAATTTTAATTTATAAATTTTATATTTATTATTATATTTTTTTAAAATCATCATATCAAAAATTAATTTGGTTGAAATTTTGTTTTTTTTCCTAAAATATTTATTTTTTATGAAGAGTGAGATAAGATAAATTTTGTAAAAAGGCATTTTCTTTTAAAAACTAAGTAATATAAAAATATCCATATGTTTTGAATGTGAGGTAATATATATTCATATTATTTATTTATATCTATGACTCTCAATATATTTTCAATCAACATTATATTAGATTTAAGTATATGTGTTTTTTTAAAAATGGGGTTTTCCAAAAAAAATAGTACGTAATATTTCTTATATTTAGTTAATTAAGATAATCCATAAGGAGAAAATTATTAAAATAAATTTATAATATATATATATATAATAATAATTTATACTCATAAATTTATTATTAATAACCATATATCTAATATAAAACCAATATTTTGTTACAATATACACTTCGTTAAAAACCGTATCATTCCCATTTTTGTAATTTTCATTAAATTTAATGTTTCCAAATATATGAATTGAATTTGGTAATATTTATTCCATATTTTTTATAAGAAAAAGTTATATTATCTAATATTTAGATCTTATTTTTTTACCATATTGATTAGTGAAAACAACAAAAATTAATTACCACTATTATGATAAAAAAATTTAACGAGTTAAACTAAGTGGAAAAGTGTAAAAATGAAATAAAAACATGTATATAAACAATCTAAGAAATATATTTTGACATTATAATATTTAATCTTCAATAAAAATTAGTTTCTTACCAGTTTTTGACGTGAAAAACATAGGTATACCTTTATATTTTAAATAAATACTTCTGTACCACTAAGCTCACTCTAAAAAGGCCACCCATATCATCTAATATATACATAATAAAACCATTTTTGTTCATAAAATATTAGAAAAATAACTTAAAAACATTTATTCCCACATACATGAATCCTTGTTTTCGTTAGAAACCTATTCCAGGTATACTTTTGTTGAAATCAAGAATCAGTGGTATAAAATAAGGAAAAATACAAACTCTGCATATTTTAATTTATTCTTCCACCTAAACAAAAAAATATTCATTTATGATTATATAATATCACATATCTATTTAAAATACAGATATTTTATTATGGTGATTTTATATTTGATACACATATCCTCTTTCATCAAATTGGAAATGATAAAGTTTGTTTTGTGTGAGGAAGGCAACCACTTCAAAAACAGATGTGACACGTTTTCCCTAAATAACACTCAGAGATGGGTATGATGATGGATGAAAAGTATATTTATGATATTTATAATTTTATTATACCTATATATTCAATATATCATCCATATTTTATAATTTCAATCTATTATATACGGGATGCAATAATGTTGCTCGGGTGTACAACAGACTACCGTCTCGCAAAGCGATGTGATTCATTTTTCACTACCATTTTAAAAGGAAGTTAATAAGGATAAATTTTAATTTATAAAAGTGATACGAATAAAATAAGTTTTATAATCATGAAAATTTTATCATATTTAAATGTTAATATAATAGTTTATTTATCATGCTAAAAAAATGAAAATTGTGTTCATGTACGTGTGAACTACCACCTACATAAAGCTATGCAACTCTATTTTCATCCCCAAACAATAGGGATAATATACATAAGAATATTTAAATAAATTATAATGCATATATTATATTATTATCATTCATTAAAGATAAAATTTTACTTACCTCATTTCCATAATTATTGTTGAAAATTGGAAATGTTACACTTGTGTTTGTAAGACCTTCCATTTCCATGATCGTAAAATAAAACAATTTTCAAAAACTATTTCATGGTTTTTGATATAATTAAAATTTATTTATAAATATAGTAATTATTTTATGATTAATATTGTGGATATATATAAATAATGAAATCATTGACCACAATCACCCTACCAAATTTGACTTTATACTTTGTATTTGTCCTTTGAATAAAAATAATAATATTAATGATGAATAATTCATATAAAACCTTGTAACAAGTAAAATAAAAGGAAAAATAATATTTAAAATTACTCTTGTAAAATTAAATAAATAACCTAAGATTATTATTTACAATGATAAAGAACATATGTGATGAGTTTGGTTTAAGATAATAGTTTTTACCTCAATATCTATTCATTGAGGAATATTTTCAGGTTATGAACCTATGTTCTTTTATTATGTGTATATAAATCACCATTTACATGTTATATCAGAACATTTATCTATTATCATGGTATTTAGTGTTTTTATTAATGTTTGTATTTCAGGGTATTTATGATTTCAATATTTCTAATGAGATAGCAGCCTTCCCTTTATAAATATTTCTTTTAATTTTTCTTAATTAGAAATAATTTTTCCCCATGTCCATGTTTTCAAAATTATATTATTATGAAAAGTAACGTTCTATAAATGTTTGTTTTTATTTATTTTAATTTATTTGATATAAATGAAATCATCTAATAAATTTATGACTTTATTTTCAAATGAAAAATGGAACATTGAATTTTTATGTATATGATGGAAATGAATATTCATCCACTATAACCATCATATGACGTTTGGAATCATTTATAAAATTGCATGTTTTATCTAAATGAAAACCCCCATTATTGTTTTTGGGTATTTTGGTATGGAAAAATTATTTCTAATTGGGTTTGATATTTTTATATCTAAAAATGTTTTCCTATGGGTGAAAATAATATTTTTTAGTGTGATGTGGATACTTTCAATATTTAGTGTGTTATGATTATGTTATGGTTATTGGGAACTATCCTTATTTAAGTGTTATTGAGTTATAAACCATGTATGCATTGTAATGTTATAAACCTTGATATTCTGTTATGTAATAATCCAAGGATGTGTGGGCCTATGATACCCCACAATGCATTAGGTATGAAACCCAACCGTATTTTTATTGAATTTGTAATTGTGAGATATAAAATTATTTTCAAAAATACCTATATGAATTATCAAGGATTTCTATGTGGTTTAAAAAAATTTCATTACGAAAGAAGTTTGTGATTTTTTGTGAAATAAATACACTTAATTCACTCAAAGAAGAGTGTTATAAAGAATAACATTTCATGTGTTTTCATGTTATCACTATACTAAAAATATTATTTCCTTTTTATGTCCCTTACTATGAATTTTCTACTCATTACTTGTTTTTTAAATGTTTTTTGTATGGTTTGAGGATGATTAATGGAATGGGAGAGTTCATGATGAATGTCGTGATTATTTTCCATAGAAGAAAAACATGTTTTCTCTAAAAAGATTCATATGGAGAAAAATGGTCATTGATTGAATGACATTGAATTTTTTTATGGTTATGTTATATAATATTTATGGACTAGTTATATAAAAATATAATCCTGATAAAATATATAATACAATAAAATAAATTCTTGACTAATAACTCAAAATTATGTAATATTTAAGGTCATGTCCTTATAGTTAAACATCAAATATCTTAGGGAATGAGGGGTGATAACTAAGGATGAATGATGTATGGAATTCACTCAATGATGGGGGATGTAATATGAATATACCCTTAGAATTTTGTAATATGGTACCTTATCTTCATGGAATCCATGTACAAAATGTGTTTAATATTTCACTAATGGTAATAAATCCTAAAATAAACACTATAATTAATTATTTTAATATATTTTTATTAACTATACTATGTGATATTTTCTTTAACATGATTTAGTTATCAGGTTTGGGATTTAATTGGATGAAGTAATGGTGATAACCATTCCATTCCCAACCGAAATATTAGTTGATGATTATGTATGTACTTATTTAAACCCCATAAATTTGTTCTACCTTTGCCACAAGAATATGATTTACCAAAATAGTTTTTTGAATTATTAATATTGTTGAAGATACCATATTTAGAGGTATATATAGATTTAAAAATTTCTTATTCACCAATTCTTGGAGTATTGGATGGGAAAAACTATTAATCCCATGATGATTCAATAAGTGTAAGTTCATCTCAAATAAGAGTTCACTCATAAAAACTAGGTGAAAATTAATTGAACCCAGCTAATATCTTTTTAATGGAAATAGAGTACACCCATTCAAAAAAATTATTCATTCTCATCATGTTTTTTATCACTTTTTATGCATTAACTAAGAAAGTATAGTTATCATATTTGTAAGATTATCTCATTTTATGGGGTGCTAACTATGGTATTGTTTGGTGGAATGATGTTTATTATACAAATTGTGGGGTTTAAGAGTCTATGTGAGTTTTTAATGGTTTAAAAATACTTGAGAATTTTCATTCACCTAGTATCAAATTTAAAAATTTCATCAGATCATGGGAGGCTAAGATATTTAAGGTTCAACAATTGTATTTATAAATGGAGATTGGATTATAACTATTTGACTTATTTAATTCATGGTCATATAATATACATGAATCAAAATATTCATAATCATAAAACCATAAAACATTTTTATATTCCTATATTTTTCCTTTTCATATTATTCCCATTCTTAGGTAGAATGTCTAATTAAAAATTTACATATTCTTGTTCTACATTACCATCATTGATAATCATTTACAATAGGTCATTAAAGATGAAGCATTCATATATCTTGTGATCTAATGTACAATGGTTAGAGAAATAATTGAGGTGAGCTTTGTACCCTAGTTTAACTAGCTTCTTGATTTATGGAAACATGATTTCTTTCAAACACATTACCTCAAGGCTACTAATCATGGTGGTGAAACAATATTATTTTCCTTATATCCCAAATTTCAAAATGTGGAAACAATTATCATCATAGTTGATGATGTTAGATCCATGATAAAATTGGGACGATGGTATGTCAATTCCCCTTCCATTGATTCCTTCTTAGATCACATTTCCTAGCATGGGCCTCCCTCAATGATTTGATTCATGTTCATAAAGAACATTCCCATTGAAATCGTGAGGTGGACACTAGTTAATTACAATTCATTTGTTGTAATAGGCCAGCTACCTATAGTTAGAGATGATAGTGATGTTCAAAACATCTAGACATATGATAGAATTAGGGTTGTTGGGAGCCTATAAAGTCTAATACTTTCAATATTTGTGGCATCTCATGTTCAATGAATCATAGGTATAGAAACCAAGGCATCCCATGTTTCTCATATGATAACATGAGCCATGAGTATTATTCGTATAATTATATTTTCCTCTGTTATCTCAAGGTTATGAAATAAGGTAGTGGTTCTGTTTTATCTGCTGGGGACAGAATATTAAAGTCCTATGTGGATTGGTTGGTCATAAGCATAATTTATTATGAGGACAAGACTATCATAGGTTTATTATATTATGGGGATATAGTCATAGGTTTAGGGTCATTTGGGGACATGTTAATAGGTTTAGATTCTTTTGTGGACATTTTCATTTGTTAAGAGTTATGTTGGTACATTTCCATAGGTATACAGTCTTGTGAAGACATTTCCATAATTTATGATGTATTTTGGTGACATGGAAATATGTTTATAGTGTTGTGGGAAATGATTCTGGGTTTAAATATTTGTGGGGATTATTCTCATATATTCCTTTAAAGTACATGGCTAGATAGGTGGTCATTCAATGGAAATTTTGAGTCTATTGGGGATATCGTGTATTAATGGTAAGAGGGTGAGTGTTCACCAAAGGTGGTTTGAATGTTCACACATTGATGTTGGTACATCCATGGGAGAAAATATACGTATTTAATAATGGTGTTGGGATACATGGATTGAATCCTAGGGAGTTTTCATATGTATATTGGGATTGTAAATCATTGTGGAATCCAACGTACCCTATTAGGATACGGGGATTAAAACTAATCTAGTTTAAGGGAAAAATTTAATGTCATGTGATAGGCCTGGTCTATATAGTTTAACATCATGAAGTTAGGATTATTGTTCCATTTAAGGAGAAATGAAAAGTTATGGTTTGGGGAATAGGAATAGGGGCTTCCAAAGATTCGATGTATCATCCCATGAAAGTCATTCACCGGGAATCATATGTTTATAATATTGGGAAGGGATTATATTTAACATCTTGTGCTAGGGAAACTATCATGTAGATTAACATTGTGTTACTATTATATAGTTCTATGTAGATTTAAAGTATTATAACTTAAAAGTCATAGGTTTCATCCATGAGATATCAAGATCATGTTAGAGATTATGATATTTCAATATCCAACATTTTATGGAAATTAAAGCATTTCCAAATTACAGTGCAACCTTTTGGGATTATGAGTCTGTTTTATAGGTTCTTTTGTATGGTATAAGGTGTAAACACAACCATTTTTTTGTGATATGATGGGGATGTGAAATTAGGGTTACTATTATTAGTAGAAGTATTCATAGATAATACACATATGATGATTGAATAAAGGTGTATTATCAAGAGGATTGATTATAATGGTCAAAGGAAGGTTGTAGAATAGAATAACATGGTTTGAAGGGATTTAGGGAACCTGTGAACACAAAATTATTTAATGTATGCATACTCAATGGGTGAATCATTTAGGGTCACATGATTTGAGTTTTCTTGGGTGTGCGGGTTCTCATGGGATAAGGTTCTCTTGAATCCCATAGGTATAATGAATGTATCACCTTCATGAAATTCATAAGCCCTAATAAAAGATGACATCTTGCTTCACGTGGGGATAGTTTTATGAAGGAATGATTCTTCTTAAAAACCCAAGATGTCCAAGAAGTTTTCTTATAGTGTGTAGTATATGATCCTTCATGACAGATATCTCAACCATGGTCCTATATGCTATGGCACTCAGGGGAGGAAATTAAAAAAAGATGGATACTTGTAGAAACCAATTAATAATTTGGCTCATGGAGGTTGAAGGTTAAACGTTTTATGATTTATTTTATAAGTTAAAAGCTCATGTCCCCTTAAATTAGTGGTGATGGGATATATTTATATGCCTTTTAATGGTTGATACATACATTTAATGAATGTTACCATATTTTTAGAAGATAAAATTTCATGGCACTCTAACGACCGTTGGGAAGCAACTTCAAATTGCCTATGATTTTTGTGAATCTAGAACCTTATGTGGTTTTGATCATGGTTCATCCCATATTTTCATAAAAATATATTTTCATTCCACTTGGTCTGGTATATTTCATTTGGTTTCAATAAATAAACCACCACTTTAGAATTGGATTTAATGTAAGAGGGTGGGGTCAGATTCATTTGGAAAAACTAGAAAAACCTATAATCTAGGAATTTTCTATATAGATACTAGAAGAAATCCTATCCAATAAACAAGGAGAGGGTTCCTAGGAGTCCATGAGGTTTTCATACATGATTTAAAATTCCTTAATTTTAGTTAAACTCATCAAATCTATGAGAATTATATAAATTTAATGATTAGTTCTTATGAAAAAATTCCACTTTCAAACAGGGAACATCCACACAAAAATTTCATAACATGAATCTTTCATGAGGAACATCTTTCGAATATGACCATTCTCAAAGAATTATTTTACAAATGAATTCTTCAATAAATTATAAATTTCATTGGGATAGAATTTGAGGGTGTTGAAGCTACTACTTACAGATAAAGAGACATGGAAGGAAAAATCATGATCAGATAAACCTACAAGAGTGTGTATACAATGACAAACAATTAGAATTTTTTATTGATTGTCATAGTGTATATAGTTTCTTAAAGAGTAATCCAATGTATCGATGTATGATGATGGTTGATGTGTCCATCTCCAGTGATAATATTGATGCAATGAGTTATTTTTCTAGAAGATCTCCTAGATTATACAATTAGACTAGAGATCTATCCAGCCACTGCGTAAAGGAGCGTAAATTGATAACAATCCATTAATTATGGGAACCAATGAAGATGGAGTATAGAGAATATTTGGAAATAGATATTCCTCTTTAAATATAAGAGTATCTTTGTGGATCTCCTAGTAGATAATGTCTAGGGATGGATGAAGCAGTGGAACCTCCACCAGGGAAGAAACATCCTAAAAGTGTGGGGAAGGGAATGTTGTGAACGATAGTCATGTGAAAAAATAAAGGAAGAGGTAAAGGGTGGGAGGTTATATGTGGAAATATAGAATTCATAGTTCCACAACTAATGGAACTCAGAAATCATGTTTGAGTTTTTGAAGTGGTTTTATCTAGGGAAAAATACCATTCATCTTCACTATGGGGTGGAAAACATTAGCATTTGGGAACTTAAACATATTTATTGTATCCCCATCCATTGAAAAATATTTGATGATATTCTCTTTGTTGTGAATGTTAAAGAGGATCAATATAAAATTATATAAATAGAAAGGGATCTACTATTGTAACATCCCAGGTAAATAAATAATAAGACATATTTCATATTTATTAATATTTATGAATTAAAAATTAATTTTACATTAATGGGGTTGCTATGTTTGATAGCGTACACGATACGCAACAACGAGATTCTTTGAAATCATACGTTGCACAGTAATAATATAATATTTTTATTTTAAATGGTAGTTAACTCCTAGCCTTTGTATTGGAGGTAATGAACAAAACTAACTACAATATGATTATAAATTCTTGTTAAATGTATTTACATTCATTCAATAAATGTTAGAGACTTAAAATGTGAATAAATCTAATTTTAAGCATAATTTACATGAAAAGGCTGATTTACCATCTTTTAATGGAGAAACCTCATTAAATTTAGTTTTGGTCACCTTTATATGTTCCATTTGACCAAATAAAATTCTTCTTTTGATCAGAGACATCAAATTTTACTTTGGGTGATTTTTTGGTATTTTTCGGATAAATTTCATTTTTAATGAATAGTGGAAAATATTTTATTTTAATTGAAAAGTCCCTTTTAATATAATTTATTTATATAGTAAGATTATCATTTTAATTGTTTATAAAGTTCCATTAGAATATATTATTACCATTTAATCCAATGTTGGTCATTGGAACTAATTTCACTTTAAGAGTGGAAATAAACAAGTGGCAATCTTTTGATAGTTAATGTTTCTTAAAAACACGCTATTTGTTATAACAATGGTAATTAATTTTATTTTAATTAATTCCATTTATATTTTTTCAATTTATAAGAATAAAAATCATTTTTGAATTTGGAATATTAAATAATTCTTAGGCTGAATTTGGGGTATTTTTCTAAAAAACATAATTTTTTGATGAATAGTGAAACCACATTGTAGTACTTAGAAAAAAAACTGACTTTTTCATTTAAATGAAATTTTACCACTTCTGTGAATTGAATTTCAAAAAACCGACATACATGGTTGTTATCAAGCTGTAAAATGTGGTTCAATAATATAAAAATATTATTTGGTTAATAGTATCTTTTGACTTTTATTTACCCCGGTTAAAGGTAAATAGGTAAATTCAAGTTACAATGAATATTATGATAATTAAAAATTACCTTAACACTCGTCCAAACCTTATTTTTAGAGTCATTAATGACCTTTGGAATCTTTGGGTTGATTTTGGTACCCCATTGAGCAACATGGGAGTGATAATGACAATTTAGATTAATTAATTTAAAGTAAAGGCCAAAATGACATAAACAAATATCTTTTCGTAATTAATTTTTATATGGAGTTATATAAGTAATATATTTGACTATAAATATTAATTGGAAATATAACAATATTTCCTACATCATTGTATGTTTTCTATTATTTTTAGACATCAAATAAATCAAATTATTTATGACACAATAATGATGAAGTATTTACCTCATTAGTAAATGATTTAAATAAATAAGATTATAATGATTAAAATATTATCCAAAACATGACCAATTCTGATTGGATGATTGTATTTAGACCATGAGTCATCTTATCTTCTTCTTTAATGATTTTTGGACCATTATTAACCGAATATAATTATATAAGAAAATAACAGTTTCACACTTTCCTAGAGAGACACTCAACCCCCTTATTAAAGGAGACCACTTCTAACCAATTCCTCACACCTATCAAGCCTTTTGGATAGTACAACCTCTGCCTAATTAATATCCCTACATCCCTCTCCTCCACCTAGTAGCCTTACCATAGGCAAAAGGCACTTCATTAAGTCTTTTGGTTCAAACCAAAGGGAGTTACCCAAATTAAAGGTAAATGTTTCTCTTAAATTGTTTTATTTTATTTTACTTCTCCAACCCCTAAACACTTTTTAATCCATTATTTTGTAACAATAACAATACCCTCAATATAATAAGATTTTGTTATGAGATTTATTTGAACTACACATACAAACACCTCCATCTAATGGGGGATGAACATAATGTTTCTGTGGATGGAAAACTAACGCCTCATGAAAAGATGATTGTTCAATTACCTCTTACCACCTCTCATGGTGGCCATTATGATGGAACTGTATTTATATATGATATATATTATGTTTATGTATTCTTTATGCTTTTGTATTTTCCATTTATAGAACTCCTTTATGGTTTCCATAGTGGGTAAATACGATAATCTCTTTTAAGGAAGTGCGGACTACTACCCCCTCAATGAGATGTGACTCGTTAATTCCTTACGTGGGATGTATAAAGGGTAGAGTTAATAATATTATATATGATATTATAATGGAATTATAATATACCTATGTACCATTATGTTTTATTTCCATTAAAATAATAAATAGAAATGAAAGTAGCATTCATGCATACGTACAGCTTACTGTCTCCATGAACGGTGCATTTCATTTCATACCTCAAAAAGTTATGTACTATTATAAATACAGGTATATACTGGATATATATGATATATATGATATCTAAATAATGAATATCATTCTGGATATAATATATTATTAAACACATGGACAGTGTGTAATATAAGGTGTTCATTTTTGACTCAAGTACCCAATATTGAAAAAATGGACGTTATTAACTTAAATGATTACATAATGTTTATAACTTGGTAGTAAGTGATATAAAAGGAATAATAAACATGAAAATTTTCCTAAGAATGTACAAATTAACTTTAGTTTATTATTCAATAGATTAAAGAATGATCGAGTCAATTCAGACACGAGGTAATGGACGTCGTCTCAATCTCCATTCATTGAGGCATATTTTGTTTTAATACATGATTTTCTTTTATACAATCTATAAAAACCCTTGACTTTTAAAAGGGAATAATTTTCTAGAAGATTTTTACTATACGATAAAAATGATTTTTTTTAACTTAAGCGGTGAAAAAGACCTTCTCTGTCGTCAAGAGTATTATTTTATCTTTGGCTTCCTCAACAAGATGTAATGTTTTTAAAAGAAAATAAATACCATATACTCTTTTATTAATTTTGGAATTTAAAATGGTTTTGATAATGGATTTATTTAAGTTATATATTGTGATTGAAATGTGTAAATTTTCTCTTTCCTTTATATTTGTTTTCATTCTTATGATTTTATAATGGTACTTGGACAGTTGAAGGGTGGTTACGTGATAAACCAAATGACGGATGGTGTCATGAATACCAGGACGGGTGTTTACATTATAACCACCAATGCATTTGGCATGGTAGTCGACCATATGGCTATTCCATTTAGTGATATGTGTGGAATTATATAGTATGGTTATTTCATTTATGTATGTTTCTATCTAAAAATACCTTTATAACTTATGTGTTCTTTATATGGGTTTTATGGTAATATTTTGGTTACAAAATGGTAAGTAATGATCTTTTATTCAGTGAAGAGTATTTAATACTTCATAAAGGTAAAATTTATTACTTATGTTAATGTATTCATGGTTTACCTGTTGTTTTCAAAAACTAACAGTTTTCCTTCTTTGTGTATCCCTTACCGAGCTTTTAATTCTCAACCCAAGTTTTTTAAATTTTTTTCACAAGACATAATGTGGAATTGGTTCAAGGATGGGATAAAGGAAAATTCATGATGTCTTAAACATTGAACTAGACATGACACTTTTTTTTCAAGAGTTCATGTTTTGTAAAAAAATTGAAACTGTGTAGAAGTGTCTACATTGTAATCTTTTGAGATTTAATTGTTATGTTCTAATTCATTAAAACTCTAGATCTGAAAAGATCCTCAATGTGAATTATTCATTTAATTCAATATTATTTATGGTTTATGGTCGGGTCCTTACAGTTGGTATCAGAGGTCGGTTAAGATAACATTAAAAGATAACGTATTGTCAAATTAATACCATAAAGTAATTTTTGTTAATATTGATATCATATAGCATTTACAGATTACCATGTTTCTTCGCCTAAGATATATCTATGTTCAAAATGGTTTTCCGCAGAGGAAAAAGGGAAGCTATTTTGGGACGACATCAGGAGGAAGACAACCTTACAATTCAGCAACCTGAGAAGGACATAATCGGAACTAAACTATTTGTTAATGTGATGACACAGTTGACTCAAGATATAAATGGTAGTGGTATCCATGTAGAATATCATCCAGATTAACCACAGAGGAACATGTAAGTAGTGGAGAATTTCATGAGGCAATATCCCCCATCATTCAGATGAAAATATGACCTCGTTCTAGCTGAAGGTTGGATTAAATCACTGGAGAATATTTTTGATGTCATGGGTTGTTCAGAACATCAAAAGGATAGTCTTGTTGTTTACCGTTTTGAAGGTTAAGTTGATCAGTGGTGGTCGATGGTGAAAATATGAGGGATAGTGATGAGATTGATTCTCTTTTTTTGGAATATTTCAAAGGTATGTTTCTTGAGAAATATTTTCCTATGGTGGTTCATCGTAGGATGGAAAAAAAATTCCTGGAATTGAGGTAGGAGTATGACTCAGTGGCCGCTTATGAAACAAAGTTCACTCGACTGGCAAGGTATGCACCAAATTTCATCTAAGATCTTGATAGTAAGATAAATCGATTTTAATCAGGATTGAATCCATGATATTGAAGAGCATTATCCTCTCGTGAGTTCAAATGTTATGAAAACCTTGTTTTATGTGCGGAGAATGTGGAAATGAAGTTTTCTGATGATCAGGTGTTTGTTGACAAATAATAGAATAAGAGGTCCAGTTGGTAGTCAAAGGGAAAGAGTTCATCAAAGAAGCCTGGAGGTAAGAAAATTAAATATATAACATGTGAGAAGTGTGGTAAAAAATCCTGGAGAATTTTTATCGATGTCTAGAAAGTGCTTCTGGTGTGGTAAGATTGATCATATTTCTCATAACTGTACAGAAGATGATCAAGAAGTCAATGAAAACCCATAGGTAAGCTGCTTTAAGTGTAATGAAATAGGTCATTATGAAAATTAGTGTCTAGAGAAGAACTCAACTGGGGGAATGAAACCAGACTATAAGCAGAAAGGGGTGTTGAAATCCATTGCAACTACTTTAGCAGATGTTGGGCCATCAAACGAAGTAGTATCAGATACACAATTTTTTGTTCAGATTATACCAATGTGTTGTTTGATTCAGGGTCTACACACACTTTTATTTTTGAAAAGTTTTATATTAAATTGGGAATTCCATCTCAAGATATGAATACAGAACTAACATTAAAAATACCTGGAGGAAATGATGATTCCAAAAGAAAACATAAGAACATTCATGTCCTTGTGTGCGGAAAGAATCTACCACCAAAACTTATTGTTTTACCTCTAGTAGAGTTTGATGTTATTTTGGGAAAGGATTGGATTTATGTTTAACATGCTAAGATTGACTACAGAGCTAAAGAGGATTCATTTCAGAAAGATTTACTGTTTGTGTACAAGAATGAAACCTTTCTTTTGATAACATATCCGGAAGTTGAGAAACAAGTAAAAGAAGGAAATGAATTTTACCTTGCTCATATTTTTTAAAATAAATAATGTGTTGATATTAATGATTTTCATGTGGTAAATGAGTACCTTTATATTTTTTCTGATGAGTTTCCTGGTATTATACCTAATCAGGAAGTTTAATTTACTGTTGAATTAGTTTGTGATGCTAAGACAATTACAAAACCCCCTTATCGAATGGCTCAAATTGAACTTTTAGAGTTATTGAATCTATTGCAGGAGTTATTATATAAAGCTTTCATCCATCCTAGCACATCACCATGGGGTTCTCCTGTCTTGTTTGGTAAAAAGAAAGGTGGTTCCATGAGAATTTGTGTTGATTATAGAGCATTGAATAACATCATTGTTAAGAATAAGCATCCTTTTCCTTGTATCGATGATTTGTTTGATCAGCTCCAGGGAGCCCAGTATATTTTAAAGATTGATTTGAGGTCGGGGTACCATCAGTTGAAAGTAAAGGAAGCAGAAGTTCCAAAGACCATGTTTTATACTAGATATAGCCATTATGAATTTTTAGTTATGCCTTTTCATTTAACCAATTCACATGCTGTATTCATGGATCTTATGAATAGAATTTTTCGTGAGTTCTTAGATAAGTTTTTGGTTGTGTTCATTGATGATATTTTATTTTATTCGAAAAGTAAAGAGGAACATGAATTCAATTTAAGTGTTTTCTTTCAAACATTAAAATAAAATAAACTTTATGGTAAATTCATCAACTGTGAGTTTTAGTTAAAACAAATTTCTTTCCTTGGTCTCATTGCTTAAAAAATGGAATAACTATTGATCTAGATAAAACAAAAGTTGTTGAAGAATGGACCAGACCCACAAATATAACCAAGATTCATATTTTTCATGGTTTGGAATGTTATTATCGGTGGTTTGTTGAAAATTATTCATGGTTATCTAGTCCAATGACTATGTTAACTCGAAAAGGTGTTAAGATCATTTGGACAAAAGAATGTGATGATTGTTTTCATGAACTGAAAAGAAGATTGGTGAATGCCCCAGTTTTGGCACTGCCATCCAGAAATGGTGAGTTTGTTATCTATAGTGAGTCTTCATTAAAAGGTCAGCTTTGTGTTCTAATGCAGAATGATTAGGAAATTTCTTATGCTTCAGGTCATTTGAAACCCCATGAGTAAAATTAACCTACACATTATTTGGAATTACCTACTATTGTTTTATGTTAAAAAATTTGGAGGCATCATTTTTATGGAGTGATGCGTGAAATATATACTGATCACAAAAGTTTTAAGTATATATTCATTCAAAAAAAATTGAACATGTGAAATAAGAGATGGTTGGAATTAATCAAATATTATGATTGCATGACCCATTGCCATCTGGGAAAAGGGAAAAAAAGTGTTTGTTGCTTTAAGTCGAAAAAGAAATACTTTATTAACCATTTTATGTTTGGAATGATATCATATGGTTTTTAATTTGATGAACTTTGGCATAGAATTTGTTGGTATAGGAAATTCTTCTATTTTTTATTAGGCATCGGTGAAATAACCTCTATCAGACAAAATAAAGCAAGAGCAAAAAAAAAGACAGTGAGTTATAGAAAAAGGTAGAGTTAGTTCAGAAGGGTACGTTGACTGAATTTTACATTGATAATGATTGTGTTTTGATATTTGTAAATAGATTATTTGTGTCTTGTGATTCACAGTTGAAGAATGATTTGTTATGTGAAGCTCATTGTTCCCCATTTTCAGTTCATCCTGACAGTAGTAAGATGTACAAAGATCTTCGGGAGTATTACTGGTAGGATAGAATGAAAAGAGATATTTCTGATTTTACTGTGAACTGTTTGACTTGTCAGCAGCTTAAATCAGAGCGGCAGTTATAGGAAGGGATGTTTCAACCTTTACCGGGGCTAGAGTATAATTGGGAAAATATATCCATGGACTTTGTTGTGGGATTACCAATGACATCTCGAGGTAATAATGCAATCTGGGTTATTGTTGATCGATTGACTAAATCTTCTCATTTCCTTCCTATTTGAGATACTTTGTCTCTAGAAAAACATTCTCAGTTGTATGTTAAAGAGATATTTAGGTTACATGGAGTTCCTCTCTCCATTGTATCTGATCGTGATCTCAGGTTTACTTCTAACTTTTGGAAATGCCTTCATAAGTTATTTGGTACTGAATTAAAATTTAGTATATCTTTTCATCCTCAATAATATTGGAAATCAAAATAAAAAATTCAAATATTGGAGGATATGTTACGTGCTTGCTCGATGGATTATCAGGGAAGTTGGGACCAACATCTTTTTTTGGTTGAATTTTTATATAATAACAATTTTCATTCTAGTATATAGATGGCTCCATTTGAGGCATTATATGGAATTTGTTTTCGAACTCTAGCTTTTGGGATAAAGATGGTGAAAGGAAGATGATGGGACAAGAATTGGAAGAAGAGATGGCAGAGAAATTTCAATTGATTCAGAAGCACATGAGAACAGCTTAGAGCAGATAGAAAAGTTATGCAGATAACCAGAGGAAGGATCATTATTTTGGGGTAGGTGATCATGTATTTGACAAAGATTCACCATGGAAAAGTGTGACATGTTTTGGTAAGAAGGGAAATTTGTGTCCAAGGTGCATTGGACCTTATTAAATTCTGGATAATGTTGGAACAGTTGCATACAGAGTGGGTTTACCTCCAATTTTATCCCAAGAACAAAATGTTTTTCATGTTTTGATGTAGAGAAAGTATATGTCATATCCATCTCATGTTTTGAGCCCAGAGGTAGTTCAGTTGGAAGAGAATCTCTCTTATGAGGAAAAACCAGTCCATATTCTTGACTGTAGAGAGGCAAGGTGGGAATATAAAAATTCTATGAGGGATTAGTACCCCCCCCCAATTATTTTGATAAGTGAAATAAAATTCTGAGGTCGCAATTTCCAAAATGGGGGAAGGATATAACATACCAGGTAAATAAATAATAAGACATATTTCATATTTATTAATATTTTTTAATTAAAAACTAATTTTACTTTAATGGGGTTCCTATGTTCGATAGCGTACCCGATACGCAACAACGAGTTTCTTTGAAATCTTACTTTGCACACTAAAAATATAATATTATTATTTTAAATGGAATTCAATTCCTAGAAGTTGTATTTGTGGGAATGAACAAAACTAACAACAATATGATTATACATGTTTGAAAAATTTATTTTCATTCATCAAATAAATGATAGAGGCTTAAAATGTGAATAATTCTAATTTTAGGCAGAATTTACATTAAAAGGCGGATTTATCGCCTTTTAATGGAGAACCCTCTTTAAATTATGTTTTTATCATCTTTACATATACTATTTGAGCAAATAAAATTCATATTTTTATTAGGGACATCAAATATTACTTTGGGTAATTTTTTTGAATTTTTCGGATAAAGAACGTTTTTAACGAATAGTGGAAAATATTGTATTTTAATTAAAAAGTGTCGTTTAATATATTTTATTTATATAGTTAGATTATCTTTATAATTGTTTTTAAAGAGTAATTCGAATATTTTTTTACCATTTAATCCAATGTTGGTCATTAGAACTAATTTCACTTTGAAAGTGGATATAAATAAATGTCAATCTTTTCATAGTTATTGTTTCTTAAAAACACAATATTTGTTTCAAAAACGGGATATAATTTTAAATTAATTAATTATATTTCTATGTTTATAATTTATCAAAATAGACATACTTTTTCAATTTGTAATATCAAATAATGCTTATGCTGAATTTTTGGTATCTCTCTGAAAAACATCATTTTTTGATGAATAGTGAAACCACATAGTAATAGTTAGAAAAAACTGACTTTTCATATAAATATAATTTTACCACTTCTGTAAATTTAATTTCAAAAATATTACATACATGGTTGTTATCAAGAAGTAAAATTTTGTCCAATAAGATGAAAATAATTTTTGGTAAATAGTAACTTTTGACTTCTATTTACCATGGTTAAAAGTAAATAGGATAATTTAAGGTCAAAAAATTATAATAATTCAAAATTTCTTTAACACTTGTAAAAAACTTATAGTTTTAGTCATTAACGACCATGGTCATATTTGGGACGATTTTGGGACCCCTTTGAGCCACTTTGGAGTGATAATGACAATTTATATTAATTAATTTAATGTAAAGGCCAACATGACATTAATAAAAATCTTTTAGTAATTAATTTTTATATGGTGGTATATAAGTAATATATTTAACTATAAATATTAATTGGAAAGCTGAAACGATATCCTATATCATGGTATTTTTTCTATAATGTTTAGACATCAAATAAATTAAATTATTTATGACACAATAATGATGCATTATTTACCTCATTAATAAATGTTTTAAATAAATAAGATTATAATGATAAAAATATTATCCAAAACATGTCCAATTCTGATTGTGTGATTCTATTTCTACCATGGGTCATCTTATATTTATATTTGACAATTTATGGACCATTATAAACCAAATATAATTATGTAATCAAATAATAGTTTCACACATTCCTAAAGAGCCCCTCCTCTACCTTATAAAAGGAGACCACTTCTAACCAATTTCTCACACCTCACAATACTTTTGGATCATCCAAACTCTTCCCAATTAAGCTCTCTAAATCCATCCCCTCCACCAAGAAGCATTACCTTAGGCATAAGGCAATTCAATAAGTCATTTGGTTCAAACCAAAGGGAGTTACCAAAATTAAATGTAATGGTTTATTTTAAATCGTTTTCTTTTATTTTACTTCTCCAACCCCTAAAATATTTTTAATCATTTATTTTGTAACAAAACAAGTATCCTAAATATCCTAGGATGTTTTTTTGAGAATTATTTGAACTACACTTACACACACCTCCATCTAATGGGTGAATAAAATAATGTTTCTGTGGATGATAAACTAACGCGTCACGAAACGATGATTGTTCAATTAACTCTTAATGCCTCTCATGATTTCCATTATTATGGAAATTTATTTATATATGATATATATTATTTTTATGTTTTCTTTATGCTTCTGTATTTTCCATTTATAGAATGCATTTAGGGTTTCTATAGTGGGTAAATACGATATTCTAATTTGAGGAAGTGCGGACTAAAGCACCCTCAAAGTGATGTGACTCTTTAATTATTTATGTAGGATGTATGTAGGATAGAGTTAATGATACTATATATGAAATTATAGTAGAATTATAATATACCTATGTATCATTATGTTTTATTTCCATTAAAATAATAAATATAATTGAATGTAGTGTTCATTCGTACATACGGCTTACCGTCTCCATGAACGGTGTATTTCATTTCTTACCTCTAAATGTTATATACTATTATAAATACATTTATATAATCGATATATTTGATATATATGATATCTAAATAATAAATATCATTCTGGATATAATGGACTATTGACCACATGTACAACTTGTTATATAAGGTGTTCATTTTTGACACAAGTACCAAATGTTGACAAAATGGACATTATTAACTTAAATGATTACATAATGTTTATAACATGGTAATAAGTGATATAAGAGGTATAATAAACCTGAAAAAAGTTCTTAAGAAAGTATAAATTAACTTTAGTTTATTATTCAGGAGATTAAAGAACAGTCGAGTCATTTCGGAGACGAGAAAAGGGACTTCATCTCAATCTCCATTCATTGAGGAATATTTTGTATTAATAAACAAATTTATTTTATACACTTTATAAACACCCTTTACTTTTCAATGGGAATCTTTTTCTATAAGTGTTTTACTAAATGACAAAAATTATTTTTCTTTTAACCTATGTGGTTACAATGAACCTTTCCCCCACAGTGAGTATTATTTGATCTTTGGCTTCCTCAACAAGTAGTAATGTTCTTAAAAGAAAAGAAATACCATATACTATTTTATGTATTTTGGTATTGAAAATGGTTTTGATAATAAATTTATATAAGTAATATATTGTTATTGAAATATGGAAATGTTTTCTTTCTTTTATATTTGGTTTCATTCTTATGATTTTATAATGGTACCTGGACATTTGACGGGTGGTTACGTGGTAAACCAAATGATGGGTGGTTCCGTGAATACTAGGACGGGTGGTTACTTTATAAACTCCAATTCATTGGGTACTGAAGTTGAACATATGGCTATTCCATTTAGTGATATGTGTGGAATTCGACCGAATGGTTATTCCATATATATATGTTTATGTCCCAAGTTACCTTTAAAAGTTATGTGTTCTTTATATGGGTTTTATGGTAATATTTTGGTTAAAAATGGAAAGTAATCATCTTTTATTCAGTGAAGTGTATTTACTACTTCATAAAAGATTAAAGTATTACTTATGTTAAAGTATTCATAGTTTACTTGTTGTTTTGAAAAACTTATAGTTTTCTTTCTTTGTGTATCCCTTACTGAGATTTTTATGCAGATCCCAAGTTTTTGAAATGTTTTTCACAAGACATAATGTGGAATAGTGTCAATGATGGGATCATGGAAAAGTCATGCTATCTTAAACAAGGAACTAGACATGACTCTTTTTTTTCAAGAGTTTATGTTTTGAAAAAAAATTGAAACTGTGTAGAAGTTTCTACATTGTAATCTTTTTAGATGTAATAGTTATGTCTTAATTCTCTAAAACTCTAAACCTGAAATGATCCTCAATGTGAATTATTTTTTTAATTCAATATTATGTAAGGTTTAAGTCCATGTCCTTACAACTATTACTGCTTCAAGGGTATATGCAGCATAACCCCACGATGAATAATGTACCTTAGAAGTAGTGGTTTATCTAAATTCTAACATAGCATGTGTATAGGAATCTAGGGGGAACACACTAGTCTGTGAAAGAATTGTAATTTGTAAATGAGAACTACTACTCAGTGATTGGGATGGAGATCTAAATGTGCTTGTTGATGTAAAGTGTGATGTTTATCACCCCTGTTTTCATATTGGTTTGATTCATCATAGGGGTCATCTGTGGGTGGATTATACTACTTTTCTATTCATAAAAGGGTGTGTGGAAAAGTAATATTATTATGAATATGATGCTAATTATTTGAAATAGTATCAACATGGCCATGATTCTTCTATAAAATGTTGTGAAAGTGGTTTCAATAAACCAATAAGTGTAAAACACATATTTGTATTTGTGTACAATTTCATTTCTTAAATAGCTGGGTCTTTACACACATGAGAGGGTATGATTAACCACACCATCTCAGGCATCCCGACATCATCTTCTGTACATCGATATTGAACATTGTTGGGATTTAGCCACTTCATTTAGAGAAACATGGTGTGTTTCATATAATTAGTCTACCAGACCATTTATACTCCATCAATTTTCCCTTCTAATGGTTATGATTATGACCAATAGTGCATTGATGAAAGAGTAATTTATATACCTATAAGAATTCTAAGTAATAAGACTTTTGGTGTGGGTCAACTATAAGGTGGTATGTGAATCATACACTGTATATTGGTTCACATTCCCATTCTATTTTGTGTAGAGGATGACCCTGAATGTGTACATAAAATTATGAATGATGTTCCACCACATAGCTCTCTAAATGATATATAACCAGTTTTGATGAGAATATGGTAGGTTAGGATGGAGATACATTATCTTATACGTTGTACATCATAGAGAAAATAGTGAGCGCATATCCCTGAGATTCGTTGAGATGTCATATCACTTGGGATGACATAGAGAAAGGGGTCCTATAGTTTTGGGTTTGTAGGAATGTTAATACTAGGGGATCACAATGAAGGGGAGGAGATGGATTGGTTAAAAAAGCATCAGCTAGGGATCTAGCATTTTTGGCACTTCATGGTGTGCGTCTCTTAAGGTAAGAGTGATAGGAGGCTTATGACCAATAAGAAAGAATATTTAGGTGGAGGGTGGACCCTTTGATGTGGTCTCAAGGGTGTATTCAAAAACATTGGTGAAACAGTTTCATCATGTAGATGTTCTTGGAAATACGGTCTTTCCAGACACATGGAGGTACTGAGGAATTTTTTAACAGTTAAACTCTTTATCTCTTATGTAGATGTTTCATAGGTTTGATGGTATTCACATTATTGGGTTGTTTCAATCCATGGATGGGTTCCAATATCTATGGAATGAGGTGGTGGTATAATAATAGGATTTAGTAGACATGATCCACTACCACGGTGTGGTAAGCCCACTGACTGTCTAGGTGAGGACATTGATAGACATTGATTTTCCTAAATAACATATCATTGGACAATAAAAATTAGAAAAGCATGAGGAAGGGTATGTAAAAATGTTGGAATCATGAGGATGTGACAATTTCTTAGACCCCACTATGGATGATGGCACCACAGCTGATATAGTAAATCTCCAACATTTCTATATTTGTTCTATTACTAACACTATGAAATTTTTGATTCACCCATTTTTGACATGCGAAGGGATAAAATGAATAAGGTATATTCATGATGAATCTATGTGTGTGGATGAGTAATCCCTAAACCATTATGGGTTGAATGCATTACCTCTCAAAGAAACTAAAGATATGGGTATCCATCCATCTATTTTTGATAAACTGGATGTGGTTGAAGAGATGTTTCAAATGCCCTATGTTCTTTTAGGTAACTTTAAATTCTATATTTTCTCTAACTAATTATTTTATTTTTATTTTAATAATCAATGATGTCATGTGAGATCCTTTTAAATAAATCCAACATTTCGAGCTGAGGAGCAGCTTCCGGTGACCATGACTAGTTTATAGCCACCATGTTATCGCAGATAGGGCATCTGGTGCACATTTATAATATTTTGTCTAGTAATAGTAATTTTTTTAATTATTATTATGTGGTTTAATTTTTTCAACTATTAGATGTTATTTTCTAACCTTGAATCTAAATAACACTACATACCACATTGGAGAACTAGCCAACGATGGAAAAAATTGAAGTCCCACCCTTAACATTGGTTATAGAGAAATTTGTAACATATGTATTTGTCCCTATTATGGTTGGTCCTCAGGAAGCCACTGAGACCACTATTATAGAAGAGACTAACCATTATAATTTTTTTGGAGAAATGGTTGGGGCCATATTCAAATACAATTCTAACCTCCCATTGGACATGGATTCAACCTTATTTGAGTGTATTCCCAAGGATAACGCTACTACAAACATGCTTTTGGAGTTCCTTGAGAAAAATTCTACACCACATAAAAATTTAGAACACTTTTAATCTAAAATATATTATATGAAATCCATAGTTATGTGTATATAATGGTGGATCCTTGATAAATTCCTCACCAAGATCACATGGGTTTATTTGAGAAGTCTAATAGGGTCCCTCTATCAATGGAATTAGATATAAGGGAATTTTATGTGGAATCCTTCAAACATCAAACACTAGATTCAGTTTTCCTTATAATGTTGGTGCTGGTATAGTGGTATGATCATGGAGACACCTGGTATGTGGAGAGAACATGGGGTACCAAGGATCTCCAGGTGGTCAAAAAAGATCTCACATGGCCAGAGGGGCATGTGAAATAGCATGGGGTCATTTTCATTTATAGGGGAGAGATTATCAATCAACTGAAGGAAAAATGGGCAATGGATGATTACAATATTCTAAAGATATAATATTTGGTGGTTTTATATAGATCAAAATATGGTTGAGTGTAACTAAGATCTATAGAGGTTATCTCAACATTTGAAGAGAAAGAGACATAGATTAAAAAGTTATATCAGGACCTTGAGGCTATTAAACGGATGTTCGTTATGCTGGTGTATTCCCACACACATGGCAATCCAATAATATTTGAAATTCCTTTACCTTTTTTAATAAATTTGAGTCTTCATCCTATGGATGACCCTCCTAAATGATGGGAATAATAGTGTTTGTTTTATTTTCATATTTTTGTATATTGTTTTTCATAAATCATGATCATATTAATTAGACAACAATTTATAAACCCCTAAAACCATGTTACTCATGATTGGTGTAAGAAATAATAGATAAATCAAAGGTCACTCATTTATATGAGAGTTCTAGATAGGGAATGAATTATTGAGGCCAGAATGATCCATTGACCACCAGGATTTCCTAAAATTAAAACATTTCATAGAGAGGGAAACTATTCTCACAAAAATTTCATTCATAAGGTTTATAGTTTAAAAAATATAATTACATTTGGACTATAGTATTTTCAACAAAAAAAAGATAATTATGGGGGATATTTATTAAGTCATTTAGGATTTGGAACACAAGGAGCGGAGAAAGTTTTGATGATGATGAAAAATGACAATATTGGAAGTATAAATTGAATAATTTCACTACAAAGAGTGAGGGAATAAAAATGAGTGTTGAAAAGTAAACATATTTTATTTATGGTATTCAAAAAATTATTTTAATTTTCTTTGAATAATGTTCCTAGGATGAAAGGATATCCTGTTTTTTCAGACACCACCACTTTTAGGGGGTCTATTTATATGTGAATGTTGGTGGTGATCCAAATCATGAAAGAAACTATATATGGGAGAAATGAGGGAATTATTGGTTGGAATTCAATGGTATGGGAATTAAGACACCGTTATCCTAAGAACATTGAGTGAGTTTTTCAGTCTGGGTGAGATAAAAACTATCCTTCTTTTTGGGGGAGGGGTCGTCTTTGTTGACAAGCGATGGTTAGGAGACTCGAGTGGTGTGATGGGTGACTGAAACTCAAGGGGGTAAAAGTTCATCTTCAGTGGGGTATTAAAAATATTACATCATGAAATGTAGAAAATACATGTTAGTTTACTAAAATTTAAAAATTAATTTAAAAATGTATTTTACCATCATGTGGTGGGGATGATGCACTAAATATTTAAATGGCATGTGACTAGGGTATGTGAGGATAAATTAAGAAACTGATGACTTGAACAGGTGAAAGATTATTTAGTATCATGGGGCTAGGATGAGTGATTTTTGTTAGAGAAAATATACCCTTAAGAGGCGGAAGGATTCATGAAAATGCAATACAAGCGGTGGTTCCTTGGGGAAGACAATGTGGAGTATAGTGAGTTACAGTTTTTTCCTAAATTTTCCTGAACCATTGGGTCTAGTGAGCATAAAAATATTTGTTGGGTACAATGAAGATTCCTATAGGATTTATACCACATCCATTGGATCCATCACTTTTCTCCATGAAACAAGGGTAACATAGAGAGTGAATGTATGAATTTCTCTCTGATTTCACCAATGGTTGTTTTACATGACATTAATAATTTCTTATTGATTATGGAATCTTTGGATCATGCTAGTCAGATCATATATGTGTCATCATATGTGATGGTGTATGTGCGTAGTTTAAAGTTTAGATACTGGTACAAGGACACTAGCTTAAGGTTGATGATCTTGGACATCCTAAAACTAAGCATCACACTGTTATGGAATTTATGATTGTTTTAAATCCCCACATTGGAATAATGTGTTTCAATGAAAGGCATGAGGGTTGATAGAATTCATAGATGGCATTAGATATGATATATTATGTTCACTATATATAATATTTTATGAGGATTTAATCAATATGTTGTTTTAGATCATGATGTAGTATGAGACCAACACCAATAGTTGGAATTAATCTCATGTGATGAAGTGAAAAAACATAATTCCATTAGCTTACTGAAGAAATAGAGGTGGGAAAAATAGAACAGAATTTATGGATAATAGGGGCCAGTTGCACATAGATTGAATCCATAATTAATTGACCAATATTCATTCAATTTTATGGGTTTTAATCTTATGTAAAGATGTTCATGTGTTTTAGGGATGTTTTGGAAGCGTAATTGAATAGTATTTAGTTCTCAGAAGTTTGCCAGGGAGGTTCAGTGCCACATTAAACATCTATATCACAAACATTGGTCTAGGGGGATGAATTATAGTGAACAGGGTCTCACCCAATAGGGATATTTATTACTAGTATATAGATAGGTAGTATAAAGAATCACTATATATCCCATATTACATCGTATCATGCCACACATAGTTTTGGAGCATGGTGTGGTAGGTGACACATGTTGGAAGTGGGGGGTATAACCACTCTCATGATGATGAGAATCCAAATTTTTTGTTTAAAATTTAATAAATGAAGACACTAGATATGAGATTTATTTTCATTCATTTAATAAATAAATCATATTCATTGTGTTTAACCTCATAGAGATTTGAACATGAGTTTAATATCAGTTTAAGTTTATTAATTTTAGATCATATTGGGGTGTGTTTCACAATGAATATTTTGTGGAATGAATGGGAAGTAACTCAATGTGAATGGATGGTGAAAGAGTCTCACTTTCATTGTAATCTTATAAAAAAGATAAAAAAAATTAAATATGTAAAGCATGGACCATAGGGTTGTAAATAATTTAGGGTCATGATATATGGATCATATGGGTGGTATATGTTCTGAGTGGATGTTTGTTGCATAAGAGATTTCAATACTAATTTTAATAGAGGGAAAATAATTATCTTACTGAAACCAACACCCTCAGAATGAGTTTGACATATAATAGGGACATGATTAGAGGACTAAGACTCATATTTTATGGGTATAGTGATTAACACATATGAGGTATAAGATTCCTTTTGATAATAACAATGCATCTCAACCTTTATTGGAGAAATTTATACCATGAATACGAATCTCTCAAGACCCAAACTATATGTGACAAGCATGGGAAAATGGGAAGTTTCCCTGGTCATAAGGGATAACAAAAAATGTAGAAGAAAAAGTTGGATTGGTAACATTCAAATGATGTTGACATGATTGGTCATCGTGTACGAATTCACAAGGGGATAACACAAATAGTGTTGAATCTCTACTTGAAAAGAGGAAGGGAGAAGGTGAGGTATATCATGACTCTTGAGATCGAGGTCGTGAAAGGGGGAGACCAATGGGTAGGGAATGATTACTAACCAAGATCATATCAATGGTTCTGCAACCACACCACCAATAAATAATGTTAACTAATGTAGTATCTATCATTAACCATGTTCTAAATAATAGATTAATTATTTACCCATTATAATCCTTCACAATGTTTTCACAGGATAAGAGGTGAGCCATTTTGACAAGGCACAATTTTCATTAGGTCCTATTTAGATCAGGAGGGTGAATATAATCCAAATTGAGGATCGACTTAATTGAGGAAGTGAATATATAGGGATGCTTTGGGGGATGTTAAAAACTTTAGTAACAATTCCAACATATACTTGAATACACTAGATGAAAAAATTATAACGAAAGGATTGAGCATGATACCACGGGGGGCCCTAGAAAGGGCTGGTGATTGGGATATGACTAGTCTTTGAGATATGAGATTCAATATATCCCATGAAATGGGTAATTATGCCATTAGTAGTTGTAGAATGATATTAGGTAAATAAATAGATCTAGAATGAAGGGATGTCTCTAATGTGTGGTTATATGTCATTGTGTTGTTTTATTTCATGTGACAGGTATTTGAATAATTTTTGAAAAGACCCCAACACTTGAATCTCAGTCATAGTAGTTACTTTAATAAGTTTTACCTTTATATGATGAATCACTACTTGAGGGACCAAATAAATTTTTCATCTTAGAAGAATTGATGTGTACTTAAATATTTTATTTCAATTGAATGCTTAAAATGGAACCTAATTTTTTTTAAATAACAACATTATTGTATTTGATATATCCATTTATATTAATCATGAAATACATCCTACATTCCGAGCTAATGGAATGACAAGAAAGTGGTGAGGTCCTATTTTCAATGAGGCTTGACATACAACAAATGATATATTGAAAAAATAATGCATAATCAATATAGAATTGTAGAAAACTGAAACTAATTCCAATTATTCAATAAAATGAACATAAAAAATAATATGGAATGAATAAACTATGATAATTTAATTGAAAAAATAATCCCTTGATATTGAATCTTATATAAGGATCTTATATAGAATCAAATAATCACAAATACATCAATAACTAATATCATAAACAATGAATGAATAATTTTCGACATCTTAAATACACTATGGAGGAATTTTGACAGTAATAATTAAATAAATGGGTAATGCATCCACAAAATACGCAAGCATGTTTGACTCATGAGACCTACTGATGAATTGATGGGATATAATGGTCTCCTCATGTCACTTACTAAGTCAAATCAATTCATCACAAGAAAGGGGATAAAAATTATTATGTAAAAATTCACATTAGAAATCAAGAATAATAAATGTTAATTATTTCCTCAATCAAAAAAATATTCAATGTAAATATTTATTTTAAAAACAATAATATGAATGTTTAATAATTTTCCTGGTCAATAATCATAATCAAAAACCATCCAGAGTATTATATAAAATGGTTTCCAAATAGCTCAAAACTTTTGAAACTAATCATAAAAATTATAGATAACATATTTTTATTGTATCATTATAATGTATTCCAAATAGATCCTAAGTAAAATGTGAGTTTTTTTATTAATTATAATAAATAAAAAAGAATTATATTAAAACATTTCTGATTAATATAACCATTTAACATTGAAAATATTTATTTTAAAAAATATATAAAATATTAGGAAAAATTTTATTTGAAAAGAATCATGGATTCAATTAGGGGATGATTAAATTAAACAAATTGTCATGATGGAAGGTAATTCTATACATTTTATTAAAACCATTCTTTTCTCACATTTGGAAAAATGTAAAAACTAACTCATTAAAAAAATGAAAAGATGATTAACATTAAACCCATTTTCTAATGAAACAAATATTAAAAACTTCTTTAATAAATTATTTTTTAATGTATAAAACATTTTTGAATTTTTTTATAAAAAATAATGATACAAAAGAAAAATTATGTCTGACTAAATATAGAAATAATTTCATATTTACTTAAAAAAATTATTCTATTTATGTAAAGAAGATATTGAACTGATAATATTTCATGAAATATTCATGAAAAAATTTAAGAGAAGAAAAATTTATGAGTTTTTATAGATATATTAACATGTTTCATCCACAGAAACATAATAATAAATATTCATGATAAACTTTGAGATTGTAATTATAAATTTAACACCCCATGAATTCACTGTATGCATTCCTTTGAATAATACAGTAGCGTGTGTTATACGCAACTTTGAGTTCTAACACACACCACAACCAATCAAACTAGCTGTTATGAATAGTAATACCAACTTTTTGAAATTTATAAATTTTATTTTTCAAAATGGACTTAATTTTTTGATTTGGAATATCGAAATTATCCTAGGGTGAATTTTTGGTATTTTTCTGAAAAACTTCATTTTTTGATGAATTGTGAAACCACTAAGTTGTAGTTAAAAAACTGAATTTTTCATAAAACGTAATTTTACCGCTTCTGTGAGTGGAATTTCAAAAATCCAAGAGACACGGTTAATATCAGGTAGTAAAAATTGGTTCAATGAGATGAAAATAATTTTTGGGGAATAGTATCTTTTTACTTTTATTTACCACGGTTAAAAGTAAATAGGGTAATTAAGGGTACAAATGATATTAATATTACCGTAACACATGTCCTAATTCTATTGAAAAGGTTTATCTCGACCAAAAACAACCCTAGGAATAATATATTATCATTTAGGACCACTTAGATTAGATTAGGGGATTTATTATTATTTAATTCAAAGAAGAGTTAAAAGAGTTAAAATCAAGGTTTATTTACTAAACCATTTTTAATATAGGGATAAACATAAGATAAATTATATTATAAATATTCATTAGAAAGCTAAAAAGATTTCCTACATAATTATATTTTATTTATAATTTTTAGACATTAAATAATTTAATATATTTATGACACAATGATGATGCATTAATTACCATAATAGTAAATAATTAAAATAATTGATATTATAAATACCCAAATAAATATAATTTGAGCATTTTAATGAAATAAAATAATTTTATAGATTAATATGACATGTTAGGATTGACGTAATTAACTTTTTTTGAAGTAATCATTCTGTTATGATTTTCACAAAAATCAATTATTGAATAGTGTCAAAATTGACATAAAAGATTTTTTAAAACAAATATTATATTATTAATTGATAATAAATTCCTAAAAATATGCAGTTCGTCCAAAAGACATATAAAATGATAGGTGTGTCATTAATGGACCACTTGGGGGTCGCTTGGATGTATATATTATGTTTATTAACCATATAATATAAAAATAGAAAGAAACATTGTAAAAGTTAAACTAATTAACTAAGACTTAAAACTAAATGATAAGTTTAATATAATGACCCAAACCTCTCTAAATTATATTGGTTGAGTGTTGTTCGACCCATACACACCTTAAACTTTAAGTAATCCACTTTGGATCCATTAGAAACCGAATATGAATTTATTATAAAATAATATTTCTAGCTTTTCCAAAGGTGCCCCTCACCCCTCTTATAAAAGGGCACTCCCCTTTCTCACTAATTCACACATTAAAAGCCTTTTGGATCGGCCAAACCCTGCCCAAATAATCTCTCAACTTCCCTAAATACAACCTAGAGGCCTTATTTTGATCATAAAGCCATCCTATAGAGCCGTTTAATCAAATCAAAAGGAAGAACCTGAAGAAGATGTAATGTTTTCACAACCCTTTTTCAAATTCATTTCTTCTTCAACTTCTTCTTTATTTGTTATTCCCATTCTAAAATAATTAATATATTATCTCCTACATACTCTAATATTATTATAAATATGGTACAACCATATTCAGTATTCTATCCATCCTTTGAATGACATGTCACCATACGTGCGTATGTATGGTTTACCGTCTCCATGTTGTGGTGTAATTGTTATTCAATATATTATTATTTGGATGGGTATAATAATGATTTTTAATTCATGTAAATAATAAATATAAAATGATAGTGATGATGTATATATTATATACCATCCAATTATATATTATTTTAATATCAAAAGAATTATATTGTCGCTCGTGTGTACGTACGGACTACCATCCCCACGAACACGATGAGATTCATTCTCCATCGTATCCATTCAAGCATAATTATCATTTAATGATTTAAAAATAATGATTAAGTACTTGATATAATTCTGTATATGAATAAGATACAACCTATACATGACAAAAACGGCTTACGTAACAAAACATATAAAAGAAAATGGGTATGTTAACATCCAAAACGATGATAATTCTAAGATATTATTAACAAAGCAATGTTAAAAGATCATATATGATATCATATTAATGTATATGATTCTTGAATAATTTAATAACAATTATTTAACCATTATACAGAAGTTTAACCTACCCTCAACCGAGGAAAAGTACAAGGTAAGGGTTTATTTCGCAATTTCTTCATTATCCGAGGTTGTTTTTACGTAATAATCTACTAGGACTTCTTTATCAACCACATCTATGTTTCTTAAAAATGTATTTCAAAACATTTTTACTATTTACTAGAATATTGGATAATGTCATTTATACCCTTGTTTGAATTTTTATAATATGTTTATAAAGGAATCTTTCCGTCATTTTCCAAACAATGTGCTTTTTAACATTTTCAACAGAATGAAGGTAAGAAATTTTTTTTACTTTTACGGCGGGTGTGGCTATTTTCCGCCGTTATAAAATCGTTGAAGCTTCCCTTAAAATCTTATAAGAATATTTTCAAAGAAAATGTTTTATTTTATATGACTCTTAAATGATTTCAAAATAAAAAGAAATATTTCTCTAAAAAGTGTTTTGATTTCATCTATGTCAACATCCTTTGATGGATTTTAAGCTTATTTGAAGGTGAATTATTATGAAACAAAACTTCCATATTTAATTGTAGTTTTTGTGATATGTTTGACTATGGATATGTTATTTTTATACCCTTCATGGTTTATAGTGAATGTATTGACATTTAGTATGCTAGTTTTAATACGAATGTTTATGTTATGTTTAAACCTTTTCATATGGGAATGCATTAGACATAATATATGACGGGTGGAGCCCGCTATAGCTCCTTGATTCATTGGTTGGTCTCATGAGACAAACTAGTGTCTTGGCACAAGGCCTTGGCAAAATCTTATTTGTATTCTTGGCATGAGGCCTTGGCTACGTGGTTATGATAGTCTGGCATTATGCATTACATCATTATGAAAGTGATTATTGATATTGCATGTGATTATTCGATTAGTAGAATATCCATGTGAATAATTAAATGGAATTATTTCATTTTATTTTTTCCATACTATGTTGAAGTTCTAGTTTAAAAGGCTTTTTTTTTAATTATACACTGCCTTAAATGTTAATTCTTATTTATTAAAGTTTCCTCTATATTCTTATCCTTACTGGGCATTTGAGATCACCCATTTTCTATGTTTTATTTTTCCCATGATGTGAAGAAGTAAATTATGAATGACCTGTAGGGATAGTTTGAGGGGATAAGATTGTGGAATATGGATACTATGTTGTTGTAGTTTTCATTTTTATAATGTAATGTAAAACTTTATTAATATATCTAGTGTTTCCAAGGCTACAAAACAAATAGGACTATAGAGACATGATCTTTCTTGTGATCATGCCAATGTTATGTAATAATGCACCGACTCTAGGTAACTGGGGTCGGGGCGTTACAGTTGGTATCAGAGGAAGTTTAGTAAAAACCTTGGAAGCTAGATTTAGATAAACTCTGATTAGAGCACATAGATTTAAGATGGACTTTGAGGATTAGTATAGAAGAACTTCCTAGAATTTTGGTGTTGTATAGATTTTGTGTGTTTTCTATGAAATACATCCCTGTCTGGATACGAGCAGGTAGAGGTGGCTCTGGCACAGATGTACCTAGGGGTAAAACCTGAAAACACCGTTTTGTGGTAGACCTGAATGGGAACTGATACACGACAATGGGCCTTGCTGCACTCTTGGTTACGATACTCCCGGGGGATATGCTTAGGATAACTCTAATTTTCTATATAAATCATTATGAAGGGTTTATGAGTATATACTTCCACAAAGAAAACATTTTTATGATTATGGATTAAATCCATAAATAGATCAATTTATGTTAAGTGTTTTATAAGTATGGAATTATGTATTTTGATTCATAAACTGATCTAGTTTATGCCATTGTTTATAAATGTAACCTAGTGGAAGAACTAGAAATCTTATCAATGCATGCACTCCATGTAGGGATTTCCCTCCTTCTCAAGATAATTATAGTGGAGCTGGTGATGAAACTGGTGCCGATCAGCTAATCACCATACTGGGACAACTCACTCAGGTAATGAATAATAACCTTACCCGTATAGAGCACCCTGATCCGCATCATGGAGGATCAATGTTAGATCGATTCATGAGGAAACAACCACCAATGTTCAATGGGAGTACAAATCCCTTAGTAGCTGAGCAATGGATAAATTCCCTAGAGAAAATATTTCAGGCTTTGGGAAGTAGTGAAAGGGAAAAGGTTATCATGGCAGTTTACCGCCTCACTGGAGATTCTGATCAATGGTGGTCATTGATTCAAAAGATGAAGGAAGATGATGAATTATAAATTAAGGAATGGAAGGATTTCAAGGATCTCCTTTTAGAAAAATGCTTTCTTTGTGACCATCAAGTAGATATGGGAAGACAATTTCTAAGTCTGAGACAACAGGAGGATGAGAATGTCACAAAGTATGAGGCTAACATTACAAGGTTAGCAAGGTATGTTGGAGATTATATATGTAAACCAAGAAGTAATATTGATCATTTCTTTGATGGGTTAAAACCATTTCTCCATCGAGCATTAGTCTCACAATCCTTCTCGTCGTACGAAGACATTGTCTCATGTGCTATCAAGACAGAAACGGAATTCTCTAAGTCTTATGACATTAAAGCAAAGAAAGAGAAGAAGAGATCTGCTGATCAATTTGGGAATGGAAATAAGGGGAAGAAGGGAATGCTTGAATATCCATCCTGTGGTAAATGTGGGAAGAATCACCTCGGTACTTGCTTGAAGGGAATGGGTGACTGTTATAAGTGTGGTGAAAAGGCCACCAAGCTCGTGATTTTGAAGGGAATAAGGAAGATACTGATGTTCAGTGCTACAATTGTAGGGAGATGGGACATTATAAAAATGAATATCCTAAGAGTTAGGGGAACATACCTAAGAAAAGGCCAAGGGATCAAGGCCAAGCTTTTGCTATCACTACTGCTGAGGTAGAAGCTCGAAAAGGCATGGTGGCAGGTAATTTAATGGTTTCCTCATGTTTAGCAAATGAATTATTTGATTCTGGATCATTGCATTGATTCATATCTTCCGAGTTTGCTAAGAAAATTAAATATTTCCAATTATATTTAATAAGGGAGTTGTTAGTTAAAACTCTTAAGGGAAGTATCACTGCAACAAAGTTTTGTGAATCAGTCCCCATTAGAGCGCATAAATGTTCTTTATCCGCTGATCTCATCATTATAACTATGATTGAGTTTGATATAATCCTCGGTATGGATTGGATTTCGGACCATGATACGAAGATTTATTTTAAGAAGAAGGAGGGTACGATTTTTGATGATGATGATAAGGAGCACCTTATCTTTAGAGCAGAATCGTCACCACCTAATTCTTATATAGATCCACCCCCAGTAGCTCAACTAAATTAATTTAATGGGGAGGAAGAGAATGAAATGACTGTGGGTGAGGAAAGGAATGTTCAAATAGAGGATGTACCTATTGTGAAAGAATATGAAGATGTATTTCCAGAAGATTTACCTGGACATCCTCCAGAACGAGAAGTTGAGTTTTCCATTGATTTAATTCCTGGATCAAGGCCTATATCGAAGACCACTTATAGAATGGCCACTGTGGAAATTAGTCAAACTAAAGAAACAACAAGAATAATTGAGTAATAAGGGATTTATTCGACCTAGTGTTTCTCCATAGGGATCCCCTGTTCTTTTTGTTAAAAAGAAATATGGATCTATGAGGTTATGTATCGACTACAGGGAGATCAATGCTATAACAATAAAGAACAAGTATCCCCTACCTCGCATTGATGATTTATTTGACCAACTGAATGGAGCTAAATTCTTTTCAAAGATTGACCTTCGATCTGGATACCATCATTTGTGTGTGAAGAAGGAAGACGTTCTGAAGACAGCATTTTGAACCAGGTACGGGCATTACGAGTTTACAGTAATGCCTTTTGGATTGACAAATTCACCCTATTTATTCATAAATCTGATGAATAGAGTTTTCAAGGAATATCTCGATGAATTTTTGGAGGAATTTATTGATGATATCTTGGTATACTCCAAAATCTACGAAGATCATGAAAATCACTTGTGTGTTATTCTGGAGACTCTAAGAAGGCATGAATTACATGGGAAGTTTAGCATGTGTGAATTCTGGCTTCAGGAGATTTCTTTTCTTGGACATATTGTCTCTAAAGATGGAATCTTTGTTGATCCTTCTAAGACCAGGGAATTCCAAGAATGGCCTGCATCGACGAGTATAAATGAGGTACATAGTTTTATTGGTTTAGCAGGTTATTATCGATGTTAATCCAGAATTTTGCCTGATTGGCTAACCCATTTACAAAGCTCACATGAAAACGGGTTAAATTTGTTTGGACAAAAGAGTGTGAAGAATGTTTCGAAGAACTGAAGAGAAGATTAGTCAATGCTCCTATAGTGACTCTACCATCAGGGAATGATGGGTTCGTTATTTATAGTGATGCATCAAGGAAAGGACTTGGTTGTGTACTTATGCAGAATGATAGAGTTATTGCCTATGCATCACGACAGTTGAAAATTCATGAACAAAACTATCCTACTCATGATCTCAAGTTAGCAACTATGATCTTTTCTTTAAAGATATGGATGCACTACCTCTATGGTGAAAATGTGAGATTTATACTGATCACAAGAGTTTGAGGTATATTTTCTCACAAAAAGAACTCAACATGAAGCACAAGAGATGGCTTGAATTACTCAATGATTATGAGTGTACGATACTCTACCACCCGGGGAAAGAAAACAAGGTGGTAGATGCTTTGACCAGAAAAGATCATGGAGTTTTGAACAATATGAGAATTGAAAGGGATCCAATTTTCATGGATCTAGTGAAGATGGGCATGGGAATAACCATGGAAGGTGAAACATCACTTATTTTTCAAATAGTTTCCAAAACAACTTTGCTAGAAAGGATTAAGAGTTCTCATACCGATGATGAAGAATTTCAAAAGAATATTAAAGCTGTGAATGATGGGAGATTAAGAGACTTTGTGTATGAAGATGGAATTTTGAAATTTGGAAAGAGACTTTGTGTTCCTGATATACCTGATCTAAAAAGTGAATTGTTGGATGATGGTCATTGTTACAATTTCTCTATAAATCTTGGGAGCACAAAAATTTAAAGAGATTTGAATGAATATTTTTGGTGGGACAAAATGAAGAGGGAGATTGCTGATTTTGTGTCAGGATGTATGGTTTGCCAACAAGAGAAAGCTGGAAGGCAACAGCCTAGTGGAGTATTGCAACCTCTTCCCATACCTGAGTGTAAATGTGATAATATCACGATGGACCTTGTCATGGGACTACCAAAGACTCCTAGAAGGAATGATTCAATATGGGTTATTGTTGATCGTCTTACCATTTCATAACATTTTCTTTCTATAAGAGAAGATCTACAACTAGAACTTCTTGCAAGACTATATATTAATGAAGATTTGAGACTTCATGGTGTACCTCTATCGATTGTTTCTGACCGTGATCCCTATTTTACTTCAAGATTTTGGAAAAGTTTTCAGAAATCCTTGGATACTGAACTTCATTTAAGCACTGCCAACCACCCTCAAATAGATGGACAATCCGAACGAACTATTCAAACCATAGAAGACATGTTGAGATCATGTTCACTTAACTTTCAGGGTTTGTGGGATCAATATTTTCCTCTAGTAGAATTTCCTATAACAATAGCTTACATTCGAGTATTTATATGGCACCATATGAAGCGTTATACGCAAAGAGAAGTCGCACACCAACCTGTTGGGATGACGTTGGGGAAAGAAAACTTGTAGTCCTAGAACTGGTGTAGGAATCGATGGAAAAGGTGAAGGTAATCCAAAACCATATCAAAGAAGCTCATTTTTGGCAGAAGAGCTATGCTGATAATTGAAGGAAGGATTTGGAATTTCAAGTCGGTGATTATGTTTTCTTGAAGGTATCTTCATAGAAGGGAGTCATGCGTTTTGGTAAGAAAGGTAAATTGAGTCCTAGGTACATCGAACCTTTCAAAATTCTAGAACGAATTGGGGTTGTAGCTTACCGATTGGAAATGCTGCCAAGTCTCTCCAAAGATCACGATGTGTTCCACGTATCTCTGTTAAGGAAATTCATGCCTGACCCAACGCATGTACTCACCTATGAGGAATTAGAACTGGAACCCAATCTGTCTTATTGAGAAGAGCCTATCAAGATTCTTGATACTATAGAACAAGTACTGAGAAACCGGACGACTCGTCTATTAAAAGTCTTGTGGATAAACCATAAGATGGAAGAGGAAACGTGGGAACCCAAGGAACTTATGATGAAGAACCACCTGAGTCTTTTCATGCGGTAGTATTCTAGAAATTTCGAGGACGAAATTATTTTAAGGAGGGGAAAATGTAACACCCCAAGCTTCCACGGTACGCTTTCCTTTGAATAATACAGTAGCGTGTGTTATACGCAACTTCGAGTTCTAACACACACCAAAACCAATCAAAGAAGCCATTATGAATAATAATACCCACTTTTTAAAATTTAAATATTTTATTTTTTAAAATGGACTTCATTTTTGGATTCGGAATATCGAAATGAGCCTAGGGTGAATTTTTGGTATTTTTCTGAAAAACTTCATTTTTTGATAAATAGTGAAACCACTAAGTGGTAGTTACAAAAATGAATTTTTCATAAAACTAAATTTTACCGCTTCTATGAGTGGAATTTGGAAAATCCAAGAGACATGGTTAATATCAAGAAGTAAAATGTGCTTCAATGAGATGAAAATAATTTTTGGTGAATAGTAACTTTTTTACTTTTATTTACCACGGTTAAAAGTAAATAGGGTAATTAAGGGTAAAAATGATATTAATATTACCCTAACACATGTACTAATTCTATTGGACAAATGTATCTCGACCAAAAACAACCTTAGGAATAAAATATTATCATTTAGGGACACTTGTATTAGATTAGGACATTTATTATTATTTAATTCAAAGAAGAGTTAAAAGAGTTAAAATCAAAGTTTATTTAGTAAATAATTTTTAATATGGGGTTACACATAAGATAAATTCTATTATAAATATTCATTAGAAATATAAAAAATATTACTACATAATTATATTTTATTTATAATTTTTATACATTAAATAATTTAATTTATTTATGACACAATGATGATGTAGTAATTTCTATAATAGTGAAATATTAAATTAATTCATATTATAAATAACCAAATAAATATAATTGGAAACTTTTTATGAATTAAAATAATTTACTAGATTAATATGACATGTTAGGATTGACTTAATTAACGTTTTTCAAAGTAATAATTCTATTATGATTTTCACAAAAATCAATTATTGTATAGTGTCAAAATAGACATAAAAGAGTTTTTAAAACAAATATTATATTATTAATTGATATTCAATTCATAAAAATCTAAGGCTCGGCCAAGAGACTTATATAATGATATTTGTATCATTAATGGACCACTTGGGGGTCTCTTAGACGTATATAGTATGTTTAGTAACCATATAATATAAAAATAGAAAGAAACATTGTAAAAGTGAAACTAATCAACTAAGAGTTAAAACTAAAAGATAAGTTAAATATAACGACCCAAACCTATCTAAATTCTATTGGTTGAGTGGTTTTAGACCCATACTCACCTTAACCCTTAAATTATATACTTTTGAGCCATTAGAAACCGAATATGAATTTATTATAAAATAATATTTCTAGCTTTTCCAAAGGTGCCCCTCACCCCTCTTATAAAAGGGCACTCCACCTTCTCACTAATTCACACATTCAAAGACTTTTGGATAGGCCAAACCCTGTCAAAATACTCTCGAAACTTCCCTGACTACAACCTAGAGGCATTAGTTTGATCAGAAATCCAACCTAATGAGCCTTTTGATCAAATCAAAAGGAAGAACCCGAAGAAGAGGTAATGTTTTCACCACCCTTTTTCAAATTCATTTCTTCTTCAACTTCTTCTTTATTTGTTATTCCCGTTCTAAAATAATGAATCCAGTATCTCCTATATACTGTAATATTATTGTAAATATGGTACAACCATATTCAGTATTCTATCCATCCTTTGAGTGACATGTCACCATTCGTTTGTACGTACGGCTTACCGTCTCCACGTCGTGGTGTAATTGTTATTCAATATATTATTATTTGGATGGGTATAATAATGATTTTTAGTTCTTATAAATTATAAATATTACATTATAATGATTCTTTATATATAATATACCATCCAATTATATATTATTTTAATATCAACAGAATTATATTGTCGCGCGTGCGTACTTACGGACTACCGTCTCCACGAACGCGATGAGATTCATTATCCATCGTATCCATTCAAGCATAATTATCATTTTATGATTTAAAAATAATTATTAAGGACATGATATGATTCTGTATATGAATAAGATACAACCTATCTATGACAAACACGGCTTACGTAACAAAACATAGAAAAGAACATGAGTAAGTTGACACCCGAAACGATGATAATTCTAAGATATTATTAACAAAGCAATGTCAAAAGATCATATATTATATCATATTAATGTATATGATTATTGAATAATTTAATAACAATTATTTAACCATTATATAGGAGGTTAGCCTACCCTCAACCATGGAAAATACATGGTAAGGGTTTATTTCACAATCTCATCATTATCTGAGGTTGTTTATACGTAATAATCTACTAGGACTTCTTTATCATCCACATCCATGTTTCTTAAAAATGTATTTCAAAAAAATACTATTTACTAGAATATGTTTTTAAAGTCATTATACCCTTGTTTGACTTTTTATAAGTGGTTTATAAAGGAAACATTCTGTTGTTTTCCAGACAAGGTTCTTTTTAACAATTTCGACAGAATTAAGATAAGAATGTTTTTTAACATATACGGTTGGTGTGGCTATTTTCTGCCATTATAATATCATCGAAGGTTCCCTTACAAGATTATATGAATATTTTCAAAGAAAATTTTTTATTTTATATGACTCTTAAATTATTTCAAAATAAAAATAGATATTTCTCTAAAAAGATTTTTGATTTCATCTATGTCAACATCCTTTGATGGATTTTAAGCTTATTTGAAGATGATTTATTATGAAACAAAACTTCCATATTGTATTGAAGGTTTTGTGATATTTTTTACTATGGATATGTTATTTTTATACCCTTCATGGTTTATGGTGAATGTATTGACATTTATTTATGCTAGTTTTAATACGAATGTTTATGTTATGTTTAAAAATTTTTATATGGGAATGCATTGGACTTAATATGTGACAGGTGGAGCCCACTATAGCTCCTCGATGAATCGGTAGGTCTCATGAGACAAAATAGTGTCTTGGCACAAGGCCTTGGCAAAATCATACTTGTAGTCTTGGAACTAGGCCTTTGCTATGTGGTTATGATAGTCTGGAATTATGCATTCCATCATTATGAAAGTGGTTATTGATATTTCATGTGATTATTCGATTGGTAGAATATCCATGTGAATATGTAAATGGACTTATTTCATTTTATTTTTTCCATACTATGTTTAAGTTCATGTTTAAAAGGCTTTTGTTTTAATTATACATTGCCTTAAATGTTAATTCATATTTATGAAAGTTTCCACTATATTGTCATCCTTACTGGGCATTTGAGCTCACCAATTTTCTATGTTTTATTTTTCCCAGGATCTGAAGAAGTAAATTATGAATGACCTGCAGGGATAGTATGAGGGGATAAGAGTGTGGAATATGTAGACTATGTTTTTGTAGTTTTCATTTTTATGATTTAATGTAAAACTTTATGAATATATCTAGTGTTTCCAAGGATACTAAACTAATCGGTCTTTCAATACATTATCTTTCTTGTGATCATGCCAATGTTATATAATAATGCACTGACTCTGGGTAACTGGGGTCAGGGCGTTACAATAAACCCCTTTCCACTTTGGTATCATTTGAATCCAAACCATTATTAATGAAATAAATTTAAATGAAACATTAAATATCATAAATATAATGTTATTAATTATATGACATATCGATGGGGTAGTATATACACTAAAAAATTTATAGGCTGTTAATATGACATATGTCTCATTGATGAAAAACATAGAGGAGAATCCCTTACATATGGTTTGACTTATTATTTATGTGTTAGATTATCATGTAAAATAAATATATAATTATTATAATTATTTTACGTAACTATACTCCTCTGTATCACACCATATATTATTTGCTTATTAAATTTTATCATCATTTTATTAACAATTAGTTGTTAAAATCATTATATTGGGTAATAACTGCTTCATTTTAAATTAATGATCTGGTGTGGTGGTTTTGGTCCCTATACATTGATCACGGTTCCATTATATCAAAAAAATTATATGTGATATAACTATAATATTTTTTCATTGAATAATTTATAAAAATAATCTATAAAAGTTCGAGATTGGAAAAAAAGTTGCATTGTTCATAGAGATTTTATGATGTAAGAATGCATGAATATTGTTTTCATTTTTTTCCTAATGGATGGAATGAATGAATGGTAATTAATATTTAAAATTACTCAAATCATTATTATAACATATATATCATATATACCATCAATTTAAAAATAGATTGAATAATGTATGACATGACAACGTGGAGGTAGTAGTCCACACGTATACATGAGAGGAATTATCATTTTCTCATAGATTAGAAGGTCTGAAGGTATATGTAATATTTTTTTTGGAATTATAATTGTTTCATAAATATATATATATATATATATATTAAATCCATCACTATATCCATCTGTTATAGGTGGTGATAGAAAATTAATGACTTCGGTTCGTAGTGTAGTATCCCGCCATACACGTGATCGATAATTTTATTTCGCATTTTATGGATGATGGGATAGATATATGTGATGAAATGTACAGAATAAAATCTCATTATATGAAAAATAAATATTTTATTTTATCATTGTTTGTGAATATTTTATTGGGTATCGGTACGAATAATTTGATGATGCGTGGTTTAGTACTATATCTCTTCTTTATAGAACCTCTTCAGTATATACATATGACCTTTATAAAATGGTTTTCTAATAAAAAAGGAATATAGGTAATGGTAAAATATTTGTATATTATATTTATAGGTATTGGCTTATCCAAATGGATTTTTAGGTATCAGTGGGACAAGAGAGGGGGTGTCCTTCTATAATTGGCGAAGGGGAGTCACAATGAATTTTAAAAAATAATAATGTGTACCCATGTTTTACACATGTAACAATGATCAAGAATGAATTATTATCAAGAATTAAAAGATACAGGTTTTAAATATTTCCATGAACTATGTATTAGATAAATTTTAATGTCATTATGAACATTATATGTTTAGTTTCACCCACGACATATCTCTTTTATCATCAACTACGACATGTAATTTTTAATGTTTTTAAAATTAATTATATTAAAAAATTGAGTTTGACTTATTAAATTATATATGTTATTATCATTACGAATATGTAATTTATTTTTTTATAACAATATCTCAAAGGTAGTTGAATTTAATTTAATCCTGTATGTACATCAAAAAACTGTTTTCTAGAGGAAATTTTTTCTTACCTATAAAATATTTTTATTTAAATGGTGAGATAAAAACTGATTCCAATAAATACAATTGAATTAAAAATAATAAAATGGAATATATTTTTTTAATAAAAATTCTAAAACAATATGTAATTTTATTATTTCATTAAAGAGAAAGGTAGTTTTCTAAAAAAATCAATTTTTCGCAGTATTCATGAAAAAATAAATCTTTTTAAGAAATTATAAAAAATTAACAAAAATATAATTTCTAAATTTTTATTTACAATATGAATTTCATATTTTAAAATACATTTAAAAAAAATCTATAAAAGTAAATTTGAAATAATTATAATCAATAAGACATAATAACTTTTCATAAAAATACTGTTTCTATGTATAAAACATGGATTGTTCTTAACTCAAGATGGGAAAAACTTGTTGAAGTATAAAATAATTTTTTTCATATATAACATATATATATCATTATAATAATTCACTAAGAGTTATTAATTAAAATTTTTAATAAAAAGTCGCATTCCATGTTTAAAAATGGGTTTTCAGTGAAACATTTATCTTACATTAAAATGATTTTTATTTTCATTTATAATTAATTTATAAAAAATATATTTCTTTTATACTTGTGTAAGCCATTTAATTTTCAATGTCAATTTATTCATATTCATTTCCTTCAATTTATTTGATATGTTATAATAGTTATTTCTAAATAATATATTTCTTGGGTCATTTATGCTTGGTATTTTGGGTTGTATACCCTATAAAACATAGTTGTATTCTATTAAAATCATTGATTATTACATTATAAACTAAATAAATAAATTTCTCCTATGTAATTTTATCTTGATCTTGAAAATCAAGGGGTTGACCTTTGAAAATTCCATTATGAAAAACCAACATCATAAAAGGGTTATAAAAATAATCTTTATTATAATTAAACCAATGTATAATGTAAATATTTAATAACACATAACTAAGATTCCAAGTAGGAAAAAATAGTGGGTTGTGAAAACATAGACATGGAAGAGAAAACTAATGCGTAAGTATAAAGAGGCAGTGACATGAAACATGTTCTCGAGAAAGATAACCACATAAAATTATAATTCGTTATTGGAAATAATGGTAATAGGAAAAAATCTTAATTTCATAATAATTTTCCGAATGTTGAGAGATCATCTTACTATCATGATAAAGAATACTGAAAAATATACTTATTCAATATATTTTTATTTTAAGAGAATAATTAAAAACTTTTCTTTTCTTTGATAAATATCCACCTAATAATATACGCCATGAAATAAATACCCAAGATTAATTTTTATATTCTTGAAAAAATTAAATTATCATTTAATATATATAATATCCTTAAATGAGTGAAATATAAATCTATATATCTCTCAATATTTACAAAGGCCAAAAATGGTTTTCATATGTTATCCAATATTATAAATTCATTTACAAAACGTCAATAGTTCCTCTAATGTTATACTCAATCCATTTCATAAGTATTTACCTTAATACTCTTCTAAAATATATATTGACAAATTAAACTCCAAAATTATGGATTATTTGATTAAACATTTATCAAAATACAACATAAAGTATATCATAATGTCATATTCCAAAAATATGAATGCATTGATCAGACATACTTTTAAAACACTCTAATATCCTAGATTACTATATAAACTTAATGATGATATAGGTTATTGAGTATATTCAATGATTTAAAATATTTAGAAATTTACCTTATAAATTACAGTGTCACCTAATCACTATCATTTTTATTGTTTACAAATAATACCCCATTTACTTATTCAATGCCAATATTCTCTACTAAACATTATTAAATCGTCCAAAAGAACTTATTGTGGAAGATATTCCCCCTATTCAGGTATTCTATAAAAATATCCACTAAAATCTATTTCATTTTTTATTTCTATTAGTATAATTAATTAGATGCAACCGAATCCAAAATATAAAACTACTAAAGTACATTCTTAATATATTTCATGATTCTTAAAATAAGAATTTAATTGATAAAATATATCTTCAACATAATTATTGAATTCAAATACAATTGAAATTTATTCCACTTATGATGTAATAATAACATAAACATGAATTTGATTCATTAACATCCTCTAAGGAATATTTCTTTGATTCCTAAAGAAATCATTTCCAGAGTATCCCATAGAATTATAGTTGAATCTTTTTTCACTAAAGGATTCTTTATAACCCTTTCAATGGTTTTATTTCACTCTATACATGAAAAAAACACACATTTCCTTCAATAATGTTCTATGGGGTTTCTTTTCCCCAATAATCATAAATAGTAAAATCCTTATTTATATTCTTCCATGTATCTACATTTTTATCTATCATCCTCTTATTCTCTTTCTTTCATTAATACTTAAAATGATTTTTTCACTTTCTTTATATCAAATTATACTATATGATCATATGATGATAATGTTTGGGAGACTAGTGTCATCTAAAGGATTGGAAATAACATATCAAATAAATTTTTAATAATACTCTTTATATTATGTACATAGTCTGTTGAATTACTTGATAAATATATAATGTAATATTTTATACTTAACAACATTTTCCACTCCATTTTTTTCTCAAACTCTTATATGTGGTGATTTGGGATTCTTGGTGATTTTCAGTGAGTTCCGGTGTTTTTTTATCATTTTGGTGATTTGGATGATTATGGAGTGATGTTTTATGATTTTTTTAGTTGGGGAAGATGATGAAACATTATGATGATAGCAGAAATGGTGTCACATGTGTCGACATATGATTTCATTACAGTTGCTTCTAGTCTCATTCAGTTTGTTTCTCTGAATTGGTTCAGGGACTCCACCAATCTCTTTGGGCTAGAGCATCACAGATGTTTCCATTGTTCTTTGGGATGTGAGATTGAGTTCCTAGTTTTGGAAATTGACATTGGTTCTTTGAAGGAAAATGCATCATTAGTTGTGAATGTGGTTGTTATAGTTTATAGGTTGGGGGTTTCTAAGCACAGTGAATGAACACTTTTTTGATGTGTCGACGTGAATACAATGACAATTTTTTATGGATTTGAAACATGAAATTTTTAGTATCAGTTTATGGAATCAGTTTTTGGTGGGATATGAGGAATCATTTTGAATTTTTTTTTTTGATGTTTTTTGGTGTAAGAAATATTCAATCTATAAGGATATGCTCTATATGACGTTTATATCAGGATAGAATAAAATAGCATTTCCATTTGGATTTGGACGTTATAGAGGGTATGGCTCTACTATCAGTATCAGAGTCGTGCAACCCAACACTGGATAGCTTTGCAAGTGATCATACATAGGGGGAGATCTGATATCAGGATGTAATTTCTAGTGAGGTGCACTTTATTTAGTTTGGATCTGATTTACAACATTTATGAATCTATTTGGATGCATTGTATGGATCATGTGGTTTCTAAAGTTTTCCTTAAAAGTGTTTTGATAATTAAAATGTTATGTATCAATTAGTTAGTTCTTCATCATCAGTATTTTATATCAATGAAAACGGCAAATACACATCCATTGGGTGATGATAAAATTCTATCACATCCTTCTACCTTTCAATACTTCCCAAAGCCTAAAATATATAATCAAAGGAACATTTTTAATAAATTAAAAATTGATTTAAAATTTCATTATATGATTGAAGTTATTAATGGTTAAAAATTTATAACATTTTGACACAACACTATGGGTAAGAATGTTTTTCTATTACGGAAAAGTTTTTGGTCATATCCTATATCAGCTACCCCAATGTAGTTACAATTTCTTCAGCATGAACTGAATCATTTTCTCTATCTCCATTATCTTTCCATTGTAGGAAATCCTTAAATAGATTAAATTCATTAACATAGTTTTCATTAACCTCACTAGGATTAATTTATAAAATACTTTAATGCAGTTCGATAGATCATAATGTTATGATACATAATGCGTAATTCTAAAACTAGTGAAACATGTAACATAAATTGAAAATTTTGTTCATAACTGGTCTCATAATCATAAAAATATTATATTTTTGATTTTTTTCAAGTTATAATAATATTTGTAATTTCTTTATAATGATTTTAAATGAAAATGCGAATTAAAACAATCCTATACCATAGGATTTTCCAAACCACATGCGTAGTAAGGACGATTTTTTGCAACCATGTTTAAATTAATTCAAATTCAAATGTTCCCATTTTGTAGTTATTACCCCTGGATAAAACTTTTATAGATCCACCTAAAGTTGAATAATCTAGTAAGGTATGTATTTATAGTAAATCCAAATAATCAATTCCATGCCAACACATTAGGATATTAACATATCCATAGAATTATCTACTATGTTAGTTATAAGGTTTTTATCTCTATTATATAATGACAAAAATCAAGTTCCTATGGTTTTTACTAAACATTATATCATACCATCTATAAGTACCCTTACCCTAGTCACCCAGAGTTAGTGGTTTCATTCAAAATTGTAACTAGATAAGATGAATTCCAACATGAATAATCAAATAGTATAGTAGTGCTTTAAGAATATATGTATACATAAATCTAATCTTACAGTTGAAAACGTAAAATAAAATATATATTTTTCATTGAAAATACAATTTTCCCTTTAGAATATCCCAACATATCAATAATATTTCATTTCCTAGCATCATGGTGAAGAAAACATTAGAAAGGGGTAAAATCTAATTCTAGGTATGGGCATGCATACAACACGATCTATCAATAATAAATATGTCATAATAAATATGGGATGGTACTTATCTTAAATACATGAAATTTAATCGATAATATGCATATAATGAATATTATCAGAGGATTAAATGATGATCAAATAACTCCTTATAAATAAAAAATATGCTTGAAACATATCCTTATATATTGAATCTTATTTAATTATAAATTGGAAATAAATTATGTATATCATAATGTCAGACTGCTTAATTCAAGACATCATAGCCTTACAATTAAGGCCTTTTGGTAATACATCTTATATAGTGGGATCTTCTAGTTATTTACTATGTGTAATGAATTCTTCATATGAAAGGGGAGAAACATAATCACATAAAAATTCATATTAAAAAAATGATAATATGGAATTTTAATAATTTCCCAAAATAAAAAAACGCAACCAATGTAAACATTGATATTGATAATTATCAAATGAAATTTTAATAATTTCATCAATTAATAATCATAATCATAAACCATATAAGGTAATATAGAGATTGGTATCAACATAGTAAAACCCCAATTAGAATGAACATAAAATACATAGAGAAATAATAAGTATGGTATCTTTACAACATATTCCCAATTCACCATAAGTATAATGAGGGTTATTTTTGTTAATGAATTGAAATGTCATAAAAATAAAATAAAAACACTATTTTTTATAATTTTCATTACATTTTGAAAATAACTTTTAAAACTAAAAATATATATAATATACAGGGAAAAAATTATTTCAAAGCTATCATAAAAACTTATAATTTAATATTCAATAAAATTAGGGGTGATGAATGTGGGTAATTACATACACGGTATTAAATAAAATTCCTTTGTGACTATTATAAAAAAGATAAAAATTCCTTGTTTGGAAAAGGACTTGAATATTCATTTCAAATAAATTTCTGGAAATTCAAACATAGTTAAAATTCATTTAATAAATTATTTATAGAATGTTGAAAAAAAATTTGAAAATATTTTTTAGAAAACCAGGAAATGGAGGAACAAATATTTTCAACTGATGAGAAAAATAATGTTTATTTTATAAAAAACATTTAATAAAAAATGTTATGTATAAAAGATAGGAAAATGGTAATATTATTTAAAAATTTCATAAAAAATAGAGTATATTAAAAAGCATTTCTTTTCATATATAAATCATGACATTTTATAATAAAAAATAATATCATAAGATGTCTCGATAAACTATGAGATTGTAATCGTAAAACCCTTACCACATTGTTAACAATTGTATCATAACCCATATTAAAAAAATTGATTTTATCACTAAATATCATGAATATTTGTATATTAATGATATAACATAACAAATGGAAATTATATAGATCACACAAAATAAATAACTTGTGAATATAGAAAATGTCTCATAAAAGTAAAAGTGAGACGAGAAACTCATACAACAACACCGAATTCTTTTGTACATTTTTGAACACCCATATAATATCTATTTTTTTGTTATATGTATATTAATTTCCCATATTTCATTTTATAACGCCTTATATAATATCTTTAATATAGTTTATCACCAATTTATTAGCAATTCATTGTTAAAATCCGTATTTTGTGTAATAATTCTTTCATTTTCATGGTTTTTTTGTTTTTTTATCTCCATCCATGAAATTTAGTGATGGATACATTATCTGTTCAATGAGAAAAATTATATAAAAATCATATTTATTCCTTATATAATTATTTTCAACTGTCCATAAAAAAAAGACATAAAAATGGGTTACTTCTTTCATGGAGACTGATTTTCGTATATAGACATGAATAATGTTTTCAATTTTATAAATTATAGTATGATGACCGGTTTAGAATTTTTCACCTATATATAATTATTATAATAGAATATATATATATATTAAATCTATACATATTACAATTTATTTCAAAATAAAATGAAAACATATCACATCGTCACGTAAGGACGATAGTCCTCATGTACCCACGGGAGATGTTATTGTTCACCCAAATATTGGAAGGTAAAAAGATAGATTTGATACTATAACTTAATATTAATTTTTTTTCTTACATATCATATATATATATATTATAACCATCATTATGTCTATTTGTGAGAGGGAGTGATTGATAATGAATTAAATCAGTTTGTGAGGTGGAATTCTTCTGTATACATGATAGAATGTTTTCTATCCCATTTTATAGATGTTTTAATGTATAATATTTGTGAAAATAACATAATAAAATGTACTTATATTTCATATACTAGTTTTATTGTTTCAACATGGTAGGATAATAATTTAACGGGTTAGAGAAAGAAATAAAATGAATAAACATAGTTATGAACCATACCTCCTCATAGAACTATTTTATAATAGAGACTATAGGACATGGGGAGGAATGTGTCGAAGGTATTTTGTGACCCTTTTCCAAAAACGTGCTTTGTAAGTGTAATGAGGAAAGATATTAGTGTTCTTTTTTTATGTGGGGTAGAGGACACAATTGAAATGTTTCAAAAGAATAATGTGTAATGACATTATATACATGTAATAATACTCCATTATGGATCATTATCAAACCATAGATGAGAAAACATCAAAATATTTCAAGTGAATAGTATGTATATATGTTTATAGATCATTTCAACCCATATCTTTTTATTTTAAAGCCTTGTAAACTAGTTTTAACCCTAACAATCATAATAATATTTTTATTGTATTTACCATTCATTATATAAATAAAATAACTTTTACTTATGAAAAATTATTAATTATTGTTATTACAAATATGGAATCAGTATTTTTCAAATTCAAATAATATAATTAGAAGAATTTAATTTGAAATAAAACACACTAGAGCATAAGAAATTTTTTTAATGGAATTTTTTTCATAATTATACAATTTTTATATGTCAAAACTCCATATAATATTTATTTAAATGATCTAAAATATATTATTAATAATATAAAAATTAAAATTAATTTAAAAATAATTTAATTAAAATTTAATTATGTAAATTCTATAAATGAAAAGGCAATTCTCAGTAAAAATTGTTAATTTTCTATATTGATGAAGAATTTAATATTTTCATAAAATTAACAAAAATAAACTCAAAAATAATATTCCCAAGATGAAATAAAAATTATAGTTAATTTTTTCAAATAAAATTTCAAAACATTTTAAAATAAATTTTTAAAATTAGATCACAATATATGAAAAAACATTTTTTTAAATAATGTCTTAAAGAGTACAAATAGGTTTATTCTTAAATAATACATAGAAAAAATTATTAAATAATGGATAAAACAAAATATTTACTATATAATATGTAAATGTATTTAAAAGAATACACCAATAATTACTTATTTAGTTTATTAAGATACAATAATATTTTTAGAATAAAAAATTGATTTTTTTTATAAAAACATATACTTTCTAATGATTTTTATTTTAATTCACAATCAATTTATAATGAATTTATTTATTTTATAATTTTTAAACTATATTAATTCCAAAATTTAGTTTTCCCAATTGATAAATACCAATTTAAAGGAAAAGTTATAATGGTCATATTTAAATAATATATTTCACTTGTCGTTTCAATAACGTTATTCCATGTCATAAACTCTATCAAAAAAAATTATTCTTCGAAAATAATTTTATTTTTATAATTTAGTTTAACATATTATAGAAAAGATGTTGATCAAACTATTTAACATCATATAGTGAGGACATGTGATAACCGTTGTTTATGGTCATTTATATTTGACCATTGTACTACACATTTTAATGTTATATGGACATGATTTGATGGTATGATCAAATTATAAGTGTACACTGCCCTAGTGATTGGATTATTGTATCAGACATACCACGTGAGGTATTTTGTCTCAATGCCAGAAGAAACCTATACATATTACATTAGATATACCATATATTAAAATAATGTATCTATTATTTTTTATAGTTTTAAATCATGTGACTTGGATGTTAGGCATAGAATTTTAATGTCATATATCTTTAACTATGGATGTTGCTAGCACCTGGGGTTTCCCAAGTGCACTGAGGAGAAAAATTCCAAGATTGGGGATTAATCATGTATGCTAACCATGTATGGCGGTATTAACTCTTTTTTACCACTTGATGCATCTCATGATCATGACATGAGGAATCCTATTCATGTCACATTGGGAGTACAATATATAATTCAGAGGGTATACTGTAGTTTAACATCATGTAGCTCGAACTATGACATATAATTAAACATTATGTGACAATTAATTTATATTTTTTTTTATATTTTATAGCTAAAAAAATATTTTTTCACATGAATTGTTATTTAATGAAAATATCATTGGTTGAAGGTGAGTTACGCTCCCCATCCAGGGGGATCAATGAATACCCCCCATTGGAGTAGTCCTTATGAATTATTTACAGTCCCTTCCACAATGTTTCGACATATGAAAACATCATTCTATGTATCACAAGATTTATAAGGTCCATTAAAATATCAAATTAATCGAAGGAGTGGTTGAAATAATTTTTATTGAATGTTTGTCCCATCTAATTTTTATTCTGTTCTAGGATATGGAGTCTGTGGATACTATTTATATAGAGAGTTCAACTATAAATAACAGTCTTTTACTCTTATATATATCATATGCTCTAGTAAAATGTTGTTCGATGCAATTAAAACTAACCATATATTAGAAAAACATCCTCTATTGCATACACTTGTTAGTATAGAGTTTCATGGGTGGAATTATGAATCATTTTACAATAGGCCGAAATGACAGTAGAGAGAATTTAGGTCCAACTCTTTTTATTTAGACATACTATATAGTTTAGTACGTTAGAGATAATTTGGATGAATGCGTCAATCTTCCCATTCAATAATGAATTATATTTTGAGGTTGGGTTTGACCATATTTTCTATTTGGAATATAACATCATTAGCTTAGAATCTCAAATATTAGTTCCATGTTCTTCTATAACGGGTTGAGGAATCCTGAATCGATAAATTTTATGGGATTTAAAATTTTTAATCATGATGTAGGTCGGGGCCACTTTTGTGGGGATATATTCCTCAAATATTAAGAAGAAATCTATGGTATTCAGAGAGAACATGCACTATTGATTTGTCACTGGTGGGTAGTGGCCCGAAATGACAAGTCACTATACCTTAACGGTCTAAGAGTACTTAGTAACATGGAGAAGCTCTGAGAGGTGATTTAGGAGGATGGAATGGATTTGGAAGGCCTAAACCATAGTAATCAATTTTTTGTATTTTTGAACCATGGTGGCCTAGAATAAACCCAGCCTCCTGATCAAGCAAGAAATAATGAATCCTTCTTGATATCCCTCATATGAGCCAATGTGTATTCCATGGATGCACCGGGGGATCTATTTTTTGGATTAAATGGAGGAGGATTACATTATAAAACACACATGTAAAGGGTATTCACAAGATTAGGGAAACCCTTGAGGGTAAATTACACCACACACTGATCCATTTACTTAGACTTGGCTCAGTCTAGTTAGAGATTTACATGTTGGTGTTACTCAGTAGTGGGATTCATCCAATCTGAAGATTCATTGATATCGAGGCATTTGGGTGCCAAAATATAGAACCATCAAAGACAAACTAATTTATTTTTCATCATCATTGTTATACTTTATAATACATTTAGTTTTTAGGAATCATTATTTTTCAAATAAATTAAATATTTATGATATCTAGAGTTATCCACTACAACATATCATGATTGTGCTACAAACAACACTAGGATTTCTAGCATTAAACATGAAACTGAGTTATAAATATACCTTGATATTTTTTTAATATAGTTATTTAGATGTGATAATCATAACCTATATGTTAAAAATAATTATATGAGTTATAACAAATATTTTTCTAAATATTAATTTTATTTTTTATATATAAAATAAATATATTGATATAAAATTTAAAAAAAAATTAGTAATGTCATTATATTATTCAAAAATATTATTTAAAAAAATTATTCAAATTTATTTTGTTAGAAATAATAAATAAAATGTTTAGAATTTTTATAAATCAATTTGACAAAATAAATATCATTTTCTTTTAATTTTTCATGTCAAAATTCTCATAAAGTTAATTATGTTTATTTATCTGAAGAATTAGATTCATTAAATGAATAATGAAAAATATGAAATTATAATTGAAAACTGTCATTTCATTTAATTTATTTAAATAGTTAAATTTACTTTAAAATGGATTTAAATTAAAAATATTTTAATTATACATCCAATAATCATATTTAGGTCTTGATAATCAATTTCATATTGAATTTTGGTTTACAAACTTTTCTAAAATATTGATCATCTTTCTCTTTATAAACCCTCTTTCTAATCATATATTTGAGATTAATTTTTGACTAAATCATTCCAATTATGTGACTAGAAATTGGAATATTGGATTCAATATTTGGAATAATATTCATTTATATTTTCTAATATGGTCAACCTAATTTTAACCAAAATAAATAGTACAAACAAGAAACAATTATTTTACACGAATAAGGTAAAAATTGATTTTTCCAGGGTAATACAAAAATGATAATGGATAAAAAAACAAAAAAATAACCAAATACCTTTTATATTATATATTATGACTTTACCTATTGTATTTTTAATAATGGACTATTATTGGTGACTTTTACGTTGAAAAAATTGGGTTCCATTCTCTATTTAAAAAAATTAAAAGTGTGTTACTCAACTAAATTATAAAACTCCACCTCTAATATCACTAATCACCACCTTTAAACATTATTTATTTAGATAATACCATAATAAATATCTTCCCAACCTCTACACTCTCATTCTAAAATCCTTATTTCAGGCATAAATCTATCCTAAGAAGACATTTAGTATAGACCAAAGGAGGATACCAAAAGAATAGGTAAAGTTTATCAATGTGTATTTTTTATTTATTTCGTTAAATCCATAATTTATTTTTATGTTATTGTTTTTTTCAAAACCAATTACAAAAAATAATATCCAATTCCCTCAAGTGGGTAGTAAAATCGTCATTTTTTGTACGAAAGACAAGCATCTCAGAACCGATGTCATTTGATTTCCCATTACCACTTCTGAAAACTAGAAATAATTCTCTATTTTTTATTTATATATGATATTTATGATAGTATTATAATATAAAACATATCTTTTTGCATAGATTGTTACAATATTTTAAAACACATTTAGCCAGAAATTACAAGCTAAGGACCGAAAAGCATAATATATTTTGATGATTATGAACATAAAGCTATAAACCTTGAAATATAATAGAACATATTTATATTAAACATATATTAAAAACTCTTAACTTCCAATATTATTTAACTTCTATATTGGATAACTTTTGGAATACAAGAACAGATGGATGGTCTTAATGTCCTAGTAAGGGAATAAATGTAAGAATAAATTGTCTCATATTGGTTAGAAGGCATAAATAGATGAAATAAAAAGGCCTAAAAATATAGAACCATAACATATTGAATATAGGATAATTTAAACATATAAATTTCAAATAAGAATAAAATATTTAAGTAGAATTAGTCAAGGATCATTGCATATTGAATAGCATAAGTCAAGGATAACCATAAGACTGTTGTAAGTGGAGCAGGTTTCAAGGATAACCACCAAGACTATTTCACATGACGTATCATGAGACTAAAAATTAACCAATACATTAGACAAGTATCTGGGAACACCAATCATAAAATTTCATTAATATTTCTTCCTCATGAATAATAATACATCAGGAATCAAATATATATATATATATATATATATAAGGGTGACCCTGGGAATGAATTTGGTATCATAATGTATTCAAAGGAATAAAAAATTGTAATATTAAAATTTTGTTCATGAAATAAATAATTTAAATAAGAAAAATAGATTAATATGGGAACATAATCATATATTCTGATAATTTATGTCAAACAAATGTGAGAACATGTAAAAACAGTTTTAAAAAACATTATAAATAAGCTATTTTATTGTTATCTTAGGGAAAATATAAATGAATGTTTAAAATAGAAGAGTCATAAATATTCATAGAAAAAAATGAACTAATATTTTTTTCATTACAAAAACAGTGATTTTATAAAAATATTTATAACTTGAAATAGATTATGTAGTGTAGTAGAAAACGAGTGAGAAATCAGGAAGTTCCCTTTAATAAAGCATTCTTATCGAGATTATTTTGAAATGAAATCATTTTAGAAATTGAATTTTACCATCAAAAAAGGATGATATAATTATGTTTATTATTTCAAAACACATAAAAATATTTTATAATATGTAAAAAACTGAAGAAGGATTATATTGGGTATAGAGAGAGAAATAATAAACTAAAGGAAAATTGGAGGTTCATGTGAAATTCCATTCCTTATGTCTGAAACTATTCTAAACAAGATATTAATTTCATGGATACTCAAATTAGATTCATTAATTAATAATTAAATAACATTTTATATGATTAATATATTTAGTGTAATTTTAATAGGATCATTTATACCCTTTTTTATGTGTTATAATTGTCAATTTTTCATTCAGTAGTTATCATTTTTTTGGTTTTCGTGATCTGTTCTCTTTTATTAGTGTATGAGATTTTTTTTAAAATAAAAATCAACAATTTATTTAATAATTTATTAAGGAAAATATTTTTTTGAAATTATCATATAATCTTTTGGTTTTTTGGGGTGAGGACGAATCAATATATAATATGTTAGTGATAACCATTTTGATTTTTTTTGGTGATTTTCTCTCACAACACACATGTTTGATTTATTATTTCACATTATGGTATAATGATTCCAAGAAATTAAATATTATTTAATACATATTATATAATTTTTTAAATGATAAACATTATTTTATTAAAATGCAAGTAGGATTTAATGAATAATTTATAATTTTTCTCTTGTAGGCTATTAATTTACACCTAACAAACAAAATTTTCATTTTTAGAACAAAAGTGAGAGGATAGGGGATTAATGATTCATTATTAAATTATCATAATAATATTTAATTATATGTGATTTAATGAAGTTATCATAAAATTTTTAAGAGGGAAGGTGATGAGAGATTAAGAAAATTACATGAAATGAAATTAAAGCAAAAGGAATGACTAATTTACCTATTAAAATTCTCTTCTTTGAAAACCACCATAATTAATTTTATTGGTATATTGATGAGACAAAGATATCAAGGATGTGAGATAGAGTTTTATTATGTGTATTGGGAAGAATTTTGGTGTGTCTAATAGCATGAAATGTGTGAGGACAAGAGGTGGTTGGGGTGGGATTTATAGGGGAGGAGAGAGTTGTTTTCTCATTATTTAATATATTATTTTATTATTTTGGATAAATACAATGAATATTTTGAGACTTATTGCTAAATATATTAAAATAATTAATAATTATTTCATATTTGGGACAATATTATTCCATAGACCATCTATGACTCCAAAATTCCTGTATTTCTCATTTATCATAAATTAGATTATTTTACAATTCAAAAAAAATGTCAGGTATTTTAGAAAAATCAAAAAAATTATCCTTTAAATTTTTTTATTTGTACAATTTAAAAATTATCTCCATTTTATGGAAATTAATTTCAAAATATTTGAAATTTATTTTTTATTTAAAATCATCATTAACGGGAAAAATACAGATTTTAAAATGATAACTGATTTTATAACACTTGGAAAAAATAACCTACATCTCCTACAATTATATAATAATCATGAGTAAAAAAATTTTATTCATGAATATTTTTTATAAAATGAAAATTAAATTTAAATTTTTTAATTAGTTATTAAATAGTAATTAAATATTTATGATTCCCCAAAATACCAATGCTTAACTAATGATTTCAAAAATATTTATTCAATTATAATATGATATAATTTTACCATATTATAACATAAAAGATGAATAAATTTTATATATAATTTAATCTGTGAGGTTACTATTGAAATTTTCTATTTTACTATTCATATGTGTCAAATTACTTTTTCTATGTTCATGTTACTGTTACATTGGTATAGATTCCTTAACATCTATAAATTATTATTATTTCATTCATTATTTATTTATATTGTTTCTATTATGTTCTAAAATTGATTTTGTGTCATTATAATATATGAAATAATTATAAGAAGACAAATTCCATTAGAAAAACATTGTGTCATCACATTCATCCCCCTTAAGTAAATTTCAGTAGAAAAAAATTGTTTTATATTCTAAGGTGAAAATAGGTGATGGTACTTATCCTTCTTCTATTTATTTAGTTACCATGTTTCAACATTATACTTCAGGTTCCTCAATAGTACTTTGGCAAGGTGACTTCTCTTACTGCATATAAAATTTACTCTACGATCTAAGATCTCCACTAGATGATGATCATATGATAGTTCATTATCCAAATTAACTTCTATGAATTATGTTTGTTTTAGGAATTTAATATATACATATTTAATATGGATACATAGAATACATAATGTACATGAGACATTGTTTGTGGAAGTCCCTGTCGATTGGCCACATCTCCATTAGGATCAAGAATCGTAAAGGGTCCAATATACCTAGGATGTTACTTTCATATCTTCCCTAATATTATGTTCTTATTCCATAGAGATATATGGAACAATACCATATATATAACCATAAAATGAAGGTATATTTTATGATTTTATGTATTAATTGTTTTCTAAATTGGGCTACCTTGATGTGTTGCTGAATGGTTTTCACCATTTCAATAATTTCTCTAAACATGTATGGTCCTAAAAGCTTAATTTCACCAAATGCATCCCAACATGTCATTATTCTACATCTTTTCCATTAAGGTATTTATATGGTCCCAATTTCATGATTTAATTGAATCAACTATTTTCGAATAACTCGAACAGAGGTAGATATTTCTCTCATAATCTCTTGGAATACATAGAACATGATCTCAACATGTTAGTGTCTTAACAGTCTGCTCAAATTTTCCATCAGTTTGAGAATGATATGCCATAATAATTTTCAACACTTTTCTAAGGAAATATAGAATAATTTAATAGAAAATGGATGTAAATCTTAAAACTCGATCAGATATAGCCGATTCTGGAACTTAATGAATTCTAACCACTTATCTGATGTATATCCATGCCAGTGGTTCAACAGAAAAGTTCTCTCAAATTTTGATAATGTGGGATATATTTTTATGATGATCCATTATAACCCATGTTGAATTATAACATCTATATGTCATTATAATTCTTGTGACAAATGAAATGGTGATTTTCTCCAACATAAATGTTTTTATGGATAATGGTTTCCCCAACACTTTGATATTTTCTCATTCAGCATTCATTTACTGATATACTAGGCACATTAATGTATATTCTACAATTTTATTTTTCATAATGTCTAAGAAATATTTTTCTCAGAGTTATTGATATATATTTTTAATCCCTATGTGAATAGAGAAGGTTGAATAATCTAAATCTTTTAGAAGATCCATCTTTAAATTTGTATTGGATGGTACACATTATTGTGACCCAAATCTTCTGACTCCATCCTCATCCTTTTTAAACTATGAGTATTTTTCTTTTCTCGTGGATTACACCTTATATTGAATTTTCACATCACATATTTGAGCATCCTCTATTTTTTCACTAATTAATGGTTTAGTATTCCTTTATGAATGTATTTTTGATGGTCCATCCTTAATTATTCCCATGTCTATCCACTGAAAATCTAATAATGCTTCATCCCTCTCAATTATCATCATTGATAATTATTTAGGATCTTGTATACTTAGAGCACATGCTACCTTATTTACCTTTCAATGATAGAAGTGGATTGAGTATTCAAAAATCATAATTATCTCTTATCAACTTCATTGGTTCATATTAATCTCCCTCTCTGTGATTACATATTTGAGAATTATGTTACTTGTATATATCTCAAAGTTCTCCCCATAGAGAATATTCTAATATATTTTCAATGCAAATATCATAGCTACCAACTCTAGATCATTCGTGGGATAGTTTTTCTCTTATATTTTCAACTACTATGATAGACATGGTATCATTTTATCATATTTCTTTTGCACACAAATTATCTCATTCTTTTATGTATCACTATAAAATAGAAAGAGATCTCTAATTTTTGGTACTGTGTACAATGGTGGAGTGATATAACATTTATTCAAATCTGGAAATATGGCAATAAATTAATTGGTACATTAAAACTTCACTCCCTTTTTAGTCATCATGGAAATTTATATTGAAAATCATGAGATTTTATTTAAAAATCGACAGTAATACATATCCAGACCATGGAATCTATGGATATCAATTATATATGTTTTCATGAGCCACATTATTATTGAATTTTTCATAGAAGTGTCAATATATATACAGTTTCTTTTGATAAAATTCCCCAAACATGATACTTACTTCATCCAAAACTCACATTTATATTCAATTCATAATTTTTTTCCAATATTATATCTTTTGAACAATATTCAAATTATCCTTATGTTTCTCCATGTAGTTAGACTGTATGAGAATATAATTTGCAAAGTCTACCACAAATTTTTTGAGGTAAAATATAATGACTATATTCATTAAATCCAATAAAATTTTGGGATCATTAGTGAGTCTCAAGGTAATTACTATGATATCATAGTTCCCATACTTTGATTGAATGGATTTAATTAGAAGATCATTCTTCGAGACCATTAATTGTTGATATCCTGACTAAATTTCTACCATAGAGAAATAATTGGACCCACTTATCTGGTCAAACAATTAATTTATTCCAAGCATGGGATACATTTTTTTACCATGATTTTGTTGATCTATAAATAATAAATTCAGAGGTGCATTGATCAATCCTTCTTCAAGATGAATTGGACATGTGCAACCCATGGTGAAACACTCAGGAATATAAAAACTTTTCTCATATTCTACTGTAATTTCTTATTTAGTTATTCTAGCTCAATAGTGGACATTCAATAAGGATTATTTGATTTATGTAGTGGACCAAAAAAAAGTTAAATTGAGAACCTAGAATTTTAATTATGAGTAAGACTAGATAATTCTTCAAATAAATCATTAGTGTAATCATTAATATTTGGGAATGTATTCAAGCATGATTTCCTCAATTGAATTATTAATTCTAGTTAGATAGAAATTCTCATAAGGCAATAATATCCACAATTGAGATGACGATTCGGATAATGATTATTCGTACTTTTTACACTTGTATATAAATAGAGGATTCATCGGGATGTGAATTCTGATCTCCCTTTCCTGACAGTTGATGTAGGATTTATATAAGGATATCCAATCCATGACCAAAATAGCATAAAACAATTCCAAAGGGATTATAAAAATATATTCAATGAGTTTTAGACCCCTAAAATTAACCAATTATGAGTTATGAACATTGGATACAATAATATCCCCATTTTTTGTACTCAAAGATAACTCATCCACCTAATTTTTACGTGGTGATTATAGTGTTATACTAAAATTTAATGATATGAAAGAACGCATAGAAGTAGAAAAAATAGTATATTCATTATTCAAGAATTATTAACTAGCATACCTTTCACCACATCCTTTCCTGAAACCATCTTTGTCGTAGTGATAATATATTACCTTCCTTACTGCCATGGTAGTTGTTGTTGTTAATTTTCTCAAACAACCCTCGGCTTGGGGTAGAGGTTCACATAATTTCTAGTTTCCATGTTGTTGTAGCACCAGAGTAGAGGCTTATAATTAATATAAACCGTAAAATATTCATCTAATGTAGTGTAATTATTTATATACATTTGGTAGTTATTCTCAAGATTCCCCATTATTCGAAATTTGAAGCATTTCATGGTTCAAAATATATATTTCCCAAGATTCTTTTCCCAAAAAATATGAAACATGGGATATGAAGACTTCATTCTATAATGGGATTTATCTACTCATGTATACATATTTTTATTCATTTTCCTCTTTTTTCATTGTTCCCACAAGATCACTAATATTCTCTAATCTCTATTCCAACCTTAAATGCAGAAAAAACTATATCATCATAGATCTCACAGTCATGGGTTGATGAAATATTTAATACCCTTACATTTAGTCAATTAAATAAGTGAGACACCATTACATCCATGTTCATTACAAATCTGGAGGCATATCGTTCAAGACATGGGATGTTTTCAGAATAATTCTTGAAAAACTCATCATTCATTTACTTCAGCTTAAAGAAAGATCATTTTATATAAAGATGGAATGGTCAGTGAAAATATTAATTGATAAATTATTTCTTAAAATAAAACCATTCCATGGAATCAATTTACTCCTTGGAATTTGTGTACAATATGTGGGACAACCGCTGATCAAATTATCAATCAAAATGATAATATTATAGAATAACATTCTCTTAATGTGATCACTGCAGTACAATGAATATTTTCTAAATGGAGTTAATATATTTTTCTATGAGGATTGGATCAGAAGATTGACTAAAAATGGAAGGCCTCTATCTCATGAGGGATTCAATGGAAACTTGACCATTCATAAGAGAAGTATGGATTTTCTTGTAATTAATGTTATTATTGATAACTTGAGTCATTTGATTAAGTAATTCCATGTTTTTTTGAGCACCCAGTCATACAAAATTTGGATTATCCATTGTTATTTCATCACATTTCATATCACATTGATTGTGGGAACATGTTCTTTATTTCCCACAATTAACTGAGAGAAATAAGGTGCAGTTAGTGGGATTGAATATCTTTCTAATAATAATTTAAAAAAAGAAACATTGAACATGCCAACTTGTAATGTAAATGTATATCCTGGCTTATGATTATTAGGTTTTAATAAAAGTTATCCATGATTTGATTCCTAACATATATTATTAAGGGATTTTTTGTTTCATTAATGATGGTTTCAAATGATTTTATTAATTTACCATATAATATACATCCATAGTTTCAAACCATGTGTTTAGTAAGGAAACATGATGTATAATAGGTTAATATGAGTTATGTCCAAAACACATATTCAATGTTTTTACTCCATGTTACATTTGTTCTAGAACAACGTCTACTTATAGTATATAGACATGGTTGTATTTTCTTGATAAACCACTTACTTTAAAATATCCAAAAAATTAGGGATGTTTTCTTATAATTAGTCATCTCCGTAGATTTTTTGCTAACTAGACCACCCTATGATACCAACTATAGTAATCTTATCCTTTTACACGAATCCTTACATGATGTGAAAACATAGCTATCCATCAATTATAAGTTAAGGATAATTATTTCTAGTGTGTTTGGTTGATTAAGCACATTAAATTAAAGCCAAAAAGTATAATAAAACATATTCATCTTAAACATACAAAAATAGATCATAGAATGTACTGAGGTCTTATAAATATAGATGCTAATCAGAGGAATACATGAACAAAGGTGTGAGAAAAAAATCCTAGTATGTAAATAAATATATGAATAAATTATATTGCATTGGTTTGAAGACAAAATAAGCTAACATGAAAAGGAATAAATATATAGAAACATAACTTATAGAACATTGAATCTTATAATCATATAGTGTGAAATAAACATGAAACATAGAATAAGCATGATTCTAGGATCATTTCACATGGAGGATTATTAGTAAAGGCTAACCACCATGATTGTTTCACATGGACCACAAGTCAAGATTATACACTAGTACCGTTGCAAATGACATATCATGAGACTAAATATTACCCAATAAATTAGAGTGATATCTAGGTGAACACATTATAACATTTTCATGAATATATGTCATTCATGATGAAGGATACATAATTAATCATATATTAACATAATGGTAACCCATGTAAACAATTGGGTAAAATCATATTTTCAAAGGAATAACAAAAGAGAATATCATCATGGTATCCATGAAACTGAGGATTTAAATCGTAAAAGACATTAAAATGAAAAATATATTAATATATAATTATTGGTGATGCCAAACAGAAGTAAAAATAAGAAAAAATTGTATTTACGAAAATATAGAAATAAAAATATTTGTGCGGTTTTATAGAAAATGTTATTGTTTCATTAAAACAGAAATGAAAAAATTGTTTTTTATAAAACCAGAAATGAACCAAGATTTATTTAATGATAAAATTATTAATTTTTGAAAAATAATGGAGTCTCAAAAAATATTATTTAGTGCACATGAATGTTGGTTTGAAATTAGTAAGTTCCATTTAATCGTGATTTCATATCAGGAGATTTTAGAAGGAATCCATTCTAAAAAATGTATTTACATATAAAAGACAAATTATATGACTTGGTTACAAGATTTTAAATCATATAAAAGAAATTCATAAAATTAAACAAATACCAATTACATTGTATAAAGAGAGAAAAAGAGTAACCAAATGTAAATAATAGAGGATTCCTGTAAAATCCTTTACCATATGTTTGAAAAGTTTATTCATGTAATGTTAATATCCAAGAAAATAAAATTATATAATTTAATTAATAATTTAAGAAACATTTCTACATTTAAGTTATTTTTTATATTTTTATTGCATTCATTTCTAGCCTTTTTTATGAGTTATTATGTTCAATTTCATCATTCATGAGTTCTCATTTTTTTAGTTTTCATGATCAGGTTTCTTGAATAAGAGTATGAAAGATAATTTAAAATAGAAATATATAATTGAAGTTATATGTTATTAATGAAAATACTAATGGTTAAATAATCATCTAATATATTTGGTCATTAATGTTGAATATTAATCTTTATATATGATGTTAGTGATAACTTTTTGGATTATTCTATGTAATTTATTATCACAGTTATTTTTTTGTTTTATTATTTAACATCATGAGTATATAATGATTCCAAAACATTACATAGGGTTTAATAAATATATTATAATTTTATTTAACCAAAAAATAACTGTATGACCATCCTTGTAGGATTTAATCTTAAATGAAAATTTTTCATCCTTGAAGGCGTTAAATTATAACTGTATGAATGGAATTTTTATTTTTATAATAAAAGTGAGAGGTGGGTGGTTTAGTGATGTAAGATACCATTAGCATAACAAAATTCTTGTATATATGATGTAATATATTTTTCATAAAATATCTATGAGGCTAGGTGGGGAGTGAATAAAAAAATAACTTGAAAAGAAGTTATCATTAAATTATATTTATATATGTATGAATTACAATAATTCCAACACTAAATTAATAATTTATAATATAATTTTTTATATATTATATGATATAATTATATCATATCGTATCTTATAAGATGGATAAATCCTATGTATACATTCATCGGTGAGGTTACAATTCAATTTTTCTAGTTTACTATTCATATGGGTCACATCACTATCCTGTATTCATGTTACTATTCCATTGGATTAGATTTATTAATATCTATATATAAAAATTATTTCATTATTTATCTATTTATAATGTTTATATTGGGTTATCAATGTGTTTTTATGCGATTATATAGTATGACAAAACAATAATATGGGAAACTCCATTGATAAAACTTTGGACGTTTAAAATTATACATATGGAATCATTATATAACAAATAACTACATACACTCAATTTTTTAGAATATGATAATGTCACTCTTGTGTGTGGTGTACTTCTACCTCATGATGCAATTTCATTCATTCAAACTATACATGAAATGTAATAATAATGATTATAATGAACAAATGTGATATATAATAAATAAAAGCTATTATCTGATGATAATTTATCATGTAACATTATTTTTTTAATTCTTACCTGAAAATTTAAACATCGTTCGTGTATACGTACGACCTATTGTAACCATGAATGATGTATTTTATTTTCTATAAGTAAATTTTATGGATTACTCTGAATAAACATAGAAAAAATATATATTATATTTATATCATGGTTAACATTGTTTCGATGATGAAATATCAATAAAAGGGGATAAAAAATAATAGATCAACAAATATATGATAAAAATTATTCATTACCTGAATCATAAAATTAAAAAAAATATTATTTAGAAACAGAAAATGTTCATACAAAAATTATATATTGTTGGATATATATATATATATAGTTCTATAATATATGTTGAATATATTTATTATATATATTGTTTAAACGTGTTCGACAGATGTCAAGATTTAATGTAAGGTGATTTTGTATCAATTATACTTTTTTGAGATGCATGTTATGTTATGTAGCTATATTATTTTATGTGGTCTATTATCATCAACATGTACATGTAATATCATGAATTTAATAAAAATCAGGATATATTATGATACATTTTATTTTATACTTTCATGGGGCTTGCAATTCAAAGATACCAAAGTGGTCGACATTTATTGTTAAAATCTCATTGTTTTGTAGGTTTTTTATGATTTTTTTTTAATAATAATATATTATGATTCAACACTCATTAAACTCTGAAATTTTCTTCTCTAATGATTAGTCATGATATTTTTGAGTAATAATACCATATTTTCACCTCATTGGTACAAAAAATAATTTAAAAAATGTTTTTAACATAACCAACCATTATTTAGTCAAAATTCCTTTTTTCTCCAAAGTGTTGTTTTTTAAAAGAAAAATTAAAAAATTTATACTATTATAATATAATTTTTGAAAGTCATTATTATTAATTTTAGAATTATTACAAAATATATTTGAACAGTTTATTCATGTCGTTTTTAATATTATCTTCGTCCAGTTTTTACAGAACATTTTTATTGAATTTTAATTTAATATGTATGACATTAATTAAATTTCCCATAATCACGACCATTATTATCTATGAATAATCCTTTATAAATTTTTAACATTATTTATATAGAAAATTATTTTCACATTTTGTATATTTTAATATAAAAATTTAAAGGGAATTTTATATTTCCCCCTAAAAGAAATTTAAAGAGTCATCAACACCCATTTTCTATATGTGATGGAATCTATTTGACTTACCTATTCTTTACTAGAGAGATGATCCAATGATAAAATTACGTTTCCTTCCATGATTGATTTTTATTTTGGATGGCATGATGTTTATGTTACCTCTTTATATTCTACTGTTCATAAAATGATAAAATTATTATGACACCCATCAATTTATCCATGGGTTATTCTATAATGAAATAATGAAATTATTATGAAACCATTCAATTTTTATAGGTAATGATATGATGAGATGTTTCTCAGAACCCATTTTATTTCATGGGTTATGATTTGATTAATGTTTATTGATATTGTGGAAAACATAAATATGGTTTTCATTTTGAGAGAGGTGGTGCCTAAACATCCCACCAATGCATTAGAGGAAGACTTATCCCCTCATGATATAGACACAAATGGAATGGATGGTGAACCTTATTTATTAATATACTTTTCCTATTATGATGGTCTTAGGGATGAACCATGAATACTATTATGGTTTTGGGAGTGAACCTATATAATTATGGTAGCCTTGGTTATGAGTCATGATTAAAATGTAAATGATTTTCTATTATTATGTTTATAAGAATAATTAATGTCTTATTTCAGTGTTATACTCACATGGTTCAATTTATTTATTTATATTTTGATTAAAGCCTTATTAGCTACAAATATTTATTCCATGACTCAATATTATGTTATCTGATATACTGGTTATAGTCATCAAATGTTATTATCTTGTTCTCAAAACCTTTTTCCCAGGTTAGGCTTATGTGTCTAACTCATTTATTATTAATGAAAATCTATGGTCACCTTTTTTTATGATTCCTTTACACATGTTATAATTAAATGTATTATATATGGTATGTTTAATAAGGGTTCAAAAAAATATGTTAATTGTGAGATATGATCTAGTTTTTCTATGGAAAAGTTGTCTATGTTTCCATGTTTCCAATCACACAAAACTATTATGTTTGTTAGGAATGTTTTTTTGTAATGTAAGGTACATTCCAAAAAAAGATGAAATGTTTGTTTATGATAAACCACGGTCAATATAGTTGGAGTAAGTGGATATTATTAGTTATCAATTTGAAATTAGGATGATAAAATCTTTGTGAGATCTGAAATGATGTGTTTAAGGATAAGTTATAGAATGATTCAATGTATAGGAAAATATCCTATAATATTGGTAATGGTTAAAGATAGTTGTTTTCAAGATATTATAAACACTTTTGGATACTAAAAGGCGGTTTGGTACCAAAACAGAGTTAATTTAGGGTAATAACTATGAAAATGGATTGTTGAGCTAAACAAGTTCAATACATGGTGCCTTCCCACATGACATGATGTAAAATTAGTTTGATATCCCCATGGGATATAGACTAAAAATTCAAAATCTCATTACAAACCATCATGAAGGATTTTTATATTTTATGACCGTGAATTACCTATGATTAACCAAGTTTTTCATAGATTAATATTTGTGTAATGATTAGAAATCATATATGTGATTTTTCATGATCATGTTGTTCCCTATCATGATTACTATTTCATATACTTTGATTTGTGGGTTTATCAAAATGATAGAACCTATATAAACAATGTTAATATTGATCATGATAGAAAATGAAATGATTTTCCCCGTTATAATCCATAAATTATTATAGTTAGATAAAGAAATCACATTTCTATGCTCCCACATCATTCTCAATATATGAATGATGTTGGACTTCCTAATGAAAAAAATAGAGAACACCATTTTTCCTAGTCATTCATGTGGCTACATCCACATTATTCACATGGGGCTTCTCATCCATTAGTTTCACAACAATTTATATGTGCCAGGAAAAATATATTTCCCATTATACAATGTTTAGAACATGATGAATTCATTTTAAATACATGTATATTGGATGGTAAAGTATGTGAATGGTCGAATCTTTCCAAGAATATGAGGCAACATGATGAGATTGAATCCATGTATTCTGATGAGATCAAGAACATGTTTTCAAAAATTAATTTCCTCATATTCATTGTGATGAGATAATAGAGGATTTCCTTGTGCTATAAAAGGTTAATGAATATATTGTCACCTATAAGGATTATTTTACATGATATATGGGGATTTATTCTGATATTATCATATAACCTAAAAATAAGTTTGATTTATTCTTATATGGCTTAAAACAATGTATTTAATGGTATTTAGGCATATAAGACTTCAAAAACTAGGGATAAATTATATTTTCTAAAATAAAATTATAAATAGTGGATGGTGTTACATATCTATTTCATTGTCTTGATATGAAGATTAAAATGGAATTCAAAGGAATATCTTAGAAAAATGGAGAGAATAAGATGATATTCTTTTTATGCATATGGTGTGGGAAGAAGCATGGAGTAAATTTAATTATGGGGAATAAAAAATGAATTAATTATGGAAGGCATGAGTATTGGGAAAATTATTATCATAGTTATGGGATGATGTTAGATAACAATGATATTTTATAGAATTGTACATATAATAGACCACACCCACTCTATTGTTTCAAATTCAATGAGTATAGAAATTATGCTAACTAATGGAAAATATAATGATTAATGATGTAGATCGATGTCATCAAACTCTTAATCAATGAGACAAAGGGAAATATGATTCAATAACTATTTCAGACAAGGGGTGTGATAATAAAATCATGAATGGTACACTTACCATCCACTCTATAAATAATAATGTCTTATTTGACAACCGATCTTCCCATTCTTCCATATCTAAATATTTTAATAAGGGTATCAAGATCCCACCAAATTGAATATATATAGAATTATTAATAAAATTATTTAATGGTACAATTATCACATAGGCAGAATATGATTCTTATCTAGATGATGTTGGTTGGAATGTGATTCCTATAAATATTTTCATTCCACCTATTGTATAATTTGATGTTATATTTTTCATGGATTATATTTATCTATATAAATCAAACATCAATTTTCATTGAAGGGAATTCATCTTTTATATTCAAAAAAACATATGATTATTTATTAATTTAATTATAAGTATTAACTTACAATGAACATTAAATCTATTATATGGGACTTAATTCCCATTTGGAAGGGGTGTTTATTTCAAATGGATGTGGAGAAATTTGAAATTATTGATACTCCTATTGTGTAAGAATTTGTGGATGTATTCTAGGAATAGATTACTATCATCCACAAATATGTGATATTTAATTCTCAATTGAACTCGTATATGTTGTTATACCAATTTCATTGACTCCTTATAGAATATAACTAATTGATTTCTAGGAATTATGGACGGAACTCTGAGAAAACAATGAAAATTGATTTATTATAAAAACTACATAAACAGAGGGAGAACCTATCCTTTAAAAAAAACATATAGTAATGATGCTCTTTATCGATAATCATGAGTGGAAGAAGAACCAAATTAAGAAAAATTATCCTTTTCCATGTACTGTGGGATTTTTTGATCATCTATGTAGTGATAAATAATTCTTAAATATCTAAATCTTTGTATATCATAAATTGAGAGACAAGAAAGAGAATATACTCAATATTACATTTCATACAAGATATTGAATCAATGAATATATGGAGATTTCATTTTCCCCAAATAATTCACTTGTCATCTTCATGGATATAATGAATAGTTCCTTTAGAGATTAACTCGATCAAATTTCGTGTCACTTATAGATGATTTTATTATATAATGAAAGTGAAATTAATATAATGATAATCACTTGATCATATTACTAATGACCTCAATAAAGTAGAAACTAAGTAAAAAAATAGAACAGTGTGAATTATAGATGAAAATGATTTTTTTCCCACAATATAATCTCAAGAAAGAATATATTGATAGATCCATCAATGAAAAATACTATTGAATGTTAGAACATAGTAGATATGGTGATTATTGTGGGTATATTTATTTCTTTATCTTGATATTATTGATAGGATATACAGAACGTCCCTTGACTATCTAACCCACTATCCTAGAGAACACATAAATAATAAATGCCCTTCTAGAAAGTTGAATGTGATGAAAATTTCAATGAACTATGGAGAGTAATAGTCAATGCACCAATTTTAATATTATCCTATAATGGATATGGGTTTTTATTCTAAAGTGATCCATGAAAGAAGCCGTTGAGTTGTTCTCTTATGAATAATGACATGGTTATAGCTTATAACTCACTATAATTATTGGTTAATGAGTTAAATTACCTAATCGTGAACTAAAGTTAGCTGTGGTAGTTTTACTATGAAGGATACGGAGGCATTACCTTTATGGAAAAAATTGGGATATATATACCAACTAGAAAAGATTAAAGTACATATTCGCATAGAAGGAGTAGAATATGTGAGAAACTGATATTTTATGAGTATTTCTAAACATAGTCTTTGGATTATTTATTGAGCTAAAATGAATTTTTCCATTTTTTAATGTTTTAGAAATAATTTTGTATTTATAAAGAAATAATTAATTGTTTTTGTTTGTGTAATGGAATTATTATCTTCAGAGTAGAATTTCATTTTTGGTTTTGGAATCTTATATATGAATTTTCTTTATGTATTTTGGTTTCTAGTTTATCAAATATTAGATCACGAATAAGTAAGACCTCAACTATGTGTAACACACCACTTATCTATCCCAAGAGGGTTGGACCTCCATGTTGGACATCGGGGGGGGAGGGGGCTACTAGAGCAGGTGGCTACACCGGGACATTAGGCCCATGAAGATGTGGGACATTGGGTGGGGGAGATCAACCCCAAATGGAGAATTATTTTTCCCAAATCCCACACAGGTTGAGTGTGGTGAAGCCCACAGGTCGTATGTGGGTGTGTATTTGTGAGCTCATACCAACTATAGGAGTCTGATATAAGTTCCACATGAATTGTATTATATACTCTTTTTGTATCAAAACTTTGTTTCAATGCAGGACATGTCCCATGGGTTACGGTTCTTCCTTCAAAAAAATGCACCCATACCCTCTCAAATCATTCCCATACCTCAACTAGAACACCAACAATGATTCCTCTCCACTCATTGATATTTATACCTCCACTACATTTTTAGATAACCTCTATGTCAACTGCTTGGGAAGCTTGAGATCAATATTTCGAAAACTAATGATGCTCTAGGTCACTGTGAATCCGCTCCACTAACTCAAATGAACCCCATAAGGATAATAAGGAGTTACCTCCATCCACTTTGAAGAAAACATGGGTTTGGGGAGAGTACAACCTCTACAACCACATTATCCATGCAATCTTTGTGTCATTAAGAGTGTCTTCATTACCATTCACTCTTCCATGTAAGACCAATTGCACGAGTAATTTCTATCATCTACAATATCAATGCTCATTGAACGATGCATGGAAAATATTATTATTAAATAAATGATGTTTTTAGGGATTCCTATTGACATATGATGTCTACAGGTCACATAAGGGATTGATCCTTATCAAGAATTTTAAAATGATCATATATTTTGATTGATATTTAAATGGAGAAGATAAGGAAAATCTTTATCCCTAAATAATGAGAGGTATATATGACATGGAAATCCATTATGGCATGAATGATAAGATTATATGATTGATCCTTGGACGAAGCACATGAGAGGCCGCTGTGAAGATGTAAAGGATGGGTAAACCCATAGCCTCCCCCAATTTTAACTACCTCCCATAAAAATTACACCAATTTTATCATTATTTTGATGCATTGTTCTCCCGTATCATCTATAATTCCCCCCTTATATAGTGGGGTAGAAGTCCTTATTTTTGGGGAGAAGGAGAGGTGACCGCATAGTAATTATTAGGTCCTAATTTAAAATAATGGAACATTTTATTTCATATATTTGGAATGTTTTTCGATTTTACAATCATTTAAATTATATTAAATTTAATATATTTTTATTTAATTCAGACATTTTAAATTATGTTGATTAATGGTTTTATTCTCCTTCAACATGGATTTGGTTGTACCAATTCATTGATCTAAAATCAATTTGAGATGTGTTTTAGTTATTTAAAAACACATGAGGCAGAAATAGTTGAATAATTTGAATATATGGATATTAACATACTATATATTTTATTTATAAAATAATTTATAAAAGAATAACTATGAATTTTATAAATTGATAAATTTTAATAAATGATGAATAAAAGAGTAAAAATTGTTACTCTATACATTCAATCATTTGAAAAGATTAATGGACTCATTTTTTAAGGACCTAAAGATAATTATATATGTGAAAACCTAACATAAACCAAATCACATGTCCCTCATGAAAATTTTACATATTAAAATTTCAATACCTTTATGCCATTGTAATATTATCCTTTTACTAAATTTTTCATTATTGATGACTCGATTAAAAAACATAAAACTGGAGACCACTATGGTTACTACTAATACTAAACAACTATGGGGTATAAATTATTTTTTCAACACCCCATGATAGGTTTTTTTCAATACAGTCACCACTATAGGGGGTTGAGTGTTTTTTTAAAATCCATAAATTAGAATTACTCAGACAACCATAGAATATCTATTTGTTTTTTTCAATAATATACAAATCATTTTTCAAATGAGGATTATGAGATTAAATATTCAAAAAAATGAATAAATTAATTTAGAGTACTCCAGTGAATCATTATGTGTCCACTCATTCATTCAAAAAAGAGAAATCCATCCATAATAGACATTAAAGGTCTTTTGTAGCCTGCAATTCTCTAACCAACAAAATCGGCTAACCGTGTGAATATAAGAAATTTATTTTTAATTATGTATCACTGAGATTTTTATATTTCCTACATTCCCTAGCCTAGAAGGTTATGATCCAAATAATTACATTTATGTGGTTGGATTTTATTTTATGCACTTCTGGATGAGAGGGGAACCTGATATCAATTCCATTATAGGGAATTCCCATTCTCAATTGAAGGATATGTTAAACAGTGGTGTTATAATCCTAATCCAAGGAAAGTCCATGACTCATTAGTTCTAAAAACATGGTTTCTGAAAAATTCATCCCCACACTAATGAGTATGAATATATAGAATGAGATTTAGAACAGACACCAATCAACTAGAGAGACCCTCTGTGATTTCTGGGAATAGTTTGTGAAATAATATGCCATCTTCCCATTAAAAAAATAGATGGGAATAAATTATTTTTGTTCTTATAACAAGTAATTATGAATAATGATAAATATTTTCTTGATGCATCAGCTAGTGGGTATTTAATTGAAATTTCTCTTTAATATTACAAACTAATGAATAAAAATATTAATTACAACTCACATAAATTTGGCACTAATGGTATGGGTAATAGAGTCGTACATGAGGTATAAACTTCTAATTAATCACCACTTGTTTTAACCAAACACAAAGAGAAAAAAAATTATTATTAAAATATATTGGGATTCAATTTCAAAAACCATAGGCCCCTCCTCAACTACATGGTTTATGTTTTGAAAAAAATAAATACACTAATCAATGTAGTGAGATATATGGTACCCAAGGGAATTACCACAAAATCAATAATAAAGTGATGGATTAGACTAAAAATGATGTGGTGGCCAACAATAAAAGTCCATAACACCATTTTAAAATCATTCACCATGCCAAAAAATCATATCAAAACCATACACAATTACAAAAAAATACATTCATGCAACAAAATGCCATTAAAACATAACATTTACAAAGAAATTATTATGAGCAGCCTTCCACCAGTACACTAGAAACCAATGAGTAGCTGCCTTATCACCAAGGTGTTGGATTAGAAGATAATATTGATAATCTCATTATATAATTTAGAGTTTATTTGGAAATTTGTACCACGAATAATGGTAAATTACTCGAATATATAGTTCCAAATCCGAAAGAAAATGTTAGAACAATCAAAAAATTAATCTAGAATGATCTTCTACCACATGAAAAAGTATGTCTGATAACATTGAATATCATTATTACGCTCAACACATCCATAAAATAGATAGTTATTGGAAAAGTGAAATGATAAAGGGAAATAAAAGAGGGAATATAGATATTTATTAAAGAAATAAATGAGTAAAAACACAAAAAGGAACTATTCCCTTCCATGTTAACTTGATAAACAATGGTTAAAAATATAATACTCAATGATATATCCAAGAGACGTTCCATAATGTTGAAATTATTATTAAAATACTAGAGAAAAATTAAAAAATCCCAAAATAGTTAAATGTTCTCAATAGAATATACCAAAATATAAAGTGGATTGATGAGGATAAAAGAATAATATTCTAATTGGGTGTCTCATCACTGATAACAACATCTTTTTGTAAAAAGATATCAAGATATAGGGGTAATTTAATATTCCATGAACTCTTAGTTCATTGATATTTTTTTATGATTTCAGTGACCTCGGTTTTTAAATTATTGTCATGGATAAATCTATTTTATAATATATTATAAATATATAACCAGAATCCCACATGAGTGATTTTCTAAGTAGAAACTCGATCTAATATCATTATAGTTAGAATTTTAGATTTCGTTCTTGTAATATTTAATTGAATTATTTTTCTAATAGTAGTTTATGTAATCACCACGGAGGGAGACAATGCACCAGGGAATTCAGCTATTATTTTAGGAAGCCCATTTAAATGTAAATACAAAATTATCATCAACTTTTATGATGCAAACCTCACCACGGAGCTAGGAGATTGCAAGTTGGACTATAGTGTTCATGTCTCAAAGAGTTACCCTAATATTAATCATTCACACTTATCAATTTTCAATGAAAAAGGTATTGATTCCATAAAATATTCAGGTATTCATCGATAATTCAAATCCATATGTGATTACCTTTCTATTGAAAACATAATAGAATATATGACCACTCAAAAATTTGGAAATTATATTTTTATAATACAAAATGATATAACCTCTTAAATTTTAGATAATCTTTTATCCCAAATTGATATTATTACCTTTAATATGGGAATAAAATCACTTGATTTGGAGAATTTGAATTCAATATCATCCATAGAATAAACCCCAATTCATGAATTATATCCACTGACCAATGTTATAAAATATGACTACCTCATGGTGGGAGAAAATATTACAGTGGTCACTACCAATAATATGCATGAGACACAAGAACAAAATCTAGATGGCCATATTAAAAGGAATCCATGATTTATAGTATGGATTCTATAAGAGATGCCTAGAATAAAACCCAAGGTCTTCTCCAATAGAATCCTTTTAGAAGAGGACTTACAGCCTATTCGGTATCCCCAGATAATGATTAATCCCACCATCATATACTTTGAAAAAAAATTTATTGTAAAAGAGATTAGGTAAGAAATATTATTACTTTTAGATTATTTTTTGGGTTATTTTCATGTACCATTTCTCAGAAGACTAATAGAATTCAACACTCACCTATTCTTTTGGGACAATTACAAACAATGGAATACATTTTGGATTGTGAAATTCCCCAAGAAATATTTAGAAATGTATGATAATCATTCAGTAATATCACTTTGAGACATTCTTGGAAGTATTTATTGGTGAATATACTATTATTGGGAACTCCTTTTATTATTGTGTTGCAAATATGAATAATACTTGGGAAAAAAATTTTAGGGAACAATATGTTTTTTAACTTGAAAATTTTAAGTTTATAGTTCAAAAAAGAATAAGGGTTATTTAAATAAAATCACAAGAAAGAGTTGAGGTGGACAAGACTAATAATGAATTGATCTTTTATTTTTCATATCCCACATGTGTAAGGCACATTATATAAATCTTGTGGTATGTGGGATTTTATAGAAGATACATTAAAAAAATTAGCATAAAATTTTCTTCCGATTTAATGATCACTTTTAAAATTATAAAATTTTATTTAAATTATAATTTTAGGGATGAATTTCATAAGATGAAACAAAAGTTGGTCAACCTAATAGTATTGAAATAATTGAATTGTGAACATCCGTTTAAACATTTTTATGAAGCATCAAACCTAGATGTGTGAGCTGTTCATTCCCAAATAGTTTTTTGTAAAACGTTAATTCATAAAATATGAATCAAGAGCCATGGATTCCAATAGAATCAATTTCTCTGCCAGGGATAAGGAGTTCCTTTCAATTTAATTTTCATTAGATAATTTCATGTCATATTTACATATAACTAATCTAGTTTTATTTTTTTGATCGTTACAGACAATGGTATTTGATGGAGAAATATGATTCCAAAACGAGGATTGTAAGATGAAAAATACACATTAAGATGTTAAATTTTAAGAATAAAAACTAAATGGGAAATAGAAATCCTATATAAGATCACATTAGTTGGATACCAAAACTTATTGAAATTGTAATTCGAGAACTGATCCATCTTAATAATCACATCCCAAGAGAACAAATGTTCAAAATAGAAGGTCAAGTACCATGGTTTTCTAATAGAGTCAGTTTTTTTCCATATATCAAGAAATATATTCCCATAACCCCCACTATAAGCATAAAAAAATTCTAATTATAGATTCCATATATATAATGATCAATTTGGATAAAAAAATTATGACCAATTCATAAGAAGATTCTTACTTGAAAGTGAAATAGAATCTTTATTTAAATTTTTTCATACATATACTTATGGAGGAAAATTCAGACATCATTGAGTGGAAATAAAATTATTAGAATCTTGAATCTATAAAGTAAACATGTTTATATATTTTCATGATTATTGTAGAAAATTTGAAAATTATATATATTATTTAAATATTTATAGTGACATGTGATTCCAAAAAACCCATCATTTTTTATGAAATTTATAAATTATTGTAATTTATATATATGTGACACTTTATTATGAATTTTTTGAAGTATTTTATATTATTTTATTTTGATAATTATATGGCCCCAACCCTTGTTTCCTAGAGATACTGATAATATATTATATCTAAATTGTTTTATAAAGGGAACTGAAAAATTACAAACAACACATTACAAAAATGAGATTCATTACCTATCTAGGTTTTGGATAATTATATACAACCATTAGGTTTAATCAAAATAATGCATAATTATACTTCAAAGAACACCCTCCAAAAAAAATAATTTCACTGGTTAATCAACTCATTCTATAAAAGGAATTTAAAATTTAGGGTGAGCATTTAAAATTCATATTATGGGGTTTTAAGAACAATTAATAAAATCTTTTAAAAACATTTATTTAAAATAATTATACATAAAAAAACAATATAACATATCTCATAGCGTCTCATCAAACTTTTTTTAAAGTTACTAAATGTTATTTTTAAGAAAAGGCCATGCTCAAGAACTTCAATTCTTTTTTAAATGTTACAACAAATGAATATTATAATATTCACACACTTAAGAAAATGAATAAAATTCCACACACAAGTTAGCTAATGACATCTCAGAGGTGTTGATACATATTTACACTTGAAATAATACTTGTTTAGAATTGGCACATAAAATGATGTCAAATACCATCATAAATATACTTGAAAACCATGAAATGATTGATAAATTTCTATCCTTCTTTGATATATAGGAATCTAAATATTAATCATTCTTTTCAAATGAATTTCTTATTAATTATATACTTAAATATAAAACATAAAAATAATTTCATTTGAAAAATATGATACTGATTAATTACAACCATAAAACTATTCATAAGAAAATTCTTATAATCTATGGATTTTCAAATAGACGAAAAATAACATGGAGGGTCAAATACTCTTCTATTAATGAGGGAATGCGTAATAAAAGTCATTTTGAAACATAATGTCAAGGACTCATCCCAAACATCTGAAAATTATTCAGGTGACGGCTAATACCATATCTAGATATTAGATAGTTATCAGCCAAGTCTATATTTGTTTCTATCATTAGGCCTATAGATGCGTCAAAAAATGACATTGTGGCCTCAACCAAGACATCTGAAAATGATTAAGTCCTCAAAAAAATCGATATTTCAAAATGGGAAAGCCTTTGGATGAGTTCATATCCATATTTTCTCATTAAACGTACCAATGCATTGATAGGCTATGGAGGGCCTCACTCTTCCCTTGTTAAGTCAAATTTATTCCTCTTATGAAAGGGGTTAAACATAACCAACATATACATATGTTATGAAAATAACCTTTTTTATTTGAAATGGTAAAATGAATAGGGTAATGAAATGAAAACATTCATTCTATCTTAAATTAAGGGGATTTCCATTATAAACTAGGTGATGTCCACAACTAACTATACATGACATACAATGAGGTAAAAAATATATTTAGCACATGAAATGATATCTTTCACACTTTAGATGATAACATGTTTTGAATTGTCACATAAAATGATAACTATTTTAATTTAAAAACAATCGTACACATAACCACATACCATAGGTTGATAAATCATATCTTTATACATGGATCTGGAAATAAGAGACTAAACTTTTTTAATAAACAAAAGTTTATACACATATGTTTATACATGAAATAATAAATATGATATCAAAATGATAACCCTTTTAAAATTTTAAGGAACACAATAACAAATAGGTGTTTTTAATATTATTTTCCATTAAAATAAGAGATTATATTCACTTAAGAAAACATATTTTTTAATTGAAATTATATTTTTCTTCATATATATATATGTATATATATACGTAAAATATGAACATATATTTATGTACTCTTTTGTAGAACCCAAATCGTTCAATAAAACATAAATCCTTATGCATTTAAATAATAAAAAATTAATAAAGTAGATTAATTCAATTACATTTACTTACATGTGTAAAAATATGTACATATATATATACAAACACATATATATAAATGTATAAAAAAATTTGTTAGTTGAAAATAGTTTATCTTTTACAAACTATATGCCTTAGAAATAAAAATTTAATTCAAAACACTATAATATATATATATATAAATGAGAATATACATTTCATAATTATATTTATATGTATATTCAATGACATTGAATTTATAACTCTCATCATTGAGGAAAAAATTTCAGGTTTTAGAAAAACATCGATAAATGAAAATATCCATTGACATAATTAATAGGAAATCAAATTAAAATGTAAACATGATAAATAATATATACATTGTGGCAGATTTATTAAAGTGTTATTTATAAAAACAAAATATTTATTTAATGTGGAAAATCAAAAAGTCATAAAATAATTAAACCCACAACATAACCATAAATTAAAACATGAATTAATAATTATAAATATTTCATTACAAATTATAATATGGAAACAAAAAATATATAATCTCCCTTTCATTATACATTTTAAAAATAATTTATTTTAGATATAAATATATAAGTATTTATACTTATATATATGTATTAATTAAATAGTAATAAAGATATAATTGAAACCCTTTCCCAAAACATAACAATTCTATTATGTTATAAATGCCAATAATAAAATATGTGGATGAATTTAAATTCATTTATACATATATCCTAGTAAATAATATTAGAAAAATTAATAAAAATCACACAATATATGAATTAAAAATAAATGATCCCTTTGAGAAAAAATGATTTGAAAATGGAAAAAAATTCCCACTTGCATAAATTTAAAATAAATATTTATATATATACTCATACATATACATATAAGTATTCCAATTTACAGTGAAAAACTAAATGAACCCTTACCAAATATAGGATTGAAAATATAAATTAAGACATAGCCTCATAATATGACATCTGAAAATATTGAGTAATATTGATAGATACAAATTTTTATATTCACATATATAAATATATATGTGTGTATATCTTTGCTAAGAAGAATATTTGATCCAAAATAGTAAAAACCCTTACCCGAATTAGATGGAATAAGGCCCCAGGTCTATTAAATTTATGATTAAGAAGTAAAGAAGAGTTAGTGATAAGGAGTTATGTGATTCTTATTGTATCTATATTTACATCATTTTCATTGGGAGGAATCCTAGTATGTGATAAAGAAAAGATTCTGTTATAATTTATTCAATGAATTATAGAAGTTTATCATTTTTAATTGGGCTATGATGGGAGGGTGACTTCAACAGTGGAAATAAATGGTTAAATGGGTTCATCTACCTACTTGTTTGAGTGTGTAAAAAATGGAAAATATGGTTGGGAATCGATAGTGGAGGGATTCATCGGCACTAGTTTAGTTTTCAGGTGAGGGTGACGGTGGTCTCGGCTGTAGTTTGTGGTGATCATTTCCGGTGATTGGTGCGATGGTGCCCAAGTAGTTGGCGGCTAGGCATTTAGGTGTCAGGTTTCTTGGAGGAAGATAGTACCAAAACAAGAGAATTCATTTATTTCCCTTTTTTATTAATTTTTTATGTTTCAATTTAATTGGATTTCATAGATCTCCCTTTAATAAATTTTCTCTTTTTTCCTTTTGTGTGATTTATTCCATATTTTATCCAAGTATCACATTGCAATCAATTCATTGACATTATTATCACTTATTATTTTTATTATTATAATTTTATCTCAACTTTTTAATAATAAAACATATATATTATAAAATTAAAAAAGATAATATATATATATTTTTATTTAGGAACACATAATTATAAATCATACATATATAAAGACAATTACATATAATTATAAATGTATTAATAATTTATATTTTCATAACTCAAATTTATTTTTACAAAACATTTAATATGTTTCATTTTTTAAATATTTTATATATATATATATATATAACTAATTTTTTCCCAATATAAATTATTAAAATAAATAATTTTATTCTATATATAAAATTTGATTTATTATAATAAAATTATATTTTAAAACATTTATAAAATAAATTGTTATATATGTTAATATTTTTATAAAATATATTTTCATAAGAGAAGTAATAAAAATTTTCTAAAAAGTTTTTATTCATTATTAATACTATTATTTTAAAAATATTCAATTAAATAGTCTTTTTGAGAAAACTAAATTCTATTTTACAAAATTAATTAACTAAATATTTTTATCATAAAATATTGTTTTAAACAAAGAGAAAACATATTTCTCTTGAGAATAAATTCGATAATTATACATTGAAAGTATAATTATTTATAATTATAACAATTAATAGGTAATAAATTAATTATAAATTCTCAATTTCAATTAAAATTTTTAACTAAAATCATATCAAAAATATTGTTACATTGTTTTAATATTAAATCAATCCATTTAAAAAATGTTTATATAATAGTAGTAAAATAAGGAAATCCTGGGATATTACAATTATTCTATAAATGAGTGGCATCCAAGGACACTAAAAGTGATGATGCTAAATTTTTGTGTGATTCTTTATGGACCGATATATTTTTTAGCTTTGGAATTCCAAGAGCCATTATTAGTGAAATAGGTGCATATTTTTTCAATAGAAGAATCGAGGCTATGTTTAAAAAATATGGAGTTCACCACAATATATCTAAACATTACCGTCCCCAAAAAATTGGCTAATATGAAGTATCCAACCAAATAATTAAATGAATTTTAGAGAAAATAAAAAAAAACAAAACCAAAAATATTGGATCCAAAGGCTTGATGACACATTATCTGCAAACTTGAAAACATAAAAAACAACTTCATGTATGATCCCTTACAAATTGATATATAAAAAAATTCATCATCTATTGGTGGAATTAGGGAACCAACAATATAGAGCTTAAAAACCTTGAATTTGGTGTTGGAGAGTGACAGAAAAGAGATAAAAAATCCATTATTCGTGATGAAATAATTTAAAAGAAAATATTTGAATTCTTAAAAAATTACAATGAAATAACCGGAGTGAAACATTAAAAACTGATTCAACTAAATACATTTCAAACTAAAGGTCATGTCCTACATTAAACTTTCATAATATATTTAATTCTGGGTAAGATTAATTTTAGGTGGTAAGGAAATTTTATTTTTAATAATCTATATCCTTTTGGTTCTATTTAGATAATGAAATGAGATAAAGGAAACCCATTCAATATAAATGGGAAATGGATGAAAATTTTCCTTATATGTTTAGATTAGGAACCAAAGGAAGATCCAAAAATTCTTCGACACATCTATAGATTTCATCTAATGGATTTATGTCGATCCAAGGAAATTAACCAAATGTACTCCATGTAGTAAACCCATATATTATTTTTTTCTTATTATCCATGGTTTAGATACCTCTTACTTCACCGCATTGAGATTTAATGGAATTTTTCATACACTAGTATGAGTTATTTCTGTTTTATATGAATATCATTGAATAATTCTACCATAAGGTCCCAAGTATTTGATAATGAGTATTGAATATTAATTTAAAAATGTAGTTCACTTTTAATGATGATCTATCAAACTCCGTGTATTTTTTTCTGAGACATGTTTTGAGCATTCAACTAAGAATAACATGACCCTTTGAAATATTCTTTAACTGAATTATCTAGGAGAACTGAGTTTCTTAAGAATAATGCGATTCTATTATTTATATTTCAATTTTTATGAAATTTAATGAGTAAAATAGAGACTTGAATGCCTAATGAGAAGAAAGAATATTATAATGAGGACTTGTGATTTGAAGGAATTGGTATACTCATGTAAATGAAATTTCACTACCATTTTTCATCCATATATTATCTAAATTTCATGTTTTTAGATTTTTATAAATTATAATTCCTTGATTGATTGTCTAAGATAAAATGACTCATTCTATAGTGCATTTCTAGACCATGTACATGCTATTTATTCCTGATCGTATTTCATGAGTGATCTTGGAACATGCCACCTACAAGAAGATGTATTTAATGATATCAATGATATGATTTTACAAAAACAAATTTAAAATTATTGAGACATATTTTTAGAATACCATATCATTAATTGAACCCCTTTACATCTATCTTTTATTAGCCCATAGTGACCGTGAATTCCCTTATTATGAATAATCATAGCACAGAGGCATTTTTATCCATCCCTGACCTACTCTTAATATTTATATGATATTTTAATGATTATGTTTGGGGGTGGATGGATTCATGTATAAAAGAATTATTTATAATGTATTTAAGATTATTTGGTTTTCTATATTTGGTGATTTAGAATGGTTGTTTTTTCATTCACTTTAGTTTATTATTTTCCTAACAAAAAAATGTGAAAAATATGAGTTTCTTATTACCTTGGCGAGTAAAAATGTATCATCACTAGACCAATGATTTATATCATATGTGGTTATTTGGTGGATTTGAGGATTATTGTATGCATAATTTATTAAAAATAAAAAAAGTAAGTGTAATTTGAAAAGAAACTATAAAATTACCCAAAAATTAAATGATCACAAATAATTCATTGTGAATTATTTTTATTATGATCTTTACATTGAGTTAATGGAATGTGTGTGTTCCCAAAAAATTTAATTATATACTTTCATTAAACATTCACTTTTTATATCAGGCTTAATACATCAAAGACTAACCTTCTCTATAAGAAATAATTTTTGTACCTCAATTCAAACAAATATTAAGCATCATAGTCATGTGGTCATTTATGGATGTGTCTCGTGATTTTTTGTGCCATTTGTATTTATAAAGTGGTTAAAAGATTCATTTTATAAGCCTATGGATAATAATTTTTCCCTTTCGATATGAGATTAATTATTTTGTAATAATATCATTAGTTTTGGTGAAAAGAATCAAAAAATATGTAAATAATGATTCATAATGTTAAATAATTATATATTGAGTAATATAAATGGATGAAGGATGAAGTTTCATATCATTAAAAGGGGGAAACTTAATATAAATGAAATGATTGTTTCATTGGAAAATAAGAAATCAAATTTATATTTTACCTAAAATTGGAAAATAAAATTTATCCTTGGAAATTTTTTATTTCACTGCATTGAAATGATAATATTGGTAGAATTAGCGCCCTCTAATTTTCAATGATTATATATTATACATGAGGAAAATGATGGAGTAAGTGTGGGAGTATTTGAAAAACTGATATTTCATACATATATTTAATCATAGTATAAATATTTATTAATTATTATTAATACATAATTTATTTTATTCAATTTATTGATAAAAATTGGTTATTTACAATTAATGAAATTTAATTTATTTACTTCATTAATTAAATTTGGAATTTTTGATTGGTATTTTATATATTAATTTTGAATATAATATGTTATTTTTCTTTTACTATTTAGGTGTTAACATTACTGAAAAAATGAGACATGCCTATGAAATCCTATAACTAACGGTCACCCACAACTTAGTGAGACCAAGGGGGCAGAAAGGCCACATATCCCATGGGGAGGGCACGATAGAGTATATGGATAAAAAGAGGAATTAGGGACATGAATATGTGTCCTATAGGGGCTAGGGGGTCAATCATGTGGGGAGAATTATTTTAAATAATGCCCATATAGGCCACAATTGGTATAACCCATATGTCATGTGTGGGTGTGTATGTGGCAACTTGTCCCCATTTCATACATCTAAGTTGAGTGCCACATGAATTATTTGTTAAATACATGGCACATCCATTTATCTTCTAATATGGGATATGTCCAATGGGATATAGATAATTATTTCAATAAAATGCATGAAATTTTTTCCAATCATTCGCTTTACCAACCTCAAACACCCATAGCATCACTATGACACCACATGACCTCACTACCAATTCTACAAATTAAAATAACATATATCTCTACCCCTGGAATGATTTAACTCAATATCACCATCATTATCGAATCCTAGAGTCACCATGAATAAATTTTTAAACCTCATACAAACCCCATTTATATAATTTCATTATCATTCATTATAATTAAAAAGCCATAGGGTATATGAGGGGGAGACCACACTCACTGTTTCCATATAATTTACACTCACCCACTACCACACTGAGTTCCCATGATCAAAAGAATTAATTTGTGCAATAAAAATTCTTTCATGCAAGGCGATCCTTCACATTTTCCATGATGAATCCTCTGACCATGGATGATCATATATTTAAACACCTGATATGTTCGACTGTTTCTTTTTTACATATCACCTCGGTGGATCCCACTAGGGTGTGATTTTTCTCTGAGATTTTAATAGGTCTAAAACATGGGATTGAGTGATAAAGAGGGAGGATAAGTAATACATGATGCCTATAAAACAATAAATAGACAACTTTGGTCGAGGCATTATGACTATAAATAGAGGATCACACATTTGGGCCTTAGAAGCAATGTTGGAGATATTTATATGAAGAAACGCTAAAGGGGTTGACCATTACCTACCCCCAAATGTGGCTACTGCCCATCAACATTACCCTTATTTTCAATTTATTTCTATACCTTCTTATCCTATATCTTCAATTATTTCTCTCTATATAGTGGGGAATAATCCCTTATGATTATATGAGGAAGTGGGGATCTCGTTACGGTGCATTACTCCTAATTGAAATTAAATGCTAAATCCTATTAATATTTATTTAATGGGTTTCAATATGAAATATTTTGAAATTAAATTAAATACAATTGTTTTTTTATTTTGTTGATATATTATTAATTTATTTGATTAAGGGTTTTATTAACCCAATTAATTTTTTAGGATCATAATAATTGGTTGATCTAAAACAAATTTGGGAACTTTTCTAATGATTTTTAGACATGTGAGAAAAGAATGATTGAATGATTTGAATATTTGTGAAATTTAAATATAAGGTTTGGTGTTTCCTAAATAATTTAATTAAGGAACATTATGACATTCACACATTAATAAAAATAAATCAAATGGGGATAATATTTAAATTATTGTTACTCAATTCGTTTAATAGTTCAATAAGAAGAGTAGTGCATTTTTTATTAAGGATCCTTATAGCATTACAATAGTGAATTACTCGAATAAAAACAATCACTTTTCTCTTATATGAATTTAAAAGATCCATGTCTCATTTATTTAAATTCCTTTTAATCATATTCTTTTATTTAATTTTTTTATTCATGACAACTAGATTAAAGCACTTAACTCTAGTGATGACATTGGTTTCAAATAATACTATAGTCCTATGGGGAAAATTAATTTCTTTTATCACGTCCCATGATAAGACAATCTTAATATGAACCAAATAATATGGTAAGAGATAATTAATAATTATGAAACATCAATACACAACTTCCCTATGAAGGTTAACATTGTTTTTTATGATTCATGCGAAAAAGAACAAGCTATCTTATTAATGATGAGGTTTACAAATGATCCAATATATTTGGATTTGTAAATAATGGTTCTATAAATATGGAATATAGGGGGTGGGAATATTATCTTTCTCAATAGAATGTTCAACCAGATATCCTTTGAAGGTTAAAGAGGTTGATAATGAAAATGAAGACTTATAAAATAATGTAAAATTTTTCTAAATACTAACCTTAATCGTGATGGAATGAAATTATTCATGAATCATGTATACATTCCATCCATATATGATTTTAGGAAGTATTTGTTAGAAAAATATCTTAGTTATTAATTATCTATTCATTATGAAGTATGAGATTGTATAGATACTTGAAATAGTAGTTTTGGTGGGATAAAATTATAATAGATATTGAATAGTTTTTCTCTAGGTTCTTGGTATGTCAGCAGGATATTTTATAAATAAAAAAGTTAAAGAGGAGGTTACATCTATTTAATATACTAGAATGTAAATGGTAATACCTCACAATAGATTTTTTTCATTGGACTCATCAAATTATGTAAAGGTCATAATACTACATTTTTTTATAGTTGATCACCTTAATAATTTACAATATAAAATTTATATCAAAGGATAATTAACTTTAGATTATATTGTTAATATATAATTTAAGGAAGTGGTAAAGATTCATATAATTCCACATAAAATTATGTCTAATATGGATTCTAGGTTTACCTTAACGTTTTACTAAGGTTTTCATCAAGATCTTGATATGATATTGAGCTTTGGTATTGTGTTTCATCCCCTAATAGATGGTTAGTATGAGAAAACAATTACGACCATATTGGATATGGTGTTATATTTTTCTACTGATTTTAAAGGTGATTGGGATCAAAACCTTACATAAGATATATTTTTAAACATCAATATATTTCACTCAAGCATTCAGTTGGATGCTTAGGATTCCATCTACGGAGTAAAGTGTTCATGTCTGACGTATAAGAAGAATTATGGAGATAAAAAGATACTGATACCTAGGATTGCTAAAGAAATTGAATGGATTATTTGATCTATTCATAACACCTCAAGTAAGATTAGAGTTAGAATAAATTTTGCAATAAAATCACTATCATGATCTAGACTATGATATTAGTGAAATGGTTCTTCTTATAACATATTTATGGGAGAATGTAATGAGATTCCTGAATAAATGGAAACTATACCCTAAGTATATTAATATCATTTAAATTCATGATAATTTTATGATTTTAACCTATCAGTTGGATCTTGTAAAAAATCTTATCTAAAGAGTGTGATTTATTTCAAGTATCTCTCATGAGAATGTATAGATCATACCCTATGCATGTACTAAACATAACGATCATACTGCTAGAGCATTATCAAAATTTTGGGGAATAACTAGTGGGGATTATATATTTTATAGAGAATATTATATGAATCAAAACCACTAACATGATCAAAATAATATAGTCAAAACACCATTTTGAATAAGATTTGATGGAATATGACAAAATGATTAGGCAGAAGTATCCTTATTTTTTGTATTATAGTGACGAGATTTGATGGAAACACTATTTATAAGGGGGATAGAATATAACACCATAGGTTTTTATGAATTATTATTTATAAATAATTATTATTTTTGGATATCTTATGTTTCTCAAAACAAAAAATTTTTCTTTCATGGCATGAAACATTAAATTAGCATTTGTTACAGAAGACATTGAGTTTTAACAAAACGATGATATATTATTAATATAAAAATTAAAATGGGAATGTAATAACCAGTACATCAGAAATAGTTATATGAATAGTAATAACTTTTTTTAAAAAATAATTATAATTTTTTTATTTAATGTATACAAACAGATAAAAAATTTATCTATTTTTTGTAATGTCTTTATATGATTCGAAACTAATATTATCATGAAAATATATTTTTGTTAATTTTCCAAAATTTATTATAATAATTTTTTAGACTTTCATAAAAATAATTTGATAAAATAAATTTAATTTTTGAGATCATAATTTCCAAAATATCCTTGGCTGCATTTTTTGGATGTTTTTAAAATGTTTAACGTTTCTCATGATTTATGAAAAATACGAAATTATAATTAAAAATATTTTTTAATTTATTTATAAACATAAATAATATTTAAAATTATTTTAATGTAAAATTAATTTAATTTTATATTATTTATTCCAATTATGATTTTTTTGAATCGATTTCATATAGTATTTTGAAATAAAAACATTGTAAACATTTGAAACTTTTCCTTTTTATAAACCTGGTTTCTTATTAGTCTGCAAGATTAATTTCAAATTAAAATTTTTGATAGATATAATTCGGATTTTGTGAAATGGATTTCATATTTTGAATAATAATTATTTAAATTAGTTGATAATTTATAAAAAAAAATTTAAAAATGAATACTAAAACAGTAAATATAATTTATCATGCTAATGGTAGAAATTGGCTTAAACTAGGGTAAAACTAAATGGATAAAGGTTAATAAAAACCTGAAACTTGTCCAAAAAATATTTTATATCCATAATTTGACCTTATAAATTCTACTACTATGATTGGAGTATTATTTATTCCATTGAAACGAAATGAACAGGGGATATACTATTCATATTTAAGAAATAACATGTGAACCTCTCACCTCACTTATAAAACGACACCCAATATATTCTCTTCTTAACAGCTTCAAACCATTCTTTTTCAGCCATTACCTACCAAAATCACATCACAAATTCCCACCTCTCTCCCATGATGCCTTATTTTAGATAGACATCCAACAAAGGAAGGAATTATGTGAAAACATAAGGAGAATACCCATTGAATACATAATGTTCATTAACAAGTATTTTTGTTTTTTCCATCCTGCTCCTGAAATTATTTTTATAACATTATGATATAATTAAATTAGTATATTTAATAAAAATAAAATGTTTTTAATTGAATTATATATCATACATTAATTCCCCAGACATAATCATTACAAAATCTTAAGTAAAATCTAGAATTCGACATTGAAGATCTTTTTTTAGGTATCGATTTTTTAAGAATTAGGCCATTACTATTACAATACATCTCAAAAATTACAAATGATACACTTTTAATCTATACAATAATCTCAAAAAAATAAAAATCCTTAAAATAAAAAAAATCTTTTCATTATATAAATATTCACAAATTCTTTCATTCTCTTACCCTTCCTTATACAATGTGAAAAACATTTCAAAAAAAAGGAATGAGTCTAAAAATCTCATTAATGGTTGTAAAATAAGGAATGAAATCATTAGTCCAAAAATACAGACAAATAAATGAAATAATAATTTTCAATAATATAAAATAAGATATTTTTCATACCTCATGAAGTCATATGATTAATGAATAACACATGGAAATCATAAATCATAGTGGTAACTTGTGGCATCCATAACACACTAACATTGTAGCCATCACATCTATATAGGGAGTTACATTTGGAATACCCATCACAATAACTTCCTATAATCTCTTAGGAAAAACATTAAGCTTACCTCCATCATGATACCCAATGCATTGGAGAACTATATTGGGCTCACCCTCCCTAGATTTATCAGGTAACTACCTGTATACTTAAAAAATTCCCCAAAACCATAACATATTAATAACACACAAAAAAATATTAAAGAAATACAACATTTAAAATTCCGATCACAATATAACATTTCAAGAATATTGACATAATCAATTATTTATAAAAAAATATATTAAATATAAAATTACATTAAAAGGGTATATGTAATTTATTTTCTTTTTAAATACAGTACGGCATGTTATGGTTGCCAAATATCAAATAATACTCGCGGTGGCGGAAAGTTTGTTGTCACCACGTACATTATAAAGAAACATTATTTTTTAGTAAAATGATTTGTATAAAAAATATTCCAATTAAATGAAAATAAAAGTAAAAGTTTCTTATACCCCATATAATGAAATTTTGTGTATAAATCAAAATATGCCTCAATGAAAGGAGATTGAGATAAAGTCCCTTACCTTGAGTCTGACTCATCATCTGTGTTCCTTATTCATCCCGAATAATAAACATAAGGCAATTTATACTAGTTTATGAATATTTTTTTATTATTCCTCTTATACCACTTATTACAACGTTATAAACATTAAAAAACAATTAAGTTAATATTGGTCATTTTGTTGATATTCGGTACTTGAGTAAAAAATGAACTTGTTATAATTACAAATTTTCCATGTGGTCTGAAGTCCATTATCTACATAATTATATTAATTATTTAAATATAATATATATCATATATATCTAGTATAAATATATTTATAATAGTTCATAATATTTGGATATATGAAATGAAAATCACTATTCATATAGATGATAAGTTGTACGTACCCAGGAAAGCTACTTTTATTTTTTTTACATATTTTAAATAATGAAAACAAAATGATACTTAGTTATATTATAATTATATTATAATATAATATATTATATATGATACATAGGTTAATTAATTCCATTTTTTATACATTCCATGTATGGCATGAACAAGTCATATCACTTTGACGGGGTGGTAGTCCACACTTCCTCAAACGAAATTATCATATTTCCACAATATGGAAAGCATAATGGTATGATTAAAATAAAAAAACATATGTATATAGAAAATATAAATATAATATCTATCATATATAAATATAGTTTCATTATAATTACCACCATGATATTTAGAAAGAGATAATTGATCAATCATCGTTTCGTGAGGCAGTAGTTCATCGTCCCTAGAAATTGTATGTTCTAAATCAATTATATGGAGGTGTGTGTGAATGTAGGATTAGTAATTGTAATAAAAATATCATATTATATAGAATATATAGGTTTTTTATAAAATAATAGAATAAATCTAGTTTATGGAGATGGAGAAGGGAAAATCATTGAAAGAAGCTTGGGAGAAGACATTACCTCAAATCGGGTAAGTCCTTTTGATTTAAGCTAAAATTCACTCTTGAATTTCCTTCTAACCAAGGTAAGGATTATAATGATAATAGGGGTATGTTTGGAGAATATTTTAGAAGAGGATGGATGAGAAAATGGCCTTGACTAGAGTGATTAAATAGGTATAGGTTATTCCATTTTATAAGAGGGTGGATGGGAACTTTTGGAATGATTGAACATATTATTTAGTCATAAATTGTTCATTGGTTTCAAAATGTAACAAAGACATTTATTAACGATATAAGATTATTTTGGATTGCAAAACCCCAAGCAATAGGTTCTAGATAAGTCTAGGTCACAGATTTGACATTTTGTTTTTACTTTAACCCTAATTTAACTAATTTTACTCATACCATTACTTCTCGTATATTCATATTTTATGGTTAGTATAGTTACTATAAAATTCAAATCGAGACTCAGGTGGTTCATAAATGACATAATACACATTATCTTTGTAATTTTTCTAAATCATATAATTTTAGAATTATTATACCATTTAAAAAAGATATTATTTTAATAAAATATCTCATTTATGTCAATTTTAATTCAATTCATATAATGACTTTTTAAAATTATATAACAAAGTGATTTATTTAAAAAACATCACTAATTTAATTATAAAAAGCCATAATAATTCTTAAAATTCATGGATTGCATAAAAAGTTTTAAAATAAATTTACGTAAATATTTATAATCTCATTTATTTAAATCAATCAATTATAAGGTAATCACTAAATCGCCATTATTTAAATAATATATTTATTTATTTGATTTATAAAAATTATAAATAAAAATATGTTCCGATTTTACATATATATATATATATGTGTGTGTATGAAGAAGATGGTAGATCGGGGGGCCTACTAGATCTGGTTACAACATAGGGGCAGTAGGCCCACACAGATGTGCCACATTGGGTGTGGGAGATCAATCCCATATGGAGAATTATTTATGTCAAAGCCCACAGAGGATGCATGTGGTGAAGCCCATACATCATATGTGGGTGTATATTTGTCATATCATAAAAACTAAAGGATTCTGGTAAAACATTCACATGAATTGAATTATATACTCTTTCAGTATCACAACATTGTTTCAATGCATGATAAGTCCCATGGGTTATTGTTCTTCCTTCAAAAAAAAAATGCCCACATACCCTCTTAAATAAATCCCATGCCTCACCTAGAACACGAAAAATGATTCCTCTCCACTTATTGATGTTTATTCCTACACTACATTATCAGATAACATCCATATATACAACATGGAAATCTTGAGCTCAATATTTCCAAAACTAATGATGCTCTAGGACACCGTGAACCCCCTCCACGGCCTCATATGAACCACATAATGATAGTATGTCTTTCCATTTATCCACTTTGAATAAAATATGTGTTGGGGGAGTCTCAAAACTCTACTACCACATTATTCATTAAAACCTTGTTCCATTAAAATTTTCTACAATCCCATTCACTCTTCCATGTATGACCAATTCCGTATGTAATTTCCATCATCCATGTTATCCATAGAAATTGAACATCACATGGAAAAATATTATATTTAAATAAATGATGTTTTCTAGGGTTTCCTTTTGACATATGACCCCTGCAGGTCATAGAGTGGAGTGATACTTCTTCAAAATTTTAAAATGATCATATCTTTCGATTGATATAAAAAGGAAGAGGAAAAAAGAAATGCTTAACCCCTATATAATGAGATGTATACAGGACCTGGAAATACATCATGTATTTAATGAGTGGACTATATTATTGATCCTTGGATGAAGCACATGAGAGGTTTCTGTGAAGATTTCAAAGTGGGGTAAACCCATAGCCCCTCCTAATTTTAACTATTTCACATCCACTTTCCCCCAATTTTCTACTTATTTTTATGCATTATTCTCCTATATCATCGATAATTCCCCCTTATATGGTGGCGTAGAAAATTTTATTATTGAGTTAAAGTAGAGGTGATCACATAGTAATAATTGAGTCTTAATTTAAAATAAAAGAACAATTTATTTCATATATTTTGAATTATTTTCAATTTTACAATATTTTAAATTATATTGAATTAAATATTTTTTAATTGAATTCATAAATTTTAAATTACATTGATTAATGGTTGTATTATCCTTATAATTGGATTTTTATTGTACCAATTTTATGATCTAAAATCATGTTGAGATGTGTTTTAGTGATTTCTAAAAAAATAAGGAAGTAACAGTTGAATAATTTGAATATATGGAAACTACTATACTATATTATTTATTAATAAAATAATTTGTAAAATAAAGGATAAGAATTTTATGCATTGAAAAATTTTATTTAATGAAGAATAAAAGAGAAACAATTGTTACTCTATTCATTTAATCATTCGAAAAGGTTAATAGACTCATTTTTATTACGGACCTCAATAGAAATATATATGTGAAAACATAACAAAAACCAATTCACTTATCCCTCATGAAAAGTTTACATATTAAAGTATCATTACTTTTTAGCTGCTGTAATCTTGTTCATTTATTAACTTTTTTATTTTTGATGACTCGATTAAAAAACATAGAACTATAGATGACTTTTGTTACTACTAAAACTACACACCTATGGGGGATATAAATTATTTTTTTCCACACCCCATGATTGGTTTTTGTCAAAATCGTCACCACTATTAGGGAGTGAGTGTTTTTCTAATATCCAAAAATTAGAATTACACAGACAACCAAAGAAGAACTATTTTTTCACTGAGATAGAAATAATTTTTCAAATGAGGATTATGAGACTACATGTTCCAAAATATGAATATAATTAATTTAGATTACTCGAGTGAATCATTATGTGCTTACTCATTGATAAAAAAATAGAAATCAATCCATAAAATAAATTAAAGGACCTTTGTAGCCTTCAATTCTCTAACCAACAAAATCGGCTGACCATGTAAATATAAGATATTTATTTGGAATTTCATTTCAACAAGATTTTTATACTACTTACATTCCATAGACTAGAATGTGATGATCCAAACAGTAAAATTTAAGTGTTTTTATTTTATTTCATGCATTTCTGGAGGAGAGGGGTACCTAAGAGCAATTCCAGTAGAGTGAATTCCCCTTCTCACTTGATGGAGATGATAAGCAGTAGTTTTATGATCTTAAACCAGGGAAAGACCATGGCTGGATAGATCTCAATACATGATTTCTGGAAAATTCTTCCCACACTAATGAGTATGAAAATTTTTAATGAGATTTAGAATTGATTCCAATAAATTGGAGATATGTTCTATGATTACTGAGAATAGTTTTTGAAACAATATTCCAACATACCATTAAAAACTAGACGAGAATCCAATCTATATGTTGTTATAACAAGGACTTATTAATAATTATAAATACTTTCATGATGCCTCATATAGTGGATCATTAATTGAAATGCCTCCTTCATATTCTGAACTATTGATTGAAAATATTTATTAGAACTCACGTGAATTCAGCACTAGTGGTATGGGTACCAGAATTGTACATGGGGTATAAACATCTAATTAATCACCACTTGTTTTATCCAAACACAAAGAGATAAGCGGTTATTATTAAAATATATTTTGAATAAATTTTGAAAACCAAGGGCCCCACCTCAACTACATGGTATTTATTCTAACACAACTAATTACACAAATCAATGTGTTGAGATATATGGTACCAAGTGTTCTTAATCTGCATTACAGTTAAGGGAATTACCAGAAAATAAATAATAAATAGAAGGATTAGACTAAAAATGATGTAGAGGCTAATAATAAATGTCCATAACACCTTTTTAAAATAACTCACCTTTCCAAAAATAATATCAAAACCAGAAACGGTTACAAAATACATATAAACATTCCTTCGTGCAACAAAAATCCTTAAAAACACAACATTTTCAAATAAGTACTTATGAGTAGCCTTCCACTAGTACAGTAGAAACCAATGAGTCGCTTCCAGATCACTAAGGTGTTGGATTAGAAGAAAATATTGATAATCACATTTTCCAATTCATGGTTTCTTTGGAAATTTTTATCATGAGTAATGGTAATTTACTAGAATATATAGTTCCAAATCCCAAAGAGAATGGTAGAACAATCATAAAATTATGCTGGAAAGATCTTCTAGCCCATGGAAAAGTAATTTTGATAACATTTACTTTCATTATTAAGCTCAACCCATCCATCAAATAGAATGGTACTGGAAAAGTGAAGGGGTAAGGAGAAAGAAAGCGAGGTAATAAAGAAAATTATTAAGGAAATAATGGGATAAAAGCACAACAAGGAACCATTCCCTTCCATGTTAACTCAGTCAACTAATGTTAAAGAATAAAATACTTAATGAGATGTCAAAGAGACATTCCATAATGTTGAATACAATTTTCCAATACTGGATAAAATCCCCAAAAAACCCAAAATAGGAAAAGGTTATCAAAGGAAAATACAACAATATAAAGTGGATTGATGGGGATAAAATAATAATATTTTGATGGTGTGTCTCATCACCGATAACACTAACATTTAAAGAAAAATTTCAAGATCTAGGGGAAATTTAATATTACATGAACTCTTAGTTCATTGATATTTTTGTTGATTTGTGTGACCTCGTATTTTAAAATAATGTTATGGATAACTCTATTTTATTATATGATAAAAACATATAAACTTAATCCCACATGGGTTATATTCTAACTATAAACTTGATCTAATATTATTACAGTTAGAGTTTTAGATGATGTTGATGTAATATTTAATTGACTTATTTTTTTAATAGTTTTTAATGTAATCACCCTGGAGGGAGACAATGCACTAGGGAATTCACCTAATATTTTGGGAAGACCATTTCTATCTACATAAAAGATTCTCATCAACATTTATGATGGAACCCTAACCATGGATCTTGGATATTGCATATTGGACTTCAATGTTCATGTCTTAATGAGTTACCCTACCATAAATCATTCAATCTTATTTATTTTCATTGAAAATGGTATTGATTCCATAAAATATTCTGGTATTCTTCGATAATTCAAAACCATATGAGATTACCTTACTATGGAAAACATAATGGAATATGTGACTACTGAAAAATTTGTAAATTATACTTTTATAATACAAAATGAAATAACCTCTGTAATTTTTGATAAGTTTATAGCCAAAATTGATATGATTCCATTTAATATGGGAATAAAACCATTTGATGTGGGGAATTTGTTATCAATATCATATATAGAATAAACCCCAATTCATGAATTATATCCCCTAACCAATGTTATAAAATATGACTACCTCATGTTGGGAGAAACCTTTCCAGTGGTCACTGCCAATAATATGTCTGAGACACAGGAACAAAATCTGTTTGACCATATTAAAATAAATGCATGATCTATTGGATGGAGTCTATGATATATGCCCAGAATCAAACCGAATGTCATCTCTAACAGAATCCTTTAAGAATATGACTCATGGACTATTAGGAATCCCTAGATAACACTTGATCTCGCAATCATAGAGTTTGTTAAAAATTACATTGTAAAAGTATTTTAAGATGATATAATTTACCACATCATTTATTCTTAATGGTTAATCCCAATCCATGTAGATCCCATGAAAAAAATCCTGGTAATTGTGGAAAATGATAATAATGAAATAATACCAATGAGATTACATATCACATAATGGGTATACCAAGATTGTATAAATGTGAAACATTTCACATGAAAATATCACATCCTCATCACATTCATTTATAAAATTATAGAAAAGATAATAGGCACAAAATTTTTCTACTTTTAAATGTTTGTTTGGTTATTTTCATGTACCATTTCTCAGAAGACCATTGGAATAAAATATCTACCTGTCCTTTTGGGACAATTCTTTAAAATGGAATACATTTTGGATTGTGAAATTCCCCAAGAAATATTTAGAAATGTATGGTAATCATTCCGTAATATCACATTAAGGAGTTCACGGAGGTATTTATAGGTGAATATATTATTATTTTAAACTCCTTTGATCATTGTGTCAGAAATCTAAAGAATAATTGTAAAAACAATTTTATGGAAAAATATTGTTTTTAACTTGAAAAGTGTATGTTTATAGCTGAAAATATAATAGGGTTCTTTAAAATAATTTCTCAAGAAAGAATTGAGGTGGAAATTACTAAAGCTAATGTGATCAATTATTTTTCATATCCCAAATGTGTGAGGTAGGTTATATCATTCTTGTGGTATGTGGGATTTTATAGAAGATACATTAAGGAAATTTATATAAATTTTCTTCTGTTTTCAAGATCACTTTTAAAATTATAAGATGCTTTTTAAATAATAATTTTAGGGATGCATTTGATAAGATGAAACAAAATTTGATTACCCCACTAGTATTGCAAAAATTGAATTTTGAACATCCGATTTTACTTCTTTATGATCCATCAAACCAAGATGTATGAGCTATTATTTCCCAAATAGTTCTTGTATAACTTTAATTCATAAACAATGAATCAAGAACCATGGATTCCACTCAAATTAATAACCTAGCCAGGGAAAAGGTGTTTCATTCAATTTGATTTTCATTAGGTAATTTCCAGTCATATTTACTTGGAGCTAATGTAGTTTTATTTTTTTGATCATACAAGACATGGGTATTTGATGAAGAAATATAATGCCAAAACGAGGCTTGTAAGATGAAAAATACACATAAATATGTTCAATATGAAGAATAAAAACCAAATAAGAACTATAAATCTTGTATAATATCACATTAGTAGGATACCAAACCCTATTGAAATTAAAATTCTAAAACTAATCCCTCCAAATAAACACATGCCTAGAGAAAAAATGTACAAAATAGAAGGTGAAGTACCACGGTATTCCAATGGTGTCTGTTTTTTTGCCATATATCACAAAACTTATTCCCTTAACTCCCATTACATGCATAAAATACATTCTAAATCTAGAATCATTATATAGAATGATACATTTGGATAGAAAATTTGTAATTACCAATTCCTAAGAAGAAGTTTACAGGAAAGTGAAGTAGAATATTTATTTAAATTTTTTCATACACTTTCTTATAGAAAAAAAACCAGACATCAATGAATAGAAAGAAAATTATTGGAATCATGAATCTATAAAGTAAACTTATTTGAAAATTCTGAAGATTATTGTAGAAAATTTGAAAATTATATATATTTTATAAATATTTAAAAGTGACATGTGATTCCAAAAAACCCATAATATTTTAGGAAATTTTTAAAATATTTTAATTTATATATATAGAACATTGTATTATAAATTTTTTAGAATATTCTGTTTTATTTTATGATGATTATTATATGTCCCCAACCATTGTTTCCTGGAGCTAGTGATAAAATATTGTATGTAAATTATTTTATAAAGGGAACTGAAAAATTACACAACACGTTAGAAAAATGGGTATCATTACCTATCTATGATTTGGATAATTATATAAAATTATAACATTTCATCAAAACAATATCGAAATAAACATCAATGAGCTTCCACCATAAAAAAATTAATGTCACTAGTGAATCAACTCAACCTATAAAATTTATTTAAAACATAGGGTGAGCATTTAAAAATCATGTTAAGGGGTTTTAAGAACGATTAAAAAAATATATTAAAAACTTTTTTTTTAAATAATTAGATATAAAAAATAGAAAAAAACTTTTCTCATAGCATCTCATCAATATTTATTTAGATTTACTAAATTTTACTTTTAGGTAAATATCATGCTCAAGAATTTCTATTCTTTTTTAAATGTTACGAATAAAATGAATTATATAATATTTACACACATGAAAAAAATGCATTGAATTCAACATACAAGTTTGCTAATAACATCTAAAGGTGTTGATATGTATTTAAAAATGGACTAATACTTGTTTAAAATTGTCACGTCAAATGATGTTAATTATTATCCTATACATAAATGAAAACTATGAAATGATAGATAAATTTCTATCCTTTTTTGATATATTAGAAACTAAATATTTATACTTATTTATAAATGAATTTATTATTAATTATATTCTTAAATATAAAACATAATACCATGTTCATGTGAAAAATATGATTCTAATTAATTAAAACCATAAAAAATCATAAAAAAATTCTTCTTATCTATGGATATTCAAATAGATGATAAATAACATGGAGGGTCAAATATTATTCTCTTAATGAGGTAATTCATAATAGAAGACATTTTGAAACATACTGTCAGGGACTCAGCCAAGACATCTGAAAATTAATATAAAAGAATCCTTTAATTATAATCTCCTTGGATTCCTCCCAATGCCAATGATTTATATATCATGATCAAGACATTTTTCTTACTAAATGGTTTTTACTCATTATTAATACAAACATTTGAACAATATTCTATTAAATAATATTATTGATAAAACTAAATTATATTTTACAAAATTAATTAACTAAATATTGTTATCTTAAAATATTCTTTTAAACAGAGAGAAAACATATTTTTCTTGAGAATAAATTAGATAATTATACATACAAAGTATAATTAATTATAATTATAATAATTAAAAAGTAATAAAATTAAATATCAATTATCAATTTCAATTGTAATTATTAAATTAAATCATATCAAAATTATTATAACATTTTTTTAAAATTAAATTATTTCATTTAATAAAATGTTTTTATAATAAAAGTAAAACATTGAAATCCTGGGATGTTACAATTATTCTATAAATGAGTGGCATCCAAGGCCATTAAGAGTGATGTTGCTAAATTTTTGTGTGATTCTTTCAGGACTAATATATTTCGTAGTTTTGGAATTCCAAGATCCATTATTAGTGACAAAGGGACCAATATTTTCAATAGATGAATTGTGGATTTTATAAAAAAAATATGGAGTTCACCCCAATATATCTACACCTTACAATCTACCTAAAATTGGCCATGATAAATTGTCTAACAAAAAAATTAAAGGAATTTTCTAGAAAATAATAAAACAAATCAAAAAATATTGGATCCAAAGGCCTATTTAAACCTTATCTACAAACCTCAAAACATACTAAAAAACTATTGGTATGATCCCTTACAAATTAATATATGGAAAAAGTCATCATCTACCCGTGTAATTTGGGATTCAAGAATATTGAGCTTTAAAAATGTGAATTTCATTTTGGAGAGTGCTATAAAAGAGTTAAAAATTCATTTATTGGTGATGAAATATTTTAGAAGAATATATTTGAAATTTTAAAAATATTGAATGAAATAACCTGAGTGAAAAAATAAAATCTGTTTCAACCAAACACATTTCCACCTAAAGGCTATGTCATACAATAAAATTCCATAGAAATGTTAATTATTGGTATGCATAATTTTAGTTGGAAAGGAACTTTTATACTTATTAATTTATATCCTTTTGGTTATATGCAGATCGAGAAATAAGTGTAAGGAAACCCATTAAATATAAATGGGAAAACGATGAAATAGATCCTTATATGTTTATGTCAGGAACCAAAAGAGGATCCCAAAATTCTCTGACACTTCTATAGATTTCATCAAATGGGTTTAGGTCAATCCAAGGAAATTAGCCAAATTTTCTTCATGTAGTAAACCCATGTATTACTGTTTTCCTAGGATCCATGATTTAGTTACCTCTTACTTCACCCCATTAAGATTTAATGGAACCGTTCATACACTATTATGAGTAATTTTTTTTAGGAATGTCATGGAATAATTTTATAATGAGGTCCCAAGTAGTTGATAATGAGTATTGAATATTCATTTCAAATGTTAGTCTAATTTTAATTATTATCTATCAAACTCCCTAAATTTTTTTCTTAGACATGTATTGATAATTCACCTAAGAATAACATGACCCTTTTAATTATGCTTTAATATAATTATCTAGGAGAACTGAGTTTTTTGGAATCATGTGATTCTATTCTTTATATTTTAATTTTAATTAATTTTAATGAGTAAAATGGAGACTTGAATGATTAAGGAGAAGAAAGAATATTACTATGAGGACTCATGATTTGAAGGAATTGGTTAATTCATGAAAATGAAATTTCACTAACATTTTTCTTCCATCTATTATCTATAATTCATGTTAATTGATTTGTTATTAATTATAATTCCTTTATTGACTATCTAAAATAAAATACCCCATTATTTAGTGTATTTCTAGACCATGTAATTTCTTTTTATTCTTGATCATTTTTCTTGAGTGGTCTTGGAACATGACACCTATTAGAACATGTATTTGAAGATATCAAGGATATGATTATAAAAAAAATTAAAATGACTGAGGCATATTTTGAAAATACCTTATCATTTATTTAACACCTTTTCATCAATATTTGGTTAGCCCATAGAGACCACGAATTCCCTTATTAAGAATAATCAGTGTGCACATGCATTTTTATCCATCCCCGACCTACTCTCAATATTTATATGATATTTTAATGATTATTTTTGGGGGTGGAGGTAGTTGCGAATAAATTAATTATTTATAATGTATGTAATATTTTTTGGGATTCTATATTGGTTGTTTTAGAATGGTTGTTTTTACATTTAGTTTAATTTATTGTTTTCCAATAAAAAAATCTGAAAAATATGAATTTATTGTAACATTGGAGTGTAATGCCTCGACCCCAGTTACCCAGAGTCAGTGAATTATTACATAACATTGGCATGATCACAAGAAATATCAAGTCTCAAAAGTCCGATTAGTTTAGTAGCCTTGGAAACACTAGATATATTCATAAAGTTTTACATTACATCATAAAAATGAAAACTACAACAACATAGTCTCTGTATTCCACAATCTTATCCCCTCATACTATCCCTACAGGTCAATCATAATTTACTTCTTCACATCATGGGAAAAATAATACATAGAAAAGGGGTGAGCTCAAATGCCCAGTAAGGATAACAATATTGCTGAAACTTTCATAAATAAGAATAAACATTTAAGGCAATGTATAACTAAATCAAAAGCCTTTTAAACTTGAACTTCAACATAGTTTGGAAAAAATAAAATGAAATAATTCCATTTACTTATTCACATGGATATTCTACTAATCAAATAATAACATGCAATATCAATAACCACTTTCATAATGATGGAATGCATAATGCCAGACTATCATAACCATATAGGCAAGGCCTCATGCCAAGAATACAAATAAGATTTTGTCAAGGCCTTGTTCCAAGACACTAGTTTGTCTCATGCGACCTAATAATGCATCTAGGAGCTATAGCGGGCTCCACCCGTCACATATTACGTCAAATGCATTCCTCATATGAAAATGTTAAAACATAACATAAATATTTGTATTAAAACTAGCATATGAAATGTAAATACATTCTTCATAAACTATGAATGGTATAAAAATAACACATCCATATCCAAACATAACACAAAACCATAAATATAATATGTAAGTATTGTATCATAATAAATTAACTTCAAATAAACTTAAAATCCATCAAAGGATGTTGACATAGATGAAATCAAAACTCTTTTTAAAGAAATATCTCTTTCTATTTTGAAATCATTTAAGAGTCATATTTTTATAAAATAAAACATTTTCATTGAAAATATTCTTATAACCTTGTAAATGAAGCTTCTAAGATTTTATAACGGTAGAAAATAGCCGCACATGCCATATAAGTTAGAAAAAACATTCTTACCTTAATTCTGTCGAAAAGGTTAAAAAGCACCTTGTTTGGAAAAAGACGGAAAGATTCCTTGATAAACTTATTATAAAAATTCAAAAAAGGGAATAAATGAATTTAAACCATATTCTATAAAATATTAGGAATGTTTTGAAAAAAAATTTATGAAACATGGATGTGGATGATAAAGAGATCCCAGTAGATAATCACATATAAACTACCTCGGATAATGAAGAGATTGTAAAATAAACCCCTAGCTTGTAAATTTCCATGGTTGAGGGTAGGTTGAACTCCTGTATAATGGTGAAATAATTGTTATTAAATTATTGAAGAATCATATATATTATTATGATATCATATATTATCTTATAACATTGCTTTGTTAACAATATCTTAGAATTATCGTCATTTTGGGTGTTAACTTACTCGTTTTCTTTTATATGTTTTGTTACATATGCCATGTGTGTTATGGATAGGTTGTTTATTATTCATATACACAGTGATATCAAGTCCTTAAATACTATTATTAATCATAAAATGATAATTATACTTGAATGGATACGATGGAGAATGAATCTCATCGCGTTCGTAGAGATGGTAGTTCATACATACGCACGAGCGACAATATCATTCTTTTGATATTTAAATAATATATAATTTGATGGTATATCATATATACAGAATCATTATCATGTTATATTTATTATTTACATGAATAAATAAAATTATTATACCCATCCAAATAATAATATATTGAATAACAATTACACCACGACGTGGAGACGATAAGTCGTACGTACACAAGTATGGTGACAAGTCATTCAATGGATGGATAGAATACTGAATATGGTTGAACCATATTTATAATAATATTTCAGTATATAGTAGATACTGGATTCATTATTTTAGAATGGGAATAACAAAATAATTAAGAAGTGGATGAAGAAATGAATTTTAAAAAGTGTGGTGAAGGCATTACCTCTTCTTCGGGTTCTTCCATTTGATTTGATCAAAAGGCTCCTTAGGCTATATTTTTGATCAATATAAGGCCTCTAGGTTGTAGTTAGAGAAGTTGAGAGAGTATTTGGGCAAGGGTTGGCCGAACCAAAATGCTTTGAATGTGTGAATTAGTGATAAGGAGGAGTGCCCTTTTATAAGAGGAGAGAAGGGAACCTTTGGAAAAGCTAGAAATATTATTTTATAATAAATTCAAATTCAGTTTCTAAAGGTTCCATAGTATATTATTTAAATATGAAGGTGTGGATGGGTTGAAAACCATATAACCAATATAATATAGACAGGTTTGGGTCATTATATTAACCTTATCTTTTAGTTTTAACTCTTAGTTAATTAGTTTCACTTTTACAATGTCTCTTTTCATTTATATATAATATGGTTAATAAACATACTATATACATACAATCGACCCCCAATTTTTCCATTAATGATAAACCTATCATGATATAAGTCTCTTGGCCGATCCTTAGATTTTTTTGAATTGAATATCAATTAATAATATAATATTGGTTTTAGAAACTCTTTTTTGTCAATTTTGACAATATTAAATAATTGATTTTTGTGAAAATCATAACAGAAATATTACTTCAAACAAAGTTAATTAAGTCAATCCTAACATTCCATATTAATCTAAAAAACTAGTTAAATTCATAAAAAGACTCAAATTATATTTATTTGGGTATTTATAATATCAATTATTTTAATTTATCACTATTATGGTAATTACTACATCATCATTGTGTCATGAATAAATTACATTATTGAATGTCTAAAAATTATAAATAAAATATATTTATGTAGGAAATATTTTTATCTTTCTAATGAATATTTATAATATAATTTATCTTATGTATAACACTATATTAAAAATGATTTAGTAAGTAAACTTTGATTTTAACTCTTTTAACTCTTCTTTGAATTAAATAATAATAAATGTCCTAATCTAATCCAAGTGAACCTAAATGATAATATTTTATTCCTAAGGTTGTTTTTGAACGAGATACACTTGTCCAATAAAATTAGAACATGTGTTAGGGTAAAATTAATATCATTTTTACCCTTAATTACCCTATTTACTTTTAACAGTGGTAAATAAAATTAAAAAGTTACTATTCACAAAAAATTATTTTCATCTCAATGAACCACATTTTACTCTTTGATATTAGTCGTGTCTCTTGGTTTTTCAAAATTTCAATCACAGAAGTGGTAAAATTAAGTTTTATGAAAAATTCTGTTTTTTAACTACCACTTAGTAGTTTCACTATTCATTAAAAAATGAAGTTTTTCAGGAAAATACCAAAAAATCACCATATGATAATTTTGATATTCCAAATCCTAAAATGAAGTCCATTTGGAAAAATAAAATTTATAAAATTTCAAAAAGTATGTATTACTATTCATAACGGCTAGTTTGATTGTTTGTGGTGTGTTAGAACTCGATGTTGCGTACAATACACGCTATTGCATTATTCAAAGAGAAGTGTATCGTAGAAGCTTGGGGTGTTACATTCTCCCCTCCTTAAAATAATTTTGTCCTTGAAATTTCTAGAATACTACCACATGAAAGGACTCAGGTGTTTCTTCATCATAAGTTCCTCAGGATCCCACGTTGCCTCTTCCATCATATTGTTTCTCCACAAGACTTTTACCAGAATAGTCGTCATGTTTCTCAGTACTTGTTCTATCGCATCAAGAATCTTGACAGGATATTCACAATAAGACAGATCGGGTTCCAGTTCTAATTCCTCATAGGTGAGTACATGTGTTGGGTCAGGAATGTATTTCCTCAACAGAGATACGTGGAACACATCGTGAACTTTGGAGAGACTTGGCGACATTGCCAATTGGTGAGCTACAGCCCCAATTCGTTCTAGAATTTCGAAGGTTCGAATGTACCTGGGACACAATTTTCCTTTCTTTCCAAAATGTATGACTCCCTTCCATGGAGATACCTTCAGGAAAACATGATCACCGACTTGAAATTCCAAATCCTTCCTTCGATTATCATCATAGCTCTTCTGCCTACTTTGAGCTGCTTTGATATGGTTTTGGATTACCTTCTCCTTTTCCATCGTCTCCTCCTCCAGTTCTGGGCCTACATGTTTTCTTTCACCAACGTCATCCCAACAGGTTGGTGTGTGACATCTCTTTTCTTATAACGCTTCATATGGTGCCATATGAATACACGAATGGAATATATTATTATATGAAAATTCTACCAGAGGTAAATATTGATCCCACATACCCTGAAAGCCAAGTAAGAAGGATCTCAACATGTCTTTTAAGTTTTGAATAGTTCGTTCTGATTTTCCATCTGTTTGAGGGTGGTAGGCAGTGCTCAAATAAAGTTCAGTATCCAAGGCTTTCTGAAGACTTTTCCTGAATCCTGAAGTAAAACGGGGATCACGATCAGAAACAATCGATAGGGGTACTCCATGAATTCTCACAACTTCATTAATATATAGTCTTGCGAGATGTTCTAGTGGTATATCTTCTCTTATAGCAATAAAATGTTCTGACTTGGTAAGACGATCAACAATAAGCCATATTTCATCATTCCTTCTAGGTGTATTTGGTAGTCCCATGACAAATTCCATCATGATATTATCCCATTTCCACTCAGGTATGGGAAGAGGTGTCAATACTCCACCAGGCTGTTGCCTTCCAGCTTTCACTTGTTGAAAAACCATACATCTTGACACAAAATCAGCAATCTCTCTCTTCATGTTGTCCAACCAAAAATGTTCCTTCAAATTTCTATACATTTTGGTGATCCCAGTGTGTATAGAGAAATTGGAACTATGAGGATCATCCAACAATTCCCTTTTTAGATCAGGTATATCGGGAACACAAAGTCTCTTCCCAAATTTCAAAATTCCATCTTCATACACAAAGTCTCTCAATCTCCCATCATTCACAGCTTTAATATTCTTTTGAAATTCTTCATCATCGGTCTGAGAACTCTTAATCCTTTCTGGTAAAGATGGTTTGGCTACCATTTGAAAAAGAATTCATGTTTCAGATTCTATGGTAATTCCCATGTCCATCTTCACGAGATCCATGAAAATTGGATCCCTTTAAATTATAATATTGTTCAAAATTCCATGATCTTTTCTGCTCAAAGCATCTACCACATTTTTTTCTTTCCCCGGGTGGTAGTGTATCATAAAATCATAATCCTTGATGCCTTATTTTGGATAGACATCCAACAAAGGAAGGAATTATGTGAAAAAATAAGGAGGATACCCATTGAATACATAATGTTCATTAACAAGTATTTTTGTTTTTTTCCATCCTCCTCCTGAAATTATTTTTATAACATTATGATATAATAAAATTAGTATATTTAATAAAAATAATATGTTTTTAATTGAATTATATATCATACATTAATTCCCCAGACATAATCATTACAAAATCTTGAGTAAAATCTAGAATTCGACATTGAAGAACTTTTTTAGGTATCGATTTTTTAAGAATTAGGCCATTACTATTACAATACATCTCAAAAATTACAAATGATACACTTTTAATCTATACAATAATCTCACAAAAATAAAAATCCTTAAAATACAAAAAAATCTTTTCATTATATAAATATTCACAAATTCTTTCATTCTCTTACCCTTCCTTATACAATGTGAAAAACATTTCAAAAAAAAGGAATGAGTCTAAAAAGCTCATTAATGGTTGTAAAATAAAGAATGGAATCATTATTCCAAAAATACAGACAAATAAATGAAATCATAATTTTCAATAATATAAAATAAGATATTTTACATACCTCATGAAGTCATATGATTAATGAATAACACATGGAAATCATAAATCATAGTGGTAACTTGTGGCATCCATAACACACTAACATTGTAGCCATCACATCTATATAGGGAGTTACATTTGGAATACCCATCACAATAACTTCCTATAATCTCTTAGGAAAAACATTAAGCTTACCTCCATCATGATACCCAATGCATTGGAGAACTATACTGGGCTCACCCTCCCTAGATTTATCAGGGAACAACCCGTATACTTAAAAAATTCCCCAAAACCATAACATATTAATAACACAAAAAATTATTAAAGAAATACAACATTTCAACATTCCAATCACAATATAACATTTCAAGAATATTTAAATAATCAATTATTTATAAAAAAATATTTCAAATATAAAATTTCATTAAAAGGGTATATGTAATTTATTTTCTTTTTAAATACACTATGACATGTTATGGTTGCCAAATATCAAATAATACTCGCGGTGGCGGAAAGTTCATTGTCACCACATACATTATAATAAAAATTATTTTTTAGTAAAATGATTTGTATAAAAAATATTCCAATTAAATGAAAATAAAATTAAAAGTTTCTTATACCCCATATAATGGAATTATGTGTATAAATCAAAATATGCCTCAATGAATGGAGATTGAGATAAAGTCTCTTACCTTGTGTCTGACTCATCATCTGTGTTCCTTATTCATCCTGAATAATAAACATAAGGAAATTTATACTATTTTATGAATAATTTTTTTATTATTCCTCTTATACCACTTATTAAAACGTTATAAACAATAAAAAACAATTAAGTTAATATTGGTCATTTTGTTGATATTCGGTACTTGAGTAAAAAATGAACTTGTTATAATTACAAAATTTCCATGTGGTCTGAAGTCCATTATCTCCATAATTATATTAATTATTTAAATATCATATATATCATATATATCTAGTATAAATATATTTATAATAGTTCATAATATTTGGATATATGAAATGAAAATCATTATTCATATAAATGATAAGTTATACGTACCCATGAACGCTACTTTTATTTTTTTTACATATTATAAATAATGAAAACAAAATGATACTTAGTTATATTATAATTATATTATAATATCATATTTTATATATGATACATAGGTTAATTAATTCCATTCTTTATACATTCCATGTATGGCATGAACAAGTCGTATCACTTTGACGGGGTGGTAGTCCACACTTTCTCAAACGAAATTATCATATTTCCACAATGTGGAAAGCATAATGGTATGCTTAAAATAAAAAAACATATGTATATAGAAAATATAAATATAATATCTATCATATATAAATATAGTTTCATTATAATTACCACCATGAGATTTATAAAGAGATAATTGATCAATCATCATTTCGTGAGGCAGTAGTTCATCATCCCTAGAAATTGTATGTTCTAAATCAATTATATGGAGGTGTGTGTGAATGTAGGATTAGTAATTGTAATAAAAATATCATATTATATTGAATATATAGGGTTTTTATAAAATAATAGAATAAATCTAGTTTATGGAGATGGAGAAGGGAAAATATTTCAAAGAAGCTTGGGAGAAGACATTACCTCAAATCGGGTAACTCCTTTTGATTTAAGCTAAAATTCACTCTTGAATTTCCTTCTAACCAAGGTAAGGATTATAATAATAATAGGGGTATGTTTGGAGAATATTTTAGAAGAGGATGAATGAGAAAATTGTCTTGACTAGAGTGATTAAATAGGTATAGGTTATTCCATTTTAAAAGAGGGTGGATGGGAACTTTTGGAATGATTGAACATATTATTTAGTCATAAATTGTTCATTGGTTTCAAATTGTAACAAAGTCATTTATTAAAGATATAAGATTATTTTGGATTGAAAAACCCCAAACAATAGGTTCTAGATAAGTCTAGGTCACAGATTTGACATTTTGTTTTTACTTTAAGCCTAATTTAACTAATTTTACTCCTACCATTACTTCTTGTATATTCATATTTTATGGTTAGTATAGTTACTATAAAATTAAAATCGAGCCTCAGGTGGTTCATATATGACATAATACACATTATCTTTGTAATTTTTCTAAATCATAGAATTTTAGAACTATTATATCATTTAAAAAAATATTATTTTAATAAAATATCTCATTTATGTCAATTTTAATTCAATTCATATAATGACTTTTTAAAATTATATAACAACGTGATTTATTTAAAAAACATCACTAATTTAATTATAAAAAGCCATAATGATTCTTAAAATTCATGGATTTAATAAAAAGTTTTAAAATAAATTTACATAAATATTTATAATCTCATTTATTTAAATCAATCAATTATAAGGTAATCACTAAATCGCCATTATTTCATTAATATATTTATTTATTTGATTTATAAAAATTATAAATAAAATTATGTTCAGATTTTACATATATATATATATAGGGGCAGTAGGCCCACAAATATGTGCCACATTGGGTGTGGGAGATCAATCCCATATGGAGAATTATTTATGTCGAAGCCCACAGAGGATGCATGTGGTGAAGCCCATACATCATATGTGGGTGTATATTTGTCATATCATAAAAGCTATAGGATTCTGGTAAAACATTCACATGAATTGAATTATATACTCTTTCAGTATCACAACATTGTTTCAATGCATGACAAGTCCCATGGGTTATTGTTCATCCTTCAAAAAAAATGCCCACATACCCTCTTAAATAAATCCCATGCCTCACCTAGAACACCAAAAATGATTCCTCTCCACTTATTGATGTTTATTCCTACACTACATTATCAGATAACATCCATCTCTACAAAATGGAAATCTTGAGCTCAATATTTCCAAAACTAATGATGCTCTGGGTCACCGTGAACCCCCTCCACGGCCTCATATGAACCACATAATGATAGTATGTCTTTCCATTTAACCACTTTGAAGAAAATATGTGTTGGGGGCGACTCAAAACTCTACTACCACATCATCCATTAAAACCTTGTTCCCTTAAAATTTTCTACAATCCCATTCACTCTTCCATGTATGACCAATTCCGTAAGTAATTTCCATCATCCATGCTATCCATGGAAATTGAACCTCACATTGAAAAATATTATATTTAAATAAATGATGTTTTCTAGGGTTTACTTTTGACATATGACCCATGCAGGTCATAGAGGGGAGTGATACTTCTCCAAAATTTTAAAATGATCATATCTTTCGATTGATATAAAAAGGAAGAGGAAAAAAGAAATGCTTAATCCCTATATAATGAGATGTATACAGGACTAGGAAATACATCATGGATTTAATGAGAGTATTATATTATTGATCCTTGGACGAAGCACATGAGAGGTTTCTGTGAAGATTTCAAAGTGGGGTAAACCCATAGCCCCTCCTAATTTTAACTATTTCACATCCACTTTCCCCCAATTTTCTACTTATTTTTATGCATTATTCTCCTATATCATCGATAATTCCCCCTTATATGGTGGCGTAGAAAATTTTATTATTGAGTTAAAGGAGAGGTGATCCCATAGTAATAATTAAGTAATAATTTAAAATAAAAGAACAATTTATTTCATATATTTTGAATTGTTTTCAATTTTACAATATTTTAAATTATATTTAATTAAATATTTTTTAATTGAATTCATAAATTTAAAATTACATTGATTAATGGTTGTATTATCCTTATACTTGGATTTTTATTGTACCAATTCCATGATCTAAAATCATGTTGAGATGTGTTTTAGTGATTTCTAAAAAAATAAGGAAGTAACAATTGAATAATTTGAATATATGGAAACTACTATACTATATTATTTATTAATAAAATAATTTGTAAAAGAAAGGATATGAATTTTATGCATTGAAAAATTTTAATTAATGAAGAATAAAAGAGAAACAATTGTTACTCTATTCATTTAATCATTCGAAAAGATTAATAGACTCATTTTTATTATGGACCTCAATAGAAATATATATGTGAAAACCTAACAAAAAGCAATTCACTTATCCCTCATGAAAATTTTACATATTAAAGTATCATTAATTTTTAGTTGTTGTAATCTTGTTAATTTATTAACTTATTTATTTTTGATGACTCGATTAAAAAACATAGAACTATAGATGACTTTTGTTACTACTAAAACTACACACCTATGGGGGATATAAATTATTTTTTCCCACACCCCATGATTGGTTTTTCTCAAAATTGGCACCACTATTAGGGAGTGAGTGTTTTTCTAATATCCAAAAATTAGAATTACTCGGACAACTAAAGAAGAACTATTTTTTTCACTGAGATAGAAATAATTTTTCAAATGAGGATTATGAGACTAAATGTTCCAAAATATGAATAAAATTATTTTAGAGTACTCGAGTGAATCATTATGTGCCCACTCATTGATAAAAAAATAGAAATCAATCCATAAAATAAATTAAAGGACCTTTGTAGCCTTCAATTCTCTAACCAAAAAAATCGACTGACCATGTAAATATAAGATATTTATTTGGAATTGCATTTCAACAAGATTTTTATACTACTTACATTCCCTAGACTAGAATGTGATGATCCAAACAGTAAAATTTAAGTGTTTTTATTTTATTTCATGCATTTCTGGAGGAGAGGGGTACCTAACAGCAATTATAGTAGAGGGAATTCCCCTTCTCACTTGAAGGAGATGATAAACAGTAGTTGTATGATCTTAAACCAGGGAAAGACCATGGCTGGATAGATCTCAATACATTCTTTCTGGAAAATTCTTCCCCACACTAATGAGTACGAAAATTTTGAATGAGATTTAGAATTGATTCCAATAAATTGGAGATATGTTCTATGATTACTGAGAATAGTTTGTGAAACAATATTCAAACTTACCATTAAAAACTAGACGAGAATCTGATCTATATGTTCTTATAACAAGGACTTATTAATAATTATAAATAGTTTCATGATGCCTCATATAGTGGATCATTAATTGAAATTCCTCCTTCATATTCTGAACTATTGATTTAAATTATTTATTAGAACTCACGTGAATTCAGCCCTAGTGGTATGGGTACCAGAATCGTACATGGGGTATAACCATCTAATTAATCACCACTTGTTTTATCCAAACCCAAATAGATAAGCGGTTTTTATTAAAATATATTTTGAATAAATTATGAAAACCAAGCCCCCACCACAACTGCATGGTATTTCTTCTGACACAACTAATTACACAAATCAATGTGTTGAGATATATGGTACCAAGTGTTCTGAATCTGCATTACAGTTAAGGGAATTACCACAAAATAAATAATAAATAGAAGGATTGGACTAAAAATGATGTAGAGGCTAATAATAAATGTCCATAACACCTTTTTAAAATAACTCACCTTTCCAAAAATAATATCAAAACCAGAAATAGTTACAAAATACATATAAACATTCCTTCGTGCAACAAAAATCCTTAAAAACACAACACTTTCAAATAAGTACTTATGAGTAGCCTTCCACTAGTACACTAGAAACCAATGAGTCGCTTCCAGATCACTAAGGTGTTGGATTAGAAGAAAATATTGATAATCACATTTAACAATTCATGGTTTCTTTGGAAATTTTTATCATGAATAATGGTAATTTACTAGAATATATAGTTCCAAATCCCAAAAAGAATGGTAGAACATTCATAAAATTATGCTGGAAAGATCTTCTAACCCATGGAAAAGTAATTTTGATAACATTTAATTTCATTATTAAGCTCAACCCATCCATCAAATAGAATGGTACTGTAAAAGTGAAGGGATAAGGAGAAAGAAATCGAGGTAATAAAGAAAATTATTAATGAAATAATGGGATAAAAGCACAACAAGGAACCATTCCCTTCCCTGTTAACTCAGTCAACTAATGTTAAAGAATAAAATACCTAATGAGATGTCAAAGAGACATTCCATAATGTTGAATACAATATTCAAATACTGGATAAAATCCCAAAAAACCCAAAATAGGAAAAGGTTATCAAAGGAATATACAACAATATAAAGTGGATTGATGGGGATAAAATAATAATATTTTGATGGTGTGTCTCATCACCGATAACACAACCATTTAAAGAAAAATTTCAAGATCTAGGGGAAGTTTAATATTACATGAACTCTTAGTTCATTGATATTTTTGTTGATTTCTGTGACCTCATATTTTAAAATAATGTCACGGATAACTCTATTTTATTATATGTTAAAAAAATATAATCTTAATCCCACATGGTTTTTATTCTAACTATAAACTTGATCAAATATCATTATAGTTAGAGTTTTAGATGATGTTGATGTAATATTTAATTGACTTATTTTTTAAATAGTTTTTAATGTAATCACCATTGAGGGAGACAATGCACTAGGGAATTCAACTAATATTTTGGGAAGACCATTTCTATCTACATAAAAGATTCTCATCGACATTCATGATGGAACCCTAACCATGGATCTTGGATATTGCATATTGGACTTCAATGTTCATGTCTCAATGAGTTACCCTACCATAAATCATTCACTCTGATTAATTTTCATTGAAAATGGTATTGATTCCATAAAATATCCTGGTATTCTTCGATAATTCAAAACCATATGAGATTACCTTACTATGGAAAACATAATGGAATATGTGACTACTGAAAAATTTGTAAATTATACTTTTAAAATACAAAATGAAATAACCTCTGTAATTTTTGATAAGTTTATATCCAAAATTGATATGATTCCATTTAATATGGGAATAAAATCATTTGATGTGGGGAATTTTTTATCAATATCATATATAGAATAAACCCCAATTCATGAATTATATCCCCTAACCAATGTTATAAAATATGACTACCTCATGTTGGGAGAAACTTTTCCAGTGGTCACTGCCAATAATATGTCTGAGACCCAGGAACAAAATCTGTTTGACCATATTAAAATAAATGCATGATCTATTGGATGGAGTCTATGATATATGCCAAGAATCAAACCGAAGGTCATATCTAATAGAATCCTTTAAGAATATGACTCCTGGACTATTAGGAATCCCTAGAGAACACTTGATCTTGAAATCATAGATTTCGTTAAAAATTAAATTGTAAAAGTATTTTAAGTTGATTTAATTTACCACATCTTTTATTCTTAATGGTTAATCCCAATCCATGTAGATCCCATGAAAAAAATCCTGGTAATTGTGAAAAATTATAATAATGAAATAATACCAATGAGATTACATATCACATAATGGGTATACCAAGATTGTATAAATGTGAAACATTTCACATGAAAATATCACATCCTCATCACATTCATTTATGAAATTATAGAAAATATAATAGGCACAAAAATTTTCTACTTTTAAATGTTTGTTTGGTTATTTTCATGTACCATTTCTTAGAAGACCATTAGAATACAATATTTACCTATCCTTTTGGGACAATTCATTAAAATGGAATACATTTTGGATTGTGAAATTCCCCAAGAAATATTTATAAATGTATGGTAATCATTCTGTAATATCACATTAAAGAGTTCACTGAGGTATTTATAGGTGAATATATTATTATTGTAAACTCATTTGATCATTGTGTCAGAAATATAAAGAATATTTGTAAAAACAATCTTAGGGAAAAATATTGTTTTTAACTTGAAAAGTGTATGTTTATAGCTGAAAAAATAATAGGGTTCTTTAAAATAATTTCTCAAGAAATAATTGAGGTGGAAATTACTAAAGCTAATGTGATCAATTATTTTTCATATCCCAAATGTGTGAGGTAGGTTATATCATTCTTGTGGTATGTGGGATTTTATAGAAGATACATTAAAGAAATTTATATAAATTTTCTTATGTTTTCAAGATCACTTTTAAAATTATAAGATGTATTTTAAATAAAAATTTTAGGGATGCATTTGATAAGATGAAACAAAATTTAATTACCCCACTAATATTGTAAAAATTGAATTTTGAATATCCGATTTTACTTCTTTATGATCCATCAAACCAAGATGTATGGGCTATTATTTCCCAAATAGTTCTTGTATAACTTTAATTCATAAAAAATGAATCAAGAACCATGGATTCCACTCAAATAAATAACCTAGCCAGGGAAAAGGTGTTTCAGTAAATTTTATTTTCATTAGGTAATTTCTAGTCATATTTACTTGGAGATAATGTAGTTTTTTTTGATCATACAAGACATGGGTATTTGTTGAAGAAATATAATGCCAAAACGAGGCTTGTAAGATGAAAAATACACATTAATATGTTCAATATGAAGAATAAAAACCAAATAAGAACTATAAATCTTGTAGAATATCACATTAGTAGGATACCAAACCCTATTGAAATTAAAATTCTAAAACTAATCCCTCCCAGTAAACACATTCCTAGAGAAAAAATGTACAAAATAGAAGGTGAAGTACCACGGTATTCCAACAGTGTCTGTTTTTTTGCCATATATCAGGCAACTTATTCCCTTAACTCCCATTACATGCATAAAATAAATTCTAAATCTAGAATCCTTATATAGAATGATACATTTGGATAGAAAATTTGTAATTACCAATTCCTAAGAAGAAGTTTTCAGGAAAGTAAAGTAGAATCTTTATTTCAATTTTTTCATACACTTTCTTATAGAAAAAAAACCAGACATCAATGAATAGAAACAAAATTATTGGAATCTTGAATCTATAAAGTAAACTTATTTGAAGATTCTGAAGATTATTGTAGAAAATTTGAAAATTCTATATATTTTATAAATATTTAAAAGTGACATGTGATTCCAAAAAACCCATAATATTTTAGGAAATTTTTAAAATATTTTAATTTTTATATATGGAACATTGTATTATAAATTTTTTAGAATATTCTGTTTTTTTTTATGTTGATTATTATATGGCCACAACCATTGTTTCCTAGAGCTAGTTCTAAAATATTGTATGTAAATTATTTTATAAAGGGAACTGAAAAATTACACAACACGTTAGAAAAATGAGTATCTTTACCTATCTATGATTTGGATAATTATATAAAATTATAACATTTCATCAAAACTATATCGAAATAAACATCAATGAGCTGCCACCATAAAAAAATTAATGTCACTACTGAATCAACTCAACCTATAAAATTAATTTAAAACGTAGGGAGAGCATTTAAAATTCATCTTAATGGGTTTTATGAAAGATTAAAATATATATTTATTAAAAACTTTTATTTTAAATAATTAGATATATAAAATAGAAAAAAAATTTCTCATAGCATCTCATAAATATTTATTTAGAGTTACTAAATTTTATTTTTAGGTAAATATCATGCTCAAGAATTTCTATTCTTTTTTAAATATTATGAATAAAATGAATTATATAATATGTACACACATGAAAAAAATGCATTGAATTCAACATACAAGTTATCTAATAACATCTCAAAGGTGTGGATATGTATTTAAAAATGGACTAATACTTGTTTAAAATTGGCACGTCAAATGATGTTAATTATTATCCTATACATAAATGAAAACTATGAAATGATAGATAAATTTCTATCCTTTTTTGATATATTAGAAACTAAATATTAATACTTATTTATAAATGAATTTATTAATAATTATATTCTTAAATATAAAACATAATACCATGTTCATATGAAAAATATGATTCTAATTAATTAAAACCATAAATCATTTCATAAAAAATTCTTCTTATCTATGGATATTCAAATAGACGATAAATAACATGGAGGGTCAAATATTATTCTCTTTATGAGGGAATGCATAATAGAAGAAATTTTGAAACATACTGTCAGGGACTCAGCCAAGACATCTGAAAATTAATATAAAAGAATCCTTTAATTATAATCTCCTTGGATTCCTCCCAATTCCAATGATTTAAATATCATGCTCAAGACATTTTTCTTTATAAATGGTTTTTACTCATTATTAATACAAACATTTTAAAAATATTCTATTAAATAATATTATTGATAAAACTAAATTATATTTTACAAAATTAATTTACTAAATATTGTTATGTTAAAATATTCTTTTAAATAGAGAGAAAACATATTTTTCTTGAGAATAAATTAGATAATTATACATACAAAGTATAATTAATTATAATTATAATAATTAAAAATTAATAAAATTAATTATCTACTATCAATTTTAATTGTAATTATTAAATTAAATTATATCAAAATTATTATTACATTTTTTTAAAATTAAATTATTTCATTTAATAAAATGTTTTTATAATAAAAGTAAAACATTGAAATCCTGGGATGTTATAATTATTCTATAAATGAGTTCCATCCAAGTACATTAAGAGTGATGTTGCTAAATTTTTGTGTGATTCTTTCAGGACTAATATATTTCGTAGTTTTGGAATTCCAAGATCCATTATTAGTGACAAAATGACCAATATTTTCAATAGATGAATCGAGGATTTTCTAAAAAAATATAGAGTTCACCCCAATATATCTACACCTTACACTCTACCTAAAATTGGCCATGATGAATTGTCCAACCAAAAAATTAAAGGAATTTTATAGAAAATAATGAAACAAATCAAAAAATATTGGATCCAAAGGCCTATTGAAACCTTATCTACAAACCTCAAAACATACTAAAAAAACTATTGGTATGATCCCTTACAAATTAATATATGGAAAAAGTCATCATCTACCGGTGTAATTTGGGATTCAAGAATATTGAGCTTTAAAAATGTGAATTTCATTTTGGAGAGTGCTATAAAAGAGTTAAAAATTCATTTATTGGTGATGAAATATTTTAGAAGAATATATTTGAAATTTTAAAAATATTCAATGAAATAACCTGAGTGAAGGAATAAAATCTGTTTCAACCAAACACCTTTCCACCTAAAGGATATGTCATTCAATAAGATTCCATAGAAATATTAATTATTGGTAAGCATAATTTTAGTTAGAAAGGAACTTTTATACTTATTAATTTATATCCTTTTGGTTATATGCAGATCGAGAAATAAGTGGAAGGAAACCCATTAAATATAAATGGGAAAAGGATGAAATAGATCCTTGTATGTTTATGTTAGGAACCAAAGGAGGATCCCAAAATTCTCTGACACATCTATAGATTTCATCAAATGGGTTTAGGTCAATCCAAAGAAAATTAATCAAATTTTCTTCATGTAGTAAACACATGTATTACTGTTTTCCTAGGATCCATGATTTAGTTACCTCTTACTTCACCCCATTAAGATTTAATGGAACCGTTCATACACTATTATGAGTTATTTTTGTTTTTTAGGAATATCATGGAATAATTTTACAAGGAGGTCCCAAGTAGTTGATAATGAGTATTGAATATTCATTTCAAATGGTAGTCCAATTTTAATTATTATCTTTCAAACTCCATAAAAATTTTTCTTAGACATGTATTGATAATTCACCTAAGAATAACATGACCCTTTTAATTATGCTTTAATATAATTATCTAGGAGAACTGAGTTTTTTAGGAATCATGTGATTCTATTCTTTATATTTTAATTTTAATGAATTTTAAGGAGTAAAATGGAGACTTGAATGATTAAGGAGAAGAAATAATATTACTATGAGGACTCATTATTTGAAGGAATTGGTTGATTCATGAAAATGAAATTTCACTAACAGTTTTCTTCAATCTATTATCTATAATTCATGTTAATTGATTTGTTATTAATTATAATTCCTTTATTGAATGTATAAAATAAAATACCCCATTATTTAGTGTATTTCTAGACCATGTAATTTCTTTTTATTCTTGATCATTTTTCTTGAGTGGCCTTGGAACATGACACCAATTAGAACATGTATTTGAAGATATCAAAGATATGATTATAAAAAAAATTAAAATGACTGAGGCATATTTTGAAAATACCTTATCATTTATTTAACACCTTTTCATCAATCTTTGGATAGCCCATAGAGACCACTAATTCCCTTATTAGGAATAATCCATGTGCACATGCATTTTTATCCATCCCCAACCTACTCTCAATATTTATATGATATTTTAATGATTATGTTTGTGGGTGGAGGTAGTTTCGAATAAATTAATTATTTATAATTTATGTAATATTTTTTGGGATTCTATATTGGTTGTTTTAGAATGGTTGTTTTTACATTTAGTTTATTTTATTATTTTCCAATAAAAAAATCTGAAAAATATGAATTTATTGTTACATTGGAGTGTAAAGCCCCGACCCCAGTTACCCAGAGTCAGTGAATTATTACATAACATTGGCATTATCACAAGAAAGATCAAGTCTCAAAAGACCGATTAGTTTAGTAGCCTTGGAAACACTATATATATTCATAAAGTTTTACATTACATCATAAAAATGAAAACTACAACAACATAGTGTCTGTATTCCACAATCTTATCCCCTCATACTATCCCTACAGGTCAATAATAATTTACTTCTTCACATCTTGGGAAAAATAAAACATAGAAAAGGGGTGAGCTCAAATGCCCAGTAAGGATAACAATATAGCCGAAACTTTTATAAATAAGAATAAACATTTAAGGCAATGTATAACTAAAACAAAAGCCTTTTAAACTTGAACTTCATCATAGTATGGAAAAAATAAAATGAAATAATTCCATTTACTTATTCACATGGATATTCTACTAATCAAATAATAACATGCAATATCAATAACCACTTTCATAATGATGGAATGCATAATGCCAGACTATCATAACCATATAGGCAAGGCCTCATGCCAAGAATACAATTAAGATTTTGTCAAGGCCTTGTTCTAAGACACTAGTTTGTCTCATGAGACCTAATAATCCATCGAGGAGCTATAGCGGGCTCCACCCGTCACATATTACCTCCAATGCATTCCTCATATGAAAATGTTAAAACATGGCATAAATATTTGTATTAAAACTAGCATATGAAATGTCAATACATTCTTCATAAACTATGAATGGTATAAAAATAACACATCCATAGTCAAACATAACACAAAACCATCAATATAATATGGAAGTATTGTATCATAATAAATTAACTCAAAATAAACTTAAAATCCATCAAAGGATGTTGACATAGATGAAATCAAAACTCTTTTTAAAGAAATATCTCTTTCTATTTTGAAATCATTTAAGAGTCATATATCTATAAAATAAAACATTTTCATTGAAAATAATCTTATAACCTTGTAAAGGAAGCTTCTAAGATTTTATAACGGTAGAAAATAGCACACATGGCATATAAGTTAGAAAAAACATTCTTACCTTAATTCTGTCGAAAAGGTTAAAAAGCATCTTGTTTGGAAAACAACAGAATGTTTCCTTGATAAACTTCTTATAAAAATTCAAAAAAGGGAATAAATGACTTTAACCCATATTCTGTAAAATATTAGGAATGTTTTGAAAAAAAAATTATGAAACATGGATGTGGATGATAAAGAGATCCCAGTAGATAATCACGTATAAACTACCTCGGATAATGAAGAGATTGTAAAATAAACCCTACCTTGTACATTTCCTTAGTTTAGGGTAGGTTAAACTCCTGTATAATGGTGAAATAACTGTTATTAAATTATTTAAGAATCTTATACATTATTATCATATCATATATGATCTTATAACATTGCTTTGTTAATAATATCATAGAATTATCGTCATTTTGGGTGTTAACTTACTCGTTTTCTTTTATATGTTTTGTTACATAAGCCATGTGTGTTATGGATAGGATGTATATTATTCATATCCACAGTGATATAAAGTCCTTAAATACTATTATTAATCATAAAATGATAATTATACTTGAATGGATATGATGGAGAATGAATCTCATCGCGTTCGTAGAGACGGTAGTTCATACATACGCACGAGCGACAATATCATTCTTTTGATATTAAAATAATATATAATTTGATGGTATATCATATATAAAGAATCATTATCATGTTATATTTATTATTTACATGAATTAAAAAAAATTATTAAACCCATCCAAATAATAATATATTGAATAACAATTACACCACGACGTGGAGACGGTAAGCCGTACGTACACAAGTATGGTGACAAGTCATCAACGGATGGATAGAATACTGAATATGGTTGAACCATATTTATAATAATATTTCAGTATATAGTAGATACTAGATTCATTATTTTAGAATGGGAATAACAAAAAAAATAAGAAGTGGAAGAAGAAATGAATTTTAAAAAGTGTGGTGAATGCATTACCTCTTCTTGGGGTTCTTCCATTTGATTTGATCAAAAGGCTCCTTAGGCTATCTTTTTAATCAATATAAGGCCTCTAGGTTGTAGTTAGGGAAGTTGAGAGAGTATTAGGTCAAGGTTTGGCCGAACCAAAATGCTTTGAATGTGTGAATTAGTGAGAAGGAGGAGTGCCCTTTTATAAGAGGAGAGAGGGGAACCTTTGGAAAAGCTAGAAATATTATTTTATAATAAATTCAAATTCAGTTTATAAAGGTTCCAAAGTGGATTATTTAAATATGAAGGTGGGTATGGGTTGAAAACCACAGAACCAATAGAATTTAGATAGGTTTGGGTCTTTATATTAACCTTATCTTTTAGTTTTAACTCTTAGTTAATTAGTTTCACTTTTACAATGTCTCTTTTCATTTATATATTATATGGTTAATAAACATACTATATACGTACAATTTACCCCCAATTTTTCCATTAATGATAAACCTATCATGATATAAGTCTCTTGGCCGATCCTTAGATTTTTAGGAATTGAATATCAATTAATAATATAATATTTGTTTTAGAAACTCTTTTTTGTCAATTTTGACACTATTAAATAATTGATTTTTGTGAAAATCATAACAGAAATATTACTTCGAACAAAGTTAATTAATTCAATACTAACATTCCATATTAATCTAGAAAATTAGTGAAATTCAGAAAAAGACTCAAATTATATTTATTTGGGTATTTATAATATCAATTATTTTAATTTATCACTATTATGGTAATTACTACATCATCATTGTGTCATGAATAAATTACATTATTGAAAGTCTAAAAATTATAAATAAAATATAATTATGTAGGAAATATTTTTATCTTTATAATTAATATTTATAATATAATTTATCTTATGTATAACCCTATATTAAAAATGATTTAGTAAGTAAACTTTGATTTTAACTCTTTTAACTCTTCTTTGAATTAAAAAATAATAAATGTCATAATCTAATCCAAGTGGACCTAAATGATAATATTTTATTCCTAAGGTTGTTTTTGGCCAAGATACACTTGTCCAATAAAATTAGGACATGTGTTAGGGTAAAATTAATATCATTTTTACCCTTAATTACCCTATTTACTTTTAACCGTGGTAAATAAAAGTAAAAAGTTACTATTCACCAAAAATTATTTTCATCTCCATGAACCACATTTTACTCCTTTATATTAGCTGTGTCTGTTGGTTTTTCAAAATTCCAATCACAGATGTGGTAAAATTAAGTTTTATGAAAAATTCTGTTTTTTAACTACCACTTAGTAGTTTCACTATTCATCAAAACATGATGTTTTTCAGGAAAATACCAAAAAATCACCATAGGATAATTTTGATATTCCAAATCCTAAAATGAAGTCCATTTTGAAAAATAAAATTTATAAAATTTCAAAAAGTAGGTATTACTATTCATAATGGCTAGTTTGATTGGTTGTGGTGTGTTAAAACTCGATGTTGCATACAACACACGCTATTGCATTATTCAAAGAGAAGTGTATCGTAGAAGCTTGGGGTGTTACATTCTCCCCTCCTTAAAATAATTTTTTCCTTGAAATTTCTAGAATACTACCGCATGAAAGGACTCAGGTGGTTCTTCATCATAAGTTCCTAAGGATCCCACGTTGCCACTTCCATCATATGGTTTCTCCACAAGACTTTTACCAGACGAGTCGTCTGGTTTCTCAGTACTTGTTCTATCGCATCAAGAATCTTGACAGGATCTTCACAATAAGACAGATCGGGTTCCAGTTCTAATTCCTCATAGGTGAGTACATGTGTTGGGTCAGGAATGTATTTACTCAACAGAGATACGTGAAACACATTGTGAACTTTTGAGAGACTTGGAGACATTGCCAATCGGTAAGCTACTGCCCCAATTCATTCTAGAATTTCGAAGGGTCGGATGTACCTGGGACACAATTTACCTTTCTTACCAAAATGTATGACTCCCTTCCATGGAGATACCTTCAGGAAAACATGATCACCGACTTGAAATTCCAAATCCTTCCTTCGATTATCATCATAGCTCTTCTTCCTACTTTGAGCTGCTTTGATATGGTTTTGGATTACCTTCTCCTTTTCCATCGTCTCCTCCACCAGTTTTGGGCCTACATGTTTTCTTTCACCAACGTCATCCCAACAGGATGGTGTGTGACATCTCTTTTCTTATAACGCTTTATATGGTGCCATATGAATACACGAATGGAAGATATTATTATATAAAAATTCTACTAGAGGTAAATATTCATCCCACATACCCTGAAAGTCAAGTAAGAAGGATCTCAACATGTCTTTTAGGTTTTGAATAGTTCGTTCTGATTTTCCATCTGTTTGAGGGTGGTAGGTAGTGCTCAAATGAAGTTCAGTATCCAAGGCTTTCTGAAGACTTTTCCAGAATCATGAAGTAAAACGGGGATCACGATCAGAAACAATCGATAGGGGTACTCCATGAATTCTCACAACTTCATTAATATATAGTCTTGCGAGATGTTACAGTGGTAGATCTTCTCTTATAGCAATAAAATGTTCTGACTTGGTAAGACGATCAACAATAAGCCATATTTCATCGTTCCTTCTAGGTGTATTTGGTAGTCCCATGACAAATTCCATCATGATATTATCCCATTTCCACTCAGGTATGGGAAGAGGTGTCAATACTCCACCAGGATGTTGCCTTCCAGCTTTCACTTGTTGAAAAACCATACATCATGACACAAAATCCTCAATTTCCCTCTTCATGTTGTCCCACCAAAAATGTTCCTTCAAATCTCTATACATTTTGGTGCTCCCAGTGTGTATAGAGAAATTGGAACTATGAGCATCATCCAACAATTCCCTTTTTAGATCAGGTATATCGGGAACACAAAGTCTCTTCCCAAATTTCAAAATTCCATCTTCATAAACAAAGTCTCTCAATCTCCCATCATTCACTTCTTTAATATTCTTTTGAAATTCTTCATCATCGGTCTGAGAACTCTTAATCCTTTCTGGTAAAGATGGTTTGGCAACCATTTGAAAAAGAATTCATGTTTCAGATTCCATGGTTATTCCCATGTCCATCTTCACTAGATCCATGAAAATTGGATCCCTTTCAATTATCATATTGTTCAAAATTCCATGATCATTTCTGCTCAAAGCATCTACCACCTTGTTTTTTTCCCCGGGTGGTAGTGTATCATACAATCATAATCCTTGAGTAATTGAAGCCATCTCATTTGCATCATGTTTAGTTCTTTTTGTGAGAAAATATACTTCAAACTATTGCGATCAGTATAAATCTCACATTTTTCACCATATAGGTAGTGCCTCCATATCTTCAAAGAAAAGATCACAACAGCTAACTCGAGATCATGAGTAGTATAGTTTTTTTCATGAATTTCTAACTGTCGTGATTCACAGGAAATAACCCTATCATTCTGCATAAGGAAACAACCATGTCCTTTCTTAGAGGCATCACTATAAGTAACGAACCCATCATTTCTCGATGGTAGAGTCAATATAGGAGCATTGACTAATATTTTCTTCAGTTCTTCGAAACATTCTTCACACTCTTTTTTCCAAACAAATTTAACCCCTTTACGTGTGAGCTTCGTTAATGGGTTAGCCAATAAGGAAAAATTCTGTACAAAACGTCAATAATAACCTGCTAAACCAATAAAACTACATACCTCATTTATACTCATAGGTGTTGGCCATTCATGGATTGCCTTGTTCTTAGAAGGACAAACAGAGATTCCATCATTAGAGACAATATGGCCAAGAAAAGAAATCTCTTGAAGCCAAAATTCACACTTGCTTAACATCCCATATAATTCATGTCTTATCAGAGTCTTCAGGATAATGCGCAAGTGATTTTCATGATCTTTGTAACTTTTAGAGTATACCAAGATATCATAAATAAATACCACCAAAAATTCATCGATATATTCCTTGAAACCTCTATTCATCATATCCATGAATACAGAGGGTGAATTAGTCAATCCAAAAGGCGTTACTGTAAACTAGTAATGCCCGTACCTGGTTCAAAATTCTGTCTTCGGAATATCATCCTTCTTCACACACAATAGATGGTATCCAGATCGAATTTCAATCTTTGAAAAGTATTGAGCACCATGCAGTTGGTTAAATAAATCATCAATGTGAGGTAGGGGATACTTGTTCTTTATTGTTATAGCATTGATCTCCCTATAGACGATACATAACCTCAAAGATCCATCTTTCTTTTTAACAAAAAGAATAGGGGCTCCCCATGGAGAAACACTATGGCGAATAAATCCCTTATTACTCAATTCCTCTATTTGTTTCTTTAGTTCAACTAATTCTACAGTGGCCATTCTATAAGAGGTCTTCGATATAGGCCATGATCTAGGAATTAAATCAATGGAAAACTCAACTTCTCGTTCTAGGGGATGTCCAGGAAAATCTTCCGGAAATACATCTACATATTCTATCACAATAGGTACATCCTCTATTTGAATATTCCTTTCCTCACCCATAGTAATTTCATTCTCTTCCTCCCCAATAATTGTATTTATTTGAGCTATTGGGGGTGGATCTAGATAAGAATTAGGTGGTGAAGATTCTGCTCTAAAGATAAGGTGTTCCTTATCATCATCATCAAAAATTGTAACCTCCTTCTTCTTATAATAAATCTTCACATCATGGTCCAAAATCCAATCCATACCGAGGATTATATCAAACTAAATCATAGGTATGACGATGAGATCAGCGGATAAATAACATTTATGTGCTCTAATGGGGACTGATTCCCAAAACTTTGTTGCAATGATACTTCCCTTAGGAGTTGTAACTGACAACTCCCTTGTTAAATCAAATTGTAAATATCTAATTTTCTTAGCAAACTGGGAAGATATGAAACAATGCGATGATCCAGAATCAACTAATGCATTTTCTAATCTTGATAAAACCATTAAATTACCTGCCACCATGTCTTTTGGAGCTTCTACCTTAGTAGTAGTGATAGAAAAAGCTTGTCCTTGATCCCCTGGCCTTTTCTGAGGTAAGTTCCCCTAATGCTTAGGATATTCATTTGCATAATGTCTCATCTCCCTGGAATTGTAGCACTGAACATCGGTAGATTCCTTCTTTCCTTTGCAATCACGAGCTTGGTGGCCTTTTTCACCACACTTGTAACAGACACCCATTCCCTTCAAAAAAGTACCAGGGTGTTTCTTCCCACATTTACCATAGGATGGATATTCAACCTTTCCCTTATTCCCCTTATTTCAATTCCCAGATTGATCAGCAGATCTTTTCTTCTCTTTCTTTGCTTTAGAGTCATAAGACATAGAGAATTCCTTTTCAGTATTAATAGCACATGAGACAAAGTCTTCTTACGACGATAAGGATTGTGAGACTAATGATCGATGGAGAAATAGTTTTAACCCATCAATGAAATGATCAATCTTACTTCTTGGATTACGTATATAATCTCCATCATACCTTGCTAACCTTGTAAAGTTAGCCTCATACTTTGCGAGAGTCTCATCCTCCTTTTGTCTCAGACTCAGAAATTGTCTTTCCGTATCTGCTCGATGGTCACGAGGAAAGTATTTTTCTAAAAACAGATCCCTGAACTCCCTCCATTCCATATTTTATACTTCATCATCTTCCTTCATGTTTTGAATCAATGACCACCATTGATCTGCATCTCTAGTGGGGCGGTAAACTATCATGATAACTTTTTCCCTTTCACTACTCCCCAAAGCCTGAAATATTTTCTCTAGGGAATTTATCCATTATTCAGATACTAAGGGATTTTTACTCCCACTGAACGTTGGTGTTTGTTTCCTAATGAATCGATCTATCATTGATCCTCCACGCTACGGATTATGGTGATCCATACGGGTAAGGTTATTATTCACAACCTGAGTGAGTTGTCCCAGTATGGTGATTAGCTGATCGGCACCAGTTGCGTCCCCAGATCCACTATAATTATCTTGAATAGGAGGGCAATCCCAACATGGAGTGCGTTCATTCATACGGTTTCCATTTCATCCACTAGACTCCATTTCTAAACAATGGCATAAACTAGATCAGTTTATGAATCAAAATACATAATTCCATACTTATAAAACACTTAACATAAATTGAACTATTTATGGATATAATCCATAATCATAAAAATGTTTTATTTGAGGAAGTATATACTCATAAACCCTTCATAATGATTTGTAATGAAAATAAGAGTTATCCTAAGAATATCCCTCGGGAGTGTCGCAACCATGAGTGCAGTAAGGCCCGTTGTAGTGCACCAGTTCTCATTCGAGTCTAGCTCAAAGCGGTGTTTTCGGGTTTTACCCCTAGGTACATCTGTGCCAGAGCCGCCTCTACCTGCTCATATCCAGACAGGGATGTATTGCTCGGAAAACTCACAAAATCTCTACAATACCAAAATTCTAGGAAGTTCTTCTATACTAATCCTCAAAGTCCATCTTAAATCTATGTGATCTAATTAGAGATTATCTAAATCTTTCTTCCATGGTTTGTACTAAACTTCCAATGATACCAACTGTAATGCCACGATCCCAGTTACCCAGAGTCTGTGCATTATTACATAACATTGTCTTGATCCCATGAAAGATCAAGTCTCGAAAGACCGGTTAGTTTAGTAGCCTAGGAAACACTAGATATATTCATGAAGTTTTACATTACATCATAAAAATGAAAAATACAAAAACATAGTCTCTATATTCCACACTCTTATCCCATCGTACTATCCCTGCAGGTCATTCATAATTTACTTCTTCACATCCTGGGAAAAATAAAACATAGAAAAGGGGTGAGCTCAAATACCTAGTAAGGATAACAATATAGCGGAAACTTTCATAAATAAGAAGAAACATTTAATAAATTGTATAACTAAAAAATCCTTTTAAACTTGAACTTCATCAGAGTATGGAAAAAATAAAATTAAATAGTTCCATTTACTTATTCACATAGATATTCTACTAATCGAATAATCACATGCAATATCAATAACCACATTCATAATGATGGAATGCATAATCCCAGACTATCATAACCATATAGCCAAGGCCTCGTGCCAGCACTACAAATAAGATTTTGTCAAGGACTTGTTCCAAGACAATAGTTTGTCTCATGAGACCTACTGATGCATCGAGGAGCTATAGCGGGCTCCACCCATCACATATTAATACCAATGCATTCCTCATATGAACAGGTTTAACCATAACATAAACATTCGTATTAAAACTAGAATATGAAATGTCAATATTTTCATCATAAACTATGAATGCTATAAAAATAACACATCCATAGTCAAACATAACACAAAACCATCAATACAATATGGAAGTATTGTATCATAATAAATCAACTCCAAATAAACTTAAAATCCATCAAAGGATGTTGACATAGATGAAATCAAAACTCTTTTCAAAGAAATATCTCTTTATATTTTGAAATCCTTTAAGAGTCATATATTTATAAAATAAAACATTTTCTTTGAAATTATTCTTATAAGATTGTAAGGGAAGCTTCTAAGATTTTATAACGGTGGAAAATAGCCGCACCCGCCTTATAGGTTAGAAAAAACATTCTTACCTTAAATCTGTCGAAAAGGTTAAAACCCACCTTGTTTGGAAAATGACGGAAGGATTCCTTGATAAACTTCTTATAAAAAGTCAAACAAGGGAATAAATGACTTTAACCCATATTTTGTAAAATAGTACTAATGTTTTTAAAAACATTTTTAAGAAACATGGATGTGGATGACAAAGAGATCCCAGTAGATACTCACATATAAACAACCTCAGATAATGAAGAGATTGTGAAATAAACCCTTACCTTGTACTTTTCCTTGGTTGAGGGTAGGTTAAGATCATGTATAATGGTAAAATAATTTTTATTAAATTATTCGATAATCATATACATTAATATGATATCATATATGATCTTTTAATATTGCTTTTTTAATAATATATTAGAATTATCATCGTTTCGGGTGTTAACATACTCGTTTTCTTTTATATGTTTTGTTACATAAGCTGTGTTTGTTATAGATAGGTTGTATATTATTCATATCCATAATGATATAAATTCCTTAAATAATATTATTAATAATCAAACGATAATTATACTTGAATGGATACGATGGAGAATGAATCGCATCATGTTCGTGGAGACGGTAGTCCGTACGTACGCACGAGCGACAATATCGTTCTTTTGATATTAAAATAATATATAATTGGATAGTATATCATATATACAGAATCATTATCATGTTATATTTATTATTTACTTGAATTAAAAATCAGTATTATACACATCCAAATAATAATATATTGAATAACAATTACACCACGACGTGGAGATGGTAAGCCGTACGTACGCACGTATGGTGACATGTCATTAAAAGGATTGATAGAATACTGAATATGGTTGTAACATATTTATAATAATGTTATAGTATATAGGAGATACTACATTAATTATTTTAGAATAGGAATAACAAATAAAGAAGAAGTGAAAGAAGAAATGAATTTGAAAAAGGGTGGTGAAAACATTACCTCCTCTTCGGGTTCTTCCTTTTGATTTGATCAAAAGGCTCCTTAGGTTGGATTTATGATCAAACTAAGGCCTCTAGGTTGTATTGAGGGAAGTTTATAGAGTATTTGGGCCCTATTTGGCCGAACCAAAAGGCTTTGAATGTTTGAATTAGTGAGAAGGGGAAGTGCCCTTTTATAAGAGGGGTGAGGGGCACCTATGGAAAAGCTAGAAATATTATTTTATAATAAATTCATATTCGGTTTCTAATTGCACCAAAGTGGATTATTTATAGGTTAGGGGCAGATGGGTCGAAAATCACTCATCCAATAGATTATATACACGTTTGGATCATTATATTAACCTTATCTTTTAGTTTTAACTCTTAGTTAATTAGTTTCACTTTTACAATGTTTCTTTCTATTTTTACATTATATGGTTAATAAACTTACTATATACATTCAAGCGACCTCCAAGTGGTCCATTAATGATACACCTATCATTATATAAGTCTCTTGGCTGAACCGTAGATTTTTAGGAATTTAATATCAATTAATAATATATTATTTATTTGAAAAAATCTTTTATGTCAATTTTGACACTATTCAATAATTGATTTTTGTGAAACTCATAACAGAATGATTACTTCGAAAAACGTTAATTATGTCAATCCCAGCATGTCATATTAATCTATAAAATTAGATTAATTCATAAAAAGTCTCATATTATATTTATTTTTGTATTTATAATATCAATTTTTTTAATTTCTCAATATTATGGTAATTTCTTCATCATCATTGTGTCATAAATAAATTAAACTATTTAATGTATAAAAATTATAAATAAAATATCATTATGTAGGAAATCATTTTATCTTTCTAATTAATATTTATAATAGAATTTATCATATGTATAACCCTATATTAAAAATAATTTAGTAAATAAACATTGATTTTAACTCTTTTAACTCTTCGTTGAATTAAATATTAATAAATGTCCTAATCTAAGCCAAGTGGACCTAAATGAGAATATTTTATTCCTAAGGTTGTTTTTGGTCGAGATACACTTGTCCAATAGAATTAGGACATGTGTTAGGGTAATATTGATATCATTTTTACCATTAATTACCCTATTTACTTTTAACCGTGGTAAATTAAAGTAAAACGTTACTATTCACCAAAATAAATTCATCTTAATGAACAACATTTTACTCTTTGGTATTAACCGTGTCACTCAGATTTTCAAAATTCCAATCATAGAAGTGGTAAATTTATATTTTATGAAAAATTCAGTTTTTTTAACTAGTACTTAGTAGTTTCACTATTCATCAAAAAATGATGTTTTTCAGAAAAATACCAAAAATTCACCCTAGGATAATTTCGATATTCTGAATCCAAAAATGAAGTCCATTTTGAAAAATAAAATTTCAAAAATTTCAAAAATTAGGTATTACTATTCATAACGGCTAGTTTGATTGGTTGTGGTGTGTTAGAACTCGATGTTGCATACAACACATGCCAATGCATTATTCAAAGAGAAGCGTACCGTAGAAGCTTGAGGTGTTACGTGGAGAGTAAAAAATAAACATCACCAGACCAATGATTTTTATTATATGTGGTTTTTTGGTGGATTCGATGATTATTGTAAGCATAACTTTTGAAAAATAAAAAAAATTAAGTGTTATTCAAAAAGAAACAATAAAACTACAGAAAAGATTGATTATTACAAATCATTCATTTAGAATTATTTTGATTATGATCTTTACATTGAGTTATGGGGTTGTGTGTGTTCCAAAAACTTTTAATGATATACATTCATTAAAAATTCATTTTTATTATTTGTCTTAATACATCAATGACTAACCTTCTCTATAGAACATAATTTTTAGACCTCAATTCAGAATAATATTATTTATCATAGTCATTTGATCACTTCTGGATAGTCCTTTTGATTTTTTGTTCCATTTGTATTTATGAAGTGGAAAAATTATTTTATTTACAAGCTTAGAGATAAGAATAAATCTCTTTTAATATGAGAAAAAATATTTTTGAATAATATCATTATTTTTTGTGATAAGAATCAAATGATAGGTAAATAATGATTCTTAATGTTTAATAATTATATATTGAGGAATATGAATTGATGGAGGATATAGTTTCATCTCATTCAAAAGTGGAAAATTACTATACAAGAAATTATTGTTTCTTTGGAAAATAAGAAATCAAATTGATATTTTACCTAAAATTTGAAAATCTAATTTATCTTTGGTAATTTTTTATTTCACAACTATGAAATGATAATATTGGATGAATTATCAACCTTTATTTTTCAATTATTATATTTTATACTTGAGGAAAATGACGATGTAATTGTGGGAGTATTTTAGAAACTGAGATTTCGTACATATTTTAAATCATAATATAAATATTTTTTAATGCTTCTTAAAAAAAATTTAGTTTATTCAATGTCTTAATAAAATTTGGTTATTTACAATGAAGGAAATTAAATTTATTTGCATCAGAAATGAAATGTGGAATTTTGGATAGGGATGTTATATATGAATTTTGAATCTCATATATTATTTTTCTTTTCAATTTAGGTGTTAACATTACTGAAAAAATAATTCATTCCTAAGAACAACCTTAATTTTTGGTCACCCACAACATAGTGAGACCAAGGGGCGAATGACCACATAACCTATGGGGAGGTCCCGATAGAGTCTATGGGTACACAAAGGAATTAGTGCCATGAAGATGTGTCCTATAGGGGAAGGGGTCAATCATGTGGGGAGAATTATTTGGGATAATGCCCATATAGGCCACAAGTGTTATAACCCATATGTCATGTGTGGGTGTGTATGTGGAAACTTGTCCCCATTTCAGACATCTATGTTGAGTGCCATATGAATTATTTGTTAAATACTATGTGCATCCAAACATCTTCTGATATAGGATATGTCCCATGGGATATTTATCATCCTTTCAAAAAAATTCCTGAAATGTTTTCTAATTAATTTCTTTCCCAACCTCAAACACCCATAGCATCACTATGACACCGCTTGACCTCGCCACAAATACTATATATTCAAATAACATCTTTCTCTGCTCCTAGAAAGATTGAACTCAATATCACGAACATTATCGAATCCTGGAGTCACCATGAATCAATTTTTAAACATCATAAGAACCACATTTATTACATTTCATGATCATTCATTTTAATTAAAAGGTCGTAGGGTTGAGGATGGGGAGACCACACTCACTACTGCCACATCATTCACACACACCCTCAACCACATTGAGTTCCCATCATCACAGACATTACTTCGTGCAAGATAAAAATTTCCTTGTAAGGTGATCCTACAAATTGTCTATGCAGAGGACTCTGACTATGAAATATCATATATTTAAACACCATAAATGATCGATTGATTGTTTTTTACATATAAACTTGGTGGGTCCCATAGGGGTGTGATTTTTCTCTGAGATTTTAATAGTTCCAAAACATGGTATTGAGTGATAAAGAGGGAGGATAAGGTAATACATGATGCCTATAAAATTATAAATAGACACTTCTTGTCAAGGAATCATGACATGAAAGTGAGTATCACACATTTGGGCCTTGGAAGAAGCATTGGAGATATTTCTATGATGGAACAATGGAGAGTTTGACCAGAACCTACCCCCCATTGTGGCTACTACCCATCCACATTATCACCATATTGTATTTATTTCTATTCCTTCTTATCCTCTATCTTCAATTATTTTTCCCTATATAGTGGGGAAGAAGTGCTTATGGTTAGACGAGAGAGAGGGGATCTCATTATAGTGCATGACTTCTAATTGAAATTAATTGAAAAAATATATTTATATTTATTGAATGGGATTCAATTTGAAATATTTTGAAATAAATTAAATACATTTTTTATTTAGTTTATAGATTATTAATTTATTTGATTAAGGGTTTTATTAACCTAATTAATTTTTTTGGATCATACTGATTGGATAATCTAAAATAAATTTGGGAACATTTCTAATGATTTCTAGACATGTGAGGAAGGAATGGTTGAATGATTTGAATATTTTTAAAATTTCAAAATAAGGTTTAGTATTTTCTAAATAATTTAATTAAGGAACACTATGACATTCCCACATTGATAAATAATAATCAAAGGGGGATAAAATTGAAATTATTGTTACTCAATTAATTTAATAATTCTATAAGAAGAGTAGTGTCTTTTTTATTATGTATCCTTATAGAATTACAAAATAGAAAACCTAGAATAAAAACAATCACTTTTCTCACATCTGAATTTAAAACATACATGTCTCATTATTTTAAAGTCCTTTTAATCTTATTATTTTTTTAAATTTTGTAATTTATTTTAACTAGATTAAAGCATTTAACTCTAGAGATGACATTGGTTGCAAAAAATACTACAGACCTATGGGGAAAATAAATTTCATTTTCCACACCCCATGATATGATTATATTAATATGAACCAAATAATATTGTAAAAGAAGATTAATGATAATGAAACCTTCATACATTACCACCCTATGAAGGCTAACATTATTTTTGATGGTTCATGCAAAAAAAAGTTATCTACTTCATAATGAGGTTTACAAATGATCCAAAAAATGTGGATTTGTATATAATTATTTTATAAATTTGGAATGTGGGGGGAAATATTATCTTTATCAATTAAATTTTCAACCAGCTATCCTTGTGAATGATAAAGTGGTTCATAATGAATATTCAGAGTTATAAAATAATGATAAAATTTTCTCAAGCCTAACCTTAATCATTATGGAATGAGATGGTTCATGAATCATGTATACATTTTTACATATAATTTTTTAAGAATGATTTGTTAGAAAAATATCATAGTTATTCATTATCTATTCCTTAGGAAGTACGAGATTGTATAGATACTTGATAGAGTATTTTTGGTGGGATATAATTATAAAAGATATAGAAGAGTTTTTATCTATGTTCTTGGTATGTCTGAAAGATATTGTATAAATAAAAAGGTTAAAGAGGAGGTTACACCTATTTAATTTATTAGAATATAAATGGTAATACCTCACAATATATTTTTTCTTTGGACACATAAAAATATGAAAAGGTCATAGTACAACATTATTTTTAGTTGATCACATTAATAATTTTTGAATAGATCATTTATATCAAAGGAGAATTTACTTTAGATCATATTTTTAAGATATACATTAATGAAGTGGTAAGGATTCATATAGTTTCACATTCTATTGTGTCTAATATAGATATTGGGATTACCATAATGTTCTACGAAGGTCTTTATCAATATCTTGATATACTATTGAGCTTTAGTATTGTGTTTTATCCTCTAATAGATGGTCAGTTTGAAATAAAAATTAAGACCATAGAGGATATTTTGATATCAGTTTCTATAGATTTTAAAGGTGGTTGGGATCAATAACTGACACAAGAAAATTTTTTAAACATCAATATATTTCACTCAAGAATTAATTTGGATGCATATGATTCCTTATATGGAATAAAGTTTTATGTCTGACGTATAAAAAGTATGATGGACACCAAAAGATACTGTTACCTGAGATTGCTAAAGAAATGGAATTGATTATTTGATCCATTCATAACACCTCAAGGAATACTAGAGTCGGAATAAATGTTGCACTAAAATCACCATCGTGATATAGAATATGATATCAGTTAAATGGTTCTTCTTATAAAATCTTTATGGGTGAAGGTAATAAGATTCATGAATAAATGGATACTATACCCTATCTATATCAATCTCATTTAAATTCATGATCATATTGGTATTTTAACCTATCCTTTGGATCTTATAAAAAAACCTATCTCAAGAACATGATGTGTTTCATGTATCTCTCATGAGACAGTATAGACCATACCCAATGCATGTACAGAACATAGTGATCATCCTGCTAGAGAATGATCTATATTATCTGGAACAGCCGGTGGAGATTCTAGATTTTATAAGGAATGTTCAATGAATCAAAACCACTCACATGATCTAAGTAATATGGTCAAAACACCAGTTTGAAGAAGCTTTGACGGAATATGACAAAATGATGAGGCATACGTATCCTTATTTTTTGTATTATAGTGATGGTTTTTGATGGAAACACTAATTTTAAGGGGGGTTGAATATTGCACCATAGTTTTTTATGAATTATTATTTTTGAATAATTATTAATTTTTGATATCTAATGTTTCTCACAACACCAAGATATGAATTCACTACATGAAACACCAGATTTGAATGTGTTATAGAAGACACTCAGTTTTACAAAAATGATGATATATTATTAATATAGAAATTAAAATGGAAATGTAATAACCTATCCATTAGAAATAATTATATTAATAGAAATAACTTTCCTTAAAAAATAATTATATTTTTTTTATTTAATGTAAAAAAACTGATAATAAATAAATCATTTTTTCTAAGGTCTTTATATGTTTCAAAACTAATATTATCATGAAAATTGCTTTTTTTAATTTTCTGAAAAATAATAAAATTATTTTTTAACACTTTTAGAGAATTAATTTGCTAAAATAAATTTTATTTTTGAGATCATAATTTTAAAATTATCATAGGGTGGATTTTTTGGATTTTTCTAAAAAGTTAAATGTTTTTCATGATAAGTGAAAAATACTATATTATAATTGAAAAAAACTGTTTTTTAAATTTATTTATAAATCTAAATGATATTTTAAATTTTTTTAAAGTAAAATTATTTTCATTTTAAATTATATAATCGAATTATCATTTTTTTGTATTGAATTCATATAGTAATTTCAAATAAAAACATTGTAATCTTTTAAAACATTTTCGTTTTAAAAACATTTTTCCCTGTTAGTCTGCAAGATTAATTTTGAGTTAAATTTTCCTACATATTTAATTGGGATTTCTTGAAATGGATTGAATATTTGGAATATTAATTATTTGAATTAACTAATAAATTAAAAATATTTTTTTCAAAATTCAATACTAAAACAGAAAATATTATCTATCATGGTTATGGAAAAAATAGGCTTACATTGGGGTAAAACTAAAAGGATAAAAGTTAATAATAAAATGAAACATGTCCAAAAAATATTTAATATCCATAATTTGATCTTATACATTCTTCTATTAAAAGTGCACTATTATTTATTCCCTTGAAATGAAATGAACATGGGAGGAATTATTCCTGTTTAAGAAATTACAATTGTACCACTCACCTCACTTATAAAAGGACGCCCAATATCTTCTCTTCTTAACAGCTTCAAACAATTAACTTTCAGCCATTACCAACCCAAATAACATCCCGAATTCCCATCTCTCTTCCTTGACGCCTTATTTTTTATAGATCTCATCCATGGAAGGCATTATGAGAAAACATAAGGAGAAATCCCTAATGAATAGAAAAAGTTCATTAACAAGTATTTTTGATTTTTCCATCCTCCTCCTCCTGAAATTATTTTTATAACATTATGATAAAATAAAATTATTATATTTAATAAAAATAATATGTTTTTAATTTAATTATATATCATAATATAAGTCCACAACATTAATCATTACAAAATCATGAGTTAAATCAAGAATTCAACATTAAAGATCTTTTTAGGTTTAGATTTTTAGAGAATTAGTCCATAACTATTACATTACATCTCAAAAATTAATAATTAGACACTTATAATCTATACAATTTTTTGAAGAAAGTATAACTCTTTAAAATAGAAAATAATAATTTTCTCCTGATTTAAATATTCTTGAATTCTTTCATTCTCATACCCTTTCTTATACAATGTGAGAAACATTTAATAAAAATTGGATGCGTCTAAAGCGCTCAGTGATGGTTATAAAAAAAGTAATGGTTTCATTATTCCATAAATACATACAAATATATGAAATAATACTTTTCAATAATATAACAGAAGATATTTTAAAAACCTCATGAATTCATATGATTTATGACAAAAACATGGAAATACTAAATCATAATGGTATCTTGTTGCATACATAACACACTTACATTGTAGATTTGACATCTACATAGGGAATTACATTTGGAATTCCCATCACAGTAAATTCACAAATTCTATTATTAAAAACATTAATTTTTACCTCTATCATGATACCCAATGCATTGGAGACGTCTCTTGGGCTCACCCTCGCTAGGTTTAACATGGATCCACTCGTATACGTAAACCATTCCCCAGAACCATAACATATTAATAACATATAAAACAAGCATAAAGTAAAGACATCATTTAAATATTTCAATCACAATATAAAATTTCAAGAATATTGACTTAATTAATTAATTATAAAAACTATTTTAAATACCAAATTACATAAAAATGGTATATTTAATTTAGTTTCCTTTTAATTACACTACGGTTTGTTATGGTCTCCAAATATCATATAATACTAGAGGTGGCAGAAAGGTCGTTGTCACCATGTAGGTTTAAAAGAAATATTTCATTGGATTTTTAGTAAAACGGTTTGTATAAAAATGACTCGAATTGATTGAAAAGAATATTAAAAGGGTATAATACACCGTTTAAAGGAATTTTGTGTATAAATCAAAATATGCCTTATTGAAATGTGATTGACATTAAGTCCCTTATCTTGAGCCTGAATCATCATGTATGTTCCTTGTTCTTCACGAATAATAATGTTAAGGCAATTTCAACTTGTTTAAGAATATTTATCATGTTTATTATTCATTTTATACCACTTATTACAATGTTATAAACACTATATAAATAGTTAAGTTAATATTTGTCATTTTGTTGATATTCTGTACTTGAGTTAAAAATGATCTTGTTATAATTACAAATTTTCTATATGGTCAGAATTCTATTATCTCCATAATGATATTCATGATTTCGATATCATATATATCATAAATATCTTGTATATATATATATATGTATAATAGTATATAACATTTGGAGATATGAAATGAAACGCACTGTTCATGGATACGGTAAGATGTATGTAAGCATGAAGGATAGTCTCATTTTTTATACATATTTTAAAGAATAAAAAAAATGATACTTAGTTATATTAAAATTAAATTATAACATCATATTTTTTAGATGTTAAATATGTTAATTTATTCCATTTTTTATACATTCCATGTATGGAATGAATGAGTCATATCACTTTGAGGGGGTGGTAGTCCGCACTTCCTCAAATGAAATTGTCATATTTACACATCATGGAAAGCATAAAGGTATGATAAAAATAAAAAAGACGTTAGTATATATACAATATAAATATAATATATATCATATATAAATATAGTTCCATCACAATGGCCACCATGAGATTCAAAAAGTGATAATTGATCAATCATCGTTTCCTAATGCAGTAGTTCGTCGTCCATAGAAATAGTATGTTCTAAATCTATTAGAGGGAGGTGTGTGTAAGTGTAGGATAAATAAATTTAATAAAATATCATATTATATAGAATATATAGCGTTTTTATAAAATAATTGACTAAATCGAGGATATGGGGTGGGGAAGTGAAAATATATGAATGGACCTTGAGAAAAGACATTACCTCATATAGGGTAACTCCTTTTGATTTAAGCTAAATTTCTATCTTGAATTGCCTTCTGAACATGGTAAGGTTTATAATTATAATATTGGTATATCAGGAGATTATTTTTAAATAATTTTGGTGACCTAATTGTCTTTAGAGTTGTGATTAAATAGGTATAGAAGATTCCCTTTTATAATAAAGTAGAGGGGCACTTTTGGAATGATTGAAATTATTGTTTTGTTATAAATATATTTTCCGTTTCAAATTGTTCCAATGTAATTTATAAAAAATATAAGAATATTTTTTGTCAAAAAACACTCAAATAATAGGTTATAGATAAGTCTTGGTCATAAATTTAACCTTATTTTTTTTTCATTAAGTCTATTTTAACTAATTTGACACCTGCCATCACTTGTCGTATATTCATATTTTATAGTTAGTATAGTTACTATAAAATTCAAATCGAAACTCATGTTGTTCATTAATGACATTATCAACATTATCTATGTAATTTGGCTAAATCATATAATTTTAGAACTATTATATCATTTAATAAATTATTTTTTTTTAAAACCCATTTATGTCAATTTTTATTATATTCATATCTTGACTTTATGAAAATACATAAAAACAAGATTAATTCAAAAAAAATCATTAATATATAATAAAATTTCATAATAATTCCTAAAATTCATGGATTACGTAAAAAGATAAAAAATTAATTTACATTAATATTTATAATCTCATTTATTTAAATCAATCATTAATAAGGTATTCACTACATCATCATTATGTCATAAATATATTTATTTATTTGATTTATAAAAATTATATATAAAATACCATCATGAAATAAATATTTTTATATTTATAATTACTATTTATAGTTGAAAGGATCTCTTATATAAACCAATATAAACATTATTTTTCTAAAAGATATATGTTTATTTTATATTTTTTTTATGTTAAATTATTCCTTATAATATGTCATTTTGACATAAATGTGGCTCCATGGGGTCCCGAAATCGACCAAAGGATGCCCATGGTCAAAAATATATTATTAAATATAATTATTCCACATGTTAAGGTATTTTAATATTATTATAATATTATTTATTCTTTATTTAATAAATTTACATTTTAATGATGGTAAATAAAATTATTACTCAAGTTACCATTCATAATGTTTAAGAAAATGTTACCTATTTACACAATTTGGACATCCAAATTCAAAAAATGGAATCTATTTTTCCAAATTTTAAAAATAGAAATTAATTTATAATTAATCCCTATTGTCAAAACCAAAAATTGTGTTTTTAAGAAGTAAAATACTACAAAAATATTGACCTGTGTTTAGGTCTAATTTAAAAGTATAAAATACATCCAAAGAAAAAATTAGATTATTTTAAAAAAATTTAAACCAATTAGACTTTAAAAAAATTAAAAAAAAATTCTAACTATATAAATAATAAAGATGAAAAGATAGTTTTGACATTCAATGTTGTATTTTTCAGTATTCATAAAAAATAAACATTATCATAAATTTAACAAAAAATTATCTTAGGTAAAATTTGATGTCTTGCTTCTAAATAAGGAGTTTATTTTTTCCAATGAAATTTTTAAAGTTACAAGACCTATATTTAAATAGGGTTCTATAAGAAAAGGAGGTAAAATGACCTTTTAAAAATATTAGATTATTTAATGCTTGAAATAAAAGTCATTCTTATTTTAAACATCTAAAATTTATCAGATAAATGTAATGCCATTTAACAAACATATATAATAAGATTTTATTTATTTCTAATCATTCCCACAAATACCATGACCAGGCGTTAACTACCATTTAAAAAAATAACATTATTATATTATTTTCTGGTATAAATCAATGTTGTGTGTAGTGTAAGATTTCAAAGAAACATGTTGGTGCATGTTGAATATTCTATTAGACAAAGAATCACCTTTATTTAAAATATATTATTGATAAATATTAATATAAATGAAAATGTATTATTCTATAAATATCTGGGTTGCTACATCCTTCCCCCATTTTGGAAATTGCATCCTCACAACTTTAAAATTTGGCATGGAATCTTCCTTGAAAGTCCTGTATTAGAAAAAGATTCAATAAAACTATCAATTGAAAAAAATGAAATAGAATTAAAAAGGTCACTCGAGATAACCCATACTACACATCCATGTAAGAAAACATAGATATGGAAGATAAAATAACCATAAATTCTGGTGGAGAGTGATTGAAAAATTGATCATTAAAATGCTAACCACCAAAAAATCACAAACATGTGATAAGTTGAATGGTACTTGATTCCCCAGTAAGAAAATTAATTGGAAATTAAATTTGTTCTTTTTTCTTTTCGTAAAGTTGTATAATTAATTTATGACAATTACTATGAGCATAATAAATTTTACTTACTTCTCAATTAGAGTTTCATCCTCTAATATATTTCTACGAAAAACTCATATCTTCCCCAAATGATGTGTTTTTAAGAAGACTTGGTAACAACAAAGTTCGAGAATAGTCTTATAGTGAATGAAATAACTAAAAAAGATGATCTTTATATTCCAATGTCTTTAGACATTATCCAATACCAAAAATGTTTGTACAGGATCATATAATCCCAAAATGGACAATCCTTTATAAAAAATACTACTCTTAGTCTTCAAAATTCAAAAAACAATACCCAAAGTTTATCATAGACCATTAAATATAAAATTTTCAATAAAATTCATAAAAATAATCCAAACTAATATTGAAACCCCAAATTCATAAGCATTTGATCACATAGTATTCCACGATAAATCTTATCATTTATCTTCAAATAATGTCGGTTAGGCTTAATGTCCCATACTGAAAACTAATTATCCTAATAATTTTTTCTCTATGTTATGTTATTCATTTCCTTAAATAACCCTAAATATAAATATTTACAAAATTATTTCATAGATTCTTACAAAATAATATTTCAACTATTACTCTACAAATTAAAACCCATAGTATTCTATTTTTCTTAGTCATATAGTGTTCCCAATATAGTAAACATCCTACAAAAAAACATTTATAACTTAATCACCAAATCATTTGCCTATAAAAATGATATCCATTTGATAAAACCCAATATTTTAAAATAAAATTTTTCTAGATCCCTAAAATCATTTAACTAAAAATAATAAGTCATATTAATCATGGACTTCAAGTAAGCTAGTTTTAGGAGATGCGCCCTTCCCACCATTCGGTTGTGGGTACGATTTATGTGGCCTTCCCATACGTGATGGGTTTTCAACCATCCTATGGTTTGAACATTTTTTAAAACCATATCATTCTTATAAAATTAAAAAATATATATATAATTTCATCAAAAATTTCAATAACCTAATTTATCCTCAAAGGTTTTCAAATACCTTTAATTTTTGCATCCCAAAATTTAATAACCATTAATAACCTCAAAAAATCATATGAACCAATATAGATATCAATTAGGTCAACAAAAGAAAAGGTAATTCTTCATTGAGTATCATTTTCATATATCAAACATCAGGGTTACTCATAATAAAAAAATTCTTCTCATGTAATCTTATCATCAAAAGAGCATTATTACTTCTAATCATTTCAATATCCTAAAAAGGACCATAAATCGGGAATCCATTATATGTATACATCATAATCATTCAATACACTTCATAATATATTAACTAAGAATTTACATATTATTTTATAATAAATCCATCTATAGATCGAATATCATCATCATTTATAATGATCAATCCAAATATTCTTCATTCTTTATGGATAAGAAAATAAATCATAACTTGAATCCAGATATCATGATCTTCACGATGTCCCATTTCTATTTCAGCATGTTTTCATACAATAAAAATGAAACTGTTTTCTCCAATTCTATAATTTCATGTTTCAATAGAGTTGTAAATGTTGAGATCATGAAATCATATGAGAAATATACCATGACCCATAAAATTGTTTTTTAAATGAGTATGTGTTAGATAACTCAAACCATTTCTTGTATGTGATTTGAATACTCAAGAATTTGTCAAAAAAAATTGACCATGATTTTTCCATAATATTGATGATAAAATTGTCAGGGAGGGATAAGAAGATTTCACAAGATATCTTTCCTTTCATCTTGACAAGTGATACTTAATATAATTAAAAGGATCAACACATAATCATGAAACCAAATATTATTATTAAAAAAAGAATCTTCTATAGGTTAAAGATAACATATAAACTTTTATATTAATCTAATTAATCAAATTATTTATATTTCTATTGTTCGGGTTTTAATCCAAACAACCAATTTTACTATAACCCTCTAAAATTTTCCATATGATAAAAACTATCTTTATTATATGAAATCCTTTACCTAAACCCAGATAACACCCTAACCTATAACATTATTTTAACCGACCTATGATACCAACTATAAGGCCACAACTTTAAACATTACACAATCATGAGTTAAATCATGTGTTTTACATTGAGTATTATTTCAGGTTTACAGTTATAGAGAGTTAGACCATAACTGTTACACTACATCTCAAAAATTACAAAGTATGGACTTCTTATCTATCTAATTTTTCTCAGAAAAATAAAACTCCATATAATAAAATAATATTTATTTTCATGATATATACCATTTTTAATTATTCCTTTATATTACCCTTTTTATAGACTATGAGAAATATTTAAAAAATATGGGATGATAATACAAAGCTCAGAAATGGTTATAAAATAAAAAAATTAAAAAATTGTTCAATAAATACATAAAAATCAATAAAATCATAATTTTCACTCATATAATATAGTATCTTAAACATACCTCATGAAATAATAAGATCTATGAATTTCACATAAAATTCATAAATCACTATATTAACTTGTGGCACATAATGCATAATTACATTGTAGCTTTAATTGTTATATAGGGAGTTACGTTTGGAATACCCATAAACGTATATTCCATAAATCTCTTAGATGAAACATTAAAATTTACCTCCATCACATTACCCAACACATTGGAGATCTATATTGGGATCATCCACCCTAGTATTATCATGTAACCACCTGTATATGTAAAAAATTTCCTAGAACTATAACATATTCAAAACACATAAAACAGGCATAAAGGAAAGATAACATTGGCACATTCCAATCACTATATAACATTTCACGAATATTGATATAGTAAATGATTTTTAAAAATAAATTTCAATAAAAAAATGTGTAAAAATAGTATATGGTATTTATTTTCCTTTTGTAAACACTATAACTTGTTAAGAAATCAAAATATCAAATAATACGCATAGCGGTGGAAAGGTCGTTGTCACCACGAAAGATTAAAAAACATTCATTTTATTATTTATTAAAAGGTTTCATTGAAAAAATATTACCATTGAATGATGTTAAAACTCAATGGGGTTTATAAAATGTATAAAATAATTTCATTCCTAAATTAGTATATGATTCAATGAATGGAGATTGAGAGGAAGTCTGTTATCCTGAGACCGACTTGTCACGTATGTTCTTTGTTCTTCTTGAATAATTAATTGAAGTTCATTTATACTTTCTTCAGATCCATTTAAATGTTTATTACTCAATTAAAATCACTTATTACCATTTAATAAACATTACATAATAATTTATGTTAATATAAGTCATTTTGTCAATATTTGTTACTAGAGTCAAAATTGAACTGGTTATAATTACAAATTGTCCATGTGGTAAAAATTTCGTTATCTACAAAATATTATTCATGATTTAGATATAATATTTATCATATTTATCTAGTATATATGTTTATTTATTATAGTAAATAATATTTTGATATTATAAATTTAATGCACCATTCATGGATATGATAAGTCGTACGTACTCATGAAAACTACTTTCACTTCTTTTAAATATTTAATAGAGTGAAAACTAAATGAAAAATAGTTATATAATAATTTATGTATAATATAATATTTTATATATGTTACATTATATCATTAATTACATCTTTTATACATTTAATGTATCGAATGAACGAGTCATATCACTTTGAAGGGGCTGGTTCTCCGCACTTCCTCAAATGAAATTATCATATTTACACATTATGGAATGACTAAAGGTATTCTTTAAATAGAAACAACATAATATTATATGTAATATAAATATAACATATATCATGTATTAATAGAGTGACATAATAAATTACTCCATGAGAGGTGGTTTGATATAATTGAACCATCATCGTTTTGTGAGGTAGTAGTTCACCATCCCCCGAAACTGTATGTTATAAATCTATTAGATGAAGGTGTGTTAGTGTGTTGCTATAATAATTGGAATAAAAACATAATGGTATATTTAGTTTACTTTTGTTGTTAAATTATAATTAAATAAAGAGAGTTTAGGGGGATGGATAATGGAAAAAAATGAATGAATCTTGAGAGAAGACATTACCTCAAATCAGGTAACTCTTTTTGATTTAAGCTTAAAGGATTTCTTGAATTTCCTTATACCCATGTTAAGGATATTGGAGTAATAGGTGTTGTTGAAAGAATATATGGGAAGAGGTTGGATGATCTAATGGGAATTAGGGGTGGGATTAAATGTGTATAGATGGTTCCCTTTTATAATAGGGAGGATGGGCACTTTAGGAATGTTTGAAATTATTATTTTATTATAAATGGTTTCCAAGATAAAATGGTCCCATAGAAATTTATATCAAATATAATATTTTTTCAGGTCGAAATTATCTAAACAAATAGCTTTTAGACTAGTCTAGGTTATAATTTTATCCTTATCTTTTAACCTTAACCCTTAGTTAACTAATATGATTCTTACAATGTATTCTTGTATATTCATACTATATTATTAATATAATTAATATAAAATGCCAATTTAACATAAATTGGATCATTAATGACATTTTAAAAAAAATTTATGTCATTTTACCAAATCATATATTTTTATGACTGTTAAATCATTTAATAAAATTGTATTTGGTTTAAAAACTTATTTATGTAAATTTTTATACGATTCATATTATGTGTTTTTAAAAATCAATAAAAACATTATTAAATCAAAAATACCTCATTAATTCAAATATATCAAGTCATAATATTTCTTAAAATTAAGGGATGGAATAAAAAGTTTCAAAATAAATTTAATTTAGTATTTATAATCGAATTTACATAAATCATTCATTAATAAGGTAATCACTAAATCATCATTATGTCGAAAATATATTTATTTCTTGAAGTTTAGATACTATAAATAAATTCCCATGATGTAGTAAATATTATTATACTGGTAATAACTATTTTTATCTAAAAATATCACTTATATAACCCCATATTAATAAAGTTTTACTAAAAGATATATGTTTACATTATATTTTTTTTTACTTAAAATATTCCTTATAAAATTTTATTTTCACATAAATGTGGCTCCATGTGTTTCTAAAATCGACCCAAGGATTACCACGGTTGGAACCCCTCATAAAATAAGATTAGGACACATGTTAGTGTAGTTTTGTACTATAATAAATTTATTTGTTTTCTTTATTTACCAAATTTACCCTTTAACCAAGGTAGATAAAACAATTTCTCAAGTCTATATTCATAATGTCTAAAAATTATAGTTAACTATTTAAACAATTTGGATATATTGATTCCAAATATGGAATCAATTTTTCAAAATTCAAAACACAAAAATTGTGGAAATTAATTTAAAATTAATTCTTGTTGTCAAAACCAAAAAGCATGTTTTTAAGAAGATAAAACTACCAAAAGATTGAAATGTGTTTATGTCCAATTTTAAAGTGAAATTACTTCCAATAAAAAAATTAATTAAATGATTAAAATATATTCCAATTGTACTTTATAACTAATTAAAAATTACAATCTAACTATATAAATAATTTAGATGAAAAGACAGTATTGACATAAAATGTTGTATTTTTAACTATTCAATAAATATTAACATTTTCGGAAAATTACCAAAAATTAATCCAAAGTAAATTTTGATGTCCAAATTCTATATAATAATTATATTTTCTCCAATTGAAAACATAAAAGTAAAAAAAAACTTGATTTAATAATGTTTCTCTATCAAATGGTGGTAAAACAACCTTCTTAAAATATCGGAGTATTTAATGCTTAAAATCAAATTCGTTCTTATTTTAGTCCTCCATAATTTATTGGATAAATGTAAATACATTTAACAAACATGTGTAATAATACTTTAGTTAGTTATGTTCAATCACGAAATTACAATGGTGAGGTGTTATCTACCATTTAAAATAATAATATTATTATATTATTTTTCAGTATAACTCATAGTTGTGTGGAATGTATGATTTCAAAGAAACCCTTTGTTGCGTGATTAGTATTCTATCGGAAAATGAATCCCCTTTAATGTAAATATATTATTCATAAATATTAATAGAGATGAAAAAGTATTATTCTATAAAAACCTAAGTCTTTACACCTACAACCATATGTACTTACAACTAATGGGTTGGAAAATCATTATTTCTTTGTATGGAGGACTACCGGCTCACGAACAGATATCATACATTATTCCATTTACACATATAAAGGATGTAAATAATGATTATTTATTTTTGATATATGAAATTAATGATATTATTATACTTATCAAATAATTATATCATGAATAACATCGAACTATCAATTTTATTGGAATATAATAACATCACAAATCTGCACAACAAACTACTGCTACATGAAGTGATGTGATTTTTTCATGATTTAAATTGAAGGTAATAAGGATGACTTTTATAGAGAACCATGCTTTCCGTACATGGATATTATTATTTATTTGAATATTAATTACATTACCAAAAGACACACCTGAGGATCATAATAGTTTATTTCATTTCAAATATGTAACACAACCTTCTTAATTCATAAATGATCTTCAACATCTCCCATAAATATCATCCCCTATAGTACACTCTAAAAACACAAAATAATCAATTCTTTCATCATATCCTGAGGAAAGGTAATCCATGAAAGGGTTATCAAAGATTCTCATTATGTGTAACAAATGGATATACGTAATCATATCATGAGAATAAAGGTATGAAAACATGGTCATAACATCTAAAAACTACACTATATATATATAATATAATAATATTGGGTCATGGAATACACATTAGTAGTCTATAAGACATGACTAATAATGGAATCAAAGAAGATGATTCATTTGAACATAAAATTGTCCAAAAAATATTTTTCTTTTATACAGATCATATTATAACATTTTGAACATGTGTAAATAGAAATTGTTCTACTCATTAACTTATTGACATGAAATTAAACCCACTAATAAGATAATAGACATGAAACCAAGTCCATACATAACATTATTTCCATGAAACAATGGTCCATGAATAACACTATGAACATATAATAAGGTTCACTCATAACATTGTGAACATATAAGTACATTCACATATAACATTGTGAACATGTAATTTGGATCACACGTAACATATTTACTCACGAGTTATCCATATTTAACCAATGTATAAGAGGAGGATATGGGTATCACCCATAATAAAATGGAAATAATACATATTTATGACATATGATCATAAAAGAATCATCATATTATAACACATGAAATGAAATTTATTTTTAAAAAATTTCATCATATCATTACAAATTGGAAAGAAATATGTTAAATAATCATTATAGTGTACTCAATGGAAAATGTTAAGAGTTAAATAAATATCTATCATGGTGTAACCTGTGTAAACGGATCAAGATTTATAAACATCATTCCATCATTTCTATAAATCATACAGAGAAATAATTATATTGATATACATGGATCGTATACCTAGTAAAGAATAGGTATCATAAATATTTGTAATATTAAATAGAAAATGATTTTGATCACTAAATTAAAACATTTCTTAGAGAAAATATCCATTCTTCATTTAAAAAACTATTTTTAATAATTTTAACTTTTTGAATATATATTTCCACAAAAATAACCATGAATATTATATTGTAATCTTCAAGAAAATTAAAGGTCATGATTATGGGAAGTTTATCTCATTTTGTATACGTTAATGTAATGCTTTCTTTCAAATTTATTATAAATTAAAAGGGTATTATTTGTAAACTCTAGGAATATTTCTTTCAATTTTTTAGAGAAAATTAAAATATTAGTAAAAAAATTATTTAAAATTTCAAAGGATAAAAATATAACATTTTTTTAATTATTTCTAGAAAAAATAGATTTTGGAAGAAAAAATATTTCTGACAACTGAGTGAAATAAAGTTATATATTAAAAATAACAGTTTCTATATTTTTTAGTAAAATAAAGATGTAATTTTTTTTAATATTATAAATTATCATAAATAAACATCATAGAATAAATTTAATGAGTTTTTGGGATGGTGAAACAAAATATTTTATCACTAGAAACTTAATAATAAATAATCATGATAAATGATGAAATTGTAACATAAAATCCTACATCTTTGGTCACATTGAATTATATGATATATAAAAGAATAACATAAAATGGAACATTAAATATCATTTGGTTAAATGAATTCATTATATTACATTTCAATATATATGTATATACATGTTTTGAAATAATATATATTTATAACATAAAATAAGTCTCATATAAAAAAACTGAAATAAGAAAACCTTATCGCTTTGTATCATTTAACCTATAATCCTCACGAAGAAGATATCCTAAAATAGATATATAAATCTAAATAAATTTAACAATAATAATCATAAGATATGCTCATGGTTATTATATACATAACATAAAAATTGGTGTTGAATATGTCATGTGTCTCACATAGGTAAATAGTGAGATGGAAATCAATTACCTCAAGTCTTGACGTCTATCATACACATTCTAACCTCTTATATAATAAATATACATTTATTATAAATATATTATACAAATATATTAATATATATAATAAATTATATTATATTATTATAAACATTTATTACCTATTTATTAACAATACCATGTTGATGTTACGTTTCTGGTAATAACTGCTTTGTTTTAAATATGTGTATTGATTTTTTATTTTTGTTCCTCTTAATTTGAAAATGATTACTTTTTATACATAATTTTTACTGTGATATAAATATAATATATATATTATTTACATATGTACATTTATTAATCAACTATATTAATGACATAAAATAAAATGCACCATTCATGGAGACATTAAGTTATATATACGCATAGACACAGTTTCCATTTTGTGGTTAAATTGATCGACATAAAAGTAATTGATATATTTTTATAATAGAATAGATTTTATGTAATATATATCATATATTTTCATTAAAACCATCCTTATTAACTTCAATATAAAGTGTAAATAAATCACATTACTTGATGAGGTGGTTTTTTGTTGTATACACATCTTCCTTAATCATATCCCTAGTAAATAGAAATAACAACGGTATGTGTAATTTTATAATTTACTAAGATTTATAATATAATAATTATCATATATAAATAATAAATACATATTTATTTCAAATTTGAGAAGTGGTAATAGAAAAAAATTCCATCTTTTCACGAGTCAGTATTTTTCTATAAACAAGGATAATGATTTCATAACCCATTTGATGGAAGTAGACGTGAATTTAGGTAATTAAATTAACATTTAAAAAATTACTATATACAATGATATTTTTATATAAATTATGTATAATAATAATTTAATGAGGTGGAGTAGTAAATTAAACAAATATTCGTATTGATGAATGTTACCTCTTCTTCAGGTATCCTCTTTAGGGTTGCAACAAAATACTTCCTAGGATGGAATAATGTCTAAAATAAGTCTTAAAATAAGATTATAGGGGTGTTTTAATTTGATTTGGCTAAGTATAATCTGGACAAAAAAATTTATATGTTTTCAGTAAGAGGGGATAAAAAGTGGCCTTTTACAAGTGAGATGAGTAGCACACTTGTAATTTGTTTAAAAGAAAATATACTACCCACATTTTTTAAATCAAAAAAACAAAATTGGGTAATTATAGATAATATATGGTATACGATAAAAATATGGCCATAAAAGAGATTTTTGAAATATTTTAGATTATTTTTAAACATTATATATTTTTATTAACCCCCTTAGTAAACCAATATTTTCTATAACCGCAGTATATAATATTTTACAGTTTTTACTCTCCATTTTGGAGAAAATTTATGTTTAACCTACTTGACAATATAAATTATTATTACTTTAATTATGTATTCAATTTTCACCATTTTTTTAAAGACAAATTGTAAAATTTTAATTTAAAAATAATCCTATAGGAGTGGCATAAAATAGGATTTATATAAGAAAATTTTAAATGGTTTTGAATGTTTTTATAATGAAATTAATTATTAAAATGATGAAAATTACCTAAATTTGATTAATTTATGTACAATTGAACTAATATTAAATTCAAACAAATTAAAAACATTATTCATCTTTATACTATAATTAACCAAAAATGTATTTTTATCTATTAATATTTCTAACAACAAATTAAATTGATAGGTTATAATGTACACTTTTAAATAACCATATTATTAATATATCACGGTTTTTATAAAACTCAATGTCATGTGTAATACAATCTGACCCTGTGTTACATGTAGGTCATGATTGACATGGTGTGTCACAGAACAAAATCATTTCTTTGGGTTATAAATGATGCTAGCTGACCAAATTTTGTGTATATCACAATGTTAACATGGTTATTAATGTAACACAAACATAAAATGGTGTTTCTTCTAATGAATGATATGAAAAAAAATAAAACTAATTTTAAAAAAATCAATAAAAACATGGGGTGTAACATTCTACATCAATTAAAATTAATTTTACAATAAAAATTTATTGATACAATATAAATAATTGAGTATTTTTTTCATCATCGTATCCCCAGGATTCAACATAGATTCCCCAAAATGGTGATTTCTGAACAAAACATTGACCAATTAAGTGGCCTTGTTTTATAGAACCACCTTTATTCGATTCATAATATCTAAAGATTGATAAGAAATATAATACATTAGAAATATGAAAACATTGTTTAGAACCTATGATGGATCAGTTATATAATTCCTTAAGGTAGTTACCTAGAATGAAAAATAGAACCTGAGAGAGGTTTGGTGGAAGTGGAAATTATATGCAATTAGTACAATAGATCATATATTTTAATAAGAGAAAAATAATTTGGGAATTTTCATCACATATTTAATCCATATATAAATTCATATAAAGAACTCCTTACTAATTTAAAATTCTATATTATTTTAATGATTATTATTATAACATTTCTATAAAATTATTGATGTCCTTACATGTGGCTAAATGTATCTGACATTCTCTACCATTTCATCAGCTTTCTCAGGTAACAATATTATTCTTTCTTTGTGTTCATTCCATTATAATGGATTTCTACACAACTTTTAATAATGGTATTTATAAGGATCCATCTGATGTCTAAAGTAAAATCTATTTCTATAGGAATCTCAATATTGATAAAGGTTTTGATTCTAACCACCTGTTAAGTCCTTATAATAAGATCATAGATAAACCAATATTGATTTAATTATTCTATCATATTGACCTTATGATTGATGATTTTACATAGTGAAAGAAACTCAACTTTGTGTTAAGTGATTGTTGAAGATTTCACCAAAACATTTAGGGCAATTCTAGTCCCTTCTAAAATAAAATTTAATACTATTATCCATGTATCCTTTAGACATCATTAATGTATATTATTTAAAGATGACACAAATAGAAATATTCACTGGTAGTTATGAAATGTGATGGCTTTGTATGGTTATCGAATATACCCTATAATTATCAACAAATACAATATAAGATAAACTCAAAATGTAATTATTACCTTTAATCATATGTCCAAAAATTGTAATGACATTAATCCTCAAATAATTATTTCACAAAATATAAAACTAAAGGGAAAAATTTCAATAAATATATCATAATAAATTCTCAGTTGTTATAAAATCCCACCACATAAAACCTCAAAATTAGTGTTAATGAATTGGAACTTATAATAAACACTTTTATCATAAACAACTTATGGTATCCATTACACTTAAGTAAATATTTAAAGGAGATATATATACTTCTATATTTTAGTTCAACCTTTATCTCTTATATAAGGTATTATCCTGTACAAAAAAATTATAATTTGAATCATGGGTTCGTAATTATACTCATATAAAATCAAATATACTTTAATTATTATATAATCTACATCGAGGGAGATAATCACATCATATATTTCAGTAAAAATTAATAGGGCTCACTTATAAAAAGTCAAATAAGAAATTCCCATCTAAGGAGGGGATGATTAATGTTCCCTTAATTATCATGATTCAAATCATCTATTATGGTTACAAAATTTTTCTATTTTTCTATTTTTTTTAATGGTTCTTGTGGAATATCATCGATATTAGCCATTGTGTTAGAGAATTGATTCAAATAATGAACAAACTCCATGAAAATGAAGTAATGGGATATGAGTGGTGTCTTCTATTAAAATATCTCTCCAATTATTTCATTGAATTTTATATTCACATCACATATATATTATTTCTCATGATTTATAGGTTCCCTACACTAGAAACTCATTCTTGTTCCTTTCAGCCACTCACATATTCACTCCATTCAATAGTTTTGGAAACGTGGTGTTTCAAAAATATTCTTCCCTCAATGTGAAATATCATTAAAATTTACATATAACCCCTTATTTATTTCTTATCACTGCTAACAATTGGGATTCTATCTCCCATTAAAAAATTAGATCAGATAAACTGATTTCTTCAGAGAATACAAAGTCCCTTATAGATAAATCTATTTTATTATTTGGTTTTAAGAAAATAAAATCCAATCAATTATTCTTTTAGTACGAATTAAAATATCTAAGGATTTCTTACTATGTCATATAATCTTTTATTCATAGGTACTAATAGATTCATCACACTTATACTAAAACTCGTGGAAATGCTTCTCAATTTTTTTATGAATAGTATAAGGAATAAGATTATTGAAAAAAAATCTTTTAAACTCATATAGAATCATAGAGTCAAATTTTTACCATTTCCACATATTATTAAAAATAGTACACCATTGATCCACCACACCATTCAAATAGTAGATATCCAAAATGGAATTTTCATTCCATTAATACTATATATTTGAAAATATCTATTCAGTGGTACATATCAATTTCTCCTAATCATTTGGATTAATATAACCATGATGAATGTGTCTGTTTCCTTACAAAGGACTTAATAGAATATTATTCCCTCTATTTTAGTTTTTTATTATAAAATAATTCTTATCTAGAGGAATTTTTGTGTGAATAACAATGTGTTTTTTCATTTAATATCACATAATATTTTATTTCATTATAGAAAAATTATTTCATTTCTTATTTTATTCAATTTTAAAAAGGATCCTTCAGGTTATCACTATTGACTAAAAAAAATCACTATCTAGGATACAATAATTATTATAGGGAACCACATAATAAGGTAAATTACTAATATGATGACTACATTATCAAATTGACTTCAATATATTACATATTTGGTCTATATTAATTTATTTATTGCGATCATCTATGTAAATTGTTCTTGATGGTCTATAAATATTTTGTTAATGTCCAAAGTATATCCACCAGGAGTGTTAATCATGGTGTAAAATAAGGCTTGTTTTCATCTACATGGTTACAATTATGTTTGGCTCAATACACCATTTTATTGTAATTACTGCTACACACCTCTATTTTAGATAGATATCCACTTGTAGTATCCATATATGGATTTAATTCATTTGATACCAATCAAACTATCCTTTACAAAAATTTGACGACACATTCTTATACTTTGAATCATCCATAGACTTATTGTAATTCATGTCCATAGGGATATTACTAAAGATTTCTCATTCTAGATTCTAATGGTAAACTAACCCTATCCTATGATATTAATTTTAGTAACTCGTTATTTTGTTATAAGGATATTATAGGTTTTTATATGACCATACGTTAAATTACAATAAAACATTCCTAGGGAATTTAATAGTTTAGATCATTTGGAAACATGTAAAAATATCATCTTAATTCTGAAATATCTTCAATTTCACCCACAAATCTCTCCCCCTTTAGAACTCTTCACAATAGTAACCAATAAAAACCATTCAATGTAACATGGGGAAATCAAAAAAGAAGAAATGGTGATCTCAAATGATAATAATGGTTAAAAAATATATTTATGTAAGCATAAAACAAGAACAATGATATGAGAACGTGAGAATACGATTTTAAAACCACACCATACATATAAAAGACAATAATCTAGAGTCAATGCATAACAATTTGAACATGAAATAATGTTCATTCATAACATTTTAACATGTAATTAAGATCATGCATAAAATTTTTAGCATGTGATGCGGTTCACACATAACAAATTTACTCTTTAGTTATCTATATTTACTGAATTTAATAGATGGATTTATAGGTCCCACCCATCTCAAAGTGAAGACCGTACGTATATGTTTCACAATAGGAAAAAAATATTTATTATATCATAAACCATGAAAATATGGGGTTCATAACAATTTCTTCATATAAAAACATATAGAAAAAATAGGTTTCATAATTGTAGCTTAATAACCAAAGGAAAAAATAGTGGGTTTCATAATCAGCCTATAATGGTATAAGGCATGGAAGGAAAAAAATTTCATTAAAATAAATCGATGATGAAAATAAACTATTCAATGAAATAATAAAAATAATATTCTTGGATCATATCCCATATATGGAATAGGCGATGTTAATGGATTTAATTTTATATGTAAAAGGATTTTGATCAGTTATTTTTACCATTTCATGTGGAGAATATCCTTTCACCTTTAAAAAACACTTTTAATAACATACAAACCCAATAGAATGTTTTTTCTATGAAAATCCATAAATGGGTCTTAATAGGATATAATGGCTATGATTATGGTATGTTTCATTCATGTTATATAAATTAAAATAAATTATCCTTTCAAAACACTGGTAAAATTTAAATTGGAATTATTTGGAAAATATCATAAATCTTTCATTAAAACATTTCAATAAAAAATAAAATATATGTAAAAATTTATTTTAATATTTGTATTATTTTAATAAAACATTTTTGAATTCATTTTAAAAAAATGGTTTTAGAAGAAAATGAATTCTTTACCGAAAATAGAAATATTAAAGATTTTATTAAATCAATTAACAATTTTTTTAAGTAAAACGTATTTTTTAAATATATTATTATTGCATAAATATATCATGAATAACCATATAAGAATAAAATTAATGAGTTATGTGAAACATGGAACATAATATTTTATCATTTGAAACATAAGGAAAATCAATCTTGATAAATGATGAGATTGTATCATAAAATTATTAACACTTTGGAAACATTGAATCACATGATCCTGGAAGGAATAAAATAAAATTTAACTTAAAATAAAATGAGTATAAAAAAAATTAATAATATATATTGTAAATGGGGATGTATATACACCTTGTGAACGAATATAGGTACATTTCATATTGTATGTCTCAACGAAGGAAAATTGAGACAAAAATCTTTTAATACTTTTGTCAAATTTAAACTATAGACCCCATGAAATTGATATAATAAAATTGATTGATAAAAATAAATATTTATAAGTATAATAAAAATAAAATACATTCATGGGATGTATATACACCACAAAAAATAAAATGGTGGTGAATATAGAATGTCTCTCACATAGGTAAAAAACGCAATGAAATCCCTTACCTTAAGTCACGAAATCCATCATACATATTCAAAACCACATTTATAATAAATTTATTTTTAATATATGTATATATTAATGAAAAATATTTATATATATCATACCATATGTGATTTTCTTATTACCTTTTATTACCCAGTTTATTAATAATTCCATGTTAAAGTTACGTTTCACTTAATATTCACATTGTTCGGATTTTTTTTATTTTTGGTCATCTTAACTTGATAATGATTCTAAAATAAATTTAATTTTAACCATTATATATATTTAATATATATAAAATATATATTATTTAGAGTAATCTGTAAAATATATAGATAGAAAAAGAAATGTAACGCTTATGGAGATAATTAGTCGAATGAATGCATTTATATTGTATGAATATTCCTTTTGAAAAAAATTAATATTACATGATATTTGAACATTAAATAAATTTTTTTAGGTAATATATATCACATATTTTCATTAAATAATTCATTATTACATTTTATGTAAACTTTGAACAAATCACATCACTTCGTGAGGTCGTAGTCTTCCAGACAGACCAACAAAATTATCATATTCCCATAAAATGAAAATAAAGAAGTTATTTATGGTATAATAATTACATTATTATAATAATATCATAAATATAATATATAAAAATATATCTATCATTATTTATAATCATTAGATGTGTTAATTTAAAAACAAAATGACATTAGTTCGTGAGGCGATAGCCCATCGTACACATGAACGATGATTTAATAACCCATTTGATGGAAGTGGATGTGATTATAAGTCATAATATTAACATAATAACATCTCAATATATGGTATATAATTATTTTATTATATAATAACTCTATAGTAATAACAATTGATGTATGTGGAGGAATAAATAAAAAAACACTCATTAAATAGTGTTATCTCTTATTCAGGCATCATCCTTAGGATTGCACCAAAAGACATTAAAGGATTTATTTTTGCACAAAATAAAGAATATAATACAATAAGATATAATTTGGGAAGTTATTTTGAAATTTATTGTACAAAAAATCGATTTATGTTTTGATTAAGGGAGAAGAATGGGGTTGCTTTTGTAAGTGCGGTGAATGGCACACGTGTGATTTTTTGAAATGAAGGACTTCTGAAATTGATTTTTTTACAATAATAAAAATGGATAATTAAAGATAATAGACATAATTAGGTATAAATATCATCATATAATGGGTATAAGAGATGTTTTATGTCATTTTTATCCCTTATGATTTTAGATTATCCCCCTCGAAAACTATTTTTACCATAACCCCAATAAATTTTATTTCATGTGTAAATGAAACTTATTTGATAGACATTAAGTAAATATAATTAGATAATATAAATTATTATTACTAAAAATATTGAATCCATTTTTTTCATTTCAATTTCAATATTTAAAAAATTAATTTAAAATTAATCCCATATATGTAATGAGAAAGGGGGTTTCTAAGAGAATTGTTTGAAGTTCTTAGAATGTTATTATATCAATGTTAAATATAATTTTGATCCTAATGAAATCAATTAGATTTATAGAATTATATTTTTATATATTTTTATTTAAAATAAATTTATAATATAATTTATCTTCATAAATAAATTAAAATAAATTTATTTATCAATTAAAATAATTATTTTACACTATTCAACTAAAATTGAAAATTCTCAGAAAAATCACAAAAATACACCCTAAAGAAATTTCTAAATAATTATTTAAACAGTGAAGTGTGATTTATAAAATTAATTTTTTGAAATTATTAACTATTAATTTATTTTATTTTTAAAAAAACGTATGACATTAATTTTTTTTCAATTAATATATCTAAAACATAGAAAGACTTTACAAAAAATTAAGTAAATTTTTACCTTTATGATTCCATTATATAAAAACATTATAATAAATATTTAAAATTTAGTTTCAATTATTTTTATATATATTATTAATGTCTATGTTATAAAGGTCATGTTTAATTAAATATATTAATAATATATCAGGGTTATTATAAAACTCATTATCATGTGTAAGGTATCTTAACCCAGCGTTTCATGTATCGGATGAATAACATGGTGTTTAATGTAACAAAATACATAATTTTTTTTGAGTGAAAGACATTATAACATAATTTCATGTGTAGCACATCTTTAACATGGTTTTGGATGTAATAAAAGCTTGACACGGTTTTTCATGTAACACATGTAACAAATGAAGATGAATTAATTAGGAAAAAATTAAAAAATCTGGTGTTAAAGATTTATTGTAAATTAATGATATTCATGACATAAGAATTATTATTTAATGATAATATTTCATTTCCATTTTTTATTTCCACATAACAAGAAAATGTAAACATCATTAATGTGTATGTATGTCCTAACATCCCCATTAATAGTGTATTTCATTTTTTTCAGCAAATTTAAAGTAATACTCTAAATAAATATATAGAGAATATATATAATTTTTATATATTGTGTTATAAATTATAGAATTTATAAAATCCGGATCTAATCAATTATTTAAAAAATAAAATATCCAATCATATATGAGAAACAAAGCGATTATTACCTGATACATAACATTAAATTTGAATTTTTAATAAAAATATAATAAATGGTCATTAAATGGTCAGGGGATTTCTACCTGTGACATACTTTTTAGGTATAATAAATGGTCTTACGAATGTGATATTTCAATATATATATATATATATATTCTTATATAATTGAAATATAACAAACTAATATTTATTATATAAAAGTCATGAAGGCTTATATTTGATGTCATATTTAAGGTAAAAGATTTTTGTCTCAATTTTCCTTATTTCAAATGTACATTATTTTATGAACCTATATTAATTCATGATATAAATATACTTTTATATGTAATATCATTAGTCTATATATCCTCATTATATTTTATATTTGATTTTATTTCAATAATTCAATGTGATTATAGATTAAATTAAAAAATGGTAATGATTTTTTGTTACAATATCATCATTTATTAGGGTTGTTTAACATTATGTTTTTGATAATAAAATATTATGATTCATATCACAATAAGCTCATAAATTTTATTCTCCATTGGTAATTCAAGATATTTTCAAGTAATAATACAATTTTCAACATTTTTTTAAATATGATAAATGTGATTTGTTTTATAAAATCTCAAACATATTCATTTAAAAAATGGTTTTCCTCCAAAACCGTGCTTCCTATAAATGTCTTCAAAACAATTCTATAATTATCTCATTATTTTTAAATTATGACTTTATATATGTTTTATTTTTTCATTTTTCTTGAATAGAATATTCATTTCATTTTCCAAAAAATTCCTATTTGGATATCACCATGTAAGTGAAAGAATCATTGTATTATCATGAAAAACAATAATTAAACTTCCCATCATCATTTTAATTATTTTTATTAAACATTCCATTTTATGTTTTCGTGGTAATTTCTAAATATAAGCGTCGTAATTAATTTTTTATGTTTTAAAGGTTTTTTTCACAGAGGAATGGATATTCTCCTCCGTAAATATTTTAAGTAATTCATCAGAATCAATTTCATTCAATGATAACATATTTGGATGTTACCAACAACTTATGGTAATATTATCCAAGTATAGAAATTTTATTAATATATAAATGGTTTCTGATTATGATGGCATGACAATTATTAAAACCCATTTCTCTAACATGGGTTATACCATGATAAAATACTTGTAAAATTAGCTTCATTTTTTTGGAATTATTCTATAATTAAATTGTTAAATTGTTATGAATCATTTCTCTTTAATATTTGTTATGATATGATGAATTATTCAATAAATCCATTTCATTTACTAGTTTATAATATGATGAATTTGTTTCTGATCTTTTGGAATAAATAATTATGGTATCCATTATGAAACTAGTGGGACATATATCTCTCTTTAATGCATTGGGTAAATATTTATATCTAATGAGAAAGACATGACTATAATGGGCAGTGAACCTTGTCTAATAAGGGACATTGTCTACTATTATGGAATTAGGATTGAACATTGACTAATATGATTGCTTGGGGTGTGAAACTATTCTACTGTGATATCCTTGTTAGTGAGCCTTGAATAATATAGAAATGATTTTTTATTCCTATGTTCATGACAAAAATTGATGTCTTATTTAAATATTATACTCTTAGGATTGATTTTCCATTATTCTATTATGATTCATTTATATTTACATACAATAATTATTCCGTTAATCGAGATTATGAAATTTGATAACAACGTTATGGTTTTCAAATGTTATGCTCATGATATCATACCTATATGTTCATGACATGCTTATGTATCTCCTAGATTTAACATTCTTCATAATCTTATCTCACATTTTCTTATGTTTAAATTTCATGTGCAATAAATAAATTTATTATGTATGATATGTCCTAAAATGGTACTAGTTATTAAAATCAAATTGGGTGATGATTTAGTATACATATAGTGTAGTATTTTGTGTTACAATGTTTTATAAGACACAAAAATATTATGGTCCTCATGTATGGATTTTTTAATTTAATTATTAGTCATTAAAAATGATGTAATAACTTTCTATGATAGGTACGATTTTCTAAAAATGTGGAGGTGTGATGACTCTCCAATGCGACTAATGAATAACAAATTTGTCTTTATATGGTTATGAAGTAATGTGACATGGATTACCAATGAATCATCATGGACATTGTATGATCGAGGGACATGAGTGTCTGTTGGATGGGAGGGGAAATGGACCATTGGACAATGGGGTTGCTTCATTATGTGGATTATTTCATACTTATTAATGATATATTCATCACTAATCTACTTGATAACTTTCTTGGAGTATCCCTTCAAATAAAAATGGTGGTCATCAATCACAACAATAAAATCAAGGCTATTAATAATTATATGATACTTTGCCTTATTATTATAGCACCATAATAATAACATGAATAAGTAAAAAAAGGAATTACATTTAGGTGTTATAATGGAATTAACAAGGCCAACCCTTCAATGGATGGGGTTGTTGATCCTTCCTCTAGTTGGTCTTCAAGAGGCACCATCGAATTGCATCTACCTAATTGGTGAAGAATAATCTATAAAAAGGATATCCTCATCTAGGATGTCAACATCTAGTGGTAGTTCCTCAAGGGTCAGATGTGTAGCTAGGAATTCCAACCATAGTTTCAATTTCATATCATTCATGGAGACTAATATTATTTCAAATTGTTGTACAATCCTTATCCAAAGATCCAACATCCCTATAGAAAAAGTGCAGTTAAAAATTTACTACAATGGATCGATGTGGGGCAACAACTATATCTCATAGTTATATAAGTATTGTCATAATACCAGAACATTGAAGACTAATGTGAGGATTCTCTTATCAATTGAATACTATCTAGTGTCTTTGTTAAGGAGTATGTGAATTAGGTTATAAATTATTTTTTCTTTATCCTCGTTATTCTTATGATATATAAGGGAACCAAGGGACCATTCTAGGGAGGTCACCTGAAGGACCCGATTCTTCTCTAGGATAAGTGATATCAGTATATGTGGGAATACAAAATACTTCATAGTGTCCTTAAAAGTGGTCTAGGAATCCCCATCCCAATGGTAGGTGTAACCATTATTCATGAGTGTCAAAATTGAAATACACATGATGGATAAATTAGAAATAAATCATGAGATATAGGATATATATATTTTTTGGACTCACAACCACAACATGTTTGATGGGGGGTTATCTAGTAGAAATATGAGATCGTATCTGGTTTGATTTTAATGCCTTTATACTTTAAAAAAATATTGGTGAACATTGAAGAGGTAACCCCAAATGAGAACTTAAAGGGGTTCAACTTCAAGTGATGATATAGAAAGAATATGAACACTTTCTCAATATCATTGATATGATCCTATCATTTTTGGCGATTAAAACACCAATTAATCCTTATATCACTCCACTAATTTCCCTAGGAGTGGATTTAACATATGATGCATGACATACAAGTAAGAAGTTCTGGCATTCTCCAATCCAAAACTCATCACATAGTAGTCGACGGTTCCCTAATTCTCTAAAAAGTTGGTGACATTTTAATCTTCATTGGTAATCTATTATTAATTTTATATAGGGTACACATCTATGAAGGAAATTTCCAAGAAACTAAATGTTATGTCAATGAGATATTTTATTATATACTGGGGAAAATCATCTTTCGAGAAATGATAGGTGAGATCCCGATAGTTAATATAAATTCTAATATGCATGTTCTTTTTCCTATTTAAGAGAATGTTATTTGTACAAATAGGGTACTAAAAATAACAAACTAATTAATCCCTCATCATCTTTCTGACATTTTTCATAACCAGAGCACCTTGGAAAGGGTTTATCATTCTAGGGAGTTTTGAACCCATGGTCGCCCACCGGAAGACCATGGTGGTGAACCACCACCCATAGGTTATTCCATTAAATTTATTTATATATCTAGGTTAACATGATAATATTATATTTAAATAATGACACAAAATACAAATTACCTTCTGTGTACATGACTACATTGATTTGTGTCGAACTCAAAAACCACTTAGTTCTATGATTCACTAGGGTAATCTCATCAATAATAGAAGTGATACCAACATTAAAATCCCCTTTATTATATAGAATAAGTAGAATGAAGGGAGGTGGTTAATATTCTGGGTATGTAGACGTAGGAGTGGTTCTACCATCTATTTTGGCAAGGTACGAGTCCCCATTGAGAGTGTTATTCTCTATGGAAACAGTGATGAAAAAATACAATGATCCAATCCCACATGATTCATATCCATGGTATTCACTCTTTATAACAAAACATTAGTGATTTCTCAATCGCCACTGAATAAAACCCACATTTATGAACATTTTGGAATTCTATATATTACTGACCATGAAGATAATATCTCAGTATCCCATAGGTGTCATGTTTTCCATCATCAGAACTGAATGTATCATATATGAGTAAAAGATAATCATTAAAGAGATATTTTATTAAGGAACATGAAATATCTATTTTAGTCATGGTTTTTGGTCTTCAACTGGTTGATTAGAGGAATGATGTTTTCCATCAAATCCTCCCAAGGAATTGCATTGATTTTTTTCAGATCATTTTAGGCATTAATGAACATTACCCCATCAGTTTGGAGCTATTTTTTCACTATTTAATAGTACCTAGAATCTAGAAAGCATTATTAACAATATTTTTGGGGATAATAATTTCCTTACAGTTTCCCTAATGATCCAGTGAGAGGGTATTTGGGGAACTAAATGTATAAATAGGGGTCCACCATATGAAAGTAGAGTGAGGGCCTTCCCAATACGGAATTCTAGATTTTATCCTATTATATGACCATGAACATGGTGATTTAGTCCAAGGAACATAATTTTTTATTCACCCAAATCATTCCATATAGATTTTACTCTCTCTTATCAAAACACAGATTCATTAGGTTGAAGGTATCCAGATCTTCTTCAATGAGACCCATGTTTTTGAACATTAGAGTTGGAATGTGTTTGATCCCATAACCATTATCTATTAGAATGTGGATGATTTTAATTCCATTAAAATATCATATGGAATAAAATGGCAATATTATCCCCTTGATAGTGGAACCCTAATTTTCTTAAATGAATGAAATGATAGATTTAAATTATTATTAGTCATATTCCTCTATATGATAATCCTTAGAAGAAGCTACCACAATATCAGAATGGAGAGGGATCATCATTTAATTGATAAGGTCCTCACACATCATCTTTGGTAGATATACTAGGAAAAGATATGAAATAATATTTGGAATTCTGGTGAGGATCATCAAAACATCATACATCCATGTAAGGGAAAATTTTAATCATGTTATGTGTCAATCCTTGGTAGATAGTGTAGTGGGAAATTCTAGTTGAGGCACTATGTAATGTCATGTATATTTATTTTATGTACTTTTGATTGTATGGATATTTGAATATGAAACAAATGCATGAGTTCAGGCCTTGGTCAATTCTGACTAGGATTTGGGCTACTTTGGTTGATCGGTAAGATTAACCAACAAGGTTAGTTATAGAGGCATACCTGATGGACCATCCTGTGAAGGTTTTCCCTGTAGTTTTCGATGAAATAAATTTATCTTGGTACCCTCCACATGAATGTTACATTATTATGGATCTATGTGAACATATTTTTTACCATCATGGAACCTACCCCTCCTTCAATGGTGTCAGGTGAGGGTTTTTTAGGGTTCCACTTGACATTCCTCATCATGGAGTACAATTAAATGATATAATAACCTAATTGAATTACCAATATCTCATTCTTATTACAAATTAGTGTAACATTCATTAATCAGATAGGTTCTAAGTGATTATCCCAATTAGGGATTCCTAAATTTCTCAATAGTGCATGATTGTTTTGGAATAGGTGGAGGAAACTTGTTATCCAAGCCTCATAAATGTCTATTATTTTATGATTTGGAAGGTTGTGATGTAGATGTCGGGGCCATAGGATTCATGGTGACCACAAGGGTCATTATTTTCTGCAAGAGGGAATTAATAATTCTATGGATTAGAGCCAATATATTTTTAGCTATTTAGTTATACTATTTTTTTGTACCATATGTAAGGACCTGATATCATTCACTAATGTAATCTTCATCCCTATCGGTGTTATTAGAGACATTTTATACATATTTTGTGACATTACCCAACTCAATCAGGTTGCGATATACATGGTTAAGGGGATAATAATTTAATATGAATCACATCATAATGGTTTATATAAGGACCCTATTTACAAACAGTTGTTAGCATGGTTTGACATTTTAGTCTGTTAATGCCGCCACTATTTTGGTAACTTATGATTGTCCTAATCTACGTCCAAGATGATGTATCATTGGACCTATGCATCGTTTAAGGAGTATGTATTAATCGTAGATTCAAAAAATAAAATCATTACTACATATATGTGAAGGGGGGTGGGATGAATTTATATGATTATGGTATGATTGAAATGTCTATGATTAATGATGCCTTTTTGGTACAGGTTCTTGAAGAAAGACCGGTTTTTGGGCCTCATTCTGTATAGTTTATGTGCGTTCTTCCTTCCATGGTTTTGTTCATGGGGTCGTTGATATTTCTTGGTTTAGACCACTTCTTGGTTTTTTGTAAAGATTTTTCTAGGCATTAATATATTTTAATAAATTATTGAGATCCACAAAAATATCTGAAAGAGTTGAGGGTGGGGAGTAACTCGTCTTGTAATTTCTCCATGCATATTATCAAAAAAATTTCCTATAAATTCTTCAAATCAAGGGATTATGAATGTTACTTACATCATAAAATAAAGTGAACAACTTAATCAATTGGCCTCTCTCTGTATATGAAGAGTTCAATGAAGCTAATATTGTATATATTATATCTAAATAGATAGAGGAACTATCTATATATATCCCAATAGTATGAAATAATCCTTATGGGTAGTTTTATATAATATATAAAAAAGGTACCCTTCATATTCTAGTTAGAAAAATGAATCTTAGAACTTACTTTATCTCTAGGGTCCAAAACATTTGGACACATACTGAGGAATTATTTTCCAGATGCTGCAACGGATCACCATTCTAGTTTGGTTAGTATAATGTGGGATAATACAACTGTGATCCAGGCACACTAGGTATAGTATTCTTTCATTAGGTACTATATCAATAAATTTTCTAATACCTCATGATATTTGTTGAGAGATACTATCACATCGTGTTACTGAGTGTTGATAGTCACAAATGCATTGATCGGTATGCAAACATGAGAGCCGAATAAATCTTTGTTCGGATGTGGTAATTCACTCTAATATTGAAGGATATGTGGATAATATCTTGATCATTTTCCATAACCAATAATATCTATAATTATTTGTAGTATATGAACAACCATCTCTATTTTGGGGCATGCAAGATAAGGATTTCTTGTTCAACCAATTGAGTGATATGATCCCTTTTGACAATTTCTCATTCTAGGAACTAATTAGAGATGTGATTTGGTTCAATCCACTTATATCCCATGATCTCCGAGAGAAAATTAGTTATCCTTGAATTTTTCAAGGTTTCTACTGATGCCCCAAATATGATGACGAATTAATTGATCCCTTTTCTATTATAGGTGTGATGATTTTAAGGTGGACAGAAATCGTTGGGGGGACTTTCGAGGCCCACGATTTATCTCTACTGAAGAGTGTTGGAACCTATAAGAGGATATACTAAATATTGAAACTCCTCTTTGGGATGGTTTTCTCCAACAGTCCAAGTGTTTTAGAAATATTTCATTGATCATCTAATGGATTGATCATGACTATATCCACATCACCAGTGGTTGGAAGCCAATTTTTACTATAATAGAGATAGCCAACATAATTATTGTGTAGTTTTTTGTGGGAGTGAATAATTTGTATGGAAGTGTACTTCCCATAACCTCCAATCATTACTTGTTGATATTCCTCTAACTTTTCATAATATGGCCTAGTGAGTCTCCAGATGAAGTTCTGTAAAATACTCTTGCAATACCCATATGAGTATGGGAACTGATCCATAGTTGGTGTTGAGATAATAACCATTTAGAATTGTTGATTGATAACATCTTGGTGTTAATGGATTTCATTATAGGTATTCTATTGAACAAACTTGTGTTCGATTGTCTTCCAATTATTCTAGCCAATGCAGGTCGTCATTTCCATAGTGAGGGACTCTATAATGTAGGAATAGACGACTTATCTTGTTCATAATGTAACTAAAAAATATCCACTGGCCAAAATATAACATAAGAGATCATCCAAATCATTCACCAAGGGGAGTTTTCTTCCTGATCTCCCTAATATCTATTTTTTTGGTCAGGAAACTGGTGTTGATTAATACATGGATATATTCTTCTACTAACGTTCTGGAAGGGGAATAGTCGTTCAGGTCACCCGTCCTTGGATTCTAGGAGTTTCTTCCCGAGTTAGGTCCAGTTACATTATTATATCTATATATGATACGGTATCTATGGCCTCATGATGGTTTGGAATGACTTCATCCCTCTTTTATATAGAATATTTCCCTCAATCATCAGAGAGCAGCAATCCACATCCTGGAGTTTCTCTTACTTTTACAGTGGAGGTTGAGAGGAGAGATGTTCATGGTTGAAAATATGGTTACATAGTGAGTCCATAGAAGGGGGATAAAACATCGTACACAACAAGGAAACTATACAAGGTTCTAGGTATGTTATATAATTCTCCACCGGGGATGGTTATCCTCAGTCTATTGGATTGTAAACCTCGTTCTAGTGGTGGGGGTGTAATTTCATCAATCAAATATTTTATCCCCCAAACATGAAGAGTTTAATGATGGTGTCAATATTCCACCATTCCAAAAAAAAATCGGGAGTTCCTACATAATATCACCTTGGTATTTAAGGGGTTTTTATATATATATTAATTGCATCCAACACCACTATTATATTGTCAATGGTTTCTATTTACTCTCCTTCCATAGGATATATTGTAGAGACCCTAAGCTTGACGTACATGGACAATACATTACTTTTGCGTAATACTTAGTACATAACAAAAACACACACACAAGGACTGTAATAGTTTAGTGTCTTTGGAAACTCGGAATATAATCTTCTAATCGTGGTGAAAGATCTTCAACATCTCCCATAAATATCTTCCTTTTTCTCTACCTAAAACTTTTCTTTATATCCTGGGGAAAAAACATAAAAGGGTGAGCTCAAATGCTCAGTATGGGTAAAAAAAGAAATATCAATCACATCATGTTCATAAGAACATAACATTTTGGAAATATTAACCTGCAAAACAGATCAGAATATCATAACATGGGATAAATCATAGTAGTGAAATGTAATCCCAATAATCATAACATAAAACATGAAACTTTTTTTCATACACACATAATCATAGAGAATCATTTCTTATTATTCAAGACTCATTTCCAAGACTATCTTAGTGGACAAAGTCCATTTCTGAACCGAGTTCACTCCTCGTTTCAGTCCTGTTTCACTGAACCGGTTTAACCTGCTGTTCGAGCCATGTCTATATCATGAGATATAAAATATTTACCCAATGAATTGGAGGTAGATATAGGTCCCACCCATCTCATAATGATACCATTATTATGTGTGCCACAAAATCATAAATCATACATCATTGCATAACCCATGTAATAAAAATGGGAATCTTAAACATCGTGACATCATAAAACAATTCATATAAGATAATGGAATTCATAAAAATATTTCCATCACAACATAATCAAATCCATGTAATAATAGCGATAGAAACAGAGCCCTTTATTATCTTAGATGGAAAATAATTTTGATAAAATACTTGAACTCCATTCTTGAGGAAAATATCCTTTCTACTTCAAAAAAAAATTTCCTTTCTTAACATGTCATACAATTTTAAACTAAAAGATGTTGATTAAAAATAAACTTGAAAACATGTAAAGGAAGCTTCTTGGAAATAATGTTTTAAAAATACAATCATGCCATATAAGTTAAAAAAACATTCTTCGTACATTTGTCGGAAAAGTCAAAAAGTACCTCGTACGAAAAACGACAAAAGATTCCTTTCATATCTTTTACTAAAAACTCACCAAAGGGTAAAATTGGATTTAAAAAATTGTATGTGGATGGAAATAATATTACATATTGAGGAAACATGTATGTGGATGATAAAATACACCCCATTAAATACCAAAGTATAAACAATCTCGGATAAAAATGAGATTGTGGTGTTTTCCCTTACATTAGGTCCGATTTGCTTCGTAAGTGTCCGAACCTCCAGTATAATGATTTAAATAATTTCATTGACTTATTCCAGAATCATACTCACTATTATTATATCATATATGGTTCACTTATGACTTTATATTACCCGTTCTTTTGTAAATTTCTTGTTAAAGAACTATTTGGGTAAAATCGTTTCATTTTTCGTCAGTGTTTTGACTTGAAATTATTCATATGATTACATAGATCATGATTACTTAATTACAGAATATAAAACATGATTTATATATAATATATATTCAGAATATACATATATATAATAGATTAGTAAATGGAAAGAAATACACTGTTCATGAAGACGGTAGGTCATACGTACGCATGAACGCTGTTTTCGTTTCCTTATTGAGTTGAATGGAATTAAGTAGATGACATACATACACATAAATCCCGTATCATTATTATGTCATATATTTCCTTATTACTTATTATATATACTTTATAATCATTCATGAATGGTTAACGTGGAGAATGTATCTCATCGCGTTGTGGAGACGGTAGTCCGTACGTACCCACGAGCGATGATATTGTTCTCATGATCGTGGAATTGTATTGGAGTGTATGTATACTATATCAAAATCAATATCACTTTACAATAATCATATATAGTTATTATTTACACCATTATACCCATCCAAGTAAGGTGGTGGTGGAAAATATATTACACCACGGTGTGGAGATGGTATTCTGTACGTACGCACGCGTGGTGATTTCATTTTCCATAGGATGGATAGATGGTGAAATAGGGTTGTTTCATACTTATAATAAAATATCAGTATATGAGTGATACTGATGCTATTACTTCATAATGAAACAACCTAAGCAGAAGAAGTGGAATAAGAAATAAAGTTGAAAGAATCGGTAACGGACATTACCTCTTCTTCGAAGCGCCTCTTTGAGATCTCCTTTTAGGGCACTAAAATTGGTATTTGAGGAAGACCAGAACCTCTAGGATGTTGATATTGAAGTGGAGAATGGAATTTGGCAGGGTTTGGCCGACCTTGAAGGCTCAAAGTGGTGTGAGGAAGAGAGGGAGGGGGTGCCCTTTTATAAGGGAGGAGAGGGGCACCTTTGGAATAACTAAACATATTATTTTATTATAAAGTAATATACAGTTATTAATAGCTCCGAATTGAGTTATTTAGATGCTAAGGTGGGTATGGGTCGAAATCCTACCATCCAATAGAATTTAGATAAGTTTAGGTCATTATATTAACCTTATCCTTTAGTTTTAACTCTTAGTTAATTAGATTGACATTTACCATGTCACTTTGTATTTTTATATTATATAGTTAATAAACTTACCATATATATCCACGCGACCCCCAAGTGGTCCACTAATGATACAACTATTAGGATATAAGCATCTTGGCCGAACCTTATATTTTTAGGAATAAAATAACAATCAATAATATAATTTAAAAAAAAACTATTTTATGTCATTTTTGACACGATTCAATAGTTGATTTTTGTGAAACTCTTAACAGAATCATTACTTCGAACAAAGTTAATTAAATCAATCCTAACATGTCATATTAACCTAGAAAATTATTGTAATTCATAAAAAGTCTCAAATTATATTTATTTGGGTATTTATAATATCAATTATTCTAATTGTTCACTATTATGGTAATTTCTGCATCATCATTGTGTCATAAATAAATTAAATTATATAATGTCTAAAAATTATAAATAAAATATCATTATGTATGAAATATTATTATCTTTCTAATAAATATTTACAATCGAATTTATCTTATGTATAACCCTATATTAAAAATGTTTTAGTAAATAAACTTTGATTTTAACTCTTTTAACTCTTCTTTGAATTAAATAATAATAAATGTCCTAATCAAATACAAGTGGGCTTAAATGGTCATATTTTATTCCTAAGGTTGTTTTTGGTCAAATTACACTTATCCAATAGAATTAGTACATGTTTTAGGGTAATAATAATATCATTTTTACCCTTAATTACCCTATTTACTTTTAACCGTGGTAAAAAAAAGTAAAATGTCACTATTCACCAAAAATTATTTTCATCTCATTGAACCATATTTTAATTACTGAAATCATCCATGTCTCTCAAATTTTTGAAATTCCACTCACAGAAGCGGTAAAATTAAGTTTTATGAAAAATTCATTTTTTTAACTACCACTTAGTGGTTTCACTATTCATCAAAAAATGAATGTTTCCAGAAAAATACCAAAAGTTAGGCCTAAGAAATATTTGATATTATGAATTCAAAAATGATTTCTATTTTACCAAATTCAAAACATATCAGTTGCATTATTTATTTAAAAATTAAGTCACGTCGTCAAAACAAATAGCGTGTTTTTAAGAGATAATAACTATCAAAAGATTGACACTTGTTTATGTCTGGTTTAAATGTGAAATTACATCCAACGACCAACATTATATTAAATTGTAAAAATATATTCTAAATATACTTTAAAACCACTCAAATTAATAATTTATCACTATTAATTATTTCAATTAAAAAGGTTGTTTTTAATTAAAATTTAGTAATTTTCACTATTCATCAAAAAATGAATGTTATCCGAAAAGTACCAAAATTTCACCCTAAGATAATTTTGATATTCAGAATCCAAAAATGAAGTGCATTTTGAAAAATAAAATTTACAAAATTTCAAAAAGTGGTTATTACTATTCATAACGGCTAGTTTTAATAATATTTTAATAGCATATCATTGTTTAGAGAAACTCGGTATTGCGTACAACACACGCTATCGCGGAAGGTCGCGCTTGTGTGTAATGCAAGGAAACTCAAGGATGCGTGTTTTGCAAGCTTATTTTGGTGTAGCATACAACACAAGACATTAATGAAATTAAAAAGAATATTTTTCATAAAATCTCGCGGTGTTACATTCTACCCCCCTTAAAAGGAATTTCGCCCTCAAAATTTGTCGGGGTTATAAATGGTTTACTACCCAAAAGTTTGTTTAATAGAAACCCACATTGTAAAAAGGAATACCCAAACTTGGATTTAAAAACTAAAGTATGAAATGTAACGGTTACCCAAATTAACTCATCACTGGGTTTCCACGTAGGAGAACATTGGTCAAAATATGGATATAGAAGAAAAATCTAACCATCAAGTTCTGATGGAGAGTGGTAGAGAACATGGCTATAAAATAGCCAACAATCACAAAGCCATAGATTTCCGATGATCTAAGGTACCATATGATTCATCAGATATAAGGGCACTAAGACAAACATTTTTGGTTTTCAAGATCATTTCCTTAAAGTTGGTGAATTAAAAGAAATACTTACATGATTTTGGAACAATTTCACTGTTGTTCGTGCTTTGAACAATTTCCACTTCATCTCTTAAAGAAATGAATTTGAATTTTTTATTCATGATGTGTTAATAGATCATGTGATAGAATGATGGGTCATTCCATCTGTTTCAAACAAAAGGTTAGCAAAAGTTATCAAATATACATAAGTCCATCTATGGTGAGGTTAAACGTATACGATTCCAAAAATTAACTTATACTTCATATATCATACCGCGTAATAAAATAAAACTAGTTTCTACTAACCAGGGACTTCCTGTAGGCCAGTGGTAGGCGATAAAGGCCAGTCGCACTTCGGTTGTGGGTTCGATTCCCACAGCCTTGTCCGACGCAGTGGGTTGTCGCCCGTCCTGTAGGTTGTCCTTTTTCTAAATCTATATTACTATAGTATCCCATCAATAATATCAAAAAAAAGTACTATCCTAACTTATGTCCAACATAATCCATTCCAATATTTTGGCTTATCTAAAATACTTCGGTCCAAGCTCATAGTATAAAGAAAATGATTACTTGAAATGTCACATAACAATCACGTGAATGCCATCATTTATCCCCCATATATCATAAGATATATCTTGTTGGTCAAATTACAAACATGTGAATACCTTAATCATGTATTCTCTTAAAGAATGAATACCCATTAATTGAACCATAGTGAAAACACGAATGCAGTCAATAGTTAACTCTTTCCACATACCAAAATCCAAAAATTCTATATACTCAAACCATGATATAACCTTCTCCTTGTATCAGTCATGAGCTCATGAATACGGTCAAACATTTCATTTTCTCATTTTCCTTTCATTATGCACATATCATCTTTTTTCCTAACATATCTCAATCACATTCTATGGTTATCGGTACCATTGAAAACCACAATAGACAAATACATAAATATTCCAATATTCCACAATACTGTATACAACATTATTTTGAAATCCCATTACATAAACACTTAATCATTCCACCACATCGTTGTCATATTCAACATCGCCAATAGTGATCGCATGTGACTTCCCTTTGTCCTTTTCCTTAAGTGGTTGCTCATGTCGGCCACTACTAACCATTGGATTAGGGAATTTATTAGCATAATGTCCCATTTCCTTGCACTTGAAGCATTGAAGTGTTGGTGGTGCATTCTCTATATTCTTTTCTTTATTCACATCATTAGAAACCCTTTTTCCCTTACTTCGACACTCAGCTACTCGATGACCTTCTTTTCCAAACTTAAAACATTTTCTAGTCCCTTTACAATAATCTCTGTCGTGCTTCTTTCCACACTTTGAGCATAAGAAAACATTCATCTTCTTTTCACCATTATTCTAAGATTTCTCCTTGAACTCCATCTTTCATTTCTTTTCCAAACTATGAGATGGATAAGTAACACCAACTTCCATTTCTACCTTGATAGCACAATGCACAATTTCTTCATAGCTACTAAAGTCTCTTATAGCTAATGCCCTTCGAAGATTTGGTTTTAAGCCACTGAAGAATCGATCAACTTTACTTTCAGGTTGGATGATAAATCCAGATGCATACCTTGCAAGCCTTGTATAATTAACTTCGTATATACCAACAAATTCATCATCCTTTTGCATTAGTTCAAGAAACTCTTTCTCTATCTTTGTTCGAAGAATATGAGGGAAGTACTTATTGAAAAATATGTTCTTGAACTCGTCCCATTCAATGGAATCAATTTCATATCTTGGCCTCGTATTATTGATAAGATTCCACCATTGATCAGCATCACCTTCCAAATGATACACAGCTAAGGTGACTTTATCATGTTCAGAACATTGAAGAACTGAAAATATCGTTTCAGTAGTACTGATCGATTGTTCAGCAACAAGTGGATCAGAAGACCCACTAAAAGAAGGTGGATGTTGCCTCATTAAGGACTCAATAGAATATTGTTCTCTTCTCTGCTCATTTGGAAGTCCAGAATGATTCATTGATTGTGTAAGTATAGAAATAAGATTTTTCACTCCATCTCCCATAAAATTTGTTTATTCAGGGGGACAATCATTGCATTGTCCATTACATTGATCAACATGGTTCCTTCGGGTTCCATCCATCGTCTAAAACCCAACAAGAATAGTGTGAGAGGTAAAAATCATAAAAAAGGGGAGTAACTTCAATATCTACCATCTTTGGTTTAATCTAATATCGTTACCATAGTTCTAGGACTATATCTTATACGTATATTTATCCTTAGGGACATCCCTAGACATACCTTAGAAATATCACTAGGGATCTCACTAAATTTCCCGCATCCTAGTTTCCAAAGGTTTACTAAAACTTTCCTCTAATAAAAACTGTAGAGACCCTAATCTTGACGTACATGGACAATACATTACTTTTGCGTAATACTTAGTACATAACAAAAACACACACACAAGGACCGTAATAGTTTAGTGTCTTTGGAAACTCGGAATATAATCTTCTAATCGTGGTGAAAGATCTTCAACATCTCCCATAAATATCTTCCTTTTTCTCTACCTAAAACTTTTCTTTATATCCTGGGGAAAAAACATAAAAGGGTGAGCTCAAATGCTCAGTATGGGTAAAAAAAAGAAATATCAATCACATCATGTTCATAAGAACATAACATTTTGGAAATCTTAACCTGCAAAACAGATCATAATATCATAACTTGGGATAAATCATAGTAGTGAAATGTAATCCAAATAATAATAACATAAAACATGAAACTTTGTGTCATACACACATAATCATAGAGAATCATTTCTTATTAGTCAAGACTCATTTCCAAGACTATCTTAGTGGAAAAAGTCCATTTCTGAACCGAGTTCACTCCTCGTTTCAATCCTGTTTCACTGAACTGGTTTAACCTGTCGTTACAGCCATGTCTATCTCATGAGATATAAAATCTTTACCCAATGCATTGTAGGTAGATATAGGTCCCACCCATCTCATAATGATACCATTCTTATGTGTTCCACAAAATCATAAATCATAAATCATTGCATAACCCATGTAATAAAAATGGGAATCTTAAACATCGTGACATCATAAAACAATTCATATAAGATAAAGGAATTCCTAATAATATTTCCATCACAACATAATCAAATCCATGTAATAATAGGGATAGAAATAGAACCCTTTATTATCATAGATGGAAAATAATTTTGATAAAATACTTGAACTCCATTCTTGAGGAACATATCCTTTCTACTTTAAAAACATTTTTCCTTTCTTAACATTTCATACAATTTTCAACTAAAAGAAGTTGATTAAAAATTAACATGAAAACATGTAAAGGATGCTTCTTGGAAATAATGTTTTAAAAATACAATCATGCCGTATAAGTTAAAAAAACATTCTTCGTACTTTTTTCAGAAAAGTCAAAAAGTACCTCATATGAAAAATGACAAAAGATTCCTTTCATATCATTTACTAAAAACTCACCAAAGGGTAAAATTGGATTTAAACAATTGTAGGTGGATGGAAATAATATTACATATTGAGGAAACATGGATGTGGATGATAAAATACACCCTAGTAAATACCAATGTATAAACAGTCTCGGATAAAAATGATATTGCGATGTTTTCCCTTACTTTAGGTCAGATTTGCCTCGTAAGTATCCGAAACTCTTGTATAATGATTTAAATAATGTCATTTACTTATTCCAGAATCATACTCATTGTTATGATATCATATATGGTTCACTTATGAATTTATATTACCCGTTCTTTTGTAAATTCCATGTTAAAGAGCATTTTGGGTAAAATTGTTTCATTTTTCTTCCGTGTTTTGACTTAAAATTATTCATATGATTACTTAGATCATGATTACTTAATTCCAGAATATAAAACATTATTTATATATAATATATATTCAGAATATACATATATATAATACATTATTAAATGGAAATAAATACATTGTTCATGGAGACGGTAGGCCGGACGTACGCATGAACGTTGTTTTCGTTTCCTTATTGAGTTGAATGGAATTAAGTAGATGACATACATACACATAAATCCAGTATCATTATTATTTCATATATTTCCTGATTAATTATTATATATACTTTATAATCGTTCATAAATGGTTAACGTGGATAATGTATCTCATCACGTCATGGAGACGGTAGTCCGTACGTACGCACGAGCGATGATATCATTCTCATGATCGTGGAATTGTATTGGAGTGTATGTATTATATATCAGAATCAATATCAATTTAAAATAATCATATATAGTTATTATGTAAACCATTATACCCATCCAAGAAAGGTGGTGGTGGAAAATATATTACACCACGGCGTGAAGACGGTATTCCGTATGTACGCACGCGCGGTGATTTCGTTTTCCGTAAGATGGATAGATGGTGAAATAGGGTTGTTTTATACTTATAATAACATATAAGTATATGAGTGACACTTATTTTATTACTTCATAACGAAACAACCTAATAAGAAGAAGTGGAAGAAGAAATAAAGTTGAAAGAATCGGTAATAGACATTACCTCTTCTTTGAAGCGCCTCTTTGAGATCTCCTTTTAGGGCACTAAAATTGGTCTTTGAGGAAGACCAGAACCTCTAGGATGTTTCTATGGAAGTGGAGAATGGAATTTTTCAGGGTTTGGCCGAGCTTGAAAGCTCAAAGTGGTGTGAGGAAGAGAGGGAGGAGGTTCCCTTTTATAAGGGAGGAGAGGGGCACCTTTGAAATAACTAATAATATTATATTATTATAAAGTCATATTCGGTTTTTAATAGCTCAAAATTGAGTTATTTAGAAGCTAAGGTGGGGATGGGTCGAAATCCTCCCATCCAATAGAATTTAGATAAGGTTAGGTCATTATATTAACCTTATCCTTTAGTTTTAACTCTTAGTTAATTAGATTGACATTTACCATGTCACTTTGTATTTTTATATTATATAGTTAATAAACATACCATAGACATTCAAGAGACCCCCAAGTGGTCCATTAATGATACAACTATTTTGATATAAGAATCTTGGTCGATCCTTAGATTTTTAGGAATAAAATAACAATCAATAATAAAATATTTGTTTTAAAAACTATTTTATGTCAATTTTGACAATATTCAATAGTTGATTTTTGTGAAACTCTTAAAGGAATGATTACTTCGACCAAAGTTAATTAAATAAATCCTAACATGTCATATTAAGCTAAAAAATTAGTTTCATTCATAAAAAGTCTCAAATTATATTTATTTGGGTATCTATAATATCAATTATTTTAATTTTTCACTATTATGGTAATTACTGCATCATCATTGTGTCATAAATAAATTAAATTATGTAATGTCTAAAAATTATAAATAATATCTCATTATGTATAAAATATTATTATATTTCTAATGAATATTTACAATCGAATATATCTTATGTATAACCCTTTATTAAAAATGTTTTAGTAAATAAACTTTGATTTTATCTCTTTTAACTCTTCTTTGAATTAAAAAATAATAAATTTCCTAATCTAATCCAAGTGGGCCTAAATGGTCATATTTTATTCCTAAGGTTGTTTTTGGTCGAATTACACTTATCCAATAGAATTAGGACATGTGTTAGGGTAATAATAATTTCATTTTTACCCTTAATTACCCTATTTACTTTTAACCGTGGTAAAAAAAAGTAAAATGTCACTATTCACCAAAAATTATTTTCATCTCATTGAACCAAATTTAACTTACTGACATCAACCGTGTCTCTGATTTTTTTTAAATTCCACTCACAGAAGCGGTAAAATTAAGTTTTATGAAAAATTCATTTTTTAACTACCACTTAGTGGTTTCACTATTCATCAAAAAATGAATGTTTCCAGAAAAATACCATAAATTAGGCCTAGGATATATTTGATATTATGAATTCAAAAATGATTTCTATTTTACCAAATTCAAAACATATATGTTGAATTAATTAATTTAAATATTATGTTCCGTCATCAAAACAAATAGCGTCTTTTTAAAAGATAATAACTATCAAAAGATTGACACTTGTTTATGTCTGGTTTAAATGTAAAATTACATCCAATGACCAACATTGTATTAAATTGTAAAAATATATTCTATATATACTTTAAAACCACTGAAATTAATAATTTATCACTATTAATTATTTCGATTAAAAAAGTTGTTTTTAATTAAAATTTAGTAATTTTCACTATTCATCAGAAAATGAACGTTATCCGAAAAGTACAAAAATTTTACCCTAAGATAATTTCGATATTCCGAATCCAAAAATGAAGTCCATTTTGAAAAATAAAATTTACAAAATTTCAAAAAGTGGTTATTACTATTCATAACGGCTAGTTTTAATAATATTTTAATAGCATATCATTGTTTAGCGAAACTCGGTATTGCGTACAACACAAGCTATCGCGGAAGGTCGCGCATGCGTGTAATGAAAGGCATGTCAAGGATGCATGTTTTGAAAGCTACTTTTGGTGTAGCGTACAACACAAGACATTAATGAAATTAAAAAGAATATTTTTGATAAAATCTCGGGGTGTTACATAGATATTCAGGGTAGTGTAAATATTTAGCATAGTTTTCGACCATTGTGATGGTTTAAATGTTATGTATATGAACTATGTAGTGGAATTCATCATTATACGGGGACCATGATGGTTTTTTGTGGTTCCCATGCTGTAGAGATCCATAACAACCAATATTGTTCGTGTGTGGGGTGTCATTCCCAATCAAGAAAACATGGTCCTCCATGTAGTGGTGTTAAGGGTTAGATGAGGTCCACCAATGGTGGAATGGTCCATTAAATATGATGGAAAAGAATAAAATTTTGTAGGATTTGTTATTTTATACTATTTTCGAACCAATGTGTTTTAGATTAATGCTTCTTGATTAGGGAAATAATTAGGCTTCTTAAGAGATGATGGTGCTAGTCGTCCTTGTTATTGTTTCTATGTGGGATCTCTATTAGGTTGTTCTTAAGTGGTGGTGTCCATAGTCATTTCCTAGAATTCCACAAACTCCACACTATTGGGGAGTGAGATGTCATAATGTATAAGAAGGGGTGATAGAATGGTATTGATGCTTCCAGGTCCTATGGGTTTATGTCCTAGTTTTGGATGACACATTCTTATTCATGCCGATAAAAGAGGGCATTGATAACCCAAAACTAAATGATATTAGAAGTGTATATTTATGTGAAAATACATTCTAGCTATGTGAGTGGTGGCTTCCATCACGGGATTTCAGTTATACCTAATTATTTATTGATATATTCTTAATCCTTTAATCCTATCAGCAGTTTTTCATCAAAAATCTCATGCTTCTTGAGTCCTATTGGGTGTGTGATTTAGATAATCATTATATTCATAGGAAATGTAATGCCCAACAATACTAATAGTAACAGTTATCTACAAGGAGAAATAATGATCAATTTTGATGATACCATTATCTAGGGAATCACAACATCCTTCAATTACCCCCAGTTGTGGGAAATCAATCTCTAATTGGGCTTGGAATTTGGTTTGTTGAGGTCCGATGCTGAATGATTGAAACTAGTGACACCAAAAATTGATGGTTTTTGACAGTACTAATCTAATCATTATTTAAGTACAAGATTCTCACATCATGCTCACCATTTATTAAAATGATTTACTCTTGGTTCGTACATATAGATGTTGACATGTTGTTATATTACCCACATTACCAATTTCAAAATATGGGTTAAAACTAACATTATGGTAGATTATGATGGATCCTTGATAAAAACTGGATGATGGGATCTTAATACCTACATCCAATTATTTATAATTAGAGATCATTTCTCAATATCTGTCTCCCTCTAATATTTATGTATAATCATTATGTTCATTCTTGAAACCATCATAACAATGAAAATAATTAATTACAAACTTTTTTCGTAGTAGGGTACTTTAATATAGTGGGATATTATGGAGACATTAGACACATCTATACATTACTGGATGTTAGGTGTCTTAGGAAATTTTAAAGTCTTCTACATTATATGTCGACTGAATCTCATTTACAAGGAATATTAGTATTATAAACCAAGGCATTCGTGGTCTTTCATACTGTAATGTCCACCAATACCAGGATTCATCTGGGGCTAGTTGGCTAAGGCATCTCATGTTAATTGAATGAGTTATAGGATATAATGTAATTTGTGGGATTATATCTATAAAATATTTTTTGGATAATTTTATCATAGGTTTGATGTCATTTTAGGACTAGTTTGTTATAGCTTTATTGTATTTTGAGGGAATGGTCATATGTTAATTGCCTTGTGGACTCATGGTGATAGGTTTGGGGTCTTGTGGAGACATTATAATAGGTTTAGAATATTTTAGGGATGTGGTCATGAGTATAATGGATTTTGGATATGGGGTTATAAAATAAAGGATTGGTGGGGATTTGGACATAGTTTCAATGTCTAGTGGGGTCGTTTCCAATATAGCCTTGTCTTATACTAGGCTGTGTAGGTTGACATCGCATGGAGATCACGATGTCTAGTGGGGGTCTCCAGTTTCAATGGTAAGAGTTTATTTTTTCTACTCAGTGATGTATATGATCACACTTTTAGGTCCATGCCTCCTAGGGGAAGACATACATATTTCATGATGCTGTTAGGATATCAGGCTTGAACCTCAAGGATGTCTCAATTATATGTTAGCTTTGGACATCAATGTGGTTCCCAATATAACCTATTATGAGATAGGGGTCAAAACAAATGTAGTTCAAGTGAAGAATTTATGTCGGTGTTACAGTACTGGTCCATGCAGTTTAATATCACTGGGTATGTATGCTTGTTCCATTAAAGGAGAAATAATAAATAAAGGTGTGGGGATTATGAAGAGGGTCCTTACTAGAGGTTATGTATCAGCCCATATGATTTATACATGGTGAATCTTATCTTAACCATAGATGGTAGGGATATAGTTTAATTTCATATTTTATGGAAATTGTGGAGTAGTATAATGTACTAGGAATTTGATTATGGGATATTTAGTTTGAAATATTACAAATCAAACAAATTCTGGTTTATACCCAGGGAGAACATTTATTTATAAGAGATGTTGATAGGAAATTATCCCACCTTACAAAAAAGGTAAGCAGTTTCCCATAATGATTCCACTATTTGGAATTTCATGTCTACTGTGTAGGTTCTTATTGATATAATGTGTAATAAACATTACCTTGTTTAGGTGAGATTCATGTTTTTATAGATTTTATTTTATATGATTTAAAGCATCACGAATATATTATACACAACCAATTCATGGTGACAAGGGTATTTGAAATAGTGTTGATGATACCGGTCATGTGGAAGGTCAATAAATAAATGATCAAACTTTGAATGTCTATATGGTACTTGGGAACTAAATTTTTTAAGATATATATATTAAAAGGATACATTGTTTAGTGGAATATGAAGCGAATTTCGTAACAGTGTAGTGGTTTATGATTGTTAGTGTTCTCGTAAAATCTCATGTTCTATTGATTGTGATACCTATGAAAAAGACATAATCCCTACATTGGGTTGATGCCTTGGATCCCAAGGGGATGTTTTAAAAATAGTCATATTCCTTTTGTAACCCAAGGAGGTGCAAGGAGTATTCCTCTAGTTTGAATGGAATGATATTTAATTAAGGAAATATCCACACTAGTCATTGATGTTAATGAAATAATTGGAATATTTTGAAAAATGACTAATACCAATAGTGATAAATCTCATATTTGGTTCACAAATGAAAAAAATTATTGAATTTATAACTTATAATGGAAGTCCAAAGGATTTTACCCCTTAAATAAGCGGTGAACGGAGGTATTTATAATAACCGAAAAGGATTATACCTACCCTTCCTAAAAGTTACCTACTTCATGTATGATCAAATCTTTTAGATCTCCTACTACCTTCATGAATCCCTTTCCATGTGAAATGGATCCAAGATTCCTGAATCTTGACCCTTAGGTGGGTTCTGAGCACGTTTCATCCTGGATTAAACTCAAAACATCCATACATTCCTCAAAATATACAATAAAATTTGTTTTTAATTGTAAATAATGACATTGTTATTTTATTATTTACAGATTAAGTACTCTAGAAACTAATAATTAATTATGGAATAAAATCTATTTTTCCAAGTTTCAAAGTCACATCATCGCAATATTTTTGGGTATAGGGTGACAATATATCAATTGAAATAAAGTGAAATCCTTATCTATAGTTGTGATACCTGATGGTATTTTTTCTATTTTTCATAGAAAATAACCTTCTTGATGATACAAAATTGACAACCACTATTATAACACATCAGGGGGACTTTCGGCAGATTTATATGATAGAAGAGTCATCACATAGGATCCTTATATTGAACTCTTCAAATTTAACTAGGGGCACATATATTTCCAATATGTATGATAGAACCTTATAACATGAGATTGAATTTTTTATACTCTCATTTTCTCAAATCATGTATTTAGAGAGGCTATGGAATGTTTGTTTCGATAGTGTAATTCTGAATTGATATATAATTATATGATGATGATCTTATTAGATGATAGTAAACCTATATTTAAGGTCATTATAAGATAAAAATTTAAGTCATTTTAATATATATATATGAATCATTTTATATTGTAATCCTCTTTTAATTATACAGTTTCAACAATGGGGTACACCAAGAAAAAAATTGATGAGATGCCTCTCTTGATATATAATTCCACTAAATATTAGGATGTTGGGATTTCAGATGATTGGTGGATAAGGATTCATATACACAAAAAATGGATATAGTTTTATATCTTGATTCACAGTGCACATCATCATTCCATTGAATCCATATGAGTATCAAGAATATCTTATAATTCTTGGGATACCAACACATGAGTTATCCTTAGTCGAATTTTTTAAACTAGTGGTTGATGTATCCATAGTGGTGGGGACACGTTATAAAAAATAATAGGAATTATATAATGGGTGGATTGGTGTGATAAAAAACTAGTTTAAAAGATGAAATCTATATTTTTTGTTAAATAAATATTCTCCCATTAAAGAAGATACACAACTAGAGGAGATATGAAATCATATTTCTGATAGGCATACACAATTTTAATGCCTTAATAGATCAATTAAATATTACTCTACTCAACCACTATTATTAGGTTCTCATAATTGGTAATTCATTTTTATACATAGAAAATATCCCAATACATGAGTAGTGGGTGGGATATAGGTGTGGCCATAATATTATAGTTTTTTTGGTTGAAGCTTGATGAGTGGTCTTTAGTGGTATTTTTAAAGATGGTCCCAAATCATAGGGATTACATTTTTTAATTATATAATTATTCATTCAATACCTCCATGGGAGTGGAATGGTAACATCCCAAGTAAATATAGAATAAAATATTTTCAAATTTATTAATATTTTTTGAATTTAATATTAATTTTACTGTAAAGGGGTTTCTATGTTCGATGGCGTACCCGATACACAACAACATGTTTCTTTGAAATTTTACATTGCACTCTAATAATATAATAATATTGTTTTATATGTAGTTATAGCCTACCTTTTGTATTGGCGGGAAAAAATATAAATAACTGAAATATGATTATACTTGTTTGATAAATGTTTTATCATTTATGTAAAATAATATAGAAGATTAAAATGTGAATGAATCCAATTTTAAGCATAATTACTTTAAAAGGTCAATTTACCACATTTTAAAGGAGAAACCCACTTAAATACCTTTTTAGTCACATTTATAAGTTCTATTTGACCAAACAAAAATCTTTTTTAGAATCGGGACATCAAAATCCACTTTGGGTAAATTTTTGTTATTTTTCTGATAAAATTCAATTTTTAATGAAAAATGAAGTATTTTAATTCAAAAGTGCATTTTAATATAATTATTTTATATTTTTAGATTATATTTAAAAAATTTTTTAAAGTGTAATTATATTATTTTCTAACCATTTAATCCAATGTCGGTCATTGGAAGTAATTTCCCTTTGAAATTGGACATAATCAACTGTCAATCTTTTGATAGTTATTATTTCATAAAAACCAGTTTTTTATTTTGACAATGGATGTTTATTTCAAATTAAATAATCCAAATTTTATTTTTTTTAATTTTTGAAAATATACATCATTTTTGAATTGGTAATATCAAATACATCTTAGGGTTAATTTTTGGTATCTTTCTGAAAAACATCAATTTTTTATGAATTGTGAAACCACTAAGTAGTAGTTGAAAAACTAACATTTTCAGTTAAATGAAAATTTATCACTTCTGTGAATTGAATTTTTAAAATCCTACATACATGTTTGTTATTAGTATGTAAAATGTGGTTCAATAAGATGAAAATAAATTTCGGTGAATAGTAACTTCTGACTTTTTTACAGTGGTTAAATGTAGATAGGGTAATTCAAAGTAGAAAGAATATTATAATAATAAAAAGTTACCTTAACAGTTGTCCTAACATTATTGGATGAGTCATGGCTGACCATGGACATCTATGGGTCGACTTTTGGACCCCATGGAGCTACTTGGGAGGGATAAGGACACTTTATTTTAATTAACTTATAGAAAAGTAAAAAATGACATAAACAAATATCTTTTAGTAAATTAATTTTTAGGTGGTGTCATATAAGTTATAATTTCGACTCTAAATATTCATTAAAAATATTAAAATATTTCGTATGTCATGTTATTTTTTTTATAATTTTTATACATCAAATAAATTAAATTATTAATGTCACAATAATGATTCATTATTTACCTCATTAATAAATGGATTAAATAAATAATATTATAAATAATATAAATAATATCTAAAACCTATCCAAATATTTTGTATTATTTTATTTCGACCATAAGTCATATCATCTTATACTGTAATGATTTTTGGTCCTTTTGAAACCGAAGTATGTATATAATAAAATAATTGTTTCAAACTTTCCTAAAGAACCCCTCCTCCACATTATAAAAGGACACCACTTCTAACCCATTACTCACACTTCTCAAGCCTCTTGGCTGGTCCAACCTATTCTCAATTAAGATCCCTACAACCCTCTCCTCCTTTTATAAGACATACTTTAGGCAGAAAGCACTTCAATAAGTCTTTTTGGTTCAAACCAAATAAAGTTACCCAAACTAAAGGTAACGATTGCTCTTAACTTCTTTTCTTTAATTTTACTTCTCCAAAACCAAAACTCTATTTATTCCTATCTTTTATAACAAAACCAATATCCTCAATATACAAGGACGTTTGTATGATAAGGATTTTAACTAAAATTACAGACACCTCTATCTAATGGGTAAAGAACATATTGTTTCTGTGGATGGAAAACTAACGCCTCGTGAAATGATGATTTTTCGATTATCTCCTACAGTTTCTCATGGTGGACATTAAGATGACACTATATTTATATATGATATATATTATGTTTATGTTTTCTTTATGATTTTTGTATTTTCCATTTATATCATAACTTTAAGGTTACCATTATGGGTAAACGCGATAATTTCATTTGAGGAAGTGCAGACTACCGCACCACCAATGTGATATTACTCTTTAATGCTTTATATGGGATTTATAAAGGATAGAGTTAATGATATTATATAGGATATTATACTGTAATTAGAATATATCATTTTATCATTTTTTTAATTCCTTTAAAATAATAAATAGAAATTAAAGTAGCATTCATGCATACGTACGGCTTACTGTCTCCATGAACGGTGCATTTCATTTCCTACCTACAAATGTTAAGTACAATTATAAATATATGTATATACTAGATATATATGATATATATAATATATAAATCATGAATATTGTTTGGGATAAAATGAAATGTTGACCATTGGAACCAACTGTAAATATAAGAAGTCCATTTTTGACTCAAGTACCAAATATGGACAAAACAAACGTTATTAACTTAAATGATTACATAATTTCTATAACATGGTAATAACTTATATTTAAGGAATAATGAACATGAAAAATGTTATTAACAAAGTATAAATTATCTTTAGTTTGTTATTCAAAAAATTGATGAATGAACAGGTCAAGTCAGACATAAGGTAAGGGACTTCGTCCCAATCTCTATTCATTGAGGCATATTTCGATAATATATACCTTCTTCTATTACATGGTTTATAATAAAAACCTTTTAATTTTACTCTCATTCAATGTGTATAATTTGTTTACGAAGCATTTTACTAAACAACAAACATAATGTTTTCAACATTTGCGGCGACAATGACCTCTCTGCCGCTGTAATCTTTATTTGGCATCCTATTTAAGAAATAATGTTTTCTAAAATGAAATAGAAATCCATTATTATGTGTTTGTGTGTTTTGGTATTGAAAATAGCTATTAAAATAAATTTATTATTTCACTATCTTGAAATTATTTCGGGTGATTTTAAATTTAATGTTATTAGTGAAATGTTTGTATTTTAAATATTTTATGTGTTATGATTTTATAATGGTACTTGGACATTTGACGGGTGCTTATTTGATAAACCAAATGAGGGGTGGTGTCGTGATAAACATGTACGGGTGGTTATGTTATAACCTATAATTCATTGGTTATGGAAGTCGGCCATATGGATATTCCATTAAGTGATATGTGTGGAAGTCGACAATATGGTTATTCCACTAAAGAATGTTTATGTCCCAAGATACCTTTATATGTTATGTGTTATTTATATCGGTTGTATGGTATTCTTTTGGTTACAAAATTTTAATTATTGATCATTTATTCCATGAAGAGTATTTACTACTTCATAAAGGTGAAAAGTATTACGTATGATAAAATATTCATGGATCACTAGTAGTTTTGAAAAACTAACATTTTTTACCTTCATTGTGTATCCTTTACTGAGCTTTTTATGCTAAAACCAAGTTTTTGAAATCTTTTTCACAGGACATAATGTGGAATAGGTTCAAGGATAGGATCAACTAAAATGTAATAATGTCTAAAACATTAAAATAGACATGGCTCTTTTTTCATGAGTTTTTATTTTCTGAGAAAAATAAAAACTGAGTATATGTATCTACATGTATTATTCAAGTCTTCATGTATATGTTTTGACCTAATTATCAAAAACTCTAATCCTGAATAGATCCTTAATGATAATTATACATTTAATTCTAGATTATGTAATGTTTAAGGTCGGGTCCTTATTGTTGGTATAAGAGGTCGGTTTAGAAAACATTAGAAGTTAGGGTTTCGTTAAGATAATATCCATAAATTAATTTATGGTAATTTTGAGATGATATAGAATTTACTGATTACTATGTTGATTTGCCTAAGATATTTCTATGTTCAGAATTGTTTTCCGCAGAGGAAACATGGAACCTATATAGGGACAACATCAAGAGGAATTCAACTTCTCAAATTAGAAACCTGAGATGGTCAGAATCAGAACTGAACTATTTGTTGTAGTGATGGAACAATTGACTTAGCCTATAAATGGTGGTGGTATCTACGCACGAGGTTAGATATCTCAACCAAATAGAAACATGTCAGCAGTGGACAATTTCATGAAGCAACAACCCCCATCATTCAAAGGATTATCTGACCCTATGCTAGAAGAAGGGTGCATTAAATCCATGGAGAAAATTATCAAAGTCATGGGTTGGTCATAACATCAAAAATATAGTCTCGTTGTTTACCGTTTTGAAGGTGAAGCTGATCAGTGGTGGTCGATGGTGAAAAATATTAGGGATAGTGAGTAGATTGATGCTCTTGATTTGAAATAATTCAAAGGTAAGTTCCTTTAGAAATAATATCCTTAGGTTGTTTGACTTAGGATAGAAAAAAATTCCTTGAATTTGGGAAGGAGGATGATTCAGTGGCTGCTTATGAAAAAAATTCACACGACATGCAATGTATGATCCAAATTTAATCTGAGATCCTGATAGTAAGATAAATCGATTTTACTACGAACTAAATCCACGATATCGAAGAGCATTAGCCTCTCGCGAGTTCAAAAGATGTGAAAAACTTGTTTGATGTGCGGATAATGTGGAAATGGAGTTTGCCTATGATCAGTTGTTCTTTAAAAAACAACAGAATAAGAGGTCTAGTTGGTAATAAAAGGGAATGAAAATAATCCTAGAGGAAAGGAAACTAAAAATCCATCTAGTGATAAGTGTGCTAAAAAGAATCTAGGTGAATGTTTATCAATGTCTGGGATGTGCTTCTAGTGTGGTAAATATGGTCATATTGCTTGTAACTGTAAGGAAGATAATCAAGCAAGAAATGAAAAGGAAGTTGTATGATGTTTTATGTGCAATGAAATGCATCATTATGCAAATTAGTGTCCAGTGAATAGATCAACTGAGGGAAAGCAATTATATTACAGGAGAAAGGGGTACGGAAGTCCTTTTAACTACTTCAGCAGATGTTGGTCTGTCAAATGAAGTTGTATCAGGTACACTATTTGTTTTTTACATTATGACAATGTGTTGTTTGATTCGGGGTCTACACATTCGTTCATTTCTGAGAAGTTTGCAAGTAAATTGGGAATTCCATCTAAAGATATGAATCCTAAACTTATATTCAAAACATATGAATGAAACATTGAGACAAAAAGAAAATATAAGATCATTCCTATCCTTTTGTGTGGAATGAATCTACCTGAAAAACATATTGTTTTTCCTCTAATAGAGTTTGATGTTATTTTGGGTATGGTTTGGGTTTCCTTTTTTCATGCTAAGACTTACTATAGAGATAAAGAAGTTTTTTTTCAAAATGACTTTTAGTTTATGTACAAGAACGAACACTTGCATTTGATTAAGAAACAGGATGTTGATAAACTAGTATAAGATGAAAATGAATGTTACTTACCACATATTGTTGAATATAAAGGAACATTTCAGATTAATGATATTGTAGTAGTAAATGAGTATCTTGATGTTTTTTTGATGAGTTCTTTGGTATTATAACTGATCGATAAGTTGAATTTATGGTTGAATTAGTTCATGATGCTAAGAAAATTTCAAAACCCCCTAATCGAAAAGGTCAAATTTAACTTTTAGAGTTGAAGAATCAATTACAGGAGTTATTAGATAAATGTTTCATTTGTCCTAGAAAATGACCATGGGGTGATCCTATATTATTTGTTAAAAATAAATATGGTTCAATGAGACTTTTCATTGATTATAGTGAATTGAATAACATTGCTGTTAAGAACAAGTATCCTTAACCTCATATCGATGATTTGATTGATTAGCTCCAGGTAGCTCAGTATTTTTTTAATATTGACATAAGTTCCGGGTACCATCAATTGAAAGTAATGGAATCAAAAAATTTAAAGACCACGTTTTTTGTCAGATATGGCCGTTATGAATTTGTAGTTATGGATTTTGGTTTAACCAATTCACCTGCTGTATTCATGGATCTTAGGAATAGAATTTTCCCTGAGTTCTGGGATAAGTTTGTGGTTGTGTTCATTGATTATATTTTGGTTTATTCTAAAAGTAATGAGGAGCATGAATGTCATTTAAGGGTTTTCATGAAAACCTTACAAGAAAATAAACTATTTGGGAATTTCAGTATGTTTGAATTTTTGTTACACAGATTTCTTTCCTTTTTCAAATTATTTCAAAAAAAGGCATAACTATATATCCTTCTAAATCAAATTCTGTTAATGAATGGCCAAAACCAAAAATATAATAGAGATTCTATTTTTTCGTGGTTTAGTAGGTTATTACTAGTGGTTTGTTGAGAATTTTGCATTGTTGTCTAGTAAAATGTCTAATTTAACTAAAAAAGGTGTTAATTCTGTTTGGACAAATGAATGGGATGATTGTTTTCAGGAATTGAAAAAAATATTGGTGCAGACTCTAGTTTTGGCACCACCTTCTAGAAATGGTGAGATTGTTATTTATAGTGTTTTTTGTTGAAAGGTCATGGATGTGTCCTTATGTAGAATGATTAGGTAATCGCATACGCTTTATGTCAGTTGAAACCTCATGAGTTAAATTACCCTAGACATGATTTGAAATTTTCCCCTGTTGTTTTTTCATTAAAAATTTCAAGGCATCATTTGTACGGGGTAAAATGTGAAATATATACTGACCAGAAATTTTTAAATCATATATTCACTAAGAAATAATTAATCATGAGGCATAAGAGATGGTTGGAATTAATCAATTATTATAATTTCATGAATCATTACCATACTGGAAAAGTAAAAAAATTGGATAATGATTTGAGTAAAATATGTAATGCTTCATTAACCATTGTACGTTTGAATGAGATCCTTTAGTTTTTTATTTGATAAAAATTGGCATAGATGATTCTGGTGTAAGAAATTATTCTCTTTTGTTTCCAGTGTAAGTGAAATCATCTCTATCAGACAGCATTAATCAAGTGCAGAAGGAAGACTATGAATTACTGAAAAAGATAGAGTTGGTTCATATGGGTTTGTTGTCATATTTTAATGTTGATAATGATTGTGTTTTGATGTTTAGGAAATGATTATGTGTTCCTTGTGATTCACAGTTGATGATTGAGTTGTTATGTGATGCCCAAAATTTCCCATTTCAGTTAATCCTGGAAGTACTAAGATGTACAGAGATCTCAGAGAGTATTACTGAAGGTATGGAATGTAAAGTGATATTGTTTACTTTACTATGAAGTGTTTGACTTATCAATAGGGTAGTACAGAGATGCAGTTATTGAAATGAATGCTTTAGTCTTTATCCGTGCCAGAGTGGAAATGGGAAAATATATCGATGTACTTTGTTATAATATTACCAAAGACATCTCGAGGTAATAATATAATTTGGTATATGTTTGATTGATTGAATTAATCTGCACATTTCCTTCCTATTCAACATACTTTTCCCCTAGATCAACATTCTCGGTTGTATGTTAAAGAGATAGTCAGGTTATATGGTTTTTCCCTCTCTATTGTATCTGATCATGATTCCATGTTTACTCCTAAATTTTAGAAAGGCCTGTAGAAGTCATTGGGTACTGAGTTAAATTTTAGCACAGATTTTCATCCACAATCATATGGGCAATCAGAATGAACAATTCAGACCATGGAGGATATTATATGTGCTCGTTCACTAGTTTACTAGTGATATTAGGACCAACATCTTTATTTGGTTGAATTTACGTATAATAATAATTTTCATTCTAGTATACAGATTGCTATGTTAGAGGCATTATAAGGGAAGTGGTGTCGAACTCCTGCTTTTTAGGATGAATTTGGTGAAAGGAAGAAGATGGAAGCAGAATTGGTAGAAGATATGGTAGAAAATGTTCAGTTGATTCAGAAGAACTTGAGAATAGCTCAGAGCATGCAGAAAACTTATGCGGATAATCGGAGAAAGGAACATTCTTTTGAGGTAGGTGATCATGTCTTTCTCAAAGTTTCTCCATGGAAAAGTGAGATCTGTTTTAGTGTGAAAGGAAAGATGAGTTCGAGATTCATTGGACCTTATTAAATCTTATTGAAAGTTTTATCAGTTGCATATAGAGTGTCTTTACCTCCATGTTTATCCTAGGTACACAATGTTTTTCATGTTTCAATGTTGAGAAAAGTATATGCCAGATCCATCTCAAGTTTTTAGTCTAATAATAGTTCAGTTTGAAGAGAGTCTCTCTTATGAGGAACAACCAGTCTGGATTCTTGACCATAGATAGAAAATGTTGCGGAATAAGGTAATTCACCAGGTAAAGGGTTTTTGTAAAAACCAAATGGTTGAAGTGGCAACATGGGAAAATAAAAATTCTATGAGGGACAAATACCCACGTATATTTGATAAGTGAATAAAATTTTGAGGATGAAATTGCCTAAAGGGGGGAAGGATGTAACATCCCATGTAAATAAAGAATTATATATTTTCATATTTATTAATATTTTTTAAATTAAATATTAATTTTACTTTAAAGGGGTTTCAATGTCCGATGGTGTACCTGATACGCAAAAACGGGTTTCTTTGAAATCATACGTTGCATAGTAATAATATAATAATATTTTTTTAAATGTAGTTAACACCTAGATGTTTTATTGGCTGGAATGAATATATCATACTAAAATATGATTATACATGTTTTTTAAATGTTTTACCATTTATGTAATAAAATATTGAGGCATAAAATGTGATTGGGTCTAATTTGAAGCATAATTTACATTAAATGGTCGAATTACTGCCTTTTAATGGCGAACCCTAATTAAATATAATTTGGTAACTTTTATATGATATATATAACCAAATAAAATTATTCTTTAGAATCAGGAAATCAAAATTCACTTTGGGTAAATTTTTGGTATTTTTCAGATAAAATTCAATTTTTAATGAAAAATGAAAAATGTTGAATTTTAATTCTAATGTTCATTTTAATATAATATATTTTTATGGATAGATTTTATTTTTAATTATTTTTAAAGTGTAATAATAATATTTTTTTACCATTTAATCCAATATTGGTCCTTGGAAGCAATTTCACCTTGAATTTGGACATAATCAACTTTCCATTTTTTTGATAGTTATTATTTCTTAAAAACAAGCTTTTTGTATTGAAAATGAGAAAAAAATTTAAATTAATTAATCCAAATTCAATGTTTTTAATTTCGTTAAATTTATATCATTTCTGAATATGGAATATCAAATATATCTTTAGATTAATTTTTGGTATACTTCTGAAAAACGCCAATTTTTGATGAATAGTGAAACCACTAAGTAGTAGTTAAAAAACTGACATTTTCATTTAAATAAAATTTTACTGCTTCCGTAAATTGAATTTAAAAAATCCTACATAGATATTTTTTATTATTATTTTAAATTTTGTTCAATAAAATGAAAAAAATATTTGGTGAATAGTTTCGTTTGACTTTTTTACTGCTGTTAAAGGTAAATACGGTAATTCAAGGTAAAATAAATATTATAATAATAATAAAGTACATGAAAACTTATCCAACCCTTATTGTAGGAGAAATGGTCAATAATGGGCATCCTTTTGTCGATTTATGAACCACATGAATCCACTTGGGAGTGATAATGACACTTTATTTTAATTTATTTAATGGAAAGGAAAAAATGACACAAACAAATATCTTTTAATACATTAATCTTTACATTATGTTAAATAAGTTATATTTTCAACTATAAATATTAATTGTTAAGATAAAATAATTTCCTATATAATAGAATTTATTTTATAATTTTTAGACATTAAAAAATTAGATTATTTATGACACAATAATGATGAAGTATTTATCTCATTAATAAATGGCTTAAATAAATAAGATTATAAATATTAATATAATATCCAAAACCTATCAAATTCTTATTGGACGATATTATTTAGGGAATGAGTCATGTTATCTTAGGCTTCAATGTAATTTGGAACTTTTTAAACCTATGATAAGTTTATAATAAAAAAAGTGTTTCAAACTTTCCTAAAGAGCCCCTCCTCCCCCTTATAAAAGTACACCACTTCTAACCCATTATTCAAACTTGTAAGGCCTATTGGAAGGTCCAAACAGTGAACAATTAAGCTCTCTACATCCCACTCCTCTTTTTATAATACATACCTTATGCATAAGTAACTTCAAGAAGTCCCTTTGGTTCAAACCAAAGGGTGTTACCCAAATTAAAGGAAACAATTCCTCTTAACTTCTTTTCTTTCAATTTACCTCTCCAACCCCTAAACTCTGTTTATTACATTATTTTATAACAAAACTAGTATCATAAATATAGAGGGATGTTTTTATGAGATTCATTTTAATGACACATACAAACACCTCTATTTAATGTGTGATGAACATACTATTTCCAGGGATGGAAAACTAACGCCTCGTGAAATGATTATTGTACAATTATATCCTACCGCCTCTCATAGTGGACATTAAGATGAAACTATATATATAATATTTTTATTATGTTTATTTTTCTAATGAATCTATATTTTTCTTTTATATAATTCCTTTATTCTTTCCATTATGGGTAAACGCGATAATTTAATTGAGGAAGTGCGGATTACCGCCCCCTGAAAGTGATATGACTAGATAATGAGATATGTGGGACGTATAATGGATGGAGTTAATGATATTATATATGAAATTATACTAGAATTATAATATATATATGTATCATTATGTTTTAATTCCATTTAATTAATTAATCAAAATGAAAGTAGCATTCATGCTTATGTACGACTTACTGTCTCTAAGAATGGTACATTTCATTTCTTACCTCCAAAATGTTATGTACTATTATAAATACATGTATATTCTGGATATTTATGATATTTATAATATATAAATAATGAATATCATGTTGGATATAATGAACTTTTGACCATCTCAATCACATGTAATTATAAGAAGTCCATTTTTGACTCAAGTATCATGTATGGACAAAACAAATATTATTAACATAAATGATTACATAATGTTTATAACATGGTAATAAGTGATATAAAAGGAATAATGAACATGAAAAAGGTTCTTAAACAAGTAGAAATTAAATTTAGTTTATTATTCATGAATTTAAAGAATGAACTAGTCAAGTCAGACATGAGGTATGGGGCTTCTTCTCAATCTCCTTTCATTGAGGTATATTTCTATAATATATACCTTCTTCTATTACACGGAGTATAATAAAACACTTTTAATTTTACATTCATTCAATGTAAATCTTTTTTCTATGAAGCATTTTAATCAATGTCAAATGTAATTTTTTTAATGCTTGTGGAAACAATGACCTCTATACCACCGTGTTCATTATTCGGATTCCTCTATAAGTCGTAATGTTTTCTAAAATTAAAAGGAAATCCATTATTCTATTATTGGGTGTTTTGGTATTGAAAATGGTTTTTGAAATTAATTGATTATTTCAATATATTGAAATTATTTCTTGTGATTACAAATTTAATGTTATCAGGGAATTATTTATATTTTCAATATTTTAAGTGTTATGATTTTATAATAGTACATGGACATTTGACTAGTGGTTATGTGATAAACGAGATGATGGGTGGTTCCGTGATAAACTAGGATGGATGGTTACGTTATAGCATCCAATGCATCTAGTATGGAATTCGACCGTATGGATATTCCATTTAGTGATATGTGTGGATGTCAATCGTATGGTAATTCTACATAAGAATACTTATGTCCTAAGATACCTTTATATGTTATGTGTTATTTATATGGGTTATATGGTCATCTTTTGGTTACAAAATGGTAAGTATTGATCTTTTATTAAATGGAGAGTATTTACTACCTCATATAGGTGAAAATTATTACTTATGATAAAATGTTCATGGTTTACTACTTTTTTAAAAAAATACCAGTTTTCCCTTCTTCGTGTATCCTTTACTAATCTTTTTATCCTCATCCCATAATTTTTAAATGGTTTTCAAAGGACATAAATTGGAATTGGTTCAAGGATGGGATCAAGGAAGTTTCATGTTGTCTAAAACAAGGAACTATACATGAATTTTTTTTCAAGAGTTTTTATTTTGTGAAAAAATAGAAATTGAGTAGACGTGTCTACATGTATTATTCAATTATTCATGTATATGTTATGGCCTAATTCACTAAATCTATAAACTTAAAAATTCCCTCAATTTGAATTATACATTTAATTAAATATTATGTAATGTTTAAGGCCTTGTGCTTATAGGAATTATCTATGTATACCCTTATATTGTAATGTTTTGAAGAATATGTTGTGTCAATAGTGATGAAATTTACTGATAAGAAAACTGTAGAAGGAAACCCATATTGGATTAGGGGAGGAATGTATGGAATCGGATTTAAACCGTTAATAATATTGAATTAAATGAATAATTCACATTTATGATCTTTTCAGGTTTAGAGTTTTATAGAATTAGGACATAACTATTACATCTCAAAAGATTACAAAGCAAACACTTACACATAGTTACAATTTTTTTGCAAAACATGAACTCTTGAAAAAAAAAAGAGTCATGTCTTGTTCCATGTCTAAGATAGCATGACTTTTCCTTGATCTCATCCATGACCCTATTCCACATTATGTCCTCTGAAAAACATTTCAAAAACTCGGGATTAGCCTAAAAAGATTAGTAAGGGATACAAAAAGATGTAAAACTATTTGTTTTTTAAAACAAAAAGTAAACCATCAATACATTAAAATAAGTAATACTTTTCACCTTTATAAAGTATTAAATACTTTTCACTGAATAAAATATCATTACTTACCATTTTTGTAACCAAACTATTACAATAAAACCCATAACATATAAAGGTCACTTAGGACATACACATACATAAATGGAATAACTATATGGTTGACTTCCACACATATCACTAAATGGAATAGAAATATGGCCGACTTACATACCCAATGCATTGGAGGTTATAATGTAACCAACCATCCTTGTATTCACGACACCACCCATCATTTGGTTTATCACTTAACCACCCGTCAAATGTCTAAGTACCATTATAAAATCATAAGAATTAAAACAAATATAAAAGAGAGAAAACATTTCCACATTTCAATCACAATATATAATGTAAATATATTGACATAACAAATCCATTATCAAAACCATTTTCAATAAAAAAAATACATAAAAGAGTATATGGTATTTATTTTCTTTTAAAAACATTAAGGCTTGTTAAGGAATCCAAAGATCAAATAATACTCGTGGTAGTGGAAAATGGCATTGGCACTGCATACTTTAAAAGAAACATTACTTTTTTTCATTTAGTAAAATGCTTCATAGAAAAATATTCCTTTTGAAAGTTCAAGGGTGTTTATACAGTGTATAAAAGAATGTCGTGTATTAAAACAAAACATGCCTCAATGAAAGGAGATTGAGACGAAGTCCCTTACCTCATGTCTGACTTGACTCGATCATTCTTTAATATCCTGAATAATAAAATAAAATTAATTTCTACTTTCTTAAGAAACTTTTTCAAGTTTATTATTCCTTTTATATCACTTATTACCATGTTATAAACAATATGTAATCATTTAAGTTAATATTCATTTTTTCGATATTTGGTACTTGAGTCAAAAATGGTCTTATTATAATTAAATTTTGTTCATCTGGTAAATAGTTCATTATATCTAGAATTATATTCATGATTTAGATATCATATATATCATATATATCTATTATATACATATATTTATAATAGTACATAACATTTAGAGGTAAGAAATGAAATGTACCGTTCATGGAGACGGTAAGCCGTACGTATGCATGAACACTACTTCCATTTCTATTTAATATTTAATTGAATTAAAACATAATGATACATAATAGTATTATAATTCTAGTATTTTATAATATATAATATCATTAAATCTATCCTTTATATGTACGACATATGGTATGAGCGAGTCATATCACTTTGAGGGGGCGGTAGTCCGCACTTCCTCTAATGAGATTATCACATTTACCCATAATGGAAACCATAAAGGCATTCTATAAATGGAAAATACATAAATATAATGAAAACATAAACATAATATATATCATATATAAATATAGATCCATCATAATGGCCATCATGAAAGGCGGTAGGGGATATTTGAACAATCATCATTTGTGAGGTGTTAGTTTTCCATCCACAGAAACATTATGCTCTTTATCCATTAGATAGAGGTGTGTGTAAGTGTAGTATGAATCCTTCTCATAAAAAAATCCTAGTATATTGAGGATACTGGTGTAATTACAAAATAAAGGAACAAAAAGAGTTTAGGGATTGGAAAAGTAAAATAAAAGAAAACAATTAAAGAGAAACTATTACCTTTAATTTGGGTAACTCCCTTTGGTTTGAACCAAAGGACATATTTAAGTACCTTCTACCTAAGGTAAGGCTTCTAGGAAGAAGAGAGATATATAGGGAGATTAGTTGGGTAGATTTTGGATGATACTATAGTATTGAGAGGTGTGTGTAATTTTTTTGAAGTGGTCTCTTTTTATAAGGGAGAGGATGAGCTCTTTAGGAAAGTGTGAAAACATTATTTTATTATATAATCATATTCAGTTTCTAATGGTCCAAAAATTAATTATAGTCAATGATAGGATGACCAATGATCGAAATAAAATCATTCAATAGAAATTTTATAGGTTTTGGATAATATTTTAATCATTATAATCATATTTATTTAAATGATTTATTCATGAGGTAAACACTGCATCAGTATTGTGTCATAAATAATTTAAACTATTTGATGTCTAAAAATTATAAAAAAAATACCATGATATATGAAATCGTTTTATCATTACAATGAATATTTATAGTTGAATGGATAATTTATATAACCCCTTCTAAAAATTAATTGACTAAAAGATATTTGCTTTTGTCATTTTTGCCTTTATTTTAAGTTAATTAATCTAAATTTTCATTATCACTGCCAAGTGGCTCAATGGGGTTCAAAAATCTTCCCAAAGATGCCCATGGTCGTAAATAACTCAACCAATAAGTTTTTTACAAGTGTTAAGGTAATTTTGAATTATTATAATATTTTCATAACCTTGAATTACCATATTTACCTTTAACTTTGATAAATAAAAGTCAAAAGTGACTATTCACTAAAAATTATTTTCATCTTATTGAACAAAATTTTACTTCTTTATAACTACCATGTATGTTGGATTTTTGAAATTCAATTCACATATGTGGTAAAATTTCATTTAAATGAAAAAGTCGGTTTTTTTAACTACTACTAAGTGGTTTCGCTATTCATCAAAAATTGATGTTTTTTAGAAAAATACCGAAAATTAAGCCTAAGCTATATTTGATATTATTAATCTAAAAATTATGTATATTTTTCCAAACTGAAAACATTGGAGTTTCATTAATTAATTGTAAAATTAAATCCTATTGTTAAAACTAATAGTGTGTTTTAAGAAACAATAACTATCAAAAGATTGACACTTGTTTATATCCAATTTCAAAGTGAAATTAATTCCAATGACTAACATTGTATTAAATGGTAAAAAAATATTCTAATTACTCTTTAAAACCAATTAAAAATATAATATTACAATATAAATTAATTATATTAAAAGGCACTTTTGAAATAAAATACAATATTTTCACTATTCATTAAAAAATGAACTTTATCAGAAAAATTCAAATAATTTACATAAAGTTAATTTTGATGTCCCCATTCTAAAAAAGGATTTTATTTGGTCATATATAATGTATTAAAGTAACCAAAAATATATTTATAGAGGTTTCTCCACTAAAAGGTAGTAAATCGACCTTTTAATGTAAATTATGCTTAAAATTAGATTCATTCACATTCTAGGCCTCTAACTTTTATTTGATAAATGTAAATACATTTAGAAAAAATATATAATCAAATTTTAGTTAGTTTTTTTAATTTACTCCAATACAACATATAAGAGTTAACTACCATTTAATATAATAATATTATATTATTATTGTGTAACGTACGATTTCAAAGAAACCTGTTGTTGCGTATCGGGTACGCTATCGAACATTGCAACCCTTTTAAAGTAAAATTAATATTTAATTAAAAATTATTAATAAGTATGAAAATATCTATTTCTTCATTTACTTAGGATGTTACATCCTTCCCCCCTTTTGGAAATTGCATCATCGTAATTTTTATTCACTTATCAAAATAAGTGGGGGTATTTATCTCTCATAGCATTTACATATTCCCACGTTGCCTCTTCAACCATATGGTTTTTCCACAAAACCATTACCTGGTGAATTACCTTATTTCACAACACTTTCTCTCTAAAGTCAAGAATCTGGACTTGTTTTTCTTCATAAGAGATATTCTCTACCAACTGAACTACCTTTGGGCTCAAAACATGAGATGGATCTGGCATATACTTTCTCATCATCGAAACGTGTAAAAAATTGTGTACCTGGAAAAAACATGGAGGTAAAGCCACTTTGTACACAACTAATCCAACTTTCTCCATAATTTTATAAGGTCCAAGCAACCTTGGACTCAACTTTCCCTTCTTACCAAAACGAATCACACTTTTCCATGGTGAAACCTTGAGAAAGACATGATCACCTACCTCAAAAGAAAGATCCTTACGTCGGTTATATGAATAACTTTTCTACATACTCTGAGATGTTCTCATGTGCTTCTGAAGTAACTGAACATTCTTTCCCATCTCTTCTAACAATTCTGGTCCCATCAGCTTCCATTCACCTACTTCAACCCAAAAATATGGAGTTTGACAATGTTTTCTATATAATGACTCAAATGGAGCCATCTGTATACTTGAATGAAAACTGTTATTATATGAGAATTCAACCCAAGAAGGTGTTCTTTACAGCTTCCCTATTAATCAATCGAATAAGCATGTAGAATATCATCCAATGTCGGAATTGTTCGTTCTGACTTCCCATCAGATTGATGGTGAAAATCTATATTAAATTTAATTCAGTACACAAAGACATTTGAAGGCCTTTCCAAAAGATAGAAGTAAACCTGAGATCATGATCAGATATAATGGAGAGGGGAACTCCATGAATCCTGACTATCCCTTTAACATATAACCGACAAAGTTGATCTAGAGATAAAGTATCTCGAATAGGAAGTAAATGAGGAGATTTAGTAAATCGATCAACTATAACCCATATTGCATTATTACTTCGATATGTCTTTGGTAATCCCACAATGAAGTACATGGATATACTTTCCCATTTCCACTCTGGCACTGGTAGAGGCTTATGCATTGCTTTCAGTAACTGCCACTCTGCTTTAACATGATGAAAATTCAAACACTTCACAGTAAAATCAGCAATATCTCTTTTCATTCAATCCCACCAGTAATAATCACATAGATCTCTATACATCTTAGCACTGTCAGGATGAACTGAAAACAGAGAACAATGAGCTTCACATACCAACTAATTATTCAACTATGAATCACAAGGTACACATAATCCCTATCCAAATATCAAAACACAATCATTATAAATGTTAAATTCAGGGAAATTATCCTTTTGAAACAACTCTACCATTTTCTACAACTCACTGTCTTCATTCTGTGCTTGCTTTATTCTATCTGATAAAGATGATCTCCCTAACACCTGATACAAAACAGAATAATTTCCTACACCAACAACTTCTTTGCCATAATTCATCAAATCAAAAACCAAAGGATCTTGTTTCAAATTTAGTACGGTTAATGAAGCATTAATTATTAGACTCAAAGCATCAGCCACTTTATTTAATTTTCCCGGATGGCAATGGATCATGAAATCAAAATCCTTGATTAATTCCATACACATATTCTACCTCAAGTTCAATTCGTTTTTAGTGAATATATACTTAAAACGTTTTTGATCAGTATATATTTCACACTTCACTCAATACAAATGGTGCCTCCAAATTTTTAAAGCAAAAAAAGCAGTAGCTAATTCCAAATCATGTGTAGGGTATTTTAACTCATGGGGTTTCAACTGACGTGAAGCATAAGCAATTACGTTATCATTCTGCATTGGGACACAACCCATTACATTCAAAGAAGCATCACTATAGATAACAAACTAAAAATTTCTGGATGGCAATGTGAAAATTGGAGCATTCCACAATATTCTTTTGAATTCCTCAAAACAATCATCACACTCTTTTGTCCAAATAAACTTAACACCTTTTCGAGTTAACTTAGTCATTGGACTAGATAACCATGAAAAATGTTCAACAAACCTCCGGTAATAACCTTCCAAACCAAGAAAACTATGAATATCATTTATATTTGTGGGTCTTGTCCATTCTTCAACAACTTTTGTTTTAGCAGGATCAATAGTTATGCCATTTTTTGTAATAATGTGACCAATGAAAGAAATTTGTTGCAAACAAAACTCACACGTTCTGAATTTCCCATAAAGTTTCTTTTCTTTTAAGGACAGAAAGATGACCCTTAAATTACATTCATTCTCCTCTTTAATTTTTTAATAAACCAAAATATCATCAATGAACACAGCCACAAACTTATCCAAAAACTCACAGAATATTCTATTCATAAGATCCATGAATATAGCAGGTGCATTGGTTAAACCAATATTCATAACTAAATATTCATAATGGCCATATCTAGTATGAAATGTGGTATTTAGAATGTATACTTCCATTACTTTCAACTGATGGTACCGTGACCTAAAATCGATCATCAAAAAATAATGATATCCCTAGAGTTGATCAATCAAATCATCGATATGAGGAAAAGGATAATTATTCTTAACAGTTATGTTATTCAATGCTTTATAATCAATGAAATGTCTCATGGAACCATATTTCTTTTTATCAAACAAGACAGGGGAACCCCATGGTGATGTTCTAGGTCGGATGAAACCTTTATCTAATAACTCTTTCAATTTCTTCTTTAACTCTAAAAGTCCAATTTGAGCCATTTGATAAGGGGGTTTTGAAATTGGCTTAGCATTAGGAACTAATTCAACAGTAAATTCAACTTCTTGATCTGGTATAATACCAGGAAACTCATCGAGAAAAACATCAAGGTACTCATTTACTACTATAACATCATTAATCTCAACACTTTATTTATTTTAAAAAATATGATCAAGGTAACATTAATTTGCTTCTTTTACTAGTTTCTCAACATACTGATATGTTATCGAAAGCAAGGGTTCATTCTTGTACACAAACTGTAAATATTTCAAAAATGAAACCTCTTTAGCTATGCAGTCAACCATAGAATCATAAACAAAAAGCCAATCCATGCCCAAAATAATATCAACTCTAATAGATGTAATATAATAAGTTTTACAGGTAGATTATTTCCGCACACAAGGACAATAATGTTCTTATGTTTTCTTTTTATATCAACATTTCTTCCCGGTGTTTTTACCGTTAGCTCAGTATTCATATCTTGAGGTAGAATTCCCAATTTCCTGGAAAACATCTCAGAAATGAAAGAGTGTGTAGAACCTGAATCAAACAACACATTGACATAATATGAAAAAACAAATAGTGTACCTGATACTACTTCGTTTGATGTCCCATCATCTGCTGAAGTAGTTGCAAATGATTTCACCACCCCTTTCTACTTGTAGTCTGGCTGATTTTCCTTAGTTGAGTTCTTAATTGGACACTCATTTTCATAATGACCCATTTCATTACACTTAAAACATCTTACCGATGGTTTTTCATTGCCTGCTTGATCATCTCCCTTACAGTTACAAGCAATATGACCAAACATACCTCACTAGAAGCACATTATATACTTTGATAAACATTATCCAGGATGCTTTTTACCACACATCTCACAAGTTGGATATTTAATTTTCTTACCTCCGGGCTTCTTTGGTGATCCATTTCCCTTTTCTAGACAACTGGACCACTTATTCTGTTGTTTGTCAATGAACACCTGATCATCAGAAAACACTATTTCCTCCTTCTCTACACACCGAACAAGTTTTTCATATCTTTTGAACTCATGAGAGGCTAATTCTCTTCGATATCATGTCTTTAGTCCTGAGATAAATCGATTTATATTACTATTAAAATCTACGATAAAATTTGGTGCATAGCTTTCCAGTCAAGTGAACTTTGCTTCATAAGCAGCCACTAAGTCATCCTCCTACCTCAATTCCAGGAATTGTTTTTCCATCCTAAGAAAAACCACCATAGGAAATTATTTCTCAAGAAACGTACATTTTAATTCATCCCAAACAAGAGCATTAATCTCATCATTATCCCTAATTTTTTCACCATCGACCACCACTGATCAGCTTCACCTTCAAAACGGTAAATTGAAAGACTAACCTTTTGATGTTCTGAACAACCAATGATATAAAAAAAACTTATCCAGTTATTTAATCCACCCTTCATCTAGAACAGGGTCAGATGATCCACTGAATGATGGGGGATGTTGCCTCATGAAATTCTCCACTACTGACATGTTCCTATGTGGTTGATCTGGAAGATCTCGTACATGGATAACACCACCATTTATAGCTTGAGTCAACTGTTCTATCACTATAATAAGGTGTTCAGTTCCGATTCCGACCATCTAAGTTTTTTGATTTGGAAGGTTGTCTTCCTCCTAATGTCATCCCAACATAGTTTCAATGTTTCCTCTACAGAAAACCATTATGAACCTAGAAATATCGTAGGCAAAGCAACATGGTAATCTGTAAATGCTATAGGATTTCAATGTTATCATAAATTACTTTATGGATATTATTTTCACAATACACTAACTCTAAAAGTTATCTAGACCGACCTCTAAAACCAACAGTAAGGACCTGGCCTTAAACCTTACATAATATTGAATTAAATGAATAATTCACATTGAGGATCTTTTCAGGTTTAGATTTTTAGAGAATTAGTACATAACTATTACATCTCAAAAGATTACAAAGTAGACACTTCTATATAATTTCCATTTTTTACAACACATGAACTCTTGAAAAAAAAGTGTCATGTCTGGTTACATGTTTAAGAGGGCATGACTTTTCCTTGATCTCAAACATGACCCTATTCCACATTATGTCCTGTGAAAAAACATTTCAAAAACATGAGATGAGCATAAAAAGCTTAGTAAGGGATACAAAAATAAATAAAACCATTAGTTTTTTAAAACAACAGGTAAAAAATGAATACTTTAACATAAGTAATACTTTTCACATTTATGAAGTAGTAAATACTCTTCACTAAATAAAAGATCATTACTTACCATTTTTGAAACCAAAATATTACCACAAAACCCATACATATAAAGGTAACGTGGGACATAAACATACTTAAATGGCATAACCATACGGTCGACTTCCACACATATCACTAAATAGAATAGCCATATGTCCAACATCCATACCCAATGAATTAGAGCTTATAACGTAACCACCCATCCTGGTATTCACTACACCACGCTTCATTTGGTTTATCACATAACCACCCCTCAAATGTCCAAGTACCATTATAAAATCATATGAATGGAAACAAATATAAAGGAGAGAAATAATTTCCACATTTCAATAACAATATATCACTTAAATATATTTACATAACAAATCCATTATCAAAACCATTTTCAATACAAAAATATATAAAAGACTATATGGTATTTATTTTCGTTTAAAAACATTATGGCTTGTTGAGGAAGACAAAGATCAAATAATACTCACGGCAGAAGAAAAGGTTGTTGTCGCCACTTATGTTAAAAGAAACATTCCTCTTTTTCATTTAGTAAACCTCTTAATTGAAAAATATTCCCTTTGAAAAGTCAAGTTTGTTTATATAGCGTGTAAAATAAAGTTGTGTATTAAAACAAAATATGCCTCAATGAAAGGAGATTAAGACGAAGTCCCTTACCTCATGTCTGACTTGACCCGTTCATTCATTAATATCATTAATAATAATCTAAAGGTAATTTATACATTCATAAGAACCTTTTTAAATATTATTATTCCTTTTATATCACTTATTACCTTGTTATAACCATTATGTAATCATTTAAGTTAATAATTTTTGTTTTGTCGATATTTGGTACTTGAGTCGAAAATGGACTTCTTATAATTACATGTTGTTCATGTGATCAATAGTCCATTATATCCAAAATTTTATTCATGATTTAGATTTCTTATATATCATATATATCTAGTATGTACATGTATTTATAATGGTACATAACATTTAGAGGTAAGAAATGAAATGCACCATTCATTGAGACGGTAAGCCGTACGTACGCATGAAGGCTACTTACATTTTTATTTCATATTTAAAGGAATTAAAACATAATGATATATAGTAGTATTATAATTACATTATTTTATCTTATATAATTTTATTAAATCTTTCATTTATATGTACTACATATGGAATGAATGAGTCATATCACTTTGAGGGGTGGTAGTCCGCAATTCCTCTAAGGAGATTATCACGTTTACCCATAATGGAAACCATAAAGCCATGATATAAATTGAAAATATAGATGTATGAAGAAAAAATAGACATAATATATATCATATATAAATATATTTCCATCATTATGGAAACCATGAGAGGCGGTATGAGACATTTGAACAATCATCGTTCCGTGAGGTGTTAGTTTTCCATCCACAAAAACATTATGTTCTTCATCCATTAGATGGAGGTGTGTGTATGTGTTGTTCAAATCCATCACATAACAATATCCTAGTATATTTAGGATACTGGTGTTGTTACAAAAGAAAGGAATAAAAATATTTTAGGGATTGGAAAAGTAAAATAAAAGAAAACAATTTAAGAGAAACTATTGCCTTTAATTTGGGTAACTCCCTTCGGTTTGAACCAAAAGACTTTTTGAAGTGCATTTTTCCTAAGGTAAGGCTACTAGGAGGAGGAGAGGGATGTTGGAAGCTTTTTTGGGTAGAGTTTGGATGAGCGAAAAGGCTTTAGAGGTGTGTGGAGTTGGTTATAAGTGGTCTCCTTTTATAAGGGAAGGGAGGGGCTCTTTAGGAATGTGTGAAAACATTATTTTATTATATAATGATATTCAGTTTAGAATGGTCAAAAATTCATTATAGTCGAAGATAATATTAATCATGGTTGAAATAAAATCATCCAATAATAATTGGACAGGTTTTGGATAATATTTTAAGCATTATAATATTAATTATTTAAATGATTTATTAATGAGGTAAACACTACATCATTATTGAATCATAAATAATTTAAATTATTTGATGTCTAAAAATTACAAAAAAATACCATGATATAGGAAGTATTTTTATATTTATATGGTATATTTATATTAGAAAGGTATAAAACCTTTTAAAAATTAATTTACTAAAAGATATTTGCTTTTGTCATTGTTTCCTTTAAATTAAATTAATTAATATGAATTGTCATTACCACTCCCAAGTGGCTCAATGGGATCCCAAAATAGTCCCAAGATTCCCATGGTCATATATTACTCAACAAATAATGTTTGGACATGTTTTAAGGTAATTTTGAATTATTATAATATTCTTTTAATCATGAATTACCCTACTTACTTTTAACCACGGTAAATAAAAGTCAAAAGTTACTATTCATAAAAAATTATTTTCATCTTATTGAACCAAAATTTACTTCTTGATAACAAACAAGTATGTCAGGTTTTTGAAATTTAATTCATAGAAGTGGTAAAATTTTATTTAAATGAAAAATTTAGTTTTTTAACTAATATTAAGTGGTTTCACTATTCATCAAAAATTAACATTTTTCAGAAAAATACCAAAACTTTAGCCTATGATATATTTGATATTCTGAATTGAAAAATGATGTATATTTTTCCTAATTCAATTTATAGGTGTTTCATTAATTAATTTTAAAATTAATTCCCATTGTTAAAACAAATAGCGTGTTTTATGAAATAATAACTATCAATAGATTAACACTTGATATGTCCAATTTTAAAGTGAAATTAATTCAAATGACCTACATTGGATTAAATGCTAAAAATATATTCTAATTAAACTTTAAAACCAATTAAAAATATAATCTAACCAGGTAAATAAATTAGATAAAATGTCACTTTTGAAATAAAATACAATATTTTCACTATTCTTTAAAAAAATTAACTTTATCATAAAAATTCCACAAATTTACACAAAGTAAATTTTGATATCCCCATTCTAAAAAGATTTTATTTGGTCATATAAGAGGTATTGAAGTAACAAAAACTAAATTTAATGAGGGTTTTCAATTAAAAGGTGGTAGGTAGACCTTTTAATGTAAATTATGCTTATAATTAGATTCATTCACATTTTAAGCCTCTAAATTTTATTGGATATATGTAAATACATTTAACAAACATATATAATAATATTGTAGTTAGCTTTTTTCACTCCCGCCAATAAAAAAGCTAGGATTTAACTACCATTTAAAATAATAATATTATATTACTATTGTGGAACATAAGATTTCAAAGAAACCCAGTGTTGCATATCGGGTACACTATCAAACATAGCAACCCTTTTAATGTAAAATTAATATTTCATTCAAAAATATTAATAAGTATGAAAATATATTATTCTTCATTTACATGGGATGTTACATGGAATATCCTTTATTTGAGTATAGATATTTATAATATATTATAATATATATCATTCAGGGTGACAAAATAATCTTATCCCTATAGAATGGGATTAATATTATGATTTTGTCATTATCGTTAGAAGTTTCCCTGATCTTGATACCCATATTTTATAATTTATTAGTTTTAGAGGGAATTCCTCTAATTGAATTTATACGGGTTATTTCTTTCAATCATTGGTGAGAATTGTTTTGAAGTAATCTCCAAGTCCCACTTTAAAAAGACTGAATTTACTGGAAAATAGTGATATTAATTTAGCTCTGGGTATCTACTTGGAAAATTTGATAGGCCTCAGAGATGATCTAAATCGGTAAAGAGACCACCCCCTGTAAAGGTGAAGTTCTATTAGTGAGATCTCCTTATAGGTTTTTTTTCATGATGATCGGGTCTTTATATGGTTTCTGTACAACATATCATAGAATTGAATTCACATGTTTGTGATAATTCATCATAGAAAAATACAATGTGGTTTTACAAAGGTAGGGAACATCCTCTTTAACATCTTAATGATAGATAAGGTAACAATTTATTTATAATAGGGAGAGACTTTTAAACTGGTATGATGATGATATTGGGGCTGTCTACCTCTTACTAAGTGTTGGACATCATGGATTCAATGATCCAAAATATTCATGGGTTATTTACATGATTTAAATAATCCCTTTATAAATGTACCCTTTAAACATTTTATTCACCATATGATTATATCATCAATGTGTAGTTTCCAATGGACATATCTTCCTTATATTTGAAGAAATATTAAAAATAAAATGGTAGTATGATTTGAGGAAAATAATATAGTGGTTTACAGAAACCCCTTCTATTGGTATATATCACCATAATGTATATAGAAACTGACTGCTATTTTACATTCATTATATATCCCATTTAGATTGTTAAGGAGGACAAAACCCATCAATATAGTATCAAAAATTATAATGAATGATCAATGGAATTCTTTTCTATGGATTTAAGCAGTGTTCACCATTATTATTCAAATTAACCCCCACGCCTATAAATTAAAAGTTGGTAACAATTTTATTTCCAACGAAATGTCATTATTGAGGGAAGACAATGATAATTTTGGTTTCAAATCAGTTAATAGGATGATAGGTCGAATTATCCCTTAAGGGTTTTCATCCCATTTCTAGTAAACCCTTCTATAATTAAGTCATTCTCATGAATCCTTTTTAGTAATAATATTGGTTACCATTAAGAATATGGTTTAATAAAAACCTGAAATTATGAGAGCACCACATGTAGGGATTATAAATAAACTAATTAGATTCATATATTTTGTCACTATATAGTCTAGAGATATTTTATAAAAAAATATATAATTTACTACATTAAAAGTTGTCATTAAAATCATGAAGAGATTAAGAGGTTTCTTTTAGTTGGGAACATGACTATAAAAAGGGGTTCATGTGCATCATAATGAATGGGATCAAAACCCACATATTTTGGATCCATTTAATAAGAAATTTTGTAGCATTGGAGGTAATGTTAAAATTACTATATTTTATTATTTAATTTTCATTCATCCCTAATGAAATCAACAAAATTTATAATCATAGATTATGGACTAGAGGTGATTGGTACCAATATGTTTTTACATAGGATATATGAATATAAATTATTATATAGTTCTTCTTATCTATTGGTAACATGAAAGAAGAAGTTATAGTTTTTTCTTCAACTAGGTAATGGGTAGTTGTATCATTATTTTTTAACGATTGATGGTATGACTTATTCTTATAACATATGAAATGATTGGTAATCCCATACACGTTATACATGGTATCTTATTCTCCTCACATAAGAAATATTAAAAGATATTATTATCACATAGGAAGGATTGTCAATTTTTGGATATATTTCCTCACAATTGAAATATTGGATGAAAATGATGTGGGGATATTTGGATTGAACCTCAATGTGGTGGTAGGAATATCATATTGAAACAATAATCAAAACCCAAATAATTTGATATGCATAGTTTAAGGTCTGGTTATAGAACTATTCCATATAGTTTATCCTCATATGTTTATTACTCTATTATATGTAGTATAAATTCATATAGATTGGACCACTAGGTTAAACATACCAATAAATAGCTTGGTCTGGGATTTACATACGAGTTTGCCTTTCTATTTTAATATAGAATGTGATTCAGATGAAGTTATTACCTAAAAAATAGGATGATCCTGAAATATAAAATTTAAGTTAACAAAGATGATATTATCATCACAAAAAAAATTAGGCAATCATATAGGATTATATTGACCAAGGTGTTATGATGAATCTATGAATATTCTCTTTACACAAGGTGATTAATTAGGTTAAAAATGTATACTGCCTAGATTAAAATCATTCATGGAAGGGGTTAACCAAAATCCAAAAATATATGTTAGTGAAATTTTATAAAGGGGAAACAAGTGTTAAAATATGCATGATTAATATAAAATATTTGGTTTATTTAGAAGGGTGACTTTCTCCAAAAGGAGTCCTGGACTCATATAGAAGTGATATTTTATAAAGTGGGTCATTATTGTTGAAATAATACATAGATTTATACAATTAAAAATAGATAAACATGCACATTATGATGTAGCAATTTTGTATAATATTGTAGTACCTAGTGAATGTGTCAATTTGTATATAGATATATTGTTTAATGGATCATTTTTTTAAATGTCTATATAAAAAATTACAATGAATGCATTTATTAGGATTTATTCATGAAATACTTTCAGATAAGTCCATCACAAAAGAATATGTGTGGTAGACACCAAAAATGTTTAAATGGTGATGGTATTATTATAAATATTTTATGTGTTTCCCTCCACTATATTTATCTCGATGTCAAGAGTTCCATGAGATTTCATTTATAGTTTATTTAATGTAAATGATTTAAAAATGATGGTATTCTTCTTAAAATATGTTACACAAAAATTATCCTCTAAGATTATTTTATCAATGTGTTTGTCAGGTTTTTATTGGAAATTCATCATAACAACCTTCCTAGAATATATGGCTATATTAAACGTTCACAATTTCCAAAAGCTATGTGATAATAACAGATCACTAACTCACACCTATAATGTGATTCTTAAACATAAAGGTTCCTAATCTTGTAGTTTAAAATGAATTCTTTAGACCTGATTTTCATAATACAATGATGAATTTTTGTCATCACATTACTATAATGGAATTCCAAACCATGAATCTATCATGTTTTCACAATAGATTCTTATCATGCCATCAAAAATAGTTTTTTTGTTTCAAAGAGTTCATATATCTCACAATTAATTCTCATTCAAATTCAAATAAAATCATCTTTATTGAATTAATTCTTATGAAAACAAACTTGGTCATTTCAATAAAGGAGATTATTTATTTGTAGTAAATTTTATTTAATGATAAAAAAATAAAAACATAAAAAATGATTATATGTTATCCACATATTCATTTTAGATCCATGTTTTGTCAAATAAAATGATAAAAATTTAATTATTCTTGTATTTATAGGGTTATTTTATAAAAATGAGTATTCATGTTGAAAAGTGTATTTAAGACTCTTTAAAATGGGTTTTATTGTTACGATAACCATTTATCCATAAATTGATTAATTTATAGAATATATATCATGGTAGGTTCTTACTATCACATAACTGATGTTGGAAATGTTATCAAGTAATCTCAAACAATTGGTATATCATGAGTAAAGAAACACATGTATACTCGATTGGTAATTTTTATATAAATATTTATTTCTACCGATACAGGACTTGTGTTTCCTAGATTATGACAGTATCAAGGATTCTATGGTATATTTAATGGAAACATTATCTAAAGAAAATGGTAAATATAAATATATAAATATATATTAGTCATAATGGATTGGGTTTTATATTATTTTTTATATGACAAGGTTATAGTATTGAGGTGTATTCATGGTGAGGGATGTGTATAAAATAATGATGGACAAAGGTTAAATTTTTATATTTTCATGTTACCCTATAATTATGTAACGTATATAGTTAAAAAATATAAATGTGGTGATAAAGAATGAAAAAATATTCGGAGATAATGATGTGGTATGTGGTTATAATGTAGAATCATGATGTTGTTCTATGGATATTCAACAAACAATGGAATAAGATGTATGTTTTAGGGGAATAACAGTAACTGGAAAAGTGGGTAACTAGATGTGCAGTACCATATATATATATTTATATATATCTTCATGTTTGTATTATTTTTATGTTATGTTATTAATTTTAATTTTATATTGGTTAAGTGATACAGGATGAGTTTGGGTGGTTGATAACCTCACATAACCATGTGATAGTTTTGTTGTACATTCACTATGTAATAGGTTTTATTTATCCACATTTATATGAGAGTTTTTTGGGATGACCCTATGGAGTATACATTTTTTTAACACATTATATATATATATAAATATAATATTTTTTTATTTTATAAGAAAGTCTTGGAAATTAGGTTGAGTACTACTAGATATTACAGTTTGTGTGTTTCTACCACAAAGGTTCTTCATATTTCAATGTTTTTTATTATATTAAATTACATATATTTATGGAAAATTTGTAAATTTATATTTAGAGACTGTATTACTGATTTTTTTTATTTGTCCTAGGAATTATTTTGGTAATTCCTCCCATATTTATGACAATATACCCTGGGTTCTAGTAGCTAACCCATATCCTATTGTATGTTGGATTTATAGGTCACACTTATCACCACCATATATCGGATACAGGTACTATTTGAAGATGTTCAGGAAAAAGTGACAAAAAAATTAAATTAGAGTTATAATGGTGATTTTATTTAGTAACTAGGGCGTTCTTCCAATATTTTTTTGGGTAGTGGTTTTAATCATGCATGGAATGTTATGTAGAAATAGAGTCCATCATAGACACTAGGGTTAATACCACCCTATTATATAACACAAGGAATAAATTTTTAATAAACATAACAGTTGATATAATATCAACTCAATGTAGAAACCTATGTGTTGTACATGCATGATTCATATTTTCACCTACTTTTAATTGGGGTTGAATTAGGGGGAAAATTAAAATGATCATGATTGATTGAATTTAATTTAATTACATATTTTAAGGATTTTCAGTTTGATTCAAGATTATAACTAATATGAGGATTAAATATTAAGAAATGGATATAAGGTTCGCTTGTATTTATTCTTTTATATTTTTCTGTTGTCAATTTTTTAAATTAATTTTTGAAAAGTGGAAAATGTTATTTTTTTTATCCATTCAGGATAATGGTCTCTATAAATGTTGAAGTATTTTTTGTAAGTGAAATCAATATGGTTTTTATAAAAATATATTTGTAAAGTTTCACTGTAATTTATGTTGGTACTTTTCTACATTGATCTTTTGTAATGTAGTTTAGTATGATACAGAACAAGTGTTTAATTGAATCTTTAATAAGTAATTAAATTTATTAATGTTTCATTGTTAATGAAAAATTGAAAACGTACTAAAATTGGAACTAACATGATTATTTCATAAATCATTTTTATATGTCAAATTTTTATACTAACATTTTTGTGTTAATAACTGTTAACGATTTGTTAATAATTTAAATAAACTATTTTTTTATAATTTGAATTATTTACCCCTCACATTTCAATAATTTTATAACATTCCATGTGTAGGTAGTTGATACATTATGCTATTTACCTGACAAACATAATTCTAGGATTTTATTATTTTGATAAATAATATGCTATATATATTTGGTTATATATATATGCTATATAATTTATTAAAAGATAATATTAAAAATAAATTATATGTTATTTTTTTAACATTTTATGGAATTGTTACAATTTTTATGTTACTTTTTAAAGGATTGTGTAAAAATATATGACATGTAAATTATAATTATATTATATAAGAATTATTTATGAAATATTTATATGAGCGATAATTTAATTCATTTGTTTTATTAGTATTCTTCATTTCTAGTTTGATTTTGTTGAAAATTATCATAGTTAAACATGATGTCATAAATCAAGGGAGAAAATAATTTGTTAAACACATTTCTTTCCTTATATGTTAAAATCATGTTTTTAATTATTAATGAAATATTATTTTGATTTCGGGTGATAAATGTAGGTAATTTGAACATTATTTTAAATTATTCTTCATTTATAACAATTATGAGATGTTAAAATATGGATTTGATGAGTAAAAAGATAAGTAATTTGTAGATAATGTTCAAAACAAGATTGTCCAAAAAAATAATTATGGTTATATGTTTGGTTTGATGTATTACTTTGAAAAATTTTGTATTAATATTATAAAAGGAGCATAGGATAGAAGGTTTGTTCATGTTATAGGATCAAGTGATTGAAATTATTCATTCATGATGTGCCTTTATATACCATAATTCTATCTTAAGAGGTTTCCATGTTGTGGTTACCTTTGATTTATCTATTATAAGATAAGGGATTATGTTTTAGTATTGATTAAATGGTGTGTATGTATTATTTAATGAATGTATCTTTCCTATGTGGAGTTCCATTAAGGATAATATTATGTTTCACTAAATTGTAGTTGTTCTACTATATACAATACATGATGTCAGAACACATAGATATAATTATATATCAATTTTTTTAGTTTGATTATTGTATTTATTAATGATACCAACATTTTTTATGAAGGATATATATTGCTGTATATTTTTTTTAAAGTATTCCATTGTTTTTGTTTTATTTATCATTGATAATAATATTTCTATAAGAATCTAATGTAAATCCCTAGTTTTTAATTGATCATTATGTTGTCTCTATCAGGTGATGGAGGGGTTGGGAGAGGGTTTGGTAGAGTAATAGTGGTGTTTATGTTATATTTTTAATTGTTAAAAGTAATTAGAAGAATAGTATTAATGTAATGGTGTAGTTGTTTTACTGATGCTGATGGTTTTCTATAATCAAATGTGTTACATTGTGAGTAGTGGGGTCACAATGATAGGGTTTTATTATGTCCTAGATACTCATATACTATATTTTAAATAAAACATATTTTGTTATGTTTTATTGGTTATGTTGTTTTAATTCAGGTTATAGTGTGATTAACCTCCTAAATTTCATAGGATATTAAAAGAAAAACTATTTTTGATAGTTTAAAAAATACATAACATTGAACATAAAGAAAACAAGAAATATTAATATTTAAATATGATTGTTATAAATGTTCAATTAAATTAATGGGTTTGAATAAGAATAAAATCTTTACAAATAATATATATTAACATAATATAAAATATTCATGTATTTATTAATTATTATTAATTAAGAACTCAATTTTTATTAAATCCATTTATTCATCATAAATAAGTGCCCTTTATAAATAGTCATTTTTTGTGAGGGAATATAATAAATAAATTATTGAATATAAAGAATAAAATATTTATAAAAAGGTTATAATTTTTTACCTCTGCATAAAAATATTATCTAATAGTTATTTTTTGGTATTTTTCTAAATAAAATACTTTTCATTGAATAGTGGAAAATATTAATTTTTATTGAAAAAAATATTTCTGTTTTAAGAATTTATGATGTTCAATTGTGGTTTAATATGATTTCATAGTAATAGTAGTCATATAATAATATTAATAATCCAATTAAATACAATAGATTTATTTTTATATCAAAATTTGATATGAAATAATTTTCATACATAAAATAAATTTTTTCATAAGATTTTTTTGTTGTATTTTTCATTTTAATATTCATTTAATTTATTCCACTTCTAGAAAATAAATCATGAAAAAAAAATTCCATATTTTGAATCATGTGATCAAATTTTTTAAATAAGTCCATTTTTTAGTCATTATCAACAATAAACATCATAAATAATTTTCTCAATGCTAAGTAAAAATCATATATTTAAGAATACAAATAATATTATGAAGACTGAAAAAGGCCAAAAAAAGTGACATTATCCTATTTTACGAGTTTAGCTCTAACATATTCATCTAGGTGTCAAAAATATGGAACCTTGGTGGCATATTTATTTGATTCTAATATTTATAATATTTATGTAAATGATAAAGAAAAAAATTTCACTTTCTGGTTTTCAATATCTATAATATTTTATGATAGGGAAAAAAGACAAATTATTTTTAGTTTAAAATTAATATTTGGAAATTAAATTAAATTATGATTATTTTTATTTACATATAATTTTTATTGATGAAACGATTACCATGAAACCTTACTGAACACTCCCTCAATATTTATTCAAATATTTTAAAAATAAAATAAATGATTCTAAAAATAATAAAAGTAATATAATTTTAATTAATAAATTTGTTCCCTGGATTTTTAGAATAAATTATAAATATATTGATGTTTTAAAAGAATATATTCTAATTAATTTTCTTTCATTAATTTTTTAATGTGGAATTAAATGAATAGTTCAGAAATGTAATTAATGGTAATTTATAATATATAATATTTAATAAAATTATTTAAAATTACTAAAAAGAATATCATCATCGAATTTATTTTGATATGGTTTTAAATTTCATAAATTTTCCATTAATGGTCCAATATTTTTTTTATAGTAATTATCCAGACCATTAAACAATAGTAAGCATTGTTATCATGATAATCGTCATAAGTGTTAAAGGAGGGTTAAAACAAAATGATATGGGTGAAAAAATAACCCAAACATGTAAAATTTATATTTCATGATGTTATTTAGACACATATTCATATTATATTATAATTATATCAATTTTTATCTATATTAACATAAAAACTAAATTATATAAATTTATTAGTTTACGAAATTCAAAGAATGTCACACCCCTCCTTATAAAAGGGTGGCACTCTCTTCTTCTCTACACATTATAATAACCATTTATTTCAGAAAGTACCAACCATGATCCATCCATAATATACTACCCCACATAATAGTGGTCTTATCTTGGGTATAATTACCACATTAGAGTACCTCATATGATAAACAAACGAGGTTATCTAAAAAGGATGTATAGTTCTAACTTAATGTTTTAGTTTTATTTTTTTCTATATCCTTTATGTATTCATAAAACTTGATGAAATGATAGAACCATAATATTACTTATTATCATATATTATTTTGTTAATTTTATTACCCATATCCATATCATGATTCCATAAAATGGAAAATGAAACCTTCATTTGTTTTTACATTGGACTACCACCTCCTGAAACAGTGTAATTCGTTTTCCATCACTACCTATCACGAAAAGTCCTAATGATGTATTTAGTATATATATATATATATATATTAATTACATAATTATTATTCTTTATGAATAATATATCATTTATTTATTTACCTTTCCATTCGTAGACAAATGATAATGTCATTCATCCATACGTGTGGATTACCACCTCCACAAAATGATGTGATTATTTTTTTCATTACCATATATCATAGATAATATATATATGTTTAAATAATGAAATAATATGGTATATATTATATGATCATATCTTTGGTAAGATAAAATAATACACTTTTGCATTCAATCAGGGTCACTAAAAAGTTGAAGCATTGTATAGGCATTCGAACAACCTACCATCTATATGAGTGTAACATAGTTCATTTTTCATAACCCTAATTTATTGATTTCTTTAAAAATATAATTTCTCAAAAAAAACTATAGTTATTCCATCATAATTAATATTTTTATGATGGAATAATGACATATTTTACCCTAGTCAACATCCCTATGTCATTTTAGACATATGTAATGAATATCGTCAAAACATCTAATGAGAAATTAATTGATTTACTAATTATATATAACATCGTAATAAATAAAATAAAAGACTTACTAAAATCAAAATAGTTTTTCTATAAATGAAATAGATAGAATTATTTTATTATTCAGATATATAAATAATTTACATGCAAATATGAGACTCTAGGCAATAGATCTCATCTCAAATTCTATTCATTGATGAATTTTATATTATTATACACCTAGTTTCTTTTATATGGTGTATATACATATCCTCATATATTTAATATCATGAATTCTTCATAATTAAAGGTATTTTCTGTTTTAATTCAAATATGTTCATTCAAGGGTACTTGTATTGAATGTTACCAAGTGGTATAGGGTTTCTTAACTCAATCTCCATTTATTAGGTTATAATTTTACTTCAAAGAATTTTTTATGAAATGATTATGGGTGAATAAATTTTTTATTTGTTTTACTATATATTTAAATGTATTCATATGTATTTACATATGTTGACATATTCCCTTATTTTATTTATTTTCACTTTGAATGTTATGATCTTTAAAATGGAATTTTATATCTTAATTTCACTTTCTTGAGACATGTTTCATGTCGTACACTATTAATTTCTTGTACTGAGTACTAAAAATATCCAGAATGAGTTATAGAATATTTATTAATGTAACTTATTGTATTTATATATCTATATAAAATTATGTCTTTTATGTAATTTTTATGACACCCAGACCCCAATTAACCATAGTCGGTGCTTTATTACATAGCATTGGAATGATACAAGGAATCATGTCCCGAAAGACCGAACAGTTTAGTAATATTAGAGATAAGATACATACATAAGTTTAAAATTAAAACATGGGAAGAAATAAAACACTAATTTATTACATTATAAACATCCAAGTCTCTTAGATTATGCATGCAAGTAACTGATAACTATCTTCTTTATATCCTAGGAAAATGAATCATAAGAAAGGGGTGAGCTCAAATGCTTAGTAAGAGTAATAATTATAGTGGAAGATTACATAAAAATTATGCATGTTGAATAATTGAAAACACATGCCTTTAGAAATAATAAACACGAAGAATTTATATATAGAATATGAACTGAATAAATAATGCCATAATAAAACATGTTCATGAGTATTCTACTAGTTGAATAACCACATGAACCATATTTATTATTTTTATAATGAGGGAAGGTATACTGTTGGCCTTTCGGAAGAATCTTGTCAAGTGCTCAGCCAAGACTTCTAAAAATGATTTAGGCCTCGGCCAAAATCAAATATCAAATTGGAATATGCCTTGGAAAATTCAATGTCTAATTTTCTCATAAGACCTACCGATGCACTGAGGAGCTATAGCGTGCTCCACCCATCACATACTATGTCCAATACATTCTTCAAATGAAACGGTAGAAACATAACATAATCATTTGTATTAAAACTGGAATACGAAATGCCAATACATTAACCTTAGAAAACGAATGGTATAAAAATAACACATACACAGTCGAACATATAAAAAAACCTTAAATATAATATGAAATATTTGTATCATAATAAATCAACTTCAATGAATTGTAAATTGTATCAAAGGATGTTGATATAGATGGAATCAAAACTTTTTGAGAAAAATATCTCTTTCTTTTTTGAAATCATTTGATGAGTCACATAATTATAATAGAAAAACATTGTTTTCAAAATATTATTAAAAATATTGTAAGGGAAGCTTAGATGATCTTATAATGGAAGAAAATAGCCACATTAGCCATATTAGTTAAAAAACATTCTTACCATAATTTTGTCAGAAAGGTTATAAAGTACCATTTTTGGAAAATGACAGAAAGATCCCTTTCAAAACATATAAAGTCAAATAATGGTATAAATGACTTTAAACAATAATCTAGTAAATAGTAAAAAATTTTGGAAATACATTTTTAAGAAAATACGGATGTGGATAATAAAGGGGTCCTAGTAGATACTTATGTAAAAATAACCTTGGATAAAAAAGAGATTATGAAATCCACCCTTACCTTGTAATTTCCTTGGTCGAGGGTAATTTAACATCTTGTAAAATTGTTTAATATTTATTATTAAATTATAAAATAATCATATACATAAATATTATTTCATATATGATCTTTTAATATTACTTTGTTAATAATATTTTAGTATTATCGTCATTTCGGGTGTTAGCAGACTCATTTTCCTTTATAAGTTTTGTTACGGAAGAAATGTTTGTTATGGATTGGATGTATTTGACTCATATACATAATGATATTATGTTATTAAACATTATTTTAAATCCTCACATGAAACTTATTCTTGAATGGTTATTATATGGAAAATAATCTCATCGCGTTCGTCGAGACGGTAATCTGTACGTACGAATGTGCGAAAATATCATTCTTTTGATATTAAACTCATATGTAAATAGTAGTAATACCATATATAGAGAATATTTGAAAATTTATATTTATTATTTAAATAAATTATACATCATTATTATACCCATCCAAAAAAAATAATGTATTGAATAACAACTACACAATGACGTGGAGACGGTAAGCCATACGTACGCATGTATAGTGACTTTGTCATTCATATGATGGATAGAGTAATGAATATGGTTTTATAATTTTTATAATAACATCATAGTTTATATAAAATACAATAGTTATTATTTAAAAATTTAAACAATAATGAAAGAGGAAGTGGAAACGAAAAAGAACTTGAAAGAGGTGATGAAATATTTACCTCTTCTTCGGGTAATTTCTTTTGATTTGATCAAAGGGCTCCATAGTTGGGTTTTGTGATCAAAATATGGCCTCTATGTTGAATTGAGTGATATTTTTAGGATACTTGGGTAGGGATTGGCTAATCCAAATGGCTTTGGAGGTGTGATTCTAAGAGAAGGGGACGTCCCCTTTTATAAGAGTAGTGAGGGGAACCATAGAAAAAGGATTGAAATATTGTTATATAATATTCATATTTTCGGTTTCTATTGGATATAAAATGAATTATTTCGAGGATAAGTTGGGTATGGGTCTAAAAACACACAACCCATAGGTTTTAGATAGGTTTGGGTCACCATATTAACCTTATCATTTAAATTTAAATTTTTTAATATTAACCATGTATTCTTGTATTTTTATAATAATTTAATAATAAGCATACTATAAAATTCGAAGAGAACCTAAAGTAGTTAATTAATGATATATCTATAATTATATATGTTATTTTTCAGAACCATATATTTTTAGTACTATTATATAATTTAATAATATAATATTTGTTTTAAAAACTCATTTATGTCAAATTTAACAATATTTAGTATTTGGTTTTTTTTAAGTCATCACAACTTGGTTACATTGAAACAAATACATTGAATCGATAAAAACATGTCATATATAGCTATAAAATTCGCATATGTCAGAAAAACATTGGAATTATATTTATTTTAATATTTATAATGCAATTTATATTATTTTTTCATTAATAAGTTAATTATTGCATCATCGTTATGTCATAAATAAATTTAATTTTTTAATGTCTATAAATTATAAAAAAATATTACCTAGGAAATTGTTTTATATTTCTAATGAGTATTTATAGAGGAAATGATAACTTATATAACCCCTTGTAATAATTGTTTTACTAAAAGATATTTATTAATGTCATTTTTTCGTTACTTTAAATTAATTAATACAATGTGTCATTATCACTCTCATGTGGCTCCGTGGAGTCGCAAAATCAACCCACGGATGTCCATGGTCGGACATGTATCAATCAATAAGAACAAGAAACATGTTAGGGTAATTTAATATTATTATAATATTTTTTTTACACTTATTTACCAGATTTACCCTTTAACCATGGTAAATAAAATTTTTACCAAAGTAATTATTCATAATTAATAAAAATAAAAGTTACCTATTTAAACAATTTGGAACTCATGATTCCAAATATGTAATCCATTTTTCCATATTTCAAACGCTGAAGTGGAAGAAATCAATTTAATATTGAATATCGGGTTCAAAACATAAAGCCTGTTTTAAAGAAATAATAACTTTCAAAAGATGGTCACTTGTATATGTCTAGTTTAAATGTCAAATTAAATAAAATGACCTAAATTGTATTAAATGAAAGAAATATAATCTAATGATACTTGAAAACCACCAAAATGTATAATTTAACACTATAAATTATTTCGATTAAAAAAAGTTGTTATTAATTAAAATATAGTATTTTTTACAATTAATCAAAAATTAATAGTTTTCAAAAAAGTACCAAAAATACTCCGTAGATAATTTGAATATTTTTAATTTAAAAATTAATTCAATTTTAAAAAATAAAATTTATAAAAGTTCAGAAAGTGGGTACTACTATTCATAATGTCTAGTTTGATTGGTCACAGTGTGTAATAATCTCGATGTTGCATACAATGCAAGCTATTAAATGATTCAAAGGGAAATGTACTATGGAAGCTTGTGGTGTAACATTATATACACCATCAAATCATTTTATCCAAAAAAATTCTAGAATACTACCACAAAAAAAGATTCAGGTGGTTCTTCATCATAATTTCATTGGGTTCCCACATTGCCTCTTCCATCTTATGGTTTCACCATAAAACTTTTACCAGACGATTCATCCAGTTTCTCAACACCTGTTCTCTAGTATCAAGAATCGTGACAGGGTATTCACAATAAGATAGATCAGGTTCAAGTTCAATATCATAATATGTGAGTATATTTGTTGGCTCAGGCATGTATTTTCTCAATAGTGAAACATGGAACACATTATGAACTTTGGAGAGACTCAGTGGCTATGCCAAATGGTAAGATAAAGCCCTAATTAATTATATAATTTCGAAAGGTCAAATGAACTTGGGACTTAATTTTCCCTTCTTTCAAAATAGTATAAATCTTTTCCATGGAGATACCTTCAAGAAAACATGATCTCCTACGTGAAATTCCAAATCCGTCCTTCGGTTATCGGCAATGCTATTATGCTTACATTGAGAAGATTTGATGTGGGTTTGGATTACCTTCACCTCTTCCATCATTTTCTCAACAAGCTCTAGGCTACGATTTTTCTTTCACCAACGTCATCCCATCAATTTGAGTGAGACATCTCTTCCATATATCACTTCATATGCTACTATATGAGTACTTGAATGGAAACTATTGTTATAGGAAAATTCTACCAGAGGTAAATACTAATCCCACATACCTTTAATGTCATGTGAGCAAGATCATAACTTTTATTCTAAGGTTTGAATAGTCCATTCTGATTGTCTATCAGTTTAAGTGTGGTAGGTTTTTCTCAAACAAAGTTCAGTATCAAACACTTTCTGATAACTCTTTGATAATCTTGACATAAAATGGGGATCATGATTGTAATCCATCGATAGGGGTACTCCATGAAGACTTAAAAATTTATTAATATATTATCTTGCAAGACGTTCAAGTGGTAAATCTTCTCTTATAGCATGAAAATGTGAGGACTAGGTAAGACGATCAATAATGACCTGTATTGCATCATTCTTTATAGAAGTCTTTGGTAGCCTCATGAAAAAGTCCATAATAATATTAACCCATTTTCAAACAGGTATGGGAATAGGTATCATTACTCTTCCTAGTTGTTTCCTTCCAGCTTTCACTTGTTGACAAACTATATATCTTGACACAAAATCAGCAATCACTCTCTTCATTTTTCCCACAAAAAATTTTCTTTCAAATATCTATAAATATTGTTTCTCCCAGGGTGTATATAGAAATTGGAGCTATGTGAATCGTCCAATAATTCCATTTTTAGATAAGGTATATTGAGAACACAAAGTCTCTCCCCAAATTTTAAAAGTCAATCTTTATATACAAATTCAATCAATCTCCCATCATTTAAAGCTTTAATCATCTTTTCAAACTCCTCACCATTAGTCTGATATATTTTTATTCATTCTAGTAAATATGGTTTGGAAACCATTTGAAGAAGTATTGACGTTTCACCTTCCATAGTTCTTCTCATATCCATCATTACTAGATGCATGAAAATAGGATCCCTTTCAACTCTCATCGTGTTCAAAACTCCATTATCCTTTCTACTCAAAGTATCCACAACCCTATTTATCTTCCCCAGGTGGAAGTGTGTATTACAATCATAATCCTTGAGTAGTTCAATACATCTCTTTTGCCGAATGTTCAGTTCTTTTTGTGAGAAAATATAAATCAAACTCTTGTGATCAGTATGAATATCACATTTTTCACCACAGATATAGTGTCTCCATATCATTAGTTAAAAGATTACAGCTACTAACTCAAGATAATGACTAGGATAGATTTTATTAGGAATTTTTAGCTGTCATAATGCATAAGAAATAACATTATCTTTCTGTATAAGGAAAAAACCAAGTCCTTTCTTTGAAGCATCACTATAAATAACAAACCCATTGTTCCATAATTATAGATTTAAAATAATAGAGTTGACTAATATTCTCTTTTGTTCTTAAAAACATTCGTCACATTATTTTTTCAAAACTAATTTAACCTCTTTGCACATATTCTTGGTTTATGGGTTAGCCAACTAGGCAGAATTCTGGACAAAACATCAGTAATAACCAGCTAAACTAATAAAACTGTGTAACTCAGTTATACTCATTGGTGCTGGCCATTCTTAGATTTCCTTGGTCATTGAAGGATCAACATAGATTCTATGTTTATAGATAATATGGCCCGAAAAATAAATTTCTTTAAGTAATAATTCAAACTTACTAAACATCTAATATAATTCATTTCTTCTAAGGGTTTTCAGAATAGTGCGCAAATGATTTTCAAGATCTTTGTAGCTTTTTTATTATACCAAGATATCATCAGTAAATACCACAACATATTCATCATGATATTACTTGAAAACTCTATTAATTAATTCCATGAAGACAGAGGGAGAATTTTTCAATCCAAAAGGCATTATGGTAAAATTGTAATACCCATACCTGGTTTGAAATTCTGTTATCAGAATGTCTTCATTCTTCACACACAACTAATTATATCCTGATCGACGGTCAATCTTTGAAAAATAATGATCTACATGAATTTGGTCAAATAAATCATCAATGTGAGGTAGGGGATACTTGTTCTTTATTGTTTTAGCATTGATCTCCCTGTAATAAATTCACAAGCATATAGATTATTCTTTCTTCTTAACAAAAAAGACAGGGGCACCCTATAGAGAAACACTAGGGAGAATAAATCTCTTATTACACAATTCCTCTAGTTGTTTTTTTAGTTTCACTAATTCCATAATGTCCATTCTATATGGATTCTTCGATATGGTCCTTGAACCAAGAATTAAATCAACGGAAAACTAAATTTATTGTTCTGGAAGATGTCCAAGAAAATAAAGTAAAAACACATCAATATATTCTTGCACAGTTGGTACATCGTCTATTTTAACATTTCATTCCTCACCCACAGTTATTTCATTATCTTATACCTCAATAATTGAATTAATTAGAGATATAGGGGGTAGATATAGATAAGAATTAGATGGTTATATTTTTTCTATAAAGATAAGGTACTCATTATCATCATCGAGAATTGTAACCTCCTTCTTCTTATAATAAATTTTCACATCATGGTCTAAAAGACAATTTATACCTGAGAATATATAAATTTCACTCATGGGTATGATGATGAGATCAGAATATAAATATCGTTTATATTCCTTAATAGGGAACGATTCATAATACATTATTGCAATGATGCTTCCCTGAGGATTTTTGACTGAAAAACCCATTTTTAAATTAAATTTTAAATATATATTTTTCATAGAAAAATGGGAAGATATGAAAAAATGTGATAATCTAGAATCAAATAAAGCATTCCCTAAACTTGAGGAAACCATTAAATTACTGTCCATCATGCCTTTGGGATCTTCAACCTCTAGAGTAGTGATCTCATAAACATGGCCTTGATCCCTTGGCCTTTTTTGAGTTATGTTTATCTGATGCTTAGGAAATTCATTTGAATATTGTATTATCTCCCTAAATTGTAGCATTGAACATTATTATCTTCTTTGTTCCACTTACAATCACTAGTTAGATGGTATTTATGACCACATTTGTAGCATACTTCATTTCCTTTTAGACAGGAACCAGGGTGTTTCCTTCCAAAATTATCACAGGGTGGAAATTCAACGCTTCCCTTCTTCCATGTTTCCTTGTTTCCTTTCCTATAGTGTTTAACAGATCCCTTATTATCTTACTTTTATTTAAAGTAGTAATACATAGAGAATTCCTTTTTGGTCTCGATAGCACATAAGACAATATCTTTACACAGTGAGAAGGATTACGATACTAATAATCAATGGAGAAATGGTTTAATCCCATGAATGAAATGATCAATCTAACTTCTTGGGTTACTTATATAATCTACAACATGCCTTTCTAACCTTGTAGAGTATTCTTAATACTTTGCGGCATTATCATCCTCCTTTTTCCAAACACTATGAAATTTCTTTTCCATGTCCACTCTATGGTCACAAGGAAATTATTTTTCTATGAAAAGCTTATCAAACTCACTCTATTCTATATATGATACTTATTTATCCTCTTTTGTATTTTTAATTAAACACATCCACTAATCTGCATCTTCATTGAGGCGATAAACTTCCATGATAATGTTTTCCCTTTTGCTACTCCCCAATGCATGAAATATTTTTTCTAAGGAGCTTATCCATTGCTCAACTACTAATGGATTTTTACTTCCATTGAATGTTGGTGGTTGTTTTCTCGTGAAGTGTTCTAACATTGATCCTCTAGGTTGTGGATCAGGGTTCTCCATATGGGTAAGGTTATTATTTATAACATTAGTAAGGTCCCCTAGTATGGTGATAAGCCGATCAGCACTAGTTGAATTCCCCTGCTCCACTGTAATTATTTTCTGTTGGAGGTCAATTCCTTCTTGGATTACATGTGTTGATTTGGTTTTCATTCCACCATAATTATCCATTTATAAAAAAATCATACTCTAGATTAGTTTATAAATCACAATACATAATTCCAAATAAGTAAAACACTTAACATAAATTGAAAATTTTATATAGATAATCCAAAAACAAAAAAAAATCCATCGAAAAGGTATATACACATAAATACTTCAAAATGGATTTTAAAGAAAATGTGAATTTTCCTAATCATATCCCCCAGGAGTTTCGTAACCAAGAATGCAGTAGGGCCTGTTGTCATGCACCAGGATAGCTCAGGTCAAGCCCGAAACTCCTTGTCGGATTTTTCACTCCTAGGAACATATGTGCTAGAGCCGCCTCTACCTGCTCATTTCTAGACATGGATGTATTTCATGGAGAATACACAAAATATCTACATTTCCAAATTTCTATTGTGTTCTTCAATACTAGTCCTCAAAGTCTATCTTATGGTAAGGTTCTCTAATCCATGTTTTTCTAAATCTAATTTCCAAGTTTTCAACTAAACTTCCTATGATACCAATTTTAACGTCATGACCCTAGTTACCCAATGTTGGTGCTTTATTTTATATAATTAGCATGATACAAGGAATCATGTCCCAAAAGATCAAATAGTTTAGTATTATTGAAACAAGATAAAAACATAAGTTTAACATTACAACATGACAAGAATTAAAACTCTAATTTATTCCATTAGAATAATCGAATACTTATAGATTATGCGTGCATGTCATTCACTACTAACATCTTCATATCCTGGTAAAATTAAACATAATAATGGCGTGATCTCAAACTCTAAGTAAGAGTAAGAGGTATTGTGGAAGATGACATAAACATTAGGCATGAAGAATAATTAAAAACAAAAGCCATTATAAATAATAAACATGAACAATTTATGGCTGGAATATGAGTTTTGTAAATAATTCCATAATAAAACATTGTCATGGGTATTCTACCAGTAAAATAACTACATGAACCGTCATTATTATATTCATAATGAGGGAATATAAAATGTCAGACTTTTTGAAAAATCGTGTCAAGGCCTCAGCCAACACGTCTAAAAATGATTGAGGCCTCGGCCAAAACCATATATCAAGTTGGGAAAGGCCCCAATAAATTCCACATCTATTTGTCTCATAAGACCTACCGATGCACTGAGAAGCTATAGCAGGCTCCACCCATCCCATAATAAGTCCAATACGTTTCTCATATGAAAAGGTAGAATTATAACAAAAACATTTGTATCAAAACTAGTATATGAAATGTCAATCCATTAACCATAAACCATGAATGTTATAAAAAATAACTCTTCCTCAGTAGAAGATATCACAAAACCTTAAATATAATAAAGAATATTTGTATCATAATAAATCAACTTCAAACAAGTGTAAATTTTATCAATGGATGTTGATATAGATGAAATCAAAAAAAATTGACAGAAATATCTCTTTCTATTTTGAAATCATTTAAGAGTCGAATAATTATAAAAGAAAAAATTTACTTTGAAAATATTTTTATAAGCTTGTAATGGTTGTTTTGACGATGATATAATGGTGGAAAATAGCTGCAGCTGCCATATAAGTTAAAAAACATTCTTTCTGTAATTTTGTCGAAAAGGTCATTAAGTACCTTGTTTGGAAAACAAAGGAAAGATTCCCTAAAAAACATGTAAGGTAAATAAGGGTATAAATTACAATAACCCATAGTCTATTAAATATTAAAAAGGCTTTGTAATACATTTTTATGAAAACATAAATGTGGATGATAAAGAAGTCCCAGTATATACTTATGTAAAAACAACCTTGGATAATAAAGATATTGTGAAAATAACCCTTAACTTTTCCTTTTCCTTGGTCAAGGGTACGTTCACCTTTTATATAATAGTTAAATCGTAGTTAATAAATTATAAGATAACCCTATACAAAAAATATTATATCATATTTAATCTTCTAATATAGGATTGTAAAAAATATTTTAGTATTATCGTCCTTTCTGGTGTTAAATGATTAGTTTTCCATCATATGTATTGTTACATAAGTAGAGTTTAGTATATACATGATGTATGTGATTAATATCCATAATTATATTAAGTTCATAAAAGTTATTTTCAATCATCAAATGAAAATTATTCTTGAATGGTTATGATGGGAAAAGGAATCACCTCGCGGTCGTAGAGATGGTAATCTGTGCGTATGCACGAGCGAAAATATCATTCTTTTGATATTAAAATATTATATAAATAGATGGTATATAATATATAATAAATCATTAACATGTTATATTTATTATTTACATAAATTATACATCATTATTATACCCATCTAAAAAATAATGCTTTGAATAAAAACTACACCACGACGTGGAGACGGTTAGCCGTACGTACGCACCTATGGAGACTTTGTCATTAATATGATGGATAGAATAATGAATATTGTTGTAGCATTTTTATAATAACATAAATTTATATATAATATAAAATAGTTATTATTTTTTTAATGGAAACAACAATGAATGAAGAAATGGAAAAAGAAAAAGAACTTGGAATATGTGATGACATATTTACCTCTTCTTCTGGTTCTTCTGTTTGATTTGATTAAAAGGGCTCCTTAGGTTGGCTTTCCTATCATAGTAAGGAATCTAGGATTATGTGTGTGAAATTGGAAGGATATTTGGGTTGGGGTTGTCCGAGCCAAATGGCATTCGAGGTGTGATTTTTAGAGAATGTAAAGTGCCATTTTAAAAGAGAGGTGCAAGGCACTTTAGGAAACGATTGAACTATTTTTTATAATAAAATAATTTTCATATTATAATGGAACAAAATGATTTATTTAGAGGCTAATGTTGAGAAGGATCGAAAACCTCTAAACCAATAGGTTTTAGACATGTTTTGGTCACCATATTTTTCTTATCTTTTAGATAAAAATAGTTTTTCTATTACCATGTATTCTTGTATTATTATAATAATTGGTTAATGAACATACTATAAAATAACAAGAGAACCTCAAGTGTTCCATTAATGTTGAAAATTTAATTAAATATGTTCTTCGGATGAATTTTAGATTTTGAGGACTATTATATAATTTAATATAATAATATTTTATTTAAAAACTCATTTATGTGAATTTTTACACTAGTTAGTATTTGATAATTTTGAAAGACATCGATACTAGATTACATCAAACAAAATACATTTAATCACTCCTAATAGGTCATATTCACCTAGAGAATCTGTGGATGTCATAAAAACTTTTAAAATATATTTATTTTAATATTTATAAAACAATTTATTTGATTCTTTCATTAATACGGTAATTACTGCATCGTCATTATGTCATAAATAATTTGTAATTATTTAATGTCTAAAAATTATAATTAAAATAACATTATATAGGAAATATTTTTTGATTAATAATGATTATTTATATTCTCAATGATAACTTATATAACCCCTTATAAAAATTGTTTTACAAAAAGATATATATTTATGTCATTTTTTTCTTTGCTTTGAATTAATTAATATAAAGTATCATTATCACTCTCAAGTGACTCCATGGGGTCCCAAACTAGACCTAAATATGCCCATGGTCAGAAATATATCAAAAAATAAGAATAGAACACATGTTTGGGTAATTTAATATTATTATAATATTATTTTTTACCCTCATTTATTGGATTGACCGTTTAATCATGGTAAATAAAATATTTACCGAAGTAATTATTCATAAGGTCTAAAAATAAAATTTACGTATTTACAAAATATGGAACTCTTGATTCCAAATATGGAATCAATTTTTCCAAATTCTAAACATTGAAGTGTCAGAAATTAATTTAAAATTAATTCTTGTAGTCAAAACGAAAAGCGTCCTTTTAAGAACTAATAACTATTAAAAGATTGACACTTTTTTAGATCCAATTTAAATGTGAAATTACATAAAATTACCAAAATTATATTAAATGATAAAAATATAATCAATTGGTACATTAAAACCAATCAAATTTATAATTTAACATTATAAATTATTTCAATAAAAATGTTGTTTTTAATTTAAATTTATCATTTTTTCACTATTCATAAAAAATTGAATTTTTTTAGAAAAGTACCAAAAATTCACCCTAAGCTTATTTTAATATTTTCAATTCAAAAATGATGTCCATTTTTAAAATTAATATTTATAAAATTTGAAAATATGGGTATTGATATGCATAACGTCTAGTTTGATTGGTCGTAGTGTGTTAGAATCTCGAAGTTGCGTACAATGCAAGCTATTGCATTCTTCAAAGGGAAAAATACAGTGGATGCTTCGGGTGTAAATTTTTTTTATCCAATGTTACCAAAGCTGTAGAAAAACATATTATAATCTTCTATCTTTTCAGGATAATTTATGATCAATGATCTTTTAGGGGAAATAATACGGTATTTTTTTAATAAACTAAATATATTTACTTATACAATAGTTATAAATGGTGTTTATAAGTACAATATTTATTTCCTACCTTATTTATCAAAAATATATCAATAAATTTTTTTCTATGTCATATTTAACTATTATCTTATTTTAGATCTGGAATATCTCTCTTCGATATCTATATTTTATAAAATATTTTCAATATTGTTATTCAAAAAACATAAATTATCTACAAATTTATTTAACATGATCATTCACCTTATAATAAATTTTTTTTAAAAGGTAGATTTTATAATGTTATTCATTTGGGTAACGTTTGACTATGTTTACTAAATGCTTAAAAATAATGTTATTTTTAACATTGATTTCATGAATAGGTTTTCCTACCATCAAGAACATTATTTTATTTTAAAAATTCATTATAATATTCTAATTTTAATCAAATAAAATATTTTAAAAATATTTTTTGATTTTTAAAATAGTGATATTCATTTTGGAACGTGTATTTTTTCAAGAATGGTTTTATTAAACTTTTAATGGTATTTATAATCATCAATGATAAAAAAACATCATTTTTATTTATGTTCCACTATTTATATATTATAATCATACCATCTATAATATTTCATTGGATGGATAATGACTATTTCATTGATATTTTGATTGAACAATTTTTTCAGAACATAATTAGGTATTGAAAATAATAATGGTAGTTTCTATTAGTTTTATGATGAAATGAATGAACTATATACTTTATTTATATTGTGTTTCTTGTAAAAAAAATTTGATGATGGGTGGTTTTTTTTATAAACCAATAACTTCTGATTCAATTATAAACCAAGGATGGGTGGTTTCGTTATAAACCAGGGATGAGTTAATATGATATAAAAAGGGTGGGAGGGTCTTTTATAATTCTATAATTCATTGGGTAATGGATATGTTTTACATAAAATTATATTGGAGGACAAAAATAATGATTATTCTACTTGTAATTGTTATTTTAAGATTGATATGTTGATGATGTTAAAATATTCGTACACATTTTCTCTATACATTCTATGCATTTATGATGATTACTTGATCTAATATTTTTTCACATGGCTCGTTATTATTGACTAATTTGGGTATTATGTTATGTTAAATCTTTATTCCATGTTTCATTCTTGATGATCCAGGTATTTATGGGTATGTTGCCTCTTATGATATTCTCATGAACATTTATTATATCATCATACCATTATGTTCATCCAATTATCATTAATGGGATTGAATTTTTAAGACTTATTCTTACCCATTGTTAGTGTATGGGATCAAAATTCTAATTTTTTATTTTTAGAAATTTTGTGATGGATGGTTTTTGGAATGTTTTTAATAATAAGGTTAATATATTTCCTTAATTTACTAAAAGATAATATATAATTTTATGATCCATTTTTATTTATCCTTTTCTTTATGAAAGATTTTGTCCAAATTCAACAAAATATTAAACCTAGAAGGTCATTGGGTATGTAAAATATACAATTTTTTTTTTTTGATATTTTTTTTTCAGATCATTAAAATTGGATAAAATTTGTTGGTAAGAAATAGAAATATGTAATAAATAATTTATTTTCACCTAATATTAGAGTTTGGGTTTGGGGATATTATACATGGAATTAGAGGAAATGTTTAGATAACATTGACAATTATATGTTTTTTAAAATATGTTATGTTAAAAGTTATGGATAACATTACTGGTTTATTATATTCAGGTTCACTTCACTAAATTCATCATTTAGTTGCAGTTTTATGAAGTACTACTAAAAAATGATAGTATTTTGTGGTGTATTTTTTAAAACTGCTTCTAAATCTTATTTTGTTCATTAGATGATGTTTATCCTCTCCACCTCAAATCCCAATCCTCTGATCCTCCACCACCTACCACCATAGGCCCCCTTCTCCCCCGATCCAACTCTTCCAACCCCTCCCCCCTAATTCATCAGCATAAGACCCCCATCTCCCCTGAGCCCTAATTCTCGAGCTCTCATCATCAATTCCCTTTTCACCATGTTCCCTAATCCCAATATCAAACCAACATCCCCATATACCTAAAACCATTCCTCTCACTCCTTAATCATTTTTTCACCACCACTACTCCCCCTCACTACCTCCTCCAAGAGCTCGAAGGCCTTAATTTTTATTGATTTTTTATAATCCACATTTCAAGGGGTGAGGTGGAACCATTACAAGTCCCTTAGGCGTAAGTATTACAGGTCCTGTAGGCCTTAGAATAATTCATTTTCCCATAGGCTTCAAAAATTACATGCAACCTAGACTAACTACTTGGAACTTCTCTTCTCCATCATCTTCATCATGAAATTAGATCTCCACCTTTGCATGGTTATTCATCTAAGAATTCTCGTGCATGGACAGTATTGTCCTGATGGTAATTTCCATACCCTCTCATTCTTGCATTTTGTTTAGATTCTTCTGTGCTGAAAGCTCTTTCCTCATCCTCCTTGTAGATCTGGTTCCTCATTGGTTGTCTGGATTGCATCTAAACTTAAGGTGTCCTAAAGGACTTGAGGTGGCAATAAGGCCTTATTGACTCGAAGTCCTGGGTGGCTTGAAGGCCTTAAAGGACTCAGGGACCAAATTGGTGGCCTGAAGCCCCAAACGGGGGCATATTCTCTGCTACTATAGTGCTAAATAGTACCTTCTGCAGTTCCCGCTACAGTACTGCTACAGTACCTGGAAATAATTTCTCTTCTTGGATTTGATCTTGGGTCTCCTGGATGAACATATAGAGTCCCTACCAACCAGGATATGGATCATGTGACCCCCTCACTACCACCCCCTAATGACTAAATAGATTACTTCATCTATTATAATCCTCCCACACATAGTTATCATACCACTAGAACCCATAGAATATTATAGTTTCAATTTTGAGGGAATTTTATCTCCTCTCAGGATCCTTATCTATATATATTTAAGGGCTAAATATCATATTCTTGGTTCCATGTAAGTGTTTCCCAGATTTCAATTTTATTTAGAAGTCCTCACTTTCCACGATTTTATAAATATTTAATTCATTTAATTTATCATGTATATGATTTTAATGAATATAAATATATTTTTTAAACATGGTTCTTATGAAATTATAGTTGAATCATTAGTGGTTTTTTATATATTTTACCCCATTTTTTTCTTCGAACATAAAGAATAATTATTTTTTTTATAAAATAATTATGTTGGATTCTATATGGAAGTACAGATTTTTATTATTGATTTAAATTATTTATATGATTATATAAATAAAACTATAAGTTTAATAGGTTGACTTGGTTGGGCTTTACTTATTTGAGCTTTTTTATTCAATTTACATATTTCCCATTTTTTTATTAACTTCTTATAGATGTGTGAGTGTTTTAGGTTGTCTTTGATGTTATATACATATATAAAAGTGTCTGTATATTTATATATATCTATGAACATATTCATTTAAGAATATCAGAATATGTATATTGGGATATTTGAATATATATAAATATATATATGCATATGTGGATAATGATAGAGTGATGGATGAATATTATGATTTATTATTGAAATTAGCTATCAAAATACATTTTCAATGGGACATATATAATGAATTAAATAGAGTAGTTTATATTTTTTAAAGGGAGAAATAAATGGTTTTATTTTTAAAATCTCTACAATTGAGACTTATATAATGTGAACTTTTCCTTACAAGTAATTTTATAAAAAGGTAATTTTTTCAGATGATTTTTTTTAGTTTGATAGTGGAAATGGTCTGAAATGTGTTTTGGAAAGGGACTTGTTCATTTAATTTTTAAAGGAATATTTTTTGTTATTGATTATTATTATTTATTAAACCATATGATAATCCTAGTGTTCTTGGGCGGACTAACCTAGTACGAAGTATGTCCACCACCAAAAGCAATTATAGTTAAGTATTATGTGACTCCACCTCTAGCTATATATATGTTGGACCCCACAATCCACTTCTAGGGTGACATAGAATTTCTAGGTTCACCTATATTTAGTGATCTATGGTGTTTCTAACATGATGCATGTTAATAATTAATTATTATATGGTTTTTCTATAGCTTTAATTTTTTATTGTACTATCTAGGATTGATTTCCATTTTTATTTGAAAATATTAGTACATATGTTGTTCTTTTTATAAAAACTTGAGTTGTTCTTTCTAAACATTCATTTATCTTTTTTCCTATGTATTAATACATATTTTTTTTAATTTTCATTAAAAATGTGTTGTCATATTGTGATATATATGGATAAATGATGGAACACATTACCAAAGAATAATCTTCAGTTTATTGATTAGGTGATTTTCAATCATTCAGTTTATGGGACAATAAGATGTTCAGGACATAAATACAAATTAAGAAAATGGTTGAAGAGATATGACGTTTATGAATAATTTATATTGATGAAATTTCCTGCTAATTTTTTTTTGGATTTGTTATTAAGAATAAAACATTACATAATGTTTGAGAATTATTATTAATAAAATTATTAAGCTTCAAACATCATCGATAGTGTTAAATTAAATAAAAAGTCTTATGAATGATAATTTTAGAATTACATGAAAATAAAATCAATATAAAAACATATCAAAAAACCAGATGAGTGAAAAAATTGTAATTTGAAAAGTGATGTTTTTGGACTATTGGGAAACAAGATCAAGATTATAACATATCATTATATCATTATCTTGATTCTATAGAGGTAAATATAATAGGGAACTTCAGTGATCATACTAATGCATTTCATGATTTAGTTAATGATGTAAATCAAGTTATATATTATGGATGTTAAAAATACTCACATTTTTATCTACTAACGTTTTACCATATAAAATTCACATGAATAATTACAAATAAGATGATTTACTTGATATTTTAATTATAGGGTCACAAATTATTTGAATCTGGGATCCTAATGAATTTTTATGATATGAAAAATTAGTTAATAAGATTTTTCAAATTTATAAAAAATATTAATGCTTTTTTCAATGATTTATTCTTTATTGGGTAGATGATTCAATAAAATAGGATTTCAGGAAATGTTCATCTTCAAGATTCCAATAAATGGGTGATGTTGGACGTCTTAATCAATACACAAATATAAAGAACAAAAAAGTAACACACCAAAAATGGGTTTTCATTAAATCCATTTAAAACCAAGATTCGACAGATTATTCATATTTTCAAAAACCTTTAAACACATGATGTAGATTTCTATAGAAAATATCAATTATGGGTTAATGCATCATCTAAACGAGTAAAAATCAGATAATAAATTTGACACATTACATATAGAATTCTAGCCTAATCTAAGTATTGTATGATTGGGATTGGATTTCGATTGATTTAACAAATTCTGAGTTTTGAGTACCTATTTTAGAATCTGGATAGTTATTTTGACCCAATAAAGTCTAATTTCATGGATGTTTTTTAATTTTTTGGTCCAGTATATGTTTAACTACGGGAAAAAAATTCTGGGAAATGATATTGATGTATATTTCTAGCCTCTAATTAATGAATTTTATGAGTTATAGAGAAATTATTTTGAGAAATATGAGGCAACATATATAAAAATGGTCAAAATGTATGTTGATATATTGAGTCTAATTAGTGACATCCTTGGGCAAGGGAACTTATTTGGTTGAAACACTAACACGTGTTGGCTTGTCCTATTTTTAACATTGATTTTGATCTAGAAAACATAACTTCAAGTAGAAATTTTTTTTTTCCAGGGATATTGATGATTTCTAGATTTAACACATATATTTATATTGAACAAGACAAAATTTATTTGTTCTATTGATCATGGAGCCCCAAAAAAGTTATTGACAGTTTCTAAAACACTAGTAAAACATGGAAATATTGAACAAGAATTTGGGAACATGAATCATTTGAATTTTATTGGGAAATTAATTTAAAGGGAATCATCTATTTAAATAAGAATGAAAAAAGAAAGAAAATAAGTATATTATTTTTGTTTATATATTTGGAATTAAATTTTTTTCATCATAGTGTTGATGTTTTAGATATTGAGAATAATTCTTGTGATAATTTGATAAACACATTTCTTAATAAACCAGAAAAATAAAAGGTCCACATCAATGATCATATGTAACTAAAAATGATTAATAAAAAATGTGATGTATGGTAATATTTGAATAGAATTTATGGCCTAACAAATTTTTCGATGAATATTTTTGATAAAGATACATCAGTTAAAATTTCAAATCTTTTGAAGGTATTTTGTATGTATTCAAGTAAAATATAAAGGTGTTTAAACTTAAATCATCATAGGTTACAAGGATTAATGAGTCATGATTCACATATTTTTTTTATAGTAGTTACTATCATCGATATTATATAAATTGATACCTATAAAGGTTATTCTAGTTTTACTAAAAATTTTCAAATTCATCATAAAAATATGTGATAAAACTCTAGAACCTTTTGATTGTCACAAGCTTCAGGATAGATTTGTGATGTCACATTGTGAAATGGATATGGTCTTTCCTCAATCATTTTATACTATTATGATAAATTTATCTTTGAATTTTCTCAAGGAAACTAAATTAGGTGTTATTGTACATTATCAATTTATGTATTATACTTATAGGTAATTTATTTATATGTTTTCATGATTAATTAAAAAGATTGGCACTTTATTAAATTCAGAATTATTTTTTAATTATTTTATTTCCCTAATACCATAGTATTTTTGAAATAATACTTGATCAATAAAACCCAAAAAAGGCCCAATACATGATGGCTATTTAGAAGAAGTGTGTCTTGCATTTTTTTTCTAGATACATGGATTATATTGATAGAAGATTCAAACTATTTAGATATGTTGACCACACATTGACTCAATCTTGACTATATGGAAAATAAAAAATACTTAATAAATTGGATGATAACAATAAGGATCTAAAATGTTACAATTACAAAAATAAAATTATTATAGTAAAATATATATATAGGGAAGAATAGTAAAATTTTAGATCCATTTATTATTGATTATATGATACAGACAAAGACAAGAATGAGAAATCAAATACAAAAAGTGAATGATAAAAAAATGTTAATATTGATCTTTTATAATGGTTTCCACATTGTGTATGTTCACAAATATTACAATCAATATTGATGTTAGATTGTCCAAAAAAATAAATCCAATAATGTATATTAATTTTTTTAGATCATGAATACTGATACTCAGGATGATTTTTCAGAATATTTGATGTTTATTGATTACAATTCTCTAAAATAGTATCAAATGTTCAATACTTACAATGTGAATGGATTTAAATTTCATATAGTTGATTGGTAAGATGGTTTTAAAACATTTAATTTATGTATATTTACAATTTTTTAATTTTGATCTAATGGAATGTTTACTAATATTTTTTAATTACACTATCAGGAACATTTTTTAGTTGTTTTATTCAAATTAATGTATTTTGATATTAACATGGGTGTTATAATATATCTCTTGAAATTTTATTGTTGTGAACTTATATTTCTAGATGGATGTTAGTGACCATGAATTACATGATCTTCATGTATTTCCATTAGAAGAAAAAATGGTATATTTTGTAGATGATCTCACACATGAATAGTAGAGTGTGATGGTGCACATAAAACAAAGAGACTAGTATGATAAAGGAAATGAATATTATTATTTGACATCTGACATTAAAAACTATTAATATAAACAAATAAATGTTTTCCAATCATGATATTCAAAATATTATTCCTAAGTGGGTGGATGAAGTAGATGAATTTATGAGATCAGAAGAGTGGCCTGATTGATTGACAGAATGATTGTATGTGTAGTTATCCATTATCTTACCAACCACACAGTTATATGTTATTAATTTACAATACTATTAATAATTTATCATTTTTACTTTTATTTTTATACATGAGTTTATTATTTGTGAAGAGATAAATGTTATATTTTGTTATGTGAAATAATTCTTTATAATACATGTTTATATTTTTTCTACTATGTATATGTTATCATTTCTAAACATACTTTTATGTTTGAAATTTTGAAAATATATATTTTGATGTTATTTTTTATTTAATTAAATTATGATTATTCCAAATTTTATGGCTTGATTAAAATGGGGTCCCCACAGATGATACTGCATGATTATTTGGCTATCATCTAGGAAACTTGGATACTGATCTAGTTACACTTCTATTTATATATTTTCATTAGAGAAATAAGAATCATTTTTGGAATAATGAAGAATTTGATTTAGGAAATGGTAATTTTTTTACATAATTAATCAATTGAATTAAATTATCAAATTAACTTGTAATATTTTATAAATTAATCACTTTAAACATATACATGATGTGAAGGTAATTCCTCTATAGAAAGAACTATTTGATTTATATAAAATGTAAACTAGATATGTCCTATGTGATCTTGTGTCTATGGATTGATTGAATGGGTATTTAAATCACATAAAAATATAATAATTTAGTACATGTTATTTTATTAGGGTTTAAATAATATTTTAATATATATCACTATTTAATTTTCAAGAAAGTTTTCATATTATTACAAGTAGTAATGAGTGGATACGACCAATGTCAATATTAGATCTCCAGGTAGTGATGTAAGATGGCGTTGGATTTTTTTATGGTGAGGATTAACTAAAAATATGAATAAATAACAAAATAATTTGGTGATTGAGAAAACTTATTGTGGTTTTTCATAAGGGATATCTATTTTTCCCCGTGATTTATATGTTTTATGATGATTAGTGTTTCATTTTATATTCCTGTTTGATTTGATCAACATTATCTAATTTTACTTAATTATCTATGTTTTGAATTTTATTGGTAATGGTTCAATTAAAAATTTTGAAAGGTGGTTCATAAAATATTATTCATTAGTTTAAAAATCATTAAAAATAAAATCTAAATGCTATTTTTTGAATTTTTCAAATTTTAGTATTAAATTTTACTTTAATTAGAAAATTGGGATATGTATACATCAAATTAAATAATATTTTTTTGGTTCATAGTTAATTAATTGTCATTTATTACATGTTTTAATTGAAATACCATTTACATTTTCCCAATTACTGTTTATTTATAAGTAGGACTATAGTGTAATATTATATCTTTGTCGTATAGTGATTTTATATTCATGTGAATTCAATATTATTATTTTTCTATATATTTCTTTTCTTGTATGAGTTTCCCCATAATATGGGGGTGTTCTAATTTCATCCAAGTAGTAAAAACATAACACCTAACATTCTATAAAACATGATAGGTGTGCCTTAGTCAAATGGGGTCCAGTGCCAATTTTTAGGGATTTCATGGAGGGCTGCATTGGATATTAAAAGTACACTGGGTTTTCTTTTGAAAATGTTATATTTTAATAGTTAAATGGTTTTATGTGGAGTTTAAATTAAAAAATGGTTTTCTATAAAATGGGTTTTAAAATGAAAAAAATAGAAATTGGGGTATTAATACAACATTTGATAGGATTTCACTAAGTGTCTAACATGGTTAAGATGACACATAGTAACTTTTTGAGATGAATTGTGAAATTGATGTGTCTCAGATTCTAAAGGAAATACAAATAGATATTGTTGAGAAAGTTTTGTTATATTTGATATTATAGGGGTGATGCCTTAGATTATCAAATTCAAGTATCCTTCTTGATTATGTTTTAATTATGTGTATTTTGGTCAGTGAGGATGATTTTTTTGTATATATCATTGTGATAAATCTTATTTTTAGAATAATATTGGTTTGTTTATTAGTTTTACTATGATTATAATTATCATTTAATTGAAAATAAATTTACATTTTTTTAGTTATTGTTTATTAAGAGTTTGTAAAATCTTTTGAAAATTATTTATTTTATTTTCTTTTTTGGGGTTGTGAATTCTATATTTTTTAATAGAATTATATAAAAGATATTTAAATTTCTATTATATGTGGTAAAAAAATTATTAGCGCTTTAATATAAAACTATATTTGGTAAAAATTATTTTTACGGAGGTTTCAATCATTGTTATAGGTGATTATTTATATTGTATGATTAAACCCTGTAGAAATACTCATCAGTTCTAAGAGGAAAAGTCAATATTGGAAAACAAAATAACTTCCACTAAAAAATAAATCATGAAACATCCACAAAGATTTTTTTAAATATATGAAATTAACCCTAGTGGAATTATTCCACCAAAGTTAGTGACTTTTTTAAAATCCATTAAAGGCCTACATTATTGTAGTAGATGATCACAATTACCTATACAAAGAGACAATTTTTAGGTTTTATGTGGTGGAATCCTAAGAATATTAAGGGGTTGATCGGTGAAATTTTTAATAAAATTACCCCTGGTTTTAGTATAGGTTTTCATGAAATTTTAATTCATGGAATAATGATTTTAATTTTATGGACATAATTTTAAAGTTTTTGATAATCATTATGGATTATATCAATTTTACTATTGATAAATTTTTTTCATATTTATGAACATAGGTTTTATCATATAGATAACCATGGTATTGAAATGTAATGTTTTGATTAATTTTTTTTCGAATAAGATCACTATATTTTTATAGATTACATAAAAATTATGGTAAGAAGAATAATTTTTTATAATATGAAATTATATTTGAAGGATAATGGTTAAATCATATATTAAAAAGTTGTGCAATTTTAATATGAATTTATAATGATTTTGTACATTTATGGAAATGAATAATATATCTTAAAGATTATATGACTTCGGTATATATATTTTTTCTAATTTTATAGTGATTGATGTTATTTGTGTGAAAATTTTAAATTTATCTTAGAAGAATATAAAATCAAAACATTTTAATCATTGATCTACAATTTTAGATAAAAATTGAACAATTCTTATATTACTTATTTATATAATGATTTTTTTTGGCTATTACTATTTGATTTCTGAAACTGATGTTCTGTTTATTCATATGAAGGTTTAGTGATTTTGGGAAATATCATACCTTGTGGTGACCATATAGGTTTTTGTTAATGTTAATGGAAGTACAAATATATTTTTATAATTTATTTTATTATGTAATTCATTATATGTTTATTTTTAGTGCATTAGAAGATAAAAAACATCTTGCATTATCTTTATTTAAAAAAGAATATGAGATTGTGTTATATATTTATTAAATGAAGAAATTATACTTATCATATAATTATTGATTCATAATACCTTATTATATATGATATTAAAAAATTTATATGCAAGGAAAAGTATCTTAAAACCAAATTTTTATCTCATTCGCTTCATATTTAATTAACATATTGCCTTTTTCACAAATTTTCGGATTATGTTTTTGTTAACATTCTCATGATAATAAAATATCTTATTGTAAATTTTATTTATCACTCTCGATATTTATGTAGACATTACCTTCTCCTCCATTTCCATATTTTCACTTCCCACTAATGTTTTATTTTTTGGAATCATAGTATGTGTTATTCCATAAAACAATCCCATTTCTCTTTCGTTGTTTTTGGGAGGATGAATTATTAAACCTTTTTACAATGTGGGAAACTTCAAGTTAAAATTTTGAGGAAATAATTTATTAATATGGGTGGGGCAATTCATATCCTAAGATTTTGAAATAAATAATATGTTTGATTCAATAAAAATTATGCAACGTTGAGCATAAATAAAACAAAAAATATTATTATTTAAATATGAATTTTATTACCACTTGTTCAATTAGTGGGTATTAATATTATTAATTTCTTTAATATATATGAAAATTTGATAACAAAAAAAAAATTTCTTAATTATATGTAACTAAGAACTCATTTTTTATTAATCTTTTTTGTTCTTAAAAAATATGATTTCTTAAAAAAATGGTTTCTATTGATTTTTGTTGGGTAATATTATAATTTTTTTAAGAATTAAAACATTGATATTTTTATAAAAAAAATTAAATTTTGAAATTATAATTTAATATTTAATATATAGTGAATTTTATGTTTTTTTATGAAATATTTATTATTTAGTGAATAGTGAGAAGTACAGAATTTTATTGAAAACTGTATTATTCATGACGAATTTACAATGTTTAATTTTGATTAGTAATTATTTTAATGTAAAATTCTTTCTAATATATTATGAATAATTGAATTGTATTCAATTTAATCAACATTATACTAAAATTTGGTAAAAATACTATTTAATACAAAAAATGCATTTTGTGAAAACAATTTGTTCTTGTTTTAGGTTTTAAGCTTAAAATAAATTGTTAAACATAAAGAAATTTATTATTCAAAAATGGATTCCATATTTGGAATCCTCATGTCCTGATTTAGAATATTTATTTTTTTCATTATAAATAGAAACCATAGTAAATAATTTTCAGCATGGTATCGGTAACTTAGGTAATTAAGGTAAAAAAATAATACACTATGCACTAAAAATGAACCTAACATAGTCCTTTATAACATTTTTTGAGACAATTTTCGGAATTTCCATCCATGTATCAAAAATATGCATACTCGGTTACATTTATCCTAGATGTTTACCTTTATAATATTTTAGTATAAGATAAAATAAAAAATTTACCTTCCTTTTTTTTAATATTTATAATATATTATTATGTGTAGAAAGAAAACTTATTTTAAGTTATATGTTTTTAATTAAAATATAAATTATTTTTTTATTATAGTAATGTGAATTTAAATTTTAGTGATATAATATGTTCCATAAATGTTTTTGCAATGCCGATATAAAATTTATTTGATTAAAGTATAAAAATATATGATATTAAAAATATGAAAAAAAAATATAATTTTAATTAATTGTTGTGTTACAATTTTATTAGGTAAATATTTAAATAGTAACATTTTTTAAACGATTATATTATTAATATTTTAAATAAATGATGTTTAGAATTTAAATTAAAAGAAGAGTTTCAATAAAGGTATTAGTGATATTTCATAATGAAAAATATTCAATTAAATGATTTAAAATTCATAAAAGTATTGTATTTGAAAAATAATATATATCATGAAATGAATTAAAATATCAAAAATGGTACATTTATAGTCCAATTATACTTCTACAATTACTATATTAACCCCTTAAGATAAAAAAATAAATTATCATGGTAGTTCATCAAAAGGGTTCATGGTGGCTTAAAAATGATAAGTGTGAAAAAAATCAGCTAAACATATCCAATTTAAATTTACTTAGTGTATTTACACCAATAATAAAATTATATTATAAATTTATAAATTTATATCTATTAAAAAATTATTTATATTATCTCAATACATTTTGAAATTCCTTTAATCTAACTCCCCTCGTAATAAAAGCATGCCCCCTTTCATCTTTTATAGACACATTAAAATCCATTTTGTTTCATAAAATACAAACATGAATAACTTATTAATATCCATATTCACATTATAGTGGTCTTATTTTGGTCTTAATTGCAAATTTATAGGGCTTAAGGTGTAATGAAATGGATGTTGTCTAGAAAAGATTTATACTATTTAACTCAATGATGTAATGTTATTTCTCCTTATTCATACATCAAGTAATCATAATAAATGATCAAATAATAATAGATATATATTCCATATTCATAGTTTTTTTTAATTTAATTACATATAGTCATCTCCTTCCTCAATTTAATTGGTCATTAAACTTTCATTCATATGTACGGTGGACTACCACCTCATAAACTGATATAATTAATTTTAAATTACCTCTTTTCACTGATTTTTGTAATGATGGTATCAGTGTATAAATATATTTTTAATGACATAATTTTATTTATCATAATTTAATATAATATTTAATTTATTACCCTTAAATTCATTGAAAAATTATAACATCGTTCATGCATACATGTGGACTACAACATCTATGAAGTAAAGTAATTAATTTTTAATCACCAAATCATATGGATAATATATATAATTTTTTAAAATAAATTATATGATATTTTTTAGTAATTTTAATTTTTTAAATACTAAATAATACTTACTCTCTTTCTATTGTGAATGTTGAATAATGGGAATGTTACTCTTTAGTACGTAAGACATACAATATTTGAGATTATATCATAGTTCATTTTATATAACCATTATTAATGCTTGGTTTTAAAATTATTATTTATGTATAAAAATTATAATTATTTGATTATTACTATTTGTGATATGATTGAATAATGTCCCCCTTGACCATAGTCAACCTACCAAAGTCATTTTTGACATATGAGCTCATTATCATCAAAAATTATGATGAGAACATAACTGATTAAGTAATTTTATATGACATGGTAATAAATAAAATTAATTTTGAAATAACAATGAATTTTTTTCATAATCATGTAAATTAATTACAGAATTTTATGATTAGGAAAAATGAAGAACATTCCTGGAATTTTCGGCCATGATGGAAGAGATTTTGTCTCAATTTCACTTAACTGACCCATTTTAAAAAGTTATACTCCTAATATTATTTTATATAGTGTATTTAATGATACTTTTAAATGTTACATAATGAACCCATCTAAAGGTATTCATATTTAAGTCATAAATAAAATATCATCATCCAAGGGGATTTTACATGAATGTTACCGTGTGGTATGAGGTTTCTTAACCAAATTATCATTCATTGGGTTATACAATTACATCAATGAATATTCTATTTAAGGATTATGTTTGAATTTATCTCAAAATTGTCTTATTATGTATTTGAGCATCTTATATGTGGATTTACATATATCTACCTAATCACATCATGGGTTAATTTTTATGTCAAAAGTTATTGTCATTATAAGGGATCTCATTGTACCAATGTCAATTTCATGAGACATGTTTCTTATAACACATCATGATTTCATTGAATGGTTTATATAATATTTAATGTATGGATTTTGAAAAATGAATTCATTTAATTAATAGTATATTTTGATACATATTATAGTATTTATTTCATTATTTGTTATTTCAAAAGATTCAAATATAAGAAATACTATATGTTATAATGTTTTTTCATTTCAGGATAGTTTATATTCAAGGACAGTTATGGGGAAATCATATTCTTTTATTTAATTCAACCAAATATATTTTCATTACACTTGTTATGTATTTTTTGTCCCGGTTTAGTCATTACTTTCAACATTGTTAATTAAAGAAACACCCTAAATGTTTTTTTATGTGAAACAAATACATTAACTTCTTTTAGATGAATAATATTTCACTCTTATATTCTTGTTGTCTAAAAATTTTATAAAATAATATTTCATAAGCATTAATTATTTTCAAAATTTATTTTTCATGATCATTCACCATTTTTTAAAGGGATTTATGAAGGGAAATTTATAATGTTTTATATGTGTGTCAATTTTTTAATCTCATTATATAATGTTTGAAGAGAGTATTTATTTTTAACTTTTAAAAAATCAATTTTCATACCACCATCATGATAATTATTTTAATTTTGCATAATTTATATATAAATGAGGATATTTTAACAAAAAAATATTTTCATTTTCTTTAAATTTTAGTTTTAAAAATTAATTTTCTAAGTAGAAATGGTATTTTTTTATGAATATTTTTAATGATCATTTAGTGGTATTGAAATATATCAATAATAACAAACCATGATGTTAAATATGATACATTGGGTGTATATTTGAATGATATCATCCTTATTGATTTTCTAGATGAATTATGATTGTTTCAGTGTGATTTTTGTGGAATCCATTTCGTTTCCATGTGTCAGTAAAGTTATTAAAGGACTTATTGTTGTTTTTATGTATAATTCAATTGAATTAATGATATATATATTGTATTAATTTTATATTTTTAGTAATGTTTTATGATTATGGGTGGTTTTGTTATAATCCAGGGATAGGTTGTTCAATTATAACCCAAGGAAGGGTTTTAATGTTATAAACAGTAGATATGATGGTCCATTATATCCCACCAATGCATTGAGTAATGATTTTTTTACCCTATTAATTATATTTTAGGTCAACCATATTAGTCATTCAACTTATAATAGTGATTTTATGAGGGATAAGATGATGATGTTCTACAATACCAACAAATATTCTCTCTGATTGCTATGAGTTTATATTGAATAATCGATCAAGAATTGTTTCCACAATAATCATTATTGTTTACATATATTGTACGCATTTTATATTAACGATTTATTACATGATCCATGATTAATGCTCAAGATATTGATGGGTAAAAAATCTCTAATGTTATAATAAAGGAATTTGATTACATCATCATACAATTATACTTATCTTATGTTCATTGATGAAATTATATTGTTTATTATTATGATTATCCTTACTGATCATTTGGTATCTCCATTGTTAAATTTTAATTTTCCTAGGGATTTGAATAATGGTTATGATATTTATAGGCCAAATAAAGTTACTAAATTTGAATAATTTAATGAGAGATGATTCAGATTTTTATGACCCAGTTTTATATGTATCTGATTTCTTATGAAAGTGTTTGTAAAATTTCAATACATCTATAATCCAAGAGGTTACTTGGGAACGTAAGTGATCCAGTACTTCGTTTTTATATTTTATATTTCATATTGTTTAAATTGGAATAATTTTATCAGTATCAGAGATATAAATATAATGATTGTTTTTTATTAAATATAGGATTTATTTATTAAGGATATTATAGTATCATGATGTTTTTAGGTTAATATTAATTAATCGATGTTAAACCATGGAGACCAATGTTGTCATAGGGTGTTCTAGTGGTTAAATTTCAAAATGTTTCTTATTTTGGAATTATTGAGTAATGGTCCATTTTTCCCAAAACCTGTCATCAAAGTGGGACATCATTAGTGATATTTTGGAATCTCTCCTTGGGTTTAAATCCATAGTTTTAGATCAACATTTTCTAGTCATATAGGGTGATTTTCTTCTCAATTTTCCACTATTATTTTCCTCTCCTCCCGTTGTCTCTTCTATAAAATTCACGGTAGTGATTTGGATTTAGTTATATTATTATTGTCTCATGGTTTTGATGTAGGCTAGTATTATATAGTTTATTATGGTTATTCAATAAGGGTTTTTATGGTTTGATCATAATTATTCCCTGGTTATTATTTTTTTCATTGAATCAATTTTTTTTTTGAGAGAATTCTATGATTCTATCGCATTATCTTATTTAAATGTGGATTAAGCATGTTTTTTTTCAATGGGCAGATGATATGTATTAACCTAATAAATATAAAACATTGTTTCTAGAAATAAAAGTGATAATATGTGAATAACATATTCATTTCCTAATTTCATTCTTTTTATGAATTTCAAAGGTCCTCTATTTTAATTTTTAATTGTGTGATAATTTTTTACTAATGTTAAATTGGTAAATTTACGTTTCATAATTTGTTAATAATGTAAAGAGGGAAATGAAATAGTAGAAAGGAATGTTTGAAATACATTTTATGGGTTTATTACAAAACTGATAGATGAATGTGATTGTATTATTAAAGGATGAATTCATTGTGTGATTTTTAATGAATTTCATGTTTTCAATACTATGATTTTTTGTTATTATTTATATAGATTATTGAAATATTTGTATTAGATTTATGGGTTCTGTAATAGTTGATATACTGATATTGTTATAGTATTATAGTATGGTCTAATTCAAGTATTTTGGTGTGGTGGAATATCTAATTTTGTGAAAATAATGGGATTATTATATCTTTTCTGGTTGTGATAGTACAATTTTGACGGATGTTCGAATGGTTTGTACAATTTGTGTTGCTGTTTTGTACATTTATAATATGGAATAAATTAAATATTCATATTCCAATGGAATATATATGGAATTAATGACATTTTTAATGGTTAATAGGATTAAAATTGATAATTGGTGTGTTTATTTGATATATAGTGGTTGGGATAAAAGAATAATTTCTAGAAAAATTGTGTCTAATGGTTAAAAAATGGGTTGACATTAAATTTGAATAAATGAAGGTAACATTGTTTTTTGACAATAAATAAGTAATTTAATTATTATTTGATAAAATTGAATGTTATGTATTGTTTTTCGGGTGTCTGGTTTGGTCATGTGTGGTAGACTTGTATAGTGTCATCGATTATCGGTACATCGTTTTGGCATAAATGTTGTTAGAGGATTCCATTGAAATAAATTAAAACCTATTTTTGAGTTTTCCTTTCATTATATTTCTTATATTAACATATTATTATATTTACATTTATTTAATATTCAGAACCACCTGAGTCAGGTAACTTTACAAAAATCCAATTGTTGTGATGGGTTTTGAGTGCCCTCTCCACTATCCTAGTTGTGGATGGAATATATAGTTCACTACAACCTATTAAAAATTATTCATTTATTCATAGTATTGAATATGATGTATCATCTTTTTTGGATGTATAAAAATTTCCTATAATGAATTAAAGATATTTTTATATTTATGTTTTAGATGGAATGGTTTTGGTTACGATGTGGATGGATGGAATGGGAGAAATAGAGAATAAGGTGGGAATGAGGTTGATATCCTTCATGTTAACATTACATTTTCTTGATATGGGGGATGTAGAATATTGTTTTAGATGTTGTTATGTGCCTTATGAATTGTTTTTTTTTATTATGTGGTATGTATTTGTGGTTTGTTATAATGATTTGGCTATATGGATATATATGGGATTGTTAAATAAGATGTATGTCATTAGGGTTTGAGAGTGACCATATTAGGGTAAAATGAATGTGTGGTAACTTTTAAATATACATATATAAATATATATTCTTTATAATATGTTAGTATCATGTATGTGATGTGATGCGAGTGATACTTAATGAGGTTGGGTGGTAGGTTACATGTTGTAGATCCATTTCAGTTCAAATATTTATTCACTCAGGTATTAATATTTTTATTTCATATTTTCATGAGTGGTTCTGGGCATTATGCTAATATATATGAATTTTTATAACAATTTATATATATTCATATTTTTAGGATTCCTATAGATATAAATATAGAAATTATTACCTAATGGTATTCAAGGATGGTGTTTGTGGGTCAATTTCATTGAATTATATATATTTTAGAGTTTGTCTCTTATATAAATTACATTAATTAATTTGATATTTGTTGTTTTTAATTGATGGATTTTATTGATGGTTTTCCCTTAAGTTTTAGGATTTATAAGGGTAATTCCTTCAATATGTGTGACATTATATCCTCTATTCTGGTCATTTCCCCATATCCCATTGGAGGTGGGATTCGAGGGTCACACTTATCTTCACAACTAACCTGATAGGGTTACCAGTGGGGGTGGGAAATGAAAGAAACACAAATCCCCCATAACATATATAACTAGATTATGTGACTAATAATTAATAGTATAACTTTAGATATTGTATTTTAGTATTTTTCCTCTTATATTACATTATGTGGGTTCTAAAATAGTTAATAAAAGAATGCCAATTTTTAAATAAATTATATTGAAATATTAAAACTTGGGATGATTCACTATAATAAATAAATTTTTATATAATTAATAATTTCTATAACATATCTAGTCACATTTGGTGAGATAAAAAAATTATCACTCCCATAAAAATACTTCAAGGATTCATATATAGATGTGAATGGGTTGAATAATTTAGCTGATGAACTATTAGTATATTTTACATAAAATATTTTTCTTGTAAATCATTAAATTAATTTTAGGAAATGTTTTTTTAAAATCAATGAATAATATTCAATTTTTAAAGGAAATTAAATTAAATTTACCCCATGTAAATTAAAATAAAAAAATATTCTACCATTAGATTATATGGATACATTATTTAATCGAGTGATTGAATGTTTTAAGATATGAAAGCACAATGTACATTCACAAAAGATGTAATGATTGTAAAAAATATTCCTCAAATGACATATTCATATATTAATACTGAGGATTCAATAATTAAAATTGGTATATAATTATTATATAACATTATGATCATAAAAGAAAACACATGAAAATAGATATGGATAGAAGCCATTTTTTTAAAATATAAATTCAATACATCTTAATCCATGAATAATCATGGTCATAAAGGTGAACAAGATAATTGTGAATTTTATTAAACAATATAAACCCCCAGAAAAATTTCAAAATTAAATAATTTAAATTTAAAAAGGAAACTTCAACACACATGAATATAATGTGAAAAAGATTATAAATCTCATATTCTTGTTACTAAAAATGTTTAAAGAGGAAGAAGTAGAATAATAGTATCAAAATTATTCTCAATGAAATATAGTATTTAGGAAAAAATTCCCAAAGGTAAATATCAAAATAATGCCCTTATATCCCATTAATATTATTTTTTTAATGTGTTAAAAATAATATATATTAAAATTATAATGAAGATGCTATAATTATCTTGTTAGATAATCTCAAACAAATATAAAATGAAGAAAATGATAATATGAAATTAATAGTTGAATTGAATATTGAACATCATCAATGAATATATAATATTTATTTTTAATTGAATCATGAAAATATTGTAACCAAATTTTTTATTTTATTAAATATTTTTTTTAAAATTTATGAAAAGAGATTGAATCTATTTAAAATAATAATATAAATATATGGTTGATTTAGAAAATACTATATATGAATTAAATAATTATTGAAAGATTGAAATCCACCTTGAATATAGAAAAAAACATATTGAGGATTTGAATTCAAAATTATTCCAAAAATAAATCAATTTTTTAATAACAAGTCATTTTTTATGACTTATGGAAACAATTTAAAAATTAAAATCACATTGGATGAGAAAGAAAAAGAGAAAGGATAAGAGTCTCCAATAATACTTAATGAATTAATCTTAAAAATAAAATATAAAATGAGATAAGGTATTGGGGTTTTATCCATGTAATTATGATATAAAACCATAAGTAAAGAATAAATTGTTAACAGCCAAGAAGAAATAATATTTTATTAAGTTAATATAATAGTTTTGGGATATAAGACATGATCGCATTCTCTACAATGAAAATATTATTTTTTAGAAATTACGGATCATCATTTAATATTTTATATATTTCATTGATAATGATAACTAAATATAATTATTAATTATTGTAAATTATTTTTAATAAGTATATTTATTATTAAATAATATATTTTCAAGATTATATTTTTGTTTCAGAAGGAAAATTAATACTGAATTATATTCTTTATCATGATGGATGGAAGAATTAACCATCAAAAGAAGTGAGTTTACTCTTGGAAGATATTATGAAGAATACACAATTCATGATATTTATTAAAAAAAATTGTTTGTTTTATTTTATTAAGATTAAAACTTACTTTATAATAAAAAAATTAAAGTTGTATGAACAATATTCACTAATTTTAAAATATATGGTAATTTTGAGAAAATTATTGAAGGTGAACATAATTGAATGAGCTATTAGTTAAACTGATGTAGGTGACAAATTGATTCTTTATGTAATTTTACCTTCCCACATGATGGGAATAAATAAATTTTAAAAATATATTAATATAATGTATTTTTATGTAGTATTTTTTTGAAATGATAGATCTCTTTATATCAATAAACTCAAATGGAATATATCTCATGCAAAAAATATGTAAAATTCAACTATACTTTATATAGATTCATTAATGCACAATATATTGATCATGAGTAAATTTTAAATATCAAATTATACTACTTAATTTGCCCAGGAAACACACATGATATTAGGAAGAGCTTATTATATTTTTATGATGGGATATTAAAATATATGTAATATTTATCAAGTCAATGGTGAAGAGAATTCATGATTACTCTTAATTAAGAATTAAAACCAATAATTGAATTAATTGACTATCCAAATTAATGAACAATACATAAATATATTGAAAACATATTTTTATCAAACATACATTCAAGAAGAAAATACATAATGATAATATTTTTAGTTCATTAAAAAATGTATATATAATGAAAAATCCAATTATATTTTATAGAATATTTATAAGGGTTGTATGAAATAATTAGTCTAAAATTATATATTAGATATAGGTATTATGTTTTATTATATTTATTAATATAATATAACTATTTTTATATTTTAAATATATTATAAATAAAAAATATTAAATTATAATTATTTGTAATAATTTTCAAGATATGATTCCTCAATTTAGATTTGATAATGTCCTAGAATTTACAAAACACATAGTGGAATAATTTTTTATGAAACATGTAATTCTATATCAATATTAAAATATAGTGCACCCTAAAAAATATGATTGTGTAAATGGGGATTAAAAAATCATAATAATTTTGATAAATATGTTGATTGAAAATAGATTTAAAAAATTCATAAATTTTCTACTGTGATGCTAAATTTTATATCAAACAAGGTGTTTTTTATTCATGGTTATGGAAAGACTCTCTATGAATTGTGGTTTAATAAAAATGATTGATTTATGTGGTATTATATAATTTAAAATAAATGGTATATAATGATTAAATAAGTTAATAATTACATGTTTAGTATTAATTATTATATTACCCATGAATTACACATATATATTTTAAATAATTTCTATAATTTAGACATTATATCTTATAATTAATACATTATCCAAGAACATGTCAGTTTTTTTCATTTGATTATATATATATATATATATTCTATTTTACATTATTTCTTAAATATATCCCATGAGATTCTATATACATGAACTCCTTTTAAAAATTGTCCACTAAGAAGTTTATTGGGAAAATAAGAAAACATATTAGAGAGTGAACTAAAATGCCCCATAATTGAATAATGTGTGAACAAGTAATAGAGAATTAGATTGTAGGTATGAATGAAAACATTAATAGGGATAATATTACTAATTAAAAACAACATGAGATCCAAATAGTTTCCATAAGGAATTATATATGTACATATAACCTCAAAAGTATCATCCTGAAATCCTAACATTTACTATAGAATATGAATGTGGAAACATGGGATAATAATCCTGATCCTTGGATTATAACATAAAAATATGGAATAAATGTAATCATTGAAATCATAAAATGTAGTATGGTTAACCCCCATGACCATCATAAGATAATTGATAAATCATCACTACCTATGTCACATTATATAGTGGATAGTGTATCAGTACCTATGACTCATAATTGACTGATAATTAATACCCATATCCCAAAAAAATGTCATAAGAGATAAAAGTTTACTAAATACATTTAAGGGATACACTAGACACACACATCATATAACAAAATTAATATATATATATATATCTGTGTGTGTGTGTGTGTTAAATTTAATCAATCTTACATAATATAGGGAAAACCCCAAGAGTATAAGATGGATTTTATAACATTTTCAAATGGTATAACATGTCTTAGAATAAATAACTGTTGTAGTTGATATTAAAATTAAATCACCAAAAACACTTATATACTAGGAAAAATTAGTTGACAATAATGAATCATAACACTATATTATATAGATATTTTTGGATATATAGAGAAAAATAAAAGTGAAATTATATAATTAGTGTTAATAATACACTTTTTCATTTTCATAAAAATTTAATGTTTCATGCCACATTCAAAAACAATTTAAAATAATTTAATAAATAGACTTTTATATTTGTTATTTTAAAATAATAAAAAATTATAAATTTGAAAAAAAAATAATCATTATGTAATTACATGTGAAAAGGAAATTAAAAAATATATAAAAGTGAAAACAAAATATTCCTTAAGATTTTTGCCATTTTTAGAGAAAACCACACATCTATGAAAGAGTTAAAAAAATTTATTTTATAAAAATATAAAGAGAAATATTAATTTAATATAGGATAAAATATATTTTGTTTAAAAAATAAGAAAATAAACCCTGTTTGGTAAGAAATAGTATCCACATGGTGGTTAGGGAGATAATCGATAATATTTGAAATATTCATAATAATTTCATATTTTTATAATGATTGAAATCCACAAATAATTTTTTTGTGAAAATTAAATTTAATAATATATAAATATATTTTTTATAAAATATAAAAATAGTTGAATATAATAAACATATAATATCATAGCCAAGAAAGGCATATTATAAACTAATAAAATGAAAATTGTGTCGAAAATACCCTACCATGGGTTCTTCTTAATCAAAAATGATCTTGGACCATGTGTAATAAAAAATGTTTTATTATTATCATTTATAATAGAATAAATCATATAAATTATACTCAATACCATTCATTCATAATTCTTTATTTCCAACATATTAATTTTTTGTTGTTAAAATTATTATTTCAGTGTTAAATGTTTTGTTTTACATGCATACATCATCATGGAAGTTCTAATCCTTTTTCATGGATCAATGTTTCATGACATATATATTTTATGTATGATATTGTATATTTCCATTGTATTTTTTGGATTACTATTATTATTTAATTTAAATAATGGTGATAATTTTTAATGAACACTAAAAAACTGTTTTCCATCATTATTAAATTTTAAAATGAAATGAATTAATTAGAGAATATTATTTGGATTATAACAACATTAGAATTTTGGTAAAATATTTTATTCATCATTATTGTGAGATATTGTCAATATTTCATTTTTAATATTGATCCATGATGTAATTGTTAGTATCATATTTGTTGGTGGTAAAACTAAACCAAAAAAGAACACATTTTATTACAAATTGAGTAAGAGCATGTCATTATATATTAATAATATAACATTTATATAATATTAATTTTTTTATTTTTTTCATTATTTTGAGAATTATATTGCAGAATATATGGATGATGAATATAATGTATAATGATCAAGAAGGGGAAAAACTTTCATTGAATATTTGAATATTCTGATAGTGAGTATCTTGAAAATTTGGTGTTTGGGAATTCTTATTTTTGTAATAAGTTATCAAAAATGGTATAGGATAGTTAGTGATAAAATTTAGGTTGTTATTGAAGAGATAAGCTATGTGAAGGTGTACATTTATGTGGGTCTAAGAGGGGTCATTTTATGTGTGGGAATTATTGTAATTTTTTAAAATACACATCACTTCATAAATATGGTATTCCATATATATAGGGAAAGTGGATCCAAAGTTGTCAATTAGTGAATATAGTATAATTATAAGTTGATAATTCCCTTTTAAACCAATTTATATTTAATTTTTTATGATATTATATGTCTTTAATCCTTTATTAAATAATTTATCCTCATTTTATCGTTTTCTATGGAAAATAAATTTTACATTCAAATTTTTTTTCTACCTATATTAACCCAATATTTCATAGTACGTTATCTCATTAAGCTAATTCAATAGCTTGCACTACATGAAACACCGAGTTTGAGCGCATCACAACATTCCAAACTGGCCATTCAAAAAGTGGTTATAAATAGTATTAACCTCACTTTGAATCTTATATACTCTATATAGTTTAATCATCCATATTATGTATTTCTTAGAAATAATATAAGAACAAATTAATTTTTTTCATATAAACGAAGATTTTTTCAAAAAATGAAATTATACTGCCCTTTAATAGAGAACCCTTTTTAAAAGCAATTTTTGAAACTTTTATATATTTAATTTAATGATATTAAATTCTTTTTTAGAATCAAGGCATACAAATTTATTATGAATAAATTTTTGGTACTTTTCTTATAACTTTCACATTTTGACGAATAGTGAAAAATACCATGTTTTAATTGAAAACAACTTTTTTAATAGAATAATATATAGTGTTAAATTATTAATGTTTATGGTTTTGAAGAATAATTAGTTTATATTTTTATCATTTAATACAATGTAGGTCATTATAACTAATTTCACATTTAAAATTGACATAAACACATGTCAATATTTTGATAGTTTTTAGTATTTAAAAACTAGATTTTTGGTTTTTGTAACACCCCAAGATTCTACGGTACGCCTCTCTTTGAATAATGAAATACCGTGTGTTGTACGCAACATCGAGTTCTAACACACCACAACCAATCAAACTAGCCGTTATGAATAGTAATACCTACTTTTCGAAATTTTATAAATTTTATTTTTCAAAATGGACTTCATTTTTGGATTTGGAATATTTAAATTAGCCTAGGGTGAAGTTTTGGTATTTTTCTGAAAAACTTCATTTTTTGATAAATAGTGAAACTACTAAGTGGTAGTTAAAAAAATAGAATTTTTCAAAAGACAAAATTTTACCGCTTCTGTGATTGGAATTTCAAAAATCCAAGAGACACGGTTAATATCAAGGAGTAAAATGTGGTTCATTAAGATAAAAATAATTTGGTGAATAGTAACTTTTTTACTTTTATTTACCACAGTTAAAAGTAAATAGTGTAATTAAAGGTAAAAATGATATTAATATTACCCTAACACATGTCCTAATTCTATTGGACAAGTGTATATTGACCAAAAACAACCTTAAGAATAAAATATTTTCATTTATGTCTACTTGGATTAGATTAGGACATTTATTATTATTTTATTAAAAGAAGAGTTGAAAGAGTTAAAATCAATGTTTATTTACTAAATCATTTTTAATATAGGGTTATAGATAATATAAATTAGATTTTAAATATTCATTATAAAGATAAAAAGATTTTCTACATAATTGTATTTTATTTATAATTTTTATATTAAATAATTTAATTTATTTTTGACCCAATGATGATGTAGTAATTACCATAATAGGGAAAATTAAAATATTTGATATTATAAATACCCAAATAAATATATTTTGAGACTTTTTATGAATTAAAATAATTTTATAAGTTAATATGACATGTTTGGATTGACATAATTAACTTTTTTTCGAAGTAATCATTCTGTAATGATTTTCACAAAAATAAATTATTGAATAGTGTCAAAATTGACATAAAAGAGTTTTTAAAACAAATATTATATTATTAATTGATATTAAATTCCAAAAAATAAATGGTTCGGCCAAGAAACATATATCATGATAGGTGTATCATTAATGGACCACTTGGGGGTATCTTGGATGTATATTGTAGGTTTATTAACCATATAATATAAAAATACAAAGAGACATTGTAAAAGTGAAACTAATTAACTATGAGTTAATACTTAATGATAAGATTAATATATTAAACCAAAACTGTCTAAATTCTATTGGTTGAGTGTTTTTCGACCAATCCCCACCTTAAAATTTAAATAATCCACTTTGGATCCATTTGAAACCGAATATGAATTTATTATAAAATAATATTTCTAGCATTTACAAAGGTGCCCCCCAACCCTCTTATAAAAGGGAACTCCCCCTTCTCATTAATTCACACCTTCAAAGCCATTTGGCTCGGCCAAACTCTGCCCTAATACTCTCTAAGCTTCCCTCACTACAACCTAGACGCCTTAGTTTGATCATAAAGCCAACCTAGAGAGCCCTTTTGATCAAATCAAAAGGAAGAACCTGAAGAAGAGGTATTGTTTTCACCACCCTTTTTCAAATTCATTTTTTCTTCCACTTCTTCTTTCTTTGTTATTCACATTCTAAAATAATGAATCCAGTATCTCCTATATACTATAATATTATTATAAATATGGTACAACCATATTCAGTATTCTATCCATCATTTTAATGACATGTCACCATACGTGCGTACGTATGACTTACCGTCTCCACGTCGTGGTGTAATTTTTATTCAATATTTTAATATTTGGATGGGTATACTAATGTTTTGTAATTCTTTTAAATAATATATATAACATGATAATGATTCATCATATATGATATACCATCCAATTATACATTATTTTAATATCAAAAAAATGATATTGTCGTTCGTGCATACGTACGAACTACCGTCTCCACGAATGCGATGACATTCATTCTCCATCGTATCCATTCAAGTATAATTATCATTTGATGATTAATAATAGTATTTAAGGACTTGATATCATTATGTATATGAATAATTTACAACCTATCCCTAACAAACATGGCTTGTGTAACAAAACATATAAAAGAAAACAAGTAAGTTAACACCCGAAACGACGATAATTCTAAGATATTATTAACAAAGCAATGTTAAAAGATCATATATGATATCATATTTACGTATATTATTCTTGAATAATTTAATAAAAATTATTTCACCATTATATAGGAGGTTAACCTGCCCTCAACCAAGTAAAAGTACAAGGTAAGGGTTTATTTCGCAATCTCTTCATTATCCGAGGTTGTTTATACATAATAATATACTGGGATATCTTTATCATCAACATCCATATTTCATAAAAATGTATTTCAAAACATTTTTTACTATTTAATAGAATATGGGTTAATGTAATTTATACCCTTGTTTAATTATACAAGTGGTTTATAAAGGAATCTTTTCGTCATTTTCCAAACAATGTATTTTTTAACCTTTTCGACAGAATTAAGGTAAGAATTTCTTTTTAACTTATATGGTGGGTGAGGCTATTTTACGCCTCTATAAAATCTTCAAATATTCCCTTACAAGCTTATAGGAATATTTTCAAGGAAAATGTTTGATTTTATAAATATAAGACTCTTAAATGATTCTAAAATAAAAAGAGATATTTCTCTAAAAAGAGTTTTGATTTCATCTATGTCAACATCCAGTGATGGATTTTACGCTTATTTGAAGTTGATTTATTATGATAAAAAACTTCTATATTATATTAAAGGCTTTGTGATATGTTTTAATGTGGATGTGTTATTTTTATACCATTCATGGTTTATGGATGAAGTATTTACATTTCATATGCTTGTTTTAATACGAATGTTTATGTTATTTTTAAAACTTTTCATATGGGAATGCATTGGACTTAATATGTGATGGGTGGAGACCGCTATAGCTCCTCGATGAATCGTTAGGTCGCATGAGACAAACTATTATCTTGGCACAAGGCCTTGACAAAATCTTATTTGTAGACTTGGCATGATGACTTGGCTATGTGGTTATGATAGACTGGCATTATACATTCCATCATTATGGAAGTGGTTATTGATATTTCATGTGCTTATTCAATTAGTAGAATATCAATGTAAATAAGTAAATGGCATTATTTCATTTTATTTTTTCCATACTATGTTGAAGTTCAAGTTTAAAAGACTTTTGTTTTAATTATACATTTCCTTAAATGTTTATTCTTATTTATGAAAGTTTCTGCAATATTGTTATCCTTACTGGGCATTTGAGCTCACCCCTTTTATATGTATTATTTTTTCCAACATGTGAAGAAGTAAATTATGAATGACCTTCATGGATAGTATGAGGGGATAAGAGTGTGTAATATGGAGACTATGTTGTTGTAGTTTTCATTTTTAGGATGTAATGCAAAACTTTATGAATATATCTAGTGTTTCCAAGGCTGCTAAACTAATCGGTCTTTCGAGACCTGATCTTTCTTGTGATCATGAAAATGTTATGTAATAATTCACCGACTCTGGGTAACTGGGGTCAGGGTTTTATAGTTGGTATCAGAGGAAGTTTAGTACAAACCTTGGAAGCTAGATTTTGATAAACTCTGATTAAAGCACTTATATTTAAGGTGGACTTTGAGGATTAGTATAGAAGAACATCCTAGAATTTTGGTGTTGTAGAGATTTTGTGAGTTTTCCGAGTAATACATCCCTGTCTGGATACGAGCAGGTAGCGACTGATCTGGCACTGATGTACCTAGGGGTAAAACTCGAAAACACCGCTTTGAGCTAGACTCGAATGGGAACTGGTGCACGACAATGGGCCTTGCTGCACTCTTGGTTACGACACTCCCGGGGGATATGCTTAGGATAACTCTCATTTTCTTTACAAATCATTATGATGGGTTTATGAGTATATACTTCCTAAAAGAAAACATTTTTTTGATTATGGATTATATCCATAAATAGTTCAATTTATGTTAAGTTTTTTATAAGTATGGAATTATGTATTTTGATTTATAAACTGATCTAGTTTACGCCATTGTTTAGAAATGGCGCCTAGTGGAAGAAATGGAAACTGTATCAATGCACACACTCCATGTAGGGATTTCCCTCCCACTCAAGATAATTATAGTGGAGCTGGTGATGCAACTGGTGCCATTCAGCTAATCACCATACTGGGACAACTCACTATGGTTATTAATAATAACCTTACCCGTATGGAGCACCCTGATCCGCAGCATAGAGGATGAATGTTAGATCGATTCATGAAGCAACAACCACCAACGTTCAATGGGAGTACAAATCCCTTAGTAGCTGATCAATGGATAAATTCCCTAGAGAAAATATTTTAGGCTTTGGGGAGTAGTGAAAGGAAAAACGTTATCATGGCAGTTTACCGCCTCACTAGAGATGTTGATCAATGGTGGTCATTTATTCAAAACATGAATGAAGATGATGAAGTATCAAATATGGAATGGAGGGAGGTAAAAGATCTATTTTTAGAAAAATACTTTCCTCATGACCATCGAGTAGATATGGAAAGAAAATTTTTGAGTCTGAGACAAAAGGAGGATGAGAATGTCGCAAAGTATGAGGATAACTTTACAAGGTTAGAAAGGTATGCTGGTGATTATATATGTAACCCAAGAAGTAATATTGATCGTTTATTTGATGGGATAAAACCATTTCTCCGTCGAGAATTATTCTCACAATTCTTCTCGTCGTACGATGACATTGTCTCATCTGCTATCAAGACTGAAAAGGAATTCTTTAGGTCTTATGACTTTAAAGCAAAGCAAGAGAATAAAAGATCTTCTGATCAATCATGGAATGGAAATAAGGGGAAGAAGGGAAAGGTTTAATATCCATCATGCGGTAAATGTGGTAAGAAACACCCTGGTACTTTCTTTAAGGGAATGGGTGTCTGTTACAAGTGTGGTGAAAAAGGCCACCAAGCTCGTGATTGCAATGTGAATAAGGAAGCTACTGATGTTCAGTGCTACAATTGCAGGGAGATGGGACATTATGAAAATGAATGTTCTAAGCATCAGGGGAACTTACCTCAGAAAAGGCCAAGGGATCAAGTCCAAGATTTTGTTATCACTACTACTGAGGTAGAAGCTCCAAAAGACATGGTGGCAGGTAATTTAATGGTTTCCTCAAGTTTAGAAAATGCATTATTTGATTCTGGATCATCGCATTGTTTCATATCTTCCCAGTTTTCTAAGAAAATTAGATATTTCCAATTTGATTTAACATGGGATTTATCAGTTAAAACTCTTAAGGGAAGTATCATTGCAACAATGTTTTGTGAATCAGTCCCCATTAGAGCACATAAATGTTCATTTTCTGATGATCTCATCGCCATACCTATGATTGAGTTGGATATAATCCTCGTTATGGATTGGAATTCGGACCATGATGCAAATATTTATTGTAAGAAGAAGTGGGTTATGATTTTTTATGATGAAGATATGGAACACCTTATCTTTAGAGAAGAATCGTCACCAATTAATTCTTATCTAGATCCACCCCAGTAGCTCAACCAAATTCAATTATTGGGGAGGAAGAGAATGAAATTACAGTGGGTGAGGAATGGAATGTTCAAATAGAGAATGTACCTATTGTTAAAGAATATGTAGATGTTTTTCCGGAAGATTTACCTGGACATCCTCCAGAACAAGAAGTTGAGTTTTCCATTGATTTAATTCCTAGATCAAGGCCTATATCGAATACCCCTTATAGAATGGACACTGTATAATTAGTTGAAGTAAAGAAACAACTAGAGAAATTGAGTAATAAGGGATTTATTCTCCCTAGTGTTTCTCCATGGGGAGCCCCTGTTCATTTTGTTAAAAATAAAGATGGATATATGAGGTTATGTATCGACTACAGAGTGATCAATGCTATAACAATAAAGAACAAGTATCCCTTACCTCGTATTGATGATTTATTTGACCAACTGCATGAAACTCAATACTTATAAAATATTGACCTTCGATATAGATACCATCAGTTGTGTGTGAAGAAGGAAGACATTCCGAAGACAACATTTCAAACCAGGTACGGGCATTATGAGTTTACAGTAATGCCTTTTGGATTGACTAATGCACCCTCTGTATTCATGGATCTGATGAATTGAGTTTTCAAGGAATATCTTGATGAATTTGTGGTGGTATTTATTGATGATATCTTGGTATACTCCAAAATATATGAATATCATGAAAATCACTTGCACATTATCTTGAAGACTCTGAGAAGAAATGAATTATATGGGAATTTTAGCAAGTGTGAATTCTGGCTTCAGGAGATTTTTTTTCGTTTCCACATTTTCTCTAAAGATGGAATCTCTATTGATCCTTCTAAGACTAAGGCAATATAAGAATTGCATGTATCGATGAGTATAAAAGAGGTACGTAGTTTTATTTGTTTAACAGGTTATTATCGACGTTTCGTCCATAATTTTTCCCGGATGGATAACCCCTTAAAAAAGATCACACGTAAAGTGGTTAAATTTGTTTGTACAAAAGAGTGTGAAGAATGATTCGACGAACTAAAGAGAAGATTAGTCAATGCTTCTATATTGACTCAACCATCAGGGAATGATGGGTTCATTATTTATAGTGATGCATCGAAGAAAGGACATGGTTGTGTCCTTATGAAGAATGATAGGGTTATTGCCTATGTATCACGATAGTTGAAAATTCATGAACAAAACTATCCTACTCATGATCTTGAGTTAGCAGCTGTGATCGTTTCTTTAATGATATGGAGGCACTACCTCTATGGTGAAAAATGTAAGATTTATACTGATCACAAGAGTTTGAAGTATATTTTCTCACAAAAAGAACTCAACATGAGGCAAAGGAGATGGCTTGAATTGCTCAAGGATTATGATTGTACGATACACTACCACCCGGGAAAAGCAAACAAGGTGGCAGATGCTTTGAGAAGAAAAGATCATGGAGTTTTGAACAATATGAAAATTGAAAGGGATCCAATTTTCATGGATCTAGTAAAGATGGACATGGGAATAACCATGGAAGTTGAAACGTCAATTCGTTTTCAAATGGTTGCCAAACCATCATTACTAGAAAGGAATAAGAGTTCTCAGACCGATGATCAATAATTTCAAAAGAATATTAAAGCTGTGAATGAGGGGAGATTGAGAGACTTCGTGTATGAAGATGGAATTTTGAAATTTGGGAAGAGACTTTGTGTTCCCAATATACCTAATCTAAAAAGGGAATTTTTGGATGATTCTCATAGTTCCAATTTCTCTATACACCCTGGGAGCACCAAAATTTATAGATGTTTGAAGGAACATTTTTGGTGGGACAACATGAAGAGGGAGATTGCCGATTTTGTGTCAAGATGTATGGTTTGTCAACAAGTGAAAGCTGGAAGGAAACAGCCGGGTGGAGTATTGAAACCTTTTCCTATACCTGAGTGGAAATGGGATAATATCACGATGACTATTAGAAGGAATGATGCAATATGGGTTATTGTTGATTATCTTACCAAGTCAGCCAATTTTCTTGCTATAAGAGAAGATCTACCACTGGAACCTCTAGAAAGACTATATATTGATGAAGTTTTGAGACTTCATGGAGTACCTCTATTGATTTTTTCTGATCGTGATCCCCGTTTTACTTAAAGATTCTGGAAAAGACTTCAGAATGCCTTGGATACTGAACTTCATTTGAGCACTGCCTACCACCCTCAGAAAGATGGACAATCAGAATGAACTATCCAAACCATAGAAGACATTTTGAGATCATTCTCACTTGACTTTCAGGGTATGTGGGATCAATATTTACCTCTGGTAGAATTTTCCTATAATAATAGCTTTCATTCGAGTATTCATATGGCACCATATGAAGCGTTATACGGAACGATATGTCGCACACCAACCTGTTGGGATGACGTTGGTGAACGAAAACTTGTAGGCCCGGAACTTGTGGAGGAAATGATGGAAAAGGTGAAGGTAATCCAAATCCATCTCAAAGTAGCTCAAAGTAGGTAGAAGTGTTATGCTTATAATCAAAGGATTTGGAATTTCAAGTCGGTGATCATGTTTTCCTGAAGGTATCTCCATGGAAGGGAGTCATATGTTTTGGTAAGAAAGGTAAATTGAGTCGCAGGTACATTGGACCTTTTGAAATTCTAGATTGAATTGGGGTTGTAGCTTACCGATTGGAAATGCCTCTAAGTCTCTCCAATGTTCACGATGTGTTCCATGTATCTCTCTTGGGGAAATACATGCCTGACCCAACACATGTACTCACCTATGAGGAATTAGAAGTGGAACCTGATATGTCTTATTGTGAATAGCTTGTCAATATTCTTGATATGAGAGATCTAGTACTGAGAAACCGGACGACTCGTCTGGTACAAGTCTTGTGGAGAAACCATAAGATGGAAGAGGCAACGTGGGAACCCGAGGAACTTATGATGAAAAACCACCCGAGTCTTTTCATGCGGTAATATTCTAGAAATTTTGAGGATGAAATTATTTGAAGGAGGGGAGAATGTAACACCCCAAGCTTCTACGATAAGCTTCTCTTTGAAAAATGCAATAGTGTGTGTTGTACGCAACATCGAGTTCTAACACACCACAACCAATAAAACTAGTCGTTATGTATATAAATACCTACTTTTTGAAATTATATAAATTTTATTTTTTAAAATGGACTTCATTTTTGGATTCTAAATTTCGAAATTAGCCTAGGGTGAATTTTTGGTATTTTTCGGAAAAAGTTCATTTTTTGATAAATAGTGAAACTACTAAGTGGTAGTTAAAAAAACATAATTTTTCATAAAACATAATTTTACCGCATCTGTGATTTCAATTTCGAAAATCCAAGAGACACAGTTAATATCAAGGAGTAAAATGTTGTTCAGTGAGATGAAAATAATTTTTTGTGAATAGTAACTTTTTACTTTTATTTACCACGGTTAAAAGTAAATAGGATAATTAAGGGTAAAATTGATATTAATATTACACTAACACATGTCATAATTCTATTGGACAAGTGTATCTCGACCAAAAACAACCTTAGGAATAAAATATTATCATTTAGGTCCACTTGGATTAGATTAGGACATTTATAATTATTTAATTCAAAGAAAAGTTAAAAGAGTTAAAATCAATGTTTATATACTAATTCATTTTTAATATAGGGTTATACATAAGAAAAATTCTATTTTAAATATTAATTATAAAGATAAAAATATTTCCTACATAATGGTATTTTATTTATAATTTTTAGACATTAAATAATCTAATTTATTTATGACCCAATGATGATGCAGTAATTAACATAATAGTGAAAAATTAAAATAATTGATATTGTAAATACCCAAATAAATATAATTTGAGACTTTTTATGAATTACACTAATTTTCTAGTTTATTATGACATGTTAGGATTGATCTAATAAACTTTTTTTCGAAATATTCATTCTATTATGATTTTCAAACAAATCAATTATTGAATAGTGTCAAAATTGACACAAAAGAGTTTTTAAAAAAATATATTATATTATTAAATGATATTAAATTCCTAAAAATATAGGTTTTGGCCAAGCGACTTATATAATGATATTTGTATCATTAATGGACCACTTGGGGGTCTCTTGGATGTATATAGTATGTTTATTAACCATATATTATAAAAATAGAAAGAGATGTTGTAAAAGTGAAACTAATTAACTAATCGTTAATACTTAATGATAAGGTTAATATAGTAACACAAACCTATCTAAATTCTTTTGGTTGAGTGGATTTCTACCTATACCCACCTTAAAAGTTAAATAATCCACATTGGAGTCATTAGAAACTGAATATGAATTTATTATAAAAAAATATTTCTAGATTTTCCAAAGGTTCCCCCCACCCCTCTTATAAAAGGGCACTCCCCCTTCTCATTAATTCACTCCTTAAAAGCCATTTGGCTCGGCCAAACTCTGCACAAATACTATCTCAAATTTCCTCACTACAACCTGGAGGACATAGTTTGATCATAAAGCCAACCTAAAGAGCCCTTTTGATCAAATCAAAAGGAAGAACCTGAAGAAGAGGTAATGTTTTCACCACCCTTTTTTAAATTCATTTCTTCTTCTACTTCTTCTTTCTTTTTTATTACCATTATAAAATAATGAATCCAGTATATCCTATATACTGTAATATTATTATAAATATGGTACAACCATATTTAGTATTCTATCCATCCTTTGAATGACATATCACCATACGTGTGTACATACGGCTTACCGTCTCCACGTCGTGGTGTAATTGTTATTGAACATATTATTATTTGGATGGGTATAATAATGATTTTTAATTCATGTAAATAATAAATATAACATGATAATGATTCTTTATATATGATATACCAACCAATTATATATTATTTTAATATCAAAAAGAATGATATTGTCGCTCGTGCGTACGTACGGACTACCATCTCCACGAACGCGATGAGATTCATTCTCCATCATATCCATTCAAGTATAATTATCATTTGATGATTAATAATAGTATTTAAGGACTTGATATAATTATGGATATGAATAAGATATAGCCTATCCATAAAAAACACGGCTTATGTAACAAAACATATAAAAGAAAATGAGTAAGTTAACACCCGAAACGACGATAATTCTAAGATATTATTAACAAGGCAATGTTAAAAGATCATATATGATATCATATTAATTTATATGATTCTTGAATAATTTAATAACAATTATTTCACAATTATAAAGGATGTTAACCTACCTTCAACCAAAGAAAAAGTACAAGGTAAGGGTTTATTTCGCAATCTCTTCATTATCTGAGGTTGTTTATACATAATAATCTACTAGGATCTCTTTATCACCCACATCCATATTTCATAAAAATGTATTTCAAATTTTTTTTTACTATTTAATAGAATATGGTTTAATGTCATTTATACCCTTTTTTACTTTTATATGTTGTTTATAAAGGAATCTTTCTGTCATTTTCCAAACAAGGTCCTTTTTAACCATTTCGACAAAATTAAGGTAAGAATGTTTTTTTAACTTATACGGCGGGTGCGGCTATTTTCCGCCGTTATAAAATCTTCGAAACTTCCCTTACAATATTATAAGAATATTTTCAATGAAAATTTTTTATTTTATAAATATATGACTCTTAAATTATTTCAAAATAAAAAGATATATTTCTCTAAAAAGAGTTTTGATTTCATCTATGTCAACATCCTTTGATGGATTTTATGCTTATTTGATGTTGATTTATTATGATACAAAACTTCTATATTGTATTAAAGGATTTGTGATATATTTTACTGTGTATGTGTTATTTTTATACAATTCATGGTTTATGGATGATGTATTTACATTTTGTATTCTTGTTTTAATATGAATGTTTATGTTATGTTTAAACCTTTTCATATGGGATTGCATTGGACTTAATATATGACGGGTGGAGCCCGCTATAGCACCTTGATGCATCGGTAGGTCTCATGAGATAAACTAGTGTCTTGGCACAAGGCCTTGACAAAATCTTATTTGTAGTATTGGCACGAGGCCTTGGCAATGTGGTTATGATAGTCTCTCATTATGCATTCCATCCTTATGAAAGTGGTTATTGATATTGCATGTGATTATTCGATTTGTAGAATATCCATGTGAATAAGTAAATGGCATTATTTCATTTTATTTTTTCTATACTATGTTGAAGTTCAAGTTTAAAAGGCTTTTGTTTTAATTATACATTGCCTTAAATGTTTGTTATTATTAAGGAAAGTTTCTTCTATATAGTTATCCTTACTGGGCATTTGAGCTCACCCCTTTTCTATGTTTTATTTTTCCCAGGATGTGAAGAAGTAAATTATGAATGACCTACAGGGATAGTATGAGGTGATAAGAGTGTGGAATATGGAGACTATGTTGTTGTAGTTTTCATTTTTATGATGTAATGTAAAACTTTATGAATATATCTAGTGTTTCCAAGGCTACTAAACTAATCGGTCTTTCGAAACTTGATCTTTCTTGTGATCATGCCAATGTTATGTAATAATGCACCGACTCTTGGTAACTAGGGTCTGGGAGTTACAGTTTTCACAATGAGAATTAATTTTAAATTAATAATTGAATCTTTTATGTTTTGAATTTGTTAAAATAGATTTTATTTTTGAATTCATAATATCAAAATTATTATTGGGTTAATTTTTGGTATTTTTTAGAAAACATTCAATTTTTGATGAATAGTGAAGAATAGCGTGTTATTATTTAAAACTGACTTTTTATTTAAATAATTATTTGTTTTTTATATAAATTTATTGTAAGTCAAAATAGATATATAATACCTATATATGTTTAATTTAATTTATTAGAGTCATTTTATAATAATATAAGATGTATAAATTTTTATTGAACTTTTTACACTTACTTACCCATCTTCTAGGAGCATTTTCTATTTGGCATTAAAAAAACATTTACTGCTTTTGTGAGTCTAATTTTGAAAATCAGAGAGACACAGTTGATATCAGTAAGTAAAATGTGGTTCAATAAGATGAATGTAATTTTTGATGAATAGTAACTTTTGACATTTATTTACCTAGGTTTAAAGAAAATAGGGTAATTAAAGGTAATATGATATTATAATTACCCTAACACATTTCCAAATTCTATTGGATAAGTTTAATTCAACCAAAAAACCTTAAGAATAAAATATTATACTCATTGTTCCACTTAGATTAGATTAAGACATTTATTATTATTTTATTCAATGAAGAGTTAAAAGTGTAAAATTCAATGTTTAGCATCTAAACAATTTTAAATATAAGGTTATAGAGAATATAAATTTAACTATTAATACTCAATAGAAATCAAATAAGTTTACTATATAATGGTATTTCATTTATAATTTTTAGGCATTATATAAATTAATTTATTTATGACACAATGATGAAGCATTGATTACATTGTAAATAAAATATTAAAATAATTGATATTACAAATATCCAAATAAATGTAAATTTAGTCTTCTGATTAATTCCACTAATTTTATAGTTTAATATCAAAAGATAGGGTTTATAAGATAAATGTTATTTGACATTATAAGGTTGGTATGACTTTCACAAAAAATACCAAATAGTGTAAAAATTGACATAAATAATTTTTTAAAACAAATACTATATTATTGGTTTTCATAATATTCCTAAAAATATAAGGTTCCAAAAAATGGTTTAAATGGATTATATATGTCATTAACTAACCACATTAGGTTCTCATATTATATTATAGTAAGTTTATTAACCCTATAATGTAAGATTACAAGAAGACACAGTGAAAGTTAAACTATTTAACTAAGAGTTAAATCTATAAGGTAGGGTTAAAATGGTAACCTAAACATGCCTAAACCCTATTTTTTTAGGTATTTTCTATCCATACTCTCCTTATCCTAGAAACAAATTATTTTGGAGCCATTAGAAATCAAATATGATTTTATTATAAAAAAACATTTCAAGCTTTTCCTGAAGTGACCATCACCTCTTTTATAAAAAGTTACTTCTCTTTCTCTCAAAATAACACCTCCAAAGTCATGTGGATCGACCAACCCCTACCCAAATCTCCTCCATACTTTCCTACCTTATACCTAGATTCCTTGAATTAATCATAAATGCAACCAATGGAGTCCTTTTGATCAACTCAAAATGAAACACCCGAAGAAGAGGTAATAATTTCACCACCCTCTTTCAAGTTATTTCCTTCTTACACTTCTTCTTTATTTATTGTTTCTGTAACACCCCAAGCTTCTACGGTACGCTTCTCTTTGAATAATGCGATAGCGTGTGTTGTACGCAACACCGAGTTCTAACAACCAATCAAACTAGCCGTTATGAATAGTAATACCTACTTTTTGAAATTATATATATTTTATATTTCAAAATGGACTTCATTTTTGGATTCGGAATATCTAATTTAGCCTAAGATGAAATTTTGGTACTTTTCGGATAACTTTAATATTTTGATGAATAGTGAAAATTACTAAATTTTAATTAAAAACAACTTTTTTAATCAAAATTATTAATAGTGATAAATTATGAATTTTAGTGGTTTTAAATTATATTTAGAATATATTTTTACCATTTAATATAATGTTGGTCATTGGACATAATTTTACAATTAAACTGAACATAAACAAGTGTCAATCTTTTGATAGTTATTATCTCTTAAAAACACGCTTTTTGTTTTGACAGCAGGAATTAATTTTAAATTAATTTCTGCCACTTCTGTGTTTTGAATTTAGAAAAATGGATTCCATATTTGGAATCAGGATGTCCAAATTGTGTAAATAGGTAACTTTTATTTTTAGACATTTTGAATAATTACTGTGGTAAATATTTAATTTACCATGGTTAAGGGTAAATCTGGTAAATAAGGGTTAAAAAATAATATTATAATAATACTAAATTACCCTAAAACGTGTCCTAGCCTTATTTGTTGATAAATGTTCGACCATAGGCATCTTTGGGTCGATTTGGGGACCCCATGGTGCCACTTGTAGGTGATAGGGATAGTTTTTTTTAATTAAGTTAAAATGAATACAAAAATGACACAAGCATATATCTATTAGCAAAACAATTATTACATAGGGTTATATATGTTGGATTTTAGATTATAAATATTAATTAGAAAGATAAAAAGCTTTTCTACATAATGATATTTTATTTATAATTTTTAGACATTAAATGATTTAATTTATTTATGACACAATAAAAAGAGACATTGTAAAAGTGAAACTAATTAACTTAGAGTTAATACTTAAAGATAAGGTTAATATAAGTACCCAAAACTGTCTAAATTCTATTGGTTGAGTTTTTTTCGACCCATCCCCACCTTAACATTTATTTCCTATGCATCACGACAGTTGAAAATTCATGAACAAAACTATCCTACTCATGATCTCGAGTTAGCAGTTGTGATCTTTGCTTTGAAGATATGGAGGCACTACCTCTATGGTGAAAAATGTGAGATTTATACTGATCACAAGAGTTTGAAGTATATTTTCTCACAAAAAGAACTCAACATGAGGCAAAGGAGATGGCTTGAATTACTCAAGGATTATGATTGCACGATACACTACCACCCGGGGAAAGCAAACAAGGTGGCAGATGCTTTGAGTAGAAAAGACCATGGAGTTTTGAACATGATGAGAATGGAAAGGGATCCAATTTTCATGGATCTAGTAAAGATGGACATGGGTATAACCAGGGAAGGTGAAAATCAATGCTTTCTCAAATGGTTTCCAAACCATATTTACTATAAGGGATTAAGAGTTCTCAGACCAATGATGAAGAATTCCAAAAGAAGATTAAAGCTGTGAATGATGGGAGATTGAGGGACTTTGTGTATGAAGATGGAATTTTGAAATTCGGGAAGATACTTTCTGTTCCCAATATACCTGATCTAAAAAGGGAATTGCTGGATGATGCTCACAGTTCAAATTTCTCTATACACCCTGGGAGCACCAAAATGTATAAAGATTTGAAGGAACATTTTAGGTGGGACAACATGAAGAGGGAGATTGCTGATTTTGTGTCAAGATGTATGGTTTGTCAACAAGTGAAAGCTGGAAGGCAACAGCCTGGAGGAGTCATGCAACCTCTTCCCATACCGGAGTGGAAGTGGGACAATATTACGATGGAATTTGTCATGGGGCTACCAAAGACTCCTAGAAGGAACGATGCAATATGGGTTATTATTGATCGTCTTACCAAGTCAGCACATTTTCTTGCTATAAGAGAAGATCTACCCCTGGAACGTCTAGCAAGACTATATATTAATGAAGTTGTGAGACTTCATGGATTACCCCTATCGATTGTTTCTGATCGTGATCCCCATTTTACTTCAAGATTTTGGAAAAGTCTTCAGAAATCCCTGGATACTGAACTTCATTTGAGCACTGCTTACCACCCTCAGACAGACGGACAATCAGAACGGACTATTCAGACCTTAGAAGACATGTTGAGATCTTGCTCACATTACTTTCATGGTATGTGGGATCAACATTTACCACTGGTAGAATTTTCCCATAACAATAGCTTCCATTAGAGTATTCAGATGGAACCATATGAAGCGTTATATGGAAAGAGATGTCGTACACCAACCTGTTGGGATGACGTTGGTGAAAGAAAACTTGTAGGCCCAGAACTGGTGGAGGAAACGGTGGAAAAGGTGAAACTAATCCAAAATCACATCAAAGCAGCTCAAAGTAGGCAGAAGAGCTATGCCGATAATCGAAGGAAGGATTTGGAATTTCAATTCGGTGATCATGTTTTCCTGACGGTATCTACATGGAAGGGAGTCATACTTTTTGGTAAGAAAGGTAAATTGAGTCCCAGGTACATTGGACCTTTCGAAATTCTAGAACGAATTGGGGCTGTAGCTTACCGATTGGCAATGCCGCCAAGTCTCTCCAAAGTTCACGATGTGTTCCACGTATCTCTGTTGAAAATATACATGCCTGACCCAACGCATGTACTCACCTATGAGGAATTAGAACTGGAACCCAATCTTTCCTATTGTGAAGAGCCCGTCAGGATTCTTGATACGAGAGAACAAGTACTGAGAAACCGGACGACGCGTCTGGTAAAAGTTTTGTGGAGAAACCATAAGATGGAAGAGGCAACGTGGGAACCCGAGGAACTTATGATGAAGAACCACCCGAGTCTTTCCATGCGGTAGTATTCTAGAAATTTCGAGGATGAAATTATTTGAAGGAGTGGAGAATGTAACACCCCAAGCTTCTACGGTACGCTTCTCTTTGAATAATGCGATAGCGTGTGTTGTACGCAACACCGAGTTCTAACAACCAATCAAACTAGCCGTTATGAATAGTAATACCTACTTTTTGAAATTATATATTTTTTATATTTCAAAATGGACTTCATTTTTGGATTCGGAATATCTAATTTAGCCTAAGATGAAATTTTGGTACTTTTCAGATAACTTTAATATTTTGATGAATAGAGAAAATTACTAAATTTTAATTAAAAACAACTTTTTTAATCAAAATAATTAATAGTGATAAATTATGAATTTTAGTGTTTTTAAAGTATATTTAGAATATATTTTTACCATTTAATATAATGTTGGTCATTGGACATAATTTTACAATTAAACCGAACATAAACAAGTGTCAATCTTTTGATAGTTATTATCTCTTAAAAACACGCTTTTTGTTTTGACAGCGGGAATTAATTTTAAATTAATTTCTGCCACTTCTGTGCTTTGAATTTAGAAAAATGGATTCCATATTTGGAATCAGGATGTCCAAATTTTGTAAATACGTAACTTTTATTTTTAGACATTTTGAATAATTACTGTGGTAAATATTTTATTTACCATGGTTGAGGGTAAATCTGGTAAATAAGGGTTAAAAAATAATATTATAATAATACTAAATTACCCTAAAACGTGTCCTAGCATTATATTTTGATACATGTTCGACCATAGGCATCTTTGGGTCGATTTGGGGACCCCATGGTGCCACTTGTATGTGATAGGGACATTTTGTTTTAATTAAGTTAAAATGAATACAAAAACGACACAAGCATATATATTTTAGAAAAACAATTATTACATAGGGTTATATATGTTAGATTTTAGATTATAAATATTAATTAGAAATATAAAAGTATTTCATACTAAATTATATTTTATTTATAATTTTTATACATTAAATGATTTAATTTATTTATGACACAATGATGATGTAGTAATTACTATAATAGTGAAAAATAAAACTAATTGATATTATAAATACCCAAATAAATATAATATGAAACTTTTAATGAATTAAACTAATTTTCTAGGATAATATGATATATTAGTATTGATTTAATTGACTTATTTCGAAGTAATCAATCTGTTATGAGTTTCACAAAAATCAACTATTGAATAGTGTCAAAATTGACATAAAAGTGTTCTTAAATCAAATATTATATTATTAATTGATATTAAATTCATAAAAATCTAAGGTTCATCCAAGATACTTATATCATGATATGTTCATCATTAATGGACCACTTGGGGGTCTCTTGGATGTATTTAGTATGTTTATTAACCATATTATATAAAAATACAAAGAGACATTGTAAAAGTGAAACTAATTAACTTAGAGTTAATACTTAAAGATAAGGTTAATATAAGTACCCAAACCTGTCTAAATTCTATTGGTTGAGTTGTTTTCGACCCGTACCCACCTTAACATTTAAATAATCAACTTTTGAGCCATTAGAAACCGAATATCAATTTATTATAAATTAATATTTTTAGCTTTTCCAACGGTGCCCCTCACCCCTCTTATAAAAGGGAACTCCTCCTTCTCATTTCTTCACACCTTAAAAGCCTTTTGGTTCGGCCAAACTCTGACCAAATACTCTCCCAACTTCCCTCACTACAACCTATGGGCCTTAGTTTGATCATAAAGCCAACCTAAGAATCCCTTTTGATCAAATCAAAAGGAAGAACCCGAAGAAGAGGTAATGATTTCACCACCTTTTTCCAAGTTCATTTCTTCTTCCACTTCTTCTTCCTTTGTTGTTACCATTCTAAAATAATAACTCCAGTATCATTTATATACTGTGATGTTATTATAAATATGGTACAACCATATTCAGTATTCTATCCACCCTTTGAATAACATGTCACCATACGTGCGTACGTACGGCTTACCGTCTCCACGTAGTGGGGTAATTGTTATTCAATATAATATTATTTGGATGGGTATAATAATAATGTGTAACTCATGTAAATAATATATATAACATGTTAATGATTCTGTATATATGATATAACATCCATTTATATATTATTTTAATATTAAAAGAATGATATTGTCGCTCGTGCGTACGTACGGACTACCGTCTCCACAAACGCGATGAGATTCATTCTCCATCGTATCCATTCAAGTATAATTATCATTTGATGATTTAAAAATGATATTTAAGGACTTGATATCATTCTGGATATGAATAATATACAACCTATCCTTTACAAACATGTCTTACGTAACAAAACATACAAAAGAAAACAAGTAAGTTCACACCCGAAACAACGATAATACTAAGATGTTATTATCAAATCAATATTAAAAGATCATATATGATATCATAACAATGTATATGATTCTTTTATAATTTAATAACAATTATTTCACCATTATACAGGAGGTTAACCTACCCCAACCAAGGAAAAGTACAAGGTAAGGGTTATTTCACAATCTCTTCATTATCCGAGGTTGTTTATACATAATAATCTACTGGGATCTCGTTATCATCCACATCCATGTTTCTTCAAAATGTATATCAAAACATTTTTACAAGAATATGGGTTAAAGTCATTTATACCCTTGTTTTACTTTTTATAAGAGGAATCTTTCCGTCGTTTTCAAAACAAGGTCCTTTTTAACCTTTTCGACAGAATTGAGGTAAGAATGTTTTTTTTAACTTATACGGTGGGTGCGGTTATTTTCCGCCGTTATAAAATATTCAAAGCTTTACTTACAAGCTTATAAGAATATTTTCAAGAAAATGTTTTATTTTATATGGCTCTTAAATGATTTCAAAAATAGAAAGAGGTATTTCTCTAAAAAGTGTTTGATTTCATCTATGTCAACATCCTTTGATGGATTTTACGCTTATTTGAAGTTGATTTATTATGATACAAAACTTCTATATTGTATTGAAGGTTTTGTGATATGTTTGACTATGGATGTGCTATTTTTATACCATTCATAGTTTATGGTGAAATTATTGACATTTCGTATGCTAGTTTTAATACGAATGTTTATGTTATGTTTAAACCTTTTCATATGGGAATGCATTGGACTTAATATGTGATGGGTGGAGCCCGCTATTGCTCCTCGATGCATCGGTAGGTCTCATGAGACAAACATGTGTCTTGGCACAAGGCCTTGACAAAATCTTATTTGTAGTCTTGGCACGAGGCCTTGGCTATGTGGTTATGATAGTCTGGCATTATGCATTCCAACATTATGAAAGTGGTTATTGATATTGCATGTGATTATTCGATTAGTAGAATATCCATGTGAACAAGTAAATGGCATTATTTCATTTTACTTTTTCCATACAATGTTGAAGTTCAAGTTTAAAAGGCTTTTGTTTTAGTAATGCATTTCCTTAAATGTTTATTCTTATTTTGAATGTTCCGCTATATTGTTATCCTTACTGGGAATTTGAGCTCACCCCTTTTCTATGTTTTATTTTTCCCAGGATGTGAAGAAGTAAGTTATGAATGACCTGCAGGGATATTATGAGGGGATAATAGTGTGGACTGTGGAGACATTATGTTGTTGTAGTAGTTTTTTATTTTATGATGTAATATAAGACTTATGAATATATCTAGTGTTTCCAAGGCTACTAAACCAATCGGTCTTTCGAGATTTGATCTTTCTTGTGATCATGCCAATGTTATGTAATAATGCACCGACTCTGGGTAACTAGGGTCAGGGCGTTACAGTTGGTATCAGAGGAAGTTTAGTACAAACCTTGGAAGCTAGATTTAGATAAACTCTGATTAGAGCATGTAGACCTAAGATGAACTTTGAGGATTAGTATAGAAGAACTTCCTAGAATGTTGGTATTGTAGAGATTTTGTGAGTTTTCCGAGTAATACATACCTGTCTAGATACGAGCAGGTAGAGGCGGCTCTGGCACAGATGTACCTAGTGGTAAAACCCGAAAACACCGCTTTGAGCTAGACTCGAACGGGAACTGGTGCACGACAACGGGCCTTGCTACACTCTTGGTTACGACACTCCTGGGGATATACTTAGGATAACTCTCATTTTCTTTACAAATCATTATGAAGGGTTTTTGAGTATATACCTTCTCAAAGGAAACATTTTTATGATTATAGATTATGTCCATAAATAGTTCAATTTATGTTAACTGTTTTATAAGTATGGGATTATGTATTTTGATTCATAAACTGATCTAGTTTATGCCATTGTTTAGAAATGGCGCCTAGTGGAAGAAATGGAAACTGTATCAATGCACGCACTCCATGTAGGGATTGCCCTTCTGCTCAAGATAATTATAGTGGGGCTGGTGATGCAACTGGTGCCGATCAGCTAATCACCATACTGGGACAACTTACTCATGTTATGAATAATAACCTTTCCCGTATGGAGCACCCTGATCCACAACGTGGAGGATCAATGTTAGATCAATTCATGAGGCAACAACAACCAACGTTCAATGGGAGTACAAATCCCTTAGTAGCCGAGCAATGCATAAATTCCCTAGAGAAAATATTTCAGTCTTTGGGGAGAAGTGAAAGGGAAAAAGTTATCATGGCAGTTTACCGCCTCACTGGAGATGTTGATCAATGGTGGTCATTGATTCAAAACATGAAGGAAGATGATGAAGTATCAAATATGGAATGGAGGGAGTTCAAATATCTGTTTTTAGAAAAATACATTCCTCATGACCATCGAGCAGCTATGGAAAGGCAATTTCTGAGTCTGAGACAAAAGGAGGATGAGAATGTCACAAAGTATGAGGCTAACTTTACAAGGTTAGCATGGTATGCTGGAGATTATATACGTAACCCAAGAAGTAAGATTGATTGTTTCATTGATGGGTTAAAACCATTTCTCCGTCGAGCATTAGTCTCACAATCCTTTTCATCGTACGAAGACATTGTCTCATGTGCTATCAAGACTAAAAAGGAATTCTCTAAGTCTTATGACTTTAAAGCAAAGCAAGAGAAGAACAGACCTGCTGATCAATCTGGGAATGGAAATAAGGGGAAGAAGGGAAAGGTTGAATATCCATCTTGTGGTAAATGCGGGAAGAAACATCCTGGTACTTTCTTGAAGGGAATGGGAGTCTGTTACAAGTGTGGTGAAAAAGGCCACCAAGTTCGTGATTGCAAGGGGATGAAGGAAGCTACCAACGTTCAATGCTACAATTGTAGGGATATGGGGCATTATGCAAATGCATGTCCTAAGCGTCAGGAGAACTTACCTCAGAAAAGGCCAAGGGATCAAGGCCAGGCTTATGCTATCACTACTGCTGAGGTAGAAGCTCCGAAAGACATGGTGGCAGGTAATTTAATGGTTTCCTCAAGTTTAGCAAATGCATTATTTGATTCTGGATCATCGCATTGTTTCATATCTTCCCATTTTGCTAAGAAAATTAGATATTTCCAATTTGATTTAACAAGGGAGTTGTTAGTTGAAACTCCTAAGGGAAGTATCATTGCAACAAAGTTTTGTGAATCTGTCCCCATTAGAGCACATAAATGTTCGTTATCTGCTGATCTCATCGTCATACCTATGATTGAGTTTGATATAATCCTCGGTATGGACTGGCTTTTGGACTATGATGCGAATATTTATTGTAAGAAGAAAGAGGTTACGATTCTTGATGATAATGATAAGGAACACCTTATTTTTAGAGCAGAATCGTCACCACCTAATTCTTATTTAGATCCACCCCGACTAGCTCAACTAAATTCAATTATTGGAGAGGAAGAGAATGAAATAACTGTGGGTGAGGAAAGGAATTTTAAAATAGAGGATGTACCTATTGTGGATGAATTTGTAGATGTATTTCCGGAAGATTTACCTGGACATCCTCCAGAACGAGAAGTTGAGTTTTCCATTCATTTAATTCCTGGATCAAGGCCTATATCGAAGACCCCTTATAGAATGGCCACTGTAGAGTTAGTCGAACTAAAGAAACAACTAGAGGAATTGAGAAATAAGGGATTTATTCGCCCTAGTGTTTCTCCATGGGGTGCCCCTGTTCTTTTCGTTAAAAAGAAAGACGGATCTATGAGGTTATGTATCGACTACAGGGAGATCAATGCTATAACAACAAAGAACAAGTATCCCCTACCACGCATTGATGATTTATTTGACCAACTGCACGGAGCTCAATACTTTTCAAAGATTGACCTTCGATTTGGATACCATCAGTTGTGTGTGAAGAAGGAAGACATTCTGAAGACAACATTTCGAACCAGTTACGGGCATTACGAGTTTACTGTAATGCCGTTTGGATTGACTAATGCACCCTCTGTATTCATGGATCTGATGAATAGAGTTTTCAAGGAGTATCTCGATGAATTTGTGGTGTTATTTATTGATGATATCTTGGTATACTCCAAAACCTATGAAGATCATGAAAATCACTTGTGCATTATCTTGAAGACTCTGAGGAGGATTGAATTATATGGGAAGTTTAGCAAGTGTGAATTCTGGCTTCAGGAGATTTCTTTTCTTGGCCATATTGTCTCTAAAGATGGAATCTCTGTTGATCCTTCTAAGACCAAGGCAATCCAAGAATGGCCAGCACCTACGAGTATAACTGAGGTACGTAGTTTTATTGGTTTGGCAGGTTATTATCGACGTTTCTTCCAGAATTTTGCCCGATTGGCTAACCCATTAACGAAGCTCACACGTAAAGGGGTTAAATTTGTTTGGAAAAAAGAGTGTGAAGAATGTTTCGAGGAACTGAAGAGAAGATTAGTCAATGCTCCTATATTGACTCTACCATCGGGGAATGATGGGTTCGTTATTTATAGTGATGCATCAAAGAAGGGACTTGGTTGTGTCCTTATGCAGAATGATATAGTTATTGCCTATGCATCACGACAGTTGAAAATTCATGAACAAAACTATCCTACTCATGATCTCGAGTTAGCAGCTGTGATCTTTGCTTTGAAGATATGGAGGCACTACCTCTATGGTGAAAAGTGTGAGATTTATACTGATCACAAGAGTTTGAAGTATATTTTCTCACAAAAAGAACTCAACATGAGGCAAAGGAGATGGCTTGAATTACTCAAGGATTATGATTGCACGATACACTACCACCCGGGGAAAGCAAACAAGGTGGCAGATGCTTTGAGTAGAAAAGACCATGGAGTTTTTAACATGATGAGAATGGAAAGGGATCAAATTTTCATGGATCTAGTAAAGATGGACATGGGTATAACCAGGGAAGGTGAAAAATCAATGCTTTCACAAATGGTTTCCAAACCATCTTTACTAGAAGGGATTAAGAGTTCTCAGACCAATGATGAAGAATTCCAAAATAAGATTAAAGCTGTGAATGATGGGAGATTGAGAGACTTTGTGTATGAAGATGGAATTTTGAAATTCGGGAAGAGACTTTGTGTTCCCAATATACCTGATCTAAAAAGGGAATTGCTGGATGATGCTCACAGTTCCAATTTCTCTATACACCCTGGGAGCACCAAAATGTATAAAGATTTGAAGGAACATTTTTGGTTGGACAACATGAAGAGGGAGATTGCTGATTTTGTGTCAAGATGTATGGTTTGTCAACAAGTGAAAGCTGGAAGGCAACAGCCTGGAGGAGTCATGCAACCTCTTCCCATACCGGAGTGGAAGTGGGACAATATTACGATGGACTTTTTCATGGGGCTACCAAAGACTCCTAGAAGGAACGATGCAATATGGGTTATTATTGATCGTCTTACCAAGTCAGCACATTTTCTTGTTATAAGAGAAGATCTACCCCTGGAACTTCTAGCAAGACTATATATTAATGAAGTTGTGAGACTTCATGGAGTACCCCTATCGATTGTTTCTGATCGTGATCCCTGTTTTACTTCAAGATTTTGGAAAAGCCTTCAGAAATCCCTGGATACTGAACTTCATTTGAGCACTGCTTACCACCCTCAGACAGACGGACAATCAGAACAGACTATTCAGACCTTAGAAGACATGTTGAGATCTTGCTCACTTGACTTTCAGGGTATGTGAGATCAATATTTACCACTGGTAGAATTTTCCTATAACAATAGCTTCCATTCGAGTATTCAGATGGCACCATATGAAGCGTTATACGGAAAGACATGTCGTACACCAACCTGTTGGGATGACGTTGGTGAAAGGAAACTTGTAGGCCCATAACTGGTGGAGGAAACGGTGGAAAAGGTGAAAGTAATCCAAAATCACATCAATGCAGCTCAAAGTAGGCAGAAGAGCTATGCCGATAATCGAAGGAAGGATTTGGGATTTCAAGTCGGTGATCATGTTTTCCTGAAGGTATCTCCATGGAAGGGAGTCATACGTTTTGGTAAGAAAGGTAAATTGAGTCCCAGGTACATCGGACCTTTCGAAATTCTAGAACGAATTGGGGCTGTAGCTTACCGATTGGCAATGCCGCCAAGTCTCTCCAAAGTTCACGATGTGTTCCACGTATCTCTGTTGAGGAAATACCTGCCTGACCCCACGCATGTACTCACCTATGAGGAATTAGAACTGGAACCCAATCTTTCCTATTGTGAAGAGCCCGTCAGGATTCTTGATACGAGAGAACAAGTACTCAGAAACCGGACGACGCGTCTGGTAAAAGTTTTGTGGAGAAACCATAAGATGGAAGAGGCAACGTGGGAACCCGAGGAACTTGTGATGAAGAACCACCTGAGTCTTTCCATGTGGTAGTATTATAGAAATTTCGAGGATGAAATTATTTGAAGGAGGGGAGAATGTAACACCCCAAGCTTCTACGGTACGCTTCTCTTTGAATAATGCGATAGCGTGTGTTGTACGCAACACCGAGTTCTAACAACCAATCAAACTAGCCGTTATGAATAGTAATACCTACTTTTTGAAATTATATATATTTTATATTTCAAAATGGACTTCATTTTTGGATTCGGAATATCTAATTTAGCCTAAGATGAAATTTTGGTACTTTTCGGATAACTTTAATATTTTGATGAATAGTGAAAATTACTAAATTTTAATTAAAAACAACTTTTTTAGTCAAAATAATTAATAGTGATAAATTATGAATTTTAGTGGTTTTAAATTATATTTAGAATATATTTTTACCATTTAATATAATGTTGGTCATTGGACATAGTTTTACAATTAAACCGAACATAAACAAGTGTCAATCTTTTGATAGTTATTATCTCTTAAAAACACGCTTTTTGTTTTGACAGCGGGAATTAATTTTAAATTAATTTCTGCCACTTCTGTGTTTTGAATTTAGAAAAATGGATTCCATATTTGGAATCAGGATGTCCAAATTTTTTAAATAGGTAACTTTTATTTTTAGACATTTTGAATAATTATTGTGGTAAATATTTTATTTACCATGGTTAAGGGTAAATCTGGTAAATAAGAGTTAAAAAATAATATTATAATAATACTAAATTACCCTAAAACGTGTCCTAGCCTTATTGGTTGATACATGTTCGACCATAGGCATCTTTGGGTCGATTTGGGGACCCCATGGTGCCACTTGTAGGTGATAGGGACATTTTGTTTTAATTAAGTTAAAATGAATACAAAAATGACACAAGCATATATCTTTTAGTAAAACAATTATTACATAGGGTTATATATGTTGGATTTTAGATTATAAATATTAATTAGAAAGATAAAAGGATTTCCTACTTAATTATATTTTATTTATAATTTTTAGACATTAAATGATTTAATTTATTTATGACACAATGATGATGTAGTAATTACTATAATAGTGAAAAATAAAAATAATTGATATTATAAATACCCAAATAAATATAATATTATACTTTTAATGAATTAAACTAATTTTATAGGATAATATGATATATTAGGATTGATTTAATTGACTTATTTCTAAGTAATCAATCTGTTATGAGTTTCACAAAAATCAACTATTGAATAGTGTCAAAATTGACATAAAAGTGTTCTTAAAACAAATATTATATTATTAATTGATATTAAATTCCTAAAAATCTAAGGTTCAGCCAGGAGACTTATATCATGATAGGTTAATCATTAATGTACCACTTTTGGGTCTCTTGGATGTATGTAGTAAGTTTATTAACCATATTATATAAAAATACAAAGAGACATTGTAAAAGTGAAACTAATTAACTTAGAGTTAATACTTAAAGATAAGGTTAATATAAGTACCCAAACCTGTCTAAATTATATTGGTTGAGTTGTTTTATACCCATACCCACCTTAACATTTAAATAGTCAACTTTGGAGCCATTAGAAACCGAATATCAATTTATTATAAATTAATATTTCTAGCTTTTCCAAAGGTGTCCCTCACCCCTCTTATAAAAGGGCACTCCTCCTTCTCATTTCTTCACACCTTAAAAGACTTTTGGTTCGGCCAAACTCTGCCCAAATACTCTCCCAACTTCCCTCACTACAACCTTTGGGCCTTAGTTTGATCATAAAGCCAACCTATGAATCCCTTTTGATCAAATCAAAAGGAAGAACCCGAAGAAGAGGTAATGATTTCACCACCCTTTTCCAAGTTCATTTCTTCTTCCACTTCTTCTTCCTTTGTTGTTACCATTCTAAAATAATAACTCCAGTATCATTTATATACTGTGATTTTATTATAAATATGGTACAACCATATTCAGTATTCTATCCACCCTTTGAATAACATGTCACCATACGTGCGTACGTACGGCTTACCGTCTCCACGTCGTGGGGTAATTGTTATTCAATATCATATTATTTGTATGGGTATAATAATGATGTGTAACTCATGTAAATAATATATATAACATGTTAATGATTCTGTATATATGATATAACATCCATTTATATATTATTTTAATATCAAAATAATGATATTGTCACTCATGCGTACGTACGGACTACCGTCTCCACGAACGCGATGAGATTCATTCTCCATCGTATCCATTCAAGTATAATTATCATTTGATGATTTAAAAATGATTTTTAAGGAATTGATATCATTCTGGATATGAATAATATACAACCTATCCTTTAAAAACATGTCTTACGTAACAAAACATACAAAATAAAACAAGTAAGTTCACACCCGAAACAACGATAATACTAAGATATTATTATCAAATCAATATTAAAAGATCATATATGATATCATAATAATGTATATGATTATTTTATAATTTAATAACAATTATTTCACCATTATACAGGAGTTTAACCTACCCCAACCAAGGAAAAGTACAAGGTAAGGGTTATTTCACAATCTCTTCATTATCCGAGGTTGTTTATACATAATAATCTACTGGGATCTCGTTATCATCCACATCCATGTTTCTTCAAAATGTATTTCAAAACATTTTTACAAGAATATGGGTTAAAGTAATTTATACCCTTGTTTTACTTTTTATAAGAGGAATCTTTCCGTCGTTTTCAAAACAAGGTCCTTTTTAACCTTTTCGACAGAATTAAGGTAAGAATGTTTTTTTAACTTATACGGTGGGTGCGGTTATTTTCCGCCGTTATAAAATATTCAAAGCTTTCCTTACAAGATTATAAGAATATTTTCAAGAAAATGTTTTATTTTATATGGCTCTTAAATGATTTCAAAAATAGAAATAGATATTTCTCTAAAAAGTGTTTGATTTCATCTATGTCAACATCCTTTGATGGATTTTACGCTTATTTGAAGTTGATTTATTATGATACAAAACTTCTATATTGTATTGAAGGTTTTGTGATATGTTTGACTGTGGATGTGCTGTTTTTATACCTTTCATAGTTTATGGTGAAATTATTGACATTTCGTATGCTAGTTTTAATACGAATGTTTATGTTATGTTTAAACCTTTTCATATGGGAATGCATTGGACTTAATATGTGATGGGTGGAGGCCTCTATTGCTCCTCGATGCATCGGTAGGTCTCATGAGACAAACTAGTGTCTTGGCACAAGGCCTTGACAAAATCTTATTTGTAGTCTTGGCACGAGGCCTTGGCTATGTGGTTATGATAGTCTGGCATTATGAATTCCAACATTATGAAAGTGGTTATTGATATTGCATGTCATTATTTTATTAGTATAATATCCATGTGAACAAGTAAATGGCATTATTTCATTTTACTTTTTCCATACAATGTTGATGTTCAACTTTAAAAGGCTTTTGTTTTAGTAATGCATTGCCTTAAATGTTTATACTTATTTTGAATGTTCCGCTATATTGTTATCCTTACTGGGCATTTGAGCTCACCCCTTTTCTATGTTTTATTTTTCCCAGGATGTGAAGAAGTAAGTTATGAATGACCTGCAGGTATACTATGAGGGGATAATAGTGTGGACTGTGGATACATTATGTTGTTGTAGTAGTTTTTCATTTTATGATGTAATATAAGACTTATGAATATATCTAGTGTTTCCAAGGCTACTAAACCAATCGGTCTTTTGAGATTTGATCTTTCTTGTGATCATGCCAATGTTATGTAATAATGCACCGACTCTGGGTAACTAGGGTCGGGGCGTTACAGTTTCCCTACCAAAAAAATAACTACAGTATCATATACATAATCTAATGTTATTATAAATATGGTACATCCATATTCGTTAATCTATCCATCCTATAAATGAAAAAGTCACCATACGTGCATACGTACGGCTTACCGTCTCCACGTCGTGGTGCAGTTTGTTATTCAAACACATCGTTATATGGATGGGTATAACAATTAGTATAACTGATCTGAATAATATATATAACATGTTATTTATTATTTATATATGATATACCATACAATTACATATGATTTCAACATCAATATAATTATTTGTTTTCTTGTGCGTACGTACGGATTATCGTCTCCACGATGTGATGAGATTTCATTCTGCGTTCACCATTAAACGATGATTGTAAAAATATATATTATTAATAAATATGTAATATATGACATAATAATGCTACTATATATATATTGTAACATCCCAGGTAAATAAAGAATAAATAATTTTCATAATTATTAATATTTACGAATTAAATATTAATTTTATTTTAAAGGGGTTTCTATGTTCGATAGCGTACCCGATACGCAACGATGAGGTTCTTTGAAACTTACGTAGCACACTAGTAATAAAATAATATTATTTTAAATGTTAGTTAAAAAGTATCCGTTGTACTGGCGGGAATGGATAGAAATAACTAAAATATGATTAGATATGTTTTTAAATGTTTATACATTTACCCAATAAAAGATAAAGGCTTAAAATACGGAAAGAGTTCAATTTTAGGGCATATATACTCTAATTTTCACTAAATGTTCACTTATCACCTTTTAATGGTGAACCGTCATTAAATATAGTTTTGATCACTCTTATACTTTATTTTGGACCAAATATAACTCTTCTTTAGAATCGGGACCTCAAAATTTACTTTGTGTAAATTTTTGGTACCTTTCTGATAAAGTTCTTTTTTTTATGAATAGTGTAAAATGTTGTATTTTAATTCAAAACCTTTTTTTAATCTAAATTATTTATATGATTAGATTATTATTTTAATTGGTTTTAAAGTGAAATTAGAAAATATTTTTACCATTTAATCCAATGGTGGTCATTGGAATCAATTTCACTTTGAAATTGGACTTAAACTAGTGTCAATCTTTTGATACTTATTGTTTCACAAAAACACGCTATTTGTCATGACAGCGGGAATTAATTATTAAATTAATTAATTTGACTTATATGTTTTGAATTTTGTAAAATGGAATTCATTTTTGAATTCGGAATATCAAATATAGCTTAGGGTGAATTTTTGGTAATTTTCTGAAAAACATCAATTTTTGATGAATAGTGAAACCACTAAGTGGTAATCAAGCAAACTGATTTTTCAAATAAATGAAAGTTTACCACTAATGTGTATTGAATTTTGAAAATCCGACATACATGGTTGTCATTAAGAAGTAAAATGTGGTTTAATGAGATTAAAATAATTTTTTGGTGAATAGTAACTTTTTTTCATTAATCGCGATTAGAGGTAATTAGTGTAGTTTAAGGTAAAAATGGTATTATAAGAATGTGAAAACACCATGAAACTTGTCCTACAACTATTGGGTGAGTCATGGCCGACCCAGACAAGCCATGGGCCAACTTGGGGACCCCATGGAGCCACTTTAGTTGGAAAATGACATTAATATATTTTTATTTAATGTTAAAGTGAAAATGACACTAACATAAATTGGTTTACTAAAATAATTTTTGAGTGGGGTTATACAAGTCAAAATTTTGATTATAAATAGTCATTGGAAATCTAAAAAGAATTCCTACATCATAGTATTTTTTTTATAATTTTTAGACATTAAATAAATTAAATTATATATGACATAATAATGATGCAGCGATGACATCGTTATTTGACGATTTAAATAAAATGGAAAGATAATGAAAAATATAAAACCTACACATGTCCAAAACCAATTGGATGAGTGCATTTCGAACCCTTATCACCTTATCCACGAATTATATCAATGTGGGACCTTTTAAAACCGAAACACATTTTCAAATAAAGTAATATTTCTTTACTTTCCAAAAGTGCCCCTCCTCTCCTCTTATAAAAGGCCCCCACCTCTACCCCATTTCACACACTTCTCAAGCCTTTGGCTCGGCCAACCCCTGCCCAATTACTCTCTCCACATCCCTCAACTCATTATAGATGATTCCCTTTGGGCAGAATCCTTTCAAAGGAAGCCTTTAGGCTCAAATCAAAAGGGAGTTACACTTTTAAAGGTAATTCATTCTCTCTTATTCATTTGTTTTATTTTGCTTCTCCAACCCTCTAAACTCTTTTTATTTACTTCTTTTGTAACAACACCAGTATCTTCAATATACTAGGATGTTGTTATAATATTTATTTGAGCTACACTCTCACACAACTACATCAAATGGTTAAAGAACATACGGTTTCCATGGATGGCGAAATTCTGCCTCCCGAAACGATGATTGTTCAATACTCATTTAACACCTTCAAGGGTGGCCATTATGATGTCACTATTTTTATATATGATATATAATATGTTTATTTTTTTCTTTAAGCTTCTGTATTTTTCATTTTGGTCATACCTTTATGGTTTCCATTATGGGTAAACACGATATCTTCATTTAAGGAAGTGCGGACTACCGCCCCCTCAAAGTGATGTGATTCGTTAATGCCATATGTGGGACGTGTAAAGGATAGATTTAAAGTTATTATATATGATGTTATACTGGAATTATAATATACCTCTATATAATTATTATTTCTTTCCATTAAATTCTGAGATTGAAATGAAAGTAGCGTTCATGCGTACGTACGGCTTACCGTCTCCATGAACAGTGCATTTCATTTCTTATCCCCAAATGTAATGTACTATTAAAAGTACATGTATATAATGGATATATATAATTAATGATATATCTAAATGATGAATATAATTCTGGAATTAAAATATACATACCTCTCATTTAGTTTTAATTCCATTAATATGATAAAGAAATGAAAGTAGCGTTCATGCGTACGTACGGCTTACCGTCTCCATAAACGGTGCATTTCATTTCTTACCTCTAAATGATTATGTAATATTATAAATACATGTATATTCTGGATATATATGATATATATGATATCCAAATCAGGAATTTCATTCTGGATATAATGAACTTTTGACCACACGAACAACATGTAATTGTAAGAAGTCAACTTTCGACTTAAGAACCAAATATTGACAAAACAAACATTATTAACTTAAATGGTTACATAATGTTTATAACATGGAAATAAGTGATATAAAAGGAATAATGAACTTTAATAAGGTTCTTAATCAAGTATAAATTAACTCAATTTTATTATTCAGGACGTTAAAGAACGATCGAGTCAAGTCGGACCCGAGGTAAGGGAATTTCTTAACCCAATTTCCGTTCTTTGGGTTAATCTCCTACTTTCAAATTATGTGATGATATTATTATGTCCTATCTTGAATTTTTACTTTATTTATGTGTAATTATATTTAATACACATAATAGATCTATTTTATATAAAAATGATCTTTGTAAGGGACTTCGTCTCAATCTCCTTTCATTGAGGCATATTTCGTTTTATACACATCTTTCTTTTATACGGTGTATAAACTCCTTTGACTTTTACTTTTATGCAAAAGGAATCTTTTTCTACGAAGTGTTTTACTAAACGACAAAAAGGAATGTTTTTTTTAACGTATGCGGTGACAATGACTTTTTCCGCCGCCGCGAGTATTATTTGATCTTTGACTTTCTCAACAAGCCGTAATGTATTTAGAATAAAATAAATACCGTATACTCTTTTATGTATTTTGGTATTGAAAATGGTTTTGAAAAAGGATTCTATTATGTCAATATATTTATGATATATTGTGATTGAAATGTGGAAATGTTATCATTCCTTTATATTGGTTTTATGTTTTATGATTTTATACTGGTACATAGACATTTTAATGGGTGGTTACGTTATAAACTATATGACGGGTGGTGTCGTGAATACCAGGACGGGTGGTTACGTTATAACCTCCAATGCATTGGGTATGGAAGTCGGCCGTATGGCTATTCCATTAAGTATGTATGGAAATTGGCCGTATGGATATTCCATTAAGTGATATGTGTGGAAGTCGACCGTATGGTTACTCCACTTAAGTATGTTTATGTCCCAAGTTACCTTTATAAATGTTATGTGTTCTTTTTATGGATTTTATTCTAATCCTTTGGTTACAAAAAGGTAAGTAATGATACTTTATTCAGTAAAGAGTTTTTACTACTTCATGAAGGTGAAGGTATTACTTTTATAGAGTATATATGGTTTATTTGATGTTTGAAAAACTAACAGTTTTCATTCTTTCTGTATCCCTTACTGAGCTTTTTATGCTCACCCCAAGTTTTTTCGAAATGTTTTTCACAGGACTTAAAGTGGAATAAGGTCAAGGATGGGATCAAGGGAATGTCATGCTATATAAAACATGGAATCTAGACATCTTTCTTTTTAAAAGTTTTTATTTTATGGAAACCTAGTAGAAGTGACTACATTGTAATCTTTTGAGATGTAATAGTTATGTTCTAATTCTCTAAAACTCTAAACCTGAAAAGATCCTCAACGTGAATTATTCATTTAATTAAATATTAAGTAAGTTTTAAGGCTGGGGACTTATATATATACTAATATATATCTTATTCACTTACTTCTGTTTAATACAATAAGAAAACTGAAAATGCGTTTATGCGTACGTGCAGCCTACCGTCTTCATAAATGGTGCCTTCCATTTCATATATCTATCAATTATAAATTTTTATATTCGAAATATATAAGATATATAATTCAATTATTATATTCTATATATATTTAAATCATTATATAAATGATACGATCAAGAATAACAAGTTAAGACACATACATTAAAGAAAGTGATTATTACCCGAAATATTAATTAAACATGGAAACCATTATTAAATGGGTAGCATAAAGTAATAAATGAATCATGTATGATATAATAAATATGATTATGATTATGGTATAATTTAATATCATACTATGGTCGTTATAAAGGAGGTTAAGCATACCTTCAACCAAAGGAAAGTGAAAAGTAAGGTTTAATTGCATTATCTCATTATTATCCGAGGTTGTTTTTATGTAAGTATCTACTAAGACATATTTATTATCCATATCCATGTTTCATAAGAGTAATAAAAGGAATGATTTTTAATGTAATTTTTACTAAAACATTATTTTATATTTTTTAATTATTTGTTCATCTAATCCTTTCTCATTAATGTCAAGGTTTTCAAAATGATTTTAAGAATTTATTCATATAGTCATGAATGCTTTAAAATTCTAATTCAATTAAAAATTTAAAATTTGTATGGTAAACTTTGATTCAAAACAATCTTATAAATTACGTCCTTTATAAATTAAGAGGCATTTAAATATTTCATGAAAAAGAGATATTTCTCTCAATGATTTTTACTGATCATTTTCAACTATGTCCACATCCTTTATGGGATATTATTCTTGATCAAGGTTGATTTATTATACAAATATTACATATTGTATTTAAGGTTTTGTGATATGATTGACTGTGGATGTGTTATTTTTATACCATGCATGTTTTATGGATAATGTATTGACTTTTCATATGCTAGTTTTAATATAAATGTTTCTTATATGTTTAAACCTTTATATATGAGGAATTTAATGGACTTAATAAGTGATGGGTGGAGCCCACTATGGCTCCTTAATGCATAAGTGGGTCTCATTAGACATTCTAGTATCTTAGAACAAGTCTTTGACAAAACTTTATTTGTAGTCTTGGAACATGTCCTTGACTATGTGGTTATGAAGTCTAGCATTATGCATTCCATCATTATGGAATTGGATATTGATATTGCATGTGATTATTTGACTAGTATAATATCAATGTGAATAAGTAAGTGGAATTATTTGATTTATATTGGCCATATTATGAATAATTTTATGTTTTAAAGGCTTATGATTTAGTCTTATAAATTTCCTTAAATGATTATTATTATTTATGAATGTTTTCGCTATATTGTAATTCTTACTAAGCATCTGAGCACACCCCTTTCTTATGTTTAATTTCCCAGGATTCCAATAAGTGTATTGTTATTGATAAAAATGGATAAGCTTTGAGATTAATGGAGTTATCAATGGATAATGTATTTTGTGTTATATTTTTTTTGTGTAATGTAACATTCATGTATGTAATCTATTTTCCAAGCCTGCTAAACTGATTTGTCTTTCTAGACATTATTATTTTAATCATGCCAATGTATTTAAATAATGTACTGACTCTAGGCTTATGGGTTCTAGGAGTTATAGTTGGTATCATAGGAATTTTAGCAACAACCTTGGAAATAGATTTAGATAAACACTGATTAGAGAACATTACCCTGAGATAGATATTGATTATTAGTATAGACGATCTTCCTAGAATATTGGTATTATAAAGATTTTTTTTATTTTCCAAGCAATATATCCTTGTCTGGATACGAGCTGGTAAAGTTGGATCTGGAACAAATGTATCTAGGAGTGAAATATCTAACAAGTATTTTAGGGATTATCCCAAGGTATCCTGGTACATGACACCAGGACATGCTACACACTTGGTTACAAAACTCTCGGGGGATAGTCTTAGGATAATTCACATTTTCATTACAGGCCATTATGAAAGATTTAAGAGTAAATACTTCCTTAAAGAAAACATTTTATGATTATAGATAATATTCACAATCATTTCAATTTATTTTAGGTATTTTACCAGTTAGAATTTATTCATTGCGATTCATAAACTAACCTAGTATATTCCATTGTCTAGAAATGGCTTCTAGTAAAAGAAATGAGAATTCTTGCAATACACATGATCAAAAGATTTAGAATGATCATATCTTTCATGGTATTAAGACAACATTTAAATGAGAAATAGTCTCCCACATATTATCATCATTTGAAAAATTAATATCATGTGTTAATAAGATAAGTAAATAATACTCTGAGTCCTATGGATTTTAAGGGAAGTAAGAGATGAAAGAAGGCAAGAGAGAAAGATGGATAAAGGGAAGATGGGAAAGAGGATTTTCCCTTTGAGATAACTGTGGAATGAATCACTTTTGTAAATTCCTAACAGGAATGGGATTTTGTTATATGTGTGGAGAATAAGGACACCAAGTACGTGATTGAAAGTTTAAGAAAAATATTTCAAATGTATAGTGCTTCATCTTCAGGGAGTTGGGACACTACACTATGCAATGTCCAAATCATCAGAGTATACCCCAAATTCTCTTATTAGATAATAATAATGTTATGATACAATTAATGATGAAGAAAAATGATTATAGTTCATGTGTTTTTATTACAGTATTGTTTCATTTGATTATTTTATTAATGATTTACATGTTATAAGAATTATAGAGTATAAAAGGATTATAGTGCAGTAGTATTTAATTATGAACTTGAGATTTTGTGGAACCAGGAAGAGTGACTCAATAATAGGTAAATTTTATAAAACAAATATATTATTGAGAGAAAGATAAGCCATAATATGCTTCTTATACTTACGTAGTAATTTTGGAATAATATATGATTGATTTGGATAAATTATATTGGATATTATTGATTACCCTAAAACCGATTAATGATTTGAATATTCCATCATTGTTGGAGTTTAAAACATTTTTGGGTAGAAGGGGTATATCAATTATATTATAAGTAATAAGCGATAATGAATGTAATCCATAAGGTTGTATGGTACTTCGAGGTGTTACAGCATTTCAAAAAAATAAAAAGTGATGGTATTCACAAGTTATTACATTTAAAAAAATGATATTCATTGTGTTTAACATGCTTATAAATTTTGGAATGTGAGTTTAGAAAGAAGTATATTGGGTAAGCCTAAAGGTTGGAATGAATTAAGTTGGAAATTTGATATTATTATTAAGGTTAAATCATTTCTTAATAATAGGTTTGGATTTTTATAAAAGGGACAACCCATAGGTTGGGCGATAATCTATCGCGTCCGACAAGGCCGCATGACTTGAACCCACAACAGAAGGATGACAAGGGTGGATCACATACCACTAGAATACATGATGTCCTACTTTTTATAATGTGTTTTTTAAATAGTTTGTCAAATGAATTATAAATTCATTGATTTTGGAACTCTCTATGAATAGGATAAGTAGAATATTTTTGAATTCTATTATCATTTGGTGTGAAAGATGAGTTTGTGGTTGAAATTAGTTGAAGGATGAAACTATACATGTCATATTTTTTTTCACATATTCTCTGAATAAAATAATTATTAGACATTATGGAAAGAATATTAAAACCAAAAATGTGTTATCCTAATACCTTATGTTTTGTTAAACTAATGACATTTTAAATAATCATAGATTGATGGCTTTGAGTCCCTCATTTTTAGAAATGTTTATAATTGATGACCTCAATCACTCCCTATAAATATTTAAATTTATTCCCAATTATGTGTCTCTAATTACCACCAATGTTCTCCAAATCAGGATAATAATTTGGTGGTGACTTTGTTATTCCCATTCCCTCTTATTAGGACTAAATTTTATTAACCCAATTTCTGATGTGGGTTTTCCACAAAGGTATTTTTCTATTTTTAACCATTTATTTTCAACGAAAAATTTCAAATTGTGAAGATGAAATTTATTGAAGGAGGGTAGAATGTAACACCCCAATATTTCATAGTATGTAATATCATTAATGTAATTCAGTAGCTTGTGCTACATGCAACACCGAGTTCGAGTGCACCACAATTTAGCAAACTAGCCGTTCAAAAAGCTATTATGAAAACTATTATCTAGATTTTGAATCATATATACTATATATATTTTTAACATTCATATAATGTGTTTCTTAGACAAAATATAAGAAAAAATTCCATTTTTTTATATAAAAGAAGTATTTTTTAAAAAATGCAATTTTACCGCCTTGAAATGGAGAACCCTTTTTAAAATCAAAATTTCACACTTTGATATGCTCAATTTAATGAAATTAAATTCTTCTTTAGAAGTGGGACATAAAAATTTAGTTTTAATAAATTTATGGTACTTTTCTGATAAAATTCCCATTTCGACAAATTGTTAAAAATACTATGTTTTAATTGAAAACATCCTTTTTAATCGAAATAATTTATATGTTAAATTATGAATTTTAAGGGTTTTGAAGTATAATTATATTATATTTTTATCATTAAATACAATTTACCTCATTATAACTAATTTAATATTTAAATTTGACATAAAAACATGTCAATCTGTTGATAGTTTTTTCTTTTTAAAAACCTGCATTTTGGTTTTGACAATGGGAATTAATTTTAAAATAATAAATGTAACATGTATATATTGAATTTGGTAAAATAGACTTCATTTTTTTCTTAATATTAAAATTATCATCAGGGTAATTTTTGGAATTTTTTTGAAAACTTTTAATTTTTGATGAATAGTGAAAACACTCCTAAATTATTTAAAACTGACTATCTATTTAAATAATTATTTATTTTTTTAATTAAATTTATTTTAAGTCAAAATAGATATATAATAACTATATAATTTCAATTTAATTTATTGGAGTAATTTTATAATTTAATTAGATTTATAAATTTTTATTGAACTTTTTACCGTCTTTTACCCTCCTTCTAGGAGAATTTGAAAATTTTCATAAAACATAATTTTAACACTTCTATGAGTTGAATTTAAAAATACCAATACACATGGTTGATCTAAGTAAGTAAAATTTTTCTCAATAAGATAAAAATTATTTTTCTTGAATAGTAACTGTTGACTTCTATTTACCATGGTTAAAAGTAAATAGGGTAATTTAGGGTAAAAATAAAATTATATTTACCGTAACACATGTCCTAATTCAATTTTATAAGTGTAATTACAAAAAAAATAAACATATTAACAACATATGATCTACTTTGGTACACTTGTATTAGATTAGATCATTTATTATTTTTAATTAAAGAAGAGTTAAAAGTGTAAAATTCAATGTTTAATATCTAAAAAAAATTTAATATAAGGTTAAAAACAATATAAATTCGACTATAAATATTCATTTGAAATATAAAACTATTTTCTACATAATGTTATTTTATTTATAATTTTTTAGAAATTAAAAAATTTAATTTATTTATGACACAATGATGATGCAGTAATTACCTTACTAATGAAATATTTAAATAATTGATATTATAATTATCTAAATAAATGTAAATTGAGTATTATGATGAATTACACTAACTTTATAGGTTAATATGAAATTTTTGGGTTTATTAGATAAATTTTATTCGATGTGATAAGGTTTTCTATGACATTCACAAAAAATAATACAAAATAGTGACAAAATTGATGTAAATTAATTTTTAAAATAAATACTATATTATTCATTGATATAATATTCCTAAAAATATAAGGTTATTTAAAATGGATTAAATAATATTATATATGTTATTAATGAACTACTTGAGGTTATCTTGGATGTTTAGATTAAGTTTATTATCCATATAATGAAAGAATAGAAGAAGACACATTAAAAGTTAAACTATTTAACTAAGAGTTAAATCTAAAAGATAGGGTCAAAATGGTTACCTAAAATTGTCTAAGACCTATTGGGTGAAATTTTTTAGACTATTTACCACCGTATACAACAAATAAATTATTTTGGATTCATTATAAACCGAAAATGACTTTATTATAATATAATATTTCTAGTTTTTTCTAAAGTGACCCTCACCTCTCTTATAAAAGGGTACTTCCCCTTCTCTCAAAATCACACCTCCAAAGCCATTTGGCTCAGCAAAAACCCTCCCAAATATCTTTAAAACATTCCTCCATTTTTCCAAGAGGCCTTAATTTGATCATAAATCTATCCTAACGATCTCTTTTGATCAACTCAAAAGGAAACACCTAAGGAAGAGATAATAATTTCACCACCCACATTCAAGTTCTTTTCTTCTTCCACTTCCCATTTCATTGTTGTTTCCATAACAAAATAATAACTCCAGTACATTCTACATACTAAAATGTTGTAATAAATATGGTGCAACCATATACATTATTCTATCCATCTTATAATTGGCAATGTCACCATACGTGCGTACGTACGGCTTAGCGTCTCCACGTCGTGGTGTAGTTTTTTATTCTAACACTTCATTATTTTGATGGGAATAATAATGATTATAAATGATTTAAATAATAAATAAAACATGTTAATTATTCTGTATATTTGATATACCATCCGATTTCATCCGATTTCACCATAAATATAATGATCATGTCGCTCGTGCGTTCGTACGGATTATCGTCTCCGCGACGCGATGCGATTCAATTTTGCGTTCAGAATTCTATGATGATTATAAAAATATATATTATTAATAAGTATCTAATATATTACATAATAATGGTACTAGATATATATTTGTATATACTTATATATATCTTATTCACTTACTTATGTTCAATACGATGTGAAAATAGAAACAACGTTTATGCGTACGTACGACCTACCGTCTCAATAAATGGTGCCTTCCATTTCATATATATATCTATTATAAATATTTCTATTCTATACATATAGGATATATAAGTCATTTATTATATTATAGAATTATTTAAATCATGATCTAAATGATATGATCATGAATAACAAGTTTAAACATGTACGATAAATAAAGCAATTATTACCCAAAATGTTAATTTAACATGGAAGTTATTATTAAATGGGTAGTATAAAATAATAAAATAATCATGCACGATATAATAAATATGAATATTTTTATGGTATAATTTAATAACATACTATTGTCAATATACATGAGTCTAAACTTACCCTCGACCAAAGTAAAGTGCAAGGTAAGGGTTCATTTCACAATATCTTTATTATCTGAGGTTGTTTTTATGTAAGTATCTTCTGAGACATATTTATTATCCATGTCCATGTTTAATAAAAGAGTTTTAAAGGGATTATTTTTATGTAAATATTTTCTAAAATATCATTTGAAATGTTTTAATGATTTATTCTTCTAAACCCTTCTCATTAATGTACATGTTTTCATAATGATTTGAACGATTTATTAATATGGACCTGAATGTTTTAAAATGATAATTCCATTAAAAAGATTCAAAGTGATATGGGAAACTTTGATTAGAAACAATCTTTTAAATTACTTCCTTTATAATTTATGTGAGTTTTATATGATTTCATGAAAAATGGATATTTCTCTGAAAGATTTTTAATGATCATTTTCAACTATGCCAACATCCTTTACATGACATTATTCTTGATCAAGGTTGATTTATTATACAAATATTCCAGAATTTATTGAATGTTTTGTTATATGTTTTAATATGGATTTTTTATTTTTATACCATTCACTGTTTGTGGATAAAGTATTGGAATTTTGTATGATAGTTTTAATACAAACATTTCTGTTATGTTTACTCATTTTCATATGAGGAATGCATTGGATATAGTAAGTGATGGGTGGAGCTCACTATAGCTTTTTGATGAATTGATAGGTTTCATGAGACAAAATAGTTTCTTGACACAAGGCCTTGACAAAATTTATTTGTTGTATTGGAACAAGGCCAAGACAATATGGTTATGATGTCTGGAATTATGCATTCCATCATTATGAAATTGGATATTGATATTGCATATGATTATTCAACTAGTAGAATATACATTTAATAATTAAATGGAAATATTTGATTTATATTGGCCATATTATTCAGAATATTATATTTTAAAGGCTTTTATTTTAGTCTTATACATTTCCTTAAATGTTTATGCTAATTTATGATCGTTTCTGTTATATTGTTATTATTACTGAGCATCTGAGCTCACCCATTTCTTATGTTTTATTTTTCCAGGATTCATAAAAGTGTATTAGGGTTGATAAGAAGGGTTATTCTAGGGGATTAATGGCATTCTCAAAGTATCATTTTTGTTGTGTTTTATTTTCTAATTTTTAATGTAACATTCATGTATGTAATCTATTTCCAAGACTGTTAAACTGATTGGTCTTTTGGGACATGATTCCTTGTAATCATTCTAATGTATTAAAATAATGCATCAACTTTGGGCTTCTAGGGTCGGGTCGTTACACTACAAAAAAATGAAATTGAAATAATTTTCTATTTAAATGTTCTATTTAAAAATTTGGATACAATTTAATCCAATTTAATATATAATTGTCATATATTTTAATTTTATATGTTAAAATAAATTATATAGGGAAAACATTTTTAATTGAAAAATAACATAGTATGAATTAAATTTTACAAATATTATCTCATGTAAATTAATAATATAATTGGTTTTAATTAAATATTTTATACATTAAATTTTTAATTTTTAATTGAATAATCATTTTATAGTGATCATTTTAATTTATATAAATAAAAAAACAAAACACTTTATAAAATAAATCTTTAAAAATTATCCCTTTCTAACATTAAAGGATTTTAGTCGCATCCTATTAAAAATATTTATTTATCTTATAACCAATAAAATATATTAATCTATTTGTATTAGAATATATAATTACCACTTATAAAAACATTAAATAGTAATTTAAAACCAATAATAATCTATATAAGGTAGAGGGAATTATTTTAAAATATACCAGCACACTAAGGAATTCAAATGGTTTAAGCCTTATCACATACCTTAATGATTGGAAGGATCCCAAATGAACTATTTTATTAGATATAAGTTCCATGAAGCCCCAAGTTATTAATAGTCTAGAGGCCCACCTAAATGTGTCCCAAATTTCCCTAAAATAAATAACTTCAATTCATTGATGAGAATCCATGCATCATAATATGTCACCAATATTTTATTCCACCCCCACCAGTAGATTCATGTAATGTTTCCAACAATCATAACATGGTACGTCACCCCATCATCCCACATTGGAATAAAATATGGGCAGGGGCTCATTTAATATAAGACAATACACTGATTTCCCTTTCAATATTATCACCTAATGACCACAACATGGGCCACATTGTGCTACATTTTAGTAATTTCGTTTCATTCAGCTGGTCAAATGAGTAACTTATATTTACTATCAACATGATTTACTGAACACTATTATTATCTATTTCAACTTTATTCAGTTATAAACATCCTAGAGGGTAACCCCTCCATCCCACTTAATAATTCATAGTTTGTAGGGGTAGGTTGATATTATACAATACATGCATCACTATTTTGAGTTGTACACCCAATAATGCATATGTGTTTCTAAGCCACATTTCTTTTCTATTCAAACTACTCCATTCATCGGATACCATTATGCCACTTTTTTTCCTACTACTGTAAAACCCTGATTTTCATTCCCATGATGTGGGACACTTTTAAATGCTAAAAATGCATATTTTTAATAATAAAGTATTAAATTTTTATTTCATTACAAATAATATTTACATATGAATTATATTAAATTTAATTTTTTCGAAATAATTACGAAAAATTAATGTTCCTATTAGATAAAAGTATATCCAATTTTCATATGGCCAATTACTATATTATCAATTACTATATATATATTGATCATTTAACCATCATATATGTATATATATCCTTAAACATATTGATAATAAAATTAGAGAATAACATGACTACTTTTAGATATATGTGTTATGATATATATAAATATATATATATGAATATAAATTGATTGTTATATATATATTAATTGATAGTATAGTTATTAGTCATATGGTTATTGTATATACTTTTATCAAAATGTAAAATCAATGTATGATTTTAATACTTCACTATAACATGGAATTTCAAATTTATTTTGTTGATAACTATTTTATAAGTTATCAGAAACAAGTGATTTATTTAAAGAGAAATACATACTAAAAATACTTGGTGTTATAAAAGGTAATTAAGTAATTTTTATGAAATAATATTCTCTATAAACATTTTTTAAATTAAAACAAGTTTCATGGATATAATATTTTAAATAAAAATGTTTCTCTAGGTGAACAAAAAATTAAAATTATTTTATGTATGAAAAATAATAAAGAATATCATGAATTTGAATGTTACTTTTTTGAAATTATATTTATAAGTGGTTCTGGTTTAGAATATGATTCAAAATATGGTGATAATACAAAAGTTGTCATGATACCTAAAACCAATGAAAAATCAAGGTGTCATAAAAAATAATGATAATAAAACCAAAGACAAAACCGGTCTAACACAAAATAGATATATGAATACTACATGTTGAATTAAAGTATTATATTTTTTTGAATAATGAATATCTTTTGAATAATTTAATAAATATATTTGGGTATATTTAATTAATAATGATATTGAAAATATTAATAATAATAAAAATTTTAATATTTTTCATGGTCAATAAAAAATCATCCTCAAAAGTAAATAGATTTATATAAAATACATAATAAAGGATGAAAAGATGTTTGAAAAAAATATTTTAAAGGGGTATTATCAAATAGTGGTTGTTTATATTGATGATATTGTTTCCATAGTTAGAGTATTGGAAGAAATATGTTTTATTTAATAAAAAAAATCTAAAATTATAAAGATATATCAAATGGGTGTAAGGTTATCTTATCTTAAAAAAATTATTATTAGTAGTTTAAATTTTGAAATATACTATTTTCTTTTGAAAAGTAATAAAAATTAAGGAATATAAAGTCAATAATTTATTTTATTGACAAAATTATGCACTAATTGTATGGTAACCACGTATCATTATATTATATTAAAATCAAGGATTTTAAAATGAATGAGAAGAGACAACATATATGTAATAAATTTTTTATAGGCCACAATTATGGTTTGGGTAAATGATTAATATATCATATTCTGTTTATTAATGGGTGAGGGTTTTAAGGATCTATTTACCAAGATGAAAAATGGATTGAAAATTTTATTGTTTAGTGGGAATTTTTGTTTTAAATTTATTTTTATCTAATCAAATCTATGATTCCATAGAAAATATTATTAATTTATTCAACATGATAAAAAATATTTCATGTACCATATAAAAATGATGAAAAACCCTCTTTAAAACTATTGTTATAATGGTCTATAGAAACCCTATGAATGGACCCTTGAATGTAGAAACCACACATAAATGAAGGCAATTCATAATGTAAATGAAACTGGATGCACACACAGAAAAGAAATAAATATGTAAAAAACATATAAATGGGTCTAAAATAATACCCCAAAACACTACAATGCAAGAGAAATAGAATCCATAATTAATTTATTATTTGAAACCTAGGCCCACTAAATCTAATACATAACACCATAGAGTTGTTAACCCATCACACCCCTATGCAGTTTGGATTCTTGATGACCATAACACATTTATACCTTCAAAATATTCATGCATGAAGTGAATTAAACAAAAAATAACATAAATAGTAAAATAAATTCAGTATTTTGATAATACATCATAAATAAGAAAAAACATGTAAATGAGATGTTTCATACCTTGGAGATTTTATACATTAACATATTACTTTTTAACACATGGAAACATTATTATATAATCATCATCCTATAAATATTTTTCCAGTAATATCACTTGATATAATCATCATCATAACATGGGTTATTGAATCAAAATAAAGGGGTGAGCTCATATTCCCATCAAGGGAAATTGTGTCAAAAAATATCCAATTATAAAAAACAATGAGAACATGGGGATGAGAATAAATATATTATTGAAAGATAATAATACCCTTGATTATAATAATATTATATGGTATAGTGATAGAAGTTCATAAAAAGATCGTTATGTAGTCATAAATTAAAAGACAAGTGGAAAAAACGTCTCGACAATCATAAAATAAGATATAATGACATAAAAGTGAAGAATGATATAAAAATAAGGATTAACATGAAATCATGTAACCTATTTAATCATTTAAGATTCATTGAAATATATAATAATGTTATAAATAACATTATCCCGTGACACAACAATAATGATAAAAAATCAATTGTGAGAGAACTAAATATTCACATGCTTATGTGAACACCCTCATTATGTGTATGGAGAAAAATGTGAGCACACTCATTATTCTTATTCCTGTTTGGATAAAATATTATATCAAATAACAAAAATATCAGGAGATATGAACACAAACCAATTCACTATAGGGTTATATAGGACTTCACCCATCCTATCCATGCATATGTGTGACTTTTAAAAGAAATCATCCTCATATATTGAAGAACCCACAGAAAAATATTGGTTTTACTAAACATATCACATTAAATTAACTTATGAAATCATAATATATATTATTTTTTATAAAATAAGACATATCATAATAAAGTATTTTTGCTGATCAAAAAATCACTTCACTAGTGATAAACCTTGGAAGAAAAATAAATTTTAAAATACCATTGCTTAAATAAAACCTATCAAGAATTGTTATAAAATATAAAATGAAAATTAATTAAAAACCATATTTATAAAGATACTTATTTTGAAAATTTCCATTATAAATATTTCCGAAAAAATATACAATTTAATGAAACAAGATCTTTCTTTTAAATCTATCGGGGTAAATAATTAAAATAAATTCATTTATTAATATTTAAAGAGATTTAAAAAAATATAATAGAGAAACATTGAAATAAATTAAATTCATAATATAGTAAATGTATAATATAGTGAAAATAAAATTCATAACATATTTGTATTTAATAGAATTTATCACTTTCAATAGGAAAACATTTACATGGAAGATAAGATTCACTGGTTAAAAGGTGAGTTATTCTAACTAATTATGTACTTTTAAATCAGACAATTAGTTGTAAAAGAAGTAGGATTGGAATGAGAGAAATAATTTAGTTAAATAATAAGAGGATATTCCATATGAAATAAGGTAATGTATTTGTTAAATAAATTTTTGAAATCATATTCAAGTATGAAATTCTACGATCCAATGAATTGAACATTTGGTCGATGAAACCCTTACTTTGAAATCCTATTTAGCTAATCACACTCAAAAATCATATATAAAATAGAAAACAATAATAATCACCTAGTTAAAAATAATTCATATCTATAACATTTTATAATTATATTTTGTAATTATATTCGACTTTTCATTTATTAGATATTATCTATTTTTAATATCATCTATGACCATTCTTGGTTGTTTTGATCAGGTTTCATTATAGTACTGTTGTTATTCATTAATATTAATGATTTTATCCTTTATAGATTGTAAGAATAAAATTAATTTTTATTTGTTTTTTTCTATAATATTATAATTACATTATATGATATTTTTAATTACGGTTCCTGTAGACAAATTTAGAAACGATAAAGTTTGGATGATTTTTATCAAATGAAGAGTGGTATCATTATTAATGAGTTTAAAATTAATTTATCCATCCCAAAACGAAAATAAAATAATTATTCAATTATTTATATCACATATCATCATATATTATGTGCCCATTGTTATCCAATATATTAATTTATATAATTTTCCATATAAGAGGATATATTGTCCCAAATATGAACATACCATAAAAATGGATGATTATGAATATGAAAGTTGTTTATTATGGAATAATATTAATATTATATAAGTATAATCATATTATTTAGATAATTCATATGGATATTAATCATTTTATATGATTTTTAATTTTATAAGAATGAAATTTAAAAATGAGAATGTTTACATCGTGGAGGTAGTAGCGAGCATAATTGACATTTATTATTTTAATTTATAAAAAAATTAATAAGAAAGGTATGTGGATTAAAATTTTTATGATGATAATAATATTAAATATTATTATTTATTATCTTATTTTCTCCCAATTATCAACAATGTTAATTGGTGGTGGAAAACAAATGTCATCACTTCATAGAGGTAGTAGTCAAAACAATGCTCAAATAACAGTAACATTTTTATTAATAGAAAAGGGGAATATTGGATAATAATTATTCCATTAGAGTAATAATATTAATTATAGGATTAATTAAAATTTCACTATATTTGAATTACAAAATTATTTTTTTAATGAAATAAATAAAATAAATGATATTTAGGAAGAATGTACTAGTGTTTAGAAATTAGGCATTCCCTTGCAAGGTACCATTGAAATGGAGTCTCCCAGAAAGACATTTATGTATAATGGTTGTGTGATCATAGATCATTAGTGAAGTGTGAATCCATTTTAATTTCTCTCAATCCTCTTTTTTTTTCACAATGGAATTTCCAAATGGTATAGAGGTGGTTTCTGGATCTTTTGGGAAGTTTTAAGGAATGGGGTTATGGTTTTTCATATAATCTAAATAATGCTCATGGTAAGTGAATATTTTGGATAACCATGATCCTTAATCTCATATCCCTAAAATTAAGGGGCATGGTTTGATAAAATGCATGAAAGATGACAAAAAATATGTATATTTTTCAGTTTATTGCAGGTCAATTGTATACAATTTGTAATTGGTTTGTCTAACTGTACACCTAAACCTTCTAGGGTGTGGGGATATAGGATAGTTTCTATTCATGGTTCATATATAATTTTTACAACCATGATGAGTAATATATGATCATGTTTCTATTACTATAAATAAATAACTTTTCCTTGTTTTCCATTAATTATAATTATTTCCTTTTCTTCTCCCCATTTGCACATAACAACTCCAATGTGGCTCTCCCTCTTTTATCTATGGTTTTTATGGAATATATTCTCCATTCCACAATATATTCCATAATTTTTTTTTTCATATTAGTGATTCTATGAATGGTATAATAGTTTTTTATCTTTGTTCTCCATTTTTATTCACCATCATTAGTGTTGTCTCCATGTAAGCTAATATACCCCATTTTCCACGATTTCATATATTTATCCATTATCCCTCTTTAATTCATAATTATAAGGATGATACTAGTTGATTATTCCTCTATAGAGCTTCTGTAGGTGGTCTATTTCATTTCCCAAAAAGTATCGATTCATATAACCTCTTCCATTTTAATAAAAAATTTACTTTTAATTCATTTTTTCTAAAAGTAGTAAACCTCTACAATATTAAATTAAACATTGACCAGAACATACTATGTGACCTATAATGTCTTTTGGAGGATGATAACAACTACTTGAATCAACCCTTGTGAGGTTTTTTTGATTAAATTCATAAAATAACCATGTCTTACCTTTGTAAACGAAAAAATCATTTGGGTGTGTTGGATTATATTTAAGAAGGGGAATATTTTCAATTAATTATGTGAAATATTAATTGACATGTACACCAGTCCTTGTGAAATAGTACATTTTTTATTTGTATAATATTATATACATTGATCACAATATTAATGGTGAGTCATTCCTTGATAAATCCTTGGATTCCTATATGAGAAAGCCTTGGGTGACTCAAAGTGTATTAATTGATTCATTGATATGAATACCAAGTAGTAAAAAAACTTTGATTTGGTAAATGTAAAATATTTTTAGTGCCTCATCATTACACGGATTATTAACTTACTATATTTGGAGAAATATAATATCAAGTATGAGCACCTAGGATTTGTCTTGATGTCCTTAGACATGAGATTACTTGAACTATCACCTTTGATTCCAATAAATCCTATAGAAATATTATATTAAAATATAATAGATGGATTAGTATGAAGCCATTAGAATTATAATTCTATGTTTCTATCCCGTAGATTACACTATAATCCAATAAACCAACAACATATTTTATCACTCTGAGTTGGAATTACTTACAGAAGTCAAGGATTGAATTGGTTTTCCAATTATCATGTGTGGTTATTATACATGGATTATTTTCCTATTTTCATTGGGTCATGTGCTGTATTAAAAAGGTCATATGCTCAATGACATTCGACATAGTATGATGAAGGTAGGTTCATCAAAGTATCCCATTATGAGCATGATTCTGACATGGTTTATTTTATAATATTTTACTACATTATATTAGTTATACAAGTGAAAAATTAAATTATATACTCACATAATATATTTCTATTATAAAATATTGGGGGTGGGATAATGAGTTTTATCACACCCTATTTTGGCCACCATTTGGTACCGGGGACAATTTCATTGAAACAAGTATGGATGTAGGGAATCATCCAACTATAGAATCATGATCTCTTCTAGGGGTATGAGTAATGGAATAATCAAGTGCACTGGATTCTCATAGAGTTATTTAATTTTAATAATTTTAATAATTTTTTTATATAATATTACATGTTTTGGGTCTAATACTATGTATTTCTTACATTAAATTTTTTAATTTCATGAAATCGTATATATGTTTCTATAGATTACATAGTTTTTCTATTTCTCATTATCTAGGTGTTTTATTTCAACTAACAGAGTATTCATTCTTAATTATTTATCATCTTTAAGCCTCCTAGATAAATTGGTTATAGTACCCAAAAAAACCACCATATAAAATCGGTTCTAGTTAGATGCCCTTAGCATTTGGGGTGGGGGTGTTACAATCATGTGTCTGACCAAACCGATCACCAGTCAATGAAATGGGATGGGGATTCGAAGAAGGGGTATCGGTTGTTTCTTTGTTTAATTTTTCAAATTATTTTACGATAGGTTGATAGGATACTACGAAATTTTGGAACATAGAAATAAGTTATTCAAATGAGTTCTTAACTCATGTGTAGGGGAAAAAATTAATCTCTAGGTATGAGACTTGTTGATATATATTTCACATATTATTATTGAATTATTTTCCACATTTGGTGATGCACATTCCTAATTATGTAATTTTATATATTTCCACCATTAGGATAATCTTTTTCTCAGATATATTTTCATCACCCTTAGAAGATAAATGTATGGATGAATTATCTAATGATATTTTATGATCTTTCTTCATTAGTGAGGTATGTACCCCTATTAATTTATATAAAAACTTTTATTTTTCCTTAATGTAAGTAAAAGAGGGACTTGAGGAGTATTCATTAGTTTTTTAGAATGTTTATGGCCTAGAGATATTTTTTTAGTGATTTCGTATAATGCAGATAGTAAGTGCATGGTTTTTCTTACCATGCACATTAGTCATTTGGCCCTGATGGGGAGAAGTGTGGTTTGATAAAACATGTGAATATGGAATGAAATCCACAAAAATTAAAGACATTATTATCGTTCTAGCACTCATGTTTTTTAAATAGTTTTTCCAACTGTGTTCCAATGTTGTGCTAGATTTTATTCTCTAGGATATTAGGTACGCAAGGTTGGGAAGCAGTTTGGGGAACCATGTGGATAAAATTTGAACTATACCAATGTTTTTGAAATTACTATTTTTCTATTGTTTACTTCAAGTTAAATCTCCCATTTTATTCCCATAATCTCCTTAAAATAGCTTCATCATGGCTCTCCCTGTTACTCTTTATATTTCTTGAGGGATCATTAATATTACACTACTGATTCCATTATTTTTAGTCACATTTAAACACAACTTGGAATTTTTAAATCACTTTTTCCTTTCTTCGTCAGTTTTCTTAAAGATCCTTGATATTATCTCCATGTGAGATTATATACCCAATTTGTATTAATTTTATCATGTTTTCAATTTTCACTTGTTCCAACCAAAACATGATGTTGATGCTAGATGAGTAGTCTTATATAGGGTTTAGGTGGGTTCTCTATTACTTTTCTATAATATTGTATATGTTTGTAACATGGGATTTAGTATCACACAGCAGACCTTCTACGTGTTTCTCCTAAAATGTATGACTCATTAAATTAGTCTTTTTAATAGATAAAAAGTAAATGTTATGACACTTATATACATTGTTGGTTGTTTATGAACTCAACCTGGACCATCCATATGGGGTTTGTTTAGTTATGTTCATTTGATAATCATTAATTTAATACGTAAGAAAACTACACATAAGTGTGTGTTTTCTTGAACCATACAAGAATAATTTTTTGAATTAATTAATTTAACTATAAAATGAAATATAAACCCATAATTGTGAAGTATATCCTTTAATTCTTTGTAACAAATATTGATCTTTATCAAACTATTATATCTCTATCCATTATTGTGAAATAATTGGTTTATAGAAATGGAACACCTTAGGTGATGTGAAAATATGTAACATAATTCATTAATGTGAATGTAAAATAAAAAAACAACATCGATTAATTAAATGTATTAGATTTTTAAATTCATTGGATTTAAATTGGTGATTCACCTATAAAATCAAGAAAATTAAAATTTCTACATTGAGCTCCTAGGATTCAGATTGATATCTCAAGACATTGAATTTATTCGATTATTTCATTATCATATATTAATTGATATCCTAATATTTCCATGTAATTTTTCCTAGGGATCCATGCTAAACATTTTAGAGTGTATTTCCAATAGTTTATTTGTTAGATTACACTAAAACCCAATAGCCTAATATCTCAAATGATCACAGCTAGTATGATTGACTTGTATAATCCATGTATCCCATGGGAATCCCATTGATCTATTTTAGATAATGTACAAGGAGTCTATATATATGTTCCTTTGGAACTGGGGTCAAATAATAAGGTTATATTACTAGATACATCCTTCTTAGGCCAATGCATATATCATCAACTTTGTTTCTCATGAGGAGCACGAGTCTGAAATGGTTTATTTTATTTTATATTAATCATTTATATTTATTATTATAATTAAATATTATATTATCTACTAAAATATTTTATTTTCATTTGAACAAAATAATAGTGGCCTACTATATTGTACTCTTATAATTTTGGGTCGTTCATTGGTTCCTAATTAGAGGACATGGATGCAAGTAAGGATAAATAGAACAACCCATCCCTGGATGCTTGATCTCGTTTTGGTATATCAGTAGAGGAATGAAAAAGTTATTGGTAGGATCATGTCAATAGTGGATTTTTTTATTTATTTCATTTTTTATATATTTTTCTAGTTTTTAGTCTTCTACAATGCATTACATACTACATATTTTATATTCTTATCACATCATATATATGTAGGGGTCATTACTAATTTTTTCTATAGATCAACGTCTGGATGGTCTATTTCTACTTCCATACTATTTCCCCTATCTTATTTTTCTACTATGTTAGACTCTTAAAAAATTATATAGTCTGTCAACCATAACACCATATACAGTTATTACTAATTGCTATTCTCAAGCGTGTGGGGAGGCAAGCTTGAAGTCTTTTGTCCAAATAGACAAGTCACATGTCTATGAAATGGGACTAAGATGTCATAGAGGATATAAAAAAATAATGAAGGATATAATGGTAGGAAAATATGTATGTTTCTATATTGAAATACAATTCTTTGATAGGTATGAATTATTGTAGAGAGGTAATTTTTATATGTTTTGAGAATGTAATTTCTGTATGTATTTCAACATAATATAAAAAAATAACTTCTTTCATATGTATTTTGGATCATAAAATATGAAATAATAGAGATGAGTTTATGATAAGGTTAAAAATATTTCGTCAACTAAATTTTTAAAAATAATTAAAATATCTCAATCCATTTACCCCTTGATTTATTACTTCTTTTTTTTATACATACTAATGTAACTTGTTTTCACATAAGTAATTTAATTTTAATTATAAAATATAAAATATCCCTCATTAAATAATCTGGACATAATTTCATTTAACGTGTTGAATTTTTTTTCAAAAAGTTATAATTTAAATGTAAAATTCAATTTATTTGGTAAATTTATCGATGTCATCCATTATCAGTATATAAATTAATATATTATAATAATATAAATATTGTGTGTTTTTAAAATAAATCAATAAATAATCTTAATTATATAACATTTAATGAAATTGGGAGATGAAATCCACTTTCTTTTACCAGAAAATAATAAATATTATTACAAAATTTCTGATATTGGTTTACTAAATTCAGAATAGTATTTAGAAAATATATATTTATACTCCTTAAATTGATACTTCATAAATTGAAAAATTTTATAATCATTTATGTAATTTATATATAATGAGAAGGTTATAAAATTTACAATTTTGTAAAAATTGTATTTTTCAAAATGTAACTAAAAAATCCTTTTGAGAAAAAAACAAATAATTCATTAAAATAAAATTTTGAAATTACAATTTCAAAAATAATAATATTATAATCCAATTAATGATGTAAAATTTATATATGTATCCTTTAAAATAAAAAATATATATAATAGAAACTGAATTTATTAAAAATAATTAATTGTTTTTGTTTTTTTGTTATGGTAATATAATTTATTACTATATTTTATCGACTACAATTTTAATTATTTCAATAATTTCATTTGAAATAATATAAATTTTCTTTTGTGTTGTATTGTGTAAGAAAATATAGTCACAATCTATTTAATTAATGAAATTTATTTACAAAAATTGTTGGTTAGTATATTTGTAACATCCCAAGTAAGTAATGAATAATAGATATTTTTATCTATGTCTATTAGTGAATTAGATAGTGTTTTAGAGGCTTAAAATGATCATAAATCCAATCTTAAGCATGGAATACACTAATTTTTTTTAAGGATTGTTTTACTGCCTTTTGATGGAAAAATATTTTTAAATCTCTATTTTAACAATTTTATAAGCTATTTTTGTCAAAATAAACTTATTATTTATGATTTGGACATCAAAATTTACTTTGTGTGAATTTTTGGTATTTTTCTGACAATGTTCATTTTTTAATGAATAGTGAAAATGTTGTATTTTAATTCAAAACCTCTTTTTAATATAATTTATTTATATGATTATATTATCTTTTGAATTGGTTTTGAAGTGAAATTAGAATATATTTTTACCATTTAATCCAATGGTGGTCATTGGAATCAATTTCACTATGAAATTGGACTTAAACTGGTGTCAATCTTTTGATACTTATTGTTTCATAAAAACACTCTTTTTGTCATGACAGCCGGAATTAATTATTAAATTAATTAATGTTACTTATATGATTTGAATTTTTTAAAATAGATATCATTTTTAAATTCAGAATATCAAATATATCTTAGGGTGAAGTTTTGGTATTTTTCTGAAAAACATCAATTTTTTATGAATAGTGAAACCACTAAGTGGTAGTTAAAGAAACTGATTTTTCGTTTAAATGAAACTTTGTCACTTCTGTGATTTGATTTTCAAAAATCCAACATACATGGTTGTCATTAATAAGTAAAATGTGGTTAAAGGAGATTAAAATAATTTTTTGGTGAATAGTACCTTTTAAGTTCTTAATTGCGATTAGAGGTAATTAGTGTAGTTTAAGGTAAAAATAATGTTTTAATAATATAAGATGAGCTTGACACATGTCCTACCCTTATTGGATGTTTCATGTACGACCAAAACAATCCATGGGTCAACTTGGGGACCCCATGGAGCCACTTTGGTTTGGAAATGACATAAATAACATTTTATTTAATGATAAATTTAAAATGACACAAACATGATATGTTTTACTAAAACAATTTTTAAATTCTGTTATACAAGTCATATTTTTTATTATAAATAGTCATTGGTAATCTAAATAGATTTTCTATATCATAGTATTTATTTTATAACATTTATACTTTAAATAAATTAAATTATTTATGACATCATGATGATGGAGCGATTACCTCATTAATAAATGATTTAAATAAAATGAAATGATAATATAAAATCTATGACCTACACATGTCCAAAACATATTGGATGGGTGGAGTTATAAGACTTATCACCTTACCCTTGAATTATATCAATGTGGGACCTTTTGAATCCGAAAATAATTTTAAAATAATGTAACATTTCTTTACTTTCCATGAGTGCCCCTCCTCTCCTCTTATAAAAGGCCCCCAGCTCTACCTCCATACCCCCACTTCCAAAGCCTTTGGCTCGGCCAAACCCTACCCATTTTGTCTCTCCACTTACCTCTATTTCTCCTTGATGCCTCACTTTGGGCAGAAGTCTTCCCAAGGAAGCCTTTGAGCTCAAACCAAAGGGAGTTACCCGATTTTAAGGTAATGTCTTCACTTGAGTCCTTTTGTTTTATTTTGCTCCTACAACCCCCTAAACTCTTTTTATTCATTTATTTTGTAACAACTCCAGTATCTTAAATATACTAGTATGTTTTTATAATATGTATTCAAGAAACACTTACACACACCTACATCTAATGGGTAAAGAACATACTGTTTCCGTGGATGATGAATTTATGCCTCCTGAAACGATGATTGTTCAAAATTCTTGTAACACCTTCAAAGGTGGCCTTTAAGATGTCACTATATTTATCTATGATATATAATATGTTTATGTTTTCCTTAAGCTTCTGTATTTTCCAATTTGTTCATACCTTTATGGTTTCCATTATGGGTAAACGCGATATCTTCATTTAAGGAAGTGCGGACTACCGCCCCCTCAAAGTGATTTGATTCGTTAAATACCATTTGTGGGACGTATAAAGGATGGAACTGTGATATTATATATGATATTATACTAGAATTATAATATACCTTTATATAATTATGATTCCATTCTATAAAATACGAAATAGAAATGAAAGTATCGTCCATGCGTACGTACGGCTTACCGTCTCCATGAACGGTGCATATCATTTCTTACCTCTAAATGATTATGTAATATTTTAAATGAATGCATGTACTATATATATATGACATATATAATATCTACATCATGAATACCATTCTGGATATAATGGATACAGGAACAACTTGTAATTATAAAGGGCTTATTTTTTACTCAAGTACCAATGATCGTTAAAACGACCGTTATTAACTTAAATAATTACATAGTGTTCATGACATGGCAATAAGTGATATAAAAGGAATAATGAACATGAAAAAGGTTCTTAAACAAGTAGAAATTAACTCAAATTTATTATTCAGAAGATTAATGAACGACCGAGTCAAGTCGGACCCGAGGTATGGGACTTCGTCTCAATCTCCTTTCAATGAGGCATATTTTATTTTATACACAACATTCTTTTATATGGTGTATAAACCCCTTTGACTTTTACGTTTATCCAAAAGGAATCTTTTTTATACAAAGTGTTTTACAAAACGACAAAAAGGAATGTTTTTGTCGTACGTATGCGGAGACAACGGCTTCTCTTCCGCCATGACCATTATTTGAGTTTCGGCTTCCTCTACAAGCCATACCTTCTTTTTAAAAGATAAATAAATACCATGTTTTACATTTCTTTTATTTTGGTATTGAAAATGGATTTCATAATGTTTTTATATCATTGTGTTGTATTGATATTTTGTGATTGAAAGGTGGAAATGTTATGTTTCTTTTTTGCATGTTTTATATGATACGATTATGTTGAGGTTCTTGGCCATTATTATGAAGACGGGTGGTTCCGTGATAAACTAAGGGCAGGTGAGCCCGATATAGCTCTCCAATGCATTGGGTAACGTGAAGAAGTGAAACGTTAAGGTTTCTCCGAAGCGATTTAGGGAATATACTGTGATGGGTATTCCAAACATAACCAAGAGGGTTACTCCCTACGTAAGAATGTTATGAATGCCTCAAGTTACCTTTATGTCTTTTGATTTCTATGATTTATTCATGATTTGATGAGGTATGTTAAAGTGCTTATGTTTTATGGGTAAAGTATGATTTCATTATTATGTATATATGAACTCATGTTCCCTTTCCATATTTTTTTTATATAACCCATACTGAGATTTTTATGCTCTCTCAAGTCTTTTTTGAAATGTTTTTTCACGGGTCAAGGGAAAGGTACATGATATGATGATAGTGTCAAGGAAGTGTCAAGAAAGAATCCATGTTCTATTATAAATATTTTTCGTTGATGAATACTATCTTTATGTAACCACTTTGTTTAAATGTGGAATGTAATGCATGTTTTATGATCTAATTCTCTAAAACTCTAAACCTGAAAATATCCTCAATGTGTAATCTTGTAATAACTCAAGATTAAGTAAGGTTTAAGGCTGGGGCCTTATAGTTGGTATCAAAGGTCGGTTTAGATAACTTTAGGAGTTATAATTCTGTTAAATGATTGTCCAAATAATATTTTTTTTTGAAATGATATAGCATTTGAAGATTACCATGTCGCTTCATCTAAGACATGTTTGTTTAGATTGTTTTCCGCAGAGGAAACAGGGAAGCAGTTCTAGAAAGGCATGCAGAATGAAATAACCTTCTGAATCAGCATCCTGAGATGGTCGGAATTGGAACTGAACAGTTTGTTGCAGTAATGGAACAGCTGACTCAATTGATAAATGGCGGTGGTATCCATGCACGAGATCAGCCAGATAAACCGCAGAGGAACATGTCAGTGTTGGAACATTTCATGAGGCAACATCCCCTATCATTCAGAGGATCATCTGACCCTGTGTTAGCTGAAGGGTGGATTAAAGAATTGGAGAAGATTTTCGATGTAATGGGGTGATCAGACAATCAAAAGGTTAGTCTTGCTATTTACCGTTTGGAGGGTGAGGCAGATCAGTGGTGGTCTATGGTTAAAAATATCAGGGACGCAGATGAGATTTATGCTCTTGGCTGGGATGAATTCAAAGGTATGTTTCTTGAGAAGTATTTTCCTAAGGCTCTTCGACTTAGGATAGAAAAGAAATTCTTGTAATTGAGGCAAGAGGAAGACTCAGTGGCTACCTATGAAGAACGGTTCACTGTATTGGCAAGGTATGCTCCAAATTTTATCCGAGACCTTGATAGTAAAATCAATCATTTTTACTCAGGATTAAAGCCAAAATATCGAAGGTCTTTATCTTCTCATGAATTTTAAAGGTATGAAAATCTTGTTCGATGTCCTGAGAAGGTGGAAATGGAGTTTGCCGATGATCAAGTGTTCTATAGCAACCAACAAAAGAAGAGACCGAGGTGGCAGGAGAAAGGTAAGAATTCTTCAAAAAAAGTCTGATGGTAAGAAAACTAAGCTCCCAGTTTGTGATAAATGTGGAAAAAGGCATGTTGGGGAATGTCTTCTGTATTCTGGAAAGTGCTACCGATGTGGTAAGATGGGACATAAGGCTCGTGATTTCACAGAAAAAGATCAGGGTGATGGTAAGACCAAATATGATTTACAGTTAGTGAAATGTTATAAGTGCAATGAGATGGGTCACTATGCAAACGAGTGTCCGACAAAGAGCATGAGTGATGGGAAGTAGTTAGATTACAAGCAGAAATGGGTGGTGAAATCCATTGCAACTACTTCAGCAGATGTCGGGCCATCAAATGAAGTTGTATCAGGTACTTCATTTGTTTTTTCAGATTATGCGAGTGTGTTGTTTGATTCGGGGTCTACACATTCTTTCATCTCTGAAACCTTTTCTAGTAAAATGGGAATTCCATCTCAAGAAATGACTCCTAAACATGTGGTAAAAACACCTGGGGGGAATGTTGAGGCAAAAAGAATTTATAAGAATCTTCCTATCCTTATCTTTGGAAAGAACCTACTTGCAAACCTTATTGTTCTACCTCTAGTAGAGTTTGATGTTATCCTGGGTATGGATTGGCTCTCTATTTGCCATGTTAAGATTGACTGTAGAGCTAAAGAAGTTTCTTTTCAAAAAGACTTTCATTTTGTGTACAAGAATGAACCCTTACTATTGATAACATATCAAGAGGCTGAGAAACTTGTAAAAGATGGAAATGAATGTTACCTTGAACACATTATTGAAAATAATGGAACTGTTCAGATTAATGATGTTCCAGTGGTAAATGAGTATCCTGATGTTTTTCCTGATGAGTTGCCTGGAATAATACGAGATCGAGAAGTTGAGTTTACTGTTGACTTAGTTCCTGATGCTAATCCAATTTCAAAACCCCCTTATCAAATGGCTCAAGTTGAACTTTTAGAGTTAAAGAAACAATTGAAGGAGTTTTTGGATGAAGGTTTCATTCGACCTAGCACATCACCATGGGGTGCTCCTGTCTTGTTTGTTAAAAAGAAAGATAGTTCAATGAGACTTTGCATTGATTATAGGGCCTTGAATAATATCACTGTTAAGAACAAATATCATTTGCCTCATATCGATGATTTGTTTGATCAGCTCTAGGTTGCTCAGTATTTTTCAAAGATTGACCTGAGATCGGGGTACCATCAGTTGAAGGTAAAGGAAGCAGATGTTCCAAAGACTGTGTTTCATACAAGATATGGCCATTATGAATTTGTAGTAATGCCTTTTGGGCTAACCAATGCACCTGTTGTATTCATGGACTTAATGAATAAAATTTTCCATGAGTTCTTGGATAAGTTTTTGGTGTTTTTCATTGATGACGTTTTGGTGTTTTCTAAAAGTAAATAAGAACATGGAATACATTTAAGGGACCTTTTGTAAACCTTGAAAGAAAAGAAACTGTATGTAAAATTCAGCAAGTGTGAGTTTTGGTTGCAACAAATTTCTTTCCTTGGTCATATTGTTTCTAAAGATGGGATAACTGTTGATCCCGCAAAAAAAAGGTTGTTGAAGAATGGCCAAGACCCACAAATGTAACAGAGATTCGTAGTTTCCTTGGTTTGGCAGGCTATTACCGAAGGTTTGTTAGAAATTTTTCACGGTTAACTAGTCCAATGACTAAGCTAACTCGGAAGGGTGTTAAGTTTATCTGGACGAAAGAATGTGATGATTGTTTTCCGGAACTGAAAAGAAGATTGGTGAATGCTCCAGTTTTGGCACTACCTTCCAGGAATGGTGAGTTTGTTATATATAGTGATGCTTCATTGAAAGTACTTGGTTGTGTCCTAATGCAGAATGGTCAGGTAATTGCTTATGCTTCACGACAGTTGAAAACACATGAGGTAAATTACCCTACACATGATTTGGAATTAGCTTCTGTTGTTTTTGCTTTAAAAATTTGGAGGAATCATTTGTATGGAGTAAAGTGTGAAATATATACCGATAACAAAAGTTTAAAGTATATATTAACTCAGAAAGAGTTGAAAGTGAAAAAAAGGAGATGGCTAGAATTAATCAAGTATTATGATTGTACAATTCATTACCATCCAGGAAAAGAAAATAAAGTGGCTGATTCTTTGAGTCGAAATAGTAATGCTTCATTAGCAATGATTCTTTTGGAACGTGATACTTTGGTTAAGGATTTGATGAACTTTGGCATAGAAGTTGTTGGTGCAGGATGTCCTTCTGTTTTATTTCAGGTATCAGTGAAATCTTCTCTATCAGACAGAATCAAGCAGGCACAAAAGCAAGACAGTGAGTTGCAGAAAAAGGTAGAGCTGGTTCAGAAAGGTAAGTTGCCTGAATTCAACATTGATAGTGATTGTGTTTTGAGATTTGGGAAGAGATTGTGTGTGCCTTGTGATTCATAATTTAAGAGAGATTTGTTATGTGAAGCTCATAGTTCTTCGTTTTCAGTTCATCCAGGCAGTTTTAAGATGTATAGAGATCTTCAGGAGTATTACTGGTGGGATGGAATGAAAAGAGATATTGTTGATTTTACTGTGAAGTGTTTGACTTGTCAACAGGTTAAAGAAGAGAGGCAGTTACTAAAAGGGATGCTTCAGCCTTTACCAGTGCCAGAGTGGAAATGGGAGAATATATCCATGGACTTCGTTGTGGGATTGCCGAAGACCCCGCGAGGTAATAATGACATCTGGGTTATTGTTGATCGCTTGACCAAGTCTGCTCATTTCCTTTCTATACGAGATACTTTTTCCCTAGATCAACTTTCTCATTTGTATCTTAAAGATATAGTCAGGTTACATGGAGTTCCCCTCTCCATTGTATCTGATTGTGATCCCAGGTTCACTTCTATCTTTTGGAAAGGCCTTCAGAAGTCGTTGGGTACTGAATTAAATTTTAGTACACCTTTTCATCCTTAATCAGATGGGCAGTCAGAACGAACAATTCAGACCTGGGAGGATATGCTACGAGCTTGTTCGATGGATTATCAGGGATGTTGGGACCAACATCTTTCTTTGGTTTAATTTTTATATAATAATAGTTTTCATTCTAATATACAGTTGGCACCATTTCAGGCATTATATGGGAAGCGGTGTCGAACTCCATCCTTTTGGGATGATGTGGGTGAAAGGAAGATGATGGGACCAGAATTGGTAGAAGAGATGGTAGAAAAAGTTCAGCTGATTAAGAAACACCTGAGAACAGCTCAGAGTAGGAAAAAGAGTTATGCAGACAATAGGAGGAAGGATCTATCTTTTGAGGTAGGTGATCATGTTTTTCTCAAAGTCTCGCCATGGAAAAGTGTGATGCGATTTGGCAAGAAAGGAAAGCTGAGTCCAAGGTTCATTGGACCATATGAAATTCTGGAGAGAGTTGGATTAGTTGCTTACCGGGTGGCTTTACCTCTGAGTTTATCTCAGGTACACAATGTTTTTCATGTTTCGATGTTGAGAAAGTATATGCTAGATCCATCTCATGTTTTGAGTCTAGTGGTAGTTCAGCTGGAAGAGAACCTATCATATGAGGAACAACCGGTCCGGATTCTTGACCACAGGGAGCAAGTGTTATGGAATAAGGTGATTAATCAGGTATAGGTTTTGTGTAAAAACCACATGATGGAAGAGGCAACATGGGAATCTGAAAATGCAATGAGGGATAAGTACCCCCATTTATTCGATAAGTAAATAAATTGCGGGGATGAAATTTTCTAAAGGGGGGAAGGATGTAACATCCCAAGTAAGTAATGAATAATAGATATTTTATCTATGTCTATTAGTGAATTATATAGTGTTTTAGAGGCTGAAAATGATAATAAATCCAATCTTAAGCATGGAATACACTAACTTTTTTTAAAAGATTGTTTTACTGCCTTTTGATGGAAAACCATTTTTAAATCTATCTTTTGACAATTTTATAAGCTATGTTTGTAAAAATAAACTTATTATTTATGATTGGAACATCGAAATTTACTTTGTGTGAATTTTTGGTATTTTTCTAACAATGTTCATTTTTTAATGAATAGTGAAAATTTTGTCTTTCAATTCACATCCTCTTTTTAATATAATTTATTTATATGATTATATTATCTTTTGAATTGGTTTTGAAGTGAAATTAGAATATATTTTTACCATTTAATCCAATGGTGGTCATTGGAATCAATTTCACTTTGAAATTGGACTTAAACTGGTGTCAATCTTTTGATACTTATTGTTTCATAAAAACACGCTTTTTGTCATGACAGCCGGAATTAATTATTAAATTAATTAATGTTACTTATATGATTTTAATTTTGTTAAATAGACATCATTTTTTGAATTCATAATATAAAATATAGCTTAGGGTGAAGTTTTGGTATTTTTCTGAAAAACTTCAATTTTTGATGAATAGTGAAACCACTAAGTGGTAGTTAAAGAAACTGATTTTTCATTTAAATGAAACTTTGTCACTTATGTGATTTGATTTTCAAAAATCTCACATAAATTGTTTTCATTAAGAAGTAAAATTTGGTTCAATGAGATTAAAATAATTTTTTGTTGAATAGTAACTTTTAAGTTCTTAATCGCAATTAGAGGTAATTAGTATAGTTTAAGTTAAAAATAATGTTTTAATAATATGAGATGAACTTGACACATGTCCTACCCTTATTGGATGTTTCATGGACGACCAAGACAATCCATGGGTCAAATTGGGGACCCCATGGAGCCACTTTGGTTAGGAAATGACATAAATAACTTTTTATTTAATGATAAAGTAAAAATGACACAAACATGATATGTTTTACTAAAAGAATTTTTAAATGGGGTTATACAAGTCGTATTTTTTATTATAAATAATCATTGGAAAGCTAAAAAGATTTCCTACATCATATTATTTATTTTATAATTTTTAAAATTTAAATAAATTAAATTATTTATGAAATCATGATGACGTAGCGATTAGTTCATTAATAAAGGATTTAAATAAAATGAAATGATAATGTAAAATCTATGACCTAAAAATGTCCAAAACCTATTGTATGGGTTGATTTCTAACCCTTATCACTATACCCTCGAATTATATCAATGTGGGACCTTTTGAATCCGAAAATCATTTTAAAAAAATGTAACATTTCTTTACTTTCCATGAGTGCCCCTCCTCTCCTCTTATAAAAGGCCCCCACCTCTACCTCCTTACCATCACTTCCAAATCCTTTGGCTCGGACAACCCATGCCCATTGTGTCTATCCACTTCCCTCTATTACTCTTTGAAGCCTAACTTTGGGCAGAAGTCTTCCCAAGGAAGCCTTTGAGCTCAAACCAAAGGGAGTTACCCGATTTAAAGGTAATGTCTTCACTTGAGTCCTTTTGTTTTATTTTGCTTCTCCAACCCACTAAACTCTTTTTATTCATTTATTTTGTAACAACTCCAGTATCTTCAATATACTAGGATGTTTTTATAAGAAGTATTCGAGCAACACTTACACACACCTACATCTAATGGATAAAGAACATACTGTTTCCGTGGATGACGAATTTATGCCTCCCGAAAGGATGATTGTTCAACATTATTGTAACACCATCAAAGGTGGCCATTAAGTTGTCACTATATTTATATATGATATATAATATGGTTATGTTTTCCTTAAGCTTCTATATTTTTCAATTTGGGCATACCTTTATGGTTTCCAATATGGGTAAACGCGATATCTTCGTTTAAGGAAGTACAGACTACCGCCCCCTCAAAGTGATTTTGTCACGACCCGTCCTCGGGGCCCGTGCTGTGACTACCCCAAGCCCGCCTTCCATAGGCCAGGGGCTGGCGACTAGCACCAAGGCGAAAATCCCAAAAAAAGGGAAGGCATTGCCTTTGAAAAGTAAACAAGCACCACAAAGTAAGCAAGAGGAAAAGTAAACACTAAGTAAAAACTGTACAAGCTGTGCTGAAAGTAAAAGGGGTCGGAAATACAAGCCCAACTGTAAAGTACAACTAAAAGGAAAAACAGCAACTAAAAAGTAAAAGCCACAGCGTCGAGCCGTCCTCTGGAATTCCCACCTGTAGGGTGGGTACAGATAGCCTCCACGGCTCCTCGGTCCAGCCGACCGCTCCGAGTACGTTCCGACCAGTGGTCCACCTCCAGGTACCGTTCTACTCTACAAGACTCAGCCACGATCAACGCTATCCGTCGTCTGCAACCAACACAACGCAGTGCGGGCATAACCCGTGCAGGGGTGAGTATAAGCTACTCAGTAGGGACCCCGAGACCCCTGAAGGTCTCCCAAAATCCACAAAGGATAAACCACAAAGGAAGATACAATCACGAAGTAACAACCGACATTACTTAGGTATATGCCCATACATATACCTAAGTCATCAATTCCAATACGCTCCAACCTCCGAGCCCAAGTACAACTCATTCCACACAGGAAAGTAAATGTATTCCACACAGGAAAGCAAAATGTAATCCACACAGGATAGCACAACACAATCCACACAGGAAAGCAACAGGATTCAGCTCACACAGGTATACTTCTTCGAAAGACGATAAAGATGATCTCTGATCCATTTAAGTCGTCGGACCCACGAAGGATCGATGGGTAAATAACCCCCGCAGTGACCCACACAGGATCGGGCCCACACAGGACCTGTAGGCACTGGTTCGCACAGGACTGCTGAGCGCAATGACCCACACAGGATCAGACCCACACAAGATCGGGCCCACACAGGACCTGTTGCACTGATCCACGTAGGATCACTGAGTGTTGTAGTCGTCGTCGTTGAATCCACCAAGGATCTCTGTACTGTCGTCGTCGCAGTCACAGTAGTAGTAGCTGTAGCAGTCACAGTCGCAGCCAGCACTAAGGTTCCCGTACACAGCAAACTCGTTCGGGAGGGTCCACTCCACGAGCCGAGAGGCTGATACATCAAATGTCACAAATCCCATAGTTGATGTATCCAAGAGTTCTGTATCGTCAACAGGAACTCAACGCAACAGACGGCGCGTCGATCGGACGCCCGGTCTGAGAGTTATTGGCTTTTTCACCCCAGGGGCCCGGTTGGTTTTTAAGGAAAAACCTACCCGACCGTACTCCACCTGCGTCCAAACCTCGGGCGGAGTATGCCAAAAGATCTGTCTCACTAAGAGAAACACAACAAAGCTGACGGCACGTCAATCGGACGTCCGTAGCTCAAGATATGAGCGTTTCCGCTCCGAGGGCCCGGTTGGTTTCGTGTACGAACCAACCCGGCCGAACTCAAAGTATTCCGAAACTTTGAGTGCGAGATACCGAATCGACCGTTTCGATCCAAGGATCGCATCACCGCTGATGGTTCGTCGATCGGAGGTCTGTAGCTCAAGTTATGAGCAAAAGACCGAAGTCGATTCGAAAACGGGGGGTCCGGGTCCGGGTCGCCCCGGGGCCGACCCGGCCCGGCCGGTGGCGCGGCGCGGCCTGGGCGCCGCTCGGGTGCCACGCGCGTGGGGCAAATCCCCCGCTTTCCTTCAGCTGGCCGCGCGGCTGGATGTCGTGCCTTGGAGAAACCCCCCCCCCCCACATGGGGGCCTGCTTTTGAGAAAAACGGGGGGGCGTTGCCCCCCCCTTGGTGTAACCGCGGCCCCCCATTATGGGGGGCCGGTTTTTGGCCAGCCGGGGGAATTAATTCCCCCGGTTATTCTCCCTTCCGGCCGGTCCTTCCTCAACGGGACCGGCAAGGCCGGTCCCCTTTCCGGCTTCCGACACCGGCGGCCCGGCTAGCCGCCGGTCTTCTCCTTCCGCCGCGGCCCGGAACCGGCCACGACTTTCGTCGTCCGGCGCGGTGCGACGACACCGCGCCCCTCCGCCACGGCCCCGCTCCAGCCGCGGCGCCTTTGGTTTCCTTCGACTGGTGCAACAGTGTCGCGTTCATGATAATCTTTCCACGGCGCGGCGCGACGGCGCCGCGCAATATTTACCGTGTGATTCCCGCGTGGTGCGACGGCACCACGCCATCTCGTTCATCCACAAGAAAAATAATAATCAAGAATAAAGGAGGGGGGATTTGGCCGTGTTTGTGCGGTCCGGCCCCCCTCTCGTTAGATGATAGCATATAAACATTTATCCTCAAGATTGTCATGCTAGAACCAAGAACGAGAATAAATAAATAATCAACAACAAACCCCTACCTCGCTTTCAAGAACGATGTTCGTCAACGACCTGCGGAAGACGAGCGTCGGGGTGGTCGGCGTCACGGAAAAGGACGTCGATGTCGTGAAGCGAGGATTCGATGTTCTTTGACGACGATTTCGTCACGGGAAATCGTCGCGAAAGACATGACGTGGAAGAATTACGTCGTCGGTGTCGCGGGTAAGGCGTCGCGGAAGACGGTTCTCGAGAACGTGGCGTTCTTCGTCGATGTCCGAAAGTTCTTCGCGTTCTTCGTCAAAGATTGAAGAAGAAGAATAAGAAGTAGGCTCCAAATTCTCTCAAGATTGTCTAGAGAATTATAATCCAAATAAAATAAGCTAAGGTCTTATTTTATTTACTCAACCAAACCATTTTAAAAATTCAAAGGTTTGAAATTAAACAACTCCACCCATTTAATAACCAAAGTTGTCATGTTCATTAAAAGAGGAGTTTAAGGGAGTTTAAAAGAAGGTGAAGAGTTATGCTTCGTGTGGGCCCCACCACACTTAATCCTCCCAAGGGAGGTTAAGTGGATGTGGGTCCCACCTCTATCTCCCTTTGGGAGAAGTTAACCAACAAGTTAAAATAAAAATTTGTATTCCACAATTTTTATTTAACTTATTCTAAACTCCCAAAAACTAACTCTCAACCCGCAATAAACGCAACATCGGAAAAGGTCTCCTTAAGCGAATATCGGCGCTGCGAGTTCATTGGTTCCCTCACAATTTTATTCCGGGCACCGGTTCAAAAGTTAGAAATTCCTGCTCGTTCGTTCACTGAACGTACCCGAGCCAAACTTCGGAAATTGATTCCGGGCACACCGGGCCTCGGAATCAGGTGCCGTCTGAAACCGCGTTCTTGTAAAATTCCAAATAAAATTAAGAAAAAATTTCCCTTGAATTTTACGGGTCTTTACATTACTCCCAACTCAGGGATTTACATCCCCGTAAAGATACATCAAAAACTAGAGAAACAAAAGAGGGTACTGAGCATGCATCTGAGCCTCCCACTCCCATGTGCTCTCTTGGAGGTTCTCGTGCTGCCATCTGATGCGCACAAGAGGAATCGACTGTCCACGTAGGACCCTCTCCTGTCGATCCTCTATCTCCACTGGAACCTCCGTAAAAGTCGCCCCATCGTCAACGTCAAGCTCCCCATGGTTAATGATGTGCGTCGGGTCGTGCACGTATCTCCTCAGCAGAGATACGTGGAAGACGTCGTGCACCCGGTGCAACTGAGGTGGTAGAGCCAGGCGATTAGCCACCTCGCCAATCCTACTGAGGACCTGGAAGGGTCCGATGAAGCGCGGAGATAACTTTCCGCCTCGGCCAAATCTCCAAATACCACGTCCAGATGAGACCCGCAAGAAGACGTGGTCGCCACCCTCGAACTCTAGTGGCCTCCGCCTCCTGTTAGTGTATGACTTCTGCCGGCTCTGAGCTGTCCTCATCCACTCCTGGATGACTTGGACCTTCTCTGTCGTGGCCTGGACCATCTCCGGTCCCACAAGTGCTGACTCCCTGGGGTCTGTCCAGCAAAAAGGAGATCTACAAGGTCGGCCGTACAACGCCTCGTACGGTGCCATCCCGATGGTGGAGTGGTAGCTGTTGTTGTACGCAAACTCAACCAACGGTAGGTGGTCCTCCCAGCTACGACCAAAGTCGAGGACACGTGCACGGAGCATGCCCTCAAGAGTCTGAATGGTCCTCTCCGTCTGACCATCCGTCTGAGGGTGAAAGGCTGTGCTCAGACGTAGCTGCGTCCCGAACGCCTCCTGTAACCCCTTCCAAAGCCGGGATGTAAAGCGAGCATCTCGATCGGAGACGATAGATGATGGCACACCATGGAGCCACACAATCTCTTGAACATAGAGACGTCCCAAGCTGTCCACTGAGCCCTGCTCTCTGATGGGTAAGAAGTGAGCCGACTTGGTGAGTTGGTCGACAATCACCCAAATGGAGTCATGACCACTGGAAGTGCGTGGAAGTCCAGTCATGAAGTTCATAGATATGTCGTCCCACTTCTACTCTGGGACCTCCAAGGGTTGTACCAAGCCTGCTGGTACCTGATGCTCTGCCTTCACCTACTGGCAGGTGAGGCATCGAGAGACGAACTCTGCTACAGCCTTCTTCATGCCCGGCCACCAGTGCTGTCGTCTGAGATCTTGGTATATCTTCGCCACTCCAGGATGTACCGCCAAAGGAGAAGTGTGAAACTCTCTCAGCACCTCCTCTCGCAAAGCGACTGGTACCATGGTATGTCCTCTAAAAAGGATGTCGTGCTCTGCTCCAAGGGAGAAACCATCAGGTGCTTGTCCCGAGGATATCTGTGCACGCCGTGTCTCACAGTCAGCGTCCTCACGCTGTGCCTCTCTGACCCGCTGCAGTAGTGGAGGGGTGACTGTGAGAGACTGGAGGAAGGATTCTCCATCTCTATCCACGAAGGATATCTACAAAGAGGCTAGCTGCTCCGTCACCTCCTCAAGTAGCTGAATGCCCGTCCTCCTGCTAAGGGCATCAGCTACTACGTTCCCCTTCCCAGGAGTATAGACTATCTCAAAGTCATAGTCCTGGAGGAACTCAAGCCATCGCCACTGTCTCAGGTTCAGGTCCTTATGCGAGAAGATATACCTGAGACTCTGATGATCATAAAAGACTGTAAAGCGCTCGCCCATCAGGTAATGTCGCCATGTCTTCATAGCGAAGACCACTGCTGCTAACTCCAAGTCATGGGTAGCGTAGTTCTGCTCATGCGGCCTCAACTGTCGTGATCCATAGGCGATCACTGCCCGCTCCTGCATCAGGATGCAACCGAGTCCAGTCCCTGATGCATCGAAGTAAACTATGTATCCAACTCCATCCTCAGGAAACCTCGAGATAGGTGTGCTGGTCAATCTCTGCCTCAGCTCCTGGAAGCTCTGCTGACATCTGTCTGACCACACGAAGGGTTTCCCCTTCTTCTTCAAATATGTGATTGGTGCCGCAACTCTAGAGAAGTCTGGCACAAATCTCCAATAGTATCCAGCTAGTCCAAAGAAACTCCGAACCCCAGTCACGCTCCTGGGTGGCTCCCATGCTAACACAACCTCGATCTTCGCAGGATACACTGCAACTCCTGCCTCAGAGATAACGTGTCCCAAGAAGTGGACCTCACGTATCCAGAACTGGCACATCGAGAGCTTACCATAAAGCTGGTGCTTTCGGAGTGTGTCTAGTACAACTCGCAAGTGATAGGTGTGCTCCTCCTCAATCGTAGAGTAAATCAGAATGTTGTCGATGAAGACCACGACAAACCGATCAAGGTATGGCTGAAAGATCCTGTTCATGAGGGCCATGAACACTGCTGGAGCATTGGTTACGCTGAAAGGCATTACCAAGAACTCATAGTGGCCATACCCACATCTGATGGCCATCTTCTGCACGTCCTCGTCTCTGACTCTGAGCTGATAATAGCCTGACCTGAGGTCTATCTTCGAGAACCACCGTGATCCCTTGAGCTGATCAAAGAGGTCATCAATTATCGGTAGCGGATACTTGTTCCTCGCTGTCACCTAGTTCAGGCGATGATAGTAAACACAAAGTCGCAAGCTTCCGTCCGCCTTCTTGGCGAACAATATCGGGGAAGCCCAGGGTGAAACACTGGGTCGGATGAACCCCTTGCCCTGTAAGTCCTCCAACTGTACCCGTAGCTCTCGAAGCTCGGCGGGGGCCATCTGATATGCTGGAGTAGATATCGGGGCTGTCTTGGGGTACATGTCAATATAAAAGTCTACCTCTCTACGAGGAGGTAGCCCAGGAACGTCGTCGGGAAAAACGTCCGCAAACTGATCCACCACTGCAGGAAAACCAGGACTCCGCACGTCAACTGCTCCAAGGATGAGGCTAGATAACTGATGAGTGATGGGCTATCCTCTCCTCCGCGGAAGTCCATACTGTGCTGCAAAGGCTCCCCTCTCACCGGTGAAGGTGAACCTGCTCCCGTCGGTGCGTACACATCGCACCTTGCCCCTAAAACAGTCAATATGGGCATGGACCATAGATAACCAATCCATGCCCAAGATGACGTCGTAAGGCCTCGACGCTGCTACAAGAAGATCCCAGCTGAAGCTCTCACCCCCTAGAGTAAGCTCACACTGCCGGCACCAGTGCGTAATCGTCGAGTCTGCTCCCGTAGGAGTCTCTAGCCGTAAGGATCGAGCCAACGGCTCTGTCAGAATCTCTGAGCTCCGAACAAGGGCAGCGTCTATGAAAGAGTGACTCGCTCCTGTGTCTATAAGTACTGCAGAAATGGTGGAATAGACACAGATAGTACCTCGAATCATCTCTGGCGTGCCGTGGTCGTAGGCCTCTACTGCCTGGAGTTGTGCCTATCTCTGCCCGCCAGCTCCCTGTGGTCGGGGGGGGGACCTCCTGGTGGTGGTGGTGGCAGAGCCTCGAAGCGTCGCCCACCACCTTCTGCTCGGCCAGCTCCTCTGCCTCGTCCGCCTCCTCCCTACGGACCGCCACGGTCGACCCTCTGCCTCTTCCTCGGTGGTCCCTCAACCGTCTGTTGCTCCTCGGTACGGCGGGTCGGGCAGTCACGAGCCATGTGGCCATGCCCGCCGCACGAGTAGCACTGCCTGCCTCTCGAAAGACTGGCTCCTCGCTGTGTGCCCCGCACTGCTGAGCCAGTGTCCTGAGGTCGTCTGCCTGAAGGTCTGGTCTTCCTGGACCCCTGAGTCATCCGTCGACTTCCTTCTGCAGATGACTCTGCCACGTGCCGCCCTACGGTGGGTCTCGGCGCTGGTGTAGACTCAGCAAGGAAGCTCTCGATCAAAAGGGCCCGCTCCAGTACTCCTGTCTGAGTCGGTATGCTGAGGGAGATCAGTGATGCCCTGATCTCGTGTCTCAAACCCTGCTCGAAGGTCCGGGCCCGGAAGAATGGGTCCCGTACCATGTCGGTCGAGTAGTGCGAGAAATCAGTAAATCTCGCCGAGTACTGAGCGACCGTCATGCTGCCCTGCTGCAACTGAAGAAGCTCCTAGTTACGCACCGCACAATGGGTGGCTGGGACGAACTCTGAGCAGAAGAGGCTCTCAAAGTCCGTCCAAAGTAGATATGCCTCATCATTCACCTGGAGCATCAAGCTCCACCATCGGCCCGCTGCTGCGTGCAGCAAGCTCGCAGCGAGGATCACCATGAGGTCTGCAGGTGTCCTCACTAGCCTAAAAACTCGTACCACTACCTCTAGCCAGTCCTCTGCGGCCTGGGGGTCCGTCTCTCCATGGAACCTAGGCAGTCGTTGGCGTTGGAACTTGTGCAGAGCTCCAAGGCGACGTGCATCGTCAGCGACTGGTGCTGGAAGCATCGGTGGCTCGACGGGTAGAGCTACCGCCGGTGCCACTACTGACAAAGGGCCCTGCACCGAGGCCTCGTTGCTCGGTGGGCTGTCGTCACGCTCGACTCTCGGAACCCTAGCTGGCTGCCGTCGTGGGGCCATCCTAAAAAGGAAATAGGTGCGCCACGGTCAGAACAGTATACCTGGTGAGCTGATATAAAGTAATCACAAAGAAAACTTTGAAACACACACGCAATCAATGTTTTCATGCATTAAGTCGGAAATCAGAAGTCAGGGTCCTAGTGTACGGATACGTCGTCCGCCGCACCAACACTGGACTCCCTGTACTGATAACCACACTTAATATGCTAAACATTGTTGCTTCACATAGAAAAGATCAGAGTTCGCGGTAGAACCGAACTCCTCTGATACCAATTTGTCACGACCCGTCCTCGGGGCCCGTGCCGTGACTACCCCAAGCCCGCCTTCCATAGGCCATGCGCTGGCGACTAGCACCAAGGCGTAAATCCCAACAAAAGGGAAGGCATTTCCTTTGAAAAGTAAACAATCACCACAGAGTAAGAAAGCGGAAAAGTAAACACTTTGTAAAAACTGTACAAGCTATGCTGAAAGTAAAAGGGGTCGGAAATACAAGCCCAACTGTAAAGTACAACTGAAAGGAAAAAATAGAAAATGAAAAGTAAAAGCCGCAGCGTCGAGCCATCCTCTGGAAGTCCCACCTGAAGGATGGGTACAGATAGCCTCCACAGCTCCTCGGTCCAGATGTCCGCTCCTAGTACGTCTCGACCAGTGGTCCACCTCCAGGTACCGTTCTGCTCTACAAGCCTCAGTCACGATCAACGTTGTCCGTCGTCTGCAACCAACACAACGTAGTGCGGGCATAGCCCATGCTGGGGTGAGTATAAGCTACTCAGTAGGGACCCCAAGACCCCTGAATGTCTCCCAAAATCCACAAAGGATAAACCACAAAGGAATATACAATCACGAAGTAACAATCGACATTGCTTAGGTATATGCCCATACATATACCTAAGTCATCAATTCCAATACGCTCCAACCTCCGAGCCCAAGTACAACTCAGTCCACACAGGAAAGTAAACGTATTCCACACAGGAAAGAAAAACGTAATCCACACAGGATAGCACAACACAATCCACATAGGAAAGCAACAGGATTCAGCTCACACAGGTATACTTCTTCGAAAGACGATAAAGTTGATCTCTAATCCATCTAAGTCATCGGACCCACGAAGGATCGATAGGTAACTAACCCCCGCAATGACCCACACAGGATCGGTCCCACACAGGACCTGTAGGCGCTGGTTCACACAGGACCGCTGAGCAAAATGACCCACACAGGATCGGACCCACACAGGATCGGGCCCACATAGGACCTGTTGCACTGATCCACATAGGATCACTGAGTGTTGTAGTCGTCGTCGTCGAATCCACCAAGGATCTCTGTACTGTCGTCGTCGCAGTCACAGTAGCAGTAGCAGTAGCAGTCATAGTCGCAGCCAGCACTAGGGTTCCCGCACACACCAAGCTCGTTCGGGAGGGTCCGCTCCACGAGCCGAGAGGCTGATACATCAACTGTCACAAAGCCCCGAGTTGATGTATCCAATAGTTCCATATCGTCAACAGGAACTCAACGCAACAGACGGCGCGTCGATCGGACGCCTGGTCTGAGAGTTATTGGTTTCTTCGCCCTAGGGGCCCGGTTGGTTTTTAAGGCAAAACCAACCCGACCGTACTCCACCTGCGTCCAAACCTCAGGCGGAGTATGAAAAAAGATCCTTCTCACTAAGAGGAACACAACAAAGCTGACGGCACGTCAATTGGACGTCCGTAGATCAAGATATGAGTGTTTCCGCTCCGAGGGCCCGGTTGGTTTCGTGTACGAACCAACCCAGCCGAACTCAAAGATTTCCGAAACTTTGATTGCGAAATACCGATTCGACCATCTCGATCCAAGGATCGCATCGCCATAGACGGTTCGTCGATCGGAGGTCCGTAGCACAAGTTATGGGCAAAAGACCGAAGTCGATTCGAAAATGGGGGGTCCGGGTCCGGGTCGACGCGGCCCGACCCCCCCTGGGTCGGCCCGAACCGGGTCGACCCGGCCCGGGTCCGACCCGGCCCGGCCGGCGGCGCGGCCTGGGCGCCGCTTGGGTGACACGCGCGGGGGGTAAAGCCCCCGCTTTCCTTCAGCTGGCGGCGAGGCTGGATGCCGCGCCTTGGAGAAACCCCCCCCCCCCCCTCCCCCCACGTGGGGGCCTGCTTTTGAGAAAAACGGGGGGGGGGCACTGCCCCCCCCCCCCTTGGTGTAACCGCGGCCCCCCCCATTATGGGGGGCCAGTTTTTGGCCAGCCGGGGGAATTAATTCCCCCGGTTCTTCTCCCTTTCGGCCGGCCCGACCTGGCCGGCCGGTCCTTCCTCAACGGGACCGGCAAGGCCGGTCCCCTTTCCGGCTTCTGACACCGGCGGCCCGGTGAGCCACCGGTCTTCTCGTTCTACCGCGGCCCGGAACCGGTCGCGGCCTTTGTCGTCCGGCGCGGTGCGACGGCACCGCGCCCCTCCGCCGCGGCCCCGCTCCGGCCGCGGCACCTTTGGTTTCCTCAACGCAGCGCGACGGCGTTGCGTTCATGATAATCTTTCCACGGCGTGGCGCGACAGCGCCACACAATATTTGCCATGTGATTCCCGTGTGGTGCGACGGCACCACGCCATCTCGTTCATTAACAAGAAAAATAATAATCAAGAATAAAGGAGGGGGGATTCGGCCGTGTTTGTGCCGTCCGAACCCCCTCTCGTTAGATGATAGCATATAAACATTTATCCTCAAGATTGTCATGCTAGAACCAAGAACGAGAATAAATAAATAATCAACAACAAACCCCTACCTCGCTTTCAAGAACGATGTTCGTCAACGACCCGTGGAAGACGAGCGTCGCGGTGGTCGGCGTCGCGGAAAAGGACGTCGTTGTCATGAAGTGAGGATTCGAAGTTCTTTGACGACGATTTCGTCGTAGGAAATCATCGCGGAAGAGATAATGTGGAAGAAGTACGTCGTCGGTGTCGCGGGTAAGAAGTCGCGGAAGACGGTTCCTGAGAACGTGGCGTTCTTCATCGATGTCCGAAAGTTCTTCGCGTTCTTCGTCAAAGCTTGAAGAAGAAGAAGAAGAAGTAGGCTCCAAATTCTCTCAAGATTGTCTACAGAATTCTAACCCAAATAAAATAAGCTAAGGTATTATTTTATTTACTCAACCAAACCATTTTAAAAATTCAATGGTTTGAAATTAAACAACTCCACCCATTTAATAACCAAAGTTGTCATGTTCATTAAAAGAGGAGTTTAAGGGAGTTTAAAAAGAAGGTGAAGAGTTATGCTTCGTGTGGGCCCCACCACACTTAATCCTCCCCCGGGAGGTTAAGTGGATGTGGGTCCCACCTCTAACTCCCTTTGGGAGAAGTTAACCAACAAGTTAAAATAAAAATTTGTATTCCACAATTTTTATTTAACTTATTCTAAACTCCCAAAAACTAACTCTCAACCCGCAATAAACGCAACATCGGAAAAGGTCTCCTTAAGCGAATATCGGCGCTGCGAGTTCATCGGTGCACTCGGAATTTTATTCCGGGCACCGGTTCAAAGGTTAGAAATTCCCGCTCGTTCATTCACTAAACGTACCCGAGCCAAACTTCGGAAATTGATTCCGGGCACACCAGGGCACGGAATCAAGTGTCGTCTGAAACCGCGTTCTTGTAAAATTACAAAGAAAATTTAGAAAAAATTTCCCTTGAATTTTACAGGTCTTTACAGATTTGATTCGTTAAATAATATATGTGGGACGTATAAAGGATGGAACTATGATATTATATATGATATTATATTGGAATTATAATATACCTTTATATAATTATGATTCCATTCTATAAAATTTGAAATAGAAATGAAAGTAGCGTTCATGCGTACGTACGACTTACCGTCTCCATGAACGGTGCATTTCATTTCATACCTCTAAATGATTATGTAATATTATAAATGCATGAATGTACTAGATATATATGACATATATAATATCTACATCATGAATTCCATTCTGGATATAATGGATACATGAACAACTTGTAATTATAAAGGGCTTATTTTTGACTCAAGTACCAATGATCGTTAAAACGACCGTTATTAACTTAAATAATTACATAGTGTTCATGACATGGAAATAAGTGATATAAAAGGAATAATGAACTTGAAAAAGGTTCTTAAACAATTAGAAATTAACTCAAGTTTATTATTCAGGAGATTAAAGAACGACTGAGTCAAGTCGGACCTGAGGTATGGGACTTCGTCTCAATCTCCTTTCATTGAGGCATATTTTATTTTATACACAGCTTTCTTTTATACAGTGTATAAACCCCTTTGAATTTTATGTTTATCCAAAATTAATATTTTTTATATGAAGCGTTGTACAAAACGATAAAAGGGAATGTTTTTGTCGTACATATGCGGCGACAACGACTTCTCCGCTGCCGTGACCATTATTTGAGTTTCGGCTTCCTCTACAAGCCATACCTTCTTTTTAAAAGAAAAATAAATACCATCTTTTACTTTTCTTTTATTTTGGTATTGAAAATGGTTTTCATAATGTTTTTATATCAATGTGTTGTATTCATATATTGTGATTGAAAGGTGGAAATGTTATGTTTCCTTTATGCATGTTTTATGTGATACGATTATGTTGAGGTTCTTGGGCATTATTATGAAGACAGGTGGTTCCGTGATAAACTAAGGGCGGGTGAGCCCGATATAGATCTCCAATTCATTGGGTAATGCGAAGGAGTGAAACGTTAAGGTTTCTCTGAAGCGATTTTGGGAATATACTGTGATGGGTATTCCAAAAGTAACCAAGAGGGTTACTCCCTACGTAAGAATGTTATGAATGCCTCAAGTTACATTTATTTCTTATGATTTCTGTGATTTATTCATGATTTTATGAGGTATGTTAAAGTGCTTATGTTTTATGGGTAAAGTATGATTTCATTCTTATGTATATATGAACTCATGTTCCCTTTCCATATTTTTTTTATATAACCCATACCGAGCTTTTTATGCTCATCCCAAGTCTTTTTTGAAATGTTTTTCAAAGGTCAAGGGAAAGGTACATGATATGATGATAGTGTCAAGGAAGTTTCAAGAAAGAATCCATGTTTTATTTTAAATATGTTCTGTTGATTAATACTATCTTTATGTAACCACTTTGTTTAAATGTGGAATGTAAAGCAAGTTTTATGATCTAATTCTCTAAAACTCTAAACCTGAAAAGAACCTCAATGTGTAATCTTGTAATAACTCAAGATTAAGTAAGGTTTAAGGCTGGGGCCTTATAATATTTGACCATGTTAATAAGAATTTCCATCATGAAATTTTACTACACTGAGGGAAAATCAGTCAATAACATTATATAAGAACATCCTTAGGTTCCCCTGAATCCTACCTAATCCAATGACTCTACTATATCACACTGACTAATTTGGTAATCTTCATTCTCAGAACCTTTTCTCTTCAATCCAATGTTTCTAATGGGATTTCCATATACGATAGGGAATTTTCTAGTTTTAAAACTTTTTATCATAGTATATATGATGAATTTAGTATATACATACACTAAATAAATATATGGGAAAAGTATTTTACATGATATAGTTGTGGATGGAGCACTATGTGATATAATATTACCATAACATGGTCAAGAATATATAAAGAAATGATGTATCTGTGGATCATCATTTCATTTTATAAAAATAGCATAACCCAATTCAAGGGACATATTCAAAGGAAAAAATTATAAATGAATTCATATTCTAGATCCCATCCATGATTATATAGATGAATTTAATATTGAAATTATCCCACATTCAAATTCTATATAATGGTTTGAACCACCTCCATTATTCCTTGGACATGGTCCTGATATAAAAACTTTTTATCCACAAATTTATCCCAACATGTTAGAGTTTTACATATATTCCCATAAAGACACATTTATGGTGCTATCTAAATGAATAAATTAATACTCTATTTATACACTAATGCTGCTAGGAGCATTTTTGTATCCCAAAAATAGTGTAATTCCGACAAAAAAATCTCAACATATCCTCTAGAGTTTTAATGGTACTCTCTTTCTGGCCATCATTCTAAAGATGATAAGAGGTTCTAAAAATCATCTCAATCATTAATGATTTATAATTACATAACAAGAACCTTAAGTTAATCCTTTGATATCTATTAGATACAATAGGGAGTGGTACTCTATAAGGCCATAAAAATATCCGTTTACATAACCAATAATGTTTTTTAAGAGAGAAATATTCTTTGATGTTAATAAAATGTTCCAAATTCATAATGTGATCAGCTATAATGCAAATTATATTTTATAATTTAGTCTTTTTGGATATTATTATGATGAAATACATGGTGACTTATTCCCTTTTCCTTACTAGTATGAATAAAGGTTGCAACATACCCTTTCACTTTTTTCATTTAGACATGATTTCTGATATAAAAAGTTTTGATATATGTAATCATTAATTTTTATATTAATGTGATACAAACATAACATTCATTTTAAATCTCTATACATATTTTTTACTTCTAGGATGAAAATATAAATATAATCTATGTTCCTAATCCAAATTTTCTGGCTTCAATTCTAGTTTTATGGGATTATTTTGGTTTCTAAAACATATAACATATTCAGTAACAAAGATGAACACTTGAATATTCTCGAATAGTCTATTTTATTCTACATCATTTATCTCATCCTCATTGAAATTCATGTAGATTTAAGGGTTAATATCTATTTGGGAAGGATAGCATATTTCACCTCCCATAATGACTTCAAGATTACTCCCCTTAAAATCCATTAGTATATGGTCCTTTTTAATTTTTACCATAGATAGTGTAGAATTTTCTTTCCTTAAAAGGGAATCAACCACCTTATATTCTTTTGCTGGGTGTTAATGTATATACTATTCCTAATCTTTTATCAACTACAACCATATACTTTGGTGAGTATTTAACTCCTTCAATGTGAATATATATTTCATTCTCATTAGAATAGTATTTATATCACATGTTTATAAATTAATACAATGTATTTAAATCAATAATGTAAATATCTTGACATCCAATTCCAAATCATGTGTTTAGAAAAATTTATCATGAGTCTTTAATTGCGTCGAGGAAAAATAAACTACCTTATTATTTCTTACAATGATGCAACCCATTTTATTTTTTAATTAATCAATGCATATTAAAAACACTTCCCCACTATAGGTTAACGTATGTACAAGAGTGGTGACAAACATCCTATTCAGTTCCTTTAAAATTCCTTCAAATTCATCCATCCTGTGTAATATTTAACCCTTTTATATTAAGATGGTTTTTTGAATTCTTATCCATGAGTAATTAATCACAGATAACCTATAATATCAATCAAACTAGATGCAACTATGGACCTCAGTAACATTTTTTGATTTGGCCTATTTCTTGACAACTTCCTTCTTTGATAGATTTACCAATATGAACTTTATGTTTATTTTAGTACCATATAATGATACTTTTTTCACTAGAATTAATTCTTTCTAAATTTAACATAAAATTTATACTTACTAATGGTTTTTAACATAATCTAACAATTATATTAATTTTCTTCCCATCTCATTGAATATATAAGAATTCAATTAATGAGGAAAACTAAAATTTGAACAATGAACTCTGTAAAGACTCTATTACATATATTTGAGAATATAGAAACATAATTATTAATTATAAAATGAATCAATATAACATCAATGTGTCCATTCCTCATAAATAATTTTTCAAATAAATATCCCCATTTATCCCTAAACTGATGGTAAATCGAAAGTCAATCTATGAGAAGTATTGGGATCCTATGAGTTGATTAAATAGATCATCGATACTGGGTAGAGAATTTTTGTTGTTGATAAGGAATTAATTAAGCTTAAAATAATCAATGCTAATTCCCATTAATCTATCCTTTTTACTGAAAAAGAAGACTAATCAACCCCACTGATAAGCACTTGGGTGTATAAAACCCTTATCAATATTATCATTTAATTTCATCTCTAATTAATCTAAATTATTGGGACCCACCTTGTGTATAATTTTAAAGATATGATTATATCTGGGTATGAGTTAGTTTGAAAACTCAACCTCTTGTTGTAGGGGACGACCCTAAAGTTCATCTAGAAACACATTAGTATACTCACCTACAATGTGCATATCATCAATGTTGACATTACATCTGATCATTTGAATCCTGAGTTTCTAAGTGTTGGGTATCATGTCCCATATTATATAATTGTATTCAATAGGGTGTTCATAATAATCCTTTTATTGATACATTATATTAATATTTTATGAGATGTGAGATGAGGTTTCATTATCTCGAAATTTGATATGTTCTTTATATAGGGAAAGATAACAATTCCAAATATTATTTCTAATTCATCAAAATGAATAATAATTACTTATTCTGGAAGAATCCTAAAATAAATTATAATCAAAACATATTTACGTAGGGGGAATGCATAGGGGGTTTGTTTGGGTAGTAGGTATATAGGGTTGGATTGTGGAATAAAGAATGAATGATATTTTAATTTGAATAATGAGAGTGGATAGTAGTTGAATGGGTACACGTAGTGGGACTACAAGTCTAGTTTTGTGATATTATTTTTTGTTGTTTTAAAGTGGGTCTTATTTTGTTTTTATTGATTTCTTGGTGTGTCTATGGTTGTTATATGCTTAATAGTGTTGGAATAGATTCAGTGAATCCATTTATATAAAAACATAAATGGAAACTGAACAAAATGGGGGATATGTTATGCTTTGGTAGTGGTGGTTGTATGGTTGTGCCTATAGGAGTAGCTGTAAAAGCAGTGTCGGTGTGCGCTTATTTTCTATCGTGTGAAACCCATAGGTTTGGGTTGTGTTATTTATCACCTATATATATATTATGGTTACTTGTTATTTCTATACGCACCCCACCCTTATTGAGCACTATGTGATGAACACATCTATTTTATGGGGGAGGGTGTCTTTCTCAACAACCCTATGGGAGGATGGGTGGATGGTTACTGATTTTTTCTTCCAAATACCCTCTTATAGATCTTATGGCTTGGGATAATTAAAGCATGATGTAATAGCATGAGGCTTTCCATACACCAAAATTCTTTAGGAAAGTGTTTGTTTTGTAAAATGGGCCAGGTTTTTTTAGGTCAGGATAATTTTCCCAAGTATCTTTGGGGTAAGGCCCATGTGTCTTTGGGCATGGAGGTGGTTGATCTGACCCATGTATTATCGGGCGTGAATTGGTCATGGTGGCCCAAGTTTCATTGGGTGTGGGTTTCTATGGTTTGGGGCCTAGGATTGTATGAGCAACATAGAGCACTGGCACTATGTGGGGGAAGAGTGGCAGAGTCAATATGTCTGATCATTTTGAATTAGTAGTTAACCAGTGGAAAAAGAGGTGTGTGGGGTGCCTAAATATCAATGTTCTTATAAAATTATGTTACTTTTATTTACTTACTTTGTTGAGTGGGCCTTGGTGTGGTTGGGTTGGTTATTATTCCTTGGTAGGTTCTTGTGGTTCTACTATTTTCTCATACGATCATTAGTGTGTTCTTTCACTTTTTCACGGGTAGATTTAGTTTTCCCTATTGAGAATACTTTTATTCTCACACTACATATGTAAAACTTTTTTCAGGTTTTTAGGAGGACTTTGAGGACCATGCTGGACTTTACTAGCTCCGGTATTAGGATTTGTTTCATTTTCTGCTGAGTCTCTTTTCTTTTTGTATGTTACCTTAGAGTTTTGTTATACCATGGATTAGGTTTATGTTTAATCATGCATGTGGGAAAAAGGGTTTTTTTTACATTCGGTATTTGAATTTTTTTGGGATTTACATTCATATCTTCTAGTACTTTTAATATAAAAATGGTATTTCCTTCCATATTATGTGAGATTATATACCCTTGGTGCTAGTCTCCACATCAGGGCCTATTGGAGGGAGGAATCGGGGGTCACTATCTCTCCTCAACATGAAGAGGGAAGGATCTGGTAGTTACATGTTCCTTACCTCATCATGTAGAAGGTGGGTCATGAAACATAATTTACTTCCATTTACTACCATTTAAAAACCATAAAATTATATTTAGAATATAATTTAGAATATTTCACATATATGTTTCCTTAAAAACATTAATAAATAATTATTAAAATAACTTATTAATATAAAAACACATTGCACACATAAAAATAGTTTTTTTAAAATGTGTTTTTAATCCAAAAAACCTACTTATATCAAAATAAAGATTAATAATTATTCCTATATACGTAATTATATTATTTATTATCATAGTATATTAATGTAAATTTAATTTATAATTCAAAAAATATCGGTACATTTACTCAAATATAGTTTTTATTTTTTAAATAAATATTATTTTTAAATATTTATTAAAAAAATAAATCTTTTTATAATGCTTCTAAAGAATCACACTAATATAATATTGGAATTTTTATTATAAAAAATAAATTTATTTAGTACAATAAAATTTATAAAATTTATTTTAATTAAATTTATAATTCATGTCAAAAAAACCAATGAAATTTTTTTTAACAATACATATTTCTAAATCATAAAACATCATTACAAAAAATTGAGAACTTATTCATCATGAATTAATCCAAAAATTAAATAATAAAAACATTTATACATATTTTTCACATATTGTTTCTTTACCTTAAAACATTATAACTATAAATTATGTTAGAATACTTTATTATAACACGGTTCATATTTATTTTGGGTTGCGTGTAAGGAAAGGAATCCCAAACAATATGATTTAACTTAAAGGTAATACAAATAAAATCATGGGATGTTGCAAATTATTCCCTTAACATGGTATCAAAAATGATATTCTACATTTGTTTAGTATCACCTTCAATATTATATATGACCAAGATTAACTTCAAATGTTCCAAGAATTATAGAACGAAATAGGCATTTTCCATTACATTGACTGACTACTCAATAAATAAAGGATTAGATAACCCACTAAGACAGTATGGATGATGCCTCATGATTGAATCAAAAGTGAGTTTATCCTTTCTTGGTTCCTTCATGATCTAAACCAAACTACTGTCATTTTACATATATTAATATATTTTGTTATCATTTCCTTTTGGTTTTTCATCCCATACCCAATCTCGTTAGGTTTCCCATTGGGAAATTCTCGACATTTTCCTTTTCACCAATTTCTAACTCAATTAATTTTAGTTATCTCTATTACCATAACTAATGAAAAAACAATAATAATTATACATTGGTTAATTAATGTTTATATAATTAAACTACTACCTTATATTGATAAATTTATAAATTATGTCAATAATTTAACCTATAAGTCTATAAGTTTAATTCAAGGATTTTTAATGAAGGTTTTCTAACAAAACATTTTAAATATTAAAACCATTAAAATTGATCATAAATAGAATATAAAATAGACAAACTTTATCACTTGATATTGAAAAAAATATTATTACAACATGGGATCATTCGAATGCAATAGATGATTATTCAGATAATAAGCAATGTAACCCTATTAGAGGTTCTAGACCAAGGTACATATGTCCCAGATTTTGAATCCACTTCTACTATCTATATTGGTATCTAATTTACAAAAAAACCATATAATATATAAGGAATCATTCTTGAACATTACATAAGGTTGAAAATTAAATTGCATAAATTACCAAAGATATTTTCAATTTATAGTATTAGATAATTAGTTCATAATTAATACATGTCAACCAACAAGCATGAAAAGTGAATTTTACAAAAAAAATATCCCGGTTTTCATAATAAAGAAGTTTTTAATAATACATAAAATAGTTTGTTAAATTTTTTCTCACCATTCTCCATGGTTTCTTATTTTCTCTTACCCATCCTTAAACACTAAAAAAAGTATTTAAAAAAATATATGAGAAAGAAATATCATTAATGGATATAAAAATTATGCAAACAAACAATTATTCTGTGAATACATAGAAACACATGAAAGATAAACTTCTCACCATATAAAATAACATATACTTACTTTGGGAAAACATCAGGAATTTATTTTGATAATATTACTTTGGGAATATAATATAAAAGAAACAGATAACCTGTAGTTTTTTTTAAGAACTGTTATATTGAGATATTATTGGTCATTTATTGTAAATGGATAGTTGATTTTGATAATATTAGTTGGTCAGTATAGATAAACATGGGGTTTTGAATGTGATTTAGAGACAATGTTATTAACATAATTTTTGATGTTTTATGGTATATCTTGGGGTATATTTCATGATTATAGAATATATAGAAAATTATTGAATAATATATGATTTTTTGGTAGATATAATTTTTGGGATAATGAGTGAATACTTTTTATGGATACAATTTTTTTATTGTTATATTTCATGGTGATTCTAGTTATTTTTTGAAAGCATTAATATATTTTGGGTTAAAAAATGGTATGATTTTGGTTATTTTAGTGAATCATTAATTTTTTGGATATTAATAATGTTAATAATTAGAGAGAAATTATGATATGGGTATTTTTGTTTTATATGTTTCAATGAACTCTATGGTTTCATTTTTTAATGGAATAGATAAAGGTAATGTAATGAAAAGGAACTTAGGATTAACATGTAGTGTTATTATATTACTGGTTAAAATTTTACTTTTCACATGATGAATTTATAATTTCATTGGAAATTATGTTTTCTAAACATTTTAGTTTCATTTTATAATTGAAAAATAGGAAAACAATGTAATCATGAATAAGGAATGTTTTTTTATATTTTATCAAAACTATATTCATGTCTTAAATTGATCATTATATAATTATAATGTTGTTAATATATTTTATGATTTAATTGTTTTTAATGACCGACGAAGATTTCCTAAGATGAAAGGAATAATATCATTGACAAATTTAGCATCCATTTTAGATGATGTAATTACAGTTATTATAATGAAAGTCATACAAAAATGATTTTGAAACCTTATTTTCCAATACTCAAGTCACATAGAAATTATTTTTTAAAGTGTCAAACATTTCCCCATACCTTGAATTTTTCATGGATCATCGATTTTCTATGGTAATTACATTATATCAATTTTCTAAATCCTTATAAATATAGAATATATCACCTTGGTATTTATAAATATTCCACACTATAAAGAAGTATAGGACCAAAGTTATTATAGAATATCTTTAGATGGGGGGTCATCGGGCATCAAATATGTATTTATTATTAAATTGGTTGTTCATTACATATGATATATTGGACAAGTTTTAATTTAAAAATTTAAAATCAAAACATATTCTATTATTATATTATATTTAATCTTACTCTTAGGATTTAAAATAATATTTTTTAAAGAACACTATTTTAGAATATTATCATTCTTTCTACAAATTCATATATAATAGTATAAGATGTTACACGTGAAAAACAAATGAAAATTTCGAAAATTATTTATAATATTACTGTAATTTTTGGAACCCCAATGACATGAATCAATTAAACCATGATAATTAGGGAATAATTTAGTAAAGATAATATTTTTTAATAGAAATTTTTTATATTAAAACTAATATTAGATCACAACAATTTGATTATTAAATTTCATTTTAAGAAAATAAAATTGTTAGAACAAGATATGAACTTCATTATTACTGATTTTCATCTTGAAGAGTAAGAACCATTGAACTTTTAGAATTTTTATTTAAGAGATAAAATTTAAAAGAAGCAATTTCATTAAGGGGGAGTAAGCAATAACATATTTTTTAGCATGTATTATCAATTTTAAAAAATTTAATTTATTTCATTATAAATTATATTAAATATAATACAAATATAAAAATAAAAAATGTGGAATAATTATTATTATTAATACTTTACCTTCCATAGAAATAATATATTCTATTTGATTAATAAAAGAAATATGATAAAATAACAAAGGTAAAAAAAATAAATTCAAATCTCTTAAATGCAACATGGTGATATCATATGAAGAATAATACACTAATGATAATATTAGAAAGAAGGGATTTAAATTAATATAGTGAAATAAATTTTATTTTGGAGTTTTGGGAAAGGCATGGTTTTTATTTTAAGAGGAAAATATGAATTTTGAGGATAGTCATTATATATTTGATAAATTAACTATTAATTTTAATAATTATAAAAAACTCGGAAAAGGTATAAGATAATATTAGGATATTTGAATAAATCAATTTACATTATAATTAATATTCATGTTATGAATTGAAATTTAATATTTATCAATGTTTGTATTGTTCCCCCAAAAATATAATCAAATGAATATGAAGTATACGTCTTATACATGATGTTTTGTTATATAATTTTAAAATAATTTATTATAAAGTCAATAGATGTTTTATATATTGAAAATATATCAATTTAGTTGATTTAAATGAAAATTTAGATAATTAATGTTACAAGAAGATGATTTTTCATTGGAAAAAATAAATATTTTTTGGAATAATAGATTATTATTTATTTTTCATTTTATTTTTTAAAAAACAATTATATGATTTCAAATTAATAATTATTGAATTTCCAAATTGATTTTCAAAATATCTCATATTTTTAATTTTCATTCATATTTATTTGAAAAACATTGAAAATATTCATAATTATTATATGTTATATTAGAAGATAAATGATAAAAATTGTAACTAATTATACCCATAACATATTTTTTAAGTTAATTTTTGTATTATTTGTATATATTTCATGATGGAATTTTTATTTAAATAATATAATTTTTTATACTGATAATTATATTTGGAGTGTTTTATTTAAAATGTAGTCATAATATTTTTAATGGTATTTTCCCAGGTATTAAATAATCATTTATCCATATAATATATTTTCTTTAAATTAAATTCAATATCCTAACTAATGTTATTGAAGACTTTATCATATTTTCAAATAGTCTACTCAGGGTGGATCTAATGTATCAGTAAAACTACATTTATATATTATAGGGATACAATGCCTCAAAAAGCTTGTTTTGTTATTTTTATTAGAAATTATACTTTATCATATCCCAATAAAAACCGTGGAATATTCCATTTTTCATTATATCAATTTATGGTTACTACTATGTATTAAGGTATTTTTCCAAATATATATTTAGTATAATCTAGTTATATATATATATATCATATAAAACACTTATCCATTTTCCAAGTCTAATCAGTAGTTACATTTATATATTCTAGGAACATCATTCCTATAATATATTTTCTAATTCGGTCCACCAAGATTGACCGTTATATATTATGTATAATTACTTTTCCTAAGTTTCATGGGTAATATTACTTTTCTATTTTATTAACATTTAGATAAATATTTATATTTAGAGAATTGTTTTCCTTTATAATATTTTAATAATTTTTATATTAATTCATGTTAATAATCGTCGACTTCATAGTGTTTCCCATACACTAATTATTAATATCATCACCTTTTTTTCATATTCTTATATTCCCCCTATTATCGATCATATTTTGAGATTTATAGTAATTAATTTTATGAATAATATTCATTGTCTCATTAATTTTACACCCTTTTTTATGATTTTCTATATTTATGGGAATTCCTTCATTAAAGTGAACCATGTATTCATGTTGGGGATCTTACTGTAATATTCAAGGTATCTGAAGTAATAAACATCATTATATATTACATCCTGCATCTAAAAAACATCTTATAACATTTGGATGGATTATAAGATATATATATATATATGTGAATTTTATTAATTATACTTCTAGAATCCATCTTTTTCTTCGTGATTTAATACCATTATTATTATTCTATATGTCTTGGTATATATATATTACTAAATATTATATTATTATAGAATATGATTATAAAATAAAAATTTTAAATGTTAAAATAGCTTATTCGACTTCAAATAGATTTAATAAATGATAGGTTCTACAATATGAATTAATTCCAATAATAAAATGATAAAAATTACTATTATTAGAATCATAATTAATACAACTACATATTTTAGGATAATTTTTAAACCTATTACATAAATTGAGATAAAACCATTCCTATAATGTTTCTACACACATGTTGATAAATATGATATCTTATAGAATATTTTATTCAATACAATATTAAATGGATATCCTTTATCATAACATGATGAGGACATAGCATGGGAGAGTCAAACCCAACATATAGAAAACATGATATTTTGAAATTTTAAGATCAGGATTAAATAGTGGATTGTACTGTAGTAAGGTATAAGAATAAAATTGGGATGATTTACCAGATTTTATCAAATCTCATCCAATAATAACATAATTTATATTTCAACTTAAATCTAATGTTAATTTTATAATCATATTATTATTCAAAAATTATATAATAATTAATTAATAATATATGTTCCATCAATGGTTTTCCATGAAAGGGAATATGAATTATTAGTTTTTAATCATTGAAGCTTTAATTTCTATCTATAATATTCAACAATTACATCTCTTATATTTCTAGTACCAGTAATTTAGAATCTTATTTCAATAAAAACCTATGGTTTCAATACTAGGGTGATCCTTAGGATATGCTTCATTTTTATTTTGAGACATTAAGAAATGGGTTGTTTTCCTTAAAGACTTCTATATTAATGTTTATTATCATTCCTCTTGAACTTCCTACCCATATTTTCAAATTTATTTTCATTCCAAAATATTATTAAAAACATAATACGCACAGTATTAAAAAAAATATGTAACTATTTAAGGATTAGTTATTATATATTTAAATGGAATTTATTTGGATATTTATTAATGTTATTAATTATGTAAACTTTTTGTGAAGGTATTTTTAAAAAAAACTTATTCGGAATTTTGATATTTTTTTACTAAAATCTATTTAATACATTTTATAATAAATATCACCAATATTACATTTATAATATTACATGCATTATTTGAAAATTTCATTCTTTATGGGTCAGTGTAATGGTTTTTGCAAAAGGATTGAAATTATTGTTTTATGCCATTTATACTTGCAATTGAAAACATCTAAATTTTTTATTCATGCAAAAATTATTGGTAAACATTAATAATGGATGGTTGGACAACGATATATCCTTTAAATGTACAAGGTAATTATTAATTCTTCAGAGAAATTATATTTGAATTAATGAGATGTATTATTCCACTATTAGTGACATCAAGTTATTATAGGATATTAATATTTTTCCCAATTTATTCATTTATTTCAAGTACATCCTCTGAGTTTTAATATCAAAAAATTGAAAATCATAAAAGAAGAATTTTATTTCATTATTAAAATAATTGTTATGCTATTTTTAGGGTTTCTGATTTTTATATTATTAGAAACAAATTAATAATTACTATTCCATTACTAAATGTTGTTGTTTAACATTCTATTTCATCCATGAATATATATGTGCTTTTAAATGTTATTATTTGAGAAAAAAATATAATTTCACATTTGAATGAGATTTTTATATTATATCTGGGATTTTAATTATAAGGAATATTATTTCATGTAATTTAATTTATTTAAAAAGTCTAATTGGTTCCCTTTTTATTTTATACCCCTTATAGAGATTTTATAGTCATCCCACATTTTCAAATGATTTTCAGAGGGGATAAAGATGATTACATATGATTTTGAAGTCAATGTTTTGGTTATGTGGTATTAACCATGAATAATGATGTTTTATTATTTAAAGAGTTTTTTTGGAAGAAAAAATGTCAATTTAGTAAAATTGTATGGGTTTTTTTATGTTTGGTTTTTTGTAATTTTTGAATACTCTAAAACTAAACAGTAATAGGTAAGTAACTCAAAAAATATTTTTTATAAAGAATTAAATTATTTGAAAACAATGTATGTTTTAGTGCAGTCTAGGATTGACCCTACCCCACCCTGAGAAAGTGTTTTAACCAACTAATATTGTGGCTGGAAACACAGATCTAGTTAAGATAGGATAATGATCCTATCCACTGTAAATATCCATCCAAAATATTTAGGAAATTAGTTTCTCAAACACTAATATATATATGAATAATATTCATGAACAAGAGTAAAGGAATATCAATTAATAGTAATGTAATGATATAGAATAAAAATAATTACATTTTGAAGTTAAATGTAAGAACACAAAATAATTTAAAAAATATAAATTTACTAGAGATGGAATCTATATCCATCATATGCAACAAAAAAATATTGTAGGACACAAAAAAATAAATATCTTTAGGTTCATTATGCCTTAAATAATTTTATTTCGAGATTATTTAAAAAATTATGATTTTATATTATTCTGAAAAGTGAATGTATAACACATATCATTAGTATAATATTATACCCAACTGATTTTTGTTTAATGTAATGATAGAGATGTGAATTGGGAAATGTTTTCTCACCCATATCAGTCATGTGTGACATAATAGTAAAATTATTCTTAGGGAAAAGTAGAGTAGAACACTAATGAAAAAAATAAATTCAAATAAATTAATCATTTCTTATAGAAATGTTATATAAATTATTCATAAATTTGTAATATTTACCCATGATAAATCATGTAGTAGATGTGTTTTATAGAACACTCACTATGAAGATATTTAAGAGGCACGAGTTATAAAGACCCAAAATTATAGTTTTTTTAAACCATACAATTTAATAGCAAACATTAAAAATATAAATAAACCTAAAATGTTGGATGGTGGAAGCCAAATAGATGAATATATATATATATAGATAAATAAGAATAGCATGTGTGTTTTTCTAGAAGTAACTAACTAGAACTCTAATAAATGGCTACCTGATATATAATGTGTAACATTCTAACTTGACTATTCTAACTCATTGCCTAGAATATTTTCCTAGTAGTTATAGGTTGAACCATGATTCAAGGGTATCAACTATAAATTTTTGAAATAATATACCCATCATTAACAGAAATTAAAAAAAATGTTGACTTTTTCTGGAAATCTCATATAATGTGTCCCTTATTTATATTTGTCATGCCAAATAAAAAATAATTTTCCAATTATAGAAAACCAAATATTTTAAAACATAAAACATAATCTATAAAACATATATAGAAAAAAACATCCAAAATAATTTTTTAATGTAAAAAAATCAATAATATATATAATATATAAAAGAAAATAATTTTCCCAAATGATTAATGATTTTGAGTAGATAATGTGTTGATTTAAATAGTGTATAAAAACAAATCAAAAATAAAATCCAAATGTCATAATTTTATCTATATCTATGTGACATGTGATTTTTTTTCACATGTAACTACCTTCATATCTTCATATGTAAAACTTTGTTCCATCACCATGAAATAGGGAGGATAATGGAAATATGGGGTATATTAAAAAAATGTATGGAGTGATTATAAACAAACTATGCTACCTCTAATTATTCCATAAATTTATATTCCAAAGAAAAACAAATCATGTATGTTTATAAAATATAAAACACATTATTATAGAAGATTTGATATGGTGAATGGGAAATGATATCATATATGTATAAACAATTAAAAGTATTTTAAATATAGATTCACAACCATTTACATTATAAAAATAATACTGACTCGTATTAGAAAAATCCAATAGGCCAGAAAGTTTCAATCAACTAATAAATATAATAATTTTGGATAGCATTTTGTATGACCCCAACTTCACACCCTAATATTTATAATCACAAAATACATTTTGGGTATCATAAATAGTCATACATTAGTCTTAAATTATTGAAATAATTCTCAAAAAATTTCTAATAATATTCCAGTGAATTTTTATAATGTTTTGAATCAATAAATATAGAAATGATATCAAATACTCATACAAAAATATCACTTGTTCTTATACTAATAAAAAATAACCAACAAGAAATATTAAAAAATATCACATTCAGAAAATTATTAATAATTATATAATCATTAATATATATATATTCAGTGATTCAAAAAGTTATAGTAATCCACATAATTTCGTTTTTTGATTCAAATCAGGCCTAATCCATCTAGAAACTATTAAAATATCTCAAAATTATCATTTTTAAATGATATATAATAAAAATCATTAAAAACAAATTATGGAAATGTATTCCCCAATTTAACATTATGTATATATTTAACCACTATTAAATTGATCAATTATATATTTAAGGAAACAAAAATAAAATAAATATTGTATAGTAGACATGAATTTCCGTTACTAAATTATCTTCCATAAAATATATGTAAATAGTTTAATGGAAATTTAATTCCTTGTAAAAAAATAAATGAAAATAATGGATGGTTATGTCCAAAAAATATACAATGTTCAAAATCAATTACATGAAATAAAAAAAATAGGAAATATAACAATATTTAGTAGATCAAGGCCTAAAATAATATTGTACCACTTAAGAATGAAAACTCCAACTTCTGGATTAATTCAAGAAATTATATCAATACTCTTTGGTAGATTAGGGAATAAAGATGTGATAATTTGGTTTTGTTGAAGGATATAATGAATAAATTTTTTCTATATGATATTTTTATTAAATAAAATATGATTTATAAAGTTATTATGGATGGAGGGAGCTTGAGGTTACCATGGAATCTCTGCTGTATAGAAGAATAATTCAATCGAAGAGTTTGGGAGATGTAAAAAAAATAAATTAATTTATATATTTTAATCTACCAATTCTTTAAGAAGTGTAATGGTCTGATATAATGGAATTCCCTATGATGTTTCTAATCAAAAAACCATTATTATATGCATATGAGGATTGTAAAATATCTTTCCCATTTCACACACTAATGAATTCTAGGAAAATTTGTAAAATGTTCTACAAAAATATAATCAATATGAAAAAAAAATATTCATAATAAATATTTAATAATTCCAGTACACGTGAAATAATTATCCCATCCATTCCACAACATACCACCAAAAATTTATTATAATTCTTCATTGGAGAAATGATATCCATTATTATCTCTTATCATGGATTCTCACTCCCATGTTTCTTATTGAATCTTTATATTCTTATAGATCACTAACATGAGATTTATTGAATCTCCCAATAACACATTTTTATGATGACTATGTATCTAAGTATACGTTTCTACAAAGTTAGAATTGTACTCCACAATTATGTATTTCTAATCAATAGTATGGGATTGACCAATTATACTTTTCTTAATTAGGATAAAAAATATGAATTATGAATTAATTCCATTTACGGAGTAAAATTTATCTAATGGGATACTTCTCTAATCTATAATATAATTTCAAATGGACTTAAATATCATTTAGTAATAGTACTTTTCTTCCCCAGTCTTGTGTGATTTAATTGTGTTAAAAATATATGAAAATTTGATCACTTCCATTGAATTATGATGGTCCTCAATATCAATATGTATAAATTTTCTAATTAATTTTATTCAGGACAAAAAAATTTCTAATAAAAACAAATTTATCCTCTATGTATTGTATGTGAATCATTACCATTAATTAGGATTTGCTTATTCTATCATAAATGAAAGGGGACCATCATTATGGCCTATAAAAAGAGTAAAAGGATCCATATCGATCATGTATTTTTAAATATAATTAAGGATATATTTGATCATTAAAAGTTGAATAAACAAAAATCCACAAAAATTAAGAACAGAAGCCTAAATTATGTCTGTTAAAACCTGAATATCTCACTATATCTGACTATCATACCAAGGATTATAAATAATGTTAAATTTAAAAATAAATCCAATATAATATTTATTAATCACATAAAACAATTGGTAAATCAGGGATCTAACTCAAATGTAACAGTAGAATCCACTCTATGAAATTTCAAAATTAACAGTTTTTAATATTTTCTAAGATCTAATAAATTATATATCTCATTGAAAGGAGGAAAAAAAGATAATTTTGTTAGTTTACAAATAATCACTAAAACATAATTATTTCTATTAGGATATCATGGAAGTCTAATTATGATGTCCTTAGAAACCTAATTCCTCATTAATATAGGAATATAATATGGTTAATGAAAATAACCATGTTTATTTTACCTATCCATTAATTATTTTTATCTATGGAAATGATACATATATATAGTGTCTCTTAGTATAATTCTATGACACTAATAATAATTTTTTTATAATTTAATACATTACTGTGGGACCTAAATTCATAATCTAATTTGACAAGTGGCTATATTTTTATAAATTGATACACTAAATAAAGATGAAAAATGTGCCATTTTATAAATAAATTGTCCCATTATAGTATATTTTTAAAATTCTTTAATTTCCTTAAAACCATATTAACATATTATAATATATTACCATTTTGAAATTTTTATTTTATATTTCAAAATTTGATTAATTTGATAAGGTGTAACATGAACACTTGATTGGAAATTATAAACATCTAATATTTTCATCTCCAACTGATATACATCAATGGGAATCTTTTATTTACATTCATTTCAAGAGTATTTTATTTATTATACAAGAAAAATTATATTAAGGAAATTAGAAAAACAAATTTCCTTCAATAGGGTTGTAGGTCAAGTCAATATCGAAACTCAACAAGTATTCAACCCATCATATTTTTTGGATGTTATAATCATTTTGAAAAATGATAGGCTTTATAATTATTTTTAAATTAATGATATTCTCCTATAATAGATAGTATAAACCACTCTTCACGACATGTATAATTATTTAATATTGAAGATTATATATTTTGTAATTTTTCACATTTGTTCATAGACGGACACATCTATATTTAAATATATGATAATTTTATATGCGAACAAAAACATAGAAATATACTAATTCCTCATAATAAACATTTCTATATTCATTTTTTTCGGTAATACCATAATTATACCTAATTTATACCTAATTTTAACTTCACTAGTTTATTTTAGACATTTTATACTTAATTAAAATTTATCTTCCTTCTGTTATAAAGTCTTGATGGGAGAAGAAAATAAAATGAATTCCTGGTAGAATATCATGTAACATCCTAACAATTATAATAAATATAAATTTTCAATGAAATTATTAGGGTTCTTAGGATACATTACTTCATCTAAATTGTATTGATCAGCTGATATGGCTTTCTCATAATCCAAATAAACCAAAATATTACATTGAAAATCAGGAAATATAACGCATAAAATGAGGAATTAATCTAAAATTCCTTGAGATCCATCTACACATTCTCATAATGATACTCAAGATCATAATTTCTCTTAAATTATATAATTAAGTAATCCACAAAGAAAAATATAATGAATGGGAGGTGTATATGAAAAATATTATTCACTAGGTCCGCTTAGACAACTACAGAATTCATAATACTGAATGAGATTACAAGGGGTTAATGTTTCATATAGATTCTCCAAAAGGATATCTTTGGAATATCTAACACTTTGACACTGATCTAGTAGTATCTAACCCTTATGGAATGTTTGGATAAATATCTCTCATATATAAGTTAATCAATGAGATTTACTACTTAAGGAAAAAGATATTTATTATTCATCATAACATAGTTGATCATTTAATATTTAGTAAAGAGGGTAACTATTCCAATATTATTATCATTGAAAAGTAAAATATTTACCCATGGATAAATAATTATAAAAATAAAATTCATAGACATTTTCTCTTCTTATCAAATATTCAATTCATTTTCATTTTTGGGATATGTATGACTATATGTATAACAAATATGACCCATTTCTAAATCAAAATCATTTTAAAACTCTACACCCCTTTTTGGTTTCAATTTATAAAAGTCATTATATAATACTTTTTTATATATATATCCACCAATAATAGAATGTTAATTCAACTACATTACTCTATTGATTCATTAATTAAGGTAAAAATATCACTATTAATGGTCCCAATGTCATTAACTGTTGATCTATTTTTACATTATTCTAGATACTACTCACCATAAAATATTTGAGTAATAGTATATACAGAAAGCAAAATACTACATTGATATTAAAATTTTATACGAGACCAACATATTACCATTAAATTCATTCCAAGGATAATATTGTACACATTCCTATCTTTAACCTAAAATTATCATGTTTTGTTAATATCCGATATCATCAAGGTTTAGGATGAAAATTTAAAATATTTATCCATATTATTCACATGGGAGAAGAAATCGAAAAGTATGTATCATAATTTCATATCGTATATCAGATTAATAAATTAATAAAATATATGTAAAAGAAATTTGAATCATCTATAGTAAGAATTTCCAAGATAATATAATAGGAAATAAGTGAAATAACATTTATATAGTAGGTTCATATTTAAATTCTATATATTCAACCCCCATTAAAAATAATCACCATGAATTTGGTTTTCCTTAAAAAATTGCTTAGAAAAAATCAAATTTTTTTATAAAATTGTATTCAAGAATAATTATTTATTTTATTAAATATAAATAAACTTGTCTCCCATGATTTATATGTAACAGAATGTAATTAAAATACCTTTAAAATAATAGAACCATCAGAACTACACTGTATATGAGGATAGGTGAAAAATAACTGACCAACCAAACATAAATATAACAATACTTCAAGAATTATTAATTATTAGACATCTAGATCCATGGATTACAACATTGAAAACACACAAATGGTCTATATCTAAATAAATCTGAGGAAATTGGGTTAATAGGACATTTAATCCTTATGTCAATTCCTACCAAAATACATCATGATTCATCATCTAAATAGAGGATGTACTATTATTTTTAAGTCCATAAAACAAATAATTCCAAGTCATATCACACCTATTATGTCTACCTCAACTATCATGACCTTGTTTAACAATTCTATATAGAGGTTCAATATATGAAGAATAAAATCACACATATATCATATAAAAACCAATTTTAGTAAAAAATATTTAAAAATATAATTCATAAAAATATATAGAACAAATTACACTATATTAGAAAAAGTATTTTATACTCCAATATAGTATGATATCCTTAATCATTCCTATAATCTCTTTGTACATGGTGTTTGATCCCCTTATCTTCCAAGATCATATATAGTTTAAGTAAATATACCTAACATGTTCTAATCATATTGAGGATTATTCAATTATATGATATCTTCATTCACATCTCAATGATTTAAGAGTACTATTCTAGGAGGTATTTCAATATAAATTTTGAGAATATAAAATTATATCTAACCATATTTAAATGTATCACAATTTCATAAATAGAATCAATTAACAAGTAAATAATATTATCATATAATTAATTACTTAAAAACTTCATAAATATGATTTTAAACACATTTACAAGTGATATATAATCTTAAAGAGGAAATTTAAAACATAAAAAATATTCAGAATGAATGGTTAAAATGATTTTAAAATGTAAACCTTAATGTGTTGAATATATGCTATATCAAAATATACATATTTACCTACAAAAATAATATCCTATTTTATCCATGAATTACTAAATAATATATTTAAAAACGTATTTCATAGTATTTTGTAACATATCCTCCAGTTTGTTCTAAATTAATTTTGGAATTCGAATGTAATGTGGCCTAAGAGTGTTAATAATTTTTATAGTTTGGAATAAGTGTTGAAAATGTTGTAAATAATGATGGTAATGAATTTACCATTAAAAAATAATTAAAATAATAATTTTTTATTTTTTATGGAAATTTAGAATGATTTTATAAAGGCTAGAATTCTAAATCCAAATAAACAATAATTTTAAATAAATTTAACCAAATATGGTTTATCATGAACCTCAAAACATAGAATTAAATAATGAAACCAAAAAAATATTTATATATTATATAACATATAAAATATGCATGAAATAAAACAAATCCAAATAATATATATATTATCTAAAAGAATGAAATATATCATAATGAGATAATATATGGGGTATCATGAGTGGACATAAACATGGTATGCCAAAATTGTACATAAATAAAATAATAATGAAATAATTTACTCCACACCACATTGATAAATAATCTTCTTTAATATGTATCCACCGCCATATATCTATATGTATAATTATGCTCCAATTTACCATAAGTATTAACACCATCTGTTTAGGGTCAAGAGAATAATTTCTACAACAAAATACCATTTTATATAAGGAGTGAGTATTAAAAAAATTGGATTCCATAAATAAATATATACTTTTTTATTTGAAGTCCAAACCAGTATTTTCATTTTAGAATAATGAAATAAATTACTTCATTGAAAAAAATAGTATAATAAAGAACAAGGTAACTTATTCTCATTAATTTATATAAAATATAATGGATTTAAATTCAATTAAAAAATATTTATATATTTTAAAATAAAAAATAAACCCAAATAATCTATTAAAAAATAATACTAATACATTGTGGAAGAATCAAATGGGTTCTAAAGTGTGAATTTAAGACTAAATAATTTTTACTATCCCACATGATTTTGATTTGATCCCACAAAAAACACCAACTTCCTTAATGGAATTTATTATTAATTTATATCAACTAATAATAATATAATAATAAAAATTTTGATTACATATACATATAATTAAAAAATAATTTATAAATATATTGCAATGAATTTTTACTCCAAAAAATAAACTAATAACTTGATAAAATTATTCATATGAAATAAAACAATATCCATTGTATTGTAATAACCCCAAAAAATCACAAATAACCATTTAAATGAAAAAATAATAAAAAATTCTATACTCATTCATAAAAATATATCCATGGAGATTTACAACATAAACAGAATAAAAAAATTTATTTTGAAACTTCAAAATTCCAAATCCCTCAAAAAAAATTTGAACACTATACACATTCTCTTTATTAACCATCAATTAAAAATATAATCATTTATAAAAACAAAATTTTCAAAAATATACATTAAAATTACATTATTTATTAATTTAAAATAGTATAGATCCATAATGATTTAATATTAGTCATAACATATAAATAAATCATTTATTGAAAATGTATAAGTAAAATAAGAAATAATTTTGAACATAAATCATTTTTAGAAATTTTTTTAAATGGTTGGGACAATATTTTTAAAAGGGAAAAATTATGTTGTATATTGATAAATTTTTTCAATTATATATATATATATATAAATTATTGTAATTAAAAATTTTTATACATTATTTCTTATTATTTTACCATATTTTATTGAACTGAATTATTTTTCAATTCCATTTTTTTCCATGAATACATTATTTACCCTCATCCCTAAATATTATATCCTAATAAAAAATGTTTGATTCATTCATTCGGACTATAGATTTGAATACATGAAAAAATATATTTAAAAAGTAAAATCAAATTCATTAGAAATACATTGTAAAATATACTATTTTATTTCATTAACAATTACTCCAATATGTCACCCGAAATCATTGTGATATAATTCAGCAATAAATAATTATTTCCCTTAATGGTGATAAAGTAGAGGATATTATTTTCATATGGTGATTTAACTAAAATATATTTTTTAATGATATCTACTATTTATTTCACTTAAATCGTTCTTTTTATAATTTTATATTGGATTAGTTCATGGAAAACATTTTTGGTTCTACCACATTAGAAATTTTGGGAAAATTATTTTAATAAGATACATATATTCTAATTTATTCTATAAATCATCTCTTATATTAATATTTGATTATATCGTAACTTTTATTTATAATCACCATGTATGATAATCTCAAATGTCTTCTATAATTGATAAATTATTTATTTTAAGAGCATATTTCAGTGGTCTAATAAAAAATTTTCTTTTTTTATGAATTTATGACTTACCTAAAAATACCAAACCAAAATCATAAGGGTTTTGAAATTTATATATAAGTTGACCATTATCTATTTATTTATTTTACCTCAACAAAAACTATTACGAAATGGTTACTACCAACAAAAATACACTCAAGGGATGCAATTACAATCTTTAAATTAAATTATCCTAATAGATTTCATCATTATTAATCTATAAATAGATATAAAACTCATCCCAAAAAATACTATCATTTTTCATATTACAAACCATATATTTTATTGTCTTATTTTAAAATTTTCACATCAATTTAAATCGATCTTCCCTTCATGATCACATTTTTCATGGGAATTCAACATTTTTTATTTGATCCATATATAACATTAAAAAACATTAAATAATATTTTACATGGTTGGTCGTCTAATTTATTTATAGAACTATAATTTGATTCATATGTTGATTAGTTTATTTTTATACTAAAAATAATATCTTAGTACTAGATTTCATTAACCTATATTTGTATTTCCCACTGAACATTACCCTTTGAAATTTATAATTACATATAATTAATCGAAATATATTATTCATTTTTTATTCATATAATTATATTTTGAATAATGATACTAGATATTTTTTACAACATTTGGATTATCTTGAGATATCAATTCCTATAAAATGAGGAAATATGTATATCTTTTTATATTTACTAGGTGTGATGATCCTAAAGTCATATGGTATTATTTTTGATATATAAATCCATATTTTTCTTGATCAAGACATAGAATACATACAATTTTTGATGTCCTAGGTCATCATAGACTTTAAAAAGGGTATATTTCTTCCAGAATATGAGCATGGTAATATTTTTAATATTACTATTATTATCAAGGTGAAATGATTTCCATTTGGTTAAAGGATCAAGAATTTTGGAACACATAGAATTTTTTGGTATTTATAATATTAATTATTTATATAAATTTTTACTTAAGTGTATTCAAGTTATATATCTCATAAATTGGTTCTCGTAATACAATTATAACACCACATGTACATTTAAAATGTTGGGTTTGCTGCATAAGAGATATAACCATAGTTTGCAACCTATCCCTGGTCCGCAACATGATGCTTGTGTGTATTTAAATGAATAAATTAATAATCAAATAACTAATTATTCTAAAAAACCTAAAACACCTCTAATTATTCACTAAGAAAATCTATAATTTTGGTTATATTTTGTAAAAACTTAATTATAGAGTGATCTTGGGAGGTTAGAAGAAATTTTTCTTATTTGGGATGACATTCATTGATCAAAAATTGGAGGTGAGACCAGGAATTAAAATGATGATGTTGAACATACCTATGCCATCCAAAATGGATTTTAGAGATATAAACTTTTCTTCTTGGAAGGACATTATTACTTTTAAGTTACCTCATTCCTTCTCATAATTTTAAAGAAACCCCTATTATTATTTTTTATCATCATTTTGAATATCTTGGTTTATAATCATAATTATCATGTGATTATTCTTACCATTTTATTTAACTCGTTCTTTTTAAAATTAGAATATTAGAGAACTTGATTATGGGAAGATAGATTTTATCAATACACCACTCACCCATAATCATTTCTGATTGTATTCCCTTATATAAAATTTATGAATAACAAAAACATTCAAAATTATCAATGATTCATAATAATGAATTAATAGATGAATCAAATTTTTATTCAATTAGGAAGACCTAGGGATGGTGTAATAATGTAATAAATGGGTATATGTGGCTCAATTAGGGTTTTATGGAAGTATTGATTGTCGTAGGAGTGGTCATTTAACCATACACCATGATGGTTATTTATTTTCCATGATCCATGCATAGAATAGTGAATACATGGTCCAGATGCACGATGAGGATGTGAATTACCCTGGGAAGGATTATAATATTTTCAAAATAATGTTGAGGTAATGATAATAATAAATTTGGGAATATTTAGTACATGTTCTAGGAATGTTAGAGAATTCATGAATATTCATAACGAACATGAGTACAAGATGCATAATATATGGAAGAACATGACATTGTAGTTTCAAACTATACATAAGTATTACATGTTCTCTTGAGAATTACACACGATGTGGCTCAGATTCACACACCATCTAGACTACATAATAATAAATTAGAAGTACTCTAAGAGACATAATATTATGTTTTGAATTTATTATGATGTATCATGTACTACTAAGTATATATCATCACTGGATTTGACAACAAAACACTGATTCGATTAGTGAACATTCCATCTAAAACTAATTCTTACCCGTCATGAGTCTATAATAAATATAGTGTGTACTCTATATAATTGGGTTGTTATATAATGTGGTAATTTATTAGAAACTCCCATGAGTACCACATATTATGTACCTTAAAATACATGCACTGTAAGTCTACTTCCACCAAATAAGTCTGTGATAATACATGAAAAGGCTACTACCAATGGGGTATATTCCATATCCTATAAGTTATATTTCTTGTTTCTATTCATCCTTGAGGTTTTTTATATTTTACTACATATAAAATAGGTATGGGGATGTGGGTAGTCTTTCATTTGTGTTTTTTGATATAGAACACAATTATACGTCACTATTTTTCATTTGTAGTTACACCCGAGGTGATTTAGGTGTTTTAATTTTCTTATCTCCAAGGGGACAATGAATCAGATCAAGTTTCATTATCTATGTTGTTAAATGGTTTCGAACACCCTCAACAATAGGTTGAAAATAAAAAATTTCTCCCTTAAATTCTTACCATTGTTCCAAACCCCCCCCCCCACATGATTTTAGAAATTTTCATTAAGATAGATCATGTAAATGGTAATCCCTTATCCCAAGTAAGGCATGTATTGTATGGTTCAATATTTCTCTATCATAACCCTATTCAGGTCTATGAATCACCAGGTTTTCATGGGACGCTTAGAATAGGTCTAGAAGAGTTAAAGGATGAAATCTAAGATGTACTAGAATTAAAGATGTATACGTGTTTCATGTATTGAATTTTAAGATCAATGATTTGGAGAGTACATGATTCAATGAATAAAATTCATTCATAGCTTGTTTTAGGATGGTTCATGGGGAGCCTCGTGATGTGAATTAATTGTTGGGTAAATTATTTGAGGAGAGTTTTTTTGTATAAAATGAACCAAATACATTCACAATGGGTAAGGGCTTCACATAGTGAATTTCCTCTATGAAACATTCCTTTATAAGAATCAATACCTTATGTTTTCTAAAACCCTATGGGTTTTATCCCAACCCTCACATAGCTAATGACTCTATCTTCTTTTAACTATGGATCCCTTCAACAGGGATCAAGTCGTAACCTTCCATCTTCATCCTATAGGGATTCAAGGTATGTTCTACCTCTTCTCTCCTTGTTCTTCAATCTAGATCCTCCTACTTCCTATTTCCATGTGATGGAATTTTATCTCCATAAATCTAATAGATTTTTTTTATTTAATAGTGGAATAGAGTCTATAGAGGGATGTAGCACTTGAAAGAGCGGTGAATCGGATCTACGGAAATTATTTTGATCATATGAGAAGAATGTTGATTATTTTACAGAAGAGGATTATTTTCTTCTTCCTTTATTTTTATGGAATCAAGAAGTTTTAGTTGTTTATCCATTTTGATGAAAATGGATTAATCTTAATAAATAATTAATGTGATTATAAATGTATACGTTTTAGTGATCATATGTTTTTTGTTTCTACCATGATAATAGTTTGACACTTGATTTTCTAGATAGAGTGTTTTATATGTTATTCTTGTTAGCATGACTTTTTGTTATATATTTTATAATGTATTTATTTATGAGGAATAGTGATGAATTTAAATATATAATTAATTTATTAAATTTATTAATTATTAAATATGAATCACATTGTAATAAATACAATTATTCTTTAAATTTGATTGTAATCAAATTTATGCAATGTCAATTATTACTTAAATAAGTTCTTCCATAATAATGGAAATTATTAAGAATGTTAAGCATGATAATTTTTTATGATAATGAGAAAATTAAGAAGGCATGTTAATTAGAATGATACATATCTAATTTAGTTGAATAATGTTTTAATACTAATATAATGTTTATCTTTTTATATGTTGTTATATATCGATTACATAGGAGTTACATTGTTGGATCCATTGAATAATAAATTGGATAATTAAAGATGGAATGAGAACTATTTTTTGATAAGATAATTTATAAGGATTCAGTATCCTTCTTTTTTGAGAAGGACGTTTCCTTAAAATTCAAGATGTGAGAGCTCGTTTATTTTCAATTCCATGTGACTTATTTTATTTCATGGCTTTCCTTGATAACTATTCTTGTTCGTTTATTTCAAAATTACAATTTCTTCTATATGTGAAGTTTTCTATATTATGGGCTATGATCCATTTATGTATAATGTTATATGGGGTGGGGAGTCTTGTGTGATGTTATGAGTTTGGGATAGTTTATCAATGGATTGATGGTGTGAAGTGTAGGAAGGGTGCCCCAAATGATGACGAATTAGTTGATGATTATGATGGAGAGATGCATCGATATTTTCATGTGGTAGTTGGGGATAACACTAGATATGATGGATTGGTTTGATGTTGGTCATTATTATTTACGTAATAGATACGGATTAATTCTTAAATGAATCATTTTTATAGTCTATGGCTGGGTTAGTTTTTTAATTATATTTCATTCCCAACTATTTAAAAATGCTATGTGTGAATAGTTTCATTTTCCCTCTTGGTAGTTGCTTAAAATTGTTTTCCAATAGTACATAGATTATGTAATGATTCTAATATTTTATATATATTCATTCACCCATGGGGTTGGTGGTTTTTTAATTATAATGCTAAAATGATGTTATTCTTGAAAAACCATGTAATTGATTTGGTATATACCTAGAGGGAATGGACTTCATGTTGTTGGTTAACGAATTTATTTTCATATAATATAAATGGTAAAATTATTATATAATAAAATTTATTATGAAACTAAATGATAAAAAATTTAATTATTGTATCATTTTAAAATATTCTTTTAATAGGATATATAGCCCTAGGAATTGGTAGTTGGGATTCCGAGTGACAATAACTTCAGTTTAGCATAGGTCATTGTGATATCGAAATTTTGGATGGGGGATACATTATATATTTTATATTATATGACTTAACACGCACCCAAACACTTGTTGTATTGGGATAATGACACATAATGTACTATGGGAGGGTGTTTTCTTTAATATCCATGTTGGAGGATAGATGGAAGACTAGCCACTCAAGCCTCACTCTCTTATCATGGAAGTTATATGTCATGGTATACATGAGAGTTATTTTCCTCAAACAATTATATAGATATATATGATGGATTATAGTTACTGAAAGAGATGTATCACTAAATATTTTATCAATATGATTATTATATCTATGATGTTTATATGATATGATATCTTAGCGTACTTATGTGGTGTATGAGGTGTGATGTCTACAGGTATAATACCCGATGTTTGATACATATTATACTTCTTGAGGTGACTCCTAGGAAATAATTGGATACAATATTGCGATATGTGGATGGGATAAGTTGATAATTTCATTCATGAGGTATATGTTGTCTTTCCTTTCCAATGTGTTTGTGGGCAGGGTTATTTTCTAAAGAGATGGATCTGGACATGCGATAGTGGTGAATTTCCACAAACACATGTGGAAGTTGGAGAGGGGTAACCTTGATGATTAATTATTATATTGTATGATATTTTTCATTCAATACATGGATATTGTTATCCATTATGAGGCGGTGAACATAGTAAACATATTTTGGTGACACGTTAGTTTCAAAATTCATCATTGTTATTTAGCATGATTTATTTATTATATGCATGAAAATATATGAGGAGTATCTAGCCAAGAATACTTTTATTCTCACCCAATGTATATATATATATATATATTCCTGTCAGTTAGAATGTGTTATATATTTTTTGGATATTGGAGGTTCATGGTTTTTGTGGAACAATTTGGGATTCATGGTACCATCATCTTTACATTTTGGTACTTATTGTTTTATTTTCAATTTTACAGTACAATATGACCTTAAATGTTCCCACATGGGATTTAATTATATATATATATATATATATATATCTGTGTGTCTTTGTTTTTATTTTTGATTCATTATTTCATCTTGCTTCCTGAGAACTGTCATGTCCACAAGGTTGGGGGAAGAAAGTCCTTACAATGATTACTCAAAAACTACTAAAAAAGTATTACTAAATGATCCGGTAATGCATATAGAAGTGGTAAAAAAGTGAAATTGTATGAATAATCAATTGTTTAACATGTCTAGGAAGCCTCTGGTAAGTGGGGAAATCCTACTACAACACCATAAAACATGTAACCTGATGAAACCAAGGTTTAGGACCAAGTGGGTGATCAAGAGGATAATCGAGTGATTGCAAGTGAAGATTATATGTTAAACACATGATCAATGCTAAAAAAAGAACATATTGGAACAAGATTCAAAAAAAGAAAAGTATTTAGACCTTATACATTACTCTATGGAAGAAATACAATAAGAATTTTAATGGGTAAAATATCCTATAGTGTTTGTTGATAGAATTTATGACATATCGTCTCTATGTGATACAAATCAGAGGAAATGGGAGTGGATTTAATAAAAAAACTATATTTTGGATCAAGGATTCATTGAACATAAAATCAATTTAGATTAATTAATAAAGAAATATGACTAAATATTAACACATTTTGACGGTCTTATCAATTATGACCTTTATATGCATGAAAGTTCACTCTATTATGAATTATATAGGGTGTCTAATTCAAGTAATATTAGTATTATTATTAATAAATCCATGTGTTCATTCAATGCCTTGTAAATGTTATTTTTTGTTGAATAGATCCTACTTCTCCCTCAATTTGGATTATAAATATAAATTTATATTTTTATACATGTATTCTCTATCTACTATATTTTTCACAGTGGATAATGCCTCCAATTTGATGATTGTTATAACCTTGGTGCTAGTCGCCAACCTGGGGCATACTGGAGGAATGACTCTGGTAGTCACCATCTATCTTCCATTATTTTCGGCCAAGGAGGGGTACACACAATAAGAGTGGGGTGTGATATAGTGGCATAAGAGACTTCATGGTTGAGGGATAGGACAGAGTTTTGAGTTAGACACAAGTGATATTTCATGGGTTTTTAGGGAAATAGTGAATTTTATGTTTAGTGAGTGATGTAAAAATAGGAAATTTTCTATGACATGGGTATTTAGGTCCCCCAATTATCTGATCCATGTTCCATTACGATTACCAAATATAATTAATGAAGTGACAATGGTTGAATGGAATGTCCTAGGAAAGGATTATGAATCATTTTTCTTTGTGTCTTTGTTTGAAACATGAGGAACATGGGCTAGGTTAACCCCTTAAAAATATGAAAAATTACTAATTAATTTTTTCTAAATATACCATATTCTAGTTTTATTAGTTCTGTTATTTTGTTATTTTTTTAGTCAGGACTCTAGGTTGATGTCCATGTTAGTTTCATGCTAAATACACTTAGGGGGATGTGCAAAAAAATTACTGTAGAGTTTAGTTTGATGCTACCAAAACATTGTGTAGTATACTCTATGATTTTTGGCTCTAAATCCAGTAAAAGTATGAGGGGTTGATTTCATATTCCATCATAGTATAGTAGCTTTCAGAAGTTGAGATGACATCTATTTTGATATGATCTCAGATTGAGTAGTGGGTTTTGTAGGCTTTGATGATGCTTTATGGGCCAAAAGGGGAGTGGTGGTTCTAGATCCATAGGGATTGTATGATGTTTGTAGTCTCATGTGACATGTTTTCTACTACCAGTTCCAAGAAAAGATTATTTATTTGATAGTGAACTCAACCAATTATGATGAGTTTCTTACCCATCGACAGGGGAGTTCCATCATGTGAGAGTTCAGGATCCGTTTTAGTATCCTTTGGTGATATTCTTCATGTTTTTTTAAGTATGATGAGGTAAATGAGATGCATTGTGAGTTTTTGTTACATATATAGATAGCGTGCCTTTTCTCTCGGTTTGTACGGAGGATGTATCTTTATTATTCTGGTAGAGTTGAGGTTATTTAGGGGATAATCACAAAAAATAATTTATCATGATAGAAGACTATTCTTGATTCCTCATGATGATTAGTTAAGGTCTATAGTTCTTAGTTTCACGAGAAAAAAGATATTTTGGTTATCCTAGTGTAGGTCTTATCCCTCATCATCCCATTTCTGTTGGTATGAATTACCTCAAATATATTTCAAGGGATTAAAAAATTATTTTCTTTTGGAGGATGAGGTCATCAAAAAGGAGAGTGATCAACCATTCGGAGCAGTTATCATGCCCCAGGTGTTTCCCTTTAGGGTCCTATGTTGAGGCAGTTTCGATAATGGAAGTAGTATCAGGGTGTTCCATTTTAGGATCATTATATAGGATACTATTTATGAAGAGAACATCTCTAATGTGCTCCTCATCCACAAAGATCATAGTGTCACCATGGAGGAGGTTGTTAGGAGGGTTAGAGAGGTCATGGAGCTATTAATAGTAATATTTATAGTTTATCATTGTAGAAATTAGTTGAGACACACATCATTCTAGGTACCCATTTTTTTTAAATGTTTTTAATGATTTTTTTAATTCAATAGTGACACACTCAATTATATCACATACCCACATCCATGTTTTGAGACATGAGGTATAGTGTCTTCTAGTGACATTGGAATTTTCTACAGAAATTGATGTTTCAAATGAATTATATGATATATGTAGATATTGGTGGATAATTCTAGTGAAGCACTAGTAATGGGGGTCATATTATTAGGCAGAGAAACATATGACATCATCATCATCAAGGATTGGTTTTATTAAATTCTAACCTTTTCTTATTTTTTTAGGATGTAGTATTTGTTTTATGATATTGATGGAGATCCAGTGGTTCTTTCTGGTGAGAAAAACCTTCATAGGGGAAAAAGGGATATCCTATCATTATCTTCCATTAAATTTGATTTAATATGGAGTTCATTAAATGTTATGAACTCAGTGTATCTCATTTTAATAGAAGAGTTTTCTAATATCTTTTTTGAGGAGGTTTTTGTGTTACCCCCTTAATGGGATATCTATTTTGAGATTGAGATATAGCTAACAGTGTATCCATTATTCATATATCTATATAGTATGGTTCCATTTGAGTTTTAAGATCTCTATGTATAGATAACTAATCTGTGGAAGTGCGGTTTTTTCCATTCAAGTGTGTCATCTTGGGGTGCACCATTTTTGTTTGTAATTAAGGTAGACTGTGGATTGTGAATTTTTATCAATTATTGTCATTTGAACCTTGTAACTATGAATAAAATATAACATTTTCCATGAATAGATTATTTATTAAATAAAATGAAGTGAAAATGTTTGATCTAAAAGAATGATATATGGTTATAAAGTCATTAGATGTGGGTTTGGAATGAGGACATTCAGAATACTACTCTCTATTATCATCATTGGAGTTAAGAGTTCATTGAAATTATATTCGGTGTGAAAAATAGATCTTCCAGTATAATGTTGTTGATGAACTTAATGTCTTGTGATTTTTTGGATAATTTCAAGGTGGTTCTAATTGATGTCATCCATATTTACTCAACATATGTGGAAGATCATAAATATCATATATGTGATATTTTGGGCATTATTTCACAATAGAAAAAATTTTGGATGTTGTAAATGTGTGAGTTCTATGATCACTAAATCTGTTTCATAGGGAATGTCAAGTACCATTTTGTAGTAGTTGCAGATACTTATAGTATAGAGGCATTTGTTTCTTTGTAATCCCCTAGGTTAATATCATATGTGTCGATTTTCCTTGGTATTGTAGGCTATAAATGGTGTTTTTAGCCAATTCCATCTGTTTGTGACACCTATGATATTCTTGAATAGAAATAATCTAGTTTACTTATGGAAAAAATAGTTTCATAAATTTTTTGAGTATATAAAGAAGAATTTGGCTGCTTCTCTAGTCCGTTATTTCCATGAGAAAGAGTTCATTTTGAGGTTTTCTATAATTCTTCCCATAATTGTTTAGGATATTTTATGATTTAGAGAAGAGAAGTTGTATTTTATGGGTGTTGGTAGTTACATCCCCATTAGTATAACTATGTAACCCATGATCCTGAGTTGGTTGACCTTTTTTTCATGATTTTTTTCTATTTTCCCCACTAGTTTTTTCTCAAAACGTTAGAGACCATGGTATGGATTTACTCATCATGAATTCCAATTTTATTAGTGTTTTGGGATGACATTCATTAATTATTGAACTTTTAGTTTTTATATATTTTAGGAAAGGAAAATGTTGTAGATTATGAATTGAATATTAGGTCACAGAGTGATTCCTTGTTTGAATTTAATGATTCATGCAAAGTGATGGATGAACCCTTATTCATGCGTCTATATATGGGTGTGATTATATGTGGTGGTTTCAGTTCTAGATGAATATGTATACATATTTGGGGAAATAGGTGGACGGGTCATAGCTAGGGGATTATGAGATGTAGGTCTTTAGGGACCAATTTATTTGTAGTGATACCCTTTATGGATTATATATGAAAAGAAAACACGAATTATTATTTTAGGGAAAAAATTTTATTCCTTAAATGATGTTTGATATGGTTCTACATGATTTCTGTAGATCTCCTTTGGTAGTTAATCACAGTTTAACAAAGATACATTGACATTTGAAAGGCCAGTTTTGGTCGCATGGGTTGAATTGTATACCAGTTGAGTTTGTTTATAATGTTTGGTCTACCAAAAGGTGAAGGCTGAGAGCTGTATTGTTGGTGGTTTCCTTAAACAATTATATATTCCCTAATGGTGTGAGCGGCATCAATATGGAATTATTTATCAGTTTACCTTGATCACAAAAAGACTATGATTATATATTGGTGTAATTGGATCATTTGATAAAATCATCCTACCTTCTTATGATTGAGGAGTGGATCTCAGTAATGTTTTGGATGAGGAAGTATTTTGGGAGGTTGATTGACTAAATATTGTCATGAGGATGATCATCTCTGATCAGGATTGTCATTTTACATCTATAGTGTGGATAAGTATCCATCAATATTTAGGCTATCAGTTATTCCATCACACAAATTTCAATCCACATATAGATAGTGAAGATAGAGTAGACCATCCATACTCTTAAAGAAATGTTTCACTATTATGTCATAGATACTATAGTTTCATGGATTTGTCACATATACTTGGTTGAGATTTCATATAATAATTGATTTCACACCACTCTTGTTATGGATGAATTTGAATCTTTGCATGGCTAGAGTTTTAATTCTATATTGTCTTGGATTGGGGTCAGAGTAACATCAAATCATGTGCTGAAACTAGTATAGAATATGATAGAGATGGTATTGGTAATTCATGAGAGGATGAATGTGGTGAAGGATCATCAAAAATAATATGTTAATCATAATAGTATACCTCTAGTCATCAATTTTGGATATCATGTGTTCTCAAAGGTTTCTAGTCTTTGTGGGATGTGATGTTTTATTCATGATACTATGTATTATATTGGATTTTTTGGTCCTTTAGAGTTGTTAGATCATGTTATATGGGTGCCATATCAGAAATAAATTCCTCTACTTATGAGAATAATATATATTTTTCACGTTTCACGTTTCACATCTCTATCTTTATCTTCATGATGAATCTCATGTCATCAATTAGGGAAATATCAATGTTAACAGTGATGCGACCACGGATTAGAATCTGAATGATATACAGGACATCTAGAAAGAGGTGTTGTGGGGGTATTATATTCACTTGGATTATTTCTTGTGGTGGCATGATGGTGTATTGAATATTACCTTAGAATGTGATTCATAAATGAAAACTCATTAACCAAATCTTTTTGTTTTTTATCTTTTCTCTTATGATGATGTATAATTTATGTATTTTAACATATATGTATTATGATATGATTTCCATTATTTCATATTGGTATCATTTCTCTCATTTTAAAGTTATATCCACCCTGATAATGTTTAGGAGAGATTTTTTACTATTTCATGGTTTCTCACAATTCCTCTAATGAGGTGGTTGAACTACTCTTTTTAAAAGATACATGAGATGTATCTCATGTGGTGGTTATTTGGATGACCTGTTTATTTTTTCTTTGGGTATTATTTTGGATTCTCATGAATGAGAATATTTTTAGAGGTATATAATGTAAGGACCATGATCCATTTAGTTGGGTAATTTTTATGATTCTTTAGCCCATTGTGCTTAGAAAAGTCATAGAGCATTTCTGGAGGTGGTTGTTTAATAAACTATAGTGGAAAGGACAATTCATGATGTGTATGTGTTTTATGTTATGAATTAATGGTTCAATACTTGATTGGGTTCCTGAATCATGGACCAAAATTTGTTATGGATTCTTTGAGGCTAGTTCGTAGGTTTCCTAATGATTTTAATTAGTTGGTGGTAAAATGGTTATGGTCATTTCATTTTTTAGTGGAATATAAACCCTAAAAATTTTATGATGTGAAATTTGTTTGAAATCATGTAGAAATAAAATATTTCAGGAATTTATATTTTTTACTCTTAATGTTTTTTCAAACCCAAGTGTTTTGATTCCAAAACCCTGGATTTTAGAATCTCTCTCTTTAAGTGTTTTTGGATCCCTTTGATGAGGATCAATTCACATCCTTTCATCTATGATATTTGATGATCCATGGTACAATATACCAATTCTATTTTGGTTACACAATCAATATCCTCCCAAATGTTCTGTATATTGAATTTATGTTTCTATCCATCATTATAATGGCGGTTTCAGTGTTTTTATGTTGGTGCGTTTGTGGTGCGGTGTCCATAGAGGGATTCAACTCCTGTGGGAGGGGTGATTTGTATATATGATATTTTTATATTTTTGTGAGAATAATTTTGATATATTTTTTAAGGGAAGTCATTTAATCAATTATTTATTTAAGTACTATCATACTATTAGCATGGTTTAACCCATTAGATAAAATGGAAATAAACAAATAAGGATTTTACTAGATTAATAATGAATAGGTTATAGAGGTCACATGTTTTTTATTTCTACCATGATAACAAGTTTCCTCATGATTTAATAGATAGTGTGCAATATATGTTTTCAATGTTACCTATATTATTATGTTATGGATTAGAATGTTGTTACTAAGGGAAATTGGAAAATAATGTAATTCTGGATGTAATTGGATTATTATATTAAGAAATAAATAATAGGCATGATTTAGTAGATTTTGGGATTCTTAGGATTTGATGGTAAATAAATGGATACAATATTTATGCTTAATTAAATTTTTTAATTCATGATAATGGAATAGATAATTAATGTGAAGCATGATAATTCTTATTCAAAGTGTTGAAATGGGAAAGGAATATTAATTATAATAGTATTTATCTATGATTGTTGAAAATATTTTTAATGATTAGATCATATTTTTATTTTTATAATTTTTCTTACTTAATTCATTAGGTTTCCTATAGTTGGAACTTTTGTATAATGAATTGGTTAATTCAAGGTACAATATGAACCAGTTGTGTGATAAAGAATATTTTTTGGGCCTATGTTTCTCATTTTATTGGGAAGCCAATGTTCCGTGAGTTTAGAGTCATGATATCTCGAATATGTGTAAGGGATATATTCCATAGTTTAGTGCATATATTTCCATGTTAGTTATGATTGGATGTTTTTTATTTACTTGAGATGCACTCTAGATATGATATTTGATTTGTGATGATTTATAATCATGAGAAGAGAATTGTGATATGGGCCAAGGAGGCTTCGATGATGCTATGAGCCTTGAATGGATGAGCTTGTGATTTATAATGTGATATGTGGGTGGGAATCCCTAGATGATGTTATAGTAGTTGACACCTATGATAGAGATAAGAATCAGTATATGCAGGAGGGTGGTAGGGATGGATCCATAGATGATGGAATATGTGAAAGCTGTGATTACCCATTAATGTGATAAGCTCTATACATTCTTGAATTAATTTTTTTAATAACTTATGGATGAGTTTATTTTATTATCTATCTATTTTTCCTCCCTACTGGAAGAAGTTAGGTGTTCTTTGTTGCATGTTTCCTCTTGATATTCCATTAAAATATATTTCGAATTATAATTGGATTATGGAATGATGACAATAGTTAAAAAATAATTATTCAATCATGGGGTTAGTGTTTTCAGAAAGAAAATGATAAAATATATATTTAACCTTAAAAAACATTGGAGTCATTTTAGGTTACATATATAGGTAAGGAACTTCATGATGGTGGTTATAAAATGTGTCTTGAACTAATTTTAATGGTTAATTTATTAGATAAAAAATTAATTAATGAAAATAAATTACAAAAAAATGGCAATTAATGTGTCTCTATAAATTACAATGTTTTAATAGGATATTTAGTCCATGGTATTGGTAGTTGGATGTGAAAGCTACGATCGATGCATTTGAGTATAAGGCATGGTTTTTCCCATAGTGTGGTTATGGGTTATATTATATATTTTATATTATGTGATTTCATAAGATACCACACTTATGATTAATAGGGGGACTGACAAATAGTTGAATTTGGGATTTTTTCCCCAAATATCACAGTGAGAGGATGAATAGCTGGATACCCCCTCTAGATCCACTCACTTATCATTCTAGTTATATGCACTAGTATGTATGATAGTTAGTATTCTAATATATGTATGTAGACGGATACGATGGATTTTGGTTATTCAAACACATGTATCACCACCTATAATATCAAAAGCATTATTATAGTTATGATTTGTATAGGATACAATGGAATTAGGTACTTACTTGATTTATGGGATTTAATGGCTTGAGGTATAATACATGATGTATAATACACGTCATGCAGGCTATTATGGGTCCCAGAAACTACTTGGTTACTCTATATAGATACTTGGATGGGATGATGTGATGATGTGATGCATGAGGTGCATGTTGTGATTACTTGACAAGGTGCATGTGGGATGACTTATTTTAGAGATATATGGCACCAAATGTGAGATGTTGAGGCCTAGAGTAAAACTAGTAAGTAAATAAGAGAAGGGTACCCTTGATGATTCATTATAATATTATATGATATATTTTATTAAATACCTGGTGATATTTATCCATGGTGAAGGTGATAACGTAATAAAACTATTTAGGTGGAAAGTTAGTTTCAATATTATGCCTTATTATCTTTAATTCATTCAATATTATTTCTATTAGAGTCTATTGGGAGGATCCTACTGAGTATATTTTTATTCTCATCCTATTTATATATTAAATAACTTATCAAGTGATCTAGAGTAGGTTGGATATTGTGATGAATATCATATGTTTTTTCAAGAGATGTTTAGGCATCGTGTTCACTATCATCTATATCTTTTGGTACATGTAGTATTCATTTTTTGTTTTCATATTACTATATGAAATTTTGTATTTTCACTTAGTATAAGTATATATATATATTCCTTTGATGTTTTGATTGACCACATTATCTATCTGTTTTATATGTTTTCACAGGGGTTAATTTAATTCATTATATGATTGTTATACCCTCAGTGCTAGTTACTATACCAGGGCCTACTACAGGCAGGGCTCAAGTAGTCACCATCTCCCTTATCTTATTTTCGGGCATAGATAGTGTAACATCCCATGTAAGTAATGAATAATAGATATTTTTATATATGTCTATTAGTGAATTAGATAGTGTTTTAGAGGCTTAAAATGATAATAAATCCAATCTTAAGCATGGAATACACTAATATTTTTAAAATATTATTTTACTTCCTTTTGATGGGAAACCATTTTTAAATATATCATTTGACAATTTTATAAGCTATGTTTGTCAAAATAAACTTATTATTTATGATTGGGACATCAAAATTTACTTTGTGTGATTTTTTGATATTTTTCTGACAATGTTCATTTTTTTAATGAATAGTGAAAATGTTGTATTTTAATTCAAAACATCTTTTTAATATAATTTATTTATATGATTAGATTATCTTTTTAATTGGATTTGAGGTGAAATTAGAATATATTTTTACCATTTAATCCAGTGGTGGTCATTGGAATCAATTTCACTTTGAAATTGGACTTAAACTGGTGTCAATCTTTTGATACTTATTGTTTCATTAAAACACGCTTTTTGTCATGATAGCAGGAATTAATTATTAAATTAATTAATGTTACTTATATTATTTGAATTTTTTAAAATAGACATCATTTTTTAATTCAGAATATCAAATATATCTTAGGGTGAAGTTTTGGTATTTTTCTGAAAAACTTCAATTTTTCACGAATAGTGAAACCACTAAGTGGTAGTTAATGAAACTGATTTTTCGTTTAAATGAAACTGTGTCACTTCTGTGATTTGATTTTCAAAAATCCGACATACATGGTTGTCATTAAGAAGTAAAATGTGGTTCAATGAGATTAAAATAATTTTTTGGTGAATAGTAACTTTTAAGTTCTTAATCGCGATTAGAGGTAATTAGTGTAGTTTAAGGTAAAAATAATGCTTTAATAAAATGAGATGAGCTTGAAACATGTCCTACCCTCATTGGATGTGTCATGGCCGACCAAAAAAATCCATGGGTCAACTTGGGGACCCCATGGAGCCACTTTGGTTGGGAAATGACATAAATAACTTTTTATTTAATGTAAAAGTAAAAATGATACAAACATGAGATGTTTTACTAAAACAATTTTTACATGTAGTTATATAGATCAGATTTCTGATTATAAATAGTCATTGGAAAGATGAAAATATTTCATACGTTATAGTATTTTTTTTATAATTTTTAGACTTTAAATAAATTAAATTATTTATGACATCATGATGATGCAGTGATGACCTCATTATTTAACGATTTAAATAAAATGGAATGATAATGTAAAATATAAGACCTACACATGGACAAAACCTATTTTATGGGTATATTTCGAACCCTTATTACCTTATACTAGAAACACATCAATGTGGGACCTCTTAAATCCGAATACCATTTTAAAATAAAGTGACTTTTCTTTACTTTCCATGAGTGACCCTCCTCTCCTCTTATAAAAGGCCCCCACCTCTACCTCCTTACCCACACTTCCAAAGCCTTTGGCTCAGCCAACCCCGGCCCATTTTGTCTCTAAACTTCCCTCTCTTACTCCTTGAAGCCTCACTTTGGGCAGAAGTCTTCCCAATGAAGCCTTTGAGCTCAAACCAAAGGGAGTTACCGGATTTTAAGGTAATGTCTTCACTTGAGTCCTTTTGTTTTATTTTGCTTCTCCAACCCCCTAAACTCTTTTTATTCATTTATTTTGTAACAACTCCAGTATCTTCAATATACTAGGATGTTTTTATAAAAATTATTCATGCAACACTTACACAAACCAACTTCTAATGGTTAAAGAACATACTGTTTTCGTGGATGGTGAATTTATGCCTCCCGAAAGGATGATTGTTCAACATTCTTTTAACACCTTAAGAGGTGGTTATTAAGATGTCACTATATTTATATATGATATATAATATGTTTATGTTTTCCTTAAGCTTCTGTATTTTTCAATTTGGGCATACCATTATGGTTTCCATTATGGGTAAACGTGATATCTTCATTTAAGGAAGTGCGGACTACCGCCCCCTCAAAGTGATTTGATTCGTTAAATACCATATGTGGGACGTATAAAGGATGGAACTATGATATTATATATGATATTATACTGTAATTATAATATACCTTTATATCATTATTATTCCATTCTATAAAATACGAAATAGAAATGAAAGTAGCGTTCATGTGTACGTACGGATTACCGTCTCCATGAACGGTGCATTTCATTTCTTACCTCTAAATGATTATGTAATATTAAGAATGCATGAATTTATTGGATATATATGACATATATAATATCTACATCATGAATACCATTCTGGATATAATTGATACATGAACAACTTGTAATTATAAAGGGCTTATTTTTTACTCAAGTACCAATGATCGTTAAAACGACTATTATTAACTTAAATAATTACATAGTGATCATGACCTGGCAATAAGTGATATAAAAGGAATAATGAACTTGAAAAAGTTTCTTAAACAAGTAGAAATTAGCTCAAGTTTATTATTCAGGAGATTAAAGAATGACCGAGTCAAGTCGGACCCGAGGTATGGGACTTCATCTCAATCTCCTTTCATTGAGGCATATTTTATTTTATACACAACTTTCTTTTATACGGTGTATAAACCCCTTTGACTTTTACGTTTATCCAAAAGGAATATTTTTTATACGAAGCGTTTTACAAAACGACAAAAGGGAATGTTTTTGTCGTACGTATGTGGCGACAACGACTTCTCCGCCGTCATGACCATTATTTGAGTTTCGGCTTCCTCTACAAGCCATACCTTCTTTTTAAAAGAAAAATAAATACCCTGTTTTACTTTTCATTTATTTTGGTATTGAAAATGGTTTTCATATTGTTTTTATATCAATGTTCTGTATTTATATCTTGTGATTGAAAGGTGGAAATGTTATTTTTCCTTTATGCATGATTTATGTGATACGATTATGTTGAGGTTCTAGGGCATTATTATGAAGACGGGTGGTTCCATGATAAACTAAGGGCGGGTGAGCCCGATATAGCTCTCCAGTGCATTGGGTAATGCGAAGGAGTGAAACGTTAAGGTTTCTCCAAAGAGATTTTGGGAATATACTGTGATGGGTATTCCAAACGTAACCAAGAGGGTTACTCCCTACGTAAGAATGTTATGAATGCCTCAAGTTACCTTTATGTCTTATGATTTCTATGATTTATTCATGATTTGATGAGGTATGTTGAAGTGCTTATGTTTTATGGGTAAAGTATGATTTCATTCTTATGTATATATGTACCCATGTTTCCTTCCCATCTATTTTTATATCCCTTACTGAGCTTTTTATGATCATCCCAAGTTTTTTTGAAATGTTTTTCACAGGTCAAGGGAAAGGTGCATGATATGATGATAGTGTCAAGGAAGTGTCAAGAAAGAATCCATGTTTTATTTTAAATATGTTTCCATTGATGGGAAAGAAGAATACTATCTTTATGTAACCACTTTGCTTATATGTGGAATGAAATGCAAGTTTTATGATCTAATTCTCTAAAACTCTAAACCTGAAAAGATCCTCAATGTGTAATCTTGTAATAACTCTAGATTAAGTAAGGTTTAAGTCTGGGGCCTTATAGTTGGTATCAAAGGGAGGTTTAGATAACTTTAGGAGTTAGAATTCTATAAAATGATTATCCAAAAATATTTTTTTTATGGTCAGATTGAAGTGATATGGTATTTGAAGATTACCATGTTGCTTCATCTAAGACATGTTTGTTCAGAATGGTTTTCCGCAGAGGAAACAGGGAAGCAGTGCTAGGAAGGCATGCCGAAGGAAATAACCTTCCGAATCAGCATCCTGAGATGGTTGGAATTGGAACTGAATAGTTTGTTGCAGTAATGGCGCAGTTGAATCAAGCGATAAATGGCGGTGGTATCCATGCACGAGATCAGCCAGATCAACCGCATAGGAACATGTCAGTGGTGGAACATTTAATGAGGCAACATCCCCCATCATTCAGAGGATCATCTGACCCTATGTTAGCTGAAGGGTGGATTAAAGCACTGGAGAATATTTTCGATGTCATGGGGTGTTCAGACAATCAAAAGGTTAGTCTTGTTATTTACCGTTTGGAGGGTGAGGCAGATCAGTGGTGGTCTATGGTTAAAAATATCAGGGACGCCGATGATATTGATTCTCTTGACTGGGATGAATTCAAAGGTATGTTTCTTGAGAAGTATTTTCCTAAGGCTGTTCGACTTAGGATGGAAAAGCAATTCTTGGAATTGAGGCAAGAGGAAGACTCAGTGGCTGCCTATGAAGAAAGGTTCACTCGATTGACAAGGTATGCTCCAAATTTTTTCAAAGACCTTGATAGTAAAATCAATCATTTTTACTCAGGATTAAAGCCAAAATATCGAAGGGCTTTATCTTCTCGTTAATTTAAAAGTTATGAAAAGCTTGTTAGATGTGCTGAGAAGGTGGAAATGGAGTTTGCCGATAATCAAGTGTTCTATAACAACCAACAGAAGAAGAGACGGAGGTGGAAGGAGAAAGGTAATAATTCTTCAAAAAAGTCTGATGGTAAGAAATCTATGTTTCCAGTTTGTGATAAATGTGGAAAAAGGCATGCTGGGGAATGTCTTCTGAATTCTGTAAACTGCTACCGATGTGGTGAGATGGGACATAAGGCTCGTGATTGCACATAAAAATATCAGGGTTATGGTAAGACCAAATTTGATTTACAGTTAGTGAAATGTTATAAGTGAAATGAGATGGGTCACTATGCAAACGAGTGTCCGACAAAGAGCATGAGTGATGGGAAGCAGTTAGACTACAAGCAAAAAGGGGTGGTGAAATCCTTTGCAACTACTTTAGCATATTTTGGGCCATCAAATGAAGTTGTATCAGATACTTTGTTTGTTTTTTCAGATTATTCCAGTGTGTTGTTTGATTCGGGGTCTACACATTCTTTCATCTCTAAAACGTTTTATAGTAAAATGGGAATACCATCTCAAGAAATGACTCCTGAACTTGTGGTAAAAACACCTGGGGGAAATGTTGAGGAAAAAAGAATTTATAAGAATCTTCTTATCCTTATCTGTGGAAAGAAACTACTTGCAAACCGTATTGTTCTACCTCTAGTAGAGTTTGATGTTATCTTGGGTATGGATTGGCTCTCTATTTACCATGCTATGATTGACTGTAGAGCTAAATAAGTTTCTTTTCAGAAAGACTTTCAGTTTGTGTACAAGAATGAACCCTTACTGTTGATAACATATCAAGAGGCTGAGAAACTTGTAAAAGATGGAAATTAATGTTACCTTGCACACATCGTTGAAAATAAAGGAACTGTTCAGATTAATGATGTGCCAGTGGTAAATGAGTATCCTGATGAGTTTCCTGGAATAATACCAGATCGGGAAGTTGAGTTTACTATTGACTTAGTTCCTGATGCTAAGCCAATTTCAAAACCCCCTTATCGAATGGCTCAAATTGATCTTTTAGGGTTGAAGAAGCAATTGCAAGATTTATTAGAGAAAGGCTTCATTCGACCTAGCACATCACCATGGGGTGCTCCTGTTTTATTTGTTAAAAAGAAAGATGGTTCAATGAGACTTTGCATTGATTATAGGGCCTTGAATAATATCACTGTTAAGAACAAATATCCTTTTCCTCATATCAATGATTTGTTTGATCAGCTCCGGGGAGCTCAGTATTTTTCAAAGATTGACTTGAGATCGGGGTACCATCAGCTGAAGGTAAAGAAAGCACATGTTCCGAAGACCGCGTTCCGTACAAGATATGGCCTTTATGAATTTGTAGTAATGTCTTTTAGGCTAACCAATGCACCTGCTGTATTCATGGACTTAATGAATAGAATTTTCCATGAGTTCATGGATAAGTTTGAGGTGGTTTTCATTGATGATATTTTGGTGTTTTCTAAAAGTAAATAGGAGCATGAAAGACATTTAAGGGTTATCTTGCAAACCTTAAAAGAAAAGAAACTGTATAGAAAATTCAGCAAGTGTGAGTTTTGGTTGCAACAAATTTATTTCCTTGGTCATATTGTTTCTAAATATGGGATAACTATTGATCCTGCAAAAACAAAGGTTGTTGAAGAATGGCCAAGACCCACAAATGTAACCGAGATTCGTAGCTTCCTTGGTTTGGCAGGCTATTACCGATGGTTTGTTAGCAATTTTTCATGATTATCTAGTCCAATGACTAAGCTAACTCAGAAGGGTGTTAAGTTTATCTGGACAAAAGAATGTGATGATTGTTTTCCGGAGTTGAAAAGAAGATTGGTGAATGCTCTAGTTTTGGCACTACCTTCCAGGAATGGTGAGTTTGTTATATACAGTGATTCTTCATTGAAAGGACTTGGTAGTGTCCTAATGAAAAATGATCAGGTAATTTCTTATGCTTCACGACAGTTGAAAACTCATGAGGTAAATTACCCTACACATGATTTGGAATTAGCTGCTGTTGTTTTCGCTTTAAAAATTTGGAGGCATCATTTGTATGGAGTAAAGTGTGAAATATATACTGATCACGAATGTTTAAAGTATATATTCACTCAGAAATAGTTAAACATGAGACAGAGGATATGGTTGGAATTAATCAAGGATTATGATTGTACAATTCATTACCATCCGGGAAAAGAAAATAAAGTGGCTGATGCTTTGAGTCGAAAAAGTAATGCTTCATTAGCAATGTTGCGTTTGGAACGTGATCCTTTGGTTAAGGATTTGATGAAATTTGGAATAGAAGTTTTTGGTGAAGTATGTTCTTCTTTTTTTTTCAGGTATCAGTGAAATCTTCTCTACCAGACAGAATCAAGCAAGCACAGAAGCAAGATAGTGAGTTGCAGAAAAAGGTAGAGCTGGTTCAGAAAGGTAAGTTGCCTGAATTCAACATTGATAGTGATTGTGTTTTGAGATTTGGGAAGAGATTGTGTGTGCCTTGTGATTCACAATTGAAGAGAGAGTTGTTATGGGAAGCTCATAGTTCTCTGTTTTCAGTTCATCCATGCAGTACTAAGATGTACAGAGATCTGTGGGAGTATTACTGGTGGGATGGAATGAAAAGAGATATTGCTGATTTTACTGTGAAGTGTTTGACTTTTTAGCAGGTTAAAGCAGAGCGGCAGTTATCGAAAGGGATGCTTCAGCCTTTACCAGTGCCAGAGTGGAAATGGGATAATATATCCATGGACTTTGTTGTGGGATTACCGAAGACATCTCGAGGTAATAATGCAATTCGGGTTATTGTTGATCGCTTGACTAAATCTGCTCATTTCCTTGCTATACAAGATACTTTTTCCCTAGATTAACTTTCCCGTTTGTATCTTAAAGAGATAGTTAGGTTACATGGAGTTCCCCTCTCCATTGTATCTGATCGTGATCACAGGATCACTTCTAACTTTTGGAAAGGCCTTCAGAAGTCATTGGGTACTGAATTAAATTTTAGTACATCTTTTCATCCTCAATCAGATGGGCAGTCAGAACGAACAATTCAGACCTTGGAGGATATGCTACGAGCTTGTTCAATGGATTATCAGGGAAGTTGGGACCAAAATCTTTCTTTGGTTTAAATTTTATATAATAATAGTTTTCATTCTAGTATACAGATGGCACCATTTCAGGCATTATATGGGAAGCGGTGTCGAACTCCAGCCTTCTGGGATGAAGTGGGTGAAAGGAAGTTGATGGGACCAAAATTGGTATAAGAGATGGCAGAAAAAGTTCAGATGATTCAGAAACACATGAGAACAGCTCAGAGTAGGCAGAAGAGTTATGCAGACAACAGGATGAAGGATCTATCTTTTGAGGTAGGTGATCATGTTTTTCTCAAAAACACACCCTAGAAAAGTGTGATGTGATTTGGTAAGAAAGGAAAGTTGAGTCCAAGGTTCATTAGACCATATGAAATTCTGGAGAGAGTTGGATCAGTTGCTTACCGGGTGGCTTTACCTCCACGTTTATCTCAGGTACACAATGTTTTTCATGTTTCGATGTTGAGAAGTATATGCCAGATTCATCTCTTGTTTTGAGTCCAGAGGTAGTTCAGCTGGAAGAGAACCTATCATATGAGGAACAACCGGTCCAGATTCTTGACCATATGGAGAAAGTGTTACGGAATAAGGTGATTAATCAGGTAAAGGTTTTGTGGAAAAACCACATGATAGAAGAGGCAACATGGGAATCTGAAAATGAAATGAGGGATAAGTACCCCCATTTATTTGATAAGTAAATAAATTGCGGGGACGCAATTTTCTAAAGGGGGGAAGGATGTAACATCCCAAGTAAGTAATTAATAATAGATATTTTTATCTATGTCTATTAGTGAATTAGATAGTGTTTTAGAGGCTTAAAATGATAATAAATCCAATCTTAAGCATGGAATACAGTAATATTATTAACAGATTTTTTTACTACCTTTTGATGGCAAACCATATTTAAATCTATATTTTGACAATTTTATGAGCTATTTTTGTCAACATAAACTTATTATTTATGATTGGGACATCAAAATTTACTTTGGGTGAATTTTTGATATTTTTCTGACAATGTTCATTTTTTAATGAATAGTGAAAATGTTGTATTTTAATTCAAAACCTCTTTTTAATATAATTTATTTATATGATTATATTATCTTTTTAATTGGTTTTTAAGTGAAATTAGAATATATTTTTACCATTTAATCCAATGGTGGTCATTGGAATCAATTTCACTTTGAAAATGGACTTAAACTGGTGTCAATCTTTTGATACTTATTGTTTCATAAAAACACGCTTTTTGTCATGACAGCGGGAATTAATTATTAAATTAATTAATGTTACTTATATGATTTGAGTTTTTTAAAATAGACATCATTTTTGAATTCAGAATATCAAATATATCATAGGGTGATGTTTTGGTATTTTTCTGAAAAACATCAATTTTTGATGAATAGTGAAACCACTAAGTGGTAGTTAAAGAAACTGATTTTTCATTTAAATGAAACTTTGTCACTTTTGTGATTTGATTTTCAAAAATCCTACATACATGGTTGTCATTAAGAAGTAAAATGTGGTTCAATGAGATTAAAATAATTTTTTGGCGAATAGTAACTTTTAAGTTCTTAATCTCGATTAGAGGTAATTATTGTAGTTTAAGGTAAAAATAATGCTTTAATAGAATGAAATGAGCTTGAAAAATGTACTACCCTCATTGGATGTGTCATGGACGACCATGAAAATCCATGGGTCAACTTGGGGACCCCATGGAGCCACTTTGGTTGGGAAATGACATAAATAACTTTTTATTTAATGTAAAAGTAAAAATGACACAAACATGAGATGTTTTACTATAACAATTTTTACATGGGGTTATAAAGATCTGATTTTTGATTATAAATAGTCATTATAAATCTAAAAAGATTTCCTACATCATAGTATGTTTTTTATAATATTTAGACTGTAAATAAATTAAATTATTTATGACATCATGATGATGCGGCGATGACCTCATTATTTAACGATTTAAATAAAATGGAATGATAATGTAAAATCTAATACCTAAACATGGCCAAAACCTATTGTATGGGTGGATTTTGAACCCTTATCACCTTATACTGGAATCACATCAATGTTGGACCTCTTAAATCAGAATACCATTTTAAAATAAAGTGACTTTTCTTTACTTTCCATGAGTGCCCCTCCTCTCCTCTTATAAAAGGCCCCCACCTCTACCTCCTTACCCACACTTTCGAAGCCTTTGGCTCGGAAAAACCCTGCCCATTTTGTCTCTCCACTTCCCTCTCTTACTCCTTGAATCCTCAATTTGGGCAGAAGTCTTCCCAAGGAAGCCTTTGAGCTCAAACCAATGGGAGTTACCCGATTTTATGGTAATGTCTTCACTTGAGTCCTTTTGTTTTATTTTGCTTCTCCAACCCCCTAAAATCATTTTATTAATTTATTTTGTAACAACTCCAGTATCTTCAATATACTAGGATGTTCTTATAAGATGGATTCGAGATACAATTACACACACTTACATCTAATGGTTAAAGAACATACTGTTTCCGTGGATGGTGAATTTATGCCTCCCGAAACGATGATTGTTCAACGTTGATTTAACACCTTCAAAGGTGGACATTAAGATGTCACTATATTTATATATGATATATAATATGTTTATGTTTTCTTTAAGCTTCTGTATTTTTCAATTTAGGCATACCTTTATGGTTTCCATTATGGGTAAACGTGATATCTTCATTTAAGGAAGTGCGGACTACCGCCCCCTCAACGTGATTTGATTTGTTAAATACCATATGTGGGACGTATAAAGGATGGAACTATGATATTATATATAATATTATACTGGAATTATAATATACATTTATATCATTATGATTCCATTCTATAAAATACGAAATAGAAATGAAAGTAGCATTCATGCGTACGTACGGCTTACCGTCTCCATGGACGGTGCATTTCATTTCTTACCACTTAATGATTATGTAATATTATAAATGCATGAATGTACTGGATATATATGACATATATAATATCTACATCATGAATACCATTTTTAATATAATGGATACATGAACAACTTGTAATTATAAAGGGCTTATTTTTTACTTAAGTACCAATGATCGTTAAAACGACCGTTATTAACTTAAATAATTACATAGTGTTCATGACATGGTAATAATTGATATAAAAGGAATAATGAACTTGAAAAAGGTTCTTAAACAAGTATACAGTAACTCAAGTTTATTATTCAAGAGATTAAAGATCGACCGAGTCAAGTCGGACCCGAGGTATGGGACTCCGTCTCAATCTCCTTTCATTGAGGCATATTTTATTTTATACAGAACTTTCTTTTATACAGTGTATAAACCCCTTTGACTTTTACGTTTATCCAAAAGGAATCTTTTTTATACGTAGCGTTTTACAAAACGAAAAAAGAGAATTTTTTTGTCGTACGTATGCGGCGACAATGACTTCTCCGACGTCGTGACCATTATTTGAGTTTCGGCTTCCTATACAAGCCATACCTTCTTTTTAAAAGAAAAATAAATACCATGTTTTACTTTTCTTTTATTTTGGTATTGAAAATGGTTTTCATAATGTTTTTATATCAATGTGTTGTATTGATATCTTGGGATTGAAAGGTGGAAATGTTATGTTTCCTTTATGCATGTTTTATGTGATACGATTATGTTGAGGTTCTTGGGCATTATTATGAAGACGGGTGGTTCCGTGATAAACTAAGGGCGGGTGAGCCCGATATAGCTCTCCAATTCATTGGGTAATGCAAAGGATTGAAACGTTAAGGTTTCTCCGAAGAGATTTAGGGAATATACTGTGATGGGTATTCCAAACGTAACCAAGAGGGTTACTCCCTACGTAAGAATGTTATAAATGCCTCAAGTTACCTTTATGTCTTATGATTTCTATGATTTATTCATGATTTGATGAGGTATGTTGAAGTGCTTATGTTTTATGGGTAAAGTATGATTTCATTCTTATGTATATATGTACCCATGTTTCCTTTCCATCTATTTTTATATCCCTTAATGATCTTTTTATGCTCATCCCATGTTTTTTTGAAATGTTTTTCACAGGTCATGGGAAAGGGACATGATATGATGATAATGTCAAGGAAGTGTCAAGAAAGAATCCATGTTTTATTTTAAATATGTTTCCATTGATGGGAAAGAAGAATAATATCTTTATTTAACCACTTTGTTTATATGTGGAATGAAATGCAAGTTTTATGATCTAATTCTCTAAAACTCTAAACCCGAAAAGATCCTCAATGTGTAATCTTGTAATAACTCAAGATTAAGTAAGGTTTAAGGATGGGGCCTTATAGATAGATAAGCTTTGGCAGGAGGTTCATGAAATGTTTCCAATATATTACCAAATGAGGAAATAATTACCCCAATTACATGGAAATAATCTACCATATCCTATGAGTTGGGTACTCCTTTTTCTATAATGCTCTACATGACTAGCCACATGTCCTCCACCTATCCACCACTAAGGTGTGAATATTTTTCTCAGGGATGTTTAATTTAACAAAATTGTGTTTATTACTATATTTAATTATAATTATTTCTTAAATGGTATTCATTGTATCAATATATTTCCTGATAGACAACTCAAAAGTGAAGTTAACAGGGTATTTTACTCTCTTAAATGATCCCCAAACTACAAAAAAGATGGAGTTCCCCATTACATTAATGAGTGAAAATGTATAATTTATTAAGGCATAGTAGATCATATGTGATGGTTATTATAGAACATGACGACTCTAGCTCGAATCCCTTAAATAATTTTTATTTTTGAAATATATTATTTTGCTTGGTTGAGAGGAAACAGTTACACTGATAGAAGACACCGAGTATGTGGCCAAAATTCCTAGTGTCACATATCTCTTTAAAAATATATGAATCTATAAAAAACCCTCATCTCCTATTCTTTTTTTCATGTTACCCACTCACCATTGATGATATAGTTGGACTTTTCCTTTTTTCTATAGTGTTTTGTTTGTCAAGATTTTAATGGTTGTTTCCAAATCCCATTTTGTCTCAAAAAAATTTATTATTAGTGACTCTTAATTTCCTCATCTTTTTCCTCCAGGATAGGGCTACTCGTAGTGATACTAGCATGAATAGATGTATGTGGTGGCTTTGTGTCCCAAATTTCCATCGTGGCCTAGAAAAATAGTGGTGCAATGAAATAAAACAATGTATTTAGATCTATGATTAATATAATAATTTATATCCTAGAGGCCTATAGTATTATAAAATCATTGAATTACTTGCCTTCTTTTTTGTTAACCTCTAGTCTCTAGTGTTTTATATTAAATATTAGTTTATCTTTCCTAATGGGTTTTCATGGTGTCTTACTATGTTTTTTTGTTACCACCCATGAATGTGATTTGTAACCAAAATTATAGTGCCTATATAGATGAAATGTAGTTTAGATGTGGTATTTCTAGATGAGGTTGATTTATTTTTATAAAAAAAAATCAAAATCTATTTCAACAAATTCAATATTTTAATCAAAGAGAAATCTAATTTCTTTTCTCTAATATTTTTGAAATTTTATTTTTTTAATTTGAATTGATTAATTTTAATAATTTTTAATTAGGTTTTCAAGAATTTTACATTTTTAAGAATTATTTTATTCTCTTTATACATGTTTTAAATGTCGATCATGGACATACAGATATGTTTTCATTATATATAATGATAATCTCAAAATGATATTAAGAAATAAAACTCACATTAAATCATAGGGATGGTTTTCTAGATAATGTATAATATTTAATTTATTATATGCATCATTACCTCTCTGTTAATGGTATTATAAAAATCCCACAAGGATCATATTTTAAAGGTTTGTAATGCTGAGACAATTTCATAATGAAACCTCATGCAAACCGCCTATAAATTACAAAACACAATCCAGAATAAATTTTTATTTGGTGAAATTGTTGAGAAAAATCAGGGATATTGGTGGAAGATCGAGCTGAATCGGTAGTGACTGATCATGAAAGTGTTAGATCTAATTTTATCAAAACTAATCATGTTGTCTTATGATAGCATATAATAAATCTTGGTTATTAAATAATAACACTAATGTATCAGGTGTTTTAAGAGACAATTTAATATATGAAATATTGGAGAAAATTTTATGAGATAGCATAATATTGGTTTGTGGCACTCAATGAATTCATTTATGAAAACAAATAAAGTCTTCGTAAATAGAATCGTTGACAATTTACTGAGTTATTATTGTCATAGAAGGGAGGGAACCTCCTGTATTAGGAAAAAATATATAAATTAATTTTAAATGTTTCATGTAAGATACGTGATTGATTTAGGAAATTGATCATTCATTGGGTAATTTTGAGTATTGATTGTTTAATTCATTAAATATATCTATGGTAGGGAGCTGAAAAGTGGATTAATTTTTTACTAGTCTAGTTTATAAAAAATGATTTCTCATTTTTCTCTTATGTTATCTTTGGATTATTTCTTTCTTATTTCATTATCCATCATTGTTTTCACACTATACTATTTAAAAAAGCATATTTTTTTAGGAATTACAATAATTAACACAATGGCTCCATAAGATTACCATGACGTTATCCACGGTGTTATATCATGATATTTTATAAATTTCTTTCTGTCTATCCCCATGATAGGAAAAGTAAAAAATAAGAACCATTACTTGGGATTCACATTCTTTATATTGAATCTATGTTATTATTTTAATTTTACATTTTCAATATTGATGTAACTTTACGAATTTGGAATTAAATATCTATTTAATTACTTATAGTTGTCAAAGCATAGTTATGGTGTGTAATTTGATCAAAGATGGTTATAAGAAGAAATTGTTATATATACCAATGTTTTATTACTATGTGGTAGATGAAATTGTTCACAAAATGAATAAAATAAATTCAAGATGATAAATATATATATGTTCAGAAGATAAAAAAAGATATTTAAGATAACTATAAAGAAGACACAGAGGATAACAAAGTTCTACCCACATTTCAATTTGATGACACCTTTGTTGTTGAGCTATAATTGTCAGATCACCATACTGAGTGATATTTGTTTAGGCTTCCAAGATGGGAGAATCTAAATTTTATGAATCTATATCTATTTTTTAAGACCTATTAGTTTTTTATAATAATTATATTTCTTTTATTTGAAATTAATTTTATAATGATGATTTTATAGAATAATAGGGTTTTCCATCCTAATAATACTCTCACATACCATTAAAGACACCGCATATGAGTTGAATAACATTTAAAAGAATATGGAGGATGATGACTACCTTAAACCAAACATGGGTACACACCCAAAAGAATTTAATTTTTTGAATAAGAGGATTATGATCATTTATAGGGAGTTGAATTTTTTCGATGGGGTAGTTTTTCTATTTCTTTATGAATGTATTGAGTCTAGTGTTTAATATGATTATCTTTTTATCGTTTTTTATGATTCAACTAATAATTGTAAACATTTGGATAGTCATGAGTAAGTTAAAACTAATGATGTATAGGTAATTATAGAACTACAAGTTTTTGTTGAAATCCCAAATTTTGAGGTAGATTAAAATGATAGAGTTGAACTCAAAACCGATGTTGAAAAGTTAATGTGTATGTGTATAAGTGTGCTAGTTTATCTTCTAAATATACTTTATTATTATTGGATGATAATAAATTTATTTAAAAAATGGTTTAAGGTAGTTTTATATTTAAAGTATATGATACATAGTTTTTTAGGAATCATTTACCATGTGGCCTTCACTATTTAGAAAGTTATACCCTTCGAAGGAGAAATATTTGGTGGTTTATAATTTTTATTCTACAAACACCAAGTGACTGGTGTTGGAATAATTTCTTCCTAGGTTCATAAACAAATAAGTTAGCAATATTCAATGGGGTTATCCTAATATTATCTATTTCCTCTATGAGTATATATTTTTGTCTAAGTTGGTATAATAATTTTTTGGCATTATATTTTAAGAAAATAAAAATAAAACATCTTAAATATATCTATTGAAATACAATCACCTTCATATTTTCACCTTGAACTAAATTTCATTATGATTTTTATAATTTGATTCAATATTTAATTTTTATTATCTTTTTGTTTTATAAATAAATAATTTTAAAATGGATTCCATAGAAAAAACTATTGTTTGATTCATTCTGTTCAAAAAAGTGGATCTCAAATTATGTCCATCCACACTATAACAAGAATATATAGAATTATTATAACATGTTTGAATATAAGTGAGGGTGAGGGGTACATCATTCAATGATTTTTTTCCTTTTGATGTTTGAATTGGGTTAAATAATTTTATTTTTAAATTTTTTTGATTACATTATTTAGTTAATGTTATTTTACTTTCAACAAATATCATGTTTGTTTACATTGGTATCTATTGTTTATATATTTAATTAGTATACAGCTAAATCTATGGGGTGCTACTCCTGCATTAATTTATTTTTCTGAAAGTATTTTTGAAGTAGAGTTGATTTTTTCATATTGACATAAATGAATTCCTTTGATTAGAATCAAGTATTTACGGTTTTCATTTTTTAACATATCATTTATACGATCGTTCTAAGAAATTATTTTTTTAATTAAAAAATTAAAAATGGAAGAAAATTTTATTTCCTATTATAAATTGTAAATCATTGAATCTATAGATATAAAATTCTACCAATCAATAGAAGAGGTTAAATATTGTAACTTATTTGATTTATTTCTTTAGAAAACCAAACATGGTTTGAATTTTTTTTAAGTTTAGATTTATAGATTCACATATTAGTAAGTTTATCCTTTAGGATCTATAAATTGTAGATCAAGGATCATTCATAATGGGAATGTAAGGATATCATTTTTGAATAAATTTATTTATATAAATCTTCTACATTAAGGGAGTTTCTATTTTAAAATTTCACCTTTATTTTATTATTTACATATTAAATTTTCTGATTCTACTTTTAGAAATAATAAGGTTTGAAATTATTTTTAAATTTTTCTCTACTATAGAATCATCGATGAAATTATACAATTTTTTAATACATTTAAAATAGATTTGTTAATGAAATTGAGATACATTGTCCATATTTTTTACATTGTTTAAAATTGTAAACCATAATTGTTTGATAATTAACTTTTCTTGAGACTATCATAATTATAAATTTAATTTCATTATGTAGTAACACAATGTGAGAAATTTTCATGGTCAAAATTTTTTTGATGGACTTTTTAATATGGAATGTATAATTTTTTAGACTTATGGTAACATTCGAAACATTCTTTTTCACTATCAAATTTCAGCATCTTTTTTAACTCTAAATGTTTTACATTATATTTCCATTTTAATGATGAATTATTTTAGATAATTTTGAGTTTTAATTATGAGAGAGGGTAGATGAATTGTGTTAAATTATATTTCATGACGTATATATCAAAATTTAATTATTTTATCAAATTTTACAATTTTTAGTTTTTATTATTCAGTTTAATTCTTTGTAAATTTTTTTAATTCTTAGAAAATATTTTCCACCTTAAAGTGGAAGACCATTTCTATTTCTATATTTTCATGGGTAACATCATTTATATTTCTCTCTTAAAAGATGGTTTGTAAAATTTGGGGGTATTTTTCATAGTTTTATTTAAATTTTAAAAAATTTATTAGAGATTAACTAGTAATAATTACATTGAATTTGATATAAAATGTTCTCCCAATATTGGTCAGCTGTCTCAAAAACTATTTTATGGGTTTATAATTTGGTTTTATTAATTAATAATTTTACACATATGTCATCTGATTCTATCTGTGATTATAAGTAAAAATATATATTCTATATTTCTATGGTGGAAAAGTTAAATTTATAAAACAATTCAATGTAATCATATATTAGTTAAAAATATTTTCAAAACTTCAAGATTTATTCATCATTTAAAAAATAAAAATAACTTTTTTCCGATGCGTAATTCTTTTATTAAATAAATTATTTTCACAAACATCAGTAATTCTATGGGTGAATTATGTTTGATAACTAACTCATTTTTGTTTTATAAATTTATTTCTTTTCAGGTAAATTAGCTTCCACTGAATGTTTCAAATTGCTTTCTTAGGGAAAAACAATATCATATATATAAAGAAAATTGATAAGGATTTATTTTAAAACATTATTTACAAAAATAATTACTAAAATTGTTTATATTTTTGTAATAAAATGAATTGTAATTGATAATATCTTGAATCATGTCAATTTTTAATTGAAAACATATTTTGATGAAAAATTTAATAGAAATATAAATATTTTAAATAAATTTGTTCAGTGATTTATAATTCATTAATTTTCAGATTAATTTTTTTTTAATTTAATTAAAATATATTTTGGAATATGATTTAATGATTCATAATCATTTTAGGTTTAATTATATTAATTTTTTTTGTTCTTATTTTCAATATAATTTTTTGGAATATATTTTTATTTTTATTTTTAAACTTGAAATTTCATTTATATTTAATATGTTTCAAAAATTAATTATTATTTTTAGTATATAATTTTTGTAAATAGATATTTCATTTTGCAGCTACTTTCAATGTATATGAATTTTTTTATTTTCAAATGTGTATTCATGGAAATTTCATCATAACAACAAGGATGATTTTTGTCTATGAATCAATATAGTATCAAAATTATCATAAAATTGACATGAATCTCTCATAAATTCATATAAAGAATTTACTAATATAATAATTACTTTTAATTGATGGTTAACATCACCACCTCTCCCTTAATAAGGTTTTAAAAATTATATAAAGTCATTTTTTCAATGTTTTATAAAGATGAGACATTTTCTTATAGTAACCTCGTGTGTTTCCCTGGTAAAAATTAATCTAATGGAATGAATCTTTTTTGAGGGTTGAAAAGTAGCCCTCAATCATGAATTATTAGGGAATATAAATCTGAGTTAGTAGTGATCGAGAGTGATGGTGGTGATGCTAATTTTCAAAGATCCATGATATGTTACCATAAGCTACCAAGACTATTAGGAATCACTAATAGGTATTATGATATAATATTCATGAGTTTGTAAGGAAACCTAATTTGGGTTGAGAATTAATGACGCATAATGATCCAATTTAAAGATGATTTGTGGTGGTTGTTATATTAAATGTAAAAAATATGTTGTGAATTTGAAGATGTAATCAAGGATAATAATTAATTGTTAGATAAATTCAAATTCTATCATTTATCAAGATTATATGTAATCACATGAATTTTATGATAAGATTGGGGATAGAAAAAACATTATACTAAGACCCAAAGATGAATGATTGTGTTGTGATTGAACAAAAATATAGTGGAAATGATGATCCATATAAAGTATTGAAGAAATTTATTAATAAATGGATTTTGTTTGAAGTAATTAATATGAAAATATATGTGGGGGATTGAAACATCCAACCACTATGGAAATGAGAAAAAGGTGAGGTAACACTATGTGTCCAAGGAAATTTCTCGATTAAATTCTAACGATAAGACATTTGAGTTCCCATGGTTCTATAAATTAGTGTATTAGACCACTGATAAAATTATAATCTCAATTAATGTATGAGAATGTGAGGATGATATTATAGTGGGAGTCATATTATGAACTAGACCAAAATTACCCCACAATAATTCTTATTTCATAGTTACCTATATAATAATACAGAGATCCAAAGTAAAACACAAATGGGGGTAATGGTATTTTCATTGGGAGATTAGCTCATGTAATTTGAATAATATGATATACTGTGACAAATACTACGTAACATCCAATAATAAGAAGTTATATAGAGTTTATAATGATAAGAATTATTTGGATTGGGTTTTTTTGGGATCAATGGAGTTGTAATGTGTGGAGTTAATAATATTATATGTTGGTATCTCTTCGGTCTACTTATAATCATATTTCCTAAAAACCATTTAATTATACCCTTATAAATAGGGGTAAAACAATTTATAAGGGTATTATTTTTTCTAATTTATATGAAATTTACTCTACATATACAACATAACTCAATTTATAAAATCTATTGTAAATAATTATTGTTTTTTCTCTACCTTTATTGTGTTCATTAACCTTTAGAAATGAAGGGATAACATGATAACCAGATCTAAGAAGTAAATCTTGAATATTTTTTGAGATTTTAATACCAAATGGTAATCAAATTAATTTTCTTTCTTAACCAAATTATATGGTGAAATATGGAGATGTGATGGAATGTTCACTTAAGTGATAGTTTTTATACTATTCTCCCAAATTAATTATAAATTATTCATTTATTATAGTTGAAAATGTGTGTTTTATGTGGTTTTAAGATTTTATGGTTATAAAAATATAACTGATACATGAGAGACATTATTGATGGATGTGGTTTGATTAATTTTTTATTTCCATAATGAGTATAGTATCTTACTCACAAGGAAACATTCCACAGATGGGTTACTATTATTTTGTTGGTAAGAGAGGTATTCATGTTATAGCATTTCTCATACACTAATCGACATTCATTGTTAAATATTTAAAAAAAATTGGATCTATTATAGGTAGTATAAAATGGATCAATTTGAGGATGATGTCGTTTTTCCAATATTTATTTCTTATTTATTATACTCTTTTATTAATTTTATTTCATTCAAATATATTTATATATATTTTTTAAGTATATAATGTTATAAAATTGATAAATAATCCAAATTTTTTTAGGACATAAAATGATGAATAGCCTAGGTCATTGGGGAAACCCTTGGGTTAGAAACTTATCTATATTCATGGAGTTTTCAAATTTATTTTTTGGATAACCCTAGGATAGGATTATAGTAGTGGATATTGAACTATTGTGGCTTTTTCAGACCTAATTCCTAATAGATATATATGGTTCATTGTGGTGTAAATCATTTTTGTAGTTGTATATCTATTAAAAATACCTTATAATAAAGATAATATTTCTTGTTTCTCACACACATTGGGTTCAAAGCCTATTCAAAATGTACAGTTCTTATAGATTTTTTTCCACTGTACTGGTATACATATCATACAATATCTCATTAGCTAATTATGTATAGTATAGTTATATATAAATATAGATGTGGTGTTTCTGATTTTTTTTTAATTTATATATATGCATATGTTATATGTTGATGTAAAATAAGGCATACCATGCATATTATACATTCTTGGAACTATTATTCAGTCTCTAGCCTATAAGGGAAAAACATTGGGTGGAAAACCTAGAATAATATCATCCAATGTTGGGATACAAGGACAGGTTGATTTAGAGTTGTATTGGAGTGTTTTAATCCCAAGGGGAGGTAAGTAATATTTATAGTCATGTGAAGATTTGATTGGAAATTTATAGGAAAAATTGTTACTTGGATTATAGTTATTTTTTCAAACAATGTGAGTTAGTTTTGTCATGATAGCCCATGTACCCATTCATCAAAACCTTGATAATATGTTGATCAAGTGGTATCTATAATGCACTAGTTGTGGAGTGTAGTCAAAATTGTACATGTATTATATAGTGGTCAGTTATGATCATTCATGTACAATTAGTGTGAGTTATTCCAAATGTCACAAACCAAATATTGTCACCATAAAAACCAACACCAAACCAGTCCCATGGCAATAAATGAAGGGTGTTCTTGATCCCCATGGGCTGGCCAAGTGTCTGGGTATCATATGCTGAATTTTTGGAATGATCTACCTGAGATTATAAGCATAAAACAACAGATAAATTCCATACAACAAATCTGTATTTTTTCGGACAAACCATCATTTACAGAAATTAAGAATTTAATTACACAATTTATAACAATTCTCAAAGACTATAAAAACATAATAAACCCCAATTGGACATCCCAAGAACCTTTTTATGGCCATAGGCACTACCCTCAATCTATCTCCACAACACTGCATCATAATGGACTACTAAAATCCTGAACCACTGGCACTAATCGCCTTACCCAAACCTGTGAAAAAATAACCAACTCTACTTACACACAAAGGTGTAAGTAGGGTGTGAGCCAAATCCTAGTAGGATTTCCCCAATAAATTATTCTATGTGATAAACATTCTAAGAAGGAAAGGTTTAATGTTTTCATAAACATGAGATGATATTAATAATTTTAAAGAGATGCAACTTTAAATAAAACATTTTTTAAGTGTGATACTTTATAGAATCCACACTTTTAAAATAAAATTACAAAGATTATTAATTTTCCAGCCAAATTTAAGGTATGCCGACAGTATGAATAATGTATATAATGATAACAAAAAATTGGAAAATAACAACTTGGAACTAGCTCAATGTGGGTCCCTGGTACATTGTATCATGGTGAAATTATCCATGACAATAATTGTTCTCATGCACATGATCCACTAGTAGGGATCATAACTATAACCTATTGGTCCCTCAAATCATCATAATAATCATCATCATAGTTTATGTAGTCTTTTCATCGTCAAAATTGCTACGTTAAACTGGGGAAAATCCCTAAGAGATCACAAGCATACTAGTACACATCCACCCACCATGATACCTAAGTTATTCCTCTTGTTATAAAACAAGTTCCACAAGACATGAAATACAATTTACACATTAAAATAAGACTTATAAGTCAAACTTACACCAAAAAAATCACATACATGTCACATAAAACTCCTTTCACAAAGAAAATTTATTTTTTCACATCATACTCACACAAAACCTCCCAAAAATGTGTTTCTCACCTTTCTTGAAATTTTTTAAAACATTTCAGAAAATTATAAATAATTCTAAAATTTTTTAACATCTTAAATTACCACATTATCTTTAAAAACCCATCTTAGTTGAACACACTAACCAAAATATCCAGCGATATGTTTCATATCTATTTCACAATATGATAAATCCTTTAACCAATTCTATAAAACGTTTACAAGATGGTGAACATCACATAACAGCCCATTCACAACAAAGTGGACTATTTTATAAACATACACACACCCAAACATTATATAATCTTTCTTTTCACACTTTCTATAACTCAATAACCGATTTACAATTTTCATAAAATAGTTTCAAGTAATATAACAACGTTTTTCACATAAGACCCATTCAAAATCCCCCTTTTGAGGCCAAAATCAAACTAAATAATTACTTAACTAGAATTGGAAGCCACTTTAAAAATATAATAAATCACTTTCATATTTTATAAAACTTCTTCACAAGTTATCACATGAGTCACATTTGAAAATTACACAACTTCAAGAAAATATTAAACTTTAATACTAAATTCTTAACTAATTCTACCATAAATGGTTTTCACACCCCACAAAACATACGAGAAACATTATAAATTAATAAATCAATCATGATAACTCATAAATAATTTCATACACACGGAATCACTTACCTTTTGGGTCAAACCACCAATTCATTGTGTGAACCCTCAACCGCACCATTGTTGCACTGTGAGGGAGTTAAATCCCATCCTAAACCCCAATATTTGACCAAAAAGACACCAAATCAAACTATATATAAGAACACTAACTTTTGGACATTCTATCACTTCCTGATAGAGGGAGGAACCCCCAAAATTATGGAAGGAGGCGAAAGAGGAATCGTTTACCTTGAAAAATATTTATGTTTCCCTACCTAAAACCCATTCAAAGATGTGTTCCATGGGAGATTGAGGGATCATGGAGGTCTCCCATGGATACTAGGGTCGAATGGGAGAATAATGGGGTGGATTATGTTTATTTCCGAGATGTAAAAATTGACATTCCAAAAAATATTTGTAATGTGATAGAAACCTTACATGGTTTGGCTGAATGGTTTAGTAAATCATTTCCCAAAACTGTGAGGCCTTTTATAGCCACAAAAAACCATTCCATTATCCTCAAATTTTAAGGGGGTCTAAAAAGGAAACCCTGGGGAAATCATAGTCCAAGTATATGAGAGAAAAGTTCCGAAAACAATGCACTTCCTTCACCCGAAAACTAATACAACTCATTGGTACAAACCACCTTCACATCATACCCCACAAGTGGTACCACTAGGAGTGCCACTAATCTAACTCCAAAGCACCACAACCTCATAGAATCCCTTTTAAAAAAAGAGGATTCCATATACCATACATGACCCCTAAGACCAAGGTCATAGATCAGGAAGACAATATACACCATAATTTTAAACCCAGAATACCCGAAAACCAAGAGAATTCTAAAAACCAAAAGTGGATTTGAAACAATGAATGGAATCAAAAATTCGGGTGTGAAAATCCTCTTAAAAATAAAGCATTACACCCTAATAAATCTACAACAAGTCCAAAGGTAAAAAAACCAAACCTAAATTAAATACCATGATGTACTCCTTTTCCATGTTTCATCCACCCCCAAATAGGCTATGATATCTCTAGTTGTTCATTCAAGGAAGGAATACTCTCACCATCCAAAAATTAAACCACTATCTAAAAATGATCAAGAAAAATCAGACATTATCCAAATGTAAAACTCCTCACACATAATCTTATTAGGAATTGATCAATTTATCCAAACAAACAACGACATAGAACAAGGTTAAACAACCCTTACATTAATTAAACAATTGGAAACTCTCCAATCTCAATGTTTTCCCACAGAAGATGCTGGTAGTTAAATAATTCCAAATCAGTCTACCTATAACCAATCCAAGGCCTTGAAAAAATTTGAGTTACTAGTATGGGATGCCACAAATGCACTCCCCATCATAATGAGTCTACATAAATTTTCTGTACATAGAATTAAGACACTAACAGGGTGAGCCCCGAATAGACTCCCAGGTACAAGGGGTAGACATCCATTTAAAATTTTAAAATTAAATTACATGAGATTCATAGAGGGTATTCCCACCATAATAACTAACCATATTAACCGATATGTATGGGCCGACCAAGGAATACTCCAAAATTTAATGATTATGGATAGTCTTAGTGTTAGTCTACACGATTTTGGAAACCATGCACTAACCATGTGGATCCTTCTATCATCATGATCACTTGTGGGTGGTTACTAATAGCTACATGCCCAGTATTTATAGATGAATTTCAAACCTTTTTCTAAAATATTTATGGAAACCAAAGGGGGATGGAATGAAATTCAATGATAACAAGGACATGAGTTCCTACCACCTCTTTCTATCGAACATGGTCAAAAAAATAAAGATGATGAAACCAGAGGTTTAAACTATTCCCATAATTCATACTGAGGATAGAAATTTTTACAAGGCTTTTAAAGACCATGGTATTTCCCCGAACTATGCGCTGGCTTCACTATGAGACATATGGCTATTTCTCAAATGATTGAAGCATCTTCGGCCTCATAGTTAGGATTTGGAAACCCCCAATATGGAACTTCTACTTTTGGTTCCATGAAAATGATACCCAAATCCCTAATGGGTTCACCAATACATAACACATTCCAAACTCAAATTACCGTAACTTGACATTTCACTGAAAAAAATTCTTAGAAGATGCACACACATCACCCATTGTTTTTTTTGTATGAGAAACGGAGAGAAGAAAGGATATATTGAAAAACCTTTCTCAAAATAAAGGATGTGAAGTTTTCTTAAGAGTAGACACACATATAAATAACCAAAAAATCACAAAATATTGTACAACATGACCATTAATGTAAAATGACCACACGATATCACAAGGTTCGACCGAACATGGCCATTGTGACTGATAGAAACAATACATGAAGAGGGACCTTATGCAACATCCCCAAACATAAAATAGTTCTATAAAGTGTCCATAAAAACCAATTAAAACCATATTTCCAACGTTGGTGGGTTGAAATGAACCTCTTATTCTAAGAGACTATGAATTATGTAGAGTCTCTATTAGACACCATCCACACAAACAACCCCATACCACTTCTACCTTTAATGAATTCGATAACTTAATAAACTAAGGTATCCTTCAACCTTCTAAGATCACTCTCCCTCTACAAGAGGATTCACAAAACAAGGAAATAGAGGATGTAGACTCATTAAACAATTCTTGAGAAAATATCTCTTATATTGATTGACTGTGGATTCTTCCAATGATGAAACAATCCATGTTGCACTTCAATTTTTCACTAACCCTTAATGGGGTGTACCTTATCCAAGGAGAAACCCAAGCACCCAACCAAGCTGGTCCATTGGTCAATTCATACCACAAAATAGTTCAAATCACCAAAACAGAACCACTATAAAGGTTTCCAAATGAATTTCTCATTAAGAGACCACTAAATATCCCTTCAACCCAGCGTACCGACCAAACACAATCCCAAACACCATTAAAATAGGAGAGGTTCTTGGTCTCAAAAAATCCCATAACAACAAAATTTCTAAAAACACATAAGACACACCACCCCAATACAATCATCTAGATGTAATGTTTTTTTTAGAATCATCTATTTGAAAACAAAAGGTTCAGTGGTTACTGTATCCACCAATGGTACCCCACCCCCCTGGGCCTCACACATGCATGTTTTCGTACCACAACATAAACCCTCCTCATATACATCCCAGAACTTATCCATTCATTCTATTAACCATCCATCATCTCATATATCCCTAAGAATTTGGATTCTCATTTAAATACCAAAGGCAAAAACAAAAAACCTTTCCACTTTTCAAAACCAAAATATTCAACAAATACTTTATATTTTTCATGATCTCTAACGACAAAATCAAACCCAATTTACAGCACACAAATATTTTCATGAAGGAAAATCATTCAAATGAAAACTGAATATCAAGCTTTTCACCTCAATTTCAAAACATCTCAACCTGTTTCAAAAAACATCAAATTTTTTCAAATATACCATTTTATCTGCACCAATTCATTGAAAAAATAATATTCTCTTGTGGAAAACATGTTGCCAATTATCTGTACCACATTTCAAAATATCACTAATAATTTCTTAATAACTCACTTTGAATTAATATAAATTAATTTCAAAACATTTCATCCTGTTACAAAAACTCTTTAAATTTCATGAAAAACACCCTTTTATAAATACCTATTAAATTGTGAACTCAAAACTTCTCATTTCAAAACAAGATTCCAAAATTTTATAAATCATTTCAAATGATCTCTAGTTACCAAATCAAAATAAATTTCCAAACAACACACATGACCTCCAAAAAATTCCATCCCATTAAAAAAATTATCAATAGTTTAGAAAACACTATTGGAAACACATTTTAAAAACCATATACAATATAATTAATGCTTTCAATAATGTGTAAACACGCTATTTTCCATTTCAAAAAAAAATTCTAAAAATTTAGTTTTCGCATTATAGAAATCAATCCACATCCTATTTACTAAAATATCATTTCATTAAATATCAAAATTCATAAAAAACATCATTTTTTTCTATAAAACCATTTTGCAAAATTCAAAAAATCAAGAGACACAAGACAATGTGAGAGGAAACTAGTTTCAGTTGGTGAATTAGACTTATGGTTGGCAGTCATACTGCAATCACATTACCATCCTCAAGATTTTCCTAGGGAAATATCCCCACATCCACATAGCCTTAAAGGCCTTTAAATCTCACTAATACAATTATCCTAACTCTCTTATCATTTCTCCTAATCATCAGAAATCAAAGAAATCCAAAGTACTCAGAAAAAAACCCTAATTTATGTGTCCAGTTATATCATGTCACGACGTGTGTTGTCCATGAAGCCTACTCATAATCAGAATTTCAAGACCTAAAAATTATAACTCTAGACTACCCTATATCATTCCCACATAAAATGACCAAAAATAGGGAACCTCCTTTGATACCATTTTTTCACGAACAGAATCTGGTCGCCATCAAAAACGGCACCAAACCTGGCCAGTGTCAAGACCCGAATGGCATTCCTGATACCCTCGGACTGGCACAAGTTCTCGGCTAGCATATGATAAAATTTGGGAATGATTATCCTGATATTATAAAATATAAAACTCCGAAAAATACAATATATTAAATCTATATTTTTAGAAACAAACCATCTTTTACAGAAATTCAGAATTGAATTACATAATTTAAAACAATTCTAAATGACTATAAAAACTGAAGAAACCCAAAATGGATATACCCAAGAACCTTATCATTGCAAGAAACATCTCCCCCAAGCCATCTTCATAACACATAATCATGAAGGACCACTGAAAATCCCAAGCCACTGGCACTAAATGCTTTACCCAAACCTACCCAAAAAATATCCAAGTCTACACACAGCCAATAGGGTATTTAGGGTGTGATCTCAATCAATGTAGGATTCCACCACTAAATGATTCCATGTGATAAACATTAAATAATGAAAATATTACATGTTTTCATAAACATGAGATCCTGTTATGAATTTTAAAGAGATGCAACATTAAATAAAAATAGTTTTCAAGTGGGATGCTTTAAAGAATCACCCCTTTTAAAATAAAATTCCAAATATACAAAATTTTCTAGAAAAACACACCTTATGCTAACGATAAGAATAATGTATCTAATTAGCACATGTAATAGGAAAATAACCCCTTGGAACAAGCTCATAGTGGGTCCCAAGTACCTTATATCTGTGTGAGGTAACTATCACAATATTTATTCTTGTGCATAAAAGCCACTAGTAGGGACCATACCAACAACCTAGTGGTCAAACAATATCGTCATCATAATCATCATCATTTTTTATTTAGTGTTGTCTATGTGAAACTTCAGCCAAACCCCACAGGATCACAAGCATTCTAGTACACATACAACCATCTAGATACCTAGGCTTTCCCTCTTGTGCTCAAACAAGTTACACAAGCTATGAAATACAACTTTCACATCCAAATACCACTTCCAAGTCACACTTATACCAAAAATCCCACATACATGTCACAAAATACTTATTTCACAAACAATATTCATTTTTCACATCATACTAAAAAATAGCCCCCAAACAAGTCTCACACATTTTGGGCAATTTTATAAAACATTTCAGCTATTTATAAAAAAATAAAAAGTTTGGCATCTTAAATCACCACTTTACCATTAAAAATCCTATATTATGTGAACACACTCACCAAAATATCCAGCGATATGTTTCATATCCCTTTTAAAATTCGATATAGCCTTTAAGAAATTTTATAAAACGTTTCAAAGATGTTAAACATCACATAACTATCCCATCCCAACAATGTGGGACATTTTAAAAACTTACACCCACCCAAAAAATACATAATCATCCTTTTAAAACATTTTTTAACTCAATCACCCATTTATAATTTTCATAAAACTCTTTCAAGAAGTACAACATGGTTTTTCACATATAATCCTTTCAAAAACCCCCATTTTATGCCAATATCACACTAAAAAATTACTTAACCAGAATTGGGAGCCCCTTCCAACATATAATAAATCACTTTTATATTCTATAAAACAACCACATAAGATATCACATGAGTTACATTTGAAAAATAAAAAACATCACGAAAAAATGTAACTTTAATACTAATTAGTTAACTAATTCTACCAAAAAATGTTTTTGAACCACAAAAAACATTTTAGGAACATGATAAATTAATAAATCAAGCACAATGACTCCTCAATAATTTATTTCACATGGAATCGCCTACCTTTTGTGTAAAAAACCCTAATTCGTTGTGTGAAACATCAACTGCACCACCGCAGCACCATGAGGGCGTGAAATCCAACCTAAAACCCCATGATTTGACCAAAAAGACACCATATCAATTCCTAGGTACAAAACCTAACTTCTGTAAATTTTATAACTTTATGAAAGCGAGAGTAAACCCCAATAATATAGATGAAAATGGATGAGGAATCAATTACCATGAAAATATTGATGTTTCTCCTCCAAAAACCCCATCCAAGATGGGTTCCATGTGTGATTGAGAGAGCATGGAGGCCTCCCCTGGATGCTAGGGTCAAAGGGGGGAAAATGGGGTAGATTAGATTTATTTATGGCAAGTAGGAATTTGAATTTGAAAAATATTTTTAATGACCTAGACACCCTGCAAGGTTTGGGTACATGGTTTTCTAAACCGTGAATCCAAACCATGCGGCCTATTATGGACACCCAAAACAAAGCTATTATTCTCCAATTTTATGGGGGCCAATGGGAAAAGTATGGGGTAAATTTATTCAAAGGATGGGGGAGAAAAATTCACAATACAAAGCACTCCCTTCACTAGAAGACTCATCCAACTCATGGGTGAAAATAACCACAATAACATACCCACAAGTGGTGTCACAGGGAGTGACACTAATCATACACCAAATCACAACAACCTCATACCATCCCTTTGAAAAAATATAAGGTCATGTTTTATACATGATCCCTATGACCAAGGTCATAGATCAAGAACACCATTGACACCAAAAGTTTAACCCTGGAACACCCGAAAAACAAGAGAATTCTACGAACCATAAGAGGATTTAAAACAAAGTATGGAATCGATAATCTTGGTGTGACACTAAATATTCTATAATCCTACTAGGATCATTTTATTTACGTGATGCTATAATTTTTGGATAGAGAGTTTCTATTCCAAGGTGGAGTCATGATAAACACATTCCTATGGTTGAGCCTCTCACCAGTGATTAGTTTAATGGCGTGGAACTAATTCCAAGACTCAATTGAGCGATATCCTTTCTCGTGATTAGAGGAATACTCTCACCCATTTTTTCGTATTTTATATAAAAAACCGGAACCAACACTCACATATCGTGTTCTAAAAACATAATATTTAAAAATATAGTGTTGATATAGAAAAATATGACATAAGATTGGGTAAATAAAAACATACCGAATCCAATAGAAATATTTTATCATTAACATACCCAATGAAATTTTAAGATTATATATTTGTATAATTAGGGCAACATATTTAAAAAAATGCCCATTTATTCAAGTGATCACAATTCTGACTATATACATCTTTTCATATTTCACAATAATTCTTCAATATCTCCCATAAGATTCACCACATGTGATATATTTTTATAAAAAATATAATTTAACATAATTCTTTGTAACATGAGGAAATGGGAAAAAAATTAATGGTGATATAAAATTCCATATAAGCATAAATATAATTTTTAATAATTGGATATAAATAACAAACATCAAATGATATAAGATAATGATTACATAATCAATGTTCATGAGGATTCCATTAGAGAATTCATACCCAACAAAATGTAAATCATAAATCATGTGGTATGGAATCTATATTTTATATACGGAAAGATTCATATCAGTAAACAATAAAAAACCATGAAAAAAATTCTTGACTAATAGATCCATTATAACTCATATAAAACAATTAAGGAAATATAGGTTTCCTAGCACATAAAATATTAGTCATGAATTTCCCTAACTAGATAACTCTTATATCTTTTAAGGGTAAACTATAATTGTCAAAATCCATTATCTATACGCGGTAACATACAATTAGTTAACTATATTTTCTCTTGTAAGTAACATAAATCTATCATACATTAAGATTAACTTCATTCCAGTTAACTCCATCTCATTACCCAAAACATGAGAGGTATATAACAAACCCACTAATATTATACTAGAACAATTATATTAAGGATTTTGGTTTAATTATGAATAATTTGTTATTTAATAATTTATTTGTACCATATATTAAAACATAAACTATGAATGCCTAAATTTCAGCAAAATGATCATAGATCTATTTACCTTTAAGAAATTTGTTTAAATTTATTTCAATATAAACATAAAATATTTAGAGAATAAAGTAAATTTTTTCAAAAGATCATATCCACAGTGAGGAATATTTATCATTAATTTATCTTTACCAAGATGAAAATTTCGATTAAAATGTCATTCATTATTTTATTATAAAACATAATACAATATATATTCACTTTGATGAAATCTTAACTAAAAAACCTCAATATTGAAAAAATATATTTCTTAGAAATGAACTATAGAAACATGAAAAGGAATATTCAATGAAATTAATGTCCATGAAAGATTTAAAATATTTTCAATCCTTATATGTTAAAATATAATACTCTTTTAACACCCTTATTAAAGGTCAAAATTGACCTATTTAAAAAATTATTCTTTTATAACATTCATTTTAAAAGTTTGTAAATAAAGTAATATAAAATTAAAATGAACTTCTCAAAAAAAATTAATGCTTATCTAAAAAATTGTGTAAAATAAAGTTTATGAAAATGGGCTTTGAAGAAAAAGTTCATCTAATAAAGGGGAAATAAGGATGTCTTTTATTTAAAAGCATTTTATTGTGAATTTATATTACTAAATATGGTAAAATATTAATAAAGAAAAAAATGATTTTAATAACCAAAAAAGAATAAAATATATAGGTTTTAATGGATTTGAACACTATAATTTCCCCCAATTTTCATTTATCATAGTTAACATTGAAAAAATGTGATTGTACGATAATTCCATACCACTAGGTTACTATTGAATCATAATCCCACGAAAGAAGAAATTTCAAATGAATCATTAAATAACATGAACATAAATATATTCATGATATAACATATCAAATTAAAAATTGATAGACCTCACAATAGAATATAGGAATATAAAATTACATATGTCCTAAAGAAGATGATTTCAGATGATAACCCATTACCAATTTGTAACAATCATGTCAATTTATCATGAATGAAATAATTTAATTTATAACATTAAATACCAATAATTAATAAAAATATTTTATATAACCTATAAAAGGGTGTTATTTAAAAATATAAATATAGATAGGTTAATAAAATCAAATATGTACAAACCAAACAATATGTATATGAAGTATCCTTACGAAGAACATATTTTTGATGTTGGATTTATTCCATGAGGAGATTACGTGTAACAATTTTAAAAACATATTAAATGCTTTAAATATTATATAATATAAAAATAGTTCATTTCACACCTAATCAATGCATAATATACTCAAATATGTTGAATTATAACTCAATGAATGGGAATTAGTATATGAAAAAACCTTACCTCATGTTCAGACATACTACTTATGTCCCTTAACTCTTATATAATAAATAAATATTAATTATTTAATCCTTTAAAAAAAATTAATTATTTAATCTGCTACCATTAACCCATTTATCTACTTTATTTTAATGATATGTTTCATTTGAAAACTGATTATGTCCATGCGAAGTGTTTTAAGGATAATTGGTTCAAAATTACCTAATCAATTTGGTAGACTGATTAGGGTAAAAAGGTGTCAATATTTCATCATCCCCAGAATAATAATAATGAAATATTTCCCAATTTTCATATATAATGAAATTATTTTTATCCATGAAAATAGATCCTGAGAAACAAAATACATCATCTCATTAGGTGGTATCCTACATGTTTACAAGAGCAATGATTTTACATTTTTTTGCATGCAAAATAAAAAAATAAGAAACAATTTTATATTTCAAAACTATTAAAATTTTACATACATTAAAAAAAATTCATCTAAACCATACTCATGATAATCCATGAGTGTTATTTTTAAAAATTAAGTACATCAATATGTGGAGATGGTAGTCCATACATATGCATGTGAAATTAATCAATTTTTAATGAATGGATTGGTATGAATATAGATGATATATTATATATAAAAATGATAATTCTTCAATAAATATAATAAATTTAAATTAATTATTTCATAATAAGCCTCAATTAATGGTGGTTATAAGAATAAATATATATTAGTTTTACATGGTTGTGGAATACATGGATGTAAGAACGATGCTTTCATTCCCATTTGATGGAAAATACAAAAATAAAGTTATTATATTAAAATAAAAAAATATCATTATATTTCATATTCTTGATTTATTAGATTATAAATAATTGAGTATAGTTTAATGATGTATAAGAAGTAAATTTTAAATTTTTGATTAAGACGATTACATCCTCTTAGAAGAACCTCCTTTGAATATCTCTATAAGGGCCATAAGGAATATATGTTTAGAATAAAAAAATGTAATATATATAAGGAATTTTAGATGTGTATGGATGAGTAGAGTGGTGGTACCATTTTATAATTGAGGGGAATGGACTCCTTGGAATAACATAATGTCTTAAAATAATATAAATTATATTTTATATAAAAATAGAAAAAAAAATTAAAAAATTTATAATTTTTAAATATTTTATTCTCAAATCCTCTCACTAAATTATAATTTATAATATTTTGTTAGTGGTTTTGTTGTTATATCTTAATGTTAACCCCATTACCCATTTTGAATATTACCTTGTTATCAATGATTTTTAATCTATAGGGGTAAATAAATTTATTATTAATGTAAATGTAACCTATAGGTAGAAAATCGATTATATTATCGACCATATGTCATTTAGATATACAAATGTCTATTTTTTCTAAATTTTTTATCATTTATAAAATAAAATTAAACATTAAATACCATTAAATCCATTTTGGGACTATTCACATTATTTTAGTTAAAATACATCAAGTTAATTATTTCATTACTAAAAATTAAAAATATTTTAACATAATAATAAAATTATTAATATTTAACATCACATTTAATAACAATCATTAATTTTTTTTATTCCTATAAAAATATAATTGATATTAAAATAATTAGGGAAAACTTTATTATTTATTCATTTTATAAAAAAGTATTAAAGTCATTAAAAATGGAAAATAAAACCAACTATTCATAAATTTAGGTATCATATTTTTATGGTAGATCTAGATTCAAATAATATAAATAAGGTAGAAGATTGATAGTTCTTTAATGTCTTATCATGTAATTTTTATCCATAATTAATTTATTTACCCTTATCACGGTAATAAATATATATCATGTTAACTATTCACATTGAGAAAAAGTGAAACGAGGTCAAGATTAAAAAATTTCAACTACATGATTACAAATATATAATATATTTAATGAAATTAATTCATATAAGTAGGAAAAAAAATTTAAATCTAAATTCAGAAAACCTAATGAAAAAGAGTTTTTTTTAAAACGTTTTCTTAATCCAAAAATGACCTCATACTAAAATAAAGTATAATAATGATTCATATTTAATTAATTAGATAACATAAAATTATATGAGAATTATTTTATATTAAAATAAATTTAAAAACGTACTATTATTTAAATATTACTTACTTTAATTCAATGAAATGAAATTTATATAAAATTTTATACTATTCACTATTTATTAAAAATATATATTCTTAAAAAAATCAAACAATTCTATATTAATATAATTTAAATATGATTATTTCAAAAGGTTTATCCTTTTTATAAAATAATATTTTATTAATTGGGAAAATTTATTTTAAAACTTCTCTCACAAAAATTATTAATACCCATTTTTGAACAAAGTATATTATTAAATAATTAAAAGATTTTAGTAATAATTGACTCTTAATATCTAAATAATAATAAAAAAAAGTAGTTTTATATTGGGAGAATTATATATAAATACATATTTCATAATTTGGTTACCCTTATTAATTCCCACAAATTAAAAATATTACTTATAATGATTTTATTTAAATAATAATATTTTGTTGTCATTAAATCCTTGTATTTCATGTATTGTATTCTATCGATCATGTCCTTATATTGAAATTGTAGGGAATTACAATCCCCCATTATTAAATAAATATCATCCTCATAATTTTATTTTCATCTTGGTAATTCAAGGGTATAATATTTAAAATCACTTCGTTTAAACCCCTCATTGTAATTGGTATAACAAAACATCCTTTTGAAAAAAATTAAAGGGAAATATGAAGGTCATATAGAAAAACATATAACCAGGTTCCCATATTGGATAAAATAGTGGGAATTTAAAATATATATGTGGAGGAGAAAATTAATATTCAAATAATAATGTAGTGTGATAGATAAAACTAATCACAAGATATTGTATGATCATTAAAAATTCAATAACCATAAAAACATTAATCAATGATGTGTTAAAAATATCATCAATTCAATAGAAGTGACTGCAAGAAAATAAACAATTATCATTTTAATTCTCATTTGACAAAGGGAGAGTGATCCTTTTATTATTAAAATAGGTAAGATAATATTATTCACTTACATGATGTCTTCAAATCCATAAATGATATTTCAACATTCGGTTGCATGTTTCAATCAACTCCCACCTTAATATCACCCTATAACCCATATAATTAATATCCAAGAGGAATCATTATAATTTCTAAAGAAGTAAAAGTAATATTATATATATAATTTGATATTTAAAATAATGAAAATATATTCACCCTTTATTTAATAAAACCAAAATGTTTTTCATAAGGTAATATAATATTAAAAATAAAGAAAGCATCTTATTCAAAAATAATACATGTATCTCCAAAATAAACATAATAACATAAGGATTTCAACTTATGTTATTCTATGAATTATAATCCTTATATCTCAAATAACATTAATAACCTCATAATTACAAAAATGGTTTAAACTAGAATGTTATTTTATATCGTTCATATGACATCCTCAAAAATGTAAAAATATTATTCTGAAATAATTATTATCATTAAACTTAAAAGTCATATTTACATAAACCAGATAAACATTCTTCTAAAACAACATCAATCACATTAAAATTACATTACATAAAACCTAAATATTAGGTTTCTATGAATTTAAATATAATATTTAACTTAAACTTATTAAACCTTGATGGTATATATAAATCATAAGTTAACCTCTTATAAAAAATCATAATTTTCATAGTTCTCAAAATAATTATGTAACAAAAAGTATAAAAACCTAAACCCACACTCCGGGATCAATAGAAAAAAATGTCGTCATTACATTTATTGATTTTATACTAAAACAAATGACCCAATTTGTTATAATTAAAACATAAAAAATCAAATATAAATACTAGTTTTCATAAATACCAAAGGATGTTACAGGTTTATAATTTTTAGGAACTCAGAATATAACAATTCTCATGTCATTAAGTGATCCTTTTTTCAAATATACACTTATTTTATTCATTTATAATTTGTATCTAACATCTCCCATAAATGTTTCCCAACATGAAACCTTTTTCAGATATTATTCATTTTATACCAATATTCATAAATTGGGGAAATTCAAAATGTAAATACCTCAAAATTTCAAGGAAATTTTTTTCTTTAATACTTTGTAATTTTACGATTCTGCGGTTTATAGCAGCACTTGATTCCGAGGCCCGGTGTGCTCGAAATAAATTTCTTAAGTTTTGTTCAGGTACGTTCAGTAAACATATGTGTGGTATTTTATATCATTTGAGTCGGTGCTTGGAATTGAAATATGAGGACACTGATGAACTCGCAGTGCCAGTATTCGCTTAAGGGGACCTTTATCCACAGTTGTGTTTTATGCGGGTTAAGAGTTAATTTTTTTGGGATTTAGAATAAAATAAATAAAATAGTAGTACACAATTTTATTTAAAGATGTTAGTTTTATCCTATAATGGAAAGTTATATATGAGGGCCCACACCCACATAACCTCCCATGAGAGGATAATGTGAGGTGGGGCCCACAAGAACCCCTAACCTTTCAACTCCCTTAAAATCCCCATTAATCCCCCCTTAATTAATTTGACAACTCTCCCCTTAATTAGTGTGATCTTTTCACCTCCCTCTCTCCCATTAATTTTTTCCAACACTTTTTTTTAATGAATTGAACCCTACTATTAATTAATTAATGTGTTTAAATTTTGAAAATTCATGTGTGAATATAATAATAGCCTTAACAATTATTTTATTTTGCCACTCGTTGTGTTGAGAGAATCTTGGGAGAGCTCTTGAGAATAATATAATAGAGTTCTTCATTCGATGCAGAACCGCCGAAAAACGACGATCATCTGCTTCAAACTTCATCCAAGCCAAAAGAATAAGGTGCCACCCACATGGAACATCGATGACACGCCTTCCTCAGCCTCTTCTTCCCCAACTTCAAGGAGTTGACCCCACCTCCCCGCGACTCTGTCTACGAACGAACCATATTTTGAGGTAGGGGTTTTTTTTAATTTTAATTGAATTAAATTGTTCTTCATCCCTCGTTGAAACCATGTTTTATCTTTGGCCTTATGATACCGCCTAATGAGAAGGGCCCGAGACGAACGAACACGGCCTGACGACCCTCCGTTGACCCCTGTTTTATTTTTATGGAAGAGGTGGCAGTGACCAGAGGAAGCGGCAGCTATGTACCGGCTGCGTGGAGAGGAACTGCGGCCCGCATCCGCGGGCCTCTAGGCCGAAGATGAATCGGCCGACCGTAGTGGGTCGGGCAGGTGGAACTGTGACGCCCCATGGTGTCGCGCTGTGGAGGACCGAGGCCCGCGCTTCGCAAGCGGCTTCAGTAGGAGAACCAGCTGGCTCGTCGGTCGGCTGGGTTGGTGAAGGCTACGACACCTGTAGTTGTCGTGCAGGAGGGCCGCGGCCCGCACATGCGGGCCGCTCGCGCCGGGAAGACCGAATGGCTTCGGCAAGCCGGACAGGTGGGCGGTGCCACTCGGCCGGCCTGGCCGAGCTGCGGCCGGCCAGGCTGGGCTGCATGCTTCACCAGGCATGTCCAACACCAGCCAGGTCAGACACGCCAATACTGGGTCGACCCGACCTGCCAGCCCACTGGGCATAATGGGTTGGGCCTATTATGCTTAAATGCGAATAAATTCACAATTGTGCGTTTGATCGACGCGCTATGTGCGGAAATGGGATCCTTGTGATGTGAAATTCCTTTTTAGATACTCTATGTGTGTTTTGGATGACATTGTAAAATGTCCAGGTTTTGAACGAGTGTAATTTCAACTGGGCCCCTGGAATAGAAAAGCCAATATCTCTCAGATCGTGCATATGATTGATGTGTTGTATGTCGTGTTGGGTTCTTTTTAATGAGACAGAACTTTGGGATACATCAACTCTATATTTATTGATAGTTGATGTATCGACCCCCTGGGCTCGAGGAGCGGACCCTCTCAGAATCGAGTGTGTTGTGTGCGGAAACCCTAAAGCTGGTTGCGATAGTGACTACTACTGTACTAGAATCCTCTGTGGGTTTGACAGTGACGTCTACTGTACTATAATCTTCCATGGGTTTGGTGACGAGGACAACTGTACTAGAATCATCCGTGGGTTCGACAGCGACGACTACTGTACTAGAATCCTCCGTTGGTTCGGCAGTGATTACTACTGTACTGGAATCCTCCATGGGTTCGGCAGCGACGACTTCTGTGCTGGAATACTATGTGGGTTCGGCAACGACGACTACTGTACTGGAATCCCTTATGGGTTCAATATTGATGACTAAAATACTTGTATCCTAAGTGGGTCTGATAGTTTAACTTCTGTACTAGTATCCTGAGTGGATCTGACAGAGTAGCTAGCTAGTATCCAACGTTGGTCCGACAGCTTAGCTGGTCTAGTATCCTATGTGGGTCTGACATCTTAGATGAATCACTGACTATTTATAATCACCTCTACCTCTATATGAAATATTTATACCTATGTGAGATGATTTTTTACTTTCAATCATTATCATAGATGTGATAGACTTGTTTTCCTGTGTGGATTGGGTTGTGCTTGGGCTTGAGAGTTGGAGTTGAACTATGATCAACAACATAGGTATATGTATGGTCATATACCTATGTAGGTTTGTTTGATACTTCGTGATTGTATCTATCCTTTTGTGTTTTATCCTTCGTGGATTCTAGGAGACCTTCATGGGTCTTGGGTTCCCTACATATTATTGTATACTCACCCTTGCATGGGCTATGCCCGCACTACATTGTGTAGGATGCAGACGACGGACAGAACAGATTGAGGTGGAGGCTTTGGATCTGGATGGTACCCCGAGGTGGATCACTTGGCAAGATATACACGGAGTGGATGGCCGAACCCAAGGTGATGAGGAGGCCATATGTACCCACCCTTCAAGTGGTAATCCCGGAAGACAACTCAGTGGTTGTTGTTTTAATTTACTACAGTTGTACTAGATTTTCAATTGTACTTTACTTAATGTTGGGCTTGTATTTCTGGCCCCTTTCCTTTTAGCACTTACTTTTGTATTCGGAATTACTTAGTCCTTCCTTCTATTGCGTACTCTGTTGTGTTTGTTAACTTTTATAAACGAAATAGATTCCCTTTTTAGCGGGATTTACGCCTATGGTGCTAGTCGCTAGCCCCTGCCCTATGGAAGGTGGGCTTGCGGTAGTCATTACATGTGCCCCGAGGACGAGTCGTGAAAAATTGGTATCAAATGAGTTGGTTCTACCACAGAACATAGACTCTGTATTATTTTCTATGAAGCAATCGTTTTAAGAGTATTGAGTGTGTTTTTCAGTCCAGGGAGTCTAGTGTTGGTGCGGCGACCGACATAACCATACACTAGGAGGCTGACCTCTAATTTACGACTCAGTGCACAAAAACACTGATTGTGTGTGTATTTCGATAGTTTTCATTGTGATTACTCTGTGTCAGCTCACCAAGTATACTATTTGACAATGGAGAACCTGTTTTATTTTGGATTCCCCCATGAAGGCAGCCAGCTGGGTTTCTGAGTTACGTACGAGATGGTAGCCCACCGAGCGACTAGGCCTCGGTGCAGGGCCCCATCACAACAGAGGCACCGGTGGTGCCACTACCCGATGGGCCACTAATAGCACCATCCCTAGCCGAATAGAGTTTACACTGTATCATTACATTGCACGAGTTCCAGCAATAGAGGTCGCCCAGGTTTTGGGGAGAGACAGACCCCCAGGTAGCTGAGGATTGGATGGAGGCTATCGTCAGTGTTTTCATATTGGTAGGGACACCATCCGACCTCATGGTGATCCTTTCCGCGAGTCTTCTACATGTAGCGGAAGGCAGATGGTGGAGCATGATGCTCGAGGTTCATGATGAGACATCTTTACTATAGACAGACTTCGAGAGTCTCTTTCACTCGGAGTTTGTAACAGCCACCCTTCATGTGGTGTGGATTCAGGAGTTACTTCATCTACAGTAGCTAAGCATGAAAGTAGCTCAGTGCTCAGCTAAATTCACTGACCTCTCACGCGACTCCACGGACATGGTACGGGAACCATTCTTCAGGGCCCGTACCTCTGAGGAGTGACTCAGACATGAGATCAGGGCTTCGATGATCTCCCTCAACATCCTGACGCATGTGGGGGTGCTGGAGAGAGCCCTTCTAGTAGGGAGTTTTCTCGCTGAGCAGTCACCAGTGGCGAGACCCTCCGCAGGATGACATGTAGCTGAGTTTTTTGTAGCTGGCAGTAGACATTTGACATAGAGGTCCAAGCTGACCAGGCCATCAGGTGGGAGACCTTAGGATACAGGTTCGGTTTTGAGGGGCACATGAAACTGTGCCAGCAATACGAGGATAAGGTAGTGTTATGCATGCGACGGGCAGGGTAACCTGGATAGAGACTACCCGACCCACTCTTCAGATGAGCAGCAGGCAGTAAAGGGACCTCCCAGGCAGAGGCAGTGGTTCGACCATGGTGGTCTACTGGGAGCAGGCAGACGAGGAAGAGGAGCTGGCTGAGCAGTAGGTGGTGGAAGACGTTTCAAGGCCCTGCCACCAGCACCACCTAGAGGTCCACCCCAACCGTAGGGAACAGATGGACACGGGAGAACTCAACTCTATGCAGGTGAGGACTACGACCATAGTGCTCCATGAGCAGGTGTACATGAGCAGGACTCGCTCTAGGCTTGGAGACTATTGTTCATGATTCTTATAACTTGTTGATGTCATTGTTTGTGGTGGCTTTTTGTCTTTGTACATCGAGTTGTTGTAATAGAAGACACTTTTCCATGTGATATTTCCTTTCCTAACTTTTTGTATGGTTTATACTGAGAGGTTCTGGTTAAAACTGTATACTTGACCCTCACATTCGAGATTCCTACTAGAGGAAACCCAATGACCACACACTACTGCCAATAGTGTGACTCAACCCTTGGAGGTGAGAGTGATGGTTGGATCTCTTGGTAGTAGTGTCGAGTTCTTAAGACGTTGTCCATGGAATGAAATAGAACAATTCATGTCAGGATTGACTTTATTAGGAAAAGAATGTGGTTCATCCAGGGGATGAGACCAGATTTCTCTTTTTAGAAAAGGAGAAATAATAGAATCTCTTGTCAGACTTAAGAGAAAAAGGATGTAGTCGAGTTCTTTACAAACGGATAGTCACACCCATAGTTCGTTGAGTGAACAGTTTACGGTTTACTATTATCTAAAAAGTCTCATGTGTGTCTTCTCATATAAGGACCTGGACCTGATACAGTGGCGTAGGCTTGAGTTCCTCCAGGACTATGACTTTGAGATAGTCTATACTCTTGGGATGGGGAACGTTGTAGAAGAGTTCATTTTACAATGCCTCACTTGTCAGCAAGTGTAGACGGAACACCAAGTACCAGCTGGCTTAGTACAACCCTTATAGGTCCCTGAGTGGAAGCGGGATGGGATATCCATGAATTTCATGATGGGACTTCCACATACATCCAGAGGGCACGACTCCATCTGGGTGATCGTTGACCGACTCACCAAGTCGGCCCACTTCCTACCGATCAGAGAGCAGGGCTCGGTAGAGAGCTTGAAACGCCTCTACATTAAAGAGATCGTATGGATTCATGGTGTGCCATCGACTATCATCTTCGATCGAGATGCTCGTTTCACTTCCTGGCTTCGGATGGGGTTACAAGAGTCTTTTGGGACGCAACTATGTCTGAGCACCGCCTTCCATCCTTAGAAGGATGTCTTGAAATAGAGGAACATTTATACTCTCAAGGATATGCTCTTTGCATGTGTCCTTGACTTTGGTCGCAGCTGGGAGGATCACTTACCCTTGGTGGAGTTTACATACAACAACAGCTACCACTCCACCATCGGGATGGCACCTTACGAGGCAGTGTATGGCCGACCTTGCAGATCACCTCTTTACTGGACCGACCTAGGGGAGTTAGCACTTGTTGGACCAGAGATGGTTCAGGCTATGATGGAGAAGGTGTGGAGCATCCAGGAGCGGATGAAGACTTCACAGAGCAGATAGAAGTCCTTGGTTGATAGGAGACGAAGACCTCTAGATTTTGAGGTTGGCGACCACGTTTTCTTATAGCTATCACCTCGATAAGGTCTATAGAGATTTGGCTGGGGTGGAAAGTTGTCTCTAAGTTTCATCGGACCTTTCCAGGTCCTTAGAAGAGTTGTAAAGGTGGCTTACCGCCTGGATCAACCACCTCAGTTTCATCGGGTGCATAACGTCTTCCATGTATCACAGTTGAGGAGATAAGTTCCCGACCCATCCCACATCATAGACCATGGGGAGATAGACATCAATGACGGGGTGATATTCATGGAGGTCCTGGTGGGGATTGAGGATCGACAAGAACGGGTCCTATGTGGACGGTCAATTCCTCTGGTGGGCATTCGCTGGCTGCACAGGAACTTCCAGGAGAAAACATGGGAGTGGTAGGCTCAGAAGCGAGATCAGTACCCCCATTTGTTTCCATAGTGTGTGTTGTAGTATTACAGGGACGTAAATCCCTGAGGTGGGAGTAATGTAAAGACATGGAAAATTCAAGGAAAATTTTTTCACAAATACTTTGGAATTTTATGCGTATGCGGTTTCTGACGGCACTTGATTCTGAGGCTCGGTGTGCTTGGAATCTATTTCTGATGTTTTTTCAGGTACGTTCAGTAAACGTACATGTGGGTTTTTCTATCTTTTGAACCGGTTCTCAGAATTGAAATCTGAGGAGACTGATTAACTCGTAGTGCCGAACATCACTTAAGGGGACCTTTACCACAGTTGTGTTTTATGTGGGTTTAGAGATAATTTTTTTGGGCTTTAGAATAAAATAAATAAAATTGTAGTACACAATTTTATTTAAAGATGTTAGTTATATCCTAAAAGGGGAAGTTATAGGTGGGGTCCCACACCCACATAACCTCCCTTGAAAAGATACTCTGATGTAGGCCCACATAAAACCCTAACCATTCAACTCCCTTAAACTCCCCATTAATCCCCCCTTAATTAGTTTGACAACTCTCCCCTTAATTAATGTGATCTCTTAACCTCCCTCTCTCCCATTAATTTTATCCAACACTTTTGACAAATGAATTTAACCCTACAATTAATTAATTAATGTGTTTGAATTTTGAAAATTCATGTGTGAATAAAATAATAGCCTTAGCTATTATTTTATTTTGGCACTCGATGTGTTGAGAGAATTTTGGGAGAGCTCTTGAGAATAGAAGAATAGTGTTCTTCATTCGACGAAGAACTTATGAAGAATGACGTACATCTCCTTATATCTTTGCACAAGACAAAGGAGAAGGATCCACCCACAAAGAACGCTGATGATGCACCTTCCTCATCCCTTTCTTCCCCGACGTCAACGAGTTGACGCCGTCTCCCTGCGACTCCGTCTACGAACGAACCTTATTTTGAGGTTGGGGGTTTGTTTTAATTTTAATTGAATAAAATTGTTCTTCGTCCCTCGTTGAAGCCATGTTTTATCTTTGGCCTTATGATACCGCCTAACACGGAGGGTGTGGGCTGAACGAACACGGCTCGAAGACCCTCCGTTGACCCCAGTTTTATTTTCGTGGAAGAGGTGGTGGTGACCGGAGGAAGCGGTGGTCGTTTTCCGGCCGCATGGAGAAGAACCGCTGCCCACATCGGCAGGCTACTCAGCCGAAGAAGAACCGGCCGGCTGTAGCAGGGCGGGCTGGTGGAACCGAAGCGCCCCATGGCGCGACGCTGCGGAGGATCGCGGCCTGCACTCCATGGGCCGCTTCGGCGGGTGAACCGGCTGGCTGAGATGATGAAGGTCGCAACACCCGCAGGTGCCATGCAGGAGGACCGCGACCCGCACATGCGGGCCACTCACGTCGGGAAGACTGACCGGATAGGAGGGTGGTGCCACTGATTCAGGATGTCGGGGGGGGGTGCATCACTCGGCCACCAGGGCCGAGCCGCTCGGCCTTCCGGGCTGAGCTGCGGCCTGCTGGGCCGCTCACTTCACCGGTTCGGACCCGCCAAATCTGAGTCGACCTGACCCGCCAACCCACTCGGCTTAACGGGTCGGGCCCGTTATGCTTAAATGCAAATAACTTCATGACTGTGCATCTGATCAACGCGGTGTCTTTATCACTGGGATCCTCGTGACGAAGCGGTCCTTTGGCGATACTCTAAGTGATTTTTGGAAGACTTTTGAAAATGGTCCGGTTTGGAATGAGCGTAATTCCAACCGGTCCCCTGGAAAGAAAAATCCAATATCTCTCAGACCGAGCGTCTGATTGATGCGCAGTCTGTTGCGTTGGGTTCCTTTTGATAAGACGGAACTTCAAGATACATCAACATTGGACTTCATTAGAGTTGATGTATCGACCCCCTGGGCTCGAGGAGCGGACCCTCCCGAAATCGAGTGTGATGTGTGCGGGAACCCTAGAGCTGGTTGCGACTGCGACGACTACTGTACTAGAATCCTCTGTGGGTTCGATACCGACGTCTACCATACTGGAATCCTCTGTGGGTTCGGAAACGATGAAAACTGTACTGGAATCCTCTGTGCGTTCGATGGCAATGACTATTGTATTGGAATCCTCCTTGGGTTCTACAGTGATGACTACTGTACTGGAATCCTCTGTGGGTTCGGCATCGGCGACTTTTGTACAGGAATCCTTCGTGGGTTCGGCAACGATGGATATTGTACTGGAATCCTCTGTGGGTTCGATAGCGATGATTACTGTACTTTTTTTGTCTGAGTAGACACTCAAGAGGGGGGTGAATTGAGTTCTAATTAAACTTTCTGTTAAAAATATTTCTATTAAAATCCCCCAAATTGAATAATAAGATAATCTGTAGTGAATTTCTAAAACTATAAAGGGTCGGTTATATTCTCGAAAGATTGATCAGTTCTCAGTAAATCTTATCTGGATATTAATTAACATTTGAAGCTAACCTAATTATTTACAGTACATACAAAAACATTCTAGATTAACTATCAATGTAACTTTAAATTAATTTTATATTTCAAATTAATTAGCAGTGGAATATTCAATATAAGATAAAACCAAAATAAGTAAGCACAGCAGTTTTAAAAAAGTGGTTCAGTCTCAAGCCAGAACTTAGTCCTCTCAAAAAATTAATATAAATTTAATCCACACCATGGATCGGGGTAAACAACATTTCAAAGAATGTCCAGGTACTAATACCTCTACCACAGTTCTATGTGGAAAAACAAAACAAATGCACACTTCTTGTACAGGTCTTACTTGACCACAACCACTATCCACAGTGGGATACAAAATAGTTATGAAAGGTTTGTCTGAGTATTTAGAGATCCTATAGTTTAGTACAGGAGACAGTGTGTGTATAAAATATACAGAGTACACACACTGCTCAAAATGAAAATAGAAGAATCACTAAGATAGTAGATATGAGTTTAGAATTCTCTAGTAATTATATGTGCAGATCTGGACTACATTTGATTTGACAGAAATGATTTTGATTCCTTATTTGGTTTTTGTTTGGAAAACAGATTGTCGTTTTCTTCCTTGTTTTTCAGGTTCATCTTGATCATCTTGAGTGTATGAGCAGCTCGATGAAGTTCTTCACTCCTTGACTGAAGTTCGGTTTGTGTACTATTTTTCTATGAATCGCTTCGTTTATGTATAGTGTTTGAGTATATGAATGTAGTCTTTCTATATGCACCACTTTACAGCATTATTTTTTCCCTTTTGGGCACCTTCTTTATGTCCGGCCTTTGTCCTTCCTTATATAGCTTTCAGCTCGGTCTATGGGAATGAATAACTTTTTACAGGTATGATGTACGGTTCCCTAACATGCGAACAACTATCATTAAATAACATTAATTGAATTAAAATCAACAAATATGACCGTTGATTAATAAATAATTAATTTTGACAAAAGTAGAGTTTAGGAATCAGTGACAGGTAAGTCTTTTATTAGTATATTTCTATCGGTAGATATGTAACGATAGAATTTGTATAGCAGTGAGCTCATATCAGTAGCTCTTTGTCCTTGTACTGGTATATCCTTGTATCAGTAGCTATGAATCTGTGTATCAGTAACTCTATGTACCGATGACTCCTTCTATCAGTAGCTCTTGGTTTATCGGTATCTCGCTTGTATCGGTGGCTCGTTTGTATTCGTGAATCAGTATAAGTAAACTAGGTATTGGTAGCTTGTGCATATTGGTAGCTTTGTTCGGTATTCGTGACTTTGTATCGGTAATCGTTTAGTCAGTAGCTTCGTTCTATATTTGTGACTATGTATCAGTAAACTTCATATCAGTATCTTTTTCATAACGGTAGCTTCGTTTTGTAACAGTGATTAAGTGAATATCGGTAGACTTGTTCTACCAGTGACATGTGCATACCGGTGGACTTATACAAACTGGTAGCTCGGTGTATCGGTGACCTTTTCTTATCAATGACTATGTCTATCGGTAGACTAAGTACCAGTAGGTCTGTATCAGTGTCTATAATCATATCAGTGACTTAACACTTATCTGCTTTATGCAAAACATATCTGATTGAGTTAGAATTATTTCAAAATTCATATAAACATAGATAAACATTGATTAACATATTTCAAAAATTATTTTAATATTATTATCATCTTGATAATAGAATTTCATAGATTTGAAGAATTAATATATAGATAAACATTATTTGGGATTATCAAAGTATGTGAAAGCATAATTGGGATTATCAAAACATGTGAGGTCAAAAATCTCCCCCATTTTGATAATCACATCTTATGATATTATAATCCCATAAATAATCAATAATGCATCAAAGGATATTGCATTAAATCCAATTATATCAGACAAAAAAATATATTACAAAACACATATATCAAAGGTAAAATTTAAAACAAATCTACCAGAGGGAAATGAATATGAATTAAATGCAGAAAAGATAGTATTTCTCCCCCTTTATAAAAAAATTATCCCCCCCCCATATATCATTCCCTTAGATAGTATTTCTCCCACTTTATCATAAAAGATATTATTTATCCCCCTGATATGTTTCCCTTAGATAGTATTTCTCCCCCTTTTTGATTATCAAAAAGGGGGATGAAAAAGAAATATAGGAGAAGAGAAATAACAAAGAGTAAAATAAAGTAAGATCATGTATATTCCATGGAGCAAACAGATACAAAGAAATACATAAATGAAACAAAAATAAATATAGGTGATTCCTATAAAAAAATCCGAATCACTGATCAATCCGCATCCTCAGAATGTGATTTCACCTTGAGATTAGAAGAGGATTCAGGCGTGGTGGATTCAGGTGGAGGCTTAGGAACACCATAAATGATCAGAGGAGGCTGAGCTACTGAAACTGTTCCTGTCCTGTACTGTGTAGCTCTCTGAGTGATCATAGGAGTAAGGCTATGAATGGCTTAGGCTAGAGTCATCTGAACAAGAGAAGTAGTAGAGGCAGATGCAGGTAAAGCTGGAGGTATAATCACTGCTCAAGAATCAAAATGCAGGAAAGGCAACATGAGATTTCTAAAATCCATAATGATTAATCCTCCTCTATCCATAGAAGAAATAAAATCGTCCCTGTTCTCTATGAATCTTTCTAGTCCAGGAGTCAATTCTATGAGCATTCTAACTTGTTCTCGGAAGTCTTGATTGACTGGAGGTAGCATCATGTTTTCTAACATAAGCTTGAAATGATTGTTAACATGATTCTTGGTATAAACCCTTTGGAAATAATAATCTACTTTGTATTTCACCTCTTTCTGAGAAGTAGATACTTCTCTCATATAGTCTTGAACAATCTTTATGATATCTCGAGTGGTATCTGTAGTAGAAGAGACCACTTTGGTCAGATCATATGAGTCCACAGAGCCACTGGTTGAAGCTGAACCAAGCTCCTCCTTCATCAATGTTCTAATTTGATCTAATTCTATTGAAGGTCTCGAAGTAAGAGAACCAATATAGAAGGTCACAATTTCCTTAAAACTCTTAGTTAGCCCACTAATATGATTTATCACAGAAGAATATTGGGTGCTAACATTCATTGTTATGGAATGCTTAAACTCTACAAAAACTGAGACCATTTGGCTAACTACACTTTTCACATAAGCCAAATCATTGTCTACTTGAGAATTAGAACTCATATGGGATTCCAGGGAGATAACAAATTTCTTTAGAATTTCAACAGTCTATGGTTGTCTAGATACTTGAGTCTTGAAAGCTGTAACTTTATCCACTATCTTTTCCACAATGGATGATACATTACAACCATGAGAGAGTTCGAAGGACTTTTCCAAATTTCTCATCTCTTCAACAAAGCAATTCTTTAACTCACCAACACAAGCACTAAAAAGCTCTTTCATCTCACCCTTTAAATATGCTAAGTCATCCCTGGTGATCGTATCAGTAGGTGAAACCACAACAGGTGATCTTTCAGACACTATACTGGCCACAGTTTCAATCTTAATCAATTGAATAGATGACACCAGTGAAGCTTCCATTTTCCTTATTTCTTCCACAAAACTGATTTTGAAATCAGACTTTAACTTATCTAGATCATTTATTCTTACCACATCTTTAGGAAATATCTTAGGCTGAATATCATAAATATTTTTTGGTATCCAAAGAGATTTCTCATTATCAGAATCTAGATAATCTAATATACAAACTACAAACCCTGGGTCCTCTGCCCAGTCTTCAAACTCAAAATCCACTGATACATTGCCAAAATGGGTTGGATGATCCCCCTCAACTAGTTTATTCTCCTGTACAACAAAGACATCCTCTGCAAATATTTCTTCCTCGGAATAATCCCCTATAATAAACTCCATATCTGAAACAATAATAGGCTCCTCTGGATTAGGAGAAGGTCTATCAACTTCAACAAGAACAACCTCCAAAGGCACAATAGAACTTTCAATTAGAGGACTCAAACTTAAGTTGACAGAAGCAGATTCTTCAGTTTCAGATTCATTTCCTTCTTCCTCATTCTTTGGGGTAGCCTCTTCCTGATCCGATCTCAGGTGGTCTTCCTCATCCATAGGTCTCTATTCATTTCTTATACCCAAAATAGTTTCTATACTAGGTAGGATCAAAAAATAACTCTCCTTTTCTTTGGATACAATTTTAGGAGTTGGGCTAGGATGCAAGTCTGGAACTCCTCCATCTGTTGTAGAGGAATCTCCCTCTTCTAAATCATCATTATATTGATGATCTTCTTCATCGGGTCCCAGACCTAGATCCCTCACATCCTTAGGTCTTGAAGGATTTCCCAGTAACCCACTCTCCATTCCATGGGTTCTAGTTTATCTTCATTTATTTACATACACTTCTTATGATATAGAGGTTATTTCTTACCACTACTGTCTCATCCTGATACTCTGCTAATTCTTTTTATCTTAATCATAACTGAAATCAACTTAGCAAAGAATAAGGCATTTTCTTTGATTTTGGTCTGGTCATATCCTCTATTTGATTCATCAACATCTTGCATAAATTCACTTCCACACCATGTCTCAAGAGATGTAGCATATAGATATCTTGATATCTCAAATTTTTAAAGTCCCCCTCCTTGGAATTAAAGCATGGTGAACAAACTTGAAAATCAATCTGTTCTCTCCATCCATTTCAGCAGCCACCACCTATCTTTGCTTACCACTACCAGTGAGCTCCTCTAAGGTCATCTCATAATCTAATATGTCTCTTGTAGGTGGTACTGATTTTGAGAAATATCCATAAACACCTTCATGTGGAACCTTCATGAATTCATCCCACTCAATAGAAGAAAAAGCCATCTCCTTTCCATTTACCCATAAAACCATTCTGTTTTCTTCATCAGATTTCTCAAAACATACAAACTCATAGAACTGTTTCACCAGCTTCGGATAGTTGGGGCCATTATTATTCAAAAATCATTCTACCCATGTCTGGTCTTCTAGCACCTCTAAAACTAACGATTAACTAGACAATAGCCATTCCACACATAGCTCTTTTTCAATCACAATAACTCTATTTTGTAAATGCGGGTTTACTGGTTGCCTCCCCGACCTTGTTCTACAAACACTACAACATGCTTCTATCTCTGCCTTGTGCTTCTTTGCATTCGGCTCAACAATTCCATCTCTAACCATAGTAATTTTGGTTTTTTCCATTTCTGGTTCAAGGAACATAGGGTTATCACTAGATTTGGGAGCTAAGTCTTGAGGGAAAAGGGTTTGAGGTGGATCGAAAACTAATTAAGACTTAGTTTTATCATTTAGGAATCATAAAATAAATAATTAAAATATAATAAGTAAAGTATAAACAATACAGATTATGGCGGTAGATAGTAGTTTAAAACAGTGCATATTTAATAATAGGGTATACCGGTGAGAATTCCTAATGGTGAGATCCACTAATCAGTGAGTTATATCAGTGAGGTCCATACCGGTGAGGTAGATCAGTGAGGATTCATACCGGTAAGGTATATCGGTGAGGTTTCATACCGGTGACGTATATCAGTGAGGTTTCATACCGGTTAGGTATATAAGTGAGGTTTCATATCGGTGAGGTATATCAGTGAAGTTTCATACCGGTGAGGTATATCGGTGAGGTTTCATACCGGTGAGGTATATCGGTGAGGTTTAATACCGGTGAGGTATATCGGTCAGGTTTTATATCGCTGAGGTATATCAGTTATCTATCATTCTTAACTCATGTCTAATATTACTTAACCTATCTGAACTTAACAAATTTGTGAAAATTTCGGCAAATTGATGTTCATTACCTATGAATTCAAGAGTAATATCACATTTTTGGTATTGATCTATCAAGAAATGGTGCCTTAAATAAATGTGGTTGGTCCTAGAGTGAGACACAGGATTCTTAGAGATATTAATTGCACTAGTGTTATCACATTTTATTGAAAAATGTCCAAAGTCATATCCATAGTCCAAAAGAGTTTGTTTCATCCACAGAATTTGTGCACAAAAACTACCAGTAGCTATATACTCTGCTTCAGTAGTAGACAATGCAATAGAATTCGATTTCTTACTACACCATGATACTAAGGAATTACCTAGAAAATGACATGTTCCAGATGTTATTTTCTCTACAACTTGCAACCAGCAAAGTCAGCATCTGAATAACTCATTAATTCAAATGATTGTCCATTCGGATAAAACAAACACAAATTTGCAGTATGTTTAAGATACGTAAAAATTATTTTAACAGCAAGAAAATGTGATGCTTTAGTATTATCTTGAAATATTACACACATTAACACAATAAACATAATATTTGGTCGACTATCAGTAAGGTAGAGTAAGATTCCAGTCATACCTCTGTAGTTGGTTTAATCCACTGGTTTCCTAGTTTCATCAATGTCCAATTTACAAATAGAACTCATAGGTATATCAATTTCCTTAATACTATCCAAACCAAAACGTTTTAAAATATCCTTTTGTATTTACTTTGATTCAAAATAATACCTTTTTCCTTTTAAAAAACTTGAAATCCAGGAAAATATTTGAGGTCTCTCATTAAACTCATTTCAAATTCATTTTTCATACTCTTTGAAAAATCATTACATAAATAATGTTTAGAAGATACAAAAATAATTTCATAAAAATATATTTTTACTATCAAAACATCTTTAGAAATTATTTTAATAAAAAGAGTTGGGTTTGAAATCCCTTTTGTAAAACCATTTGAAATACAAAAATTGCTAATTCTATTATACCAAGCACGTGGGGCTTGTTTCAGACCATATAAATCTTTAGATATCTTGAAAACTCGATTTGGAAAATGAGGATTAGTAATTCCAGGTAGTTGTTCAACAAAAAAATCTTCAATTATAAAACAATTTAGAAAAGCACTTTTGACATCCATTTGGTATAACTTGAAATTCAGATGAGCAGCACAGGCAAGTAGAATCCTAATGGATTCTAATCTAGCTACAAGGGAAAAAGTTCTCTCATAGTCTATTCCTTCTTTTTGACTATACACTTGTGCAACTAGCCTTGATTTGTTTCTAACTATATTTCCAAACTCATGAACTTTTTTTTAAAAACCCATTTAGTGTATATGGTCAATGTGTCCTTGGGTTTTTCAACCAATTCCCAAACATTGTTTCATTCAAATTTATTTATTTCTTCTTGCATATCCATTACCCAAAATTCATCATTAATTGCATTATTGATATTTTTAGGTTTTAACTTTGAATAAAAGGCTTGATGTTCAACATGGTTTTTTAGAGAAGCTCTATTCGATGTCCCTATATCATGATTACCAACAATAGCATCCAAAGGATGATTCTTTAGAATCATATTTTATCTAGTAAAGGTGGGACTAGATATTTCAGGCTCTTCTCTAAGTTCGGGTTCTACAGAAGAAGATTCTGGAATATGTCCATAATTTTTTGCCTTTACAACAGGGTCATTGATTTTATCATTAAGTTCTAGAATAGACAGATCTTCTTCATGATTTTCAATTGAAGATTTGGGTTGATGTGGATCAGTTTCATCAAACATGATGTGAACAGATTCTTCCACGCATTTTTTTCTGTTATTAAAAACTCTATAGTATATTCTAGTTAAATAATATCCTAAAAATAATCATTCCTCACTCTTGGAAGAAAACTTGTCAAGATTATCCTTAGTATTACGAATAAAGACTTTTCAACTAAAAACTATGATGTAATTAACCATAGGTTTCATATTGTTCCGCAATTCATAAGTGGTCTTCTTAAGAGCAGGTCTAAATAAGACTCTATTTATAATATAGAAAGCTGTGTTGACAGATTCAACCCAAAAATAAATTAGCAGGTCATTCTTATTAAGCATAGTTCTTGCAATCTCTTGAAGGGTTTGGTTTCTTCTTACTACTACACCATTCTGATGAGGTGTTCTAGGGGTAGATAAGTTGTGATTATATCCATTGTGTGAGAAATAACATTCAAACTCAAAATTTTTAAACTCACGACCATGATTACATTTCAGGGTCTTAATCCTAAGTCCATAAAGGTTTTCTATAGACATAGAATACTTAATCAAGTAATAACAAGCTTCACTTTTGTGAGCTAAGAAGTATACCCATGTGTACCTAGAGTAGTCATCTACTAAGACATATACATGGTGCTTCCCATTTAAACTAGAAACTCTAGAAGGTCCAAAAAAGTCCATGTGAACCAACTCGAGAGGCTGAGAAGTTTAAACTTCTTTATTTGATTATTAGAAACATTATGTTGCTTTCCCTTTTGACATGTATTACAAACATTATCAGCTAGGAATTCAAGTTTAGGTAGGTCACTAACTAAGTTTTTCCTAGTCAGTTTTCTATGTGAATAAACATTGCAGTTTCCTAATATTTTGTGTCATAGCCAAGACTCTTTATGAAAATCATTTAAGCGAGTAATATTCCGTTTACCTAAAGAATTCAAATCAACAGCATAAAAATTTTCATTTCTCAAAGTAGAAAATATTAAAACATTTATAGAATTAAAAAAATTACAAGAATTGTTTTCAAATTTCACATTGAAACCATCATCACACAACTGAGAGATACATAACAAATTATATTTAAGTCCATCACCAAATAAAACTTTGGAAATTAAAACTGAATTAGTGTTACCATTTTGGCCAAGGCTGATGATATTTCTTTTAGAATTATCACCAAAGGTGACATGGCCTCCATCAACATTGATTATGCTTTTGAAACATGAGTAATCCCCAGTAATATGCCTTGAACATCAACTTTCCAAGTACTATATCTTCTTTATGGGAACTCTTTAAGCAAGTTTCCTATAAAAAAGTTTTATATGGAAAATGATTTTGCTACCCAGATTCTCTTGGGTCCATATAGGTTAGTAAGGAAAGCTTTAGGTACCCTGATTTGTCTTATAGGTCTCAGATAATTTACAGAATCAATATATTTTGAAAGATAAAATTTATTTGATCTATAACTATTTGAGTAACTAGTTGAATCATATGAATTTACCGAACTAGAACTAGCAGCATTCTGTCCAGATTTAGGAATAAATATTGTTTTAGTAAAATGTCTTTGTCCATGCGGATAGCCTATTCTAGTGGTATATTTTATTGCCACTTGTTTTCCTAACATTTGTGTAAGAGTATCTTTTCCATTTGTAAATTTCTCTAAGTCTTTCCTTAATTGCTCATTAGAAAATTTCAGTCTAGTATTTTCCTTCAGCAATTGAGCATTCTATTCGTTTTCTACATTAAGGGAGGATTTAACAGAGCTGGTTAAAGCATGTTGTTTCTTCAAAGATTTATAATTGTCCTTCAATTCATTACAGGTTCTTTCTAGCATATTATAGTATTAAAATAACTCTTCACTAGACATATTTTTAGATTCTGAATCAGAATCAACTCCAAAATAATAAGAATTTAAAGTAGAAGTATCCAATGTTACCTCAGACATGTTTGTCATAAAAAATATATTAATTTTGTATATTTTTCATCCTAAGTAGAATCAGAATCACTTGAACATTTTTCATGAAGCACTCCAAGTTTCTTTTACAGCTTTCTTGTACTTCTTGTCCTTGTAGTCATGATTATTTTTGAACTTTAACTTTGAAAAATCTTCTTTCACATTTCCATTCGTTTTTTACTCATAGCATACAATTTCATCACTTTTATCGGGCTTCTTCAAATACTTCTTATAATGACCTTTTTTGTCATATTATCCTTTGTAGTTTGATTTTCTAAAGAATTTCTTCTTCCTAGAGAGCTTCGTGAATCTCCTGGCCATCTGAGCCATTTCAGCATCACTGACAGACTCTGAACTTTCCCTTGTTGAGATTTCAGTAGGTATGTGAAATTTCTCCTTATCCTTTCTCCTTAAGGTAGTAGTCTTAAAATCCACTGACTTCTTTTTTGGTCCATCATCTTCTTTCTTATTTACATTGTGTTCTTCCTCATACATCATAAGCATACCAATTAATTCCTTAAAAGGTAGTGAACTTATATCACATGATTCTCTTATGGAGACCGATGTGCCTCTCCTTCTTTTTGGAAAACGTATTAGTATTCTCATAATTTGTTCCTTTGCAGGAACAACTTTTCCAAATGATCTCATAGTGTTAAAAATATCATTAAACCTAATATACATGTCAGAAATAGGTTCATTAGACTTCATTTTAAAATTATCATACTTAATATTATATGTATTCAATCTCATTTCTTTAACATTGGTTGTTCCCTCATGGGAAATATCCAAAGTGTCCCAGATTTCATAAGCAATTTTACAGGCACATATGTGATTCAATTATTAATCTCCTAAAGCACAGTTCATGTCATTCATTTCTTTATAGTTATTATTGTAATTAGTTTTAGTAGATTCATCCCATGTAGTTTTATCAATTTTTGGAATTTTATATTGAGTCTCCATAGCCGTCCAGATATCGAATCCCATACTTTCCAAATCAATTTTCATTTGAAGTTTCCATTGGACATAATTTGTACCATTACATAAAGGTGGACTGTTAGTAGAATCACCTTCAAGTCTATTATCCAAAATCAGATTTTAAAGAAATATATTTAAAAAGATAAAATTTATAACTAACATAAAATTTTCGATCTTTAAGATACAAATAAAATCACAGTTAAAAAAAGAGAGTGTTTGTAAATCGTTTAATAATAAACCTCCCTCTGATACCAAATGTTGGTCAGAGTGGACACTCAAGAGGGGGGTGAATTGAGTTCCAATTAAATTTTTTTTAAAAATATTTCTATTAACATCCCCCAAATTGAATAACAAGATAATATGTAGTGAATTTTTAAACTATAAAGGGTCAGTTAGGTTCTCAAAAGGTTGATTAGTTCTCAGTTAATCTAATCTGAAGATTAATTAACTTTTGAAGCTAACCTAATGCTTTATAGTACATACAAAAACTTTTTATATTAACTATCAAAGTAACTTTAAAATGATTTTATATTTCAATGTAATTATCAGCAGAATATTCAATATAAGCTAAAACCAAAACAAGTAATCACGTCAGTTTTAAACAAGAGGTTCAGTCTCAAGCCGAGACTTAGTCCTCTAAAACAATTTATATAAATTTGATCCACACCCTAGATTAGGGTAAACAACAGTGTAAATAATGTCCAGGTACTAACTCCTCTACCACAGTTCTACGTGGGAAAACAAAACAACAGCACACTAGTTGTCCAGGTCTTACTTGACCTCTACTTCTATCCACAGTGGGATACAAAAGAGTTATGGAAGGTTTTTGTGAGGATTTAAAGATCCTATAGTTTATCACAGGAGAAAGTGTGTGAATAAAATATACAGAGTACACACACTACTCGAAATGTAAATAGAAGAATCACTAAGAGAATAGATATGAGTTTAGAATGCTCTAGTGATTTTAAGTGAAACTCTGGACTCCTTTTGATTTGACAGAAATGCTTCTGAGTCCTTCTCTAGTTTTTTTTTGGAAAACCGAGTGTCGTTGGCTTCCTTAGTTTTTAGTTCTAGCTTGATAATCTTGAGTGTATGAGTAGCTTGTTGTAGTTATTCACTCTTTTAGTGAAGTTCAGTTTGTGTTCTCTTCTTGTATGAATCGCTTCGTGTATGTCCAGTGTTCGAGTATATGAATGTAGTCTTTCAATATTCTCCACTTTACAGCATTCTCTTTCCACTTTTGTTCACCTCCTTTATGTCTGGCATTTTTCCTTCCTTATATAGCTTTCAGCTCGAGCAATGGGAATGATTACCTTTTTACAGGTAAGAGGTATGGTTCCCTGAATTTCTTACAACTATCATTAATTGAAATTAATTGTATTAAAATCATCAAATATGACCGTTTCTTAATAAATAATTAATGTTGAGAAAAATAGAGGTTAGGAATCAGGGACTGTTAAGTCTTTCATCAGTAGCTTTCTGTCGGTAGATATGTAATAGTGGACATTGTATAGTAGTGATCTCCTATCGGTATCTCTTTGTCCTTGTTCCAGTAGCTCCTTTTATCGGTATCTGTTAATTTTTGTATCAGTAGCTCTATGTATCGGTGACTCTTTCTATCACTTGATCTTGGTCTATCAGTATCTCGCTTGTATTGGTAGCTCGTTTGTATTCGTGACTCTGTATCAGTAAACTTTGTTTCTGTATCTTATGCATGTCGGTAGTTTCGTTCTGTATTCGTGACTCTGTATCGGTAAACATTGTATTGGTATCTTGTGCATATAGGTAGCTTAGTTCTGTATTAGTGACTCTATATCGGTAAACTTTGTATTGGTACCTTGTGAATATTGGTAGCTTCGTTCTGTACTAGTGATTAAGTGTATATCGGTAGACGTGTTCTATCGGTGAAATTTTCTTACCGGTGGACTTATACATACTGATAGCTCTGTGTATTGGTGACCTTTGCTTATCGGTGACTATGTCTATCGATAGACTAAGTACCGGTAGATCTGTATCAGTATCTATAAGCATATCTGTGACATAACACTTATCTGCTTAATGCAAAACATATCCGATTAAGTTACAATTATTTCAAAATTCATATAAACATAGATAAACATTGATTAACATATTTCAAAGATTATTTTAATATTATCATTAGCTTGATAATAGAATGTCATAGATTAAAAGAATGAATATATAGATAAACATTATTTGGGATTATCAATGTATGTGAAAGTATAATTGGGATTATCAAAATATGTGAGGCCTACATACTTGTATCCTAAGTGGGTCCGACAGTTTAACTTCTATACTAGTATCCTGAGTGGGTCTGACAGATTAGCTTCTCTAGTATCCTATGTGGGTCTGATAGCTTAGATGGTCTAGTATCCTATGTGGGTTCGACATCTTAGATGAATTAGGGACTACATCTGATCACCTCAACCTCTTTACGAAAGATGTATACTTGTGTGAGATAAGTCTTGACTTTCAATAATTATCATCGATGTGATTGACTTGTTTTCATGTGTGTACTGGGTTGTTCTTGGGCTCGAGAGTTGGAGCTGAACTGTGATTGATAGCTTAGGTATATGTATGGGAATTTACCTAAGTAGGTTGTTTGATACTTTATGACTGTATCTTTCCTTTTGTGGTTTATCCTACATGTATTATGGGAGACCATCAGGGGTCTCGGGATCCCTAATGAGTATCGTATACTCACCCTTGCACGGGATATTCCAACACTACGTTGTGTTGGATGCAGACAATGGACATCACTGATCGAGGTGGAGGCTTTTGGAGTTGGACGATACCTAGAGGCGGATCACTTGGTGAGACGTACACGGAGTGGACGGCTAGACCCGAGGTGTTGAGGAGGCCATCTGTACCCACCCTTCAGCTGGTAATCCCGAAGGTTGACTCGGTGGTTGTTGTTTTACTTTACTATAGTTGTACTAGCTTTTCAGTTGTACTATACTTACTGTTGGGCTTGTATTTCCGGTGCCATTCCTTTCAGTACTTACTTTTGTATTCAGTGTTACTTAGTGCTTTATTCTGTTGCGTACACTGTTGTGTTTGTTTACTTTTTTAAAGGCAATGCCTTCCCTTTTTATCGGGATTTATGCCTATGGTGCTAGTCGACAGCCCTGGCCTATAGAAGGCGGGCTTGGTGTAGTCACGACACAGGCCCCGAGGACGGGTTGTGACACAAAGGAAATAAAGTTTGATCTCAAATTCTCAGTAAGTGTAAACATAAACACTAGTAATATAATGTATTTTTCAAGTATAAGCTGAGTATAAGGCTATGATGACATAATCAATGAAAGGTATAATAAAATAAATTAATTCATAAGTATAAAAATTTGGATCATAAATCAGGACACATGATAGAAATATTGAATATAATATAAGAGTTTTATAATTCAATAATCACGATCCATGTGAATATAATAGATGATTGAAGGATCCATGATAAATCATAAAATTCAGTGAAAAACTATATAGGTATCTTAAAACATCAAAACTTTATCACATAATAACCTAACTAGATAACTCATATATCTCATAAGAGTAATCTATAACTGGTAAACACCATCATCTGTTAGTATAAACATCTAATTTGTTAACTCCACTATTTCATAAGAGTAACATAACTCTTTCTTCTCTTAGGTTTAACTTTGATCCAATTATATATGTCTCATTATCAAATGTATTAGATGTATATAATGGAACAACTCATCATATATTTGATAAATATCCTTATGGATTTATGTTCACTCCCTAATGCTTACTTCATCAATAATCTGTATGTATCATATCATGATACAAAAACATGGATGCATTAATTTCATCAAATAAATCATTGTTTGATTTTTCCATTATAAATAAATGGGTTCCTTAATAATCTATGTAAAAAATCATGATAAACCATTCCACGAAATTAATTGATTGGTATAATAACATCATCTTCCCATTTAATCATATGAATCATTAAAGGATTTTGACATATATGAAAAATAATATTAAAATATAGTTCAAAAATTTATTTGGAATCATGAAACAATATCAAAATTCACAAAAGAGTGATAAAAATTTTAATTTTAAAGTGACCATGGATATATTATAAGATGATTTTAAAAATAAATGTGGTTATGAGAGTGATAAATTCTATTCAAGTGGTATACATTAAAAGAAAACATTATTTTAACAGCTTTTTAAAATGTCAAAATAAATATTTTGGAATACTCTTCATGAATAATATTTAATTTATAATTTTCTAAATAAAGTAAATGTTATTAAAAATTCTATTTTGAAAAAAATACTTATATATGTAAAAAATTAGATAATTTAATTTTCAAAAGCACGAATGTGGAATAAAACGGTCATCTTTCAAAGAGGAAATAAGACAGTCTTTTCTTTAAAATAATTTTCTTGATAATGTTAAATAAAGAAAGAAAAAGGTTACAAATAAAAATATTCCTATGATAACCATAGGTTAATAAAATTTATGTGGTATTAATGATAATTACCATATTATTTCTCACAATAATGTTTTAGTATAGAAAATCCTAAAAAATATGAAATTGCAACATAAATCCTTATCACTTTGGTATTTATGTATTCATAAAACCCATTAAATAAATAACATAAAATCAATTTTAAAATACCATTTACAATATGATATTCAAGAAATACCATATAAAAGTGTAATTATATAAACCTTATAAATTAATATAGGTGTATAGCTTTATATAGATCCTAAAGGGGAAATTTGTGATAATAAACCCCTGCCACTTGGTGAAATTCATGTAAAATCTACATGGATGAAATAATTTGAATGGTAACGTAAAATGAAATTAATTGAGAACAACTAATGATATATCATGTCATAGGGGTAGTATGTATGCATCATAAACACAAATAAAAATCATAACATCAAACTTGTCACAACGATAAAAAACTAAGGTGAAGAATGCCTATAAAGATCACATAATTGAAGTGTGAATTAATAATTGAGGTAATTATGTTTTAAAATCATAAAAATACATAAAAAGTGTAAAAACATAATATAATATTATGTCATCTCACTGATAATAATTTTATAGAATAGTAAATTATGTATAAGTACAACCTAATGAATTAAGATTGAGTAATGAAACTCCTTACCTTAAGTCCAGACATTCTATGTATGTTCTATAAATCATTTTTAAAAAGAATATATTAATGTTATATTTTTTAAATACTTGATACATGTTTGTTAAAATTTAATTGGACCATTTATTTCATTTATATCAATTTTATATTTTATTTTAGAATTTTTTTAGTCAATGTGATGTTTTATATGGAAGTTTGGTTCGTGTTTTCAAATGAATTTATAGGGTTAATAATTGAAAAATTGGTAACTATTACATAATATATAGAAAATAATCATGAAAGAGTTATCATTTTTATAAATCAAATACAATTTAAGATTCATCCATTAAAAACATCATTAATGAAATATATCACCTCTTGATGTAGTGGCTACAACATTTAGATGAGTGATGTTTCTATATTTTGTTATAATGAAAATAAAGAAAGAAAGAAAAATATTATCATTATGGGTCTTTATAACCATTTAAATGTAATATAACAACATTAAATTAATCTACTTGGTAATACATGAGAGGTTCTTTGAAATCGAAGTATATCACTATTTAGAGATGGCAGTCTATACATACACATTTCTGCTTAACCTATTTTAACATATTGGAATGATATGATAATAGATGATATATTATATTTTTTCATAAAAATTATTTAAGTAATATCAAATATATATATATATATATAATAAATAAATCATAATAACCATCCATTAATGGTGGTAATGAATAACAAAATGATTTGGGTGAGGTAGTAGTTCATATGAACGCACAAACGATGGTCTCAATTGTTATTTGAGGGGAAAAATCTCAATAAGGTTGTTCCATTATCATAATAACATCTAAATATATGGGAGGTAGTTATTTTATTTTATTTTAATTATAAGGGTATAATTGATGGAGGTTGAAGGTTAAGTAAAATAAAAACCCTTGGTATAGACGATTACCTCATAATTGAAGAACCCATTTTGATCTCTCCTTAATAATCATACGTATAGTTTTTTAAGAAAAAAGACTAAAAAAAATTATATAAAAAATTTAATAAGAAATTTTAAAGGGTATGGATTATCAAAGAGGATCATTGATTATGTGGAAGAGGGGATCGGTGATACCATTTTCTAAGTGATGGGAGTGGCATCCTCGTAATTATTTAATGTATTAAAATACCATAAATTAATTTTCAAGGTAAATTTGCTAAATATTTCTATTTTTAAAATATAATAATATAATATGTCTATATTATCTATCAAAATAAAATTTATAATTTTATTATATTTGTAAACCATCTTCTCTAAGTTTTAACCCTTTTTTAACCCTTTTTGCGATTAATGTGATATTAAATTATTTTACTGTTTAAGGGTCTAGAAAGTAAATATAAATAGACAATTGAACTATATATTGATAATGGTAGATTTTATAGACCATATTAAACTCCATTTTCAAAATTTATTATCATTATGAAATTTAAATTATTTTATAACATATTATTTAACATAAGACACCATTAAAGTCATTTATGGGACTATTCATTCCAATTTAATTTAAATACATCAGGATAGTAATAAAAGTAAAATATAAAATTTTAAAACATAAATAAAAAGTTAAAGTTATCTAAAAAATTGTGTACCACTATGATTCACCTAAATAATCTTAATTTTAATTTTGTTAAAATTGATTACATTATTTTTTAACTTCATGAAAAATTATAATGCTTACATTGTGTAACCATTTCATGTAATTATTTTATAAATAAAAATAAAAAATTATTTATCATCATAAATAATGTTTATCCTTATCCAAAATAATCTTTTATAACCATTCGTTGCTTTTTTATCTGTGTAACATAATTTTTTCTATATTAAAACAAATAGAGTGACATTTCATATTTATTCATTACAGAAAATAATATTGAATCCATTATGAATGAAAAAGGGAACCATGTTTCTACATATTAGAGTCTAGGATGTGGATCTTCAAAATAATCTCATAAAATATAATTACTTTAGTGTATAGATATATTTTAAATACCTGTCACATTTTTTTACAATTAATTATCAGACTTACTTTTACTAACATGATAAGTATTTATCATGTTTATGATTCAAAATGATCAAAAACAATAGTTAAACATTTTTCAAATTTAAACCTAATTATCAAAAATATGTAATTAATTTAATAAATTTTAATTACTAAAACAAGATAAAATGAATATTAAAATAAATTTTGATAAACATGAAGAAAATAAGTTTCTAGATAAATGTGTTTTTTTATAATTAAATGAACTTAAACCAAAATAAAGTATAATAATGAAAATAATGTAATTGGTTTTATTATATAAAATTAAATAATAATAATGTTACAGAATTATATAATTTAAAACATAATATTACTTTTAAAAACCTTAATATAATTAAAATAAATGCTTATTTTATGAAAATTGTCAATTTTTACAATTCATTGAATGCAAAATATTTCTATTAAAATCTTACTCTTTAATCCTAAAGTAATTTTAAATATATGATTTTAGAAACTATATCCTTTCTATAAAATAAAATTTCAAAAATTTGAAGAAATAATTTACAATATTCTCTAACTAAATGAAATAAAATCCATTTTAAAGAAAAAATATATTTCCCTGAATAAAATGATTTAAAAAAATAAGTTATAATTTTTTAAAATTTAATTCATATATTTACGTTGATTAGTAACTTTATATATATTACATGATTTAGTCACACCTACTAAAACCCATCAAACTCAATGGTTATTATATAATGGTCATATTTAAATTATATCCTTTCATGATTATTAAAGGCCGATGTTTCATGTCTTATATTATATCTAACATAATCATATTTTAAAATTCTGGGGAATTATAGTGAATAAATTCATGGAGAATAGATGTTAGTTTCAATTGATTGTAATATAGATACTTTTATGGTTATTGAAAAATATGAATTACATTTTTAGAGGTCTCTAATATTTTGACATGACCATAATCTTCATGTATTAATGATTTGGTGCAGTTAGAAACTCACACACATTCATATATTATGGAATCATCTTTACAAATGATGTTTTTTCAGTGAGTTTTTTTTCATGAATAATAAGTTAATTTCACTCATACATTTTTATAATTCCCACCATTGATTTTATAATATAATTGTTAATTTTCAATCAACTTTAATCGTTTTATTTTTTTATAGAACGATCAAATTGAAAAGTATATTTCAGAAAATGAAATTAAAAAATGAAATTATTATTATTTTAATTATTTACTTATAAAATGATTCAATTTTGTATAATATTGGCATGTACATTGTCTATATAGTTAGTTACATGGTGTGGGTGGAACCCAAGAGTTTCAGGTGGTATAGAGGATTTCTTGACAGATATAAGAGTTGGGAAAGTTCTCATGGAATGTGTAATAGGGTACACCGAATAGAGTGGTTCAGTAGTGTATTTTTGGAAGATTTATATTCTCACAATCATATATAGGAACACCCTATTAGATTTTGAATCGATGTGAGCTCACAAAATTTTGATATTATTGAGAAAAATATTTTTCATAAGAAAAAATATGAAATCATTATAGATAAATATTAAATAAATTTCAAAATATTACACACATGAGGACATAAAAGTTTGGGTCTTCAAAAAAATGGATACATATACAACTAGTACATACAATATCAACATATTTACCCATTTAGATCCACATAAATAGAATCCTTATTGGGTACAACATACATAAGAAATTTATCTGTAACCCGGGGATGGGAAAAATATGAAAGTTTGAGATCAGAGGCTCAATAAGTGTTAACATAATATATATAAATAGATGATCATAAGACAACATATGATTAGAATTATGGAATTATAACTTGATATAATCAATATAAAATCATAACCATCTATTCATTTATCATAATCATGATAAATGGCATAAAATTATATCAATTGAAAAACATAAGGAACAAGAGTATGGAATCAGAAATAGCCAATCATGACCCATGAAAAAATTTCATAATCATAAAAGAGATGTTTTTTATGCACATAAAAATATAAATTAATTTATACAAGTATCAGTACCAAAAATATAATAGCAGATTTTGTGAACACTATATTACATTACTTGTTTAGTCAAGGTTCACTCCCAAAGCTATATTATTGGAAAAAGTCATTTACTAAACTGGGATTACTCCCAAATATAGTCCTTATTAACTCATAAAATATCACATTTTACCAAATTAGTTGGTGGGATAAATAATTATTTTCCCACCCATCACATAATGATACTATACTTATGTGTTCAATAAGATCATAACTCATTCATTATACCTTCACATCATAAACCAGGAAAAGGATACAGGTATCATAAAAATTTCATCAAAATAATCATATAAAATCTAAATAAATAATAAATATGGTACCATTGGGTTATATCAATAGTAAATTATCTGAGAAAACATACTAGTTTTTTATAGATTATAATACCATGAAAAAAACATTAGAATATTTGTTGAGTAAAATAAACTTTTATTTAAAATCACATATTAACAATCTTAAATTTCTCAAGTCACATGAAAAAAATAATTTAAATGTAAAAAAGAAACATATAAATGAATCAATACATAAAATATTATTCATGATGGTGAGAAAGGATATCTTTTTAGTGTAGGTTAAGAAAACAACCTTTTACTTTTTCTAAAAAAAATCAAAATACAATGTTTTCATATTGATTATAAGGATAGTTATAAACATTGAAAAAGTAATTAAAATATAGTAAAAATGTCATTTAATAATATTTTATAATAGTAAAAACATTTTTTAATCCTATTTAATAATAATATATAAATGGAAAAAACGTTTTAGTGCTCAAGGGAAGAACAAGATTTATTTTCCTTAAAAATCATTCATCAATTTCAGTAATTAATGGGAAGAAAACTAATGGAAAATATGAAGTATTTAAATATTATTGGTGGAGAATAAATTACAAATAAAATTATATTTAAAAAACATATAATTTCAACATCATAAAATTAATTCATAATTATTCATAGTAATAATGAAATTTTAACATAAAACCCTTACCACTTGGCTATCTTTTGAATTTTAAAACCCATGAAGAAATAACATCATATGAAAATTATTGTAACGTAAAAATATTGGTATTAATTAACAAATAAATTAAATCATTAGCTTATATAATTACCTAGGCTTAGCATACATGGATATTACACCATTTAGATAAATATTTAGCACATTTCAATAATATATGCCTGAGGACCATAATTGTTTAATGTGTTTGGAAACATGGAAAAAAATATTCTATCCTAGTGAAATATCAACATCATTGGACAATAATATCTCCAACATTATTACCTATACCTAAAATAATTCTTTACAACCTAGGTAAATGAAACACAATAAGGGGTGAGATTATATGCTCTATAAGGGTAAATAATGGAAATGTGTAAGCATAACATGAACAAAGGTTTTGGAACATGATAATAATAATTTAAGGTCATACTCGACATATTAATTATCATAAGAATTTTTGTAAATTCAGAATATGTGGAACATAATATAATTAATAACATAAGTTATGAAACCAGAATATATTAATAAAACATGGAATTGTGGAAGACAAATAAACATATAGTCCGGGAGTTGCTGCCAAAACCATTTTAGTGGGAAAAAGTCCTTTACTGAACTATATTTACACACTATTCCTAACTTATATTACTAAACTGAGTTTATTTCTCATTTTATCCCTGTAATACTAAACTAGTTTCATTTCTTGTTTCAAATGTATAATACTAAACCGATTTCATTTACCGTTATAGTCCTATAATATTATCCTGAGTTCATTTCATCTTCCATCAATGTCAATATAATGAGATATAAGTCATTAACTAGTTAATTGGTGAGATATATAGTTACCAACCTTCGCAAAATGAAATCATTTATACATATAAAAATATATTCATAACTCCTGAGATGAGGTGGGTCTCTAAAGCATATAACTCGTGATATATAAACAAGTGTGATAAACATCATTCCATGAAAATAAAAATTATTCAAGGGAGAATATTAATGGAACATTTGGATAATTTCTTATGAGGTCATGTGTAACATCAACTAATGCAATAATAAAGTAACAAGAAGCAATATTTGAAAAAAAAATATTTTGAGTAAAATATCCATTCTTATTTGAAAAACATTATTTAAAACAATACAACTTTTGATAAACATTTACTTTAAAAATACATTAAAAATATAAAATCAAGGATTGAAATAATTTTAAAACCCATTTTTCTAAAAAAACATATAAAATACTCTTCAATACATTTTTAAAACAATTTTTCTTCCAAACATATAAAACAATCTTGAAAAAAAATCAATATCATTTCATTGAAAATTTATAAAAGAAACATGGAATCATTTTGAAAGTAATTTCCCACAAAAAACATATAAATATATCAGTAATACATTTTTGTAATTCATTTTCCATGAAAATATATAAAACAACACTGAAAACATTTTGAAAATAATTTTCCTTGACAACTTAAAAAAAGCTTCACATTTTTTTTGAAAATCACTTTCCTTCAAAAACATATAAATGAATCATGAAGAAAATATAAAACCCAATTCATTGAAAATATATTTAAAAATAATCCTTAAAAATAAACTATTTAATAAGAAAATAAATCTTTTAAGTATAGATGTTGGATAAATCTACACATATACTAAGAGGAAAAAAGAAAATTCCTTTTGTACGGTAAAAAGGATAGAACAATTCCTTTTTCAGAAAGTGACCATAAGAATATTTTGAAAACGTTTTAAAATAAAAAAGGGTAAATATGAATTTTAAATAAATAGGATAATAGTATAATATTCATGAAATACCTTCATCGAGAACATGATTTTAAAATAACCATGTTTTCTGATATAAGAGAGGTTATGATCTGGATTTTATAAAAACAATTTATTAACTATATTATGTACATATGTGTGGAGGAAATTTTACCAATATATGAATAAATCATTCATAACTATAACACAATAAAATTAATTAATTTACTGGCTACATAGATTATAACATCTCATAAGGGAATTATAAACATAAACAATCATGAAAAGTGATGATATTGTCTCCAATATCCCTTATAACATGGTAAAATTGGATCATACTATCCATGTAATAAAAATAAATTACATTAATCCTAAATTATCTAGAAAATAATTAAATTTATTATAAAACAAGTTAAATTTAATCATATACACCTTGAATGATAAATTAGGTTCATAACAATACATTAGTCTTAAAGAATGAATATTGAGACAAAACTATTTCACTGATTTTGTAACTTTTGAAACATAATTGTAATGCCCCGACCCCAGTTACCCAGAGTCAGTGAATTATTTTAATACATTGGCATGATTACAAGGAATCAAGTCTCGAAGAACCGATCAGTTTAGTTGTCTTAGAAAATAGATTACATATATAATGTTACAATAGACATTATTACATAGAAAAAAACATTAAAAATCTTCTATGAACACCATTATTCCCCTGGCTTAAACCTGAATATCAATCACAATACACATCTTCAAATCCTGGGAAAAAATAAAACATAGATAGGGGTGAACTCCGATGCTCATAAGGATAACAGTACATCAGAAACTTTCATAAATAAGCATAAACATTTAAGGAAATATATAACTAAAACAAAAGCCTTTTAAACATGAACTTCAACATAATATGGAAAAAATTAAAATGATGTAATGCCATTTACATATTCACATGTATATTCTACTAGTCGAATAATCACATGCAATATCACTAACCATATTCATAATGATAGAATGTGTAATGTCATACTATCATAACCACGTAGTCAAGGCCTTGTTCTAAGACTACAAATAAGATTTTGTCAAGGACTTGTGCCAAGACACTAGTTTGTCTCATGAAACCTAACATTGAATTGAGGAGCTATAGTAGGTTCCACCCGTCACTTATTAAGTCCAATGCATTCCTCATATGAATAAGATTAAACATAACATAAACATTCATATTAAAAAAATCATACGAAATGTCAATAATTTCTCCATAAATCATGAATGGTATAAAAATAACACATCCACAGTCAAACATATCACAAAACATTTAATAAAATATGGAAGTTATGTATCAAAATAATCAAATTTAAATAAGCTTAAAATCCATCAAATGATGTTGACATAGATGAAAATGATTCGTAAAACTCTTTGAGAGAAATATCCCTTTTTATGAAAACATTTAAAAGTCACACAATTTAGAAAGGAAGACATATAAAGAAATATTTTAATCAAAGTTTCTCATACCACATTAAACCTTTTGAAAGGATTTAACAGTTTAAAAACATTCATGTCCATATAAATAAATCCTTAAAACCATTTTGAAGACATGAACATTAATGAGAAATATTTAGAAGAATAAATATTTAAAATATTTGAAAATATGTTTTTGTAAAAAAAAAGTGCCTTAAAATAATCCCTTTGAAAAGTATTTCATGAAACATGGACATGGATAATAAATATGTCCCATTAGAAACTTACGTAAAAAAAACATCAGATAATAAAGAGATTGTGAAATTAACCCTTACCAATTTGTTAACTTAAGAATCATACACCCCATAAAAGAAGAATCTTACAATTAATATGTAAATACACAAAAATGGAAATGTATTACACAAAGAATAAAATTATGGCAAGTACATACACCACAAAAAAGGTAATATTGGCAATATGACATGAATCTCACGGGAATAGGGATTGAGATGAAAACCCCTTACCTTGCACTTTTCTTTAGTCGAGGATACGTTTAACCTCATGTATGAATACTATAGTATGCTATTAAATTATTCCAGAACCATATTAATATTTATAATGTCATACATTATTCATTTGTGACTTTATACTACCCATTTAATAGTAATTTCTTTGTTATATTAATATTTCGGGTAATAATCGCTTTCTTTATCATACGTGTTTTAACTCGTTAATCTTTATTGTATCACTTAGATGAAGATTTAAACACTTCCAGAATATAAATCATGATTTATATATCCAATATATTTAGAATATAAATATGTATAATTGACATATATATGAAGTAGAAGACACCATTTATGGAGACGGTAGTCCGTACGTACGCATAAACGATGTTTCTGTTTTCATATAGTATTGAACGGAAGTAAGTGAATAAGATATATGTAAGTACATATATACTTATATATATAAATATATATATCTTCAGTATTATTATTATCTCATATATTACATACTTATTATTAATATATATTTTTATAATCGTCGATGAAAGATGAACTTGGAAATGAATCTCATCGCGTCGTGGAGACGATAATTTGTACGTACACACGTAAGGGGACATGTCATTCAAAGGGTGGATAAAATAATGAATTTGGTTGTACCATAATTAAAATAATATCACAGTATATAGAATATATTGGAGTTATTATTTTATAAATTGAAACAACAAAGAAAAATGAAGTGGAAGAAGAAGGGAACTTGAAAGACGTTGGTGAAATCCTTACCTCTTCTTCAGGTTCTTCCTTTTTATTTGATCAAAAGGGCTCCGTAGGTTTGCTTTCTGATCAAAATAAGGCCTCTCAGATAAATTGAGGAAAGTTTTCTGGATATTTGGGCAGGTTTTGGCCGAGACAAATGGCTTTGGAAGTGTGAATTAGAGTGAAAGAAGAGTGCCCTTTTATAAGAGGGGTGAGGGGCACCTTAGGAAAAACATAAAATATTATTTTATAATAAAATCATTTTCATTTTCTAAGGGCTCAAAAATGTATTATGTAAATGTTAAGGTGGTTATGGGTCGAAAAATACTCAACCAATAGGTTTTAGACATGATTAGGTTAACATTGTAACCTTATCTTTTAGATTTAAATCTTAGTTAAATAGTTTAACTTTTACCATGTCATCTTGTATTCTTACTCTATATGGTTAATAAACATACTATAATATTCCCAAAGGACCTCAAGTGGCTCATTAATAACATATATAATATTATTTAATCCCTTTGGATGAACGTTTCATTTTTAGGTATATTATATCATTCAATAATATTCTATTTGTTTTAAATATTAATTTATATCAATTTTGACACTATTTGTTATTTTGTTTTTGTGAAAGTAATCCCAAGTTGATTACTTCGAAAAAGATACATTGAGTCATCCCTAACATGTCCTATTCACCTATAAAATTCGTGGATGTCATAAAATCATTGAAATTATATTTATTATAAAATTTATAATACTATTTATTTGATTCTTTCATGAATAAGGTAATTATTGCATCATCATTGTGTCATAAATAAATTTATTAATTTGATGACTAAAATTTTTTAATAAAATACCATGATGTAGAAAATATTTTTTTTCTTTCTAATTAATATTTATAATCGAATTTGACTTATCTGTAACTTGATAATAAAAATTTTTTGGTTATTAAACATTGAATTTAACACTCTTAACTCTTCTATGAATTAAATAATAATAAATGTCCTAATTTAAGTCAAGTGGACCAAAGAGGTTCATAATTTATTCTACGGTTGTTTTTGGCCGATTTACACATAACCAATAGAATTAAGACATGTGTTAGGGTAATAATGACATTATTTTAAACCTTAATTACCCTATTTACCTTTAACCGTGGAAAATAAAAGTAAAATGTTACTATTCACCAAAGATTATTTTCATCTTATTGAACCAAATTTTCCTCCTCAATATTAACCATGTCTCTCAGATTTTTGAAATTCCACTCATTGAAGCAGTAAATTTATGTTTTATATGAATTTGCAAATTCTCCTAGGAGATGGGTAAAAGACGGTGAAAAGTTCAATAAAATATTTATATATCTAAAATTATTATAAACTGACTACAACGAAATACATTGAACTTATATAGGTATTATGTATCTATTTTGAAAAAAATTAAATAATGTAGATAATTATTTAAAAAAATTTGGTTTTAAACTATAACTTAGTGTTTTTCACTATTCATCAAACATTACGATTATTCAGAAAAATACAAAAAATTCACCCTAAGCTAATTTTGATATTCCAAATTCAATAATGAAGTATATGTTACCAAATTAAAAACATATAAGTTTCATTTATTAATTTAAAATTAATTCCCGTTGTCAAAACCAAAAGGCGTATATTTAAGAAATAATAACTATCAAAAGTTTGACACTTTTTTATGTACAATTTCAAGTTGAAATTACATACAATAACCAGAATTGGATTAAATGGTAAAAATATAATATATTTATACTTAAAAACAATTAAAATTTATAATTTAACACTATAAATTATTTTGATTAAAAAAATTTTATTTAGTTAAAATATTGTATTTTTCACTATTCACCCAAATATGAAAGTAATCAGAAAAACCCCAAAACAATATTGAAACTAAATTCTTATGTCCCGATTCTAAAGAAGAATTTTATTTTCTGAAATTGAATATATAAAAGATTCAAATATTGTGTTTAAAAATTGTTCTCCCTTAAAAGGCAGTAAAAGTATATTTTTTGAAAAATACTTCTTTTATCTGAAAAAATGAATTTGTTCTTACATTATGTCTAAGAAACTAATAATATGGATTCTAGAATTATAAGGATTATATATAGTTTAAAATTCAGTTAATACTATTCATAACCACTTTTGAATGGCTAGTTTGGTAGGTCGTGGTGCGCTTGAACTCGATGTTGTGTGTACTGTAAGTTATTGAATTACATTGAAGAAATAACGTACTATGAAATCAGGGGGTGTTAAAATAATCCACATAACCAAAATATCATAATATTTATATAGGAATACCCATAAATTTATATATAATATTCATATGATACAATAATGATATTTTCATACCTTACACAAAAGGAAATAGTATCCAATGTACCATATATCTTATGAAAATAAAAAACTGAGATGAATTCTTACCTTGGGTGTTGAATATTTTCATACTCATTCTAGACACATGTATAATAAATATAAATATATTATAAATATATTAAAATACATATTCTTATATTTAATACCATATATGATTTTATTATGTCCTTGTATTACCCACATGTTTTCAATCATATCATACTATTTCACTTCAGGTAACATTTGCTTTAATCTTCGCATATGTCATAATTTGTTATATATTTCTTCATTATACATATATCATGATTTATATACATTAAAAATGATATAAATATAATTTATATTGAGTATATTTTTTTATTATAATCTATTTATTTTAGATTTATGAAATGTAATACACCATTCATGGAGATGACTAGTTGTACGTTCAGATGAACGTTATTTCTATAGTTATTGTTTTATTAAAAGAAATAAGGTAATGAAATATATATATATATATAATTATTAACGTAGAATAATTATATCATATATGCTCATGATATTCGTTCTTAATACATTCGTTGTAGTGTGTGCATTAATCACATTGCCTTGAGGGGCGGTAGTACACACTTCCTCAATCGAAATTATCGTATAAACATCAAATGGAATGTCAAAAGATATATGTTGTAAAAGGTATATAAAATCATAATTAACTGTTAAATATAATATATAACACATATAAAAATATTTTTTCTCATTATGTACACCATAAAAGGCTGTATTAAAAATTGAACAATCATCATTTAGTGAGGTGGTAGATCATCATACACATAAATAGTATGTTCATTATCTATTAGATGAAGGTGTGCGTATATGTAGGTAAAACCATTAGAATAAAAAACCAAATATATTTATTAATCTAGTGTTTTTGTAAGTTCATGTAAAAAATATAATGGAGGGGGGAGAAGTAACATAAAATTAAGGACTTGAGAGAAGACATTGCCTCTTAATTGAGTAGCTCCTTTTGGTTTCTTCCAAAAGGCTTACATTTATTTCCTTAGACCTAAGGGAAGGATGATAGGTTTAATTTGGAGATGTTTGGAAGTGTGATGTTCATATATTTTTCAATCCTAAGAGGTTTTAGAAGTGTAAGGATGTGGGAGAAGTGGCTTTCCTTTATAGAGAAAGAAAAGGAGTTACTTGGAATTTTTGAAAAAAATAATTTTGTACGTTATCTTACAAAAAATAAGTCATAAAAAATAGAAAAAATTCAACAATGAGAGTTTTATGGCCGAAATATGACCTTAAAATTGTGGTTTTCATGTGTATAGGTCATTTGAACACATAATATTAAGCTTTAGTCCCTAATTAAACATACTTTGACCTTTATCGATATGAAAAATATTAATAACTTTTACAAATATTTTAGGGTCAAAAATTTATTTGATCTCATTATAATCTAAATATTATACTAATTAATATGGAATATATAGGTTTTTTTCAAAATTTAGATCACAGAAGTAGTAAAATTATTATTAATGCTAATCCCACTAACGACACAAAATTACGTGTTTTTAAAGTATAAACACGTTCAATTTTTTTTCATATTCAATTTAAAAATGAAATTAATTCTAATGAAATACATTGTATTAATAATCATATATTTTATATAATGTGACCTTAAATAATATTTCAAATATAATTTAACAACAAAAATTATTTAAGAGAAAAGGTTGTCCTTAACTAAGAAGTAATATTTTTTACTATTCACCAAAAAAAATTTATTCCTCAAGTAAATCCAAAAAATCCACCATAATCTAATTTCAAAATTATAATTTCAAAAATTAAGTTTATTTTCTCAAATTCAATTTCTAAATTTGTATAAAATAAATTTTATTATTTTCTATATAAGTACATGAAGTTTTGTTCACAGTATCTATAAACATATATGGACATTGTGAAAAATTATATCTTTTGTTATAAATAAGTTTTATTTATATAAAACAATTATAAATAATATCTGAAAAGAATTTATTATTATTAATATCACTATTTTTAATGGATATGTTATAATTATATCAATTTAAAAAAAAATATAACAAAATTATGCTTCACAGTAACATGATGTTTTGTATAACATATGCCTAATCGCTGTTGTGGGTAGATCAAGAGAAGTCAGTATTGCAGGTAGCACAATCAAAGTCAGTTTTATGTGAATTGAAAGTTTGACTCAATGTTTTAATATATATATGTAAAAAATAACTTTTCCAAATTACATGTGAAAGAAAAAATATCAAATAGATAAATTAATTCGAAAAAAACTCACCAAATCTATAGGTGTTACATTATAGAACACATTAAATTTATTTCTCCCTAGAATTTTTTTGTGTTAATAATGGTTTAATACTTTAGTTTTTCATTCATAGAAGTACACATCATAAAAATGAATACAAAAACTTCCCTAAAAATTGAATTTTGGAATCATAATGTCTACCCAAATTATCATTTAACTAGGATTCCACAAATGAGAACATAGGATGGGAGGGATTATTGGAAGTGGTGGTAATGAGTAAATATTCATAGGGAGTGATTGAGGTCTTCTATCCTAAAAAATTAAATGATTAATGAAAACATGAGGGCCATAATGTAAAAAATATGTGACGATTTAAAATTCCATTGGTTCAATAAAATTAAGGTATCAGAACAACATATTTTATTTTTATAATTATACCAATATTTATTAATTAAATTATTGACAAAGAATATAAAGATATATAATTATACGATATATTTCTTTAAAAAATTTCATTTTTCAGTTTTTCTTTTTTCAATTAAAAATTTATCCATTACATCATGTATTAGATGTCCTAAAATTTAATTTAATGCATGAATTGGTAAATTAATGTTTTAGAAGACATTAAAAATCATAAAATATTAAAATTTATAACTATATATCTATAAATATTCTTACAAATTAATATGGTAAATAAATTAAACATAGCCAATGATTTATTTAATTTTTTAACATCAGACTCTTTAATATATTTTTTTATTTCCCTGAAAATAAGATATTTCCGTAATATCATAATAATTGATATATCAGTTAAAAATAATAGTGGATTTCTGACCACAATGAGGACATATTAAATTGTTCCGAATATAAAAATGAATATACAATATTTTCTAACTTTATTTTCGTACTATGCATTTATTTGGATAGTACAAATGGTATGGAATGGATTTAAATTTTCTATGGAAAATAGTACTTTATAGAGAACTAGTTTATGATTTGTGGTGAAAATATGAAATTTATAATCATTATATAGGAAACATCATCATATAATTATTTTCTATATCCACACAAGGAACTTTATTAAATTATATTATTAGGGAAGATTAGAAGACCCAACCTATATATGTATAGAGTAATCATGAAATAGACTATGTTTTTATTTTGAATTAATACAATTATGTACATTCTAAAGAATTTCATGGACATACACTTGAGCATGGGGTCTATGTTTCTTGTTAATTTAAACACTGATGAAGGACATAAATCAATAAATTCATATAGAATGGACACTGTGGAATTAGTGGAATTGAATAAAAAGTAGTAGATTTGTGTAATAAAGTATTTCTACACCTAATTTTTCACCTTGGGAGATCTAGTTATTTTCATTAATAAAAATAAACTATCAATGATTTTGTGTATTTATTATTTTGAAATTAATTCTATTTAAATAAATAACAAGTATCCTCTTTTTTATAATGATGAATTATTAAATTAAATTAACATAGCTCATTATTTTTCAAGATTCATTTTTTTTTCTATTTATCAATAATTGTTATTTAAGAAGGAGGGTATTCAATGTAAAAAATTTATAATGAGGTATGAACATGATGAATATTCAATAATTACATTTTTATTGACTGATTGACCCTCTATTGTTAAATATCAAATGAATTTAGTATTCATTGAGAATTATAATTTTATATTTGTGGTATTTCATGATTTTTTATTTTATGTAATATAAGAATTATTAGGAACATGAAAATAACTTGTCAATATTTTTTATGAATCTTAGATGTAATGATTAATATGGAAAAAATTGAGATTGAATTCTAGTTTCATAATTTTTTTGTTGGAAATATTGTATCCAATGACTGAATCTTAGTTGATCCAATGAAGACATAGCATGTCCAATAATGTCCTACTCTAATGAACATAATTGAGATACATAGTTTCATTTTCTTCTAAAGTTACTATAATTGATTAATTCACAAATTTTTTCAATTATATATCACATTAAAAAACATACTCGTAAAGGGATTTAATTTATTTGGATAATGGATTGTAAATAATGTTTTGAACAAGAATAAGGCATCAAAATTGAATTATAACATCACAATGACATAAAATAAATAGAAACTCCAATTTTATTCCCAAAATAAATCATATAATAGAGGCTTTCTTTACCTTAATATATCTATATCCTTGAAATGTAAACTTTTCATTAGTTTAGAGAAAATGATGGTGGACAGTTGGTGAAGTAACAACTTTCCATAATTTTCAAGGCCGCATGCATGAAATTTTTCTCTCCTCCTTGACTTGAACTAATAACTTTTATGGAGAGAAAATTAGGATTGATAGTATAGGAGAAATATTGTTATTTAATATTGTTTTAACTTATTTAAAAATTTGAGGTCAATTGTGTCATTAATTTAATATTTATTCAAAAAATGATAAGTTAACTTTTCGGGCCTTGGAATATGGCGTAGACTTTATTAATCAACTTGGCCCGCATTGATCTCCTTCTAAATGATATAATTATCCATAAAAACAGTATAATGAAATATTCTCTATTATTTCATGTAGCTTATTTTAATGTTTCTTCTTCATTATAATTAAATTTTGGGATATATGTTTGTTTTAATGATATGAGGTCAAATCTGTTTTTCCTAGAAATTACGTTATTAGAATCCAAATATAATCATCATAATTTGTGAATATATAATTTAATCAAGAGGAAAAAAATTTCATTAGACAGTTATATTCATGATCCTAAAATTTTAAAATAAAATAATTCATAGATATAATTCCAAAATCTTATGTAATTGTGTTCCATGTATAATAATTTTTAAACATGAATTGAAAAAGTTTTGATAAATGAAGTTAAATTCTAACATGAATTTACCAAGGAATTTATGAACATTAAATAACCTTAAAAATATCAAAATTAATTGATTGATATGTAATTTAAGTGTACAATCACCCCCCCCCCCCCCCCCCCACAACTTGAGTCCCAAATGGTGCTCTAGGGAGCTCTCTACTCTCGAAAGCACCCTAGTGTTTGGGGATGATGTTTTCAGCACATACGGTGGGATTGGATCGGTTAGCAGGTTCACAGCGAGGGACATTTGGGTGTGGGTTCTCAGTGGGTGGAAGTCAGGGTTGTCGGGCGATGGAAATTCATGGGTTCATCGATTTTATCTTCTGGTGTCATTATGGTGAATCTTGGAATGGTCGACGGATTGTGAGGTTTTGTCAGCATTAGCAGCAACTTCGATCGTAGTTCACTTCTTCAGCATGGCGGAGTGGTTTGGAACCAGTGGAAAGAGGCTCATTTCAACCTTCGTCTTCAACCGGTGGAGAGGATTTCCCAACCCTCCACAATCATCGGTCTGTGTTCTCCCCCAATCCAGCCGTGCTACCGCCCTGAGTATTTAAATTGTGATGTTTCTAGTATTTGTGTGACTTCATTGACCTTCTCTATTTACTGCAATGTTCCAGTCTCTTCTAATGGATTTGATTCCAGATCTAAAGGTGGGGCTCTTCCAGTGTTTGTCCAACTGGTTCGCAGTTTCCCATCCCTTCCCTGGCTTTCAATTCTGTAGTGTATTTTCTAGTTTGATCTAAATTAGTGGTTTCTTTGAGGTTTTTGGAGGTGTAGACATGTGATTATCGATTTCCCAGTGTATCTTGAAATAGGCTTGATCTGGTTTGATATCTTTCTTCAAGTTTGTTCTCTATTTCCTTGATGGTTTGTGTGACTTTTTCTGTGAAAGTTTGTGTGATATGATTCTTGTTGGATGAGTTGTTATTGGTCTTTTTGGCTTATGTGTTGTTCGACTTTGATTTATGTGGTGGTTTTTGGGGTATGGGGGTCGTGGAGACATGATCTGTTGTGGGCATTGGCTTCTCATTCCTCTTCTATTGATCCAATACTCTGGCACTCACTCCGAGGGGGATCTGAGTAGTGGTCTCCATAGTGTTTTGGGATGTTAGGGCGAGCGATCGTCAACGTCTTGTGGTGGCTCCATATTTGTTGGATCATAAAGATGTTCTATGACAACGTCAAAGTATTCCAATGAGGTTGACCATGGCTCGTGGATGAAAATGGTTTGAATCATGAATGCTTGGAACTTTTTAGATAAATTTTGGGTTGGTTTTTGAGACTCAGGTTATGAAGATTTAGTCGGACTTGACCTCAAGAAATAGGCCGCAAAAGAGGATTTAGAGAGGGTGGCTGACCTATGATGGCTTCACAGAATTGTATGTTATAGAGGGTACGACATCATCCATCAGATCGTGATTTTTCTTTAACACATGACACTTTCTAGCCATATAGTAATGCATTGGTGGAGAGCATTATCATGTTTTAAATGTTGTGGAGAGGTAGCTCCATGGTGTCAGTCTAGGTTTTCTTTTTCGGATCTTTGGGTCATGTAATATTTTTGTCCATGAAGTCTATTTGGGTTCCCCATCTTCACTTAAAAGTGGGTCTTATTATATAATAAAAAATACAAATCCTTTGGGCCATTGAAAGTAAATTCTCAATCCCAAAAACTTTCTAACCTAAAATGATCACCATTTTGACCTCACATAAAACAATAATGAGCCTATAAAAATCCATTATATAAATCCACATAGACAATCATATCCGAATATATTTCCCATTCCATTGTTCAAATCCACTACAAACCTTCAACCAAGTCAAATTAATATTTGAGATGTGTTGTGAATCACAAAATCCATGGAAATATTTTTCATGTTTAATGGGAAAACATGTAATCCCAAGGTGAGAATAAAATTAATCCTTAATATGAGCACCCAATTTTTTTTGAATTTTTTTTACTTTTTTTTAAAATAATAATCATAGTATAGATGAAAAGGCCAAATTTGGTCATGATTACTATGATGTCACAATCTCCAAATGTCAAATGTTGCACATGATTTACATTCCATGCTCTAAAATTGATATTTAATGCCTAACTTTGGGCACAAAAATAACGGTGTCACCATCCACAAGTGTCATTACCCACACATTAATAAACATCATTATTCTACGTGGTCACCTTTTGTTTTTAATATTTTTTTTATTTTTTTTATAAACATTTTAATGGATACTCAAATTAAACCTAAAGTGACCCCAAACCATATTCTATGATTAATAAACCACTAGAAATAAAACCTAAACCCACAATCAAATGGAAATGAAATGTTTCATTTTGAGTAAACTGATAAAAAATGTACTATGGAAAATTACATTAAAAAACCATGCCAACCAGAATTATTCTCATAAACATAGACTTGAATAAATATTATAATCTTTTCATAAACAATAATTTATCATTTAGAATTCATGTTTCAAAAATTTCATTATCACAAGCCAGGAAAAAGATATTAAACATTCCATAAAATTGAATGTTTCTAATAATTTTATATTTTTACACCCCCAAAACAGAATGACACAACCCTCAGTGATTAATAAAAAGAGAATATAGAGTTTATAATAGGGAAGAATGTGGATGAGAGAATTTTAGAGATTAGTTTGGAAAGGAAATCATGGAACAAAATCCCCACGTTTGAATATGAACACCCATATGTAAGTAATTGATCATTCCAACTTCATGTTTTATGTAAATTCCCCATGGTTGATTCATTATTGGTATTTGAATATTGGATGAAATTTGGGATTATGTTATTAATCCTCAACTTATTCAGCTCATAAATCTCAAACACAAACATTAGATAACCATTGAATTCCCAAGTGGTTACCATAATTAAAAAATTATCAAAAACAAAAAATATAATTTAAAAATATAATTTTAAAAAATAAATTATGGGAAAAAATATAAACAAATGAAATCAAAAAAAATAAGCTAGTTTTCCACCCAAAAGGTTATTATTTTAAAGTCGTTATCTCAACATGGACCTCTTAACTTACCCAATACCAACATTCAAAATCTTAATGATATTATTTTCACTACATTAATTAGATTTTTATTCAGTTTAAACTAAGGATGGTAAGAAGGTTTTGAAATTGATTTAGGAACAATCATATAGGTCCTATTGTATAGGATATTCCCATGTATATAGAAAAAGATCTATCCAATTTCTTTCTTAATCATTCTTATGAAATCAAGGAAAATTGTATCATCATTATCATTGAGAGAGGATGAAATGAAAAATAATTGGATTTAGTTATCCCATATGAAGGAATACATTAGAGAGAAAGTATGGGCCTCGAGTTTGAGCTTTTGATAGTTTAAAATTTTAAAAGTAGATTGAAAATGTTAATAAAAATTGGTTTCTTTTCCAAATATTTTATAAATAATTAGTTCCATTATAAAAAAAATTTAACCCAAAAGTTTCAATTTCAGGGTTATGGGTTGGTACAGAATTAGAGGTGAATATTTTTTTAAATTGTTCTGTGATTTTTAATTTTTAAATATAAATATTCGATAAATATTCTGGGATCTCAATTCATGATGTTAAATTCCCCGACTTTGAATTAAAAAAATTTCCCCCTTATTTAAACACCAATAAAAACTTCCCTTATATTTCTTATTTTGACTTTAACCTTACCCTATCCAACTAAACTCATTACCCATATCTAATTTATCATATTTTAATGTTTATTTTTAATCATTTCCTTTTGATTTTGAATCCTCCTATGGTTTAGTAATAAATAATTTTGGTTCTTAATTGTGTTTCTCACTCTTTGAAATATTCATATATTTGAATTTATCTTAATAGGTTTGTATATAATAATAATAGTTTGTGAATATTGATTAAGGGACAACTTGAGTGAGGAAGGGTTCTATAAGCATTTAATTGGTTTGTAGTTCTAATGTAAATTTTGAGACTTACTAATTAATTTTCACCAGTTTTTTACACAATTTATATAGAAATGTCTATGGTATATATTGGATATGAGGGTGATATAGTTGTGGTTGAACGTAATAATGGGTTGGAAATTTTTCTAGATTTTCATGATTCAGACCATAGATTTGTTGGAAAATAGATTTTTTATCCTATAAAGTTGATAATAGTCATTGCATATTAGACTGATATTTTATTCATGAACCTCTTTAAAAATTAGATCATTTACCGCCATTAATTCTCTCTCTTGAATAAATTCCATGCTTTATGGAATGGTAGGATAGTTGTCAATTTTATGGCCATCTTTATTAAAAAATTTGTAAACATGGTCAATTGATAGAAATTCATTGACACTCCAATGGTATATTTCATTAATTCTCCTTGAGATGGAAATAAATCATCTTCAAAGATTTAATTATAACTAAGATTGTGTATCTCATCATTTTTGGGGCATTTCAATTTTTTTAATGGTCATGGGTGTTGGTATACATGGATTGAAGAAGTGAAAATAAAAATAAAAGGTAAAAGATAAGAGAAATGGGCGTGAGAGTATAAGGTGAGTGTCTATGATACATAATTTGATCCCCAAAATTGGTACTAAAATTTGGTCATGCCCAAATTTACGCTATAGTTTGAATCAGTTATTGAAGTACAAGTAGGTGTCAAATACTTAGGGAATGAAAAGATAACCTTGATCCACTCAGAATCATTGGGGGATTTTAAAATGAAGTGGAAAACTTTAGGTTTGATTGAAACTGAAATTCTATAATACTAAAATTATTAATAAGAGCATATGAATTTAATAATATATCACCAAAATATTTTAACATAAATAATTAAAGAAATGGACTTATTTTAAGTTGTTGTCAAGGATATTTTTAATGATTTTTTAGGAAATTTTTTCTCAATAGTTCAATAAGTATCCAATTGATGTGATAAGTTTGAAACATCGTTTAGCTATTTAATCAATAAAATATAACAATTTTATCACCAATTCATTTATAATCAAACTTTAATGATCATTCCATGTAATTGGATCACACTAGAACTCAGAATTTTTAGTAATTAATGTTGTCGATGATAAAACAAATAAAATAAATCGATGAAAGCAAATGTCAAACCAAAGAACTTATTTAATAATTTAATAACATAAAATAAAATCTATCCCCATGAAATTACCTATAATCAAACCATAAGTGGGATATCCTTCTATTCATGAAATTCTCAGAACGAAATAAATAAGTTGACTTAAAGGTGCGTAATTGAATAAGACAAAAATAATAATAATAATAATCACTCAACCATTAATGGGTGAGTGGAATCACACATGAAAATCATGGTATCACTATGAAAAATATGATAATAAAAATAATTTAGAATAATGATGAGAAATAAATTTAAAACTATATTGAATTAAAATAACATACAAGTGAAGAACACGCTTAAAACATCAGAATGGTATCATAACATTATTATGAAATACATGTAACAAAAAAATCCATTTTATTCCTAAAATCCACCTTATATAAATACTTGGAGTCCTTTAGGTCAATCCACACCCATAAAATTTGTAAATTTCACTAAGTTAGTAAAACGTGTGGTGAAACGTGGATGAAGTAATAACTTGGATTCATTTTCAAGGCAACATTCATGCCTTTTATCTCTCATCATTGACATTCCAAAACAACTTTTATGGATGCCAAATTAGGTTGGGTTGTGGAATATAAATATTTATATCTATAAATCTTCTAAATTATTGAAAAAAAATTATCCAAATTTTATCACCCATTTAATAGTTATTCTTGAAATGGTATTATGGCTTTTTGGGCCCTGGAATATGGCCTAGAATTTAATAATCAATTTGGGTTGTCTTTATCTACCACTAAATGTCACAATTATCGTTATTCCTTATTTAAGGAAAGGTTGTCCATAATGACTGATACATTATTTTAATGTTAAATATTTATGGGAAATTAATTTTACGTTAAATGTATATTTTAATGAGTTGAGTTTAAATATATTTTTCCCAAAATTTCAATGTTGGAGTCCCGATATGATCATCATCTTTTATATATCACCAATTTATCCAAGATAAAAATATTCATATGATAATTATTTACATGGTACATAAATTTCCAATAAAAATATTGAGTATTTAGTGTCCCACCATTTTTGGAAAAAATGGGTCGAGGTTAATTAATTTCAAAATATAATCACCCAAATAATGAGAAATATAGTTCAAATTGAAAATTTAATTAACCAATGAATTATAAATAATGAATCACCTTAGAAAATATCCAAATTTAATGAAAATTATTTAATTTTTGTTTCTAATCAGTTCTTTCTTCATGGATTATTCCAATGGTGTTTTCTCTTCCTAGATCTAGAAATTTTAGATTTATTCACCATTAAATTTATTGATCTGATAATCCACCAATTATTTGGCTCCCAATAATGATGGATAAGTAAACATGGAAATTGATTTAAAATCAATTTTTTTCCCTTTCTCCCAACATTCATAAAATTTTTTCAATAACAATTCAGTTGGATGATTATTCAATGATACCAAGGAGTACTAATTATTGTTTATTCATTCTTTTTACAAAACAAATCAGAGTCATGGGTTTAGTTTTTGGGTTTTTTTGAATTTATAGATACATGGTGGTAATGAGGATAATATGATAATAGTTTGGGTGATGTTGGATCCATGAGCTGGATTGAGTTGGTACCTTCAGTGATGTGATGATGGGTGTTTCCATGAAAAGGGTTGTAAGAACCCATGTTTTTTTCCGAATTGTCGTTTTGAGGAGAAATTTTAATTTCTGCTATTGGATTCTCATGAGGGGTAAAATGGTAATTTTACCAAACCAGCTGATCTTGGATAATTTTTCGGTCACCTCTATTGGTCAAGGAATAGTGATTTTACCCTAGGACAAGAGTTTGGAGGAAATTTGAGCTGTTCGAATTTTAGAGGAATATTTAATATTTAATATTATTAAATTAAATATTAAATTATTCGTGCAGGTTATTTTGTCAATAACTTTTGAATGGATTGTTGTATTGAGATTTTTCCTACTCTTTTGAATATAGAATGAGTATTTGAGCCTAGGTAAGTCCTAAACTCATGTCAGGCGCAGGGGCCGGCCCAAGCCCCTTTTTCTTCTTTTCCTTTTCCTTTCTTTTCTTCCTTCTCTTCTTTCCTCCTCATTCTTGTGTACATCTACTATTCCTCCTCCTTGGTCATTTACTTTAGGGATAATTGGAGCTTGGTAAATCTAGAGAGTTGTGAGGCAAGCGGGGTACTGATTCGAAGCTCTCGATGCGCTCAGTCGGCGTGTGACAACCGTGAGCTGTGAAATATACTGAACCTTCGGTGGTTTCTACCCAAAGTTAGAGCCATTTATGTTTTCACCATAGATCCCCTTTAAAAAAAAATTATTTATTTAAAGCTTATATTTCTTGCATGTGGACACTTAAGGATTGATCTGTTGTTTCGGGGGCGAAAATGGGCGTTTTGGGCATTTTGAGGGATTTTCCGTCGGATAACCCAGAATACACAGCATGAGTTCCAGGGGAGAAGGCTGTGTGTTCTTCCTGTTCATGGAAGACGAAGTTTTCTTGAGTACACATCATGACCATTGATTACATTCCGTGTATTGGATGTCTGTGTGACCGACCGTGAGAAATAAGACACAAAATAGTGGGTTTTCAAAGTACATGTCGTGTACTATAAGTACATGTCATGTAGTGGTTCATGGGCATGTGTTAGAGTGAAAACGCACACTGGGTAAATTTTTTTAAATATTAAAAGTTTTGTACAGTAAATTACATGTTGTTTACTCTTACACAGATAGACCACATGGGTGTGGCCATGTGTTCTGGCCTTGTACTACTTCAACTTAATAATTTTGGGATATCATTGGCTCTGGAAGTCAAAATTGGGCGTGTGAGTAGTCCATTATGAGTAATTTTCCATGTAGATCTGAATGGTCGAATTTTTTTTCATTTAGAGGTCATATAAATGATTTTTTGGGCGTCTATATAAATGGAGAGGTTCTTCCTCTAGTTATTGAGTTCTTTTGTCACCTGAGAGTGAGACATAGCGTGAATGATAGGTTGGGTGTTTGGACCATCCTAGTTTGGACTTCTGAGATGAGAAGAGCTATGAGATGTATCCTATGAAATATGATTTTTATCATGTTAATCTTGTGAGATATACCCTTACGACCTTTAAGTTCATGAGATCGATTACTTCCAAGGATCCCCTAAGGGATGCCTTTAGTTGTGTTCTAACCTAGGGAGTACCTTGTAGGATCTCTCTCTTGTTTTTCCTTTGATAGTAACCATGTTATGGAATGCCTATTTTTTCCCTTATTTGAGGATCCCCTTAATGATTCATCCATTAATATTTTTTAAGGATTCCATGTAGGATGCCTTTTCTCGTTTTTACCTGGAGGATCCCGAGTACGATGCCACCTCATTGTTTGACTTGAGGGACCAAGCAGGTGCACGGTGTTTCACCGACCTTGAGTTGTTATGTTGGGTTTGGTTAAAGATGGTGATTAGGTGTCACCTAGTACCTATGCCAAACCAGTTATCGCATGGGGCTTTGGATGTATTATTGGGTTGGGCGTTCGGGCCACCCCTACTCGTTTGTTTATATCTGACTTGGTTGGCTGATGTAGTAGTGTTTACCAAAGGTTCTTCCTAGTAGGTGGCTATTGAGCCTGAAACAATGAGTCTTCTTGTTCGTTGGGATTCCTACTATTCCTTGTGTGGATATGTAGGTATTTTGTGCCTTTCCGTTGAAATTCTTTGAGTTTTATGTGCAAAAGTGCCAAGTACCCTAGATCGGGGTATTGAGTGCTAATGTTTTTAGCCCTGTTAATTTCCTTTTATGTCTTCATGCTTGATTAGAGGTTAATTAAAGGTGAATATGGTTAAGTGTTGTGATTTGGATGTGTTTTCCCATGAATTTTGGCTTGTTTTTACCATTTAGTCTAGTTTTGTTGTTAGGCTGATGTTTACATTCCTTGCCTAGTATTGTTAAAATGGATTGTTTATTATATGTCTTGTTTTAATGTTGTAGACTGGTTAGCTAAGTACTTCTTGAGATTTACTTTGGACTCTTTTCATTGCCATGCTTTTTTGAATTACATAGGGCCGTGAGAACCTGGTCTAGTAGACCATTTGGGAGAATGGACGTAAGGGCTTCTCTATAGTGTCAGTTTACTGTTACGTTGTGGGACCACAGGGGGAATCGATGTAAGTGCTTCGTTAGAGTTTCTGTAGTTCCTTGACACGGGCCACAGGGGGAATGTGATGTAAGTGCTTCCCCAGAGCGCCTTTTAGTTATCAATACGAGACTATAGGGGTAATTCACGAGGAGTGTTTCCTCATAGAGTCTTTGCTGAAGATAAACCATAGGGGATATAATGTGAGTACTTCCCAGAGGGTTTCTTGTGTTCAATTGGTTTAAAAAGAGGGGTTAGGTTGTGAGATCTTTCCAGAGGGTTACTTGTTTTTCTTTAGCTTGTTCAGAGACATATTTTTGGCGTTGGCTGAAGCAGGTATATTTCGATGGGATTACAGAACTATAGATCAACTTATTGATACACGGCTTGAGTGGAACGATGTCCAACTCAATTCTATTGTAATGGTTGTCCAAGAGATCAGTCTTATGGTCCCAAGGATCGACTGCTGATGTTTTTTCTTGATATTTAAATCACCTAATCATGAATATTCATATTTATGTATATTTTTAAGGATATGGGACTATACAAGTGTACATATAGAGATATGGACATCCATAATGGCACTTTGCCTAGTTGATAGGGATTACATGCCATAGGATCGACTATGGTTTCCCATTTGGTTTACTTCCATTGTTGTTTTCCAGCTAGGCTGAGCACATTTCTTTTTCATACACATAGTATCACAGTTATAGGTTGCTTATCGAGGTGCCCTACTAAGATAATTTCGCACCCCTGCACGTGCACCTTGGTGCACGTGTAGACCTTATATCTTCTTTTCAGGTTGAGAACAAGTTTCATTGTGGATAGGGTTGAGGCCCAGTGTTTCATGATTGAGTGGAGCTGCTTAAGTGGTTCTAATGACCGGGATGATGCAGTTTGATAGTGTCTAGAGATCAGGTATATGAGTTGGCTCAAAGTTAGTATCATAGTGCTATACTTTTACTTTTAGTTCCTTTTTAACTTGTATCTGTATGGTCGGCCCAGTGGGTGACTAGTTTTGTATTGTATTGCATATCTATTTGGTCTTCTAGATCATTTTACAATTACAGATTCTTCTATTTCAATTTTTTATTACTTCTGAACTCTTTTTTCTTTTCTGCAGTGTATGATACTTAGTTATTTATATTGTTTTCTTACTCTGGTATAGGGTCATAATCTCTCAACTATCACACCCTAGTCCCTTGTTGCCTGTCGGTAGCCTCTGGCACACGGGGAGGCATGCATAAGGCCTTGTGGCGAACCGGCTCGGAGCACCGGTTTAGTGGCTTCTGGGTTGGGACGTTAAAAATTTGTATCATAGGAGTTTCTTTTTTTGGTATTTATTATTTTGGATATTGTAGACAGGATTATTAGGGATGTGTCAAAACCTGTGATGGATATCAGACTCGTGTGTCATGAACACTTGTTCCAGTAAGAAGTCATGGTTGCTAGGGTTTGGGATTGTTGTTCTGATTTTGTGATGTTACTGTTGTATATGATTTTCACCTTGAGTGACGCACATGTTGTGTGGTGTTTTGATTTACTATATATCTATGGCTCTTGGCCATTGATAATATGCTAGGGATGGGTTTTGACTCTTGGCCGAAAATGGAAAGAGGTGTATCATGCATCTTACTAGGCATGTAGGATTCACAGCATATAGGTACGCTATTGTGTGTTTTTACTGACGACTGAGACCTTTGGGTATGCATACACATACTTTTCACTCTGATGGTAAGTTATGTGGATCTATGTTTAGGTGTTGGTGTGAGGATAATGAATCAATCCATGTGCATAGATGGTGTAGTAAACTTGTTAGTCGATATGGAATGTGATGTCATTCTGTTTAACCCCTTATTGGGAGTTGTTTTTCAGGTCTGTGGTTATCTTGTGGGATCGTTGGTAATGATGTTGATAGATACCATGGCTTTTCTTGTGAACTAAACCTCCTTGTGGTATTTCTATATATAGACACACAATGAGTGTTAGTTCAGATTTTCTCTTATGTTTTGTTTGTGACCTCCATGGATCAGTTCTTTCAGAGGATGCTTAGAGAGGATTAGGGCCCTTGCAGGCCGTGTTTTTCATCTTCTACTTCTGTTAGTCATTGTGATCTTTACCATCTTCTGAGAGGTTGGATATTTTGGGCTAGGTTGTTAGACCTTCGGACCTAGTTGTGAGTGTTTTTCTGTAGGGCTAGGTGTAAGACCTAGAGACCCTTAGTTTTGACTCAAACCCTTGTAGGTCGATGTTTGTTCCGTTCTATGGAAACCTTCATGGGAATGGTTGACCTGTGTTTTCCAATTCCTTTTGGCGGTTCTTGTTTTTCGCGACAGTCTTCGACGGGAAAGACTGTTCGGGTGCCTGGCCTGGTCGACCAGTGTTTTTGATGTTTCTATTGAAGGTGGCATCATTTAAATCTAAATCGGTGTGTGGCTAGGTGCAAGATGAGTACTGATGATTCAGGACTTTCATTGGACTTAGATCCTAGAATTTTTGTTGGAATGTACTTATGTTGTAGTGGTGACATTGTGAAATGTTGGATTGCTATGAAATGGTTGAACCGTGCTTGAATCCGGGTTGGGTTTTGGTAGGATTTTATTGTGGCTCAGACGGAGCTGGACACGCATTCTGTGAAATATTAGTGTACTCCTGTAAGATACAATCATGTTCTATATTGATTCGTCTTGAGTATGCTGAGAGAGCATCCACCCTACATCGAGATCTTTTCTTCTTTCTCAAAGTTCATCCTTGTTAAGGATAGAACCTGTTCTGATTGTTCTCTCATAGTAGTGTAAGGAACGCCACATGGTGGGGAGTGCATCATTGGCCCTTTGAGGGTGTTTTCCCTTGTTTAGTTTAAACTTTGGTGTTTTCTAGGAGATTTTGAGCTCAAAGTTTTCTTTTAAGATGAAGATAAAGGGTATTCCTATGGCGGGGAGTACCAGTTTGGTTGTAGTTGGATATCTTCTCTGTATAAGGTGGTTGTTAACGCTATAAGGTTGGTCATTAGAAGGTCCATATAGCTTGTTTGTGTAGATGCTAAGGTTGGGAGCATGGCTGCTCCTCCATTCAGTGGGCTTCTCATGGGCGAGAAGGTTTATGGTGTGGTGTTTTTAAGAACCCGTGTTTTTTCTGGACTATCATTTTGAGTATAAATTTGAATTTTTGCTATTGGATGTTCATAAGGGGTAAAATGGTCATTTTACCTACAATCTGATCTCCGATAATTTTTTTGACAACTCCTTTGGTCCTGAAATGGGATTTTACCCTAGGACAGGAGTTTGGAGGAAATCTAAGCTGTTCAAATTTTAGCTGAATATTTAATATTTAATATTATTAAAATAAATATTAAATTAATCATGCAGGTTCATTTGTCAATAAGATTTAAACAAAGCATCGTATTGAGATTCCACCTGTGTCTTTGATTCATGAATAGGGAGTTTAGCCTAGGGAAGTCATAAACGCATGTTCGTCACTGGGGCCAGCCCAGGCCCCTTTTTCTTCTTTTCCTTTCCTTTTATTTTCTTCCTTATCTTCTTTACTCCTCCTCCATTCCCACATCACCTATGGCTCCTCCTTGTCAATTTTCTTTTGGGGAGAATTGTAGTTTTTAAAATATAGGGATTTGGAGGCAAGAGGGGTACCGATTCGAAGCTCTCGATGCGCTGAGTTGGCGTGCTGCAACCGTGAGTCATGATATCAACTGAAGTTTCAGAGGTTTCCGCCCAAAGGTAGATTCATTTATGTTTTCACCATAAATACCCTTTAAAAATGTTTTTTTATGTATTTAAATTCTTATATTTCTTACTTTTTTCCTTTTAAGGTTGGATATATTGTTTTAGGGGTGAAAACGGTCATTTTGAGGGATTTTCCATCGAAAAACCCAGAATACACGATGTGTGTTCCATGGGAACATGCCATGTGTTCTTACCATTCATGGATGACAATTTTTTCTTATGTACATGCTATTTACTTTGAGTACACACTGTGTAATGGATTTTCATGTAACCAACCTTGTGAAATAAGACACGGAATAGTGGTTTTTAAGGAGTACACGTTGTGTACTATAAGTACACACCGTATAGTGGTACATGGGAATGTGTTTGGGTGAAAATGCACATGTAGTAACTTTTTGTGAATATTACACACCATGTACAGTAAATTACAGTCCATGTACTATTACACAGGCATACCCCATGGGTTTGGCCCTGCGTTCAGGCCATGTACTACTTCATCATAGTAATTTTGGGATATCTTAGTCTGTAGAAGTCAGAATTGGGCGTGTGAGTAGTCCATTCTGAGTGTTTTTTCGCATAGATCACAATAGTAGAATCATTTTTACATTTAAAGGTCATTTAATGATGTTTTCGGGATTTATATATAAATGGAGAGCTTCTTCTTCCAGTTATTGAGTTATTTTGTCACTTGAGAGTGAGAATTGGCATGAATGACAAGTTGGGTGTTCAGACCAACCTAGTTGAGACTTTTGAGATGAGATGAGCTATGAGATATCTCCTATGACATATTATTTTTATTGTGTTACTCTTGTGTGATATTACCTTATTCCATATAAGTCCGTGAGACCACTTACTTCCAAGGATCCCCTAAGGGATGCTTTTACTTGTGTGCTGACCTAGGGAGTCCCTTGTTGGATCTCTCTCTTACTTTTCCTCTGATAGTACCCATGTTATAGAATTCCTTTGTTGTACTTCATTTTAGGATCCCATGTAGGATTCCACCATTACTCTTCTCTAAGGATCTCATGTTGGATGCCTTTGGTCATGTTTACCAGGAGGATCTCGAGTATGATGCCTCCTCAATGTTTGACTTGAGGGACCCAGTGCATGCCCATTTTTTGACAACCCTGAGTTGTTACATTGGGTTTGGGTAGAAGTGGTGATCAGGTGTCACCTAGAACCCGTACCAAACTTGTAATCCAATGGGGATTTGGATGTATTATTGGGTTGGTCATTCAGGTCACCCACACTCATTTGTTAATATCGGACTTAGTTTGCTGATTCAGTAGTGGTTACCCGAGGTGCTTCCTGGTTGGTGGTTTTTTACCATGATTCAAGGTGTATTCTTGTTTTTTTCGATTCCTACTACACCTTTTGTGACTCTTTAGGTGGTTTGTGCCTTTCGGTTGAAATTCTATGAGTTTTATGTGCAAAAGTGCCCAATACCCCTGATCAAGGTATTGTATGATTACAGTTTTATCCCTGTTAATTTCATTCTATGATTTTATTCTTGAGTAGAGGTTAATTAAAGGTGAATAGGGTTAATTTTTGTGCTTTGGATGTGTTTTACCATGCATGTTTTCTTGTTTTGGCTGTTTGGTCTTTTTTGCCTATTAGGCTGTTGTTTACTTTCCATGCCTAGTATTGTTAGGATGGAGTGTTTATTATCTATCATTCTATTATGTTATTGATAGGTTAGCCAAGTAGTTCATGAGGTTTAATTTGGCCGCTTTTCATTCCCATTCTTGTTTGACTTACAATGGGCTGTGATAACCTCGTATAGTAGACCATAGTGATAGTGGACATAAGGTCTTCTCGAGAGTGTCTGTTTACTGTTACGATTTGAGAACGCATGTGGAATTGACTATATTGCTTCCTCAGAGTGTTTGTAGTTCCATGACATAGGCCATAGGGGTAATGTGATGTATGTTCTTCCCCAGAGCACCTTTTAGTTACTGATACGAGACTATAGGGGGGAATTGACAGTGAGTACTTCCTCAGAGAGTCTTTACTAAAGCTAAACCAGAGGGGATAGACTGTGAGTACTTACCAAGGGGTTTCTTGTGTTAAATTTTTTGAACCAGAGGGGTTAGGCTGTGATTAATTCCAAAACAGTTACTTTTTTATCTTGTTCAGAGACATATTTTTGGCATTGGCCGAAGTAGGTACATGTCGATGAGACTAATGACCAAGAGATAAACATATTGATACATGGCTTGAGTAGAAATACATCCAGCTTGATGTCCTTGCATAAGATGTCTAGGAGATCAGGCTTATGGTCCTTTGGATCGACATTTGATGTCATTTCGTTTTATTTGAATCACATAATAATGAATATTCATATCTATGTATATGTGTATAGGTATGGTACTATACATGTTTACATATATAGATATGGACATCCAAGATAGAACATTCCTAGTTGATAGGGATTATATGCCTTAGGATTGGCTATGGTTACACATTTGGTTTACCTCCTTGGTTGTGTTTCAAATAGGTTGAGCATGTTGTTGTTTCATACACTTAGTAGCACAGTTATAGGTTGCTTGTTGGGTTTCCCTACTGAGATTATTTCTCACCCCTACAGATGCACCTCGGTATACATGTAGACCTTATGTCTGCTTCTCAGGTTGAGCATGAGTTTCATGGTGGGTAGGGATGAGGCCCATTGTTTCATTATTGAGCGGAGCTACTCGAGTGGTTATACTGATCGGGCTGATGCAGTTTGACAGTGTCTAGAGAGTGGGTACGTGAGTTGGCTCGAAGTTAGTAGCGGATCCATGTACCTTTACCTTTAGTTACTTTTGTAATTGTATTTGTATGGTAGGCCCAATGGATGACTATTTTTGTATTTTATTCCATATCTGTTTGGGATTTTACAGCATTTTAATATTACATCTTGTTCTATTTTAGTTGTTTATTGCTTCTACACTATGTTTTCTTTCTGTAGTGTATGATACTTATTTATTTACAATGTTTCATTACTCTATTATGAGTGCATAGTCTCCCCATTATCATACCATAGGCCCTATCTTCTATTCAGCAATGTCTTCCGTATGGGGAGGCTAACTTGAGGCCTTGTAGTGAACTGTCTTGGAGCACCGTTTTAGTGGCTTTCGGGTCGAGACGTTACAAGGGTGGATTAAATATGGACATTGGTGACGATGGTGATCTGATGTGTCCATATTTGGGGATTTTCATTGATATAGAGAAATAAAGTGCTTTTGGATTTTAACGATATGAATTTTTTGATCAAAAGGTTTGTGGAATTTTGAAACCAGTGGTATTCAAGGCATAGTCAACTTTTATATGGGGATATATTGTTCTGATTTGTAGTTCGAGCGAAGGTAGTGACGACATTGGTGAAGAAAAAAGATAATTATGGAATTCTTGTGAAAATATAAACTAAAAGGAACTTATTTTAGAGTAGCATATGCTTTATAGACTCTTATGTCCAGTGGATAGGGTATAAACATTTAATTAAATATCACACGCTACGGGATTTACTCACATGTCATTTGACCTTTAGTCGGTCAACATGGTGTGTACAGGTAGTACATGCCCAGGAAGTTAAGTGAACGGACAAACCTATGGTGGGATCACACATAATGTAACCTTTTTACATATAACCCATCATGTATATGGAGTACATACCCAAGAGTTCATGATTCACCAAACATTGTGTGTGTTGGGACACACCCCTGTGTACTTTGTAAAGTACATGGGCTCGAGTAGAAGGAACACAATGAGTTTCATCCCATCCCCTACACACTGTATCATGTAAATTATACCCTATATACATCTGAAATTACTCAAACATATCCAGTGTACATTTTCTTGGAAAAAGTACATGGCCATGAAAAAATGACACAAGCCAAGTGTTATCCCGACCACAACACACCATGTATCATAAAATAACATGTTTTGTATCTATATAAATACATTTCTTAGGAGATGGGATGATATAGGTAGTTCCAAAAAAATAGAGACATATCATGTGATCCATTGAGGGAATTTTTTATCACTTATTTATCTCTGACCATCTATTGTATGAGATTGGGTGAGTTTCCTTAAACCATATCTTTGTGGGTGTATTCACACCTTTTGTTCTTCTAAACTTATTTTTCTCTCTCTACATATACTGGAGATCATTCCATTATATATTCCTGATAATTGGATGTAAGATCACCTTGTTGTACTAGAGAAGGTATTCCTCCTTGATTCATAATAGAAAAATCCAATATTATCTTTCTCCCTAGGAAGGGTTTAGGTATCACGTGACCAAAACACTGGGTTGTTTGATCCCCCACCTAGAGGGTAAATCCAATTAGGGTAAATTGTCCCCCATTGGACCTAGGTGTGATCCCATGTCTATTTATTGACATATGTTTTCATTATTTAAGTTATAATCCATATAGAATGAAAATATTATATGATTCCTCTCATTCCCTCTAGTTATTCTTCATGGTAGGATGAAAAAAGTATGTCTTATCCGATGAGTACCATCAGGATAGAAAGATTCAATGATTGAGTTCTCTTTTAAGGATGTTACCTTTGAGAATCACGTATAATAATAGGTTGGTGGGGAATATATGACCTCCCCATGAAACTTGGCATCTGAAATTGAACATATATGTGTTATATTGATTATTCTTTTTCCTTTTTATTTAGAGATGTCTCCCACATTGATGCTATGTGTTTGGTTATTTCATAATTTACTACGGGGTATTTTTATACTCACCACAATAGAAGATGTTATCATACATTTCTTATTATCTGTAAATGATATGACTTTTCTTGGATTCCTAGGAGGACTTGGAGTAGGCATAGAATAGTTTTTCTAGATAAACAAAAAATGCGTCCATGAATAACATCTTGAAAGAAGTCCAATTTTGTAAAAAGGTTCGAAAAAATTATAGTTTTTTTGGGCTTACATTTGGTCCTTTTAAACTTATTATAACCTTTGTTATACTCTGTTGTGATATAGATGTTATGAAAACATTTATAGTATAATTTTTATATCTTTCCACATTATTATACTATATGGGGATGTGGGTATGTGCATGTATATGTAAATTAGGCTAAGAACTCCCATTTTGGGTTTTGTGTACTTAGCTTCTGTTGGAATACACGATCCTATTTGAGGTGGTATTGGGTTGTCACTCTCAACTTACCACTGAATAGACAGGACATTGTGGGTCAGGTCATGAAATAGTGGTATTAGAGAAGTTCATCATAAGAATAGAGTTTGGAGATAGTCTAGCTATTGAAAATGATCAAATAGGATGAATGAAATCACTGAGTGGTAGATATGTAAATCCATGATATATTTTTCTTTTATTTTATATTCCATGTATAATAACATTCACCTATTGTAATGATTTATCACTTTTATAAAAAACAAAACGTTCACACATACACAGGAACATACATATTTAAAAGGTTCACTACTCAATAAGAGTCAATATTCCATTACATGGTTTCGAAATAATCCAATTCCACACAATTCACTAGAAATAATTCTTTTTTTGAATAAAAAAAGTAGGAAATAAACTTACATTTTTGAAACACTATGATTAATAAAATAGTGAATATGATTCTTATCACATGATGATGTTAAACAAAAAATTTTGAATTTTGAAAATATTCTTTAGCTAGTTCTGATCATGTCATTTTGCTTCTTCAAAAACATTCACTTTTTTATTTCTTCAATAAAATGTTTTTCACTTCCTACCCATTGGTATATAGAAACAACTTCTCATAAATCTATATGAAAACTCAATTTGATATCTCAATATGATTCATCATTCAAATTATTTAGTCCAGAAAAAATTCTAAATAGATAGTCTAGAAACAATTCTAAATAACTTATTTCTTTTCATAAAATCATCAGCCTAATTACTCAGTCCAAAAAATAAAACAATGACCACAACTTCTTCTAAATAGTTCTTCTTTCCGAAAATATTTCTTCAATAAATAATCTCTTGAATCCATTAACTACCAATTCAAAAAATTAGTGGTGTATCTCTCTCACTGACATGTGAACAGTGTTAGAGTACATTGTACATTAGCCAGTATATATAGGTGCACCAGAAATGGAATGGGCAGAGAACAAATTTTATTTTCCCACTCAACAAAATTCTAGAAACTCAAATTTCACATTCATTACAACTTCATTTTTGACCATTTAAGTACTTATTAGCTCTTCTATATAACTCTTTAAACTTATTGAATATTACCATAACTTTAACCTCCATTTAATTTATAATAAATTCTCTATTATAATACAATTTTTCATTTTGATACAATTTGTCACTCTAATTGAACATATGTAAAATTGAAGACTTCCTTTTCTGATTATCCAACTAAACTATTTCTACAAAAAACATAATTTCAAATTATAAAATTCAAACCCCCCTTCATCATCACTTTATTAAGAACTTCAAAACATTTCACCCTTTCTTCATTTGTTCAAAAATTCTTCATACCGATGAAAATAACATCTGATGAAGTCCAGAAACTGATGAATTATCAGTGCCGACATGTGTCTGAGGGATCAGTCACTATTCTCAATCATATATATCATTGTCAAGAACTTTATAATGTCTCCTAAATAAATTTAAAACAATATTGATTTTTTTTCTTATATAACAAAACAATACAAATTTTACACTCTGAGGCTTCGATGAAAATTGGTGAATACATTATTAAACTCATCTAACTAATAAGTCCCTAACACCCTTCTTATTCATCAATACCTACAACTTATCTGTACTATTTCACTCAACAAATCAGCTCTTCCTATGATGATATTCATCATCCAAGTTATTATAGGTGTCATAATTCATATGATAGATCAGTGACACTCTGATATTGATGGACCAATATCAATTGTGAATTACTTCTTAACCTTAATAAAAAATGGTGCATTTGAGGAATTGGTTTCTATGATGGGCCATCCCAATCGATGGATTGGTCGATAGTCACTTATTCAAAACCTTTCACATCAGGAAAATTATACATTCAGTCACCAAAATTTTTTTGTGTCTAGTACAACTCACATTGATGATCTCTAATAGGAATACTTTGACTTCATATTATAATTTCTTTTACAAAATCTTTTTTTATCATGGATTATTTATGATGTTAATGTAAATTTGGATTGGGAAACCATTTTCTAACATAAAAAACATTTTATCCTCCTTTCATTCACAAATCTTAGATAAAAATTTCTTTAGAAATTTTATGATATTGGAAACATACAAATCATTAAATCATTATTATATTTAGTATCAAATATATCAAAATACATTTGGAATCTAATACAACTTCTCACAATAATCAAAAAAATTATTCTGATCATAATGATTATTCGAAAAACAACTTTTCCCAGAAGAAATATCTAGAATAAAAAAACCTAAAATGATGGAATTTTCTATGTACTTTTTATCCAATAATTTTAGTCTAGTACCCCTTTTACCAAATCACCAATACATAAAAAGTGAATTTATTTTTGATAATGATTAAAAATATAAAACAACCAAGCACAACTTATTATAGCATCCAACAAACACTTACAATCTCCTTGGTCCAAAAAATCCCCCCTTTTGGATTTTTTTTCTAACCAAGGTTCATAAATCACTAAAACATTGTATCTTATGCTATTTATAACCAATCAATAATTATAAGACTATCTGAGGAAACTTATTATATTAAATAATTATAACTGATGGAAAGATTATTCTTTCTAAATTTTATGACATATGCAACTTCTTCTTGAACATAAAACATTCAAAAATTTCACTTGATCATAGAGTCATTCTTACTGAAAAACAAGTTTCCTATAACCACTTCAAAAAACTATTAGAAATGTTCACACACTTACATGCTGAGTTCATAGATTACCCACAACACTATCAAAATACATTCTTACTTAAAAAATTTAGCACATATCAATGGATAGATTTATGAAACATCATTTTATACACCTTGAAAACAATATCCAAAGACTAGATGAGATATGAGATATAAACAGATAACTCAATCATGGATAGAAAAAGGGTAGATTATAATTTTCAACCTCATTTTGTAAAAATCATCCTTTGGTAACAGTTTTTTGAAAATGACAGCAACTTTTTCCACTATAGGAAAATAATTCATCTTGAGTTCATTCTTCTCCACAAACTCTTTAATGAAATTATATATGAAATAAATATTTTTTGAATTAGAATGTTTTACTTGGTTTATTTTATGTTTTATAGCACTCAAATTATCAAAACCCAAGAGGAGTGGTAACCTGACTTCAACTAACAAATCATCCAACTGATTTTTCATCCACATATGTTGTTTTTCTTCTTGAGTGTCATCAACAAACTCAAATTCAGCCATGTTAAAATTTATAATGATTTTATTTTTAGTTTTCGAACTCATAAAAAATTCCCCCATAATGAATACTCTTCTAGATGTAGAGCTTTTATCATCTACACTTTTTCCCAATGAAAATATGTACATCAAAAAAATCAATTTTTCAGGATCTGTCATCTCTGATTCTAAAATCTTTTATTATTATGATATATCTAAGAATTAATTTTCCACCCATGATACGTGATTCCTTGGGATCATTTTTTAATCTTTTTATAAGGTAACATCATACACCATATCTATTCTTGTAGAAATTAGATATAAAAAACATACAATCTGCTTCTCAAACTTTTTATAATAAATTTCCTTTCATTCTCCATCATTACACAACATGGTTCCCACTAAAATCGGTGTGGAAATAGATTTTAAATTTTTTATGTAAAACATCTTAAGAAGATACATAGTATACTTCTATTAATAAAAAAAATTTATTTTTTATTTTTTATGATTTTTAGGCCAATAAATTATTTCATTTCAATAAGACTTTACATTTAAAATAACTTGTTCATCTATAATAAAATTCATAAGTTATTTAATTAATCCTGTAAAACATAATATCATAAATATGAAAAATAATAATAAGAGAAATCACTTAGTTTTATTTTATGTATAAAATAATATCAAGTATCCCATTATTGAAATTCATCTTCCTAAAGAAGGTATCCAAATTAGATTACAAATACCACAATATATTCTTTAACCCTTAAAAATCATTATTCAACTTACACAAATAAATTTTGTCCTATCTAATAAAAAATCCACATGGTTGTTCAATATAAACTTCTTCATCAGGTTCTCCTTTCATAAAGGATGACTTAAAATTTGTCTAAAAATTGTAAAACTTCCTTGTTTAGTAATTACAATAATGATACTAATTGTTTCTAACCTTGAAAATGGGGGAAAAACTAATCAAAATCAATGCTTTCAATCTGTGAGTAAACATTGCAAACCAATATTTATTTTTTTCTTATCACTTCACCAAATTCATTCAACTTATTTTGGAACACCCAATTTGTACCGATAACATTTTTATCATTTGGATTAGGTATGAATTCCCAAGTATCATTCTTCTCAATCTAATCCAACTCTTAATTCATATCATGAACCCATTTATGATGCTCAAAAATATTTATTAACATTCTTTGTCTCAACTATTTAATACAAAGATGTATGTGCAATAACCATTGATGTTCTTCATATTTTAACCTTCTGTTTATGATCAAAAATGGTGTTTTGAGCTTGCACACATTTCTTAAACCTTGGATGAGATGTACAAAATTATTCCTCATCACTAAAAATAAATACTTTTTATTCTTCCATTTGTATTAACTAACCTCTGTTTGAATAATTTTCAAGTTTCACAACAAAAAATATTTCACCTTATTCATCTTCCTCATTTTCATGTTTTTTTAAGATTTTATTCATCTCTTAAAGAACTTTTACGTAAATTAAATCAAATAACATTCTTGTTTCATTATTGAAACATATATATCCTCTACCATCTAGATCATAGCCAATACATATTCCGTCTTCACATATTTGATAAAAAACATCCAATATTTCAATATTTTTTCTTTATGATTAATGGAATCCAAAAAAATATTATGTTTTCAAACTATGAGTTTTTTCATAAAACATTTCATAAAAAGTCATATCAAATATTGGCCTATAGAAATAACGATTCTGAATATAAATTCTTATTATTATTGCGTGCCTCTAGAAGTTGTGTGGAAGACCATTATCAATCAATACTGTATACCCTATATATACCAAACTTGTATTCTTCCTTTTAGAAACACAATTTTTATGGGGTGTGTATGGTGCATTGAAATCGTAATGAATTCAGTGTTTTTCAAGATAAATTGTGAAGTCTTCATTATTGTATTCATCACCATTATTTTTCAGAAACTTCTTCACAAAATTACCACATTCAATTTCAACTCTTCTCCTAAAACTTTTAAACATATTTAGAGATTAATATATATCTTTAAAATACATATTACGAGTAATGCAAGTAAAATCATAAATTAAAGAAATGAAGTACTTATCTATGAAAGTTTATGTTTTACTAGTTGGACCACAAATATCATAATGAATTACTTCTAAGAGATAAGTTGAATAAATTTTTACTTTATTATGCATAGATTTTTTTAATCTCCTCTTTATGAAAAATTGATTAACACCAATATATTCTTCTTTTCATATCAATAATATCATGATAATGATCTTTCTTTGACAACATGCTCATATATATCTATCACATATTCCCCAACCATTTATGACACAACTTATTTTCTTCCATCATGATTAGATAACATAAATTATGTACTTAACCAACCTTAAAAAAGTTTCCCATTGTACATTAAACTCTTATAAGAACTTTTGCATCTTCAACTCTTTTCACAATAAACCCACATTTTCTAAAAAAAATTACTTCATCAAAAAGTTGTGAAACACATAAAAATTTGTGTTTTAGGACATCAACAAACAAGTATTTATTGGATTTCAACTTTTCTTCCCCAATAATAAAAGATCCAAAACCATTTATTATGAGATATTAATCATTTCCAAATTTCATTTTCCTTCTTTAAATTTCATCACATTATTAAATATCTTCTAATATCTTGTCATATGTGAGGAGTGCTGAAACTCCAAGATCTAGGGTCATTCTCATTTTGTGTCTTTGAGTGAAATTTATATAAAAAGATATTTATCTTTTAATTTTTATTCCATAAATTCCATATTTTGAGAATTGTTATACACATTTCTTTTGTGACATATAAAAACAATACATTAATAAGCAAAATGTCCACATTGTTTCCATTTTTACCAATAATTTTATATGGTTGGAATATATTTTATTATTTCAAACCGAATTTCTCAATATTAATTATTTGAAAAGATTGAATCCACCTTAATTATTTCTTATTATAATTAATGGGATAATTTTAGTGTTGTTGATTGAACCAAGACATATTTTCTATATACCCAAATCCACCACAATACCAACAGTACCCATAGATATAATAGTTTACTATTTAATTACCATACTGTATATAATTGTACAAATTCGTTTCAACAAATTTCTGATCATCTAAATCAGATTTTTTTTGATACTCAAACTTCATAAAATCACCCTAAATCTTGTTCTTAAATTAGGATTTATTTCAAAAATTATGGGAATCATAAGTGGTGTAAAATTTTCTTTTGGACTTTGAAATTTTCAATACCTCAAATTAATTTACTTTGTTGGTTTTGAAAATATACAAGAATTTATCAGCTTTATTCTTCTCTAGAACATATTTATCTTTTTTTCACTATTTTATGAAAAATTTTGTATATTTTTCTTAGTTTTAAACCTTCTGAAATATTTTCCAACTTTAGAGATAAATTGGTTTAAACTTGTAACTCTATGATTAGTTTTAAATAACCTTTTTTGGAAAATTTATAACTATAATTCATTTACCTTTATCTTCACTTCAATATGTTCCTTCCAATTATTATTTTTTTCAAATATTTCTTGATGTTATACATTTATTCTAGTAACTTATCATTTTACTTAAGAAATTATTCTTGATTTTTTTCTGAAGTACTTTCCTTCTTTACCTTCTTGATTTCAATTTCAAGTCATATAATCTATCAAATAAATGATTTCAAATGTCCTTTCAGATTAAACTATAAACCAATATCTTTTTATTCATAACTAATGCTTTTAAACTTTTCATCATTAACTATTTCAGTAAAAATATTTTTTCCAGTAACATTAGTGAATTTTTCAGGTTCAACTTCAATGAATTTATCTTTATCATCATTAGAAAAGAAACATCTCATTCAAGATTTAGAGAACTTTTTATCTTTTCCCTAGGAATTGGGTTTGGATTTTTCAACATGTTTTTTACAATATAATCTTGGCCTTATATCATCTTAATTGCATTGTTTTTCAATCTATTTTTGAGTGAAATTCATAGAAAAGTTCCAAAAGGCTCTAAATTCAAAAACATTTTAATGGTATATTTCCATTATACATTCATGTAACTCATTTCACATTCTTAGAAAACAAGGATATGAATTCATCAGGATTGTTACTAACCTCATTTTCATGGTCAGATTCATTGTCTTCTTCTTATTTAATAATTTTATTGGATTTACATTGCTTGATAGTATTGATTAAAATTTATCAATCAACCATTTATTTTATTTTCATAACATTAGTGTTTCATCCCATTAACAGACAAGGATTTCTTGGATTTTAGATTTTATTCCTTATTAATTGTAGATCCAACACCATTGATTATGAGTGATTCATCATTTCCAAATATCATTTTTCCCTATTTAAAGTATTTCAAATTATTCAACATATTCAAATCTCATTTCATATGTGAGGATCACCCACTATCTGAGATCCATTTTCTTTATATATTTGTATATTTTAGTGTATTTTCTATGCCAAGATATTTACCATTCCTTTTTTCTTCCATAAAATATATATTTTTAGAACTTTTATAAACATGTTGGTTTGGAGGTAACAAAACAAGACATCAATTATCACATTGTTCAATTTTTTCACATCTTTCACAAATTGTTTCCAAAGGATATAATCTTTTTCTATCCTTCAAACCATCTTTCACAAAATTATTTATTTGAGATAATTGAATCCCCCTTGAACATTACATCATAAAAATTATGGGATAATTTTAGGGTTGTTGATTGAACGAACATATATTTTCAATATACCCAAATCCACCATAATATCAGTAGTGTAACAACACGACCCCAGTTACCCAGAGTCGGTGCATTATTACATAACATTGGCATGATCACAAGAAAGATCAAATCTCGATAGACTGATTAGTTTAGTATCCTTGGAAACACTAGATATATTCATAAAGTTATACATTAAATCATAAAAATGAAAACTAAAACAACATAGTCTCCATATTCCACACTATTATCCCCTCATACTATCTCTGAAGGTCATTCATAATTTACTTCTTCACATCCTGGGAAAAATAAAACATAGAAAAGGTGTGAGCTCAAATTCCCAGTAAGGATAACAATATAGCGGAAACATTCATAAATAAGAATAAACATTTAAGGCAATGTATAACTAAAACAAAAGCCTTTTAAACTTGATCTTCAACATAGTATGGTAAAAATAAAATGAAATAATTCCATTTAATTATTCATATGGATATTCTACTAATCGAATAATCACATGCAATATCAATAACCACTTTCATAATGATGGAATGCATAATGACATACTATCATAACCATATAACCAAGGACTCGTGCCAAGACTACAAATAAGATTTTTTCAAGACCTTGTGCAAAGACACTAGTTTGTCTCATGAGACCTACAGATGCATCGAGGTGTTATAGTGGGCTCCACCCGTCACATATTAAGTCCAATTCATTCCTCATATGAACAGGTTTAAACATAACATAAACATTCGTATTAAAACTAGAATAAGAAATGTCAATACTTTCTTCATAAACTATGAATGGTATAAAAATAACACATACATAGTAAAAAATAATACAAAACCATCAATACAATATGGAAGTATTGTATCATAATAAATAAACTCCAAATAAACATAAAATCCATCAAAGGATGTTGACATAGATGAAATCATAACTATTTTTAAAGAAATATCACTTTCTATTTTGAAATAATTTAAGAGTCATATATTTATAAAATAAAACATTTTCTTTGAAAATATTCTTATAATAATGTAAGGGAAGCTTCGACGATTTTATAACGGCGGAAAATAGCTGCACCTGCCGTATAAGTTAAAAAAACATTCTTACCTTAATTCTATCGAAAAGGATAAAAAGCACATTGTTTGGAAAACGACGGAAAGATTCCTTTATAAACCTCTTATAAAAAGTAAACAAGGGTATAAATGACTTTAATCCATATTCTAGAAAATATAAAAAAATTATTGAAATACTTTTTTAAGAAACATGGATGTGGATGATAAAGAGGTCCCAGTAGATTATTATGTATAAACAACCTCAGATAATGAAGAGATTGCGAAGTAAACCCTTACCTTGTACTTTTCCTTGGTTGAGGGTAGGTTAACCTCCTTTATAATGGTTAAATAATTGTTATTAAATTATTCAAGAATCATATACATTAATATGATATCATATATGATCTTTTAACATTGCTTTGTTAATAATATCTTAGAATTATCGTCGTTTCGGGTGTTAACTTACTCGTTTTAATTTATATGTTTTGTAATGTAAGCCGTGTTTTTCATGGATAGGTTGTATATTATTCATATACAGAATGATATCAGGTCCTTAAACATTATTTTTAAATCATCAAATGATAATTATTCTTGAATGGATACGATGGAGAATGAATCTCATCACGTTCGTGGAGATGGTAGTCCGTACGTACGCACGAGTGACAATATCATTCTTTTGATATTAAAATAATATATAATTGGATGTTATATCATATATACAGAATCATTATTATGTTATATTTATTATTTAATTGAATTTCAAATCATTATTATACCCATCCAAATAATAATATATTGAATAACAATTACACCACGATGTGGAGACGGTAAGCCGTACGTACGCACGTATGGTGACATGTCATTCAAAGGATGGATAGAATACTGAATATGGTTATACAATATTTATAACAATATTAAAGTATATAGGAGATACTGTATTCATTATTTTAGAATGGGAATAACAAATAAAGAAGAAGTTTAAGAAGAAATGAATTTGAAAAAAGGTGGTGAAAACATTACCTCTTCTTCAGGTTCTTCCTTTTTATTTGATCAAAAGTCTCCTTAGGATGGATTTCTGATCTAACTAAGGCCTCTAGGTTGTAGTGAGGGAAGTTGAGAGAGTATTTGGGCAGGGTTTGGCAGATCCAAAAGGCTTTGAATGTATAAATTAGTGAGAAGGGGGATTCCCCTTTTATAAGAGGGGTGAGGGGAACCTTTGGTCAAGCTAGATATATTATTTTATAATAAATTCATATTCAGTTTATAATGGCTCCAAAGGGGATTATTTAAATGTTAAGGTAAGGATGGGTCGAAAACCACTCAACCAATAGAATTTATACAGGTTTTCATCATTATATTAACCTTATATTTTAGTTTTAACTCTTAGTTAATTAGTTTCAGTTTTACAATGTTTCTTTCTATTTTTATATTATATGGTTAATAAACTTACTATATACATCCTAGTGACCCCCAAGTGGTCCATTAATGATAAACCTATAATGATATAAGTCTCTTGGCTGAACCTTACATTTTTAAGAATTGAATGTCAAATAATAATATAATATTTTTTTAAAAAACTCTTTTATGTCAATTTTGACACTATAGAATAATTGATTTTTGTGAAAATAATAACAGAATGATTACTTCCAAATAAGTTAATTAAGTCAATAATAACATTTCATATTAATATATAAAATTATTTTAATTCATAAAAAGTCTGAAATTATATTTATTTGGGTATTTATAATATCAATTTTCACTATTATGGTAATTACTGCATCATCATTGGGTCAAAAATAAAGTAAATTATTTAATGTCTAAAAATTATAAATAAAACACCATTATGTATGAAATATTTTTAAATTTATAATGAATATTTACAATCGAATTTATGTTATGTATAACCCTATATTAAAAATGATTTAGTAAATAAACTTTGATTTTAACTCTGTTAACTCTTCTTTGACTTAAATAATAATAACTGTCCTAATCTAGTCCAAGTGGACCTAAATGATAATATTTTATTCGTAAGGTTGTTTTTGGTTGAGATAAACTTGTCAAATATAATTAAGAAATGTGTTAGGGTAATATTAATATCATTTTTACCTTTACTTACCCTATTTACTTTTAACCGTGGTAAATAAAAGTAAAAAGTTACTGTTCACCAAAAATTATTTTCATCTCAAAGAACCACATTTTACTCCTTGATATTAACCGTGTCTCCCGGATTTTCAAAATTCCAATCACAGAATTGGTAAAATTATGTTTTATGAAAAATTCAGTTCTTTTAACTACCACTTGGTAGTTTCACTATTCATCAAAAAATGAAGTTTTTCAGAAAAATACCAAAAATTCACCCTAGGCTAATTTTGATATCCCGAATCCAAAAATGAAGTCCATTTTGAAAAATGAAATTTATAAAATTTCAAAAAGTGGGTATTACTATTCATAATGGCTATTTTGATTGGTTGTGGTGTGTTAGAACTCGATGTTGCATACAACACACGCTATTGCATTATTCAAAGAGAAGCGTACTGTAGAATCTTGGGGTGTTACGTTCTCCTCTCCTTAAAATAATTTCATCCTCGAAATTTTTAGAATAATACCACATGAAAAGACTCGGGTCGTTCTTCATAATAAGTTTCTCGGGTTCTCACGTTGCCTCTTCCATCTTATGGTTTCTCCACAAGACTTTTACCAGATGAGTCGTCCGATTTTTCAGTACTTATTCTCTCGTATCAAGAATCTTGACAGGCTCTTTGCAATAAGACAGATCGGGTTCCAGTTCTAGTTCCTCATAGGTGAGTACATGCGCTGGGTCAAGCATGTATTTCCTCAACAGAGATACGTGGAACACATCGTGAACTTTGGAGAGACTTGGCGGCATTGCCAATCGGTAAGCTACAGCCCCAATTCGTTCTAAAATTTCAAAAGGTCTGATGTACCTGGGACTCAATTTACCATTCTTACCAAAACGTATGACTCCCTTCCATGGAGATACCTTCAGGAAAATATGATCACCGACTTGAAATTCCAAATCCTTCCTTTGATTATCGGCATAGCACTTCTGCCAACTTTGAGCTACTTTGATGTGATTTTGGATTAGCTTCACCTTTTCCATCTTTTCCTCCACTAGTTTTGGACCTACAAGTTTTCTTTCACCAACGTCATCCCAACAGGTTGGTGTGCGACATCTCTTTCTATATAACGCTTCATATGGTTCCATCTGAATACTCAAATGGAAGCTATTGTTATACAAAAATTCTACCAGAGGTAAATATTGATCCCACATACCCTAAAATTCAAGTGAGCAGGATCTCAACATGTCTTAAAAGGTTTAACTAGTTCTTTCTGATTGTCCATCTATTTGAGGGTGGTAGGGAGTGCTCAAATAAAGTTTAGTATCCAAGGCATTCTGAAGACTTTTCCAGAATCTTGAATTAAAATGGGGATCACGATAAAAAACAATCGATAGGGGTACTCCATGAAGTCTCACAAATTCATTAATATATAGTCTTGATAGACGTTCCAGTGGTAGATCTTCTCTTATAGAAAGAAAATGTGATGACTTGGTAAGATGATCAACAATAACCCATATTGCATCATTCCTTCAAGGAGTCTTTGGTAGTCCCATGACAAAGTCCATCGTGATATTATCCCATTTCCACTTAGGTATGGGAAGAGGTTGCAATACTCCACCAGGCTGTTACCTTCCAGCTCTCACTTGTTGACAAACCATACATCTTGACACAAAATCGGAAATCTCCCTCTTCATGTTGTCCCACCAAAAATGTTCCTTCAAATCTCTATACATTTTGGTGCTCCCAGGGTGTATAGGGAAATTGGAACTATGAGCATCATCCAGCAATTTCCTTTTTAGATCAGGTATATCGGGAACACAAAGTCTCTTTCCAAATTTCAAAACTCCATCTTCATACACAAAGTCTCTCAATCTCCCATCATTCACAACATTAATCTTCTTGTGAAATTATTTATCATCGGTCTGAGAACTCTTAATATTTTCTAGTAAAGATGGTTTGGCAACCATTTGAAAAATAATTGATGTTTCACATTCCATGGTTATTCCCATGTCCATCTTCACTAGATCGATGATAATTAGATCCCTTTAAATTCTCATATTGTTCAAAACTCCATGATCTTTTCTGCTCAAAGAATCTGCCAACTTGTTTTCTTTCCCCAGGTGGTAGTGTATCGTACAATCATAATCCTTGAGTAATTCAAGCCATCTCCTTTGCCTCATGTTGAGTTCTTTTTGTGAGAAAATATACTTCAAACTCTTGTGATCAGTATAAATCTCACATTTTTCACCATAGAGTTAGTTCCTCTATATCTTTAAAGAAAAGATCACAGCTGCTAACTCGAGATCATGAGTAGGATAGTTTTGTTCATGAATTTTCAACTGTCGTGATGCATAGGAAATAACCCTATAATTCTGCATAAGGACACAAACAATTCCTTTCTTCGATGCATCACTATAAATAACGAACCCATCATTCCCCAATGGTAGAGTCAATATAGGATCATTGACTAATCTTCTCTTCGGTTCTTCGAAACATTCTTCACACACTTTTTTCCAAACAAATTTAACCCCTTTATGTGTGAGCTTTGTTAATGGGTTATCCAATCAAGAAATATTTTGGAATAAACGTCGGTAATAACATGATAAACCAATAAAACTATGTACCTCAGTTATACTCGTAGGTGCTGGCCATTCTTGGATTTCCTTGGTCTTAAATGGATCAACAGAGATTCTATATTTAGAGAAAATATGGCCAAGAAAAGAAATCTCCTGAATCCAGAATTCACACTTGTTAAACTTCCCATATAATTCATGTCTTCTCAGAGTCTTCAGGATAATTCCCAAGTGATTTTCATGATCTTCGTAGCTCTTTATGTATACCAAGATATCATCAATAAATACCACCAAAAATTCATCGAGATATTCCTTGGAAACTCTATTCATCAGATCCATGAATAGAGAGGGTGAATTAGTCAATCCAAAAGGTATTACTATAAACTCGTAATGCCCGTACCTGGTTCGAAATGTTGTCTTTAGAATGTCTTCCTTCTTTACACACAACTGATGGTATCCAGATCGAAGATCAATCTTTAAAAAGTATTGAGATCCATGCAGTTGGTCAAATAAATCATCAATTCGAGGTAGGGGATACTTGTTCTTTATTGTTATAGCATTGATCTCCCTATAGTCGATACATAACCTCATAGATCCATCTTTTTTTGACAAAAATAATAGGGGCTCCCCATAGAGAAACACTAGGTCAAATAAATCCCTTATTACTCAATTCTTCTGGTTGTTTCTTTAGTTTGACTAATTCCATAGTGGAAATTCTATAAGGGGTCTTCGATATAGGCCTTGATCCAGGAATTAAATCAATGGAAAACTCAACTTCTCATTCTGGAGGATGTCCAGCTAAATCTTCTAGAAATACATCTATATATTATTTCACAATAGGTACATCCTCTATTTGAAATTCCTTTCCTCACCCATAGTCATTTCATTCTCTTCCTCCCCAAAAATTGAATTTAGTTGAGCTACTGGGGGTGGATCTAGATAAGAATTAGGTGGTGATGATTCTTCTCTAAAGATACGGTGTTCCTGATCATCATCATCAAAAATCATAACCTCCTTCTTCTTAAAATAAATCTTTGCATCATGGTCTGAAATCCAATCCATACCGAGGATTATATCAAACTCAATCATAGTTATGATGATGCGATCAGTGGATAAAGAACATTTATGTGCTCTAATGGGGACTGATTCACAAAACTTTGTTGCAATGATACTTCCCTTATGAGTTTTAACAGAAAACTCCCTTGTTAAATCAAATTGGAAATATCTAATTTTCTTAGAAAACTGGGAAGATATGAAACAATGTGATGATCCAGAATCAAATAATGCATTTTCTAAACTTGAGGAAACCATTAAATTACCTTCCACCATGTCTTTTGGAGCTTCTACCTCAGCAGTAGTGATAGCAAAAGCTTGGCCTTGATCCCTTGTCCTTTTCTGAGGTAAGTTCCCTTGATGCTTAGGACATTCATTTTCATTATGTCCCATCTCCTTGAAATTGTAGCACTGAACATCAGTAGCTTCCTTCTTCCCTTTGCAATCACGAGCTTGGTGGCCTTTTTCCCCACACTTGTAACAGACACCCATTCCCTTCAAGCAAGTACTGGGGTGTTTCTTCCCACATTTACCACAGGATGGATATTCAACCTTTCCCTTCTTCCCCTTATTTCCATTCCCAGATTTATCAGCAGATCTCTTCTTCTCTTGCTTTGCTTTAAAGTCATAAGACTTAGAGAATTCATTTTTTGTCTTGATAGCACATGAGACAATGTCTTCATACGATGAGAAGGATTGTGAGACTAATGCTCGGCGGAGAAATGGTTTTAACCCATCAAAGAAATGATTAATATTACTTCTTGGGTTACGTATATAATCTCCAGCATACCTTTCTAACCTTGTAAATTTAGCCTCATACTTTGTGACATTCTCATACTCCTTTTGTCTCAGACTCAGAAATTTCCTTTCCATATCTGTTCGATGGTCATGAAGAAAGTATTTTTCTAAAAACAGATCTTTAAACTCCCTCTATTCCATATTTGATACTTCATCATCTTCCTTCATGTTTTGAATCAATGACCACCACTGATCAGCATCTCCAGTGACGCGGTAAACTGCCATGATAACTTTCTCTCTTTCAAAACTCCCCAAAGCCTGAAATATTTTCTCTTGGGAATTTATCCATTGCTCAGCTACTAAGGGATTTGTACTCCCATTGAACGTTTGTGGTTGTTTCCTCATGGATCGATCTAACATTGATCCTCTATGCTGCGGATCAGGGTGCTCTATACGGGTAAGGTTATTATTCATAATCTGAGTGAGTTGTCCCAGTATGGTGATTTGCTGATCGGCACCAATTGCATCACTAACTCTACTATAATTATCTTGGGCAGGAGGGAAATCCCTACATGGAGTGCATGCATTGATATGGTTTCCATTTCTTCCACTAGGCTCCATTTCTAAACAATGGGATAAACTAGATCAGTTTATGAATCAAAATACATAATTCCATACTTATAAAACACTTAACATAAATTGAACTATTTATGGATATAATCTATAATCAAAAAAATGTTTTCTTTGAGGAAGTATATACTCATAAACCCTTCATAATGATTTGTAATGAAAATGAGAGTTATCCTAAGCATATACCTCGGGAGTGTCGTAACCAAGAGTGCAGTAAGGCCCGTTGTCGTGCACCAGTTCCCGTTCGAGTCTAGATCAAAGCGGTGTTTTCGGGTTTTACCCCTAGGTACATCTGTGCCAGAACCGCCTCTACCTACTCGTATCCAGACATAGATGTATTGCTCGGAAAACTCAAAAAATCTCTACAATAAAAAAAATTTAGGAAGTTCTTCTATACGAATCCTCAAAGTACATCTTAAATCTATGTTCTCTAATCAGATTTTTTCTAAATCTAGCATCCAAGGTTTGTACTAAACTTCCTCTGATACCAACTGTAACACCCCGACCCCAGTTACCCAGAGTCGGTGCATTATTACATAACATTGGCATGATCACAAGAAAGATCAACTCTCAAAATACCGATTAGTTTAGTAGCCTTGGAAACACTAGATATATTCATAATGTATTACATTACATCTTATAAATGAAAACTGCAAAACCATAGTCTCCATATTACACACTCTTATCACCTCATAATATCCCTGCAGGTCATTCATAATTTACTTCTTTACATCTTGGGAAAAATAAAACATAGAAAAGGGGTGAGCTCAAATGCCCAGTAAGGATAACAATATAGCGGAAACTTTCATAAATAAGAATAAACATTTAAGGAAATGTATAACTAAAACAAAATCCTTTTAAACATGAACTTCAACATAGTATGGGAAAAATAAAATGAAATAATTCAATTTATTTATTCATACGGATATTCTACTAATCGAATAACCACATACCATATCAATAACCACTTTTATAATTATGGAATTCATAATGGCATACTACAATAACCATATAGCCAAGGCCTCGTGCCAAGACTAAAAATAAGATTTTCTCAAGGCCTTGTGCCAAGTCACTAGTTTGTCTCATGAGACCTACTGGTGCATCAAGTAGCTATATAGGGCTCCACCCGTCGCATATTAAGTCCAATGCATTCCTCATATGAACAGGTTTAAACATAACATAAACATTCATATTAAAAATAGCATACGAAATGTCAATACTTTCTTCATAAACTATGAATGGTATAAAAATAACACATCCACAGTCAAACATAACACAAACCCATCAATAAAATATGGAAGTATTATATCATAATAAATCAACTCCAAATAAACTTAAAATCCATCAATGGATATTGACATAGATGAAATCAAAACTCTTTTTAAAGACATATCTCTTTCTATTTTGAAATCATTTAAGAGTCATATATTTATAAAATAAAACATTTTCTTTGAATATATTTTTATAAGCTTGTAAGGGAAGATTCGACAATTTTATAATGGTGGAAAATAGCTGCACCCGCCATATAAGTTAAAAAAACATTCTTACCTTAATTCTATCGAAAAGGTTAAAAAGGACCTTGTTTGGAAAATGATGGAAAGATTCCTTTATAAACCTCTTATAAAAAGTCAACAAGGGTATAAATGGATTTAACCCATATTCTAGTAAATAGTAAAAAAAATTTGAAATACATTTTTAAGAAACATGGATGTGGATAATAAAGAAGTCCCAGTAGATTATTACATATAAACAACCTCGGATAATGAAGAGATTGTGAAGTAAACCCTTACCTTGTACTTTTCCTTGGTTGAGGGTAGGTTAACCTCCTGTATAATGGTGAAATAATTGTTATTAAATTATTCAAGAATCATATACATTAATATGATATCATATATGATCTTTTAACATTGCTTTGTTAATAATATCTTAGAATTATCATCGTTTCGGGTGTTAACTTACTCATTTTCTTTTATATGTTTTGTTACATAAGTCATGTATATCATGGATAGGTTGTATCTTATTCATATAAATAATGATATCAAGTCATTAAACATTATTTTTAAATCAACAAATGATAATTATGCTTTAATGGATACGATGGAGAATGAATCTCATCGCGTTCGTTAAAACGGTAGTCTGTACGTACGCACGAGCGACAATATCATTCTTTTGATATTAAAATAATATATAATTGGATGGTATATCATATATACAGAATCATTATCATGTTATATTTATTATTTACATGAATTATAAATCATTATTACACCCATCCAAATAATAATATATTGAATAACAATTACACCATGACGTGGAGACGGTAAGCCGTACGTACGCACGTATGGTGACATGTCATTCAAAGGATGGATAGAATACTGAATATGGTTGTACCATATTTATAATAATATTACAGTATATAGGAAATAATGGATTCATTATTTTAGAATGGTAATAACAAAGAAATAATAAGTTGAAGAAGAAATGAATTTGAAAAAGGGTGGTGAAAACATTACCTCTTCATCGGGTTCTTCATTTTGATTTGATCAAAAGGCTCCTTAGGTTAGCTTTATCATCAAACTAAGGACTCTAGGATGTATTGAGGGAAGTTGAGAGGGTAATTTGGTAGGGTTTTGCTGAACCAAAACGCTTTGAATGTGTGAATTAGTGAGAAGGTGGAGTGCCCTTTTATAAGAGGGGTGAGGGGCACCTTTGGAAAATCCAGAAATATTATTTTATAATAAATTCATATTCGGTTTCTAATGGCTCCAAAGTGTATTATTTAAAGGTTAAGGTGGGGATGGGTCGAAAACCACTCAACCAATAGAATTTATACAGGTTTGGGTCATTATATTAACCTTATATTTTAGTTTTAACTCTTAGTTAATTAGTTTCACTTTTACAATGTTTCTTTCTATTTTTATATTATATTGTTAATAAACATAATATATACATCCAAGAGACCCCAAAGTGGTCAATTAATGATACAATTATCATGATATAATTCTCTTCACCGAACCTTAGATTTTTAGTAATTGAATATCAATTAATAATATAATATTTGTTTTAAAAACACTTTTTTGTCAATTTTGACACTATTCAATAATTGATTTTTGTGAAAATCATAAAAGAATGATTACTTCTAAAAAATTTAAATAAGTCAATCCTAACATGTCATATTAATCTATAAAATTATTGTAATTCCTAAAAAGTCTCAAATTATATTTATTTGGGTATTTATAATATCAATTTTTCACTATTATGGTAATTAATGCATCATCATTGGGTCATAAATAAATTAAATTATTTAATGTCTAAAAATTATAAATAAAATACCATTATGTAGGAAATATTTTTATATTTCTAATTAATATTTACAATCAAATTTATCTTATGTATAACCCTATATTAAAAATTATTTAGTAAATAAACATTAATTTTAACTGTTTTAACTCTTCTTTGAATTAAATAATAATAAATGTCATAATCTAATCCAAGTGGACCTAAATGATAATATGTTATTCCTAAGGTCGTTTTTGGTTGAGATAAACTTGTCCAATAGAATTAGGACATGTGATAGGGTAATATTAATATCATTTTTACCCTTAATTACCCTATTTACTTTTAACCGTGGTAATAAAAGTAAAAAGTTACTATTCACCAAAAAAAAATTCATCTCAAAGAACCACATTTTACTCCTTGATATTAACTGTGTCTCTCGAATTTTCTAAATTCCAATCATAGAAGCTGTAAAATTAGGTTTTATGAAAAATTCAGTTTTTTTATCTACCACTTGGTAGTTTCACTATTCATCAAAAAATGAAGTTTTTTAGAAAAATACCAAAAATTTACCCTAGGCAAATTTCAATATCCCGAATCAAAAAATGAAGTCCATTTTGAAAAATAAAATTTATAAATTTTCAAAAAGTATGTATTACTATTCATAACGGCTAGTTTGATTGGTTGTGGTGTGTTAGAACTCGATGTTGCATACAACACACGCTATTGCATTATTCAAAGAGAAGCGTACTGTAGAAGCTTGGGGTGTTACAAGCAGTACCCATAGAAAGACTAATTTCTTTTGTAACTAACATATTTATTTAAATTATACACATATTTTTCAGAAAACTTTTAATATTCCACATCAGATCATTAATGAGCCCCAAAATTCCTATAATCACTTGAAATATTTTTCTTTATTTTGGATTTATTTAAAACATTATCATAATCATAAGTTGTGAAAACTTTTGTTTTGGAATTTAAAATTTTAGAAACTTATGAATTCTCAACTTTGTTGGTTTTGAAAACATACATGAATTTCTCTAATTTTTTCTTCTTAGGAACATCTTTATATTTATTTTCACCCATTTAAGATAAATTTTATTGATCTTTATCTGGTTCAAAATTTCCAAAACATTCTCCAACTTCAGTGATATATTTTTTAAGACTTTAAACTCCCTACCTAGCTTTATAAATAATTTGTTGGACTAGTTCTAACTCTTCTTCCATGCAGTTTATCTACAATTCATGATTTTTGTTATGGTTATTTTATTTTTACATATATTTCCTCAAGTAATAAATTTATTTCTGTAACATATACTTTTATTTAAGAAAATATTCTTGGTTTTATGTTGATAGACTTTCCTTTTCAAACTTCTTGTATTCTCTTTCATGTCTTACAATATTTCTAGGAAATTATTTAAACTCTCTTATTAGATGAAACTTTAACTCTGTATCTTATTATTATTCATAACTACTCCCGCTTAACTCTTAATCATTAATAGTTTCAACATGTTTTCTCCAGTAACATTAGTGATTTTTTTCCTTAAACTTCATTGTATTTGTCTTCATCATCTTTAGATAATAAACTTCTTCTTTTTTATTTGGAGAACTTTTTATTTTTTTACTTTGGATGTGGTTTTTGATTTATCAACATTTTTCTTCTATGAACTTATTAGTATTCTATTATCTTCATCATTATCTTATTCATTACCTTTCCTATGAAAATTCACACAATGTTTCCAAACATATCCAAATTCAAAACATTTTATAGGTATCTTTCATTTTATACATTCATATAACTCTTTTAAAATTCTTAGAAAAAAAGGATAATAATTCATCAATATTGTTTCTAACCTCATTTTTAGTGTCGTATTCAATATATTATTATTCTTTTGTAATTTTTTTATATCCAATTTTAGAAAATGTTGAAGAAAATTTGGTGATAAATATTTTATATTATTTTAATATCTTTCTATCTCTTAATTTCATATGTAATGTGATTACATTAAAGGTCATTAAATGATATAGTTTCAGTGTCTATACCTTACATAGATGAAACATTGGAATCAAACATGTTAGGAAGAATTATCTAGATATTTTCAACAGTAGTTGTGTAACACCCCGAGCTTCCATGATACGCTTCTCATTCAATAATGCAATCGCTTGCATTGTACGCAACTTCGAGTTCTAAAACACCGCGACTAATCAAAGTACATGTTATGAATAATAATAACCAATTTCTAAAATTATAGAAATTTTATATCTCAAAATGGACTTCATTTTTGGATTCGGAATATCGAAATTAGCCTATGTTGAATTTTTGGTATTTTTCTGAGAACTTCTAATTTTTTATGAATAGTGAAAAATACTTAAAAACAACTTTTTTAATCAAAATAATTTATAGTGATAAATTATACTATTTAGTGGTTCTAAAGTATAATTAGAATATATTTTTACCATTTTATCAAATGGTGGTCATTAGAATTAATTTAACATTGAAATTGGACATAAACAATTGCCAATCTTTTGATATAAATTGTTTCTTAAAACACGCTATTTGTTGTGACAGCGGGAATTAATTATAAAATTAATTAATGCAACTTATATGTTTGGAATTTTGTAAAATAGACATCATTTTTGAATTTGGAATATCAATTATATCTTAGGGTGAAATTTTGGCATTGTTCTGAAAAACTTCAATTTTTGATGAATAGTGAAACCACTAAGTGGTAGTTAAATAACTGATTTTTCGTTTAAATGAAATATTACCACTTCTGTGATTTGATTTTCAAAAATCCGATATACATGGTTGTCATTAAGAAGTAAAATGTGGTTCAATGAGATCAAAATAATTTTTTGGTGAATAGTAACTTTTAAGTTCTTAATCGCGATTAGAGGTAATTAGTGTAGTTTAAGGTAAAAATAATGTTTTAATAATATGAGATGAGCTTGAAACTTGTCCTACTCCTATTGGATGAGTCATGGCCGACCAAGACAAGCCATGGGTCAACTTGGGGACCCCATGGAGCCACTTTGGTTGGAAAATGACATTAATATATATATATTTAATGTTAAAATTAAATTGACACAAGCATGAGTTGTTTTTCTAAAACAGTTTTTAAGTGGGGTTACACAAGTCCAAATTTTGATTATAAATATTCATTAGAAATATAAAAATATTTCCAACATCATAGTATTTTTTTATAATTTTTAGACATTAAATAAATTAAATTAATTATGACATCATGATGATGCAGCGATGACCTCATTATTTAACGATTTAAATAAAATGGAAAGATAATGTAAAATCCAAAGCGTACACTTGTCAAAAACCTATTGGATGAGTAGATTTCGAACCCTTATCATATTATACTCGAATTATATAAGTGTGGGACCTCTAAAATCCGAAACTCATTTTATAATAAAGTGACTTTTCTTTACTTTCCAAGAGTGCCCCTCCTCTCCACTTATAAAAGGCCCCCACCTCTCCCACCTCATTTACACTTTCAAGCCATTTGGATCAGACAACCTCTGCCCAAATACTCTCACAACATCGCTCACTTACTCCTAGAAGCCTCACTTTGGGCAGAATTCTTCCCAAGGAAGCCTTTGCCTCAAATCAAAAAGAGTTACCCGATTTTTTTAGGTAATGTCTTCTCTAATGTTGTTCTGTTTTATATTGCTTCTCCAACCCCTTAAACTCTTTTCATTCCATTATTTTGTAACAACACCAGTATCTAAAATGTACTAGGATGTTGTTATGATAAGTATTTGGTTTAAACTTACACACACCTTCATCTAATGGTTAAAGAACATACTGTTTCTGTGGGTGGCGAAATACTGCGTCACGAAACGATGATTGTTCAAATTCTTTTAACACCTATAATGGTGGCCAATTTGATGACACTATTTTCCTATATGATATATATATTATGTTTATGTTTTCCTTATGCTTCTGTATTTCTCATTTATGGCATACTTTATTATTTCCATTATGGGTAAACGCGATAATTTCATTTTAGGAAGTGCGGACTACCGCCCCCTCAAAGTGATGTGAATCATTAATGCCATATGTGGGATGTATAAAGGATGGAGTAAATGATATTATATATGATATTATACTGGAACTATATTATACTTTTATATAATTATGATTTCATTCCATTCCATTAAATACGAAATAGAAATGAAAGTAGCGTTCATGCGTACGTACGGCTTACCGTCTCCATGAACGGTGCATTTCATTTCATACCTCTAAATGTTACGTAATATTATGAATGAATGTATATACTGTATATATATGATATATATGACATCTAAATCATGAATATAATTCTGGAGATAATGGATATTCTACCACATAAACAACTTGTAATTATAAGAAGTTTATTGTTGACTCAAGTACCAAAGATCGACAAAACGACCGTTATTAACTTAAGTAATTACATAATGTTCATAAAATGGTAATAAGTGATATAAAAGGAATAATGAACATAAAAAAAGGTTCTTAAGTAAATAAAAATTAACTCTAGTTTATTATTCAGGAGGTTAAAGAACGGTCGAGTCAGGACAAGACCCAAGGTAAGGGAATTTCTTAACCCAACTTCCATTCTTTGGGTTAATCTCTTACTTTCAAATTATGTCATGATATTATTATGTATTATTTTGTATTTTTACTTTCTTTATGTGTACCTATAGTGAATACACATAATAGATCTATTTTATTTTAAAAATGATCTTTGTAAGGGAATTTCTTAACCCAACTTCCATTCTTTGGGTTAATCTCCTATTTTCAAATTATGTCATAATATTATTATGTAATATCTTGTATTTGTACTTTCTTTATGTGTAATTATAGTGAAGACACATAATATATCTATTTTATTTTAGAAAAAAATGATCATTGTATGGGACTTCATCTCAATATCCTTCTATTGAGGCATATTTTGTTTTATACACAACTTTCTTTTATACAGTTTATAAACCCCTTTGACTTTTACATTTATTCAAAAGGTTTTCTTTGATAATTATTTGATTTTTAAATGATTTCAAAAAAGATATATTTCTCTCCAATATATGAAAATCCAGTGCAAATGTATACGTACTTAACGCAAGCTTAAAAATGTTTTCAGAAAACCCGACTCTCGAGTGTGGTAGACAGGAAGGGATTGGGCGTGGACCCATCATGGCCTGTAATTAGTCGAGCAGTCTCAGAATTAGTTATTTTGTTTTCAGAAGCTTGCATAATGTTTTCAGAAAAACACTGGAGTATATTTGAGCAATTTTAAACATAATTATCTTCTAAAAAAATGTATCGGTAGGTGTCATGAGACAACTAGACGTGGAATTGGCCGAGGCCCTTTCCCAATTTGATTTATCGTTTTGGCCGAGGCCTTAATCATTTTAGACGTCTTGGCCGAGGCCTTGAAAAAATGTTTCAGAATGTCTGGCATTATGCATTCCATCATTATGAAAGTTGTTATTGATATTGCATGTGATTATTCGACCAGTAGAATATCCATGTGAATAAGTAAATGGCATTATCTCATTTTACTTTTGCCATATTATGCTAAAGTTCAAGTTTAAAAAGGCTTTTGTTTTATTTATACATTGCCTTAAATGTTTATGTTTATTGATGAAAGCTTCCGCTATGTTGTTATCCTTACTGAGCATCTGAGCTCACCCCTTTCAATGTTTTAGTATTTTCCAGGATGTGAAGAAGTATTTTATGAATGACCTGCAGGGATATTCAGAAGAGGATATGAGTGTGGACTATGAAGACTTTGTTATTAGTTTTTCACTTTATGATGTAATGTAACACTTATGAATGTATCTAGTGTTTCCAAGGCTACTAAACTAATCGGTCTTTCGAGACTTGATCTTTTGTGATCATGCCAATGTTACGAAGTAACGCATCGGTTCTGAGTAGCTGGGGTTGGGGCGCTACAGTTGGTATCAGAGGCAGTTTAGTACAAACCTTGGAAGCTAGATTTAGACAACCTCTGATTAGAGCACGTAGACCTAAGATGAACTTTGAGGATTAGTGTAGAAGAACTTCATAAAATTTTGGTATTGTAGAGATTTTGTGAGTTTTCCAAGCAATACATCCCTGTCTGGATACGAGCAGGTAAAGGCGGCTCTGGCACAGATGTACCTAGGGGTAAAACCCGAAAACACTGCTTTGAGCTAGACTCGAACGTGAACTGGTGCACGAAAACGGGCCTTGCTGCACTCTTGGTTACGACACTCCCGGGGGATATGCTTAGGATAATTCTCATTTTATTTACAAACCACTATGAAGGGTTATGAGTATATACTTCCTCAAAGAAAACATTTCTTTTTATGATTATGGATTATATCCATAAATAGTTCAATTTATATAAAGTGTTTTACAAGTATGGAATTATGTATTTTGATTCATAAACTAATCTAGTTTATGCCATTGTTTAGAAATGGCGCCTAGTGGAAGGAATGGAAACTGTATCAATGCACGAACTCCGTGTAGGGATTACCCTCCTGCTCAAGATAATTATTGTGGATTTGGAGATTCAACTGGTGGTGATCAACTTATTACCATACTGGGACAACTCATTCAGGTTATGAATAATAACCTTACTCGTATGGAGCTCCCTGATCTGCAACGTGGAGGATCAATGCTAGACCGTTTCATGAGGCAACAACCACCAACCTTCAATGGGAGTACAAATCCTATAGTATCTGAACAATGGATAAATACCTTAGAGAAAATATTCATGCCTTGGGGAGTAGTGAAAGGGAGAAGGTTGTCATGGCAGTTTACCACCTCATTGGAGATGCCGATCAGTGGTGGTCGCTGATTCAAAACACAAAGGAAGATGATGACCTATCGAATATGGAGTGGAGGGAGTTCAAAGATCTTTTCTTAGAAAAATACTTTCCTCGTGACCATCGAGCAGATATGGAAAGGCAATTTCTGATTCTGAGGCAGAAGGAGGATGAGAATGTCGCAAAGTATGAGGCTGACTTTACAAGGTTAGCGAGGCATGCTGCCGATTATATACGTAACCCAAGGATTAAGATTGATCGTTTCTTTGATGCGTTAAAACCATTTCTCCGTCGAGCTTTAGTATCAGAATCCTTCTCATCATACAAAGATATTGTCTCGTGTGCTATCAAGACAGAAAAGTAATTCTCTAAGTATTATGACAACAAAGTAATGCAAGAGAAGAAGAGAACGGTGCAACAAGAGACAGATAAAGGGAAAAAGGAAAAGAAGGATTTTCCATTATGTGATAATTGTGGGAAGAATCACCCTGGTACTTGCCTAAAAGGAATGGGAGTTTGTTATAAATGTGGAGAAAAGGGTCACCAGGCTCGTGATTGCAAGGGAAAGAAAGAGGCTATCAATGTTGAATGCTACAATTGTAGGGAAATGGGGCATTATGCAAATGAATGCCCTAAGCGTTATGGAAACATACCTCAGAAAAGGCCAAGGGATCAAGGAAAATCTTATGCTCTTACTACAGATGAAGCAGAATAACTAATGTATTGGTGCTTTTGGACTCATGGATTATATTCTGGTTATAAGAATAATGTGATATATATAAAGATTGTACTGGAGTACTTTTTGATTTCAGTAAGGTTTTAATATGATTAAGGTAATCATATTTTTAGTATGTGACAATAAGAGAAACTTTTCTTTGTTTGGGGAATCTGATGTTACAATTGATTTTGGAATTTAGAGACCTTTTAGAGAAAGTCTGGATGGTGGTATTTTGGATAACTATAAAGGTTGGAGTGGATTAAGTTGATCTTTGGATAGTATTGTTTAAGGTTAAAAAAATTATGAAGATTATTTTTGGAATATTATGATACTATAGTTTTAGGAAAAGGACAACCTGCAGGGTGGGGCATAACCCGTCGCGTCGGACAAAGCTGCAGGAATCGAACCCACAATCATGGTGCGACAGGCCTTTATTTCCTACCACTAGCCTACAGGAAGTCCCTGGTTATTACAAAATAATTTTACTAATCTAAATGGTATGTGTTAACATTTCGAACCTTATACAATTAGGATAAGTATAATATTTTTGAGTTCTATTATCTTTTTGAGTGAAAGATGGGTTTGTGGTAAAAATTTATTAAAGAATGAAAGTCTACATGACAAGTATGTATATTCCCTTACGTTCTTAGAAAATCTCCTAAATAAATTCTTCAACTTTATAAAAGTTAACTCAAAACAAAATTTTGTCGGTTAACTTTTCCAACTGGGGATTCAATGACCGTCTAACCAATCACAAGTTTGTGATTTTCTTGTAGTTAAACATTCTCCTAATCCTGTTTTCTATAACTCTCCATCAGACCTTGATGGTTTGTTTCTCCTCCATATCCATATTTTCATATAATCCTAGAATGGGCTATATCGGGTGACCTTTGTACTTATCTTGCTTTCTTTTAATGTTATATATTTATTAACCTTATTTCCGATGTGGGTTTTCCACAAAGGTATTTTATATTTTCAACCTTTTATTTTCAAAGAAAATTTTCAAATTGGGAGGACGCAATTTATTGAAGGAGGGGAGAATGTAACACCCCGAGCTTCCATGATACGCTTCTCATTCAATAATGCAATCGCTTGCATTGTACGCAACTTCGAGTTCTAAAACACCGCGACTAATCAAAGTAGCTGTTATGAATAGTAATAACCACTTTCTAAAATTATAGAAATTTTATATTTCAAAATGGACTTCATTTTTGGATTCGGAATATCGAAATTAGCCTATGTTGAATTTTTGGTATTTTTCTGAGAACTTCTAATTTTTTATGAATAGTGAAAAATACTTAAAAACAACTTTTTTAATCAAAATACTTTATAGTGATAAATTATACTATTTAGTGGTTTTAAAGTATAATTAGAATATATTTTTACCATTTTATCCAATGGTGGTCATTAGAATTAATTTAACATTGAAATTGAACATAAACAATTGCCAATCTTTTGATATAAATTGTTTCTTAAAACACGCTATTTGTTGTGACAGCGGGAATTAATTATAAAATTAATTAATGCAACTTATATGTTTGGAATTTTTTAAAATATACATCATTTTTGAATTTGGAATATCAATTATAGCTTAGGGTGAAATTTTGGCATTGTTCTGAAAAACTTCAATTTTTGATGAATAGTGAAACCACTAAGTGGTAGTTAAATAACTGATTTTTCGTTTAAATGAAATATTACAACTTCTGTGATTTGATTTTCAAAAATCCGACATACATGGTTGTCATTAAGATGTAAAATGTGGTTCAATGAGATCAAAATAATTTTTTGGTGAATAGTATCTTTTAAGTTCTTAATCGCGATTAGAGGTAATTAGTGTAGTTTAAGGTAAAAATAATGTTTTAATAATATGAGATGAGCTTGAAACTTGTCCTACTCCTATTGGATGAGTCATGGCCGACCAAGACAAGCCATGGGTCAACTTGGGGACCCCATGGAGCCACTTTGGTTGGAAAATGACATTAATATATATATATATTTAATGTTAAAATTAAATTGACACAAACATGAGTTGTTTTTCTAAAACAGTTTTTAAGTGGGGTTACGCAAGTCCAAATTTTGATTATAAATATTCATTAGAAAGATAAAACGATTTCCAACATCATAGTAGTTTTTATAATTTTTAGACATTAAATAAATTAAATTAATTATGACATCATGATGATGCAGCGATGACCTCATTATTTAACGATTTAAATAAAATGGAAAGATAATGTAAAATCCAAAGTGTACACTTGTCAAAAACCTATTGGATGAGTATATTTCGAACCCTTATCATATTATCCTCTAATTATATAAGTGTGGGACCTCTAAAATCCGAAACTCATTTTATAATAAAGTGACTTTTCTTTACTTTCCAAGAGTGCCCCTCCTCTCCACTTATAAAAGGCCCCCACCTCCCCCACCTCATTTACACTTTCAAGCCATTTTTCTCGGCCAAACTCTGCTCAAATACTCTCCCAACATCCCTCACTTACTCCTAGAAGCCTCACTTTGGGCATAATTCTTCCCAAGGAAGCCTTTGTCTCAAATCAAAAAGAGTTACCCGATTTTTTAGGTAATGTCTTCTCTAATGTTGTTTTGTTTTATTTTGCTTCTCCAACCCCTTAAACTCTTTTCATTCCTTTATTTTGTAACAAAATCAGTATCTAAAATGTACTAGGATGTTTTTATGATAATGATTTGGTTTACACTTACACACACCTTCGTCTAATGGTTAAAGAACATACTGTTTCTGTGGGTGGCGAAATACTGCCTCACGAAACGATGATTGTTCAAATTCTTTTAACACCTATAATGGTGGCCATTTTGATGACACTATTTTCATATATGATATATATATTATGTTTATGTTTTCCTTATGCTTTTTTATTTCTCATTTATGGCATACTTTATGATTTCCATTATGGGTAAACCCGATAATTTCATTTTAGGAAGTGCGGACTACCGCCCCCTCAAAGTGATGTGAATCGTTAATGCCATATGTGGGATGTATAAAGGATGGAGTAAATGATATTATATATGATATTATACTGGAAATATATTATACCTTTATATAATTATGATTTTAATTCCATTAAATACGAAATAGAAATTAAAGTAGCGTTCATGCGTACGTACGGCTTACCGTCTCCATGAACGGTGCATTTCATTTCGTACCTCTAAATGTTACGTAATATTATGAATGAATGTATATACTGGATATATATTATATATATGACATCTAAATCATGAATATAATTCTGGAGATAATGGATATTCTACCACATAAACAATTTTTAATTATAAGAAGTTTATTGTTGACTCAAGTACCAAAGATCGACAAAACGACCGTTATTAACTTAAATAATTACATAATGTTCATAACATGGTAATAAGTGATATAAAAGGAATAATGAACATAAAAAAAGGTTCTTAAGTAAATAGAAATTAACTCTAGTTTATTATTCAGGAAGTTAAATAACGGTCGAGTCAGGACAAGACGCAAGGTAATGGAATTTCTTAACCCAACTTCCATTCTTTGGGTTAATCTCCTACTTTCAAATTATGTCATGATATTATTATGTATTATTTTGTATTTTTACTTTCTTTATGTGTACCTATAGTTAATACACATAATAGATCTATTTTATTTTAAAAATGATCTTTGTAAGGTAATTTCTTAACCCAACTTCCATTCTTTGGGTTAATCTCTTATTTTCAAATTATGTCATGATATTATTATGTAATATCTTGTATTTTTACTTTCTTTATGTGTAATTATAGTGAAATCACATAATAGATCTATTTTATTTTAGAAAAAAATGATCTTTGTATGGGACTTCGTCTTAATCTCCTTTCATTAAGGCAAATTTTGTTTTATACACAACTTTCTTTTATACGGTTTATAAACCCCTTTGACTTTTACATTTATTCAAAAGGTTTTCTTTTATAATTATGTGATTTTTAAATGATTTCAAAAAAGATATATTTCTCTCCAATATATGAAAATCTAGTGCAAATGTATACGTACTTAACACAAGCTTAAAAATGTTTTCAGAAAACCCGACTCTCGAGTGTGGTAGATAGGAAGGGATTGGGCGTGGACCCATCATGGCCTGTAATTAGTCGAGCAGTCTCAGAATTAGTTATTTTGTTTTCAGAAGATTTCATAATGTTTTCAGAAAAACACTGGAGTATATTTGAGCAATTTTAAACATAATTATCTTCTAAAAAAATGTATCGGTAGGTCTCATGAGATAACTAGACGTGGAATTGGCCGAGGCCCTTTCCCAATTTGATTTATGGTTTTGGCCGAGGCCTTAATCATTTTAGACGTCTTGGCCGAGGCCTTGACAAAATGTTTCAGAATGTCTGGCATTATGCATTCCATCCTTATGAAAGTTGTTATTGATATTGCATGTGATTATTCGACCAGTAGAATATCCATGTGAATAAGTAAATGGCATTATCTCATTTTACTTTTTCCATATTATGCTGAAATTCAAGTTTAAAAAGGCTTTTGTTTTAGTTATACATTGCCTTAAATGTTTATGTTTATTGATGAAAGCTTCCGCTATGTTGTTATCCTTACTGAGCATCTGAGCTCACCCCTTTCAATGTTTTAATATTTTCCAGGATGTGAAGAAGTATTTTATGAATGACCTGCAGGGATAGTCAGAAGAGGATATGAGTGTGGACTATAAAGACTTTGTTATTAGTTTTTCACTTTATGATGTAATGTAACACTTATGAATGTATCTAGTGTTTCCAAGGCTACTAAACTAATCGGTCTTTCGAGACTTCATCTTTTTTGATCATGCCAATGTTACGAAGTAACGCACCGGCTCTGAGTAGCTAGGGTCGGGGCGCTACAAGTTGAATCTTCCAGCTTCTACCCAAAACATCATATGATGTTAACAATATCATTAACCTGTGTAAAGAATTCAACAAAAGATTCATTCTAAACCATTTTTAGATTGTAATAGTTTATCCTTCATATTTTTAAATTTTCATTCTTCACCTTCATATTTCTTTCATAGATGTTTTGAAAATTTTCCCATATTTCTTCAGCATTTCCAAATCCATTCAATGTATGTAATTTACTTTCAGAAAGTGATGAGAGTAAAACATTTTTATCCCATCCATCATTCTCTAGATTTTTAATATTTATATATGTAATATAAACATTTTCAACAAGATGAGTAAATCCATCTATAGAAGCTTCAAAAACATCATTCCCATAATATGTAAGATACAACATAATTATATCCTTCCAAGTATGAGTTTTCTTTCAATCGAAGGCTGAAATCCATTTAATTTTCACACAATTCAAATTCTCAATAACAACATAACTTCAAAAAAATTATAAAAGAGTAATTCAGGGGAACAATCACTCTTATACCTATTGAAAAATCCCAACCAAGGTCAATTAAATTTCTAATAGTATAGGTGGTGAATCAGTGATATCTTTTTATTTTGTGTTATCTTTATTGTTTAACAACCTTCCCCTACTATTAAAGATTTTTCAATTTTCTAAAAATAAATAAATTCACACATCTATAGGAACACATGTATTTACAAGGTTCACTACTCAATAATAGTATCTAGTCCTTAAAACTGTTTGGAAATAATCTAATACCACATAATCCACTAGTTAAAAATTCTTTTATTTTGGATACAAAAAGAATAAAATACCCTAAAAATTATGATGTTTTATGATCAATACAATATTTAATGTTCTTCTTTTAGCACAAATGATGTAAAATAATTTTTTTAACAAATTTAGAAACATTCACCCATTGATTTTTATGATATCACCATATTGTTTCAACAACTTCCACTTTTATTACTCTTCAAAAAAATCAGCACTTTCTTACTCAGCAACATGTAGAAACAACTTCTATAAACATTATAAGAATACTCAGCCTGATAGTTCAATTTTATTTTCCAGTATTATTGTTTACTATAGAAACATTTCTAAATAGATAGACTAAAAATAGTTTGGAATCCATTATTTCTTTTCTAAAAAATTTCAGTCCAATTTCTCGGTTCAATCTGAAAAACCCTAAACACAACTTATTATGAACACTTCTAATTTTCAGAAAACATTCTACCAGAAATTCTATTCAGAAACCTTCCACTAACAATTAAAAACATCGACTCTATCGCCCTCTGTAACGCCCCGACCCTAGTTACCCAGAGTCGGTGCATTATTACATAACATTGGCATGATCACAAGAAAGATCAAATCTCGAAAGACCGATTGGTTTAGTAGCCTTGGAAACACTAGATATATTCATAAGTCTTACATTACATCATAAAATGAAAAACTACTACAACAACATATTGCCTCCAAAATCCACACTCATATCCCCACATAATATCCCTGCAGGTCATTCATAATTTACTTCTTCACTTCCTGGGAAAAATAAAACATAGAAAAGGGGTGAGCTCAAATGCCCAGTAAGGATAACAATATAGCGGAAACTTTCATAAATAAGAATAAATATTTAAGGCAATGTATAACTAAAACAAAAGCCTTTCAAACTTGAACTTTCAACATGGTATGGAATAAATAAAATGAAATAAAGCCATTTACTTAATCACATGGATATTCTACTAATCGAATAATCACATGCAAAATCAATAACCACTTTCATAATGATGGAATGCATAATGACAGACTATCATAACCACATAGCCAAGGCCTTGTGCCAAGACTACAAATAAGATTTTTCCAAGGCCTTGTGCCAAGACACTAGTTTGTCTCATGAGACCTACCGATGCATCGAGGAGCTATAGTGGGCTCCACCCGTCACTTATTAAGTCCAATTCATTCCTCATATGAACAGGTTTAAACATAACATAAACATTCGTATTAAAACTAGCATACAAAATGTCAATACTTTAACCACAAACCATGAATGGTATAAAAATAGCACATGCACAGTCAAAAATAACTCATTCGATACAATATGGAAGATTGTATTGCATCACATTAACCTCAATCAAGAATAATGAAGGATGTTGACATAGATGAAAATAATCATCAAAGCTATTGGAGAGAAATATCCCCCTTTTTCTTGAAAACATTTAAAAGTCACACTATTTGTCAAGAAGCCATTTAAAAATATATATTTGAATCAAAGTGTCCCATACCACTTTGAAACTTTTTAAATGGAGTTTTAATTTCTAAACATTAATGTCCATATAAATAAATCCTTAAAACCATTTTTAAAACATGGACATTAATGAGAAAGATTTAGATGAATAAGTCTTTAAAACATTTAAAAATGGTATTTTAGTTAGAGATTCTAACCAAAAGAGAGACACTTGAATAAAAATAATTGAGGTAATAAAAACTTTGTAATATCATGAGAATAAAGGGATTCATGATATACTATGTCAAAGTACTTTATATACACCACATAAAAGCGATTTGTTGTATATCAACAAAGAAGTCTCAATGGAATGTAAATTGAGATGAAATCTCTCATAAAGGCCGTATCCTTAGGTTAAGGATAAATCAATGACATAGTTATGTGTGAAAAATATAAATACACTAAATATGATTGGATTTTCAGTGTAAAAAAATCAAAGGACATTCACACATAATCTTTTAAAAACAACACCAATGAATTGGATGTTTAACTCAACAAATGGAGAATGAGTTAAAATTACTCTTATCAAATTCATATCGATGACTTGAGAAATTATCAATGGATTTATTATGTGTATCAAAATTATTTCCACAGAAAAGGGGAGTGGAAATTATGACACAAGAAAATTAATATAGATTCCACACATAATCTCGGAGTAAAATAATCAATGGAGTTTGTGTAAAGCCGAATAAATGGAAATTGGAATTTCAAATTCCCTTATCGATTTGGTAACTAATCAAACATGAACCCATGAAAGAAGGATAACACAATGATGATGTAAATATACATGAATTAAAGTATATTACACAATGAATACAAACATGGGAAGCACACACACCACATGCAATAAATAAGTGGTGAATAATGGAATTCTCACGAAATTAAGAGTGAGATAAGAAACTCCTTACCACGTTAATCAATTGAGTCGTATGACCAAAAGTTAATAACCACCAAATGATTTACAGAATAACATGAATATAAAGAGAATCATTATAATATATATCAAATAGAAGCACACAATACACCACTTTCAATAATTTAGTGGCGAACAATGAAAATCTCACGGAATTGAAAGTGAGATAAGAAAATCCCTTACTTTGTACTTTTTCCTTAGTCGAAGGTAGGTTTACCTCCTATATAATGGTGAAATAATTGTTATTGAATTATAAAAGAATAATTTACTTTAATATGATATCATATAGGATCTTTTAACATTGATTTGTTAATAATATCTTAGAATTATCGTCATTTCGGGTGTTAACGGGTTCATTTTACTTTATATTCTTTGTTATGTGAGCCATATTCGTTATTAATGGGATGTATATTATTCATATCCAGAGTTATATAAAGTCCTTAGATACTATTTTTAAATCATAAAATTATAATTATACTTGAATAGATATGATGGAGAATGAATCTCATCGCGTTCGTGGAGACGGTAGTCCGTACATACGCACGAGCGACAATATCATTCTTTTGATATTAAAATAATATATAATTGGATGTTATATCATATATACAGAATCATTATCATGTTATATTTATTATTTACATGAGTTACACATAATTATTATACCCATCCAAATAATAATATATTGAATAACAATTACACCACGACGTGGAGACGGTAAGCCGTACGTACGCACGTATGGTGACATGTTATTCAAATGATGGATAGAATACTGAATATGGTTGTACCATATTTATAATAAAATCACAGTATATATATGATAACATCACAGTACAAAGAGGGAGTGGAAGAAGAAAGGAACTTGAAAAGGGGTGGTGAAAACATTACCTCTTCTTCGGGTTCTTCGTTTTGATTTGATCAAAAGGGCTCCTTAGGATGGCTTTCTGATCAAACTAAGGCCACTAGGTTGCAGTTAGGGAAGTTGATATAGTATTTTGGCAGGGTTTTGCAGAACCAAAGTGCTTTTAATGTGTGAAGAAATGAGAAGGAGGAGTGCCCTTTTATAAGAGGGTTGAGGGGCACCTTTGGAAAAGCTAGAAATATTAATTTATAATAAATTCATATTCGGTTTATAATGGATCCAAAGTTTATTATTTAACTTTTAAGGTGGGGATGGGTCGAAAACAACTCAACCAATAGAATTTAGACAGGTTTGGGTCATTATATTAACCTTATCTTTAAGTATTAACTCTTAGTTAATTAGTTTCACTTTTACAATGTCTCTTTGTATTTTTATATTATATGGTTAATAAACTTACTATATACATCCAAGAGACCCCCAATTGGTCAATTAATGATTCACCTATCATGATATAAGTCTCTTGGCCGAGCCTTAGATTTTTAGGAATTTAATATCAATTAGTAATATAATATTTGTTTTAAGAACTCTTTTATGTCAATTTTGACACTATTCAATAGTTGATTTTTGTAAAACTCATAACAGATTGATTACTTCATAAAAAGTCAATTCAATCAATCCTAATATGTCATATTATCCTATAAAATTATTTAAATTAATTAAAAGTTTCATATTATATTTATTTGGATATTTATAATATCGATTATTGTAATTTTTCACTATTAAAGTAATTAATTCATCATTATTGTGTCATAAATAAATTAAATTATTTAATGTCTAAAAATTATAAATAAAATATCATTATTTAGGAAATCTTTTAATCTTTCTAATGAATATTTATAATCTAAAATACAACATATATAACCCTCTGTAACAATTGTTTTGTTAAAAGATATATGCTTGTGTAATTTTTGTATTTATTTTAACTTAATTGAAATAAAGTGTCATTATCGCTTACAAGTGGATCCATGGGGTCCCAAAATCGACCCAAAGATTCACATGGTATACCATGTATCATCCAATATGGTTAAGACACGTTTTAGGGTAATTTAGTATTATTATAATATTATTTTTAACCCTTGTTTACCGGATTTACCCATTAACCATGGTAAATAAAATATTTACCGGAGTAATTATCCAAAATGTTTAAAAATAAAAGTTACCTATTTACACAATCTGAACATCCTGATTCCAAATATGGAATCCATTTTTCCAAATTCAAAACACAGAAGTGGCAGAAATTAATTTAAAATTAATTCCCGTTGTTAAAACAAAAAGCGTGTTTTTTAGAGATAATAACTATCAAAAGATTGTCACTTGTTTATGTCTGGTTTAAATGTGAAATTATGTTCAATGACCCACATTGTATTACATGGTAAAAATATATTCTAAATATACTTTAAAACCACTGAAATTCATAATTTATCACTCTTAATTATTTTGATTAAAAAAGTTGTTTTTAATTAAAATTTAGTAATTTTCACTATTCATCAAAATATGAATGTTATCAGAAAAGTACCAAAATTTCACCCTAGGATAATTTCGATATTCCAAATCCAAAAATGAAGTCCATTTTGAGAGATAGAATTTATAAAATTTCAAAAAAATATGTATTACTATTCATAACGGCTAGTTTGATTGGTTATGGTGTGTTAAAATCTCGAAGTTGCGTACAATGCACACCATTGCATTATTCGAAATGAAACATACCGAGGAAGCTTGGGGTGTTACATTCTCCCCTCCTTCAATAAATTGCGTCCTCGCAATTTTTAAAATTTTTCTTGGGAATATAATGGAAAGTCCCACATTGGAAAAAGAGTCAATAAAACTATCACTTTAAAAGAAAAAAAGAGAGGTATAAGGGTCATCCAAGATAACCCATACTAGGATTCCATGTAGGAAAACATGGATATGGATGATAAACTAAGTGTCAAGTTCTGATGGAGAGGGATAGAAATCATGATCAGGAGAAAGTTAACAATAAGAAAACCACAAACTTGTGTTGGGACAAACGACCATTAGTCTCCTAGTAGGAAAGTAAACGGACAACATTTTTTTTAAGTTACATTACATAAGGACGAGGAAATAATTTATGATATTGACTAAGAACATTATGAGATATACTTACTTTTTAAGTAGAGTTTCATTCTTTAATAAATTTCCACCACTAACTCAATTTTTTTTTAAACGATGAGTATTCAAGAAGACTTGGTCACACTGGAAGAGCTAGAATAAACTTCTATAGAATCACATGATCCATGCAAGATAAACTATATATTTACATTGTCTTTGAAGATTAATCAAAACCAAAATGGTTAGTGAATGATCTAATGATCCCCCAAAAGGATATTCCTTGAGATAAATATGCACTAATCTTAATTTCTAAAATTAAACCAACAATACCCCAAAGTTAAATAAATACCATTCAATAATCAATTGTCCTTAAAATACTTCAATATAATCCAAACTAATATTGAAACCCAAAACATAGAAGAATTTGATTATGTAGTCTCCCATGTTAAATTGTATCTCCAAATGACATCAAATACTCTTAAAGTCACATACTTAAAAGTAATTAACATCATCACATATTCTCTGTTATAGGTTAATCATTTCCATAAATAACCCAAATCACTATAAATCCACAATAAAAAACGTAGATAAAAATATACCATTACTCTACAAATGAAACCCCATAGTATTCTATTTTCCTCGGGCATATAGTGTTCCCAACAAAGCGAACATCTTCCAAAATAACATTTATCACTTAATCACCAAATCATTTTCCTATGCCAAGGGTATTCATTTGATAAGACATAAGAACCCAAATCATCATATTATTGATCAATAAAATCATTTAATAAAAAAATAGTCACACTAACCAGGGACTTCACGTTGTCCAGTGGTAGGTGATAAATCCCAATCGCACTTTGGTTGTGGGTTCGATTTCCACCTCTTTGTCCGACGCGACGGGTTGTCACATGGTCTACGTGTTGTCCTTTTTCAAAAACTATATTTTATAATATTAAAAAAATGAGATAAATTCTTCAAAATAACATAATTTAACCACAAATGTTATATCATACCTTGCATTTTCATCCTAAATTATAATAACTTATAATTCTCTCAAACCAAAATGATCATATAAAACCAAATGGTTATTTATACCTATATCCACAAGAGAAGAGACAATTCTTCCTCAAATATCATTCTCACATGGCAAATTGCGGGGTTACAAATACAAGAGAAAATTTTTCCAAAGTAAACCCATCAACAAGGAGTCCTAATACTTTTTAAATTTTTCTCCAACCATTTATTTCCACATAGCTTCTTCTTTGACCAAGAAAATATCCTATAGAATAGGACATTCACTCGGGTAATGGCCAGGTCCCCTACATTTACGGCAAATGACTATAAATGGACTCTTGGGACCATTTTTATCTTCTTCCATAGTACTCTTCATTTTTCTTCGGCAATTCTTCACATTATGTCCTTCCTTCCCACACGTAAAGCATTTCCTTGTCCCACTGAGACACTTTCCTAGGTGTCTCCTTCCACATTTCCTGCAGGATGAAAATTGAGGGTTCTTTTCTCCATGGTCTCCATTGCTGGAGCTCTTATCATTTATCACCTTTCTCTTCCTTGTTGAGTCTGGGAGTTGGTTAATATATATGTTGTTGATCATATTTTTGGAAAACTGATTTGGCATAAAGGCGATATCTTTTACGCCTATCAACATTCCATTTTGTTGCTCATTGCCACCATCGTTCCCACCTTGTACATCATTCTCAAAGTCACTATGACTTCCTTGGAATCCATCCATTGACTAAAAACAGAAAGCATTGTGTGAGTAACAGTAGTCGTAAAATCATTTAGATATTAACATGTCACCATATTCTCAATTTGAAACATATTAGGATTAACCAAGGTCATTTACTCTCATCTTATATATATATTACTTAAATCGGTTTGTAAAGAAAATGTAAATTATCCTAAGCATATCCCCCGGGAGTGTCGTAACCAAGATTGCAGCAAGGCCCGTTGTCGTGCACCAGTTCTCGTTCGAGTCTAGCTCAAAGCGGTGTTTTCAGGTTTTACCCCTAGGTACATCTGTTCCAGAGCCGCCTCTACCTGCTCGTATCCAGACAGGGATGTATTGCTCAGAAAACTCACAAAATCTCTAAAATACTAAAATTCTAGGATGTTTTTCTATACTAATCCTCAAAGCTCATCTTAGGTCTACGTGCTCTAATCAGAGTTCATCTAAATCTAGCTTCCAAGGTTTGTACTAAACTTCCTCTGATACCAACTGTAACGCCCCGACCCTAGTTACCCAGAGTCGGTGCATTATTACATAACATTGGCATGATCACAAGAAAGATCAAATCTCGAAAGACCGATTGGTTTAGTAGCCTTAGGAACACTAGATATATTCATAAGTCTTACATTACATCATAAAATGAAAAACTACTACAAAAACATATTGCCTCCAAAATCCACACTCATATCCCCACATAATATCCCTGCAGTTCATTCATAATTTACTTCTTCACTTCCTGGGAAAAATAAAACATAGAAAAGGGGTGAGCTCAAATGCCCAGTAAGGATAACAATATAGCGGAAACTTTCATAAATAAGAATAAACATTTAAGGCAATGTATAACTAAAACAAAATCCTTTCAAACTTGAACTTTCAACATGGTATGGCATAAATAAAATCAAATAAATCCATTTACTTATTCACATGGATATTCTACTAATCGAATAATCACATGAAAAATCAATAACCACTTTCATAATTATGGAATGCATAATGCCAGACAATCATAACCACGTAGCCAAGGCCTCGTGCCAAGACTACAAATAAGATTTTGCCAAGGCCTTGTGCCAAGACACTAGTTTGTCTCATGAGACCTACCGATGCATCGAGGAGCTATAGCGGGCTCCACCCGTCACTTATTAAGTCCAATGCATTCCTCATATGAACAGGTTTAAACATAACATAAACATTCGTATTAAAACTAGCATACAAAATGTCAATACTTTAACCACAAACGATGAATGGTATAAAAATAGCACATCCACATTCAAAAATAACTCATTCGATACAATATGGAAGATTTTATTGTATCACATTAACCTCAATGAAGAATAATGAAGGATGATGACATAGATGAAAATAATCATCAAAACTATTTGAGATAAATATCCCCCTTTTTCTTGAAAACATTTAAAAGTCACACTATTTGTCAAGAAGCCATTTAAATATATATTTTTGAATCAAAGTGTCCCATACCACTTTGAAACTTTTTAAAAGGAGTTTTAATTTCTAAACTTTAATGTCCATATAAATAAATCCTTAAAACCATTTTTAAAACATGGACATTAATGAGAAAGATTTAGATGAATAAGTCTTTAAAACATTTAAAAATGGTATTTTAGTTAGAGATTCTAACCAAAAGAGAGACACTTGAATAAAAATAATTGAGGTAATAAAAACTTTGTAATATCATGAGAATAAAGGGATTCATGATATACTATGTCAAAGTACTTTATATACACCACATAAAAGTGATTTGGTGTATATCAACAAAGAAGTCTCAATGGAATGTAAATTGAGATGAAATCTCTCATAAAGGCCCTATCCTTAGGTTAAGGATAAATCAATGACATAGTTATGTGTGAAAAATATAAATACACTAAATATTATTGGATTTTCAGTGTAATACAATCAAAGGACATTCCCACATAATCTTGTAAAAACAACACCAATGAATTGGATGTTTAACTCAACAAATGGAGAATGAGTTAAAATTACTCTTATCAAATTCATATCGATGACTTGAGAAATTATCAATGGATTGATTATGTGTATCAAAAGTATTTCCACAGAAAAGGGGAGTGGAAATTATGACATAAGAAAATGAATAGAGATTCCACACATAATCTCGGAGTAAAATAATCAATGGAGTTTGCGTAAAGCCGAATAAATGGAAATTGGAATTTCAAATTCCCTTATAGATTTGGTAACTTATCAAACATGAACCCATGAAAGAAGGATAACACAATTATGATGTAAATATACATGAATTAAAGTATATTACACAATGAATACAAACATGGGCAGCACACACACCACATGCAATAAATAAGTGGTGAATAATGGAATTCTCACGAAATTAAGAGTGAGATAAGAAACTCCTTACCACGTTAATCAATTGAGTCGTATGGCCAAAAGTTAATAACCACCAAATGATTTACAGAATAACATGAATATAAAGAGAATCACTATAATATATATCAAATGGAAGCACACAATAAACCGCTTTTAATAATTTAGTGGTGAACAATGGAAATCTCATGGAATTGAAAGTGAGATAAGAAAATCCCTTACTTTGTACTTTTTCCTTAGTCGATGGTAGGTTTACCTCCTGTATAATGGTGAAATAATTGTCATTTAATTATAAAAGAATCATTTACTTTAATATTATATCATATATGATCTTTTAACATTGATTTGTTTATAATATCTTAGAATTATCATCATTTCGGGTGTTAACGGGTTCATTTTACTTTATATTCTTTGTTATGTGAGCCATATTCATTATTAATGGGATGTATATTATTCATATCAAGAATGATATCAAGTCCTTAGATAATATTTTTAAATAATCAAATTATAATTATACTTGAATGGATATGATGGAGAATGAATCTCATCACGTTCGTGGAGACGGTAGTCCGTACATACGCACGAGCGACAATATCATTCTTTTGATATTAAAATAATATATAATTGGATGTTATATCATATATACAGAATCATTATCATGTTGTACTTATTATTTACATGAGTTACACATAATTATTATACCCATCCAAATAATAATATATTGAATAACAATTACACCACGACGTGGAGACGGTAAGCCGTACGTACGCACGTATGGTGACATGTTATTCAAAGGATGGATAGAATACTGAATATGGTTGTACCATATTTATAATAACATCACAGTATATATATTATACTGGAGTTATTATTTTATAATGATAATAACAAAGAAAGAGGGAGTGGAAGAAGAAAGGAACTTGAAAAGGGGTGGTGAAAACATTACCTCTTCTTCGGGTTCTTCCTTTTGATTTGATCAAAAGGTCTCCATAGGTTGGCTTTCTGATCAAAATAAGGCCTCTGGGTTGTATTGAGGGAAGTTGAGATAGTATTTGGGCAGGGGTTGGCCGAACCAAAGGGCTTTTAAGGTGTGAAGAAATGAGAAGGAGGAGTTCCCTTTTATAAGAGGGGTGAGGGGAACCTTTGGAAAAGCTAGAAATATTAATTTATAATAAATTCATATTCGGTTTATAATGGATACAAAGTTTATTATTTAAATTTTAAGGTGGGTATGGGTCGAAAACAACTCAACCAATAGAATTTAGACAGGTTTGGGTCATTATATTAACCTTATCTTTAAGTATTAACTCTTTAGTTATTTAGTTTCACTTTTACAATGTCTCTTTGTATTTTTATATTATATGGTTAATAAACTTACTATATACATCCAAGAGACCCTGAAGTGGTCCATTAATGATGAAAATATCATGATATAAGTCTCTTGGCTGAACCTTAGATTTTTAGGAATTTAATATCAATTAATAATATAATATTTGTTTTAAGAACTCTTTTATGTCAATTTTGACACTATTCAATAGTTGATTTTTGTAAAACTTATAACAGACTGATTACTTCGAAAAAAGTAAATTAAATCAATACTAATATGTCATATTATCCTATAAAATTATTTTAATTCCTTAAAAGTTTCATATTATATTTATTTAGGTATTTAAAATATCAATTATTGTCATTTTTCACTATTAAAGTAATTAATTCATCATCATTGTGTCATAAATAAATTAAATTATTTAATGTATAAAAATTATAAATATAATATAATTATGTAGGAAATAGTTTTATCTTTCTAATTAATATTTATAATCTAAAATACAACATATATAACCCTCTGTAACATTTGTTTTGTTAAAAGATATATGCTTGTGTCATTTTTGTATTTATTTTAACTTAATTGAAATATAGTGTCATTATCACTTACAAGTGGATCCATGGGGTCCCAAAATCGACCCAAAGATGCCCATGGTCTACCATGTATCATCCAATAGGGTTAAGACACGTTTTAGGGTAATTTAGTATTATTATAATATTATTTGTTAACCCTTGTTTACCGGATTTACCCTTTACCCATGGTAAATAAAATATTTACCGGAGTAATTATCCAAAATGTTTAAAAATAAAAGTTACCTATTTACACAATTTGAACATCCTGATTCCAAATATGGAATCCATTTTTCCAAATTCAAAACATAGAAGTGGCAGAAATTAATATAAATTAATTCCCGTTGTTAAAATAAAAAGCGTGTTTTTTAGAGATAATAACTATCAAAATATTGTCACTTGTTTATGTCTGGTTTAAATGTGAAATTATGTTCAATGACCCACATTGTATTACATAGTAAAAATATATTCTAAATATACTTTAAAACCACTCAAATTCATAATTTATCACTATTAATTATTTTGATAAAAAAAAGTTGTTTTTAATTAAAATTTAGTAATTTTCACTATTCATCAAAATATGAAAGTTATCCGAAAAGTACCAAAATTTCACCCTAGGATAATTTCGATATCCCGAATCCAAAAATGAGTCCATTTTTAGAGATAGAATTTATAAAATTTCAAAAAATATGTATTACTATTCATAACGGCTAGTTTGATTGGTTATGGTGTGTTAAAATCTCGAAGTTGCGTACAATGCACGCCATTGCATTATTCGAAAGGAAACATACCGAGGAAGCTTGGGGTATTACACCCTCACCCACAGATGAAAAATTTTGGAGTTTTTTATACTTTTACCTCTATTTATAGGCGTGCCATTAATGTAATGGGTGGGAAAATAATTTTTTTTCTCGCTCAACCAAATTCCAAAAACTCAAATTTCATATTCATTTAAACCTAATTTTTTCTATTTTATCGATTCTATAATATTATATATTCTTCTCAAATATTCTTCAAATTCCAAATAACATCATATGCCTTTCAATTTACAATCTATTCTTTTGTATGATACTATTTGTCACTCTGATTGAACATATTTCAAACTGTGGACTTCCCATTCTGATTCTCTAATTGAACCGCTTTTTCTATAAAAATCATTGAAACTTATAAATACTCTAGAACCCATAAACATAACTTCACTAGAAAATTCAATACATTTTACCTTTTCTTTATTTGTTTAAAAATTTCTCAAATCGATGAAAGAAGTGTATAATGAATTCTAGTAGCTTACAGATTATTTGTGTTAGTATGCATCTTATGGATTAGTCTCTATTCCCTATCATATAGATTAGTTTCAAGGCCTATATAATTAGACTTCATTGAATTTAAAACAAATCATGAATTTTGTTCATAACTAACCAAAAACAATACAATTGAGACCACACCCTGATACATCGATGAAAATGGTTGACTACATTGTTGAACATCATCTGATTGATCTGTCTCTGAACCCCTTCTAGTTCAAAGAACCTAGAAACTTCTGTGTATTATATTACTCAAAACATCCTATGATGATATTATTCATCTAATTTTATATCAGTTTCATCATTATTCTTATAGATCGGTAGAAATACGAGTTGTATGGACCAATATCCACATTGAATTCTTTCTTAACCATAGAAACTAATGGTGCATTCAAAGAATAAATTCATTTGATGGTTCGGCCCCTCAAATTGATTGATCAATCAGCACTTCTATAGGACCTATGAATTTATCTGAATCAAACTTTTAGTCATCAATGTATTTTTGAATCTGGTACAACTAGAATTGATGATCTCCAACTAGAATACTTTGACTTCCTTATCACTTTTCTTCTATGAACTCTTCATTTTCTCTTGTCTTTTTCATGATGTTAATAGACTTTGGGATTGGAATAACATAATATGACATAGAATATCCTTTTATCTTCCTTTCTTTTATAAATCTTGGAACATAAGTTTTTCAGACTACTTATCATATTGAAAACATAAAAAAATCATCATCGTATTTAGTATCAAATATATTGAAATACATTATAGATATAATAAAACTTATCACTCCAATAAAAAACATCATTTCATAAAAAATGTGGGTATAAAGAAAGAACTTCACCCAAAAGACATCTTCAGAATAAAAAATTTCAAACAATGGACTTCCTTAATGAACATTGTATATGATCATTTGATTCTATTACTCCTTTCACCCAATCACAAACACTTAAAATGTAAATTTATTTTTCGTAATGACAACAAAACAAAAAAACCACCATCAAAAACATATTCTAAAATCCAAAAAAAACATCTATCTAACATTTTTCCAAAATCAATGAGGTTTGGTTTGGACACTAAAGAAACAATGTAAAAGTTTCAAGAGCTTGGATCTCTAGCCAAGAAACCCAATTATGGTGCAACAACCAACATATCAATTCACCAAGACTCTGATAATCTACTCATTGTATTTGAACATGTAGGAAATAGTTTCTTGCAAAACGTTGGTACATGAATTATGTAGGAATAGGTTGTGGTTTTCCAGACCTTCTTGAGTTAGCTCCCTAGTAATTTTATTTTGATCATGGTTTATTTAAACTATTATTTAATGACATAATTCTGAATTTTTCTAGTATTCTTTATTAGTATCATAGTTATGATCTTTTTATCAATGCAGATTTAATAAAATGACACGTATAGAAGGCATTTTCCTGAGGTGAATAGTGAGCAGTGTCTCCTCCCATTGAGCAGTGTGTTGACCCACCTCCAATGGTTCAGGTGGATTTTCCCTATCAAGTTGAGCAATGGTTAGTCCTTGTAGTACCATCAAATGACTCATCCATGAAGATTGGGATTCATGAGTTTTATATTTTGAGATTACTCAGGTTTCATTATGATATGTACCCCCGCCTTAGATGGTAGATCATTATCTTGAGTTTATGCTTAAATTATTATACTTGGTTAGGAACAATGTTGATGGGGTCCTAGTGGTGATAAATATCCATGTTAATGAAGTGGATTGTGGGAACACCATGATGGTGATTTTTGAAATGTATTCAGGCATGCAAAGAAGTGGGTCAATTCCCCCACCAAGTCGCTTTCTTTTGTGATATGATTTAAATATATGTGAGTAAGTCAATACTGCCCAAAGAGGATATTTTTGAGGTGTTGTACATGATTTTCATCGAATTGTGTGTTTGAGGCCGTTTTTTATGTGATATGGTGTTGAAGTATCCCTGTTTTTGGAGAATAGGTTGTCATGGTGAAGGATAGATTTAGAACAAATAGGATTGTGACTCAGAGTATTTGGGTACTTTTTGATGTAAGACCTATTTATTATCTACTCCAGATATAGATTAAGTATATAGTTTCAATTCACCTTTCCTAGACCACATGAATTTTTCATGATCTAGTGATGACACTGGATCCTTTTAACCCAATCCATGTTTTTTTAGCACCTACAGATAAGTTCTAGCAATCACACAATTTATTCTATAGTGTGACCTGACACTGGGGGATGATAATTACCTTTCATCGGATCATTATATAGTTTAGTTGAGGCCCTATTATTTTCTTCACAGTATAAATTGGCTTCAAATAGTCTATTCTTATATTAACTATTACTAATGGGGGTTTTAGTGTATCCAATTTAGTGTGATAAAATTTTTCATCTTCTGTGATAAATAATCTGAGTAAGATCAAGATAATCTTGTATGTAGGAGGATATGACAATTTTATTATTAGTTTCCTAGTATAATCATTGGAGAAGTAGATGTTATATGATTTCATTTCTTGTGATGTTGGGGGAGTACAAGGATGTATTATTTGAGGATGTTTCATTCTTACCTCCCCATCCAAAGATTTACTTATTCATAGATATAAAACTAGGTATGACCTGATATCTATACCATTATATTAGATAAATTCATAGATCTATGATGTATAAATCTATAGTAGGATAATCTACAAAGCATGAGGCTTTTTTGACATAATTTATTCCCCTAGGGAGCCCCAGGGTATTTTTCCCAATAAAGAGGACATGAGCATGATTTTATGTATTTTTTTGAGGTCTATTGAACCTGGAGACTATTAGAAATGATTTTCCACCCCTGATAATTTATGACATCTGTAACCAGTGGTTGGGGGAGATTTGGTTATTGTAAATTAAACTAAATATGGGTTATAACTAGTTCCAGGTTGGAGATGGTGATATAAAAACATGTCTTTATAAAACGGTTATGGTTACATTGTATTCTTGGTGATATATTTCATCATTATTGACACCCAAGAAGTATTTATGAGATTTATAAAACTAATTTTTCAATCCTTATTGGAACATTTTATGGTAGTATTCATCAATGATATCTCATGTACTCAATAACAGTGTAGGAGAATGAAAGACATTTGGGGGTGGTTTTGGATGTGCTCTAAGGGCTCTAGATTTATGAAAATATATAATTGTATTAGTTTTGGATTTAGGCGGTCCACTTTTTTATTTGTGTCTCTTAAAATGGGGGTGTGAAAGTGGACCCTACTAAGGTTGAGGTAGTTCGAGCTTTGGATCTACCCAGGAGCATGGTCACGGTTGAAGATGCTTCCAATATAGTTTTACATTAATTATTGTTGAGTTAGGTGACATAGTAGATGAACTCTTTTCAATTGATCCTTAAAAAAATGGTGGTGCAGTGTACCTTCATTCGATTATTATTTTCCATATGCTTCATTATCACATGAGGGAGTCATAACATGGGGATATTGAATGTAATATATTTCATGACCATATATCCATCAAAAATTTTCTTGATGGATTTTATAAATTGGCTATCACATAATACTTTTTCAAGGATGAATGATGAAATTAGTTTTGTTACATGTAGAGGTGATGAAAATTTTACTTTATTTCCCTTAACAGAAAATCTAGGACAGGTGAGGATGTATCGGGATCCTTTAGAAACTAGTTGGGTGGCCTAGGATATAATAGAGTGTTTTTAGTTTAACTATTTATTTCTCATATACCAATAGGTGAGGGGAAAGGTTCCCAAATGGAAGTAGAAATTGGATTGTAACTTTATGGGATTCATTATGGAACTTCCATAATCCGTGAGAGGTCATAATGTTATCTGAGTGATATTAAAGAAACTGACCATGGAGATTCACTTCCATACCATCTGAGAGGAGAGTTCAACAGAGTTTTGGATTTTTCGCTCATTTCAAGAGGTAGTCCGTATTCATAGAGTTTCCCTAATGACCAATTCAGGCCATTATTATCACATTACATTATAAATGGATGGGTATATGAGAGGATTTGGGTCTTAATTACGAATAATAAAATTGTTTCTTCACCTCATAAATATGGAAAAGAAAAGTGGAACATTAAAGTTTGGAAGGAAATGATTCTTTTTTTCATGTTAGTTTTTTTGTATCTGGAGAGAATCATCTACCATTGGTGGAGTTATTAATTAAAAATAGTTACCACAACACCATTGGTGTAACTTTATTCAAGTCCATATATGGGATACCCTGAAAGTCCCCACTGTACTGCTCGGAACTAAAGGAATAATGCTTATAGGCCCAAATTTGGGGAGAGTGATGGTCGTAAAGATGAAATTTATCTAGTTGTATATTATGATTTTTTAAATATTTCAGAAGTCTTATAAATACCAATGATAGCGACCTTTGGAGATCGATGAAGGAGACCACATATTCCAAAGGGTTTCACCATGATAAGGGTTACGTAGATTTGTAAAGGGTGTAAATTTATCGCCATGGTGTTGTCCCTTTTCCAAATACTATGTAGGGTTGGTGAAGTAGAGTAATACTTAGACCTATCACTTTAGGTATACATGTTTCACAATGTATTCCTTATTCCACAACTAAAAAGATATGTATATAACCCAATGTAAGATATATCCTAGGGTGAGAAAAACAATAAAGGTGGATTTATCATTTAAATGTCCATGATGTTTTTTGATAAATTGTAGGATGACCATTTTTTGGAATGTGTTTCCTTGGGTGAGTGTTTCTTGATAACCCATGAACCTCCCAAAGAGTTTGTGGGATTGAGCGATCCAAATGCAAGATCGGTATCCTCTCCTATCTGATTTGTTTTTCTCTTTTCATGATAGTAAACCTTAGAGGTGGGGAGATTGTAAAAAGACAAAAATATCTATTTTACATCATGTAATATTTGAAATTTTATTTCTAGAGTAAGTAATAGAGTCGGCATGAGATTTTGGGGCCCATGGATCCTTGATGTTGATATATTTAAAAAATTAAAAACAATATATCTCATTTTCACAATTTTTTAGATATAATGGAATAAATATTGAATGATGTATCATATATAAACACTAATACCACAATTAAATATTTCTCATGGGCTTTACCCTATGCATAACAAAATTCATTTTCTCTTTAGACACTTTGGAAGAGTGCAGTTGTGGGAGGATAAAATGAATTAATTTAAATTAATAATTTAATATTAATTTAATCAAAAAACCCTAATAGAAATACATTATAAACTACTATTTGTAGAATTTTATAGGGTTATCCACATAACCCCAGAGGGAATGAAAGGATAGAGTGAGGAATATCATTGTGATTCCATATGTGGCTGGTTATAAGATCATGGATTGAGGATCAGAGTATTATAAGGATTATCATACTTTTTGAAATTCTTTTATCTCTCCAATGATAATGATGTAGAAACTTTCTTCACATGTGATCCATAGAAAACAAGGTAGGACATATGTTTTTTTATTACCATTTTCCATTTGTGGTAAAGAAAAATTAATTCTCATATATTAATTTAGGGATCGTTCTTTATGGGATTGTCCAACTTTTGTATTCTCTTCCACTATCTAGGAAAATGGGATTTATTCTCTATTGATTTTTATGATTTTATTTTTCACTATTTATTTGGATTATAATGTTGGTGTAAAAACAAATATGTCCACCAATAAAATATTTCATTATATTATAATCCTTTCTCCCTCTATTATTTGTTTTTTTAATGAAATTTTTGTTGAATGGTAATCCAATGATACATTTGAGGAACAATCATTTAATATATTTTCATTGCTATGATGAATCATGGTTATGGGTTTGGTTTTGATTTTTTATTATGTGATAGAGGTATGATGGTGACGATGGGAATCTAATGATGGTTTGGGTGATTGTATATCTACAAGCCGAATTGAGTGGGAACATACGATGATGTGACGATGGGTTTTTCCAAATAATTGGTGGCTAAAATCGATCCACTAGTGAAGATGAGGATCTGATGTTGGTGAGAACTGATTGTTTTCACAAGATTTACAATTTTGGTGCTTCGAGATGGAAAAATTTTGTGTTTCATAATCAATGGGTAGATGGAATCCAGCCAATTATGGTGTTAAAGACCTGATAAACTCAAACCTAGATAATTCTAAACTATATAGTGTGCGGTTCAAAGGAACACACCCGATGTGAACCCCTATTTGCAACGAATAGGGTTAACACATTAAGTTAAATATCACATGTTGTGTGGTTCAATCACAAATCATATGACCCATATCCATCCATATCAGTGTGTACAAGGAGTAGATGCATGTTAGGTAATGTGACACCCCACACTATGTGATGGTCTCAAACTCCATGTAAATTTTCTGAAAAATTGATCAATATGTATATGTAGTACATTCCCTGGAGACCATGAGGCCCCACACACCGTGTGTGTCAGGGCGCACCCCGTGAACTTCAAAAAGATACAGGCTTAGAAATATTCCACAAGATGAGTTAGGGATTTTCCCAACATTTCATGTGAGGTATAGTTCTCCTCATGTATATTAGAAAGTACTCATACATGAACATCATACAAAAGAATAGACAGAGAACATTATCTTGAGGAGAAAACACACACCAAGTACCAGCCTGAACTCAACACATTGTGTATAATAAAATATATTATGTGTATCTAGAGAAATAAATTTCATGTGATGCATCCATAAACAGAAAATTCCCAACATATAGAGACACACAATGTACCCTATGGTACCTGTCAAAAAATTCATTAAGGGAATATTGGACCCTGTTTTCTTCTCACACTGGCTATGGTATAAGCCTGGGTGAGTTGCCTTGAATTGTATCAATGTGGGTTTATTTCTTCCTTCTATTGTTCAAGAGTGTTTTTTCTTAGTATACCTCCATGAGGGATCAATGAAGTATCTAGTCTTGTGTGTTTGAAATAAGATCCCCTCACCAGACTAGGGCAGGAAACCCTCCATGTGGCCCTGGGTTAGATCCTCATTCCCATTATCCTCATTAGGTATAGTTTAAGTATCAATTGTTCTACCTACCAGCATGTTCAATTCCCTACATATCTCGTTACTAAATTTAGAGTATGGTGTCCCCCATTTTCCCTAAGTGTGATCCCATATTTTTGTATCAACATCTTCCATCTTTCTATAAGTTTTAAATCTGATTGATTGACCATCTAAAATTATCACTATTAGTTCCATCGGTGATTCATCCTAGAAATACCCAATGAGAATGTCCTCTCCTATGAGTACAATCAGGATAGTGAGATAGGATGAGCGAGTTTTCTATTGAAGATGTTACCTTTTAGCCTCTAGTAGAATCCTTGGTTGGAAATGAGGATCTGATCACACCTTAAGACTTGGTGTCTACCTTTTTTGGATATCTAGGTTATCTAGTTTATTCCATTGAATTATTATTTAGATGAAACTCTCACATTGATGCTTTTTAGTTGTTTATGGGTTTCATACTGGGTATGTTTATACATTACACTATATGGTATCTTCTCGCACATGTCATGTCTTATGAAGATGGCATCCCTCTTTAAGGGGTCCTTGTGGATCAGGAGTGGGTGGATCTTTGTTGTGTTTGATGTACCATGGGTGGATCCAAGAGTTGTATCTTGATAGTATAATCCTTTTGTTAACAGGTTGGAATATATTTCTAATTTAGTGTGTTTATATTTGGAACTTTTCTACCTATTTTACACTTGGTTTTAAAATAATGTTTGTTAAATGTTATGGATTAATTTACAGTATCAGTTTTTTATCATTATGCATTATATTGGTGTTTGGAGATGAGTGCATGTGCACAAGTAATTTATGCTAAGGACTCTCATGTGTGGGTTATTCTTACATGGTGCTAGTCTCTATCCCTTATCCGTTGGAATGTGGTATTGGGGTGTCATTCTTCGCTTACCACCATACAGGTAGACCCCGATGGGTCAGGTAATGATAAAAATACTTATTTATCCATGGAACCACCAATGAACCATTTAGTAAGATAAATGGTTCTTATTGACTATTTAGATGACATAATGCCATCTAAATTTATAAAGTTATATCATGAAATTCTATACATCATAATAAAAATAACAATAATAATAATAAACATAAAAATAATCCTAGATATGATGATAATCAACATATAAAGGCCACATACCATAATAATGTGTCCATAATATATTCTTCCACACACAAAAAAAAACTATAGGCTCCAACGACAACCTTCCTAATATAGAAACACCAATTTATCAATCATTATGAAATTCCATAACAAAACCCAATATGAAATAACCATATCCAAACTCACTAAGAGAAAATTCTTGCCCAAATGTATAGTAGAAGGTTGAAAACCACACCCTTATCACTTCTATACCTATTCCATTAAAAATATATAACTATAAGACATGAATCGATGGTTAATTTGATCCCATTTCACAAAAAAACATTTAATAAAACTGTTGGGAATGATACATTAAGATAAAAAAATGAACAATGGTGATAATTAGGTATTTTTATGCCTCCTCCACACATCATACATAAATTAGAATCGATCCTTCTTCCATAATCTGATGAAATATCTAATCCAAGGAAAAGATGATTCACACCAAAAAATGAACAAGAATGGAAAGAGGTCCAAGAGATGAATAAGGGTAGAATATTACCTCAAATTTAACAAAAAGGGACTCCAGATCATTATTTACCCACAGAAGTATCAAATGAGTGAGAGGGGAGTTTCATCCTATTTTAATGGACACCTTATAAGTATCTAACACTATGAAATTGAAGGGGTTAATAAACAAATAATGTCTCTTTCCTTGATAAAAAGGTATACACCTATTGGGTTACTTATGCACCAATATTAGCAACTATATGGTCCACTAGTTGACTTTTTCAAGGTCATCATCCACCTATTGGCCAAACTAATGGGTCTTCCCCAAGGTTCACTCCACCTAGTACGTGGTGGAAAAATATTTTGGTACCTAATAACTGATTTCAGCCACCTCTATCTCATATTCAATCATGTAACACCCAAGAGCTCTCTTTTAGAATTTTCCACCTAATAGCCTATAAATTAAATATCTAATTAAACTATTGAAATATTTCCAAATATTCTCTCCATTTATAAAAATACAAACATTCAAATTCACCTATCCACTAAAATGATAGATGTCTGACCCTTATTCTAATTTATTGAAAAAAAAAGAAATAGATCATTATATACTCCCCACCATAAAATCTCTCACCATTGAGAAACCTATCTAATAACCCAACTAAGGATCCTGACACTAACCATTAATTCATCAATATCTCACAATGTTATATTTCAAAACACAAATCAATCTCACAATGCATTACTCTAATACTCCTACATGATTTTCATGAAAACTAAATTACTTAATCACTAATACTCTCTATATACTTATCATGATCTCTATCACCTCACCAGAATCATTTTACTCTAAAATTTCTATCAACGCTCTGAAAACTAAAATTTTCTCACACAAGAATCCTACTCGTTATCATTACAAGAACACAAATATTGTACATTATAAACTTCTTAATCCCAACATATTTATTATCAACTATATTTAGGCCTTCCGCATTATAAAAACTAACTAAAAAGGGATAATTAAGTATGATTATACTCTTCTCTATAAGAATCACCTACCAAGTTGAAATACCAATAGGAAAATTCACAAAACAACAAATTCTAAACCTTGATAAATGATCCTTACACATAAAACCTACCCATTTAGCCTACGTCATGTGGATATCACTATTTAACCTGACATTCAATGCAAAATTAATAATTCAAAATAACTATGATACATTTATTTCAAATACAAGAAACAAATAATAATAAGTTAAATATTACCAACTAAATAATTTAAAACATAAAAAATCATTTTATACAAACAAAACTCGCTAAATTTTTCTTGAATCCCCTTTGGAATTGATGGATTTGTATTATTAATTATAAATCCCAAAACCACTTCTTTTACCTGTTGTTTGAAAAAAAACCACTACTAAATCCGATAAATACTTCTAATTATAATCTGAAAACCATATTCCCTCACTTACTCAAAACTCCAATATCTTCAAAAACCTAATCATGCATCATTGGAAACTCAACAAACACTCACATGAGTCATCCCAAATAGATCATGTAATAAATGGAAGTAAATAACATAAAAAATGAACACAAAGATTTTATATAATGTAGAGAAAATCCAAATACATGGGGAAAAGGTTTAATAAAGAGAAAATAGGATACTAAAATGGAATATATAACTCCAAATAATAAGCTAACAAAACATTATGATTAATAACAAAACATTTATCATATAAATGGACCTAGTATTAATTTATAGACAACTAAAGAAGCTAACTTCTCTTAATTATCACTCATCTACCATAAAAAATTCATGGGTAATTGACCACATTAACTCGACTACAAGGTGAATTCCTTCACCATAACCAAACTCCCTAATAAAGAGTACATTCTTCTAGACTTGTCTACCCACATTCCTAGATCAATAAAAGTTCCCAGAACACAACATCTAGCTTCCACACATTCTCCTTCACATGAAATCAAATAGGTTTATATATTATTACAATGTAGACTCTTGGAGACTCATAATATTCTAAAATATCATCCAATGCCATCAGCAATATTCACCATCACTACTACTAGTTATGGACTTATGACAAAATTGTTATCTTTCAACTAATGCTAGTATAATGTTTGGGAAGTCGCTTCTATCTCGAAGCTTCATTACATAGCAGAAAAATATTCCTAAACCAATCCAAATAATATTCCACCTAAGAATAATTTTCAAGATTCATTAATAATTCATTATATTAATATTTATTATCTTTTATAACCCTCTACTTTAGTTACCTAATTAAATTATATTAGATCTTCTAAGATCTTATGAACACCAAGTTATTGAATCTCCATTGAATTACAACACCATTATAGAATTTTATGATATAATAATAGTAGGAAGTGAATATGGAGTCATGTTTTATTAATTCCATAATAAGGACTTATCAATTGAAGATATATGGGGTTGATGATTCAGGTAGTAGTAATATAGGAATTCTAGTGAGAGTGGAAATTTGAATGGAAGTTTTTAACTTCATATGATTTCATGATAAGATCCAATGGTAGGATATTATATGTAGTATTTGAGGTGTTTTAATATAAATGGAAATTTTTATTAATTATTCCTAGAATGGTTCTCCACACACATTAGATTGTGGTGAAACTTGTTTAACAACCAGAACATTTCTATAAAAGTGTGGTGGGTTTTTTCACTATTTGGTATCTTGTACTTGAATTATTTATAATATTTTAAATTAATAATTAAATAATTTTAATATTTTATACTCTTATTAAAAAACATTGTAAATGTTCTTTCATGGCCTTAATACTAAAATTTTTAACCACATAAACATTAGGTGTCAATTTTTTTACTTTCTAATTATTTCCTTATAAGAATGCTTTTGGGTGAGGGTGTGTGTGTGAAAAGTTCAACATAGTGTATTGAGTGGGGAGAATATATTAACAAAATTATAGTACAATATATTTATAATATGCTTAAATATTCAATGGTTTGATTTATACTAGACAAATCTTCTAGTGTGGGTAATTCTAGTAGACTGAAGATCATGATTTTGATGATTCCTTTATAAGCCCCTTTCCAAAAATGTTGTACCAAATATTAATTTAATTTATCGTAACGCACTCAACATTAGATCAAGTAAAGTTTTCATTATCTCTTTAGTTTTATATAGATATTATTTGATATTTATATAATCATATGATATGACATATGAAGAAGGAATGGATAGAATTATAAATTTAGTGGAATGGACTATGGCTTCTGTTGGATACAGACGGAACATTATATCATCTCAGGTGACCTATAATATCCTTTGGCTAAATAAAAAATAAAATAAAATTTAATATTTAATGAAAGTAGTTGGATATAAAATGCCTCATATTATTAAATGTGGAATTTAAATTCTAAGAGAGATAGACTACACCTGAGCTTTTGGTGTCCTCAGAAGAAATTTATGAAAAACCAACAACATTAAAGAAAGTGTTTGCATTGTGAAACAATTTAGTATTAGGTTATAAAAATGAATTTTAGTTTTATGTCTTTTGAATGACTTTAAGAAACTCTAGATCATGCTTATATATGTGAATGTAACATTCAAGAATGATGTGTTGGTAAATTTTTTGTTACTATCAATTTGATAGTCATGGGGTGGAATTATCGCAAAAGTGAGTAAATACTAAATAAAAATTTACTATATGTTTCAATAAACCCAAAACATGATCCCTAATTAAGAAATCATGACACAGGAATTAAAATTACCTTTTTTATTACATTGAATAATGATGTAAGGGAGAATCAACCTTAGAGGAAAATTCAAAGCTGATCAGAAGATAAATCAAGAGAATGGATTTGAGGAAATTTGACTACTTCTGGACTATCTAGATATTATTCTATGAAATTTGGACAACTCTTAAGGGATTATAGAAGACAAATATATTTCACTACAAGTATATCCTCAAAATGATCAAATTTTTGAGTTCAACAGAGGGGTTAATAACCAGTTACATACTGTTAATGTTCTAGAAGGGTCATTGTTGGTTAACTGTAATAAATATTTTTATTTGATGGAGAAAAATGGATGTGTCTTCAATTATTCATGTATAATTTTAATGGATTTCATATATCATATGATGAAGCTTTAAAAGTCATCTAAAAGGGATATATGAAAATCCAGATGAAGAGGAATGGGTTCTTGAGACTCAAAGTATTTAAGAACATACTATGGATATGGAAGAACAAAATTTTAATATGAAATTTTGATGAGATAGACTATTACATGACCTTCACTAATAGAATCGAGAAAGCGATTTGATTTTAAATGGTGGTGGAGTTAGGTGTAAAGGATAGAATTACTTACTTATTTTCATATGGAATCTTAATGGATGGTACTAAAAACATATAAAATATAGGGGATTGGAATTGAAAGCTCATTTATCTCAGTAAGGATAACATGAAGGTTCTATTAGGGAGTGGAATGTTAAATCTTGAAAACAAAAAATATTAAATTTTATGAGATTTTCATGCTAGGAAAATTTAAAAGGGTTCCATTCAACTTAATATACTAGAATAGTAGATCCCAGAGGCTAAAATTAGATCACTTATATGTATGGGGACCTTCTCTATTCTAGGTTCATAAAGGGAATATTTACTTTATAACATTCATTAATTATTCTATAATGAAGGTATGGGTATATTTCTATAAGAATAAATCTAATGTATTCAATGATTTAATTTAGTGGAAATATATGGTGGAATGGAAAATTGGTAACAAGATAAATTTATTTTGATTAGACAATAGTGGATAGTAAAATGGAATAAAATTATAAAACTTATTCCAGTGGAAAATAATTGATATACAGAATATAGTACTTAGAACACCAAAAAAAGGTGTAGTAGAAAGAATGATCATATTTTGATTGAGAACGCATGATTCATGTAGATTCATTCAAAATGACCAAGGGAATTTTGGTAAAATCAATCAATATAAATGCATAATTATAAAATAGATGTATCTCATCTGTTTTGGGATAGGGTTTACTGAAATATTTATGGTATGGTATGTTATCATGATCTTGTCATCTTAATGTCTTTTGATTTCTACATTATATTTATATTGATTCCTAGGATAGAGGAAAAATTGTGTCCTACTCCAATTTATATCTACTTTTTAGATATGGGAATGAATATTTGGGTTTTCAATAATGGAATAATGGCATGATTCAAATCATCAAAGGTCCAAAAATTCACTTTCATAAGAAGATCCAGTGAAATAAATCTATCCTGACTGAATCAAATATTTAGTGAAAGGATTGAACTACTAAATTTCAAATTAATATAGATGAAAACACCCTAAGATATGTTCTAGTCAATATAGATACTAGTATAGATCTATTGGAAGATATACTGGTGGATTATGTGATGGAATTCACAAGGTATCTTATATACCGTAGGAAAGATTTAGAAGTTGATCTATTATAATACATTGTATTAGAAGTAAAAATAAAAAAAATTGTACTAGAAAGTGTATAATATTAATAAAAGTTTATAATATATTCTATAGTCAAGATAATATTCCCATTATATAGAACTTATATGAATTTTATACCTCTAATAGATGCAAGATAATATAAATTCCATAAAGAAGTAGTGACACTCAATGACTCAAACCAGTGGGAATCATTGATTATGAATGAAATGTATTCCTTGAAGTTCAGTGGAAATTGGAATATAAGTAAATTTATAAAATAAAAATAACTCTATGAAAACAAATGGGTCTTCCATTTAGAGTAAAATTCTAATTATTTCATAACATATAAGGTGTGAATGATATTGAAATAATTCAAAAAAAATAAATGAATTAACCTCTTAGATATGTGCTTACCAGTTATTAAATATTAAACAATCTAGATAGTTATGAGTTTAGTTTCTTCTAATTATTTATACTTGTAAGAAATGTATTTAAAAACATCATTTACCCATGGAAACATAGAGGATTATACATGAAGAATCCAAATAGTTTTTAATATCATCAAAATTAAGGAATTATTAGTAAGTTTAAGTGAATCCTATAAAACATGGAAAATTCGCCACAACGGTTTAACCAAAATATTATTTCAATTGTGACTAAATAATGTTTCACATAGAGTGACTATGATCATTGTTGTTATTTAAAGTACTTGAATGATGATAATCGAATCACACATCCTTTATATATTGATTTTATATTATTCTTGGGTCAATATGTTTAATGAATTTAGGATCTAAAGAGTGTATTGTTTAGAATATTCAAATTTAATGATCTTAGAAAATCTAATTAAATATTGTAAGTGAGGATAGGGAGGTATAAAAATATATTAAATTAAGATTTTCCTATAAGGACTGCATATGAAAATCCATTGAAATTTTTTTCATGATTGGATGTAAGCCTATAAAAACCCCACTTTCAAGACACTTCATGTTAACCAATACATAGGCACCAATAATGGAATATGATACCCAATTCATAGATGAATTACATTTTGCATATAATAATAGGATTATGATATACATGATGATTTATACATAGTAGGTCATTAGATTTATTGTGGGAGATATATTTTATTTTTTATCTAATGCTATAAGGAAGAATTAATAAGTATTAAAGTGGATTATCTTACACCTTAATGAAATAAAATATTTTTCTCAATTATTAATATTACATTATCAATTTTATAGTTTTTTAGACGTAGATTTTGAGGGGTAATTAGATAACAGAAAGATGACGAAAAGATTTTTGTTTACTTTTTGTGGAATGGTAGTAAATTGGATGCCTTGGCTATAACCTATAGTTACATTATCTACAATTGAAGTAGAATATATAGTAGCTATATATACCAGATAGGAATTAGAGATGTAATTCACTTACTAAAGAGATTATAATTTTTATAGAAGGAGGAATGTTATTCTATATTAGTCAGAGTTAAATTCACCTTTCTCAGAATTTCTTGTTTCATGTATGAATAAAAGAAATTAATGAAAAATTATATTTCAACAAAAAAAAATTATATAATATAAGATGGTAAACCAATAAAATATAGATGATAAGGAAAAAGGGTTGATATATTCCTCATGTTTTTAGACTAAGAATGTCTGAGGAAGTACTAGGCCTTAATATAGCTCATGTGAATGGAATGTGATGGGTAAAAATATTTGAATACGATAAAAGGATATATTTGTTTTCTTAAAATTTCTCAATTATTGGTGGTTTCTCAAATATATTTCTAGAAACATAAAGTGGTATATTCTTAGAAGGTGAAGTCATTTTAATATTCTAAAAAATCCACCAGAAGTAATGATTACTAGAAGAAAGGCAGGATTAATATTTTGGATAGTAGTAGTAGAGGAACTATAGTGTGGGTTATATTTTGATTAGAAGTTCATAACATTCAATGATTCCATGATTAGATCTAATTTTGGTTTATCATATGAAATTATAAGAATGATTCTGAACAATCATTATATGGTGTTTCAACTTTTTCATATAGCTGAAAACTTCTTTAAAAGTGTGGATGGGTCATATAAACTATTTTATATCTTATTATTGAAATGATTATGATATAAAAAATTTCTAATTGAATAAGTGTCATCCTTTTTTATTGCATGTAATAAATTTTTGTAGTGTTATCCAATGGATCTAGGACTAAATTCCAAAACCATGTAATCATTGAGTGTATATTTGTTTACTTAACTATTAATTCCTAACATTAATTTTTTTTATATGAGAGTTTGTGTAAAAAGTTTGATTTATTATGGTGTGGAGAGAACATATTCTTTCCATATTATGGTACTCTAACTTCATAGCAGGATAACATTTTCATAGGTTTAGGGTTTTTTATGTAGAGAGTTTAGTGTGTTTAATTATGACGGATTGAGGATCTTATTTATGATAATTTTTTATATGGGCCTTTACCAACAATAACATTGGTTATTTTGTCAAATATATTTTGATTACCTTTAACCATTCATTAGTCAAACACCCTTTTTTTTATAAGAATTAGAATGAGGTGGTATTTTAGTTGAATGTTCTTTGTTTAGAAGTGAAATACAAAATTCTTGGAAAAGTGAATAATTCTTTGAATATCATAATACAACAAGAAAAATCTTTCCTTCTTTCAATATCCTCCAGTAGACCCTTTAACACAAAAAAATCATTAACTACTTCTGGGATATCAATGTACTCATCTTTTATGGTAGATAGTGAAACTACAAGTTGTAACTAGGACATACAACTCATAGTAGTATAATATCTTGGGTTTTTTAATGTATCATAATTTTCTAGGTCAATTTGAATTTTTGAGTTTGGTGAGTAATTAAAGAGACATTTGGGGATTTAAATATTAAGTATGAGAATTTGAACACATAATGTTGATTTTCTAGATGTTTTTTTAGGACTACTGAATACCTCGGGGTTTTAGATGATTTTAGGGAGCATTGAGCCCTGAAAACTCATTTTTAAAAGGTGTAGAAATAGGTTAATAGTTTTTTCAAATTGTGATGCTCTTTATGGGAAACTATGAACCTTGCATTTTTTCCAGAGAATATTTAGACAAAACATGCGGCCTAACCATGTGGTTAATTAAAGGTTACTAAAATATAAAATTTCCACTCTCATATATTTCCTTCTTCTCCCAATTTTCTTCTCCAATTGTGTGTGACTCTTCTATCCATGTGGTTCCTCCCTTCTCCCATCCAGGTTCCTTTATATTTTCTTCATCCAAGATTGGATCCAAGATCTGATGGTGGCATTCGATAGTATTCAGTTACTCTTTAATTCCACATGATTCCTTTTTTTATTAATCATTCCATTTGGAATGCCAATTTCATATCATATCGTTATCCTTATTTACAGGTTGTTTGTCTAAAATACTAATTTCCTCTGTTTTGGCATGGACTATAGGTAAGTATTTGTTGATTGAGTACCTATGACCCAAATATAGGCGGAACCTATATTTCTCCACATTTATATACTCATTATGGGAGAGTTTGTAAATACATGTGAGTGGGGTGGTCTAGGAGTGAACTATTAAATGAATTATTGGATTTTATAATATAATTGGCTAATTCATATGGGTTATTAAATTTATACTAAGTTTTTCGATCCTCTAATAGAGTGAGTTGGGGGAAATGGAATTTCTAATTTTGGGTTGACATGTTGTGGTGGTCATTTAATTTAATTAAATTGTGTTATGACTAAATTGGTTATGTGGGAACGTGTTGAGAATGGCCTAGAATATAAGGGATGATGTTGATCAATAGAGTTGAGATGAAGATGTTTGTTAGGATGAAGAAATTTCCTGAGTGACTTGAGGTGAGGATGACTATCAGGATTGAGGTGATGATGATCATTGATATTGATGTTATGTGATCGTTGGGATGAGGTAAAGGTGATAACCATGCCCCAAATGAGAAATAATGTTCAGATGTGGCAAAAAGGTTTTTAATTGGTGTGTAATTAGGAATGGTTGATGATTTCTTCTCATCGTGATAGATCGATAGAACAGTTAGAATCATGTGAACATAGATGAAGACTCAGTTGAGGTGGTGTTGACCACTCATTGTGGGTGGAGGCCTCTATAGATTGAACATCTAAGGGTATGGAATTGAACATCAGTTATGGAGGATTTTTTTACTCTATAAATCCATGATTGATAGTGAGTGAGACCATCAAAATGGGACTAAGGATCACTATGAAATTTCAGTATGATGTTCCAAGATAATGGGAGGACATATTTCACCATGCCATGGGATGTTAGGCTATTAGGTCAGTGCTTTTTTATGTATAATATAAGGAAATATCATGCCATGCCTTGGGACTTTGAGTTTTTGAACCAACAGTTGTTTGAGGAATGGATGTTTGAGAGACTTAAGACACATTTATTTGGGTGTTCTGATGGGATTTCAGTTTACTCAATATTTGAAGTATGTGGTATAAGATGTAACAAGGTTCTATAAGACATATATGTGGATGTGATAAGGAGTTTCTTCTGATATAAATTACCATCGATAAATCCTTCCACTTTTGCATTGGAAAAATAATGTAAACACTTCCTCAGGGTTATTGAGCATGAGTAAAGTGGGTTATGTAGTCTTATACATAATTATAGTTTATATTAAATTTATATATACATAAACTTGTAAAAATATGGATGTAATATATGGACACCTTTTTGGTGGCCTACTGATTTTATATTCACACCCTACATGGGCCCCTAGAGATGCATGTATAATTTATGAATTAGTGATCATTTAAGGGGTGAAGATTTTTCATTGGACCATGGTGAGAAAGGATGTGCATGTGCATGGGATGGATGAAATACAAACCATGTGGGTTATTCTACATCAATATGCATTCTCTTTTGGGATTTTGAGTATACACATGGAAGATCATCCCATGGTATATTCTTTATTCTTTTGTATGTCTTATATGACTATAGTGGAATATTTTTACTTTATCAGATATGTACAATTATTTTTCTATGGATGATTTTTTTTATTTATTATTATTTCTTCCATAGAGTTGATATTACTATTTCTGAAAATTTTGGTAACTATTTCCACTGAGTAATGGTATTATTAACTTTATCATTATCATCACCAGAGGTTATAGTCTCCCCACTGTCACCTAATACACCCTCAATTCAAGTTATAAACCTTTGTCATACGAGGTGGTTCTCATAAGGCCAAGTGGATATTCGACCTGTATCACAGGTTAACTAAGTCCTGGATTAAGGTGCAACAAAAGGTATCATAGCAGGTTCTTTGTTAGTGTTTCCTTATAGAATCACATATATTTCATATAAAATAGTGATTGTTTTATGCTAGATATAGATGGTTTTAATGTCTTCTTTTATATTATTTTTTGTGTTATGGTATACCTGAGACTAGGGTCCTATCAGAACTAGATAAAGTGATTATGTTTGGGTGCTGACATCCCCATGCACAAGGAATTGATCAAGTTTCTAATGGTGGGAAATTGATGTTATGTTTCATTATATTATAGTTGATTTATTTCCACCTCATACTGCACACTTGGGTATGATGTTATTGGTTTATAGGAGTCGAACCTTGTCCTGATATTTCAAGGGAGGAGTTTTTATACATCATGATATGCACTTAGGCTCATATGATATGTATATGTGTTTGAGAATATTTTATAGAACCTATAATACAGAAAAATATGTCTATTTTTTTAAAGTGTCAACAAAAAGCTAAAAAAAATTCTTTCATATATTTTTTGTCGTATTCTACTCATCCATTCTCGGTATGTAGTTCCTAAAGAGATTATATGTGATCCTATATGTGTGATGTGTGGGAGCCTGAATATGATATGGGTTGGAAACAATAAATGAATGGGGTGAGTTGTTTAAAATGTCACAAAAAAATATAAATAGTGTTTTCCTATATAGTTTATTAGTTTTATTCTACTTAGCCACCCCAAGATGGTGATATCTAATTTGTATGATATGTGATACTTTAAACTAACATGGGTGGGTAAGGGACCATGATGAAAAATGATTTGTGAAAAGTGTGTGGTATGGAAGTGTAAGGGTGGTGATATATGTTACCTCTTGCAGATTGTCCTATTTACATCATGTAATATTATTTATATCATTGATCATGGTATTTGGTTCTCAGTGTGATGCCACCAAGATAGGATCTGGTGGAGAATTAGGAGGGAAGAGAAGTGGCACAGCTTGAGCATGTATGAGATGAGACTATTGAGGGTTAGGAAGAGGGAACTAAGGGTTAGGATGCATCACCTGAGGTTTAGGATGATCCTGGTACACATGACGAGGCTCTGAGGTAGGAGGATAGCCTACAATAGATTGTAGACTTTGGGAAATTTGTTATATGAGCATCTTGGGGTATGTTTTGTTTGGGTCTTAATTATTATTGAAAGGGGATATCAAGGAGAAAATATGTCAATGGTGCATTTGAATCATGAGTTATATATACATCACCCACCATTATTTTAGGGTGAGGGTGGACCAAAATTGGTTGAGAATTGGATCAATTATATGAAAAAAATGATTGAATTGGTCAAGACACCTCAATGTCATAGGGTGATGATGGATACTTATATGCTCAAAGGACCAAAAAAAGATCTAGTAGGACATGTAGGTATATGATAGCATACATTAGGGAATATCATGGAAGGATTTTGAGTCTATGTTCTTAAATACGTTCTTCCTAGATATGTTGTGGGGGCTGAGACAATGAGTTCATGAACATACAATAGTGGGACACATCCATTATCAGTTATACTAGATGTTTTATAGACCTATCCCTGTTTTTATACTCTATATAAGGTAACAAAATTTATTTAGTGATATATTTTGATAATGGGTCGAGGAATTCCATTAGGATTTTGGTAAATATCCTTAGTTTGACCTCATTAATTGAGGTGGTAAAATATGCTTTGATTGATGAGGGTAACTTGAAGTACCAGACTTATTTGTTTTGGGTGATAGTGCTTGGAGAGATTGGTAGTGTTTATTTTGGAAGATGGAAGAGACACTATGAGGAGTCCTAGTGGGGAATTAAATCTAGAGATTCTGGAAGAACACCAAGGAGTGGGTTATTGATGGTTTTATTACAATGTCGACAGTTGGGTCTTGTTTGGACCCAATTTGAGAAACCTTTGAAGGAGTGATTGGAATGCATCCAGATTGATAACATGGAAAGGCTTTGTTGGAAAAACTATTGGGTTTTTATGAGTTAAGTACTGGGTTAAACATGGAGATATTAGGATAGAATAATATTGGTACTAGGAGCTGGTAGATGGGATAATAATACATGATCATGTCATGACATGGGGATAGATAATTAGGAGCGGGTTTAGTGGCTGGTAGCTAGTACAGTTTCATAGGAAGGTCTGGCCTCAGGCAGTCATGCTTTAGGCTAGGTCCATGTAGTTCAACTAGTATGGTTAGTGTAGGTTGAGGAGATTACTATGGTAAGAGGTATTTCATGATTATGGGCACACTTTTTATATTATTGTTATGAATTATATGGGTGCACAAGGTGAACGTGTTGTAATTTAACAAACCAAGTGTTAGTTAGCATATAGAAATCAGGAAGAATAAATTGATTGTATAAGATACATAAAAATTATGAATTTTTTGGGAATTATATATATATTATGAAACATTTTTGGGAATCAGATGAGATGAGTGGATTTTTTGGCATTGGTTTTGATCTAAGACTTTATGGGTTTCATGTACAACATAGATATGATTCAAAACCTAATGAGTTGAAGGATGATGTTGTGTCATCTGGGGATGTGTATTCTTAGAGGATTTTCAACGGACCATCAGAATGTATTTTTTGGTCGAGAAGCGACAAGGAAGGTACTTCATGAGGTGTTAATCCATTATGAGAATTGACCTATGATTTAGTGAGTAGGGTAGTATAGGTTCATGTTTATGATATCAGTTTATTCATTACCATCATTGTGCGAGAACAAATAGCTTAGGGATCAGATATATCAAGGTGGGGAATGTATTTTATGAGTGTATTCCAACAAGAATAATGTAGGTGGTTCCTTGATTTGTCCACATTTATATACATATTATAATAACTGAATAAAATTCACCTGATGGGGTGGTGTGAGTGTGACCTATTAAATAAATTCATTGTTTATATAGTATAATTTGATGATTTAAATGGTCTATTAAATGTTTAATAAGTTTTTGGAGCCTCGAATAACTTGGTTGGATAAAATGAGGTTTCAGATTTTGGTTGGGAATGTTGTGCTGGTTATTTAGTTTAATTAAATTACATTATGTCTGAATTCATTCGGGGGTAATGTGTTGTGCATGGCCTAGAATAATAAGGGTGATGTTGATCATTAGGACGAGGATAATGAGGTTCATCCAGCTGAGGGAATGGACTGAGTGACTTTAATTGATAAGGATCACTAGGATTTAAGTGATTATGATCACCAGAATTGATGTTATGTGATTGTCAGGATGAAGAGGATGGGGATAACCAAGACATAAATGGGTGACAAGGTTTTCAATTAGAAATGAGTTTTCTGGTTAATGAGGCTTAGAAAATGTTGTTGATTTCCACTAATCATGACTGGATTTTAGCATCATTAGAGTTGTGTGAAAAAATATGAGGACTCAGTTGAGGTGGTGTGGGAAACTCAGTGTGCATGGAGGACAACATAGATTTAGTGTCTTAGGGGGTGGTTTCTCATATCAGCTATGGAGGAGGTTATCACTTTATAAATCCACAATTTACAGTGAGTGAGAGTAACAAATGGGGGATGAGGCTCATTGTGATGTTGATGGCCTATGGGATTGGATGATGGTAGAAAAGATCTCATCATGCACCATGAATTCATGTTTTTGATCCAATAGTGGTATATTTTTCATTGAAGGATGGATATATCAATGTATTTGAAAATTGATTTATTGAGTCAGTTATAGTTACAGGAATGGTAGTCATAGGGACTTGTGATTCATTTATTTGTGCATGAAAATGGGACATCTAATTACATGATATGTGAAGTATGTGGTATCATGTGGAACAATTTTTCGGGTGAAATATATGTAAATGGGATAATGAGGTTCATCTGGAATGACTAACCATGGATACATTGTTCTTCTCTGGCATTGTATTAAGCATGTAAACACTTCCTCATTACCATTGTGTATGAGTAATGTGTGTTATTTATTTTTATGAAAAATTATAGTTTCTATTAAATTTATGTATTCATAAACTTGTATAAATATGTTTATAAGATAGACACACATTGGTGGTGGCTTACTGAGTTTATATTCACACCCTAAATGATCCCCTCATGACTCATGTAGACTTTATGGAATTGATATCAGGTAAGGAACTAGAATCATGCACTGGACCATAGTTAGAAGGGATATGTAGGTACACGGGGTGGATGGAAGATGGACCACAGGGTTCTTCTACATTGATTTAGAGTCTATTTTGGGATTTTTCATTTGCACTTACATGATCATCCCATGGGTGATCCTATATTATTTTTCATGTTTTTTTACCATTATGGAATGTGTATACACTATTTGATATATAAAACTATATTTATCTAAAAAAATTATTTTCATTTCTTATTATTTATTCAATTTAGTTGATATTTATGTTTCCCCTAATTGTGGTAATTTATTTTGTTATGTTATAGTATTTGAACCTTTAATATTATCATCGCCATAGGTTATAGTCTCCCCACTATCACCATAGGTTATGACCTTTACCTGATCATCCCATGGGTGATCCTATATTCCTTTTCATTTTTTTAACATTTTAGAATGTGTACACACTATTTTATAAGTAAGACTCTATTTTTATATCTCATTATTTTGATTTATTATTATTTATTTTATTGAGTTTATATTCATGTGTCCTCTGATTTTGTTAATTTATTTTTTTATGTTATGGTATTATGTCCTTTATTATTATCATCACCATAACTTATAGTCTCTCTACTATCACTTAATAGATCCTCACGGCTTTTTCATAGCCATCGGTGTATGGGGAAGTGGTCTTAAGACTCAGCGGCCATCTAACCCCTAGTAAAATTGGATCCATGGTTAGGGTGTTATAGTAGTTCCATTGAAGTTAAACATAAACACAATGGTTTTCTTTCATGGATCACATCTCTCTAAAAGAAAACGCCTAAAACCCCTTGTAAGGGATCATGTTGTCCAAAAAAGGTTCAAGATTAATTACACCATTAATATATCATAAGATCTACTTTCTGGTATCCCAGTCTTCCGTTCCCATGTTTTTCTTAAATCTACTAACGACACCATTCTCTTGATAAATATCCAAAATTTCATAGACCAAGTTATACATCATAACTAATAGAAGGGATGAAAATATATCATTGAACATGTACATAGAATCTTCAACAATATTAGGTTTTTTATCTATTGAAATTTTGAAGTGATTAACTAGGGGAATACTCAAACGCTTTTACTAACACATTAAAAATATTTTAATAATTTTTGGATGTACTCTGACTGAGAAAGGAATGATGTTTTTAATCTCATGTCTCTTATTATCTTCATCCCCAAAATACACTTTCTGAAACTAATATCATTAATTTAGAAAATTTCATACAACTAACAATTAATATCTTATAACCTTTCCTTCAGAAAAGTATCTAAGATTGGGTCACCAACATAAAGAAACATAATGATTTAATGGCCATCTATATACACCTTCCAGTATAAGAAATTATATTCATTACTCTAGATGAACATTTGTCCCATTATGAAATTATCAAACATAAAACTATATTTTATTGGTTCTTTTTTAAGCCTTTATAAACATCTGTTTATATTTCACACCAACCCCTTATCCCATTCAACTAAAAAATAGTTATTTTTCATTATGTATATTTATTCTTCCAAATCTCTATGAAGGAGTTTTTTATTGCTAATACGTATTTCAAAAAATATACCTTTTGAAGATCATAATTTAATGGTAAAAATGATTAATTGAGAAGTTTAATTTAATAAAAATATCTAAATTAGAATCAAAATAAATAAATGGGAATGTTGTGTCATGATGAAGCACCCATTAATGATGAATAAGATAGTTCTCATTTATTGACAGGCAAGGGAAACTAAGTTTATTCCATTACGAATGAATGAAAATGGAGATATAGATAAAGATACATATTCAAATTATGATATAGATATATTCAAGAAGTAATAATTTATATGTAATAATTTTTTGTCTATATTTAATGACTCATGAAAAGTGATTATGATGATTAAATAATAATTTTATATAATAATGTTTTAATGGGAATTGGGAAAAATAGTAATGGAAAAATATTAAGGAAAAGTGGTTATAGATACCTAAATGATGATTAATGTGTAAGAAACCATAATTGGATTGTAATCCATTGTGTTTACTATTTATAATGAAGAATATCACTTATGTAAATATTTGATAAGGCTAATTGGAATCTAGAAGAGGTGAGGTAGTTGATTTTCATTAACGTACATAAATTTTATTATTTATTTATTATAATGAATTTAAAATGATTTTTAATATATATGGAAATATTTATATATTTTAGAATGCAATTTATTATTTTATTAGCTGTATTGGGGTGATTGAAGATTCTTTGAGGAGATTTGATGAATATATATGATTAATTTAATAATTCTAGAATTCTAAGTTGAATCATGAGAAATTTACAATGTCATTATATATGTATGGTTTTACTCAATAAAAAATATTGAATTATTGAGATTATTTATATACATGGGTTTCTCTCAAGAAGTTACATAACTTTTCCATATATGTATATATTTAAAAAGTTTCTCTCCGATGTATATATTTTGAAAAGTACATAAATATTACACATAATATGTAATGATGCATATATGGTATGAAATTCTTTCACTTGAAATGCATACAATTCTAAAATAAAAACAATATTTAAGAATTTAAAAAATTGGCATATGATTCTCTAGTTGGATGAAATTTTATATTTTCTAGAATATCATATTAATACATAAGAATAATGATTTATTACAAAAATCTAATTAGTTGATGATTCAATGATTTATTAAAAAACATTTCACTGAGTTACAAAAGGATTATAAAACCTTACATGACTATTGGTAATTGAATATTAAAAAAACAATTGTGATCTAACAATGATATACAAGGAATTATATTTCTTATGTAATTATTTTCAAAAAGAAAAACTATAAGATTGATAAAACTTAAAAGGTTTTATCTAAGGAGGTTTTTGATGTTAAACTAAATGATTCCAAAGTTATTATTCAATGTATTAAAATTTATTATTATTCAATGTGTAACTTTGATTAAATATGATTATTAAGTAATTTATCTTTATTAAATTAGGAATATGATCATAACATAGAAACAATATGGGGATGAGATATCAACCAACGATGGTTCATAATTTTAAGTGGTATCCACTCTATGAAGAGAAGGGAAAGTCATGGTGACTGAGAGTTGTATTGTAGATGTAAGAAATTCCATATTTTAATTCATGGTGGATTACACATGATTTAAATTAATAAGGTGATGTCACGGTATGAGTTTTCTTATCATGATGATACATATGAGTTTTATGGAAGTTTCTTAGAAATAATTATCCCAGTTCATTATATAAAGTCATGTAATGAGAAATTGGTTATACCACTTAGAATCTAACTTATGGGATCTTGGAGTAGCCCATAACCAACAAAACTATACTAAAATAAATAGATTTGATTATTGGTTCCTTGTTTCTATGTGTATCTTCCACCTAATTAAAATCATTATCTAAGATATCCTCATTGAAGAGGATTTTTAATACTCTAATGTACATCCATTGACTATCGAGGAAGGGCGTGGTTGTGTATAAAGCAATCCAAGCTAGTGTTGTGTGTAGTGAAATATTCTTTTGATGATGAATATAACATAAAAACAAAATATTTCTCATAAAAATCTTAGGTGTTACATTCTACCCCCCTTAAAATGAATTTCGCCCTCGAAATTCGTCACTTGGTAACAAACAGAAGTGGATACCTCTCCCTCATAATATCCGCAAGCTCCCATGTAGCATATTCTAATTGGTGGTTCCTCGATAAAACTTTCACCAAGTGAGTGGTCTTTTTCTGTAGGACTTTTTCGCTACGATCCAGAATCTCTATCGGTTGTTCTTTATAAGAAATATATTTCTCCAATGGTACAACTTCTGAGCCGAGTACATGTGAAGGATCAGGTATGTACATTCTCAGGAGAGATACATGGAACACATCATGAACTTGAGAGAGATTCGTTGGAAGCACCAATCGGTAAGCTACCTTCCCAACACGATCCAGTATTTCGAAAGGACCGATATACCTAGGACTTAGTTTTCCCTTATTTCCAAATATCATTACTCTCTTCCAAGGAGATATTCGTAAGAACACTTTATCACCCACTTAAAACTCTAGGTATTTTCTTCGATTATCGGCATAAATTGTTTTTCAACTCTGAGCTACTCTAATGTGTTGTTGAATAGATCTGACCTTTTTCTGCCATCTCATTAACAAGATCGGTTCCTAATAGCTTTCTTTCCCCAACTTCATCCCAGCAAGTTGGAGTTCGTCATTTCTTTCCATAGAGAGCTTCATAAGGAGCCATCAGAATACTGGAGTGAAAGCTATTATTATAATAAAATTCCACCAAAGGTAGATGTTGATCCCAACCACCTTTGAAATCCATAGAGCAAGTTCTTAACATATCTTCTAGAGTTTGAATTTTTCTCTCAGACTGACCATCTGTCTGAAGATGATAAGAAGTGATGAAACTCAACTCTGTATCCAGAGTATGCTGAAGACTTCACTAGAACATTGAGGTAAACCTTGGATCCCGATCAGATATAATAGAAAGTGGTACTCCATGCAATCTTACCACTTCCTTTACATATATCCTGGCAAGCTAATCCAGAGAGAAATCCTCTCTACTAACAATGAAGTGTTCTGAATTTGTAAGACGATAAACTATGACCCAGATAGCATTATTTCCTTTGGATGTTTTAGGAAGTCCAGTGACAAAGTACATAGTGATTTGTTCCCATATCCATTCGGGTATGGGTAATGGTTGTAACATCCCCTTAGAATTCTGTCTCTCAGCTTTAACTTGCTGACAAACCATGCATCGAGAGACATATTCAACAACATCTCTTTTTATACCATCCCACCAGAAGTACTATTTTAGGTCCCTATACATTTTTGTGTTTCTAGGGTGAATAGAGAATGAAGAACTATGAGCCTCATCCATCAGCTCCTTCTTTAATTCTCAGATGGGAGGAACACAAACCCGATTCCTGAACCATATTATCCCATCACAATCAAGGTTGAATTCAAAAACATTTCTCACCTTCTTTTGTAACTCTATATCTTCTTTATGTGCCTCTTTAATCTTCACATGTATAGATGGTTGAACATTCATTTGAGAAAGATAAGATTTATCCCCTTCCATTATAATTCCAAGATCCATCCTTTGTAAATCCATAAATATTGGATCTTTTGTGATCCTCATCATGGATAAGCTAGCAAGGTCATGTCAACTTAATGCGTCTGCCACCTTGTTTTCTTTCCTGGGTGGTAATGAATTGAGCAGTCGTAATCCTTAATCAACTCCGACCATCTTCTTTGGCACATATTCAGCTCCTTTTGTGTGAAAATATACTCTAAACTTTTATGATCAGTATAAATATCACACCTTTCAGCATAATGATAATGCCTCCAAATATTTAATGCAAATATTACCGCATCTAACTCCAAATCATGAGTTGGGTAATTTTTCTCATGGATTTTCAACTGTCGTGAGGCATAAGCTATCACCATATCGTTTTGCAGAAGAACACACCCCATCCCCTTCTTGGATGCATCACTATAGATCACAAACCTTTATCCACTAAAAGGAAGTGTGAGTACAGGTGCACTGGATAACCTTATTTTCAACACCTTGAAATTATCTTCACATTCCTCTATCCACATGAACTTAACTCCTTTTTGAGTCAACCTGGTGAGTGGATTAGATAATCGGGAAAAAACATTCACAAAACGTCGATAATATCCAGCCAAACCAAGAAAAATTCGGATCTTAGTTACTGTTGTTGGTCTCGACCATCTTTCGATAACCTCTATTTTTGCTGGATCCACAGATATCCCCTCTTTTGAGATTATGTGACCCAAAAATGCAACTTTTTGAAGCCAAAATTCTCACTTGGTAAATATGGCATAAATCTTCTCCTTTCTTAGGGTCTTCAATACAATTCTCAAGTGACCTTCATGTTCTTCCTTTCCCTTTGAATAGACAAGAATATCGTTTATAAAGACTACCAAAAACTGATCAAGATAGTCTCTAAGGACTCTATTCATCAGATCCATGAAGATAGCAGGGGCATTAGAAAGACCAAATTTCATCACTATAAATTCATAGTGTTCATACCTTGTACGGAAAGTTGCCTTTAGTATATCCTCCTTTTTGACCCCTAATTGTTGATACCCTGAACGAATATCAATCTTGTAAAAGAATTGAGCTCCGAGTAGGTGGTCAAATAAGTCACCAATGTGTGGGAGAGGATATTTGTTCTTGATAGTGATCTTGTTAAGTTCTCGATAATCAATGAAGAGTCTCATTGATCCATCTTTCTTTTTAACAAACAGAATAGGTTCTCCCCAAGGTGACACACTAGGGCGTATGAATCCCTTATCAAGATTCTCTTGGAGTTGCTTCTTCAATTCCTGCAACTCAATTGGGGTCATTTTATAAGGTTTCTTTGAAATAGGCAAAGCACCAGGTACGAGTTCTATTGAAAACTCAACTTCACGATTTGGTGGAAGACCCGGAAATTCCTCCAGAAAGACATCATCAAACTCTCGTAAAATGAGAATATTCTTAATCGGGAGTTTCTCCCCAACCATTTGAGATAAATAACATTCATTTAGTGGAATAAAGACCCATAAGATGGAAGAAATTTCCACTAGAAGGTTATGTTCATCCTTACATCGATAGACGATCATAGATTGATTTGGAAAATGAAATGTGACTTCCCTTCTTTGGAAATTGATATGAGATCCATATAATGAAAGCCAATACATGCCATGAATCACATCAAATTCCACTATAGGAAGGATCACAATATTTGCAGGAAGCACTTTCCCACAAACTTAAATTGGAGAAGAATTATAAACATTTGATGCGACTATTGTTCCATTAGGGGTTTTCACAAATAACTCAACATATAATTGTTGGGGTAATATGGAGATACCTCTAGAAAATTCTTCAGAAATAAAAGAGTGGGTGGATCCAGAATCAAATAAAACATTTTTTACTTTAGAGTGGATGGTAAGTGTACCTTTCACAACTTTGTTCTCATACTCCTCATCGCTGATAGAAATTATAAGTGACATTACTTTGTCTTTTTCCTTACGAGTTTGTTGAAATCGATCATCATCAACAACCCTTGGATTAGGGAATTGATTAGCATAATTCCCCATTTCCTTTCACTTGTAACATTGATGTGTAGGAAGAGCACCCTATATAGCCTTTTCTTTTTTCGCATCACTAGGCATCTTATTCCCATCATTGCGGCATTCAAATGCCCGATGACCTTCTTTTCCACATTTGAAACATTTACTCTACCCTTTAAGACAACTCCCTCCATGTTTCTTTCCACACTTTGAGCATAAGGGAAAACTCATCTTCTTTTCAGTGTGCTCTTTAGATTTTCCTTTGAATTCCATTTTCCTCTTCTTATCAAACCCATATGACTGATAGGTTACTCCAATATCCATCTCAACCTTGAGAGGACATCGACCGATTTCCACGTAGCTATTGAAGTCCCTTATGGATAACGCCCTTCGAAGACTTGGTTTTAATCCACTAAAGAATCGATCAATCTTACTCGTAGGTTGGATAATAATCCCAGAAGTGTACCTTGCAAGTCTTGTAAAATTTTCTTCATAGGTACCAAAAGATTCGTCATCCTTTTGGTTTAGTTCAAGAAACTCCTTCTCCATCTTTGTTCAAAGAATACGAGGGAAGTACTTATTGAAAAATAAGTTCTTGAACTCCTCCCATTGCATGGAATTAATTTCATCTCTTGGCCTCGTATTCTTGATAAGATTCCACCATTTATCAGCTTCACCTTCCAAACAATATACTGCTAAGATGACTTTATCATGTTCAGAACATTGAAGAATTGAAAATATCTTTTTAGTGGTACCGATGCATTATTCACCCACTAATGGATCAGTAGACCCGCTGAATGAGGGTGGATGTTGCCTCATGAAGGATTCAACAGAATTTTGCTCCTTCCTTTGCTCGTTTGGAAGTCATGCATGATTCATAGCTTGAGAAAGTTGTTTGATCATAGATACTAGATTTTTCATTCCATCTCCCATAATGTTTGGTTGCTCAGGGGGACAATCATTGCATTTCCCATCACATTCCACGTTAACACTATTCCTTAGGGTTCCATCCATTATCTAAAACCAAGAAGAATAGTGTGAGATACACTAATTATAATAGGAAAACCACATAATCAAGAATAAAATTCTACACTTAAGGTCTTATCATAGGTTGTTCGTGTCCAATTCTAAAACACTAAGATTGTGTTCTATGGTTAGACATATCCTTAGGGTTCTTACTAAGGCTTTCATATCCTAGTTTCCAATGGTTGACTATACCTTTCCTCTAATACCAACTATAATGACCCACACATTAAATTGTTATTGCTTCAAAATTGAAGCACACTTATTACAACATATAACAAAACCATGAAAGGATCGTATAGGTATAGTGTCTTTAGAAACTGGGAAACATAAAAAACTGGTTCATAAAGCATCTACATTGACTCCCATTTATTTCATCATATCTAGTGTCCCTTTTGGAATATCCTACTTAATAACCTTCTTCCTGACCTGGGGAAAGAAAAAATACAAAAGGGTGAGCTAAAATGCTCATTAAGGGTATACAAAAGACATATCAATCACATCATATTCATAAGAACATAACATTTTGGAAATCTTAACCTGCAAAAGAGATCATAATTTCATAACATGTGATAAATCATAGTAGTGAAATTTAATCCCAATAATCATAACTTAAAACATGAAACTATGGCATACACACATAATCATATAGAATCATTTCTTAGTAGTCAAAACTCATTTCCAAGACTATCTTAGCGGCTAAAGTCCATTTCTGAACAGAGTTCACTTCTCGTTTCAGTCCTGTTTCCCTGAACTGGATTAACCTGTCGTTCCAGCCATGTCTATCACATGAGATATAAATCTCTACCCAATGCATTAGAGGGAGATATAGGTCCAACCCATCTCATAATGAAACCATTATTATGTGTGCCACAAAATCATAAATCGTGCATCATAGCATAACCCATGTAATAAAAATGGGATTCTTAATCATCATGCCATCATAACACAATCCATATAAGATAAAATGACATCATAAAAATAATTCCATCATAATATAATCAAAACAATGTAAAAATATGTATAGAAATATAACCCTATATTATCTTAGATGGAAAATAATTTTAATAAAACACTTGAACTCCATTCTTGAGGAAAATATCCTTTCTACTTCAAAAACATTTTTCTTTCTTAACATGTCATATAATTTTAAACTAAAATAAATTGATTAAAAATAAACATGAAAACTTGTTAAGGAAGATTCATGGAAATAATTTTCTAAAAATCAATTCATGTTGTATAAGTTAAAAAAACATTCTTCCCGTACTTTGGCCGTAAAAGTCAAAAAGTACCTCGTACGAAAAACGACAAAAGATTCCTCTAATATATTTTACTAAAAACTTACCAAAGGGTAAAATTGGATTTAAAAAATTGTAGGAGGATATAAATAATATTACATATTGAGGAAACATGGATGTGGATGATAAATATTCCCCAGTAAATTCTGAAGTATAAACAATCTCTGATAAAATTTGAGATTGCGAGATTCTCCCAATACCTTAGGTCTGATTTGCTTCGTATGTGTCTGAACCTCCTGTATAATGATTTAAATAATGTAATTGACTTATTACAGAATCATAATCATTTTTATGATATCATATATGGTCATATTCTCATCTTCTTATTAGTAATATTGTATTGCTACTTGTTATTCGGGTGTTTATTACTTTTTTGTTCTTATGTGTGTTTTGTCGAATAAATTCTTATTCTTTTTTTTAGGTTATAGATACCTCATTTCCAGAATGGTATTAGTGTAATATATATCATATTTATTCATTTAATTAATTTATATAATCATTATTCAATAAATATCATGTAGAATGAGTCGCATCACATCGTGGAGACGGTATTCCGTACGTATACACGAGTGATGATATTGTTCCCATGATCGTGGAATTATATTGGAGTGTATGTGTACTATTTCAGACTCAATATCACTTTAAAATAATCATATATATTTATTATTTACACCATTATACCCATTAAAGTAAGGTGGTGGTGGAAAATAGATTACACCACGGCGTGGAGATGGTATTCCGTACGTACACACGCGCGGTGATTTTGTTTTCGGTAGGATGGATAGATGGTGAAATAGGTTTGTTTCATAAATATAATAACATATCATTATATGAGTGATACTGATGTTATTACTTCATAGTGAAACAACTAAATAATAATAAATAGAAGAAGAAATAAAGTTGAAAGAATCGGTAGCAGACATTACCTCTTCTTTGAAGCACCTCTTCTTAACCTCCTCTTAAGGCACTAAAAATGGTCTTTGAAGAAGACCAGGACCTCTAGGATGTTTCTATGGAAGTGGATAAGAGAAATTGTCAGGGGTTGGCTGAGCATGAAGGCTCAAAGTGGTGTGAGGAAGATAGGGAGGAGGTTCCCTTTTATAAGAGAGGAGAGGGGCACCTTAGGAAAAACAAAAAATATTATTTTATTATAAAGTCATATTCTGTTTTTAATAGCTCAAAATTGATTTATTTAGAAGCTAAGGTGGGTATATGTCGAAATCCTCTCATCCAATAGAATTTATATAAGTTTAGGTTTCTATTTTAACCTTATCATTTATATTTAACTTTAAGTTAAATAATTTAACTTTTACCATGTCTTCTTGTTTTCTTACACTATAAGGTTAATAAACTTACTATAACAAGCCAAAAAAACTCCAATTTGTTTATTATTAATATATATAACCTTATATAAGTCATTATGCCAAAAAATAGATTTTTATGAATAAAATAAAAATTAATAATATAATATTTTTTTAAAAAACTATTTTCTGTCAATTTTGAAACTATTTGGTAATTGATTTTTGTAAAAATCGTAATAGAATTATTTGTTAGAAAAAAGTTAATTAAATCAATACTAACATGTCATATTTACCTATAAAATTATTTTAATTCATAAAAAGTCTCAAATTACATTTATTTTGGTATTTATAACATCAATTATGTTAATATTTCATTATTAAGATAATTACTGCATCATCATTGTGTCATAAATAAATTAAATTATTTAAGGTATAAAAATTATAAATAAAATACCATTATGTAGGAAATATTTTTATCTTTCTAATTAATATTTATATTAGAATCTATCTTATGTATGAACCTATATTAAAAATGTGTTAGTTATTTAACTTTGATTGTAACTATTTTAACTATTCTTTAAATAAAATAATACAAAATGTCCTAATCTAATAAAAGTGGGCCTAAATGGTCATATTTTATTCATAAGGTTGTTTTTGATCGAATTAAACATTTCAAATATAATTAGGACATTTTTTAGAGTAATAATAATATCATTTGTACCCTTAATTACCCTATTTACTTTTAACCGTGGTAAAAAAAGTAAATAGTTATTATTCACCAAAAATTATTTTCATCTCATTGAACCACATTTTAGTCCTTAATATTAATTGTGTCTCTCCGATTTTCGAAATTCCACTCATATAAGCGGTAAAATTAAGTTTTATGTAAATTTTAAAATTCTCCTATGAGGTGGGTAAAAGACGACGAAAAGATCAATAAAATTTTTATATATCTAAAATTATTATAAAATGACTCCAATGAATTAAATTGAACTTATATAAGTGTTATGTATCAATTTTGACCTAAAATAAATTTAAATTTAATAATTAATTAATTAAATAAAAATCGGTTTTTAAATAGTAACCTAGTGTTTTCACTATTCATCAAAAATTGAAAGTTTTTAGAAAAATACCAAAATTTCACCTTAGGCTAATTATTATACTACGAATCCAAAAATGAAGTCCATTTTGAAAGATAAAATTTCAAAATTTTCAAAAAGTGGGTATTACTATTCATAACGGCTAGTTTTAATAATATTTTAATAGCATATCGTTGTTTAGTGAAACTCGGTATTGCATACAATGCAAGCTATAGAGGAAGGCCGAGGTTACGTATAAATAAAGCCAAGCTAGTGTTGTGTTTAGTGAGAGATTCCTTTGATGATGTATATAACATAAAAACAAAATATTTCTCATAAAAATCTCGGGTGTTGCAATATTTATTGTGGTATTTAGCCTAGGTTTTGCATTAGGTTCCAATTTTGTATTTAGAATGACAATTTTGATTTCAGGGTTAATTAATTATTCATGGTTTTGGATATGATTTTTTGATTGGTTATGTTATCATTGGAGTAAAAATGATAACTTTCCATGTAAATGCCCATTTTTTACGATTCTCATCTATATAAAATTACTTGAGACATTATTTTGATTTATTTACCATTAATTTTCTTCAATTTAACAAATAAAGTATTTCTTATTTTTTCTAATATAATAATTATGGGTTTTTAATGAATAATCTAAAGATTCATCAGAATATTTTTTTATGAAAATATTCTTATGTTTTTGAGATATTTTTCAAAATCAATTATTTTATATCTAATTTATGGTTTTAATAATTTAGAAAAAAAATTTAACCATATCATGTAATTACAATATCAATTAACACCATGTATCAATTCTAATATATTAGTCCATCATTTCTTGCTTGATATTTGAAATTGATGAACATTTTTAAAAGTGAGACCTGAGTTGGTAAGCCAACTAATATCTCTTCTAAATTTATTATATAAAACAAGAGTTATAGGGAATACAATAGTTATAATAGGATTAAATCATCTAGAAATTGAAAGTGGTTAATATAGAAAACAAACATATACAATATAATGAATAATAAAAAGGATCATTCCATCATCAAGAGTTTACATCACTCAAAATTTAAAGATCCAAAATATGTTAGGCATCTTAAATCAATTCATTCAATTTTACAAAGTTAAATAAAATTATAGCACCTATAATATCAAGGGAAGTAAAAAAAACAATGGGCCTGATTGACTTAAAAAGACTGAAGTCATCTTCTTCTATATCAAGGATACCATAATTTCTCAATTTAGATATCATTTCCAAAATTATTCCCAATTTATCATAATAAAACACAAAAATTACTTCACAAGATATTCACACCTCATCCAAAAAATGAAAAAATATATATATGAAAATTTAAACCAATAAGAATAATCAACTTGTAACCACTATTATCCAAAATACACTAAATATCCCAATACCAATCATCAAACAACCCCATATTCAAGATCTCAACACATTATTCTGAAAAGATGAATCACTATCATAAAAAAATAGGGTATCAATCACACCTAAAAAATTAAACCAAACCTCCAAAAACTATAGATAACAATAGATTCTACAAAACCAAACAAAACCCATATAATAGTAGAAAACAGAAACAGTCAAGAATAATTATCATGTATTAACTAGAAAACAAACAAGATAACTAAAAATCAATGTCAATTCAAGGGATACATCTTGAAATGGTATAAAACAAGAAAGAATCATATCCATGGAATGTATTTTAAATTAAAATTAATTTTTTTTATTCCTTCGCTATATTAATAAAAATTTTATTTTTTATTTTTAATGTAAGTATCAAAAATAATTTCACCTAATTTGTCTCAATGGAAAAAATTTCATCTTTTTCATATATCCATGAATCTATTTCTTTCTCAAAATCCTCCTCCACGAGATATGCTCCCTTCACAGTAGGATTAACTTCATCATCACAATCACTACCCTTAAAATCATTAAGAAACATAACAAGAATGAGTTGTGGTGGAAATTATTTTTTTTCAATCCTATAATCTTATAGGGACCTAGTAATGATTTTTATTTTGAGGATATAGTAATATATAAATTTTCATGTCTTCTGGGAATTTATGGTAATGAAATCATTAGAATAAACCCCTTATTTTTTACATTTTCTTACACTCAACATAAATTAATCATCCTCAAATTTACAAGCCTATTCATAATCATCATGTAATGATTCACGAGAATCATATTGAAAATTATTTTCCTCCTCTTTCAATGGTTGAAAAACACTTTTGAATTTAAAATAAAATTTCTTAGGCTTATTAATATCTACATTATCCTTATTAATGGACTGAACATTCTAAAGTACATCAATTAATCTATAAGATTAAACAATATAGAGAAAATTTTTAGAGGTTATATCAATATTTTTATTATTATCCCTAACAACATGATCCTCATGATAAATGTAGAAATAAACCACCTTACCCTTTTTCTCTAACTATTCAACAAAAATTGATTTATATTATGTAAGGGGTCAAGAATCATAAGGACTGATTCTAAATTCCTTTATGTAATGAACACTTTTAAAAAAAATATGGCAAAAAGATAGAGGTTTTCAAATACAACTTCCTATAAAAATCTAAAATCACCATTTTGAATCTAATTATGGGGTATAATAGGTTTTTATATATCAATTTAAACCTATATTCTAGAGACATAAGGTTGAGAAATATTTTTAGTAGAAGTTTCTAATTTGAGAGGTTTACCAATTAAGATGAAAATAAAAAAAGGGCATCCTGTTTAAAAAATGAAATGGGAAACTAGGAAACCCAAGAAAAATAGGAGTACTGTGAGGCTCAAAATTGGTGCTTAAAACTGGTTACCATTTCAAAACCTTAATAAAATATCAAAAAGGGGGCCACAAACTTCTTTCCAAAATCATATAGTATTTATTTTCAGACATAAATCATAAAATCACATGAGATGAATTTTGTAGCCCTATATGAAAAGACACAAATCTGATATCTTATAGGGATTTTATAAGGAAAAAGAGGGAGTTTATGTGCTTGAAAAACTTTCCAACAAGAAGAAATCATAGATTATAATATATTAATTACACCAATCCCTTCTAAAATGAAATCACAGAGAGACCTCTGTGATAATTTGAAGTTCCTTCACATTATTTCAGTATAATTATACCTAAAATTTATATTATAAAACATGTTTCATGGTTTAATTTAATGGTTATGTATAACCAATCAATATATTTATCATAATTGAAATAAACTATGTAATTATATTGTATATTTTTACTAAAGACCATTTCATGGTATTTTAACCTTTAATAACTTCTATTGATGTGAGTAAAGTGTCTCTTAGGTACTTAAATGTGTGAATATTTATGTTTTATTTTTTTAATGGTTAAATATTTTAAATTTAATTAAAATTCATTCATAATTTCAATTTTAACTCTTGAACTGTGAAGGGTTTATAATGAAAATGGGATCTATTTAATTGAATTCAGATAAAATTTAGAGTTTTTTAGATAGTGTATATGTTATATATTTTGGAATATTTTTAAACCATGATATTCATACTTTATTTTAACATTATGATTGAATTTATGAAGTAAATATAGTTTTTTCATTGAATGTATTCCATTTTAAAACACATTAGTTATTATAGTGTGACCTTCGTAACTACAACATGGATGATGTGTACTTAATCTTATTTTAATTAGGAGAAAAATTATTTTCACTTAAAAACATATATACGATTCAAATCAATGATATATACTTATTATTGGTTAAGAGTTTCATTAGTGATGGGATAATGGTTGGGCTAAATAAAGTATAAAGTAATGATATGATTCATAAACCCCTTTGGTTTACTAAAATAGTTTATTACCAAAATAAATCATGGTGTTTGAAAATGCTAATTTTTTTTATTCCCTTATAGTGTTAAACTTTGTTTTTAATTCAAACTAAGTAGTTGGATTTTAATTTGATTATTAAAACTATATATTTCTAAAAAAAATCATGATTTTAACTTGTTACAGGTTTCAATATTAATTGACTGACTTCTTTTAAAATAGTGAAAAGAGTTCAGCAAAAATATTTAATTTTTATTAAAATTATTCATTTTGATAAATGTTCTATTTTAAGTAGGATTTAAATATAAAACTCAAAATTTTAAAATAACGTATCCCTATTATATACTAGTTTTTGTTTATTCATTTTAGTGTACCGTGATTGGATTTGTGCTAATATTCCCTAGTATAAAACTTTGGGTAATTGATTTTCCACCTATTATGACTTGTTGGGTTCTCTTCTTTATCTGAATTGAATATAACAAACTGTATACCATGTATGAATTGTATAGTTACATACCTCATTATGGTTTATTTTATAGTAAATAGTGTACAAGTTATCATTGATATTATTTTTATATATTAATGATGATGGTTTTTATGATTGAAAGGGTATTTAAGTAGGACCACCACATTAATATATCAAGCATGTTATTTTTTTTTGGAATCGAGCATATTGATTGATATAGTTAGTTATATAAAAGTACCCATAGAAATATTATAAATTTTGATGGTAATTACATCACATGGGACGAGTTATAATCTACTAATTGAGTATACACATTCACATATCCTATGTATGATAGATTGTATAATTACCATAACTAAGTATACATCATTAAATTTTACTTGGGATGAGTCACTAGGGTCCCAAAATTGTATGTATGTATATATACTTATGAAGATACATATAAAAATGTGTGAAAATTGTTTATTCGAATGAAAATACAGGTTTCACCACCCAATTTATCTTAGATCTTGAGAGTTAGGCTCTAGGTAGGTTTGTGCTGGATGGGGCCCTCCCTATAAAAGGGGGTTTTAATAATAATTACCATTATTTTATGAACTAATTCATTGTATACTACTGCTATATTTTTATTGATAATTATTTACAAAACTACATATATAAATATCTTTGTATATATATATGAGTTGGCATATCTAAATAACACACCTAAGTGCATTCAATGTATGTTGAAACTGTAGTGGTTTCAACCAAATATTATATCCTCACACCCAGAATGTAAACTATAAGGTAAATTTCATTCATGGTTTTTCATTAAGGTGCTAACATGTAATAACAAACTTCTAAATGATTTTATATTGACGTGCATGGTCATTAATGGTACAGGTCATGTTTCATTCATTTTGGGAACTGGATATTGAAGTTTGAGTTTCTAATTTATCCATAATCATCATCAATAAATTTTATACCATAGATTCCTATCTGAGATTTATATTTTTATTTTACGGAATTCATTTAATTCATGTATAATTATATTTTTTTTCTTATCTTTAAAATATAAAAAAGGTTAAACCATGTCTCATTGGTATTCATCAAAACCCTAGTTTTAGTCACCAAACATTGGTGATTGGGATTTATAGCCGATGTTATGTGGAATATGACATATTAATATTTGGGTATCTGATTGGTAAATTACAAAATGGTATCATAGTATTGAAACGATACCATTGAACAATTAGAGTTATTAGGATAGTGGGGATCTTAACAACCCCGACTCCAGTAGCCTTGATCCAGTGTCTTCTTTATTACATTGGCACTAGATAAAAGTTATGACACCCTAAAGCACTGAATAGTTTAATATTATTAGTAAACTAGGTACATGGATTATTATCATTTTATACTGGAAATAAAATATAAAACATATTGAAAGTAAATTTTCTACATCCTTGAACTCATTCAAAGAATCATTCTTTATATCATAGGGAAAAGAAAAAAATAATAGGTTATCTCGGATTCTTAGTAGGGGTTAAATAATGTAGAATCTATCAATAATAAATATGTATTAATCAATATGTAATGGTAAATAACTAAAAATTACCTTCCATTTTACCAATAAAATTATCATGAAAGTGAATCCATGGATAATATTATTTTAGTAATATCATGGATAATAAAAACTAAACTATCAATGAAAAAAATGATTAATATTGGACATCATGATCTTATAAATCATGATTTTTTTACCATTAGAGCCTTGTGGAAAGATACTTTAATCAATGGGAAGTTATACACCAATACCCATTTAATAAATCTAGCTAATGTGTTTTTCTCATTATACCAATCGATGCATCAAATGGTTATCTATAACTAGTCCCCACACATTACTACATGACTAATGAATTCTTCATAAATTGAATGATAATTTTCTTCATAAATATTATTCCTCATCAAAAAATATTCATATTGAGTAAATTATACCAAATTTCAATATTTCCCCAATCAATAAAATTACATTCATGGTAAATCTTCATAAAGAAAAATAGTATTTGGTATAGGCTGTAATTAGATTAATTATATAAATAATATGTATTTTTAAGATAAATGTAATGTCTAATAAAAATGATTATATGAAATTTATTCTTTTAATAGAATGTTAGCAACCATAAAATTAATAAGAGATAGGATATGACTACCAATTTATCAGAAATATTTGTTTTAAAAAAATTGTGTCCTTTTAAAAAATAATCCAAATGGAAGAAAATTGTATGAATAATCATTCACTAAATATTTTTTGTTTTATAACCATTTAAATTTTTTTTAATTAGATAAATTTCATAAAATGGTTATGGTAGCGGTAATTTCTGTTAATGTCATATAAGTTAAAAGGAAAAATTCATTTTTGACTTTTTTTAATAAAAATAAAAAATGACGCTTTAAAAAAATTAGAAATATTATTTTTAAAAATATTAGAAAATTAAATGATAACATTGAATTATATTTGATAAATAATTTTTGAAAATATAAAATACTTTTTAAAAATTATTTTTTAAAATATTGCCATCGAAGAAAAACATACTCAATGAAAAACATAAATATGATCCTCCTTTCTTTTATTGAATTATTTATTAGATTTTGGTTCTAAAGAGAGGAAAATTTAGTAAAAAACATATAAAATCCTCAAATATATAGAGTGTGAGTAAATATATGGATTTTATGAAAGATATATTATAAAATACCTTTTATGAAAATAAGATAAACCCAAAAACATGAGAATGTGAATTGAATTCTTACATCTTTCGTAACTAATAAATTATAAACCGTTCAAAGTGTAAGATTGAATTGAGGAATTAATAATAATTAATAAATATATATTCATATTAATACATTAAAAGTTTCATTATATGCACCACATACAATTAAATAGGTTCATAATACCAAATATGTCTCAATGGAGTAGAAATTGAGATGAAATCCCTTACAAAGATTATATAATTCAAGTGAGTAGTAATTAATAAATTGATTACCTGTGAAAAATGTAAATCCATAAAAAATAATTGTAATTACCATATAATATAATCGTATGTCATTTCACACATAATAATGGTATAACATTGCCAAATAAATTGAAGTATAACCCAATTGATGGATGCAGAGTGAAGAAACCCCCTTACCTCATGTTCAACTGGCCTCATAAGTGCTTTTGACCTCATGTATAATAAATTTAGATATATTATAGTTATTTAATTGATACCTATACATATATTTATAATATAATTTAGGATCTATGTTAACATTTTATCACTCATTTTTCAATAATATTTTATTATTATCATTATTTCAGGAGTAAACTGCTTTATTTTTCATATATGTTTTAATTTGATAATTTTAGTCCATGTGTGTTTATTATGGTTCCATAATACACATAATTTTATTATTGATATAAATTTAATATATATAAAATATATAGATATTTAGAGTTATCTGTAAAAAAATATTGATAGAAATATTAATTACACCATTCATAGACACGACAGGTCATACATACAAATGAACGGTATTTTCACTACACAAAGAATGGAATGAAAGAAAGGTAAATAATATTTTAAAATTATAGAATCATTTTTATTTCATATATATATATTATATATTTATTGAATTTTCCATATTAATATCTATGTAAAGTGGAAATAAAAAATGAATCTCATCACTTTATGGAGGTGGTAGTCTATAGACATGAATGAGAAACATTATTGTCATCCAATAGATGAGAAGGTAAGAAGGTAGATATGATTTTACAATTAAATAATAATTATTATGTAAAAAATATAATATATATTAATTAATTTGATAATTATAACCATACATGTAAAGTGGATATGAAAGATGAATTACACTGTTACATGAGGACTGTAATCCATACGTATGCTCAGACAATGTTTTCACTTTTCATAGGATATATAAGAGATGTAAAATTGTTGTCCCATAATCATAATAACATATCATTATATTTATGATATTTTATTTATTATTTTATGATGGATACAAAAAATTTGTTGAATTTATAATAATAAATAAACATGGAAGATTAGATAAAAAGGATTATATCTTCTTCAGCAGACACCCATTAGATCCCTCCTTAAGGATACTTGGAATGGTATTTTAAGAAAAAACATATATAAATATTATATGGGTATTTTTAAATGATAATTGAGTAAGGTTATCTCAATCTAGGTTTCTCAAGATGTTGTTTATAAAATAGATATGGGGTGCCCTTTTATAAGTAAGGGGAGGTGAACTCTCGAAATTACATAAATTATTAAGTTAATATAAATTAATTTTCATTGAAATAGGTTCAAAATTGATATAATTATAATATAATATGTTTAGGACTCTAAATAATCTCATAAAATAATATCTGGACAATTTTTTGTATTGTTTTTGTACATATCACTTAGTTTTTACACCAAGTAATTGTTTTAACGATTACCACGATAACAAAGTTTTAGTCCTTTTTAGAGGTAAAGAATGTTACTATATAAGGAAAAGTGATGCACAAAAATAAATTGATTGATATTTTAAATAGTATCCCTTTAACATGGAATAATATATGATTTTTATTAATTTTAAATCATTTAATGAAGTATTATTTATTATAAAATATCATTTACATCATTTTTCATAATACATGAAAAATTATAATATAATATATATCTAAATCAATCCAAATAGTTCCAAAATTACATGTATTAAAATATAAGGAATATATGGTCTTAATATTATCTTAAAATAATTTTTTTATCAATTTATATATCATTTAAAACCTTATCTATTTGTTTAACCCCATGGTAAACCAATTTTAACCTAAATTGTAGTAAATACTTCTTCAATATAAAAGGTTTATAATTTTACCCATAATGACAAAATTGGCCAATAAATGGAAATGGGGTAAAATTTTAATCCATTTTTCATCTTAAATATCCACTTTAATTATATTTTATGATTTTAAAATAGTTTAGTAAAATATTATTTCACATAAATAATTAATGTCATTTTTGAAACTATACATAAAATTTGACTTTAAATCAATTATGAAAGTAATGGAATTAGAATATAAACCATTAGTAAATTACTAATATGTTATATTAATCTATAAAGTCCACAAGACTCTACAAATAACCCAAAAAATATTACTTTCAGAGTTTTAAAAATAATTTACTTCAATTTTCTACTACTTTACCAAACATTGTGTCAGCATTTCATAAGAATTTAGGCTAATTATTTCAATACTGTGATTTAAAAATAAATAGCCAAAAAGCATTTACCTGAGCTGTAACGGCACCTACTTGGCATCCAATAGACCTAAGTTCAAAACCAGTTGGAGGTGAGTTTATGGGTTTTGTAGAAGTCAGTGTTCGATACTGTAGCAGCCAGAACTATTCACCTAATTTGGGATTTCAGGCCAGTGGTTTAGGCCTATAGGTCTCAGTGCCTTCGAGTGATCAAAGGCCTTTATGACTCAGGGTCTTCGGGACATAAAGGCCATGGAGTAGCCCAGTTCACATAGAGTTGTCCCCAGAAGAGAATCAAAGAAAGAAGAGTATAAATCACCAGAAGTAGAGAGAACTGGATTGGAAGAATGAGAGCGTAAGGAAACTGCCATCAAGACTACGCACCATGCAGCTTCGTAAGGGGAAATTCTAGCTAATCATAAATACAAGGTGGTGATCTAGGTGATCAATGATACAGATTCGGGGGAGGGGTAGTTCTAGTGGGTCGGGTATAAGGCCCCAGCCTTAAACCTTACTTAATCTTGAGTTATTACAAGATTACACATTGAGGATCTTTTCAGGTTTAGAGTTTTAGAGAATTAGATCATGAAACATGCATTACATTCCACTTTTAAACAAAGTGGTTACATGAAAGAAAATATTCATTCTTCCCATCAATGGAAACATATTTAAAATAAAACACGGATTCTTTCGTGACACATCCTTGACACTATCATCACATCATGTACCTTTCCCTTGACCTGTGAAAAAAATTTCAAAAACTTGGGATGAGCATAAAAAGCTCAGTAAGGGTTATAAAAATATGGAAAGGAAACATGAGTTCATATATACATAATAATGAAATCATACTTTAACCATAAAACATAGGTACTTTAACATACCTCATCAAACCATGAATAAATTATAGAAATCATAAGACATAAAGGTAACTTGAGGCATTCATAACATTCTTACGTAGGGAGTAACCCTCTTGGTTATGTTTGGAATACCCATCACAGTATATTCCCTAAATCTCTTCGGAGAAACCTTAACGTTTCACTCCTTCGCGTTACCCAATGCATTGGAGAGCTATATCGGGCTCACCCGCCCTTAGTTTATCACAGAACCACTCGTTTTCATAACAATGCCCAAGAACCATAACATAAACGTATCACATAAAACATGCATAAAGGAAGCATAACATTTCAACATTTCAATCACAATATAACATTTTAGTATATTGAAATAATGAATCCATTCAAAAAGAAACCATTTCCAAAACCATTTAAAACATTTAATAAAGAGATTTTTGAATCAAAGTGTCCCATACCACCTTGAAGATTTTAACATTTTAAACCATTAATATCCATATAAATAAATCCTTAAACCCATTTTGAAAACATGTATATTAATAAGAACAAATCATTAAAACATTTAAAGCGATATTTTGGTTAAAGGGTTTTTACCAAAATTAGAGAAACTTGAATAAAATAATTGAGGAATAACATTTAGTCAGAACTTTATAATATCATGAGAATAAATTGATTCATGATATAATACTCCAAAGGACAGTATATACACCATATAAGAGTGAATTGGTTCATAACAACAATGAACCCTCAATATAAATGTCAAATGTGATGAAATCCCTTATAGAGAAGGTATCCATAAATTAAGGACAAATCAATCTCAAAAATATGTGTGACAAATATAAGTACACCCAATATAAGTGGATATTAAGTGTAAAACAATAAATGGTCATTCACACATATTCAATGGATGACATATTCAATGACTACATGTTGAACCCAAAGAAATCGAAATTGGGTTAAAAAGTTCCCTTGACAGCCTAACGGCATCACATCAAAATGAGTTGATGGGAGATAAAAAGTGTATCACATAACTTGGACATAAAAATTTACATCAGTAAGGATATATTAGAACATATCCCAACATAAAAATATGTAAATTAAAAGACCCAACAAAAGAAGTCTTTTAAAAAGAGGAGGGTGAAAGGTTCCCTTACTGACTTGGGTATCTTTCAAAACATACACCCCATGAAAGAAGGACAATATATCATTGATGTAAATACTCATAAACGAAAGTATATTACACAAAGAGTAGAATAATGGGTAGTACATACACCACTAAATGGAATTTGTGGCAAATGTAGCATAAATCTCACAGGAATAAAAGTGAGATGAAAAATCCCTTACGAAAACTCGGTAGCCTAACGGCGCCACATAAAACTTCCGAATATGGATTGATGAGATCAAATAGGGTATCTCATCACATTACAATAAAATGTACAGAAATAGGAATATAAAAGAACATCCCCCAACATTACAAAGAGGAGCTTAAAAGAAGTGACATAAAGGAGAGTACTTAAAAAGAAAGAGAGAGGTTAGATCTCTTACGAAAGTTCGGCAGCCTAACGGCGCCACTCAAAACTTCCAAAATGGATTGATGAGAGAGAATAGGGTCTCTCATCACATGAACATAAAAATTACAGTATTTTTAATATAAAATATCATCCCAATAACAATAAATATGAGCTTTAAAAGGAATGACATAAAAGTGTGTACTTAAAAAGAAAGAGAGGAGTAGGATCCCTTACCTCGGGTCCGACTTGACTCGATCGTTCTTTAACGTCCTGAATAATAAACTTGAGTTAATTTATACTTTCTTAAGAACCTTTTCCAAGTTAATTATTCCTTTTATATCACTTATTTCCATGTTATAAACATTATGTAATCATTTTAGTTAATAATGTTTGTTTTTTCGATATTTGGTTCTTAAGTCAAAAGTTGACTTCTTACAATTACATGTTGTTCGTGTGGACAAATGTTTATTATATGCATAATTGTATTCATGATTTAGATATCATATATGTAATATATATCCAGTACATTCATTCATTTATAACATTACATAATCATTTAGAGGTAAGAAATGAAATGCACCGTTCATGGAGACGGTAAGCTGTACGTACGCATGAACGCTACTTTCATTTCCTTGTCATATTAATGGAATTAAAACTAAATGAGAGGTATGTATATTTTAATTACAGAATTATATTCTTCATTTATATGTATCATTCATCATATATATCTATTATATACATTTACTTATAATAGTACATTACATTTGGGGATAAGAAATGAAATGCACCGTTCATGGAGACGGTAAGCCGTACGTACACATGAACGCTACTTTCATTTCTATCTCATACTTTAATGGGAAGAAATAATAGTGATATAGAGGTATATATTAATTCCAGTATAACATCATATATAATAACATTAAATCCATCCTTTATACATCCCACGTATGGCATTAACGAATCACATCACTTTGAGGGGGCGGTAGTCCGCACTTCCTAAAATGAAGATATCGCGTATACCCATAATGGAAGCCATAAAGGTAAGACACAAATGAAAAATACATAAGAATAAGTAAAACATAAACATATTATCTATCATATATAAAAATAGTGACATCATAATGGCCACCTTTGAAGGTGTTAAATGAGTATTGAACAATCATCATTTCGGGAGGCAGAATTTCTCCATCCACGGAAACCGTATGTTCTTTAACCATTTGATGTAGTTGTGTGAGAGTTTAGCTCGAATAAATATTATAAAAACGACCTAGTATATTTATTATACTTTTTTTGTTACAAAATAAATAAATAAAAAGAGTTTATGGGGTTGGAGAAGCAAAATAAAACAAATGAACATGAGAGAATGAATTGCCTTTAAAAGTTTAACTCCTTTTGATTTGAGCCTAATGGATTCCTTTGAAAGGATTCTGCCCAAAGGGAATCCTCTAGGATGAAGAGAGGGATGTGGAGAGAGTAAATGGGCAGGTTTTGGCCGAGCCAAAGGCTTTAGGAGTGTGTGAAATGAGGTATAGGTGGGGGCCTATTATAAAAGGAGAGGAGGGGCACTTTTGGAAAGTAAGAAATATTACTTTATTTGAAAATGTGTTTCGATTTTAAAAGGTCCCACATTGATATAATTCGTGGATAAGGTGATAAGGGTTCGAAATACACCCATCCAATAAGTTTTGTACATGTGTAGTTCATAGATTTTACATTATCATTCCATTTTATTTAAATCGTCAAATAATGATGTCATCACTGCATCATTATTATGTCATAAATAATTTAATTTATTTAATGTCTAAAAATTTTAAAAAAACTACTATGATGTAAGAAATCTTTTTAGCTTTCCAATGAATATTTATAATCAAAAATATGACTTGTATAACCCCACTTAAAAATTATTTTAGTAAAACATATCATGTTTGTGTCATTTTTACTTTTACATTAAATAAAAAGTTATTTATGTCATTTCCCAACCAAAGTGGATCAATGGGGTCCCCAAGTTGACCCATGGCTTGTCTTGGTCGGCCATTACACATCCAGTGAGGTTAGGAAATGTGTCAAGTTCATTTCATTTTATTAAAGCATTAATTTTACCTTAAACTACACTAATTACCACTAATCGCGATTAAAAACTTAATAAGTTACTATTCACCAAAAAATTATTTTTATCCCATTGAACCACATTTTACTTCTTAATGACAACCATGTATGTCGGCTTTTTGAAATTCAAAACACATAAGTGCTAAAATTTCATTTAAACGAAAAATCAGCTTTTATAAGTACCACTTAGTGGTTTCACTATTCATCAAAAATTGAAGTTTTTCAGAAAAATCCCAAAAATTCACCCTAAGCTATATTTGATATTACAAATTCAAAAATGAAGTCTATTTTAAAAAATTCAAAACATATAAGTCACATTAATTAATTTAATAATTAATTCCCGTTGTCAGAGAAAATAGCGTGTTTTTATGAAACAATAAGTATCAAAAGATTGACACAAGTTTAAGTCCGATTTCAAAGTGAAATTAATTCCAACGACCACTATTGTATTTAATGGTAAAAATATATTATAATTTCACTTTAAAACCAATTAAAAAGAAAATATAATCATATAAATAAATTAGATTAAAAAGAGGTTTTGAATTAAAATACAACATTTTACACTATTCATTAAAAAAATGAACTTTATCGGAAAGATACCAAAAATTTACACAAAGTAAATTTTGATGTCCCGATTCTTAATAAGAGTTTTATTTGGTCCAAAAGAATGTTTAAGAGTGAACAAAACTATATTTAATGACGGTTCACCATCAAAAGGTGATAAGTGAACCTTTAGTGAAAACTAGGGAATATACGCCTAAAATTGAATTCTTTCCGTATTTTAATCCTCTATCCTTTATTGGATAAATGTAAAAACATTTAAAAACATATATAATCATATTTTAGTTATTTCTATCCATTCCCTCCATTACAATGGCTACATGTTAACTACCATTTAAAATAATATTATTTTATCATTAGAGTGCAACGTAAGATTCCCAAGAAACTCGTTATTGCGTGTTGGGTACGCCATCGAGCATAGCGTCCCCTTTAAAGTCATATCAAAATTTTATTCAAAAATATGGATAAATATGAAAATGTCATATTCTTTATTTACCTGGGGTGTTACATCCTTCCCCCCTTTTGGGAATTGCGTCCTCGCAATTTTTAAAATTGTGCTTGGAAACATCCTTGAAAGTCCCACATCGGAACAAGAGTCGGTAAAACAATAACTTTAAAATAAAGAAAGATAAGTACAGAGGTCACCCGAGTTAACCCATACTAGGACTCCATGTAGGAAAACATGGACATGGAGGAGAAAACATAGGGCCATGTTCTGATGGAGAGTGATAGAAAACATGTTTTGGAGAAAGTTAACAATAAGAAAATCACAAACTTGTGATGGGTTAAACGGTGTTGGGTTCCCCAGTAGGAAAAGTTAATAGACAACATTTTTTCTTTAAGTTACTTTTTATTGAGGAATTTATTCATAAGGAAACATAATCACTTATCATGTTGACTTTCAACTTTTACTAGATTCCTTAATCAAACTCATATTTTTTCCAAAAGATGAGTATTTAGGGAGACTTGTTCGCATTAAGAGTACTATAAACAAATTCTTAGAGGAGAACCTAATACACAAAAAAAAGAACTATACAATTCCCATGTCCTCAAACCTTAACCAAAACTAAAACCAAAAAGGTTACTACAAGATCAGATAATCCAGAAAAGGATAACCCTTTAAAAAGAAAATCTATGCTTAATCTCCAAAATTTGTCCAACAAAACCCAAAGTTCAACGAAGACCATTAGATAAACAATTTGTCCATAAAATCCTTCAAAGTAAACCAAACTAAGATTGAAACCCAAATATTTTAAGGATTTAGTCACATAGTCTTCCAAGTTAAATCGTAACATTTATCTCCAAACAACATCAGTCACACCTAAAGTCTCGCATTGAAAATTAATTATCCTAATCACATATCCTCCATGATAGGTTAATCATTTTCATAAATAACCCAAAATCAACTTACTCTTAATTCATAAAATCATATAACTAAAAATAATAAGTCAAACTAACCAGGGACTTCACGTAGTCCAGTGGTAGGCAATAAGTACCAGTCGCACTTTGGTTGTGGGTTCGATTCCCGTGGCTTTGTCCGACGCGACGGGTTGTCACACGGTCTGCGTGTTGTCCTTCTTCCAAAACTATATAATTCTTAAAACATTCCCCAAAATGAGATAAAATCTTCAAGAATAATCATAACATATTTTAACCTCAATTTTCTCTCATTCCTTCATTTTCCATCATATCATATAATAACCCATAATTACCTCAAAAGTAAGGATCATATAAACCCTAATGGTTACCTTAATAATTATTACCTGAATTTCCACATCGAGTTAGCCATATTGTACATGATGAATTAGAGAACTCACCAAGGTTTAATTGGCTGATCATGACTCCTTGATAGTTGGTTTAGAACCACTATGATATTCCTCATTGAATCCCCCTTCTCATCCAGTATCTTAATCAGAGAACCACCACAGTTTCCTTCAAACCCATTGTCACTTTCGTGCCTACTAGATCCAGCCATTTACTAAAACCAAAAAGGTCAGTGTGAGTATATCAATAAAACCATCATGTACTAATGAGTAAGATAAACAATAAGATATACTTACTCATTCACTTTATCTAAAACTAATACTCTTTCTGAAATCCTAACCATTATGGTAATTGTCACTTATGCTTAAAGAATACCCTAACCTCTAAAGTTATCTAAACCGACCTTTGATACCAACTATAAAGCCCCAGCCTTAAACCTTACTTAATCTTGAGTTATTACAAGATTACACATTGAGGATCTTTTCAGGTTTAGAGTTTTAGAAAATTAGATCATGAAACTTGCATTACATTCCACTTTTAAATAAAGTGGTTACATGAAAGACAATATTCATTCTTCCCATCAATGGAAACATATTTAAAATAAAACACGGATTCTTTCTTGACACATCCTTGACACTATCATCACATCATGTACCTTTCCCTTGACCTGTGAAAAAAATTTCAAAAACTTGGGATGAGCATAAAAAGCTCAGTAAGGGTTATAAAAATATGGAAAGGAAACATGAGTTCATATATACATAAGAATGAAATCATACTTTAACCATAAAACATAGGCACTTTAACATACCTCATCAAACCATGAATAAATCATAGAAATCATAAGACATAAAGGTAACTTGAGGCATTCATAACATTCTTACGTAGGGAGTAACCCTCTTGGTTACGTTTGGAATACCCATCACAGTATATTCCCTAAATCTCTTCGGAGAAACCTTAATGTTTCACTCCTTCGCGTTACCCAATGCATTGGAGAGCTATATCGGGCTCACCCGCCCTTAGTTTATCACGGAACCACCTGTTTTCATAACAATGCCCAAGAACCATAAAATAAACGTATCACATAAAACATGCATAAAGGAAGCATAACATTTCCACATTTCAATCACAATATAACATTTTAGTATATTGAAATAATGAATCTATTCAAAAAGAAACCATTTCCAAAACCATTTAAAACATTTAATAAAGAGATTTTTGAATCAAAGTGTCCCATACCACCTTGAAGATTTTAAAATTTTAAACCATTAATATCCATATAAATAAATCCTTAAAACCATTTTGAAAACATGGATATTAATAGGAACAAATCATTAAAACATTTAAAGCGATATTTTGGTTAAAGGGTTTTTACCAAAATTAGAGACACTTGAATAAAATAATTGAGGAATAACATTTAGTCAGAACTTTATAATATCATGATAATAAATCTATTCATGATATAATACTCCAAAGGACATTATATACACCATATAAGAGTTAATTGGTGCATAACAACAATGAACCCTCAATAGAAATGTCAAATGTGATGAAATCCCTTTTAGAGAAGGTATCCATAAATTAAGGACAAATCAATCTCAAAAATATGTGTGACAAATATAAGTACACCCAATATAAGTGGATATTAAGTGTAAAACAATAAAAGGTCATTCACACATATTCAATGGATGACATATTCAATGACTACATGTTGAACCCAAAGAAATCGAAATTGGGTTAAAAAGTTCCCTTGACAGTCTAACGGCATCACATCAAATTGAGTTGATGGGAGATAAAAAGTGTATCACATCACTTGGACATAAAAATTTACATCAGTAAGGATATATGAGAACATATCCCAACATAAAAATATGTAAATTAAAAGACCCAACAAAAGAAGTCTTTTAAAAAGAGGAGGGTGAAAGGTTCCCTTACTGACTTGGGTATCTTTCAAAACATACACCCCATGAAAGAAGGACAATAGATCATTGATGTAAATACTCATAAACGAAATTATATTACACAAAGAGTAGAATAATGGGTAGTACATACACCACTCAATGTAATTTGTGCCAAATGTAGCATAAATCTCACGGGAATAAAAGTGAGATGAAAAATCCCTTACGAAAACTCGGTAGCCTAACGGCGCCACATAAAACTTCCGAATATGGATTGATGAGATCAAATAGGGTATCTCATCACATTACAATAAAATTTAAATCAAGAGGAATATAAAAGAACAACCCCCAACATTAAAAATAGGAGCTTAAAATAAGTGACATAAAGGAGAGTACTTAAAAAGAAAGAGAGAGGTTAGATCTCTTACGAAAGTTCGGCAGCCTAACGGCGCCACTCAAAACTTCCAAAATGGATTGATGAGAGAGAATAGGGTCTCTCATCACATGAACATAAAAATTACAGTATGTTTAATATAAAATATCATCCCAATAACAAGAAATATGAGCTTTAAAAGGAATGACATAAAAGTGTGTACTTAAAAAGAAAGAGAGGAGTAGGATCCCTTACCTCGGGTCCGACTTGACTCGATCGTTCTTTAACATCCTGAATAATAAACTTGAGTTAATTTATACTTTCTTAAGAACCTTTCCAAGTTCATTATTCCATTTATATCACTTATTTCCATGTTATAAACATTATGTAATCATTTAAGTTAATAATGTTTGTTTTGTCGATATTTGGTTCTTAAGTCAAAAGTTGACTTCTTACAATTACATGTTGTTCGTGTGGCCAAATGTTTATTATATACATAATTTTATTCATGATGTAGATATCATATATTTCATATATATCCAGTACATTCATGCATTTATAACATTACATAATCATTTAGAGGTAAGAAATGAAATGCACCGTTCATGGAGACGGTAAGCTGTACGTACGCATGAACGCTACTTTCATTTCCTTGTCATATTAATGGAATTAAAACTAAATGAGAGGTATGTATATTTTAATTACAGAATTATATTCTTTATTTAGATGTATCATTCATCATATATATCTATTATATACATGTACTTATAATAGTACATTACATTTGGGGATAAGAAATGAAATGCACCGTTCATGGAGACGGTAAGCCGTACGTACGCATGAACGCTACTTTCATTTCTATCTCATATATTAATGGGAAGAAATAATAGTGATATAGAGTTATATAATAATTCCAGTATAACATCATATATAATAACATTAAATCCATTCTTTATACATCCCACGTATGGCATTAACGAATCACATCACTTTGAGGGGGCGGTAGTCCGCACTTCCTAAAATGAAGATATCGCGTATAACCATAATGGAAGCCATAAAGGTAAGACATAAATGAAAAATACATAAGCATATGTAAAACATAAACATATTATCTATCATATATAAAAATAGTGACATCATAATGGCCACCTTTGAAGGTGTTAAATGAGTATTGAACAATCATCATTTCGGGAGGCTGAATTTCGCCATCCACGAAAACCGTATGTTCTTTAACCATTTGATGTAGTTTTGTGAGAGTGTAGCTCGAATAAATATTATAAAAACGTCCTAGTATATTTATGATACTGGTTTTGTTACAAAATAAATAAATAAAAAGAGTTTAGGGGGTTGGAGAAGCAAAATAAAACAAATGAACATGAGAGAATGAATTACCTTTAAAAGTTGAACTCCTTTTGATTTGAGCCTAAAGGCTTCATTTGAAAAGATTCTTCCCAAAGGGAATCCTCTAGGATGAGGAGAGGGATGTAGAGAGAGTAAATGGGCAGGGGTTGGCCGAGCCAAAGGCTTGAGGAGTGTGTGAAATGAGGTAGAGGTGGGGGCCTTTTATAAAAGGAGAGGAGGGGCACTTTTGGAAAGTAAGAAATATTACTTTATTTGAAAATGTGTTTCGGTTTTAAAAGGTCCCAAATTGATATAATTCGTGGATAAGGTGATAAGGGTTCTAAATACACCCATCCAATAAGTTTTGGACATGTTTAGTTCATAGATTTTACATTATCATTCCATTTTATTTAAATCGTCAAATAATGATGTCATCGCTGCATCATTATTATGTCATAAATAATTTAATTTATTTAATGTCTAAAAATTATAAAAAAACTACTATGATGTAGGAAATATTTTTATCTTTCCAATGACTATTTATAATCAAAACTATGACTTTTATAACCCCACTTAAAAATTGTTTTAGTAAAACATATCATGTTTGTGTCATTTTTACTTTTACATTAAATAAAAAGTTATTTATGTCATTTCCCAACCAAAGTTGATCAATGGGGTCCCCAAGTTGACCCATGGCTTGTCTTGGTCGGTCATTACACATCCAATGAGGTTATGACATGTGTCAAGTTCATTTCATTTTATTAAAGCATTAATTTTACCTTAAACTACACTAATTACCACTAATCGCGATTAAAAACTTAATAAGTTACTATTCACCAAAAAACTATTTTTATCCCATTGAACCACATTTTACTTCTTAATGACAACCATGTATGTCGGATTTTTGAAATTCAAAACACATAAGTGGTAAAATTTCATTTAAACGAAAAATCAGCTTTTATAAGTACCACTTAGTGGTTTCACTATTCATCAAAAATTGAAGTTTTCAGAAAAATCCCAAAAATTCACCCTAAGCTATATTTGATATTGAGAATTCAAAAATGAAGTCTATTTTACAAAATTCAAAACATATAAGTCACATTAATTAATTTAATAATTAATTCCCACTGTCAGAGCAAATAGCGTGTTTTTATGAAACAATAAGTATCAAAAGATTGACACAAGTTTAAGTCAGATTTCAAAGTGAAATTAATTCCAACGACCACTATTGGATTTAATGGTAAAAATATATTATAATTTCACTTTAAAACCAATTAAAAAGATAATCTAATCATATAAATAAATTATATTAAAAAGAGGTTTTGAATTAAAATACAACATTTTACACTATTCATTAAAAAAATGAACTTTATCGGAAAGATACCAAAAATTTACTGAAAGTAAATTTGGATGTCCCGATTCTTAATAAGAGTTTTATTTGGTCCAAAAGAATGTTTAAGAGTGAAAAAAAATATATTTAATGATGGTTCTCCATCAAAAGGTGATAAGTGAACCTTTAGTGAAAACTAGGGCATATACGCCTAAAATTGAATTCTTTCCATATTTTAATCCTCTATCCTTTATTGGATAAATGTAAAAACATTTAAAAACATATATAATCATATTTTAGTTATTTCTATCCATTCCCTCCATTACAACAGCTACATGTTTACTACCATTTAAAATAATATTATTTTATCATTAGAGTGCAACGTAAGATTCCCAAGAAACTCGTTGTTGCGTGTTGGGTACGCCATCGAGCATAGCGTCCCCTTTAAAGTCATATCAATATTTTATTCACAAATATGGATAAATATGAAAATGTCATATTCTTTATTTACCTAGGGTGTTACATTGGGTCTATGGGTCATGTAATGGAAATAGTATGTCTCTGGGCCTTCGGTTCATGTAATGGGATTCATGTTATTTCAAGCCTTGTTCCTTGGGTCTACGAGTCATGTAAGGGTTCCCCTTTAACCCTTAAAAGGGGGATTATCCATAATAAAACAAAAAAAAAGGCCTTCGGGCTATTGGGGATATGATTTAAAAATAAATTACAATTATTTAATAAATAATAATTAATATTTATATTATTCATTTATAATTTGAAATAAGTTCTTTTTTAACCCTATGACAAAATATTATAGTTATTAAAATCAAGAAAGTGAATTTTTTTACATTAACATTTACCTAAATTTTATAAAGACCAAAATAATAGTAAAATGAATAAATAAGGCTGTATTTTAATTTTTTTTATGATTAAGGATGATATATACTCATATATTGAATTTTAGGAAGGTCTTTTAATTAATCTAAACTCTATTAACATTATTTTAACCCTAATTCCCCCATCTACCCTATACCAAATAGATAGATTTTACCAAGTTTTAAATTTATAATTTGTAAAAAATAAAAGGTAACTATTTACCTAATATGAACCGACTAATTCAAAATATGGAAAAAAACTCAAGATTCAATATATATTAGTGGTAGAAGTTATTTATAAAATTAACATTCAGAACGCGACTAAAAACGGTTTTCTAGAAAAAAAGGTTTTTTATATACAAAAAGTTGTTATACCAAAATCCATATAAAATTAATTCCAAAGACATAAATTGGAATAATAAAAATATTATTAAAATAGTTTTGCTTTAAAATATTTTTTAAAACAATAATGGTAATTTTTAAATTCATGAAAAAAAATAATACAATTTTTAATAAAAACTATATTTTTCACCATTCACTGAAAAATCAAACATTTAATAGAATTACCTAAAACATTATCTAAGATAATTTTGACGTGATGTTTTCGAATTTGTTATAATTTTTATAATATATAATTTCCTAATGTTTCAATAATTAATAAAAACATTCTCTCACTTAATGAAATAAAAACCTTTTTTAGAGAAAACATGTTTTTAAATGAATTAAAACACATTAAAAAAATTGAGTACATATTTCCTAATAATTGATCCATAAATTTATATTTAGTATAAAATTTTATATATATATATATGAATTTTATTAATCTAATTCATATCTTCCAAATCAATGGATGGTTTATAATGGTAATATTTTAATAATAATATTTTGTGGTTTATTTAAGCTCAATGTTGTGTATTTTATACGCTGTTGAACAATATTATTTTTAAATCTTGGAATATTAAATTCTCTAACACCCTTAAATAAATTACACCATTGAAATTTTATCTCGTTCATCAGAGGTTCAAATTCATTTGAAAAGACACATCGTATAGAGGGATAATAAAACTACTTTTGAAAAGTGAAAGTGAGAAACAAAAAGGTTACCTGAAATATCGGATATTCAGTTTCCCATAAAAGTATAAGATTAGTGGGAAGTTAAAAAATAAACATGGAATTTAATACTAACATAAAAATAATAGTATAGTTTGGTATTAAACATGGTCATGATAATTTTAATTTCTATAAAACCATAAATTAATGAGGTGTGAAAAGTATATCCATTCATAAGAAATCATGGTTAAAGTGTATAATTTTTTTATCCTTTTCCAAATTTTGAAGGATTATTTTAATATCAATATAGTAACCATGATTAAATGTACTTTATTTATTTATTTCAATTTCATAATAAATATTTTATCCATTGTATTTTCTTTGATGAATTTAAACTTCATCTCTTACTCTATAAAAAGAATATTCCATATGAATTTTTCGAACCTAGAGCACTAAAGTTAACTTTTAATGGATTATATGATCCATAAAATATTGAAAAGTCATTGCATATTTCTATAAGTATTTACTGGTACCATATATTTTATCATGATTTATTTAATAAGGGAAAATATATCATTCAATAAAACCTTAACAATAACCCCTAGAGTTCAAAATACTCTATTCTATAAATAGTTAACCAAAAGACTCCCCAAAAATATTTTTGACAAAATTCAAACCCCAAAAAATCAAAATATTTTAAAACATATTTTTTCTAAGATCATCTTTCAAATTTTTCCCCATAAAATATGAAGTACCTCATGAATTCAGATAATAGACATATTAATAAATTAAAATATAATAACAAACTAAATCACTATAGAACGTAAATGAAATTATAACTGGTTACAAATAATTAACTCTATCTTTATTCCTTCAACCAAATCCCATATTATCAAATATATTCCATAAATCCATAAATTAGGTAAACTCTCTCATGAATTACATTATCATAAAATCACTAATCATTTCCAAGGTCACCATTATAATAAAATTTACTTCATCATTGTTAATCATCTCTTTATCCCAAAAAATTATTATTAATCCAAAATTAGGAACATATTATGGGTTATATTACCCTTAATAATGTGTTCTATAAAAATATCACCTTGCCCCTAAATAATTTTTCTTGGTTATCATTACCATTAAATATATTATTTTAAATATATAAAGAAAAACTATTGTGGAACAATCCTTAAATAATTCAAGTTTTTTATTACCATAATACCATTGATATAACACTTCAATAAACTAATTATATAATTCCATTATATAAACACTTAAATATTTCTACTTCATTGATTGGCAGAACATTAGTCTTTCCTTGGTCTGGGAGTTAACCCTTGGATTAGGGTATTAACTTAGATAATTAAAAATTTATCCACACATACGAAATTAAACTATAAATGGTAACTTTGTATGAACTTATTATCCATCCATTGAACTCTTCATTTATACTCAACAATTAATTTCTTTGTAACCTTTATTTATATATAGAAAAAATCTTCCCTTTAATTGGAGTCATTTTCCTAGGTTCTTTATACCATATTCTTAGCATAATGAAAATGGGTCCTTTTTTTGTATTATCATTACCACATAAACATCCATAAATGATCATCATTATCTTTTTTAATGTGTTAGGAAACTCTCCAAAGTTTATGTTGGTAATAATATATCATGATATATGATTAGGCCTAATCATAGGGGTTCACTATCTATATCCCATCTTATTTAGTTTCTATGGAGAAAATTAATTGCATTGACCATCACATTCAACATTAAAATCAAACTTCCTAGTTCTTTCTATTAACTAAGACCAAGTAAAAATTATAGTGTGGACACTAATTATGTTATCATATAATTGTGAAAAATCCCTCAAATTTTAGACATATTTATTTCAATATATAACACCTTAGGTTTAATATAGGTCATCCATGGTAATTATTTATTCAAATCCTTTAAAATAGTTTATAAAGAGGATGAGAATTGATCTAGGAATATCCATAAGGAGTGTTAAACTATTTGCATATTAAGGTATCATTCACCATGCACCAGAATTATGACTGAGATATACTCGACTAAATATTTTCAAGGTTATTTCCAAAATATGTATCTATACCAAAACCATGTCCCCTTGTAGTATCTAAAAATGGATTCAATTATAGGAAAACAACATAATATCAAAACATTAGGATGTGATCCTATAAAAATAATTATCCTCAAATTATGTCATAGGGTTATTTTCCCTAATATATCTACTTCCTAAGGTTTTTACTAAACATAGATCTAGTACCAACTATAAGTACCCGAATTGCAGTAGCCCAAATTCGGTGTCTTATTCGTAAAATTTTAACTGAATGTAAAAAAATCATATATCAATGGACCACATAGTTTATTGTTCATGTTAATCTAGATCCATACATTCATCCCATTTAACATTGGAAATAAAATATAGAACAATGTAAAAGTAAATATTCTTTATCATTGGACTCATTAAAATATTCCTTCTTCATATCCTAGGTAAAATAGAAAAATAAAGATTATGAAAATATTCAATATACGAATTATGTAAAATAGATTCTATCATGAATAAATAAGACATAGTTAGTATGGAAAGTTAAATAACTAAAAAACGTTCCATTTTATCAATAACTTGAACAAAAAAAATAATTCCATGATAATATCTATTCAGTAATCTCATGTATAATAATAACTAAATTATAAATGAAGTAATTATGTAATATTAGATGTTAGAATTTCATATATCCTGATATATTTACTATTAACTCCTTATTCCATGATAGTTTAATTTATTGATAGGTATAAAACATAAACCATTTAATAAGGATAACCAACTAGTATGTCTTTTGAGACCAATTGATGCATCGGAAAGTTTTCTATAACTAGTCCCTACATGTCACTACAAGTCCAATGTGTTCCTCATTTATTAAATGATCAATTTAATTAATAAGTAATATTACCTATCAATAAATTTCTATTGAGTAAAGAATAGGTAATTTCAAGATTTTACCAGTCAATCAAATTACTTTAATAGTAAAACATTATATGTATAAATGATATCTAGTTTAGGTAGGAATCATATTCATGATATAAATAATATGGATATTTATGATAGATGTAAGGTCTAACCAAAACATATAACAAGAAATTGAGTGTTTCAATAGAAATTTAATGACTCAAAAAATAATAACAAATAAAATATGACCATCAATTCATCAGATATATATGTTTTGTAATAAACTCATGTCCTTTAGAGATGTAAAAAAAGGAATAGAACCATTAAAATAATATTTCAATAAATAGTTTTCTTTATAAACCCATTTAAAACTTTTAAAAGAAACTAAATTTTTTAAACTGATTATAGTGGAAGGAATATTTATTAATGTCTTACATGTTAAAAATAAACATTCCTTTTGACTATTTATAATTACAGTTGACAATAGAACTCTTCAAAAATATTATAAAAATTTATTTCAAACATTTTTAAAAGTTTATGCTAACTTAAAATTACCCTTAAAAATATTTTGAGTAAATAAAAAGGAATTGTGTAAAAAAATTAAAAAAATGTTGACATGGAGTAATGAAATACATGTTTAAAAGGATAAAAAGCTCAACTTTTATTTTAAATAATTTATTTTATTCAAGGGATAAATATATGAAAATTCAGAAGAAAAAATAAAAAATCCTTAAATATATATAATAATAGAAAATTTATAGAGTTTACGAAAGATATATTATATTATTCTATCTTTTAAAATAAGTTCAACCCAAATAAAATGAGATTTTAAAATAAATTCTTACCTTTTTGTAACTTTTTAATTGCAACCCCATGAAAGGGTATAATTGGATTAAAACATTAATAATCATTAATAAATTTATATTCATGTTAAATACATAAAAAATTTAAATATATTCATCACATAAAAGTAAATCGGTGCATAATACCAAATATGGCTCAATGGAATGGAAATTGAGAAGAAATTCCTTACAAAGAATATATCATAAATGTGAGAATTAATCAACGATGTGATTATGTGCATAAAATTTAAATCTAAAAAACATTGAAATAAAACATAATAAAATCATATTTAATTTCCCATATAATCATGGAATAACATAGTTAATGAAGTATAATTATAGCCCAGTGAATTGAAATTGTGTTAAGAAACCTTTTTACCTCATGTTTCACTTTCCACATATGTTCTTTTAACCACCTATATAATAAATTCATATTTATTATACATACATAAAATAACTATATACATATCTAAAATATCATATATTGTCTATTGATAACATTTTATCACCAATTTTTCAATAATATTTTATTATTATTAATATTTTAGGTGTTAACTACTTGATTTTTCATGTATTTTTTCATTCAGTGGTTTTTTCTTTATTACTTGATCATGGTTTCATCATATAAAGATTTTTATTCATGATATAAATATTCTATTTATCCCATATATATATATATTCATCCATAAAATATAGAGATAGAAATATGAATTAAATAGTTCACTGATATAGTAGGATGTACACACACAAGGACAATGTTTTCACTTTTCGACAGAAAGAATAAAGGAATGATATATAATAATTTTACTTTACATATTAATTATTATATAATATATATCTAATATATTCATTAAATCTTTCATTATAACCATTCATGTAATATAGAAATGAAAAATGAATCTCATCGCTTCGTGGAGGTGTAGTCAGCAAGTATGCAAGAGTGATATTGTGGTTTTCAAATGGATTAGAAAGTAAAAAAAAAGTAGATATGAAATTATAATTATAGATGAAATATAATTTAATAAATATCATATAAATTAATTAGTAACATATTTATATCCATCCATGTAAATTGGATATAAAAGATGAATTACCCCGCTTTGTGGAGAAAGTAAGCTTTACATACACATGAGCGATGTTTTCTCTTTTCAAAGGATTTAAAATAGATTGAAAATTGTTTTTACATAATAAAAATAACATAAAATTATGTTAATAGAACTATATTTATTATTTTGGGATGGGAAAAAATAATTTATAAGATGTAGAAGAAGAAATAAACCATAAATAATAAGTAAAGTCAATTAACTATTCTTTAATATAATTCCTTTAGATCCTTTATTAAAACCTATTTTAAGGGTATTTTAAGAATAACTAACCTATAAATACTTTCTAGATATGTTTATAAAAGAATTAGTTAGGTTTATTTTGGTTATGTTTCATAAGAAGGTCAAAATAAAATATATAATGGGGTCCCTTGTATAAGTAAGGGGAGGGGCACTCTTGGGTTTAATTAAAGTATTATGTTAATATAAATTAATTTTCAAGGAAAATCTGATCAAAATTGTTATAATTTTAATGTCATATTATTTTAACTCTACATACACTCATAAAATATAATTTTTTCATTTTTTAGTTATGTTTTTACCCTTATTTATTAGTTCTAAATCTCATTCACTCCTTTTTAGATTATTGTAATGAATAAGTTTTTTTCTCTTTAGGGATCAAGAAAGTTATTATAATGGGAAAATTTACTCATAAAGATACCATGGTAGATATTTTGAACCATATCCAATTCACTTGTATTATCATAATATTTTTATCAATTCCAATTCCAATTATAAAATATTATTAATTATGATATATCCTTAATAGAAATATATGAAATATTATAATGTAATATGTGTATCATTCATGTAAAATTATTATAAAATTACATTAATTAGAGGATAAGGTATATATTCTATCAATATAATTTTTGAAATATTTTTATAGGTTTATATATAATATTAAACATTATATTTTGGTTTAACCCCTTGGTTAACATGTTTTAACCTTAAACACAGTAAGGGATTCTTCAATATTAATAGTTTATAATTTTACATATAAGGTAATAATTGACTCATTAATGGAAAATATAGGAAATTTTGGACCATTTATCATCTTATTTTTCATATATAAATATTTTTATGATTTTTAAATAGTAATAAAATATTATTTATTATAAAATATTCTTAATGTCATTTTTGAAATTATTAATTTAATTTAAAATTATATCCATTAATATAGTAATTTGATTTGAATATAGACATTTCATACATCCCTCATATTTTATATTGATTTAAAAAATTCTTCATACTCTATAACTCACTCAAAAAATTAATTTATTATTTTTAAATATAATTTACTTGGTTTTTCTATTAATTGCACAATCATTATGTTAGTGTTGCATAAACATTTAAGGTAATTATTTAATTACTGAAAATTAAAAATAAAATACCATGAAAAAAATCATTAATTTATTAAATAACCATTTATAACTATAAATATTTTTTTTCTCCTAGTGAAAAAATATTATAGATATTAAAAGTGGGAAACTGACCTTTTTTACTTTATTGTTTACTTAAATATAACAATGGTCAAAATCAAATTTTAAGAGAAAAATGCCATATTTTTTAATTTAAGATTATTATTGATGAAATATACTCATAAAGTGAAATAAGGAAAAGTTTTATAATTAATTTTAGGTCTTTTCATATTAGTTTTAACTCTAATTAACCCATTTTCCCATTACTGAGGTGATAAATTTTAGCACATTTAATATTCAGAATGCCTAAAAATAAAATGTTCCCATTCCCCAAATTTGTACATAGTAATTCCAAATATGTATAAAATTTATAAAAAATCCATATCTATATGAATAAGAAATTAATTTTAATATAGCCTCAGAAAAGGTGATAAAAATTGTATTTCTAGAAAGAAAATGTCTCATTAAGTATAGAATGTTTTTATATAAAAAACCTCATAAAATTAATTCTAGTAGAATTAATAGAATTGTAAATAATATAAATTAACTTATTTAACTTTAAAAATGATATAGAGAATATTTATTTTTAAATTCTTGAAATAAAAATAAATTTTTCAATATAAATTAGTATTTTTACTATTCATCAATATTTTAAGAAAATTCTCAAAAACATCACTCTTTGATAATTTTGAAATAATAATTTCAAAATTTATATCGTTTTTATCTAATATATTATCTAAAATTTCTAAGAAATAATTTTAATATTCTATCACCAAAATGAAATAAAATCGATTTTTGATGAAATCAAATTTTTATAAGAATAAACTAACTTTATGAAAAAAAAGTGATTATTTCATAAGAATTAATCAATTTATTTGTATTGAGTCTGGAATTTATATATATTTCATAATTTTTTTAAACCTAATCATTCATTAAAATTTAATAGCTAGGTTATAATGATCATACTTAAATAATAATATTTTGTGATCTGTTTAAGCTCAATGTTGTGTATCATGTATTCTATCTAACATAGACTTATTATAAAATATTAGTATATAATATAGATAATTAGTATAAATGGTCCAATATATTAAATAAATAATAATTGAGTAGTAAAAAGTTATTGTAAACAAATTTATGTTGGAATCTCAACTTACAGGGTATATCCATGTAGTTATGTAGGAACCGCCAATATAAGTGATGTGTTAGTTTGACTACCTCATATGTATGTATATAAGAAATTATAAAGTGTCATATGGAAAGAATGGTATGAAATACTCACGTATGTTCAATTAATTTCTACTTAATCATAATGAAACATGTTCATACATATAACTTTATTAAGTCCATGTGAGTCATTAATTAATTATAAGAAAATATTAAAGTATACAGTGTATATTATATACATTATTATGGGAAATATAAATAATTGAGGTAAATCACAAGGATTATTATAAGTATCCAATTGAAATTCATTTTTTATTTTAATTCTCTACATTTATATAACTTTTATGTGTAATGAATGTTTTTAGTTTCTCATTTTCAATGCTAACATTATTGGTTGCAGAGCATGAAAGAACTATTTATTGATATAATAATACCATGTTTATGATTAGTATTGGTTAGAGTTTGCCTTTATTATTTTATGATATTTTATTTTTTATGTTGGGTTTTATTTTTTATATAATCATCTTATAACATATAGTTATGTTTTTATTGCTGTGAATTTTATATTTTTACCATTTTAATTTATATTTATTTCACTACGGTGGTTAAATTAATTTATTGATATTTTTCAAAACTAATGAAGGAAATAATTTGCCTAAAACGATTCTTTACAAAAGAATTAAAAGTTGAAATTTTAATGGAATAAGAATTTTTTTCCATTTTTGGATTGGTAATATATAATTTTTTTCCAAGAAAGGGTGTTGTTAAAGAATAATTTTCAATGGGATTTTGGAATCAAAATAAAATATAGTTTTGAAAAATAATTGTTTTTTAAAATGAAATATTTTCTAAATAAAGATAATCATATCTAAGGAAATTAAAATGGTTGTTAGCACCTTGTTTTATGTTGACTGGTGTGTGGTATTTATAGAATCTTATGTATATACATATATTATTTGTAAGTGATATGTTTTATTGATTAGTGATTTTTGTTGGTTTTATGTGATAGTCATTGGGAATGTGTGGGTGATTAGGGATATGTACTACTATATGAGTATTATTATATTTAATTAATTTTTATTTTTTCTGGATTTAGGTAATTTGAATTATATTTTGGAGTATGATTTGGTGTGAATGATTTGTTATAGGTGTATATTTTGTTGTATATTAGTATTTATGCATGAGTAATGTGGTCATGTTTTAGTAATTTAAGATATGAGATTTTTTGGATTTTTTGATTTCATAAGTTTGGGTGTTTTGGTGATCATAACACTTATAGTTCTCAAGGGTGAGATTTCATATGGTGAGGATTTTTTAGTGACTCATATTTTACTTATATAGATTAATTTATTATTATATATTTAAAATATATATTTAAGAGATTGAAATATTGGTTGTTTTAATTTTTTTTTTTTTTGATATTTCAGTTCAAAATTTTATTGGGAATTGGTTATAGATTCTAAGGTTTTAGAATGAATTAATAAGTTTTTATATGTGTGGTTTGAAGTCCTGTTGTCAGATTAGGAATTCAAGTATGGTTTGAAGGTGGAACTACCTACAGTTTAAAATAGATGGTGGCACTCGGTTCCCATGGAGAGGTACGGTGTTCCTAGTGTAATGATAGAGGCACTAGTTACTTAGGGGTTCCAAAAGGTAATTTGTGGCCCAAGTCGATGTTCCAGGAATCCTATTCCCTTGGTTTCTAAATGGGGGAGTTTATTTTATTTCACTCTTAATCCTTCTAACCCCATTTACTTTACCTTTGAGCTCATTTCCCTCCCAGCCTTAAGATCCCTCATATGGATTCTGGTCGGTCTTCTCTTTACCCTCCTCCTACCACTTATTTCATGGTGGATTCATGGTATTTTTTCATGCTAAAATGTATTTTATCCTTTTTCAACTCTCCATTATTGAGCGGAACCTTAAACCACTTCATTTTTTTGATAGTTACAAATTGATAACATTATTTCCTCTACCATGAGTTAATAAATAATTAATGATCCATTGTTTAAATATTTAACAACTTATAAATGAAATTATATTATTAAACTTATTATTTATTCATTATTTTTTATTTTTTTCTATAGATTAGTTGTTATTTACAATTTATTATTTACATATCATTATACTATTTATTTTATTAAATCTCGGTGAACTGGTCTTTTTGGATGAATTTGGAAATTTTGGAAAACTGTTTCAAATGATCCATAATAAATAACTAAATTAGCCATATCATTTCTATAATATCATCATTACATGTAATAATGTCTAATATAATATATCGATTTTTATATAGATAGTAACCGTCCCTAAAAATATAGAATTTTAATAATGTTTTAACCCTATGAAGTGTTCCTTATGAAAGAAATAAAGCTTATAATGAATATTTTTGAATCTTGTAATGGATTATTCTATAATGAATATGAACCCTATGAACAATATGAATCCTATATAGAATAATAAAACTATTAAAACAATTTACCCTATGAATAAAATGTTCTCGATGAAGAAAATATACCCTATAATGTTCTAACCTTAAATGTTTTAGGATAATTATTTTTTTGTAGAGATTTACAGATGTTATTATAATTTTAAAATTTATTTACGAATCCTAAATTTAAATTTAAATTTATTAAAATATCATTGGAAATAATTATAATTATATTGTGGTAAATATCAATGTGATTAATGAATGTATATTATGAAGTATTTATTATTATTTTTATTTATATGAATTAATCTAATGAGATTATCTATTCAATATGGTTTCTTTTTTATAGAATTTTCATATAAATTTAAGGAATCATATACATGAGGAATAAGTTATTGATAATATATGATTGTGGTTTTTAGACTTGAAAGGAGTACATATTTATTTTTATTTCTATCTATTTAGTGGATAAAGAAAACACATGCAAATGTAACCATGATAACATTGTGAGTTTTTTTGTTATAAGGTTCTATATAGTTCAACAAAGATTCTAGAATCATCCATGTTTTATTATTTTTGGATTCATAGATATAACTACAACACTTAATAATTAATATTATTGGAAAGTTTATGAAGAACCTTCTTATGAAAACATTTCAATTTTGAAATTTCAAGCAGTTTCATTGTCTATATTTTTTTATGGGAAGTTGTATGCACTACACTGTGTCATTATATGAGTTATTCTACCCATAAATGGTACTGATTAGTTCTTACTACATGAACAAAAGTAAGTGAAATAGGTTTCAATTAACCATATAAAAAATCAACAGGTTTGGAATTCTCCCAGTATAAAATCATGTGTTTGATCTTCTCTTACAAAAAATGTGGTTAGGTTTGGGGCTTATCCTTTATTGAAAGTCTTGAGTTATTTCTTATCTTATTGTAAAATTATAGGATGGGATTGCACCTTTAAAATAATATTTTCTATATTGGGCATCTGAACTTCTAGGATAGAGATTGAATATTAGACATAAGAACATTTTAGTCTAAACTAACATAAAATAAACATGTTCATATGTATTTTATTTAATCCCACACTCTCCACACATCCAATACATTTATAATTTAAAATTTTAAAATTCTAATAATATTTAAACACCAAATTCCACTGATATAATTTTATGTAACTATGAATTTTTAGATTGAAATATTTTCCCCCTTTTTTCATATCATCACTATGGATGGGACCTAACATCATTACATATTAAACTATTTTCATTTAATCATATTTTTTGTAAATTAATTTTTTGATTTGGTATTTTCTTAAGACAAGGTAAAATCTATTCAAAATCCTTGGATCTTATTTTTTTTGTTGAGTAGAGACCTATGCACATTATTTATCTATTTTTATTCACTATTTTAGTGGGACTTTGTGTTTCAGTGATTTTACTATGGTTTCCATGATTTTAGTATTTGATTTAGGCCTTATTTGGTCTAATTTATTTTATATTTTCTTATAATGAGTTTCTATCATGATTTTATAGGTATTTTTTTCTAGGTATTTAGGTTGGTTTCTCTTTGGTTTTTATTCTGGTAGTTTTTATTACACGGTTAATTTATTATTAATGGTTTTGGATATGATTTTTGGGATTTTTATGTTTCCATTAGTGTATGATGGAATATTAATTAAGGATATACTCATTTAAGGGGTTTTAAATCATATATAATTCCTCAATACTTTCTTTAAGTTTTTTTATAATAGTTTTTTTAATGTTTACAAATAATATTATACTTATTTTTTTCATTATATAAATTAAGTGTTTTCAATTAATTCATTATTGAGTAACAAAAATAATTTTTATATAAAAATTCTCTAATATATTTTGGATACATTTCATACAAACTTATTTTTTATTTGAATTATAATTTTAATACTTGAGAATAATTGTTTAACCATAAAATGGATTTTGAGTGCCATTTGACACTAGATAACACATATAATATGTTTATGCTTTCTTTACATGAAATATATTTGAAATAAATACCATCTATTTTTATTTATTTAAACATAAAATGTATAGTAAGAATAATGATTCATGTATTAACTTATTGGGGATATATAATCAGTATATTTCTTCAACGTAAATGAAACAAATAATTTGATTATTTTTTACTAACATTATAAAGGTTTTTTAGGGCATTACAACATGTAATAACTTTTATTTTGGTGAGTGAAGTGTCTATTATTTTTAAAATGTGTTTAGAATTCCATTTTAATATGTTACCAGTTTTATAATAATAGTCATACATCCATCACGAACTCAATGATGTACTCTTAAACTCTATAAGAATTCTAATGAAAATTGGAGTTCTTTAGTTAAATTAAAATAACATTTGAGGTTGTTTATATATTCCACAAGATATCTATTTTGGAATATATTTATTTAAGAATACTCATTCATTATTTTAACTTGTCGTTTGGATTTAAGGGGGAAATCAATTATCTACCAATAAATTTATTCCCTTTTAAAACCCAATAGTGATTATGGAGTGAACATGGTCACTAAATCTTGTATTATGTTCCCTTAATAATTTTTTTATTTTGGAAATAATTTATTTAAATTAAAACCCTTTATAATTTATAGGTTTATGATTCAAAATTAACCCAGTTTAAGAGTTTTATTATTAAAGAGATAATGACTAGGTTAATTAAAGTGGGAAAAAATGTAATAGTTTTAAACACATTTGGTTTTATAAAATAGTTTATTACACAAATAGATTATTATGTTACAAAAATATAAAATTGATTCTGTTCCATGGAGTGTTAAACTTGTTTTTGGTTTCATACTAAGACATCATTTTAATTTGATTTATAAAAATAAAAATTTCCCTGAACATGTTTTTTTATTATTTTATGAAACTATATATTTCAAGTTAAACCAATTGAATTATTTTTATGTGGTAAAAAGAGTGAGGTATGAAGCTTTAATTATTAATTAATTCATTACATGAATCACATTTTGTCTTTTAAGTATTCATTAAATATAAAGAATGCAATTAGAAATGAGTGTGCCCCTAGTATAGACTATAAATTTCCTATGAATTCAATTGTGATAGGTTTGGATCTTGGGTAATATTTCAGAGTATATAACTCATTCTAGTTGTTGATCCAATTTTAGTTCTTTATAAATCTATATTCCTTATATTCATTAAATATAAAAATCCTTATACCATGTATAGATTTTCTTATTACATATAAAATTATGGTTGTTAATTTTTTCAAAGTGAACATGGTTATTGTTTTTATATATTGAGGATGATGGTTGTTAATATTTATATTTTATTTAACCATAAATACTTCTTTAATATATCAATCATGTCATTTATTTTTGATATCATTTGTGTTGGTCGACATAGGTATCTCTATTATATTGCATTTAGAATTATTACAAATTGTTAAAGTATGTGTATCACATGGGATGGGTAATAATTCCCTAGATCAGTATAAACTTTTCCTTATACTAAATTCATCTCAAATCCTATGTGTTTAGATTTAATTAGGTTTATGAATTTTTAAACCCTTCATAAATTGAGAATTATCATTATAGTTTGTATTATTCTATGAATTGATTCATAATTTGTTTATTTAATGTTGTTATTGATAACTATTTGAAAATATATATATATATATATATATGTATGTATATTGATCTATAACACACACCAGAGTGTAATCGATGTGTGTTGGAACCATGGTCGTTACCTTATGAGTTCCCATGAATACCTGTTGATATACAAGTGATTTTCTCTTAATGGAAAGGTATGTTTTTTGTATCATCCATATTTCGCTCAATGTTTGAATTACGGACTATATATCAAGTTTTTCATTTGGATATCTATGTGAGTAACTTATTTTGTACCATAGACTTCTATTAGAGTTCTGTAATTTTTATATGTATTTAATTTCATTCATGTGGCATTATTTTTAACTTCTTGTTTTTAAGATATAAAATTTTATAAACCATCTCCCACTAGTGTTCCTCAAAAACTTATAATTATTAAATAATATTTTTTTATTGTAATGTGCACCAGAGATAATATGGTGATATTTCCTTGTAATTTTTGATTATTCTAGATGGATCATTAAATTTAAACCCCTCTAAAATCTAAGAATCTACAGCTGTCAAATGATTCTTCTTACCCGAACAAAATTTTTCAACACCATACCAATTACAAATTTGATTTATACCATCTTCCCAATGGAACATAAAGTGCATTGTGTAAAATCACTAGTCAACTAATTGAAACACTAGTTGGGTTCCACAACCAATTTCCTCATTGGGTACACCAAGGAAAAAAAGTACATTGTGGTTGTTTTTAGCCACCAATATCTTCTATTCAACCACCAATCAACTAAGAACTCCCATTGGGGATTTTACACCTAATATATTACCTTAAACCATCCAATTAATTTGTTAAAACTTTTCCAAATTTTTATTCTATGATTACAACTTTGAAAATTCAAATTCTATCATACACAAAAATAAAAGAAAATCCAAATCTTATTTTAGCTAACCAATACCTAAAGGTGTGGATCATTATAATAAAAAAGTATGTTTATTAGAAAATTTATTCCGTAGTATAACCCTTGAGGTTATTCACTTATATAAAATTGTCTTTTCCCTTAGAGAATGACCATTGGAGATGATACTTGTATGATTTTATTTCATTCTAGTATAGCCTAAGAGGATGTTGATATATGTGAAATCCATAATCTTTCCTTCAAGCATTTGATAGTTAGGATTATCCCATTAACAAGATATGTACAAAGAAAGTATAAAAAAATTATGAACATCCTTATGGTGTAGGTAGATTATTTTATGTTATTACTTGCTTTATCTTTATTTAGTGGTATTCAAGGTTATATTATGCCATGTTATTCATGTTGTAGTTAAGTTGAATCATGTATTTACCCATAAATTAGAATAGTGACACTTGATTATAATATTTCTTCAAGATAGTGATTTAATATTCGTTACAACTCCCTACTCCATATTTTATACTCACACCCAACATGTGCAAATTTTTGTGTATTGTAATTTAGTTTACTTAACATACTTAAGTTTCCAAATCTTGAGATCTAAATCAGATCACCATAAGGCCTCAAGCACACTCCCTATTCACTATAGGTTGAAATCTTATGGTTTGGGATAAAATAAACCCTTGGGGAATAATATTCCATAAAAGATATAAACCCAAATATAGTAAATCCTTAAATATATATATATATATTGTTATTGTCATTACTAATCCATTAAACACAAACTCTTAGCCTAAATATTTATGTTTTACAATATAATTTCAAAATAAGAATTTTTTATAGACATAATATTAATAATTTTACCCAAATTCATAATCCATAAAAATATTATAGTCATACATTCATCAAGGATCTATGGCTTGCCACTAAAAAAGAATTAATCCTTTATTTTTTTGTACCATGTCTAAAAAAATCTACATATCCATCAGAGTACACATAAATTGGGTGAGTATATGTTCATTATGATTTACCCCATGACTCCAAAAAATCCATACATGAATAATCCAGTATTTAATTCCAATAAAAGGTTGATAAAATAATTATAGAAATGTATTTAATCAAAAATATTTTATAAAACAACTTTTTATTCTGATATAAAATAGCTAATAATAAAATAATAAGCATCTTTTAATTGAATTGTTATATCACAATATTATTTTAGAACATATATTTTCTCATTATTTAATTTGAATTATTTGATATATTTATTTACATGAAACACAATGCTTACATTAAGCATGTCATACTATTGAAATATATTTATAAATTTTTTATTAGTAAAATGAATAATAAATTATATGTTGATTATCGATTTTTTGGAAATGAAGATAAAATATTTAAATGTAAGAGTTATTTTTAATTAAATAGTTTTTTAATGTATTTTTAACGTAATAGATTAAATTAGTCACCATTAATAAATGATTCTAACTAAATAAATAAAATATATCCTTTTAAATTAATTAACATTCATTTAATTTTTTTTCCATATCAAGGAATAATAGTAATGTCATTTGATGCTTCAAAAATATATTTTCTTCATAAATGGTTTTTATTTCATTTTCTGTAGAGATATTATAATTAATTTCAACCTATTTGAATATATTAATTTTTTTAAAAATAAAAATAATTTTATAAATCATACTTTCAAAATTATCTTAGAGTGAATGGTGAAAAATATTGATTTACACAAAACAATAATTTATTTTCTTTAAATCAAGTCATTTTAAAGCCCCATTATAAATTGGATTTGGTTAAAAAATAACATAGTGTCCATTTTTTAAAAAATAATCTAATTAATTCCAAATAAACTTACATTTTATTTAATTTTTTTAAGTTATTTATAATTATTGAAATTTTTATTCCTATATACTATTTTTTTGTGTTTTAAAAAATTATTTTAAAATTATTTTCTACCACTTATAAAAAATGATTCTTGAAAAATGTATTTAATATTTACAATTAAGTTGTTAAAATTTTTTAATGATCTCAATTTCATTTTTTGACATTATGAATTCTAATCTTAGAACAAATGTTTTCATTGTGGTAAAAGGATGAAATGGGTTTATTTTCCTTAAAACATTGTTATATGGTCAGAAAATATCGTCTTAATTATTATTAGATGAGGAAATGTCAACCTTATTATCCTATAATTAAATTGGATTGGTTTTAGTTCTAATTTAGTATGAGCAAGACAATTATAATATTTAAAAGTTAAGAATAATTACAAGTGTGACACTCCCCTCGCTTAAAAAAGTTAACCTCCTCTTATCACTAATCCAATCATATTTAGCCCTTTATCCCAACCAATATCCAATTAAATACTCTCCAAAACATTCTCCTAATGACCTAAAGGTTCTCATATCACCCAAATAATGACCTATAAGGACTAGGGTGTAAGCCAAAGGAGGTGTTCTGAAGAAGAGATATAACTATCAACTAAGTTAGGTCATGTTTATTTATTATTTTAACTAATTATAACCTATAATAAATATGTTGGTATAGTAAAATCAGAATCCATAATATATTTAAATATTATTATTTTCATATTACACCCCTTTTTATATTCTTTCCCATTTTCTTATAAATGAAAACAACACTTGTGTGTACATGTACCATCTCCACGATGGGATGTGCTTCGTTTTCATCACTATATCAAATGGATGGTTATATAGATGGGTTTATTGGATATATATAATTTTTATAACATATTTATTATTGTTAAATGATAAAATATTATCATCCATCTTACCCTCTAATCTGTTAGAAATAATAACATCGCTCATGCATATGTGTGGAGTATCGTCTCTATGAAGTGATGTAATTTGTTTCTCATCACCACTATATATGGATGGTTATAAAAGATTATATAATGAATAAAAATTATATTAATTACATTATTTATTTTCTTGATATGATGAAATCATTACCAATATATAAGTACCAGAACTTTTGAACCAAATCATGCATGGAAAACAGACCAGTTTTCACCTAAATAATGATTTTAATAATGTATTATTAATTAAAGGGTAATTAGAAATTATAAAGGAATGATATATATATATATATATTAATATGGTTTAGTATTACAATTATAATAATTCTATATTTATTATACAAGAGTTTTTAATGTGTTGGAAGAAAAACGAGACCTAAGGTAAAGATTCTTCATCTCAATATTGTTTCATTGAGAGAAGTTTCAATATATTCACTAATTTTTCTTTATATGGTGTATATACTACCAATTTGATATATTATATAATTAATATATTCATATTAATGGTGTTTAATGTTCTATAACAATTTATTTCATTCAATAGTTCTATTATTAGAATGTTATTAAATCGGTAAGGGTTTATGTTACAATATCATTTCGTATATAGATTATCTATGATAAATTTCCAATATGGGGAATTATATGATACTTATATATAAAATAAAATATTTTTTCTTCTCCTATGGTTATTTTTTTCATGTTTTCACAAATTGTTTCTCTCTTTGGTATGTAAAACTGTCAAAAAATTGTTATTAGGAAAATCTAACCTTATTTCTTCTTTTTGGGTCCAGAATCTTTCTATTCTATGTCTATATTATTCAAAATATTTTATGAATATTTTTATCAACAGATTATTTTTTTAGAAAGGTTATTTTTTATAACCATTTACTTTTTTTACACAGTATTAAAATTAATCGGTTTTAAAACAATATGACTCACTCTAAGGTTTTTATAGAAGTGTGAAAAAAATATTCTTTTTTAATGTATACAGTGTGAATGAATTTACCATTTTCTATTTCCTTCCTTAATCATTAATATTACATTTCATGTTTCAATGTTTAAAAAAAATTCAATTCCAATTTTTCTAATATTTTTGGTTTTAAAATTTACCAAAATAAAAAGGGATGTTTTCTCTTAATTTTCAAAGTGTCTTTTAAATTCTTTTATAAAAGATATTTTTCATATATATAAACTTACATTATGGATTGTTGTGATTCACTGGGTATATTGTTTTATTATACCATACAATTTATTATTTTGGATGGAATATTATTATGATGCTTTATGAATGATTCTTTTAAACCCATTATTTTTCCAAAAGTTAATTAATTACGATAAAATCTTTATGAAGATTGTTTTTTATATAGGTTATACTATAATGATTGTTTTTATGATATTTCGGAAAAAATATGTTTGGGTTCCATTATGTGATGGGTGGTTCTATATTTTTATATCCCTCGAATGCATTACATTAAGTTTGATATCTCATGAGATAATATGGAATAGAATGTGGCGTGAACCTAGTCTCCTAAGGGACTTTATCCACTATAATTGTCTTAAAAATGGATCTTGATTAAAAAATTTATTGAATGGGAAGTATACCCAATGAACTATGGGAATATATAAACTATGATAGCCTTAATAGTTTTCCTTGACTATGGAAATCATTTCCTATAGTTATATATATGATAAAAACTTATTTCTTTTGATTATTATATGTTCTCATCGATCATGATTAATTACTGATGATTTTTCACTCTTATGACTTATGTATTTTGAAATAAAAAATCATTATTCCAAGAATAATGACTAATGATCTTTGACTGGTTGGGTATGACATTTTTAAGTTATGATCATGTTATTATACCCTTATGCTTATCTTTTATGATCATTGATTGATATCACCTATGTACCCTTAATGACAATTTGAGTTCACCCTTTCTTATATTTCTATATCCTTGGGTTATGAGGATAAATTATTAATAGGGTATGCCTAATAAGGGTACTAAGTGAGAATAATTTTATTGTATATGTTGAATATATTTCTTGAAATTAGTTTTTTTAGTTTCTAGTCTACAAATATACGAAAAAACTAAGGCTATTAGTTGTTAATTTTTATAATATGTATAGAATTTTAAATTAAATAATGACATATGTATGTTTGAAACTCATGGGTCATCATTATTGGTTTCAATGAAATTTTTATTTATTTATGGATATTAGGATTAGAAAACATAGTGAAAACCTTTGGATAATTCTATATATACGATAACATCATATAATTTTGTTAAGGTAGATATTGTGTTGTTTCCTAGCAACAACATCAATGTTGAGGTACAAAAAATTGGATGCAGTATTTAGAATAGATGCACATAGGGTAATAAACATGAAAATTCTAGTTGAGTATTAACTTGATCTTCATAATCGCATAAAAAAGAGGCCTAAATACACACCTGATTCAAAACACCCATGTGATATTCTTTTTTAATTCACATTCTCTTTGTGAATTGCTACGAATAATGAGATGATATAAGCTAAGATAACCTATGATGAACTAAAATTGATATAGGAAAAACATAAAGATTCCTGGGTTGATGAGAAGGTTTCATAATTCAAATATCTTAGAAATGATTTTTTTACTTTAATTAATGTTTATTGATACTCATATGGAACATTTGGTTTTAGAAATTGGTTAGAACAAAGAGGAATTGTGGGAAAAAATATCACAGATAGTTAAACGAACTTCCTCATGAGAAACCAAATGGAATGTGAAATATGATTAAAATATTTTGAATATTTCTAATCAACTAACTTGAATTTTGGTTAGTAACATGAACATAGTAGAAATTAAAAAATAGAGAAAAAATGGAGTTTTAGGAATGTTAAGGTGATAAAGACCAAAGTGGAAAGAATATTACATTTTCTATATACTAATAATGTGGGAAAAATAACCCATGAAAATTTATTAAAGGAATGAGGAAATTTTATATATATGGAAAATAAGCTCAAAATGTAGAAAATTGATTATGTAAATTGAATAGTATATTTGATGCAATAATGGGTAAAAGAGTTCATCCTAAGGTTCCATTAACAGTCTGATTTCTTAAGTATAGTAAATTTAGTGACTATATAAGTTAATAACCTAATCCAAGGGATTAGAAGGATGATAATAATCAATAAATCAAAACAACAATAGAACAAAATAAGTCCTTTGAAATGAAAACTACTAAAGTTGGTTCTGAAAATCAAATGGAGTAAGATGTACTAAATATCCACTCAGTAAATATGAGTGTTGTATTTGGTTCTTGTTCAACCCAATCCTTTTTACTTATAATGTTTTATAAGAAAATAAAATCTCCACCCTGATGACTAGATATTGAATTATAAATAAAAAACTTATAGAATATTTTACCTCTATTTATGCTTTCTATAAATATTTTTATTCTCTCATTAGTTGGATTTGATGTTATTTTGTTTTTGTATTACCTCTATTTATATTTATCCCATATCAATTATTAAGCAATGGAAGTCACATTTTATGTTTCTAAATACCCTATAATCGTCTATTTTATAATGATGATCATGAACATTGAATGGAAATTATTTCTTTTATATGGGAATTTCTACTTATTCCATAAGGGGTACATATCTCAAAAGGTTAAGGAGAATATCAACATTAAATATATGGTGGAATTATCTACATGTTAAAAGGTGTTATATATGTACTTACTATAAAATCTGTATTGACATAGATTTAGTTGAATATTAACTAAATGACATGATTGGAGTTTATTAATGATTATGAATACTCAATACATTACCACCCTATGAAGGAAAATAAGGTGCTTGATTCTTTGAGTCTAAAGGACCATGAAATTTTTTACCACATTAGGATTGAAATAGATCTAGTACATATGGATTTAGAGAATATTGACCATGAAATCATAGGAAAAGGGAAAAGGTCCCATTTTTCTCCCTTGAATGTTCCATAATTCATTTATATTAATATTAATGAGGTGCATAAGAATGATATAGACTTGGAAAATAAATTAAAGATTGTTTTTGAGTTCAACCTTGACAGTGATGGGATGATCAAATTGAAGAACAATGTATGATTTCCATAAGCACCATACTTGAATATGGATCTATTTGATGAAGCTAATGGTTCATTATTATCTATTCTTCATGGAAGTATGAAGATATAAAGAGAACTCAAAAATATTTTTTGGTGGGGAAACATAAAGAAGTATATTTTAGAGTATGTATAATATTCCTTTGTATTACAACATATTAATGGTAATAGATAAAATTATAAGATTATGTTATAACCATTTACCTTAACAAAATTGAAATGGAAAACATCACTATGTATTTCATTGTCAGGATCCCTAAAATATCAAAATTCTATAACACCTTTTGGGTTTTTGTTGATCTCCGTATAAATCCAACACATTTTTTCTCTTATATAAGATTTATCACTTGGATATATTTCTAGGATATAATTATCTGGAAGTGATATGGTTTCATGTAGTACTATTTTCTATTATATCTAATCATCGTTTGAAGTTTTCCTCAATGTTTTGGAGAAGTGTTCAACATGAATTTAATGTGGGATTGAGCATCATCACTATATATCACCCTGAAAGTGGTGGTCATCCTGAGAGGACCATTTGAACCCAAAAATATATATTTAGATACTATTCTAGTGAATTCAATGGTGGTTTTTATGAACATATTTATTTAGTTAAATTTCCATACAATAATATATTTCACTCAAACATTTAGTTGGAAACTTAAAATTAACACAATGGTAGTAAGTAAAAAAACTCTAAAACTATTGGTTGAAGTTGTAGAATGAAACATATTTGGACCTGATCTTATTGGGTAAGTTAAAGAGAATATTAGATCCATTAAATATCACATCAGAGCATATAGAAGTTATAAAAGTGATATATTGAAAATCATTGGTGAGATATAGAGTTTGGTGTTGGGGATATGTAATTCTGATGAATATGTCCTTGGAAAAAGGTTTTGGTATTTCCAAATAAGGGAATGTTGGGCCCAAGGTACATCATTCCCTTTGAAATTATTAATCATATCAAGGGGTTTCTTATCACCGGGTCATTCCACAAAACCCTTCCCATGTTCATGATGTGTTCCAAGAATATATATTGAGGAAGTATATGTCTTATCATTTACATTTAATGAACTCAAATTTTATACTATATGAGCATGATTTTTCTTATGAGGACATATCACTAGAGAATCTTGATCTAATAGAGAAGGTGTTATAGAAAAGTACCACTCACATGCTCAATGTTTTTTTGGTAAAAATATAAACTAGGGAATGCTACATGGGAACTTTATGATATAATTATTAGAAGTTTCTTCATTTTTTTATTTTACTATAATTCAATTTCAATGGATAAATTCTTTTAAAGGGGTAGAATGTATCACCATATGATTTTAGAATATATATTGTTTCTTTATTAAATTTGAAGTGTTTAATATCTTTATTTACCACAAAACTAATATTATATGAACCATGATTTAATATTAGAATATATATATAATTGTTTTCCCTAATAAATCAAATATTCAATTATATGTTGATTATCAATTTCGTAGAAATAAAAAGAATATCTTTTCAGGGAAAAAGTGATATTTTGATAAAACAACTTTTGTGTGCATAATGTATTATTACCTTATTAAATCATGTTAATACGTATTTATAAATGATTATAACAAAATAATAAAATTATATCTAAATAAATTAATTAAATTTCATTTAATTTTGTTCATTAATCAAGGAATGGGAATAAAGTTATTTTATGCATAAAAATACATTTTCATCATAAATGGTTTTTAATGCATTTTATATGTGGTTATTAAAATTAATTTCTTACACCTATATTAGTTTTAATTTATAAAATAAATATAATTTTTTAAATAATTTTAAAATAATCTAAGAGTTAAATTTTGAAATTTTTCTGAAAAACTTATTTTTTAATGAATAGTCAAAATTCAGGATTTTGAAAAATGGTTATATAATTTATTGAAGTAATTTAATTGAAAATTACAATTATACTTTTTATTTTTTTAAAATTTAAAATAATTTCCACTTTATTAAATCTTATATAATTAATTCCATAGAAATCATAATTTTTTTTGATTTTTTTATAAGTTCATTTTTATGCATAAAAATGTTTTCTTCCAAAAAAACTATTTATCATTGAATTATACACAATTTTTTAAAATAAATTTCATAAACTTATAAAAATTGAATCATAAAAAAAATTATTACATATTTAAAATTAGTATTATCAATTTAAGTAATGATTTCAATTTCATTTTTTTCATTATGAACAGTATAATTGGTAATAATATTGCTACTATAGTAGATGGGTAAAATGGGATAATAATGGTAAAAAACTATGATAATGTCAAAAAAACTCTTCTTAATTATTATTTTATGAGTTTATTTTTAACCTTATGAAATTATCTTTGAAATTGAAAATTTTTAGTCTCACTTGACCATGATTAGAACACTTATAATATTAAAAAATTAGGAATAATTACAAGTGTGCCACTCCTCTCACATATAAAAATGAACTTTTTATTATCACTTATCCACACCAATTTAACCACATATATCGACCAATATTTTCACAAATACCATCCCAAAATTATATCCCATGACCTAGAGTTCTTGTACTCAAAACAAATACCAACCGAGAAGGCTTAAGGTGTAACCCAAAGAAGGCCTTCCAAAGAAATGAGAAAACTCTTAACTGAGTTCTTTAATGTTTATTAGTTATTTATCCTCTATAAAAACATTAATATACATGATTTATTAATGAAATATTATCTCAAATACCCTAAATTGTTATTTTTTTTATATTACACCCATTTTTCATCTTCTTTTCCATCATATGGTAGATGAAACAATCGCTCATCTATACATGTGGACTACCGCATCCAAGAAGTGATGTGTTTCATTTATCTATGCCATCTAAAATATATTGTTATATAAATGGATTTAATTGAAATTTATGTTCTTTGAAAAATATTTATGATTCTATAAAGAAAAAATATTATCTAACTTTTACCATACCATCTAATGGATAATGATAACATCACTCGTCTGTATGTGTGACCTACCATATCCATGAAGTGACATAATTCATTTTTCATCACCATGTTATATTTATGGTTATAAAAGTGTATATATTGAATAAATATGATATTTATTAAATTATTTATATTATATAAATTATTAATCCATGAACATAGTGCATGTACTGTAACTTTTGAACTAAAACATGCATGGAAAACGGACAACTTTTTGCCTGAATAATGATATTATAAAAAAATTATTCATAAAATGGTAATTGAAAATTTTAAATTGATTATATATGTTATTATATGTATTAATATTTTTTTATAATATATTTATAATAAATATATATTTTTTATATAGGATGTTTCAATGTGTTTTAAGCAATATGTAACCTAAGGTAGGGGTTCTTCATCTCAATATTGTTTTGTCTAGACTTGAATCATATTATAAAACTATTTTTTTTATATAATGTATATACTACCACTTTAATATATTATATCATTAATATATGCACAAAAATTATATTTAAGTTTCTATTATAAGTTATTTCTTTAAAATGTTTTATGATTTAATAGTATCCAAAGCAGTAAGGGTTTATGTTATAATCTCATTTCTTTTTGGGATTGCCTATGATATATTTCTAATGGTGGAAATTATATTTTAATTATATTTTAATTTAAAAATATTTTCTTATCCACTTTTTATTTCCTAGTTTTTCATTTTCCTTTAAATTTTCCCTCTTTTCTACTTCAAATTATTTGGAAATTATTTTTAATAAAATTATGTCTTACTTCTTATTTTTAGGTCAGGAATCTTTCTCCTCTGTGTCATTATTCATCAAAAACAATTATAGATGTTTTTATATATATTTATATTGTTAGAGAGTTAATATTTACTGCCTTTTAATTTAATTAAAATCTATTAATATCAAACTTTCCAAATAATTTTCTTATGAATCATTTTTGAATTTTTAAAATTTCTTGAAAAATGCACTTTTTTATATATACCGAATTAATAGATGTATTCGCCAAAATTTACTTCCATAACAAATAAGATTAAATGATATTTTTTATAGGTTTTATAAAGAAAATCAAATTCATATTTTTATAGGAATTTTTCTCTTTAAAGTTTCCAAAATAAAATGGATGTTTCCTTTTCATTTTCAAAATGTATATTAAATGCTTTTATAAAAGGGATTTTTTATCTATGTCAATATAATTTATGAAATTTTTTGCTTCACTAGTGATATGATATTATGATACAATTATCTTTTCTCTCTATATTTATTATGATGATTATGTTTTAAATATTATTCTATTGAACTCATTACTTTCCCATGAATTAATTATGTTTTGAAGAAATATTTATGAATCACTTTTTTCATGGGTTATGTAATGATGAATACATTTTTGATATTGTGGAACACTTAAATATAATTTTAAATATTTAATTTTTGGTCCGAGAATTATTTATATCTCTAATGAATTATGTAAATATTGATATAAAAGTGATAATATTTACTTGAATGGGGAGTGGATCAGTAAGGGACTTTATGAACTATAATTGTCCTGGCAGTGATCCCTAACTAAAGAAATGATCAAATGTGGAGTAAACCCAATACACTATGGGAATTTACCCCTTATATTAGTAATGTATGTGATACTTGAATAATTATGTTATTTTCTATTATTATGTATAGAAAAAAAATGTATATCTTATAATTATGATATGTTCTTATGGATCGTAATTGATTATTGACGATCACATGCTCTTATGACTTATATTTTTTTATGACAAAGCCTTATGTCATGACTTCTGATTAATGATCTTTGACCTATTGGGTATAACTTTGATATCTTGTGATCATGTTATTATACCCTTATTCTTATCTTATACTCACTTATGATCAATGATTTATATCTCCTATTTTTACCCTTATTGAGAATATAAGCTTATCATTTCATATATTTTTATTTTACCATGTTATGAAGAAATATTTTAAATAGTGTGTGTCTAAGAATGGTTTTATGTGATAATAATTGTTTGGGATATGTTAAAGATATTTCATGTAGTATGTTGATTATGTATACAATCTCTAAAGAAACAAAACATTTATGATTATAAGGCTTGTATTTTTATGAGATTTGTTGAATATTCATCTAAAAAGATGTGATATTTATGTATGAAATGCTTAGGTAATCTCAATAACAATGAAATAATATTCTAATTATCACCCTTATGTCATATAAATAATATAATCATGAAAAATCTCATTATATTCACAATTTAATATCCCCATATCAAAAATAACCTATATAAATCATATAATTATTAGTTTCATATGACTGTATTATCAAGTATGAGGTATCACATGATAAAACCCAGTGGTTTTTCTTAACCAATACTCCAAGAAAACCCATGAGTTTTTGAATAATTTGGACTAGCTTATTATGAAAAATAATTTGACTAGTTCACCATAGGACATCAGGCACACCTATCCATATTTTAGAGGCTATTGACTAGTAGCGAGAGTCTAGGGTGTCATAGTAGAGAGCCAATAACCCCATATATGAGTGTGAAATAATGTAAAAATAACCCAATAACATCTACATCATCACATTAAATATCATAGAATAAATAATTATATCCAACAATAATAAATGAATATGGAAGCAATACATGCTCAAATAGTCAAGATAGATTGCATGAAAGATCATCCACTAATCTCATCGCATATAAAAGGTAAAAAAACAAGACTATAAAAGAGGATCTAGAAAAATACTAGGACTTACCACCAATATTCTAGTCCAACGTGAGCTACTCTATATCTAACACATAGTATCAGACCTTAGTCAAACCTGTACCTACAACCAAGTGAGGGCATCCTGTTTACCCAAGATCAAGGGAAACTCATGTAGGGTGTGAGTAAAAAACTTAGTAGGGAACCACCATTGTAGTCCAATACATACAAAAATTCAGTGATATATTCATGTGACATAGTATGAATAAATAACATCTAATTTAAAATAAATATTAAATAACAAACCATTATTGATCATCAATTCCCCAATCCTAGTGGACCATTTCTATATCATCTTGTTCCATACATTCTCTAAGCAGATTGTGATATAATTTCCACCCATAGTGATCCAAATATATGTGGGGAGGGGGGTTTGAGCCCTACCAACAGACCCAAGGAGCTTTTCCAAGGAATCCCAGTAATCATGTACCCATGTATGGAGGGTTTTTTACCTACCCACAAACCAATAGAACACATCAAAGGAATCATGGTATGATTAAGACTTAGTGTGGGGGTGTTCCCTACCCATATACCCAAGGTACACATCTAAGTAATTACAATAATATCATGTCCTAGTCTGTGTGGGGTGGGTCTATTCCCCACTAATAAACCAAAGGACCATTTCTAAGTAATCCTAGTAATATAAAAATGGACATTAGGGAATATGAATTTATCATGCCCCTATAACTTATAGGTACATAATAGCTTCACATCTGACCTTATATTGTATCACAACCAACTTCTAGGAAATTTTCAAGTATTATACCCACATATCCTAATGTTATGTTACACTATGACATTGGCCAATATATTTGATCAAAACTACATACTAGGTCATAATTAGGTTTCAATACCTTATTACCATGAGAAAAATAATTCCCCAGTACCAGAAACAATATTTTATCAAAACCACCTACGATGGTGTGAACATGCATCATGACTTTATTACCCCAAGATACACAATGCATTGATACGTAGCCCTATATCATATCATAACCGCATACTTAAGAGTATATAGGTATCAAACCCTTATTACCAGGATATATATAATTTACTAGTTCCTAATCCCATATCATATCATAATAAGGCTCATAATCCAAGCCCCTAGAAGCACATCTTGGCATTAATTAATGTATCACAAATACAAATTAATTATAGAAGGAATAAATAAATTAAAGGATTTGATCAAACTCCTAAAACCATCCAAACTTTTCATAGTCCATCAGCTCACATGCAAGGTAAGGGTTCTATGGTGACACAAATTAACATCTATAACCAAGCCCATATTCACTGGATCAAGGATGGTCTATAATTAGTGTCTTTAATGATATACCCTATTTCATCACACAACAGATCCACCCTCTATGGTGTCCCCTTTAGAATGAATCACCCTATGGGGAAACCCATCACTCTGGGGAAGCAAATCCCTTAATATATTCAAAACAAATTACATCTCACTAGGTGTAACACCCCAAGATATAATAAGATATATTCTTTTTAATTTCTTTGATTTATTCTATTGTACATTACACCAAGATTAGCTTCTACTATACGCAACACCATATTAGATTGTTGTATACGCAATACTATTCTTGGCTTGTGTTACACAAAATTTCATGTTCATTTTGTAGAACATATTCTACACAACATTATGTATAGATTTTTTTTTTAATGTATAAATTAAATATGTTTTGATTATGTTATAGGAAACACCAATGGTAACTTCCACTACAAACATCCCTAACTTGGCTTGCATTACATGCAATTGTGACCTTCCTCGATAGCGTGTGTAGTAAGAAATGTCATGTTTTGCTAAACAACGATATATTATTATAATATTATTATGAACTAGCTGTTATGAATATTATTAACTAAATTTTTAATTTTATAACATTATTATTTATCTTACACATTTTCTAGAACACGGTATGAGAACAAAATAAATTTTTTGGGTAAAATAAGTATTTCTCAAAAAATGTAGTTTTGCCACCTTTTGATGGCGCACCCACTTTAAATCTAGTTTTTTGACATGTCTATAAGTTTAATTTGACAAAATAAAATTCTTATTTTGAATCATGATATAAAAATTTACTTTGGATAAATTTTTGATATTTTTCTGATAAGTTTTTTATATTGATGAATAGTAAAAATAGGCTAAATTTTAATTAAAAACAAATTTTTTCATCGAGATAATTTATATGGTTAAATTATATTATTGAATGGTTTTAAATTATAAATAGAATATATTTTTACAATTAAATATAATGTAATATATTATCATTTATTTTACATTTAATTCATAGGTAAAATCATTCCAATCTTTTGCAATGTTTTAACTTTTAAAACTTGTTTTCTTAACAATGGGATTAATATTAAATTAATTTCTGAAACTTCTATGATTTGAATTTAGAAAAATGGATTCTATATTTGGAATCAGTAGTTCCAAATTATGTTAATAGGAAACGTTTTATTTTTGGGCACTATGAATAGTAAGTACGGTAAATTTTATTTACCATAGATAATGGTAAATTGGGTAATTAAGGGTAAATATAATATTATAAAATTACCCTAACACTTGTCTTAATATAATTGGGTGATTATATTTCGTCCTAAGGAATATTTGGGTTGAAATGGAATCCATTGGAACCCACTTGAATGTGATTAAGACCTTCAAATTATTTTATTTTAATGAATGTGAAATATGTCTCACTCAAACATAAATAATTAAAGTATTTTTAATATAAGGTTATACAAAATAAAAATTCTATAATAAATACTCATTTGAAAGATAAAATTCTTTTCTTTGTTATGGTAATTTATTTTCAATTTTTAAGAAATATTTAATTACCTTAATAACTTATACATTAATGATGAATAAATTATTTATTTAGTGAAAAATCAATAATATAGTTTTTATTAAAATAATATTACCAATCGAAAGGCCCAAAAACCTGACCAAAACATATTGGTCCAGTATATTTATACCCTCATCATCCAAGTGTCGAATTATGGACCATTTGGAGCCTTATAAAACCTTTGAGGACATTTATATTATTTTATTTTAAATAATGTAAAAGTTTTCACCTTCATACTTTAATAAAGATAAAATTTTAAAAGTTGGTTGTTTTACAAGATAAATTCGACTAAAAGTATTATTATGAAATATATTTTATTTATCTTAATCATAGTATTTTATTTTTAATTTTTATACAAAAAATATGTATATTAAATAATTATACAAAAATGTTGAATTAATTATTTTATTTAGAGAAATATCAAATAAATGATTTTAAAAGTATTACAATAAATATTATAAAACTAATAAATGTTCTCCACGAATTTTCTAGCTGAATATGACGTTTTATTAATCTATTAATTAGATTTTTTAGAAAATATATTCTCTGTGGATTTTATTTAAATTCAAATAAATGAATCGTTTCAAAATTGACACTATTGATATTTTTTATTATTAAATTGTTTAAAAATAAAAATATTATTTTAAAAATTACAAATTAAAATTTCTATGATCTAACATGTCATAAAGTATCAAATTATGTATAATTAACAACACATAAGTAAGTATTTTAACAATATAAAATTTAAAATATTATTACCACAAATAAAATTAAATAGATTAAATAAGAATAAATCAAAATGATAATGTTTAAAATAAAATAAAAACATGGATAAATTTAATTTGTTGATGATATTACAACACTATATTATCTAATATCCTAATTTTAGTCACTTTTGATTTTTTTATTTTTGTTTTTTGTTTATTATAAATTAATATTTTTGAGATTTCCAAAAGTGCCCCTCCCCTCCCTTATCGAAAGGGAACCTCCTCCCTCTCCTCCTCACACCAAATTGAGCCTTCAAGATCAACAAAACCAAGCCCATTTCTCGGATATACTTCCATATCAACCTACTAGAGGTCCTGGTATTCTTCAAAGACCAACTTTAGTTCCCTAAGAGGAGGTTAAGAGGAGGCGCGTCGAAGAAGAGCTAATCTCTTCTAGCGATTCTTTCAAGTTTCTTTATTCTTCTACTTCCTCTTATTTAGTTTTTTCATTATAAAGTAATAACATAAGTATAAATAATATACTTATATGTTATTATAAATATTAAAAAACTCCATTTCACCTTCTATCCATCCTATGGAAAATGAAATCACCGCGCATGCGTACGTACGGAATATCGTCTCCATGTCGTGGTGTAATCTATTTTTCCACCACCACCTTACTTGGATGGGAATAATTGTATAAATAGTATATATATATATATAGTTATTATAACATCATACTGATTCTGATATATTATATCATCCACTCCAATTCCATTCAATAATTATGGGAATAATATCATCACTCGTGCGTACGTACGGATTACCGTCTCCATGACGCGATGAGATTCATTCTCCATGTTAACCATTCAAGAATGATTATAAAGTATATATAATGAATAATAATGATATATATGAAATATAAATTCTACTTTATTTATATATATATATATATATTTCATCTATCCACTTCCATTCAAGTCAATAAGGAAAGAAAAACAGCGTTCATGCATACGTATGACCTACTGTCTCCATGAACAGTGTGTTTCATTTTATTTATCTATATATTATATATATATACTGAATATATTTGATATATAAATAATTTTTAACATTATTGAAGTAAGTAAATCGTGATATAAGAAATAATAATATCAAGAACAAAAAGTCCAAACACGTACGATAAATGAAACGATTTTACCCAAAACACTGCTTTAACATGAAATTGACAAAAGAACAGGTAATATAAAGTCATAAGTGAATCTTATATGATATAATAAATATTATAATGGTTCTGTTACAAGTTAATAATATGTTTAAACCCACTATAAAGGAGTTTTGGACATGTATAGAAGAAATTGGACCTAAAGTAAGGGATAATTTTGCAATCTCATTTTTATCCGAGATTGCTTATATGTAAGTATTTACTGAGGTTATATTTTTCATCCATGTCCATAATCTGTTTTTCATAAATTGTTTAATATTCTTCCAAGTATGTGTAAATTCATGTTCACCCCTATTTTACTTTTACATTGTGTAATGGAAGGAATCTTTCTTTTATTTACCATACAAGGAACTTTTTGACTTTTTCGACAAAAGTTTGAGGAGAATGTTTTTTTAACTTATATGGAATGAATGGATTTTTACGGTTTCATAATTCCAAATTTTCATTAAGATTCTTCTACAATATTTCATGATTATTTTCAACAAAATCCACTTCTTTTAAAATTTAGTGGCATTTCGTGAAAAGAAAATGATTTGGAAGAAGAAAGGATATTTTCCTCAATAATTCATTTCAAGTGTTTTATCAAAACTATTTTCCATCTAAGATGAAATTATTTAGCATGATTATGTTTAAAATATAATGTATCTGTTATTTAAATGGTTTTATTCTTCTTATGATGAAATGATATCCATTTGTTTTATATGGATTACGTTATGATGGGATGATGTTTATGAAACCCATTTTATTCTATGGGTTATGATGAATGATTTATATTTATTTTTGTGGAACAAGTAAGAATAATTTCATTATGAGATCTGTGGGACCTATATCTCCCTATAATTAAATTGGTAAAAATTTATATCTCATAAGATAGACATGGCAGTAATGGCAAGTAAATCTGGTTCAGTAATACAGGTCTAGAACGGCAAGTAATCCGAGTTCAATAAAGGACTTTTTCCACTTTGATGGTCTTGGCCACAATGCCTTGTATACTATAGAAATCATAACATATGCGTAATGGTTTCCACAATTACATATTTTATTCCCATGATATTTTATCATGATTGATGTTCTATTATGATCTATGCCTTACGTACATCCATGTTTTATGTCATTGCTCAAGATTTTGATGTTTAAACTTTATGTTCATGTTTTTAAGTTCAAATTTATATGGTTTTTTTATTTTCTCCATTCTTACCCTTACTGAGCATTTGATCTCACCCTTTTTATGTTTTCATTTCCCAAGATATAAAGAAAGGTTTTAGGTAGGAAAACAAAAGGGAAAGATCTTTATGGGAGATGTTGAAGATCTTTCACTATGATTAGAAGATTGTGTTCCAAGTTTCCAAAGACACTAAACTATTACGATACTTTGGTGTCTGTTTTTGTTATGTATTAAGTATTCTGAAAATGTAATATAATGTCCCTATACGTGAAGTGTAGGTCTCTACAATTGGTATCATAGGAAAGGTTTAGTTAACCTTTGGAAACTAGGATGCGAAAACTTTAGTGAAATTGAAGGTACTCCCCCTTTATTATGTTGTTTTCCTAGCATGATTTTTGCCTCTCACACTATTCTTTTTGGGTTTTAGAAAATGGCTGGAAACAGGATGATTCATGATAATGGAGGATATGATGGACAATGAAATGATATTCTTCATGAGAAACCAAATGAAATGGGATTTGGAGGTCCAAAAATCATTATTATGTCTAATCAGCAATCTCATAATATGATCAATAATCTCAACTTTGGTAAGTTTCCTGACTCAGCTAATAAGAGAAAGATGGAATTTCATGATGATCATAGAGGAAATAAAGTTCAATTTCCCCCATATAAATCATGTGGGAAGATGCATCAAATAGAATGCTTCAAAGGAACTGGAGGATATTTTGGGTTTGGAAAAGGAGGACACAAAGCTAGTAATTGCAAAGGAAAAGGTTTAGTTAACACCATGGACAAGGGTAATGGTATTTCTAAGACATCAACAACGGTTAAATGTTTTAAATATTGAATGTACGGGAATTATGCAAACCAATCCCCTAAAGTAAAATCTCATGAAGAGAATCAGCATGGTCATATGGGTAGTATTTATGTTGATGATGATGAAGAGACTACAAATGATATATGAGATGAAAGAAGTGTTGATGAATAAAATGATAAAGCTCAATCAATGGTTTAAGAAGGTAGTGTAATGATTTCATGTTTATCAAGAGTAATTTTGTATAAGTAATTTCTTGGTACTATGTAATAAAGAATCATCTAAGGATTGTTACACTATTGTTTTTGCTAAAGTATTTGAAAGTATATGTTGAATGGTACCGGTAACCATGAAAAGTGATTGAAATATTTTTGGAAATCACCTAATATGTGCATAAAGAGGGGATAAGTAGATAATGAAATGTTTGCTAGTATTAATGAGCTCATGAATGATATAAGGACAAAGTGATATCATGGTTTGAGTGTATAGAATTTTTGGGATTTTGGTTTGTAGAAAGAGTTACCTTTTGACCGTATTCATGTTTTCACAAAGGTTCTATGGTAATTTATGTTTCAAGAGAATAAATGATTACGGTATTCACATGTTTGGAATGTGATCACTATGATATATCTTATGATATATGGGGGATAAAATATGGAATTCACGTGCGTGTTATGTGACCTTTCCAGTAATCATTTTATTTATACTATGATATTGGACAGATGTATTTTGGATAAGTCAAAATATTGGAATAGATTTTGTTGGACATCAGATAGTACTGTTTAAGACTAGAACTTTTTTTGATATTATTTTTTTTAATTTTATAATAGTGTATTTTTAAAAAAAAGGGACAACCTACAGAACAGGTGACAACCTGTCGCTTCGGAAAAGGTTGCAGGAATAGAACCCACAACCGAAGTGTGACAGGCCTTTATCGCCTACCACTGGCCTGTAGGAAGTCCCCGGTTAGTATAAATTAGTTTTAATTTATTAAGTGGTATGATATATTAAGTGTAAGTCCATTTTAGGAACCATATATGATTAATCTCACCATAGATAGACTTATGTATATTTAATAACTTTTTCTAACCATTCTTTTGAGATAGATGCAATGACCTATCATTCTATCGCATGATCGGCTAATACTTCACGGAAGACAAATTCAACTTCATTTCTTTAAGAGATGATGTGTAAATTGTTCAAGGCATGAACAACAGTGAGATTGTACCAAAATAAAGTGAGTATTTCTTTTAATTAAAAAATTATATAAAATTATGGAAACGATCTTGAAAACCAAAAATGTTGTCTTATTTCCCTCATATCTGATGAATCATATGGTACCTTAGATCATCACAAATTTATGGATTTGTGATTGTCGGCTTTTTCATATCCATGTTCTCTACCGCCCTCCATTAGAACTTGATGGTTAGATTTCCCTTCCAAATCCATATTTTCACCTATGTTCTCCTCTGTGGAAACCCAGTGATGAGTTAATTTGGGAGACCATTACATTTCATACATCACTTTTCAAAATTAAGTTTAAGTATTCCTTTTTACAATGTGGGTTTCTATAAATGAAACGTTCAAGTAGTAAATAATATATAACCCCAACAAATTTAGAGGGTGAAATTCATTTTAAGGTGGGTAGAATGTGACACCCCAATATTTTATGAGATATATTCTTTTTAATTTCTTTGATTTCTTATATTGTACATTCCACCAAGATTATCTTGTACTATACGCAACACCGTATTAGCTTTCAGTATACGCAACACTATTCTTGGCTCGTGTTACACACAATTTCGAGTTCGTTTTGTAGAACTTATTCTATGCAACATTATGTATAGATTTTTTTTAATGTATAAATGAAATAAGTTTTTATTATGTTATACGCAATTCCAAAGGGAGCTTCCACTACACACATCCCTAACTTGTCCTGCATTACATGCAACTGCGACCTTCCTCGATAGCGTGTGTAGTATGAAATGTCGAGTTTCGCTAAAAAAATGATATATTATTATAATATTATTATAAACTAGCCATTATGAATAGTATTAACTAAATTTTAAATTTTATAACATTATTATTCATCTTACACATTTTCTAGAACACGGTATAAGAACAAAATAAATTTTTCGGGTAAAATAAGTATTTTTCAAAAAATGTAGTTTTGCCACCTTTTGATGGTGCACCCACTTTAAATATAGTTTTTTGAAATTTTTATAAGTTCAATTTGACAAAATGAAATTCTTATTTTGAATCAGGATATAAAAATTTACTTTGTATAAATTTTTGATATTTTTCTGATAAGTATCTTATTTTGATGAATACTAAAAATACGCTAAATTTTAATTAAAAACAACTTTTTTCATCGAGAGAATTTATATGGTTAAATTCTAATATTTAATGGTTTTAAAGTATAAATAGAATATATTTTTACCATTTAATATAATTTATGTCATTAGAATTTATTTTACATTTAATTCATTGGTAAAATCATTTCAATCTTTTGCAATATTTTAACTTTTAAAATTTGTTTTCTTATCAACGGGATTAATTTTAAATTAATTTCTGAAACTTATATGATTTGAATTTATATAAATGGATTCTATATTTGGAATCATTAGTTCCAAATTATGTTAATAGGAAACGTTTTATTTTTGGGCACTGTGAATAGTAAGTACGGTAAATTTTATTTACCATAGTTAAAGGTAAATCGGGTAATTAAGGGTAAATATAATATTATAAAATTACCATAAAACTTGTCTTAATATAATTGGATGATTATATTTCGTCCTAAGGATTATTTTGGTTGAAATGGAATCCATTGGAACCCACATGGATGTGATTACGACCTTTAAATTATTTTATTTTAATGAAAGTTAAATATGTCTCACTCAAACTTTAATAATTAAAGTATTTTTAATATAAGTTTATACTGAATATAAATTCTATTATAAATACTCATTTGAAAGATAAAATGTTTTTCTTTGTTATGGATATTTATTTGTGATTTTTAAGAAATATTTAATTACCTTAATATCTTATACATTAATGGTGAAAAAATTATTTATTTAGTGAAAAATCAATAATATAGTTTTTATTAAAATAATATTACCCATAAAAAAGGCCCAAAAACTGAATAAAACATATTTTTATAGTATATGTATACCCTAAGAATCTAATTTTCGAATTATGGACCATTTGGATCCTTATAAAACAGATTAGGACATTTGTATTATTTTATTTTAAATGATGTAAAAGTTGTCACCTTCATACTTAAATAGAGATAAAATTTTAAAAGTTGGTTGTTTTAGAAGATAAATTTGAATAAAAGTATTATTATGAAATATATTATATTTATCTTCATCATAGTATTTTATTTTTAATTTTTTAACAAATATGTATATTAAATAATTATACCAAAATTTTGTATTAATTGTTTTATTTAAAGAAATATCAAATAAATTATTTTAAAAGTATTACAATAAATATTATATTGACTAATCAATGTGCTCTATGAATTTTCTAGATTAATATTAATTTTTATTAATATATTAAATATGTTTTTTAGAAAATATATTCTCTGTGGATTTTATTTAAATTCAAATAAATGAATTCTGTCAAAATTGAAACTATTGATATTTTATATTAATAAATTGTTTAAAAATAAAAAAACAATATTTTAAAAATTAAAAATTAATATTTATATGATCTATCATATCATAAAGTATCAAATTATGTATAATTAATATCACATAAGTAGGTATTATAACCATATAAAATTTATAACATTATTACCACAAATAAAATTAAATTGATTAAATAAGGATAAATCAAAATGATAAAGTTTAAAATAAAATAAAAACATGTATAAATTTAATTGGTTGATGAGATTAAAACCCTATATTATCTAATATACGAATTTGATTCACTTTTTATGTTTTTATGTGGGTTTTGGGTTTATTATAAATTAATATTTTAGAGCTTTCCAAAAGTGCCCCTCTCCTCCCTTATAAAAGGGCACCTCCTCCCTCTCCGCCTCACACAACATTGAGCCTTTAAGCTTGGCCAAACCCTGCCCATTTCTCTTATCTACTTCCCTATAAAACTAATAGAGTTACTGGTCTTCTTCAAAGACCAACTTTAGTTCCCTAATAAGAGGTTAAGAGGAGGAGCGCCGAAGAAGAGGTAATCTCTTCTACCAATTATTTAAAGTTTCTTTATTCTTATACATTCTCTTAATTAGTTGTTTAATTATAAAGTAATAACATCAGTATAAATAATATACTTATATGTTATTATAAATATGAAACGACCCCATTTCACCTTCTATCCATCTTATGGAAAACGAAATCACCGCGCGTGCGTACGTACGGAATACCGTCTCCACACCGTGGTTTAATCTGTCTTTCCACTACCACATTACTTGGATGGGTATAATGGTGTAAAGAATAAATATATATGGTTATTATAACATCATATTGATTCTGAGATATTATATCATCAACTACAATTCCATTCAATTATTATGGGAACAATATCGTCGCTCGTGCGTACGTACGGATTACCATCTCCACGACACGATGAGATTCATTCTCCATGTTAACCATTCAAGAATGATTATAAAGTATATATAAATAATAATAATGATATATTATACATAATGATTCTATTTTATTTATGTATATATATATTTCATCAACTTACTTCCATTCAATTCAATAAGTAAATAAAAACAGCGTTCATGCATACATATGGCCTACCGTCTCCATGAACGATGTTTTTCATTTTATTTATCTATCTATTATATATATATATATACTGAATATATATGATATATAAATCATGTTTTAAATTCTTTAATTAATTAAATCATGATATAAGAAATAATAATATCAAGAACAATAAGTCCAAACACGTATGATAAATCAAACAATTTTACCCAAAACGCTGCTTTAACAAGAAATTGACCAAAGAACGGGTAATATAAAGTCATAAGTGAATCATATATGATATCATAAATATTATTTTGGTTCTTTTACAAGTTAATAATTTGTTTAAACCCGCTATACAGGAGTTTCGGATAGGTACGGAAGAAATTGGACCTAAGTTAAGGGATAATTTTGCAATATCATTTTTATCCGAGAGTGCTTATACGTAAGTATTTACTGGGGTTATATTTTTCATTCATGTCTATAAAGTGTTTTTCATAAAGTGTTTAATATTATTACATGTATTTTTAAAGTCATGTTTACCCCTATTTTACTTTTACATTGTGTTATGGAAGGAATCTTTCTTTTATTTACCATACAAGGAACTTTTTGACTTTTCTGGAAAAAGTATGAAGAGAATGTTTTTTAACTTATACGACATGAATAAATTTTTACGGTATTGTAACGCCTAATTTTCATGAATATTACTCTACAATATTTCTTTATTATTTTCAAAAAAATCATTTTCTTTTAAAATTTAGTGGCATTTTGGGAAAAGAAAATTATTTTGAAGAAGAAAGGATATTTTCCTCAAGAATTCATTTCAAGTGTTTTGTCAAAACTATTTTCCATCTATGATGACATTATTTATTATGATTATGTTTAAATTATAATATCTCTATTTTTTACATGGATTTATTCTTCTTATGGTGAAATGATATCCATTTGTTTTTTATGGATTGCATTTTGATGGGATGATGTTTATGAAACCAATTTTATTGTTTGGATTATGAAGAATGATTTATGTTTATTTTTTGTGGCACAAGTAAGAATGATTTCATTATGATATTGGTGGTACATATATTTCCCTCTAATTCATTGGGTAAGGATTTATATCTCATGAAATAGACATGTCTAGAATGGCAAGTGAATCTGGTTCAGTAATACAGGGCTGGAACGGCAAGTGAACCCGGTTCAGTAAAGGACATTGTCCACTATGATGGCCTTGGCACAATGCCTTGGCTACTATGGAAATCATAACATATGCTTAATGGTTGACATAATTACATGTTTTATTCCCCTTCTAGTTTATCATGATTGATGTTCTATTATGATCTATGCCTTACGTAGTACCATGTTTTATGTCATTGCTCAAGATTTTGATGTTTAAACTTTATGTTAATGTTTATAAGTTCAAATGTATATGTTTTGTTTTATTTTCTCCATGATTACCCTTACTGAGCATTTGAGCTCAAACTTTTTATGTTTCCTTTTCCCAGGATATAAAGAAAGGTTTTAGGTAAGAAAACAAAAGGGAAAGATATTTATGGGAGATGTTGAAGATCTTTCACCATGATTAGAAGATTGTGTTCCATGTTTCCAAAGACACTAAACTATTACGATCCTTGGGTGTCTGTTTTTGTTATGTATTAAGTATTCCGCAAATTTAATGTAATGTCCATGTACGTCAAGTATGGGTCTCTACACTAGGCCCCATAAGGCTGTCCATGCAACAAAATATACTACAGAGATGGATCATGGCCTATCTCAATATCATTAGTTATACTATTGTTGTACACTCACCCAACCCATATCATCCTACCCTTGGTCCATACACCTAGGATAAACACATATCTATGGTGAATGATCACTCTCCCCATAAATATCTCATCGATTCTAATGGCTTCAAGGTTTCATAATAATCATGGTATGTCTTACTGAGGCTAACTCATATCAAGGAACCTAATAAATGGACACTAAGTCGTATCTATTTCAATTTAATTAACAACCCTCATGTAGATCATGTTTATGACTATAATAACAGTCAATCCCATGACTATAGGTGACATAGACATCATTCTAGATCCCTAGGTACATAGTACCCCATGTACTTTCCCATTACTATTCTTAAGTGCTCTTGTAAGTTAATCAATTTAATTTAAATTGAAATATTTAAATTAAATTGATCAAATCTAGTAATAAAATGGCTACATCACCATATATAGGAGACCTTACATACACATGAATATAAAAATCATGCATAAATCTATATGGAAAGTACCAAGTACCACCTACTTTTGTAACATAGCCCACCCATTTTAATTTCACATCTCAAAAGAGATGGACAAGACTTGACCATACCTTATTTAAGCCTAACCCATCACCCAAGAATCTAGACCAAGAAAGAGTATCCAAATTAATAATTAGAATGAAAAACATATTCTATTTAACAATTTATAATTTAATACTAAATTAATATAACTGTATATAATCAACAAACACCCAAGAACAACTATGTTGCTAGAAAATTGACCAACCATATCTAGAAGGTCCTCATCACACCTTCTGTACTAAACTGAGAAAAAGGCATAACCACTAACACTTGGTCATTTTATAAATTAATTTAATTCAATTTGAAATCTTTGAGAAAACTCTATGGTGACATACCTCTTCAAAACAAAAAAAATTTGGCATGTTGATGACATATTGGGATGTCCTCAAGCTAGGATGCATGAAATCCCATTAGAAAATGAGATATTTCACCATTAACTAGTGAAATCTCCATCATTCCCTAAACTAAAACAATACAAAATTATAATGATATATATAGGAAGAGAAACGTAATAAGGTATGGGGGTTCAAAATTAGATTTGATGTGAAACATCATTAATATTTACCCCTAGTAAAATGATGATGGGGTGAAAAAGTGGGTATAGGGTTTCGCTAAACAACATCACATGTGATCCCTTCAACCTAAAATTAAAGGGAGAGATTATCAAATGAAGATTTTCCTTACTTTAAAAAAATATCCAATATCCCCACTGGATTTCTACAATTATATGGGATATATAAGGATATAACCCCAAGCCATTAACTAGTTGGTGGATGAAAGTAGAGTCCTCATCCACCTCGGACTTCTCTTGATACTCCCCATTGCATCCATCCACCTTTTAAACCTATTTATTTTTTAGAAACACTCATTTTATATAATTAAACTCTTAAAATTATATTATGAATCTTTTTTCTTAAAATAAAAAATCCACCAGAAATTTTAAAATTCAATGTTATATTTAAATTAAAAGGATTATAATGACATGAGGTTTTATAACCACCCTACCATAATACTTATCATCCACAAGTTCATTGGTGGTTATCTCATTTCATTTCTTCACCTATGTCAATCACCATTTTTTTCTTGAATGATCATACTCTATATCTAAATTCCCAATGTGTTCTTACATCAAAACTCCAACATAAAGCACTCAAACTACCAAAACATGATTCATTACTCAAATTCATCACTTAATACCAAGATAAATCTTGTCCATGCCTATATACCCCGATACACCCATGTGTCAAAATCCCATTAACTGACAGGCCTTTGGTTCTCCCTCCCATATTTCTTAGATCACAATGAGCAATTCCTACCCAAAATGTGCCCCTATAACCGAAATCACATATATATAATAACATTATTAATGGTATACTAACCCACTAAATGTGGTTTATAACTCACCAAATACCATTAATCATGATCACCTAGATCAATCATTAGTACTAGAATCATTTATGATTCCAAACTGAATCGATGAGTCTATAACATCCATGTATAATCCATAATACATCATACTTTCTCCAAGTCCCTGACTGGTCCTCAAATAGCACATTCATATCTCAAATGATTATTTAAAAATGGTTTACATCACACCATTTTTAATTATATGAGAAACTTCCATTCAGACCTCATGTGGATTAATTTTCTTGAATTAACTTTGCTTCAGGCACTAGAAAACTAATGATGTACCTGATCTCGATTCCTTTACACCTAAAGACAACTTGATATTTTTTTTAATATGATCAGAAAGTCTAATCCTGGTTTCACATGAAATTTCCATGGTTCAATCCTCAAATAGCCATATATATCATCATTCCTTAGCAAACCCCAATCATTGACACATCTTAAGTTATTCATATTAGGACCATAAACATTTTATAACGAGACCATAGAAAATTATCGACTACATATATTGTAAAAAAATGAATTTATGTTAGGTATTTTCCTATAAATTATAATCCAATTTACTTTAAGACTATCTAATAACTAGTCTCGGAAAACCATGACCCTGACCACATGAGGTCGTATCACCCATGACTGATATTATATTCCCCGAAATAATATTTTTCTTATCTTTAAATCACCAGTTCAAATTCCCAATAATTGTGGCCTACACCCAATATATAACTAAACATAATGACCATCATAGTGAAGCTCACACATAACCAAGTGCTAATGAGAAACATCAATTTACTAAATTTTACTAACTCAGAGAAATGTTACCTATAAAATTCATAAAATTCTCAATAAATTGAGGGAAATACCCCATAATGGATTATGGTTCACACCCCACCCTATATCTCTCCTTAAAACACTCCTCGACTACTGACCCAAATAGGTCTTATCAGAATCTCACAAGTGTCACTCCTCCCAATCCACACTCATTATATCTCTAGGCTACTAGACCCATATTAAAATAAAAAAATCATCAATATTTGTCCCACCCATGACCATCATCAATTTAAAAATCAATATTCCCCATGTTTGAATAACATGCATCAACTTAATCTCATTTCAGAAAAATTCGTATACTCCCTCATACTACCTGATCATAAAACCAGAATCACAACTTTGTGAGCTTCATATCATCAAAACCATTCTTATCATGCTCTTTATAACATTGATTTCATTATGTATGACGAATACTTAATGATTAAATCATAAATTCATATTATCCAACATATTTCCAGGACCACCACCCAAAAAAATTGACGATTATCCATTCCACAAGTCATCTTCATCTAAAAAAATCATCTAAGGAACATCTCTTTAAAATCAAACACTCAACTAGTTACATGGTCATCTACACAACTACCCATTAAAAAATCATAATAAAATGAAATTTGTTGTACCAAACATAAACTATTCTTAGAAGCATATCCTAAAACAATAGGGATAGGATCTCAACTATTCCTTCCATTGAAAACTCATCCTTGACATCAAGAAACTAACCCTCACATTAACTAACAAACAAGGGAAATTTACTAAGAATCTACATTATTATACCATAGATATGGTTACACTATGTGTAACTCCCCAATTTTATAAAAATAAATTGAAATGCATAAAACTTTGTATTAATTAGATATTTATAACTATCCTTTAAACAAAATTTTTTCACTTTTAGGTTTTGAATTTTGAAAAAAGGTCATCTACAATTATGATCAATAAGTTATTTGGAATCTGATGGAACCAACTTGATTTTTGGTGAATAGTAGCATACCCTTATAAGTATTAATATTAATAGTAATATGACCATGGAAATATTAAATTTTATTATTATATTATTTTCTTAAGTCTTTAAGATAATGACATCTTGGTTAATTTTTCAATGTGATATAATAGCAGTTATAGAATTAAAATTGTAAATTTTTTAATAAAGTATGGTTTTACATAAAAATTAAATAAATAATATTTAGAAAATGGTTCTCAAAATATGGAATTCATTTTTTAATTCTACATGTCTAAAATGGTTAGGGTGAATTTTTAAGATTTTTATGAAATTTTTGAATTTTAGATGAATAGTAAAATATGGTAAAATACAGTATATTCAAATTATTAGTTAAATATACTATTTATGTCATAATAAGTGATTTAAGACCACTTGGTTAAAACTCACATTCCATTATTACTATTTTGGGTCACAAGAATTAATACTATTCAAATTCTTAAGCATAAATATTATAATAACGATTTAAATAATGTAAAATACCTCTTCTCCCCTATTATAAATTCCACCCTCATTCCCCTCTTCCTCCAAAACCTCTCAAGCCTTGATACCTATCTAAGTTCCTCCCAAAACTCCTCCCAAGGATCTTACCCACGTACTAGAGCTTCTGGTCTCACCAAAAGTCCAAAACCAAAGGCCTTAAGAAGGATCTCAAGGAGAAGAGATCAAGAGGTAAACATCCTCTTTTGTTTTCTTTTTTTTCTTTTTTTTCTTTTCATTTTCTTTTCCATTATTATTATTTCATCACCTCCCCTCATACAAGATTAATTAATGATACAATATCTTAAATATTCTGGATTTAATCATGTTTATGGAAGACTTACCATTATATTTCTTCATCTCTCCCACTTATTCAAGAAATTAAAACATCGTCTCTGATGTGTCGATTTACTGAAATCGTTGATGATTTGATTTCAATTACATTTACTTCCTTAAATACTGGTCATTAAACCCTTTTATGGTTGAACCATATTATAATTTATATATTATATCTTATATAATGTTCTGGAATCATTTTGTACGCATTTTATTAATTTAAAAAACAAAATGAGTTCTTTAAGGTTAAGGAATAGCCAAAATGACCTAAATAAATATCAATAATGCTTTAACTCATGAATAATATTCATATTATAATTCAAAATTATAAATTGAATAATTAATGGTTATAGAAATTTTTTAATACCACTCCCTTATAATTCAGGAGTATCAATACCAATCGACAAGAATATAGATCATGAACTGATCATGGAAATCATGTAAGTAACGCACCCAAAACAATACAAGGAGAAAAATACTGACAATTAAAGGGTTAAATGGTGTAATAAAATGATCATATAATGTATTATAAAGATTAATAAGTTTCATTAAGATATTAATAACACTATTTTAACCATTATAAATGAGGTTTAAACATTTCTGAAGTAAGGCAAACATGAGGTAAGGGAATTCTTAACCCAATTTCCACTCTTTGGGTTAAAATTCTACTTCATTGTTTATGTGGTATTAAAATTGGTCGTGAAATGGGGTTTGTTTATATTTTGTTGAATTATCTTTATTTACAATATATAAAAATATTCCATCCAATATATTAAGTCTCACTTTAATTGTATGATATTTATAAGAGGCTTTTCTTTTAAATCCTCTTTTAAAATTCTATGTTTCAAAATTCAAAAGAAATATTTTTATACAATTATTAATTTTTTATGATTTTATTATGGTTCTTTTGAATGGTTTATTATGTAGGGTGAGACCTATATAATTCTCCAATTCAATTGGTATGTGTAATTTGGAGGTCAGGTGTATGGTTACTCCAAGTGTAACTTTGGTGGTTACACAAATTGTAAGGTAGCCAAGAGGGTTAAAAATTATAAGGTATCCGAGTGGGTTAAAATTTTATGTAAGTAATTCCCTAAGACACATTTGTGGTTTTATATATTCTTTATATGTTTTTTCTAAATCTCTTGTTTCATAGGGTAAGTATATATGGGTGACAAATATGTCTTTTGAAAATGAGTTCATATGATACTGGTATTCATAGAATAATGTGTTCTCCCCTTCTTTTTATATCCCTTACTGAGATTTTTGTGATCATCCCAAGTTTTTAAATTATTTTAATGGCTTATAATGATGTGTAAGACAAAGAATAAAGCCTAGTTAAATGTTGTAAGAGTTTTCAAATAAATATTGTTTTATTTGAAAAGTTTTATATTTTGGAAGAAAAGAGTAATGTTTCTTGGTATCCATTCAGAATTAATGTGTAATGTCATGACTGTGTTATGTCCATTTTCTCTAAAGATATAAACTTGAAAAGATCCTCAATGTGAAAGGAATTGATTTCTTGACTAAATTCAAGATTATGTAATGTAATAAGGCCAGGTACTTATAGTTGGTATCAGAGGATGGTTTAGATAACTTTAATGATAGGGTGATGTTAATATAATACCATAAATTATTTTTTAATATATCATTAATTTGAAAAGTTATAGAATTTAAATATTACCATGTTGATTAGACTAAAATATGGTTGTTCAGAATGTTTTTCTGTAGAAGAAATAGGGAAGATGAAGAGGAGAGGTAGTGACAGAATGATATCCTTCTGAATCTGCATCCCAGAATGGTAGGGATTAGAACCAAACAGTTTGTAACAGTAATGGCTCAACTGATGCAGAAAATAATTAGTGGTGACATCCCACAAGAGAAAAACTAGAGGTACAATAATTAAATATAACAATATTGAAACATTTTTTGAGACAACACCCTCCATATTTCAATGGTTATTCTGACCCAACAGCAGCTGAATGATGGATTAAGGCCCTTGAAAAGAGATTTGATGTAATGGGTTGTTCAGATAATCAAAAGGTAAGTCTTTACATTTATTATTTTGAAGGTTAAACTGATCAGTGGATGTCAATGGTAAAAAAATATAAGGTTTAGAGAGGATATTAATGCCTTATAGTGGGATGAATTTAAAAGTATTTTCCTTGAAAGTTTTTTTCCTAAGGTGGAGAGAATTAGGATGGAGAATAAATTCCATTAATTTAAGAAATAAGAGAAGGATTACGTGGCGATGTATAAAGCGCACTTCTCCAGACTAGTAACGTATGCTCCAAATCTTATTCTGGGTCTTGATAGCAAAATCATCTACTTTTACTTAGGACTAAAGCCAAGGTATCAAAGAGCATTGGCCTCCTTTTAATTAAAAATTTTTGAGAAACCTTTCTGATGTGCTGAGAGGCTAGAGATGAATTTTTATAATGATCTCCTTTATTTTTTTCAATAAGGAGAATAAGAGGTCTAGATGCAAAGTGTTGCGTAAGAATCCAATAATTAAATCTGATGGTAAGAAAATTCAGTTTCCAGTTTGTGAAAAGTGTGGAAAGAATAACCCTATGAAATGCCTTACCAAAATTGGGAAGTGTTTTTGATGTGGTAATATTGGAAATATATCCTATTATTGTAATTAAAATGATCCTAAGACTAATCCTGATAAGAAAACTATTAAGTGTTTAAAATGTGTTGAGATTGGTCATTATGCAAATGCATGCCAAAATTGGGATCCAAATTATGCATGGATGCCATATTATAAGAAAAAACTGTAGTGAGATCCTTTTAAACTACGGTAGTATATGGAGGGCCATACAAGGATGTTTTATCTGGTACATTTTTATTTACCCAAATTTTGGTAATGTTTTTTTCGATACAGGGTCTGCACATTCCTTCATTTCTGAGAAATTTTCTGGTAAGTTAGAAATATCACCTCAACAAATGAGACCAGAACTTATTTTCAAAACACTAGGGAGAATATTATAGAAAATAGAAATTATATGAATCTTTCTATTGTTTTCTGTGGAAAGTAATTACCTACAAACCTTTTTCTTTTTCACTTAGTCGAGTTTGATGTTATTCTTGGAATAGACTCACTTTCTTTTTATCATTCTAAGATTGATTGCAAAGCTAAAGAAGTTGTTTTTTAGAATGATTTTCAATTTTTATACAAGAACAAACCCATAAAATTGATAACATATCATAAATCATAGAAACTATTTAAATATGGAAAAGAAAGTTATCTTGCTCATATTTTTGAAGACAACGAAACTGATCAGATTATTGATGTTCCAGTGGTAAAGGAATACCTTTATGTTTTTCTTGATGAGTTACTCAATTTCATACCTAATTGGGATGTCGAATCCACAATTGACTTAGTTCCTGGTGCTAATCCAATTTCAAGACCCTTATATGGTATGGCTCAAATAGAACTTCTTGAATTGAAAAATCAGTTATAGGATTTTCTTGATAAAGGTTTCATTCCTCCTAGTATTTCAACATAGGGTGCTCTTGTTTTTTTCATTAAAAAGAAATATGGTTCCATGAGACTTTGTGTTGATTATAGATATTTGAATAAAATCACTGTTAAAAACATGTATCATTTTCCTCATATCTATGACTTGTTTGATCAGCTCTAGGGAGATTTGTACTTTTCTAAGCTTGAATTGAGATCTGGATACCATCAGCTGAAGGTGAAGGAGGATGAAATCCTGAAAATATCTTTTCCTACTAGATATGGGAATTATGAATTTTTTTTTGTTTTTTGCCTTATCTAATTCACCTTTTCTATTCATGAATCTTATGAATAAAATATTTCATGAGTTCTTGGATATATTTTTGGTTGTGTTTATTGATGACATTATAGTATTTTATAAGAGTAAAGAAGAGCATGAAAAACATCTAAGGGTTGTTTTAAAAACCATAATAAAAAATAAACAGTATGAAAAATTAAAAAAATGTGATTTTTGTTTACAATAGATTTCTTTTCTTGGGTACATTGTAAATAAGAATGGAATAACAGTTGATCCTACCAAAACAAGAGTGGTTGAATAATTTCCAAGGACCAAAAATGTTATAGAGATTCGTAGTTTTATTGTATTAGTAGGTTATTACTGATAATTTCTTTAAAAAATCAATTGTTATCTAGACCGATAACCTAGTTAACAAAAAAGTGTTTAAATTTATTTGGATAGAAGAATGTGATGTTTTTTTCAGGAATTAAAGAAGAAATTGGGGAATGATCCATTTTTGGCTTTAGATTTCTAAAACACGGAGTTTTTCATCTACAGTGATGCTTCATTGAAGGGAATTGGTTGTGTTTTGGTGAAAAATCATCAGGTAATTTCTTATTCTTTAATAAAAATAAAATCACGGTGTTAAATTGTCCCACACATGATTTGGAATTGGTATCTAGGGTTTTTTCTTATAAAATTCGGAGGCATCATTTATACAGATCCAAATGTAAAATATATATTGACCATAAAATTTTGATGTTTATATTCACTCATAAGGAATTAAACATTAGGCAAAGAAGTTGGCTTGAACTGATAAAGATATGACTAAACGATCAATTACAATCCAGGAAAATAAAACAAAGTGGTGGATGCCTTGAGTCCAAAACATCATGCATCATTAAGCATGTTACATTTGGAACATGATCCCTTGATTAATGATTTGATGAATTTTGGATTACAATTTGTTGGTACAAGAAATGCCTCTATTTTGTTTTAGGTTTCAATGTAGTCATAGTTGTTATAAAAAATTAAGGAAGCATAGAAGGAAGATCGTCAACTACAAAAAAAATGTAGAATTGGGTAAGTTTCTAGAATTTAACCTCAATAAAGATTGTGTGTTATGATTTGGAAAAAAGGTTTTGTGTGTCTTGTGATTCTAAGTTGAAGAAATATTTGTTTTGTGAAGATCATAGTTCTTTATTTTTAGTTCATCTTGGAAGTACTAAGATGTACAAAGACCTTCAAGAGTAATATTGGTGGGATAGAATAAAAAGTGATATTACTAAGTTTACCACGAAATGTTTTACATGTAAACAGGTTAAAGTAGAGTCATAGTTACCAAAGGGGTTGATTCATCCTGTTCTAGTGATAGAGTTGAAATAGGAGAATGTATCCAGGGATTTTTTGGTGGGACTGCCTAAGACATCTTGAGGTAACAATGTGATTTTGTTTATTGTTGATCGACTGAAAAAATTTGCACATTTTCTTTTAATTCGGGATACAATGTCTTTGGATCGACTTTTTCGATTGTACCTCACAGAGATTGTCAGGTTACATGGAGTTACTCTTTCCATCATATATAAATGTGATCCCAAGTTTGCTTCTAACTTTTGGAAGTGGATTCAAATGTTTTCGGCCACAGAATTAAATTTTAGAACATCTTTTCATCCTCAATCAAATGGGCAGTCAGAACGAACAATTCAGAATTTGGAGGATATTCATCAAGCTTGTTTAATGGACTACCAGGGAATTTGGGATCATCATCTTTCTTTAGTTGATTTTTCCTATAATAACAGTTTTCATTCTAGTATATAGATGGTACCTTTTGAAGAATTATATGGGAAGCAGTTTCGGACTCCCGTGTTCTGGGATGAAGTCTGTGAAAGATAGTTGATGGGGTTAGAATTAGTAGATGAAGTGACTGAGAAAGTGAAGATGATACAACAGCACATGAGGACAACTTAGAGAAGGTAGATAATTTGTGAAAATAATAGAAATAAATACTTCACTTCTGAGGTAGGTGACAATATTTTCCTCAAAATATCCCCTTTGACAAGTGTGATGCATTTTGGTAAGAAAGGAAAGCTAAGTATATGGTTCATCATTCCTTTTAAAATCCTATAGATAGTTGGACCAGTTTTATATCGAGTATCATTGCCTCTGAGTTTGTTTCATGTACATAAATTTATTCATGTTTTGATGATGAGGAAGTATGTGCCAGATTCAACTCCTGTTTTGAGCCCAAAAGCAGTTCAACTAGAAGAGAACCTTTCTTATAAATAGAAACTAGTTCAGATTCTTGAACGAAGGGAACAGGTATTGCAAAATAAGGTAATCCACCTGGTAAAGGGTTTTTTGAGAAACCACATGGTAGAAGAAGAAACATGGGATTCTAAAAATTCTATGAGGAAAAGTTACCATCACTTGTTTAATAAATAAATAAAATTAGCTGGACACAATTTCCAGAATGTGGGAACAATGACAACCCAATGTTTTAAAAATAAATTAAAATGCATAAAACATTTTTTTTAAATAGATATGTATAACTATCCCTTAAACATAATTTTGACACTTCTATGTTTTGAATATTGAAAAATGGTCATCTATAATTACGATCAGTAAGTTATTTGGAGTCTGAAGGAACTAACTTGATTTTTGGTGAGTAGTAACACACCCTTATGAATAGTAATACGAATAGTAATATGAATATATAAATAAAAAATTTTATTTTTATTTTATTTTCATAAGGCTTTAATATAATGTCATCTTGGATAATTTTTCAATGTGATATAAAAGCAGTTATAAAATTAAAATTGTTAATTTTTTAATAAAGTATGGTTTTATTAAAAATTAAAATAATAATATTTAGAAAATAATTTTCAAAATATGGAGTTAATTTTTGAATTCTACACATTGAAAAATGGCCAGTATGAATTTTTTGTATTTTTCTAAAATTCTAGATTTTTTGATGAGTAATGAAATACAGTGAAATATTATATATTCAAATTATCAGTTAAATACACTATTTATGACATCAAAAGTGATGTAAGTCCACTCGGATCGAACTCAAATTCCATTATTACTATTTGGGGTTGCATTAATTATGACTATTCATAATCTTTAGAAAAAATATTATAATAATGATTAAAATAATGTAAAATACCTCCTATCCTCCACTATAAATACCACCCTCATTCCCCTCTTCCTCCCACACCTCTCAAGCCTTGATCCTTACCTAATTTCCTCCCAATAATCCTCCAAAGGCTCTTCCCCACTTTTTAGATTTTTTGTTCTCACTAAAAGTTCATAATGAAAGGCCTTAAGAAGGAGATCAAGGAGAAGTGACCAAGAGGTAAACATCCTCTTTTGTTTTCTTTCTTTTCTTTTCATTTTCTTTTCTATTATTCTTATATCCTCATCTACCCTCATCCAAGAGACATAAATGATACATTATATTAGATATTATGGATTTAATAATGTTTATGGAAGACTCTCCATTACATTTCTTCTCCTCTCCCACTTATTCAAGAAATTAAAACACCATCTGTGATCTGTCGATTTACCGACATTGTAGATTATTTGATTTCAATTTCAATTACTTCCTTCAATACTGGTCATGAAACCATTTTTATGGTTTAAATAGATTATAATTTATGTATCATATATTATATAAGGTTCTGTAATTATTTTCTACACATGTTATTAATTTATAAAACAAAATGAGTTCTTTACGATTGAAGAATATCCAAAATGACATAGACAAATATCTATAATGTTTTAATTCATGAATAATTTTCATATCAGAATTAAAAATTATAAATTGTATAATTTATGGTTCTAGAATTATTTTAATACCACTCCATTCTAATTCTATTTTTTCACTACCAATCGACAAGAATATCCATCATGAACTGATCATGGAAATCATGTAAATAATGCACCCAAAACATTGCAAGGAGAAAAATACTAACAATTAAAGGGTTAAATAGTGTAATGAAATGATCAAATAAGGTATTATAAAGATTAATATGTTTCTATAATATATTAATAACACTCTTTTAACCAATATACAATAGTTTTAAACATGTTTTAAGTAATAAAATCCCATGGTAATGGAATTCTTAACCCGATTTCAATTATTTGGGTTAAAATTATACTTCATTGTTTATGTGGTATTAAAATTGTTTGTGTGATGGGTTTTGTTTATATTATGTTGAATTATGTGTATTTATTTTATATATACATATTCAATCTACTCTATTAAGTCTCACTTCAATTGTATGTTATTTATAAGAGGATTTTCTTTTAAATCGTCTTCTAAAATTTGATTTTAAAAAATTCAAATGAAATGTGTTAATGCAATTATTCATGTTTTAGGATTGTGTTATAGTTCTTGGGAATTTTTTATGATTAATTATGGGACCTATATATCCCTAAAATGCATTGTGTATGTGTAATTTTGAGATCGGATGTATGATTACTCTAAGGGTAACTGTGATGGTTATAGAAATTGTAATGTGGTCGTGAGGGTTACAAATTATAAGGTAGCCAAGAGGGATACAATATTATGTAAGCAATGAAGCAAGATAACTTAATGGTTCTATTTATTTTATATATGTTTTGTGTAAGTATTTTGAAAATATCATGTTTCACAAATTAAGTATATTTGGGTGACAAATATGTCTTTTCAAAATGATTTCATACATTACAGGTATTCATGGACTAATGTGTTCATTCCTATTTTTATATCTCTTTCTGAGATTTTTGTTCTCATCACAAGTTTTTAAATGATTTTCAAAGGATATAAGGATATGTAATACAAAGAAGTAATCCATGATAATTTTTTGAACAATTGTCAAAGAAATCATGTTTTATTTGAAAAGTTTTATATTTTGGAAGAAGTGAGTACTGTTTTTTGGTATCCACTCTATATTAATGTGCAATGTAATGAATGTGTTATATCCCTTTTCTCTAAATAAATATAATTGAAAATATCCTCAATGTGAAAGGAACTTATTTCTTGACTAAATTCAAGATTATGTAATGTAATAAGGTCGGGTCCTTATACTATGCTTGCACCAGTCCTATACCCTAGAGAACCTACCTATATTTCTCATCTCTACGAAAAACAAAAACCCATTCTTACACCTCTTTGGGTTACCCTCACATATATCACAATACATAGACTAACTAAAATAATTAACAACATCTCAACATAATTAAGTTCACCCACCTTTCCTATAAAATGAAACTCATAATAGTCAAAACTCACATAACCTAACTATTCAAAAACACAAATGGGTCTAAAACAGGGAAACTCATGTTCCAAACACCCTCTCCAGGCCTCACAATAAAACCCATCTTCATCACATTCAAAACCACCACAAACTCCTATGGTAACCACACACTCTAACAATATTCACATCATATTTCACCATGGAGGATCTTTTCACTTCACACTAAATGTACAACCAACGTATCCCCATGAAGATTTTTATATCGGGAAACACAGTCACATGATTAGTTATGTAATGCATCATTCCAAGATGTATGATAAAATTTGATATAGATTATTAAAAACACTTTAAATAATTGAACCCAAATAAAAAACCATCCTAAAGGGGTTCATCATTAGGGATTCAAATTTCTATGCCAACCTAATTTGGTCACCCCCTATCCCATACACTATAATACTTTCATCATCATAAATGAGAATCTCAACATAAATCCACATGAATTACCATATAATGGAAGCATGTGCATGTCGATCTAGCTAAATAAAATACCAACAAGAACATATACTGGGAAATGATTTATGAGATTCTTTAGACACATTAAATAGATAAACCTTTTATCAGGTATAAAAATCAAACTAGCATGCCTACATGTCCTAGAATTTTAATTTCCTACTCATAATTCATGAGATGTCTCTTACCTAAATTTCCTAGTGACAAAATATGAAAGGAAATCATAAATCTCAAAATTCTATGTTCATTGAAAGAGGTGAAATAATTTATATAAAAATAAAATCTTATACCAATAACAATAATCCAACATCCTAGTAACCTAGAATTCCTATTGAAATAAGTGTTCATGATACACCATCTCTATATCCATCACAAGTTTCGACACATTCCTATATCTCAAGGATACCATACTCAAAAATAGAAAGACAAATAAAAACAATGCTCTTATAGAAATTTATAACATTTTTTCCTGAATCATCATAAATATTAAAAAGACCAGTTCATAATAAGACCATAGGCATGCCACCCCATATACCAAAGGTTTCTGATTAGTAGCGGGGTCTAGGGTGTGACTATGGGGAGAAAATACCCCCATATCTGAGTACATAGTAATGTAAAAATAAATAAATAACATCTACATAATCACATAAAATAACATTGAATCAATAATAATTTCTATAAAAAATAAATTAATGTAGAAGAAATATAGACTCAAATGGTTAAGTTTGCATACAATAGAGATCTCCCACTGGCCTGATCACATATACATGGAAAATAGACATATGAAACAAGTCTAGAAAATAGGTCCTAGAAAAATTTCATTCCTTTACTCTAATATCCTAACCCTACTCGAGATACTCCAACTCAAACACATATCATTAATCCTAATCCGAACCTATACCTACAACCAAGTTAGAGAAACTGAGGTTCCCAACTGTGACGGCATCCTAATAAGGGTTTTAGTACATAATTCAATAGGGAACCACCAAGGATGTCTCGTATATACTGAAAATAAAGTGAAATATGCATTTGCGTGATTTTAATAAATAAATAATTTCATTAAAATAAATAATTAATAATACACCACCATTGATTCTGAGGATCATGACTCTAATTGAACAAACCTGCTTCACCCCATGCTGGAATGTCTCTAAGGATGTCAAGATATTCTGCCAATCCACAGTGATCAAAACCTATGTGGGGGTCTAAACCCTACCTATGGGCCCATAGAACGTGTATATGGTTTTTGAGTAATCAAGTAACCATGTGTGGGAGGACTGATCCCTACCCAAAAACCCATGGTTTGTGTCCAAAGTATCTCGATATAATCATGTTTTACTGTGCAGGGGGTCTGTTTTCTACCCATGTACCTAATGTATGCATCGAAGGAATTGTAGTATTATCATGGATTAGTTTGTGTGTGTGGGGGGGGGGGTATGTTCCTTACCCACATAACCAATGATATTAGGAATGGAATCCCAGAATTATCAAAACGACCACCCATGATGATAAAATTAAAAGGCCCTTATTACCAAGATATACATATTTCACAGGTACCTAACTCTATATCAAATCAAAACCACATACTAGGGTGTATGAATTTATCTGGTCCTATTACATAGAAATACATATATCTCTGATTCCTAACCCTATATTGAATCACAACTACATATTAGATCAAATAGATTTATCATGCCCTAATTACCCGAAGATATGAAATGCCCCTGTGCTTGACCCTATATCATACCAAAGTATCCTACTAGGGTATAACTATGTATCAATCCCTAATTTCCCTTATATAATATATAACATCTTGGAACCTAACCCTATATCATATCACAACCACCTACTAGAGAATATGTTGGTATCAGACCATAAAAACCTAATGATACATAATACACTACTATCGAGACCTATATCATATCATAACCAGGCTTATAAGAGAGGTCCAAGGATTCACATCTTGGAATCAATAAATAAACCACATATAAAAGTAAATTAAATAAGTAATAGTTAAATGAAAATGGTAAGTTAAATTCTTAAACCCATAATCACTATCCAAAACTAATCAACTCAGATGCATGGTACCGATTCTAATTTGACACTCATTACCACCTCTACCCATGTCCAAAAACACTCACTCGAGGTTGGTCTCTCATTAGGGTGCCTTCTGGAGTCCACTAGTTCATTACACAACATAAGAACCCTACCTAAGTTTCCCTTTAACATAATTTTCATTAGGGTTAAAACCCATCACTTTGAGGTAGAACATACCTTAACTAACTCATAAAAATAAACCTCCAAATATTCCCAACAAGGAAAGCCATGAAAAAAACATATCATATATATATATATAGATCATGGGACATCTCAATATCATTTTTTATACTATAGTGGTCCACTCATCTAACCATTATCATCCTTGCCTAGGTGTATACACCAATGATAAACACATCTCTAAGGGGAAGGATCACTCACCCCATACTCGACTCATAGATCCTAAGAGATCCAAGGTGTCATAAAGTCATGATATGGATGACAAAATCCAATCTACATCATGGTATCTAATATAGTGGAAATAATCCATATTAATTTCAATTTAATAAACACTTATCAAGGGGATCACGTTCTTGGGTTTAGTACAAGTCCAAGAATTGACCATAAGCAGAAACAAAGTCAAGACAATGCACTGGGTTCATAGTGTCCATGGAAAATTACCCTTCACATTCATAACTACTCAGGAAATATTAACAATTTAGTTTAAATTAAACTATTTTAATTAAATTAAAAAACCAATAAAAACGAATTCATGGCCTTTTGGTGAGACCATACATACACATATTTATAAACATCATGAAAAAATCATTAGGGAAAGTACCAAGGACCACTTACCATAGTAAAATAGCCTATTTATTTTAATTTCACTACAAAACAGCTACTTCCAAACCTTATCCATGCTTCATCCATGATTAATCCATCACATAAGTGTCTAGTTCAGGACAGAGTATCAGAATAAAAAATTATAACTAAAACATATTTCATTTAACAATTTGTAATTTAACTCTAAATTTATATATCAGGGAATAGTTGTTAAACCACTCACCAAGCACATCTAAATTACCATAAACTAAGCCAATCACTCATGAATGGTCCTCATCACACCCCTAGTACCAACCCAATAAAAAATGAATAACCGTCGAAACCTAATAATTCACCAAATTAATTTAATTTAACCCAAAATATTGGAAACGACTCAACATTGGAACACCACATCAAAATAGAAATTAGATACATCAAGATAGAATCTTGGGATTCCCTCTATCTATACTACATGAAAGGTCCTTCAAAAATAGGTGATTTCAAAATTATGTGGTGGAATTACCTTCAATATCATAACTAAAACAACAGAAAATTAGTATGAGGGGGGAAGAAGATGAAAAAAACAAGGGATGGAGGTCATAAATAGTATTCACTATGAAACTACATCAAAATTAACTCTTTTGAAGGGGTGTCAATGTGAAAAAATGTGGGATAGAGATCATATGAAATGCATCCCATGTCACCCCATTATACCTAAAATTGAAGGGGGTGGCTGAAAAATGATTGTTTCCCCCATTAAAGAAATAGACCACAGCCCCATGATCGACTGATGCACTGCTCGCCAGAATTCCAATGAGTTGAGGGGGGATATAGGGATACTTCCCAGGATAGCTTCTAGCTGATGGAAATACTGTAACAACCTGAGATTTTATGAGAATTATTCTTTTTAATTTCTTTGATGTCTTTTGTTGTACGCTACACCAAGATTATCTTGCGCTATTTGCAACACCGTATTATCTTGCAATATACGCAACACTATTCTTGGCTCGTTTTACACACAATTTCATGTTTTTTTGTGGAAATTATTTTACACAACATTAAGTATAGATTTTGTTTAATGTATAAATGAAATAAGTTTTTATTATGTTATACGCAACATTGAGTGTATATATATATATATATTCAATGTATAAATGAAATATGGTTGGATTCTATTATATGCAACAAAAAAGGAGTCTTGCACTACACAAAACCCTAACTTGGCTTACATTAAACACAATCACGACCTTCCTCGATAGCGTGTGTAGTAAGCAATACCGAGTTTCACCAAACGAGATATTATTATAATATTATTATGAACTAGCCATTATGAATAGTAATACCCACTTTTTGAAATTTTATAAATTTTATCTTTCAAAATGGACTTCATTTTTGGATTTGGAATATCGAAATTAGCCTAGGGAGAATTTTTGGAATTTTTCTGAAAACTTTAAATTTTTTATGAATAGTGAAAACATTGGATTACTATTTAAAACCCGACTTTTTATTTAAATAATTATTTATTTTATTTAAATTTATTTTAGGTCAAAATTGATACATAATACCTATATAAGTTAAATGTAATTCATTAGAGTCATTTTATAATAATTTTAGATATATAATAATTTAATTGAACTTTTCACCGTCTTTTACCCACCTCCTAGGAGAATTTGGAAATTCACATAAAACTTAATTCTACCGCTTCTGTGAGTGGAATTTCGAAAATCCAAGAGACACGGCTAATATCAAGGACTAAAATTTGGTTCAATGAGATAAAAATAATTTTTGGTGAATAGTAACTTTTTACTTTTATTTACCACCGTTAAAAGTAAATAGGGTAATTAAGGGTAAAGATGATATTATTATTACCCTAAAACATGTCCTAATTCTATTGGATAACTGTAATTTGACCAAAATTAACCTTAGGAATAATATATGACCATTTAGGTCCACTTATATTAGATTAGGACATTTATTATTAATTTATTTAAATAATGGTTAAAATAGTTAAAATTAATGTTTAATAAATAAAACATTTTTAATATAGGGTTTTACATAAGATATATTCGAATATAAATATATATTAGAAATATAAAAATATTTCCTATATAATGGAATTTTATTTATGATTTTTAGACATTAAATAATTTAATTTATATATGACATAATGATGATGCATTAATTATCTTATTAATGAAATATTGATAAAATTAATGTTATAAATACCCAAATCAATGTAATTTGAGACTTTTTATGAATTACACTAATTTTCTATGTTAATATGACATGTTATTATTGATTTAATTAACTTTTTTCGAACTAATCATTCTGTTATGATTTTCACAAAAATCAATTACCAAATAGTGTCAAAGATGACATAAAATAGTTTTTAAAACAAATATTATATTATTAATTGTTATTTTATTCCAAAAAATCTAAGGTTTGTCCAAATGACTTAGATAAATTTATATATATTAATAATAAATGACTTGGGGTTCGTTTGTATTTTTATAGTAAGTTTACTAACCTTATAGTTTAAGAAAACAAGAAGGCATGGTAAAAGTAAAATTATTTAACTTAAAGTTAAATCTAAATGGTAAGGTTAAAATTGTAACCTAAACTTGTCTCAAATATATTGGTTGAGATTAGTTTGAACCATACCTGATTTAGATTCTAAATAAATCAATTTGGACATATTATAAACCGAATATGACTTTATTATAAAATAATATTTTGACTTTTTCCAAAGGTGTCCCTCTCCTCCCTTATAAAAAGGGCACCCCTTCCCTCTTATCTTCACACCCTTTTGAGCCTTGAATCTCGGCCAACCACTACCCATTTCTCTTATCCACTTCCCTAGAAATATTCTGGAGGTTCTGGTCTTCTCAAAATACCAACTCTACTTCTTTAAGAGAATGCTTAAAGGAGGTGTGTTGAAGAAGAGGTAATCTCTTCTTTCAATTCTCTCAAGTTTATTTCTTCTTCAACGTCTTCTTATTTAGTTGTTTAATTGTAAAGTAATAACATCAGTATCACTAATATACTGATATGTTATTATGAATATGAGACAACCCTATTTCACCTTCTATCCATCCTATGGAAAACGAAATCACCACGCGTGTGTATGTACAGAATACCATCTCCACGCCGTGGTGTAATCGGTTTTTCCACCACCACCATACATGGATGGGTATAATGGTGTAAATAAATAACTATATATGGTTATTGTAAAGTAATATTGATTATTTAATATTATACATAAATTTTAATACAATTCCATGATCATGGGAATGATATCATCGCTCGTGCGTACGTACGGACTACCGTCTCCACGAACGCGATGAGATTCATTTTCCATGATTAACCATTAAAGAATGATTATAAAGTATATATAATGAATAATAATGAAATATATGACATAATTAAGCTATTGGATTTATGTATACATATATATATATATATATGTCATCTACTTACTTCCATTCAAGTCAACAAAGTAAGGAAAACATCGTTCATGCGTACGTACGGCCTACCGTCTCCATAAACGGTGTGTTTCATTTCATTTATCTATTAATTATATATATATATATATACTGAATATATATGATATATAAATCATGTTTTAAATTCTGGAATTAATTAAATCATGATATAAGTAATAATAATATCAAGAACAACAGGTCCAAATACGTACGATAAATGAAACAATTTTACCCAAAACGCTACTTTAACATGGAATTGACAAATGAACAGGTAATATAAATACCTAAGTGAACCATATATGATATAATAACAATAAATATGATTCTTTAATAAGTCAATGAAATTATTTAAATCATTACACAGTAGGTTCGGATACATATGAAGCATATCATACATAAGGTAAGGGATAACTTTTCCAATCTCATTTTTATCCGAGATTGTTTGTTCGTATGTATTCACTGGGGTTATATTTATCATCCATGTTCCTGTTTTATAAAAATGGTTTCATGTATTTTTAAAGTCCTTTTTACCCATTCTTTAATTTTACTACATGGTATGTAAGGAATCTTTCTTTTGTTTACGTTACGAGGTACTTTTTGAATTTTTATGCAAAAGTATGAGAAGAATGTTTTTTTTAACTTATACAGCATGAAAGGATTTATATGGTTTTATAAAACCTTATTTTCATGAAGCTTCCTCCAAAATATTTCATGACTATTTTCAACAAAATCTATTTATTTTAAAAATTGCATGATGTTTTGTGAAAAGAAATTGATTTTGAAGAAGAATGGATATTTTCCTCAAGAATTCATTTCAAATGTTTTATCAAAACCATTTTCCATTTAAGATGACATTATTTCATATGTGTATGTTTCAAGTATAATGTCTCTATGATTTACATGGTTTCACTTTTCTTATAATGAAATATCCATTTGTTTTGTATGGATTATGTGATGATGGGATGATGTTTATGAAACCCATTTTATTCATTGGGGTATGATGAATGTTTCAAGTTTATTTTGTGGCACAAGTAAGAATGATTTCATTATGAGATTGGTGGGACATATATCTCCCTCCAATTCATTGGGTAAAGATTTATATCTCATGAGATAGACATGGCTGGAAGGGTAAGTTAATCTGGTTTAGTGATACAGGGATGGAATGAGGAGTGAACTCGATTCAGAAAGGGACTTTGTCCACTAAGATGGTCTTGGAAGCAATGTCTTGGATACTATGGAAATCATATCAAGTAATTAATGGTTTTCCACAATTACAAGTTTTATTCTCATGCTATTTTATCATGATTTATGTTCCTTTATGATCTATTCCTTGTGTACTTCCAAGATTTATGTCGTTGCTCATGATTTTGATGTTTAGATTTTATGTTCAAGTTTTTTGCATTTAAATGTTTATGGATTGTTTTATGTTCTCTATGCTTACCCTTATTGAGCATTTGAGCTCACCCTTTATATTTTTTATTTTCCCTAGGATTTAAAGAATGGTTTTAGGTAAGAAAACAAAAGGGGAAGATATTTATGGGAGATGTTGAAGATCTTTCACCGCGAATAGAAGATTATTTTTCCGAGTTTCCAAAGACACTAAACTATTACTGTCCTTGTGCGTCCGTTTTCGTTATGTATCAAGTATTCCGAAAAATTAATGTAATGTCCATGTACTTCAAGCTTTGGATCTCTACAATTGGTATTAGAGGGAGGTTTAGTTAACCTTTGGAAACTAGGATGCGAAAACTTTAGTGAGAACCCTAGAGATATTTCTAAGGTATATCTAGGGATGTCTTTATGGTTTAGTATAAGTATAGTTTATAGTCCTAGAATTATGATAACGATCATGAATAACCTCATATTAAACCAATGATGTTAGAGATTGAAAGTACTCCCCTAGATTATGTTGTTTTTCTAGCATGATTTATGCCTCTCGCATAATTCTTTTTGGGTTTTATAAAATGGCTGGAAACCAGAAGATTCATGTTAATGAAGAATATAATGGACAATGGAATGATATTCTTCATGATCAAGAAAATGAAATGGAATTTGGAAGGTGAAACATCGTTATTATGCCTAATCAGAAATCTTATATTATGATCAATAATCTCAACTTTGGTAAGTTTCCTAAATCAGCTAATAGAAGAAAGATGGAGTTTCATGATGATCATAGAGAAAAGAAAGTTCAATTTCCCTCAGGTAAATCATGTGGGAAGAGGCATCAAGGAGAATGTTTCAAATGAACTGGAAGATGCTTTGGGTGTAGAAAAGAAGGACACAAAACCAGTAAGTGCAAAGGAAAAGGTCCAGTTAACTCCATGTATAAGGATAATGGTATTGCTACGATATCAATAATGATTAGATGTTTTAAATGTGGAATGTATGGGAATTATGAAAACCAATGCCCTAAGGGAAAATATCATGAAGAGAATCAGCATTCTCAAATGGGTAGTATTTATGTGGATGATGATGAGGAGACTACAAATGATATATAAGATGAAAGAAGTGTTGAAGCTTGGTCAATGGTTTAAGAATGTAGTGGAATGATTGTATGTTTATCAAGAGTTATGTTGTATATGTAATTTAATGGTTCTATGGAATAAAAAAACATTTAAGGATTGTTACACTATTGTTTTTCCAAAAGTATTTGAAAGTATATGTTGAATGGTACTGGTAACCATGAAAGGTTATTCAGATATTTTTGGAAATAATATGATATGCACATAATGAATGGATAAGGAGGAAATAATATGTTTGATATTATTCATGAGCTCTTGATTGATATAAGGACTAAGTTATATCATGGTTTGAGTATATATAATTTTGAGGATTTTGGTATGTGGAAAGTGTTAACTTTTAACTGTATTCATGTTTTCACTAAGGTTTAATGGGTATTCATTTCTCAAGAGAATACATGATTAAGGCCTTAGAATGTTTGGAATGTGACCAAAAAGACATATCTTATGATATATGGGGATCAATGATGGCATTAACATGCTTGTTATATGAACTCCCTGGTAATCGTTTTCACTATAATATGAGATTGGACAGCAGTATTTTGGATAAGCCTAAAGATTGAAATGGATTATGTTGGACATAAGTTAGTATTGTATAAGGCTCGAACTTTTTTGATATTATTGATGGAAAGTTATAATAAAGTATTTTTAGAAAAAAGGAAAACCTATAGGACGAGCGACAACCCGTTACGTCGGACAAGGTTGTGGGAATCGAACCCACAACCGAAGTGCGACAGGCCTTTATTTCCTACCACTGGCCTACGGGAAATCCCTGGTTAGTAGAAACTAGTTTTATTTTATTATGCAGGATGATAGATGAAGTATAAGTCCTTTTTGGAACCATATCTGATTAATCTTTCTATAGATGGACTTATGTATATAACCTTTGCTAAATTATGTTTGAGAAAGATGGAATGACATGTCATTCTATCGCATGATCTGCTAAAACTTCACGAAAGACAAATTCAACTTCATTTCTTAAAGAGATGAAGTGGAAATTGTTTAAGGCACGAACAATAGTGAGATTTTACCAGAATAAGTTAAGTATTTCTTCTAATTAAAATTCTTCAACTTTAGGGAAATGATCTTGAAAACCAAAAATGTTGTCCTAGTGCCCTTATATCCGATGAATCAGATGGTACCCTAGATCATCACAAATTTATGGATTTGTGATTGTTGGTGTTTTCATAGTCATGTTCTCTACCACTCTCCATCAGAAAATGATGGTTATATTTCTCTTCCATATCCATATTTTCACCTATGTTCTCCTACGAGGAAACCCAGTGATTAGTTAATTTGGGTAACCATTATGTTTCATAATTTAGTTTTTAAAGATAAGTTTTGGTGTTCCTTTTTACGATGTGGGTTTCTATTAAAGAAACTTTCAAGTAGAAATCCATTTAAAACCCCAAATAATTTTGAGGGCGAAAATCATTTTAAGGGGGGTAGAATGTAACAACCCGATATTTTATGAGAATTATTCTTTTTAATTTCTTTGATGTCTTTTTTTGTACGCTACACCAAGAATATCTTGCTCTATACGCAACTGTTGAGTCAAAAGTCCTCTTTTGACTTCTACATCATGTTTTGGAAATCACAAATGTATTCTATTCTTTGTTTTGGAAATCACAATTGTCTTTTAATCGTATCGTACTGACCCTGTCAATTGTATCGTACTGACCCTATCAATCGTATCGTATTGACCCTGTCAATTGTATCGTACTGACTCTGTCAATCGTATCGTACTGACTCTGTCAAACGTATCATACTGACTCTGTCAATCGTATCATACTGACTTTGCTACTCATATGATCATTACTTGTTTTGGTACTTTGTCAAAAACACTTATTACATTTTAATCGTACCCATGCTTTTCATTTCTATATATCTTATGTCCTAACAAAACGATGTCGTTGAGTTAGTTACAAACTAATCATAACGATGTCGTGCTTTCTGTTTCAATATGACTGTTGGAGGCAATATGACCGTTGGAACCTGAGGCCTATAAATAGGAGGTCATTTGAAGCTGAGAGCAGAATAATGATTGATGAATGAATGAAGAGACTTCGTGAACTATCAAGATTCTAGAGAGAGACACTGTGACTTCTCTCATCTTCCTTGTGTGTCCGATCATCATATCGAGGGCTTTCAAGTGATTGAAAGACAGAGGTGCCGATTACCTTTAAAATCAAGGGCTGCCAGGGATAGGCAGACAGACGTGCCGATCATCGTATCGAGGGCTGCCGGGGATAGGCAGACAGACGTGTCGATCATCGTATCGAGGGCTCACCAAGGTGTTGGTGAGACAGACCTTTTATCCTAGGTGAAAGGATAACCCTTCTCTTTGGGTTAAAAGAATTGTAATATTTTTACATTTCTACTGTTACTTGTATTAGAAAGGAATTTGTATTGTTTCCTTTCTTCTTTACATATTCAATTGTAATTGTTTCAATTACAATCATTCTATTACATTTTGTATTGATTGATTCTATACGCTTTAAGGTAGAATCATTCATCTTTGTATTACTCTGATTATTGTGTTCATCTTGAATACAATTGTTTTACATTACACTAGTATTACAATACATCATACCTTTTATATTCAATTCAATTGTGGGTGATTGTATTTGTATTAGTTTAAGATCATTTAAACTAATCTCTTAGTTGCTAAAACTCAAAGGATTTTTAAACCTACAATTCACCCCCCCCCCCTCTTGTATTGTTCTATCTAATAGATATACATATCTTTATATTCGATCCAAAAATTGGTATTAGAGGAGGTTTTCCACTTATTTTTATTAGTAGCTTTATTTCTTTTATATTTCTTAAATACTTACTACACTAACGTGTGGAGTGGAAAAGTTTTTGTTGTTGTATTAGATGGCAGGAATAAACATTGGGTCAATAGACAATCTGAATCCTTCTAGACCACCAATAGTTGATGAGAATGATTATGAGTATTGGAGAGATCGTATGATGACTTTTGTTTTCAATACTGGTGTAGACAATTTTATTATGCTTACTAGAGGTTACAAAATTTTTGATAAAGAAATCAGTACTTTCACCAACCAAGAGAAGCAAGAATATCAACTGAATTACAAGGTACGCAATACTTTATTATGCTCTATAACCAGGAATATATACAGTCAGATATCATCATGTGAAGCAGCCAATTGTATTTGGAAGAAATTATAAGTCACTCATTTTGGTACATCCAAGGTTATAGAAACAAGGAGAGAAATGCTTCGAGCAGAGTATCATGGATTTGTTTTTCCTTATGGAGATCCAGTATGTAAAGTGAAAAAAAGGTTTATGACAATTGTCAACAGCTTAAAATCTATGGGAGAAAAAGGTCTTGATGATGAAGCTCTAGTTGATAAGATCATAGATATAATGCCAAATGAATGGGAGTCAAAAAGAACAGCTATTGATGAGAATAGAAAAGTTTCCCAGATTACTCTTGATGAACTCTTTGGAACTCTTCTACAGCATGAGACAAGAATGAAGAGAGATGCTGATTTTAACAAGAAGAAGAATGGAAATGGAAGTGTAGCCTTTGCATCTAAATCTAAAACACCTGAAAGGCTTACAAGGTCTAAATCCAAGAAAGTTGTTATATCTGATTCAGGTGATTGTAATCTTTCGGATAATGAGTTAGCCAATCTTGCTCGAAGGATGAACAAGATTTTGGGAAAGAAAGATTTTCAATATAGATTCAAAAAGAATGGAAGGATAGGAAAGATTCAGAGGTAACTTGTTATGAATGTAAGAAAGCAGGACATATAAGGCCTGATTGTCCTTAACTGAAAAGGAAAGATAGAAAGGATAAACACTCTGAAAGAAACAAGAAAAGGTTTTATAAGACAAAGAAAGTTCTAAAAGCAAATGATACATGGAGTGCCAGTGGTAGTGACTCATCAGATGATTCTTCAGAATATGAAACATCAGGACAAAGGAATATCAGACTCTTAGCCAGATTACCAATTAAAGATCATTGTCTCATGGCTAAGGTACATAATGCTGAAGCTGTTACAAATGTATCTTTAAATTCAAATTATTCTAATAATAGATATTATGAATCTTCAAATGATGAATCTTCATCATCAGAAGATGATACATTACCTTCTTTTGAAGAAGTATCTAGATTTGCTAATTTACTTGAAAATGAGAATTCTAAACTCAAGAAAATACTTGAAAAAGTAAATTCTAGAATTTCAATCTTGACTAAAGAAGTATCAGATCTTTCTAAAGATCTTTATGTGAAGACTTCTGATTTTGAAAGTATTTTGAAAACCATCGAGAAAGTTAAATCTGATAAGGATAAACTTTCTAAGGATCTTGAAACTAAAATTTCAAAGAAAAAAATTTTAGATCCTAACTCTAGTTCAAATTCAAATGTTTTGGAAAATAAGAATTTGGTTTTAAAACTAAAGTCAGAGATTTTATCCCTGAAGAAATATTTGTCAAGATTTACTCATGGAAAGGAAAACTTTGATAGGATGTATTCTCAAATTAGACCTTTGAGAAATCGTTCTGGTCTTGGTTTTACTTATTCCAAACCTGTTTTTAGCAATAGCTATTTTGTTCCTCAAAAAACCATTTTCTGTTCTAAGTGTCAATGTGGTGGACACTGGAGAAGAGATTTTTCTCTTAACAAAACTCAATCTTTAGAATTTCATAAAGCTCATTTTGCAAAACAAATGTGGATTCATAAAATTCTTTTATCTAACCCTTCTGGATCGAAACAAGTTTGGATTCCGAAAATCTAATTGTTTCTTCTTCAGGGAAATGAGAAGTGTACCAATAAGAATACTTGGTACATGGATAGTGGTTGTTCTCGAAACATGACTGGAAACAAAGATCTCTTTGAAAAGGTTATCAAAACAAAAGGTGGAAAAGTTACCTTCGGAGATAATGCTCAAGGAAAGATTGTTGGTATAGGTAATATTGTTTTTCTTGGAAAAGTTCTTATCTCAAATGTTTTGTTTGTTAAAGGTATTAGGCACAATCTCATCAGCATAAGTCAATTATGTGATGAAGGTTACCTAGTGAATTTTAGAAATGATAAGTTTTTTTGTTCACAATTCCAAGGATGAGTACATTCTATCTGCCCATAGATAAGAAAATGTTTACACTATTAACCTAGAAGACCTTAGGAACCAAAACTTACCTTGTTTAAGTGCAATAGAAGACCAATCGTGGCTATGGCATAGAAGACTAGGACACTGTAATCTAATAAACCTTAGTAAACTCTCAAAGAAAAGACATGTAAAGGGGCTACCGGATCTTAGATATGATTCTTTAAAAGTATGTGATCCTTGTCAATTTGTCAAGCAACATAAAACTAGCTTTAAATCAATTAATGAAGTTTCAACTTCTAATGCATTAGAGCTTGTGCATATGGATCTTCTTGGTCCTTCACAATCTGGAAGCATTGGAGGCAAATACTATGTATTTGTTTTAGTTGATGACTTTACTAGATTTACATGGGTCTACTTTCTCACAAAGAAATATGAAACCTTTTCCTATTTCAAAGATTTTAGAGCCCAAGTGAAAAATGAGAAAAACCTACCATTGATAACTATTCATAGTGATCATGGTGGTGAATTTCAAAATTCAGATTTTGAAACTTTTTGTAGTAAGAAAGGTATTACTCACAATTTCTCAGCTCCAAGAACTCCTTAGCAAAATGGTGTTGTTGAAAGAAGAAATCATATTCTTCAGGAAATGACTCGAACCATGTTGAGTGAATACTCAATTGCTAAGAACTTTTGGGCTGAAGCTGTTAGTACTGTCTGTTATACTATAAATCGCTTTTTAACTAGACCATTTCTTAAAAAAACCCTTTATGAGTTATGGACTGGCCGAAAACCAAAAGTTTCATACTTCAAAGTTTTTGGATGAAAAGTATTCATTTTTTAATACAAAATATAATCTACACAAATTTGCACCAAAATCTGATGAAGGAATCTTTCTAGGCTATTCTACAACTTCTAAGGCTTATAGAGTTTTCAATAAAAACACTTGTACTGTTGAAGAAACAGTACATGTAAAATTCGATGAAACTAATCCTTTTGTTTTCAACCTACCCAATCCTACATCCTCATATGTGTTTTCAAAAATTGATTATCGGTCTTTGATAGAAGATCCTTCTGAAAAGGAAAATGTTCAAGAAAGTATTCCTGAAACATTTACCACAGATGATTTTCAATCATACGTTGATGAACAGGTTTTACAAAACCCAAATCAATTGTTTCTTAGGAATCATCCTAGTGATAACATCATTGGTGATGTAAATCAACCTGTAAGGACCAGAAATTCCTTAAGAAATGAAATAGAACATCTTGCTTTTCTTTCCCAATTTGAACCTAAAAGTCCAAGTGAGGCCTTAGGTGATGATGATTGGATCAAAGCAATGCAAGATGAACTAAATGAATTTGAAAGGAATCAAGTCTGGACTTTAGTTGATAGACCTAAAGAAACAAGTGTGATTGGTGTAAAATGGGTTTTCAGAAACAAATGTGATGAAAATGGAATCATTGTAAGAAATAAAGCAAGACTTGTTGCTAAAGGCTATAATCAATAAGAAGGAATAGACTATGAAGAAACATATGCTCCTGTAGATAGACTTGAATCTATTCGTATTCTATTAGCCTTCACAGCATTTTTCAATTTCAAACTATTTCAAATGGATGTCAAATGTGCTTTTCTAAATGGTTTTGTTCAAGAAGAAGTTTTTGTCGAACAACCTCCTGGTTTTCAAGACTCAAAACATCCTGACCATGTTTTCAAACTTACTAAGGCTCTATATGGTCTTAAACAAGCCCCTAGAGCATGGTATGATAGACATACAGGATTTCTTTTACAAAACAATTATACAAAAGGTACAACAGATCCAACCCTTTTTATAAAAGTAGAAAACAAAAATGTTTTGATTGTTCAAATCTATGTTGATGACATCATATTTGGATCGACTCGGAAATCTTTAACTGATTATTTTGAAAACTTAATGAAATCTGAGTTTGAAATGAGTATGATGGGTGAGTTAACATTCTTTTTATGTTTTAAAATTTCTCAAAAACCAGAAGGAACATATATATCCCAACATAAGTATATTAAGGATTTACTTAAAAAGTATGGATATGACAAAACTAAAAGTATTAGCACTCCTATTGGAACCTCAAATACACTTGATCTTGATGAAACTGGGAAACCAGTAGATCAAACAATCTTTAGAGGTATGATAGGAAGTTTGCTATACTTGACAGCTAGTCGACCAGACTTAATGTTTTCGGTATGCTTATGTGCAAGATATCAATCTAATCCAAAAGAGTCTCATTTAAAAGCCGTAAAGAGAATATTTCGGTATTTAAAAGGCACTATGGATTTAGGTCTTTTTTACTCTTCTGGGAATGATTTTGTTTTAAAAAGTTTTTCAGATGCTGAATTTGGTGGTTTTAGAATGGATAGAAAAAGTACATCTAGAACATGTCATTTCTTAGGAGATTCTCTGATTTCGTGGTCCTGCAAGAAACAACACTCAGAAGCACTATCCACTGCTGAAGCTGAATATGTAGCAGCTGGAAGTTGCTGTGCTCAAGTATTGTGGATGCAACACACACTCACTGACTATGGATTGAGTTTCTCCAAAACTCAAATTCTTTGTGATAATACTAGTGCCATATCTCTCAGTAAGAACCCAGCACATCACTCATGTGCAAAACACATAGATGTTAGGCATCACTTTCTTAGAGATCACACACAAAAAGGAGATATTGTTTTACAATTCATCGGAACGCAAGAACAACTTGCTGACATTTTTACAAAACCTTTACCTTCCGATATATTTGAATATATAAAACAGAAGCTAGGAATGATTACATTAAAATAATCATTCATATCTACTTCCTGTTATACATCTCTCCTAATAGTAAGAAACTCCTCGTAGAAAGGGGGAGAACATTTCTTTCTATGTTTTTTTTTCTTTATTTCATCTTATCTTTTGTTTTTCCCTGATATGTGTTTTCTGTTTATCGTATTGACAATTTTAGTTTTCTGTTTATCGTATTGACAATTTTAGTTTTCTGTTTATCGTATTGAAAATTTTAGTTTTCTGTTTATCGTATTGAATTTCTATTCCATCGTATCAACCAATCATGTTATTGAATCGACTGATGATGGTATTGAATTTCTTTTCCATCGTATCAAACGATCATGGTATTGAATTGACCGATGATGGTATTGAATTTCTTTTCCATCATATCGAACGATCATGGTATTTAATCGACCGATGATAGTATTGAATTTCTTTTCCATCGTATCGAATGATCATGGTATTTAATCGACCGATGATAGTATTGAATTTCTTTTCCATAGTACGGTCATTCCATGGTAACGACTTTGTTTTCCATCGGCATGATGTTTTTTTCTTACGATTTTATTTTCTTTTTTTTTTACTAAAACCAACAATCACCTTACGATCTCCGGCAGGTATTTTTTTTCTTTTCGTTCTAAATCCTAACCGTTGATCTTATTTCCTATAATCTTGACTGTAGAAGATCAAAGGTCATCCCATTATCACCTATAAATAGCCCCCCTCCCCTCCCCAAACCCACATTGGTTTTTCAGGATTTGTGGCGAAACTCTGCTCCACCGGTTTCAAATCATCATAAGATCTTCTCATCGGAAGCACCTTTATGTATCAATCCTCTGCTAACACTCCCGCCGAAATTTCTTCAAAGACTTTTAAAGAGAAAGACTTTAACAGAGAAATGTTAGTATCTCGGGACTCTTTCTATATGTACGATTCCACAATCAGGAGGATTATTTTGTTTCAAGGGTGGGAACATTTGTGTGTTGAAAAGACTAATTCTCAAGATCCGGTTCTTTTTGATGAAGTCAGTCAATTTTATAAAACAGTATCTTTCGACAAAGACATGACTATAAACTTTGTTGTGTACGATAGAAAGATATCAATGTCTGTGAAACAAGCGGCTCATTTTCTAAATGTCTCAACTAAAGGAGATTCTTTCTGTCCATCTCATAAAATACCAGAGTAAGTTTGTACGTTTAATAGAGAAAGTGTTGAGAAGTCATTGTTTGTTTTTAATGAAGAGAAAAGGAAAGTATCTCATCTTTCTCCGGACAATTGTTTTGTGAATTTATGGATGCAAGGCTTTCTTATTACAAGGAAAGGCGATAGAGAAACTTTTAAAGTTTCAGATATTTTCATGCTTGACTATCTTGTGAATATGAGAAAAGTGAATCTCATGGGGTATGTTTTTGAAACCATTAAGAATGTCAAGACAGGAGGGATTAAGTCTCAGATGATTATGTATCCAGTCATCCTTACAAAGTTCATTCTCGAAAGTATGAAGTTTTGTAACATTCCTTTGAAAGTAAACCTCATAGATTTGAAGCCTTCTTGGATTAGAAAAAGTACGATGAAAAAGTTGAATGTTTGTTTTGATCACAATTCAATACTTTTTGTCAGAGATGTAGAAGCTGAATTGGCTCAGAATCAATTGGCACCTATGCCAGCCAAAGATTTCCAGTCTACTGGTGTAACTCAAAAGTCTGATCCGCAAACCAGTTCAAAGTCCAAGAAGAACCCGAGATACAGTAAGGAGGTTGTAGCCAAATGGAGAAAGGATAAGGAACAGAGAAAGGAAGGTGATTCGAAGTTCGGTCTTGACCCTGCTGAGGCTTTTGCAGAAAGAGTAAGGGTTGAAAAACTCTCAAGGCTGAAAAGAAGAAGAAGGTTCTTTTGAAAAGAAAGGCTCAGGACTTTGATGTTTCTAAAGTCTTGAAAGCAGTAAAGGATGCTAGTGCTCAACTAATAGAAGAAGTGCACCAAGAGCCCATCGTACAGAGTCTCCCTGAGAAAGGAAAACAAAAAAAAAAGTGATGGAAGAGATAGAAGAAGTGGAAGAAGAAGGATATTTTCTTTTATAATTTCTTCAGAGTTCGAAGAATAGTAGAGAGGAATCGGTTCAAAAGCTGAGTGAAGGTGTTCAGCAAACTCCTCATGCCGATCAAGAATGATCTACGGACAGAATTTCATCTCAAGAAAAGCAAGGTGCTCAATCCTCTCACTCTGATAAAGTTGTCATTAGTGACAGAGTAGAAGAAGAAAGAAAGCAGAAAGAACAAGAAAAAGGAAAATAGCCAGTTGTTGACTCAAGCCGATCGTATGAACTAGCATCGTATGATGAAGACACTGATTCAAAACATACAATCTCTCTCAAGAAGAGTGATTATATTGTCCATGTTTTAAGAAGAGTTGAGAAGACTATTCCTTATTTTCCAAGGCTGGAAGGGAAAATCGATTTTATTACTGATAATCAAAAGAAGAAGTTTGGCTCTGTAAAAGAGTTGAGGAATAAAGTTTTGTGAGTTGAAGCCGATTTGAAAGTTCTTTCAGAAAGTTCGGTTTCTCATAAGAAGGCCTGCAATAAGATGACAAAGTGGTCGTACAAAACAGAGAGCTCAATCAATGATCATGAGATAGCAATTGAAGATATAAGGAGGTTGTCAAATGAGCTTGCAATTGCTTTCAATAAGCTTGAAAAAGAAACGGTTGAAAGGTTGAATCTTTTGTCTTCTCAAAGTGATGATGTTCCTTCAGTGAAAGATTTGAAAGAGAGAATGAATGTTTTTCAATCTGAATTCTCAAAGGTTTCATCTTTCAAGGATGAAATGGTCTTGTTGAAGAATCAAAATTCTGCGTTATCCAAAGATAACAAGAATCTGCAAAATAGAATTGATACTCTTGAAGAAGTAATCAGAGTCCAGGAAGAGACTATCAAAAATCAAGATCAGATTTTTGCGGACCAACAAGAGCTTCTCAGAACTCAGGGCGAATCTATTTCTGAAGACAAGAAGGAGATAAAGAAGATGAAATTTGTTCTTCGTGAGCTCATAAAGAAGGAGAAGGAAAGAGAAAACAAATTATTGTTGTATTTGTTTTCCTTTGGAACTTGTCTTTGTTTTGTAATAATTGTTATAACTCTTTTCTTTTGTCCTGCATTTTTTTTCTCTCTAACTCTTTCAGGTAAAACGAAGTAACCCCATTATTTTTGTAAATCATAAAGGGGGAGAATGTTTACAAAGGGGGAGAATATTATAAAAGGGGAGAATGTTATAAAAGGGTAGAATGCTTCACAAAAGGGGATAATGTTTTACAAAGTGGGATTGGTTTAATAAAATTATTCAAAATCAAGGAAAAACTATGAATACAATCCTTAGGAAAGTCCATACCTAAGGGGGAGTTAGTTGTATTCAATTCCTTATTCAGAAGGGTTTTCAATAACTCAGGAGGAGATAAGTATTTCTTGTTACATTTACATTGTGTGTTGTTCTTTCCAATAAGGGGGAGATTGTTGAGTCAAAAGTCCTCTTTTGACTTCTACATCATGTTCTGGAAATCACAAATGTATTCTATTATTTGTTTTGGAAATCACAATTGTCTTTTAATTGTATCGTACTGACCCTGTCAATTGTATCGTACTGACCCTGTCAATCGTATCGTACTGACCCTGTCAATCGTATCGTACTGACTCTGTCAATCGTATCGTACTGACTCTGTCAAACGTATCATACTGAATCTGTCAATCGTATCATACTGACTCTGCTACTCAGATGATCATTACTTGTTTTGGTACTTTGTCAAAAATACTTATTACATTTTAATCGTACCCATGCTTTTCATTTCTATATATCTTATGTCCTAACAAAATGATGTCGTTGAGTTAGTTACAAACTAATCAAAATGATGTCATGCTTTTTGTTTCAATATGACCATTGGAGGCAATATGACCGTTGGAAACGGAGGCCTATAAATAGGAGGTCATTTGAAGCTGAGAGCAGAATAATGATTGATGAATGAATGAAGAGACTTCGTGAACTATCAAGATTCTAGAGAGAGACACTGTGACTTCTCTCATCTGTCATGTGCGTCCGATCATCGTATCGAGGGCTTTCAAGTGATTGAAAGACAGAGGTGCCGATTACCTTTAAAATCGAGGGCTGCCAGGGATAGGTAGATAGACGTGCTGATCATCGTATCGAGGGTTGCTGGGGATACGCAGACAGACGTACCGATCATCGTATCGAGGGCGCCGGGGATAGGCAGACAGATGTGTCGATCATCGTATCGAGGGCTCACCAAGGTGTTGGTGAGATAGACCTTTTATCCTAGGTGAAAGGATAACCCTTCTCTTTGGGTTAAAAGAATTTTAATACTTTAAATTTCCACTGTTACTTGTATTAGAAAGGAATTTTTATTGTTTCCTTTCTTCTTTACATATTCAATTGTAATTGTTTTAATTACAATCATTCTATTACATTTTGTATTGATTGACTCTATACGCTTTAAGGTAGAATCATTCATCTTTGTATTACTATAATTATTGTGTTCATCTTGAATACAATTGTTTTACATTACATTAGTATTACAATACATCATACCTTTTATATTCAATTCAATTGTGGGTGATTGTATTTGTATTAGTTTAAGATCATTTAAACTAATCTCTTAGTTTCTAAAACTCAAAGGTTTTTTAAACCTTCAATTCACCCCCCCCCCCCCCCTCTTGTATTGTTCTATCTAATAGATATACATATCTTTATATTCGATCCAACAGCAACATCGTATTAGCTTGCAATATACGCAACACTATTCTTGGATCGTGTTACACACAATTTCAAGGTCATTTTGTGGAAATTATTTTATGAAACATTAAGTATATATATTTTTTAATGTATAAATGAAATTAGTTTTTATTATGTTATACGCAACATTGAGTGTATATATATATATATATATATTTAATGTATAAATGAAATTTGGTTGGATTCTGTTATAAACAACAACAAAGGAGTCTTGCACTACACGCAACCCTAACTTGGCTTACATTACACGGAATCGTGACCTTCCTCGATAGCGTGTGCAGTACGCAATACCGAGTTTCACTAAACGAGATATTATTATAATACTATTATGAACTAGCCGTTATGAATAGTAATACCCAGTTTTTTAAATTTTATAAATTTTATCTTTCAAAATGGACTTCATTTTTGGATTCAGAATATCGAAATTTGCTTAGGGTGAATTTTTGGTATTTTTCTGAAAACATTCAATTTTTTATGAATAGTGAAAACATTGGGCTACTATTTAAAAACCGACTTTTTATTTAAATAATTACTTATTTTATTTAAATTTATTTTAGGTAAAAATTGATACATAATACCTATAAAAGTTCAATGTAATTCATTGGATTCATTTTATAATAATTTTAGACATATAAAAATTTTATTGAACTTTTCACCGTCTTTTACCCACCTCCTAGGAGAATTTGGAAATTCACATAAAACTTTATTTTACCACTTCTGTGAGTGGAATTTCAAAAATCCAAGAGACACAGTTAATATGAAGGACTAAAATGTGGTTCAATAAGATAAAAATAATTTTTGGTGAATAGTAACTTTTTACTTTTATTTACCACGGTTAAAAGTAAATAGGGTAATTAAGGGTAAAAATGATATTATTATTACCCTAAAACATGTCCTAATTCTATTATATAAGTGTAATTAGACCAGAAACAACCTTAGGAATAAAATATGACCATTTAGGTCCACTTGGATTAGATTAGGACATTTATTATTAATTTATTTAAAGAAGGGTTAAAATAGTTAAAATCAAAGTTTAATAACTAAAAAAATTTAATATAGGGTTATACATAAGATATATTCAAGTATAAATATTAATTAAAAATATAAAAAGATTTCCTACATAATGGTATTTTATTTATGATTTTTAGAAATTAAATAATTTAATTTATGTATGACACAATGATGATGCAGTAATTATCTTATTGATGAAATATTGACATAATTAATGTTATAAATACCCAAATAAATGTAATTTGAGAAGTTTTATGAATTCCACTAATTTTATAGGTTAATAGGACATGTAATTATTGATTTAATTAACCTTTTTCAGACTAATCATTCTGTTATGATTTTCACAAAAATCAATTACCAAATAGTGTCAAAGTTGACATAAAATAGTTTTTAAAAACAAATATTATATTATTAATTGTTATTTTATTCCTAAAAATATAAGGTTCGGTAAAATGACTTAGATAAGGTTATATATATTATTAATAAACAACTTGGGGTTCGTTTGGCTTGTTATAGTAAGTTTATTAACATTATAGTGTAAGAAAAAAAGAAGACACGGTAAAAGTAAAATTATTTAACTTAAAGTTAAATCTAAATGATAAGGTTAAAATTTTAACCTAAACATGTCTAAAATCTATTTGTTGAGAGTATTTCTACCCATACCCACTTTATCTTCTAAATAAATCAATTTGGAGCTATTATAAACCGAATATTACTTTATTATAAAATAATATTTGGAGTTTTTCCAAAGATGCCCCTCTCCTCCCTTATAAAAAGGGCACCCCTTCCCCCTTTTCTTCACACCCTTTTGAGCCTTGAAGCTTGGAAAAACCCTTCCCATTTCACTTATCCACTTCCCTAGCAACATTCTGGAGGTTCTGTTCTTCTCAATAGACCAACTCTACTTCTTTAAGAGAAGGCTTAAAGGTGGTTCGTCGAAGAAGAGGTAATATCTTCTTTCGATTCTCTCAAGTTTCTTTCTTCTTCAACTTCTTCTTATTTAGTTGTTTCATTATAAAGTAATAAAATCAATATCACTGATATACTGATATGTTATTATGAATATGAAACTACCCTATTTCACCTTCCATCCATCCCACAGAAAATGAAATCACCACGCGTGCGTATGTACGGAATAGCGTCTCCACGTCGTGGTGTAATCAGTTTTTCCACCACCACCTTACATGGATGGGTATAATGGTGTAAATAAATAACTATATATGGTTATTATAAAGTGATATTGATTCTATAATATTATACATACACTTAAATACAATTCCACGATCATGGGAATGATATCATCGCTCGTGCGTACGTACGGACTACCGTCTCCATAAACGCGATGAGATTCATTTTCCATGATTAACCATTCAAGAATGATTATAAATTATATATAATGAATAATAATGAAATATATGGTATAATGAAGCTACTGGATTTATGTATATATATATATATATGTCATCTACTTACTTCCATTCAAGTCAATAAAGGATGGAAAACAGCGTTCATGCGTACGTACAGCCTACCGTCTCCATGAACGGTGTGTTTCATTTCATTTCTCTATCTATTATATATATATATATACTGAATATATATGATATATAAATCATGTTGTACATTCTGGAAGTAAGTAAATCATTATATAAGTAATAATAATATCCAGAACAACAAGTCTAAAAACGTACGATAAATGAAACAATTTTACCCAAAACTCTACTTTAACATGGAATTGACAAATGAACAGGTAATATAAATACCTAAGTGAACCATATATGATATAATAACAATGAATATGATTATTTAATAAGTCAATGACATTATTTAAATCATTATATAGGAGGTTCGGATATATAAGAAGCATATCAGACATAATGTAATGGATAACTTTTCCAATCTCGTTTTTATCCGAGATTGTTTATTCGTATGTATTCAATGGGGATATATTTATCATCCATGTTCCTATTTTCTAAAAATGGTTTCATGTATGTTTGAAGTCCTTTTTACCCATTTTTGACTTTTACTACATGGTATTTAAGGAATCTTTCTTTTGTTTACGTTACGATGTACTTTTATACTTTTCCGGAAAAAGTATGAGAAGAATGTTTTTTTAAATTATACAGCATGAAAGGATTTATACGATTTTATAAAGCCTTATTTTCATGAGGCTTCCTTGAAAATATTTCATGACTATTTTCAACAAAATATATTTCTTTTAAAAATTTCATGACTTTTTTTGAAAAGAATTTGATTTTGAAGAAGAAAGGATATTTTCCTCAAGAATTAATTTCAATTGTTTTATCAAAACCATTTTCCATATAAGATGACATTATTTAATATGTGTATGTTTCAAGTATAATGTCTCTATGATTTACATGGTTTCACTTTTCTTATGATGAAATATCCATTTGTTTTATATGGATTATGTGATGATGGGATGATGTTTATGAAACCCATTTTATTCTCTGGGTTATGATGAATGTTTCAAGTTTATTTTGTGGCACAAGTAAAAATGATTTCATTATGAGATGGGTGGGACCTATATCTCTCTCCAATCCATTGGGTAAAGATTTATATCTCATGAGATAGACATGTCTAGAATAGTAAGTTAATCCGATTCAGTGTACAGGACTGGAACGAGGAGTGAACTCAATTCAGAAAGGGACTTTGTCCACTAAGATAGCCTTGGAAGCAATGCCTTTGATACTATGGAAATCATATCAAGTGCTTAATGGTTTGCCACAATTACATGTTTTATTCCCATGCTATTTTATCATGATTGATGTTCCTTTATGATCTATGCCTTGTGTACTTCCAAGATTTATGTCGTTGCTCATGATTTTTATGTTTAGATTTTATGTTCAGGTTTTTTACATTTAAATGTTTATGGATTGTTTTATGTTCTCTATGCTTACCCTTACTGAGCATTTGAGCTCACACTTTATATGTTTTATTTTCCCCAGGATTTAAATAAAGGTTTTAGGTAAGAAAAAAAAGGGGAAGATATTTATGGGAGATGTTGAAGATCTTTCACCACGATTAGAAGATTATTTTTCTGAGTTTCCAAAGACACTAAACTATTACTATCCTTGTGTGTCTGTTTTCATTATGTATCAAGTATTCTGCAAAAGTAATGTAATGTCCATGTACATCAAGCTTTGGGTCTCTAAAAATACGATGCAACCATATCCACCCCGACATTCTCCAAGTTCTATTTTCTACTTATTTCAACCATAAAAACTTCATTACTCATGGAAAAATATCTTTTGAGGTGTTCTAACTCTCATAATTTTGTTACAAATCTCTGTTATCAAAATGGAAAACACATTAAAATTTTGAAAATTTAATATTATATTTAAATTAAAATGATCATATAGATTCATTGTTTTATAAGGTTTTACCTATTTTTAATAACTTTAATAACTATGAGATCACACATGATATGACCCCTAATTGTGAAGTTTTATAGGTCTCAAAAATTCTAATCATAACAATTTCATAGTATGTGTAAACTCACTTGATTACAAAAATAATCATAAACCCTTTTTCCTAATTATTCTTAACCAAAAAAGTATCATAATAAATATTTAAATAAATAATCCTTATAAATACATTAATTTAGAATGAAATCCAAGAAAATAACCCATAAATGAAAATTATTGAATAAATATATCTTTAAAATCACTTCATTATATTTTATTAAGAACAAAGAATTTGATAAATCGCAAGTTGTATATCATTTCTTTTTCAAAAAATAAAGATATTATTAAATAATGATTCACAATCCACATTTAATTGATAAATAAAAAAATCATAAAATAATTATTTTAAGATCCCTTAAAATCCATATAAATAAAATCCTAAGATAATGATAGATTATTTCCAACTTCTTAGATGTGTCGTTCATAAATTTACATAATTATATGATTGATGATATTAATGGAAAAAAACACCAATATCTATCATCAAGATTCTTTTATAAATATTAATTTATAAATAAAATAAATAAAACCTCTCATAATGGATTTTGATGAAATTGAACAACCCCAGGAAATAGTATATTCAAGAGTGTAAATACACTATATATTGGCATTACCTTATGTAAATATCTAATATCAAAGTATAGGATAAGAAGAAATTGTTATGAAAACATCCTAAGAGTGAGACATCCCCCATGCCACTTTAGAATGACCCATGCCAAATATCATAATTCTTATATTAACACCTGCAACATGAGAAAATAAAAAAAAAATTATATCTAATGTATTGATATGAAAACATAAACTAAAAATTATATATATATTTATGTATGTATATTAACATAATCTATATAACTCATTACTCCATCTAATTTATACCCTCCAATCAAATTTCTCGTATCACGTCATATGATTGTGGAAATGCCAAATGATATACCAAATGATATGGTGGTAAGTTAATCTCCTTTCTCATATCACGTCATATTATGGTGGAAATTCTAAATGTTGTTCCCCTAATCTACTCATTTTTAGGATCTAAAATGGATCTGTAAATTATGGAATTAACTTACCTTTGTTTTTAATTATTTCACTTCCTAAATGAGGTGACACTCACAAAAAAATGTGACCATTAACATAAAACTCTAAGGGTCTTCATTGTTGATTAGGATACTACTTCTGTCAACTTTTCATCACTACCATGCCATTGTGAATAACTTTAATATGGTTTGATTTATCTATAACCAAAATGTAACAACCCAGGTATTAATGGAATAATGTTTTTCATATTTATTATTATTATTTATTAAAATATTTATATTCATTTTAAATATATTGAGTAATTCTTAAAGGTAGAAAGGGAAATAGTTTTATTAAACTCATCTCTTATAAGGTTATATTTAAAAAAAATATTTTCAAATTATATAATTGTAATATAAAAAATAATTTTAATTTTTTAATTCATAATTCTAAAAAAAATATTATAATTAATTTTTTATAATTGTCTAAAATTTTAAATTTATCAAGTAATCTTAAAAAGACTATTTTTTATTGAAAACTGTATCTTTTTAATGTATTTACAAGGTAAAATTAAATTTTTGATTAGTTTTAAATTAAAATTAGTATATTTTGATTTATAATAATATATATTTTTTAAATGTTTTTTATTCTTGAATCTAGTATAAAGATATTTTATATTTTAAAATGTATTTTTCTAAAAAACTGATTTTCATTGGGTTTTTTCAGTTTATTTTTAAATTAAATTCTAAAAATTCTATGTTCTGAATTTCAAAAAATGGATTTCATATTTGGAATCATAGGGTCAAAATTTATTAAATTTTCCCATTTTATTATTGTAAAATATTAATAGTAAACGTAGTAATTTTTATTACCACAATAAAATGAAAATTGGGTAATTAAGGGTAAAAATAAAATGATAATGACTAAAAAATGACCATATAAATTTAATTAGATGTGTATGTTTCATCCATAATTATTATAGGTTTATTTATATGACCATTTTCTTCCATTTTTATATGATTAAAACCATTATAATATTTTATTTAAAGAAAAGTCAAAGATATCACACTCTTGTTTTCAATAAGTGTTTTATTTTGAATATTGTTTTTCTAAAGGATATGTTCGACTATAAAAATTATTTTGAAAGATAAAATAAATAAATTCATGATGGTAATATTTTAAATTTTTATGGAATAAATAATTACCTTCAATGCTTTCATGACACTCATGAAGTAATTTTTCAATTATTGGTAAAATAAAATAAACGATAATAAAAATATTAAAATTAAAATAATTTATATAATTTATGTGATCCAAAACTTTTATGTACGACCTTGAAATTTTTAGTATATATTAAAATAGTTTTTTTAAATTTTACATTTTTTCTTGATATTTTTAAATCTAAAGTAATGAATAGTATCAAATTTGACAATAATGATATTTTATGGAATTAATATTTAATTAAATTATTCAAAAAAATAAAATTATTAAATAAAAACATGGGGGATAATATATGGTCTAAAATTTAACACCTAATGAATTTATTTTCCATTTAATATCATTTTTCTCTAAAATATTCTTATTATATTTTAATATTTTAAGAAATCTCTAAGTGTGCCCCTCCCCTCTCTTATATAAGGGTGTCTCTTCTTTTCATTTCTTCATAATTCAAAACCCAATTGGTTTAGAAAATACCCACCCAAATGATTTTCTATAATTCATCCCCACATTCTGGAGCTATATGTTTAGGCAGAATACCATCCTTATTAGTCCTAAGGTGTTAAGGAAATGAGGACGTCCAAAGTAGAGGTTTAGTTTTTTATCTGAATTTTGAGTTTCATTTCTTATTACACCACATTAAAATATTCTTCAACCATGATAAAATAATAAATATAGTATTATACTGGTACATAGATTTTATAATGTCAGTTTAATGACCCATATCTATCTCCACATCCATCATATGGGATACATAATCATTATTCGTGTTTACGAAACACTACCACCTCACGGACTGATGTCATTCTTTTTCTATTATTATCTCTTGTGGATTGAAATAATGATGGATTTAAAGTATATAAAAAATATTTTTAACATATTTATAATAATTTAGTTATGATATCACATATAATTTCTTACATTTCCTTCCATGGATGATATAATAACGTCACTCGTGTGTACGGCGGACTACCACCTCACGAAGCGAAGTGATTGATTTTATAATATTCCTTACAAAAAAATTAATAAATCTATTTATATTAATATGTGATGTATATATGAAATATTTATCATATGGAAATGAAAATTTATAATTTTTTTGTTACTTTTCCATTTACTGTAAAAATTATAACATCGTTCTTGCATATGTGTGGACTACCGCCCCTACGAAAAGATGTGATTATTTATTACATCACCAAAACACATGGATGATATATATATATATATAATTATATTTAATAAAATAATATTATATATATTTCATTAATATTATTCTCTAGATGATGTGATAATTTTCTTTTTGACCATTGTCAATATACCCAAGTCATTTTGGACTTATGGACCAAATATTATCAAAAACATTGGCATGGACTTAAATGATTAATAAAAATGTAATAAGTGATATAAAATGAATAATAAACTTGAAAATTTTTCTTAATAAATTATAAATTAATTTAAATTTATTATTAAAGAAGATAAATATTATACTTGATGATTCAGACTCATGGTAAGGGACTTTCTTTTAAAAATATTCTTTTAATGTTTCTTCTTACAAAACTCAAAAGAAATGTGTTTTAAATTATATGGAATGAGTATATTTTTCCACTATAATTATCCCTAAATTATTTAAAGATTAAATTACATGTTTATAATTTTATTTTCAAATAATATTTTTATTTATCAGTGCACAAATTTTTTAAAAAGAAAAGTGATTTTAAAATGGTAATGTTATTTTCCTCAATAATTCTTTAATATAAAATATTTATTTGTTATGATTATGATATGGTTCTTGGGAATTGTTTAAGAGTATAGTTGGGTATATTATAATCCAAGTGATGTGAGCCCATTATTCTTTTCTAATTCATTTGGTAAAGAGATAGATTTAACTATTAGGTTTATTCTAATACATTATGGGAATATACTGTGATGGTTATTCCAAATGTAACTATGATGGTTTCTCCTTGTTTAGATATGAGAGAAATAGTATATGTAAGAGTGATATGATAATTATGAAATAAGTTACCTTTATGATTTATGGTTAAAGGGATTCATTTAACTCATTAGGTTTCTCCTATGATATTATGGTAATATACTATGATGGTTATTACAAATGCAATTGTGATAGTTTCTCCCCATGTAACCATGGGAGATATAATATTTGTAAGAGTGATATGATAATTATACCACAATTTTTTTCTATGATTTATTACTGATATATATTTTATAGGAAACTTATGATTTCATATATTAAGCTAAAGATATTATTTTTTATGGGTGAAAGTTATAACTTTATGAAGTGTTTTCATGAAGACTTTAAGAGTTTTAATATTACCATAATTTAAAAAATGTTTTTATGAAATCATTGGGAATGTAAGGTTATTTCTTGAAAAAAAAACTATTTTTGAGGAAAATTTTTTATTTAAAAAACCATATTTTTTATAATTATTTATGGACTAATTATTTATTTTTTTCTCTTTATGTCCCTTAATGATCACTTGGTAATTGTAACATGTTATAAAATGCTTTCCATAGAGTTTAAAGATGTTTATAGGAACATAAAAATTTGAGTTTAATTTAAGGAAAAAATATCATGAAAATAAACCATGTTTAATGTAAAAATATTATTTTAGTAGGGGAAAATAGATCCTGAGTATAATTGTACACTTGAAATGTATGGGTTTGTTATGTATTAGTTATGACCTAATTTTGTAAAACTATAAACCCAAAATAAATATGGGAATTAAAAAAATATAATTCTACTTAAATTTACTTGAATATGTACTGTTTGAGGATAGATCCATATATTTGGTATCAAAGAAAGGTTTAGATAACTTTAGAGAATAGATAATGATAATATAAAACCCTTTGTAGTTAATTTGAAATGATATATCATTTTATGATTTCCATGTTTCTTCATATAAAAAAATGTTTGTTTGGAATGGTTTTCTATAGTAGAAATAAGGAAACTGATGTGGGAAGGCACTAAGAGGACAATATCCTTCTAAATCAACAACCTAAAATGTTTAGAATCGAAACAAAATGGTTTTTTGTTATGATGGAATAGTTGATACAAGCTACTAATAGTGGTGAACTCTATTCTAGAGAGAATACAAATCTACCACAAAGGAATATGTTGTTAGTGGAGCATTTTATGTGAAACATTCCTCCATTATTTTGTGAATCTTCTGACCCAATGGTATCTGAGGGGTAGATTAAATCCCAATAAATAATATTCGATGTCATGGAATACTCAGATCATAAAAAGGTGAGATTTTTTTTATCATTTTGTAGATGATGTTTACCAAAGATGGTAGATGGTCAATAGTATCATGGGTAAAGAGGATATTGGTTCTATGGAATGAGATGAATTTAATAATATTTTTCTAGAGAAATATTTTCCTATATATATTTTACTTAGGATGAAAATTTTGTTTTTTGAAATTATGGAAAGAAAAGGATTCACTAGTTTCATATGAAGAAAAATTAACTTGATTAGCATGGTATGAACCACATTTTACCCATGACATTGATTATAATATTAATATATTTTACTAAGTATTGAAGACAAAATATTGAATTGATTTAGAATATATTGAATATAAAAGTTGTGAGAAACTTGTTTGATGTGTGGATAAGGTGGAAATGGAGTTTTTATATGATCATGTTTTCTTCTATAACTGTCAGAAAAAGAATTCAAGGTGGTAGTAAAAAGGAAGAATGTATTAAATAACTTTGATGGTAAGAAAATTAAGTTTTTTATTTGTGGGAATTATGGTAAAAAACACTAGGGAATTCGTTTTGAAGTCTAGTAAGTGCTTCTGATCTGGTAGAATTTGGAATATGGCTCGTAATTTCAATGAAAAGGATCATTGTAGTTGTAAGACCAATTCTAATACAGAGCAATTAAAATGTTTTAAATGTAAATAGATGATTTTTTATGAAAACAAGTGTCTGAAGAGGAACTCGAATCATGGGAAGAATCCCAACTAGGAGGAGGAAGGTGTGGTTAAATCCTTTTAAACTACTTTATTTGATGCTAAGATATCAAACTAAGTGGTATTTGGCAAATTATTATTTATTTAGATTATAAAAATGACTTATTCGATTCAGGGTTTAGACATTCCTTCATATTAGAGAATTTTTCTGGAAAATTGGAAATACTACCTCAGGAAATGGAACTATAACATATGTTAAAAACACCATGGGGAAGTATTATAGATAAAATAAAATATATGAATATTTTTATCATTTTTTATTTAATGACTTTACCTGTAAACCTTGATATTTTTTTCCTAGTAGAGTATGATGTTATTCTGGGTATGGATTAGATTTTTGTTTAAGATTCTAAGATAGATTTCAGAGTTAATGAAGTTTTTTTTTTCAAAAAAGGTATCCATTTATATACAAGAATGAACTCATAACATTGATAACATGTTATGAAGTTGAGAAACTTTTAAAATATGGAAATAAAACTTATCTTTACTATATTTTTGAAAACAATATAATGGACTATATTAATGATTTTCTCATCATAAATGAGTACTTGGATAATTTTCTTGATGAGTTTATTATTTCCATACCTAATCTAGAAGTTGAATTTACTACTGATTTAGTTCTTGATGCTATGTAAATTTCAAAATACCCTTATCTAATGAATCATATAGAACCTCTTGAATTGAAAAATAAATTCCAAGAGTTTTTAGGTAAAGGTTTCTTTAATCCTATCACTTCAGCATGGGGTTTTCCTTTTTTATTTGTTAAAAAGAAAGATTGTTTTAGGTGTCTTTACATCAATTATAGATCCTTGAATGGATTTACTATTAAAAATAATTATTTTTTTCCTCATATCAATTAATTATTTGATCAGGTCTATGGAGAATAGTATTTTTTTAAAGGTTGACCTGAGTTCTAGGTATCATTAGTTGAAGGTAAAATAAGATAAAATTATGAAAATATCATTTTAGACTAGATATGGGTATTATGAGTTTTTATTTATTCCATTTATGTTAAAAAAATTCCCCCTCTATTTTTAGGGATCTTATGGAAAAATTGATCTATGAATATTTGAATAATTTTGTGGTTATTTTTATTGATGATATATTGGTTTATTTAAAAAGTTATAAGGATCATGAAAACACATAATTATTGTTCTAAAAACCCTCAAATAAATGAAGTTATATGGAAAAACTAAAAAATATGATTTTTGGTTACAACAGATTTATTTCCTTGTGAATATTGTAAACTAATGTGTTATAATAGTTAATCCCTCCAAAACTAAATTGTTTGATGAATAGACAAGACAAATAAATGTTATTTTGATTCTTAGTTTTCTTGGATTTGTAGGCTATTACTATAATTTTTTTAACATTTCATGGTTATCTACCCAACTAACTATGATAAAATGAAATGGAGTTAAATTTGTAGGGAGAACATAATGAAATGATTGTTTTTAGGAACTAAAAAATAGTACTAGTGAATGATCCAACTTTGGACAAACCATCTAAAAATGGTTATTATTTCATCTACTTTGATTCTAATTTTAAGTAACTTGGTTGTGTTTTAATGAAAAATTATTAGGTAATTTCTTATGCTTCAATGAAACTAAACCTCATGAGTTAAATTATCCTACACATGACCTATAATTATATATAGTGGATGTTATAGAGTCATGTGTTTTTTGACCGGATGAAATTCAAAGGGAATTTGAATTTTTCTGATTACTAGATGGTTTGTTTTACAAATTGAGCTTCAAAACATAATTCTAAGAGTTCGAACAATTCAATATGGATTTTTTGGAATTGGGTGAAGGCCCAAGAGGTCCCTTGTAGGTCTCGTTATGTTTCTGTAACGCCCAACTTCAAACCCTCAAGGCTAGGTGTCCTGACAGAGGCGCATAGTTTGTCTGAAACCATGTAGCCTCTAGCAAAAAACAATGCAGCTTTTATAAGAGATGTATATGGGTTCCTCATGGGGTTTTAATGGTTTTTCTAAATCATGTGGCTATCCCACATGGTTAGTGCCACTTAGGAAGTACCAATTCACTATTCATCACATATTTTTCACACGGTTAGAAAAATCATGTGATAAAAATTGTGTGATGTAATTTCTTAAGTAGGGTTTCTATAGATTTGGTGGATGGTTTGGACAAACTGTGTGGCCAAACTATGCGACCTGTATTTAAAGGGTAAAATTACCATTTTTTCCTTAATTATATTAAAATCAATTTTCTTTTTTTTCATCCTCCTCAACCCACATAATCTTATTCCCATGCCTCATTGGATTCCTTCTCAAGCCAAATCAAGGTAGGGAAATAGATCCTCCATCCTTTTTTGGAATCAAGATCTGTCTGTCTCTATAGATCCGCATCAGAAAGCTATCAATTCCTTTTGAATTGTTTCTTGTTTATTTTATTATTGACTACATTATTTAGTTATAATCTCTTTTTCCCTATTTTCATGGATTTCCCTCATTATTTGTTTTTCTCCCAATTTGAGTCGAATCAAGATTCATTACTGGATGATCTATACACTATGGGATTATGGTAGGTGGTATCATACTTTTCATTTATTGTTTAGTGATTTATATATATGCTTCTTTTCCACACGCCTAATTATCGGGTAGTTTCTTAAATTGGATTTTTATATTAGGTGTTAATTGATAGGTATTTCATATTATATTAAATAGGTTCATCACTGGATGCTTATAGGTTGAGAACCTTGAATGAAAACACCCCTTTGGGTGCCTTGTGAATCTAAATGGTCTATTTGATGGCGTTTGTACTTGGACACCTTGAGGTGTGTATTTTTTTCTTTTCCTTGGGATGTCAATCGGTAGATTGAATTGTGAATTGAATTATAATATTATTTATCTATAATTGATTAATTGGGTGGGGGTGAAATGAAAATGAACCTTGAACCATAATTTTTATATCTTGATTAAGCTTGAATTTCCTTTTTTAATGAGTTGACCTTGTGAGATGAATAGAGGCTATTCCAGGTAATAAGTTTTTTAAACTTTAGAATCTTGTTATAAATTTTTTCTAATGTGAGTAATTGGAATGCCCATGTGAATAGATAAGAGGCAAGCCTTCTATGTTTGGTCCATGCTTTTACCCACCTTATGAGGTGAGTTGTAAATGATATGTTCTTGGTTTTACAATTAAATGTTTAAATTATTTTTATTAAATTTTATTGAATTGGTGAGTTATAGTTGAGAAGAATTATAAGTGGTATTTGTATATCAATTGTGAATTGATCAGTTAAATTGTAGGGAATGTATGCCATGACCCTATACCATTTCCTTGTGATGAATTGTTTAATAATGTGACGATTGTTATAATTAAATTCCCATGTTAGTGGTTGAATAGAAATCCTTCTAAGATGGGATAATGACTTATGTCACATTTTCATATAAGTTTTAATTAAATTAGATAGGGTGATTATCCTTAGTATAAATGAATTTTTTTATTATTAATGAATGTTATATGCCTTAGGTGACACATGGATTCAAATGATGAATGCCATGAATGGAATCATTTTCCATTTATCATGATTCTGCATGAGTGAAACTTGGACCCCTATTATGGATTCTAAGGAAAAACTTAGAAGGGGAATGAATGTTATATACCTGAGTGATGCTTTAACTACCAAGGATGGACTCATAGGTGATAACTATTATATGTCAAGTGATACTTGGAATCCATAAGGATTCCCATGGACAGACTCAAAAATCCATTTATCATATTTACATGGGTGATACTTGGGCTTTATTAGTGGACTTCCATAGACAAACATGATTGAAAGAGGGGTTATACCTCCCCTAAAGTGATACATGGGTTCCTGAGAGGTTCACCATGGACAGGATTGTAAGTCATCAGTTGATATTACACCTAGAGTGATACCTGGATTCAAACTTAGGAATGCATTGGATGGGCTCAAGTTCTAAGTTGATTATGAATGAAATGACTGAAATAAGTTTTATAATGAATTTTCCTAGCCAAAGAAAAGCTTGTATTTGTTCTATGTATATACATTAGGGATGGCCTATTTAGGATTCCATGAGTATATAACTATAGGGAACACTGATCTTTTAGTCAGGTCTTGAGACTTATTAATTTAATGATATTGAATCATTATATTAACATGATTATAAATGGTAAAAACCTGACTATTAAATGAAGGACTTATTTCTTAAATTAAATGATTAAATGAAATGGTTTTAAATGGGAACTTGTCTTATAGTATTTTTTACTTTTGATTACTTCTTTTACTTGTTATATATCTTCCAGCACACTATTGTAATATATATATTCACTGACTAGATGGCACAGAACTTGGGTGGTTGCTTACTAAAATTATGTCTCACACCCTGGTCGAGCCTCCTTGGGAACCTAAAATGATTACATGGTTGAAGGTATGGATAAGGGAAAGCACCCTGCTATAAGTTTTTGATTGCTGTTTAGGAGTTGAGAAGCATGGGACCGATCTGAGGCTTGTCATGCCAACTAGGAAAAAAATTTCCTTTATGTGATTTTGTTAAATGTATTGTATATCATTCTTGTGAGCATGTTTTGGCTAATTTATTAGAGACATATGACATGATCATCATTTTTTATATGAGATGAATTATGATATTATTTACTTATCAGTATTTCATTGTTTAATTCTTTTCTGGTTATTATATTACTTCTAATACATGGATGTTATTTATTCTTATATGTTACACTCTTTTAATGAGATAATAGTCTCCACACATACACACCTAGGCCCTCACTACTAGTCTAAAGCCTCTAGAATTTAGGGAGATGTTCTTGAGTCCATGTGAAGAATAGTCTGACCACCGGTTTAGTGTTCAGTCAGCCCAAGACATTACAAAGTGGTATCAGTGCTAAATTTGTTCCTTTGTATAACTTTTTTGGGTTGGTATAAAGAGGACTAAAAATTTTCTGTTCTTTGTAAATAGTCATGTATAGGACTGATCACCCCACGAATGGAAAAAATTCTAAGTGCTAAGGGATAAGATTGTTGGTCATGATGTTTTCTATTATGATTTGTGTAATTTCACCTCAATTTAATGGTGTATTTCCACTGCTTATTGATTTATGGAATTGTATTAATTTTCCATTGGCCAAGTATGGCATGGAAGTAATATTACATAAGTCATTATGGGAACATATAACTTCACATTCCATTCATAATTCATTCCATGCATAATTCATTCCATATAGTTTTATTGGTATGTTTTTTTACTGATTTGGATTGTGTGACTTTTGTATTATACCATGATTTTGATTATTAGCATGTCTTTTATACGCCATGTCAAGAATTTTTGTGCCATGCTTAGTTTTTTACCATTTTTAGGTATTTATTATCATGCATTACTATATTATATTCCATGTCAGGTATTTTAGTGTCATGATTAGTTTTTTACCATGTTTATGAATTTCTTATCACCCCTTGATAGATTATATGTGATGCCACCATATTTATTTAGCATTCCATGTCAATATGTACTGGCTCTATTCTTATAGAATTTTTCTCTATTAATGATTCTTCTGATAACATTTTTAAATATATTTTAAGTGTATTAATGTAAGCATGGGATAAATTTATTTATTATGACTATAACGTGATCTTTTTTTTAGTTATAAGGTGAATGGGAACCTTATAACTAGAAAAAGGTAAATTGTGTAATCGAACTAGCCTTGAGATTTATATTTAGAGACCTTTGTTAAAAATGTAAAATTCTGATCATGATTAAATGTTAAGTAGAATTTTTGTGATTAATGGGATCTAAATTCTAACATGTAAAGTGTATTGACACTTTTAGATTGGTATATGTCCAATCATATGGATGAACCATTGTATTTAACCATGTGTTATATGTTGATTTGGTTAAAGTGTATGGGTGGTTTAACTTCAATCTAAAAATAATTATTTTCATATGTAATGAATTTTTATTACCTTTATAACTTCACAACTGGACCCAAGTAGGTCATTTGGAGCATTATTCATATGATATAACCTAGTGCGTGTGTTTTGAAACATTTATAATCGAACAACTTATATTGGGATGCTTTCTCAAGAGCCTAAGTTGGTTAAATGGGACCCTCATAGGTCACCTTATCTACTAAAAATGAATTTATTCGATTAATTTCCAAATTATTACAAGATTCTGATAAATTTTAAATGTTTAAAAAGTTAGTTCTATAAGACTTTTCTATTTTCCCTTCAGTTGTTGTTTATCTGAGGTACTAAGTGATTTTTCCTTATTAATTGGTTTTTATGCTTAGATTTAAAGTTCTTAATGTTTAAAAGGTTGAAAGTGAATCAACGTAATCACTTTAAAATGGTTCCAAAAGTGGTTTCATTTGTTTAAACCCTCGTGTAAGGTTATTTTAAATATTTCAATCAGTTTCCTTAGAATGGAGGTGTGAGAATTTTCCATAGGTTATTCTACTTTTACCAATGCTTTGGATGATTGGATTTTGAGCCTAGTGACTTTTGGTTAATGTGACCTAGAGATAAGGTCAACATTTATTCCTTTTCAAGGGTATAGTCATGGTAGGTATCACCCTTAGAGATTAAATGGCTTGCGAAATGTTGTGATTTTTCGGTGTCTTGGTGTCGTTAGGGTGTCGTTTTCCCTAGTTGGACTTTTAACCACTAAATGATACCCTTGTTTGGATGGGTGTTCATTGTATCCTTGACCCTTTTATGGGAATTATTAAATAGTATTTCTTAGTTTTAGCATGTTAAACATGCCAAGGGAATGGTCATTTTCTTAGTAGGTATCGTGACCCTTATCCCTTTCTGTGGGTGACTCGGGAGGTCCTCAGTTATTTTATAGTTGTATAGGTGATATGAACTTCAAGAAAGTCTCTTGTACTGACCATCAGATACTTATATTTATAGGAAGGATATCTTATGTATATTATTTAGGATGTTCCATTTTCTATAGAAATATGATGGTAGTATGTGTCGGTATACGCGGTACCCATCGAGTTGTTAAATGATGTAATGAATAGGTTGAGTTCAGTGAAATTTTTGAGCCTTGCGCTATTTAGCACATTCTCAGGTCATCTCCATAGTGGAGTGACATGGGTGTTAAAAAATTGATCCCATCCCAATGATTTGGAGGACCTTCTTTAGACTTGTGTTTTTTGACATGCTAGTCGGTTTGGTTTTGGTTTTCATGCCAAATGATATGGCTTGTGTGAGCATGATTTAGAGGAGTATCACACATGTGTTAGGTGAATTGGATCTAGCATGCTTGTAAGATACTAGTGATCCTTTTTTTGGATACTAGGACACTTCTAAGGTGGGGATCAACATGTTAGTTCTAGTAAATATGTGCCTTTCCAAGTAGAAGGAACACATTTGATGAGGACCATTTGGAAATGGTTGCTCTTTCTAGAATTACTTTAAGGCATGAAAGTTTTGAAATCATGTCAGTTCTTTCTCTACTGCACAATGTTGATGTGGTTGGATGTGTATGCAAGCCTTGAGAAAAAAATTTCATCTCTGATGGACTTCAGTGGTTAATATTTAATGATCAAGGAATGTCTTAAGTGACAAATGCATTGTGATTGGTTAAAAAAATGATGTTTTGGCAGGTGAAGTCGAGCTTATTTCTAGAGGTCGACCAATAGTGGATCGAATCCTCTTCTTTTTGTTTTCTTATGACCTCTATTAGTGTATTATAGCTTAGATATGAGCATGTTCCCTATCATTACACTATCTTTGATGCATTAAGAGAGCGTTGTTCTGATGTCGTGATAAAATTTAAAAGCTTTTGGGATGGTTTTTTATCTCTATAAGAGTTGCATGATGGATACGTGGGGTTTTTTTTGATGCTTGGTTAGTCCTAAGTGATACTTGAATTATCGAGTATGAACTCCTTGGATAGGCTCTTGGACACTTGTCACTTCCTTTGATGTGACCACCAGGAGGATGCCACTCAAGTCTCAGTCAATCTTCTTATGTGGACATATTGTACCAATATCTTACTTATTTCATGGGGTGTGGAATTCCTATGGATAGTTCCATGGAATCCATTTGGTTGAATCTGATATTATCAAATAATTATTTTCGGGATCAGATGTATTGATTTAAAGGGTAATTATTCCAGTGGACTGGATCTGGGTTAACCCTTTGTTCATTCTTAGGTATAAAAAATTAAATAATCAGGTGATGGTTTGATCTGGGAATGTCATCTGATGTTTGGAATGGTCTTTGGTGAGAGTGATCTTAGTGAACACATGATGCCTTGGAAGAAGAAATTCCAGTTCAGTTTTTAAACTTTTCTACCATAAAAGTTCAGTGATTTCAAGATAACTCAGCTAGAGTGGCTCAATATTATTTTCTTCCTTCTAATGTGTACAGTCTAAGGGATTCATTTTAAATCACCTCACTAGTTGAGGCAAGTGTGGTGTAAAGGTTAGTTATGTATTTTTAGAATACTAGTGTGACATGTTCTTATTTGGTCAATAAAGATTCAACTGTTTCATTCCTAGGAGGCCCCTCTTATGAAATTGGATGGTATTGGGTTATCCATGTTAAATAAATCACACTATAGTGTCATTATAACACTTAGGAGTGTGCATTATAAGAAATTTTAATGGTGGAGGTATTGTGTCTTGGAATCGGCCCCTATCTAATGTTAAGATATTTAGTGGGGAGCACCATTTTTTAGATTTTTAAATAGAGGATGATGTGATCATGTCTCTAGATAAACTAGATTGGGTAAATTTCATTTCGTTGTTTCAGTAAATAATCAAGTGTTGGCTTGGTTTTTTAGGGTGTAAGTGTTGTGTGATTAAGAAATGTTCTACGGTGTGTTTGGAATTTGGAAACGCAATGTGACTATTTGAATGAGACTTCATGGAGCTTGTAGGTTGGGTGTTGTTTTCATTGTTTCTCTAAGGATTTTTGAGGATGGTAGGTTATAAGTTCAGGAGTTTTTAGAATCTCGTGTTTTTGTATTAGATGGAATTCCAAGGGAATTTGAATTTTGGTGACAGCTGGATAGACCATTTTACAAACTGAGATTTGGAATGTAATTCCAAGAGACGCAATGATTTAATATATTTTTTTTGGAATTGTGTGAAGGCTTGAGAGTTACCTTGATGTCTCATTGAGTTTCAAGAGTGTCGGGATCTAATGTCTCAAGGTTTGGAGGCCTGAAAAAGGTGTAAGGTTTGTCTAAAACTATGCAGCCTCTAAAAACAAAACATGCAGCTTTGATCAAAGGTAAAAATGTTCCCTGCATGGGTTGTTCATGGTTTTTCCAAACACTGCACCTATCCCACATGTTTATTTTCACTTAGGTGGTACCCTCAAACTATTCATCACACATTTTTCATGTTTAGGAAAAACATGCATGAAAAACCATGTGCGGTGATTTCTTAAGTAGGGGGTTCCACATGGTTTGTCCAAACTATGTGACCCATATTTAAATGGTAAAACGACTATTTTTTCTATAATGAGATTAAAATATATTTTCCCCTTTTTTCTTCTTCCTCCACCCATGTGATCTTCTTCACTTGGTGCCTTGAGTTCCTCCTCAAGCCTAATCTTGGCATAGAGATAACTCATATATCAATCATCTGAATCAAGCTTCATCATTATATATGGATCCACATAGATAATATCTCAATTCTTATTATGTTCTTCCTCATTTAGTTTGGTATCGACTGCATTGTTTGGGTGAATGATCTTTTTCCTTACATTCAGGGTATTCATAAGTTCTTCATTTTTCTCCCAATCTAAGTCGATTCAAGATCTATTACTTGATGATCTATCCTCTATGGAATTTTGGTGGGTGGTCTCATGATTTTCATTTAAAGATGAGTGATTTAAATATATCTCATTATTCCATTCACCCAATTCTTAGGTATCACATTAAATTGGATTTCGATCCTATGTGTTAATTGATAGGTATAACCTATTAGATTAAATATTCTCATCACTGAGTGATTATAGGATGAACACCATAAATGAAACAACCCCTTTGGGTTCGTTGTGAATTTAAATTTTTCATTTGGTGGTATGCGTACTTGGACACCTTGAGGTGTGCCTTTTTTTCTATTTGCCTTGGGATGTCGATTGGTAATTTGAATTGAGAATTTAATTTTAATATTATTTGTCTTGAAATTTATTAATGGGAGGGGTTGAAATGATCATGACCCTTGGACCTTTATTTTTATATCTTGACTAAGCTTGAGTATCCCTTTTTAATGAATTTCCCTTGTGAGATGAATATATGTTATGTTGGGTAATAGGTTGTTTAAGCTTGTAAAGCTTGTAATAAATTTTTTCCCACATTACTAATTGGAATAACCATGTGAATAGATAAAAGGAAAGACTTATAAGTTTGGTCAATGACTTAATTCTCCTTTTGAGGTAAGTTTGAATTGAATTTGGTAGGGTGATGACCCTTAGTACAAATTAATTGTTTAATTATTAATGAATTTTATATGCCTTAGAGGAAACATGGATTGAAATGAAGAATTCCATGGATGGAATCATTTAGAATTTATCATGCTTATTACTGAGTGATACTTGGACTCCTGATATGGATAACCAATGACAGACTCCTGAGCGGCCTGAATGTTATATGCCTAGGTGATAATTTAACTGCCAGGGATGGACTTGTAGGGGATAACTATTATATGTAATGTGATAATTTCAATACATAGGGATTTACAAGGACAAAATCAAAATTTCATTGATCATATTTCCATGGCTGATACTTTGGCTCTCTTAGTGGGATGTTAAGGACAAATTCGATTGGAATAGGCATCATACCTCACCTAGATAGGTACCTAAGTTCCTAAGAGGTTCATTATGGATGGAATTGTAAGGTATTGGTTGATATTATACCTATAGAGATACTTGGATTCTAACTTATGATTTCCTTGGATGGCCTTAGGTTCTAGGTTTATTAAGAATGAAATTGCTGAAATGAGATTTATGGTGCATCTTCCGAGGCAAAGCACATTCTTGTATTTGTTATTTATTTATACATTATGGATGGCCTGTTTAGGAGTCAATGAGCATATCATTATGGGAGATGTTAGGCAATGTATTGGGTCTCGAGACTTATCAATTTAATGAGATTCAATCATTAAACGAACATGCTAATAAATTATACAGGCCTAACAATTAAATCATCGAATTGTTTCGGAAATCATATGATTAAATTAAATGGGTTTAAATAGAAACCCGGTTTATAGGATGCTTACTTTTTAGTACTTTATTTACTTGTTATATATCTCCTTTAAAACTATTTTAATATATATATATATATATTCACTAACTGGGAGACACAAGCCTCAGGTGGTTTCTTACTGGGATTATGTCTCACACCCTGTTCAGGATGCCTTGGGCACCCGAACAGAATATAGGGTTATAGATAGGGATAAGGAAAAGCACCATACTATAGGTTCATGATTGCTTCTTAGGAGGAGGGGAGAATGAGAGCAAGCTGAGGCTTATGATAATATCTAGGATACTTTTTCCTGTTTTGTACTTTTGTTGCATGTAATGTATATCTTCCTTGTGAATATGTTTTTGATGATTTATTAGAGACATGTGACATGTTCATAATTTTTTATATGATATGCCTTCTTCTATTGTTTACTTATCAGTCTTCCACTGTTTACTTATTTTTTGGTTATTATAATACTTCCACTACTTGTATTTTATTGATTCTACTGTTTTATGCCCCGGTAATGAGAGCATAGTCTCCCCACACACACATCTAGGCTCTCACTACAAGTCGATAGTCTTTGGTATTTGGGGAGATGCACTAGTGGTCATGTGGGGACCAATTTGGCCACAGGCTTAGTGTTCAATCGGGCTGGGATGTTATAGATGTTTCATTAAAAATTTAGAGACATAATATTTATAGATCCATGTGTGAAATCTATACTGAACATAAAATTTTTAATTATATATTAACTCAGAAGGAGTTCAACATGAGGAAGAGAAAATGGCTATAACTGATTAAATATGATGATTTCACTTTCCATTATCATCCTTGAATACCCAAAAAATAGATTCTACTTTGGGTCTTAAAAATAATGTTATATTAACAATGTTTTGTTTGGAACATTAATCTTTGGTTAATGATTTAATTATTTTTTGTATTGAATTTTTGTATGTAAGAACTTCCTCTATTTTGTTGTAGGTTTTAGTGTAATCATTTGTATATTAAAGAATCAATAAAGCTCAAAAGGAAGACCATGAGTTACAAAAAAGGTAGAATTCATTAATAAGGGTATGTTTCCTTTTTATAATGATGATAAATAATGTGTTTTGTGATTTGGAAAAAGATTGTGTTCTCCTTATGATTCCTCGTTGAATAAATATTTGTTAAGTGAATCTCATAGTTCTCTGTTTTTAGTTCATCTTGGAAGCACTTAAATGTATAGAGACCTTTGGGTATATTACTATGGGGAAGGAATGAAAATAGATATTTATAAATTTAATATGAAATGGTTGACTTCTCAACACATTAAAGTATAATGATAATTACTGAAGTGTATTATTCAGCCTTTTCTATTGCCAAAGTAGAAATGGGAAAATATATCCATGGATTTTGTTGTGGGATTACCAAAGACATCTCTAGGTAATAATTCATTTTGGGTTATTATTGATCGACTAACTAAATATGCACATTTCATTCCCACTCAAGATAATCTATATTCATATCCACATTATTGAATATATCTTATAGATATAGTCAGGTTGAATGGATTTACTCTCTTTATTTATTCTGATTGTGATCTCAGGTTCACATCTAATTTCTGGAAAGGCCTTCTAATGTCATTGAGAACTAAATTAAATTTCTTCACAATTTTTCATCCTTAGTTGGATGGGTAGTTATAAAGAATAATTCGGACCTTAGAAGACATATTTTGTTATTATTAAATGGATTACCAAGGAATTTGAAATCAACATCTTTCTTTAGTTGATTTTTCTTATAATAATAGTTTTCATTCTAGTATACAGATGACACCTTTTGAATCATTATATATAAAGAGGGGTCAAACTCCAACATTTTGGGATGAAGTAGGTGAAAGGAAGTTGATGGAACAAGGATTAGTAGAGTAAGTGGATGAGAAATTGAAAATGATTTAGCAACATATGAGGAAATCTCATAACATGAAGAAATGTATTGGGGATAACAAGAGTAAAAACCTTTTGTTTTAGGTAAGTGATCATGTTTTCCTAAAAATATATCCAAGGAAAAGTTTTATGCATTTTGGTATAAAGGGAAATTTATGTCCATGGATCATTGGCCCATAGAAAATCCTAGAGAATGTTGGATCAGCTTTCTTCTAATTTTCCTTGACTCTAATTTTATCACAGGTACACAATATTTTTAATGTTTTGATGTTATGAAAGTATATGCCAAATTCATGTCATGTTTTAAACCCTAAAAAGGTTCAGTTGCAAGATAACACTTCAAATGAGGAAAGGAAGGTTAATATTCTTAACCATAGAGAAAAAATATTTCAAAACAAGGTAATTCACTAGGTTAAGGTTTTGTGGAGAAACCATATGGTTGAAGAAGCAACATGTGAAACTAGAAATGTTGTGAGGTAAAGGTATACCCACTTATTTAATAAGTGGAAAAAATTATGAGGATGCAATTTACAAAGGGGGGTAATGTAACAACCAAAATAATAATACAATTAATTATTTTCATATTTATTAGTATTCTTGAATTAAATATTTTTATTCATTATAAATATATTAAATAATGCATAAAAGTAAAAAAAATAAAGAGATTTATTAAACTAATTTCTTATAAAGTTATATTTAAAATATTAGTTTTAAAATTATATAATTTCAATTTAAAAAAATTAATTTTTTTTAATTAAAAACTCCAAAATATTCTTATAATGAATTTTTTATAATTCTCTGAATATATTAATTCATTAAGGAATAGTAAAAAAATATTACTTTTAATTTAAAATTGTATTTTATTTTAAATTATTTATAAGTTCAAATTATTTTTTGAATTATTTTTAAATTTAAATTAGTTCATTTTGTTTTGAAGTATCTAATTTTGTTTTATTAGAAGGATTATATAGTTGAATTTGGTATAAAATATTTTATATTTTTAAGGGGCATCTTTATGAAAAAAAAGTTTTTAAATTTGTTTTTCATGTTTAATTTATATAAAAAAAATTTATATTATGTTTTTTGAATTTTTAAAAAGGGATTTGATATTTGGAATCATAGGGTCCAAATTTTTTAAATATTTCCCTTTTATTTTTTGATAGTATAAATAGTAAACTTAGTAATTTTTATTAGCATGGGGAATGATAAATTTTGTAATCATGGTTAAAAATAAAATGATAAGGACTATAAAATTATATTAAAACTTACCACAATTTAATTGTATGGATGATTTTCATCCATAATCGTTAAATTTTCAGTAATATGACCATTTTATTCTATTTGTATATGATTCTAACATTTATAATATTTTATTTAAAGAATATTCAAAGATATCACACTATTATTTTTAATAAGTATTATATTTTTAATATAGTTTCATCCAAAAGATATTTTTGACTATAAATATTATTTTGATACATAATATATTCATGTTAATCATTGTAATTTATTTTTAATTTTTAGGTAAGAAATAATTACCTTAAATTCATTCACAATACTAATGTAGTAATTATTCAATTATTAAAAAATCAAATAAATGATATTATAAATGATAAAATAAATATAATTTGATATAATTAATTTGATAAATTAATTTAATATATTAACTTGACATGTTTATTGTATAATAAAATATTATTTTTCTAATTTTACTTGTTTTTTTAAGGTTTTTAATGTCAAATTAATGAATAGTATCAAATTTGACAATAATGATATTTTATGTAATTAATATTTTATTAAACTATTTCAAAATCCAAAAAATGTGAACTAAGTACAAGGGGATAATGTATGGTCAAGAATTTCATTCCCTAAGAATTTATAGGCAACTTTGTATCATTTTTTCCGATAATAGTCTTCTTATATTTTAATTTTTTGAGAAATTATAAGAGTGTCCCTCCCCTCTCTTATAAAAGGGTACCTCTTTTTCTCATTTCATCACACTTAAAACTCGTCTTTTAAACCAATAACTACCCAAATTGTAACACCCCAAGGTTTTGAAAATAAATATTGAATTCATGAAACACTGAGTCCCTACAAAAGAAATATTCTATAATATATCCACTAAACACAACTTTTCCTCATATATGTTTTGAATTTCAAAATACGTTCATCTAGTGTTGTGGTCAGTAAGTTATTTAGAGTGTGATAGAACCAACTTGATTTTTGGTGAATATTAACATACTCTTATTAATCGTGATATGAATAGTAATATAACCTTTATGACTAGTAAATAATATTATTATTTTATTTTCTTAAGGTAATAAGGTAATAAGATCTTAGTTAATTTTTTAATATGATATAAAACTAATTATACCATTAAAATTGTTATTTTTTGAATTAATAATGATTTTATTTAAAAATTAAATTAATAATATTTAGAAAATTATTTTTGAAAAATGGAGTTCATTTTTGAATTCTACACATCGAAAAATGATTGGGGTAAATTTTTGGTATTTTTCTGAAATTCTTGAATTTTTGATGAATAGTAAAATACGGTAAAATACCGTATATACAAATTATCAATTAAAAACACTATTTATGATGTCATAAGTGATGTAAGGCCACTTGATTCAAAATCACATGCACTTATTACTATTATGGGTCACATTAAAAAGCATTATTTTTGGTCTTTAGGGAATTAATAAAATAATGAATAAAATATTCAGAAATTCACTTCTCTCGTCCAATATAACCCCCCCCCCCTCACTTCCTCTTCTCTTCAATCCTCTGAGCCTTGAATCTTCTCAAATTACTTCCCAAATACCTTTACATCGTCACTCCCCACATCCAAGAAATTCTTGTTCTTTCCAAAAGACCAAAACCCTTCCCTTAAAGAGATTCTGAAGGAGGTGGATTCAAGAGGTAAATTCACGTTTTATTTCTTTCATTTGCATTTCAAGTTCCTTTATATTGTTATCCTCTCCTCACCTCGTATTTCTAAATTACCATGATAACTCTAGTGTCATCTATATACTGGAATTATATCATGTGAATATAACAACCATCATCAATATTCTTACTCCCTCCCTTTTATTTTATAAATGAAATCATTGCCTCTGAGGTTCCCATTTACAACCTTTCTAGATTATGAAGTTTCATTCTTCAATTTCTTTTTTATTACTGTTCATGAAGAAATTTTTATGGCTGAAACAGACTATAATATATGTAACATCCCAAGAAAATAAAGAATATTACATTTTCATATTTATTTAATTTTTTAAAACTAAATCTTAATTTTATTTTAAAGTAGATTCTATATTTAATGGTATGTCTAACATGAAACAATGGGTTTCTTTGAAATCTTACATTGCACACTAATAATATAATATTATTATTTTAAATGGTAGTTAACGCCTATACGTTTTATTGGTGGGAATGAATAGAACTAACTAAAATATGATGAGACATGTTTTTTGAACATTTTTACCTTTATCCAATAATATTTAGAGGCTTAAAATAAATAAATCAATCAATTTTACGCATAAATACTCTAAAATTCACTAAAAGGTCGATTTACCACCTTTTAATGGAGAACCCTCATTAAATCTTGTTTTTTTCACTTTCATATGTTCTATCTGACAAAATAAAATTCTTCCTTAGATTCGGGAGAACAAAATTTACTTTGGATGAAATTTTGGAACTTTTCTAATAAAGTTCATTTTTAATGAATAGTAAAAAATACTCTATTTTAATTCAAAAGTGAATTTTAATCTAATTTATTTATATGGTTATATTATCTTATTAATTGGTTTTAAATTGTAATTAGTATATATTTTTACCATTCAATATAATTTTGGTCATTGGAAGTAATTTTATTTTGAAATTGGACATAAACAGGTGTCAATCTTTTGATAGTTACTATTTCTTAAAAACACGATATTTGTTTTAATAGTGGGAATTAATTTTAAATTATTTTCTACCACTTAGGTGTTTTGAATTTGGAAAAATGGATTCAATATTTGGAATTAGTATTTCCAAATTGTGTAAATAGGTATCTTTTATTTTTAGTCATTTTAAATATTTACTTTAGTCAATATTTTATTTACCATGATTTAAAGGTAAAAATATTAAATAAGGGTAAAATATAATATTATAATAATATTAAATTACTCTAACAAGTGTCCTAATACTATTTGATGATACATATCCAACCATGGGCATCCTTGGGTCGAATTTGGGACCCCATGGAGGCACATGGGAGTACTAATGACATTTTATATTAATTAATTTAAAGTAAAGACAAAAATGACAAAACAAATATCTTTTATTAAATAAATTTTTACATGGGGTTATATAAGATATCTATTCAACTATAAATATTCATTGGAAATATAAAAATATTTCCTATATCATAGTATTTTTTTAATAATTTTTGGAGATCAAATAAATAAAATTATATATGACACAATAATGATACAATATTTACCTCATTAATAAATGATTTAAATAAACATGATTATAAATATTAAGAAAATATCGAAAACCAGTCCAATTATTATTGGATTATTTTATTTCAGAAATGAGTCATCTAAACTTTTATATTAACGAATCTTTGACCTTTTGAAACCGAAAATGAGGTTATAATAAAATAATTGTTTCAAACTTTCCTAAAGAACCCCTCCTCTCCCTTATAAAAAGCCCTCACTTCTAACTCATTCCTCACACTTCTCAAGTTTTTTTATCGTGCAACCTATGATCCAAAAATCTCCCAAGATCCCTCTATTCATCCTACAAGACTAAACTTAGGCATAAAACACTTCAATAAACCTTTTTGGTTCAAACCAAAAAGAGTTACCCGATTTAAAGGTAATGTCTTCTCTTAAGTTATTTTGTTTCATTTTACTTCTCCAACCCCATACACTATTTTTATTATTTTATTTTATAACAACATGAGTATCCTAAATATACTATGATGTTTTTATGAGAATTATTAAAACTAAACTTACACACACCTCCATATAATGGGTAAAGAACATAATGTTTATGTGGATGGCAAACTAACGCCTCACGAAACAATGATTGTTCAATTAACTCCAACCACCTCTCATGGTGGCCATTATAATGGAAATGTACTTATATATGATATATATTATTTTTATTTTTTCTTTATGATTCTGTATTTTTCATGTATATCATACCTTTATGGTTTTCATAATGGGTAGAAGCGATAATTTCATTTTAGAAAGTGCGGACTACCGCCCCCTCAAAGTGATAAGACTAATTAATACCTTATGTGGGATGTATAAAGGATGTAGTTAATGATATTATATATTATATTATACTTTATTTATAATTTAACTATGTATAATTAATTTTTCATTCTATTAAATATTAAATTGAAATTGAAGTAGCGTTCATGAGTACGCACGGCTTACCGTCTTCATGAACGGTGCATTTCATTTCTTATCTAAAAACATTACGTACTAATATAAATACATGTATATACTGAATATATTTGATACTTATGATATATAAATTATTAATATCATTCTATAGATAATTTATTATTGACAACATGGACAAATTTTAATTATAACAAGTTCATTTTAACTCAAATTCTGAACATCGACAAAATGTCTGATATGAACTCAAATAATTAACTAACTGTTATTCCAAGGTAATAAGTGATATAAAATTAATAATACAAATTAAAAAATTTATTAATAATGTATAAATTAACTTATGTTTATTATTCTGGAAGAACAAGGAATGTACAAGTCAAGTTGGACACGAGGAAAGGGATTTCCTATCTCACTTTTAATTCCATGAGATTTCTATTGTTCACCACTTATTTAGTGCATGTGGTGTATTTTGTACTGCCATTTGATATATATTATCATGATTATATTTATTTTCATGGTATTATATGATATGTTTGGTGTTTATTAACTTTTTCTCATACGACTCGATTGATTACAACGTGGTAAGGGTTTTTTTCATTTCACCTTTTATTCCCGTGAGATTCATGCTATATTAGCCACTATTTCCTTTTGTGTGGTGGATGTACTTCCCATGATTGTATTATTTCTGTAATATACTTTAATTTATGGGTATTTACATATTAATATTGTGATCTTTATTTCATGGGGTTTATGTTTCGTAAGTTACCAAATCGGTAAGGGAACCATTCACCCTCATCTTTTTAAAAGACTTCTTTTTGTTATGTCTTTTAATTTACATATTATTATGTTGGGATATGTTCTTACATATCCTTATTAATTTAAATTTTATTTCCATGAAATGAGATACCCTTTTTATCTCATAAAATCATTTTCTTGAATTTTAAGGTGACATCGTTAGGCTGTCGAATTTTTACAGGGGAACTTCTTAACCCAATTTCAATTATTTGTGTTCAACTTGTGCTTCATTAATATGTCATCCTATGAATATATATGAATTAAATATTATTTTTTTACACTTAATATCCACTTATATATGGTGTATTTATATTTTTCACACATAATTGTGTAATTAATTTATTCTTAATATAAGGATACCTTCTTTATAAGGGATTTCGTCTCAATTTACATTTCCATTGAGACTTCATTCTTGATATGCACAAATTCACTTTTATATGGTGTATATATTGTCCTTTGTCATATTATTTAATGAATACCTTTATTCTCATGATATTATTATGTTCTGATTAAATATTATTCTTCAATTATTTGTATTCTAGGAACTCTCATTTTGTTAAAAACCCTTTAACTAAAATATCATTTTAAATGTTTTTAATGGTTTATTCTTTTAAATCATTCACATTAATGTCCATGTTTTAAAAATGGTTTTAAGGATTTCTTCATAGGGACATGAATGTTTTGAAATTGAATTTTCTTTCAAAATCATTATAGTGGTATGGGACACTTTGATTCAAAAATCACTTTATTTAATATTTTTAATGGTTTTGAAAATGGTTTGATAAAAGGTTTGATTTTGTAAATATTTTGAAATGATATATTGTGATCACAATTTTGAAATGTTATCATTACATTAAATTTTTTGGTACATGTATCTATATGACCCCATTACTTTCCATGTCATGTAAATATGATGAGACACATCTTTCTCACTCATCAACCATTTTTATGAGTTCTTATGTCATGACGTTATGATGTCGAAATTGCACCTTGTTTTTTTTTCAAGCCAAAGTCATTGTGTAGTGAATACCATGTCCATTTCTCTATCAAGGGTATTCACCTTTATGCACATTTATCTATTTTTTAGAGAGTTTCGAATATGTATTCCAAATTCATTTATCATGGAATAATTAATTATGTTGAATGATTCAATGTTTTATGACCCATGTTGCACACTTATGCATGAAATGAAATGTTTAAGAAGGGTGTGCCCTGATAGCGCTCCAATGCATTGGGTAAAATATATTATCATGATACGTTATGTGCAATGGTTGTTTACTCATGCTAATATAAGTACAACGAGGGTTTACTCGTGATTCATGTGCAATGAGGGTTTACTCATGCTCTATGTGAAATGGGTCTTTCCTCATGCTAATTCTATGTAAAGTGTTGTTGCCACATTTCCATATTATGATTATCATGATTTATCATGCCTTTAAGTTTATCCTTCCCTGGTGAACTATTGATATGCCTATTGTCTAACATGTATTATATTCCTCATGTTATTCCATGTTTATTCCCTTAATGGGCATTAAAGCTCAGCCTTTTCTTATGCATGTCCTCAGGTTATCCAATGAAATGCTAAGTACGAAGGAATATAGTGGTCATGTAAATAAAGTTTTAAATAAAGATGTTGTATTTCATGTTTTAAGTTGTTATGTAATGATCCTAATCCCCAAAGACACTAGACCTCTTGATATTATATGTTGTATCATGTGATCTTTATGTAATTAATCAGGTTTAAGTTTTTAATAAAAGAGCAGGGTTTTCATAGTTGGTATCAGAGGATAGGTTTAGTTATTTTTTGGATTAGGATTAGAAAACCCTAGGGAAACCTTAGAGTCAAGAAGAATAAAAAAATCCCTAAGTTTTGTTGAGTATTGAGTAAGTGGTTTATCAAGAAAATACATCCATGTCTGGATACAAGCAGAACTATCTTAATGTGTTGGGATGAAAATGAAAGGTATAAGAAAACCATTAGGGTTAAAACATGTTAGGGATATTTTTTTTATAAAAAGGACAACACACACACCGTGTGACCACCCTTTGCATCAAACAAAGCTGTGGGAATCGAATCCACAACCAAAGTGCGATTGGGTTTATCGCCTACCACTGGCCTACGTGAATTCCCTTGTTAGTATGAATTATTCTTTTTAGTTAACTGATTTTATTGATCAAGAAAAAGTTGATTTTGGGAACTTATGTTTTCTTTAAAATGGTTATTCTTAGTATAGGAAAATTATTTCGGGATTAAATGATAAAGGTTATTTTTGGAGGATGTTTTCTCTTTTGGAATACTGTATGCCTAAGGAAAATAAAATACTACAGGATTTCAATTGTAGAGGAACGGTTGAAATTTTTATTTTATAATACCCTATGTATTTATTGTGTACATATAGTGGTTTGGGTTATTTCTGGAAAATTATTAACCTACCATAGAGAATATGTGATTATGTTAATTACACTTAATTGTGAGACTTTAAGAGTAGTCTATGTAAAGACCCGAAGCTTGACGTACATGGACATTACATTACTTTTGCGAAATACTTATAACATTACAAAAACACACACACAAGTACCATAATAGTTTAGTGTCTTTGGAAACTCGGAATATAATCTTCTAATCATGGTGAAAGATCTTCAACATCTCCCATAAAGATATTCCCTTTTTTTTTCTTACCTAAAACCTTTCTATATATCCTGGGGAAAAGAAAACATAAAAGGGTGAGCTCAAATTCTCAGTAAGGGTAAACAAAAGAAATATCAATCACATCATATTCATAGGAACATAACAATTTGGAAATCATACCCTGCAAAAGAGATCATAATTTAATAACATGGGATAAATCATGGTAGTGAAATGTAATCACAATAATCATAACTTAAAACATGAAACTTTGTGGCATACACACATAATCATAGAGAATCATTTCTTATTAGTCAAGACTCATTTCCAAGACTATCTTACTGGACAAAGTCCATTTTTGAACCGAGTTCACTCCTCGTTTCAGTCCTGTTTCATGAACTGGTTTAACCTGCCATTCTAACCATGTCTATCTCATGAGATATTAAATATTTACCCAATTCATTGGAGGGAGATATAGGTCCTACCTATCTCAGAATGATACCATTCTAATGTGTGCCACAAAATCAAAAAAAAATCATACATCATTGCATAACCCATGTAATAAAAATGGGAATCTTAAACATCATGTCAACATAACATAATCCATATAAGACATCATAAAAATAATTCCATCATAAAATAATCAAATAAATGTAAAAATAGGTATAGAAATAGAACCCTATATTATATTATATGGAAAATAATTTTGATAAAACACTTGAACTCCGTTCTTGAGGAAAATATCCTTTCTACTTCAAAAACAATTTTCCTTTTCTTAACATGTCATAAAATTCTAAAATAAAAGAAGTTGATTAAAAATAAACTTTAAAACTTGTAAAGTAAGATTCTTGGAAATAATGTTTTAAAAATCCATTCATGCCGTATAAGTTAAAAAAACATTCTTCTCGTACTTTTGTCGAAAAAGTAAAAAAGTACCTCGTACGAAAAATGACAAAAGATTCATTTCATATCTTTTACTAAAAACTCACCGAAGGGTAAAATTGGATTTAAAAAATTGTAGTTGGATGGAAATAATATTACATATTGAGTAAAAATGGATGTGGATGATAAAATACACCCCAAAAAATACCAAAGTATAAACAATCTCAGATAAAAATGAGATTGTGATATTTTCCCTTACCTTAGGTCCGATTTGCTTTGTAAGTGTCCGAACCTCCTGTATAATTATTTAAATAATGTTATTGACTTATTCCAAAATCTTAATCATTGTTATGATATCATATATGGTCATATTATTAGCTTCTTATTAGTAATATTTCATTGTAACTTGTTATTCAGGTGTTTATTACTTTTTGTTCTTATGCGTGTTTTGTCGAATAAATTCTTATTCTTCTTTTAGGTTATAGATACCTCATTTCCAGAATGGTATTAGTGTAATATATATCATATTCATTCATTAAATTCATTTATATAATCATTATGCAATGAAGATCATGTAGAATGAGTCGCATCACATCGTGGAGACGGTATTCCGTACGTACGCACGAGCGATGATATCGTTCCCATGATCGTGGAATTGTATTGGAGTGTATGTATACTATTTCAAAATCAATATCACTTTACAATAATCATATATAGTTATTATTTACACCATTATACCCATCCAAGTAAGGTGGTGGTGGAAAATAGATTACACCACGGCGTGGAGACGGTATTCCGTATGTACGCACACGCGGTGATTTCGTTTTCCGTAGGATGGATAGATGGTGAAATAGGGTTGTTTCATACTTATAATAACATATCAGTATATGAGTGATACTGATGTAATTACTTCATAATGAAACAACTAAAGAAGAAGAAGTGGAAGAAGAAATAAAGATGAAAGAATCGGTAACGGACATTACCTCTTCTTTGAAGCGCTTCTTTGAGACCTCCTTTTAGGGCACTAAACATGGTCTTTGAAGAAGACCAGGACCTCTAGGATGTATCTAGGGAATTGGAGAGGATAAATTGGCAGGGTTTGGCCGAGAATGAAGGCTCAAATTGGTTTGAGGAGGAGAGGTAGGAGGTGCCCTTTTATAAGGGAGGAGAGGGGCACCTTTGGAAAAACGAAAAATATTATTTTATTATAAAGCCATATTCGGTTTTAAATAGCTCCAAATTGATTTATTTAGAAGGTAAATTGGGGATGGTTTGAAATACTCTCAAAAAATAAAATTTGGACAAGTTTAGTTTACTATTTTAACCTTATCATTTAGATTTAACTTTAAGTTAGATAATTTTACTTTTACCGTGTCTTTTTGTGTTCTTACACTATAAGGTTAATAAACTTACTGTAACAAGCCAAACGAACCCCAAGTTGTTTATTATTAATATATATAACCTTATCTAAGTCATTTGGACTAACCTTATATTTTTAGGTATAAAATAACAATTAATAATATAATATTTGTTTTAAAAACTATTTTATGTCAATTTTGACACTATTTAGTAATGGATTTTCATGAAAATCATAACAGAATGATTAGTTCGAAAAAAAGTTACTTAAATCAATACTAACATGTCATATTAAACTATAATATTAGTGGAATTCATAAAAAGTCTCAAATTACATTTATTTGGGTATTTATAACATCAATTATGTCAATATTTCATTAATAAGATAATTAATGCATCATCGTTGTGTCATAAATAAATTAAAATATTTAATGTCTAAAAATTAAAAATAAAATACCATTATGTAGGAAATATTTATAGTTTAATAATGAATATTTATAGTCGAATTTATCTTATGTATAACCCTATATTAAAAATTATCTACTTATTAAACTTTGATTTTAACTATTTTATCCCTTCTTTAAATAAATTAATAATAAATGTCCTAATCTAATCCAAGTGGGCCTAAATGGTCATATTTTATTCCTAAGGATGTGTTTGGTCGAATTACACTTATCCAATAGAATTAGGACATTTGTTAGGGTAATAATAATATCATTTTTACCCTTAATTTCCCTATTTACTTTTAACCGTGGTAAAAAAAGTTAAAAAGTTATTATTCACCAAAAATTATTTTCATCTCATTGAACCACATTTTACTTACTGACATCAATCGTGTCTCTCGGATTTTTGAAATTTCACTCACAGAAGCGGTAAAATTAAGTTTTATGTAAATTTGCAAATTCTCCTAGGAGGTGGGTAAAAGACGGTCAAAAGTTCAATAAAATTTTTATATATTTAAAATTATTAAAAAAAAATGACTCCAATGAATTACATTGAACTTATATAGGTATTATGTATCAATTTTTACCTAAAATAAATTTAAATAAAATAAATAATTATTTAAATAAAAATTCGGGTTTTAAATAGTAACTCAGTGTTTTCACTATTCATCAAAAATTGAAAGTTTTCAAAAAAATACCAAAATTTCACCCAAGGCTAATTTCGATATTCCGAATCCAAAAATAAAGTCCATTTTAAAAAATAAAATTTACAAAATTTCAAAAATTGGTTATTATTATTCATATTGGCTAGTTTTAATAATATTTTAATAGCATATCATTGTTTAGTGAAACACAATATTGCGTACTACACACGCTATCGAGGAAGGTCACGATTGCGTGTAATGCAAGGTAAGTCAAGGATGTGTGTTGTGCAAGTCCTTTTGGTGTATCGTACAACACAAGACATTAATGAAATTAAAAAGAATATTTTTCATAAAATCTCGGGGTGTTACAGTCGATGTTATTTAGAGATAAATGTTAGGATTTATTGTGGAATACTATGTGATTAAATCCTTCTGAGATTTGGGTTTTAATATTAGTTTGGAGTATTTTGAATAATTTTTAGGATGATTGTGTATTGAATGGTATTTCTAGAACTTTGGGTACTTTTGTTTAATTTTGGAGATTAATAGTTGTATTTATTTTTATAAAGGATTATCCTTTTTGGGGATTATATGGTCTCGTACTAACCATTTTGGTTTTAGTTGATGTCTAAAGACAGTGAAAATATAAATTTCTTCTTTGTGGATTATGTGATTCTCTAGAAGAATATTCTTGTGCTTTTGATGTGATCATGTATTTTTGAATGCTCATTGTTTAGAGAAAAGATTAGTTTTTGGTAGAAACTTATTAAAAGAAGAAACTGTAACACCCGAGACTTTTATGTAATATAAATCATCAAAGGAATATTTTTCTACACAACACTTTCTTGGCTTACTTTACACACAATCGCGACCTTCCTCGATAGCTTGCGTTGTACGCAATACCGAGTTTCACTAAACAACGATATGCTATTAAAATATTATTAAAACTAGCCGTTATGAATAGTAATAACCACTTTTTGAAATTTTATAAATTTTATTTTTCAAAATGGACTTCATTTTTGGATTCGGAATATCGAAATTAGCCTAGGGTGAAATTTTGGTATTTTTCTAAAAACTTTCAATTTTTCATGAATAGTGAAACCACTAAGTGGTTGGTTAAAAACTGAATTTTGCATAAAACTTAATTTTACCGCTTCTGTGAATGGAATTTCGAAAATCCGACAGACACGGTTGATATCAGTAAGTAAAATGTGGTTCAATGAGATAAAAATAATTTTTTGGTGAATAGTAACATTTTACTTTTTTTTACCGCGGTTAATAGTAAATAGGGTAACTAAGGGTAAATATGATATTACTATTACCCTAACACATGTCCTAATTCTATTGGATAAGTGTAATTCGACCAAAAACAACCTTATGAATATAATAGGACCATTTAGGTCCACTTGGATTAGATTATGACATTTAATATTATTTTATTTAATGAATAGTTAAAATAGTTAAAATCAAAGTTTAATAACTAAAAAATTTTTAATATGGGATTATACATAAGATAAATTCGATTATAAATATTCATTAGAAAGATAATAAGATTTCCTACATAATTATATTTTATTTATAATTTTTAGACTTTAAATAAATTTATTTATTTATGACACAACGATGATGCAGTAAATACTATTTTAAGGAAATATTAACATAATTGATGTTATAAATGCCCAAATAAATGAAATTTGAGACTTTTTATGAATTACAATAATTTTATAGGTTACTATGATATATTAGTGTTGATTTAATCAACTTGGTTCGAACATATAATTCTGTTATGACTTTCACAAAAATCATATATCAAATAGTGACAAAATTGACACAAAATAGTTTTTAAATCAAATATTATATTATTAATTGTTATTTTATTTCTAAAAATATTATGTTTGGCCAAATGACTTAGATAAGGATATATATATTAATAATAAACAACTTGGGGTTCGTTTGGCATGTTATAGTAAGTGTATTAACCATATAGTGTAAGAAAAAAAAAGACACGGTAAAAGTTAAATTATTTAACTTAGAGTTAAATCCAATTGATAAGGTTAAAATAATAACCTAAACTTGTCTAAATCCTATTGTTTAATAGGATTTCTACCCATCCCCACTTTACCTTCAAAATAAGACCCTTTGGAACCATTATAAACCGATTTTGACTTTAATATAAAATAATATTATGAGATATTCCTAAGGTGCCCCTCTCCTCCCTTATAAGAGGGAACCTCCTCCCCCTCCTCCTCACACCAATTTGAGCACTCAAGCTCGGCCAACCCCTGAAAAAATCCCTTCTCCACTTCCCTAGAATAATCCTAGAGGTCCTGGTCTTCTTCAAAGACCAATCTTAGTTCCCTATGTGGAGGATTCAAAGAGACGTTTAAAAGAAGAGGTAATATCCATTACCGATCTTTTCAATTTCTTTCTTCTTAAACTTCTTCTTCTTTAGTTGTTTCATGATAAAGTAATAACATCAGTATTACTTACATACTGATATGTTATTATAAATATGAAACAACCCTAATTCACCTTCTATCCATCCTACGGAAAAATGAAATCACCGCGCGTGCGTACGTACGGAATACCATCTCCACGCCGTGGTGTAATCTATTTTCCACCACCACCTTACTTGGATGGGTATAATGGTGTAAATAATGACTATATATGACTATTAAAAAGTGATATTGATTCTGAAATAGTATACATACACTCCAATACAATTCCACGATCATAGGAATGATATCATCACTCGTGCGTACGTACGGAATACCGTCTCCACGATGTGATGCGACTCGTTCTACATGATCATCATTATATAGTAATTATATAAATGAATTGAATGAATAAATATGACATATTTTACACTAATACCATTCTGGATATAAGGTATCTATAACCTTAAAAGAATAATAAGAATTTATTCGGCAAAACACGCATAAGAAAAAAAGGCAATAAAGATCCGAGTAACAAGTAACAATGAAATATTACTAATATGATATCATATCAATATGTATGATTCTGGAATAAGTCAATAACATTATTTAAACCATTATACAGGAGCTTCGGACACGTAAAAAGCAAATCGGACTTAAGGTAAGGGAAATATCACAATCTCATTTTTATCTGAGATTGTTTATACTTTAGTATTTACTGGGGTGTATTTTATCATCCACATCCATGTTTCCTGAATATGTAATATTATCCACCTACAAATGTTTAAATCCAATTTTACCCTTCGGTGAGTTTTTAGTAAAGGATATTAAAGTAATCTGTTGTCGTTTTTCGTACGAGGTACTTTTTGTCTTTTCCGACAAAAGTACGGAGAATGTTTTTTTAACTTATACGGCAAGAATGGATTTTTTTAGAATCTTCCTTTATAAGTTTTCAAGTTTATTTTTAATCAACTTCTCTTAGTTTATAATTGTATGACATTTTAAGAAAAGAAAAGTGTTTTTGAATAAGAAAGGATATTTTCCTCAATAATGGAGTTCAAGTGTTTTATAAAAATTATTTTCCATCTAAGACAATAAAGGGTTATGTTTTTATCCCTATTATTACATTGATTTGATTATGTTGTGAGGGAACTATTTTTATGAAGTCATTTACCTTATATGATCTGTTTGATGATGTCATGATGTTTCGAGAATCCCATTTTTGTTACATGGGTTATGCGATGATGTATGATTTATGATTATGTGGCACACATAAGAAAGGATTCATTATAAGATGGGTGGGACCTATATCTCCCTCCAATGCATTGGGTAAATATTTATATCTCATGAGATAGACATGAATGGAACGGAAGGTTATTTCGGTTCAGTGATACATGACTGAAACGAGGAGTGAACTCGGTTCAGAAATGGACTTTGTCCGCTAAGATAGTCTTGGCAATGAGTCATGACTAACAAGAAATGATTTTCCATGATTATGTGTGCATCCCAAAAAGTTTCAAGTTTTATGTTATGATTATGGGGATATCATTTTCACTTCTATGATTTATTCCATGTTAAGATATTATGATCTCTTTTGCAGGTTATGATTTTCAAAAAGATATGATATGATTTTTATTTCCTTTATTTTCCCTTGCTGAGCATTTGAGCTCACCCTTTTTTGTATGTTTTCTTTTCCCCAGGTCAGGAAGATGGATATTAAGTAGAATATGCTAAAAGGGACCCTAGATATGATGAAATAAATGGGAGACACTGTAGAAGATTTATGAACCAGTTGTTTATGTTTCCCAGTTTCTAAAGACACTATACCTATACGGTCCTTTGTGGTTTTGTCATATGTTGTAATAAGTGTGCTTCAATTTTGAAGTATTAACAATGTATGTAAAGTATGGGTCGTTATAGTTGGTATCAGAGGAAAGGTATAGTCAACCTTTGGAAACTAGGATGTGAAAGCCTTAGTAAGAACCCTAAGGATAAGTCTAAGCATAGAACACAATCTTAGTGTTTTAGAAATGGCCATGAATAACCTAGGATAAGACCTTAAGCATGAAAATTTTATTCTTGAATTATGTGGTTTTCCTATTATAATTAGTGTTGCTCACACTATTCTTCTTGGTTTTAGTCAATGGCTGGAACCCGAAGGAGCTATGTTAATGAGGAATGCGATGGGCAATGCAATGATTGTCCCCCTGAGAAACCAAACGATATGGGAGCTGGAATGAAAAATCTTGTAGCCATGCTCACACAACTTTCTCAAGCTATGAATCATGCAGGACTTCCAAACGAGCAAAGGAAGGAGCAACATTCTGTTGAATCCTTCATGAGGCAGCGTCCACCTTCTTTCAGTGGGTCTACTGATCCATTAGTTGCTGAACAATGGATTAGCACTACTGAAAAGATATTTTCTGTTCTTCAATGTTCTAAACATGATAAAGTCATCCTAGTAGTGGATCGTTTGGAAGGAGATGGTGATCAATGGTGTAATCATATTAAGAATACGAGGCAAAGGGATGAAATTGAGTCCATGGAATGGGACGATTTCAAGAACTTATTTTTCAATAAGTATTTCCCTCGTATTCTCCTAACAAAGATGGAGAAAGAGTTTCTTGAACTGAAGCAAAGGGATGATGAATTTGTTGGTACCTATGAAGCAAATTTTACAAGACTTGCAAGGTACGCTTCTGGTATTATTATCCAACCTGAGAGTAAGATCGATCGATTCTTTAGTGGCTTAAAACCAAGTCTTTGAAGGGCGTTAGACATAAGGGACTTCAATAGCTACGAGGAAATCGTTCGATGTGCTCTCAAAGTCGAGATGGAGATTGGAGTAACCCATCAGTCATATGGGTTTGATAAGAAGAGGAAAATGAAATTCAAAGGAAAATCTAAAGAGAACACTGAAAATAAGATGAGCTTTCCCTTATGCTCAAAGTGTGGAAAGAAACATGGAGGGAGTTGACTTAAAGGGACAAGTAAATGTTTCAAATGTGGAAAGGAAGGTCATCGGGCATTTGAATGCCGCGATAATGGGAAGAAGATGTCTAATGATGCAAATAAAGGAAAGGATACACAGAATGAACCTACTACACCTCAATGTTTCAAGTGCAAGGAGATGGGTCATTATGCCAATCAATGCCCAAATCCAAGGGTTGATGATGATGGTCGACGTCAACAAACACTTAAGGCTAAAGACAAAGGAAAGTCCCATGCAATTTCTATCAGCGATGTGGAGTACGATAACGAAGTGATGAAAGGTACACTTACCATCCACTCTAAAGTAGAAAATGTTTTATTTGATTTTGGATCCACCCACTATTTTATTTCTGAAGAATTTTCTAAGGGTATCACCGTATTACCTCAACAATTAGATGTTGAGTTAGCTATGACAACACCTAATGGTACATCAATCGCATCAAAAGTTTATAATTCTTCTCCAATTGACGTTTGTGGGAAAGTTCTTCCTGAAAATCTTGTGATCCTTCCTTTAGTGGAATTCTATGTGATTCTTGGCATGGATTGGATTTCTTTATACGGAACTCATATCAATTTCCAAAGAAGGGAAATCACATTTCATATTCTAGATCAATCTATGATCGTCTATCAATGCAAGGATGAACATAACCTTCAGTGGAAATTTCTTCCATTTTATGGGTATTGATTCCACTAAATGAAGGTTATTTATCTCAAATGGTTGGTGAGAAACTCATGATTAAGAATATTCCCATCATACGGGAGTTTGATGATGTCTTTCCGGAGGAATTACCGGGTCTTCCACCAAATCGTGAAGTTGAGTTTTCAATAGAACTCATACCGGGTGCTTTGCCTATTCCAAAGACACCTTATATAATGGCCCCAATTGAGTTGCAGGAATTGAAGAAGCAACTCCAAGAGAATCTTGATAAGGGATTCATACGCCCTAGTGCGTCACCTTGGGGAGCACCTGTTCTATTTGTTAAGAAGAAATATGGATCAATGAGACTCTGCATTGATTATCGAGAACTTAACAAGATCACTATCAAGAAAAAATATCCTCTCCCACGCATTGATGACTTATTTGACCAACTACGCGGAGCTCAATACTTTTCCAAGATTGATCTTCGTTCAGGGTATCATCAATTAAGGGTCAAAAGGGAGGATATACCAAAGACGGCTTTCCGTACAAGGTATGGACACTATGAATTTATAGGGATGCCATTTGGTCTTACTAATTCCCCTACTATCTTCATGGATCTAATGAATAGAGTCTTTAGAGACTATCTTGATCAATTTTTGGTAGTCTTTATAGAAGATATTCTTGTCTATTCAAAGAGCAAGGAAGAGCATGAAAATCACTTGAGAATTATATTGAAGACCCTGAGAAAGGAGAAGCTTTATGCCAAATTTACCAAGTGTGAATTTTGGCTTCAAAAAGTTTCATTTTTGGGTCACATAATCTCAAAAGAGGGGATATCTGTGGATCCAGCAAAAACAGAGGTTATCGAAAGATGGTCGAGACGAACAATAGTAACTGAGATCCAAAGTTTTCTTGGTTTGGCTGGATATTATCGATGTTTTGTAAAAGATTTTTCACGATTATCTAATCCACTCACCAAGTTGACTTGGAAAGGAGTTAAGTTTGTTTGGACAGAGGAATGTGAAGAGAATTTCAAGGAGTTGAAAAGAATATTATCCAGTGAACCTGTGCTCACACTGCCTTGTAGTGGAGAAAGGTTTGTGATCTACAGTGATGCATCCAAGAAGGGATTGGGGTGTGTTCTTATGCAAAATGATATGGTGATAGCTTATGCCTCACGACAGTTGAAAATACATGAGAAAAATTACCCAACTCATGATTTGGAGTTAGATGCAGTAATATTTGCATTAAAGATTTGGAGGCATTACCTTTATGGTGAAAGGTGTGATATTTATACTGATCATAAAAGTTTAAAGTATATTTTCACACAAAAGGAGCTGAATATGCGTCAAAGAAGATGGTTGGAGATGATTAAGGATTATGACTGCTCAATCCATTACCACCCTGGGAAAGCAAACAAGGTGGCAGATGCATTAAGTCGACAAGACCATGCTAGTTTATCCATGATGAGGATCACAAAAGATCCAATATTTATGGATTTACAAAGGATGGATCTTGGAATTATAATGGAAGGGGAAAAATCTTATCTTTCTCAAATGAATGTTAAACCATCTATACATGTTAAGATTAAAGAGGCACAGAAAGAAGATGTCGAGTTACAAAAGAAGGTGAGAAATGTTCCTGAATTCAACCTTGATTGTGAGGGATAATAAAGTTCAGGAATCGGGTTTGTGTTCCTCCCATCCCCGAATTAAAGAAGGAGCTGCTGGATGAGGCTCATAGTTCTTCATTCTCTATTCTTCCTGGAAGCACGAAGATGTATAGGGACCTGAAAGAGTACTTCTGGTGGGATGGCATGAAAAGAGATGTTGTTGAATATGTCTCTCGATGCTTGGTTTGTCAACAAGTTAAAGCTGAGAGACAGAAGTCTAAGGGGATGTTACAACCATTACCCATACCCGAATGGAAATGGGAAAACATTACTCTGGACTTTGTCACTGGACTTCCTAAAACATCCAAAGGCAATAATGCTATCTGGGTCATAGTTGATCATCTTACAAAGTCTGCACACTTCATTGCTATTAGAGAGGATTTCTCTCTGGATCAGCTTGCCAGGATATATGTAAAGGAAGTGGTAAGATTGCATGGAGTACCACTTTCTATTATATCTGATCGGGATCCGAGATTTACCTCGAAGTTCCGGCGAAGTCTTCAGCATACTCTGGATACGGAGTTAAGTTTCAGCACTGCTTATCATCCTCAGACAGACGGTCAGTCTGAGAGAACAATTCAAACCCTAGAAGATATGTTGAGAGCTTGCTCTATGGATTTCAAAGGAGGTTGGGATCAACACCTACCTTTGGTGGAATTTTCTTATAATAATATCTTTCACTCCAGTATTCAGATGGCTCCTTATGAAGCTCTCTATGGAAAGAAATGCAGGACTCCAACTTGCTGGGATGAAGTTGGGGAAAGAAAGCTATTAGGACCTGATCTCGTTGATGAAATGGTAGAAAAGGTCAGATCAATTCAACAAAACATAAGAGCAGCTCAGAGTCGACAGAAAAGTTATGCCGACAACCGAAGAAAAGACCTAGAGTTTGAAGTGGGCGATAAAGTGTTCTTACGGATATCTCCCTGGAAGAGAGTCATGAGATTTGGAAAGAAGGGGAAGTTGAGCCCCAGATATATCGGTCCTTTCGAAATACTGGATCATGTTGGAAAGGTAGCTTACCGATTGGCGCTTCCACCGAATCTCTCTCAAGTTCACGATGTGTTCCATGTATCTCTCCTGAGAAAGTACATACTTGATCCTTCACATGTACTCAGCTTAGAAGTTGTACCGCTGGAGCAAGATCTTTCTTATGAAGAACAACCGATAGATATTCTGGATCGTAGCGAAAAAGTCCTACGAAACAAGACCACTCGATTGGTGAAATTTTTATGGAGGAACCACCGACTTGAAGAAGCTACATGGGAGCTTGAGGATATGATGAGAGAGAAGTATCCTCATCTGTTTGTTACAAAGTGACGAATTTCGAGGGCGAAATTCTTTTTAAGGGGGGTAGAATGTAACACATGAGACTTTTATGTTATATAAATCATCAAAGGAATCTTTTTCTACACAACACTTTCTTGGCTTACTTTACACACAATCGCGACCTTCCTCGATAGCTTGCGTTGTACGCAATACCGAGTTTCACTAAACAACGATATGCTATTAAAATATTATTAAAACTAGCCGTTATGAATAGTAATAACCACTTTTTGAAATTTTATAAATTTTATTTTTCAAAATAGACTTCATTTTTGGATTCGGAATATCGAAATTAGCCTAGGGTGAAATTTTGGTATTTTTCTAAAAACTTTCAATTTTTGATGAATAGTGAAACCACTAAGTGGTAGGTTAAAAACTGAATTTTGCATAAAAAATAATTTTACCACTTTGGTGAATGGAATTTCGAAAATCTGACAGACACGGTTGATATCAGTAAGTAAAATGTGGTTCAATGAGATAAAAATAATTTTTTGGTGAATAGTAACTTTTTACTTTTTTTTACCGCGGTTAATAGTAAATAGGGTAACTAAGGGTAAATATGATATTACTATTACCCTAACACATGTCCTAATTCTATTGGATAAGTGTAATTCGACCAAAAACAACCTTATGAATATAATATGACCATTTAGGTTCACTTGGATTAGATTATGACATTTAATATTATTTTATTTAATGAATAGTTAAAATAGTTAAAATCAAAGTTTAATAACTAAAACATTTTTAATATGGGTTAATACATAAGATAAATTCGATTATAAATATTCATTAGAAAGCTAAAAATATTTCCTACATAATGATATTTTATTTATAATTTTTAGACTTTAAATAAATAAATTTATTTATGACACAACGATGATGCAGTAATTACCCTTTTAAGGAAATGTTAACATATTTGATGTTATAAATGCCCAAATAAATGTAATTTGAGACTTTTTATGAATTCCAATAATTTTCTAGGTTACTATGATATATTAGTGTTGATTTAATCAACTGGGTTCGAACATATAATTATGTTATGACTTTCACAAAAATCATATATCAAATAGTGACAAAATTGACACAAAATAGTTTTTAAATCAAATATTATATTATTAATTGTTATTTTATTCCTAAAAAACTAAGGTTCGGCCAAATGGCTTAGATAAGGATATATATATATATTAATAATAAACAACTTGGGATTCGTTTGGCATGTTGTATTAAGTGTATTAACCATATAGTGTAAGAAAACAAAAAGACACGGTAAAAGTTAAATTATTTAACTTAGAGTTAAATCCAATTGATAAGGTTAAAATAATAACCTAAACTTGTCTAAATACTATTGGTTGATAGGATTTCGACCCATCCCCACTTTACCTTCGAAATAAGACCCTTTGGAACCATTATAAACCGATATTGACTTTAATATAAAATAATATTTTGAGATATTCCTAAGGTGCCCCTCTCCTCCCTTATAAAAGGGCACCTCCTCCCCCTCCTCCTCACACCAATTTGAGCACTCAAGCTCGGCCAACCCCTGACAAAATCCCTTCTCCACTTCCATAGAATAATCCTAGAGGTCCTGGTCTTCTTCAAAGACCAATCTTAATTCCCTAAGTGGAGGATTCAAAGAGGCGTTTAAAAGAAGAGGTAATATCCATTACCGATCTTTTCAATTTCTTTCTTCTTCAACTTCTTCTTCTTTAGTTGTTTCATGATAAAGTAATAACATAAGTATTACTTACATACTTATATGTTATTATAAATATGAAACAACCCTAATTAACCTTCTATCCATCCTACGGAAAAATGAAATCACCGCGCGTGCGTACGTACGGAATACCGTCTCCACGCCGTGGTGTAATCTATTTTCCACCACCACCTTACTTGGATGGGTATAATGGTGTAAATAATGACTATATATGACTATTAAAAAGTGATATTGATTCTTAAATAGTATACATACACTCCAATACAATTCCACGATCATAGGAATGATATCATCACTCGTGCGTACGTACGGAATACCGTCTCCACGATGTGATACGACTCGTTCTACATGATCATCATTATATAGTAATTATATAAATGAATTGAATGAATAAATATGATATATGTTACACTAATACCATTCTGGATATAATGTATCTATAACCTTAAAAGAATAATAAGAATTTATTCGGCAAAACACGCATAAGAACAAAAGGCAATAAAGACCCGAGTAATAAGTAACAATGAAATATTACTAATATGATATCATATCAATATGTATGATTCTGGAATAAGTAAATAACATTATTTAAACCATTATACAGGAGCTTCGGACACATACAAAGCAAATCGGACCTAAGGTAAGGGAAATATCACAATCTCATTTTTATCCGAGATTGTTTATACTTTAGTATTTACTGGGGTGTATTTTATCATCCACATCCATGTTTCCTGAATATGTAATATTATCCACCTACAAATGTTTAAATCTAATTTTACCCTTCGGTGAGTTTTTAGTAAAGGATATGAAAGTAATCTTTTGTCATTTTTTGTACAAGGTACTTTTTGACTTTTCTGACAAAAGTACGGAGAATGTTTTTTTAACTTATACGGCAAGAATGGATTTTTTTAGAATCTTACTTTATAAGTTTTCAAGTTTATTTTTAATCAACTTCTCTTAGTTTATAATTTTATGACATGTTAAGAAAAGAAAAGTGTTTTTGAAGAAGAAAGGATATTTTCCTCAAGAATGGAGTTCAAGTGTTTTATCAAAATTATTTTCCATCTAAGATAATAAAGGGTTCTGTTTTTATCCCTATTATTACATTGATTTGATTATGTTGTGAGGTAATTATTTTTATGAAGTCATTTACCTTATATGATCTGTTTTATGATGTCATGATGTTTCAAGAATCCCATTTTTGTTACATGTGTTATGCGATGATGTATGATTTATGATTATGTGTCACACATAAGAAAGGATTCATTATAAGATGGGTGGGACCTATATCTCCCTCCAATGCATTGCGTAAAGATTTATATTTCATGAGATAGACATGGCTGGAACGGACGGTTATTTCGGTTCAGTGATACAGGACTGAAGCGAGGAGTGAACTCGGTTCAGAAATGGACTTTTTCCGCTAAGATAGTCTTGTCAATGAGTCATGACTAACATGAAATGATTTTCCATGATTATGTGTGCATGCCACAAAGTTTCAAGTTTTATGTTATGATTATGGGGATCTCATTTTGACTTCTATGATTTATTCCATGTTAAGATATTATGATCTCTTTTGCAGGTTATGATATTCAAAAAGATATGATATGATTTTTATTTCCTTTATTTCCCCTTGCTGAGCATTTGAGCTCACCCTTTTTTGTATGTTTTCTTTTCCCCAGGTCAGGAAGATGGATATTAAGTAGAATATGCTAAAAGGGACCCTAGATATGATGAAATAAATGGGAGACACTGTAGGAGATTTATGAACTAGTTGTTTATGTTTCCCAGTTTCTAAAGACACTATACCTATACGGTCCTTTGTGGTTTTGTCATATGTTGTAATAAGTGTGCTTCAATTTTGAAGTATTAACAATGTATGTAAAGTATTGGTCGTTATAGAAACTCTACATGAAGGTAAGTATATTTCATTTTGTTCTTATTCTATGTAGTAAATGAATTCCTCAAAATTATGAAAAGGAACGTAAAACAAAAAAAAAATTGGTTTAAATTTATTACTAGGTGATCAAATACCATTTAACACATCATAAGTTTGTGATTTTCTTGTGGTTAACTTTCTCCTAATCATGTTTTCTATCACTCTGCATCAGAACTTGACCATCTGTTTCCTCTTCTATATCCATGTTTTCCTACATGGAATCCTAGTATCGGTTATCTTGGGTGACATTTGTACTTTTATTTCTCTCTTTTAAAGTGATATCTTTATTGACTCTTTTTCCGATGTGGGACTTTCAATAAAGTTTCCAAGCCCAATTTTAAAATTGCGAGGATGCAATTTCCAAAAGGGGGGAATAATTTAACATCCCAAGAAAATAAAGAATATTACATTTTCATATTTATTTAATTTTTTGAAAATAAATTTTAATTTTATTTTAAAAAGGATTCTATATTCAATGGCGTACCTGACACGCAACAACGGGTTTATTTGAAATCTTATGTTGCACACTAATGATATAATATTATTATTTTAAATGGTAGTTAATGCCTTTTCATTGTATCGGTGGAAATGAATAGAACTAACTACAATATGATGATACATGTTTTTGAACATTTTTACATTTATACAATAAAATTTAGAGGCTTAAAATAAGTAAATAATTCGATTTTAGGCATAAATACTCTAATATTCACTAAAAGGTCGATTTACCTCCATTTAATGAAGAACCCTCTTTAAATATATTTTTTGTCACTTTTATGTGTTTTATTTGACAAAATAAATTATTATTTAGATTTGGGACACCAAAATTTACTTTGGATGAAATTTTTTTATTTTTCTAATAATGGTCATTTTTTAATGAATAGGGAAAAATATTGTATTTTAATTCAAAAGTGCATTTTAATCTAATTTATTTATAGGGTAATATTATCTTTTTAATTGGTTTTAAAGTTTAATTAGAATATATTTTTACAATTTAATCGAATTTTGGTCATTGTAATAAATTTTAGTTTGAAATTGGACATAAACAGGTGTCAATCTTTTGATAGTTATTATTTCATAAAAACGCGCTATTTGTTTTAACAGCGAGAATTAATTTTAAATTAATTTCTACCACTTCTGTGTTTTGAATTTTGAAAAATATATTCCATATTTTGAATCAGTATTTCCAAATTGTGTAAATAGGTAACTTTTATTTTTAGTAATTTTAAATATTTACTTTAGTAAATATTTTATTTACCATGATTAAAAGGTAAAAATATTAAATAAGGGTAAAATAAAATATTATAATAATATTAAATTACCCTTAAAAGTGTCCTAATCCTATTGGATAATACATATCCAACCATGGGCATCCATGGGTCGAATTGGGGACCCCATGGAGCCACATGGGTGTAGTAATGACATTTTATATTAATTAATTTAAAGTAAAGATAAAAATAACAAAAACAAATATCTTTTAGTAAATAAATTTTTATATGGGGTTATATAAGATATCTATTAGAATATAAATATTCTTTGGAAAATCTAAAAATTCTTCCTAAATCATGATATTTTTTGTAATTTTTGGAAATCAAATAAATTAAATTATTAGTGAAACAATAATGATATAATATTTACCTCATTAATAAATGATTTAAATAAACATGATTATAAATATTAAAACAATATCAAAACCCAATCCAATTATTATTGGATTATTTTATTTCGACCATGAGCCATCTTAACTTTGATATTAATTAATATTTGACCTTTTGAATCCGAAAATGAGGTTATAATAAAATAATTGTTTCAAACTTTCCTAAAGAGCCCCTCCTCTCTCTTATAAAATGCCCTCACATCTAACCCATTAATCACACTTCTCAAGAATTTTTCTCATGCAACATCTGCTCCAAAAATCTCCCAAGATCCCTCTATTCATCCTAGAAGACTTAACTTAAGCATAAAACACTTCAAAAACCCTTTGGGTTCAAACTAAAGGGAGTTACCCGATTAAAAGGTAACGTCTTCTCTTAAGTTCTTTTGTTTCATTTTACTTCTACAACCCCCTAAACTATTTTTATTAATCTATTTTATAACAACACCAGTATCCTCAATATACTTTTATGCTTTTATGACAATAATTCTAACTACACTTGTACACACCTCCATCTAATGGGTAAATAACATAATGTTTCTGTGGATGGAAAACTAACGTCTCACGAAACGATGATTGTTCAATTAACACCTACCACCTCTCATGGTGGCCATTATGATGGAACTGTATTTATATATGATATATATTATGTTTATGTTTTCTTTATGCTTATTTATTTTTCATTTATAACATACTTTTATGGTTTCCATCATGGGTAGACGTGATAATTTCATTTTAAGAAGTGTGGACTACGGCCCCCTCAAAGTGATAAGACTCGTTAATACCTTATGTGGGATGTATAAAGGATGGAGTTAATGATATTATATATGATATTATACTTTAATTATAATATACATATGTATAATTAAGTTTTCATTCCATTAAATATTTTATTGAAATGAAAGTAGCATTCTTGCGTATGTACGGCTTCCTGTCTCCATGAATGGTGCATTTAATTTCTTATCTCCAAATATTATGTACTAATATAAATACATGTATATACTGGATATATATGATATATATGATATCTAAATCATTAATATCATTCTGGGGATAATGTAGTGTTGACCACATGAAAAAATTGTAATTATAACAAGTTCATTTTAACTCAAATTCTGAACATCAAAAAAATGTTTGATATGAACTCAAATAATTATCTAACTGTTAATGCAAGGTAATAAGTGATATAAAAGTAATAATAAAAATTAAAAAATTTATGAATCAAGTATAAATTAACATAAGTTTGTAATTCAGAAATAACAAGGAACATACGAGTTAAGTTGGACACGAGTTAAGGGATTTCCTATCTCACTTTTAATTCCGTGAGATTTCTATTGTTCACCACTTATTTATTGAATGTGTTGTATTTTGTACTGCAATTTGATATGTATTATAATTATTATATTTATATTCATGTTATTCTATTATAAATTTGGTGTTTATTAACTTTTTCTCATACGACTCGATTGATTACAATGTGCCAAGGGTTTTTTTCATCTCACTTTCTATTCCCGTGAGATTCATGCTATATTAGCCACTATTTCCTTTTGTGAAGTGAATGTGCAGCCAATGATTGTATTATTTGTGTAATATACTTTAATTTATGGGTATTTACATATTAATTTTGTGATATTTTTTTCATGGGGTGTATGTTTTGTAAGTTACCAAATCGGTAAGGGAACCTTTCACCCTTCTCTTTTTGAAAGACTTCTTTTTGTTATATATTTTAATTTACATATTATTATGATGGGATATGTTATTATATATCCTAATTGATGAAAAATTTATGTCTAAGTGATGAGATACCATTTTTATCTCATCAACTCATTTTCTACATTTTAAAGTGATGTCGTTAGGCTGTGGAATTTTTACAAGGGAACTTCTTAACCCAATTTCAATTCTTGGGGTTCAATTTGTGCTTTAGGAATATGTCATCCTATGAATATGTGTGAATGACCTCTGATTGTTTTAAACTTAATATCCACTTATATTGGGTGTATTTATATTTTTCACACATAATTTATTAATTGATTTATTCTTGATCTATGGATACCTTCTTTATAAGGTATTTCGTCCCAATTTACATTTCCATTGAGACTTCATTGTTGATATGCACCAATTCACTCTTATATGGTGTATATACTATCATTTTTCATACTATATCATGAATAAATTTATTCTCATGATGTTATTAATTTCTTATTAAATGTTATTCCTAAATTATTTATATTCTAGGAACTCTCATTTTGTTAAAAACTCTTTAACTAAAATATCATTTTAAATGTTTTAAAGGTTTATTCTTATAAATCTTTCGCATTAATGTCCATGTTTTCAAAATGGTTTTAATGATTTATTAATATGGAGATGAATATTTTGAAATACAATTTTCTTTCAAAATATTCAAAGTGGTATGGGACAATTTGATTCAAAAATATCTTTATTTAATATTTTTAATGGTTTGGAAAATGGTTTGATAAAAGGTTTGATTTTGTCAATATTTTGAAATGATATATTGTGACTGCAATGTTGAAATGTTATCTTTCCATTAAATTTGTTTGCACATTTATCTATATGACCCCCTTATTGTCTATGTCATGTAAATATGATGAGACACTCATTTCTCACTCATCAACAATTTTTATGAGTTCTTATGTCATGTCATTAAGCTGTCGAAATTGTACCACGTTTTTTTTTCAAGCCCAAGTAATTATGTAGTGATTACCATGTCCATTTCTCTATCAAGGGTATTCACCATTATAAACATTTACATATTGTTTAAATACTTTCAATTATGTATTCCACATTCATTTATCGTGGAATAAATAATTATGTTGAATGATTCAATGTTTTGTGATCCATGTGGCACACTTATGCATGAAATGAAATGTTTAAGAAGGGTGCACCCTGATACCACTCCAATACATTGGGTAAAGTATAGTATCATGATACGTTATGTGCAATGGGTGTTTACTCATTCTAAAACAAGTGCAATGATGGTTTACTCGTGCTTCATGTGTAATGAGGCTTTACTCATGCTCTATATGCAATGGTCCATGGCTCATGTTAATTCCATGTTGAGTGATGTTGCCACATTACCTTGTTATGATTATCATGCTTTATCATGCCTTTATGTTTATGCTTCCCGGGTGCTCTATTGAGATGCCTATTGTCTAACATGTATTATATTCCTCATGTTATTCCATATTTATTCCCTTACTGGGCTTTAAATCTCACCCTTTTCTTATGCATGTCCTCAGTTTATCCCATGCAATGCTAAGTAAGAGGGAATTTAGTGGTCATGTAAAGAATTTTTTCAATAAATATGTTGTATTTCATGTTTTAAGTTGTTATATAATGATCCTAATCCCTAAAGAAACTAGACCTCTTGATATTCTATGTTGTATCAAGTAAATTATATTTAATAAATCAGTTTTAAGTTTGTAATAAAAGAGTTGGGTAATCATAATATATTTATTATAACCTATTTAATATTCATGAACCATTATACGTACATATCATTAAATCATATGACCAAACAAGTTCCTAATAATAAAAATACCGCTAAAATAATCTAAGTGAATATCATTAATATTTCATATAATGATTCATCCTCAAGCCATGTAACTAAATGATATAAATTAAAATTAACAAATATGGATGTTAATAAATAATATGTAAATTTAATTCTGTAGATTTACATCCATTCCACATGAACTTCATTACATAAAAAAAGTGAACTCATTATGAAAATCAAGAAAATGAACACTCTGGAATGATGGAATTGAATCTTATAATTAATCAATAAGGACATATTAGACTTAATAAAATCATGAGAAAATAAATACATGTCTAATAGGTTCTTAATTAAGTTATTAATATGTATAATTTCATATTTTAGGACCTTAAGTTCAGATCGGAACACATTCAGACTTAAGGTAAGTGTTTTTTTACCTGAACCTCTATTTTGATTCAGGTTACATTAATTTTCTAATTACCTCAATGAAATTACTATTTATTATTATTTAGTCCTCATAAATTATGTTTGAGTGTTCTATATATGTTTAAAAACTATAATACTTTCTAATTTTATGGGGAGTTACACGTTTTAATAGGGACCTTCAAAATTATTTCCAAAATACAAGTCGATTAAAGAGAATTTGTCAAATTCTTACCTATTTTCAAGGGAACTCTATAATCTATTTTTTGCAACCATTATCTTTTTAAAATAACTCATTTTATTATTAAAATACTATCTTTCTTTATTTATGGTTTTATAAAAATTCTTTTCCAAAATAATTCTTCTTTTCAAAATAAAAGATAATTTATCTCAAGAATTACTCAAATAAGAGTACTTTCATCTGTTTCAACACTCTTGATGATTCTTATGTATTATTGGGATTAATATTTTATGATATCATCTACCAAATTTTATTTTTTGGTTTATTACTAGTTTTATTAATGATGAGCTATCCTAAAACCATTCACCAATTTACTCTGAATGGTTAGTGTTTAGGAATAATTTTCTGGGAAAGTTATTTACATTTAATATGTTAGTTTCAATATGAATGTATATATCATTTATGTTTATACCTTCCCATATGAGAACTTAATTGGACTTATTAGGTGATTTATGGGGCCCACTATAGCCCCTCGATGCATTGGTAGGTCTCATGAGACAAATAGATGTGGACTTGGCCATGGCCTTGCCCACTATGAGATACGATTTTTGACAAGGCCTTAATCATATTTAAACGTCTTGAAAGAGGCCTTGATGTTATGTTTCATAATGTTCCGTATTTTAACTTCCCTTATTATGAATCTTATAATTGAAAGTTCATGTGGCTATTCAATTAGTACAATACACATGATTATGTTTTGTTATGGCATTATTTACTCAGCTCATATTCCTACCATAATGTGTTCACATTTATTATTTGTAAAGGAATATGTTTTCAATTATTCACCATGTCTAATGTTTATGTTTATTCTATATTAGATTTTATTGATTACTCTTACTGAGAATTTGATCTCACCCCTTTCTTATAATTCATTTTCCTTGTATATGAAGAAATAATTTATGAATGACTTGCAGGCATAATCTAGGAGTCATGGATGTTTCTAATGGAATAAATTAGTTTTTGTTTTCCTTTCAAGATGTAATGTAGAATTTTTATATGTATCTTGTTTCCAAATCTACTATATTATTCATTCCTTTAGGATTCAACTTTTTTTTAAGAATTCCATTGTAATGTAATAAGGCATTGGCTCTGGGAAACTGGGGTTGGGTATTTACAATTTGTATCAAAGGAAGTTTAATAGAGAACATGGAAACTAGATGTAGAAAATGTAGATTAGGGAAAATCCCTATGATAGATTTTGAGGAAAAACATACAAGAACATCTTGGTATTTTGGTAAGAAATAGATTATGTGGATCCTTCTAGAAAATACATCCCTATCTAGATACTACAAGTAGATATGGTTCTGGCACAGATGTACCTAGGAGTGAAAACTCTAACAAAACGTTTCGGGCATGACCTGGGGTATCCTAGTACATGACAATGGGCCTTACTGTTCAACTGTTTTGACACTCCCAGGGGATATTCTTAGGATAATTCACATTTTATTTACAAAACATTATGAAGGATTTAAATGTAAATTTTTCCTCAATGAAACAATTTTTGTGGTTATGGGATTATCCATAAATAATATTTCAATTTATACTAAGTATTTCTCTATGTTAATATTATACATTATGATTCATAAAGTAATCTTGTATATGACATTATCTAAAGATGGAGCCTAGTGGGAGAAATGGAAAATGCATGAACACGCATATCCCATGTAATAATTTCCCTCTAACACAAGATGATGATGTTGGATCCGGTACTACAATTGGTGAAGAGTAGATTATAACTATACTGGGACAACTTACTCAGATTATGAACAATAACCTTACCCGCGTGGAGCATCCAGATCCACCACATGGAGGATCTTTATTAGATCTCTTTATGCAACAACAACCTCCATCATTCAATGAGACTACAAACCCATTTTTAGCTGAGCAATGGATAAGTTATGTAGAGAAGATATTTCTCACTTTGGGATGTAAGAAAAGAGAGAAGTTTTTCATGGAAGTTTATCCTCTATAAAAATATATAGAACAGTGGTGGTCGTTAATCCAAAACACGAAGGAGGAGGAAGATATAGAAGAGATGGAATGGATAGACTTTATGAAAATATTCTTAGAGATATAATTTCTTTGTTAATAAGGAGCGGATATGGAAAGGTGGTTTCTAAATTTAAGGCCAAAAGAAGATTAGAATGTTTCAAAGTACGAATCTAACTTCAAAAGGTTATAAAGGCATGTTGTAGACTATATAAAAAATTTGAGGAGCAAGATTGATCAATTTTTTTATTTCTTAAATCCATCCCTTTGATGGGCACTGGTCTCCCAAAATTTCTCTACATATGAAGATATAGTTCCATGTACTATCAAGACAGAAAATGAATTCTATAAGTTTTATGACCTTAAGGGAAGGTAGGAGAAGAAGAGGGTTGCTGAAAACTCTAGAAAAGGAAATAATAAAACTGGGAAGAAGGAAAGAGTTGAATTTACACCTTGTGATAATTGTGGAAGGAAAAACCCTAGTCCCTATATAAAAGAAAAAGGAGTATGCTACAAATGTGGATATAAAGTCCATATTGCAGGTGATTTCAAGTTGAAGAATGAGGAAATTAATGTTCAATGCTATAATTTTCTAGATTTTGGACACTATGATAAGGATTGTCCAAAGCATCAAGGAAATGTTCCACAAAAAAGTATGAGGGGTCCGGGACCAGCTTATGAGATTACAACTGCTGATATTTAAGTTCCTAATGATGTGTTGGAAGGTAATTTAATCATTTACTCGAACTTATATAATGCTTTATTTGATTCTGGATCATTTCAATCTTTCATATCTTCATATTTCTCCAAGAAAATTCGATATTTCCAATTTGATTTATTATGGTAATTTTCAGTAAAAACTTTTAAGGGGAGTATCATTGCAACTAAGTTTTGTTAGGAAGTGACCATTATGGAATATAAATGTGCTTTATCTAATGATTTTATTTTCATACCCATGATTAACTTTGATATAATCCTTAGTATGGATTAGATTTCAAACCATGATGTGAAAATTAATTGCAAGAGTAATGGGGTTAAAAAATTTTAGGATGATGTGGAATCCCTTATCTTTAGGTCAGAAACATCACCCTCTGATTCTCATCTAGATCCACCCCCAATAGATCTGTTGAATTTAATTATTGGGGATGAAGGGAATGTGTGGATGTATTTCCAGAAGATTTACCTAGAAATCCTTCATAGCGGTAAATTGAGCTTTCCATTGACTTAAATCTGGATTCAAGGCCTATATGAAAGACTCCTTATATAATGACCACTGTGCAATTAGTGGAACTGAACAAAACAATTAGATTAATTCAGTGATAAGGGATTTATTAGCCCTAGTGTTTCTCCATGGGGAGCCCTTATTCTTTTCGTTAATAAGAAAGATGGAACTATGAGGTTCTGCATTGATTATAGGTAGATCAATGTGATAATAGTAAAGAACAATTATCCCCTACCTCACATTGATGATTTATTTGATCAACTTCACAGAGCCCAATATTTTTCAAAGATTGATCTTTGATCTGAATATCATCAGTTTCTTGTTAATAATGAAGACATTCCAAAAATATAATTTTAATCTAGGTATGGGTATTATGAATTTACAGTAATTCCTTTTGGACTGACTAATTCACCATTTGTCTTCCTGGATTTAATGAATAGAGTTTTCAAGGAATATCTTGATGAATTTGTGGTGGTATTTATTGATGATATCTTGGCATACTACAAAATCTATGAAGATCATGAAATTCACTTGCGCACTATTCTGAAGACTCTTAGAAGAAATGAATTATAAGGTAAGTTTAGCATGTGTGAATTTTGGATTCAATCAGATTCATTTCTGGGACACATTGTCTCTAAATATTGAATATTTTTTGATCCTACAATGACAAAGGTTGTGAAATAATGGAATACTCCAACAAACATAACTTAGGTACGTAGTTTAATTGGTTTAGTAGGTTATTATCATCATTTCGTTCAGAACTTCTCCGGTTTAGCCTAACTAATGACCAAGCTTTCACGTAAAGGGGTTAAGTTTGTATTCAAAAAGGAATGTGAGGACAGTTTTTAAGAGTTGAAGAGGCGATTAGTGAATTCTCTAATCCTAACCCTACCATAGGGGAATTATGGGTTTGTGATCTTTATAAATGCATCAAAAAAATGACTTGGGTGTGTCCCTTATTCAAAATGATAGAATATTATTTCCTATGCATCATGGGAAATTAAAAATTCATGGACAAAACTAACCCTCACATGATCTTCAGTTGGCAGTGGTAATCTTTTCTCCGAAGATATGGAGACATTATCTCTATGGAAAAAATGTTAGATATATATGGATCACAAGAGTTTGAAGTATATCTTCTCATAGAAATAAGTCAACATGAGGAAATGATGATGGCTCAAACAACTCAAGGATTATGATTTTAATATACACTACCACATATGAAAGGAAAAGAAGTTAGCTGATGCATTGAGTAGGGGGACAGATCATGGAGTTTCAACAAAATAAGGATTGAAAAGAATCCTTTGTACATGGATCTAGTTAAGATGGATATGGGAATTATCAAAGAAGGTGAAACATCACTACTTTTTCATTTGTTTTCCCCACCATATTTATTATAATGGATTAAAAGTTCTTAGCCTGATGACAATAACCTTCAAAAGAAAATTAATTCCAAGAAATATGGGAAGATGGGTGACTTTGTGTGTGAATATGGTGTTCTGAAATTTGTGAAGAGGCTTTGTGTTATAGTTATCCCTGAGCTGAAAATGGATTTATTGTGTGATTCCCATAGTTAGAATTTCTCTACACATCCATGTAGCACTAAGGTGTGTAGAGATTTTAAGGAACGTTTCTATGGGGATAACATGAAGAGGAAAATTGTGGATTATGTATCAAGGTGTTTAGTCTGTCATCAAGTGTAGGTCAAAAGGAAACATCCAAAAGGATTCATGAAACCTCTATCTATTCCTACATGGAAATGGGATGACATTGCCATGGATTTTGTCAATGGGATTACCTAAAACTCCAAGGAAGAATGATGCGATATGGGTAGTTGTGGATCGACTTACAAAATCTGCACTTTTCCTCTCTATAAGGGAGGATTTTCCACTGGAGTTTCTGGAAGGAGTCTATATTAATAAAGTTTTGAGAATTTATAGAGAACATCTCTCAACTATGTCTGATCGTGACCCCCAATTTACATCAAAATTCTGGAAAGTATTCAGAATTCTTTGGATGCCGATCTTTGAATGAGTACTGCTTACCACCCACAAATGATGGGCAATCGGAAAGGACGATCCAAACCTTATAGGAAATTTTGAGCTCATGTTCACTTGACGTCCAAGGTATGTGGGATCCATATTTACCTTTAGTGTAGTTTTCCTATAATAACAGTTTCTATTCAAGTATTCAAATGGCACCATATGAATCATTTTATTGGAAGAGATTTCATACACCAACTTGTTGGGATGAAAATGGAGAAAGGAGGATTGTGGGTCTAGATATTGTGGAGGAATAAAAAAGAAGGTAAAGTCTATTCAAGTTCATATCAAAACACCACAAAGAAGAAAAAAGTTCTATACCAATAAGCGAAGGAAGAATCTGGAATTTCAAGTGGGTGATCAGGTTTTCTTGAAAGTATCTCCAGGAAGGGTGATATATGATTTGGGGAGAAAGGGAAACTAAGCCCAAGGTATATAGGCCCTTTTGAAATTATGGAGATAAATTTGAGTTGTTGCATATCGTTTGGCTATTGTACCTATCTTATCTAAAGTTCACAATGTGTTCCATGTCTCATTGTTGAGAAAGTACATGCTAGACCCAACGCATTTCTTCACTTTTGAAGGTATAGAGTTACAACCTCACCTATCTTACTATGAAGAGCATAGCTAGATTCTATACACTAAAGAAAAAGTGTTGAAGAATCAGATGACTCGTCTAGTAAAGATACATTGGAGAAATCATAAAATCGAAGAGGTGACATGGGAACGTGAGAAGCTTATGATGAAGACCTACCCATATATTTTTTTGAGGTAATGTTCTATGGATTTCGAGGAAAAAATTTTTGTAAGGTGGGGAGAATGTAACATTCCAAGGTTTTGAAAATAATTATTGAATGAATTAAACACTAAGCCCCTACAAAAAACACATTTTATAATATATCAGTTAAAAGAAACTTTTCTTATTCTATGTTTTGAATTTCAAAATACGGTCATCTAGAGTCGTGAGTATTTAGTCATATGGAGTCTGATAGAACCAACTTGATTTTTAGTGAATAGTAACATATCCTTATGAATAGTAATATGAATAGTAACATGACCTTTGGGAATAGTAAATAATATTATTATTTTATTTTATTATGGTAATAAGATAATGAGATCTTAATTAATTTTTCAATGTGATATAAAAATAATTATACCTTTAAAATTGTTATTTTTCGAATTAATTGTGATTTTATTAAAAAGTAAATTAATAATATTTAGAAAATTATTTTTAAAAAATGGAGTTTATTTTTGAATTCTACCCATCAAAAAATGGTTAGGGTATATTTTTTGTATTTTTTTGAAATTCATGAATTTTTATGAATAGTGAAATATAGTAAAATACCTTATATACAAATTATCAATTAAATGAACTATTTATGACATCATGAGTGATGTAATGCCACTTGGTTAAAACTAACATGAACTTATTACTATTAGGGGTCACATGAAAAAACACTATTGGTTTTCTTTAAAGAATTTATAAAATAATGAATAAAATTTTCAAAAATTCACTCCTCTTTTCCATTAAACCCCCCCCCCCCCCACACACACACTTTCTCTTCTATTCACTCCTCTAATTTGTGATGCTACTATAATTTCTTCCCAAATACCTTTCACTACTCACTTCCCACGTCCAAGAATCTATTGGTCATTCCAAAAGGCCAAAACCCATTCCCTTAAAGAGATTATCAAGGAGGTGAATTCAAGAGGTAAATTAAGATTTTATTTCTTTCATTTTCATTTCAAGTTCTATTATTTTGTTATCCTATCATCACCTCTTATATAAGAATGACCATGATAACTCTAGTATCATCTATATACTATAATTATATAATTTTAATGGAAGAACCATCATCAATATTCTTACTCCCTCCCTTTTATTTTATAAACAAAATCATTGTCTCTGAGGTTCCTATTTACAACCTTTATGGACGATGAAGTTCCATTCTTCAATTTCTCATTCATTACAGGTCATGAAAATATTATTATGGTTGAACCAGACTATAATATATTTATTATATCCTATTTAATATTCAGGAACTAGTATAAATACATATTATTAAATTATATGACCTAACTAGTTCTTAATAATCAAAATACCGCTAAAATAATCTAAGTGAATGTCATTTATATTCCTTCTAATGATTCATCCTTATTATATGAAAATAAATGATATAAACTACCATTAACACCTATATATTCATAAATAATATTTAAATTCAATTCAAGAGAGTTATATTCATTCCACGTGAACTCCATTACGTAAAAACAAGTGACCTGATTATGAAAATCATGAAAACAAACACTCTGGAACGATGGAATTAAATATTATAATTAATAAATAATGAAATATTGGACTTAATAAAATCATGATAAACTAAATAAATGTCTAATAGGTTCTGAATTATGTTACTAATAAGTATAACTTTATATTCTATGACCATAAATTCAATAGTGGAACACATTCAGACTTAAGGTAAAGGTTTCTCCCCTCGAACCTCCATTTTAATTCAGGTTAATTTATTGTCTAATTACCTCAATGAAATTATTAGGTATTATTAAGTACTCCTAATAAATTATGTTTGATTTTTATATATTTCTTTAACAACCAATCTCCTTTCTTATTTAATGGGTAGTTACACATTTTAAAAGGAACTTTCAAAAAAAAATCAGAAATACTGGCCGATTCAAGGGAATTTCTAAAATTATTACCTATATTCAATGGAACTATATAATATATTTTTAGAAACCAATGTCTTTTTAAAATTAGTCATTTTATAATGAAAATATTAACTTACTTTTGTTCTATATTTATACAAAGACTTTTCCAAAGGAACTCTTCTTTTCAAAATAAAAGAGTATTTATCTCAAGAATTACTCAAATAAGAATATTTTCGTTTATTTCAACAATATTCTTGGTTATTATGTATTATTGGGATTAATATTTTATGATATAATCTAATATATTTAAATATATGTTTTATGACTAGTTTTATTTTGGATGTGTTATCCCAAAACCATTACCCAATTTACTCTGTATAGTTAGTGTTTAAGAATAATGTTTGGGGAAAGTTATTTACATTTCATATTTTAGTTTCAATATTAATGTATATGTTATTAATTTTTATCCATGATCATATGAGGAATTAATTGGACTTATTATTTGATGTTTGGGGGCCATTATAGCCCCCCGATTCATCGGTAGGTCTCATGAGACAAATAGATGTGGACTTGGCTAAGGCCTTGCCTGTTTTGAGATATGGTTTTGGATGAGTCCTTAATTATTTTTATACGTATTGGCCAAGGCCTTGATGGTATGTTTCAGAATTTATGGGATATGCACTTCCCTCATTATTAATCTAGTAATTGAAAGTTCATGTGGTTATTTGATTGGTAGAATACGTATGATTATGTTTTATTATGGCATTATTTACTCATCTCATGTTCCTACCATAATGTGTTCACATCTATTATTTGTAAAGGTATGTGTTTTAAATTATTCACTGTGACTAATTTTTATGTTTATGCTATCTTCCTCTGTATTTATTACTCTTACTAAGCATTTGAGCTCATCCATTTCTTATGTTTCATTTTCCTAGGATATGAAGAAGTAATTTATGAATGACTTGCAGGAATAATCTTCGGGGAATGGATGTTTATAATGGAATATATTAGTGTTTATTTTCATTTAAATATGTAATTATGAACTTATATATGTATCTTGTTTCCAAATTTACTAAATTATTTGTTCCGTCAGGATTCTAATTTCTTATAATCATGTAAATGTAATGTAATAAGACACCGGCTCCAGGCAACTGGGGGCAGGTATTTACAGAATTCATTTTCTATAATACCTACCCACATTTTAGATGTATTTTTCTATTCATAATACCATCCTTAGTAGTCTTAAGGTGTTAAGTAATGAAGGATTTATAAAGAAGAGGTATAATGTTTATCTGCTTGTTTGGTTTTGTTTATTTATCCACCTCCTTCAATTATTATTAAACAATGATAAAATTATAATTATAGTATCCTCAATATAACAATATTTTATTAGTTTAGTTTCATGAACCATATCCATCTCCACTTCCATCATATGGTATACGAAATCAACATTTTTGTGTATGAAATAGTACCCTCTCGTGAACTGATGTCATTCATTGTTTATTATCACTTCTCATGGATTGAAATAAGTAGGGTATTAATGTAGATATATGATATTTTTAATATATTTATAATTATATAATTTTTATATCACATATACTTTCTTACTTTTCATTCCAAATGGGGACACAATAATGTTTCTATTGTATACGGTGGGCTACCGCCTCACGAAATGATATGATTCGTTTTTCACTTACGCACTACATGAATAGTAATAAAAATAATTTTTATGAATATATGTGATATAAAGAAAATTTATAATATTCATGAAATATTTATCATACTTAAATGAAAATATATCATTTTATTTCTTACCTTTCCATTCACTAGAAAATGATATCATCGTCCATGCGTACGTATGGACTACCACCTCCAAAAAGTGATGTAATTATTTTTCCATAAAAACATGGATGGTATATAAATAAGTTTATTTAATAAAATAATATGAAATTTTTTTCATGAATATTATTATTTAGAAAATGTAATCATTACCTTTTTATCAAAGTCAGCATACTGAAGCCATTTTGAACTTATAAACCTAATATCATCAAAACATCCTCTATGAACATAAATGATTGATTACATGGTTATACTTAATATAAAAGTACTAATAAATTTAAAATTTTTCTCAAGAAAGTATAAATTAAAATAAATTTATCATTTATGAAGATAAATATTGTATGTGATGATTCAGACTCATGTTAAGAGACTTTATTTTAAAAATATTCTTTTATAATTTATTTTTAAAATAGTTGAAAGGAATGTATTTTTTAACATATATGACATGAGATCATTTTTATTATATAATTACACCTCAATGAATTTAAACTCACTTCAAAAGTTTAAAAGTATATTTTTTAATAATTTTTTACATTTATAAGTGCTCAGCTTTTTAAAAAAGATAAGTGATTTAAAAATAGAAATGTTATTTTCCCAAAGAATGTTTTTATGAAAGATTTATGTGTTATTATTATGTTATGATAATTGGGAATTATTTATGAGGATGTGTGGTTCCATTAAAAACTGAGGGAATCTGATTTATTTATAGATCTCTAATGAATTGGGTACTGGGACAAAGTTAACCGACTACATTTCTCCTAAGAGATTATGTGAATATACTGAATTTTTTTTTCCAAATATAATTGTGATGGTTACTCCATATGTTGCGGTGAGATATAAAATATATGTAATAGTGATATAAAAATTATTCCACATGTTACATTTAGAATTTATTCTTTCTTTGGATTTTATATGAAACATATGGTTTTATAAGGTAAGATAAAGAGTTTATGTTTTGTGGGTGAAATTTATAAATTTTTGAAACATTTTCATGAAACCTTTATGTGTTTTTATAAATCCTTTATTTTATATTATGTAATGCTTTTATAAAGTCATTGGATAGAGAATGTGATTTATTGGGTAATAAAATTTTTATTTTTATCCCAAAGTTTAATTTGAAGAAGGAAAGTTTTTTATAAGTATTTATGGACAAATGATTTATTTCTTTCTCTTTATGTCCCATACTATGATCTTTGTTCTCACACCAGGTTTAAAAAAAATTCACATGGTTTAAGGATTGATAAACCAAAAGAAAAATTCAATTTTAAATTCATCAATATTTATCATGAAAACAAATAATTTTTTATTTAAAATGTTTTGTTTGGTGGCAAAAATGTATAGTGAGTATAGGTGTCCACTTGTAATGTATGGTTTTGTTATTTATGAGTTATGAAATAATTATCTAAAACTCTAAACCTAAAAGATCAATCGTAATGTAAAAGATGAATTATAGTTAAATTTACTAAAATATGTGATGTTTAAGGTCAATTATTTATTCAAACATGATCTAATAAGAAATCATTCACCCATTTCCACACAATATAAGGTGATTAACATGGATTACCAAAAAAATATAAAAAAATTAAAAATATATTAAATATTCATAACTATTATTGTAAGAAAATTCCAATAATAAAAAATAACGTTTTTAATATTTTTTGAAAATAATTTACACGTTCTTGAAGGTTACCCTCTAACATCTATATAATCGACTCCATTTTAAAATACAATTTTAGATATCATACTCAGCCTCAACTCATTATAGAATGAATTAAGATGTCATTTCCAATATGTAGACATAAAATGAGGATATATATATGAAATTATAGGATTTTTAACTACATGATGTTTAAAAATCTTCTTTACATACAACATTCCAAGATCCTCAACTAATTTATTCTCTTTAATTGATAAGAAGTGGTATAGATTCATAAATCAATCCAACAAAATATAAATAGCATTATACATTAAAGGTGATTTAGGTATTCATATTATAAATTCAGAAAAAATGTATTCTTACTTCCAATCAGTTTATGTAATGGTCACAATGACCTAGATAGTTATTGGTGTTTTTCCTTCACTTGTTGACAAAAGACACGTTGCTAAATATAATCAATGATTTCCATCAACATGATCAACTACAAGAAAAACTTATTGATATCATGGTACATATTTGTAAATACTAGATTCAAATTTCCATTAGAATGATTTAATCTCCCCATCACATCATTTTAGAAATGCATAAAAACAAACATTCACTTCCTGAAATAAAGGGGTAAGTCCAATGTCATGATATAATTGTCGGTGTGCACCCCATCGAAAAAGGTTTCTCAAATCCTGTTACATCTAACTAAGACATATATAACTATTTCACTTCATCACATAATATTAAATTCCCATTTAAACTATAAAATAATACACCATTCTTTGTTTCATTAATATATAAGTGAAATTTGGCCAATTTTTCAATTAGCTACCAATATTGTTTAGCTTCATTGATAACTTTTTCTCAATTATTCCTACTATATAGATCATCTACAACATTTTTTTACTAATGGTATGATAATTTTCAAAGTAAAAAAAACTTAATATACTTTACGCACCTTCACATTATCATATTGTGATCACATTGTGAGAAGATATATATAAACTTCTTATGATCAATACCGACCAATAACTATTCACCAATGAAATAAAATCTCTTAATATTTAATACAAGAAACATCCTGACTAACTCCAAATTGGTTATAGTATAACTCTTCTATTTTATTTTCAATAGTTTTATAATCAATTTAATTATCATCATCACCACCACCACCACCATAATCACCTAGGATCTTTAATCAACTGTTTCTTATTATAATTATATTCATCATCATCACCATCATTAAAAATTTTAAATAAAAATAAAAGGGTTAAATTCTCATTTCATTAACTCTGTGTGAATGAGACAACCATAGGAGAATCATCCCTTCTACATTGTTTATCCACATCTCTTTCCATGGAGAATCAAAGGCCAGACTACTAGTAATGTCATTATCCTATTCTTTTCTCTTTAGTTCTTATCCTTATTCTCCTTTTCCAATGTTGTATTTTTTTCTATTTTTAGGGATTTGGATTTGAAAGTTTAACTAAAATATATGTAAACCCATGATATTTATAGGATATTACTCATAGGTTGTCTGAAATTACCTCCACTTGTCTAATTCAAAGAGGTAAAAGTGGTTTTAGTGTCCTAAAGTTGTTTAATAAGGATTTTATTATCTTGGGCCATTGTATATATTCCAAATTCGTTATTTAACATGAGGAAAATTAATAATCAAGAATTATTAGGTATTGAAAAATGATTTTATATCCAAATCACACGGGATTTTTTTAGATTTCTTGAAGGATAATGGTTCTATATATATTCTATCATTAAAATATTAAACACTTTTTGATAGAATTATTATCTATAATATAGAATGGTTATATTTTTCATTACTTAATTAATGTGGTTTATGGATCTATGAATTTATAATATTTTTTATTTTCAAATTAAGAGTATTACTTATTCTCTTTGTATCATAGTATACTTTTTCTAGATTATAATGTTTTTAAATAAATGTTAATGTTTTGATAATTGTGGAGAATAAATATTTAGGGGTTTTAAGACTTGTTTTGTTTTTCTACTTTGAGTAAAAATTTATTTTTGGGGGATTAGATTGGTTTTAAGGGTTTTAATCTTTTTTTGGATATAAGTAAAGATAAACATGATTATAGGATGTTGGTTTATTTTCATTTTTATCTATAAAATCAGGTCACTAGTATTGAATGTCTATTAAAATTTATAATTAACTTAAATATTGTGCATAGAGTAACTATAGGGTCATCTCACAATGAGTTTTAAAATTTAAAAATAATCATCGCCTCTCACTTATTGTATTGTACATGTTTTATTTTAATGAAAATCACATGAAATATGGGGTGTGTTGATATTGGAATAAAATAAAATTCACATAATGTGGATAAAAATGAAGTAAGTTAGATTTAATTATGGATTAGTCTTTAATATTTAATCATTTTAATTATATCACTATTCTAAATGGGTTTCCCTACCTCTATTTCTTCTTAATGACATGTTTTTACAATGCCATATAAATTATTCTAATGTGAGAATTGGGGTAATTTTTCTATAGAATACTGGTCACATAATCTTATCTAAATTGGTTTACAAAACATAAGGATGTATAATTGTAACAAACCAGGTATTTATAGAATAAATTGTTTTTATATTTATTATTATTCTTCAATTAAATAGTTAAATTCATTATGATAAGTAATTCCTATAATAAATAATTTTATTAAACAAATTTCTTACAGGGTTATATTTAAGACATTAATTTTTAAATCATAGAATTTTAATTTGAAAAAGGAAATAATTTTTGAATTCATAATTTCAAAACTATCTTAGTATGAATTTTTTATTTTTTTTTCTGAAAAAGATAAATTTTTGGTGAATAGTAAAAATAAAGTTTTTTTAAAAAATACTGCGTTTTGTGATATCATCAAGAAAAAATTATTATATAAAATTTATTAGAATTATGGGATAACTAATAATAATATAATAAGGTAAATATTGTACATAAATAAATCAGAACAAGTAAATTATGTTTTTATGATATGTATAAAAAACATTATCAGTACCGACATTGTGCCTGCACAGCACTGAAAAAGTCAAAATTGGTGACTTTTAGATACTAATTGAGTTCTAAAATGTATTTTCATGAATTTTTTATTATTTATCATATATTATTGATGTTTCTATATGTTAAATTAGAATTAAAGAAGTTTTCATGACATGAATATGAGTAAATATACATAATTAACAAATATAAATGATTATATCGAACCTAATTAATTTATTTTATGATAGTAATTTATTTTTAATTTTTATATATGAAATAATTAACTATAATGTGTATGAAATGATCATGTTGTTCTTGTTCAAGTAGAAGAAAAATCAATAAAATGATTTTAATTAAATTTTTAAGAGACATTAAATGAACCAAAAACATAGATAAATCATACTAGTTATTTATATATTAACTATTTTTGTCCAAGTGTCTAATTAATGAAAATTTGGAACCATATGGATATGATTAATACCCTAAAAATATTGTGTTTAGAATGATGTCAATTTATTCACACTCTAGTTTTTAATTAGCATAATATATTGATGTATGATTTTCCAGAAGTGTTTTTCAAACATAATTTGTCATTTTAAAGCTAATAAATTTATCTTATTCGTATAAATTCATTTTTAATTTTAAGGGAATAAATAATTAACTCAGTGTCTTTCACAATGATGATTCAATAATTATTTATTTATAGAAAAAATCAAATAAATGGTATTAAAAATAAATAAAATAAATATAAATTGATATTTTAAGGAAATTCAAAAATTAAATATAAAAATATGATATTTATAGGATAGAATAAAAAAAATCAGTTTCCAATTTAATTTTTTTATGTCTTTAAAGTTTCAGTTATGAATTGTGTTTAATTTCAAAAAATATTTTCATGTATATAATAATTAATTAAGTTATTTAAAATCAAAAAATCATGAACAAGGAAAAAAATAACAATATTATTTCAAAAATGCGATCTCATTTTATTTATAGGCTTTCTGTAATCCTTTATCCCTATATTAGGATTCTTATATTTTAATATTTTAATTAATTCCTAAATTGGACCTCACCTCAATTATAAAAGGAGACTCATCCCTTCACAAAATTTCATCATCGTGAGCCTTCTTTCTAAACTACCCTCTAAAAATTATCTTCTCCTAATCCCTTTCTACATTCTAGTGTTTATGGTCTCACAAAAAGGTTACTTCCAAGAGCCATAAGGAAGTTCTCAAGGAGAAAAGATTCAAGAGGCAAATTACTCCTCTTTTAAATTCATTCTCACTTCTACCTTATCCTCACATCCTATAGAAAGATTCCTGATAACTCAAATATAATATATATAATGAAATTTTATTATATTAAATGTTATATCCATCATATAGTCTCTTATTTTATTCTCTTACTCTTAAGAACAAAATCGCCGGTCATGGGGTGTCAATTCACTGCCTTAGTGGATGACAAGTTACCATTTACGAATAACACAACCATGGAAAGTTTAAATTAACTTATAATTTTTTAAAACTACCTAAATATATATATGTTCTCACTTCTATAGTACTTTTATCATTTTAAAAGAAATCCCATAATAAAATGACCATGAAACCTTGAGGTGAACGCACCCAAAACAATGAAAATAATGAACAATTATTAATGAAAGGGTGGAAATATGTTATAAACATATCGTAGAAGGTATTATAACTATTAACATGGTTATTAAATAAATTTATAACACTCTTTAAACCATTATACAAGTGGTTTTAACACTTTTTAAGGATGTATAACCTTAGGTAAGGGACATTGTAACTAAAAAATATTTGAAGTGTTTTAAAGATTTATTCTTTTAAATATTTCTATTTCATGTCCATGTTTTTAAAATCGTTATTATGAATATATTTATTTTTTAATAAATGTTTTAGAATTTTAATTTTCTAAATTCTCTCAAATGATTTCAAAAATTGATCTTTTTTATGTTTTATGTAATGGACTTTTTTTAAGAAACCTCTTTGATTTTTTATTTTTTAAAATTTAAAAAGGAATGTTTTTTAAACATATAAGACATGTTACAAATTTAAAAATTTCATGATTTCTTCATGATTTTATGTTTAATTTAATATATTAAATTTTTATTTTCAAAGAAAAAAATTTCCTTTGTTTGTGCACAGTATTCCTTAAATAATTTATCTTTTCTCAAGGAATAATTTTTATGATGAAAGTATTCATGTTTTATAATTATGTTCTTATTCTTGTTCATTTTTTATTATGATAGGTGGGATCAATATCTCCCTCCAATTCATTTAGTATTTTTATGTTGGGGGTTGACCATATTGGTTACTCCAAGTGAAACTACGATGGTTACACCATAAGGTAGCCATAAGGGTTACATCATAAGGTGGTCATGGGGGTTACATTATAAGGTATCCATGATGGTTACAAGTTATATGGTATCTATAAGGGTAACAATATTAATTAATAAATTCCATAATTTACCTAAATGGTTTATTTATGTTTTCTATTTTTTATATAAATCTCAGGTTTTCAAAAATTCTATAGATGTTATTTTTTAGGTGAGAAGTATGTCTTTGTGAAAATGATTTCATATGTTTATAAGTTTTCATAGACTAGTGATTTATTTCTTTTTATATACCTTATTGAGATTTTTTTATCATATTAAGTTTTTAAAATGTTTTTCAGAGGGTTTATGGATGGGTAATGGAAAGTAAGGATTCAATTTTAAAGTCATGTTGTTTTGTCACACAAAGAAAGCATGTTTTTTTTAAAAGATTCACATTGTGAAAAAATGGATATTTTGTAGGTGTTCCTAATTTTTAATATAAGAGTTTCTATGTATATGTTTTGACCTAATTTTCTGAAAATCTAAACTGAAAATATCTTTGGGGATTTAATAAAGTGACTTCTATTTGAATTTACTATGTTCTGAAATGTTTAAGTTTGGGTCTTTATAGTTGGAATTTGAGCATGGTTTGGATAATTTTATGGGTTATGATGATGTTAATAAAGTACCATAAATTATTTTTACTTTATTTTTAATTTGAAATGAAATATAATCTAAATAATACCATGTTTATTCATTTAAGATATGTATGTTTACAATCGTTTTACATAGAAAAAATAGTGATGCTGATGTAGGATGGAACCTAAAGAATCTTATCCTTCCAAATATGCAACCTGGAATGGTGGGAAACATAACTAGGTAGTTTGTGATAGTAATGGTATATTTTAAGTAGGATATAAATGGTATTTTCATCAGTTCAAGAGAATATACAGATCTACCACAAAATAACATGATGATAGTGAGACACTTGATGGGGTAACACCCACATACTTCAATGGATCTTCTGACCTAATAGTGTATTAAGGGTGTATTAAATCTCTTTAAAAGATATTTGATTTCATGGGTTGTTCAGATAATCAAAATTTTAGTATTTCAATAAAATATTTTAAAGGTTAAGTCAACTAGTGGTGGTCAATGGTCACAAATGTTAGGGAAATAGAAGAGATTGAAACCATGGAATGGGATGAATTTTAGAATATTGTACTTGAAAAATATTTTCCTAAGGTGGTTCTAATTAGGATGGAAAATAAATTCCTTGAATTGAAAAAAAAAATTATGAAGATTCAATGGTCATTTATGAAGAAAACTTCAATCAATTGGCTAGGTTTTCTCTAAATATTATTCTATATTTTGATAGTAAAATCAATAATTTTTTACTTTGGATTGATACCAAGATATCAAAGGTATTGTATTCCTATGAATTCAAAAGTTATGAGAAACTTTTTCGATGTTCGCATATGGTAGAAATTAAGTTTGTTTAGGATCACTTTTACTTTGAAAAAAATCATAAGAAAAGGTCTAGATGGAATGAAATTGGTAAGAATAAATCAAATAAATCATACGGTAAGAAAATTTAGTTTCCAATTTGTGGGAAGTGTTATAAAAATCACCTTGGGGAATATCTCGAAAAATATAGAAAGTGTTTTTTATGTTTTATGCTTGGACATATGAACCAATATTGAAATGAAAATTCTAATAATTTTAATTATGATAATCAAACTATAAAGTGTTTTAAATGTGGTTATATGGGACATTATACACATACCCTCCCAAAGAGGGATCAGATTTTTGAAAAGAAGTGAGACTATAAGAAAAAAATTGTAGTGAAATCTTTTTAGACTACTTTATCAGATGTTGGGTTGTCCAATAAAGTGGTATCAGGTACATTATTTGATTACTCATATTTTTATAATGTTTTTTTATACGGGGTCTAAGCATTCTTTTATTTCTGAATAATTTTATCATAAATTAAAATTCTCACCTAAAGAAATGAAACTAGAATATAAGTTTAAAACACCAGGGGGAAATAATAGTAAAAAATTAATTTTAAGAATCATCATTTTGTTTTTCATGGAACGAAATTACCTAAAAACCTATTTTTCCCCATAGTACAGTTTTATGTTATTCTGGATATGAATTGGCTTTCTGTTTACCATGCTAAGATTCATTGTAGATCTAAATAAGTTGTTTTTTATAAATAGTTTCAGTTTTTATATTATAATGAACCTATAACATTGATGAAATATCAGGAAGATGAGAAATTATTAAAATATATAAATTAAAGTTATCTTGAACATATTGTTTAAAACAAGGTATCTATTCAGATTATTGATTTCGTTGTGTTAAATGAATACCTGGATGTTTTTCCTGATGATTTTCCCATAGTTATACCTGATTGGGAAGTTAAATTCACTATTGACTCAGTTCCTGTTGCTAATCCATTTTCAAAACCCCCTTATTGAATGGATCAAGTGTAACTTCTTTAATTGAAAAATAAGTTATAGTAGTTTCTCGATAAAGGTTTCATCTATCCTAGCACTTCACCATGGGGTTTTCCTACCTTATTTGTTAAAAATAGATATGGTTCCACGAAGATTTTCAGTGATTATAGATCTTTGAATAAAATTAATATTAAGAATAAGTATATATTTTCTCATATTCATGACTTGTTTGATGAGATCCAGGCAGCTCATTATTTTTCTAATATTGACTTGAGATCTGAGTACCATCATCTAAAGTTGAAGGAGGATGACATTCCAAAAAATAGAATTTGAAACTAGATATGGGCATTGTGTGTTTGTTGGTATACCCTATGTTTTGAAAAAATACCTTACGATATTTATGGATCCTATGAATAGAATTTTCCATGAATATTTGGATAAGTTTGTGGTTATTTTTACTTATGATATTTTGGTGTTCTCATAAAGATATTAGGATCATGAAAAACATCTAAGGATTATCCTATAAACTATCAAAGAAAATAATTTATATAGAAAATTTAGCAAATGTGATTTTTTGTTACAAAAATTAATTTCCTTGGGCACATTGTCAATAAAGTTTCCATAATAGTTGACCGCACCAAAAAAAGTGGATGATGAATGGATAATACCTATAAATGTTATTGATATTCAATGATTTCTTGGATTAGTAATACATTACTAGTAGTTTTTGTACAGTCATCTAGCCTTCTAACTAAGTTAACTCGAGAGAGATTTAAATTTTTCTGAACAAAATATTTTGATTATTGTTTTCAAGAATTAAAAATATTAGGGAATGCTCTAGTTTTTTCCTTTCCCTTGATAAATGGTGATGTTTTCATCTACAATGATGCCACTTTGAAGTGACTTGGTTTCATTCTAATCTATAATGATCAGGTAATTTCTTATTTAGCAAGACAACTAAAACCTCATGATCTAAATTATCCTAGCCATTATTTTGAATTAACTATTATTGTTTTTTCTTTAAATATTTGGAGGCATCATTTATATAGATCCAAGTGTGAAATATACACTGATCATAAAATTTTAATGTTTATATTCACTTAGAAGTAATTAAACAGGAGACAAAGAAGTTGGATGGAACTGATAAAGGATTATGATTACATTATCAATTACCATCCATGAAAAGAGAACAAAGTGTCAGATTCCTTGAGTCAAAAACATCATGCATCATCAAACATTTTATGTGTAGAACATTTCCCATTGATTAAAAATTTGAATAATTTTGTCCAGGAAGATGTAGTTACAAAAAATTCCTTTGTTTTGTATCTGGTTTTAGTGTAATCATCTTTGTTAGACCAAATTAAGAATCCTTATATGTAAGATAGTGAGTTATAGTAAAAGTTAGAATTGGTTAAGAAAATTAATTTTATTGAATTTAATATTGAAAAAGATTGTGTCTAGATATTTAGAAATATATAATGTGTGCCTTGAGATTCCTAGATGAAGAAATAATTATTAGTGAAGCTCATTGTTCTCTATTTTCAGTTCATCCTAGTATCTCTAAGATGTAAAAACACCTTTAAGAGTATTATTTGTGGTTTAAAACTTTCCATTTTAAAATTTATTATTTTATTAAATTTTTCGGGCATCAGGGAGTCTGGGTTGAAGCTCGACATAAAAATTTGGGTTCTTATTTTAAAAACATTTGGTTTTGCCTTGACTACATCCAGTGCACCATGGTCAAAGATGCATAGCCTTGCCTAGGTCACTATGCGACCTCACCCTATTCAATGCACGCCATACTCATTGGTCAACAAATTAAATAAAATAAATTAGTAATAAGAAAAAAAATTAAATGATTGTTAAAATAAAAAAAAGAATAAATAAGAAGTGATAAAAAAGAAATAAATTTTTCTTTAATGATAATAATGATAATATTATTGTTGTTGTTGTTGTTATTATTATTATTATTGGTTTTGTTTTTGTTTTGTTTTTATTAGGTTTATTTTTATTTTTTTCTCCCCTCTTGGCATCGAGACCCAACCCCTTTGTTGTCGCTCCCAACACTCCCCTCCCTGAAACTCTGTGTGCTACCCTAGCCAGCGCCCTCTGATGCACCTCCCTTTCGACAAGGTCTCACTATCGCGCCACCACCTCCTTCTAGGTTGACTGGCTCATGCCTCCCCCACTAACATCTTGTCATGCCCTACTCCCTTTCCCAGCCAACCCCATTGCAGTGCCCTCCCTTTCTTGTCCAACCCCGTTGTAGCACTCTCTATTTCTCAGCTAGCCACTGGACCGCCAGTGTCCCCCTCTCCCCCTCACGAGCCTTCTTCCCCCCTCTTTTGGGGCGTGATCCCTCCGGGTAATCCCTTCCACGGATCTTAGAGTTTCATTTTGGGGTTTTAGAGTTTTTGATGTCCTATATTGATAACTTTGGTTTGGTCCTCTGTTTTAGGGTTTAATTGATGTTGTTTGAGGTTCACTTGGTGTGCAACTGGAGTTTCACTTTGCATTTTGGGTTTTTCTGCTTGAGGTAGGTGTTTCTGAATTTAACCATTTTTTAATGAATTAATTTTCCTCTTAAATTAATTTAGAATAATATCTAATTAGTTAGTTTTAAGAGAATAATTTTTTTAATTGATGTTGACATGCGTATGTGATATAGTTGTGTTTTATGTGGAAATTAATGTCGAACTAGTTATTTGTAGTTTAGAAATTACAAAAACTGTGTTCTGGTCTAGTGTTAATTTATGTTGAGTCATAGAGAGATTTTTTATTTCATGTTTAGTATTTCTATTCATGCAACAAATTCTCAAAAAAAATTTATAAATTTTCTGGTAAATTATTATGTTAATTGTATTAATTCAGCACAATTTTTAAGTAGTTTACATGTTGTGAAATTGATTTTAACTGAGTTTTGTTGTGAATTTGTTTTGTTTGTAGAGTGTTTATGTGGTGTTAATTTGTTTTATTGTGAAAACCTACATTGATCTATTTATTAGTGCTCTTTATATTGTGCATTTAGTTTGTTTGAATCTGAAAGAGTTAAAGTGTATTTTTTGGGTGTGAAATCAATGTGTGTTTTGTTATAAAAGAGGTCCAGAGTGCATTTTGGTATTTAAAGTCGTGCGGCACATATTTTAATTTGTTCAATAAATTTTCATGGTATTTTTCTAAGTTTAAAACTATTCTTTTTAATTTTAAGTGCTTTAATTGAAGGTGTATATGATGCAGATTAATTCCTAAAATGATTTTGGGTGTGCATTTAATTCAAAATGTGCATTTTGAGTGTGTTTTCATGTGTAAAAACCAGTGATACTCTTCAAGATTGTCCTATAAACTTTTTCAAAGGGTTTACCAAATTATATCAATGGTGAAAAACTTGTTTTCATAAGTTTTGGGAGTTCATAATATTTGAAAATGTTATTTATGTGTTCAAATGACGGTTCGGTGTGTGTAAGTACTCTGTTTGGATTTTATGCATAAATATGACTTTTGACATGATCTTGAATTGTAAAATTATAATTGATGGTGTAAATGGTATTGTGCCATGAGTGGTGTTTATAAAGTATTGAATATGTGATGTACACCTATTATGATCTTGAAATTTATTTGAGCACAAAGCAGGAATCCTGGGTAGCTATGAAGGTGAACTAGGACTAGTGGGCTAGGGTTCTAGAGGTGACTCAACCCAGTTTCACAAGAAGTAATGATGATTACAACTCAAACTAAACATATGAAGGACTGAGGGTTGTGGTTTATAGTCCATGTTTTCTGAGGGTCATGGTTTCTAAGCCACTTTTTTTAGGGTTGTGGTTTCTAATCCAAGCTTCACTGAGACACGAAGATCTAGGGACCCAAGCTAGCTAATACCCATGAGGACTCTCTCATATTTGATGTTCCTTGGTTACTTTACGCTCAATGGTGCGACACTTTGATAATTTTAAAAATTAAGTGTGTGTGTGTGTTTTTTTTAATTTAATCTATTTTATTTAAAATATTTTTCTTTAATTCTATTTTCTTTAAAAGTGTTCAAGTATCTAATTCTTCTCTTTAATTTGAGTTGTTTTATCTAAATTCATTTTCATTTAAAGCACATGTCATTAAAAATTGTATTCATTAAATACTATTTAATAATCTATTCCCCTTTTATCTATTTTACTGGAAAATGTATTTGTCATTTAAATGGTTGTGTGTGGAATCTTATCTCGATGGCATCATACTGGGCCTTTCGCTCACACCCTACATACACCCTTGGGTGTATGTAGACCTTGTTTCTTGTGTATTCTAGTTTGTGACATTATGCTCAGTGATGGTGGTTCAGGTTGAATTTTGTCATCTCATGTAGGGGGTGTGGATGTGGACTCTGTTGTTATCAAGAGGTTTGAGTCAAGGTTTTAGTTTTTTTTTTGTTGTTTCTTTTTAGTTTTGGTTCGAGTTTTATACCTTTAAGTTTGTTTTTAGTTTATGAGCATGTTTTATTGATAGTTATTCAGTTTCAGTTTATCTATCTTGTTGATTTTATTTGTGTATCTCATTTCAGGTAAATCATTCCAATGTGTTAGATTTGATACTCGGACACCTGTGCCAACCCATGTGGATCGGGAACTCCCTTCAGGAAATGTCACGGACTGGGTCAGGCACTGGGTGGAATAGCGACCCAGCCTAGTTCGTGACAAAATGGTATCATAGGGTTTTCTCTCTTAGGTCATGTTATTTTGGGATAGAGTCACAGTAGAGTTGAGTTAAGGTTTTCGGGACTCAATGTCTTGGTTATAAGTAAGGTGCTTGGCCAGCACACCTCGTGGCAGGACTCGAGTAACCAAAGTAAGTTGAGGTTTTTCTATATCTTTGGTCTGTGTGGTTAATCTTGTTTAGGGGAAATGAAAAGTGATTAGGGTCAGTGGTCCCAGTGAGCTTGTAGGGTCTTCATATCCATGTGGAGTCGGGGATGTTGTACTAAAATAATCTCTATGTCGGTGGTGTGATTAACATATGGCCGCCAACAATATGTCCCAGTCATCTGCCGACACTAGTCTCTTCTTGAATCGTTCTTTGTATCTTTGTTTTCAATTCTTGGAAATTTGGTTTTTAAGTAAAAATAAATTGGTATGGGGAGATTTTTTGGAATGAAGTGATTTAAAAAGAAAAATCTATTTGAGGTTTGAAAAGTGTGGGTTGAATGTTTGGGGTTTTGAGAAAAATGGGGTATGATTTTGATCCTTGGAGCTCTCATGGGCAACCAAATGCATGAGTGTGTATGAAAAGGGAAATGGTTAAGGGAATAAGTAGATGAGTGCTTGGATGCATATGAGGTGGGTGTTGGTGCAGCATGGGAACATGCATGTGCGAGTCCCATAGGACACCCTTGGTGTTTGTGCAACCCACTAGCTTTTCTTATTTTCAAAAAGTTTTGTTTAATGAGAATTTGGTGTTTTAGTAACAGGTGATTATGTGTTGTGTCCTTCTGTTTTAAATTTTTTTGATGTTAGGCATTCTGAGACAGGAATCATTTTTGATGAATTTGTATCTTGAGTTTAAATTATTATTGGTAAGTTTGTGTGAAAGTGTGTGGTTAGTGGTTTCTTTTGAAAAGTTCTTTGGAAATCCCTTACAATGGTTTTCCCTACACATTTGGTGTTTTCTTGCAGTATATATTTGACATTGGACTATTTTCATTGGGTCTATGGTCCTCTTTCTTTACTAGTGCATTCCCCCATAAATCATTAACATGTGATTGAATTGTGGCCACAGGTAATTCGTCGTTGGCCAACCCTCTAGTTGATTAAATTAATGACTCTTCCTATTTAGTGATAGTGATAAGTCTATCCTTTCTCTTTTAGTTAAGCAGATACTCTCAAAAATGAATGATAAATGCAAGGGGAGTTGAAGGGTTATTTGTTCTTTTGAGTTTTCTAACTCGTCGGGTATGAATTTTGACACTGTTGTGTTTGAAGGTTCCCCTAGAAATGGTGAAAGTAATTCCAGTGGGGAAGGGTGTAGGTTTTTCAAAGTTATCAGTGCTAACCAACATCTTGAAAGGATTATAGTGATTTCATCGGCCGCAAGGGTCATTTTTTGTGATGTCTCGCAACATGATTTCTATTTGAAGAGAATGGGTAGATTTCATAGAATCCTTCAGGAATATCTGTTTTTATAGGAGTGTGTCCTATCAGGGAGTTCTGACTTTTCTGTTCAAAGGGGAGTGTTTTTTGTGCGTCTTTCCTTCTTATTTTTTATGGTTAAGGTGAATAGGTGCTGCATGTGCATCATCTAAACCTCTGTTCTAGTAGATGTTCCTTGAGGGAGTAGTTGTATGTTGTGGTGTGTTGTGGTTGTTGGTGTTGTCTCAGTTGCGGTGTGGTTGTGTGTGGCACTAAAAATGAGAATCTCCATTCGGAAGTCTTCAATACCAAACTATGAGGCAGACGATGCTTCAAACATCAGGTCTCTATCCATAGGCCTTAGAGTGAAGCTTCCATGTGTTCAGGATCCCCAAAAGTATATGGGACCCCAGATTTGTCTCTGTCATCGGTATTTAAGGCAAAGGGGGTTTAAATTGTTTCCTATAGCTGTTCGGTTCCGAATGACGCATTTGGGTGCATGAGGTTTCCTGTAGCTATGAGGAAGTGTGGTCGTCTCGTACCTTAAAGTCTTGTGGGTTGAATCCCACCAGGTGTAATCGTTTTTAGTGTTCTTTATGGGTTATGTTAGTTAGATCAGTCTCAAATTTGAATATTTCTCATCCAGGGATGCAGATATGTGGGTTTATCTTCGGCTATAGTTTTAACGCCTGATGGTTGGGCCCCACCCTCCCCGCCCCTTGGTGGGGTGTTTGGTCGGTGCTGCGAAGTCTCTGAGATCATGTGTTTTCATTGGTTCTAATGGTTGTGAGACCTATTGGGAGCCTTGATGAAACTCCCTTGAAATAAACCAATACTGCCCTATTCTTATGGTGGGGAGTCCATTCAGGCCTCCCCATGTCGATTTCCTAGTCTCATCTAGGATGTTGATAAATTTCTTATGGTGGGGATCCCCTTCGGTCTTCCCCATGTTGACCTTTTAGTTCTGTTCCAATTGATGACTTGGTGGTAAGTGATGAGAGTGTTTCTTGGACGTGGTTGTTCATGTATGTTTTTTCTCGTCAAACAACATGGTTTTCGTTCAATGGGGCTCAAGGTGTTCCGGTTTGGGAAGATGGTTCCTATGGGTGCGAGAGTTCCTTTCTTTGATCAATCAACTGGATGTGTTCTAGCTCTTTGGGGTGGTAGATACATAGAGTAAATTCTCTTTATGGTTTTCTTAAAGTTGTCGTGTAAGTCACCTTTTCCAAGTACGCTTCATTTTCCCTTATCCGCTTGTTTTTCATTGGAATCCTCTTTGAACCTTAAGGGGGTATTGTCTTCTACTTTGATTATCAACCTTATTTTTTGGATTTCTAGGTACGAAAAGCTTTATGGTGGGGAAAATTGCCACACCCTCCATTTTCAAATTTATTTTTTTATTAAATTTTATGGGCATCAGGTAGTTTGGGGTGAAGCCCGACTTAAATTTTTGGGTTCTTATTTAAAAAACTTGTGATTTGGCCTTAACTCCATCCAGTGCACCGCGGTCAAAGCTGGGCGGCCTCGCATGGTTCATCGTGCGACCTTTCCTAGTTCACCGCATGCCTACTTGTTGGTTAACTAATAATATAAAATTAATTAGTAATAATAAAATAAAATTAAATTATTGTTAAAATAAAAATATAATAAAAAATAAGTTATAAAAAAATTAATTAATTTTTCTTTAATGATAATAATATTATTGTTTTTCTTGTTGTTGTTGTTATTGTTGTTGTTTTTATTGTTTTTTATTAGGTTTCTTTTTATTTTCTTCTCCCCTCTTGGAATCGAGACCTAGCCCACCCTTGTTTTTTTGTTATGCCCAACACTCCCCTCCCTGAAACACTGCACGCTGCCCTATCCAACACCCTTCGGTACACCTCACTTCTGGAAAGGTCTTGTCGTAACGTCACTACCTCTTTCATGGTTGATTGGATCGCACCTCCCCCCATGAACTGCCCATCGTGCCCTGCTCCCTTTCCCAGCCAGCCCCATTGTAGTGCACCCCCTTTCCCGGCCAGCCCCGTTGCAGCGCCCTCCCTTTCTCAACCAGCCACTAGAACATTAGTGTCTCCCTCTCTCTGTCATGAACCTACCTCCCTCTTCCTTGTGGGTTTGATCCCTCTGGGTAATCCTTTCCATGAATCATCTAGTTTCAATTTGGGGTTTTTGAGTTGTTGAGGTCTGATATTTATAACTTTGGTCCAGTCTTCTATTTTAGGGTTTATTTGAAGTTGTTTGAGGTGTGCTTCATGCGCAACTAGATTTTCAATTTGAATTCGGGGTTTTCCTGCTTTGAGGTAGGTGGTTCCACTTTTAACCATTGTCTGATGAATTAATTTTCCTCTTAAATTAATTTAACATATTTTCTAATTATTTTGTTTTATGCAAATAATGTTTTAATTTAAGTTTACATGCATATGTGATATAGGTGTGTTTTATGTGGAAATTAGTTTTGAAATATTTATTTATAGTTTATAAATTATACAAACTTTGTTCCAGTTTAGTGTCAATTTGAGTCGAGTCATAGAGGAATTTTTTTACTTCATCTTTAGTATTTCGATTCATGTGACATATTCTGAAAAAAAAAATTATAAATTTTCTGGTGGATTAGTTTATTAATTTAACTAATTCAGAACAATTGTTAAGTATTATACATGTTGTGAAAGTGATTTTGACTTAGATTTTTTTGTGCATTTGTTTTGTTTGTAGAGTGTTTATGTGATGTTACTATGTTTTGTTGTGAAAACCTACACTAATCTGTTTATTAGTGTTCTCAAGATTGTGCATTTAGTTTGTTGGAATGTGAAAGAGCTACAGTGTGTGTTTTGGGTGTGACATCAAAGTGATTATTGTCATAAAAGAGGTCCTGAGTGTGTTTTGGAGTTTAAAGTCATGCGGAACATCTTTAAATTTGTTAAATAAATTTTCATGGTGGTTTTCTAACTATAAAACTATTTTTTTATTGAAAGTGGTTTAATTGATGGTGTAAGCGATGCAGATTATGTCCTAAAAGGATTTTGGTTGTGAGTTTAATTAAAAAAAGGTATTTTGAGTGTGTTTCATGTGTAAACCCGGTGATACTCTTCAGGATTGTCTTGTGAAAATTTTCAAAGGGTTAACCAAATTATATCAATGGTACGAAACTTGTTTGGATACGGTGTGGGTGTGTGTAATATTTCAAAATGGTATTTGGGTGTGAACATGATGGTTCGGTGTGTGTAAGTACTCTATTTTGTTTTTAGGAATAAATATGACATTTGACATGATCCTGAATTTTAAAAGTTGAATTGATGGTGTAAGTTGTATCTTGTCATGCATGGTGTTTTTCTTGGATTTTTTATGTGATGTGAACCTATTATGATCTTGAAATTTGTTTGATCACTAAGCAGGAAGTCTGGGTAGCTAGGAAGGTGAACTAGGACTAGTGGGCTAGTGTTCTGGAGGTGACTCGACCTAGTTTCACAGGTAGGACTGACAATTGAATCACTAACTAAACATATGAATGACTGAGGTTCATGGTTTTTAAGCCACGTTTTCTGAGGGTTATGATTTTTAATCCATGTTCTCTAAGTGTTGTGGTATCTAAGTCATGATTCACCAAGACATGAAGATATTGGGACCCAAGATAGCTAACACCCATGATGCCTCTCCCATATTTAGTTCTCCTTGGTTACTTTACACTCATTGGTGTGCCACTTTGGTAATTTTAAAAAGTAAGTGTGTTTTTGTGTGTTTTAATTTAATCTATTTTATTTGAAAAAGTTTTATTTAATCCTTATTTCCTTAAAAGTGTTCAAGTATCTAATTCTTCTCTTTAATTTGAGTTATAGTATTTAAATTAGTTTTTTTTTTAATCATCTGTCATTAAAAACTGTTTTCATTAAATAATATTTAAGAATTTATTCCCCTTTTATCTATTTTACTGGAAAATGAATTCTTCATTTAAATAGTTATGTGTGGAATATTCTCCCAGTGGCATCCTACTAAGCCTTTTTCTCACACCCTAGATACACCCTTGGGTGTATGTAGACCTTGTTTTTTTGTGTATTCTAGGTTGTGACATCAGGCTCAGCGATGGTGGTTCGGTTTGTAGTTGGTCTTCTCATGCAGGGTGGTGTTGATGTGGCCTATCTTATTTCCTGGAGGTTTGAGTCAGAGTTTTTTTTTTTTGTCATTTCTTTTTACTGTTGGTTTGATTTGTAGACCTTTAATTTTTTTTAATTTAAGGGTATGTTTGATTTATAGTTTTTTAGTTTTGATTTATCTATCTTGTTGATTTTTTTATGTCTCTCATTTCGAGTAAATGATTCCCATGTGTTATTTTTCATACATGGGCACTTGTGCCAACCCATGGGGATCGGGAATTCCATTCGGGCCATGTTGAAAACCGGGTTGGGCGTCGGGTCGGATGGCGACCCAGCCTGGTTCGTGACAGGTGAGATGGATTGAAAAGAGATATTTCATATTTTACCATGAAATGTTTGAGTTTTAAATAGGTTAAAGTAGAGAAATAACTACCAAAGGGGATGTTTCAAGCTTTTCTAGTGTTGGGATGGAAACGGAAAAATATATCTGTGGATTTTTTTGTGGGACTAATAAATACTTCTCAAGGTAACAATATGATTTGGGATATTTTTGATCGGTTGACTAAATATACACATTTTCATATATATTCGAGATAATTAATTTCTAGATCATATTTCTAGACTATAAATCAAAATTATTTTCATATTATATGGAGATAATTTCTCTATTGTATCGAACCACGATCCCAAGATCACTTATAACTTTTGGCAAGACCTTCATAAGTTATTAGGAATAGAATTAAATTTTATTACAAAATTTCATCCTCAATATGATGGAAAATAAATGTGGATAATTCAGAAATTTGAGGATACACTTTGATCTTTTTCAATGGATTTCAGGGACTTTTGGATAGGAATATTTAATTATTTATGTTTTCTTATAATATCAATTTTCATTCCAGTATATAGATGGCACCTTTTGAGGCGTTATATGGAACGCAATGTTAAACTCTAGTATTTTGGGATGAAATTGGGGAAAGTAAGTTGATGATACAAAAATTATTATAGTAAGTGACTGAGAAATTAAAGATGATCCAGTAGTATTTGATGATAGCTTAGAGAAAGAAGAAATGTAATGCATATAACAGGAGGAAAGACCTTGCTTTTGTGATCAGTAATCTGGTTTTTCTTAAAATATCTCCAAAGAAAATTGTTATGAATTTTGGTAAGAAAATAAAGATAAGTCCATGGTTCATTAGACCTTATTAAATCCTAGATAAATTTTCACAATTTTCCTTCTAAGTAACCTTACCTCCAATTTTATCTTAGGTACATGATATTTTTCATGTTTCGATGGTAAGAAATTATGCTTCATATTCAACTCATATTGTGGGCCCAACAGCAGTTCATCTACATGAGAATATCTCTTATTAATTGACACTTGTTTATATTCTTGATCATAGATAGAAAGTAATTTTGAACAAATTAATTCACTAGGTTAAGGTTTTTTAGAGAAACCACATGGTCGAAGATGCAATATAGAAATCTAAAAATGATATGAGGGAAAGGTATCCCCATTTGTTTAATAAGTGAATTAAATTGAAATGAAACAATTTTAAAAATTGTGAGATAATGTAACCACCTAGGTATTTATAGAAAAATTTGTTTTCATATTTATTAGTATTCATTAATAAAATAGTTAAATTCATCATGTTAAATATTTCTTAAAATAAATAATTTATTTAAACCAATTAATTATATGGATATATTTAAAATATTAATTTTTAAATCATAGAATCTTAATTTTATAAAAAAAATATTTTTGAATTCATCATGTCAGATTATCTTTTAATGAATTTTTTAGAATTTTATGAAAAAGTTAAATTTTTCTAAATAGTAAAAAATATAGCTTTTAAAAAAATATTGTATTTTTGTGACAAATTCAAAACATAATTATGATTTATAATTTTATTAGACTTATTTAATAACTAAATTATAGTATTATAAGTTAAATTTTGTAAATAAATAATTCAGAACATGAAAATTATATTTTTATGAAAAGTTTAAAAATCATTTTTATTGTTGACGTAGTTCCTATACAATGTTGATAATGTCAAAATTAGGTAATTATAGATAATAATTTACTAATAAAATGTATTTAATTAATTTTTATTTGTTTTAATATATTATTGATGTTTTTGGATATTAATTTATAACTATAGAGTTTTATAACAAAAGACTTATCCAAATTTTTGTACAATGCTTACACAAGGCAAGAAAAGGCAAATTGAAAAATTAAAGAAGTTTCCTGGACAAGGATATGAGTAAATATACTTAATGAATGAATGTAAATGATTATATTAAACCTAATTAATTTATTTTTATTATAGTAATTTATTTTTAATTTTTATATATGAAATAATTAACTTTAATTCTTTTTAAATTTTGATGTAATTCTTGAAAAAGAAGAAGAAATATTAATAAAATGATTTTAATTAAACATATAAGAACCATAAAATTACCCAAACACATGGATAAATATTATTTTCTGTTTATATATCTATCATTATAAGACAAGGGTTTATTTAATTACCATTTAGAGCCATGTGGATATGATTAAGACCCTTATAATATTTTATTTAAAATGAAGTCAAGTTGTTCACACTATAATTTTTAATTAGTATAATAATTTAATATATGGTTTTACAGAATTATTTTTTGAACATAATTAGTCATTATAAATATAATAAAGTTTTCTTCGTATAAATTCATTTTTAATTTTTAGGGAATAAATAATTATATTAATGGATAGCATAATGATGATGTAATAATTATTTAATTAATGAAAAAATAAAATAAATGATATTAAAAATTATAAGATAATTATGATTTGAGATTTTTAAAATAATTAAAAAATTCTATAGATGAATATTATCTTTCTAGGATATAAACAAAAAAATGTTTTTGAATTTAAAACATTTTGTTGATCTTTTTAAAGTCATATCTATGAATAGTGTTTAATTTGACAAAACATATTCTTCATGAATATATTATTTAATTAAATTATTAAAAAATCATAAAATTATTGAAAAAAGTCCAAAAATAATAATATTTTGTATAATATATGATTTATTTTTATTTTTAGGCCTTTTGGAAGACTTTAACACCATATTAGACTTATTATAATTTAAAATTTTAAGTAATTCTGAAATTTCCCCTTACCTCAATTTAAAAGGAGACTCATCCCTTCAAAAAATTTAATCACCTTGATCACTATTTATTTACTATACTCTAAAAATTTATCTTCTCCAAATCTACTTCCATATTCTAGTGTTGTTGGTCTCACAAAAATACCACTTCCAATAGCCTTAAGTAGGTTCTCAAGGAGAAAAGATTCAAGAGGTAAATTCTTCCTTTTTCTCTTTTAAATTCATTCTCACTTCTACCATATCCTCACCTCCTATCAAAAGTTGCATGATAACTATAGTATCGTATATATACTATAAATTTATTATTTTAAATAGAATATTCATCATAAAATCTCTTATTTTATTCTTTTATTCTTTTATTATTAAAAATGAAATCGCCGGCCATGGTGTGTCAATTCACTACCTTCTTGGATGATGAGTTATCGTTTCCTAATATTGTAATCATGTTACGATTAAATTCACTTATAATTGTTTAAAATTACCTATATATATATATATATTATCACTTATGGAGTCATATTAACATTTTACAAGAAATTTCTTTATAAACTGACCATGAAACCTTGAGGTGAATGTACCCAAAACAATGAAAATAATGAACTATTATTAATTAAAAGGTAGAAAGATGTTATAAAAATATCTTATAAGATATTATAAATATTAAAATGGTTATTAAATAAATAAATAACACTCTTTCATCTATTATACAAGCGGTTTTAACACTTTTTAAGGAAGTATAACCTATAGTAAGGGACTCTTTAACTAAAACATTGTTTTAAGGGTTTTAAATATTTATTCTTTGAAGTCTATGTTTTCAAATGGTTATTATGATTTTCTTTATTTTGACATTAATTTCTTAAAATTTTAATTTTATAATTTCTCTCAAATGTTTTCAAAAAGTAGCCCTTTCGTGTTTTATGTAAGGGGATTTTCTTTAAAAATCCTCTTTAAATATTTATTTTTATAAAATTCAAAAAGATTGTTTTTTAACATATACAGAATAAGAAGACATTACTGATTTCATGATTCCATTATCTTTTGATTTTTTATTTAAAATATTAGATGTTTTTTCAATTAAATTAGTTTTTGTTATGTGTGTAGTTTTCTTTTAATAATTGAGTTTTTCTCATGGAATAATTTTTATGATGCAAGTGTTCATATTTAATGATTATTTTCCAATTCTTGGGAATTGTTTATGATGATGGGTGGAACCAGTATCTCATTCCAATGAATTTGGTATGTTTATGTATGAGTTTTTACATAATTTTTTCTCCAATTGTAACTGCAATGGTTACACCATAAGGTAGTTGTGAGGGTTACATCATGAGGTAGTTATAAGGTTTATTGTAAGGTAGTTGTGAGGGTTACAAATCATATGGTAGCTACGATGGTTAAAATCTTAAGTAAGTAATACCCCATGTTGACTAAATGGTTTATATATGTGTTCTATGTTATATGTAAATTTATTTTTTTCACAAAGTATGTATATGATACTTTTTTGGGTGAGAAGTATGTCTTTGAGAAAATGTTTTCATATGTTTATAAGTATTCATGGACTAACGGTTTCATTATTTGTATGTCCTTAATAGAACATTTGTGGTCATACCAAGTTTTTTAAAAAATTCATAGGGTTTTTGGATGGCTAAAGTAAAGGAAAGATTCAAGTTTAATGTCATGATGTTTTTTCACAGAAAGAAAGTTTGTTTTGTTTTAGAAGATTCATGTTGAGAAAAAAATGGATAATGAGTTGAAGTGTCTACTTTGTAATACATGAGTTTTTATGTATATTTTATGACCTAATTATCTAAAACTATAAACTAAAAAGATCATTTGGAATGTAATATAGGAAATTATAATTGAATTTACTATGCTATGACATGTTTCAGGCCAGTTCTTTATAATAATGGTACCCTTGTCTTAATCACTAAAAGCATCTACTATCATGGTATATATCCTCTAAATGACTAATCATAGGCACTACACCTAGGACTACGTAGACACTTTCATGGAATAATCCCAAAATATCCACCCATTTTCCCATTTTATACTAGATATCTAAGGTTAGGGAAGCTTTATTGATTATATAACATCGAGAATGAATCTTAGTGAAGTGAAATGACGTGAAAATTTCACCAAAACAAATCATATAATACAGTGAATATTCATAGTAAATAAAATATAATTATAAACAATAGATATATTTATATTCAAAATAAAAAACCATACTATCCATATACCTTAGTCTAACAATAACTGGTTAGCCCTCTATAGGAATATAGTTCAACATAGAGGAGAGAATAACACAATAGATACAATATGGCATGTAAAATGAAGAAAAAAATATAAAGTGTAGCTTATTGACCCAGAGACAAAATCAATTCTATTTAATGATATTATACCTTTTAAAGATTCATTTATATCCATTAGGATTCATTTGACCATTCTATGTGGGATTAGATGTATTATGAATCATCTGCATGGATGTTGGATTATTTCTTTTTCTATATGAGTTTCAATGCCCGCTAAATTTTACCTACATTTTCTAGGATAAATCTATACATGGGTATTTATGTATAATTTATGGATTTATTAAAAAAATTTATATATGTAATATTTGATAGTACCCATGTGTTGGTAAAGTTTTCCATGATTCCTTTTCCTTACAAAAAAAATCACTTCTACAGACAATAAAAATAGACGATATTTTCCCATTATTGGCAACATAGTGACCACCTAATGGTGAATGATCTTGGCCAATCACTATTTCCTATAGTGATCATATTTTTGTGGTAACTATAGTCCAAACAGCATAAAATATAGAATTCAAAGATTTTTGGATAATATAAGTGTACTCTATAGCATCTTCTATTTCACAGTTGCTATAAGGTCCCCGTAGTCTAGCCTATAGTGACTGAAAAATGATGACCATTATAGGTGAGACTGAGGGAACCCTATAACAACCATTAAATGGAATATAATATAGATAATTTGTTTTAAAAAATTTAATTACAATTAGAACACTAAAAAAACTCCTTTCATTTAAATATTCAATAAATTTCTCCATGATATATAAAACCACAAGCTCATAAATAACCTTGTCTGGTCATCTTCAAAAGCCCACGCCCATAGTCTAAAAAACTGAATATGATATATATATATATATATATATATTAAAAATAATAAGTTTTGTAAAAAATAACAACAAAATTAATAATTAAATTTAAATTTAATCATCTAATTAAAAAATATTACAGAAATCCAATATCATTTTATTTTGGATATATTAATAGTTTTTAATCATTTTTTTTAATTTGAAAGAACTTATTTGATTTTTTTGGGTAGACCACACATCAAATTGAAGTTTCGTTAACTTTTTCACATCAAAAGTAATATAGATATTATGGTAATATGATTTCACATCATTTTGAGGTCTTCTTCTATGTATTTCACCATTGAATGCATGTTTTGTTATTTTAAAGCAACAAAAGTGTGTTTCTGATCATATTAGAAAAACAGAACCTCATATTTACATTATATATACTACACCATTTCAAAAATAAATGTACATTTTTTTCTTATGATTTCATAGCATTCAAAGGTCGTTTGGTTGGTTTTAACCCCCTGACACATGTTTTTAAAGGGAATTTAACCATTAAAATTTATTTATTCAATTGTTTTGGGTAGACCGCACATTTTATTGACATTCATTAATCTCATAAAAATCTAAAATTATATAAACAAAATATTTCTATAATTTCATGTCATTATGAGGTCATTTTCTATAGATCTAGCCATTAAACTTATATCTTGGTTTTTTTAAATAATAAAAGTTTTTTATGTTCATATATATAACAAAAAAACCAATATTGATGTTTTTTCTCCTCCACAATTTCAAAAATCATTGTCTAAAAAATTTCGTCTAATTTCATAGAATTTGGAGGTTGTTCAGTTTATTTTCACCCATAATGCATGTTTTTAAAGGGTGCCAATCCTTTAAAAATTACTTATTCTGTTATTCTTGGAAGACTACACATTAAAATTAATATAAATTCTACTATTACACATCGAAAATAATTCAAATATGGTTTCTTATTTTTTATCATCTTATGAAGTCATTTTCTATAGATCTTACCATTAGACGCACAATTTAGTGTTTTAAAATAATAAAATCATTTTTCCAATCATACTAGGAAAAAAACCCAAATTGGCATTATATTTACTCCACCATTTCAAAAATCACAATATATATTTTTATGATTCCATGAAATTCAGAATATATTTTAATGGTTTTGACCCCATGGCGCACATTTTTTAATGTCCCCAAACCATTAAAAATTGCTCACTCTGTTATTTTGGAAATACCGCACAATTGAGTGATATTTTATCTACTCGTACATGTCAAAAAGAATAAAAATAATGTTTTCATTTGGTTTTTCATTATTCATAGGACTTTTTTATGGATTTGACCATCAAATGTATGTTTTTCTATTATAAAATAATAAAAGTATGTCTTTTTTCATTCCAAGAAGACCAAACCTCATATTGATGTTTTATATATTCCACTGTTTCACATATAAATGTATAGTTTTATTCCTATAATTTAATATTATAGGAGTTCATTTGGTTTTTTTACCTCTATAATGCACATTTTTAAAGGGCTTCCAAGCTCGAAGAAAATAATATTTATTCATTCCAAGAAGATCTCACATTTTATGGATGTTTCATGTTCTATTAAACATCAAAAAGAATAAAAATATTTTTTTCCTATGATTTCACGTTATTATAAGGTTTTTTTCACTAATTTTTATTGTTATATGCATGTTTTAGTAATTTTAAAACCCTAAAAGTGTGTTTTCAGTCATTCTAAGAAAACAAATCATTTTCCTAATGTTTCTTCAACTCCAATATTTCAAAAATATATTTATACCTATTTTTTTATAATTTCTCATCATTTAGAGGACATTTGGTTTACTTTAACCCCATAGAACATGTTTTTAAAGGGATTAAAAACTTACAAATATATTTATTCGGTCATTCCTATTAGACCTCATATTTTACTAATTTTATTTCTACTCTAACACATCAAAAATATTACAAAGAATATTTTACTATGAATTCACATCATCTAGAGGACTTTCTCTACTAATATAATCATCAAATGAATGTTTGGATGTTTAAAACAATAAAAGTGTGTTTTTGGCCATATTAGGAAAAAGTTACCTCATATTGATGAATTTTCTATTACATAATTTCATAAATCACCATAGAGTGTTTTCATTTAATTTAATGGTATTTAGAGGCTATTAGTTTAGTTTTCACCATTGAAGGATGTTTTTAAAAGGGCATCAAGCCTTCAAAAACTTTTTATTTTGTCATTTCGGGTAGACTTGTTTCTTGATTTATGTTCCTACTACTTGTACCCATAAAATTTTATATAAATATTTCTTTCCTATTATTTCATGTTATTATGATCCCATTTACTATGGATCTTACCATTAAAAACACACTTTTGTGTTTTAAAATAATAAATGTGTGTTTATGGTCATCAGAGACAAATGAAAACTCATGTGTATATTATATATACTCCAAGATCTCAAAGATCATTTTTCAGTTATTTTTTGTCAAATTTCATAAAATTTTGAGGTTGTTCAGTTGTGTTTCACCCCTGGACACATGTTTTTAAAGGACATCAATCCTTTAAATAACTACTTATTTTGTTATTCTAGACAGACCACATGTTCGATTGAAATTAATTATACTCTTAAATGTATAAAATAATAAAAATAAGGTTTTAATATGATTTTACATGAGTAAAAATATGTTCCATGTGGATCTAACTACTATCCATGCATTTTGATGTTTTAAAATAATAAAAGTTCATTTCTAGACATCTTAGGGAAACAAAAACTTTTGTGGAAGTTATTTCTTCTATTCTATTTTAATGATCACTAAAATATTATTTTATATATGAATTTAAAGAATTCTTAAGACATTTGTTTGGTTTTTACCCCATGACTCGGATTTTTAAAGGGCATCAAACCATTAAAAACTGCTTATTCAATAATTCCAAGAAGAATGTGTGTCTGGTTGATTTTATGTCTACTCATACCCATCAAAAATAATATAGAGATGGTTGTACTATGATTTCACATAATTATAAGGTCATTTTTAATGGATCTGGTTGTTTAACACATGTTTTTGTGTTTTAAAATAATAAAAGTTCTTTTTTATTCATCTTGGGAAAACAGAACCTCAGAATGACATTATATCTACTCAACCATTTTAAAAACACTATACAATTGTATTCCTATAATTTTAAGGAATTATGAGTTTTTTAGTTTATTGTTTCCCCTAAAGAATGTTTTTAAAGGGAATCAGACCTTTAAAATATTCTTATTCATTCATTTTGGATAGACCACACATATGAATGACATGTCATTTACTCGTAGAAATAAAAAATAATTCAAATATTGTTTTCCCATGACTTAACATCATTATGAAGACATTTTCTAGATCTATCATTGAAATTTTTTTTAAATAAAAAAAAGTTTGTTTCTGATCATGATGGGAAAATAGAACATCAAATTGAAATTTTGTCTACTCCGCCATTTCAAAAATCATTGGAATATTTTTTTCCCCTATGATTTAATAGAATTATAAGGTTTTTCAATAGTTTTTGACCCCCTTATGCATGTTTTTAAATGTACTTTTACCTTTAAAATCTAATTATTCAGTTGTTCTATGAAGACCACATGATCAATTGACAATTCATTTACTCATACTAGTCAAAAATAATACATATATTATTTTCTTGTGATTTCATGTCATTCTTAGGTCATTTGGTATGGATTTGACTATTAAATAAAAAATTTCTATTTTAAAATAATTAAACTAAATTTTTTATCATCTCGAGCAAATGAAACCCCATAATTATATTTTTTCTAATCCACCATTTTAGAAATCATTGTATAGTTATTTTGGTATCATTTCATGCTATTCAAAGGTCGTTTTTTATTTTCAAAACTTGACATTGTTTTTTAAAGTGCGTTACACCTTTAAAAACTATTTATTAATTTTTCTTAGGAAATTATGAACCTGATTGATTTTTTTTCATCTTCTACATGTCAAAAATTATATATAGGTGGCTTTCCTATAATTTCACAACATTCCAAGGTCATTTTATATATATATGACTATTAAATGCATGTTTTTCTATTTTAAAACAATAAAAGTGTTCTTCTAGTCATCCTAGTAAAATAGAAACTCATATTGATGTTTTTTATAATCCACTATTTCTAAAGTAAATGAATTTATTTTTTCAACTAATTTCATAGAATTATAAGTTTGTTCAATTGGTTTTGATCCCCTGGAAAATGTTTTCAAAGGGATTTGAACCATTGAAAATTTCTTATTTGGTAATTTCTACCAGAACACATGTCTAATTAATATTTCATCTACTTATACACATCATAAAAACACAATTATAGTTTTCCATTGATTTCACATCATATAAAGGTCATTCTCTACAGATCTAACTATTAAATTCATGTTTTGATGTATTGAAATAAAAAGTACATTTATGGTTTTTTTGGGAAAATATAACCTCATATTTAATTTCTATATGTTTTACCTTTTTTAAAATCAATTTATGGTTGTTTTCCTATGATTTAATGGTATTTGGAAGTCATTTTTTGGTTTTGACCCCATGAATCTTGTTTTTAAGGGCATTAATCCCTTAAAACATCTTATTCGGTCATTTTGGGAAGATCACATTTTCGAATACTATAATTGATTCTCATAAACATCACAGATAATACAAACATATTTTTTTATGATGTCATGTCATTATGAGGTCATTCGTTATGGATAAAACTCTATATGTAAGTTTTAGTGTTCTAAAATAATAAAAGTGTGTTTTTTGATCATCTAGGTAAAAAAATACTCATATTGAAATTTTTTCAACTCAATAATTCCAAAAATCAACATATAGCTATTTTGTTTAATTTCAAAGCATTCACAGATCATTTTATTGTTTTTGACCCCCGGGCGCATGTTTTTAATGGGCATTAAACCATTAAAAACTAATTATTAGGTGTTTTTGGGTAAACCAATGGTCTTAATGGTTTTTATTATGCTCAAACAAGTCCAAAATAATACAAATAAAATTTTCATATCATTTCTTTTCATTCTAAGGTAGTTTTCTATGGATCTATCAATCAAACATGTATTTTTAGTGTTTCAAAATAATAAAATTGTTTTTCTAGCCATCCTATGAAAAGTAAACATCATATTTACTTTCCTTCTAATATACAATTTAAAAAATCACTATATGGTTTTTGAATTCTGATTTCAAAGAATTTAGAGCGAATTTGGTTGGTTTTAACCCATTGATGTAAGATTTTAATGGGCCTTAAAACTTTAAAAAGTTGTTATGATTTCATTCCTAGTAAACCACATGTCCAATTGGAATGATTTTTACTCATACATATCAAAAATAATACAAATATTTTATTATTATGATTTCATCTCATTCTGAGGTTTTTTATATAGATATGACTGATCAATGCACATTCTAGTGTTTTAAGACAATAAATGTATAGTTTTGGTCATCTCAGGAAAAAGGAAACTCAGATAGATGTTCCATCTATACCAATATCTCCAAAATTAATATATGGGTTTTTTCATCATATTTCATGAAATTCAAGATTTTTTTATTGGTTTTGGCACCCTAAATTTTTTTAAAGGGCGTTAAACCATTAAAAACTGCTTATTAGTTCATTTTGGAAAGATTGCACGTTTAATTGACAATTCATTTTCTATTACAAGTTAAAAATAATATAATGATGTTTTTCTATGATTTAAAGTCATTAAGAGGTTTTTTATATGGATATGAACATTAAACACATATTCTAGTGTTTTAAAATAATAAAAGGGTGTTTTCAGTCAACCTGGGAAAATAGAAACTTGGATGAATATTTTATCTACTCCACCATTACAAAAATCATTATATGGTTATTGTTGGTTGATTTCATAGCATTCAAGGGTCATTAAATTGGTTTGAACCTCCTAAATTATATATTTGAAGGGTGTCAAACCATTAAAAACTGATTGTTCAATCATTCTGAGCAGACCACACATTTGATTGATGTTTCATCTACTCTTTCATTTCAAAAAAATATAGCGACATTTTCCCATGATCTCATGTCATTTTGGTGTTATTTTTTATTTATCAGACCATGAAATGATTATTTTGGAATTTTAAAATAATAAAAGTGTGTTCCTGATCAAATCAAAAGAAATAAGATTGATGTTCTATATACTAAAAAATCAAAAATTATTTCATGATTGTTTTCCTTTGATTTGATGGCATTCAAATGTTTTTCATTCGGTTTTGACCCCCTTACACACGACCTTAATGTGTGTCAAACCTTTAAAAGATGGTTAGTCAGTTGTTCCAGGAAGATATAATATCTGATTAATATACATCCTATACATACACATAATGAATATTATAAATATGGATTTCCAATTATTTCATATCATTATAATGTCATTTGTTAAGGATATGACTATTATATGCATGTTTTATTGTTTTAAAATAGTAAAAGTGTGTTTCTAGTCATTCTAGGAAAATAGATCCATATATTGATGTTCCATGTACTCTACCATTTCAAAAATCATTGTATGGGTATAATACTATGATTTCATGGAACTTAGAGGTCATTTGATTGGTTTTAACCACTTAATGCAAGTCTCCAATGGGCCTCAAAGTTTTAAAAACTACTTAGTTGATCATTTTATGTGGTATTAAAATCCAATGTATGTTTTGTATAATTCTACATGTCATGAATAATAAAAATAAGTTTTATATATTATATTGCATCCTTATGAAGTTTTTTTCTACGGATTTGACCATTAAACACACATATTAGTGTTTAAAATTATAGAAGTGTGCTTCAAGTCATCTCGAGTAACCGGAAGCAAGGATGAAAATTCGTTCTACTTAAAAATTTACAAAATTACTATGTGGTAGATGACCTCTAATTTCTTAGTATTTTTATGTTTTTTAGTTGGCATTGACCCCCTAACCCATGTTTTTATAGGGTGTCAAACCTTTAAAAACTACTTTTTGATGATTTAGGGAATACCATAAGTCTGATTGAAGTTCTTTCTACACATACACATAAATAATAATAATAATAATAATATAGTTTTCCTATGAATTCATGTCATTCCAAGGTTTTTTATCTGATTTTGACCATTACACACATGTTTTAGTGAATTTAATAGACTAAAATAGTTTTTTAGATCATCCTGATCAAATGTCGCATTTTATTGATATGTTTTCTACTCTGTAATTTTACAAATGAATATATATTTGTTTTCATTTTATTTCACTATATTTTAGGATCATTTATTGAGTTTTTACTATGGAACTACAATGTAAGACACATTTATTCCTTCATTACAATAATTTTCAAATATAAAACACTTTTAAATTATTTATCTAAAATTAAATGTTAAATATTAAAACGGTAATATAAAATTCCTCATGCATCAAGTTTATCTTCATTTGGATCACCCATGAAGTCACAATAATTTCAAATAGTTATATCAGGAGCCTAAAACATCTATAAATATTATAGATTATATGTATATCAATAAAATTCAATATGAGTATAATTTATTTTCTTTTTTACCTATAGAACCATCTATATACTATCAAAAGGAAGATACATAATAACTTTATCTACACGCGGTTCCATCTATGATAATATATCACTGTAATATTCTTATAGCTATTAAAACTGGCCATCCATACTATGTTTCATAGTCTTAATGGTAGCATCTACCTCATTTAGTGTACATGTACCTACAAATGCATTGTATAATAACCTCATCTGTGTGATTTTATAGAGAATATAACTTATAAATCAAAGGAAACTAATATTTTTTCTAGATAATATAGCTTATATATAAAAATAATAATATTTTTCCACTTTTTCTACATAATGAGGTCTGAGCCTTATTAAGAATCTAGTTATAGCAGTCCAATTACATAGAAGAGGCAAACTTTCTAAGTTTTATAATCATTTACAATCCAAATCGGGGCTAAGAATATAGTCACTAGAAATTTTAAGAAAATAAATCATGACTTAGGGTCGTACTCTCATTATATGATAGTATTCCAAGGATCATTTTTCATGACTAGCACTAAACCTGTATTGATTTTAATTCTAGAATTAGTCACAATTGTCGAATTGGATTTCTTGGAAGATGATAAGATAATATGAGAATAAGGCAACTGAGAAATGATAAATTATATATAAGATCACTCACATGGAGAAGAATATACTTATACCATTTTTGTTATTTATAATGAAAAAAACTAATATTGTAAAATGAAATGTGTTCCATGGGTGACTTGGATTGCACCCTAAGAATGTGTCACAAGGGTTGGACAAGAAAAATAATCTAGTCACATTAGCACTATTTTCCTCATCACTCATGATGATTTAATCAGAATCAAGTTCTGTCCAATTCACTCTTACATTCCCCAAACAATTTTATATCCTCTGCAAAATCATTAGAAATATTTACATAAGTGTTGAATTGATTTCATTTGATAATTTAATCAAATGAACATATGTAATATTATATTTTAGGATACCTTGAGTCCATGAGAGTCCTTTACATTGGTAGTTTCCACCTTTTTTGTTATGTTTATGGAGGCTTATTGGGATTTCAAAACCTACTCTTTAATTAAATCACAACATAACTAATTGTAGAAAGAAAATAACATCTGACTACCCAGTACAACCATATATATATATATAATAAATAGATATATATACCCAAATCAAAAAACATATTCTATGATATTATGAATCTAGAAATCAAATATAAGTTTGATAATACTAGTTCTAAACTCCTATTTCCATGTTTTTAATCTTAAATCATTAAAATTCATATTTTATGACTTCTCATAAAGCTTTATATATGGTCTATTATTTTAAATATGGGTATCATCCCTATTAAGATGCATAAATTTGAACTCTTGTATTGGCGAAAAATATGGGTGGAAATTAAAATAATAAAATAAAAAATTTAAACCAAAATATGACAGTGATCATGTGTTATAAAAACAATAATATATGATACTAAATGACTAACAAGGTTCTAATGGTAATAAATTTTGGAACACATTTTTGGTACCATGGAATACACCTCCCATTTCCACCCTCTTCTTGAGTCTTTGAGGGACTTATCATAGTTTTTGAAACTCATCACTAATTGATTAATCAAATTATTAACATTAAATATTTCATTTATGTCACATCTATTGAAACAAATATGTCAAACTTTCCTTACAGAAATAGTTCTTGATCTCTATATCTAAAGTAAAATAAACTTAGTATCAACTTGAAATGAAGTTTCATGAAACTAAAGAACTATGAGAGTAGAATTCAAGTTCCTTGAATTTATAACCATGTCATAAATATTTTCAAAAAATGAAAATATATAAAATTAATACAAAAATCATATAGTAACATAATAACATAAGGGAGAAGAATCTATAAAAAATAATGAGTAATGGAACCCCTTACAACTATTTAAAATTGATTCATATCCCCATTACATTGAACCATAATATAGTCATTATTATTGTAAATTATTAAACAATTACAAGATTAGGTTTATCATATTTAGGATATCAAAATTATTAAAATAAAGTAATTTCAACTAATCATCAAAATAAAAGTATGTAAGGATATTTTTTCCTGAATACTTTTATAATAATTCATTGAAGAGGGAATCAAACTATGTAATGGATAATACTAATCTTCATCCTTCATCATTTTGGAGTGACCTAAAAATTAATACTATCAATTAGTTCACAAAACTAAATCAATGTGATATTTAACATGTTTATTAAAGAATTTTAAAAGACAAATGGTTCAAATATTATTAATTTAATGTTTAATGAAGAAATAGAAATTCATCAACAACATCTAATAAATTAACTAATGAAAAAATATATTCATGGTACTCTACCATGATAACATACCCTACTATGTTAAAACCAATTTAAAACATTTTCCTAAAACCAATTGAAATGAGGTGAGAACATATTTTTTAATCATGGAAAAGGTAAAAGGTCATGTAAATAACATAAATAATCAATTCTTAATTAAACAAAATCAATTACCCAGTACACGATGATTGGTAAATTTATTGGTACAGTAGTCAGTGAAACCTTTAATTTCTGAATTATATAAGCAGATAAAAAACATATTAAATAAAATATGTATAATATTTTAAAATAGTGGCTTTGAAAAATTGATGTAATAGTTAATTCACTTCTAACTGAAAAAACTGAATACCCAAAACCTAATGATAAATTTAAGTTGATAATTCCTAGCAAGAGATTCAATACCAAATGTGGAATTAGTTTAGAAAATTAATTTATAGGGAGGGAATATAAATGGTTAAATTTTACTAGAACTTAGAAGAGCCTAATATATGGGGATTTAAAAATAAATGATAAAAAAATTTAATCAAAAAAATTAATGATAGTTCAATGCCTCAACCCATTGAAGAAGTTGAGGTTCACCTCACCATTGTGATGAAAGTAATAGTGAGTGCTCAGTGTTTCCTAAACAAGTTTATAGTGAGAATAATAAGATCTTACTTCAAATGAATATATATGGAAACACATTGGAATAAAATAAATTTCCATGGTTTCAACAAAAAAATCCAAAAATATAACTTCACTTGTGTAGGCATAAATGCAACAACCCACACCTAAAAATATTATTTTAAATACTCCTCTTTTACTACTTAAGACAAGTTAGGTTTCTATATGTTTGTAATTTCATGAACTTATCACATTATTATAACTAAATTATGGGAAGAATATGGTATATCAACTCCCCTATGTATCGAAGGTAGATGTAGGCTTGTTTTCTATGTGTGTGACAGATAACAGAAAATATACTCTTATGAATTATTATATAACATACAAAACCTAACCTTTCTAAATAAATAAAGGATTGTGAAATATAGAACATAGGTATAACCTAGAGATGGATAACGAAAAAATTCACACCATTCTTCTCTAATATTTGGGTAATTATGGGTATATATTCTAGTCAATTCACCTAAAAGGTTTGAAGTGAAAATTCATAAAATTTATAAAATTACTTATGAAATTAAATAAATATAGATATAAAAATAAATTTATTCTAGGAAATTCATATATTTCATACCAAAATATAAATAATATGTATGTATATTACATATAAAAAAATATTTCTTTATAAAAAATTTTGTATTCATAAAATTAGGTAAAATAAGAAGAATTATATATAAAAATTAGAACATTTTATTTCTTTAACCATATTGAATCTAAATATAATTTTTTACACTAATAAGAATTAAAGTTACATTAAAACTCATTGAATAATTGGTTAACATAACTAGATTTTTATATAACTAAGAAGAACAACACGTGAAATCTTGTTCATATTAGTGCATAAAATAGAGGTTATATAAAATTGATGTAATAATTATTACACTTTTTTCTAAAAAAACATAAGAACTAGTACCTGAATATAAATTGAAGTTGAAATTTCCTATAATTAATTTCAATAGATGTTATAGAATCAGTTTGAAAAATTAATTTACATGGAGGGAATATAAATGTGTGGTTCCCTTGTCATTTAGATAATTTTAATAGAAAGGGGATTAAAAATAAATGATAAAAATTTTACTTAAAAAAATAATGTGATTTCAGTGCTTTGACTAATTTATGATGGTGAGGTTCACATCTCCATTGTTTTATAAGAAATAATGAGTCTTTGTTGTGTCCTATAATAATTCATAGTGAAAATATTAAGATCTTACTTGGTAGGGGGTAGATGGAGGCATAAGGGGACTTGATGGTGGGGGACTGGAGCTTAGTAGCACATGGGGGTGTGGAAATGTAGGGGGGTCCATGGCATAGGTGGGTGAAGGTGGGGGAGTGGGGCTTGACTAAATGGGATCATATAAGGGGTGCTCGATAGAGGGTAGATGGACGGTGAGGTAGGAAGGTCGGTGGGGGGATGGGTTGGGGTGAAATAGCGGCATGAAAATTATGGAGAAGGGCTCATAGGATTATGTGGTAGATGGTGGGGGAGGGTGTAACACCCCAATATTTTGTGAATTTTTTTTCAAATCACCTTAATATTTTTTATTTTTTTTATTTCACGTAACACTGAATATAGATTATGTTAGATGAAAGCACAAAGTTTGAATTATGTTTCACATAACACCAAGTTAGTATTTCACTACATGCAACTCATATATTATCCTTCAGTACACAAAACACTATGTTTGTCTTGTGCTATACTCAATCCTAAGTTCCCATGATATCTTGTGTTGCACGCAGGGATTGGTTTTACCAAACTATAATATACTATTAATACAATTAATAAAATATTATTATAGCAGCACCTAGACATTGGAATGGAAGTTATGAATAATATTAACTAAATTATGAAAATATGATTTATACATGTATATAAAGTTAATCCTTTGGTTATCAGTTAGTATAGGATAATGTAATAAGTATTCAAAAATAAAGAACTTACTTTTCTAAGAAAAATATTTTTCTATGGACAAACACAATTTTACCTCAATAAATTAAACAACCCACTTTTAATTAATTTTTTAAATAAAATTTATATATTATATATTCAATAAATATTTTTGATACTCACCCAATATATTTTATAAGTATAATATAAGAATAAATGTAATATTGTGAATAAAAATATGTTTTTACCTAAAAGAAAGTTTTACCGCCTTTTAATTGAAACCCCATTGTAAATATTATTTTTGAAAATTTTATAATTATTATTTAAAAAAATAAAATTTCTTCTTGAAATCATAATATCAAAAAATAATTTGGTTAATATTGTGGTATTTGTTTAAGAAGTTTCATTTTTCGATGAATAGTTTAAAACACAAAAAAAAATTTAATTTTTTTTTTTCATCGAATTTATTTATATAGTTAAATTATGATTTAAATATGTTTTAATGTAAAATTATGTCAATTATGAATCATTTAATCCAATTTAGGTCATTTTAATCAATTTCACTTTGAAATTTGATATAAAAACTTGGCAATCTTTTGAACATTTTTACTTTAATAACTTTCATTATCGTCTCATCTACGAGATTAAGTTTAAATTAATTTTCTAAAACTTATGTGATTTGAATTTGGAAAAATTGATTAAATATTTGGAATAATAATAATTTATAATTTTAATGAGTGACAATTAGTTTTTTGGCCAAAAATATTAATGAATGTAATTAAAATTAATCACATCAATTAAAGGAAAATTAAGCTTAAAAAGGACTAAAACTCAAAATTAAAGGGCCCAAATTACTTATAAAAATGTAAAAATTCCATTTTATAGACATATTTATATCCTATACTCCATTTTATCTACTTTTTTTATTATTGGATTCACTTGAAATGGTAAAACATGGGTGGAATTTCCTTTTCAAAAATTTACAAGAATGTCACACCTCATCCACTATAAAAATGGAACTATCCCCTCCCACTTCTTCACACCTATCAAGAACTTTTTATAGAAAACCCTATAATAAAATATTCTCCCAAAATCCGTACCTTCATCCTAGAATCCTTCCTTTATGCATAAATCTATCCAAGGATTCCCTTTGGTGAAAACCAAAAAGAGTTTCCCAAAGAAGATATAACATCCTTCCACAATCTCTTTTATTTTATTTTATTTCTCAACAACCTAAATTATTATTATTACATGATTACATAATAACATAATTATCCTAAATATACTTATATGTTTTTATTTTATGTTTTTTACCTACACTTACACACACTTCCATCTAATGAGTAACGAACTTATCGTTCTTGTGTACATTGAACTACCACCTCACGAAATGAAGTTGTTTGTTCTTCTTTTACCACCTATCATGAGAGGAAATTAAGATAAAAATCCATATTTTATATTATATATATGATATTTATGTTTTATTAATACTTATTTAATTGTTACATAACACATATCTTTATGTGTTCCATATTATGGGGATATGTTAACGTCATTTTTGGACGTGTAGATACCACCTCATCAAAGCTATGTAATATATTCACACGCTACATGAAATGTATTAAGGATATATTTTCTTAAAAATATGTGACATAAATAACATATATATTATATTAATGGAATAATTAAATTTCGGTAAATATAATATTTCATTTTCTTTATTACCATTTTCACACACAAAAAAGTGATAATGTCCTTCATTGACGTGTCGACTATTGTATCCTCGGCGTATTGAGATTACTTTTTCTTCTTGAGAATAATATATATAATTAAATATAATTACATAAAATTTTATTTATCATATAATTATAATTCTATAAATATATAATTTTATTTACCTTTTTTCCATAGGGATCTTTTAAAAAAAGAAATGTTACTCATGCGTACGTACAACCTACCGTCTCCATGATTGTAATGTTGGTTAATTTTTCATAACCATATTTAATAATTGGATTTAAAAGTATAATTAATTTAAAAATAGGATAATTATTTCATGAATATTATTCTACATATGTCTATATAATGACCCTTTGACCATAGTCAACCCACCAAAGTCCTTTTTAACACGTGAACCTAATTTGGTCAAAACACCCGATGTTAACATAATTGTTTAAATATTTTTATAGAAAATTTTATTAAGTTAATTAAAAGTGATAATAAACTATAAAAATATTATTAATAAAGTAAATAATTAACATTATTTTATTATTTAGTAAATAAAGACACTCGTGACAAGTCAGACTCAAGGTAAGGGTTTTCTCGTCTCACTTTTTTTCTGTGAGACACAAGTCATCTTCACCGATTATTTATTATATATGGGGCATATACTACCCAATTATGTATTCTAAATTTAGTTTAATTAAATATATTAGTATTATAAAATCCATTTTATTGACTTTTATTTTATGGGGTATATGTTTATAAAGTCACAAAATCGATAAAGTAATTTTTCTCAATTTGTCTTCTTTGAGACGCATGTTTTATTATGCCCCTATATTATTTTATGAGGTGTATATACAACAATTTTACATTTAATATCACTAATATATATATTTATAAGATATTTTGTGTTTAATTTAATATCATTTTCTTACATGGGGTGTATGATTCAATGTTACTAAGTGGTAAGAGTTTATTTAAACAATATCATTGTTTATAAGGATTGTTTATGATTAAGCTTACATTGATGAAATATAATGACCATATCTCAATAAATCTCATTAATTTTATTATAATATGGTAATTAATGATATCTTCAGGTATTGGTACCATTTTTTCCACTCTTCCTTAATATATTTAAGAAAGTACTTTGAAGACGATATGACTTTATTACTCCTTTAGGTTGGGAATTTGTGTTATTTCAAAACCGTGTGTTTATAAAAGTGTTTCCAAAAACATTTTATTATTTTCCTATGTGTTTAAATTAAATTTATACTCATGTATTACCTTTTTAAAAATGGTTTAAGAAGAAATATTCTTGTCATTTTCTGATAAAGGCATTTTTCTAAACTTTTAAGGTGCACAAGGAATGTTCGGTATATACAAACTTACCCACCATCATGATTATCATTTCCTTGAAGATTAAATTGAAATTTTTAAATATTATTTTTTTAGGAAAAAAAATTTCCCTAATATTTTGAGTTCATTGTTTTTTTAAAAGTGACTTTCATAGAAAAAAAATTTCAAAAAATGTTTTATGTTTAAAAAATTTTAAATGATTTATCAAATCTTTCTTTATATGTTTTAAAATTTTATTTTCCAAGAAAATTATTGTAACACCCCAAGCTTCAATGGTGTGTTTCTCTTTGAATAATACTATAGCTTGCATTGTACGCAACTTGGAGTTTTAACAAACCACAACCAATCAAACTAACCATTATGAATAGTAATACCCACTTTTTAAAAATTTATAAATTTTATTTTTTAAAATGGACTTCATTGTTTAATTTGGAATATCAAAATTAGCTTAGGGTGAATTTTTTTTATTTTTCTGAAAACTTTCAATTTTTGATGAATAGTGAAAAACACTCCATTATTGTTTCAAACTGACTTTTTATATAAATAATTAGTTTTTTTATTTTAATTTATATTAGGTAAAAATAGATTTATAATACCTATTTATGTTCAATTTAATAATTGGAGTCATTTTATAAAAATATTAGATATATAAAATTTTATTGAACTTTTTACCTTCTTTTACCCACCTTTTAGGCGCATTTAAAAATTTGCATAAAACTTAATTTTACCACTTCTGTGAGTTGAATTTCAAAAATCTGAGAGAGATGGTTGATATTAGTAAGTAAAATTTAGTTCAATAAAATGAAAATAATTTCTGGTGAATAGTAACTTTTGCCTTTTATTTACAACGGTTAGAAATAAATAGGGTGATTAAAGTTAAAAAAATGATATTATAGTTACCCTAACACATTTTTTAATTATAATTTGTAAGATCATTTCTACCAAAACCAACATTAGGAATAAAATATGATCCATTAGGTCCACTTAGATTAGATTCGGACATTTATTATTATTTTATTTAAAGAATAGTTAAAAGTGTTAAATTCAAAGTTGAAAAACTAAACCATTTCTAATATAAAGTTATACATAAGATAAATTAGACTATAAATATTAATTATAAAGCTAAAAATATTTCCTAAATAATGGTATTTTATTTATAATTTTCAAATATTAAATAATTAAATTTATTTATGACACAATGATGATGTAGTAATTACTTTATTAATGAGAGATTAATATCATTGATATTATAAATATAAAAATAAATTTAAATTGATACTTTTGATGAATTACACGAATTTAATAGATTAATATGACATTTTGGGTTTATTAAATTAGTTTTTAGAAGTAATCATGTTGTTATGACTTTTACAAAAACAAAATACCAAATAGTGTCAAAATTGACATAAATGAGTTTTAAAAAAAATACAATATTATTAATTGATATAATATCCTTAAAAATTTAAGGTTTTTCCAAAGGACTTATATGAGTATAGATAAATTAATAATTAACCACTTTTTATTCACATGGATTTTTATATAAATTTTATTAACCATCTATTATAATAATACAAGAATACATGGTAAACGTTAAACTATTTAACTAAGAGTTAAATCTAAAAGATAAGGTTAATATGGTGACCTAAAACTGTCTAAAACCTATTTATTAAGAGGTTTTTGATCCATCCCCACCTTATTCATTAAATAAATCATTTTTTATTTATTATAAACTTAATATTATTGTATAATAAATTAATATTTTAAAAGTTTCCTAAAGTGACCCTCACCTCTCTTATAATAGGGTACTTCCCCTTATCTCAAAATCACACCTCCAAATTTATGTGGCTTAGAAAAAACCTTCCCCAATATCTTACCAACTACCCCCAATTCGATCTAGTGGCCTTACATTTATCAGAAATCGAACATAAGGAGCCCTTTTGATAAACTCAAACGGGAACATCCGAAGAAGATGTAATAATTTCGCCACCTTTTTTCAAAGTTCTTTTCTTCTTCCACTTCATCTTTATTTGTTGTTTCCATACCAAAATAATAACTCTAATACCTTATACATACAGTTATGTTATTATAGATATTTTACAACCATATTCATTATTCTATCCATCCTATGAATGACAGGTCACCATACGTGCGTATGTATGGAATAACGTCTCCACATTGTGGTGTAGTTTGTTATTCAAACACTTAATTATTTGGATGGGTATAAAAATGAATATAACTGATGTAAATAATAAATATAACAAGTTAATTATTCTTTATATATGATACACCATCCAATTACTTACGATTTCACCATCAATATAATGATATTGTCGCTCGTACGTACGTACGGATTACCATCTCCACGAACGTGATGAGATTCATTCCCCATCATAATAATTCAAAAATAATTTTCATTTTATGATTAAAAATAATGTTTAAAAACTTAATATCATTTTGGATATGAATCAAATACATCTTATCTATATCAAATATGACTTATGTAACAAAACATATAAAGGAATATGAATCAATTAACACCCAAAATAATGATACTTCTAAAATATTATTAACAAAACAATATTAAAAGATAATATATGGTATCATATTTATGTATGTGGTTATTATATAATTTTATAATAATTATTTAACTATTATTAATAAGGTTAATGTACCATCTACCAAGGAAAAGTACAATGTAAGGGTTAATTCTACAATCTCTTTACTTATCTGAGGTTATTAATACATTAGTATCTACTGGGACCTCTTTATCATCCACATCTGTGATTCTTAAAAAATGCATTTCAAAATAATTTTATTATTTCCTACACTATGGGTTAAATTTATTTACACCCTTTTTGAATTTTTATAAGATTTTTATAAATGAATCTTTCTATTGTTTTTCAATCAAGGTCTTTTACGCCCTTTTCGACAAAATTAAGGAAAGAATTTTTTTAACTTATACGGCAGGTGTGGCTATTTTCTACCATTATAACAAATTATAATCTTCTATTAAAATCTTATAAGAATATTTCCAAAATAAAGGTTTTCTTTTACAATTATGTTACTTTTAAATGGTTTCAAAATACAAAGAGGTATTTCTTTCAAATAGTTTTCATTTCATCTTTGTCAACATCCTTTGATGGATTTTAGACTTGTTAGAATTCTATTTATTATGATAAAAATATTCCATATTGTATTGAAGGTTTTCTGATATGTTTGACTATGGATGTTTTATTTTTATACCATTTATAGTTTATGGATAAAATATTGACATTTTGTATGCTATTTTTAATATGAATGTTTATGTTATGTTTAAAAATTTTCATATGAGGTATGAATTGGACTTACTAAGTGATGGGTGGAGCCCGCTATAGCTCATCAATGCATCGGTAGGTTTCATGAGGCAAAATAGTTTCTTTGCACAAGTCCTTGACAAAATATTATTTGTAGTCTTGGAATGAGGCCTTGACTATGTGGTAATGAAGTCTGGCATTATACATTCCATCATTATGAAATTGGATATTGAAATTACATGTGATTATTCAGCTAGTAGAATGTCCATGTGAATAAGTAAATGGAATTATTTGATTTATCTTTTCCATATTATGCTAAAGTTTAAGTTTAAAAGGATTGTTTTTTAGTCTTATACACTGCCTTAAATGTTTATGCTTATTTATGAAAGTCTCCGCTATATTGTTATCCTTACTAAGCATCTGAGCTCACCCCTTTATATGTTCTATTTTTCCAAAGATGCGAATAATTATATTTGGACTGGCCTATAGGGATAGTCTAAGGGATATGAATGTGGTCAATAGATACAATTTTTTTGTTGTTTTACATTTTATAATGTAATGTAAAACTTTTTAATGTATCTATTACTTCCAAGGATACTAAACTAATCGGTCTTTTAAGACTTGATATTTTATGATCTTTCCAATGTTATATAAGAATGCACCAACTCTGGGTAACTAGGGTCAGGGTGTTACAGTTGGTATCAGAGGAAGTTTAATAAAAACCATGGAATCTAGATTTACAAAATATCTGATTAGAGAACATTACCCTAAGATAGAATTTAAGGATTAGTATAAAAGAACATCCTAGAATTTTAGTAATGTAGAGATTTTGTGAGTTTTTCAAGAAATACATCCATGTACTGATACAATAAGGTAGAGGCAGATCTAGAATAATTGTACCTAGGAGTTAAAACTCCGATATGGAGTTTTCGGCTTGACCCGGGGTATCCTTGTACACAACAACGGGCTTTGCTGCACTCTTGGTTATGAAACTCCCGGGGGATATGCTTAGGATAATTCACATTTTCTTTAAAAAACATTATGAAGGATTTTTGAGTATATACCTCAACAAAGAAAACATTTTTATTTTTAGGCATTATATCCATAAACTGTTCAATTTATGTTAAGTGTTTTACAAGTTTGGAATTATATATTATGATTCATAAACTAATCTAGTGTATTCTATTCTTTAGAAATGGCACCTAGTGGAAGGAATGGAAACTGTATCAATGCACGTAATCCATGTAGGGATTTCCCTCATACTCAAGATAATTATAGTAGAGCTGGTGATGGAACTGGTGTTGATCATCTTATCACCATACTAGGAAAATTCACTCGGTTATGAATAATAACCTTACCCATATGGAGCACCCTAATCCACAACACGTAGGATCAATGTTAGACTACTTCATGAGGAAACGACCACCAACATTCAATGGGACTAAAAATCCATTTGTAACTGGGAAATGGATAAGTTCCTTAGAGAAAATATTTCATGCTTTGGGGAGTAACGAAATGGAAAATGTTGTCATAGTATTTTATCGCCTCACAGGATATGCATATCAATGTTGTTCAATAATTAAAAACACAAAGGAATATGACGAAGTATCAAATATGGAATGGAGATAGTTTAAAGATATTTTTTAAGAAAAATACTTTCCTTGTGACCATCGAGTGGATATGGAAAGGAAATTTCTAAGTCTGCGAAAAAATGATGATGAGAATGTCTCAAAGTATGAAGATAACTTTACAAGGTTATCAAGGCATGCATCATATTATATATGTAACCTAAGGAGTAAGATTGATCAATTCCTTGATGGGTTAAAACCATTTCTCTATCGAGCCTTAGTCTCACAATCCTTCTCATCGTACGAAGATATTATCTCATGTGCTATCAAGACAGAAAAGGAATTCTCTATGTCTTACAGCTTTAAAGCAAAGAAAGAGAAGAATAGATCTACTAAACACTCTAGAAATTAAAATAAGGGGAATAATGGAAAAGTTTGATATCCATCCTATGGTAAATATGGGAAGAAACACCCTGGTACTTTCTTGAAGGGAATGGGATTATCTTACAAGTGTGGTGAAAAATACCAAAAAACTCATGATTGCATGGGAATGAAAGAGGTTTTCAATGTTGAGTGCTAAAATTGTAGAGAAAGGGGGCATTATAAAAATGATTTTCCTAAGAGGCAAGGAAACTTACCTCAAAAAAGGCCAATGGAGTAACGCCAAGCTTATGCGATCACTAATGCTGAGGTTGAAGCTCTAAAAGATGTGGTGGTAGGTAATTTAATGGTTTTCTGAAGTTTATTCAATGCTTTATTTGATTATAGATCATTGCATTGTTTCATATCTTCCCAGTTTTCTAAGAAAATTAGATATTTCCCTTTTAATTTAAGAAGGGAGTTGCCAGTCAAAACTTATAAGGGAAGTATCACTGCAACAAAGTTTTTTGAATCAGTCCCTATTAGGGCATATAAATATTCTATATATATTGATCTCATCATCATACCCATGATTGAATTTGATATAATCATCGGTATGTATTGGCTTTTAGACCATGATGAGAAAATTTATTATAATAAGAAGGAGGTTACAATTTTTGATGATGATAAGTAGTTCTTTATCTTTAGATAAGAAACATCACCATCTGATTCTTATCTAGATCCACCCCCAATAGCTCAACTAAATTCAATTATTGGGGAGGAAGATAATGAAATAACTATGGGTGAGGAAATTAATGTTCAAATAGAGGATGTAACTATTGTGAAATAATATGTTCATGTGTTTTTATAGGATTTACCTGGACATCCTATAGAATGATAAATTGAGTTTTCTATTGATTTAATTCTGGGTTCAAGGCCTATATCAAAGACCCCATATAGAATGGCCACTGTTTGATTAGAGTAACTAAATAAAAAAACTATAGGAATTGAGTAATAAAGGATTTATTCTCCCTAGTTTTTCTCTTTGGGGATACATTATTCTTTTTGTTAAGAATAAATATGGATCTATGAGGTTGTGCATTGACTACACGGAGATTAATGCTATAATAATAAAGAACAAGTATCCCCTACCTCGCAATGATGATTTATTTGACCAACTTTAGGGATATCAATATTTTTCAAAGATTAACATTCGATCTGCATATCATTAGTTTTGTGTGAAGAAGGAAGACATTCCGAAAACAACATTTCAACCCAGGTATGGGCATTATGAGTTTACATTAATGCCTTTTGGACTGACTAATGCACTCTCTATTTTCATGGATATAATGAATAGAGTTTTTCAGGAATATCTTGATGACTTTGTAGTGGTATTTATTGATGATATCTTAGTATACTCAAAAATCTACAAAGATCATGAAAATAACTTGAGTACTATTTTGAAAACCCTCATAAAAAATTAATTATATAGTAAGTTTAGAAATTGTGAATTATTTCTTTAGGTTGTTTCTTTTTTTGGCCATATTATATCTAAGGATAGAATATCTATCGATCCTTCAAATACCAAGGCATTACAAGAATTTCCATCACCGACGAGTATAACTAAGGTACGCAATTTTATTGGTTTAGCAGGTTATTATCAGCGTTTTGTCCAGAATTTTTCTAGATTGGCTAACCCATTAACCAAGCTCACATGTAAAGGGGTTAAATTTGTTTGTAAGAAAGAGTGTGAATAATGTTTTGAAGAACTGAAGATAATATTAGTAAATTCTCCTATCTTGAATCTACCATCAGGGAATGATGGGTTTGTTATTTATAGTGATGATTCGAAGAAAGGACTTTATTGTGTCCTTATGCAGAATGTTAGAGTTATTTCCTATGCATCATGACAACAAAAAATTCATGAACAAAACTATCCTACTCATGATATTGAATTATAAACTATAATATTTTCTTTAAAGATATAGAGACACTATCCCTATGGTAAAAAATGTAAGATTTATACTGATCATAAGTGTTTGAAGTATATTTTCTCATAGAAAGAACTCAACATGAGAAAAATACGATTGATTTAACTACTCAAGGATTATGATATCACTATACACTACCACTTGGGGAAGGAAAATAAGGTGGCAGATGCTTTGAGCAGAAAGGATTATGGAGTTTTAAACAAGATGAGGGTTGAAAGGGATCCTATTTTCATAGATCTAGTAAATATGAATATGGGAATAACCATGGAATGTGAAGCATCAATACATTTTCAAATCGTTGCCAAACCATATGTACTAGAAAGGATTAAGAGTTCATGGACTGATGATGAGTAGTTTTAGAAGAAGATTAATGTTGTGAATGATGGGAAATTGAGTGACTTTGTATATGAAAATGTAATTTTGAAATTTGGGAAGAGACTCTTTGCTCCCAATATACCTAATCTTAAAAGGGAATTGTTGGATGATTCTCATAGCTCCAATTTCTCTATACACCCTAGTAGCACTAAGATGTATAGATATTTGAAGGAACATTTTTGGTGGGACAACATAAAGAGAGAGATTGCTGATTATGTGTCAAGATGTATGGTTTGTCAATAAGTGAAAGCTGGAAGACAACATCCTAGAGGAATCAGGAAACCTCTTCCCATACCTGAGTGGAAATGGGATGATATTATTATGGAGTTTTTCATGGGGATACCAAAGACTCCTATAAGGACTGATGCAATATGGGTTATTATTGATCGCCTTACCTAGTTAGCACATTTTATTACTATAATAAAATATTTACCACTTGAATGTCTATAAACACTATATATTAATGAAGTTGTAAGACTTTATAGAGTACCTGTATCTATTTTTTCTAATCATGATCCCCATTTTACATCAAGATGCTGGAAAATTCTTCAGAAGGCCTTGGATACTGAACTTTTTTGAGCACTGGCAACCACCCTCAAACTAATGGACAATAAGAACGGATTATTCAATCCTTAGAAAACATGTTGAGATCTTGCTCACATGACTTTCAAGGTATGTGGGATCAATATTTACCTCTGGTATAATTTTCTAATAACAATAACTTCCATTCAAGTATTCATATGGCACCATAAGAAGCATTATATGGAAAGAGATGTTGCACACCAACTTGTTGGGATGATTTTGGTGAAATAAATCACATAGTCCATGAACTTTTTAAGGAAACTATAGAAAAGGTGAAGATTATCCAAACCCACATCAAAGCAGCTCAAAGTAGGAAAAAGAGCTATGCTGATAATCGAATGAAGGATTTGGAATTTCAAGTAGGAGATCATGTTTTCTTGAAGGTATTGCCATGGAAGGGTGTTATACGTTTTGGTAAGAAGGGTAAATTAAGTCCCAGTTGCATCAGACCTTTAGAAATTCTAAAATTAATTAGAGTTGTAGATTATCGTTTGGCAATGCCGCCAAGTCTCTTTAAAGTTCATGATGTGTTCCACGTATCACTGTTGAGAAAATAAATGATTGACCCTATACATGTACTCACCTATGAAGAAATAGAACTAGAACCTATTCTGTCTTATTTTGAAGAGCCTGTCAAGATTCTGGATACCAACGAACAAGTACTGAGAAACCGATAGACTCGTCTGGTAAAAGTTCTATGGAGAAACCATAAGATGTAAGAGGCAACGTGGGAACCTGAGGAACTTATGATAAAGAACCACCTCAGTCTTTTTATGCAATAATATTATAGAAATTTGGAGGACAAAATTATTTGAAGGAGGGTAGAATGTAACACCCAAAGCTTCCAAAGTATGTTTCCCTTTGAATAATACAATAGCTTGCGTTGTACGCAACTTCGAGTTTTAACACACCACAACCAATCAAACTAGCAGTTATAAATAGTAATACCCACTTTCTTAAATTTTAAAAATTTTATTTTTCAAAATTGACTTTATTTTTGAATTCGGAATATCAAAATTAGCTTAGGGTGAATTTCTGGTATTTTTTTGAAAACATTCAAGGTTTGATGAATAGTGAAAAACATTGTGTTATTGTTTAAAACTGACATTTTATTTAATTGAATAGTTATTTTATGTAAATTTATATTAGGTAAAAATAGATACATAGTACCTATTTATTTTCAATTTAATTCATTGGAGTCATTTTATAATAATATTATATATATATAATTTTATTGAACTTTTTACTTTATTTTACCCACCTTCTAGGAGGATTTGAAAATTTGCATAAAATGTAATTTTACCGCTTCTATGAATTGAATTTCAAAAATATAATACACATGGTTGACATCAGTAAGTAAAATTTGGTTCAATAAGATGAAAATAATTGTTCGTGAAGTGTAATTTTTCACTTTTATTTACCACAGATAAAAGTAAATAGGATAATTAAAGATAAAAACTGATATTATAATTACTCTAACATGTGTCGTAATTCTATTTGATAAGTTTATTTCGACCAAAACCAACCTTAGGAATAAAATATGATCCTTTAGGTCTACTTGGATTATATTAGGACATTTATTATTATTTTATTTAAAGAAGAGTTATAAGTGTTAAATTAAAAGTTTTATAACTAAACCATTTTTAATATAAATCTATACATAAGATAAATTCTACTATAAATATTAATTATAATGATAAAATTATTTCTTACATAATTTTATTTTATTTATAATTTTTATACATTAAATAATTAAATTTATTTATGAAAATGATGATGTAGTTATTACCTTATTTTTGAAAGATTAAAATAATTGATATTATAAATATAAAAATAAATGTAAATTGATACTTTTGATTAATTATACTAATTTCCTATATTAATATGACATGTTAGGGTTGATTAAATTAATTTTTTTCAAAGTAATAATGTTTTTATGACTTTCACAAAAAAATTCCAAATATAGTCAAAATTGACATAAATGAGTTTTTATAACAAATACTATATTATTAGTTGATATAATATTCCTAAAAATATATGTATCATCCAAAGGACTTATATAAGGTTATATATATTCATAATGAACTACTTGGGGTTCTCATGGATTTTTATAGTAAGTTTATTAACAATTTATTATAACAATACAAGAATACATGGTAAAAGTTAAATTATTTAACTAAGAGTTAAATCTAAAAGATAAGGTTAATATGGTGACCTAAACCTATCTAAAACCTATTGGTTGAGAGTTTTTGGACCCATCGCCACCTTATAATATAAGTAAACCATTTATATCCATTATAAACCGAATAGTATTTTATAATAAAATAATATTTGAAGTTTTCCTAAAGTGACCCTCACCTCTCTTATAAATAGGTACATCCCTTCTCTCAAAATCACAACTCCAAATCCATTTGTCTCATCCAAATCATACCCAAATATCTTACCAAATACCCTCACCTCTACCTAGTGGACTTACTTTGGTCATGATTCCAACCTAATGAAACCTTTTGATCAACTCAAAAGGAAACACCCGAAGAATATGTAATAATTTCACCACCTTTTTTAAAGTTCTTTTCTTCTTCCACTTCCTCTTTCTTTGTTGTTTCCATACCAAAATAATATATCCAATACCCTATACATACTATGATTTTATTATAAATATGGTACAACCATATTCATTATTCTATCTATCCTATTAATGACATGTCACCATACGTGTGTATGTACGGCTTACCATCTCCACGTCGTGGTGTAGTTTGTTATTCAAACACATAATTATTTGGATGGGTATAATAATGAGTATAACTGATATAAAAAAAATATAACATATTTATGACTCTGTATATATTATATACCATCCAATTACATATGATTTCACTATCAATATAATTATGTTGTTGCTCGTGCATACATATAGATTACAGTCTCCACGAACGCGATGGGCTTATTTCCCCATCGTAATCTTTCAAGAATAATTTTTATTTTATGATAAAAAATAATGTTTAAGAAATTAATATAATTCTGGATAAGAATAAAATACATCCTATCTATATCAAACATGACTTACATAACAAAACCTATAAAGAAATACGAATTAGTTAACACCCGAAACAGTGATACTACTGAAATATTATTAACAAAGTAATATTAGAAGATCATATATGATATCATATTTATGTATGTGGTTCTTGTATAATTTAATAACATTGATTTAACTATTATAAAGGAGGTTAACATACCCTCAACCAAGGAAAAGTACAAGGTAATGGTTAATTCTACAATCTCTTTACTTATCTGAGGTTGTTAATACGTAAATAACTACTAGGACCTCTTTATCATCCACATCAGTGTTTCTTAAAAAAATTATTTCAAAACATTTTTACTATTTATTAGACTATGGGTTAAATTAAATTATAACCTTGCTTGAATTTTTATATGAATTTTATAAAGTAATCTTTCCATCATTTTCCAATCAAGGTCCTTTATAACCTTTTCTACCAAATTAAGGAAAGATTTTTTTTAACTTATACTGCGGGTGAGGATATTTTTCACCATTATAACACCTTCAAATCTTCCCTTACAATATTATAAGAATATTTCCAAAAATAAATGTTTTCTTTTATAATTATTTGACTTTTAAATGGTTTCAAAATAGAAAGAGGTATTTCTTTCAAATAGTTTTCATTTCATCTATGTCAACATCCTTTGATGGATTTTAAATCTATTTGAAGTTGATTTATTATGATACAAATCTTCCATATTTTATTGATGGTTTTGTGATATGTTTGACTATGTATGTGTTATTTCTATACCATTAATGGTTTATGGATAAATTATTGACATTTCATATTCTATTTTTAATATTAATGTTTATGTTATGTTTAAACCTTTTTATATGAATAATTCATTGGACTTACTAAGTGATGTGTGGAGCCTGCTATAGCTCCTTGATGCATTGGTATGTATCATGAGACAAACTATTGTCTTGGAACAAGGCCTTTACAAAATCTTATTTGTAGTCTTAGCACGAGGCCTTGACTATTTGGTAATGATGTCTGGCATTATACATTCCATAATTATGAAATTGGCTATTAATATTACATGTGATTATTCGACTAGTAGAATATCCATGTGAATATTTAAATGGAACTATTTGATTTATCTTTTCCATATTATGATGAATTTTACGTTTAAAAGGATTGTGTTTTAGTATTATACATTGCCTTAAATGTATATTCTAATTTATTAAAGTTTCTACTATATTGTTCTCCTTATTGAGTATATGATCTCACCCCTTTCTATGTTTTATTTTCCAAGGATGCGAAGAAGTATATTATTACTGACCTACAGGGATAGTCTAAGGGATATGAATGTGGTCTATGCAAACAATGTTTTTTGTTTTTTTCATTTTATAATGTAATGTAAAACTTATTAATGTATCTAGTACTTCTAAGGCTATTAAACTAATTGATCTTTTGAGACTTGATCTTTTACGATCATTACAATGTTATGTAATAATGAACCAACTCTGGGTAATTAGGGTTGGGGAGTTACAATGATCTCAATGATTTTAAAGATTCAATTATAAGTTTTCAAAGTATTTTTTTCAAAATGTTTTCAAGCTTCCTTTATAAGTTTTCAAAGAAATGGTTTTCAAAAATTTTTCAAGCTTATTTTATAAGTTTTCAAGGAAAATAGATTTCAAAATGTTTTCAAGTTTTCTTTATAATTTTCAAAGAAATGGATTTAAAAATGTTTTCAAATATTCCTTTATAATTTTTCATCTTTATTTTCTTGAAAATTGTTTTCAAAAGTTTTTATGTTTTGAAAAAAAAAATTAAAGAATAAAGGATAATTCCTTATGAAATGTTTTTAAAATATATTTCAAAATTATTCCCCATATAATATAAAATCCATTAGTGTTATTCATTCCATATTGGGGAAATTATCTAATGGTTCTATTCATATTATTTATCTAAATGGTTTTATAAAACTAGTTTCTCTTTCTTGGGTTATATGTTTCTGAAACTTGATTCCATTTCATGGGTTATATTATTTTTAAAACCACTTATTTTCATGGGTTATGATTTGATTAAATGATTATGAAACATATCTATTTTTCACAGGTTATGATATGATTACATGTTTTTTATACCAATTTTATTTCATGGGTTATGATATGATTGTGTATGATCTTGTGGCACATGTATGTATGATTTCATTATGAGATGGGTGAGACCTATATCTCCATCCAATGCATTGGGTAAAGATATATATATCATGAGATAGAGATGATTATAATGGGGAGTGAACTCGGTTCATTAAAAGAATTTTTCCACTAAGATTGTCTTGGGAGTGAACCTTAACTACTAATATAGTCATGGGAGTGAACCGTGACTACCAAGACGGTATAAATAGTGAACCCATACAACTAAGATATACTTGGAAGCTATGACTTGAATAATATGAAAATAATTTTATATGATTATGAATCCTCCACAATTCCATGTCTTATTCCTTTGTAATTCCTTAATATCTTATGTTCTTTATTATCTTTTGAATCATGTCTTATGAACTGCCACTCCTTATACCAAGATTATTTTTTATGTTGTTTGATATGCAAGGTGGGATCTCCCATTTTCATGATCTTGTTCTCATACCCTTATGATCTTGATTATGCTTATATATATCCCTTATTAACCCTTACTGATCATCTACACTCATCTTTTTTATGTTTCCTTTCTCAGGGTTTTGAGGATATGTATTATGTATGATGTGTCTCATAAGGGTTCTTGTCATGAAGAACCTAGTGGGATATTATGTATCACAATTATCTATCAATTTTTATGTGTTCAAGTTTCTAAAGGAATTAGACTAATATGGTATTTTGATGTCGGTTTGTGTAATGTATTAAGTATTCTTCAAAAGTGATGTAATGTTAACGTATGAAAAGTGAGGATCACTATAGTTGGTATGAGAGAAATATTTGAGTTAAAATTTGGAAACTAGGATGAGAAAATATTAGTGATAACCCTAAAAACATGTATAAGGATAAGTTAAAGGATAAGGAAAATGTATAGGTAATTGTCCTGGAATTTTGGTAAAGGATAGAGTGAGTGGTTTCCTACCAATGAATATCTGTCTGGATACTATAATTGGATGAGGCTCTAGAACAGATGTACCTAGTGGTAACAAATCCAAAAAATTATGTCGATCCAGACTCAAGTATAACTTGGTACATTATAACAATCCTTTCTTCACACCTGGTTTGACACTCTAGGGGGATATGCTTTGGAAATTCAAACATTCTTTACGAACCATCATAAAGGATTTAAGTAGAGTATGTATATGAATAAAATAGGATAAACCTAATGTGTAATAGATTAAAGAAGGTGTCATAATTTTGGAATCCTATCAGTAATTTTTCATGATTATGTGGTTTCCCATTTCTCACACTACACTTTCTAGTGTTAGTCAATAGCAGGAACCAGAATGAACTAGGTTAAAGTATAATGTGATGGATAATTTTCTAAAGAAGAGTAAAATGGGATGATCACTTGAGTGAATGATGTTGTGATCATGCCTAATTAGTTTTCAAGGAACATGATTAAAAATGTGTACCTTATCCAACTCTCAGACTAACCAAAGAAGAGAAAAAAGAGTTCCCTGAGAGTTAGAGTAATAGAGACAATGGATGGATGATTATTCAGTTTTATTTGTGACACAAATGTGGAAAGAACCACCCAATTTAATGTCTTAGAGGAATAGGAATATGTTTTTACTATGGAAAATAAGGACACAAATCAAGTGACAAAAAATAAAAATGAAGAGTTTAGTTAACACAATGGATGTGAATATTGGCCTCTCTAAGACATCATATATGTTTAAATTATTTATGTTTGGGGTGAATGTTCATTATGAAAATCAATGTCCTAAGTGAGAAGATTACGAAGAGAATCAGAAAGGTGGTATAAGTAATGGTTATATTGTTAATTATGATGAGACTATGCATGAATTTTGAAAGTAAATAAGTATTAAGTAATTTTATGAGGTATTCTTTTTAATGGCTTAATGATGAAGTTGAATAATCAAATTTTTTATGAATATGGATTAAATAAGTGTGAATTGTTAGATATATAAGTATTGTTCAGTTTAAGTTTTTCACTATGGATTTAAAGGAATATGTTGAATGGTTCTAATAGACTAGAAAGGTAATTTAATAGCAAGGTGTTGTCCATAGGAAACACATGATTAATGGAAATATAACACTTAATACATTACATAGGTTAAGATAACGATTTTTGGATACAGATAAGTTAGATATGAATAAGTAAATTTGATGGTACTGATTACCTTGTAAATGATAAAGGATTTTTTTTTAAAGTAGTTTGTGTTATCATGGATGGATTTTACATCATTTTTTGGACTTAAGGAATATGTCCATTAAACTTTGGAATAAGAAAACATGCTTGTTTTCAATAAGGATTTATGATAATTTAGGTATTTACCATGTTTCAAGAGAATATATGATGAGGGTATAGACATGTTTACAATGTGACAACCAATAGAAAATTTATGATATATAGAGGATCAATGTTATGCTAATTTAGTGACCTTATTTCTAATTCAGGATTTTCATCTTTTAGAAGGTTTATAAGGTTAACCATTTATGGAATGGTTTAAGTTAAACTCCATATGAAGTAAGTATTATCTAACCATATGAGGATTAATTCATATTGGATAACTTGTGATAAACATTTTTTTATATGGATGGATGGAATAACCCATCATTCTATTTATGGATATCTTGGTCTATTAATGCTTTATAAATGAAAAATCACCTTCATTTATTGGAATAAGAGATGATGTGGAAATTGATTGACGCACAATAAAGGGTGAGATTGTGCATATGTAAAGGAATGAAATTAATTATGTATATTTCCTTATGTTCTAACAGTTTATTTATTCTTGGAAAATTATATTGAAAATGAATTATCCTAATACCTTTGTTCTTGTTGAACCGATAGTCTTATAAATCATCATAGATTTATTGTTTTTAAGCCCTTAACATACCATTGATCATTCACTTGTTAGTTATCAGTGATATTTATAAATATCTATAATTATTTACACTTTTTCTGCAGGTCCATGATTTCACTTTCTGTATATGTTCTCCTATGTGGAAACCTAGTTATGAGTTAATTTGGGTAACCGTTATGTTTCCAACTTCCTTTTTTTAAGGAAGTTTTAGGGTTCATTTTTACAGTGTGGGTTTCTATTAAAGAATCCTTTAAGTATTAAACCATTGGTAACTCATATGAATTTAGAGGGTGAAATTAATTTTAATGGAGGTAGAATTTAACAACCTGAGATTTTGTGATTTTTTTATTACTTTAATCATTTTTACATTTTTCATTTCATATAACATTTAATATAGCTTATGTTATATGAAAGCACTAAGTTTGACTGGCATTACACACAACACCAAGTTAATATTGAACTATATATAATATATAGATTATTCATCAGTACACAAAAAATTATGTTTGCCTTTTGTTACACTCAATCCTAAGTTACCTGTATATCTTTCATTACATTCAAGGCTGAGTTTTACCAAACTAAAAAATACTATAATTATTATTATTAAAATATTATTATAGCTACCACTTTTTCATTGGAATAGAATATACAAATAAGATTAACTAAATTGTGAAAGTATTATTTACACATGTATATAAAATGAATTATTTGGTTATCAATTTTTATAGGTGAATGTACGAACTAATTGAAAATAAAGAATTTACTTTTCTCAGAAAACTATTTTTCTATGTACAAAAACAATTTTATATCAATAAATTAAACAACACATTTTTTATTAATGTTTTAAATAAAATTTATATATTATATACTTAATAAATATTTTTTATACTCACCCAATAGATTTTATAGGTATAACTAAGTATAACTCCAATTTTTTTAATAAATAGATGTATTTTTTTTAAAAGTAATTTTACAACCATTTAATGGAAAACCCATTTTAAATCTTATGTTTTAAATTTTATAATTTCTATTTAGAAAAATTAAGATTAATTTTGGAAATAAGAATATAAAAATTCACTTCAGTTAATTTGTTGGTATTTTTTTGAGATGTTTCATTTTTTGTTGAATAGTGAAAAACAGTAAATTTTAATTCAAAACTAATTTTTCAACTAATTTATGTATATAGTTAAATTATGTTTTAAATTGTTTTTAATTTAAAATTATATAAATATTTCATCATTTAAACCAATTTAGTTCATTGGAATCAATTTCACTATGAAATTGGATATAAAATTTTAAGAAAATTTTCAACATTTTTACTTCGAAACCCCACATTGTTATCATGTGTGTGGGGTTAAGTTTACATTTTTTTATGACACTATTTTTATTAGAATATTGAAAATTGTATTTAATATTTAAAATAAGAATAATTTCAAATTTCTAATAATGTAAAAAAAATTACCAAAAATATTAGGGAATGTATTTAAAATTATTGATAGCGAATAAGGTAAAATTAAGCTTAACAAGGGACTAAACCTTAAACTAATTTGCCAAAATAACATATAAACCTATCAAAAATCCATTATATGGAAATATTTTTAAATTGTACTATATTTTATCTAATTTTTTCCATTATTTTATCCACTTGACATGGGAAAATCATGGGTGGAATTCCCTTTTCAAAAATTTACAAGAATGTCACTCCTCATCTACAATAAAAAGAAACTCACCCATCCCACTCCCTCACACCTATGAAGCCCATTTTATCATCCAAAATTAATTAAAATAACCTCCAAAAATCCCTCAATTCATAAAAAAATCCTACCTTTGGGCATAAATCCATCCAAGGAAGCCCTTGGGTGCAAATGAAAAAGAGTTTCCCAATAAAGTGGTAGCATCCTTCCTCAAGATCCTTTATTTTATTTTATTTCTCCACCACCTAATTTATTATTATTACATGATTAAATAATAAAATAAATGTAATAAATATACTTATATGTTGTTATACTAATTTTTATACCTATACTTACATGCAAATCAATCTAATGGGTAACGAACATACCTTTCTTGTGTATGGCGAACACCGCCTCACAAAATGAAGTTGTTCATTCTTACTTTAACACCTATCATGAGTGAGAATTATTATGGAAATATTATTTTTATAAAATATATATAATATATTTTTTGTATGAAAATTTATATAATTGATATAAAACACATTCTTTCATGTGTTCTATATTGTGAGGATACGATAACGTCGTTTGAGGACGTGTGAACTACCGCCTCCTAAAAGTGATGTGATGCATTCACACACGACATGGAATGTATTAAGGATAGATTTAATTAAAAATATGTGACATAAATGAAATAAATATATAATATTAATTACATAATTACCTTTCTATCAATATAATATTTCATCTTCTTTCTACCCTTTTCACACACTAAAAATTGATAACGTCGTTCATGGACTTGTGGATTGTCGTCTCCTCAATGCGATGGGATTCATTTTACATTATGATAATTATATATATATATAAGTACATATTATTAAATAAAATTTTATTTATTATATAATTATAATTCTATAAATATATAAGGTTACTTACCATTTTTTCATAACGATCACTGAAAAATGGAATCGTTACTCATGCGTACATATGGCCTACCGTCTCCATGATTGTACTGTTGGTTCATTTTTCATAAAAATATCTCATGATTTTTTTTAAAAGTATTATTAACATATAAATATGATAACTATTTCAATAATATTATTATTGAGATGTTTATATAATGGCTCATTTGACCATAGTCTCCCTACCATTGTCATGTTTAACACATGAACCAAATTTGGTTAAAACACCCGACATTAACTTAATTGTTTAAATTGTTCTATTAAAAATTGTAATAAGTGAATTAAATGTGGTAATAAAATTTAAAAAATTTCTGAATAAATTAAATAATTAAAAAAAATTATCATTCAGGAACATAAAGACACAGGAAAAGTCAGATTCAAGGTAAGTGATTTCTTATCTCACTTTTATTTTTCATGAGACACAAGTCATGTTCTCCTATTATTTCTTATATATGGTGAGTATAATATCCATATATATATTCTAATATTATTATAATTAAATATATGTGTATTCACATATCTATTTGATTAAATTTTATTTCATGGGGTTTATGTTTTTAAAGTCACCAAACCGGTAAAGTAATTTTGTCTCAATTTCCCTTCTTTGAGACACATAATTTGTTGTGCACCAATATTATTTTAAGAGGTGTATATAGTGATATTTTTCATGTTATATCATTAATATATTTATATTCATGATATTTTAATCTTCATGTAATCTCATTTTCTTACATAGGGAGTATGATTCAAAGTTACTAAGTGGTGAGAGTTAATTGAAACAATCTCAGCGTTTATCAGGATTATTTTTTATTATAATTACCTTGATGAAATATCATGATCCATATCTCAAGAAATATAACAAATTTTATTCTAATATGGTAATTAATTATATATTTATATACTGGTACCTTTTTTCCCACTCTTTGGAACTTAATATATTTAAAAAAGTGTTTTTAAGATGATCTGACTTTATTACTTCTTTCAGTCAAAAATTTGTGTTTTTTCAAAACTGTTTTTTCTAAAAGTGCTTCCAAAAATATTTAACTATTACCTTATGATGTTTTAAAGAAATTTATACCCTTTAATTACCTTTTTACAAAATGTTTTTAAAAATAAATATTCTTTTCATTTTATGATCAAGGCACTTTTATAAACTTTTGATGTGAAAAAGGAATGTTTGGTATGTACATACATACCTACCATTGTGACTGTAATTTCCTTGAAGCTTACTTTTAAAGTTTACAAGAATAGATTTTTAGGAAAAAAAAATTCTTAGTATTCTGGGTTCATTGTTTTTTTATGTGACTTTCAAAATAAAAGTTTTTCAAAAAAAATTTTATGTTAAAAAACTATTTTAAATGATTAATCAAAGATTTATTTATATGTTTTCAAAAGGTATTTTCCAAGAAAATGATTAAAATGATTTTATATATTTATTTATATGTTTTTAAATTATTTTTAAAAAAAATAAATGGGTTTTATAACGTTTTCAAGCTTCTTTTATAAGTTTTCAAAGAAATAGTTTTCAAAATGTTTTCTAGCTTATTTTATATGTTTTCAATGAAAATGGTTTTCAAAAAAAATTATTTTTTATTTATAAGTTTTCAAATAAAAAGGATTTAAAAATGTTTCCAATGCTTCATTTATAAGATTTCATGTTTATTTTCATGAATATAGTTTTCAAAATGTTTTCTGTTTTAAAAATAATTTTTTAAATAATAAAGGGTAGTTTCCTCATGAAATAATTTTAAATTATCTTTAAAATTTATTTCCCAAATAATATGACATTTTTTTATTTTTACTCAATCCATATTGGAGAAATGATTCAAAGGTTCCATTCATATTCTTTCTATTAATGGTTTATATTTTGAAATAATGATGTTTATGAAACCCATTTATTTTTCACGGGTAATATTTTTATGAAACTAGTTTACCATTCATGGGTTATAGGATTATGAAAACCACTTCTATTCATGGGTTATTATTTGATTAAATGATTATGAAACTTGTCTATTTTAAAATGGTTATGATTTGATTACATTTTTATGATACCCAGTACATTTAATGGGTTATTATGTGATTGTTTATGATCTTGTGTCACATGTATGTATGATTTTATTATGAGATGGTTGGGTATTATATATTTCACTAATTAATTGGGTAAAGATTTATATCTCATGAGATATACATGGCTGAAATAGTGAGTGAACTTAGTTCAGTAAAGTAATTTTTCTGCTAAGATAGTCTTAGTAGTGAACCTTGACTACTTAAATGGATATAGAAGTGAACTATGACTACCGGGATGGTATGAGGGAATGAACCCATACTACATAGATGGCCTTGTAAGTGATACCTTGACTAATATAGAATCATTTTATTTGCTTATGTTTCTGCAAAAATTTCATGTCTTATTCATATGTTATGCTTTCATAGATTATACTCTTCATTATCTTATGATTCATTTATTTTGAACTACCAATATTTATACCATGATTACTATTTATGATCATTGATATTAAAGGTTTTATCTTGTTCTCATACACTTATTATCATGATTATTCTTACATATCTCCCTTGCTTACCCTTATAGAGTATATGAGCTCACCCTTTTTATGTTTACTTTATCCAGGTTTTGTGGATATATATTATGTATGATGTGTCTAAGAAGGGTTATATTCATGAAAAAACTAATGGAACATTATGTATCTCACTTATGTAATAGTTTTTATGTTTCCATGTTTCTAAAGGAACTAGACTAATATGGTCTTTGGGTGTCTTTTTTGTAATGTATTACGTATTCCACAAAATTGAAGTAATTTTAATGGATGAAAATGGAGGGTCATTATAGAGGGGGTATCGGTGGTAAAAAGATGGGCAGGAAGGGGGAATGACAATGTGGGAGGGATTGATGACATGGGAGTGAGGATCAACAACAAGGGGGTGAGTGGGGGAGCTCGAATATGGGAAATTGAGGCATGGGGGTTCTCGATTCTATGAAAGGATAGTGTGTTGTGGTGAATATTTATAGTTTCTAGGGTGGTGCGAGGGGGTTGGGGTGCTCAAAGATAGGAAATAGTGGTGTAGGGGGCCAGTGGGAGAGCTCGAAGGTGGGCAAGGGTAGCATAGGTTAGGGGTATGGGGGCTCAAAATAGGAGGGGAAACATATTAGTGGAAAAGGGTGGATGAAGGAGGGGAAAAGGGGGTGTGGGAGGGGGGAATTTTAGGAATCTCCATTTGGAGGTCCCCCATACCATCAATAATTAAAACCATTTAGAATTCACCCAAATATCCCCACTATGAACATTGGGATTACTATTATTTCTTTTTCTATCAAAGTCAAGGAATATCTTGGACATTTCCTCTTCATATATTCATTTAAAAAATCCATAAACTAGTATTAATGTTTTATTCATTAGGTACACATCTATAAAATTATGAGTTTTTTATCTACATTGACATCACATACTCTATTGGTATCCATAAAATTGTGTGTAAGAGATACATTGTCATTGGTGTATCTATACACATGTTTCCAATTTTTTTCATTTATCCTAATATATAGTTCCATAATTTCTATATTGTTGGGTTGAGTTCACAGAGTGCATTAAGGATATAAGTGTCATTGGGTTGACTTCACTATCTCAGGAGGTGGTGTATTTAGAGTTAGTGATTGTCTTCCTCCTAACATGTTGATGAATATAGAAACATAGGTAATCATTACACTAAGTATGGGAAATAGATGATATTTATGTGAAATCACCTTTGCTGGTTGTGTCATAGGGAGTGGTGGAAAGTGATACTATGTTGAGCTATGACACTACCATGTTGATTAGACGATGCTACGGGCATTGGAACCAAGTTCCATGATACTTCATACAAGATCTACTTGGGTATTACATGGATATAATTTTTAGGATTTTATTATTTATATTGTATTGTTACTCTTAAATGTATATTTATAGTATCTATTTAATCATAAAAACTATCCCTTGTTTGATCTTTCTCCACCCTCAAATCCAAAATAAATACATAAAATGTGTGGCCATAATCATTACTGCACAAAAAATAAAATAATAAATTGATTTCATCCTGTTAGAAAAATTTCAAAAAATTTTCTAAGAAATCCAAAAAAATCACTAACTTAAGAAAATTTTATAATAATTTAAGGATTTCTAGTATTTTTCAGTGATTTACAAATAAAAAAAATCTACTAATTTTCTAAAATAAGGTTTCACCTATGAAACATAGTTATGGTATGTTACATCACTATGAATGGTTATATTAATATTTTCTGTAATAGATTCATGAATTTTTAGCAAAGTCAAATTTATTAGCACTAATAACATGTTCTGATAAAGTGGTATTTTTGTCAGTGCTATATAAAAAATGTTGATAATAGGTATATTAATCAGTGATAAAAAGGTTCTAACAAAATTTCCACCTATACTAGTTATTTTTATTTTCACTAATAAATATTATATTTATCATCTCTTTTCCTAACATAGATAATAGTTACCTTTATCATTGTGTGTATAAGTGCTGCTAAAACGAGATCTTCCAAGAAGAAAATATATATTATTAAGAATCATATTTAAAATAGAAATAGATTTATATAAATATATATATATATATAATTTTATTCTACCTAGAAATCTAAAGAAAACTTACCAGCTACTTTGATGAAATTCACCCCTGGCAGTGCGGTAGTGTGTTCCTTTGTGTTGTTTTTCTTAATTTTATGAAAGAGTTATACCTTTTGTTCTTTTTTAGTGTTATAATTAATATGGTGTTCACTTGTGTCCAAGAACAATATCTTGGCAAGGAAGAATATTTATAAATGAATAAACCTTAACCAAAATGAGAAGTATTTCAATGACAGACTTCTCCTAATTTATGAAAGTAATTTGATATTTGTGACTGCTATCTGGGGAAGGTTCTTCCATGCTTCTAGCCTCATAATTTTCATTTTTTGTCTTACTATCATTCTATGAGTTTGTAAAAAAGGTATTTATACTTTAGTAAAATGACCTATAATTCATTTATGACATGTGTGAATTGACTTCACATTATTCTAACAAACAATGAGGTCAGTATGACTCAAAGTGCATGATTTCACATTGAAAGTGTAACTTTACACTAAAACACACATCATATAGCTAAAAATGATGAAAAAATATTTTATTGTCTTGAATATTTAGTAAAATGATACATAATTTATTTTTTTAATATAGGAATCGACCACAAATCAATCTAACACATGATGTTGTTAGTATGATTCAAAGTGTGTGTTTTCAATAAAATAGTGTCATTTTAGTTTAAATCATGTATAACATTATCATAACCAATAAAATGATTTTTTTATCATTTTAAAACATTATGAAAATGATCTATAATTCATTTATGATATGTAGGAATTGAAAACATATCAATTTGATACACAATGCAGTCAGTATGACTCAAAGTGTGTGTTTTCACATTAAAAATGAATCATTTTACTCTAAAGAAAATTTCACATAGTGAAACTAAGAAAAAAAGATCATATTTTCACTATACATTATAAAAATAATATTTAACCCTTTTATAATGTATTTGATTTATCTTTGTATCACTATGACAACAGATGTTCCTGATAGGACTCCAAGTGTCTATTCAAAATAAAAAATAAAATTTTAGTACTAAACATGATTCACATAACCAAAACTAAGAAAAAAAGTTCATATTGTATTGATACATTAGGGAAAATATCCATAATTAATTATTGATGTGTATGAATTGATTACATCTCAGTTTAACACATTATGTAACTGGTAGGGCTCAAAGTGCATTTTTCACATTAAATTGTCATTTTAAACTAAAAAAATGTCAAATATCCAAAACCATGAAAATGGGATCATGTTTTTTTTAATACTTTAGTAAAATGATCCACAATCCATTTTTATTGTGTAGTAATCTACTACATATAAATTATACACATAATGTGGTCAGTATAACTCAAAATGTGTGTTTTAACAATAAAAGTATCATTTTACACTAAAACACATGTCACATAGCCAAGTAAATTTAAATGATCTCATATTGTCATGATACATTAGTAAAATGATCCATAATTCATTTTTGATGTGTAGGAATTTACTACTCCTCAATCTGGCACATGATGTTGCTGATATGACTCAAAGTGCATGTTTTATCATTAAAATTGACATTTTAGTTTAGAACACACATTAGATAGCCAAAATTAAGAAAATTATCTCATATTGTCTTGAATCATTAATAAAATGATACATTATTCATTTTTTTCATGTAGTAATTGACCGCATTTCAGCTAATATACAATGTGGCCGGTATGACTCAAAATGGGTTATCCAATATAAAAGTTTCATTTATATTTGAAATGCACATCACATTATCAAAACTGAGAAAACGAGATTGGATTAATTTCAAACTTTAGTAAAATGATCCATAATTCATTTTTTATGTATAGGATTCAGCGGAACATCATTCCAACACATGATAGGACCTGTATGACTCAAAGTAAGTGTTTTCACATTAAAAAGTTTCATTTTAACAAGAAACATGGTTCACATATACAAAACCAAGTAAAAAAGATCATATTATCTTGAAACATTAAAAAATGATCCATAATTTATTTTTTATGCTTAATAGTTGACCACAAGTCAATATAATACATGATGTTCTCGGTAGGACTCAAATTTTTTATTAACAATAAAAATTTCATCTTAGTATAAAATGAAATTAACATAACTCAAAATTAGAAAATGAGATCTTATTGTCTTTATACTTTATGGGGAAAACCCATAATTAATTTTTTATGTGTATTAATTAACCACACATCAGTCTGACATATGATATGGCATGTATAACTAAAAGTGCATGTTTTCATATTAAAAGTGTATTTTTTCCCTAAAACATGTTTCACGTAGCTAAAACCAATGAAACATTTTTGGAATGTTTGATATATTAGTAAAATGATCAATAATTAATTTTTGACTTGTCATAATGGACTTCACATCAATCTAAAACATTATATGGATGATATGAATTAAAGTATGAGTGTTTTCATATTAAAAGTGTCATTTTACTCTAAAAAAGTGTCACACAGACAAAACTAATCAAATGGGCTAATATTTTCTTAATGCTTTAGTTCAACAATCAATAATTCATTATAGACATGTAGAAATTGAACCCTTGTCAATTCGAAAAATTATGTGATTGGTATGACTCAAAGATTTTGTATTCAAATTAAAAGTGTCATTTTACTCTAAAACCGGTTTCATATAGCCAAAAATGAGTAAACAAGATTTTATTGTCTTGATAATTAAGGACAATGATCCATAATTCATTCGCAATCTGTAGGAATCAATAAAACATCAATATGACACATGATGTGGCTAGTATGACTCAAAGTGTAAGTTTTAAATAAAAATGTGTCATTTTATTATGAAACACACATCACATTTCCAAAAATAAGTAAACAAACTCATATTTTCATTAATACTAAAAAAATGTACATAATTATTTTTTGGCATATAGGAATCAACTATATATCAATCTGACTCATGATGTGGTAGATATAACTCAATGTGAGTTTTTTCAATAGAAAAGTGTCATTTTAGTTTAAAACATGTGTCACGTTATCAAAATAGATAAAATAAACTCCGAATATTTTCAAAATTTTGAAAATGATATATAATTCATTTATGATGTTTTGAAATCAACCACATGTCAATCCGACACACGATGTGGTCGCTATGACAAAAAGTGTGTGTTTTCACATTAAAATTGTTTCATTTAACTCTAAAACACGTATCATGTATTTAAAACCAAAAACAAATGATCAAAATACGTCTTTATAATATTATAAAAACAATCTATAGTTCATTTGTGACATGTATGAACCAACCACACATCAATTTGGCATGTGATGTGCCCAGTAGGACTCTAAGTGTATCTTTGCAATAATAAATATTGTTTTATTCTAAAACATGATTCACATACCAAAAATTGAGAAAATGGTCCTTGATTGTCGTGATACATTTTGAAAATTATTCATAATTCATTTATGACATGAAGTAATTAACAACACATCAATCAGAGACACGATAAGGACGGTATGACTGAAAGTGTGTGTGTTTTTACTTTGAAAGTGTCATTTTATTCTAAAACATGCATCGCAAAGCCAAAAATGATCAAATAAGATTATATTGTCTTGATACTTTAGTAAAATTATCTATAATTAATTTTTGACATATAGGAATTGATCGCACATCAATCTAAAACATGATGTGGTCAATAGGACTCAAACTATGTGTTTTCACTATAAAAGTTTCATTTTACTCTCAATAATTCTTCGCATACCCAAAAAAAATTAAACAAGATAATATTATCTTTATACTTAAGAAAATGATTAATAACTCATTTTTGATGTTCAAGAATTGATCACACATCAATCTGTCACATGATGTGGCCGGTATGACTCAATGCTCCTGTTTTATATATAAAAGTCTCATTTTAGTCTAAAACATGCATCCCATAAGAAAACCAAGAATGGGAGCTCATATTATATTTAATATTTAGTAAAATGGTACATAAATCATTTTCAGTGTGTGGGAGTCAATTGTACATCAATCTCACATGCGATGTGACTAATATTACTCAAAGTGCATTTTGTTAATATAAGTGTGAATGGGGATCTTGATAGAAGGTGTGAATCACATCCACTCTTGGTGTGAAAGATGTAATAACTAATAATATAATTATTATAATTAATTATATCAATAACTAACAAAAAATATCTATTTAATTTAAATATTTAGTAATAATATAATTAATAATTTAATTAATATCTAAAAATATAATTAAAATATTAGTAATGAATTATATAATTATTAACAACTATTTATGTTACTCTGACAGTTAATAATTGATAATATCATTAATATATTTAGTTTTTAACAATATAATTTAGCATATGTATATTATATAACATTAAAATTACAATTTATTTATTTTTTATATATTTTTACTAAAATAAACATTGGTTTTACTGCAGATAGACACTCATGAAAAGGTTGATCATTTGAAAAATACTACTATAAAAAAATTTTTTTGTATATTAGGTTGTAATTTTTTTTATTAATCATAAATACATGTCAATGTAGATATTTTTTATGATCTTTTTTATGTAAATTTAGATGAGAAATGACATTGTAATGTAATAGTTTTTCCAATATTTTTTTCTATAATATTCATATTCCAATATGTTTGTGCATTCTAATCTTTTTTTTCCTAGGGTAACTGCATGGATTTATATTTAGAGTAGCATCTATGACCCTTATTTGTACTAAAGATAACTGATAAAGGCCAACTTTATCAATGAAAAATAAAATACAGATAAAGGTATCCTTTATTACTGATAAAATAATCAACTGATAAAGAAATACTTTATCTGTGCTAAAATAAAGTGATGATAAATGAGGTTTTTATCAATACTCTATTTTTGCACTCATAAATATGGCCTTTATCAGTGCTTTCGTTTTCATTGATAAAATCCACACACTTTTATGGGAAGCATGTTGGTGTTTTTTAGCAATGAAAAAACCCATTTCTAGAACTAAAAAGGGTGGCTTCTATAGTAGTGTTAATATTTCATATATATAGTGAAAAAAAATTATAATTTAATTAAAAATTAATATTATATAAAATGTTGATTAATTAATATAAATAGACATTTAATAAAAAAATTGTATCAATTTCATTTGTTTTTTCAATTTTACATATATATAAAATAATAAGTATTTAATTATTAATTAAAAATATTTACTAAATATGTATTTCCACTTAATATGCCATAAAATAATTTCACACAAACATAATTAATTCAATTTTATAGAAACATGAATACACAAAAAATAAATTGTTAATGTTATCATTCTAGATTTTTATTTATTAATATTTAATATATATTATGTCTTTAATTATTAAATTTTATTCATTTTATATATTTTTATTTAATATATATATTTTATTACTTCCTAATATATATACACACACACACACATTTATATATGTGTGTGTTCATTTTTATTATTATGGATTTCACTGATAAATTTTTTAATATTTTTTTAATTTATTAATTTTTAGTTTCTATTCATTTCAATATTTTGTAATTTTTATCATTTAAATGTTTATTTATACGTATTTATTTATTAAAATTTAATGTTTTTATATGGTTGTAACTTACATAATTAATATATTTATTCATTTTAATTTTAACAAATATTTGTTTTTATTTTTTTAGATTTTTACAATTAATAACCCTTGTTCATTTTTTAAATTTATTTAAATATATTAATTTTTTAATTAAATTGCCCTCATTTCAATCATTACTTTATTTCATATTAGTTATTCAGTAGTAATGTTAAGTATTTTTTCCTTTTTTTATAATTTGTTCATTTTTTATATCCATTCATTTGATATTTTTGTAAATTGTTCATTTTTAAATTTATTTTATACATGATCATTCTTTAATATATTTTCTGTAGTTGTTGCTTGGCTTAGTGGTAAGCACCCCGTAATTCTACATGAAAAATGAGGGTTTAAAACCCATGGGACGCAGGTACTGTGGCAGTATTGTAGCGGTACTATAGCAGCGGTGGTACTGTTGATTGGCAGGTACTGTAGCGGCGGCAGGATACTATAGCAGTGGTAGGTTTCCGTAGCAGCAGCGGGCACTGTAGCATCCAGGTTACTATTCACAGAATGGGCCTTAGGCTAAAAATTTGGGCCTACGGGCTATGTAATGGGCTACAAGCCCACTAGGCCTTCGGGCTATGTAATGGGCCTCCCTCTACCTAGTTAAAAGAGGTATTTGTTTTCCTTTAATAATAAAATGAGGTGTCGGCCCCAACCTTTTAAAAAAATCATTAATATATTTTCAATTTTTAATAGAGAAGTATATTCACATATATATATATATCAATATATAATGTTTCCTTAACTATTATTTATATAATATAAAATATGTATTTACAATTAATAAGTCATATATTTAGTGAAAATTTGTTTACAATTAAAAATTAATATTAATTAAAAAATATTAACTAATTAGTATCAAGTAATAAACATTTCATGTGTATATTATACAAATGTAGTTTTTTCAGTTTAACTTATATCAAACTTGGGTTAAACACACACACACACACACACACACACACTCACACACACACACACACACACACACATATATATATATTAATTTCCCACTCATATACGTGATCAATGAAATTTCATATTAAAACATACGCACATATTATTTCTGTAATTCTTTTAGGTTTTTAATATTAATTTTTGGAATTTTATTTATTAATATAATATATTTAATATTTATAGGGTAATTCAAATGCATTTCCTTACTGGGTATGTGGGACATGATTGAGCTTGTCCAGGGCCCTCACTAGGAGTTGAGTATTATCCTACACACGTTTTGATAATGGAAATATATAGCGAGAAGGGATAGTGATTTCTGGTGATCCTTTGGATTATTATCATCATAGAAACCTAAATTTTCATTTGTTTTATTTCTTTTATCATGTAAGGTGATGAGTATTCTCAAATCATGTGCTTATTTACAAGGATCTCAATTTTGAGTAGTTTGGGATTGTGAACCAAAACATATTGATGATGGAATCTGATAAGGAGAAAAGTTTTGCTGAGGTTGATCTTCTGAACGTGGGCCTTTCCTTATTTGGTTTTGAATTCTCTTCACTAGTAAGGGTGATCAAAAAAGGATGAACATCACATTCTCATCCAATCAGTAATTGGTTTCAAAATTATTGAACTTGTGAAAGTTTTCAATCATAAAAAGGGTGATATTGTAAAAAGGGGACAAGATATATGGTTTTAATGATTTTATGGAAAGGATTTTTTGTAGTCTGAGGTTTCAGTGGTTAGAGAATGACTGGTATGGGGAAAGGGTATTATCATTCCCTTTTCTCTTTGTATGAGAGAAAAAAATTCATGATGCTTTAGTTCCATTTCTTTGAAGCCAGGATTGCGTAGGATTCAAGACTAGGACTGAAATTTTTATCTCTCCAATGTCAGAAATCCACATTCCCAAGTGTGTATCTGTATTATGATCTTGAATTGGATTTATTAGAACCCTCAAATTATATGGGATATTACTTATACAAAGGGAAATCATATAATAATGGATAAATGAACCACTAACCCAAGGTTTGGTGATTTTTCAAGGGTTCTTGTGAAAGTTGATTTAGTAGTAAATCTTATTGAAGAAGTGATTCTTATAATAGATGAGTACATCATCAACTTGGGAATCCAAATTGTAATATGTCTAAAATTATTTATAGAATTCAATTTTTTTTGGACATTATGCATCAAAATGAAAGTGTTAAAGGATATCCAGTCTCTACAGAATCAATGGACATGATGAGGAATGGTGTTTGTAAAAGGTGCTTAGGATAAATGGAAAGAGAATCAATACAAATAAAATGATACTTCTAACAAAGGGATTGTTGTTGGTGAAATAGTTTCTATTGGATAGGGAACCACATCCAATAAAAAAGTACTTGGAATAACCTTAGCAGTTGGGAAAACATAATGTGTTGTGTAGTTGTTAATTCAAGGGGTTGGGGAATTTCCTTTCAGGACAACCCCCTATGGTTTTTATGAGAGGTATTTGGAATACGAGCACTACTATTGATTATTTGGATGATTTGGGGATGATTTCTCATAGAGATTTGGAAAAGGGTTCTCAAACTTATAAGTCCCTCATTACTATGAAGAATACAAGTGCTAATATAGTCAATGTTGCTCCAATAGGGGAAAGAGAATCACCAGACATGAATATATCTACAGGTGAGAAGGCCTAAAATGAGATTACCACCACTTAAGATGATGTGGAGATCCTAACTCATGTCCCTTATTATAATGTATCTAGGATTAATTTCACTAAAACATTTACCATCGAAACATAAAACAAAAATTAATTCAACCCCCTCAGTGGAAGCCACTGGTCTAATGAGCCTGAACTATAGGGGGTGAATTCATTGTTGGTGATATTGAAAATACTCTTGAAAAGGTCAACACTCTTTCCACAGAGGTTCACAGGACACCAAATGGATGGGGTATAGAGGAAGTAAGGCATCAAATCTACGATTCAGAAAGGAGGAAGGGACCCCTAACAAGGGGTATAGTTTCCTCTATGCCTCAATAAATATTTTGTTTTTGAATTTACAAGGGGTTATAATTTCTCTAACTATCACAGCCCTTATGAATTTTATTGAGGTCAAAAAAACTAATGTTGGTTGGGATTTTTGAACTTATGTTTAATTTTTATTAGTGGATGGATTTTATTTTGGATACACTTTGTTATTCATTCCTTGCACACAAATTTAATTATAGTTTTGTTGATACACTATATTTTAAAACATGATTTCATATAGTTTATCTCCTCCTTTTAGAGGATAAGACATGTTAAATTTTCATTTATTTTGAATTATACCCTTATAAATATTTCCTTTACATATTCCTATACTTTATATATAAAAATAAGGGAGTTTTGGGGTGAATTGACTATTATGGTTAATTATTTCTCATAGAACTAGATAATCATTCAGGTCTTCAATTTTTTTTGAGCCCATATGAGAAACATGGTCCAATTATACAATAATTTCCTTAAATGATTTTAATTGCTATATTTATGATTGTAGGCTTGTTGATGTTATCCTATTTATGGATGAGTTCTCATTTAGTTGGTTCACTATGAATAGTAACAAATATAGCACACCTGATAGGCCTTTTTACAATATTGAAAAAAATAGTTCACCAGTTGAAGTGTTTGGGTTTTCCCTTAAAAGGGTAAATTTGAACCACAACCCCCTATTTCTAAGATCGGATTCAATGCTTCCAGGTCTCAGCCTTTACCCTTTAAGTTTTATAATGCATGGCTGACTAATCCTAGGTGTAGGGAAGTTGTATCAACTGTATGGAATATTGAGGTGTTAAAAATTCCTCTACAAATTGATATTACTAATGTAAAGAAAGTGAAATCACTCCTAAGAGCATGGAGAAAATAATTATTTTTCTAGATTGATGAGGATATTAGTAAGGGCGAGTAGGATCTTCCTCAATGTCAGAGTAAAAATCAATTTTATGATCATCAATCGGATGGAGAGCTATAGTTACCCATAAGAATTGATGATCTTAATGATATTAAAGAAGAAATTTCTATAATTAGTACCAAGTAAAATAGATTCATTATGAGTATATCCATTCGATATATTTTCAATTCCAGCATTGAGAGAAAAAAGGTAAAAAAGGGTGATGAATCGTATTTTAATTTATGGATCTCTCTTAACCACAATGTCCGATATATCCCATTATTTTTAGAATATTTCCAAAAATTATAAAATGATTAAGACTATGCAACCAATTTTCTTTTATTTAAAAATTTCCCTATATATATTATAGATTGTCTGAACTGTGAGTTAACTGAATATCCTATCAAAGTTGAAATTAAAAATAAACTCTTCTCATTGAATATCAATAGTTTCATTTACCCAAAATTGATTGGTAATAAATTATATGTGTTTTATTGTGATTTCAATCATGATTTTTTTTCAAGGATGTGATATAATTATCCCTTGATGCTTAAATGCCTTGTGGAATCAACACTTCTCACACTGTGATGTTTCCTAATTCTGAACATGCTATTGAATTTAAATATTTTAGTACAGTTACTATGGGATTCATTGTTTAAAAATTAATTAGTAAAATACATTCCATTATTATCATAAGGGTTGTAAAAGGGGTAATAACTTCAAACCAATCATGATATTTTCCTAGGATTATCATTCAAACCTTCTTGTTCACTATATCTAAGCGTAATAATTCAATAAAGAAAGAAGGCATAACTTGGTCATTTTGATTTGAATATTTACATATCTAAGTCCTTTTATTTCATTATATGGAACTTTATAAAGGTTATTCCCAATAGGTATATATTATTTCGAAAATTAATCAATTTGATCATTTTTATTCTTAAGAGAGCATGACTGACTGTTATCATTAATTGGTATCCTACATGATTCTTTGGTTTCTCTAGATGTGTAAAACAAAGTTATATTATATCAGGGATTCCTTTTTCTTGTTTTCTAGGACTATATTAGTATATTTATTTGTTATCTTGTTCAGTTTTGATTCTAAAAGAAGATGAAGGTTGGGATAAATATCTTTCTTCCTTCATACATTTTATATAAAGATGACATACTTCTCCAAAGGGAGGATTATAGACAAATTATGGAGGCTATTAATTCCATTTTGATTTGTTATTGGGAAGTGGTTGGGTATTAAATTAGTTGGTATTAATCATTCATAGTGTTTAGGAAATGGGTATAATTATCCAGGAAGAATAGGGGATCTCATTTATTATGTGTTAAAGAAGGAATATTACACTTTAATTACCTAGGGGAACCTTTTTTGGGGGTAAAGTAAAATGATTCTATTTTAAGGATATCTACCATCGAATTATAGTGAAAATTTACAATTTTAATGTAAAGGTAATGTATTTATCAGTTACAGTTTCTTTGTCAACTCTATGATCACATCCAAGTTTTTTGTCATTTTCTATCTAAAATGTCCCTCTTGTATTGTTAAAAAGCTTCATAAATTGATAAGAAATTTTTTGTGGAAAGCTAATATCTATGAAAATAAATGTATAACAGTTTCATTAATGTAATATATTAAACTGGTTGATATGATAGGACTAAGCATCAAAGTTATTTAAAATTTTAATGATGCAATGTTATCAAAAATTTTCTGAAATATTATTACCACATTAGATGATGCCTCAGAGTTTCTCGAAAAATTATTTTTGACCAAAATATGGAATGGGTTTTCATTATATATGTCATTATAAGTATTGAATACATTGAAATAATCATATTATAAGTTGATGGATTTCTCCTAGTAAACTTTTTGCTAGTAGTCCCCCTAAATTGTTGGAAAGTTCCCTGGATGGGTAGACCTATGAATGAGGTTGTGATGGTGACTCCTCATAAAAAACATTTCTCAATTATCGATATTACTAAGGATGTCGGTGGACCCCTCAAAATATTAAATGATGCCACAAATTAGTGGATTCAAAGGTATTTTTTCATTAATTTTGACACAATAGTGTGGCTTCCAAATACTAGGGTTGTCCCATATTGAGATAACAGTATTGGTTGAAGTTCAACTGTAACGTTATGCCCCTTCCTCATTAGCTTGGGATGATAGAGAGATGATACTTGGACTTAGGCAATGTTCCCAAGACACCAAATACTGGTAATAAATTCCTAGTACTTCAAGAATAATTGAAAAATGATTTGGCCTTAGAAATCAAGAAAACAACCAAATGTGCCAATACCCCCAAGATAACTTTATAATGTATGTTAATAATGTTTCACAATTAACAAAAATAGAATACCAACACAACAAAACACATTAGACTACAATGAGAGTACTAAGAGGAAGACTAAACAACAACCCAAAGAAATCATGACATGACTCCACTGCTCCACACCAAGTTCTGTGCTCCAAGCTCCAAAAGAACGCCATGTATCGTGATGAACTGCTAGCAAAATGTGGTGTTTTACCCTTACCTGTGTCCTGAAAAACAACATCTTAAAAAGCACCAAAGTTTCAAAGCAGGGAGTGAGTACAAATACTCAGTAGATTTTACCCAAATTAATTCCTTATACATACCCTTGGGATAGAACCATTACAATATTTTTATAAATCATTTTATATAAAACATAAAATAGTGCAACAATTACCAATAATTCAAACACACCCCTACCAATCCATTTTTCACCCAAAACTATACAACACAATGGAAATACAACGAACAATCCAGAATATATTTTACCATCACATAATAGCACAATAATTTCCACCTTCCATAACAACACACAAACAAAGCATAACTTTAGATTTTCACATACCCAAACCAATAAATAACCACATTGGAACTTCCCAACCAAGCTTTTTTCCTACTTTTCCAATCTAGTGGTACTTACTTCCCACTTATCATTGATGGTGGATATTTCATACACTATCCATCCCATTTTTATAGTGGTACTCTCCATCCACTTCTCATCATTCTAAAATAATCATAAAATGTTCAAACTAATGAACAAGCACATAGCACGCCAATTCCACAATATTATGAAAAAAACTATTTCATAGCAAAAAAATTCCATAGTACATCGTCTATTCCACATTACCATTCAATAAATCAACCCCTTTTATTGAAAACACTTTTTCACAAACCATTTCCATAAATCAACCCAAGCTCCACATTTTAAAATCAACATTTTAAAATCCAACATCCAAGAACATTTCACAACAATAACCCATTTCCCCCAAAATCCATAATTCATCACAAAATAAATTTCCAACAAGAATTTTATATCATAATAATAACAACATCCAATAGGAAACAACTAATTCCAAACTAGTATTCTAGATCTATCAAAGTGGAGTTGAGATAGAAGCCACTTACCTTAGGGTTTCGATGAAATCCACCCACCGCAAAATCACACACCAAATCTGGGTAAAAGTTCCAAAAAAACCTCTTTAGATCCATTTTCCTAACATAAAAACCCCAAATCATAGTATTTTATGAAACATAACCCCTATATATATAATAAATGGGTGTATATCTAGAATATTTGGAGAGAGTAAGAACTGGATCTAAAGAAAACCAAGAAAGAATATAGAGTGGAGACTTACCAAAGAAGAATCACCATCATCGTAACTTGAAAACCCTTCAAATAACTTCTAGAAAGAGTAATAGAGTCCCTATATCCCTTTTGGAAAATAAATATTGAGTATGGTTCATATAAGATAAGAGAGGAGGAGTTTTGGGAAAATCCTGAGTGGTCTTGTAATTAAAAACCCAATTTTTTTTCGTGCATGGTTAAGAAAAGTGTGCGCTAACTGTGAACATGGTATTGCCCCGAAGGGAACTTTTCATGGAATCTTAAAATGGTTATACAAACCATTCACAAACTATGTGAAGAACCAATATCTCATGAAACACATTTACCTGGGTTTGTCTCACGGTTTCCCATAACCATGCTCAAACTGTGTGCCTCTAAAAGCCTCTAAAACCATTCCAAAACCATCCCAAACTCTCCCAAACATTACCCAAACCCATTATATACATAAAAAGTAATAAAAAGGGTTACATACTTCAAAATAGGGGTACTACATAAACTGTGATACAAGATTACTGAAATGGTTTCTAAATTAATAAGGACATTTATTGATTCATAAACATTTTCACTACTATAAAGAATCTAGAAAAAGTTATTCCAATTTATGTGAACCTTTAGAATATTGGTGGACATATCACTTTGACATGTACTTTTTTATTTGAGAATGGTAGAGAGAATGCAACCTTTATTCCTTAATTGTGCCTTTACGAGGAATGTTTTTTTGATATATTCAATATATTTTCAACAAAATCATGTGTGTTAGAAGAAATATTGTGATATATCTCCTAGATTTGGTTACGGACTTTTATAGAAATGAGTAGGTGTGTATCCTACAATTGGGGGTCACCTAAAAATGTGATTTCTTTTATATAGTCTTCTCGGAAGAGTGAAATATTTGAACATAAATAAACCACTATTGATGGGTAGATTTATCTCATAGACAAGGACATCTAAGACTCCTCGAAAATACAAATAGGTGTCATGAAAAATGATGTCTATGATCTAAATATACTATGTTTTCTTATTGTTCCTAATATATTCAAGAAACAACTTATTCTAAACTCAATTAACTTAATTATACCCATTTTATCATGGGTTAAGGTAAATGTGGATGGGGTGGCTATGGGGGGCATGTATATCTCTATATGTGGAAGTGTCTTTAGAACATGTCATAATCTTGTGAAGGGATTCCTCTACAATTACACTAGTAATGGCCTTACTTATGAAGTGGAGAATTGGGAGATCTTTAAGTAAATTGGATACACTTTTCACTTTGAGTGTAATAGGTTATCAGTGGAGTCTGATTCCACACTCGTTGTTGATTCTTTTCTTTGAAAATTCATAAATGCACCATAGAGGATTATTTCACATTGGTTATGTTGTCTATAGATGGATTGTGAGATGAAAATCATTATGATGCATTCTTATATGGAATTTAAGTAGAGTGTTAATGCACTACCAAAATGGGTAATCATTTATTCTAGTTCAATGTGGTCTGTTGCTTTGCCTAGTTTTTTCTCTCCATTGACAAATACTTATATTAATAGTAATATTCATACATGTTTATGAATACCCTTCTTGTAATGTTTTTTTAAAATTTTTAATATTTTTTATGATCATTTTTTTTCAATGCTTGAACACATTTTATTATTCATTAATAATATTAATTACTTTTAATTATTTTTTTTAATTTATTCATTTTTAATTCTAATTTGTTTATTATTCATTTAATTTTATCCATTTTTAATATTTATATATACATGTTTATTCATTAACATTTATTATTTTATATATGGTTAAAATTTATATAAATAATATTTATTCATTTTCATTTAAACATATACTCAATTTTTTTAATAATTTATATAATTTACAACACCTATTAATTTTTTATTTTTTTGTTATCTTTTGATTTTTTTATTATTAATTTTTACTCATTGTTAATATTTATTCATTTATTATTATTTAATATTATATATTAAATAATAATGTTTTCTATTGTTTACTTTTTAAGGTTTTTTTCATTTTAAATATTAATTCATTTTATATTTTGGCAATTTATTCATTTTATATATTTTTTTATATATTTTTTTATTAAAATTTAATATTTTTTATATGGTTTTAAAGTAAATATTTAATATAAATTTAACTTCATTTTAATAAATATTCATTATTAAATTTTTTAATAATTTATATAATTAATAAATATTAATCATTTTAAAAATAATTTTGTAATCTATTCATGTTCAAGTATAAAATATCAATAATTTTTAACATTCATGCATTTAGGATTATTTATTCATTATTAATGTTTATTATTTTTTACTTTTTTATTATTTATTCATTTTTAAGTATATTCATTAAACATTTTTGTAATTTATTTTTAATAGTTTTTATATTTTCTTAAAAATAACTTGAAAATATATATATATATTTATCATTAATAATATAAAATGTACAAATAATAATATGTTCTATTTGTGTTTTTCATTTTATGATTGAAAAAATTTATCTTTATTGGTGCTTTTTGGATTGAATTGTTAAAATCCTTTTTTTTTCAATGAAAGTCAACCCTAAAAGATCCCCACTCACTCGCCCTATCCAATCTCTCACAGAACTCGACATCTTCCGCTTCTCCCCCGCGAACTTCCTAGATGAATTTACCCTCCCAAAACCGATGGTTTGTGATTATTTATGCTTCGTTTTCTTCAATATTTTTTATTTTTTTTACAATTTTTAGTTCTTATTTTCTTATGTACCATACGAGCCTCATGCCCATTGCCCCATTGGTACCAATGTGGCTTGACCAAGAACAAATAATCTAGACCATCATGTTATTGATTACTCATGTATGATGCATCTCATTCCTTTTTGGTTCTTTGTATGACCATTATTTTGAAAGGGTTTAGATATTCAAATTTGGGTGTTTTAAAATTTTTAAGTCTGGTAGTGGATGTTTCCAATTTTTCATCACAAATTCCCACCTTAAAAGACTCTTATTTACTTATATAATCTCTCTCTCCAATATTTTTTGATAAATTATTAAAATACCTATTAATATCTATCATAAAATTCTATAAATAAGTGTGTGGGTGTTTTGGAATGTGGTTTTAGAAATAAAACAGAATGCATCTCAATCAGAAACTGAAAGTAATAAGATGGATTTTCAAAAATATTTGAATCATAATATGAAAAATTTGGAACCTCTTGGTAACCCTCCAATAATGATGTCATTTTGGTGGTAAAAATTTTATCACTAATTCCCATTAAAAATATTATTCACTTGAAAAATAAATATAGTTTCCTTAAGTTGTCTCTCAAATAAGGGGAAAATTGAGATCTATTCTACAAAAAATATTAATTAATTCAATAGAATTGGATTTATTGAAAATTGATTTATTATGTAATTAAAAAGGTGATCTTTATTGGAAAATGAGTGTCAAAATAGTGGGTTTTGAAGAATTAAAAACAAGTTAAAGAGTTACATAGCATTGAAAAGGGAAGAATTAAACTTTTCAAAAAAATTAAGAACTATATTTAAAGTAGTGACCTTAAACATGTTCAATCTATGAGGTTCCTCTTCTCAATTTTCCAAAATATTTCTTTCAATAATTTATTTTTAATAATTAATACATAATTATGAACTAAGTACAGATATGGTTAAAATATGAGGAATTATTTACTTTCATAACAATGTGTAATATCTTTATTTAAGTAATATTGATTGAGTTATCAATGATCACTCATAAATATATTTCAAGGAATACTAACTATTCTCACAACTAAAATTGATTGTTAAGAAATTTAAATAGTTTATAAATAATTTAATCAATTCTTATTCAATGTTTAATTTTCAGAATAGAATTAAACTTACGATAACATTTCAATCAAACATATTCAAATAAATGAATAGAAGATAAAACATCAATTAAAATGTATGGGAAGGAATGAAAAAAAAATTATCACCTAAATGTAAAAATTCCCATAATAAATATTATAAGATTGCATAAAATATAGTTGAATATTTCACTCATTCTCTACCATGTTTACATCAATAAATATTTATCCAATCATGAACACACAACAAATTCTATCCTTTTTTCATTAAAAATTTTGTTTTCATTTCTTACTTGAGTGTCCAAAGTGGGCATGCCTTTTTCCATAAGAAAATAATTAAATTTATTAGAAGTATCAATATATTTATTCATTGATGATAGAAGATTCTATACTTATTTAAAACATTGGAATTATATATTCACACGCAAATATTTTTAGACACATGAATATACATAATTATATATTAACATTCAAATTCTAATACTTTCTTCACATATCAAAGTTTATATACATTATATTCATACCTCATGTGTATTTTTTTAATTTTTTATATTAAATGAATATTTTTGAACATAATATTATGGATATGAATTGAAAATTTATGGATTTTGAACGTTTTACAATGTAGTATGAGGATGGATTTAAATAATTTATCAAGTTTATAAAAAATTATGTATACAACCCTTCTAAAATTATTTTTACCTATTTAAATTTTTGTTATCTAAAACTAATTCATCCAGATGAGTTATAAGAACAATTGATTTTTCATAGAATTGATTAAATTTATTGTTTCTGACACTTTTTCCAGGGCGCGCGCATCCGTCTTCTTGATTGCGACAGGTACGGCTTTTGTTACCCCGCATTCACGCTTTCCAAAGGCATGCGGAATCCATTCCTTGTTTAGGGATGTTTGCTCCTTGATCGAAACGGGATGATGGGATGTCAGTTCTTCCTTCCGTGGATTCCTCCTCGGAACTCGTCACCTAGTCCGAGTCTCCCTTATAGATTTAATACCTTGTTCGTGAAACTCTTCCTGGCGCCAAATTTTCATGGACACCAGTTAATTACACTGCTTCTGTCAGGACATTCCAAGGGGTCCGGTCAGGGCAGAAAACTTCGGTTAGGGTAGTAGTCACGTTGGGCATCACTGGCGTGTCTGGACGTTGGGGATTGGTGTGTCTCTTTTCTGTCCCTTATTATAGGGCTTCTCGAGGGCGCGGAAGCCTGAGGCATCCCACATCGAACGTGGGGAATCAAATGCCATAGGCATGTACCTGAGGTTTTCCTCATCTTCCCATGTTTAACACAGGGTATGTCGTGAGTTTAACATCCAGCGGGGATGGATTGGACTGATCAGAACACTATTTAGAGTGGATCAGATTGAGGAACCCCTGGAGGGAATGCCGATATTGGGGCCAATCACGTGGTTGGATTCCCGAATGTTGTGGAGGATAATGAGGTGGCATGACCTCACCGGGATGGGGCGGCCTGGGTAAGAATCAGGATGGAGGATAGTTTTGGGCTTGAGTCTCGAAGAGACTTCCTACGTATCCCCGTGGCGGGGAATAAAAGTTCGTGTAGTTCAGGTGGTGGGGAATACAGTTTAACGTCATGTGGGATGAGGGAATTTGGGGCTTATGATCTAGGCGGCCCAAGGTGTTGGTAAACCGACATGGTTGGAATGACTGGGAGGTGAGATTAAACCTTGGGGAGGCTTCCTACGTACCATGGCTTGACATGGATCAAAGTCCCAGTAGTTCGGGTTGGGTTTTCGGCGAACCGACGTGAAGATGGACCAGGGGTCCGATTGGTGATGGGATTGAACCTCGTGGAGGCTTCCTACGTACCATGCCTTGAAATGGATAAAAGTCCTCATAGTTCAGGTTGGGTTTTTGGAAAACCGACGTGAATATGGACCGGGGGTCTGACGGGTGATGGGCTAGAACCGTGTGGAGGCTTCCTACGTACCATGCCTTGACATGGATAAAAGTCCCCATAGTTTAGGTTGGGTTGTCGTCGAACCGATGTGAAGATGGACCGGGGGTCCGATGGGTGATGGGCTTGAACCTCGTGGAGGCTTCCTACGTACCATGCCTTGACGTGGATCAAAGTCCCCACAGTTCGGGTTGGGTTGTCGGCGAACCGATGTGAAGATGGACCGGGGGTCCGATGGTTGATGGGCTTGAACCTCGTGGAGGCTTCCTACGTACCATGCCTTGACATAGATCAAAGTCCATGTAGTTCAGGTTGGGTTGTCGGCGAACCGACGTGAAGATGGAGCGGGGGTCCAATAGGTGATAGGCTTGAACCTCCTGGAGGCTTCCTACATACCATTCCTTGACATGGATCAAAGCCTCTGTAGTTTGGGTTGGGTTGTTGGTGAACTGATGTGAAGATGGATCGGGGGTCCAATGGGTGATGGGATTGAACCTCGTGGAGGCTTCATATGTACCATGCCTTGACATGGATCAAAGTCCCCATAGTTCAGGATGGGGGTTGTTGGCGAACCGATGTGAAGATGGACCGGGGGTCTGATGGGTGATGGTCTTGAACCTCGTGAGGCTTCATATGTACCATGCCATGACATGGATCAAAGTCCTCGTAGTTCAGGATGGGGGGTGTCAGAGAACTGACATGAAGATGGTGTGGGGCTTACATTCTAGGCTTCCCAAGGTGTTAATGGGGCTTGGCGCACCGACACGGAGATGGTCAGGGCCAATGGTTGTTTGGATTGAACCTCGTGGAGGCTTCCTATGTACCATGCCTTGACATGGATCAAAGTCCACATATTTTGGGTGTACAGTTTAACGTCATGCGGGACGGAGGAGAAATACAGTTTAACGTCATGCAGGATGGGGGTGTTTTCATGGTCGATACTTACTCTAAGCCCACGTGAGTCGTGCTCGGTGTGAAAAACAAGAGGCAACAGAGACCTGAAGATAACATCATGAAAGGTGTGTTCTTGGGATGTAGAGTGGGTCTTATGCGTAGAGTGGCCCAGGGAGAGAAAGATTGGGACTTACTTCAGGATGGAGGCCTGAGGGTGAAAAAGTGCAGCGGGAAAGGGATTTGGGACTGAAGAAAGGAGGATCCTTGTTCCCAATCATTCCCTCTGCTGGCCTTGCTATCGAGGAAGTAAAGATCAGCAGGGGTTCTTCCTCCTGCAAGAAAATCTAGGGGATTAAACCAAGATGGCTGCCCTTCCCCACGAACAAAGTTCACTCTAAGAAGGAGGATATCATCCCCTGTGGAGACTAGGGAAGTGGAGAATTCCCAAGGCGGGGGGACCCTACGTTTGAGGCACGAGGTCAGGTCACAGTTTAATGTCATGTGTTGAGGACGATGGTGCTTGGAAGTTTAATGTCCTACAGGTCAGATGAGGTGGGTTTGCTCTTCACCCCTAGGACTTACATAACTGGTACCCTCTGCTCCTTGTGGGAGGGAAGGCACCGGAAACGTCGTACTATGGGGGTGTCACAGAGCGAACCATCAAGGGGTCCATTGACGAAGCGTTGTCGTGCACGCTCTCAAAAATATTTATAGCTAAGTGCAGCACAGGGGCTGACCTAGGTCGTTCTCTTGAGGAGCTTTTGTGGTTAATAAATCACTACTTCTATTCCACCTAATCTAATTATTTTATGTTGTTTAATATTTTATGAAATAAATTTAATTTAATAAAATAAATGAAATTCATAAATCAGAAGAAAATAAAATTTAATTATAAATTACAATGCAATGCTAAACAGAATGTAATTAGGGAAGAAAGGAAGTTCTCCCGAGAGAATATTCAGGGAGCACCTTCATTGGCCAGCTTCAAATATTCTTAGTGTACACACTCCATCGTATGTGTGCACACCTTATTCTACCCCAGTTGTGAATGAAAAGCCTACTTAGCAATCTCCAAGAACACCCTCCATCCACCTCCTCAATCGAGGGAAAATGGTTGTAGATTAAGAAGTTAACCTTTAGACAACCACAGTGAGGATTACACCCACTATAAGTTATCCTTAGAATTAACTCAAAGAATATTGAGAATATGGTCTTGGGTTCAAGAACCTGATTAATCCCTTGGGATATTCCTCTTATTAGTTACTCATGATCATGAGTATTATAGTTCACGATGGTAAGATGAGAGGAAGAAAAGAGGGTGAATCGGTGGACAAAAATAAAAACAATGCATGAATTTATTTGAAATATAAATTACAATTAAAAACTAAAAATAAAGAAAAGAAATAAAATAAAAATAAAGTTGGAAGATTTTCAGCCAGCCTCCCTCGGTGGAGATCTCCTCCTTGGTACCTTGAAGGAATGGATGGAAAAATGGGATGCTTTGGGAAGGAGGTGAGGGCCTCCTTTTATAGGAAGAATTTGTCCCTCAAATGTCGACGCGTTTTGGACCCCTTTAATGACATATTCACACGTTCCACCCTTAATAAATGTTGTTGATAAATGTCTTGGCCGTCTTCTATCCAAATTTCAGATACTTTGGAAACCGTATGTAGGAGTTATGAATTTTTCATTCTCGGTTTCTGTTTCTGGACGAAGCATCCAAGAAGGTTCCTCCAAACTAATGTCATTCAATAGCATCCTTAATGACTTCCAACATCCTCCAAATTTATTTTAGAGACGTCCCTATCTGTCCTCGAGGTATCCCAGGTGGAAAAAAATCATTTGGATATGTGTAGGCCTCGTTTGATGTCCGTTACTTTGGGTGGGTCCATGCTGTCCGCCCGGAAAAATGCCAATCTTCAATGATTTTTTAGACCCTTTAGATGACCGATTCAGCTCCTGGTCTAGAAGACAACAATAAAGAAATAAAATAAGGATTCTAAAAAAATTTAATTAGAAAATTTGGAATTTTATTTTTCGTGAAATGACCAAAATACCCCTGACGTAAAATTCTGTCAAAAATCCAGAATTAGTCGTTTTTCACATTTGGGTTCAAAATAGCACTAAAACCTAAAAACATGATAATTACCCATTCAATAACACTTTTGTGGGATTATAAACAATGTTTTACAGTATAAAATATATGAAAATTTGAGCTTAATCCCTCCCCCACACTTAAACATTGCACTCCTGGGCAATCATCTTACATCCAAATCAAAATCCACACAACAATCAAAAATGAGAAAATATCAATGATTTTATCCAAAATAAAATTCCATCGTGTCTCATTTTATGAATAATAATTCTCTCATTTTCATTTAAATCATTAAAATTTGTTCAACCTCATAAATAAATCCATGTCCCAATCACAACCTACCTCACATTGAATTTTATGTCACTCTTTATTCAAGAGAAATTGAATCTAGAGTTATACTCATACTTGAAAATCGCATGTATCACCATAGATTTGTGAAAATTATAATTTCTCCACAGCGTGAAAAATGAAAATTAATTTAATCATGAGGGCTTTAATTAAAGGTTCAAATGATTTTGTGGCTTAGGGTCGGTGGTAGAATGATTCAAAAATGTTCCAAGTTAGAAAGAGGAGGTTGAACTTTTAAGTACAATGCATGATTAAATCAAGTGAAAACACATGAAATTCCTCACTCAATACTGCTTGTAAATGTGAAAACAAACCCCACCCCTCTTTATGACATGGTACATGAGCCAATAAGTGATGATAATGAATGATATCATCTAAGTTCTCCTCCATTTTTAAAGCTCCAGAAAGGCACAGCTTTATTTTCTTTTTTTCCTTTTTTTTCATAGAGGATGAGCTGAAAAATTGAATACAATGAATGAATGACAATTCATGCCCTTGATTTTTGGGAGGGACATGAGTCATAAAAGAATGTACAATGAGAATTCAAGCTCATATCCATTTTTTCTTCTTTTTTTAGGAGAAATGGATGAACCAAATAAAGCACAATGAAATGATGACACATGACCAATTCTCTTGTTATCCACAGCCCAAAATATTGACACACACTTCACACTACCCAGAAATGGTACACATCCCAATGAACTCACAAGAAAGGCCCTTCCCTCACACTCAAACTTGAAATATCCATGCAAAAATACTAAAAGTTCGGGTAGGTATGGAAAAATTGGCTTGTAATGTGGCTTAAACCTATAAGGCAATTCATGGCATCTAAGGGATTACGAAGGATAAATGTAAAGGTGGGTCTCGGGATAAAATGTGGCTAGCCAAAGAGATGCCTCAATCATTTTAAATACATTCCATGAAATCCAAAGCTTCGAAAGAGAATATTCACAAATTCTGGTTCTCACACAAAATTCAAGTTTCCCTCAAGAAAGTCTGGGTATTAGGAAGAATATGTAAAAGTGGTTTAGAATACCTCACAGGATTGGAAAAAAATATTTTGAGTCAGTGTTTCATGGTCATGGATTTCAAAAATCAGTCAAACTCATTAAAATGCTTGAAAATCAATTTCAAGGGAAAATAATTCATATCAACAATCATTTAAAATCAATTATTTCAAAAATCATTTCAACTCTTTCAAAATCAATTGATGTGTGAAAAGTGATAAGAATATTCATTAAAGCTCAAAAATCCTAAAAAAATGAAAAGCACACAAGAAGAACTAAGCAGGTTGACACTCCCCCACACTTAAATTTAACTACCCCTTATTTCAACTCAACAAAATATAAATATAAAGGTAAAAAAATCAAAGGGAAGGAAAGATACAACCTGACATTATTTTAGAAGTGGATGCCTTGAGTTAAGCTCCTAGAAGCAACCACTTTAAGACTACAAGAAATTAATAAAAATAAATAAGAAGAAATAAATAAAAAGAATGAGAAAAGGAAAAGAAAAGAGATAATGCTTGGTTTAGACCCCCAAGCGGGTGCTAGGTTTTTACTGCCCCTAGTCAGGCAGTTTCAGTGGATTATCCCCAATCATAAGGTGGGTGTGGTTTCTTTGAGATGAACCACCACATGTGAGTTTTCCCAATATCCATGAGTAAAACCTGAAAGTAGATAACCCCAAATAAGATTTGAATGTTACCAACCCCCGAGAAAGAATAAAGAAGAAATTTGAGGTTCGAAGAGGGAGGGAATAAAAGATAAGGGTGCTCCCTGTTAACTTCGGTGGTTTCCTCCTCCATATGGTATGAAAATTTTTGTTGAGGAGGTAGTCGCACCACCGCCACCTTCTCCAGATCTTCTTCCATGATCACCACTACTTTAGTGGTATATTTCAAATCATCCATGGTCTTCTCCATTTGTGCTATTTTAGAAATTTCAAAGGAAGAGATGTCAGAAAACAATTTATCTTGAATAATATTAAAACATGAAGAATTAATAAAGAAATCTTCCCTTTCAAGTAATTCAGCTTGGTAATTGATCTCTGCAGGCATGACCATTGGAAACTCAATATCAGCAGGTGCATCTTCTTCCTTATCTTCTAAAGCAAGAGATAGGTAGAAAGTGTTTGATGTTTCATTATTAAGTATGGGAAGATCATGTTTCAAGTTATCTTCAACAAAGTTATTCCAAGATTCTTCCAAAAAATGTTGACCTCCCATCAGTGCTTCAGTTGGAATGTTTACTTCTGGGACCTCCTCGAGCAATGGTTGAGTGCGGGATGATGTGATTAAATCTTTTAGTAGCTCCTTCTCACCCTCCTCAGGTTCTTTAGCATAAAAAATTATGGGTGAAATCTCTTCCACCACTCGTTCTGGTTCAGGTTCCGGTTCAGGTTCAGGTTGTTCTTGGGATGCGCGTACATATTCTGCAATCAATTCTATTTGGCCCTTCAAGTTTTTCACTTTATCGCTAATCCTATGAAACTGCACATCTAGTTCATTGTAAAAATTTTCTTGCATTTGAGATTGATCATTCCATGCATAATAATCATAATTTGAATACATCATGAACAAAGAAGATTTTTTTTAATTTTTGAAATTTATTATTTTTTTGTTGTTTTTTTAAATGAAAGGAAAATTATTTAAACAATGTGAATAAAAATAGTGAATGAAAACCACTTGGCTCCCCGGAAACGGCACCAGTTTGACGAAGCGTTGTCGTGCACGCTCTCAAAAATATTTATAGCTAAGTGCAGCACAGGGGCTGACCTAGGTCGTTCTCTTGAGGAGCTTTTGTGGTTAATAAATCACTACTTCTATTCCACCCAATCTAATTATTTTTTGTTGTTTAATATTTTATGAAATAAATGTAATTTAATAAAATAAATGAAATTCATAAATCATAAGAAACTAAAATTTAATTATAAATTACAATGCAATGCTAAACAGAATGTAATTAGGGAAGAAAGGAAGTTCTCCCGAGAGAATATTCAGGGAGCACCTTCATTGGCCAGCTTCAAATATTCTTAGTGTACACACTCCATCGTATGTGTGCACACCTTATTCTACCCCAGTTGTGAATGAAAAGCCTACTTAGCGATCGCCAAGCACACCCTCCATCCACATCCTCAATCGAGGGAAAATGGTTGTAGATTAAGAAGTTAACCTTTAGACAACCACAGTGAGGATTACACCCACTATAAGTTATCCTTAGAATTAACTCAAAAAATATTAAGAATATGGTATTGGGTTCAAGAACCTGATTACTCCCTTGGGATATTCCTATTATTAGTTACTCATGATCATGAGTATTATAGTTCACGATGGTAAGATGAGAGGAAGAAAAGAGGGTGAATCGGTGGACAAAAATAAAAAAAATGCATGAATTTATTTGAAATATAAATTACAATTAAAAACTAAAAATAAAGAAAAGAAATAAAATAAAAATAAAGGTGGAAGATTTGCATCCGGACTCCCTCGGTGGAGATCTCCTCCTTGGTGCCTTGAAGGAATGGATGGAAAAATGGGATGCTTTGGGAAGGAGGTGAGGGCCTCCTTTTATAGGCAGAATTTGTCCCTCAAATATCGACGTGTTGTAGACCCATTTAATGAAATATTCACACGTTCCACCATTCATAAATGTTGTTGATAAATGTCTTTTCCGTCTCCTCTCCAAATTTCAGATAATTTGGAAACCTTATGTAGGAGTTATGAATTTTTCATTCTCGGTTTCTGTTTCTGGAAGAAGCATCCAAGAAGGTTCTTCCAAACTAATGTCATTCAATATCCTCCTTAATTACCTCCAACATCCTCCAAATTTATTTTAGAGACGGCCCTATCTGTCCTAGAGGTATCCCAGGTGGAAACACATCATTTGGATGTGTTTAGGACGCGTTTGATGTCCGTTACTTTGGGTGGGTCCATGCTGTCCGCCCGGAAAAATGCCAATTTCAATGATTTTTTAGTCCCTTTAGATGACCGATTCAGCTCCTGGTCCAGAAGACAAAAATAAAGGAAATAAAATAAATATTCTAAAAAAATTTTAATTAGAAAATTTGGAATTTTATTTTTCCTGAAATGACCAAAATAGCCCTGACGTAAAATTCTGTCAAAAATCCAGAATTAGTCGTTTTTCACATTTGGGTTCAAAATAGCACTAAAACCTAAAAACATGATAATTACCCATTCAATAACACTTTTGTGGGATTATAAACAATGTTTTACAGTATAAAATATATGAAAATGTGAGCTTCATCACTCCCCCACACTTAAACATTGCACTCCTGGGCAATCATCTTACATCCAAATCAAAATCCACACAACAATCAAAAATGAGAAAATATCAATGATTTTATCCAAAATAAAATTCCATCATGTCTCATTTTATAAATAATAATTCTCTCATTTTCATTTCAATCATTAAAATTTTTTCAACCTCATAAATCAATCCAGGGCCCAATCACAACCTACCTCACATTGAATTTTATGTCACTCTTCACTCAAGAGAAATTGAATCTAGAGTTATACTCATACTTGAAAATCGCATGTATCACCATAGGTTTGTGAAAATTATCATTTCTCCACAGCGTGAAACATGAAAATGAATTCAATCATGAGGGATTTAATTAAAGGTTCAAATGATTCTGTGGCTTAGGGTCGATGGTAGAATGATTGAAAAATGTTCCAAGTTAGAAAGAGGAGGTTGAACTTTTAAGTACAATGCATGATTAAATCAAGTGAAAACACAGGAAATTCCTCACTCAATACTGCTTGTAAATGTGAAAAAAAACCCACCCCTCTTTATGACATGGTACATGAGCCAATAAGTGATGATAATGAATGATATCATCTAAGTTCTCCTCCATTTTTAAAGCTCCAGAAAGGCACAACTTTATTTTCTTTTTTTCCTTTTTTTCATAGAGGATGAGCTGAAAAATTGAATACAATAAATGAATGACAATTCATGCCCTTGATTTTTGGGAGGGACATGAGTCATAAAAGAATGTACAATGAGAATTCAAGCTCATCTCCATTTTTTCTTCTTTTTTTAGGAGAAATGGATGAACCAAATAAAGCACAATGAAATGATGACACATGCCCAATTCTCTTGTTATCCACAGCCCAAAATATTGACACACACTTAACACTACCCAGAAATGGTACACATCCCAATGAACGCACACGAAAGGCCCTTCCCTCACACTCAAACTTGAAATATCCATGCAAAAATACTAAAAGTGCGGGTAGGTATGGAAAAATTGGCTTGTAATGTGGCTTAAACCTATAAGGCAATTCATGGCATCTAAGGGATTACGAAGGATAAATGTAAAGGTGGGTCTCAAGATAAAATGTGGCTAGCCAAAGAGATGCCTCAATCATTTTAAATACATTCCATGAAATCCAAAGCTTCTAAAGAGAATATTCACAAATTCTGGTTCTCACACAAAATTCAAGTTTCCCTCAAGAAAGTCTGGGTATTAGGAAGAATATGTAAAAGTGGTTTAGAATACCTCACAGGATTGGAAAAAAATATTTTGAGTCAGTGTTTCATGGTCATGGATTTCAAAAATCAGTCAAACTCATTAAAATGCTTGAAAATCAATTTCAAGGGAAAATAATTCATATCAACAATCATTTAAAATCAATTATTTCAAAAATCATTTCAACTCTTTAAAAATCAATTGATGTGTGAAAAGTGATAAGAATATTCATTAAAGCTCAAAAATCCTAAAAAAAATGAAAAGCACACAAGAAGAACTAAGCAGGTTGACACTCCCCCACACTTAAATTTAACTACCCCTTATTTCAACTCAACAAAATATAAATATAAAGGTAAAAAAATCAAAGGGAAGGAAAGATACAACCTGACATTATTTTAGAAGTGGATGCATTGAGTTAAGCTCCTAGAAGCAACCACTTTAAGACTACAAGAAATTAATAAAAATAAATAAGAAGAAATAAATAAAAAGAATGAGAAAAGGAAAATAAAAGAGATAATTCTTGGTTTAGACCCCCAAGCGGGTGCTAGGTTTTTACTGCCCCTAGTCAGGCAGTTTCAGTGGATTATCCCCAATCAGAAGGTGGGTGTGGTTTCTTTGAGATGAACCACCACATGTGAGTTTTCCCGATATCCATGAGTAAAACCTGAAAGTAGATAACCCCAAATAAGATTTGAATGTTCCCAACACCCGAGAAAGAATAAAGAAGAAATTTGAGGTTCGAAGTGGGAGGGAATAAAAGATAAGGGTGCTTTCTGTTAACTTCGGTGGTTTCCTCCTCCATATGGTATGAAAATTTTTGTTGAGGAGGTAGTCGCACCACCGCCACCTTCTCCAGATCTTCTTCCATGATCACCACTACTTTAGTGGTATCTTTCAAATAATCCATGGTCTGCTCCATTTGTGCTATTTCAGAAATTTCAAAGGAAGAGATGTCAGAAAACAATTTAGCTTGAATAATATTAAAACATGAAGAATTAATAAAGAAATCTTCCCTTTCAAGTAATTCATCTTGGTAATTGATCTCTGCAGGCATGACCATTGGAAACTCAATCTCAGCAGGTGCATCTTCTTCCTTATCTTCTAAAGCAAGAGATAGGTAGAAAGTGTCTGATGTTTCATTATTAAGTATGGGAAGATCATGTTTCAAGTTATCTTCAACAAAGTTATTCCAAGATTCTTCCAAAAAATGTTGACCTCCCATCAGTGCTTCAGTTGGAATGTTTACTTCTGGGACCTCCTCGAGCAATGGTTGAGTGCGGGATGATGTGATTAAATCTTTTAGTAGCTCCTTCTCACCCTCCTCAGGTTCTTTAGCATAAAAAATGATGGGTGAAATCTCTTCCACCACTCGTTCTGGTTCAGGTTCCGGTTCAGGTTCAGGTTGTTCTTGGGATGCGCGTACATATTCTGCAATCAATTCTATTTGGCCCTCCAAGTTTTTCACTTTATTTCTAATCCTATGAAACTGCGCATCTAGTTCATTGTAAAACTTTTCTTGCAGTTGAGATTGATCAGTCCATGCATAATAATCATAATTTGAATACATCATGAACAAAGAAGATTTTTTTTAATTTTTGAAATTTATTATTTTTTTGTTGTTTTTTTAAATGAAAGGAAAATTATTTAAAAAATGTGAATAAAAATAGTGAATGAAAACCAATTGTCTCCTCGGAAACGGCTCCAGTTTGACGAAGCGTTGTCGTGCACGCTCTCAAAAATATTTATAGCTAAGTGCAGCACAGGGGCTGACCTAGGTCGTTCTCTTGAGGAGCTTTTGTGGTTAATAAATCACTACTTCTATTCCACCTAATATAATTATTTTTTGTTGTTTAATATTTTATGAAATAAATGTAATTTAATAATATAAATGAAATTCATAAATCATAAGAAACTAAAATTTAATTATTAATTACAATTCAATGCTAAACAGAATGTAATTAGGGAAGAAAGGAAGTTCTCCCGAGAGAATATTCAGGGAGCACCTTCATTGGCCAGCTTCAAATATTCTTAGTGTACACACTCCATCATATGTGTGCACACCTTATTCTACCCCAGTTGTGAATGAAAATCCTACTTAGTGATCGCCAAGCACACCCTCCATCCACCTCCTCAATCGAGGGAAAATGGTTGTAGATTAAGAAGTTAACCTTTAGACAACCACAGTGAGGATTACACCCACTATAAGTTATCCTTAGAATTAACTCAAAGAATATTAAGAATATGGTCTTGGGTTCAAGAACCTGATTACTCCCTTGGGATATTCCTCTTATTAGTTACTCATGATCATGAGTATTATAGTTCACGATGGTAAGATGAGAGGAAGAAAAGAGGGTGAATCGGTGGACAAAAATAAAAACAATGCATGAATTTATTTGAAATCTAAATTACAATTAAAAACTAAAAATAAAGAAAAGAAATAAAATAAAAATAAAGGTGGAAGATTTGCGGCCAGCCTCCCTCGGTGGAGATCTCCTCCTTGGTGCCTTGAAGGAATGGATGGAAAAATGGGATGCTTTGGGAAGGAGGTGAGGGCCTCCTTTTATAGGCAGAATTTGTCCCTCAAATTTCGACGCGTTGTAGACCCCTTTAATCACATATTCACACGTTCCACCCTTCATAAATGTTGTTTATAAATGTCTTGGACGTCTCCTCTCCAAATTTCAGATAATTTTGAAACCGTATGTAGGAGTTATGAATTTTTCATTGTCGGTTTCTGTTTCTGGACGAAGCATCCAAGAAGGTTCCTCCAAACTAATGTCATTCCATAGCCTCCTTAATGACCTCTAACATCCTCCAAATTTATTTTAGAGACGGCCCTATCTGTCCTCGAGGTATCCCAGGTGGAAACACATAATTTGGATCTGTGTAGGCCGCGTTTGATGTCCGTTACTTTGGGTGGGTCCATGCTGTCCGCCCGAAAAAATGCAAATCTTCAATGATTTTTTAGACCCTTTAGATGACCGATTCAGCTCCTGGTCCAGAAGACAAAAATAAAGGAAATAAAATAAGTATTCTAAAAAAATTTAATTAGAAACTTTGGAATTTTATTTTTCCTGAAATGACCAAAATAGCCCTGACGTAAAATTCTGTCAAAAATCCAAAATTAGTCGTTTTTCACATTTGGGTTCAAAATAGCACTAAAACCTAAAAACATGATAATTACCCATTAAATAACACTTTTGTGGGATTATAAACAATGTTTTACAGTATAAAATATATGAAAATGTGAGCTTCATCACTCCCCCACACTTAAACATTGCACTCATGGGCAATCATCTTACATCCAAATCAAAATCCACACAACAATCAAAAATGAGAAAATATCAATGATTTTATCCAAAATAAAATTCCATCATGTCTCATTTTATGAATAATAATTCTCTCATTTTCATTTCAATCATTAAAATTTGTCCAACCTCATAAATCAATCCATGGCCCAATGACAACCTACCTCACATTGAATTTTATGTCACTCTTCACTCAAGAGAAATTGAATCTAGAGTTATACTCATACTTGAAAATCGCATGTATCACCATAGGTTTGTGAAAATTATCATTTCTCCACAGCGTGAAACATGAAAATGAATTTAATCATGAGGGCTTTAATTAAAGGTTCAAATGATTCTGTGGCTTAGGGTCGGTGGTAGAATGGTTGAAAAATGTTCCAAGTTAGAAAGAGAAGGTTGAACTTTTAAGTACAATACATGATTAAATCAAGTGAAAACACAGGAAATTCCTCACTCAATACTGCTTGTAAATGTGAAAAAAACCCCACACCTCTTTATGACATGGTACATGAGCCAATAAGTGATGATAATGAATGATATCATCTAAGTTCTCCTCCATTTTTAAAGCTCCAGAAAGGCACATCTTTATTTTCTTTTTTTCCTTTTTTTTCATAGAGGATGAGCTGAAAAATTGAATACAATGAATGAATGACAATTCATGCCCTTGATTTTTGGGAGGGACATGAGTCATAAAAGAATGTACAATGAGAATTCAAGCTCATCTCCATTTTTTCTTCTTTTTTTAGGAGAAATGGATGAACCAAATAAAGCACAATGAAATGATGACACATGCCCAATTCTCTTGTTATCCACAGCCCAAAATATTGACACACACTTCACACTACCCAGAAATGGTACACATCCCAATGAACGCACACGAAAGGCCCTTCCCTCACACTCAAACTTGAAATATCCATGCAAAAATACTAAAAGTGCGGGTAGGTATGGAAAAATTGGATTGTAATGTGGCTTAAACCTATAAAGCAATTCATGGAATCTAAGGGATTACGAAGGATAAATGTAAAGGTGGGTCTCAGGATAAAATGTGGCTAGCCAAAGAGATGCCTCAATCATTTTAAATACATTCCATGAAATCCAAAGCTTCGAAAGAGAATATTCACAAATTCTGGTTCTCACACAAAATTCAAGTTTCCCTCAAGAAAGTCTGGGTATTAGGAAGAATATGTAAAAGTTGTTTAGAATACCTCACAGGATTGGAAAAAAATATTTTGAGTCAGTGTTTCATGGTCATGGATTTCAAAAATCAGTCAAACTCATTAAAATGCTTGAAAATCAATTTCAAGGGAAAATAATTCATATCAAAAATCATTTAAAATCAATTATTTCAAAAATAATTTCAACTCTTTCAAAATCAATTGATGTGTGAAAAGTGATAAGAATATTCATTAAAGCTCAAAAATCCTAAAAAAAATGAAAATCACACAAGAAGAACTAAGCAGGTTGACACTCCCCCACACTTAAATTTAACTACCCCTTATTTCAACTCAACAAAATATAAATATAAAGGTAAAAAAATCAAAGGGAAGGAAAGATACAACCTGACATTATTTTAGAAGTGGATGCCTTGAGTTAAGCTCCTAGAAGCAACCACTTTAAGACTACAAGAAATTAATAAAAATAAATAAGAAGAAATAAATAAAAAGAATGAGAAAAAAAAGAAAAGAGATAATGCTTGGTTTAGACCCCCAAGCGGGTGCTAGGTTTTTATTGCCCCTAGTCAGGCAGTTTCAGTGGATTATCCCCAATCAGAAGGTGGGTGTGGTTTCTTTGAGATGAACCACCACATGTGAGTTTTCCCGATATCCATGAGTAAAACCTGAAAGTAGATAACCCCAAATAATATTTGAATGTTCCCAACCCCCGAGAAAGAATAAAGAAGAAATTTGAGGTTCGAAGTGGGAGGGAATAAAAGATAAGGGTGCTCCCTGTTAACTTCGGTGGTTTCCTCCTCCATATGGTATGAAAATTTTTGTTGAGGAGGTAGTCGCACCACCGCCACCTTCTCCAGATCTTCTTCCATGATCACCACTACTTTAGTGGTATCTTTCAAATCATCCATGGTCTGCTCTATTTGTGCTATTTCAGAAATTTCAAAGGAAGAGATGTCAGAAATCTATTTAGCTTGAATAATATTAAAACATGAAGAATTAATAAAGAAATCTTCCCTTTCAAGTAATTCATCTTGGTAATTGATCTCTGCAGGCATGACCATTGGAAACTCAATCTCAGCAGGTGCATCTTCTTCCTTATCTTCTAAAGCAAGAGATAGGTAGAAAGTGTCTGATGTTTCATTATTAAGTATGGGAAGATCATGTTTCAAGTTATCTTCAACAAAGTTATTCCAAGATTCTTCCAAAAAATGTTGACCTCCCATCAGTGCTTCAGTTGGAATGTTTACTTCTGGGACCTCCTCGAGCAATGGTTGAGTGCGGGATGATGTGATTAAATCTTTTAGTAGCTCCTTCTCACCCTCCTCAGGTTCTTTAGCATAAAAAATGATGGGTGAAATCTCTTCCACCACTCGTTCTGGTTCAGGTTCCGGTTCAGGTTCAGGTTGTTCTTGGGATGCGAGTACAAATTCTACAATCAATTCTATTTGGCCCTCCAAGTTTTTCACTTTATCGCTAATCCTATGAAAATGCGCATCTAGTTCATTGTAAAAATTTTCTTGCAGTTGAGATTGATCAGTCCATGCATAATAATCATAATTTGAATACATCATGAACAAAGAAGATTTTTTTTAATTTTTGAAATTTATTATTTTTTTGTTGTTTTTTTAAATGAAAGGAAAATTATTTAAACAATGTGAATAAAAATAGTGAATGAAAACCACTTGGCTCCCCGACAACGGCGCCAGTTTGATGAAGCGTTGTCGTGAACGCTCTCAAAAATATTTATAGCTAAGTGCAGCATAGGGGCTGACCTAGGTCGTTCTCTTGAAAAGCTTTTGTGGTTAATAAATCACTACTTCTATTCCACCTAATCTAGTTCTTTTTTTGTTGTTTAATATTTTATGAAATAAATGTAATTTAATAAAATAAATGAAATTCATAAATCAGAAGAAAATAAAATTTAATTATAAATTACAATGCAATGCTAAACAGAATGTAATTAGGGAAGAAAGGAAGTTCTCCCGAGAGAATATTCAGGGAGCACCTTCATTGGCCAGCTTCAAATATTCTTAGTGTACACACTCCATCGTATGTGTGCACACCTTATTCTACCCCAGTTGTGAATGAAAATCCTACTTAGCTATCGTCACGCACACCCTCCATCCACCTCCTCAATCGAGGGAAAATGGTTGTAGATTATGAAGTTAACCTTTAGACAACCACAGTGAGGATTACACCCACTATAAGTTATCCTTAGAATTAACTCAAAGAATATTAAGAATATGGTCTTGGGTTCAAAAACCTGATTACTCCCTTGGTATATTCCTCTTATTAGTTACTCATGATCATGAGTATTATAGTTCACGATGGTAAGATGAGAGGAAGAAAAGAGGGTGAATCGGTGGACAAAAATAAAAACAATGCATGAATTTATTTGAAATCTAAATTACAATTAAAAACTAAAAATAAAGAAAAGAAATAAAATAAAAATAAAGGTGGAAGATTTGCGGCCGGCCTCCCTCGGTGGAGATCTCCTCCTTGGTGCCTTGAAGGAATGGATGGAAAAATGGGATGCTTTGGGAAGGAGGTGAGGGCCTCCTTTTATAGGCAGAATTTGTACGTCAAATGTCGACGCGTTGTATACCCCTTTATTGACATATTCACGCGTTCCACCCTTAATAAATGTTGTTGATAAATATCTTGGTCGTCTCCTCTAAAAATTTCAGATAATTTGGAAACCGTATGTAGGAGTTATGAATTTTTCATTCTCGGTTTCTGTTTCTGGACTAAGCATCCAAGAAGGTTCCTCCAAACTAATGTCCTTCAATAGCCTCCTTAATGACCTCCAACATCCTCCAAATTTATTTTGGAGACGACCCTATATGTCCTCAAGGTATCCCAGGTGGAAACATATCTTTTCGATATGTGTAGGCCGCGTTTGATATCCGTTACTTTGGGTGGGTCCATGCTGTCCGCCCGGAAAAATGCCAATATTCAATGATTTTTTAGACCCTTTAGATGACCGATTCAGCTCCTGGTTCAGACGACAAAAATAAAGGAAATAAAATAAGGATTCTAAAAAAAATTTAATTAGAAAATTTGGAATTTTATTTTTCCTGAAATGACCAAAATACCCCTGACGTAAAATTCTGTCAAAAATCCAGAATTCGTCGTTTTTCACATTTTGGTTCAAAATAGCACTAAAACCTAAAAACATGATAATTACCCATTCAATAACACTTTTGTGGGATTATAAACAATGTTTTACAGTATAAAATATATGAAAATGTGAGCTTCATCATCCATGTTATCTTGGATATGTGAAGAAGAAATATCCATTAGCATGCCTATGCAAAGAAGAATTAGGCAAAGCAACGCAATGGGTGGTATCGTCCAGGGGACTCTGAAGTCGCATCGTGAAAACCTGGAGGGTCACACGGAGAAAGGATTTTTTATCGTACCACAATTCATTGTTTTATTCCACCCTTACACCGCAGTTTTAAACTAGTTTTGTAATAAATATTCCAAATATAATAATAAATTGAACATTATGTTTGAATCATTTAATTAATGTTAATCAACATTATAATGGGAAATGTTACTTCTTTTTATTATTTCAATGTAGGTGGAGGTGATTTTGAGGGCCCTTGATGAAGTGGAAGAAAATGGGCCAAATTTGTATGGATCCATGGACATATGTCCACTGGTTTGCATATTACACGAAATTCGTGCATCCTAATGGGCCGAAATTTTGTGGTCCTGTCAAAAATTTAGTAGGATACATTTCATATTAAGGAACCCAGTCCTGATTCGGATTCTATGGGGCCCATTAAAACTGAACTATCCAAGCCACCGAATTTGGACCAAGTCAAATGTGGTGTTATGTATTTTATCAATATCTTGAGTTTTTCTTATCCAAACGGTTCCAAATGTTAGTTGGAGATAGTCAAGAAGTAGGGATACAACTTTTATATTTTCTCTAATGTGAGATAAGGCTTTCTGAAGGCTGAAACGCATGGTACAAGTAGATTGATGAAATCTGTGTGCCTAAAACCAACTTCCAATTTTCCTATAAAATGGCACTTTGGGCTCCCCATTTGCAAGTTCAGACAAGAAGTGAAGTGCTGTCAATTTGGAGTCCTATAGAAGTCTCCTAATCACCTTGGAGGTTCTGGAGGCCCCTATCCTCATATGGGAATCAAGGATGAAGAAGGAGTTCCACCCGAGCTTCCTCCTCCTCCCGATGTTGAGCTAAAAGTTGGGTGTTCCTTGCAAGAAATCTACACACATTTCAAGGGAGTTCTGATGCATACAATAGCTATTGGATTGGTGTAATTTGGGTTTTTAAACATTTCATTCCATTTATCTTATTTTATTTCAGATTTGAATGCTTGATTTGATGCATGTGAGTGTTATGCTCTTAATTTCTAACCGATCAGTGTGAGGTTTTGAGTGCGTGACTTGTGTTGTTCCGATTGGACATCAAAAGAATACTTTTCATACCCACATTATTGAGATTTCAATCTGATTTGGAATCTATTATTTCATGCATAATTACTGGACCTTGACAATATGATTGTTACGTCAAGTTTTGGTCTTTAAAGCATTGAAATAAAAGCTTAGGAATTAATCGGGATTCCATTTAACTCCAACCAAAGAATTACTCTAAACCTAAGATGAATATCTATTAACAATGAACTTGATATGTGTGTAGTGAAATCACATCGACCATTTTATCTCATAATTTTCAAAATCCACTAGGTCACTCAACTTTTAAGCTATTTTAACTAAGTCATTGTTTTAAACTCTTTTCAAAACCACCCCTACTCTTAATCATTTTTATTAAAAATACACACTCTAAACCTACCAAAACTCTTTGAGAGACAACCTAGGGTCTATCCTAGACTATAAATCAACCTTAAAAAGATAATCAGTTTGATGTGTCATGACAACGCGGTCAAATTTTGGCGTCATTGCTGAGGAGCGCTTTTGGTTTTTTGTGCATGTTTTTTATAAAAAAGTTTCAATTTTTGTGAATATTTGTTTGTTTTATCTTCTACCTTTTCATTTATTTTTTGTTATAATTTATTTATTGTGTAGGTTCTATGTATGAAGCGTTCTACTCTAGGAGACCTACAAACTTTCAAACCTGAACTGGAGAGGATCCTACATCAATGAAACTGAGACATATAAGACCACACTTTGAAGGAGGAGACATCACATCTTAAAATTATTCTTGATCCTTCTTCTTCTTCTGAAACCAAAGTTAAAACTGAACATAACTTGTATAACATGGATGAAAATAATAAAACACTAAAATAACTAACATCTCCTAATGTTGATATCTAACCCACTTACATTCAATTACAAGGCGAGGCACCCAATTTTGAACTAAAATCTAGTTTAATTCATTTATTACCAAGATTTCATGGACTTCCTGGAGAAGATCCACATAAGCATTTAAAAGAATTTCATACTATGTGTTCAACATTAAAACCTACTAATGTGGATGAAGAACAAGTAAAACTTAGGGTATTTCCATTTTCATTAGAAGACATAGCTAAAGATTGGTTGTATTATGTTAATTCACCTATTAGAGGTTGGGCGGGCATGAAACGACTTTTTCTTGAAAAATAGTTCCCAACATCTCGAACTAAAACAATATGGAAAGAAATATGTGGGATAAGAAAATCTCAGGGAGAAACCCTTCATAAATATTGGGAATGCTTTAAAATATTATGTTCAAGTTGTCCACACCACCAAATAAGCGATCAAATTTTAATACAATATTTTTATGAAGGTTTAATTCCAATAGATCGTAACATAATTGATGCTACTATAGGTGGTCCACTAGTGGATAAAACCCCAATTTCTACAAGGAACCTAATTAAGACCATGGCACAGAACACTAAACAATTTAGTTCAAGGTCCAGTGTACCCATTCCAGGTGTCCATGAGGTGAAAAGTACTAAATTCAAGAAGAAGGTGGACACAAAGTTTGAAGAGGTGAGTAACCTTCTACGACAACTTGCTCTTTCCCAAGGGAAATTCCAATATCCTCCTCCCATACATTATGGTATATGCTCTTTTGATACCCACTATTCTGACCAATGCCCCCAATTGAGAGAAACTTCTAAGAGTTGTAAGGCAATATTCCCAGGACGCCCCTATAACCAACCCATTAGGCAAGAACCTTACTATCCATCCAACCTTGGGTGGAACGACAACCAAGCCTATAGGAAAGGGGTTATTCAAACCAGCCTTATCAACAATGGAACCAACCAGGGTAAAGTAGTCATCAACCACCACCACCCAGAAATTTTCAACCACCCCAAAGGCCTTTCCAACAACCCCCTCCAAAACCTGAGCCTAGCCTAGAATATATGATGAAACAAATGGTTGCCAATAATCTCCAGTTCCAACAAACCACCCAAGCATCCATACAAGACCTCAAAACCCAATTAGGCCAACTAGCTAACTCAGTGGGTGAAATCCAAATCCATGGGTCTGGTAAACTACCATCTCAACCACTTGTCAACCCTAGGGATAAGGGAAATGTTAGTTTCATCACCCTTAGGAGAGGAACTCAACTTAAAAGCCAAATGAACCCTCCATTAGAGTCATCCTCTACTAAGGAAACCACCATCCCAACCACTGAAAAAGGTTAAAATGAGGTGGAACCTTGTCTTGAGAGAAGTCCTACCAAAGGAAAGAGTGTGTCTATTGATGAGTTACCAAGCCCAAGAATTCCTCTTCCATTTCCCCAAAGATCCACCCAACCAAGGAAACAAAAGGAAACTAAAATTGATAAAGAAATCTTGGAGACTTTCAAAAAAGTTCAGGTTAACATCCCATTTATTGATGTCGTGAAGCAAATTCCACATTATGATAAGTTTCTAAAGGAGATGTTTACACATCGAAGGAGACTTCGTGGTGATATTAAGGTAAGTTTGGGGAGTAATGTCTCATCATTGATAAAACCATCACTTCCCACCAAGTGCAATGATCCTGGATCATTCTCAATTCCATGTACCATAGGGGAGTATTCTTTTTCTAATTATATGATTGATTTGGGTGCTTCTATTAATGTGATGCCTCACTCCATATACTCTTCTTTGCAGGTTGGTGAACTAAAGCCCACAGGAATAGTTGTTCAGCTAGAAAATTGGAGTATGGCACACCCTTCTGGTGTGTTAGAGGATGTTCTTGTGAGGGTTCAAAATTTAATATTTCCTGCTGATTTTTATGTGCTAAAAATGGAAAATGATAGGATGAATAGACACGCCCCAATTATATTGCGGAGACCTTTCTTGAAAACCTCTAAAGCCATAATTAATGTCCATAATGGTACATTTTCTATGGAATTTGGTGGTGACATAGTCCATTTTAACATCCTTGATGCCATGAAGAACCCCTCAGAAGAACATTCCTCTCTCTTGGTAAATTCAATTGATGTACTCCCTTCCCCTAAAATCACTTAATTTGTTTCCCCTGATCCCATTTCTGAATTTTCCTCTTTGATTGAAATTCTTGGTAATGAATCATGTGTTGATTATTGTAGTGGTCTAGAAAAGTGTCATGCATGTCTATTAATTGATAATTTCTTGAACATAGAGGATCACATGACCATCGATGATACTGCTACGCTTGTAAAATCTAATTCCTCATCTGAGGATGATACCATTGAGCGGTTAGATGAGATTAGTGACCTCTAACTTTCACACACACTCCCATAAATCCAAAATACACCTGAATTGGAACTAAAGCAACTTCCTCAAGATTTAAAATATTCATATCTTGAGAATGGAAACAAGTTTCCCGTCATCATTTCTAGTTCACTCCCTCCTGGTCAGGAACTGTTACTGCTTGAAATTTTAAGGGAGTATAAACAATCATTGGGATGGACACTTGCAGACATTCCTGGTATTAGCCCATCAATTTGTACGCATCATATTTTATTAACTGATGAGGCTAAACCAGTGAGGCAGGCACAATGTCGACTGAACCCAAACCTCTTAGAAGTAGTTAAAAAGGAAGTAACAAAATTATTGGCTACTGGAATCATTTACCCCATCTCTGAAGGCCAATGGGTCAGTCCCATTCAAGTAGTTCCTAAAAAAACTGGCCTAACTGTAATTAAAAATGAAAACAATGAATTGGTTCCAACTCATGTACAGAATAGTTGGCGTGTCTGTATAGATTATCGCCGACTAAACCAACACACTAGGAAGGACCATTTTCCATTTCCATTCATTGACCAAATGCTAGAGAGGCTAGCGGGGAAGTCCCATTACTGTTTTCTTGATGGGTATTCTGGATACTTTCATATCCATATTGCCCCCGAGGATCAGGAAAATACAACCTGCACTTTCCCCTTTGGCACATTTTCCTATATAACTATGCCATTTGGCCTGTACAGTGCTCCGGGTACTTTCTAGTGATGTATGGTTCGTATTTTTTCGGATTACCTGGAGGATTGCATGGAAGTTTTCATGGATGATTTTATTTTTTATGGATCCTCTTTTGATGAATGTTTAAGTAGTCTTGGTTCAGTCCTATATCGCTGTATTGAAAATAATATTGTATTAAATTATGAGATATGTCATTTCATGGTGTGACAAGGTATAGTTTTGGGGAATTTCGTTTCTAGGGATGGTATCCAAGTAGATAAATCGAAATTTGATGTCATTTCTTCCCTACCATTCCCTAAAAATGTACATGATGTGTGGTATTTCCAAGGTCATGATGGATTTTACCATCGTTTCATTCATGATTTTAGTAATATTGCACTCCCCCTCTCCCACTTACTCCAAAAATAAAAGGAATTTGTTTTTGATAAGGAATGTGAAGAAGCTTTTAATAAGTTAAAATGGGGTCTCACATCACCCCTGGTAATCCAACCACCTCGGTGGGATTTACCATTTGAGCTCATTTGTGACGCCTCTAACTATGTAGTTGGGGCAGTCTTATCACAGAGGGTCGATCGAGCTCCACATGTTATTGCCTATGCCTCATGTACTTTGGACCCTGCCCAAGAAAACTACACCACCACTAAAAAATAATTTCTTTTCATTGTGTTTGCCTTGGATAAATTCAGGTCATACCTTTTAGGGTCCAAAGTAATTATGTTCTCAAACCATACAGCCCTCCGGTATCTCCTAAAGAAACCGGAAGCCAAACCACGTCTCATTCGTTGGATGCTTCTCCTTCAGGAATTCAATCTAGATATTAGAGAAAAAATGAGTAGAGAATGCGGTGGCAGACCATATCAGTAGGATCCCCCCATCCTCGGACATTGTCTCATCCCCCTGTATTCCCATTAATGACTTGTTTCCTGGTGATAAATTGTACAAAGTGCAAGATTTTATTCCCTGGTATGCTGAAATTGTAAATTATTTAGTAGCATCTTTCATTCCTACTGATTTCAAAAAAAACCAAGACAGTCGTCTAAAACATGAGTCTCATTGGTACATTTGGGATGACCCCTACCTTCGGCGCACATGTAGCGATCAGGTCCTTAGGCGTTGTGTTCCCGATAGCGAGTTTTAGTCGGTCCTTAGATTCTGCCACACTCTTTCTTGTGGGGGCCACTTTGGTCCCCACGGACTGCTCACAAAGTTCTTGATTCTGGTCTCTTTTGGCCAACACTTTTTCGGGATGCCCATGAATTTTGTAAATCTTGTCCTCGTTGTCAAAGAATGGGGAATGTCTCTAAAAGGAATGAAATTCCACAACAACCCTTGCTCTTTCATGAAATTTTTTATGTTTGGGGCATTGAATTTATGGGGCCATTTCCCAATTCTTTTGGAAACTTTTATATTCTTTTGACCATTGATTATGTATCAAAATGGGTAGAGGCATGGGCCACAAGGACAGATGATTCCAAAATAGTTGTAGAATTTTTGAGAACTCGGATCTTTTGTAGGTTTGGATTACCTAGGTTCATCATCAGTGACCAGGGTTCTCATTTCTACAACCGAACAATGCAATAACTTTTACATAGGTATGGGGTCAGGCATCAAGTATCTACTGCGTATCACCCACAGAAAAATGGTCAAGCCAAGGTGTAAAATAGAGAGCTAAAACAAATTCTGGAAAAAACGGTCCAACCCAACAGGAAAGATTGGAGTCTTAGACTCGATGATTCATTATGGGATTACCGTACTGCTTTTAAAACTCCCATTGGAATGTCACCTTATAGGCTTGTTTTTGGAAAGAGTTGTCACCTCGCTATTGAGATTGAGCACCGGGCCTACTGGTCCATCAAACAATGCAATTCTAATCATTTTGGTACAGGTTCTCAAAGGAAGTTGCAGATTCAGGAGCTAGAGGAAATGAGAATAGATGCATATGAAAACTCCAGGATTTATAAGGAGAGAACCAAGGCTGCCCATGACCATCTTATCCTTCATCGTCAGTTCCATATTGGGCAAAAGGTCCTCCTATACAATGCAATGATGAAATTGCATCTCGGTAAGCTTCATTCCCATTGGTTTGGACCATAAATTGTTACTAATGTCTCTCCATTTGGTGTTGTTCAGGTTCAAAATGAAGAAACCAAGCAAACCTTCATTGTCAATGGGCAGCGGCTGAAACACTTTCATGAACCCGTTCTGGAGTCCCTGATGGAGGAACTCCAAGTTCAAGAAGCAAACTATGAATGACATCCACTAGGTTTTATCTTTCCTTCCCACATTCTCTTTTACTACAGTGAGGACACTGCATACTCTAGGTGTGGGGGGGTGGATACATTCTTGGGTTAGTTAGGAATTTTCATCATTTTCTCCTTTTGTTTTCTCTTTTGGCCTTCTTTATGGTTTTTTCATTTTTCCCCATCAACAATTTCGATGTTCCATGATTTGGCTACCATAAAGTGGGGAAAGTAAAAATACCATAACGAAGGCTAAAAAGAATTTGTGTATGATTTTACCATCAAGGAGTGATTTTTTTTAGTGAATTGGTTTTATGGCAATGACATAAATGGTTGTATCACTGTGAAACATTTGAGATGATTGATGCCCCTTGTGTGAGTAGTTTTGGGGAAACCCTGTCACTAATATCTCCATAGATTTTTGCACCAAACCACAAAGTGTGAATATTTATTACTTAATATAAGGTAAATATATGTTGGGTTAATATTTTTCAGCTTGAAATGATATTTCCATACGTTCATACCTTATCCGATCTATTTCATTACTGTACCAGATTGACCTATGTGTGTGTACCTAATGTCCGACTATTGTATGCCCTCAAAAAAATTGGTTGTGTCTTGGGTAGGTCAAAAACCACTCCTCCTCAACCTTTGATCTTGTTATAACTATTGAAATTAGTGTCATGAGGAGATCAAACAAGGGTTGAGAGATGAGTGTGAGATTTGTTCCAAATGAAACTTCAATAAAAATATAATAAATGAGGAGAGTGATGAAATGTGAAACATATGGGGATATCTAGGTCGGGAGCTTATGGTTTGACTTCTGGGAATACTTAAATGAGTGGGTCTTGAAATATGATTGCAAAGGATGTAGGACAGGTTCGGTGACAAAATCATTTAAGCTGAAAAATGTTAAAATAACATATATTTATTGGATAGAAAGTGGAAAGAATAGCATGGAATAGTTTTCACACACACATGGAAAGTTAGTGTCATGGTTTACTTCTGAATTCCTTTATCAATTGGGTATCGTTAATCTTTTTGAATTTTACTATGATATGATTTATGAGACATCCTTTTCTATTTTCAGTAGGAAGAACTCCTTAGTGTGGTTCATGCATTGATCACTTTACTTTAAATAAAATTTCCTCAAATGTTAAATCTTCAGGATGTTGTAAATATATATATATATATATATATATATGTGCATCATTTTATTTGGATATGTGACTTTTCTCAAGAGTGCAAATGTTTAGGTGTGGGGGTGTGATCGTACCACAATTCATTATTTTATCTCACCCTTACACAGCAGTTTTAAACTAGTTTTGTAATGATTATTCCAAATATAATAATAAATTTCACTTTATTTTTGCATCATTTAATTAATGTTAATAAAAATTATAATGGTAAATTTTACTTGTTTTTATTATTTCAATGTAGGTGGAGGTTATTTGGAGGGCCCTTGATGAAGTGGAAGAAAAATGGGCCAAAATTGCATGGATCCATGGACATCTGTCCACTATTTTGCATAGTAAACGAAATCCGTGCATCGAAATGGGTTAAATGTTGTGGTCCTATCCAAAATTTAATATTATACACATCATATTAAAGAACCCAATCCTGATTAGGCTTTTATGGGGCCCATTCGAACTAGTCTGTCAAAGCCACTGAATTTGGACCAAGTCAAATGAGGTGTTTTGTATTTTATCAATATCTTGAGATGTGGTTGTCCAAATAGTTCCAACCTTTTGGTGGAGATAGTCATGAATTAGGGATAAAACTTTTCTATTTTTCTCCAAAGTGAGATAAGGTTGTCTAAAGGCTGAAATACGTGGTACAAGTGGATTGATGAAATCTGTGTGCCTAAAACAACCTTCCAATTTTTCTATAAAATAGCACTTTGGGCTCCCCATTTGAAATTTCGGCCAAGGAGTGAAGTGATTCCAATTTTGAGTCTTATAGGGGTCTCCTAATCACCTTGGAGGTTTTGGAGGCCCCTATCCTTATAGGGGAATCAAGGATGGAGAAGGAGTTCCACCCGAGCTTCCTCCTCCTCTCGATGTCGAGCTAAAAGTTGGGTGTTCGTTGTGAGGGAGCTACACACATGTCAAGGGAGTTTCGATGCATACACTAGCTACTGGTTTGGAGTAATTTGTGTTTTTAAACATTTCATTCCATGAATCTTATTTTATTTCAGATTTGAATGCTTGATTTGATGCATGTGAGTGTTATGCTCTTAATTTCTAACCGATCGGTGTGAGGTTTAGAGTGTGTGACTTATGTTGTTCTGATTGGAAATCACAAGAATCCTTTTCATACCCACCTTATTGGGATTTTAATCTTCTTTAGAAGCTCTTATTCCATGCATAAGTACTGGACCTTGACAATACGATTGTTACGTCAAGGTTTGGTCCTTAAAGCATTGAAATAAAAGCTTAGGAATTAATCGGGATTCCAATTAACTCCAACCAAAGAACTACTCTAAACCTAAGATGAATCTCTATGAACAATGAACATGATATGTGTGTAGTGAAATAACATCGGCCCTTTTATATCATATTTTTTAAAATCCACTAGGTCACTCAACTTTTAAGTTATTTCAACTAAGTCATTGTTTTAAACTCTTTTAAAAACCACCCCCTCTCTTAGTCATTTTTATTAAAAATACACACTCTAAACCTACCAATGCTCCTTGAGAGATGACCTAGGGTCTACCCTAGACTATAAATCAAACTTAAAAACATAATCAATTTGACGTGTCACGACAATGCAGTCAAATTTCCAAGTAGAGGGGTCCATAGGCAGGGACCTTGTGGAACACTATCGCTCCACGTGGTGGAGGGCACTTGCAAAGGGGTGTGCTTCGTGAAGTGGGTTGCCTTAGCCTTATAATGGGGCGGAGGTGCAAATGGGAGGTTCATCGTGAAGTGGAAGGGCATTCACGGAGCACTGTCTCGCAGAGAAAAGGTGCCTCATGAAGCAAGGTGTCGGGAAGCAATGTGCTTCACGAGGTATAGTGACCCTGGCTTAGCATGTGAATCATGTGTACATGAAGGGTGCTTCATGAAGCATAAATGCTCTGCGATGACCTGGGTCCCCTTGGGGATCCCATTCCTTTGCGAAATCCCTTTGGATTCACAAAATCTATACGTCCCAAAAGAGGGGATCAAGATGAGACAAATGGGAGGCACTTCACATAGCGGAATTACCTCACACAGCTCATGGTTCACCGAGCGGAAGAGTGCTTCGCGATTCGGGAGCTGGGAATTAAAAGGGTTGGATTGTCTGTCCCTTGGGCTCAGGGGGATCCCGGTATTAATAGGCAAGAGGTACCATGGAGTGGAGCTCACGTGGCATGAAGAGGGGCTTGGGGATTCGCGGCGGGCTCGCGAATGTCAAATGTGTTCACGGAGCATCCCACCTCTGTTGCTTCGCAGCGGGCTCGCGAACGTCATATGCGTTCCCGGAGTGTCCCGCCTCTGTTACTTCATGGTAGGAACATGAACATAAAATTTTTTCATGGAGATTCCCACCTCCGTTGCTTCACGGTAGGCTTGCGAATGTCAAATGCCTTTGCGGAGCCTTTGCCTTCCTTGCTTCGCGGCGGTTGCGGTGCTGGGGGGATTCCGTGAAGTGGATTCACGAGGCGGCCTATGGGGCTGTCTTGGGGCCTTCTCTTGGTTCCGAATTTTGGCTCCAACAAATGCCCCCCTACTCATACTTGGAGATATAGAGAGATCAAGGGTCGAATTATGAGGTAAATTGCCAAAATCCTCAGTCATTCGCGGTGCGGACTCACGAAGAGGGCTTGTGAGGCAGACAGGGGACACACGGGCTGGGCACACCGCGAAGCTCCGTGCGGACTGGACGCGTCGCGAAGGTCTGATGGGCATCTCCTATAAATAGGGGGCCTACCATCTCTTTGGTCCTTTCCTTTCTCTGCGATCTTGTCTTCTTTCTCTCTCAATTCGCGAAGCTTTGTGTACTCTACGAGTGATCTATGTGAATCAGGTCATCGCGGTGCACAGTGAGTCCTTAACTTCGCGTTTGCGCTCCGTGATCTGTCTTTGAACGCCGAGGCAGCGCCCCCGTGAACAGTCTTCACGAGAGGCCTTCACGAATGTGCTTTTCTACCAATCTTTCAGAACTAGCCATAGAAACATCACAACTCCAGAACGAATGTCCCATCAAGAAGCTGCCCAGGGGGTCCTTGCAAATGCCGCTCGGAGGGATGAAATGGAGAATAGTTTGGGGCTAGGTGAGCTAGTACGGAGCCACTCAGACCATTTTTCTTTAGTGTATATGTTGTCAGAGAGCCATAAGAACTACCGATTGTGTAGGAGGTTACCCTTGTATGGCTTCAGGCTGAGGGATGGCGTCTTCATCCCTGAAGCAGGTAGAGATGATCCAGCTTACTAGTTCCAGAGCACGTCGTGTCAGCACCGATGGTTCAGGGCTCCCGATGGTCATGCCCGGGAGGATTTCATGCCTTTCATCGCCGACTACCTATAAAATCACCAGAACAATGTCGATCGGAGGTCATTGTAGCCAAATATGTCCCCTCCCTGTATCAAACCATCCTCAAGGTGGTGCTGGGGAACCCAAAGAAGGTGTGGTCCAAGGAATGGATTTTGCGCCAGGGCGGAAACTTCACCGATGATTGGGCATGGGCCTACTAGGTAGGCGCTTCGTGTGAGGAGTTTGGAGTAGAGATGAGAAGATTGGGGCTCTATGAGGCAGCTTGGGCTTCCCAGTTCCATATCTACCAGCCGAAGTAGTTGATGCGGGAGCTGTTGAGTCGGTGGTCATCGGGGACCAATACCTTCCACTTGCATATAGGGAGGTCGGCATCAGCCTATGGGACGTGCATCAGATTTTAGGGCTCCTGATATAGGGTCCAATGTACGATGAATTCCTCCAGGCTATGGGTGTGTGGGAGGATCTAGAGAAGATGTCACGTCTGGCGATGGCACTGATGGAGCTCATGCCTGAGGAGGACAACGAGGTCGTGAGGGATGTCCACTTCAAGCACTGGTTCAAAAAGTTTTTAAACTTCCTAGAAAACAGGTAGTTCTCAAAGAGGCCTCTAACTTTCCCAAAGGGTTTCCAGATTTAGGAAAACCCAAACTGGTGGCTGTTGGAGAATAGCTAGTGGAAGACCTAGGGGTTCAGTGTCAGCATTGAACAATGACCAATAGTCAGGCTGGCGGCATTCATCACAGCTCTCATCTGCGGTTGGATCCTGCCATTGAGGGATACAAACATGGGAGTGCGACCAAGTAGTTTCATCATGGCATCCACTTTGGCGACAGGAGGGCGGGTCAACCCGGGGACCCCGATGCTCACCAAGTTGTACAAAATTTTATGGCACATTAGTGAGGGGGAGAGGCCACATAGGGTATCCGGGTCATTCCACCTCATGTACAGGTGGATGGCGGCGCACATCAGGGGGATCTACAAGTATATGAACCCCATCTCACCTCCAGGGTCGAACTTCTGTCCCTCAATCTTGAATGTCGTGGGGAGATTTCCGATCAAGCTAACCGCACCATCGGTTCTAAACCGAGTGTGGAGGGTGGAGGAATTCAATTTCCATCTGTTCTATCTACCAACTAGGGCCTTTACAGATGATGGTCCGGGAACGGAAGAGCACTGAGCCTACCTCTTAGCCTTTCGAGGTGGGGTCTTGGTGGCTAGGGTGGATCACGAGCATCTTTGTGAGCCATACACCCCACAATGGTTTTCCAGGAAATTATGGTTCCTGCAGTGGCTGACCACGCAGGTCTACCTAGGGGTGCGCTATGAGGATCACCCATGTGTGATGAGGCAGATGTGGCTCATCTTCACATGGGAAGATGGGAAGATGGGAAGATGTGGAATGTATTGCCTCTACCAACCACCATCCTTGGGTTGATAAAATAATATTCCTAGATCTGGGAGGTGGAATATCCAGGAAAGATGTTGAAGCGGTCAACCATCCTGGTCAGTGAGGGTGAGCCTCCCCGATCTCAGGGCTGAGGCCGAAAGGCGATAAGGGCCTCCCGTAGTGGCGGGGCTGCTGTAGCAGTGATGCCTGCACCCATTAAGGAGGGAGAAGCAGCAGTGGATATGGCAGTAGCAGCGAAGCTGGTGGTCCCAAGAGAATAGAGTCATCCAGAGGGGCGGCCACCGATGGGATTCCGTAGGATTTCCACTCAGGCCCTGGGGAAACGATTGCGCCACATTGACATGCCAGAGAATGTTGTCTTCCTGGAGGCCTGGGACATCTGGGAGGCCAACCGAAAATTCCTCGGCCCATCCGAGTTATAGAATTACCTTAACCGCCTTAGGATGGACTTGTCGGGAATTAGCCCTATTAGAGCCGGTTTTGCTGTATCCCAGGCAGAGGCGGAGTAATACATAGCTGAGATGGAAGACATCATCCACTCCCGGGGCGCCCTGCCCCCAATGATAGATCAAGTCAGGGTGTTGTTGGATCGCACGGTCCCTCCACAACTGTCATCCTCTGATCTGAGGGAGCACTTCCCCCTATCGGACGAATCAGACGCGTCCTCCTGGGGAGACGAGGCTGGTAGAGAAAGTCCTTCAGAGGAGGGTGAAGTCGATGACCACTCCTCAGATCTTGAAGATTTCACGGAGGCCCTCGAGGTAAAATCCCAAGTTCCTTCTTCAGAGGCTGCCCTTAGGTTACTCTGGATTCCTTATCAGGGTATGTACTATGCAGGGGGACCATGTGCATAGACCTCGTTCTCTCCCCTCAGCGAGTGCCGACGCGGGACCTTCAGGTTCCACGCCTGTGGTTGCGTCAACTTCTGTGTCTAGTGGGGCTGGGATAGTAGAGGTGGCTCCCCCAGAGTCTCCAGACCTGCCAACTATATACGGGGTGGCCATGTCTCGGGGTTCCGATGACATCGACCCAAGAGCGAGACCATGGATTTGACCTGTGTAAGTCTCCTCTACATAATTCACAACTTCCATCCCATGACCACGTTAACTAAAATTCATGTCCCCTTTTTGGCGTGTACAATCCTTCAATTGGCCTAGGCTGATGCGGTGAAGTTGGTCGGGGCTTCTGGTAGTGCCTTTCCTCGGGGCATGCCAATGTTCATGGAGGTGGTCATCCGGCCTGACCGAACTACAACACTCTTGATCTCTGGCGGGGATGCTAGTGGGACCGCACCTGGGGTTATCGAGGTGGGATCTGATGATGAGGATCAACCAGACGATTCAGGGCCTACCATGACTAATCCAACACCAGATGTGGACCTTGACAAGGATTTTCTGGGGGTATTCCCTGTATATGAGCATGCCAATTGTGCGGACTGGGATGAGATGGCCTCTGATGAAGAGGACAGCAAAATAGACCGTCGCTGATCGTGGAAGCTGATCGCGCGCTTCATCAACGACACCCCCCAAGCACTATGGTTGGATGAAATGGATATACTTTGCTCCTGACTATGCGAACTTTGTGTTAGGGGAGTAGACGCCTGGTTTCCTCACATGCTCATCCGAGATATTATGGCGGAAAAGATTCAGGAGTATGACCATGGCCTTGGAATGGGCTAGCAGCGAAAGAAGGCGGTAAACATCAAGAGGCTCCAGAAGGATGAAGACGATGCCCAAAGGTTGCAGAATCGGGCGGATGAATAGTTGACCTCTCTCAATGTGCAATCTGAGATAATATCAAGATTGAAGTCCCAGCTAGCTGAACCCAAAGATGTCCTAAGGTGAGCTTCTGGGGAGATGGTCTTCATCTGGACCGATGTGGATCAGGCTCAGATTGCGGCCAACGAATTGCACCCTCTCACTGCCGAGGAGGAGAAGGATGTGAACAGGCAGTAAAATCTCTTGGACGCCACCAGCCAGAGGGTGGTTGAGCTGTAATGTTTCTTCAACGAGGTCAATCTATCCATGGGGGGAGTCGATCCCCAAGCACGGTAATGATTAAAAACCATTTAAACGTACTTTCATGCTTTGAATTTTTGAATTCCATAGCATGCACGAGTTTCATTATTCACATTGGTTTACTGTATCCTTGTGATGTTTACAAGGCATCCAGTGATCATTCCCTAAGCTCACATGGGTTTGGCCCGATGTGAGAAACAAGGGGTGACCACCTTATCACCTCATCCAAACGTAGGAGTGCAAACCAAGATTTGGGCATATGGGTTTTGAACAACCGTCCCGGATTTCCGAGAGGAAATGGGAGAGACCTGGCTGGATAATGAAGCTCTTAGAACATCCGAATTACTATTTTCCTAGCGTGCTCTTGTGCAGGAATGGTGTAACTCCAGGGGTGCTGAAATCAGTCCGAACAGATGGGAATGGGAAGTGTGAATCATGATACCCAATATTTGGAACATTGTGGGGGTGTCATGAAAATAAATAATAACTGTTGACTACATTTGAAACACGGTATTCTTATTTCATTAACCTGGAGTGGGGATAGAAAATGAGGGTCGACCGTTGACCATGTTTGAAATAGGCGACCTATCACAAATTCCATCCGTTAGTCTTCCGGAACGTTGGCCCAGGACAGTAGGCGGGTCATAGGCTGAGCATCGATACTATTAGGGGGTTCCTCCAGACATGAAAGAGGAAAAGGGTCTGAATAAGGGGCACGCAAAGCATGGAACGTGGAGTGAGGGTTTTTTCGAATAGAATTCAGCACTCTTGAAATTACGCCACCGTGGCGGAAGCACACTGGATGGATGCATCAGTTTGATCATGGATCAATCCTTCTTTTAGACAGGGCCTCTCTGGCGAGGGGGTTGTCACTTCCCAATTCCATCATGGGGAATCCCTAACTTTTTTGGGGAAAAATTGCAGTTACATGGTTCCCCACGAGGGATCAAGACAGGAGGCTAGAAATGGGGAGGAACAGCACCTTACAATTCCTGGGGCTGGACCCTAGGTGAAATATCGGGTTGTCTCTATATATCCTGTAAGGATGGGAATCAAGCCATATGTAATTCTGGAATCACAGTTTAACATCATGTGGGATGGTGAAAATCCTGACTGTGTCGGTGTACATACTACCAAAACTACTAATACCACATGAGTCATGCTTGATGTGGGAAACAAGAAGTATTGGTGGGAATTTCTCGACACAGGAAGGGGCATGTTAGGGTGAAGGGATGCTTGGTGAATACTCACCCAATAATTCTAACTTGTCCATGTAGTGCACCTAAACTTGTGAAGTGATAAAGTTGAGTATGTCGGAATTCCACTTGAACATGAGGAAGTGGAAATGTGTGAATCATGATGCTCTAAATGTGGACCACAACGATGGTGGCATGACAATGGAGGATAACTGCTAACCATGGTAGAAACATAGCATCCACATCGCGTTAGCTTGGAATGGGGACAGACAAATGAGGGTCGACCGTTAACCATGTTCGAAACACGGGACATGTCACAAATGTCACCAAAGATCCTTAGGGGCATTAGCCCAGGATGGTAGGTGAGCTGATGCAGCATGAGACCAGGCCGTTAAGGGGTCCCTTATGATATGGAAGAGGATGAGGATCTAAATAGTGAACTCATGAAGCTTGGACATGGAATGAGGGTAATGTCTCCATGAAAATTCCACACTTCGGGCTATTTGTCAAAACACATCTGAATACGGAAATGAGACGTAGTAGATAGATGGAGTCGAGTCCCTTACCATAGAGAGATCTTAGTTTAGGATCATAGAACCCGGTCCATGGATGTTAAGAAACGTGGGAGACACATGGTGGGGTAATTACAAAAACCCGACGTGCATGGGAACCAGGGGTTCCGACCACCACTCGTTCCTTAGAGAGGATTTAGGTTGAGGGACCAAAGATGAGAATTGAGTTGGGCCTGAGGAAAAGTGCACATTCATTCTTACATACCCCAGGAGGATGGGGATCAAGCTGTATGTAGTTTTAGAGGTGGCACGGTAAGGTACCAATGCCAGGCGAAAAAGGAGGGTGCGGGCGTGGCCCTCGCACCATGAGAAGCGGAATTTGATAAATATTTTTTGTACTTTATGGTGAGTGGTTTTTTGTTGTGAAGCGATAGACCTAGGGTAGAAAGCCCTAGAATCTCCACAATAATCAATCCATATACAGTCATTGAAAAATGGTATGGTAAATGACTGATACCCAACGTGATGTCCTCTATGATGAGGTCATCACAATGTAGTGCGGTTTTTCATCATGAGGCCATGATGATAATATCACAGTTTAGGGTCATGTGATGGGACCAATCATGCATTTTAATTTCATGAAGCATAGACGTAGCAGAGATGATGCTAGGTGGGGAATGTGTACGGTGCAATAAAACATCCCCGGCGTGAATGGGGAAATGATCCCATATTACACCGTATGTAATTTCGAGAGGGGAACCTCAGGACAAGGGGACCAAATAGGGGTAAGAGGGAATGGGGATGGAGAAAATAGCTCCCAACTAATCTGGACCTGAAAAAGAGGCTTTCGGGTGGTCTTACATATCCCATAAGGATGGGAATTAATCCACACATAGTTATGCAAAAGGGGCGATATGAAAGGATCTTAGTTTATGGTCTTAGAACTCAGACCATAGAGAAGAAGAACTATACCAAGTAAAGGCAGATCCTAACCCAATTCCTAAGCCTACATGAGTTGAACTTGGTGTAGGAAACAAGGGCAGATACAGTATTCATGATACATGACATTCATGTAAGGGGGAAAATCGGTGGAGCCCCGAACGATCGCCCTGTCGCGGCTTTTTTTCCTCCTAAAGTGAGAATGCGCACTGAGGAATATTACCAAGAGTTTCAAAGTTCTACTTGGACATGGTGAGGTGGAGGAGGATGTGAATCATGTAACCGACATTTTGGTCTTAATGGGGTTGGCATGGCTATGGAGTATAACTTTTGACAGTGGTGGAAATGCATTATCCATATCGTGTTAGCCCAAAAATGGGAACAAAAAATGAGCATCGACCACTGACCATATTTGCAACACAGGGTTTATATCGGTTTATTGTCCGTGAACCTCGGGGGAGTTGGCCCGTAATGGAAGGAGATCCCTTAGGTCTAGCATCCATGCCACTCGGGGGTCCCTTCGGGTGTGAAAGGTGATGGAAGCCCTAATAAAGGGGAACACAAATCCTGAAAAGCGGGTGGAAGCATGTCCGAGCAGAGTCTGACATTCCAGGTACTAAACCAGATTACCCTTAGGAATGTTGGTGAACCGCTGAAGAGGGTTGACAAAGGTTTCTAGTAAAGAGAGGGTAGGCCAAGGTGAACTGGAGATTTCCAAGAGATAGGGCTGGACCCGAAGTCTAGATGTTCGGGTGGTCCTACGTATCCCATATGGATGGGAATCAAGCCACACGTAGTTCTCGAAGATACCCGAGGGGGTAGGATACCCTAACGAGGGGGTGTATGGAACGGAAAATAACCTGACTTGAATGGATACATAATCCCGCATCACACCGTACGTTCTGGGTAAGAACTTGGGCCGGGGACCTGGAAACGGCTGAGGGACCTGAGGGTGGGCCTCGGTCAGGAAGGCCTGACCAACATGCAGTTTAACATCTTATAGTGAGGACAAGGAGGGGAGTAGGATACCTCAAACAATGGAGGTGTATGTCATGGAAAATAAAACGACGCTAATGAGGACATAATCCTCCACCACACCATACACTCCCATAAGAGAACCTGGTCCAGGGGCCCGAAAGGCCAAGGGGCCTAAGGCTGGGCCTTGGTCAGGAAGGCCTGACCAATTTTCAGTTTAACGTCTTGCAGTGAGGACGGGGAGGGGAGTAGGATACCCCAAACAACGGAGGTGTACGACACAAAAAATAACCTAATGTGAATGACGACATAATCCCACACCACACAGTAAACTCCCATAAGAGAACTTGGGTCGGGGGCCCGAAAGGCCAAGGGGCCTGAGGCTGGTCCTCGGTCAGAAAGGCCCTACCAATTTGCAGTTTAACATCTTGCAGTGACTATGAGGAGGGGAGTAGGATACCCCAAACAAGGGAATTGTACGACATGGCAAATAAACCAACGTGAATGAGTACATAATCCCACACTACACCATACACTTCCATAAGAGAGCCTGGGCAAGGGGCATGAAAGGCCAAGGGGCCTGAAAGGCCAAGAGGCCTGAAAGGCCAAGGGGCCTGAAAGGCCAAGGGGCCTGAGTTTGGGCCTCGGTCAGGAAGGCCCAACCAGTTTGCAGTTTAACATCTTGCAGCGAGAACGGGGAGGGGAGTAGGATACCCCAAACAAGGGAACTTTACAACATGGAAAATAACCTAATGTGAATGAGGACATAATCCCACACCACATTGTACACTCCCATAAGAGAACCTGGGTCAGGGGCTTGAAAGGACAAGGGGCCTGAGGCTAGGACTTGGTAAGGAAATCCCGTCCAATTTTCAATTTCATGTCTTGTAGCGAGGATGAGCACTGGGGGCCTGAAAAGGCCATGGGGGCTGAGTCTGGACCTTGGTCAGGAAGCCCATACGCCCTCTTGTACGGTTACTGCCTCATCACAGCTCCTAAGTCCATGTGAGCGGTGCTCGGTGTGGGAAACAAGGAGCCGGTCTCACCTCTCTCCATCATATGGGGACTAAAAAATGGTTTTTTCCGAAGGTATTTCATCACTTAGAGATACAACAGGGAAGAATAAACCACTACACTCGATGTTTGGGACATCTCAGGTTGGTTCCAATGATCCAGGACGGCTGTTGACCATGTTTAAAACACATCATCCCTATAGTGACCTGAAACAAGAGCAAAGAATGAGCATCGACCACTGACCATATTTGAAATGCGGGACTTGTATCATCTCGTTGCTTAACATCCTCAAGGGAGTTGTCCTGAAGTGGTAAGAGAGAGCCCTTAGGCCTAGCATCCATACCATTCAGGGGCCCTTCTGGATGGGGAAGGTGATGGAATCCCAGTTAAGGAGTAGGTGAAGCATAGTTGTACCCATATCTCAAAGAGGCGAACGTCTCTAGGGAGTGAGACGTATGGCGAAATCGAGGTTAGATCGACATGAATTGGGGAAAAAATTTGCACCCCACTATATGTCTTGACCCGATGGGAAGATTCTGGTGTTTGGGCTGGGCCAATAGACAAAATGTTTGGGCGTTCCTATGTATCCCATGTGGATGGGAATCAATCCATACGTACTTCTGATGGCCATGCAGTTTAACGTCGTGTGGTGAAGACGTGGGAGGATAGAAGAATGGGAGTGGGAATGTGGTGCGACCATTATAATCCTTGTATTATTGGGGCTAAGGAAGCCTACACCATATCATGCGATGATACTCCGAGAAAGCTATACCTAGGGGGGATAGTCAAAGAGAAGATTTCGGGCTGGGCTCAAGAAAAAGTGTCTAAGAATTCCTACATATCTCGTGAGAATGGGAATCAATCCATACGTATTTTTAGAAAAGCATTTTAACATCATGTTGGATGGTGTGCAGTTTAAAGTCGTTCATGACTGGATAGTTTAAGGTCATGCAGGACCATCATGCAGTTTAGGGTCAGGCGGGACCATCCAGTTTAAGGTCATGCAGGACCATCAGGCCTAAGAAAAGTATTTCTTTGATAATTTGGCATTGGTGGGAGGATTTATACGCTCGCAATCCATGGTTACCAGGGAGTATGCTCTATTGAGGTAAACCATGTGGACTATGTAAGGTCCTTCCCATTTGGGCTCCAACTTTGGTGGTTTCCTACCAGGGATCATTGGCGCTCAGAGGGCTAATAACATGTCACCTTGTAGAAAATAGCAAAGGTGAACCTTCTTTTTGAAGGCTCTATCCATCTTATTATGATGCCTTTCCAAATTGTTCAGGGCACGGAGCCTATTCTCGTCAAGCACTTCTAATTTAGCTAGATGGATTTTAGCCACTCTATCTGGTGTCTGCTGTTCATAGACCATGGTGTGTAATGAAGGAAACTGAATCTCGATGGTCAGGACAACCTCATCCCCGTACACTAGGGAATATGGGGTCACCTGGGTGGAGTTACGAGTCGTCATCTGATAGGCCCAAAGAGCATTGGGGATCTTATCTGGCCAACTCTTCTTGTTCTGGACAACCATTTTCTGCAGAATGTTAGAGAGAGTTTTGTTGAATGCCTCGATCTGTCCATTTTCCTATGCGTGATTGTGGGAGGTATGGTTTGAACGGATATTTTACTTGGCATACAATTTCTTCATCTCGGGTGCTTGGAAGTTGGTGTCGTTATCATTGAGGATAGCGTGAGGGACTCCAAACCAGTGGATGATGTTGGAGCTCACGATGTCAACGATGGAACGAGCCTTGAACTCCTTGAGTGGAATTGCCTCCACCCACTTAGAAAAGAAATCTGTGGTGGTTAGGATGAACTTGCATTGGTGAGCTATCGCCGGTGGATATGGTCCCACGACATCGAGTCCCCACACTGCAAATGGCCAATAGTACATGGTGGAGTGTAGAGGTTCTAGCGGCCAATGCAGGAAGTTATCATGAACTTGGCACACATGACATATCTTGGAAAAGTTGATACAATCATGGATCATAGAGGGCCAGAAGTACCCCAATCTCTGGATCTAATGGGCTAGCTTCGGCCCAGCCTGGTGGGCACCACAGGAACCGGCATGAACCTCTTGCATGACCTTTAGAATCTCGACTCCTTGGATACAATGGAGGATAACACCGTCAAAACTGCACTTATAGAAGATTGGCTCTAGGCTGGAATCGCTCTTGTGGGTAAACTGCAGCGCGCGGCATCTGATTCGCTCGCGCTCGGTCCGGTCTGGCGGGAAATTGCCATTTTGGAGATACTCGACAAAAGGGGCTCTCTAGTCAGGATTCAATTCAACCACTGTATATGACAGTCCTAGTGGTCCTGACATGAAGGATTCGACAATAAGATGGCTTACTCGTAGGCCATCTTCATCATCTGGGGTGACGGGGGAAATGACCCTCCGCTGTTCCACATGTATAATCAGATCATCCTGCTCGGGCTCTGCAGGTGATGCAGCTAAGCCGGCCAGAGCATTCGCTCGACCATTCTGTGACTGAGGGACATGGTTAACCTCCGATTGATAATGGAACTGGGCCATTAGATGGAGGGTTTGCTCTAGAAATGGTACGAGCTCTGGCTTTATGAAAACATAGCTACCATTAACCAGCTTTATGACTAGCTCAGAATCCCCTTTCACATGCAAATGGGGCACATCGATATCAAGGGCTAGCTCAAGGCCAGTGATAAGAGCCTAATACTCTGCCTCATTATTGGTGCAGCCTTCCAACAACATGAATGAGTACTGTAGAATGGCTTGCATCGATGTAATGAAGACGATACCCTGGCTCACTCTGTTGAGCCTAGGATCATTGAGCCTCTTACCAGTGGGACTCCGGGAGGCACCGTCAAAGTGAATTTACTAACATGGGACGGTATGATCTACTAAGAGGATTGCCTCGTCGGGAAAATCCAAGTCCAGGGACTGGTCCGTGGAGGTTGGATGGGAAGCTATAAATTCTTCTAATGCTTGCCCCTTGATAGCCTTCTAAGGCACGAACCTGATGTCGAACTGCTGGAGGATCACCGCCCACCGTGCTAGATGGCCGGTCAGCATGGGAAATTCAGAATGTACTTCAGTGGGTCTACCTGGGATACCATCTATACCTTATGGTGCTGCTGGTAATGTCACTACTTCTGCACATCAAATACGAGTGCAAGGAAACTCTTCTCGATGGGGTAGTATCTGGTCTCTGTATTGAGAAGCATGCGGCTAGGGTAGTAGAGACTGTTCTCTATCCTCTCGTTGTTCTTCTAGGCAAGAAGGGCACTGAGAGATTGGTCTAGGGTAGTCACATATAGGATTAGTGGCTTATCGAAGATGGGTGGAATCAGGACCAGAGGCTGGAGCAAATACTTCTTGATTTCCTCCAGGGCGGTCTGGCACTCTTCATCCCACTCATAAGTGGTTCCCTTTTTCATGTGCCGAGAAAATGGATTACACTTGCCATCCAGATTCACAATGAATTGGTGTATGTGGTCTAAATGGCCTTAAAAACCCCGAATCTCACGAATATTGCTCTGGGGAGGCATCTAGCTAATTTCCATGATCTTCTCTGGGTCGATCTCGATGCCTCGATACCTGACAACAATGCCAAGAAACTTACTAGAAGTAACCCCAAAGGCACACTTCAACGGGTTCATCTTCAAGTGGTGTGAATGGAGGAAACCGAACACTTTCTCAAGGTCCTTGAGATAGTCCTGGTGCTAGCGAGATTTTACCATCAGATCATCCATATAGCACTCCACCAATGTCTCGGGGATTGGCTTGAATATGCGATGCATGGCCTTCTGATAGGTGGCACCTGCATTCTTCATACCAATGGGCATAACCTGGTAACAGAAAGAACCTTGGGGTGCCCTAAAATCCATGGACTCTTCATCTTCAGGGGCCATCTGGATCTGATTATATTCAGAGTAACCATCCATGAATGAGAGGGCTTGGAACCCAGCCGTAGCATAGATCAATAATTCTGTCATTGGAAGGGGAAAATCATCCTTCGAACAGTGACGGTTGAGATCTCGGAAGTCGATTAGACACTGATTTGTCTTTTCTTCTTTCTTACTGGCACAATTTTAGCTAGACACTTGGGGTACTGGACCTCCTTGATGAAGTTTTCCCTAATTAGCATGTCAACTTCGGCCTCAACCATGGCACCGCGAGAAGGGTGCATCTTTCTAGGAGGCTGCTTGAACCCACGATGGTTTGTTGGGGGACCGAGGCGGTGGATGGATACCTAAGTATCTAGTCCTGGAATCTCATTGGAAATCCAGGAAAACATGTCACGGTGCTGTTTCCGGATGTCCACATACCACTGCTGCTCCTCAAGGGACATGGCGGCACTAATCAATGTGGGTATCGAATCTACCTCTCTACCAAGGTTCACATGTACCAGTTCATCGACCATGGCAGAGACTCCTTCTTCAAAGGTGGGGGGAGCATCCTCCAGATCCTCCTCTTTGCTTGTGTAAGAGGGATTACCAGTGGGTGAGGCTTCCCCTTGGTCGGAGGAACCTGACGGGAGGCTGGTACCAGCCTGGGCCGCAGTGTATAGCGCGTCAGGAGATTCACGCACCACTGAGACCATATTGATGAAGGCATTCGATCCAATCCCATCTGGCCTTCATCCCAAGGGGCCACTATTGATGATATCAAAGAAATAGTTGTACGTCATCTTGAGCTGGTTAGTCCCAGCCTGGAAAAACAGACATGTATGACGTACTGTCGTTGCCATGGGGCGGACGTCCTGATACCGTACAAGGGTAGGAGGTTCTGGGATCACCTGAGCCTGGTTTGTGTAGGAGTATGAGGTGATTTTTTTCTGTCACATGGACTTGGGAATATGCTTTCCTCCTATACCTAAAATAACAAATCATTTCCCCATGTCGGGGGGTCATGGTCTCTAGTCGATGGATTGGTAAGACTAAGGCGTCATCCAGACCTGCCTAGGGGTCACTTGTGACTGGGGCAGGCTCAACCTCACTTTCCAGAATCTGCTAATCCCTACTCTTGTAATAGTCAGTGTCTAGATAACAGGATTTACAAGAGGATAAAGAAGATGCATCATCTTGGAGTACGCCTACTTGACCATTAAGGGAGTACTTGAGGCATTAGTGATACGACGAGGGGACTATTGCGTGCATATGGAGCCATGGTCTGCCCATCAATGCATTGTACGATGTGTCCTGAGAGGAGACCATAAATTCAGTACTGGAAACTAGGCCATCAAAATGGGTATTCGGAATAATCTTACCAACCAGGGTCTGCTCTATCCTGTCATTTCCATAGATCCTTAGATCGGAGGGAGTCAGGTCATCTTCGGATAACCCCATTTTTGCAATGTCCACGTCGGGATAAGTTTTATCCCAGAGCCGGTGTCAACAAGACAGCGGCAAACCTCCATGCCGTTAAATTGTCCAGTGATATACAGCACGCGGATGTTCCCCTATATGGGAGATCATTCATCCTCTCTAGAGAATTAAATTATGTCCTAGAATTCGGTTGTCCCAATTGCTTCAGCATGAAAGGCTTCTGCCACTGTTACCTCCATCTCAAACTGGAGGGGGATCCTTAAAGCCACATCGAGGGGTTCATGCATATCTGACGATAAGTGGAGGGATTCAAGGATGTAAATCCTTACTGGTATGCCATAAAGGTGCTTGAGGACATCGTACTTCCATGACAAGCACGAACTTCTGCTTACAGGAGGCTGATCTGTGATTGGAGGCATGGTGGGCCCTGTTGGATGGACCAGTGAATGGCTGGTGTTGGGAATATCCCGCTGCTCACTGGTCGAAGCCTAAAGAGTAGTTGTTGTATGAGGTCTAGATGACTGAGGTCGACCTGTGGCGGGGCGAAGCTGGTCGTGGTATGTCCAAAGTGACTCTGCCTGATCCAGTAGCACAAACGGTGGTTGACGTGATCCTAACGACACCGGATGAAGAGGCTGTGAGTACTGAGCTCTGTGTTGGTCCTGTTGTCTGGTCTCAGTGGCATGTACGGCTTGGCAGGAGGTGCTGACTGATGCTCCTCAATGACCCATATAGTCATGGCTTCACCGACGTTGGCATCATCTAGGGACATTGGGGAGGTTTGCCTAGTGCACCCCCTCATCGGGAGTCATATAGGGATTTACCAACTCGAAGGTGTTAACTGAAGAATACCCTTGAATTTCACTCAAGGAATCATCCACCACTAGGTGAATTCTGGGAGGTATCCCTGTCTCAGGGGGAATGAAGTCGCCGTGAGTGCGGGATGACGATGGCATTGGCGGGGCGCGTTGCTTTTTCTTTCACCGTCGATGCTTGCTCTTCTGGGAAGAGTCCAGCTGAGATGATGATGCAGAGGTGGCGGTCGCAGCTTATGAAGGCTCTGGATGATTCAGGAATGCCTGAATGATGCCATGGGCACGAGAAACCACTTTACGAGCCATCCAGTCATCGTACTTTTGGGATCCATGGCTGGGAACCTGCTGCCACTCACCTTCATCGCTACTGTTATCTGACCTCATGAAGACACCCGCCACTTGTGCTAGGGTTGGGCCCAGCCTGACTATGTTGTTATCGACCTGCTCTTGGAGCTAGTACTTAAACACATAGCACTGCTTGAGTGTGTGCCCCAGAATCTGATGATAGGGGCAGTAGTTGGGGCGATCGGTGAGATTCTCCTCTTCCATCCTTCTGCACTCAGGAAAGCGTACAATTACTTACTCTAGGGTGCTATGGAAGTAACTGGGGACTTTATTCTCACTGAACAAGTAAGTCTGATGCCTTTTTCTAGATAAGGATCCCTTAGATCCTGGCCGTGATGAGAGGCCAGAGGGTCCTGTCGAGGAGGGGGACCCTGATTGTCCCTCCTGGTCGGTGGTGGGGAATTATGTGGAGGCACCTACCGATTCTCAGGATGCTACATCACCGGAGGATGTGCCTGAGGTGGAGTACCTCTGCGAGGCTGTGGGGCCAGTGCTACTGGTAGCAATTCTAGTTTCCTGGGGGCCTCTATCTGGGCCATCATGGTGGGATCGGCTCTAGCAGCTCTCCTTTCTGGGAGTATAGGGGGAAATGGATGTGCCTGCCTGGCCTGGTGCAGGGCTTCTTCGAGGCGCTGGGCCTTATCCGAGAAGTCTTGTAACCCTACAGGATAGTTCTAAGTAATCACATAGGGAACTAGTTCCGTCTTGACATTCCCTATGCACATCGTCAGTAATTTCTCCTGAGTTAGTTGCATGTCAAGGGAGTATGTGATCCCCTTCCACCAGGCGACAAAGTCCGAGACTCGCTCATCAGGCCTCTTCTTTCACTTGAAGAGGTCTGCGATGATGGTCTTCCAGGTGGTAGAGCTGAACTGGTAGAGGAACTGCCTGCGAAGGTCCTCCCAGCTGGTCATGGATTCTACGGGGAGCTGGTTGTACCAGACGAATATCGGCCCCTCCAGTGTTTGAATGAAACAGCGGATCTTGGAGGCCTCCTACTATGCTGGAGTCCCCAACATGGTACCACACCTTGAGTTGAAGTGGTCCAGATGTTGTGACAGGTCCCCCATCCCATTAAAGGGGGAGAAGGTGGGATTCCCGAAACCCGGTGGTGCCGGCATATCATCCACCCAGACTAGGTATGGCTTGCCATCTAGTGGGATCACCACCTACCGCATTTCCAATGCCTCAAGGTGGGCTATGAGTGCTACCATATGATCATCTGGGTGGGGTCCCTATCATGACGGGGATCCCTAACCACGAGTGTGTTTCTGGGCTCTTCGACACGGTAGATGGGTTCAGCGGCTTGGGGAGTGACTGGTGGAACGGCCTATGGGGCAGTTGGTGGAACCCAGGCTGGATTCCTCAGATTTCCTCGCCGTTCGGGAGAGTTTGGTGAGACATACCACACCCTCTTGTCGTGAGTTTTGTCTTCATCCCTGTCAGCGGGAGCGGTATGATCAGGGTTCCCCGGAGGCATCTCGCCGAGGTGAAGTTTTTCTTGCCCCTGCTACCCCGGCCTAGGATCACCATAGTTGGGTCATTGCTCTACAGCACATTCAGACAGGAGTTCATTGAAAACCCTCTTTTTCTCAGCAAGTTTTTGGCACAACGTGGCCTTCTCGGGGTCCTCCTCCGTCTTCTGTACTGAGGAAGATGGGTCAGGGTGCTTGATAGCTCTGACATGCTCTTTGCCTTTACCATAATTTCGGCTAAGTATCAACTCCTCAGTGGGCGCATTGAGACCTATGAGGTTCCACTGCTGATTTTTAATCCTCCCCCAATGGGTCCAACAGTGGTGTCACACCCTCAGGGGTAAGTCTCCATCGAGAAACTGAAGCTCGTCCTCCTTTTCCATTATGTCATCCATGTGGACTATGACCCTTCCTGCGGTTATGTCCTCAATATCGCATAGCGAGTCAGGTTGTAGTTAGATAGGGATGAAGAGGAGGGAAATTTATTCCCCCAACCACGGATTTTTATGTTGGGGGTAGCCTCCCTGATGATTTTATGGAGTACCTTGATACTCTGAACGCATTGCTGGTGGAGGTCCTCACGACGGCCTGGTGACTCGGGGTGTTGGGCCACAGGGAGTGCGGCCAGATCAACTAGATGGATCTGCTCACTGATGTCTTCAAAATGCGCTTGGCTCCTTGGATAAACCATACACTGATGACGGAGACTGAAATGCGTCACCCAGAGGGTGTAGCGTAAACACTCAACTTCCTTTGGGGTGAGGGACTCAGGTACGCGGAAATCCCATGTTGTCGCAGGCTAGAACTTCTCGGGGAAGAGGTCTACTGTGAGGATGCTCCAAAATCTCCTCAGCTTAAATTCAGGGTCTGGCACTTGATTTCTTAACTCTCCAACTAGGGGTGGTTGAGGAAATGGTAGCGGTACTGAGGCAGATCGCTGGGACGGCAGGTTGGCCAGGGGAGAATATGACGAACGGGCTGACTGTCCGCCGATTCTTGGGTTGTACTCCGAGGAGTGTAGTGATCTAGAAGTTACGTCGTGACAGGAGGGGCTGACGGCCACCGTTTCTAGCTCAAGGGACAGGGCTGCCGGTGTTTGGTCACGCTGTTGCTCACCCACCATTGGTCCCTAGAATAGCTCTTTGTGATCTCTTGTGGATGTAGAATGCACTTCTGGTGATGATGGTGGGGACTGCACGACCGTAACCTACGGGGTCGCCAAATTTTCATCCTCTTGGATGAACCTGCGGAGGGAAGTGGGAATCCTGTGGACCTCGCATTTTGGGAGCACCAGGCTGATGTGCCATGTCTCTGTCTCGGCCTTTGACTCGTATGAGTGAGGGGAGGGTTCCTAAGCTGAGTTGCACTCTTATTCAAAGTCTGAGAAGTGGACTAGTTTGATCTCTGTCTATGCCTTCCTAGGATTCTTCTTGTGTCTGTGACGGCCCATCTTCCTGCCCTTGGGTGGCTCCTCGAGACATGGCTGATTTCCTATATGTGGTCCTTCACTCTCACTCGTGCTAGTGCGGAGAGGGTTTCCACCCGAGAAAGCTGGGGTGTGAGGAGCACCAGGAAAAATATTGAAGGGGGCATGGGGATGACCTTCATGAATAGCACCTGAGCAAGTGAAACCTCTGTTGGGACCGAAACAAGCATGGAGAGGACCTCCATGCTTGGTGCGGGTGGAGCGAGGTTGGCCTTTACCCCTCTGGTTTCCGGGGTGAGGAGGGACTACGCCAGCTACGGAGAGGATGTAGGGAGGATCTCCACATTGTAGAGAGGCTGGATGAGTAACATCTCTATATCGACGGTTGAGGGTAGGAGGAAGGACTCCATAACCAGTGTGATGGGCACGAGAGAGGCTTCTGTACCGAATGTCACTGCCACGGGGTAGACCTTCACTTGGATTGGGGGTGGAACAGGGCAGACCTCCATGCCGAGCCTCAAAGCAGGGAAGAATTACACTCTCAGTGGTGGTGGTATGGGAAGGACCTCCGTATGGGGTGTAATTGTTGTGGGTTGGTTCACGACGACCCCCTCTCGTTCCTATGACCAGTAGAGTTGACCCAGCCTGCCCGTGGGGCGGTTGGGGCCTCGATCTCGGTTGGGCGTAGGAGAGCCCCTGCTCAGTGTGTGATGGGACTTGATGATATGCGTCGGCAGTGTATCGGTCCATAGTAGTAATCGACATTGATGCCCCTTGGCAGGCATCCTCATCTCGTGCCCGATGCTGGTGTCGGGTCAAGAGAGTCAGTGCTGGTGGTGCAGGCACATACCTTACCTGCTACTCTAGCGAGGCCGAGCAGTGATGCCGACACGGCCGGGTCAGGGCCCTTGCTGGGATCCCCTGGATTGGGACTCTGACCGGGCTGGTCCAGATGTCTCCCACCTCATTTTCGTAAGGCAGGGAGTCATCAAAGCGCTATGGGGACAGGCTGCCAAAACAATTGAATGTTGGGGTGGGGAGCAGTGGCTCCCTGCGCGGCCCTCGGGGGCAGCATTGACGGTGAGGTGCAGTTTCCTCGAGATCCAGAAATTCCATATCCCGAGTTGGTATGATGCCCTCCCCCTCATACCAATGCACAAGGTCGTTAATTACCCTTCGTTGGATAATTTCTAATGGGGAGAGGGGGCGTGGGTGCCCCACGGTTGTGGAAGCAGAATCTGTTGCGGAAGCAGTGAAGCCACATGGAGTGTTTGTGCTGGCGTTTCCCCTTCCCCTACATAGGTGAGTGGGCGGTGATCACGTTCCTATGGCAGCAACCTGATTCCTGAGAAGCAGGGAGATGAACTTGTCAGTGTTGAAAGGAAAACAAACTCGACGACCAATTCCCCAGTGCAATCCCATCTTTCGTGACCAATAAGAGGGATCCACACATACAACGTCACAGAACGGGATGTCCAATGTTCTACTGCCCCAACGTCTGGTGAGTTTTACCCCAGGCCTGCTATTTTCTTGGCGGGACCTAGTGCCGGATAGGTAGATCTGGTGACACGTCAATCCATGGATTGCCCAAGCATTACTAATCTCTATATTGAGGAGAAGAACTTCACTTCGGGTTCATCGTTTCTATTTCAGATGCTTTCACTAGGGCGCGCGCGTCCGTCTTCTTGAGTGTGACAGGTGTGGATTTTGATACCCCACATTCCCGCTTTCCAAAGGTGGGCGGAATCCGTTCCTTCTTCAGGGAAATTTTCTCCTTGATTGAAATGGAATGATGGGATATCGGTTCTTCCTTCCATGGATTCCTCCTCAGAATTCGTCACCTAGTCTGGGTCTCCCTTATAGATTTAATACGTTGTTCATGAAACTCTTCCTGGCACCATATTTTCATGGACAACAGTTAATTACGCTGCTTCTTTCAGAACATTCCAAGGGGTCCGGTCAGGGCCACAACCTTCGGTTAGGGGAGTAGTCATGCTGGGCATCATTGGCGTGCCTGGACGCTGGGTATTGGTGTGTCTCTTTTCTATCCCTTATTATAGGGCTTCTCAAGGGTGAGAAAGCCTGAGGCATCCCACATCGAATGCGGAGAATCATATTCCATAGGCACGTACCTGATATTTTCCTTATATTCCCATGTTTAACATAGGGTATGTCATGAGTTTAACGTCTAGCGGGGACAAATCAGACTGATCAGAACACTGATTAGAGTGGATCAGATTGATGAACCCCTGGAGGGAACAAAGATATTGGGGCCAATCACGTGGACGAATACCCGAATGTTATGGAGGGGAATGAGGTTTCATGACCTCACTGGTATGTGGCGGCCTGGGTAAGAATCAAGATGGACAATGGTTTTGGGCTTGATTCTCAAAGAGACTTCCTACGTATCCCTGTGGCAGGGAATCAAAGTCCGCATAGTTCGGGTGGTGGGGAATACAGTTTAACGTCATGCGGGACGATGGAATTTGGGGCTTACTCTCTAGGAGGCCCAAGGTGTTGGTGAACTGACATAGTCGGAATGACTGGGATGTGGGCTTAAACCTCGGGGAGTCTTTCTATGTACCATTCCTTGACATGGATCAAAGTCCTCATATTTCTGGTTGGGTTGTTGGGAAACCGACATGAAGATGGACCGGGGGTCCGATGGGTGATGGTCTTGAACCTCATGGGGGTTTCCTACGTACCATGCCTTAACATGGATCAAAGTCCCCATAGTTCGAGTTTGGTTGTTGGATAACCGACGTGAAGATGGATCAGGGCTCCGATGGATGATGGGATTGAACCTCGTGGAGGCTTCCTACAGACCATGCCTTGACATGGATCAAATTCCCCGTATTTTGGGTTGGGTTGTCGGAGAATCGACGTGAATATGGACTAGGGGTCCAATGGGTGATGGGATTGAACCTCGTGAAGGCTTCCTATGTACCATGCCTTGACATGGATCAAAGTCCCCGTAGTTCGGGTTGGGTTGTTAGAGAACCAACGTGAAGATGGACCGGGGGTCCGATGGGTGTTGGGCTTGAACCTCGTGGAGGATTCTTATGTACCATGCCTTTAAATTGATCAAAGTACACTTATTCCATGTTGGTTTGTCGGTGAACCGACATGAAGATGGACTAGGGGTCAAATGGGTGATGATCTTGAACCTCATGGAGGCTTCCTACGTACCATGCTTTGACATGGATCAAAGTCCCCGTAGTTCGGGTTTGCTTGTCAAAGAACTGACGTGAAGATGGACCAGGGGTCGGATGGGTGATGGGATTGAACCTTGTGGAGGCTTCCTACGTACCATGCCTTGACATGGATCAAAGTCCCCATAGTTCGGGATGGGGGGTGTCGGCGAACCGACATGAAGATAGACCGGGGGTGTGATGGGTGATGGGCTTGAACCTCCTGAGGCTTCCTAAGTACCATTCCTTGACATGGATCAAAGTCTCTATAGTTCAGGATGGGGGTGTCGGCGAACCGACGTGAAGATGGTGTGGGTATTACACTCTAGGTTGCCCAAGGTGTTAATGGGGCTTGGCGCACCGACACGGGGATGGTCGGGGACAATGGTTGTTGGGCTTGAATCTCGTGGAGGCATCCTATGTACCATGCCTTGACATGGATCAAAGTCCACATAGTTTGTGTGTACAGTTTAATGTCATGCAGGACGAGGGCGAAATAAAGTTTAACGTCATGCGGGATGGGGGTGTTGTCATGGTCGATGCATACTCTAAGCCCACGTGAGTCGTGCTCGGTGTGAGAATCAAGAGGTTGCAGAGACCTGATGATCACGTCACGAAAGGTGAGTCTGTGGGATGTGGAGTGGGGCTTATATGTGGAGCGGACCAGGTAGAGAAATATTAGGACTTACTCTAGGATGGAGGCCCAAGGGTGACAAAGCGCAGCGGGAGAGGGATTTGGGACCGAAGAAAGGAGGAGCCTCATTCCCTATCATTCCCTCCGCTAGCCTTGGTATTTAGGAAGTGAGGAGGAGTAGGGGTGCTACCTCCTGAAAGAAAATATAGGGGCTTACACCAAGATGGATTCCCTTCCCCATGAACAAACTCCACTCCAAGAAGGAGGATATCATCCCCTGTGGAGACTAGGGGGTGTGGAGAATGCCCAGGGTGGGGGGACCCTGTGTGTGAGGCACGGGGTCAGGTCAAAGTTTAATGTCATGTGTTGTGGATGATGGTTCTTGTTAGTTTAACATCCTGCATCTCGAACGAGGTGGGTTTTCTCTGCACCCCTAGGACTTACATAACTGGTACCCTCTGCTCCTTATGGGAGGGAAGGCTCTGGCAACGCCGTACTGAGGGGGTGTCACGGAGAAAATCATCAAGGGGTCCATGTTAGCATGTCTATGTGAAGAATCAATTCCCATTAGCGTACCTATGCGAAGAATTATTAGGCGAAGCAACGCAACGGGTGGTATCCTCCAGGGGACTTTGAAGTCGTATCGTGCAAACCTGGAGGGTCGCACGGGAAAAGGATTTTCCAAGCAGAGGGGTCCATAGGAAGGGACCTTGTGGAACTCTATTGCTCCGCGTGGCGGAGTGCACTTGCGAAGGGGTGTTCTTCGCAAAGTGGGTGCCTTAGCCTTAGCATGGGGCGGAAGTGCAAATGGGAGGTGCTTCGTGAAGTTGAAGGGAATTCATAGAGCACTGCCTCGTGGAGCAAAGGTGCCTCACGAATCAAGGTGTCAGGAAGCAATGTGCTTCGTGAGGTATAGTGACCCTTACTTAGCATGTGGATCATGTGTACATGAAGGGTGCTTCGTGAAGCATAAACGCTCCATGATGACCCAGTTCTCCTTGGGGATCCCCTTCCTTCACGAAAGCCCTTGGGATTTGAGTAAGGCATCCCTACCGAAAGAGGGGATCAAGATGAGAAAAACGGGAGGCACTTCGCGAAGCGGGAGTACCTCACACAACTCATGGTTCACTGAGTGTAAATTTGCTTCACGATTTGGGAGTTGGGAAGCTGAAAGGTAATATTTTCCATCCCTCAGGCTCAGGGGGAGCACGGTATTTATAGGCAAGAGATGCCACAGAGAAGAGCTCACGCGGTGTGAAGAGGGGCTTGGGGGCTTCGCAGCGGGCTCGCAAACGTCAAATGCGTTCGTGGAGCGTCCCGCCTCCGTTGCTACGCAGCGGGCTCATGAACGTCAAATGCGTTTGTGGAGCATCCTGCCTCCATTACTTTGTGGTGGTCTCACCAATGTCAAATGTGTTCACAGAGCATCCCGCCTCGGTTGCTTCATAGTGGGTTTGTGAACGTCAAATGCCTTTGCAGAGCCTTCCGCCTTCCTTACTTCACGGTGGTCATGGTGCTGGAGGGATTCTGTGAAGTGGCTTCATAAGGTAGCCTGTGGGGCCATCTTGGGGACTTCTCTTTGTACCAAATTTTGGCGCCAACAATTATAAATGTTAGACTAAAAATGGGGAAAATTGAATTTACATACTAATTGGGATGATACTATGATTTATGGATCATTTGATATGAATACTAGTGTAAATAATGATAGAGATCCTATGGAAGAAATCAAAATGGGAATTTATAATGACGTTCATGATTTTAAAATATTTTTTAATAATTTAAATAGTTTTTCAAGGAGACCATTCTACATCGGTTGTACAAAATATAAAATATTTCCAACAACATTGAAGTTTCATAATTATAAATGTAGAAGTGTATAAAGAAACACATTCTTTACCAAACTATTTGTTTTTATGAATGATATGGTACCAAAATAAAATGAAATTCCTTATCAAATATATGATTCTAAATGAATTATAAATTCAATGGGTATGATCTATAAGAAAATACATGTATGTCCAAATAATTGTTTATTATTTTTCAAGGACTATGAATCACTCATAAAATTCACTATGTGTGGTGTGGATCGATACAAGAAAGATGAATCAAGTCCTTTAAAAGATCCATGGTACTTTCCTATAATTTCAAGTTTTAGATAGCTCTATAGATTTTAGGAAACCACTAGACAATTGAACATTCATGCATATATAAGAATTTATTATGGAAAACTAAAAAACCTAATAGACTCAACTTAGTGGAAGAAAATTGATTATGAGAATCCTGAATTGGGAAATGAGCTAATAAACCTTTGTCATGTGTTATCTAAAAATATAATAAATCTTTTTGGTGTATAAAGTACTATGAACAATATATGACCATTTATGTTGGAAAATTATAACATGTCATTGTGGTTATACAAGAAGTGCATATGCATTATATTTTCTTTTCTTATATCTAGACCAGAAAACCTAGTAATGATATTGATGTTTATTTGGATCCATTGATTTGAGATCTAAAATTGATATGAGATATAGGTGTTATAATTTATGATTCTCATATAATTGAGGAGTTCACATTGAGATCCATGTTGTTTAGGATAATAAATGACTTTTTTACTTATGGAAATTTTTTAGGCTATAGAATTAATGGAATTTTGGTGTGTCACAATTTTTAAAATGGTAAAAACTATGTTATGTTAAAATATTACTCAAAGGATGTTTTTTTAGGAAATAATTGTTTCACCGATGATATAAATACCAATGCTATAAGACATCATTTTATAGAAATAAAGAACAAGGTACAATAATGTCTACATTAATGGGTGAAAAAATATTTGAGAAACTAAAATACATTAACACTATTTTTGGTAATAATTATTTGAAAAACTATTTGAAATTCGGTTGAAAAAAGGCAATAGTTTTCATTGAATTACTGTAATGGAATTGTTTGTATGTCAGTATTTTTTTTATTTCATGAACACAGAAAAAATGTATGTGATACTATTATTGCAATGTTACTAAATATACCAAAACACAAAATATATAATTAATTATAGTTTATACAAGATGGAAATTAAGAAAAGGAAATATCTAATATTGTTAAAGAGTTAACAATGATATTTTCTTCCCATAAAAGATTACCCTCTATCCTATAAAGAGAGATATAAATTTGAAATAATATGAATGATGTAAATATATCAGATGGGTATTAATAAAATATAAAAAAATAAATTCAATGATTGACTTGAAGTTAAAGGTCCAAAAATAAAACTATTGACATTTTTTTACACCTGATTTAATGCCTATATATTTATATTGCATTACGTCTAAAAATTTATGACATAAATTACCTAGACGTTGCTACTTTTTCAAATCCATATGCAGTAAATTTATTAACTCGAAGAAGTTTCCGAGAAGGAATATAGAAAATACCTTCATATTTTTTTAATTGAATATGTTCTTCCCACCATCATTCATTAATATAATGGTCTTCCTAGTAGTTCAATTGGTTTTATAAATTCAACTATACAGTCCTGCACATTACAAATGTATGTATCCCATTGAACGGGGTGCGTCAAGAGTCGAAGTTGGTAAAAAGGTTGTAATACAAAGTAATATATTATAGAATAAGTTGATGAATTCTATATTTATTAACTATCAAATGTTGATATCATTTTTCTCCCAAAATATCATTATAGCAGATGCCTTATGGGTAGAAGGATTTTTGGAAGAGATGTTGTTATAATTACCATTATGGAGAAGGATTAATCTCACCTTTATATTTTACACCATAGGGACTAGTTTTTTTTATACATTGGATCCCACAGTGTAATTCTTAGACATTTCAATCCATCAAGGGATAAAATATCGATATCAAATACACATAATCAACAATTCATAAGAAATTTTTGAGATCATATTTATAAAGAGTTATATGAAAATTGTGATTCAATTTGTGAATGACTTCAATGGATATCCATTTCAAAAAAGTGTAAATGTATTATCTTATATTGGTTATGTAATTAATATTTATACATTATATGTAAAATAATATGATGAATCCAGTATAATGAAAAATTGAAGAGTTAAACTTTTTGTTGAAGTGATAGATGTATCCAGTTCCAAGGATAGAAATCCCATTTATATTAATAAAACATACTTCAACATCATCAAAAAAAATATTAGTTAGATTATACAACATTTAAAAATCTTTTTTACTATTTAAAATGGGTTGAGAATAAGCATGCAATTAATTTTGATGAATTTTTCTTCATGAATGTGAATTTTAGTATAGGAGAGTATAAGAAAAAAACATTCATAATATAATCACAATAAGTTCTGGTGTATTATATCTCAGATACCACAAATTGGAATTCATCAATTATTCTATTGGTGACTAAAACAGCGACATGGTTGGATGAAAATTCAATTGAGGATGACCCTTTCATTAGGAGATCACAATCATTTTAGATTGGTCCCAATGTTGATAGTGTCTTTGTGATAGAGGGTACTATAAGTAGGGGATTTGGATACATTATAGAGGATCCAAATCCATTCAAATGCTAAAGAAAAAAAAGATATATTTCAATGAACAGATTAAATTTTATATCAATTTACTATGTTTCCCCATAATATTATGTGTTATCTAATGTATTTACATAATGTAAATTAAATGTTAAAGTATTCATGAAGATATTATCTTCTCCACATGATTATATTACCAATCATGAGTAAGAGCACACTATCGATGCTGAAACATAGGAATTATTAGGGGATAAATAACACGTGGATGAAGAAAAATATCATCTATAAATCATTGTGTTAACTAAATTTATTATAAAAAATTAACGTTATAAAATTCGTGGTAGAATGGAACAAACATGGCTATCCTGATGACCACAAAAAGTCAATGTTCATTTGTTACAATAGGATTAGAACCCAAATTCTTGTGACTATTGATATAGATACAAGGCACAATGTTATTCTTGTATTTAATAAATTAATTTGGGAATATATTAGGGTGATCTTATGATATACATTCCCCATTTTATTAAAAAATACACAATGAAATATTTATTTACTTTTCATTATCTATTGAAGAGTTCATTTATTTTATATTATTTCCATAATAAATTTGTATTAATGGTTGTTGGAAAATTACATAGAGCCTTTTATACCCTTCTAAAAAAGTGGAATCTCAGGTGTAATGAGGGGAATTTAAACCCCCACCCACCAGCTATATATTCACATATTATAAATCAAGAAACACATAAAACCTTCATTATCTATCACATTGAAGAATCGTGTTAGTTAAATTGAAATTGATAAAATTTTATTGAAAATTATTTATTTTACTTAGTTTGATTCAAAATTGTTAATTTGTGAAATATAAAAGGTGTTTTGAAAATAAAAAATGTGAATCAAAACTTATGTACCCCTATCATAAAGCAAGGATGTGGTACACTTCAATTGAAAAGAAAATGATATCTATTTTAAATACAAAGTAAAATTTCATGTGATATGAAACAAATTAAGTTGCTTTGGTTATAAGTAGATTGAGGAATCAAAATCAAAAACAAATTCGATCTAACATCACGTGCTATGAAAGGAGGCTTGATTAAATAAATAGGGAAAACTAGTAGATGGAAACACAGATGAAATATGGGAATCATGTGTAAGTATAACTTAATAGTAATTTTTATGATTTAAAATACTATTATATACAAATATCTATATGTAATCATATATTTTATATAGATCAGACATAAGAATTCTTATCAACTATACCTAAATAAAAACTACTTTAAGTAGCATTGACATAGCTAGAAAAATATGGCCACGTTTGAGGTGTGCATTTTGGAGTGTCACTTAGACCATATTTTGAGAAGACAAATTAACAACGATATATATATATGTGTGTGTGTGTGTGTCTATGAGATAATGAAAAACATGGAGGCAAAAATAGATTCTTTATAAGATATTATTTTCCAATCTTGTTTGGTGGACTGATATATGTGAAAGGGTCAAATTGAATAAATATTATAACAATGATCACTTAATGAAGAGCCACAAAGCCCCACTAGATTTAATGTTATTCATTCCCCTCAATCAGCAACCTTATCTGATGCAATAAATTTTTTCCTAAAACTTCCTATTAAATTTGAATCAAACAAAAACTGATAACAATTTATTACTAAGATTTTATAGTGTTAAATTTTATGTGATTTATATATATCATCACCCACTCATCGCCTTGTTGTGAGGGGTATAATGTGAAATATTTATAGAGACAAACTAAACAATAACAAAAAGATCACAAGATAGTGGGGATTTAAGTAGATCATGAACTGAGCATTGAGTTGTCTATTCCTCTTGATGATCTATATTTCAACATAGTAAGTGATGTTATTGTAACTTTCTTATCAAAATAGTTTAATCATATAATGATATATTTTGATAATGAGGTGTCTCATTTACAATTTTTTTCAAATGAATATACTTTAACATATGATGAAAAGGTCTAAAATGAGGTATGGTAATACAAACATAAAAAATTAAGGGGGAACATGAGGTTGGATCAATACAATCCAATGGATTAACCACATAATCAAAAGTATGTTTCAATAGTACCTTCATGTATCACCCCCGGTTCCAAGTAAGTAACCCCTTATTTATATATTTTTAAGTATGTAAGTGTTTGAATTAATTTTGGGTGGGTTTGGAGAACTTTTGGAATGTTTTTGGTGATTTAATGGAGGTTCACGGTTTAAGAAAGGCTAGTATAAACCATTAAACTTCTACAATAATCCATGAAAAGTGAAAAGGAGGCTTTTGGGTAGGTGCATGGTTAGGCACACGATTTTTCCAAACCATGCGGCCAGAATATGAGTAACTGTGTGATTCAGGGAAGAGGGATTCTTCATTGTTGGTTTATAGTTTTTATAACAATGCAATCCAACCATGTAAGGTGCTTCTCAAGGTAGTAGTTTGTGCATGGTTGGTGCACGGTTTGTCTAACTGTGTGAGCCAACCATGCATGGTAAAAAGTTAGATCCTAAAAGGTAAATCTAACTAATTTTTTAATCTAAACCACTTTTTCTCATTTTAGACCCTAGCTCAAGATTTATTCCTCTCAAAGTATGTGGAAACTTTCCCCCATGATTTGGGAGTGATTCAATGTAAGATCTTGTGCATTGAAGCCTGATTTTGTTGGTAAGTCTCCATTTTTGTTAGTTTTCCTAATATATATTTCAATTCCCTATTTTAGATTCATAGATCTAGTATATTTGGGATATATATATATATATAATATTTTATGCCAATCATGATGATATTTTGTTTTTTTGATGTTAGTGAATGAGATCTAAGGTGGGTTTTTTGAAATTCAACCCATTTTGTTGAAGAATTCATGTTATTCTTCATTTGTTCCATTATTTTTTAGGTAAGTGGCTTCACTCTCAAATCCTATTATTATAAATTGAAGGATTAGTTTCAAATTTTTTTAATTTCATGAAACTGGTTGTGAAATTGATTTGAAAATTTTAGTCATAACACTCTTTAGTGATGGTTTGTAGATTTTTGTAAATTATTGAATTGTTGTGAAAAGTGATTTGTTGTTTAATTTTAAAATTATGATTTTAAAATTGGTTTATTTTTTCATTGATTGGAAAAAAAATTGTGGAAATTTTTTCAATTTTTTTTTATTTAAATAGTTTTGGCACAATTGGTTTTGGCATGGTTTTGGAATAATGGTTGGTGTGAGTTCATACTTTCGACATGAAACTGAATAATGGGTGTGAACCATTGGGGTACAAAGGGATGTGACCCTGAATAAGGGTAATGTGTATTTGGGACACAAGGATATTGGAAACTTAGTGAAAACTTAGTGGATTAATGAGAAACTACTCATGTTTATGGATCTATCACTGGAGCATGCAAGTGTGGGTGTGTGTGTGAATCATGGAATTTGTATACCAAAAAGGAATTTAAAATGGTTTAAACCATTTTTTTTTTTTGCATTATTTGGAAATTATTTTGGTTAGAAAACTATTTTGGTGTGAAACTGTTTGGTTTTTAAATAAACTATTAAGTTTTTTATAGTGTTTTATGTAATTTTTTTATATAAATGTGCTAACATGTTCTATCGTATTGGCATGAGCAAGGAAGTAATTTGGGGAAAATATGTTGAGTTTCATTACATGCGACTTGTTTTTGCACATTGGTTCTTTTTCATATATTATTTATCAAGACACGGATAAAGGTAAATTATCTCATTTCTTTAGTGGTACATCATAATAATTTTAGTTTTATAGTGGATTTGGATATTAGAGCATGTTTGGATCTATGGAGTTATTTTTTAGGGTCTTTGAGTTTTGTTGGTATTGTCTATGACTATTTAGTTGATATTAATATTGGTTTTCACTTGGTACTCTGATATAGTTTGGTTTGTTTTGTTATACATTGAGTCATCTTACATTGTTAACATGTATCATATAGTGGCTGCTGGTTATGGTATGCTTGGTTATGTTTTTTTATCTTCAAAGGGAAAATCATCCCCCAACTGTTTATGAATCCCTTTCCATTTATTTCCATCCTTTGACATATTTGGGATGTCTCTTAAGGCCAAGTATAAATTCCACCTCAACTCAAGCCAATGAGGAGGGGAAGGATGTTACAAATGGTATCAGCTTATTTCGTACTTGACTTACAAATAGTATCGGTAATTTTCGGCCCAAATATTTTGGGGAAAATTGTATTGATTATCAGTCGTGGAGTTAAAATTCACTCTAGTTTATTCCTTAAGTTGGGATGGTAGAAAGATGTAGGATTGTCAGGAAATTAAAATATAAATCATAAAAATATGTATCTAACCATTTTATGACAAACTTCAAGTTACCAGGGAGTTGGGTACATACTTGTTTTGGAGACACTTATAGGATTTGTGATCATATTTTCATGGGTTTAGCCAACGAGAAGAGCATGAAATCAATTTTTAGAAATGAATTCCCACTAGGATTTCATATTTCATTTTGAGTAATGATTTGTTATTTTAGTGTAGAAATGTTAACTTTTGAAAAGTATTGAAAATGTTAAATGATTTGATAGTGGAATTTTGAAAATTATTTTATTTTCAAAACCATATTGGACTTTTAAAAAACGATTTAATGTGGAAAATTTTGAATTTTGGGAAAGCCTTATTGTGATAGTTGTGATGTGGTATAATTAGAAATTTTTAAGCCTTTGGTTTCTAGAGAGTGAGACTTATGGTATTTTTTTGTTATAGAAAATGGAACCTCGTAGGCATCATATAAACCAACTAGAAGAAGCTGCTAAGAATATGGTTGTACCAAATCCGTAGGTGAACCAATATCTGGTTCAAAGTATATTCCAAGATTTTTAGGTTATGGATAAAGGGAACTATAGGGATCAACCAAGACAAGTGGATCATTCTGTTCAGTTCTAGAAGCAGAATCCACCCATATTTCAAGGTTATTTGGAACTATAGAAGGTATAGACATGGATGAATAGGATGAATCAAATCTTTAATTTCCTTGGCTCACTAGTAGATCTCAAAGTCAAGTTGGATACATATATGTTGGAGGATCTTGAACACTATTGGTGAGATTTAATAGTTCAAGCTAAATTAGATTAATTCATTTCATGGGAGGATTTTAAACAATTTTTCAAAAAAAAATCTATCCTCATACGTTTAAAATTTAAAGAATGATAGAAGTTTTCAGCTTGAAGTAAGATAATCCTTCTATGATTGAGTATGCAGCTGAATTTATGAATTTAGTCTATTTTTCACCCAAATATGTGGCAAGTACATCCTTGAAGGCACGTATTTTTGAATTAAGTAAAAGGTAGGATATTTTCTTGAAGATTATCATGATCATTATAACGGATTATAAAGAGATTTTCAATAGATTGATGGTGGAATAAAGGGACATATAAGGATCTATGGGTGGAGGGAGCATGTTGATACCTACCAGAAATGGTGGAAACTATAATGATAGGAATTAGTGGAAGAGGGACTCTCATTTCCAAGGTAGTGGGATGAATCAAAATTAGACTATTGAATCAATGAAACTTCCTCCAAGACCCAAGAGAAAATATGGATGTTTTCAACGTGGTTTACTTGACCACATGAAGCGAGAATGTAAAACACCACCAAGAGAATTCCACAATTTCAATCAAATGGGGCATCTTCAAAGCTATTTTCACAATTCTCTAAGGTTGGGTTTTTGGTACACTTCACATGTGTTGCAGATAGCGTATGATTTGATGGTACAATGGAAGAATAATGCCTTTTATCATTAGAACAGATCTATCCATAGTGATTCTAGGAATTCCATGACTCCTCAGCAAGGGTAATCTCAATATGGAAATAAATAATGAAGAGAAATAAGTAAGTAGTTATATAGAGCAGAGCAAGTTATTATGAATGATCAATCTAGAACATTGATCGAAAGAGTATGATTATTTTTAATTCCTCCCTTATGTAATTTTTATTTGATGTGGTTGCTACTCATTCATTCATTGCTTCTCATGTGGTTGAATTTTTGAGTTTAAATTTTTGAGATGATGCCTTCTATTTTGAAACTTCAAACTCCTCTTGGTCAGAGAGAATATAGAGCCTTTATGCAAATAATTTTCTATAACTATTAATGGAACTATGTTTATATGGGATTTTTCAATGCTTTAAATGGATGTCTATGAAATAATCATTGGTATAGATTGGTTTACTATGTTCAAGGATCACATCGACTATAATACCCTAAGGTCCAATTTTAAAACTGAGGATGAAAACGAGAATATATTTAATAGAGACTAAAATGTAAAGGTAGGTTCAATGGACTTGTTGGAACCATAGTTGGAATAATCTCATACCAGTAGGAAGAATTGACTCTTACATCAATGGAAGATATCTAGAATAGTGATTTCCCTGTAGGGTTTGACTAATTTCATGATGCTTTTCTCAATAATTTATTAGGGTTTCCACCTATAGGTGAAGTTGAGTTTATGATTGATCTACTTTTGGGGAATAGTCATATTTCTCTTCCAACTAATCAGATGGAACCATTATAATTAAGGGAATTTAAAGTGAAGTCAGAAGATCTTGAAAGTGAAGGGTTCATTCGACCTAGCATGTCTTCATGGGAATCACTAGTCTTTTGGAGGAAAATGTGTAAGGAACTCTTTGGATGTGTGTGTTTTATCATAATCTTAACAAAGTTATGATAAAAAATCAAAATCCACTTCCACACATTGATGATCTATTTTATCAATTAAAGGTAGATTAATAGTTCTCTAAAATTGACTTCTGATTAAGATATCACTAATTGTGAGTTTAGAAGGATGATATTTCAAAGAAATCATTCAAGATTAGATATGATCATTACAAGTACAGGTTTATGCCTTTCGGTCTTACAACTACACCATCAGTCTTTATGGAATTGATGAATTGGATATTTTATGGATATCTAGATTATTTTGTGGTGGTGTTTTTTGATGACATATTAATGTAATCAAGGAAAATAACTAAGCATGAGGAACACATGATGACCGTGTTGGGAATATTAAGGGATCATCAGTTGTATGCCAAAATTGCAATGTGTGAATTTTTTTATAAAATAAGTATGCTTACTTAGCCATCTAATCTCCGGAAGATGTGTTTTTGTGGATCCAAAAATTATAGAAGATGTTATCTCTTGGAAAACACCAAAGAACATCTTTGAGATATTTAGTTTACATTGTTTGGATCGTTATTAATGATACTTTGTTCACGATTTTTCAAGACTATCTTTACCTATGAAAACTTTGACAAGTAATAAAATTATACTCCAATAGAACAAGGAATGTCAAAAATCTTTTCAAGAACATAATGTTCACCTTACATCAGCACCAATATTCATATTTCCAAAATCAGGAAAAGGGTGTGTGATGTATTGTGATGCTTCAGGATTAGGGTTGGGATATGTTCTCATGTAGGGTGACCATGTTATCGCTTACGATTCACGATAGTTATGTTTACATGATAATGACTACCCAACACATGATTTGGAGTTATCTATTATAGTCCACACTTTGAGTACTTGGATTCATTACCTATTTGGAGAAAAATTTATGGTGTTTATAGAATATCAGAACATGAAACTTATTTTCGCAAATATGAATTTGAACTTGAGATAAAAAAGATGGATGAATCATCTCTAAATGATTGACTTCGACCTAATGTATACATCGAGAAAAGAAATTTTGGTGGAAGATGCATAAAGGAGAAATTCATACAGTCAGTTAGAAAAAGAGGCTTTGGATCAGTATCAGCTGATGTCAGTCATAGTCGACAAGCACTTGGAATGGGAAGACCGAGGTGTTGTTGTTGTTTTCTTTCTAATCTCATTAGTTCCTCATTTGTTTAAGACGTTTTAAGAGGCACATAAAATTGAAACAAAATGTGTTTCTATGAGGTTAAAACTAAATGGTTGGGAGACCATTGAGGGATAGAAACTAGATGGGAGTTAATTTTTATTATTTTGAAATCAAATAGTCATATATATGGATTTTCAAGAACAACTTATTCATGCATACCACCATTTGAGATGGATCATCCATCCTAGAATACAGAATATGTATAAGGTTTTGAAAGAACAATTTTGGTGGGAATCATAAAAAAATGTGGCTAAGTTTGTTTCGAAATGCTTAACTTTCGAGAAGATTGAGGAAGAGAATTAACAACCAGTAGGTATGTTTTAGTCTTTACCTATTTCTATTTGGAAATGGGAGTTGATAGCTATGTATTTTGTAATAGGTCTCCCAAGAATGGTTTGGAAACACAATCAATATGGGTTATAGTAGATCAACTCACAATTTCGGCCTATTTCATCCCTATTTGTAAATATCAAATGGTGTAGGAATTGTCGAAAATCAATATATGTGAAGTGGTAAAGAGGAATGACATACCAGTTTTGATAGTATTAGACAGAGACATGAGGTTTTTGTCTTGTTTCTAAAAATCCTTATAGTTATACCTTGGGACTCAGTTGACTATGAGTACAACATTTCACCCTTAGATGGATGGACAATCCAAAAGGATGATAGAAATGTTAGAAGACATGTTTCAGGCTTATATAATGGATTTTAGTGGCTCATGGTAGGATCATATACTGTTAGTGGAGTTCTCATATAATATTAATTATCATGACTTGATACACCTGGCTCAATTTGAATCATTTTATGAGTGTTCTTATAATTTTCCACATTGTTGGATGGAAATAGGTGAGACTTCACTAGTTGGGTAAAGCCTTTTCCAGTAGAAAATGGAGAAGATTTAGTTGATCAGGAAGATAATTTAGACAGATCAAATTCATCAAAAATCATCTATGGGACATCATCAATGGATGTACTCATTTGAGGTAAGTGATCATCTGTTCTCAAGAATTTCTCCAGGGCCTGGGCATCGTCATTTTGGGAAGTAGGGAAAGTTATCTCCTCAATACATAGGCCCTTTTGAGATACTTGCATGGGTTGGTGAGGTGGAATATCAGTTGTATTTTACAGCATGGTTCAATTCAATGCATAAGTTTTTTCGTGTATCTTAGTTGAAAATTTATCATCTTGGTCCTAACCTTGTGATTTGATGGTATCACATTGACTTAGAGCTGGATGTTTCATTGGTGCACATGCCAGTGAGGATTGTGGATAGAAAAAAGAAAGTATTTCATTGTAAAATAATCATTATATGGAGGGTTTTGTGGTAACATGGTCAGATTCAAGATGACACATGGGAACAAGAGAAATAAATGGTCGAGTAATAGACCGAACTCTTTTTTGATCATAGTGGTTTTCTACTTTTTGAGGACAAAAAGGAAAATGGTGGGGAGATTATAGCACCATCGGTTTCAAGTAAGTAACCATTTATTTATGTATTTTTAAGTATATAAAATTTTTGGGTGAATTTTGGGAGGGTTTATAGAAATTTTGTAATGTTTTGGGGGCTTTTATAGATGTGCACATTTTGGTCATTATTAGTAGAAACCATGCAACTCCTATAGAAAACCGTGAAAATAAAAATAGAGGCTTCTAGGTAAGCACATGATTTTTAAAAACCATGAATCCACCCTAGGAGTAATCATGTGATGTGGGGTATATGGATTCTTGATAGTTCGTACACATTTTTTCTAACCATGTGAGACAACCGTGAGAAGTTCCTCTCAAGGTAGTGGCTGGCACAAGGTTGCTAAACGGTTTTCCTAACCGTGCGAGCCAACCATGCATGGTAAAAAGTTAGATCCTAAAATAGTGAATCTAACTTGGTTTTGACTCTAAAACACCTTTTATTCCTCTATTTAGACCCTAAATCAAGGTTTCTTCCTCACAAAAGGTTGTAGACACTTTCCCCCATGATTCAAGAGGGATCTGTTGATGAATCTTGGTGTATTGAAGTCTGATTCCCTTAGCAATCTTCATTTTTGGTCATTTTACTTATATCTACTTCTATTCCTTATATTAAATCCATAGATATAGTTTTTTATAATGGATCTATGATATTTGATGAAGATCATGATGATATTTGGCTATGTTGATGTTAGGTAACAAGATCTATGGCATGTTTTTGGAGATTCAACCCAATTTTGATGAAGAATTTGAGTTGTTCTTTGTTTCCACTATAATTTCTAAGGTGGGTGTCTTCACTCATGACTCCTCTTATTATAACTTGAATAATTAGTTTCAAATTGTTTGAATTTATTGAAATTGGTTTTGAAATTGATGTGAAAATCTTATTGGAAACCCTCTTTAGTGATGGTTTGTGGATTTGCGAAAATTGTAGAATTATTTTGAAAATTTATTTGTTGTTTATTTTTAAAATCATGATTTTAAAATGGTTTTTTCTTTTGATTGATGAAAAAGGTTTTTTTTAAAGTTTTTAAATAAAATTTTGTTTAATTGAAATTGTTTTGGAATAATTGGTTTTGGAATGGTTTTGAAATAATGGTTTGTGAGTCCATGATTTTGACATGTCCCTAAATAAGGGGCATGTATCATTGAGTACAAATGGATGTGACCATGAATAAGTGGTGTGTGTCATTAGGAAACAAGGTGATTAGACACTTATTGATGACTTAATGGATGGATAAGAAACCACTCATGAGTATGGATCTGTCACTAGAGCATCCATGTGTGGGTGTGTGTGAATCGTGGAAAGGGTATTCCAAATAGGAATGTGAAATACTTTCAAGAATTGTTTGTTTTCTTTCTTTAGAAACTGTATTGGTTAGAAAACTATTTTGGTGTGAAAATAATTGGTTTTGATATAAATTGATAAATTTTTTAAATTGTTTATTGTAAATTGTTTTTATATAAATGTACTAACATGTTATATCTTAATGGCATGGGTAGGTAAGTCATTTGGGGAAAATATATTGAGTTTAATTACTCGCCCCCTTCTTTGGAATGTTGGTGGTTTTGAAAAAAAAATTAAAGGAATAGGTAAAAAAAATTATATCTTTTATTTAGTGGTAAATCATGATACTTTGGACTGTATGGTGGAGTTGGATCTTAGAGCATGTTTGGAGCTATGGAGCTATGTCTTAGGAGTCTTTGCGTTATGTTGGTTTTTTCTTCCTCTTTGTAGTTGATATTGATATTGGTTTCCTCTTGGTACTTTGATATAGTTTAGAATTTTTATTATACATTCAGTTTTCTTACATTTTTATCATGCATCATATAGTGGTTTTTTGTTATGTTATGTTGGGTTATGGTTGGTATATCTTCAATGGGAAAATCAAACCCCAATTATTTATAAAGACCTTAACTTCTATTTCCAGTCTTTGGTGTCTTGGGGATGTCACTTAAGGCCAAGTAGTAATTCTTCCTTGACTCAATCCATTTATATGGGGCGAGATGTTACACTTTACCCCACTAGTTATACTATTGCATATATTAACATTTCATTTTTATGGAAATGCAACATTCAATGATTTAAATGTGTCCTACATTGAATATTAAGAAGAAATATTTGGAGATGTTGTTGTAGAAATAATTTGTATATAGAGTATAAATTAAATTTTCAAGTTTTAATGGCTAGGAGTATCAGTTATGAATGCATACATGAGGTATATTTTCATTGTTTGTTAGTCCAAAAATTGATCTAATATGTTCATTACAGTTAATAACTATTCATATTTTTTATATGAGGTTATATTACTACTATATGAAGGGAAAACCATGTGAAGGAAAATTTAGACTTATTAATCCCTCTATAAATTCTACACTATAGTACAATTCTAATTGTTAATAAATTGATCAAGAAAGATAAAATAAGAATGGAATTTAAAAAATAAAATAACAGATAACATACTCTTCTAGATTCCTATAATGCAGGGGTAAAACTCTACAATATAATCAAATAAAATATATTTTTATTTTTTCATTACTTATTTTTTTTATTTTTAGTAAGAACTAGATACTCATCACAATCAATCTAGATCCCATAAATGTTTATCTTTTAGATCCAAATCTTGTAATTTCAATAAATTGACCATAGATGATGCCCATTGTGAATTTTTAATTCACTGAAATCAATATTTTTTAGATAAACATCAATTTATACATTTTAGTTTTTGTTTTAATTAGAACTAGTACCTTGCCCATGCATACGCACGGAGCTATAATTAAAATTTAATTTTCAAAAGTTTTTTAATAGTTAGAGTAGTTAATAATGAAAATTACTTAAAATATGATAAACTTACAGCATTAGTGATAGATTATAATGAAAAGAAATGAGAAATAAGAACATGTATTCTAAAATATATATGAAAATTAAAGAAAAGAAAATAACATGTTGTAAATATATATAGATAAACATGATGTATCATTAAGAATTCAATGTAGTTTCTTTAAAAGGTATTCTAGTATGGCGTTCATATTTTTAATCTATCATCATTATATGTAATGGTCATTTTATGATTGGATATAAGGCTGAAATTGGAAGGAAAAAAAGAAAAAAAGAAATGAGTGATATATGTAAATGAAGTGATGAATAGTGGCCTCATAACTATATTGGAGGAGAGGTGGAGGTAGAGGCAGAGGTGTAAGAGGAGGCATAGGTAGAGGTAGAGGCAGAGTCAAAGGCCAATACAAGGGAGGAGGTGGAGGCCAATGAAGAGGACACACATTGAAAGGGGGATTATCAATATAACATTAAATTATTATAGAGTTTACTCACCACTCATAAAACATTTATTTTTATATAGAAGACATTTCAAGATAGAAATAAGGTTTCATTAAGTAAAGAAAATCATCTAAAAAAGAATGTAAATAAAGTAATCCATCTCTATTTCAATGGAAAATAACTTTTGTACTACTTATTATAAATCAACATTCTATGGAATAAACCAAAACTGGACTAAACTACTACAATAACACAAGAAATTACTACATTAAAGACTCCATTTCACCAATATACTTCAAATTTTTAGCTTTTAGTACGATAAATCCACTGTAATGCATTTTTTAAATCCAATGTAATGAATACTTCAATGATCATCTATTGAGTTTTGTCCCTTGCACAAACCATCCAAAGAATAATTACAAATATAATAAAAATAATTAAATGAGCACAGAAAGGAATCTTCAGCGTAGTGTTCATTGCAATAAACTTTAAGCTGCTATTTGAAACACTGGCTCGTTGTATAATCCTCCATGACCAACTCCCAGTTCAAGACCTTCACTGAAAGACTGTTATAATCTGAAAATGGAAATAGTTATATTAAGTAATGAAATTAAGTTAATTTTTTATTCCATGAAGATCAAAATGATGATTCATTGGATAATGACTTGTAAACATACGAACACTTCAATGGAAATATATATGCAACATAATGTTTGCTGCATTTCATAGGATTAATTTTCACCTGGAACATATAGTCAAACCATTTAATTTCCCATCATGGTGACACATATACCATATATAATAAGATATTTCCACACCATTTTAGTGGAGGTGATCTACTGATGGAGTCTCCAAGTCTCCATGGGTTTGGGTCAGATGGCGTTGTTGTTAACATAAGGTTCTATTTGTTTTTATGCAACATGTTTTCATAGAAGTACCTGTACAGATTAAAAATATTTTTTGAAATGGTGTTTAATAATCTACCTTTATACTAGAAAATGATAATAAACACACCCATACAGGTAATATGCAACAACAAAAACACTATATTTTAACTGTCAGTTTACTTATATTTTGAATTAATTGTATTTTCTAACATTAGGGTGTGTTTGTTAACATAAGGTTCTATTTTATTTCATGCACCATGTTTTCACAGAAGTTCATATATAGAATAAAAATAATTAGTGAAATGATGTTGTAAAATCATTGTATATTCTGGAAAATGATAACAACAACACCCATACAGGTAATCTACAACAAAAAACACTATATTTTAACGGTCAATTTACCTAAAATTTTCATTGATAGGATTTTCTAACATTGTGGTGAGTTTTTTAACATAATGTTCTATTTGGTTGCATGTGCTATGTTTTATTAAAATTACCTATAAATAATAATAATAATTAAGTGAAATAATGTTGGAAAATCTGCCTATATGCTGAAAACTGATAACAAACACACCCATACATGTAAACTGTAACATAGAGCACATGAAAACTGATAAAAAACACACCCAGTAGTAGAGTCAAGCAGACACATAACAGGGAGGATATCCATGTTCTTTATACTATCAGCAAACCCATGCTAAATTCTGGTCTTGGCCCTATTAGCAAGGTAGTAAATAATGTATTCAACCTTTGGTTTTATCTCAAGTATTTGATTGTAAAGATATAGAAACATCAAGAAGATATATATATATATCATTGAATTTGTCTAAATTATAAATTTAATTTTATATAAAGTAAGAAAATAAATAGTATGCATATACATAATATAATATGAAGCGCATGGTAAAGATAAATCAAGTATCTTGCAATGAATCTTCATCATAGAAGTCCTGTAATAATTTTATTATCTTGAAAAAAAAATAATGTTACTAATAGATAAGTAATGATTCCATATAACACATTATTTATATATGAATATCATGTGAAACTAATTATGTGTCTTCTTGACTCTTCTACTGGTTTGAAAAGATTGGATTCAGGTTCCAAAGGGGTGATAATAGTAAATCCATTACTGAAAATGGACTAAGAAATCCATTTTTAGTACTGTATGAACTGCATATTTTATATAGACTGAACTAATGTCTGAACTACCAATGGATTGGTCAGTCCATTAAATATAATATTTGAACTAAAAATGGATTGGTTATTCCCTTGAACAGACAAAATGCATGTTCATTTTCATTAATTCATATTTAAAGTACTGAAAATGTCGAAACTAACAACATTCCAATTCATTTTCTTATTCAGCACTGCATATTTGGTACCTAATATGTGAACTGCATAATTTTGTGAACTTATAATTAAAATGAATTGTATAAGAACTATCCCAATGAACTAACCAATCCATTTTTAGAATAATGACTTTATTAATTAAAATTACTAAAAATGAACATGCATTTTTTTATTCACACACAGTGTATATCCTCTTTTGTTTGGCCCGTACATTTTTTGGTCAAACACGGGCTATATATACATTTTTTTGTAACACACATGTTGTATATGTAACATCAAAGATTTCCAATTAGACCAACTTAAACTTATATTTTTATATCATTTAATTAAATAAAGTACTTGAAAACATAAAATAAGAATTATCATGTTTTGATACCAACCTCTATTAGATGAAATTCTACAGCATACATTGTATCTCAAAGTCCTACACCAATTTTATCTGTAAGAAAAAATAAATAATGTGACTAATAAATAAGTCATGATTCCATAGAAAAAATTATTTATATATGAATATCATGTGAAACTAATTATGTGTCTACTTTACTTTGCTACTAGTTTTGAAAAGATTGGATTCAGGTTACATAGGGGTGAGAAGAACAACTCCATTACTGAAAATGGACTAAGAAATCCATTTTTAGTACTGTCTGAACTGCATATTGTATACCGACTGAACTACTACTTGAACTATAAATGGATTTGTTTAGTACACTAAGTAGATTGTTTATACTGAAAAAGTATTGTTTATTCCATTTAATAGAAAAAATGCATGTTCATTTTACATAATGCATAATTAAAGTACTAAAAAAATTATCTAACAAAATGTAAGTTCATTTTATTATTAATTTCTTCATATTTAAAGTACCAAACTACTGTGTGAATTGAATAATTTGGTGAACTTAAAATGAACATGCATTTTATATGAACCATCCCAATATACTAACCATTCTATTTTAAGAATAATGACTCTGTTAGTTGAAATTACTGAAAAGAGACATGCATTTTTTTGTTCACACATAGTGCATATCCTCTGTTGTTTGGCCCCAACATTTGTTGGTCACACATAGATAGTGTATTACTTTTTTTGTCACACACATGCAGTACTTATGATGAAAATGATACTTCCAATCCTAACAATTTGACCAACATAAACCTATCTTTTTCTGTCATTTCATTAAATACAGTACTTTAAACAATGTGCATGTATGATACCAACTGAAATAGAGATTCAGTTATGTAAAAAGAGACCTTTATGATCCATAAATGAAACACTAACCAGTTTGATTGGTAAAATAGGATCATAAATAGAAATAGTTAGATATTTAATTACTTTAGGATTGATGTTATTATTAATAACTTGAGTCTTCAGTTTCTTCATCGAATAATTACATATTTATACAGGAGAAGAAAACTAAAAGGGTTTCCAATGGATCAAATCACTAGTCTCCCTTTGATCTGGTATGAGGCATGTGACTCCATTAGAAGCATCTAAAAAATCAAATAGGATGAGGAGGAAGACCTACCTGCTGTCTTGTATTGATGAAAATGTAAGGATGGCTGCTGAGAATATATAGAATGGAGAGATTGATTCCCTTCTTAACCAAACCCCAAAAGAGACCCATGAGGCTCTCCATCACGAATTTCAAGAGGACAATGGGGGAGGATTTCATCGCATTCCCTACTATCCCATCAAATAATTCAGTAGAATTAATCATTTTCAAAATATAATAAAAACTATGAAACAACTAAAGATAAGATGAACTACAAGAATATGAAAATATTAACATAATCAAACGTCGTTTGTTACCAAAATCATGGGACTATAATGTATTATTTCAAATAATTTTTTTCTGCATAATTTGAAAAAAAAAAATGTAATGTTGTTCTGCTCAATATAATGAAACATTTCTTCCCAGTATTCTCATACTTGATTTCTGTAGTAGTAAGCATAAATTATATATGAATAGGAATTAAAATTTATTCTCAATAGATTAAATAGTAAACATAATGTAACAGACATTTCAAATAAGAAAAGGCAATAAAATCAATGAAACATGAAAGTTAAAATACACATTGTAATATTGTAGATTATGTTTTGAAAACATGGAAACATAAATGAATGTTCGCATATATGGGTACATTTGAAAGGTGGGTTTAAAATCTGACAGTAACTAAGGTTTTTAAAGTCACTGGTGACACCTTCATATTCAGACTGTCTACATCATGTTGTGTTAGTTATATCATCCCAATATTGGTTTTATTCATTCATTCATTGGACCAGCACAGCTGGATGTTGGTTGAGAGTAATATGATTTCCAACAGCATTTAAGTAAAGTTTAGAAAATAGTAAATGGAAAATCAGTTCACTTTACGTTCTATTCTTAAAAAACAACTTATGAACATAGGGGGAAGACGAGTATAAGATATAATAAAAAAAATATTTTTATGGAGTTGAAAATAAAATGTGGCTAAGAATTACTATTTCTAATTAGTGTTCATTTATTCTCTCTCAATAGAGATTGTTGTAAATAAATATTTCATGATAAAATAAAGTAGTCTCCAAATTACTGAATTAGGAAATAAGATGGATTGAAAATGGATTGTAAAACATTATTAGAAATTCATATGAATAGAGTCAAGTTAAAATATGAATAGTGGAGAAAATTTTTACAAAGTAGATAGGTAGAAGAAATTACTGTATGCAAGATGCGCTTGGTAACGGGTTGAATCTTCCCAACAGGGAAATCTTGACCTGTATTTTTGAGCTGCAAAGAAACTGAAATTTTTAGTTTCGAATAATATAGGAGGTCCCAACTACCTCACCCCATAAGTATTCACTACTTGAATCTAAATCAACATGTATCTAATCCAAACTAAAAAGTAATTGAAAAAACAATACATACTTAACTTCATACTCTTGTAGTCTCAAAATAGAAGCAATGTTCAGAATCTACCTCATCTCCTCCAAAGAAATATGAAACATATCTTCCCACTATTCTCATACTTCATCAATGTAGTAGTAAGAATAAATTATATATGAATTGGAATTAAAATTTATTATCAAAATATTTTAATAGTAAACATGAAGTAACAGACATTTCAAAAAATAAAAGGAAATAAAATCAATTAAACATGTTAGTTGATGTAGCCATTATAACATAATAGATTATGTTTTGAAAACATGGTAATAGAAATGAATGTTTGAACATATGGGTATTAGGTCTATTAAAATAAATAAAAATATAAACAATATAATAAAATATGACTATATAAATACATATCAAAATTTAACCTACATGGTAATCTTTCTGAGGAAGTATTGATTAAAAGATTTATAAGACACATAGCCACCAATAATAGGTTCAACTTTTTCATAGACCACAATAACATGCAACAAAAACTTGAATCCCCTATAAACAATAAATTCATTCAAATAATTATGATAGAATAAGATATTATCAAACATATATATTATGAGGCACTGACCAATGATCCAAAAATACCAGGAAATACAATCAACTATATGATATAAATTGAAAATTGTAAAATAATGGAATGAATAAAAAACATGACCAGAAGTATTAAAAATTTAGTGATATTACCTTCAACAACTTCATGCTTTACATTCTTTAATGACTTTAAAGTAATATTTAGGGAACTATTAATGAAAAATTAAAAATGTAAATATTTATCTAAATGAAACAATGGGATAAAATAGATTATGAGTAATTTAAAAATAATCATTGATAGTAATCACAAATTTGAATACACTGAAGTCAAATTCAAGTGTTTCCAAGTAAAACTAAATAATTACATGATTATTGTTGTATCATTAACCCCTTGAGTTCTACACAATATAAAATTGATGAGTTGTTAATCATAAATCAAATCAAAATGAATAATTAGTTTCTAAAAAAACAACATGATCAAACATCTTTAAGCCATAAATGATCTGACTCTCTTATGTTTTCCCTCCTCCATGAATGTAAATTGAAGACATTCATTCCATAATTTAGAGGTTCACTTGAAGGAGTTGACATTCATGGATAATGTGCCATCACTTGTGAGAAGATAGAGTTCAAATAAATAGCAGTAGTATGAATCGATGATGAAGGAATTGATTATCAAAGGTAAACCCAACAACGAAGATAGATGGAGTAGAAATGTGAAGGATGAGTAGATCTGTGCGTCAAAAACCGATGTTGTGAATAGTCATAAATGGAGAACTATGATTGTCATCACAGTTTTCTTCATTTCCATAGAACCCAGTAGAATGGTAGTGAATGAATCATAATTTACAAAATTCAAGGTGAAATTTTGATCCGCCCACTAAAATCTCAAGCAGGAGGTGGTTCTAAGTGATGGATTCAAATTGGATTGAAAGGGGAATGATGTGAAGGAGGAAAATAGCTAATAAGGGTTATCGTAAGAAGGAAATATTGAAGGGAAATTTGAGCACAAAATCATGAGTGGGAGAGGGAGAGGGAGAATTTCTCTAGAAAATTTTTAGCAAATGAGTAGAAAGGTACTCTGAAATCACTAGCATGAAATATCAAGTGTGGAATTATGAGAATGGCGGATCTGAAGTAAATCACAAGCCTAATAAAATCTGATGGAAATTGTGAGTGGGAGAAGGAGAACGATGGTATTGGGATGGAATGAATGGGGAACAATGTGAAGGAGGTTTGTGGATATACATAGCATGCAGATCTCTACGGGAAACCTTAGATGAGTGGAGCTATCTGGGGGAAGGATGATGACGGTGGTGGGGTTTTTCAAGAACCCTAGGTCGCGAAGAGTGGAAACTCAAGTAAGAGAAGGAACACCATATAGAGTTGAGTTGAAACCTGGAGAAGTAGGAGCAGAAATGGGTTGAACCCTAATCACAGTGGAGGGAAATCCCGAGTGAGGAACCATTGGGAAAAGGGAAACACAAACGACGATGCACAATATTAGAGGGAGGGACTGTTGTATTTTTAGTGAAGTGGTCGCATACTATGGTTACACATAAGATAGAGGAATCCACTTTTAGTATATATAATAGATTTTTTAATGATATGGTGATCTATAAATATTTTATAATCTTAGTATGAGGTTAGTGTTTGAACATAGGAAGCCTATAGATTTCTTCAACTATAGAAATATTAAGGTATATATAGTAATATTTTCCTATGAAAACATATTTCAAAACAATTTACCAATTTTTTTCAATGTTTTTGTAGTCTAAGAAACAATATAATAACAACGGTTGTGAATATTAAATTTGTAAATTTATGAATGATATTATATACAAGTATCAAACTTGGAACCCAAAATAGGTATTACTGAAGGTAATTAAAATTTACTTTAAAATATTTTTTAATAATTTTTATGTCTATATTTATATAGTAATACCAATATTTATTAAAAAATATGTACTTGAAAGAAGATATATGTTTTTTTAGATATGACTGGTCAGATTACATGATGTCGGAATGATTTTTTAGATTAATTTGTGGTGATTGAAAATTATGTTGGTGATCCACTATAGGCTATGACCTTACAAGGTATATTTAGTATGTGAATTATTAATATAATAATCATTAGATATTATTTTTTATAAAATAAAATTCATGTACTGTTGGAAAACTATTGGTTATATTTTTAATCTTATTCTATATGTGTAATTACTATGCAAGAATCTTTCTTGATTTTATGCTCTTATCATTCCAAAGGAATCTGAACCCCATTATATATTTTATGCCCCACTTTAGTGAAGTTATAGAGTTGATGATCATCCACTGACTATGATTCCCCTCTTAAAGAAAATAGAATGGATGTTTTGATTGAGGGTGTTGCAGATTTAATAGCTCATTGTGGTAAACTATTTTAGGACAACTCCATGGAAAACACATGTCAAACCATTTATTTATTTTCTTATTGGGGAATATTTACATGATAATTATGCAAGGAAGATTTGGAAGGAGTATCAAAATCATCTTGATAACAAGATATCAGTTGATGGGAAATTATTTCATAATATACTGAACATTTAAATATGCCTACTTAAACTATAGATGTTATCCATATTTAATTAAACTTTTTAGATAAATTTACTAAACCTATATCTCATGTGAGTAATTCAATATTCTTATTGTTAGTATAATTTTTAAATTCTTCTAAAGGGTATATCATCATTCCCCATTTGATCAAGTATTTATTTTCAACTGTTATATAATTTAAATTCTTTTGGGGTTAGGATGAGCTTCTAGAAACTAAAAAACCTTTTGTTGATGAACTTGTAAAGCAAGAAATATTTGAGTTGTTTCTCAAGGATTAATATAATATAGTATTCTATTAAGATAATGGAGTGTAAGAAATGGTTCAAGGAACCTTATACCGAAATACCATAAGACATATTACCAACAAATGGGATAAAATTCACTCATTATAGTGGAGTGGTGTGTTCCTTAGGTTTGTTTTTCTTCATTTTAATTAAAGTATGTTCCTTATATTTCTTAATTTTTGTACTATATTAAATCTAGTGTTATCTTGTGTCTAATCACTGTAGGATAAAAAGGATGATGATTTATTAATGAAAAAATGTTACCCAAAAGGTTTCAATAGAATCTTTCTACTATTTTATGCAATCATTTTGATAATAGTGACCTTTATCTGGGGAGGTGCTTTTATGCTTCTATCCACACCATTTTCATTTTTTTATTTCTTTCTTTTTAGGAGTTTTTAAAAATGGTATTGAATCTTTAGGAAAATGATCCATAATTCATTTGTGATGTGTAGTTTAACAACCCTAACTATAGTAAACCAGAGATAGTGGTTACTTTATTACATTGGAATAAGATACAATTGATCAAAAAACAAATAATTGATTATTTTAGTAGTTTTAAAGAACTATATACATACACAATTACATTTTTTATATTGGAAATAAAATTTAAAACATATTAATAGAAGACATTCAACATCCTTGAACTCATTTAAATAATTATTATTCATATCCTAGGGAAATAAAACAAAATAAGGGTGATCTAAAATTCTCAATAAGGGTTACATATAATGGAATATATTATAAAAAATAAGTCATAATCAATATGGAAAGGTAAATAACTGAAAACATATTCCATTTAATCAATAACTTGAGAATGAATGGAATCCCTGGATAATATCAATTCAATAATATCATATATAATAATAACTAAATTATTAATGAATGTAATATATAACACTAGACATCATGATATCAGACTTCATGATATCTATACTATCAAATCATCCTTCCAATATATTTTAATTGATGTGTAGGTATACACTGAAAATCTATTGAATTTGGCCAATTCATTTGTCTCATGAAACCTATAAATTCATTTAAGGGTTACATATAATCAGTCCCCACCCATCGTTTTAGTTACAATTAATTCCTTTTATATTGAATGATTAGTTCCATTTATTAAAAATATTCCTTATCAATAAATATCTATATTGAATAATGAATGTAGATTTATCAATATTTTCCCCAGTAAATCAAATATTGTTCATAGTAAACCATCGTATATTAAAATGTTATATGGTTAAAGAAATAATCATATACATGATACAATTTATATGGATATTTAAGAGAAATGTAATTTTTAATAATCACAACAAATTGAATTTTTTAAGAGAAAGTTAATGACCATATAATTAATAAGATATGATAGATTACTGTCAGTTCATCCAAAATATAGGTTTTGTGATAAAATAATATACATTGTAAAAATAATGAAAATTGAAGTTAAATATAGAAATTATCTTTCAACAAATAGTTTTATTTTTTAAAAAAATAAAAACAAACAGAAAAAGCTAAATATCAAAAAACAGTTATGGTGGCGGTAAAGTCCATTAAAGCTGTATATTTTAAAAATATACTTTTGAATTTTTGTAAATAATGTCAAAAATGAACATTTTGAAAAAAAATTGAAGTATTTATTTAAAACCTTTTAAAAATTCATACATAACATAATGTTCCCATAATAAATCATTTGATTAATAAAAAGGACTTTTGTAAAAAAATTGAAAAATATAGACATTGAAGAAAAATATAACTATTTAAAAGAGAAATAAAATTGGGTTTTCTTTTAAACATTTTTTCCATGATTAAAGATAAAAAGAGATGAAAAGATTTAAAAAAATATAGAAACTCTAAAAATATTCAAATAATAATAAAATATATGTATTTTATGAAGGATGTATTATAATATACCTTCAACGAAAATTAAGGTAATCCTAAAAAGTGATATTTTAAAATAAATCCTCACCTATTTGGTAACTTTTAAATTGAAACCCCTTGAAAGAATAATAATTAATTGAAAAATTAATCAAAATAAATAAATATGTATGCATGTTATATTTTTAAAATGGGTAGTATATGCACCACATAAAATTTAATAGGTGTATAATGATAAATATGTCTCAACGGAGTGTAAATTGAGATAAAATACTTTACCTCGCATTTCCCTTTAGTTGAACACTCTTTAATCACTTATATAATGATTTTAAACATGTAATTAATTTATAACATAACCATATTAATATTTTTAATATCATATATTATATTCTTGTAACATTTTATCACTCATTCATTGATAATATTTTATTATCACCATTGTTGCAGGTGTTAACTACTTCATTTTCTCAAACTTGTTTTTTCACTGATGTTTCGGTTGTTATAAAAACGATATAGTTTGATAATCTACATAATTATATTAATGTTATAAATATCATATTTTTTCAATATATTTTCATTATTTACATCATCTAGACTATCAGTGTGAGTTGGGTATGGAAAATAAATTACATATGTTCGTGAGGTGGTAGTCTTCCTTTCACACGAGTGATGGTTTTGTTTCCCATTGCAGAGAAAAAGATGGATAATTATTATTCCATAAACATAATAAAATATAATTATATGTTATATACTAGTGTTTTTATATTATAATTATTAGTATATAATTTAAGGTGGTAAAATAATGAGTAAAAAAAGAAATAACTTGATAAAGATGATTACATTTTCTTAGAAAAACCTCATATGGATCTCTTTTTAAGAACCCTATATTTGGTATTTTTGGAATAAAATTAACTATAAAATATGTATAAGGATATTTTTTAGATATTTATAAAGGTTATGGAAGAGATAAATTGTGTAATGGGTGTGAATAAGTGAGTGGAGGAGGTGCCCAATTATAATTAAGGTCAGTGGTACACTTATGATTTTTTAAAATTTTAAAATAATTTCTTGTCACTTTGTTGAAAAATAGATCCAAAATGGATTATATTATATAATGATAAGGTTAATTTATAAATTTAACTAAAAAATGTGTCTTCATAAAGTGTTTATTTCATTTTAACTCTTATCGATTTAGGTTAATCCCCCCCAGTGACCCCATTTTAACAATAACCATGGTAAATTTTTTACTATTTTTATTATTCATTATGGAAAAAAAGGAAGTGGTATTATTATAAAATTTTTAAATTATGATGATAATTAAATAATCCATTTTATAAAATTTAATTCAAATAAATTTAAGAATTTAATTTAAAAATTAACTTGCAAAAGGTGTCAAAAAATAGTTTTTCAACAAATGCATTTTTCAAGCATAATATAGTCTTACATTAACTATATGAAGTATATTAATTATTATATGAATTTAATTTCTTATATTTATATATATAATATAAAAATTTATTTCAAATCATTCATTATTAACTATTATTTTAATTAATTATCTTGGACATACATTATTCCTTAAAAATAGTTTTTTGAAAAAAATATATATAATGAAAAATGTACCTTTTACCATCAAATGATATTATATTTATTTATATAATATTTATAGTCAATAAATAATTAATTATATACATTATAATATATTATTATTAATAAAATTAGGAATATATATATACTACATTTTTAATTATTTATAAAATCTTAAATCTAAGGGAAATTTTATAAAAAAATTCTAAGCTTCTTTTGACCAAGTGAATTCAAAAAATATATTTAAATTATAAAGTTATAATTTTTTTGCAATGAGATATTAAAATTTGATTGGTATTATAGTTTTATTAAATTATATTTCTCACTTGCTATAACTGATGCTTGGGTGCTACATATAGGAATCGATTGCACATTAATCTGATACATGATGTCACCGGTATGACTAAAAGTGTACATTTTTAATATAAATGTGCCATTTTAGTCTATAACATGATTCAAATAGACAAAACTAATAAAATTATCTCTAATTAAGAAAAAACATTTGTATAATGATACATAATTTATTTTTGGAATTAGGAATTGACCACATGTCAATATAATACACAATGTTTTCGGTATGACTTAAGGTGTAATTTTTTAATATAAAAGTGTCATTTTAGTTTAAAAAACATGTCATATTTTCAAAACCAATAAAACAATATTTGATTGTTTTGATACAATATTAAAAATATCCCTATTTAATTTTTAAAATGTAGTAATTGACTTCACATCAAACTGACACATGATACAGACAAAATGACTCAAAGAGTGTGCTTCCACATTAAAAATGTGTCATTTTACTCAGAAACACATGCCACATCTTGAAAACCAATTAAAATATCTTTTATAGTCTTGATACTTTAGTAAAATAATCCATAATTTATTTATGATGTTTAAGAATTGACTTCATGTCATTCTGACTCATGATATGGTGGATATTACTCAAAGAGTTTTTTTCACATTAAAAGTTTAATTTTAGTCTAAAACCAACATCACATGGAAAAAAATAAAATAACTTTAATTATGTTGAAACTTTTGTAAAATGATCCAAAATTAATTTGTGGTGTGTTGTAATTTAACGCACATTAATCTGACACACAATGTGTTCGGTATGACCTAATATGAATGTTTTCAATATAACAGATTCATTTTATTCTAAAATGAAAATCACATTTTTCAAAACTATTATAATGATATATATTTTTTCAAACATTATTAAAATGATCCATAATTCAAATTTTAGATGTAGTAATTTACCTAAAAACAATATGATGCACCATGTAGTAGGTATAAATCAAAGTACATGTTTTCACATTAAAAGGTGTAATTTTACTCTAAAACATGTGTCACATAGACAATAACTAGCAAATGGGATGGAATTATATTTATACTTTATAAAAATTATCCATAATTAATTTTTGACATGTAGAAATTGACCTCACACCAATCTAACACACTATGTTCCCAGTATGACTCCAAGTGTGTGTTCACAATAGAAATGTCATTTTAGTCTAATATGTTATTCACATGCCCAAATATAGAAAAAAATATTGGATTTCATTAATACATTAGTAAAAATATCCATAAATATTTTTTTTACATGTAGGAATCAACCACACATTAATCTTATACACGGTGTAGCTGATATGACTCAAAGTGTGTGCTTTCACAAGTTTCATTTTACTCCAAAACATGTTTAACATGGCCAAATCAAAGATAAAAAGTTCTAATTATGTTGATAATTTAGGATGATGATCCATAATTCATTTTTGATATGTTGGAGTCTACATCACATCAATCTGGAACACAATGTGATAGGTATGACTCAAAGTACATATTTTCACATTAAAAGTTTCGTTTTACTCTAAAACACATGTCACATAGCCAAAACTGAGTAAACAGGCTTGGATTTTCATGATACTTTAATGAAATGAACCATAATTTATTTTCATGTGTAGGAATATAACTCATATGAATCCAATATATGATGTGGATGGTATGACTCAAAGTACATGTTTTTAATGTTGAATTGTCATTTTAATATAAAACTATTTTCACAAATCCAAAACCAAGAAAACATGATCATATTGTTTTAAATATTTTGTAAAATGATAAATAATTCATGTTTCATGCATAGTAATTTATTTCACATCAATATTACACATGATGTGGATAGTATGACTTAAATTTCATGGTTTCAATATAAAAGTGTCATTTTAGTTTAAAACATGCATCATATTTCTAAAACTAATAAAACAATTTTGGATTGTTTTAAAAAATTGAAAAAATTATCCATAATTCATTCATGAGGTATAGGAATCAAACTCTCATCAATTTGATACACTGTGTTTCTGGTATAACTCAAAGAGCATATTTTCACATTAAAACGTGTCATTTTACATCAAAACATGTGTCACATAGAGAAAACCAAGAAAATGGGCTTGGATTATCTTTATATTTTATTAAATGATTCATAATTCATTTATATATATAGGAATAAATCTATTATCAATTTGACACACTATGTTCTTAGTAGGACTTCATGATCATGCTCATAATAAAAAATTTAGTTTAGTCTAAAACATGATTCACATAGCCAAAACTGAGCAAAAACACACATATTATCTCAATAATTTAGGAAAAAATTTCCCTAATTTTTTTGACATGTAAGAATCTACCACACATGAATATGACACACGATGTGTTTGATATGAGTCAAAGTGTGTATTTTCACATTAAAAGTGTCATTTTATGCTAAAACACGCATTACATAAGAAACTCAAGAAAATGATATCATATATTCTTAATACTATATTAAAAAGATCCGTAATTAATATTTTACACATAGGGATTGAATTCACATAAATATGTTAGAAGATATGATTAGTATGACTCAAAATGTGTGATTTCACATTAAAAGTGTCATTTTACTCTAAAACACGTGTCTCATTAAAAAAACTAATTAAATGAGCCCATATTTTCTTGATACTTTATTAAAATGAACCATAATTCATTTTTCATGTATAGTATTTGATTGTACATTAATATGACACATGATGTGTCTGGTATGACTCAAATTGAGTGTTTTCAATATAAAAGTGTCATTTTATTCTAAAACTCTAGAAAAACTAAAAAAATGAGCTCCAATTGTCTGGAATATTTTGGAAAATGGTGCATAATTAATTTTTGACATGTATTTATTGATCATAAATCAATTTGACATACGATGTGGCCAGTATTACTCAATATTCATGTTTTCAATATAGATGTTAACAAATACCCCATACAGAAAGTGTGAACCAAGTTCATGTTTAGTGTGCCAATTGTAATAACTAGTAATATAGTTAATGTAATTAATAATATCAATAACTAAAAATAAAAAATAACTAATTATGATAATTAATAAATAATAATAAATTTAATAATATAATTAATAATTAATAACAAGATTAAAATATTAGTAATTGATGATTTAATTCTTAACAACAGTTTAAGTAATTAATATAATTAATAATTGATATTATCATTAATATATTTAGTAATTAAAAATATAATTTATCCTAAGTATATTATATAAAATTAATATTATAGTTTTTTTATTTTTTTATGTACTATTTCTAGAATAAACTTTGGTTTTATTATAGGGACACACTTTTTTATAGAGGTTGGTCATTGGAAAAATATTTCCATAAGAGTTTAGTTTTTGTATATTGGGTTGTAATTTTTTTATTATATGTAAATAGAAATCAATGTAAATATCTTGTATGAAATTTTTAATGTATATAATGAACTAAAATGATGGTTCACTGTAATTTTTATATTCCAATCTAGTTCTATATAATGTTTTTATTTAAATTTGGTTATGATTTCTATTATGGTTTTTTAATTATGGGCTACTGTAGTTATTTAGATTTGTAGTATCTACTATGAACTTTATCATTAGTGTAAGGACCCGTAAATTTCAAGGAAATTTTTTTCTTAATTTTCTTTGGAATTTTACAAGAACGCAGTTTCTGACAGAACCTGATTCCGAGGCCCAGTGTGCCCGGAATCATTTTCCGAAGTTTGGCTCAGGTACGTTCAGTGAACGGACGAGCGGGTTTTTCTAACTTTTGAACCGGTGCCCGGAATCGAATTCTGGGGGCACCGATGAAATCGCAGCGCTGGTGTTTTCTTAGAAACACCTCTCCTGGAGTTGTGTTTGCTCGGGTGTGGTTTTTAATTTTTGGGCTTAAAGTTTAGAAATAAAATAATTTGTTCGACAAACTTTATTTTATTTCACTTAAGCCACTTGAAGCCACTTGAAAGCCACTTAAACTGAGTTAAAACGGATAGGTTGCTATCTATAAATATCCTACCCCCTTGGTAGGATATTTGTGAGGTGGGGCCCGCACGAGCCCCGCCGTTTCTTTCCGCTAAGTAACACACCCGCGAAAACCTGTCATTATGAAAGTCAACTGACGCGTTTTCTTAAATTCTTAACAGACCATTTAATTGGGAGGTTTATTTCATGAATTAAATGAGCTATTACTTTCGTTGAATTAATACAATGAACTGATGGGTCGTTACTTACCTTTTTCGTTTGTTGGCGTAATAATAAAATAAGACCAACAAGTCTTTTGGGAGGATTACTCGTTGAGAGGTTTTTTCAGTGTTCTTGAGCCTTCATCCTCCTTCGCGAAGAACACGAAAAACGTGAAGAACGCGAAGAACACCATCACCTCGGAGTTTGACGACGCTTCATCCGAGACGTTCTTCGGCGACGTTCCTTCCTCCATGACAAGATCCTTCGATCTTCCGTTGAGGTGAGTGTTTGTGATTCTTTAAATATCCTTTGTGTTTCTTTTTAACAAAACACGGATTTAATTATTTATAATTAAATCTGTTGTTTCTTAGTCCGTTGAGTTCGTCGACGCAACGCCGGATTCTGCGACGACGCGACGCCCTTCCGTGACGACGCGACGATCCCCTCCTTCCGCGACGAACAAATCCGCGAAGAACGTGCGTACAACGACGACTACGAGGTAGGGGTTGTTGTGATTATTTTCCTTTTTCCCGTGTTCGTTTCTTTTAAAAGTGAAGAACCGGACAATAAGAACAATTTTAATCCATTAAAATTGTTGATTCATGTGTTGAATATATTTTCTCCCGTTGTTTATCTAACGCGGAGGGTGCGGGCCAAACGAACACGGCCCGACAACCCTCTGTCGTTCTTTGTGTTGTGCGGATTTGACGGGGGACGACGGAACGTGCCGCGGGGTTGTCACGCGGTGGCGGCGGCTCCCCCTGCGTCGCTCGGCTGCCCAGGGAGACACCCCGCGGGTGCCGCGGGGGTGGCGGCTCCCCCCCGCGTCGCTCGGCCGAGCCGAGCCGGGTGACCGCCCTGGCCGGGCCCCGCCCTGGCCGGGCCGGACCGGGTCGACCCGGTTCGGCCGACCCAAGGGGGGGGGGGGGGGGGGGGGTCAGGCCGGCTCGGCCCGGGCCCGGACCCCCCGTCTTCGGACCATTTTCGGTCAAATGCCCGTAACTTGAGCTACGGGCCTCCAAACGATGGGCCGTCAGTGGCAATGCAATCCTTGGATCGAGACGGTCGTTTCAGTATATCGCACTCAAGGTTTTGGAATACTTTGGGTTTGGCCGGGTTGGTTCGTACACGAAACCAACCGGGCCCTCGGAGCGGAAACGCTCATATCTTGAGCTACGGACGTCCGATTGACGTGTCGTCAGCTTTGTTTCATTCCTCTAACTGAGACCGATCTTTTGGATCACTCCGCCTGAGGTTTGGACGTAGGTGGAGTACGGTCGGGTTGGTTTTGCCTTAAAAACCAACCGGGCCCCTAGGACGAAAAGGCCAATAACTCTCAGACCGGGCGTCCGATTGACGCGCCGCCAGCGACGTTGAGTTCCTGTTGACGATACGGAACTTTTGGATACATCAACTTTGGACTTTGTGTCAGTTGATGTATCAGCCTCTCGGCTCGTGGAGCGGACCCTCCCGAACGAGCTTACTGTGTGCGGGAACCCTAGTGCTGGTTGCGACTGCTACTTCGACAGCGACGACCGTGCAGAGATCCTCAGTGGACTGCGGCGACGACCGTGCAAAGATCCTCAGTGGACTACGACGACGACTGTGCAGAGATCCTCAGTGGACTGCGACGACTACAGCACTCAGCGATCCTACGTGGATCAGTGCTACAGGTCCTGTGTGGGCCCGATCTTGTGTGGGTCCGATCCTATGTGGGTCAGCGCTCAGGGGTTCTGTGTGAGCCAGCGCCTACAGGTCCTGTGTGGGCCCGATCCTGTGTGGGTCATTGCGGGGGTTAGTACCTATCGATCCTTTGTGGGTTCGATGACTTAGATGGATCAGTGATCATCTTTATCGTCATCCGAAGAAGTATACCTGTGTGAGCCGAATCCTGTGTTACTCTCCTTTGTGGATTGTGTTGAGCTATCCTATTTGGATTACTGTTTACTCTCCTTTGTGAATTGTGTTGTGCTATCCTGTGTGGGTATACGTTTTGCTTTCCTGTGTGGACTGGGTTGTGCTTGGGCTCGGACGTTGGAGCCGAACGGGAATTTATGACTTAGGTATATGTATGGGCATATACCTAAGCCATGTCAGATGTTATTTCGTGATTGTATCTTTCCTTTGTGGATTATCCTTTGTGGATTTCGGGAGACCTTCGGGGGTCTCAGGGTCCCTACTGAGTAGCTTATACTCACCCCTGCACGGGCTTTGCCCGCACTACGTTGTGTTGGTTGCAGACGACGGACAGCATTGATCGTGGTGGAGGCGTGCGGAGCAGGACAGTACCTGAAGGTAGACCACTGGACGGGACGTACTCGGAGCGGTTAGGTGCACCCAAGGAGAAGTGGAGGCTATCTGTACCCACCCTTCAGGTGGGACTTCCAGAGGACGACTCGACGCTGCAGCTTTTCTTTTCAGTTGATGTTTTCCCCTTTCAGTTGTACTTTACAGTTGGGATTGTATTTCCGGCCCCTTTTACTTTCATCACAGCTTGTTATAGTTTTACTTAGTGTTTACCTTTCCGCTTGCTTACTCTGTGGTGCTTGTTTACTTTTCAAAGGAAATGCCTTCCCTTTTTTTGGGATTTACGCCTTGGTGCTAGTCGCCAGCCCCTGGCCTATGGAAGGCGGGATTGGGGTAGTCACGGCACAGGCCCCGAGGATGGGTCGTGACAAATTGGTATCAGAGGTGGTCGGTTCTACCACGGACTCTGATCTTTCTTCTATGTGAAGCAATAGTGTTTAGCGTATTGAGTGTGGTTATCATTCCAGGGAGTCCAGTGTTGGTGCGACGGTCGACGTATCTGTACACCAGGACCCTGACTTCTGATTTCCAACTTAATGCACGAAAACATTGATTGCGTGTGTGTTACAAGTTTTCCTTGTGATTACTTGTGTCAGCTCACCAGGTATACTGTTCTGACCGTGGCGCACTTGTTTCCTTTTCAGGATGGCCCGACGATAGCAGCCAGCTAGGGTTCCGAGAGTAGAGCGCGATGATAGCCCGTCAAGCGATGAGGCCTCGGTACAGGGCCCGTTGACAGTAGAGGCACCGGCGGTACCTTTACCCGCCGAGCCCCCGATGCTTCCAGCGCCGACCGCTAAGGATGCACGATGCCTCAGAGCTCCGCATGAGTTCCAGCGCCAGCGACCACCCAGGTTTCGTGGGGAGACGGACCCCTAGGCAGCCGAGGACTGGCTGGAGGCGGTCGTCCGAGTTTTCAGGCTAGTGAGGACACCAGCAGACCTCATGGTAATCCTCGTGGCGAGCCTACTGCACGCAGCAGCAGGACGATGGTGGAGCCTAATTCTCCAGGTACACGATGAGGCCTCCCTCATCTGGACGGACTTTGAGAGCCTCTTCCGCACAGAGTTCGTCCCAGCCACCCTCCGTGCGGTGCGCATACAGGAGCTTCTTCAGCTGCGGCAGGGCAGCTTGACGGTCGCCCGGTACGCGGCGAGGTTCACCGATCTTTCTCGCTACTCGACCGACATGGTACGGGACCCCTTCTTCCGGGCCCGGACCTTCGAGCAGGGATTGAGACACGAGATCAGGGCATCGCTGATCTCCCTCAGCATCCTGACCCAGGCAGGAGTACTGGAGCGAGCCCTTCTGATCGAGAGCTTTCTGGCTGAGTCCACAGTGAGACCTACCGCAGGGCGGCAGGTAGCAGAGTCTTCGGCAGCTGGTAGCCGATGGATGACTCAGGGTTCCAGGCAGACCAGACCCTCTCGTAGATGACCTCAAGACACTGGCTTAGCAGTGCGGGGCACACAGCGCGGAGCCAGTCTTCCGAGAGGCAGGCAGTGCTACTCGTGTGGTGGGCAGGGCCACATGGCTCGTGACTGCCCGACCCGCCGTACCGAGGAGCAGCAGAATGTGGAGGGGCCACCTAGGCAGAGGAAGAGGGTCGATCGTGGCGGTCCGCAAGGAGGAGGCGGACGAGGCAGAGGAGCTGGCCGAGCAGCAGGTGGTGGGCGACGCTTTGAGGCTCTTCCACCACCACCACCAGGAGGTCCGCCCCGACCACCGGGAGCTGGCGAGCAGAGACAGGAACAGCTCCAGGCAGCAGAGGCCTACGACCACGGCGCACCAGAGATGATTCGAGGTACGATCTGTGTCTATTCCACCCTTGCTGTAGTTCTTATAGACACAGGAGTGAGTCACTCTTTCATAGCCGCTGCCCTTGTTCGGAGCTTGGAGATTCCGACGGAGCCGTTGGCTCGATCCTTACGGCTAGAGACTCCTACGGGAGCAGAATCGATGATTACGCACTGGTTCCGGCAGTGTGAGCTTACTATAGGAGGCGAGATCTTCGGCTGGGATCTTCTTGTAGCGGCGTCGAGGCCTTACGACGTCATCTTGGGCATGGATTTGTTATCTACGGTCCATGCTCAGATTGACTGTTTTAGGTGCAAGGTGCGGTGTGTACGCACCGACGGGAGCAGGTTCACCTTCACCGGCGAGAAGGGAGCCTTTGCAGCATAGGATGGACTCCCGCAGATTAGAGGACAGCCCATCACTCATCAGTTGGCTAGCCTCATCCTTGGAGCAGTTGACGTGCGGAGTCCTAGTTTTCCTGCAGTGGTGGATCAGTATGTGGACGTCTTTCCCAATGACGTTCCAGGGCTACCTCCTCGTAGAGAGGTAGACTTTTATATTGATCTGTACCCCGGGATAGCCCCGATATCCACTCCAGCGTATCGGATGGCCCCCGCTGAGCTTCGAGAGCTACGGGTATAGTTGGAGGACTTGCAGGGCAAGGGGTTCATCCGACCCAGTGTTTCACCCTGGGCTTCCCCGATTTAGTTCGCCAAGAAGGCGGACGGGAGCTTGCAACTGTGTGTCGACTATCATCGCCTGAACCAGGTGATAGTGAGGAACAAGTATCCGCTACCGAGGATTGATGACCTCTTCGATCAGCTCAAGGGAGCACGGTGGTTCTTGAAGATAGACCTTAGGTCAGGCTATCATCAGCTCAAAGTTCGAGATGAGGATGTGCAGAAGACGGCCTTCAGGTGTCGGTATGGCCACTATGAGTTCTTGGTTATGCCCTTCGGCGTAACCAATGCTCCAGCAGTGTTCATGAGCCTCATGAACAGGATCTTCCAGCCGTACCTCGATCGATTTGTCATGGTCTTCATCGACGACATTTTGGTGTACTCGACCACGAAGGAGGAGCACGCCTACCACATGCAGGTTGTACTAGACACACTCTGAGAGAACCAGCTTTATGGCAAGCTCTCGAAGTTCCAATTCTGGTTACGTGAGGTCCACTTCTTGGGGCATGTCATTTCTGAGGCAGGAGTTGCAGTGGATCCCGCGAAGATCGAGGCAGTGCTAGCTTGGGAGCCACCCAGGAGCGTGACGGAGGTGCGGAGTTTCTTGGGCCTAGCCGGATACTATCGGAGATTCGTGCCAGACTTCTCTAGAGTTGTGGTGCCACTCTCAGCTTTCATGAAGAAGGGGAAACCCTTCATGTGGTCAGACAGATGTCAGCAGAGCTTCCAGGAGCTGAGGCAGAGATTGACCAGCACACCTATCTTGAGGTTGCCTGAGGAGGGAGTTGAATACGTAGTCTACTGCGATGCATCAGGGACCGGACTTGGGTGTTTCCTGATGCAGGAGCGGGCTATGATTGCCTATGGATCACGTCAGTTGAGGCCGCATGATCAGAACTACGCTACCCATGACCTGGAGTTAGCAGCAGTGGTCTTCGCTCTGAAGACATGGCGGCACTATCTGATGGGCGAGCGCTTTACAGTCTTTTATGACCACCAGAGCCTCAGGTATATCTTCTCTCAGAAGGACCTGAACCTGAGACAGTGGTGATGGCTTGAGTTCCTCCAAGACTATGACTTTTAGATAGTCTATACTCCTGGGAAGGGGAACATGGTAACCGATGCCCTCAGCAGGAGGACGGGCATCTAGCTACTTGAGGAGGTGACAGAGCAGCTGGCCGCTTTGCAGATATCCTTCGTGGATAGAGATGGAGCAGCCTTCCTTCAGTCTCTCACAGTCACCCCTCCACTACTACAGCGGGTCAGAGAGGCACAGCGTGGGGACGTTGACTGTGAGACACGGCGTGCACAGATATCCTCGGGACAGACACCTGATGGTTTCTCCCTTGGAGCAGAGCACGACGTCCTTTTCAGAGGACGTACCTTGGTACTAGTCGCTTTACAAGACGAGGTGCTGATAGAGTTTAACACTTCTCCTTTGGCAGTACATCCTAGAGTGGAGAAGATGTACCAGGACCTCAGACGACAGCACTGGTGGCCGGGCATGAAGAAGGCTGTGGAAGAGTTTGTTTCACAGTGCCTCACCTGCCAGCAGGTGAAGGCAGAGCATCAGGTACCAGCAGGCTTGGTACAGCCCTTGGAGGTCCCGGAGTGGAAGTGGGACGGGATATCTATGGACTTCATGACTGTACTTCCACACACATCTAGAGGTCACGACTCCATTTGGGTGATTGTTGACCGACTCACCAAGTCGGCACACTTCTTACCCATCAGAGAGCAGGGCTTAGTGGAGAGCTTTGGGCGTCTCTACGTTCAGGAGATTGTACAGCTTCACGGTGTGCCATCGACTATCGTCTCTAATCGGGACGCTCGTTTTACTTCCCGGCTTTGGAAGGGGTTGCAGGAGGCGTTCGGGACGCGGCTACGCCCGAGCACCGCCTTTCACCCTCAGACGGATGGTCAGATGGAGAGGACCATTCAGACTCTCGAGGACATGCTCCGCGCATGTGTCCTCGACTTTGGTCGCAGCTGGGAGGACCACCTTCCCTTGGTGGAGTTCACGTACAACAATAGTTACCACTCCACCATCGGGATGGCACCATACGGGGCGTTGTATGGCAGGCCTTGCAGATCTCCTTTGTGATGGACAGACCCTGGGGAGTCAGCACATGTGGGACCAGAGATGGTCTGGGCCATGACAGAGAAGGTCCAGGTCATCCAGGAGCGGATGAGGACAGCTCAGAGCCGGCAGAAGTCATATGCTGACAGGAGGCAGAGGCCACTAGAGTTCGAGGATGGTGACCACGTCTTCTTACGGGTCTCACCTCGACATGGTTTGCGGAGATTTGGCTGAGGCGGCAAGTTGTCTCCATGCTTCATTGGACTATTCCAGGTCCTCAGCAGGGTTGGCGAGGTGGCTTATCGCCTGGCTCTACCACCTCAGTTGCACCGGGTGCACGACATCTTCCACGTATCTCAGCTGAGGAGATACGTGCACGACCCGACACACATCATTGACCATGGGGAGCTAGACGTGGATGATGGGGAGACTTTTACAAAGGTCCCGATGGAGATAGATGATCGACAGGAGCGGGTCCTATGTGGGCGATCGATTCCTCTTGTGCGCATCAGATGGCAGCACGGGAACCTCCAGGAGAGCACATGGGAGCGGGAGGCTCAAATGCGTGCTCAGTACCCACATTTGTTTCCCTAGTTTATGATGTATCTTTACAGGGACGTAAAGCCCTGAGGTGGGAGTAATGTAAAGACCCATAAATTTCAAGGAAATTTTTTTCTTAATTTTCTTTGGAATTTTACAGGAACGCAGTTTCTAACGGCACCTGATTCCGAGGCCCGGTGTGCCCGGAATCATTTTCCGAAGTTTGGCTCGGGTACGTTCAGTGAACGGACGAGCGGGTTTTTCTAACTTTTGAACCGGTGCCCAGAATTGAATTCTGAGGGCACCGATGAAATCGCAGCACCGGTATTTTCTAAGAAACACCTCTCCCGGAGTTGTGTTTGCTCGGGTGTGGTTTTTTATTTTTAGGCTTAAAGTTTAGAAATAAAATAATTTGTTCGATAAACTTTATTTTATTTCACTTAAGCCACTTGAAGCCACTTGAAATCCACTTAAACTGAGTTAAAACAGATAGGGTGCTATCCAGAAATATCCTACCCCCTTGGTAGGATATTTGTGAGGTGGGGCCCGCATGAGCCCCGTCGTTTCTTTCCGCTAAGTAACGCACCCGTGAAAACCCGTCATTATGAAAGTCAACTGATGCGTTTTCATAAATTCTTAACAGACCATTTAATTAGGCGGTTTATTTCGTGAATTAAATGAGCTGTTACTTTCGTTGAATTAATACAACGAATTGATGGGTCGTTACTTACCTTTTTCGTTTGTTGGAGTAATAATAAAATAAGACCAAAAAGTCTTTTGGGAGGATTACTCGTTGAGAGGTTTTGGCAGTGTTCTTGAGCCTTAATCCTCCTTCGCAAAGAACACGAAGAACGCGAAGAACGTGAAGAACGCCGTCACCTCGGAGTTTGACGATGCTTCATCCGAGACGTTCTTCGGCGACGTTCCTTCCTCCACGACAAGATCCTTCGATCTTCCGTTGAGGTGAGTGTTTGTGATTCTTTAAATCTCCTTTGTGTTTCTTTTTAACAAAACACAGATTTAATTATTTATAATTAAATCTGTTGTTTCTTGGTCCGTTGAGTTCGTCGACGCAATGCCGGATTCCGCGATAACGCGACGCCCTTCCGCGACGACGCGACGATCCCCTCCTTCCGCGACAAACAAATCCGTGAAGAACGTGCGTACGACGATGACTACGAGGTAGGGATTGTTGTGATTATTTTCCTTTTTCCCGTGTTCTTTTCTTTTAAAAGTGAAGAACCGGACAATAAGAACAATTTTAATCCATTAAAATTGTTGACTCATGTGTTGAATATATTTTCTCCCGTTGTTTATCTAAAGCGGAGGGTGCGGGCCAAACGAACACGGCCCGACAACCCTCTGCCGTTCTTCATGTTGTGCGGATTTGACGGGCGATGACGGAACGTTCCGTGGGGTTGTCACGCGGGGGCGGCGGCTCCCCCCACGTCGCTCGGCTGCCCAGGGAGACACCCTGCGGGTGCCGTGGGGGTGTCACGCGGGGGTGGCGGCTCCCCCCCGCGTCGCTCGGCCGAGCCGAGCCGGGCTGGCCGAGCCAGGCTGGTCCGGGTCGGACCGGGTCGACCCGGTTCGGCCGACCCAAGGGGGGGGGGGGGTCGGGCCGGCTCGGCCCGGGCCCGGACCCCCCGTCTTCAGACCGTTTTCGGTCAAATGCCCGTAACTTGAGCTACGGGCCTCTAAACCACGCGCCGTCAGCGGAAACGCGATCCTTGGATCGAGACGGTCGTTTAGGTATATCGCACTTAAGGTTTTGTAATACTTTGGGTTTGGCCGGGTTGGTTCGTACACGAAACCAACCGGGCCCTCAGAGCGGAAACGCTCATATCTTGAGCTACGGACGTCCGATTGACGTGCCGTCATCTTTGTTAAATTCCTCTAAGTGAGACGGATCTTTTGGCTCACTTCGCCCGAGGTTTGAATGTAGGTGGAGTACGGTCGGGTTGGTTTTGCCTTAAAAACCAACCGGGCCCCTGGGACGAAAAGCCAATAACTCTCAGACCGGGCGTCCGATTGACGCGCCGTCAGCGACGTTGAGTTCCTGTTGACGATACGGAAATTTTGGATACATCAACTTCGGACTTTGTGTCAGTTGATGTATCAGCCTCTCGGCTCGTGGAGCGGGCCCTCCCGAACGAGCTTGCTGTGTGCGGGAACCCTAGTGCTGGTTGTGACTGCTACTTCGACAGCGACGACCGTGCAGAGATCCTCAGTGGACTGCGGCGACGACCATGCAAAGATCCTAAGTGGATTGCGACGACGACTGTGCAGAGATCCTCAGTGGAATGCGATGACTACTGCACTCAGCGATCCTACATGGATCAGTACTACAGGTCCTGTGTGGGCCCGATCCTGTGTGGGTCCGATCCTGTGTGGGTCAGCGCTCAGCGGTTCTGTGTGTGAGCCAGCGCCTACAGGTCCTGTGTGGGCCCGATCCTATGTGGGTCATTGCGGGGGTTTGTACCTATCGATCCTTTGTGGGTCCGACGACTTAGATGGATCAGTGATCATCTTTATCGTCATCCGAAGAAGTATACCTGTGTGAGCTGAATCCTGTGTTACTCTCCTTTGTGGATTTTGTTGAGCTATCCTATGTGGATTACTGTTTACTCTCCTTTGTGGATTGTGTTGTGCTATCCTGTGTGGGTATACGTTTTGCTTTCCTGTGTGGACTGGGTTGTGCTTGGGCTCGGACGTTGGAGCCGAACGGGAATTGATGACTTATGTATATGTATGGGCATATACCTAAGCCGTGTCAGATGTTATTTCGTGATTGTATCTTTCCTTTTTGGATTATCCTTTGTGGATTTCGGGAGACCTTCGGGGGTATCGGGGTCCCTACTGAGTAGCTTATACTCACCCCTGCACGGGCTTTGCCCGCACTACGTTGTGTTGGTTGCAGACGACGGACAGCGCTGATCGTGGTGGAGGCGTGCGGAGCAGGACGGTACCTGGAGGTGGACCACTGGGCGGGACGTACTCGGAGCGGTTAGGTGGACCCGAGGAGCAGTGGAAGCTATATGTACCCACCCTTCAGGTGGGACTTCCAGAGGACGGCTCGACGCTGCGGCTTTTCTTTTCAGTTGTTGTTTTCCCCTTTCAGTTGTACTTTACAGTTGGGCTTGTATTTCCAGCCCCTTTTACTTTTAGCACAGCTTGTTACAGTTTTACTTACTGTTTACCTTTCCGCTTGCTTACTCTGTGGTGCTTGTTTACTTTTCAAAGGCAATGCCTTCCCTTTTGTTGGGATTTACACCTTGGTGCTAGTCGCCAGCCCCTGGCCTATGGAAGACGGGCTTGGGGTAGTCATGGCACGGGCCCCGAGGACGGGTCATGACAATTAGTAACAAAACTTCTAATAAATTCCACATTTATTAGTGCTAAATAATGCACAGGTAATGGCCCCCTTTATTAGCCCTAAAATAAATTTCTGATAATGGATATGTTTTCCAGTGATTTTTTAGCACTAATAAAATTTTTGTTCTTTCATGGGCAATTAGCATATAAGCACTTTTTAGTGCTGAAAAGGTGATTTTTCAAGATGAAAAAGGTGGTTTCAGTAGTAGTTCTTGTTATTCCATGTTTGGGAATGGTATTAAAGAGGTTATTTTGATATATTATAGTGAACTAGTGGACACTCATTTCATTACGATAATGGATATTTTGTTAATAAAAAAGACATTTTTTGGGATAAATCTCAATGGAATATATTATTCATAAATGTCATAATACATTTTTGATTATTTTTATTTGACATTAAATGGTTTTATTATAAAATTCAACCAATAACATATATAAATTATCACCAATAATTCCTTGATTGTACTGTGCATTATATTTCAGATAGAGGAAATATAAACTACACATTACTTGAGTGTGTCATACCACATATTTCAGAATGGGGGAATGGTAAACTTATTATTTATTGAGTATAGAATACTTCAGACTTACACGATAGTCCAATGTGAAAATCCTCCATCTGAAAACATATATAGAAGTATGGATCCTTATTTTCGCAAGTGATATATAGAGACATGTTTAATTGTCATTTTTTAATTTATGTCCTCACTTGGTGAATTGTATGGTAATTTCTTATGATGGGTTATGTTGTACATTAAAATAAAATTTAAAATGGTTTTTAATCATACACTATGTTATTATTTTCAAATCATTAATTTTATAACGGTTTAACACTAACACGTTTTCATATTTTATGAAATATTTATTTTTATCAAGAATTACATTTTATAGTAATATAGAATTTATATATAACTATGTATGAAGAATATAACAAGGTATACAATATACTTAATCCCTTTATGTGAACCTCTCTTAACATGCAATAATATTTATTAAGAAACTGAAAAAAAATCATATGGAGATTTGATGAAATGTTAGCACATGGTTGTGAAGACTAAGGGAATATTCTAGGTCTAGAATATCATTTTATAAATAGTTATTCATATGTTAAGGTTTAAACTATTCTCACTATTTTATTTTTATTATTGTAATACTTATATAAAAATCGTATTTGGAATGCATGAATATTTATTTAACTGTTCAATTGAGTTTTTTATTATCTAATCTATGTATATTCCATACTTGATTAAAAAATCATGATAAGAGGGTGTGGTTATTTAAATATGGTAACTAATTTTCCACCCCATTTTGTAAAACCCTCAACACTAGTTATCAATCTTTGTTAATTGAGAAATACACATTAGGTCTTATATAATTCTACCTTGAGTCTTGAACCAATTATTTAGGTGGATATGTTACAATGTGGATATAAATGGTTGATTAAACAATAATTTTTAATTATTAGATAAAAAAATTAGTAAAAAACTAAATTTTTTAAAATTATTTATATATGTATATATATATATTAATTATAATTATACATATTTTTGGTATTTTTATGAGTATTATAATTGTTATTTTTTTTCATGTACATATTTATATATGTATATATATATATATGTTTGTGTGTGGAATTATTATTATCATTAATAATAAAATTTTATTTATTATTACAAGTTGTATCATTTTTTAGTCTCACTTTGAATCTTTGGATTTACTTGATATCTTATAGAGGGATCATTATAAAACTCTAATTATCATACTTCCATGATTTTAGGATATTTGAGTTTATGTGTCATAACAGATCAATTTTTTTCTAATCATCATGATCCTCATCATCAGCTTTATTATCATCATCAATAAAAATAATTTCCTAGAATTCTAGTTAGTGTATTTTTCTATTATAATTAAGGAGGGTTTGAATCACACCACCTGGATTATTTCCTATTTTAGGATTATTTATTGGGGCATGAATTTGTTCCATGTTAGATCAGTGTGGTATTATTATGAAAGGACTGGTGATATAAAATTTATTTCATGGAGGGAGGATCATGTGGTGTTGGAAGCATGTGGTATGAAGATATCTAACATATTATTAATGTTGTTTCACTGGGGGCATGATGAGAATTCATGAAATGGGTATTACACTGCACATATTAAAATACATCTCCTATAGGAGGATAATGTGGTGAAGATCCAATACTAAAAGAGAAGATAAAACAAGGTTATGAGCTTTGGTTTTTGAAATTTATGAAAATTCCTTTAATTTTTGGAAAAGATAATTTTTTCTATGTTAATGGACATCGATGTTGAAATAGGTCATATTGGTCCATGTGGAATATTTAATTCATTCATTTAGGATAGGAGTTTTTGAAGGTAATTATGGGATATGGTGTGTAAAGCCTTTAGGACTGTAAATAACTCATTCCCTTTGTGATTATCTTATATATAAAATCAATCACTTTCATATTTTGTAGTGTCTATCTTAGTTACACTAGTAATTCATGATATTACGTAAGGGGATGGGTTTGGAATAGTTTAATTTTCCCTCTTTAGTGGGTGATTATTTTTCTATATTCACAATCCCCATGTATTGTTTTGAAATATTATTATTATCATCATCATCATTATTATTGTTATTGATGTTTGTGGTGGGGGTGGTGGTGTTGTTTTTATCATCCCTGTTACCATATTTGTTTTTAATAATGTTGTTTTTACTATTTTTGTTTCTATAATTATTTGTGGTGGTGTCATTATTATTGTTATCCTCATTATCACTGCCATTTTTTATTCTTATTTTTATTATTGTTGTTAGGATTGTTTTTGGGGTTATTATTTTTCTTTTCCTTTTTTATTGTCTTTATCATCATTATCATCATCTACATATCCATATCTATATTTTTCATCATCATTGCCTTAATTTTCACATCTTTATAATCATTATCACTTTCATTGTTTCCATTATCACAAATTTCATCACCTTTATTGTCAATGTATCTATCACTTCCACTATCATGGTTTTCATTATTATCATTTCCACCACCATTTTTGTAGTATTAGTAGTTTTTGTTGTTGCTTTTATTGTTTTTGTTTTTAGTACTATTTTCATTATTGATATTATATGTATAATAGTGTTTGTGGTGAAGTATAATTCATACAGTGTATAAGTATTGAAAAAAAATTGTTTGATTAATTTTGACTATATATAAACCACATAAAAACAAAAATATCATTCGATTTTATGTGGCTATATCTTCACCAATAAAAAACAAATATTGTTTGAATTGGGCTAGCTATGTGTAATCCCATTCAAAAAAGTAAAAAAATCTTAGAATTAATGCCCTCCACCTCTCAATGAATCATTTGGTAAACCCCCTCCCCCCATAATTTGATGAATAGAACATTTATCCTCACATTATCTCTCTCTATAACTCACACACTTTCTTCTACTTTTGTATTCTCATAAAAAATATCACTTTAAATTTTATTTCTCTTTTGTATTGAAATAAAAAAACTATTTATAGCATTGTGACCATAACAAAGAGATGAAGATAATCTTTAAAATAGTTTTTCATATTTTTTATATAAATTTATTTATAGAAGAAACCCCCCCTTATTTCATATAAGTTTCTAATTAAAATAATAGGTTTTATTTTATTAATATATTTTCAACATTGTAAAAAATTTATTTATATAGAGGTATGTGACTCCAACCTTAATAATATGATTTTATCAATATTTTCATGTGTTAGTGTGATTAAGGTAATGGAAACAGGTCTTGGTGACCATACAAAGAATCCAATACTCTCAGAACTAAAAAATAAATTAATAGACATATTATATAATGATTGTAAATTATCATGAATACTAAAATTAATTTATATGTTACCACATTATTATTTTATAAGTGGTGGAAAAAATGGATTAAAAATATGTATTTTGTGGTTGTGTCCTATTTAAATTATTTATTGATACTTCTCATCATCCAAAATAAGTAAATATATACTATCTTAAAAATTAAATGTGGTGGTTATAAATATTCTAAAGTGATGTAAATTGGTTTATATTATCATTTTCTATGTTTTTTTATCTAATAATTTTTGAAAATATATTATATATATTTGAAAAGATTGTAATTTTTATCATGGTGAATATTTTGGATTTTATGATTGAAACATATTAATATAACATATGAAAATAATATTTAAAATAAATTCACATGCTATGATTTTTATTGCTTTGACGATTTCATTGATGTAATATATTTTTTATAAATATTTTTATGAAAACAATGTCAACATATTTCATGTGCATAAATTAAATGGAAAAATTTAACAATTGATAATACATGTAAAAGAAAGTGATGTGTTATACTCATTTTGGAATTTATATTAATATTTTTTATTATGATATAGGCATGGTTTCATTTCTTATTTAATGTGATGTTGATTATTTTTAGAATTTATTTTATTAATCTGGGTTATTGATATTTCCCCATTATATATTCCCATACTGGGACTTATAAAGAAATAAAAAAGAAAAATAAATATGGAAATTAAGTTATGGATTTTTTGTTAACTTCAAATATGTTATATTAATGAGTTATTTAAATTCTTACATTAATTATTTGAATTGTAAAAAATATTTTATATTATACGTGTTACATAATATTGACAAGAATTTTTATATGTTTGGTTAAATTTATGTGATTTAAATGGCATAATAATATTTACTACATCATAATTTTTTATTTTATAAAGTGAGTGAGTAGGGATTGAAAATTGATATATAGTGACAAGTGACAAGAAAACATTGGTTTTTGTTAATGTTATATTAGTGTTTTATGGCCCTTAACTAGTTTTTTTTGGTTAAATAGAATCACTACTCCAAGTACCATCGGACCTAGGACCATTTAACCATAGTAGTCAGACTAGTATTTCCCCTTTCTAAGGGATTTTTATATAAATATTTTCCATATTAATAATCCCTATGTGTATTTTCTAGAAACTTATAGGCACCATATTTTATCTAAGGATAACTAATAAGGATGTTTCTTAGATCCTTTCATCCTAGATATGATCCTTGATAGTGTTCTCATATGCATAAGTCACGTTTTCCATTATTTTATGACCAATGGATATGATTTTTAGACCCATATGAAAAATACCCTAAATTGGGGTAAAATTAAGATATTTAGTTTATTTATTTTTAAAACATCATTCCCATTTTGGATCATTATCACATTTTTAGTTATATCATATAAATTTAACATATCATCTTTTTAATATTCAATTATTAACAAAATATAATGAATACCAAAATATTAATTGGTTCACCACGGGGTTTTTCATTAAATGAATTTCCCTCAAGGATCACTTCCTTTACTAAATTTTGGATCACTATAGTTATAATAATTCTGTCAAAAACTAATAAAATAAAACACATTTTACATGTTGGCGTAGCATTGAATTATACCTTCTTTATAATTTTGCAATGGCTAATTAATTTTCATCATAGTAAAATAAATTTATATATAAATGATAATCTCTAAAACACCTTACTCCCTTTAGAGGAATTCCTTCACGGTCTCATCCTTGGTCATCAGTGTCTTTATTAAAGGAGATCTCTAAAATTACTTTATTGTAACATCTTTATTCAATATTTAAAGGTGATCCAATATATTAAAAATACATCATTAAATTTAATATATAATAATACGATAATATATTTAAGATTTATCTATTTTATTGAGGTACCTATCTTCATGGTTTTTCTATCATCACCCAAACCATAGTTTGGTCCTTGTCACCATAATCATGGTTCATCTGGTCGACCATCAACCTCGTTAAACCATTACATGTTGATAACCTTATCTTGAAATAATTTCCTATTTTAATGAATTAGATTTTTATATTATAAGCCTCCCATGATATATTCTACCCCTTTTATTGCATGGTTTTCTATATTCACTTATAATTTTATCTGACTCATGGTGAATAACATCATTTATGACTTACTTTACACATATTCCATATTTTATTCCATGAAATTTAGAAACACTCTCCTCTAAAACAAATTCCATAATAGGATGGGTATTATTTTTTTGAATGTGGAATATAGTATATAAATCTCTTGGAAATATCTTATTCCATTATGTGGTCATTTCAGCCACTATGTTTTGGATGTAGACTTATAATGATCTCTCTTCTACCATAAGTCTCTCTACAACATTATTATCTTCTTAGGTCATGGTGTCTAATGCTTTATATTTAAATTTTATTTGGAAAGGATTATTCTATTTGGAATTTCATGTTTTGTATTCATTTTTTATACCTTTGGTCTATGATCATTTTCAATATGCACTATTAATATTTCACCAATTCCAAAGAGCACTCATTCCTTAGAGTGGTCTCAACCACCATTGTCAAGGATTTTTTTTCTTCTTATAAAACTTTTTTAACCTCTTACTAACTCAATGAATATACTAAAAACCTTATTCAATGATTATATGATTCATTTCTTCATTTTTTTACAATTAAAACCTAAATATAAAAACAAATTTTAGACTCAAAAATATTATGAATATAATTATTTTCCCTCCATGTATAAGCTAAAAAGATATTGATAGGTGTGAAATTCATACATTTCTATAAATGTTTTAGATATTTTGAATTATCCCATATATATTATATTAACTAAATGAGGATCAAATCAGGTATGATGTTTTGGTGGCATGGGGGGTAATTTAAATATATCATATATTCCATGTTTCTTAAGTGATGCTCTAGGTTTTTATATCATAAGTTATTATTTTTTAGGTTTATTATAACATGGATTCTCTCATAAATCATGAAAATAATACTAAATTATACTCACACCATGTATTTTCACTTTGGTGCACATTCATAAGTTATTGACATACTGGTTTATAGATAAGTTCAATAATTTTGGTCGGTGACATGGTTGTTTTCTATCGGTCACTAGTGGATGGTTTATACTTTTAAATAATTTAATTCAGTTATTTATTTATATCATCACATAGAACTTACATTGTTATTCATGTATTTATTTTTTATTCTTGTTAAATTTTATATGACATAAATGAATCTGTGTATGTTGGATGGTTTTCTTATTTATTATACTAAGGTTTTTGTGAAACCAAAAAATTACTAATATATTACTATTTTTTATGTCCAATGGGGTTTAGGTATGTATTAATTATACATACATAATGAAAAAAAATTATAGAATCTAAGCAAGAGATGATAATAATATTTTGAGGAAAAAATGATCCCTCAATGATTATAAATTAGCCATTGGTATTAGTTTCAAACTATAATTATCATATGATGTATCGAGGGTCTTTTGGATATCTTCTTAGGGTGTTTTTGGTCCACCTCTAGGTGGTTCATTACAATTCCCTTCCTCATTATCCAATTACACATCACATTGGAGTTGGTATTAACTTCTTAAAAAACTAAAGTTTCTACAGAGTTTTTTTCACATGATGTTGATTCATTTTACTTATTAAACCACTGTGTCTCTTATGAAATAATTTATTCTTTCATAAATTTCTTCATAAACTCAGCTACTTTGGTTTTCATTAGGTGTGTGTACTGAAAACAAGAATAATAATAATAATAATATTATTATTATTATTACTAAGAAAAATATTATTTTAACAATAACACATAATAACCAATGGTATTGACTATGATAATAATTCCACTAATAATTTATATAATAATAATAATAAAATAGTAGTCACATATTAAACATCAATAAACACACAACTAAGTAAATTGAATTTTCATACTTATAAATTAAATAAGTTAATTAATTATAATATATCATTAACATTTAAATTTTGATATCATTTACAGTAGTCATAATTAGATAAAAATATATTTCAAGTATTAAAAAAATATTAATTATTTATTTAAAAAATATTCATTAATTTAGCTTTGTTATATTTTCCAAACCATAAATTATATTTTTGGCCAAAAATATTTTTTCATGTTTTACTAAAAACATCTACTATTCATATTATATGCTTCTAAAAATTCATTCTCATAGACTCATCCTTTAAATTATTTGTAAAAAATCTTGAAAATTTTCCTGGTAATTTCTTAGTCATATCCCACAATAAGAATATTCTCACATCAATCTACCTCAAATCACATCACCTGTGAGGAATATCCCAATTTTACACTTTCCTTAAAAAAATTACAATTAAAACAATTCAAATGAATAAAGATATCAGTATATTAACTAAAACACATCATTAAGCATCGAAATAACCCTAATAAATTAAATTCCCTACATGAAGTGTAAATAAATAAGAAATCTTTTCAAATAAGAGATAACAATAATTATTTAAATTGAATGAAATAAGAAAATAAAATACTGCATCATTTTCGATAAATATGAATCTCAAAATATTCACAAGTGATTGAGGGAGATCCTATTGAAGTGGAAAATAAAATACTTCCTCTTTGTATAGATCACAGGTAATTTGAGTATACAAATACCTTAGGTAGGATTTCTCTCGTACTAATGGTATATTAGAACCATTTATTTAAATAAAAGATATAATTAATCATTAAAACTAATATATTTTCACACATCATTATAAAAAATTCACATATAAAAGTTGTATTGGATTTTCATAGATTAAATCCATGTAAATAGGCTCCAACACTTCATTACTCTTAGTGATATTATGTTAAAACATCAAAACAATTATGTAAGCTTTTAAAAAATAATATAAACATTCAAAAATATTTAATATCATTATCCAATAATGATAAACCATTTATGAGAACATTACATAAAATAAAATAAAAATCCATGCATTGTCCAATAATGCATGTACTACCATGCACATTACCAGGACATGGTGACCTTCACTATGTCATGATTTTATTTAATATTAATATGACCATATTTATATGTTAAGCTAGTTTTTTATCTTATATTAATTTTTATTATTATTTTTAAATGTAATTTTTTTGGTGAAAATGGTTAATGGAATAAGTATCTAGAGAAGAAATGCATTAAAGATACCCATAGAAATCTAGGTAATGGAAGAATGAGTTAATTCCATTATGTGTTTACAATAAATATTTGATTATTTAAATAAAAGGTTCTATTTAAAAAATCATTTATTATAAGTTTTAAAGTTTTATCTACTATAGTTTATAAGATTGAAGAGATGCTTGTTGTGTACAACTTTGAGAGCAGTTATTAATGCATTTAAAAGTGTGCACGTATGAGTAGAAAGAAGTGTTGATATGTGGAGAAATCGTCCTTGTATTAATTATATTTAGTTTTACTATATTAAATGATAATTTATCTTAGTATAAAGGTTTAAAGAGATGGAAATGATTCAGGAATTGTTGAATAATTAAATATTATAAAAATACTCTAACTTGAGTATTTAATATACTGAAATAATTTGGAATGGTGAAGGAATATTTTAAGATATTTTGGTAATTTATAATATTATTTAAATCCATTATGAAGTGATTTTATGTTTTTAGAGGGATTTATATAATCTTGAATTCCAATTTAATTCATTTTAATGAAATCTATATTTTATAGTTTCATCTAGGAAAAATGAAAAGGGATATATATATAAGGGTATATACACTATAGAATCATGTAAAGGGATCCAATACCATGTATGTGGATCAATTTAAGAGTCAAAATGAAGGAACCAGTATAATTTCCATCTACATCCAATGTTTAGTCTATAATTCCTTCTTGAAGGGGTAATGAAAAAGTCCAAGAGAGCTATGTAAGGGTCATTTTTAATAGAAAAGATTCCAAAAGGCCATCAGTGAGCTGCTTAAAGATAATCATCCATCTATTTAAAGTTAAATATAAAGTATAATGTTTTTTATAAAGGTTTTTATGATCGTCATAAATGTAATCCAGTGAACTATGTATAGGAAATGCTAAAGTGTGTAAGCAATGTAAAGGTAATTCAGGAGTTCTATTGAGCAATGATTTTTAAATGAAATCATTTGAAAAATATTTTGGTTATTTAAAGTATGAAATCAATATATTTATGCATGAACTAAATATTATTTTTCTGAATATTATAAAAAAAATTGTGATCAAAATTGGTTTCCATAAAATCACTATTGAGTTGATTTTGAGAAATTTAGTGAATCTTGAAATGAGAAGCCTCTAAATTTTTAAATTTGAAAATGAAGAAAATCTTGTTGATGATAGATTTGTGTTGAGTTATATTAAATATAAAAAATAATTTGTAATTCTCGAAAAATATAATGAAGTTATGAGATACTCTATGGTGTTTCAAGACTCAATCTAATGATGTAATACCATTATAAAATAATTCATGTTACAATGAGAAGTCTCATGACAAAAATCTTAAATGTTCTGTAATTTTAATACATCTTTGAAAAATATATTTTTGTGAGGGGTATGTATATAATATATAGAAGAAGATACTGGATCCTTATAGAATATTATAGAATATATCATCAATGATAATGGATTGAAATGAGAAAGTAAAATGAAAAAGGTATTCCTATAAAATTTTAGGAGACAACTGTTGGAGTAAAATGGAACATGTGAGATCATGGGATACAACCATGTACAATCCATTAAAAAAAATGAAATAATAGAACCAAAAATTAGAGTTAAATATCATATATTTAAATATAAAAAACAAATGTTGGTGATCTATACAAAAAAAAGAGTGAATAGAGGATATTGATGAAGATATAGGAGTTGAATAAATAATAGAACAAATAACCACCCGAAGAAGGAATAAGAAGAAACTCAATACTAAAATTTGAATTTAAACCTATTATGTATATTAAGATAATAATAGGATAAGGAGTAATTCATCTATCAACTATGATCAGATCAATTGAGTCGAAGCAGTGGTAAAAAGTAGGAAGAAGAAACTTAAAAGTGACACAAACCACTACAAATATTATAATATGATATTTTAAGACTTTATTATATTGAGTGGGTATTGCATTTGTGAGGATCATGGGATTTAAGGTTTTAGTTCTTAAATTCAAGTGGGTAGATTCTGTAGAAAATATGTAAAGATGATCTAAAATAAGGACTAAGATGCATGCATTATTCTTGAAGAACAAATAGAATTCAAATACTCAGTGATGAGCGGAAGAATAATTTTTCAGTAGATATTGTATCATCTCTATGTTTATTAGTGATTATATTTAAATAGTTTAAAAATATATGCTTGAGTATACATAGTGGGAATCTATAGAACTAGTGATATTCTTAATAGAAAAGTAAAGCGCAGTGTGACTCTATGGCACTAGTTAGAAGTGGCACATATAATGATCACTATCAAACGTAGTGTAAGTGTTTGAAGAACTAATTATTATAAAATATACCCATTTTATCCACTTTATTTTGTAGTATAGATTTCAAGATTAGTGTGACTATCCAATAAATAAAACGATTCCCATTAAGGGTTCAATCCTTGTAAAATATTCAAGGCTATCTTTACTTGTTTTACATTCATTGTATATTTTTGTTTCATGTTGAGTAGGAGTTAATAAAGATTAATTTATACCATAATAAAAAAAGGTTCAAGTAATGATGGGGTAAAATATTAAAGTATAAATTTAATTTTGGTTAAAAAAATGACACACCATACTCTCCAATGCTCTCAAATATTTTAGACCTAATTCATTAGATTTCTTAATTAGTGTCAGAGTAAAGGGTCTATCTAATTGATTCTAAATTTTTTATTACCCTATTATTTTTATTATAATTTTATGAATTGAATATTTGATATGGAATAAACTCATATATAAAAATCAATTTATAATCCTATTAATATATAATATTATGTCTTAACCAAGATATTGTGAAACAGGTTAATAAGAGATATAAAGAAAGTTAGGAAGACTTCATGGGTTAATTAGTAACAACCATTTCCTAGACTAACATATAATGGTTCGTGTTTATCATCATAAATATTTTATTATTATTCCACTATGAATTTAACTTCAATTTATGGTGAATATAAAGAATACATGCATGAGAAATAACTTAGATATTTTTAAACTCAAATGAATATTTATCTGGAGATTCTCCCTCTATATATTGATACATATATTCATATAAATTTTATAGAGATATAAGATGAAGAGTCACTAATCAAAGAAGAAGATGAAATCATGGAAGAATCATTTGTTAAATAGGTAGGATACTACAATACTCACTCAAGCCTCATTAAAGCTATGGTACATAGTGTTTTACTTTTCAATAAAAAAATTATTTTCTTCATAAATAAATATAATGAATGGGTTGTGAGAACGATGTGTTTAATTTTATAGTCACCGAATCACTCCATGAACTAGAAAAAATATATAAATTCATAGTAAATATATGATATTTAGAACATGATTTTCAATTAAAATTAATGAAAGATCATAACAATTCACTTCTAGAGAAAAGAAAAAATCATGAAATTCAAGTTCAAAAAAAGAAGAGTTATTGAAAAGGATAGTTTAAATCATTTTAGGTAGAGAAATATTCCCTCAAATTAAGTAGTTAGTGTTTGAATTAAAATTGATAAATATGAAATTGGTTAAATATAAACACTCCAATACTATTTAAATAATATTTTTTTACCTTAGTAACTTTTAAAAGATTCTAACCTATAAAAGGTCTCAAAATAGTGGCTAAAAGAGAATAAGATTTTCTGGTTTCATGTAAAAAACTATACAAAACTGGGTGGTAAAAAATGATGAGAAACCTAAAAATGTGTAAAATATTGAGGTGTTAAATTCCAAAAAAATCATATCCCTAAATTTCTCCCACAAAATTTGGTTCTCAGTCCAAAAATAACATTTCACTCAAGCCAAAAAAATCATGATGGATTGAGCTTATAAGAAAAGGAAAAAGATTTATAGGCTATTAATGGTGTTAATGGAGGTTTAGGTAATGACTATTTATTATCAGCTTATTGTATCGATATATAAAATTAATATAAGTTTTAATGATAGGGGATAAAAACCAATAATATAATAAAACCCACTGGTCTGAAGAAAAATGCATAGAAAAAGTAAAATCTATTTTTTAAAGTTAGATTTGAAACATTTGATAACATCTATAATGTTTGAAACATGCATGTTCACATATATGATGAGTTTTTATATATATCATACAAATAAAAAAAATTAATTAATGTGTTGATAAGGTTACAACAAAATAAGAATAGAAATAGAAAAGGAAACAATTCTTCCATGGGGTATGATCAGAAGAAGGAAGTTGAAAAGATCAAACCCATAAAAAAATTATAAAGATGTTCTACCTTTAGAAAATACATTATTATATTTTTGTAGGAAATAAAACATCATATAACACTAAAAAATTGATATTAATCTCCAATATAAAGGATTATTTGAACTTAAATAGAAATCCATCCAAGAGAAAATTACTAAGATAAGATTAGTGTTGGACTCTCTAAGTGAATATGTTGAAAAGATTCCAAAAAAGGGTAAATTTAATGGTAATTATGTGTGTGTAAGGTTCTATAAGTTAGTCCTATAGCCACCAAATTCATGATATGGATTCCATAACAATAATATATAGTGAAAAATTATGGGAAATCACCTATGAATTCAAGTTCAAAAGATTCTACTATAAAGAAAAATTCCACACACAAAATAAGGAAGATCATATATCTGAAGTGTGATTGATTATATTTAATGATAGTTGAAATGGTATAGGAAAATATATAAATCATCAAATAGTGAAACCTTAATTCTATCTCAATTGAAAGAATATACTTTCATATATGATGAAACTTGAGAGAGAATAGAAACCCACACATACCCAAGTTCAAAAAACTAGGAAAATATAGAAGAATTCAATAATGAAGTGTACTATACATATTAGAGCATCAAAGTATACATTTTTTAATTGAGGAAGAAGTCTCATCCTTTATTCCATAATGGAATAGATGATGGAAAAATCACCTTATTCCCAAGTTTGTATACATGTGCATTATATTAAAGGTTCTTAATGTTAAAGTAAGAAATATAATATTTGGTGAAGTATTTGATAGTATATAGCTATAGAAAGTAACACACCATGGAAAATATCAAATTTCATCGTATTATATCCTTTCATACTATATTAAAAAAATTTATAAGAATCAAACTTAAATTGATATATACAATGTATGGACTTCGTTTCTTGAAGAAAGAAACCATGGTAATGAGGTATGGAGATCATATGTTGAGGTGAAGCTATTAACTAAGTAAAATCTACTAGAGATTTTAATATTTCTACTAAATATGACATTATAGATAGCCCAAAAAAACATTAAGCTTGGGTTATGATTTTTACTCTCTAAATAACTACTTTGATTAAGTTCAATAAGTTTATCAAGGGGAGATTTTATAAAAAAAATGGGGAAGAAAGTCACTTTAACTTGAATGTTTTTATGTAATTTGTGAAGTTGAGTACATATTAATAAAAATTTAATGAAAATATATTTTTACAACCCCTTAGAAGTCAATTTATATTTATTAACATAAATATAAATATTTTATGCATTGGTAAATTCAATTTTATTTTACACATCGGGTTAGCCAATATAGACTTAGAGTTGAATTAATTAAGGATCATTTATAAGAAAAATAGGGTACTTACCTTCTCTCATGAATTTTTATATATCTCTCATGAATGGATATATTAATGAAAGTGAAATATCAAAGGGGAGAAGAAGTTACTTTCAAAATAGGGGTAGAGAAATATTTTCCCTTATATATTCCCTTATAATAAGGGTGAGTAATGCTTTCCCGCATTTCATTTATTATATATAATGGAAAAAATATGAAATTGACTTCAAATATGATTAATAATTAAAACAAAATCAAAATGGGGAGTTTTAAGTTCTCATATGGATAGGTGAGATTAATGTTGTATTTGTTCTCAGTGTTTTTTTATTAGTTTTCAATGCCATTGTATTAGAGAATACGAGAGATGGAATAAGTATCCACCCAATTAAGCTATTGAAGAGTTACTAGGAATTTTGTAAAAGGGATAATGAGTCCTATTCTTTTTTTGTATCCCCTAAATATCTTAATATAGAAATATTTATTCCAGATATAAAATAAAATTTCTAACAAGTGTTAAAAGTGATGTCTAATATAGTTTAAAAGAATTTAGAACTGGTTGTTTTGTGCACTTTTTAGAGTTATTATTAATGGTGATAAAAAATTTATCAAATGTAGAAAAGTTAAGTGATGAGATATTGATAAATAATCTATATGTTCATGATCATGAATTGTACTATATTCAGTGTTAAATAACCCTTAGATGAATGTTTAAAGATACTGAAATGATGCTGGTATTGTTAAATAATCAAGGCTTGTTAAAATACTCAAACTTGAGTATTTAATATACTAAAACACTTTGGAATAATTCTAGAAGACTTTGGAATTATTTTGATAATTTATAGTATTATCTAAATTAATTTTGAAGTGATTTAAAGAGTTTGAGATGGATTGAGATTATCTAAAATTCTTCCAGAATACATTTAAAGGCAATCAAGAATATTTAGTTTAGTCCTAGGAAAATGATAAAGGACACTTATAAGGGGATTCACACTTTATCATCATGTAAAGGGATTTGGAACTATATATGTGGATCGACTTAAGGTTAAACTCAAAGAGACCTTTGAAAATGAAATATCTAGCCTATGTAAAGGTCATTGGTCATTCATTTAAGGGTAACACTGAAGTCCAAGAGAGCTATGTAAGGGTCATCATTGTTAGAAAATTCATATAAATTTCATTAGTGAGATAAAAAATAGTAATTAACTAACTGCATAAACATAAATTTTAAGTTTAGTGTTCTATTCAAAGGTAAATCATATATGAATAAAGGTCATCTAGTGACTTGTGTAAGGGTAATGTTGAAGTGCCAAATATTTTTAAAGGTAACATAGGATTTCTATTGAGATGGGATTCGCAAATGAAATTATTTGAAAGTATTTTTGGTGCTAGAAAGATATAATTAAATATTTTTATTCATGCACTAAACATCATTGTTCTAAATATGAAAAATTAAGTTGTGATCAAATATATTTTAATGGAAATCACTATTGAGATGATTTTGAGAAAATTAATTAATCATGAAATGAAAATCATCTATATTTTTAAAAATAAAATTGAAGAAAATCATAATGATTTTTCATCTCTCCTGAAATGTAAAAAATATCACAAACTACTTTCAATTATTTAAAATGAGAAACAAGGTATAACAAACTATGTGGATTTTTAGGACTCAAACTGAAGTTGTGTTACCATTACAAATTCACTCATGTCACAATGAGAATCTGAAAACCATAAATCCGAAATTTTATATGAAGTTAATGAAATTTTGAAGATTATGTTTTATGAATGTTGTGGATATGAGAAAGATATTAAGATACCCAAGCCATCCAAAATATTAGAGAATATTTAATCTCTGATAAATGTGATAACTAAGAAATAAAAATGAAAAGGGAATTTATATAAATGTACATGAGTAAAATATTGTATAAAAATTAAATTTGGGATATCATAGGATAACTCATGTATAATCTATTGAGAAATGAGATTATGGAACTATAATATATAAGGGATCTTTCTAGATTCAAATTATATGAAGAAAATGTTGGTGATCAATATTTAAAAATAAAAAACAAAGAGATAAGGATATTGACGATGATATGAGAGTTTAGAAACCAAAATAATAACCAATATCATTAAGAATTAAATAAAAGAAACATGATACTTTTTTGTAAATTTGAACCAACTATTTATTAAAGGGAAAGAAGAGGAGTAATTTTACCATTAACTATGATTGGATCAAGTGAGTTAAAGAAGTAATAAGAAGTATGAAGAAGAAAATATGGAGTGAATGATTCCATTACTGATATTATTATATGTTTTGTTGATCCTTTCATAGATTTAGGAGATCTTCGATTCATGAAGATCACATGAGCTCGAGTTTGTGTTGAAAAATCCAAGTAAGTAGATTCCTTCAAAGATATGTGAAGCTGAACTCGAATAGGGATTGTGATTCATATAATTATCTTAAAGAACTACTATAATTTTAATTATATGTTCTAAGAGAAAGTATATTTAATTTTTTGGATATTGTGAAATTCATGTGTTGAGAAGTGATTGACTTTAAAAGAGATAAAAATAAATAGCTATGTATATATAGTGGTATTTTTTAGGACCATTGAGACTCTGGGTATGAAAAGAAACCACAGTGTGGCACTGTGACACTTGTGTGATGTTGTAAATCTTGTATAAACTATGAGAACCACTATAAGTGTATGAAAACTGTGTGTTATAGAATACACACATTTTAACCACTTTATTTTATATTTTATAATACATGATTGGAATTAATAAAAAATAACAGCAAGGAGTAGGTTTCCTATTATGGGTCTGAACCTTATAAAAATACAATTTGTTATATTTACTTTATTTACTCATATTACATATGATTATTACATTTTGGATGATAATTAAATGATTCATTAATAACATATTTTATAGTATAGGTTAAAGTACTAGTGGGATAAAATCTTAAAGGAGAAATTGGGATTTAGTGTAAAAATTGGAAACACCTAAATCACCCCTCTTAGTTTTCTATCCCTACTCCATAAAGAATATCAATTGATATAATATAAATGGTTATATCTTAATTGGTCTATTTTTTTCTTCCCACTATATTTTCATTATAATTTGATGAAGTGTATATTTTTTATGTAAGAGTCTCAAATGGAAGAACCAATTTTAACTAAAATAATATAGAATATAAGGTATTTGTTAAGATATTGAGAAATATGAAGATAATAGAATCAAGGAAACTGAAGAATAATTATAAGATAAAAAAAGGATATAACAATATATAAAAGTACTCATAATTATTAGTGTTTATCATGTAAAAAAATTTATTATTATTACTCTGAAGAATCTAGTTCAAGAATTATTGAATACTAATAATACATTCATGAGAAATAACTTAGATGTTTTTACTCTCAAGTGAATGTTTATCTAAACATTGTTTCTAGATGAGTTACTACATATATTCTTACACATGTAAAATTTATACATGATGAAATTTCATAAATCAATAAATAAGCTAATTCCATGAAAGGATAATTGGATAAATATGTGTTCTACAGTAGTCATTGAATTACTCTATGAATTAGAAAATCTAAATAAAGTCATAGTGAATATAAAATAAGAAAAACTAGATTATAAAGATAAATTAATGAAATATATTTAAAATTCACTACATGAGGCAAGAAAAATGCATTAAGTTCAAGTTTCAAATATGAATAGATATTGGGAAGGTGATATTAAATTATTTGAGACAGAGAAATATTTAATCAAAATGAAGTTATTATAGATTGAAGTAGAATTGAGAAATATATAAGTGTCTCAACCTAAATCCTCCTAAGAAACTGAATAAATATTTTTTTCACATGTACCTCTGAAAGGATCCCTACTTTAATAATGAATCAAATTAATCAAAAAAAGAGCATGAGATAATCTGAATTAAAATGAAAAACTATATATAAATTAATTCTGAAAATTGATAACATATCTATAAATGTGTCCAAGACTGATTTGAAAAAGTCTAAGAAAAGAATATCCCTAAATGGATCCCAAAAATTATGGGTTCCAACCCAAAAGCAGCAAGGTACTCAAGTAGAAAAATCTATACATATTGAGTTTACAAGAAAATGAAGGAGAATTTTGGGCCATTTCAAGTGTCTTTTGATGTTTATACATATATAAATTGATTTTTGGAAAAATATTTCAATAAATAAAATTCATATAATTCTTAAATATAGGGGAGAAAATCCAAGAATATAAACATACCAACTCATCTAAAATTGAGTGCACTAAAAAAGATAATTCTATTTTTTTGTAAAAATGGGTCTAAAACTTTTGATAACTTATATGTTTTTTGAAAAAAGTGTTGTCACATATAGGATGAGTATTGGTGTGTACCATCATAATAAAAATATTTTATTGATGTGAAGATAAGTCCACAACATCATAATAAAAAAAAAGAAAATTAAAAATGTCTGCCTTGGGGTATAATTATCTGAGGGAAGTTGAAATGAGTATACTTAGGAAGAAAGGTATGAATAATTTCAAACCCAAAGGAAGAAGATTATTAAATTGTGATAGGAAAGTCAAAATAATTAACCACTATAAAAAGGATATGAATCTCAATGACAAATGGTTATTTTAACCAAAAATTTAATCAACCCAAGAGATAAATAACATGATTGGATTAGTGGTTGAAAATTCTTGATAAGATAATAAGAGGCTACACAAGAATGGTAACCCTAAAGAAAATTAGATGTGTGGAAAGTTCAAGAAGGTAGGAAACATAGCCACTAAATGCATTACATATTTGTCACAATAATAAGATCTATAGAAAAATAATATGAAAGAAACTATGACTTCAAGTTCACATGTTTTTTCTTAATAGAAGAAGTACGCACATAAAAATAATAAAGGAAATATAACTGAAGAGTATTTTATAATTTTTATGATTAAATTTTAAAAGGATAGGAAAAAGAATAAAGAACCAAATATTTAAACCCCTATGTAACAACCTTGACCCTAGTATCCCAAATTCAATGGTTGTTTTATTATAATAGAATAGATATAAAAGATAAAATCACTAAGGATAGATTAATTTAGTAGTCTTAAAGAACTAGATACATACATGGATCCCTTATTACATTGGTAATTAAAAATATAATACAAAAAATTAAAATAAACTGCTTCCTTGACACTTATTCAAAGATTTCATCTTCATAACCTAGGAAAGGAAAACAAATAAAAGGGAGAGATCAAATTTTCAATAAGGGTTACATATAGTAGAAACATGAATTAATAATAAGTGAAGCATAATGAATAAGTCATAATAAATATTTCAAGGTAAATTGATGAAAGATACAATCCATTTAATCAATAAAATGTGAATGTAAATTAATCGATATATTTTTTTATATTGAAAATATCATGGATAGTATTAAATGAATATTGAATTAAAGAAATGCTTAATTATTGAATTTCATGTATTTGGAAGAAGAATTAATATTGTAAATACCTTTTATAATATGTTTTAATTAAAGGGTTATAAACTCATCAAATTCTTCTTTGAAACAAATGTGAAGGGTTTGTCACCACTGTTTTATCTCATGAGACCTGTCTATGAATCAGGGTGCTATATAATGTTGGGAGCCACCCATCACTACAAGTCCAAATAATTATTCATACATATATTTAATTAATAAAAAATATTCTTTATCAAAATAGATATATTTATTAGAGAATATAGGTTTATCAATATCTCCCCACCTAAAATAACATTCAAAGTAAACACCATATTTAAAATGGTATACATCGTAGACAAAAATCATATACATGATACAAGAAATATGGATATTTAAGAGAAACATAATTTCAAATGAAAAAGGATCTTAAAGGGGTAGTAGATACACCACATATAAATGATTAGGTTCATAATACCATTTAAGTCTTAATAAAATAGAAATTGAGATGAAGTCCCTTACCTTATGTTTGAAAGTGTTACACACTTGTACTTAATATTATGTATAATCAAATTAGATTCATTAATTACTTGATTTAGAACCTATTCAATATATTTTTTACTTATTATGATTTATTAAGTACATTTATTGCTATTATGATGATTTATAATGTTTAATTTTATTGTTCGAGGAGCTTTCCTTTCATGGTTTTATGGTCGGTTCCCTTGTGTATAATTATGGGAGTTCTTGGAAAATAGAAGAAAAACACCAGAAGAGAAAATATTTAGTATTAATGAACTTATATAAGTTTATATGTTCTCATATATCATTTTTTTATATTTTATGAGGATAATTCAATAGATTAAATGTTAATGAAAACGTTTTAATTTATTTTGTTCATTTTTCCGACCATCGCGAACTTGTATCATTATATTTAATATTATGTTTATATGTTGGTTCCATAACATGATATAACTTATAATATGTATATTAAAATAATATTTATCCTTAATAATGGTTTTATTACAATCATTGAATGTGATAATTGAAAATAAAAACTCATTATCCATGAAGGGGTGAATCCACACATCATGGAGAATGTTTTCATTTTTTAGAATAAAAAGAGGAGAGAACAGATTTTATTATGGATATTCCATTATCAAAATAAAATTAAAGTATATATATGATATTTTATTTATTATTCCAATTTTTATAATAGGAGTTTAGGAGATAATGATAAAATAAAATAAAATAAAAGATAAAGGAGGATTTTACAACTTGAATATCATCTCCTTGGGAACCACCTTAAGACACTTGGATTTGATTTTTTGGTAAGAAAAAGTCTTGGAAGTGGGGAAAAGGATTGGGAATTTAATTTTTTAGAATTTATAAAAACTTTAAGTATTATAATGTGTGATGATAAGGGGTGGTGATGGGTGGTATTTATAGGGAAAGAATAGGGGTATTTTTTATTATTTTATTCATTTGTTTATTATTTTGGCTCTAGACTATAAAAAGTATTAATTCTTATGACTAAGTACAGTAAATAGATATTTTTAGTTTTAAATAATGGTTTATTACCTCATCTAAACATCATCCATAACTCAAAAATTCATTTATTTACTTATAATGTTAAATACCGTAAATTATTGTATTTCACTATTCTCAAAAAAGTCAACTATTTTAGAAAAATACCAAAAATTAACACTAAACTTTTTTCACCTTGTATATTTAAAAAATTAACTCCATTTATGAAAATAATTTTATAAATATGAGAAATTTATTTTCTAATTAATATCTTTATTTATTTAAAAAATACTGATTTTAATATTATAATCAATTATATGATACATTGAAAAATTAATTATAGTCTGATAAAATTATCTTATAATTATAATAAAAAAATACTAATTCATAAATCTATTTTATGAAAGTAAATTTTATTCTAAATCATTATATTAATAATAAAATTTTAAATAAACATTTATATTTCACGAAAATACCAACACAAAATTTATCATTTTAAAATATTTATTTACTTATTCTATGATATAAATATATCATATTTTCATGAATGAAATTACAAAATTTTATTTATACTTTAATAGGTTAGTTTATTATTCTAATTCCCACATTACAATTTCTAAAGGTCACATTACTATTCCAACAGATATTTTAATATTTAATAGTATATCACGGTTCATTTGTGCAATGTAAACTATCAAATAAATTGAATTTATTTAAGAAGATACATATTTTAAAATATTTGGGGTGTTATATTCTTCCCTACTTCAAAAAAATATTCTTCAAAAAATTTCATGAATATTGCCTTCTAAACAGATGACGGTGGTTCTTCTTCAAAACATCTTTAGGTTCCCATGTTGTTTCTTCCATTATATGGTTCTATACAGAACTTTTATTAGTGGAGTCATCTGATTTCTCAATAATTTCTCCCTAGAGTAAATAATCTCAATATTCTCTTCACAATAAGACAAATCAGGTTCCAATTATATTTATTCATAGGTGAGTACATGTGTTGGGTCTAACATGTACTTATTTAAAAATGATATGTGGAACAAATCAGGATCTTTGGAGAGACATGGTGACATTTTTAATTGATTAGTTACAAATCCATTTCTTTACAGAATTTTAAATGGTATGATGTACCTAGGGCTCAGTTTCCATTTCTTACCAAACCTTATGACACCTATTTATAGATTTACTTTTATAATGACATGATTTCCCACTTGGAATGCCAAATACTTTTATGGTTGTCAGTGTAACTCTTTTTTATAATTTGAGATAGTTTAATATAATCTTGAATAGTATTTACTTTTTTGTTGTCTCTTGAATATGCTTTGATCTTATAATTTTCCTCTCAAAAAAATAAACCCATGTTGGAGTACGACATCTCTTTCCAAATAATGCTTTATATTGCACCATTTGAATACTAGAATGGAAACTGTTTTTATAAGAAACTATACCAAATGTAAATAATAATCCCACGTACCTTTAAATTCAAGTGATCATGATCTCAATATGTCTTCAAATGTTTTAATAATCCTTTCATATTTTCTATCGGTTTGAGGGTGATAAGAAGTACTCAAATGAAGCTCGGTATCCAAATCCTTCTAAATACACTTCCATAATTTGGATTTAAAATGAGGTTCTCGATTAGAAATAATTGATAGAGGTTCACAATGAAGTATTAAAAATTAATTAATATAGATTCTTTCTAGGTTCTCAAGAGGTAAATATTCTCTTATAGTAAAAGAATGTGCCGATTTTGTTAGGGGATCAACAATAACCCATATCATATCATTATTTATGGGGGGTATTTGGAAATACATTGACTAATTCCATAGTAATGTCATCCTACTTTCACATAGTAATATGTATAGGTTGCATAAATCCTCTAAGATATTGTCTCTCAGCCTTCACTTGTTGAAAAACTAGACATTTTGGACACATAATCATCAATTTCTCACTTCATATTGTCTTACAAAAAATGTTCCTTCATATGTCTATTCATCTTGGTATTACCTTGATGTATAGATAAATTAGAGCAATGAGAATCATTTAGTAGTTCCCTTTTTAGCTCAGGTATTGATGTAACACATAACCTCTTTCAAAATTTCATAATTCCATAATTATACACAAAGTCTTTCAATCTTTCATACTTAATGGATTTAATTTTCTTTTGAAAATTATCATCAATATATTGAGAAATTTTTATATTAATCATTAAATATAGTTTCACAATCATTTGAAAAAAGATTGATGCATCCCCTTACTTAACAATTCACATATTTATATTTACTAAATCCATGAACATAAGATGTTTCTCAATCCTCATTTGGGATATAAGTCCATTATCTTTCATGATTTATGAATCTACTACCTTATTTTCTTTTCTTGGGTGGTAGTGTATTGATAAATCATAATATTTGAGTAACTCAGGCCATCGTCTCTACCGTGTGTTGATTTCTTTCTATGTAAATATGTATTTAAAAATCATGTGATCCATATATATCTCACGTATGTCACTATAGAGATAGTGTATTCATATATTTAGAGAATATATTATAGTAGATTACTCAAGATTGTGAGTTGGATAATTTTTTTCATGAATCTTCAACTGCATTCATCCATATGTAATAATTTTTTCATTTTTTTCATAAGGAAACAATCTATTCCTTTCTTCAATGCATCACTCTATATCACAAACCCATAATTTACTAATGGTGGGGTCAAAATAATAGAATTAAATAATCTTATCTTCAATTCTTCAAAAACATTCTACACATTCTTTTGTCTATATAAACTTAACCCCTTTATTTGTGAGATTTGTTAACGGTTTAGCCTATCAAGAAATATTTTGAATGAAATGGAAATATTTTCCTACTAAACCAATGAAGTTATGTACCTTGGTTATAATTTATGGTTTAGGCCATTCTTGGATTTCCTATGTCTTTATAGGATCAGCTGAGATTTTATCTTTAGAGACAATATGGAAAAGAAAATAAATTTCCTAAATCCACAATTTTCACTTACTAAATTTACCATATAAATCTTTCCTTATTAGAATATCAAGAATGATATGAAATTGATTCTCATGTTCTTCTTATGTTTTAGAATATATCATAATATCATCAATTAATACAACAACAAAATCTTCAATATATTCTATGAATATTCTATTCATTATATACATAAAAAAAGTGGGTTCATTAGTCAATCCAAATGGAATTACTGGTAACTCATAATGTTCATACCTCATCCGAAAATCTATCTTTGGAATGTATTACTTCTTTACTCACAATTGATGATACACAGAATGAAGGTTAATCTTCAAAAAATATTGAGCTCCATAAATTTAATAAAATAAATCATCAATGTGAGGTATATAATATTTTTTCTTTATTCTAATAGAATCGATTTCTCTATAGTCAATACACAGTCTCATGGATACATCTTTATTCTTAACAAACAGAACATGGGCTCCCCATGGAGAAAAAATAGGGCGAATAAATACCTTATTACTCAAATCCTATAGTTTTTTCTTCAGCTCTATTAATTCCAAAATGTCCATTTTATAAGGAGTATTTGATATTGGTCTTTTATCAAGGATTAAATCAATGGTAAATGAAACTTCATACTCTGGGGTGTGTTTGGGTAATTACATAGGAAATAAATCAATGTATTATTGTATAATTAGTACATCCTCAATTTTAATATTACATTCCTCATCCCTAGATGTTTTGTTATCTTCCTCACCAAGACTTTTATTCAATATATCTATTAGGGTGGATCTAGATAAATATGAGATGATAAATTTTATACTCTAAAGATAAGTAATTCTACATCATCCTCACAAATCATAATATCTTTATACATATAATAAATTTTTACATAATATTTTGAAATTAAGTCCATACCAAGGATTTTATCAAACTCAATCATAGGTATGATGATAAGGTTATCAAATAAATCATGTTTATGTATCATAATTGGGATTTCCTGACACATTTTGTGTTGCAATGAGACTTCCCGTAGGAGTTTTAACTAACAACTCCCTTATTAAATCAAAAGGGATATTTTTAATTTTCTTGGGAAATTGGATAGATATAAAAGTGTGTGATGATCCAAAATAAAATAAATAATTAGATAAATTTGAATATAGAATTATTTACTTTCCACCACATCATTGGGTACTTCTATATCATCTATAGTGATCGCATGAGTTTGGACATATCTTTTTATCCTTTTCTGTGGTATATTCTCTTGAAGCTTGAGAAATTGGTTTGAATAATGTCTTGTTTCATTATGGTTGAATCATTTAACATCATTTATTTATTTCTCCCCCTTACATTCATTATCTTGATGACCCTTTTCTCTACTCTTATAACAAACTCCAATGCCTTTCAAACATTTCCCAGGATGATTCTTTCTATAATTTTTGCATAACAATAATTTATTTATTCCCTTATTCTTCTTTGATGTTTTACCTTTTCACCATTATCAAAAGGCTTTTTCTTCTCTTGATTTCCATTGAACATATAGTATCTATAAAATTTCTTCTCTATTTTTATGTCACTTATTATTATTTCATCATATGAAGAAAATGTTTGAGAATTCAATGCCCTTCGAAGACTAGACATAAGACCTTTAAAGAAATGATATTGTTTTCCGAATCATGTATGTAATCTATAGCATACCTAGATAGTATTATAAAGTTATACTCATACTCTACAACACTCTCTTCTTACATTTTTCTTTAATATAATAAATTTTATCTTCATTTATGTTCATTTATCATTGGGGAAATATTTATCAAATAATGTTTCCTTAAAATTTCTCCATTTCGTGTATTCTATTTCATCTTCTTCATTAGTATTATATATCAATGACCACCATGGATCAGCATCTCCCTTGAGGTAATATTCCACTAGCACTACATTTTTCCTTTCATAACATCCCAATTTTGGAAATATATCTCAAGGGACATCGTACATTACTCATCTACCACTTGATTAGTAGTCCCACCAAAATATAAGATATTCTGCCACAAAAAAATGATCCAAAATAGGTGTAGTATAGTTATTCTTCATAACCTGAGTAAGTTATCCTAATCTGTTCATGATATGATCAGCTCTAACACCAAATTTTTTTACTTCCTTAGTGGGGAAATACCTATATTTTCTATGGGTATTGATTTCCTTCTTTCTATTAGGCTCCATCACCAAATAATGTAACACACTGAGTTATCTCATAATCATCATGAGTATTGAGGAAAAAATTAACTATAAGTAATTATTATAATTTACATGTTTATTTAACATCTAGTTCCCAAGTTTTCTACAAAAAATTCTCTGATACCAACTGTAACAACCCCTACTCTAGTATCCTAGAGTGAGTGGTTATTTTATTAATATGATATATATACAAGTGATCACATCACATAGGATTGATTAATTTAGTAATCTTGAATAACTAGATACATACATGGATTCGTTATTACATGGTAATTAAACATAGAACATAACAAAGGAAAATAAACACTTTCCTTGAAACTTATTCAAAGAATTCATCTACATATCCTGGGGAAGGAAAATAAATAAAAGGGTAAGTTAAAATTATCTGTAAGGGTTAAACATAACAGAAACATGAATCAATAATATGTTAAGTATAATAAATAAGGCATAATAAATATGTAAAGGTAAATAGCTGAAAAACACATTCCATTTAATCAATAAACTGAGAATGGAAATGCATCCATAAATTTTTTTCATTTTTAAAATCTTAGAGATGGTAATAACTGAAAATTGAATGAAGGAAACTATTATTTATTATAATTCAGGTATTCTGAACCACTAACATCAAGAATTTTCACAAGACGGTTTATATTTGTGGGTTGAAAACCATCTGATTCTTCTTGGAAACAAATGTGAAGGGTTTTTCGAGAACTATTTTTTCTCATGAGACATGTCAATGCATCGAGGGGATATATAATGCTGGACCCACCCATAACTGAAATTCCATATAATTATTTATATATATATTTAATTCATGAACAATATACCTTATCAAAATATCCCTATTGATTATAGGATATCGATTTATCAATATTTCCCCAGTTATAATTATATTTTAAGTAAAAACTATATATTAAAATGGTATACAGCTTGGACAATAATCATATCCATGATATAATAAATATGGATATTTAAGATTAATATAATGTAAAATCAAAAATTATATCAAAGTATTAGTATATACACCACATAAAAATTATTAGGTTTATAATAACAAGTAAGTCTCAATAAAATTGAAATAGAGATGAAGTCCCTTACCTTATGTCCAAACGTGTTCCATATGTGTACTTAATGTCATTTATAATCAAATTATATTAATTAATTACTTAATTAAGAACCTATTAAACATATATTTAAATTATTATAATTATATTAAGTTCATTTATGTCCATTCCAATAAGTTATAATTTTTAATTTCATTGTTCTGGGAGTGTTCATTAAATGGTTTTATGGTTGGTTCCCTTTTGTATAATTATGGGAGTTCTTGTCAAATGGAATAAAAATATAGAAGAGAAATTATTTAGTATTAGTTAACTTCTATAATTCTAAACAATCTCGTGTATAATTTGGTTATATTATATGAGGACAATTCATTAGATAAAATATTGATGAAAATGTTTTAATTTATTTTAGTAGCTTTTAAGACCATCATGAACTTGTATTATTTTATGTAGTATTATGTTTATATGTTGGTTCAAAAACATTATAAAACTTTAAATATGTATATTAAAATATTATTTAACCATAATAATGGTTTTATGATCAGCATTGAAGGAGTTTATGGAAAATGATAACTCGTCATCTATGAAAGTGGTGAGTTGACACGTCATAGATGATGTTTTCATTTTTAGAATAGATGGAGGATATAAGAGATTTGAAAATGTATATTCTATTAACATAATAAAATTACAGTATATATATGATATTTTAGTTATCATTCCACATTATATAAGGTTATTATATTATATAATAACAAAATAATGGAAAATAAAAGAGAAAGAAGGAGGCTTTTACCTCTTGAATATCATCTCCTTGCGAACCTCCTTAAGACACTTGGATTTGGTATTTTGGTAAGACCAGAAGGTATTGGAAATTGTGAAGAGTATTGGTAATGTAATTTTGTATAATTTATACAATCTTAATGAATTATAAGATGTGAGTAGAAGGTGTGGTATTTATAGGGAGAGTAGAGGGGTGTTTTTTTTATTTTATTCATTTGTTTATTATTTTAGCTCAAGACTATCAATAGTGTTGATTCGTATGACTAAGTAAAATGAAAAAAGAATTTTAGTTTTAAATAATGTGTGATTAACTAATCCAAACATCATACATGAATCAAAAATTCATTTATTTACTTATAATGTTAAATATCGTAAATTACCGTATTTTACTATTCACCAAAAAGTCTATTATTTTAGAAAAATCCAAAAAAATCACCATAATTATTGTTAAAAATGTAGATTTAAAAAATGGAATTAAATTAAGGAAAATAATTTTATAAATATCTTAAATTTAATTTCTAATTAAAATCACCATTTATTCAAAAAAATACTAATTTTAATATTATAATCGATTTTATGACACTTTGAAAAATTAATTACGGACTCATAAAACTATATTATAATTATAATAAAACCAAATATTAATTCATGAATCTATTTTATGAAAATAAATTTTATTTTAAATCATTATATTAATTATAAAATTGTAAATAAAAATTTACGTTTCACAAAAATACAAACACTTAATTTATCATTTTTAAAACATTAGTTTATTTATTCTATGATATAAATATATCATATTTTAATTTATGAGATTTACAAATTTTATTTATACTTTTATAAATGATGTTATTATTCTAATATCCACACTACTATTCTTAATGGTCATGTAACTATTGCAACGGTCATGTCAATATTTAATAGTATATCATGGTTCGTTTGTACAACGTAAACTATCTAATAATTGAATTTATTTAAGAAGATGCATTCTGTAAAATATTGGGGTGTTATACCCTATGTTAGCTAAAGTGATGAATCCATTTTTATCCAGTGTAGGACTTTATAAATAATTGAAATCCATGTTTTTCCAAGTTTAATAGGCATTTAGAATCAAGAAGAATTAAAGCATGAAGTGTATATAACCTTTTAGAGAATTAAATAAAGGATTTTATGGGATTAAGAAGAATTATCATCCCTGATTCCATAAATTAAGAGCTGATGTAAAACTCATATTATTTCTATATATGTATAATTATGCATTATAGAAATGGGGTTGACTTTGAAGTGAGAAATAGAATATTTTATGAAGCTTGTGATGTGTATATTGATTGAGAATTTAATCCATCATGGAAATCTCAACTTGTATCATATCATCTCTTTACAACACTACATATGAATTTTTTATCAATTTCTATCAAACTTTAATTGATATCAAAAATAAATAGTGTTTATTTAGTGAATAATAAAATCATGATGATGTGGTATAGAGAGAATAATGTTAAAATAGCCAAGAAAACATAAAGCTTGGGGTATTATTTTAACTATCTAAATAAATATTTTGATTATGTTTAAACATTTTATCATGAGGTTATTATCATAAAAAATGGGAAATAAAGTTATTTAAACTTTAATTTTTTTAAGTTTTTTGTCAAATTTATTATATATTTATAAAAAAATTGAAAATTTATTTCTAAAAGGGCTAAGAAGTCAATGATAGATTGTGTAACACATTAATGATTATAAATGGTTCACTTTTATGTGGTACTTTTCATATTTGATGGATTTAACTGAATTTATCAGGAAAGGGGAGAATGATGAATGCTCATGATCAAAGTATATAGTAATTTATTTTATATAAGGTGAAAGGAATACTTTCCCTCTTATATTCCCTTACAATAAGGGTAACTTTTTTCCACTTTAAATTTATTATTAATAAGGGGGAGTATTGTGACACTGACTTTATAAGTGACATGGTATTAAAAATAAATCCAAAATGGGGATTTTAAGTGACCACATAGATATGTGAAGTTAATATTTCATTTTTTTCAATTTCTATTGATTAGTTTTCAATTTCACTGTGTTGGAGAAAATGTTGATAGAATAAATATCAACCCAAGGAAGAGATTGAATCTACCTATAGAAATTAAAGAAAAGGTAAAATGAGATGGATAATATTTATATACCCCAAAAGATTATATTATTGAATAAAATAGTCCTATTTGAAAATAAAAATTCTATAAAGTGTGAAAAGTGTTTTCTATTATAGTTTAAAAGAGTGAAGAGATGGGTTTTTTCAACTTTGAGTTCTATTATTAATGGATTTAAAATCTATATTAAATGAGAAAAGTGAATTGATGATATATAGAAACCCCATCCTTATGTTCTTTTTAGTCAAGCGTATAGTAATTAGTGTTAAAAAATACCTGGATTAATGTTTAAATATACTGAAATGATGCGATAATTGTTGAATAAGTAAGACTTATTCTTGAAGATTTATGAATTATTTTGAAAATTAATAATAATTGTTGAATCCATTGTTATCTTATTTAATTAGTTTTAGAAAGCCTTATATGGTCTTGAATTCCTCTAGAATTCATTTTAAGGAAATATGGAATTTTTAGTTTTGGACTGGAAAATTGACAAAGGACCTATATAAGAAGGTGTGCACTGAAATATCATGTAAGGGGAGCCAACACCACGTTTGTGGATTGAAGTAAGGGTTAGTTGGATGAGACTTATGTAAAGTTCATCTTCAACATATATAAATTTCATAGGCCATTCATGTAAGGGTAATTATGATATCTAGGAGATCTATATAAGGGTTATCACTATTAGAAAATCTTCATAATGTTCATTAGTAAGTGGTATAAAGGTAATCATCCATCTGTGTAAAGGTAAATCTAAAGGGTAGTGTATCACATAAAGGTAAATTTGATATATGTAAATGTAATATAGTGACCTGTATAATGTTAATGTTGAAGTTTATAATATATATACAGGCAATTCAAAATTTATATTGAGTTGGGGTTTTCAAATTAAATTATTTTAAAATCATTTTGGTTATCAAAATATGGAATTAAGTGTATTGATACAAGAACTAAATTTTTTTAGTATAATAAATTAAAACTAAGTTATTATAAAATATGGATTCAATAAAATCACTAATGAGATGATAGTAATAAAATTAATTATGCATAAAATGTTAAACTTTTATATTTTCAAATCTAAAAATGAATAAAATCTTAAGGATGCTCGAGCTATGTGGATTTTTATTAAATATAATTAATCACTTTTGGATTCGTGTAAATAAGAAAGAAGCGTTGAGCTTCTATGTGGAGTTTGAAGACTCAAAATAATGTTTTACTCCTATTAAATATTCACTCATGTATCAATGATATGTCCCATGCCATAAATATGTAATCCCATGTGATTTTAATATAGCATTGAAAAATTAATGCTATGGAGATGAGAAATAGAATAAGTGACTTGATACTTCTATAATATTAGATAAGAGGTTTTTTGGGAATACTAATATTGTTCCAAAAAGCCTTTTATTGATTTTTATTCTTAAAAACACCCTAATATACTGATAAACCTACTTTGAGTGGATTTTAGGTTTACATTTAATTGAATAATTATTTTATTTTTCTTAGAATTCTAGAAGACTTTTATTTGATCTTTTTTTTGTGTTAAAATTTTTTCTTTGAAGTATTCTAGACATTTTGAAGAAGTGTGGAATCGCTATTCAAAAAGGTGATTTTATAACCCAATTTTATGTTTTTAACCCCACATTTATGATGAATGTTGTGATTAGGAACCTAATTCTTGATAAGGAAGAACACATTTCACTACCTAACATCATTTTTGGAACCCCAGGTTTAAGATGAACGTTATCTTTGGGTACCTAACTTTTGTTAAGAAACCTGAAATTTCAGTACCTAACTTTTGGTTTGTATCTAACATAAGAAACATCAAATTGGTATCATGATCCACATTCTATATCTCTATATTTAGTATCAATCATACACTATCATCTGTACTTTTGGAGTTATCCTCAGGAAGATCAACCCCAGGTTGAACCAATTATCTACGGGTTCTAAATTTTGATTTTTAGAGGATTTCTATAATAATTTAGCTGGAGTAAATATCTCAATAAATTTATTCAAAGGGAATTTTATAAATTCATAAACCACGGATAAATTCATTCCATTTTCAAAGGTAAGTTATGATTTATAGTAACTAGTTAAATTCAAATTTCAAATACGCTGAGGGTTTCGAAATTCCGATTTATCTAGAAATATTTTCAGATCTATTTAAGAAAAATTATATTGGGCTAATTATTTAATTCTAAAATGGATATATCTTTAGTAGAGTTTATCTTATTTTATAATGATCTATTTTATCAGAAGCTTGATGATTTGAATCTATTACTCTCGATTTACATTGTATTTTTTCATTTACATTGAATATTGTTATATCTATTTTTAACTAATACTATTCAAATATGTTATTTATATAATGCAGTTAGTTAAGTATTTATAAGACTACACATTAGATACATATATGTTATATCTATTATTATGTGTCTATCTTTCCGCTTCAAAAAAATTATGTCTTCTACAGTGTTATCTAAATATATTCTCTACATAAAGATCAAAGACTCTTCAAAAAGGATTGTTCTTTGAAGTTATTCACCTATTCTTATAAACAAATATTTATCTATTAGTTAAATAATTTGTATCTTAATGTTTTTAAATATGATTTCTTTGACTAATGAAAGTCAATTTGTTTCTGAATAGTCTGATGTTGAGTGTTTCAAGGAATTATGTTAATCCTATTTTTAAATCCTTATAAAATATTTTGTAACAAGATAAAATTGCACACTCTAAAATATTAATATCTCTTAAAAATTATATTCAATTAAAAATAAAAAATCTCAAAGATATAATGTTGGTGGAGTGGAATATGGGACATTTATTCCTCGAACCATTATAAAAATTCAATATGTGAACTTCTTTTAATTTTTTATGAATATTATATTAAAATAATAGGGAACAACATCTCATTGGATGTTTCAAAAGGGGATTAGTTCTATAATATTAAATTTTTTAAAAGATATGATTTACCCCCCTCCCCCTTCTATCTTCATCATCATTCTTACTTAACATTTAGTATCAAAGGAGTGATCTATTGAATATTTCTATTCATCTTTAGAAAGATTGAGATAAGGATATGATGAAGAAATATATCAATGTATGATATCAAAGAAGGTATTTCAATGAACAAGGACCCATATTTCAATTGTGAAAATTAAGGATGTTGGAATGAATGGACAGTAATATATTCAATGATTCTTGGTTTCAAAGTTTATCTAAATCTTTTCAATCCATATGAAATTATCAATTATGAACAATAAAATTGGGTTGATGAAAAAGAAAGTGAATATAATCTAAATTCAATATCTAGTAATGATATTATTAGAATATTTAATAAATATGAGTTTAATCGTGTCTCTGAATGCGGTACTACATATGAAATGTGGAAAACATTCATTATTTCTTATAAAGAAACTCTTATTATTAGGAAGTTGAGATACAATAATGATAAATTTAATTTTGATAATTTTACAATGTATGAAGGTTAATGTTTTAATCAAATTAATGGAATATTTATAGAAATATTCAACAGTGTTTATTTTCTTAGAAAACATGTTCTTGAACCCGATATTGAAATGAAAGTTCTTAGAGTTTTACTGGAAAATGGAATGGTATTTCAGGTATAATTAAATAGTAAACTCCTATTAAAGAAATAAAGATGAAGAAATTTATTAGTAATATTATGATATATGAAGATGATATGAAAGACAGGGATAAATATCATATAATGATCAATAAGGAAAACACATATCTCAAGGTTTCTATTCTCAAATGTGAAAATAATTCAATAGAGGGTGCTATATTCACTGATGATTCAACAAGTTAAAATTCAGTATAAGAACCAAATCAACTAGCCATAAGATTTAAAAAGTTTTATAAAAAGATTAAAGGGTTTATGAAACCTTTAAATAACTATATAAAGATTGGTCTAGGTCTGAAATAAATTATATTTTATTAATGAAATTTTTTGAGGCATATCAAACTTGATTGCCCCTAGTTGAAGGAAAGGAGAAAATGGAGAAGGAAAATAATCACTAAATGAGTGATGAGTATGATAGAAATGGTAAGAAGGATATGAAGTATAACTAGATTGTATCTAATGATTCCAGTAGTTATTCAGGTTCTATATATGAGTAAGAAAATTCACATAAAAAAATAAATATGTGCTTTATGTCTAAAAGAGACGAGGTTCATTGTAATTATTCTTCTATTTCTGATTCTGATTTTAAAAGACTACTATAATAAAAAAAGTAGTTAATTAATATTCTATGATAGAATATAAAAATTAATATATAAATAAAGAAATAATATCTTAAGAATATTCATAATTATATGTTATGTGCGAAAGATAGTATCCTTAAATAGTAATTATAATTGAATGAAAAAAGATAAACATATATGCTTCAATTTGTACTAAACATGAATATAAAATTAAATAATTACTTATTGAAGTGAGATATTTAAAAAGTGATAATAGTGTATATAAAATTAGTGGGATATTTTAAATAAAATTATTAGAAATAATTTCAATATAAATGAAAATATTGAATTGGTAGTAATAATGAAAAACCTAAATTTTACTGAAATTATTTTTTTCCTAGTCAAAAAAATAATATCATGCCTAATTTTTCTTATTTTTATGATTAAATTAATAGTAAAAATTAAAATAATTATTTCTTTAGGAAACATAAAGTTAGTAGTGTAAATATATATTATATTTCTAGAGACTGATTAGGGGATAATTCCAAAGTTTATGCTAAAATTTAATAGATCAATTTTCTCAGATCATTGTTTATTGATGTTGTAGGACCAAAAACCATTTATATACCCCAAAAATATTATTTAATATTTTTTAATGTAATTATTTTAAGGAAAAAATGATATATGGTATATATATAGTGGTTTTCCAAGGAATATGAGTGCATACCTTTCCAACCTTCCTATACTATCTAATGTTTATGGATATTTGGTTTCCTTTGATGACAATATTAATAGGAAGATTTTGGAGTTGGGTCAATTTGAGACCCAAAATCTATCATAATAAATGAGGTTTTTTACGTTAAAGTATTGAATAATAATTTTAAAAGTATCTCTCAACTCGATGATGATGGTTTTACAATAGATTTCTCTAATAATGTATGTTTTTTTTAGAACAAACTTCTTAATATTAGAGTACTTAGAATAGAAAATGTTTTTACTTTGGACCTTATATCCTTGTGTGAACAAAATTCTATTTGTTTAAATATAGAATTTATTGAATCCTAGATAAGGAATAGAATTCTTGGTCGTTGTAATATATTTTCATTATCAATATTATCTAATAAAAATTTAGTTTTTAATCTTCCTTGTCTTATGTTTTATAAGAAAAAATTGTGATATGTGAAAAATAAGAAAGCAACATAATTCATCTTCCTAATAAATCAATAAAGTTTTTACATAAAAACCCTTAGAAGTTTTCAAAATTTATTTTTTTCCACCTTCTAGAGTATCAGTGTTTCTTAGCGGATTCATTATTTATGTTTTAGTTAATGATTTTTACAAAATTACTTAGGTTTTCTTTGTATGGTTTTAAAGTAAAGAGTTTTCAATATTTATGAGTTATTTTAAGTTGGTTCAAAATGAAAAATATTTTAAAATAATCTCATTGGTAATTGATTATAGAGAATAATTTTTGAATCAAGGATTTAATTTTTTTCTCAAAATTTGTTATTAAAAATACTCTTTAGGCTCCAAAAAATCCTCAAAAAATTTTAGTGTTTAAAGAATAGATAGAACCATTCATGAAATGATTTGAACTGTATAAAATGAGAATATTTTTCCAAATTATTTTTAGGTAGAATATATTAGTAAAACATGATATATTATTAATATAGTTTTAATAGTTATAAAGTAATGGAAAACTTTAATTTAGAAACCTTTATTTTTTTGGACGAATGGTTTATATCCTAAATATCAGGGAAAATATTGGTAAGTTTTATTCAAAGGCTGATTAAAGGATATTTATTTGGTACTATACTAATTTTAAATATTTTATAGTGTAATAAAAATTCAAGGATAGTTGAAGAATCATTTTATGTGAGGTTTGATGAAAGTGATCAATTTGATAAAAAATATTAATAGATAAAGTCATTGATTTTTTAAATAACCTCAAGATTTATTATTCTAATGACATGTTTGAAATTAAATTATAACATGATAATGATCAATTAAATTCTGAGGAAAATGAAACCTAGGAACCTGAAAGTGTCTTAACTAAACATATTAGTACTTTTAAAAACTATCCTTTAGAGACTGTTATAGGAGATCAAGATTAAGGTGTCAGGACTTGGAGGAATGTTAGAAACCTTGTTTTATTATTTACCTTTATCTTCTAGTTTTAACCAATTTTTGTATAAGAATACTTAGATGATGATTATTGGATGTTTTCTATAAAATAATATCTAAATAATTTTATGACAAACAATGTTTGGTAATTATTTGATAGACCCTCAGATCATCCTATAATCAGAATTAAATGGGTTTTTAGGAATAATAATGATTATCAAGATATAATTACTATGAATATGGCTAGGCTAAATAATAAGTGTAAAAATTAAAAGGAATACAGAGATTAACATGGTTTGAGGTCTTTAGAATCATTATAGCCTATACATATCATATTAATTTTAAATTTTACCGGATGGATGTTAAATTTTATTTTTTAAATGTTTATTTAATAGAAGAAGTTTATGTTGAACAATAACCATGTTTTGAGAATACTCATCTAAAATATTCTATTTTTCAAAATTACTATATCAATTTATGGTCTTTAATAATCACCAAGGTATTGGTATGATAGGTTGAACTCTTTTATTTTACAAAAATGTTTTTCATTGGTTCAGATGCTCTAACTTTTTAAAATAAAATCAATTTATATGATATTTATTAGATCACTTTTATGTAGATGATGTCAGTTTTTTCTACTAATCAAAATATTTTTAATGAATTTTATAAACATGTGAAAAAAGAGTATGAAGTGAGTATGATGGGGGAATTAAATTTATCTCATGGATTATAAATATATCAAAAGTATTATGGAAAAACAAAATAAATATATCAATGATTTTTTGGAAAATTTTGGTCTTGAAAACTGTATGTCATATACAATTCCTATATGCACTGATATAAAACTTGTTTTAGATAAAGCTGGTAAGCCAGTTGACAAAAAGTTATGTAGTGGTATGATTGATAGTTTATTATATCTTAATTCTAGTATACCAGATGTTATGTTTTCTATTTTCATTTATAAAATATTTCAATCAAATCCAAAAGAGTCTCATTTAATTATTTTTAAAAGGATTTTGATATATTTAAAATTATCTATTTATATACCATTTCATTATCTAAAAAACTCTAGGTTTGATTTTATATCATATTTAGATTCTGATTTTGGTGGATATATATTAGATAAAAAATAACATTAGAATCCTATTACTTTTTATGGAAATCCCTAGCTTCATGGTCTAGTAGGAAGTAACATTCAGCTTCATTATCAAATGTTAAAGAATAATAATATCTAATAGTATTTATTATGCATAAGTATTATGGATAAAACACACACATCATGACATTGTACATAATTTTGATCATGTTATTTTTTTATGTGATAATAATAGTGCTATAAATAATTCAAAAAATCTTGTAAGTCGTTCAAGAGCTAAGTATATTTATATTTGGCATCACTTCCTAAGGGATCATGTCAAAAATGGGATATATCCTTAAAATTATTTTATACTAAATATAAACCTGTTTAAATTTTTATTAACCCACTTCCCATGTCTAGTTTTTATTTTGTTAATAGGGAGTTATTTTTATTAAAATTTAATGTAAAGAATTTAATATTTTTATTAACATCTATTTAGTTTAATAATTTTTTCATTTATATTTTAAACGATTTTTTAAATATTTTTTTATTATATTATTTATTTGGTGTTTCATTTATTTTATTAAAATTCTAGTTTGGTATTTTATTTTCTAAAACTATTTTTTATTTTAAAAAACATTAATAATTATTCTGAATAATCATCTCAAGAAACCAAACCATCACTTAATTCTATCAGAGTTAATTTATTTTTCTTTCTCATTCCTTCAAACTCTTGACCTTTTAATCTCCTGAACACTCAATCATTCAAAACTGAGACTTTATAAACAGAAATACTTCCACCATTTATTATGATAGTGAAATCTAATATGATTAATGAAATTATTCCTAGTGGTATATAGAAACAAAAAATTTCATATTATAGATCATCGAGTGTTGCACGAAAAAGTTACAATCCTCAAATTATTGTTTGAGACCAATCTATTTTTTTGATTGATAATTAAGCATTTAAAGTTTTGAGATCATGTTTGAAGGATTATATTATTAATTTTTTTAAAGTTAAGTAATAGAATTATCTGAGAACATCCTATTCATATTTGGCAGTGGTGAGGATATCATTTCTTCAAAGTTGATAACAATAAGTTTTTAGTTTTGAAATTGGTTATGGCTCATAATTTTATCTTTCCTGATAAAGGTAATTTTTTTAGCCTAAGATGGATTCTAGATAGAGTTCACAATTATGAGAACATTGCGTCTTTTTCTTTTTGGAACCTATCATGTTATGATATAAGGGAACAACCTCGAACATTACATAATCTTGATTTTTAAGTCATGAATTCATTATCTTTCATTTTAGGATCTTTTCAAGTTTATTGTTTTGGGGAATCTGTTCATAACTCATACATTTCAAAACCACATATATACAAAGTAGAAACTTCCAATCAGTATCTATTTCTACCATAATCTAATAATTTTTAAATAAAACATTATTTCTTTTCATAAAAAATATTCACAAATTTAAACTTCACCACTTCCTTTTATATTTCCATCCATAAACCCTGTGAAAAAACATTTTAAAATGTGGTATGGGCACAAAAATATCAACAAGGGACATAAAAAAGAACAATTTTGTTATTCCAATGGAAAAAATGAAATCCCGTGAAAGGTTCACCTTTATATCAAATTTATTTGAGTGAAATGAAATAAATTATTTTCATATAAAATAAAACATAGTTTTTTTCTCAAAAAAATAATTTAAAACTCATGGAAAGAACATATAAATCATGTAAGTAAATTGGAACATCATTATTAATATCAAAACTAAAAAATAAATAACTTATAATGTAAACTTCTACCTTTGGAGTACCCAATGCATTGGAGGGCTATCACGAAACCACCTGCCCTTGGTTTATCATGAAACCACCCATCCTTAGTTTATCATGGAACCAACCGTCCTTGGTTAATAACAAAACAACACATATTTGGTTTATAATGGAACCACCAATAAATAGACCATAACATAACTACCAGTCTTCATAAATAATTCCCAAGAACGGTAAAATAATCATAAATCATGAATTATTTCATTTTCATCATATGGACCTTTAAAAACTCTTTTAATCCTATATGAAAATTTATTGAGGATATAAAAATACACATTTATTCTAAAAACCGATTTTTAATACCAAAATACACTTTTCTTTTAAAAAACAATTTCAATACCAAAATTCTCAAAAAATATAAATATATATTTTCATTGAAGAGAAAATGGTATCTTGTAAATTAATCTAAACATCAAATAATTATTTCACTGATGGGAAAAGTAATTTTCATCGTACATGTTAAAATAGAAAATTTATTTTCTAATTTTTAAAGAAAGTAAAACACTCTATTAGTGATTCAATTTTAATTTGAAAAAAAATATAGAAATAAAAATTGTCCTTTATAAAATTCTCATATCCATATAATTATATTTATAAAACTATTTATAAACATGGATAAAAAAGAGGATTTTCTTAAAGACATTACATCATTATGAACATTTGAATCGTTGTCCCCATTAAAGAATAACATTAAATAAAACTTTAAATATCTTGAGAATAGATAAATTCTTGATATAACATGTCAAATGGTATGTATATACACCAATTAAAATAATATAGGTGCATAACATCGAAATATTACTCAACAAAATAAAAATTGGGATGAAGTCCATTACCTTGAGTTGGATTCATCATGCTTGTTCTTTAACTTCTTGAATAATAAACTTATGTTAATTATTTACTTTATCAAGAAAAATTTTCAAGTTTATTATTAATTTTATTTCAATTATTTTCATGTTATATACAATTACTTAATTAATTAATTTTACATCGTATGTTTTGAAAATATTTGGCTTATATGTCAAAAAATGACTTCAGAAGGTTGACTATGGTCAAAGAGGTACTTATTTAAACATATAAAGTATAATAATCATGAAATGATTATTATATTTATACATAAATTATACTTTTCAAAACTAATCATGAATTATGATTATGAAAAATAAATTATGTTACGATCATGGAGATGGTAAGTTGTATGTATTCATGAGTTACGTTTCCATTCTTCAATGATCATTATAGAAAGAAGGTATGTATTATTTCAGATTTATAGAATGAAAATAATATCATAATTATTATATTATTTATTTAAATATTATATATCATCTATGTGATTTAGTGATAAAAAAGGGTTGCATCTCTTTATGGAGGCAGTAGTCTATACATGCGCATGAACAACGTTACCATTTTTTAGTGTAAGAAAAAAAATGATATATTATTTTTTAAGAATTAAAAATATGAAATGAATATAATAATTATTTAATTTCTATCACATATATTCATTAACACTATACTTATTAACTTCCATGTAAATAGTTAGTGAAAAATGAATCATATCATTTCACATGGCGGTAATCCTCTGTACACATGAGTGATGTTATCATATCTCTTACAGAATAGAAAGTAAGAAGGTATATGTGATATAATAAATAAATAAGTATAAATATATTAAAAATATCACATATATACTTTAAATCCATTAATATTACAATATTAGAGAGGTGATTATGGAAAACGAATGCAATCGGTTCAAGAGGTGGTAGTTTATCGTATACACGACTGATGATTTCATATCCCATTTTATTGAAGAGGAGATGGATTTAAGTTATTACATTAACATAATATCATTTAATTAAATTTGATATACTATTTTATTATATAAATATAATTTAATAAGGATTTATAGTGGTGGAATAAGAAATAAAATAAAAATGCATGGTTAAACATGATACCTCTTCTTTGGAAAATCTCCTTAGGTAAGCATCAAAAGACTTCTTGGGATGGATTTATGATCAAACTAAGGAATATAGGTAGAGTATATATATGTAAGGAACTTATTATTTAAGTGATCATGCTAGAAAAATTCATTTTAAGGAGTGAATAGGATAGGATAGGGGTGTCCGTTTATAAGTAAGGTGAGGAGAACACATATAACTTTTCAAAAAAAATGGTGTAACTACATATTTCACATGAACCAAGGATCAAAATTAGAATATTATTTATCATTATACACTATAAGGAAACATTTTTATCTAAAATAGATTTTATGCAAGTTTTTATGTCATTTTACCCTTATCCTTTTAGTTTAATCCCCGGTAAATTCATTTTTTACCTTAACCGTGGTAATTAATTTTTACTATTTTCACAATTCATTATGACAAAAAATTAGGTTTATGTTATTAGATAACATAAATTATGATGATTAAAAATAATTAATCCATTTTATCATATTCAATTCATAGTAGTGACAAAATTTATTTTAAAATAAAACCAATAGACACGATGAAAAATTGGTTTTTCAAATAGATTATTTTTCAAAAAAAAATATTATTTAATATAAACTCTATACCTAATAAATAAAATTTATGAATAATAATTAATATTTATTGATGTATAATATATAACTTTAATTTAATATATTTATTATTATGGTTTTTTAATTAATTAAAATAAATAAAAATTATGCACTTTAAAACACTTTCCGAAAAACTCTTTTTTTTACCCAGAAATAAACTTATACTAAAACCCAATATGAATTTAATTAAAAATAAATTAGTGGATTAAATTTAATTAAATAATAATTTTTTAAAATTTAAATTATATTAAAAAATAATGGGTCTTTTAAATTAACTTATTTATTTAATATAAATTAATTTTTTACAAAAACTAGTAATTATCATTAATCACTAAAAATCAATATTTTTTGAAAAATCAAAAAAATCACTATAAGTTAATTTTGATATTCTCATTTCAAAAAAGAAAACATTTTTTTCTAATTAAAATTCTAAAAAATTTGAAAATAAGTGTTTAAATAAAAAAATATATAATAAAATAATTTAGTTAAAACTAGTTTCTTTTTATGTAAAAATTAATTAATATTTTTATATTAAATATAAATATATAATTAATGAAAATTATTTATTTTATCATTACCTGGCTTGTTTTATTCTTTCCTCTTTTTGAAATTGCATCCTCGCAATTTTACTCACTTATAAACATGTGGGGATATCATTTCCTCATATCATTTTTTGATTTAAATGTTACTTCTTCAACCATATGGTTTTTCTAAAAAACCTTAACCTAGTTAATCACCTTATTCAGAAAAAATTTCCCTCTCTGTTCATGCATCTAAACAAGAAATTCCTCATAATAAAGATTCTTTTTCCAACTAAAATTCTTCATGGATCAAAAGATGAGGTGAATCTAGCACATGTTTTATTAACATAAAGAAACATGTTGTACCTGGTATAAACTTGGGTAAAAAAGACACTTAGTTGGAAACTAACCCAATTTTTTCAAGGATTTCATATGGTTAAATGAACCATGGACATAGATTTCCCTTTCTACCAAAAATCATAAATTTTTTCTATAGATATACTTTAAGAAAAACATAATCACCAACCTTGAAAGAAATATCATTCCTCTGATTATCTGCATAACTTTTCTATCTACTCTAATCATCCTCATATGCTTTTAAATAAACTGCTCTTTATCAACCATTTCCTCTACCAACTCTAGTCACATCAACTTCATTTCTCCTACTTCATCCTAAAAAGACAGTGTTTGAAACCACTTCCCATATAATACTTCGAAATGTGTCATTTGTATACTGGAATGAAAACTATTATTATTAGAAAACTCAACCAAGAAATATATTGTTCCTAACTTCCCTTGTAAATCATTGAACAAGAATGGAGCATATCTTCCATTGATAGAATTTTCTACTCAGACTGACTATTATTTTGGGGATGAAAATCTTACTGAATTTAATTCAATAACCAATGAATTCTAAATTCCTTTCAAAAAATTAAATGTTTATATAGGATAATGGTTTGATACAATGTAATGAGAAACTCTTTGTAACCAAATTATCTCATTTAGATATAGTTGAGAAAGATAATCTAAAGACATAGTATCTTGAATGGGAAGAAAATTTACAGATTTTTTTAATTGATTGATAATAACCCAAATCACATTATCACCTCATGAGTTATTTGGTAATACCACCATGAAATCCATTTATATATCTTCCCATTTACACTCTATTACTAAAAAAGGAAGAAAAATTCCCTTCAGTAATTATCGATCTTATTTAACCTGCTGAAAATTCAAATATTTCATGGTAAAGTCATTAATATATATTGTCATTCCATCCTAATATTAATAATATTGAAGGAATATGTACATCTTTTTGATACCTGGATGAATGAAAAATGGAGAACTATGAGCTTTACTCAATATCTCTTTCTTCAACTAGGAAATAGAATTCACACATGATCTTTTTCCAAGTCATAAAATTCCTTCTTAATCAATTTTAAAATCAGTTAACTTAACCTTATAAATGGATTATAAATTTTCCTATAAATTTTTATCCTTATTTTGATTTTTATTAATTATTTATAACAAATTTTAATACACTAAAACCTAAAAAAACATAGAATATCCCAACATCCACAACTTTTAGTCCAAAATTCATCAAATCATTAACCAAAGGGTCATGTTCTCAAGGTAACATGGTTAATGTAGCATTATTTTTCTGACTTAAACCATCAGCCATTTTATTTTATTTTCTAGGATGGTAATGAATTTTTTTAATCATAATTATTGATCAGTTCCACCCATATTCTCTATCTCATATTCAATTATTTCAGGGGGAATATAAAATTTAAAATTTTGTGATTAGTATATATTTCACACTTTAATCAATACAAATTATTCGAATGAATTTTAAAAAAAATCCACAACAAATAATTCTAGATCTTGTGTAGGGTAATTTAACTCATAAGGTTTAAACTCACATGAAGCATAATTAATTACCTAATAATTATTTATTAGGATATAACCAAGTCCCTTCAATGAAGCATCATTTTAGATGAAAAATTCACCATTTCTAGAAGGTATGTCCAAAACTATATCATTCAATAATATTCGTTTTAGTTCCTGAAAACAATCATCAAATTCTTTTTTCTAGATGAATTTAACACCTTTTTGAGTTAACAAAGTCAGTGGGCTAGACAGTCAAAGAATTTTTTTCAATAAACTTCTAGTAGTACCTTTCTAATCAGAGAAAAAAAAGAATCTATGTGATATTTTTGGCTCTTGGAAATTCTTATGAAACTTTTATTTATTTTATTAGGTTTAATAGTTATGCCATATTAGAAATAATATGACCAAGTAAATAAATCTGTTACAACAAAAATTCATACTTTATAGATTTTTAATACATCTTATTTTCTTTTATTTTTTAAAAAAATAATTAGGTTATTTTAATGTTTTATATGACTTTAGAATATATCAAAATGTCATCAATAAAAAAAACTATAATATTATCCAATAATTCATGGAAAACTCTATTCATAGGGTTCCTAAATACATTAAGTACATTATAAAAAACTTAAGTGAATAACTATAAACTCATAATTCATATATCTAGTCTGAAATTCAGACATTATAATATATACTTCCTTCACCTCAACTGATGGTACCCTAACTCGAGATCAAATTTTGAAAAATACCATGCTCTCTATAAATGATAAAAAGTCATCGATATGAGAAAAATGATATTTTTTTATTAACAGTGATGTTATTGAAGTATATATAGTCAAAGAAAAGTCTGATTGAACCGTATTTATTTTTAAAAAAACAAAGCAAGAGTATACTATGGTGAACTGTGAGGGAGAATGAAACATTTATCTAGAAACTCCTTCAATTTATTTTTTAATTCAAAAATATTCACTTGATCCGTTTGATGATGGGGTTTATAAATAGGCTTATCATATGTCACTAATTCAATACTAAACTAAACTTCTCAATCATGAATAACACCAAGAAAATCATCAGGAAATACATCCATGTATTCATTCACTACTTACACTTCACTAATTTGAATAGTTTCTTTCTTTTCCAAAATATTTTCTAGGTAGATTTCACTGGAATTTATAATAAATTTCTTATATTATTTTTATGTTATCAAAGGCATAAAACCATTGAATATAACTTTATAATATTTTAAATATATCTTAGTAAGATAAATAGAAATCCAATCCATACTAAGAATGATATTAAACTCTATTATGGATAGTTCAGTAATATTTTATAGAAATACCATACAATTAAAGTCAATATGAATATTCCTATAAATCATGGTTTCTTTAATACTTTCACCCAGAGTTTTCACCAAAAGTTATTTCATGATTTCATGAGGTGATATTTCTAATTTACCTAAAAACGTCTCACAAATGAATGAATGAAAAGATCCAGAGTCAAACAAGGTGTTGGCATAATTTGAATAAACAAGTAACATACCTATCAACACTTCACTTGATGACCCAACATTAACCATAGTAGTAGAAAAATATTTTCCCACACCTTTATATTTTCAATCTGTATTATTTCCCCATAGATTGACTAACTTTAGACACACATTAACATAATTACCCAACTATTATAACTGAATTTTCTTACCATAATATTTTCCTTATTTTTCTACTCATTTTTATAACATTCACGAGCCATATGTACAAAATTAACATATTAGAATCACTTCAAAGACTTTGTAAGACATTACCTGGGATTGATTTTACCACACTTCTCACAAAATGAGAACTTGGTTTTCTTACAAATATATTTCTCTAATGGATTCTTTCCTATTTTCTTCCATACTCACCTTTTATTAATCTTGTTATCTTGATTCAAATAAGTGTTGAAAAACAACATCTCCACTTTCCTAAAACAACAAACAACTTTCTCATAGATTTTAAATTCTCAGGTGACCAATGCTCTTAATAAAAAAAATTTAACCCTAAGTAAAATATATACATATTAACATTAATTTCCCAAAAAAATATGGTATGTATATGGCCAATCCTATAATGTTTTCTGCATATGTGACCACAAAATTATCATCTTTTTTCCTCAATTCTAAGAATTTTTTTCATCCAGATTCAAAAAAAACTTAGGGAAATATTTATCAAGTAAAAGATCCTTAAATATTTCTTATTCCATGGAATTAAAACCATATTTCCCTCTAGTATTCTTCACTGGGTACCACCATCAATCATATCCACCTTCAAAATGATAAACTGTAAGAGTTACTTTTTGACATTCCAAACATCCCATGATATCTTTTCCAAATCATTGTTTTATCCTTTGGCTGCCACATGGCAGATGATCCACTGATTGATAGGGGATGTTGTCTCATGAAATTTTCCACTATAAACATGTTCGTTTGTTGTATATTGGCTACCTCTCTAGCATGGATACCACCACTATTTATAGCTTTTTCCAATTAATCCATCACTGAAATAAACTATTTTGTTCCAATTCAAACCATCTCTGGATGATGATTGGAGGTACATTTTTTTTCTCAATTCCTTCCCACTATAGCTTCAATGTTTCCTCTGTAGAAACTCATTCAAAATAGACATAGTTTATATGAAAAAACATAATAATATTTAAATTATATATCATTTCAGCATAACCATAAAGTGAATTTTTTCAAGGTTATGATATTATAATTATCTTAAACTATAAGGTTATCTAAACTGAACTTCGATACCAACTATAAGGACCTAACCTTAAACATTACATAATCATGATTTTTAATTTAAAAATTAATTCTCTTACATTTTAGGATCTTTTCAGGTTTATAATTTTAGATAATTAGGTCATGACTCATGAATTATAAAACCATATATATGCAAAGTGGAAAATTCCAATTAGTATCCATTTTTAAATAATATAAACCTTTCTAAACAAAACATGATTTATTTTCATAAAAAATATTGAAGACATTAAACTTGACCTCCTCATTTCCCTTAATAAACCTTAAACCCTATGAAAAACATTTTAAAAAGTGGAATGTGATCAAAAATATCAATAAGGGACAAAAAAAATTTAGTCCAGTGAAACAATTGAAAAAAAATAGAAAGTTCATATTTATCTTGATGTTCTTTGATAAATATACAATAAATAATTTTCACATGAAATCAAAAATATTTTTTTCTTAAATAAATCATTGAAAACTCATGGAAAGAATATATAAATCATATAGGTAACTTGAGACATCATCATTTATATAACTCTTACAAATAGAGTAAATGATATGATTAAATTCCATCTTTGGAGTACCCAATTCAATGGAGGTATATCACAGACCCACCCATCATTAGTTTATCAAGGTCCATATGTCTTTGGTTTATCATGGAATCACCAGTTCTTTGTGAATAATTTAACCACCCATAATTTGTTTATAACGGTACCATCTATCATTGGTTTATAATGTAACTGTTTATCTTCATAAACAATTCCCAAGAACAATAACATATTTATAAATCATGAAATCTTTCATTTTCATTATAAAAACCTTTAAAAACTCTTCTAATCCCATATTAAAAACTATTTTGGATATCAGAATTAACATTTCTTTTAAAGTCCCATTTTTAATACCAAAATACCCTTTTACTTTAAAAACCATATTAAATTAAAAAATAATCATAAAAAATGGAAATATTAATTTTATTTTATGATAAAATAAAATCATGTAATAGAATCGAAACACCAAATAATTATTACAAATGTGGGAAAACTTGTTGTCATGTTACACGTTAATATAAACCATTCCTTTTATTATTTGTAAAGAAAGTAAAACATTCTATAAAAAGTTTTCTTTTTTTGAAAAACTTGAATTAAAAAATAATCCATTATAAAAATATCATGTCTATATGATTTCATTCATAAAATCATTTTTAAAACATGGACATTGAAGAGGAGTTTTTTAAAGAAAGGTCTTTTACCACTTTGGAAACATTTGTATCATAATCCCCATAAAAGAATACCATTAAAAAATATTAAATATCATGAGAATAGATAAATTCATGATATAACATTTCAAATGGTTTGTATATACATATAATAAAATAATATAGGTGTATAACATCGAAATATGTCTCAACAAATGGAAATTGAGATAAAGTCCCTTACCTCAAGTTTGAATAGTCACACTCATTATTTATCTTTTGAAATAATAAAATTATGTTAATCATTTGCTTTCTTTAGATAATTTTTCAATTTTATAATTCCTTATATTTTACTATTTACCATTTCATATACAATTACATAATAAATTAAGTTTTCATTGTACGTTTTAATGATATCTGGCTTATATATCCAAAAAATGACTTTGGTTGGTTGAATATGGTCAAAGAGGTCAATATTTCAATATCTAAATAATAATAATTATGAAATAATAATAATATTTATACATAAATTATACTTTTTCAAACTAATCATGAATTATGGTTACAGTACTACAAAAAGGTCTTTAACAGTACTAGAATATGATTTTATCAGTTCTAAAAAAAGCATTGATAATTTGAGCACAATTAAAATCCCAAAACATTTATCAGCGCTTTTTTAGAGCTATTAAAGGGCCATTTTAATAGCACTTTTTTGGAGCTATTAAAGGGGGACTTTAACAGTGCTTCCATAACTCCTTTAATAGCATCTGAAAACTTTTTTAGACATCCATGAGCATCTGACCCCAAAACTTTATTAGTGCTTCTATAACTCCTTTAATAGGATATTATCAGTGCTTTTATAACTCCTTTAATAGCGCTCCACCCCCCCTATCATTACTTTGTGAATTTCTAGCCTCATGCATGTCCGCCTAGATTCGAACCCTGCACCTCTTCTTCGAATATGGAATGCCTTTACCACTACACCATGTTGTTTTTCTATTTTTTTAATGATATATTTGTTTATTTACATATATTTATATAATTATTTTTAAATACATTTTTACAATATGTGTGTGTGTGTGATATATATATACTTATATTAATTTAAATATATTATATATTATATTCATTTACATATACTAGAAAATAATATAAATATATTTAATAAAATAAATGAATAATAAATAATCAATTATTAATTATTAATTATTAATTTAATAAATAATAAATAATAGATAATAAATAATAAATAATAAATAATAGATAACAGATAATAGATAAATAAACAAATAATTAATTAATTAATTAATTAATATATAATAAATAACTAATAAATAATGAATAAATTAATACTAAATACATAATAAATAATAAATAAACAAACAAGCCCTAAAACGTTAAGAAACTATAAAAAACCCTAAAATCACTGAAATGGCCATAAAATCTGATCTGGGAGTCCTTTTTCAGCACCACAACCTCTAAAATCAAAGATCATGAATTGATCTTCGATATGATATATTATACAAGCAGAATGGACCCTTGGATCGTAAGTTATAGCTATTTGAATTTTTAGAAATCGGGTTCGGCGACTAAAAACTCTATTTCAGAGGCCTTATGGGCCTTTCGAGAGAAAATGGGGGAAATGCTCAAAGATCAGGTTTCATCCCTACATGGAATATATCTTTTTTCATTCTTCGATTTGATATGTGGTAGATCCCAAATGGATAGCTGGATCAAAAGTTATTACTGTTTGATGTTTGAGTTACGTTTTCAACTTATTTTAGATATTTTATTATTTTTTGTATTTTTTTTCTTTAAATTTATATTAAATAACTATTACTCGTTAATAATATTCAAATTATTAATTAAAAATATTTTTTTATTTTATATTCCATTTTCTCTAAATATCTTATATATTAAGTGTATATTTCTATTTACCTTATCTAAAACATATTTTAAAATATATATATTATATTTATATAAGTATAAATATATTTATATATTAATATATTATTTTTAATGAAATATAGTTTTTTTAAGTATACTTTTACCAACACTTGTAAAAAAGCACTGCTAAAGGGGATTCATTATCAGCGCTTCAAAAAAAGTGTTAATAACCCCCCCCCCCCCCCCCCTTTATCAGCGCTTTTTTAAAAGCGCTGATAAAGGTTGGCCTTTATCATCCCATGTAAAAAAATTGATGATAAATGTATCCCTTTAATATCACTTTTTTAGCACTATTAAAGACCCCCTTTAATAGATCTTTTTTATCACTAACAAAAGGTGTATTTAATAGTGTTTTTAGCTAGCGTTGTAAATTACCTAGAACTTGATAAATCCATTGTTTTAGTAGTGTTATGAAAAATGAACTATATTATGATCATGGGGATAGTAGGTTGTGTATTCACATGAGTAATGTGTCCATTTTTCAATGATCATTATGGAAAAATGGTATGTGCTATTTTATCTTTCAATATAATAATAATATCATAAATAACATATTATTTCATTAAATATAATTATATATATCATTCATTTTATTTAGTGTTGAAAAATGAGTCACATCACATTGTGGAGGTGGTAATCCACACGTATACATTAACGATGTTATCATTTTTTCATGTAAGAAATAAAATGATATATTATCATTTAATGATGATAAATATTTCATGAATATATTAATGATTTCATGCATATCCCATATATTATTTATATTTATCCTTATTACTTTCCATGTAAATCGTTAGTGAAAAATGAATCACATCACTTTGTGAGCTAGTAGTCCTTTGTACACACGAGCGACATTATTGTATCCCCCCATAGAATAAATTTTAAGAAGGTATATGTGATATCATAACTATATAAGTATAAATATGTTACAAATATCATATATATAGTTTAAATTCACCATTATAAAAAGTGGTGAGTGTCTATGATGGAAAACGAATGACATCGGTTCACGAGGTGTTTGTCTGCGGCACACATGAATGATGATTTCATATCCTATTTGATAGAATATAGGATGATTTTAGGTTATTCCATTAACATAATAATATCTCAGTATATTCTATAATATTTTTTATTATATAATAATATCTTAATAATATTTTATGTTTGTGGAATAAGAAATATAATAAAAATGCACGGTTTAATAAGAAACCTCTTCTCCGGACAACCTCCTTAGGTAAGCACTAAATACCATTTTAGGATAGATTTATGATAAAAATAATGGATCTAGATCAAGGAGTAATTAAGGATGATATTTTAGCAGGTACTGGATGATCCAAATGGCTTTTATGGTGTGAGGATAAGAAGAGAGTGGGTAACCATTTATAAGTTAGGTGAGTGGAACACTTATAATTTTTTAATAGAAAAATGTATAACCACATTTTTCACATTCTAAAAGGATATAAAATAGAACATTATCGATAATTATACATTATAAGGTTAATATATTCCTATAAAATATATTTTATACAACTTTATAGGTCATTTTTACCGTTATTTGTTTAGTAACCTCCAATAAATCCTTTTTGTACTTTAACTGTTGTAGTTACTTTTACTGTTTTCACTATACATTATGGTCAAAAAAAAGTTGAAATTATTATATAATATAAATTATTATTATCATAAGTATGAAATTAATTTTACCAAATTCAATTCATATAAGTTTAAATTTTTAACTCAAAATTAAACATGAAGACATGATGAAAAATCGGTTCTTCAAGAAGTGTATTTTTCAAGAAAGTGATGATTTTATATTAACTCTATGAATAATAATAGTAATAATTATATGAATACAAATTAATATTTATTAATAGATAACATATCAAATTCATTTAAATCATTACTCATTATGTGTTTTTAATTAATTAAAATATAGAAACATTATGCACTTTAAAATAGTTTCAGAAAATCATGTTTTTCAACCCAAAAATAAACTTATTCTAAAATCCAATATAAAGTTGATTAAAAATAAATTAAGTGGATTAAAAATGACTAAATAATAATTATGTTATGTTAAATTATATTAAAAACATAATGGTACTTTTAAATTATATAATTTATTTAAAATAAATGACTTTTTTATAAATTTGGTATTTTCAATATTCACTAAAAAAATAAATATTTTCTGAAAAATAATAAAAATTCACCCAACGTAAATTTTGATCTGATGAGTTTAAAAATGAAAATAGTTTTGAATAATGTAAATTAAAAAATTATAAATTGATCATTTAAATAAAAACATTATAAGGAAAGAGTTTAGTTAAAACTATTTCCTTTTTGATGTATACATTACTTAATATTTTTATAATTAATATACCTTTCTAATTCATGAAAATTATTTATTAAATCATTTACTAGTATTTTAAATAATAAGATAATGGTGAATTAATTATAATATAACTAAAAGTTTTTAGCCAATTTTATTCATACAATTATTTTTTTAAGAAATGTAAGGTAAGAGAAAATTATTTTTCTAAACATATATATCATGTTTCTATCAATGAGAGACATCAAGTTCAATGTAAGTTGGTGCAGGTAAAGATAAATGGACCACTACTTTCAAAAGGATATCATAATATTTTTTATCACCATGGAAGTTTGGTATCTCTTTTTATTTACAATATAAGTATGATTGGTGGTATAAATATTGGTTTAAGATGTCATCATTTCCATGTTTTGTCTGTTAGAACCCCAACAAGATTTGGTTTCTTTTGAAGTGTAACCGAGGGAAAATTTATTTCTTCTAGTGTAAAAGTAGATAATACATTTTATTCTCATGCTATGGTGGTTAGTCATAATTTTAATTCAACTGGATATGAAAATCTTAGTGTAGAAGATATAGGAGATTCTTAAGTGGAAGGATCGATTGTAAGACTAAAAATGGTTTTATGTTTTGAATATTTCTCTATTGGTGGTGTAAATTTCTTTGCAAGCACCAAAATGAGGAAAGTAATATGTGAGAACATTCCTTTAAGGATTTTTGGAGTTATTTAGTATCCCAGATATTCTCAAGAACCTTATTCTAGGGAAGATAATAGTGCTATAATTTTTCAGAGACCCCAAAGAAGAGAGGAACCTACACCTGTTGAGTAGGTCGGTGAAGTTGACCAACTATTTCTAGATTTAGAAGAAATAGTTGAGTGGGAATTTAAGTTCATTAATGGATAAAGTTAGTAACAAGTTCTCATGAGGAGGAAGAAATAATTGAGGAATATTCTCAATCTGTTGAGTTGGAAAGAATATTCAAATATCATTCTATAGAGAAAATTAGTTCACCTATTTCTACTACAACCGAATTGACCAAGGATAAATTAGTTTCTTTTATTAAAAGGTCAATAGAAAATATTATTAAAGAATATGTAGAAGTTATAGAAATTATTATAGTGGTATCCTCTACGTCTTCTAATAGTTTGAAAGTTAAATCACTTTAATTATTTTAATTTAGAGAATAATCTTTAAGGGTTGGGGATGTACACTTATAATCTAAATATGATTCTAGTTTTTAACCTCATTCTCAAAGTTTTATTAAAAACACTTTATCAATATTTTATTTGTTGAATAACAGGGTCATAAATCTTAAAATAGAACTTGGGAGTTATAGGAAGAATGTTGAAGACTTGATAAATGATTTTATTTCTAAAATAGAATATGAGTCTCTCCAAACTCAATACAAATGTTTAAAAGAAAGATAAATTTATAGAAATATTTTGATGCTTTTAAGAGGGATATCACTGGATAGTTTGGAAATCTAAAAGTTTAAATTATTTAAAATTCATATTTCAGTAGTATCAAGAAATTTTTTTCAAATAATTTTGACACTGTAAGAGTCTCTATTTCTAGTTAGGGAAGATCATCCACTTTTGGTGTAGTGTGATATTGGTGATTTTTTTAGAATATTAGAGCTTCTATCTAATGATATTTCTGTAATGGATGAAAATATAAAAAGTTTTCTCTGTGAAAGTTTACCTATACACACTATATTGGCTAGTTAGAAAGAACTAATTGAAATAATGTATTCTATAGAAACAAGATTTAAAGTTTTACTCAACAAATTGGGTAGAATTATGGAGAGGTTTTTTCTTCTAATAAGACTGATCAGAATTTTGTGAAGGTTAATTTGGTTTATGTACTAAAGGTGAGTTAGGATTAAAGGAATATTTTGAGAGAGTGGTCTGCATAATTGAATAATAATTTCAAATACCTTATGGATTAGTTAGAGGTCGTGCACTAAAATCTTAGAGATTCTTCAACCTATGATACTTCTTCTAAAAAAATATTAACCATATTCCAATCCTTCCACTCATACTAAACCTTAATTTTTTTCCATAAACTTAAATTATTTATAGTATATAATATTTTATTAAAGTGAAATTTATTTTTCTTTATATTTTTTGTGTGTTTTTCATTTTATTTCAAAGTCTTGTAACGATTTTCAATATTTTCTTATTTTACATTAACATTCACTTACAGTTTTTGTACAAAATTAAATATATTCTATTTTATTTTTATACTTTTTTTTTATCAAACACAATGGGTATAAATATTTATAATATCAAAATTTCCAAATAATTTGTTAATGTTATTCGACTAATATTTGTTTTTTAATTACAAACTAGTTTTTTTACCTTTATTTAATTCTTTGATGGGTTTTTAGATCATCAAAATGAAGAGGCTTTGGGAATATTAATGTTGTTCTAATAATTTTTTTATTGATTATTTTTAGAAAACAACCTCATTTGTTTTAATACTAAAGTTACATTAAGTGGATTTCATTATTATATTTAATTTAATAATTGTTTTATTTTTCTGGTAATTTTGGAAGTATTTTATTTGATATTTATTTTTGGGTGAAATTTTATTCTACAAGGTATTCTAGTTGTTTTAAAGAAGACTGTAACTATATTACAACCTAATGTCACATTTTGAACCCAATTTTTAAGCATAATATTATAATTGGGAACCTTAATTTTGATAAGGAATGTCACTTTAGAATACTTAACATCACATTTTGAACCCCTCATTTAAGATAAATGTTATGTTTATGAACCTAACTTTTGTTAAGGAACCTCATTTTTGAGTTCTTAATGTTTGGTATATACCTAACATAAGTACCCTCGCATTGGTATTATACTCTATGTTCTAGAGATCTATGTTTGTAATAAACTGTATGATTTACATAGTAATTTTTGATTCATACTCATACAAAGAAACCCCACATTAAAGCAATCACCTATAGGTTTTGAATTTTTTAATTTTTATAATATTTTTTATATTATTTCATTAAACTAAATATTTAGATAAAATTATTAAAATTATATATTAAAAATTATACAAAAATGAATTAGTTTTTTTTTTCATTTTCTAAAGAAAGTTATGATTTTCAATGGCTAATTAAATTTAAATTTAAAATATGTTGAGCATTCTGAAATCACAATTTTTAAAGAATATTTTCAGATCTACTTGACCAAAATTAAATTAGCCTACTTCTTTAATTTTCAAATAGATATATTTTTAGTAGAGTTGATATTCATTGAAAACAATCTGTTTTCCTAGAATCTCGATGAGTTGAATCTCTTACTCTGAATTTATATCTAATTTTTCAATTTATAGTGGATATTTTTCTATCATATGTAACTACTTCTCGACAAATATTTTATTCACCTTCTATAGTTATTTAAAAATTTATAGGATTTTATATTTGATACATAAATGTTATAGCTATTGATGTGTGTTAATCCTATTACTCCAAAAGTTGTTCTTGTTGTTGTTGTATTATCTAAATATATTCTTTACATAATGTTAAAATATTCTTCAAAAGGATAGTTATTTAAAGTTATTAATATATTTCTATAAGGAACAATTCATTTTCTAAATCCATCATTTTCATCTGAATTCCTTCAAAGATAATTTATCGAACCAAAGACAATTTGTTTTGGTTTTGAACACTCGGGTGTTGAGTGTTTCATGGGTTCTTTTTACTCCCATTTTTGAAGATTTGTAAAATCTATCGTAACAAGTTATTGTTTATTAAATTAAACATTCAATATCCCTTATAAAAGGATCTAATTTTTAAAATCACCATGATCATAGATAGGGAGTTGGTAAAGTGGACTATATTACTTTTATTCCCTAAACCATTATAAAAAATTGGTTGGTTTTCATATTTTAATTTTTGCTTCATATTATATCAAAATAAAAAGTTACAATATCATTTTCCAAGTTGTAATGGGGGATCAGTTTTAAAATATTAAGTTTTTTAAAAAAAAAATCACCCTCCCCCCTTTTGTGTCTTCTTCACAATTCTTACATAACAATTGGTATCAAAGGAGTGCTTTGTTGAATATTTATTTTAAACAATATCGATATTGAGTTAAGGATCTATATAAACAAATATATCAACAAATGATCTTGAAGAATGTATATAAATGATCATGGATTCAAATTTAAATGGTGAAAATTATGGATACTAGAAGGCATTAATAGTTAAGTATTTGAATAATGTTGGTTTAAATATTTATCTGAAGGATTTCAAGCCATATGAAGTTCTCAGGGATGAATCATAAAAAATGGATGCTACTATAGAAATTGAATATGAAATAAATTCACGAGCTATTAATACTATTATTTTTGGACTTGGGGAATATGAGTTTAATAATCTCACTCATTATTCTATTTCATATGAAATGTGTAAGAGAGTCATTTTTTCTCATGAAGGGAATAATAATTCCAAGAAGTTGAGATAAAATACTACTAAATTCAAGTTTTAAACTTTCATAATTTATTAAGGTGAAATTATTACTCAATTGAATTAAATATTGAATAAAATATTAAATGGTTTTGATTCTCTTGAAACACATATTCCTAAACTCAATCAATATTTGAATGTTCTTAGAGTTTTACCCAATAGATGTAATGATATTTCAGCTAAAATTAGAAAACCAAGTCCTATTAAGGAATTAAAGATGAAGGAATTGATTGGATCTCTTATGATGTATTAATATGAGATACAAGTAAAGGATAAGGGTTATATAATGATCAAAAAGGAAAAAGTAACTCTTAAATTTTCTATTCCCAAAGGTGAAAAGAATTCAAAATATGATATTATATTCTCTGATGATTCCAATTTTTCAAATTCTAGATAGGAACTTACTCAGCTATCCTAAATATTCTATAAGTTTTATAAAAAGCTTAAGGAGTTTAATAAACCATTCAATTTCTACAAGAAAAGTTGTTGGGGTCATATTAAAATAAGATGTTATGAATTTATGTTTCAGGGACATATCAAATCTGAACTCCCACAACTGAAGGAATTGACTAAAATAGATCATAAGGAAAATAATTTTTAAATGAAAGTTGAGTTTGAGTGAAATGGTATGAAAGATATTAAGGATAACTAGAGTGTAGATGAATATTTTAGTAGTAATTTAAGTAATAAATATGAGTAATAAAAATATAATTAGAAATAAAATATGTGCTCTATGGCTAAAGAAGATACAGTATAGTCATATTATTCTTATATTTCTGATTTTTATTTTGAAAATTGTTCTAATGATACATTTGTTAAATATTAGTCTATTTTATAAGAAAAATATTAATCTCTGAATAAAATTCAAAAATATATTCAAAATTTTCACAATATTGTGCTAATTGAGAAATATACTATGAGAAAAAATGATTAAAATGAAATAAAAATTAAAAAAATCTATTCCAAGAAGTACTCAACAAAAAAGTAAAATTATATAATTTCATGGTAAATTAGAATATTTAAAAATTGTTGTGATTGTGTTTACTATATAAGAATATAATTTACATAAAATTATTGGAAATAATGTTCATATAAAATAATATGAAATTGGTATTAATGGTGAAAAACAAAAACTATATAGAAATTATTTAGTTCCTAGTTTGAAAAATCATAACATATATAATATTACTTTTTTTGTGGAATTAAGATTCACTATACTAATAATTATTTCTTGAGAGAACCTAAAATTAATAGTGTAAAACATATTATATTTCTAGAGGTGGTTCAAGGGTTAATTCTGGAGTTTCTTACAAAATTAAGCAGATTTGGTTTCTAAGATCATTTCTTACTGACACTGAAAGACCTAAAAGCATTTGAGTAACAAACAAAATTGTTATATGGTACTTTTTTGAAGAAAAAAAATTTTATATCGTATATGGATAGTAGTTTTTTAAGGCATATGAGTGAAGACTTTTCTAAATTTCATACATTATCTAATGTTATTGGGGGTTTTGTTAGCTTTGGTGATAATTCTAAAGTGAAGATTTTGGAATTAGGTTAGTTGGAGATAAAAAATAAATCTTAATTAAAAAGGTTCTATATGTTTAAGGATTGAAGAATAATTTGATAAGTATTTATCAATATTTTGATTATGGTTTTATTATTTATTTCATTAATAATTCATGTTTTTTTAAAAATAAATTACTTATGTTCAGAGCACCAAGAAACTAAAATGTTTATAATTTTTACTTTAGTTCCTTGTGAAAAAAAATATAAACTAATTAAATGTAGAAATCAATGAATAATATATATGGTATATAAGTCTTGGTTATTTTAATATATTTTCCCAATAAAAATTATCTAAGAATAATTTAGTTTCTAATCAGCCTTATCATAAGTTTGATGAGAAAAAAAATTGTGATTCATTCTTAATAGGATGAAAAGATAAGTAATATTTCAAATAAATAAATAAAATTTCTAAATATAAACTATTAGAACATGTCCACATATATTTTTTTAAACTTATTGAGTTCAAATCATGTCTTGAAGATTCTTTATTTATGTTTTAGTTGTTGATTTTTCCAGATTTTATTGGGATTAATTTTTAAAGTTTAAAAGTGATGTTTTTTAAGTATTTATGAACTTTTGTATGTTGGTTCAAAATTAAAATGATTTTATAAATAATCTTATTGATAAGTGTTCAAGAATTATAATTTTTTAATCAGAAATATAATTATTTTTTCTCAAATATGGGTATAAAACATACTCTTTATTCTTCAATTACACCAAAAAAATGGTATTTATGAGAGAAGAAATAGAACCATTTTGGAAATGTCTAGAACTATGTTAAATGAGTATAATTTACCAACTTATGTTTAGGAATAATCCATTAATACATCATTCTAAATTATGAATATTGTTTTAATAATACCTCTTCATAAAAATAAACTTTATGAACTATGAAATAATTGATAACCTAAAGTTGGACACTTTATTGTTTTGGATGCAAGGTGTAAATCTAGAATACTAAGGAAAATATAAGTAAGTTTGATCCAAAGGTTGATGAATCAATATTTTTCAGTTATTTTAATACTTTTAAATCTTTTATAGTTATTAATAAAATTTCCAGAATAGATGAAGAATATATTCTAGTGATGTTTGATAAATGTGATCCATTTCATCAAAACAAAATACAAATAGATGATGTCACTGATTATTTCAACAACTTTTTGCTTTATTATTCTAATTATAAGTTTGAAATTAAATTATAACATGATCATGATTAATATAATTCTAAACAAAATTAATTTGAGGAACCTTAAAGTGAATTACCTTGACAAAGTAGGACTTTGAAAGACAATCCATTAGAGGCTATTATTGGAGATCTAAATGGAGGAGTTAGAACTAGAAGGAATTCTTGAAGCCCAAATATGTTCTTATGATTTCTATCCCATTTTGAACCAAAATTTATAGAAGAATCCCTAGATGATGAGTTTTTTATGTTTGTTATGTAAGAATATCTAAATCAGTTTAAGACAAATAAGGTTTGTGAATTAGTTAATAGAAATGCATACCATTATAAAACAATAACTAAATATTTTTTTACAAATAATAATGATGATCAAGGTATAATTACTATGAATATTGCTAGGATAGTTTCTGAGGGTTTCAATCAAGAGTAAGGTCTAGATTATGAGGAGATATTTTCCCATATTTCTAAGATTAAGGCCATTACAATCCTTTTATCCTATGTATATCATATGAATTTAAAATTATACCATATTGATGTTAAATATACTTTTTAAATTATTTATGAAATGGAGGAAGTTTATGATGAAAACCCTAATATTTTTAAAATACACATCTACCAAATTCTTTTTTAAACATACTAAATATCATAAAGGTCTTAAACAGTCACCAAGGGATTTGTATGAGAGGTTGAGATATTTTCCTTTATAAAATGATTTTTTTATGTAGGTCTAGATGATCCTAATATTTTTGTGAATATCTCCTCTCCTCATATTTTATTTGTAAAAATTTATGTAGATGATGTTATTTTGGTTCTAATAAACAGAATATTTTTAATTAATTTTCAAAACTTATGAAGAAATTTTTTGAAATTTGTATGATAAGAGAATTAAATTTCTTTATTAGATTTAAAATCCATCAAAATTAATTTTGAAATGTTTTAAATCAATGTAAATACATTGTTTATATGTTGAAAAAGTTTTTTTCTTGAAAATAGTAACCCATATACTAATCATATGCTCACTAATATAAAACATGATTTGGATGAATCTGGTAAACCAATTTACAAAAATCTATAAAGAGGTAAGATTGGTAGTTTATTATAACTTATTGATATTATACCAGATATTATATTTTCTATTTTATATTTTGTAATATTTCAATCAAATCCAAAAGAGTATCATTTAATTTCGATTAAAAGGATTTTGATATATTAATAAGGAACTCTTTTTATATCTTTTATTTATCCAAAAAATAATGGTTTTAATTTTATTTCAGATTTAGATGACAATTTTTTGAGGTTATAGAGTATATGAAAAAAAGTTCAATAACTTATCATTTTTGGGGAAATACCTAGTTTCATGTTATTATAAAAAGATACATTATGTTTCATCATCAAATGCTACAGAAAAATAAATATGTATTGGTAGTTTTTGTGTACAATTATTTTGGATGAAACATTCCCTTATTAACTTTAGAATAAATTTTTATCGTGTTCCTATTTTATATGAAAATAATAGCACTATAAATATTTCAAAATATATATATTTAGTTATGGAACTAATAATATTAATATTTGACATCTATTTCAAATGGATCATCTCTAGAATGGGGATATATATTTAGAATTTATTAATAATAAATATCAACTTACTAATATTTTTACTAAACCACTTCCCACAGCCAGTTCTGATTTTATTATCGGTGATTTGGGTTTATTTGATTTTAATTCATATTTTAATATTTTTATTTATTTTTATTTAGTTTAATAATTTATTTTATTTGTTTTTTAAATTATCTGTTTATAGATATTTTTTATTCTATATTTTATTCAATCATTAATTCTTTTTATTAAAATTTTAATTTAATTTTTTTATTTTCAAAAACTATATTTTCTTTTTTAAAAATTTGAATGATTACACTAAATAATCGGATAGAGAAACCAAAATTTCACTTAAATTGTTAGAGTTAATTTATTTCTTATTATCCTCTCATCAAAATCCAAAATATTCGATATCTTGAACTCTTGATCTTTTGAACCATATCTTTTCCAAAAAAAACCTTCTAAAAATTATTATGAAGGTGAAATATAAGAGGACTAATAAAGACAGATCCAATGGTGCAACGAAGTAAAAAATTTTGCAATATAGATTTTTGGGTTCTACAAGGGAAAGTTATTGACTTAGAATGAATACTTGAGACTGGACTATCATTAAAATTTCCATTATGAATTCGAGGGTTAGAGTTTATGTCTCATAGAGAAAATTATGAATATGTTATCCAATATGAACTAAAAGAATTATATGAGAATTCATGGTCCATATTTGGTGTAAATGATGATGTAGTTTCTTAAAAGGTTAAATATAAGGAGTTTTCAGTTTTAACCATTGATATGGCTCGGGTTTTAAATTTTCCTCATGAAATGGATTTTAATTTTATACTAAGATCAATATGAAATGGAGGGAACAAGTCTGAAGACATCATGTCCTTTCTTTTTGTAACTTCTCAAGTTAATAAGATACTGGAATAGTATAACAATCTAGGATTTTCATACCTAGATATTAAATCTTTTTAGATGAATATTCAATAAATTTCAAAAACACAGGCCTAAGGACAATATAGGTTTAGTGTCTTTGGATAATAGTTACACAGACCTCTTATTTCATGAAATATATTCAACATATTACATAAATATATTCTCATTTAGTAATCTTCAAAGACATACAATACATAAAACATATATCATAACCTATGTAAAGGAAGCATTATAAAGGGTTAGCACAAATTTTCAGTTAGGGTAAATAAGGAATATATCAATCAATGATCATATAAAATCATAAGATAAGAATAATGGAATGAAATTATGAATATAACTTACAAATTTTATACCTAATCTATCATGTATTGTAAACATGATCCATGTCATAAAACATTATCATTTAAAAATACATGAACCATAAGAGTGATAAATCATCATAAATAAATCATGAACTATAATTTCGTTACATATAATTACATAAGAATCATAAGTATAAAAACCATTTCATATTTAAAGGATATCATCCAAGACTATCAAATCATAAAGGATCAGGCATCAACACCTGTTTCACATTTTATAATGGATCGGGAATCATCTCCTATTTCCCATATTGGATTAATCACATCAACATGTTTCCCAAAATAGATCAAGTATAATGTCTTGTTTCCCATCATTGCCTCATTATATATAAAACTATACCAAATGCATTAGAGGGAGATATAGTTCCCACCTATCACATAATGAAAATCATCTATACTGACTGAAAGCTACCATTTTTATTGAAATAAAATCCATAGTACAAAATAACCACAAAAACACATCAATGTGGTCGAAAGTAGTGAAACTCATAGCATCATTGGCCACAAATTTCATCCCCTCCTTAGGAAACTCACCCAAGAAAAAGAAATATATTACCCTATGATATGAGGAAGCCATGGAAGCCAGATAATCTTCCACCATATTCCCCTCCCGTTATGTGTGAGACATCATCATATTGTTGACCCTGAACACATTACATTTTCTAATGGTGTATGAGATATGACAAGGAATATTACCCTTTCCAAGAATTTCATTACAAAGAAGCAAAGAATCAGACTCCACCATATGAACCTCGAGATGTCTTTCAATACACATTTCTAACCACATGGCCATGGCCAAAGCCTCCTCCTGCAGCACATCACCTCACCCAAAGAAATCAGTGAACGCTGCAACAATAGAACCCCTATGATCTCTCAAAACCCCACCCCAACGCATCTCCCCCCCAATTAGTGATCTGTCCGTGTTGAGTTTCAGACCATGTCAAGGGGGAATCCAACAAACCCAGGCACCCTATTCTGAACAAGTAGACCGAGGAGATGTTGGAAGAAGAAGAGCAACTAGACTCGCAGATGGAGCATGGTGACAGTCAGGGCAGAGGCGAAGCAGATCGATCAAGGTATTCTTCATCTTGAAGTGAATGCTTACTTGCGATCCCTGTGCATCATTGGGTTACACCTCATTCCTAGCCTTCCAAAGCATCCAGTAGCCTGCAATGAGAATAATAGAACGGGTCATCCTCTCTGAACTATGTGAGCCTAATCCTCTAAACCACGACACCATGAATTATTCCTACTCCCCTCCAGACAGAATCCAGCCGAAGAAATCCCCAAAACACATCCAGAGATGGATATCCCATTCACTCTTATAAAAAATATGCTCTACTATTTCTTGGTTCGGGAGCCTACAGCACCAGCACCTCGAAGCCAGATTCACACCCATCCTCTTTAAATTTTCATCAGTTGGCAGAGATTTGTTCCTCACTCGCTAAAAAAGGAAGTTGTATTTAGATGTAAGCTCTTTTCACCACAACTGAGCCCCCCACTGATCTTCACCTGAGATATCCCTCGTGATGTGCATAAAATCTTTGATGGAGAAGATACCTGACATTGAAGCTGTGAAAATAAGTTTATCTGGGACATCGCTGGAGACAATTCTATTAAAGATGGCAATTTGATCCTCATCAAGAATAGCCTGAATAAATCTGGATAGGTTTCATAAACATTTTTTCATTTCATTATATCGTAACCCATGGAAAAATAATGGGTTTCATAAAAATATTTTCATTATAAATATAATCATAAACCATCTGAAGAAATTATAAGGATAGTATCGTTGGATCATATTCCTAGTAAAATATAAGAAAAACTAAAGGTTGTTGTCATTGATGAATAGAAAATACATAAAATATAATTATTGATTTATTAAGAAACTTATCCTTTTCATTTGAAACCACTTCATTAAAATATAAAAATATACCAAGTATTAAGGAAAATATTTATTTGAAAAGAACCTTTGAAACATATAAAGTTAGCTTTAAATAATTTACTGGTCATGGTGGTAGAAAAATTCATTCATGTCGTACACATTTAACAATGATTCCTATAACATTTTTGGTAAAAATTTAAAACTACATCATTCATAAAATGGTAATAACGCTATAATAAAAAAATTAAAAAATTAAAACATGGGAATAAATTTCCTTAAATTATCATTAAAGAATTATAAATCTTTCTTTAAAATATTTTTATAAAATATTTACATGGAAGAAAAATGGTTTTCGACCAAAGATATAAATAATTCATTTTTTCCTTAAAAAAATATTTTGGAATATTTTGTATATAAATAATGGAAAATTAAAGGAAAAAACGTATATTCATTAAATAAATAAAGGATAATAAAGAAGATTATTTTGTTGAAATTTATAATATAATATCTCATCATTGGAAGCATATCATAAACAATTCTACTAAACAATGACATTGTGACATTAAACCTTTACCATTTTGGTGCCTTCTGAATTGTAAGTCCCATGAAAACAAGAACATTATATGGATATTTATATCCCATAATTCTTGTGATATTTTAAATAAAATATATTCATGGTAAGTATATACACCACACAAAAGAAACAAGTGGTTTATAGGGAATGTGTCCCACAGAAATAAAATTGAGATGAAGATCCCTTACCTTAGGTCTTGAATTCCTTAATACACAATTGAACCTCCTATATAATAAATATAATTTTATTATACATGTATTATAGAAACATAATAATATTTATCATACCATATATGATTAACTTATGGACTTTTATTACCCATTTTTTAATAATTTATTGTTAAAATCACATTTCAAGTAATAAATGATCTATTTTTAATGTATGTTTAGGTTTTGTATTTTCAATACATATAATTAGATCAAGGTTACATAATATAAAAAATATTTAACATGATATAAATATCATATATACTAATTATATACGTATATATATTAATCCATTAAAGTTAGAGATTGAAAATTAATTACATTGTTCATGGAGACGGTATGTCGTACGTACACGTGAATAATGTTTCCATTTTCTTAAAGGATTAAAAAAAGAAAGTTAAATATTATATCACCATTATATATTTTTTATTTTTTTCATATATATTACACATATTAATTAAATTTATCTGTATTACCTTTCTATAAAGCATAAGTGAAAAATAAATCACATCGCTTCGTGAGGCGGTAGCTCATCGTACACTCTATCAAAGTTATCATATTACCATGGAATGGAAAGTAATATGGTACATGTGGGTATTAATATCATATATTTTATTTAAATCCATAATTATTATATCCATTCATGAGAAGTGGTGATTGAAAATGAATTACATCAGTTCACAAGGTGGTAGTCTGTCGTACACACAATTGACAGTTTCATTTCCCACTTAATGGAATTAGAGATAGATTTAGGTAATGACATTAACATAATAACATATAAGTATATCTTATTTAATTATGTTATTATTTAACCATGTTTTAATAATTTTTTAAGGAGTTAGAGGAAGAAATAAAATAAAAGTACCAGGTCAAGGACTATACCTCTACTTCAGAGAACTTTTTTAGGTTTAAACATAAAGCCTTTTTATGAGGGTTTTATAATCAAAATAAGGATCTTTAGATGTGGTAGAGATGTAATAAAAGTATTTTTGTAGGTATTGGACAAAAAAATAATCTTTGTAAGTGAAAATAATAGAGTATAGGAGGTGTACTTTTATAAGTGGGGGGATGAAACACTTTGATTTTTTGAAAAGAAAAAGTGTACACATATTTTAAACATCTAAAAAGGATCCAAAATGTATCATTATAGAATATTATATGAGATAAGATCTAAATATTTCCATAAAATAGTATTTTTACAAGTTTATAGGTAATTTTACAACTTATCTTTTTAGTTTAACCCATTAGTAAACTCGTCTTAACCATAATCATGGTAATTAATTTTTACTTCTTATAATATTTATTTTGGAAAAAAAATTAAGTTGAAATTATTATAAAATATTAATTATTATAATTCTTAATAAGTATTCAATTTTTCCAAATTCAATTTACATAATTGTAAAATTTTAATTTAAAATTAAACCAATAAACACGATGAAAAAGTGGTCTTCCAAAGAGAAAATTTTCATAAGTATAGAAAGTTTTAATATCAAAATTCAATATAAAAATTATTAAAAGGTCATAAATTAGATTAATAATTATATAATTTTACTAATTTTACTATTAAAAAATATTAATATAAAATGATCTTATAAATTCTTTAAAAAATTCGGTTTTTAACAAAAATCGGTATTTTTTTACTATTCATCAAAAAATTCATATTTTCATAAAATTCTCAAAATTCACTCAAAGAAAATTCTAAAATGTATATTTCAAAATATAATTTTATTTAATCATATAAATATTTTTAAAATTCAAAATTTTCTTTTAATATTTTCTCACAAAATCAATAAAAACATTTTTTTGAAAAAATATAAATTTTAAAGCATATAAAGACTTTACTAAAAATCAAGTACTTTTTATCAATATGTTTTATTCATATAAAAAATTATATTTGATTTATAAAATGATTTTATTCATTTTCATACCTCCATGTTTATGGAATAGATTTTTAACAATCATGTTTAAATAATATTATTAATAGTATATCACTGTTCATTAAAACTTGGTGTTGCGTGTACAGAAAACAGTCGAATAAATTAAATTTATTCAAAAATATATATTTATTAAAAAAAGGGAATGTTAAATTTTACCCCCATTAAAATTAATTTCACCCTCAAAATTCATCACTCTAATACAAAAAAATGAGTGTAGTTATGCCTCATGATATCCTCATGTGTTCGTGTAGATTCTTAAAATTGGTGGTTACACCACCAAAATTTAACTAGGTGAGTGGTATTATTTTGTATAAATTTCTCTTTATCATGCAGAATATCCATCGATTGATCCTCATAATAGATATAATGATCCAATTCTATGACTTATAATTTCAGTACATGTGAAAGATATGGTGTGTACATTCTTGTGATAGATACATGGAACACATTGTGGACTTGAGAGAGGTTCAGTGGAAGCACCAAGTGATAAGATACTATCCTAGTATGATTAATAATTTCAAAGGGATTGATATATATAGGAATAAGTTTTTACTTCTTTCAAAATCTCATTACCTTCTACCATAGATACATTCTTAGAAACACCTTGTTACTAACTTCTAATTTCAGATCAGGAAGGTGAATGTCATCATAAATTTTCTACCAACATTATGAAACACTTATGTGTTGCTGGATGTCTCTAAACTTTTCTATATTTCTTCATCTATATCATGTACTAATAGCTTTCATTATCCAACTTCATCCTCCTATATTATATTTCTACACTTATTTCCATTGAGGGATTCATAAGTATCCATCTAAATGCTTGAGTGAAATCTATGGTTATATGAGAACTCAACCAGATGAAGGTGTTAATCGCAACCACCTTTGAAATCCATTGAATATGATATCAACATACACTATAGGTTTTGAATTTTTCTCTTAGATTTACCATTTGTATGAGGATAATATACAATGCTAAAACTCAACTTCGTGTCCATGTCCTGCTAAATACTTTAACAAAAAATTATGGTAAACCTTAAATCCTGATCAAAAAAAATATAATGTGGTACTTCATAAAACCTTACAACTTCCTTAATGTATTTCTGTCAATTTGATTAAGAGATAAGTATTCTCTAATAGTGATGAAGTGTGCATACTTCATAAGTTGATCGACTACAACCCATATAGTATTGTGCTCTTTAGACATTTTGGGGAGTCTCATGAGAAAATACATGGTGATGTTTTCCCATTTAAATTTTGGTATGGGCAATGATTTTAAAATATCCATAGAATTTTGTCTCACATACTTAAATTTCTGATATAAAAAGCACCAAGATAAAAATTCTTTAATATCTCTCTTCATGTAATCCCACAAGAAATAATCTTTAAAATCAATATACATCTTTGTTCATATAATATGATTAAAGAATGAAAATCTATGAGCCTCTTTTGATATATCCTTCTTCAAATATAGTATGTATGGAACACATACATGGATCCCAAACCTTATCATTCCATCATAATGAAGGTTAAACTCAGGAACATTTATCACCTTCCTTTGTATCTCCATATTATCCTCTTATGCCTTTATATTCCTCACTTGGATAGATTGTTTAACACTTATTTGTGAAAAATAAGATTTCTCCCCTTTAATATTTAAATATCCATGATTTGAAAATCAATAAATATTGTATATTTTTTTATCCTCATCATAGATATTATAGCATGATCCTTTTGACTCAAATCATTGACCACATTATTTTCGTTTCTAGGGTAATAATGTATTGAGCATTAATAATCATTAATTAGATCTAATAATATTTTCTAGTTCATATTCAACTCCTGATGTGTGAATATATACTTTAATATTGTATGATATGTATATATAAATCATATTTCGTCCCAATAAATATATTTCCTTTATATATTTAAATAAAAAATTACCATAGCTAACCCCAAATCATGAGTTGGGTAATTTTTTTCATGAACCTTTTATTTTCATGAGAAAATATCTATAACCATGTTATTTAACATGATAATTTGATAGCCCTATGGGCATAATTAATTCCCATAGGGTTACTAAATTTAGAAATTTAAAAATATAAATTAGAAAACCATTAAACTACAATGTAGTATAGTAATTTTAAGTCCAAGGTCGAACCTATAGAGATAGGCTTGGAGAAAATATTATTTTAATAAAATAAACCTAAATTATTTTATGGAAGAGACCTAAACTAGTTTATTGAAATAAAAAATGATGCTTGATGTGGATTTTAAGAAATTGGATAAAAAATTAAAAATTTAAAATATGGGTTCATTATTTATTAGGGCACAAAATAATTATAAACCAATCACAGGTTTCAGAACAGAGTTTAATCGAATCCATTGGTCACGGTAAAGAACCCCATAATCACTGATGTTCATTTTTCACAATGGTCGTGATACTTTGGGTATTCAATGACTTGGTAACTCGAAACCATTTTTAAATAAAGAAAATAATCCACCCAATGGTAATAGTGAGGACTATTCAGTAGTCAATTCATTAAAAATATCACTCCCTTACTGATCACTCAATGGTCAAAAATGAAAAAGAAAAGAAGAGATTTGAAAAATTATGTTGTAGAAAAAGAACCAAATAAACTGCATTTAAAAATAAAATACCTTTAAACAATTAATCTACCTGTATTATAGTTTATTTACACAATTTCTACCCCCTCATTATAGCCACATGGGTATAGGAAAATAAATATCCTATTTGACACATCACAGTAGTGGTCGTCCTTGATCTCGGTGGAAGTGGCTCCCTGAATGAATGAATGAATGAATGGTGTGGTACCCTATACACTTATTTATATACTTCCCTAGGGATTAGGTAGCATTTAGTATCATATAAGACATGTCAAAAAGTGTTCATGGGTGTCTCTCGGGTCGTAAAACAGGTTCAAACTTGATGATACGGTGAATCTGGCAGTTTTTTGGAACACCCCAAATTTTACACATCATGTAGTGATTATAAGACATTTAAATCATGCACTAAGTGTAGTGAATTCATGTGGATAACCTGGTTCATGACATGTACTGATTAGATGATGTGTAAAGTCAATATTCTGCTCTAAAAGCCTCATTTTTTCTTGGTTCTTCAGTTATGTTCCCTAGAAGTGTTCCATGATCATCTGTCTTTGTGGAATTCCTTCTTTTAAGTGGAAATAATGATTGTTTCCATGTATTTTTCTCATCTACCATAACTTATATAATCCTGAAAAAAATAAGAAAACATCAGGTGTATAGGCATGCATTAACAATAAAAATCATTATAATCAATGCATTTTATTATTAAAAAAATTTATACAATAAATGCACTTATCAACCCCACTCCATAATTGAATTCAGACTTATCCTCAAGGATGGAATCTCATCATACTACAATGGATTCTTACTATACCATGATTTAGATTCAATTTCAATAAAAAAATAATCAAATGTAAAGTTAAATTTTCAATAATTACATGTAGAAAATTTATTAATGCCTCATTTTTCAATGAATAAAAACCAACAATGTATTTTAATTTTCTTCTTTTGAAATATACAATGATTTTCAACTATCTATTTTCATTTTTTAATTAAATATTAATATGAATACCATTTTTAATTTACCCCATGTTAATTTTTCTTCTCATCATCAAGGTATGAATGAATAGAGTGATGCACATACCTCAAAACATGACACTTACCATAGAATTGCAAGGCAATTATCATCTCTACCACATAAATACAAGATCAAAAATAATCATAAGGGATTCACTATTTAGAATTAAACAACTTTGAGGTTTAGGGCTGGTTGGTAAATGGTGTAAATAAATTAAGGATCAAAAAATATATTTTCCTTTAAAGTACTTTGCAAGATAATAAGAAACATCTCAATGGGAGTCTCCTCTTCCCCCAGTATCTCAGAGCAGTCTCATCAAAAATGAAATGCAATAAATAAAACACTAACTTTTATTATTTTTTATTCATTTGTTTTTTGAAATTTGTGTTGGGGTCAAATATCACATCCACCACCCAACTAAAAATGATATCCTAATGAAACTATTTGTAATAGTTATAACAAGATCACCAGTCATATAATGATGATTTTTTGAATTTACCTAGACACAACCCTTTTTTATTCTTATTATTTTCCTTTTTTAAAAGGGTGTGTAATAAATACAATAAATTTTCCTTCCCCAAATATCATGAAATTCCCCTTAAAAACTTTTTCATCACAAAATATTCATCCCTTCCACCAGTTTCCATTTCCCCCACTCTTATTTTTTTGTAATAATGAAAATAATTTAGAGAAAAGAAGAAAAGGATAAAATTGGATTATTATAGGAATCTTCCATTAAAAGGTTTTTCATGGATTTCATGGTCTTTAAAATGTATTAATATAAGGTGGGTCCTAGGATAAGGGCTAACAAAATATGCCTCAATCATATTAAAAATTATTTTGTTCTTTCATATCTTTGATCGTATGAAAAGTAATTTCTAGAAGAGAACATACCCAAGTTTCAAAAGGAATATAATATAGAAATACTAGAAAATATTGGCTCTTAGGATGTCTTATTTAACATCTCATTACCTTTATTTAGGTTCATTTTAAACATTTTCATTGTTTTTCTTTTATGTTGTTTGGGTAGGGCCGAGAAGGAATTAGGACGATACCTATAATGGTGAAGTCGAGGATTTTTTTAATTCTCAATATAAAACCTATTATTTTTATAGTCTTCTGATTACTTACATGTAGTGTAATGCGGATATATGATTTTTAAGTTCTAAAATAATAATTAATTCATTTTTAATAGAGGTTATGAGTTTTTCATTGATTTTGGGATATTTCAATTACATGATGTGTAATTGAGTTATACATCATGTAAAGTCCTGACTGTTACTTTTAAATAGATAATTTAGATTAAAATTATATTTCATACTCTCATAACTTACTTTCTCTCGACTGAACAGCCATCCCTAAGTAATTTTGGAGCCCTCAAACCCTTCTTGGTCATTTCTTTCAACAATTGAATGTTGTTTCGATTGCGGTGTGACTTTCCGGGTAAGAATTTTCCCTGTATCTTCGTCTCTTTCTCTTTCCCTCCTTGCCCGTGTTGTTGAATCAAGTTTCTTGGTTGAGTTCATATATCTTCTATGCCTTCATTATTATTGTCAGGTTCTGTTGTGGGCATTGTGTTTCTGTGAGAAATATAGGTGGTTCCATTATGATGGAAAATTTTGATTAACCCTGAATTTATTGATTAAATTCCATTGTTTTATTCAAATTTACTTACTTGAAACATATTTAAATTGGTTTATTAAAAACCCAATTCAATTTAATTAGGGGATTTAAATTTAAAATTTGATTTTTGGAATGAAATTAGGAAAACCCTCAATTCTATTAAATTGGGGTGTGTTGTCAAATTGGATGGAAATTGTTCAAATTAATTGTGGAATTTAAATTGTGAAATTGATTTGATGAAATTGATTTCAATTTAGTATTTAAGAAAAAAGGCTTAAAATGGTTTTGATATAAACCTAGTGGTTTTATCTTGGAAAAATATATTTTTTGAATAAAAACCCATTTTGGTTTTTAAATGGAAAATTGGAACTTTTAAAAAGGGAGAATGGGATGAATTTTATTTTTAATAGTTTTAAAATAAATTTCCCATTATTGACATTATTATAGAACATGAAAGTCTAAGTAGTTAGTGAGTTATTAGGATAAAAATCTTTTAATTCTGTACAACTAAAACAAAACATAGTGCAGTAGGTCACATCCTCGATGGGATGGTGATAAGTCACCTTAGGCTAGTGTCAGATGGATTTGTGTATGCACATATTTTCATGATCACCTTTGAGGGTGTGAGGATGATATAGCCTAGAACTATCAAACATTTTAGCATATGACCATGTTGCTTGCTTATTTATATTTAAGATATAAATTTATGATAATGTTTGTAAACTGTTTTACATGCCTAATGAATTTATATAAACTATTTTATATAAATTGTTTGTGGATCCATTTGATAAAATTATTTTCATTATTTTGAATGTAAATCGTGAATTGTTTTAATTATGATCTGATCTACCATACCTATTTATTTGAACTTCAAATATATATTTAGTTAATTAAATGTTGACATTTTATTATGGAATTCATGGGGAGACCCTTTTGGGATTTTTTCTCACATCCTACATGTTCCTTTGAGTGTTTTTAGATTATTTTCTTCTAGGTTTGAGCAAGGGTAAGACACCACTTGTAGGTGGTTGTAGTGGTTGATCCATAGTCTTGGTGATTTTTTTCTATTGGGACTTGGGTTTTTATACTATTTTCTAGTAATTTTTTCTAGTACTTTGTGTTGATTACATGTTTGACTTCTGGTACACTACTTCATGTGTATTTTTTCTTGTACACATACCTACTTGTTTATCTTCTTCTATAATGTTTGTGGAAAAATAATTCCCATGTTCATGTTGTATGATGTCAGGTGCTAGTATCCAACCCATGGGGATCAAGAATTCCCTTTGGGCTATGTCAGGATCGACTCAATTATCAAGTTATTAGGGTACTCATGCTGGTTTATGACAAACTGGAATCAAAGAGAGGTTGGTTTTTCATCTTTTCTTGATGTCAGTATACAGATGTGTGATATTTTTGGGACTTAAAGTGGTAGTTGTGATTAAGTTCTTGGTTATCTCTCACCATAATGAGCCTTAAGTTACCTAGGGTGGTTTTGGGAAAGATTTATTAAGGATTAGTTCTAGTATTTTCTATACTTTTGATTTGGATATATTGAAATCAAAATATTTTGTTCTTTTCTACTATGATTAATTCCCCCATAACTACAAAACTGGGTTTATCCAGTTGTAGGGTTTTAACAGTTCTTTCTAAAAGTGATGTTAAAACCCCCTTTCTCAGAGCTAGAAAAGGTGATGTTAAAGGGGGTTTTAATAGTGCTATAAATGAATTTTTATCAGTTCTTGTAAAAAAAAATTGATAAAGGCCCCCCATTTATCAACTCTAGTAAAAAAGTGATGTTAAAATGGGAATTTATCATCACTTCTAAAAAAGTTCTGATAAAGGGGGTCTTTATCTGTTCTTTAAAAAACATTTATAAAAGAGTGGTCTTTATTAGTTCTTTTGTAGAATTACTAATAGAGAACCCCTTTATAAGTTCTATTTTACTAGTGTTGACAAAGGGTGTATTTTAAAACAATAAAATTTCATTAACGGACACCGATAGCAAAAGTTATGGTCATTTGGAGGCCTTATAGGCCTTTTTGACTCAATAAAGGTCATTGAGGGTTCCTGTGGATCAATAAGGTATAGATATCATTACAATATTCTATTTTATATGTGGTAGAAGAAAAAAGACACCCGGTTCAGAACATATAGACATTTGAAAGGCCTTTGAATGTGAAAAAACCCTTAAAACCCCTAAAAACCCTAAAAACACTGAAAATATCATAACTTTCATTATAGAATCCCATTTCATCTCAAAAAATAGTCAAATAGTAGATTTTGAAATGAGATAAAACAAAATTATATTTAAATCATGTGATAATCAAAGGAATAAAACATATTATAGTTTCGGAAAATTCAGAAATCAAACTCAAACTTCGAACAGTAATAACTTTTGATCCGAGTGTCCGTTTTGGTTATACCATATATAAAATCGAAGATTGTGATGATATATATGAATAATATGGTCTTAGATTATGGTTTAAGATATATATCCTATTTTTTAACCTGAAGAAGGCCTAGAAGGCCTCCAAAATTGAGTTTTTTGTCTCTAACCCCGATTTCTTAAAATTCAAACGCCTATAACTTCTGATCCATGTGTTTGTTAGGACTTTTCCATATATCAAATCAAATATCATTTCATGATATTTTATTTTACTAGTTTTATAATTGAAACAAACTCCCGGATCATAAGTTATGATCATTTCATGGTTTTTAGGGGTTTATAGTTTTCAGAGTTTCTGAAACTTTTTATTTGTTTTAAGGGTTCTTAGAGTTAATATCCATATTAAAAAATATATAAATAAATATGTATTTAAAATATATATATATATATATATCTGTGTGTGTGTATTTTAATATATATATATAACTATATATATAAATATATATAAATATATGTATAAAAATATAATTAAATATATATTAATATATAGATATATCATGTAATTGCAAAAAAAATAGTATAGTGGAGTGGAAAAGGTGTCAGTGTATAAGCTAGAGGTCTCAGGTTCGAAACTCACCAGAGGAAGGGGCGTGCACTAGTGATGGTATTATCTAAATCAATGATAAAGGGGTGGGGGAAGCATTAATAAAAGGGGTGTGGGAGTGCTGATAAAGGTGGGGGTGGGCCATGAAAAAAATTATACCCTTTATCAATGCTAAAAAAGCACGGATAAAGGCCTCTTTATCAATGTTTTTTTTTAGAACTATTAAAGGGGGCATTTATCAGCACTTTTTATGAGACATGTTAAAGTTAAACCTTTAACATTTCTTACATTATCATCATTGATAAATCCCTTTTACTAGTGTTGTTAAAGGAATGATTTGAAGTAGTGTCCCTTATTACTCTATTTGATTGTTATACCTGATTTCTTTTTTGTTATCTGTTGATGTTGTGTAGCATCACGACTCTGAGAATACATGAGAATCAGATCCATGAGGAATATGCTATTAAACCAGAGTGAGAAAATCTTCATGTCGACCCAAGTATAGTTGAGGTAATTGTGTGTACTATCCATGCTCTGGGACTGGCACCTGTACCAGTACCCATTCAGGCTCCAGTTGTGAAACCTCTAAGGGATGTTATATGGAATCATTCTTTGGAGTTCCTTCACCAGAATCTACAAGAGTTCAAATGATCCAATTATCCTCTAGAGGATGAGTAATTGTTGAGTATGATGGATCATTTTTTTGAATTCTTAGAGAAAACTAAGTAGATCAAGGTGAATTGTGTCACCTTCATGGTGGAGGGACCAAGCAAGAGATGGTATGACATGATGGTGAGGGTGAAGAAACATGATGGATTAGAGTGGAAATACTTCAAGGAAATTTTTACTGACCATTTCTATACAGATTTTATGTTGTTATCCAAGTCTTTAGAGTTATTAAAATTTGATTTGTCTGATAGAATAATGACATAGTATGAAAACTGTTTTTCTAAGCTAGTGCAGTTTTCACCTGAGGTAGTATTAAATGAAAAGATGAATACTCTGTGATTCAATTTCATAATTTGAGATTATATACATTATTATGTTTTCTTCCTAAATATTTCTTCTTATAATGATGTGTTTGATATAGCATTGATGGTCGAAATGGACCAGGCTGGCAAGTTAGGGTTGTCGGGTATTCCTTTTTCTCTTAAAGATAGTGTAAATTACTCTAAACTAAAGAAGAAGCATAGAGATTCTCATAGTGGATCTCAACAACATGGTTTTTCTAGACCAACTATAGAGAATATAGGAGGGCCTTTGATTTGTTACCAGTGTGGTAAGACTAGGTATTCTAATAGGGTTTTCACCAAGGCCCCCAAGATCTATAGCTCCTACAGATTCTTGGGTCACTTACAAAAGTTATGACGTATCTTCCCCACTCTGCATATTGGCATGGGATCATCAGTTCCTTTTAAAAAAACGATTCAATCAGATGCTTTATAAGAAAATTGGTTCCAGTCCTATACAATCTAAATAAAGCGTATTCATTCATTGGAAGAGTCTTCAAAGGAAGTGGATACGGGTCCAGTGACTGTGAGAGGTACCATTACTATAACTTCATCATTAGTGACTACTCTATTTGATATTGGTTCATCTCATTTGTTTATTTCAACCCATATCATTAATTTGATAAATATTACAATAGATATTTTTATTTATATAATATATATTTCTACTCCCCATGGAATAAAGAGGGAGCAGGGCCTTCGTAGTCCCTATTATGCTTTTTCCTTATCAGATGTAAGCACTCTTGGAGTTTTCTGGTTCTTGACATGAAACCTATTAACATTATATGTAGGATGGATTGGATCATTACCAATAAATCCTATAACATACATTATTTTTCTTAATTTCATTTTTCATTGAATTCCCATTCCTGATTTCTTTTGGGGGTTTACCACACATTTTGGTGGAAATGGTGGGTTTTGAAAATTTGGGCCAAACCGTGAGCCCATTTCTAGATTTAAAAACCAATTTTCTTTATTTTATAAATACTTTATTTTTTAACATTTTTCATCAATTAAAATTCATAAATTTCCTCCACTAACCTATTAACACCACCATGTCAATTTGGATCCTTTATAAATCCATAATCATGGTGTATTTGGGTTTTTACTTAAGGTATTGGGCCTTCCCATAAGACCATTTTTTTCTTTAAATGTTTTTTTTAATTCTTTAATATCTCTTCATCTTTTATTTTTTTCAGTGATTCTTCCTCCATCTCTAAGACAATATATCTTGGATCTCCCCCATTATTACTTTTTTATTTTTTCGAGCTCATTTAAACTGTGAATTACAGCAAATCGTTTCAAGGTTTCTCAAACCATCCCGATTTGAGAAGGTAACTTGCTTACTTCATAAATCATTCATTTTTCACTTTTACCCCCATTTCAGTCCCCACATTACCTCCTCATCATCAGTCAATACTCACTATCAGGTTTTTTTTATTGTAGATTCAATATTTGCTTAATTTAGGGTGATTTCTCCAAGATTACATCAAGTAAGTGTTCCTCCCTTTCATTTCTTCCATTTCCTTAGGGTTTCATCACTCTTTCTTGATATTCCAATGTGTCTAAAAGTTGGGGTTCGAACCTAGGGTTCTACATGGGGTCTTTTTTTGTAATCTTTATATTTTAGGTTTTTCTTCAGTTCCTTGTGGGGCGATGGTGGTGCGCTGGATGTTTTGCACCAAGATTTGAGGGTTTTGACTCTAAAGGTATGTGATTCCATGGTTAACCATTCCTTGATGAGTTAGTTTGATTTTTTTACTAGTTTTTAATGTTCCCCATATGCTGTGTGTGGTGAAAAAACCGTTTTTGATGTATTTTGTTAAGCATTTAATTTTATAATTGCATTTTTGTTGAAGTTGTGAACATTTAGAATGTAACACATGTGGTATCTTTTGTGGTAGTTTTATAAAATATGAAATTGAATTATTAGTTGTTGAAAGGGGATGAAAAGTATGTTCTGTTATTTACTTAGTGTCATGTGGGCCTTAGAAGGGGTTTTTGTAATAGTTTTGGTGTGTAAAACTTTATTATACTTCTTGAGAACATTTTATGAAAATGGTTGTCTTCATTTGTATCTCTCATGGTATTATTCAAGGTGATTTTATAACACTTGAAAATGATTTTATAAATGTCTCTAGGGATTCCAATTATACTTTGGTGGAGTATTTTTTGTGTTTTTGTGCTTGAAATGTGGTTTTGAAATGGATTTTATGAGCAATGATTGGGTATACTCTTTAAAATTATTTTATGAAAGATTTGATTGATTAATGATTTATGTAAGAGGTGAAACCATATTGGAAAACTATTTTGGAGTGTGTATATTTTGAAATGGTACATTTTAAATTTGAAAGGGTCTGTTTTGTGATGTGTTCCATCTTGGAAATGTTTTAAAAAAAATTGAAGTATTTACTAAAGTGTGTAAGAGATGTGAAAGTGATGTGGGATGTTTTGTGTGAGCGTGATGTGAAAAATGGATTTTGGTTATAAAAAGGGTATTATTTAACATTTGAGTGTCCTGTGTGAGATGGAATATCTTGGAATGGTTTTAAAAAAAATTAATGTATTTTTGGAAGTGTTAAAGAAATGTGAAAAGTGTTGTGGGCTATTTTTGGTGTGAGTCGGATTTCAAAATCAATTAGAATGAAAAGTGGAATTTTGTGACTTGTGTGGTATACATGTGGTATTTTTGGTGAATTTTTTATGTGGAAATGATATTTTCATGTGAAAACTATATTTCTTGACATGTTGAACTTGTTTGAGCACAAGGGGAAAACTCAGGTATCAAGGTGGGTGGACGTGTACTAGTTTGCTAATGAATCCATGGGGTTTGGCCTCAGTTTTAATTAGCAAGATTGATGCTTACAACTCTAACTAAACTATGATTATGATGATCGGGGACCACTTTGTTATGGGTATGTTCTTTACTAGTATCTTGTTCACAAGAATAGATATTTGTGATGGTTACTCTCACTGAGATACGAGGTACCTGGGACCCCCAGCTAGCTAGTGCTTAGGGGTTATTTCCTATTGATTGTGCTAATTATATACTTTATACTTAAAGTCAGAATATGGTATATTTTTTTTGAAAAACTCAGTTGCTTTTTAGTTTATTTAAAAAAAATTATTCTTTAAATTATCCCACTTTAAAACTGATTTTTTTAAGTTATATCTTTTAGAAATTGTAACTAGAAATTACTTGTTTTTTTAAAACTTGCATGTTTTTCATCTTTGAATGTTTATCGCATGTAATCTCTTAGTGGTGTTATCTTACTAGGATTTTACTCACAACCTACTTACACCTTTGGGTGTAAATAGACTTTTTTATTTTGTTGTCGTAGGTTTGGGTACAACTTTTGTGCCAACAGTTCGGGTTTTTACCGGTTGTTTGTGATGCGGTGTTGTGGAGATGGCTTGAGGGTGGTGCCTCTTTCCATGTGGAGGTTCTTGGGATGTACTTGTTTGGTTTTTTACTTTTTTAATGGTCTTTAAACATAGTTTTATCTTATGTAATTCATTTATGAAATTTTGTAAACGAAAATTTTTGTTGAAAAATCCTGATTTATTTTATTGAGTTTGTTTGTTGTTTAATGTTTATAAACTCAGGTAAATCGTTCCCAAACGTCATTTTATGATACCTAGGAACTTTTTACAGCTTGTAAGGATTGGGAACTCCCTTTGGAACTTGTCGAGGGCTGGTTCGGGTGCCTGTTTTGATGGTGACCAAATTCAGTTCGTGACAAAATGGTATCAAAGGATGTTCAGGTTAACTCTTTAGGTCATGTTATTTGGGGAAGAATCGATATAGTTTAGAGTTAGGATTGTCTGAACTTGGTATTACATTTATGGGTCGTGTGCCTGATCACCACACCTTATGATGGGATTCAAGTTTCTTGTGGAAGTCATTATTTATCTAAGTCCTTTGGTTTTCTTGGTTTGTTGATGATTAGTGGAAATGAAAAGAGAGTTGGGTTAATGGTCTCAATGAGCTCGCAGGGCCAAGAAAGCCATGTGGAGCTGGGTATATTCCATATAACACTCTCTATGATGGTTAAGTGATTGGAATATGGCCATAAGCCATATTTCCATGTCACCCACTAAAACAAGTTTCCTCTTGCATTGTTTTGTGTTCTTTAGTTTTGAAGTCATAGAACATTGATTTTAAAGTGACTTGGTTTTAAGAAGCGTAAAGTATTTGTGAAATGATTTTCAAATAAATATGGAATGGTTTGATTTATGAAATGGTGGAACTGAATTTTCAATATTGTTTTTAAATGGAAAATGGTGTTCTTACACCTCTTTTGAAATCAGGAACTATATTGAAGTTGGTTTTGAAAAAGTGTTTCCAATAGAGTTTTCTAAACAATCAAATGGTATTTTAATGGGATGATATGTTTTGAAATTGATGTGAATAATTTGAAATTTAGTTCTTATCTAAATGTTTTAGTCTTTATGAAAAGTTTTGTAAGATGGGAATTGGGATTTTGATCTCGTGGTTAGCGGTTTTGAGAAAAAGGATGTATTGGTTGACTGTTTTGGTTTTGAAAAGTGGAAAGAATTTTTATTTTAACCTTTGGTATTTCCATGAGAGACCACATGCATGGGGTTATTTGAGATGATGTATGGTTTATGGGATGACTAGATGAGTTCTAGGATAGATCTAAGGAGGGTTCCCGGTGTGGCACAGAAACATGTATGTGTGAGCCCTATGGGGTACCATTGGTGGATACGCTAACTGCTGAACCATTTGTTTTCAAATAAATGTTTTTAAAGAAAAAGATGATGTATTTATGAATTTTTTGGGATGGTTTATATTATTTGTTTTTGAAAAAATTTGACGTTATGGGATGTTTTGAGTTTAAGAACCCCTCATATTCAAACTGTGTTTTGGGTTTGTGTTTGGTTAGTAAGTTGGGTAGAAGGACCAATTAGTAGTCTCCTCTGAGATATGTTTTGGTACACCTTTATTGTGGTTCAATTAATGTGTTTGGATATGGTTTTTGGAACTTTTTGACCAATGGACCATCTTGGTTGGGTCCTTGGGTTCTCTCGTTGGATAAGGTACGCCCCCATTAAGTGTTAGTGCACAACTGAAGTGAAACCCGGATTGTTTCGCCATTGGAAAATCCTCCAGTTGATCAATGTATGGAATCTTTTCTCGAGATTTGTAGAATGAGTCTACACCCTTTCATTTTTTGGTTTGAGGATACTCTTGTAGTGGGAGAGTACTCGTGGAAGGTTGAAATAGACCATAGTTTCTTAAGTTTCTTTATTCATCAAAGTTGGAAGTGGTCTAGGGTTGTTAGTGTGGATGAGTGCATGGATGGTGTCTAAGAGTGACTATGAGTCCTTCATAGTCTCTTTGGAGTAGGATTTCATGTTAAACCATTAGTGTGGGAAATCAGGTCATGAGAGGCCATTATGGCCACCTTCTGGAATTATGTGTTGTTTGGGGACTTGGCATAAGGTGCCTTTCCATGTATTGTTTATATCAATCACAATGGTCATGTTTGGTGACGCCTTGTGATGTCGTGTGCACATTTGACTATAAAGGTGAAGGTAATGCAATCCTCTGAGGGTATATGTTATGTTGGGAGTATGTATCCCTTGGGAAAAACATCAAATCCTCTATCTTAGAGGAAGGTGTTTATATGTGTCCACCCCTTCTGTTGTTTCTCACCCGAAGAAACAAGGTGCGATGTGTGTGCATCTTCTGATCCCTTGTATCAGTGAAATGTCAGGTTTCAGTAAATTGATTCATGGAGTGTTTTATGTCTTGGTAAACTCTTTGGGGTATGTGGTGTAGAAACCCGTAGCCTGACGTACATGGACATTACATTACATTTGCGGAATACTTAGTACATAACAAAAACACACACACAAGGATCGTAATAGTTTAGTGTCTTTAGAAACTCGGAATATAATCTTCTAATCATGGTGAAAGATCTTCAACATCTCCCATAAAGATCATATCTTTTTTTTACCTAAAACCTTTCTTTATATCCTGGGGAAAAGAAAACATACAAGGGTGAGCTCAAATTCTCAGTAAGGGTAAACAAAAGAAATATCAATCACATCATATTCATAAGAACATAACATTTTGGAAATCTTATCCTACAAAAGAGAGCATAATTTCATAACATGGGATAAATCATAGTAGTGAAATGAAATCCCAATAATCATAACTTAAAACATGAAACTTTGTGGCATACACACATAATCATAGAGAATCATTTCTTGTTAGTCAAGACTCATTGCCAAGACTATCTTAGTGGACAAAGTCCCTTTCTGAACCGAGTCACCCTCGTTTCAGTCCTGTTTCACTGAACCGGTATAACCTACCCTTCCAGCCATGTCTATCTCATGAGATATAAAATCTTTACCAAATGAATTGGAGGGAGATATAGGTCCCACCCATCTTATAATGAATCCTTTCGTATGTGTGCCACATAATCATAAATCATACATAATCGCATAACACATGTAACAAAAATGGGATTCTTGAAACATCATGACATCATAAAACAAATCATATAAGGTAAATGACTTCATAAAAATAATTCCCTCAAAACATAATCAAATCAATGTAATAATAGGGATAAAAACAGAACCCTATATTATCTTAGATGGAAAATAATTTTGATAAAACATTTGAACTCCATTTTTGAGGAAAATATCCTTTCTACTTCAAATATATTTTTCCTCTCTTAACATGTCAAACAATTTTAATCTAAAAGAAGTTGATTAAAAATAAGCTTGAAAACTTTTAAAGGAATCTTCTTGGAAATAATGTTTTAAAAATCCATTCATGCCATATAAGTTTAAAAAAACATTCTTCTCGTACTTTTGTCGGAAAAGTCAAAAAGTACCTCGTACGAAAAACGCCAAAAGATTCCTTTCATATCTTTTACTAAAATCTCACCAAAGGGTAAAATTTGATATAAACTATTGTAGAAGGATATAAATATTACATATTGGGGAAACATGGATGTGGATGATAAAATACACCCCAGTAAATACTAAAGTATAAACAATCTCGGATAAAAATGAGATTGTGATATTTCCCTTACCTTAGGTCTGACTTGCTTTGTAAGTGTCAGAACCTCCTGTATAATGATTTAAATCATGTTATTGACTTATTCTAGAATCATATTCATTGTTATTATATCATATATGGTCCACTTATGACTTTATATTACCCGTTCTTTTGTAAATTCATGTTAAAGTAGCGTTTTGGGTAAAATCGTCTCATTTGTCGTTCGTGTTTTTAACTTGTAATTATTCATATGATTACATAGATCATGATTACTTAATTCCAGAATATAAAACATGATTTATATATATATATTCATAATATACATATATAATAAATCAGTAAATGGAAAGAAATACACCGTTCATGGAGACGGTAGTCCGTACGTACGCATGAACGCTGTTTTCGTTTCCTTATTGAATTGAATGGAATTAAGTAGATGACATAAATATAAATAATTCCAGTATCATTATTAGGTAATATATTTCATTAGTACTTATTATATATACTTTATAATCATTCATGAATGGTTAATCATTGAGAATGAATCTCATCGCGTCGTGGAGACGGTAGTCCGTACGTACGCACGAGCGATGATATCGTTCCCATGGTCGTGGAATTGTGTTTAAGTGTGTGTATACTATTTCAGTATCAATATCACTTTATAATAATCATATATAGTTACTCATTACACCTTTATACCCATCCAATTAAGGTGGTGGCGGAAAATAGATTACACCACGGCGTGGAGACGGTATTCCGTACGTACGCACGCGCGGTGATTTCCTTTTTCCGTAGGATGGATAGAAGGTTAATTAGAGTTGTTTTATATTTATAATAACATATCAGTATTTAATTAATACTGATGTTATTACTTTATCATGAAACAACTAAAGAAGAATAAGTTGAAGAAGAAAGAAATTGAAAAGATCGGTAATGGATATTACCTCTTCTTTGAAACGCCTCTTTGAATCCTCCACTTAGGGAACTAATATTGGTCTTTGAAGAAGACCAGGACCTCTAGGATTATTCTAGGGAAGTGGATAAGGGATTTTGTCAGGGTTTGGCCGAGCTTGAGTGCTCAAATTGGTGTGAGGAGGAGGGGGAGGAGGTGCCCTTCTATAAGGGAGGAGAGGGGCACCTTAGGAATATCTCAAAATATTATTTTATATTAAAGTCAAAATCGGTTTATAATGGTTCCAAAGGGTCTTATTTCGAAGATAATGTGGGGATGGGTCAAAATCCTCTCATCCAATAGGATTTAGACAAGTTTAGGTTATTATTTTAACCTTATCAATTAGATTTAACTCTAAGTTAAATAATTTAACTTTTACCGTGTCTTTTTGTTTTCTTACACTATATGGTTAATAAACTTACTATAACATTACAAACGAACCCCAAATTGTTTATTATTAATATATATATCCTTATCTAAGTCATTTGGCCGAACCTTAGATTTTTAGGAATAAAATAACAATTAATAATATAATATTTGATTTAAAAACTATTTTGTGTCAATTTTGACACTATTTGATATATGATTTTTTTGAAAGTCATAACAGAATTATATGTTCAAACCAAGTTGATTAAATCAACACTAATATATCATAGTAACCTAGAAAATTAGTGGAATTCATAAAAAGTCTCAAATTACATTTATTTGAGCATTTATAACATCAATTATGTTAACATTTCCTTAAAAGGGTAATTACTGCATCATCGTTGTGTCATAAATAAATTAATTTATTTAAAGTCTAAAAATTATAAATAAAATATAATTATGTAGGAAATCTTTTTATCTTTCTAATGAATATTTATAGTAGAATTTATCTTATGTATAACCCCATATTAAAAATTTTTTAGTTATTAAACTTTGATTTTAACTATTTTAACTATTCATTAAATAAAACAATATTAAATGTCATAATCTAATCCATGTGGACCCAAATGGTCATATTATATTCATAAGGTTGTTTTTGGTCGAATTACACTTATCCAATAGAATGAGGACATGTGTTAGGGTAATAGTAATATCATATTTACCCTTAGTTACCCTATTTACTATTAACCGCGGTAAAAAAAGTAAAAAGTTACTATTCACCAAAAAATTATTTTTATCTCATTGAACCACATTTTAGTCCTTGATATTAACCGTGTCTCTCGGATTTTTGAAATTCCATTCACAGAAGTGGTAAAATTAAGTTTTATGCAAAATTCAGTTTTTAACCTACCACTTAGTGGTTTCACTATTCATCAAAAATTGAAAGTTTTCAGAAAAATACCAAAATTTCACCCTAGGCTAATTTCGGTATTCCGAATCCAAAAATGAATTCCATTTTCAAAAATAAAATTTACAAAATTTCAAAAAGTGGTTATTACTATTCATAACGGCTAGTTTTAATGATATTTTAATAGCATATCGTTGTTTAGTGAAACTCGGTATTGCGTACTACACACGCTATCGAGGAAGGTCGCGATTGCGTATAATGCAAGGCAAGTCAAGGATGCGTGTTGTGCAAGCTCCTTTTGATGTAGCGTACAACAAAAGACATTAGTGAAATTAAAAAGAATATTTTTCATAAAATCTCAGGGTGTTACATGTGGTGTAGTTTTTTGTGGCACTGAAAGAAGATGTTCCATATAGGGGTTTCCAAGGCCTAACTACGTGGTCGAAGATGCTTCAATATTTTGAGCTCCAGTCATAAGTCCCTAAGAGAAATTGGCACGTAGTAAGGGGAAATCTCAGGGTCATTTAAACCCTTTTACAAATCATACCCTCAGTATCAATGATTAGAAAAGTTTAAACCTATGGTTTCTTCATATTTCTTATGTTATTCCCATTTGATGGAAAGAGGTGGAGGGCCTCGTGCCCATGTTTGTTGCCTAATGTCTTTCCTTCCCCCTTTGGTTTCCATTGATTTTTTAGAGAAAGGTTTAAAATTTGGCTAGACAGGTTGAGAATACGGTTTTTACATGGTGAGTTGTAACTATTCCCTAGAAAACCATCTATATATAAGTATCCACATGGTTACTGCATGGTTTCCCAAACTGTGCGGACTAATCGTGCAGTCATCCCAACTCTTTGAGTTTTGGGGTCTTTCTATGTCGGTCTATGCTGGTTGGTTAAGATGGTTGGTTATTATGGTGGTGAGACCCACCATGGGTCTCATGTATATTATTTTGGAAATTTTTAATGGAAGTCTACCCCTTCTACCAGGGAGTCTGTTCAGGCCTCCCCCTGTTAGTGTCCTGATTCTGTCTTGGGAAAAATTTAAGTTGTCTCTTATGGTGGGGATCCCATTTTGTGTCTCCTCATACCAGTAACTCGATTTTTTCCATGGTCTTGGCTTGGAAGTGGGTAGTATCGTTCTAATATATCTAACTACCAACATCTTATTTGGGTAAACGTTGGGATTGGAGAGTTCCTAACAGTTTAGTTATATCAATTTAAGTGTAACCTTGTTCGATGTTGTTGTTTGTTTGGGTAAATTGCTTGAGCCTTGTTTGGATAGTGTTTGAAGAGTTTTATTTTGAGATAAATTCTTAATGTGATTGATCATTTCAGTAAAGTGGTGTATGTTTTGGTTTTGAATTATTCCTTCTTTAATTGATCACAGTAGGTGTTTTGACCTTTGGGGGAGAATCTTGGCAAAGGAGTCCATTTCAGTCTTTCGGTTGGGTTCGGTTATTGCTTTTGGACTTGTTGTGGATTTTCAAGGGTGTAAAGTTTTATGGAAGGGAGAATTTTTGCATCCATAATTTTTTTTAAAGTCATTTTTCATTTAATTTCCATTCCTGATTTGTTTTTTGGGTTTACCACACATGTTGGTGGAAATGGTGGGTTTTGAAAATTTTGTCCAAACCATGATCCCATTTCCATATTTAAAAACCAATTCTTTTTTTATTTTATAAATCCTTCATCTTTCAACATTTTTCATCAATTATAATTTATAAATGTCCTACCCGACCTATTAACACCACAATGTCAATTTGGATCCTTTAGAAATCCATAATCATGGTGTATTTGGGTTTTTACTTAAGGTATTGGGCCTTCCCATAAGCCCATTTTATGATTTAATTTTTTTTCATTCTTTAATATATCCTTCATTTTTTATTTTTATTTTGGAGATTATATATCCCTCTCTAAGACAATATCCCTAGGATATACCCCATTATCGGTTTTAAATTTTTGTAGTTCATTTGAACCACGAATTAGGGAGAATCTTTTCAAGGTTTCTCAAACCATCCAGATTTGAGAAGGTAACTTTATTCCTTCATAAATCATTCATTTTTCACTCTTTCTCCCTCATTTCAGTCCCCACATAACCTCCTAAACCTCATTCAAGCCTCACTATTAGGTTTTTGTTGCTTGGAGATTCAACATTTGGTTAATTTATGGTGATTTCTCCAAGATTCCATCAAGTAAGTGTTCTTCCCTTCCATTTCTTCCATTTCCTTAGGGTTTCATCCCTCTTTCTTGATTTTCCAAAGTTTCCAGAAGTTAGGGTTCGAAACCAGGGTTTCAAATAGTGTCATTGTGTTGTAATATTGATATTTTAGGTTTCTCTTCACTTCTTTATGGTGTGGTGGTGTTGGGATTGATGTTTTGCACCAAGATTTGAGGGTTTTGACTCAAAAGGTAAGAGATTCCATGGTTAACCATTCCTTGATGAGTTAGTTTGCTTGTTTTACTAGTTTTTAATGTTCCACATATGATTTTTGTGGTGAGAAAACCGTTTTTGAGGGATTTGGTTAAGCATTTAATTTTATAATTTCATTTTTATTGAAGTTGTGAACTTTTTGAATATAACACATGTGGTATCTTTGGTGGTAGTTTTATAAAATATGAAATTTATTTATTAGTTTTTTAAAGGGGATAAAAATTATGTTTTTTTAATTCATTAGTTTCATGTGGTCCTTGGAAGGGGGTTTTTGGAATAGGTTTGGTCTTTAAAACTTTGTTATACTTCTTGAGAACATTTTATGAAAATGGGTGTTTTTATTTGTATATTTTGAAGTATTATTCAAGGTGATTTTATAAAACTTGAAAGTTGTTTTATAAATGTCTCTATAGATTCCAATTATACTTTGGTAGTGTTTTGGTGTGGTTTTGTGCTTGAAATATGGTTTTGAAATGGGTTTTAAGAGAAATGTTTGGGTATACTCTTTAAAATTGTTTTATAAAAGATTTGAATGATTTAATGATTTATGTAAGAGGTGAAACCATATTGGAAAAATATTTTTCAGTGTGTATATTTTGAAATGGTACATTTTAAATGTGAAAGGTTCTATTTTTTGATATGTTCAATCTTGGAAATGTTTTATAAAAATGTTTGAAGGATTTACTAAAGTGTGTAAGAGATGTGAAAGTGATGTGGGATTTTTTGTGTGAGTGTGATGTGAAAAATGGATTTTGGTTATGAAAAGGGTATTATGTAACATGTGCGTTCGATTTTATGTGAGTTTTAATATCTTGAAATTGTTTTATAAAATTGTTTGATGGATTTGTGAAAGTGTTAAAGAAATGTGAAAAAGTGTTGTGGTCTATTTTGGTGTGAGTCGGATTTCAAAATCAATTTGATTGAAAAGTTGACTTTTGTGACTTTTGTGGTATACATGTGGTATGTTTGGTAAATTTGTGATGTGTAAATGATATTTAAATGTGCAAATTATATTTCTTGACTTGTTGAACTTGTTTGAGCACAAGGGGGAAACCCGGGTATCTAGGTGGGTGGACGTGTACTAGTATGCTAGTGAATCTGTGGGGTTTGTCCTTAGTTTCACTTAAAAAGATTGACACTTACAACTCTAAATAAAATATGATGATGATTATTGGTTACCAATAGGTTATGGGTATGTTCCCTACTAGTTTATCCTGCATGAGAATAGATATTTATGATGGTTACTCCCACCGAGATAGGAGGTACCTGGGACCCACATCTAGCTAGTGCCTAGGGGTTATTTCCTATTGCTTGTGATCATTAGTTCCTTTATACTTTACCTTCAGCATATAATATATTTGGAGGGAAAATTAACTAGCTTTGGAATTTATTTAAAAAAAAATTATTCTTTAAATTATCCCACTTGAAAACTGATTTTTTTTAAGTTGCATCTTTTAGAAATTGTAACTAGAAATTACATGTTTTTGAAAACTTGCATGCTTTTAGTCTTTGAATTTTTATCGCATGGACTCTCTTCGTGGTGGTATCCTACTGGGATTTGTCTCACACCGTAATTAAACCTTTTGGTGTAAGTAGACTTTGTTATTTTTTTGTTGCAGTTTTGGGTACGACTTTTGTACCAACAGTTTGGGTTGTTACCGATTTTTCGTGATGTGGTGTTGTGGAGATGGCTTGAGGGTGGTGCCTCTTTCCATGTGGAGGTTCTTGGGATGTCCTTATTTGGTTTTGTACCTTTTTAATGGTCTTTAAACATAGTTTTAACATATTTAATTCATTTCTGAAATTTTTTAAAAGACGTATTTAGTTGAAAAATTCAGATTTGTTTTATTGATATTGTTTAATGTTTAATGTTTATAAACTCAGGTAAATCATTCCCAAAATTAATAATTATGATACTAGGAAACTTGTTCTAGCCTGTGGGGATCAGGAACGCCCTTTGGTCATTATATCGGGTCGGGTTCGGTGTCGGTTTATTTAGTTTTTTTGTTGTTTAATGTTTTTAAACTTGGGTAAATTGTTCACAAACTTTATTTTATGTTACTAGGGAACTTGTGCCAGCCCGTGGGGATTGGGAACGCCATTCGGACCTTGTAGAGGGTCGGGTCAGGTGCTTATTTTGATGGTGACCAGATTTGGTTCGTGATAAATCCTGGATTGATTTCTATCTTCAACAAGACTCATTTACTACACTCGATGGTTCATGTTGTATCTTTCGACGAGAATGGGACCCAAGCCCGAGTAGAGTCAGACTTTCATATCTGCAGTTGGGGAAAGTGATATATGTGTTCATATTTGATCTATAATGAGAATAATTGAGCATTGATCTCCCTCCAATCATCGTCGAGTTTCCTGGCATGTTTTCTTATGACTTCTCTGGTCTAACACTAGTAAGGGAGATAGATTTTTTTATCGATTTAGTACCTATTAATCAACTAGTGTCTATTCCTTCTTACCATATGGTACTAGATAAAATAATATATTTGAATATTAATTTATATGATCTTATAGAGAAATTATTTCAACACCCATGTGTGTCACCTTAGGTGGCGTCAGTTCTCTTTGCTAATAAATTTGATGGTTCACTTCACTTTGTTCTAATTACTGAAAACTGAATAGATTCATAGTAAAGAATAAATATTTTTTCCCACATATTGATGATATTTTTGATCAATTAAAAGTGGAAAAGTTGTTCTCATAGATTAAACATTTATTGGGTTACCATTTTTTGAGGATAAATTAATCTAACATTCAGAAAACTGACTTTCGGAGTAGGTACAGACATTATGAATACCATGTGATTCCTTTTGTTCTAAAAAATTCTTCTTAAGTCTTTATAAATTTAATGAACATGACTTTTCAAGGGTATCTTGATACCTTTATGGTAGTCTTTATGGATGAAATACTCTTTTAATTTACATCTTAGGTGGATTTTGTGCTTTATATGAGAGGAGTTCTAGATTTTTTGAGAAATCCCCATCTTTATGAAAAGATTTTGAAATGTGATCTATGGATTTGAAAAGTGAAATTATTGGGACATTTGGTTTTGGAACATGGTATTTTATTTGAACCTGAAAATAAAAAGGTTGTTATGACATGGGAACAACCAAAAAATTCTTTCAATATTCAAAGCTTCTTGGATCTAGATGGGTATTATCTATAGTCTATTAAGGACTTATCAAAGTTAGATTCATTGATGACTGATGTGACTTGAAAGGGAGAAAAATTCATAATTCTTTTACAGAGCTGAGACATATTTTGACTAATGTGCTAGTGTTGACTCTTGTAGAGGCCGAACAAGGCAATTTGGTCTTCTAGGATGCATCAGGTTTGGGTTTGGGTTGTGTTCTTATGTAGGGTGATCATGTCATTTCTTATGGATCTTGGTAGATTAAGACACATGAGAAGAATTACCCATCCCATGACCTTGAACTTGTAGCTATGATGCACACGCTTAAGATTTGGAAACATTACCTTTATATAGAAATTTTTATCATGTTTTCAAACCAAAAGAGCTTGAGTTATATCATCTCCCAAAAATATTTGAATCTCTACTAAAGTCGTTGGGTTTAATATCTAAAATATTTTGATTTCAACATCACCTATACCCGAGGGAATGGAAATGTCATCGAATATTCTTTAATAATGAAACTTATAACCCATACAGTGAAAGAATCATCGAAAGAGTGGAACTTGATGGCTCTTTTTTCACAGTTTCATATTGGAGTTCTAGAAATAGGGGTCGAGGTTGTTTTATCCAGTGTTCAGTTCACATCATATCTTCTCAAGATGATTATTCAATAATATATTCTTAATGATGAGTACCATAGCTTTAGAGGTTGTCTTTATGGATGGGAGACTATGCATGACTGGAAACTCTCCTATGAGAGAATTCTATGCTACCAGAATCACTTTGTTGTTTTATTACTGGTAAGGAAATATGTGATGATGAGTTTCCATAAATCCCAGTGGGAAATTCACCTAGGAACCATGAAGATGTTAAATAACATGCAATGATGATTCTAGTGGCCATGTATAAGATGATCCATTTATGAATTTGTATCTCATTGTTACCTAGATCAATGGGTCAAGGCCAAGCACCATAAACCTTCAAGTTTTCTTCTAACACATCCAGTTCCAACTTGGAAGTAGGATAATATCTCTATGGAATTTTTGTTTAGGTTTCCATATACCCCTATAAAGAGTAATGTGATATGGGTTGTGATCGATCAGATAACAAAATCATCTCACTTTATACTCATTCATGATACAAACAAAGTTGAGGAGTTGGTAAATCTCTACATGAAATACATTACTCATTTTTATGCAGTCTCATATGCTATAGTCTCTAATAGGGATCCTTGGTTAACTTATTTCTTTTGGATAGGCCTTTAAGAGGCACTAGGAACTCAGGTTCATTTGTACACTGGTTACCATCCACAGTCAGATGGCCAAATAGAATGATATATATATATATATTCTTGAGAATATTCTTTGTGCTTGTGTTATCGACTTTGGTGGAGCTTGGGATGACCAACTAGGACTGGTTGAGTTTTCTTATAACAATATTTACTAGTCTGCTATTAGAAAGGCTCCTTTTAAGGCCTTTTATGGTTAGCCTTGAAGAACTCTATTATGTTGGCTGGATATTGGGGAAAGTTACTTGGTTATATTGATCTTGTTTTAAGATATAACAGAAAATATTTAGCTGATTCGTCAGATAATGTTGACATCATAGAATTGGTACAATTCATATGTTGATTGTCATCGCAGACTATTGTAATTTTTAGTTGGTGACTGGATGTTCTTAAAATTTTCACCTCGTTTAGGTCATCGATGGCTTGGGAGGAAAGGGAAGTTTTATCCTAGTTTTGTGGGACCTTTTGAAGTTTTTGAGAATGTATGGAAAGTTTCTTATAGTTTAGAACTTCCATTACAGCTGACATCGATACATGACATGTTTTAAGTATCTCAACTATGAAAGTATCTATCTGATCCATATCATGTTCTGAGATGGAGTGATCTTGATGTTGAACCTAATTTATTCATGAGTGAATTTCCAGTAATGATAGTTGATTCTAAAACCAAGATACTTTATTGGAGGATGATACCTTTGGTTCGAGTGTTATGGTAGCATGGTTCATATTCTCATAAGACATGGGAGTGCGAGGAAATGATGAGAGAGAAATGGCCTCAAATTTTTGATATGGAAGCTTCTTGATAGGATATCTAGGTACAAAAAAGTTTTATGGTGGAGAGGTTGTAACATCCTACTAAATTTCTATCTAGTACATTTTAAACCTTATCGTGGTATTCCTTTTTTTGTGGTATGGGTAGGGCGGAGAAGGAATTAAGAGGATATCTAAATGGTGAATTCATAGATTTGTTGGATTCTCAACATAAAACATATTGGTTCTACAGCCTACTAGGGATTTACACACCATTTAATGTGGTTACATGACATGTAAGTTATAAAATAATAATAAATCCATTTTTAGAAAAAGGAAACAGGTTTTTTCAACGATAATGGGATTTTTCAATTACACAATGTGTAATTGGGTTAAAAATTATGTAAAGTCCCAAGTTTTTTTCTAAATAGGAATTTTGGCTGAAAATTCTATTTCATCCTCTCCAAAGTTCCTTGATCTCAACCCAAGATCCATCCCTATGTGATTTTCGAGCCCTCAAACCCTTATGGGTTGTTTCTTTCAATAGTTGAACATTGTTTTTATTATGGTGTGACTTTCTGAGTAAGAGTTCTCCCAGATTTTTCATCTCTTTCTCTTTATCTCCTTGTATTTTGATAAATAATATTGAGATTTATGGATCTAAACCCCATGTTTTAGAATATTGTTTCTAGGTTTAGTTCCTAGATCTTTTGTGCCTTCATTCTTATTAGTGGGTTTTATTACAAGCTTTATGTTTTTATGAGAATGGTAGGTGGTTCCATTATGATGTCAAGTTTGGATATACCCTAAATTTATTGATTTAAATTCAATTGTTCGATTTAAATTCAATTACTTGAAACTAGTTTCAATTAGTTTATTAAAAAAAATTCCATTGAATTGGGGGATTTGAATGTGAAAATGTATTTTTTCTATGAAATTGGGAAAAAACTCTAATTACATTGAATTGGGGTGTGTTGTGAAATTGGATAGAAATTGTTCAAATTAATTGTAGAATTTTAATAATGAAATTGATTTGATGAAATTTATTTCAAATTGGTATTTGAGAAAAATGGTGTAAAATAGTTTTGATAGAAACACATTGGTTTTATCTTTAAAAAATCATGTTTTGATTAAAAAATCATTTTTTAATAGAAATTTGGCACGTTTGAAAAGGGAGAATGAGATGAATTTTTTTAACATCTTTAAAATAAATTTTACATCATGGATTGTATTATAGCACATGAAATCCTAGGTATTTAGTGAGTTATTAGGATATAATTATTTTTATGCTTTATAAATGAAAAAAAACATAGTGCAGTAGGTCACATCCTTGATGGGATAGTGATGATTCACCTTTCTCTAGTGTCAGAGGGTTTTGTGTATACACATATAGTCATTATCACCTTTGATTGTGTGAGGATCCCGTATCCTGGAACTATTATACCTTTTGGAAGATGAAAATGTTTCTCACTTATTTATATTTGAGATATAAATGTGTGCCAATATTTTTATACTATATTACATTCCTAATGAATTTATATGAACCATTTTATATAAATTTTTTGTGAATCCTTTTCTTAAAAGTATTTCCATCATTTGAAATGTAAAGCATGAATTTTTTAATTATGATCTAAACTTCCATGCCTGTTTATTTGAACTTGAAAGCTTTATTTGTTAAATAAATTTTGGTATCTTATTGTGGAATCCTTGGTTAGAACCTACTTGTATTTTATCTCACACCATACATGTGCCTTTGGGTGTTTTTATATTATCTTCTTCTAGGTTCGATAAAGGGTAAGGAACCACTTGGAGGTGGTAGTAGCTATTTATCCTTATTCTTAGAGAGTTGTGTATATTAAGAATTGGGTTTTTATACTATTTTCTAGTACATTGATGTAGTACATTGAGGTTTTTACCTATTTTACTTCCAGTACACTACTCCCTATGGAGTTTTTCTTGTATTCATACTACTTTTTTATATTCATCTGTGATGTTTGTGGAAAATTTATTCCTATGTTCATGTTGTATGATGTCAGGTTCTAGTCACCAACCTGTGGGGATCCGGAACTCTATTTGGTCCATGTCAGGATCAGCTTGTTTATTGGTTTACTAGGGTACCTGTATAAGTTTGTGACATCACAAGAATGACATTAATGGTTGGGAAAATCACTCATCACAATGCATAATAATAATTAAATAAATTAATGAAAATATTATAAATTCAAAGCATGGACAAATATTAGAAAAATTTTATTTACCAAAATCAACATGCTCCCCTAAATCATGATTTCCCAAATCCTAATCCTCATTCTTATCTAAAAATTCTTTTTCCCATTATTATCATTCAAATTTATTTATAAAGAAAAATAAAATTCACAGAATGGTAATCATCCTAAGCATTTTATGTCTCCTAGTTTAGTTTAGTAAAGCGAGGATCAAGTTTGGGAATGAAATTGGTGGTTAAAGATCTATAATAGTTTAATACTAGTAATACAGTATCAAAATTAAGAATTTAAATTTATAATATTCTTTTGAATTATTCTTTTAATTCGGCTATGCAGGTTCTATGAGCTCTGAATTCACGACGTGTATTTGGTTCATAACGTGTAATGGTCTTGAAACTTCTCTTTATTTCACCTTATGATTTCTTTTCTAGTGCTTCTATCTTATACCCTATAAAATAAAAATAATATGAAATATTAGTCCCATCCAATAATTCTAAAAAATATTAGCATTAATTAAAATTAAATTCTAAAAAAGTAATAAATCTAAAATCTGAGAAAGTATTAAAAATAGAGTTGCCTATCAAAATATACTATTTTTTTAATGATCATTCAGCTTAAACATACCTGGTTTAGCTTGTTGGATTATTGTATATATATAACCATCTTATGTTCACCCAATTCTGACTTTGAAATCCACCTGACTTGGCTTGACTTATCCTCATTGAAATTGGGATGGAACTTGAAGCTGGTGACTAGAGTCTAAATAGTATAAAGACTACCCATAAGACTTTAGCATCTATAAATACATGATAAAATTCTTTTTCTTTATCTACCAGTTACATGTGCTTAGTTTCTTCATTTATTATCTTGGGTTCCATAGTCATCTCCTCAACTTCTTCTATTGTTACTGCTTCTTTTTGTTCTGTGTAGTCAGCACAATGTATTTTCAGCTCTTCTTCTTGTTCCTACGGTGCTCTGATATATTTTAAAAAAAATTATAAATGTGGTTTCTATTTATTCCTCCTCCTCCTCTTCTTAATTTAGGTTATATCCTATTTTTTCAAGGAATATTTGTATAAACTAAATTGACAAGGTATCTTCTTCTTCTTTGAATTATTCTTGTTCACTTTCTTCTAATTTTAGTATGATGAAGTGTTTTTCATCCCACTTGTGTTTTTCAGAAATTTTACCTTCATAATCATCTTATAAACCTATAAAATCAAGGTTATTGTTAATAGCATTAAAATCATCTTCATAAGTGGTATATACCTCTGCATTGTTATCCATTATTATTTATTTTTGGTGATCCTTGCTGAATTTTTCCTCCAGTTTGTGGGGTGTTATGTATTCAAATATTTTTTATAAATGTGGGAACTCGTTAGATTGATTTTTCATCATTCTATTACCATTGATTAGGTTCACCATATCCTCAAAAAGGAATGAAAACCTATCCTTTGTAGATATCATGCCCTGAAGCCTGACCATCACAACCAAAAATACCTAGTGTGGTAAAAATTAATAAAAAGTAAATAAATAAAAAACCTATACTAAAATATGGAAATAAAAAATATGAGAAAATAATTTTTATAATTTATTAAACAAAAATATTCTCTTCTCTTATCCCTAGAAAGGGTGCCAAAATTTTGATAGCCTCGTGGGCATTGTTAATTCCCATAGGGTTACCAAATTTAGAAATTTAGAAAAACATATCAAAAAAACACTATAATACATGGTAGTATAGGAATTTCAAGTCTGCGGTCGAACTCACAGAGATAAGGTTATATAAAATATCAATTTTATAAAATAAACCTAAAATATTTTATGAAATAGGATTAAAGTAATTCATTGAAAGAATAAATGATGATTGATGTGGATTTTTAAAAATTCAAAAAATGTGCTTAACAATTTTAAATCTGGGTTCATGATTTATTTTGGTATAAATTAATGAGAAATAAATCATAGGTGTCCAAACCGAGTTTAGTTGAATCCAGTGAACATGGTAAATAAACCAAAAATCACTGATGTTCCCTTTTCAAAATGATCAAGTTACTTAGAGTATTCAATAACTTGATAACTCATATCCATTTTTAAACATAGAAAATAATCCACCAAATGGTCATGGTGAGGACCATTCTATTGTTAATGCATTACAAATATCACTCCCTCACCGATCACACAATGGTTATGATCAAAAAATTAAAGAAGAGAATTGAGAAATTAGGGATATGGAAAAAGACCCAAATGAATTGAATTTAAAAATAAAATACCTTTAAACAATCAATCTCTCTTCATTAAATTTTCATTATATAAGGTCTTCCACCTCATTATATCCATGAGGGGGTATTAAAATAAATATCGTATTTGATGCATCAGGACACTAGTGGTACTTAAACCCAGTGGCGGCGACTCTCTAAATGAATTAATGGGGCGGTACCCTGGCCTCTTATTTATAAACTTCCCTTGGTATTGGGTAGCATTAAATGGAATTTAGGATGGGTCAAAAAGTTTTCATCGGTGCATCATGGGGTATAAAACATGTCAAAACAAAAATATACAATGACTTTGGTCATTTTTGGCCCATCCTGGACTTTACACGTCATGTAGTGATTAGAAGATGTGAAAATCTTGAACAACATGTATAGACTTCACACATATGACCTGGTTTATAAAATTTACTAATTATATGACACTTAATGTCAATTTTCTATTCCAAAAGCCACTTTTTTCTTCATTAATTTAGTTCTATACCCTGGAAGTTCTCCATGATCATCAATCTTTTTGGAATTCATTCTTTTAAGTGGATATGATGATTGTTTCTACATCTTTTACTCATCTCCCATAACTTATATCATCTTATAAAGAATGAAGAAAATATCAAGTGTAAATGAATGCATTTATAATAAAAATCATTAGAATTAATGATTTTTATTATCAAAAATGTATAAAATAAATGCACTTATCAGAATTAATCCTAATCCTTTCTTTGATGCATCATTATAGATTAAAAACCCTTCTTTAATACATTGTAATGTAAACATAGGTTCACTAATTAATCTTTTCTTCGGTTCCTTTAAATATTCATCATATTCACCTATCTAGAGGAACTTGGATCCTTACCTAGTTAACATGGTGAGAATATTAGATATTCATGAGAAATTCTCTATAAACCATCAATAATATCCAATTAAACCAAGAAAAATATAGATCTAAGTCACATTTTTTGTTCTGGGCCAACATTCAGTAGCCCCTATATTTGATAAATCCACTAATAAACCCTCAATTTAGATTATATATCCCAAAAATTCATCCTTTTAAATCCAAAATTCACACTTTTTAAATTTATCATATAGTTTATCATTAAGGTATTCAACACAATTATCAAGTGATCTACATGTTTTTCCTTTCTCTTCAAATAGATAAGAATATAAATTATAAATACTACCAAAAATTTATCAAGGTGATCTTTAAATAATCTATTCATTTAATCCATGAAGATGGTGGGGAAATTAGTAAGACCGAATAATATCACTATATACTTTTAATGTCCATACCTTTTATGTAATGTTGTCTTTGGTATATACACCTTCTCGACCTTCAATAAATGATATATAGAATGAAATTCATTCTTGGAAAAGTATTGAGATCCATGGATTTTATCAGAAAAATCATCAATACTGAGTAGTGGAAACATATTCATGATCGGGCTCTTTTTCATCTTTCAATAATCAATACATATTTCTATAAATATATATTTATTATTAACCAAAAGAAGTGGGTCACCCCAGGGTGATACACTTAGCTAAATGAATCCATTTACAGGGTTCTAAGGGAGTTGTTTCTACAATTCTTGGATCTAAATTGGGGCCATTCTATAAGGAGTAGTTAAAATAGGCGTGGAACTAGGTATTAGTTCTATTGATAAATCATCTTTACATTTTTGTGTAAGAATAGTAAAATCTTCAAAAAATACATAAAAAATCTTGTATAATAGGCATATCATTGATATTAATTTTCTCCCAAACCATCTGAGATAAAAAAAACCTTTTTAATTTGAATCAAGACCCATATAATGAAGTGATCTCCATCAAGAGTTCATATTTATCATCACATAGATAGATGATCAAATGTTGGTTTGGAATATCAAATGTTACTTCCCTTACTCAAAAATAGATGTGGGATTTATATAATGAAATACAATTTATACATAAGATAACATCAAATTAAAATAGAGTTAGAATAAAAATATTTCCATTAAGAAAATTCCTACACACTTCAACTGGAGAAGATCATAGGCTTAAGATGTGATCATCATTACATTATGGGTTTTCGGTACTAATTCATCATCTAATCATTAATGTGGTAATATAATACCCTTATCAAATTATTTATATATAAATGAGTTGGTAGATCCATAGTAAAATAAGATATTATAAGTTATAGAGTCGATGGTAAGTGTACCATTCACCACATCTTTATCATGCCCCTTATCATAAATAGTGATCACATGAGATTTCCCATTTTCCCTCTGCTAAAGAGGTTACTGATATTGATCATCAACATCAACCTTTATATTTTATCACTAGTTATATTAATTACCATAATTATATCATTTAAAGTATTGAAGCATGGGGGTGCATTGGTGGGTGTGTTCTTCTCTTCTATTGTGTTAACCATGTCATCCATTTCCTTTCAACATCCACAGGCTTTATGGCCCACCATTCCACATTTAAAGAAACTCTTATTTCCGTTCAAATAGTTCCCTTGATGTTTTTTCCCATATTTCTGGCATATATATTTCTTTAATTTCTATCAATCATATGATTTATTCAAGTTTTCATGAGACTTTGTCTTATTTTTCATATAAAAAACCATGCGAATGGTGGGAATCTCTAATTTCCATTTCCACCATGAGTGCACATCGAACAATTTCTTCATGGATATTAAATTATTTTATATCTGACTCCTTTAAATGATTTTTTATGCCAATAAATAATTAATCAACCTTAATTTCATGTTGAATGATAATACCATAAGTTTATATTGAAAGTCTTGTAAAATTTTCCTCATAGGTACCAACGGATTAATCATCCTTATTATTCATCTCAAGAAATTAATTATACATATTAATATAAAGAATACAAGGAAATTACTTATTAAAAAGTAATCTCTTAAACTAATCCCACTCTATAGAGTTAATATCTTCATGTTCCCTCAAGTTCTTGATAAGGGTATACCACTGATCTGTGTCACCTTCCAAATGTTAAACAACCAAGATTTATTTTTCATTCTCTAAACATTGGAGAATAGAGAATATATCTTCAGTGGTATAAATAAATTACTTAGAAACTAGTGGATCTATGGAACCACTAAAATAAGGTTGGATTTTCCTCATGAAGGATTAAACAAAACCTCGTTCCCTCTTTTTCTCATTTGGAAACTTTGTTTGGTTCATAGCTTGAGAATTTTATTTGAGAATATCAGTGAGATTTTTCATTACCACTCCAATAACATTTAGTTTTTTAGTAGGATAATAATTTCATTTTCCATCACATTCATCATTAACATGGTTCCTTCAGGTTCTATCTATTTAATAAAACCAAAAAACATTGTGTGAGAAACAATAATCATAATAGGAAACCATATAAACAAGAAATAAAAAACATTTATAGGATGTCTTAAATCATGAAACGTTATTTTTAATCTATAAAAACATAGGATTAACCTAGTTAATTCATGGTCATTATTCAAATCCTTCATGATGGTCGTAAAGAGTTTGATAATTCCTAAATCATATCCCATGGGAGTGTTAGGCCATGTGTGCATAAAGACATGTTGTTGTGCACTAGGTGATGATCGAGTCTAGATCAATGTGCCCTTTTTAGAGTCATTACTCATAGGTACATCTATTCTAGAGTCACATATGCTTATATTATTCAGAAAGGGGTGTAATTTCATGAAAACCACTCGCTCAATCCTTCAACAAAATTCAAGGACATTTTTCTATACTTTGAGTTATCCTTAGACTTATCCTTAGACATATCCCTAGGTATATCAATAAATATTTCTCATCCTGGTATAAAAATGTTAAATAAAACCTTTAATTGATACCAAATATATTAACATAGGTTTTTTATACATATTTATTACATTTTTTAATTAATATTCATTACATTTCATAAATGCATGCCTAAGGACCATAAAGTTTTACCATCTTTAGAGACTAATTACACAATCTTCTTATTTCCTAAAATATCTTCAACATCTCCCATAAAATATATTTCTTATTAGTACTCTTCATAGACATATCCTAATAAAACCTTTCTTCATAACCTTGGGAAAGGAAACATAATAAAGGGTGAACACATGTTCTTAGTAAGGGTAAATATGGAATATATCAATCAATGATTATATAAAATAATAAGATAAGCATAAGGCTATGAGATTATGAATATAACATAAAAAGTTAATACCCAATATATCTTGGATCATAAACATGAGCCTTGGAATAAAAAATTATCATTTAAAAATACATTAACCATTAGTGTGAGAAATCATCATAAATCAATCATAAACCACAAGTTCAAGTCATATAAGTATGGAATCATTATAAGTATATAAAAAATTTTGTATGTCAAGGTTAACATCCAATACTATAAAATAATAATGGATCGGGCATCAAAACCTATTTCCATTTTCATAAAGGATCATGAATCGTCACTTATTTCCCATAGTGGATCAAGCACATTGGCCAATTTCCCATAGTGGATCAAACACACCAACTTTTTTTCCATCATTATCTCATGAGATATAAAACATTACCCAATGCATTGGAGGGAGATATAAGTCTCATTAATTACATAATGGCCATAATACATACATGTTCCCTAAGATCATAGAACAATCATCATATCAAAACCCATGAAAAGAAATCAGTTTCATAAACATTCCATCATTTCATAACCCATGTAAAATAAATGATATTCATAAATATTTAAACATTTTATCATAGCATATCCCTTGGAAATGGAATGGGTATCATAAAAAAATTATCATCTTAAACATCAACAAAAACCATCCAAAGAAATAATAAGTTTGGTATCATTAGACCATATCCCTAGTAAAACATAAACAACACCAAAGTTTGTTTTTGTTGATGAATAGAAACTCAATAAAATATCATTAAAACTTTCTTAGGGAAATAAAAACTTTTCATTTGAAATCACTTCTTTAAAATATAAAAATTTCACAAATATTAAGGAAAAAATTTTCTTTCAAAATAAACTCATAAAATATTAAAGTAAGTTTGAAATAATTAAGTTTATATGAAGGAAGAAAATTTCATTCATGTCGTACACATTAAAACAAAGATTCTATTCACATTTTCAATAAAAAATCAGAACTACCTTGTTCGAAAAATGATAAGATGGTTCCTTTAAAACATTTTTATAAAAGTCAAAAATTGGTAGAAATTTATTTAAGTAATAATTAGATAATTTTAAAACTTTTGTCAAACTTTTTTAGAAAATATGGACTTGGAATAAAAAGGTCCTTTAACTAAAGAGTGAAATAAATCTGTTTTTTCCTTAAAAAATCCTTTTGTACTCTTGAGTATAAAAAAGTTAAGAAAATTAAATTAAGAAATGTATTTTCATGAAATAAATTGAGGATAATGGATTTATTAAGTTTATTTAAAGGTGGATCATAATATCCCATTATTTTATTCCTATCATAAATAATCCTGATAAAAATTAATATTGTAACATTAAACCTTTACTATGTTGGTATCTTTTGAATCATAAGTCTCATGAATGCAAGAACATTAAATGGATATGTATATCTAATAATTATCATGATAACTACCATAAAATACATTCATGGTAAGTATATGAATCACACCAAAAAATTGGCGTATAGGTCATGTGTCCTGTAGAAATAAAAGTGAGGCAAAGATCTCTTACATTAAGTCTTGACTTCCTTCATAAATGTTCAAATATAACACCCCCAAAATTTTTGAAATAGGAATATCAAATTTGATAGAATATGTAACATAAAAAACTAAGATTAGAAAATAATATAACATCTTGAGACTTTATAACATAATTATTTTTAAATGCATTCAATATATTTGATATCTTATGACACACACAACACTAGGTTTAAAAGTAGCAAGATAATCTGTTAAAATATTATTATTTAAACATGGCCCTCATAACAAAGTGGTTAAGTTGGTGGGTAAGAATAGTACTAAAAAAATTATAAAAATTTAGGTTTTAAAAAATGTATAAATAAAATTAAATGTTTTTCTATTTATTATAAATAAAATAACAATCATTTTAAGGTAAAATAATTGTTTTCTAAATAACTATATTTTTCGAAAACGCGGTTTAGTCATGTTTTGCGCACATAATTTCTAATTAATTTTTAACGCTTTTAAAAATTTTATTTGATAAAATAAACTTAATTTTTTTAATTTTATTATCAAAATTATATGAGTAGTATTTTTTGGGATTTTTATGAAATAATTCATTTTTTATGAATAGTGAAAAATACTGATTTTTACTAAAAACTAATTTTTTAAAAAATTATTTACAAAGTTAAATTATATATTAAATTAATTTTAAAGTAAAATTAGTTCAATTATATTATAATTTAAATAATTTTTCTCATTGAAACCAATTTCATATTTAATTTTTATATTAAAACTTTTTATATTTATGATAATTATCTCTTTGAAAACCCAATTTTTCATCGCATTTGTGGGTATGATTTTAAATTAAATTCTACTAAATTTATGAATTGAATTTCTAAAAATTGATTATATATTTATAATAATGATAATTTATTTTCTATAATATTTTCAACATAATTTTTTATCAAAATTAATAGTGAAAATTGTAAAAATTAATTACCATGGTTAAGGTAAAAAAGGGTTTACCGTGAGGTTAAACTAAGAAAATAGGGGTTAAAATGACCTAAAATTTGTAAAAATATTATTTAATTTCCATATTTATACCTTATTCTATCCCAAAATATAACTTTATGTTATTTTTAATATTTTTTACATGAATTAATTTATCATTTTCAATTCTTTTGGGAAATTTCTAAGTAATTTCCAAGAGGGTTCCCTTTCCCCAGTTATAAAATGGTACTCACTCTCATCACTTATTAACACCCCTAAAACCATTTTATTGACAAAAAACTACCAAAATATTTCCCTAATATAATTATAAATATTATATATCTTATATTTCTCCAAAAATACTATCCTTGGGTCCTTAAGAGGATATCCAAAGGTAGTTTCTCTTAGAGAAGGTAATTATTTTAACAAATCTCTTTCATTTTCTTTCTTCCTTTTCCAAATTTGATTATTTCTTAAAACATAATATAATAAAACCATTATCTCCCATATAATGATATGTTATTATGATTATGGAATAATGTATATCCATCTCCTCTTCTGTCAAATGGGAAATAAAATCATCAATAATGTGTATAGTGGACTATTGCCTCACAAATCGATGTAGTTCATTTTCCATCACTATCATTAAAGGATGGATATAATGATTAATTTAACACATTTATATGATATTTATGATATTATTATATTTATGTGATTTTAATATCACATTTACCTTTTTTCTTACCATTCTGTTTTAAATACAATAATGTCACTCATGTGTACAGCAGACTACCGCCCCGTAAAGTGATGTGATTTGTTTCTCACTTAAGAATTACATGTTATTTAATAAGGATAAAATGACTGGATATATGTTATATATATGATATGATATTTATTCTTGAAAATTAATATATCACCCAATTATTTACCCTTTCACTCGTCAATGGAATGATATTGTTGCTCATGCGTACGTATGGCCTACTGTCTCCACGAAGCGATGCAATTCATTTTCCATGTCCAACTTTCATAAATAGTTATAAAAATGTATCTAATGATTATTGATTATATTTATAAAATTATTATCATTATGGTTATTATATATATATATATACTATCTATAAGAACCGGAACTTTCTTGACAAAACACACATGAGAAAACAATGCAATTATCACCCGAAAAAATGAAAATAATAAAATATTATTAACAACAGGCCATAAAATGTTATTTTAGGATAGCATATGATATTATAAATATTATTATGGTTTTTTTATAAATTATTAATATGTTCAAAACCATTATATTATAGTTACATGCATGTATGAAGGAAATCAGACCTGAGGTAAGGGTTTCTCGTCTCACTTTTACTTCAATGAGACATATGTTGTATACAACACTTATTTCATTTAGGTGGTGTATATAATTCTTGTTTTATACTTTTTATCATGAATCTATTAATCTTAATTGTATTTAATGTTTCAATTTATTTCATTTCTTTTATGGTGCTTATGATTTAGAAGTTACAAATATGGTAAGGATTTATTTCACAATCTCATCATTATTTGGGATTGTTTATGTTTACATCTCCCATGGGGTATTATTTGATATTTATATCATTAAATAGATATATTTTATCAATATATAGTTATTAATTTTATTTTTCAAGTAATTTTACCATTTTTTCTCTCTTTAGTACTTAAAATGACTAACAAAATGTTTTATAGAAAATCAGACTTTATTTCTCCCATTAGTCAGAAAACCTTTTTCTACAAAATTGATGTTTTCTAAAACTATTTTAAATTTTTTTAACCTTTTAAAAATGATTTTTTAAAGAAATTTTTCCCCATTTTTACTTTTTACAAAAAAAATAAAAGGAATCTTCATGTCATTTTTAAAAAACTACATGTTTGGTTTCTACCGAAAATTGGAAAAGAATATTTATTTTAACATATAAAAAATGAATGGTATTTCCTATCAGCATAACCAATAAATATTTTAATGATTATTTATAAGTTTCAAAATCATATTTTAAATTAAAATCATTTTCAATTTTTTTTTTGAACATTTCATTTTAAAATATTATTTTCAAAATGTAAAGGATTTCTTCCTCATAAATGTTTTAAAGATATTTTCATGGTATTTTTATTAATAAATGACATCAAACCTATATTTTACTCATAATATACTGGAGATGTGTTTTATTAATACTATAATTATTATTTATGGATGCTTTATGATCAATTTGATTGGGTATGTACAATTTTATTACCATTCACTATTTTACACTAGATGGTTTATAATTATGTTTATGGATTGGGGTATATATAAAAAATTTGTATGTTAGGTTTTAAATATGAATTTTTATGTTGATTATGTTTCACCCCTTCCATATGAGTAATTTATTAGAATTATTAAGTGATGGTAGGGACCCTCTATATCCCCTCGATGCATCGATAGGTCTAATGAGACAAACTAGATTGTATTTTGGCTGAGGCCTTACCCATTTATTTAGATGTCATAGAAAAATGCATCAATGGTATGTTTTAGATGTCTTGAATTATTAATTACATCATTATGAATTCAATTATTGATATTTCATATGATTATTCTATTATTTATAATATCCATGGTTATTTTTTCTATCTCATTTGATTATTTATATGAAATTATTTGATCATAAATTACTCCTACTATATTATTCTCATGTTATTGATTAAATGGAATGTGTTTCAATTATTTACCTTTCCATATTGATTATGAATTATTTATTCCTATCTTCCACTATACACTTACCATTACTAAGCATCTGATCTCACCCATTCCTTGTGTTTTATTATCCCTAGGATAATAGGAAATGTTTTTTGATTGATATACAAGGATACGCTATGAGGAATAATGGGGTTACAAAATAAAATACTTTGTGTATTTTATGTTTTTAATTATAATAATAACATAATTTATCTATCTAGTTTACCAAGACTAATAATCTATTCGGTCCTTTAGGATGTCATTGCTTGTATCTTAGTCCAATATATTAAAGTAGACATCAAATCCGGGCTACTAGGGTTAGGGTCAATATAGTTGGTATTAGAGGAAGTTTAGTATAGACCATGGGAACTAGATTTGGGAAAACATTATAAGGTAACATAACACAATTATATACATTGAGTATAAGAATATAATAACATCCTAAAGTTTTGGTATGTAAAAGACTATGTGGTTTTTTAGGAACACATCCATGTTTGTATTCTGTAAGTGTACATGGTTCTGGAACAGATGTACCTAGGTGTAATAACTTTTAAAAGGGTACATTGGGATTGACCCAATCATCACCTGGTGCATGAAAATGGGCCTTAAAGCACTCCAAGATTGACCCTCCTAGGGTATATGACTGGGATAATTAACATTTTCTTTACAAACCATTATAAAGGATTTAAAGATATATTTATTATTTGGAAACATACCCAAAGAAACCATGATTATAATTATGATATTATTTATGCATAAATTATTAAATTTATGTTAATTATTTCAGTAGTTTTGGTATTATACATTATTTTTCATAATGATATGATCTACTCGAGTGTATTCCACTATTTAAAAATGGTGTGTAATGGAAGGAATGGGAACCGTATTAATGCATGTACTCTATGTGGGGATTTCCCTCTAGGGAAAGATAATGAAGTAGGAGAAGAACCTATAGCTGGAACATATCAAATTATAACCATATTAGGTTCATTTAATCATATAATAAGTAATAACCTTTCTCGTATAGAGCATCCTACTGATCCACCATGTGGTGTAATGATGTTATACCAATATATGTGCCAATAACCTCTATCATTCAAAGGGAATAAAAATCCATTTTTAGATAATAAATTGATAAGTTCCATATAGAAGAGGTTTCTATATTTTAGAAATAGTGAAAGCGATAAATTTTTCATTGACTTTTATCATCTCTCTAGAGATGTAAATCAATGTTGGTCATTAATTTAAAAGTCTAAGGACGAGGAGGAACTAACAATAATGGAGTGGAAGGATATCATGGTACTCTTATTGGAAAAATATTTTTCTAATGAGTAATGAGTAGATATGTAAATACTGTTCTTGAGTCAAAAAAAAAGAAGTTGAAATTTTTTCTAAGTATGAAGTGAACTTTAGAAGGTTACCAAGGCTTGTTGCAGACTATGTACATAATACAAAGAGCAAGATTGACTATTTCATTAATTGGATTAAGCCAATCATCCAAAGGGAAATAGTCTCCCAAAATTTCTCATTATATGAGGATATGATATCATATTTTATCAAGATTTAAAAATAATTCTCTAATTCATATTTATTTGAAGGGAAAAAAGGGAAGAAGATGATGACAGAGAAAAAATGGATAAGGGAAAGAAGGGTTTTCCCACATGTGATAATTATGGAAAGAATCACTCTAATGTTTTCTTAAAGTTAATGAGAGTTTTATATAATTTTGGTGAAAAATGATATAATTCTCATGATTACAAGGGAAAGAAATAAATTTCCAAGGTTCAATTATTCAATTGTAAGGATATGGGGAACTATGCATTGAATACCCCATGCATCAAGGAAATATACCTCAAAAGAAGCTATGGGATCAAGGTAAATATTATGTTATTACCATAGACAAAGTGTAATGATTAATATTCTTGTATTTAGATTAAATAATTATATTATATGAGTATTTTATCAATGATATTCTAGTTATAAGAATCATGAAATTTACAAGGATGGTACTAGAGTACTATTTCTTAAAGGAATTGAGAGTATATGATTGGTACTAATGACTAAGAAAAGAGATTTAGTGAAGAGTTGAACTTCTTGAAAATGCATTATTGAGGGATAAAAACCCTTAATATGTTCCCTATGTGAGATAATAATGATATTTTTATGGGATAGTTTTGGTGAACATGAAATTATTAAGAGTATTTATGGTTTATATTATTTTTTTTGAGTTTACTCTAAGAATTGATTTATGGAATATATCCAATAACATCAGATTTTATATTTGGAAGAATTCATGTTTTAATTAAGGTTTTATGGTGATCAATGTATTTACATATTTTTAATGTGACATTAAGATCCACTTTATATTGTCTAGAGAATATAATGTTAATTTAGAGACTTTCCTTTAAAAATATTGACTTTGAATTTGGACAGGAAAATTTTAGATGAGTATTCAGGTTAACTATTTATGTAATGTATTGAGATGAAATTGGGGTGTTATTTTATAACTTGTGCTAACCATATTTTTCTTGGAAAATATCTAGAGATATTATAAATAACTTGTCATTAATTTATTGAGATAATGATATATTAATTGATAATTTTAGTGCATTAATCATAAAACTTTTTATTGTATTTTAATTTCATAGAGTAAGATATGAAGTAGGAATTAATTAAACCATATACAAAAAAATAAACTATTCCTGTGAAATAGGATGATATCAAGTAATTATATTTTCATATATTCTCATTCTAGATGGTAAAGGGATTCCTCAGATCTAGGAATAGGATATAGAAACAAAATTTTATCCGAAAACCATCATTTATGTTGAACTGGTGGTTTTTTAATCATCATAGATTTATGGTTTTGAGGTCCTTAACTTTCCATTTATCATTCACTTTCTTGTGATCAATGACCAATATCACTCTCTATAATTATTTAGGCTTTTCATCCATGTCCATATCTTTACTTTCCACCAATGTTCTCCAACCTAGAATCATAGTTATATTTTATTCTATATGACCTTTATATTTCCCATTCTCTCTTATTATGTGGATATTTTATAAACCCTTTTTATGATGTGGGTTTTCAATAAAGGTATTTTCAAATTTCAAACCCTTTATTATCAAGATCAAGATTAAATTACGAGCATGTGAATTTATTTAAAGGGGAGAATGTAACACCCCAAGATTTTTAAAATGAGAACATCATGTTTGATAGCATGTGTGAGATAAAACACCAATATTATAAGATAATATAATATATTGAGGATTTTTTATACATTTCTTTTTAAATAAATTCAATCTCTTTGATAGCTTGTGATTCATGCAACATCGGGTTTAAATGAAACATGATACTCTATTAAAATATTATTTTTTAAACATGACCATTATAACCTAGATTTTAAATTGAAGGGTATGAATAATACTAACTAAATTAAAAAAAAATAATGGTTTACACATGTATAAAATAAATTCAATGGTTATATATTTATTGGAAATAACATAATAATCATTAAAAAGTGAATGAAATGTTTTCTAAAAAACTTTATTTTCTTAAAAGGTGTTATAGTCGTGTGTTGTGAAAATAATTTAAAAATGATTTTTACTAATTTTAGAAAATTTATTTTAAAAAATAAACTTCATTTTTTAAATAATCATATCAGAATTATCTTAGGGTGAATTTTTGGATTTTTCTAAAATGTCTCATTTTTTTATTAATAGTGAAAAATACTGATTTTTACTAAAATATTCCTTTTTGTTTAAATAATTTACAAAGTTAAATAATATTTTAAATTTATTTTAAATTAAAATTAGTTTAATTATAGTTCAATTTAACTAATTTTTGTCATTATAATTGTAACAGACCAACATGGGTCAACCAAATCATACACTCAAGTCGGTCGTCACTAGGTGAGGTAAAGCAAGAAAATAGAACAAGGCCTTGTATACAACAAAACAAGAAAAAAACTATTGTACTATATTGAAGAAAATATATGAAAAAAATCCATAAAATCTAATCCAAACTGTATAAACCCAAAATTATGAATAAAATAAGACCAACATGTCTCCATGTGACTAATAGTCACCTCTAAACCACCTGAACTGAAGGTAAAGACCAAAGGCGAATCTGACATGCTATAGGATGTCCTTCCCTTTACCTGTATTCTGCAATACAACATCTAAAAACACCAAAAGAAAAAATTAGGGTGTGAGTAAAACACCCAGTTGGATACCACCATAGATTCTATACATGGTCTAATAATAAGAATGCAATAGTTCTACCTTTTAAAACAAAAATAGTTTTATATAGAATTTTCATTAATCTAATTCATTTGTAAATCATTTTTCTTTTGGTTTTAAAAAATAATTTCATATTATAAAAAATATATATATGACAAGTATAATTGATATAAATAGGGAATCATATTTCTAAATCAAGAGGTAAAAAAGTAAACACATATCTATGAAAGAACCTATCATGTGAAGCAATGTGATACAACCTCATAATAAAACTAGTGACCAATAATCCATGATAAAAATAACTGTGAGAAAATAACCATAAATAAAAAATCACCCCATATTGGGCCCTCACCTATGGGAAAATATATACTAGACATTAGATATCCTAAACAAGTATAAATTTGGATCCAGAAAATATAGAGTCCTTCCACAATCCATCGATAGCCAAAAAGCTACCTCCTAGTGGTGCCACACACACTAAGGATACCTGTGTATCTTTCCAAATGCACTCATGGTTCCCAATGTGCCAATTATAAAAAATAAATTTTTAAAACTATTCTCAAAATTTTATAAAACATTTTCAAATCCAATACAATCTTCTTTGGTGTTTGAAAACCCATATCCAAATCAAGAAAATCTGTTTTCAAAGAAAAACCCTTTTTTAAAACATTTTCCTTTTCTATAAATCCTTTAAAAATACATATCACTTAAAATAAATGAACAACATAAATTAATTTAACAAGAACAAAAAAAAACATTTTATTAACCCATTGTATAGAAAAAACTACCTCTAAATAATATAAACCTAGCTACCTTTGACCATAGTGACTAGAAACCATGAGAACAATATTTGATAGACAAGGCACGCTAAGAATCGAGAATGGATCAATAGAATCACTATCTGATCACAAATATGAAACATAATCACAAATAAAAAATGTACATGACCAAAGGAAATATGAACTAAAAGAAATTCTTTCTCAAAGAAATGCACTACAACTACAACAATGGTCAATCGCTAAACAAAACTATTTGGGATGGTTGATGGTCTCCAAAATTTTGCCTAGGATTATCTAGGTAGAAAGGGATAAGGTTTGAAAATGAATGAAGGAAAAATAAGTTGTGTGATGCCCTAAAATATCAAATTTTGATGATTACATGATTTTTAATCCCATTACATTTCCTATAGTCCACAAATCTCATATATATCAAAAAACCCATTGCCTTTTTATTAAAAACATGGTTTTTAAAAATACATGATGTGAACATGTAACATGGCATGTAAACCCATCACATCCTGAGCCTATTTCACGGAATATTCCAAGAGAACATTACATCACGTGAAATACCTTTACATGGCTTGTAATCACCCTAAAGACTAAATAAAATATTTATTTGAGTGAAAAAACTCAAAAACCCCACTACGAGCATTCTATTAAATTGGGAATAACCCCGCTGAGTCTTTGAAATGTTTATACCTAGAATTCATTAATTAAAATAAATATTCATCCATGAACTTTAGGTAATTTTACCCAATAAATTATCTCCATAACTAAGAAGCCCACAAATTCACTCAAACAAGGCTAATAAGCAAATCATAAATGAGGGAGTGCTTGAAAAGTGAAATTGGGTGTTACAATATCCCCACAAAAAAATGGTTTCTTCCCTATGAATGCCCTCGGATTCCTAGACCCACAAAAATTTAAGGTCATTATTGCCTCATAAAAATTTACTTCTCCCATTTTTCATGTTTATCACATATTCACTACTTTAGTATCCCAACTAGATGAATCATTTTACCGCACAATACCTTCTCTCGGTGATCCATAATCTGAACTGGCTTCTCAACTAAAGTGGTGTTGGTCTCAAGATAAGAATCATCCCATCTAATCACATGGGAATGATCTGGTACATACCTATTCATCTGGAAAACATTAAATTCATCATGGATAGATTCCAAAATAGATCGAAAGTTCATCTGATAGGCCACCCTTCCCAATCGTCCAATGATCTCAAACGGGCCCACAAACCTCAGTACCATTTAACCCTGCTTACCCAACCAATGATGTCCCAAGAAAGGTGAAACTATAATAAATACATGATCACTAACCTCAAACTCCAATGGCAGATAATGACATTCCACATTATATTTATGATAACTCTGTGTCATAATCAATCTCCTCCGGATCAACAACACCATCTCTGTCATTTCCTAAATGAGACTCGGTCTAACCATGGACCACTCCCCCAAATCTTCCTAGTAAAAGGGATATCTACATGGACTCCCATACTAATCCTCAAAGGGAACCATCCTAATCAAGTCCCGATAACTATTGTTATGTAAAAACGTGACCAAAGAAAAAATCCCAAGATCATCCAAAACCAAGCACACAAGCCCAGAGTATATCCTTTAAAACTCAGATAGTTCTCTCTATTTGTCCATCCATATATGGATGATAATATATGCTCAATATAATTTGGGAACTCATCACCACTTGAAAACCTTTATAGAACCTAGATGTGAACCTCTGGTTACTTTCAGATACAAACATAGAGGGAAATCCATGAATACTTGCAATCTATCACACATACAAGTACCTAATCTATTCCAACATTGTCATATCCTTAATAGGGAGGAAATATTTTTATTTCATGATTCAATCAATTATCACCCAAATATCATCATTCCCACTAGGTTTTTGTGGAAAACCAATGATAAAATCCACAGAAACCTCATCCAACTTCTATATCGGGATGGGTAAGGGATGCAACAAACTAGAAAGTCTCTAGTATTCCGCCATAATTTTCTAAAAAGTAATACACCACAATAAAAAATCTGAAACCAAACACCTCATTCCTTTCCACTAATATCAACATCTCAATTCATGATACATATTTTTATCCCTAGGGATCACAAACCAACAAGACTGGTGTCCACTATCTAAAAACTATTTCCTTGGGGAAAACAGAACAACCAACCTACCTTGGAAGCACAAATCACTATTGGGAGACCAAGAACACTCACCATAGGTATTCACACCATAAAGGCTTTCACTAAAGTGTTAACACTTGGTGTATTATACCTTCTTGATCAAAACTCGCTCATCAAAATATGACTCATCTTTCATCGAATCCAAGAACACCTGTCCACCACAATCTTCCACTCCCATGCTCATCTCAATAAACAAACTCATCAGAGGTCACTCCTTGAATAAATCCTTCATGGATTGTGATGTTAAATCTATTCTCAATGCATTTACATACACATTTCCTTTCTTATGACTCTATGCAATAACAAAATCTAAATTCTGAAGATACTCTACCTAGTTTCTTTATCACAAGTTCATATCCCTATGAGTAAAAATATATCTCAGGATCTTATTATCAGAATAAATTGTAAACTGGTCCCCAAAGAGATAGTGTCACCACATTTTTTGTGCATGCATAACCACTTCCAAATAAATATCATGGGTAGGGTAGTTCCTTTTGTGAGGGAATAACTTGAGTGATCCATAGACCACCACCTGTTTTCCATAAATCAAGACACGTCTTTAACCCATAATAGAATCATCACAGAAAACTTCATAACCCAAACTTGATTCCAGAAGAATAAAAATTGGTGATGAATTCAACTTTATCTTCATCTCCTCAAAATACCTCTGAAAGTTGTCGTTACACTCAAACTTTACACACTTATGGGTTAAAGTAGTCATTAGAGATGGGATCTTGGAGAAATCCTAAAAAACTATATATAATAACTAGCCAATCCCAAGAAGCTTCAGATATCAATCAAATTTTTGGGATTATCCCAATACATAACATACTATATCATTTCAATATCCATTGAGACGCCCCTCTTAGATATCACATGGCCTATAAATTTCACTTCCCTAATCCAAAAATCACATTTGGAAAGCTTACCATAAATATGATGTTCCCTCAAGGTTCGTAGAATGATAACCAACTAGTACTTGTGCTCCTCCTCTAGCATGGAGTACTCTAATATTTCATCTATGAACATAATAGAAAAATATTCCAAGAACTAGAGAAATATCTTGTTCATCAAATCTATAAAAACTACAGGAGTGTTAGTCAGACCAAATGGAATAACTAAAAACTCAAAATTCCCATACTGACACTTGAACATTGTCTTAGGTATATCCACTTATAGGAACCTTAAGTGGTGGTACTTTAACTGTAGATAAATATTCGAAAACCAAAATTCCTCTCTATACTGTTTAAAAATATCATTAATCCTAGTAAAAGGATATTTTTTCTTAACGATCACCCAATTTAAATTTTGATAATCAGTAAAAATTCTAAGACTCCCTTATTACTTTTTAGAAAATAGTATAGGTGAAGCCCAAGGTGACATGCTATAATTAATTAATACTTTATCCTCTAGATCATCAAGTTTTACCTTAAGTTTCACCAACTTAGAAGGGTCCATTCAGTAAGATGGCGTAGCAACAAGAATCGTATCATGGAGAAGGTAAATAGTAAACTCAACCTCTCTATATGGAAGTAAAATAGAAAAAACCAGAATGGAATTGAGGTATTCACTCACCACTTAAGGAAGTAATCCACCAAAACAAGGGTCAACTTCTTCTAGAAACGACTCAAAAAACTGAAATAGGTTTACACTGAAATATGGAACAACATGCCCTTACCTTCCCAATATAGAATCCCACTCACCCTAAAATATATGAGTGAACCCATCGGTAGATAAAATTTCTACCTGATAGAAATAAAATTATATATGTTCCTTAACACTAATCATCTAATCCTTACGGATAATCAAGTCAAATATTTAAACATAAAGCACCAAGAAGTCCTATTCTACCTCAAAGTCGATTATCATCACCCGAAATGTGGGACAATTGAAACTTTGTTTGGAACTCTTTCCCAAAGGTGTGGAAAGACACAACAATCATGTAATATTTTTCGAACACAATCCCAACACATTAACTAAATTTGAATATATAAAATAATGAGTAGTATCTATATCAAACAAATCTAGAACCATAGAAGATGAAATAAACACCATACCTCTAACAATAGTTATAATTATTCCAAATTCCTCTAAAGAATACTATTCCATATAAATTTTTCTAGTCTTAGCCACATGAACATCCCCCTTTTACTAAGGATTTGAACCACCACCCATAGAATAATTGATACGAACCTATAAACTCTTGGTGAGAGTGGATCTTTCCTTACTACCCTGAGACATCCTTTCACATAAATGCTTTACATGTCCTGAAAATCTAAAATTATGATAAGTCTAATGAGTCTTCTAATAGTTAGGGATAGTATAACTTGATTTCCCACACTGATAGTAAATAATATATTTCTTCCCTAAAAAATACCTTGAAACTAGTCTTAAGGAAAATTGGATACCTTTGCGCTTCCTTTTCTTGCTAGAAGATACACTCTGGCTAAGAAATGAACCACCTAAAGCTCCACCCAAACCAATCTTCCCAGGTTTTTCCTTCCTCATCCAAATATATTTTTTAACTACCACCACAAAGGTCATAAGGAACATGTGAATCAACATTGAATTAGTATCAAACCTTAGTCCTAACTCAAACCTCTGAGCCTTTAGGTACTCATTAGTGATAAGATCTAGTGCCATATCACCACTTCAAAAAAAGGTATAATACTCCAAAAGGGTATACTCCCCATGATCAAAGTTTAGAAACTAATGAGTCTTTTATAAACATAATGTCTCAGGGTAAAACTTTTTATTAATTATTTTTTTGAAATAATCCCAAGTAATGTCCTCATGTATCTTAGCTTGCAAAATAGATTTCCACTATCTCCTTTATGGTCCCTCGAGAATGTACATGAAAAAACCCACCTTAGAGTCTTCAAGAGTCTTTAATAAATTGAAGACCCTATCAATTTTCTCAAGACACTCCTAAGATTTGTGTGTTCCTTTGTCATAATGGAATACAGGTAGATGCTTCTTAGTGAACTCAATTATATGATCCACTACATGTCCTAGGTTCTTTAAACCCAATTAACCTAGAGTTTGAATGGTGAAAATAATAAATTCAACCAAGGAAGGCTCCACTAGATAATTTTCTTGTGGAATATATCTTATGGATTCCTCTCTTGGCTTTAGAAAAGTCCTTCTCAAAGGAATTTCTTGTTAAACATAATAAAATAAAAAATTATATCACTATCACATTCAAAAAGTCTTAAGATCGGTTCCTTATTTCAAATCAATGATTTAAAACAATAAGATTTTAAAGAAATTAAGAATTATTATCAGTTAGATACATCTCAAAAAATTAATAGTTCATTATAAATAAAATTCCTATACAGTTCATTCAAATGACACAAAAACCCAAGTCTCAAACCTGGTAAAAGTCCCTCACCACCCATTGTAACTTGAGTTCAATAATGGAAATGAGCTGGCCAGGCATCTTTTCCTAACATACTATATGAATTACAATGTTCATAACTCCTATCTACCCATGAAATAGAACCAAACTTAGGCAGTGTTAACACACTTTAGGATAAGTCTTCCCTTTGATACCAAATTATAACAGACTAACCCAGGTCAACCAAACCATACACCTGAGCCATCTATCACCAAGAAAGGTAAAGAAATAAAATAGAACAAGGACTTCTATATAACAATACCAAGTCAAACAACCATAGTACTATGAGGAAGAAGAGATACAACCAAATCTATAAAATCCAAGCTAAACCAGATAAACCTAAAAGTATGAATAAAACAATACCAACATGTCTCTGTGTGACCAATAGTCACCTCTAAACCATTCAAACTGAAGGTGAATACCAAAGGAGAAGTCAATATGATACAAATTTCCATTTACTTTACTTGTATCCTACAATAAAACATCTACAACTTCCATAACATAAAAATTAGGTTGTGATAAAAAAACACCAAGTATTATTCCACCACAGATTCTATAAAAGGTCTAATAACAATAATACAATAGTTCAATCTTTTAAAAAAAATAGTTTTACAAAGCATTTTTATAAATACCATTAAATTGTAAATTATTTTCTATTTGGTTTTTATAAATACTGTCATATTCTAAAAACAATAAATATGACATGTATAAGTGATATAAATAAGAAATCATATCCATGCATCAAGATGTAAGAAAGTGAACACGTTTCCATGAAATAACCTATCATGTGAAGCTATGTGATATAACCTCATAATAAAACCTATGAGAAAAAATACATGACAAAAACAATCATGCGATAAATAACCATAAATGGAAAAGAACTTAATATTAGTCCCTAGCCTATGAGACAATACTTACTAGACACTCAATATCCTAAACAAAAATAATTTTAGATCCAACAAATATCGATTCTAACCACTATCCATCAATATCCAAATGTTTACCTCCTAGTGGTGACACACAGAATAAAGATACATGTGTCTCTTTCCCAATGCACCCAAGGTTCCAAATGTGCCAATTGTCAAAATATATTTTCAAAACCATGATCACAATTTTATAAAAAATAAAAGACAATAAAATCTGATTTGGTGTTTGAAAACCTATTTCCAAATCATGAAAATACGTTTTCAAAACAAAACCCTTTTTGAAAACATTTTCCTCTATAATCAATACATTAAAAACACATATCACATCAAATCAATGAAAACCCAAAAGGAATTTACTATTAAAAATATAAATTAATTTCATTAAACCATTGTGTAGAAAAAACTACTTTAAATAGGTATAAACCTAGATATCTTTAACCATGGTGATTAGAAACCATGAAAATGGCCTTCGATAGACAAGGCATGGTGAGAAACTAAAATGGATCAATAGAAAACACTATCCAATCACATACATGAAACCTAATCATAGACAAAGAAATACACACAACCAAAGGAAAAAATAACTAGAAGGAAATATTACTAGTAAAAACACACCAAAATCACAACAATGATCAATCAATGAAATTAACGATTCACGAGGGTCCAAGGTCTCCAAAATCACCCCTAATAGATTCAAGGTTAGGAGGGAGAAGGGACACAAATGAATGAATAAAAAATAAGTCATGTGAAACCCTAAAATCCCAACTCATGACTACTACATGACATGTAATCCAATTACTTATCATGTAATCCATGAAGCACATATATGGTGAAAAACACATTACCTTTTTATTAAAGACCCAGTTTTTTTACAATACATGATGTGAACCAATTACACAGCATGTAAACACATCATTCCCTAAACCTATTTCATATAAACTTACCAAAGACCATTACACAGTGTGTAATACCTTTACACTGTGTTCAATTTCCCTAAAGACTACATAAACTACAATTTTAAAAAGAAAAACAAAAAAAACCCAACTCTAGGAATTCTCTAAACTTAGTAATAACACCACTAAGTCTTTGAAATGTGTATACCTAGACTCCATTAATTCAAATAAACATACAACCCTAAACTTTATTTCATCTCGTCCAGTAAATGATATTCATTCCTGAGAATCCCACTAATGCACCCAAACAAGGATGATAAAAAAAGGGAGTACCTGGAAAGTTTGATGTGGTTTTATAGTAATAAATTTATTATTGAATTTTGATATTAAAACCTTATATACTTATGAGAATTTTTTCTTCGAAAATCCTCTTTTTCATAGTGTCTGTGAGTATAATATTAAATTGAATTCTTCCACTTCTATGAATTGAATTTAAAAAATTATTCCATATTAGAATCACCATAATTTATATTATCTAATAAGGTAATTTTTTTACTAAAAAATACTAAAAACAATAAAAATAATAATTTCTCCATTTAAGGTAAAAATATGTTTATTGTGGGGTTAAACTAAGAAGATAAGGTTTAAGATGATCAAAAACATGTAAAAATGTTATTTTCTTGCCAAATTTAGACATTATATGATACCAAATTAGAACCTGTGGTTATTTGGAAGCTTTTGGGATGTGAATGACTTTATAATTTTGGGTTTTTTGGAAAACTTTCTTTGTAAATTTCATGAGGGTTTCATTTTCCCCCTTATAAAAGGAAACTACATACCCTCACTTATTTACACACAAAAATTCATTTTTCTCATAAAAATACAGCCTAAATATCTCCCCAACATATTTAAAATATTCTATAGCTTATGGTCCTCCCAAAATACCATCCCTAGGGTACTTAATAGGATATCAAAGGTAGTTTCTCTTAGAGAAGGTTATTATTTTAACAACGATCTTTCATTTTATTTATTTATTTTCTACATTAAATTATGTCTTAAAACATAAAATATAATAAAAATATTTTATTACATATAATTATATTTTATTATGTTGATAGAATAATATTTATTCATCTCCACTTCCATCAAATGCAAAAATAAAGTATCAATTGTCTGTGCGGCGGACTACTGCCTCACAAACCGATGTAGTTTTTTTTCCATCGCCACCTTTCAAGGATGGATATAATTATGGATTAAGAACATGTATATTATGTTTATGATATTATTATAATTCTGTAATTTTAATATCAAATATTCCTTTTTAGATTTAATTTAATTTAAAATGTGATAATGTCGCTTGTGTGTAAAGAGAACTACCACCTCATGAGGTGATATAGTTTTTTATCACTTAAACTTTACATGGAATATAATACAGATAAAATTAATGAATATATGTGATATATATGAGATGATATTGATTTTTTAAAATTAATATATCACCCACTTTCTTACCCATTCACTCTTTAAGGTAATGATATCATTTTTTGTGTGTACGTACGGCCTACCGTCTCCACGAAGCGATGCGATTCATTTTCCATGTATAATTTTTATAAATATTTATAAAAATATATATAATAAGTAAATATTATATTTATAAAATTATTATAATTATGGATATTATATGTATATATATATATATATATCCTATGTACAAGAACCTGAACATTCATGACAAAACACGCATGATAAAACAAGACAATTAACACATAAAACAATGAATATAATTAAATATTATTACCAAACGGGCAGTAAGATGTTATAATAGGATCATATATGATATTTTAAATATAATTATGGGTTTTTTTATAAATTAATAACATGATTAAACAATTATAATGGAGTTAATAACACGTATGAAGGAAATCGTACTTAAGCTAAGGGTTTCTCATTTCACTTTTACTTCTGTGAGACATATGCCATATTCACTAATTATTTACTTTGTGTGGTGAATATAATGTACCTTTGATATGTTATAATTTTATTCTATTTATCTTAATAGTATTTAAAATTTCCTTTTATGTTATCTCATTTATGAGGATTACGATTCAGAAGTTAGTAAAGTGGTAAGAGTTTATTTCACAATCTCGTTATTATTCGGGATTGTGTATGTGTACATCTACCTTGAGGAAATTAATTGATATTTATATCATAAAATAAATATATTTTATTAAAAATTAGTTATTTATTATATTTTTCAAGTAATAGTTCCATTTTCTACTCGTTAGTACTTAAAATGATTGAGAAAAATATTTTTAAGAAAACCCAACTTTATTTCTCTTTTCGGTCTAAAATCATTTTTCATCAAAAATTGTTTTTTATAAAAAAGTTTTCAAAAATGTATTTAACCTTTTAAAAATTATTTATTAAATAAAATTCCACCCATTTTTAAGGTTTAAAAAATTTAAGTGAATATTTATATCATTTTCAAAATAATGATCGTTTTGATTTTATTGAAAATGTGAAAGGAAAATTTATTTTATTGTATATGGAATGAACAAAATTTTCCTCTATTATGAACACTCAATGTTTTAATTATTATTTTTAAAAAATGTAAAGTTATTTTCAAATAAATGTATTATCAAAATGTTTTGTTAACTTTTCATTTTAAAAGGTGATTTTAAAATGAAAAGGTTGTTTTCCTCAAGAATGTTTTTAAGGATATTTTAATGATATTACTATTCATAAACAAAATAAAACCTCTATTTTAATTATGATACAATAAAGATATGTTGTTTTGATACCATATTTATTATTTCTATAGATGTTTTATTATCATTTTTATTGGGGATGCCTATTTTTATTATCATTCACCATTTTACTCTGGATGGTTTATGATTATGTTTATTAATTAGTGTAAGTATTAACATTTCATATGTTAGTTTTAAAATATGAATTTTTATGTTGATTATGTTTCACCCATTTTAAATGAATAATTCATTATACATAGTAAGAGAGGGTTGGGACCCACTATATCCCATCGATGTATTGATAGGTGTCATGATACAAACTAGATTGGGTTTTTGGATGATGCCTTAACCATTTATTTAGATGTCTTGGAACATGGTCTTAATGGTATGTTTTAGATTTTTGGAATTATGAATTCCATAATTTTTTATTCAGTTATTGATATTCCATGTGATTATTTGATTAGTTAGAATATCCATGGTTAAGTTTTCAAGCTCCTGTGATTATTTATATGGAATTATTTGATCATTATTTAATCTTTCCATATTATGATCAATATATTGATTAAATATATTTTTTTATGTTATTTACCTTTCAATATTTATTAATAATTATTAATTAATATCTTCCATTATACGTTACACTTTCTGAGCATCTGAGCTTACCCCTTTCTTATGTTTTATTTTCCCCAGGATACCAGGAAGTGTTTTTTGATTAAAATGTACGGATACACTATGAGTAATAATGGAATTTTAAAATAAAATACTTTGTGTATTTTATGTTTTGAAATTTTTATAATAATTTAAAGTATGTATCTATTTTTCCAAGACTACTAAACTATTCATTCCTTTTTGATGTGATTCCTTATATATTATTCCATTATAACAAAATAGACACTAAATATGAGCTTCTATTGTCGTGGTCTCTACATAAAACCTCCTATATAATAAATATATGTTTATTATAAATTTATTAAAGAACTATAATCATATTTATCGCACCATATATAACTTACTTATGACCTTTTATAACATTTTTAATAATATTTCCTTGTTAAAATCATGTTTCGAATAAAAACTTCTCCACTTTTCATTTATGTTTTGGTTCAGTATTTTCAGTACTTTTACATTGATAATGATTCCATCATCTCTAAAATTTTAACCAAGATATAAATATAATATATATTCATTACATATTTATTTATATTAATTCATTAATTTAATAGATATAAAATTAAGTACACTATTCATTGAGACGGTAGGTCATACGTACGCATGAACAATGTTTCAATTTTCTCGAAGGATGAAACCAAATAAAGGTAAAAAATATATCTCATTTATATAGTAATTATGATTTCATAAATATTATAAATATTTATTAAATTTATCTTCATTACCTTCAATTTAAAGTGTATGTTAAAAAAATAACATCACTTTGCAAGGTTGTAGTCTTCCATATACAGAAGCAATATTATTGTATTCTCATGAAATTAAAAGTAAGAAGGTATATGTGATATTATAATTCAATAAGTATAATTATGTTATGAATATAATATTTATAATTTAAATCCATAGTTATTTATAGTTATGATATATGGTGATGAAAAACAAATTACATCAGTTCGTGAAGTTGTAGTTCATCGTACACACGATCAACAATTTTGTTTCCCACTTGATAAAAGTGGAGATAGATATAGCTCATGAAATTAACATAATAAAATATTATTATATGGGGGATAATTATTTTATTATATAATCATGTTTGAATAATATTTTAAGGAGTTAGAGGAAGAAATAAACTGAAAATGCATGGTTAAGGACTATACGTATTCTTCGGAGAACCCCTTTAGGTTTCCAACTAAAGACTTTGTAGGAGGCTTGAATAATAAAAATAAGGCCTCTAAGATGTGGTGAAGGATTTAAGAAATGTATTTGAGAAGTTCTTGGTTAAACCAAATGGTTTTTCAAATTTAAGTGGAGTGTAGATGATGTAACCTCTTATAAGTGGGGAAGATGACACACATGGAATTTTTGAAAATAAAAAGGTGTAACCACATTTTTAATATACTAAAAATATCCAAAATGGAACATTGAAGAAAATTATATGAAATAAGGTCAAAATAAGTCAATAAATGGAATTTGGATTGGTTTCTAGGTAATATTACACCTTATAGTTTTAGTTTAACCCCTAGTAAACCTGTTTTAACCTTAACTGTGGTAATTGTTTTTTTACTATTTTTACTATTCATATTGACCAAAAATTAAGTTGATCTTATTATATAATATTATTTATATTGATTCAATGTATTGAATCCATTTTTCCAAATTACATTCATAAAGTTATAAATTTTTAATTTAAAATTAAACCCACAAATGTGATGAAAAATAAATTATCCAAAGATAAAATTTTCATAAGTATAGAAAGTTTTAATATCAAAATTAAAAGTGAAATTGATTAAAAAGATAAAAATTGGTTTAATAAATATATTATTAAACTAATTTTACTTCAAAATCATATTTAAAAAATGTAACCTATAAATTATTTAAATAAAAAGGTATTTTTAATAATAATTTGTATTTTTTATTATTCATCGAAAAAATAATATTTTCATAAAATCTTAAAAAAATCGCTAAAAATTAATTTTGACATGTAGATTTCAAAAAATGAAGTTTATTTTTTAAAATAAAGTTTCTAAAAGTGGAAGAAATTGCTTTTATTATTTTTCACAAAAAGCAAGGAAAATATTTTTTTGAGAAAATAGTATTTTTGAAGCATATAAAGACTTTATTAAAAATCAACTACTTTTGATCAATATTTTTTATTTACATAAAACCATTATAATTATTTTTTTAAAAAAATTATTATTTCTATTCATACTTCCATGCTTAATAGCTATGTTTTAACTATCATGTTTAAATAATAATATTAATATTATGTCATGGTTCGTTAAAACTCAATTTTGTATATAATGCAAGATATTGAAGAAATTAAATTTAAAAAGAAATCATAAAATATTGGGGTGTTATATATAGTATTTAAAAGATCACTAAAAATTTTCATTAGACTTCATTCAGAAAGTAGTATTTCTAAGAAATTCATATTCAGAGAAAATTCTTTTTCTAGACAGGTATATCATGTTTCTTTTAATGAGTCACATGAATTTAAATGTATGTTGGTAATGTTAAAATACATAAACCACTATAAAAAAAAGGATGTCAGGATGCCCTTCAATACCTATAGTAGGTTGGTATCTCTTGTTATTTACAAGATATAGTTGATTGGTAACATTATGACTGGTTTAAGATTTCATCACAATAAAATTTTGTCTGGTTAAACCCTAATAAAATTTTGTTCATTTTAAAGTGTAACCAAGAGAATGATTATGAATATTAGAATATATTAAGATAAGATATTTAATGATATTTTTTATTGGGTAGGAATCATATTTTGAAATCAACTAGATCTACAAGGCTTGGTGCAAAATAGATTGTAAAATTTTCAGTGGAAGGATCTATTATTAGAGTTCAAGTAGTTGTAGGTTTAGAATACTCTTTTGTTGGTGGTTTAAATTTTAGTGAAATCACTTGAAGTAGAAAATTAATAGATGATAACATTCCTATTGTGATTGGGTTAGTTCTTCAATTTCCCAAATCTTATCAAGCACCATCTTCATGAATTATTTTATAACACATGCATTGCCATACTCACAAATACAGCATGGCGACTTTCAATACACTGTGATTTTCTTTAATAGAAACCACGATGTGTTAAATATTTCCATGAAATGGTTTTCATTAAGTGTACATTTCTATCCAAATATCCTTATCTACCCATTTCATTCATCAACTTATTCCTCAATTTTCATTATCATCTTCACAACAACATAAAATAACCTAACTTAAATCCTATTATAATAGGCCATATTTCTGCTTCATTATTTCATATTTATAAAGAAACTTATAAAAAACAAGGCCACAATATTGAAGTCAATTTTTACTAGATTATATATAATGATTAATATTTATTCATTCCTTTAATTTTAAATATATTCCAATGATATATAAATTTTAGATTCCCCCATATTGACTTGAATAAATTTATGTATTCATGCTAATAAAATACATGTACCCATGAATTTTTTTTAAATGATATTTTTAAAATTTTCACCTTTACCAATATGTTAAATTATGGCCCAAAATATATCATCATGTTACTACGAGGTATCCCATATAATTCAATAATCATATATTATACCATAATATAGTCAATTCCCTCTATCCTAATATCAACATACTCAATAGAAGTAAAATTAGAGTCCCACAAACATTTATTATACCACAATTTCTCCATATGTTTCAATTTGTTTTCAGTATGTTGTCTTAAAATAACTCATATTATTTCAAAATATAATTATTTAAAAATTTATTAACATGGATTATTCAATCAATCAATCCATATATATCATAAAATTATTTATATCAATTTTTTAGAATTTATCATCCCATATATCCTTCCAAATCAATAGATAAATCACCAAATTTACCTAAAATTGAATCACTAAAATGTAAGATGTCAAAACTAATTATATTTCCATCTTTAAAATGAAAATTCTTGGATCAATTTTCATTTAAAATAAACTATCATGAAATATCCAATTTTAAATAACATTGCTAAAATAATTTTCCCTTTTTTCAGTTCACTATTCTAAAAAGTTAAATTTTACCACTTTTAAATGTTTTATGATCAATTTACACAACCCAAAAATAAAATAACAATACTTTAAAAACAATAATTCATATTCAAAATATTTATTGAAAATATTCATTCAATTTCAAAATAGCAGGATATAAATTCTTTAATCCATTTTCATAATCCTTAAATTATTTCAAAATTTAATAAAATTTCTCAAGTTCTCTATATAATATTCCAAATCAATCAACTTTCTAGAATAAAAAAATTATGACATTTAATTCAATAAAAAAACCATTTCTCATAAAAATTATTTTATATTTTTTCAAAAATAAATTTTTAAAAACATTTTCAAAATCATCGATATTTCATTTTTATTATAATAAAATTAAATTTAAGATTTTACATCACTGCAAAAAAAGTCCCATTTGTAAGAACCCAGATCTTCTTTTCAGGTATGGGTCTTGTTTTTCTGGTGTTTTTGAGAAAAATAAGAGTTTTTGGAAATTTAGAAGTACACACCGTGTACTTAGGAGTACATTCCATGTACCATATTGTCATGAGTAGCCATGTACTGGATGTGTAATGGTTGAGTACATGGCTGTGTGGGGTGACCTGGAGACCGCCTAAAATGAGGCCCAATAAAGGCCTATACACGCCGTGTATCCTCAGGGAACACGCCATGTATTTTTATTTTATTTTTTATATCAGACTGGGGTCATGCCTAATCAACAAAACTATCTTCTTCTAGCCCCCTCTTGTCCAAGAGTGTTGGGAATCGTTGAATTTTCTCCAAGCCCCCAATCGGCCTTCCGTTCTTCGAATTGAACATTGTCAATTGCATTGGAATCACATCGGTGAGTTATTTTATCCTTTAGATCCTCTTATCTTGATTTCTCATCTTTTTTGAGATATCCATAGTTTAAAATTTTTGAATTTTTGGTAGATCTATGATGTTATAGGTCGATTCAAAGACTAAGGTTCAACTATATCAACCGTACAACATCGAGGTAGGTGGTTTGTGCCTTTTCGTAAATGTATTTGATTTATATGTTCAAAAAATGCCCAATACCCTAGCTTAGGGTATTGCGTGTTTTAGGAATTTAACGATGTTAATGCCTATTATGCCTTATTTTCTTGATAAAGGGTGTTTGATTATGAATAGGGTTTATTTACCTTACTATGGATGAATTTTCCCATGTTTGAATGATATTAGTCATTGGGTCTAGAGTTACCTATTAGGTTGTTTTTCTTTCCATTCATAGTGCTGTTAGGATGATGTGATTATTATATAACATGCATGTTTGATGAATTTTAGTTGTTTATCCAAGTAGTATTTGATATTCACTTTCACTGATGGATATCGTTTGTGCATGATTAACTTACATAGGGTTGTGGGAACCTAGTGTAGTTAGAACATAGGGGGAATAGATGTTGAGGGCTTCCCCAAAGTGTTTGTTACCTTTCACATTGTGAGACCATATGAAGGATGGATGTAAGTTCTCCCTCAGAGTGTCTGTAGTTCCACGTTGTGAGACCATAGAGGGAATTTGATGTTGAGTGCTTCCTCAAAGAGTCTGTAGTTACCGTTACAAGACCACAAGAGGAATTTATGGTGATTGATTACTCAGAGAGTATTTTTCTAAGCTAAACTAGAGGGGTTAGACTGTGAGTACTTCTTAGAGGGTTTCTTGTGGATGTTTGGTTGTTTATTTGTAAATGTAAATTAATGTAGCTTGAACTATAGGGTTTTTTTTAGTACTTCTTTGTTTATTACTTAATTTGTCATATTTCTTGTTATATATATTCACTGACTGTTAGGCACAGATCTTTGGGTGGTTGCCTATTGGGATTTGTCTCACACCCTGTTTGGGTCATGATTTTGGTCCCAAACAAATTATATTGTTGTAGGTATAGATAAGGGAAAGCGCCCTTATACTTTAGGTACTTAATTGTTATGGAGCTAAGGAGCATGGGACCAAGTTGAGGCTTGCGATTATGCTAGAGTTGTTTACTTTTTTTTCTTTTGTACTTTGGTTTATTACTGTATTCCAGCATTGTGACTTGTTTGGATACTTTCCTATACATTTGTATCATGCATCATTTATATATGAGCTCCAATTGTTTATTTACTTACAGTCTTTCTATTGTTTACTTATTGTATGATATTACTGCTTCTGTAGTTGTTATCTGATTTCCATTCTACTGTGTTACTCTACCAATGAGGGAATAGTTTCCCCACTATTACATCAAAAGACCTTGCTTCTAGACGGAAGCCTCTGGCATTTGGGGAGATGCGGTTGAGGCCATATGACCAATTGGGTATGGGGTACCTTTGGGCAGCACCCGAAACTGGGATGTTACAAAGTGGTATCCGATGAATTCTTTTCTTCTTGACTTACTATTTGGATCCTATAGATGTGGGTCATAAGTAATAGGTACTTGGTAATGAGTTGTTCCCAGAAGTATCTAACTCATGAGAAAAGCTACTTTACCTCGATTATTGTAATTTTCTAGTTTTGTAATTATTATAGTTGATTTGATTTCATCGTTGGGTGATTCACATGTTTTGTGTTGTTATCATTGATATTATTGAAGTTCTATTTCTGTTGCAACCCGATGAGATGAGGGTATGCCATCTCATGCATCGTATATGAACTTGATAAAGATCACATGTTAGGAATTCTTGTCATGCCATTTAGGGTGCATTATCGATTTCATGTTGTTGTGAAAGATGTTGTGCTAGATATCCATGATGTTGTGATAGATTCCTTGATAGAATACCTGCTATTTGATAGGGTATTTATAATATAAAAAGTTTCTTTTGTATGAACACGCAACTTTGGTCCCTGAGGTGTTATGGGCCCTCATGGGTCATAATTTGGTGGATCATGTGTTTGATTGTACTTTTATTCCTTGTAATATACATGAATAAGATGATAAGATTTGATTCATGGGGAGTATAGGCCCCCATGGATCAGAACCTGACACTTTAATATTCGTTTTAGTGTTTTATGGGGTTCTGGAGTAGTTTCTGAGGCTTATTATCCTGAAAAACCCAGAATACATGGTGTGTATCGATGAATACATGACATGTACCCTTCTGTTCAGGAAGGAACAACTTTTCTTAAGTACATTCTATGTACTTTGAGTACACACTATGTATTCCTTAACCGTGTGACAGTCTTTGTGGGTAGAAACATGAGGTTGGGAAATCATTGGTGGAACATGTTGTATACCAGACGTACAGGCCATGTTGTAGAGACCATGTGTCCAACCATGTGACTAACGACACATATGGATTAAATTCAGGTGGTACACGCCGTGTCTAGCTTGAACACACCATGTAGATTCAATCGTGTAACTGGTTGTGTGACTAACGACACGGGTCGGTGAAATCCTTCTAGTACACATCGTGTCTAGCATAAACATGTCGTGTATATTCAGCTGTGTTTCTGACCGTGTGACTAATGACATGGGTGGTTGAAAATTAAGTGTCATATGTCGTGTTTAGGGTGAACATACCATGTAGTATTGTTCTAAGAGAACCATGTGGTTATGCCATGTAGAGGAACTCAGGCAGGGGGGAAAAGGTTCAAGTATATGTTTTGTCCAAAGAGAACATTCCATGTGTATGGGGTGTTACATGACCAGTTTTGGTAGATCTACACACCATGTTAAAAGTCTGGGGGAACAATTTGTGTATGATTTATACACGTCGTGTACTCCTATTTTGAAAAAATTGATTATTTTCTTCACTAGTTCCTTTCCTGCGCTTCTAAGTTTCAACCTTGAAAATATTGAACTAAGGTGTGTGCTTGAACTTGCAGAGTCATGCCACTGATACTTCCTCCAGTTGTATTCCAGATACAGGGCAGTGATCATACACTGGACATGGAAGATCTAGGACTACTAGTAGATCCTTCCATCATGCTCTTCTTAACACCAGCCGTCATTCCAGATACAGGTGCTAATGCAAAGTTCTGAGAAGGCTTCATGAGGTTTATGTAGACCATCAGAGGAGAACCGCATCCTACCCCGTCTATGGAAGAGTTGATGTGGGTTTTTTAGCAGCATCATCCTCCCACCTTCTCAGGGGATAGAGGACCTCAGGCTACAGATTCATGGTTAGATTCTATGTAGTCGATCATCGAGCATCTAGAGATGCCTATAGAGAGGATGGTGAATCTAGCTACGTACATCCTTCAGTATTCCTCCAAGAGATGGTGGTATGTGATCTTAAAGGAGGGACACTAGTAGGGTATGGCATGGGATGAGTTCTAGCATGCCTTCTATGACTACTTCTACCTGGAGACCTTGAGGGACAATCGAGCCCAAGAGTTAATTAGTTTGGATCATGGTACTCTCTCAGTCAGGGAGTATTATTTTTTCTTCACAAAGCTGCATCGCTTCACAACCATTCTAGGGTGTGATGAGTTATTTATGGTGAGGAAGTTTGAGTATGGTCTTAGGAATGACATCTGATCTTAGGTGAACATCTTCAAGTTGACTTCCATAACTTCTATATTCAACCAAGCTCTGATCACATAGTGAAACCTGAGGGATTCTAGATTTGTGAGTCATGGCAGTTTGGAATCAGAGATGGTTCCCCTCCGAATGATAGTATGAAGTGTCGTAGGAAGTCTACCCATGGAGATCTGAGTAGTCAGAATACTTCTTCAGTTAGCCAGGTGGTATGCTACCAGTTCGGGAAGAGTAGTAATATGAGGCCACATTGCTTGAGAGACCCAATTTAGTGTCGGTCTTATAGCAAAATAGGTCATTTTCAGCATTTTTGTCATATTTTCTCACTAGAAGCTAGTGATGGGAGTTTTTCTTTGATTCCACATTCAGGATTAGGACCAATAGTTTCTCTTTATTCTAGGAACTAGAGTTCTACAGGTCATTCCGGCCAATGTGGAGTTCATGTCCGTAGTGGTCAGATACAGGGTTTTTGACAACCTCAAGGTGAATTAGCTCATGGACCAAAGACATCTTCACAGGGCCGTGGTGCATGTCGAGATTTTGTGCTAGAGAAGAACCAACAGGAGCAGGATCTCAACCCCCTACAGTCATAGGTACGATTCTATTTTCCTCAGTTTTATCTTCTACACTTTTTAATACAGGGGATTCCTATAGCTTTATATCTTTGTCTATTATGGAGAGACTTGGGCTCTGTATCTTTAATTATACTAATATATTGACATTAGACACACCGTTGGGGACTAGAACGGCTAGTGTATGTTAGTGCAAGGAGTTCCCTCTTGAGGTTGGTGGGTGTCACTTCTTATGGGACGTTTATGTCTTAGAGATGACGGGCTATGATGTCATTCTCGGAATGGACTGGTTAGTCCTCTTCTAGGTTTTCTTCGACTTCTATCATTGTAGGTTGATTTTCACATCACCATAGGGTGGTTTGTTTCTATATAAGGGTGAATGGGATGTTTAGGGGAGTAGAGCGGGACCCGAGCATCATGGTTTGGGAGGATTTACAACCCAGATTTCTAGTTTGTATCTTGATGGCCAGGGGACATCACAGAAAGACTTTCCTCCAATGGTCAATCATTTCAAGAATTTCTTTCCATAGGACTTTTTAGGTTTTACTCTGGAGAGATAGGTATACTTTTCTATTGGTCTTGTTCCAATAGCGGCATCGGTGTCCATTCCTCCTTATAGGATGGCTACACCATAGTTACAGGAGCTCAAGAATCAGTTAGAGGAGTTATAGGAAAAAGTTTTCATCTGACCTAGTACTTCTCCTTGGGATTATCCTATCATTTTTGTAAAGAATTCGGATGATTCCCTTAGACTTTTTGTGGATTATTAGAAGTTGAACCAGTTTATGATCAAGAACCGATATCCCTTGTTGATGATTGATGATATCTTTGATCATCTTCTAGTATCTTAGGTGTTCTCAAAGATTTACTTGAGATCCGATTATCATCAGTTGAAAATTAGACCATCTGATATACCTCTTATAGCCTTTTAGAGAAGGTGTGGTCTATACGAGTATGTGGTTATTTCGTTCGGTCTCACGAATGCGCCTACAGTTTTTATGACACTAATGAACCAAGTGTTCTATCCATACTTGGATTTTTTGTGGTAGTCTTCATGGATGATATCTTGGTGTACCCTCACTCTCGACACGACCATGATACCCATCTTGAGATCATTTTGAGTACAATAATTGAGCATCAATTATATGATAAGCTCTAAAAATTACACTTTTGGATGGACCAGATTTATTTCTTGGCTCATGTTATCTCAGAGACAGGAGTATCAGTAGACCCATAGAAAGTGAGAGCAATAGTTTCCTGGGAGCAGTCGAAGAAATTATTTGAGGTATGAAGCTTTATCAGGCTGGCTAGTTACTAAAGATGTTTCATACAAGAAATTTTATGCATAGTAGTGCCACTAATGGGCCTGACTAAGAAGGGTGTGAAGTACTTGTGGACAAATTCCTATGATTCATCCTTTCAGAAGATGAATGGGAGATTGAATTCAGCACTGATACTAGTTTTTTCAAAGCTTGGAAAGTGTTATACTTTTTACTGTGATGCATCAGGTATCTGGATGGGAGCAGTTCTTATGTATAGGGAAGGAGCTGTTTCATATGGATCTCGGCAGTTGAGGCCACATGAGAGGAATTACCCGATGAATGATCTTGAGTTAGCTGCAGTTGTTCATGTTTTACATTGTTGGAGACATTATCTACTAGGAGAGCATTTTGTGGTTTTCACTAACCATAAAAGTCTCAATTATATCTTCACTCAGCACAATTTGAATTTGAGACAATGAAGGTGGGTTGAGTACCTTTATTCCTTTAACTTTTAGCTTGCCTACACGTCTAGGAAAGGCAATGCAGTGGCTAATGCATTGAGCAGGAGGACTCATGTAAATCCCCAACCCCAGTTACCTAGAGTCTGTGCTTTATTACATATCATTGGCATGATACAAGCAATCATGTCCCAAAAGACTGAACAGTTTAGTATTATTGGAAACAAGATACATACATAAGTTTAACATTACAACTTGAGAAGAAATACAACACTAATTTATTCCATTAGAAACATTCAAGCCTCCTAGATTATGCCTACAATTCACTCATAACTAACTTCTTTATATCCTAGGAAAATGAAACATAATAAAGGGGTGAGCTCAAATGCTCAGTAAGAGTAAGAATTACAGCAGAAGATAACATAAAGATTAGACATGTTGAATAATTGAAAACACATGCCTTTATAAATAATAAACATGAACACTTTATGGCTAGAATATGATCTGAGTAAATAATTCCATAATTAAACATAGTCATGGGTATTCTACTAGTCAAATAACCACATGAACCATCATTATTATTTTCATAATGAGGGAATGTATAATGTAGGACTTTATGAAACATCTTGTCAAGGCCTCGTCCAAGACGTCTAAAAATGATTTAGGCCTCGATGAAAACCATATATCAAATTGGGAAAGGACTCATCCAATTCCACGTCTAATTGTCTCATGAGACCTACTGATGCACCGAGGAGCTATATCAGGCTCCACCCATCACATAATAAGTTCAATACATTCCTCATATGAAAAGGTTATAACATAACATAAACCTTCGTATTAAAACTAGCATACGAAATGTCAATACTTTAACCATAAACCATGAATGGTATAAAAATAACACATCCACAGTTGAACATATCACAAAACCATAAATACAATATGTAATATTTGTATCATAATAAATCAGCTTCAAACAAGTGTAAATTTTATTAAAGGATGTTGACATAGATGAAATCAAATATTTTTGAGAGAAATATCTCTTTCTATTTTGAAATCATTTAAGATTCACATAATTATAAAATAAAACATTTATTTTTAAAATATTCTTATAATCTTTTAAGGAAATCTTTGAAGATGTTATAACATCAGAAAATAGCCACACCTGTTGTATAAGTTAAAAAAACATTCTTACCTTAATTTTGTCAAAAAGGTCATAAAGTACCTTGTTTGGAAAATGATGGAAAGATTACTTTCAAAACATATAAGGTAAAATAAGGGTATAAAGGAATTTAACCCATAGTCTAGTAAATAGTAAAAATGTTTTGAAATACATTTTTATGAAAACACAGATGTGGATGATAAAGATGTCTGAGTAGATACTTACGTAAAAACAACCTCGGATAATAAAGAGATTATAAAATTAACCCTTACCTTGTACTTTTCCTTGATTGAGGGTAAGTTAACCTCTTGTATAATATTTAAATAATTTTTATTAAATTATACAAGAACCATATACATAAATATGATATCATATATGATCTTCTAATATTGCTTTGTTAATAATATTTTAGTATTATCGTTGTTTCGAGTGTTAACAGATTCATTTTTCTTTATATTTTTTATTACATAAGCCATGTTTGTTATGGATATGATGTATTTAATTCATATCCATAATGATATTATGTTCTTAAACATTATTTTAAATCATCAAATGAAAATTATGCATGAATGGTTACGATGGGGAAATGAATCTCATCGCGTTTGTGGAGATGGTAATCCATACATACGCACGAGCGATAATATCATTCTTTTGATATTAAAATCATATGTAAATAGATGGTATATCATATATACAGAATAATTAACATGTTATATTTATTATTTTCATCAATTATAGATCATTATTATACCCATCCATAAAAAATAATGTATTGAATAACAAATACACCACGACGTGGAGACGGTAAGCCGTACGTACACACGTATGGTGACTTTGTCATTAATATGATGGATAGAATAATTAATATGGTAGTAACATTTTTATAATAACATCACAGTATATAGAATATACTGGATTTATTATTTTAGAATGGAAATAACAAAGAAATAGGAAGTGGAAGAAGAAAAAGAACTTTAAATAGGTGATGAAATATTTACCTCTTCTTCGGGTTCTTCCTTTTGATTTGATCAAAATAGATCCTTAGGTTGGATTTCTGATCAAACTAAGGCCTCTAGGTTGAAGTGAGTGAAATTATAAGGATATTTGGGTAGGTTTTGGCTGATCCAAATGGCTTTGGAGGTGCTATTTTGATAGAAGGGGAAGTGCCCTTTTATAAGAGAGGTGAGGGGCACCTTAGGAAAAGATTGAAATATTATTTTACAATAAAATCATTTTCAGTTCATAATGCCTCAAAAATGATTTATTTCAAGGATAAAATGGGTATGGGTAAAAATCCTCTCAACCAATAGGTTTTATATCGGTTTGGTTTACCATATTAACCTTATCTTTTAGATTTAACTCTTAGTTAAATAGTTTAACTTTTACCATCTATTCTTGTATTATTATAATAATCAGTTAATAAACTTACTATAAAATTCCAATAAAACCTCAAGTGGTTCATTAATTATATACCTATAATTATGTAATTTCTTTGGTAGAGCCTTATATTTTTAGGACTATTATATAATTTAATAATATAATATTTGTTTTAAAAACTCATTTATGTCAATTTTGACACTATTTAGTATTTGGTATTTGTGAAAGTCAGCAAAACTTGATTACTTCAAAACAAATACATTGAATCAACCCTAAAATTTCATATTCACCTTTAAAATTCATGTATATCATAAAAACTTTGAAATTATATTTATTTTAATATTTATAATTGCATTTATTTGATTCTTTCATTAATAAGGTAATTACTGCATCATTATTGTGTCATAAATAAATTTAATTATTTAATGTCGAAAAATTATATATAAAATAAAATTATGTAGGAAATATTTTTATATTTATAATGAGTATTTATAGTCTAAAATATAACTTATATAACCCCATGTAAAAAAAGTTTTCTAAAAGATATATGTTTATGTCATTTTTGTCTTTACTTTAAATTAATTAATATAAAGTGTCATTTTCACTCTCAAGTGGCTCCATGGGGTCCCAAAATCGACCCAAGGATGATCATGGTTGTACATGTATCAACCAATAGGAATATAACACGTGTTAGGGTAATTTAACATTATTATAATATTATTTTTTACCGTTATTTATCAGATTTACCTTTTAACCATGGTAAATAAAATATTTACCGAAGTAATTATTCATAATGTCTAAAAATAAAAGTTACCTATTTACACAATTTGGACCTCCTAATTCCAAATATGGAATCCATTTTTCCAAATTTGAAACATATAAGTGGAATAAATAAATTTAAAATTAATTCTCGTTGTCAAAACAAAAAGCGTGTTTTTAAGAAATAATAACTATCAAAAGATTGACACCTGTTTATCTCCAGTTTAAATGTGAAATTACATAAAACGACCTAAATTATATTAAATAATAAAAATATAATCTAATTATACTTTAAAACCACTCAAATATATAATTTAACACTATAAATTATTTTGATTAAAAAAGTTGTTTTTAATTAAAATTTAGTATTTTTCACTATTCATAAAAAATTGAAAGTCTTCAGAAAAGTACCAAAAATTCACCCTAAGATAATTTCAATATTCTAAATTGAAAAATGAAGTCCATTTTAAAAAATAAAATTTATAAAATTTTAAAAAGTGGGTATTATTATTTATAACGGCTAGTTTGATTGATCGCAGTGTGTTAGAATTTCAAAGTTGCGTACAATGCAAGCTATTGAATTAGTCAAAGTGAAACATACCATGGAATATTGGGGTGTTACAACTCAGATATAGGCATTTTAGGAGGCCAACAATGAGTGGCATTTTATGGCTCTGTTCTCTGAGATGCATTTGGAGTTGCACGACAGATAGGGGCATACATTCCTTTCTTCTCTAGTTGTTACCTCTACTCTACTTGAACAAGTGAAAATGAGGTAGCTATTAGATTATGAAGGCCTAGTTATATGGGAGAGTGTGTTAGTAGAGGACCCTATTTCTAGATGGATAGTAGGTGAGGATGAAATCTTAAGTTTTCATGGGCGTGTGTGGGTGTCAGCAGACATACGTGAGGAGCTTTTGTGGGATTTCCAATCCTCAATTTCGACAGTTCATCCTGGTGTCACCAATATGTATCAATATCTACACCGTCAGTATTGGTGGCCCAGTATGAATAAAAAAATTTCTAGTTTTTTTATGAGGTGTTCCACCTATCATCAGGTGAAGTCGGAGCATCAACAACCAACAGGGATTGTGTAGCAGTTACCCATTCCCAATTGGAAGTGTAATGATGTCACGATGGACTTTGTAATGGGTTTACTAAGGTCAAATCATGGGAATGATACAGTTTGGGTTTTCATTGATAGACTCACAAAGGTTACAGACTTCTTTACAGGTAAAGGGGCCTTCAGTGTTGATGAGATCAGAAGGTTGTACGTCCAAGAGATTGTACATTTTCATGGGGTTCCGCACTCCATTGTTTCAGACAAGGATGCCCATTTTTCTTCTTGATTCTGGAAGGGACTACAAATGGATTTGGGTACACAGGTACTTCTGAGTATAGCTTACCATCCCCATACAGATGGGCATTCTGAGCATACGATTCAGGTTCTAGAGGAAATTCTTTGAGCATGTATCCTTGAAGTTGGAGGTTCTTGGGAGATGCACATAACTCTGGTGGATTTTTCCTATAATAATAGTTCTCAAAAAACTATTCAGATGGAACCTTATGAGGATTTGTATGGTAGGCCATGTCGATCACCCCTATGTTGGTTAGAGGCAGGAGAGGCAGCTATGTTGAGACCTCGACTTGTCCAGGAGACCACAGAGCAAGTGGAGTTGATTCAGAAGAGGATGGCTACTGCACAGTCATGGTATAAGTCTTATGCTGATCAACAGAGATGTCCTTTGGTGTTCGAGGTTGGAGATCAGGTTTTCCTATGTGTCACACCAAGGTTGGAACATAGTATGACTAGGAGATAGGGAAATATTTCACTGAGATATGTCGGGTCGTTGAGGTAATGGAGAGAGTCGGGCAGGTTGTCTATCGATTGTAGTTACCTCAGAGGTACTAGGCTATGTACAACGTATTCCACATTTCTCAGTTGCGGCACTACCTCTTAGACTCATCTCATGTTTTTCAACTCGAAGAGGTTGAGTTGGAGGTGGACATATCATTCGGGGAGAATCCTATCCGGATTGTTTATTGCAGCAAGAAGGTTCTTCGTGGTCAGTATGTTCCTCAGGTATGAGTACTGTGGAAGCATAGGTGAGTACAGAATGAGACTTGGGAGAGTGAGGCTGATGTGCGATCACAGTGGCCAAAGCTGTTCGAGGATTCTTCTTCTCCACCTCATTAGAGAAATTCAGGGATGAATTTCTTTAAGGGGGAGTTTTTAAGAACCCAAATCTTTTTTTAGGTATGGATCTTATTTTTCTGGTATTTTTGAGAAAGAGAGGAGTTTCTGGAAATTTAGGAGTACATGCAGTGTACTTAGGAGTACATTCCTTGTATCGGGTTTCCGCGGGTAGTTGTGTACTGGCTGTGTAACGGTTGAGTACATGGCTATGTGGGGTGACCTGGGGACCGCCTAAAGTGGGACCTGGTAAAGGCCTATACACTCTGTGTATCCTCAGGGAACATGCTCTGTATTTTTATTTTTATTTTTATATCAGACCAGGGTCACATCTCATCGACATAACTGTCTTATTTTGGCCTCGTCTCATCCAGGAGCAACAAGAATCACCAAATATTCTCTGAGCCCCTGATCGGGTGTCCGTTCTATGAATCAAACACCTATGATTGAATTGGAATCGTATTCGTGAGTTCTTCCTTCTTCTAGAGCCTCTTCTCTTGATTTATCCACTTTCGTGAGATATCCATGGTCAAAAAAATTGACTTTTTTTAGATCTATGGCATTCTAGGTCGATTCAATGGCTGAGGTTCAACTATATCGATCATACAACGTCTAGGTAGGTGGTTTTTTCATTTCCATAGATGTCTTTGATTTATATGTGCAAAAAAGTTCCCAATACCCTAGATTAGGGTATTGCATGTTTTTGAAATTTAACCTTTTAAATCCATGTTATGCCTTGTTTTCTTGAGAAAGGGTGTTTGATTATGAATAGGGTTTATTTACGTTTCTATGGATGTGTTTTCCCGTGTTTTAATGATATTGTTCGTTGGGTCTAGAATTTCTTATTAGGATGTTTTCCTTCTCATGCCTAGTGTTGTTAGGATGAGGTGATTATTATATAACATGCATGTAATATGCATTGTAATTGTTTAGCCAAGTAGTATTTGAGATTCACTTTGGCTGATGGATATTTTTTATGCATGATTAACTTACATAGGGTTGTGGGAACCTGGTGTAGTTAGACCATAGGGGGAATAGAAACTGGGGGCCTCCCCAGAGTGTTTGTTACCTTTCATGTTGCAAGAACATAGGGGGGATGGACGTAAGTGATCCCGCAGAGCGACTGTAGTTCCACATTATGAGACCATAGGGGTAATTGGACATTGAGTACTTCCTTAGAGAGTTTGTAGTTACCGTTATGATACCACATGGGGAATTGATGGTGAGTGCTTCCTAAGAGAGTCTTTGTCTAAGCTGAACCAGAGGGGTTAGACTATGAGTACTTCCCAAAGGTTTTCTTGTGGATGTTTGGTTTTTATTTTTAAATGTAAATGAATGTAGATTGAACTGTAGGATTGTTTACTTTTGAGTACTTGTTTACTACTTCATTTTGCATATTTCCTGCTATATATATTCACAAACTATTAGGAATAGATCTTTGGGTGGTTTCTTACTGGGATTTGTCGCACACCCTATTTGGGTCATGCTTTTGGGCTCAAATAGATTATATTTTTGTAGGTACAGATAAGGGAAAGTGACCTTCTACTTCAGGTACTTGATTTCTATGGAGCTGGGGAGCATGGGACCAAGATGATTCTTGCGATGATATTGGATTTATTTACATTTTTTTCTTTATAACTTTGGTTTAGTATTGTATTTCAGTATTTTGACTTGTTTGGATACTTTTTTAGACATATGTATCATGCATCATTTATATATGAGCTCTAGTTGTTTATTTACTTATAGTCTTCCACTATTTACTTGTTGTATGATATTACTTCTTCCGTTTTTGTTATTTGATTTTCATTCTGCTGTGTTACTCTGCTAAGGAGGTAATAGATTCCCCACTATCACACCCAAGGCCCTCACTATTATTCAGAAGCCTCGGGTGTTTGGGGAAATTCTCTTGAGGCCATGTGACCAACTGGGTACGGGCACCTTTGTGCAGCACTCGAATCTGAGACGTTACACCTTTTCATTTTTATTTGAATCCAAATGAAACTACAAAATAATAAAATCATAGTATTTCACAAGTATTAGTGTATGTTAAATTATTATACTAACCATTTATTCTTTAACCAATTAACTTGTCATTGATCAACCATTTAATTTCCATTACATATTTATGAGGGAATTTTAATTTTTTTAGAATGAGACTCACTTTTTGTTGTACACTTACTCATTCAGAAACTATATTGGTACACTAATCAAATTACACTTACATTTTTTATAAATATTTCTTCTATTGAATGAAAATAAATCCACACATCATTATATATATATACATAAATTTCACTCAATATGATGTCTAAGTATTACTCACAATAATAAGTATTGAAATTCATCAAATAGATGTTTTCAACTCAGATAATAAATAATTAGATCAAGTCGATATAATAGTCTTTCATTATAATCATACAATTATATTTTAACCTACAGAATATGTAATATCAAATTCTATCTCATTATATCAAACTAATAAATAATACTTATCATAAAAAGTATAAAAAATTATTTCAAAATTTCAATTTTACATGATTTCTAACCATTTAAAATTTATTCATTCAATACAATACTCATTTTAAAAATTAAAACTTGCATCACTTCATATCTCAATATTTCCATGTCTGTTTCATATTACACAACAAAACATCACTTTAATACTCAAAAAAATTCTTAATTAAAAATAATAAATTGACTTAGGAGTATTGAAATTATCATACCCAAAATCATAATTTATTATAAATATTCGTATTATATATCAATAATACTCTATATATAATGAAACATCAAGAATTTGTAACATTTTTTCACATTTTTCTCAATAAATTTTCACAATTAAATGACATATATCATAACCAATTTCAAAGGAAAATTTATATATAATATTTTTTTTGTGTCTATCTATTCAAATAATTAATGATTAATAAAAGCACAAAAATCATATCATAAAAAATGTAATCCATCATATACACATACAGGAACATATATTTCAAGTCTACTTATGTTGCAAGTATATGAGAAATGTGCTCAAAACATCCACACCCCTTATTGGAAAAGAAGAATGAAATAAAAATCCCAATCATCACTCTCTCTATATCAAAATTAATAATTAAATAAATTAATAATTTAATAAATATTATACCACCCTGGTAAAATGAGCATCCATTATAATTATGTTGTCTAGTAATGATTATAGATTACATTCCATGTTTCAAAAATATAATACCAAATATATCAATATCCCAAAAATCACAAAATGAATTTAAATATACTCCGAATCCATTTTATAAAGACCCATATCAAGAATATGTCAAAATTATTGAAGAATATTACCACATGACCTCAATCAAGTTCCTATATTTTTAGAGGTTATAGAATATTATAGAGTTTTAGAGGTATGTATAATATCTAAAATATAGGGAAAGAAAAAAAATCCAAAAACCCATTAAGACCAAAATATATCTATACATTTGTAGTGAATATAAAATAATAACAAGAATTTTATACCTTACACCTATCAATCTGGCCTTTTGAAACTTTTTATAGGCATTTGATCAGATCACTAAGAGAAAGATGAAAGAATTCATCCTCTGGAGGTATCCATGTATTATGGTAATAAATTTAAACTTGGGTATGACATCTCTAAATACCATGTTCTTATAGAATATTAATGTAGTGACTCAGGTTTTGGCCCTGTCAGACTTCGGAATATTCCTACGAATAATTCCAGAGCTAGGCGCGAAAGCGGCATGCGATTCCAAGGCTCGGTGTGCTCAGAATTAATTTTATAAAAATATTAAGTATTTTTATAATATTCACATGGAGTATATGAGTTATCTTCTAAAATTTAGCTCAAATAATAAATCTAAGGGCATAGTTTCATTCAGAACGTTCTATTTACCCTAGGAGTTGTGTGACCTTTGCGGGCGCGGGCCTGCTGTAGAAAAAGGTGACCAGAGGAATTTTCATAAATAAATAAATAAATAATTTATTTATGGGAATCAACTCAAATAACTCCTTAATAGAGTCTCTGATCAAAATTTTGAGCGCATAGTTGCGTTCAGAACACCAAGTTTACCCTAAAGGCGACCTAATCTTTTCTGCGTCGGAAGGTTTGGTCGAGGGCGTGGACAGTTGTAGAATTAATTAATTAATTAAAATAAAAATAAAAATATTTCAACCCCCCCCCCTCATTTGAATTGAGAAATAGGAGTAACCCTTCGTTCCTCCTCTATTATTCAGCGACGAATACCCGAATCGAGCAAATGAAGCACCGACGAGCTCCGATTTCGACGGCAGACGCTCCCGAATCGTGCAACGGAAGCTTTGGAGTGCAGATCTAGGCTCGAACATCGGTATTTTTTCCACGAGGTAGGAAGATTGAGTTTTAAAATACCATATCCCATTTATGCATTGTTTTTCTTCAAATCTTAATAATGTTTGTGTAGTTCTGGTCTTGAGCTTTCTGAAACATGTTTCGAATATGAATTTGGAGCATCGGGGTGCTCCCTGTGGTTCTTGAAATTATTCCAGTGGAAAGGCCAGATTTCAGCGGTGGCCATGGCAGAATCTAGCAAGGGCGGTGGTAGTGCGGTATTTTTCAGCTCTGGTGTGGTGGTTTCCAGTTCTGGTGTAGCAGATTATGGCTCTGGTGCATTGGTTTCCAGTGAGATCGGCAGTGGTTTGGTCAGAATTTTCTGGGGGTTCTTTAAACCCCCATAACTCGCAAACCGGAAGTCCGATTTGCAAAGCATTTGTGGAGATGCAATCCTTGCACCAAGACGGACCCTTTTAGAATATTTAGGGAATTTTTATGAGTTGGGTTCATGGCCTAGGGCTATGAAATGTTGAAATAATAATAATTTTTTATTATTATTCAACTTCAACCCGCCGTAACTTCTGTACAGAGTGTTCGATTGACATGATTCAGTGGAATTGTGATCCTAGTAGTAAGGATTAATTTTCAGGATAGTTTCCTGGTGTTGGGACCAAGATCAGGGTGTGGGCCCCATGAGGCTAGTTTTGGGTGTTTACGGAGAAACATGACTTTTCCGTCTGGTGTTTGTTTCAGACGAATGATTAGGAAATCTCATGCATTTTTTCGATGGGATCAAAATGGTTCAATCCTCTTCATGAGTTTAAAAATCAAGGTGTGGTCCCCACTCGAACATGTTATGGTGAATAGTACCTTTTTCACCAGTTGTCCATTTCGGGTGAATAAATAGCCTATCTTGTATGATTTTCTGCATAGAACGTGATGGTGGCCTCAGTCTGGGACTAGGAGGAGCGTAGTATGGAAATGTTTTAGGTATCTTGGGTTAGTGACGTTTATACCAGCGATGGTTGAGTGAAGTCCCTTGGTTTTTTCCTACGAGGGTTTGTGTGGCATTACAACTCCAGTGCATGTTTGTAATCCCCTCAATAGGATGATTTCAGATAGAGTTGTGGTATCCCTCTGGTGAGTCTGAAGTAGGATCCTCTAGCTTCTCTTCCCTAGATTGGGTTCTTAGTATCATTGTGACTGCTTATCCATAGGCGGTGGTCCCTTATCTAATAGGAAAATCCCATAGGGTTTGAGGCATCATCGGGAATATAATCCCTTACATAGTGGGCTAAATTAGTAGGGTTGTGGTATCATCGATTATACGATCCCCTACTTAGTGTGTGGTTTTCTGTAGGGTTTTGGTATCGTCAGTAATGAGATACCCTATTTAGTGTGTGGTTTTGGTAGGTTTTGTGGCATCGTCAGTTCGATCCCTTAATTTTAAAGTTATACTAGATGGGGTTTCTATCATCATCATGACCACCTTTACACAGGCAACGATCCTCTGTCTGAGTGATGTGTTCTATCGACCATTAGATCGGGTTGTGGTATACCCCAGAGGATCCTAGGAGTGATCTACTATTTGTGAGATCTTTGAGTTACCAAAGTGGGTTCTTGTATCCCTTAGAGGACCCTAGGAGTGATCCCTTATCTGAGGAGTTTGGTGTTTCCTTTGTATCAGCATGGTGTTCTTAGTGATGATTTATGATGAGCATGTTCTCTCAAATGGGTCATCTGTGATGGTGGTGTGAGGCCTGATAGAGTGTATCTCTCGGATGCGTGTCATCTGGGATGACAAAGCTCATGGAGTGTGTTCTCCTAGTTTGTGTAAGCCTTAGAGCTTTTAGTGGAACTTGTGACTGGTTATGTGGTCAGAACCTTATGTGTCTTGGTGCTAGAGATGAGTATATAAGGATGTCCATGGTATATGTATGGGAATACACCAGAGCTGAGCTGGATAGTCATTTTTAGCTGAGGATGGTCTCTAGATGGAGTTTCTCTCCCATTTGGGTTCCCTCTAGATGGGATGAGATTATTGTTTCCTTTCATTTTATCTCTTTTATTTTGGTGTTTTTGGGGCGCCTACAGAGTATTTTTATACTCACCCCTGCACGGTCTTTTCCCACATGTGTTTTGAGTCTTGTGAAAACCACAGGCCTTTCAACAGAGTCCCAGGAGGACCCAGAGCAAGAGGAGCTTAGTGATCTTGACCGACCAGGGTGTTTACCAAAGTTGTACTGAGGAGATTTATGGTGGGTGCTTTTGACAGCGATCCCATTCTTCTAAGAAGGTTGGAAGCTTTTTCAATTTTTTTGGTGGGCCATTTATTTTCCATTTTTATACTTTTTGTTGTACTCTAGTTGTGGGTTAGATGTTTGCATGAATTTATTTTCAGTTTTTATATATATCTCGGCACTGTTGTATGGATTTTTATGTGGGTATGTGTGTACAGGTACCTTAGGCTAATGCCTCCCATGTGTGTGATAGTCTACTTAGCACTAGTCTCCAGACCCTGGCCTATTGGAGGCGAGCTTGGGGAGTCACGGATCGAGCCCTATTAGGTTGGGTCATGATAAAGTTGTATCAGAGGAGCTTCAACCTTTGTGATCTATGATTGTAGGTGGTCAATCTATGATTTTGGTTTGTGTTTTATAGTGGTAGTGTTAGGATGTTTTGAGTTCGGCTTTCAGGCCAGGGACTCCAGTGTTGGTGCAGTGGCTGACATATCCATTCACCATGACTCTGATAACCTGCCTTTTGACTTGGGACATTAAGACATTGTTCACAGGTAAATAATGGTACATGCATCATATAAGACTGGGTTGTGGGTTTTTCTTATCCTTCTTGAGTCAGCTCCCCAGATATACTCTTTGACCATGGTGCATTTTGATTGTATTTCAGGATACCTCCACAATGACAGCCACTAAGGGTTCCGCAATGGGATTGTGGTGATGCTCCTCCCTGAGTAGAGGCTTTGGAGCTGGGCACAGGTTCTGAGGCTGGACCTCCAAGTGGTCCTCCAGTTGAGCCACCACCTGTCGAGCAGTTGGTTGGGCTGAAAATGTAGGACGAGGATGCATGTAGGCTGAGTGAACTGCATGAGTTCCATAGGCAGTGACCTCTAATGTACCGAGGTGATCCATACCCCTAGTCAGCTGATGACTGGCTCGAAGTATTCACCCGAGTTTTCTGCCTAGTGAGAACACCTCCAAATCAGATGGTGATCCTAGCAGCGAGCCTTCTGCATGGTTTGGTTGGGCTATGGTGGAGTCTGGTGATGAAATCCCATGATGAGGAGATGCTCACATGGGAAGAGTTTGATTATCTCTTGAGGTAAGATTTCTATCTGGTGATGCTAAGGTCAGTACGGATCTAGGAGCTTCTACAGCTTCGGAAGGAGGGCATGATAGTGTCAGAGTTCTCAGTAAGGTTTACATACCTATCATGCTACTCCCTATATATGGTTCGAGCCCTGTTCTTTAGGGATTGGACCTTTGAGCAGGGCCTACACAGAGACATCTAGGTTGGTGTGGTTTCCTTGTGCTTTCCCACCTATGCTGGAGTGTTGGAGCAGGCCTTGGTGGTGGAGAGATTTCTGGATGAGCAGATTCTGCCCATCAGTGCTGGGAATACGGGAGATGAGACCTCAGAGCTGGTTCAATAGCTGGTAGCTGACGATAGTCATAGGGGTCTGGACGTGCTCGACGTTTCAAGAGGAAACCCTAGGATGGAGGATTTGAGGCTCAGGGCTCTCAGGGCTCTTAGGTCGGTTTGGGTCAGTCGTAGGAGAGGCGGTGTTAGGCTTGTGATGGCTGGGGACATCTTTCTAGAGATTGTTTGACCCGCCATGCAGCTGAGAGGGAGGTGATCGACAAGCCACCTTAGTAGAGGCAACGTCTCGAGTATGGAGGTCTATAGGGTGGCAGATGTGGTGACGGAGCTAGTGCAGCAGTAGGAGTTGGCAGAAATTATGAGTTACTTCCACCACTACCCCCAGGTGGTCCACGCCGACCTCAGGGAGGAAGAGGATGAGGGTGAGTACAACTTCATTCCTTATAGTTTGTTGACCCTGAGGCTCCGTGGATGGATATAGGTACACTCTGTGTCCTTTATACTTTCTTCAGTAGTTTTTATAGACACTTTTAGGCAGTACTCTTTCCTTTATATTACTTGCTTGAAGTTTTTTTAGGGCATTAGTAAGACCCTGTGTTAGTGTTGGTGTTGTTCGATGTGCTTCTAATGCACGGGGAAGAGGGATCCTTCCCCCACCGAGATGCATTTTTTGACATGATTAAAACTATGCGTTCAAGTCAGTGCGGCCCAAAGTGAATAGTTTCAAGGTTCGGAGGACGAGTCTCTCAAACTTATGTGTTCAGGGCGGGGTTGTGTGTTAGGGAGTTTGTAGGAAAAGCCTTGGGTTCCCCATAATGTGTTCTGGTTGACAGCATGGAAACCCTTGTTGGATTTGTTGTGGTTTTCGGTGAACTTGCTGATGTGGGAAACCAAGTTCAGAGTTTAGTTTCTTTTCCTTGTGCTTATGAATTTTTGGGGATAAAAATTCCTAAGGTGGGGAGGATGTAACAACTTAGGTTTTGGCCTTGTCAAACTTTGGAATATTCCCACAAATAATTTCAGAGCTAGGTGCGAAAGCGGCATACAATTTCGAGTCACGGTGTGCCCATAATTAATTTTATAAAAAAAAATTAAGTATTTTTATACTATAAATATTGTAGAGATGATTTATATTCTAAAAGGTAGCTCAGATCATAAATTTTAGTCCACGGTTGCATCTGGAGAATTCCATTTACCCTAGGCATGGCGTACCCTTTGTGGGCATGGGCTTGCTGTAGAAAAATGTGACCAGTGGCATTTTCATAAATAAACGAAAAATTTATTTATGGGAATCAGATTGAATAAATCCTGAATGGAGTCTCGGATTGAAATTATGATTGCGTTTTTGTGTTCAAAACACCATGGTTACCCTCAGGGTGACCTAATCTTTTCCGCACTGGGAGTTTTGGTCGAGGGCGTGGATGGTTGTTGAATTAATTAATTAATTAATTAAAATTAAAATAAAAAAATATCAATATACCCGCCCCCCTTCACGTATGTTTCACGAAAGGAGGATCCCCTCATTCCTCCTCTATTATTCAGTGATGAATCACTGAATCAAGCAAACAAAGTAATGACAAGCTCTGATTCCGACGACAGACACTCCCAAATTGTGCAGCGGAAGCTTTGGACCGTGGATCTAGGCTCGAACGTCGGTGTGTCTCTCGCGGGGTAGGCGGTTTGAGTTTTAAAATCCCGGATCCTGTTTATGATTTTTTTTCAAATTTTCATATGGGTTGTGTAGTTCGGGGCTCGAGCTTTCTGAAACATGTTTCAGATCTGAATTTGGAGCACCAGGGTGCTCCCAGTGGTTCCTGGAAGTTTTCCGGCGGTATGGCTGGATTTTAGCGGTGGCCATGGAAAAATATGATGAGTTCAGTGGTGGCGTGGTGGTTTTTGGCTCCGGCTCAATGGTTTTCAGCTTCGGTGTGATGGATTCCGGCTCTGGTGAAGTGGTTTCCAGCGAGATAGGCGGTGGTCTGGCCAGAATTTTCTAGGGGTTCTTTAAACCCCCGTAACTCGCCAACCAGAAGTCCGATTTGTGAGCCATTTGCGACAATGCAATACTTGCATTAATACGGACCCTTTGATAGTGTTTAGGAGATTTTTATGAGTTGGTCTCGTGGCCCGAGGCTACAAAATGTTGAAATAATAATATTATTTTATTATTATTCAACTTCAACCCGCCGTAACTTCTATACAAAGCGTCTGATTGACGCGCCGTTAGTGGAATTTTGATCCTGATAGTAAGGAGGATTTTTTAGGATAGTTTCCGGGTACTAGGACCATGATCAGGATGTAGGTCCCATGAGGCTGGTTTTGGGAATTTACGAAGAAATGTGACTTTTTCTTCTAGTGTCTATTTCGAACGAACAAGTAGACGATCACGTGTGTTTTTCTGAGGGGATTGCAATGGTTCGATCCACTTTAGGAGTTTTGGAATTGATTTGTGGGTCCCTCTCAGACTTGTTATGGTGAATAGTACCTTTTTCACCGGTTGTCCATTTAGGGCAAGTAAATAGCTGATATTGAGTGTTTTTCCACATAGAACGCGATGTTGGCATCGGTCTGAGCCTAGGAGGCGCGCAGTGTGGCGATGTTGAGGGTTGCTTGGGTTAGCAACGTTTGGACTAGCAGTGGTTGAGTGAACTCCCTTGGTTTATTCCTATTAGCATTCGTGTGGCGTTACAACCCCAATGTAGGTTTGTGATCCCCTCGATAAGATGATTTCAAATAGAGTTGTGGTATCCCTCCGGTGATTCTGAAGCAAGATCCTCTAGCTTTGCTTCCCTAGATCAGGTTCTTGGTATCTTTGTGACTGCTTATCCATAGGTGTTGATCCCATATCTAGTAGAGAAACCCCATAGGGTTGAGGCATCATTGGAAATATCATTCCCTATGTGGTGGGATGTATTATTAGGGTTGTGGTATCATCGGTTATACAATCCCCTACTCAGGGTGTAGTTTTTCGTAGGGTTGTGGTATAATCGGTAATATGATCCCCTACTCAGTGCATGGTTTCAGTAGGGTTTGTGGTATCATCGGTTCGATCCCCTACTTCTTAAGTTATACCAAATGGGGTTTCTGGAATTTTCTTGACCACCTTTACATGGGTGATGATCCTCTATCTGAGTGATGTGTTCTGTGGACCATCAGATCAGGTTATGGTATCCCCCAGAAAATCCTGGGAGTGATCCCCTATCTGTGAGATCTTTGAGTTACCGGAGTGGGTTCTTATATCCCCTAGAGAACCCTAGGAGTGATCCCCTATCTGAGGAGTTTAGTGTTTCCACTGTTTTAGCATGGTATTATTAGTGATGATGTCTGATGAGCATGTTCTCTCGGATGGGCCATCTGGAATGGTAGTGTGAGGCCTGATAGAGTGTATCTCTTGGATACATGTCATCTGGGATGACAAAGCTCATGGAGTGTGTTCTCCTTGTTTGTGTAAGCCTTAGAGATTTGAGTATAACCTATTGCTGGTTATGAGGTCGGAACCTCATGAGGCTTGGTTTCTAAGACACATATATCTAGATTTTCATGGTATATGTATGGGAATATACCTAAGCTGAGCTGACTAGTCGTGTTTAGCGAAGAATGGTCTCGAGATGGAGTTTCTCTCTCATTCGGGTTCCCTCTGGCTGGGATGAGCTGAATGTTTCCATTCAGTTACTCTCTTTTATTTTGGGGTTTTTGTGGCACTTACTGGGTATTTTTATACTCACCCCTTCACAGGATTTTTCCGCACTTGTGTTCTATCTTGTGGGTACCACAGGCCTTTCGATGGAGTCTTAGGATGACCCGGAGTAGGTGGAGCTTAGTGATATTGACCGACTAGGGTGTTTACTAGAGCTATGATGAGGAGAATTCTGGTGGGTACTTTTGACAGTGATCCCCTCCTTCTGGGCAGGTTGGATGCTTTTGTAGTTTTTTTTGTGGGCCATGTATTTTCCCTTTTTGTACTTTTCACTGTACTCTGGTTATGGGTTATATGTATGCATGCATTTCTTTTCGGTTTTTATATATATCTCTGCACTATTTCATGGAGGTTTATGTGGATGTGTGTGTATAGGTACCTTAGGCTAATGTCTCCCATGAGTGTGATAGCCTACTCGACGCTAGTCGCCAGCCCCTAGCCTATTGGAGGCAGACTTAGGGAGTCGTGGCTCTAGCCCCGTTGGGTCGGGTCATGACAGTTAATTAAAGCTGTAAGAGAACCAATAAATAAAGAATGATATTGGATTTTAGGAATTCTGCATATCATTTCAATACAATTAAAAACATAACTTTTATGAGAATAAACTAATTTATATAGTCCATAAATAATTCAAAATGATTTTCTAATATTCATTGCAATGTTTCATAAACATTATATATTTTTAAACTATTTGAAATTCTTTATTAAACACAACATTAATTATTTAATATTTAAATAATCATATAATATTTTATAAATCCTCATAATCATCATTAAATGATAAATAACTAATAATGATATCCAAAGGAGATGAATTTTCTTGATTTACACACATAATTACATAACATAACATAATAATAATAAGAAAAAACACCACGGAATAGTGTCTCATGCTATGTTTTAGTGCACACAAGGATAGACCATGACATAGTCTAATACACCATGCCATTGTGTTCTATTTAGTGCAAAACTCTATCAATTTCCCACTAGCACTAAATATTCATAGACTTATCAACCTTTCACCTTATGTCACTTCATATATAACAACTTGTGAAAACATATCCAAAAAACAATTAGGATATCTTTCAAAACTAATTTTGGAAAAGATATCATCAATTCACTATATATCACATCATACATAATAACTTATGATTATTAATACATAACTTCTCCTAGAAATCCTCCAAAACACTTTTGAGGTAGCACTCAATGTTTTTTTAACTATATCCCCATTCACATGACCACTAAGTGTAACCCCACAAGACTTTATAGTGTAGAAAAAAATATGAATTTCTATATTAATTATTATAAAAAAAGAGAAACCTCTAGAAAAGAATCATTAAAACTCAATAAAAAAATGGATTTGGTGTAATATCCATTAAACACATGTGCCTTTATACTTGTGTCCACTAGCTGGATCATATACTTGTAAGAATTTTTTATTTGATCCCTTTTTCAAAATAATTATGTAACCATGGGACATAGAGTATGTTAATCACATATATATACTCATATTATAAATTCTATAAGTATAAATTTACTTGATGAAAAAAATCACATTTCATTCATCTTCATGAATGATCATGTCACATGAACCTCACTTAAATAGATGATAGCATCATATATACTAACTAGGTATGGTCATTAAGTTTATAATTTCTCTTAATCATGGTCCCAGATATCATTATCATCATATATGAGGATTAATAACATATTAGTTATTCTATTACTAATGAAACGATCAATAACATACCCAACCACCACCTGATTAGATAAACCACATGACTTGCATAATAATGGTATCAATGTATGAAGGTTATCTTTCTTGGTATCTCGCTAAACATAGATAAATGAACATAAAAATATTAAATATACACCCCTAGTGTATCAAATTAATAGTTCACTAATATCTATGTGGTTTATACTTAGAGATCCATCCAATGCACAAAACCCATTTTGTGCCTCATAATCATATTCTATATCTCCATAAGAAAACAGAGTCATGTTAACCTTTACATTTCATCACAAGTTTTATAAAAACATGATATAAATTATTTAGGGATAACTCAAATTCATAATTTGAGAAGTTAATTATCATTTTACATTATGAAATACATGCATCCAACATGAAGGATGATAATACGCAGTCTATATTTTTTAATAACATAAGACATTTTTTGTTCTTAAAAACTTTAATGAATACCTAAAAAACAATAAATAATGGATTTTCTCCTCATATCACATATGATACATGTAAGAACCTGGATCTCCTTTTCAGGAATATTTTCTTTTTTTGGTGTTTTTTGAAGAAAATATGAGTTTCTGGAAATTTTTGAAGTACACGTCGTGTACTTATATGTGCACGTCGTGTACTCTTTTTCCACACGTAGTCATGTGATGTCCATGTAATAGCTGAGCACACAACCGTGTGTGGTGACCTGAAGACTGCCTAATGCGAGGTCCGATTAAGGCAAGTACACGCCTTGTACTTATATAGTACACGCCGTGAAATTTCTTTTTATTTCATTAAACGGACCGGGGTCATGTCTAATGGGAAGAACACTCTTCCTCTTCAACTTCTTCATCTGAGAGCATCCATACAGCATAGATCTTCACTGACCCCTGGATCGAGAATCTGTTCTCTGATTCGACCGCCATCGATTGCGTTGGGATCATCATGGTAAGCTCTTCCTTATTCTAGAGCTTCATTTCATGTTTCCTCCTCTTTCAAGAGTTATCCTAGGTTGAATGTTTTAGATGTTTTTGTAGATCTACCATGTTCTAGGTTGATACAAGGGTCGGATCTAGGTTATATCTACTGTACGATGTCGAGGTAGGTATTTTTTCCTTTTCTTAGATAGTATTTGAGTTATATGTGAAAAAGTGCCCAATACCCTTGATCGGGGTATTGCGTGTTTAATGTTTTAACCCTGTTATTTCCTGATATGATTTATATGCTTGAGTAGAGGTCAATTGAATGTGAATAGGGTTAATTTCTATGCTTTGGAAGTGTTTTCCCATGAATATTTTGTTTATGACCATTTGGTCTTGCTTAGCCTGTTAGGCTGCTTGCTTTCCTTTCCTAATGCTGATAGGATGGAGTAATATTATTTATCTGACATGTTGATATTATGTAGAATGTTTATCCAAGTAGTTCTTGAGGTTTAATTTGGCTACCATGTATCGTTTATGCACGATTGACTTACACAGGGATGTGAGAACCTGGTGTAGTAGACCATAGGTAGAATGGACAATGAGGGCTTCTCCAGAGTGTCTATTTTTACTATTACAATGTGAGACCATAGAGGGAATTGACATAAGTGATTCCTCAGAGTGTTTGTAGTTCCTCAATGTGGGCCACATCGGTAATAAGGCATCGAGTGATTCCCCAGATCAGTTTTTAGTTACTGATACGATACTATAGGTGGAATTGACGGCGAGTGCTTCTTTAAAGAGTCTATGCTAAAGTTAAACCAAAGGGGTTAGACTGTGTATACTTCTCGGAGGGTTAATTTTGTTTGTTTGGATGAACAAGAGGGGTTAGGCTATGAGTATTTCCCAGAGGGTTTCTTGATTTTTATTCGTTGAATACTTTATATATAAAAATTAATACAATTGAAATTGTAGGATTATTACTATGTGTACTTCCTTGTTTACTGTTTCATTTTTTTTATTTTCTGCCATATATATTCACTAACTATTAGGCACAGATCTTTGGGTTGTTTCTTACTAGGATTTGTCTCACACCCTATTTGGGTCATTCTTTTAGGCCCAAACAGATTATATTGTTGTAGTTATAGATAAGGGTAAGCTCCCTTCTACTTCAGGTACTTGATTGCTGAAAAGCTAGAGAGCATGGGACCAAGCTGAGGCTTGCAATGCTGTTGGAGTTTATCTATTTTCTTCTGTACTTTGGATATTTATGTATTCCACCATTGTGACTTATTTGGCTACTTTCCTTGACATTTGTATTGTGCATCAATTATATATATATGTGCTCCAGTTGTTTATTACTTCCATTGTTTACCTATTGCATGTTTTACTGCTTCTAATATTGCTATCTATTTTACTTTTGTTGTGTTACTCTATTAATGATGGAATAGTTTCCTTACTATCACACCCATGGCCCTCACTACTAGGCGGCAGCCTCTAGCGTTCGGGGAAATACGCTTGAGGCCATGTGACCAACCGGGTACAGGGCACCTCTGGGCGGCTTCCAGAACAGGGACATTACAAAGTGGTATCAAAGGGATTATTTTCTTCTTGACTAACTATTTGGAGCCTATAGCTAGGGATTGGAAGGAATAGGTACTTGGTAATAAGTTTTCCCTGGGAGTAGCTAACCTGTGTACAGGGAAAATCCAATATACCTCATTTATTGCAATTTTTCTGGTTTTTCAATTTTACGGTTGATTTGATTTCACCATTGGGTGATTCACATGTTGTGTGTTATTATTGTTGGTGTTATTGAGGTTCTATTTCTGTTGAAACCCGATGAGATGAGGGTATTCCATCTCATGCATCATATAGGCACTTTCTATAAATCACATGTCATGCATTCTTTCCATGCCATTTAGGTTGTATTAGGGATTGTATGTTGTTGTGATAGATATTGTGCTAGATATGCATACTGTTGTGATAGATGCCTTGATAGAATACCTACTTTTGATAGGGTATTGAATTTTGTATGGTTTCATTTGAATGAACATAAAGCTTTTGTTCTTGAGGTGTTATGGGCCTTCATGAATCATAATTTGGTGGATCATTGCACTATTATGATTTAAAATGACACGTATAAGATGCAAAGCTTTGATTAACGGGGTGTATGGGCCCTCACAAATTTGAATTTTTCACTTTAATGTTTGTTTCAGTGTTTTATGGGTTACGGAGTAGTTTCTGAGGCTTACTATCTAGAAAAACCCAGAATAAATGGCATGTAATGTTGGACACACATGTTGTGTGTTCTTCTGTTCAAGAAGGAACTGTTTTTCTTAAGTACACGCCGTGTACTATATGTACACATCGTGTAGTCTCTAACAATGTTACTAACTACCTGGGTAGAAACACGGGCTTGGAAAATCTTGTAAAACACGTCGTGTGCCAGATGTACACACTGTGTGGTGTTGACCATGTGTCCACCCATGTAACTAATGACACGAAGGGAAAAATATTATCTTATAAATGTCGTGTCAAGTTTGAACATGTCGTGTAGTGTAACCCACGTATCCATCCGTGTAGTAAACAACACGAGTCAGTGAAATCCTTCTAGTACACTTCGTGTCTGGAAGAAACATGTCATGTGGTGTGAGCTGTGTAACTGGCCGTGTGACTAACAACACGAGCTGGTGAAGTTTGTCTAGTACACATCATGTCTGGAACTAACACACCATGTATTCTTGTTTTAGGAGAACTGTGTGGATTATCTTTGTGGAATAACTTAGGCAGGGGAAGAGGATTAAAGTACACGTTGTGTATTAGGACAACACGTTGTGTGTATAGGGTGTTACATGACCTGAGTTGGTATAAGTACACACCCATGTGAAGGATTAAGGGAACATGCCGTGTAGGAATTATACACATCGTGTATCCATGTTTTGAAAAACTTGAATGCTTTATTTCTCTTGATCCCTTCTTACAATTATAAGTTTCAGTCCATGTTAATCTTGATCTAAGGTGTGTGCTTGTCCTTGCAAAGTCATGCCATCGAGTCATCCTCCATTTTTTCCACCAGTTATAGGGTAGTGATCAGACACTGGATATATCTGATCAGGGACTACCAACAGATCCTATAGTTGTGCTAGTCTTGGCACTGATCGTTGTTCCAGACATAGGTGTTGACGCACAGTTCTAAGAGGGCTTTATGAGGTTTATGCAAACCTTCCATGGAGTACCGTATCCCGCCCCTTCTATGGAATAGTTGACGTGGGTTTTCCAGTAGCAGCATCCTCCCACCTTCACATGGGAAGGTGGACCTAAGGCTATAGAGTCATGGTTATAAGCCATGATTTCTATCTTGAAGCATCTAGAGACGCCTCCAGAAAGGAGAGTGAAGCTTGCTAAGTACATGCTTCAGTATTCTTCCAAGAGATGGTGGGATATGATCTCATAGGAGGGACACCAGCAGGTTATGGTTTGGGATGACTTCTAGTGTTCTTTTTATGACTACTTCTATCCAGAGACCTTGAGGGCCGATCGAGCTTGAGAGTTCATGAGCCTTGAGCATGGTACTCTCTCAGTCATGGAGTACTCTTCTCATTTCATAGATATGTAGTGCTTTACACCTATTCCAGGAGGTGATGAGTTATTTCAAGCAAGGAAGTTTGAGGATGGTCTCATACATGACATCTGATCTTAGGTGAACATCTTCTAGTTGACTTCCATCACTTCTATAGTCAACCAGGCGCTGATCACAGAGCATAATATAAGGGATTCTTGAGTGGTGAGCCAGGGTGGCTTGACATTCAGAGTTGGTATCCCTCCTACTGACAGTAGGAAGTTCCACAAGGAGTCTATGTATGGGAATCCGAGGGGGTGAGACACTTCTTCTGGTATCCAGGTGTTGTGCTAATAGTTCGGAAAGAGCGGGCATACGAGGCCACATTTCCTAAAAGACCCAGTGGAGTGTCGATCATGCGGCAAGATGGGACATCTTCAGTGCTTATGTCATATCTTCTCACCAGCAGCTGGTGAAAGGGGTTCTTTGATGACTCCTCGTTCGGGAGAAGCACCACCAGTTTCTCACCAGTCTAGGAACTGGAGTTCTTCTGACCATTAAGGTTGAGGTGAAGGTCATGGACGTGGTAATTAGTTGCCGAAAATTCAGATATAGTAGGGTGGATTAGATCAGAGTGGTCAGGCAGGGTCACACAACCATGGTGTAGGTCAAACATTTGCAGTGGTCTAAACCCAGCAGGAGTAGGATCTCAGACCCTCTATAGTTTGAGTTACGATCCTAGTTGGCTCATTTTTAGCTTCTTCTCTTTTTGATACAGGGGATTCCCATAGCTTTATATCTTTCTCTATTGTGGAGATCCTTGGGCTATTTATCCTTTCTTCTACTGATGTCTTTACGTTAGACACTCTGTTGGGGTCAAGAAAGGATAGTGTACATCAGTACAAGGAGTGACCTCTTGATTTTGGTGGGTTTCACTTCTTATGTGACCTTTATGTCCTAGATATGACATACTATTATGTCATTCTTAGAATAGACTAGTTAGTTCCCTTCTAGGAAGTTGTGAATTGCTATCACCATAGGGTGAGTTTCACATCACCATAGGGTGGATTTTTTCTTCATAAGGGAGAATGAGATGTCCAATCGAGTAGAGAAGAACCCAAGAATCATGGGTTAGGAGGAGTTACAACCCAGATTTTTAGTCTTTATTTGGATGACTAGGGACTTCACATATGGACTTTCCTCCTGTGGTAGATCATTTCAGGAATTTCTTTCCAGATGAATTTTCAGATTTTCCTCTAGAGCGAGAGGGGGAATTTTCTATTGAGCTTGTTCTAGGAGCGGCACTGGTGTTCATTCCTCATTATAGTATGGCTACATTAGAGTTACAAGAGCTCAAGAAGTAGTTGGAGGAGTTATAGGCTAAGGGGTTCATCTGACCGAGTACTTCTCCTTGGGGTTCGCCTGTCCTATTTGCGAAGGAGGATGGTACCCTTAGACTTTGCATGGATTATCAGAAGTTGAACCAGTTGACAGTTAAGAACTGATATCCCTTACCAAGTATTGATGATCTCTTTGATCAGATTCGAGGAGCCCGAGTGTTCTCAAAGATTGACTTGAGTTCCGGTTACCATCAGTTGCACGTTAGACCATCTGATATACCTCTTACATCCTTCCAAAGCAGGTATGGTCTATATGAGTATGTGGTTATGTCATTCGGTCTCACAAACACGCCTGTAGTCTTCATTGCTCTGATTAACTGAGTGTTCCATCCATACTTGGATTCTTTTGTGGTAGTCTTCATGGACGATATCTTGGTGTACTCTCACACTTGACATGACTATGTCACACATCTTGAGATCATCTTGAGTACACTAATAGAGAACCATTTATATGCTAATCTCTCAAAATGACACTTTTGGATGGACCAAATTCACTTCTTGGGTCATGTTATCTTAGATATAGGAGTATCAGTAGACCCAGATAAAGTGAGAGCAGTAGTTTCCTAGGATAATTCAAAGAACGTTTTTGAGGTACGGAGTTTTCTAAGGTTGGATGGTTACTACAGATGTTTTATACAGGAATTTTCATGCTTATCAGCACCTCTAACGGGCCTGACTAAGAAGGGTATGAAGTACTTGTTGCCATATTTTTGTGAGTCAACCTTTCATAATCTGAAAGGGAGGTTGACTTTAGCACCGATACTAGTATTTCTAGATCCAGGAAAGAGTTGTACTGTGTATTGTGATTCATCAGGTATCGGGCTTGGAGCAGTGCTTATGCATGGGGGAAGGAGTCGTTGCATACGAGTCTCGGTAGTTGAGGCCACATGAGAGGAATTACCTGACGCACGATCTTGAGATAGATGTAGTTGTTCATGCTTTACGTTGTTAGAGACACTACCTTTTGGGAGATCATTTTGTGGTTTTCACCAACCAAAAATGTATCAAGTATATCTTCACTCAACGTGACCTGAATTTGAGACAGAGAAGGTGGGTTGAGTACCTTCAGTATTTTGACTTTGATCTTACCTACACACCTAGAAAAGGAAACATAGTGGCTGATGCGTTGAGCAGGAGGACTTAGATACAGGCAGTTAAGGAGGCCAGTAGTGAGTGGCATCTTATGGATCTGTTCTCTGAGATGCATTTGGAGGTGCACGACAGACAGGCCTAGACGTTTCTTTCTTCTATAGTTGTTACCTCTACTCTAATTAACCGAGTGCGAATGAGGCAGTTATCAGATTCTGAAGGGCTAGTCCTACAAGAAAGTGTGATGGGAGAGAACCCCATTTATGGATGGACCATAGGCGAGGATGAGATATTGCGTTTTCAAGGGCGCATGCGGGTGCTCGTAAACATACACGAGGAGCTGATGCAAGACTTTCATTCCTCAGTTTGGGTAGTTCATCCTGGTGTCATGAAGATGTGTCGTGATCTACACTATCAGTATTGGTGGCTAGGTATAAAGAGAGATGTTGCTGGTTTCATCATGAGGTGTTTCTCCTGTCAGTAGGTGAAGGTGGAGCATCAGTGACCAGCAGGGATTTTACAGCAGTTACTCATTCCCGAGTGGAAATGGAATGATGTCTTGATGGACATCGTGATAGGTTTTCCAAGGTTTACTCGAGGGAATGACGTAGTTTGGGTTGTCTTTGACAGACTCATGAAAGTTTCTCACTTCTTTCCAATTAAGGAGACCTTCAGTGTTGATGATCTGGCAAAGTTGTACATCTGAGAGATTGTATGTATACATGGGGTTCCACACTCCATTGTTTCAGACAGGGATTCCCATTTTACTTCTTGGGTATGGTAGGGACTTCAGAGGGCTTTGGGTACACAAGTACTTCTAAGTACAGCTTACCATCCCCAGACAAATGGCCAGTCTGAGCGTATGATTCAGGTGCTTGAGGACATAATTCGAGCATGCACCCTAGATTTTAGAGGTTTTTGGGAGAAGCACATACCTCTTATGGAGTTTTCCTACAATAATAATTATCAAGAAACTATTCAGATGGAACCTTATGAGTCTTTGTATGGTAGGCCATGTTGTTCAACCTTATGCTGGCTGGAGGTAGGAGAGGCAGCTATGCTGGGACCTCGTCTTGTCCAGGAGACCACAGAGCAGATAGAGTTGATTCAGAAGAGGATGGATACTGCACAGTCTTGAAAGAAGTCTTATGCTAATCGAAAGAGACAACCTCTAGAGCTCAAGGTCAGAGATCATGTTTTCCTGCATGTCACACTAAGGTTGGGACACAGGAGGATTATGAGGCAGGGTAAGATTTTACCAAAGTATGTCAGACCATTTGAGATTTTGGAGAGAGTTGGACCGGTTTCCTATCGATTGTAGTTTCCTCATAGGTACCAGGCTATGCATGATGTCTTCCATGTTTCTTAGCTTCGACGTTACTTATCAGACCCATCTCATGTTTTTCAACTTGAAGAGGTTGAGTTGGAGGTGGACGCCTCATTCGAGGAGCATCCTATCTGGGTTGTTGATCGAAGTACGAAGGTTCTCTATGGCCAGTTTGTTCATCCAGTATGAGTTCTATAGCAGCACGGGTGAGTATAGGATAAGACCTGGGAGAGGGAGACTAATGTATGATTGTAGTAGCCAAAGCTTTTTGAGGATTCTTCTTCTACACCTCCTTACTATGGAAATTTGGGGACGAATTTATTTAAGGGGGGAGATTTTAAGAACCCGGATCTTCTTTTCAGGTATGTTTTATTTTTTGTGTATTTTTGAGGAAAAGATGAGTTTTTTGAAATTTTTGAAGTACATGTCATGTACTTATATATACACATTGTGTACTCTATTGCTGCACGTAGCCATGTGTTGGCCGTGTAATGGCCGAGCACATAGCCATGTGTGGTGACCTAAAGACCGCCTAATTTGGGGGCTGGTTAAGGCAAGTACACGTCATGTACTTATAAAGTACATGCCCTGTACTTTCTTTTTATTTCATTAAATGGACTGGGGTCACATCTAATGGGAAGAACTCTCTTCTTCTTTGCCTTCTTTGTAAGAGAGTGCCTATACGGCACAGATCTTCGCCAAGCCCCCTATCGGGCATCTGTTCTCTGGTTCGACCATTGTCGATTGTGTTGGGATCACCATGGTAATCTCTTCCTTCTTCTAGAGCTTTGTTTCTTATTTCCTCATCTTTCAAGATTTATCCTCAGTTGAAAATTTTAGATGTTTTTTTAGATCTACCATGTTCTAGGTCGATCCAAGGGCCAACTCCAGGGTATATCGATAATACGATTCCAAGGTAGGTGGTTTGTTCCTTTTTGTAGATAGTCTTTGAGTTATATGTGAAAAAGTGCCCAATACCCTTTATCGGGGTATTGTGTGTTTATGGTTTTAACCATGTTATTGCCTTCTATGATTTATATTCTTGATTATAGGTCAATTGAATGTGAATAGAGTTAATTGCTATGCTTTGGAAGTGTTTTCTCATGCATTTTTTGTTTATGACTGTTTGGTCTTTCTTATCCTGTTAAGCTGCTTGCTTTCCTTTACTAATACTGATAGGATTGAGTAATATTATTTATCTGACATGTTGATATGTTGTAGACTATTTAGCCAAGTAGTTTTTGTGGTTTACTTTGGATGTCATGTATCGTTTGTGCATGATTGACTTACACAGGGCTGTGAGAACCTGGTGTAGTAGACCATAGGGAGAATGGATGTTGAGGGCTTCTCCAGAGTGTCTATTTTTTCTGTTACGATGCAAGAATATGGGGGGGAATTGATGTAAGTGATTCCTTAGAGTGTTTTTAGTTCCTCGACGTGGGATACAGGGGGAATGATACATTGAGTGCTTCCCCAGAGAACCTTTTAGTTACCGATATGAGACTATGGGGGGAATTGACGGTGAATGCTTCCTCAGAGAGTCTATGCTAAAGCTGAACCAGAGGGGTTAGACTGTGTGTACTTCCCAGAGGGTTGCTTCTATTTGTTTGATTGAACCAGAGGGTTAAGGATGTGAGTATTTCCCAGAGGGTTACTTGCTTTTGATTCGCTGCATACTTGATATATAAAAATGAATGCAATTGAAATTGTAGGACTGTTACTATGTGTACTTCTTTTTTTACTACTTCATTTTATTTATTGCCTGCCATATATATTCACTTACTATTAGGCACAAATCTTTTGGTTGTTGCCTACTGAGATTCGTCTCACACCCTGTTTGGGTCATGCTTTTGGGCCCAAACAGATTATATTGCTACTGGTATAGATAAGGACAAGTGCCCTTATACTTCAGATACTTGATTGTTGAGGATTTAGAGAGCATGGGACCAAGTTGAGACTTACGATGCTATTGGAGTTAATATGTTTTCTTTTGTACTTTGGATATTTCTGTATTTCAGCATTGTGACTTGTTTGGCTACTTTCCCTGAAATTTTTATCGTGCATCAATTATATATATGTGTTCCAGTTGTTTATTACTTCTGTTGTTTACCTATTGCATGTTTTACTACTTCCGCTATTTCTATCTGTTTTACTTCCGCTGTGTTACTCTGCCAATGAGGGCATAGTTTCCTCACTATCACACCCAAGTCCCTCGCTTCTAGTTGGCAGCCTCTGGCATTCAGGGAAATGAGCTTGAGGCCATGTGACCAACCGGGTATGGGGCATCTCTGTGCAGCTTCCAGAACCAGGATGTTACAATACACTTCCAGATCAAAATTATGTTTGCTATATTTTTAGGGTTTTTTAAACTCATTACATATGTCTATAATTCCTTCCACTTCTCTACATAAACACTTGATAAAACACTCCCATTGAATATTTTTATTGAGAAACATATATGAATTATTCCATTTTGAATATTACTAGGAATTTGGAATCATATTCCTAATTTTTAACTCCTCAAAAACAAAATATTTAAACTCCTTTACTGCACAACATAAAATGTTACAGTATTAGAAACTTCAATTATCTAATTATAACACTTTATATGTTAATCATCATCATCATTCTTGGAACTATTTCGATAATTTTTTTTCTTATGGTATTTATGGTAACAATATGTAACTATTTTCCTTTCTATTTACTAACAGATCCTAATGTTTTTTAAGATATAAAGGATTGTTTACTTTTATGAGGTAACTGAATATAACTATTTATATTTCTCTTTACCATCAAACCATAAAATCATTTGTGATATAAAGTTAATTTAACTTCATTTGGGTAACTAAATATAATTATTTTTATTTTTATTTACCGATATACCCTAAATTATTTTAGGATATTAACTAAAATTCAATTTCAATTTTTAGTGGATTAATATTTTATTTGTTATGTTTTCATTTCTATAAGTCCAAACATACTCCCACATGATTATTTGAAACTATATTATCTTCAAAATATCACAATAAGACACACAAACTCCTTTGTGTACAATAAATATTGAATATTTTCTTTTTCCAAAATATCTAATGAAGAAACTATTGTATCCATATCATATATAATATTTTTTGTGTTTGGAGAATTATTCTGAAAATAAGACTTTATTATTTAAAATATTCCCTTGGTGGCTGGTGGAATATAAAATAAAATTATTTTTATAAATATCTTTACTAAAATACTTTATTTTTGGACAAAAAAATATTATCCTCATCTTATTTTCTAGCATGTTATGTAATTTTGATAAATCAAAAACCATGTTTATCAAAACCATGATCCCATATTGTTCATAAAGTATCCTTAATAATAGAAAAATTACCTTATCACATATGAGAAATAAGATGAAAATATACATACTTTATTAATATCCTTTTGAGATTAAAATAATCATTTATATACAAACCACAATTCATTAACCATTTGCCTAATCATTTAAATGAAAAATATAAGCTTAATCAATTATTATCTTTATTTAGTACTCTTGTATACTCACAAAATTTGTAAATTATACATTTGGTATCCTATACACTTGAAAATAAAAGAAAAAATTTCCATAAAACTAATACCTAACATGAAAATTCCTTATAGTTTCTAAAACTCTATTAAGTATCATAGAAAATTTCATCACATGGAAACAATTTACTCCTTCCTAACATTACCTTTAGGTTTATATGACCAATATTAGATATTTGAAAAAGAAATTATTTGATTTTCTGACCAAATTTTATTATTATAATTTGAATAGTTACCCATGTATAATATCAATACATTAACGACACCTGAAAATCTCTTGCAGAGTTTATTTTTCCTCAATAATTTGATAAAATTAGGGTAAAAATTTCTTAAACTCATTCAAATTATCAAAACATTTCCAAAAATAATTCCATAATGAATTAACAAGTTAGAAAATTACTTAAATAAAACCTAAAATTCCTCCAAGTAATTAAAAAATTCATTCATATTGAATATATGAGTGGATAATATAATTCTTTTTTCTATATAGTATCTAATGCCTTTAAAATCTTAATTAAATAATTGTATTCTTCATAAAATAGTCTAGATTTTCTTGTTGAGAAACATCAATATTTGGATACTCAAGAAGGTGATACATAACATATAGAAATTTTATTATTTATTAAAAAATATTTTTTGTTTATATTTTAGTTGTAACACCCTAAAATTCTAAAATAATAACATTATATTCGATAGCGTATGAAAAACACAACACCGAGCTTAGATGAATCATAATATAATATATTATTATGACATAGACGTTAAATTGGAGGGTATGAATAATACTAAATAAATTATTAAAATTATATGGTTTACACATGTAAAAACAAATTCCATAGTTTTTTATTGATTATAAATAAAATAAGAATATTTTAAAAAGAAAAATAAATGTTTTCTGAAAATTATATTTTTGTAAAGATGGGTCAATCACGCTTTGCACACATAATTTAAAATTAACTTTTAACGCTATTAGAAAATTTATTTGGTAAAATTAACTTCACTTTTTAAATCATCATATAAAAATTTTCTTAGGTTGAACGTTTTGTATTTTGATGAAATGATTCATTGTTTGATAAATAGTGAAAAATACAGATTTTTAATTAAAAACTTCCATTTCGTTTTAATTATTTATAAAGTTAGATTATATTTTGAATTTAATTTAAAATTTAAATGAGTTTAATTATATGTCAATTAATCTAATTTATACCATTGGATTCATTTTCATATTGACTTTTGATAAAAAAAACTTTTCAAACTTATGAACATTTTCTCTTTGAAACCCCACTTTCTCGTCGTGTATGTGACATTAATTTAAAATTAAAATTTTCCACTTTTGTGAATGAAATTTTAAAAAAGAGATTAAATATTTAAAATGAGAATAATTCATATTATCTAATAACATTCGCATTATTTTTTACCAAAATGAGTAGTGAAAATAATAAAAATTATTTACTATAGTTAAAGTAAAAAATGGATTTACCAGGGTTTAAACGAAAAAGATAAGGGTTAAAAATGACCTAATAACTTGTATAAATAATATTTACCAAGAAATATTTCTATATTTTCCTTTAAAATATCGAATATAGGTTCATTTTAATGATTTTTTCATGTGAATGGATTTATCATTTTGGATTATTTTGGAAAATTTCTATGTAATTTCAAAGGAGGTCCCCTTTCCCCACTTATAAAAGGGAACTCACTCCCATCATTTCTTCACAACTAAAAAGACCATTTTCTTAAACAAAACCTTCAAATTTATCAGTTAAACATCATTATTCATATTTTATAGCTTATATCTCACCCAAAAGACCATACATATGGTCTTTAAGAGGAGATCTCAATAAGGTTTCACTTAGAGAAGGTGATAATCTTTACAAAACTCTTTCACTTTATTTATTCTTTTTACACATACAATTATGTTTTAAAAATTAAAATATAATAACAACAATATAACACATATACTAACATATAATTATGTTTATGTAATAATAATTATCCATCTTCACTTCTATCAAATGGGAAATAAATCATTGATCGTGTGTATGATAGACTACCACATTGCAAACCGATGTAGTTCATTTTCCATCACCACATTTCAAGGTTAGATAAAATGATATATTTAACACATGTATATGATTTTATGATATTATTATATTTTTTTAATTTTAATATCACATGTAACTTTTTACATTCCATTTTGTTTCAAATACGATAATGACACTCGTGTGTAGGGCAGACTACCACCTCACGAAGCGATGTGAATCATTTTTCACTTACACTTTAAATAGAATGTAATAAGGATAAAATTAATGAATATATGTGATATATATGATATAATATTGATTCTATAAAATTAATATATCACTAACTTTCTTACCCTTTCACCCATTAATGGAATGATATCGTCACTCGTGTGTACGTACGTCCTACCATCTCCAAGAAGCGATGTGATCCATTTTTCCAAGCCTAAATATTTAGAGTGGTTATAATAATATATATAATGATTAAATATGGTATTTATAACATTATTATCATTATGAATATGATGTACATATATCCTATGTACAAGAATCATAACTTTCATTACAAAACTTGCATGAGAAAACGAATAAATTAACACCCAGAATAATGAGAATAATGGAATATTATTAAAAAAATGGTGATAAAATCTTATAAGAGGATTATATATGATATTATAAATATGATTATGGTTCTATTATAAATTAATAACATTCTTAACACTATTATACAGGATGTTAAATCATGTTCAACTAAAATAACATGTGAGGTAAGGGACTTCATCTTGATTTCCATTCAATGAGGTATATTGTAATGTTATGCACCTAATTTCTTTTATATGGTGTATATACTACCCCTTTGACATGTAATATAATTATTACTTAATAATTAATTGTATTTAATTTTTAATTTCAATTATTTCAACCTAGGGTATTTGACTTAAAATTTAACAAGTGGTAATGAATTACATAACTCAATTTCTTTTCATTGGGTTATATTAATTCTTGATTGTCTTTTATATTTTAAGATTATGTGTGTAATGAATTATTATTATATTATTATATATTTACACTTTTTTATATGGATTTAAATTTTATACAAATAATTTATGCATTGATTAATTCTCTCTTAAATGTTATGATCCTTGAAAGGGTTTATTTCACAATCTCATTTTAATCGGGATTGTTTATACTAGAATTTACATTGAAGAAAATTATTTTATCATTGTTTAATAAATGATTTAATTTTATTTTAATATATTTTTTCATTTAATTTTACATTTAATAGTAGCATTTTCCCACTCTTTGTTACTTAAAATGATTGATAAAATATTTTAATAAAATCCAACTTCATTTTCCTCTTCAGTCAGAAATCATTTTCCTTCCAAAATAACGTTTTCTAAAAATGTTTCTAACCCTTTTAAAAATTATTTTTATAAAAAAATTATCCAATTTTAATTTTTACAAAAAAAATTAAATGACTCTTCATGTCATTTTTAAAACAAGGCATGTTGGGCTTTTATTGAAAAAGTGAAAGGAATATTTGTTTTTCCTTACTCAGTATGTATGAAGTTTCATAAAGTCACAACCACTCCATGTTTTAAAACATAATTTATACATTTCAAAGGTTATTTTCAAAGAAAATATTTTTCAAAATTTTTTGTGAACTTTTAGTTTGAAAAGGTGATTTTCAAAATGAAAAGGATATTTTCTTCAAGGATGTTTTTAATGATATTTTTATGGTATTTCTATTTTTCAAAGATAACAAATATTTATTTTATATATGATACTATAGGGAGTTTTTTTATTTATACCATCCATATTCTTTCTCTATATAGTTTATTATTATTTTGAAAAAGGATAGTATTGACGTTCATTTCCTTGATTCATTTCTGTAGTCGTTAACTTTCCCTTTAATTATTTAATTTCTTGTGATCATTGGGTATTAAATATCTCCTAAATATCCATATTATTTATCATGGATATGTTTATTTCTTAAAACATATATCATTTCTACATAAGGTGATCTAAATTGAAATTTATTTATTTATCTGGGGAAATATTGATAAATTTGTATTCTTTACTCAATTCATATATTTGATGATAAGGCTTGTTTTTTGAGTTAAATTTGTTATTCGATATTTGAGGAATGATTTGGACATTTAGTGGAGTGTAGGGCCTAGAATTATATATTCCCTCTATGAATATAAAGGTCACGAGACAAATCAATTGGTCTAATTAAATGGTTTTATACCTATAGTTTTGAAAAGTCTTGATGGTAGAGGTATCCTGATGCCTGAGATCATGACGTCCAAAAATTAAGAATTTCCTATATTGAGAATTTGGTTATTTTTATTATCCATGATATTTTCACAATGATGTTATCTCTGTATGCATATCATTGTCAAATTATTGATTAAATTCCATGTGTGTTAAATTATTTACCTTGCCATATTGATTATTCCTTATCTTATCATGACAATCAAGTTATTTAATTGGAATATGTTTTTAGTTATTTACCTTTCAATGTTGATTATGATTATTGATTCATGATATATTTTACTATATGTAACCCTTAATGAGAATTTTATCTCACCAATATTTTTTTAACTTTCCCTAGGTTATGAAGATAAATCCTTTGAATGAGTTTCAGGGATGTTGATCATTTTCTTTTGTTATGTTTTATTTTTAATTCCTAATGTAAAATAGGAAACATGTATGTATACAGTTCTCTAAAACTCCTAAATTGATCATTCCTTTTGGATTTGACCCTTTGTATCTATTCCTATATAATAAAGTAGGCATTGGCTCTGAGTTACTATAGTTGAGGTTGTTATAGTTGACATCATATGAAGTTTAATAAAAACCTTGAGAACTAGAATAAGGAAAATATAGATTAGGGAATATTACCCTATGATAGACTTTAGGGATATGTATAGAAGAATATCATAATGTTTTTTAAGGTAGATATTATGTGATTTTTCCTAGAAATACATCTCTCTTTAGATACTAAAAGTGGATGTGATTTTTACATAGTGGTACCTAGGGGTAATAACTCTAAACTGAATGCATTTATATTGACCCGATTGTCACATGGTGCACAAAGATATTCCTTAGTGTACACTTAGTTTGAAACTACTAGGGGATATGCTTAGTATAATTCACATTTTCTTTACAAAACATCATGAATGATTTGAACATAAATATATCCCCAAAGAAAACTTTTTTATGATTATGAGATTAGCTATACATAAATTTTTCAATTTATGTTAATTATTTCACTAGTTTTGGGATTATACATTATGTTTCATAGTGATATAATCTAATCTAGTGTATTCCATCATTTAGAAATGGCACCTAGAAGAAGAAATTTTAACCCCAACAATGAATGTAATCCAAAGAGTAAGAATGGTCATTTCTTTGATGGTATCAAGCAAATCTTTCGAAGGGAACTAGTCTCCCAAATATTCTCATCATATAAGGACATAGTTTTATGTGATAATAATAAAGAAATATAATTATCTAAGTATTATGGAAGCAAAGTTAAGAAAGAGAAGAAAGGAATGGAAGATAAAAAATATAGATAAAAGGAAGAAGGGAAAGAATGATTTTTCCACATGTGATAATTTTGGAATGAAATACCCTGGTACTTACTTAAAGGGAATGAGATTTTTCTACAATTTTGGAGAGAAAGTATACCATTCTCATGATTTAAATGGAATGAAAAAGTTTTCTATTATTCAATGCTTCAACTCTAAGGAGATGGGGCACTACGCGAATTAATGTCCCAACTGTTAAAGGAATATACCTCAAAAGTTCTAAAGGATCATGGTCAAGATTATGTTATTACCACAGATAAAGTGGAATGATTTATGTGATTTTGTTTGTATTCAAGAGTTATTTCATTGGATTATTTTATCAATGATATTTTAGTTATAAGAATTATGAAATGTATAAGGATTGTACTACAATACTTTTTCATTAAGGATTTGAAAGCATATATTGAATGGTACTAATGACCAAGAAAAATGATTCAATGGAAAGTTAAAATTATTGTAAAACACATAATTGAGGGAATGATAACCCTTAATATGTTACCGATGTTGATATTATGATTTTTTGATAAAGATATGATTGATATGGATAATGTAAATTGGATAGTACTGACTAACTTGGAACTAATTAATGATTTTTTTATAAAGAGGTTTATGTTATCATTAATGTAGTTAACAACATGAGTTTAGGAATATATCTAATTATATGTTTTTTATTTAAGGAATAAGCAATCATGCATGTTTTCAATAAAGTTTTTTGGTAATTACCATGTTTCAAGAGAATATAGGATGAAAGTATTCATATGTTTTGAATGTGACAATTAAGAACTACTTCATGTTGTTTGGGAGATTAATGATAAGGTCATTTTGGAAATTTAGTGACCTTATTTATAAAGTTTTGGATATTAATATTTTATAAGGGACATAAGTTTAACCATTTATGAAGTGGATTATGTTGAAATTTGGATGAGGCTTTATAGATTAATGTATTACTTCACTATATGAAGATTTATGCATATTGGATAACCTGTACTAACCATTTTGTAATAATAATGACTAGAGATATAAGGAATGACTTATAATTACGTTATGGATATTAGGATCCATTAAAAGTGAATTTTAGTACATCAGGAATAGAAAAAAAATAATTTTTGGATATTCATTTCTTGGAGAAAGTGATGAATTGGAAATGGATAGAATCATAATCAAAAAGTGAAATTGTGCTTATGAAATAGAGATGTATCAAGTAAGTTTATTTACTTATATCCATAGATAGTAAAATAAGGCCTCAAATTTAGGAAAATTATCTTAAAACAAAAAAAATTATCCTTTTAACTTCATATCTGATGTATCAAATAGACCCTTAACTCATCATGGATTTATGGTTTTGTGATTGTTATCTTTCTCTAAATCACCCACTTTTTTATGATTAATGATCTCTATCAAGACCTATTAATTCTTGGGAATTAGTATTATATTCCATGTCTATTTTTTCATTTCCTACCAATGTTATCCTACATGGGAACCTAGTAATGTATTATTATGCTTGACCTTCGTACATCATGTTTCCCTTATTAATAAGATGTTTTATTAACCCTTCTCATAATGAGGGATTTCAATAATGGTATTTTAAAATACCAAACCCTTTATTACCAAGATCAAGATTAAATTATGAGTACACAATTTATTTAATATGGGGATAATTTAGAACCCTTAAATTCTAAAAGAATGACATTGTATTTGATTGTGTGTGCGAGACGCAATACTGATCTTAAATGAAACATAATATAGTATATTATTATAATCTAACTGTTAAATTGTATAAATAGTACTAACTAAATTATGAAAATTATATGGTTTAAACTTGTAAAAAAATTCATGGGATATCTATTTATTATAAATAAAATACTAATCATTTCAAAGAAAAAGAATTGTTTTCTGAAAAATAGTATTTTTTCTAAAAGACGGTTTCATCCCGCTTTGTGAATATAAGTTAAAATTAATTTTTACCAATTTTAGAAAATTTATTTGGTAAAATTAACATCCTTTTTTAAATAATTATATAAATATTATATTATAGTTAATTTTTGGGATTTTTTTGAAATGATTCATTTTTTTATGAATATTGAAAAATAATGAATTTTAATTGAAGACTGCCTTTTTGATTTAATTATTTATAAAGTTAAATTATATTTTAAAATGATTTAAATTTAATATCAGTTAAATTATATATTAATTAATATAATTTATATCATTTTAATCTTTTTTATATTTAATTTTTAAATGAAAACTTTATAAACTTTTGAATATATTCTCTTGGAAAATCTGCTTTCTCGTCACATCTACGGGGTTTGTTTTAAATTTAATTTTCCCACTTATGTGAATGTAATTTTGAAAAATGAATTAAATATTAGTAATAAGAATAAATTTTATTATCTAATAAGGTTAACATATTTTTTAAGCAAAATGAATAGTGAAAATATGAAAAATTATTTATCGCGATAAAGGTAAAAATAGATTTATCAGGGGTTAAAATAAGAAGGTAAGGGTTAAAAATTACCTACCAACTTGTAAAGATATTATTTTTTGTACATATTTCCACATTATACTTACCATGATCTAATTTATGGTCATTTAGAATCTTTTTTCATGTGAATGGCTTTATCATTTTGAATTCTTTTGGAAAATTTCCATGTAATTTCCAAGGATGTCCCCTTTCCCCACATATAAAAGGGAACTCCCTCCCCTCACTTATTCACACCCTTAAAACCATTTGTATAAATAAAAACCTAAAAAATATCTCCCCAACATCATTATAAATATTCTATATCTTATAGTCCTCCCAAAAGACCACCCCTAAGGTCCTTAAGAAGAGATCCAAAGGAGGTTTCTCTGAGAGAATGTAATTATCTTAACAAAGTCCTTTCATTTTATTTCTTATTTTTCCACATTAAATTATGTATTAAAGAATAAAATATAAAAAAACCAGTATCTTATATATAATTAGATTTTATTATGTTTATTTCATAATATTTATCCATCTTCACTTCCATTAAATGGGAAACGAGATCATCGATCTTCTATATGGTGACTATGACCTCACGAACTGATGTAGTATGTTTTCCACCACCACCTTTAAAGGATGGATATAATGATGTATATAACAAATTTATAAGAAATTTAATATATTATTATTCTTATTTAATTTTAATATATCATGTACCCTTTTATGTTTCATTATGTTTCAAATATGATAACGACGCTCGTGTGTAAGGCAGACTACCGCCTCATGAAGTGATGCGATTCGTTTTTCACTTACGCTTTAAATGGAATGTAATAAGTTTAAAATTAATGAATATATGTGATATATATGAGATGATATAAATTATTTAAAATTAATATATCACTCACTTCCTTACCCTTTCACCCATTAAGGTAATGATATCGTCGTTCATGCGTACATATGACCTATCGTCTCCACGAAGCGATGTGATTCATTTTTCATGACCAACATTTTAGAGTTATTGTAATAAGTTATCTAAAAATTGAATATGATATTTGTACCATTATCATCATTCTATAGATGAATTTAACCTATGTACAAGAACTTGAATATTCATTACAAAACATGAATGAGAAAACAATGCAATTAACACCCAAAACAATGAAAATAATGGAATAATATTAACAAATTGGTGGTAAAATGTTATAACAGGATCATATATGTCATTATAAATATGATTATGGTTCTATTAAAAATTTATAGCATTATTAAAACCATTATACAGGAGGTTAATGTACGTTTAACTAAAGGAGAGTGTGAGGTAATTGACTTTATCTCAATTTCCCTTCATCGAGGCATATTGTAATGTTATGCACCTAATTTATTTTATATGGTGTATATACTAACCCTTTGACATATAATATCTATATTTATCAATAAATAATGGTATTTTATGTTTCAATTTGAATTATTTTATCCATGGTTATTTGGATTAAAATTTTCTAAGTGGTAAAAAATTTCATAACTCAATTTCTTTTCATGGGGTTATATAACTTCTTTGTTGTCATTAATATTCATAAATTATGTGTGTAATGAATTTTTATTATATTATATTGTATTTAAAATATTTTCATATTGATTTAAATTTAAAACAAATAATTGATTCATTGGTTAATTCTCACTTCAACATTATGATCATTGCAAGGGTTTATTTCACAATCTCATTTTAATCGGGATTTTTTATACTTGAATTTGCATTGATGGAAATTATTTAATCATTGATTAATAAAACATTTAGTTTTATTCTCCTATTTTCATTCATGAAATTTTTCAAGTAATAATACCATTTCCCCACTCTTTGGTACTTAAAATGTTTGATAAAATGTTTTAATAAAATATGACTTCATTTTTCCCTTTACTCGAAATTCATTTTTCTTCCAAAACCATTTTTTCAAAAAATGTTTTGAAAAATGTTTTTAAGAATTTTAAAAATGATTTATTGGAGATATTTTTACCCATTTTTAAATTTTTAAATATTTTTAAAAGGAATCTTCATTTCATTTTCAGAACAAGGGTCGTTTGGCTTTTATCAAAAAAGTAAAAGGAATCTTTATTTTAGCGTACTCGTTATGTATAGAGTTTTCTACCGTCATAAACACTCCATGTTTTAAAACTTCCTTTATAAGTTTCAAAGGTTATTTTAAAATAATTTTTTTTAAATGTTTTGTGAAGTTTTAGTTTTGAAAAGTTATTTTAAAAATGAAAAGGATATTTTCCTATAGAATTTTTTTAAAAGATATTTTTATGGTATTTCTATTCATCAATGACAATAACCCTTTATTTAACATATAATCATTTGGGGATATTTTGTATTGATACCATCCTTATTCTTCCTATGGATGGTTTATGATTATTTTAACCAAGGACAGTATTGACATTCACTTCCTTGACTCATTTTTGTAGTCATTAACTTTCCCTTGAATTATTCAATTTGTTGTGATCATTACAAATTAAATTTCTTCTAAATATACATATTATTTATCATAGATATGTTTATTTATTAAACTGTATATCATTTATACATATGGTAGTATGTATTGAAAGCTAATTGTTTATCTGGGGAAATATTAATAAATCTATATTCTTTACTTAATTAGGATATTTGATGATAAAGCGCATTGTTCATGAATTAAATCGATTATTCTATATATGAGGAATGATTTGGACATAGAGTGATGGGTGGGTCTAAGAATTATATAGCCCCTTGATGCATTAATAGGTCACATGAGACAAATCAGTTGGCCAAATTAAATAGGTTTATACTACACTTTTAAACCATCTTGTGAAAGGCCTTAAAGGTGGATGTATCATGATGTCTGAGATCATGACATCCAATAATTAACCATTGTATACAATGATAATTTAGTTATTTTTATTATCCATGAGATTTTCACAATGATATTATCTCTATATTCATTTCATTCTCAAATTATTGATTAAACGACATGTGTGTTTAGTTATTTACTGTTTTATATTTATTATGTCGTATCTTATCATGACAAACAAGTTATTTAAATAGCATTTTTTCCAGTTATTTACCTTTACATGTTGATTGTTCTTATTGATTCATGATAGATTCTGTTGTATGTAACCCTTACTGAGCATTTGAGCTCACCCTTATTTTGTTTATTGTCCCTAGGTTTTGAAGATGAATCCATTGAATGAGTTTCAAGGATGTCAAGCATTTACTTTTGTTGTGTTTTATTTTATATTCCCGATGTAAAATTGGTTTCATATATGTACTATTTATCTAAAACTACTAAACAGATCGGTCCCTCAGGATTTGACCCTTTGTTTCTATGAAAATGTAATAAAGTAGGCGCCGACTCCGTGTTACTAGAGTTAGGGTCGTTACACCAGTTTAAATATTACTTACATTAATTTTATCCTATTATAGTATAGATATTTAAGTTATTTATGATGATGATGATTCTATTTTATCAACAAAAAATGATTTTATCATAGGAGTGATATTTCACATTTATTTAATAAATACTTTTATGGAATATTCTCTCAATAAAATGATGAACCCTTTTAAATTCATCATATCCATTAATGGTCCAAGATCCAAATTTCACTCAGTATTGAATCTATTATAGTGTTCTTATCACCACTTAGTTATTTATGTTGGTCATTATGCTAATCATATCATATATGAATCTTGAATGGTTGAGTGAAAAACTGTTTTCCGTATCCATCATATGGTTAAACTCAACACTATTCCTTGAGTATTCTAACTCTTAGGGTTTCCTAGCTAAGTGTAACCTAAAAATCACTATGAGATTTGATTACCAATCTCCTAAGGTTAGACATCGCCTCCATGTCTTAGACATGTTCATCCATGGGCACCCAACATTAACATCAATCTACCTAGTTCGATAATCGAAGTTTTGATGCGTGTTCACTTTGGAAGGAATCTAACACTTACTATTATTTAAGGGGATTTAATCTCACCATCTCATCTCATGTTTTCTCATTACATGTATGCATGCTTCTAAAGATTTAGTTTGGAATCTGATTCCTTCCACCAAAAATAAATTTTTAAGCCATATTGATGTGTAAGTCTATACATAACTCATAGCATGTGTTAATAACTCAAATTAAAGCCAACTATATTTATACACATTCAATTGCATATCATGCATAAGGTTCATGGAAATATTTCATATAAATTCTTAGAATCATATGAAATTAATAACCCCCATATGTGTAAGCCTAGAGTGATAGATTTCTAACCCCCATTTTTCTACAAAAGGCATAAGCTTCCAGGCCAATGACCAGTCCAACCCAAAGTCCCACTACCCAGAGATACTTCACTAAAGATAGACTTCTATTTCATTATTACTCTAACACCCAATATGTATAAACTATTATCCAACTCTTAACTAAAGATCACAATCTAGTACAAGACAAAGCAAAGGTTGAAGAAAATTAAATCCATTATCATACCTAGCATGTAACTCTTTATATGAATATATGAAAATTTAGAAGCAGTTTAATACTTTAAACTGAATCATACATCACAATAGTAAAACACTTTATATGTATGAATAAAGCATGGGATGAATGAATGAATGAATAATTTCATATATATATATAAGCAATAGATAAGAAATTTATTAAAAATTCACAAATAAATTATAAACACTATAATTCAAGTGTGAATAAACTTAAAAAATATACTTTTATCCAATATAAACATTTCATACCATCATTTACATGATATTAATATAAACTCCTTTGTATTCAAATTTTGAGAAATTTTGTGAACACTTTTATTTTTTATTAATAAAAAATTATAATTTATGTAAACAATTTTAATAAATTAAATATATCAAATATGTTTTTATTTAAACCATTGATCATATAAACATCTAAAACTCCTTTTGGAATGGCTTAAAAATTTTCTTATAAGTCCTTAATATAAAAAAAATTATATTTATATATATGAAATATTAATAAATAAATATAAAGACTTTTATATATGACCATACTAAATTTATAAACACTTTATAATTAATTTTCCATGAAAACCATTTTAAAATATAGAACAAATATGCAAAGCATGCTTTTCGAACATCTTAAAATCTCCATCTCGGATTCGGTGTGGACCCTCCAACACTGTGCTAGTGATTTTTTTGAGAATATTAACAAACAAAAAAAGATTTTTTTTTAAACATTATACCCAAATATTGAAATTCATTTTGGTCCTCTAACCCCCCCCCCAATCTATGTATGTTTTAGTTTTTGTTTCATGCCCCCAGAGGTTTAGCCTAGTAGATACGTCTTTGAACGGTCTCACGAGAGGGTTCATATTCGAGTCTTTCAGAGTACTTGGTATAGATTTTCTTTGTTTCTTTATATTCTCTTCCCCCGAACGGTTTTACTTTGTGTTTGGAGATTTCCAAGGTGTTTTGGACATGATGTTCCACCCAACCAATCTGATCGGAGCATTCAATTTCACACAAGGCATATTAATTCCAAAACAGTTACGTATATGTCATGTCCATTCCCTATGGTGGAGTTCATCCACAACATATTTACAAATCTCAAGTATTTTTCCTTGGGATCACAAAGGAAGCTCTCTCTACGTCTCCTCCATCGATGGCGTAGGCGGCATTGCCACACCTTTGACCCCTACTCCATCCCGACTCATCCTGCTTCTTGACTTCAGGCTTTCTCCGCATTCACAGACCCCAACTCTCTCCCCATATTTCCCGTGATCGATGTTTGTCCTATAGTCTCATCGCTCAATAATGGTGTTCTCTGGCTTCTGATTTCCCTTCGGGAGTTCACAAATGCTTCTTCGTTATTGTGTCTCACTCTGGTGGCATGCTTCAACAAGGGTTTCCCTCATTATACGCCTTCGACAGGTTCGTTTTCGGTTCTTGGGGTTTTCACAAGAGTGATTGTAGGGCTTCTGGATCCAATGTATTTTTTGATTCGATTTTTATCGGAAGACAACTTCATCTCACCCTAGGAAAATGCTCCACGTACCCTCACTAGCTTCTGTTCTTCTCTTTTTCACTGGTCATTCAATTTCCTCCTAAAATGGGATATTCCTCTCATGGTGATTTGGATTTCTCTTCCTGGACAACCACTTCTTTTTCAAAATTAGGGGATTATTTGGTAAGCTAGCAACATGGTGGGATGCTTCTTATGTGCTGATAATCATTCCCATGCGCTCTTCCACCCTATTTATCTATGGATCTGTGTTGAAGTTGACATATCCAAGGAACCGGTGGATTTTATCTACATTGTGATCAAAGGAGAGCTTCGCTGGAAGAAGCAGGTACGCTTTGAATCTTTGGTAGACTATTGTTTATCTTGTAAACAATTGGGTCATGTTCCTTTTGTCTGTCGGCATAGGGACAAATCTGATTCTCGTGCAGACCACACAACTGGTAACTTGGGAAACGATGTTAACATAAAAGCTAAATCTAATTGGAAGGGTGCGAGCCCCCAACAACCAGAAGTGAGGGTCACAGACATTTTTTCTGGTTTTAAGAGTGATTTGGAAGGTGTTTGTCCAGTTGAACGGGTCAAAGGAGGGGCTGGGTCGAGATCCTCCACTGTTGGAGCTCATTCTGCGTCTTTTGTAAATTAGTGTATAGGGCAGGGGCTTGATACAGGTTTTCATCAGAGAACAGTCCTTGGAACCAGAAATGATGGCAATCCAAGGCCTTTAGATTTAGACAGGATTTCAATGATCTAGGTATCTTCTGAGTTGTGGGCTCCCCATACCTCAATGTTGCTCCACAACTGGTTTTAATCCTTATATGAAAATGTGTAGGATGATACCAATCCAGAATTGTGGAAGATATTCATTCATGGGTTGAAAAGGAAGCAAGCTGGTTCCAGTATCCAGATACAATCAGAACCAAGTGATAAAGAAGCAAATTCCCAATTTGCATCAGATTGCAAATTGGATCGTCCAACGTTAGTTCCCATTGGGCCTGACTCGAGGAATGAGAAGAAATGTATCTATGATTCCAGAGATTATCCAGCTAGCAAAGGGAAAAGAAATAGACAATGCAAGGATTACTCAAATTTACCAAAACCCATAGTTTCTCCTACATTCTTATGATGAGATGCTAGCAGAGTCCTTCTCGATCAATGTTTCAAAGGTTGATTCCACCAGAATGTTCAACAGAATATCGCGGGTTAATCTCAATGAAGATCAATATTTTTGGATCAACACACAAGATCAGATTTCGACATGCAGATTCAATGAGGGGGAAATAAGTTTGGAGAAATATGTTCAAACCTGGATCCCACCACTTCGAGGATCTCATCAGGGATGATCGAAACATAACCTCCATCGAATGGTACTTATATAGGGTGAAAGATTCCATCTCTTTTAAATTTTTCTAGAATGTCCTGGTGATCTCTTTTGTGGATTATCTCTTTTGTGGATTGATGTTTTTTTTGGTGTCCTGAATTTTATTGGTTTACCACTTTCCCCTTATAAGTGCTTCTTGAAATAAAAATTTCAAAATTTCAAACTATGGTGGATCTTGAATATAGCACAAAAACCCCTAGACCACGATATGGAATATCACCATATGATGCTCTATTTTTAGTGATTTTCATCGATTCCCATAATTCCCAGTTCACATGGACAACGTTGTGTCATATTGAAGCAAGAATAGATTTCTCTTTTTATGTAACTTTTTTATTGTGGCCCGTCAAGAACCAAAACATGCATGTTGCTTCAAATTATGTCGTAGTACCAAGAAAACTGATTTTTCCAGTTTCGTCATCTGTTCAAAATTGAAACAAAACATAAATTGATTGAATTTGATACCACCAAAGGTTTCATAGTTATGTCTAACATCTAAAATTGAGTTGAAGAACAACTTTAAAACACAATTAATTCCAATTTTTATCTATAAATATAGAATGAATATAAATGAAGAAAAAGAATGGTATACTTACACAAGTCACTAGTTGAAAATTTTCACTAGCATTTGATCGAGATCATCGAGAATCAACTGAAAAACTCCTTTCTATGGAGGTATCCATAGATCATGGGTATCACCCGGTGCTTGAGGAAGACATCTCTCAAAACCAAAATCTTTTGGAACTTGGTTAATGGTGAGAGAAAATCAAGATCTTGAGAATGATCTCGATTTCATGGAGTTTTAAAAAATATTTTGATGAGATGAAAAACCACAACATGAAAGGCAACCAACTAATTTATATATTCCATCAATAACTCAACACATTTGACAAATATTTATTGGAATATTTTATATATTTCAACACTTTGAAATGTTTGGTTAAACTCCTCATTGATTGTTTAACATTTAAATAATCATGCAAGATGTTCCAACTCCTTATAATCATCATAAAATGATTAATAACTGATAGAGATAGATAAAGGATATGAATAGAATTGACTCCTACACATTATCATATGATGAGATAATACCAAGAAAGAACCATAATGGAATTGTGCCTCACACGATATCATGGTGTACAATAGGATAAACCACAATGCGGTTTAAACCACCATGTTGTGGTGGTTCCCTTAGTGAAAAACTCTATCAAATATCACTAAGGGTATTTTTATAATTGTTGGGAGATGGTTGATAATGTTCTGATCATGATAGGGACCTACCTAGGTGAGATAACAATTCTAACAAGTGAACTCCCCAAGCCCACCTCCATCAGGCTAGGCGATATTGATAAGCTCTAAGGGTATCCATACATGTAATGTAATGAATTACCCATTTAAATAATATATATCATGTTAACCATGAATCCTAATCCACAACACAAAAAAATATATAATTATATGGAATATAAACATACATGAATGTCATACATCTCTACAATACACTTAAAGGTGTAGAACCTACAAAACCTCCAATATAAATGTCTTATCCTAAATAAGATATATAAAAAAGATTAACATGAGAGATATCAAGTATTCTTGATTGAACGTATACTGCAACTAGTTACCAGTAAGATATAGTCATCCCAAATTACCTCCCAGTTTCACTCGATAATATGTATGAACACAAGGGTAAAAACACACAAGTGTGCATGTAGAGGTGAGCCATAATACTTGGTATGTTTTTCCCAAGAAATGAATTGACCCCTGTGTGAAACTAATAACTATGTACATTTTCAATCCAAAATCTGTATACTAAACCAATAACATAAACCCATCTATATCAACACCCAAAACCTTAATTCATTACTTATTTATGTGTGGATCCTAGATCTGTGTGAGATCACTAAGTGGGGGAGGTGGTGAATCAGTGCGCCCTTTTCTTTTTATAAATTGTTTCTTTTCAATTCGTCATATGTGGCTGACTAAAGCATTGATTCACTCTTCTTGTGTCTCTCAGCTTCACCTTGAATAATACTATAAATAAAAGGCATAGAACACAAGGATTTACAATGTTAATTACAAAGACTCACTCCTTATCATGTTGGTTAGTCCCCCTAATACGAATTCACCACTATATCAAAAGGTGATTACAAACAATAATTGGTTATGCCCCCTAATTACAAATTGGTTATACCTACCCAGCTCTAATCTACCTTCAACTATTGGTTATACCCCCCAACTGCGCCTTCTTCTCCAATAATTGGTTAGAACCCCTAATCATAAGCCTCCAATAGCTAGTTAGACACCCCGACTCCAAGCTCCTAATTCAATGACGATCTAAAGATAGAAAGACCCTCTTCTTTAAATGGTCTTCCTCTACAAGATAGTTGGATATCCTTTACTTGTGTACAATACGCTTGTGTACAATACGGCATGGTCTTCAACTAATTTTTATAACAATCTTGTTGTCCTCGAAACTCCTTTTTGATCTTGATCAATTCGAATTATCTTCATTAAATGCTTAGGCACATGTGATCACCTTCTTGGAGAATTTCCTGGGTTTAACTCCTCTCTTCGACACGTAGATGAATCTAGTTTCCTAAAATCCTCTTACACAATGGATGCAAGATCTCTCCCATTTTTTTCAACGACGCTCTTTGATACATAAACCACATATTTATTTTCACAGAATCATCATAAATATTATTTTCAAAATATCATAGTCAATATTTTCATATTTTAATCATAGGAACCTCCACGATCTTCGATAGAAATATATTCTCATTCAAATTGGTAACTAACTCCTGATTTATTTATCATATAAACTCATTTGATTTCCACTTCAAATATTCATTTAAATCCCATGAAGACCCAAGCATCATTCCACCTTTAACGTGATATTTAAAAATCCATGAACTTTAAAATTCTCCAAATCTCACATCAATAACAAAATATATTATTTTTCTACCTTCATGTGAATGGTTACATCATACAATTGGTTCCGTAGCAATCAACTATGTGGTTCTCAATTAGTTAAGCAACAATCAGCTATGTGACTAGAACGATTACTCGAAATACTTATAGGTTAGCTCATCTTCCACAATGCGGTGTTCTCGAAAACTTCAGGACCGTGTACGGTGGTCGTAGCTTGGAGATCAGGATCTGGGCATTCTCAACAGTTTACTCTCCAATTTTAATTAGGTTGGGACATATTTCTAGTTGGGTGTGTATTTTTTCCTCTTTACTTTTTAGTTTGCACTGTCGTACTCTTGTACACCCTAGAGGTTTTGCATGATTTGTTTACTTTCTAGTTGTTGCATCTTTTTATTATTATTCATCTGCGCTTCTTCATTGAGATGGTCAGATGTGTGCATACAAGTACATTAGGCAAATGCCTCCCATTTAGGATATGTCTTTCGACACTTGTTACCACCCCTAGCCTATGGAGGCGGTTTTGGGGTAATTGCGGCTCGAGCCCCATTTAGGATAGGGTTGTGACATAGCGTGTGAGTCAGAAGGCATAAAATGATGACATAAAAGACATGGCTCGTGATTAATCATATGGAGGTATATCATAAGGAAACATGAAATCACGGTAATATGGGAATGTGGAAGAAACATAAAATATGACATAAGTATAAGTCAAGTCTAACTTCCAAGACAACATCACATGGTGGAAAGAGTCCCATCATGGATTAGGTCTACTCCCTAATCTCATGCATGGTGTCTTGTGGGACAAAAACATTATCCAATGCATTGGAGTGCTATTTGGGTGCACCCATCTTAACATGTACATGCTTATGTGTTTCAAAAAAGGAAATCAATATTAAGGAATAAACATAAGAATTGCCCATGGAAAGATATAGGTTGTATAATCATGCCTCATATCATGATCAAATGAGATTCCATAAAGAATATGTTTGATAAATAAACTTAAGGCTTGTATTACCCCATCAAAGGAAGGGAGAATAAGCTAAGTACATATGTGATATATATATATATAATTTATAAGAATTTCATAACATTAAATAGAGAGAGAAAGTGAGTTAAAGGGAGAAATATCATAACCAAAATAAAACGGGTGTTTTAGAGAGATCTCTCAACTTATGTACCATAATTGCTTTGAACACCCCCTTAACGTCTTGGAAAATAAAATTAGATCCATTAATTACCCAACATAAGAATTCCAATTTATCATTATAATAAGTAAACATCACCACTACAAAAAGACTACATTTTCATCAAGAATATTCTATTAAATATATACATGTTGGTAAGTCAACATAAGCACATGAACCCCCTTTAAAGTAAACTAGTGAAATTGAATAGTCAAACTTTATTTAAAAAAAATTCAAAATTTAGTTCCTATAACAACCACCATTTGAGGCAATTCACAATGTTATTCTGTATTTTGAGCTATGGAATGTTTGGGTTTAGCCTTAAGAAGGTTATAGATGGTTTTGGAATGTCTTGGAGAGGTTTTTAAGGGCCTATGGTTTGATAACGATTAGAGGAAACTATAAAAATTCCCCATGAAACTCTGCGAGGTAAGGAGGGGTTCTCTGAGTAGGTGCATAGTTTTTCAAACCGTGTAAAGACAATAATTAAATCCAAAAGTTGAATTCTTAACACGAAAAATCCCCCCAGAACCCATATTCTTCCTCCCTTATCATAGGCTCTCGACCCTCAACCCTCCTCTAGGATTTTTTTATTTTCTTCCTTCTAAAGCTTGATTTCAATGAATGAGAGAGCATTAGATCTAGGAAATAAAATGTAAAAATCATGCTCCTTTTTATTCTTCCATATCTCATTGCTTCTGGTCAAATGGAACTCTAGAATAGGGTTTTCATGCATGGTTCTCGGGTTTGTATCATGTTTTGATGAGAGGATTTTTTGATTCATTGAAGGAATGGAAGGAGGAACCCTGATCTACATTGACCATCATGTGATTCTTCTAGAACAGAAATATTTTTGAGGTAGGCGGACTCTCCCACTCTCTATTATCTCCTAGAACTTGAAGGATTGAATTTAAAAATTAAATGATTGTTCTTTTTTGTAGAAACCATATTGATTTTTTTAGAAAACCTTCTATGTTTTATGGATTTGAAACTATGAAATCATGGGTGTCCCTCACAACGTGTTGGATTAAATTCTGAAAAGGGATTTTTTTTTCATTATGAAATGTTGGGTGTGAGAATTTGTCATACACAGGGTTGGAGTGAGTTAATGTTGCCTATAAATGGGGCCTTGTTCTTTTATAATTGACATCTGATGTCGAGGGGGGGGGGGCGTTGTTGCACATACAAGTGATGGCTTGTGTCTAGAAGGAAAAGTTTTCTTCTTATGAGTTAAGACTATTCACAGGAAGGTTGTAGGAATGGGTGAGTGATTTCTGGATTTGGTATGCCATATGGAAATAATTGGTTACACTACTTTTTTTAATACCAATTTTATAAAAATTTGTTTAGATATTATTCTTTCCATATTTATATAATTTTTTTGCTAACTTGTTCTTTTCCTAGAGGAGTGTATGAGAAGTCTTGGGGTTTCCTAATAGGTTGTATACTCAATCCCTTCATATGCACCAAGTGCATATGAAGACACCTTTTATCCTGATTCAAATATTGGAAATATTTTTTTTACTTTATTAGTGGTGCATTGTGATGTTGCTTTAATGGATGATTGGAGAAGAGCTTAGGGGCTTATTGAGTCTTGGAATCCAGAGCAGTTCCACCTTGGTGCCTTGAGTTTTAGTTTCCTATTTTTATCATATTTCGTTGTTACTCTAACATGTTCAGTTATTTTGGATATTGAGTTGTATTTGATTACTTTTATGCATCATATATTGTCTTTTCAATATTTGAGCTATTTTCATTTATAAGTTGTGTATGTTTGTAAAGGAACTTGTTCCCTAATGTTTTATTATTCCCTTGGAATTTATTGTTAGCCTTCTATGTCTGAGGGAATTTTACCTAAGGTTAGTGGAACCTCAACCATTCCCAATCCAATGGAATGGGGTAGGGATGCGACAAATAGTGTTAGTTTGGTCGATCCATCAATTGGAATGGTAGACTTACATATAGAATGTGTTGGAACTTGAAATATAGGGCATAGAAAGGTGAAACAAACATCTTTATAATGATCTTCAATTTTGAGTGTGGTTTGGGTATAAAGGGGAGTTACTAAAACACCCCTAGGAGTGTCTCCAACTTATCACCGTGGGTTAAGATGATTAGTGCACAATACCATGCATTCATAAGTAAACTTCCCCTTAGGACTGCATCATCCACATTATCTTTGATCACTGTTGGGAATTTTTTAAGATTTTTTTCTTTTTATGATTTGGAATATTCTAAACCTCCATTTAGTAGTTTTTTGGTGACTGTGTAAATATTATGATGATTTTAGAGCGATGGACCAATTCAGAAGGCCTGGAAATACACAAGAAAATGTTATTGATAATGTGGTTCAACACTATCCATAAGTGAATTAGTAGCTTGTCTAAAGCATTGAAAAATCATTCCAAACTATAGATATAGGGAATATAACTGAAGATCCATACCATGTGGACCATTTATCAGAATTTTCATGGCATAACCCATTGATTTTTCAAGGGTATTCAGGACCAGAATAGGTAGAGGCATGGCTTGGTCGAATAAAAAGAACTTTCAATTTCCTTAGAACTCTTTCTGAAAATAAGGTGAAGCTACTAGTATACATGTTGAAGGATATCACACGGTAATATTGTGATTTAGTTCATCAATCTAAACATTAATAAGGCCTTTCTTGAAAGGAATTTAAGGTTTTTTAGGAAATTTTTTTATTTACATACTTTCAAAGTAACAGAAACAAAAAATTCCTTTAGTTTAAATAAAGAAAATCTATTAGTGGTGGATTATACAACTAAGTTTGTGAACTTAAACTATTTATCTCTAGAAGTGGCTATTTGAGAGTACCTAAAGGTGCATATATTCGATTCCTGACAATGAAAATCAATTCTCTCCAAGATGGTCATGTTATTTTTTAATGGTTATGCAGAAATGGTCAATAGAGAGATAGTGGTAGAAAAAGAAATCCTTTGGAATGAAGGTCTAGGAATTTTTTTTCTATAGGGCATTGGCAGGAACTATAATTCTTGAAACAAGAAAACGAGGGCAGTCCTACTCCCAGGGAAACAAGGCACTAAAGAATCAATCCATGAGATTAGTTTCTTTTCCTCCAAGACATAGAAACAATCAAGGAATATACCAATGTGGTTCACTGGTGTACGTAAAGAGAAACTATATGCAACCACTTTTGGATTATTATAGATTTGGTCAAAATGGAACATCTCAGACAATAGTATACTAATTCTCCAAATTTGGTTGGTATGAATGGCTCTACTATCTCCGAAATCTCTCATGCCCAGATAATAAAATCACATCAGAATGATTATTGAACCTAGAATCAAGTGAGTATAGATGATTCCTGAAACATGAAGAAACCACAAATAATGTATCCTCGGTAGGGGATCAAGGATCACTCAGCAGGAGTTGGAAAGATGCAATATGGTGCTGAGTATAGTGTTATGGAGGAGAAATCAGCCCCCTCAATGATACGAGGTACCATCCTCCTAAACTCAACTCTTATGAAAGTATTTATTTATATAGGTATATCCCATTCATTCATTACTTTTTTCATGGTAAATCAAATGGGTTTGATTGGGGACATGATTCCACATATGACCAGTATTCAGACACATCACGGGAAATAGGAGTGTAGTGGATTTATGTGTGCAACTTTTTCTATAACTATTGATGGAATACAGTTTTTTCGGGACATTTATATTTCAAAAATGGATATATTTTATTTAATAATAAGAATGGACTAGTTAGTAACTTTCAAAGGTTATATCGATTGTTATGGTTAGTGACTGAGTTTTATAACTCCCGATAGATCAACACATCTCTTTAAAGGGGATTGGGATGTAAATGATGGAAGATTAGGAACTTTAGAACATATAGTTATATCTATCTCTTATCAGTTTGAAATACTAACTTTTGGAACTAGAAATGAAATTAAGACTAGATATTTTCCTTCCATTATAAATCCATATACTGATGTGTTTACGAAAAATTTCTATGTTTTACCACCTGAAATGGTAGTGGATTTTTTTTATCAATCTCCTCTAAGGGAAAAATCCAATTTCACTTCCATCATATAGAATGCTACCAATGGGACTTCTAGAACTTAAAACCAATACGGAAGAACTAGAAAGTTAAGGATTCAATAAACCAAGTACATTGCCTAGGGTAGCTCCAATAATATTTTTATGAAGGTAGATGGTTCAATTCGATTATGTGTTAACTATCATAAAATAAATCAAGTTATGATAAAGAATTGATATCATATCCCTTGAATTGTGCATATATTTGATCAATTGAAGGGGTTGAGTGGTTCTATAAAATTTATCTATGCTCAGGGTACCACCAACTATGAATTAAGAAAGAGTATATTCTAAAGATAGATTTTGAAAGCCTATATGGTCACTATTAATACTTTTCCATCCCCTTCAGTCTCATGAATGTACCAAAAGTTTTTATAGCCTTGATGAACTGTATCTTCTATAGGTACCTTGATTCATTTGTTATTGTATTTTTTTATGATATCTTATTTTATTCTCAAACCATAAATGACCATGTGAAACCCTTTGAGATTGTATTGAGCACATTGTCTGATCATTGAATTTATATTGAACTCTCTAAATGAGACTTCTAGATATAAGAAGTTTGTTTCATTGGAAATTTCATTTCATGTAAAGGAATTTTGGTTGACCCTATGAGAAATGAAGTAGTCATTTCATGGAGACCACCTAAGAATATCTTTGAGATATATAGCCTTTTGGGTCTAGTAGGTTATTATTGTCACTTTGTCCAGGATTTTCTCAAGGATCACTTCTCCCATGAATGCATTGAAAAGAACGGGTATTACATTCACATAGACTATTGACATCTAAGAATCCTTCAAGGAGATTAATGCTCAGCTCTCTTTAGCATCTATTCTTATCTCTCTATAATTAGGATAGAGGTATGTGGTGTTTTATTATGTTTTTAGACCTAGGTTGGGTTGTGTTCTTATGTAAGGAGATCATTTCAAAGATTACAGGTAAAGGAAAATTCAAACACATTAAAAGAACTATCTGACTCATGGCCTAGAGTTGGTTGTAGTGGTCCATGCATTAATGACATGGTGCCACTATATCTTGGGTGAATAATTCAATTTCTTCACTAATCATAAGAGCTTGAAACATATATTTTTTGAGAGGAACCTAAACATGAGGAAATGATGTTGGATGGAGTATCTCTAGATGTTTCAATTCTATTTGGGTTATACACTTGGGAAATTAAATTCAATGGTTGATGCTTTGATTTAGAAGACTTAAAAAAAATAGTCTAGAAATATTATGACCAATGAAATTTGATCAACATAATCACAAAAATTCATGTGGACTATACAAATAATAACGAGGATGTAATTTTCTTCTCAATCATGTTTGTTCATAACTTGATTGGCCTTTTCAAGGAGGCTTAACGATTGGATAATGAATGCATTACCACTACATCAAATCTTAATGGTGGGGAGATCACTGAGGGTTGGAAAGTCGATGAAAAATATATATTGTGATTTCAAGACTGGATTTTAATTCCTCCTCCTTTCTAGGAATATATCATTCTCTATTATCACCACTCTAAATGGGTTATACACCCAGATATTCAAAAAATATACTAAGCAATGAAAAATCATTTTTGGTAGTCTGGCATGAGGTGAAAGTTAAAAGATTATGTTATAAGATGTCTCACATGTAAATAGGTAAAGGATGAACATAAATGAATAGATGGTATGTTATAATCTATTCCCATACCTATATGGAAATTAGAGTAGACTGCCATGGATTTTGTAACTGTTCTACCGCAGACACTTCAGAAGCATAGTGTTATTTGGATGATCGTGTTCTGGCTCACCAAGTCAGCACACTTAATTCCAATTTGTGAGTCCAATATGATAGAAGATTTCATTAAACTCTATATTCAGGTAGTGGTAAAATTACATGGAGTGATGGTTTCTATTGTCTTTGACTAGGACCCTAGATTCACCTTGTGGTTTTAGCCGTCCTTGTAATAGGCCCTTGGAACTAAGTTAACAATGAGTATGATATATCATCCCCAAATTGATATATTGTCAGAACATAATTTCCAAACACTAGAGGACATGCTCCAAGATTATGTTATTGATTTTGGTGGTTCATGGGAAGATCATTTTTCCTTAGTGTATTTTTCATATAATTACAATTATCAATCCACAATACATATGGATTCATTCGAAGAATTGTACATCCACCCATGTTGATCTCCACTTTGTTGGGTGAAAACATGAGAAACATCATTGATTAGACCTAGAATTGTTCATGAGATGAATGAGAAGATTTGGATGATTAGGAAATTGATTTCAATGTCCCAAAGACATCATAAATATTGTACAAATCATTGTTTTCACCTTTTATCTCTTTCCATGGGTGATTATGTATTCTTGAATATCTCCTATAGGCTAGGACATCGTCGTTTGGGAAATCAATGACATTTTTCTCCTCGGTACATCAAACCATTTGAGATACTTGAATATATTGAAGATATGACATATTGGTTGGATTTACCACTAAGATTCAGCTCAGTTCGTAATAACATTCATGCATCTCAATTGAAGAAGTACAAACCTGATCTTTAGCCACATGATTTGATGGGATCATGTCACAATTGATCTAGAATCTCTATTTCTCCATGAATTGATATGTATCTTGGATAGACAAGATAATGTCTTGTGTGGAAAATATATTCCTTTGATCTTGGTATTATGGAAATAGTTTTATATTCAAGAGGATACATAAGAGGGGGGGGATTCATTTTGGATGGATGGATAAAAATCTTCCAAAGCACAAAAAAATATACATTTTTGGATGGAAATCTCAATGTTAGGGAGAATCTAACATACCTAGTTTGAGTTAATTGACCATTTCATAGAGTATTTTGAGCGACACAATATCCTTGTTTATCCTTGGTAATTTTCGAGATGGTTTTGGAATCTATTGGAGATGTTTTTGTGGGTGCATGGTTTGAGCATGGTTAGAGGAAACCATACAGATTTCTTAGGAAACCATGTGAGGTAAGGAGGAGTTTTGGTAGGCACACACTTGGTGCATGGTTTTTCCAAACCATGTTGTAATTGTGTGACTTGAGAATTTTTGAGGAAGTTGAAATTCACATGGTTAGCACATGATTTCACAACCTGTGTGGCTTAATCAATAGAAAATATTAATTAAATATGAAAATTTGATTTTTAAACTGAAAAATCCCCCTAAACCCTATTTTCTCCCTTTTAATTGGCTCTCAACCCTCAACCCTCCTCTAAGAGATTTCTGTGATATTCTTCATTCTGAAATTTGATTTCAATGAATTGGTGAGTGTTGGATCTATGAAATCAAAGGTAAGAATTATGTTCTTCTCTCTTTTTATAGATATCCTCAATTCCTCTCAAAAAAAACTCTCTAGAATAGGGTTTTCATGCCTGGATCTTTAGTCTGGATCATGTTTTTATAAGGGGAATTTTTTGATTCATTTAAGGAAATAAAGGAGGAACTTGGATCTACCAAGATCATCATGTGATTATTTGATAACAAAAACTATTTTGACATGGGTGGAATCTCTCTTTCTCCATATTCTTTTAGAACTAGAAGGATTTGATTTCTAAATTAAATGATTGGTATTTTTTTTATCAAAAACATTATTGATTTTTTTTTGAGAAAACCTTCTATGTTATATGGAATTGAAACTATGCAATCATTGTTGTCACTCACAACATGCTTGATTAATTTTTAAAAAGGATTTTTTTTCTTTATGAAATTTTTATATAAGAATTTGGCATACCCATGGTTGGAATGAGTTCATGTTGCATATATATGGGGCCTTAGGGGTTTGGACTTGGACCCTGGTTCCAACGGGGAACATTTTTGCACTTCCACGTGATAACTTGTGTCTGGAAGGATGGGGTTTCATCTTACAAGTTAGGATTGTTCAAATGAATATTGCATGCATGGGTGTGTGAGTTCAATATTTTTTATTCCATATGGAAATAATTGATTACACTAGTTTTTTAATTCAAATTTATTATCCCTTCCCTCTTAATATAAAATTTTGTGCTAACTTGTTATTGTCCAAGTGGTGTGCATGGGAATCCTTTGGGATTTCCTACTATTTTATATAATCACCCCTGCATATACACCTTCGTGTGTATGAAGGAACAATTTATCATGATATAGGTAAGGGGAATATTTCATACTTTACTAGTGGTGCATTGTGATGCTAATATCATGGATGATTAGAGATGGATATTGGGGTTTTTTTTGTGTCTGTACATCCAGTGGGGTGAAACTTTGGTGCCTTGAGTCTTTCATGCATTGAGTTATGTTTTCCAATTTTTTATCTTCTTATACTTTTACTATGATGTTGTTCAGTTATTTTGGATATTGAGTTATATTGGTTCGCATTCAGGCATTATATAATTCCTTTCCATTATTTAAGATATTATCTATTATAGGTTGTGTATGTGTTTAAGGAAAAATCACCTCCAATGCTTTATTATTCCCTTGGAATTTATTTTCAGCCTTTGGGGTCCGGGGGATTGTCACCTAAGGTCAATCCCAAGCCAATGGTATGGGTTTGAGATGTTCTAGTTCTATTCGGTTCGAGACATCAAAAGAATAAAAAATGAAATTTACAGTGTCAAATTTAGAATCCCCATGAACCTACCCTTTATTCAGTAAACTAGAGTGTATAATATAGAACCCCCATGTGCACCCACATGTTTTGAGGCCTAGATGGTCCCCTTATATCTTATCAATGTAATTCATGTGATCAAATGGTCTCATATATTAAACTAATCTGAATCTACCCATCATGTATCAGTCATTTGATCACACAGATTATAAGACTATATAGCCTTGATGAAGCACTAAGTCCTTTCCAAAGGGGAGACCAATGTATACTCCATCCCTACATCATCCATTTATTTGATCAGATGATTCTTATATCTATATAGGGACCCAAGAATTTTACACATATTATTACATGATTTTTAACATAAATATCCAATAAATACAACCCAATGATAGTGAGGTCTAGTGTATTTGGAAGACTATGTTCATAATATATCAAAATGAATCCAAAATAAAGAATCTTTATTTTATTCTCAATAATGAGCTATCATATTCCAATGAGCTCCTAAAACCACATAGAATAACCTGGGGAAGTATTTAAAAGAAAGGGATGATCTAAAAACCCTAGTAAGAGAATAAACATGCTAATGAAGCATATAATGTGAGTTAGAAGCCATAACATGATAATATAAAAGACAGGGCTCATGATTAGTCATATGGATGCAAGTCATAAAGAAACATGGAATCATGGGAATATGGAAATGTGGAAGAAACATAAAATACGACATAAGCATAGTTCAAGGCTAACAACCAAGACAACATCACATGGTGGATATTGTGCCATCTCATATTAAATTTACTCCATAATTCCATATATGACGTCTCATGAGGCAAAAACATTACCCAATGCATTGGAGCTCTATCTAGGTGCATCCATCATAACATGTACATTCTTATTTGTGCCACAAAAAGGTAATAATTCATAAGGAATATACATAATAATTACCCATGAAATGAAATGGGTTGTATAATCATGCCTCATATCATAGTCAAATGAGATTTCATAAAGAATTCTTTGATAAATAAACTTAATGCGTGCATTACCCCATCAAAGGAAGGGAGAATAAGCTAAGTATATAAGTTAGACACATATATAATGAATTTAGAATCATTTTATAACATTAAAGAGTGAGGTAAAGTGAGTTTGAGAGAGAAAGGTCATAGCCCAATGAAAAAGGGTGGTTTGGAGAGGTCACTTACCTTATGTTCTGGAATCGCTCTACACTTGCCCTTAACATCCAAGATAATCAAATTAGATTCACTAATTACTTAATTTAGAACATTTTCAATCTATATTTGATTTATTATAATTCTTATGTTCAATAATAACCATTTAATTGAGATATAATATTTCATTTCACTTTTTTGAGGGCATTCGTTTCACAATTTCATGGTCAAATAAGTTGTGGATAATTATTGATGTTATTTTCAAATGGGAATGAAACTCAAAAAAATGAAATGAAATAATATTAATTTATATCTATAAATTTCAATGGTTCCAAATACCCTTCTCCGTTCTAACATAGGGGCGATTCTCTTAGTAAAAACTTTAACGTTATGTGTTTAGTTAATTTAGGTCAGTTTACCGATCTTCATGAACTAGATTCATTTTATTTAATTAAATGATTATTAAAATATTAATGAACCATAAATAAGTTATATAATACTTATTATAATCATATTTAATCCTAATAATATCTTTATAACTATCCTCGAAGGTGGTGGAGAAAAATTAAGTGTGTTGTTCATGGAGGCGGTGAACCAACCATATTGTAAACAACATTTTCATTTTAGAAACAAAAGAAGGGAGGATAGAAGATGAATATTACATTAAAAAAAATAAAAATTCCATTATATTTATAATACTGGAGTCATTATCACATGTTGGATTATGGAGTCAAGGATAAGGTAGAAGAGGAAAATAATTTTAAAAGAGAAAGTTTTAAAATTTTACCTCATGAATGTCGTAACCTTTGAAAAACTCCTTAGGGAAATTTGGGATTGGTGCTTTTGGTAGAAAAAGGATTATATAGATTTGGGGAGAGTGGAGAGGATATATTTTGGAAAGATTCAAGTCTTATAAGATGCGAGGATAATGGGTGGCGAGGGTTGGTATTTATAATGGGAGGAGAAGTGTGTTTTTGAATATGATATTCATTAGTTTATAATTTTGGATGAATACTACCAATAGTATTTATTTTTATGAATATATACATTAAATTTTGAATGTGAGTTCAAACTATTGGGTTCTTACCTCATTCATGACTAAAATTTATGTATTTAGCATATAATGTTAAATACCGTATTTTACTGTATTTCGCTATTAACCAAAAATTCAACTATTTTAGAAAAATACAAAAAATTAAAGATATCCATTTTTAAATGCATATATTCTAAAAAGGAAATCATTTTTTTGAAATTAATTCTATAAATATGATAAATTTAATTTTTTAAATAATATCCCGATTTATTTGAAAAATTACAAATTTAATATTATGATCAATTTTTTGACCCATTAAAAAAATCAATTAATTCCCAATAAAATTATCTTATCATTATAATAAAACATAATATTAATTAATAAATATATTTTATGAAAATAATATTTCTTTTAAATCATTATATTTGTTATAAAAGTGGAATTAGAGCATTTATTTTTTCCAAAAATACAAACTCTTAATTTACCCCTTTTAAAGCATTTATTTACTTGTAATATGGTATAAATATATCATATTTAAATTTTATAAGATATTTAAATATTATTTTACACTTCCATAGGTGTGGATATTATTCTAAAAGTCATATTACTATTCCTAATGGTCATATTACCATTCCAACAGTCATGTTATTATTCCAATGGTCAAATTACTATTTTAACAGTCAGATTTGTAATGGTCATATGAGTTTTCTACTCTCTATAAATACCTCTCATTTCATCCATTCTTTATTAACATATATTTCATTTCAAGGTTATATATATTTTTATTTCCAAAATTAATATTTCATTACTAATATTTTTCTTTATTTCTATAGTGTTGTTCGTGATTGTGGTCATTCTAGTGGATTGAGCATATCAAAAATTTCTTATTTTAGCTATCTTATTTTCTATTTTGTATACCCTTGTAATATTTTCAATTCTTATGGTCATTTTTATTCACTAAATTTAATTTTCAAATTAATATAATAAAATATATTTGGTTTTATCATGTAGTGTGTATGGATTATGCTACATTACTAAATATGGAACGATTATAAGAAGGGAAATTCCATTGATAAAATTTTAGGTCATTACATCATTCCCTATTAAGAAAGTTCTCCCTAAAAATTTTATTTTACATACTAAGGTTAAAACATGTGAAAGTACTTCTACTTCATCGCTTCATATGGTTCCCAGATTTCATCCTTATTCTTATGGTTTTTTCATCGCACTTTGACTAGGTGAGTTATCTTTTTAGGTGGAACTTTATCACAATAGTCCAAGATTTTCACATGCTTCTCCTCATAAAAGAGATCATTCTCCAGCTGTACCACCTCTAAATTTTTCATATGTGATGGATTTGGTATTTAATTCCTTAAAATGGATACATGGAATACATCATGTACTTGAGAAAGGGTTAGTGGGAGTTCTAGATGATAGACCATATCTCCGATGCGATCGAGAATATCAAAGGGGTTTATGTACTTGGTACTTAGCTTACATTTCTTCCAAAATCTCATGACTCTATTAAATGGAGATATGTGGAGGAATACCTTATCTCTAACCTCAATGTACAGGTCTCATCAATGATTGTCAGTATAGATCTTATGCTGACTCTGAGCATCCCTGACATATTGATAAATAGTCTTGATATTTTCTACCATTTCCTCACCCATTTTAGGTCCCAATAGTTTATGTTCACCAATATTATCCCAAAAAATAGGTGTTATCTATGTCTTCCCATAAAGGGATTCATATAGATCAATTTCCATGCTTGAGAGAAATCTATTATTGTACAGGAACTCAACTGGAGGAAGATGTTGATCCCATCCTCCATTTAATTCCATCAAGCATTCTCTTAACCTTTCCTCAAGTGTCTGGATAGTTTTCCCAGATTGGCCGTTAGTTTGGGAGTAACACTTCATACTGAAGTTCAATTCATTTTTAGAGCATATTGGAGACTCTTATAAAACATAGAGGTAAATCTTGGATCTCGATTGGATATAATTGACAATGGTGTTCCATGAAGCCTTACCAACTCTCTAATGTATATCCTAGAAAGCTGATCGAGTGATAAGTCCTATTGAATTGAAATGAAGTGACAAGTCTTCATAAGATGACCCACCATAACCTATATAACATTATTTCCTCTTGATGTTGTTAGAAGACTAATGAATAAGTCTATTTTTATGTTTTCTCATTTCCAATTAGGCATGGGAAATGATTGCATCACCCCCTTTGACTTTTTCCTTTCAACCTTTAATTGCTGGCATACTAGGAATTTTGATGTATATTTTGTGATCTCCTTCTTTATATTATCCCACCAGTAGTACTCTTCAAGATCTCGATACATCTTCATGCTCCCTAGGTGAATGGAGAAGGTCAATCCATGTTCATTATTACAAATCATTCTTTATCTCAAGATTTGATGATATACATAGTCATGACCCAAATCTTACAAATTCCACCTCATCAATTTTGAACTCTGAGAATTTCTCTTTTCTTATAGCTTCCACCATCTTTTAATTTTTCACATCTTCTCTTTGAGAATCTTTTATCTTCCCCTGAAGGGATGGTTGACTAATCATTTGAGAATGTAATGATGATTTTTCTTCCTTTTCCCCCATAACCATCCTTTACAATTCTAAGAAGATCGAATCCTTCTCAATTCTTATCATTGATAAGGTTTCTAGATCCTTTCTACATAGAGCATCTACCACTATTTTTTTCTAGGATGGTTAGGGATTGAACAATCTTAGTCTTTGATCAGATCTAACCATCTTTCCTAGCGCATGTTAAGATCCTTCTACGTGAATATATAATTGAGGATCTTCTGATCTGTATATATTTCTCACTTCTCCCCATAGAGATAATGCTTCCATATTTTCAACACAAAAATCACTACATCCAACTCCAAATCATTTTTTGGATAGTTCTGCTAATGAACATTCAACTACCTTTGGGATTAGACTATCACTTTATCATTTTGTATTATTACATAGCCTAAGACCTTCTTTGAATCATCATTTTATACCTTGAAAAGTTTCCCACTTGAATGAAGCATTTGGACTGGTATAGTGATAGTCCTCTTTTTCAATTCCTTCAATATTTCTTCATATTCATTCTACTATACAAATTTTACTTCCTTCAGATCTATCTTGGTTAGTGGGTTTTAAAATCATGATAAGTTTATAAAAAATCATCTATAATACCCATTCAATCCAAGGAAACTATGGATCTCTATTATAGATATTGTTTTGGGCCACTCCTTAATTTTCATTACCTTATAAGGGTCAAAAGATATCCCTTTTCTACTGATAACATTCTCCATGAATGATACTTCCTCTATCCATAACTCAAATTTACTATACTTTTCATATAGCTTCTCCTTGTGCAAATTATTTATCATAGTATTCAAATACTCATCATGTTCCTCCTTTCTTTTGGATCATATCAGAATATTCTTTATAAAAACCAATAAAAATTATTCAAGGTAATATCTAATGGTTTGATTCATTAAGGCTATAAATATTTCTGGAGTATTAGTGATTTAGAAGTGCATCACTGTGTACTTATAGTGTCCAAACCCTGTTGAAAGGAAGCCTTGGGGATATCTTCATTTTTCAAATTTAATTAGTGATATCCTGGCCGTAGGTCCACCTTAGAAAAATACTAGGCCCCACATAGTTAATCAAACAATTCATCTATATTTGGAAAATAATACCTTTTCTTTTTTCTGATTTTATTGAGTTCATGATAATCAATATAGGGTCACATTGACCCAAACTTTTTCTTGATGAAGAGGACTGGAACACCCTATGGTAAATCACTCGAGTCTCAAAAACCAGACAATTATTTTGGGAACAAATTAGTATAATCCCTCACAATGGGCATGGCTTCAAGCATGAATCTATCATTTGTCTCAATCTAGATATTATATCTCATAAGGCACTACTATTAATGATTAATAAGAAGATTCCAAAGGAGATTTTTCATCCTCCTTTCACTTGTACATAATCAAAGGATGAATCAATATGTGAAGATTGATCTCCCTTTCCTAACAATTGATGTTCGTTTTATATAAGGACATCCAATCCATGCCCAATATAGCATCAAACTCTTCTAAAGGAAGTAGGTCAAGATTTTCTGGGAGGTTAAGTCCACATGCATTAACTGGGGAGGAGTTATATACTTATGATACAATAATTGATCTTTTTTTCTATTCTCACTAACATCTTAAACCCAATGTTCTGAGGTGGTGTTTGAATAGTTATACTAAACTTATAAGATATGAAGGAATGTGTACAACTATAATCATATTCTACATTTGAAGGTCATGAATGAATAGTGAGTGTGCCTTTCACTATATGATTCTAGTTATAGTTATTTATTATATCTAATATAAACTCAGGGATGAGAATAATCGAACTAATAAGCATATAAAAAGGGAAACTATGAACTTAGAAGGAATAACCTATACATGACATGTAAATCCTAACTTATTAGTCTCTAGATTTAAATCTAGTTTATACACAATAATTTCCTTATTAAGTTTTCAATACAAACAATATATTCAAGTCCCTTATAACAGTTTGCAAACATTTTTTGAATTTTACAAAGCATATCATGCGGGAGTGTCAAACCGGGTGCACAGTAAGAGCCCATTCACTCTAAACCAGGATGATGATTAGTGTATACCCGAACAACTATTTTTGAGATTATTACCCCAAGGTGCATCTATACTAAAACCAAGTCCACTTGTAATATCTAGATAGAGATGTATTTTTTGGAAACCACTATCTCTACACTTCACAAAAATTACTAGATATTCTCCTATACTTAGACTTATTCTTAGGGTTCTCACTAATGTATTCTAGTTCTAATCCCCCAAAATAACTAAACCTTGATCTGATAATAACTTTAGGGGACCAAGACTTTTACAAATATTATAAAATGAGTTTAACATAAATATCCCATAAATAAAACCCAAAGATCATGGGGCCTATTATCTTTGGAAGACTAGGTTCATAACACATCAAAATGAAACCAAAATAATGCATCTTTATTTTAGTCTCCATAATGTGACGTTATATCCCAATGAGCTTCTAAAAATACATTGCATTACCTAGGGAAATACTAAAAGAATGGGGTGATATAAAAATCCCAATAATTGAATAAACATAGTAATGATGAATAACATGTAGAGACCTGGTTTTTACCTTGTAATACTTTGAAATATTTTTACATATATTTCTAGAGCCAGGTGCTAAGACGACGTTTGATTCTGAGCCTCGATTTTCCCAGAATTAATTTTATAAAAATATTGAATATATTTTACATTATGCATGCATATTTTCATAAATAAAATGAGATAAATATTAAAGAGAAGCTCATATCATAAATCTAAGACAATGGTTGAGTCTAGAACGTGAAGTTTACCCTAGGCACGACCTAAAGTAGGTCAGCACAGGGCATTCAGATATCTCACCCGTTGGTGGTGCATTCAATTGGTTAATTAGTAAATTAATTGATTATTTTAACCTAAATGAAATGTTCATAAATTCACTGGTATGGATAATTCTCTAGGGTTAGCCGCATAAACTGTAAGAATATTCCAGAGCTTCTCCTTCCCCCTTCTATTGGTGGATCATATCAGACGATGACAAATCTCTGGATCAGAGTAGATCAGAGTACAATGGATGAAACAACTTTCTTCAAATGTTGGTGAGCGTGTTCTTTGATGAATAATGATACAATCTACATGTAGGACTCATCAAATTATGTTTTATGCCCTTTTTGATTAAATTGATTGAGCATAATTATCCCTTTTATGATCTGCACCAACTGTGGTAGCCTTTGCAGGCACTTGTGTATCGATTTATTTGATTAGTCTTGGTTTTCTAACCCCAGATATCCATGTTCTTGATCTTTTTATAAGAATACTTGGATATGATTGATAAATTTTTTCTTTTGTGCTTTTACCCCTCAACTGCTTCACGTTGTTTACCGGTTGGACCTCGTAGTCCTGGTTCGACGTTCCCAGGTGGTATCCAGCTCGATCGGACCCCTAGAATCATGGTGAAACAACGTATGAGGGATGGATCGATGAATCAATGATAGATCTAGGATGGTTTTGGGATGTGGATGATCGTTTTGATGACCGAAAAATCAAATCATCGATGAAAGAAGTACCCAATCATGCACGATGCAAGACGGTGTGTACAAAGCTTCAAAAATTGGGTTTTCAACAACCGTTTGGCCTAAATCCTATGGCCGAAGATAGATCCACTAATATCGGATGAAAAAAAGTCCAAAATCGAAGGTACAAGACCAGATCTGGCATATAAAGAGTAGATTTGAGATTCTGAAAAAATATAGACTACACGCCATGCAGTTCGAAGAACACATGACATATTAGGCCCTAGTTGTGAAGGCTAGGGTTTCAATGATTTATAAGTATCACACACCATGTGATATCATTCTGGAAGACTCGGTGTGTATGTGACATCCCGGACCCGGCTGCACCTCAACCCGAGCCCCGAGCCCAGTTGGCCACATGACCCCTGGCTCACCTCCCCATATGCCAGGGGCTGCCGACTAGCAGCGGGGGTTTAATGGTAAGTTGGTGGGGAGACTTTACCCCCTTTTCAGAGTACACAGCGGGAAGCAGTAAAGTGATAGAATAGCGAAAGCACAAACAATGGATAAGCAGGAGAATAGGAAAACATACAACCAGACTACAAAAGTAAAGTAAACCCTTTATAACATACAAAAGCCTCATAGGCTGTGTCTAATACAAAATGAATGCATGGCATGCTGATACAAAAGCAAACAAAAGACTAGCATACTACAAGTAGTAAAAAAGGAACAAAAGAACAAAAATGAAGTCCATGAGAATCTCTAGCCAAGCACGGTCCTCTGCTCCGGAACCCCAACTAGAACATATATACATACATCAGCAACCTGAAACAGGGCCCTTGCCCCTACTAGTACCTGCAGCAGAAAAGTCTACACGGGTGCCCAGGGGGCCGCCCGACTAGGGTGTGAGACAAGTCTCAGTAGGCCACCACCAATGGTGTCTACGTGTAATCCAAAAAGGGTGTTCGCAAGTAAACAATGTGTAGTAGACTGCAAGCAAGTAAAGCAAAGTAAATAGCAACCTTCCCGCTCAGGTTCCAAAAGGACACCTGGCGGGTCTACCTGCTTCAGCTCATAGATGGTATGTCTAAATGAGTCACCTGCTTATTTAAAGATATATATATATATATATACATATATATAATACGTTGGGTAGGACCGGGACGGAACTCACGGACATCCTTAGCCCAGGGGCAGCGCTCTCGATCCTACCCCTGGCCCAACCTTGGGGAAGCTCTCATGGTCTATCCCCGGACCGAAGGATTAATAATTATTCAAGGGAGCTCTCACAGTCTACCCTTAGCCCGAAGCTGTAACATAGGGGAGATCTCACGATCTACCCCTGTCCCGAAGCTGTATCATTTAATTAGGATAGGTTATAAGGCGTACACTTCTTATAACATTCATATCAATAAAACATGGCATTTCCATCTCACAATATCACATAATCACATTTCAAGCAAACATGCATTTAAAATAATAAAAGGGGTTTAGGCTAACTCATCCTAGCCAAGCCCTAACCAAACCATCCCATTTGCCTCACATGGAAAATGTCTTTCAAGACATATCCCTAAGGTCCAAAGGTGAAAAAGGGCTAAAAATCAAGCTATAACACCTATGGGTGTCCATATCGGGGTCATACGGTACCCAAACACCCAAATGAGGGTAGTTCCCATAACCTCCTATCACAAGGGTCATTTAGATAGTAAGCAGTCAATAATAATAAGAGTTTTGGCGAAAGGCAAACCTCGACACGATGGTATAAACCCAAAAAGATGAAAACCCAAAATGAAAACCACGTGACTACCTACCTTAGGGATGTAGACGTAGGCTCACTTGATATCGACCTCAGATTTGCAATGGGTTAGGAGAGATCTGAGTTCTAGTCCAATGCCCTGAAAATAGGGCATATGAGCCTGCATCAAAATAACAAGATCGAAGGCAAGATTTGCCGATGAAGGAAGGGTGTGTGAGGTTAGCCTTACCTTGGCCCTTCCAACGCTTCTGACGGATCGAGGATTGGACTTTAGACGAAGAAACCACACGGAAATGAGAGGGAGAGGAGATTGGAGCTCAAAGAAGGGCTCCCCTTCTGTTTCTGGCTACTGGAACCAAAAAGAAAGGGAAAAAAGATCTTAAATAAACGTAAGGGAAAAAGTGTAATTTCACCATATACAGGGGCGCACGGTTTAGGCGCACAGTTTACCCAAACCGTGTGCACCTCACTGCCTCCAGAAAGTAGGGCTTCATGGTTTATCCAAAATGCACGACTTTACTATTCATGTCGTGCGCAAACCATGCGCCTCAGTCTGCAACTCCAAATCTCAAAGTCCCGGGCTCCGAACAAGCCCCAGACACTCCCCGAACCTTCCTTAGGATGTTACACACATTAATCAAGTTTAAAGGAAAGATTTGAAAGCAAAACTAACGTTCCGTACCTTTTCCAAAGAGTTTGGTCATTACAAACTCCCCTCCTTAAGGAAACTCATCCCCGAGTTAGCCTTCTGAGGGTAAAGAGGTGTCACCAGCGAAAAGATCCAGCCATTGAGATTGTATATCAGCCTCCTACTCCCAGGTCTCATCCTCTACCCGGCCGTGCTGCCATAGCACCTGTACAAGAGGAATGGACCTGCCTCGGAGTGTCTTTACGCTCTGGTCGACAATTCGCATCGGATACTCCTTGAAGGAAGCATCCACATCCAGTTCGACCTCATTAGGCTGAAACACATGAGTTGGATCTGAAAAGTACCGGCGAAGCTGAGATACATGAAAAAAATTGTGCATGGCCTGATATCTCTACGGAAGTGCAAGCTGGTAAGCTACTGGTCCGATCCGCTTCACCACCTCAAAGGGTCCTACAAACCTCAGCGAAAGCTTACCCTGCTTCCGAATACATATCTGCCCTAACCTGGATGAGACCTTCAAGAAAACCCGGTTCCCAACCTCAAACTCAAGAGGTCGTCAGTGCTTGTTAGCATAAGACTACTATCTAGACTGAGCTGTCTGCATACGCTTCCTGATAAGATGTATCTGCTCGATAGTCTCCTGCACAAGACGTGGTCCTAAAACAGCTGCCTCCCTTGCTTCAAGCCAACACAAAGGCGAGCGACAAGGACTACCATATAAGGCTTCATAGGGAGCCATCTCAATGGTATCCTTGAAGATATTATTATAACTGAACTCGACAAGAGGAATGTGTTCCTCCCATGAACCTCCAAAATTAAGAGCACATGCACGTAACATATCCTCTAGTACCTGTATAGTTCACTCGATCTTTCCGTCAGTCTGTGGGTGATAGGCCGTACTCAAAAGTACCTACGTACCTAAAGCCTTCTGTAAACCCTGCAAGAATCGAGATGTAAAATGAGGATATATGTCTGAAACAACCGAACGAGGTGCTCCATGAAGGCGGACTATTTCATTAACATACAGCCTTCCCAAGTCATAAACCGTGAAGGTCTCTCGCACTGATAAGAAATGTGCGACCTTCGTCAGACGGTTGATGATAACCCTTACTGCATCGTTTCCACAAGGTGACCTGGGTAATGCAGTTACAAAGTCCATGGAAACATCATCCCATTTCCACTCTGGAATGGACAACGAATGCAAAATCCCAGCCAGGCGCTGATGTTCTTCCTTCACCTGCTGACAGGTGGAACAACGCGTGATGAAACCGGCTATCTCCCGCTTCATGCTCGGCCACCAATACTATCATCACAAATCATGATACATTTTGGTGATTCCAGGGTGAACTGCCCAAGCTGAGTCATGGAAATCCCTCATCAGCTCCTCTCTGATGTTTGTTGGGACCCATACGCACCCACAGAACAACAAAGTATCACCCTCATTCATGGTCCAATCAGTAGAGGCATCATCAGCGACACTTTCCCGTAGGACAAGGCCTTCTGGATCTGATAACTGTCTTGACCTGACCCGTTCCAGAAGAGTAGATGTTACCGCTAAGGCTGAGTGAATGGTCTAACCCTGACCCTTCTAAACCTCAACGTGCATCTCTGAAAATAGGGCCATCAACATCCACTCCTCATTAGATTCCCAAACCACTTGTGACTGAGTTTTCTAACTCAGAGCGTCGGCTACTGAATTTCCTTCCCCAGGAGTGTTGGCCAATTTGAAATCAAAAGATTGTAGGTACTCGACACACCTGTGCTGCCTAAGATTCAGATCCCGCTGAGTAAAGATATACTTGAGGCTTTTGTGATCAGTGAATACCACAAAATGCTCTCCCAACAAATAGTGTATCCAACAGCGTAAGGCATGAACAACCACTGCGAGCTCGAGGTCGTGCGTCGGATAATTCCGTTCATGAGGCTTTAACTGATGAGAACCATACGCAACGAATTACTCGTCCTACATCAAGAAAACTCCAAGCCCGATACCTGACGCCTCACAATAGAACATATAAGCCCTGCCTGGCTTCGGCAAGATCAGTATCAGTGCCGAAGTTAGTATTCCCTTCAGTTCCTGAAAATATGTTTCACAAGGTTCCGACCACTCGAATCTCACCCCCTTTTTGGTCAAAGCTGTAAGCGGTGATGCTAGGCTTGAAAAGTCCTGAATGAACTGCCTATAATATCTAACAAGCCCCAAGAAACTCCTGATATCAAAGACGTTCTTGGGTTGCTCTCAAGAGACTACAACACTCACCTTCTCAGGGTCAACTGAAACTCCAGACTCAGAAATAATGTGACCCAGGAAGTGAACCTTACTTATCCAAAAGTGGCATTTACTGAGCTTAGCATAAAGCTGATGCTCTCTTAGTGTATTCATCATGATCTCAAGATGGGTTGCATGGTCATGTCTCGAGCGTGAATAGAATAATATATCATCCACAAATACCACCACAAAAGAATCAAGGTAAGGGTAAAGAATCCGATTCATAAGAGCCATAAACACTGCAGGTGCATTCGTAAGCCCAAACGGCATGACTAGGTACTCATAGAGACCATACCTGATTCTGAATGTCGTACGAGGTATGTCTGAAGTCCTGACATGCACCTGGTGATAGCCCGACCTCAAATCTATCTTGGAAAACACCTTATCTCCTCGGAGCTGATCGAAGAGGTCATCAATTCTAGGCAAAGGATATCGATTCTTAATCGTCAGTTGATTTAATTTACGGTAATCCACGCAAAGAAGAAGGGTACCATCTGCCTTCTTAGCAAAGAGAACTGGTGATCCCCAAGGACAAGTGATGGGATGTATAAAGCCTTTTGCTTCCAGGTCCTCCAACTGACTCTTGAGCTCTAGAAGCTCCTTAGGTGCCATCCTATAAGGAGGAATGGTCACTAGTGCTACTCCTGGTACAAGCTCAATGGTATACTCCACCTCTCGCACAGGTGGTAGACCAGAGAAGTCATCAGGAAAGACATCTCTAAAGTGCTACACTATAGGAGGATAAGCAGTGGGTTGTAACCCTTGGTCATCGAGATAAATACTGGAAACCTGTGCTGTGACACCACACAACTTCTGTTGTTCGGGTCCTGCTCGTGTCGCACTAAGATCCCATTCTCCCTTATGCACATGTGTGTCGCCCTCTGGTGATGTAAACGTCACCCTCCGACGATAGCAGTCAATACGTGATCTATAGGGAACTAACCAGTCCATCCCAACTATTACATCAAAACTTGTCATCTCCAGAACATACAAGTTCCAAACGAAAAGGTAACTGCCCACCGTGAGGGGACAATTCTGACAACGGCGAATTCCCTCTGAACAGACACCTAATGGGGGTATCTAGCGTAATCACACCGTGATATGACTCAATGTCGAGGCCCAAACTCTCCGTGATAGCCTCCGATATGAAAGAGTGAGAAGCGCCTGTATCAAACAAAGCAGATACCAATGTAGAGGCAACTAAAATCATACCTCATACAGTAGATGGCCCGACATACTGCTCCTGCGGCGTAGGCTTGACTGCATATAACTGGCCGGTACCACGACCCTGAGTCACAACCTGACTACCTTGAGCAGACCCGCCCTACTGGTGCTGAGAGTCATACGCCTGGTTACCTCTGCCTCGACTACCGCCATGGCCTGATCAGTCGGAGGTATTCCAGCCACCTGACTGACGTGATCCTACCGATCCAGCACCAGATCATGGAGTAGGTGCAGATCCCTGCTCACTAGGCACTGGAGAAAAGTCCTGCAGAAACGTTGAAGGTGACCCATCCTGCCACAGCCTCTGCATTCCATTGGGTTCCACGGACACTGCACCCTGAAGTGTCCCTTCCTCCCGCACTGATGGAAAATATAATAACTATCTATGCTGGGAGCCTTACCGATGCCTCCCCCATGGGAAAACTCAAAACGTCTCTTCCGCCCTGAAGAAGACCCACTGGAAGCTTTTGGTGCTGAACCGCCCTGGTTCGTACTATCCGCTTCCCTCAGATTCCGCTCAGTAATCAGAGCTTGGTTAACAATCTCAGGAATAGATGTCAACCTGAACACGTTTACCTGAAACCGTATGGCGTAACTCAGCCCATCCTCAAAACACCTAGCGGCCATCAGATCATCGGAAGCTAGCGATGGGGCGAAACGCTGCAGCTCGGTGAATCGAGATGAGTACTCCATGACTGTCATGGTCCCCTGCTGCAGGTTCATAAACTCCCTAGATCTGTCAGCTCTCAAGGTCTGGGGAAAGAAAAAGTCATAAAAGACTACCTAGAAATCTTCCCAGACCATGTCTCCCTACTGTCTCAACTGGGTGATGACGTCCCACCACCTTCTACCTGAATTGCGTAGCACATAAATGGCTAATTTGACTCTCTGCTCGGGAGGAATCTCAAGATGTTCAAAGATGGTCCGGATCGCCTTCAGCCAAGACTCAGGAGCAAGAGGTCCGCCATCTCCCGAAAAAGTTGGAGGATGCTGTAACTGAAACTCGCGGGTAAACTCTACCATACTTGGGGTAGATCGCACGCCACCTTGAATATTCTGCATCATCCTCAAGAAATATTCACGAAACTGGGCATCAGCACCCATCTCGGGAATAGAAAAAGGAGCCACGGGTGGCTCGACTGGAAGATCAACTGGCGGCTCAGGGCCCGCCACCTCAGGAACGTGGTCGTCGCCGCCTTCAGCGTGCACAACTCGAGGACTTCGTGGAGGCATAACGCTACAATGCCAAACGAACGTCTCAGAAAAGGAAGACAACAAATTAAAGGCTGAACTCTAGAAGCTAGGACAGGTACTATGCCTTCCTACCTCTAAGATCACCTAACCACACCTACAAGGGTTCTTAGCAAAACAAGAAAACATTCAAAATTTTCAAATCCCGTGATATGGCATTTCACAGCCCATAAGGGCCCATACTCCTCATGAACTGAAAGATGACACACACTTGGATGTCATTTCTCATTTACTTATGCTAGTTAATTATTATTATTTTTTCTTTACAATGAAGGATTTGTTTAGTTGGAATTCCATTTTATGATCCATAAGGGCCCATACACCTTATGAACCAAAGAGTGACACCCACTAAAATCACATCCTTTCCATAATCCAAAACCTGCAGGAAAATTCAGCATAGTTACATACATATCAACAAGGCATGGAAATAAATAACAGACAATGCTCGCTGAAAATTTAAACATGACAAGGAAATATGCATGACCTAATCATGTTGTGCCTATCATGATTCATGTTCCAATGCATAACCCTCATTTCATCAAGTCAAACAATGAAATACAAATTTCAACCCCGCACGTATCAATAACATCACAAAACATGTGAAGCACCCAACGATGAAATGACATCAACAGTAAACAACAAAATCAATAATAACATAATTTTGGAAACTTAGTCTTTACCCCGTACATGGGTTCACGATGCCCAAGCAGATCTTATAACTAATTCCCTAAGCGTTCCCATTTTCCAATCAATTTTTTCCAACTAGTAAAGTAAGAAAGAAAGAAAATCCTCTGATACCACTTTGTGACGTCCCGAACCCGGATGCCCCTCAACCCGAGCCCCGTGCCCAGTTGGCCACATGACTCTTGGCTCGCCTCCCCATATTCCAGGGGCTGCCGACTAGCAGCGGGGGTTTAATGGTAAGTCGGTGGGGAGACTTTACCCCCTTTTCAGAGTACACAGCGGGATGCAGTAAAGTGATAGAATAGCGGAAGCACAAACAATGGATAAGCAGGAGAATAAGAAAAAATACAATCGGACTACAAAAGTAAAGTAAACCCTGTATAACATACAAAAGCCTCATAGGCTGTGTCTAATACAAAATGAATGCATGGCATGTTGATACAAAAGTAAAAAAAAGATTAGCATACTACAAGCAGTAAAAAAGGAACAAAAGAACAAAAAGGAAGTCCATGAGCATCTCTAGCCAAGCTCGGTCCTCTGCTCTGTAACCCAAGCTAGAACATATATATAGACATCAGCAACCTGAAATAGGGCCCTTGCCCCTACTAGTACCTACAGCAGAAAAGTCTACACGGGTGCCCAGGGGGCCACCCGGGTAGGGTGTGAGACAAATCTCAGTAGGACACCACCAACAGTGTCTACATGTAATCCAAAAAGGGTGTTTGCAAGTAAAAAATGTGTAGTAGACTGCAATAAAGTAAAGAAAAGTAAATAGAAACCTTCCCGCTCAGGTTCCGGAAGCACACCTAGCGGGTCTACCTGCTTCAGCTCATAGATGGTATGTCTGAATGAGTCACCTTCTTATTTATAGATAGATATATATATACATATATATAATATGTTGGGTAGGACTGGGAAAGAACTCACAGACGTCCTTAGCCCAGGGGAAACGCTCTCGATCCTACCCCTAGCCCAACCTTGGGGAAGCTCTCACGGTCTATCCCCAGCCCGAAGGCTTAATAATTATTCAAGGGAGCTCTCACAGTCTACCCTTAGCCTGAAGCTGTAACATAGGGGAGCTCTCATGGTCTACCACTGGCCCGAAGCTGTATCATTTAATTAGGATAGGTTATAAGGCTTACACTTCTTATAACATTCATATCAATAAAACATGGCATTTCCATCTCACAATATCACATAATCACATTTCAAGCAAACATGCATTTAAAATAATAAAAGGGGTTTAGGCTAACTCATCCTATCCAAGCCCTAACCAAACCATCCCATTTGCCTCACATGGAAAATGGCTTTCAAGACATATCCATAAGGTCCAAAGGTGAAAAAGGGCTACAACTCAAGGTATAACACCTATGGTTGTCCATACCGGGGTCATACGGTACCCAAACACCCAAATGAGGGTAGTTCCCATAACCTCTTATCACAAGGGTCATTTAGATAGTAAGCAGTCAATAATAATAAGAGTTTTGGCGAAAGGAAAACCTTGGCACGACGGTATAAACCCGAAAAGACGAAAACCCAAAATGAAAACTACGTGACTACCTACCTTAGGGATGTAGATGTAGGATCACTTGATATCGACCTCAGATTTGCAATAGGTTAGGAGAGATCTGAGTTCTAGTCTAATGCCCTGAAAATAGGGCATATGAGCCTACATCAAAATAACAAGACGAAAGGCAAGATTTGCCGATGAAGGAAGGGTGTATGAGGTTAGCCTTACCTTGGCCCTTTCAACACTTCCGACAGATTGAGGATTGGACTTCGGATGAATAAACCACATGAAAATGAGAGGGAGAGGATATTGGAGCTCAAAGAAGGGCTCCCCTTCTGTTTCTGGCCACTAGAACCAAAAAGAAAGGAAAAAAAGATCTTAAATAAACTTAAGGGAAAAAGTGTAATTTCACCATATACAGGGTCACATGGTTTTGGCGCACGGTTTACCCAAACCGTGCACAAACTGTACGCACCTCACTGCCTCTATAAAGCAGGGCTGCATGGTTTATCCAAATCGTGTGACTTTACTATTCATGTCGTGCGCAAACCGTGCGCCTCAGTCTGCAACTCCAAATCTCAAACTCCCAGGCTCCGAACATGCCCCTAACACTCCCCGAACCTTCCTTAGGATGTACACACATTAAAAAATCTTAAAAGAAAGATTTGAAAGCAAAACTAACGATTCGTACATTTTCCAAAGAGTCGAGTCGTTACAGTGTACTTCAGGAGTACATGGGCATGGGAATGGCCAGTCACATTGTGTACCATTGTACATAGACATGGGGGTAAAGTACACAAACACAACTTGGATTCATGTACATAGCCAAGCACACATATAGGACCAAAAATGGCATGGGAACGCTGTGGATATACCCTATATGTTGTGTATTCCTACACGGTTGGTGATTCATGTACCTTTAGGGACATAATTAGGTTATGGAGTGGGACCACGTGTTGTGTGGGTCCCCTCACGTGCTGTGTACCCCTTGGTTCCTTTTGAGGAAACCTCCAACTCTCATATCTTCTTCTCTTGGAATTAGATTTTGGCCCGTGAGTAGCCTATCCAGAGTTTTTTTCTCGTATAACATAATGGTTCCCTCGTTTGTGGCTTTGGGGATACGATGGGAGATGTTTCTGGGCATAACGCTTGTTTAGGCGATGCTAGAAGATGGAAGTGATCGCACAGGATCACCAAAGGCATTCTAAGTGGAACCCTCCAACTGGGCTGGGCATGGGTCCTTGATGACTAGAGTTGAAAACTCCAGTTGGACTGGGTATGGATCCTCTACAGGCTCCCAGAGTGTAACCCTCCTACTGGGCAGAGCATGAGTCCTCTACATACTTTTAGAGTGGAACCCTCTTACTAGGCTGGGTATGGGTCCTTTACCATCAGAGTGGAACCCTCCTACTAGGAAGGAAATGAGTCCTCTATAGACTATCAAAGTGGAACCCTCCTTCCAGGCAGGGCATGGGTCCTTTATCGACTATTAGAGAGGAACCCTCCTATTGGAACATGGTATGGGTCCTTTATCTATCCACTAAGTGGAACTCTCCTATTGTGCCAGGGCATGGGTCCACGAAAAAGAGATTGTGGTCCCTTGATTGTGTGGCATAGTGACGAGGCATTAATTAAATCGAATGGTTTCTGCTGGGCATACATACGAGATGCTAGTCATCATTGTTGAACTACTGGAACTGTTAGTGACTCTTTACCTGGGTTTAGTTGTGAGATGGAGATCCCTTTTGTCTCTCATTTGGGCTTCTTTTACTGAGAACACACACACACACACGCACACATATGTATCCATACATTTGGATTTGGTTACTCTCCTGCCATTGGTTTTAAATATGCACAGGGTATGCCACATTCTTTCCATGTTTAGCTTCTCATGGTTGGATGAGGTTACTCTCCTGTTATGGGTGGAAAAGACTCGATGTGTAGTTCATTTACACACCGCGATGAGGCCCTTGTGCATGGAAAAGGTTACTCTTTACCTTTATTTAGATTGAACTGCATCTTGTTTGTTATCTACAATCTTTTATTTCTTATTGTGTCTCTTACTTCTCCCCCTTTCAGCTTTTGGGGTGTCTTACTGGGTATGTATATACTCACCACTAAATAGGATTTTCCCTCATGTGTCATGTCTTATGAAGACGATGGTTAGGTCAGTTGTGACTTTAGAGGAGATTAAGTATACTGGGTTCTTTGGGCCATGTACAGTGGTAATGGCTTAGAGATTAGGAGCTAGGATCTCTCAGTATTTTACTTTCCAGTTTTAGTCAGGTTGGGACATATTTCTGGTTGGGCGTGTATTTTTTCCCCTTTAATTTTTAGTTCATACTGTCGTACTCTTGTAAACCCTAGAGGTTTTTCATGTTTGGTTTACTTTCTAGCTATTTTGATTTTTATTATTATTCATATTCACTTCTACATTGATATGGTTTAGTATATGCATACATATACATTAGGAAAAGGTCTCCCATTTAGGATATGCCTTTTGACACTTGTCGCTACCCCTATCCTATGGAGGCGGGATTGGGGTAAATACTGCTCGAGCCCCAGTTAGGGTCGGGTCATGAAAAATTATTATAAGAGAAGTTCATTACTTGGGACATTTTTTGGAGTAGTTCCCTTATGAGGATTTGGTTGGGATTAGTGTAATAGTGTTAATGTCTCGAGTGCAGCTCTCAGGCTAGGGAATCTAGTGATGTTACGGGCAACCGATGTATCCATTCACCAGGACCTTGACCACCCTCTTGTTAACTCAGTATACCAAGACATTGGTTGCAAAGATCAATAGTAGATGCATCATATTGGATTGAGTATTTGACTGCTATTTTTGAGTCAGATTCCCATTGTGGTTATATATATATATTCTCATCTGACCATGGTACATCTTGATTAAATCTCCAGGATGCCTCCGCGATGACAGTCACCTAGGATACCAGTTCCAAATCGTGATGACGATCCAATGAGTGATGAGGTCTCATCTCAGGGTACATCCTATGAGATTATTATTCCAAGTGGGATGGTAGCAGCACCGCTACCTATCGAGAAACATATTATACCAGCCGAGTAGGATGAGGATGCATGCATGCTTATTGTACTCCGTGATTTCCAATGCTAGAGGCCGCTGAGGTTCCATGGAGAGCCAAATCCCCCAGAAGCGTAGGATTGGCTAGAGTCGGTGGTCTATATCTTTAAGCTTATTCAAACCCTGACCGATTAGGTGGTTATGCTGATAACTATCCTTTTCCATATACCAGCTGAGCGTTGGTGGAGTCTTGTTTCCCAGATGCAGGATGAGTCGAATCTCCCATGTTCTGACTTCCAACAGTTTTTCCATGAGGAGTACTGCCCCTTCTATTTTCACTCAGTTTGGATTTAGAATCTTTTGGAGTTGCAGTAAGGACAGATGAAAATGCATGAGTATGCAGCGAAGTTCACATACCTTACCCGATACTCCCTTGACATGATCTGAGATTGATACCTTCAAGCACAAAAGTTTGAGCAGGGACTCCAAAGAGAGATTCATTCTAATGTTGTGCCCTCGTGAATTCCCATCTATGTCGGGGTTCTAGAGTGGTCACTAGTGATAGATGGATTTTTTTTAGAGGGACACTAGGAAGTTGGAGTTGGTAGTGGATGTCACAGAGCTGAGTCATCTGCAATAGCTAGCAGGTGCTATTCAGTAGGATCTCAACATAGGAGATCCTATTGCGATCAGACTCAGACATGTAGTTGTTTGGGATAGGGGCCACACAGATGACCAGGGTATCCTGTAGAGGGGTGGTGCTTTGCTTGTGATAGGTGAGGTCACATAGCATGAATCTTCCCAATGAGATGCGTTAAGGAGCACATGCAAATAGCTGACGGATCGCCATGACAGAGACAACATTGTGATTAGGGATCTCCCCAAAGGGGACAGGGTGTCCCCTAGGGAGGTAGAGCTGTAAGTGGAGCAGAAGGAGTTATGGGGTGTGGAAGATGCTATGATATCCTTCCACCACCACCACCAGGTGGCCCACGTCAGGTTCAGGGAGTTAGCAGTCAGGGCTATGGATAGCTGCAGGCTCTGGAGACTTATGACCTCGTAGCGCATAAGATGATCAGAGGTACGATCTGTGTATTTTCTAAAATTTCTTCAATATTTGTAGACACAAGTTCTATTCATTCCTTCATCTCTATACTCTAGGTGTGAGAGCTGGAGCTCCTGATTGAGGCACTTTCCCAACAGCTTTGTCTTGAGGTTCATACAAGGAATGCTTCTTCTTTATCTTTTATCTGATAGTAGTGTGAGCTATTGCTTGGTAGATTGAGTTTCATGTGGAACCATTTGGTTGTCATAATGGAACCCTATGATGTAATATTGGGTATGGACTGGTTGTCCATGGTTCGAGCCTAGATTGACTATCACCGCATATGAGTCAAATGCCTTCACACTAATGGGAAAAGATTTAACTTTATGGGCAAGAGAGATCTCGTGGAAGGATGAGTGGTATTTGTGAAAAGAAGGCTTCAACCCATCACCCATGAGTTAGAGATCATAGACCTTGGTTCAGTAGGCTCTTCAGGTATTTTGATTCTTTCAGTTGTGGAGGATTATATAGACGTCTTCCTTGAGGATGTTCTGGGACTACATCCAAGGCAGGAGTTGGAGTTTTGCATCGGTTTTCATCCCAGGACTGCTCCAATATATTCTGCAACATATCAGATGGCCCATAACAAGCTCTGAGAGTTGCAGTTGTAGTTGGAGGACCTTTAAGATAATGGTTTCATCAGGACCAGTGTGTCCCCCTAGGCAGCTCTAGTGTTGTTCATGAAAATGACAGACAATATTTTGTGGCTTTTCATGGATCATCATCACCCAAACTAGGCCATGATAAAGAACAGGTACCCCTTTCCGAGTATTGATGAAATATTTGAGAATTTGCGATATAAGAGATGGTTCTCGAAGATCGATCTTAGGTCTGACTATCATCAGTCAAGGGTTTGCGAGGCTGATATTCCAAATTTGGCATTCTGATTTCATTATGGCACTTTGAGTTTCTAGTGACACCCTTTGGTGTGAAGACTTCCCTCACCTTGTTTATGGATTTGATGAACCAAATATTTTATCCATACTTGGACCAATTTATGTTCATCTTCATTGAAGACATACCCATCCACTATGCATCAGAGGAGGAGCATGAAAAGTACTTGAGGATGGTTCTAGATTTTCTTTGACATCACTAGCTTTATGAGAATCTCTCAAAGTTCTAGTTATGGATTCATGAGGTTCACTTTCTGGGGCATGTCATCTCTGAGCATGGTTTAGCTATAGACCCATCAAAGATTGTTGTAGTGCTTTCTTGGGATTTACCCAAGAGTGTGTTAGAGGTACAAAGTTTTATTGGCTTTGCGGGGTACTATAGGAGGTTTTTGGAAGACTTCTCTAAGATTGCAACCCCTTTTACTGCCCTGATACAGAAAGGGAATCCATTTACCTGGAATGAGCAATGCTAGAGGGATTTTGAGAAGTTGAGGATGAGGATGAAGAGTACTTCGGTGTTGAGTCTACCAGAGGAAGGTGTGGAGTTCATAGTGTATTGAGATTCCACATGAACTGGGCTCATATATGTATTGATGTAGCGATAGGTAATTATCACATATGGGTCAAGGAAGTTAATACCCCCTAAGTAGAACAATTCATCTTACGACCTAAAGCTGGTAGTGGTAGTCTTCACCTTGAGTATGTGGAGGCACTTAATTCTGGGTGAGCCCTTTTTGGTTTACATAGATCATTAGAGTCTTAGGTACATATTTACAAAGAGATACTTGAACCTGAGATACCAGCACCAGTTGAAGTTCCTACAGGACTATGACTTCAAAATAGTCTATAGTACAAGGAAGGGAAACATGGTAACAAATTCCCTTAGAAGGAAGTCTCATGATTTCTTGGTGCTGGAGGATTCATAATAGTTGGCTTCCTTGCAGCTGACCCTGGTAGAGAAAGAGGGTACAAATTTTCTTTAGTTGATGGTGTTGACTCCTCCACTTCTCAAGCGTGTGAGAGAGTCCCATCTGGGAGACATCAACTTTGAGGTCTTTCATGACTAGATATCCATAGGGAACTCACTAGATGTATATTATAAGAGATGGAATCATGTCATCTTTTTCCAGGGAAGGATGATGGTTCCAATCACGATGCGGGAGGAGGTAATGTGAGAATTCCACACTTCTACCCTATCTGTACATCCTACCACGATGAAGATGTACAAAGACATTAATTAGCATTATTGGTGGTCCAAAATGAGATAGAGTGTTTTAAAGTTCATCTTTTAGTGCCTCATGTGTCCATAGGTGAATATTGAGCACCATGTTCTTGCATGGTTGTTACAACCCCTTGTGATCTCAGAGTGGATGTGAGATGGCATATCCATGGAATTTTTTTATGGGGATTAAATGGATTGGGAAGGGCCATGATGCCATCTGGGTGATCATTGACCGAATCATAAAGTTAACACACTTCCTTGCTATTAGTGAGTAGAGTTCAGTGGAGAGTTTTGGGTAGTTGTATGTACGAGAGATTGTTCGGTTCCATAGGGTTCCCTCGATTATTGTCTCTGATCATGACACACAGTTTGTGTCATGGTTGTGGAGGGGCCTGCAGGAGGAATTTGAGACCTAGATGAGGATGAGTACAACCTTTTACCCCCCAGACAGATGGGAAGACCCATCACACTATCTAGGTGTTGAAGGATATGCTGAGTGATTGTGTGTTAGACTTCATTCAAAGTATATAGGATCACTTTCCCTTTTCATAGTTTTCATAAAACAATAACTACCACTATACCATTAGCATGGAACCTTTTCAGGCTTTGTATAGGTGACCCTACAGGTCACCCTTGTACTGGGAAGAGATTGGCGAGACATATCTTGTGGCTCCAGAGTTGGTGTAGGTGATGATGGAGAAGGTCCATGCCATCCATGAGTAGATGAGGATGAAATAGAGCAGGAAGAAATCTTACGCATATCACCACCATAGGCTCTTGGAGTTCAAGAAGGGAGACCACATTTTCCCAAGTGTCTCTACATGATGAGGATTTTAGAGTTTCGACCAGGGAGGCAAGCTATGCCTAAGATTCATTGGGCCATTCAAGATCATATATAGGGTCGACAATATTGGTTACTGCCTCATCCTACCCCCACAACTAGAGAAGTTGCACGACGTCTTTCATGTGTCACAAATAAGGAGATACGTGCATGGCCCTATACATGTCATCAACTGGGGTGAGATGGATATCAATTATGGAGATACCTTTTATGAGAATCCAATGGTGATTAAGGATCGACATGATATGACCTTTCATGTAAATACTATCCCCTTGGTTCGCATGTTGTGGCAGCATGGGAACATGTATGAGAGATCCCGAGAGTGGGCAAACCAGATGCAGGCTCAGTATCCCGAGTTGTTTATTTAGTTTTTTAGGGATGAAAATATTAAAGGAGGGAATGATGTAGATACCCTATTTTTCCTTATAATACTTTGAAATATCTCTATATATATTTCCAGATCCAAGCGCTGAGATGATGTGCGATTACGAGTCCCGGTGTGCCCGAAGTTAATTTTATAAAAATATTAAAAATATTTTATATTACGCATTCATAGTTTCTTAAAGAAAATGGGATAAATCTTAAACGGAATCTAGGATCAGAAATCTGAGACCACAGTTGAGTTTGGAACGCGATGTTTACACTAGGTGTGACCTAAAGTAGGCCAACATGGGGCATTCAGATATCTCACCCATTGGTGGTGCGTTCAATCATTTAATTAATTAAATTAAATTAATTAATTGACTATTTTAACCTAACTAAAATGATTATAAATTCACCGCTCTGGAGAATTCTCCAGGATTAGCCGCATAAACCCTAGGAGGATTCCATAACTTCTCCTTCCTCCTTCCATTGGCGGATCATATCAGACGACGACAAATCTCTGGATCAGAGTAGATTAGAGCGTAATGGATGCACCGACTTCATTAAAATGTTGGTGAGTGTGTTTTTTATGATTAATGATCCAATATCCATGTAGGAATCATCAAACTGTGGTTTACAACATTTTTGATTAAATTAATTGAGCAGAATCATCCCTTTTATGATTTTTTCCAATTGTGGCAGCCTTTGCATGCACCCGTGTAGTAGTTTATTTGATTACTCCTGGTTTTATAACCCCAGATATCCTCATTATTGATCTTTTACCAATAAATATTAACAATGATCAATAAAATTTTACTTTTGTTCTTCCCCCCAATTGCTTCGCGTTCTTCACCGATTGGACCTCGTCGTCCCAGTTCGATGTTGTTGGGTGATACCAAGCTCAATCAGACCCTCATAATCGTGATGAAACAACATATATGGGATGAATCAATGAACTATGGATAGATCTATGATGGTTGTGGGTTATGGATGATCATTTTGATGACTGGAAATCAAATCATCCACAATGGAAGGACTCGAGCATGTATGGTGAGAGATGGTGCGTATGAAGCTTCATAAATTGGTTTTACGACCACTGTTTGGATGAAATCCACTGAATGGAGATAGATCCAATAATCTTGGGAAGAAACAAGGATGAAATCGAAGGAGAAAGACAAAATATGGATTATGGAGAGAGGATATGAGATTCTGTAAAAATCATGAATACACGCTGTGTAGTTCAAAGAAAACACGACATGTCAGACCCTGGTTGCGGTGACCATGATTTTAGTGATTTATAAGTATCACACGCCATGTGGGACCCCCACATGCCATGTGATCTCATGCTGGAAGACTCATCATGTACTTCAGGAGTACACATGCATGGGTATGTCCAGGAATGTTGTTTACTAAAGTACACGGACAAGGGGTAAAGTACACAGACATGACTTGGATTCACTTACACAACCAATCACATGGGAGGGACCCTGAATATAATGGGAATTCCATGTATATCCCCTATATACCATGTATTCCTACATGATTGGAGAGCTGTGTACCTCTAGGGATATGATCAGGTGATGGAGTGGGGCCATATGTCATGTGGGTCCCCTCAAACACCATATACCCTTTGGTTCCTTTTGAGGAAACTACAAACTATCATTTCTGCTTTGTTCGGACTCGAATTTTGGCCTGAGAGTAGCCTATCATGAGTGTTTTTCCACATAGAATGAATTTTCCCCTTAGTTTTGGATTTTGGGATATGTTGTGATATGTTTCCAAGCATTACTCTTGTTTATGCGATGCTTGAAGATAGTAGTGATCATGCAGGATCACCAGAGGCATTCTGAGTAGAACCCTCCTGTTGGGCTGGGCATGGGTTCTCTATAGAATCCTAGAGTGTAACCATCCTGCTGGGTTGTCCATGGATCCTTTATATACTTCTAGAGTGTAATCCTCTTTATGGGCTAAGCATGATTCCTCTAACATCAGAGTGGAACCCTCTTGCTGGGTAGGGAATGGGTCCTCTATAGACTATCAGAGTGGAACACTCCTAGGTAGGGCATGGTTCCTCTATCGACCATTACAGTGAAACACTCCTACTGTAACAAGGTATGGGTCCTCTATCTATCCATGAGTGGAACTCTCCTGTTGTAATAGGGCATGGGTCCTTTACCTAGAGATTGTGGCCCCTCGATTTTGTGGTACAATGACTAGGCATGACTTGACTCGAATGGTTTCTGCTGGTCAGACATGCGAGATGCTAAGAATCATTATTGGACTTATAGAACTATTGGAGAATCTTTACCTAAGATGAGTTGTGATATGGAGATCCCATTTATCTATCATTTGGGATATTTTTTATGATCATATATATATATATACACACATCTGTATCCATACCTTTGGATTTGGTTACTCTCCTGACATGGGTTGCGAAGATGCGCGAGGTATGCCATGTGCTTTCTGTTTTTAGTTTCTCATTGTTGGATGAAGTTACTCTCTTGATATGGGTGGAAAATACTCAACATATAGTTCATATACACATCATGTTGAGCCCCTTTTTCTTGGATGAGGTTACTCTTTCTCATGCTTTGGGTTAAACTGCATCCTATTTTCTATCTATAGTCTTTCCAATTTTGTCCCTTACTGCTACCCCTTTCAACTTTCAGGTCATCTTACTAGGTATGTATATACTCTACCCTCTATGGGCTTTTCCCACATGTGTCATGTATTATGCAGACAACATACAAGTCAGCAGTGACTTTAGAGGAGCTTAGGGATATTGGGTGCTTTGGACCGCGTACGGTGGTTGTAACTTGGAGATCAGGATCTGGGCATTCTCAGCAATTTACTCCCTAGTTTTATTTAGGTTGGGACATATTTCTAGTTGGGTGTGTATTTTTTCCCCTTTACTTTTTAGTTTTCACTATCATACTCTTGTACACCCTCAAGATTTTTCATGATTGGTTTACTTTCTAGTTGTTACATCTTTTTATTATTATTCCTCTGCACTTCCTCATTGAGATGGTCATGTGTGTGCATAGAAGTAAATTAGTCAAAGGCCTCCAATTTAGGATACATCTTTCGGCACTTGTCACCACTCCTAGCCTACGAAGGATGTTTTGGGGTAGTTTTAGCTCAAGCCCCATTTAGGGTAGGGTTGTGACATAACATGTGAGTCAGAAGGCATAACATGATGACATAAAAGACATGTCTCATGATTAATCATATGGAGGTATATCATAAGGAAACACGAAATCATGATAATATGGGAATGTGGAAGAAACATAAAATATGACATAAGTATAAGTCAAGTCTAACTTCCAAGACTACATCACTTAGTGGGAAGAGTCCCATCATGGATTAGGTCTACTCCCTAATCCCATGCATGGTGTCTTATGAGACAAAAACATTACCCAATGCATTGGAGTGCTATCTGGGTGCACCCATCTTAACATGTACATGATTATGTGTTTCAAAAAAGGAAATCAATATTAAGGAATAAAGATAAGAATTAACCATGGAAAGATATTGGTTGTATAACCATGCTTTATATCATGATCAAATGAGATTTCATAAAGAATATGTTTGATAAATAAACTTAAGGCTTGTATTACCCCATCAAAGGAAGGGAGAATAAGATAAGTATTTATGTGATATATATATATATATATAGAATTTATAAGAATTTGATAACATTAAATAGAGAGAGAAAGTGAGTTAGGGGGAGAAATGTCATAACCTAAGGAAAAAAGGGTGTTTCAGAGAGATCCCTTAACTTATGTACCATAATTTCTTTGAACATTACCTTAACGTCCTGGAAAATAAAATTAGATTCATTAATTATACAACACAAGAATTCCACTTTATCATTATAATAAGTAAACATCACCACTACAAAAAGACTACATTTTCATCAAGAATATTATATTAAATATATACATGTTGGTAAGTCAACATAAGCACATGAACCCCCCTTTAAAGTAAACTAGTGAAATTGAATAGAAAAACTTTATTTTAAAAAATCCAAAATTTATTTCCTATAACAACCCCCATTTGAGGCAATTCACAATGTTATTCTGTATTTTGAGCTATGGAATGTTTGGGTTTATCCTTAAGAATGTTATAGATGGTTTTGGAATGTCTTGGAGAGGTTTTTAAGGGCATATGGTTTAATAACGATTAGAGTAAAGTATAAAAATTCCCCATGAAACTCTGCGAGGTAAGGAGGGGTTCTCTGAGTAGGTGCATAGTTTGTTAAACTGTGTAAAGACAATAATTAAATCTAAAAGTTTAATTCTTAACACGAAAAATCCCCCCATAACCCATATTATTCCTCCCTTATCATAGGATCTTAACCCTCAACCCTCTAGGATTTTTTTATATTCTTCCTTCTAAATCTTGATTTCAATGAATGAGAGAGCATTAGATCTAGGAAATAAAATGTAAGAATCATGCTCCTTTTTCTTCTTCTATATATCATTGTTTTTGGTCAAATGGAACTCTAGAATAGGGTTTTAATTCATGGTTCTAGGGGTTTTATCATCTTTTGATGAGATTATTTTTTGATTCATTGAAGGAATGGAAGGAGGAACCCTGATCTACATTGATCATCATGTGATTCTTCTAAACAAGAAATAGTTTTGAGGTAGGTGGATTATCCCACTCTCTACTATCTCCTAGAAATTGAAGGATTGGATTTATAAATTAATTTATTGTTCTTTTTTATAGAAACCATATTTATTTTTTTATAAAACCTTCTTTGTTTTATGGATTTGAAACTATGAAATCATGGGTGTCCCTCACAATGTGTTTGATTAAATTCTGGAAAGGGATTTTTTTTTCATTAGGAAATATTGGGTGTGAAAATTTGTCATACACATGTTTAGAGTGAGTTAATGTTTCTTATAAATGGGAACTTTTTATTTTATACTTGACATATAATGTCGAGGGGGACGTTGTTGCACAAATAATTGATGGCTTGTGTCTAGAAGGAAAAGTTTTCTTCCTGTGAGTTGAGATTATTCATAAGAAGGTTGCAGGAATGGGTGGGTGATTTATATATTTGGAATTCCATATGGAAATAATTGTTTACACTACTTGTTTTAATACTAATTTTATAAAAATTTGTTTAGATAGTATTCTTTCTATATTTATATAATTTTTTTCTAACTTGTTCTTTTCCTAGCAGAGTGCATGAGAAGTCTTGAGGTTTTCCTAATAGGTTGTATACTGACCCCCTTTATATGCACTAAGGTGCATATGAAGACACCTTTTATCCTGATTCAAATATTGGAAATATTTTTTTTACTTTACTAGTGGTGCATTGTGATGTTTCTTTAATGGATGATTGGAGAAGAGCTTAGGGGTTTATTGAGTCTTGGCATCTAGAGCAGTTCCACCTTAGTGCCTTGAGTTTTAGTTTCCTATTTTTTATCATATTTCTTTATTACTCTAATATGTTCAGTTATTTTGGAAATTGAGTTGTATTTGATTACTTTTATGAATCATATATTGTCTTTCAATATTTGAGCTATTTTATTTTATAACATGTGTATGTTTGTAAAGGAACTTGTCCCCTAATGTTTTATTATTCCCTTAGAATTTATTTTTATCCTTCTATGTCTGAGGGAATTTCACCTAAGGTTAGTGGAACCTCAACCATGCCCAATCCAATGGAAGGGGGTAGGGATTCTACAAATAGTATCAATTTGGTCGATCCATCAATTGGAATGGTAGGATTACATATAGAATTTGTTGGAACTTGAAATATAGGGCATATAAAGGTGAAACAAACATCTTTATAATGATATTCAATTTTTCAGTATGGTTTGGGTATAAACGGGAGTTACTAAAACACCCCTAGGAGTGTCTCCAACTTATCACTATGGGTTAAGATGATTAGTGAACAATACCATGCATTTATAAGTAGACTTCCCCTTAGGACCGCATCATCCATATTATCTTTGATCACTATTGGGAATTTTTTTAATATTTTTTCCTTTTTATGATTTGGAATATTCTAGACCTCCAATTTGTAGTTTTTGGGTGACTATGTGTAAATATTATGATGATTTTAGAGTGATGGACCAATTTAGAAGGCCTAGAAATACACAAGAAAAAGTTATTGATAATGTGGTTCAACCTGATCCATAAGTGAATCAGTAGCTTGTCCAAAGTATTGAAAAATCATTCCAAACTATAGATAGATGTAATATAACTGAAGATCCATACCATGTGGAACATTCATCGGAATTTCAATAGAATAACCCATTATTTTTTCAAGGGTATTTAGGACCAAAATAGGTAGAGGCATGGCTTGGTCGAATGAAAAGAATTTTCATGTTCCTTAGAACTCTGTCTGAAAATAAGGTGAAGCTACCAGTATACATGTTGAAGGATATCAAATGGTAATATTTTGATTTATTTCATCAATCTAAACATTAATAAGGCCTTTCCTGAAAGGAATTTAAGGGTTTTTTTATGAATTTTTTTATTTACATACTTTCAAAGTAACTGAAACAAAAAATTCATTTTGTTTAAAGAAAGAATATCTATTAGTGGTGGATTGTACAACTATGTTTGTGAACTTAAACTATTTATCTCTATAAGTGTCTATTTTAGAGTATATAAAGGTTCATATATTCGAATCTTGACAATGACCATCAATTCTCTCTAAGATTGTCATGTTATTTTTTTATGGTTATGCAGAAGTGGACAATAGAGAGATAGTGGAAGAAAAAGAAATCCTTTGGAATGAAGGTGTATGAAACAATTTTTTGAAGCTCTAGAATGAAGTGAAAGTTAAAATATTATGTTATAATATGCCTCACAGGTAAATAGGTAAAGGATGAACATAATTTACTTGATGGTATGTTATAATCTATTCCCATACCTATATGGAAATTAGAGTAGACTGCCAATGATTTTGTAACTGGTATACCACAGACACTTCAGAAGCATAGTGTTATTTGGATGATCATGTTCTGGTTCACCAAGTCATCACACTTAATTCCAATTTGTGATTCCAATATGATAGAATATTTCATGAAACTCTATATCAAGTAGTTGTAAAATTACACGGAGTGATGGTTTCTATTGTCTTTGACTAGGACCCTAGATTCACCTTGTGGTTTTGGTTGTCCTTATAATAGGCCCTTGGAACTAAGTTAACCATGAGTATGACATATCATCATCAAATTGATATATTTTCAGAAAGTAACATCCAAACACTAGAGGACATGATCCAAGATTATGTTATGCATTTTGGTGGTTCATGGGAAGATCATTTTTCCTTAGTGGATTTTTCATATAATTACAGTTATCAATCCACAATACATATGGATTCATTAGAATAATTGTACATCCACCCATGTTGATCTCCACTTTATTGGGTAATAACATGAGAAAATTAATTAATTGTACCTAGCATTGTTCATGAGATGAATGGGAAGATTCAGATGATTAGTAAATGGATTTAAATGGCCCAAAGCCATCAGAAATATTATACAAATCATTATTTTATCCTTTTATATATTTCCATGGGTGATCAGGTATTCTTGAATATCTCCTATAGTCTAGGACATCATCATTTGGGAAAGCAATAACATTTTTATCCTCAGTACATCAGACCATTTGAGATAATTTAGCATATTGAAGATATGACATATTGGTTAGATTTACCACTAAGATTATGAGCCTCGTTTTGCTCAGAATTAATTTTATAAAAATATTGAATGTATTTTATATTACGCATGCATAGTTTCATAAATAAAATGAGATAAATATTAATTGGAAGCTCATATCATAAATCTAAGACCATGGTTGAGTCTGGAATGCGATGTTTACCCTAGGCACGACCTAAAGTAGGTTGACGTAGGGAATTCAGATATCTCACTCATTGGTAGTGCATTCAGTAGGTTAATTAATTATATTAATATATTATTTTAACCTAAATGAATTTTTTATAAATTCACTTCTATGGAGAATCCTCTAGGGTTAGCCGCGTAAGCCATGGGAGGATTCTAGAGCTTCTCCTTCCTCCTTCTATTGGCAGATCATATCAGACAATGAAGAATCTCTAGATCAGAGCAGATCAGAGTACAACAGATGCAATGAATTCCTTCAAACATTGGAGAACATGTTATTTGTTGAAGAACGATCCAATATATAGGTAGGACTCATCAAACTATGGTTTACACCCTTTTTGATTAAATTGATTGAGCATAATTATCCCTTTTATGATCTACACCAATTGTGGTAGACTTTGCATCAACTTGTGTATCAATTTATTTGATTACTCTTGGTTTTCTAACCTCAGATATCCCTGTTCTTGATCATTTTCGAAGAATACTTGGAAATGATTGATACAATTTTTGTTTTGTGCTTTTACCCCTCAACTGCTTCACATTCTTTTCTGGTTAGACCCCGTAGTCCCGGTTTGACGTTGTCGGGTGGTACCATGCTCGACCGGACCCCCAGAATCATGGTGAAACAACATATGAGGGATGGATCGATGAATCAACTATAGACCTGAGATGTTTTTGGGTTGTGGATAATTGTTTTTATGACTGAAAATAAAATCATCAATGACGGAAGTGCCCAAGCATGCACGATGCAAGACAATGTGTACAAAGCTTCAGAAATTGGGCTTTCGACAACTGTTTGGCCAAAATCCTATTTCCAGAAATAGATCCACTAATCTTGGATGTAAAAAAGTCCAAAATAAAAGGTAAAAGACCAGATCTGGCATGAAAAGAGTAGATTTGAGATTCTAGAAAAATCTCAACAACACGCAATGTAGTTCAAATAACACATGATGTATTGGGCCCTAGCTGCGATGACTAGGGTTTCAATGATTTATAAGTATCACACACTGTGTGATATCATTTTGGAAGACTCGGTGTGTACTTAAAGAGTACACGAGCTTGGGTATGGCCAGACACACTATGTACCAATGTACACAGACATGGGGTAAAGTACACAGACACAACTTGGATTCACATGCACTACCAAGCACACATGTGGGACCACAAATGGCGTGGGCACACCTTGTATATACCCTACACGTTGTGTATTCCTATAAAATTGGTGATTCATGCACCTTTAGGGACATAGTCAGGTTATGGAGTGGGACCAAACGTTGTGTGGGTCCCCTCACACGTCATGTACCCCTTGGTTTCTTTCGAGGAAACTTCCAACTCTCATATCTTCTTCATTTGGACTCAGATTTTGGATCATGACTGGCCTATCTAGAGTTTTTTTCACATAGAACACAATGGTTCCCTCTTTTGTGGCTTTGGGGATATGATGGGAGATGTTTCTGGTCATGACGCTTGTTTAGGCGATTCACGACGACGGAAGTGATCACACAGGATCACCAAAGGCATTCTGAGTGGAACCCTCCAACTGGGCTAGGCATGGGTCCTTGATGACTAGATTTGAACCCTCCAGTTAGGCTAGGCATGGGTCCTCTACAGACTCCCAGAGTGTAACCCTCCTGCTGGACTGAGCATGGGTCCTCTACATACTTCTAGAGTGGAACCCTCCTGCTAGGCTGGGTATGGGTCCTCTACCATCAGAGTGGAACCCTCCTACTGGGAAGGAAATGGGTCCTCTATAGACTATCATAGTGTAAATATCCTGCTAGAAAGGGAATGGGTCCTCTATCGACTATTAGAGAGGAACCCTCCTACTGGAACAAGGTTTGGGTCCTTTATCTATCCACTAAGTGGAACTCTCCTGTTGTACCAGGGCATGGATCCTCGACCTAGAGATTGTGTTCCCTTGATTGTGTGGCATAAGGATGAGGCATGAATTGACTCGAATGGTTTCTTCTGGGTATACATGCGAGATGCTTGTTGAACTTCTGGAACTATTGGTGACTCTTTATCTGGGTTGAGCTGTGAGATGGAGATCCCTTTCGTCTCTCATTTGGGCTTCTTTTGGTGAGCATATATATATATATATACACATATGTATCTATACATTTGGATTTGGTTACTCTCCAACCATTGGTTTTAAATATGCCCAGGGTATTCCACATTCTTTCCATGTTTAGTTTCTCATGGTTGGATGAGGTTACTCTCCTGCTATGGGTTGAAAAGACTCGATGCGTAGTTTATTTACACACCGTGTTGAGCCCCTTGTGCTTGGAAAAGGTTACTATTTATCTTTCATTGGGTTGAGCTACATCCTGTTTGTTATCTAAAATATATTCTTTCCTATTATGTCTCTTACCGCTCCCCCTTTTAGCTTTTGGGGTGTCTTATTGGTTATGTATATACTCACCACTATATGGGATTTTCCCACACGTGTTGTGTCTTATGAAGACGGTAGTTAGGCCAGTGGTGACTTTAGAGGATCTTAAGGATACTGGGTGCTTTGGACCATGTACTATAGTTGTGGGTTGGAGATCAAGAGCTATAATCTCTCATTATTTTACTTTCCAATTTTAGTTAGGTTGGGACATATTTCTGTTTGGGTGTGTATTTTTCCCCTTTACTTTTCAGTTTTAACTATCGTACTCTTGTACACCCAAGAGGTTTTTCATGATTGATTTACTTTCTAGCTATTGTGCTTTTTATTATTATTCCTCTTCACTTCTACATTGATATGGACGAGTATGTGCATATAGATACATTAGGAAAAGGCCTCCCATTTAGGATATTCCTTTCAGTGCTTATCGCTACCCCGAGACTATGGAGGTGGTCTTGGTGTAATTACTGATTGAGCCCCGGTTAGGGTTGTAGCGACTCTAGTTTTTGGTCCTTTCAGACTTTGGAATATTTCTGCGAATAATTACAGAGCTAGGCGCGAAGACGGTGTGTGATTCCGAGGCCCGGTGTGCCCGAAATTAATTTTATAAAAAAATTAAGTATTTTTTTATACTATGCACGTGGTGGGGGTGTGATATCTCCTAAAAGGTAGCTCAGAACGAGAATATGAGGGCACGGTTGCGTCCGGAACGTGCCGTTTACCCTAGGCGGGGTGTAAACTTTGCGGGCGCGGGTCTGCGGTGAGAAACGCCACCAGGGGCGTTTTCGTAAATAAGTGGCGAATTTAGTGTGCGAGCGTCGGCTCGAATAACTCTTGAACGGAGTCTCGGATCGCAAATCCGAGTCCACCATTGCGTTCAGAATGGCGCGTTTACCCTAGGGGTGACCTTATCCTGGTTCGCATCTGGTGCGGGGTCGGGGGCATGTCGGGCCGGGGAGTTAAGCAGATATTTGTTGGAAACAAATATCTCCCCCCCTTTGTTGGACGTGTGAAGCGCAAAGGAGGAGTTCCTCCTCCTTCTCCTCCCCTTCCGACGGCGAATCGACGAACGAATCGCGCGATCAAGGTGCCGTCGAGCTCGGATTTCGACGGCGGGCGTTCCAGGATCGTGCAACGGAAGCTTTGGAGCGCGGATCGTCGGCGTTTCGCCCGTGAGGTAGACATTTTAAGTTTTGAAAATCCCAGATCCCGTTTTTGTGTTGTTTTTCTTCAAATTTTTGTAAGGGTTTTGTAGTTCGGGTTCCGAGGTTTTCGAAACATTTTTGGGATCTGAATTTGGAGCACCGGGGTGCTCCCGGTGGCTCCCGGAAGTTTTCCGGCGAAAACCCGGTTTTCCGGCGATGAGGGGCGGCGGCCATGGCGGAATCCGGCGACATTGCGGCGGCGGCATAGAGGAATCCGACGGCGGTGGTGGCGGCGCGGTGGAATCCGGCGGCGGCGCGGAGGTTTCTGGCGAGGCTGGCGGTGGTCTGGCCAGGATGTTCCGGGGGTTCTTTAAACCCATGTAACTCGCAAACCGTAACTCCGATTTGCGAGCCGTTTGCGGTGACATGCTCCTTACGTCGAGACGGACCTTTTTAACTAACTTTGATAATTTTATGGTTTGGGATTGTGGCCCGGGAGTTAGAAACGTCGTATAAAATAATAATATTCTATTATTTTACGACTTCGGGTCGTTGTAAATTCTACCCGGAGCGTCCGATTGACGTGCCGTCAGTGGCGTTGAGACCCTGATGGTACGACGGACTTTTTGAGATGGTTTCCGGGTGTTGGGACTGAGAACGGGGTGCGGGCCCCACGAGGCCGGGTTTTGGCGTTTGCGGAGAAACGCAGCTTTTGCACCAGGAGTCTGATTTTGGCGGACGAATAGTCGATCCTGTGTGTTTTTCCGAGAGGAACGCAATGGTGCGTTCCGTTCGATGAGTTTCGGAATCCAGGCGTGGGCCCCACCCGAGTTGGCCTTCGGTGAATAGTACCTTTTTCACCGGGTGTCTGTGGACGAGCGAGTAGTCGATTCCGCTTGTTTTTCCGAGGGGATCCCCGTGGTGTGATCCGCTTGATGGGTTTCGGGATCATTGTGTGGGCCCCGCACAAGCTAGCTACGGTGAATAGTGTCTTTTTCACCGGTGCTCCATTTCGGGCGAGTAAATAGAATATCCTGCGTGTTTTTCCACGTGGAACGCGATGGTGGCCTCAGTTTTGGCCTAGGAGGTGCGCAGTGTGGCGTTGTGGCGGGTCGCTCGGGTTAGCGACGGTTGGACCAGCAGTGGTTGAGGGTTCTCCCTTGGTTCATTCCTACGAGGGTTCGTGTAGCATCACAACCTTCGTATGGGTTTGTGATCCTCTCGATGGGATGTTTAAACTGTTAGAGTTGTGGTATCCCTCCGGTGAGCTCGGAGTGGATCCTCTAGCATCTTTACCTAGATCGGGTTCTTGGTATCGCTGTGACCTCTTATTTACGGGTGGCGATCCCCTATCTAGCATGTTAACCCCGTAGGGTTTGTGGCATCATCGGAAATATGATCCCCTATGAGGTGGGCCGTGCTCAGTAGGGTTGTGGCATCGTCGGGTATACGATCCCCTACTCAGCATGTGGTTTATAGTAGGGTTACAGTATCGTTGGTGATGCGATCCCCTACTCAGTGCGTGGTTTCGGTAGGGTTGCGGCATCGTCAGTTTGATCCCCTACATCACGAGTTATACCAGATAGGGTTCCAGTATCATCGTGACCATCTTTATATGGATGATGATCCTCTATCTGAGTGTGGAGCTTCTGTCGAGTGCCAGATCGGGTTGTGGTATCCCCCAGCGGATCCTGGGTTTGATCCCCTATCTGTGAGAACTACGTATGCCATATCGGGTCGTGGTATCCCCCAGTGGACCCTGAGAGTGATCCCCTATCTGTGAGCTACGTATACCGGAGTGGGTCTTGGTATCCCCTAGCGGACCCTAGCGGCGATCCCCTATCCGAGGAGTTTGGTGGTTTTGTTGTTTCAACGATGTTTCCTCAGTGATGTTATCCGACGAGCGTGGTCTCTCGGGTGAGCGTCTGAGATGTTTGTGAGAAACCCGATGGAGTGCATCTCTCGGATGAGTGTCATCTGGTATGATAGTGTTCGTGTGGTGTACTCTCCTGGTTGAGACAATTGCTGGTGATGAGGTCGGTACCTCTTGTGGCTTTGTGGCATGAGCTGTGTATATCTGGATTGTTCAAGGTATATGTATGGGCATACACCTGAGCTGAGCTGAGATGACTAGTTGTGTTTAGCTGAGGATGGTCATGAGATGGAGTTTCTCTCTCGTCTGGGTTGCCTCTGGCTGCGTTGAGCGGACTGTTGTCTTTCAGTTGCTCCCTTGGGTTTTGAGTTTTTGGGGTGCCTACTGAGTATGTTTATACTCACCCCTGCACGGTCTTTGCCGGCACATGTTTGTGTCTTGTGCAGACCACATGCCTTTTGACGGAGTCCCAGGAGGTCCCGGAGCAGGCGAGCTTAGTGAGCGAGTTGACCGGGGTGTTTACCAGAGCTGTGCCGAGGGAGCTTTCCAGCGGGTGTTTGTGGCAGCGTTCCCCTTCTTCAGAGCAGGTTGGAAGCGCATTGTAGTTTTCTTTTGGTGGGCCCTATTTTTCCCTTGTACTTTTGCTGTTGCTCTCTAGTTGTGGGATAGTGTATGCATGCATTTACTTTCCAGTTTCTATATCTCTGCACTGTTGCATGGAGGTGTTTGTGGGTGCGTGTGTACAGGTACCTTAGGCTAATGCTTCCTATGTGTGTGATAGCCTACTCGGCGCTGGTCTCCAGCCCCTGGACTATTGGAGGCGGGCTTGGGGAGTCACGGCTCGAGCCCCGTTGGTTCGGGTAGTGACAGAGTGGTATCAGAGGAGGTTCTACCTTTGGGATCTCAGAGCGTAGCTGGTCTAGCTGTGAGCTTGGTTTGGGTTGCATTGCGGTAGTGTTAGGATGTTTCGAGTTCGGCTTTCAGGCCAGGGACTCCAGTGTTGGTGCGGCGGCCGACGTATCCATACACCAGGACTCTGACAACCTGCCTTTCGACTCAGGACATTTGTACACTGGTCGCGGGGACATAACGGTACATACATCATATAGGACTGGGTTTTTGGTTTTTCCTTGTCCTTCTTGAGTCAGCTCTCCAGATATACGCTTTGACTGTGGTGCATCTTGAATGTATTTCAGGATGCCTCCACGACGACAACCAGCGAGGGTTCGACAGAAGGATTGTGCTGATGACCCGCCCCGTATAGTGGCTGTGGAGCAGGGTGCAGGTTCTGAGGTTGCACCTCCAGGTGGTCTTCCAGTTGAGCCACCACCTATCGAGCAGCTGGTTGTGCCGGCAGTGCAGGACAAGGTTGCGCGCAGGCTGAGTGCGCTGCACGAGTTCCAGAGGCAGCGACCTCTGAGGTTCCGGGGTTATCCAGACCCCCAGGCAGCTGATGACTGGCTTGAGGCAGTCACCCGGGTATTCCGCCTAGTGAGGACACCTCCAGATCAAATGGTGGTCCTAGCAGCGAGCCTTCTGCATGGTTATGCCGGATGATGGTGGAGTTTGGTGACGCAGTCCCATGACGAGGAGACACTCATGTGGGCAAAGTTTGAGCGGCTCTTCAGGGAAGAGATCTATCCGGTGACGCTGAGGTCAGTGCGGATCCAGGAACTTCTGCAGCTTCGACAAGAGAGCATGACTGTGTTGGAGTACTCAGCGAGGTTTACAGACCTGTCACGCTACTCCCTGGATATGGTTCGAGACCCATTCTTTAGGGCTCGGACCTTCAAGCAGGGCTTACGCAGGGACATCCGAGCAGGTGTGGTTTCCTTGTGCCTGCCCACCTATGCTGGATGCTGGAGCGAGCGTTGGTGGTGGAGAGTTTTCTGGCTGAGCAGATTCCCCTTGTTAGTGCTGGGCACTCGAGAGCTGAGACTTCGTCAGTCGAATCGGCATCTGGTAGCCGACGGCAGACTCAGGGGTCAGGACGTGGTCGACGTTTCAGGAGGCGACCCCAGGATGGAGGATCTGAGGCTCATGGCTCACAGGGCTCGCAGGCCAGTTTTGGTCAGCTGCAAGAGAGGTGGTGTTACGCTTGTGACGGTCGGAGACATCTTGCTAGAGATTGTCCGACCCGACGTGCTGTTGAGAGGGAGCCGGTCGATGGACCTCCTTGGCAGAGGCAGCGTCTCGAGCAAGGAGGTCCGCAGGGCGGCGGACGTGGCGGCGGAGCTGGTGCAACAGGAGGTAGTGGTAGGCAGTACCAGTTGCCACCACCCCACCCCCAGGTGGTCCACGCCAAGCTCAGGGAGCTGGTGGCCGAGGGCGAGGACAGCTGCATGGCCTGGAGGCAGTCGACCCAGAGGCACCGCGGATGGATAGAGGTACGCCTTGTGTCTTTTCTACTTACTGCAGTAGTTTGTCAGACACTGTTTAGCGGTACTTTTTCCTTTTGTTGCTTGCTCGAGTTTTGTTCAGGGCGTTGGTAAGACCCTGTGTGGTATTTGTTCCGCATGCTTCGAATGCGTGAGGAAGAGGGATCTTTCCCCCACTAAGACGCGTTTTTGTGACGCGATTAAAACTGTGCGGGTGAGTCAGTGCCACCCAAAGCGTATAGTATTGAGGTATGGTGGATGAGTCCCTCTGACTTATGCGTTCGGGCATGGGTGTTGGTTGGTGAGCTCGCTGGTGTGTGAGACCCAGTTGAGAGTCCAGTCACTTTCCTTGTGCTTAGGGCTTTTTGGGGATGAAAAGTTCTAAGTGGGGGAGGATGTAGCGACTCGAGTTTTTGGTCATGTCAGACGTTGGAATATTTCTGCGAATAATTACAGAGCTAGGCGCGAAGACGGCGTGCGATTCTGAGGCCCGGTGTGCCCGGAATTAATTTTATTAAAATATTAAGTATTTTTTTATACTATGCACGTGGAGGGGGTGTGATATCTCCTAAATGGTAGCTCAGAATGGGAATCTGAGGGCACAGTTGCCTCCGAAACGTGCCGTTCACCCTAGGCGGGGTGTAAACTTTGCGGGCGCGGGCCTGCGGTGAGAAACGCCATCAGGGGCGTTTTCATAAATAAGTGGCAAAGTTAGTGTGCGAGCGTTGGCTCGAATAACTCTTGAACGGAGTCTCGGATCGCAAATCTGAGTCCATAGTTGCGTTCAGAACGGCGCGTTTACCCTAGGGGTGACCTTATCCTGGTTCGCATCTGGTGCGGGGTCGGGGGCGTGTCGGGCTGGGGAGTTAAGCAGATATTTGTTGGAAACAAATATCTCCCCCCTTTGTTGGACGTGTGAAGCGCAAAGGAGGAGTTCCTCCTCCTCCTCCTCCCCTTCCGACGGCGAATCGGTGGCCAAATCGTGCGATCAAGGTGCCATCGAGCTTGGATTTCGACGGCGGGCGTTCCAGGATCGTGCAACGGAAGCTTTGGAGCGCGGATCGTCGGTGTTTCTCCCGCGAGGTAGGCGTTTTAAGTTTTGAAAATCCCGGATCCTGTTTTTGTGCTGTTTTTCTTCAAATTTTTGTAAGGGTTGTGTAGTTCGGGTTCTGAGGTTTCCGAAACATTTTTCAGATCTGAATTTGGAGCACCGGGGTGCTCCCGGTGGCTCCCAAAAGTTTTCCGGCGAAAACCCGGTTTTCCGGCGACGAGGGGAGGCGGACATGGCGGAATCCGGAGACATTGCAGCGGCGGCGTGGTGGAATCCGGCGGCGGTGGTGGCGGCGCGGCGGAATCTGGCGGCGGCGCGGAGGTTTCCGGCGAGGCTGGCGGTGGTCCGGCCAGGATGTTCTGGGGGTTCTATAAACCCCTGTAACTTGCAAACCGTAACTCCGATTTGCGGGCTGTTTGCGGTGACGTGCTCCTTACGTCGAGAGGGACCTTTTGAACTAACTTTTAGAATTTTATGGTTCGGGATCGTGGCCCGGGAGTTAGAAACGTTGTATAAAATAATAATATTATATTATTTTACGACTTCAGGTCGTTTTAACTTCTACCCGGAGCGTCCGATTGACGTGCCGTCAGTGGCGTTGATACCCTGATGGTACGATGGACTTTTTGAGATGGTTTCCAGGTGTTAGTACTGAGAACAAGGTGCGGGCCCCACGAGGCCGGGTTTTGGCGTTTGCGGAGAAACGCAGCTTTTGCACCAGGAGTCCGATTTTGGCAGATGAATAGTCGATCCTGTGTGTTTTTCCGAGAGGAGCGCAATGGTGCGTTCCGTTCGATGAGTTTCGGAATCCAGGCATGGGCCCCACCCGAGCTGGCCTTCGGTGAATAGTACCTTTTTCACCGGGTGTCCGTTTTGGACGAGCGAGTAGTCGATTCCGCTTGTTTTTCCGAGGGGATCGCCGTGGTGGGATCCACTCAATGGGTTTCGGGATCATTGTGTGGGCCCCACATGATCTAGCTACAGTGAATAGTGCCTTTTTCACCGGTGCTCCGTTTCGAGTGAGTAAACTGCCTATCCTGCGTGTTTTTCAGTGTGGAATGTGATGGTGGCCTTAGTTTTGGCCTAGGAGGTGCACAGTGTGGCGTTGTGGCGGGTCGCTCGGGTTAGCGATGGTTGGACCAGCAGTGGTTGAGGGTTCTCATTTGGTTCGTTCCTACGAGGGTTCGTGTGGCATCACAACCTTCGTATGGGTTTGTGATCCTCTCGATGGGATGTTTAAACTGTTAGAGTTGTGGTATCCCTCCGGTGGGCTCGGAGTGGATCCTCTAGCATCTTTACCTAGATCGGGTTCTTGGTATCGCTGTGACCGCTTATTTTCAGGCGGCGATCCCCTATCTAGCAGGTTAACCCCGTAGGGTTTGTGGCATCATCGGAAATATGATCCCCTACGCGGTGGGCCGTGCTCAGTAGGGTTGTGGCATCATCGGGTATACGATCCCCTACTCAGCATGTGGTTTATAGTAGGGTTACGGTATCGTTGGTTATGCGATCCCCTACTCAGCGCGTGGTTTCGATAGGGTTGCGGCATCGTTGGTTCGATCCCCTACATCGCGAGTTATACCAGATAGGGTTCCGGTATCATCGTGACCATCTTTATATGGACGATGATCCTCTATCTGAGTGTGGAGCTTCTGTCGAGCGCCAGATCGGGTTATGGTATCCCCCAGCGGATCCTGGGTGTGATCCCCTATCTGTGAGAACTACGTATGCCATATCGGGTCATGGTATCCCCCAGCGGACCCTGGGAGTGATCCCCTATCTGTGAGCTACGTATACCGGAGTGGGTCTTGGTATCCCCTAGCGGACCCTAGCGGCGATCCCCTATCCGAGGAGTTTGGTGGTTTTGTTGTTTCAACGATGTTTCCTCAGTGATGTTATCCGACGAGCGTGGTCTCTCAGGTGAGCGTCTGAGATGTTTGTGAGAAACCCGATGGAGTGCATCTCTCGGATGAGTGTCATCTGGTATGACAGTGTTCGTGTGGTGTACTCTCCTGGTTGAGACAGTTGCTGGTGATGAGGTCGGTACCTCTTGTGGCTTTGTGGCGTGAGCTGTGTATATCTGGATTGTTCAAGGTGTATGTATGGGCATACACCTGAGCTGAGCTGAGATGACTAGTTTTGTTTAGCCGAGGATGGTCACGAGATGGAGTTTCTCTCTCATCTGGGTTTCCTCTGGCTGGGTTGAGCGGACTGTTGTCTTTCAGTTGCTCCCTTGGGTTTTGGGTTTTTGGGGTGCCTACTGAGTATGTTTATACTCACCCCTGCACGGGCTTTGCCCGCACATGTTTGTGTCTTGTGCAGACCACAAGCCTTTTGACGGAGTCCCAGGAGGACCCGGAGCAGGCAGAGCTTAGTGAGCGAGTTGATCGGGGTGTTTACCGGAGCTGTGCCGAGGGAGCTTTCCGGTGGGTGTTTGTGGCAGCGTTCCACTTCTTCAGAGCAGGTTGGACGAGCATTGTAGTTTTCTTTTGGTGGGCCCTCTTTTGCCCTTGTACTTTTGCTGTTGCTCTCTGGTTGTGGGATAATGTATGCATGAATTTACTTTCTAGTTTCTATATCTCTGCACTGTTGCATGGAGGTGTTTGTGGGTGTGTGTGTATAGGTACCTTAGGATAATGCCTCCCATGTGTGTGATAGCCTACTTGGTGCTGGTCGCCAGCCCCTGGCCTATTGGAGGCGGGCTTGGGGAGTCACGACTCGAGCCCTGTTGGGTCGGGTCGTTACAGAGTGGTATCAGAGGAGGTTCTACCTTTGGGATCTCAGAGCATAGCTGTTCTAGCTGTGAGCTTGGTTTGGGTTGCATAGCGGTAGTGTTAGGATGTTTCGAGTTCAGCTTTCAGGCCAGGGACTCCAGTGTTGGTGCGGCGGCCAACGTATCCATACACCAGGATTCTGACAACCTGCCTTTCGACTCGAGACATTCGTACACTGGTCGTGGGGACATAATGGTACATGCATCATATAGGACCAGGTTTTTGGTTTTTCGTTGTCCTTCTTGAGTCAGCTCTCCAGATATACGCTTTGAGTGTGGTGCGTCTTGAAGGTATTTCAGGATGCCTCCACGATGACAGCCAGCGAGGGTTCTGCAGAAGGATTGTGCTGATGACCCGCCACGTATAGTGGCTGTGGAGCAGGGTGCAGGTTCTGAGGTTGCACCTCCAGGTGGTCTGCCAGTTGAGCCACCACCTGTCGAGCAGCTGGTTGTGCCGGCGGTGTAGGATGAGGTTGCGCGTAGGCTGAGTGTGCTGCACGAGTTCCATAGGCAGCGACCTCTGAGGTTCCGGGGTGATCCAGACCCCCAGGCAGCTGATGACTGGCTTGAGGCAGTCACCCGGGTATTCCGCCTAGTGAGGACACCTCCAGATCAAATGGTGGTCCTAGCGGCGAGCCTTCTGCATGGTTCTGCCGGACTATGGTGGAGTTTTGTGACGTAGTCCCATGACGAGGAGACGCTCACGTGGGCAGAGTTTGAGCGGCTCTTCAGGGAAGAGATCTATCCGGTGACGCTGAGGTCAGTGCGGATCCAGGAGCTTCTGCAGCTTTGACAGGAGAGCATGACTGTGTCGGAGTACTCAGCGAGGTTTACAGACCAGTCACGCTACTCCATGGATATGGTTCGAGACCCGTTCTTTAGGGCTCGGACCTTCGAGCTGGGCTTACGCAGGGACATCCGAGCAGGTGTGGTTTCCTTGTGCCTGCCCACCTATGCTGGAGTGCTGGAGCGAGCATTGGTGGTGGAGAGTTTTCTGGCTGAGCAGATTCCCCTTGTTAGTGCTGGGCACTCGAGAGTTGAGACTTTGTCAGTCGGATCGGCATCTGGTAGCCGACGATAGACTCAGGGGTCAGGACGTGGTCGACGTTTCAGGAGGCGACCCCAGGATTGAGGATCTGAGGCTCATGGCTCACAGGGCTCGCAGGCCAGTTTTGGTCAGCCGAAAGAGAGTTGGTGTTATGCTTGTGACGGTCGGAAAAATCTTGCTAGAGATTGTCCGACCCGACGTGCTGCTGAGAGGGAGCCAGTTGATGGACCGCCTTGGCAGAGGCAGCGTCACGAGTAAGGAGGTCCGCAGGGCGGCGGACGTGGCGGCGGAGCTGGTGAAGCAGGAGGTGGTGGTAGGTAGTACCAGTTTCCACCACCCCCACCCCCAGGTGGTCCACGCCAATCTCAGGGAGCTGGTGGCCGAGGGCGAGGATAGCTGCATGCCCTGGAGACAGTCGACCCAGAGGCACCGCAGATGGATAGAGGTATGCCTTGTGTCTTTTCTACTTACTGTAGTAGTTTGTTAGACACTGTTTATCGGTACTCTTTCCTTTTATTGCTTGCTCGAGTTTTGTTCAGGGCGTTGGTAAGACCCAGTGTGGGAGTTGTTCCGCATGCTTTGAATGCGTGAGGAAGAGGGATCCTTCCCCCACTGAGACACGTTTTTGTGACACGATTAAAACCGTGTGGGTGAGTCAGTGCCGCCCAAAGCGGATAGTATTGAGGTATGGTGGATGAGTCCCTCTAACTTATGCGTTCGGGCATGGGTGTTGGTTGGTGAGCTCGCTGGTGTGTGAGACCCAGTTGAGAGTCCAGTCGCTTTCCTTGTGCTTAGGGATTTTCGGGGACGAAATGTTCTAAGGGGGGGAGGATGTAGCGACTCGAGTTTTTGGTCCTGTCAGACTTTGAAATATTTCTGCGAATAATTACAGAGCTAGACGCGAAGACAACGTGCGATTCTGAGGCCCGGTGTGCCCGGAATTAATTTTATAAAAATATTAAGTATTTTTTTATACTATGCACGTGGTGGGGGTGTGATATCTCCTAAACGGTAGTTCAGAATGGGAATCTAAGGGCACGGTTGCATCCGGAACGTGCCGTTTACCCTAGGTGGGGTGTAAACTTTGCGGGCGCGGGCCTGCGGTGAGAAACGCCATCAGGGGTGTTTTCGTAAATAAGTGACAAAGTTAGTGTGTGAGCGTCGGATCGAATAACTCCTGAACGGAGTCTCGGATCACAAATCCGAGTCCACTGTTGCGTTCAGAACGGCGCGTTTACCCTAGTGGTGACCTTATCCTGGTTCGCATCTGGTGCGAGGTCGGGGGCGTGTCGGGCTGGAGAGTTAAGCAGATATTTGTTGGAAACAAATATCTCCCCCACTTTGTTGGACGTGTGAAGCGCAAAGGAGGAGTTCCTCCTCCTTCTCCTCCCCTTCCGACGGCGAATCGGCGGCCGAATCCTGCGATCAAGGTTCCGTCGAGCTCAGATTTTGACGGCGGGCATTCCAAGATCGTGTAACGGAAGATTTGGAGCGCGGATCGTCGACGTTTCGCCCGCGAGGTAGGCGTTTTAAGTTTTGAAAATCCCGGATCCCGTTTTTGTGTTGGTTTTCTTCAAATTTTTGTAAGGGTTGTGTAGTTCGGGTTCCGAGGTTTCCGAAACATTTTTCGGATTTGAATTTGGAGCACCGGGGTGCTCCCGTTGGCTCCCGGAAGTTTTCCGGCGAAAACCCGGTTTTCTGGCGACGAGGGGCGGCGGCCATGGTAGAATCCGGCAACATTGCGGCGGCGGCGCGGCGGAATCCGGCGGCGGCGCTGAGGTTTCCTACGAGGCTGGCGGTGGTCCGGCCAGGATGTTCCGTGGGTTCTTTAAACCCCTGTAACTCGCAAACCGTAACTCCGATTTGCAAGCCGTTTGCGGTGACATGCTTCTTACGTCGAGACGGACCTTTTGAACTAACTTTGAGAATTTTATGGTTTGGGATCGTGGCCCGGGAGTTAGAAACGTCGTATAAAATAATAATATTCTATTATTTTACGACTTCGGGTCGTTGTAACTTCTACCCGGAGCGTCCGATTGACGTGCCGTCAGTGGCGTTGAGACCCTGATGATACGACGGACTTTTTGAGATGGTTTCCGAGTGTTAGGACTGAGAACGGGGTGCGGGCCCCACGAGGCCGGGTTTTGGCATTTGCGGAGAAACGCAGCTTTTGCACCAGGAGTCCGATTTTGGCGGATGAATAGTCGATCCTGTGTGTTTTTCCGAGAGGAACGCAATGGTGCATTCCTTTCGATGAGTTTCGGAATCCAGGCGTGGGCCCTACCCGAGCTGGCCTTCAGTGAATAGTACATTTTTCACCGGGTGTCCGTTTTGGACGAGCGAGTAGTCGATTCCGCTTGTTTTTCCAAGGGGATCGCCATGGTGTGATCCGCTCGATGGGTTTCAGGATCATTGTGTGGGCCCCACACGAGCTAGCTACGGTGAATAGTGCCTTTTTCACCGGTGCTACGTTTCGGGCGAGTAAACAGCCTATCCTGCGTGTTTTTCCACGTGGAACGCGATGGTGGCCTCGGTTTTGGCCTAGGAGGTGCGCAGTGTTGCATTGTGGCGGGTCGCTCGGGTTAGAGACGGTTGGACCAGCAGTGTTTGAGGGTTCTCCCTCGGTTCGTTCCTACGAGGGTTCGTGTGGCATCACAACCTTCGTATGGGTTTGTGATCCTCTCAATGGGATGTTTAAACTGTTAGAGTTGTGGTATCCCTCAGGTGGGCCCGGAGTGGATCCTCTAGCATCTTTACCTTGATCGGGTTCTTGGTATCGCTGTGACCGCTTATTTACGGGCGACGATCCCCTATCTAGTAGGTTAACCCCATAGGGATTGTGGCATCATCGGAAATATGATCCCCTATGCGGTGGGCCGTGCTCAGTAGGGTTGTGGCATCATCGGGTATACGATCCCCTACTCAGCATGTGGTTTATAGTAGGGTTACGGTATCGTTGGTTATGCGACCCCCTACTCAGCGCGTGGTTTCGGTAGGGTTGCGGCATCGTTGGTTCGATCCCCTACATCGCGAGTTATACCAGATAGGGTTCCGGTATCGTCGTGACCATCTTTATATGGACGATGTTCCTCTATCTGAGTGTTGAGCTTCTTTCGAGCACCATATCGGGTTGTGGTATCCCTTAGCGGATCCTAGGTGTGATCCCCTATTTGTGAGAACTACGTATGCCAGATTGGGTCGTGGTATCCACCAGTAGACCCTGGGAGTGATCCTCTATCTGTGAGCTACGTATACCGGAGTGGGTCTTGGTATCCCCTAGCGGACCCTAGCGGCGATCCCCTATCCGAGGAGTTTGGTGGTTTTGTTGTTTCAACGATGTTTCCTCAGTGATGTTATCCGACGAGCGTGGTCTCTCGGGTGAGCGTCTGAGATTTTTGTGAGAAACCCGATGGAGTGCATCTCTCGGATGAGTGTCATCTGGTATGACAGTGTTCGTATGGTGTACTCTCCTGGTTGAGACTGTTGCTGGTGATGAGGTCGGTGCCTCTTGTGGCTTTGTGGCGTGATCTGTGTATATCTGGATTGTTCAAGGTGTATGTATGGGCATACACCTGAGCTGAGCTGAGATGACTAGTTGTGTTTAGCCGAGGATGGTCACGAGATGGAGTTTCTCTCTCGTCTGGGTTTCCTCTGGCTGGGTTGAGCGGACTATTGTCTTTCAGTTGCTCCCTTGGGTTTTGGGTTTTTGGGGTTCCTATTGAGTATGTTTATACTCACCCCTGCACGGGCTTTGCCCGCACATGTTTGTGTCTTGTGCAGACCACAAGCCTTTTGACGGAGTCCCAGGAGGACCCGGAGCAGGCAGAACTTAGTGAGCGAGTTGACCAGGGTGTTTACCAGAGCTGTGCCGAGGGAGATTTCCGGCGGGTGTTTGTGGCAGCGTTCCCCTTCTTCAGAGCAGGTTGGATGTGCATTGTAGTTTTCTTTTGGTGGGCCCTGTTTTGCCCTTGTACTTTTGCTGTTGCTCTCTGGTTGTGGGATAGTGTATGCATGTATTTACTTTCTATTTTCTATATCTCTGCACTGTTTCATGGAGGTGTTTGTGGGTGCGTGTGTACATGTACCTTAGGTTAATGCCTCCCATGTGTGTGATAGCCTACTCTGCGCTGGTCGCCAGCCCCTGGCCTATTGGAGGCGGGCTTGGGGAGTCACGGCTCGAGCCCCGTTGGGTCGGGTCGTGATAAGGGTTGGGTCATTAAGATTAGTATAAGAGAATTTAATTCCTTGGGACATTTTTTGAAGTGGTTCCCTTATAAGGATTTGGTTGGTATTAGTGAAATAGTGTTAGTGTCTTGAGTGAAACTCTCAGGCTAGGGAATCTAGTAATGGTATGGGCAATCAACGTATCCATTCACCAGGACCTTGACCACCCGGTTTTCGACTCAGTATACCCAGACATTGGTTGCAGAGATCAATGGTAAATGCATCATATAGGATTGAGTCTTTGAATATTATTTTTGAGTCAACTCCCCATTGTGGTTATATATATATATATATGCTCATCTGACTATGGTACATCTTGATTAAATCTCCAGGATGCCTCCGTGATGACAGTCTGCCAGGATACCTGTTCTAGATCTTGATGAAGATCCAATGAGCGATAAGGCCTCATCTTAGGGTCCATCCTAGGAGCTTCTTCCTCTAAGTGGGTAGGTAACATAACCACCACCTATCAAGCAACATATTATACCAGCTGCGTAGGATGAGGATGCGTGCATGCTTACCACACTCCATGAGTTCCAATGCCATAGGCTGTTGAGGTTCCATGGAGTGCCAAATACCCAAGAAGTGGAGGATTGGCTAGAGTCAGTGGTCCGTATCTTCAGGCTTATTTGGACCTTGATAGATCAGGTGGTTATGTTGATAGCTATTCTTATCTACAGAGTAACTGAGTGCTAGAGTAGTCTTGTTACCCAAATGTAGGATGAGTCGAATCTCCCATGTCCTGACTTCCAACAGTTGTTCCATGAGGAGTATTACCCCTTCTATTTTCACTCAGTTTGGATTTAGATTCTTTTTGAGCTGTTGTAAGGATAGATGAAAATGGATGAGTATGTAGTGAAGTTCACAGACCTTACCCGGTACTCCTTTGACATGATTTGAGATGGATAATTTTGAGCACAAAATTTTGAGCAGGGACTCCGCAGAGAGATTCATTCTAATGTTGTTCCCTCATGCATTCCCATCTATCCCGAGGTGATGGAGTGGGAACTAGTGACAAAGGGATTTCTGTTAGAGGGACACCAGGTTGTTGGAGCTGGTAGTGGACATCATAGAGCTGAGTCATCTGCAATAGCTAGCAGGAGCCATTCGGTATGATCTCAACATAGGAGATCCTATCGCGATCAGACTCAGATGTGTGGTTGTGTAGGACATAGACCACACAAATGACCAGGGTATCCCATAGAGGGGAGGTTCTTTACTTGTGATAGGATAGGTTAAATAGCACATGTCTTCCCTATGAGGTGCGTTGAGGAGCACATGCAGATAGCTGACGAACCGCCATGACAGAGACAACATTATGATTAGGGATCTCCCCAAAGGGGACAGGGTGGCCCCCCAGGGAGGTAGAGCTAGCAAAGGAGCAAGAGGAGTTTTGTGGGGTGGATGATGCTATGATATCCTTCCACCACCACCACTAGGTGACCCACGTCAGGCTTAGGGAGCTAGTAGTCGGGGCTGTGGACAGTTGCAGGCTCTGGAGGTTTATGACCCCATAGCGCACAAGATGATCAGAGGTACGATTTGCATATTTTCTACACTTTCTCAATATTTTTAGAAATAGGTTCCATTCATTCCTTCATATCTATACTCCAGGCGTGAGAGCTGGAGATCCCTATTGAGGCACTTTCCCAACAACTTTGTCTTGAGGTTCATACAAGGAATACTTCTTCTATTTATTTTATTTAGCAGTAGTGAGAGCTATTTCTTGGTAGATTAAGGTTCATGTGGAACCATTTGGTAGTAATAATGGAGCCCTATGATGTCATCTTGGGTATGGACTAGTTGTCCATGGTCCGATCCTAGATTAACTATCACTACAGATGAGTCAGATTCCTTCACACTGATGGGAAAAGATTCACCTTAATGGGAAGAGAGATCTCATGGCAGGATGAGTGGGCTCTACAAGAAGAAGGCTGCAATCCATCACCCATCAGTTGGAGAGCATAACCCTTGGTGCAGTAGGCTCTTCAGGCATCTAGATTCCTTTAGTTGTGGAGGATTATATTGATGTCTTCCTTGAGGATGTTCTGGGACTACCTCCAAGGTAGGAGTTTGAGTTTTTCATCGGCTTGCATCCCAAGACTACTCCAATATCTTCTGCAACATATTGGATGGCCCATAACGAGCTCTGGGATCTGTAGTGGTAGTTGAAGGACCTTTGAGATAATGGTTTCATCAGGACCAGTGTGTCCCCCTGGGCAACTCCAGTGTTGTTTGTGAAAATGACAGATGGGATTTTGTGGCTTTTCATGGATTATCATCCCCCAAACTAGGCCATGATAAATAATAGGTACCCCTTATTGAGGATTGATGAAATATTTGATTAGTTGTGAGATACGAGATGGTTCTCAAAGATCGATCTCAGGTCCGACTATCATCAATTGAGGGTTTTCTAGGTTGATATTCCAAATTTTCCATTCTTATGTCGTTATGGGAACTATGTGTTTCTAGTGACACCCTTTGGTGTGAAGAATTCCCTTGCTGTGTTTATGGATTTGATGAACCAGATCTTCTATCCGTACTTGGGCTAGTTTATGCCCGTCTTCATCGAAGACATACCCATCTACTATTCATCTTTGGAGGATCATGAAAAGAACATGAGGATGTTTCTAGATTATCTTTGAGAGCAACATCTTTTTGAGAATCTCCCAAAGTTCCAGTTTTGGATTCATGAGGTTCACTTTATGGGGCATGTCATCTTTGAGCATGGTTTATCTATAAACCCATCGAAGATCGTTGCAATTCTTTCTTGGTAGTTACCCAAGAGAATGTTAGAGGTGCGAAGTTTTCTTGGCTTGATGGTGTACTATAGGAGGTTTTTAGAAGACTTCTCTAAGATTGCAACCCCTTCGACTGCCCTAATATGGAAAGGGAATCCGTTTACCTAGAATGAACAGTGCTAGAGGGATTTCTAGAAGTTGAGGATGAGGATGAAGAGTGCTCCAGTATTGAGTCTACCAGAAGAAGGTGTGGAGTTCATAGTGTATTATGATTCCATATAAATTGGGCTCAGCTATGTGTGGATGCAACGATAGGTAGTTATCAAATACGGGTCGAAGCATTTAATACCCTCCAAGTAGAACTATGACTTAGAAATAGTCTATACTACAGGGAAGGGAAACATGGTAACAAATTCCCTTAGAAGGAAGTATCAGGCTCACTTGGTGCTGGAGGATTCAGAATAGTTGGCTTCCTTGCAGCTAACCCTGGTAGAGTAGGAGGGTGCAAATCTTCTTCAGTTAATGGTGTTAACTCCTCCACTTCTCAAGCATGTGAGAGAGTCCCAGTAGGGAGACATCAACTGTGAGGTCTTGCGTAACCAGATATCCATAGGGAACTCACTAGATAGATATTATAAAAGATAGAATCATGTCATCTTTTTTCAGGGAAGGATGGTGGTTTCAGTCACGATGCGGGATGAGGTAATATGAGAATTTCACACTTCTACCCTATCTATAAATCATAACATGAGGAAGAAGTACAGAGACCTTCAACATCAATATTGGTGGTTCAAAATTAGATGGAGTGTTTCTATGTTCATCTCTTGGTGCCTCACCTGTTAGCAGGTGAAGATTGAGCACCATGTTGTTGCAGGTTTGTTACAACCCCTTGAGATCCCCGAGTGGAAGTGATATGGCTTATCCATGGAATTTTTTTATAGGGATTCAATGGATAGAGAAGTTCCATGACGCCATCTTAGTGATCATTGACTGAATCATGAAGTTATCACACTTCCTTACTATTAGGGAGTAGAGTTCGGTGGATAGTTTTGGGTAGTTGTACGTATGATAGATTGTTCAGTTCCATAGGGATCCCTTAATGATTTTCTCCGACCATGACACACAGTTTGTGTCATGGTTGTGGAGGGTCCTGTATGAGGCATTCAATACCTAGATAAGGATTAGTATAGCCTTTTATCCCCCATAAGAATGGGAAGACCCAGCACACTATCCAGGTGTTGAAGGATATGCTGAGGGATTCCGTGTTAGACTTCATCCAGAGTACGGATGATCACTTTCCCTTCAAAGATTTTGAATAAAAAAATAACTAACACTCTACCTTTGGCATGAAACCTTTTGAGGATCTATATGGGTGACCCTACTGGTCACCCTTGTATTAGGAAGAGATTGGCGAGACATCTCTTGTGGATCCAGAGTTGGTGCAGGTGATGAAGGTGAAGGTCCATGCCATCCGTGAGTGGATGAGGATGAAACAGAGCAGGAAAAAATCTTACGCATATCACCATTGTAGGATCTTGGAGTTCAATAAGGGAGACCATGTTTTCCTAAGTGTCTCCTCATGATGAGGATTCATAAGTTCAACCAGGGAGACAAGTTATCCCCGAGATTCATCGGGCCATTCAAGATCGTGTAGAGGGTTGGTGATGTTGGTTACTGCCTCTCCCTACCTCCACAACTAGAGTGATTACACGATGTATTCCATGTGTCACAACTGAGGAGACAAGTGCATGAACCTACACATGTCATCGACTGGGGAGAGATGGACATCAATGATGGAGCTACCTTTGAGGAGCATCTGGTGGTGATTGAGGAATGACATTATATGACCTTTAATGTAAATACTATTCCCTTGGTTTGCATGTTGTGGCAGCACAAGAATGTGCCAGAGATCTCCTTGGAGTGGGAGAGCCAGATGTGGGCTCAATATCTTGAGTTGTTTATTTAGTTTTTTATGGATGAAAATACTGAAATAGGGAATGATGTAGAGGCCCTATTTTTCCTTGTAATACTTTGAAATATTTCTACATATATTTCTAGATCTAAGTGCTGAGATGATGTGAGATTCTGAGTCTCGATGTGACCAAAGTTAATTTTATAAAAATATTAAATATATTTTATATTACGCATCCATAGTTTCTTAAATAAAATAGGATAAATCTTAAATGGAATATAGGATCAGAAATCTGAGACCACAGTTGAGTCTGGACCATGATGTTTACACTAGGTGTGACCTAAAGTAGGTCAGCATGGGGTGTTTAGATATCTCACCAATTGGTGGTGCGTTCAATCAGTTAATTAATTAAATTAATTAAATTAATTTATTATTTTAACCTTAATAAAATATTTATAAATTCACCATTATGGATAATTCTCCAGGGTTAGTATCATAAACCCTGGGAGGATTTCAGAGCTTCTCCTTCCTCCTTCCATTGGAGGATCACATCAGATAACAACAAATATATGGATTGGAGTAGATCAGAGCACAGTGGACACACTGAATTCCTTAAAATGTTGGTGAGTGTGTTTTTTATGATGAATGATCCAATATCCTGGTAGGATTCATCAAACTGTGGTTTACACCATTTTTGATTAAATTGATTGAGCAAAATCATCCCTTTTATGATCTTTGCCAATTGTGGAAGCCTTTGCATGCACCTATATAGTAGTTTATTTGATTACTCTTAGTCTTATAACCCATGATATCCCCATTCTTGATATTTTACCAATAACGATTAACAATGATTGATAAAATTTACTTTTGTTCTCCCCCCCAATTACTTCGCGTTCTTCACCGATTGGACCTTGTGGTCCTAGTTCGATGTTGTTAGGTGATAAAAAGCTTGATTGGACCCTCATAATCATGATGAAACAATGTACTACGTATGAATCAATTAACCAGGGATAGATTTGGGATGGTTACGGGCTATGGATGATCATTTTGATGACTAGAAATCAAATCATCCACGATGGAAGGACTCGAACATGCACGGTGAGAGATAGTGCATATGAAGCTTTATAAATTAGTTTTCCAGCCACCGTTTGGAAGAAATACACTAAATGGAGATAGATCCAATAATATTGGGAAGAAACAAGGCTGAAATCGAAGGCGAAAGGCCAAATATGGCATGCAAAGAGTGGGTATGAGATTCTGTAAAAATCCTGAATACACACTGTGTAGTTCAAAGAAAACAGGACATGTCAGACCCTGGTTGCGGTGACCATGATTTTAGTGATTTATAAGTATCACACACCATGTGGGATCCCGACACACCATGTGATCTCATGATGGATGACTCAACATGTATTTTGGAAGTACACATGCACAAGTATGGACAGGAATGCAGTGTACCAAAGTACAAAAACAAGGGGTAAAGTACACATACACGACTTGGATTCACGTAAATGACCAATCACATGGATGTGACCCTTAAAGGAATGGGAATGCCGTGTATATTGTAGGTTTCGGGTGTAGCAGAAGTGCGTGGGTGGTTGTACCCAACATTAATTTTTCCGTTAAAAATGATCAATCCGACATCCATCATGATAATAAAATGTAGGATCTTCAGAATAGAACAAAGAATGAAAGAAAGGAATGGAGTCCGAGAACCATAGAGAAGATCATCATATGTTGGTTATAATTAATTTAATTAGAAGATAATAATTACCTTGATGGAATTATCTCTTTGTTGATGTTTCCGGTCACGATCCGATGTGATCCATCATTGCGTTGCAGAAGCCAAGTGTAGGCTTCTTCTAGTAGTGATCCACATGTGCTCCATGTATCTCTGGACACCGCCAAAGGGATCTCTGGGTGTTAGAACATAAGAGCCTCCGCTTGTGATGTCTGCCTTTGATCACCTTGATAGATGCTTCCAAAGCACTCTCCTTGATCCAGTGGAGGAGGATGTCTCTCCCAACTTGAGAGTGTTCTTAGTGGAAAAAGAATTGTCTCTTGGCATGAGGGCTTTTATTTGATCTATTGTGCACACCCACAAAGAATGGCTAGGCTAATGAGAATAATATAATTAAGATTTAAATTACATAGACTAATAAAATGAATTAATTACACGAAAGCATTTATTCATTTCATTTAATTATTAGTAAGAACCCATGTCTAATAGTAATAGTTGACTATTGTTATTACTTTACATGCATCAAACAAATTACGCCTAATATTATTTAATTAAATAAATAATATTATTTCTTACAAATCCCCAGAAAAACTGCACGGTGTGTATATTAATATACATGGTGTGTACTTTTGTTTTTCCATTCTCTATATTTCCTCCACCACATTTATTAGACCCTGCATAATGATTATTTATTTCTTAAATGAATATCACTGCATTACTCGCTAATAAATATAATATTTCTCACAAACTATATTCTCTCAAATAACTAGTTTCAAAATAAATGCGATCATACATCCTTGAATAATTATTAAACCATAGTTAGGAATAGTCATTATTCAACTTGTTAAATGAATATTTAACTGAGATACTTAGACACACTTAGTGTGTAACCCTCTAGGCCTCTTTCTTAGTGGCATTGGGCAGAGCCAACCTAAATTCCAAGGTTAGCATCTAGGAACACACCAAGGCACCCATAGAGAAAGAAGTTAACGCCTCAATGACGTGTCACCTCCTACAAATGCTTACAGTGTAATGTAATCCCTTTGTCTCAAAATATCGAATCAAGTGGGTTGCATGCTAGTGCCATCAACCCATGTGCTCGATTATTATTTCTTTTACTTCCTAGAATTGAACTTCCCATTCCTCACCATGTACATGGATTTATTTAATCTATATCAATTCCATAAAAGGGAATGAGATATCTACTCCCGTTATGGAGCATAAGGGAAAAACCCTTTCTCGAATTATCTATTAATGTAGTATTAATCATGACTCACCAAACATATCCTACCTCGCTGCAAAAAGTGTGTCATCACAGCTTTCATCAATACATCTAAGTGCGTGAGTTGTAATACCCATTCATAATAATCTTAAAGTCTAAGGACCAATACACATGTCCATAGATAAGAACATCCAATGACACTATGAAATGTGGATTTCCACGTGTCTCGTTCTCATAATATCATCCTGGATATTACGAAGGGCGCACACCATGAGAAGGTGCCTCAATGTTTTTTGAGTTCTCACCCCTAATGGCCTATATTATTTGTTTCCCTCAAATAACATCATTCGGACATAGAACATATATCCAAGAATAGTGTTATGACACTTCTGAGTTCTCATCATACCAGGGATCCGTTATGACCCTTTAGTGCAACAACTATCCTTAGGACATTATCACATGCATATTCACGCACAAGAACAATCAAAATATTATAAGGAATTTATTAACGAATAAAGTAAAAATTAGTCTGTTCTAGGCCACTAACTCCAACAGACTCCCACTTGGACTAGAGACAACTTCTAACAACATTTAACCCGCTAGCTCTCACATGATATTTATGATTCTGTTGAGATAGGACTTTAGTCATGGGGTCAACCACATTCTCTTCTGTGGACACTCTGCTTACTGTAACTTCACCCCTTTGATAGAAATCCCTCAAGAGGTGATAATTTCAGAGAATGTGCTTTGTCCGTTGATGTGACCTTGGTTCTTTTGCAAGATCCACTGCTATAGTATTATCACAATACCATGTGATAGGATATTTACGATTAGGCACCACATCATGATCCTGGACAATGTTTCGAATCCATACAGCTTCCTTGGATGCAGAAAAAGCCACTATATATTTAGACTCTGCTGTCGAATCGGTGATAACTGGCTACTTTGAACTCTTCCAGCTCACAACTCCTCCATTGAGATAGAAAACATATCCTTATTGTGACTTTAGATCATTCTGATATGTCTAAAAACCAGCATCAACGTACCCTCTGATGACAAGCTTCTCGTCTCCTCCATACACTAGGAACATATCCTTAGTTCTTCTCAGATACTTATGGTTATTCTTAACAGTAGTCCAATGATGTTATCCTGGATCTTCTTGATATCTTCCTACCATGCTCAGTGTATAGGCAACATCAAGCGTGGTACATAACATGGCATACATGATGGATCCTATAGACGAAGCGTATGAGATATTACCCATCCTATCTTTCTCCTGTTGTGTCTGAGGACACATTCTCTTAGAAAGATGTAGGGAATGTGACACTGGAATGAATCCCCTTTGGGATTATTCCCTACTGAATCTCTTTAGTATCTGGTCAATGTATGTACCCTGAATTAGTACAAGTAGCCTCTTGGATCTATCATGAATGATCTCGATCCCTAGAATGTAGGTTTCTTCACCCAAGTCCTTCATGGAGAAAAACTTGTTCAATAAGTCCTTAACTGACTGTAAGACTGATACATCATTTCCAATATGTAATATGTCATCAACATATACTACTAGGTTAATGACCACATTCCCATTAAACTTCTTATAAACAGATGGATCATATTCATTCTTAATGAAATCAAATTCCTTTATGGCTTCATCAAATCGAATGTTCCATGACCTGAATTCTTGATTTAATCCAAAAATGGATTTATATAACTTCTAAACCCATTTGGATTTACCTAGTGTCACAAAACCTTATGGTTATATCATATATACATCTTCCTAAAGGTTCCTATTAAGGAATGTTGTTTTAACATCCATCTGCCAAATCTCGTAGTCATGGTAAGCTGCTATGGTAAGTATGATTCTTATGGATTTAAAAATGGAAACTAGTGAGAAGGTTTCATCATAGTCAATTCCTTGATGCTGTTTGAATCCTTTAGCTACTATCCTTGCTTTATGTGTACTAACTTGACCTTCTATGTACAAATTTCTCTTGAATACCCATTTGCATCCAACAGGATTTACATCAATTTGATCATTGACCAGAACCCATACTTGGTTCTCATACATGGAATCCATATTAGATTTCATAGCTTCTAGCCATCTTGTAGCTTCTGAACTCTCTACTCATTCCTTATAGGAGAGAGATTCATCATTGTCCAATAATAACGATTCACCATCCTCGGTGACTAGGAAACCAAATATCTCTAGTTCCCTTACCTCTCTTGAACTCCTACGCAGTACTTTTTTTTCTGTAACCTCTTCCACAGGGACCTGTGGAACTTGTTCCTATACCAACTCCTGTGTATCTTGAGTAGTAACTTCGTCGAAGTCAATATTTCTCCCACTATCCTTTTTGAGGATGCACTCCCTCACAAGAACGACAGCTTGTCTGGTGATAATCACTTTCTTGTCTGAAGGGTTATATAGGTAATATCCTTTTTCTCCCTTAGGATATCCTATAAAGATAAACCTTGTGCCCTGGGGTGCTAGTTTTTTTCCTGAGAAGGCCTTAACAAATGCCTCGCATCCCCATACACGTGTGTGTGACAAAATGGGTTTCTTTCCATTCCATAACTCAGAGGGAATTCTATTTACTGCCTTATTTGGTACTCTGTTTAATGTGTATGATGCAATTTGTAATTCATATCCCCAAAAGGATAATGGAAGATTTGAATGACTCATCATCGACCTCACCATGTCCAAAAAGGTTCGGTTCCTCCTTTCACTAACACCATTCCACTGTGGTGTATAAGGAGGAGTGAGTTGAGATAGAATCCCAGACTCCCATAAAAGGTTGATGAATTCTTGGTTTAGATATTCTCCACCTTGATCTGATCGAAGCTTCTTTATCTTCTTACCAAGATGATTCTATACTTTATTCTTGAATTCCTTAAATTTCTCTAAGGCCTCTAACTTATACCTCATTAAGTAGATATATCCATATATACTAAAATCATTAGTAAAAGTAATGAATTAGGAATATCCACCTCTAACTTCTACTGGAAATGGCCCACACACATCCGTGTGTACCAATCCTAGAAGCTATGTGGCCCTTTCACCCTGTCCACCGAAAGGCGGCTTGGTCATTTTACCTTGTAAACAATCATGACATCTATCAAGTGGTTTTTGCTCAGTATAGTCTAAAAACCCATCTTGGAAGAACTTTGTTAAGCGATTCTTGTTTACATGACCAAGATAGTGATGCCACAACTGGGTGTTTTATGAGTCATGTGATTTTGTTTCTTTATCGATTTCCAATACTTGGTTTTCATAATTTAATACATACAAACCATTATTTAAATGTTACATACCATAACATATGTTGTTCTTATAAATAAAAAACCCTTATTTCCAATCTTGAAAATAAATCCATCCATATCCAAACATGAAACTTAAATTATGTTCTTGGTAACACTAGGATCATAATAATAGTTATGTCAAACCAAATGCATCCCAGTTGGCAATGAGAGATGGTAATCTCCAATGGCCAACACAACCAGTCTCACACCATTGGAAGCTCGAAGATCCACCTATCCTATGGAAATCTTTCAAAATCTACTTGGTTCCTACATTTGGATACATATGTGAGCCCCACAAGCTGTATCTAATACCCAATGTGTATAAACGGAAAGACTACACTCGATAACAAATGCACCTTTAGAATCCCCACACTTCTGGGTGCAGTTCCTCTTCCAGTGGCCTGGCTTGCCACATGAAAAACATACCGCCTCCCATTCCTTTACCTGCCTCTGGATCTTCCCCTTCTTGAAGGGATGATGCTTAGGGGATTGAAACCATTTATAAGTCCTTGGCCCCTTTTCATTGCCCTTCCTTTTCTTATTCACCATATGAACTGTGGGTTTGTCACACCCCGTGTCCTTATCTACCTGGAAAATTAACGTTATAAGTTTTGATAGAATCTTTTCATTGTTTCTCATGTTATAGTTGACAAAAAAGCTAGAGAAGGTCTTGGGGAGTGATGATAGGATGAGATATGTACACAAATCATCCGATAACTTAATCCCTAAGATGTCCAAGCATTAAATGTAGCCAATAAGATTTACTACATAAGGACCAGCTGACATAGACTCTCCAAGCTTAGTTGTAAACAAAGCGTTGGATATCTCATATCTCTCCTATCTCACCTTCTCTTGATAGAGATCCTTAAGGCGAGACATCATGCTATACGCGTCCATGTTTTCATGTTGATTCAAGAGATCATTAGACATGGTTGATAGCATGAAACATTGTAACTCTTTAGAATCATCCAAATGTTTCATATAGAGAGATATTTCCTCATCACTGGCCTCTTTTCTAGGCGCAACTGCAATAGGCTCCTCCAGCAAATACAATTTCCTCTCGTGGCGAAGGATGACGTGTAAACACCTCTACCATTCCTGGAAATTGGTGCTGGTGAGAAGGTTTTTCTTCTCATGTATGGTTCTCAATGATATGTCTGAAGTCATTTTTCTTGTCGTTTCTACAAATTAAGATGAGAAAAGGTTTAGTACTTTATCATGATAAAACTGAGACAAATAAAATAATTAATACTTATTAGTTTTCCACTATTTTATCGAAATCCAATAGGCCCCACCATTGACTTCAAAATATTCGGTTTCCTGAATATTCTAGTGGCAAGGATTCATATTGCCCTTTGCATTACCCCAACTAGGGTTGGTCAAGAAACTTGAAGGGTTTTAGGTAGGCATTCCAAATGAAAACTGCATTAACTTAATGTTCCTTGATCTGCTAAGTGGACTCCCAAATCCTGAAATCCCTTTATTTTGGTTTTCCTCAACCTTTGCCTCTTGGTCACACCAAGTCCTGTTGTGGAAGTCAACCCTTGATGTGAACCAAGTCATGTCAACCCAAAACCTGGAATTAGAATTCCCCGATAATTGAAATCACCCAACTAGGGTTGGTCAAGCACTTTGAACTATGGTTCGATTCTAACCAAGATTATGGAAGGCTATATCGACTTAATATTTCTTTGAGGGATTTTATCCTTGTACATAAATTTATATTTTATTATCTTTCTTACATGATTGTTAATATTAAGTGGGATATACTTAAATGATTAACCATGTCTACGATAATATTTACATATAAGCCAGTTTTATTTTAGTTCTATATTGCATGCTTGTTTAATTCATTAATTGTGTGATTGTGACAACACACCCACACTAAATAAACCATGAAAATGACAGAAATAAAATAAATGGTATGATCATGAGCTTGTTCTATTGGTTATTTTATATAGTGGTTGATAAATTAATCTAATACCTAGGTGAGAAACACCTTGAACCTTTTGGGTCCGTGTTTACAGCTTTCCACCTGTCCACCATTGTATCTCCTTTCATTGGTTTCACCGTGGCTCCTAACTTGATCTGCCTCCACTAGCTTCGAAATCCATCCATTACATATGCTTTTATCTTACTCGTAGGTGAGGGGTAAAATGGGGTTTTACATAAAATAAACCTTGGGCATGTAGTCCCAACATATTAATTAGGAGAAGGCTTACAAGACAACAAATTTAATTTAAATAAATAAATTAAAATAAACCATCCATATACAAAGGTCCTGATCTAGCTCATGATCATCCATGAATGAAATGATATTTATGCATAAATAAAACTAGCATTAAATTCTTTAATTGTTATTGTTAAAGATAAATCATGCTCGAATCAGTTAATTACCTTTAATTAATCAATCCTTTTATATTAAACCCATTTATGAATTTCCTTGAGATTCTCATCTATCATAATTTTAAACACATAAATTCATTTAAAATTATCTTTGTAGGTAACTTGTACCTTGGAGGCAACCCGATGAATTCCCATTCATAACTACCCAATGAGTAGAGATGAACATTAAGTAGATGTTAAATTAAACACACATATATATAAAACACCTATCATGTGCTATGCCTCAACTTTACGCCCGCACTATGGTACACGTCTCAAGGGTTTTTATAATATAATTATAAATTTTAATAAATCTGCGTAATTTGGATGAGTATACGACATGTAGTTCTAACTACATGGCGTGTATTCTCATTCACTATCCATCCGAAGTACACGCCCGAGGACATGATGTGTAGATGTACATTAGAAATCTTCAGAGTACACAGTGTGTCCAGTGAGCCAAATGCCATTGTAGTTCCGCATTACACGTTCTCCAACTGGGCATGCCGTGTACGAGGTACACAGTCCAACCCTAACCTAAAGGGACTACACGATGTGTCTAGTGGGCCACATGACGTGTAATACTGAAACCATATACCACCTGTTCCTGGTCAACACACGGATTCATTTAAGACTTAGATAGACTCCAACAAACGACTTGGTTCGGTGGACTAGTCTTGGTGCATGGAACCTAGGCTGCATGGCATGTACTACCGAATACACACCGTGTGTTCTAGTGTTGTACATATAGGAAGCTTTGGAACCTCCGTATGAGATCCTCGGTCTTATTTTAATCAAAATTAAAAGAAAAAGATCGTTTCTGCATGGTGAATGAGAAATGAAGGAGGGAGAACAGATCTCGAGATTCTGATTAGTAGAATGATTAACTTGAATTAAAAAAACTAAAGTATTAAATGCATAAATCATCAACAAAAAACTAAATAATTATAATCAATGATATAACCTCGCTCTAATACCACTTGTAGGTTCTAGGAGCAGCGGAAACATGTGGGTGGGTGTACCCAACTTTAATTTTTTCATTAACAATGATCAATCCGAGTTCCATCACGATAATAAAATGCTAGATCTTCAGAATAGAACAAAGAACAAAAGAAAGTAAGGGAGTCCCGAAAAAATAGAGAGGATCCTCATATGTTGGTTATAATTAATTTTATTAAAAGACAATAATTACCTTGATGAAATTATCTCTTCATTGGTGTTTTCGGTCACAATCTGATGTGATCTATCATTGCGTTGCATAAGCCAAGTGTAGGATTATTCTAGCGGTGATCCATACGTGCTCCATGTATCTCTAGACTTCGCCGAAGGGATCTCTGGGTGCTATCACGGAAGAGCCTCCACTTGCGATGTCCGCCTTTGATCACCTTGAGAGCCGCTTCCAAAGAACTCTCCTTGATCCGGTGGAGGAGGATGTATCTCGTAACTTGAGAGAGTTCTTGGTGGAAAAAGAATTCTCTCTTAGCTTGAGAGCTTTTTCCAGATCCATTGTGCACACCCAAACAGAATGGCTAGGCTAATGAGAATAATATAATTGGGATTTTAATTAATTAGAATAATAATATTAATTAATTACATGAAATCAATTATTCATTTCATTTAATTCTTAGTAAGACCCCATGTCTAATAATAATAGTTGATTATTATTATTACTTGACATGATCCCAATGAATTACACCTAATATTATTTAATTAAATAAATAATATTATTTCTCACAAATCCCCAGAAAAACTACATGCCGTGTATATTAATATACACAATGTGTACTTTTGTTTTTTACATTCTCTTTATTTCCTCCACCACATTTATTAGACAATGAATAATGAATATTTATGTCTTAAATAAATATCACTTCATTACTCACTAATAAATATATTATTTCTCCCACACTATATTCTCTCGAATAACTAGTATCAAAATAAATGCGATCAGGCATACTTAAATAATTATTAAACCACAGTCGGGAATAATCTTTATTCAACTTGTTAAATAAATATATCACTCAGATACTTGGACACACTTAGTGTGCGACCCTCTAGGCCTCTTTATTAGTGGCATTAGGTGGAGCTTGCCTAAAGTCCAAGGTTAGCATCTAACAACACACCAAGTCACCCATAGAGAAAGAAGTTAATGCTGCAATGACGTGTCACCTCTTACAAATGCTTACTGTGTAATGTAATGCCTTTGTCTTTATATCTTGAATCAAGTGGGTTGCATGCTAGTGCCATCAACCCATGTTCTCGATTATTCTTTCTTCGACTTCCTGAAATTGAATTTTCCCATTCCTCACCCTAGCCATGGATTTATTTAGGCTATATCAATTCCATCAAAGGGACTAAGATATCAACTCCCATTATGGAATAGAAGGTACAATTCCTTTCTCGCATTATCTATTAATGTAGTATTACTCGTGACAAACCCAACATATCCTACCTCGCTGCGAACAGTGTGTCTTCACAGTTTTCATCAATAAATCTATGTGTGGGAGTTGTAATACCCATTAATAATAATCTTAAAGTCTAAGGACCAATACACACGTTTGCAAATAGGAACATCCAATGACACTATGAAATGTGGATTTCCTACTGGAGAGTCTGATTCTCATAATATCCACCTAGATATTACCAAGGGCGCACACCATGAGAAGGTGCCTCAAAGTTTTATGAGTCTTCACCCCTAATGGCCTGTATTATTTGTGTCCCTCAAATAACAACATCCGGCCATAGAACATATATTCAAGAATAGTGTTATGGAACTTCTGGGTTCTCATCATAGTAGGGATCCTCTATGACCATTTAGCGAAACATCTATATTTAGGACATTATCACATGCATTGTCACACAGAAGAACAATCAAGACATGATAAGGTATTTGTTAACGAATAAAGTACAAAGTAGTTGGTTCTAGGCCACCAACTCAAACATATATCCTATACATACCATGTACGCCTACACGATTAGCAAGCCATGTACCTCTAGGGATATGACCAGGTGATGGAGAGGGTACACACGTCATGTGGGTCCCCTCAAACACCATGTACCCTTTGGTTCCTTTTGAGGAAACTTCAAACTATCATATATCTTTTGTTCAGACTCAAATTTTGGCCCCGAGTAGCCTATCCTGAGTGTTTTTCCATATAGAACACATTGTTTCTCTTAGTTTTGGATTTTTTAATATGATGTGATATGTTTCCAAGAATTGCTCTTATTTAGGAAATGTTTGAAGACAGTAGTGATCACCTAGGATCACCAGATGCATTTTGAGTAAAACCCTCCAGTTGGGATAGGCTTGGGTACTCTACAGAATCCTAGAGTGTAACCGTCCTACTAGGCTAGGCATGGGGTTTTTATAGACTTCTAGAGTGGATCCCTCATGTTGGGCTAGGCACGAGTCCTCTACCATCGGAGTGGAACCCTCTTTTTGGGTAGGGCATGGGTCCTCTATATACTATCAGAGTGGAACACTCCTGAGCAGGGCATGGTTCCTTTATCAACTATTAGAGTGGAACCCTCCTGCTGGAATAAATTATGGGTCCTCTATCTATCCATTGAGTGGAACCCTCCTGTTGTAATAGGGCATGGTTCATCTACCTAGAGATTGCGGCCCCTATATTTTTTGGCACATTGACTAGGCATGACTTGACTCGAATGTTTTCTGCTGGTCAGATGTACGAGATGTTGAGAATCATTGTTGGACTTATAGAACTATTAAAGACTCTTTACCTAAGATGATCTGTGAGATAGATATCCCATTTATCTCTCATTTGGGATATTTTTTCTGAGCACACACACACACACACACACATATATATAGACATCAGTATCCATACCTTTAGATTTGGTTACTCTCTTGACATGGGTTGCAAAGACGCGCGAGGTATGCCACGTGCTTTCTGTTTTTATATTCTCATGGTTGGATGAAGTTACTCTCCTACTATGGGTGTAAAAGACTCAACATATAGTTCATCTACACATCATGTTGATCTCCTTGTGCTTGGATGAGGTTACTCTTTCTCATGTGTTGGGTCAAACTGCATCCTATTTTCTATCTACAGTCTTTCATATTTTGTCCCTTACTACTCCCCCTTTCAACTTTCGGGCTATCTTACTGGGTATGTATATACTCACCCCTCCATGGTATTTTCCCTCATGTGTCATGTCTTATGCAGACAACAGACAAGTCAGTGGTGACTTCAAAGGAGCTTATGGATATTGGGTGCTTTGGACCACGTAAGGTGGTCATAGCTTGGAGATCAGGATCTGGGAATTCTCAGCAGTTTACTCTCCAGTTTTAATTAGGTTGGGACATATTTCTAGTCGGGAGTGTATTTTTTCCCATTTAATTTTCAGTTTTCACTGTTGTAATCTTGTACACCCTAGAGACTTTTCATGATTAGTTTACTTTCTAGTTGTTGCATCTTTTTATTATTATTCCTCTACACTTCTTCATTGAGATGGTCAGATGTGTGCATACAAGTACATTAGGAAAAGGAATCACATTTAGGACATGTCTTTCGACACTTGTGACCACCCCTATCCTATAGAGGCAGTTTTGGGGTAGTTTCAGCTCAAACCCTATTTAGGGTAGGGCTATGACACAGAGTGTGAGTCGGAAGGCATAACATGATGACATAAAAGACATGGATCATGATTAATCATATAGAGGTATATCATAATGAACCATGAAGTCATGGTAATATGGGAATGTGGAAGAAACATAAAATATTACATAAGTATAAGTCAAATCTAACTTCCAAGAAAACATCACATGGTGGGAAGAGTCCCATCACGGATTAGGTCTACTCCCTAATCCCATGCATGGTGTCTTATGAGACAAAAACATTACCCAATGCATTGGAGTGCTATATAGGTACACCCATAATAACATGTATATGATTATGTGTTTCAAAAAAGGAAATCAATTTTAAGGAATAAACATAATAATTACCCATGGAAAGATATAGGTTGTATAATCATGCCTCATATCACGATCAAATGAGATTTAATAAAGAATATGTTTGATAAATAAACTTAAGGCTTGTATTACCCCATAAAAATAAGGGAGAATAAGCTAAAATTATATGTGATATATATATATATGTATATATATATATAATTTATAATAATTTCATAACATTAAATAGAGAGAGAAAGTGAGTTAGAGGGAGAAAGGTCATAACCTAAAGAAAAAGGGTGTTTTGGAGAGATCCCTTAACTTTTGTACCATAATTGCTTTGAAAATTACCTTAATGTCATGGAGAATAAAATTAGATTCATTAATTACACAATTCTGAAACTTTTACATCTATATTTTATTTATTATAATTTTATTATGTTAATTAATAATCATTTCATTGAGATATAATGTCTAATTTCACTTTTTGAAGGACGTCCATTTCATGGTTCCATGGTTAAATCACTTGTGCATAATTATTGTTGTTCTTATAAAATGGGACTAAAATTCCAGAATTTAAATTAAATAATATAAATTTACCTATATAAGTTTAAATGGTCCCAAATATCCTTTTTTTGTTCCAGTATAGGTTTGATTCTCTTTGTGAAAATGTTAACATTATGTGGTTAGTTTATTTAGTTAGTTTAACCGACTATCAAGAAGTATATTCATTTAATTTTATTAAATGGTTCTTGAAACATTAAAAAAATAAAATAAGTTTTAGAATATATATTATAATCATATTTAACAATAATAATATTTTTTTAATCATCCTTGAAGGTGGTGGAGAAAAATGAAGTACATTGTTCATGGAGGTGGTGAATGAACCATATTGTAAACAACACATTCATTTTGGAAACAAAATAAAGGAGGGTATAAGATGAATATTCCATTAAAAAAACAACATCAAATTTTATTTATAATTATAGAGCTATTATTTCATGTTGGATTATGGAGGTAAGGAGAAGGTATAATATGACAATAATTTTAAAAGAGGTAGTTTTATAATTTTACCTCTTGAATGTCATCTGCTTGAGTAACTCCTTAGGGAACTTTAGGATTAGAGTTTCTACAATAAAAAGGCCTCTGGGGACATGGGGAGAGAGTTAAAGAGATATTTTTTCAAAAAATTTGAATGTTTAATGTCTTATAACGTGTGAGGATAAGGGGTGTTGAGCGGTGGTATTCATAAGGGTAAGAGATGAGTGTTTTTGAATATTATATTCATCAGTTTATTATTTTGGTTGATGACTGTCAATAGTAACAATTCTTGTGACTATATAAAATTAACGGTGCATTTGAATTCAATATAATGGATTCTTACCTCTTTCATGATTAAAAAAATCACGTATTTAGCTTATAATGTTAAATAATGTATTTTATCAAATTTTACTGTTTAGTAAAAAACTAAACTCTTTTAGAAAAATAACATAAATTCATCCTATCCATTTTTTGTGCATAGAACCCATAAATGAAATCTATTTTATTAAAATGATTTTATAGATATGATAAATATAAATTTTAAATAAAATCCTCATTTATTTGAAAAATTATAATTCTAATATTATGATCGATTTTATGAGCCTTTTAAAAACACTTTTGGTCTAATAAAATTATCTTATCAATATAATAAAACTTAAAAATAGTTTTTCAATCAATTTTATGAAAATAAAATTTCTTCTAAATCAATATATTTATTAGAAAAGATTAATTAAAATATTTATATTTGGCAAAAATACAAACATTTAATTTATCATTCTTAAACTATTTATTTACTTGTACTATGGTATAAATATATCATATATTAATTTTATAAGATATATAAATTTTATTTTACATTTAATTAGTTGTGGATACTATTCTAATGGTCATTTTACTATTCATAATGTTCATATTACTATTCCAATGTTCAGGTTAATATTCCAACATTCGGTTACTACCCATACTGTAAGATTTGTGACATACATATGGGTTCTCTACATTCTTTAAATACCAATCATTTCATTCATTCTTAATTCACTAAAATTTTCCATCAATTATATATATTTTTTCATTTTCAAAATGAATATTTCATTACTAATATTTTTCTTCATTTCTACAACGTTGTTCCTGAGTGCGATCATTCTGGTGGATAGAGCAAATACAAATTTTCATATTTTTGTTATCTTATTTTCTATTTTTTATACCCTTATAAAATTATCAATTATTATGTCCATTTTAATTATAAAAATTTAATTTTCAAATTAATATAATAAAATTTAGTTTGTTTTATCATGTGGTTTGTTTTAATTATGCTACATTACAAAATATAGAACAATTTTTTGATGGGAAATTCCATTGATAAAATTTTGGGTCATTATAAGCTCTATCACATATTATTTGATCCAATGCTACACTTCCATCAATTTTCATCTTCCACAAATGAAAACCTAAATTTCCGTGTCTTCGATTACCACTAAATATCAATATAATCTTCATCTCAACATAGGTACTCAAATAAATATAAACGACTTTTGATGAATCAAATATTATGTCCTTTGAAATATTGAGAGAAGTTGGGATTCGCATGAACAAATATCTAAGACTACATTGTATATATAACTCAAAATTTCACAATCTTGGTTTCTATGAATTTTTTAATCAATTCCTTCAACTATATAAATGGTTGAACCTCTTATTAAAACCATAAAATTTTTTATCTCACTTTAATAGAATATTATATAAAATTTCACTCTAGAATATCACTTGTACCATAATTAAAATGTTTTAAATTCTAGTGTAAATGATTACATCTCATTAATATGTTCATTTTTATATAAGGTAGATTCCATTCTTCAAGGAATATATTTATTTTATAAATCTCAAAAAAATGAAGAATAATGTATTTAAAATGAGGTATACAAGGTAAAAATCAAAGAACCATGCCTCTTGATGAGATCCTAACATTTTTATACCCAAGGTCTGAAAATATAATCTTACATAGTGGTTTAATCCTTCATAGAAAAAGTGGATTACAGTTTTAGAAGTAAAATATCTTTAATAAGGGATATTTTTAGTTTTTCTAATATCCTACCAAGTACTCAATTTTTTTACTAACTTGGATAAATACCAAATTCTTACCCAATGGAAAAATATCTATTCTAGTTTTAATCATTACATATATTTCTTTATTTGATACATTGTTAAAGTGAACTTTATATTTTTACCTTTAATAGGGCCAAGAGCTTGAAATGAAAAAAAAATTTTCTTTCTCACCTAACCAAGTGACCAGGTCACTACACTCCCCCCAATTTTAAATATTTTTATCCCTAAAGGGAAAAAACCTAAAAATTACAAATTCATTATATACTCTCCAATTTTTAATACATTTCATCCATAAAAGTGAAATAGTCAAAAACTAAAATAAAAATAAATTTAGATATTCACCTCATATGAAGTGGGGAGGATATTGGGAACATTTCTATTCCTCTTTATCCTTGTTACTCTACTCTATGTCATTGTGTATTCATAATAACACAACTACAATGATTATCCACCATTTATGGACCTACTATTGATGATTTGATATCTCCATGTATTTCTCTACAAGTGTTACATCCTCCTCTAGGTATAAAATTACTCCAATCCACCTCATGAAAGGATAATGTAAATACCTTTTCAATTGGGACACATGGAATACACCATTCATAAGATCTAAATGGGATGGTAGTTCCAAGTGGTAAGTTACCTCAAAAATTTACTCTAGTATCTTAAATAGTCCCACAGACCATAGTGAAAATTTACCCTTGACCAAACCTTTATTTTACCTTATATGGTGAGGCCTTTAGATAGGTATTATAGCTAACCTAAAACATCAAAGGTTTTCTCCTAAAGACGATATAAAACTTCCACCAACTTTATGTTGTTTTCATATTTTTTCGAATATATTCTATCATATTTTTCATACTATAAACTAGGTAAATCATAAAAAATGGAAAAATCACCAAAATTGACCTAATAAAATAGATATTTTTAACATATCCTATTTAATTACTCAAAAGGAACAATAATAATGTGAGATTTATTAATTTAGTTTTATAAAAACTTTACTAATAATTGGTACTCCAACTAAGCACCAAAAAAAAAAAAACAAAAATGCTTGAACTCATCATATCCTCCAAAGTCTAAAATTTATTCTCCTTATTCCCATATTTCTATGAATAAAAACCCAATACTTTAACACAACATGGTGAGGATATACTATTAAAATCCTTGTCAAAAAATTAAAGTAAAATGAGTATCCTAATCTAGATTGATTATTAATGGAACACCATGTATCTTTATGACCTAAAATATATATAATCTCTCCAGTAGTACCACTATAAATTTTTCTCAAAATGATATTAAGTGAGTAGATTATTCCAATTTTTATATAATAATCTAGAAATGGTGTTACCTTTAGTCATTTGGTATATATTATTTACAAAATCCATTGAGATGTCATTCCAATTCCATTATGGAAAGATAATTATTAGCATTAATCCTATTGGAAAGAGATACTTCACCCTCACAGACTGAAAAGTGAGGAATCAAACTATGAACTCAACCAATTCCTGCCTTATACCATTTAAAAAAATACATACACTATTTGAATAATATATTTCCCACTCTAGGATAATTAAATAAAGGGGAGTGGTGAAACTCCTATAAAACCATTTTTCTCAATTTCCAAGGAAAAAATTATTGTAACACAAATTTTAGTGACATTTTCCTTCTAACCAACCTTTGAGTACCTCCTCATGGATACTAAGATCATATAAAACCTCACAATATGGGTCTTCAAACTATATAAAAAAACACACTACACTAATATAAATTTTTCATCATTTGTAATAACCATAGTCAACCATCCACATCTTCAAGATTAGGATGTTAAATATTTAGTTAACCCATCATCCTTCTATCCTCATTTTATTCTCATTACATATCATAATATGAATTACTAAACATTTCTACTACTTTATTTACCTTACTTGATGTGTATAAGATCTCAATATCAAAGTGTTGAAAAAAATTGACCCAAAAATGTTTTAACACATGCACACACATCATTTGAACTTTTGATTTATGTAAAAACAAATCAATCTAGGGGTAAATAGTGCCTCCACAAACATAAAGTAAAAAATATGGTTAAAAACTTCAAATAATTGGTTGTGTAGTTTTGATAAAGAGTCCTTTAATGCCTCAATCCATATATGATAACAAAATATCCATATATTAACGCATTAATAATTCTTGAATGAGAAGTGTCATTATATACCTCATATGATGTACCCTCATTTGGTAATATTAGAATAAATGTTATATTCAACATTCTCTTCAGTATCCCTAAAATTTTTTATAACTACTCTATCTAGGTGAAAGATTAAAACTTATTCACTAATGATAAAAAAGGATCTAAAATATTTGAATAATAAATATAAAAAGTTGATAATAACTTCCTTGTTTCAAGAAACATTGGACCTCAATGAATCTCTTGGGAATATCCCAAGATACCACTTACATCACCTTCATTATTTCAACAAAAAATCTATCCTCAGATATAAATTTACCCAAAATTAATTATTCTAAATATATAATTTTTTAACATAAAAATATTTCTATATAGTCAATGTTTCATAAAGTCTCTAACATAGCCCACAAATTCTCAATTTGGTTCTCCTAAATAAAAAAATATACCAATATTTCATCAATTAATATAATGGAAAACCTTTTTAGACCATGTATGGAATTGAAATGATAAATATTGAAAATTTAATAGAGAGTTAGAGATGATGTTATTTAGAATATATACCCCATAATTGTTTCATTTTGTGGTCAAGGTATGACAAGGTGATGCAATGAAATCAAAGGTTTATTACTATGATGAACAACATTTATTTTTAATAAAATTTGATGGTTGGTATATTAGAGAAGTTCCTTTGGTGTTTGGAAAGGATTAGAGTAAATTTGGGAGTTGAAATATATTTAAAGTAAAGATAAAAAAATATTATAGGTGTTTAATAAACTATTTCATAGTTCATGTTTAGATAAAATAACATGCGGTGGTTTAAAAAGTGGGCATTATAACAATAATTATTTGATTATATTTTTGTAGAAATACTTATATTCCAAAAAGAATAAAAATATTCCATGTTTTTATGTTTTTGGTTATATTCATTAAAGGAAAATATCTTGGTTGAATGATAAAATATTTTGGTAATATACCATGTTAAATTTAAATAGGGAGAAACTATGGTTCTAAGTACATGATAGAAAAGTAGAAAGAGAAATTTATCATGGTTTTTATTTTCTAGGTCATGGTTTTTTAGTAGAGTAATAGTTTTATAAACCACATGATAAGGAAGGTCATGGTTCATGTGTAGAGGGAAAACAAGAAAGAAAAATCCAATGTTCAATATGATTTTTTTATAGTTTTGTAATTTAATAAAGTTATTTTGAAGTAATTCCAAAACTTTGGAGAAGTTGAAGGGAAAATATGTTATGGTTTCTTTTATTACATCGTATTTTAGTTTAATTTCTATTTATGTAGATAATTCATTATCATTTAAGGAATGTAACATTACATGTGTGTCTTTTTACTTAAATGGGTTATTTAGAGTTTCAAGAGGATATTAAATAATGTATAAAGAGTTGGAAGAAGAGAGTGAGATTATTTTACATTTGTTTTTTGTGTTTGAATAGGGAATCATAAAAAATTGATGGATATTGAATAATTTTATGAACTTTCGCTAATTTTGTGATTTGAATAAGTCTTGGAGCTCATTATATTTCAAAGAAAAAATAAAAACAGCAAGTAATAAGGATATATCTCTTATTAATTAAAGAAAGAAGATAAAATTACAATAATAATAATTGAAAATGAATCTTTATCATTTTTTAGGTGAATACATTGTTTATTCTTGTAATGTTACTTCAAGGATAAACCATTATCTTTGTATCATACATGGTGATTTTAGTGGGTTATATGGTCTTGGATGATTTTAGGTCATGCCAAGGACATATACATTCATTTTAAAGGAGATAGGTGTATATTAGATATTATTATTAATTTTTTATTTCTCTATGATTGTTATATAAAGGTAATAATACACTCTTAAAAGTTACAGATTTTTATTTCAAATAAATCACAAAAGAGAAACCATAAATTTTGTTAATTATTAATTCCACCTTCATAGTGAACACTAATCATGTGTGGGATACTCAATTATTATTATTGTATATATAATATTTTATCTAAAGATTGTAAGTAACTTGAATATTGTTATTATCATATTTGTTTCATCTCATTTGGTATCTGAGTTTTCTCAATCAATTGGTATCAAGTTAGTTTATATGTTTTTCATTTTATTTTTTACTAAAATATTAATTTTTAAATATACCATGGATAATATTGATTCATTTAATAGAAAAGGAGTTCCCATATTTTTTGGAAATAAATATAATATTTTAAAGGATATAATGACACTATACTCATTGTCATTGTGTATGGATGTTTTAGACATTATAAAAGATGGTTTAAAACCCATAGTGTAGGGTATTTTTATGATTCAAGATAAAATAAATAATTTCAAGATAAAATTTCATGCACATAACACTATATTAGACTCATTTACATAAAATAAATTAATAAATGTTATGGGGATTAAAAAAAAGGTATTTTTAAAAATCTATGAAATATTTATAAAGGTAATGTTAGAGTAAGGTAAGAAATACTCCAAATATGAAATGGCCAAATTAAATACAATTTTATGCTTGAAGTAGAAACAATAGAATATTTATTTTTACAATAAATGAAATGTTAAGAAAAATAATAGGTTTTAGAGGAAATCTGAATGTTTTAATATTTGTTAATAAGTTACATTATATATTAACTTATATGTTGGATGTAATTTATTCATCTCTTGCATATTTTAATTTTAATTTATTTCCACTAAAATAATTTCATAGTGTGTTTGTTTCATATGAGATGAGGAAATGTGATTATTTTAATAATATAAGTGAATGAAATAAATTTAATTCAACTCCAAGAATAATGATAATAATTTTAAGGAGTTCATGGAATAATTTAAAAATTTAGATATAGATGAATATTTTTATCAGAATATTGAAATGATCATGTCACTCATCATGAGAAATATTCAAAAAGAAAAGTTTAATGTCATGGTAAATTACCTTTGAAGTGATTTTATTACGAAGGTATTGGTAATCGTGGAAAAGATTGTTCAATGTTAAAGGAATAAAAAATTTAATAGGAAGTGGAAGAGGAAACTAAAGATGAATAAGAATCCTCACTTGAAATTTCAAGGAATGATTCCAAGAATTTTATAACGGAGAAGTTATCTTAAAAAAAGTAGGTAATAATTATTCAAACATTAAAAGGTAATAATAATCTATGTAATGTGTATGTAAAATCAATTAATGGTGAAAAAATTTATATAATCTCATGTGGTATAAGGGATAAGAATACATTTATTTCATTAGTGGATGTTATAATCTTAACTGTGAAGTGAACACGGAAATTGGTGAGGGTGAAAAAAAATCCAAATAGAGTTTATATTTAAGATGAAGTTTTAAGAGACGAAAGAGATTTATTTTTCAATGGATAAGGAGTTCAAATATATTTAGGTGAATTTTCTAGAAAAATAAAATCATATGATGAAATTTAGGTATGATTAATTTAAATTAAAAACATGGAATGAGATAGTTATTAATGATAGTGAAGTATACTTTTGCTAAAGTGAGATTTCTAGATTAATAAGATAAAAAATATATCAATCAGTGAGAGTGAAGGATCTTTTTATCTTTTCAGTGGTGTATATATCCCAAATAAATATGAAAAGAGTGATGAAATTCAAATTAATAAATAAAATTTTCTTTATCCTTGATAGTATAGACTTAAATAAAAAACTAATTTTTTGTGTAAAGGGAAAATTATAGAAAAAATATCTATTATGAAAATGAATGTGTGATGTGTTTTCCAGTATTACGAAACATAAAATATATGTTATAATATCTTTTATTATTATGAATTTCATAAAAGTATTTCTAATGGATTTATTTCACATTTATTGAATTGATTATCCTTTTATTGTCACTTTTGGTTTTATAGAGGATATGAGAATATTATGAGATATTTTCGGTTTAGATGATGTAAATTTCATTCTATGATAATAGATATAAGGAACACAAGTAGGGGGGATATTATAAAATAAATAATCTATGTGTAATGTTATTCAACACTAGAATTATGAATTGATGAATTATTTTTATGACTTGAATAATCTGTGTGAAAGATATAATTTACTAGACCATGATTATAAGGAGTGTGTTGTGATATTGTTGTCTCCAAATTTTCAATATCATAAACCACATTGATTTCATTAGAGTGATACGAGAAGGGAATTAGTGAAAAAAATAGTTTCCTTATAAGAATGGGTTGGGAATATAAAGTTATTAGAGATAGTTAAATTTAACATTGAAGCACAAATAATTATGTTCTTCAAAAGGGATGCACAAGTGTTCTGAAGTGTGAGATATCAAAGATTAATGTTTTAAAGAAAGAGTTGAACAAGGGGATATTATTTTAGGATAACACTTTCAAAATTTTGAAAAGGATAATGTAAATAAGTGCGGTAAGAAGGATTATTTTTGGAATGTGATAGAGTTAATATTTTAATAATTATTTATATGTTTTTCAATGATTTAATCCCTCCCAATTATTCAATGTGAGTGTATTTGCATCATTTATGTGTTTTTGGTGTATTTTGGGCTTAAATGTGAAAATGGGGTAATTCTGTAAAATTTTCAGTTTTATATAGCTTCTGTTTTTTGGGAATAACTTTTATAATATGGGTCCAATTGAATTAAATCTTTTTTTAGGATTCCTATACTTGTGGGCTTAAAATGTTCCTTCTGGACCAAGACCCAATTCGAAACCCAATGGTACTGAAAATTCAATCAAGTGGAGAAATCAGTTTGGAAGGTAGAATGGAACCCACTTCATTAAATATGTAATATATCCTTCATCCGACCTTAGAATGAGGTGATTTTTGCTGGTGTCGATAGAGGACTTCAAAAGGACGGTTCAAATTAAATTTCATAAATTATTGAGCTCATTAATTCATCCTTTTGGCGCGTCCAAGTGGAGTGGGTGAAACAGTGTTTGGAGGATAGAAAAGTAATGGTCATTGATTCAGACATATCTTTCTTTACACCTGTCCAATGACACTAGAATTTTTAGGGTCGATATAAAACTTCATTTTCAACATTCTATAAGAAGGGGACTTAGTGAGTTTCAGCCGTCTGGTGGGCAGAACAGAGGTAAACTTCTGGAGGACAGATTCTGGAGGATCAAATTTCTGTTCTTTCTTTTCTTTGTATTACACTTCTTAGTCTTGTAATGTGTTATTCTTTCCCCTTAGTTACAATTACCCTTACCATGGTGGGGTAAAATTCTATGTGATTGTGGAAGGGAAGGTTTTCCATTTTGTAACCCTTGAGTTCATGCACTATATGTTTTAAAATCCTTTCTCTCTTCTGCGAAATCGATTTCAATTTCTTTTAACGGTTTTTATTATCATGTACGATTGTATTTTGATTTTAGATTCTGTTAGTGCTATTGCTTTGGTAAATGATCAATTTCTCCCTCCAATAGGTTCTGGTCTATACACGATGGAATAGATCAGGGCTTAGTGGTTACGTGCTTAGCGATCGTCGGTATGTGTGAGAGGGGTAGTTCATATTCTTGATTTTTTGGGATAAACAAAGCCCGATTGGGAATTGTCTAAGCTAATTGGGGGTATTTTCTACAACTATATCACATATTAGAAGGATAGTAGACCACGATAATATTTTTTTGAGGTTTATTCTTACTATTTCTATTTCACCAAAGGAGTGAGATGAATTGATTGAGGAATCTCACTTTTATCGATTTAGCAGAAGAGAATTGGATAAATCGAAACTATGATAGAATTACAAATGGAGAACCAACCCTGACCTAATCAACCTTATCATATAATACTTTCAATTTATTATTTTATCAATTTGTTCTCAATCCTTTTCTTAAACCTTTTTCCTTCACTCTTGTCTTTTCAAAATCAATCAATTTCTAAAAACATCATAACTTATTTCTCTTATTTTAAGGTGACAACTTAATTGTTGTACACTCCTCTCTGGAGACAACCTGGGATAACCACTCTACTACATTTTAACTTAGGTAATATTTGTTTTTGCCACACCCCACGATAAGAACATGTCAAAACTTGGCACCGTTTCTGGGGAGGTAGTGCCAACATTTCTTTTCTTTTCTTTTCTCTCTTTTCATCTTTTCTCTTCAAAATTGCATGAATCGAACCTCAAAAACTAAACCTTTACCCATAGATCCTGAAATTGAAAGAACCTTGTTGAATATACTTAGAAACATTAATTTGGAATCTGAATTTGAGGAAGTTCCCCTTGCATACTCAAGTGAAACTTCAAGTGTTCACTCTGAGCCTGTCATCATGGATGAAAATCAAAACCTAACTCTTAGAGACCTCTGTGCACCACAATTCCTTAATCAAAACAATCAAATTGCCATGCCAGTGTTACAAAATAATTTTGAAATGAAACCTAACATGATTCCTTTGCTTCCAAAGTTTCATGGTTTGGCAGGTGAAGATCCAAACAAACACATTAAAGAATTCACACATGTTTTCTCAACTTTCAGACCCCGTGGAATTACCGAGGAGCAGGTAAAGTGGAAGGTATTTCTGTTTTCATTGGATGGAGCTACTAAAGAATGGTTGTACGGCCTACAACCAGGAGATGTACATGACTAGAATGACCTGGTAAGATGTTTTATGCAAAGATTCTTCCCCACCTCTAGAAGCACAGCCATTCGGAAGGAAATCTACGCCATACGACAATCATCTGGAGAAACCCTTTACGAGTACTGGGAGATATTTAAGAAGTTATGTGCCAGCTGTCCAAATCAAGCCATTGAGTAACACCACTTTCTTGTCTTCTTCTATCAAGGACTACTGGACAATGATAGAAACCTTCTTGATGCATTATCTGGAGGTGCCTTGATTGACAAGTCACCAGAAGATTCCAAGGGCTTGATTGATAAGATTTCCCAAAACTCACATCAATTTGGAACAAGAGGTATTGGAATAAGAGGTATTCATGAGGTATGCACTTCTCATCCATCAACCTTATTAGAAACTAGGATTGAAGAACTAACTAGTTTGGTGATACAGATGGCCTTGAAGCAAGTTAGTGACCAACACGCACCAGCTAAGGTATGTGGTTTATGTTCATCTCCTGATCATTTCACTGACCAGTGTGCTGAAATACTGGGAATGGAAAGTTGTGCAACACCCTTTCAACCAAGGCAGTTCCAGCAAAATCAAGGATGGAGAGAGCCTAACCAAGTCCAATATGGATTTGGAAATCAACAGAATCAAGCTAGGCCCCCGTACCAAAATCAGTTTCAAAACCAACCTCCATTCCAGAATCAATTCCCAAACCCTCCACCATTTCAACAAAAACCATCTTATAACCATCCTTCTTACCAAAAACCAACCAATATCTAAAGACCCTATGAGAAACTATCCACCAGTTCACAACCTTCAATTTAAAACCAACAAAATATAATTTTTAAGGACTGAAAGACACTGTTAAAGATTTGTCCAATAAGTTTGAAAGTCTCATGGACTTTCTGACCAAAAATCCTGGTAAACTCCCTTCCCAAATAGTCCCAAACCCAAAAGATAATGTTAGTATTATAACTACAATAAGTGGAAAAGAACTCCAACCACCATCCACCATTGAACCTAAAAAAAAAACTAATCTGGGTGAGAATGAAGTTAGAAATGATGAAAATTCTATGAAAATGCATCAGGAAGAAGATAAGAAAGAGGAGGATGATAATGTTAGGCCAAGAAGGAAGAAACAAGAAACACCATTTCAAAGGAAACAAAAGGATAAGAAAGATATACCACCACCATTTCCATCAAGGATGATTGAATCAAAGAGGTTACAAGAAGAAGCACTGCAAAAAGAAATTCTGGACACCTTTCAGAAAGTGGAAATCAACATACCTCTACTTGAAGCACTCAAAAAATTCAAAAGTATGCTAAGTTTTTGAAGGATATTTGCACCAAGAAAATGACACTTCATGGGAATGAGAGGATCAATTTGGGAAGAAGTGTCTCAGCCCTTATCACACCACAATTTCCAACCAAATGTCAAGATCCAGGGACGTTTTCTATTCCATGCACCATTGGTTTATTAAATTTCTCTAATGCTTTGTGCGATTTAGGTGCATCAATTAATGTATTGCCTCACTCAGTATATAATTCTTTGTATATGGGAGACTTGAAGCCCATAAGAGTGGTGGTCCAGCTTGCAAATAGATCCATAGTTTTCCCAGTAGGAGTTCTGGAGGATGTCTTGGTAAAAGTCAAAGATCTTTTATTCCCTGCTGACTTTTATGTGTTGAATATGGAAGATGATAGGATCCCATCACACTCACCCATCATTTTGGGGAGACCATTATTAAAGATGGCCAGAACCATCATCAATGTCCATGAAGGGACACTTACCATGGAGTTTGGAGATAGCACTGTCCACTTCAATATTTTTGAATCCATGAGGCACCCATCAGATGATATTGCACTCTACCATGAAGATGACATAGAACCAATTGAAGAATCAGGTATGTTTCATGAATTTTTATCATTAGGAGAGAATTTTTCCATTAAAGATATCACTGAACATATGTATTCCCAAACTCTTGGAGGTTTTGATTTCCGGTTGGAAGAAGAGGTAAAATCCGATTTATTTGATAATTTGTTAAATGATGATAAAGATGATATGATTTCTTGTGTGCAGGATGTCAAACCATTGGAAGTGGAGAACCTCAATTTAGTTTCATCTCTTGAGCATCTTCCTGATCTAGAATTAAAACCACTCCCCACTGATTTAAAATATGTTTAACTTATGGAGGGGGAGAAATTAATAGTAATAATTGCTAATAATCTATCTGAAACTCAAGAAAAATCATTGATTGAGATTTTGAGAGAGAATTTCCAAGAAATAGGGTGGATCTTAGGTGATATACCAGGAATAAACCCAACAATTTGCTCACATAGAATTTTTCTTGAGGGAGATTCCAAACCTTTCAGACAACCCCAAAGGAGGCCGAACCCTACCCTGATAGAGGTTGTGAAAAAAGATATTGAGAAGTTATTAGAAGCTGGGATCATCTATCCTATATCAAATTCTCAATGGGTTAGCCCCATCCATGTAGTCCCCAAGAAAACTGGCCTAACCATTGTGAGGAATGAAAAGAATGAATTAGTCCCTGTGAGAATTCAGAATAGCTGGAGAGTATGCATCGATTTTAGGAAGTTGAATCAAGTCACTCGAAAAGATCATTTAACTATCTCGTTCATTGACCAGATGTTAGAGAGATTGGCATGGAGAACTCATTATTGCTTTTTGGATGGATTTTCAGGTTATTTTCAGGTACCCATTGCTCCCGAAGATCAAGATAAGACTACCTTTACTTGTCCTTTCGGTACTTTTGCATACAAAAGTATGCCATTTGGATTGTTTAATACTCCAGGTACATTTCAAAGGTGTATGGTAAGTATATTTTCTGATCACATTGAAGATTTCTTGGAGGTTTTCTTGGATGACTTCATAGTTTTTGGAAATTTGTTTGACCATTGTTTGAAAAATCTGGAAAAAGTTTTGAAAACCTGCATTGAAAAGAACCTTGTTTTGAATTTTGAAAAGTGTCATTTTATGGTTGAGAGAGGAATTTTCCTTGGGCATGTCATTTCACAGAAAGGCATTGAGGTTGATAAATCAAAAATTGAAGTGATAAATTCTTTGCCTTACCCAACTTGTGTGAAACATGTTAGATCATTTTTAGGACATGCAGGATTCTACAGGAGGTTTATAAAAGATTTCAGTAAGATTTCTCTCCCTCTCTCTAGATTACTTTTGAAAGATGCTGATTTTGATTTCAACGGTTCATGTAGGGAATCATTTGATGAGTTGAAGAAGAAATTTATTACACCACCAGTGATGAAACCACCAAATTGGGAAGTACCATTTGAGCTACTTTGTGATGCTTCAAACCAAGTAGTTGGAGCTATCCTTTCTCAGCGAAATGAGGGCAGACCACAAGTCATTGCATATGCCTCGAAAACCTTAGATGCAGCCAAATTCAACTACACAACAGTAGAAAAAGAGTTTTTAGCAGTTGTTTTTGCTTTAGAAAGATTTAGATCGTATCTGCTTGGAACTAAAGTCATTGTTTTTTCTGATCATGCAGCTCTTAGGTACTTGATGAAGAAGGCTGAAGCAAAACCGAGGCTAGTGAGATGGATGCTACTACTACAAGAGTTTAACATAGAAATCAAAGATAAGAAGGGATCTGAGAACCAAGTGGCTGATCACTTAAGTAGACTACCCAACACCACTGAAGTTGAAATTCCAGACACTAAACCACTAAATGATCGCCTTCCAGGGGAGCAGTTGTACTTGATTGAAGGAGAAGTACCTTGGTATGCTGACATGGTCAATTATCTGGTAACATCTCAGGTCCCATCTCATTTAAATTCTCACCAAATTCACAAATTGAAATCTGAATCTAAATATTACATCTGGGATGATCCATTTCTTTGGAAGATTTGCAATGACCAAATGATCAGAAGATGTTTTCCTAAAAATGAAATTGAATCATTTTTTAGGTTTTATCACACATTATCTTGTGGAGGCCACTTTGGACCTCAAAGGACAGCGAGGAAGGTTTTAGAATCTGGACTTTATTGGCCAACACTTTTAAAAGATTCTCATGAATTTTGTAAACGGTGTGAAAAATGTCAGTTTATAGGAAATATTTCAAAGAGACAAGAAATTCCCCAAAATCCACTTAATTTTTGTGAAATATTTGAAGTTTGGGGGATAGATTTTATGGGCCCTTTCCCAATGTCATTTGGAAATTCTTATATTCTTCTTGCTGTTGATTATGTTTCCAAATGGGTGGAAGAAAAATCCACCAGAACTGACAATTCTAAAGTTGTTTGTGATTTTGTCAGGGCTAACATATTTTGTAGGTTTGGAGTTCCTAGATCCATCATTAGTGATCAAGGGACTCACTTTTGTAATTGGAGAATGGCGACTTTGTTGAAAAAGTTCGGGGTGCATCATAAAACATCAACTCCCTATCATCCACATATTAATGGGCAAGCTGAAGTGTCCAATAGGGAAATCAAAGGAATTTTGGAAAAGACTGTTAATCCAAATAGGAAGGATTGGAGCCAAAGGTTAGAAGACACATTATGGGCTTACAGGACAGCCTACAAAACTCCAATTGGAATGAGTCCATATAGGCTGATTTATGGGAAAAGTTGTCACCTACCTGTGGAATTGGAACATAAGGCATACTGGGCTGTGAGGAAGGTGAATCTAGATCTTGAAAGTGTTAGGAAAGAGAGAAGATTGCAGTTATAGGAGCTGGAAGAAATTAGAAGGTAAGCATTTGAAAATTCTAGGATTTACAAAGAGAGAACAAGAGTGGCTCATGACAAACTGATCCAACCAAAGGACTTCCATCCAGGAGACAAAGTGTTGTTATTCAATTCAAGACTCAAGATGATGCCAGGTAAACTTCGTTCCAGGTGGGAAGGTCCATTTATAGTTACTCATGTATATCCTTTTGGTGCTGTGTAGATTTTGAAGGATGGAGTGAAGGATCCATTCACTGTTAATGGGCACAGATTGAAGAAATTCCTTGGGACCATGCCATCAGAGCCAATGGAGGAGATCACACTCCTCCAACCTGTTCATCAATAAACTCCATCAGGTCGTACCTCTCCTTTATATTTTCATGATTTTTGTGATTCAGTTTCTAATATTCTTACATGTTAAATACATTTGAATGCATTGTGGACACTTCATCATTTAATTGTGGTGGAGCGAACCTTTGTAGTGTAGGATTTTTATGTGTTGTTTGTTTTAAAAAAACATGTGAGTGTTTAAAATTTTGTGTGTTTATTTTTCAATTTTTGTGTGTTTTGGAAACTTTTGAGCTAAAATGATTATCATTGATATTTTTGAAACCCATCTCCATGAGTGAAATAATTTATTCCTTGAAACTAAGCTTAAATGAATGCTGAAAATGACATTGTTTCAAGTTCAATTCTTTGGGAATTTCATGAAAAATACTCTGTTTTTTGAATCCCATGCCACATATCACTGTCTTTATATTTCAAATCACATTCCCTTGAGGCTTTTGAACCTATTATTTTTATATTCTTTACATTCACCTCACTTCTTGAGAGAACCAAATCATGCTTGATTTAACCAGAATTTGATTTATTCTTGTCAAAACTTGAGGGTTTGAGGTACTTGTGTTTTAAATGATTGAGACATTTCTTTGGTTTGAAAGCCCCCTTTTCAAGATAATCCCTTTCATAATGGCCTACCTTGAACATTTAATCCTTGTATCCCATAGAATCCATGAACATCCTGTTAGGTTAGCCACATTACAAGCCAATATTCCCTATCCAACCTGCTCTTGAAGTGAAATTGCATGATCTATTTGAACATAAGTGTGGGGGGAAGATGTATTGTATTGTACTAACTTATTTGGGGATACTTTGGGTGAAAAAAATGTTGAAGAGATGTTATTTCTGCTGAAAAAAAAACCATCTTGCTGAAAGCTGTGCCTTTTCTGAAGCTTTCATGATGAGAGAAGCTGTGACTTTCTGGAGCTTCTAATGTAAAAAGGAAGCTGTGCCTTTTCTGGAGCTTTCAAGAAATATTATATTTGAGAATATTGAAATTTTTGCTGCTGAAATGATGAAATATGAGAACATTCCTTGATATTCCATGGAGAAGGAGTTTATTTTCTTCTAAGGGGAGTTAAGAGAAGACCGTACTTTTGTGAAAATTAGAGTAATGCAATTTTGCTTCAAAAAGAGCCAAGCCCTCTTCATTCAGCCTCAGAATTTTCACATATAAATCCTACCAACCTAAATCCATAGAACAACCTTAACAAGTCCTCATGATAAACATATGTCTTTGACTCACAGCGGGTGGAGATGTAGGAATTTATCAAGCCTATGGTGACCCTTGTATGAGTTTGGATGAGAAAGACATTGCTAAAAAATTGAAATTTGTGTAATGAGAGATAATGAAAGTTAGTTAAGTGTTTTATGTGCATGGGAGGAGAAATGAAGAGTAAATTTATTGAATTATCCTAAATTAAGAACATTAAATAATATAGTTTGAGGAGGCATGATATATTTTGTTTCTTGTTTTCAAATTGGTGGATCTCATGGATATGTGTTTTGAATTTACTTTGAATTTATTTTGATCCTGACTTGTCCAGGAGTCCAAGTGATAAGTGTGGGGGAATTGATAGAGTTAATATTTTAATTATTATTTATATGTTTTTAAATGATTTAATACCTACCAATTATTCAATGTGAGTGTATTTGCATCATTTATGTGTTTTTGGTGTATTTTGGGCTTAAATGTGAAAATGGGGTAATTCTGTAAAATTTTCAGTTTTATATAGCTTTTGTTTTTCGGGAATAAATTTTATAATATGGGTCCAATTTAAGTTAATATTTTTTTGTAGGATTCCTATACTTGTGGGCTTAAAATGTTCCTTCTGGACCAAGACCCAATTCGAAACCCAATGGTACAGAAAATTCAATCAAGTGGAGAAATCAGTTTGGAAGGCATAATGGACCCCACTTCATTAAATATGTAATATCTCCTTCATCCGACCTTATAATGAGGTGATTATAGCTGGTGTAGACAGAGGACTTAAAAATTACTATTCAAATTAAATTTCATAAATTATTGATCTCATTAATGCATCCTTTTGGCGCGTCCAAGTGGAGTGGGTGAAACAGTGTTTGGAGGCCAGAAAATTAATGGTCATTGATTTGGCCATATCTTTCTTTACACCTGTCCAATTAATCTCAAATTTTGAGGGTCGATATAAATCTTCATTTCCAACATTCTATAAGAAGGGACCTCAGTGGGTTTCGGCCGGCTGCTGGGCAGAACAGAGGTAAACTTCTGGAGGACAGATTCTGGGGGATCAAATTTCTGTTCTTTCTTTTCTTTGTTTTACACTTCTTAGTCTTGTAATGTGTTCTTCTTTACCCTTAGTCACAATTACCCTTACAATGGTGGGGTAAAATTATGTGTGATTTGGTAAGGGGAGGTTTACCATTTTTTAACCCTTGAGTTCATGCACTATATGTTTTAAAATCCTTTCTCTCTTCTGCAAAATCAATTTCAATTTCTTTTAACGGTTTTTATTATCATGTACGATTGTATTTTGATTTTAGATTCTGTTATTTCTATTGCTTTGGTAAATGAACAATTTCTCCCTCCACTAGGTTCTGGTCTATACATGATGGAATATATCAGGGCTTAGTGGTTAAGTGCTTGGCGATCGTCGGTACGTGTGAGAGGGGTAGTTCATATTCTTGATTGTTTGGGATAAACAAAGACTGATTGGGAATTGTCTAAGATAATTGGAGGTATTTGCTACAACTGTATCACATATTGTAAGGAGAGTAGACTAAGATAAGATTTGTTTGAGGTTTATTCTTAATATTTCTATTTCACCAAAGGAGTGAGATGAATTGATTGAGGAATCTCACTTTTATCGATTTAGCAGAAGAGAATTGGATAAATCGAAACTATGATAGAATTAAAAATGGAGAACCGACCCTGACCTAATCAACCTTCTCATATAATACTTTGAATTACTTATTTTATCAATTTGTTCTCAATCCTTTTCTTAAACCTTTTTCCTTCACTCTTGTCTTTTCAAAATCAATCAATTTCTAAAAACATCATCACTTCTTTCTCTTATTTTAAGGTGACAGCTTAATTGTTGTACACTCCTCTCTTGAGACAACCTAGGATAACCACTCTACTGCATTTTAACTTAGGTAATATTTGTTTTTTCCACACCCCACGACAGGCACATGTCAGAATGTTATCTTAATGAGGTTATAAAGGAGAATATTTGATCTAATATGGAATTAGAGTTGAATAATAATGTTTTTAGACAATTATTTTATTATTAAAAGGGTTAGTTCACTAAAAATATATGGAGGTTAAAGAAAAAAACTTATCCTTCATTATTTAAACTCTAAGGTATACATTTTGAACACTTTCTCACAATTTTTTGGATTTTTATTACTAAATAGGGATAAAATTAGAAACATAAATCCAAGGGTATATATTTTCATTATATAGGAGAAACCTCTTATTATGGGGAAGCATATATTTATAGGGATTTTAAAAAATGGTATAGTTATGATTTTAGTGTACAAAAGTGTGTGTGGGTGAAAATATTTGAGTTTAGTATTTTTGTTATAGTTTTTAAACTATTATAATAATAATTTTTATTCTGCGTGGAGGATTTTTTTAGAAATATAAAGTGGGGTGGGGTAATAAACTTTTAATATAAGAGTAAAATAATTATAAGCTTTAATTTAATTTTTTAAGTAAAATTTTGATATATTGTTTTGTTTTTCATGTTTACTAAACTGTGTAAAATTACATGGGCTTATAATTGAATAATTAGTATTTTAGTGTTAAGAACTCAGAAATGAGACCCAAATGAATTCATTACATTGTTTTTATCCCATTTATTTATGATATTTTTTTAATAAATATAAATGGGAAATTATTTAAAGACAATGTATGAAGTTAAAATGAAGAATATCAGAACATGGAAAGAGATTAAAATAATAAATCATTGAGAATATAGTCTCTATTAGTGATATATTTTGTTTTCAATGACATATAAGGAAATAAAAGGGAATAAAAAGTTTCATATAGAGACTAACTATAATAATTATCAATAAAAATATATTATTAGTATGTTAGATAAGTTCCTTTGGTGTTTATATTTGACTGGACTGAAGTTTGGAGTTTAAAACTATTTGAAGTGAAGATGAGAAAAGCACATCATGGTGTTTAGTGAAAAATGTTCTATTTTTTTCTTTTTTATGTTATAAGAAGAATTATTGTACCTATTATCATTATTTATGGAGATTCCAGTAGAAATATTTGGATTAATTAGGGAATAAAACTACATCTTGGTTTGATGTTTTTTTCATGGTTAGTGAAGGAAACAATCATGGTTGAAGGATAAAATGTTATCGTGATATAGCATGTTATATTTAAATGAGGATTTACTATATTTATAAGTTTATGGTTGGAATATGAGGAGAATAATATATCAATATTTTTTTAGTTAGGGATTTTTTATATTCATGGTTTTATAAAAAGACATGATGAAATAATTATTGGTTCATATATAGAAGGAAAAAATTTTAAAGTAAAATTTCATGGTTTTTTGGATTTTGATATGGTTTTTAAATTTTTAAAGGTTAGTTAAATGTATTTAAAATGGATATAGTGAGTAAAAAAGAAAATATTCCATGTATTCTTGTACCACATAATGGTTTGGATAAGTTTCCCTTTTAATATAAAATTCGTCATTATTTAAAGAATATAACATGTTGTGTGAGTCTTCTAAATTACATGGGATATCAAGAGCTCGAACATGATATAAAATCACATATAAAGAGAGTTAGGAAGATTTTGATAACAAGAAACACCAGTTTCATGTGTTTTAATAGGGAATCACCACACCTTTGATGTGTATTTAATAAATGTATAGATCGACACCAATTAATTGATTTGAATAAGTGTAACAACACTTGTTATTTTTATGAGATAATAAAATTATCAAGGAAGAAATATATATCCCTTACTAATTAAATAAATAAAACAACATTTGAAAAATATATATTAAATTCAAGATCTCTATTATCTTTGTTTTGGCTCTGTATTTTTTATTCTTATAATATGAGTTCATGGAAAAAAAATGTTCATTATATTCTATATAGTGATTCTAGTGTATCATATAGTCTTAGATGATTATAAATCATACCAAGCACATAACCATTTTTTGATTGGTGAACTATATGAATTGGATTTTCTTTTATTGATTTCATTTTATTGGTGTGTTAAAGTTACAATAGGATGAAAAATCGTACTTATTAGCAATGGAGGTTGATTTTAAATAAATCATAAAAGGGTAAGAAAAAAATTTGTCCAACAATTCACATCACTATTAGTAAACTATCATCATGTATAAACCACCCAAAAATATTTGGGAACTACTAGAAAACTCAATTAAGAAAAATAATGAACATCACTATGGAATTTATCACCCTAAAAGTCATGAACTTGAACTCATAATGTCTATAATAGCATTGAAATTATGTTTTCAAAATAACTTTGAAATCCAAAAAATGACGATAACCTAGTACGAGTTCAATATTAGAGAATTTTTATGATCTCTATAGGCAATTAAATAGATTATAAATATGTGATAATGGATACTTATTATTTAATTTTACCAGGTTCAACCAAATTTATTCAATAAAAAGTCATAAAATTTCATCATCCATTAATGTGAACAAAATTAGAGTGTTCTATAGTAACACAATCTGTTGAACATACAATCTTTTCAACATGTAATCCACATAAACCATTATCTATTGGAGTGTAATGAGTTTCATATTGTAATTTTCATTGATATAGGAACTTCCCCTGAAATGATTTCAGGGTTATATTCAAATTATTTTTAGGTTGGTAAGATGAACACCTCCTTAGGGAACACATTAGTAAATTCCCTCACATATACTATAAACTACTTAGAGTATCTATCCATTGAACACATTCCTAGATAATCTAACAAGTTTTTAATAATTAATTTCCCCCAATTTTCTATCTCATTATATTAATCATCTACTTTGGAAAAAACTTGCTTCTACCCATTGGGACTAGTATAGGTGATCATTTAACTAACATAATCGATGAAACCTTGAACTGAAGTTTTCCATTATATTCTAGGGATAATATCATAAGGTCAAGTATTCAATAGTATGATATATTAAATTATCTTATCTCTATTAGAAACTTAGTCACATACTTAAAAACCCTTTAATAAAACTTTATTTAGACAAATTTGTGTTGGAAATTCTAGTGGTCTTTACAACCTCATCATAGTAAGATCAAGCTCTCTCATGAGGGTCATGGTAATGAATGAGTGATAGGATATTATATATACCAAAATAGAATATAGTATAAAGAATATTCTAATCATACCACTAATAAACTTGGTTTGAGTAGCCTCTTATGATTCTACAACTACTAAAGTATGCATCCAACCTCAACTTGATTGAATAGCTACTTATCCACCAAGATAGCCAACATGATAACACTGATGTCCACCTATTCCCTAGAACTAATGTTCAAGCTATAATGGTGGGTGGAAAGCACCAAATAATTTATTATCACCTACACCATCATCTATCACCAAGCCTTGAAATCATTATTCATCACTCTTACCACCATTATGTCATTGATATCCAAAATTTACACCCTTCCTTAGTGGCCAACCCAATATTACCCAATGACTAGTTCTCTACCAGCCTATAATAGCTATGGGGAACTCAAAATATTTATATACTATACTAACAAATTTAAAACATAATATTGTATACCTCAATGATGATCTTATGAAATTATGGAAACTACCCACCCATGTTGTCAATGATAGATAAATATAGGGATGAGTTCATGATTGAGAGACTTTTTGATCCTTTTATTTCATTAGTTTTAATGAAAATTTACCATATCTCTCTCTCTAAGATAAAACATTGATATTTCCACCATTGGTAAATTTTTTCCCAATATTATATTATCCTAAAATCCTCATAATTATAAACATTAACACTAAAAAAATATACATAACCTCTATGTATGTACATAATAAAAAAACTCCCACCTATCTTTATATCACTAGTTTCAAATATACTAAAAGGAGAATCTCTTTTAAATATTTATTCACCATGATATCGATAGTGTAACATTCCAAATATGTAAAATGAGATCCATACTCACATACAAAAAAGTCTTCTTATCGTATCACCAAGTAAATCCTTTTATTTATCTATATATTTTATCTCTAGAAGGAAAAATGTATAATATAGGGTGTGAAAGTCCTCCAATATAACATTTAACTACTATTAATCTATATAGACTAGTAACAATTATTAAAGGGTTGAAACATAATGTAAAATAATTACTGAAACCACACGATACTCTAATGATGATTATTCTAATTGGAACGCAATCTATACCTCCTATATCAATAAACTTTCTATACTATTTGAGTATACTCCATGATACCCTGGAATCTAAAAACATTGAAATCATGTAATTGTTTCATTATGGTAATTCAAAATAGTTTTATCAACCTCAAATCTCTATTAAATATCCATTGGTTCTTGATGCACCTCATCCTTATATATTTAGCTCATAACCTCTAGTTCCTGAAGTAGCCCCACAATACTACAGTTATCACTACCCAATCCATCATATTCACCACCCAAATATTTCCCTCATTATTCATGGTAATATCTAAATTACTCTATGGGAATAAAATGTAAAATACATAAATGTTTAGACTCAAGTCATATAATGTAGATTATATATATATTCAATATCCAACCCCCAGAAAAGTCATCCCAAAATAACCAAACATAAAAAATAATTATAATAACCCATGAAATTACATAGTGTAGGTATTTGAATTTTTTTAGGTATTAGATAATTATAATGTATGTAATTTTTAATTTTTTTTAGAAACTATATTAAAGTGAGAAGATGTTGGTCTTGAGTTGGATGTTTTAATAAAGGTTTTAGATACATAGGTTCATATATAAAATAACCAAAAATAAATTTCTAGGCTCATGTAATGGATTAGTCTGGTTATATGAAAAAAATCCCATCATATTCTTCATGGTATCCCACTGGGTGTTTAGTAGGCTACAAAGGGGTGTAGTTCCCCTGCCCCTACCACAAGGAACTTATGGAAGTACACCATGAACCTTGTGTCCCACAATAATTTCAGTGGAATTCCTCCAAAATTCTTATGGTATACCCCAAAACCACACTTATTTAGGGTTTTTTTTATCTTTTTAAGGGGTATTGAGGTAGGGACATTAACATGGTAGGTAGGAGGACATCCCTTGTCCTCTAGTGATCTGGAATACACCATGAGTGATTATTTACATAGGTTTGTGGAAAGTTATTCTTATTTATTTCCCCTATCCTCTCTTCCTAGTTTCCCTATGATTTACATTTGATTATGTTAGAGATTTTATATGGGTTTTATGGGAGAATGGTAAAATGTATCCCATATAAATGGGATTTTTATGCAATGGACATAGGATGATAAGATGGATGAATGCATGATTCCACCTTATATTTTAATGAAAGTTTATTTCTTAGTGATTTTTATAACACATATTTTTTAATATCATTTAAAACTAATTATTGATTATGTTTGTATTCATGGGGATTTTTCTCATAGAGGTACCAGGGTTATGTCATTCAACGTTTGTAGGAAATTTGTTATGGTTTTTATTTGTTAAAACCACTTAGTGAGATTTTATGGACTATTAATGTTTATAATTGTTATAAATAATTAATTATATATGTTTATAATTAATTGATTAAGGGTTTTTATTGATATTTTATTTTTTTATATGGGTAATGGCCAATGAATGCTTAGATGGAGTGGGAAAATAAGGTCTTAAGGGATAATGTTATAATGAGTTTAAAGGTCCCTAAATTATTTAATAATGCATATTTTTATATTCAATGTGATATACAAGTGAGGTAAATCAACAATAGGTGGCTCAAGTATGAATTATGAGGGATCATGCATGCTTTATAACTATTTAGGTCATAATAGGCATATGATTAATATTATACCAATAATTAAATGAACTTTAAATATATTATATATCATATCACCTTATGATATTTAAGTGGGTTATTAATAAAGATAATCAATGGGAGTATAAATAAGTATTTTAGTAAAATAGGTATAGATTTTCCTCTTAGGTATCAGTAACATGTGGGATCCATTAGAAGTAATCCATGAGAGTAATGTTTTTGAAAAAGTTTCACTATGTGGATTTAGATTAGAAGAGTAGAAGATACATGTTCATAGGACTATGGAGGGAACCTTATGGGTGATAGGATTAAAGGGAATGGTCTGAAATATAAAAAACTATTTTAATTTTCTTATACCATATGGGATATTTTAATAGTGAACTATAGTTTGATTGGACCGACTAGGGTAGTCCTCTCATAGGGGACCCTAGTATTGATGCTCGATGGCTAGTTTGATATGGGGTTTAGTTTTTAAATTAATAAAGTATAAGGGTTTTAGGATCACATAAACATTAGTTAACTAAAATAAATGAGATACAAGGGTGTTCTTAGAGATTATAGAATTTGAAAAAACAAGGATTGGATTGGTTTATCTATGGCCGGACATAGTTCAACATGGGAACCAAGTTGTAGGAAAGAATAATTATGTATTAAGGGTAAATTTTTTCATTTGAATGGTGAATAAGGAATATGAGGATTTATTTTTAGGTTTGTTTAACCCTACATGGTTAGGTTCAAACTAGGAGATTCTTAGGATAAGTTGAAGACTATCTGAATTCTAGGAGAGTGTAACATGATGTGACATAATATGGATTCATCATTGTATAGACAAGGTCTTGGTTAGGGTTGTGAATATTGGTTTTATTTCTCATATTATTAAAGAATTAGGTATCTTAGGGATTTTTGACCATTCATATACACTTATTGAGTGAATAGATATGTTATCACATTACCAGTATACAAATAAACTTCATGAGGGATTAGATATGTTAGATATTTCCTAGTATTTGGACACAATACCTAAGGTATTAGATATGTTATGATATCCCTAGTATTCATATACACTTGATGAGGGATTTTATATTTCAGTCCTTTCCTATTATTTGGATAAACTTCTTGATCATGGTCATATACAAAGCGACTATGAGTGAGTTATATACCCTATAGAGTGGTACGTCCATAAGGGAATGAAAATGTTATACCTCTATCATGACTGAGATGATAATATATGGGTAATATTATTAGTTTGAGGATTGGACACTATATTAGAAAAATTTGTGAATGTATGAGGTGCATCATGAGTATTGGATGATGCTGGAGGGATCAAACATCATTATCTCCAGGTTTGTACATGATAGTTCAACTTGTGTATTGTGTTCTTGGTGTTATGGATTTGTGTATTATATTTTTCATGCACACACATATATACATGGTGGTTTCCTTTAAAGTATATGTTGGCTATTATCTATAGAGTTTTAAACACAATCCTAACATGTACACCTTGTTGGATGTGCAATCCCCATGTTTGAGATGCAAGTTAGATAAATCGATATGTATATGGGATTAGTCTTTGAGTATTGGAAAGGATGGGGGTCAGTTTAAAGGTGAAGTCAAGGACTTTTATAGATGAAATTATAATAGTCTTATTTATTTATTTTTACATCCATCCATGTGATTGGTATATTGAAGTAATTTTAATTCATGTATAACTGATATATGTAGAACATGAGTTTTATTTTGTTATTGCATGGGTTACCTTTTTTATAGTTTATTTTTTTTTATAATTCCATATTATACTTCAATGGATTGTTTTTGTTTTTTTATTTACTATTATTTTATGATTATGATATTGAGGGCATAGTCTCTATATTGTTTATATTGGAGCCTTACCGTTAGATAGAAACTTATGGCTTATAAGGAGGCTTTCTAAAGGGGATATGGTAACGTAGCTCAGTTATTATTCTTGGGAAGTGGGATTGAGATATGAAAAAAGCTATAATATCACCTTTGTTTTTTTAGATTTATGATTTTATGGTATGGTATATGAATATAAGACTTATAGAAATAGGGGATGTACATCTCCTTTATGAATTTTGAACACTACTATGGTGGAAATCTAAATTACCAGGGTTATGAGATTGTGGTTATTTCATATTTTTTTTGTTAAAAATTGATTTTATTGTTATTAATATATTATATTTACTTGTAATATGTTTTTATTATTTTACTAAGTTGAAAAAAATTCATTTTTTTATTAATCATACTTGACACCTAGGTTTATATGAAAAGCATGTGATTGTGTGTGCTTGTAAAAATGGTTTTTTAAAAAAGGGTTTTGGAAATATGTTTTAAAAGAAAATGATATATTAATATGTGTTTTATAATAAGGGTTTTGTCTAAGAATAAAATATTCATTATTTTCTTGAATAACTTATTATGGGAATTTTAATTCACTGAACCCTATTGGTGTGTGTTTTTGGATGTTAGTGTTTAATAATTATTGTGTATGTGTAAGTGGTGTGATGGTAACTCATAAATGGGTAGAAAAGGAATTTTATATCATTGGGATGGTTTCATAGAGACATGATATGTCTTAAGGATGAATTATCATAGGAAGTGTAGTCCTGGAGGGGGGACTAGTGTAGGAATTTTAGGGTTGGGTATTGGCTAATATATGAATAGAATGCTTGGATAGATTAGAAACCAAAAAGTTGGTAGAGAAAGGTATGAGGGGTTCATTAGGTTTATCTTAAATGGTATCACAAATAGAGTTTCATATGATATGTATAAGGTATTGGGTATTTATTATTGGTGGGATGAGAACTAATTAATTATATTGGTGTGTCTAATTGTGATTTGATAGGCTCATGGAATCATGGGTCAGATTTGGTAGTATAATATGACTAAATCATGTGATAATTTGTGAGTGAGACTTGAGGTTTTGGATATAGTAGGGTAGAATGGATTAACTCATTCAATGAAGGAAATTAGGTTTGTCTCTATAGGAGGAAAGATTGAGTGGGTTCAAGAAAATTATGAGGTATGTGAGAGAATGTGGAATGAAATAGATTGTGTAATGGTGTTCTCAGTGGTTTTTATTGACTATAATTAGTACATAAAATGGATAAGTCATGTGGATTGGTGCAAGTATAAAACATGGAAAGAAGGGTTAGGATTTTAATGGTCTATGAATAATTGGTATTAATTTTAGATGAAAAATCTATTAATGTTATAGTGTATTAAAAGGTATGGTATGAAGAATTCTTGGGAAGCATGATTATTTTAGGAATATTGTTCCTTAAAATTATAAATATAAGGAATAATATATATATATATATATATATTTGAAATAATATATATATTTGGAATATTATTCAAATATAATATTATTATAATATCATTGGTTGATATGGATATGTGAGAGTGGTGCATCAATTTTTGGGTCATGTTAAATATTGGGAATACTTGTATTATGAGTGAATGTGAAATTTCCTATAGATAGATTAATATGAAATGACCTGTAGGTGAGTGGCTTGGTGATGATAATCATGCTCAATGGGTATTCATTCAATTATTATTAGGTGAGGCTTGAGAGAGTATATTATTGGTTATACTTTAGTGAAACTACCCCTGGAGTTAGCATGCTGTATGTGTTTGGAATTTATAATCAGGGTTTTCTGAAGGCATAGTGGCAGTGGCTAGTGTGGGTCAGAATTTCTAGAGTAATTTCACTATACCCATGGTAGGATAATACGATGAAAATGGTTTAATTGGAATGTCCAGTTCATAATATAGTGTATTTTTAATGGTGGAAATGATAGATGTAACACCCTGAGATTTCAAAAGAATAATATTTTTGATAGTGTATACAACACACAACATCAATCTTAAATGAACCACATAATATTATAATATGACCGTTATAACCTAGAAATTAAATTTATATCTATGAATAGGAATATTACCAATTTTAAATATATATTAAGTTCATACTCAATACAAATTTAGTGATTAATTCTTATGAAATAAATACTTAATTTTTTATTCTTCAAAAATATTTTTTCTTCAAAAATGATTATTATTTCTTTTTATGTGAAAATAATATAATTTATTTTTATCACATCTATAAAATTTACTTGATAAAATGAAATTAATTTTTGAAATTAGGATATGAAAATTATCTTAGGATAAAGTTTTTATATTTCCCTGAAATGTTTTTTTTCAATGAAAAGTGAAAAATAACACTTTTTATTAAAAATTGTATACTTGTGTCAAGAATTTACAAAGTTCCATTTTGTTTTAAAACTATTTAAAAATAAAATTATTTCTCTTATATTATGAATATTTCAATTAGTTTCATTGGAATAAATTTTATGATTGGATTTTTTATGAAAACATTTTTATACATAAAAAAGGAATTTTTCCAAAAAATTATTTTTCATTTAATTTTGTGTTTTTATTTTAAATTATTTTCTTCCAATTATAAAAATTTAATATTTAAAAATTTATAAAATATTTTGAATTAGGAGGTCCAAATTTGGTTAATAGGACCCATTTATTTATTTTTCATTATGAATAGTAACTGTAGTAAATAATTGTCCCCATGATAAGGGTAAATTGGGTAATTAAAGTTAAAAATAATTCAACATGGACTAGAAAATGACCTTAAAATTGGGATTAATTTTAGTTTATAAATCTATTTCATCCATACACATCCAATATTCAAATATATGATGTTTTTTTGTAATCTGGATCTGTTTCTTACCTTTATATCATTTTAATAAAAGTCAAAAATATCATTATCTTTGATTTATTATATTAATTTTTTTGGCGTAAGGATAAAAATATTATATATTCAGTTATAAATATTTATTTTTAGGATAATTTTTTTATCATGGTAATTTATTTCAAATTTTTAGTGATGAAATAATTACCTTAAATTCTTATGTAACACTAACACTTTTTTTATTCAATTAGTAGAAAAATAAAATAAATGATTTTATAAATATTTAAAGTGATATTATTTTATTTAATTAATGCGTCATGTCAATACTATAGACCTATATGAAATCTTATGTAAGTTTTAAAGGATTATATTCGAATTTCCCGTTTATCTTATTGTATTTAAAGTAAAATAAAATGAATAATTTCAAAATGACAATTATGATATTTTATAATAAACAACATTTTACTAAATGATTTAAAATTTATAAAAGTATTATTTAAAAAAAAATAATTGGATATGGTTGAAAACATAATCTATGGTCCATTTATGGGTCTTTTTTTTATTTTATAGTAACGTTATTGACCCTTAAATGGTAGAAAACTTTAATACTGTGGTAATTTCCAAAAGTGTTAATGAGGTGTTAAAACTAAGAGATAAGGATAAAACATAAAAAAACCTATCCAATTTTTATTAGATGATAGAATTTAAAAACATTCTCATCCTATATTCTAATTATATCATTTTGAGGCATTTTAATATGAAAATGTTTTTATATTTATTTAATAATTTAGTAAATTCCAAAAGTTCCCCTCCCCTAACTTATAAAAAGGAATATCCTCTCCTCTTTTCTTGACACTTCAAAAAACATTTTTTTCAAGAAAGAACTGCCCAAATACCTTCCTTACATCCCTCCACACATCATTGAGTTCTTTTTTGATCATAAAGACAATCTATAAAGGCTTTAGATATAATCCTAATATCACGACCCATCCCAGAGGGGCCCGTGCCATGACTCCCCAATCCTGTCTCCAATAGGACAGGGGCTAGTGACTAGAATTGAGTAGGCATATCACTTTTATGGGAGACATTTCCTTAGTATCTATACGCACACACACATATCCATGACCAAAAATGCTAAAATGTAAAAAACATTAAGTAAACAATGCATGAAAACCACTATAACCCACAACCATGGTACAATAGTGAAAGTGATGGAAAGTAAATAGGGACAGAATAAAATCCCACCAAAAATAAATTCTGTAAAAATGTTCCTAAAAATAGTCCATAGAAAACCCTACTTGAAGGAAAGGTATTTGGGCTACCATCTAAATCCCTAAAAATACCATGGTCTGTCTAATCTCACAAGGCTCTGTCTGGTCCTAGTCTTCCCTAGACTCTATCAAAAGGTCACTCATCTGAATAAGACATGACACATGTGAGAAAATAACATGCATGTGTGAGTATAACAATACTCAGTAGAACACCATGAAACCACAAAGAAATAAAAAAAAGGAAAGTACAATCATCTCTACAAAAGTATTTCTACAACATATAAAAAGAATATCCAGATATACTCAAACCATACCACACAGCCTAGGGTAAGTCACAACCACCATATACCACCACTAGGGATTTATCTTGAAGATTCCACAAAGAACTCATCTGGGAGAACACACTCCTGAGGTTGATATCACTGATGACATCCATCCACGAAGTACAGTCATGAACCAGACCGGGTCGCCATCCGACCCGACATCCGACCCGGTCCGCGACATGGCCCGAAGGGCATTCCCGATCCCCACTGACTGGTACAAGTTCCCGGGTATCGAAATTATACATGGGAACGATTTACCCGAAACAAGAGACAAAAAAACTAACAAGATAAATAAACTGAGACTAGAAACAACAATCAAACATGCCTTTAAACCATAAACAGGTTGAAAGTCTACAATTCAACTAAAAATCCAAAGTGCACAACAACAAAGACAGAGAACCAAAATTCCAATACCAACCTCCAAGTGACATGAGAAGCTGCATTCCCAAGCTACCAACACAAACCTGTACACAAAGACCGAAAGTATCCAGAACCACCATCACTAAGCATGATGCCTCAACATAGAATACACAAATAACAAGGTCTACATACACCCAAATGTGTATGTAGGGTGTGAGCCAAGAGCCTAGTAGGATACCACCAAATAAAAGGTTCTATGTCACAGCATCAAAAAGATAATTTAACAAGCTCATTTAAAACCATACTTTTAAAGCGCTTTAAAGGAAAACATTTTAAAGATGAGAATGAAAAAAAGAACACTGAATGAAAAACCATTTCACAAATACTACTTTAATAATGGAAGAGGAAATTTATAAAGAACATGCACATACTCAAGTGGTCCTCCATGTGCCGACGAAAGTCACCACTCCATGAATAGTAGAGCACTATGGGTAAATCCCCCTAAGGTTTATCTAGCTTGAGTGGGACCCTAGAACCTCGTGTCTCAGTGAAACATGTCTTATAAACTACGACCCTCAGAAAACTTGGCTTAGAAGACCACGACCCTCAGAAAACTTGGCTTAGAAGACCATGGCCCTCAGAATTTATATGTTTAGTTAGTGTTGCAATCGTCAATCCAGCTAAGTGAAAAAAGGACGATACCACTCTGTATCACTAGCGCACTAGTTCTAGTCCTCCCACCTAGATACCCAGGGTTTTCCCTTGTGCTCAAACAAGTTCCACATTCACATAGTGTATAACTTTCACATATCACATACCAAACAAGACATTACAAACACAAAAGTCATCGCTTGCATACCCAAACCCATTTTAAAAACACACGCACACCAAATTAGTTCACAAAAATGTCTCACATCTCTTATGTATTTTAACATTTCACTAAAAGAAATTCCATAATAGTTTCCAAAAGAACACCACAGGGATTTGCACTCAAAGGCATACCCAAAATCCAATTTTTCGACCAACCACACACCAAAAACCATTTCACACCATAATTCACATCACTTGCAAGACTTGATAAATCCTTTAAACAAGTTAAAGAACATTTCTAAATAGTATAAAAAGGGTTTGCACTCGAAAAATGCTTCGTTAAACAATTTTTGAATTTTTTTAAAAAAATTAGCAATCAAAAGTCTACACAACAGAGATGCACTCGATTTCATATAAGAAAATTTCTTTAAAACCAAAAGTATAGCATATACCTATCAAAACATGTTTTTTGTTGTTCAAACAATTTTCAATTTAATTTCAAAAGTACACAACATGGGAAACACACCCAAATTGACTCATTTTCGACTGAAATTCTCTATTTAATTACACACACACCTGAAAGACCCATAAAATGCATTTTTCACCGACCAGACGACCCAAAAACACATTCCAACCATGTTTGGCATCCCAAATACCACATAGATAAACAATTGATCAGTTTATAAAACATATCACATTTATATCATAAGACTTCACTTCAAAACACACAATTTTTTTACATGAAAAGACCATTTTAAAATCAATTGCACACTCAACTCTTCTAAAACCTCATTTGAACCATATAAATAATTGATTAAACACTTATAATTTTACCATATCAAGTTTGAAATGAAAAACACAACCATTTCTAATGAAAGTGCACTTTTCATCACACACGCATGTCAAACAATATTTTAAACTCATTTCGCACAACCTATAAAGCACAACCAATCATTTATACGACAACACACATATAGATGACCAAAATATATTTTTTTAGAAATTCAATTTCATCAAATGAGCACATCAAACATTCTAATCATAGTTCGCACCATGACATTAAATTATATAACATACTAAATTAACTAAACAACCAAATTAAATTATCTAAAAGATTCCATGGCATGGAACCACCTACCTCGATGTAGAAAAACATTATGATCTTGATGCGCAAATTCCACCGCACGTCAACCACAGCTCAACCCACACAAATAGGCCCTAACAACATGGTATCGAACCATTTGCATAAAGATCAAAATGAACACAACATGGAACACTAGAAAAGAGGAGGAAGGGATTACCCGGGTGGTCCGCACTTGCTGCGAAGGGAGAGGAAGGCCGCTGCAAGGGTTCAGGAGGATGTTCGAGGAAGAAGAAGGATGCACTGATAGTGTTTGGAGAAGAAATGGGGTGCGCCGGCTGGGATGGAGGTTCAGGGTGTTGGTGTGAGGGGAAGGCTGCCAGGAAGGGTCCGGTGGGAAGAGGATGGACATCGTCGGTGCAGTTCGTGTTAGCCGGAGGACTGCCCGGAGGGCTCTCAGTCGGGTGAAGGGGTGTGACATTGAGTTTCTGGGGAGCAGGGGGTGGCGCCGGGTTTTCAAGGTAGGTCACACGACGACACAAGACGACCTAGAAAGGGGGTTGGGGTGACGACACAAGCTGGATGGAGCAGGGGTACCAGATGGAGCCGGAGTCATCGGACAGAGTAGGACCGAAATTCGGAGGTGGAGCATCCAACAGAGTGGGGGGCGTGAGCAGAACCAAGGAAGAGGATGATGCGATTCCGGCTTGTCGGGAGGAAGAAGGAGGCACAGATGGGGAACCAGCTCGAAGGAGGGAGGTCCGGTGGTTTCCATGAGGAGGTGCGGCGCATGGGTAGGGTTTTAGGGGGGTATAGCACGGCGCACAGGGGTGCGATGGGAGAGAGTGGGAGGAAGGAGATAGGAGAGAAAAGAAATATAAAAGAGAGAAAAGGAAAGAAAAAAAGAAGAAAAAAGAGGGGGAAAAGGGGGGGGGGTAAATAATGAATAAATAAATAAATAAATATATATATAAAATAAAAATTAAATGGAACCTCAAAATAATAATAAGAAAAATTATAATACTATTATTGATAACATGTTAATAATTTTATTAGAATCATAACTTAATTAAAAATTATACCCTAATTAAAATATTTATGAAAATAATAATAATAATAGAAATTACCATTTTTTTTATTAAAAAAAATCATTAAACTTTTACCTCATTTATTTTTATTTAACTTTATTTATTTTCTCTGAATGTCAGGGTCATCCTGTAGAGAACTGGGCGAGGTCGCGCGGTGATCCTGGTAAAGTCACACAGCTTCGACCATCCCCCACCCATGCGTCGGACGCAACCATGCCCAAAATATTCATTTATCAGTAGAATGTAAAATTTTGATTAGGCTCAGCCCGCACTTTGATGAAGATTAACAAAAGTGATTAAAAAAAATAATAAATTAATTAAAAAAAAGTTTTTGAAATCCGGGTGTGACAATTCTCCCCACCATAGCGCTTTCCATCCCCGGAAAGCCACAACTAATATTGAACCCCCAAAGTAGAAAACGACACCCCCATAAGGCTCAAAGAGGATCTCCACAAACAATAAGCGAGAAGATACAAACACATCATGCTTAGAGAAAGTGACGTAAATGAAAACCTCAAGAAACTTGTATAAATACTTTCTGGTATGTGTTTCCCACCCCAAAGATCTAAGAAACCTCCAGTTTATTAATCAAGGATAGGAACTCTCGCACTCGTGAAAACCAACTTCACAAACTGAAACACCCCAAACACCATTAAACGAAAATCACATTGTTTGACTGGAATGAAAAAACAAGGCCAACCACATCCAAGGAGAGCTCTCATCACCTATCACCAAATCATCTTTAGGAATAGAACTAAAAGGCCAATAGGGGAAATACCAAAGGGCTCCACACCATTAGAAACCTACTGACGATCGAGATGAGATTGGAAAACCGACACGAGGAGGCCTGGGCAGACTCCCCACCATAAGAATAGGGTAATATCGGTTTATTTATGGGGAATTTCAGTGAGGCCCCCAATGGGTCTCACAACCGTTGGCACCAACGAAAACACACAAACTCAGAGGCTTCCCAGTACTGACCCGACACCCCACCAAAAGGGTGGGGAGGGCGGGGCCTAACCATCGGGCGTCAAAACCACAACCAAAGACAAACCAATATCTCAACATCCCTGGATGAAAATCTTTCAACTTTGAGACTAATTTTCCCAAATAGGCCCCATGAAGACAGCTAAAAGTGATTACATCTGGTGGGACACAACCCCTGGGACATTAAGGTAACCAGATGACCACACCTCTTCATAGCCATGAGAAACCCCCATGCACCCAAATGGGTCATTCAGAACGGAACCACATGAAACAATTTAAACTGCCTTTACCTTCAACACCAATGACAGAAATAAAGTTGGGGTCGCATACACTCCCGGGGTTCCTGACCACGTTACAGCTTCACTCTGAGGCCTATGGATGGAGCCCTGATGTTTGAAGAATCTTCTACCTTGTAGTTAGGTATTGAAGACTCCTGAACAGAGCTTCTCCTTCTTGGTTCCACACGCAACCACACTGCAACCGACACACACCATCAATCACAACACACCACGACATCCAACTACTCCATCATGACACACCCACTAAAACATGGGTTTAGATGATGTGCATGCATAACTTCTTCACCTTAACTAAGAAACTTAAGAAAGGAAGACGCACGACAAAAACTCCCCTTTGAACAGAAAAATTAGAACTCCCTAAGAGGAGGTCACACTCCAATGAAAACAGGGATTCTCTAAGGATCCTAAGAAATTCACCCTTACTCTTCAAAGAGAACTTACACTGCAAGACATCACTAAACATGACCCATTCGACTAATGAGGGCACTACAAGACTCTCAATCCATCAGTCAGCGCTGATAATTCCAAACCGCCTTCACCATTCCCCGATGGAATTCATTTCACCATTTTCGGGGTGGACACCTTCAAACACAACGATGTCAGACTTCATACCCGATGACTCAGACAACTCAAGGAGGCCAAAACTCCTATCAACTCCCCTCACATATGTCATCCCGCTAAGATAGGATCCTTTTAGTTGTAAAAAGGAGAGGTGGGTTCAATTCTAAAATTCAAGAAGATAGTCCTCTGATCAACTGGATGGCCGACCAACATCGAGTTGCTCATGGACACACTTTAATCGCATGTTAACGCTTTATGGGGGGTGTACACTAGTCAAGAAAGAAAACCATAGACCCGACCAAATTGGTCCAATGGTAAATACATACCACAAGTGAACACTAAATGTGTAGGGGGGACCACTGCAAGGCCTTCCCGAAGTACTTTTCAAAAGAATTCACTAACTACGCGCTTGCACACAAACTTACAAATAAAAATTCAAACTCAGGACACAAATCATTCAGAAAGGATCCTCGGCTCAAGACACCTCACATACAACATTTACAAAATGCAAGGACACACCACATAATCACTGGTTACTAAAACAATATAATTTATTTTAACAAACTTTTTGAAAATAAGAAAAGCTAGTGGGTTGCACAAACACCAATGGTGTCCCATGGGCCTCGCACATGAATGTTACTATGCCACACTGGCACCCACCTCATGTCCAACCAGACAATCATCTGCTCGTTCCATTAACCATTTCTCTTTTCGTATACACTCATTCATGTGGTTTCCCATGAGGGCACCAAGGATCAAAACTATGCCTTTCCATTTTGTAAAACCAAAACAATCAACTCATGCTTTTCAAACCATACACATCATTTTATTTTTAAACCATTTCATTTCAAAACATTTTCCAAGACCAAATCATTTTTCTTGAAAAATAGGTTTCCACGAATCCAAAACAAAGAGACGATGAACAATGCAAGAGGGAACTAGTGTCAGCGGGTGACTGAGACATATGGTTGGCAGCCATATTCCAATCACGCCACTGCCACATATAGTATTCTAGGACAGCGTCCCCAGATCCACATGGATTTCCAGACCCTACGAGCTCAGTGGGACCACTGACCCTAATCCCTTTTTGTTTCCCCTAAACAATATTAATCACGAGGACCAACGACTCAGACAAACCTCAACAAACTATGGTAACTCGAGTCCCACCATGAAGTGTGCTGGCCAGGGACCTTACTCGTAGACATAACATCAAGTTCTGACACCCTTAAATTTGGTATACCCTAACTCTATCCTAAAAGAACACGACCCAAGAGAGCAAACCTGCCCTATGATACCATTTTGTCACAAACCAGGCCAGGTCGCCATCCGACCCAAAATCCGACCCGGTCCGCGACATAGCCCGAAGGGTGTTCCTGATCCCCACGGACTGGCACAAGTGCCTGGGTATCGAAATAATATGTGGGAATGATTTACCTGAAATAAGAGAAAAAAACTAACAATATAAATAAACTGATACTTGAAATAATAACCAAACATGCCTTTAAACCATAAACAGGTTCAAAGTCTACAATTAAACTAAAAACCCAAAGTGCACAATAACAAAGATATAGAACCAAAACTCCAATACCAACCTCCAAGAGACATGAGATGCCACATTCCCAAGCTACCAACATGAACCTGTACAGGAAGACCGAAAGTATCTAGAACCACCATCACTAAGCATGATGCCTCAACCTGGAATACACAAAGAACAAGGTCTACATACACCCAAAGGTGTATGTAGGGTGTGAGCCAAGATCCTAGTAGGATACCACCAAATAAAAGGTTCCATGTCACAACATCAAAAAGATAATTTAATAAGCTCATTTAAAACCATACTTTTAAAGCACTTTTAAGGAAAACATTTTAAAGCTGAGAATGCAAATAAAAGAACACTGAAAGAAAAACCATTTCACAAATAAAACTTTAATAATAAAAGAGGAAATTTATAAAGAACATGCACATACTCAAGTGGTCCTCCGTGTGCCAACGGAAGGCACTATGCCATTAATAGTATAGCACTATGGGTAAATCCCCCTAAGGTTTATCTAGCTCAAGTGGGACCCTAGAAACTCGTGTCTCGGTGAAACATGGCCTAGAAACCACGAACCTCAGAAAACGTGTCTTAGAAGACCACAACCCTTAGAAAACGTGGCATAGAAGACCACGGACCTCAGCATTCATATGTTTAGTTAGTGTTGAAATCATCAATCCATCTAAGTGAAACAACGATGATACCACTCCAGATCACTAGCGCACTAGTTCTAGTCCTCCCACCTAGATACCCGAGGTTTTCCCTTGTGCTCAAACAAGTTCCACATTCACATAGTGTATCACTTTCACATATCACAAACCAAACAAGACATTACAGAAAAAAAAGTCATCACTTGCGTACCCAAACCCATTTTAAAAACACACGCACACCAAATCAGTTATCAAAAATGTCTCACATTTCTTACTTAGTTTAACAGTTTACTAAAAGAAATTCCATAATAGTTTCCAAAAGAACAACTCAAGGCTTTGCACTCGAAGGCATACCCAAAATCCACTTTTTAGACCAACCACACACCAAAAACCATTTCACACCATAATTCACATCACTTGAAAGACTTGATAAATCCTTTAAACAAGTTAAAGAACATTTATAAATAGCACAAAAAGGGTTTTCACTCGAAAAATGCTTCATTAAACAATTTTTGAAACATTTTAAAACAATTATAAATCAAAATTCTACACAAGAGAGATGCAATCGCTTTCATATAAGAACGTCACTTTAAAAACAAAAGTGTAGCATATACCTGTCAAAACATGTTTTTTTGTTTAAAAAATTTGCAATTTAATTTCAAAAGTACACAACACGGAAAAAACACCCAAATTGACTCATTTTCCATTGAAATTCTCCATTTAATTACACACACACCTCAAAGACCTGGAAAATGAATTTTTCACCGACCAGACGACCCAAAAACCCATTCCAACCATGTTTGGCGTCCCAAATACCACTCCGATAAATAGTTGATCATTTTATAAAACATATCAAATTTATATCATAAGACTTCACTTCAAAACAGACAATTTTTTTACATGTAAAGACCATTTTAAAATCAATTTCACACTCAACTCTTCTAAAACCTCATTTGTACCATATACCTAATTGATTAAACACTAATGATTTTACCATAGAAAGGTTGAAATGAAAAAAACAACCATTTCTAATGAAAGTGAACTTTTCATCACACACGCATTTCAAAAAATATTTTAAAATCACTTAGCACAACCTATAAAGTACAACCAATCATTTATATGACAACACACATATAGACAACCAAAATATATTATTTTCAGAAATTCAATTTCATCGAATGAGCACGTCAAACATTCTAAATACAGTTCGCACCATGAAATTAAATTATATAACATACTAAATTAACTAAAAAACCAAATTAAATTATCTTAAAGATGTCATGGAATGAAACCACCAACCTAGATGTCGAAAAACATTATGATCTTGATGTGAAAATTCCACCACACGTCAACCGCAGCTCAACCCACACAAACAGGACCTAACAACATGGTATCAAACCATTTTCATCAAGATCGAACCAAACACAACATGAAACCCTAGCAAATAGGAGGAAGGGATTACCCGGGTGGTCCGCACTTGCGGCGAAGGGAGCGGAAGGCTGCTACAAGGATTCGGGAGGTTGTACGAGGAAGAAGCGGGATTCACCGGTGGTGTTTGGAGAAGAAATGGGGTGCACCGGATGGGCTGGAGGTTAAGGGTGTTAGTGCAAGGAGAAGGCTGGCTAGAAGTGTCTGGTGTGAAGTGGGCGGACAGTGTTGGTGTAGTTCGTGTTGGCCAGAGGACTTTCAGGAGGGCTCTCAGCCGGGTGCAGGGGTGCGGCGTTGAGTTTCTGGGGAGAAGAGGGTGGCACTGGGTTTTCGAGGTAGGTCACACAATGGCACAAGATGGCCTGACAAGGTGGTCAGGGAGACGACACAAGCCAGATGGAGCAGGGGCGCCAGATTGAGCCGAAGGCGTCAGACGGAGCAGGACCTCCACTCGGAGGTGGAACGACTAACAGGGTGGGGGTGCGAGCAGAACTGGGGAAGGGTCCGAAGCGATTCTGACTTGTTGGGAGGAAGAAGGCAATGCAGACGGGGAACCAGCTCAAAGGAGGGAGGTCCGGCGGTTGCCATGAGGAGGTGCGGTGCATGGGGTAGGGTTTCAGGGGGTATAGCGCGATGCACAGGGGTGCGATGGGAGAGAGGGGGAGGAAGGAGATAGGATAGAAAAGAAAATGAAAAGATAGAAAAGGAAGTAAAAAAAAGAAGAAATAAGAGGGGGAAAATTGGGGGGGGGAGAATGAATTAATATATATATATATATATATATAATAAAAATTAAATGGAACCTCAAAATAATAATAAGAAAAATAATAATACTATTATTGATAACATGTTAATAATTTTATTAGAATCATAACTTAATTAACAATTATAACCTAATTAAAATATTAATGATAATAATAATAATAATAGAAATAACCATTTTTTTATTAAAAAAAATCATTAAACTTTTACCTCATTTATTTTCATTTCACTTTATTTATTTTCTCTGAATTTCAGGGACACCCTACGGAGAACCGGGCGAGGTCGCGCGGTGACCCAGGTAAAGTAGCGCGGCTTCGACCGTCCCCCGCCCGTACGTTGGACACAGCCACGCCCAAAATATTCATTTATTAGTAGAATGTAAAATTTTGATTAGGCTCGTCCCGCACTTTGATGAATATTAAAAAAAGTGAATAAAAATAATAAAAATAATATTAATAAATTAATTAAAAAAAGTTTTTAAAATCCAGGTGTGACAAGTACTATTTGTCAAGAATCGTCATGAGAGTGATACACTAAAAGATCTGAGGAGATACGATACATCCGATAAGGATCACAGCTAGGACCATGTGGAGATACCGACAACTCAATCTGGATTAACCTGCTAAGTAGAGGATTGAAACCTAGTGAAGTTGGTCACGTCAATATTGAAGACTCTACCTAGGGCATAAAGAAGGAATAAAGGATCCTTTATAGGCCTCTTTGGGGATTCCAACAACTATATCCTAAAAGTTCTACTGATGGGATCATACTCCATTGAGTTAGAAATGATACTTATAAAGCTTCAAGGAAATGATAAATGGAATGAACCCTAATAAAACTCATCCAAGATATAGTGGAAGAGGGAATCAATTCATGTAGAAAAGAGAGGATACATAGTGAGTAGTAGTCACACCCCCGTACCCCTTGACCCTAGGTATTACCTCTATAATTGGACCATGTAACTAGATATATATCCTATTTATAACATCCCATTGGTCTCATAAGGACCTTCTTTTTGTAAGGGTACCAACATTGCTGGAGACACGTCAAACAAACACTCTGTTTGAAAGATATGGGCGTTTTAGTGAAAAGGTCCGACCCGAGCCCAGTCCAGGTCCGGTTCGGGTCTGACCTAGTTCGGTCGACCAGAACAGACCTGGTTTGGTTGACCTGACCTGACCCGGTCCACTGGTCCTAGTTTGGTCTGGTCCACTGGGCCTGTAGGGCCGCCTGGTGCAACCCGACTCCCTTGGGCCGCCTGGCGCGACCCGCATATACACAGGCTGGCTGGCCTACCACACACGGTCTGCCCGAAACGCAAGCCCCCTGGTCCACACAGTGCCACACCAAATCTCATGTGGTCGAACTACTATTATTGTGTGCTCCGCCTACCTGTGGCCTCACCTTCGCTGCGGGCTCCTTCTTCGCAACCGAGCCATGTTCCACATGGCGCCGGGGTGCCGCTATGCCGTGCGCCACTGCATCCACGAGCTCTGATCATCCTCAAGTGCTTAATTTTTCAAAACAATGTTACTTTCATGATCCTCGGGTCATGTTCTACACTACCTCAGTCTTTGGTTCATCTTACCATCACTCTGGGGGTCTGATCGCATTCAGAGCATCCCAGAAAATCGTGCTGTGACCACAACGGTCCAATGTTGAATAATTCCAAGAATGGGGGTATGAAAAGAAAAAAGAATTTCTTGAGGAATGACCCTCGACGTTTTTTGTGCATCAGTCTCAATCTATTCCAATTTTTAATAAGAACAAAGAAACAATAATAGATAACCATAAACCCCAATGATTTCCCGCAATTGAGCCCATATTACAAGAACAATCGTACCGTGGGTCAACCTATTCCTTGGTTGATCCACGTTCTTCATTGATTCTAAAAATGGGGAAATAAAATCAAATAAAAATGCCCTTCCTTGATTTGGATTAGTCAAAGATAAGATTGTTATTGTCATCAAAGTTCCTTCAAATCTGGGTGTTCTGTTGATCGTTGATCCATGATCCATTGGTGTTTGTTGGAGATAGCTTTATCTCCTTACCTCAAAGAAATTCCAGGGTTATGTCATAACCCTAAATTCATGATAAAGTCATATTAAAATAAAAACCAAAGCTATATCAAATAAAATATTTTTATTAAAATATTTTTATTAAAATATTTTTATTCCCGTTATGTTGAAAAACTACTTTTCACATTTGACCCACATCGACTAATGTTAGGTATCTCCTAGGATAAAATTGCTTCTCTGAATGTAACGGTGCCCTTAGATTTCTAATCCAGGAACCTGTTTAGAAGTTATTCCACTTTTTATAGAAAACCTCTCACATGTTCTATTTAAGATTAATATTTTTCAAACATTTATTCTGGGAACACTGGACCTTAGAATAGCACGCTGTCTCAGTGCCTGGTCTCAAAATAATTCCATATAATATTTAAAATAATACATAGAAAAATCCAGGTTATTACATTCTCCCAACCTTAGGGCTTTACATCCCTGAAAATCCAAAAACATGACTACTCAAAAAGATGTGGGTATTGCCCATGAATTTGAGACCCCCGCTCCCATGTTCTCCCCTAGAGATTTCTGTGCTTCCACCAGACACACACCAAGGGAATTTCTCGCCCATGAAGGATCGTCTCCTACCGCTCATTGATCTCCATCAGGTACTCAGAAAAGGTCTCCCCATCCTCAATTTCTAGCTCTCACTGATCGATGATGTGTGATGGGTCATGCATGTACCTCCATATTTTTGAAACGTGGAAGATGTCATGTACCCGATGAAATTGTGGGGGTAGAGCTAGGCAGTACACCATATCACCAACTGAAAGGGCTGATGAACCTCAGATATAATTTGCCACCCACACCAAATCTATGCAACCCATGTCGAGGTGAGACCTGAAGGAACACATGGTCTCCATCCTCAAACTCCAAGGGTCTCTGTCTCCTATCGGAATATGAATTCTGCCAGCTATGCATAGTCTTCATCCGCTCCTGGTTGATTTGCACCTTCTTAGTTGTAGCTCACACCAACTCCGAGCCCATGAGTACTGACTCTCTTGGTTCGGTCCAGCAAAGCAGTGTCCTATAGTTTCACCCATACAGAGCCTCGAATGGTTACATACCAATGGTGGAGTGGTATCTATTGTTGTACAAAAACTCCACTAGAGGTAGGCGATCTTTCCTACTATGACAGAAGTCCAAGATGCAGTCCCATAACATTTCCTCCAAGACCTAAATGGTCCTCTCCACTTAGCCATCCATCTGGGGATAAATTGTCAGGATCAAGTGTAACTGAGTCCCAAAAACCTCCTACAATCCCTTCCACAACTAGGATGTGAAACAAACATCATGATCTGTATCAATCATCGAGGGCACTCTGTGAATCTGAACTATCTCTTGTATGTAGAGGCGTCCCAAGCTCACTACTAAACTCTTCTCTTGAATAGGTAAGAAGTGGGATAACTTAGTGAGTCAGTAACAATCACCCAGATGGTATCCTCTGCCCTAAATTTTCATAGTAATCCCATCAGTAAGTCCATCGATATTCCATCCCACTTCCACTTCGACACCTAAAGGGGTTGAGATAATCCAGCTAGAACCTAGTGCTCAGCCTTCACCTCCTGGCACGTAAGGCATCGAGAAATGAAATATGCCACTTTCTTCTTCATACTTGACCACCAAAACTAATTTTGGAGGTCTTGGTACATATTTTACATGCTAGGATGTACCTCTAAAGGATATGTGTAAATCTCCCTCAAATCCTCATCCTACAATGCCACCAGTACAGCTTTGTGTCCTCTAAAATGAACAATGTGCTCCCCACCTTTCAAATATTCATTAGAAGCATGCACTATGGTTAACTGAGAAAGTATAGTCTCATAGTTGGTATTACCAATATGTGCATTCATGACTCATTGTAATAGTGTAGGGGTAAAAACCATCGACTAGAGGTAATCTCCCCCATATACATTCATAATGGAAAACTGCAATGAGGCTAACTGCTCTGACACCTCATCCATCAACCTCTAAACATGATCACATGCTGAGAGAATCTGCCACCATGTTCCCCTTCCCATGAGTATAAACAATCTCAAATTCATAATCCTGGAGGAACTCTATACACTACCTCTATCTCAAATTTAGATCCTTATGAGTGAATATATACTTGATACTCTTGTTATTATAGTAGACGATAAACAGCTCACCCATCAGGTAGTGTCACCATATCTTCAATGTAAAGACTACCCCTATAAGCTCAATATTGTAGTTCATATAGTTCTTCTCATGTGGTCTCAATTGGTATGAACCATAGGCAATCAATTATTGCCTCTGTATCAGGACACAACCATGACTGGTTTCTAATGCATCACAGAACACTACGTACTCGACACCCTCCTCCGGTAATCTCAAGATCAGTGAACTCATGAAACTTTATCTCAACTACTGAAAATCTTGTAGGCACTTCTCTGTCCATATGATAGGATTCCCCTTTTGGTTGAAAACTATCATAGGTGATGATATCTTAGAGAAATTAGGTATGAATCTCTTGTAATAGCCTGCCAGCCCAAGAAAGCTCCGAACCTCCATCATTCTCCTAGGTGGCTCCCATGCTAACACAACCTTGACCTTGGTCAGGTCCACTGCCACTCCATCTACTAAGATAACATGTCCTAGAAAGTGGACCACCTGAATCCATAACTGGCACTTCGAGAGTTTCCCATAAATATGGTGCTCTCAGAGTAAATCCAAAACCATCCTTAAGTGTCTCCTGTGCTCATACTTGGACATAGAGTACATAAGGATATTGTCGATAAAGACTACCATGAACCGGTCTAAGTATGAACAGAAGATATGGTTCATGAGTCCCATGAACACTGTTAGGGAATTCTTTATGCCAAAGGGCATCACTAAGTACTCATAATGATCACAATGAAATATAAAATCCATCTTCAGTATATCCTATTCCCTTACTTGCAACTGGTGACAACCTTATTGAAGGTAAAACTTCAGGAAACATTATGATCCACTCAACTGGCCGAAGAGGTCATAAATACTTGGTAGTGGATACTTGTTCTTCACTATCACCTAGTTTAGCTGCCATTAGTACACACACAACCTCAAGCTCCCATATTACTTTTTGGAAAATAACACTAGGGATGCCTCGGGTGAAACACTAGGTCTCATGAAGCCCTTACTTTACAAGTCCTCCAACTGCACCCTCAGCTCACAAAGCTCTATGGGAGAAATCTGATATACTGGTGAGGATATAGGTTCTATCCCAAAGTGTAAGTCGATGAATAAGTATATCTCACAACAAGGAGGTAATCCTAGAACATCTCTATAGAGGAAAACCTCATACTCTACCACTATTGCTGGGGACTGGAAACCCATAACATATTCTCCACTGAGGGTCAAGCTAGCCAAGTGATGAGTGATCGGTTGTGCCTTGCTATGCATGAGTCCATCATATGCTTCATAGGTTTCCTTTTCACCAACAAAGGATAACCTTGTTCCATCACTACAGACACACTACACCCTTCAACTAAAACATTCAATCTAGGCATAGACTGATGATAACCAATCCATACCGAGAATGACGTCATAAGGCCTCGACGTTACCACCAAGAGGTTCTAACCGAAAATCTCAGCTCCAAGGGTAAGGTTACACTATCATCATATATGTGTGATCATCGAGTCTCCTCCCATAGGTGTATCCAAGCGTAAGGTTCATTTCACCGATTCTAATGGAATAACAATGTCTCATACATGATATGTGGCGAGAAAGGAATGTCTAGAACCTGTGTCAATTAGTACTACAACTAAAGTAAAAAAGTCATAGATTATACCTTGAATCGTCCCTAGATCACTTGAGTCATAAGCCTTGACTGCAGGCAGCTATCCCCACACCCATCCTCCATCTACCTAAGCCTATCACATACCACCTGGGGGTGGTGGTGGTAACAAGTTGAAATGTCGACCACCTCCTACTGATCTCCCAGATCCTCTACCATGTCCGCCACCTTGAAAATGTACCTACTCCTGCCTCTACCTCGATGGTCCATCCACTGTATCCCTATCAGCTGCATGGTGTATTGGAAAATCTCGAGTGAGATTCCCTCTACAATAACATGATTAGCACCAAATATCTTTAGGATGACTGGATCCACCCTATGAACCCTAAACTGTAGATCCTCTATCCTGGGACCTCCTCATGAAACATCTCCCATGTTCGAATCCCTGAGGATGACGTCGGCTCCCTGATACTAAGGTATCTACACCTTCCTATCCTCTAATGACTGTAACCAACTTTCTCCGATCATCTAGGAAGCTCTTGACTACTAAAGACTGATCAAGAACCCCAGCATAAGTAGGAATTCTCAGATGGATAATACTGGCTCAGATTTCTCTATGCAGACCTCTCTCGAAGGTCCAAGACCAAAAGTGCTGATCTATAACCATATCCATAATGTACCAAGAAAGGTTTTTAAACATTGATAAATAATTATCTACTATCATACTGCACTGCTGCAACTGAATAAGCTCCTGTATACACACATCTCCCAGTGTAATTGGAAAAAAATCCTCTCTGAATAGGTGCTTGAACTCTTTCCTCAAGAGAGTCACCTCATCATGAGTCTAGATATCCAAAATCCACCATCTCCATACTGAGGCCTATAGAAGGCTTTCCTCTAAGACCACCATATTATCCGTTGGTATCTTGACTAGATGAAAAACTCAGGTCACTGACTCGATCTAGTCCTCAGTTACCTGAGGGTTGGGCTCACCTAAGAACCTAAGGGTCTCTGTCTCTAAAAATCATGAAGCATTATTAGCCTGCGCTCCTCATTTACTAGTATTATAGGTACCACATGCTACTCCACAAGTGGATTTACAACTAGTGTGCTACATGGAGGCAAAATCTTGGAAACTTGTCCTTATATTGAAGCCTCATCACTGAGAAGGTTATCCTTATGATTGAGCCGCTGAATCCTGGATAGTATGAATCGTAGAGGAATCCAGTAGGAAACAAGATATACCAAATTCAATGATTATATCTGGATAGCTAAATCATGAAGGACATAGAAATCACAACCAATTCCTATTTGATGCATGTACCATTGTTTTCCTTGAAACTAGTGTTCTCTTGTACTGAGTCTAAAAGAAAGTTATCAGATTCCTAGTGTATGGATATGTTGGCTGCCACACCAATACTAGAGTCTATAGCCTAAAATCTGAACTCGAAACACTCAAAACTATTTCCCCAAACCAATCTCATAGACTCTCAATCCTATGGTAGAACTAACATGCCTCTGATACCACTCTGTCACGACCTGTCCCAGAGGGGTCTATGGCGTGACTCCCTAAGCCTACCTCCAATAGGCCAGGTAATAGTGACTCACACCAAGTAGGCATATAACTAAGATGGGAGGCATTTACTTAGTACATGTATGCACACACACATCTCTAAGCCTGCAAATGCTAAAATGTAGAAACACTAAGTAAAAAATGAATGCAAACCACTATAACCCACAACCAGAGTACAATAGTGAAAATGATGGAAATTAAATAGGGACAAAATACAAGCCCACCAAAAAGAAAGTATGTAAAAAAATTCATGAAACTCATTCACAGAAAACCCTACTTGAAAGAAAGGTACTGGGTTACTGTCTGAAGCCATAGGAACACCACGGTCTGTCTGATCTCACAAGGCTTTGTCCAATCATGGTCTTCCCTAAACTATATCAAAAGGTCACTCATCTTCACAAGACACAAAATGTGTGGGAAAAGATCATGTAGAGGTGAGTATAACAATAATTTGTAGGACATCCTGAAACCACAAAGAATAACACAAAGGAAAGTACAATCATCTCTAAAAAAGTATATGTCTAAAACATATAACAATAATATCATGATATACTCAAACCATACCACACATCCTAGGGTATTTCAAAACAACTTCATACCACCACTAGGGATTCATCATGAATATTCGACAAAGCACTCATTTGGGAGAACACACTCTTGTGTTTGATAAAACTGATGACGTCCATCCAAGAAGTACTGTTTGTTGGAAACCATCATGAGAGAGATATGCTAAAAGATATAAAGAGATATGATACATAAGATGAGGATGAAAATGAGGGCCATGAGGTGATAACAAAAACTCAATATGGATTAAAATGCTAATAGTGGATTGATTCTCAGTGATGTTGGTCATGTCAATATCAAAAACTCTATCTGGGGCATGAAGAAGGAATAGAGGACCCACTCCAAGCCTCTTGGGGGATTATAATAACTCTATCCTAGAAGTCCTACTAAAGGGATCATACTACTGTTAATAGGAAACAATACCGAAAAAACTTTAGGGTAATGATAAATGGAATGAAACCTAATGAAACTCATCCAAGATATTAATGAAGATGGAATCATTTCACGTACAAATTTTATGGTGCACAATGTGTAGTAGTCACACTCACCGTACCCCCAGACCCTGAGTACTACCTATGTAAATGGCCCATTCCATTAAATATATGTCTGAGTTATAACCCACCATTGGTCTCATAAAGACCATCTCGTCTCAAGGGTCCCAATGCCACTGACAGTGCATCAAACAGAAGTTTTGTTTGAAAGGTATGTCTGTTTTAGTGAAAAGGTATGACTCAGGTATAACCTGACCTGCTGGCTGACCTGACCAGATCTGTTAGTCCCAATCTATCCCAGACCATTGGGCGTGGGCCGACCCAGATCGTTGGGCCATCTGGCGTAGCCTGACTCCCTTGGCCTGACCCACATACACATAGGTCGACCGGCCTTCCGCACGCGGTCCTCTCTGACCGCGTGCCCCCTGGTCCACGTGGTGCCACACCTCATCACACACGGTCAACTTTCCTTGTATTCATGGACCCCATGCACTCCACCTAACCACAGCCTCACTACCATAGTGCACCCATTCTTTGTGGCTGATCCGCGTTCCACATGACTGTCGCCTCCGACGTGGTGCCGACGTGCCGTGCCGCCGTGCACCGCCATGCGTCGCCGGTTTTTGTCACTGGGGTTGCTGCTTCCACGGGACACCGATCATCCTCTAGTGATATGTTTTTCAAAATTAAGCTACTTACATGATCCTCTAGTTGAGTTCTAAACTACCTTGGGATCTACTTCATCTTTCCATCACTACGGGGGTACGATCACGGTCGGAACCTCTCGGAAAGTTGAGCCGCGACCACGAGGGTCCAACGATGAAGAAATCCAAGAACTGGGGTTAGAAAAGCACAAAGAACACCATGAGGAATGAACCTTGACCTTTTTTTTATCATTCTCAATATGTTCCCATTATAAGAAGAACTAAGAAACAAGAATAGATAATAATAAACCCTAATGATTTCCTACAATTAATCCCATCTCACAAGAACGATCAAATCATAGGTCAACCTATTCATTGGTTGATCCAAATTTATAATTTATTATAGAAATGGGGAAATAAAATCCAAGAACAATGCCTTACCTCAATTCATATTAGTCGCAGATGAAGGATTGTTGTCGTCATTGAATATCCTTCAAATCCGGGTGCATTGTTGATCGTCGATCCCCGATCCACTGGTGTTTGTTAGAGATAAATCTATCTCCTTAACTCATAGGAATTATGTGGTTATGTCATAAACCTGAATTACTAACAAAGGCATATTAAAAGAAAAACCAATGCTTTGTTAAATAAAATATTTCTATTCCTGTTATGTCCAAAAACTACTTTTCACAGTCGACCTACATCGGTTGATATTAGGCCTTGCCTAGGGTAAATTCTATACTCTGAAAGAAACAGTACCTTCATATTTCTGATCCAGGTACCCATTTATAAGTTATTCCAGTTTTTTTGTAAAACCGCTCACACGTGCTTTTTAATTTTTAATATTTTTCAAACATTTATTCTAGGAACACTGGGCCTCAGAATCTCATTCCGTCTTAGTTCCTGGTCTGAAAATAATTCCATATAATATTTAAAATAATACACTAAATAATCCAGAACATTACACCTAAATAGGTTTTCTGAAGAAGTGGTATCTTTTTTAATCGATCATTTTTATTTAATTTATTCTTCAAACTCCTTAAAATCTTATTTAAAAATGAAAATATAATAATATTTATATATACCATATACCTGGTTTTTATTCTATTAATTTAATATGATAAATCCATATCCTCTTCTAGTAAATGGGAAACAAAACCACCATCCATATAAATAGTGGACTACCACCTCACGAATCGATATAATTCAATTTCGATGACAGCCTCTCTTGAATGGTTATAATAATGGATTTAATATATATATACATATTATATTAATGATTTATTTATAATTCTAGAAAATAAATATATCATATACTTTCTCACCTTCATATTATTGAAAAATGATAATGTCGTTCATGCGTACATATCAATTACCACCTTCATGAAGAGATGTGATTCATTTTTCACCAATGTATCACATTATTAGTACATATAATATTATTTAAAAAAATAATATGGTATTTATAAAATATTGATAATTCTATGAAGTTAAAATAATACTTACCCTTTTTCATCATGATTGTCAAAAAATTGAAAACATTACTCTTGAATACGTACGACCTACCATCTCCATGATTGTAACATAGTTCATTTTCCCTAACCATATTTATTTATTCATTTTAAAAATATAATTGATGTAAAAAATGATAATTATTTCATGATTATTATTCTATAAATGTACAAATAATGACCTCTTTGACCATATTCAACCTACCAAAGTTATTTTGGTCATATGTGTCGAATAATGTCAAAATGTATGATGTGAACTTAACTAAATAAGTAAATTAATATAAAATGGAAATAAATAAAATAAATGTGTTAATAAATATGAAAATGTTTCCTTATAAAGTAAATAATAACATATGTTTAGTAATCAAGAAGATAAAGAATGTATGTGATGAGTCAGACCAAAGGTAAGGGATTCTGACTCAATTTATTTTCATTGAGGTATATTTTAATTTTATGCACCAATTTATTTTTATACGAGTTATATAAATATCTTTTAATTATTACATAATTAATTATTCATTTTATATGGTATTTAATTTTTCAATTTAAATTATTTTATCTAATGGTATTTGACTCAAAAGTTATTAAGTGGTAAGGGGTTTCATAACTCATTTTTTTCATTAGGTTATATTACTTCTTCAATGTGTTTGATATTATAAGATTATGTGATTAATTTAATTTAATTTTTTTTAAGAAAAATTATATGTAGATTTAAATTTATTATACAAAATCAATTCATTTATTAATCCACACTTTAACAGTATAATATTTGTAAAGGATTTCATCGTAATTTCCACTCCATTGAGACATATTTTCTAATATGAATATATTTACATTTATGGGGTTTATATATAGCACCATTGAGTTATTTAACATGAATATATATTTAATTATGATGATTAATGATTCAATTCAAGTAACTCTTTCAAGAGTAATGTTTAAAAGAAAATATAATCTTATTTCTATTTTGGATTGGGTATATTTTTTTTCCATATCCATATTTTTAAAAATTGTTCTACAAAAGTGATTTTTTATTTACTCAAATGATTTATTAAGGAAATTTTAATTTAACATTCAGTTTTTACATGTTTTTAATGGAATATTTCTAGTGTTTTCCCAAAATGGTCATTTTCCACTTTCATTATAAAAATAAAAAAGAAATGTATTCTTTTAATGTATACGACATTAGCGAACTTTCCCACTTCCATAATAGTTTTACACCCTTAAGCTTATCCTATAGGTTTATAAGGGTTTTTCAAATAAATATATTTTATGAAAACTTATTTTAGAATTTTCATTTTAATTTTAATATATTCATTAAAATAATCGATTTTACTACATAATCTACTTTCTTGATGATCATCATTCATCTCTTGATTAATATCATGGACATTAAATTTCTCTTGAAACATTCAAATTCTTGTGATAATTGGGAATTTCCTTTACATTAAATATATGTATTCCTTGAATCATTTATATTCTTATTTTCTAAATGATATACTATTTCTACATATTGTGTTTTACTTGGAATGTTATTTTATTGATAGGGGAAATATTTATATTCTCTATTCTTTACTCAATAAAGATGTTTTATGATAAAGACTATTGTTCATGAATTAAACTGATCATTCGATATATCATGAATGCATTGGGAATGTTGTGATGGGTGGGGCCCATAATTATATAGCCCCTTGATGAATTGACAGATCTCATGAGGAAAATTATTAAGCTGGATTTAAATGGATTTTTGGTGTATACCTACCCATCAATTAAAAAATATTAGCTCAAGGATTTGGTGGTATAGATATCATGATGTCTGAAATCATGATGTCCAATATTAATAAATTACATCATTTAGAATTCATTTGTTATTATACATGATATTATTTTATTGATATTATCCTTGGATTAATTTCTTTCTCAAGTTATTGGATAAATATAATGTCTTTTTAGTTATTTACCTTTCCATATCGATTATAACTTATTGATTCATGATATATTCTGATATATATAACTCTTAATAATAATCTGAGATCATATTTTTTTTTCATTTAATCAGAATATGAAGAAGGGTATTATGAATAATATCAAATATGAAATAATTTTTTGATGCTATATATTTTTTATGTCTTATGTAATATGATAATCATGTGTGTATCTAGTTTTCAAAGGATGCTAAATTATTTGATCCTATGGGGTTAGATCCATTGTATATTTGAAAATATAATAAATTAGACACCATCTATGTGTTGACAGAGTTGGGGTTTTTATAGTTGGTATCATAGTAAGTTTAGTAGAAACTGTGGGAACTAGATTTGGGAAAATATAGATTAGGGAACATAAACCTAAGAATAAATTTGGGGATAATCATGTATGGAATAACAACCTAAAGTTTAGTTATGTTAGATATTATATGGTTTCCCACTATGATTATTGTGGCCGATACTATTATTTTTGGTTTCAATCAATGGATAAAACCAGAAAGAACCACGTAAATGTTGAATGTGATGGAAAATGGGGGGATTATGAAAAACCAAATGGGATGATGACTTGATTGAAATATATTGTGAATATTCCTAATTTATTATCATGATATATGATTAATAATATGAACCTAAACCAACTCTTAGACTTAATAAATAAGATAAGGACATAATTTATTGAGATCTTATGTAGTGGAGACCATGGAAGAAATAAATATCAAATTCCTTTATGTCAGAAACAAGGAAGGTGACACCACATATAATGTCTCAATATATGATAAATTTTTTTATGTTTAGAAAATAAGGGCACCGATCAATTAATTTTCAAGGAAAAATGAATAATTCTATGGTGGGGTATGAATTTCACCCAAAGGTACCATTTATAGTTCAATGTGTTATGTTTGGAGAATATGGTTATTATCCACACCAATTCCCTAATAAAAGGGTTAACTTCTTAAAAAAATAATACCCTATTCTATTTAAATTATTAAAGTTTAAGGATGAAAGTTTTTATGTATTAGGATGTGATAATTATGTAGTAAAATGGGTATATCAATGATATTTTAGATATAAGAAAAATGAGACTTCTAAGGAATGTTCTACATTATATCTACTTTAAGTATTTGAAAAAATATGTTAAAAGGTACTAATAACCAAGAAAATTGATTTATTGGTAATTTCATGGTTGACATTGATTAAGTAAATGGGATAGTATTAGTGACATTGAAATTGGTTAGTTATTTGATAACAAATCAGTTTAGGTCATTCTTGATGAGGTTTATTGTATTTATATAAATAATATGTGATTTTATTTTAGTAACATGTATTATGTTTGTTTTTGTAAGTATATATGTTGATATGAGGCTAACTTAAGAGTTATGAATATCATCTTGAGTTTACAAGTTTAAGTCTTTCAAAATTTCCTATGCATAGATACCCTTTTTGAGGTTTTATGTGATGATATTTTGAGATGATTTAAAATTTTACAGTATTTTCAGAAGAATAATCTATTATGGATTGAATAACCCTTTAGTCCCATTTATCATTTGATTTTATTTTAATTATATTCTATTGGATAGTGATATATAGATAATCTTGATGGTTAAAAAGTGATTCATTAACACAATGATATTTTTGAGGATATTTATGGTCATACTAAGGGTTTTCTTTCATAATTAGTATCTAAATTTAACTAATGATATTATATTTAAGTTAACTTCATTATAATATTATATAGTGATTTATTAGGGTGATTAATGATAGTTATGGGATTCTTCATATTGTTGAACTATATATAACCTTTCTTTTTAACATGTGTTTTAACATAAAATATTATTTGGTAACAATGTAGTTAAATTATTGTAATCTAATTTAAGTGTTATGAGATCATCATTGAGGTTACAAAATTCATTAATGTTGAGGTTATTAAGGTTAATTAGCTTGCATTCATATTTATTTGTGGAATAATCTAAGTTGAACCTTTAGTGTTTTTGTGAAAAAATTGAGGGAAAATGTTTTATTTCTTCATATAAAGGATTATAAAATTTTCATATTATATTACCTAGTGTTAACCATTTCTGTTTTGGTTAAAATTTAAATAAAGTAGGTGTAACACCCCGAGCTTCCACGATACGCTTCTCATTCAATAATGCAATAGCTTGTATTTTACGCAACTTCGAGTTCTAAAACACCGCGACAAATCAAAGTAGCCGTTATGAATAGTAATAACCACTTTTTAAAATTATAGAAATTTTATATTTCAAAATGGACTTCATTTTTGGATTCGGAATATCGAAATTAGCCTATGTTGAATTTTTGGTATTTTTCTGAGAACTTCTAATTTTTTTATGAATAGTGAAAAATACTTAAAAACAACTTTTTTAATCAAAATAATTTATAGTGATAAGTTATACTATTTAGTGGTTTTAAAGTATAATTAGAATATATTTTTACCATTTTATCCAATGGTGTTCATTAGAATTAATTTAACATTGAAATTGGACATAAACAATTGCCAATCTTTTGATATAAATTGTTTCTTAAAAACACGCTATTTGTTGTGACAGCGGGAATTAATTATAAAATTAATTAATGAAACTTATATGTTTGGAATTTTGTAAAATAGACATCATTTTTTAATTTGGAATATCAATTATAGCTTAGGGTGAAATTTTGGCATTATTCTGAAAAACTTCAATTTTTGATGAATAGTGAAACCACTAAGTGGTAGTTAAATAACTGATTTTTCGTTTAAATGAAATATTACCACTTCTATGATTTGATTTTCAAAAATCCGACATACATGGTTGTCATTAAGAAGTAAAATGTGGTTCAATGAGATTAAAATAATTTTTGGTGAATAGTAACTTTTAAGTTCTTAATCACGATTAGAGGTAATTAGTGTAGTTTAAGGTAAAAATAATGTTTTAATAATATGAGATGAGATTAACACATGTCCTAACCTCATTGGATGTGCCATAACCGACCAAGAAAATCCATGGGTCAACTTGGGGACCCCATGGAGCCACTTTAGTTGGAAAATGACATAAATACCTTTTATTTAATGTTAAAGTAAAAAATGACACAAACATAAGATGTTTTACTAAAACAATTTTTACATGGGGTTATACAAGTCATAATTTTGACTATAAATAGTAATTGGAACTCTAAAAAGATTTCCCACATCATAGTAGTTTTTTTATAATTTTTAGACATTAAACAAATTAAATTATTTATGACATCATTATGATGCAGCGATGACCTCATTATTTACCGATTTTAATAAAATGAAAAGATAATGTACAATCCAAGGATTAGACTTGTCCAAAGACTATTGGATGGGTAGATTTCGAACCCTTATCACCTTATCCACAAATTATATAAGTGTGGGACCTTTATAATCTGAAAAGCATTGTATAATAATGTAAAATTCCCTTACATTCCAAGAGTGCCCCTCCTCTCCTCTTATAAAAGGCCCCCACCTCTACCACCTCATTCACACTTTAAATCCATTTGGATCGGCCAAACTATGCCCAAATACTCTCCCAACTTCCCTCCCTTACTCCTATAAGCCTCACTTTGGGCAGAAGTCTTCCCAAGGAAGCCTTTGGCTCAAATCAAAAAGAGTTACTCGATTTTTAAGGTAATGTCTTCTCTAATGTTGTTTTGTTTTATTTCGCTTCTCCAACCCCTTAAACTCTTTTCATTCCTTTATTTTGTAACAAAAACAGTATCTAAAATATACTAGGATTTTTTTATGATAAGGATTTGGTTTACACTTACACACACCTTCGTCTAATGGTTATAGAACATACTGTTTCTGTGGGTGGCGAAATACTGCCTCACGAAACGATGATTGTTCAAATTCTTTTAACACCTACAATGGTGGCCATTTTGATGACACTATTTTAATATATGATATATATATTATGTTTATGTTTTCCTTATGCTTCTGTATTTCTCATTTATGTCATACTTTATGATTTACATTATGGGTAAACACGATAATTTCATTTTAGGAAGTGCGGACTACCGCCCCCTCAAAGTGATGTGAATCGTTAATGCCATATGTGGGATGTATAAAGGATGGAGTAAATTATATTATATATGATATTATACTGGAACTATATTATACCTTTATATAATTATGATTTCATTCCATTAAATACGAAATAGAAATGAAAGTAGCGTTCATGCGTACGTACGGCTTACCGTCTCCATGAACGGTGCATTTCATTTCTTACCTCTAAATGTTATGTAATATTATGAATGAATGTATATACTGGATATATATGATATATATGACATCTAAATCATGAATATAATTCTGGAGATAATGGATATTCTACCACATAAACAACTTGTAATTATAAGAAGTTTATTGTTGACTCAAGTACCAAAGATCGACAAAACGACCGTTATTAACTTAAATAATTACATAATGTTCATAACATGGTAATAAGTGATATAAAAGGAATAATGAACATGAAAAATGTTCTTAAGTAAATAGAAATTAACTCTAGTTTATTATTCATGAGGTTAAAGAATGGTCAAGTCAGGACAAGACGCAAGGTAAGGGAATTTCTTAACCCAATTTCCATTCTTTGGGTTAATCTCCTACTTTCAAATTATGTCATGATATTATTATGTATTATTTTGTATTTTTTACTTTCTTTATGTGTACCTATTGTGAATACACATAATAGATCTATTTTATTTTAAAAATTATCTTTTTAAGGACTTCGTCTCAATCTCCTTTCATTGAGGCATATTTGGTTTTATACACAACTTTCTTTTATACGGTGTATAAAACCCTTTGACTTTTACATTTATTCAAAAGGAATCTTTTTTATACGAAGCGTTTCACTAAACGACAAAAAGGGAATGTTTTTCTTTCCGTACTTATGCGGCGACAATGACTTCTCCGCCGCCGTGACCATTATTTGCGTTTCAGCTTCCTCTACAAGCCATCATTTTTTTAATGAAAAATAAATACAAAGTTTTAACTTTCTTTTATTTTGGTATTGAAAATGGTTTTGAAAGCGTTTTTATTATATCAATATGTTGTATTGATATCTTGTGATTGAAATGTGGAAATATTATGTTTCCTTTATGCATGTTTTATGTGATACGATTATGTTATGGTTTATGATATGTTTAAACCTATTCATATGAGGAATGCATTGGACTTAACATGTGACGGGTGGAGCCCTCTATAGCTCCTCGATGAATCGGTAGGTCTCATGAGACAACTAGACGTGGAATTGGCCGAGGCCCTTTCCCAATTTGATTTATGGTTTTGGCTGAGGCCTTAATCATTTTAGACGTCTTGGCCGAGGCCTTGACAAAATGTTTCAGAATGTCTGGTATTATGCATTATATCATTATAAAAGTGGTTATTGATGTTGCATGGGATTATTAGATTAATAGAATATCCATGTGAGTAAGTAAATGGCATTATTGAATTTTATTTTTGCCATATTATGCTAAAGTTCAAGTTTAAAAAGGCTTTTGTTTTAGTTATACATTTCCTTAAATGTTAATGATTATTTATTAAAGCTTCCGCAATATTGTTATCCTTACTGAGCATCTGAGCTCACCCCTTTCAATGTTTTAATATTTTCCAGGATGTGAAGAAGTATTTTATGAATGACCTGCAGAGATATTCAGAAGAGGATATGAGTGTGGACTATGGAGACTTTGTTATTGTAGTTTTTCACCTTATGATGTAATGTAAGACTTATGAATGTATCTAGTGTTTCCAAGGCTACTAAACTAATCGGTCTTTCGAGACATGATCTTTTGTGATCATGCCAATGTTACAAAGTAATGCACTGACTCTGGGTAGCTGGGGTTGGGGCGTTACAGTTGGTATCAGAGGCAGTTTAGTACTAACCTTGAAAGCTAGATTTAGATAAACTCTGATTAGAGCACATAGCCCAAAGATAGACTTTGAGAATTAGTATAGAATAACTTCCTAGAATTTTGTTATTGTATAGATTTTGTGAGTTTTCCGAGCAATACATCCCTGTCTGGATATGAGCAGGTAGAGGCGGCTCTGGCGCATATGTACCTAGGGGTAAAACCCAAAAACACCGCTTTGAGCTAGAATCGAATGGAAACTGGTGCACGACAATGGGCCTTGCTGCACTCTTGGTTACGACACTCCCGGGGGATATGCTTTGGATAATTCTCATTTTCTTTATAAACCACTATGAAGGGTTATGAGTATATACTTCCTCAAAGAAAACATTTTTATGGATTATATCCATAAATAGTTCAATTTATGTTAAGTATCTTACAAGTATGGAATTATGTATTTTGATTCATAAACTAATATAGTTTATGCCATTGTCTAGAAATGACGCCTAGTGGAAGGAATGGAAACCGTATCAATGCACGCACTCCGTGTAGGGATTGCCCTCCTGCTCAAGATAATTATTGTGGATCTGGAGATACAACTGGTGCTGATCAACTTATTACCATACTGGGACAACTCACTCAGGTTATGAATAATAACCTTACTCGTATGGAGCACCCTGATCCGCAACGTGGAGGGTCAATGTTAGACCGCTTCATGAGGCAACAACCACCAACATTTAATGGGGGTACAAATCCGTTAGTAGCTGAGCAATGGATAAACTCCTAAGAGAAAATATTCCACGCCTTGGGGAGTAGTGAAAGGGAAAAGGTTATCATGGCAGTTTACCGCCTCACTGGAGATGCTGATCAATGGTGGTCATTGATTCAAAACACAAAGGAAGATGATGAAATTTCGAATATGTAATGGAGGGAGTTCAAAGATCTTTTCTTAGAAAAATACTTTCCTCATGACCATAGAGCAGATATGGAAAGACAATTTATGATTCTGAAACAAAAGGAGGATGAGAATGTCGCAAAGTATGAGGCCAAATTTACAAGGTTAGCGAGGTATGCTGCAGATTATATATGTAAACCAAGAGGTAAGATTGATCGTTTCTTTGATGGGTTAAAACCATTTCTCCGTCGAGCTTTAGTATAACAATCGTTCTCAACATACGAAGATATTGTCTCATGTGCTATCAAGACAGAAAAGGAATTCTCTAAGTCTCATGACAACAAAGTAAAGCAAGAGAAGAAGAGAACGGTGGAACAAGAGATAGATAAAGGGAAAAAGGGAAAGAAGGATTTTCCATTATGTGATAATTGTGGGAATAATCACTCTGGTACTTGCCTAAAAGGAATGGGAGTTTGTTATAAATGTGGAAAAAAAGGTCACCAGGCGCGTGATTGCAAGGGAAAGAAAGAGGCTATCAATGTTGAATTCTACAATTGTAGGGAAATGGGGCATTATACAAATGAATGTCCTAATCGTCAGGGAAAATTACCTCAGAAAAGGCCAAGGGATCAAGGAAAATCTTATGCTGTTAATACAGTTGAAGCAGAATAATTAATGTATTGGTGCTTTTGGACTCATGGATTATATTCTGGTTATTAGAATAATGTGATATATATATATAAGGATTGTATTGAAGTACTTGTTGATTTCATTAAGGTTTTAATATTATGAAGGTAATCATATTTTTAGTATGTGACAAAAAGAGAAACTTTAATTTGTTTGGGGAATCTGATAAATTGATTTTGGAATTAAGAGACCTTTTAGAGAAAGTCTGGACAGAGGTATTTTGGATAACTGTAAAGGTTGGAGTGGATTAAGTTGATCTTTGGATAGTATTGTTTAAGGTTAAAAAATTTATGAAGATTATTTTTGGAATATTATAATACTATAGTTTTAGGAAAAGGACAACCTGCAGGGTGGGGCATAACCCGTCGCGTCGGACAAAGCTGCAGGAATCGAACCCACAATCATAGTGCGACAGACCTTTATTTACTACCACTAGCCTACAAGAAGTCCCTGGTTATTACAAAATAATTTTACTAATCTAAATGGTATGTGTTAACATTTGGAACCTTATACAATTAGGATAAGTATAATATTTTTGAGTTCTATTATCTTTTTGAGTGAAAGATGAGTTGAAGGTTGAAACTCTAATTGTCAAGCATAAATATATATATAACTATCTCTTATTCAATGAATAAATTAATTCTTAAACTTTAGTAAAGGGATATTAAAACAAAAAAATGTGTTATCCTAATACCTTATGTCTTATTGAACTGATGATATTTTAAATCAACATAGATTGAAGTCTTTGAGGCCCTCAATTTGATAGTTGATTGTGATTGATGACCTCAATCACTCCCTACAAATATTTACATTTTTCCTCCAATTATATGTCTCTAATTTCCACCAATGTTCTCCTTATCGAGATCATAATTTGGTGGTGACTTTCTTATTTCCATTTCCCTCTTATTAAGACTAAATTTTATTAACCTTATTTTCGATGTGGGTTTTCCACAAAGGTATTTTCTATTTTCAACCTTTTATTTTCAATTTTTTTTTTCAAATTACGAGGATGCAATTTATTGAAGGAGGGGAGAATGTAACACCCTGAGCTTCCACGATATGCTTCTCATTCAATAATGCAATAGCTTGCATTGTACGCAACTTCGAGTTCTAAAACACCGCGACTAATCAAAGTAGCCGTTATGAATAGTAATAACCACTTTTTAAAATTATATAAATTTTATATTTCAAAATGGACTTCATTTTTGGATTCGGAATATCGAAATTAGCCTATGTTGAATTTTTGGTATTTTTCTGAGAACTTCTAATTTTTTTATGAATAGTGAAAAATACTTAAAAACAACTTTTTTAATAAAAATAATTTATAGTGATAAGTTATACTATTTAGTGGTTTTAAAGTATAATTAGAATATATTTTTACCATTTTATCCAATGGTGTTCATTAGAATTAATTTAACATTGAAATTGGACATAAACAATTGCCAATCTTTTGATATAAATTGTTTCTTAAAAACACGCTATTTGTTGTGACAGCGGGAATTAATTATAAAATTAATTAATGAAACTTATATGTTTGGAATTTTGTAAAATAGACATCATTTTTGAATTCGGAATATCAATTATAGCTTAGGGTGAAATTTTGGCATTATTCTGAAAAACTTCAATTTTTGATGAATAGTGAAACCACTAAGTGGTAGTTAAATAACTGATTTTTCGTTTAAATGAAATATTACCACTTCTGTGATTTGATTTTCAAAAATCCGACATACATGGTTGTCATTAAGAAGTAAAATGTGGTTCAATGAGATTAAAATAATTTTTGGTGAATAGTAACTTTTAAGTTCTTAATCACGATTAGAGGTAATTAGTGTAGTTTAAGGTAAAAATAATGTTTTAATAATATGAGATGAGATTAACACATGTCCTAACCTCATTGGATGTGCCATAACCGACCAAGAAAATCCATGGGTCAACTTGGGGAACCCATGGAGCCACTTTAGTTGGAAAATGACATAAATACCTTTTATTTAATGTTAAAGTAAAAAATGACACAAACATAAGATGTTTTACTAAAACAATTTTTACATGGGGTTATACAAGTCATAATTTTGACTATAAATAGTAATTGGAACTCTAAAAAGATTTCCCACATCATAGTAGTTTTTTTATAATTTTTAGACATTAAACAAATTAAATTATTTATGACATCATTATGATGCAGCGATGACCTCATTATTTACCGATTTTAATAAAATGAAAAGATAATGTACAATCCAAGGATTAGACTTGTCCAAAGACTATTGGATGGGTAGATTTCGAACCCTTATCACCTTATCCACAAATTATATAAGTGTGGGACCTTTATAATCTGAAAAGCATTGTATAATAATGTAAAATTCCCTTACATTCCAAGAGTGCCCCTCCTCTCCTCTTATAAAAGGCCCCCACCTCTACCACCTCATTCACACTTTAAATCCATTTGGATCGGCCAAACTATGCCCAAATACTCTCCCAACTTCCCTCCCTTACTCCTATAAGCCTCACTTTGGGCAGAAGTCTTCCCAAGGAAGCCTTTGGCTCAAATCAAAAAGAGTTACTCGATTTTTAAGGTAATGTCTTCTCTAATGTTGTTTTGTTTTATTTTGCTTCTCCAACCCCTTAAACTCTTTTCATTCCTTTATTTTGTAACAAAACCAGTATCTAAAATATACTAGGATTTTTTTATGATAAGGATTTGGTTTACACTTACACACACCTTCGTCTAATGGTTATAGAACATACTGTTTCTGTGGGTGGCGAAATACTGCCTCACGAAACGATGATTGTTCAAATTCTTTTAACACCTACAATGGTGGCCATTTTGATGACACTATTTTAATATATGATATATATATTATGTTTATGTTTTCCTTATGCTTCTGTATTTCTCATTTATGTCATACTTTATGATTTACATTATGGGTAAACACGATAATTTCATTTTAGGAAGTGCGGACTACCGCCCCCTCAAAGTGATGTGAATCGTTAATGCCATATGTGGGATGTATAAAGGATGGAGTAAATTATATTATATATGATATTATACTGGAACTATATTATACCTTTATATAATTATGATTTCATTCCATTAAATACGAAATAGAAATGAAAGTAGCGTTCATGCGTACGTACGGCTTACCGTCTCCATGAACGGTGCATTTCATTTCTTACCTCTAAATGTTATGTAATATTATGAATGAATGTATATACTGGATATATATGATATATATGACATCTAAATCATGAATATAATTCTGGAGATAATGGATATTCTACCACATAAACAACTTGTAATTATAAGAAGTTTATTGTTGACTCAAGTACCAAAGATCGACAAAACGACCGTTATTAACTTAAATAATTACATAATGTTCATAACATGGTAATAAGTGATATAAAAGGAATAATGAACATGAAAAATGTTCTTAAGTAAATAGAAATTAACTCTAGTTTATTATTCATGAGGTTAAAGAATGGTCAAGTCAGGACAAGACGCAAGGTAAGGGAATTTCTTAACCCAATTTCCATTCTTTGGGTTAATCTCCTACTTTCAAATTATGTCATGATATTATTATGTATTATTTTGTATTTTTTACTTTCTTTATGTGTACCTATTGTGAATACACATAATAGATCTATTTTATTTTAAAAATTATCTTTTTAAGGACTTCGTCTCAATCTCCTTTCATTGAGGCATATTTGGTTTTATACACAACTTTCTTTTATACGGTGTATAAAACCCTTTGACTTTTACATTTATTCAAAAGTAATCTTTTTTATACGAAGCGTTTCACTAAACGACAAAAAGGGAATGTTTTTCTTTCCGTACTTATGCGGCGACAATGACTTCTCCGCCGCCGTGACCATTATTTGCGTTTCAGCTTCCTCTACAAGCCATCATTTTTTTAATGAAAAATAAATACAAAGTTTTAACTTTCTTTTATTTTGGTATTGAAAATGGTTTTGAAAGCGTTTTTATTATATCAATATGTTGTATTGATATCTTGTGATTGAAATGTGGAAATATTATGTTTCCTTTATGCATGTTTTATGTGATACGATTATGTTATGGTTTATGATATGTTTAAACCTATTCATATGAGGAATGCATTGGACTTAACATGTGACGGGTGGAGCCCTCTATAGCTCCTAGATGAATCGGTAGGTCTCATGAGACAACTAGACGTGGAATTGGCCGAGGCCCTTTCCCAATTTGATTTATGGTTTTGGCTGAGGCCTTAATCATTTTAGACGTCTTGGCCGAGGCCTTGACAAAATGTTTCAGAATGTCTGGTATTATGCATTATATCATTATAAAAGTGGTTATTGATGTTGCATGGGATTATTAGATTAATAGAATATCCATGTGAGTAAGTAAATGGAATTATTGAATTTTATTTTTGCCATATTATGCTAAAGTTCAAGTTTAAAAAGGCTTTTGTTTTAGTTATACATTGCCTTAAATGTTAATGATTATTTATTAAAGCTTCCGCAATATTGTTATCCTTACTGAGCATCTGAGCTCACCCCTTTCAATGTTTTAATATTTTCCAGGATGTGAAGAAGTATTTTATGAATGACCTGCAGAGATATTCAGAAGAGGATATGAGTGTGGACTGTGGAGACTTTGTTATTGTAGTTTTTCACCTTATGATGTAATGTAAGACTTATGAATGTATCTAGTGTTTCCAAGGCTACTAAACTAATCGGTCTTTCGAGACATGATCTTTTGTGATCATGCCAATGTTACAAAGTAATGCACTGACTCTGGGTAGCTGGGGTTGGGGCGTTACAGTTGGTATCAGAGGCAGTTTAGTACTAACCTTGAAAGCTAGATTTAGATAAACTCTGATTAGAGCACATAGCCCAAAGATAGACTTTGAGAATTAGTATAGAATAACTTCCTAGAATTTTGTTATTGTATAGATTTTGTGAGTTTTCCGAGCAATACATCCCTGTCTGGATATGAGCAGGTAGAGGCGGCTCTGGCGCATATGTACCTAGGGGTAAAACCCAAAAACACCGCTTTGAGCTAGAATCGAATGGAAACTGGTGCACGACAATGGGCCTTGCTGCACTCTTGGTTACGACACTCCCGGGGGATATGCTTTGGATAATTCTCATTTTCTTTATAAACCACTATGAAGGGTTATGAGTATATACTTCCTCAAAGAAAACATTTTTATGGATTATATCCATAAATAGTTCAATTTATGTTAAGTATCTTACAAGTATGGAATTATGTATTTTGATTCATAAACTAATATAGTTTATGCCATTGTCTAGAAATGACGCCTAGTGGAAGGAATGGAAACCGTATCAATGCACGCACTCCGTGTAGGGATTGCCCTCCTGCTCAAGATAATTATTGTGGATCTGGAGATACAACTGGTGCTGATCAACTTATTACCATACTGGGACAACTCACTCAGGTTATGAATAATAACCTTACTCGTATGGAGCACCCTGATCCGCAACGTGGAGGGTCAATGTTAGACCGCTTCATGAGGCAACAACCACCAACATTTAATGGGGGTACAAATCCGTTAGTAGCTGAGCAATGGATAAACTCCTAAGAGAAAATATTCCACGCCTTGGGGAGTAGTGAAAGGGAAAAGGTTATCATGGCAGTTTACCGCCTCACTGGAGATGCTGATCAATGGTGGTCATTGATTCAAAACACAAAGGAAGATGATGAAATTTCGAATATGTAATGGAGGGAGTTCAAAGATCTTTTCTTAGAAAAATACTTTCCTCATGACCATAGAGCAGATATGGAAAGGCAATTTATGATTCTGAAACAAAAGGAGGATGAGAATGTCGCAAAGTATGAGGCCAAATTTACAAGGTTAGCGAGGTATGCTGCAGATTATATATGTAAACCAAGAGGTAAGATTGATCGTTTCTTTGATGGGTTAAAACCATTTCTCCGTCGAGCTTTAGTATAACAATCGTTCTCAACATACGAAGATATTGTCTCATGTGCTATCAAGACAGAAAAGGAATTCTCTAAGTCTCATGACAACAAAGTAAAGCAAGAGAAGAAGAGAACGGTGGAACAAGAGATAGATAAAGGGAAAAAGGGAAAGAAGGATTTTCCATTATGTGATAATTGTGGGAATAATCACTCTGGTACTTGCCTAAAAGGAATGGGAGTTTGTTATAAATGTGGAAAAAAAGGTCACCAGGCGCGTGATTGCAAGGGAAAGAAAGAGGCTATCAATGTTGAATTCTACAATTGTAGGGAAATGGGGCATTATACAAATGAATGTCCTAATCGTCAGGGAAAATTACCTCAGAAAAGGCCAAGGGATCAAGGAAAATCTTATGCTGTTAATACAGTTGAAGCAGAATAATTAATGTATTGGTGCTTTTGGACTCATGGATTATATTCTGGTTATTAGAATAATGTGATATATATATATAAGGATTGTATTGAAGTACTTGTTGATTTCATTAAGGTTTTAATATTATGAAGGTAATCATATTTTTAGTATGTGACAAAAAGAGAAACTTTAATTTGTTTGGGGAATCTGATAAATTGATTTTGGAATTAAGAGACCTTTTAGAGAAAGTCTGGACAGAGGTATTTTGGATAACTGTAAAGGTTGGAGTGGATTAAGTTGATCTTTGGATAGTATTGTTTAAGGTTAAAAAATTTATGAAGATTATTTTTGGAATATTATAATACTATAGTTTTAGGAAAAGGACAACCTGCAGGGTGGGGCATAACCCGTCGCGTCGGACAAAGCTGCAGGAATCGAACCCACAATCATAGTGCGACAGACCTTTATTTACTACCACTAGCCTACAAGAAGTCCCTGGTTATTACAAAATAATTTTACTAATCTAAATGGTATGTGTTAACATTTGGAACCTTATACAATTAGGATAAGTATAATATTTTTGAGTTCTATTATCTTTTTGAGTGAAAGATGAGTTGAAGGTTGAAACTCTAATTGTCAAGCATAAATATATATATAACTATCTCTTATTCAATGAATAAATTAATTCTTAAACTTTAGTAAAGGGATATTAAAACAAAAAAATGTGTTATCCTAATACCTTATGTCTTATTGAACTGATGATATTTTAAATCAACATAGATTGAAGTCTTTGAGGCCCTCAATTTGATAGTTGATTGTGATTGATGACCTCAATCACTCCCTACAAATATTTACATTTTTCCTCCAATTATATGTCTCTAATTTCCACCAATGTTCTCCTTATCGAGATCATAATTTGGTGGTGACTTTCTTATTTCCATTTCCCTCTTATTAAGACTAAATTTTATTAACCTTATTTTCGATGTGGGTTTTCCACAAAGGTATTTTCTATTTTCAACCTTTTATTTTCAATTTTTTTTTTCAAATTACGAGGATGCAATTTATTGAAGGAGGGGAGAATGTAACACCCTGAGCTTCCACGATATGCTTCTCATTCAATAATGCAATAGCTTGCATTGTACGCAACTTCGAGTTCTAAAACACCGCGACTAATCAAAGTAGCCGTTATGAATAGTAATAACCACTTTTTAAAATTATATAAATTTTATATTTCAAAATGGACTTCATTTTTGGATTCGGAATATCGAAATTAGCCTATGTTGAATTTTTGGTATTTTTCTGAGAACTTCTAATTTTTTTATGAATAGTGAAAAATACTTAAAAACAACTTTTTTAATCAAAATAATTTATAGTGATAAGTTATACTATTTAGTGGTTTTAAAGTATAATTAGAATATATTTTTACCATTTTATCCAATGGTGTTCATTAGAATTAATTTAACATTGAAATTGGACATAAACAATTGCCAATCTTTTGATATAAATTGTTTCTTAAAAACACGCTATTTGTTGTGACAGCGGGAATTAATTATAAAATTAATTAATGAAACTTATATGTTTGGAATTTTGTAAAATAGAAATCATTTTTGAATTCGGAATATCAATTATAGCTTAGGGTGAAATTTTGGCATTATTCTGAAAAACTTCAATTTTTGATGAATAGTGAAACCACTAAGTGGTAGTTAAATAACTGATTTTTCGTTTAAATGAAATATTACCACTTCTGTGATTTGATTTTCAAAAATACGACATACATGGTTGTCATTAAGAAGTAAAATGTGGTTCAATGAGATTAAAATAATTTTTGGTGAATAGTAACTTTTAAGTTCTTAATCACGATTAGAGGTAATTAGTGTAGTTTAAGGTAAAAATAATGTTTTAATAATATGAGATGAGATTAACACATGTCCTAACCTCATTGGATGTGCCATAACCGACCAAGAAAATCCATGGGTCAACTTGGGGACCCCATGGAGCCACTTTAGTTGGAAAATGACATAAATACCTTTTATTTAATGTTAAAGTAAAAAATGACACAAACATAAGATGTTTTACTAAAACAATTTTTACATGGGGTTATACAAGTCATAATTTTGACTATAAATAGTAATTGGAACTCTAAAACGATTTCCCACATCATAGTAGTTTTTTTATAATTTTTAGACATTAAACAAATTAAATTATTTATGACATCATTATGATGCAGCGATGACCTCATTATTTACCGATTTTAATAAAATGAAAAGATAATGTACAATCCAAGGATTAGACTTGTCCAAAGACTATTGTATGGGTAGATTTCGAACCCTTATCACCTTATCCACAAATTATATAAGTGTGGGACCTTTATAATCTGAAAAGCATTGTATAATAATGTAAAATTCCCTTACATTCCAAGAGTGCCCCTCCTCTCCTCTTATAAAAGGCCCCCACCTCTACCACCTCATTCACACTTTAAATCCATTTGGATCGGCCAAACTATGCCCAAATACTCTCCCAACTTCCCTCCCTTACTCCTATAAGCCTCACTTTGGGCAGAAGTCTTCCCAAGGAAGCCTTTGGCTCAAATCAAAAAGAGTTACTCGATTTTTAAGGTAATGTCTTCTCTAATGTTGTTTTGTTTTATTTCGCTTCTCCAACCCCTTAAACTCTTTTCATTCCTTTATTTTGTAACAAAACCAGTATCTAAAATATACTAGGATTTTTTTATGATAAGGATTTGGTTTACACTTACACACACCTTCGTCTAATGGTTATAGAACATACTGTTTCTGTGGGTGGCGAAATACTGCCTCACGAAACGATGATTGTTCAAATTCTTTTAACACCTACAATGGTGGCCATTTTGATGACACTATTTTAATATATGATATATATATTATGTTTATGTTTTCCTTATGCTTCTGTATTTCTCATTTATGTCATACTTTATGATTTACATTATGGGTAAACACGATAATTTCATTTTAGGAAGTGCGGACTACCGCCCCCTCAAAGTGATGTGAATCGTTAATGCCATATGTGGGATGTATAAAGGATGGAGTAAATTATATTATATATGATATTATACTGGAACTATATTATACCTTTATATAATTATGATTTCATTCCATTAAATACGAAATAGAAATGAAAGTAGCGTTCATGCGTACGTACGGCTTACCGTCTCCATGAACGGTGCATTTCATTTCTTACCTCTAAATGTTATGTAATATTATGAATGAATGTATATACTGGATATATATGATATATATGACATCTAAATCATGAATATAATTCTGGAGATAATGGATATTCTACCACATAAACAACTTGTAATTATAAGAAGTTTATTGTTGACTCAAGTACCAAAGATCGACAAAACGACCGTTATTAACTTAAATAATTACATAATGTTCATAACATGGTAATAAGTGATATAAAAGGAATAATGAACATGAAAAATGTTCTTAAGTAAATAGAAATTAACTCTAGTTTATTATTCATGAGGTTAAAGAATGGTCAAGTCAGGACAAGACGCAAGGTAAGGGAATTTCTTAACCCAATTTCCATTCTTTGGGTTAATCTCCTACTTTCAAATTATGTCATGATATTATTATGTATTATTTTGTATTTTTTACTTTCTTTATGTGTACCTATTGTGAATACACATAATAGATCTATTTTATTTTAAAAATTATCTTTTTAAGGACTTCGTCTCAATCTCCTTTCATTGAGGCATATTTGGTTTTATACACAACTTTCTTTTATACGGTGTATAAAACCCTTTGACTTTTACATTTATTCAAAAGGAATCTTTTTTATACGAAGCGTTTCACTAAACGACAAAAAGGGAATGTTTTTCTTTCCGTACTTATGCGGCGACAATGACTTCTCCGCCGCCGTGACCATTATTTGCGTTTCAGCTTCCTCTACAAGCCATCATTTTTTTAATGAAAAATAAATACAAAGTTTTAACTTTCTTTTATTTTGGTATTGAAAATGGTTTTGAAAGCGTTTTTATTATATCAATATGTTGTATTGATATCTTGTGATTTAAATGTGGAAATATTATGTTTCCTTTATGCATGTTTTATGTGATACGATTATGTTATGGTTTATGATATGTTTAAACCTATTCATATGAGGAATGCATTGGACTTAACATGTGACGGGTGGAGCCCTCTATAGCTCCTCGATGAATCGGTAGGTCTCATGAGACAACTAGACGTGGAATTGGCCGAGGCCCTTTCCCAATTTGATTTATGGTTTTGGCTGAGGCCTTAATCATTTTAGACGTCTTGGCCGAGGCCTTGACAAAATGTTTCAGAATGTCTGGTATTATGCATTATATCATTATAAAAGTGGTTATTGATGTTGCATGGGATTATTAGATTAATAGAATATCCATGTGAGTAAGTAAATGGAATTATTGAATTTTATTTTTGCCATATTATGCTAAAGTTCAAGTTTAAAAAGGCTTTTGTTTTAGTTATACATTGCCTTAAATGTTAATGATTATTTATTAAAGCTTCCGCAATATTGTTATCCTTACTGAGCATCTGAGCTCACCCCTTTCAATGTTTTAATATTTTCCAGGATGTGAAGAAGTATTTTATGAATGACCTGCAGAGATATTCAGAAGAGGATATGAGTGTGGACTATGGAGACTTTGTTATTGTAGTTTTTCACCTTATGATGTAATGTAAGACTTATGAATGTATCTAGTGTTTCCAAGGCTACTAAACTAATCGGTCTTTCGAGACATGATCTTTTGTGATCATGCCAATGTTACAAAGTAATGCACTGACTCTGGGTAGCTGGGGTTGGGGCGTTACAGTTGGTATCAGAGGCAGTTTAGTACTAACCTTGAAAGCTAGATTTAGATAAACTCTGATTAGAGCACATAGCCCAAAGATAGACTTTGAGAATTAGTATAGAATAACTTCCTAGAATTTTGTTATTGTATAGATTTTGTGAGTTTTCCGAGCAATACATCCCTGTCTGGATATGAGCAGGTAGAGGCGGCTCTGGCACATATGTACCTAGGGGTAAAACCCAAAAACACCGCTTTGAGCTAGAATCGAATGGAAACTGGTGCACGACAATGGGCCTTGCTGCACTCTTGGTTACGACACTCCCGGGGGATATGCTTTGGATAATTCTCATTTTCTTTATAAACCACTATGAAGGGTTATGAGTATATACTTCCTCAAAGAAAACATTTTTATGGATTATATCCATAAATAGTTCAATTTATGTTAAGTATCTTACAAGTATGGAATTATGTATTTTGATTCATAAACTAATATAGTTTATGCCATTGTCTAGAAATGACGCCTAGTGGAAGGAATGGAAACCGTATCAATGCACGCACTCCGTGTAGGGATTGCCCTCCTGCTCAAGATAATTATTGTGGATCTGGAGATACAACTGGTGCTGATCAACTTATTACCATACTGGGACAACTCACTCAGGTTATGAATAATAACCTTACTCGTATGGAGCACCCTGATCCGCAACGTGGAGGGTCAATGTTAGACCGCTTCATGAGGCAACAACCACCAACATTTAATGGGGGTACAAATCCGTTAGTAGCTGAGCAATGGATAAACTCCTAAGAGAAAATATTCCACGCCTTGGGGAGTAGTGAAAGGGAAAAGGTTATCATGGCAGTTTACCGCCTCACTGGAGATGCTGATCAATGGTGGTCATTGATTCAAAACACAAAGGAAGATGATGAAATTTCGAATATGTAATGGAGGGAGTTCAAAGATCTTTTCTTAGAAAAATACTTTCCTCATGACCATAGAGCAGATATGGAAAGGCAATTTATGATTCTGAAACAAAAGGAGGATGAGAATGTCGCAAAGTATGAGGCCAAATTTACAAGGTTAGCGAGGTATGCTGCAGATTATATATGTAAACCAAGAGGTAAGATTGATCGTTTCTTTGATGGGTTAAAACCATTTCTCCGTCGAGCTTTAGTATAACAATCGTTCTCAACATACGAAGATATTGTCTCATGTGCTATCAAGACAGAAAAGGAATTCTCTAAGTCTCATGACAACAAAGTAAAGCAAGAGAAGAAGAGAACGGTGGAACAAGAGATAGATAAAGGGAAAAAGGGAAAGAAGGATTTTCCATTATGTGATAATTGTGGGAATAATCACTCTGGTACTTGCCTAAAAGGAATGGGAGTTTGTTATAAATGTGGAAAAAAAGGTCACCAGGCGCGTGATTGCAAGGGAAAGAAAGATGCTATCAATGTTGAATTCTACAATTGTAGGGAAATGGGGCATTATACAAATGAATGTCCTAATCGTCAGGGAAAATTACCTCAGAAAAGGCCAAGGGATCAAGGAAAATCTTATGCTGTTAATACAGTTGAAGCAGAATAATTAATGTATTGGTGCTTTTGGACTCATGGATTATATTCTGGTTATTAGAATAATGTGATATATATATATAAGGATTGTATTGAAGTACTTGTTGATTTCATTAAGGTTTTAATATTATGAAGGTAATCATATTTTTAGTATGTGACAAAAAGAGAAACTTTAATTTGTTTGGGGAATCTGATAAATTGATTTTGGAATTAAGAGACCTTTTAGAGAAAGTCTGGACAGAGGTATTTTGGATAACTGTAAAGGTTGGAGTGGATTAAGTTGATCTTTGGATAGTATTGTTTAAGGTTAAAAAATTTATGAAGATTATTTTTGGAATATTATAATACTATAGTTTTAGGAAAAGGACAACCTGCAGGGTGGGGCATAACCCGTCGCGTCGGACAAAGCTGCAGGAATCGAACCCACAATCATAGTGCGACAGACCTTTATTTACTACCACTAGCCTACAAGAAGTCCCTGGTTATTACAAAATAATTTTACTAATCTAAATGGTATGTGTTAACATTTGGAACCTTATACAATTAGGATAAGTATAATATTTTTGAGTTCTATTATCTTTTTGAGTGAAAGATGAGTTGAAGGTTGAAACTCTAATTGTCAAGCATAAATATATATATAACTATCTCTTATTCAATGAATAAATTAATTCTTAAACTTTAGTAAAGGGATATTAAAACAAAAAAATGTGTTATCCTAATACCTTATGTCTTATTGAACTGATGATATTTTAAATCAACATAGATTGAAGTCTTTGAGGCCCTCAATTTGATAGTTGATTGTGATTGATGACCTCAATCACTCCCTACAAATATTTACATTTTTCCTCCAATTATATGTCTCTAATTTCCACCAATGTTCTCCTTATCGAGATCATAATTTGGTGGTGACTTTCTTATTTCCATTTCCCTCTTATTAAGACTAAATTTTATTAACCTTATTTTCGATGTGGGTTTTCCACAAAGGTATTTTCTATTTTCAACCTTTTATTTTCAATTTTTTTTTTCAAATTACGAGGATTCAATTTATTGAAGGAGGGGAGAATGTAACACCCTGAGCTTCCACGATATGCTTCTCATTCAATAATGCAATAGCTTGCATTGTACGCAACTTCGAGTTCTAAAACACCGCGACTAATCAAAGTAGCCGTTATGAATAGTAATAACCACTTTTTAAAATTATATAAATTTTATATTTCAAAATGGACTTCATTTTTGGATTCGGAATATCGAAATTAGCCTATGTTGAATTTTTGGTATTTTTCTGAGAACTTCTAATTTTTTTATGAATAGTGAAAAATACTTAAAAACAACTTTTTTAATCAAAATAATTTATAGTGATAAGTTATACTATTTAGTGGTTTTAAAGTATAATTAGAATATATTTTTACCATTTTATCCAATGGTGTTCATTAGAATTAATTTAACATTGAAATTGGACATAAACAATTGCCAATCTTTTGATATAAATTGTTTCTTAAAAACACGCTATTTGTTGTGACAGCGGGAATTAATTATAAAATTAATTAATGAAACTTATATGTTTGTAATTTTGTAAAATAGAAATCATTTTTGAATTCGGAATATCAATTATAGCTTAGGGTGAAATTTTGGCATTATTCTGAAAAACTTCAATTTTTGATGAATAGTGAAACCACTAAGTGGTAGTTAAATAACTGATTTTTCGTTTAAATGAAATATTACCACTTCTGTGATTTGATTTTCAAAAATCCGACATACATGGTTGTCATTAAGAAGTAAAATGTGGTTCAATGAGATTAAAATAATTTTTGGTGAATAGTAACTTTTAAGTTCTTAATCACGATTAGAGGTAATTAGTGTAGTTTAAGGTAAAAATAATGTTTTAATAATATGAGATGAGATTAACACATGTCCTAACCTCATTGGATGTGCCATAACCGACCAAGACAATCCATGGGTCAACTTGGGGACCCCATGGAGCCACTTTAGTTGGAAAATGACATAAATACCTTTTATTTAATGTTAAAGTAAAAAATGACACAAACATAAGATGTTTTACTAAAACAATTTTTACATGGGGTTATACAAGTCATAATTTTGACTATAAATAGTAATTGGAACTCTAAAAAGATTTCCCACATCATAGTAGTTTTTTTATAATTTTTAGACATTAAACAAATTAAATTATTTATGACATCATTATGATGCAGCGATGACCTCATTATTTACCGATTTTAATAAAATGAAAAGATAATGTACAATCCAAGGATTAGACTTGTCCAAAGACTATTGGATGGGTAGATTTCGAACCCTTATCACCTTATCCACAAATTATATAAGTGTGGGACCTTTATAATCTGAAAAGCATTGTATAATAATGTAAAATTCCCTTACATTCCAAGAGTGCCCCTCCTCTCCTCTTATAAAAGGCCCCCACCTCTACCACCTCATTCACACTTTAAATCCATTTGGATCGGCCAAACTATGCCCAAATACTCTCCCAACTTCCCTCCCTTACTCCTATAAGCCTCACTTTGGGCAGAAGTCTTCCCAAGGAAGCCTTTGGCTCAAATCAAAAAGAGTTACTCGATTTTTAAGGTAATGTCTTCTCTAATGTTGTTTTGTTTTATTTTGCTTCTCCAACCCCTTAAACTCTTTTCATTCCTTTATTTTGTAACAAAACCAGTATCTAAAATATACTAGGATTTTTTTATGATAAGGATTTGGTTTACACTTACACACACCTTCGTCTAATGGTTATAGAACATACTGTTTCTGTGGGTGGCGAAATACTGCCTCACGAAACGATGATTGTTCAAATTCTTTTAACACCTACAATGGTGGCCATTTTGATGACACTATTTTAATATATGATATATATATTATGTTTATGTTTTCCTTATGCTTCTGTATTTCTCATTTATGTCATACTTTATGATTTACATTATGGGTAAACACGATAATTTCATTTTAGGAAGTGCGGACTACCGCCCCCTCAAAGTGATGTGAATCGTTAATGCCATATGTGGGATGTATAAAGGATGGAGTAAATTATATTATATATGATATTATACTGGAACTATATTATACCTTTATATAATTATGATTTCATTCCATTAAATACGAAATAGAAATGAAAGTAGCGTTCATGCGTACGTACGGCTTACCGTCTCCATGAACGGTGCATTTCATTTCTTACCTCTAAATGTTATGTAATATTATGAATGAATGTATATACTGGATATATATGATATATATTACATCTAAATCATGAATATAATTCTGGAGATAATGGATATTCTACCACATAAACAACTTGTAATTATAAGAAGTTTATTGTTGACTCAAGTACCAAAGATCGACAAAACGACCGTTATTAACTTAAATAATTACATAATGTTCATAACATGGTAATAAGTGATATAAAAGGAATAATGAACATGAAAAATGTTCTTAAGTAAATAGAAATTAACTCTAGTTTATTATTCATGAGGTTAAAGAATGGTCAAGTCAGGACAAGACGCAAGGTAAGGGAATTTCTTAACCCAATTTCCATTCTTTGGGTTAATCTCCTACTTTCAAATTATGTCATGATATTATTATGTATTATTTTGTATTTTTTACTTTCTTTATGTGTACCTATTGTGAATACACATAATAGATCTATTTTATTTTAAAAATTATCTTTTTAAGGACTTCGTCTCAATCTCCTTTCATTGAGGCATATTTTGTTTTATACACAACTTTCTTTTATACGGTGTATAAAACCCTTTGACTTTTACATTTATTCAAAAGGAATCTTTTTTATACGAAGCGTTTCACTAAACGACAAAAAGGGAATGTTTTTCTTTCCGTACTTATGCGGCGACAATGACTTCTCCGCCGCCGTGACCATTATTTGCGTTTCAGCTTCCTCTACAAGCCATCATTTTTTTAATGAAAAATAAATACAAAGTTTTAACTTTCTTTTATTTTGGTATTGAAAATGGTTTTGAAAGCGTTTTTATTATATCAATATGTTGTATTGATATCTTGTGATTGAAATGTGTAAATATTATGTTTCCTTTATGCATGTTTTATGTGATACGATTATGTTATGGTTTATGATATGTTTAAACCTATTCATATGAGGAATGCATTGGACTTAACATGTGACGGGTGGAGCCCTCTATAGCTCCTCGATGAATCGGTAGGTCTCATGAGACAACTAGACGTGGAATTGGCCGAGGCCCTTTCCCAATTTGATTTATGGTTTTGGCTGAGGCCTTAATCATTTTAGACGTCTTGGCCGAGGCCTTGACAAAATGTTTCAGAATGTCTGGTATTATGCATTATATCATTATAAAAGTGGTTATTGATGTTGCATGGGATTATTAGATTAATAGAATATCCATGTGAGTAAGTAAATGGCATTATTGAATTTTATTTTTGCCATATTATGCTAAAGTTCAAGTTTAAAAAGGCTTTTGTTTTAGTTATACATTGCCTTAAATGTTAATGATTATTTATTAAAGCTTCCGCAATATTGTTATCCTTACTGAGCATCTGAGCTCACCCCTTTCAATGTTTTAATATTTTCCAGGATGTGAAGAAGTATTTTATGAATGACCTGCAGAGATATTCAGAAGAGGATATGAGTGTGGACTATGGAGACTTTGTTATTGTAGTTTTTCACCTTATGATGTAATGTAAGACTTATGAATGCATCTAGTGTTTCCAAGGCTACTAAACTAATCGGTCTTTCGAGACATGATCTTTTGTGATCATGCCAATGTTACAAAGTAATGCACTGACTCTGGGTAGCTGGGGTTGGGGCGTTACAGTTGGTATCAGAGGCAGTTTAGTACTAACCTTGAAAGCTAGATTTAGATAAACTCTGATTAGAGCACATAGCCCAAAGATAGACTTTGAGAATTAGTATAGAATAACTTCCTAGAATTTTGTTATTGTATAGATTTTGTGAGTTTTCCGAGCAATACATCCCTGTCTGGATATGAGCAGGTAGAGGCGGCTCTGGCGCATATGTACCTAGGGGTAAAACCCAAAAACACCGCTTTGAGCTAGAATCGAATGGAAACTGGTGCACGACAATGGGCCTTGCTGCACTCTTGGTTACGACACTCCCGGGGGATATGCTTTGGATAATTCTCATTTTCTTTATAAACCACTATGAAGGGTTATGAGTATATACTTCCTCAAAGAAAACATTTTTATGGATTATATCCATAAATAGTTCAATTTATGTTAAGTATCTTACAAGTATGGAATTATGTATTTTGATTCATAAACTAATATAGTTTATGCCATTGTCTAGAAATGACGCCTAGTGGAAGGAATGGAAACCGTATCAATGCACGCACTCCGTGTAGGGATTGCCCTCCTGCTCAAGATAATTATTGTGGATCTGGAGATACAACTGGTGATGATCAACTTATTACCATACTGGGACAACTCACTCAGGTTATGAATAATAACCTTACTCGTATGGAGCACCCTGATCCGCAACGTGGAGGGTCAATGTTAGACCGCTTCATGAGGCAACAACCACCAACATTTAATGGGGGTACAAATCCGTTAGTAGCTGAGCAATGGATAAACTCCTAAGAGAAAATATTCCACGCCTTGGGGAGTAGTGAAAGGGAAAAGGTTATCATGGCAGTTTACCGCCTCACTGGAGATGCTGATCAATGGTGGTCATTGATTCAAAACACAAAGGAAGATGATGAAATTTCGAATATGTAATGGAGGGAGTTCAAAGATCTTTTCTTAGAAAAATACTTTCCTCATGACCATAGAGCAGATATGGAAAGGCAATTTATGATTCTGAAACAAAAGGAGGATGAGAATGTCGCAAAGTATGAGGCCAAATTTACAAGGTTAGCGAGGTATGCTGCAGATTATATATGTAAACCAAGAGGTAAGATTGATCGTTTCTTTGATGGGTTAAAACCATTTCTCCGTCGAGCTTTAGTATAACAATCGTTCTCAACATACGAAGATATTGTCTCATGTGCTATCAAGACAGAAAAGGAATTCTCTAAGTCTCATGACAACAAAGTAAAGCAAGAGAAGAAGAGAACGGTGGAACAAGAGATAGATAAAGGGAAAAAGGGAAAGAAGGATTTTCCATTATGTGATAATTGTGGGAATAATCACTCTGGTACTTGCCTAAAAGGAATGGGAGTTTGTTATAAATGTGGAAAAAAAGGTCACCAGGCGCGTGATTGCAAGGGAAAGAAAGAGGCTATCAATGTTGAATTCTACAATTGTAGGGAAATGGGGCATTATACAAATGAATGTCCTAATCGTCAGGGAAAATTACCTCAGAAAAGGCCAAGGGATCAAGGAAAATCTTATGCTGTTAATACAGTTGAAGCAGAATAATTAATGTATTGGTGCTTTTGGACTCATGGATTATATTCTGGTTATTAGAATAATGTGATATATATATATAAGGATTGTATTGAAGTACTTGTTGATTTCATTAAGGTTTTAATATTATGAAGGTAATCATATTTTTAGTATGTGACAAAAAGAGAAACTTTAATTTGTTTGGGGAATCTGATAAATTGATTTTGGAATTAAGAGACCTTTTAGAGAAAGTCTGGACAGAGGTATTTTGGATAACTGTAAAGGTTGGAGTGGATTAAGTTGATCTTTGGATAGTATTGTTTAAGGTTAAAAAATTTATGAAGATTATTTTTGGAATATTATAATACTATAGTTTTAGGAAAAGGACAACCTGCAGGGTGGGGCATAACCCGTCGCGTCGGACAAAGCTGCAGGAATCGAACCCACAATCATAGTGCGACAGACCTTTATTTACTACCACTAGCCTACAAGAAGTCCCTGGTTATTACAAAATAATTTTACTAATCTAAATGGTATGTGTTAACATTTGGAACCTTATACAATTAGGATAAGTATAATATTTTTGAGTTCTATTATCTTTTTGAGTGAAAGATGAGTTGAAGGTTGAAACTCTAATTGTCAAGCATAAATATATATATAACTATCTCTTATTCAATGAATAAATTAATTCTTAAACTTTAGTAAAGGGATATTAAAACAAAAAAATGTGTTATCCTAATACCTTATGTCTTATTGAACTGATGATATTTTAAATCAACATAGATTGAAGTCTTTGAGGCCCTCAATTTGATAGTTGATTGTGATTGATGACCTCAATCACTCCCTACAAATATTTACATTTTTCCTCCAATTATATGTCTCTAATTTCCACCAATGTTCTCCTTATCGAGATCATAATTTGGTGGTGACTTTCTTATTTCCATTTCCCTCTTATTAAGACTAAATTTTATTAACCTTATTTTCGATGTGGGTTTTCCAGAAAGGTATTTTCTATTTTCAACCTTTTATTTTCAATTTTTTTTTTCAAATTACGAGGATGCAATTTATTGAAGGAGGGGAGAATGTAACACCCTGAGCTTCCACGATATGCTTCTCATTCAATAATGCAATAGCTTGCATTGTACGCAACTTCGAGTTCTAAAACACCGCGACTAATCAAAGTAGCCGTTATGAATAGTAATAACCACTTTTTAAAATTATATAAATTTTATATTTCAAAATGGACTTCATTTTTGGATTCGGAATATCGAAATTAGCCTATGTTGAATTTTTGGTATTTTTCTGAGAACTTCTAATTTTTTTATGAATAGTGAAAAATACTTAAAAACAACTTTTTTAATCAAAATAATTTATAGTGATAAGTTATACTATTTAGTGGTTTTAAAGTATAATTAGAATATATTTTTACCATTTTATCCAATGGTGTTCATTAGAATTAATTTAACATTGAAATTGGACATAAACAATTGCCAATCTTTTGATATAAATTGTTTCTTAAAAACACGCTATTTGTTGTGACAGCGGGAATTAATTATAAAATTAATTAATGAAACTTATATGTTTGGAATTTTGTAAAATAGACATCATTTTTGAATTCGGAATATCAATTATAGCTTAGGGTGAAATTTTGGCATTATTCTGAAAAACTTCAATTTTTGATGAATAGTGAAACCACTAAGTGGTAGTTAAATAACTGATTTTTCGTTTAAATGAAATATTACCACTTCTGTGATTTGATTTTCAAAAATCCGACATACATGGTTGTAATTAAGAAGTAAAATGTGGTTCAATGAGATTAAAATAATTTTTGGTGAATAGTAACTTTTAAGTTCTTAATCACGATTAGAGGTAATTAGTGTAGTTTAAGGTAAAAATAATGTTTTAATAATATGAGATGAGATTAACACATGTCCTAACCTCATTGGATGTGCCATAACCGACCAAGACAATCCATGGGTCAACTTGGGGACCCCATGGAGCCACTTTAGTTGGAAAATGACATAAATACCTTTTATTTAATGTTAAAGTAAAAAATGACACAAACATAAGATGTTTTACTAAAACAATTTTTACATGGGGTTATACAAGTCATAATTTTGACTATAAATAGTAATTGGAACTCTAAAAAGATTTCCCACATCATAGTAGTTTTTTTATAATTTTTAGACATTAAACAAATTAAATTATTTATGACATCATTATGATGCAGCGATGACCTCATTATTTACCGATTTTAATAAAATGAAAAGATAATGTACAATCCAAGGATTAGACTTGTCCAAAGACTATTGGATGGGTAGATTTCGAACCCTTATCACCTTATCCACAAATTATATAAGTGTGGGACCTTTATAATCTGAAAAGCATTGTATAATAATGTAAAATTCCCTTACATTCCAAGAGTGCCCCTCCTCTCCTCTTATAAAAGGCCCCCACCTCTACCACCTCATTCACACTTTAAATCCATTTGGATCGGCCAAAATATGCCCAAATACTCTCCCAACTTCCCTCCCTTACTCCTATAAGCCTCACTTTGGGCAGAAGTCTTCCCAAGGAAGCCTTTGGCTCAAATCAAAAAGAGTTACTCGATTTTTAAGGTAATGTCTTCTCTAATGTTGTTTTGTTTTATTTCGCTTCTCCAACCCCTTAAACTCTTTTAATTCCTTTATTTTGTAACAAAACCAGTATCTAAAATATACTAGGATTTTTTTATGATAAGGATTTGGTTTACACTTACACACACCTTCGTCTAATGGTTATAGAACATACTGTTTCTGTGGGTGGCGAAATACTGCCTCACGAAACGATGATTGTTCAAATTCTTTTAACACCTACAATGGTGGCCATTTTGATGACACTATTTTAATATATGATATATATATTATGTTTATGTTTTCCTTATGCTTCTGTATTTCTCATTTATGTCATACTTTATGATTTACATTATGGGTAAACACGATAATTTCATTTTAGGAAGTGCGGACTACCGCCCCCTCAAAGTGATGTGAATCGTTAATGCCATATGTGGGATGTATAAAGGATGGAGTAAATTATATTATATATGATATTATACTGGAACTATATTATACCTTTATATAATTATGATTTCATTCCATTAAATACGAAATAGAAATGAAAGTAGCGTTCATGCGTACGTACGGCTTACCGTCTCCATGAACGGTGCATTTCATTTCTTACCTCTAAATGTTATGTAATATTATGAATGAATGTATATACTGGATATATATGATATATATGACATCTAAATCATGAATATAATTCTGGAGATAATGGATATTCTACCACATAAACAACTTGTAATTATAAGAAGTTTATTGTTGACTCAAGTACCAAAGATCGACAAAACGACCGTTATTAACTTAAATAATTACATAATGTTCATAACATGGTAATAAGTGATATAAAAGGAATAATGAACATGAAAAATGTTCTTAAGTAAATAGAAATTAACTCTAGTTTATTATTCATGAGGTTAAAGAATGGTCAAGTCAGGACAAGACGCAAGGTAAGGGAATTTCTTAACCCAATTTCCATTCTTTGGGTTAATCTCCTACTTTCAAATTATGTCATGATATTATTATGTATTATTTTGTATTTTTTACTTTCTTTATGTGTACCTATTGTGAATACACATAATAGATCTATTTTATTTTAAAAATTATCTTTTTAAGGACTTCGTCTCAATCTCCTTTCATTGAGGCATATTTGGTTTTATACACAACTTTCTTTTATACGGTGTATAAAACCCTTTGACTTTTACATTTATTCAAAAGGAATCTTTTTTATACGAAGCGTTTCACTAAACGACAAAAAGGGAATGTTTTTCTTTCCGTACTTATGCGGCGACAATGACTTCTCCGCCGCCGTGACCATTATTTGCGTTTCAGCTTCCTCTACAAGCCATCATTTTTTTAATGAAAAATAAATACAAAGTTTTAACTTTCTTTTATTTTGGTATTGAAAATGGTTTTGAAAGCGTTTTTATTATATCAATATGTTGTATTGATATCTTGTGATTGAAATGTGGAAATATTATGTTTCCTTTATGCATGTTTTATGTGATATGATTATGTTATGGTTTATGATATGTTTAAACCTATTCATATGAGGAATGCATTGGACTTAACATGTGACGGGTGGAGCCCTCTATAGCTCCTCGATGAATCGGTAGGTCTCATGAGACAACTAGACGTGGAATTGGCCGAGGCCCTTTCCCAATTTGATTTATGGTTTTGGCTGAGGCCTTAATCATTTTAGACGTCTTGGCCGAGGCCTTGACAAAATGTTTCAGAATGTCTGGTATTATGCATTATATCATTATAAAAGTGGTTATTGATGTTGCATGGGATTATTAGATTAATAGAATATCCATGTGAGTAAGTAAATGGCATTATTGAATTTTATTTTTGCCATATTATGCTAAAGTTCAAGTTTAAAAAGGCTTTTGTTTTAGTTATACATTGCCTTAAATGTTAATGATTATTTATTAAAGCTTCCGCAATATTGTTATCCTTACTGAGCATCTGAGCTCACCCCTTTCAATGTTTTAATATTTTCCAGGATGTGAAGAAGTATTTTATGAATGACCTGCAGAGATATTCAGAAGAGGATATGAGTGTGGACTATGGAGACTTTGTTATTGTAGTTTTTCACCTTATGATGTAATGTAAGACTTATGAATGTATCTAGTGTTTCCAAGGCTACTAAACTAATCGGTCTTTCGAGACATGATCTTTTGTGATCATGCCAATGTTACAAAGTAATGCACTGACTCTGGGTAGCTGGGGTTGGGGCGTTACAGTTGGTATCAGAGGCAGTTTAGTACTAACCTTGAAAGCTAGATTTAGATAAACTCTGATTAGAGCACATAGCCCAAAGATAGACTTTGAGAATTAGTATAGAATAACTTCCTAGAATTTTGTTATTGTATAGATTTTGTGAGTTTTCCGAGCAATACATCCCTGTCTGGATATGAGTAGGTAGAGGCGGCTCTGGCGCATATGTACCTAGGGGTAAAACCCAAAAACACCGCTTTGAGCTAGAATCGAATGGAAACTGGTGCACGACAATGGGCCTTGCTGCACTCTTGGTTACGACACTCCCGGGGGATATGCTTTGGATAATTCTCATTTTCTTTATAAACCACTATGAAGGGTTATGAGTATATACTTCCTCAAAGAAAACATTTTTATGGATTATATCCATAAATAGTTCAATTTATGTTAAGTATCTTACAAGTATGGAATTATGTATTTTGATTCATAAACTAATATAGTTTATGCCATTGTCTAGAAATGACGCCTAGTGGAAGGAATGGAAACCGTATCAATGCACGCACTCCGTGTAGGGATTGCCCTCCTGCTCAAGATAATTATTGTGGATCTGGAGATACAACTGGTGCTGATCAACTTATTACCATACTGGGACAACTCACTCAGGTTATGAATAATAACCTTACTCGTATGGAGCACCCTGATCCGCAACGTGGAGGGTCAATGTTAGACCGCTTCATGAGGCAACAACCACCAACATTTAATGGGGGTACAAATCCGTTAGTAGCTGAGCAATGGATAAACTCCTAAGAGAAAATATTCCACGCCTTGGGGAGTAGTGAAAGGGAAAAGGTTATCATGGCAGTTTACCGCCTCACTGGAGATGCTGATCAATGGTGGTCATTGATTCAAAACACAAAGGAAGATGATGAAATTTCGAATATGTAATGGAGGGAGTTCAAAGATCTTTTCTTAGTAAAATACTTTCCTCATGACCATAGAGCAGATATGGAAAGGCAATTTATGATTCTGAAACAAAAGGAGGATGAGAATGTCGCAAAGTATGAGGCCAAATTTACAAGGTTAGCGAGGTATGCTGCAGATTATATATGTAAACCAAGAGGTAAGATTGATCGTTTCTTTGATGGGTTAAAACCATTTCTCCGTCGAGCTTTAGTATAACAATCGTTCTCAACATACGAAGATATTGTCTCATGTGCTATCAAGACAGAAAAGGAATTCTCTAAGTCTCATGACAACAAAGTAAAGCAAGAGAAGAAGAGAACGGTGGAACAAGAGATAGATAAAGGGAAAAAGGGAAAGAAGGATTTTCCATTATGTGATAATTGTGGGAATAATCACTCTGGTACTTGCCTAAAAGGAATGGGAGTTTGTTATAAATGTGGAAAAAAAGGTCACCAGGCGCGTGATTGCAAGGGAAAGAAAGAGGCTATCAATGTTGAATTCTACAATTGTAGGGAAATGGGGCATTATACAAATGAATGTCCTAATCGTCAGGGAAAATTACCTCAGAAAAGGCCAAGGGATCAAGGAAAATCTTATGCTGTTAATACAGTTGAAGCAGAATAATTAATGTATTGGTGCTTTTGGACTCATGGATTATATTCTGGTTATTAGAATAATGTGATATATATATATAAGGATTGTATTGAAGTACTTGTTGATTTCATTAAGGTTTTAATATTATGAAGGTAATCATATTTTTAGTATGTGACAAAAAGAGAAACTTTAATTTGTTTGGGGAATCTGATAAATTGATTTTGGAATTAAGAGACCTTTTAGAGAAAGTCTGGACAGAGGTATTTTGGATAACTGTAAAGGTTGGAGTGGATTAAGTTGATCTTTGGATAGTATTGTTTAAGGTTAAAAAATTTATGAAGATTATTTTTGGAATATTATAATACTATAGTTTTAGGAAAAGGACAACCTGCAGGGTGGGGCATAACCCGTCGCGTCGGACAAAGCTGCAGGAATCGAACCCACAATCATAGTGCGACAGACCTTTATTTACTACCACTAGCCTACAAGAAGTCCCTGGTTATTACAAAATAATTTTACTAATCTAAATGGTATGTGTTAACATTTGGAACCTTATACAATTAGGATAAGTATAATATTTTTGAGTTCTATTATCTTTTTGAGTGAAAGATGAGTTGAAGGTTGAAACTCTAATTGTCAAGCATAAATATATATATAACTATCTCTTATTCAATGAATAAATTAATTCTTAAACTTTAGTAAAGGGATATTAAAACAAAAAAATGTGTTATCCTAATACCTTATGTCTTATTGAACTGATGATATTTTAAATCAACATAGATTGAAGTCTTTGAGGCCCTCAATTTGATAGTTGATTGTGATTGATGACCTCAATCACTCCCTACAAATATTTACATTTTTCCTCCAATTATATGTCTCTAATTTCCACCAATTTTCTCCTTATCGAGATCATAATTTGGTGGTGACTTTCTTATTTCCATTTCCCTCTTATTAAGACTAAATTTTATTAACCTTATTTTCGATGTGGGTTTTCCACAAAGGTATTTTCTATTTTCAACCTTTTATTTTCAATTTTTTTTTTCAAATTACGAGGATGCAATTTATTGAAGGAGGGGAGAATGTAACACCCTGAGCTTCCACGATATGCTTCTCATTCAATAATGCAATAGCTTGCATTGTACGCAACTTCGAGTTCTAAAACACCGCGACTAATCAAAGTAGCCGTTATGAATAGTAATAACCACTTTTTAAAATTATATAAATTTTATATTTCAAAATGGACTTCATTTTTGGATTCGGAATATCGAAATTAGCCTATGTTGAATTTTTGGTATTTTTCTGAGAACTTCTAATTTTTTTATGAATAGTGAAAAATACTTAAAAACAACTTTTTTAATCAAAATAATTTATAGTGATAAGTTATACTATTTAGTGGTTTTAAAGTATAATTAGAATATATTTTTACCATTTTATCCAATGGTGTTCATTAGAATTAATTTAACATTGAAATTGGACATAAACAATTGCCAATCTTTTGATATAAATTGTTTCTTAAAAACACGCTATTTGTTGTGATAGCGGGAATTAATTATAAAATTAATTAATGAAACTTATATGTTTGGAATTTTGTAAAATAGAAATCATTTTTGAATTCGGAATATCAATTATAGCTTAGGGTGAAATTTTGGCATTATTCTGAAAAACTTCAATTTTTGATGAATAGTGAAACCACTAAGTGGTAGTTAAATAACTGATTTTTCGTTTAAATGAAATATTACCACTTCTGTGATTTGATTTTCAAAAATCCGACATACATGGTTGTCATTAAGAAGTAAAATGTGGTTCAATGAGATTAAAATAATTTTTGGTGAATAGTAACTTTTAAGTTCTTAATCACGATTAGAGGTAATTAGTGTAGTTTAAGGTAAAAATAATGTTTTAATAATATGAGATGAGATTAACACATGTCCTAACCTCATTGGATGTGCCATAACCGACCAAGAAAATCCATGGGTCAACTTGGGGACCCCATGGAGCCACTTTAGTTGGAAAATGACATAAATACCTTTTATTTAATGTTAAAGTAAAAAATGACACAAACATAAGATGTTTTACTAAAACAATTTTTACATGGGGTTATACAAGTCATAATTTTGACTATAAATAGTAATTGGAACTCTAAAAAGATTTCCCACATCATAGTAGTTTTTTTATAATTTTTAGACATTAAACAAATTAAATTATTTATGACATCATTATGATGCAGCGATGACCTCATTATTTACCGATTTTAATAAAATGAAAAGATAATGTACAATCCAAGGATTAGACTTGTCCAAAGACTATTGGATGGGTATATTTCGAACCCTTATCACCTTATCCACAAATTATATAAGTGTGGGACCTTTATAATCTGAAAAGCATTGTATAATAATGTAAAATTCCCTTACATTCCAAGAGTGCCCCTCCTCTCCTCTTATAAAAGGCCCCCACCTCTACCACCTCATTCACACTTTAAATCCATTTGGATCGGCCAAACTATGCCCAAATACTCTCCCAACTTCCCTCCCTTACTCCTATAAGCCTCACTTTGGGCAGAAGTCTTCCCAAGGAAGCCTTTGGCTCAAATCAAAAAGAGTTACTCGATTTTTAAGGTAATGTCTTCTCTAATGTTGTTTTGTTTTATTTTGCTTCTCCAACCCCTTAAACTCTTTTCATTCCTTTATTTTGTAACAAAACCAGTATCTAAAATATACTAGGATTTTTTTATGATAAGGATTTGGTTTACACTTACACACACCTTCGTCTAATGGTTATAGAACATACTGTTTCTGTGGGTGGCGAAATACTGCCTCACGAAACGATGATTGTTCAAATTCTTTTAACACCTACAATGGTGGCCATTTTGATGACACTATTTTAATATATGATATATATATTATGTTTATGTTTTCCTTATGCTTCTGTATTTCTCATTTATGTCATACTTTATGATTTACATTATGGGTAAACACGATAATTTCATTTTAGGAAGTGCGGACTACCGCCCCCTCAAAGTGATGTGAATCGTTAATGCCATATGTGGGATGTATAAAGGATGGAGTAAATTATATTATATATGATATTATACTGGAACTATATTATACCTTTATATAATTATGATTTCATTCCATTAAATACGAAATAGAAATGAAAGTAGCGTTCATGCGTACGTACGGCTTACCGTCTCCATGAACGGTGCATTTCATTTCTTACCTCTAAATGTTATGTAATATTATGAATGAATGTATATACTGGATATATATGATATATATGACATCTAAATCATGAATATAATTCTGGAGATAATGGATATTCTACCACATAAACAACTTGTAATTATAAGAAGTTTATTGTTGACTCAAGTACCAAAGATCGACAAAACGACCGTTATTAACTTAAATAATTACATAATGTTCATAACATGGTAATAAGTGATATAAAAGGAATAATGAACATGAAAAATGTTCTTAAGTAAATAGAAATTAACTCTAGTTTATTATTCATGAGGTTAAAGAATGGTCAAGTCAGGACAAGACGCAAGGTAAGGGAATTTCTTAACCCAATTTCCATTCTTTGGGTTAATCTCCTACTTTCAAATTATGTCATGATATTATTATGTATTATTTTGTATTTTTTACTTTCTTTATGTGTACCTATTGTGAATACACATAATAGATCTATTTTATTTTAAAAATTATCTTTTTAAGGACTTCGTCTCAATCTCCTTTCATTGAGGCATATTTGGTTTTATACACAACTTTCTTTTATACGGTGTATAAAACCCTTTGACTTTTACATTTATTCAAAAGGAATCTTTTTTATACGAAGCGTTTCACTAAACGACAAAAAGGGAATGTTTTTCCTTCTGTACTTATGCGGCGACAATGACTTCTCCGCCGCCGTGACCATTATTTGCGTTTCAGCTTCCTCTACAAGCCATCATTTTTTTAATGAAAAATAAATACAAAGTTTTAACTTTCTTTTATTTTGGTATTGAAAATGGTTTTGAAAGCGTTTTTATTATATCAATATGTTGTATTGATATCTTGTGATTGAAATGTGGAAATATTATGTTTCCTTTATGCATGTTTTATGTGATACGATTATGTTATGGTTTATGATATGTTTAAACCTATTCATATGAGGAATGCATTGGACTTAACATGTGACGGGTGGAGCCCTCTATAGCTCCTCGATGAATCGGTAGGTCTCATGAGACAACTAGACGTGGAATTGGCCGAGGCCCTTTCCCAATTTGATTTATGGTTTTGGCTGAGGCCTTAATCATTTTAGACGTCTTGGCCGAGGCCTTGACAAAATGTTTCAGAATGTCTGGTATTATGCATTATATCATTATAAAAGTGGTTATTGATGTTGCATGGGATTATTAGATTAATAGAATATCCATGTGAGTAAGTAAATGGCATTATTGAATTTTATTTTTGCCATATTATGCTAAAGTTCAAGTTTAAAAAGGCTTTTGTTTTAGTTATACATTGCCTTAAATGTTAATGATTATTTATTAAAGCTTCCGCAATATTGTTATCCTTACTGAGCATCTGAGCTCACCCCTTTCAATGTTTTAATATTTTCCAGGATGTGAAGAAGTATTTTATGAATGACCTGCAGAGATATTCAGAAGAGGATATGAGTGTGGACTATGGAGACTTTGTTATTGTAGTTTTTCACCTTATGATGTAATGTAAGACTTATGAATGTATCTAGTGTTTCCAAGGCTACTAAACTAATCGGTCTTTCGAGACATGATCTTTTGTGATCATGCCAATGTTACAAAGTAATGCACTGACTCTGGGTAGCTGGGGTTGGGGCGTTACAGTTGGTATCAGAGGTAGTTTAGTACTAACCTTGAAAGCTAGATTTAGATAAACTCTGATTAGAGCACATAGCCCAAAGATAGACTTTGAGAATTAGTATAGAATAACTTCCTAGAATTTTGTTATTGTATAGATTTTGTGAGTTTTCCGAGCAATACATCCCTGTCTGGATATGAGCAGGTAGAGGCGGCTCTGGCGCATATGTACCTAGGGGTAAAACCCAAAAACACCGCTTTGAGCTAGAATCGAATGGAAACTGGTGCACGACAATGGGCCTTGCTGCACTCTTGGTTACGACACTCCCGGGGGATATGCTTTGGATAATTCTCATTTTCTTTATAAACCACTATGAAGGGTTATGAGTATATACTTCCTCAAAGAAAACATTTTTATGGATTATATCCATAAATAGTTCAATTTATGTTAAGTATCTTACAAGTATGGAATTATGTATTTTGATTCATAAACTAATATAGTTTATGCCATTGTCTAGAAATGACGCCTAGTGGAAGGAATGGAAACCGTATCAATGCACGCACTCCGTGTAGGGATTGCCCTCCTGCTCAAGATAATTATTGTGGATCTGGAGATACAACTGGTGCTGATCAACTTATTACCATACTGGGACAACTCACTCAGGTTATGAATAATAACCTTACTCGTATGGAGCACCCTGATCCGCAACGTGGAGGGTCAATGTTAGACCGCTTCATGAGGCAACAACCACCAACATTTAATGGGGGTACAAATCCGTTAGTAGCTGAGCAATGGATAAACTCCTAAGAGAAAATATTCCACGCCTTGGGGAGTAGTGAAAGGGAAAAAGTTATCATGGCAGTTTACCGCCTCACTGGAGATGCTGATCAATGGTGGTCATTGATTCAAAACACAAAGGAAGATGATGAAATTTCGAATATGTAATGGAGGGAGTTCAAAGATCTTTTCTTAGAAAAATACTTTCCTCATGACCATAGAGCAGATATGGAAAGGCAATTTATGATTCTGAAACAAAAGGAGGATGAGAATGTCGCAAAGTATGAGGCCAACTTTACAAGGTTAGCGAGGTATGCTGCAGATTATATATGTAAACCAAGAGGTAAGATTGATCGTTTCTTTGATGGGTTAAAACCATTTCTCCGTCGAGCTTTAGTATAACAATCGTTCTCAACATACGAAGATATTGTCTCATGTGCTATCAAGACAGAAAAGGAATTCTCTAAGTCTCATGACAACAAAGTAAAGCAAGAGAAGAAGAGAACGGTGGAACAAGAGATAGATAAAGGGAAAAAGGGAAAGAAGGATTTTCCATTATGTGATAATTGTGGGAATAATCACTCTGGTACTTGCCTAAAAGGAATGGGAGTTTGTTATAAATGTGGAAAAAAAGGTCACCAGGCGCGTGATTGCAAGGGAAAGAAAGAGGCTATCAATGTTGAATTCTACAATTGTAGGGAAATGGGGCATTATACAAATGAATGTCCTAATCGTCAGGGAAAATTACCTCAGAAAAGGCCAAGGGATCAAGGAAAATCTTATGCTGTTAATACAGTTGAAGCAGAATAATTAATGTATTGGTGCTTTTGGACTCATGGATTATATTCTGGTTATTAGAATAATGTGATATATATATATAAGGATTGTATTGAAGTACTTGTTGATTTCATTAAGGTTTTAATATTATGAAGGTAATCATATTTTTAGTATGTGACAAAAAGAGAAACTTTAATTTGTTTGGGGAATCTGATAAATTGATTTTGGAATTAAGAGACCTTTTAGAGAAAGTCTGGACAGAGGTATTTTGGATAACTGTAAAGGTTGGAGTGGATTAAGTTGATCTTTGGATAGTATTGTTTAAGGTTAAAAAATTTATGAAGATTATTTTTGGAATATTATAATACTATAGTTTTAGGAAAAGGACAACCTGCAGGGTGGGGCATAACCCGTCGCGTCGGACAAAGCTGTAGGAATCGAACCCACAATCATAGTGCGACAGACCTTTATTTACTACCACTAGCCTACAAGAAGTCCCTGGTTATTACAAAATAATTTTACTAATCTAAATGGTATGTGTTAACATTTGGAACCTTATACAATTAGGATAAGTATAATATTTTTGAGTTCTATTATCTTTTTGAGTGAAAGATGAGTTGAAGGTTGAAACTCTAATTGTCAAGCATAAATATATATATAACTATCTCTTATTCAATGAATAAATTAATTCTTAAACTTTAGTAAAGGGATATTAAAACAAAAAAATGTGTTATCCTAATACCTTATGTCTTATTGAACTGATGATATTTTAAATCAACATAGATTGAAGTCTTTGAGGCCCTCAATTTGATAGTTGATTGTGATTGATGACCTCAATCACTCCCTACAAATATTTACATTTTTCCTCCAATTATATGTCTCTAATTTCCACCAATGTTCTCCTTATCGAGATCATAATTTGGTGGTGACTTTCTTATTTCCATTTCCCTCTTATTAAGACTAAATTTTATTAACCTTATTTTCGATGTGGGTTTTCCACAAAGGTATTTTCTATTTTCAACCTTTTATTTTCAATTTTTTTTTTCAAATTACGAGGATGCAATTTATTGAAGGAGGGGAGAATGTAACACCCTGAGCTTCCACGATATGCTTCTCATTCAATAATGCAATAGCTTGCATTGTACGCAACTTCGAGTTCTAAAACACCGCGACTAATCAAAGTAGCCGTTATGAATAGTAATAACCACTTTTTAAAATTATATAAATTTTATATTTCAAAATGGACTTCATTTTTGGATTCGGAATATCGAAATTAGCCTATGTTGAATTTTTGGTATTTTTCTGAGAACTTCTAATTTTTTTATGAATAGTGAAAAATACTTAAAAACAACTTTTTTAATCAAAATAGTTTATAGTGATAAATTATACTATTTAGTGGTTTTAAAGTATAATTAGAATATATTTTTACCATTTTATCCAATGGTGTTCATTATAATTAATTTAACATTGAAATTGGACATAAACAATTGCCAATCTTTTGATATAAATTGTTTCTTAAAAACACGCTATTTGTTGTGACAGTGGGAATTAATTATAAAATTAATTAATGAAACATATATGTTTGTAATTTTGTAAAATAGACATCATTTTTGAATTTGGAACATCAATTATAGCTTAGGGTGAAATTTTGGCATTATTCTGAAAAACTTCAATTTTTGATGAATAGTGAAACCACTAAGTGGTAGTTAAATAACTGATTTTTCGTTTAAATGAAATATTACCACTTCTGTGATTTGATTTTCAAAAATCCGACATACATGATTATCATTAAGAAGTAAAATGTGGTTCAATGAGATTAAAATAATTTTTGGTGAATAGTAACTTTTAAGTTCTTAATCACGATTAGAGGTAATTAGTGTAGTTTTAGGTAAAAATAATGTTTTAATAATATGAGATGAGCTTGACATATGTCATACCCTCATTGGATGTGCCATGTCCGACCAGGACAATCCATGGGTCCACTTGGGGACCCCATGGAGCCACTTTATTTGGAAAATGACATAAATACCTTTTATTTAATGTTAAAGTAAAAAATGACACAAACATAAAATGTTTTACTAAAACAATTTTTACATGGGGTTATACAAGTCATATTTTTGACTATAAATAGTCATTGGAACTCTAAAAAGATTTCCCACATCATAGTATTTTTTTTATAATTTTTAGACATTAAAGAAATTAAATTATTTATGACATCATTATGATGAAGCGATGACCTCATTATTTAACGATTTTAATAAAATGAAAAGATAATGTACAATCGAAGGCTTACACTTTTCCAAAGACTATTGGATGGGTATATTTCGAACCCTTATAACCTTACCCACAAATTATATAAGTGTGGGACCTTTAGAATCCGAAAAGCATTGTATAATAATGTAAAATTCCCTTACTTTCCAAGAGTGCCCCTCCTCTCCTCTTATAAAAGGCCCCCACCTCTACCACCTCATTCACACTTTCAATCCATTTGGCTCGGCCAAAATCTGCCCAAATACTCTCCCAACTTTTCACCCTTACTCCCAGAAGCCTCACTTTGGGCAGAATTCTTCCCATGGAAGCCTTTGGCTCAAATCAAAAAGAGTTACCCGATTTTTAAGGTAATGTCTTCTCTAATGTTGTTTTGTTTTATTTTTCTTATCCAACCCCTTAAACTCTTTTCATTCCTTTATTTTGTAACAAAACCAGTATATAAAATATACTAGGATGTTGTTATGATAAGGATTTGTTTTACACTTACACACACCTTCGTCTAATGGTTAAAGAACATACTGTTTCTGTGGGTGGCGAAATACTGCCTCACGAAACGATGATTGTTCAAATTCTTTTAACACCTATAATGATGGCCATTTTGATGACACTATTTTCATATATGATATATATATATTATGTTTATGTTTTCCTTATGCTTCTGTATTTCTCATTTATGGCATACTTTATGATTTCCATTATGGGTAAACGCGATAATTTCATTTTAGGAAGTGCGGACTACCGCCCCCTCAAAGTGATGTGAATCGTTAATGCCATATGTGGGATGTATAAAGGATGGAGTAAATGATATTATATATGATATTATAATGGAACTATATTATACCTTTATATAATTATGATTTCATTCCATTAAATACGAAATATAAATGAAAGTAGCGTTCATGCGTACGTACGGCTTACCGTCTCCATGAACGGCGCATTTCATTTCTTACCTCTAAATGTTACGTAATATTATGAATGAATGTATATACTGGATATATATGATATATATGACATATAAATCATGAATATAATTCTTGAGATAATGGATATTCTACCACATAAACAACTTGTAATTATAAGAAGTTTATTGTTGACTCAAGTACCAAAGTTCGACAAAACGACCGTTATTAACTTAAATAATTACATAATGTTCATAACATGGTAATAAGTGATATAAAAGGAATAATGAACATGAAAAAGGTTCTTAAGTAAAAAGAAATTAACTCTAGTTTATTATTCAGGAGGTTAAAGAACGGTCAAGTCAGGACAAGACACAAGGTAAGGGAATTTCTTAACCCAATTTCCATTCTTTGAGTTAATCTCATACTTTCAAATTATGTCATGATATTATTATGTATTATTTTGTATTTTTACTTTCTTTATGTGTACCTATTGTGAATACACATAATATATCTATTTTATTTTAAAAATTATCTTTTTAAGGACTTCGTCTCAATCTCCTTTCATTGAGGCATATTTGGTTTTATACACAACTTTCTTTTATACGATGTATAAACCCCTTTGACTTTTACGTTTATTCAAAAGGAATCTTTTTTATACGAATCATTTTACTAGACGACAAAAAGGGAATGTTTTTCTTTCCGTACTTATGCGGCGAAAATGACTTCTCCGCCGCCGTGACCATTATTTGAGTTTCGGCTTCCTCTACAAGCCATCATTTTTTTAATGAAAAATAAATACAAAGTTTTAACTTTCTTTTATTTTGGTATTGAAAATGGTTTTGAAAGCATTTTTATTATATCAATATGTTGTATTGATATCTTTTTATTGAAATGTGGAAATGTTATGTTTCCTTTATGCATGTTTTATGTGATACTATTATGTTATAGTTTATGATATGTTTAAACCTATTCATATGAGGAATGCATTGGACTTAACATGTGATGGGTGGAGCCCGCTATATCTCCTCGATGCATTAGTAGGTATCATGAGACAACTAGACGTGGAATTGGCCGAGGCCCTTTCCCAATTTGATTTATGGTTTTGGCCGAGGCCTTAATCATTTTAGACGTCTTGGCCGAGGCCTTGATAAAATGTTTCAGAATGTCTGGCATTATGCATTCCATCATTGTGAAAGTGGTTATTGATGTTGCATGGGATTATTCGATTTGTAGAATATCCATGTGAGTAAGTAAATGGCATTATTGAATTTTATTTTTGCCATATTATGCTAAAGTTCAAGTTTAAAAAGGCTTTTGTTCTAGTTATACATTGCCTTAAATGTTAATGATTATTTATGAAAGCTTCCGCAATATTGTTATCCTTACTGAGCATCTGAGCGCACCCCTTTCAATGTTTTAATATTTTCCAGGATGTGAAGAAGTATTTTATGAATGACCTGCAGGGATAGTCAGAAGAGGATATGAGTGTGGACTATGGAGACTTTGTTATTGTAGTTTTTCACCTTATGATGTAATGTAAGACTTATGAATGTATCTAGTGTTTCCAAGGCTACTAAACTAATCGGTCTTTCGAGACTTGATCTTTTGTGATCATGCCAATGTTACGAAGTAATGAACCGACTCTGGGTAGCTGGGGTTGGGGCGTTACAGTTGGTATCAGAGGCAGTTTAGTACTAACCTTGAAAGCTAGATTTAGATAAACTCTGATTAGAGCACATAGCCCAAAGATAGACTTTGAGAATTAGTATAGAATAACTTCCTAGAATTTTGTTATTGTATAGATTTTGTGAGTTTTCCGAGCAATACATCCCTGTCTGGATATGAGCAGGTAGAGGCGGCTCTGGCGCATATGTACCTAGGGGTAAAACCCAAAAACACCGCTTTGAGCTAGAATCGAATGGAAACTGGTGCACGACAATGGGCCTTGCTGCACTCTTGGTTACGACACTCCCGGGGGATATGCTTTGGATAATTCTCATTTTCTTTATAAACCACTATGAAGGGTTATGAGTATATACTTCCTCAAAGAAAACATTTTTATGGATTATATCCATAAATAGTTCAATTTATGTTAAGTATCTTACAAGTATGGAATTATGTATTTTGATTCATAAACTAATATAGTTTATGCCATTGTCTAGAAATGACGCCTAGTGGAAGGAATGGAAACCGTATCAATGCACGCACTCCGTGTAGGGATTGCCCTCCTGCTCAAGATAATTATTGTGGATCTGGAGATACAACTGGTGCTGATCAACTTATTACCATACTGGGACAACTCACTCAGGTTATGAATAATAACCTTACTCGTATGGAGCACCCTGATCCGCAACGTGGAGGGTCAATGTTAGACCGCTTCATGAGGCAACAACCACCAACATTTAATGGGGGTACAAATCCGTTAGTAGCTGAGCAATGGATAAACTCCTAAGAGAAAATATTCCACGCCTTGGGGAGTAGTGAAAGGGAAAAGGTTATCATGGCAGTTTACCGCCTCACTGGAGATGCTGATCAATGGTGGTCATTGATTCAAAACACAAAGGAAGATGATGAAATTTTGAATATGTAATGGAGGGAGTTCAAAGATCTTTTCTTAGAAAAATACTTTCCTCATGACCATAGAGCAGATATGGAAAGGCAATTTATGATTCTGAAACAAAAGGAGGATGAGAATGTCGCAAAGTATGAGGCCAACTTTACAAGGTTAGCGAGGTATGCTGCAGATTATATATGTAAACCAAGAGGTAAGATTGATCGTTTCTTTGATGGGTTAAAACCATTTCTCCGTCGAGCTTTAGTATAACAATCGTTCTCAACATACGAAGATATTGTCTCATGTGCTATCAAGACAGAAAAGGAATTTTCTAAGTCTCATGACAAAAAAGTAAAGCAAGAGAAGAAGAGAACGGTGGAACAAGAGATAGATAAAGGGAAAAAGGGAAAGAAGGATTTTCCATTATGTGATAATTGTGGGAATAATCACTCTGGTACTTGCCTAAAAGGAATGGGAGTTTGTTATAAATGTGGAAAAAAAGGTCACCAGGCGCGTGATTGCAAGGGAAAGAAAGAGGCTATCAATGTTGAATTCTACAATTGTAGGGAAATGGGGCATTATACAAATGAATGTCCTAATCGTCAGGGAAAATTACCTCAGAAAAGGCCAAGGGATCAAGGAAAATCTTATGCTGTTAATACAGTTGAAGCAGAATAATTAATGTATTGGTGCTTTTGGACTCATGGATTATATTCTGGTTATTAGAATAATGTGATATATATATATAAGGATTGTATTGAAGTACTTGTTGATTTCATTAAGGTTTTAATATTATGAAGGTAATCATATTTTTAGTATGTGACAAAAAGAGAAACTTTAATTTGTTTGGGGAATCTGATAAATTGATTTTGGAATTAAGAGACCTTTTAGAGAAAGTCTGGACAGAGGTATTTTGGATAACTGTAAAGGTTGGAGTGGATTAAGTTGATCTTTGGATAGTATTGTTTAAGGTTAAAAAATTTATGAAGATTATTTTTGGAATATTATAATACTATAGTTTTAGGAAAAGGACAACCTGCAGGGTGGGGCATAACCCGTCGCGTCGGACAAAGCTGCAGGAATCGAACCCACAATCATAGTGCGACAGACCTTTATTTACTACCACTAGCCTACAAGAAGTCCCTGGTTATTACAAAATAATTTTACTAATCTAAATGGTATGTGTTAACATTTGGAACCTTATACAATTAGGATAAGTATAATATTTTTGAGTTCTATTATCTTTTTGAGTGAAAGATGAGTTGAAGGTTGAAACTCTAATTGTCAAGCATAAATATATATATAACTATCTCTTATTCAATGAATAAATTAATTCTTAAACTTTAGTAAAGGGATATTAAAACAAAAAAATGTGTTATCCTAATACCTTATGTCTTATTGAACTGATGATATTTTAAATCAACATAGATTGAAGTCTTTGAGGCCCTCAATTTGATAGTTGATTGTGATTGATGACCTCAATCACTCCCTACAAATATTTACATTTTTCCTCCAATTATATGTCTCTAATTTCCACCAATGTTCTCCTTATCGAGATCATAATTTGGTGGTGACTTTCTTATTTCCATTTCCCTCTTATTAAGACTAAATTTTATTAACCTTATTTTCGATGTGGGTTTTCCACAAAGGTATTTTCTATTTTCAACCTTTTATTTTCAATTTTTTTTTTCAAATTACGAGGATGCAATTTATTGAAGGAGGGGAGAATGTAACACCCTGATCTTCCACGATATGCTTCTCATTCAATAATGCAATAGCTTGCATTGTACGCAACTTCGAGTTCTAAAACACCGCGACTAATCAAAGTAGCCGTTATGAATAGTAATAACCACTTTTTAAAATTATAGAAATTTTATATTTCAAAATGGACTTCATTTTTGGATTCGGAATATCGAAATTAGCCTATGTTGAATTTTTGGTATTTTTCTGAGAACTTCTAATTTTTTTATGAATAGTGAAAAATACTTAAAAACAACTTTTTTAATCAAAATAGTTTATAGTGATAAATTATACTATTTAGTGGTTTTAAAGTATAATTAGAATATATTTTTACCATTTTATCCAATGGTGTTCATTATAATTAATTTAACATTGAAATTGGACATAAACTATTGCCAATCTTTTGATATAAATTGTTTCTTAAAAACACGCTATTTGTTGTGACAGTGGGAATTAATTATAAAATTAATTAATGAAACATATATGTTTGTAATTTTGTAAAATAGACATCATTTTTGAATTTGGAACATCAATTATAGCTTAGGGTGAAATTTTGGCATTATTCTGAAAAACTTCAATTTTTGATGAATAGTGAAACCACTAAGTGGTAGTTAAATAACTGATTTTTCGTTTAAATGAAATATTACCACTTCTGTGATTTGATTTTCAAAAATCCGACATACATGATTATCATTAAGAAGTAAAATGTGGTTCAATGAGATTAAAATAATTTTTGGTGAATAGTAACTTTTAAGTTCTTAATCACGATTAGAGGTAATTAGTGTAGTTTTAGGTAAAAATAATGTTTTAATAATATGAGATGAGCTTGACATATGTCATACCCTCATTGGATGTGCCATGTCCGACCAGGACAATCCATGGGTCCACTTGGGGACCCCATGGAGCCACTTTATTTGGAAAATGACATAAATACCTTTTATTTAATGTTAAAGTAAAAAATGACACAAACATAAAATGTTTTACTAAAACAATTTTTACATGGGGTTATACAAGTCATATTTTTGACTATAAATAGTCATTGGAACTCTAAAAAGATTTCCCACATCATAGTATTTTTTTTATAATTTTTAAACATTAAATAAATTAAATTATTTATGACATCATTATGATGAAGCGATGACCTCATTATTTAACGATTTTAATAAAATGAAAAGATAATGTACAATCGAAGGCTTACACTTTTCCAAAGACTATTGGATGGGTATATTTCTAACCCTTATAACCTTACCCACAAATTATATAAGTGTGGGACCTTTAGAATCTGAAAAGCATTGTATAATAATGTAAAATTCCCTTACTTTCCAAGAGTGCCCCTCCTCTCCTCTTATAAAAGGCCCCCACCTCTACCACCTCATTCACACTTTCAATCCATTTGGCTCGGCCAAAATCTGCCCAAATACTCTCCCAACTTTTCACCCTTACTCCCAGAAGCCTCACTTTGGGCAGAATTCTTCCCATGGAAGCCTTTGGCTCAAATCAAAAAGAGTTACCCGATTTTTAAGGTAATGTCTTCTCTAATGTTGTTTTGTTTTATTTTTCTTATCCAACCCCTTAAACTCTTTTCATTCCTTTATTTTGTAACAAAACCAGTATATAAAATATACTAGGATGTTGTTATGATAAGGATTTGTTTTACACTTACACACACCTTCGTCTAATGGTTAAAGAACATACTGTTTCTGTGGGTGGCGAAATACTGCCTCACGAAACGATGATTGTTCAAATTCTTTTAACACCTATAATGATGGACATTTTGATGACACTATTTTCATATATGATATATATATATTATGTTTATGTTTTCCTTATGCTTCTGTATTTCTCATTTATGGCATACTTTATGATTTCCATTATGGGTAAACGCGATAATTTCATTTTAGGAAGTGCGGACTACCGCCCCCTCAAAGTGATGTGAATCGTTAATGCCATATGTGGGATGTATAAAGGATGGAGTAAATGATATTATATATGATATTATAATGGAACTATATTATACCTTTATATAATTATGATTTCATTCCATTAAATACGAAATATAAATGAAAGTAGCGTTCATGCGTACGTACGGCTTACCGTCTCCATGAACGGCGCATTTCATTTCTTACCTCTAAATGTTACGTAATATTATGAATGAATGTATATACTGGATATATATGATATATATGACATATAAATCATGAATATAATTCTTGAGATAATGGATATTCTACCACATAAACAACTTGTAATTATAAGAAGTTTATTGTTGACTCAAGTACCAAAGATCGACAAAACGACCGTTATTAACTTAAATAATTACATAATGTTCATAACATGGTAATAAGTGATATAAAAGGAATAATGAACATGAAAAAGGTTCTTAAGTAAAAAGAAATTAACTCTAGTTTATTATTCAGGAGGTTAAAGAACGGTCAAGTCAGGACAAGACACAAGGTAAGGGAATTTCTTAACCCAATTTCCATTCTTTGAGTTAATCTCATACTTTCAAATTATGTCATGATATTATTATGTATTATTTTGTATTTTTACTTTCTTTATGTGTACCTATTGTGAATACACATAATAGATCTATTTTATTTTAAAAATTATCTTTTTAAGGACTTCGTCTCAATCTCCTTTCATTGAGGCATATTTGGTTTTATACACAACTTTCTTTTATACGATGTATAAACCCCTTTGACTTTTACGTTTATTCAAAAGGAATCTTTTTTATACGAATCATTTTACTAGACGACAAAAAGGGAATGTTTTTCTTTCCGTACTTATGCGGCGAAAATGACTTCTCCGCCGCCGTGACCATTATTTGAGTTTCGGCTTCCTCTACAAGCCATCATTTTTTTAATGAAAAATAAATACAAAGTTTTAACTTTCTTTTATTTTGGTATTGAAAATGGTTTTGAAAGCATTTTTATTATATCAATATGTTGTATTGATATCTTTTTATTGAAATGTGGAAATGTTATGTTTCCTTTATGCATGTTTTATGTGATACTATTATGTTATAGTTTATGATATGTTTAAACCTATTCATATGAGGAATGCATTGGACTTAACATGTGATGGGTGGAGCCCGCTATAGCTCCTCGATGCATTAGTAGGTATCATGAGACAACTAGACGTGGAATTGGCCGAGGCCCTTTCCCAATTTGATTTATGGTTTTGGCCGAGGCCTTAATCATTTTAGACGTCTTGGCCGAGGCCTTGATAAAATGTTTCAGAATGTCTGGCATTATGCATTCCATCATTGTGAAAGTGGTTATTGATGTTGCATGGGATTATTCGATTTGTAGAATATCCATGTGAGTAAGTAAATGGCATTATTGAATTTTATTTTTGCCATATTATGCTAAAGTTCAAGTTTAAAAAGGCTTTTTTTCTAGTTATACATTGCCTTAAATGTTAATGATTATTTATGAAAGCTTCCGCAATATTGTTATCCTTACTGAGCATCTGAGCGCACCCCTTTCAATGTTTTAATATTTTCCTGGATGTGAAGAAGTATTTTATGAATGACCTGCAGGGATAGTCAGAAGAGGATATGAGTGTGGACTATGGAGACTTTGTTATTGTAGTTTTTCACCTTATGATGTAATGTAAGACTTATGAATGTATCTAGTGTTTCCAAGGCTACTAAACTAATCGGTCTTTCGAGACTTGATCTTTTGTGATCATGCCAATGTTACGAAGTAATGCACCGACTCTGGGTAGCTGGGGTTGGGGCGTTACAGTAGGAATAACTTTTAATCCTTTCATGGATTATGTGATCCATTATGAGTTTATTTTAGTGCTTCAAGCATAAAAAATTCATTTTTAATAATCATAATTTGGAGAAAGGATGAGACTGTAGTGGAAATTGATTAATGGATGAAATTATTCTTATCAAGAATGTATATTTTCTTTTATTCATAGAAAAGGTGGTAAATTAATTCATAAATTCTAGTAAAATTATCTTGGAACCAACAGTTTATCCAATTATGGTTATTTTCAATGAATTGATAATCTTTTCACCAATCATAGATTTATTATTTTTTGATCATTAACTTTATCTTGAACAATTTTTCTATCAATCTATTATTCCTTTTGTGTTATTTTTTTCTTTTATATCCATATTTTCACTTTCCAATAATGTTATATTATTTAAAAACCTAGTTTTGTTTTATTCTGGATGACCTCCATATTTCTCATTCCTTCTTTTTTAGAGGAATTTTTATTAACTCTTTTTAGAATCTAAGATTTCCACAAAAAAAATTTCAAATGTCAAACTGAGAACAAGTTAAAATTTTGAGAATGAAATTTATTAATGGAGGGATAATGTAACACCATGATATTTTAAAAGAAAAATATGTTTTATAGCGTATACAACATGAACACAGAGTTTAAATGAACCATGAAATATTATTATATGATCATTATAACCTATCAATTGAATTTGAAGGTATGAATATATAAAAACACATTATTAAATATATATTAAGTTCATATTAAACAAAAAAATAATTTATTAATTCTTAATAAATAAATATATAATTTTAAATTCTTCAAAAATATGTTTTCTTTAAAAATGTTTTTTTACCTTATGTGAGAAAATAATATAATTACTTTTTACCAGCTTATTTTTTTTAAAATTTAAATAAATTTTTTAAATAATATTATCAAAATCATCTTAGGCTATTTTTTTGTATTTTTTTGAAATGTTTTATTTTTCAATGCATAGTAAAAAATACTATATTTTATTTAAAATTTTATTTTTATTTCAAGAATTTACAAAGATCTATATTGTTTTAAAATTATTTAAAACTTATTATTTATATTATATAATTAATATTCCAATTATTTTCATTGGAATCAATTTTATGATTTAATTTAGTATACAGACTTTTTTATACATCAAAGGAATTTTCTGAAAAACTGTTTTTTGTTGCATTTGGTGTTTTGATTTAAAATTATTTATGGACACTTATAGAAATTGATTCTAAAAATGGATTCAATATTTGGAATAATGGGGTTATATTTGGTAAATAATCCCTATTTATTTTTGGACATTATTAATAGTAATAATAGTAAATAATTGTTATCACGGTAAAGGTAAATCATGTAATTAAGGTTTAAAATAATATGATAAGGAATAGAAAATAACCCAAAAAGATTCATTAATTTAATTATATAAACCTATTTTATTAATAATAATCCAATATTCTAATATATAAGATTTTTTTTCCTTTGGATGTGATATTTACTTTTATATAATTTTATTTAAAGAAATTCAAAAAAATTCATTCTCGTTGTTTTATCATATTTAAATATTTTGGCATAAGGATAATAAAAGGCTATGTTTAGATATAAATAATTATTTGAAAGATAAAATAATTTTTTTATAAAGGTACTTTATTTCTAATTTTTAGTGATAAAATAATGGGTAAAATTAATTTTCTTAATCTATATGAAATTTTAGGAATGTTTTAAAGGATTATATTATAATTCCCTAATTCTCTTGTTGTATTTAATGCCAAATTAAATGAATAGTGTCAAAATGACATTAAAAATTTTTTATAATAAAAAATATTTTGTTAAATTATTTTAAATTCATAAAAATATTATATTTATTCATATTAATATTATGTTGTTGAAAAATAAACCTTGGAACATTTATTTTTCTTTTTTTATTTTATAGTAGCATTATTGACCCTTAAAGGGCAGAACACTTTAATACTATGATAATTTTCAAAATGGTTAAAGGGGGTTAATAATAAAAATTTGGGTAAAAAAATAACCAAAACATGTACAAATTTTATTGTATGATATTATTTTTATCCATAATCATCCTATCTTATAATTATATTACTTTGGATCTATTTGAATATGGAAAGTATTTTTTATTAATTTAATACTTCAAGAAATTATTAAAGTGCCCTCCCCTCACTTATAAAAGGGACCTTTTTTCTTCACATGGAAGCCCAAACCATTTACACATATTATTACATCATTTTTAAAAATAAATATCCAACATTTACTACCCCAAATATCATGATCCCTAGTGCATTTGGAAGAATTGGTTCATAATACATTAAAGTTACTAAAATAAAACATCTTTATTTTATTCTCCATTATGAGATCCTAAATCATTTTGAGCTTCTTAAACTATATGGAATTACCTAGTTAATACATAGACAAAATGTGTGAGCTAAAAAACCTAGTAAGGGAATAAACATAATAAGGAAACAAAACATGTGGGTTAAAGACATAACATAATATCATAAAAGAGAAGGCCTAAGAGTAATCACATGGGAGAATAATATAAAGAAAATGGTATCATAATATTATGGAATCAAAGAAATTGTGGTAGAAATATATAAAATAAAATAAAATAGAGTAAAGGATAATTTACTTAAAAATATCACATGATAGAGAAATTCCCGTTATGGGTTAGATTTACTCATTAATCTCATACATGACACCTCATGAGACTAAATATTTACCCAATTAATTGGAGCACTATTTGGGCACACCCATTATAATATGTTCATAATTTATATGTTACACATTAAGGAAATCAATCAAAATTAATAACATAATAATTACCCATGGAAATAAAATGGGTTTCATAATCTTACCTCATATTATAATCAAAGGAAATTTCATAATAAATGCATTTGAGAATTGAACAAAATGCATATATTATCCCATAAAATTAAGGTAGAATAATCTAGGTAGATATGTTATAGAAATATAAACAAACTTTATAATTATTAATTAACATCAAAGGCTATCTTTATTGATGAAAAATTCCTTAAAATATTACACGTAATATTTATTGGGGAAAATGAACTTTTCAATTTGAAATTACTTCTTCAAAATCAAAAAATTTAGAAAATATTATAAAAAAATTTTATTTAAAAAATTACCATGTAAACATACAAAGAAATACTAAAATAATTCAGTGTTCATGTTAATGGATAATTATATACTTGTCGTATAAGTTAAAAAACATTCCTTTTACACTATTGTAAAAAGGTTAAAAAGTACCTCATTAGGAAAATGATAAGAAGATTAATTTAAATTAATTTTATAAAAATTAAAACATGGGTAAAAATGTATTTAATACATAATTTTGAGAATGTTAAAAAAATATTATTGAATGTTTTTTAGAAAATAGGGATATGGAAGAAAAATTATTTTTAACAGAAGATAGAAATGAGGCCATATTTTCTTAAAAAAAATTTTATCAATAATTTTAAGTTCCAAAGAGAGGTAAATTATAATATTAATTATTTTTTTGAATTAATTTAGGTGAATAAAATGAAATTTTTTTATTAGGAAATTATAAAATCATTTCCTCCAATGGAAATCCAATCATAAATAATCTAAATAAAAATGAGATTGAAACATAAACCCTTACCTCTTTGGTAAATTTTGAATCATAAATCCCATGAATTAAGTAAATTAATAGTAATATAAAATATAGTTAATTATGAATAAATAATTATATAATATGTAAAGGGGAATTATTTACACAATTTAAAATAAATTTGGTGCATAAAAGAACATGTGTCTAAAATAAGGATGTTTTGAGACAAAACCCTTCCCTCGAGTCCAAGATTTGTCGTGCATGTCTTTTATCTCTTATATAATAAAATTATATCAATTTCTTTTCTTAATATAATTTTCTTGGTTTAATCCCTTATACTTAAACCATTTACTTAATTTTTGTTAATGTCATGTTTAATTATATAATTAGTTATGTCTACATCAGGTGTTTTGAGGTTTCTTAGTTCATAATCTCAAAAAGAAATTGATGTATAGGACATGTTCAAAGGGGTAATTATTCTAGAATCTTCAGAATAAAAATCATGAAATAATTATAATTTTTATACATCAATCATAGTTTCTAAACCAACCATGAAAATATGGTTATGAAAAATGAACTATTTTACAATCATAGAGATGGCAGGTCATACAAATTCATATGAAACATTTAAATTTTCACTAATCATGATGTAAATAAGTTAAGTGTTATTATACTACTCCATAATGACAATTATATCATAAATATCATATTATTTCTCTAAATACACTTACATATACCATCCATATAATGCAGTTATAAGAAAACAAATCACATCATTTCATGAGGTGCTAATTCATAATGATTAATGTTTCATGATTATAATATGTAAATATTGAATCTATCATCATGAACATCCATGATAGGTGATGATAGATAACGAATTACATCATTTCATGAGGAGGTAGTCCACCATAAAAACGAACGGTGGTTTCATTTCTGATTCAATAGGAGAGGAGATGGGTAAATATTATTACATTAATGTAATAACATCATAGTACCTAAGAGATACTTGTGTTATTATATTAAAATATTTAATACATAATCTAAGATGGAAAAAGAATAATTAAAAAAGGTTCTCGGTGAATATTATTACCTTATGTTAGGAGAATGAAATTTGGATATCTTATTAAAGAACCCAAGGGTGGTATTTAGGGATGACCTAAATCTCTAGAATGTTTCTAAGAATGCTATGGAGAGATCTTGGTAGGGTTTTATTGAGGTAAATTTCTTTTTAGTTGTGAGGAAGTGAGGATATTTGTTCCCTTTCATAATTTAGGAGTGTCATTTTTTATAAATATCCAAAAATATTAAATAATAGGGAGTTATTACCAAATAAAGTGCTCAAAAATTATAATATAATGGATTTTTGGGGTGATATGGTCAGGAAAAAACTGAAAAATTAAAAAATGAACATGTTTAAATCTTCTTATTCTATTTACCTCAAGTGTTACTCATTTTTTACCATTTTAAATTTTCACCACAGTAACTAGGTTTTTAATAATAATTATGGGAACAAATTTATTTGTACCTATTACCTAATATTAATTATTATGATTCCATATATGGATTATATTTTATAAAATTAAAGTCATAGAAGTGGAATAATTCAATTTAAAATCAAACTCGTAAAACATGTAGAAATTGGGTTATCAAGAAATGCATTTTTGAAGAAATAGATTATCTTATATTAACTCTATGACTATCATTAATAATTACATGAAATTAAATTTATATTTATGGATATATAATATATAAATTTAATTTAAACAATTCCTCATTAGGGTTTGTTATACTTAATTTAAATAGAGTAACATTATGCACTTTCAAACAGTTTAAAAAAAATGGGTTTTTAGGCTTAAAAATAGACTTACACTAAAATCTAGTAGAAATGTGATTTAAATATAATTAATTAAATTATATAATACTAAATAATACTTATTATAATTTTAAATCAAATTAAAATAACAATTATAATTTTGAATAGATTAATTTTTTTAAAAGAAATGACAATTTTACAAAATTCAGTATTTTTCATTATTCACAAAAAAATCAATATTTGTCAAACAATAAAAAAATTCACCATAAGTTATTTTTGATATGATAATTTATAAAATTAAGTTCATTTTATAAATTTAATTTCTAATAGTTTAATTAATTAATTATTAATTTTTTTCACAAAAATAAATGAAAATAATTTTTAAAGGAAACATATTTTTTGTAGAATGAAATATCTTTATTAAAAGTTGAGTTATTATTTCTTAATAATTTATAAATAAATTTATATTTATTAGTAAATTTATATATATTTTATACAGTAGTTAATACTATTCATAACTAAAAATTGCAGGTCTAGGTTATTTCAATAACATTTATATAATAATATTTTAATATTATTTCGTGGTTCGTTTAAACTCAATGTTATGTGTTGAATACGCTATCAAACAAAGTATTATTTTAAAATATCATGGTGTTACACTTAACATTTAAAAAATATTTTTTTTTCATCAAATTTGTTTCCAAATACCTTCCTTAAATCTCTACACACATCATAGAGGACATGGTTTGATCAAAAATCCAATTTAGGAAGGCTTTAGGTATAATCCTAAAGTGGTTGTCTGAAGAAGATATATCAATATTAACTGATAATTTTTGTTTGATTTCTTCTTCTACCTCCTTAAAACATTATTTAACCATGAAATTATAATAACATATATGTCTACCACTTATTGAGGTGTTACTATAATAATGGAATAACCTACACCCATATCCTCTTCCATAAAATGGGAAACAAATCCATTGTTCATGCATATGACAAACTACTGCCTCATGAACCAATGTAATTCATTTTCAATCAAAAACTCTCATGACTAGTTATGATGATGGATTTCATATATATATATATATTAATGAAAATTTTATCATTATAGAAAATTAACATATAACATATATTATTTTACCTTCATATTCATTGAAAAATGATAACTTTGTTCGTGAATACCTATGGATTATGTGAGATACTTGGTTCTTACCGAGGCTCAGATAATTGGTGTCAACATGTTTTGTCGATCTGTCAATGAAAAATTTTAAAATCCCCAGCCCACTGGCTTCTGATGCGGGCCTCGAAACCTTTCAGTTGTATCAGAGCGATCACATAGTTTTTTTGAGCCTAGAAAATTAAAATTGCATTCCAATTAAGTAGAGGGTTCAAAAACAGTCCCAACAGTTCAAACTGCACGTCGATCTGATCTTTAACGGCCTAGTTATGACTGTTTTAAATTTTCAGATTGGATCGAATATGTGGTTTGATCTTGAGTTCTATAATTTTGTTACATCAAGTAGAACCGATCAAGTTTATATCGATTCAACAGATGTAATTACTATTGCGCAAATTATAATTTGATAAATTAATTAATTTTCACAATAATTTTATTATTTTAATAAAAATTATTTTATTATTATAATAATTTAATAATAATAAATTATTATTATTTAATTAAAAGGATATGAAGCAGAATTTAGAACTTTTCTATGTAAAAAAAAATAGAAAACATTTAATTGGAGACTTGACTTCAATTATAAAAAATGGAGGGGGAGGAAAAATTCAAAAGAAGACTTAAAGAATTAAGAAAAGAAAAAGGGGGGAGGTGTATGAAATAAAAAGCAAAAAAAAAAGAGGGTGACTTGGAGGGGGTCCATGCAGACCCCACTTGTTGTCTTCCTTAGGATAACGGACCAGGCACGGTGGACCAGGAGGCCGTCTCCCTCCTTACCGCAGGCCTTTGCCACCCTCTGTCCTGAGCAGTGCACACCAATCGACCGGCTGAGAGGCCTCCCGACCCTGCCTCTGAAAATACTGCCACCCAAAGCACCATCCACCCTTCCCGCTCACGCTAAAACCCACAAGGCCCAGCCACCCAGAACAGGCAATCTAGCTATCCCACTAGCCTTCAGCCTCATCCCATCCAACTTCTTCACACGACCTGGCCACCGTCAGACCCCTCTCCTTCCCAGGTGCCACTGCCTCTTTTGGTCATCGTCTCGAGTGCCCCAGCCGCCCTCGCTGGTGCGCCGCCCTCTAGGCCAGATCCTGACCTCTTCCACTACTTACTAACACAACACCTTGTTCAGCTCTCCATCCACTACCCCAAATCTCATTCCGGCCACCTTCAACACACCGCACCATCGCTACCGGGCTTCACCGTGCAACTGACCAACAACCGCCCAGCTGCAATACCACCTCACTAGTGCCCCACTTACTCCGACCTTGTCTGGACATCGCCTGCCATGCCTCTGTTATCTGAGAAGTACCCTTTTTGTCTAAAAGTCTTTTCGCAAGGTAAAATTTGCCCCAAAGCGGTCTGAGTGGACCTGCCCAACCCAAAATGGGTTTGGGCGGATCAGCTTGGCCCAGTTTGGCCCTGCATAGCCTGGTAGAGCCTTGCGTGGGTTTGGCCCAACCTGCACATGCCATGCAGTGACGTTTTGAGGACTGTCCAATTAAATTAATCAAAATAAATTAATTTTATTAATTTAATTTTAGTGTACAAATTAAATTAATTAAAAATTAAATTTGGTTAATTATTTTTAATACCCAGAGATATAAATTAATTTAATTTTGGAAGAAAATTAAATTAATTTGTTGACCGAATTATAATGAAATTATTTGAATTATTTAATTCATTTAATTTAATTAATAAACCCTCTTACTTATTTAATGCATTTTAATTTTATTGTGCCTTGTACCCCATTTTGGTCTTGACCACCAAACCGTGTATGTTTGAATTTATTTATTTAATTATTTAATTGTGTGCGATGATTTTAATTAATTAAATAAATGGTCTTCTTTATTTTCAATTGAAATGTATAAGGACATGCATGTCCAAATTACATGATGTACATTTATACCCCTAGCCCCCCTCACCTGCGCATGAGTATTTTTTTACTTTAAACGAAGACGGTGAATGACGTGGACCCCCCAATGATGAGGTAGTGTTCTCTATTCAAGATAGTGCAAGATGACACGTGGATCCCACCAAAGTGAGCCAGTACTCCAAGACTTGACATGGACCCCGCCAAGACAAGGTGATACTTCATATGAAAAGTAGATATATAAGACGGGGGAAAGCTGCATTGCGAGTCAAGATTCGACTCAGGTACGATGCCCTTAGGCCATTTAGATGATCAAGACCAGTTGGGTAGCAGTTAACCTTTATGAATATATTTATTATTTTATGCATTTTAGAACAACAAGAAAATACATAAAATAATTGATAATAAAATGCATAAAGAATCAGCATATGTTTTTCTATTAAAGTTCAGTTGTGAGCATGAAAACATAGATGAACAAGTTTAATAGAAATGGATCACATTCGTTGAAATAAAACCAATAAAACCCCCAATGAAATATTAAGTCTCCATAGAATTCTATTATTCAATTTTGAACAAAACCAGGTGTTTGGTGTGCCAGTCATGCCATAGCTGAGGGTTCCTCTTACTACTGGGTAGTTATTATTTGGGTGGTGGGTTGAATTAACTAAAATTGCAGAAAATAAATAGCCATAACTATCTTGTTATAATTTTAGAGGCAAGTGTTGAGAAAATCAAGAAATGATTTTTGAAGTTGGGACTTCACTCAACAGATCAAGGAACCACGAGTTAATGCGGTTGTCCAGCCAAAAGCCTACCTTGGACCCTAAGAGTAGTGGCATAAACATATATTGTATACTATGAGGTAGGTTTAGGTATCCTTTCCACTAGAATACTCAAAAGATTGAGTATTCCTATTATAGTATAGAGGGTTCCTAGAGTTCGATAAATTAATGGGAGACATTTAATGATTAAAAAATCAGTTATGTCTAATTCCATAATCAACCTAAAAGTAAAATCTTCTAAAGTTTATGGCAAGTAATACCACACTAAAACTGTGATAAGTATTGGAAAAAATTTAATGTCCAAAAAAGCACAAAATTCCAATTTTAGTATAGGAACTTGTGCACATTACTACTATAATAGAAATTCAAGGTGCTTGTGTCCCAACCTGTTAAGCCACCTCAGGAAGCAAGGGTGTAAAAATTGCTTACAGGAGACTCATGAATTATGGAAATGATGGTTCAGTCATAATAATATCATCAACATATGATGTTATTCATGGTCTCTACATCATGACATGGATGATGTTACATGTAGTCTTATCTCCAAGAAGTTTCCAAGGAGAAAGTGAAGCTATATTTGAATGCGATGATTGCACTTAGTTTGTGTAAAGTGAAAGACAATTCACAATATTTCATAGAATCCCATTATTATACATTTTATTCCAAATTAATCTAGTTTTGGGATAAAAATGAATGGTACAGAGTAAGAACTTCATTACCATTAAGGTAACATTCCCCCAAGTAATAATAATATTACAAAAAGTATCATATTTTGTTATTATGGAAAATGTATTGAAAGAAAAAGTGAATAGGCCTATGAAATGTTATTCCAAAGGCACCTTCGTAATTTCCTTCAAAGATAAGAGATTGGTTATTTAATAGGAGGTTATTTGCATCACATTTTATGAAATAAATTTATGGAAGTTTAAAAACGCAATGAACTGAATTGAAGAAGCAAGTACCCGCTTCTTGTTCAGGTATATTCATCAAATAAATTAATGTTTCTAACACACTTATTTGGTATTGAATAAAATATTCCAATAACATATGTTTATTTAAATACAGTAACCATGTATGTATAGGAACATTATAATAAGTAAAGTTTCTTCTCCAAGTAGCTAGGAAAGGGTGATCCCTAAGTCAGCGATGAGAAACCCATATTATTTAATTTCCAAGTGATTGATTCAAATTGAACTGGTTGTTGAGTATAACCAAAACATTTATCTCACACTCCCTTTGGACAAAATGAGACATTATTACAAGTTTTGGAATGAATGTTGTTTATGGTGTCACATACTCAACAAATATTTCAGACATACTTGAATCAAAGGCAATACATGATGAATATAAAATGTAAGACTTACCCAGTTGTGGAAATATGATTCATTGTCAAGTAAAACTAAAAGTGGACTTTAAGAATATACCCAGTATGGTATTTAGGCTCGACACAGCTAAACACATTTGGTATTATTTACATCCTAAGTTTAGACAAAGAAACCTTTAGAAATAAAGGTATGCCACAAAGCTTTTGGGGTTAGTTCAACAAGAAAGTGTGAAATATTATAAAGGAAATCTAGAGTTAAAGATACATCATAAGATTCATTTAAGTTATTAAGTAATCTAATAGTTAATTATATGCATGGTCAGAAGATATGAGTTGCTTCAGATTGGCATGTCGAAGAATATCTCAACCAATCATTCATCGATCATGATAATGTAGCGTAGAGTAATTCCTAAATGCATATTACCTTATCTACATCATGATATTGATGTTAATAAAGAGTATCAATGATAAAGTATTACATTTTAAAATTTATCAACAAAATTTAGAATTGATAAATTCATAAATGAACATTTTTATACATCAAAGTTATGATGTGTGGAGTATTAATGTTTCAAGTTACAGAAATATCCATTATATTTCATGACGTGCTTTGTAAATAATGGCATAAACCCATAACCAATATGACAACTAAAATAACAAATGGATATCATATGAGTCATAGTATGATGAAAATCCATTATGTCATAGATCACGAGTTATGATGCAAAGAGTTTGTTAAGATATAAACAAACATGCATCAAGCGAAACACATGGTGCATCTAAGTAATTATCATAACAGTTGCTTAAGATATTACATAAATCCCTAAGATAGAAAATTTGTAGTCAAGTATTAGAATACATTTCTATAAGGGTTCACATATCTATTAGAGATATTGGTAGCATGATTGACTTGGGTTTAGTCAATGCTTGAGATGTACAATTGGTAGGCATAGGAACAAGTTCCACAAGTTCATGTGGAATAGGAACATTCCAGAGACACATAATGCATATGAAGGATGAAACCATGGTGATGGTTTTACATTCACCATGGTCGATGATAAATTATTCATTAAGAATAATTAATCCTACAAGTAATTAGTATATGGAAATTATCTAAGATTGAAAAGACAATTAAAATTCAATAACGGATTCCATGTATCAAATTGAAAAGTAGCTTATAAATTGGATAATGCTGAGGGTATTGAAATGATATGATACATGGATGGTACAAGCCTGGTACCAATAAGGCTCGATTGGTTATACTATGTCAGTATGCCTAAATCCATTATATTTTTTACATGTCATAGCTAAACTTATAAGATCATTCTATTGTTAATTGGATGTCAAGATCATCTTTCTTAGAAGGTGTCTATATAAAGGAACCAAAAAGGGATGATGACACCATCGAATGCCAATGAAGGTTGCAAGTTACTAAAATCCAGATTAGGATTCAAGTAAGCAACGAGATATTAGAGCATTCATTTCAAATGAATTTTTTTCTTGTGTCTACCAAAGGTTAGTGGGAGCACTAATGTTTCCTAAGAGAAATATGTCCGACAACATATGGAAAACATATATTGTTCTTACTAGTAGATAATACCTAGTTAAAAGTAATTCTACAATGATTAACTTAAAGTATAAACCTATGTTCTAGGTAATAGGATCTACTAAGGTATATCTAATGGTTTCTTAGACCTATTTAATCGTACATAAAGTGTCATTTTATTGAAAAATAAAAGTTAGAACAATTCAATTTGAGAATTGTTTCTAATATCAAATGGCTTAATCTCTTAAGGTTGACATGTTTAGAACATGGGAAGAGATTAAAGTTGTGAGTTGAGTTCCATACGCTCCAGTGATGGATCAATCACGTATGCCATAATATGTACAAAAATTGGTACTACTAGGATATACTTTATAGTAGGCAGATATCAATTATATCCAGGAGCACTACAAGTAATGTAGTCAAAACTATCATCTTGTACTTCAGAAAGTACAAATGATATGTACCTGGTATATGGAGAAGAAGGTATACTAGTTATGGTGGGACACAAACTAGTAATACTTATATCAATTTGATCTAGTATCGTAGTCAGGCAAAGGTGATGAGCGATTAAAGCTCATAAAATCTAGGGGTATCCATATCTAAAAACATCAAGTACGTTGCAATTTATAAGGAAGATAAGAAGTAGTTAAATGCAATGATTTGTTCTGGTTCTTGGAATCGTACCTAGTGAGAAAAGTATTATCATAATATAAATTATGATATTCTTACTAGCCAAGTTGTCAAGTTATGAAAATGGAAAAAAGTGATATACTCAGGGATAACTTATCTTGATATGTTTTACTCAAGGAGATGAGGTCACATATAACAGATATGCCACACACAAAAAAACATGGAAATGCCAAAAACTAAATCCATTACTCAGCAGAATCATGATATTTATCATGTGAGTAGCTAACAAGTTTGGTTAGCAAGTTGGATCTAGTGCAAGTGGGAGTGTTGAAATAGTGGGTTCCCTACACCCAACTATGCTGTACATTTGATTACCATATATTGTGTATAGTTAGTTATACATGATGTCATATTAACATTATGGTGTAGACTTTTTTGTGTCTACTATTGAAATGGTAATGTCCATAGATTAGTTGTCGTTTCGAGAGGTTATGGCAGATCCCATGCTATAATGAAAACCTTGAGATACTATGACATTAATCTCAAATATATGGTCTATAGTATAGATACATCTTACTGAATGGAAATAGTATATGTTTGACTTTCAGGTTATTAGGGATCATAAGCATTGATAATTATTCTCATTAGGTTTAAACTTGGTTATCTCTAGTAGTGAGATCATGAGGAAAGACCCACTAATAGGAACACCACATGTTTTGGGTGTCATTGGTTATTCCTATCTACGGACATGTGTATTGGTCTCCTGACTTGATACCATTACCAATATATATCATTTGATCGTATACTTTGATATAAGGAAAAAACCATGGTATTGAAATCATGGATAGGTAGCTTGTGTTGGGTGCGTCGTTGGTGGTATGACATTAGTTGAATGGTTAAGAAAGGATTTGTCACTTCCAAGTTTAGGAAGTTTTATATCTCAGGCTGGGTTGATCAAGATGGTGCTGCCTTCATAAGTCTTTGGCCAAATTAGTATAAAGGTAAATCCATCCGGATAGATCAATAAATAATAAAACAAAGAAAGGATGATGACATAAGTGTGCGTCATGCTTTATGAGATATTAAATGAAAAAGATATTATAGTACACAATCAGTGTTTGTAGGTTGATTTTCATTTCTATGAAAATCCTTCTCTTTAGGGGCTATGATGGGTTTCTATACTCTGATCTTGGTATATGGATTTTATTTACGGCTATCAAGATAAGGGCTTAGAGGGTCACACCTAATAGTGTATTCAATAATCCTCCCTATTCAGTTGAATATGTATATGAACATGGTGGGCCCTATCATGGGGTCTGAGTGTTGTAAAAAGTATTGACCACTAAAAGAATTAAATAAATTCATTAATATTCAAGTTATGAATATTTAGGATTGAATTTATTTAATGTATTTACAAGTTTAGAAAATACAAGATAATATTAATCAAATGAATATTATTTTAATACTCAAGGTTTGTTTAATATTAAGTAGGATAACAAGTTGAGTAAAATGGCTCAGTTTTTATCATGTAATATATTTTATATATATTACAAGTATGTGATGATATAATAAAAAATATTTACACAGTTTAGCTCATCAACATTATTTATTTAGTCAATGTGGAAATAAATGGGGTCTGTAGAACCCAACTGGGTATTTATCAACTCCGAAATAAATATAGGAGGATGATCTCTCTCATGGGTGGATATTATACTATTCATTCACTTTCATGGAATGAAAATTGAGATCCTAACTCTCATATCGCTTCCTTGAGAGGGAATCTATTGATCCAAGAGTTCGGATCAAGTTCTCCCTCAAGAATTGAAGGCACCTCGATGAGGTGATCATCGGGACATAAATGGAATTTTCAGATCACTGCGCTAGCACCTAGAATTCGATGATCGACATTCTAGAGGATTTTGGAAGTGCGTGTGGATGATCTAGAGGGATCCTACCTTGGATCCTTTGAGAAATGATCTCCATCGATGAGTTGCAGTCGACCATAGCTTTAGATCTCAATAGGTATGTATTTCATTTAAATATTTGTGCTCTTTACAATTTACATGAGATGCTCGAACCTGAATGGGGCTCGGATCATCGATGTCGACAAGTCCCATCAACCCATCAATGAAATTTTTCAAAATCCCTAGTCCACTAGCTTCCTCTACAGGCCCCATAACCTTTCAATAAGAAAAAAACTAATATGAATAATTATTTACTTTATTAAGATAAAATATTAAAATAAAAAATGAAATAAATTATGTTATAACTAAATAAAAAAAATGTAAAATTAAAAAAGTAATAAAACCACAAATGAATAAAAATACTAAAAGTTTTAAATTCAGATCTTCATGACCAACCATGATGATTGTACCACCAATGATAACTATAAAAATAATATAACAACATTGAAATATAGTAAGCATAATGAAAACTAATTTAGAATATAGGATTAATGATTTTAGAGATGTATGTGAGGCTATATATAGGAATATAATATGATCACTATAAATATAGGCATTGGATATATGGTTGTTGGAAATATGGTTATTCGATATATAACTTGTTAATATATGGTCATTAGATATAATTGTATATAATGTGTCATGGACCAGATCACGAAAGCCGTTTATTTTTTGAGTTTTGGGTGTTGGACGCATTTGGAGAAGGTTCCAAGGTATTTAGGAGGGAAATAGATATTTTTTTGGAGTTCTATGTCATGGAGCTCTATAATACACTGCAAGAGTGGAGGCAGCAATATAAGGGAGTTCAGTTGAAGTGCAAGGCTTTGAGGTGGTTCTGCCAAATAAAGGGGTAGTTGTGGTATGGTTAGTATGTTATGGTGTGGGGAATATCAGAAGGATAAAATATTGATACTCCCTTTTTAGGTGTTACTATACTATAGAGGTTGGCTATAGTGTATGCACTTCTTGGTCTTTGTGATGCTATGGTGTCGAATAAGTTGCTGTGAAATCGTGGACTGAGAGTGATTTTCTAAAAAAATAATTGTTTAATATGGTGGATTAGGATACACCATAGTCCATACTAGTGAAAATAAAATCCCAACTAAATCATAACCATGGTGGGAGGTTGTATTATTGGATGTTCCTTTGATCTATGGACTACAACATGGTCTCCATCCACTACAACGTAGTGGTATTTTTTCAATAGTCTGGGGGATGGTCATAGCGGCTACACCTTGGTCTTATAAAAAACTAGTCTTCCTATAAATACTCTTGAAACTATTCAAACCCCAAATTCTCCCACTTCTTTCTCTCTATACCAAGGTCCAAAAGGATAGTTTCTCAAAGTATTTGAATCCAATTTCAATTGGTATTAATCCCAAATTCTAGTGTTTGATCCATAACAATCTGAGGTATGTTCTGCCTCCATCTTCTCATTGTATCTTCTTGGATTAATCTCATTTACTTTTATTCTCTCTTTCCATGTCATGTTACTTTCTCTCCATCCAACTAATGGATATTTATTTATCATTTGATGGTGTGATCATGACATTACATCCTTGGGAGATCATAGTTTCTTTGTTGGAGAGGTGTTTAGAGATCCACTATATTGATCTATTCTTGTCCGAAGAATGTGGATGCCTTTGAGGTGGGGTATCCATTGATTATTTATTTAGTAACATGAAATAATAAATTGGCCTTGGTTTATCTACTTGGATGGAGGTGGAATTAACCTAATAAATATTTAACAATATTAATGAATGAAATTGGTTATGGTTAGAAATTGAATCTTTTATAGTATGATAACAATTTACCTATTGGTTTGTAATATAGTGTGCTATCTATGATAAGATTGTTATCATGTTTATTTATTCTTGGGTTAACATGTTTCCTTCAATGGAAAATGGTAAATAACATAAATCCAGAATTAATTAGTTTTCTAAATAACTTCAATATGAATGTTTAATAAATCTGTTGTATCTTGTAATTGAAAAGGCCCAACCACGATCAATGTATCCCTGAGAGGGGGAGGTGGTGGATCAGTGATAACTTTTTTATTTTATTTTATCTTTATTTTGTAACAAACTTCACCACCTATTAAATAATTATTAATTTCATGAAAACAAAAAATTCACACATCCATAGGAAGACAAATATTTACAAGGTTCACTACTCAATAAGAGTATCTATTCCTTGTAATAGATTTTAAATAATCTAATACCACACAAAATACTAAAAAAACCTTTTATGTGGGTAAAATAAGTAGAAAATACCCTCACACTTGTGTATCAACATGATTAATACAATATCACTTGTTATTATTCTAGCATGAATGTTTTAAAACAAGTATTTATAAAAAGTTAACAAACCTTCACTAGTTGGTTAAAAATAAGTCACAATGATAATTTAACAACTTTCAATTATTTAATTCTTAAAAATAAGAATCTTTACTTTCCTACCCATCAACTGGTAGAAACAATATTTCTAGACTTTATAGAAAAACTCAATATGATGGATTAATTTGATTCATATATCTAATTCTTTAGTCATGAAAACATATAAGAAAATATACTATGGAAACAATTCTAAACCACTTCAAAATTTCCTCATAAATTTTATTCAACATGTCGGTCTTATTTGGTAACATCTTCCTTATTTTTCTTCTATTTGGGAAACTTCCTTATAAAAACTCCATATTAAAAATTCTTCTCTTTAATAAAAACTTTAGGACACACTCTATCTCCAAACACAAATAGTGTATTATTTATCATAAAGTATGTTTTACTTTCTTCAATTAATAATTGATCCAAAATTGTAATGGGTGGGAATATGAAAATATTTTCTCACTCAATAAAATTTTCAAAAACTTAAATTTGAATTTCATTTTAAATTCATCTTTGACCACTTTAGTGCTTCTTAACTTTTCCCAATTCTTATCAAAACTTCTTGAATATTCTCCAAAAATTTATTCTTCTTCGAACTTACTAAAATTTCTTTAGTCTAATACATATGTTTTTGAAATGTTGCATTTCATTATAATGAAACATTTTATCCATTTGATTTTCTTTACCTAATTGAAAACTCATAATAAATGAATATTTATCATTCTGATGCTCTGTAATAAATAATATTCACTTTTTATAAACATTAATGCAAATTATTTAGACTGCAGTTTATTACCAGAAACTTCGTTGAAACTTATAAAGATCACATCACCCCTTGAGAAGACATGGAAAATATATTAAAAAAATATCCTTTTCTTTAAATGTTCAAAAATTCTCTAGGATGATGATACAAATCTGATAAAGTTCAACATCTGATGAATTATCAGGTTCAATTTGTGTCTGATAGACCAGTCTCTGTTTCCATCCTATGCATCATAATCACTTCATGTTCGATGACTCTTGACCCAATTAAAACATATCATAACTTTTTAAAAATTGTTGACTATATTTTTTAACATCATCTGATTGATAGGTCTCTAATCTCATTAGGTGGATTAGTCTCTAAAACTCTTCTCATTCATTGGTCTCAAAAATTTTGAATTTCTAATATGAGTTAACAAATTAGTCCAAATTTTCCTCCAATAGGACTTTGCATATGACACCATGTTGATACCTACACTGTGTTTGATGGACCTGTGTCAGAACTCCTCTAATGGATTGGTGGAACACATTATCCAACGGATCGACATTAGTAGACTTCATAATCTGTCTTCATATGAAAAATTATTCTTGTATCATGACTTCTTCTTGATGTTGAAAACATTAAGATCGGCATAGCATCATATAACTTACAAAATATTTTCTCCCCCTTTTAAAAATATTAGATCACAAGTTTCTAGACAACTTATGATATTGAAAACTTATAAAATAGAAAATCATCATTATATTTTGTATCAAATATCTTGAAATATATTAAAACTCTGATACACCTTCTCATACCAATCAAAAACTTAATTCCAGACACAATGTGAGTCCAAACATCACTTCACCTAAAAAACTTCTTCAAAACAAAAAATGAAGTTGATGGATTTTATTATAAAATATGTGTATGATATTATGATTACGATACTCATTTTTCCTAATAACCAAAACTTACAAAATGAATTTATTTTTTTAATGAAAAAATATAAATTAATCAGCATAAACTTATTTCAGCATCCGAAAATAACATTCATCCAGCTTGGTCCCAACAATCTCCAACTTTGTATTTTGTTTTCAAATAATTTACATAAATCACTACACTTTTAAACATAATTCAATGGATCACTAATCAACAATTCAAAGCCTCTATGAGTGATCAAATTTTTGGAAAAAATAATCATTGATATAAAATCCATGTTGTCCAAAAGTAGTGACTTAAGAATCTTTTCCTATTGAACTTTCAAACTTTCTCTCTTCACAACTTATTTATTTATTTATTTCTATAAAAAAGTTTCCTAAAACCATATCAACAAAATTTTATAACAATTCACACAATTACATGTTATGTCCATAGCTTACCCACAACCCCCATTAAATACATACTTCCTTAAAAAGGTTTAGCATGCATAAATGGATAGATTTATGAAACATAATTTTACACCATTGAAAAAAATATCCAAATAAAATATATGATAGGGGAAAAAAACATATGTCAACCTTTAATAGAAATAGGTTGGATGCCCATGTGCAACCTTATTTTAAAAAATGCTTCCTTTGGTAACAGTTTTTTGAAAATGTCAGTAACTTGTTTTGATGTAGGAACATATTTCAACTTGAGTTCATTCTTCTCCACATGCTCTTTGATGAAGTGATATTTTATATCAACATGTTTTGAATGGAAATTTTTTAATAAATTCCATGTAAGGTTTATAGAACTCTAATTATCACAATCCAAGAGCAAATATAATTTCACCTAAACAAGTATGTCTTCCAACTGAATCTTCATCCACATAAGTTGTGTTACAACTTCAGTGGAAGAAATATACTAAGATTTATTTGTTATAAGTCTTACTAAATATTATTTCTTAGTATGAAAAAGTCACACAAATTTCCCCCAAAATGAAAAATCTACTATATGTGGATATTCTATTATCAACACATCCTTTCCAATCAACTACTGTATATCCAAAAAAGTAAATTCTTTCTAAGCTATCATACCTAATTTTAACATCCTGTGTACCTTTGATATATATAAGAATTATTTTTCTCGCTAAGAGATGTAATTTACTTTGAGCACTTTGGAATATTACACATAAATTAATACCATAAACAATGTCTGGTCTGGATGAAGTCAGATACAAAAAACTTTCAACCAGCTTTTAAAACTCTTTAGATTCATCTTTCTTTCCTTATAAATCTTTAGTCAACTTAGTTCCCAATGAAATTGGTGTGTAAATAGGTTTAAAATACTCCATGAAAAATTTATTAATAAGTTCCTTAGAACACATTTCTTTAGAAATAAAAATGTATTTTTTATTTTGTTAGATTTGTAAGACAAGAAAATATTGTATTTCACCAAGAATGGACATTTCAAACAACTTGTTTATATCTTTGGAAAACCATTGAAATTTTATTTTATCATTCCCAAAAAAGATAATTTCATAAAAAATATAAAAATATATTGAGATAAATCTCTTTATTTTATTTGATGCATATATTAATATCAAATCATCCTTTTTAGAAATTCATATTTCTTAAGTAAGTATCCAATTTGAAATACCATGCCCTCAGAGCCTATTTTATCTCATACATGTATTTATTTAACTTTCACACATAGATTTCATCCTTCATAATAAAAAGTACACATGTTTTTTTATTATAAAATTCTTCATCATGTTATCTATTTATAAATGATGACTTCACATCCATCTGATTTTTTTTATAAATTGATTGTAGAGAAATTGAAAGAAATATTCTAATTGTTTCCAATATAGACACAAGACCAAAAGTATCATCAAAATAAATACCTTAAATTTTTTAATATACTTTTCAAACCAATATTTATTTACTTCTTATCACTTATCCATCTTTATTCAACTTATTCCATGACACCCATTTTGTACCCAAAAGATTTTTATCATTTGGTTTAGGTATGAGTTCCCAAGTATCATTCTTCTCAATTTAATCCAACCCTTCATTCAAAGAATGAATCCATTTTGGATTCTCAAAATCATCATTAACATGTTTTTACTAAAATTTTGAATAAAAATATGTATTTATAAAAACTTTTTATGTTATTCTTGTTTCAAACTTTTGGTGTTGATCACAAATACTATTTTGACCATCCACCAGTTTCCTCAGACTAGGACGATATATATGAAATTATTCCATATCACTAGAAATAGCTGATTATGATTTTTTCATCTATCTAGTATCACAAATTTTGGAATACTTTTCATGTTTATTAACAAAAATCATTTATTCTTCTTCAACTATATGTGATTGTGAAAAATATTCCTTATATTTTTCAAGAAGTTTTAAATCAATGAAATAAAAAATTGTTCCTATATCTTTGTAGAAACATCTATAACATCTTCAATCCAAAGAATAACCAAGAAAAATTCTATCTTCACCACTCTGATCAAACTATCCAAGGTTTCCACCTTTGTTATTTATAATGTAAGGACTCCAAAAAAATCTTAAGTGTTTCAAACTTGGAGATTTGTCATAGAAAATTTCACATCAAGTCATATCAAAACATGTTATATAGAAACACCAATTCTGAATATAAACCAATGTTATCATTACTTTCATCTAGAAATAGTGAGAAAGACAATGATCAATCAACATTTTTCTCCCTATCTCAACTAGAATTTTGTTATTCTTCTCAGAAACACCATTTTGTTAAGGTATGTATGGTGTACTGAACTCATATAGAATTTCATGTTTTTAAAGATAACTTCTAAACTCTTCATTCTTATACTCACCACTGTTATCAATTCTCAACTTCTTCACAAAATACCCAAATTACTTATTATCTATTATCCTAAAAATCTTAAACATATTTAGAGATTTGGATTTATGTTTCAAATATATAACACAAGTAATTAAATTAAAATAATTAATGAATGAAATGAATTACTTGTCTCTGAAGGTTGATAATTTTTCTCATTTTCCACAAATATAAGAGTGAATAAGTTCATAGGGCCGAGTTGAGTGAATATCAACTTCATTATGCAAAAAATTTATAATAATCCATTTATGAAAAATTGAGCAACACAAATCTCTTCTTCTTGATATATCTAGAATAACACAGACCCTAGATCATTTTGATATCTTGATCATGTTTCTCTAACACATATGTTCCAAACTTTTATACCAAAACTGATATTATTACATCATTATTAAGTAACACGTATTCTGAAATTCAACAACTTTAAACAAGTTTTCTTTCACACATTGGCCTTTTGTAATTTTCCCAATATTTATCTAGTTTAAAAAAAATCAATTTTTCTAAAAAAATATATTTCAATCATCACAATGTTGAGAAACACTCAATAGGTTGTGTTTAAACCCATTAACAAATAAGGAATTCATTGATTTATACTTTTCTTCCCCAATAATAGAAGATCCAAAACCTTCTATTATGAGAGATTCATCATTTCCAAACACCACTATTATTTATTTATAATATTTCACATTATTAAACAATTTCAAATATCTTATCATATTATAAGAACACCCTCTATCCAAAATCCAAGGCCGTTCACATTTTTTATCTTTGAGAATGGTTTATACAATAAGAGATTTTTCTTTCCCATTATCTTTCTTCACATCCCAATTTTGAGAATTTTTATAAACATGTTGTTGTTCTAGTAAAAAAAACAATACACCAATTTATAATATGTCTAGGTTGTCCACATATTTCAAAAATAGTTTCCATTGGTTGGAATATATTCTCATCTTTCCAAACATATTTCTAAAAATTCTTCCATTGATAGAATTTACTCCACCTTGAGCTTTAACTTTTGTGACTCGTGGGATAATTGTAATTTTTTTTGTTAAACCAAAACATGTTTTACATATGAAAAATACCACCACAATAGAAATAATATCCATAGAAAGAGTATTTACCTTTGTAACATTGATACTATATTGAGTTGTGAAGACGTTTCCCATCAAATTTCTTATATTTCACATCAGATCTTTTTGTGACCCAAACATTATGTTATCACCCATAATATTCTTCTTTAAATCACATTTATTTCCACAATATCGAAATCATAAGTGGTATAATTTTTTTTTTCAAACTTAGAATTTTTAAAAACTTCTGAACTTCTATATTTATTGGTTTTAGGAACATAGATTTTTTTCTCATCCTTCTTCTTATAAGGAAAATTTTAAAATTTATTTCCAACCTTTTAAGGTGAAATTATCCATATTAGGTTTTTCTTTACATAAATATCACAAAATTCCAAAATAAAGTTCTTTTTTTTTGAAAAAGGTCCAACTATTCCTTCTTTTCTTTCAAATTTTCTTTAAGACGATTATTTTCTTTTTCAAAAGATTTTTTTAGATAGTCAATATATTTTAACAAATTAGCTTTCTCTTTAGGAATACATTCTTGATTTTTTAGACCTTTATTTCTCCAACATCTTGATTTCTCTTTAAAGTATTGTAATATTTATGAGAAATTCTTTTAACTCCCTTTTTAGATGAAATTATAACTCAATATATTATTCATCATAACTATTACTTGAAAACTCTTTATTATTAATGGTTTCTATGAAATTATTTTCTCTATAAACTTCAGTAAACTTTCTGGCCTCAACTTAAATGTCTTACTCTTCATTACTTTTAGACAAAATTATTCTCCTTTTGAATTTGGAGAACTTTTTATTTTTTCACTTGCAATAATAATTTGATTTATCACTATGTTTATTCCCAGATCTTCTTTTTTCCTTCTATCATCTTCATCACTATCTTATTCATTATTTTTTAGGAAAATTCAAAGAAAAGTTTATAATGAATCCAAATTAAAAACATTTTAAGGGGAGATTACATTTATACTTTCATGTATCTATTTTCACAATTTTTTAAAACAAGGATAAAAATTCATCAAGATTGTTACTAACCTTGTTTTTTTGATTTAGAATCACTATTTTATTCATTTTCATGAATATTATTATAATTCCATTTCTTGGTGGCCTTAAAGGAAATAACTTGACAAAATTTTGTTTTTCTATTAAAAACTTTATCCCTTCACATTTCATAAGTAATGAGAGTACTATTATGGTAACCCATAGATAGAGTTTTAGGATATTTGTCTCTAAAAGATGAAACTGTAGCATCATAATTATAAAGAATTATTCTCATGATATTTTAAACAATAGTTGAATATTATATATTTTCACCATGACATATTATGGTGTGAACAATACCATTCACCCTTGTAGAGAATTCTCCAATATAATCATACTCACCCATTTTGATATCTTCATACTTCAGCCTCCAGATTTGTAACATGGATTTCTTCACCCTTTTATTTTCTTCATAAATGTTATTCATCTTTTCCCAAATACCTTTGGCAGAAAAAAATCCCTTCATTCTATGGAATTGAATTTTATAAAGTTATGAGAGTAATGAATTATTAGCTCTTCTATCATTCTGTAGATTCTTCTTGTCTACATATGTTAGAAATTTTTCATCAAGATGAGGAAATACATATTTAGCTACTTCCAAAAAACAATACCCAAGAGACATAAGATATAGAAAAATTATATCTTTCCAAATATGATAGTTCTTTCCATAGAAGAAAATAATCCCATTATTGTTCATACAATTCAAATTATCCATAATAACTTATATTAAAAAACTTCAGTAAAGAGTAAATGAAGGGAACCATCACTCTGATACTATTTGAAAAGGCCCAACCCAGATCAATGTATCACTAAGAGGGGGAGGGGTGAATTAGTGATAACCCTTTTCTTTTATGTTATCTTTCTAGTGTAATAAAATTTTCCACCTATTAAATAATTATAACTTTGGTAAAAAAAACATTCACACAATAATAAGAACACAATTACTTATAAGGATCACTAATCAATAAGAGTATCTGGTCCAAGGCATGGTTTTTAAATAATCTAACACCACAAAATCCAATAGAAAAATTCCTTTGTGTGGATAAAACAAGTAGGAAATACCATTAAACTTTTGTAGAACTATGATTAATAAAATAATTCATGTTATTATTCTAGTATGAATGATATAAAATAAGATTTGGTAAAAAGTTAAGAAACCATCACCATTTGGCCCAAAACAAGTCACAGTTTTCTTAAAAAAATTCCAATTTTTTAATTATTACTAACAAAAATATTTACTTTCCTACCTAACCGTAGATAGAAAAGACCTTTATAGACTTTGTAAAAAAACTTAGTCTAGTGGCTTAGTTTTATTCCTCTTTTAGATTCTTTAATCTAGAAAACATATAAGAAAAGATACTCTGGAATTTTTTTTGAATCACTTCAATATATCATTCGAAATTTCATTCTGATGGATCAATCTGATCCTATAACCTCTTTATTATTATTATTCTATCCATAAAACTTCCTCAGGATAACTCTATTTGGAAAATTATTCTATCTATTCAAAACTTTAGTGCTCTCACTCTATCTCAACACATAAACAATTTATTCATCTTCATAATTTATGTTTTACTTTATTCTATTTATAGGAGATCTAAAAGTGGAATCAGTGGGAATCTAAAAATGTTTTCCCTCAGAAACTAGAATTTTAATTTCATTTCAACATTATCTTTGACAACTTTAAATATTCTCAACTCTTCACGATTCTTCTCAAAACAATTAGAATCATGTTAGAACTTTATCCATCTTTGAGCTTAATAACATTTCCTTAGTTTGATACAATTTTTTTCAATGTTTTCTTTCATTATGATGAAAGATTTTATCACTATGATTTTCTAGATCTAATTGAAAACTCATAAGAAATGAAGATTTATCATTCTGTTACTCTGTATCAACTAAAATTTACATGTTATAAACATTGAATAAACTTTTTTAGATATCATTTTTATCATAATCATTGTTAAAAATACTAAAGATTCCATAAACCCTTTAACAAAACATAGACAATAACTTCCAAATAATTATCCTTTCCTTTAATTGTTTAAAAATTCCTTAGGATGATGATCCTATATTTGATGAAGTCCAGCATCTGATGAATTATCAGTGTTAGCATGCATTTGATGGATCGGTCTCTATTTCTATATGATGTATCAACACCACTTATTTTCTGATGAATCTTAACCCAACTAAAACAAATCAGAGCTTTTTTAAAATGGATGACTAGATTTTTGAACATCTTCAGATTGATCTATCTATGATATTTACCAATGTATTAGTCTATAAAAATCTTATCATTCATTAGTCCCAAAAATTTCCACTTGTTGATATGAATCAACAAATCAATCTTGGTCTGCCTCTGATAAGACTCTACATCCGATATCCTATTAATAGCCAGGCATTGTCTAATGAATCAGCATCAAAACTTCTCTGATGGATCATTGACACAAATTTTCTGATGTATTGGTGTTAGTATATTCATAACCTTTCTTCTTCTACAAACACCTTCTTGTATCATGACTTCTTTATGATGTTGAAAAAATTAGGATCGATATAACATTATCTTACTTACATAACCTTTTCTCCCCATTTCTTTCATAAATATTGGATCACATGTTTCTATCTAGATTATGATATTAAAATAATACAAAATAAAAATGAATCATCATATTTTATATAGAATATATTGAATGATATTCAAACTCCAATAAATCTTCTCATGCTTATCAAGAACTTCATTCCGCACATAATGTGAGTCTGAAAGCCACTTCTCCAAGAAAACTTCTTTATAACAAAAAACTTAAGTTGATGGTTTTTCTTATCAAATATATACTAGATATTATGAGTAAGATACTCCTTTATCCTAATCCCCAAAACATACAAAGTGAATTGATTTTTCATAATAAAAACAAAGTTACAAAACAATGAGAAAAAACTTCTTTCAACATCTAAAAACAACTTATAGCCAACTTGGTCCCAATATTTTTTTGATTGTAATCAAATTGATGCTAACTACATGTTTAGTTAAAGATATTTTCCATGTGTTAATATAATATTCTAAAGAAGATGAATTTTTAATTCATGTCGGTGGTAATAATAAAATAAATGTTAAATGAGAATTGACATTCTTCATACTTGTTAAAACTAAAATAAATGCATGGAAATATGTTAAATAAATGATACCTTGAGACAGTTGATGCCGTATGCTGCTCATAGTTGGAACCTATGATAAGATGAAATAAAAATAGGGTTTTTTGATAAAGTTAAATGTTTGGGACTAAGGGAGCCTATTTAATTAAGAAGGATGAATGCCTTATATTTGGGGTTTAGTGAGGCTCTTTTCATGTAAAGGATAAATTATTTGTTTTAGTACATAGTTTTCTCTATTTACTATGTTTTTTTCTTAATAACATTTTATTTTATCTGGATGAAAGATTTTACATGTAATTTTATGTGAGACTGGGATGGATGATGAGATATGGACAGGGAGCCCCGAAGGATGTTCTAGTGGTTTACACCTATGATAGTGTGATGTATAGTTATATGTACGAGGGTTTCATTGAATGAACTAGAGTTTATGGAATTAGTTAAGGCTTGGATTACTCGTTGTTTTTCTTAATCTAGATGATTACTATCAATGAATCCATTTAATGGTTGGAGGTTTAGGTAACTTATTTATCTACATTACTTTCCCCTCTACTTTAGGTATCGTGATGTTCTTGGTTGTATCTCTCTTGGGGTATCTTATAATGCTTTCCTAGAGTACCTAAAATTATGGAATGGTTAATAATGCTTAATAATTTTTTAACCCATGGGGTTGTTTCTTGTTGGAATGAAAATGTTAATGTTAACCCTAAGAAACCATAGACTTGGTTGGTTATTCCTGGAGGGAAAATAATTCAACTTAATGGTTAATAAAATTTAATAAAAATAATGTTAATTAAATTTTAATGGATCAATTATCACAAAATAAAATGTTAAAATAAAATAATTAACTTAATGTAAGTATTATTAAATACATTCATTCAAATAGGATGTTTAGTCCCTATAGTGGCAGTCAGATGTATAAGTGATGATATCAACATTTGAACTTAGGATTAGGTTATTTTCCATAGTGTGATGACAAACTATATTATATCCTATTTGTTATTTGATTTCTTATGCTACCCCACCCATGTCGGCTAGGGTGACTGACGCCTAGTAGAATTTAGGAGAGTATTTTCCCTAATAGCCTAGTGGGAGGATAGATGGGTGACTACCCCCTTTGGCCCTGCTCTCTTCTCCTTGTAGTATTATGTACTGGTATGAATGGTGGATAGTTTCTCTATATATGTGTGTTTAGGGTTGTGATTAACTGTGATTATTTCACTCACATGTATCTCTAGATATAGTATCTAAAGTATTATTATAAGCATGACATGTATAGTTTTTCATGGCTTGAGGTAACTTACTCGGTGGATTGGATATGGTGGATTGAGGTATAATACTTTTTGTATGATACACATCATACGAGTTGTGGTGGCTCCCATATTTTACTCATTTACTATATATGGAGATGTGAATAGGTTTATGTGATGATTTTATCCATGAGACACATGTTTTAATACTTAGCCAAGGTGTCTTCAGGGTAGCTTCTTTTGGAGAGAGAGGGATTAGGACGTGTGATGTTGGGGTGGAGGGAAAAAATAGCGGAGAAGTGATAATAGGGTAAACATATTATTTATTAAGATAATATATGATATCTCATATGAATCACCTGGTGACATCTGGCCATAGTGAGGGTGGGAACATAGTACACCTGTTTAGGTAATGATTTAGTTTTATTTTTTATTCACTCGAATTTATTGTGATTTATTTATATTTTGCATGAGAGGATATAGGGTGGATCTTATTGAGTATACCTATTATAATAACCCTACATATATATAATTTTTTTTTCAGGTCAATAGTAGGAGGTTAGAGATTAGACTGGATATTTCTATCTAATGGTTTTTCAAGAGATACTTTGAATTTATGGTTACTTCCAAGTTTATCTTTTTGGTACTTGTATTTTCTTTTTCATTTGTTCCATTTTTCTATGAAATTACATATATGAACTTTGGATTTATTTTATATATATGATCAAAATTTTGTTACCAAAACTATCATATCTCTCTCTTATATATGTTATTATAGAGGGTAATTCCTCCCATATTTGATATTTTTATACACTCAATGCTAGTCATATACTTGGGACCTAATAGAGGTGTTACTCAAGTAGTCACCATCATCATTCTCTCATTATTGTCCTAGGATAGGAGGGGGTTGTGAAAAATTTGTATCAATGGTTCAGGTTGAGGATTAGAATGGATATTGAGTTAGACCTTGGTGAGGATCTAGGGGTTTATAAGGAAAAATTTTTTAGTTAAGTTTATTAAGTGATGTAAATATGAGATTTCCGGTGAGACATGATTATTTAGGGCCCCTATGATCTGATGCACTGAAATTTAATTTTACCAGGTCTAAAAAATAAATTTATATTGGATTCTAGGTAGGGAACTACAAACGAATCATGCATCATTCATCTTTATGATTATATTTAAAATGGGTAGACCTACAGATAAGTTAAAAATTTAGACAACATAACAGAATAATTAATTTTGTAATATAAATTACTCTATATTAAATGTTTAGGAGTCACTAACCATTTTTTCCTTCTTAGGAGAATGGGTCCAAATTGGTTTCCTCGTTAGGTTTGTGATAAAGAATTTCTACAGGATGTTCCAATATATCACTACAGAGTAGAGGTTGAGGATGATGACACTTGGAGGATGACACTCTAGGAGATTTAGTGGAAAATTCTGATAGATTATGATGGGTCTTTTTTTACACAGTAATATAATACTAGTTGGAGAATATTGAGATAAATTTTTATTTGATCCATTATTAGAAGGAGTACCGAGTTTTATTGGTTGGGATAATGTTGCATGGAGAAATGATTCAATGGTGGATCTTGTTCCCCAGGGATAACGAGGAGTGAACAGTCTTATTAGACTATTTCTAAGTTAATTTATGATAAGAGTCTCTTTTTATAACCATATATTAAGTCATCTATTAGGAGCTTCTTATTCATCTATAGGGGATTTATAGTGCATGGGAGTTCGTGATCCATTTTAGGACCCCTATCCGCTATGATTTATACATATTTTCATATGCAGATGCTAGGGAGAAGTAGTTTTAAGAGGCTCTACATCCAAATATCCATCTCCAGGTCACCCCATTTCTTTTGAATACATATATTGAGGTACTGGTGAGAGTATAGGTTATTGAGAGGATGCTATCCAGAACCAGGTCATAATAAGCATTAGTTGGTGAGTGAGACACCTAGATGGGTCAAAGGTGTGTTATATTCTTTTCTTCCTTGTTGATTGATATGATGTTTAGTTTCTCAGAGGTCTACCTGTCTATGTTTCCCAAGGTTTTGGGAGAAAACCATAATATTTTTCCAGGAGGTTATAACATTATATCATCAATGAGAGATCTATTTTAAGATCAAGATATAATAAGTCTTATATTTCTTTAGATGTCTCCATAAAGGATGGAACCTTCTAAATTTTGATAGCTTCATGTACAACCTGATGATCTATTTCAAGAGAGACTTGTTCAGTCGAGTGTATCATCTTAGGGTGCACCAGTTTTTTTTCTAAAGAAGGCCAATAGAAGTTTGTGTCTCTATATCAATTATCATCATTTGAATATAGTGATATAGAAGAACCAATATCCTATTCTATGGATTAATAATTTATTCAATTAGATGAAAGGTGCAAGTTATTTGTCAAAGATTGATCTATAGTAAGGATATCATCTTATGTGGCTGAAAGAGGTGTACATTCTAAATACAACCTTTTGATGTTGTTATGGGAATTATGATTTTATAGTGATTCCATGAGATAATATGAATATTATTAAAGAGTGATGGAAGATATCCCAGTGATGTATCTTGATATGGGCGAGGTCAATGGTAGAGGTTGTCTTTTTTAGATGACATTACAATCATCATTGGTATAGAAGGTGGAAGAGTCACAGCTAGGGTATTCTAAGGCAGTGGTATACTGAGATTTATTTTTCTTGGTGATTCCCCAAATGGTTGGTATGAGGATGTAAAGAACCAGGTGGTGTTCCTTGAAATACTTTTCATCCATTTAGTGATGCATGATGTGGTTCCTTTTGAGTTCCAAAAACCACATTTGGTGGTATATCATGGTGTCATGGAGATGTACCAAGACCCGAGAAAGTAGTTTTGGTGGCCAGTGTTCAATCATTTAGTTTTATAGTTTTTTTCTAAATGGTTGGTCTACCAGAAGATGAAGGCTGATCACCATGTTCTTGGTGGGTTTCTGCATATGTTAGATATTCCTCAGTGAAATTGGTAGGACATATTAATGGAATTCATTACTATTTTACTTTGAACACAGGGACTATTTGATGCAATACATGTGATATTGGATATTATGATGAAATAAACACACCTTATTACAAATAGGGATTCAAGCTCATAAGAGGTTTTATCGAGGAAATTTCTGGAGGAGGTAGTGAGGCTCGATGGAGTCCTGAGGATGATCATCTCTAATTGAGATCCTTGTTTTACCTCCAAGTTGTGAGATATATCCAAGATTCATTTGATCTCATTTTTTCCTTGAAATTTCTTTTCATAAAAATATGGATGGTTATATAGAGTGGAATATCTAGACTGTTGAATACATGTTGTGTTCTTATGTCCTAGATTTTTGAGGTTCATGGATGAGGTACCTACATTTAATCGAGTTTGTATAAAACAATAGTTTTCAATCAAACATTGGTAGGGAACCATTTTAATATTTTTAAAGTATACCTTTCCATTCTATATTTTTTTAGACTAGGGGCATTGAGTTAGAAATTATCACATCTAAACTAGTGAAAAATGAGATAGGTATGGTTCTATTAATTCATGATAGGATGAAGGAATCACAAGATCATGATAATTCCAATGTCTATCATAGGAGGAGACCTCTGGAGTTTTATGTTGGAGATCATTTTTTCCTAAAGGTGAATCCTCATCATAGGAAGTGAAGGTTTGGTTGTGGGATTGTTCTTTCTCCCTAGTTGTTTGGACCTTTCATAGTGTTAGATCCTATTAGAGTCATGGTGTAACATATATCACTTCCCCCACAGATGATTCAGATACATGATGTTTTTTCATGTGTCACATCTTTTTTGTTACCTTCAACATGACTCTCACATCATTGAATGGGGATATAATGACATTCAATATGATGTTACCATCATGGAGCGATCTGTAGAGATCCATGACCACAAAGGGATGGTGTTTTGTGGGGGTGTTATTCCCTCGATTTGTGTCTTATAGTGCCATGATGGTGTGGAAGAGATCACCTAGGAACATGAGTCATAGATAAATTATAAGTACCCTAATATGTTTTCTGTTTATCTCTTTTATTATAAAAATTCTAGTTTTTTGTATTTTGATACTTTTCTTATTTATGAAATGGTTTCCTCTAGGTGTTTTTTGTTGTTTTACTATCATTTGAGAGTTATCTCATTATAGAGAGTGTTTAGGAGTTAGTTGTTACAATTACATGGTTTTTCACTTGTTTTATCTGAGTGAAGTGTTTTAGATTATATAATGGAGAGATTCTTGGTAGGTATATCATGGTGTGGTTGTTTAAACAAACCTATTTCCTTCATTATACCTTGGTTTGGTTTTAAATTCACAAAGAAGATAATAGTTTTAGAGGAATCTAAATAAAGTGCATGAATACTGAAAATCCCTTTCCTTTGATTATTTTTTGGGTGTTGGAGGAACTTATAGGAAGTTCCAAGGATATTTTAAAGGGAAATGTGGAGTTTTTTAGAGTTCTTCACCATGGATCACTATACTACAATGCAATATTGGAGGTTTTGGTACAAGGGAGTTCAACTACATCGTAGTTATTCAAGTAGGATCTACCAAAAAAAGGGGTAGATATAGTGTAGTTAGCATGCTGTGGTAAAGGGGATCCCGAGAGGAGAAAATGTGGAAACATCAATTTTAGGGATGAATACACTATGTATGTTGGCCATATTATAGGCCCTTACCTATGGTTATGATGCTGTGAAATGGAATGGGTGGTTATAGAATAATGATCAGTGAGTGTTCTCCTAAAAATAGGTTGGCTATGGTGTGGTGTCTTAGTTTGTTCCATTGTCCCTCCATGTTAAAATAGGATCTAAACTAGATCTATGCCATTGTGGGAGGTTAGATTCTAGGATGCACCTTTGACTGAGTGGTTATGGTGTGGTATCCTTACACTGCATAGTATTCCTCCTATTTTTCAACAGGATACAGTGTGGTTCTAAGGGTTGTGTAGTGGTATTATAAAAAAGCTATCTACCTATAAATACCCCCTGAGTTCCTTCAAACCCCACATTCACCACTTCTTTCTCTCAAACCCTAGGAACCCAAGGGTATTTTTTCAAAGAATTTTAAGAAACTTTTAATAGGGATTGATCAAAGCTTTCCATGTTCAACCTGTAGTGATCCGTGGTAAATTCTACCTCATGTTTCTCATAGTTTCATCATATATCGATCTCATTTACTCTCATTCCATCTTTCCATGTTATGGTTGTTTGTTTCTATTTTCTTGATTCAGTTTTATTTATAATTTTACAGTGTGTTCATAGAACAACATCATTAGGAGATTGTATATTCCTTATTGGAGAGGTGATCAAAGATTCTCAACATTGATCAATTCTCTTGTAAAGAACATCGATGCATTTGAGGTGGCAGATTCATTTCTTTCCATTTATTTACCTAAAATCATAAATTTACCATGGTTTACACCTTTGGATGCTAGTGAAATTAACCTAATAAATATTTAATGAAACTAAATAATGTATTTGGTTATGGTTAGTGATTTCATGTTTTATACAGTGCTAATGATTTTCCTATTGGTTTTATAGATAATGTTCTATCTATGATATTATTATTTTCATGTTTTTTTATGATTGGATTAGCATGTTTCCTTCAATGTAAAAATGTAAATAATATAAATCTAGAACAAATTGGTTGGAAAAAGAACTTAAAGAGGTATGTTTAATAAATATGGTGTATCTTTTAGTTATATGGTAATAAAATTGGTGCTAATTGCAGTTTAATTGAAGTTTTTCTTCCATATATTAAAATAAGATTTTAAATAACATGAAGATATAATTATTTTTGGTGGTAATAATAAAAGTAATGTTAAGTGGGAATTTTTATTCCTTAAGCCTGTTAAATATTGAATAAATTGTTGGAAGTATATTAAATAAATGATAGCTTGAGATAGTTTGTGTCTTAGGTTTCTAGTCCCTAACAGTGGTAGTCAGGTGTTTGAGTGACGATATCTATATTTGAGCTTAGGACTAGGTTATTTCACCGAGTGTGGTTGTGAGATATATTCTATCATAAATATTTTGGGATTTCATATGCTACCCCACCCATTTTGGATAGGGATACTAACACATAGTGGAATCTGGGAGGGAGTTTTCCCCAGCATCTCAGTCGAAGGATGGAAGGTTAACTACACCCTATGGCTCTACTCTCTTTTCTTGGTAGTATTATGTACTGGTATGACTGATGATTACTTTCCCTATATATGTGTGTATATATATGTGATGGATTATGGTTATTTCACACATATATATCTCTATATATAGTGCTCAAATGATTATTATAGGTATGATGTGTATAGTTGTGATGGATTGAGGTTCTTTACTCAGAGTATAGGTTGTGATGGATTCAGGTATAATACTTGATGTATGATACACATTATATGGGTTTTGTATGCTCTTATAAACTACTCGGTTACTATATATGGAAATATGGATGGTATGATGTGATGATGTGATGCCCAATCCACATGTTGTGATACTTATACTAGTTGTATTCAGGCTAGATTATTTTTGTTAGAGATGGTCTAGAATGTGTAACGTTGGGGAAAAGTGGTGAACTAGTAGGGAAGAAGTAATGGGGAACCCTTGTATTTTATTACTATAAAACATGATCCCTTTTATGTGATATTTTTTGATAGCTATCCATGGTGATTCTGGGAACTTAGTATACATATTTAGGTGATGAGTTAGTTTCACCTGTTGTTCATTGGGATTTATTAAGATTTATTTATCTTTTTCAGGAGTGGATCCATGGAGGATCATACTATGTATACCTTTTATGATCACCCTATAAATATAAAAACTATTTTTAGGTCAATAGGAGAATTTTGGTCATTGGGATGCATAAAAATTAGCTCATGGTTTTGTAGGAGCTATTTGGGCTTCGTGGTTACTGCCGAGTTTATCTTTTTGGAACTTGTGGTTTCTTTTTCATTTCATTCGGTTTTATATGACATTACATGTATTCACATGGGATTTATTTTATAAATATGATCAGAAGATGATAACTTTAACCATCTCATCTCTATATTCCTCATGTTATTAAAGTGGGAAATGACTTATATATGTTATATTGTTATACCCTCTGTGCTATTCACCAACCTAGGGGCTACTAGAATTTATACTCAGGCACTCACCATCCCCCCTCTCATTATCATCCTAGGAGGGGTACCTTGGGGGGGGGGGGAGTCATCACACAATAGGTACACTAATTTTGATAAATATTTGGTAATAAATTAAAAATAACATAATTCACACAAAATAAATAATTCAAGAATGAAATAAAAACATAATAATTAATTATAAAACATTATTAAAAAAATGTATGTTTACTCGTTATATTTATAAATTATTATTATTTTTACTACTATTATTAAAGAGTGGTTTGATATACTTAAAAAATTCAAAGAAATTATCTATTACATATATATTGATAAAATTTAATGATTGGAAGATAAATAATGGGTTTTGATTAAATTCATTTTAAAAAGGGGATAATTTTTAAAGATTCATTTTTTTATTATTTTGGGTATTTTTATATTAATAAATTAATTTTATCACTATTAACGAATTATTTAAATGAAATTTTTTGTTTATCTATATAATCAAATAAACTATCATTCATTTAATGATTATTATTTGGTAATGAATAATTATAAATATATTTTTGGGCTTAAAAATATATTTTCAAAGAAATGTTTTTATGTATTATACATTTATTACTTAGAAATGAGTTTTTATAAATTTTAGAAATTAAATCAAATAAAATTTATTTCATATTTGGATTAATCATATCCAAATTAGTTAAAAAATTTAATTTCATTTAGGTATAAATAAATTTATCATGGTAAAATTTAGTCACCACGGTAAATGCTAACAAGGGTAAAAGTGCAAAATCAAGTAGTAAAGAACTAAAATATAAAATAACCATATTATTAAATAGATTAATGAGTTAATTATATCCTTAACCTCATTCATTATCTATTATTTTTTTACATTTTCAACTTTCCTTTTTAAAATAGAAACCTTAAACATTAAGGAATGAGTATTGGATAAAAAAACACTAAAAAATAACATATAAAGGACCCCCAATTTACCCCTCCCAAACCACTATTTTATTTCATTTATATCTTCGATACCTAATCAAATATCCTCTTAAAAATATTTAATAAACATTTGGGAATATATGTTCACAAGAAGGGGTCTAAATCCCTCATTTACAAGAATCTCTTTATGATGATATTTGAGTCTTCAATTTACATATTATACTCTCCTTAATCATTCTTATTTATCCTATTCATAAAACTCTTCTTAAATATTATTTAAAAAATTATTAAACTTTTTATTAAATCACTAAACATTTTTAAAATAGATATTATTATTATTCAATAACATGTTCTAACTCATTCGACCATTATAACGTGTTCTTGTTTTTGGTCTGTTTAACAACAAACTTGAATAATGTAATAAAATTTACATCAGGAAAGTGTATAAAAAAATTAATACTGGTAATAAATTTTAATAATTATGGATGTAATATTTTTTCGCATAATTTATGGGATTGTAATACATATAATAATATTCATTAATAAAATCAATTCGTTTTTATTGAATTGAAATTCACCAAAAAATAAGAATTTTAAGAATTTTATGTGAAATATCATCATAAGTTCAATAAAATAACCATTGTAATAAAAAAATATTCTAAAAAAATATTATAAATATCTATTAAAAATATAATTTGTATTAACCCATGACCAATGATCAAGGACCAAAACTATCAAACCAAAACAGTCGTGAAAAATAGAATAATTAACACCATAATATTAATTTTTAACTATAAAAAATTAATATGTGGGTAATACAGAATTATAAATCAATGGTATTAAGTAAAATAAATATAAATAAGGTTATTATAAATATTAATAATAAATATAAATTTATTATACATGGAATTAGATAATGTCCAACCAAGAAGAATTCTGAGGTAAGGATTTCTCTTCCAATCTCACTTTTAAACCAAGATTATTTATGACTAAATTTATATTAAGACAAAATAATTTTTTTATTTATAAAACCCCATATATTTTATTTTACTCTAGTTATATAAGTTTTTTATATATCTTATTACTGTTTCACCTCCCTATGTCTGACAATTCAACTGAAAGTTTTCATGTAAGTAAAGTCGACCTTATCTCATCTTTTCTATCTGGAATCTTTATCCTACATGGTCATATTATTTATCTTTTTTATAAATGTAATTATCTATAATTATTTTATTTAATAAGAATTTTTTATATTTTTTTTGGATTTTTTTACAAAACAAAGAAATAAATATCATTTTAATGTTTTCTACACGGGTTATTTTCTATTGTCTTTCACTTTTATTACAAAAGTTTTGAAGCAATTTATTTTTTATTACTTTTCCAATGATCTATTTTTCCAAGATATTTTGGGGTTTATTTATAAGGATTACCCTCAATGTTTTCATTGTTTTATAATGTAATTTACATTCCTATTATTTTATAAATTATATTCTTTCAAAATAAAAGTTATCAAAAATGTAAAAGATGTTTCTTCTTATTTCTCAAAGAATTTTTTAATTATATTATAAAATATTTTAATATATTTAGAAATAATTTAATTTTTATTATTATTAACCTAGTCTATTCTCTAATTATACCAACCACATTCTTTCTACAGATAACCTATGATCATGTTTTTTAAATTTTTATGAAACTTATTTCTTTTAAACGAGTTAACTAGGCTATAATTGAATTATGAATGTTTTTATGTTCACGTGGAATACATATTTTTATTTTTTAATTATGTTATGGGTGGTAATAGAATTATATATCTCTCCCATTCATTGGGTGAAGATTTATATCTTAGAAGATTACATAAAAGGTATTAGGGAGTAAACCCAAACCATTAATGTTTAATGTGAATAAGGAATAAGCTTTACCCATTATTAGACTATGTCCACTATATGATGATGGTCATTATAGTTATCCTTGAAAAAGGAAATAATTTTTTATTCTTATGTATTAACCACATTCTTATTCTATATTCTTATGTAATGTTTTTATAAATATGGATTATTGGATTATGTATCCATAATCCTATGTCTCTTTTCTTATGGTTATTCAAAAATACTTATATTATGATCCATATATTATTGATTATTATTTACATATGATATATTCATGTACCTTGATTATTATCTCATACCCACATGTTTATATTAACTTCACCTATGATCTACGATCATCATTTCTTATGTTCACCCCTTACAGTGCATCTAAGACCACCCTTTATTATGTTTCCATTCCCTAGGTTATGATAAAGATTATTATTCATGAAATCTCTTGATGGGTATCATTTGTGAAGAATATTTTTAGAATATGTTGAATAATGTTCATTAAACAATTTTATTATAAATATAATCTCCAAATAAACTAAACCAATATGTTATATGGTGTTATTTATTTTATGTTTTAATGAGTATTCATGTAAAATGATGTAATATATATGTATGTTATATTTAGGATACCTGAATTGGAATAAAAATTGGGTTTAGTTATTTTAGGGATTAGGATATGAATCATAATAGGATATAACTTAAAAACATTATTGACCAAAAGTGATGTTGGATGAACCTAAAATGTCTTGGGTTTAAATAAAGGTGTCATAATTTAACAAATATTAGTATTTAATTCCCATATCATATGATTGATTACTCTAGTCATGTTAACCATTTTGGTTTTAATAAGGGATAAAAGATATAATCATGAAATTTGGGTGGTGATAGGTATACTAAATATTAAAAATATCTTATTTAATCATATTTCTATGAATTCCTTCATATTTTGAAAAATATCATAGGCTATTAATTTTTATCCTTAATGATTATATATTGAATTATTAGTAAAACAATTTAGTGTTATGTTTATTTCATCCCAAGTCTATTATTCCCATATGATATAAGTATATGATAATTAACTTCCTTAAAATATTTTTAATCATCATTTAGTCAAGTTTTATGTGATTTTGTACATGGATTGTATCTCTTTAATTTTAACCCATGCTAATTATCAGGATATGGAGTTCATATTTCTTATCCTAAATCAACTTATGATCTTCTATAAGTTCAAATGTGACTATGGAATACCTATGGAAATTAATACTATTATATGGGTCTTAATACCCAATCATGAGGTTTATTTAGCTCAAATATTTAGGTAGAAACTCAATAATTAAGAAATATCTATTGTTTATGAATATATTGATGTATTTAAAGAATTATTTTCCTAATTTACCCTAGATATTGAGGTTTATTTTTTCAATATAACTCATACCTGGCATTATACCCATATCAAATACTCCTTATATAATTGATCAATTTGAGATGTGGGAATTAAACAAGAAACACCAGGAGAATCTAGATAAGGGTTATATACATCCATGTTCTACCACATGGGGTGAATGGGTTCTTTTTATTAGAAAGAAATATAGACCATGAAACTCTATATTGATTATCAAGAACTTAACATGATTTCAATCAAGAAAATTTATAATCTACCCCATATTGTTGACTTATTTGATAAACTAAATAGAGATTAATACTTTTCAAAGATATAACTTTACTTTTAATATCATAAATTAAGGTTAAAAAGAGAGTGGATTTAATCAATACAACATTTTCATACAATATATGGGAACTATGAATTATTTGTGATGCCTAACAGACTTATGAATTCCCCTATTATCTTCATGGATTTTATGAATATATTCTCATATATTCTAAGATTAAGGATGTTCAAGAACATTATTTTGGGATTGTGTTAAAGACCTTGATAAAGGAGAAACTATATGAAAATTTTAGAAAGTGTTAATTCTAGCTATTGAAAGCATCATTATTAGGTCATGTAAGCACATGTTAGGGTATATATATAGATCCTTCAAAGTCAGTGGTAATTGAATAAAGTATTATACTAAACACTATAATATAGATATTCTATTTTCTTAGATTGGTTGGATATTATCAATACTTTATGAGGAATTTATCATGAATATCAAATATAATAATAAATTTAACTTATAAGAGATTCAAGTTCCTCTAAATAGATAAATTTGAATAAAATTTAAAGGAATATATGAGAAGGTTGATAATTTCACCAGTAGTCATAATACCCTAGAGTGGGAAAGAATTTTTTTATATATTGATGTATTAATAAATTTTTTAGGATGTATCCTCATGAAAATTAAAGTGGTGGTAGAGTATACATCACATAAATAAAAGGTTTATGATAAAAATTACCCAAAAAATGATTTATTGATAACAGTGGTAGTATTTTCTTCAAAGATATGGAGGTGTTATCTCTATGGTGAAAAGTGTGATATATATATATATATACTAATTATATAAACTTAATGTATATATTTTCATATAAATATTTGAACATGAACCAAAGGATACGGTTGGATTTGATCAAGGACTATGACTGCTTAATACATTACCATCATAGGAAGTCAAAGAAGGTTGAAAAGACTCTGAGTTTGAATGAGAATGCTACTTTATATATGATGTAGATTGGAATAGACCCAGTGATCATGGATTTTAAAAGTATAGAATTTAAAATCATAAGTGAAGGGGAGGAATTTTATCATTCCTATATGAATACTAAACCATCTATCCATGTGATGATCAAGGAGGTAAAAAGTGGGTATAGTTATATAGAAGAAGGTAATGAATATTCTTGATTTCAATAATAAAAATGGTGGAATTATAAAATTTGGAAATTAAATATGCATCCCTTAAATTCAAAAATTGAAAATGGAACCATTGGATGATTCACTTAGCTCATCATTAATCATCCATCCCTAAATAAAAAATATTTATAAATATTTCAAGGATCATTTATGGTGGGATAATATGAAGAAAAATATTGTATAGAATATATGATGATGCTCCATCTATCATTGATTGAAGGTTGAATGTTACAAGTCCAATGGGATAATTCAACCATTACCCATACCTATATGGAAATTAGGGAACATTGATAGAGATTTTTTGTAGGTATTCCTAGGACTTCTAAATTCTATATGACTATTTGGTTTATAGTTGATCACCTTATAAAGATAAAATGTTTCATTGATATTTGAGAAGATTTATTTCTCTATAAAATTCAAAAGACATATATATTAAGTATAAGTATTCATAGAGTACCACTTTCCATTGTATCATATCATGATTTTAGGTTAACCTAGAATTTATATAGAAGCCTTTAAAAAGAGTTGAATATAGATTTTAGATTTAGCACTAATTATCATCCTAAAGCTAATATTCAATAGAAAAGGATCATTACAACTCTATAGGATATGTTTAGATCCTATTTAATTTATTTAAAATGAAGTTGGGATAAAATTTTTTGCCTATTAGAGTTCTCATATAATTTTTTTATATGATTAAAATGGAACCATATAAGGATCTGTATAAGAAGAGGTAAAAAACTCCAATATTTTCAGATTAAGATGAAAAGAATAAGATACCATGACCAAATAATTCTCAAGATATGTCAAAAAAGATTAAAAAATTCAACTTCACATTAAATGTGAACACATTAAGAAAAAAATATTCACATATAATCATCGGTGGAATTTGTAGTTTGAAGTTGGAGACAAGGTATTTTTTCAAATATCACCATGGTAAAGAGTTATGAGATTTGGGAAGAATTAAAAGATGATCTTTAGATAAATTAACCATTTTAAAACCCTTGATCATGTGTGGATGGTATCTTATAATCATGTACTTCCATTGAACATCACATAAGTTCATTATGTTTTCCATGTATAACTTTTGAGAAGTGTATAATTGACCCTTTACATATACTGAACGCAATGGTAGTATAACTAGGAAATGATCTCAGTTATGAGGAATAACCTGTAGGGATATCATATCATATAGATAATGTAATATAAAACTAGAACACTCACCTTGTTAAATTTCATAGACGAAATTGTATGTTTGTGGAGGAAATGTGGGAACCTAAATATTTAATGAGGTAGAAGTACTGTCATTTGTTTTCATTAGAGTAATGATATTTCATTTGTGGGATTAGTTTAAGGTGGAGTAGAATATAACACACCATGATTTTAATACATATTTATCTATAAATAAATTTGATTTTATATTTCTTCTGAAGCACAAAAAATTTAACTAAAATGAATAATGATTTATTTTATTAAGATGAAATATTATTGGTGTTGCCCAAATTTACCCAAGTTCTAAAGGTTAAGCAGTCGCTTGTAGTGTAGCTTGGGTTGTCAAATCCTCAAAGACCTAAGAAGATACTTTGACACACAATATAAAGAAATGGATTTTTGGTTATGAATTGGCCAAATAGGGTTGATTTTATATGGTTTTAAAATATCACTAAGAGATCTATGTGAATTCAAATTATGAGAAAATGAGTTGATCCTAGGTTATTGCTCGGGGTGGATTGGGTGAGTTTTTTTACAATTTTAATTCCATTAACTTGAGAAGGATTCATGAAATGAATTCAAAGTAACCTCATCACTTACTGATTTAAAACCTTGACAAACACATGCTAATCAATTTTACACTTGTAGGATCATTTTCATGATCACTCCAAGGTAAAGGATCTAATTATCACATAAAAGTGGGGTGAATAAATTCAATAAGGTAGATGAAGAGAGAAAACCATTAAATGAAGGAAACTAAAATAAAAGAAATTAATAACATTTAGAGAGTGATAAATAAAATCCAATCCAGACCCTTTCTATTCCCTTGGATCAAACCCTAAAAGAGTTATCCCTCCATTGATGAAATTTTGTCAACAGATGCAGGATGTAGACTTACAAGGGTTGAATTGAAGAAGTAAAAACAATAAAAATAATGATCAATACAACATTGTGTGAAAAAAAATCACAATGTTTTGTGTGAAAAAGTTCACACATTGAGGAAATGGTATCAATGTGATATGAAGAAGAACATAATAAGACAATAATAAGAACTTTTATTGAAAACAAAGGTGATTCGAACAACTTACATGAGAAGGAAGAATGTTACAAATACAAATTGGCATAATAACATCACAATGAAAACAGTGATCCAAGATCCCCAAATACTCCACCACTATTTCCGTAAATAGGAATTTAGTAAGTATTTGGCCGAAGCCCCATCTTCCCATGTGTCTTTAATTAACTTTTGTGGGTCTATGTGGGTGGAAAATTAATGTAGATGAGACTTTTCCACTCTTCCCCCAAAGTGGCAGTTGTCTTGCATCCATCGAAAAGACATGCCGAAAGGACCTTCTATATAGAAAAATTAGAGTGGTCCATAGAGGGATAACATGTAGCCCTGGATTTATCCCAATAGACTATAAAATCAAAGCCCAAAATAATTTTCTGTTGGTGAGATATGATTTAAATGGTGGACTACTTTTTTGGGCCTCAGAATCTGGCACATAATATCATCATCAACTTGGGCATCCTAGAACACCATTAAAACATACAAATTAGCTTGGGAAAATTTTTAATGAAATGTACCCCATAATATCCTATATATTAATTTAAATTTTCAGAATCATTGGGCTTGAATACTATCCTCTGATGTACTTTTATTTGGCTTCTGTCCAGTTCAATTCACCAAGAACCTTGTTGGTTCGAGGCCCACTTTAGTGGTATTACAATATGAATCTACAAGTTATAAAAAAGAATGAATTGTTCCTTATATCATGGGATACCTGAAATAAAATATGAAAATAAAATTAATATTATTTTTTGTTTTATGAGATGTTCAAGAATGTACCATGTAATAGTTCATTTTAAGAAGGAATTACAATCATAATGTGAAATAATGTTTAAAGTGTAAAATGCACTAATAATGGTGTCTATGATTAATAAATCACATGAATATTATATTATAAAACATCAATATCATCCTATTTTTTTATATAATCACAACCCCCCAACTTGAGTTTTGCTAGTCTCGAGCAAAATATATCTCAAAAATATTAAATTTGAATTCCCTTGTCCCAAAACATTTTAATACACATTTCTCACCCATATATCTCATACCAAAAAATTATGAAACCCATAAAAATCATTTAAAACAAGTTAGGACTATAGGCATATCCTAACCCAAGACCATTCATTTTTTCAAATCCATCGCCATATTTCATCCAATTTTAATTAAGCATGACGAAGTGTTGTGCGTCACAATAGACACAGGGGTTCATTTTCATTCGAGGGAGAAAATGTGGAAGTGATATGAGGAATCAAAATTAAATATTAAGATGAGTATTCATTTTTTTCAATTTTTTTTTGTTTTTTGTTCAATTTTCCCAAGGTAATTGAAATTGAACTCAATCGAGTCAACCGATGTAGCAAGACTTTGCTGATGACTACCAGGCTCAAAGACCTTAGAACACCAAGTGAAGCTCACATAATCGGGCATCATCTCAAGTTAAATCTATACAATACAAATTCAAATTACCACAAATAGAGATAAAATTACCAACTCCTAGCCAGAAAAATATGGAGTCACGATCCCCAAGTGCCGAAAGCCACACATTAGATCAATCCATCGCTCTATGTGCAATTGATTGTTTTTTGAATACTCATGTTAAAATTAAAATTATCACCAACCCTATGAAATTTATTATGGACCCCAAGAACTCAAACTAATACCCCAAAATCTAGAGGACACACATTTTGTTTTTTAAATAAATGGATGAAAATATAAATGGTGAAAAATCAAATAGGATAACTGCAATTTCCAAAATCTATGAACATGAACTTAAACTTGCATTAAAATCAGAATCAAGGCATGAAAAATTATTTGATATCAAATTTCATAGTTTTCAATGTGTGTTATCATGTTCAAGGTTAATGAGAATTTTCCTTCCACACATTTTATGATGAAAAAAAATCAATTCTTTTATTTCAACTCCCACCAACATAGAATAAAACTATCCCCAGTGTTTAAAGAAATTAAAACTTAGAAGGGGTAGGATAAAAGTTCAACAGAGACATTGAAAATGAAAATTATGAAATAAAGTCACCTGGTGGTTGATATTGAAAATGAAGTCCCTAGTCTCCCTTAAGTTTTGGTTCGAGTCCCAGTGGCTTGGACGGTTGTGACAAGCTTTTCCCCATGACCTACAACATGTCTTATAATTTTTTTATTATATATTTTTAACACAAAAAAACATAAAAATAAAATAAACTAATGATACATTGTCTTCTCTTAAATTTCTGGGTAAGGTATTACTCAGGGATCACACAACATGACATAGATGAATATGGTGCTACCCTTTCATAACCATCCTTACTCATAAAAAAAGAACAGGTAAACAATCTAAATTATTATTATTTTTTTATTTTTCTTTTATACTGCAAAAATATAAAAATAAAATAAACTGATGATAAATTGTCTTCTCTTAAATTTCTGGGTAAGGTATTACTTAGGGATCACACCACATTACACAAGTGAATATGGTTCTCCCCTTTCATACCCATACTTACTCATAAAAGAAGAATATGTCAATAGTCTAAGGTTTTTTTTCTTTTTGTATTTTTTCTTTAACATAAAAACACAAAGAAATAAAACAAACTGATGATACATTGTCTTCTCTTAAATTTCTGGGTAAGGTATTACTCAGGGATCACACCACGTGACACAGATGAATATGGTGCTCCCCTTTCATACCCATCCTTACTCATAAAAGAAAAATAGTTCAACAGTCTGAGGTACTAATTAAATGAATGGAAAAATGAAAAACATGGGTTGCCTCCTGTGCAACGTTTTTGTTTAACGCCGCTAGCTCAATTTAATCCCCTAATTGTTTAAGTATTTTCTACATATAAGGTTGGTTTACACAAGTCTTCAATAACTTCATATTTTTGAAATGGTTCAATGAATGGTTTGAATCTATGGCCATTAACTTTAAAGTTTTGACTATTAGTAGGATCTTGAATTTCTATATCCCCATGGGGGTATACCTTATGCACTATTTATGGGCTTGACCATCAGGACCTCAAATTTCTTGGGTGTAAATGAAGTTTAGAACTATACAAAATAATAGGTTTACCCAGTACAATGTGTTTAACTTTAAGATTTCGAGATTGTTAGGTTTGTAATTTAGCTTTGTTGATCCTTGAATTCTCATAAGTCTCCATCCAAAGTTCCTCAAGTTCATTGAGATCTAATTTCTATTTTTTTTTGTTTCGGCAAATGAGAGGTCGTAATTCATTTTCTTAATTACCCAAAAGGCCTTGTGTTCAATATCCACTGGAAAATGGAATTCTTTACCATAAACCAACCTATATGAGGACATTACTAAAATGGTTTTAAATGTAGTTGGATAGGCCCAAAGAGCATCTAAGAGTTTGTTTGACCAATCTTTCCTAGATGGATTAACTGTTTTCTCAAGAATTTATTTGATTTCTTGATTGGATAACTCAAATTGACCATTGGTTTGTGGGTGGTAAGTATTTGAAACTTTGTGAGAAATTCCACACTTGTCCATGAGTGATGAGAATGGATGATTGCAAAAATGAGTTCCACGATCACTAATGATAGCCCTAGGAATTCCAAATATAAAGAGGATATTTTCCTTGAGAAATATAATCACAGTTTGATGATCATTATATTTTATAGGAATTAACTAAACCCATTTTGAGACATAGTCGATAGATAAAATAGTGTATAAATATCCCCTAGAGTTTGGGAAGGGACCCATGAAATTAATTCCCCAGAAGTGAAATATTTCAATCACTAAGATGAGAGCGAGTGGAATTTTATTCCTTTTTGTGATGGACCCTACATGTTGAAACCTAGGAAAACTTTGAAAAAATGAGTAGGAGTCCCTTGAGAGGGTGGGCCAGAAGAGACCACTCTGAAGAACCTTAGAAGCTATTTTCTTAGAGGAAAAGTTACCTCTACATGCCTCACTATGATATAATTTAAGGATGGAATCTTGTTCAAATTTTGTAACACACCTCCTAATGACCTGTCCAGGGCAGAAATTATACCTGTATGGATCATCAAACACATATTTCCTAACATATGAAAGAGATTTCCTTCTAGCTTGAGTCACTAATAATTTTTGGAATGACTCCTATAACTAAGAATTTTTCTATGTCGACATACCAAGGGAAGTCACTCACAGAGTATATGTGTTCATCCGGGAATGAATTAGACACATAAAGGTGAGATAATTTGTCATTAAATTATATTCTAGAGAGATGATTAGCTAAAAATATTTTAAAACACTTTTTTCCCTTGATTGTGAAGTCAAATTATTGTAATATAAGGACCCACCTAATCAGTATAGCCTTGACGTCTTGTTTCTGGAAAAGGTATTTCAGAGTAGAATGGTCAGTGAAAACGGTGATGGGGGATCCTAATAGGTAGGACCTAAACTTTTCTAAAGAAAACACCACAGCAAGTAACTCCTTCTCAGTGGTCATATTGTTGATTTGGGCATCATTTAAGGATTTTCTAGAATAATAAATTACATAAGGAGTTTTATCACAATGCTATCCTAACACATTTCCTAAAGAAAAGTCACTAGAATCACACATCAGTTCAAAGGGAAGGTTCCAATTTTGGGATTTCATGATCGGAGGAGAGGTGAGAGATGTTTTGAGGGTTGAGAATGAATCCTCACAGCTTTTTGTCCAAACCAATGGAGCATCCTTTGCTAAAAGACCACAAAGGGGAAGAGCGATTGAACTAAAGTTCCTAATTAATCTTCTATAAAACCAGCATGTCCTAAGAAATACCTCACTTAATTGACAAGTTTGTGTGATGGAAGGTGACGCATGATGTCAACCATGGCTTTATCAACTTCAATTCCCCTACCAGAGACAAGATGGCCAAGGACTAGTCCCTCTTTAACCATGAAATGACATTTTTCCCAGTTTAGGACCAAATTATTTTCTTCGCATATTGACAAAACTCTCTCCACATTCTTCATACATCCCTCAAATGTATCCCCCAACATAGAGAAGTCATCTATGAATACCTCAAGAAAATCCCCTACCATGTTCGAGAAGATTCACATCATACACCGCTGGAAGGTTCCAAGGGAATTGCATAACCCAAACGACATGAGTTTGAATCCAAAGGTGCTGAATGGACATGTAAATGTAGTCTTACCTTGATCCTCTAGGGATAACTTAATCTGATTGTACCCTGAGTACCCATCTAAGAAACAGTAGGAGGAATGACCTTACACTCTCTCAAGAACTTGGTCAATGAATGGTAAGGGGAAATGGACCTTCTTGGTAAATGAGTTGACCTTATTATAGTCGATGAAGACTCTCCATCCACTACTCACCCTAGTTGGGAAAATCTCTCTATGTTTATTGGTTATCATTATGATTCCAGCCTTATTTGGAATGACATGGATTGGGATGACCCACTCACTCTCAGCTATAGGATAGATCATACTAGTTTTTAACAATTTCATAAGTTCTTTTCTCACTACTTCTATGAGATTAGGATTGAGTCACCACTGAGGTTGACAACATGGATTTGAATCAGATTCTTGAACAATCCAATGAGTCCCGATAAGTGGGATAATCCCAGGAATATCAGATAGATACCATCCAATGGATTTCTTGTGTCTCCTAAGGACATATAGAAGCATCCTCTCATGATCAGATTGAAGATAAGAAGAAATTACAATAGGGTGTGTCCCATTTTCTCCTAAGAAGGAATAATTATGTGCAGTAGGAAGTTCTTTCAATTCAAGATCAGGTTGGTTTAAAATTTCAGTTGAACATTGGGACATTGGCTCAAGATCAATTTCTTTTTTTATAGTTTTAGGTATGATTGATTCTCCATGTGTATAATTTTCATCTATTAGATTGGTTTGATCAGTGTCATGGAAGGGAGTTGGAGTTGTCTCAATGAATGTAGTTTCCTGATAGATTTCACTAATTGTTGGTCTTGATATTTCATCATAGGAGCAATCTGAAAGTGATTCTAGCCAAGGGTATAAACATCATTCACGTAAAAGAAGTAAATTAATCTCATCCTGAATTAAACATTCCTCAATTATTCCTTGATGTTCTATGGATTCATTATCAATGAATCCTATCATGTTTAATTTATGAATATCCTCATCATCCCCTATTTGTGAGATTTAATTATAGATGTTCAAGTCTAGACTCATGTTTCCAAAGGTGATGGTCATGTTCCCATTTCGGAAACAGATAACAGAGTTGATTGTTGTAAGGAAGGGATAACCAATGATGATTGGGGTTTGTTTATTATTGCCTAAGTTTGGATTGCTATCAAGTAAAATTAAATCAGCAAGGTAAATTAATTTTTCTACTTTTATAAGAACATCCTTTAAAATACCCTTTGGAACCCTAATGACACGATAAACATGTTAAAGTGTGACCGATGTGGGTTGGAGCTTTTCCAAGCCTAACTGGAAGTACACAACATATGGAATGAGATTGACACTGGAACCTAGGTCACACAAGGCTTTGACAGCTTTGTTCTCTGCAAGTTCAACATTGATGTAAGGGCATCCTGTGTCTTTCATCTTTGGGGGAATGGTTCCTTGGATTGTTGTACTAACATTTTCTACCATAAGGACTTGGTTATTATGTGGAATTTCCTTTTAAATGTCTACATATCCTTTATGTATTTTGAAAATGCAGGAATTGTTTGAATATCATTGAGGAGTGGAATGTTTAACTTGACTTGTGAGATTATTTCCCTCAATGTTTCACTCAATTCAAGCTTGGTTTTCCCTCTCATGCGTTGTAGAAATGGTAGAGGTTGTGGGATAATTTGTTGAAGAGTTTTTTCTTTCAAATTTTTATCGGTTTTCTCAGTTTGATCAGGTGGTTCACTTGAATTTTCATTAGAGTTTGAAGCTTCAGATGGTTTATGAATTATTTGTTTAGGTTTCTCAATTGATTTCTCACTTCTTTAAACTATCACAACCTTTAGTTGTTCATGTGTTGTTTGAGTGAATCTTGAATCTCCCCTTGATTTTTATTGTGGAATGGCCTATGTGGGCATGGGTGCCTTCCTAGTTTTGATGGTTTGAAGTTCTTGTTTAAGGGAAGAGACTTCTGAGTTCATTTTCTCGATTTGTTTACATAAAAGTTAAAGGATTGGAAGAGGGACAAATTAGGTGGGGGTTTGTGTTGGTTGGTTTATACCAGGAGGATACTTTGGTTGTTGGATGGGTTGTTGGTATTGGACAGGAGGATGTTAATATTGGACTAGTTGTGGTTTGAATTGGTTACAGTTTTGAAAATTTTGTGTAGAGTAGGGGTTTGGTCCTTGTGGTTGGATAGGTTGTTGGTTATCTCTCCAGCGGAAAACTGGGTGGTCATTATACATTGGGTTGAATGTGTTTTGGTATTGGACCTTTTGAAATTTTAGGGCATTGACTTCAGTAGGTGGTCCTCTTAGAAGAACATCCTTGATAGATGTAATGGTTGGGCAGTTGTCTATGTTTTGGTAATGTTTTTCACAAATTGTGCAAACAGGGTCTACAGTTTGGTTTTCATGGATTTTTCTAAGGTCTATCTCTTCAACCTTCATAGTGAGTGTCGAGAGTTTAGCCTTGAGGATTTACTCTTCTCTAAGTGTATGCATTACAATAGTTCTTTGTTTCTTTTCTAAATAAGGTGATGTTCCCCATGTTTGGTTTTCTTCAGCAAGGATTTCTAGATACTCGTAAGCATCATTTGAGGATTTGTTTTTAAAGGTCCCATTACACAATATGTTAATGAATTGTTTATTCCCTGGGCCCAACCCTTCATAGAAAATTCTCACTTGTTTAGGAATAGAAAAACCATGGTGTGGAACCATTTTTAGGGTGTCTTTGAACCTCTCCCATGTTTCATATAATGACTCTCGCTCTTTTTCAAAATTTTTTTGGATGCACTTCTTAAGTGCTATTATTTTGTGGTGGGGAAAGTATTTTTTTTAGAATTCTATTTTTAATTGGTCCCAAGAGTTGATGGATGATGGTCTAAATTTTTTTATCCAATTTTTAGCTCATATATTAATTAAAAAGTAAACAGCCTCATTTTAGCTGATTATAGTTGATGTGTAAGACACATGGTTTCTACAATGTCATTGAACTCCTTAATGTGAAGGTAGGGCATCTCAGACTCCATTCCATGGAATGTTGGAAGGTGGTTTAGGACATGGGGTTTAAATATGTAGTTAGAATATCCTAGTTAATTGAGTCTAATTCATGAGGGGGCATTGGTCCAAGCTAGAGTGAGGTAGTCATTCATGGGTTGATTAACTACATTTTCTATGTTTGGAAGTTCTTGGTTTGGGTGTCCCATTTGATCTCCCACAGGGTTTACCATTTGATTTCATTTAAGAACCTCCATTATAATTTTTTTAATTAGTGAATTTGGAGTTTCCAGAATATTTGGATCAATTTTAAACAATCCATTAGATTAACTTTACTCCCCTATCCTAGGAGTTTCCACCCTAACTAACTTTTTTGAGTTATCACGGGTGTAGGCGAACATGCGCCAAAAGAAAAAAAAGAAATAAAGGGAAAAGATAAGACAATTTGGGTGAGAATAGAAGAATGAGGGTGAGAAAAGAATGTTTTTTGTCTAAATAAATTACTTTGATCCCTGGAAATGGCACCAAAATTTGATGTCTCCCCAATTTACCCAAGTTATATGGGTTAAGCGGTCACTTGCAGTGTAGCTTGGGTTGTCGAATCATCAGATACCTAAGAAGATCCTTAGACACGCAATATAAAGAGATGGATTTTTGGCTATGAAGTGGAGAACGTGGATTGATTTTATATGGTTTTAAAATAGAACTAAGAGATCTATGTGAATTCAAATTATGATAAAATGAGTTGATCCTAGGTTATTACTCAGGGCGGATTGGATGATTTTTTTTTTCAATTTCAATTTCATTTACTTGGGAAAGATTCATGCAATGAATTCAAACTAACCTAATAAATTACTGATTAAACACCTTAAAAACACATGATAATAACCTACACACTTTTAGGATCATTTTCATGAGCACTCCAAGGTAAATAATCTAATTATCACATAATAGTGGGGTGAATAAATTCAATAAGGAAAAGGATGAGAGAAAATAATTTAATGAAAGAAACTCAAATAAAAGAAATTAATAACATTTATAGAGTGATAAATAACACCCAATACATACCCTTTATACTCCCTTGTATCAAACCATAAAATAATTAGCCCTCCATTGATTACATTTCATCAAAAAAAGCGGGAAGTAGACTTACGAGGGTGGAATTGAAGAAGTAAAAACAAAAAAATGACGATCACTCCACTGTTCTGTGAACAAAATCACAAGTTTTGGTGTAAAAAAGTTCACACCTTGAGGAAAAAATATCAAGGTTATATGAATAAGAATAGAATAATATAAGAATAATAACTTTTATTGAAAACTAAGGTGATTTTAACAACTTACATGAGAAGGAAGAACATTACAAAGACAAATTGGCATAATAACGTTACAATGAAAACAATGCTCCTAGATCCCCAAATCCTCCACAACTAGTTCCTTAAATTGGCATTTGGGAATCCTTTGGCTGATCCCCGATCTTCCCATGTGTCCTTAATTAATTTTTGCGGGCCTTGGTGGGTGGAAAATTAATGTAGATGAGACCTTTCCACTCTTCCTCCAAAGTGGCAACCAACTTGCATCCACCGAAAAGACGCGCCTAAAGGAATTTTAGATGGAAAAATTAGAGTGGGCCCTAGAAGGATAAAATGTATATGCGTATTTCTACTAATATCCTTTAAAATGTCAGTCTAAAAAAAATTTGAGGCTCATGAGATATGATTTAAATGGTGGGATGTTGTTCTAGGCCTCAGATTCTGGCCCAGAATTTCATCATCAACTTGGGATGCCTAGAACACCATTAAAACATATGAATTATCTTGGTACACTATTTAATTAAATGTTCCCCATAATATTCTATATCTGAATTTAAATTTTTATAATCATTGGGCTTTAATACTGTCCTATAAAGTATTTTATTGGACTGTTGTCCAGTTCACTTTTCCCATAACCTTGTTGGTTCAAGGCCCACCTTAGTGGTCTTCCAATCTGAATCTACAAGTGCTCCAAAATACTGAATTGTTTATTATATCATGTGAGACCTCAAAATATAATATGAAAAAAAAATTAAGAACATTTTTTGGATTTCATATGATACCCCACCCATTTTGGATAGGGATACTAACACATAGTGGAATCTGGGAGGGAGTTTTCCCCAACATCTCAGTCGAAGGATGGAAGGTTAACTACACCCTATGGCTCTACTCTCTTTTCTTGGTAGTATTATGTACTGTTATGACTGATGATTACTTTCCCCATATATGTGTGTATATATATGTGATGGATTATGGTTATTTCACACATATATATCTCTAGATATAGTGCCCAAATGATTATTATAGGTATGATGTGTATAGTTGTGATGGATTGAGGTTCCTTACTCAGAGTATAGGTTGTGATGGATTCAGGTATAATACTTGATGTATGATACACATTATATGGGTTTTGTATGCTCTTATAAACTACTCGGTTACTATATATGGAAATATGGATGGTATGATGTGATGATGTGATGCCCAATCCACATGTTGTGATACTTATACTAGTTATATTCAGGCTAGATTATTTTTGATAGAGATGGTCTAGAATGTGTGACGTTGGGGAAAAGTGGTGAACTAGTAGGGAAGAAGTAATGAGGAACCCTTGTATTTTATTACTATAAAACATGATCCCTTTTATGTGATACTTTTTGATAGCTATCCATGGTGATTCTGGGAACTTAGTATACATATTTAGGTGATGAGTTAGTTTCACATGCTATTCATTGGGATTTATTAAGATTTATTTATCTTTTTCAGGAGTGGATCCATGGAGGATTATACTATGTATACCTTTTATGATCACCCTATAAATATAAAAACTATTTTTAGGTCAATAGGAGAATTTTGGTCATTGGGATGCATAAAAATTAGCTCATGGTTTTGTAGGAGCTATTTGCGCTTCGTGGTTACTGCCGAGTTTATCTTTTTGTAACTTGTGGTTTCTTTTTCATTTCATTCGGTTTTATATGACATTACATATATTCACATGGGATTTATTTTATAAATATGATTAGAAGATGATAACTTTAACCATCTCATCTCTGTCTTCCTCATGTTATTAAAGTGGGAAATGCCTTATATATGTTAGATTGTTATACCCTCTGTGCTATTCACCAACCTAGGGGCTACTAGAATTTATACTCAGGCAATCACCATCCCCCCTCTCATTATCATCCTAGGAGGGGTACCTTGGGGGGGGAGTCATCACACAATAGGTACACTAATTTTGATAAATATTTGGTAATAAATTAAAAATAACATAATTCACACAAAATAAATAATTCTAGAATGAAATAAAAACATAATAATTAATTATGAAAAATTATTAAAAAAATGTATGTTTACTCGTTATATTTATAAATTTTTATTATTTTTACTACTATTATTAAAGAGTGGTTTGATATTCTTAAAAAATTCAAAGAAATTATCTATTACATATATATTGATAAAATTTAATGATTGGAAGATAAATAATGGGTTTTGATTAAATTCATTTTAAAAAGGGGATAATTTTTAAAGATTCATTTTTTTATTATTTTCGGTATTTTTATATTAATAAATTAATTTTATCACTATTAACGAATTATTCAAATGAATTTTTTTGTTTATCTATATAATCAAATAAACTATCATTCATTTAATGATTATTATTTGGTAATGAATAATTATAAATATATTTTTGGGCTTAAAAATATATTTTCAAAGAAATGTTTTTATGTATTATACATTTATTACTTAGAAATTATTTTTTATAAATTTTAGAAATTAAATCAAATAAAATTTATTTCATATTTGGATTAATGATATCCAAATTAGTTAAAAATTTTAATTTCATTTAGGCATAAATAAATTTATCATGGTAAAATTTAGTCACCACGGTAAATGCTAAAAAGGGTAAAAGTGCAAAATCAAGTGGTAAAGAACTAAAATATAAAATAACCTTATTATTAAATAGATTAATGAGTTAATTATATCCTTACCCTCATTCATTATCTATTATTTTTTTACCTTTTCAACTTTCCTTTTTAAAACAGAAACCTTAAACATTAAGGAATGAGTATTGGATAAAAGTACACTAAAAAATAACATATAAAAGGACCCCCAATTTACCCCTCCCAAACCACTATTTTATTTCATTTATATCTTCGATACCTAATCAAATATCCTCTTAAAAATATTTAATAAACTTTTGGGAATATATGTTCACAAGAAGGGGTCTAAATCCCTCATTTCCAAGAATCTCTTTATGATGATATTTGAGTCTTCAATTTACATATTATACTCTCCTTAATCATTATTATTTATCTTATTCATAAAACTCTTCTTAAAAATTATTTAAAAAATTATTAAACTTTTTATTAAATCACTAAACATTTTTAAAATCGATATTATTATTATTCAATAACATGTTCTAACTCATTCGACCATTATAACGTGTTCTTGTTTTTGGTCTGTTTAACCACAAACTTGAATAATGTAATAAAATTTACATCAGGAAAGTGTATAAAAAAATTAATACTGGTAATAAATTTTAATAATCATGGATGTAATATTTTTTCACATAATTTATGGGATTGTAATACATATAATAATATTCATTAACAAAATCAATTCTTTTTTATTGAATTGAAATTCACCAAAAAATAAGAATTTTAAGAATTTTATGTGAAATATCATAATAAGTTCAATAAAATAACCATTGTAATAAAAAAATATTCTAAAAAAATATTATAAATATCTATTAAAAATATAATTTGTATTAACCCATGACCAATGATCAAGGACCAAAACTATCAAACCAAAGCAGTCGTGAAAAATAGAATAATTAACACCATAATATTAATTTTTAACTATAAAAAATTAATATGTGGGTAATAAAGAATTATAAATCAATGGTATTAAGTAAAATAAATATAAATAAGGTTATTATACATATTAATAATAAATATAAATTTATTATACATGGAATTAGATAATGTCCAACCAAGAAGAATTCTGAGGTAAGGATTTCTCTTCCAATCTCACTTTTAAACCAAGATTATTTATGACTAAATTTATATTAAGACAAAATAATTTTTTTTATTTATAAAACCCCATATATTTTATTTTACTCTAGTTATATAAGTTTTTTATATATCTTATTACTGTTTCACCTTCCTATGTCTGACAATTCAACTGAAAGTTTTCATGTAAGTAAAGTCGACCTTATCTCATCTTTTCTATCTGGAATCTTTATCCTACATGGTCATATTATTTATCTTTTTTATAAATGTAATTATTTAGGATTATTTTATTTAATAAGAATTTTTTATATTTTTTTTGGATTTTTTTACAAAACAACGAAATAAATATCATTTTAATGTTTTCTACACAGGTTATTTTCTATTGTCTTTCACTTTTATTACAAAAGTTTTGAAGCAATTTATTTTTTATTACTTTTCCAATGATCTATTTTTCCAAGATATTTTGGGGTTTATTTATAAGGATTACTCTCCATGTTTTCATTGTTTTATAATGTAATTTACATTCCTATTATTTTATAAATTATATTCTTTCAAAATAAATGTTATCAAAAATGTAAAAGATGTTTCTTTTTATTTCTCAAAGATTTTTTTAATTATATTATAAAATATTTTAATATATTTAGAAATAATTTAATTTTTATTATTATTAACCTAGTCTATTCTCTAATTATACCAACCACATTCTTTCTACAGATAACCTATGATCATGTTTTTTAAATTTTCATGAAACTTATTTCTTTTAAAAGAGTTAACTAGGCTATAATTGAATTATGAATGTTTTTATGTTCACATGGAACACATATTTTTATTTTTTTGATTATGTTATGGGTGGTAATAGAATTATATATCTGTCCCATTCATTGGGTGAAGATTTATATATTAGAAGATTACATAAAAGGGATTAGGGAGTAAACCCAAACAATTAATGTTTAATGTGAATAAGGAATAAGATTTACCCATTATTAGACTATTTCCACTATATGATGATGGTCATTATAGTTATCCTTGAAAAAGGAAATAATTTTTTATTCTTATGTATTAACCACATTTTTATTCTATATTCTTATGTAATGTTTTTATAAATATGGATTATTGGATTATGTTTCCGTAATCCTATGTCTCATTTCTTATCGTTATTCAAAAATACTTATATTATGATCCATATATTATTGATTATTATTTACATATGATATATTCATTTACCTTGATTATTATCTCATACCCACATGTTTATATTAACGTCACCTATGATCTACGATCATCATTTCTTATGTTCACCCCTTACAGTGCATCTAAGACCACCCTTTATTATGTTTCCATTCCCTAGGTTATGATAAAGATTATTATTCATGAAATCTCTTGAAGGGTATCATTTGTGAAGAATATTTTTAGAATATGTTGAATAATGTTCATTAAACAATTGTATTATAAATATAATCTCCAAATAAACTAAACTAATATGTTATATGGTGTTCTTTATTTTATGTTTTAATGAGTATTCATGTAAAATGATGTAATATATATGTATGTTATATTTAGGATACCTGAATTGGTATAAAAATTGGGTTTAGTTATTTTAGGGATTAGGATATGAATCATAAGAGGATATAACTTAAAAACATTATTGAACCAAAAGTGTTGTTGGATGAACCTAAAATGTCTAGGGTTTAAATAAAGGTGTCATAATTTAACAAATATTAGGATTTAATTCCCTTATCATATGATTGATTACTCTAGTCATGTTAACCATTTTGGTTTTAATAAGGGATAAAAGATAGAATCATGAAATTTGGGTGGTGATAGGTATACTAAATATTAAAAATATCTTATTTAATCATATTTCTATGAATTCCTTCATATTTTGAAAAATATCATAGGCTATTAATTTTTATCCTTAATGATTATATATTTAATTATTAGTAAAACAATTTAGTGTTATGTTTATTTTATCCCAAGTCTATTATTCCCATATGATATAAGTATATGATAATTAAATTCCTTAGAATATTTTTAATCATCATTTAGTCAAGTTTTATGTGATTTTGTACATGGATTGTATCTCTTTAATTTTAACCCATGCTAATTATCAGGATATGGAGTTCATATTTCTTATCCTAAATCAACTTATGATCTTCTATAAGTTCAAATGTGACTATGGAATACGTATGGGAATTAATACTATTATATGGGTCTTAATACCCAATCACGAGGTTTATTTAGCTCAAATATTTAGGTAGAAACTCAATAATTAAGAAATATCTATTGTTTATGAATATATTGATGTATTTAAAGAATTATTTTCCTAATTTACCCTAGAAATTGAGGTTTATTTTTTCAATATAACTCATACCTGGCATTATACCCATATCAGATACTCCTTATATAATTGATAAATTTGAGATGTGGGAATTAAACAAGAAACACCAGGAGAATCTAGATAAGGGTTATATACATCCATGTTCTACCACATGGGGTGAATGGGTTCTTATTATTAGAAAGAAATATATACCATGAAACTCTATATTGATTATCAAGAACTTAACATGATTTCAATCAAGAAAATTTATAATCTACCCCATATTGTTGACTTATTTGATAAACTAAATGGAGATTAATACTTCTCAAAGATATAACTTTACTTTTAATATCATCAATTAAGGTTAAAAAGAGAGTGGATTTAATCAATACAACATTTTCATAAAATATATGGGAACTATGAATTCTTTGCGATTCCTAACAGACTTATGAATTCCCCTGTTATCTTCATGGATTTTATGAATATATTCTCATATATTCTAAGATTAAGGATGTTCAAGAACATTATTTTGGGATTGTGTTAAAGACCTTGAGAAAGGATAAACTATATGAAAATTTTAGAAAGTGATAATTCTATCTATTGAAAGAATCATTATTAGGTCATGTAAGCACATGTTAGGGTATATATATAGATCCTTCAAAGTCAGTGGTAATTGAATAATGTATTATACTAAACACTATAATATAGATATTCTATTTTCTTATATTGGTTGGATATTATCAATACTTTATGAGGAATTTATCATGAATATCAAATATAATAATAAATTTAACTTATAAGATATTCAAGTTCCTCTAAATAGATAAATTTGAATAAAATTTAAAGGAATATATTAGAAGGTTGATAATTTCACCAGTAGTCCTGATACCCTAGAGTGGGAAAGATTTTTTTATATATTGATGTATTAATAAATATTTTAGGATGTATCCTCATGAAATTTAAAGTGGTGGTAGAGTATACATCACATAAATAAAAGGTTTATGATAAAAATTACCCAAAAAATGGTTTATTGATAACAGTGGTAGTATATTCTTCAAAGATATGGAGGTGTTATCTCTATGGTGAAAAGTGTGATATATATATACTAATTATATAAACTTAATGTATATATTTTCATATAAATATTTGAACATGAACCAATGTATATGGTTGGATTTGATCAAGGACTATGACTGCTTAATACATTACCATCATAGGAAGTCAAAGAAGGTTGAAAATACTCTGAGTTAGAATGAGAATGCTACTTTATATATGATGTAGATTGGAATAGACCCAGTGATCATGGATTTTAAAAGTATATAATTTAAAATCATAAGTGAAGGGGAGGAATTTTATCATTCCTATATGAATACTAAACCATCTATCCATGTGATGATCAAGGAGGTAAAAAGTGGGTATAGTTATATAGAAGAAGGTAATGAATATTCTTGATTTCAATTATAAAAATGGTGGAATTATAAAATTTGGAAATTAAATATGCATCCCTTAAATTCAAAAATTGAAAATGGAACCATTGGATGATTCACTTAGGTCATCATTAATCATCCATACCTAAATAAAAAATATTTATAAATATTTCAAGGATCATTTATGGTGGGATAAAATGAAGAAAAATATTGTATAGAATATATGATGATGCTTCATCTATTATTTATTGAAGGTTGAATGTTACAAGTCCAATGGGATAATTCAACCATTACCCATACCTATATGGAAATTAGGGAACATTGATAAAGATTTTTTGTAGGTATTCCTAGGACTTCTAAATTCTATATGACTATTTGGTTTATAGTTGATCACCTTATAAAGTTAAAATGTTTCATTGATATCTGAGAAGATTTATTTCTCTATAAAATTCAAAAGACATATATATTAAGTGTAAGTATTCATAGAGTACCACTTTCCATTGTATCATATCATGATTTTAGGTTAACCTAGAAGTTATATAGAAGCCTTTAAAAAGAGTTGAATATAGATTTTAGATTTAGCACTAATTATCATCCTAAAGCTAATATTCAATAGAAAATGATCATTACAACTCTATAGGATATGTTTAGATCCTATTTAATTTATTTAAAATGAAGTTGGGATAAAAATTTTTTCCTATTAGAGTTCTCATATAATTTTTTTTATATGATTAAAATGGAACCATATAAGGATCTGTATAAGAAGAGGCAAAAAACTCCAATATTTTCAGATTAAGATGAAAAGAATAAGATACCATGACCAAATAATTCTCAAGATATGTCAAAAAAGATTAAAAAATTCAACTTCACATTAAATGTGAACACATTAAGAAAAAAATATTCACATATAATCATCGGTGGAATTTGTAGTTTGAAGTTGAAGACAAGGTATTTTTTCAAATATCACCATGGTAAAGAGTTATGAGATTTGGGAAGAATGAAAAGATGATCTTTAGATAAATTAACCATTTTAAAACCCTTGATCATGTGTGGATGGTATCTTATAATCATGTACTTCCATTGAACATGACATAAGTTCATTATGTGTTCCATGTATAACTTTTGAGAAGTGTATAATTGACCCTTTACATATACTGAACGCAATGGTAGTATAACTAGGAAATGATCTCAGTTATGAGGAATAACCTGTAGGGATATCATATCGTATAGATAATGTAATATAAAACTAGAACACTCACCTTGTTAAATTTCATAGATGAAATTGTATGTTTGTGGAGGCAATGTGGGAACCTGAATATTTAATGAGGTAGAAGTACTATCATTTGTTTTCATTAGAGTATTGATATTTCATTTGTGGGATTAGTTTAAGGTGGAGTAGAATATAACACAAAATGATTTTAATACATATTTATCTATAAATAAATTTGATTTTTTATTTCTTCTGAAGCACAAAAAATTTAACTAAAATTAATAATGATTTATTTCATTAAGATGAAATATTATTTGTGTTGCCCAAATTTACCCAAGTTCTAAGGGTTAAGCAGTCTCTTGTAGTGCAGCTAGGGTTGTCGAATCCTCAAAGACCTAAGAAGATCCTTTGACACACAATATAAAGAAATGGATTTTTGGCTATGAATTGGCCAAATAGGGTTGATTTTATATGGTTTTAAAATATCACTAAGAGATCTATGTGAATTCAAATTATGAGAAAATTAGTTGATCCTAGGTTATTGCTTGGGGTGGATTGGGTGATTTTTTTTACAATTTTAATTCCATTAACTTGAGAAGGATTCATGAAATGAATTCAATGTAACCTCATAACTTACTGATTTAAAACCTTGACAAACACATGCTAATCAATTTTACACTTGTAGGATCATTTTCATGATCACTCCAAGGTAAAGGATCTAATTATCACATAAAAGTGGGGTGAATAAATTCAATAAGGAAGAGGAAGAGAGAAAATCATTAAATGAAGGAAACTCAAAAAAAGAAATTAATAACATTTAGAGAGTGATAAATAAAATCCAATCCAGACCCTTTCTACTCACTTGGATCAAACCCTAAAAGTGTTATCCCTCCATTGATGAAATTTTGTCAACAGATGTAGGAAGTAGACTTACAAGGGTGGAATTGAATAAGTAAAAACAATAAAAATAATGATCAATACACCATTGTGTGAAACAAATCACAACGTTTTGTGTGAAAAAGTTCACACATTGAGGAAATGGTATCAAGGTGATATGAAGAAGAACATAATAAGATAATAATAAGAACTTTTATTGAAAACAAAGGTGATTCGAACAACTTACATGAGAAGGAAGAATGTTACAAAGACAAATTGGCATAATAACATCACAATGAAAACAGTGATCCAAGATCCCCAAATACTCCACCACTATTTCCTTAAATAGGAATTTAGTAATTCTTTGGCCGAAGCCCCATCTCCCCATGTGTCTTTAATTAATTTTTGTGGGTCTATGTTGGTGGAAAATTAATGTAGATGAGACTTCTCCACTCTTCCCCCAAAGTGGCAGTCGTCTTGCATCCATCGAAAAGACGTGCCGAAAGGACCTTCTATATAGGAAAATTAGAGTGGTCCATAGAAGGATAACATGTAGCCCTGGATTTATCCCAATAGACTATAAAATCAAAGCCCAAAATAATTTTCTGTTGGTGGGATATGATTTAAATGGTGGAATAATTTTTTGGGCCTCAGAATCTGGCACATAATATCATCATCAACTTGGGCATCCTAGAACACCATTAAAACATAAAAATTAGCTTGGGACAATTTTTAATGAAATGTACCCCATAATATCCTATATCTTAATTTAAATTTTCAGAATCATTGGGCTTGAATACTATCCTCTGATGTACTTTTATTTGGCTTCTGTCCAGTTCAATTCACCTAGAACCATGTTGGTTCGAGGCCCACTTTAGTGGTATTATAATATAAATCTACAAGTTATAAAAAATAATGAATTGTTCCTTATATCATGGGATACCTGAAATAAAATATGAAAATAAAATTAATATTATTTTTTGTTTTATGAGATGTTCAAGAATGTACCATGTAGTAGTTCATTTTAAGAAGGAATTACAATCATACTGTGAAATAATGTTCAAAGTGTAAAATGCACTAATAATGGTGTCTATGATTAATAAATCACATGAATATTATATTATAAAACATCAATATCATCCTATTTTTTTAGATAATCACAACCCTCCAACTTGAGTTTTGCTTGTCTCGAGCAAAATATATCTCAAAAATATTAAATTTGAATTCCCTTGTCCGAAAACATTTTAATACACATTTCTCACCCATATATCTCATACAAAAAAATTATGAAACCCATAAAAATCATTTAAAACAAGTTAGGACCATAGGCATATCCTAACCCAAGCCCATTCATTTTTTCAAATTCATCGCCATATTTCATCCAATTTTAATTAAGCATGACGAAGTGTTGTGCGTCACAATAGACACAGGGGTTCATTTTTATTCTAGGGAGAAAATGTGGAAGTGATAGGAGGAATCAAAATTAAATATTAAGATGAGTATTCATTTTTTTCAATTTTTTTTGTTTTTTTTCAATTTTTCCCAAGGTAATTGAAATTGAACTCAATCGAGTCAACCGATGTAGCAAGACTTTGTTGATGAGTACCAGGCTCAAAGAACTTAGAACACCAAGTGAATCTCACATAATCGGGCGTCATCTCAAGTTAAATCTATACAATACAAATTCAAATTACCACAAATAGAGATAAAATTACCAAATCCTGGCCAGAAAAATATGGAGTCACGATCCCCAAGTGCCGAAAGCCACACATTAGATCAATCCATCGATCTATGTGAAATTGATTGTTTTTTGAATACTCATGTTAAAATTAAAATTATCACCAACCCTATGAAATTTATTATAGACCCCAAGAACTCAAACTAATACCCCAAAATCTAGAGGACACACATTGTGTTTTTTAAATAAATGGATGAAAATATAAATGGTGAAAAATCAAATAGGATAACTGCAATTTCCAAAATCTATGAACATGAACTTAAACATGCATTAAAATCAGAATCAAGGCATGAAAAATTATTTGATATCAAATTTCATAGTTTTCAATGTGTGTTATCATGTTCAAGGTTAATGAAAATTTTCCTTCCACACATTTTATGATGAAAAAAAATCAATTCTTATATTTTAACTCCCACCAACATAGAATAAAACTATCCCCAGTGTTTAAAGAAATTAAAACTTAGAAGGGGTAGGATAAAAGTTCAACAGAGAAATAGAAAATGAAAATTATGAAATGAAGTCACCTGGTGGTTGATATTGAAAATGAAGTCCCTAGTCTCCCTTAAGTTTTGGTTAGAGTCCCAGTGGCTTGGACGGTTGTGACAAGCTTTTCCCCATAACCTACAACATGTCTTATAATTTTTTTATTATATATTTTTAACAAAAAAAACATAAAAATAAAATAAACTAATGATACATTGTCATCTCTTAAATTTATGGGTAAGGTATTACTCAGGGATCACACCACATGACATAGATGAATATGTTTCTACCCTTTCATAACCATCCTTACTCATAAAAAAAGAACAGGTCAACAATCTAAATTATTATTATTTTTTTTTCTTTTAAACTGCAAAAATATAAAAATAAAATAAACTGATGATAAATTGTCTTCTCTTAAATTTCTGAGTAAGGTATTACTTAGGGATCACACCACATAACACAAGTGAATATGGTTCTCCCCTTTCATACCCATACTTACTCATAAAAGAAGTATATGTCAATAGTCTAAGGTTTTTTTTTCTTTTTGTATTTTTTCTTTAACATAAAAACACAAAGAAATAAAACAAACTGATGATACATTGTCTTCTCTTAAATTTCTGGGTAATGTATTACTCAGGGATCACACCATGTGACACAGATGAATATGGTGCTCCCCTTTAATACCCATCCTTACTCATAAAAGAAAAATATTTCAACAGTCTGAGGTACTAATTAAATTAATGGAAACATGAAAAACATGGGTTGCCTCCTGTGCAACGTTTTTGTTTAACGCCGCTAGCTTGACTTAAACCCCTAATTGTTTAAGTATTTTCTACATCTAAGGTTGGTTTACACAAGTCTTCAATAACTTCCTATTTTTGAAATGGTTCAATGAATGGTTTGACTCTATGGCCGTTAACTTTAAAGTTTTGACTATTAGTAGGATCTTGAATTTCTATATCCCCATGGGGGTATACCTTATGCACTATGTATGGGCTTGACCATCTGGACCTCAAATTTCTTGGGTGTAAATGAAGTTTATAACTATACAAAATAATATGTTTACCTAGTACAATGTGTTTAACTTTAAGATTTATAGATTGTTAGGTTTGTAATTTAGCTTTGTTGATCCTTGAATTCTCATAAGTCTCCATCCAAAGTTCCTCAAGTTCATTGAGATCTAATTTCAATTTTTTTTTGTTTCGGCAAATGAGAGGTCGTAATTCATTTTCTTAATTACCCAAAAGGCCTTGTGTTCAATATCCACTGGAAAATGGAATTCTTTACCATAAACCAACCTATATGAGGACATTACTAAAATGGTTTTAAATGTAGTTGGATAGGCCCAAAGAGCATCTAAGAGTTTGTTTGACCAATATTTACTAGATGGATTAACTGTTTTCTGAAGAATTTGTTTGATTTCTTGATTGGCTAACTCAAATTGACCATTGGTTTGTGGGTGGTAAGTATTTGAAACTTTGTGAGAAATTCCACACTTGTCCATGAGTGATGAGAATGGATGATTGCAAAAATGAGTTCCACGATCACTAATGATAGCCCTAGGAATTCCAAATCTAAAGAGGATATTTTCCTTGAGAAATATAATCAAAGTTTGATGATCATTAGATTTTATAGGAATTACCTAAACCCATTTTGAGACATAGTCGATAGATAAAATAATGTATAAATATCCCCTAGAGTTTGGGAAGGGACCCATGAAATTAATTCCCTAGAAGTGAAATATTTCAATCACTAAGATGAGAGTGAGTGGAATTTGATTCCTTTTTGTGATGGACCCTACATGTTGACACCTAGGAAAACTTTGAAAAAATGAGTAGGAGTCCCTTGAGAGGGTGGGCCAGAAGAGACCACTCTGAAGAACCTTAGCAGCTATTTTCTTAGAGGAAAAGTTACCTCTACATGCCTCACTATGATATAATTTAAGGATGGAATCTTGTTCAAATTTTGTGACACACCTCCTAATGACCTGTCCAGGGCAGAAATTATACAGGTATGGATCATCAAACACATATTTCCTAACATCTGAAAGAGATTTCCTTCTATCTTGAGTCCCTAAGAATTTTTGGAATGACTCTTATAACTAAGAATTTTTCTATGTCGACATACCAAGGGAAGTCACTCACAGAGTATAGGTGTTCATCAGGGAATGAATTAGACACATAAAGGTGAGATAATTTGTCATTAAATTATATGCTAGAGAGATGAATAGCTAAAAAAATTTTAAAACACTTTTTTTCCTTGATTGTGAAGTCAAATTATTGTAATATAAGGACCCACCTAATCAGTATAGCCTTGACGTCTTGTTTCTGGAAAAGGTATTTCAGAGTAGAATGGTCAGTGAAAACAGTGATGGGGGATCCTAAGAGGTAGGACCTAAAATTTTCTAAAGCAAACACAACAGCAAGTAACTCCTTCTCAGTGGTCATATTGTTGATTTGGGCATCATTTAAGGATTTTCTAGAATAATAAATTACATAAGGAGTTTTATCACCACGCTATCCTAACACATTTCCTAAAGAAAAGTCACTAGAATCACACATCAGTTCAAAAGGAAGGTTCCAATTTGGGGATTTCATGATCGGATGAGAGGTGAGAGATGTTTTGAGGGTTGAGAATGAATCCTCACAGCTTTTTGTCCAAACCAATGGAGCATCCTTTGCTAAAAGACCACAAAGGGGAAGAGCGATTGAACTAAAGTTCCTAATTAATCTTCTATAAAACCAGAATGTCCTAAGAAATACCTCACTTACTTGACAATTTTGTGTGATGGAAGGTGACGAATGATGTCAACCATGGCTTTATCAACTTCAATTCCCCTACCAGAGACAAGATGGCCAAGGACTAGTCCCTCTTTAACCATGAAATGACATTTTTCCCAGTTTAGGACCAGATTATTTTCTTCGCATATTGACAAAACTCTCTCCACATTCCTCATACATCCCTCAAATGTATCCCCCAACATAGAGAAGTCATCTATGAATACCTCAAGAAAATCCCCTACCATGTTCGAGAAGATTCACATCATACACCGCTGGAAGGTTCCAAGGGCATTGAATAACCCAAACGACATGAGTTTGAATCCAAAGGTGCTGAATGGACATGTAAATGTAGTCTTACCTTGATCCTCTAGGGATAACTTAATCTGATTGTACCCTGAGTACCCATCTAAGAAACAGTAGGAGGAATGACCTTCCACTCTCTCAAGAACTTGGTCAATTAATGGTAAGGAGAAATGGTCCTTCTTGGTAAATGAGTTGACCTTATTATAGTCGATGAAGACTCTCCATCCACTACTCACCCTAGTTGGGATAATCTCTCCATGTTTATTGGTTATCATTATGATTCCAGCCTTCTTTGGAACGACATGGATTGGGATGACCCACTCACTCTCAGCTATGGGATAGATCATACTAGTTTTTAACAATTTCATAAGTTCTTTTCTCACTACTTCCATGAGATTAGGATTGAGTCACCACTGAGGTTGACAACAAGGATTTGAATCAGATTCTTGAACAATCCAATAAGTCCCGATAATTGGGATAATCCCAGGAATATCAGATAGAGACCATCCAATGTATTTCTTGTGTCTCCTAAGGACATATAGAAGCATCCTATCATGATCAGATTGAAGATAAGAAGAAATTACAGTAGGGTGTGTCCCATTTTCTCCTAAGAAGGAGTAATTATGTGCAGTAGTAAGTTCTTTCAATTCAAGATCAGGTTAGTTTAAAATTTCAGTTAAACATTGGGACATTGGCTCAAGATCAATTTCTTTTTTTATAGTTTTCGGTAGGATTGATTCTCCATGTGTAGAATTTTCATCTATTAGATTGGTTTGATCAGTTTCATGGAAGGGAGTTGGAGTTGTCTCAATGAATGTGGTTTCCTGATAGATTTCACTAATTGTTGGTCTTGATATTTCATCATAGGAGCAATCTGAAAGTGATTCTAGCCAAGGGTATAAACATCCTTCACGTAAAAAAAGTAAATTAATCTCATCCTGAATTAAACATTCCTCAATTATTCCTTGATGTTCTATGGATTCATTATCAATGAATCCTATCATGTTTACTTTATGAATATCCTCATCATCCCCTATTTGTGAGATTTAATTATAGATGTTCAAGTCTAGACTCATTTTTCCAAAGGTGATGGTCATGTTCCCATTTCGGAAACAGATAACAGAGTTGATTTTTGTAAGGAAGGGACAACCAATGATGATTGGGGTTTGTTTATTATTGCCTAAGTTTGGATTGCTATCAAGGAAAATTAAATCAGCAAGGTAAATGAATTTTTCTACTTTTATAAGAACATCCTTTAAAATACCCTTTGGAACCCTAATGATACGATCAACATGTTAAAGTGTGACAGATGTGTGTTGGAGCTCTTCCAAGCCTAACTGGAAGTACACAACATATGGAATGAGATTGACACTAGAACCTAGGTCACACAAGGCTTTGACAGCTTTGTTCTCTCCAAGTTCAACATTGATGTAAGGGCATCCCGTGTCTTTCATCTTTGGGGGAATGGTTCCTTGGATTGTTGTACTAACATTTTCTACCATAAGGACTTGGTTATTATGTGGAATTTCCTTTTAAATGTGTATATATCCTTTATGTATTTTGAAAATGCAGGAATGGTTTGAATATCATCGAGGAGTGGAATGTTTAACTTGACTTGTGAGATTATTTCCCTCAATGTTTCACTCAATTCAAGCTTGGATTTCCCTCTCATGCGTTGTAGAAATGGTAGAGGTTGTGGGATAATTTGTTGAAGAGTTTTTTCTTTCAAATTTTTATCGGTTTTCTCAGTTTGATCAGGTGGTTAACTTGATTTTTGATTAGATTTTTAAGCTTCAGATGGTTTATGAATTATTTTTTTAGGTTTCTCAATTGATTTCTCACTTCTTTAAACTATCACAACCTTTAGTTGTTCATGTGTTGTTTGAGTGAAGCTTGAATCTCCCCTTGATTTTTGTTTTGGAATGGCCTATGTGGGCATGGGTGCCTTCCTAGTTTTGATGGTTTGAAGTTCGTGTTTAAGGGAAGATACTTCTGAGTTCATTTTCTCGATTTGTTTACATAACAGTTCAAGGATTGGAAGAGGGACAAATTAGGTGGGGGTTTGTGTTGGTTGGTTTATACCAGGAGGATACTTTGGTTGTTGGATGGGTTGTTGGTATTGGACAGGAGGATGTTAGTATTGGACTAGTTGTGGTTTTAATTGGTTATAGTTTTGAAAATTTTGTGTAGAGTAGGGGTTTGGTCCTTGTGGTTGGATAGGTTGTTGGTTATCTCTCCAACGAGAACCTAGGTGGTCATTACACATTGGGTTGAATGTGTTTTGGTATTGGACCTTTTGAAAGTTTAGGGCATTGACATCAGTAGGTGGTCCTCTTAGAAGAACATCCTTGATAGATGTAATGGTTGGGCAGTTGTCTATGTTTTGGTCATGTTTGTCACAAATTATGCAAACAAGGTCTACAGTTTGGTTTTCATGGATTTTTCTAAGGTCTATCTCTTCAACCTTCTTAGTGAGTGTTGAGAGTTTAGCCTTGAGGATTTACTCTTCTCTAAGTGTATGCATTACATTAGTTCTTTGTTTTTTTCTAAATAAGGTGATGTTCCCCATGTTTGGTTTTCTTCAGCAAGGATTTCTAGATACTCGTAAGCATCATTTGAGGATTTGTTTTTAAGGGTCCCATTACACAATATGTTAATGAATTTTTTATTCCCTGGGCCCAACCCTTCATAAATAATTCTCACTTGTTTAGGAATAGAAAAACCATGGTGTGGAACCATGTTTAGGGTGTCTTTGAACCTCTCCCATGATTCATATAATGACTCTCGCTCTTTTTCAAAATTTTTTTGGATGCACTTCTTAAGTGCTATTATTTTGTGGTGGGGAAAGTATTTTTTTAGAATTCTATTTTTAATTGGTCCCAAGAGTTTATGGATGATGGTCTAAAATTTTTTATCCAATTTTTAGCTCATATATTAATTAAAAAGTAAACAGCCTCATTTTAGCTGATTATAGTTGATGTGTAAGACACATGGTTTCTACAATGTCATTGAACTCCTTAACGTGAAGGTAGGGCATCTCAGACTCCATTCCATGGAATGTTGGAAGGTTGTTTAGGACATGGGGTTTAAATATGTAGTTGGAATATCCAAGTTAATTGAGTCTAATTCATGAGGGGGCATTGGTCCAAGCTAGAGTGTGGTAGTCATTCATGGGTTGATTAACTACATTCCCTATGTTTGGAGCTTCTTGGTTTGGGTGTCCCATTTGATCTCCCACAGGGTTTACCATTTGATTTCATTGAAGACCCTCCATTATAATTTTTTTAATTAGTGAATTTGGAGTTTCCAGAATATTTGGATCAATTTTAAACAATCCATTAGATTAACTTTACTCCCCTATCCTAGGAGTTTCCACCCTAACTAACTTTTTTGAGTTATCACGGGTGTAGGCGGACATGCGCCAAAAGAAAAAAAAGAAAGTGAAAAGATAAGACAATTTGGGTGAGAATAGAAGAATGAGGGTGAGAAAAGAATGTTTTTTGTCTAAATAAATTACTTTGATCCCTAGAAATGGCACCAAAATTTGATGTCTCCCCAATTTACCCAAGTTATATGGGTTAAGCGGTCACTTGCAGTGTAGCTTGGGTTGTCGAATCATCAGATACCTAAGAAGATCCTTAGACACACAATATAAAGAGATGGATTTTTGGATATGAAGTGGAGAACGTGGATTGATTTTATATGGTTTTAAAATAGAACTAAGAGATCTATGTGAATTCAAATTATGATAAAATGAGTTGATCCTAGGTTATTGCTCAGGGCGGATTGGATGATTTTTTTTTCAATTTCAATTTCATTTACTTGGGAAAGATTCATGCAATGAATTCAAACTAACCTAATCACTTACTGATTAAACACCTTAAAAACACATGATAATAACCTAAAAACTTTTAGGATCATTTTCATGAGCACTCCAAGGTAAATAATCTAATTATCACATAAAAGTGGGGTGAATAAATTCAATAAGGAAAAGGAAGAGAGAAAATAATTTAATGAAAGAAACTCAAATAAAAGAAATTAATAACATTTATAGAATGATAAATAACACCCAATATAGACCCTTTATACTCCCTTGGATCAAACCATAAAATAATTATCCCTCCATTGATTACATTTCATCAACAAAAGCGGGAAGTAGACTTATGAGGGTGGAATTGAAGAAGTAAAAACAAAAAAATGACGATCACTCCACTGTTCTGTGAACAAAATCACAAGTTTTGGTGTAAAAAAGTTCACACCTTGAGGAAAAAATATCAAGGTTATATGAATAAAAATAGAATAATATAAGAAGAATAACTTTTATTGAAAACTAATGTGATTTTAATAACTTACATGAGAAGGAAGAACATTACAAAGACAAATTGGCATAATAATGTTACAATGAAAACAATGCTCCAAGATCCCCAAATCCTCCACAACTACTTCCTTAAATTGGAATTTAGGAATCCTTTGTCTGATCCTTGATCTTCCCATGTGTCCTTAATTAATTTTTGCGGGCCTTGGTGGGTGGAAAATTAATGTAGATGAGACCTTTCCACTCTTCCTCCAAAGTGGCAACCAACTTGCATCCACCGAAAAGACGCACCTAAAGGAATCTTAGATGGAAAAATTAGAGTGGGCCCTAGAAGGATAAAATGTATATGCGTATTTCTCCTAATAGCCTATAAAATTTCATTCTAAAAAAAATTTGAGGCTCATGTGATATGATTTAAATGGTGGGATGTTATTCTGGGCCTCAGATTCTGGCCCAGAATTTCATCATCAACATGGGCTGCCTAGAACACCATTAAAACATATGAATTATCTTGGTACACTATTTAATTAAATGTTCCCAATAATATTCTATATCTGAATTTATATTTTTATAATCATTGGGCTTGAATACTGTCCTATAAAGTATTTTATTGGATTGTTGTGCAGTTCACTCTTCCCAGAACCTTGTTGGTTCAAGGCCCACTTTAGTGGTCGTCCAATTTGAGTCTACAAGTGCTCAAAAATACTGAATTGTTTATTATATCATGTGAGACCTCAAAATATAATATGAAAAAAAATTAAGAACATTTTTTGTTTTATGAGATGTTCAAGAATGTACCATGTAATAGTGCATTTTAAGAAGGAATTACAATCATAATGTGAAATAATGTTCAAAGTGTAAAATGCACTAATAATGGTGTCTATGATTAATAAAGAACATGAATATTATATTATAAACAATGGATATTAGCCTCTTTTAGGGGTTAATAAATTACAATACATAATTAAATTCATTACAAGATAACTAAATGAAACAAAATTACTAAAATTATTAAATGATTATATCCAAAAGTAAATAAAAACCCAATTATGTTGAAATTGGGATCACCATGATATACCAGGAATATAATACTTCCAATGATAACTATATAAAGAATATAACACATTATAAGTGTAATAAACCACTTTAAACAAAAATTAGAGAATAAGATGAATTATTTTAGAGATGTATAAAAAGATATATATATCAGAATATAAAATGACCATTATATATATGACTGTTATACATGTGGTCATTGAACGTATAAACTTTGGGCATATGGGATCTAGATATATATCCATTGTAAATATAGTCATTGGATATTCTTGTATCCAATAATTATATTGAAGTTTTGTAATTTTAAGACACAAATTAACAATAACATAAGTCACATATAATTAATAATTCTAGAATGACATAAAAAGATAATAATTAATTATAATATTTCATTGTAAATATATGTATTTTTATTCCATATTTTATTATTATTAATAAAGAATGATTTTATGTTTTTAGTTTTGGGAGAATAATGAAACCATAATAGAGAATGTGCCAAATTCTAATATCTGGATGTTAAATATTGTAAGACCAAGCATAATAGAATAGATCCATTGAAAGAGTTTTTCCATAAAAAAATAGCGTTCTGGAAGATATGAAGGTTGTACACCTTACTCACCACACAATGTCAAACCTCTAACACACTATATTTAACTTAAAATTCACTCAACATTCAAGAAAAAATACACACACAATGTTTACATGGTTCTGAATTTAAGTTATATGCCCATGGGAGAACACTACCAAGCTTTTATTACTTAGAATTTATAAGGACACCAATTCTCAATAAAAAATTATAATATTTTAAAAGTTATATCTAAGATACAATCTTAGTACATCATGTTTAGTTAGTCCCACACCAGATTTAGAGTGGGTCCATTTCAATCATTCAGTAACACTGACCTTCGACTTTTAGAAGTTCCTATCAATTACATATAAATGATAGATAATACACTATAGATTTACATAGATTTATATTCAACATCTAGTGTCAGTAGTTTCCACTTATTCTAGCTATACATTCAAGGAACTCCTATCTTCTAGTAAAAATTCATTCTCTTTGATTGAAAAAATAAAACTAGTATCAATTTCCTAATAATATATCACTTGATTTTTTTTCCAAATAGCATATAGAAACCTCCATCAGTTAAATAAAATTCATCGAACCCCCTTACATCATATGAAATTTCCTCCTTCCATTAACATCATTCTAGTGCCGATAAGGAACAATGTTACCTCATGATTTATTAGACTAGAAAATTTGTGAACATATCATGAAGATTATGTATTTCATATATTTTACATAACTCTAACACTTTTCATTCTAGTGAATTCTAAATGAAATCAATATTTCAAGTCAATATATATTTTCATTTCCTAAAACAATAGTTTCTATACTAGGTGCAATATAAATTGAATATCATAATTGATTTATCCCTCCTTCTAGTATCTTCTATGTTCATTTAGTAATCACCTTGACTAAATAAATTTCATTCTTACTTTTATTTTTGCAATATATTCAAATTTAGTGGTAGATAAAGTAACCACTAGTTTAAACTTATATATACCACCAAAAATCATTTCTATATAGGTAAACACTAATCTTATTTTGTTATTCTAGGTCTCTGAATCTATAATAAAAATTTATCGACAAAACCCTATAGAGAACCATCTTCTTTAATGCACAAGGTTATATCTTCCAATCCCTTTAAGTATTGGATGATCCATTTTTCAGAATCCCAATGTTTCCTTCCCATATTGGATATGAAATGTGTCATAAATCCCATTGAAAATGTAATATCTTATCATGTACATATCATCACATACATAAAATTTCTGACTGCTGATGAAAATGGAACTCAATCCATATACTAGACCTCATATTCCATGATCAATGCCTTTTTATTGGATGACATGAAGTGTTCTTATAATAGAGTTTAAATGGGATTAAATCAGGTCATCCCAAATATTTCTATTATATTTCATATATGGACCCTATGATATAACATTAATGTTTCAATATATCTATCTCTATGAATTATCATTCCCAATATTGTTTGTCTTCTTTGAGATATTTAATCACAAAAATTATAAACAAACCTTATTTTATCTCGTGAATCCTTGTATGTTTTTATCTATCTAACAACATGTCATTTACGTATAAAATAATTATGATGTAACTTCCTCTATCCCACTCCTTCCATTATAAACATTGGTTTTTGTTTCTCCAGGTCAATACATATTTATCTATAAAAACATCAAACTTCTATCTCAATTTTCATGGTGATTATTTCAATCCATAAAGACTTTAATTTAGTTTATAGACAAGGAATCTATAATTTTATTCCTCAAAACCTCTAAGTTACTTCATGTAAATCATTTCCTCCATTTTTAATGAAGGAAAGATATTTTTTTTCATCCATCTACTCAATATGTAGATAATAAAAATATACCTTTATTAGGACCATATTGATGATACCATGAATAAATATTAGAGAAAAAATTTCTAAGAATAACATTTCTCATTCTTTTGGAATCCCTTCACCACTAGTACTACCTTATACATCTTCCTTAAATTAGAATACCCATTTGTTCTAAAGTTACCTTTTTCCCAATGGAAATTCATTCAGTTTATAGGTCATGTTGAACACTAAGGAAGACATTTATTCCTTCATCACTGGATCCCACAATTTAGATTCATTGATAGTTTTTAATCATTCAAAGAATTAGGTTTACCATATATTATAAGTAAAAAATTCAAGTCAACTTAAAACATTGTAATTTTCTCCTAACTTTGGATGATATCCTTATCTAATTGAATTAATATAACATTTTTGATACATTATATTCAAGTTATTTGACTTTTGGGCTTCCAAATTTTAATTCCCAAAATTCTAGATATTTCCTACACAATTCTACATTTCTATAGAATACTGAAACATCTTTCACTAGTCTATTTTCCAAAAAATATATACATTCTTATGAAATCACTAGAATATGATTTATTTTAGTATTTTAATTAATATCAATATAAAATTTAGTAGTTGATTCTATACCATTGAATTCTCATTCATTCAAGATTCAGTTCTTCTATATGACTTTCTCATAGAGGAGAATCTATAAACTCCGGATGGTCTTCCACTAACCATCATCCCACATTCAAAATCTATAATCATTATTTCCATAATCTACAAGGAAACATTATTTGTAATTATCCTTTATATATTCACTATCCATTGAAATAATATGGGAATAGATATGATTGTTTACGACTCTAATGTGGCCAAATTTTTATTATTTACCAGGCGATAGTTATTCGGAACCCCCTGCCCAATTTTTGATGAAGGACTTATATAGACATAATAAGCTACCATATTAACTAATTCAGCCCAAATTTCCTAGGTAATACCTAAGGGAATTTTTTTCCCTAGGATTTATCTATCGGAGTCATGTTCATATTTTTTACACCATTTTATTGCAGTGTTCAGAGAAATTTCTTCTCTATCCGAATCCCTTTATCATAGAAAATGTTTTTGAAGTTCCTACCATTTTAATCACCTTTATTTTTGAATTTTAATAATTTAAAATTCTAACTATACTATATTTACACCATATATTTCTATAAAAATAATGCACCAACATATTCGATTTATGTTTAAGTATGAAACCGCAAAAATTACTTATAGAATCATTAATAAATCTGAGAAAGTAAAGAGATTCTCTAAGGAACCAAAATGAAACAAGCCATCATGCATAAAAGTAATAAATTTATAATTAATGGCTCATAAAATTCCTCAAATAAAATTAAAGGACATCCTATTTTTCTTCCCATGTACACAACTCTCGTAACTTCTAATATCAATGCGATCAAGCATCAACATTATTTTTCCATTATAAATTTTATATTTTTCTCATAGGGATGACCAAGGTTGAAATACCATTACTCCATATCTTAAAAAGTTATACTTACAAGAAAATATAGATCTATCTTATCTTATATTCATATAAAGAGTTTCATCCTTTACTATGTACATGACTACCATGGATACCCATCTCAGTTTCCTAACTCTGATGGAAAAGATTATGTCATAACCTACACCATCAAGATAACTAATGGAAATTATGTTCTTATATAGACTAGGTATGTGTATGACTTATTTGAGTCTAAATAATCCTCCTTTCTTCATCTATATGTTAAAATATCCTTCTCTCACTATCTATAAATATTCTTCATCAACTAAGTTTTCCTTTTCAAATATTCCAAATACATAATTAAACATGTGTATTTTATCTATCATCAAGTGGGATGAAGAAACATAATCAATAACCCATGATTACACCAAAAAATTAATACTTATCAATAAAATACTACTTCCCTTAATAGTTATTATAGAATTTATACTTATGGAATACAAAATTTCAATGACTTTCTTGTGATTTCAACAATCCTTATTAAGATGTCCCTACTATAAAACTGACATTTTATAGTGATGGTATTTATCCCCGCTAGATGAAAATGCTGATAAATGGAATATTTATCAGCGCTAAGGAAAGTGATTAGAAATGCAACCTTTTATCTGTGCTTTTTTTAGCATTGAAAAATGGTAACATTTATTAGCGCTTTATTTTTAGCATTGATAAATATTTATTTCATCAGTGCTTTATTAGAACTGATAAATTTCCAAATAAATAAAATAAAATAAAATAATAAAATAAAAATAAAAATAAAAATTGGGTTTATTAAAAAAAATATTACAAATTTTATTAATTAAATAATTATTTATAAAAATGAAAAAATTGAATATAGATTATTGAATATTAAACATTTTATTATATTGATAATTATGATAATTAATGTTATTAAATCGTATATATTAAATATATATATATATATATATATTAATTTATATAAATATGATTTATATATTAAAAAATATTTATGCTCTTTATATTAAATAATCATATATTTATTGAATAATGGTTTATAATTGAAAATTAATATGAATTAAAAATATTTACTAATTGCATAGTACTCGATATATAATTGAATGTCGTTTGATTTTTTAATTTAACATGGATCAAATTAGTGTTATATTGATTACACATATACGTAATTAATTCATTTTTATATACAATACAGACACATAAAACTTATCCATTTTTTCAATTTTGTTAAAGTGTACTTATTCTTAATTTATTCAAATTTACTCATTTTTAACATATATATATGCACATAAAATCAGATATTCATTAATAATGTCAAAAATATAATGGTAAGAAATATTTATAAATAATTATATTTATAAATGTACATTTACTATATTTATAAAATTATATATTTATAATTATAAATAAATAAATATATTTTTTATAAGAATTTATAAAAATATAAATAAATAATATATATATTTAAATAATTATTAAATTTATAATAAATTTACTTAAATAATGAATATATTCACTATACTTATATATATTTATTAAATATATATATATATATATGTATAATTATACAAATATATATAATGATATAAATATTATTTTTTTAAAATTTTTCTATAATAATAAATAAATAATTATAAATTATAATTAATATATTTAGAAAGGAATATATTTAATATATTTATATTTATATTTCTATATATTTACTAAATATATATAAATATTCACATTTTTTATTTATAATTATAATATAAATCCTTTATCAGTGCTTAAGTAATAAGCACCGATAAAAGCATCTTTATCAGCGCTAAACAAAGCACTGATAAAATGAATATTTATCAGCACTATAACTTTAGCAATGAAAAAGATTGATTTTATCAATGCTTTTTTAATGCTGATAAAGACTTAACTTTATCAACACTTATTAGTTAAGATCTGATAAAAGGACTCTATATCAGTACTTATTTGTAAGCACTGATAAAAGTGTCTCAATATATTTTAAAAACCCAAACCATTTGTGAACCCAGCGCGATATCAGAAGCTTTCTTCATAATCCACCCACTACCGGCGCTCCTCCTCGGTGAATCAGAGTTCGAATCAAACCACTTGACTGCCTCCAGTTTCTCAAACATCTCATCTAAAATCCAGTGTTCGATTGCAGTATGGGTTTCTAAAGAGGGTCTCAAATTTTCTTCAACCTAGCAAGGTAGGCCTTCTGATTTTCATTGTGTATTTTTTGTTTCATTTTTGATTTATTCTTCGACGCTGTCATTATTTGTGGTCTGATGATTGTATACTATTTTGATTTTAGATTATAAACAGAACAATTTGTTTATAGTCCCTTGTTTTATTGACTACCAGTGTATGGACCCTCTTGATATATGGAGTTATTGGTAATATCTAACATAGAACCTTGGATTTATTCGTTGTTCTTTTACTGTTATGTTTTATATCTTCTTACTAAATAATTTTTTCATATATTTATATAAATTTGTAAAAATTTTCATATATTTCTTTATTGAATACTGATTTAAGGAACATTGCTGGTTACCTAATGATTATATATATGTGAACACCTTTCCTGGACACCTCAATGGACATAAAACTTTAGATACTATTTTTTAGGAACCAAATTAGTGGAGTGATATATGTTCCTCTATTTTTTATATGTATCATAGGATCTAGTTCCTCTTATAATTCATTATGGTCCTTAGTTTTCTTATAAATAATATTCAAAGGGACCATCCCCAGTTAAGCACATGAGGTTTTATCACATCAATCCTTCACTTTTTGAATTATTATGGTGCCTTTAGTTCACATTATGTTTTAATATATTTGATATTTTATATAGAGTATAAGTGATTTTTTATATTGGCGTGACATGTATGTGTGCATTATATAGTTATTACATCATTTATTTTCATATTTGTTTATATAAAAGGCATTCCTATATCAGGTAATGATGATTTTGGGTTTTCATTTCGTTGACCACAAGGGTTATGCTATAATTTTGTTCGACCTCTGGTACTAATTGTTTCTATTGGGGGGGGGGGAACCTCCCATTTATGGATTTTTACACCCAATGTTTAAACTATACTTTAGTGACTTTAAGGCCTATTAGAGGTCAAATGATGATATGTCCTGGTGTTTTATGGGCAATTCAGGCTAGGGTCATTACACTATCCATCTTCCAGTTTACACCTATAAATTTTAATGATAATATCATTTATTATCCACCTTTATCTCCCTTTCATTATCATATTCTTAAAAATGATTCAACATAGTGTAGCCATCCATGTAATCATCTTTTATATTCAAATCAAAATCATAACTAATAACATGATTCATAAAAAATATGATGCATCCCCTATGTGACTTCTATAGGCATCCATCTCACCCTCACTCTCTCTATGTGGTTGATAATCAGGTATAAGGGATTCCAACAAATTTAACTTTTTTTCTTGGTATAATATAATGAGTTAGTGTCTGTAATTATTATAGAAGTTTTCACTGGATATGAGATTCTATTTCTCCAATTTAGATCATAAGGAAAGTAATATAGTCAAATAACTCTCCATTATCTAAAAAAATAAAAAAACATTTATTACATTTTAATGATTACTGATTGTGATGTTATTAATTATTATATTATATCTCCCATTATTTTTTCAAATCCCAAAAATACTTATTGTCGGATTTAGAATATCTAGGCACTAAAATATTCTAGTAGAAATGATCCATATTTACCTTCATTGAAGTATTAATCCCCTTAAACCAACATGTATTCCTTTCTTGGAAAATTCAATAAAATGATAAAAAAATAATAATAGTTCTCCCCCTTTTATCATTAGAATTATTCCTCGATCCATGAAACCACTGATCTAGTTAATTAACTGATATTTTATTATTATTGTTTATCATATTTTATTTTCTTATTACTCCTTAATTGAAAATATTATATTTTAATTTTTTTACGGGATTTCAGAATGATTTTATGTGGAGTAATTCTTTTCATAAATTCAATTACCCATTTTCTTCAACATACTAAAATTCTTTGAAACAATCAAATGTTGAGTTTCCCTTATTATAATTGTTTATATATTTCACTTTTGATAATGAATGTATTATATGTATATATTTATATGTAGTATAAAATTAATATTTTATGAACCCAATTGGATTGATGTGAACCGAAAATGGATGTACTCTAATATTTTTACAAATGAATATAAATATAGAGTTAAAGAGTTCATAAAATTTTCAAGAGAGCATGCTGATGACCATTATAAAATTTTTTGTCCATGTTTAAGTTGTTTTTATTCCAGAAAAATTAGTTCATAAGAGTTGGAAGAATATTGATGTCTATTTTTATCCATTGATAAATTGATCCCAAAAAAGTATTGGTTGTGCATCACTCACAAAGATAATAAGAAAACTAAGGATCCTCTGTGCACTTTATTAATGTTGGTTAACAAACTTTTATCATAGCATGTAACCTTAACTTCCTTCTCAGCATCCTTGTGATGCGATCGTCCCACACATAGAGAGATAAAAACTAACTAGATTCTTGAACATTGAAATGACATTTTATAGAATAAGATAATTCCTTGGGAAACAGTTTTGTAAAAAAACACATATGATTGAAGAAGAAACATGAGAATTAGAAAATTATATGAAGGAAAAATATTCCCACTTGTTTAAATAATGAATTAAATTGCATGAAATAGAAGGAAAATTGAATACTAAATAGTGATATGATAGAGATGGTGGAAAGTGTCTATGGTATGAGAGCATCAAAGGGATGTCAGGTAAGAAGTTCAGGTCATATCATATTCTAAGGGTAGTTAACCAATAATAGTGAAGTGCATATAGAATCCTTAGTTTTTTTATTAACTTTGTGAGTGATGAAAAACCAATCCTAGTTTTGGATCCATTAATCAATGGATCCAAATAGATATCAATATCATTAATTGTCTCATGTTTTCTGGACATCTATATACTCTTATAAATTTTTATGAAGTTCAAAGAGAATCCTTAGTTTTGTTATTAGCTTATATTTGGACCAAATAAACCCTTTGGAAATATGTAAAGTTAATGTTATGATATACTTTCCCTATTTTATCGAAAAATTATATAATGAAACATTGATTTAATTTTCATTATTCCTTGTAGAGTTCATTTATTTTAGAAGTTTTTTGTCCATGTGTCATGCCTTGGAAGGAAGAGAAACAGTGCTATCTCATCTCAATCATAGAGGAAATCTTGATGTTTTTATAGTAAAATAATTTTCCATAGAACTAATTTATTGTTTAATATTTATGTTTAATTTATTTATTTTTAGTATTACTCACATAATAATTGTTTTATTATACAAGTGGATTATTTTGTTCGAGTTGGGGTGCTTTATCCATATTTCATTCCTTTCTACCCCAAAACATTCATAGAATTCTTCTCATTCAAAACCTTTTCACCCCTACAATGTTACATCTATCACTTTCTTTCAAGTTCTCACCACTGCCTTTTTAGGAAGTGAAACAATGCTATCACTTCTCAATTATATAGGCAATCTTGATGTTTTCATAGTAAAATAATTATTTGTATAATTAATGTATTGTTTTATATTTATGTTTAATTTATTTTTTTAGTATTACTAATATAATAATAATTTTCTTATATAGGTGGATTATTTTTTTCAAGTTGGGGTTCTTTGTCCAAATTTCATGCTTTTTCTCCCTCAAAACTTCTTCACCCATATAGTGTTTTATTTATCACTTTATTTCAAGTTCTCTCCACTTCCTTTGTAAGAATAGAAACACTACTGTATCTTCTCAATTAAAGAGGAAATATTGATGTTTTCATAGTAAAGTCATTTTCCATAGAATTAATGTATTGTTTCATATTTATTTTTAATTTATTTATTTTTAGTATTACTCACATAATAATTATTTTCTTATATACGTGGATTGTTATGTTTGATTTGGGGTGCTCAATCCATATTTAATCCCTTTTTGAACTAAAACTACCACAAACTTATTCTCTCTCAAAACCTTTCACCCCTGTAGTGTTGAAATTTATCAGTTTCCTTCAAGTTCCCTCTAATTATAATTCAAAAAGGTAATCTTGATATTTGGATTGTAAAATCATTGTCCATAGAATTAATGTATTATTTCATATTTTGGTTGAATTTATTTATTTTTAGTATTTATCATAATAATTATATTATTATACATGTGGATTATTTTTTTTTGATGTGGTTTGTTCGAAGCTTCTCATGAAGTGTTGGTAGTTTGATAAATATAGTCAATAGAAACCATGGTAACATTGATAATTAGGATTTTTTTGAGACTTTGGGATGTGTAAGAATCATCCAAACCTAAATATGACACATGATGTTATTGATATAACTCAAATTACTTCTTTTTATTTTAAATTGACATTAATTTTAGTAAAAAAGACAACTGACTCAATGTGTCCATTATCAGTTTAAAATATACATTTGGATTTAATAAAAAGTTCCACTCACTAAAAACTAAGAAAATGCACTGGTATTTTATTGATAATTCAGGGAATCAATTCATAAATCATTTATGATGTGTAGGAATTGGACTCATGTAAAACCGATACATGATGTGATCCATATGAGTCAAAGTGCATGTTTTATGTTTAAAATGGCATTTTAGTATAAAATACAAGTGACATACTCAAAAATAAGAAAACACATTTAGATTGTTTTGATACTTTAGAACAACATTCCATAAGTGATTTAGAATGTGTAAGAATCAGACACAACTCAATCCGATGCACGATGTGACTGGTATGACTCTAAGTGCATCTTTATTTAAAATTGACATCAATTTCAGTAAAAATAAAAACCGACCTACTCAAAACCCAAAAAACACATTCAGTTTGTTTTCATACATTATAAAAACAATCCATAAGTGATTTTTAGACATGAATGAATTAGAAATACCTTAATTATATTCATGGTGTGACCACTATGACTCCAAGTTCATGTTTTTTTTAAAATTTACATTAATTTTAGTAAGAAGGAAAACTGACCTACTCAAAACCATGAAGACCCATTAAAACTGTTTAAATACTTTATAAAAATGATCCATAAGTCATTTTTGATGTGTATGAATCTTCCATACCTCAATCCAATACAGAATGTGATCGGTATGAGTCAAAGTGCATATTTCAATTTTAAAATGACATTTTTAGTAAAAAAAGACTAGTGATGTACTCAAAACCAATAAAACAAATTCAGATTATTTTGATACTTTATAAAAATGATCCATAAGTCATTTTATATGTTTAATAGTTATCCTCACCTCAATCTAACACATGGTGTGACCTGTATGACTCAAAGTACTTCTTTTTTATTTTAAATTTTCATCAATTTTAGTAAAATGGAAAAATTTCCTACTCAAAATCTAGAAAAAACATTCTGATTGTTTTGATACTTTAAGAAAATGAACCATAAGTCAATTTGGATGTGTGTGAATTAGTGGCACCTCAATCCAATACACGATGTGCCTGGAATGACTCAAAGTATTCATTATCAGTCTAAAATCATCATTTTAGTTCAAAGAGTGCCACTTACTAAAAACTGATCAAACACACTCATATTTTGTTTATAATTTAGGATAGTGATTAATACTTCATTTGTGATATATAGGAATCCATTTCAAATAATATTGATACATGATGGGATCAGAATTAGTTAAAAGTACATGTTTATAGTTTAAAATGAAATTTTAGTAAAAAATACAACTCACGTACTCCAAACTAAGAAAATAAATTCATATTGTTGTTATAATTTAGGAAAAAAATCCACAAGTGATTTAAAACATATAGAAATTTGGCACAACTCAATCAGATGCACAGTTTGACCGATATGACTCTAAGTGCATCTTCATTTATAATTGACATCAATTTTAGTAAAAAAACAAACTGACCTACTCAAAACCAAAAAAACTAAATCATATTGTTTTGATACTTTAGTAAAATGATCCATAAGTGATTTAAGAAGTTCATGAATTATCTGCACCTCAATACAATGCACAAAGTGTCCTTATCAGTTTAAAATTAGCATTTTAGTTCAAAAAATGTCACTCATTAAAACCTGATAAAACACCCTTGGATTTTCTTGACATTTAGGAGAATGATTCATAGGTAATTTGTAACATGTATCAATCCATTTCACATCAAAAAAATACATGATGATATTATAATGAGTCAAAATTTCAAGTTACCAGTTTAAAATGTCATTTTAGTAAAAAAGACAACTTACGTACTCAAAACTGAGAAAATACTTTCAGATTATTTTGATAATTTAGGAAAATATTTCAAAATTCATTTGAGAAGTGTTGGAATTAGTCTCACAACAATCCAATACTTGGTGTGACCAGTATGAATCTAAGTGCATATTTTTATTTAAAATTTACATCAATTTTATTAAAATTAATACTTTATGTTAATTTATTTATTTATATTATTACTAATATAATAATTGTTTTCTTATATAGGTGTGTTATTTTTCTCGATCATGGGTGTATTTTTATGTAATAGAATGAGTTGAGTTAGGATTAAAAGATAAAGGAACATTGATGTTTTTTAATATATGTAATAATTTGTATTTATGTAATTGTATGAACCAATGTTTTAATTGTTTATAATATAGTTTTTTTCATTTGTTTGTGTTGTAAATTTCATCTCATTTAAATATTATATTGTGGCTTGTTTTTTTTGATATCTAGTATATTTCTAGTGCTATATTTTTCTGTAACATCACACTGTAGTGGTGTTGCGGTGTGCTGGGAAAACACACTACAGTGGTGCTGCGTACAGTGTGGCCCTTTATCAATGCTTTCAAAAGCGATGATAAAGGCCACATTTATCATATCTTTTTAAAGAACTGATAAAGGTCTACTTTATCAGTTCTCATAGAAGTGATTATAAAGGTATATTTTATTATTTATCAAAAAGTGCTGATAAATGGTTCCTTTAACGACACTAAATTAAAGCATCGATAAATGGTTTCTTTATCTGCACTTTTTAAAGTGCTGACTGAGGTCCCATTAATCAGTGCTTTTTTAGCACCAATGAAGTACCCCCTTATCAGCGCTAATAAAAGACCAGGTATTTTAAACTATATCATATAGTTAGTGCTTCTTTATCACTAATAATGGCCATTTCTAGGACTTTTAAAGGTCGGTTTTGTAGTAGTGTATCCATGTTTTCACCAAGTCCAAGAAGTAGGACAAGGACCTATCAAATTTCCTTTACATATTTCTCTAAATATATCTTCTTATTTCTTCTTTTTTACCTCTTATTTGAGGTAAGTATCCCATTTATATTCAAATAATTATAGAAAGGTTCTTGAATATCCCCTATTAAAAGTTATTTGTTAGGGATTAAGATTTGTGCATCCTCAAATACCAAGTCAGTCTTTCCATAGGAATTTATAACTATCATTACCACTATATACAATGATTTCAGAAGTAATAAAAATAGAATAATTTATAAAACATAATTTCAAAAAGTTATATTGATTATTCAGGTTTTCCATGGATCATGTTGAAATCCTCCTCATGATCTAACAAAATACTTCCTTCCAATATCAGTATGTTAAACAACTTTTGTTTCAAGATATAATTTTTTTAAGGGTCATAGGATTCTCATACATATCCTCAAGGGCTTCCATAAACTCTATTGAAGTTTTCTTCACCTAGATATTAAATTCTACCTTCCAGGAAAATGAAAACCTCACCAAATAAAGTAATTTCCTATCCAATATTTCCCACCCATCATTCATCATAACATCTGGTTTGACTCTAGTTATGGAATTTCTAAGTCATTTTGGATTATATAATATACCATATTCATCCTTTAAAATCCACGATTCATTCTATTGAACTTATAAACACAAACCTTCTTTAAACGTCATACCTTAAACAAATATTAAACTCATATTAAAAATTATATATGATGTCAAGGAATGAGTGTGAGGATTACCTTAGTCACCTCTACATGATTGTATGAGTGATCAAGAACTATAAACTATGATAGAACATATTGGGTGAATAAATAACCCATGATAAAAATAGTTCCAACTTCTAATATCCAGATGTTAAACCATTGAAAGACCACGTACAACAAAACATATCTTCTAGGAGAGATTCTACAATAGAACTTAGTTTTCTAAATGATAGTAAAGCTATGCACCCAAATCACAACACTAATTAAAAACTCATTAAGAATTTATTTATCTCACACATCACACAATATTTAAGAGAAGGAAATAATAAAAAATAAATACCTACAATGCTTATATAGTTTGGAATTTATTTTTTACGTCTATAGGAGAGCACTGCCAAAATATTATTACTTGGAAGTTGTAAGGATTAAATTCTCAATTAGTAATGTTTTTGATATGTAAAAATTTAGAATAAAGTTTCAATATTAGTATCTCATATGTAGGCGGTCCAAACCCAACATCATAGTGGGGTATATCTAGTCATATATTAATACCAACTTTTGAACTTAATGGGTTTCTATTCATTGAATTCATGAGACTACTGATACACTGTATCTTTTTTCAGCCAAACCATCAACTTCCAATGTATGGATTTTATTTTACCATTAGTAATACATCAGAGGACTACATATATTTTTGTTAACTACCATTACAATTTATTAAAAAAAATCATATGTGGAATTAGTTTCATAAAAATTATGGATTCATATAATTTAAGTATTAGAAGATAAATAATGGGATGTGATTAGATTCATTTAAAAATGGATAATATTTAAAGATTTTTTTTTATATTTTTTATGAATTTTTCATATTAATAAATTCAATTGAACAATATTAGAAAGTAATTTTATTGAAATGTACTATTTATAGATATATTCAATTAAATTAAAATACATACAATTATTATTATCTTTTAATTAATGATAATAAATCTATTTTTTGGCTTAAAAACATATTTTTCTAAAAATAGTCTTTATGTGTTACACATTTTTTATTTTAAAATTAATTTTTATCAATTTGAGAATTTGAATAAAATAAAATAAATTTAATATTTATAATTATCATATTCAAATTAAATAATAAGGTTAATTTCATTTTTAGGCATATAAATATGTCACCAAGGTAAAATTGATTCACTACAGTAAATGATATAAAAGGTAAAAGTGTTACATCAAGTGATAAAGACCTAAAATATTATAAAAAATTATATTTGATTTGGTTTATGATAAAATGATAAACTTATACTTATCCTTTATCCATTATTTTTTTTATGTTTTTCTACATTTCTTTGTAAAATGAAAACCTTATACTTTAATGAACATGTATTTAGGAAAATGGCACTCAAAACTCACCTATAAAAGGAACCTAGTCTACCCCTATCAAACAACTATTTTACTTCAGTTTTATCTTGAATCCTTTTTCAAATCCACTATCATAAATCCTTTTTACACATTTTGGAACCTTTGATCAGAATATAGAGTCCCAAATCATTCATTTCAAAGAAGCTCTATAAGAGGAGATTCAAGTCCATAATGTAAATGTTATCCTATACTTAATCATTATTCCTTATATTATTCAACCTATTATTATATAATATAATTTAGAATTTTAATATAAAAAATTTAAATCATTACTCATATATAAAATTAAAATTATTATTATTTAGTAACATGTTTTTACTCATTCAGTCGTTGTAACATGTTTTTGTTAGATTCAGTTTTAGCACCTATATTAACTATGCTATAATGTATACATCATGAATGACTAAAAAATTTAAATATTAGAAATAAAATGTAATAATGACAAATTTAAGACTTTTTTTAATGTTAATACATATAAGTATATTCACTAATAAAATAAATTCTTTATATTGAATTAAATTTTACAAAAAAAAGGATTCAAATATTCCATCAAAACTATCTCTGTAAGCTCCACAAACTAATCATGGGAATCCAAAACTATACCAAACACATATAAAAAATCTCCATAGAAATACTCAATAATATTAACCCATGATCATGGATTAAATACTAGAACCACCAAACTAAATCATGTATGGAAAATAGAATAATGATCAACTAATTATTAATTTTAAACTATAAAAAACTACAATTTGGGTAATTATTAATTAATAATTTGTGGTATTATGTAAAAAAATATCAATACAAGATTATGTGAAGACCCTTTATTTTGTAGATAAACCGCTATTTAATTTTTTAATGGATAACCATTACATAACCTGTATTCTTAAAAATTACATAGCCCGAAGGCCTCAAGGAATAGATGACATAAACATATGATCCGAATCATGCTATGAATAGTACTACTAAGTTTATTATACTGTGAATTAAAGAATTTTTAATCCAGAATATGTCTAAATTAAGGGTTTCTTACCAATTCACCTCCCTTAAGATCACAATTCAACATTAAGGTTTCCTATAAGTGGGGCCGACCATATCTCACCTTATCAGTCAAGAATCTTTCTCCTCAATGTTAACACTAATTGTTTTTTATAAATCACTTTATCTATAATATTATGATTTCTTAAGTTAATTTTATATTTCCCTAAACTCTCTCTATAAAATAATTAAAGTAATATCTTTTTAAATTTTTTCAGGATTCATTTTCTATTGTCTTTGACTTTATTCAGAAAAGAGTGAAAGAAATATTTTTCTTACATTTTCTACCTGATTATATTTTCCAACCATACTCTTTTGATTTATTTACAAAAAATCCTTAATATTTTTTTCATAGTTTTCCAATGTAATTTATCTTCCCATTCTTTTTTAAATTATTTTGTTTTAAAATAAATTTTTAGAAAATATAAAGAGTATTTCTTCTTATTTATCAAAAAAATATAATTCTCTTATAAACTGTTTTGGATCAATGCTAATATCCTTTAATGTTTCTAATGATTCACTAGATATATGATCTAATGATACCATACACCTTCTTTTTATGTAAGTCTTATGATCATATTTTATATAAATTTTCATGAAACCCATTTCTTTCAAATGGGTTAATTAAGCTATTATGGAATTATAATTGTTTTTTTTGTGTTTATGTATAATATATATGTATGATTTTTCATTATATGGTGGGTGAGGGTGAAATTATATAGATACACAATGAATTGGTTAAATATTTATATTTAATGAGATGATATTATATGTATTGGGGAGTAAAACCAATCCACTAATGTTTAATAGGAATAGAGAGTAAATTAAATCCACCATCAGACTCTTTCAACTATATAATTTTGTTCCTCGATATGATCCTTGCAAAAAAATGAATTTAAATGATTTTTTATGTCCACATTATTATCCCACATTTTTAGGTTATTTTATATTCCTATGTTATGTTTTCATGACTCAGGATTATTGGATCTTTTTTCTACACTCATATGTCTCATTTATTTTGATTATATCAAAATAATTATGTTATGATCCATTATTTATGGTCATGATATTGTTGGGTGTGATTTCCTTATGAATTTTTCATGTATATTGATTATTTTCTCATAACCACAAGTTCATCTTATTCTCACTTATGATATTAGATTGACATCCCTTATGTACACCCCTTACAAAGATTATAAGATCACTCATTATTATGTTTACATTCCAATGGTTGTAAGGATATTTATTGTGTGTGAAATGGAGTGAAAAGTATCATTTATTAATAATACTTGTTGAATATGTTGATTTTTATTGTAAAATATGTTGGTTTGTGAATCTAATCTCCAAAGATACTAAACTTATAGGTTCTAGTGTGTGATTTATTATGATATCTAATGAGTATTCATATAAAATTATGTAATATATCTGCACTTTATAGTTGAATTGTATCAATCTTTGAATATAATATTCCTATATTTTAATATATTTTATAGTTAATTTGATAATGTAACAATTGTATGTTATGCTAATTCGTTCATTTATTTAACTTATTAATTTATTATTCTATTTGTAAATAATTTATACTAACATATTTATTTATGTGTTTATAAGGTTAATACAATTCCAAATATATGATATAAAATGAGATAGAAATTTTCATTACATTCCTTGGCTAAGATATTCTTACACATACACTTGAGAGTGTGAAACCCCACTAGGAGATCTAGGAAGAAATCCTTGAGAGTGCATAACTGGGAGAACATTTTCTCAGGTAAGAGATCAAGAATACATATTGATGTTAATGTATCCCTATCGAAAAAATTTATAAGGAATTGAGATTCCAATATAATCCAGAAGTAGAGCCTCATATTATGTTACTGTATCAAAATAAGTTGTGTGGACTTTCCAAGATTACTTTTTCATGCCAATGTAATATGTATATCTTGAAAACACTATGATATACCTCTAATGGTCTATATATTATGATACTATAATTTTTGGAAGTTTAAAATATCACAAGTGAATAATCATATTGTGGATCCAAATTAACCTAAAAAATTCTATTGACACTATGTTATCCACCAATTAATCCTCAATTACCAATGAAGAATCCATTATCAATATAGTATTACCTCAAATTTAAGCCTCACACAATTTCCTCTTATAAAAAATATTAATTTTTTAGAAAAATATATTTAACATTTCAAGATCCCATGAATATAATGAAATATTATAATCATCATCATCCACATGGGAATTAAAAAAATATTCAATAAGATAATATGATGGTCATGGAGTTCATCTTCCATTCATCTTTCATACATACACATTTTTTAGGGATCAAAAAGCATATTTTTCCTAACTATATAAAAAATTTGTAAAAGGCTGAAAAACCATCCATATGTTGATAGATTTAAGAGAGAGGGGGAATAATGGGATCATGGCGTTAAGAAATAAAATTAATAAAGGAGGAAGTCCACAATCTATGTGGAATAATTTATGAAAAAATTGAATTCGTTTTGGGGGTAATATAAGATTTTAAGAAATTATTCTTGAGGGTGATGCCTATTTTTATAGGTATATTAAATAGAATATAAGGGACCTTGGGGGTTCATTACTAATCTAAATAACACATTATAGTAAATAATATGATTCATAGAAAAAAATATTTCCAAGAGTAAATTAATGTTGTAGGAGAATTTCAATAGTTGAGGGAGATATTCAAGAGATTTGAGAGATATATTAAACCTTCCTCACCCTTTATTTCACTATTTCATTGAAGTGTTATTTGTATTGGGTTGTAATTAATATTTATATGGTAGTTTTTTAATCAATATTTTATTTTTTTTCTTTTGTGAGTTTTTCTCATGAGATTTTGTTTAATTTTGTGATGACTATATAGATGTATTTTGTATTGGTACCCTATGAATATGAGTAAATTATCGAGACTTGGAGCTCACAATCTCACTTGAGTATTTTTATAACAAGTATTAGTCAATGTTTTTTTAGTGTGGGGTAAATATAACAGTTTCATCCATACTGATCAAATTTGGAAGAAAATCTATTTGACTAGTAAGGGGAGTGTTAGGAGTGAAACCCCCACATTGGTGGAAAAAAACACACTAGTAAGGGATTTAAAATCCCATGTTAAGAAAGTTAACGTAAGTAATTAAGCATGGAATTGAAAAATCATTAATCTTAGTGGGGAGAGTTCGGGAACATTACATGTAAAGACCCGACCCCAGTTTCCCATATTTGGTGACTTTTTTTATTACATTGGCATGATTACAAGAAATTAATATCCCAAATGAATGAATAGTTTAGCAGTTTTTGAAAACTAGATACATAAATAAGTTCAACATTACAACTTGAAAGGAAAAACAATTTAGAAACTCATTTGAAAAAAATCCACAACTCCTAGGTTATTTCTATATGTCATTTATAATATACCTCTTCATGTCCTGGGAAAATAAAAAAATAAGAAAGGGGTGAGCTCAAATGCTCAGTAAGGGTAAGAATCACAACAAAATATATCATTAACATAAACATTAGTCATGGTGAAAAACTAAAAACATATACCTTTAAAAATGAACTTGAACACAAGATGGAAGGAATAAGAGCAGAATAAGTAATTCCATAATAAAGCATAATCATGGTTATTCTACTAGTCTAATAACCACATAAAATTTAAATTAATATTTTCATAATTAGTGAATACATAATTACAGACATCATAACCATACTGTCGAGGCCTCATGCCTAGACCATAAATAATCATTTTGTTAAGGCCTCGTGCCCATATCATAGTTTGTCTCATGAGACCTACCGATACATCGATGGGCTATAGTGGGACCCACACATCACTTACTAAGTCCAATGAATTACTCATATTAATGTATATAAACATAAACAACATATAAATTCATATTGAAACTAATATATGAAATGTTAATAACGTTCCCTGAATATTAAGCATAAACACTAACCATTCAAAGAAAATTGGTGAACGTTTTTAAGATAGAACATCCATAGTAAAACTAATTTTAAAATATTAAATTAAATATTTCATACGATATCATAAAATATTAATCCCCATAATACCTAAAAATTAACAAGAGTGTTGAAACATATGAAGATACTGTTATAAAATCATCGAGTAATTCTTGAGATAAATACTATTTTACTTTAAAAAAAAGAGTTCTTTTGGAAAAGTGATTATATAAAACTATAAATTAAGTAAGATAATATTTTCATAATAAAATTAGTGATTTTATAAATATAATGGTTTCTAAAAATAGATTATAGACCACCCTTTAAATAAGTTAAGAATTTTGGAAATTCCATTGAATCGGGCTTGTATTTTAGGAAGAATTTTTCAAAGATACTTTTAAAACGTATAATTCCCCATAAATGAAGATAGTATTATTGTTGGTACACATATATATAAAATTAAAACATAAATATTCAGATTTAATATGAATGAATAATAATTTAATTGAGGAAATTAGATAATAAATGTAACCTGAATGAAAATGGATGTTTGGGTGAAAAACCCTTACCTTAAGTCCGAAGGTGTTCTTAACTTGATATTAATGAACTAAAGAATAAAATCAAGTTTCATAAATTAATAATTCTATACTATCATATACATTTAATTGATTTAGTATAAACTTATTAGGTTCATTCATGGCCTTTTGATGGGTTAAGAGATTCAATTTCATTGTTAGGGAGCACTTTCTTCCTTGGTTTCCATGATTGGTTTACTTATATTCATGTATGGATAAAAATGTAGAATGAAAATGGTTTTCTAGAATATAATTTGTTTTTTTATTTTTTAATAACAATAATATTACATGGTTATAAAATTTATCTGGTTATTGGTAGTGAATATCAATCATTTTATAAAACATTAATGATAATTGTTTGTGTTAATTGGCAGTTTTTTATCACAATGAACTCATTTTAATTTATAAATTAATATCCTATGTAAAAAAATATTATAGAACCTTACATAGTTTATAATACATATATTATAGTCTGTTTCAACCATAAAAATGGTTTAATGACCATAATTGAAGATGTTAATAGAAACGGAAAACCCGTCGTCCTTAAATGTGATAAATTAACACATCTCGGATGGTGTTTTCATTTATAGTATAAAAGAAGTGGAAAAGAGTGATGATTAATAATTATTACTTTATCATAAAAAAATTCTAGTATATGTAAGGTATTGGATTCAAAATAAAATTTTAATGAAAGGAGGTTATGAAAGAAAAAGAAAAGAAAGGAACTTGAAACAAAATAAATGAAAAGAGGAATTTACCTCTTGAAGTAATTTCTTCCTTGAGATCCTCTTTAAGGGAGTGGATTTGGTATTTTTATGAGACCAAGTGATTTTATATATGGTGGGGGATCTTGGGAGGATATTTTAATAGAATTTAGACAAGAAAATAGGCTTGAGAGGAGTGAAGAGAAGAGGGAGTGGGGGGGGGGGGTTATATTAGAGGAGAGGACTTATTTCTCATTATTTTAATAATTATTTTATTATTTTGGATCAAGACTATAAAAAGTCTTGATTCTTGTGACTAAAAATAGTAATATCTGAATTTTAGTTTGAACCAATGGTCATTTACATCATCTATGACTCAAGCATGATGCATAAATTCATTTATTTATCATATTTCATAAATTATCTAATTTCACTATTCTCAAAAATTCAAGTATTTCAGAAAAATACTAATAATTCAACCTAACCATTTTTAAACATTTATAATTCAAAAATGAACTCCATTTTTTGAAAATAAATATCTAAATATGAATAATTTATTTTTTAAATAAAATAATAATTTATTAAAAAAATAACAATTTTAAAACTATAATTCGTTTTATATCACCTTGAAAAATTAATCAAAAACTCATTATTTTATATCCTTAAGAAAATAAAATAATAATATGATTTACTATTCATAAGGGTCATATTACTATTAATAAGGGTATGTTAATATTCACCGAAAACTATGTTTTTCTGATCAAACTCTAAATATCTTACTAAATGAAACTGTGTATATCAATCTTTCAAAAGTCAAATCACAGTGGTGGAAAATTATGTTTACTAGATATGTTATAAAAAAGTGGTGTTTTGTAGAGAATTAGTGTTTAATGCATTAAATATTAAATTTATTTATAAAAACTTAGGGTGTTACATTCTCCCCTCACAAAAAGTTTATACTCAAAATTACCAAAATGTTAACTCATAAAAGGATTTGGGTAGTTATTCATTATAAGATCCTCAGGCTCCCATGTTGCTTCTAAAATTCTATGATTTTTCTAAAGAACCTTTACTAGTCATGTCATTTGATTCCTAAAAACCTATTCTAGTGTATAGAATCCATATAGGCTCTTCATAGTAAGATAAGTCGGGTTCCAGTTCTATACCTTTAAAAGTGAGGATATGCATTGGGTCTGGAATGTACTTTCTTAATAATGATACATGAAACACATTGTGTACCTTATAAAGGCTAGGAGGAATTTCCAAATGATAAGCCACAACTCCAACTCTTTTTAGAATTTCAAAAGGGCCAATGTACCTAGGACTCAGTTTTCTTATCTTCCCAAATCGTATAACACCCTTCCATAGAGATACTTTTAAGAAAACAAGATCTCTCACTTCAAATTACAAATCCTTCCTTCGATTATCAGCATAACTCTTTTTTCTACTTTAATCCACATTGATATGGGTTTGAATAGTTTTTAACTTCACTGTTGTTTCCTATACAAGCTCTGGACCCACAAGCCTCCTTTCACCAACTTCATCCCAACATGTTAGTGAACGACATATCTTTCCATACAATGCTTCATATTGGTCCATTTGAATGGTTTAATGGAAACTATTATTGTAGGAAAAATCCTCCAATTGTAATTACTGATCCCACATACCTTGAAAATCAAGTTATAATGATCTCAACATGTCTTTTAATGTTTGGATCGTCCTTTTGGATTTCCCATTAGTTTGAGGGTGATAATAAGTGCTAAGTCAAATCTTAGTATCCAGGGATTTCTGAATACTTTTACAAAATTTTGATGTAAATAGTGGATCACGGTCAGAAACAATTGATATAGGTTCTCCCTAAATTCTTAAAACTTTATTTATATAGAGTATTTCAAGGTTCTCTAGTGGATAATCCTACCTTATAGCGAGGAAATGTGAAAATTTTGTAAGTCAGTCCATATTTACCCATATTGCGTCATTATTTCTTGGAGTTTTGGGTAATCCAGTGACAAAATGCATGGTGATGTCATCCCATTTCCATGTAGGAATAGGTATAGGTTTAATGAATCCTATAGAGTTTTGTCTTTTTAACATCACTTGTTGACAGGCTAAACATCTTGATACATAATCAATAATTTCCCACATCATGTCATCCCACCAAAAATGTTCCTTTAAATATATGTACATTTTAGTACTACAGGGGTGTATAGAGAAATTCGAGCTATGATCATCATGCAATAACTCCATTTTCATCTTGGGTATAGAGGAAATGCATATCCTCTTCCCAAATTTCATAATCCCATCTTCACATACAAAGTCAGCCAACTTCCCATCTTTCAATGCATTAATTTTCTTTTGAAGGTTCTCATCATCAGGATGAGAGATTTTAATCCTTTCTAATAAAGACGGTTGGGAAACCAACTGAATAATTAATGATGTTTCACCTTCATTGATAATTACCATGTCCATCCTTACTAGATCCATGAATACCAGATCCCTTTCAATACTCATCTTTGTTTAAAACTCCATGATCCTTTCTGATCAATGCATCAACTACATTATTTTTCTTTCCTGGGATGGTAGTGTATGGAAGAATCATAATCCTTGAGTAGTTCAAGCCATCTCCTTTAACTCATTTTGAGTTATTTCTATGAGAAGATATATTTTATACTCTTGTGATCCATATATATCTCAAATATTTCACCATAGAGGTGGGGTCTCCATATTTTTAGAGAAAAGATCACAATAGATAACTCAATATCATGAGTAGGATAGTTTTGATTATGAATTTTAACTACCTTGATACATAGGAAATAACTCTGTCTTTATGCATAAGGACATAACCAAGTCATTTCTTTGATGCATCACTATAGATCAAAAATCCATCATTCCATAATGGTAGAGTTAGGATCAAAGCATTCACTAATCTCCTATTAAATTCTTAGAAACATTCCTCACATTATCTATTCTATAAGAACTTAACCCCTTTACATGTAATCTTGGTCACTGGATTGGATAAATGGGTAAATTTATAAATCAAACACTGATAATAAGCTACTAAATGAATAAAACTACACACCTCAGTTTTGTTAGTTGGAGTAGGCCATTCTTGCATAACCTTAATCTTCACAGGATCAACAGATATTCCATCCTTTGAGACAATGTGGCCAAGAAAGGAAATTGATTGAAGCCAAAATTCACACGTGCTAAAATTCCCATATAATTCATTTCTTCTAAGAGTCTTTAGAATAGTGCGCAAGTAATTTTAATGATCTTCATAGATTTTGGAGTATATCAAGATATCATCAATAAATAACACCACAAAGTCATCAAGATATTCATTGAAAAATACATTCATTAGATCCGTGAAAACAGAGGGTTCATTAGTCAGTCCAAAATGAATTACTGTAAACTCATAATTCCCTTACCTGATTCGAAATGTTTTCTTTGGAATATATTCCTTCCTCACTCACAACTGATGATATCCAGATCAAAGGTCAAACTTTGAAAATCTTGGGTTCCATGAAGTTGATCAAATAAATCATTAATGCGAGGTAGATGATACTTTTAATTTATTGTTATAACATTGTTCTCCCTGTAGTCAATACAAAACCTCATAGATCCATCTTTTTTATTAAAGAAAATAACAGGGGATCTACATGGAGAAACACTAGGGTGAATACATCCATTTTCACTCAATTCCTATAGTTTTTTCTTTATTTCAACAAATTATATAGTGGCCATTTTGTAAAGAGTCTTTGATATAGGTCTTGAACTTGGAATTAAATTAATATAGAATTCAACTTCCCACTCTAGAAGATGTCCAGGTAAAGCCTTTGAAAAAACATCCATATATTATTGAACAATAGGTACATCCTCAATTTGAATATTTTTCTTTTCTCACCCATATATATTTCATTCTCATCCTCACCAAGTTATTTATTAATTAGAGATACTGTGGGTGGATCTAGGTAAGAGCTAGATGATGATGTTTCTTATCTAAAGATAAGGGATTCTATATCATTCTTAAAAATCATAACGTCCTTCTTATTATAATATATTTTTATACCATGATTATAAATCCAATCCATCAAGAGGATTATATCAAATTCCATCATGCATATGATAATAAAATTAGCAAATAAGATATGTTTATATGCCATAATGGGGACTTCTTGACACATCTTTATTGTAATGGTACTTCTCTTAGGAGTTCTGACTAAAAAATACCTTATTAAATCATATTGTAAATATCTAATTTTCTTGGAAAACTAGGCAGATATGAAAGAATGTGATGATCCAAAATCCAATAAAGAAATTTATAAGTTAGAGGAAATGATTAAATTACCTTCCACCACATCATTAGGGGCTTCAATATTAGTATTTGTGATCACATAATCTTTGGATTACCCCCTTGGCCTTTTTTGGGGAACGTTTCATTGATTCATAGGACAATAATTTACAAATTTTACCCTCAACCTATAATTGTATCATTTAACATTGGTATCTTATTTATTCCCCTCACAATGTTGGGATAAGTAGCCTTTTTCTCCACACTTTTTACAAACATCTGTACCCTTCAGGAAAGTACCAGGGTGTCTCTTCCCACAATTATCATAGGGTGGAAGGTCAACTCTTCCCTTATTACCCATTTTATTATTTCCTTTTCTAGAGTTTTTAACAACCCTATTATTCTCTTTTTTTAACTTAAAATCATAAGACTTAGAGAATTAATATTTTGTCTTGATAGTACATGAGACTATATCTTCATATGATGAGAAATATTGGGAGACTAAATCCCTTTAAGAGGAATGGTTATAATCCATCAAAGAATTGATCACTCTTGCTCCTAGGATTACATATGTATTTTGTGACATGTCTTGATAGATTTTAGAAGTTAGCTGCAGGTTTTGTAACATTATCATCCTATTTTTTCCTCCAATTTAGAAACATCCTTTCCATATCTACCCACTGTCCATGAGGGAAGTATTTTTCTTAGAATATTTCCTAAAAATCCATCCATTCCATTTCTTATATTTCTTCCTCCTCCTTTGTGTTTTGGATTAAATACCACCACTAATCCTTATCTCTCGATAGTCGATAATCTTCCATGACAACCTTATCTCTTTTGTTACATCCCAAAGTGAGAAATATCTTCTCTAATGAACTTATCCACTAATCTTATACGAATGGGTTTGTAGTCCCATTAAATAATGGAGGTTGTTGTCACATAAAGCAGTCTAACATAGCTCCCCCACATTATGGATCCGGATTCCCCATACGGTTAAGGTTATTATTCATAACCTGAGTTGGCTATACCAATATTTTTATAAGTTTCTCAGCACTAGTCACAACACTAGAGCCAACATCATTATCTTGCATCGAAGGGAAATCCCTACATGAGACACACACATTCATAAAATTTCTATTCGTTCCACTAGGAACCATTTCTAAATAATGTCATACACTAGATTAGGTTAGGAATCATAATGTGTAATCTCAATGTAGAAAAATACTTAGTATAAATTGAAATCCTATACATGGATAATATCATAATCATAAACATGGTTTCTTTGGGAAAAAATTAGCATTTAAATACTTCATAATGGATTTTAATGAAAATGTGAATTTTCCTAAGAATATCCCCCAAGAGTGTCAAACCAGGTTGGCAGTAAGGCCCATTTTTGTGTACCAGGATACCCCGAGTCAAGATTGAAACTCCTTGTTGATGTTTTAACTCCTAGGTACATCTGTTCCAGAACCACTTCCACTTGTAGTATCCAGAAAAGTATGTATTTTCTAGAAATATCCACATAATCTATTAATTACCAAAATTCTAGGACATTCTTATATACTTATCTTCAAAGACTATCTTAGAGTTTTGTTCTCTAACCTATGTTTTCTAAATATAGTTTCCATGTTTCCTACTAAACTTCCTTTGATACCAACTGTAAAGACTTGACCCTAGTTTCTCGAAGTCAGTGCCTTATTTGATTACATTTTCATAATTACATGAAAGTTGTATCCCCAAGGAACAAAAATTTTAGTAGTTTTGAAAAAATAGATACATAAAAAATTTTAACATTACAACTTGAAAGGAACAAAAATTCAGAAAGTCCTTTGATCATGTCCATAACTCCTAGGTTATTTATGCATGTTATTCATAATATTCATCTTCATGTCTTGGTAAAATGAAACATAAGAAAGGGGTGTTCTCAAATTCTTAGTAATGGTAAGAAATACAATGGAAGATATAATAAACATAAAGATTAGGTATGGTGAATAACTAAAAACATATGCCTCTAAAAATTAACCTAAACACATGATGGTGGGAATAAGAGCTGAATAATTAATTCCATAATTAATATTAATAATGGGTATTGTACTAGTAAAATAACCACATGAACATGTAATTTATAGTTTTATAATGACGGAATTAATAATTCTAAAAATCATAACCATACCATCAAGGCATCATGCCAAGACAATAAATAACCATTTTGTCAAGTCCTCATGCCAAGACTGTTATTTGTCTCATGAGACCTTATGATACATCACGGGGATATAGAGGGACCCACTCATCACTTACTAATCAAATTAATTCCTCATATGAATGGGTATAAAGACAAAAAACATAAAAATTCATATTTAAAATTATATATGAAATGCCAATAACATTCCCCGAACATTAAGCGTAAACACTAACCATTCAGAGTAAATTGGTGAATGGTTTTAAGATAGCACATCCATAGTCAATCTAATCATAAACCATTAAATTAAATATTCTAGATGATATAATAAATTATTAATTCCAATAATACATAAGAATCAATAAGGGTGTTTAAATAGATGAATATACTCTTATAAAATTATCGAGTATTTCTTGAGATAAATACTCTTTTACTTTGAAAAGAAGATTTATTTTGGAAAAGTGTTTGTATAAAACCAGAAATTAAGTAAGATAGTATTTTAATACTAAAATGAGTGATTTTAGAAATATAATGGTTATAAAAAACAGATTATAGAGTGCCCTTGAAAAAATTAAGAATTTGTGAAATTCCCTTGAATCAGGCTTGTATTTTGGGAATAATTTTTTAAAGATCCTTTTAAAACATATAATTACCCATAAATGAAGGTATGATTTTGTTTGGTACACATATATAAGACATTAAAACATAATTTATGAGGAGTACATATGAATTAATAGGAATTTAATTTAGGTAAGTAGATAATAAAAGCAACCTGAATGAAAATGGAGGTTTGGTTGGAAAACCCTTACCTTACGTCCAAAGGTGTTCCTCACTTGATCTTAATGACTTGAATAATCAAATTTATGCTCATAAATCAATAAGTACAAAAAATAATCTACATGTAATTGATTTAGTATAACCTTATTAGGTTCATTCATGGACTTTGGATGGGTTAAGAAATTCAATTTCATTGTTTGGGATGATTTTCTTCCTTTTTTTCATTTTTGATTTACTTATATTCATTTATAGATAAACCTAAAGAATGTGAATGGTTGTACATAATAGAATTTTTATGTTATTAGTGAACAAACATAATATTACATTCAATAATAAAATTAACTCGAATGAAAATGGTGGTTTGGGCGGAAACCCTTACCTTATGTTCGAAGGTGTTCCTCACTTGATATTAATGAACTAAATAATCAAATTTATGTTCATAAATTAATAATTACAAAAAATAATCTACATGTAATTGATTTAGTATAACCTTATTAGGTTAATTAATGACCTTTTTATGGGTTAAGAAATTCAATTTCATTGTTTGGGAGCATTTTCTTCCTTGGTTTTCATTATTGGTTTACTTATATTCATGTACGGATAAACCTGAAGAATGAGAATGGTTATACAGAATATAATTTGTATATAGGTCCCTATAATATAACACCCATTATAGATCTATATAGGATTGAGAAAGAGGAAAACCTAACCCATTTTAGAAGAGAAAAATGATATTTATTAGATCATAGTCATAAAAAGGGATTAAGAAAAGGGGAAGCATAAATAGTGAAATTGGATCCTATCATACAGACCGAAACAAAAAAGTTAATTTCTATACTCATGGATCAAGAAATATAAATTAAAGTGTAACTATAAAAAATTTATATCCCATAACAACAAAATAAAGAGGAGTTAGAGAAATAATAAATGATGTCTAGATCTATAGAGCACATACCATGTCTAGATAATGTTGTTCAATAAGAAAAAAATAAGGAGGAATCCATATGGGAAGTGGATCGATGTTGTGAAAAAAATGATACAACTAAGGGGAAAACCCCAAAATTGAACCACCATCCATTTATTTAAACTGAATCTTATAATTTTTAAGGAATTTAACAAGTTTTTTTTACTTTTCAATAAATGGGGAACTCTAGGGGAAAACAAAAGAATATAAAATTTAAGTCACATACATGGATCCTCCTAAGAAAAAATATTATATTCTCATCATGAGTAGTAGTGGAGAAACCCATATATAGTGGTTATTACTAAGGAATACACAACCACAAATCATTGGGGATAGTTTCAAAAGATTTACTGGATGAAAACTTTAAACCAATAACTCTTAATAGGCATCAGAAATATCAATATGGAAGTTTTAATTAAATGATACTATAGTTTTTAATAATATTAATTGATTTTAAATAATAATACTATAGTTTTTATCCCCTAAATAATTTTATTGGAACTCATAGTCTATCTATATGTTTTATTAGATCAATCCCAACCTAACGCCAGAGGTAAGGTTGCATCACATGAGGGGAGTATTTGACTTGCCCATATTTTTATCTTACCTTAAATTAACATAAATTCATTCTATATAAACCAAGTACAAAAACTAGTTTCAATGGTTACACATATATATTAGGATAAGTGTGGTGTGGAATTGGAATAGTGGATAACCCACTAAAACTATGTTTATAAATAAGCCTAATATACATATTTCTTATGCTGAACATTATTCCATGAATTAACTATCTTATTATATGGGAATTAAATGAAAATATAATGGTTGTATTTATTTAATTAAAATTATTTAATTTGATTAATAATATATCATTTGGGTAATTGAATGAGTTTTTATAAGTAGAACATTTAATAACATCATTTTGAATGTTAAAAAGATATGAGTATTACTCATATTAGTTTATACATATTTCAAATTATTTTTATGTTTTCAAATTTCAATGGGTCAGGTGTCTATAAAAGTTTTATGAAAATAAAAATTCCTGGAAAATAGTTAAAATAAATATTATATTTGGATATAAAACATATATTTAATTACTTGACTATCATAAGTAGTCTTAGAGTGTACATGTTGGTGTAATTTGATAGTTTCAGATTACTTAAACTCATGATGAATAAATTTTTTTTAGCTAAATTCCAAAACTTTTCTTCTACACCCTAACTATTAAAAATATTCCTACATAATTACTACTATATTTGGATGGTTTAGGTCTATATAAACTCATTTCATCCTTAATAATTTATTTGAAGAAAATGTATTGAAAGAAAAATTTAAAAAGAGTGTGGTATGACCACCCAAAAATACGAGAGAATAGAGGGTGAGTGAGTTTCATTTCTAAATTAATAAGCAAAATACTATATATCAGTTCAGTATTTAACTATGAAATTTTGGGGTGAACTAGGTTACACTTACTTTATTGAATTTCTTTGAGAAGGGTTGGATTGAAACAATGTTATTAAATAAGTAAAAAATCCACAGAAGTTAAATTTTTTTTAAAGTCCAAATAAATATGATGTTTATTCTTGAGAACATGTAAATTTTTTTTGTGAAAAATTTGAGGTTTATACTTGAGGATAATCATGGTTAAAGTGAATGGGAATGTGATTAGAAAAAAATAATACCAATTTTTTCTATTATTTTAGTTAAATTTTAGTGGGTTACATGAAAAAATCTCATGAATGCGTTGAATTCCATATATTTTTAGTTTTAAATCATTGAATTATAGAAAATTTTACTTTAATACTTAATCTAGTTCATTTTTTTAACATATTTAGAGCAAAATATTTGAAAATAAAATTACCATATTTGAATGCATTTTATTCAAACTTTTATCTTATAACATATGTATTTTATATTATTTCATTCAGTTTTTAAATATATTTTTTCATTCATTTATTTTTAAGTGAATTATACTAACACATTTACTTATGAGTTTTTTGGGATAACCTTATACCCATGAACAAATGTAACATGTGCTGGAACTTGACATGACATTCCCCGGCCAACATAATCTCATGCATACACATGAGAGTGAACCACACCACCAATGGATCCTAGAAGAGACCCATGATAATGAATCACTAGGAGAAAATTGTATCATTTTAATGATAGAGAATATGTCAAGTAGATAATTTAGCCTTTTGAAAATTACATATAAGGTATTTAGATGAAAATTTAGTTCTATAGTCAAGGATCACATTACATTTTCATATCGACAAAAGATATGTGGACTATACGGGACTACATCGTATGCCAACATAACAAGGAAACCCAACACACATGATGAAGTCTCTCTAATTATCCATGTAATGTGATACTCTAATTTTGGGGAAGTTTTAATGTTATTAGTGAGGGATCCCTAAGAAGATCCAATGTAACCTCACCTTTAATACAAATACTATGCTATTCTCCAATGGATCCTAAATCCCAATGTAGCATCCATTATCAATCCAATGTTACCTTAAATTGAATCCACACACTACGTCGTCCTATCAATGTACTATGAATTGATCATAAAACTAGATTTAACATTTTGGGACACCATGAACATAATGAAAGCACAAGATCATCATCATTTACATAAGAATTAAAATAATCATTGATAAGATGACATGATGTCCATGGAGATCATATTTAATCTGTGTGGATTTTATGAACATGTTGTGGGAAAAAATTGAATATTATACCTAACTATATATCAAAAATATAAAAATTCCTAAGAAAAGAACACACAATATTATAAATCTAATAGAGAGGTATAATATTGAGATTTTATAGTCGGGAAACTAAAATTTATGGGGGAGGAAGTCCACTATAAATATGAAATCACATGTTTCACATTATAATTCCATTTAGAAGTAATCCTAGAACCAAAGAAAGGATGTATTATGGGGATTAATATTTTAGTAGGAAGAAGAAATAGAATATGAGATACCTGGTATATTGATCCCTGACTCAAATAATAAGGCCTTTAGAAGTATTTATTCTAGACCAGTGGAGATTTCCAGAAGTGAGCAAAATTTGGAGGACATTTCGATTGTCACAGGAGTTAGAAAAGAGACTTTTAAGATCCAATAAGATAAGTTTTTAATCAAATATCTATTTTTATCTTCTATGATCATTTATTATGTGATTTTTTTTGTAATTTTATAATGCCAATATAGATTAATTTTCCTTGGGTAACCTATGAATGTGAGTGAAGCAGTGAGAATAGAATCTCACAATCTCACATGAGTATATATATAAAAATTTTTAGGTAGAGTTATGTAGAATGTGGTGTAAATACAAGATTTGAACCCATTGTATGTACATTATATAGAACAAAAATTCAACTAGTGAGGGGAGAGTAGGGAGTGATACCGACACATTGGTGGATAATAATAACAGCAATAATGACTTGAAAATGTATAATTTGAACACCAAAGTTGATAGAGTTAAAGGTATAACAACACCATGAAAATGAAAAATCATTCTTTATAGGGATTATAATTACATAACCTTACAAGAAGCTATATTATCATAAAGGATTATTGGAAATTATCTCTAATATATTATCTCTAGGTTATCATTATTGAGTTCTCTAAATAGTTTCATAATTAATAGGTATATATAGATGAGTTTGGTTGGATTCCAATGTCCCCTAAAAAATTTTATAATCTAGCATAGGTAACTTTATGACACTCCCATTCCATTTATGAATTTAATATTATTTAATTATAATAAATTTTTTAAATTTTGATTTTTTTAATTTAAATTTTATGATTTTAAATGTATTTATTCTATCGCATGGTTACCAAATAGTTAAGAGAATCCATTCAAGGAAACCATGTGGAGTGTTATAGTTTTTAACAGTGAGTTTTTTCAAAGTTGGAATATGGTTCATCAAACTATTTAGGGTATTTAGGAAACTATGAAAATCCATTTTGGGTGTGTGGGTTATATATGTTTCATTCAATGGATCCCATGTGGTTAGCACATGATTTGTAAAACCATGTGTCCAAACCATACAAACTACTCAGATTCAATTAAAATGAGAAGTTACCCATATTACCTCTTTGTTTTTTTAATTCTTTATCTTCTAAAATCCCCTCCCATTTCAAGAATCTAACCCACTATGGCTCCCTAGGTGATGTCCACCATCCACCTTGATTCTTGGCTTCATGTTTCGAAGTGATGTATCAAAGGTATCTTTTATTTCATACTACTTTCTCTTCTTCTCTCCTCCCTCATCCATTTATCTTATTTTTTTAATTTTACTAAGAACCATAATACTTATGTAATATGGATTTTGGGGTTTATTTAGCTAAAAAAAGTGTTTTTATTGTTTAGGTACTATAGAGGGTGGTTCCTTACTTGATTGGGCGTTCACCACAGAAAGAGACACAATTCTATTGACTTTATATTGGATTGAGTTAGATGTTTCAATAATATTCCTTTATTTTTCAATTCATAAAATTATTTGGTTTTAAAATTCATTTCATATGATTTTATAGTTATGAATGATATCCATAAATAGTTTTCAAAGTGATATTTATGGATTTTAATCTTATAATAACTATATTTCTCCATGAATTTCATGTGTTTATTTGAAGTTAAATAATTTCAGAAGCCAAGAAACTTAGAAAATTCTTAAGTTTCTTATTTTAAATGGGTTTGATAGAAAATGTATGGATTTGGAACTATTTTTATTTTTAAAATAGGGGAACCCATGTTTCAAGAGATTATTTCAGATAAAGGGACGTGTGGTTTTCTAAGAGATTTCTAAAGAATGATTTAATGGGAGAGTTTTTAAATAGTTAAAATGGTTTGACATTTTGAGTCAGTGTTCCTTTAAATTCCCATTTTTTACTTTAAAAATTTAGTTTTGAAATTATTGAGAGACCCTTATGTTTTATTTTGTGTTTTTTCTATTTTATAGGTTACATATTATTTATTTACTACTTCTAAGACATGAACAATGGGTTGTTTCATGGGATGGTAATGAAGGTTTGGTTATATTTATTTTTTATGATTTATTTTGGTATATATTGATCATTTCATGATTATTTTCACACCTCTAATTTATAATATCCATGGGTACTTAGGTAACTAAGTGTGGGATCTTGATTTATAATAAACTAGACTAGAGAACACATTGGTTCGTGTCTTATAGTTATATGCTAAGCTTTGTCTAGTTAGGTTCTTTTGATGAGGTGTGTATGGGAGAATTGGGTGGATTTTGATTTATTTTGGATGTAATGTAGGATAATAGTTGGTCCCTTATTTATAGTTTTGTCAGGATCATCTCATATTAGAACCTAGAGTGTCTCCCTTGAAACTTTTCCTTGATTGGTGGTTCAAATTAGTGGATTTCCTATTTGCTCTTATAGTATCCTCTTATATTTTTTTTTCTTGTGACACCTGATTATTGTATATTTTTTATATCTCCACGATATGGTGGTTCCTACTTATGTTGAGTTTCTATTCTTCTATAGTTGGGTTAGTTGGTTTTAATTTGTTTTCAATGGTTATTTAAAAATATGTTTTCAAATTAAAGGGCAATGGTTTGATATATTTTTGTAATTTTAATAAGGATTAGGAATGAGGAATACTAGTTTTTATTTGTATTTCATAAAATTCAAGGACCTCATTTTACATGTTTTTAAAGTCGTTTCCATTATTTAATTAGGGATTTTTCTTGGTATTATATGAAAAGAGATGAATAATTCATTATGGATAAGAGAATGTTTTTTGGATTTAATTTTGTTAATAAAAATGGAAAACATTATTTCTTATTGTATTTCTAATAATCATTAATGAACTGTTTTATTAGAGGAATTTCATATAATACATGGTGAGACCCTATTGGGATCATTAGCTCACACCCTTCATAGACACTAATGTGTGCGTGTCTATGTGTTTGTGGATCTTATACTGAGTACTAGTTCTAGGTTTCAATATTAGATTTTTTATTGAACTATTAGGCCATTTATGGGTGAGTGGGATATGGTGAGTAACCATGGGTTATATAATAATAACTAATTAGTATAGTTAAAGTTTTATTTTGGTTTGGGATGTCGTTGTATCCTTCATGTCATCTATCTTTTTATTTTTATTTACTATATGTTTTTATAATACATTTTTGTGTATTTATTCAAGGTTATGTTTTCATATTGATAAAAATTATTTGAATCTTATTTAATTATTATGAATCATTTTTTTAATTTATTTATTTTTAGTATTAATTATTTCATTTTTCATGGGAATCAAATTTATAGACACCGCATGTTGAATTTTTAGTAAAGTATTTAATACATACTTACTCTGATTTGAGGGTTAATTCATTCCCACATAGTCTCATATTATTTCCATATAACTTATCTCTATCCCATGGGGATTGGGAATCCCCTTGGGTCCATGTTTCAAGATAACCTAGGTGAAATGTCCGGTTTACCGGGGCAAGTTCTTAAAAAACTTCCCAGTGTGTTAACTCTTGTCTAGGATCCTTTAATTTCATTTTATCTAGTTATCTTAGAACACACCAAATTAACTATTAATTTTAATACTTTTATTATAAAAAATTATTTACATTTATGATCCACATCTATATATATATAGATAATTAATCTGGTAGTTACTGGTTGTGTTATGAGATGACCCTACATAACAAATTTTCATTCAATATTTAAAATTGATAAAAACAAGGATGAGCATGGAAGACAAAGTACCACCACACCACAATTTTTTAACCACTATGACTCACAACATAAAACATGACCTCCTCCCATGATCCTAATATTCCCATAGAAAAATCCACAGTTTAATATATATTTCTATGATGAAATTATAGAAATAAATAAACAATAATATTTAACACCCAAAGCCTTCACAACATAATACATCTCTCCACACTGCAATCTTGGACACCATGAAACAACCAATTCACTACTCCTTGATAAAGACACATGAAATTCATATAGATAAAGATCCGTTATTTAACCTATCATGTCACACCACAACCAAATTAATCACAAAGAAACCCACCAAACCAATCCAACACTTATTCTATAACTAATAAATCCTAGAAAAATTTCCCTATTCATGGATTGATTTATTCTTACAACTAAAATTTATATTAAAATCCTTATTTAATTCATCTATTCATCCCAAAACACATCCTTAATGTTAGATTTGGTTTCCTATAACCAATTTAATTTTTTTACGTTGAATTAAAATAATATTCAAAGACCTAGATATTAATAAAAATATTATCACATGGTGATTGTTTTTCTAGGTAACATTAATTTGATGATGTACTTATATTATCTATCACATCAGAACATTGTAGTATTTCCCAAATATAATGAGTAACTTGAAGGAATTTGATAATAAACATAAAAACAATTTTTATGGTATAGATAACCTCAATTTGATGAGACAGTAATAATGTTTTGACTATCAGGTGCTAGATTATTATAAATGGATGTGGATTTTTATCATGAATCTTTTCATTTGGAAATCTCTAAAATAGAAGGTTATGAGGATATTCCCAGTATTACGAATTCCACCTGCTATATATGTCATTGGGTATTTCAATATGTGGATATGTGTATTGGTCCTTATACTTGATATTTCTATTAATGTATACCATGGATAACATAATATAATATATTGTCAAAAACTATGATGACACATTCCATTATTGAAGTAGGATGTGTTGTGTGAGTCATAAGTGATATGAAATTAATAGATAAGTCAACAATGGATATATCCATTTAGATATTTGAAAGATGATATCTTTTTAACTTTAATTAGAATAATACTATATAATTAAATCCATGGCCACAGTATTTTACCAATGAGTTTAATTCATCTAGTCAATGAAAGATAATCAAGAACATTAGTTTATGATACATGCATACAACATACATGATGAAATATTGAGATAAAGGTATTATATTACATAGTAATAATTCTTATGTGGTTGTTTTAATAGAAAAGGAAGTTCATTATTTATGGTTACGTTGATGTGTTTCTAGAGGATAATATTGAGCTTAAATAAAGATCACCAAATGTCACAAATGAAGAGGACTATATGGTCACATGCAAAGTGTATCTAGAATCTCTGTTAAAATTTTATTCAAATTTAGTATTTGTAAAATATTTTTCTCAATATTTTGGAATAATAATTGTTCAGATTATATTGATCACATAAATTAAATCACTAGATCTTCATGTTCAGAATATATGTGAGTTAAATGTTCACTTTTATTATTTGGGATTTGGAAAATGTATAATATTTACCTCTTGTTTATCACTTTCAAGGTAATAAATAATTATTATTTAAATAAATAAATATTTATCCAATTATGAAATATTAAAATATATATTTATTCATGGGTTTAGTGAATATAATATTTGTCTATTTATTAAATCAATAATATAATAACATTTATTTATATAAATATTCTTGATCTAAGGCTTGATAAATGTTGAGGAAGATTTTCAGGCTGATTTAAGGGTTTGATTGAAATGATATAGATTATTCAATATCATTTAAATAAATAAATATTTACTTATTTAACAAATTATATTTAAATATTTTTGAGTTAGAGCAATTCATGGAATATAACAATAATAATATTACTATTATTTGAAATGTGGTTTATATAGAATACAAAATTTGAGAAAGGGACTCTACATAATTATTAAATATTTAATCCTAAGTATATAAATCCAATTATATCATTTTTGAGAATGTTGGAGTTAAAAAAAATAGATTCTCACTAGATAATTCTCTTAAATCCCCAGAGTGAACATCTCAAGAATACCCTCAACAATAAGAGAGATTCCTCTTCCTCCCTCTCAATATTGGGAGAATAAGAGAATGAAATCACTCATGAATGATAAGAATTCTTATTTTTTATAAATAGTCAAGGATAAAAGACATTTGTTTCCTCCATGATAGATCCTAGGATACCAGTGGCAACATTTTGATATTCATAAAGCACATCTGGATATTTCTAGATGAAATCTAGTTGGGATTCTTCACCAAAATAAAGATATAAAGGTGGATAGTAAACTGATCATCTGTATTGAAAGAATTATCAAGCTGAGAAAATTCTTGATATAATATTATTATAAATTATATATGAAAATATCCACTCTATGTATAATTTAGGGTTTTCTAATTCAATTTTGAGGATTCCATCTTATGAAACTAATGAAAAACTAATTTTGGAGCTAGATCAACTACTTCTACTACACCCCAAAACTTTTAAGTGTCATATGAGATATCACATTATAGTTTATAATTATTTATTATATGTTGATACAATTATAGTATTTTTAGAAAGATTTCATTTCAAGTTTCTCATTATTTAATTTGAAAGTCTAGATAAAGAAATTAGTTAGTTTCATATGAAAAACAATATGTCAAGAACACCAATGGAATGGTCAAAGATCTCATGAAAAGATGATGAGGATTCTAGATATGTGGCATAGATACATGGAATGTAATGAAAAATACACATCATATACCCATGTTAAAAAACATAATAGGGATCCACATAAATTACGATATGTCATGTGGAGGTCTATATGTGGTGTCATTACATGTCATGTATTGACCACTAGTTATAATTCTTTTAGACATGGGTAAATGAAATGTAACTAGTGTACACTCAGTGTAACACAACATAGTTTTGATTTTGTTTAGTCAAAGTACAAATTGTTTAATTAATACACACCTCATGTGGTGATTTCTAGATGAGAAAATTACATAATGTGAATTACATAACAGTAGTTTTCTATACACATTATATAGAACATTATTATCTATTTAAGATGCATGTTGTGTCCCTAGGTGTTTTGAGTGTATGGATAATAATGAATCACATGTTGTGTATTTATATTTATAGGTCATGTAACTCGGGCGAACTCATGCAAGGTACACGTAGAGATAACTGTTCCATGTAATTCAAAAATGCGTAAAGAAAATTAAATTAAATTAAAATGTAATCACAATTCATTTAGTTGGTGTACACATCATGTAACATGGTTTTCCACCCAAATTACACCCTAAGTGATTTTTAGTGGGCCATGTGTAATTAAATACCTTAATTATTATTTAATACATCATTTTAAAATTTACACAATGCTTATGGGTTTTTAACTCACTATATACTTCATGAGCATCAATAATGGTACACAACTCATATATTTAAGGAATTTCCTATGGTCATATATGCTATGTAGATAACATGACTTGACCCACATTATAATAGGTCGTGTAATATCATGATATATCATGTTATAATACATGTTATGTAAGTACACAATACATGATATGTACCATAAATAATATATATCCCACATCATGTATTTCAAATGGTTACATTTCATGTTACCTCTAGTATATTTTACATATATTAAATTCTATACTGAATTTAATTTGGGCATAAAGGGTACACGCTGTGTGACCCTTTCAATATATGATGTGTAAATAATTAATATTAAGTTAAAATCAATTCATTTAATTAATTTTAATTTATACAGTATGGAATTCTCAATGAAAATTTGGATTGTTAATAAAGGTAAATAAATAAATAAATAATAAAATGATTAATTTATTGATTCAAAAAGTTTATCTTAACAGAGAACGAATTGAAATAAATGTTAAGAGTAGTAGTTTCATGTTTTATTTGATAATGAACTTAACCAACCAATTTATGTGTTGGGTTTATATTTAATATAAATATTTTTTAATGTGTTTTATGATAAAATTATTATTATATTATAAAATTTCCCACATTGTTGATGTAGACACATAAGAGGGGGGGTGAATAAGGTGATGTCAACTTTTTACCAATTTCTTATTTCTATTTTGACTTGTTTTACCCATTTTGGTTTTAAAGTTTTTTTACTGATTAAAAAAATGATGGTAGTGTTTTACTAAAATTCAATAACCATATAAAAAATAAATAAAGTAAAAGGAAAACATATTTTTTAACATGGTTCATCCCTTCTAGAGAATAATAATCAATATCTTTCTCAGGATATCTAAGTCATATATTATCCACTATAATTTTATTATCAAATATTATGGGTTTGGGTAGGGATCATTCTATACCCTGTCTCTTTATTATATAGGTGTGTATTTAAAATGTTATACTTGTGAATATATACCGCATCTTGTAGGTTCTTTATACTTGAATCCCACCAAATTTCAGAAACTTCTAACCTTATCAAAGTAAAAATTATTTTATCTTAGGATGTCACTACATCAACAAAACAGAATATCATTCCTCACAAGAAGTCTTTAAATTACTTTTGATGATCTTTTAATCCACCTATAACTTGATGTCTGCATGACACATCCTTAATTCTATTCCTTCTTCAGAATATGTTTACTAGGATATCCCAACTAAATATCTAAATAATTGAATGGATGATAAATATTTTATAGTATATCCTTTAAGTCATACTTTCACTCAAAATATTATTCTTCAACTATTATCTCACTGCTTTTATAATATTGTGTATCACATGATTTGGTTTCTGTACCAAATTATCCTTCTTCTTCTCTAATAGATTTGATGCAATAGATATTGAAAAAATTAACTTTCCCTTCATATCATTGTTATTTGATATATTGGGGATAGATCTTTATAAATCAATATTGGGTTCTTCTTCTTCACATAGAGAGTTCTCAGTTATTTTTTAAGAGTTCTATAAGTCAATAAATTTCTCTTATTCCTTGTATTTTTTATATAAATAGATAATAAATAATATTTTTTATATTAATAATATATAAAATATCCATAAATTATTTTATATATCAATATCTTCTCACTTATCCTTAAATATTTTTACATGGGTGTCTCTCACAATCTCCATTTCATTTATCATTCTTTTCCATTTGGGTGTGTCTCCATGTTTTCAATTATTCTTTTTTCCTCAATACCTATATTTATTGTAAAACCAATAATTCCATTGAAAATTATATTATCATTTTCAATAATCTGAACAAATAATTCTTTAACACTTTCAGTAAGCCTGTTTCTCTTCATCTCATCATACTCCATGGATAGTCAAAGATAAAACATTCTTAATAGATATATAAAAATTATACCACATTATAATTTTTCATCATGGAACATATATTTATAGGATGATAGATTCATAATAATATACTCTAGATTTATACTTGAGTATATATAAATAAGATAACATCTCAACATCATATTCTTCTCATTCGACTAGAATCTCAAAGGTGTTTGTGATATTTAGAACACCTAAGAAAAATAACAGTATTTTCACATTCTATTTCTAAATTCATTTAAAATAGAATCTTTTCATTTTAGGATTCATTAATTTTTTAGAAATCTATACATCTATGATCTTACTTTATCTTGGAAACCACTTAAATTAGAATTACTTTGGTGATATTTTAAACAATTAAGAATATATTCAATATCATTGTGTAAAAATTAGATTAATCACAAATATTGGATTTTATAATATTCTCATTTAAAAACAACAAATAATACAATAAAGATCTACTATATTATTATCATGTCTTCTTTATCATCTCAAGTTTGAATCATGTATTCATTAAGCATCATGTTATTTTGACCTTGAAAGAACAACTTCAACATCTTCTTATTTAATCTCATCATTGTTAATAATAATTTTGGATTTTTGTAGTTTTTTAATTTTTAGAACATTAAAATTTACATAATGAAGTTGCACTAAAAAATAATACAACTATTCTTCCACCATTTAAAATTTTAATGAATCATAGGGGTTTTTATTAGGTTTTTTGAACTCAACACATTTCTAAAACTCGAGGAAATTTTTGAACTCTATGAAGTTATTGTTATATACTATTAAATTTGTAAACTATATGAAGTTCGAAAGGAACCTTATAAAAACACATATGATCTAAGACTTATTTTTTTATCATTTTACTTAGTACTGATCCTTATTAATTTCCTTTACTCTAAGAAGTTTGAACCATATGTTTTCTTAATGTACCCTAAAAAGTCTAATGTAGGGTACATGCCCTTTTTTAAATTCACAAACTTCTATTTAGCTTCGCATCAAATATATTTTTTCCAATACTTGATAAAGCTTGGTTGGAACTATATAATGTTATTTAAACTATAAATAGTCTATTATTAATTCTATGTAAATAAATAACTCAAAATAGGGTAACTCTATGATGGCATTTTAACTTTACAAAATGCATAGGGTTTATAACATCTTTATTTTTCTCATCTCTACACACTAATTTCAAAATTATTTAATTAAAATAAGAACCACTTGATAACTTCTAAGATATATATCAAACACTTCAAAAAATTTAAAATGACTTCAAATGAATTTGGAAATTATCAAATTAATACAAAAGTGCTTCAACTCAATTTCAAAGTCTCTTACAACATATTATATCAACCTTCACTACCTTTACAATTTCATCTTAAAACTCAATTAACCACATCATTCATCCAAGTATTTATTTATCACTAAATATAGTCACCTTTATTTTAAATAACACAAGTATGTTTTTTACAAAATCATATAGCTTTATTATACTTCTATTCTAGGTTTTTAATCTCATTAAAAGATAACTTCTTCACTTCTTTTAAAATTATTGTAGATATAAATATTCACCATTATAAATTGTATTTAAAATAAGGGATAGCTCAACAATACTAAAATCTAATGGGTTCTCACTAAGGAAAAACTTCACTTAACTTAACCCATAAACTTATGGGAAACACCTTCAGCTTCACCATTAGGTGGATTCTAACTTCATTAACTAATACACCAACATAAATTTACTTTCACATTAAAACAAAGATAATTTTTTTTATCAAATCCATTTATGTATTTTTTTAATCACTTTTTATTTGGTCTCAATACCAATTTCACTCCTATTTCAATGTTTATATTCTCCCCTTATTGATAACAAAATAAAAAGAAGAAATGAATTCTTCCCCTTGTTGAAACTATAGTTGTAAGGGAATTTCTTGAAAGGGAAAATTCATCTCCTTTTATACTCTTTGATTTCTTTGTACTCCCCCTCATTTACAAAATAAATTATTTTCTACATGAGATAATGGAGGAACACCTTTATTTATATCAATGTTACATAAACTAATCATCTCTATGTCTACTTAGGCAAACTCGATGTAGAAAACAAGTGTGATTAATTTAGATAACAAAGTTATCCATAATATATTTACAATATGATATCAACTCAGACTCACTTCTTAGGGATTTATTAAGAATATTTTCAATACTATTATAAAACTATAGTCAAATTGATCAAACAAATTAAAAAATTGAAGTTTAAGTTGATTTTACAACATTTTTATAGATATCTACTCCACCTTGATAATCATTTTTAATAAAAACAAAAATAGGGATAATAAAGTGAAAATAAAACCTCATTCTTCAATATTAATAGGGATATCTAGAATTCCAAATTTATCATGACAAGACTAATCTCTAATAACATTCCTCTTGTATGCTTTCCCTCATGGGATTGTCCCTAATTTTTATCATCGTAGATATTTCTTCAGAAGTAATCTCCAAAAATATATGACATCATATGAATCCTAATACTACTTTAGAATTATAAATTTATATGATAGGTGATATTATTATTTTTTAGAGATTCCAACTTTAAATAGTTATATTATTTCAAAATTCACCTTTAATTCCTTCTTACATAATGCACAACCAACACAATATGAGAATAAAGTGGATCTTTATCAGCTTATTAATTTGAGATATAGGGCCAACATTTATTTCCCAACCCAAAAACTATTTTATTTATAACAATAAAATTCATGGAACTCTCCATGATTGATTTACCATTTAATTTATAAACATATTCAACTTTAGAGAGTATTTTATTTTTTACCCTTTATTTTTTTCATACATAGAATAACTTTATTAACATTAACTTGTAGAGAACTTTCACTAATTACTGAATCTTCCATTTTTTATCCATTTATAACTAGGCTAACCATATTTTCATGCACTCTCTTAGTACATGGTGATCATTATTATTGTGTGGGGACCCAATTATATTTTCATCTTTCTTAACATTTTGAGTCACATGTGATTTTAATTTATTCTTCAATGGTTATTCTTAATTTAGCAGTCATTTAATGCACATAACAATATGTTCCACATTTTTACATCTTCCACACTCCTATTAATTAGGCTTTAGGATAACATTTTTATGTAACCTCTCATGACATTCATGTTCATTATCTTGGAAGTAAAAAACTAAACTAATTCTAGTAACCTTTTCTTGAATTTATTTTATTTTAAATTCCATCTTATACCATTTAACATTATTAATGTTCATGTAAATTTTTTAAGGATTGATTATGTGTTCATTTTTACTACAATAAAAGCATATCAACTATTGTTTGAGATCCACTTCATCTTTCTTCTCTAACATCTTAAATGTTTTTTTCTCATCTTTACCTTTCAGTTAATCCTCAAGGTAATGTTGTCATCTTAGTTTACTTGCTTCATTTTATATTGTGGTCTTCTCTTCAAATCAATATATCTTTTGTGATGGTTTATTATATACAATCATTTGTCATATCAGACACCACATGAATTGAAATTCTCATATAAATTGTTCAAAAAAATGAATATATTGTTGAATGATAGATTCATCTTTTTTTTATGAATTTTTCTTTTTTTACAGCAAGTATTTTCTCCACCACTACACTGATCCCTATTAAATGAGGCCCTATTTAATTTTTATAAGTTGACATGTTTTGAAAAAAGAAAATAGACTTATTTATAAACATATAAATAAACAATAATTTCAAAAAAAACCTCCTCATTTTATATGTAGATGCAGTCTGACTAGATTTTTATGCATGCTGCTTTTTGGTTGAATCACCCTTTTTAAGATTTCATTAGATAACTTAACTTTTTTAACATGCATACATCTATCCTTGATAATGTATTTGGTTTCTCCAAAAACATTCATATATATTTTATGATATTTTTACTTGAACCATTCACTAGTATTTAAAATTTCATTAATATAACCATGTTTAACTGGATAGAGGGATAAATTTCTCCATGATCATATAGGCGATTGGTTAAGAAATGATTATTGGATATTATTTCCATTAGTTTACTTATTATTTAAGTAAAGGATGATTTTAGATACTTCTATGGAATATATTTTATTTTTTAAACTCGGTATATTTCAGGATATGTCTTTCTATATTATTCAATTTTAATACTAGATTAAGACACTTTAGGTTAAGAGTGTTCATATTATCTTAAATTTATCTCAATATATATTCACATCCCATATTTTGATTTTTAATTGGATCATAAATCATATTATTTTATTCAAGTAGATAATAATCCATCTCCTTCATTCTTTCTTCCTTAACTTCTAATTTTTCATCCTTTATATTCTTGAAGACATTGTGAAAATTTTAAAATTAATGGATACCTTTTATAACATATTTATTAAAAAAATTTATCATAAATTGGATTTTTTTAATTCTTAATCACATTGAGAATATTTTTATAACAAACTAAAATATATTCTTCTTTATCTTTGAATTTTTTTCTAAGAGTTTTGCATATACCAGCCATTTTACCCAATGCATCTCCCATTGCATCAGCTTCCAACTCAATATTTAACTTTTCCTCCTATAGTTCCTTAATATGTAAAACTATGTAATTTAAAACATTAATGAAGATAACTTCAGGATAATACTTCATTTAAAAATAGAATTTATTTAGTAACTCATCATGTATATAGTCTTCATATTCTGTATAGATCATAATTAATTCATTCGATGAATCATATTTAATAGATTTAATAGAAAATTTACCACGTTAAATAGATTTTTAATCGTCATTCGGCTTCCATATTTCATATTTTATTAATCTTATTTACCTATTTATTATTTTTCTCTAAATTTAATGGATAAAACATCAAATTATACACTACTAGGGATAAAATATGAATTATTCATTTTATCCCCCTCTGTAAACACATCAAATATTCACTTTATAAAATTCCAATAAAAATTTAAGGGAAAGGAAAAAATTAATACAATCAAAGGGAATATTTTTCTATTAATATAAATAAAATTCCCCACAAGATTAGTGAAAACACCTTATATAGGGTGAATCATGTTTTTCCAACTCATTACAAAGTTTTAATATATATTTTTACTGTTACATCATTTGGTCTTTTAAACTCTATTTATATTTAAGAAAAATGTTTCTTATTCTATTAATATAATTAAAAAACTATATACCAATTAGTAAAGGAAATTAAATTTAGGACATGATGTTTTTATAATTTTTATCTCCTCTTGGGAAACCTAGTATTTTTTTTTCTTGGGTTATCCATGTCATGAATTCTACTTTAAAATTATTTCATAAAACCTATTTGGTTATGGATGGGATCATCATGTTCCCTAACACCATATTACATAAGATATTATTCATAATATTATACATGTGAATATAAAAAACATCACATAAGTTTGTTTCTATGTAATCCCAATATTTTTAAACAAATGCCCACATTGTTAAATTAGATCTTTTTTAATCTATAGATGTCAATAAAATAATATAATTATATCACTTTCTCACACAATGTCTTTTAATGAATTTTAATAATTTTTTAGACCTCCTATAACATAGACATGGTATGAAAGAAACTTTATTCCATATCTTCTTTAGAATTTGTTTTCTTACCTATCTTTATTCAAACTATAAGGTCTTCAATAACCAATAAATATTTTTGAGTATATCTTGAATGTCATAATCTCACTCAAACCCTTCTTTTTATACTATCTCATTACTTATTCAATACTATTTATCATAGAATATGGTTTATATACAATATTTTCCTTCTTCTTATCCACTATCATTAAGACACTCTATCTTTCCTAAAAAAACTTGTTCGACATCACATTTTTATTCAATACATAGATGGTAGATATTTATAAAGTAGTACTAGGTTCTTCTTCTTCTTATTCACACAAAGTGATTTCAGTTATTAATCTTTAAAAGTTCAATTAGACATAACCTATCTGTTCTTCCTCATCTTATATCATAAAATCACCAATAATAATTTCTATATTGATAATATAGGGAGAATCTATAAAATATTTTAGGTTTCAAGATCTTAACCCACTTTTACTCAACTATTTTTATGTGGGTGTCTCCCATGATCTCTATTTCCTTTCCCATTCAATTTGGCATGGGTGTGTCCTGTCATTCTCAGTTATTCATTTTTCCTCAAACTATATCTACACTAAAATTACTAGAAATCACTTTTTAATTTCTGTATCACTTTCACATCTCCTAAAAAAATCATCCTTTAATCTTCTTTCAATTTAAATACTCTTTATCTCTACATACTCCAAAAAATCCAAAAATAAAACATTCTCCTTAGCTGTGTATAAATCATAAATTAGTATCATTTTATGATATGGGACTTCCTCTTATAGTGTGAGAGATTCTAAAAAACCATTATATACTTATGGTTGAGTATTTAAAACTAATATACCATCTTAGAATCATATTCTTCTCATTCAATTTGAATCAGAAATGGGTTTATGATATTTATAAAACATAAGAGTAGTACAAGAATATTCATATTATTTTTCTTGATTCATTTAATTTAGAATATTTTTATTTAATGATTATTTAATTTCTCATAAATTCATCCTACCATGATCTTCCTTTTATCATTTAAACATCATGAATAATTAATAATTTATTGATCTATTTTAAAAATAATAATATCTTTAATAGAATCTTTTAAAATTCATCTTGATCATAAATATTTATTTTTAAAATATTATTATTCGAAAATAAAAAATAATGTAAGAGTGATATCCTCACTGATTATCATTTTATCTTCCTCAACTCAAGATAAAGCATAGATTGAATTAGATTCAGGATGTTTTAATCATAAAAGAATAAATTTCACATCTTCTTATTTAATATCATTATTAAAAATACATATTATATAATTTCTCATGTATTTGAATATATAAAAATTTCAAAATTCTATAAGAGATATACTCTACCCAGTCCACCATCTAGTTTTCCTATTTTGATAAGGTTTAATGAACCTTATGTTTTCTAGAGAGGCATTTGAACTATATGTACTTATTAAGCTTGAAAAAATTAGTGAAATCTATGAATTTTTTTTGTACCCAATGATTTCATTAAAATATATGAAGTAATACAAGAACCTTATAAATGAATACATGGTTTAATACTTTTCAAAATTTAAAATTATTCTCAGTGTAAAATATCATGATCTTCATATTCCCAAAGAAGTATAAACTATAAATTATCCAAATGTACCATAAAATTTCCAAAGTTGGTTTCTTTTATTTTCCAAATTCTTAGAATTATACTTCACTTTACACTGACTCTATGGTGTTCTTGTACTCAATGAATTCTGATAGGAACTCAATGACATTATGCAAACTCTATATAATTCGTTATTATTTAGGAAACCAATCCTAATTCAACCCAAAATTTTAATTTTAGATAAAAATTAACTTTATTTAATTTTGAGTATCTTTTTAGGTTTATAGTCATATAAAATTAGGTCATAACTCTTACATAATTCACCCATAAAGTACATATTTTACACTTCCTCTTAGTATCCATTTTCCCCATAATATAGAACACTAAAAAAGATATTTTTTTTTCTTTTCATGGAACTTTTTTATGATTTTTAACATGTGTAATTATTTGTTCCTACTCATACTTAAAAGAAAAGAATAACATTTAAAAACACGGGATGACCAAAAAAATATCAGCATGGGACATGAAAAGGAATGAAACCCTTTAGTCCATTTTAACAATATGATATCATAAAAATATTTTTTTATTAAAAAACTAAACATTGAGCTTAAATATTTGTTTATGAACACATGAAATCAGAGTTATATCCCAAATTTTATCATAAAACACTTTAAAATAAAACATAAAGTAAAAATCATAATAATGAGTATTTCATAGAAAACATAAGAACCCATGAGATTTTTTTTAAAAAAAAATGAATTTTTACCTTAAAAGGGAATAATCCTCACTTTAAAAAGATCATTAAATTACCTTTTATAATTAAAAAAATTCCATGAAGACTCAATATCAAGCATAGAAAAGTCATATAGGTGCCTTGGGACATCATCTTCACAGAATCCTTACAAGAACCCTTAAAATTTGAATAACCATATGATATAATTCCAACACAATTCTATATAGAACATGATTATTACCCAATGCATTGTATAGATATATCGAGATCACTCGTCATTAGGAGATATATTAGGATCACCCTTCATAATGAGCTATATTTATATTACTAATCATAACAAAACATTTCTAATTAATATATCATGAATAATACTTTTTATGATTTCACATTTTTATCATAAAACCCTTGAAAAACTCTTATAAACCCATATAAAAAATAATTTTTGATATAAAAATACCATTTCCTTTTTAAAAACCCATTTTTTAAGAAAAACCCAGTACATGGGAAAAGAGATTTTTTAATGGAAGAAAAAAATGGAATATTTTAAAGGAATCCAAACTTAAAATAATAGTTATTGTAGTGGTGAAAGTTTTTGTTTCTATACACATTAAAATAGAACATTCATTTTGTCTTTTTGTAAAGAAAATAAAAACATTCTGGAAGAAGAATCCATATTCAAACCTTTGAATGAAAGTAAAAAGTGATGTAAAATTTACTTTATAATTATTTTGTATACAAATAAATATATCAATAAATAAATTTTTATAATATGGACATGGAAGATAAATATATAGAAAATAATTATTTAAAACATTTGAAATGGGATTTTAAGTTGAAGTGTCCCTTACCTCGAGTTCGACTCTTCATGCACGTTATTTATATTATTGGTTAATAAACTTGTTTTAATTATTTAATTTATTAGTAACCTCTTTAAAGATTTTTATTCATTTTTCTTTATTTATTATCAGGTTATATTTAGTTACTTAATCATATAAGTTCTTGTAAAACATTTTGATGATAATCAGATCATATATCCAAAACTTACTTAGTGGGTTGACTATGGACAAAGAGGTCATTATTACATCATATCTAGAATACTAATCATAAAATAATTATATTTTTTATAAATCAATTATTCTTTTATATGGTTTATTAAAACGAACTATGTTACACTCATGGAGATAGTAAGTCATACGTACGCATGAGTAATGGTTCTTTTTTTTAGTGATCATAATGGAAAGATGGTAATAATTATTTTCTATTTAAAAAGTGATGACTATATCATTAATATCATGTTATATATTTAAATAAACACACACACACACACAAACACACACACAAATATATATATATATATATATATATATATATATCATTCATCTGATGTGGTGATGTAAAATGAATCATATCGCTTCTTGGAGGTGGTAATCCACAAGTGTGCATGAACGATGTTATCATTTTCAAATGGATGAAAATTTTAGAAAATATATGATGTCAAAAAAATTAATAAGTATAATTATGTCATCAATAATATATATATATATATATATATAAATATATATAATAAATCAATAATTACAACCATCCTTAATAGGAAGTGATGGAAAATGAATTACAGCAGTTCACGAGGTGGTAGTTTTCCATACACATGAATGATGGTTACATTTCCCATTTGATGTTAGAATATGATGGATAGAGGTTATTTAAGTTAAAAAATAACATATCAGTATATGGTATATAAATTTTCAATTATTTAATCATGGTTAAATTATATTTTAATGATGTAGAAGAAGAAATAAATTAAAAATTCTTGGTTAAGGACTATACCTTTTTTTCATCCAACTCTTTACGTTTACACCAACATCCTTCCTAGAGTAAAATTATGATAAAAATAAGGCCTCTAAGACAGGGGTAGGTATGTTAAGAATGCATTTGTGGAGTTATTATCTAATATAAAAGGCTTTGATGTGTGAATAAAATATGAGAGGAGGTTCCCTTTTATAAGAGAGGGAAATAAAAGTCCTGGAAGTTTCTAAAGTATTAGGTTAATTTTCATGTTCAAATGGTTAAAAAATCATAAAATTAGAATATAATATTATTAAGAGTATAAAAAATTTAATCCAATAAAATTTTGATAAGTTTATGTGGTTTTTTCACCCTTTTCTTTTTTTGTTTTGACCCCTCATTAAGCCTTTTGATGATTGTTGAGATAACACAGTTTTTTACTCTTTATGAGCCAAGATAATTATTATAAATGGAAATTTGGAAAATAATAGGAAAATTTTAGATACTTTTAACTATATCCCAATAAATTTATAGATTATTAGATTTTTAGGAATTTTAAATCATTTAATAAAATATTATTTATTATAAAATATCATTAATGTTGTTTTTGGATTTATTCATTTAATCTAACATTCAAAAACAACATAAAAACAATGAAATTATAATATAATCCATTTAAAACCCCTAATATGATATTTTTAACTATTAAATTCATGGGAATTATTAAATTATCCAAAAAATATTACTTTTATAGTTTTTAATATAATTTAATTGATTTTTCAACTACTTTCCCAAGCACCATGTTGATGTTGTATAAGCGTTTGGGAAATTATTTCATCACTAAAAATTGAAATTAAATTAAATTAATCAAAAAATTAATTTATATTTTAGAAAACCATTTATAAATGAACTTAATTTGTTTTTTTCACGGCCAAAAAATATTATTTTTATTAATAATAAGAAAATGACAATTCTAACTTTATTTTTTACTTAAAAATTATAAAGGTCAAAATGAAATTAATATGGAACCAAGTTGCCATGTTTTTGAAACATGGATAAAAATTTATAAACTCCACTCACCCAATTAGATAAATTCTAGTTTTAGGCTCATTTTTTAGTTCTTATAAAATAATTATTAACCTTAATTACCATATTTACCCTTACCAGGGTGATAAAAAATTAATAAGGTTACTATTTATAATGAAAAAAATAAAAGGGGCCTTTTTATAAAATTTGGAACCCATAATTATAAATATTAAAAATATTTTTCAAGATTAAATTTCAAAATGTGTTATAATTTATTTTAAAATTAAACCCACAAAACGCAATGAAAAGTGGTTATTCAAAAAAATTGTATTTTCGAGTATAAAAATGTTTTTATGTGAAGTTAAAGTATAAAATTTGATTAAAAGACCATAATTTAGTTTTAATAAAAATTTACTAATTAATATTTAAAAATAATCCAAATTATAATTTTACTTTTCAATTAATTTAATTTAAAATAATATTTTCAATAAGATCAGTATTTTTCAATAACAAAATTTCACCTGAAGATAATTCAGATATATGAATATAAAAAATTAATTCCTTTTTTTACAAATTAAAATTATAAAATTTTAAAATAAATATTTCAAATAAACCATATAATACTTGAAACCCTAATTTGGCTGAAAAAAAATATCTTTTTTTATTTTGAATAAAAAACAACCTAATATTCTTTAAATAAATATAGATCTATGAAATTTAATTAAAAAATATATGAAAATGAATTATCTTAACATTACCTAGGTTTTCAAATTATTCCTCCTTTTGGAAATTACATCCTCATAATTTCATTCATTACTTAAACAAGTGGGGATATCCTTCCCTTATAGCATTTTTATATTCTCATGTTTCTTCTCAAACCATACGGGTTTTCCAAAAAACCTTAACTAGATGAAATAATTTATTCTAAACCACTTTCTATCTATGGTCAATAATATATATTGGTTATTATTTATATGAACCATTATCTTACTACTAAACTACTTCATGGATCAAAAGATGAGATGAATCTGAACCACATTTTATTAATATCAAGAAATGAAATCCGTTTTATACCTAAGAAAAAATCCAATTAAATAGTATCCAGTAGGTAACTGATCCAACTTTAATCAGTATTTCATAAAGTCTAATGAACCATAGACCAAGCTTCCATTTTTTACTAAAACAGACAACATTTTTTCATGGAGACACTTTAATAAAATAAAGATCACTAACCTAAGAACAATGATTAGCCATCATGATATCCAAATAACATTTCTACCTACACTGAGTAGTTCTCAGATGTTGCAGAATCATCTTCACCTTCTCGACCATTTCCTCTACCAACTCTATTCCCATCCACTTCCTATCTCCCACTTCATCACAAAAATATATATTCTAAATAACTTTCCATATAATGCATCCAACGATACCATCTGTACACAAGAATAAAAACCATTGTTATATGAAAATTAAACCAATGAAAGATATTTATCCTAACATCCATAGTAATCCATTGATCAAGAACAAAGTGTATCTCCCATACTCTAACATTATCAATCATACTATCCATTATATTGAGGATGAAAAACTATACTAAATTTTAATTCACCACCCAATATATTCTAAAGTTAATTCCACAAATTAGAAGTTTTGTTAGGATAAAAGTTAGATACAATGGAGAGAGTAACTCCATGTAACATTACTATCTCTTTGACATATTGTACAAAATTCTTATCTAAGGAAATATTATCTTGAATGGGAAGGAAATGAGAAGATTTAGTTAATTAATCAACAATTACACAAATTTTGTAATTTACTTCAAGATATCTTTGATAATCCTATTATAAAATCCATGGATATATTTTACTATTTACACTCCAACACTAGAAAAGGATTAAAATACTATTTGGTAATTGTTGTTGTGATTTAACCTATTTAAAAGTAAAACATTTCATGGTAAATTAAGAAATATCTCTTTTTCTTCCATCCCAATAGTAATACTCCCAAATGTATCTACCCATATTTGTGTTACCAAGATAAATAGAAAATAGGGAACTATAAGTTTCATTAAAAAATTCTTTCTTAAAATGGGTAACATTAGGTAACCCTAATATTTTTCCAAATATAATAACACCTTGTTAATCAATATTAAACGTGGAAAATTACCCTTATTAAAATCTTATACCTTTTCCTATAAAACATGTTCCTCCTTCTGAGATTTATTAATTATTTATAAAAAATATGATTGTATTGACACCTGAAACAAAATAAAAGAAGTTCCTGAATGCACAATTTCATGGCCAAAATTTATAAAATCACTAACCAAAGGATCATGTTCCAAAAATAACATTATTAATGTGGAATTATCTTTATAACTAAAAACATAAACTACATTTTTTTCTTTTACTGGATGGTAATGAATCATGCAGTTATAATCCATTATCAATTCTATCCATATCCTTTATCTCATATTCATCTCTTTCTGAGTGAATGTATACATCAAAATACTATGATTGGTATATATTTCAAACTTTACTCTATATAAATGATAACCTCAAAATAAACAAATTAAAAACCATAGAAACTAATTTCATTTCATATGTAGGATAGTTTAACACATGATGACTGAGTTGATGGGAATCTTAATCAATTACCTAATCATTCCGAATTGAGACACAACCAAGTCTCTTAAAAAAATAACCACTATAGATGAAAAATTTACCATTTCTATAGGGAAGTGAAAAACTTGGATCCTTCACTAATATTCTTTTTAGTTCCTAGAAAAAATCACCATACTCTTTTGTCGACATGAAGTTAACTAGATTTTATGATAACTTAGTTAGTGGGTCTGAGAACCATATTTTTTTAAAAAATAGCCTTTATTAATCATGTAATCCAAGAAAAATACAAATTTATATGAAAATTTTAGGTCTTGGAAATTTCCCTAAAAATTTAGTTTTAGCAGGTTCAATAGCTATATCATCTTTAGAAATAATATAAATTAAGAAATATTTGTTTTCCAATAAAATGTACTCTTAATAAATTTTCCATATATATTTTTTTTAAGATATAAAAAAAAATCTTCAGGTTTGTTTCCTAATAATAATGTCCTTTATAATATAATAATACATCATCAATAAACACAACTACATACTTATCTACAAACTCATGAAAAAAAATCTAGTCACAAGGTCTATAAATACAGCTAGTGTATTAAACAACCAAAAGGGCATACCTATAAACTCATAATATTTATATCTAATCTGAAATGTGATGTTCAAAATATATTCCTTCTTAACATTAAACTAATGATACCATAACATGAGATCAATATTAATAAAATACTATGCCCCCTAGATCTGATCTTAAAAATAATTTATTTGAGGAAAATTATACTTGTTCTTAATAGTAATGTTATTCAATGATCTATAATCAATGAAAATTCACATTGAACCATATTTATTTTTAAAAAATAAAATAGGATCACTCCATAGTGAAGTGATAATATTAATAAAATACTTATCTTGAAACCCATTTAAGTATTTTTTCAATTCAAAAAGTTTTAGTTTACCCAATCAATAAGAGAGTTTTGAAATAGGCTTAAAATTAGGCACCAAGTTAATAGTAAATTAAACCAATTGATTAGGAATGAAACTAGTGAAATCATCAATAAATACATAAAAATATTCATTTACTATTAGGAAATCACTAATCTGAACAACTTATTTCTTATCAATAACATGAGACAGGTAACTATCACTTCCATACCAAATCAATTTCTTAGAATATTGGCAGTTTATCAATTCTATAAAATAATTAAACAAAACTTTCGTAGGTATATAATTTATATTATCATGATAAACTGAAATCCAATCCATACCCAAAATAATGTAAACATCTACTATGGTAAGTTCAATAATATTTTGAGAAAATACCATCCCACTAATAACAATATGAATATTCCTATAAATATTTGTTTCTTTAAAATTTCCACCCAGAGTATTCACAAAAAGTTCAATATAATTTTAATAAGGAGATATTACCATATTAATTTCAAATTTCTCAATTATAAAGGAATGCGATGGTCTAGAGTCAAACAAGGCATTGGCATAATTTGAATAAATATGTAACATTACTATCACTACTTGATTAAATGGTCCAACATCAACTGTAGTAAGAGAAAATTATTTTTCCATAACTTTTTTCCTTAGATCATGATTATTTATACTAAGAGTAATTAAATTTGGTCACATGTTAGCATAATTACCAAACTCATTGTAATTTAAGAATCTTACCAAAAACTTTTCATTATTTTTTTGATTATTTTTTTACATTCATAGGCCACATGTCTAAAAATTATAAATTGGAAACACTTCCCAGATTTTATAATAGATTCTACAAGATATTTTCTTTAAAACTTATCATAATATGGGATCTTAATTTTATTACCTCCGGGTTTCTTTAACAGATTCTTCCTTATTTCTTACCATATGTACATTCTATTCTACCTGTTTTCAGGGGATACATGATTATAGGTAAATTAAATTTATAACTTATCAGTAATTAGAACAATTTTCTCATAAATTTTTAATTCATGAGAAGTCAATTACCATAAATATCATAATTTCAATTCTAATTAAAACTAATTAATTTTACAAGCAAGATCATTGATAAAAGTTGGTGGACACATTTCCAATTGAGTGAAGTTTACTTCATACATGGCCACTGAATCTCTTTCATTTTATCTCAATTCCAAAATTTTTTCAATCTTATGTTAAATATCATTAGGAAAATATTTATCAAATAAAATAATATTAAATTCATCACACTCCAAGCCATAAACCACTTATCTTTCTCCATTTTTCAAAGTAATTGAACACCACTGGTCATCTTAAATGTAAAAAAGATAAATAGAAATATTTACCATTTGATGGTCCAAAAAACAATGTCTTTGAATGTGTTTTCCAGGTATTTAATATATATATCATCTACCATAGGGTCATATGATCCACTAAATTCTATAAGGTGCTGTTTCATGAAATGATCAACTATAGAGTTGTTCCTTTATGGAGAACATGGTTTATCTTTCCCATAGATGCCACCACCATTTATATAATGTGTCAACTAATAAATCATATTTAAACACTTATATTTTCCAATTACAACCATTTCATGTTGTTAATTTGGAAGGATTTCATCATCTTGGTGCTTTCAAATTTTAGCTTCCCTATTTCCTATATGGAAAACAATTCTGAATAGACATAGTTTAGATGAATCAATATGGTAATATTAAAATGGTATAATAAAAATAAATTATAATATATTAAGGGAATTTTATTTTTTCATGACCCCCTCCCCACAATGTGTACCCCTCTTGGGTCGGAAATGTGAGAAGGGAGATAATGACCCCCGAGTCCCGCCTCCAGTAGGCCCCGGGTTGGCGACTAGCACCGAGGGTATAATAAACACACAAATGAATGGCATTACCCTCTAAGATAACACATGAAGAAGAGAGAGATGAGATAGACACCAATCAAATCCAACTCAGAACTGGAATATAAATGAAACCCAAGTGCATATATGAAATGTCATGCAAAAGTACTACAACAGGAAGTGAAAAACTGCAAGTACCCAAAAGAAAGTAAAAACAACAACAACCACAAGCACGAATAGCTCCTACAACCCCAAGCTAGTAGAAACCATCTTGATCTTCAACCTGCTTCAAGTGACCTGATAAACAGTTTATATATACATAGTGTGAGTATAACAGTATACTCTGTAAGATCCTCCTCAAAGCCTCTCGTGCAAAAGTAAAGAAAGCATGCTAAGCACAGTGAACAACAAGTGAAATTAACTCGTCACCAAAACAGGTATACTAAGTTCCTGACCTCGACATGGCTACACTCAACAAGTAACGCATACAAGAATATATAATATAATAAAAAATATCAAGGGTACCTCGCTACCACTTCCCCACTGGTTTGCCGCTTTGACCCAACGTCGCACGTCCTGAGCATCTCTCTCTAAAAAGGCTTGCCTGAAGACACCTGGGCGAAGCACCAAAACATGCACCTCGTGCAATAAAACCACAACGTCCATGTAAGAAAAGTAACCAGGTAGTTTCTGGGAGCCACCATAGCTCGCATAACGTGTATCATACGTTGAGTATTATACCTCAAGCCATCACAGTCCATACACTGAGTAATAATCCTCAAGCCACCACAACCTATACAGGTTACACCAATATTAGTCCATAGAAAACAATATCCAGAATATATGTGTGTGAATGACCACAAGCCATTACATCCCTTTACACATATATATGGGGAAAACTAACCAATGTGTCTGCCAGCATAAGTAACTACCACGATAAGAGAGCGGGGCCAAAGGGGGTAGTCATCCATCCATCCTCCCACCAGAATGTTGGGGAAAATACCCCCCAGGGATCAGAATTCTCAGGGTGTCAGTTTCCCTTATTGACAGGGTGGAGTAGCGTATAGAAACAAAAAAATTAAAGAATATATTATATCTCACAACCACACTATGGGCATTACCTAGTCTTAGACACAACTGAAACTAATGTCTCTTAGACTCCAAGATGCTACTTCTATGACTAGGTATCCTATAAGCATACAACCATTTAAAGAGATTTATTAGACTACTTCATTCCCTTTTTATTAGTAACACTTTACGTTAGTTAATTATTTAAACATTAATTAACCATGAAAAATTACACATTAAATTTCATTAGCATCATACCCAATTCAACTATTCCTTCAAAATTAAAACCTCATCATTATGTTCCAGAAACTCCATCCCCATGGGTTAACACCATTTATTCAATTAATCATTATAGAATTACTTTCCCACATTCCCAGGCATTCTAGAAAAACATTCTATGCAACTAAACACAAGCGGCTCAACACGGTGAGTAGATGTACTACCAGTCATGTCTTTTCCGCTTATAGAAGAGCATATACCCATACTTCCTTGAGAATATGGACATGGAAAGCAGTTGGCATACCCCGCATGTCCTTGACTCTTTTGGAAGAAGGATAAGTAAGACCAGTTGCCTTGATCAGTGGGGAAATGTAAAGTAGAAAAACAACCAAAAGAAACATCAAGCATCCAACAATCACATCTGTCCCATCCCATCATCCCTAGTGTCCTCCCCGACACCCAAATGCATAAACCAATGCATCTCGCCACTCTAGGCATCATCTTCTGCCACAACCAAAAAGGACTCTATACCTCTACAAATCACAACAATCATCCAAGATCACATCATATCACAAGCAATAGGAAAAAAAACATCACATTAATTGGGGTCTTCTCCCTTTAACAATCAACAGCGTAACTCAGACCCCTTTAAGGAATTATCAAACAAATAATTCTTTAACCCATATTGAATTAATACATTTATTATTCATAGGTTCCGAATTTGAGAAACCTAACCAGTAAGCTTATCACAAATAATTAAACATGCTTACTGCGCCAATTCGATTAACATCAACTTACAACAAGAACCAGATTTGTTTACATTCCTATTTATCTTTAGCGAAATAATTATCAATTATTCCCAATTTATGTTCATTACTGATTTCCATCAAGAATGAACAGCTAAGAAAAAAAGCATAGATATCACACTATTTATAAAAACAAGAGGCAATAAAATATGATTGATATCATTTTATTTATCCAGTTAAAATATTTATTATGTCAATTCCATTGTCATCCAGTAGTATTAAACATGCTATCAACATAGTTGCACGTAAATTAAAAGAGAAGCAACGAATCCCCTACCTCAAACAGTTCCTCACAATCTTTATCCACACAACGGGTCACAATCCTCCTATCGCGACAACTGCATCCACCTAAGGATGCCATGGTATGACCGCACCAACCAAACCCCAAGAAAAACCCCATTAGAAGCATGGACATTACCTGTTATAAAATGGAAAGGATAAATAAGAGAATATGATCCCCAAAATAATGACGTTAAAACATACCTTATATCGAATATTGACCGATACAACTCAGTTGCATCAAAACAGAGCAGAACCAATACAAGGAGTAAAGTTTGATTGTGCAACTCCTATGGGAAGGATTAAAGGTTCTAGTTTCTCATAGCTGAGAACAAAGAGGAAGAAAAAGGGAGGAATATATATCGTCCCTTTTGAAGATTTATTGGGGCAACGGTTTAAGATACTCTTAATTCCCCATTAAAAGAGGATCGCATTAACCCACACATTTTGACCAAGTAAAAACATCCTGGGCCCTAGGAATAATTATTATAGGATTTATGGCCTTTGAATCGGCCTTAAGAGCCCTTAAAATAAGGAATTAAATGTATTTTATGTCAAAGGAAGCATCAAAAGAGAAAAACTATAGGAAGCTGGAAAAAACGTTCACCTACCGTTACTGTACACCTACCGATCTGTGAAACCGATCTGTGAAACCAATCTGTGAAACCGATCTGTGAAACCGATATGTGAAACCGATCTGTGAAACCGATCTGTGAAACTGATATGTGAAACCAATCTGTGAAACTGAACTCTGAAACTGATATGTGAAACTGATCTATGAAACCAATCTATGAAACCGATCTATGAAACCGATCTGTGAAACCGATCTCTGAAACTGATCTGTGAAACCGATCTATGAAACCAATATGTGAAACCGATCTGTGAAACAAATCTATGAAACCGATCTTTGAAACCAATCTGTGAAATTGATATGTGAAACCAATCTGTGAAACCGATATGTGAAATCTATCTGTGAAACCAATCTGTGAAAGCGATCTGTGAAACCAATCTGTGAAACTGACCTGTGAAACCGATTTGTGAAATCGATCTCTAAAACCGATCTGTGAAACCAATCTGTGAAACCAATCTATGGAACTGATATGTGAAACCGATCTATAAAACCGATCTGTGGAACACTGTACACCTACTGTTACTATACACCTACCGTTACTGAACACCTACTGATAGAACAGTTCAAAAAACTGGAAACACTGTTCACAGAACTGTAAATTTGGAAAAGTGTTGGGGATAAGTCACCTTGACCTCCTGGAACACATCCAACAGCACATTTTCACAAAGTAATGGACCAAAGAGGTCCAGACCATTACATCAAATACCTCTCAAAACATTCTCATCCTCGAGAATTCAAAACCCACCAAAAGAAATGGGGTTCGAACAACCACCCATCAAGTTACCTCTCAAAAGAGAGCAAGCCACAAAAGAAACAAAAGAAAATTCATAATAAAACATGAGAGATCTAACCAGAAAGGGAACATCGTTACATGAAAAGAGTTAACCATCAAACGACACTGGGTACTGAGCATGTATCTGTGACTCACGTTCCTAGGTACTCTCCTCCATGCCACCGTGTCACCACAAGACAAGAACTAAGGGAATAGAACACCCGCACAACAGCTTCTCCTTGCGGTCTTGGATCTCCACAGGTCGCTCCTCAAAGGTTACATCATCATCAACATCGATCTCCCCCCAATCAATGATGTGAGAGTCATCATGAAGATAATGAAAGGGCTATGAAACATGGAAAACATCATGTATCCGACTCATCTATGGGGGAAGTTCTACTCGATACGCCATAGCTCCAACATGAGCTAACACCTCGAAAGGCCCAACTAACTGGGGAGGAATCTTACTTCCACGACCAAAAATTCACTTCCCAGGATGGGGAGTTACCTTTAGAAACAAATGATCTCCAATATTAAACTCCAAGGGTCTCCTCCTTTGATCAGCATATGATTTATGACAATCTTGCGTTGTATTCATCCTCTTACGAATCACCTGGACCATCTCTGTTGTATTCTGCACTAGTTTCAGTCTGAGAATTGCTGACTCTCTGACCCCAGTCCAGCACAACGGAGAATGGAAAGGCCAGACATAAAAGGCTTCAAATGATGCCATAACTATGGTGTAAAGAAAACTATTATTGTAAGAGAACCCCACCAAGGGTAAGTGCCTCATCCATGAACCTCAAAAATCAAGAACACAAGAGCGTAAGATGTCTTCAAGAGTCTGGATGGTTCGCTCTGTCTGACCATCCATTTGAGGATGAAAAGAAATTCCAAGGAATAGTTGAGAACTGAAATCATGTTGGAGACCTCTCCACACCCTAGAGGTAAAATGAGGATCTCGATCAGAAATGATCTTCCTAGGGATTTCATGAAGTCTCACCACCTCCTCTAGATACTGCCTTGACAAAACATCCACTGAGCTTGACTCCTTGATTGCTATGAAGTGGGCCGCTTTTGTTAAATGATCAACTACCACCCAAATAGCATCATGTACTCCCGGATCTCAAGGTAAACTAGTAACAAAGTCCATTGAGATGTCCTCCCACTTCCACTTATGGATCTCTAATGACTGGAGAAGACCACCAGGAACACGGTGTTCAGCCTTCACCTTCTGGTAGAATAAACATCGAGACACAAACTCTGCAACTGTACGCTTCAGCCCAGGCCACCAAAAATGGCTACTTAAGGCTCGATACATCTTTGTCACTCCAGGATGCACCGCTAAAGGTGAACTATGAAACTCTTTGAGAACCATCTCGCGCATCTTCAAAGGAACAAAAGCCTTCTATGATACAACACTCAATGTTTTTCATCTTCAGTCCAACCATCATAGGCCTCACCACAAACAATTCGGTCTCTACAGATTTCCACCTCTAGATCTCCCAACTCGAACTCTTCCACCTTTTGCATTAGGGATGACTGTACCGTCATCTGAAAAATACAAACTCTACCCCCAAATTATCCCATATCAATATGTAATGCTGAAAATTCTTCCACAACTCTCCAGGAATCACCAGATTCATGAACAACATCACTAAGAGATTTTGTCTTAGCGCATCAGCTACAACATTACCTTTTTTAGGCGTATATGATATTTCGAAGTCGTATTCCTGTAATAACTCCATCCAATGACACTGTCATAAGTTCAAGTCACGCTGGGAGAAAAAATACCTCAAACTTTTATGATTGGTGAAAACCACAAAGCGCTCACCTGTAACACCCCAAGCTTCCACGATACGCTTCTCTTTGAATAATACAGTAGCGTGTGTTGCACGCAACTTTGAGTTCTAACACACACCACAACCAATCAAACAAGCCGTTATGAATAGTAATACCCGCTTTTTAAAATTTTATAAATTTTATATTTTAAAATGGACTTCATTTTTGGATTCGGAATATCAAAATTAGCCTTGGGTGAATTTTTGGTATTTTTCTGAAAACATTAAATTTTTGATTAATAGTGAAAAACACTAAGTTATTAGTTGAAAACCGACTTTTTATTTAAATAATTATTTATTTTATTTAAATTTATTTTAGGTAAAAATAGATACGTAATACCTATATAAGTTCAATGTAATTCATCAGAGTTAGTTTATAATATTTTTAGACATATAAAAATATTATTGAACTTTTCACCGTCTTTTACCCACCTCCTAGGAGAATTTGCAAATTCACATAAAACTTAATTTTACCGCCTCTGTGAGTGAAATTTATAAAATACAAGAGACACGATTAATATCAAGGACAAAAATGTGGTTCAATAAGATAAAAATATTTTTTGGTGAATAGTAACTTTTTACTTTTATTTACCACGGTTAAAAGTAAATATGATAACTAAGGGTAAAAATGATATTAATATTACCCTAACACATGTCCTAATTATATTGGAAAAGTTTATCTAGAACAAAAACAACCTTAGGAATAAAATATTGTCATTTAGGTTCACTTGGATTAGATTAGGACATTTATTATTATTTAATTCAAAGAAGAGTTAAAAGAGTTAAAATCAAAGTTTATTAACTAAAACATTTTACATATAGGTTTTTAAAATAAAATAAATTCGATTATAAATATTAATTAGAAATCTAAAAAGCTTTCCTACATAATGGTATTTTAATTATAATTTTTAGACATTAAATAATTTAATTTATTTATGACACAATGGTGATACAATAATTACCTAATTAATGAAATATTAAAATAATTGATAATATAAATACCCAAATAAATGTAATTTGAGACTTTTTATGAATTACACTAATTTTATATTTTAATATGACATGTTATTAGTGATTTAATTATTTTTTTTCAAAGTAATTACACTGTTATGATTTTCAAAAAAATCACATACCAAATAGTGTCAAAATTGACATAAAAGAGTTTTTAAAACAAATATTATATTATTAATTGATATTCAATTCCTAAAAATATAAGGTTTGTCCAAGAGACTTATATAATTATATTTGTATCAATAATGGACCACTTGTGGGTCTCTTGGATGTATATAGTAAGTTTATCAACTATATAATATAAAAATACAAAGTGGCATGGTAAATGTCATACTAATTAACTAAGAGTTAAAACTAAACGATAATTTTAATATAATGTCCCAAACCTGTCTAAAATATATTTGTTGAAATTTTTTAAACCCATCCCCACTTTATACTTTGAATAATCCACTTTGGAGCCTTTATAAACCGAATATTAATTTATTATAAAATAATATTTCAAGCTTTTCCAAAGGTTCCCCTCACCCCTCTTATAAAAGGGAACTCCCCCTAATTCACAAATTAAAAGCCTTTTGTCTCGGCCAAACCCTGCCAAAATACTCTGTCAAATTCCCTCACTTCATCCTAGAGGCCTTAGTTTGGTCATAAATCCAACCTAAGGATCCCTTTTGATCAAATTAAAAGGAAGAACCCGAAGAAGAGGTAATATTTTCACCACCCTTTTTCAAGTTCATATCTTATTCAACTTCTTCATTCCTTGTTATTTACATTATAAAATAATAAATACAGTATATTATATATAATGTGATGTTATTATAAATATGTAACAACAAAATTAATTATTCTATCCATCCCTTGAATGACATGTCACCATACGTGCGTACGTATGACCTACCGTCTCCACGTCGTGGTGTAATTGTTATTCAATATATTATTATTTAGATGGGTATAATAATGATGTATAATTCATGTAAATAATAAATATAACATGATAATTATTCTGTATATATGATATACCATCCAATTATATATTATTTTAATATCAAAATAATGATATTGTCGCTCGTGCGTACATATGGACTACCGTCTCCACGAACGCGATGAGATTCATTCCCCAATGTATCCATTCAAGTCTAATTCTAATTTGATGATTAAAAATAATGTTTATGGACTTGATATCATTCTGGATATGAATAAAATACAACCTATCCAGAACAATCATGCCTTATGTAACAGAACATATAAAAGAAAACGATTAAGTTAACACCCGAAACAACGATAATACTAAAATATTATTAACAAAGCATTAATAGAAGATCATATATGATATAATAATTATGTATTTGGTTCTTTTGAAACTTAATAAAAATGTTTTAACTATTATATATGAGGTTAACATACCATCTAATAAGGAAAATTACAAGTTAAGGGTTTCTTTCACAATCTCTTCATTATCTGAGGCTGTTTTTACGTGATTATATACTGGGACCTCTTTATCATCCACATCCATGTTTCTTAAAAATGTATTTCAAATCATTCTTAATATTTTAAATACTATGGGATAAAGTCATTAATAACCTTGTTGACTTTTTATAAGAAGTTTATAAAGGAATATTTTTGTCGTTTTCCAAACATGGTCCTTTTTAACCTTTTCGACAGAATTAAGGTAAGAATGTCTTTTTTAAATTATACGACAGGTGAGGCTATTTTCCACCATTATAAAATCATCGAAGATTCCCTTACAATATTATATGAATATTTTCAAAGTAAATGTTTTATTTTATAATTATGCGACTTTTAAATGATTTCCAAAAAAGATATATTTCTCTCAAATAGTTTTGATTTCATCTATGTCAACATCCTTTGATGGATTTTAAGCTTATTTGAAGTTTATTTATTATGATACAAAACTTACATATATTATTGATGTTTTTGTGATATGTTTTACTATGGATGTGTTATTTTTATACCATTCATGGTTTATGGAGAAATCATTGACATTTCGTATGCTAGTTTTAATACGAATGTTTATGTTATGTTTAAACCTATTCATATGAGGAATGTATTGGACTTAATAAGTGACGGGTAGAGCCCGCTATAGCTCCTCGATGCATCAGTAGGTCTTATGAGACAAACTAGTGTCTTGGCACAAGGCCTTGACAAAATCTTATTTGTAGTTTTGGCACGAGGCCTTGGCTATGTGGTTATGATAGTCTGGCATTATGCATTCCATCATTATGAAAGTGGTTATTGATATTGCATGTGATTATTAGACTAGTAGAATATCCATGTGAATAAGTAAATGGAATTATTTCATTTTATCTTTGATATATTATGCTGAAGTTCATGTTTAAAAGGCTTTTGTTTTTGTTATACATTGCCTTAAATGTTTATGCTTATTTATTAAAGTTTCCTCTATATTATTATCCTTACTGAGCATCTGAGATCACCCATTTCCATGTTTTATTTTTCCTAGGATGTGAAGAAGTAATTTATGTATGACCTGCAGGGATAGTGTGAGGGGATATGAGTGTGGATTATGAAGACAAGATGTTGTTGTAATAGTTTTCACTTTATGATGTAACGAAAACTTCATAAATGTATCTAGTTATTCCAAGGCTATTAAACTAATCGGTCTTTCGAGACTTGATATTTTGTGATCATGATAATATTATGTAATAATGAACCGACTCTGGGTAACTGGGGTCAGGGCGTACAGTTGTTATCAGAGGAAGGTTAGTACAAACCTTGGAAGCTATATTTAGATAAACTCTTATTAGAGCACAGAGACCTAAGATGGAATTTGAGGATTAGTATAGAAGAACTTCCGAGAATTTTGGTATTGTAGAGATTTTGTGAGTTTTCAGAGAAATACATCCCTATCTAGATACGAGTAGGTAGAGGCATCTCTAGCACAGATGTACCTAGGTGTAAAACCTGAAAACACCGTTTTGATCTAGACTCGAACGGGAACTGGTGCATGATAACGGGCCTTACTGCACTCTTGGTTACGACAATCCTGGGGGATATGCTTAGGATAACTCTCATTTTCTTTACAAACCATTATGATGGGTTTATGAGTATATACTTCCTCAAAGAAAACATTTTTATGATTATGGATTATATCCATAAATAGTTCAATTTATGTTAAGTGTTTTATAAGAATGGAATTCTGTATTTTGATTCATAAACTGATCTAGTTTAGGCCATTGTTTAGAAATGGTTCCTAGTGGAAGAAATGGAAACCGTATCAATGCACGCACTCCATGTAGGGATTTCCCGCCTACTCAAGATAATTATAGTGGAGCTGTTGATACAACTGGTGCTGATAATCTTATCACCATACTGGGACAACTCACTCAGGTTATGAATAATAACCTTACCCATATGGAGCACCCTGATCCACATCATGGAGGATCAATGTTAAATCACTTCATGAGGAAACAACCACCAACATTCAATGGAAGTACAAATCCATTGGTATCTGAGCAATGGATAAGTTCCCTGGAGAAAATATTTTAGGCTTTGGGGATTAGTGAAAGGGAAAAAGTTATCATGGTAGTTTACCGCCTCATTGGAGATGATGATCAATGGTGGTCATTGATTCAAAACACGAAAAAAGATGATGAAGTATCAAATATGGAATGGAGGGAGTTCAAAGATCTATTTTTAGAAAAATAATTTCCTCATGACCATCGAGCATATGTGGAAAGGAAATTTCTAATTCTGAGACAAAAGGAGGATGAGAATGTCGCAAAGTATGAGGCTAACATTACAAGGTTATCAAGGTATGCTAGAGATTATATAAATAACCCAAGAAGTAAGATTGATCATTTCTTTGATGGGTTAAAACCATTTTTTCATCGAGCATTAGTGTCAAAATCCTTCTCGTTGTACGAAGATATTGTATCATGTTCTATCAAGACAGAAAAAGAATTCTCTATGTCTTATGACTTTAAAGAAAAGAAAGAGAAGAAGAGATCTGTTGATCAATCCGGGAATGGAAATAAGGGGAAGAAGGGAAAAGTTGAATATCCATCCTGCAGTAAATTTGGGAAGAAACACCTTGGTACTTGCTTTAAGGGAATGGGAGTCTGTTACAAGTGTGGTGAAAAAGGCCAAAAAGCTCGTGATTTCAAGGGAAAGAAAGAAGATACCGATGTTCAATGCTACAACTGTAGAGAGATGGGACATTATGCCAATGAATGTCCTAAGAGTCAGGAGAAATTACCTCAGAAAAGGCCAAGGGATCAAGGCCAAGATTATGCTATCACTACTGCTGAGGTAGAAGCTTCGAAAGATGTGGTGGCAGGTAATTTAATGGTTTCCTCAAGTTTAGAAATGCATTATTTGATTCTGGATCATCGCATTGTTTCATATCTTCCTAGTTTGCTAAGAAAATTAGATATTTCCAATTTTATTTAACAAAGGAGTTATCAGTTAAAACTCCTAAGGGAAGTATCATTGAAACAATGTTTTGTGAATCTGTTCCCATTAGAGCACATAAATGTTCTTTATCTGCTAATCTCATCGTCATACCTATGGTTGAGTTTGATATAATCCTCGGTATGGATTGGCTTTCGGACCATGATGAAAAAATTTATTATAAGAAGAAGGAGGTTACTATATTTGATGATGATGATAAAGAACACCTTATCTTTAGAGAAGAATCATCACCACCTAATTCTTATCTAGATCCAACCCCAGTAGCTATACTAAATTCAATTATTGGGGAGGAAGAGAATGAAATGACTGTGGGTGAGGAAAGGAATGTTCAAATAGAGGATGTACCTATTGTGAAAGAATATGTAGATGTGTTTCTGGAAGATTTACCTGGACATCCTCCAGAACGAGAAGTTGAGTTTTCCATTGATTTAATTCCTGGATCAAGGCCTATATCGAAGCCCCTTATATAATGGCCACTATGGAATTAGTTGAACTAAAGAAACAACTAGAGGAATTTAGTAATAAGGTATTTATTCGACCTAGTGTTTCTCCATGGGGAGACCCTGTCCTTTTTGTTAAGAAGAAAGATGGATCTATGAGGTTATGTATTAACTATATGGAAATCAATGCTATAACAATAAAGAACAAGTATCCCCTACCTCGGATTGATGATTTATTTGACCAACTACTTGGAGATCAATACTTATCAATGATTTACCTTCGGTCTAGATTCCATCAATTGTGTGTGAAAAAGGAAGACATTCCAAATACAACATTTCGAACCAGGTATATGCATTATGAGTTTACAGTAATGCCTTTTGGGCTGACTAATGTGCCCTCTGTATTCATGGATCTAATGAATAAGGTTTTTAAGGAATATCTAGATGAATTTGTGGTGGTATTTATTGATGATATCTTGGTATACTCCAAAATCTATGAAGATCATAAATATCACTTGCACATTATCCTGAAGACTCTGAGAAGACATGAATTATATGGGAAGTTTAGTAAGTGTGAATTCTGGATTTAGGAGATTTATTTTCTTGGCCATATTATCTCCAAAGATGGAATCTCTGTTGATCCTTCTAATACCAAGACAATCCAAGAATGGCCAGCACTGAAGAGTATAACTGAGGTACGTAGTTTTATTGGTTTAGCAGGTTATTATCGACATTTCGTCCAGAATTTTGCCTGATTGACTAACCCATTATTGAAGCTCACATGTAAAGGGTTTAAATTTGTTTGGAAAAAAGTGTGTGAAGAATTTTTTGAAGAATTGAAGAGAAGATTAGTCAATTCTACTATATTGACTCTAACATCGGGGAATGATGGGTTCGTTATTTATAGTGATGCATCGAAGAAAGGACTTGGTTGTGTCGTTATGCAAAATGATAGGGTTATTGCCTATGCATCACGACAGCTAAAAATTCATGAGAAAAACTATCCTACTCATGATCTTGAGTTAGCTGCTGTAATATTTTCTTTGAATATATGGAGACATTATCTCTATGGAGAAAAATGGGAGATTTATACTGATCACAAGAGTTTGAAGTATATTTTATCACAAAATAAACTCAACCTGAGGCAAAAAAGATGGTTTGAATTACTCAAGGATTATGATTTCACAATACACTACCAACTGGGGAAGGCAAAAAAGGTGGCAGATGCTTTGAGTATAAAAGATCATGGAGTTTTGAACAATATGAGAATTGAAAGGGATCCAATTTTCATGGATCTAGTGAAGATGGACATGGGAATAACCATGGAAGGTGAAACATAAATGATTTTTTCAAATGGTTGACAAACCATCTTTACTAGAAAGGATTTAGAATTCCCAGACTGATGATGAAGACTTTCAAAAGAAGATTAAAGCTGTGAATGATGGGAGATTGAGAGACTTTGTGTATGAAGATGGAATTTTGAAATTTGGGAAGAGAATCTGTTTTCTCGATATACCTGATATAAAAAGGGAATTTCTGGACGATTCTCATAGTTCCAATTTCTCTATACAACCTGGGAGCACCAAAATGTATAGAGATTTGAAGGAACATTTTTGGTGGGACAACATGAAGAGGGAGATTGCTGATTTTTTGTCAAGATGTATGGTTTGTCAACAAGTGAAAGCTGGAAGGAAACAACCTGGTGGAGCATTGCAACCTCTTCCCATACCTTAGTGGAAATGGGATAATATTATGATGTACTTCGTCATGGGGCTACCAAAGACTCCTAGAAGGAACGATGCAATATGGGTTATTGTTGATCGTATTACCAAGTCAGCACATTTTATTGCTATAAGGGAAGATTTAACACTTGAACGACTATCCAGACTATATATCAATGAAGTTGTGAGACTTCATGGAGTACCCCTATCTATTATTTCTAATCATGATCCCTGTTTTACTTTAAAATTCTGGAAGAGTCTTCAGAAGGCCTTGGATACTGAACTTCATTTGAGCACTGCCTACCACCCCCAAACAGATGGACAATCAGAACGTATTATTCAAACATTAGAAGACATGTTGAGATCCTGCTCACTTGACTTTCAGGGTATGTGGGATCAATATTTACCTCTGGTAGAATTTTCCTATAATAATAGCTTCTATTCGTGTATTCAGATGGCACCATATGAAGCATTATACAGAAAGAGATGTCGCACACCAACCTGTTGGGATGATGTTGGTGAAAGAAAACTCGTAGGTCCAGAACTGGTGGAGGAAACAATGGAAAAGGTGAAGGTAATCTAAAACCACATCAAAGCAGCTCAAAGTAGGCAGAATAGATATGCCGATAAATAAAGGAATGATTTGGAATTTCAGGTAGGAGATCATGTTTTTTTGAAGGTATCTCCATGGAAGGGAATTATACATTTTGGTAAGAAGGGTAAATTGAGTCCCAGGTATATCGGACCTTTCAAAATTCTAGAACGAATTGGGGTTGCAGCTTACCATTTGGCAATGCCGCCAAGTCTCTCCAAAGATCATGATGTGTTCCATGTATCACTGTTGAGAAAATACATTCCTGGACCAACGCATGTAATCACTTACGAGGAATTAAAACTGTAACCTGATCTGTCTTATTGCGAAGAGCCCATCAGTATTCTTGATACCAGAGAACAAGTGTTGAGAAACCAGACGACTCGTCTGGTAAAAGTTCTATGGAGAAACCATAAGATGGAAGAGGCAACGTGGGAACCCGAGGAACTTATGATGAATAATCACCCGAGTCTTTTTATACATTAATTTTCTAGAAATTTCGAGGACAAAATTATTTGAAGGAGTGTAGAATGTAACACCACAAGCTTCCATGGTATGCTTCTCTTTGAATAATACAGTAGCGTGTGTTGTACGCAACTTCGAGTTCTAACACACACCATAACCAATCAAACTAGATGTTATGAATAGTAATACCCACTTTTTAAAATTTTATAAATTTTATCTTGAAAAATGGACTTCATTTTTAGATTCGGAATATCGAAATTAGCCTAGGGTGAATTTTTGGTTTTTTTTCTAAAAACATTAAATTTTTGATGAATAATGAAAAACACTGAGTTATTAGTTAGAAACTGACTTTTTATTTAAATAATTATTTATTTTATTTAAAAATATTTTAGGTCAAAATAGATATGTAATACCTATATAATTTCAATGTAATTCATTGGAGTCAGTTTATAATAATTTTAGACATATAAAAATTTTATTGAACTTTTCACCGTCTTTTACCTACCTCCTATGAGAATTTGAAAATTCACATAAAACTTAATTTTACCACTTCTATGAGTGGGATTTTGAAAATCCTAGAGACACGCTTAATATCAAGGAGTAAAATGTGGTTCAATAAGATAAAAGTAATTTTTGGTGAATAGTAACTTTTTAGTTTTATTTACCACGGTTAAAAGTAAATAGGATAATTAAGGGTAAAAATGATATTAATATTACCTTAACACATGTCCTAATTCTATTGGACAAGTTTATCTCGACCAAAAACAACCTTAGGAATAAAATATTGTCATTTAGGTCCACTTGGATTAGATTAGGACATATATTATTATTTAATTCAAAGAAGAGTTAAAAGAGTTAAAATCAATGTTTATTAAATAAAACATTTACATATAGGGTTTTTGATAAGATAAATTCGATTATAAATATTGATTATAAATCTAAAAATATTTCCTACATAATGGTATTTTATTTATAATTTTTAAACATTTTATAATTTAATTTATTTATGACACAATGATGATGCAGTAATTACCTAATTAATGAAATATTCAAATAATTGATAATATAACTACCTAAATAAATTAAATTTGAGACTTTTTATGAATTAAAGTAATTATATAGGTTAATATGACATTTTATTATTAATTTAATTATGTTTTTTAGAATTAATCATGCTGTTATGATTTTCACAAAAATCAAATACCAAATAGTGTCAAAATTGACATAAAAGAGTATTTAAAACAAATATTATATTATTAATTGATATTTAATTCTTAAAAATATTATGTTCGTCCAAGAGACTTATATAATGATAGGTTTATCATTAATGGACCACTTGGGGGTTTCTTGGATGTATATAGTAAGTTTATTAACTATATAATATGAAAATACAAAGTAACATGGTAAATGTCAAACTAATTAACTAAGAGTTAAAACTAAAATATTAGGTTAATATAATAACCCAAACCTGTCTAAATTATATTTTGTGAAATTATTTAGACCCATACCTACCTTAGACTTTGAATAATCAACTTTGGAGCCTTTATAAACCGAATATGAATTTATTATAAAATAATATTTCTAACTTTTCCAAAGGTGCCCCTCACCCCTCTTATAAAAGGGAACTCCCCCTTATCACTAATTCACACATTCAAAGCCTTTTGGATCGGCCAAAACCTGACCAAATACTCTCTAAAATTCCCTCACTTAAACCTAGAGGCCTTAGTTTGATCAGAAATCCAACGTAAGGAGCCCTTTCTATCAAATCAAAAGGAAGAACCTGAAGAAGAGGTAATATTTTCACCACCCTTTTCATGTTCATTTCTTCTTCAACTTCTTATTTCCTTGTTATTTCCATTATAAAATAATAACTTCAGTATATTCTATATAATGTGATGTTATTATAAATATGGAACAACAAAATTCATTATTCTATCCATCCCTTGAATGACATGTCACCATACGTGCGTACATACGGCCTACCGTCTCCACGTTGTGGTGTAATTGTTATTCAATATATTATTATTTAGATGGGAATAATAATGATGTATAATTCATGTAAATAATAAATATAACATGATAATTATTCTTTATATATGATATACCATCCAATTATATATTATTTTAATATCAAAAGAATGATATTGTCGCTCGTACGTACGTACAGACTACCGTCTCCACGAAGGCGATGAGATTCATTCTCCATCGTATCCATTCAAGTATAATTCTCATTTTATGATTAATAATAATGTTTAAGGACTTGATATAATTATGGATATTAATAAAATACAAACTATCCATAACAAACATTCCTTATGTAACAGAACATATAAAAGAAAACGATTAAGTTAGCACCCGAAACGACGATAATACTAAAATATTAGTAACAAAGCATTAATAGAAGATCATATATGATATCATAATTTTGTATATGGTTCTTTTAAAGCATAATAACAATGTTTTAACTATTATACAGGAGGTTAACATACCATCGACTAAGGAAAATTACAAGTTAAGGGTTTATTTCACAATCTCTTCATTATCCGAGGTTGTTTATACGTGATTATCTATTAGGACCTCTTTATCATCCACATCCATGTTTCTTAAAATTGTATTTAAAATCATTCTTAATATTTTAAAGAATATGGGATAAAGTTATTTATACCCTTGTTGACTTTTTATAAGAAGTTTATAAAGGAATCTTTCTATCATTTTCCAAACAAGGTCCTTTTTAACCTTTTCAACAGAATTAAGGTAAGAATGTATTTTTTAACTTATACGATAGGTGCAGCTATTTTCCACCATTATAAAATCGTCAAAGCTTCCCTTAAAAGCTTATAAGAATATTTTCAAAGTAAATGTTTTATTTTATAATTATGTGACTTTTAAATGATTTCAAAAAATTGATATTTCTCTCAAATAGTTTTGATTTGATCTATGTCAACATTCTTTGATGGATTTTAATCTTATTTGAAGTTCATTTATTATGATACAAAACTTCCATATATTATTGAAGTTTTTGTGATATGTTTGATTGTGGATGTGTTGTTTTTATACAATTCATGGTTTATGGAGAAATTATTGACATTTCTTATGCTAGTTTTAATACGAATATTTATGTTATGTTTAAACCTATTCATATGAGTAATGCATTGGACTTAATAAGTGATGGGTGGAGCCCGCTATAGATCCTCGATGCATCGGTAGGTATCATGAGACAAACTAGTGTCTTGGCACAAGGCCTTGATAAAATCTTATTTGTAGTCTTGGCATGAGGCCTTGGCAATGTGGTTATGATAGTCTGGCATTATGCATTCCATCATTATGAAAGTTGTTATTGATATTGTATGTGATTATTCAACTAGTAGAATATCCATGTGAATATGTAAATGGAATTATTTCATTTTATCTTTGCCATATTATTCTGAAGTTCAAGTTTAAAAGTCTTTTGTTTTAGTTATACATTTCCTTAAATGTTTATGCTTATTTATAAAAGTTTCCGCTATATTGTTATCTTTACTGAGAATCTGAGATCACCCCTTTCAATGTTTTATTTTTCCCTGGATGTGAAGAAGTAATTTATGAATGAACTTTAGGGATATTATGAGGGGATATGAGTGTGGATTATGAAGGCAAGATGTTTTTGTACTAGGTTTCACTTTATGATGTAATGTGAACTTTATGAATGTATCTAGTTATTCCAATGCTACAAAACTAATCGGTCTTTCGAGGCTTGATCTTTTGTAATCATGAAAATATTATGTAATAATGCACCGACTCTGGGTAACTAGGGTCGGGGCGTTACATCACCAATGAGGTAATGTCTCCAAAACTTTAAAGAAAACACCACGGCTGCCAACTCAAGATTATGGATGGAATAGTTTCATTCATAGGGACGTAACTGTCGAGACCCATAAGAAACAACTGACCTATGCTACATGAGAACGCAACCTAACCCCAAATGTGAAGCATCATAGAAAACATCAAACTGAACTCTCTCAGATGGAAGACAAAGGACTGGAGCACTTACTAACTTCTCCTCTAGATACTCGAAAACTACCTGAAACTAATCAGTCCATATGAATTCTTGATCCTTCCGGGTCAAATCTATCAGAGGAGTCGCAACGCATGAGAAATTGTCTACGAACCTCCTGTAGTAGCTTGTGAGACCAAGGAAACTTCACACCTCTGATACTGTCTTGGGGGCTGCCCAAGACACAACTGATTCAATCTTCTATGGATCCACAACTACTCCCTGTTTGGACACAACATTACCCAAGAAACGAACTTCTCGAGCCCAAAACTCACACTTCGATAACTTCCCAAACAAACTGATGTTGACAAAGAGCTCTCAAAATGGATTGTAGATACTCTGCATGCTCCTCTTCAAATGTAGAGTACATAAGGATTTCATCGATGAAAACTACCACAAACTTGTCCAGGAACTCACAGAACACAGCATTCATCAATCCCATGAATACATCTAGAGAATTCGTCACGCCAAACAACATTACAATGAACTTATAATGCCCATGATGACAACATAAAGCAGTCTTCGGGATATCCTCATCCTTCACATGCATCTGATGATATCCTAACTGCAATTCGATCATTGAGAACCAAATTTCACCCTTCTGTTGATTGAATAATTCATCAATCCGTGGAAGAGGATATTGATTCATTATTTTCAATTTATTCAAGCGATGATAATCGACACACAACCGCAAACTACCGTCATCCTTCTTTACGAACAAAACAGGTGCACCCCACGGCGATACACTTGGCCGAACAAAACCACACTATAACATAGCATCTTGTTGTATACATATCTCTCATAACTCAGAAGGGGTCATCCTATATGGAGAAATAGATATAGGAGACGCTCTTGGCTGTAGCTTGATCCAAAACTCGATCTCTCGTCGAGGGGGTAATGCTACAACCTCTTTTGGAAAGACGTCAGGGTACTCCTCTATGACCCTAGGAAATGCCAACTGCTGAACCTCTGAAGAACTCAACATCATATCATCCATCATGGATGATAAGGATGGAACATGCCTATGACCCATCTGAGGGTCTCTCTCACAAACAAATACCACTTTCTCTTCATCCTCACCAATGAAAATGACCTTCTTTTTGAAGCAATCCACGATAGCCTACACTGAATACAACCAATCCATGCTGAGGATGACATCATATGGTTGTATTCATAAACATAAGAAACCTCCCCAAGAGCGGTGTTTCCCCAACAATAACTCATTGTCTCTACATACTTCAAACAAGTCAGCTTGAACTCCAACTGGCGTAGTCAACGCCAAGGGAACTGGAAGCCTGTCTACCTCAAGTCCCAAAGCATGGACAAGGGTATGTGATATGGAGTGTGTCGCTCCTAAATCAAACATGGCATATAGCAAGGTATAAAACAAGAAAAGGGTACCTCAAATGATGTCTGGCTCGCCTGGAGTTCACAACGCTAGAGCATGAAGCTGACCACGACCTCCTCCATGGCCTCTCTGACCTTGATGATGACCAACACCACTACCGCGCTCTACTCTCTAAGGGCGGGGAGCATCATGGGGCTGTCCTCTGCCTGCCCTATCTACCCTCTACTGATCTAAATCTGGTGCAACTGGCTGCTGCTGCCTTGGCTGGAACTGCCTCAATGGAGGAACCTGGAGCGTAATGCCCGGTGCATGATGACCACTCTGAAAGGTCAGGCACTCCCGCTGCTGATGGCCACGACCACCACAAGAAAAACAAGCACCTGATCCCTTAGCATAAGCCTGAGAGTTGAGGTATCTGAAAAAATGAGATGTGAAGGGCTGGGACCTACCCCCAGCTGAACGAAAACTCTTCTGACCTGAAAACTTGGAACCCTGGACCACAACTCTGCTTTGTGAGGAATCATGCCGATTCTCTTCTCGTGATGATCCAGTCCTGGCCAAAGTCCTCTCAACAACCTCTACCCTCGCCAGTACCTCAAGATATGTTTTCAGCATAAATGGGGTGACCTGGATCTGGATCTCTGGATGCAAAGCCTCCTTAAAATGCCTTTCCTTGGCCTCCTCATTTGGTAACATTTCCAAAGCACATCATAAAACGTTCCTGAAACGGATTCCAAACTCTTGAACACTGGAGGTCCCCTGTCGAAGGGTAAGAAGCTCCTGGCGACTGGACGCCTTTGCAGTTGAAAAAAGAAACTCAACTCAAAACCTGTCTCGAAAACTCCTCCCATGAGATCACCAACTCCTCATGATCCCTGAGGAATAAGAACCACCACTACCTCGCTACTCCATGTAGAATCATCAAAACCAAGGACACCCAGTGCTTCTTCTGAACATGAATCGAACAGAAGATGATCTCGACCTCCTCTAACCTGTCTTCTGTGACTGCATTTGAAATAGAGCCCTCGTACTTCTGCAGACTCTGGTGCTAAAACTCTCAAAGTGCCTTCCTCCAAGTGTCGACATCGTCAAACTCTACCCTATGGAGATCTGTTGGAATAGCCTAGTGGACATTTTCAGTGCAAACCTGATGAGGATGTCGACCTGGAGCCATAAATATAAAATAAAAAACCATTAGAGATCCTAAACCTGGAATATGGAAGACTCAAGATTAATTAATTAATTGTTTTTTAGTCATTTTAGGTTAACCTATCCCAAGTTCTACCGATACAAACAAAGTCACAACAAAGAATGATGCATGATCCTTTCCTAGGTCTCTACCCTGCAACTAGTATAACCTTGTTTAGTAGCCATTGTAAACTTAAAGGTCCGTATATCTGATCATAGGGGGCACTAAACCCCTATGTCTCAGCTAGTATCCAGTGTTTACCTCACTTTCTAAACATGAATTACAACTTTTCCCTGCTAACCCATGCAACCTCACCTATGCCTAACTCTAAACTCCATCCTATCCCTCAACCAGACCTCTGATACCACTCTGTCATGACCCCCTCCCCACAAAGTGTACCCCTTCTGGGTCAGCAATGTGTGAAGGGAGATAATGAACCCCTGAGTCCCGCCTCCAGTAGGCCCCAGGTTGGCGACTAGCACCGAGGGTATAATAAACACACAAATGGGAGGAATTACCCTCTAAGAGAACACATACATAAGAGAGAGATAAGATAGAAACCAATCAACTACAACTCATATTTGGAATATAAAATAAACCCAAGTGCATATATGAAATGTCATGCAAAATTACTACAACTGGAAGTGAAAAATTGCAAGTACACAAAATAATGTAAAAAAATAGCAACTACAAGCCCGAACAGCTCTTGCAACCCCAATCCAGTAAAAACCAGCCTGATCTCCAACCCACTCCAAGTGACCTAAAAAACAATTTATATATACATAGGGTGAGTATAATAGTATACTTAGTAGGATCCTCCCCAAAGACTCTCGTTCAAAAGTAAATAAAGCATGCTAAGCACAGTGAATAACAAGTGAAATTAACTCGTCACCTAAACATGTATACTAAGTTCCCAACCTCACCATGGCTACACTCACCAAGTATCATATACAAGAATATGTCATATAATAATGAATATCAAGAGTACCCTGCTACTACTTCCCCACTGGTTTTCAACATTGCCCCTACGTCGCACGTCCTGAGCATCTCTCTCCAAAAAGGATTTCCCGCAGACACCTGGGTGAAGAACCACAACTTCCTCCTCATGAAACAAAACCACCATGTCTACATAAGTAAAGTAACCAGGTAGTTTTTGGGAGCCACCACAGCTCACATAACGTGTATCATACGTCAGTTATTATACCTCAATCCATCACAGCCCATACACCGAGTAAGGATCCTCAAGACATTAGAGAATATACACGTTACACCTATAGTAGTCCATAGAAAAATATATCCAGAATATATGTGTGTGAATAACCACAAGACATTATATCCCTTTACATACATATATGGGAAAAACTAACCAATGTGCCTACCAGCACAAGTAACTACCAAGAGAAGAGAGCGGGGCCAAATGGGGTAGTCATCCATCCATCCTCCCACCATAATGTTGGGGAAAACACCCCCCAAGGCTCAGAATCCCCTGGGTGTCAGTTTCTCTTACTGACAGGGTGGAGTAACATATAGAAACACAAAAAGTATAGAATATATTATGTCTCACAACCACACTATGGGCATTACCTAGTCTTAGACACAATTGCAGCTAACGTCTCTCAAACTCTAGGATACAACTTCTAAGACTAGGTATCCTATAAGCATAGAAACATTTAAAGAGATTTATTAGCTTACTTCATTCCGTTTTTATTATTTCTACTTTACGTTAATTAATTCTTTAAACATTAATTAACCATGATCAATTCCACATTAAATTTCATTATCATCATACCCAAGTCAACTGTTTCTTAAAAATTACAACCTCATCATTATGTTCCAGCAACTCCATCCCCATGGGTTAACACCATTTATTCAATTATTCATTATAAAATTACTTTCCCACATTCCCAATAATTCTAGAAATACATTCTATGCTACTAAACACAAGGGGCTCAACACGGTGAGTTGATGTACTACCCATCGGTTCTTTGCAGCTTATAACAGAGAATATACCCATCCTTCCTTGAGAATCTAGACACGGAAATCATGTGTCATACCCCGCATGTCCTTGCATCTTTCAGAAGAAGGATAACTAATACCAACTTCCTTGAGCAGTGGGGAAAATTAAAGTAGATAAACAAGCAAAAAAAACATCAAGCATCCAACAATCACATCCATCCCATTCCATCATCCCTAGTGTCCTCCCTGACACCTACATGCATAAACTGATGCATCTCCCCCCTATAGGCATCATCTTCTTCCACAACCAAAAAGGCCTCCATGCCTCCAAATATCACAATATCTATCCAGGATCACATCACATCACAAGCAGCTAAGAAAAAAAACATCACATTAATTGGGGTCTTAGTCCTTTAACAATCAAGAGGGAAACTTAGAACCCTTTAAGGAATTATCAAACAATCAGTTCTTTAACCCATCTTGAATTAACATATTTATTATTCATAGGTTCCGAATTCAGGAAACCTAACCAGTAAGATTATCAAAAATAATTAAACATGGTTACTGCACCAATTTTATTAACATCAAATTACAACAAGAACTAGAGTCCTTTACATGCCTCTTTATCTTTAGCCAAACAATTATCAATTAATCCCAATTTACATTCTTTACTAATTTCCACCAAGAATGAACAGCTAAGAAAAGCAAGCATAAATATCACACTATCTAGCAAAACAAGAGGCAATAACATATGATCGATATAAATTTATTTATCTAGTTAAAATATTTATTATGTCAATTCCATTTTCATCTAGTAGGATTAAAAATGCTATCAGTACAGTTGCATGTAAATGAAAATATAAGCAATGAATCCCCTACCTCAAATAGTTCCTCACGTTCTTTATCCACACAACGTGTCACGATCTTCCTCTCGCGACAGCTACATCCACCCGAGGATGCCACAATAAGACCGCACCAACCAAACCCCAAGAAAAAACCCATTAGAAGCATGGAGATTACATTTTATAAAATTTAAAGGATAAATAGAAGAAGATGATCCCCAAAGTAACGATGATAAAACATTCCTTATATCGAAGATTGACCGATACAGCTCGGTTGCATCAAAATAGAGCAGAACCAATCCAAGGAGTAAAGTTTTATTGGGAAAATCCTATGGGAAGGATTGAAAGGTTCTAGCATATAATATCCATGAACAAAGAGGAAGAAAAAGGGAGGAAGACATCTTGTCCCTTTTGAAGATTTATTTGGGTGATAGTTTAAGATACGCTTAATTCCCCATTAAAATCGGATCACATTGAACCACACATTTTGACCAAGTAAAAACATCCTGGGCCTTAGGAATAATTAATATAGGATTTATGGCCTTTCAATCGGCCTTAAGAGTCCTCAAAATGATATATTAAATGTATTTTATGTCAAAGGAAGCATCAAAAGGGCAAAACTGTAGGAAGCTGGAAACACTGTTCACCTATAGTTACTGTACACCTACCGATCTGTGAAACCGATATATGAAACCGATCTGTGAAACTGATCTCTGAAACCGATCTATGAAAACGATCTGTGAAACTGTTATGTGAAACCGATTTGTGAAGCTGATCTATGAAACAGATATGTGAAACTGATCTGTGAAACTGATCTGTGAAACCGATCTATGAAATGGATCTGTGAAACAGATCTATGAAACGGATCTGTGAAACTGATCTGTGAAACCGATCTGTGAAACCGATATGTGAAACTGATCTGGGAAACCGATCTGTGAAACCGATCTGTGAAACCGATCTATGAAACCGATCTGTGAAACCGATATGTGAAATAGATCTGTGAAGCCGATCTGTGAAACCGATCTGTGAAAATGATCTGTGAAACACTATACACCTACCATTACTGTACACCTACCGTTACTGTGCACCTACCTTTACTGTACACCTACCGATAGAACAGTTCATAAAACTGGAAACATTGTTCACAGAACTGGAAATTTGGTAAAGTGTTGTGGATAAATCACCTTGACCACCCGGAACACCTCCAACACAACATTTTCAAATATTAATGGACCGGAGAGGTCCGGTCCATTACAAATTTAATTATCCCAACCTCTAAAATTTTCTAAACTGACCTCCCATATGAACTATAAGGACATAATTCTTATTCAACACATAATTTCATTTTAAGATAAATATTCATCTTCTTTCATTTGAAGGATCCTTTCAAGTTTAGTGTTTTAGATAATTAGGTCATAAATAATATATAAAAAAACCTTAAAATACATGTTTTATACTTCCACTTATTATCAATTTTTTCTAAAATATAATCCTTTTAAAAATAAACATGTTTTATTGTCATGAAAAATCTTCACAATTTTCAAATTGGATTATTCTTTATTCCAAAAAACCATAAAACCTAAAAAAACCCATTTAAAAATGTGATATGAGAACAAAAAAACTTATTATGGGTTATAAAAATAAAGAAACCAGTTATTCTATTTTAGAACCATGAGATCATAAAAATATTTTTTCTTTAACATAATTAACTTCAAGCTCAAATAATCATTTATGAACACATGAAATTAGCTATACTACCCAAAATATTTTAATGAAATAGTTTATAATGAAACATAAATGAGAAAATAAAAATAATGAGGGTTTATTAGAAAATATGAGAAACCATGAAGAATGTTTAATAGAAAATATAAATTTTTACCCTAAAAGGGAATAATCCTTCAAATAAAAAGATCTTTAACTTGCCTTTTGAAATCAATTTATTTCCACAAAAACTCATTTTCAAGTACAGAAAATTCCTGAAGGTTCCCTGGGTTATAATCTTACAATAACCCTTATAATAACCCTTACAATTTGAATAACCATATGGTCATCTTCCAAGATAATTATTTGGAGAACATAATCATTACCCAATGCATTGAAGAGCTATATGTGGCTCACCCAGCATCATGAGATATATTGGTCTCACCCATCATCATGATCTATATCAGGACCAACCATTAAAATAAGTTTTTCTCAATTACCATATCATGAATAAAATATTTTATAATTACACATTTTCATTATAGATCCCTTGAAAAAATCTCCTAAACCCTTATGAAAAACACTTTTATACATCAAAATACCCCTTCCTTTTTTAAAACCCCATTTTCTGAAAAAACCCCAAAAAAAGGAAAGAGGGATTTTCCATTGAATAAAATAATAAATCATGTAATCTAATAAAACATAAAATAAATTTCATAGTGGTAGGAATTTTTTTTTGGTTTATGTAATAAATTGAATATTACTTTTTTCCATTTTATAAAAAAGACATAACATTTTGTAAAATTATTTCATTTGAATAATATTAAAATAAAGTAAAAAATAGATATAAAATGACTTTTATAATTATTTAATTTCAATATAAATAAATATAAAAAATAATATTTAGAATATGGTCATGAAATAAATGTAGTTTGAAAATAACTCTTTAAACCATTTAAAATGAGTTTTAAAGTTAAAGTTTCGCTTACCTCATGTTAGACTCTTCACAAAAATTATATATCTTTTGAAAAATAAAATATTGTTAATAATTTATTTCATAATAAAAAAAATTCATTATTATTATAAATTTTTTTATATTTATTACCATGTTATATTAAATTACCTAATCATATAAGTTTATGTGGGATGTTTTGATGATATTCGGCTCAAATGTCCAAAAATGACTTCGATAAGTTAACTATGGTGAAAAAGGTTATTATTTCATCATATATCCAGAATATTAATAATGTAATAATTATAATTTTAATAAATAAATTATACATTTAAAACTAACTTTTAAATTCATTTTATAATAATGAAATACACAACACTAAAGGAGATGGTATGCCATACATACGCATGACCGATGTTTCCATTTTTCAATGATCATGATGAAAAGAAGGTAAATATTATTTTATCATTTTAAATGATAATTATATCACTAAAATCATATTATCTCATCAAATAAATGTATATATATATCATTCATGTGATGTGGTGATGAAAAATGAATCACATCACTTCATGGAGGTGGTAGTCTACACATACACACAAATGACGTTATCATTTTTCAATGTACGGAGAGGTAATAAAATATATGATATATTAATTTTTTAAAATTATAATTATTTAATTAATATAATTATATATATATTTAATTTATCACTACAACTATCTGTAATATGCGGTGATGGAAAGAAAATTACATCGGTTCGCAAGGCGGTAGTCTGTCGTACACACTAATGATGGTTTTGTTTCCCATTTGATGGAATATGAGATGGATATAAGTTATTAAATAGACATAATAAAATTTCAGTATATTTTAGAAACTTCTTTATTATTTCAGGATGGTTGAAGAATATTTGAGGTAGGTAGAAGAATAAATAAATTAAAATTATCTGGTTAAGAACTATAACTCTTCTTTGGATAACCTCTTTAGATTTATACCAAAAGGCTACGTATGATAAATTTAGGATAAAAAAAATACCTTTAAGACATGGTTTGGTATTTTGGTAAGGTATTTGGGTAGTGATTTATTAAACTAAAATGATTTTTAATTGTGAATAAAATAGGAGAGGGGATTCCCTTTTTTAAAGGTAGAGAGGGGAAATCTTGGAATTTCATATAGTATTAAATAAATATAAATTAATTTTCATGTTAAAGTGAATCTAAATTTAAATAATTGAAATATAAGATTAGTTTGAATCTAAATAATTTCATATAATAAAAATATAACAAGTTTAGGTGGTATTTTCATCCTTTTTTAACCCCCCATTAACCTTTTTGATGATTACCGAGATAACAACGTTTTTTTACTCTTTATGGGTCAAGATAGTTATTATAAAAGTAAAATAATCTCATAAATGGAAGATAGTTGATATTTTAAACCATATAAAAATAAATTATATGAATATATGATTTTTGATAATTTTAAATAATTTAATAAAATATTATTTATTATAAAATATCATTAATGCCATTTTTGAAACTATTCATTTTATTTGACTATGAAAACTACACGAAAGCAATGAAATTTGAAAATAAAACATTACCAATCTCAATATTTTTTATATTTACCTATAAAATTATTGGGACACGTTAAATTTCCCCAAAAATTTTATTTTTACAGTTTTTAATATTATTTTATTTATTTTTTACTTCTTGCATAAACATTGTGTCAGTGTTGTTTAATAATTTAGGGTAACTGTTTAATTAAAAATAATTAAAAATAAACCCATGATAAAATAAAAATTATATTTAAATTAAAAAATTAAAACAAAAAATATTTTATTTTTATCCCTACGATAAAATATTATTGATATTAAAAGAAATAAAGTAACATTTTTAACTTTATTATTTTATTAAAAATTATAAAGGAAAAAATCAATGAAATATGGCACCATATTTCCATATTTTTAAAAAATGTATTGACATGGCTATAAAATACTCCTTAAATAGTATAAAGGATTTTTTAGGGTCATTATTTAGTCATTAATTTTTTTAACCTTAATTACCCGATTTAATCTTATTGTGGCAACAAAAATTTAATAAGTTTATTATTCACAATGAAAAGAAATAAAAGGGAATAGTTTACAAAATTTGGATGTCATTATTAAAAATATAGAATCCATTATTATGATTAAATTTCTAAAAGAGGTATAATTTAATTTAAAATAAAACCCACAAAATGCGATGAAAATATTTTTTTTGAAAAATGTATTTTTAGGTATAAAAATGTTTTTATACATAATTTAAGTATAAAATTCATTTAAGATACCATATTTTAAGTTTAAAATCAATAAGGACTAATTAATTTTTAAAAAATATCCATAATATAATTTTACATTGTAAATAATTGAAATGAAAGTATATTTTTAAATAAAAATTAATATTTTCACTATTCATTAAAGAATAAATCTTTATAGAAAAATAAAAAAATTTCACCCTAAGATAATTTTAATATGATGATATAAAAAATTAAGCTAATTTTTTCAAATGAAAATTATTTAATTTGGAAATTAATCTTTTAAATAAAACTATATAATGTCTGAACCCCCAATTTTCTTAGAAATAAACTTTTTTTCTTTTTACTAAAAAATTTACTAATATTTTTATAATGAATATAACTCTATAAAATCCAATTAATAAATATACAAAAATTAATTATCATAAAATTACATTTGTTTTTATAGATAAACTTTACGTAATTATTGAACTCAATACAACTAAACTCAATGGAGGTATATGTATCTATAAAGTGTGCTGGGTTCATAACTTTGTTATTTTTATCATATTAGTAGAACAATTCTAGAATTATTTAATTCAACTCAAAACACCTTCATAACGTCTCAAAGACTTCTCAAAAACCTCAAATCATTTTCAAATGTCATTAAATGAATTTGGGAATTGTTAGATTAATTCTAATGGGATTCAAATCTCTTTTAAAGTCCCTGGAAACATATAAACTCAATATTGAGTATTATTATGAACCTTCAATGCCTTTATAATTTCAATATCAAACCCAATCAATATTATCCTTAATCAAAGAGATTATTTATCAATAAGTACATAATCTTTCATTTTAAATACCACAAGGATGGTTTTTTTAACTTCAGATAGCTCTCTTGTACCTATTCTAAATCTTCAATCTCCCTAAAAGATAGCTTCTTTACTTATTTTGAAACTTTTTTAAACAAAACTCTTTCCCAATGGAAGTATTCATTGATAGAAGGATCATATAAATAATCTTCAAATTTAGCTATTTTTACCCATTTTAACTATATCTATCACAATATTGGTAGCACCTTCAGCTTCATCATTGGGTGGATTCTTCCTTCATCACCCAACACACCATTAAACATTGACTTTCACAATGACAAAAAATACAACACTATATTCCCAAATAAATATAAATAATTAAAATTAAATATAATTGTATGTGTATCACCCCTTATTTATTATTATGTGTGGTAATGAATTTATATAGTTTTTTTATATAACCCAAAACCCTTGGTACCCCTTAAATGTGGATGATTATATATACAGAAAAGGAGTTCTAGGCTAGAGGATATGGCTCAAGACTGAGACAAGGTGAAACCAAACGATGAGATACATAGGTTAAAGGTGTAATATTTAAACTCAAGCTACATATCAACACATGGAGTTGTTCTACAAGGTTTAAGGGTTGGTTTATCAATTTCTCAATAAACCGACCAGTAATTAATATGGCATTATCATATCACATGGTTATTTTATTTTGTCACGTTCATTGTAATATATTAATTTATGGGATGAGTTGTATATTTGATTAGTAAACTGTTACACCCATCCTTGGTAAACTATAATATTTCATTTAATTTGAGTGATATTTTCTTTTATTTTATTATAGACAATATTTTCTCTAAAATTTGTAGTTTTTGAGAATGTATAACATGTCACACATTTAAGGTGCAAGGTTTTCTAAACCGTGCGACAACCTATGATAACCTATATAATTTTTTAGAGACAAATAACATAGTCAATGCTTGGATTTCTAAATTATGTGGCATTACCATATAAGGTTCTCTAGATCAACCAGTGTAGAGTTCTTGGTTGTTATATGGATTGGATAGGTGTGCAGTCAAACCATAAAAAGCATCCACGGGTTTAAAATTTTTAAAATCCAAAATTTTCTCTTAATGAATTTTACCCCTAAAGGGGTTATCACTATAACTATCAACCACACCCACTCATGATTGATTACTATAATTGGTTCCCATACCAATGCATCTCATCCCCCCTCTCCCTCTATTTTTTCTGATTTATTCTCCAATTATTGGTGCAATCATCTCATGTTGTAACTTCTTATCCTCCTCCTCATTTTTTTTGACTTCTTTTAATTTGGTTTATTTTCCTCTCTCATGGTTTCCAATATGTAGGTGAACCCAAACTTGGTTTAGCTCCTTTTTAGGTTTATTCTTGGTCCATAGTGTTCATTAGGATCAATCTGATGCTAGTAATTGAAAAGTTTGTTAAAGGTGATGGATTCGACTCTATTTAGGGAAGGTTACCCTTTGTTTGAGATTTTAAATTTATAAATACAATTAATTGATTGTATTAATTAGTGTTTTATTTTTTTATTAAGTAAACATATTATTTAAAATGGTTTGTATTCTTGGATTTGGTTTCTCTCTTTTCCCCATATTTTCACTAAATTTTGATCTTGGGTTTCTCTTATTAAAACACGTGTTCAAGATTTTTTTGAAATATTGAGAATGATAGACGATTTATTGGTTTTCCATATAATTTTTATTATGTAAAGTGAGAATATACAAGGATTTTTGTGTGTGTTTTGACTAGTTTTCTATAAAATCCTAATGTATGTTTTTCTCTAAAATCCATAAAGAGGTATGAAATTCATAAATCTACTAAATATAACTTATAAAAATATACATATAGGTATATATGGTACCCTCTCTATATATATTCATGCATGGTTTTGTGAATTATTGAATTTCTACAAGGGGTATATATATAAATGTACACATGTGGGTAGGTGTACAGAGTGATTTAGGAACTTAAAAACTTTGGATTGAAAGTGGTTTTTCAAATGAACAATGTTCCTTTAAAATGATGAGGCACATTTTTCAATTTGAGTTATTTATTTTGAAATTAAAACCCATCTTAAGAAATTACCATTGTCTGTGGAACATGGATACATGACATGTAACATGTGCTTGGTATGGGGATTGTTTAATTTTTGTTATTTGTTAGAAGGAAATTAGGGTTGCACTTCAAAAGGTACTCTGGAGGTGAAAATAAGAACTTGTTATTTTGGTCAAAAACATATGATATTCATGTATATGAAACTTTGGAAAATGCCCCAAAATTTATATATCATAGGAATCCTTGGTTAGGTAAGAGGGATCCCTCAGGACACATGGTTTAGTAGTTTAGTATTTCACTTTGATTATTGGCCCTGATATAGATTACTAATCTACTTATAGGATATTCCCCTAGGTTGATCCAGGGAGGGTGATGAAAAGTGTTGGGATTAGTTGATTGTTGGTATCTAACACTGATGGATATTTATTATTATAATGGTGATAGTTTTGTCCTAGACCATTTATATTAGCTCTTAATCTACCATGAGAACTTTTTCACATATATTTTAATTTCATTGTTTTTTGGAACATTTATTAAATAGTTTCCACTTATATTATTTATTGTTGAAACTCTTACCCTCTCGCATATTACTTTAGAATTTTTTATTGGAAATTATCTTATTCTTTAGAATAAACTTTGAAAATAAAAAAGGAAATGGTTTTTTAAAAATATTAGTTTGGAACTTGTTTTGAAAGAAATAGGAAACCATATTTTTATATATTTATATTTTCAAATTAGCATGAAATGGTTTTATATTTAAATGTAAAGAATATAGGAATGTTTACCTCTTGGAATCCATACTGATCATCTTGCCTCTCACACTTATTTTATCATTTTAGTTTCATGTTTAGTACAGATTTGGGTCACTCATTGGGTGAACATGTTCCAAAGTTTTTGGTGACTCTTGAGGTCACATGTATGAATGTTTAGTTTTTTTCTTTTCCATTTCCATTATTTATTTTATTTATTATATTATTTTTTAGTAATTTAATTATATAATAATTTAAAATTGTGTTATTATTGCTTCCCAAAACTTATTTCCCACTTGGGAGGATCAGGAAATCCACTTGAGCCTTATCACATGATATCTTGAGTGGTCAGTTTGGGGTTGAACCAGGCTAGTTTGGGACAAAATGGTATCAAAGAAAGTTGGTCCTTTTTATTTTTGGATGTTAATTAGTCAGTAGGTAGTATTTCTAGAAATATGTGGCTAGTGATGAGTCAGTTCTTCATCACCACATATTCAAGAGATCACTTAAGTTACCAATGTGGCTTAGGATTTTTGTTTCTAAAATTTGTGCTTGATTCACATATGTTTTCAAGGTTTTTAATCATTTTTAAGTGTTTTCTATTGGTATTGAGAGTTTATGGAATATTTTGAGAAGATCCAATGTTTTTTGAACATTTTTAGAGGGATTCATAGGGTGAACGGTTACTTTGCATGGTCTAGAAAACCATTCATAGACCATGTGACCATCTCTATCAACCTACTACGAGCTTCACATTATTAGAGTATAGTTTTTCAAATAGTGAGGATAAATTATGAACCATAGTTATTTATTTATAAAAATTAAATTTTTATTATTTAATTTTTGGGTTGTTTTCATTCATTATTTTTGTTGGTTTAAGATGATTTTTGTTTGTTTCCATTGATTTTTAATATCAATGTTTAATTTATAAAATAAAAACCATTGGTTGTTTAAAAATAAAATGAACATTGTTTGTTGTATTGAAAATATATAAAATGTGGAATGGAATGTTGGATGGGAAAATTTTAAATTTCTTTCTTTAATAACAAAATGTGTGTTAATTTATGGATTAGTTGGAATTAGACCCTCCCTTTATTTAACCCTTAGCATTATTTGTAAATGTTCACATATATATGTGTGTGTGTGGTAAGTACATGAATTTTCATATATGTAGGTATTCATGTATGTTTCAAATGATAAATATATGCGTTATTTTTTATATAATACCATTGTCAAACATAAAATTTCATAATTTTGATTTTGAATTCTAAATAGATGTTCAGAAAAGGGAATTTAATTTTTTTATGAATGAGTTTTATTTGACGTATAATTTTTGTGTTTTGGTATTTTATATATTTTATTTACATCATTGTATATTGGGAGTGAAATTGAAGTGGGTTTTTTTGGGTTATTGATTTGTGATTGGTATGCAGAGTTTCATTTTATGGCATGTTTTCATTTACTTTTGTGCTTCTTAATTTTAGAGTACTCTCCCACTAAACGCTAAAGAATATTTAAGATGATATGTGATTGGATATTCAACTATTTTATTTTTGGTTAACCAAGTATCATCTTAGTCATTTAGTTCATCTATTATCGACATAAATCCTAGTGGTTCTCATATAACTATTTGGTATCAATAATTTTTTTACAATTTCCATGAGTGGAATCCTCCTTATTTCTTCAGACACCCAAAACTAGGAAAATATAAGTAATGGTTGTGAATTATTAAGTAAATATTCATTTTAATCTATATTTCTAAGTCTCTTATGCATAATTTTCACACCATAATTTTAAAATTATTGATTAAGAAGTGGTGAAAGTCTTTTATTCACACTAACCCATAAACACACCACTCAAGGGAAAGACTCAAAGAAATTTTTATCTATAAGTAATTATTCAATGTTATAAGGATGGAAAAGTAATGAAATATTTTGGACTTCAGTAAGGTGACAAAATAGTGTTGGAATATAATAATATTTTTATATATTTGGTTTTATATCTTCCAAATATTTCTGATGATAAATCCTTGAAGGATCGATACTTTGGAAGGGGCTTCTAACCATAACTTCTTCTATTTTCCTCCTTTTCAACTTCAAAACTTTTGAAGACATGGTGATGCAACATGTTCTATAAAAAACTGATTTTGATAGAGATATAGAGTCATTTTAAGGTTTACCTATCCCTAAGAGAAGTGGTGGTGGTTTTGGTAATGGGTATGAGAATAAATTTATGTTTATCCTATCAAGGAGGGAGATAAAAAGGTTAATTTGTTTCATATAACCAGATTCATCCACATGTAAGTTATTAGAGTACAATCAGTGTGGAAATTCATTTTGTAAGAAGTTATCATTCCATGAATCACTAAATACATGTTATACCTATAGCTTTATTGTTTATTTTCAAAGGTTTTATTGAAAATATTCTTGAAATAGATGTGGAGCTATATCCACTTCCTAGAAGAATATTCTTGCTTGGTTTAGTGAACTTGATACTAATGTAAGTGTGTTTAAAGTTACCCAAATTGTTAATATTTCCTATTTTGGATGCTTTATTTAGTGTTGTTTTATTTTATTTGGTAATGGGGGATGATTTTTTAGATATTATAATATTTTTTTTCAACAGGATTCTATTTTGGGAAATTTTGAATATTTTTATCATGCAGTAACATTGTTTCTTCTTCGTGTCTTATTTCTCAATTATTTTGGTCTCTATAAGACTAATGCTTTTGTTAATTGGTAAATCAATGTTTGAATAGATTAATAATATGGTGGGGATACCACCATAGAACAATATGTTATTGAATCTAATTATCAAGGATCCATGTTCCTCTATTTTTCTTTGAAATTTGAATTTTAATTGTGAGGGAAGTCATTTATTTCTATTTCGCCTGAACTCAATCATAGTAGTTTGGGTTTCTCAAACTCTAGATCTTATTATGAATTCAGGTTAATAATACTAATAGACCATGATGATGTTTCTTAGTAGTTTATATGTTAGGGTGTTGGGTGTTCTTTGTTTTGAGATTATATTTAGAGATATGAGTCTCTCTCCATTTTTATTCTTTCGTTTGATAGTTAGAGTTTCATAGTTTAATTAGTTTTATCCTTTAGTGTTGGTTTTATTTTTTAGGATGATAAAGTTATAATACTATTTGGTTTTGGAGTTTCGTTCTTATAAAGGTAAGTGAGTGTTAGTTTTTCAATATTTGGGTTTTGGGGTCTCATCTTCAGTATTAATTCATCCTTGCATTATGTATTAATAAATTAAAACTTTAAGTGATTTATGTGGGAAAAAAATAATAGATGAGAGAACTTCCAGACTTAAACCTTTGATAAATCTATTACATCATTTATTTTTGAGTCTTATTGGATTATGTTTTCTTTTAGGTAAATTTTCCTCAGAAATTTATAGTTTTTGGTCATGCAGAGCTTGTCACATAGTTAAAGTTCAAAGTTTTCCAAAAAATTTTAAAACCACATGATACCTACTATAATCTATTAGATACAACTCAAATGGTTTTATAAACCATGAATATTGACCATGAATAGTTCTCAATATCTTCAACTGTAGGGCATATAGTTAGCCTATGGTTTGGGCAACCATGCAGCCAAACCATGCATAGTGTGATGGGGTTTAAAATTTCGAAAATACATGTTTTTTCTATGATTAATTTAACCCCTAAGGGGATTTGTCACTCCCACTCTCATGCAAATGCACTCAAAGTTGATAACTATGATTGGGTCCTAGCCATGCGACTCACATCCTCCCTCTCCCTCTATTTTGGATGAGTTATTCCCCAATTTTTGGTGTAATCATATCAAGTTGGAATTTATTCTCCCCCTACTCCATTTTTATCTACTTTTATTTTGATTTATTTTCATCCCTTATATTTTATTCACCCTAGGTTAAATATAACTTGATTTGGGTGTTTTCATTGAAATATTTTTGTTCCCAAGTGTTCATAAGGATCAATTTTGAGGCTCGTTCTTGTGACGTTTATCCAAGGCGATGGATTCCACTATATTTAAGGTAGTTAACCATATGTCTAAGCCTTAAAATTGAAAAATATCATTGATTTATTATTTTAATGTGTTTTTGTAATTATATTATTGAAAATGGTTATGATTCTTTTAATTGGTTTCTCATTTGTCTTCTATATTTTCCCTAGTTTTATTTCATGGGGTTCTCTTATTAATTTTTTTAAGGTTTCTTTGGAATTTCCAATATCCTATGTTCTTGATTATTTTTAAGAATAAATTTTTTCATGCAAAGTGGGAATAACCATGTATTTTTTATCTTTTTGGCCATTTTTCTATATAATCCTAATGGAAAGTTTTTTTAAATCATCAAAGAGATCTCAAATTATTAAATATACAAAATATTGTTTTACACATATACATATAGGTATATATATGGGTTCCATCTTTTTATATATTCAAATGTGGTAGTGTTAATATATGAACTAGAAAAAGGGGTATATATATATATATTAAGGTGCATATGTGTATAAGTGTATTATAAGGACCCATACTTTTTATATATAAATATCACATATTTTTAGATGAATATTCAAAAAATTTTATAAACACATGACCGAGGAACATAATAGTTTTGTGTCCTTGGATAATGAAAAAAATATTCTTATTTCATTAATGATCATCAAAATTTACCATAATGATCTTCTTACATAATACTCCTCTTAATAATACTCTACTTAAACCTTTATTCATAACCTGATGAAGGAAACAAAAGAAAGGGTGTGATCTGATGCTCAATAAGGGTAAAAATAAGAGATATCAATCTATGGTCATATAAAAAAATAATATAAGAATAATGTTATGTGATCATAAACATAACTTAAAAAGTTCATACCCAACCTGTCATAGATCATAAACATGAGTCATGTCATAAATCAATATCATTTTATAAAACATGGACTATAAGAATGAGAAATCATCAAAAATAAATCATACACCATAATCTCATGTCATAAAAGTGTGGAACCATCATAAATATAGAAAAAAAATTTACATGTCAAGGTTAACTAAGAATATAATCAATATAGTGGATCAAGACTCATGTGTTATTTCCTATTTTGGAATAGGACACACATATTTCCTATAGTGGACAATGAATCACCTATTTCCCATAGTGTATCATTCACATAAACTTATTTCCCATTATTATATAACGTGATATAAATATTTACCCAATGTATTGAATGAAGATATAGGTCCCACCCATTTCATAAGGAAAACCATACTTATATGCACCACAATATCATAAAACATTCATCATATCATCCCATCGTAACTTGTGTAAAGAAAATAGGTTTCGTAAACATATAATAAATTCACCATTAAATAACCCATGAAAATTAAATTAGGTTCATAAAAATTTCATCAATATAAACATTAACCATCCTAGGAAACAATAAGGATAGTATCACTCAATCATATCTAAAATAAGGCGTATATAATATTAAATAATAACATATTATATGGAAAATTATTTTGAAAGATAATTTGGAATATTTCTTAAGGAAAATATCATTTTCACTTTGAAAAAAACTTTTTAAAACATATAAAATTTTCCAAATAATTTACTTTGAAAATTTCCTTAGAAACATGTAAAGAAAGATTTAAAAATAATTTAAAACATTTCTTGAAAAAAATATCTCATAAAATTTGAAAATAAATAAAAAATCATAAAATATATTATTAATAATTTCCACTAAAAATAAAATTTGAAACTTATAATTTAAAATTTAAAATATTGATCGACCATGAATGATTTATTTTTTATTCCATACACGTTAAAATAAATATTCCTTTTACATTTTTGGTAGAAGAAAAACAGACCTTATTTGGAAGATGAAATGAATATTTATTTCAAAAAAATTATAAGAAAGTAAAAATTGGGTAAAAAATTATTTAATATATAATATTTAGTTTTTTGGAATCTTTTTTGAAAACATTTTTTAGGAAACATGATTATTTAAGAAAAACATTTTTTCTATCGAAGAGAGAAAAAAATAAATTTTTTCTTTAAAAATTATTTTTAACTCTTGAGTACATGAAGAGATGAAAAAGAAGAAAAATATGTATTATCCGAATATAATAATAGGATAAGAAAATTTTTGTGTTTATTTAGATATGGATCATAATATTTCATTATCAAAACTATACACATAAACAATCATGATAAATGATGAGGTTGTATTATATACCCCTACCACTTTGGTAACTTCAAATCTTAAGACCCATGAAAGAATAAGATTCAATGAAACTTAAAATATCATGAGATTAAATAATTTAATTATATTAAATTTAAAATGGGATTTATATAGATTTCATAAAAGAAGATAGGTGCATAACACAATATATGTATCAAAAAAGGCAAGTTAAGAAAAAAATCAATTATAATGGGTTCGTCTTTCCTCAAAAATCACTCTAGACTCCTGTAAAATAAATTTAAATTTAATATAAATCAATTAAATTGTTATTATAATATATATAATATCCTATATGATGCAATTATCCACCTTTATTACCTGTTTATTTACAATTCCATGTTAAAATTACATTTCGGGTAAAAGCTACTTTATTTTTCACAAAGTTTTGGTTTGGTATTTTCAGTCTTGTTAAATTGATCCGAAGTATATAACTTATATAATGTTAAACATGATATGAATATAATATATATTCATTATATATGTATTTATATTAATCCATAAAAGTTATAGATAGAAAATGAATAACATTATTCATGAAAATGATAGGTCATACGTACACAAGAATATTGTTTCAATTTTCTTGAAAGATGAAATGAAATGAAGGTAAATAAAATATATTTATACATAATAAATTTTTTTTATTATATATCACATATATTAATTAAATTTATCCCTTATTATCTTTCATGTAAAACATAAACAAAAAAGGATAATCACTTCACTTCGTGAGGCGGTAGTTCGCCGTACATGGGATCGATATTATCTTATCCCCCAAGGAATGGAAAGTAACAAGTTATATGTGATATTATATTTACGTAAGTATATTTATGTTACAAATATAATAAATATATATATAGTATATCCATTATCATACCCAACCATGATAGGTTTTAATGGAAAACATGTCACATCGGTTTGGGAGGCGGTACCGTACACACGAGCATTGTAATCATTTATAAATTGAGGGTAGAGGAGATATATTTAGGCCATGAACATAAAATAATAACATATCATTATATATTATATAGTGAGTTTACTATATTATCATTTTTTAATCATATTTTAAGGAGGTTGAGGATTAAATAAAAAAAGATGTTTGTTGAAGAACGTTACCTCTTCTCTGGGTAACCTCCTTAGGTTTGCACCAAAATACTTACTAGGTTGAATTTATGATCATAATAAGGCTTATAGTATGATATTATAGAATTAAATAAAGTATTTTGGTAGGTATTTGAAAAAATAAAGGGTTTTGGAAGTGTGAATAGGGGATCAGAGAGGGTGGTCTTTTATAAGTGGGGGAGAGGATATACTTTGTATTTTTGAAAAGAATACAGTGTACCCATGTTTTTCATATGTAAAAAGATGAAAATGGGTTCTTATATATCCTTATATGTGACAAGGTCATCATATGGCCATAAAATGGGTTTTTTTACAAGTTTTGGTTAATTTTTAACCCTGATCTTTTTTGTTAAAACCCCTTTTAAAGCCATTTTTACCTTATCCTTGATAAATAATTTTTACTATTCATTAAGTTCAAAAATAAATTTTACCTTATTAGATAATTTAAATTATGGAATCCTTTTTTTCAAATTCAATGCATTTATATGGCAGATTTTAATTTCAAATTAAGGACACTGATGTGATGGGAAGTGGGTTTTCAATGAGAGAATTTTCATAAATAGAGAAAGTTTTAATATCAAAATTCAATGTTAAATTGATTATAATTTCCTAAATTGGATAATAAATATATAATTAAACTAATTTTACCTTATAAACAATATTAAAATAATTTGGATGTTTTTAAATATTGTAAATGAGAAGATAATTCTTGATAAAAACCAGTATTTTAAACTATTCATTGAAAAAATTTTCTCTTCAGAAAATTATCAAAAATTTACTCCAAGATAATTTTGACATGTAGATTCCAATTTTTTTCCAATAAATTTTCTAAAAATTCTAAAAATTATATTGATAATTTTTTCACAAAATACAGCAAAAACATTTCTTGATAAAAATTTTATTTTCAAAACATATAAATACTTTTATAAAAATTAAGTACTTTTATCAATATTTTTTATTTATATAAAACCCTTATAATTAATATCTTAAAATTTATTTATTACTATCCATACCTATAAGTTTAATGAAGATGTTATAATGGTCATGTTTAAATAATAATATAAATAATATATTATGATCAGTTAAAACTCGATCTCATATGTGACACAAGCTAAACTCAGTGATGTGTGTAAAGAAAGCTATCAAATTTTTTTTTATTCAAAAAAATAATAAAACCTTTTGGTATCACATTATACCCCAATTAAAATGAATTTATACCTTTAAATTTATCACTTTGATATAAAAAATTGGATACTTCTACCTCATTATTTTCTCATATTCCCATGTAGATTATTCAAACTAGTGGTTTCACCATAAAAATTTGACCAGGGTAGTGGTATTGTTTTATATAACTCTCTCTCTATGACCAAGAATCTCTACTAACTATTCCTCATAATAAGTTTCCTACTCTAGCCTTATGACCTCTGATTTTAGTACATTTGAAGGATATGATATGTACTTCCTTAGGAGAGAAACCTAGAACACATCATGAACTTGAGAGAGATTTAGTGGGAACTATGAATGATAAGCTACTATATATATATTACAAAGAGTATCAAAAGGACTGATGTATCTAGGGATTAAATATCCCTCCTTTCCAAACCTCATAACCTTTTTCCATGGAGGCATTCATAGGAATAATATTTTACTAAATTCAAATTCTAGATCATATTGATGATTTTCCACATCAATATTATGCTAAATCTAAGATGACTTGATGTGTTATTGACCATGTGTATAAGGATGATATGTAGTTTTGAAACATAACTCTGTATCCAGGGCCTGTTGAAGACTTCACCAGAATATCAAGGTAAACCTAGAATCCCGATTAGATACAATATAATGTAGTACTCTATGTAATATTACCACTTACTTAATGTATAATATTGAATGTTTATCAAGGGATAAGTCTTTTCTAATGGAAATAAAGTGTGGTGTCTTTGTAAGGAAACAAAATACATCCCAAATAAAATTATTCCCTTTAGATGTTTTGGGTAGTCTGATAACGAAATCCATGGTGAGGATTTCCTATTTCTATTCTGGTATAGTTAATGTTTGTAGCATCCCCTTAAAAATTTATCTCTCACCCTTAACTTGTTGACATACCAAACACCAAGATACAAGCATTGAAATTTATCTCTTCATCCCATCACAAAATAAAATAATATTTCAAATCTCTAAACATATTTATACTCCCAGAATGAATAGAGAATGAATAACTATAAGATTATTCTAATATATTCTTATTCATATATTATATGGATGGAACACATACATGGTTCCTGATCCTTATCATTAAAAAGTTTTCAATATTAAACTCAAGAAAATTTCTCTCCTTATTTTTTAGTTCCACATCTTCCTTTTTTACCTCTTTAATCTATACTTGGATAGATGGTTGAACTCTCATTTGAGAAAGATAGGATTTCTATCGTTCCATCAGGATTTCTAGATCCATCCTTTGAAAATCCAGAAATATTGTATCTTTTTTGATCCTCATCATTTATAAGATATAATGATCCTTTAGACATAGAGCATCTGCAACCTTATTTTCTTTCTCAGTGTGGTAATGTATTTAGAGGTCATAATCATTTATCAGTTCTAACCATCTCCTCCAGAACATGTTTAAATCCTTCTATGTGAATATGTTCTTTAAAATTTTGTTATTAGTATACGTATCACAATTTTCTCTATAATGAAAATTCATCCATATATTTAATGAAAAAATTACCATAGATAAATTCAAATCAAGAGTTGGGTAATTTTTTTCATGAACCATCAATTTTTGTGAGACATAAGCAATAACCATGAAATTCTGTATAAGAGAGCATCCTAATACATTTTTTATGTGTCACTATATATGATAAACCCTTCTACACTACAAGTAAGTGTGAGTATAGGTTCACTAACCATCCTTATAGTCAGCTCGTTGAAATTCTCCTTATATTCATCCATCCAAAAGAACATGACTCCTTGCTGAGTTAACATGGTGAGTGGATTAAGAAAACATGAAAAAATATCCACAAAGTGTTTATAATATCCCAAAAAACAAGAAAGATATGGATCTTAGTCAACATGGTTAGTCTAGTCTAACTTTTAATAACATCCATCCTTGAAGGATCCATCAAAATACCTTCATATGAGATTATATTTACTAATAATGAAACTTTTCAAATCCAAAATTCAAACATGGTAATTTTTTATATAGATTTTACTTCCTTAGGGTCCTCATAAAAATCTTTAAATGGTCCTCATGCTCTTAATTTCCCTTTGAGTGTATATTAATATCATTTATAAAGACTACCACAAACTTATCAAGGTAATATATAAAGATTCTATTTATTAAATCCATGAATATAGAAAGTAAATTCATAAGATTTAATGGTATCACTATAAATTCATAGTGTCTATACCTCATATATAAGGATGTCTTGTTTATGCCTTCACTTTTTACCCTCAATTAATAATACCCAAATTAAATAAAAATCACAGGAAAGTATTGATCTCCTCATAATTTATTAATCAAATCATCAATATGGGGTAGCGGATACCTGTTATTGATAGTGATATTTTTAAGTTCTTGAAAATAAATGCAAAGACACGTTGAGTAGTATTTATTTTTAACAAATAGAATATGTGCAACTTATGGTGATTCGCTATGTTGTATAAATACCCAATCAAAATTCTCTTAGAGTTTCTTATTCTGTTATTTCAGCTTAATCTAGTGCATTATTTATGGAGTCTTTGAAATAGGTATAGTACAAGGTATGATTTCTATTATGAATTCATCTTCATGACTTAGAGGAAGATAAAACAAATCCTATGGAAGGACATCAAAAAATCCTAAACAATAATCATTTCTTCGATGTTAAATTTTCCCCCAACCATATTAGACAAATATCTATCATGGATAAGAATTAAAACCCATAATATTGACGTAATTTCTTTTGGAATTTTGTAATTAGATAAATAAGCATTCCAATACATGCCTATAATCATATAAAATTCAACTAAATGGAGAATAAAAAATATTTTTATGATGAAATTTCCCACAAAATTCAATCATATAGGAACTATAGACTTCTAATGTGACCAACGTATCATTAATAGTTTCTACAGATAACTTAATATCAATAATTGAGCTAGAAATTGAGTAGAATTTAAAAATTCATTTGATATTATAGATTTGGTAGATCCAGAATAAAAAAATACATTAGATATTCTAATTTCAATGATAAGTATACCTTTCACCATGTCATTCTTATAAACCACTTCAGTAGTAGTGATCACATAATATTTTCCTTTCACTTGGGGATTAGGAATTTATTGATGCTAATCATAAAATACCTTTGGATTTGGGCACTAGTGGTCGTAAATTCCCATATTCCTTGCATTTGAAGCATTTGTGCATGGGTGATGTATTATTCAATGTCCTCTTATGCTCCATTGCATTAACCATCCCATTAATCAATTTTTGACTTTAGTAAGATTTATGTCCTATCTTTCTACATTTAAATCACATCTTATTTCCATTAAAGAACTTTAAATGATACTTATTACCACATTTATAGAATATATATGGTTATAATTTCATTCCACCATTTAATTTATTCATGTTTTCATGAGTCTTGATCCTCTTTTTCTTTTAAAATCCATTGGAATGGTGGTAATCTCTAATTTAAATTTATATCTTGATTTAAAAATGAATGGTTTATTTGTATCTAATAAAGTCTCTATTATCAAATTCATTTCGGAGACTTGGTTTTAAGCCAGAAATAATCAATCTATTTTTCTTTCTCGACTGATGATTAAAAAGAAAGTGTATATTACAATCATTGTAAAATTAGCATCATAAGTACCAATAGATTCATCATCATTTTTATTAAGCTCAAGAAATTCTGTCTCTATACATGTATGTAAAATATGAAGAAATTACTTAAAAAATATCCTTCTAAACTCATCCCATTCAATTGAGTCAATTTCTTCCTCTTGAATTGTAATCTTATTAAGGTTCCACCATTGACCTGCTTCACCTTACAAACAATAAATACCTAAGAAAAACCTTTTCCTATTTTTATCACTGGAGAATATGAAATATCTTTTCAATTGTTTTGATCCATCACTCAGCTACTAGTAGATCTAAAGACCCACTAAAATAAGGTGGATATTATCTCATGAATTATTCCATAAAATGTTGTTCGATCCTTTGAATTTTTGGAAGATCATCATGGTTCATGTCTTTATAAAGTTGTGTGATCATAAAATCAATTTTATATATCATATCACCCATATAATGTGGTTTCTCATGTGTAAAATCATTTCATTTTCTTCACATTCAGCATTATCATGATTCCTTTTCATTCCATCCATTAATTGAAACCAAAAGTCATAATTTTAGAAACACTAATCATAGTGTAAAACAACATAATTCAAAAAAATAACTTATATTATGTCTAAATCATGAAAAATTATTGTTAAACTATGAAAACATAGGTTTATACTAGGGCATTCATAGTCATAATCTATTTCAATCATTCTTAATGGATCATAATGAAAGTGTGGATTAATAAAAGAATATATACCAGGAGTGTCAAACAAGGAGTATAGAAAGGCCCTTCATCATGGACTAATTGACAATTGAGTCTTACTCAATGCACCCTTTTGGAGTTATTACACCTAGGTACCTCTGTTCCAAATCCAAAACCACTTTTAGTGTCTAGACATGGTTGTATTTCTATGAAATCCACATAATCAATTTTTTTACCAAAACATTAGGATGTTATCCTATACTTATACATATCCCCAAGGTTTTTAATAATTTTTTTTTCTAATAATAATATCCATATATTGAATAAACCATTTCTATGATACCAACTATATAGATCTAAGCTTTTAATATATAAATATCACATCTTTTTAGATGAATGTTCAATATATTAAAACACAGTCTCTAGGAAAATAATAGTTTAGTATCTTTAGATACTAGAAAGACAATATTATTATTTCATCAAAGATATTCAACATGTCCCACAAATATATTCTAATATAGCACTTCTCTTAAGTACACTTTACCTAAACCTTTATTCAAAACCTGGGGAAGAAAACAAAATAAAGGGTAGGATTATATGATTAGTAAGGGTAAAGATTAGAGATATAAATCTTTGATCATATGAAATAATAATATATGAATAAGGGTATTTGACTATGAACATGACATATAAAGTTCATAACCATCCTTTCATGGATCATCAACATGATTCATGGTATAAAAAAAATCATTTCAGAAAACATGGCCTATAAGAGTGACAACTCATCATAAATCAATCATGAACCATAATCTTATGTCATAAAAGTGTACCACCATTATAAATATGGAAAACCATTTCATATGTCAAGGTTAAATACCAAGACCATCAACATATTGGATCATGAATCATTATATGTTTCCCATTGGGCATCATGATTCACCTATTTCCCATAGTGGATCATTACTCACTTACTTCCCATAGTGGATCAAGCCCATTGAATAGTTTTTCATTATTATCTCATGAGAAATAAATATTTACCCAATTCATTGGATGGATATATAGGTATAACATGTCTCAAAATTAAAATTACACTTATGCATGCCATAATATCATAAAGTATTCATCATATCACCACATCATTAACCACGTAAAGAAAATAGGTTTTATAAATATTTCATAAACTCACCATAGTATAAACCATGAAAAATATATGGGTTTCATAAATATTTCATTAATATAAACATTAAACATCCATATACACGATAAGGATGATGTCATTCAATCTTATCCCCTGAAAATAATAAGTAACATTAAAGGATTTTATCTTATAAAGAAAATTATTTTGAAATATCACTGGGAATATTTTTCAAGGAAAACATCCTTTCGACTTAAAAAATAACTTTTTAAATCATAAAACAAATTCAGAATCATTTTATTTGAAAATAAACTTATAAACATATAAATTAATATTTAAAAATAATTTAAAACATTTCTTGAGAAAAATTTCCTTTCCACTTTGAAAATAACTAAAGATTCATAAAATATTTTGGAAATAATTTTCATTGAAAATAAAATTGGAATAAAACATAGACATCTTTTAAACATTGATTGGTTATGATGGTGTAAATTCCATACATTCCATAAATGTTAAAATAAACATTAATTTCACATGTTAGGTAAATACCAAAGGGGCCTTGTTTGGAAATTAACATGAAGCTTCATTTAAAAAAATTTGTAAAAAAAAATTCAAACATGGATACAAATGAAATTTATTGACCATTTATAAATTTATAAAATCATTTTTGATTTTTTTAAATAGGGTTTTGGAAGAAAAATGAGTTTTCTACCGAATATAGAAAAAGGATATTTTTATTAAAAACATTATTTTGAACTCTTGAGTACATAAATAGGGGAAAATTGAAGGGAAACATGTATTATCATGACATAAAGAGAGGGTAATAAAATTCATATGTTTCTTGGGAGATTGATCATTAGATTTCACCATTAGAAGTAGAAACATAAACAATCCTGCTAAACAATGATATTATATCATAAAACCCTTTCCACTTTAGTAACATTGAATCATATTCCTCATGAAAGAATAAAATTCAATGAAATATAAAATATCATGAGTGTAAATAAATTCAGGATATTCCATTTCAAAGGGTATGTATATACACCTCATAAGTTTCATAATACAAAACATCTCTCAAAGAAGTAAAATTGAGAAAAAAATTTATTACCTTGATTTCATATTGCCTTAAAAGTTCTCTAGAATCCTATATAATAAATATGAATTTATTATATGCCGTATCCATGAACATATTATCCATAAAAATAGTGATATAGTCTTGGGTTCCACTAGACTTAGGCATTCCTCCCCGTACACCAAACTAGCAACGAGGGTGTAAAGTAAAACATTGGGGAGACTATACCCTCAGCTAAGAATAATATAATACTATTATGAGTAATAATGTATAACATGCAGTGGATAGAAAGACTCATAAGACTCAAACCAAACCGAACAATGGTGGAATCATAATAACATAAGATAAATATCCAAAACAATAAATAAACAGAAGTAGTAAAATGTAAATAATCATTGTAGTATGCCAAACACACAATTTATAGCTCTAAAAAAACTTGCATCCAAAGAAAGTCATACAATAAAATATAAATACATAGGATTCATCTATGATAGGCCATAATAACTACATACATATAACTATGCTGATACAAGCTATGGAAAAAAGAAACTAAAACAAGAAACTCTAGTATAGGCAAAGACCTCATGGTCCTTCCAATATCCCATGCCAACAGCTACTATGATCCAACTTTTGAGGCTGATCCTTTAAGTAAATGTAAATTCATAAAGTCTATGTGAATCCCAAAGAACCTATGCATGGTGTGAGATGAGTCACAGTAGTATACAACCCAATGGTTCCTGCCTAGAATACGTGTTTAGGAATACATATAATAGAATTTAAATAAAATAAGCACAATGCAATTTAAATCAAACAAGATTTCCTGGTTCCCAGGATCCACCAAGAATATTTTACCTGCCTCGTCCAATACTAGTATATCTGTATAAGAGAGGATCCTCAAACCATGTCCCAACTTATCCCCTAAGTTCTCATAGAATAGGTAAACCCTCAAGTTCCACCTCAAACAAGTAACTTGGAATGATGTGCCTCTGGACACCTTGTGTCTCAAATAAATCACTGATGTATAGAATGCAAGCCTAAACATTTAACCGGTCCCTCAGACCTTTTCTCAAAAGTTCCCCTTGTCTCAAAGCTCAATTATTGAAGGAAAAAATGATATCTATCCTCAAAATAACCATTGTCGGATCATAACACAACATCCTGAGAAATGAAGGTATTCGTTCTCCCAAATTAATATCCTCCCACAACATCTATACAACGATCCCATCCACCAACTGACTACCTCATCACTATCAACTGAAGGATACTCACCTACAACATGTATTTCTATGTCAAGAACTTCCAACTTATTTCATAAGACACTCTATGGGGCCCTATGACCAAATGAGTGCTCAGAACCACCTCACCATAGAGTCAACCTGTGTGTACATGAATCAATTTGAAACTTTGGCCATCATGGGTGAGCAAAAATCACCAAATATAATTCCTAATCCACATCAATATAAAGTCCACGATGCCCAATAATGTGGTGAAAACCAATCAAGCAATTAGGTCTAATCCCAACAAGATTATCTCATCGCCTCAATCCCAATGGTCGTGCCATCCCAATTCCTAGGGCCAATCCCATCATGACCCCTTAGGTCTTAGTAGGTTTTCACAAGAATTTATATATAAATAATTCACTTTAAATCAAAAAAAAAATCAATGAAATTGAATTGTACATCTCAAGTTCAACATAAACAGACAATTAAATTGAATCCTCTTGAATTGAATCACTAAATAATCATAAAAAATCCATATAGAGGTATTGAGGCCTCATAGTTGAATAACTAGATCAAATCAATTAAAAAAAATTAAATTAAATTAAATTGACACCCCGACCAATTTCCCCAAGGAGAGAAATCCTATAACCCAGCTTCACTCAAGGAAAAAAGTTATTAGGCATGCCTAATGGATTCTCATGGGCATCACAATCATATTGATATGAAATAATAGGTATAAGTGGGTCTCACTCAAAATAACCATATGTGTGCTAAAAGTCACACCCCCAAAATGAACCTTGGACCCATAGATATAAGAAAGTCCAATATTGAGATCTTACTAGAAGTCATTTAGAGTGGATATGTGTTTCTTTAGAAATCCTTAAAAATAGGGAAAAACAACTCAAACATATTTAGTGCTCCACAAGGAAAAAACAAAGAGAAATAGAATCACACAAGAGACTATCCTTACTGATGGGGTTCTAATGCCACTAATGGATCAAATATTATAGATTAGACAAGTAGATGAGAGAAAATCCGAAGGAAGGAGGAAAATAGGGAGAACCTACTAATATGTGCATCCAATATGAGAGAAAAGGAGGAGAAAGTAGAAATATAGAAAAAATAAAAACTAGAAAAAACACCATTTAAAGGTTGCACATTTTACTCACATGGTTTCACAAAACTGTTCACAAACCTTATGAGCTACAATGTTGAGCTACTGACCAAATGGGTAACTTCAAATGTTTGAACACTGTTTTTCCCATCCATGCACAAACCATGAAGAATCCCTTTACAAAAATTATAGGGAACCTTGCATGGTCATGTACCTCACTCACATCGTTTACATAAATAATGTAGTAGTTCAAAAATTAGCCACACGATTACCTGGAATGGGACACTCAATTTACCCCAAACCACACACTCTAACATACAATTCTAAAATATTCCATTCGGCCTCCGATGCTCCCAAAACCAAAACAAAACACCAAGGAACTCTCCATGCATCTAAACCAACCCAAAAACACGATATAAAGATAATGTAACTCTTATAATTGTGTTCTGATCAGTAATATATAAAACTACAACCCCACTATTTGAAAAGTTTAAATCATGAGTGATTTTTGAACTGACTCAAAAAACCGGGATGTTACAATCTACCCACCTTAACATAGATCATCCTCGAGATATAAAAAACCCAGAGATGGTACCTAACATACCCATCCCATTCAAATTAACACAGACTACCCCGATCTAGAGGGTATAGGTCAACTTAACTCAAGGGGGATCCCCAACTTTGGAATTTCATAACCCAGTCTCAATATGGCCAAAATATAAAATCAATAAATGGAACAATGACTAATTCCTAGACCCAAGGTCCTCCCATGATGCACCATCACCCCTGCACCTCCTTAGGTGCTCCCGTACCATTCTTGACACCCAATCAAGTCTCGTAATGCATCAGTTCCCTCCTTGATCCCATGACACACATGAAAAAATTAGGTCCCACATCTCCATGCATGCTCAAACAGTTCTAATTCCTTGAACATCAATCATTTACTACACAAAATTGGTTCTAAGATGCCTCAAACCTCAAATAAGTCACACATCTCCTCTATGCCCTGGTTCCAAGAACCTTAGAGAAACTACATCCATCGATGATCAATAGAAAACTAGGTGCGTCACACCTCATATATATATATATTTATATAAACACCAAACCTTATCAAGTTCCAACCTATCTACTAAAATCTGGTCAGTATATATATATACATCCCATGCACCTGTTTCACCCAAATAGACATGCCTCAATAGGACATGCCAAAAGAAAACAAAAACAAATCATGGCCACACCCGTGATGTACCTCTGACCATCATCGACTCACCAGCCAATTCAGCCCCTGGATGCTCCATGACGTGCACCTAGCCTAAAGCATGACTACCTAATGCCTGGCCTCCCAGTGATGTTGTACTAGCCACTAGCCACAAACCCCACTACTGGTTACTAATGTCTCAACCTTGACCTCCATGTGATACTGATCCTTAACCACTCTCACCTGGTACCGATCCTGAACTGACCTCAAAAGATTGAGTCATCCCAAAAACATGACCGACGACTAAATGAGAAGTCCTCTTGCAGAACCTCTCAAGATGCCCAACCTGACCACATGCTCAACACTCCTTTGGATGACACTTAAATTGAGCCTGGACATGTCCTGGTTTCCCATACCAAAATAAAACCCTAGAGGAGACTCTATGAGGTGTTCCAATCAAGTCCTTCGCATGACAACCCTACCGAAACTCATCCCAGCCTCACATTATTCAATATGAGGAATCACCAATTAAGTCACGTAAATCAATTTCTCAGTTAGAGTATGAAATATCCATTATATTTCTCTCAGCTATGAGGAAACAGTTTACTACCTTGGATAATGAGGACAATTTAAATATGTTTACCTACACCTGAATGTTGTGATATAAACCATCCTCAAAGAATCTCACCCTGGATGTGTCATCACACACAATACTAGTAAAAAGTAAGAAAAATCACTAAAAGTGGAAGCATAGTCAATGACAATCATGTCACCCTATTTAAGGCTTAGGAACTCATGAGTTCTTTCCACCCTCAACATCGTTTATACTTGAAAAGTAACGAACCAAAATCTATAACATCTAGCAGATGCCCCACTTGAACTAGGACGTGAAACTGATCCTATACCTATGGATCGTGATTTTCATGACCCTCAGGGGCCTCAAACTAATTGTGCTCCTACATCACTGATCCATTATTATCCTAATGCACCATCGAGCTATCTAAGAGTAACATACTGAATACTATAAATATTCAGATGACCCATATATATATAAATCTACAGATAGAGAAAGAAGTAAAAAGGTAGAGTCAAATCACTACCCTTACTCTCCCCTACTTCAACCATCCCCCTTGGCATCTCGACCTCATGGACTCCTTAACCACCCTCAACAGAGCCAACTATCAATAGTACCATGGGCCATGCCAATCCAGAAAACCGTTGTTTCCTCAAAGCGATGATCGAGTCACCCAACCTGGTGATAAAAATCACCCCACACCAGTTACCTGCATGATCTTATAAGAACTAGTCAACTTTAAAATTTATCAAGGCCTTTGATATTTATCACATGGTATAATCATTTTTCAATGAATACATGCATTTATAAATTTAAAATACCCTAAAATGCACCTATCAAAAGCCATACAAACATGCAATCACACCTTTCCCTACTGGTCCAAGGTTTTAAATCTCATTAATTATCATACTAGGCCAAGGATCACATATATAATATCATAATAAATAATCATCACACTCTATGTGAAACAAACAAGGTTGAAATCATATTAACTATAAAATGAGAAAAAATAGAACTGAAATTCCCACCCCTAGTAACTTGGTTTTTATTTTATACATGGGTCTAAGGGCACCCAATGATGAGTTCTAAACCTAGTTTTGACCTCACCTATTCTACAGACTATAATAAAAAAATATTATTACCAATAAAATAGTTAGATAAACTCCTATGATACAATTTTCAGCATCTATGACCTGATTATCCACCAGAACAATACTGTCAGGCTGGGTGCCACTGGCCTTTGGCGGGCCTCCCCATATTCCAATTGTTGCTAACTAGCAGTGAAGGTGTAAAGTAAAATATTGAAGAATCTATACCCTCAGTAAAGAATAATATAATATTGGTATGAGTAATAATGTATAACATGATTTGGAAAGAAAGACTCAGAAGACTCAAACTAGACCCGCCAAAGGAAGAAGCACAACAATATCAGATAAATAGTGAAATAAATAAATAAATAGAAGTAGCTAAAAGTAAATAATCATTCCAGCATACCAAACACACCTTTTTTTGAACTAAAATAGAACATGCATCCAAATAAGGTTATACAATACAATATCAATATAGAGGGGTCATCCATGGAAAGCCACAATAGCTACATACATGTAAGAATGCTAAAACAAGATATGAAAAAAAGAAACTAAAATATGAAAATACAATAGAGGAAAATTCCTCAAGGTCCTACCAACATCCCATGCTAACAGTTACTACGATCCAACTCCTAAGGAAGATCCTTTTATTGAATGTAAATTCTTAAAGTATATACACGTCCCGAATGACTCATTTAGGGTGTGAGAGGAGTCTTAGTAGGATTCCACCCAATAGTGAGTACCTAGTATATGTTCTTAGGAATATATATAATATAATTTAAATAAATGAAGAATAATGAAATTTAAATCAAAAAAGATTCCCTGGTGCTCACCAGCCTCCAGGAATATTTTACTTACCTCGGCTAATATTAGAATATCTATATAGGAGAGGATCCTTGGACCATGGACCAAGGTATCCCTTGATGTCTCATAACCTAGGTGAACCCTCAAGTCACACCTCAAACAAGAAACCCAACACCACATGCCTCTTAACACATCATGTCTCAATGAAATCACTGATGTTCCAAAGGAATGCCCAAATATTGAACTGGTCCCTCGTACCCCTGCTCAAAAGCACTTATCGGATCAAAGCCTGATTCTCAGAGGAATAACAATATTTGTCCCCAAAATAACCATATTAGACTTATAGAAATGCATCTTATGAAATGGAAATATCTGTTCTCCCACATCAATCTCTCCATGGATTATTTATGGTGAGCCCCATCCCCCAACCAATAGCCTCATTTCTATCAACTAAAGGATTTTCACCTCCCACATGGATTTCTACAACATGCACGCCCAAATCAATTCCTTACCTTCTCTACAGGGGCCTATACCCACATGAGTGGTCAAAACCACCTCATCGTGGAGTCTACCTATGTGAACACAACTCAATTTGATGCTTTTGGTGATTACGGGTGATCGAAAATCACCAAATATAATTCCTAAGCCACATCAACATGAACCTCATGCCCCTCTAACCATATTTCTCAAATACAATAGACTTTCCATTCTGATATTATGGTCCATGCCCAACCAGATGACCTTGCCAACTCAATATGACGTCCACAAAGCCTAATACTTTGGTCAAACCCACTCAAGAAATCTGAGCCAATCCCAACCAGACGATCTCATCGCCTCAATCCCGATGTCCATGCCACCCCTATTCCTCGACCCAATTCCATCATGACCCCTCAGGTCTCATAATTTAATCACAAGAATTTATATATAAATAATTCACTTTCAATCAGGAATAAATAAAATGAAATTGAATTTCACATCTAAATTTCAATATAAACTAACAATTCAATTTAATCCTTTTGAATTGCAACATCAAATAAAAATAAAAAATCAGTATATAGGTCTTGAATGCCTCAAATTTGATTAACCATATCAAGTCAATTTAAAAAATACAAGTTAAATATAATTAACACCCCCGACCAATTTCCCCAAGGAGAGAAGGCTACTAACCTAGCCTCGATTAAGAGGAAAAGGAATTGGGCATGCCCAACAATATCCCATGTGTCTCATGGTCATTTTGATATGAAGTAATATGTATAAATGGGTCCCACTCAAAATACCAAAATGTGTACTATAAGCCACACACCCAAAACAACCACTAAAACACAAATCAAGATATGTGCCACCTACTTGGACCCGTAGATGTAGACACATCTGATATCAAGCTCTAAATTGAATCCATTTGGAGTAGATCCGAGTATCCTTAAAACATCTTGAAAATAGGTAGAAATGGTTAAAATGGATTTATCACACTACGAGCACTACTAAAAAAGGGATTTTTGCGATGGGCCATTTGCGACAAGATCCTCTTGCAAATGCTCTTTTGCGACGTGGTTCAATATCAAAAGGAATATTGTAGAAAAGGGAATTGCAAATATTATCTTTTGTGATGGACCATCGCAAAAAGTTATTATTTTCAATGGTCAGTGACTCCATCGCAAATAGGTTCGACATGTTTTTAAAATACTATTTACGATGGGCCGACCACCCGTCATAGATAGTTTTCTCGACTTTTAAAAAAAATTTAGCAATGGAACATCGTAATTACTATTTGTGATGGACCGCCCCAAATACTCTGTAACATACAACAAAATAAACCCTTTTGCGACAGGCCTGTCACAAATAGTTGAAAAAAATAAAATAAAATAATATTAATAATAATATAATATTAATATAAATGAAATCATAATATTAATATTAGTAGAATAATATAATTTATAAAATAATACCAATAATAATAATAATAGAATAATAATATAAATGAAATAATAATAATAATATTCATAAATTAAAATTAATTATAAAATAATTAAATAATATAATATAAATATTAATATTAGTAATATAATAAAAACCTCAATATTCTAAAAAATATATAAATATATTAATTAATAAAATATTAAATACAATAAAAAATTAAACAAATAATAAAAACTGTAATATTTGAGACATTATAAAAAAATTCTTATTTAAAACTTTAAATAGTTAATATTAAAAAAAATTCCCTTTCAAATGTTTTATTATAAAATAAAAAAACATCACTGTGGGGGTGCGTTGTGTGGAGGAGTTGGAGGAGATGGTGGAGGGAACTCTATCCCTAAGTTGCGAGTAAGATGTTTCATGTACTCCATCTGCTGCTCCTAGAGCTGATGTCACCATCGACTCATCTCATCTTGTATCTCCTATGATTTTTTCTATTGCTGTCATATGAACTTCTCCTCCTACTGTAGCTACCACTGACACATCTCCTCCTACTCTTTATGCATAGTCTCTATAATCTCACTCTAAGCTTGTAGCTACTCCTCATACTGTGCATAAGATGATTATGACTCTCGGTGAGATCCTCTCGAGTTGGACCCTATCATCACATAGGTTCCATAAAAACCCCTAAGGGGAAATCGAGAGACGATACTAACAACTCTTCCTTTCTCGAAGGTATACTGGGTTGGCTAAATCCATGATACCTCATCAAATCAGGGGGCACTGGTCTTACCATTGGTCTCGGCCTGACTCTCACCATGTGTCTGATACATCGCAGCCTTATATGACTCCTTCAATTTCAATTTAAAATTTAAATAGTTAAAATATTATTTTTAGTTAAATTTAAAACTCAAAAATAATTTATACTGACTACAATCTGACATTGGGGAGAAACTCTAATCTCTACAGTGGCTGGAACATTTTATATTCACCTATAAACATCATACTCCCTAATATCAGGATGTGTGATTGCCTATTTGAATATAAAATAAACCGTTTACATTTAAAGTTATATACAATATTTAAAAAAATGTACTTACCATATACTCTCTATGTGTACTGAATGTTTGACTACCAACTTGATGTGTCATCTCCTGTCTCCCCCAATTTTGCCTACCTACTTATGATCTACTCTAAAACTTCCTACTCAGCTAGTGTGTACATAATAATCCCAAACCTGAGATGAAATATAATAAGGTTGGTGGATGTGACTTATCTCATCAAACTCTATTACTCCTACTTTCTTCATTATTTTCCTTTTCAAATTGTGCAAAAAACTAAGTGCAATGCAGAGGCATAACTCGATTCCATGCCTTCCAAATAGCCTCACACATGCTCCAATCAATGAGATACCATAAACCCTATAAATAATTTATTATATCAAGTTATTAGTTAAATTAATTTCAAAATAAATTTTATTTATTTAAATACCATCCAATGCTCAAACATGAAGTGCTGTATATCAACAATAATCTAATTCCATGACACCCATGTATCAGAAAAATAAGTGGTCAACATAGCACTCCCCTATCCAATAACTATATGTGTAAAGCTATGAAAAAATAACAATCAATCAAAAAATTAGAATATAAATAAATTAATGAAAACTAACAAAAATACATAGGTAAACATACCTCTGTGTGCATAGATCAAACCCAAGATGTAGACGTTACTCGGGGATAGGGTCGAGAATCATTAGTCAGGAAAGACCACAGCCCCTCCGATTACCCCCTGAACTGACAGCAGTCTTAGGGTCTGATGATCTGATATCCTGATCCTCCAAAGGTAGATCATCCTCTTGCAACAGGCGATACATATCCTCATCCATCTAAAACACGAAATTATTATTGTTAGCAAACATTTGAAAACAATGATTATATATAGATATATATTGTATATGATTATAAACAACATTTAATTATGTCAATGTTCATCTTCATCCTTATATATAAAGTTGTCAATGTCCATGCATTCGTCTTCCTCATTAGCATCATCAATTTTCATATTAGTTTCAGTTTCATTATCTCTTATCATTTTAAATTCAGTTCTAACATCATTAATATCATCGTCACCATTGGCCCTTAACCATGGGATGACATTAATGATATTCATGTCTCTTTGTGAAAAATATGGAATTAGAGTAGTCTCATGAAAAATTTCAATTCCTTGCACTTCTACGAAACCACATTCACTTTTTATAAACTTATTCTCTTGAAATTTAATTTTTATTATGCTACACCAATTAACAAACTACCTTAAAGTAGCAAAGTAATTTGCATAATAAATTTGATATGCCTGATGAGCCAATAAAAATGGCTCATTTACTACAAGAAGACTTTTATATTAAATATAAACTATTCCATGGATCAGGTGAATACACCAGACTCTATTGGTATCCAACCACTAACATTTAAACACAATAATGTAATATTGTCTGAGATTACATAGTTCAAATATTTCATCCAACATGCCGTAAAATTCAACTTCAGTTTCTCTTTGATGAGATCCTCTCATCCAAACACCACAATTCATTTTTTTTTGATTCCCCTTATGCATGTTTATGAAATCAGAAACCATTCAACACATATGAATTATATGGTTTAACCATTTTGGATGGTGGGTTACTCAATACACACAATTGATTGTAAATTTTATGAGCATGTTGAGATACCTGATTTTTTTAAAACAATTATCACTATAATACGTATTAAACAGATTTTTTATGTGAAATAAAAAGTAATTTATGTAATCATTTTTTGAAACTAGTAGGATTTTTTTGGACGACGTTCTTCAGGGGTAGCTGCTGTAATTTTTGGAAATTGTTTCTTGATATGATTATCATATAACCTAAAAATAAAATAAGATTAATGTATTGTTACCAAAATTATAGAATAAGTGATAGAATCACTCATAGTAAAAATGTTGTCATTTTTTCACAGTTGAGTAGAATATATGCATGAGCTCTGCGATGTTCATTATCTGAAATCCATCATTCATGAACTCCATCGAAGCCATGTTTGAGTTGATTGAAAATTAGTAATTGATTGATTGTGTCATCGTCAAAATTTCCCTTGTTACAGCTCAGGTGGTTTCATTTTGAGGGATATTCAGATTGAAAGTAACGAGAGAATAAAAAAAAATTTCTATTGCAAATAAGCTTCTACAAATGAGCCTCTAACTGATGCTTTGTTACGTAATTTTTTTTAATTTATGCTTGAATCTCTCAAATGGGTACATCCATTGAAACTATAATGGACCTCTGTAGTTTTTGTATTGTTAAAAATGTAATATCTAATGTTCCATTAAGTCAAACAAACCTAACTGGATGATTTTTTCTTGTTTACATAAAATTACAATAACATATTCTTGCAGTTTTTTTACTACATCATAGTCTATTATTGATGGATAAATGTCTCGAAAAAAATATCACATTTCTATTAGCACATCTCAAATAATAGGATTTATCAAACCTCTTAATCCAATCAGCATAAGTCTTTCCATTAAAACATGACAGTAATGACTTTTCAATCTGGTAATATGACCATTTATAACACATCTACCTAAATTGGAAGTATAAGCATCTAGAAGTCTCAAATATAAAACCCACTAACAAAATAATAAATAACACTCTTTGGACAATGTATAAACTTCTTTTGTATTTATTAACTTTTGTGATCTAACATTTTCAAATAGTTCAATTTCTAGTTGCTTGCAAATTCAGGCAAGATCTAATCATTCATTTAAATTATCTCTTGTCTTACATGTTGTACCCATAACTTTATGAAATAAATTATCAAAATATATGTTCTCAATTTGCATCACGTCCAATGTATCATAGACCATAAAATTAGACCAATATGGAAAATCACAAAAAATTCTCTATTTTATCCAATTGTGCTCTTTTCCAAACCCATCATTTTTCGGTGGGTTTATTGTTGGTTCAAATGTGATGGGAGAACCACTAAATATATGGCCCTTATCAGTGCTATAAAAGGGAATTAATATTACTAGAACATCACTATAAATCAAGGTGAAGATAGGGGGTCCCTTTTATCAGTGCTTCGAAAAGAGCCGATAAAGGCCCCTTTTATCAGTGCTAAAAAAAGCATAGATAGAAGTCAAAATAAATTAAAAAAATTAAAATGAATATATAATGTGGGGGGGGGGGAGCTTTTAACATCCGTTTACCCCCCTTTTATCAGTTCTAGGCAGAGCCCCCTCCCTCTCACTGCACGCTACCCTTGCCCGTGCAACCCCCTACCCACTTGCCCTTGCACCCTTGCTTCCACCAGATCACGAAACCGGGACCTCCCCCCTTGCGCGCCTGCACCTTTACCACTAAGACATTTAGTTTTTCCCCATTTAATGATATACCTATTTATATATATATTGTTATATTTATTCATATATTAATATAGATTCATATTAATATAAATATATTTAGTTATATTAATACATATATTTATTCATATATTAATATATATATTATTATACTAATATATATATATATATTTTTAGTTATAATTTTTTATCCATATATTTATTTGTATGTTAATATATATTTATAAGATTAGTTTTAAATACATTTATAAAATTTATTTTTTATGTGTGTTTATAAATAAATAAATACATACATACATACATACATACATATATACAACACACACACACACACACATATTTATGAATAAATACATATATATGGGTATTTTAAAATACATAGAATGTTAAAAAAACCATAAATTCAAATCCATATGTCCGTTTCAACTCCACAATCAATCAAATCGAATAAAATGAAATGATATTCGATATGATATGTGGTACATGCCTAATAGAAAAAAAAAATCATAAGTTATAGTAGTTTGAATGTTAAAAAATCGGGGTATCCTGACTAAAAACTTAGTTTTTAAGGACTTCTAGGCCTTTAATTTGCCTTAAAAAATGTGAAAAAAGGATTCCTTTAGTCACTAGAGTGTAGAGCTCGTCACATGAGTTGATTTGATATGATTTATAGCTCAAACATACCCCCAAATCAAAAGTTATGGCCGTTTAAAGTTTGAGTTATATTTTCAACTTATTTTAGATATTATTTTAATTTTTTTTGTTTTTCTGTGTCTTAAAATTATTATTAAATGATTATTATTCAATGATAAATATCAAATTATTAATTAATAATATTTTTTTTAAATATTTTAAATCGATTTTCACTGAATTTCTTATATATTAAATGTAATAGTTTATTTACACACATATAAAACATATTTAAAAAATATATATTATATTTATATCAATATAAATATACATATATGTCAATATATTATTTTTCATGATTTTTTGAAATATAATCTTTATCAACGCTAGGAAAAAGCTCTGATAAAGCCCCCCCCCCTTTATCAGTGCTACTAAAAAAGCACTGATAATGGGTGGTTCTATAGAAACCCACCATGAAAATATATTTTTATTATTATGACACCACTTTAAGGGAAATTGGAAAACCTTAGTTCTCAAAGAAGAATACTACTACGTGCTGAAAGAGCTCACAAATAGATTAAACACAAGACTAAAATTTATTTGAGTCATCCACTCTAAATAAATCCTAGTGCAGATTATCAACCTGTGTGTATGGATATTTTCTAATAAGTTCTTCAAGGTGAGTAACCATTCTATCCATTTTTTGACAGAATTACTCCTGGGTGATTTTTCCTTGGTTGAAGCCTCGAGCTTTGATTCCGTCTTTCTTGTCTATCCACGCTTCTTGCTCCTCGGTGGCAGCAACTTGCAACTTCCTTTCATAAATTATTAAAATATTTTCATTTGATGCGATGGTCTTAAGGAATCTTTCATTCATTTCTTACTTGGATTGGAGTATGAGTTTCAAACATCCCCTTCCTCTCCTTCCATCCCACATAGTTCACTACATGGATATCCATTGTCCCCATCTTGTAGAACTTTTCTTTCCTTGATTCCACCTTCTTGGCCTACCTAGTTTCCATTGGTTTAGGAAAATCGGAATAGTCTTTGTGTCCCTTGGGGATTTTCCCCTAGACCACAATGCATTTTCCTGGATCTCTCTTCCCTTTTTGACCCTTCTTTCTTTCTGGGCTATGAGGAAATGCTACAAAAACCCAGTATTTTGGTAGTGGAGGTAATGGAGATAGAATTGATTTTAACTTTTTACCTGATATCATTATTGTGGGACCATATTTTTCAACTATTCCTTTTATGAAATTATATTTTTTTCTTCAAAAGTGATGATCGGTTGGAAGAAATTTGCGATGAAAGTAAAAAAAACATGACTCGTTTCCATTGATAAGTGTAAATGCTTTGTTGTCCCTCATACAGTATGAACATTATTTTGAACCATGTATACTCTATCCAGATAACATGCCATATGATGGGAAGTCACTAATTGTCCACATCAATGTAGCTTTTAGTAAGAAGTTTTGTTTCACAACAACATCATCTGTACTGACACCATTACTGCACTATGAATTTAACTCATCAATCAATGGTTTGAAATAAACATCAATTTTCTTTTTTGGATGACCTAGAATTAATAAGTTCAAAAATATATATGGATTCTTTATTAATATCAATGGATATAAATTGTACATTGTTATAAAGATAGGACAACATGAATACTGACTACCGTAAATGGAGAGAAACCATCAGTAGAAAGACCTAATCGCATGTTTCGGGCTTCTAAAGAAAAATACGGATGCAGTTGGTCAAATGTTTTATATAAATCACCATAAGAGGGATGAATTAATCTTTTACCGGTTAAAATTTTGGTTTCGTTCTATGACATCAATGATGTTGTGTTCTGATACAGAAATAAACATTGTAATCTAGGTGTGAGTGGGAAATATCTCAACTATTTTACAAGAATAAATCCAGAATTCCCTTGTTGAGCATCTTTATACCTTGATTGTCCACATGTAGAAAAGCTATCCAATGACTCATTTTCACTATAATATAAGATGCAGTAATTTTAACATGCATTAATCTTCTGATAACCAAGACCCAGATTACGAACCAACCTGTTGCTCTCATAAAAATTTGTGGGCAACACATTTCCTTCAGGTTTTAATGTTTTTAACAAAGAGAATATCTAATCAAAACAACTATTTGCATTCCATTATCTATTTTAATGTCCATAAATTTAGAAACTTTTTCAAACATTCTTATCCTGAAACCAGGATATAAGGCATCCTCAATGGACCTCAATAACTCATATAAATGAGACGATTCCAACTCAGAAGTTAAATCAATATCATCTTGAGCTTCAGTTTTTTGAAGAGACAAATCTGTCACATCATGTACTAAATTTTGAAAATGTGCTAAATCTAGAACCAAATTATTAGTATCTTCCCTGGAACTGCGTACCCCATGTTGATAAAAAAATTATAATCTAGTTAAAAACGAAAATGCAATAAATGACCTATAACATTGTCAAATGTGTCATACGTTCCCAAATCACATTTTTTACAAGGACACATAAATTTCCCTTTTGAAATAAATTTTGTTTTCAATGATGTAAATGATAAGAAATCTTGAACACCCTCAATATATATAGGATTTAAACTTGAATCGTTTGGATTCCTGTGTTGATTTATTCAAGCATGATCGTCTAATAATGACTGTTGTTGACTTCCTCATTCTATATTTTTTTAAGAAATATGAAATAATTAGTTATTTTGTAAAATTAAATATAATATGAACACTATTCAAAAAAGAGAAGATAAATAAATTCTCTTTTATAGTAATTTATAATAATTTTTATTATTTTATAATTATTTATACTATTTTTTATACCTTTATACTAATGTATACACATTTATTAAAAAATTATACCAATTACCACTAATTATTATTAATTTCAAGTATTTTTTACTAATTATTGTCATATACCATAGGCATAATTTCCAGAAGATTGGCGACATCTCTTTTTCCCGACAACTCATCCCCTTATAAGTATCTACTACTAAAATCACTATGAAATGTCTGCTCCGATATACGAATATCCATTTTCATTTGCACAGGGATGGAGACTAGGGAGGCCTCACTATGCTTCTCTCCATGATCATGCATATTAAAATGAACATTTTTACATTAAAGAAAAATTTTAAGAGTGATTTCAGTCACTGAAAGTTGTAAGATGATTATTCATCGAGCAAAAGGGCCTCTTTTTTCTAACGGCACACCTCCTTGCAACTTTCTTCGACTAAAATCACTATGAAGAATCTACTTTGACATATGTCCAAGTATATTTTTCATTCTGATTTTAGTGGGAGAAAGATATAAGGATCTAAGATGTTGATCAAAAGGAATGCCGCCAATCTATTATAAATTATGCTAGTTTATCAATGTACTTGAATTTCTTATGATTTATTACTAATTAATCCTAATTATTACTAGTTATTACTAATTATTACTAAGTATTAAAAATTATTACCAATTATTACAAATTATTACTATTTTTTAATTTTTTTTACTAATTTTTAGAAATTATTACGAATTAATCCAAATTATTACTAATTATCACTAATTAATCCTAATTATTACTAATTATTACAAATTATTTTAAATTAATCCTAATTGTTACTAATTAATCTTAATTATTACAAATAATTACTAATTATTACTAACTATTACTAATTATTACAAATTATTACTAATTATTACTAATTAATCTTAATTATTACTAATTAATCTTAGTTATTACTAATTAATCCAAATTATTGCTAATTAATCCTAATGATTACTAATTAATCCAAATTATTACTAATTAATCCTAATTAATTTTAATTAATACCAATTAATTCAAATTTTTACTAATTAATTCTAAATATTACTAATAAATCCTAATTATTAATAATTATTCCTAATTATTACTAATTAATCCTAATTATTACTAATTGGTCCTAATTTTTACTTATTAATCATAATTATTACTAAATAATCCTAATTATTACTAATTAATCTTAATTATAATTAATTAGTACCAATTGTTACTAACTAATCCTAATGATTACTAATTAATCCTAATTATTACTAATTATTAAAAATTATTAATAATTGTTAAAAATTATTACCAGTTATCACAAATTATTAAAAATTATCACAAATTAATCCTAATTAATCATAATTATTAAAATTTATGGCTAATTATAAAAACTTATTTTTAATTAATCTTAATTATTTATAATTAATTCAAATTATTTCTAATTAATACTATTTATTACTATTTAATCCTGATTATTACTAATTAATCCTAAATATTACCAATTATTACTAATTATTAACTATAATTCTTAATCATTACTAATTATTACAATTTATTTCTAATTATTTCAATTTATTACTAATTATTTCAGTTTATTACTAATTATTACTAATTATTAGCAATTAATCCTAATTATTAGTAATTATTACTAATTATTACTTATTGTTATTAATTAATCCTAATTATTATTAATTAATCAGAGTTATTACTAATTAATCCTAATTATCACTAATTAATCCTAATTATTACAAATTAATCCTAATTATTACTAAAGAGTCTTAATTATTATTAATTATTACTAATTATTATAGTAAAATAATCCTAAATATTACTAACTAAATATAATTATTACTAATTAATACTAATTATACTACTTAATCTAAATTATTACTAATTAATCATAATTATTATTAATTATTACTAATTATTCTTAATTAGTACTATTATTACAATTTATTTCTAATTATTATAATTTATTGCTAATTATTACTAATTATTGATAATTAATCCTAATTATTACTAATTATTACTAATTAATGATAATTATTCCTAATTATTACTAATTATTACTAATTATTGACAATTAATCTTAATTATTACCAATTATTACTAATTAATTCTTTTTATTACTAATTAATCCTAATTATTTCTAATTAATCCTAATAATTATTAATTGATCCTAATTAATATTAATTATTTCTAATTGTTACAAATTATTATTATTTGTTACTAATTATTATAGTTTTGTACTAATTATTATTAATTATTACAATTTATTACTAATTATTACTAAATTTTTCTAATTATTTCTAATTATTACTAATTATTTTTATTAATACTAGTTACTACTAATTATTACTAATTAATACTAATTATGAATAATTATTACTAATTATTACTAATTAGTTCTAATTATTACTAATTAACACTAATTGTTACTAATTACTCCTAATTATTACTAATTATTCTTAATTATTACGAGTTAATAATTATTCCTAATTATTATTACTTACTACTAATTACTACTAATTAATCCAAATTAATCCTAATTTTTACTAATTATTCCCAGTTATTACTAATTAATCCTAATTGTTAACAATTATCCTTAATTATTACTAATTAATCAAAATTTTTCCTAATTATTAATAATTATTTCTAATTATTTCTTATTATTTCTAATTATTAAAAATTATTTATAATTATTAATAATTATTTATAATTATTACTATTTATTACAATTTATTGCAATTTATTTCTAATTATTACTAATTATTTCCATTTATTACTAATTATTTCGATTTATTACTAATTAACAATTAGATATAACTATTCATAAAAATAAATACTAGAAAAACAAATATCAAATTCTAATTTAATTAAATTACATGTAATTAAAAAAAGTATAAATAATTTAAAATGAAATAAATTAGCTAAACAATACAAAAATAGATAAATATCTTGAAACAATAGCTTTCAGAGTATCAAAGTCGCAGATTATACTCCGATATAAAAGTTCAAACTATGAAAAATTCTAGAAGAAATTTTTTCAGAAGAGATAGAGAGAGAAATTGAAGGAGTAAAATGAGTGGAAAAAATGGATGATGGTATATATAAGTTAGATTATTTGTGACGGGCCTCGTCGCAAATGCCCTATGCCCGCATTAATTAGAGAGGCCTCTTAAAAAAGTTATTTGCGACGGGCCCCATCGCAAATCATTACCTGCCAACAGAGTATTTGCGATGAGACAACTATACCACCGCAAATACTAAAAACCACCGCCGGATATTTGTGACGGGAATAGTAACCCGTCGCAAATACCCTTGGCCGCGGTTTGAGGCGCATTTCACTCCAAACTTTTTGGGATGGGTTCTTATCCTCCCCCCATAAAAAATTATAGTAATTTGTGATGTCCCCCTGAACCATCGCAAATACCCCATCACAAATGACCATTTTTTCCATTGTGGAGGATAAAACATAGAGGAAATGATGCATACATGAGGTTGATCTTACTGATGGGGTTCTAACACCACCAATATATCGAAGATCAGACGTTAGATGAGGAGATGCGAGGAAATCTGGAGGAAGGAGAAAAAGAGGGAGAACCCATTGATATGCATGACCAAGAGGAGAGAAAAGGAGGAGAGGAGAGAAAGATGGTAGATAAAAAGAAAGAAAAAAAACACCATATACAGGCCGCACAGTTTACCCGCATGGTTTGCTAAATTGTGCGCAAACCATGCGAGCTACACTGCTGAGGTACTTCCCAAAAGGGATCCTTTGCCTGGATTGTGCAAGGTTTTCCCTAGTCATGCACAAGCCATGTATAATCCCTCTACATCAATTTCAAAGAACCTCGCATGGCCATTCACCTCACTCGTACAGCTTACCTAAACAAAGCGGTAGTTCAAAATGAGCCGCATGATTACCTGGAAGGACCCGTATGGTTTTCCCTAAACCGTATGCCCTGAACTGCAATTCCAAAAGAGTCCATTTGGTATCTAACACTCCCAAAACCAAACCAAAACACCTGATCCACTTTCAAATCCTCTAAACTAACTCAAAAACAGGATATAAAGCTGATGTGACTCTCAAAATTGAGTTTCGATCAACAATATAGAAAAGACACCCCTAATATTTGAAAAGTTCAAATCGGGAGTGGTTTTTAACCTGAATCAAAAACCCAAGGTGTTACAATATAAATATATTCATGGGATATAACCATATATGTAAAATCATATATTATGTACTTGTACCCTTTTAATACCCATTTATTAACAATTCCCTGTTAAACTTACGTTTAAGATAACAACTTCTTCTTTTTCCACATAGGTTTTGGTTTAGTATTTTTTGTCCTCTTATATTGATCATGGTTCTATAACTTCCATAATTTTAAAAATTATATAAATATCATATATATTCATTATATATTTATTTAAATTAATCTATTACAATTTTAGATAGAAAAGGAATTACACCATTCAAGGAGGTGGTAGGTCGTAAGTACGTACAAACATTGTTTTCATTTTCTCAATGGATGGAATGAAATGAATTTAAATAATAATTATTTCTATAGTATCACTAGTATTTACTATATATCACTTATATTCATTAAAGTTATCCCTTATTACCATCCAAATAAAATGTAATTGAAAAACGAATCACATCACCTCCACAGGTGATAGTCCTTCATACACACGATCGCCATTATCATATCCCCCATGGAATGGAAAGTAAAAAAATTTATATGAAATAATATATTTATAGAATTATTTTTATGTTAAAAATATCATAAATATATAATATATCAATCATCATGATAGGTGTTGTTGTAATAATAATATCATGATAGGTGTTGTTGGAAAACTTGTCGCGTCGGTTCACGGTGCGGTAGTCCATCGTACAATCGAGCAACATTTTCGTTTCCCATTTGAGGTAAGAGGATATGGATGTAGGTCATTTCCAAAACAAAAAAAATAATTATATGAAAGATATTTAGGTTATTATATTATCATGTTTTAATAGTATTTTAAAGAGGTGAAGGAATAAATAAAATAAAGATGCTTATTGAAGAATGTTACCTCTTCTTTGGGTAAACTCTATAGGATTGCACTAAAATACTTCCAAGGATGTATTTATAATAAAAATAAGGATTATATTATGATATTAGAAAAGTTTTAAATGTATTTTTTCATTCATTTTCTGACCCAAATGGTATTGGATGTGTGAATAGGGGAGGATAGACTGCGACCTTTTTTAAGTGGGGGAGAGGACACAGTTGGTATTTTTGAAAAGAATAGTGTACTCATATTTTTCATATTAAAAAAGCCCAAAAATAGGTTATTATATAACCTTATTGGTTATATGGTAAAAATATTAACATCCAATGGGTTTTGGGTAAGTTTTGAGTCATTTTTAACCCTTATCTTTTTAGTTTACCCATTGTAAACACATTTTTACCATAACCATGATAAATAAGTTTTACTATTTTTTCTACTCATTATGGTAAAAAATTAAGTTGAAATCATTAGGTAATATAAAATATTATTATTCAAAATATTGAATCCATTTTTCAAAATTCCAGTCGTATAAGTGGTAGAATTTAATTTAAAATTAAACTCATAGATATGACATAAAAGTGGGCTTTGAAAGAGAAAATTGTCATAAGTAGTGAAAGTTTTAATATTAAAATATAATATGAAATTAATTAAAAAAACCTAAATTGGATTAATAAATATATTTTTAAACCAATTTTACTTTTAATATAATATAAAATCAATTTTTAGGTTTTTAAATGTTGATAAAATGACAATTCTCAGTAAAAGCAATATTTTCACTATTCATTAAATTTTTGTCTTTTCATAAAATTATCAAAAACTCACTCCAAGATAATTATAACTTTTAGATTTAAAATATGAAGTCTATTTTATAAAATAAATTTTCAAAAATTGGTAAAAATAACTTTTATTATTTTTTCACAAAATATAATAAAATCATTTTTTGAGAAAAATAGTATTTTCGAAACATATAAAGAACTTTCTAAAAATATAGTAGATTTAATAAATATTTTTTATTTATATAAAACCATTATACTTAATATCTAAAATAGTGGTTATTACTATTCATACCGCTAAGTATTTCTTTTTGGTTATAATGTTCATGTTAAAATAATAATATTAATATTATATCACGGTTTGCTAAAACTCGGTGTCGTGCGTAACACAAGAAAAATTAGGTGTTGAGTTTAATGAAAACTTTCGAAGAAATTTAATTTATTTGGAAAAAATTAATTCTTAAAAATTCATGTTGTTAGATATTGAAAGGTGCTTTGGAACTTGGAAGTTTTAAACAAAAAGTTGGTTTTCAAACGAATGATGTTCATTTCAAGTGATGAGGCTTGATTGGCACTTTGAGGTATTCTTTGTAAATGAAAACCCTTTTCAGTACACTCCCCTTGTTTTTAGTACTTGAATGTATGTAATTTAACAAGATTTTGATAATTTTCTTTTGTAATGATTATGTTTCTTTTGAAGGAAATAAAGAATGCTCTTAAAAAGGGAGTCCTAAGGTTAGAAAGTGAACTGATTGTTTTAGTAAAAAATGTATGATATTCAAGTATATGATTGTTTGTAAAAGCCACATCCATTTATATATCATGGTAAGACTTGGGTAGATATAATGGATCTATAGGGACACATGCTACAATAGTTTAGAATTACACTCTTACTAGTGTCCCTTAGATAGATTACTTATCTGCATATGGGATATACCCCTCAATTGAACTAATGAGCGTGATGCCAAGTGTTGGTGAAGGATGATTAATGGTATCTAGAGCCAGTGGATATTTCATGTGATGATGTTGATATATTTTTCTTATACCATCATTACTAGCTCTTAATCTCTCATTATAACATTTTCACCTGAATACTACTTTCCCTTATTTTATACTCCTTTTATAAAATAGTTTACACTAGTATGCTTTCTTGCTGAATCTCTTACCTTATCAAATGATTATTCATAAAAATGGGTTATTAGAAAATCTACCATTCTTTAAAAACTATTTTGAAAATAAAAAGGGAAATGGGTTTTATGAAATATCAATTTTCAACTTTCTTTGAAAGAAATTAAAAACCTTATTTTTGTATATTTATATATTCAGACTCACATGAAATGGTTTTCTATTTAAAGTTAAATAATAGGGAATTGTTTTTCCATTGGAATCCCTAATGATAATCTTAGTGCTCACACATACTTTATGATTTCAGTTTTCGGTTTAGTTCGGCTTTGGGTTGGTCATGAAGTTATCATGTTCCAAGGTTGGTGGTGTCTCATGAGGTTTTATGGAGGTATGTTTTGTTTTTATTTCTTTTTTAATTCATGTTTTTATTTTATTTAATATGTACTTACTTTTTATTAGTTAATTAATGGGATAGATCCTTACCAATTGAGTTTTTCTTGATTCTTGATACTATTTTTAATCCCAAAAGGATCCAGAATTCATCTCGGGAATTGTTGTGTGGCAGCTCCGATGCCTAATTTGAGGTAAAACTAGGTGGGTTCAGGAAATAACCATAATCACATAATGGAAAATAAATAGAAATAAACAAATATAAAATAAAATAAAGATATATTTAATTGTAATGCCCTAATCCCAGATGCCCGTATCTGATGCTTTAATTTATTATATTGGCATAGATACATTGTTTAAATTCTCAAAGTACCAATAAATTTAGTTTTTTTGGTAATATAGATTACATAAATGATACCCATAATACATTGGGAAATGAAAAAAAAGTATTACATAAGTAAAATATTGACATCACTGAGAGATCATTAAAAAATTTCTTCTTCATATCTTGGGGAAAGGAAATATAATAAGGGTGAGCTCAAATTATCAGTAAGGGTAAGTAAAATAGAATCAATAATAAATCAATGAGAATAAATATAAATGGGAAGTTAAATACCTAAGAACACATTCCATTTAAATAACTGGATAAGTAATAATAAATATGTAAAGATAAGAAACTTATGAAAAATTCAATTTACACAATAAACTGTGAATGAAATTCATCCATATATATTTCAATGAAAAAATTTCGTGGATAAAAAATAACTGAAATGAAGGAAATGATTAATTATTAGAAATAATATATTTGTAACATGAACTACTACTATAAAGACCTTTCACAAGATGGTTTAAGTATGTTGGTAGAAACCATTCTATTCTACTTGGAAACAAACTCTAAGGGTTCGTCACAAACTGATATCATCTCATGAGACTACCGAGGCATCAATGATATTTCATTAACTAGTACCTAACCCATATTGTAATAGTCCAAATCATTCCTTATATGTCAAACAATAGATTTAAAAATATATCTTTAAAGAAAAGTGTCCCATAAAACTTTGAAATATTTGAAACATAAAACCTATAAAAGTAAATAATTATCATATGAAACAATGAATACCATGAACATAAAGGGATTCATTATATGATTATAAAAAGGGTAATTATATACAACACACAAAAGAATTAAGTGGTGAATATGACATTTATATCACAGATGTAGAAAGAGAGATGAAAATCCATTACCACCTTTTAATGAATTTTTTAAAAGGATGATCATTTATAAAAGAAAATATTTTATTTTAAAAATATTTATAAACTTGTAAAGTAAGATTCAAAACATTAGGGAATCATGAAAGTGTGAAATTATGTTCAATCCATCTAAGTTAAAAAATAATTCCTTTTACTTTTGTAAGAATATTCATAAAGTACCATATGTTGTAAAATAATAGGATGATTCCTTTTAAATAATTTTTTAAAAAGTAAAAAATAGAAAAAATTTACTTAATCAATCATTTGAGAATATTAAAAAAAATTGGAAAATATTTTTAGAAAACACTAACATGGAAGTGAAATATTACCTAGTGGATACTTAAAAAAACAGTCCTGAATAACGATGACATTGTGAAATAACCCATTAACACTTGATAATCAGTAGAATCATATTACCCATGAAAAAAAAATATATGGATATTAAAATACCATAATATTAAGACTAATACTCATAAAATATATTCATGGGTAGTATAAACACTACATAAACGAAACAAGTAGTGTATATTCTATGTGTCCCACAGAAATATAAGTGAGAAAAAATCCCTTACCTTATGTATCAACTCTCATTAAACTTATTCAAACCTCTTGTATAATAATTGTAGGTTTATTATAAATCTATTATAGAACCATATTCATTTATATAATACCATATATTCTTTACTTATGACGTTATATTAGACATTTATTAACTATATTTCATTATTTCCACTATTTCATGTGTTAATTACCTTGGTTTTTGAGTATTTTTTTATTGTTACTTGTTGTTCCTAGAAATTATATCATGATTTAATCATATAATTAATTTAAACCATGATTTTAATATCATATATATTCATTATATTTGTATTTATAATAACCCATAAAATTTAGACATATGAAATCAAATGTACTGTTCATGGAGATGGTAGGCCGTACGTACACATGAACACTACTTTCATTTATTTATCTTATTAAAAAAATGAAAAGTAATATATATATATATATATTTAAATTATAATTTATGAATTATATATATTCTATATATGTCAAATTTATTAATTAAATCCATCTTTCATACATTCCATGTATAGTGTGAATGAATCATATAGTTTTGAGAAGGCGGTAGTCCACACATCCACAAACGATATTATCATATTTACACAAAATGAAAAGAATGAAGGTATATGTTATAAAAATTTCCATAAGTATTAAGACATCATAAATACCATATATATCTTATAAAAATATAGTTTCCATCATAATTCCCAACCGTAATAGGTGGTAATGAAAGATAAACAACATCATTTCATGAGGTGGTAGTTCACCGTACACAAGAACGGTAAGTTCATTACACATTAGTTTTAAGTATGCGTAAGTGTTGGTAGAAAATTAATTAAAAAACATATAATTATATTTAGGCCACATTTTTTATTATATAAAACTGAAATAAAAATAATCTAAGTGGTTTTAAAGAAGAAATAAAACCAAAACGTTCATTGATGAACGATACCTCTTCTTTGGGTATCACCTTTTAATTTTTACAAAAGGGCTTCTTTGGTTGGATTTATTATCAAAGTAATGATTATATGATTATGATAGAGATGTTGGGGGGATATTTTAATAAGATTTTTCTAATCCAAATACATTCTTAAGTGTGAATAAAAGATAAGAAGAGGTGCCCATTTATAAAAGATTTGAGGGGCACTATTGGAAATCTTAAAAATATTAAATTAATATAATTTAATTTTATAATAAAAATGAATCAAAACTTATTAATTTCGAAGATATGATGATTTTTTGTCTACATAACTTCATATAATAAAAATCAGATAAGTTTTGACTATTTTTTAATCATTATCTTTTATCTTTAACTCTTATTTAACCTATTTAATTCTTATTATGATATCAAGCAATTTACACTTTGAGGGTCAATATAATTACTATGAAATGAAAAACTACTAATAAATGAGTCATTGATGAAATTTTAAGAATTATCCTTAGAATTTAGTCTAATTTTATATTTTCATTAATTTTATACCATTTAATAATATTTTATTTATTTTAACATATCATTAATGTCAATTTTGGAACTATTCATCACTTGACTTTTTAAAAATATTATAAAAAGATAATATCTTAGAAAAAACTCTTTTAAATAATTAATAACATTTATAATTTATCAAAAAAATTCATGGATGTCATTAATTATGTAAAATTAAATTTATTTTAATATTTTTAATATCATTTATTTGATTCTTCTATTAATTAGACAATTTCAACATCATCATTGTGTCACTAGTAATGGTAATTGTTTTTTCACTAAATTTTTTAAATAAATTACTATGATGTAAAAGAAAATATTATATTTCTATATAATATTAATAGTCAAACATATCCGTTATATAACCCCCTATTAAAAATATTCCACTTGTTAAAAACAAAAGTCTGACAAAATTGACTTTTCTTTGAATATAATATTATAAATGTCATACTATTATCCAAGTGGATTCAATAGGATATAAATTTTCCCCAAAAATTCTTTTGGTCTAAAAACACTCATTTAAGAAAATTAGGACAAGTTTTTTTGGTAAATTTATTATAGTTATAATATAATTTTTACCTTTAATTACACGATTTACCTTTAACCATAGTAATACAAATATTATTAATATTAACATTCATATTTTACAAAAATAAATGGGTAATATTTAATAAATTTTGAACCATTTTACCAAATATGAAATCCATTTTTAAAAATTGAAAGCATATAAAATTCATAAATTAATTAAAAAATAATCTAGTTGACAGAATAACAAAATGAGTTTTTAAAGTAAAAACATTCAAAAGTTCCCAAATTTTTTATATCCAATTTAAAATTTAAATTTATTTAAATGAACTTAATTGGATTAAATTATAAAATAATGATCCAATTATACTTTAAAACCATTAAAATATATAATTTAACACTATAAATAAATATTATGGAAAATATGTCTTCAATTAAAAATCAATATTTTATTCATTATTCATCAAAAAATGAATCATATCAGAAAAATACCAAAAAATATACCAAAGAAAAATTTTATATTCCTATTTCAATGAAGAATTTTATTTTTTCAAGTATAATTTATAAATGTATTAAAAAATATTTATAAAACAAGTACACCACCAAAAGTCGTTAAAACTACCATTAGAAAATATAGCCTTTTATACTTAAAATTGTTTTTATTCTTATCTTAATACTATCAAACTTATTGAATGAATTTAAAAATATTTTTTTTGAATACATAAAATATTTCATTAATATCTTTCATTAATAGTGATTAATTTAATTTATTATGATAAAATACCATTGTGGGTATAAAAATAGTCTCATAATAAAAACACATACTTTATATTCAATTTGTTTTTATTTTCATTTCCGGTGAATTAGTTTTATAAGCATTTTTAAACTATATTTTAATAATTTAGTTAATCCCATTAACAATATACAGCTTAACATCTACTATTAACATAATAATATTTAATACTATATCATGGTTTGTTTTAAGTTTGGTGTTGCATGCAGCATACGCTATTGAAGAAATTGAATTTATTTAAGGAGACTAAAACTGTAAAATATTGGGGTGTTATACTCTACCCTACTTCAATAAATCGTGTCCTCATAATTTAAACTGGGGATCTAGGTGTTCTAGGTTTTTATTTTTGAAAATAAACAATTATTGAAAAACCCACATCGTAAATTGGGTTAATTACACATATACATAATAAGAGGTAAAAGGAAATGAAAAGGTCACCACAAAACTAGGATTTAAAATATGATAAAATTAGTTAAAACATGGATATTTAAGAGAAACATTACCACTATGTTTTGATGGAGAGTGATAGAAAACATATAGTGACCCTCCCTTTTCATACATTAACATTACATCACTTTTGTAAAATAATTTAAACATTATACAAACATAAGACCAATGAACATACCTATATATTGCCTTTGGAAATATATAAACATAAATACTTATATATATGTGAGATAAATTATAACACACTAGGTTATTAATGACTACCACCCTTATTAGACACATCAAACATAATACACACTTTCATAACCTAGGGCAAGAAGCATTAAAAGTGTTATGCTCAAATGATCTGTAAGGGTAAATATAGGAGATATGTAAGCATAATCATGAGCATACAGATATGAGAAAGGAAATATTTTTCCCCTTACTTATGGATTTATAGATTCATCCTTTTCAAATATAGATATATTTCATCTTTTGTGATACTCATTATGGATAAACTAGCAAGATCCTTTAGACTCAAAGCATCAGCCACATTATTCAATTTCCCATAGTGGTAATGTATTGATCAGTTATAAACCATTATCAACTCTAACTATATTCTATGATGGATGTTAAAATCCTTCCATGTGAATATATATATTAGAATTTTATGATCGACATATATATCATACTTTTTTCCATAAAGATAATGCCTCCATATCTTTAATGAAAAAATTACCACTGCTAACTCTAAATCATGATTTAAGTAATTGTTTTCATGAATATTCAAATGCCATGATAAATAGGATATAAACATGTTATTATTCATAATAAAACATCCAAATCCCTTCTTGGATGCATCACTATAGATTACAAACCCTTATCCACTATAGGGTAATGTAAGCACATGTGCACTGACTTACATTCTCTTCAGTTCCTTGAAATTTTCCACACATTAATCTATATAGAAGAACATGACACGCTTATGAGTTAACATGGATATAGGATTAGATATTCATGATAAATTATCCACAAACCATCGATAATATCTAAATAAACCATACTGCTACAGATCTCAATCACCATGGTTGGTCTAGTCCAACATTCAATAGCTTTTGTCTTTGATGGATCTACTGATATACCGTATCTTGAGATTATATGACCCAAAAATGAAATCTTTTACATCCAAAATTTAAAATTTTTAAATTTTTCATATATATTATCCTTCGTTAGAGTTTTTAGTACAATTCTCAAGTGATCTTCATGCTCTTCCTTACTCTTTGAATATATAATAATATCATCTATAAAGATTTCCATAAGCTAGACAAGGTAATCTCTAAAGACCATTCATTAAATCCAAAAACATATAAGGGGAATTAGTAAGACTAAAATAAATCAATATATTTTCATAGTGTCCACACCCTATACAGAATGACATATTTGGTATATCTTCTTTCTTGACCCTCAATTGATGATATCCAAAATGAAGGTCAATCTTGGAATGTATTTAGCTCCACGTAGTTGATCAAAAATGTCACCAATACAGGAAAGATGATGCTTATTATTGATTTTGATATTTTAAACTTATGATAATAAATTTATAGTTTCATTGATCCATATTTATTTTTCATAAAAAGAACCGGTGCACCCCAAGGTTACACACTTAGCCAAATGAATCCCTTATCAATGTTTTCTAGGAGTTGATTCTTCAATTCCTACAACTCAATCAAATCCAATCTATAACGAGTCATTGAAATTGGTGTGGAACCAAGTATGAGTTCTATTGAGAACTTAACTTCTCATTTTTTTGTAAGGCTTGTCAACTCCTCTGGAAATACATAAAAAAAATCCAGAATAATAGGCATATCATCAATGATTCTTTTCTCCCCAACCATTTGAGATAAACAACCATTTTTAATAGGAATTATGACCCATACACTAGATTTTATCTCTATAGGAAGTTCCTAATTATCGTCAAATAGATGTACTATCACAGGAGGGTTTGAAATATCAAACATAACTTCCCTTCCTTGATAATTAATATGGTCTTTATATAGAGAAATCCAATACATGCCTACCATGACATAAAATTCATCCAAAGAATTAATGAGAATATTTATAAGATGAAAATTCCCACAAACATCAACTAGAGATGAATCATAGACTTGAGATGAAATAATAGTACCATTAGGGTTTTGCGCTACTAATTCCACATCTAATTGTTTTGGTGGAATCTTAACACACATAGAAAATTATTTAGATATGAAAGAGTGGGTAGATCCATAATCAAATATTAAATTAGAGGTTTTAGAGTGGATGGTAATTGTTCCTTTAATCATGTCTTCAACAGAACCCTCATTATAAAAAGAGATTAAATAAGATTTCCCCCTTTCCCTTAGCTTAATAGGCTATTGACTTCGATCATCATCACCAGTCTTTATGTTTGGGCAGTGTCTAGCATAATGACTGTTCTTTTTATACTTGAAGCACTAAATCATGGGAGGTGTATTCTGTGCCTCTTTTCCCCCATTCTAAATTTTATATAACTTCTTCCCATCACTTCAGTAATCAAATATGCAATATCCTTCCATTTCACACATAAAACATTTATTATATCCCTTAAGAAAGTTTCCTCCATGCTTCTTCCCACAAAGAGAAATAAGGAAATCTCATCTTCTTTTCTTCATGGTTTTTATATTTTTCATTAAACCCCATATTTATCTTCTTTTCAAAACCATGATAATGATATGTGACTCAATACCACATTTAGAACTTTATTTTACAACACAAAATCTTCTCATAGCTTCTAAAGTCTCTTATGGAAAATTCCCTTCTGATACATGGATTTAATCCAATGAAAAACCAATTAACTTTTCTTTAAGTTTGGATGATAATTATTGAATCACACCTCATAAGTCTCACGAAATTAGTCTCGTAGGTACCTATAGATTCATCATCCCTTTTCTTCTACTCAAGGAACTATTTCGCAATCATGGTATGAAGAATACATGGAAAGTGCATATTAAAAAATAAGTTCTCGAACTCATCCAAATCCATGGATTTAATCTCATATGGGTGCCTCATATTCTTAATTAGAATCCATCACTGGCTTTGTTTGCCTTCTAACTGATATATAGCTAGAATAAATTTTTCACGTTCCTAACACTAGAGAATAGAAAATATCATTTCAGTAGTACTGATGCATTGTTCAGTAATAGGTGGATCAAAAGACTCTATGAAAGAAGACGAACAATACCTCATCAAAGACTCAATATAATGTTGTTCCCTCCTTTTCTCATTTGGAATTCCACCATGATTTATATCTTGAGAATAATGTGTGATCATAACAATGAGGTTTTTCATTATAACTCCCATAGAATTCAATTTCTTATTAGGTTAATCATTTCATTTTCCATCACAATCACCATTAACGTGGTTACTTTGGGTTCCTTCCATTGACTAAAACCAAAAAGCATAGAGTGAGAAATAATTATCCTATCGAGGAAACACATAATCCGGAAATGTCACTTATAGGATGTGTAATTTTGAAACCTCCTTTAATATATGAAACCTTAGGTTTACCCATGTTTATTAATAGGAAACTCCTATTTAAATCCTACATGTTGATTCATGAAGGGTTTGTGAATTACCAAATCATATCCCACATGAGTGTCAAACCGGGTGTGTATCAAGGCCTATTGTCATGTACCAGATTACCTCGAATCAAGCCCAAAACATCTTGTTGGAGTTGTTACCCCTAGGTACATCCATGCCAGATCCACATACACTTTAATTATCTATAAAAGGAAATATTTATAGAAAACTAGTCACCCTATCATTTACCAAAACTATATGATATTTTCCTATACTTTCCCTTATCCTTTTACTTATCCCTAGACATGTCTTTAGGTTACCTATTAGGGTTTTCTCATCCTAGCTTCCAAATTTTAACTAAACCTTCATTCTGATACCAACTATAGTGACCCTTTCCTTTTATATATTAACATTACATCAATTTTGTTGAATACTTAAATGATTATACAAATTGATTCCAAAATACCATACTAGTCTAGTGCCTTTGTAAATATGGAAACATAAACACTGATACCTAAGTGAGCTACATTATATCCCACTATGTTATTCTTGACTAACAACATTCTTATAAACATCAAACATAATAAATTTCTTCATAACATGTGGATAGAAACATAAAAAGGGGTGTTCTCAAATGATCTATAAGGGTAAAAAAGTGATATATGTAAGCATAATCATGATCATAAGGGTATAAGAACATGGTCATGAAAATAGAAGATCATACTCGACATATCAAAGATCATATACACAAATCCTGGCATAAATCATGGGAGTTCATAAGACATGAATCATAATAAAATAAAAAACATAATCCATGAAAGCATAATATAGGAATAAAACATTTAATTGTGGAATAAATATAATCATATAATATTATTTCCATATTAACCAATGAATTACTGCCAAGACCATCTTAGTAGTATGGGTTCACTCCCCATACCATATTAGTAGTCACAGTTCACTCCCATGGCAATATTTATAGCATGATTTTACTCATCATACTATATTGGTAGTCATGGTTCACTCCCATGGACATCTTAGTAGTCAAGGTTCACTCCCAATACCATCTCAGTCTATCTCTTGAGATATAAATCTTTACCCAATGTATTGGGTGAGATATAGGTCCTGCCCATCACATAATGAAATCATACATACATGTTCCACAAGAATATAAAAAATCATATAAAAAATGAAATAAAATCTGTATTATAAACATGTAATAATATGATAACCTATTGAAAAATATAGGTTTCATAATAATTTCCTCATAAACATAACTTGTGAAAAGAAGTGGGTTTAAAAAGCATATAACCCATGAAAGGGAAACTAGTTTCATCAATATCATGCCATAAAAACATAATCCATTCCCAAAAAGAATATAAATCAAAACATTGAATAATTTTCCAATAAAGGAATGAGTAACACAAATGGATGTTATCTTATCTGTTAAATAATTTTGAAATATATTTTAAAAACATTTCTTGAGTAAAATATTATTTTTGCTTTGAAAAATATTTTTTAAAACATAAAACCCTTTGGAAACCATTTTATTTGAAAATATATTTAAAAAATTAAAAAGGAATAATGTAAAATAATTAAAAAAAATTTAAAATCATTTTTCCTTGAAAATCGAATTCAAAGATATTTTGAAAAAAAATTTGATTTTTTTTTGAATACAATAGATATCTGACCGAAGAGAGAGACATTAAAATTTACTTAAAACATTATCCTTAGTACCAAATAGTGTTGAAATGTTACTAATACATGAGAATATATTGAATAAACATATTATAAGAAAATTCACAAGTGTCCTCGATATATGGATCATAATATTTCATCAATGGAATCATAAACGTAAACAATCTTGAAAAGCGATGAGATGGTTTCAATAAACTCTTATAACCAGGTAACTTGGGATAATATTCTCCATGTAAGAAAAGGAAATTAAATAATGCTTAAAATATCATTAAAATAATGATATTACTGATGTAACATGTAAAATGTAAGTATATATACCTCGAAAATAATTTCGGTGCATAACAACACATGAGTCCCAAAGAAAGAAAATTGAGGAAAAACAATTATACTGATTTGGTAAATTTTGGAACATAAAAACCATGAAATTAATATCATATAATGGAAATTAAAATACCCATAAATTTTAGTATAATAATCATAGAATACATCCAGGGTATTATACACACCACACAAAAGGAATGGGTGGTGAATAAAGCATGTATCTCACAAAACAAAAATCAAGATGCAATTCCCATTCCTTGGGTCTTGACTCTCATAGTACTCATTAAAACCACCCATATAATAAATATTAATTTATTATACATATTTTAAAGAACCATATTCTAATATCTAATAAAATATATGGTTTGAACATGACCTTATATTTCCCTCTTGTTAAAAATCCGATGTAAAGGTTTCACTTTGGGTAATATCCGCTTTGTTCTTCGCATATGCCTTAATCTGTATATCTTTGTTCCTTAAACTTATATATTGATTAAAGAATTAAAAAATGATATAAATATCATTTATATTCATTATATATGTAATATAATAATATACAGAATCTAGAACTATGAGACAGAATACACTGTTCATAGACACCGTAGGCTATTCATACAAATGCATGCTATTTCAGTTTAATTATCGTATTAAAGGAATAAAAGTAAAAGAAATATATATATATAATTATTAATGTAGATTTAATATATCATATATATCATATATATTCACTAAATCAATTCTTAATACATTCTATGTAGTGTTTGAATGAATTACATCGCTTTTAGGGGGCGGTAGTCCACACTTCCTCAAACAAAATTACCGTATTTACACCAAATGGAAAGTAAAATGATATGTTTTGTAAAAGGAATACAGAATCATAAATACCTAATAAATATAGTATATGAATTATATAAACATAGTGTCTATAATAATTTCCACCATTAGTGGCGGTAAAGGAAAAATGGACAAACATTGTTCAGTGAGGCAGTAGTTCACCGTACACATAAACAATATGTTTGTTACCCATTAGATGGATCTGTGAGTAAGTTTAGGTAAAAAAAAAATAGTATAAATATATCATATTATATTTAATATAATTGTTTTTAATAAAATAATTTACTAAATTGAGTGGAGGTGTGGAGAAAGGAAAAAAGAAAGGAGTTTTAGAGAAGACGTTACCTCTTAATCGGGTAACTCCTTTTGGTTTATTCAAAAAGGCTTACTTGGATTTATTTATAACCAAGGGGAGTATTATAGGAGGAAGTAAGATATTTTTATAAGTTTAATGGATATTTCTTGTCCTAACCTAAGAGGTTTTAGAGGTGTGAAGAAGAGGGAGAGTTGGTGGCCTTTTAGGGAAGGGAAATGACACACATGGAATTTTTGAAAAAAAGTTTGTTATACCAATGTTTTTACCTTTAAAAAGTCATAAAAGAAACTCAATAATGTAAAATTAATGGATTATTAATTTCCAGAAAATTGGTGTTTTATAATTTTATATTACGGTTTTGTTCTTAACTTTAAGGTCAATTTATTGTTTCTCTTAATCATTGTAATTAATTTTAATCACTTTCACTAATTTTTTTTCTTCTAAAACCATGTTTACCTTATTAGAAATTAGAAATTATTATGATTCAAAATATTGAATCTATTTTTAAAAATTCTAATCACATAAGTGGAAGAAATTAATTTAAAATTAATCCCACACTCGGGTCGACAATGCAAGTTTTTAAAGTAAAAACATTCAAAAGTTTGTTAAATATTTATACACAATTTTAAAGAAAAATTGATCTCAATAACCTAAATTGTATTAATTGATAAACTTTTTATGTATTAAACTTTTAAAATAATTTAAAATATAATTTACCCTTAATAATGAATTATATTAAAAATCATTTTTGAATTAAAATCCAGTATTTTCACTATTCATCAAAAAATGAAGTTTCTCAGAAAAATCCCAAAACATTTTCCTACGATAATTTTGGAATTATAAATTTTAAAATGAAGTTCATTTTATTGTGTTATATTTATAAATGTGCCTAAATTTAATTTTATTATTTTTCACAGAAAGACATTAAATGTAGTTCATTTGAGAAAATGGTATTTTTAAACATATAACTACTTTTCAAAAAATTATAGCTCTCATTATCAATATATTTTATTTATATAAAACAATTACTAAAAATATTTTAAAATTTGTTATTACTATTCATATAGATGAGTTTAACATCTATGTTATAATTATCTCATTTAAATAATTATTATAGTAAAATGATATTTCATAGAAACATGAGTGTTGTGTGTATTGTACACAAAGTTAGTGTTTTATGTAACATACACCAAGTCAGTATTTTGTGTTACTTACTCCAAGTTGATGTTCTAAGAATAATATGAAAATTTGGTGCTGTGTAATGTATTCCAAGTCGGTGCCATTTGAATGGAATTTTAAACTTTTTTCATTTCAAGACATAAATGAAAAATTAATTTATTCAAGAAAAAAAAGTCCATAAAAACATAGGGTGTTATATTCTACCCTCCTTAAAATGAATTTCTCCCTTGAAACTCTTTAATCGATTAAAAAAATAAGGATACTTTTGCTTCATCATATCCTCAATTCCCCACGTAGGTTCCTCTAATTGGTGATTTTTCTACAAAACTTTGATCAGGTGAGGGGTCTTGTTTCATAAAACTTTCTATGATCGGTCCAAAATTTCAACTACTTTTTCTTTTAAAGAAAGATCCTACCCCAGTGGTATGACCTATGATTTAAGTACATGTGAAGTTTTAGGTATGTAATTCCTTAGGAGAGAAACATAGAACACATCATGGACATGAGATATATATGGATGAAGATCCAATTGATAGGGTACCATCTTGATATAATAAAGATTCTCAAAGGGGTCGATATACCTAGGGATTAATTTACTGTTATTTCAGAACCTTATAACTTTTTTCCAGGGTGAGATTCATATAAATTTTTTTTTCACCAACTTCAAATTATAGATCATACCATTGATTATCACCTTAACTTTTCTGACGATTTTGAGCTGCCTTGATATACTGATGAATGGTTCTAACCTTCTCAACCATTTTTTAAAGATATCAGGTACCAATATCTTTCTTCCTCCAACCTCATCCTATCACATTTGAGATCTACAATTCTTCCCATATAGGGCTTCATAAGGTTCCATCTTAATTATTGAGTGAAATATTTTTTTCATGAAAACCCAACTAGAAAAAGGTGTTAATTCCGACCACCTTTGAAATCCTGAGAATAATATCTCAACATATCATATAGGGTTTGACTTTTACTTTCAGACTGACCATATGTCTAAGGATGATAAGTATTTCTAAAACTCAATTATGTATCAAGTTATTTCTAAATACTTCACTAGAACATTGAGGTAAACCACAGATCTTGATCTGATACAATAAAATGTGTTACCCCATGAAAACTTACCACTTCCTTAATGTTTATCCTAGAAAGATGTTCCAAAGATATGTATTTTCTGATAGAGATGAAGTGTGTTGACATAGAAAGGAAATCCAATACCACCCATAAAGAATTAAACCATTTAGATGTTTTTTGAAATCCAATGAAAAAATCCACGGTGATGTTCTCTCGTTTACATTCAGGTAATAATAATGGACGCAACATCCCCTTTGAATTTTTTCTTATAACATTAAATTGTTGGCATACCAAGAACCGAGATACAAACACTGTGATATATCTCTTCATGCCATCCCACCAGAAGTATTGTTTTAGTCCCTTATAAATCTATGTACTTCTAGGATAAATAGAGAATTAAGATATATTTACTTCCTCTGACACCACATTCTTTAATTCTATTATGGAAGGAACACATACATGGTTCCTAAGCATTATCATCAAATACTAATCATGCTTAAAATCAAGAACATTTCTAACTTTCTTTTGTAGCTCTATATCTTCCTTATGCACCTCCTTAATCTTTACATGGATAGATGGTTGAACACTCATTTGAGAAAGACAATATGTCCCCCCTTCTTTATAAATTTATAGATTCATCCTTTTGAAATCCATAATTTTTCTATCTTTTTTGGTCCTCATCATGGATAAACTAGCATTATTTTTTAGACTCAAAGATTCATCCACATTGTTCATTTTCCCATGGTGGTAATGTATTGATCAGTAATAATCCTTTATCAACTCTAACTATCTTCTCTAATTCATGTTTAACTCATTCCATGCGAATATATATATTTTACATTTATGATCAACATATATATCCGAATTTTTTCCATAAAGATAATGCCTCTATAACTTTAATTACACAATTACCACTACTAAATCCAAATCATGAGTTGAGTAATTTTTCTCATGAATATTAAAATGTCATGAGACATAAGATATAACCATGTTATTATTCATAAGAACACATCCCATTACCTTATTGGATGCATCACTATAGATTAAAGTCCTTTATCCACTATAGTGTAATGTAAGCACATGTTAACTAACTTACCTTCTCCTCAGTTCCTTGAAAATTTCCTCACATTCATCTATATAGAGGAACTTGACACTCTTATGAGTTAACTTGGCTATAGGATTATATATTGATGTGAAATTATCCACAAACCAATGATAAAATCCAATTAAACTAAAAAGCTACAGATATTTGTCACCATGGTTGGTCTAGTTCAACATTCAATAGCCTCTGTCTTTTATGGATCTACTTTTATACCATATCTTGAGATTATGTGACCAAAAAATGAAATCTTTTACAACCAAAATTCACACTTTTTAATTTTTTCATATAGATAATCCTTCCTTTGGGTGTTTATTATAATTCTCAAGTGATCTTCATGCTCTTCCTTACTCTTTGAATAGATAAGAATATCATATTTAAATATTACCAAAAACTGATTAAGCTAATCTCTAAAGACCATTCATTAAATCCACAATAATATAAGGGGAATTAGAAAGACCAAAAGCAATCAATATATATTCATAGTTTCCATACCTGGTATGGAATGAAATATTGGGTATATCCTCTTTCTTGACCCTCAATTAATGATATCTAGAATGAAAGTCAATCTTGGAAATGTATTGATCTCTACGTAGATGATCAAAAAAGTCATCAATATGGGGAAGAGGATACTTGTTCTTGATTTTGATAGTTTTAAACTCCCAGTAATAAATTTAGAGTCTCATTGATCCATCTTTATTTTTCAAAATATGAACCAGTGAACCCTAAGGTTACAAACATGGCCGAATGAATCCGTTATCAAGGTTTTCTTGGAGTTACTTATTCAATTCCTGCAACTCAATCAAAGCCATTCTATAAAGAGTCTTTAAAATTAGTGTGGAACTAGGTATGAGTTATATTGAGAACTTAACTTCAAATTTTTTTGGAAGGATAGGAAACTCTTCCTGAAATACATCAAAAAAATCCTAAACAATAGGCATATCATCGATGTTGCTTTTCTCCCCAACCATTTGAGATAAACAACCATTTTTAATAGGAATTATGACCCATACATTAGATTTAATCTCTATAGAAAGTTACTAATTATCTTCAAATTGATGTATGATCACAGGAGGGTTTGAAATATCAAACATAACTTCCCTTCCTTGATAATTGATATAGTCTTTATATAGAGAAATCTAATAAATTCCTAAGATGATATCAAATTCATCAAAAGGAAGAATGAAAATATTTATAGGAAACACATTCTCACAAACTTCAATGAGAGAGAAACCATAGAGTTGAGATGAAATCATTATACCATTAGGGGTTTTCACAACTAATTCCACATCTAATTGTTTTGGTGTAATCTTAACACCCTTATAAAATTATTTATATTTGAAAGAGTGGGTAGAAACGGAATCAAATAAGAAATTATTAGTTCTAGAGTGGATAGTAAGTGTTACTTTAATCATGTAGTTATCAGAACCCTCATTATAAATATTTATTGAATAATATTTCACCTTTTTCCATAGCTTAAGACATTGTTGACGTCGATCCTCATCACCAAACCTTATGTTTGGGAAGTAGTTAGCATAATGCCCGTTGTCCTTATACTTGAAGCACTGAATCATGGGAGGTGTATTCTACGCCTCTTTTCCCCCTTTATCAGTTTTAGATAACTTATTATCATCACTTGAGTAATCAAATGTCCAGTAGCCTTCCATATCATATAGAAAACATTTATTAGAACCCTTAAGGAAAATTCCTCCATGCTTCTTCCCACACAGAGCAATAAGGAAAGCTCATCTTCTTTTCTTCATGGTTTTTATATTTTCCTTTAAACTCCATATTATTCTTCTTTCCAAAAACATAGTATTGATAAATGAATCCAACCCAAATTTAAATATTTATTTCACAACATAATATCTATTCATAGCTACTAAAGTCCTTTATGGACAATTACCTTTGGATAATTAGCTTTAATCCACTAAACAACCTATCAAATTTTCTTTTAGGTTGGATTATAATTATTGAAGCACACCTCATAATTCTCATAAAATTAGTCTCGTAGGTACTAATAGATTCATAATCTATTTTCTTCAAGTCAAGGATCTATTTATCAATCTTGGTATAAAGAATTCTAGGAAATTGTATATTGAAAAATAAGTTCTTGAATATATCACAATCCATATATTTAATCTCATATGGGTGCCTCATATTCTTGATTAGAGTCCACCACTGGTTTTCTTTTCCTTCTAACCGATATATAGCTAGACTAAATTTCTCATGTTCCAAACACTAGATAATGGAGAATATCTTTTCAGTAGTACTGATCCATTTTTTAGTAATAGGTGGATTAGAAGACACTCTGAAAGAAGGGAGACATTACCCCATCAATAACTAAATAGAATGTCGTTCCCTCCTTTTCTCATTTGGAAGTACACCATGAATCATATATTGAAAATGATGTGTGATTATAATAATGAGGTTCTGCATTCCATATCCCATATAATTCAATTTCTTATTAGGAAAATCATTTAATTTTCCATCACAATCACCATTAACGTGGTTCCTTTGGGTTCTAACCATTGACTAAAACCAAAAATCATAGAGTGAGAAATAGTTATCATATTGGGGAACCACATAATCATTAAAAGTCACTTAAAGGATGTTTAAATTATGAAAACTCCTTTAATATATGAAACCTTAGGTTTATCCTAGGTTATTCATAGGAAAATTTTATTTAAATCCTTCATGTTGATTCATGAGGAGTCTATTAATTCCCAAAGAATATACCTCAAGAGTGTCAAACTAGGTGTGCAGAAAGGCCTGTTATCTTGTACCAGATTACCTCAAGTCAAGACCAAAACATCTTGTCAGAGTTGTTTCCCCTAAGTACATCCATGCCAGATCCACATACACATTTAGTATCTAGACAAGGATATATTTCTAGAGAACTAGACACTCTATCCTTTACCAAAATTCTGGGATATTTTCCTATACTTTTCCTTATCCTTTGAATTATCTCTAAACATGTATTTAGGTTACATATCAGGGTTTTCTCATCCTATCTTTTAATATTTAACTAAACCTTCACTATGATACCAACTATAGAGACCATATCTTTTCAAATATTAACATTACATCAGTTTTTCTTGGAATACTTAAATGATTATACAAAAAGATTAAAAAATTTCATACTATTATTGTACGTTTGGAAATATGGAAACATAAAAACTGATACATAAGTGAGCTACATTATCTCCCACTATGTTCTTCTTGACTAACACCCTTCTTATAAACATAAAACATAATAAATTATTTCATAACCTGTGGATGGAAACATAAAAAGGAGTGATCTCAAATGATCTGTAAGGGTAAAAATGTGATATATGTAAGAATAATCCTGATCATAAGGGTATGAGAACATAGTTAGGAAAATATAAGATCATACTCAGCATATCAAAGATCATATACATGACTCATGGAATAAAGCTTGTGAGTTCATTAGACATGAATCATAAGAAAATAAAAAATGTAATCCATGAAAGAATAAAAAAGGAATAAAACAATTAATTTTTGAAGAAATATAAGAATATAATATTATTTATATAGTAGCCAATGAATTGCTGCCAAGACCATCTTAGTAGTATGGGTTCACTCCCCATACCATATTGGTAGTTGTGGTTCATTCCTATGTCCGCATTAGTGGCATGATTTCAATCCTCATTCCATATTATTAGTCATGGTTCACTCCCATTGTCATCTTAGTAGGCAAAGTTCACTCACAAGGCCATATTAGTTGATATCATGAGATATAAATATTTACCCAAAGCATTATAGAAAGTTATATGTCCCACCCATCTCATAATTAAATCATACATACATGTTATACAAGATCATAAATAATCTTATTATAAACCATGAAATGAAATGAATATTATAAAATTGTAATCATATCATAACCTGTGAGAAAAGACCAGTTTCATAATCATTTCATCATAAACATAACCATTTAAAAGAAGAGGGTATCAAAAGCATATAACTTGTGAAAGAGAAATGGGTTTTATCAATATCATTCTGTCAAAAAATAACCCATTAAGAGAAATAATATGTATAGAAACATTGAATAATTTCCCAAAAAATGAATGAGTAACACCAATGGATGTTATCATAGATGAGAAATAATTTTTAAATATCTTATAAAAACATTTATTAAGAGAAATATCCTTTCTGAATGGAAAATTATTTTTAAAACCTTACACCTTTGGAAAACCTTTTTCTTCTAAAATAGATTTTAAAACATATAAAGTAATAATTGAAAACTATAAAACGTTTTTAAAATCTCCTTTCCTTCAAAATGGGATTCAAATATCATTTTATTTTTTTAAAAAATGTAGTTATTGATTACAATATATTTCTAAATGAAAATAGTGACCATTAGATTTTACTTAAAATATTATCATAAGTACCAAAGAGTAGAAAAATGGTACTAATACATGTGGATATCTTGAATAACCGTATGAGAAGATAAATAATGAGTTTTATTGAGATATTTTTCATAATATTTAATCAAAGGAATCATAAACATAAACAATCTCGAAAAGCGATGAGATTGTTTTAATAAGATCTTATAAATTGGTAATTTGGGATCATACTCTCAATGTAAGAAAATTAAATTACTTGATGTTTAAAATATCATGAAAATATGAATATTAATGAAATAACATATAAAATGTAAGTATATATAACTCTAAAATAATTTAGGTGCATAAAAAAACATGAGATTCAAAGAAGGAAAATTGAGACAAAACTATTTTAATGATTCTGTAACTTTTGAAAATTAAACCCCGCGAAATAAATATCATATAATTTATATAAAAATAACCATAAATTTTTATATAAGAATAATATAATATATCCATGTAAAGTATAACCCCCACAAAAAAATAATTAGTGGTGAATAAAGAATGTATCTCACTGAAATAAAAAGTGAGATTAAATTCCCTTACCTTGTGTCTTAACTCTCATTGTACTCATCCAGGACAGCTATTTAATAAATTTAAATTTATTAAAATATTTTACATAACAATATTATAAAATATAATACTATATATGTTTTTATCAAGACCTTATATGTCCCTCTTGTTAACAATCCTATGTTAAGGTTTCATTTTGGGTAATATCCACTTTGTTCTTCACATGTGTTTTAATCTGTTATATATTTTTTCCTTAAACATATATCATGGTTCAAGAATGTAAAACATTATATAAATATAATTTATATTCTTTATATTTTTATTATAATAATATATATAATTTATAATTATGAAACATAATACACCATTCATGGAGACAGCAGGTCATTTGTACGCATGGATGCTATTTCTATTTTTTTGTCGTGTTGAAAGAAAGAAAGTAAAAGAAATATATGTATATATATATAAATAATTATTAAAGAATATTTATTATTTCATAAATATATTATATATTCAATGAATCCATCCTTAATACATTACATGTAGTGTATGAACGAATCACATTTCTTTGAGGGGGTGGTAGTCCACACCTCCTCAAACAAAATTATCATATTTACATGAAATGGAAAGTAAAACGATATTTGTTTTAAAAGGAATAAATAATATTAAATATATAAAAAATATAATTTATTATATATATAAATATATTTTCCATCATAAATTCTACAATGAGAGGTGGTAAAGGAAAAATGAACAATCATCTTTTAGTGATGCGGTAGTTCGCCATACGTATAAACGGTATGTTCGTTACCCATTTAATGGAAGTGTGTTTAAGTGTAGGTTGAAATATTAGCATAAAAAAATCATATTAGATTGAATATAATATTTTTTTATACAATCATGTAATAAAGAGAGTGGAGGGGGTGGAGAAAGAAAATAAAATAAAGGAGTTTGAGAGAAGACGTTAACTGTTAATCAGGTAACTCCTTCTGGTTTGTTCCAAAAGGATTACTAGATCGTAGTCTATGATTAGTGGTTTTAGAGGTTTGAAGAAGAGAGATAAGTGGTAGCCTTTTATAGGGAAGAGAAAAGACACACTTGGAATTTTTGAAAACAAGATAGGTGTGCCCACATATTTACCTAAAAAAGTCAGAAAAAAAAACAAAATAATGGAAGGTTCATGGAATAATAATGGCCAAAAGTTAGTGTTTGACAAGTTTCTAGGTCATTTTGGGTATTAACTTTATGGTTAACCTTATTTTTCTCTTAATCATTGTAATTAATTTTAATCACTTTATGTAATATTTTTGGTAAAAATCTAAGTTGACCTCATTAGAGATTATAAATTATTATTATTCAAAATTTGTAATCAATTTATAAAAATTATTATTAGATAAGTTTCAGAAATTAATTTAAGATTAATCCCATAGTCGGGTCGATAATGCAGGTTTAAAAAAAACATTTAAATGTTTGCTAAGTTTCTATACCAAAGTTTAAAGAGAAATTGACCTAAATAAACTAAATTATATTAATTTATTAAAATATTATCTAATTAAACTTTTAATCTAGTTTTAAATATAATTTAAACTTATAAATAAATAAGCTGAAAAAGTTTTTTTGAATTAAAATCCAGTATTTCCACTATTCATCCAATAATGAAGTTTCATAGAAAATTCCCAAAAATCATCTCCAGGATAATTTCAAAATTAAAAATTTAAAAAATTATTTTTTTTATAAAATTAAATTTATAAATTTGTATAAAATTAATTTTAATATTTTTCATAGATGGACATTTAGAGCAGTTCATTTGAGAAAAGGTTTATAAATATATAAGGACTTTACCAAAAAATTATATCTTTCATTAACAATATGTTTTATTTATATAAAACAATTATACACAATATTCAAAAATTAGTTATTACTATTAATATATCTATGTTTAACAAATTGGTTATAATTATCTCATTTAAATAATTATAACAGTAAAATGATATTTCATAGAAACACCAGTGTTGCGTGTAACACACACCAAGTCGGTTTTGCATGAAACATACACCAAATTAGTGTTCTTTGTAATGTATTCCAAGCTGATGTTCCATGTATCTTATGATGAGTTGTTTCTATTTAATGTACACTAAGCTGGTGCCATGTAAAAGTAATGTTTGACTAAGTTCATTATAGGACATAAATGAAAATTTAATTTATTCAAAAAAAGGTCTATTGAAACTTTGGGTGTTACAAAACATGTTCAATTTAAAGTAGATTACCACAAATCCTTAGACCACGGTTATGAAAATGGACATTGATATAATAAAAAATGATGATAATAATATAATATTTTTTAAGACTGTTTTTCCTAGAATTGGGAAATTATTTCACTCTCTAATGAAATAATTAAATATACATACTTGATATGTTTCTTTAAGAAGAATGTTATCTTGGTGCCTTAAACAATTTATAATTATTTTCTTAGCATAGGTTTCATCACATTGTGAAGTAATAAAATAATCTCTAAAAACTCATCCAAATTTGAATTTAAACCATTTCATAGATCATTAACTTTATGAACCTTCCATGTATTTTGATACAAAGATTTTGAATAAGTTCTATTCCAAACTCTTCTTCTATTTATTTCCTTTGAATCTATATGACTTGGATAATTCTTTACCAATATCTTTATCACTTGATAATATGTCCTCATATGATAATAATTCTTAGAAGATTATTTCCCTTCAAAATATTGTCCTAAGGCCATAAAAGATATGTACCTGCTTACTCTTTGGATCATGTACATTACTGAGGTTTACGTTCCTTATCCTATGCACCATTTCAAAATGATTAAATACACAAAATTTGTTAATATCATTATAAAACATAAATTATAATTCCCAAAATTTTAAAATACTTAACATAAATTGAGTAATTTATTCATAGGTAATATAATAATCATAAATATTTTTTCTTTGGGGACATCTTTAATTTTAAATCCTTCTTAATGGATTTTAAATAAAATTTGAATTATCATAAAAATATCCTACATGAGCATCAAACCATGAACATATTAAGGCCCATTCTCATGTACTTGGTTATGATGAGTCTGTCCTGATGTAACTTGTTAGAGTTTTTACCCCTAGGTACATCTGTTCTAGAACCAGGTCCACTTTTAGTATCCAGAAATGGATTTTTTTCTTTAAAGACCCACATAATCTCTACCTTAACAATATTAAATGATGTTATTATATACATATCCTCAATGTATATATTAGGGTTATATTCCCTAATCTTTTTTTTTTCTAAATCTAGTTTCCATAGCTTCTACTAAACTTCCTTTGACACCAACTATAACACCACGACCCCAGAAACCCAAAGCCGATGATTTAGTTTATTATATTAGCATAGATAAATGATTATAATCCCAAAGGACCAATCAGCTTAGTAGTTTTGATAATACAGATTACGTACATAATACACATAATACATGGGGAAAAGAAAATAAAGATTAACATAAATAAAAGATCAATATCCTTGAGAGATAATTCAAAAATTTATTCTTCACATCACGGGGAAAGAAAAAATAATAAGGTTAATATCAAATTATCAGTATGGGTAGGTAGAATGGAAGAAATAATATATCAATGAGAATAAATTTTCATGGAAAGGTAAATAACTTAGAGAAAATTCCATTTAAATAACTGGATAAGGAATAATAAATATGAAAGGTTAAGAAACTGAAAACACATTGCATTCACTCAATAAAATGATAATGAAATGCATCCCTAGATATGTCAATGCAAAAATATCATTGATAAATAATAGATTAAATGAAGGAAATGATTAATTATTGGATGTCATGTATCTATAACATGAACCACTACCATCAAGGACTTTCACAAGATAGTTTTAGTCTGTGGGTAGAAACATGTATATTCTACTTGGAAACAAAATAGAAGGGTTTCTCACAAACTTATTTCATATCATGGGACTACTGATACATCGACGATATTTCAATAACTGGTCTCTAACCTGCATAATAATAGTCTGAAGCATTTATCATATATCAAATAATCAATTTAATAATATATCCTTAAATAAAAGTGTACCCTACCAATTTAAAATATTTAAAACATAATCTCAATAAAAGTAAATAATTATCAAATAAAACATTGAATACCATGAAGATAAATATATTCAAGATTTGAAATATCAAAATGGGTAGTGGATACACCCCAAAAATAAGTATGTGGTGAATATGAAATTTATCTCACATATGTAAAAAGTGAGATGAAAATCCCTTACCACCTTGCAATCATTTATTTAAAAGGATGAAAATTTATAAAGGAAAATATTTAATTTGAAAATATAATTGTAAAATTATAAAGGAATATTCAAAAAATTATTAAATCATGATGGTGGAAAATTATTTTCATGTCAAATAAGCTAAAAAACATTCCTTTTACTTTTTGTAAGAAAAGTCATAAATTACCTTATTTTTGGAAAATGATAGGAAGATTATTTTTAAATATTTTTTTAAAATGTAAAAAGGTAAAAATTACATTAAAAAGTAATTTGGGAATAGTAAAAACATTTTTTAAAACATTTCTAATAAACACTAATGTGTAAGAGAAATATTCCCTAGTGGAGACTTGAACAAAAACAATCTTGAATAATGACGAGACTGTGAAATAACCCCTTACCACTTGATAATCAGTAGAATATTATGCCCCATGAAATAAAATTATATAGATATGAAAATTCCATAATATAAAGAATAATTATCATTAAAAATATTCATGGGTATCATATACACCACACAAAAGAAACAAGTAGTGTATATATCATGTGTCCTACATAAATAAAAGTGAAACAAAAATCCCTTACCTTATGTGTTGGATCTCATTGTACTCATTAGAAACACCTATATAATAAATATATGTTTACTATAAATCTATTATATAACCATATTAATTTCTATAATACCATATATGGTTTAATTATGAATTTATATTACCAGTTTATTAATGATCTTTAATTATTTTTACTATTTCTAGGGTTAATTGCGTAGTTTTTCATGTATGTTTTGACTTTAAACATGTTTTTCCTATTAATAAAACCATGATTTAATAATATATATTTTAAACCATGATTTAAATATAATATATATTATGTATATATGTATTTATAATAATCTATAATAGTTAGAAATATGTATTGAAATGCACCGTTCATGGAGATGATGGACCATATGTATGCATGAACGCTACTTCCATTTATTTTTCGTACTAAAAGAATGAAAAGTAAATGATATATATGTATATTGTAATTAAATTATTATATATATTTCATATATGTCACATTTTTTATTAAATACATTCTTTATACGTTCCATATATAGTGCGAACGAATCATATCACTTTGAGGAGGAGTAAGACCACACTTCCACAAACGATGTTATCATATTAAAAAATGGAAATCATTAAGGTATTTATTATATAATAAATAAATAATTATTAAAAAAACATAAATACGCTATATAACACATAAAAATAGATTTTACATTATAATTCCTATCCATAATATGTGGTAAAGAAAAAACGAACAACATCATTTTGTGAGGTGGTAGTTCACCATTCATAAGAATGGTATTTTCTTTTCCCATTAGATGGAATTATGTGTAAATTTAGGTAGAAAACTTAATATATAAACATATTAGTATATTTAGGATTCTGTGGTTATTATATAAAATTGAAATTAATTTTTTATGGGGTTTAAGTAAGAAATAAAACAAAAACGTTCGTTGATGAGCGTTACCTCTTCTTTGGGTATCTTCTTTTGATTTTCACAAAAAGGAATTCTGTGGTTTGATGTATTCCCAAAGTAAGGATTATATTATGAAGGTATTTATTTTGGAAGGATATTTGGCTAGGGTTTTTCCAAACAAAATATGTTCTGAATTGTGAATAAAATAGAAGAAGAGGTTCCCATTTATAATAGAGGGGAGGGCCACTCTTGGAAATCTTCAAAATATTAAATTCATATAAATTAATTTTATAATAAAAATGGATCAAAACATATTAATTTATAATATATGATGATTTTGGGTTTAAATAAATTCATAAAATAAAAATTATATAAGTTTTGACTATTTTTTAATCCTTATCTTTTAGCATTAACCCTTATTTAACCTTTTTAGTTCTTAATGTGATATCATGAAATTTACATTTTGAGTGTTAATATAATTACAATAAAATTATAAATGAATAATAAATGAGTCATTTATGACATTTTACAAGGTATCCCAATCAGTTAGTTAAATTTTATATTTTTATTAATTTTATATGATTTAATAATATATTATTTATTTTAACATATCATGACTGAAAATTAATTTTTTTTATTATCATATGTTCTCTTTTAAGGGCTGAGGGGAAACCAAACATGACTTCAATGACTTAGGACATCAAACAATGATCCAATGGTAAAAATATTAAAAAATCAGATCAAACTATAAAGGAAGGTCCCTCCCTAGCACAAACAACATTAATAATAGTTTCCACCTTTCCAATGCTATACGACAAGCTACCCCGTACAAAGACAGGCCGATACCGATGGCCAACACCATACCCGCTCAAAAATCCAAAGACGAAACACATAAGTATGAGGAAAAATTTTAGCTCTAAACTTCACATGGAATAGTCTCTAAAGGTAATATGAAATCATCAAACCTTGAACCACATACCATTGGATAAACAACAAATCACACCAAAAAGGAATCACACACTAAAGTAGAAGAATCATATTGAGGCGCAGAACCCATAGACCATTCAGAAAATCAACAACAAGAAAAATAGAATCCCAGGAACAAATAACCTCAAATCCTATCACTTCCATCAAAACCACACATATGGGCTACAACAAACCACACAATTCACTCACCCTATTGGAGCATGATGCGAAAGATCTCAACAATACTGTAGAAGACTAGATCACAAACATCTGGCACAACTTTGAGACCACATAACCATCTCCCTAAAGAACCTTATTTACACACAAAGAAGGTGACACCACACCAATAATTCACTGAGAAAATTATTGTAAGGTTCCATACAAATACTAGATGGATGAATAAGGTGGAAATGAGGGAATACCTTAATTCTCAGTGCCCCTTACAAGCTCGTCACTTTAATTTTTAAAAATTATCAAAATAAGATGATATATTAAAAAAATATATATAAACACATCACTAACATTTAAATGTTATTCAAAAAATTAATTAATGGCTTTAATAATATCAAATTATATTTATTTTAATATTTTTAATATCATTTTTTTGATTCTTCTATGAATTAAACAATTACTGCATCACCATTTTGTCACCATTTAAGGTAATTTTTTTTCACTAAAAATTATAAAAAAATTACTATTATATACATAAAAACTTTATATTTATAAATAATATTTATATTCAAACATATCCCATATATAACCTCATATTAAAAATATTTCACTTGTTAAAAACAGAAGTGGGACAAAATTGACTTTTCTTTGAATTTAATATTATAAATGTAATAATCTCATCCCAGTTACTTCCAAGGGTTATAACATGGACCAAAGGATTATTTTGATTGAATAAAACTCATCAAATAAAATTAAAACAAATTTTGGGGTAATTTTATTATATTTATAACATAATTTTTACCTTCAATTACCCCATTTACCCTTAACCGTGGTAATAAAAAATATTATTAAAGTTAATATTCATTTTGTAGAAAAATAAAGGTGACATATTTATTAAATTTCTAAATTCTGATTCAAAATATGGAATCCATTTTTCAAAATTCAAAACACATAAAATATATAAATTAGTTAAAAGTTAATACCATTGATGGAATAGGAAAACAAGTTTTTAAAGGTAAAACATTCAAATTCACCAATTTTTTATATCCAATTTCAATGTGAAATTGATTAAAATGACCTTAATTATATTAAATGATTAAATATTTATCTACTTATAATTTAAAACAATTCAAATAAAAAATTTAATATATAAATAAATTTTATGTAAAATTTGTTTTCAATTAAAATTCAATTTGTTTTTTCACTATTCATCAAAACAAGAAACTTATCTAAAAATACCAAATGTTTAACCAAAGTAAATTTCTATATAAATATTTCAAAGAATAAGTTAATTTTTTAAATTATAATTTATATGAGTGTTAAAAAATATATTCAAAACAAGTTCCCCATCAAAAGACGATAAACCTGCCTTTAAAAAAATATAGCCTTTATGCTTAAAATTATTTTTATTTTTATCTTAAGCCTGTCAAAATTATTGGATGTGTTTAAAAATATTTTTCTAAATTCATAACATATTTCATTAATATATTTCACTAATAGTGATTAATTTAATTTATTATGACAAAATAGCATTGTGTGCATAAAAATAGTTTTTTAATAAAAATAAATCCTTTATATTCAATTGGGTTTTGTTTTAATTTCCAATGAATTAATTTGATAAGAATGTGTACAATATATTTTCCTAATTTAGTTAATCCTATTCAAAATCTCCAACATAAAGTCTAGTGTTAAAATAATAATATTTAATATTATATCATTGTACGTTTTTAGTTTGGTGTTGTGTGCAATTTATACTATTGAAGAAATTGATTTTTTAAGGACTGACATATCGTAAAATCTTAGGGTGTCACATTCATCAAGAATTTTTTAATTAATAATATAAAATATAAATAATATTAGTAATAATTTAAAGGATATAATAAGGAATATTTACATATATAGATAAAAAATCCATCCGAAAAAATATTAAGTTAGACATCACCTTCCATCTTCTGAGTTAAGATGTAACCATAGTAAAAGTATTGGTTGCGACATAGTCAGGGACACCATTAAATTATCTAGGAGTCCTAAAAAAGATAATAAATTAATTTAACCAAATTGGTATTGAGAAAATTTGAGTTTTGGATATTAGGATTGGGAAGTCCATTAAATGAATTATGGAAGTAAGATTTAATGTAGTTGGTAGTATCACCTACTTGAATACCTTTGGATGCTTTTTATAGAATTTTATGGATTATTTGAAGTGTAATATGGATCCTTTCTACTATAATATCCATGTAACATGATATTTCATATCCAATGGTGAGCGATATTGATATTTTATAAAATAATAAAAGATTAATAAGCATAATTTATTACATTATAATCTATAATCAAGATAAGTTACTAAAATATACTTCTATTTATTACATAAAAATTCATGTAAAATCATGGAAACAGTATGATCATTCCAAAAAAAAATTCAAAAAATCACTAGAAAAAATTTCAATAATTGTGTAGTCATTTATATACTACACTACTTTAAGAAAATTTGTATTATGTACTAGAATCCCATATTCCTAATCATCCACTTGGTGAACAAAAGATGATGTGAAGGATGCCTATAAGAGGTAAATCAAGTATTCTTTGAATGAAAATTATATCATGTTATCATTTATTTTCCGAGAGATAAATATGAAATATAAATAAAAGAATTCAGGATTTATGATAGCCCATCTTCTAAAATTTGGAAGGGAGAAACATTGGATATTGGTAAATGAGATTTTCAAATCCCTATATGAGTGTAAACTGAAATATGAGTGCCTATCCATTTTTCTTTCATTTATGATGTTGTATTAAATTTATCAGTTTGAAAATTTGGGATTCCATATAGATAATAATTATCCATTAATATTATATTAGCATCCTTACCAACAAAATGTTCCATATTAATTAATAATAACATGATGAATAGTATAGATAAGTAACTCCTGAATCATTTTACTATACTTCGATAAATGGATAACAATTCACGGGAACATGTTTCCTCAATAATTATGGTGAATTAAGTGAAATAAATGGTTAAAAACCCTATTACTGCAATTTCATTTAAAGAGATAAAGGATTCGTAGGTAGTGCAGTGAACATGAGTATATCTACTTCTCAAGTGATAATAATGGTAACAATTAGAGGGATTTCAATTAATTTATAAAGAAAAAGAAATTAGAATATTTTTTATTTGGAATACTCATCATTACATGTAATTTTTATATTTTAATTCTTGTTTATTTAACATAATATGTTTCATATTTATATACAAATATAGAAATCAATGAGGTTCAAAAACATTATAATAAGTAAGGTGACTTCTCTATGTAGCTTTGGAAGGGTGATTTCTAATTAAGAAGAGGGAAGTTTACAACTTCATATTTCTATATGAATTGATTCCAGTCAACTATTTTTTTATTGGGTTTATCAAAACATTTATCTTAGTGTCCAGTTCTAGACATAATGAGAAATTATTTCATGTTTAGAATGAATATCATTATGATATTTCATACATAAAAAATATTTTAGTATTAATTGAATCCTATATTTACAATATCAAAAAAATATTAGTGAATATAAAAAAATATAATACTTATACCCATTTTTTACAAGATTATTCTCTATAAAGTAAAAATAAATGTAAATGTCAAGTATATACCTATAATGGTGTTTAAACTATTTAGAGATAATTTTTTGGTTTTTAACACATTATTTTATTAGTTTTCAGTCAAATAAACCTTTAGAAATAAAGGTAGGGCATAAATAATCTGGATTTATTTTAGAAATACTAGGTGAAATATTTTTTATATAATCTATATATAAGTTAATATACTTTATGAGACTCTATTAAGAGATTAATGGAATGAATAATGTAAGTAATTAAAGTACTTTTAAAATGATATAGGATCTTATGGGTGTGCTTGTTGAAGAATATCTTAACCAAGTATTCAGTGATCATTTCTATATAGAGTGGAGGTATTCCTAATCTCACATTAGTAATACACATAAAATATGTGGTGTTAGTATAAAAGGATCGATGAGGAGTATTTTTTGTATTGAAATAATTCCATAATTTTTTTGAGACATGTTTTGTAAATAACATTGTAACAACTAGCCATATTGAAACCTTATTAACTAAGGGATAAGATATACTATGATAAGAATCAATTATAACACATTATCATTTATTTTATTAGAACTATTTATTAAATATGTATTTTTACATAAATGTACCTTAAGGAAAAAACTAAGTTAATCTCAGTTAATTGTCCAAAATATTTTGAGGATATTACTATCCCTAAAATAAAAATTTATTATTCAAGACTGACTATATTTTTCTAATAGGGAATCACTTCTCTTCAGAGATAGTGGGGGTGGATTTGAAATTAATGAGGTTAAGGCTTTGGAAGTGTGTGATTTGGTATGGGAATACTAAAATCCAAAATACTTAGTAAGAGGTGTTATTATATAGATGTATATAATGTAGGAAATTTAAAACCAGAGAGTCTTTTTTATATTCACTAATATTTATGATATATTTTTCAAAAAGAATAATGATTCCTATATGGATACAAAACATGGTGATATTGAAATGATTATATGAATTTAGTAATATATTCCTTATACCAAAAGTATCGTTCAGTGTTTTGGTAGTTTCTATAGCTGGTGTGAATCTATTGGTGGATATTCAAAAATAAAATAGACACATATTGCATAAGTGGGTACCAATAATGATCAATTGGTTACTAGAGGTTTTATTTTAAATTTAAACATATTATATGATGAAACCTATTCCCATTCATTATTCTAAAATACATTAGAAAACTACTTGTCATAGAAATATTCTATGATCATTATATTATGTAGTTTTATGTCAAGACAACCTTAATTTATATAAAATACTTGTAAGATGTCTATATAACATGTCTTTAAGGGTTTGTGGCACCAAATAAATAAAATAGGTTATAAAATTTTTACATACATGTTTTGTTGTGACTTTCAAATTTTCTGTGTTCTAATGAATTTGTATGGTGATTCCCACAATATTCAGCTGGGTCCTCACCGGTGCTTGGGGTGGCTAATGATGATGATTACTGGTGTACCAAGTGACTTGGGGTGTTCAGTTTAAGGTGATTTCTATATATGGAAATGATGTATCTTGTTTCATTTTTGAAATTTGAATTCATGTATTGGGTGTTATTTCCCAGTTTTGGCTTTTTTATGGTATTTTAATTAATATCAAATAATTTGTGAGGTTCCAACTAATCCAAAAAACAATTTATTTAGAAAATGAGAAAAATGGATTTGTACATAGATGACATATGAATATATATATTATTTCATATAATTTATAATGACTATGATAAAAGGTATTTCTATAATAATGGATTAAAGTATAAACCTAAGTTTTAGGGAATAATATCTATAGAAATATATCTATGGGTTTACTTAAATATAGGCATCATATTTTTATTTACAAGATAATGAAAAATGTGAGAAGAAACAATTCAATTTTTAATTGTAACCTATTTCACACAGATTAAAATCTCTATATGATGATGTGTTTATATACAAGAGGTGATTATTATGATGAATATAATTCTATATACCTAAAATTAGTTTTGAATTTATTGTATGTTCTATGATATGTACTATGATTTTATATTCATTATAAATTATGTATAAAGAAAAAATATAAAAAAACTCAGATAACTTAATAGATTTATAGTTATAACTATCATACAATACTTAATAAAGTCAAAATGGATGAGATTTAGGTAATTGGGTAAATTTAATACTAATGGTTAAGGGAATATAAAACTAGTCTTCCTTAATATTAAATTGATCTAGTTTCACATTAAGGCTTTATTAATAAGAAAGAGAAAAATATTATGACTAGTTGTGTAGAGACCCGAAGCTTGACGTACAAGGACATTACATTACTTTTGCAGAATACTTAGTACATAACAAAAACAGACACACAAGGACCGTAATAGTTTAGTGTCTTTGGAAACTTGGAATATAATCTTCTAATCGTGGTGAAAGATCTTCAACATCTCCCATAAAGATCTTTTTTTTACCTAAAACCATTCTTTATATCCTGGGGAAAAGAAAACATAAAAGGGTGAGCTCAAATTCTCAGTAGGGGTAAACAAAATAAATATCAATCACATCATATTCATAAGAACATAACATTTTGGAAATATTAACCTGCAAAAGAGAGCATAATTTCATAACATGGGATAAATCATAGTAGTGAAATGAAATCCCAATAATCATAACTTACAACATGAAACTTTGTGGCATACACACATAATCATAGAGAATCATTTCTTATTAGTCAAGACTCATTGCCAAGACTATCTTAGTGGACAAAGTCCATTTCTGAACCGAGTTACCCTCGTTTTAGTCCTGCTTCACTGAACCGGTATAACCTACCATTCCAGCCATATCTATCTCATGAGATATAAAATCTTTACCCAATTTATTGGAGGGAGATATAGGTCCCACCCATCTCATAATGATACCATTCTTATGTGTGGCACAAAATCATAAATCATACATCATTGTATAACCCATGTAATAAAAATGGGAATCTTAAACATCATGACATCATAAAACAATTCATATAAGATAAAGAAATTCATAAAAAAAATTCCATCAAAACATAATCAAATCAATGTAATAATATGGATAAAAACAGAACCCTTTTATTATCTTACATGGAAAATAATCTTGATAAAACACGTGAACTCCATTCTTGAGGAAAATATCCTTTCAACTTCAAAAACACTTTTCCTTTCTTAACATGTCATAAAATTCTAACTAAAAGAAGTTGATTAAAAATAAACTTGAAAACTTGTAAACTAAGATTCTTGGAAATAATTTTTTTAAAAAATCCATTCATGTCGTATAAGTTAAAAGAAACATTCTTCCCGTACTTTTGTCAGAAAAGTCAAAAAGTACCTCGTATGAAAAACGAAAAAAGATTCCTTTCATATCCTTTACTAAAAACTCACCGAAGGGTAAAATTGGATTTAAACAATTGTAGGTGGATAGAAATAATATTACATACTGAGGAAACATGGATTTGGATGATAAAATGCACCCCAGTAAATACTAAAGTATAAACAATCTCGGATAAAAATGAGATTGTGATATTTCCCTTACCTTAGGTCCGATTTGCTTTGTATGTGTCCGAACCTCCTGTATAATGATTTAAATAATGTCATTGACTTATTCCAGAATCATAATCATTGTTATGATATCATATATTGTTCACTTATGGCTTTATATTACCCGTTCTTTTGTAAATTTCATGTTAAAGAGCGTTTTGGGTAAAATCTTTTCATTTGTCGTCCGTGTTTTGACTTGTAATTATTCATATGATTACTTAGATCATGATTACATAATTATAGAATATAAAACATGATTTATATATAATATATATTCAGAATATATATATATAATAGATCAGTAAATGGAAAGAAATACACCGTTCATGGAGACGGTAGACCGTACGTACGCATGAACGCTGTTTTCTTTTCCTTATTGAGTTGAATGAAATTAAGTATATGACATACATATATATACACATAAATCCAGAATCATTATTATGTAATATATTTCATTATTAATTATTATATATACTTTATAATCATTCATGAATGGTTAACGTGGAGAATGAATCTCATCGCGTCGTGGAGACGGTAGTCCATACGTACGCACGAGCGATGATAACGTTCTCATGATCGTGGAATTGTATTGGATTGTATGTATACTATTTTAGAATAAATATCAATTTACAATAATCATATATAGTTATTATGTACACCATTATACCCATCCAAGTAAGGTGGTGGTGGAAAATAGATTACACCACGGCGTGGAGACGGTATTACGTACGTACGCACGCGCGATGATTTCGTTTTCCGTAGGATGGATAGATGGTGAAATAAGGTTGTTTCATAATTATAATAACATATCAGTATATAAGTGATACTGATTTTATTACTTCATAATGAAACAACCTAATAAGAAGAAGTGGAAGAAGAAATAAAAATGAAAGAATCGGTAACGGACATTACCTCTTCTTTGAAGCGCCTCTTTGAGATCTCCTTTTAGGGTACTAAAATTGGTCTTTGAGGAAGACCAGAACATCTAGGATGTTTCTAGGGAAGTGGAGAAGGAAATTTTTTAGGTTTTGGCCGAGCTTGATGGCTCAAAGTGGTGTGAGGAAGAGAGGAAGGTGGTGCCCTTTTATAAGGGAGGAGAGGGACACCTTTGGAATAACTAAAAATATTATTTTATTATAAAGTCATATTCGGGTTTTAATAGCTCCAAATTGAGTTATTTAGAAGATAAGGTGGGGATGGGTCTAAATCCTCTCATACAATAGAATTTAGACAAGTTTAGGTCATTATATTAACCTTATCTTTTAGTTTTAACTCTTAGTTAATTAGATTGACATTTACCATGTCACTTGTATTTTTATATTATATAGTTAATAAACATACCATATACATCCAAGATACCCCCAAGTTTTATTTTATTAATATATATAACCTTATCTAAGTCATTTTGCCGAACCGTAGATTTTTATGAATAAAATAACAAATAATAATATAATATTTGTTTTAAAAAATATTTTATTTCAATTTTGACACTATTCAATAGTTGATTTTTTTAAAACTCATAACAGAATTATTACTTCGACAAAAGTTAATTAAATTAATCCTAACATGTCATATTAACCTATAAAATTAGTTTAATTCATAAAAAGTCTCAAATTATACATATTTAGGTATTTATAATATCAATTATGTCAGTATTTCATTAATAAGATAATTACTTCATCATCATTGTGTCATAAATAAATTAAATTATGTAAAGTCTAAAAATTACAAATAAAATATCATTATGTAGGAAATTATTTTATCTTTCTAATGAATATTTATAGTCGAATTTATCTTATGTATAACCTTATATTAAAAATGATTTAGTTATTAAACTTTGATTTTAACTATTTTAACCCTTCTTTAAATAAATTAATAATAAATGTCCTAATCTAATCCAAGTGGGTCTAAATGGTCATATTTTATTCCTAAGGTTGTTTTTGGTCGAATTAAACTTGTAAAATAGAATTAGGACATGTGTTAGGGTAATAATAATATCATTTTAACCCTTAATTACCCTATTTACTTTTAACCGTGGTAAAAAAAGTAAAAAGTTACTATTCTCCAAAAAATTATTTTCATCTCATTGAACCACATTTATTTACTGACATCAACCATGTCTCTTGGATTTTTGAAATTCCACTCACAGAAGTGGTAAAATTAAGTTTTAGGAAAAATTCATTTTTTAACTACCACTTAGTGGTTTCACTATTCATCAAAAAATGAAAGTTTCCAGAAAAATACCAAAAATTAGGCCTAAGATATATTTGATATTATGAACTCAAAAATGATGTCTATTTTACCAAATTAAAAACATATCAGTTTCATTAACTAATTTAAAAATTAATTCCCGTCGTCAAAACAAATAGCGTGTTTTTAAGAGATAATAATTATCAAAAGATTGACACTTCTTTATAACTGGTTTAAATGTGAAATTACATACAATGACCAACATTGTATTAAATTGTAAAAATATATTCTAACTAAAATTTAAAACCACTCAAATTAATAATTTATTACTATTAATTATTTCAATTAAAAAAATTTGTTTTTAATTAAAATTTAGTAATTTTCACTATTTATCAGAATAGTAAAGTTATTCGAAAAGTACCAAAATTTCACCCTAAGATAATTTCGATATTCCGAATCCAAAAATGAAGTCCATTTTGAAAAATAAAATTTACAAAATTTCAAAAAGTGGTTATTACTATTCATAACGACTAGTTTTAATAATAGCATATTGTTGTTTAGTGAAACTCGGTATTGCGTACTACACATGCTATCGAGAAAGGTCGCGATTGCGTGTAATGAAAGGCAAGTCAAGGATGTGTGTTGTGCAAGCTCCTTTTGGTGTAGCGTACAACACAAGACATTAATGAAATTAAAAAGAATATTTTTCATAAAATCTCGGGGTGTTACATTCTACCCCCCTCAAAATGAATTTCGCCCTCGAAATTCATCAGGGTTATAAATGGTTTGCTGTTCGAAAGTTTCTTTGATAGAAACCCACATCATAAAAAGGAATACTAAAACCAATCTTTAAAAACAAAATTATGAAATGTAACGGTTACCCAAATAAACTAATCACCGGGTCTCCACATAGGTGAAAATATGGATTTGGAAGAGAAATATAACCATCATATTCTGATGGAGAGTGGTAGAGAACATGGCTATGGAAAATCCAGAAATCACAAAGCCATAAATTTGTGACGATCTAAGTTACCATCTGATTCATCAGATATAAGAGCACTAGGACATCATTTTTGGTTTTCAAGATCATTTCCCTAAAGTTGATGAAATTGGAATTTGAAGAAATACTTTCGTGATTTTGGTATAGTCTCACCGTTTGTCATTCTTTGGACAATTTACACTTCATATCTTAAAGAAATGAAGTTGAATTTGTCATTCGTGATGTGTTAGCAGATCATGTGATAGAATTATGGGTCATTCAATCTGTCTCAAACAAAAGGTTAGAAAAGTTATCAAAAAATACATAAGTCCATATATAGTGAGATTAATCATATATGGTTGCTAAAATGGACTTATACTTCATATATCATAATGCATAATATAATAAAACTAGTTTCTACTAAACAGGAACTTCATGTAGGCCAGTGGTAGGTGATAAAGGCTAGTCGCACTTCGGTTGTGGGTTCGATTCCCACAGCCTTGTCCGACGCGATGGGCTGTCGCCCATCCTGCAAGTTGTCCTTTTTCAAAAGCTATATTACTATAACATCACATCAATAATATCGAAAAAAGTTCTATCATTAAACAATACTAACTTATGTCCGACATAATCCATTCCAATCTTTAAGCTCATCTAAAATACTTCAGTCCAAGCTCATAGTATAAAGAAAATGATCACATGAATGCCATCATTTATCCCCCATATATCATAAGATATATCTTTTTGGTCAAATTACAAATATGTGAATACCTTAATCATGTATTATCTTGAAGAATGAATATCCATTGAACATTATTGAAAACATGAATGTAGTTAAAAGTTAACACTTTCCACATACCAAAATCCTCAAAATTCTATATCCTCAAACCATGATATCACTTAGTCCTTATATCAATCATGAGCTCATGAATACTATCAAACATATTAGATTCTCTTTATCCCTTCATTATGTGCATATCATCTGCTTTCCAAAAATATTTCAATCACTTTTCATGGTTACCGATGCCATAAAATTATTGAAAACCACAATAGACCAAAACATAAATATTCCAATATTCCACGATACTATATACAATATTATTCTGGAATCCCATTACATAAAAACTTAATCATTCCACCAACCGTTGCCATATTCAACATCACCAATGGTGATCACATGTGACTTCCCTTTGTCTTTTTCCTTAAGTGGTTGCTCACGTCGATCATCACTAACCCTTGGATTGGGGCATTTATTAGCATAATGCCCCATTTCCTTAAACTTAAAGCATTGAAGTGTTGTTGGTGCGTTCTCTATAGTCTTTTCTTTATTCACATCATTAGAAATCCTTTTTCCATTACTTCGACACTCAGCTGCTTGATGACCTTATTTTCCACACTTAAAACATTTTCTAGTCCCTTTAAGACAATCTCCACCATGCTTCTTTCCACACTTTGAGCATAAGGAAACATTCATCTTATTTTCACCATTATTATGAGATTTCTCCTTGAACTCCATCTTTCGTTTCTTGTCAAAACTATGAGATGGATAAGTAACACCAACTTCCATTTCTACCTTGATAGCACAACGCACAATTTCTTCATAGCTACTGAAGTCTCTTATAGCTAATGCCCTTTGAAGATTTGGTTTTAAGCCACTGAAGAATCGATCCACTTTACTTTCAGGTTGGATGATAAATCCAGATGCATTCCTTGCAAGACTTGTAAAATTCTCTTCGTATATACCAACAGATTCATCGTCCTTTTGCTTTAGTTCTAGAAACTCCTTCTCCATCTTTGTTCGAATAATACGAGGGAAGTACTTATTGAAAAATAAGTTCTTGAACTCGTCCCATTTTATGGACTCAATTTTATCTCTTTGCCTCATATTCTTGATAAGATTCCACCATTGATCAGCTCCACCTTCCAAATGATATAATGCTAAGATGACTTTATCATGTTCAGAACATTGAAGAACTGAAAATATATTTTTAGTAGTACTGATCCATTGTTCAACAACAAGTGGATCAGAAGACCCACAGAAAGAAGGTGGACGTTGCCTCATGAAGGACTCAATAGAATATTTTTCCCTTATCTTCTCATTTGGAAGTCCAGAATGATTCATAGATTGTGTAATTATAGCAATAAGATTTTGCACTCCATCTCCCATAACATTTGTTTGTTCATGAGGACAATCATTGCATTGTCTATTACATTGATCAATACGGTTCCTTCGGGTTCCATCCATCGTCTAAAACCCAAAAAGAATAGTGTGAGAGGTAAAAATCACGCTAGGGAAAATAATATAATAAAGGGGGAGTACCTTCAATATCTAACATCTTAGGTTAAATAATAAGATAGTTACCGTAGTTCTAGGACTATATCCTATACGTATACTTATTCTTAGGGACATCCCTAGTCATACCTTAGAAATATCTCTAGGGATCTCACTAACGTTTTCGCATCCTAGTTTCCAAAGGTTGACTAAACCTCCCTCTGATACCAACTGTAGAGACCCGAAGCTTGACGTACAAGGACATTATATTACTTTTGTAGAATACTTAGTACATAACAAAAACAGACACACAAGGACCGTAATAGTTTAGTGTCTTTGTAAACTTGGAATATAATCTTCTAATCGTGGTGAAAGATCTTCAACATCTCCCATAAAGATCATCGTTTTTTTACCTAAAACCTTTCTTTATATCCTGGGGAAAGGAAAACATAAAAGGGTGAGCTCAAATGCTCAGTAGGGGTAAACAAAAGAAATATCAATCACATAATATTCATAAGAACATAACATTTTGGAAATCTTAACCTGCAAAATAGAGAATAATTTCATAACATGGGATAAATCATAGTTGTGAAATGAAATCCCAATAATCATAACTTACAACATGAAAATTTTTTTCATACACACATAATCATAGAGAATCATTTCTTATTAGTCAATACTCATTGCCAAGACTATCTTAGTGGACAAAGTCCATTTCTGAACCGAGTTACCCTCGTTTCAGTCCTGCTTCACTGAACCGGTATAACCTACCGTTACAGCCATGTCTATCTCATGAGATATAAAATCTTTACCCAATGAATTGGAGGGAGAAATAGGTCCCACCCATCTCATAATGATACCATTCTTATGTGTGTCACAAAATCACATATCATACATCATTGCATAACCAATGTAATAAAAATGGGAATCTTAAACATCATGACATCATAAAACAATTCATATAAGATAAAGGAATTCATAAAAATAATTCCATCACAACATAATCAAATCAATGTAATAATAGGGATAAAAATAGAACCCTTTTATTATCTTACATGGAAAATAATCTTGATAAAATACTTGAACTCCATTCTTGAGGAAAATATCCTTTCAACTTCAAAAACACTTTTCCTTTCTTAACATGTCATAAAATTCTAACTAAAATAAGTTGATTAAAAATAAACTTGAAAACTTGTAAAGTATGCTTCTTGGAAATAATTTTTTTTAAAAATCCATTCATGTCGTATAAGTTAAAAAAAACATTCTTCCCGTACTTTTGTCGGAAAAGTCAAAAAGTACCTTGTACGAAAAATGACAAAAGATTCTTTTCATATCCTTTAAAAAAAACTCACCGAAGGGTAAAATTGGATTTAAACAATTGTCATTGGATGGAAATAATATTACATATTGAGGAAACATGGATTTGGATGATAAAATGCACCCCAGTAAATACTAAAGTATAAACAATCTCGGATAAAAATGAGATTGTGATATTTCCCTTAACCTAGGTTTGATTTGCTTCGTATGTGTCTGAAACTCCTGTATAATGATTTAAATAATGTCATTGACTTATTCAAGAATCATACTCATTGTTATGATATCATATATGGTTCACTTATGGCTTTATATTACCCGTTCTTTTGTAAATTTCATGTTAAAGAGCGTTTTGGGTAAAATCGTTTCATTTGTCATCCGTGTTTTGACTTGTAATTATTCATATGATTACTTAGATCATGATTACTTAATTCCAGAATATAAAACATGATTTATATATAATATATATTCAGAATATATATATATATATAATAGATCAGTAAATGGAAAGAAATACACCATTCATGGAGATGGTAGACCGTACGTACGCATGAATGCTGTTTTCTTTTCCTTATTGAGTTGAATGGAATTAAGTAGATGAAATACATATATATACACATAGATCCATAATCATTATTATGTCATATATTTCATTATTAATTATTATATATACTTTATAATCATTCATGAATGGTTAACGTGGAGAATGAATCTCATCGCGTCGTGGAGATGGTAGTCCATACGTACGCACGAGCGATGATATCGTTCTCATGATCGTGGAATTGTATTTGAGTGTATGTATACTATTTCAGAATCAATATCACTTTACAATAATCATATATAGTTATTATTTACACCATTATACCCATCCAAGTAAGGTGGTGGGGGAAAATAGATTACACCACGACATGGAGACGGTATTCCGTACGTACGCACACGCGGTGATTTCGTTTTCTATAGGATGGATAGATGGTGAAATAAGGTTGTTTCATAATTATAAAAACATATCAGTATATAAGTGATACTGATGTTATTTCTTCATAATGAAACAACCTAAGAAGAAGAATTGGAAGAAGAAATAAAGATGAAAGAATCGGTAACAGACATTACCTCTTCTTTGAAGTGCCTCATTGAGATCTCCTTTTAGGGCACTAAAATTGGTCATTTAGGAAGACCAGAACCTCTAGGATGTTTCTAGGGAAGTGGAGAAGGAAATTTGGCAGGGTTTTGCCGAGATTGAAGGCTCAATGTGGTGTGAGGAAGAGAGGAAGGTGGTGCCCTTTTATAAGGGAGGAGAGGGGCACCTTTGGAATAACAAAAAATATTATTTTATTATAAAGTCATATTCGGTTTTTAATAGCTCCAAATTGAGTTATTTCAAAGATAAGGTGGGGATGAGTCTAAATCCTCTCATCCAATAGAATTTATACAAGTTTAGGTCATTATATTAACCTTATCTTTTAGTTTTAACTCTTAGTTAATTAGATTGACATTTACCATGTCACTTGTATATTTATATTATATAGTTAATAAACATACCATATACATCCAAGAGACCCCCAAGTTGTGTTTTATTAATATATATAACCTTATATAAGTCATTTGGCCGAACATTAGATTTTTAGGAATAAAATAACAATTAATAATATAATATTTGTTTTAAAAACTATTTTATGTCAATTTTGACACTATTCAATAGTTGATTTTTTTGAAACTCATATAAGAATTATTACTTAGAAGAAAGTTAATTAAATTAATCATAACATGTCATATTAACCTAAAAAATTAGTTAAATTCAAAATAAGTCTCAAATTATAATTATTTAGGTATTTATAATATCAATTATGTCAGTATTTCATTAATAAGTTAATTACTGCATCATCTTTGTGTTATAAATAAATGAAATTATTTAAAGTCTAAAAATTACAAATAAAATATCATTATGTAGGAAATCTTTTTATATTTCTAATAAATATTTATAGTCGAATTTATCTTATGTATAACCTTATATTAAAAATTATTTAGTTATTAAAATTTGGTTTTAACTATTTCAACCCTTCTTTAAATAAATTAATAATAAATGTCCTAATCTAATCCAAGTGGGCCTAAATGGTAATATTTTATTCCTAAGGTTGTTTTTGGTCGAATTACACTTGTCCAATAGAATTAGGACATGTGTTAGGGTAATACTAATATCATTTTTACCCTTAATTACTCTATTTACTTTTAACCGTGGTAAAAAAAGTAAAAAGTTTCTATTCTCCAAAAAATTATTTTCATCTCATTGAACCACATTTTACTTACAGAAATCAACCGTGTCTCTCGGATTTTCGATATTCCACTCACAGAAGCGGTAAAATTAAGTTTTATGAAAAATTCATTTTTTTAACTACCACTTAATGGTTTCACTATTCATCAAAAAATGAAAGTTTCTAGAAAAATACCAAAAATTAGGCCTAAGATATATTTGATATTATGAACTCAAAAATGATGTCTATTTTACCAAATTCAAAACATATCAGTTACATTAACTAATTTAAAAATTAATTCCCGTCATCAAAACAAATAGCATGTTTTTAAGAGATAATAACTATCAAAAGATTAACACTTGTTTATAACTGGTTTAAATGTGAAATTACATAAAATGACTAACATTGTATTAAATTATAAAAATATACTCTAACTATACTTTAAAAACACTCAAATTAATAATTTATCACTATTAATTATTTCAATTAAAAAAAGATGTTTTAAATTAAAATTTAGTAATTTTTACTATTCATCAGAATATGAAAGTTATTCGAAAAGTACCAAAATTTCACCCTAAGATAATTTTGATATTCCGAATCCAAAAATGAAGTCCATTTTGAAAAATAAAATTTAAAAAATTTCAAACAGTGGTTATTACTATTCATAACGGCTAGTTTTAATAATAACATATCGTTGTTTAGTGAAACTCGGTATTGCGTACTACACACGCTATCGAGAAAGGTCACGATTGCGTGTAATGAAAGGCAAGTCAAGGATGCATGTTGTGCAAGCTCCTTTTGGTGTAGCGTACAACACAAGACATTAATGAAATTAAAAAGAATATTTTTCATAAAATCTCGGGGTGTTACAAGTTGTTTTCATATATACAAGGATTGAGTATGTTTTTTCATTCAATGAATCTTAAGTAGTATTTTGGACAAGTGCTTTTATTCCAAGGTATTGTTCTAGTAAATATTTCATGTTTTATAGAGGATAAAAGGATAATACCCAATCATATCACCTCTTGAGGTATTTTATCTGATGGGTGAACTCATAGTAACTAGAATAGCCATAATAAAATTTCATTTTTAGGATCTATATCTATATAGTAGTAAAAGGATATTAATCATGTGAGAACTAACCAATAAGTTAGCAACTAGAAGTAGTGAATGTGAGAGTCTTCTCAAGTTGGTTCCCTAGAACAAATTGATTTTTTACTTTTGATCACTAGAATATTTTAATACATGAATATTAATACATATATTATAAAATGATGAGTTTTCTTCTATGTAATATTAATGTGATAATTTCCATCAGTATCTTTTACATCAAAAGGTTGTAGTAGTATCTTGTTATAATAAGAACATTAAAGTGTTATAAAGATATTCTTAAACATGTTTCCTATGATTTATATGACATATATAAAATGATACATGAATGGTGTTTTGACAATAATGTGTTGGATTCTCGTAAGAAGATAATGTTTCTATTCATGAAGTTTTACTCTTAGTAGTCTCTAACAGAATCAGTTTGAAAATAATAACCACTTATAGGAATTTCAAATTTTATATATGTCATTAGATATTTCAATATATAGAAATATGTATTGGTTTATGGAATTGAGTTTATTATTTATGCATATCATGAATCATATACTTTGATGTATTTTAAAAAACTAAGATCACATATTCTCATAGTGTAGTAAGGTACGTTGGGTGAATCATAAAATTTATGGAACTAATAGATTAATAAATAATATATTTTCCCTTTTATGTTTCATATGACGATATCTAAGTCCCATTTATTTGAATGGAACTATCTGATAAAATCCATGGCTATGGTAGTTCATTGATGAGTTCATTTGAGGTGGTCAAAGAAAGATAATCAAATATATATATTGATGACACAAGTATGAATCGTTCTTCATGAGGTGTCAATAAAAAGTGACTATATTACACAATAAGCATTAATATGTGGTTTTCTTCACTGTGAAATTAATATTTTTCTATATGGGTATCTTGATGTGTTTCTAGACATTAATATGGGACATTATAAAAACATGCACAATGCCTCTATGAAAGAGTTTTAAAGAGTCACACACTAAGTGTATCTATAATTTGAGTAAAATTATATTTTAATGTAGAATTTAGGTAAAAAATATTCTAGATACTAAAGAATAATAATTATTCAGGTTATATTGATTGTATAAATTTAATCACTAGTTATTATATTTTAGAATATATGTGGGTTAGATATTAAATAAGTATTATTTATGATTTTGTGAATATATAATATTTACTTATCAACTATTTATTATTTTCATAGTAATAAATGAATAAATAATTAATAAAAGAATATTTATTTATTTACATGAATATAAGAATAAATATTTATTTTCAGGTATGGTGAATATAATATTTATTTATTTATTATTCAAGGCTAGATAAATTCCAAGGAGGATTGATGTGATAATTTCAGGGCTCGATGAAAATTTTAGAGATTATTTAATATCTTTTAAGTATGTAATGATTTATTTATTTAATAAATTATATTAAATATTTGTGAGTTTCTACATATCCTAAAATATAAAAATATTATTATTGTTGTTGTTTAACATGGTATTTACATAGACTAGACAATTAGATAAAGGGACTCTATGATATTATTAATTTTCTAGACCTATGTATATAAACCTTATTATACCATTTTGGAGAATGTGTGAGTTGTTCACAACATATTATCTGAGGATGATTCTTAAAAATCAAAACAAATAAATTCTCCTATAAACAATTAAGAATGAGATATAATCCTCCTCCACCATCTAGATACCCTAGGAACAATAGAAAACATACATTCAATTATGAGAGGAATTGTTATTTCCATCAATTATGCAAGATGAGAGATGTTTGATTCCTCTATACAAACACCCAAAATACCAACGGTGAAGTTTTGAGATTCTTAGAGTACATGTGGATTTGTTTATGGGAATTCTACTTTCAAATATTCACCAAAATAATGATTTGGGAGTCTTCACTAAATTGATTAACATTGATGAAATAATTTTTGATATGGGGTAATTCTTTTATAAATTATTTATAATTTACCTGTGGAAAGTTCCTCTGTATGAAGAATCTAGTTTGGTTTCATACAGTTCTATATATTTTATCCAAAAAAACCGTTGAAAAACATTATTGGACACGGGCTTGACCTCTTCTATTACAACACAAAACCTTTGCCTAATACCTATACTTATCTAAATCAATAATGTAGAGGAAGAGGAGAAATCCAAACCTCTATATTAGATACCACTCAAATAAATATCATCCTTGAGAATAAAGAAATAACTATAGTAATAAAACTCCAAAAATATAACATCTAAGGAAGATACCTCTCAAACAAATTCAATACTATAAATAAACATGTAACTTATACCTTAAAGAAAACATTAATACTTAAATACCATGTGTTAACACATAAAAAACCCCTATAATGGAACCATTTCATTGACTCGATACACTTTTAACCCCAATCATAACCATACCCAAAAATTAATTACCCATTGAACATACACCAATCACAGTTATCTCATGAAATACAAATTAGAAAAAACCATATATTATATTATATGTTCTAAATATAACCACCTCATGAGATTACACTTAAAAAATAATCCTTTTTCTAATATTCTTGAACAAGTAAGAGAGAAATTAATTATTCCATTAACAACTCTAATTCGTAACTCAACCCCTTACCATCATTCATTCCTTTCATAACCACAAGAAAAATATATTTTTATGAAATTATGTTCTCAAATAATTTACCCTTTAACCAAACATGTACATCAATTCCCAAAACCATTTAAACATTTCAAAAGAAATTTAAGATTCCAGATAATATAAAAAACTAATTTTGCATTTATTTTATCCTTTGAAATAAAATGACATTAAATCAATACCACTTTCAAAAACAAATAAGAATTTAATTATAAGAAATTTTTTAGGAAAAGAAGTTAAAATATGGAAATTTTAAATAATTTAAATTCTAAATAACATTTAAAAGGATTTATTATGAAAGAAAAATTTCCCTAAATAATAAAATAAATTTATATTACCAAGACCAAGAACACTCTAGCATAATTGATCACCCACTTGGTTCTCATAGTGCTACTATACATAACCAATGCACACCTAGTCCAAGGAAAACCAAATATCATGTGGAACTCATATTATTGATATATTTCTACACTGATGAAAAAAACCATTGACTCCCCTATCATATGATATCTCTAGATACCCACTCATAAATTTCATACCTATATAATTATAGTGCCCCCAACCCGATTAGCCACCCGAATTGTGCTATCGAGTCGGGTGGCACTAGGATTTCTCATGCTTCCCTATACGCCAAAGTATTCTTAATAGAATCAAGAGTGTGCAAGATTAGTAGCGGGGAGAATATACCTTAATGGGATGATGTAATAATATCCTAATTAAATATATATAACATGAAACAGAAAAGAAAGACTCAGCAGAATCAAACCATACCTTCCAATGATGGAAGGAAAATTAATAATAAGCAATAGAGTAAGCATAATCAACAATAGTAAAATTGAAGAAGCATAATTAAATGATTCCGTGGAGTAAAGGAATCAATCCAAACATGCCACTTTTAGGAACTAAAATAGAGCATGCATACATATGAGGTCATACTCTACAATTTCCAGAAAGGGTCACCCATAGTTAACCCCAGTATATACATACATATAAATCATACTGAAATAGAAAAGTAAACCAAAAAGGAATGATCTAGCTGAGACAGGAACCTCAAGGTCCCATGATAATATCCCATAAAAAATAGCTATGATGATCCAACTCCAAAGGACAAACCCTTTCATGAATATAAAAGCATAAAGTCTTTACACATGCTGAAGGGCCCAAGTATGATGTGAGAATGAGTCTCAGTTGAATACCACCCATGTTTTCATACCCAACATAAGTGTTTATGCTGGTGTGAACTTTAAAGTATAATAAGGTAGAACAATGCAATTTATTTAAACAAAAGCTTCACTGGTTCTCAACAGCCACCAGGAAGCTATCACCATCCTCGACCAATGATAGAATCACCAAAAAGGATAGGATACTTAGACCATAGACCACGGTATCCCTATGATATCAAATAGACCAAGAGAACCCTCAGGTTCCACCTCAAAATATGTAACTTGTAACCTCATTCCAATCAACACGTCATGTCCTAAATGAAGTCACCGACGTCCCGAAGGTCCAACCTACCATATGAAACCCTGGTCCCATGGACCCCTGCTTGAATGAAACTATCAGCTCGAAGATCGACATTTGGAGGAACAACACTATCTATACTGAAATATAATCACCATCAGATCATAGAACTACATCCTGAGAAATAGTGATCCCTACTCCCCCAAGTCATCTGATCCCAAAATCCACAATTTGGTGAGCCTCAACCCACAACCAACAACCTCAAAACTATCATAAAAAGGATCCTAACCTTCCCCATGGATTTCTATGACAAGAACCACCAAAGAAAATACCTAATCTTCACTACTGGGGGCCTCTATCCAAACAATTTCTCAAAACCACCTCATTACTGAGTTAACATGTGTGCAAATGACTTCAGTCAGTGCTTTGACCATCACAGGTGAGAGGAAATCACCAAAATAGTACCTAAACCATGTTGAATGAGCAACTCATTCCCCTATTCCCATGTCACCCATGTCCATTTTCCATGCTATACAATATCACATGAGCCTCAATCATAACCTAAAATCCTAGCCACCTCCTACCAAAATCAATGATTCCCCATCTTATGATTCAACACCACTTAATAAATTTGGTCCAATCCCAACTAGATGATCACGTAGCCTCAATCCTGATGGCCATGCATCCTCAATCCCTAGTGCCAAGCCCATCATAAACTAATGGATCACAAAATCATATCATATATATAAAATTCAATTGCATTCATATAAATAATTTAATCTAAATAATCAATTCATTTTAATTGAATTTAATATATCAATTTAAAATAAACAATTCAATTTAAAACAATCAATTCAATGTAATTGAATTGTTAAATTAAAATTTAACAAAAAAAATTAAATTAAAACAAGAATACACCCCAGTCTAACTAACTAATGTGGTAAATAGCCTCTAACCCATCCTTACATGAGTAAATGTGGTTTAGATATTCCAAAAGACATCCCATAAGGTCAGACAATCAATTTAACATCAAGAAATAAATTTTAAAAAGGTCTATCTCAACTACCCAACATCACAGTTAAAGACACACACCCCAAAATGACTGAAAAAACAAAAATAAATGCATAAACCACCTACCATGGATTTGTAGACGTAGGCATATCTGGTATTATCCTTTAACCACAAGTGGTTTGGAATAAATCAACGTTTCTATCATGCATCATGAAAATAGGGAAAAATGGATCAAACAAATTTAGTGCTCATTAAGATGAGGGAAAAAAAGAATAGAATCATGGGTGAGGCATAACTTATCAATACAATCCCATCACACATGATAGATTGAATAACAGGGCACCAATGAAGGAGGTGGATCAAAATGAAGAGGAGAAGGAAAGGGGTGAGACCCCTACTGCAACACTTGACAAAGAAGTGAAAAAATAGGGAAGAAAATACTAAATACAAAGGATGAAATAAATTATAATTTCTCCTCTTTAAATGGATGCATGTTTCATTCACACAATTTTCCCAACATTCCAGAAACCATACATGCTATAGTCTGAGGGTACTACCTATATGGCACTACCTGTGTGGCTTGTGTACGGTTTTCCCAAACTGTGCACAAAATATGTGAAAGTGCTCTTCAACAATTGGAGAGTTCATAACATGACCCTGAACCTCACCACACATGTGTTTTTCAAACAATGAGGTAGTACAAAAACAAGGCACACAGTTATCTAGGAGAGGCCGCATAGTTTACCCTAGACTGTGCACACTGACCTGCAACTCCCAAAACAGGCCTTTGGGCCTTCAACACTCCGGAAACCATTCCAAACACCCATGAAACACTCCAAGTCTTCAAAAATGATGAAACATAAGGTATTTGGGTGATGGAAGACTCATAATTAGATTTCTATTATAAAAAAAGAAATTGGCATACCCACCAATTCAGAAATTCAAAATGGGAGAGGTTTTTGACAGGTTCCAAAAAAACCTAGGATGTTTCAATCTCCCCACCTTAATATAACTTATCTCTGAGATATAAAACCAAAATTGGAGATGGTATTGAACATACCCATCCCATTTTAATTAATGTGGACTACCATGATTTCAATGGCACTGGTAAACTACCTCAAGGGGGCTCCCCACCTTAAGAGTGACCTATGGTGGTCTCTACCCAACCCAAAACTCAGAATATGAAAATGGTCCATCGAAAATATCCTAAAATAAATGTCATCCCATGGTGCATCATCACTCATGTACCGCATCATGTGCTCTCATGTAATACCATACACCCATTAACATCCTACACCGCATTGTTGTCCACCTCATATCCATGTCACACATGGAACCAATGAGGTCCTACATCTCAACAGATGTTCAAAATTCCTGAAGCCTCACACCTCAGTCAAGTACCAAACTAAAATGGTACCCATATGTCTATACACCTCAAGTAACCTATATCTTCTCGATGCCCTGATGAAAACACACCTAAAAAATCATGCATCCATCTATGTTCATATATAAATCTCGGTGTCTCTAAAATCATAAAAATATATAAAAAACCATAACACACCCATTATATTTCAAAAAAAACTAAAAAATATACGGTTAGTCCAAAAATAACTCCCTTCCACCATGTGCACCAAAAATATACATGCCTCAAAAGGACATGATAAAGAAAAATAAAAGAGAACTGCTACTCCTAGGGTGTACCTCTGACCATCGTCAGCTCACCGGCCTGCTTTGACCCTGGTATCTCTATAACATGCACTTGGACTGAAGTCTAACCTCACTGTGGTGTTGTACTATCCACTAGCCACTGACCCTACCACTAAGTCATGAGGTCTCTTCCATGACCACCGCGTGCAGCTAATGCTCATCCACCCTCACCTGGTACCAATCTTAGTCTGATCCCAAACCCATGAGTCTACCCCAATCCCTGACTATTGACTACCCAAGATGGATTCCTGTAAAACCTATCAAGATTCCTGACCTTACCACATGCCCTAAACTCCTTTGGAGTATTACCACACAGAGTTCATACATGTCTTGGTTTCCCACACTGAAAGAAAACTTTAGATGGCCCACTCTAAGGTGTTCTAGCTAAGTCCTTGGCCTAAATGACCTACTGGAACTCATATCAACCGCACTTACTAATATATGAAGTGTAACCACTGAAATCAACTAAGGAAATTTTCTAAATCAAGTATGACATATCTGTTAAGTTACCCTTAGTTATGATCACCTAGTTCTCCACCTCTGAGAATGAGGCCAGCCTAAAGAAGTTTACCTACACCATAATGGAATTCCGTAAACTATCCTCAAAACACATCATCCTTGAGGTTTTTTCTCTCACCATGTTAGGTGAAAAAATGAGACAATTTGGTGAACTTCACTACATAGTCCATAATGGACATGTTTCCCTTCTAAAGACTCAGGAACTCCCAAACACTATCTACACTAAGAATCTTTGGGAAAAAATGCTCAATGAAGAATCCCTCAAAATCCTTGCAAGCCAGTCCCATATGTTTTATCACTTACACATGAACACCCCACCAACTCTTACTTAGTCCTATAAACATATAGGTTTACAGCTTCACCCTCCACCCTAGAGGTGTCTATAGGTACTCAAAGATAATTTACATGGACTAAAACCAATTCTAATCCACCTGTGGACCACCCTCGCACTGAAAATAGTGATGGGTGCTGCAATTGGAATTCTCGAGTATGATATTACATGGATGGATATGCTCTATGATCTCCCCTATACATCTCTTAGATAACATCCACTAGGATCTCTCAAATCAACTCCTCGAATAGTGGGCCAAATGATGTCAAGTTTGGAGGCTTCTCCACTTTCACTGGAACTTGTGCTTGATCCTAACCCTGAGCCTGTACTTGAGTTTGTACATAATCTTCTTGACCATTAGGGGTCTCAATCTATTCTTGATCTAACAGTAACCTGTCCTTTCCTTCCTAACGCTCTATCTAATCCTTCAAAGATTCAACCCACTAAATACCATCTACATGATCATATATACCAATAACATATGTATAAAACGTAGTCAGGGAAAATAGTAACAGGCAGCGCAACATCACTGCCCTTACCCTTTCCTATCACAACTATTCCACACGACATCCCAGCCTCAAGTCCTCTTTACAAATCCTCAATAGAGACAAGTATCAAATATTCCTTGGGCCATGCCCATCCCAATGAACTACATCACCTCAAACTGACAACCTCAACAACCAACCTGGTGATTAACACTACCCTAATACATAATACCTACTTTATCTTATAGGATCCAGACCTAATTCACACACACACACACAGATATATATTTATATATATATGTCACATGTAAATTTTATGTCACAAACAAAAATATATATATATATATACATACAAATCAAATTTCACAATAAATTTTTATAGGTGCATTAATAAACAAAAGTAAAACACCCTACCATATTCCTATTAAAGCATAATCAAGCATAGAAAACACTGCTTACCATACAAGGCCAAGGATTTAATATCCCTTCCTTGAAGTACCTATCCAAGGATCACAATTCATAAAAATTAAAAATTCACATTTCAAATTATCCACTCTAGGTGGAAATCAAACCAATAGTGAAATGAGAAAAGAAGAACAACGATTCCCACCCTCCACCTCCAATGGCTTGAAGACCTTCATTTTTTTATTGAATTTTGACAATCCACCTTTCAAGGGGTGAGTCGGAACCCTTACAATGCCCGTAGGTGTAAGTATTACATGGCCCGTAGAACATAGAAGAATTAAATGCCTACATGCCTCAAACATTACATACAACCAGGACTAACTACTTGGAACTGCTCCTCCCCAGCATCTTCACCGTGAAATAAGCTCTCCACCTTCACATGGTTCTTCAGCTAGGATTTCCCGTGCATGCACAGGCTTGTCCCGATGGCAGGTTCCATACCCTATCATTCTTGCAATCTGTTTAGCTTCTACTATGGTGAAAGCTCCTTTCTCATCCTCCTTCTAAATCTTGTTCCTTGTAGGTTTTCTGATTTATATCTTCACTTAAGGTGGCTTGAAGGCCTTTAGGTGGCCCGAAGGCCTTACTAACCCGAGGCCTGGGTGGCCCAAATGACTTAAAGGACTCATGGACCAAATCAGTGGCTCGAAGGCCCAAAGGGGGAAATATTCCTGGCTACTACAGTGCCAAACAGTTCCTGCTACAGTTTGGCTGCAGTACCTACTACAGTACCGCACAATTCATGCTACAGTACACCCAAAAATTAGCCTTATCATGGATTTGATCACGGGTCTATTGGATGCACTTAAAGAGTCCTCACCAACTGGGATGAGGCTTATGTGCCCATTCCCACCCCTAGAAACATGGTTTATACCTCATTCATGGGGTTACAGGCACCCAAGCATGAGTTATAATCCCAGTTAGGACAACATCCTAATCTTCAGTCTTCTATAACCCACATAGTAAGACCACTAGAAATGAAAAGGAAGTCTTGATATCATTATAATCCAAAAAAAAACTGCTACGAAATTCCAATCAATAACTACTCTAATACAACTTGTAGCATCCTTGGCCCGATTAGCCACCCAAATAGTGTTATCGGGCTGGGTGACACTGGCCTTAGGCACACCTCCCTGTATGAGAAAGGATTCCGACTAGCACTGAGAGTATACAAGAGAAATAATGGGGAGACTATACCCTCGGGGGATGATATAATAATGTTCCGAGTAAATATATATAACAAGAAACATGATGGAAAGACTTATCAGAATCGAACTAAACCCACTAATGGCAGAAGCACATTCAATAGTAAGATATAACGAAAGCATAATCAATAGTAGAAAAAAAGAAAATGAATAATTATATGATGTAGTAGAGTTAATGGAAACCATAAAAACATGAAACTTATAGAAACTAAAGTAGATCACCCATACATATGAGGTCATACCATACAATATCTCGAAAGGGTCGCCCAAGGATGGCCTTAGTATAGACACACACACACACACACACACATATAAAGCATGCTGAACCAGAAAAGTAAACCAAAAAAGGAAATATACTACTAACGTAGGAACATCAAGGTACCATGCCAATATCCCATGAAGAATAGCTACAATAGTCCAGCTCTAGAGCCTGAACCTTTACATGAACTTAAAAGCATAATGTCTACATGCATGCTGAAGGGCTTGTGTAAGGTGTGAGAATAAATCTCAGTAGGAAACCACCCAAGTGTACATACCCAAATTTTTTTTAAGAAGGTGTGAACTATGAAGGATTATTAAGTCATCACAATAAAAAAAATTAAAAAAAATCTTTCTTTGTGATCAATATCTACGAGGAAGCTATCACATTCCTCAACCAACACTGAAATCACTAAAGAGGAGATGATCCTTGGCCCATGGACCAAGGTATCCCTCTGATGTCCAATAGACCATGTAAACCCTTAGGTTCCACATCCAAATAAATAACTCAAAACCTCATGCAAGCCAACACCTTGTGTCTCAAATCAACTCACTAATGTCCTGAAGTCATGCTCAAGCATATGGAACCCTGGTACTATGGACCCCTGCTCGAAAGGACCATTCGGCTCGAAGTACTAACGTCTAGAGGCATAGTAATATATGTACTCCAATATAATCACCATTATCTCATAACAAGATGTCCAAAGAAATGGAGATCTCCATTCTCCCATGTCACCCAATCCCAATAACCTCAAAATAGTGAGCCTCACCCCCAACTGATAGACTTAACATTATCATAAAAAGGTTCCTCACCTTCCCTATGAATTTCTATAGAAAGCACCCCAAACCAAATACCTAAGACACACTACTGTGGCCTCTACCTACATGAGTGGCCAGAACCACATCTTCAATGAGTTAACATATGTGCACATGACTGCAATCATCACTTTTTCCATAATGAGTGCGTGGAAATCTCCAAAATAGTAACTAATTTACATCCATCCGACACCTTGTTCCCCTAAAACCATGTCAATCAAGTATGATGGCCATTCCATCCAATATCACATGATCCTCACTCATAACATTATAGCCTAACCACCTCTTACTGATATCTGTGACACCCAATCTTATGATTTGGAATCACTAAATAAATCCAGGCCAAGACCAAACAGATAACCACATCACCTCAATCTTGATGGATATTCCACCTCAATCCATCGGGCCAAGCCCGTCATGATTCAATTGATCAAAGTAGCATATCATATACATATAATTAACTTTGATTCATATAATAAATTAAATAAAAACAATAAATTCAATTTAATTGAATTGAATAGCTCAATTTAAAAGAAATAATTCAATTTAAAACAATCAATTCAATGTAATTGAATTGTTAAATTATAATTTTACAAACAACTCAAATTAAAATAAGAACACACCCATACATAACTACCCAAGGTGGTCGATGGCCTCTAACTCATCCTCACAATGAGAAAATGTGGTTTGGTTAACCCTAACGACATTCCATAAGGTCACACAACTAATTTAACATCAAATAATCAATTTTAAAAAGGTCTCCCTCAATTACCCAATGGAACACTAAAATACACACCCCCAAAATGACCCTGAAAACACAAATAAAGGCATGCACCACCTACCTTGGACACATAGACATATGAAAATATAGTATTAGTCTCTAACTCCATAATTATTGGAAGAAATTTATTTTTCCATCGATCAATATGAAAATATGGGAAAAGGCTCTAATGGATTTAGAACTCTATGAGATGAGAGAAAAAAAGAAGATAAGTATGGGTGAGGAGAGCCTTACCGATATGATTCTAAACCACTAAACAACATGAAGAATAAAACATCAATGAAGGAGGTGGGTCAAAAAGAAGAGGAGGAGGAAAGGGGAGAGCCCCCTGGCGCTATGCATGAACAAGAAGGAAAAAAGGAGGAAAACCTAAAGAGAATGGAGGGAAAATTATAAATTTTCCTCTTTAAAGGGATGCACCATTAACTTGAATGTTATTCCAAACCATGGGAAAACCATTTTTGATAATCCGTGTTGGTATTGCTAATATGGATCTACCCATGCTACTTGCACATTGTTTTCTAAATCCATGTAAAAACCATTCATAAGCCCTCTGAAAAAACTATAGAGTTCACCTCATGAATTTGAACCTCACCACACACACATTGTCAACCATGAAATAGTACAAAAACAGGGTGCAAAATTATCTGGGAGAGGCCACATGATTTACCCCAATCTGTGTGCCTTGAATTGTAAATCCCAAAGAAATCCTTTAGTCTTCCAACCCTCCCAAAACACTTCCAAACACCCATAAAACATTCCATGTCTTCAAACATGAAAAAAGGTATTTGGACAGAGGAAGACTCATAATTTGGTTCCAAAGACAGAAAAATAAATTATCATACCCATGAATACAAATATTGAAAAAGGGACTGGTTTTGACCTGTTAAAAAAACATGAGATGTTACAATCCTCTCTCTAATGGGTTTCCATACCCTTCTCCTTCATTAACTATAAGCCCTCATTTTTTCAAAATTCAGCTAATTGATTTTAATCCCATAAAGGTGACTCATGAAAAATATATCTACCCTAGACAAGGACACCTTTATTTTTTCTACATGATCTCTTACATCCATTCATTTTTTCAATTGAAAATAAGGTACCCTTTGATGAATATTTAGCCTTAAAGTAGCCTCAAAACACTATGCTCACAATTATAAATTCTCTAAGAGGTATGTAAATTGACCAATTAATCTCTAGAAAATAATTCAATGCATGGACAGACTAGAAATTTCTTACTAAAATCACTAAATTACTTCCATACATTCAACCTTCAACATTGGGAAAATAAATTCCCTCTAAAATAATTCAAGAAACACTCACACATCTATAGGAACACAAGTATTTAAAATTTTCACTACTCAATAATATTATATGTTCCTTTTTATGGTTTGGAAATAATATAATACCACCTAATTCATTAGAAAACAATCCTTTTATGTGGATAGAAAAGTAGGAAATACCCTTACACCTGTGTAGAACTGTAATCAATACAAGAGTGTATGTAATTATTTAAGAACGTATGATTTAAATCAAATTTGTATAACAAGTTGAAAAACATATTAAAAAACAAGTCACTATATTGCTTTAATAGCTTCAAATTTTTTAATTATTTAAAAGAAAAGTCTTCACTTTCATACCCAATAGTAGGTATAAACAAAATTTATATACTTTATACAAAAAATCAGTCCAATGGATTAGTCCAAATTCCCAATACAATTCCTTAGTACAAAAAATAGATAGGAAATAAAATTATAAAAACAATTTTGAAGCATGTAAAACTTTCCTCGTAAACCTGTGTCTAATAAATCATTTTGATCTAGTAAACTCTTTATTCATATTTTTTTTCTAGAAAACTACCGCAGAAAACTCTATCTAGAATCTTCTTCTCTACTGCAAAACTTTTAGTGCTCTCTCCCTCTCACTCTCTCTTCGCATGTTAAAAATGTTCTGTCATTATAAATTACATTATTCTTCATTTTTATTTATATGAGATCCAAATGTGGTATGATTGGGAATATAAAAATTCTTATAAACTCAAATTTTTTTCCTAAAACTCAAATTTCACATTCATTTTGACTTCATATTTTAATATTTTAGTGCTTCTAAACTCTTCTTGATTATTCTCAAAACTTCTCAAATCCTTAAAAATACAGATTTCTTCAAGTTTAATAATTTTTCGTCAGTTCGATACCATTTGATTATTAAATTAAATTATTCATTATGATGAATATTTTGATTACTATGATTTTATTGAACTTTTTAAAAATACAAAATAATTGAGTATTTATCATTTTAAATATCTATATATTATTAAAGATGAATATATTTTTTCCAGATCTCTATACCAATTGAAAACTTTGAAACCATTATTCCATAATAATTATTAAAAAATTATTATACATTAGTTTCTTTTATTTTTCCATAAAAATCATTTCAAATTATAAATATTCCAACACCCCCATTGAAAACACCTTGGAAAAAAACATAAAAAACAATCTCATTTTCTTCGATTTTTCAACATTTCCTCAGACTGATGATACTTTATCTAATGACATTCAGATTTTAATGATTTATCAGTGTTAGAATGTTTATGATAGAATGGTATCTATTTCCATCAAATGTATTTGTTTTAGTGCCAGTCCAATGATTCTTGAACTACTTGAAATGAAGCACACGTTTTCTTTGTGAAAACAAATCATGACTTCTTTTACTCTTGAACCACTAAAAAAACAACCTAATGAAAATAATTGACTAATTTGTTGATAATTATCCAATTTTTCAGTATCTAATACCTTCCGATGTATCAGTCTCTAAAAATATTCTCATTAATCAGTCCCAACAAATCTAACTTGCCGATTGGTGTCAGTACTAGTTTGAAGAAATAGTGGAATACCATGTCTTATTGACTAGTGTCAATAGAAAATTAGTTTTTTTCTAAATGATTGGACTTCTATAAAAGTTTTTCTAGTGAATTGAATAGACTGATGGATTAGAAAATCAGTACTTCAACAACCTTAATTATAAAAACCTTTCTTCTACCACAATCATCTTCTTGTATCAGGAATTATTCACGGCTTTGAGAACATTATAATCAACAGAGAATCTTCTAAATTATAAAAAACAGTTATCCCCCTTTTTTTAGCTAATCCTGGATCATAAGTTTTTAAATAACATATGTTATTTAAGACTTAAAAAATAGAAATTCATCATTATATTTTGTATCAATATATCCATACTCTGATATATTTCTTCATACCAATGAAAACATTCCTTCTAGACCCAATATAAATCTGAAAACCACTTCAATTAAAAAACTTCACGAGAATTGAAAACAAAAAATGATGGATTTTATTATGAACATTGCATTCAATCTACTAGGTCTGGTACTCCTTTTTCCAACCATTAAAACATACAAAGTAAATTGAATTTTTATAATGACAAAAAAATAAAAAACAATTAGCAAAAAATTGATTATCATCCAAAAAACAACATCAAGATAACCTAGTCCCAAAAAATCTACCCCTTTGGATTATTTTGTCAACAAAGGTTCATAAATCCCTAAAATTTTTAATCTAAATCTATGGATCACAAATAAAAAATTCTAATCCAATATAAGAAAACTAATTATTGGAAATAAGAATCATTTATAACAAAACCATGATTCCCAAAAATTAGTTTCTTACAAAACTTCTTCAGTATTCAAACTTTATTCCTCTTTTCAACTTTCTTTATTACGTTAGTCCATAAAAAAGTTAACCATTTCAACAAATTATTATAATAGTTCACACAATTAAATTTTTAGTTAAATGATTAACCAAAACTCCCACTAAATTCATTGTTCCTTAAAAGGTTTAGAACATGCCAATGGAAAGATTTATGAAACATTTACCCCCTTAACAACACTGTCAAAATAAAATATGAGAGAGGAGACAAAGAAACATACCTCAAACATGAAGATGGAGAGGATGTATGACCATGTTCAACCTCATTTTTTAAAAGGATTCCTTTAAAAAATGTTCTTTGAAAATGCAAACAACTTGTTCTGATGTAGGAACATAATCCAACATGAGTTTATTCTTCTCTACATGCTCTTTAATGACGTAATATTTGATATAAATAGTTTTTAATGAGAACTTTGGATTGTATTTCTTCTAAGGTTTATAGAATTTTGATTATCTCAACCTAAAAACATATGTAACTTCACTTTAGTAAAAAAGTCTTCCATCAAAGTCTTCAACCATATAAGTTGTGTTGCATCTTGATTAGAGAAAATATACTAATATTTAGTAGTGATAAGTGTTACTAAATTTTGTTTCTTAGTATTCCAACTTACAAAAATTTCTCATATAAAGAAAACTCCACAATATTTGATCATATATCATCAAAAATTCATCCTAATAAACATCTAAATAACCAAAAAAATAAATTCTTACTAAGATAAAATACCTGATTCTGAAATATGTTGTGCCTTTGAAATATCTGGGAATTATTTTTCCATACAAAAAGATTTTATTATTTTAGATGACTTTGGAACCATCACATAAGGTTACTGCAAAAAAAATGTTTTCTCTTGAGGTAGTCAGAGACAAAAAACCTTCAATTAGCTTTTGAAACTCTCTTTAGTCAAATTTCTTACCTTTTGTACCTTTAGTTAACATGGTTCCCAATATTATTTTTGTGTAAATAATTTTTTATGTTTTTATTCCAAACATATTAATAATTATCTTATCATAATTTTAATGATAAATAAAAATGTGTTTTTTATTTAGTGAGATTTTTTACCCAATAATTTATTTCATTTCACCAAGAAAAAACATCTCAAACAACATTATAATTTATTTATAAAACCTTTCACAAATTCTTTCACCATTCCAAGAAATAATAATTCCATCAAAATAAATAATTACAATGAGGGAAGTCCCATGAATTTATTTGATATATATATTACTGTCAACACTTAATTTCTTGAAGTTCAACTTCCTTAAGCATGTATTCAATTTGGAATAACATTCCCTTGAATCTTATTTTATCCCATAAAAGGATTTACTTAACTTACACAAATAAATATCATCATTTCTAATTAGAAAACTACATGGTTGTTCAATATAAAATTCTTCATCAAGTTATCCATTCAAGAATATTAACTTTACATCCATATATGAAATTTTATAGCCTCGTTGTTCAGTATTTGAAATAAATATTCTAATTGTTTCTAAAATTTACACTTGAGAAAAAATCTCAGCAAAATCAATACCTTCAATTTTTGAGCAACTATATCAAACCAATATTTCTTTGTTTCTTATCTCTTCTCCATCTTCATTCAACTATTTCTAGAGCACCCACTTTGAACCAATAAAATTTTTATCATTTTGTTTTGGTATGAGTTCTTAAGTATCATTCTTATCAATTTTATCAAACTCTTCATTAAAAGATCAAATCCATTTCGGATTCTAAAAATCATTATTCATATCTTTCGGCACAACTTTTGAATACAAAGAAGTATGTGTAACAACTTTTGATGTTTTTATTGTTTTATACTTCTGATTTTGATCACTAATAATGTTTTGAGCACCCACCTAATTCCTCATCATTTTATGAGATGTATGAAAATCTTCCTCATCTTTGTAAATAGATGAGTTCAATTATTCTATCTCTCTTATATTCTGATTCTTGGAATCTTTCTCAATTTTATTAAAAAAATTATTTTATTTTCCTCATCTTCCACACCTGTATGAGATTGTGAAAAATCATACTTAGATTTTTCATGAAAATTTACATCAAATATTCAATGATTTTTTTTGTTTCTTTGTTAAAACATCTATATCCTCTTCATTATAATTCATAAATAAGAAATATTCCATCTCCACCTCTCTGATCAAACTTCCCAAGGTTTCCACCTTTTTGCATTATGACGCGAGGACTCCCAAAAACTCTTAAAGTGTTTCAAACATGGAATTATTTCCTATAACATTCCATAGGTATTCATATCATAAAATAGCCTGTAGAATCATCGATTATAAATATAAATAAGTGTTTTTTAAATTTTATCCAGAAATAGTGAGAAATATCATGTTCAAGTAACATAGTTCCCCCTATTTCAACCAAATTTCCATTATTGCTCTCAGTGAAACCATTTTTTAGGTGTATATTGTGTACTAAACTCCTTACAAATTACTTATTTATCAAGATAAATTACAAATTCCTCATTATTTTACTCACCGACATTATATGTTCTAAACTTCTTCAATGAATACCAATATACCTTCTCATATTTTCTACTAAAACACTTAAACATATTTTGAGATTCCGATTTATATTTCAAAAACATAACAAAAGTAATGTGATTAAAATAATCAATGAAATAAATGATGTACTTATCTCTAAATATTGATTGTTTCCTCATCATCCACTAAATATCACAGTGAATATGTTTAAAGGGTTGAGTTATAAAAATATCAACTTTCATATGCAGAGATTTTGTAATATTACCCTTTTTTAAATTAGAAAAACACCAATATCTTCTTATTGACATATTAGGAATACCTCAGACACTATCTTCCTTTAATAAATTGCTCAGGTTTCTTTGACACATATGTCCAAACCTTTTATGAAACCATTTATTTTCTTCGATCATGCTTAAGTAACATGAATTATGAACTCCACTAACTTGAAATAAGTTTCCTTTTGTGAGTTGGACTTTTGTAAAAACTTTTCCATCTTACACTATTTTATAAAAAACATATTTTCTAAAAAAAATTTATTTCCTCCTTCGAAATGTTTAGAAACAATCAATAGATTTTTTTTCAACCCATCAGCAAACAAATTTTTATTTAACTTAAAATTTTATTCCTCAATACTAGTGGATACAACACCATTGATTATGATGTATTCATCATTTCCAATTATCACTATTCCTTATTTGAAATATTTTTAATTTTTCAATAATTTAAATTCTTTGGTGAAATAAGAAAAACACCCAATATCCAAAATCTATGGTCGTTAAGATTTTGTTTCATTGATATAGGTTTCTACAATAAGGTATTTTCTTTCCCTTAATATTTCTTCTCATCAAGATTAAATTTTTTTTTATAAACATGTTTTTTTGCTGGTTACAAAATAAGACACCCTTTTTCTTCATTTCTAGCTTGTCCACATATTCCAAAAATAGTTTCCAATGGTTGGAATTTATTCTCAACTTTCAAAACATCTTTCTCAGATTTCTTACTTTCATAGGATTGACTCCACCTCAAAATTTTCCTTCTGTAATTCATGTGATAATTTTAATATGTTTGGTTTAACAAACACATATTTTTCATATATCCAAATCCACCCCAATACCATTAGTAACCATAGAAAGAAAATTTACCTCTATAACTTGTATACTGTCTAGAGTAGTGAATATGTTTCCTAGAAACTTTTTTATCTTTCACATCAGAACATTGTGGTACCCCAAACGTTCTATTATCACATGAAACGTTCTTATTAAAATTATATTTATTATTAACATTATCAGAATTAGATGTTATAAAAACCTTTGTTTTGGACTCAGAATTTTTAGAAACCTTTGCATTTCTTACTTTTTGGTTTTGGCCACATATATGATTTTCTAAAATATCTTCTTATTAGGAACATTTTCAACCTTCTTTCCATAATTTGAATGTAATTTTTTTATATCTCTGTTAGGTTTTCCCTTTACAATACTTTCACCAACTTTAGAGATATATTTCTTGAATCTTGTATCTCCCTTTTAAGCATTAGAATATTTTTTTGAAAAAGATACAACTCTTCCTATTTTCCTTGATATTTAATTCAATAATTTCATTGCGATTCTTTGTTTATCAGGATCTTCTTCAGGAAATAAATATCTTCAAGTAACATAGGTTTGTATTTCAAAATACCTTCTTGATTATTAATATTTGGACTCCCAATTTTCAACTTATTGATATATCTTTCAAGTCTTATAATATTTCTCACACATTCTTTTAGTTCTCTCTTTAGATAAAATTCTAACTCAGTTTCTTATTCTTTATAAAGACTACATTTAAACTCTCCATCATTAACTATTTCAATGAAAGTATTTTATTTAGTAACATTAGTAAGCATTTTATCCTCAAATTCATTGTCTTCTTCTTCAAAATCTTAAGATAAAATATTATCCTTTTGGATTTAGAGAAGTTTTTATCTTTCACCTTGGAATATGATTTTTATTTATCACTATGCTTCTTCCAAGACATTCTTGGCCTTTTATCATCTTTATCACTGTCTTATTAATTCATTTTTTTGAGGAAAATTCATAGAAAAGTTCCCAATGGATATGAATTCGACACATTTTAAGGGAAGTTTCAATTTATAATTTTCTATACCTATTTCCATATTTAAAAAAGGATAAAAATTAATCAAGATTGTTACTATTCTCATTTTCTTAATTAGAATCTCCAGCTTCATCATATTCAAGAATATTCTTATACTTTTCTAAATTTGAATCCTTGAAGGACGTTTCTAAATAATTTTTTTACCTTTACTAAATTTCTACCATATAGTTTCATAAGTGATGAGAGTACTATGAAGGTCAACCAGAGATAGAGTTTCATTTTATCGAGATATAAATTGATATAAATCTTAATAGGAATAATTATAGATATCTTTTCAAAAACAGTTTTGTCTTCCATCCTCTCACCATGACATCTTATGGTTATAACAATATCATTAAACCTTATAAATATGTCAATAATAGATTAATACTCACCCATTTTAGATCTTCATACATTAGCCTCAAGATTTGTAACATGGATTTATTCACCTTTGTATTACCTTCATAATTGTTTTTCAACTTATCCCAAATAACTTTAGTAGTATAAAATACCTTCAATATTAGAAACTAAATTTTAGAATGTGATGAGAGTAAATCATTATTATCCCTTTCCATAATTTTATAGATTCTTCCTCTACATAGATTTTAGAGGATTTTTTTCCTCAAGAAGAGGGAATCTATCAGTATCATCATCCAAAACATCATACACAAGAGACAAAACCTATATAAACATTATATATTTCTAGATATGATAGTTATTTCCATTAAAGAAAGAATTACACTTACTATTCACACAATTAAGAATCTCAATAACAAATTCTTTTAAAAAATATTATCGAATAGAAAAATAAAGGGAACATACACTATGATACCACTTAGAAAGGCCCAAAGACGATCTGTGTGTCACTGAGAGGGTGAGGGGGTTAATCAGTGATTAATTTTTTTTACAGAGAACCTACATTTTCATACATTAGAATTACATACATTTTGAAGAATACATAAAACATTATACAAATAGACACCCAAAGACCATACTTATATAGAACCATTGGAAACATGGAAATATAAACACTGATACATAAGTGATCTACATTATCTCCCACTAGGTTCTTATTTAGTAGCCCTTTCTTATATAAATCAAATATAATACATATCTTCATAACTTGAGGAAGGAAACATAAATATTAGAGATCTCAGTTACTCAGTAAGGTTAAACAAGGTATATATGTAGGAATATTCATTGGAATAATGGTATGAGAACATAATAATGAAAATAGAAGATCACACCATACATAAAAAAATCATATACATGAATCATGGAATAAAGATTGACATTTTATAAGACTTGAATTATAAGGAAATAAAGAAAAAAAGCTAATAAATCATAACATAGGAATAAAACATAGAATTTTTGAAAACAAATAAGCATATAATATGATTTACATATTATCCAAGACATCACTTCTAAAACCATGTTGATAGTATGGGTTCACTCCCCATACAATCTTGGTTGTCATGTTTTACACCCATGACCATTTTAGTAGTAAGAGTTCAATCTGCATCCCATCATGGTATTCATGGTCAACTCCCATGGCTATATTTATAGTCAAGGTTCATTCCCAAGACTATCTTAGTCTATCTAATGAGATATAAATCTCTACCTAATACATTAGAGGGAGATATAGGTCCCACACATCTCATAGTGAAATCATACAAACATGTGCCACAAGATCATAAATAATTATATCATAAACCCTTAAATGAAATGTGTATTGTAAACATGTAATCGTATCACAACCTATTAAAAAATATAGTTTTCATAATCATTTAATTATAAATATAACCCATGAAAAGAAGTGGTTTTCAAAATCAAATAAACTGTGAAAGAGAAACATGTTTCATCAACATCATGCCATCAAAATATAATCTGTTGAGAGAGAGAGAGTATGAGTGAAAAAATTGAATAATTTCTCTATAATGGAATGATTAACACTAATGGATGTTATCTTATATATTAAATAATTTTTAATGATGATTTAAAAACATTTATTGAGAAAAATATCCATTATGCGTTGAAAAATGATTTTTAAGACAAAAAACCTTTTGAAAAAAAATTTCTTTGAAAATAGATTTTAAAACTTGTAAAGGAATAATTTAAAACTACAAACCATTTTTAAAATCCATTTTCCTCAAAAATGGTCTTCAAATATCTTTTGAAAACATTTTTGAAAAGACAGTTTTTTAACAGAATAGATTTCCAACCGAAGAGTGAGATGATCAGATTTTACTTAAAACATTAGCTTAAGTACCAAAGAGTGGGAAAATGGTACTAATACATGAGGATATCATGAATAACCATATTATAATAAAATTCATGATTTTTCTTGATATATGGATCATGATATTTCATTAATTTAATCATAATCATAAATAATATTGAATTGCGATGAGATTGTCTCAATAAACTCTTGTCAATTGGTAAATTGGGATCGTACTTTCTATGTAAGAAAATGAAATTAAATGAAGCCTAAAATATCATTAAAATAATTAAATTCACGATATAACAATTCAAATCTAATTATATATACCGAAAAATGTATCTGTAAAATAGAACTTGTGTCACAAAGAAAGAAAATTGAGACAAAATTGTCTTACCAATTTGGTAACTATTGAAACTTAATCCCTATGAAGGAATGAAAAAAATGATATTTAAACACCCATAAATTTAGTTATAAAAATCTTATAAAAAATTTATGGGTAGTATACACACCAAACAAAAGTATTTAGTGGTGAATAAAGTATGTATCTCATAGAAATAAAAAGTGAGATGAAATCCACTTACATTGTCTCTTGAGTCTCTTCGTACTCATACAGAACAAATTTTTAATATATATAAATTTATTATAAATATTTTAAAGAAAAATATTCTTATATATAATACCATATATGGTTTCATCATGACCTTATATTACCCTCTTGTTAAAAATCCCATGTTAAGGTTTCACTTCAGGTAATATCCATTTTGTTTTTCACATGTTTCTTAATCCATAACTTCTTTGTTACTTAAAATTATATCATGATTATAGAATGTAAACCATGATATAAATATAATTTTTCTTCATTATATTTTTATTTTAGTAATCTATAGAATATATGAATATGATATGGAATGCACTGTTCATGGAGACGGTAAGTCGTACATACACACGATCACTGTTTCTATTTTTATTGTCGTATTGAAAGAAAGAAGGTAAATGAAATATATATATATATATATATATATTATTATTAAAATAACATTATTATATCATATAAATCATATAATTTCACAAAACCCATCCATAATACATTCTATGTAGTGTGTGAATGGATTACATCGCTTTGAGGGGGCGATAGTGCACACTTCCTCAAACGAAATTATCATATTTACACCAAATGGAAAGAAAAAATATATGTATTTTTAAAAGAATAAATAATACTAAAAACATAATAAAAATATTATATAAAATATATAAATATATATTCCATCATAATTTCCAACATGAGAGGCGGTAAATGAGAAATGAATAATCATTGTTTAGTAAGGCGGTAACTTACCGTACACATAAGTAGTATCTTCATTACCCATTAGGTGAATGTTTGTATATGTGTAGGTAGAAATCATAGAATAAAAAAATGATAGTATATTTAAGATATTTGTGTTTTAATATAATATTGTAACAAAGAGAGTGAAGGGGTGTATAAATAAAATAAAAGAAAGGAGTTTGAGGGAAGACTTTACCTTTTAATCGGGTAACTCCTTTTGATTTATAAAAAAAGGCTTCCTTGGATTGATTTATTCTAAATGGGGGATACTAGGTGAAATAGAGGGTTTTTGGTATGTTTATTGGGCATATATTTTCTGAACATAATTGGTTTCAGAGGTGTGAAGAAGAGTGATAGGTGCTGGCCTTTTATATGGAAGGGAAAGGACACACTTGGAATTTTTGAAAATAATTTTGGTGTACCCATGATTTTACCTAAAAACGTTCATAAAAAACAAATAAATCGAAATAATTGGAGGTTAATTTCCAAATAATGGCCATCCAATGGGTGCTTTACAAGTTTATCGGTAATTTTGGGTCTTAAATTTAAGGTTAACATAATTTTTCTCTTAATCATTATAATTAATTTTAATTAATTTCACTGATATTTTTGGTAAAAAATATTTTTACCTTATTAGAAATTATAAATTATTAAAATTATAAATATGGAAACCATTTTTCCAAATTATAGTCATATAAGTGGAAGAAATTAATTTAAAATGAATCTCATAGTCGGGTCGACAACACAAGTTTTTAAAGTAAAAACATTCAAACATATATTATGTTTTTATACCCAAGATTAAATAAAAATTGATCTAAATGAAATAAATTTTATTAATTGATAAAAATATTATATAAATAAATATTTAAAACAATTTAAAATATAATTTAACATTATAAATAAATTAGATAAAAAAGTAGTTTTTATTAACAATATGTTTTTTCACCACTCATCACCAAATGATGTTTCTCAGAAAAATCCTAATTTTTTCCTAAGATAATTTAGACATTATAAATTAAAAAATTAAGTTTATTTCATAAAATGAAATTTCTAAATGTTTGTAAAATTAATTTTTTTTTTAATTTTTCACAGAAGCACATTAAAAGTAGTTCATTTGAGAAAATGGTATTTTTAAACATATAAGGACTTTACCAAAAATTATATCTATCAATATAAATATGTTTTATTTATATAAAGAAATTATAAATTGTAGATATCACTATTCATATAACTAATTTTTATAGTTAGGTTATAATTATTTCAATTAAATAATTATAACAGTAAAATGATGTTTCATAGAAATATCTATGTTGCGTGTAACATACTCTATGTTGGTGTTGCATATAACGTATGAGGAGTCGATGCTATGTGTATCATACAAAGAATTTGTGCCATGTTACTTATTCCAAGTTGGTGTCATGTGAAAGGAATGTTTGAATTAGTGGATTACAAGACATAAATGAAAATTTAATTCATTTGAGAAAACAAAGTCCATAAAAACATAGGGTGTTACATTCCACCCCTAAAATTAATTTCTCCCTCACACTTTTTCTCTCATGTAAAAACAAATGTGGATAATTATGCTTCATCATATCCTCAATTTACCACATATAACTTTAACTGTAAGATCCAGAATTTCAATTGGTTGTTCCTCATAAGGAATATCATGCTCTAACAGTATGACTTCTGAGTTCAGTACATGTGAAGGGTCATGTATATACTTCATCTGGAGAGATATGTGGAACACATAATGGAATATAGAGGGATTTTTAGGATGTTTAAAGTGATAGGCTACCATCCTAATATGAACAAGAATCTAAAAGGGACTGATATACCTAGGATTTAGTTTCCCTTTCTTTCAGAATATCATTACTTTCTTCCAGGGTAAGATTTGTAGAAATAACTTTTCATTAACATCAAACTCTATGTCTCACCACCAGTTATCAGCATAACTTTCCTACCAACATTGAGATGCCTTGATATGATGCTTAATGGTTATAACCTTCTTGACCATTTCTTTAGTGATATTAAGTCCGAATATATTTCATTCTCCTACCTCATCCCAACACATCAGATCTTTAAATTTATTCCTATAGAGAGATTCATAAGGTGCCATATGAATGATTGAGTGAAATATATTGTTGTAAGAAAACTCAACTAAAGGAAGGTATTGATCCAAACCAACATTGAAATCCAATTTATTAGATTTCAACATATCCTCTAGGTTTCGAATTGTTCTTTCAGATTGACCATCTATCTGAGGATGATAAAAAGTGATGAAACTCTATTTTGAATCATGTTCTTATTGAATACTTCTCCATAACTTTGAGGTAAACATAAAATCCCAATATGATACAATAAAATGTGGTACTTTATGTAACCATACCAATCCCATAATTTATGTCCTATAAATTTGTTCTACAGAGAATTATTCTCTGATAATGATGAAGTGTGTTAACTTAGTAAGGAAATAAAATACTACCAATATAACAATAAACCCTTTAGAGGTTTTGGTTAGTCCAATGACAAAATCCATAGCGACGTTCCCTCATTTCTATTCTGGTATGGGTAATGGAGGTGACAATGCCTTTGAATTTTGTCTTTTATCCTTAACTGGTTGGCATACCATGAGTCAAGATACAAAATCTGTGATATCTCTCTTCATTATATCCCACTATAAGTATTATTTCAAGTCCATATACTTCTTTGAACTTCTATGATCAATAGATAATGATGAACTATGATCTTCCTCTAATAACTCCTTCATCAAATCTAGTTTTAAAGGAACACATACATGGTTCCAGAACCTTATCATTCTATCCTGATCAAGGTTAAGCCTAGGAACATTTCTAAATTTATTTTGTAGCTCTACAATCTTCCTTTTATGCCTTATTAATGTCTACATGGATAGAGGGTTAAACATTTATTTGGGAGAGTTAATATTTTTCCCTTCTTTTAGGACTTCTAAATCCATACTTTTTAAATCTATAATTATTTTATATTTTGTGATCCTAACCATGGATAAGATTGCATTATCATTCTAACTCAAAGCATCAGTCACCTTATTCGGTTTCTCATGGTGGTAATGTATTGTGAAGTCATAATACATTATCAACTCTAACCATGTTCTCTATTGAAAGTTCAAATCCTTCTATGTGAATATATATTTCAGACATTTATTATTGGTATATGTATCACACTTTTCTACATAAATAAAATGCCTTCATATATTTAATGAAAAACTTACCGCTGTAAACTCCAAATCTGGAGTTGGGTAATTTTTCTCATGAATCTTCAATAGTTCTGAGACATATGATGTAACCAAGTTATTTTTAATAAGAACACATCACAATCCATTATTGGATTCATCATTATAGATTAAAAAACCTTCTCCACTATAGGGTAATTTAAACACAAGTGCACTGGCTAACGTACTCTTCAGTTCATGGAAAGTTTCCTCATATTCATTTTTCTAGAGGAACTTGACACCCTTCTTAGTTAACTTGGTCAGAGTATTAGATATTCATGAGAAATTATCCAAAAAACCTCTATAATATCCATATAAACCAAGAAATCTATGGATCTTAGTCACTATGGTTGGTTTAGGCCATCAATCAATAGCCTCTGTCATTTATGGATCTACTTATATACCACCCATTGAGATTATATGACCCAAAAATGAATCCATTTGATGCAAAATTGACATGTTGTAAATTTTTCATAAAGATTCTCCTTCCTTATGATCTTCAGTACAATTTTCAATTCATCTTCAAGATCTCCCTTTCTCTTTAAATAGATAATAATATCATCTATAAATACTACCACAAAATAATCAAGGTAATATCTAAAGACTTCCTTCATTAAATCCCTGAATATAGTAGGGGATTTATAAGAACAAAATGAATCATTATATATTACTAATGTTTATACCTTGTATGAAATTCCATATTTAGTGTATCATATTGCTTGGCCCTCAATTTATGATATCGAGAATGAAGTTGAATCTTGGAAAAGTATTGATCTCAATGTTGTTGATAAAAGAAGTCATCAATACAGGTAAGATGATACTTGTTCTTGATTTTCATCTTGATCAACTCTTAATAATCAATACAAAGTCACATTGATCCATCCATATTTTTAATAAAAAGAATGGGTGCACCACAAGGTTAAACAATTGAATGAATTAATCACATATCAAGGTTTTCTTGGATTCTCTTCTTCAATTCATGAAACTCAATCAGATATATTCTATAAGATGTTTTTGAAATTGGTTTGGAACTAGTTATGAATTATATTAAGATCTCAACTTCATGTTTTGGTGGAATTATAAGAAACTCTTCCAAAAAAACATCCACAAAATCCAAAAAAATAGGAATATCATTGATGTTGATTTTACCCCCAACAATTTGAGATAAAAATCCTTTTTAATAGGAAATAAGACCCATACAACTGATATAATATCAACATGTAGTTCAAACATATCATCACATTCATGGATGATCATAGGAGGGTTTGAAATATCAAACAAAATTTCCCTTCCATGAAAATTGATGTTGGATTTATCCATAGAAAGCCAATCGATGCCTATGATGACATCAAATTCAACCAAAGTATGAATGAAAAATTTTCTAGAAGCACATTCTCACAAACTTAAACTAGAGAGGATTCATAGTCTTGAGATGCAATCATTGTACCATTAAGGGTTTTCACTACCAATTATACATCTAAATGTTTTGGTGGGTAGATATGAAGGAGTGGGTAGATCCAGAATAAAATATGACATTAGCTATTCTACAGTGGATGGTAAGTGTACATTTATCATGTTGTTATCACACCCCTCATCATAAATAGTGATTTCATGATATTTATCCGTATCCCTTGGCTTAAGAGGTTTATGAATTATATCATCATCACCAAAACTTAGGTTTGGGCCGTGGTTATCCTAATTCCCATTCTTTAGATATGAAAGAGTGGGTAGATTCAGAATAAAATACAACATTAGTTATTCTAGAGTGTATGGTAAGTGTACGTTTCATCATGTTGTTATCACACCCATCACCATAAATAGTGATTTCATGAAATTTCTCCTTCTCCCTCAGCTTAAGAGGTTTTTGAATTTGATCATCATCGCCAACCCTTAGGTTTGGGTTGTGGTTAGCCTAATTCCCATTCTCCTTACACTTTTAATACTGAATTGTTAGGGGTGCATTCTATGATACTTTTCACCATTTGTATCATTATATAACTTATTCCCATCACTTAGACAATAAAATACCCTATGGATTTCCCTTCCACAAATAAAACATTTATTATAACCCTTAAAGAAATTTCCTCTATAACAATTACCACACATAGAGCATAAAAGAAATATAATCTTCCTTTCTTCATGGTTTTTAATATTTTCCTTTAAACTCTCTCTTTATATTCTTTTCAAAACCATGAGATTGATATGAGAATCCAAACTCACTTTCCACATTGATTGTACAACACACAATCTCTTTATAGCTACTAAAGTCTCTTAAGGGGAATTCCCGTTTTGAGGTTTATCTTTAAGCCACTGAAGAACCTATAACCTTTACCTTCAAGATGGATGATAATTCATAAAGCATATGTCGCAAGTCTCACGAAATTATCTTTATAGGTACCAACAGATTCATTATCCCTCTACTTAAACTCAAGGAATTCTTTCTTTATCTTGGTACGAAGAATATGAGGAATTTAATTATTAAAAAATAATTTCTTGTACTCATCCCAATACATGGATTCAATCTCATCTTGCTTCCTTATATTCTTGATTTGATTCCACCACTGCTGTACATCACCATTTTACCGATAAACAACCAAAATGACTTTATCATGATCTGAACACTAGATAACAGAGAATATATTTTTAGTAGTATTGTTCAATTATTCCACAACAAGTAGATCTGAATACCCTTTAAAATAAGGTGGACATTTCCTCATGAAATACTCAACAAAATTTTATTCCCTTCTTTTCTCATTTCAAAGTCCACCACGATTCATAACTTGAGAAAGCTATGTGATCATAGAAACGAGGTTCTACCTTCCATCTCCTATATCATTTAGTTTCATGGGAGGAAAATCGATATATTTTTCTTCACAATCACCATTAAAGAAGTTCATTTGGGTCATATCCATTGACTAAAACAAAAAATCATATAGTTGGAAATCGTTATCATATCGAGGAACCACATAATCATGAAAATTAACTTATATGATGTCTAATTTATGACACCATCCTTAATATATGAATCCTTAGGTTTATAATAGGTTATTCATATCCAACATCTATTTAAATCCATCATGATGGCTCATGAATAGTTTGTTAATTCCCAAAGCATATCCCCTAGGATTGTCAGACTAGCTGTGCAGCAAGGCTTGTTGTCATGTACTAGATTACCCCAAGTCCACCCCAAAACATATTGTCAGAGTTACTACCCCTAGGTACATATATTCTAGTTACATATACACTTGTAGTATCCAGACATAGATTTATTGCTAGGAAACCATTCACTCTATGATTTACCAAACTTCCATGATGTTTTCTAAAAATTTTCTTTATCATTATACATATACCCATAAATTTTTTAGGGTTCTCACTAAGAAGTTCTTATACTATCTTCCAAAGGCTAACCAAAACTTTTATATAATGCCTACTATAGAAGAATTCACTTTTCATACATTATAATTACATAAATTTTTCAAAATATTTAAAGTTTTATATAAACAGATGCCAAAAGACCATACTAGTCTAGGGCCTTTGGAAACAAAAATATTGATATGTAATTTAGGTACGTTATCTCCCACTAGGTTCTTCTTAACTATAACCCTTATTAGACACACCCAACATAATATATTTCTTCATAACTTGGGGAGGGAAGCATAAAAGGTGGTGAGATCAAATGATCAGGAAGGGTAAACATGGGAGATATGTAAGGATAATAATGAGCATAAGGGTATGGGAACATGATTATGAAAATAGAAGATAATACCCTGCATATCAAAGATCTTATACATGAATCATGGATTAAATATTGGTAGTTCATAAGACTTGAATCAAAAGGAAATAAAGAATATAAGACATAAAATCATAACATAGGAATAAAAAACGGATTTTGGGAAGATAGATAAGCACAAAAAATGATTTCCATAGTAGAGATGGAATCACTACCAATACCATCTTGGTAGTATGGGTTCACTCCCCATATAATCATGGTAGTAATGGTTTACTCCCATGGCCATATTAGTAGAATTATTTCACTCCTCATACCCTATTGGTAGTCGCGGTTCACTCCCATGACCATCTTTGAAGTCACGGTTCATTCCCATGACCATATTAGTCTATCTCATGAGATATAGATTTTTACCGAATGCATTGGATGAATATATAGTTCTTACCCATATCATAGTGAAATCATACATACATGTACCAAAATATAATAAATAATCATATCATAACCCATGAAATAAAATGGGCATTATAAAAATGTATTTATATAATAACCTATGGAAAAAATATTGGTTTCATAATCATTTCATCATAAACATAACATGTTAAAAGAAGCAGGTTCCAAAAGAATATAACCTATGAAAGATAAATTGGTTTCATGAAGATCATTACATAAAAACATAATATATTAATAGATATAATATGAAATTAAACATTGAATAAATTTTCCAAAAATTAAGGATTAACACCGATGGATGTTATCTTAGATGCGAAATAATTTTTAAATATCTTTTAAAAAAATTTCTTAAGGAAAATATCATTTATTCTTTAAAAATGATTTTTAAAACATAAAAACTTTTGAAAAAAATTCTCTTTGAAAATATATTTGAAAACTTATAATAGAATCATTGAAAAGTATAAAAGTTTTTTAAAATATATTTCCTTTGAAAATTGGATTCAAATATCTTTTGAAAATGTTTTTGAATACTGGGTTCTTAAATACAATAGATTTCTGATCGAAGAGAAAGACAATCATATTTTACTTAAAAAATTAGGTTAAGTACCAAAGAGTGAAAACATGGTACTAATAAATGATTATATCTGGATTAAATATTTTATAATACAATTATTGAGTGTTAATGAGATATGGATCGTGATATTTTATTAATTGAAGCATAATCATAAACAATCTAGAAAAGTGGTGAGATTGTTTCAATAAAATATTATCACTGTTTAACATGGGATAATACTCTCTATGTAAGAAAATAAAATTACATGGATAATAAAATATCATGAAAATAAGTAGATTAATGATATAACATGTCAAATTTAAGTATATATACCTTGAAAAAAATATAGGTTTATAACAAAACATCTGTCTCAAAGAAGGAAAATTAAGACAAAACTATCTTACCAATTTGGTAACTTTTGAAAATTAAACCCCATGAATTAAATATCATAGAATGGATATGTAAACACCCATAAATTTATTTATAATAATAATTTAACACATCAATTGGATATATACACACCACACAAATGTAATGTGTGGTGAATAATCATGTATCTCATGTAAATAAAAAGTGAGATGAAATCCCCTTTCCTTGTGTCTTGACTCTCTTCATAATCATAAGAACCACAAGAATAATAAATATAAATTTATTATACATATTATAAATAATAATAATATTATATATAATAGTATATTTTTTTTATAATGACCTTATATTACCCTTTTGTTAACAATCCTATGTAAAGGTTTCACATTGGCTAATATCCGATTTCTTCTTTGCATGTGTATTAATCTATTATATCTTTGTTGCTTACAATTATATAATGATTATAGAATTTAAATCATGATATAAATATCATTAATATTCTGTATATTTTTTTCATAATAATATATATAATATAGAATTATGAAATGTAATACATAATTTATGGAGACGGTAATCCGTATATATGCATGAACTTTGTTTCCCTTTTTATTATCGTATTTAAAGAAAGAAGGTAAATGAAATATGTGTATATATATTATATATATACTCATTATATTATAATTATTATATCATATATATCATATAATTTTACTAAACCCATCCTTAATACTTTCCATGCAGTGTTTGAAGAAATCACATCTCTCTGAGGGGGCGATAGTCCACCCTTCCACAAATGAAATTATCATATTTACACCAAATAGAAATTAAAAAATATATGTTTTGTAAAATAAATAATGAATCTTACATAAATAATAAATATAATATATGAAATAAATATACATATTTTCTATCATAATTTCCACCATGAGAGGTGGTAATAGAAAAATGAATAATTATCATTCAGTGAGGCGGTAGTTCGTCGTACACATATACAGAATATTAATTTTCTATTAGATGGAAGTTTGTGAAGGTGTATGTATAAAAAATAGAATAAAAAATACTAGTATATTTAAGATACTATTGTTTTTTTACAATAATGTAATAAATAGTGTGGAGGGGGTGGAGAAAAATAAGATAAAAGAAAGGAGTTTGAGATAGGACATTAACTCTTAATCAGGTAACTCTTTTTAGTTTGTGCCAAAATGGCTCCATATATTTCCTTCATCCCAAGGGGAGGATTATAGTATGAAGGGAGGGATTTTAAAAATTTATTTGGAAGATATTTTCTGTACATATGTGTTTTAATAGGTGTTAAGAAGAGGGATAGGTGATCCCCTTTTATAGAGAAGGGAATTGATTTGGCATTTTTGAAAACAAGTTAGGTGTACCCTCATTTTTACCGATAAAAATTTATACCAAACCAAGAAAACTAAATAAAGGATGGTTAATGGATGAATAATGGATATAAAATACGTGTTTAATAATTTTCGAGGTCATTCTAGGTCTTAAATTTAAGGTTAACCAAAATTTTCTCTTAATTATTGTAATTAATTTTAATCACTACCACTAATATTTTTTGACAAAAAACAAGTTGAACATATTAGAAATTATAAATTATTATGATTTTAAATATGGAATACATTTTTAAAAATTATAATCACATAATTTCAAGAAATTAATTTTAAATTAATCTCACATTCGGGTCGACAATGTGGGTTTTTAAAGTAAAAACATTCAAATGTTTTCTAAGTTTGAATACCCAAGTTTAATGTAAAATTGATATAAATAACCTAAATATTATTAATTTTAAAAAATATTACCAAATTAAACTTTGAATAAAATTTAAATTATAATTTAACCTTATTAATAAATTATATGAAAAAGATGTTTTGAATTAAAATCTAGTATTTTTCACTATTCATCAAAAAATAATTTTTTTCAGAAAAATCTCAAAAATTCACCATAAAATTATTTCAAAATTAAAAATTAAAAAATTAATTTTATTTTATAAAATTAAATTTATAAATTTTTCTAAAATTAATTTTATTATTTTTCACAAAAGGACATTAAAAGAAGTTCAATTGAGAAAATGGTATTTTTAAACATATAAGGAATTTACCAAATATTATATCTTTCATTATCAATATGTTGAATTTATATAAAAAATTATAAATATTATTTATTACTATTCATATAAAAAAAATTAATGGCTAGTTTATAATTATCTCATTTGAATAATTATAAAAGTAAAATGACGTTTCATAGAATCATCGGTGTTGCGTGTAACGCATGCCAAGTTTTTATTGCTTGTAATGTATGGCAATTATATGTTTTGTGTATTTTATGATGATTTGGTGCCATGTAACATACGAAAAGTCAGTTCCATGTGAATGTATTATTTTACTTAGTGAATTTGAACACATAAATGAAAGTTTAATTCATTCAAGAAAAAATATTTCCATAAAAACTTAGAGTGTTATGTTTTTCTTTTAAGTTAACTTTGTTTTGAAGAGACCTTTTCCTCCTATTAAATAATTATCAATTTGAAGAAAAAAACACTCACAAATCCATTTGAAAAAAAGTATTTACAAGGTTCACTACTCAATAGGAGTAGCTTTTCCATGACATGGTTTGGAAATATTCCATAGAAAACAATCCACTAGAAAACAATCCTTTTATTGTAGATACAACAAGCAAGAAATACCCTTAAACTTGTGTAGAACTATGATCAATACAAATGTTCATGAGCTTCTACTATAAAAAAATGATGTAAAAAAATATTTGTAACAAGATAAGAAACATTCACCATTTAGTTCAAAAAAATTCACCATGCAACTTTAATAACTTCCAATTTTTTAATTATCTAAAACAAATATACACTTTTCTACCCAGAAAAAAGTATAGAATTTTTTTTGTACTTCATAAAAACACATAGCTCATTCTTAAGTCTATAAAATAGATAATAAAAAATAATTTAGAAATAATCATGAACCACTTAAAACTTTCCTTGGAAACATGCGCCCGATGGTTTAGTCTGATCAGGTAAGCTATTTCTTATTATTATTTTGTCTATAAAACATCCTCAAAAAACTCTATTAGATAACATATTCTCTCTTATAAAACATTTATCATGATCTCTCTCCCTATCTCTCTTCCTTATGTGAATAGTGACCAGTCATCAAAAGGTACATTGCACTTCTATCTATTTATAGGATACACAAAATTGGTTTGCGAAGGAATCTGAAAATATTTTCCTTCTCAACCAAATTTCCCGAAACTCATATTTCACATTCATTTAGAAATCATCCTTGATAATTTTAGTTCTTCTCCAATCATCCCATTTCTTCATGAAACATCTCGAATATTCCAAACATCATCCTTCATTGAACTTACTAACTCTTCTTTTGTCTGATACCATTTGATGTTTTAGTGCATTTCTTCATTACAATGAATCTTATGGTCACTCTTATTTTCATTACCTGGTTTAAAATATATAAAAACTATGTAGTTTCTCATTATGATGCATCATACCACTTGAAATATTAATTAATTTTTATTCTACAGCTCTATACCAACTGAAAACATTGAAACTATTCCAATATAATCATTATTGAAACTTTATTAGACTTTATTTGTTTTAATTTTTTCATAAACATCCTTGAAACATCTAGAGTTTATAGAACCCACTTGAAGACACATTAAACAAAATATTTAAAAAATATCCCTTTCTTTGATTTCTCAAAAATTCCTCAGACCAATAATCCTAAATCCAATGAAATTTAGCATCCAATGATTTATCGATGCCAGAACATGTCTGATGGATCAATATTTCCTTATGATGTATTTGTGTGAGTGAACGTTTGATAAGTCTTGAACAAAATTAATCAAAAAACACTTTTGTTATGTAAACAAAAATCTGGACTTCTTTTTCTCTTATCCTACGGAAAAACACAACCTGATGAAAGTAATTGAAAGTATTATTGAGAATCATCTGATTGATCAGTCTCTGTTATCATCCAATGGATTATTATATAAAACTATTATCATTCATAAATCTCAACAACTCCAACATATTTATTAGTGTTAGAACTCATCCAATGAACTAGCGGCATACTGGGTCTAATGTACCATTGTCAGCAAAAAATTATCTTATCCTGATGATTTATCCTATGGAAAGGTTCTTACAATGAATCATATAGTCTAATGGATCAGACAATCAAAACTTCATCAACTATGAACTTCACAACCTTTTTTCTTCCACAACCGTATGCTTCTATCATGACTTTTTTATGGCATTGAGAACATTATAATCAACATAGCATCATCTGAATTACAAAATATTTTCTCCCCATACTTTTACAAAGATTAGATTACATGTTTTTAGAAATATTCTTATATTAAAGAAATAAAAAATAGAAAATCATCATTAGATTTTGTATTGAGATATACAGACTCTGGTACATTTCTTAATAGTAATGAAAAATTTCATCACGGTACTGATATGAGTCCAGAAACAACTTCACCCAAAAATATTCTCATGAATAGAAAGTCAAAACCAATGTATTTTTTTATGAAACTTGTATCCAATCAATAGTGTATGGTATTATTTAATCTGATCATCAAAACTTATAGAGTATATTGATTTTTTCATAATGAAAAAATATAGAAAAATTAGCACAAAAAATTTTCAGCATCCAAAAGCAACTTCCATCCAACTTGGTCCATCATATTTTGGAAATATATCCAAAATGAACTATTTCTTAATATAGTTAGAATTGATCTAGAGGCTTCATTAACACAAAGAAAACCTAAAACTCCACAATTTATTCTTCAAAATTGATACCCAACACTTCAATAAATAACTTTAGTACTCCTTGATGCTAAAAAATCAATAGCTATTTATATAATTAATCTTCTTTACACACCATAGAAAAAATGCCTTTATGATTCTATAAATAAATTTCCTCACACAAAGAATTAAAATAAACAATATTATTTAAAATAATCAAATAATACATCAATATCATGGTAATATAGCACAAAGTTAGAACTACATTCACTTCCATATTACCTATTCACCAAACCAACCCATATTTCATCAAAACCACCATCATCCATAGAAATTAATGTATCCATTACCTAAAATAATAAAACCACCACATTACTTTAAAAAACTAACCAACAATACATTTACCACAAATAATAAAATAATCTAATAAAAATAATTTCCTTTTCAATTATGCAAAAACATCAGAAATTTCTACCATGTTAATAATATCCTCACATAACATTATTTTATGTAGTTCATCATAAATTTATTATGAATAAAACATTATATAAAAGAAACCTTAAATTTTTACATAAAATAAAAACAATACAACGGTCTATAAAAACCACACACTCAAAACTTTATAATTTAAATCAATCAAAAAGCTTTCTTCCAAAATATATCCTTCCTAAAATGTATTTAAAATAAAAATCCTAAATATTTAAATTAAAAAAATACACCAATAAAAAAATCTTCATAAAACCTTTTTTAAAAACCCCTTTTAAAATAAACTAACAATTCATTTAAATAAAAAACCTATCAATCTCATCCTTTATTAAAGGAAATATAAAATTGTCAAACATGAAATTATTGAATAACTCATGAAATCATTATCAAAAAACATTTTAACAATATAAACACAAATAATTTCATAGTAAGGAAACATTTTATATATTATACACTGAACTAACTCTGTAAGGATATTCCATTTTCTATCTAAGGAATGTTTCTATATTGACCATTAATTTCTTAACAAATTTAGTAGTAAATACAAATTTAAAAAAATAAAAAAATAAATATATATATCCAATAAATTATATTATTTATTATATTATATACATTATTCACTCAAAATTTTAAGCATTTTACTTGTATTTAACTAAAAAATCTTTCAACATGTAAGAAAACAACTCTAATTAACACATGCATTTACAATGTATTCCAAATTAAAAAGATCTCAAAAATATATTATCATTATTTGATCATGATAAATATCTATATAATGTAAGAATATTAATATATCATAAGGTATATGATATCATTTATAGTTTTTACATAATGGAACCATAATTAACATGATACATATTTTAGTATTCTTTCTTACCAAGTCACTTATAGATATTAAGAATATTAAAACATTTCAACCATGATGAAAGATTTATCAAACTAAAAAAATAAAAAAAATGTTTTTAATAACTCACATACAATAAATTTAAATTAAAAAATTATAGAAAGATATTTTTCTAGTCATATTAAACATGCACCAAGCTTTTAAATCATGAAATTTAGCTTAACACATGATATAAAAAATTAGAAAACATGAGGTAAAAAAAATTAATACTATTAGGTTTTAATGTTTTTATAAATAAAAAATATATCAAAAATTATTAATTAGGACCCAAAGTTAACATAAAAATAAAATATTTTAAAAAATTCTTATAGTTTTGAACCATTTTCAATAATTTTATGTGTTTCATTTTTCATTTTCTGTTTAAAAACAATTAAAACCATTTCCATTTAGAAATTTTAATTCAACACTAGTTTCATATTCTTTTTAAAATATATAATAATATAATGAAAATTTTCACACTAGAATTATAGGCATATTAATATGAATACAGATAATATAAATACAAATAAATACATGAATAAATCAATATACAACATAATAAAAAACAACATGTGGCCTTTTTTTTGGAAACCATTCCTTCGGAACTCATAACCCTAGAATATTTAATTTATAAAGAATAATTAAATTATATTTATTTTTAATCATTTAACCTTTTTTAATTAAAATATATGTTCAAATAATAATTTCCAATGTATTAGACTTAGGTTTTCCCCTACTATCAACAATATCTCACTTTACTGTATATGTAATGTAACGACCCAAATTTTTATCAGTGTAATTTCCCTTATTATAATTACATTATATGGCATAAAAAACATAAAAAACATAGAGACCCCAATTAACCCTTTATTCTCCAAAAATAATAATGAAATAAGTGATATTCATAGAAATTAAAGAACCTATACCTAGGAAATAGTAACTGGACCCTTGGAATAATAATATCACCATTAAGAATAGTAATCTAGCCAATATAATTGCAACCTCGCCTATGAATGTAAAAATAAAATGTATAAATATTATAAATTGAAAAATGATATAATTATATTATAGTATAAAGAAATATTTTTTTTAAAAATAATAAATTAATTGTTGGTATTTTTGTAAAACATAAATGATTATTTACAATTTTATAATTAATATAATGATTTAAAAGAAAATATATTTTCATAAAATAAATTCATATATTAATAATTTTTTTCTTATGTTTATAAGATTATTTTTTTATACCTTAATAAATTTTTCAAAGTGTAGTAAAATTGATTATAATATTAAAATTAGTACTTTTTGAGTAACTGATGTTTTTATTTAAAAATTAACATTCTCATATTTTTAAAATTATTTTCATAAATGGATTCTATTTTTGAATTCTAAATATTGAAAAATGGTTATGGATAATTTTTGATATTTTTCCAAAATATTTGAATTTTTATTGAATTGTGAAATTCAATAATTTATGACATAAGCTAAATACATGAATTATAGAGTAATGGATGATGTATGGATAATTTAAGCCCATTTTCTTGAAATATAATTTATTAGTTTAATATATTTAAGGATAATGTTAAAATATTGATATTATAGAGCCAAAAAAATAATATAATTAATATAATTTTCAAAAATACCCCTCTCCCGTATAAATACTACCCTCACCACCTCTTCTCCGTACACCTTCCAAGCCTTAAAGATTGTCCAAATTCTGACTAATCCACTTCCCTAGCCTATTACTCATGTCTAGGACGTTATTTTCTCAATAAATAAAAAAACCTAGGTGCCTTAAAAAGGTTCTCAAACGGTAGAAATTCAAGAGGTAAAACCCTCTTTCTATCTCTTTTAATTTCTTTTAATTTCTTTTTCTTTTCCTCTACTATCCTCACCTGTTATATTCAAACATAAATGATAAGTAAATTATCTTATATATACTATAAGTTTATTGTTTTAGTGGAATATTCATCATCAAAACTCTTCTCCTCTTCCTTTTATTCTTAAAATTAAAATAACATCTTTGATGTGTCGATTTACAGCCATTGTGGATGATGTGTTTTCATTTTACTTTACCCCATTTATGGATTTTTATAAGATAGCTATAATTGTTGAACAATATTTTAAAATTTATTTTATAACCTTTTATATTTTCTAGAACTTACTTATATATATATAATATTAAATAATAAAACAAAACTAGTTTGTGATGATAAAAAATCCACCAAAATAATAAAAATAATTAAAAATAATGGTTTATGAAACAAATCATCCTCATAACATATGACCAAATGATATATATAACAATTAATATTTGGTAATATCATTATTGACATATAATTTTAATTTTGGAAAAGTATTCTTATTTTATATGAACTTCCCTACTCATATACAGTGAACATATCATGAAAACCAAGAAAAAAACACTCCTAAATGATGCAATTAAACTCTATAACTCATAAAAATGGCTATAAATGAACTTAATAATTTTTTTGAATCAAATACATGTAAAAGAGGTTATTTATTTATTTATTAATTAATATAATTTGATTATACATGAAATTTAGAGAATAACTCATTGAGACATAAGGTAATGGGATTTATAAACACGATTTCCTTTCTTTAGGTTATTCATATTTCATGCGAAATTTTAGTGTGGATGTTCTTTTAATATTAACAAATTGTAATTTCATTATCCTATAATTTTATTTTATGGGATATATATGTTTCTAATATGATTTCATTATAAATGTAACGTCCCAGATCCGGAATCCACTCAATGGGTTCCCCGAACCTGGTTTGTCACATGACCTCAAGTGCATTTCCCCAAATGCCAGAGGCTGACGACTATCAGCGATGGCCCAAGTCTGATAGTGGGGAAACTATGCCCTCATTTTTCAAAGTGTAGCGCAGCAGAAACGATAAAGAACATACAACATCAGAAGCATTAAACAATATACAACTGAAATGGACTATCGAAGTAAAAGAGAACCAACAGTCATATATATAAAGATGCAGCATGTCACTAATTCTATGAAAGCAGACAGAACAGGATACACTGAAATAAAATACAATACAACTCAAATTACAAGGAAAAACCAAAAAAAAGAAAAGTAAATAGAACATAGCAACATCGCAAGCCTAAGCTCTGTCCCATGCTCTCCTACTCTTCTACTACAATCATGTACCTGTATAGGGACCATTTCCCCTATCAACACCTACAGAAATGTAATCTATTTGGGCCAAATACTAAACCCAAATAGGGTGTGAGAAATATATCCCAGTAGCCAACCACCAAAGGTCCGTGCTGAACTGTCAGTAAAAATGTGCAACAACAGTGTGCATTACTAAATGCAATAAACTAAGAATTACACAAAAGTAACTAACTCTATCAGTTATATTTCCATTTTAATATTCATTTAAACATACCAATACTGTGCTTTAACATGGAATGTATAACATATGTGAATCGCCACAATGAATATTCGTGATAAAAATATCCTCAGACATAGAATCTTTAGCCTCAGATAATCAGAATAAAAAAATGCAGGTGATTGCCCACATGCAAAATGAATATTTCCCATAGGCATACGAGGTGTCGCCCACAGGCATGGAAACTACTGCCCACATGAACAGAAAGGTTTCCCACAGGCTAAACAATCACTTCCCATAGACATATGAAAGGTTTCCCACTAGCTATACAAGTAACCGGGCCAATCCCAATGCATAAGCATGAAATTATATACAATTCCTCTCAAGGCAATTCAAAGCATGCTAAAATTCACGGCATACCCACAAGTATCCTTGCCAAATGGATAAATAGAGGAACACACCCTTGAGGTGGTCCTAGATTTAAGTAGTGATCCCAAATAGCAGTTTTAACTTATCAAAATTTTATCTATGCAATTCTAGATAACATTCAACAAAGGCCACAACCATACGACACCCCAAACATGGGTTCGTAGCACAACAGTACACAAATTCAACTCAATAGTTGAAAATAAACACCAGACTATCTACCTCAATTGTCTCCGATCGGTATACATGAACGACGCCTCCCAAATCATCCAAGAGCGATATAGATCTGGGATAAAATAATTCCCATTAAAACATAAATAACTTCCCTGAGAGAAAGAATTGGTAAGAATATCACAAGGGGAGGGGAGGGCTTACCCGTATGGTCCCAACGTGATCGACGGAGGCAGAATCAGATTCCTGTTGCGTGAGTGGGTGATCCTCCAAGGTTTAGCCGTCCTCCCAAGCTCCAAAACGAACTCAAATCCTCCTCTGCCAAATGAGGAGGCTACTGCCAATTTTAAGTGAAAAAACAAACTACACGACATGTACCATCAAGTAAATGGAATGTACTTTTCATTTTTTTAAACTGTTCCCCTAGCGGCTTCTTTCCACCACGACATTGTTCATCTATCGACATTAGTACACGGTGTGTACTTTCACTCTGCTTGCGGGTGCCTCCACCGCCTTACTGTTCACCTACCGACTGATAACACAGTGTGTAAATACCTAGTACATGGTGTGTAGTCGGTTTTTACACCCTTCATCACTGACAGGTCCACATGCCATGTGTACTCATCCCGCACAGCCAAAGTACACAGCGTGTGGAAAATTACATTGCGTGTACCCAGAAAATTTGGTATTTCCCCCCATTTTCCTTATATTCTCAAAAAAACATAAGGGAAAAGGAAAAGAAGAAATGTGTACCTCATGAATATGAACTGGGTTCTTACAAACTCCCCCCTTAAAGAAATTAGTCCCCAAATTTCCCTTCCAAGGGTGGTGCAGATTAAAGCTCAAATCAACTCTGGCCACTGAGCACGTACATCGGTCTCCTACTCCCAGGTTTCATCTTGCACTCGGCCATGCTGCCATAGCACCTGTACGAGAGGAATTGACCGGCCTCAGAGAACCTTCGTGCTCCTATCAACAATACTAATCAGATGATCCTCAAAATATGCATTGACCTGAAGTTCAATCTCTTTAGGATGAAAGGCATGAGATGGGTTCGAATGATAACAGTGCAGTTAAGAAATATAGAAGACGTCGTTCATGGCACTGTACCTCTATAGTAACTGCAACTGATATGCAACCGGCCTGACACTCTCCAAAATCAAAAACAGACCCACATACCTCGGTGAAAGTTTACCCTGTCTCCTGATCCGCCTGTGTCCCAATATCTGCGAAACACGCAAAAAAACCTGATCTGTAACCATGAACTCCAAGGGTCATCTGTGGCTATCAATATAAGATTTCTGGAGAGACTGTGCAGTTTCCATCTACTTCTAAATCAACTGGACCTACTCTGATGTCTCTTGCACGAGACGTGGTCCCAGTAATGCTACCTCACCTGCCTCCAACCAGCACAAGGGTGATCAGCATGGCCTACTATATAAATCCTCTTAAGGTGCCATATCAATAGTTTCCTAAAAATTATTATTATAGTAAAAATCAACCAGGGGTATGTGCTTCTCCCAGGATCCCCCAAATTCCAGGTAGCATACACGCAACATGTCCTCAAGCACCTGTATCGTACGCTTTGACTGAACATCAGTCTAAGGGTGGTAAGGTGTGCTCAGAAGCACCTGTGTACCCAGTTCCCTTTAAAAACTATACCACAAACGGGATGTAAAATGGGCTTCCCTATCTGAAATGATAGAACGAGGGACCTCGTGAATACGTAAGACCTCTCAGATATAAATCTTCTCGAGCTTATCAACACCGAAGGTCTCTTTTATTGGAAAAAAGTGAGCTACCTTTGTAAGTTTTCCCACCATAACCCACACGACATCACTAACTCGAGGTGACCTCAGCAACCCAGTCAAGAAGCCCATCACGACATCATCCAACTTCCACTCCAGAATGGGTAACCGCTGTAACAGTCTGGCTAGCCTCTGATGCTTTGCCTTCACTTGCTGATAGCTGGAACATCTTGAAATAAAACTAGCTACTCCACGTTTCATACCCGGCCACCAATAAGGATGTCTCAAGTCATGGTACATTTTGGTAACTCCGGGATGGACAGCCCAAGCTAAAGCATGAAACTCATGCATCAACTCCTCACGTATATTCCATGTAACCCATAGTCGTCCATGGATACGCGGTAACTCATCATCGCCTATCATCCAACTAGGAGGAGGGTCCTCACCTGCCACCGACTCTAGTAGAACTAGGACTTTGGAATCAAATAGCTGTCTCATCCTTACTCTATCGATGAGGGTAGAAGTCACAGATAAAGAAGATAGATAGGTTTTCCCCCAACTCTCGTTCACCTCCAAATGCATCTCAGAGAACAAATCCATAAGTTGCCACTCACCATTGGCCTCATGAACTGCCTATATCTGAGTCTTCCTGCTCAGTGCATCAGCAACTGCGTTACCCTTACCAGGTGTATAGGAAAGCTAAAAGTGGAAGGACTAAAGGTATTTGATCCACCTTCCCTATCTCAAATTCATGTCATGCTGAGTAAAGATATACTTGAGACTTTTTTGGTCCTCGAACACCACCAAATGTTCTCCCAAGAGATAATGTATCCAACAACACAACACATGAACAACTGCAGGCAAATCAAGGTCAAGCGTCGTGTAATTCATCTCATGTGGCCTCAACTGCCGAGACCCATACACAACTAATCAATCGCCCTGCATCAACACAGCTCTCAGCCCAATACCTGAAGTATCAAAGTAAATTGTATAGCTCTTCCCTTGCTCTGGATGTATTAGGACTGGTGCAGATTTCAACCTTCCCTTCATCTCTTGAAAGGATGTCATGCAAGCTTCTGACCAACGGAACTTCACACCCTTCTTAGTCAAACCCATCAATGACACTACTAAGCGGGAGAAGTCCTGTATAAAATGGCTTTAGTAACCAGTCTGGCCCAAGAAACTCTGTATTTCAAACATGTTCTTAGGCTGATCCCAGGAAACTACTTATCTCACTTTATATGGGTCTACAACAACTCCTTCCTCTGAGATAATATGACCCAAGAAGTGTATTTGGTCCATCCAAAAGTGGCACTTTGAGAGCTTATCATATAACTGATGCTCCCTCAGTGTACTCAGTACGATCTCAAGATGGGTGGCATGGTCGTGTTGAGTGTGAGAGTACACCAAGATATCTTCCATGAATACTACCACAAAAGAATCTAGATAGGGGAAAAACACACGATTCATCAGAGCCATGAAAACTCCTGGAACATTCGTGAGTCTGAACGGCATAACCAAGTACTCGTATAGACCATACCTGCTCTGAAAAGCTGTAAGCGGTATATCCGATGGTCTAACGCGCAAGTGATGATATCCGGATATCAAGTCAATATTTGAGAAAACTCATGCTCCTTGAAGTTGATAAAAAAGATCCTCAATCCTTGGCAAGGGATATCGGTTATTGACCATCAAATGGCTCAGTTTCCAATAGTCCACACAGAGTCTAAGGGTACCATCTGCCTTCTTTGCAAAAAGGACTAGCGAACCCCAAAGAGAAGTACTAGGTCAGACTAAACCCTTTTCCTGTAACTCCTCTAACTACCTCTTGAGCTCCTATAACTTAGGTGTAGCCATCCTAAAAGGAGAAATGGACACCGGTGCTACTCCTGGAACTTGCTCAATAGAGAAATCCACCTCTCACTTCGGAGGAAGACCTGAAAAGTCATCTGGGAAGACATCCTGAAATTGAACAACTACAGGAGGGAAATAATTTTGAAAAGTTCCATGGTCATCCAGATATAATCTCACAATCTTGGGCTATCACTCCACCTCACCCATGATGCTCAGGTCCACCTCGGCTCGCCTGGACATCCCACTCACCCATGTATAGAAACTCTCTACCCTCTGGTGACGTGAAATTCACCCTATGATGATATCAATCCACAAAGGCTCAAAAGGGTAACAACCATTCCATACTGATAATGAAATCATAGCTCATTATCTCTAAGACATAGAGGTACCATAGGAAGTTACATCCACCAACTTCTAGGGAGCACTCCCTGCACTGACGCACGCTAGTCGTTCTAATCCCCAATGTAGTGTCTAGCGTCATAATATAAGAAGAATAAGAATCACAGAGCCCAAGGCTCTCCACAACGGGAACATATATAACGATATGTGTAGCACCCGTATCTAAAATTAAAGAAGACAAAACAGAATCAACTAGAATAGTACCTCTGACAGTAAAAGGTCTGGGATCCTGCTCCTATTGGGTATGTTGCACTGCATATGCCTGCCCAGTGCCACAGCCCTGCGACACAGCCTGGAAACCCTGAGCTGACCCGCCCTGATGTCTCTAGGATCTTGGTGTCTGGATACCATGTCCATGACCACCATCTCTATAGCATCCCACCTTTTTTATAACATAACTTTTCATTACATTTTACAAAACTGAGGATCTTATAAGTTTTAGTGTCTTTGAAACCAAGAACATAATACATGACGACATGAAACATTATTCATAAACACTTGAAGGGATTATTCATTATTTATCCTAAGTTCATTACAAAATCTCATAACCTGGGAGCATACATCAAAGGAAAGGGTGAACAGAAGGGCCAGTAATGGAAACAAGAGAAACATTTAACATGTGAACTTGAGATACATCAATAAAGTAATGAAAAAATAACATTAGAGAATGAGAAAGAGATCATGAGGCATATCATAATAAAAATAATGTATTTCATAACATGAATATGTGGCTACAACATTTAACTTCGACAATCATTTCCGTATCACTAAGGTCCATCCCCAAGGTGTTATTAAAAAATTACCAAGGTTATTCACCAAGGTATCATTAAAATGGTCATCTTTAGAGATTAAGTCTTTACACAATGCATTGGAGAGATATCAGAGCGCACCATTAATTTGTCTTTATTATCATGTTATCCACATATATCATCATCAAAATTTCATAAATAACCCATATATCATAAAAGAAATGGGTTTCATTTCATAATCATAACATTTTAAAAACTGCATTAAAGACTTGATCTTTATGTCACTTTAAACCCACAGAAAAGGAAAGAGAGTTTCATGTATTTAAAACCAATAATTAAAATAGAAAATTTTAATATATTTGTGAATAACCCTTTAGTAGAATGATATTTGAGTATTCACTTAATAAAATAAAATAATTTGAGAAAAAGAGAAAGATATTTTGAGATGAAAATTTTGCAGCATAACGGCTATGTTACAGGGTTTTAGAAATCATTGAAAAGAGAGGGGACATGGGTCACCCACTCATAAATGATAAATAAAATAGTAGGGGGACAGAATATAATGGATATAAGAACATGGTAATTAAATTTGAAAGACATACCATATGAAATGGAAAAACATAGAAGGAACACAAAAATAAGATTTCTCTTATGAAAATTCGGCAGCCTAACAGCGTCACTTAAAACATCAAAAAAAAATGATGAGATGAAATAGGTTATCTCATAATATGAAAATAAAAGAATAATATGATGGATATAGAGATCATACCCCAACATGGAAAAAAGGAAGATGAAATACTTGACATGAAAGTAGAACTTTGAAAATGGGAAGAGTGAAAGAATCCCTTACCTTGAAGAGTAACTTCGAAATATTGAAGTTTGGGACCATGGGAGGCTTGAGGGAACCTCGGGATGACTCCTTGGGAGGTAATTAGACCATAAATTAGTTTAGGAGGATTTTTTAAGGGAAAGGATGAGATAATGGCTTGTTATTTATAGGGGAAGTGAGTGGACAAGGCAATAATGGCCAAGGGACACCTCATTGGTGGTATTGGCAAAACCATGGGCTTTACATGGTATTTTTCCATGGTATTGGCCGCTTGAGACACCTCATACGTTATCTTACTATTCATAAGTCGACTAGAATTATTACATAATTATTACATCCTTAATGATTTCATTAAACACCCAAAACTCTAAACTGAAAATTCACTATTCACCGAAAATTCAACTTTTTCAGAAAAATCCCAAAAATTCACCTTAACATAATATTGATGCTCTAAATTCAAAAATGAACTCCATTTTATAAAAATAATTTTCTAAATATTTTTAGTTTAATTTTTAAATAAAAAACACTATTCGCGCAAAAAAAACTAATGCTTAACTAATAATTTCTGAAACAGTTATTTACCTATTTTATTTAATCAAATTACTTAATCAAGGTTCCTACATTATATTAATACTTTCTTTAAGTGAGATTACTAATTCATTTTTTTACATTACTAATCCTAAGCGTAAAATCACTATTCATAATTTACTATTCTCCAAAAATTAAGTTCATCTTATTAGACTCTAAATTTCTTACTGAACACATTTTTAGAAGACCATTTTTTGAAAATCATTACACATCATTAATTATTTAAGGTTTACATATATATTGTAAAATATCATTTTTTTTCAAAATTCATCCATAAGATACATCATATTTTCATCCGCACATCTAAAAATTCCCAAAATTCACCATAGGAAGAAATAAAAATTTTATTTATCTCAAAGGATTACACAAAGTAGCTACGGTCTCGTTACATATCCCCTTATAACACCAGAATATGACCTAATCATAAGGTGTGCTAAGGTGAGATAATCTGAGGGAGGCTTAGATAAAATTGCCCTAGTAGTAATCTCCAATAACTTGAACTTCTCCCATAGGCGATTCCGTTCAATCTTGACACAATGGATTTCGGCTTCAGCTTGGTCCAACGCAAAGCCCAAAGATGACACATCCTTCCCAAGCTCTGCTAAGTGGGCTTCATAAGGTTTGAGTCTACTGGATGTAGCCATCAACTCTTCTTTTTGTATTAACCATTAACATCTATATTAAATCATTTAGAGTAAATTAATATATTATTAAAAAAGTTTGGGTCGTTACATTCTTCCCCCCTTAAGAAATTTCGTCCCCGAAATTTTAAACCAAAGGCCTAGTCGAAAAGATGAGGGTACTTTTTCTTCATTGTTTCCTCAGGCTCCCACATCGCTTCTTCATACTTATGATTCCTCCGCAACACTTCCACAAGGTGGTTAGTCTTGTTTCATAGAACCTTGTCTCTACGGTCTAAGATCTCCACTAGCTTTTCCTCATAAGAGAGGTCATGTTCCAGTTGTACCACCTCTGGGTTCAGTACATGTGAAGGGTCGGGTATGTACTTCCTCAAGAGAGATACATGGAAGACATCGTGAACTTGAGATAGGTTCAGTGGAAGTTCTAGACGATAGGCCACTGCTTCTATGTGATCAAGGATTTCATAAGGGACAATGTACCTAGGGCTGAGCTTCCCTTTATTCCCAAACCACATGACTCTCTTCCATGGAGAAATTTGAATGAAGACTTTTTTGCCAACACCAAACTCCAAGTCCCTTCGACGGCTGTCAACAAAGCTCTTCTATCGACTCTGAGCAGACTTTAAGTGTTGTTGGATGGAATGAACATTTTCTGTCATCTCTTACACAAGATCAGGCCCAAGAATCATTCTCTCACTAGCTTCATCATAACAAGTAGTAGTTCTACATCGCTTTTCATACAGAGCTTCATATGGTGCCATCAGAATACTCAAATGGAAGCTGTTGTTGTATGAGAACTCAACTAATGGGAGGTGTTGATCCCATCCACCTTTAAATTCCATTGAGCATAATCTCAGCATGTCTTCAAGTGTCTGAATAGTCCTTTCAGATTGGCCATCAGTTTGAGGATGATAGTCCATACTAAAATTCAATTCAGTATTCCAATAATGTTGAATACTTCTCCATAATTTTGATGTGAATCTTGGATCACGATCAGATATGATGGATAGTGGTACCCTATGCAGCCTTACCACTTCCTTTATGTATATCTTGGAAAGTTGATCCAGAGAGAAATCTTCCCAAAAAGAGATAAAATGGGCAGTCTTGGTGAGATGGTCCACTATAACCCATATCATATTGTTCCCTTTGGATGTTTTCGGGAGACCAGTGACAAAGTCCATAGTGATATTATCCCACTTCCATGCTGGTATGGGTAGCGGTTTTAATACCCCCTTAAGAAGTTGTCATTCTGCCTTTACTTCCTGGCACACCAGGCACCTTGTAGTGTAATCAGCAATCTCCCTCTTCATGTTATCCCACCAATAATGATCACAAAGGTTTATATACATTTTAGTGCTTCCTGGATATATAGAGAAAGTAGAGCTATGAGCTTCATCCAGCAGTTCTTTATTTATCTCCGAAATAGATGGAACACATAGTCTTGTATAAAATTTCAATACACATTCTTGATCAATATTGAAATCAGGAAACTTCCCATCCTTCACAACATCAAACATCTCCTACAAAAAAATATCTTCTTTTTGAGCCTTCTTGATCTTCTCTAATAATGAAGGTTGAGAAATCATTTTGGATAGGGTTGATGATGTCCCTTCCCTTTCAATTACCATGTCCAGTTTTACTATATCCTTAATCAAGGGATCTCCTAGGATCCTCATTATTTCCAGAACAACAGGGTCTTTCCTACTTAATGCATCCGCGACTTTGATTTCTCTTCCAGGGTGATAATGAATTGAACAATCATAGTCTTTAATAAGATGAAACCACATCCTTTGTCTCAGGTTCAATTATTTCTATGTGAAAATATACTTTAAACTTTGGTGGTCAGTGTATATATCACATTTATCCCCATAAAGATAGTGCCCCCATATATTTAGAGCAAAAACAACTACCGCTATCTCTAGATCATGAATAGGATAATTCTAATCATGTTACTTTAGCTGATGAGATTCATAAGCAATTACCTTGTCATTTTTCATGAGGACGCACCCAAGCCTTTTCAGAGATGCATCGCTAAAAATAACGAATCCTTCTCCGATAGAGGGTAGTGTTAACATAGGTGCAGTAACCAATATCTTCTTCAGATCTTGAAAACATTCCTCACATTCCTTTGTCCAAATGAACTTAACCCCTTTTCAAGTCAACTTGGTTAGTGGATTAGAAAGTCATGAAAAGTTTTTTAGAAACCTCCTATAATATCATGATAAACCAAGGAAACTACGAATCTCAGTTATTGTTGTGGGGTGAGGCCACTCCTCCACAACCATTGTCTTTGCAGGGTCAACTGAGATTCCTTCATTGGTCATGGTGTGCCCTAAGAAAAACACTTGTTGTAACCAAAACTCACACTTGGTGAACTTTACAAAGAGCCTCTCCTTCCGCAGAGTTTTCAAAATAACCCTCAGATGATCTTCCTGCTCCTCACGACTTTTTGAATATATCAAAATATCATCAATAAAAACTACCAAAAAGTTATCAAGGTATTCCTCAAAGACTCTATTCATGAAATCCATGAAAATAGAAGGATAATTAGTCAAGACGAAGGGCATAACAGTAAACTCATAATGCCTATATCTTGTTCGGAAGGCAGTCTTTGGAATATCTCCTTTCTTCACCCTCAGTTGATGATAACCCGCTCGAAGATCAATCTTGGAGACGAATTGTGCCCCATGAAGTTGGTAAAATAAATCATCAATTCTTGAAAGATGGTATTTGTTCTTCACTGTGATCCCATTAAGTTCTCTATAATCAATTCATAGCTGCATTGATCCATCCTTCTTCATCACAAAGAGAACTGGTGCTCCCCAAGGAGACAGACTCAGTCGGATAAACCCCTTCTCGAACAAGTCTTGGAGTTGTTTCTTTAACTCCTCTTGCTCCATATTTTCCATTCTATATGGGGTATTTGATATTAGTTGAGATCCAGGTATGAGTTCAATGGAGAACTCTACCTCTCTTTCTAGGGAAGGTCTAGGTAACTCCTCAGGAAATACTTCCATGTATTCCTAAAGAATCGAAACATATTCTATTTTTATAATCCCTTTTTCTTCTTCATCCTCACCGATTAACTCCATATAGAAGGCTATAGGAGGTGAATCTAGACAAAGATCAGGTCGGGATATGTCTCCTTAGAAGATAATTGTAGGTCGTTCATTCAAGACTACTAAGATTTCCTTACTTATGCATTTGATCTTAGCATTATACTTTGAGAGCCAGTCCATCCCTAGTGTAATGTCAAATTCCAATATGGGAATGACTACTAGATTTGAGATAATATTGTGCTCACTAAAGTAAACACTAGAGTATCTAAACACTATTGATGCATGGATAATCCAACTTGGAGTCTTGACTGATAACTCTACCTCTAGCAGTTCGGGGATTGATTCTATATTCTTTGCAAACTTGGAAGAAATAAAGGAATGCATAGAACCAGAATCAAATAAAGTACTTGCTAGTTTTGAGAGGAAAACAAGAGTACCTTCTACCATGTCATTCAGAGCTTCAACTTCAATTGTTGTGATAGCAAAAGAATTACCTTGCTCCTTTGGCCTTTGTTGAGGTTGATGGTGATTCCCCTCCACTAACCTCATATTTGGACAGTGATTAGAAAAGTGCCAAAGCTGTCCACACATGAAGCATTGAACTTTGGGTAGGGCCAGAACCATCTTTCCTCTGTCATTAGTGTTGGGTAGTTGAGGCTTCACCTCACTAAACCAATTCCGAGAAATATGGCCTTCTCTTCCACACTTGTATCAATTGCCACTTCCGATCAAGCAGTGCCCCCAATGCTTCTTCCCACATTTATTGCATGTGGAAAGTTTCATTTTCTATCCACCTATTTCCTGATCAAATCTCCTTCCCAGGATTGGTTCTAGAGCTCTCTTCTTCTCATTAGATTTGTGAGACCACTACGTCTCACCAAACTCCAATTAAACATTCATAACACTTCGAACTATTTCTTCATCGCTATCATTGTCCCTATTGGCCATATTCTTCTATAGATGAGGTCATAGTCCACCAAATAATCTATCAACATTAACATTAGGGTCCATGACAAAGCTTGAGGTATAACGGGAAAGCCTTGTGAAGTTCATCTCATAGATTCCAATAGATTCATTCTCCTTCTGCTTATGCTCGAGAAATTATTTCTCCATTCTCATTCTCATCGAACAAGGGAAATACTTATTGAAGAATATTCCCATCAACTCTTCCCACTCCATTGATTCCATTTCTACTCTTGGATTCGTGTTTTTGATCAGTGACAACCACGGATCAGCTTCTCCCTCTAGGCGGTAAACAACAAGGGTGAATTTTTCTTGTTCCGAACAATGAATTATAGAAAAGATATTCTCTATAGAGCTGATCCATTGCTCAGTAATCAATGGGTCCGTCGATCCACTGAAGTTTGGTGGTAGTTTTTGCATAAAGGACTCAACAAAATGTTGTTCCCTTCATGGTGATATCGGCCTCTCAGCTTGATTCAAGTTATTACTCATAACTTGAGTCAGTTGGTTCATCATTCACATGAATGTTTCCATTCCAGCTTCCATCAGAGGGCCGTCAGCACATGGTCTATTGTGATCACCATTTTCATAGTTCCTCCTATTTCCCTCCATTTTATAAAAGAATAAAATCTTAGTGAGAAACTTGTTTCATTTATGAATATTTTAACTATAAAGGATTCTACATCTTAAAACATCATGCTTAAACAATTATATTTCTCTATAATTCCTTCATAATGATTCATAAAAGATTGAGATTAACCAAACATATCCCCTAGGAGTGTCATAACCAAGATTGCAGCAAGGACCATTATCGTGCACCAGTTCCTGTTCGAGTCTATCTCAATGTGGTGTTTTCGGGTTTTACCCCTATGTACATCTGTTCCAGATCTGCCTCTACCTTCTTGTATCCAGACAAGGATTTATTTTTTTGATAAACCACTTACACAATACTCACCAAAATACCAATAATTTTTCCCTATACCCAAACTTTTCTATAGGGTTATTTCTATTGTTTTCATAGCCTAATTTACTTAAATAACTAAACCATCCTCTGATACCAACTATAGTATCCCACCTTTTTATAACATAACTTTTCTTTACATTTTACAAAACCGAGGATCTTTTAAGGTTCAGTGTCTTGGAAACCAGGAACATAATACATGACGACATAAAACATTATTATTAAACACTTTAAAGTCTTATTCATTGTTCATCGTAATTTAATTAAAGCATCTCATAACCTGGGAGCATACATCAAAGGAATGGGTGAGCAGAAGGCCCAATAAGAGAAACAAGGGAAACATTTAACATGTGAACTTGATAGACATCAATAAAGTCATTAAAAAATAGCTTTAATGAATGAGAAAGAGATCATGAGGCATATCATAATAAAAATAATGTATTTCATAACTTGAAGATGTGGCTACAAAATTTAACTTATAAAATCATTTCCGTATCACCAAGGTCCATCCCCAAGGTGTCATTAAAAATTACCAATGTTATTCACCAAGGTATCATTAAAATGGTCATCTCTAGAGATTAAGTCTTTACACAATGCATTAGAGCGCTATCAGATAAAACCCTTAACTTTTATTTATTATCATATGATCCACATATATCATCTTCAAAATTTCATAAATAACCCATATATCATAAAAGAAATGGGTTTCATTTCATAATCATAACATTTTAAAAACTACTTTAAAGACATGATCTTTATGTCACTTTAAACCCACAGAAAAGGAAAGAAGGTTTCATGTATGTAAATCGCAGAATTAAAATAGAAAATTTTAATATATATGTGAATACCCCTTTAGAAGAAATATCTTTGAGTATTAACTTAATAAAATAAAAGAATTTGAGAAAAAGAGAAAGACATTTTGAGACAAAAATTCTGTAGCATAACAGTTATGTTACAGGGTTTTAGAAAACATTGAAAAGAGAAGGGGCATGGGTCACCCACTCATAAATGATCCATAAAAAAGTAGGGGGACAGAATATAATGGATATAAGAACATGGTAATGAAATTTGGAAGACATACCATATGAGATGAAAAAATATGGGAGGAAGACAAAAATAAGATGTCTCTTATGAAAATTCGACAGCCTAACAGCGTCACTTAAAACATTAAAAAAAGATTTGATGAGATAAAATAGGGTATCTAATCATATGAACATAAAAGAATAGTATGATGGACATAGATATCATACCCCAACAAGGAAAAAAGAAACTTGAAAGACTTGACATGAAAGTAGAACTTTGAAAATGGGAAGAGTGAAAGAATCCCTTACCTTGAAGAGTAACTTAAAAATCATAAAGTTTGGGACTTTGGGAGGCTTAAGGGCACCTTGGGAGGACTCCTTAGGAGGTAAGGAGACCAGAACTTCGTTTAGGAGGAATTTGGAATGGAAAGGATGATATAATGGCTTGGTATTTATAGGGGAAGTGAAGGGATATGGCATTAATGGCCAAGGGGCACCTCATTGGTGGTATTGAAAAAACCAAGGGATTTCCCAAGGTATTTGACCATGGTATTGGCCACTTGGGACACCTCATACCTCATATTACTATTCATTATTGAAACAGAATTATTACATAATTATTACATCCTTAATGATGTCATTAAACACCCGAAACTCTAAACTGAAAATTCACTATTCACTAAAAATTCAACTTTTTCAGAAAAATCCCAAAAACTTGCATTTACATAATATCGATGCTCTAAATTCAAAAATGAACCCCATTTTAGAAAAATAAGTTTCCAAATAATTTTAATTTAATTTTTAAATAAAAAACACTATTCCCCCAAAAAAACTAATACTTAACAAATAATTCTTGAAATAGTTATTTACCTGTTTTGTTCATTCACATTACATAATCAAGGTACCTAAATTATATTAATACTTTCTTTATGTGAGATTACTAATCCATTTGGTCACATTACTAATCCTAAGCGTAAAATCACTATTCATAATTTACTATTCACCAAAAATTAAGTTGATCCTATTAGACTCTAAATTTATTACTGAACACATTTGTAGATGACCATATTTTGAAAATAAGTACATATCATTACTTATTTATGGTTTACATAAATATTTTAATATATCTTTTTTTTTCAAAATTCATCTATAATATACATTCTATTTTTATCTGAACATCTGAAAATTCACAAACATCACCATAAGAAGAAATCACAATTTTATTTATATCAAAGGATTACAAAAAGTAGCTACGGTCTTGTTACATAGCCCCTTATAACACCAACATATGACCTAAGTTTAAGGTGTGCTAAGGTGAGAGAATATGAGGGAGGATCAAATAACATTTCCTTAGTAGTAATCTCTACTAACTTGAACTTCTCCCGTAGGTGATTCCATTCAAGCTTAACACAATGGAGTTTAGCTTGGGCTTGGTCCAAAGCAAAGCCCAATGATGCCACCTCCTTCCCAAGCTCTTCTAAGTGGGCTTCATAAGGTTCGTGTCTACTGGATGAAGCCATCAACTCTTCTTTCTTAATTAACCATTATCATCACTATTAAATCGTTAAGAGTAAATTTATATATTATTCAAAATGTTTGGGTCATTACAATCTCGACCTGCACACCCTGACATATTCCAGTTTCCTGACTGTTAAGAAGCATCTGGTCCTTCTCCCGCATACGGAGTCTGCATAGAACCCCTCTCACTGGTCACTGGTGGAAACACCCTCTAAAAACGCTGGAGATGACCCATCCTGACGCAACCTCGGCACTCCACTGGGTCACGTAGACACTGCAGTCTCTTGTGCCCCTCTTTACCACACTGGTAACACATGACCTAACCACATGAATTATTCTTCTGGCTAGTACTTCCACCATGAGAGAATTCCATCTGCGTCTTCCTCTTACCGGTAGAAATAGTACCATTAAATGGTGTCGAACTGCTCCGTCCCACACCACTAGCTTCCCGCAAGTTCTGCTCATTAATCAGTGCCTGCTTCACAATAACATGCACTGCAGGAAACCTGAAAACATTCACCAACACTCAAATTTCATATCGAAGACCATCCTCAAAGCATCTATCCCTCAATGTATCGTCACCCACCAGAACGGGTGCAAAACACTGAAGCTCGGTGAAGCGAGCAGAATAATCCATCATTGACATGGAGCCTTGCTGCAAATTCATGAACTCTGGAGCTCGATCTGCCCTCAGTGTCTCTGAGAAGAAGAATTCATAGAGGGATGCCTAAATATCACCCCATTCCATGTCATGGGGATGCTCAGACTGGGTGGTAACGTCCCACCACCTCTTAGCGGAATCACGCATCATGTATGTAGAGAGCTTGACCCTTCTCCCAGGAGGCGTCTCCAGATGCTCGAAAATTTTCTGCATAGAACCCAACCATGACTCTGTAGCCCATGGTCCACCATCCCCTTAAAACATAGGCAGATGCTACTGCTGGAAGATAAGCGTCAGCTCTGCCATAGATGTGGCAACCTACGGTGCTCCCTAGAAGGTCTACATGAACCACATGAAGCCTTCATGGAACTGTGCCTCCGTGCCTATATCTAGTATAACTATTGGCACCGCATCTGGAACTGCTAGAGGATCCACTGGTAGCGCATGTCCTACAATCATAGGAGTATAATCATCGCTGCTCTCCTGGGGAACAACCGGTGGTCGTCTTGACGGCATGCCTCTACAAATTCAAACACACACCTTAGATCAAGACCATCCAAGACCGAAACGATGAGACCAAGAAAGGAATAGGAGAAAGAAAGCATTCAAGATTTACTAAACTTAACCACATGGCGTGTATAAATAGTACACAACATGTTATCACAAGTCATTCACATGGGAATGTACTCCAGCTAAAACTGGTCATGTAACACCCCAAACACATGGCATGTATCTTAAATACATGGTGTGTACATGAATCTTTCTTCCCTTCCCAAGTCCTTATACACGGATGAGCCACACGACTCTCCTAAAACAAAATTACATGACGTGTCCCATAGGTACACGACGTGTACTCTACATGATTTCACCGGCCCGTGTTGTTTGTGACATGGCCTGTGTACCCAGGTCACACTACACGATGTGTTTCAGAAAGACACGGCATGTTCAGAGAAGCCCTAGACCGAACCGTGTTTCACGCTACACGGCCGGCTACATGGATGACACTACACGGCGTGTTCCAGGAGGACACAAAATGTACTAGGAAAGACAACACCGAATCGTGTTGTTCATGACACGGCTGGGTACCTGGGTCAGACTACATGGCGTGTTCAAGGTAGACACGATGTGTATGTCTTAAGGTTTCCTCCTTCTGTGTTGTTAGTTACACAGGCGGACACTGGGTCAACACTACATGACGTTTACAAATGGTACATGGCGTGTTTCCCCAAGCCATTCCCTACCCCGTGTCCCCACCCACATAGCCTATGACATAGAAAGAGACTAAACGGTGTGTACTAAGGTTACACGACATATACTTAAAAATTTTCATTTCTTCCCAAACAGAAGAACACACGGTGTGTGTCCATAGAACTACACGGAGAGTATCCTAGGTTTTCTGGACAGTAATCCTCAGATACTACTCCGGAACCCGAAAAAATATTGAAAAAAACACCAAAGTGCCAAATTCCGATCGGTTAGGGTCCATACTCCCCATGAATCAAATCTTGGCTTCTTACACATGTTATAACAAGGTAAACACGTCAATGATCCACCAAATTCTGGTGATTGAGGGACCATACTCCCCAAAAACCAAAGTTTTGAGTTCATCCTATCAAAAAACTCATACAAAAATACCCTATCAAACAGCAGGTATTTATCAGAGCAGCTATCACAACAACATGATTTTCTAGCACGACAACTAGTACAACAACATGCACATTCTAATGCACCTACATGGCATGAAAACTATGCATGAAATGTGATTTTTATCATGTGCCTAAATGATGCATGAGATGGAATACCCTCATCTCATCTGGTTTCAACTAAATAGAACCCATGTATAACATATAAACAACACACCACAAGTGCGTCACCCAACGGTGAAAATAAAATCAAATGAAATTTTTTTTAAAGTCAGAAAAATTGCAACATGAGGTAGATTTTCTTTTCCCTGTACACGGGTTAGCTGCTCCTCAGCACAACTTATTACCAAATACCAATTCCATCCTATCTCTGACTATAGGCTCCAAACAGTAAGTCAATGAAAAAACCCCTTTGATACCACTTTGTAACACCCCGGATCCGGAATCCACTCAACGGGTGCCCTGAACCCGGTGGGTCACATGACCTCAAGCACATTTCCCCAAATTCCAGAGGCTGCCAACTAGCAACGAGGGCCCATGTTTGATACTGGGAAAACTATGCCCTCATTTTTTAATGTGCAGCACAACAAAAAAGATAAATAGCATACAAAATTGGAAGTAGTAAACAATATACAATTGAAATGGACTACCAAAGTAAAAGAGAACCACCAGTCATATATATAAGGATGCAACATGTCACTAATTCTCTGAAAGCATCCAGAATAGGATTCACTACAATACAATACAACACAACTCAAAGTACATGGTACAACTAAACAAAACAAAGCAGAGTAAAGATAACGCAGTAGCATCACAAGCCTAAGATTGGTCCCATGCTCTCCTACTCCTCGACTACAATCATGTTCCTGTATAGGGACCATTTCCCCTATCGAAACCTGTAGAAATGTAATCTGTTTGGGACAAATACATGACCCAAATAGGGTGTGAGAAATTTATAACAATAGGCAACCACCAAAGCCCCGTGCCCAACTATTAGTGAAAATGTGCAATAATAGTGTGTAGTAGTAAATGTAATAAACTAAGCATTACTCAAAAGTAACTAACTATTACAGTTATATTTCCATTTTAATATTCATTTAACCATGCCAATCCTGTTATTTAAATTGTTAGGTATAACAAATAAGAATCACCACGGTGAATATTCATGATATCACTATCCTGAAACATACAATCCATACCCTTAGGTAATCATAATTGAAACCCACATGTGATTGCCCACAGGAAATATGAATATTATCCATAGGAATATGAGGTGTCACCCACATTCATAGAAACTACTACCCATGGGCACAGAAAGGTTGCCCGCAGGCTAAACGAACATTTCCCACAGGCATACGAAAGGTTTCCCCTAGGCTATACAAGTAGCTGGGACGAGCCCAATGCATAAGAAAGAAATTATATACAATTACTCTGAAGGAAATTCAAAGAATACTAAAATTCATGGTATTCCCACAGGTATCCTGGTCAAATGGATAAATAGAGGAATGCACCCCCGGGGTTGTCCTGGATCCAAGCAGTGATCCCAAATAGCATTTTTAACTTATCAAAAGATTATTTATGAAATTCCAGATAACTTTCCGTAAAGGCCACAACCATACGACACCCCAAAAATGGGTTCGTAGCACAACAGTACACAAATTAAACTCACCAGTTGGAAATAAACACCAGACCACCTACCTCGATTGTCTTTGATCGGTATATGTGAACGACACCTCCTGAATCATCGAAGAACAACATAGATCTGGGATAAAAGAATTCCCATTCAAATGTAAATAACTTCCCTTAGAGGAATAATTGGTAAGAACAACACAAGGAGAGGGGAGAGCTTACCCGTACGGTCCCAACGTAATCGACAGAGGTAGAATCGAATTCCCGGTGCTCGAGCGGGTGATCCTCCTATGTTCGGTCATCCTCCTGAGCTCCAAAATGAACTCAAAGCCTTCTCTACCAAATAAGAAGGATAATACCCATTTTAATCCAAAAAAATACAAACTACACGACATGTACTCTCAAGTACACAACATGTACTTTTCATTTTTTAAACTGTTCCCCTGGTGAATTATTTCCACCATGGAACTGTTCATCCGTCGACATGAGTACACGACGTGTATTTATGATTACACAGCATGTACTGTTGCTCCATTGGCGGCTGCCTCCACCACCTTACTGTTCACCTTCCAACTGATTACATAGCATGTAAATACGTTGTACACGACGTGTAGCTAGTTTTTACACCCTTCATCACCGACATGCCTACACACCCTTTGTAATCATCCCACATGGCCAAAGTACATGATGTGTGGAAAAGTACATGGCATGTACCAAAAAAATTCTGGATTTTTCCTCATTTTCATTATTTTCTCAAAAGCACTTAAGGGAAAGGAAAAGAAGAAACCCATACCTCAAGAATAAGTACCAGGTTCTTAAAATAAATTCAACTATTTTTACAAAATAACTCTTCTTTTTATAAACACATATTTTAATTATCTTAATATTGTTTCCTCTTCACTCAAGAATGATGATTATTTTACCAATTATGTTATTCTCCTTTTCTTTTTGGGATCCTTAAAGTTTTTTCATGAATGTATATTTTATGAACTTATTATTAAACCCATTTCCTTTCCATGATTTATTTTATGACTATGATTGTTATACGTTCTATGTGTATTGAATTATTATGTAATGTTATGATGTCATGCGAACACCTGAAATTATATAGTTCTCCAATTCATTGTGTAATGTGATGTATCTCATGAAACAATGTTTAATATTCATGAACATGGTGATATCTTTTTTTCACAATTATGATGTTTTGATGATGTAATTATGTTATGTGTGGACATTATTCTATATTTGTTCATAACTAAGTGTGGTATTTGACCACTAAGACATGATGTTTCATTTTTTTTCATTTCCATAATCGAATCCTTTATAAAATTATTACTCTCAAGATTATGATGATGATAATAGGATTATGTTATGATTATTATGATTATTCTCACCCATGTTATATTGATACATGTCCTTATCTATCCTCTTATTGGTCTTTTAACTCACCCCCTTCTTTGATGTATATCCTTATGTGATTAATTATACTAATAAGAAAAATAGTTACACTAAGAAGCTATAGAATAATTAATGAATAAATGTTTATGTTTTATTATGCATATATAATGAATGGTCCTAATTTTCCCAAGATACCAAACCTTTGGATATTGGATGTGTAATGATATTATGTAGTTTATCTTTAAAATGATGTAATATTTATGTAAGAAAAGTAAGGTCACTATTGTTGGCGCTAGAGTACAATTTTTTTAATTTTGGAATTTGGATTAGAGAACATTAATTAAAACCTTAAGTATGAGACTAAATATATGTAAGCACCCAAGAATATTTGTTTTAGAAAAATTAAAATCATAGGGATCCCACAAGATGATCCCTTAGAGTTAGTTACACAAAGGAATAAATTATTTATTCATAACCTCATGAATTATATTTTATTCAAACCATTTCTATTTTATAAAATCATTGAAACTGGGAGAAACTTGTCCAACAACCCATGATAAAGACAATGTGGTGGTTTCCTTAATGACATCTTCAATTCCTTTGGAGGTGGGGATCAAAATTTCATTGAGATAAATACCCATAAGTCTTAGGATATGAACAATATCCTAAATAATATGGAGTATCCACATTCACCTAAGAGGGATAAAATATCTATCGAGTCTTTTATGCAGCAAGAACCACTAATTTTTAGTGGTTATTATGATCCACTAGTCAATGAATAATGGGTTAACTCAATGTATAATATATTTTTCATGATTTACTATGCTGATAAAGAAAAGATAAATCTGGATGTTTATCATTTAGATAGAGAGGCCAACCAATGGTGGGTGTTGATTAAGAATACCAAGATGAAAGATAAAATAGAAGATATGGATTGGGAATACTTTAAGAAAATAATTCATAAAAAGTATTTCCCTTGAAATATTCACACAAAGATGGAGGGAGAATTTCTATATTTGAAGAAAAATGAAGGTGAATCTATCATGAATTACAAAAAAAATTCATAAGGCTTGCAAGGCATTCCCCATGATTTTTATCAACTATGATAATAAAATAGATAGATTATTTAGTGGTTTTCGACAAAACCTTTGAAAGGATCAAGAAATTTGAGACATTTGGAGTTATGAAGAAGTTGTTTGATGCACTCTGAAAGGGGAGATGGAGTTTGGTGAATGGTCCCATGGATGTGGATATAAGAAATTAAAGATGGAGTTTCAAGATAGAGGATCTAATGAAAAATGTTGAAAGAAATCTCAACTAACCGCATGTCAAAAATATAGAAAGAAGGATCATGGGAAATGCCTCAAAGGGGTCGAAAAATTCTATAAATGTGGGACAAAAGAAAACAAAGATGATTAGTGTCGAAGAGATATAAAGAAGTCATCCAATATGATGGAGGAAAGAAGATCACCACCCACGATCAAATTATTCATCTATAGGGATCAAGGGAACTATGTAATCCAATGAAATAAACCTAAATTTTTTTAGGGTAATCAACATTGACCACCAAATTAAAAGGAGAAAGGTAAAACTTATGGGATAACAACTGATAAAGTGGAGAAAGAAAAAGGAGTCTTATAAGGTACACATCCTATTCACTTAAGAATGGAAATTTTTCAATTTATTCTACTTATATTAATTCATTTATATCATTCATGTTTTCTAGAACTATTGAATCGAAGACCCAAAATCTTGATGTAGAGATATATATATAAACACCTAGTTGTGTGATCATTGCAACCCAAGTGTTCGAATATTCTTCAGTTGGCATATGTGGGATGATTCTCCCTCTGAATCTTGTGATACTTCCCCTGGTAGAATTTCATGCTATACTAGGGATAGATTGGATCTTGTTATGTAGAGAACAAACAAAATTTTATGAAAATGAAACATCATTTCAAATTCCAAACTATCCTATGATCCTCTACAAATTCATGGAAGATAAGGGATATCCTTTGGAAAATCATTCAATGGTGTGGGTGTTGATTCCTTATAAAGAAGCATACCTCGCTCAAATGGTTGAGTCAAATGATGGTATCAACATATAGGAAATTTCGGTTGTGACGGAATACAATTAAGTATTTCCTAAAGATTTACCTAGACTTCCCCATGATTATGAGGTAGAGTTCTCAATATAACTCAAACATGGAGAAACTACTATCTCAAAAAGTACCTATAGTATGGCCTCATTTGAACTAGAAGATTTTAAGAAGAAAGTGAAAGAGAATTTTGACAATGGGTTTACACTCTCTTGTGTATCACCTTAAGTAGAACTAGTGATCTTTGTCAAGAATAAGGATAGAACAATGTGGCTATGTATCTATTATCAATAACTCAACAAGATCACCATAAATAACAAGCATCCTATTCCAAGGATTGATGACTTGTTTTTTCAATTACGAAGAGATAAATAATTCTTAAAGGTGTATCTTTGTTCTGGATATCATCAACTGAAAGAGAAGAAGTAATATATTTAGAATACTTCCTTCTGTAAAAGGTATGGAAACTATGAGTTTCTAGTGATTCCCTTTACAATTACAAATTCCCCTTTCATCTTCATGTATTTTATGAAGAGAGTCTTTAGACACTACCTAGAAAAAAATTTGTTAGTATTTATTAATGATATTCTTATCTACTCTAGGAGAAAGGAGGAATATGAAGAACATTTAAGGATTTTAATGGTAACATTATAGAAAGAGAAATTGTATTCCATGTTAAGAAAGTGTGTATTTTAGATGCAGCAAGTCACATTATTTAGACATGTGTTCACAAGTGAGGGAATTTCTATGGACCCTTAAAAAATAATGGGAATTTAGGAATGGACTAGACCCAATAGTTTCAGGTAAATCCATATTTTTATTGGATTATAAGGGTGCTATAGAATTGTTTTAGAATATTTTCAAGATTGTATGACCCACTAACTAATTTAATAAGGAAAGGGTAAAGTTTTTTTGGATTGGAGAATGCATGGAATGCCAAAAGAAGCTAAGGAAGAGGCTGATCACTACACTTTTACTCACATTACCAACAAGTGGAGTATGTTTTTTGATACACGATGACAAATCAAAGAAAGTATTGGGTTGTGTACTCTTACATAGTGATAAAGTGATAGCCTACAACTCACATCAGTTGAAGATACATGGAAAGAACTATCTGATGCATGATCTAGAGTAATCAGCTATGATTTTTCCTTGAAAATATAGAGGAACTGCCTCTATTGAGAAAAGAATGATATATATATAAATCAAAAGAGTCTAAAATATATAGTCACACAAAATGATCTCAACATGTGTGAAAGTATAAGATTAGAGATAATCAAGGACTATGATTGTTCTGTTCATTACCATCAAGGAAGGTCTAACAAAGTAGCTAATCCTCTCATCAGAAAATAACCTTATACTCTATCTATGATGCAGATTGAGAAAAGAACATTATTCATGGATATGTAAAGGATAGATTTGGAAATCATAATTATAAGGAATACATCCAACCATTCTTAAATTATTTCCCAACCATCCATACAAGTGAACATCAAGGTGGCTGAAAGGGATGATCTTGAGCTTCAATAGAAGGTGAAAGAAGTAAAGGAAGGGAATCTACATGAGTTCTATATTTATGATGATGGTGTGATTCGATTTGAAATTATGATTTCTGTTCCTTCACCATCCTAGATTAATAATGGTCTATTTTTTAATTTATATAGCTTAAATTTCTCTATCCTTCATTGGAGTACCAAGATGTACCATTATCTTCAAGAAACGTTCTTGTGGGAAAACATGAATAAAGAGATTGCAGAGTATATATCAGTGTGATTGATTTGTTAGTAAGTTAAATATAAGAAAAATAAGTCTCAAGGTATGATTCAACAACTACATATACCCACATGGAAATGGGAAAATGTCACCATGGACTTCATCACTGGTCTCCTAATTACATCCAATAGAAACAATGTGATATGGGTTACAATGGATTGAATCACCAAGAATACCCACTTTATCTCTATTTGGCAAGATTTCTCACTTAAACAACTTTACAAGATATATGTGAGTGAAGTGGAAATGCTTCATGGGATACTGCTTTTGGTCACATATATTTATGATCTGAGGTTCACATCTAAATTATGGAGAATACTTAAACATGCTTTGAGTATTGAATTTAATTTCAACAAGACCTATCAACCCAGAGTTGATGGGAAATATGAAATTACTATTTAGATGCTTGAATACATGATAAGAGCCTACTAAATTGAATTCAAAGGTGGATGGGATAAAAATATCCGATTTGTTGAGTTATCATACAATAATATCTTCCACTTGAGTATTTAGATGGAACCATATGAAGATACGTATGGAAATCAATTTATAACTCCAACCTGTTGGGATGAAGTTGGAAAACAAAAGTTAGTTAGACTTAATATTGTGAAAGAGATGATGTATAATGTTCAAGCCATCCAAAAACATAACAAATCTTATCATAGTCAGTAAAAGTTCTTTTATGACAACTATTTAAGGGACATAGAGTGCAATGTTGGATACAAAATCTTCTTTCAGGTATCATCATGGAGAAGAGACATGTGGTTTGGAAAGAAATGGAGGCTTAGCTCAAGGTACATTGATCCATTTGATATCCTTGGTCTTATAGGATAAATGACCTATCAACGTTCCCTTCCACCAAATATGGTTTAGGTGCATGAAGTGTACCATGTATCTCTTCTGAGGAAGTAATACTTGACCCGTCACATGTATTGAATCCAGAGGTAGTACAACTATAGAATGACCACTTGTATGAAGGGAATATGGTGAAGATCTTGGATTGGAGAGGCAAAATCCTATGTCAAAAAAAAACTCACGTTGTCAAAGTGTTGATGATTAATAATAAGTATGAATATGTGACATGGGATCTAGAGGAAGCGATGAAGGATAATTACCTCCACCTGTTTCCACCCTAGTATGTAAAAAGAAATTTTGAGGGAGAAATTTCAAATGGGTGGAAGAATGTAATGAACCAAATATTTATTAGTGGAATTTCCCTTCTTATAATTATATTATATGTTATAAAACACATACACAACATATAGTTCCCAATAAAAAGTTTATTATCATAAAAGAGTAATGAAATAATTGATATTCATAGAAATTAAAGAACCTATACTGAAAGAATAGTAACTTGACCCATGGAATAGTAACATGACCATTAGGAATAGTAATTCAAACAATATAATAGTAACCTCACCTATGAATTTATAAATAAAATTTTGGCTTCTTATAAATGAAGATATTATATAATTATATCATAGTGTAAGTAAATAAAGGTTTTAAAAAATTATAAATTAAGTTTTGGTATTTTCATAAAACATAAATGTATATTTATGATTTGATAATTAATATAATAACTTAAAAGAAAATATATTTTCATAAAATCAGTTCCTAAATTAATATTTTTTTCTTATTATTATAATATAATTTTATAAAATCTTAATTAAATTTTCAAAGTGTTGTAAAATTGATTATAATATTAAAATCAGTATTTTTTGAATAAATAATTATTTTATTTAAAATTTTAATTTAACATATTTATAAAATTATTTTCATAAAATAGGGTCCCTTTTTTAATTATACATGTCAAAAAATGTCTGGGTTGGTGATTTGATATTTTTTCAAAAGAGTTGAATTTTTGGGGAATAATGAAATAAGATAATTTACGATATAAGTTAAATACATGAATTGTAGAGTCATGGATGATGTATAGTTGACGTCAGTCCATCATCCAAAAATATCCTTCATTATTTTAATACATTTTTTGATAAGGTTCAAACTATTTATTATCTTAAGCCAAAATAATAATATAAGGAATATAATATTAAAAAATACCCCTCCTCTCCCTCTATAAATACCAGCCTTCACCACCTCTTCTCCTTAAACCATCCAAGCCTTGAATATTGTAATAATTCTACCCAATCCTCTTACCTATCCTCTACCTCATGTCTAGGAGGTTCTCGTCACAACAATAGACCAAACCTTTTTTCCTTAAAGAGGTTCTCAAAGTGGAGAAATTCAAGAGGTAAAACCCTCTTTCGATCACTTTATTTTCCTTTTGTTTCCTTATCCTATCCTCACATCCTCTATAAAAACCTGAATAATTACTCTAGAATTTTTTTTATACTATAATATATTGTGTTAATGGAATACATATCATCAAACCTATTCTCCTCTCATTTTTATTCTAAAAATTAAAACATCATCCTTGAAGTGTTGATTTAACACCATCATGGATGATATGTTTTCATTTTCTTTTACCAACTTCAATGATGTTTATTAAATCATTATAATGGTTGAAATGTATTTTTAAAATTTAGGTCATTAACTTTTTATGTTCTGGGACTAAAATATGTAAATGATATTAAATAATAAAACTAAACTAGTTTGTGATGATTGAAAAACTGCCAAAATAATATTAACGGTTATCATTAATGATTCATGAAAGGAGTCATCCTCATACCATATGAAAAAATGATATATATGAACAATTAATTTTATATAAGTTAACTAATAACATATAATTTCAATTCTGGAAAATTATTCTTATTTTATATAAACTTTCATACTCATGTACAAGTGAACCGATCATGAACACCAAGAAAATGAACACTCTTGAACGATGAAAATGAACTCTATAACTCAAAAAATGGACATAAATGAACTAAATAAAATTATAATAAATTAAATAAATGTAAAATGGGTTATTTATTTACTAATTAATGAATATAATTTTATTATATAGGATATTAAATTGATGAAATAATTCATACATAAGGTAAATGGATTATTGAACCCAATTTTCATTCTTTAGGTTAATCCTGTTTCAGGAAAAATTTTAGTATGAGTGTTCTTTTAATATTACTAAAATATAATTTATTTTCCTTACCTTTTAATTTATAGGATTTACATGTTTCCAATATGATTTTATGACAAATGTAAATATTTTTCCAATATAAATCTTCTTTCTAAAAACACATCTTTTAATTATCTTAAGGTTGTCTCTTCCTCACTCAAGATTGATGATTCATATAACAAGTATGTTATTTGAATTTTTTTTGGATCATAAAAGTTTATTCATGAATTTATTAGTTATAAAATTCTCATGAAACCCATTTCCTTTCCATTTTCTATTTTATGATTTGGATAGTTATATGTTCTATGTGGCATGCATGATTATGTAATGTTATGATGTGACAGGTGTGCCTAGAACTATATAGATCTCCAATTAATTGGGTAATGTGATGTATCTGATGAGAGAATATGAAATATTTTTCAACATTATGATAGTTTTTTCACAATAATGATATTATGATGATGCACTTATGTTATGCGTGGACATGATTCTAGCTTTGTTTATAACTAAGCATGGTATTTGACCACTACGTCCTGATGTTTCATTTTTATGAATTTCCACAATCCATGCCTTTATACAATTATTCCTCTCATTGTTATGATAATTATCATATTCTTATGAAATTATTATGATGATTATTCTCACCCATGTTATATTGATACATTACTGTTCTTATCCTCTTACTGGGAATCTAGCTCACCCAATTCTTTGAAGTATATCCTTAGGTGATTACTAGTAATAAAAATAACAGGTGGGCTACTAAGAAGCTAGAGAGGAAGAAATTAATTAACTTCTATGTGTTATTATTCATATTTATGCTATGGTACTAATATTCCCATGATATTAAACCTTTGGATCCTGGTTGAATAATGCTATTATGCTGTTTAACTTTAAAATGATATAATTGTTATGTAAGAAAAGAAGGGTCACACTTTGTAAGTTAAATTTCCTCATATTGAATCAAAATTTACCTATCCATTTATCACTATCCAATGTCACTTGCATGATTCACATATTAAATTCAAATTATACCACTTTATCACCATTCCAATGTATCGCTCACTATTGTATACCTACAAACATTACCTTAACTCTAATCCATTGAACTGATAAAACTCTATCATGAATAATCCTTAATAGAACCCATCAATGGACTGGTTGTAAATTTGAGTGTGACACTCAATGTCTGTATCCAATAGGCCATGGTATAGAAACTATTTTCAAGGGTATAAAACACATATAATGGAAGAAGTTGATTGATAAATCCTTAAAAAATTTGAAATAAAACACCATTTAACATATTATGATGCAGAATAAGAGGAAATACCATAATTCATATAATTTTTATGGGTATCAAAGTCTCTAACTAAGAGGATTCTAATATTAAATCCATGGTAAATAACTCCAATGACACTGAGAATAAGATCCATGGGTTATCGATGTCAATCCAATTCTCTATATCTATCTTACAAATCTATAAAATTAAAATATTGAATATAGAGGTGATTACAAAAGTTTACTTAGTAGAATACATTAAAAAAACATTTTGTGCAAATTTATAAGAATCATACTATGTCACATTGTATAAATAGTGAAACTAACTCATAACCTAAACTAGGTAAACTATCTGCCCAACCTCAAAAAGCCTCTATCATAAAATGAACATATAATTATGTAACATAATATCAATAATATATATATATATATACAATTAAGATACTCCTACTCATTTCCCTACTAAACAAGCTACCCTCACACCCCAACGAGTTATATTCATGAACAATTATCCCTTCCATGTTCACAGAATCAAATAACCACATCATAGAAACAACCAAATTTCCATAAATATATACCACATATCATGTTATGACTAAGAAATATCATGATGATTATAAACCTATTACCCTCCTCCTCATGTATGCCCCAATATCACAACCACATCATCATGTACCATGGCATCAATCCATCAAAACTCACTCCATTATTTGAAGAGAGAGTAGGGAAAGGGATGTAGTAAAAAATTCCTCAAACCTCAATCTATGTTATTGGAATTATACCCAAAATTCAAGATGTTATATGGGTGTTAGTAAAGTTACCCAACTAGTGTTGTAGTGAATAAGAAATAAAAAATATATTATTGATATTATAAAACACAAAATCCCAACATAAAGGTAAAATTCATAATACAACACATCTAAAGTAACCATAATAAACACAACCTCACTAACTCAACAAAAACTAACACTGAAACCTATGACCACAACTCATATAAACCCTATCATCACAAAAAAATAGACACATTAAAAACACATAAATTCCCATTTCACATTTACTAATTACCATACACAATTACATTCATTATTCCATATTTCTTCCATCCACTATAATTTATTATTGTTACATTCACTTTGACATTAATAATTTTATTTACTATATATCAATTATTAACCACATTATTTGTTATTTCTAGCCCATTTTTTATACCATAAAAAACCCATTTCCATTACTCATTTCATTAATTCCATCATTGTTACAAATTCTTGGAAACCATCCTCCAAAACTGAATCATCCTCTCCTTACTACCATATAAATAATAATAAACACACAAACTTATTTTCCTTATTTAATGAATAAATGTACTACATAAAGATTCCACCACTTCCATGATAACAACCCTAGTTATGTGAAAATAATATAATAATTGTCTCACCATTTGAAAAACAATAATATTATTTTTCAATTTACTTGTACAAGTATAAACAACAAAATAAACAAGAAACACTAATTCTGTATTTTTATTCTATATTCTCATTAAAACTCATTATGTTACATTCCCAACTAAAATTTTTATACCCAATAGAATTATAAGGAATTAAAAATAGTAATTCACACATAGGAATATAATCACATCCTAGCAACATTATGCGTGAATTTATATATTTCATCTTGATATAATATGAAATTTTAACCACTTCTCAATTATAGACATGTTTTGGAAGAAAAATAATATCTGGAAGATAATAGAAACCTATTAATCATAATCTAAATAAAAATATATAAATATCATCAATGAATTCATGTAAATTAAATTGACTCACTTTAATCTTTAATTTTATTTAGTTTCAGTTCATAATCATAATTAGGTTAACTCTAAATATTTATCCAATGAAAAAACATGATAATTATATATTTAATAAATAATAAATTGTGATAGATTCTAGATCACTTACCTAAACAAGATACTTTACAACAATATTAAATGAATGGGAATATAAAGATGATCAACCACCACTAAACTCATAAAAACTACCATCAAAACTTATATAAAAAAACTTCCAACAAGCCATTCACTAGAAACAATAAAAGACAAATCCAAATCCATTTCCATAGTCTTAAGAGAATTAATGACAAGTAATTATGAATCAAAGATACAAATAAAGGTATATTTAATCACGAGGGAATAATATTGATATAAAAAAGATTAATATTCACTAAAGGAAGATCATAGGACCCAAAAAAACATCCATAAAATTCCTTGAATTAATGGAGAGGTAAGGGGATTGAAGAGAGATTGGGTTCCAACATGAATTTATATTAAAACCCTTTAGATAAAAAATCAAAGGGTGATGAAAGATATTTTTAGAAAATAGTTTTCAAATATAATAACCACAGTGCGATCTTCCAAAATTCTAGGGTCATTATCCATTTTCAAATTGATATAAACAAGAAAAATCATGGAACCATGGATGTAACCAAAACCTAATGATTAAATACACAAGAATCATAACACAAACCCCAACATCTTCAATTAAATATAATATTACTATAGAATAATTCCTCATATAATAGTGATCACCACAGTGCAACACTCAAAAAATAGAGAAACTAAAATTCCATATCCAAATATGTACGGTGCAACAAAAATCCCTACATTACAATCCCAAAAAATAAAATTCAACCAAATTTCTAAAACTAGAAAGAGACTCACTAAATTCTCACAAACTAGGTTATGTAGTGAAACCTATCACATCAAACTATATCCCAACTTGTAACGAAGAAAACAACAAGACCAAACCATATCTTATTCCCCTACCAATAAATCATTGTGGAATTACCCTTGTTACAACATGATTTATGCTTCAAGATATATTTTTTTAACAAATTTTCTAATTCCTTGATCCATATTAAAACAAATACCCAATTACCCTAACACCCCAAAACCATAAAGTAGAGGAATGAGATTAATCTGGGCCTCTATACTATTAATCACCAAAAAAACCATTTAAATAAACATTCTTGTTTGCATATGCACATGTGTGTATAATTTAGACCTGATAATATCATAAAACAATGGTCCCTTATGACATTTTTATGTTAAAAGTAACTTTTAACCAAGGTACCCTACCACATGCCTTCACTCAACCCATGGTTACCCGGTAATGGGTAATGGTCATATCACTCCAGCTATCTAGAGACATATCATAACATGCCTTCCTTAAATTTTTTATAACTTTACCATTATTCATCTAGATGTTAGTAATTTATGATGACATAACCATGAGAATATTCTTACACCTTCATATATAGAATATGGAGTAGTGCTTAAATGTTAAAAATAACACTACATAATAACATAATCCCACAGATCCCATAATTTTCCATTTTCATTAGTCTTTAAAAGTAAAGTATCATTGATCTCAAGATAGAGAGACATATTAATTGTTACTTTACATTGAACCTATTACAGTGGGTCAAAAAGTAAAGTGAGAAACAAGGTGATTAATCATCAATGAAATCAACCCATCATAATTCATATGTTATGGATGGATCATAATGCATTTAAATAATAAAACAAACTACCCAATTCTGATTAATTCATCTAGTTTTTTAGAATTTATATATCATAACCATGAATTTTCAATAAGTCTATATTATAATAATGAGAATTCTATATAATCATTATGATAATCTCACAATTTTTTAGGACAATTCCACTACATTATCACAACATGTCAAAATGTTCCTAATAATAAATTTACAAAATCATCACAATAAGTATATATCATCATCACAAGAATTCCTAATTTTTGATATAATAAGTACAAATCACCAGTACAAAAAAAAATTCATTTTGATCATGAATATTCCATAAAAAGTATTCATTTTAGTTTTCCAACAGAAGCACATACCCCTAATTTAAAGTAAAATAAAAAAAACAGGCCACCAAAATTCCCTAAAAAGTGTCAAACAAGATTTTATTAGGATTAACATGTTAATAGGATCCCAACACAATTTTTTCTGTCAAAATTTGATACCCTACACATCCATACACACCCCCTCACATTGAACAAATTAGAAGTTCCATATGAAACCACATGGGTATCCAAGCTCTCATGAATGCATAAACATGAAGAAAATATATCATATTCCAATTCACATGTTTAGTGGAATTAAATGACCCTATGTTCTCGATCAGTCTTATCCAATCCATCTTATACCGATCATCTAATTACACAAATTAGATGGTTGTATAACCTTCTAAGAGAGTTCCAATCATCAAAAATAGTAAGGATATGTATCCCTACCTATGTCATCTAATAATTTTATTGATCAAATATTACTACATAGTTACACCTCATAGAAAAAAATTTAATCCATCATTATCGTTGATGTCCACAAAAAGACCAACGTCATTGTTTTTGAATTTGATACCGACATAATTTAAATAAAAGATTCACTTGATGAAATGATTCAAAAAATTTATGCTATTTATTACTAATGAAAAATGACGACCTCCAAAATATATAGATTAGTTATAATTTACAAGAATTACTATTTATTATATCTTATAATCCATATCTTAGATTGTAAAAATATTGTTTTCTATGGATTCCTTTCATTGGCACACACAATTTGGTATTTATACTACTTTATAATCTGATTAAATTTTTTAATCACATTCTCACCAAATAAAACATATAAATATCCCTTTATAATTTATTTTAAACTATAATGTTAAAAATCACACTATCCACTGGTTTGTATTCATGATATTTTATTTTAATATAAAGTGAAATAATTGATTTTGGAAAAATAATTTTTCTTATCCAAAATATAAAATTTGATTAACACATGTAATATATATATATAGTCATAATCCAAACACCATAACTCAAGATAACTCGCTAAAATTCTTATTAATGGTCTCTAATGATTTATTCCGTTGTAGCGGTCACTTACTTGAATGAAAAGGAAGATACGGGTTTTTTGTTTCAAAATATCTCAAATTAAGATTATTTATAATTTTAAAATAACCCACAAATGAGGTGAAATTTTAAATAGAATCAAGTGGATAGTCAAGTCTCCCCAAAATAAAAATGCATATAACAGTTTTAATGAAGAATTATGTATCTTGATTCAATCTTCAATAAAGAGAACTTTAATTTTCTACAATTAATGCGTACGAGATACCAATAATTATAAAAATTATTTAACTCTCATAAAAAGGTTACAAGGTCACTATATTATCAAAAAACCAAACAAGATGAACACATATATTATATTTATACATTAACGAAACCATTCTAGAAAAAGAAATATTCTCCTCTTTATTATAATGTAGCATATAAACATAATCACTTGAAATTAAAATACAACATAATCATTTAATATTTCATTAAATTATTTCATATTAAAATATAAAACACTTTAAATAAATATCAATCCATAGATAAATTAATCCCAAGTGATAATTATGTAAATAAAATACCAAAATAAAAAATAAAGAAAAATAGATAATGACTCCTCCAACATTGATATCCACTAATTATAAAAATAATCAACTAGATTTCAAGAATATTCCATATCCAAATACATGAAAAAAAAATTATTCATATGAACAAATAATTCAATATATACAAATCATGTGGGTACAATTTACTTGATAAAAATTCATCACAAGACTATACACATATCACTTTCATAAATACATATATACATGTGTCAACATACATGACTAAATGAATATCATGTTTCAATATCTATACAATCACTAATACATAGATTAAATAAATAACGATCCCCAAAATTCCTATTGAGGTTGTAAAATAAATTCTTGTATACTACAAACCAATGCTTAAAATCATTACTCTATCTTTGTCTAAGAGTAATATAACTTGTGTTGCTTATAAGAAACACTTATACCTACCAAAGATTTTACTGTATATTGACTCACATTTACTCTTAGTAAGGATCCATAATGTATAGGTATTTGAGTTTTTTATTTTAATTAGTTCACACAATCTACTTAAACCTTTTTTGGGTGCTCTCTTATATTATGAGTATTTTCCTCTTAGGTGTTCTATTAGAATTTTATTATAATCATCATAGGAATAAGACTTCTATCTAGGTATATTTATCTTTAGTTTTATATGTGATTATAATTAAAAATTTACTCTAGGTTACTCAATTAACATCCTAATATTTCATATGTATTTTTATTTGAAATAAATCATAAAGTATTTGAGAGCTTTCCTCACACACAACCCCGAGTCTATATAAACTTTGACCTAAAAAACTATTATAATATATTCAATAAATTGGAATGTATGAATAGTAATAACCACTTTATAAAAATTATGTATAAAATTTTTTATTAATAAAAATTTATTTACCAATTCATAATAAATAAGTACTTAATATTCTCTATCTTTATGTTATGCTATAAGAATTTGTTTTCCTCAAAAATGGTTTTTATCGATTTTTTCACTAGAAATTTATATATAATTTCATACATTTTTTTAAAATTTATTTGAATAATTGAATATAATTATTAAAATAAAAATGTAAATATTACCTTACAGAGAATTTTTATTATTTATTCAAAACATACTTATTTTTCAATGAATAGTGAAAAATACCAATTTTTGTAAAAAAAATAAGTTTATTTCAAGTAAACAGACTATTATGTTTTTAATTATACCTAAATTTAAATTATTTATCATATAGTTTTAAATATTATAATTAATTATAGAATAATTATCCTTATATTTAATTTGTTATAAGTTAATTTTTGTTCTTAAAAAAACATTTTTGTAAGAAACTTTTTTATTCACGATGGTGCTTTTATCATCAAAAATTATTTTAATATCTGATGATTAATGGTTTGAATGAAATTTATGAATTATATATTCAATATAATATTTTAACATTAATTTTATTTTTTTAAAAGGAAATGAACGGAATTAACGTATGTTTTATGCATAAAAATTATTTTCTTCCGAAATAGGTTTTCATTCTAGTTTACACGCTTAATTAAAATTAAATTATTCCACTAATAGAAATTTAATTTAGTAAAATTGAATACATATATGGAATATAAATAATTAAAATAATTTTAAATGGAAAAATAAATTTTGGTTTATTGTGAATAGTAAAAAATAAAGAATTTTGGTACAACAGTTAAGGTTAAAAACGTTTATCAGTGGGGGGGGGGGGTGGGTAAACCATGAGATAGGGGTAGAATTTCCATCCATACCTATAAAAGTATTCTTGTTTGAAGATACTTAAATATTATCATATTCTGACGTATAATCCATAGTCATTTGGATCCACTTTTCCATTAAATTGACCTTATATCATTGATATTTTTTTAAGAAATTCCATTTGTGTCCCTCCCCCCAATTATAGTATAGAACCTATTATCATCCATTATTCACACCATTTGATCCTTATAGATTATAAAATACATACTAAAAATACTTCCTATAATCCTTCCATTCATTCTATACCTTCCATTCTACTCCAAAGACCAATCCTTCAAGGCTTATGGAGTTAGCCAAATGAGGTCCCTCAAAGAAGAGGTATGGATCCTATCTAGACTCTATAAATTTTATTTCTTCTTGTACTTACTATAAACATGGTGCATAAATAAAAAATAATTAGTAAATAATCATAAATATATATAGTATTTATTATTTTTACGAAACAACAATTTACCATCTATTCTCAATCCAATGGGTGATGAAAGTATCGTTTGTGTGTACCTATGGACTACCATATCCACTTATAGATATGACTCATTTAACACCACCATTATTCATGGTTCGTTTTTATGATACATTAAAGTGTATATATTATATTTATGTTATAATAATTATTCTTAAAAGGTGAATTAATATTTACCTTTCTTTTATTCCATCCATCAGAAATCGGAAATGTCACTCATGTGTATGTATAATTTATTATATCCATGTTGTGATGTAATTAATTTTCATCACTTATTTATATGAATGGTTATATATATAATGATTATATATAATATTTATAACATTATTAATATTCAAGATATGAAGTAACCATAATAAAATTGCAATGACAATAACTGTCAAACCAAAACATACATGAAAAAAAAATAGTAAACACTCAAAATGTTGATAATAATGAAATATTTTTAATGAATAGGTGATAATATGTTATAAGTAAACCAAATATGGTATTATAGGTAAGATTATGATTCTGGTACATAATTATAATAAATTTAAATATATTATATTGGAGGCTAGTGTGTTTAAAAAACATGACATACTTGATCTAAGGGTTTATCATATAACTTTTATTATTGTGAGACATATACCATTTTTAACACTCATTTATTTCATGTGGTGTATATATTTACCCTTATATATGTTATATATTTAATCTATTTATATTAATTATAATTATATTTTCCATTAAATTTATCCCCATATTATTTATTATGATTCAAATCCTACCGAAGAAGTAAGAGTTTTATGTTACAATCTCATTTTTAAAAATATTATTTATTATTAATTTTTCCAATAAATTTATTCCTATAATATTGGTTATAATTAAAATGATAAGAAATTAGTAAGAGTTTTATGTTACAATATCATTTTTACAGAGATTATTTATGATTAAATTTTCCATTGACTAAATTTTATGATATATCTCTCAAAAATATTATTTATTAGATTATACTTTAGTTATTTATAGAGATTACATGATTCCCATTCATTTTACTCTATTTGAGTACTCAAGAGACTGAGAAAATTCGATTTATGAAAAACTAACCATTTTTTTCTCCTATGCCAATAATGTTTTCTTACATGTAATTGTTTTCATGAAAATGTTTTCAATAATGTTTATATTATTATCCAAATATTTATTTTTTTATTTTTACCCATATTTTACTTTCTATAAAAAAAATTATAAGAATAATATTCTCATTTTCCAACTGAGGTGCTTCTAAAATTTTACCGACAATATGAAATTAATTTTTTTCACATACACTACATGAATGAATTTCTCTATTTTAATGAATTATATTTTCTTTGAATAATTATTTATATGATTTATCAGTTATTTTAAAAGGATTTTTTATCTTTAATAATTTTTAATTTATCAATATTAAATTGGTTATTACAGAATAAAAATGGTATTTTAATCATGAATTATTTTAATGATATTTTAATATTATTTTTATATATAACAAAATTCTCTTATGTTTCTTGTGATTTAATTTGGATATAATCCAATGCTACCATATTTATTATTTCTATATATGGTTTATGATTATGATGATGAAATGTTTTTAAAACCCATATCCTTTCTATGGGTTATGATTTGATTATATAATGAATGTTTTATGATCATATTGAACACATTTTTATGGTTTTAATTATATAAGGGGTAGGAACAGAATTGTATATACCTAAAATAAATTGGGTAAATAAAGATATATCATGAGATAATAAGGACTATTATGGGGAGTTAAATGAGTTTATAAGGGCCTTTTTCCAATAGGATAGTGTTGATAGTGAAACTTGGATAAGGAAATAAGGGAATGAGGAGTGAACTGAACAAACTATGATATTATTCTTAGTGAACTTTAACTAAGGAAATGATTTCGTATTGTTATTTTCATTCAATAAACTTATATCTTATGCTAATGATATATTTTCATAGAACATGATTAATTATCAATGATTTCCAACTCTTATTTCTTATGCATTTGGTTCAAAAAACCATATTCCATTATTGATGTTTAAATGCCTTTGACTAATTAGGTATTATTATTTTAATTCATTATTATGTTATAATACCTTAAAACTTATACTAAGATAAATTATGATCATTAGTTGATATATCTTATATTTAAATTTACTGGTCATCTGAGAACACTATTTCTTATGTATCCCTTCCCTAGGGTTTGAAGAAAGGTTTTAAGTATGGTATATCTAAGAAGGGTATTATTCATGAAGAACATAGTTATAAATGAAGTATATCTTTCATGAACCAGCTATTTATGTCTCTAGGTTTCCAAATACACTAAACCTCTATGGTCATCAAGCTTGTATTATAGTTAATTTCATTCAATATTCCTAAAAATGATGTAATATTTATGAATGGAAATTATAGGCCACTATATTTGCAATCAGAGGAAATTTTTAGTAACTTTTAGAAACTAGGATGAGTTAATTTTAGTGATAACCCTCAGGATAATCATATGAAATAAATAAAATCCAATGTTATGTTAAAAAAATGTTTGTGGGTTCTCTAAGAAAATACATCTTTATATCATTTATATAAGTGAATTTTTGTCATTGATACAACTAGGTGTAATTACCTTAAATAGAGTTTTTCAAGTATATATAATCCATCATTCTAGTGCATGGTCAATAGGGCCTTACTGTGCATCTGGTTTAACACTCCCAGAAATATTATTATGTTAACATGAACTTTCTTTACAGACCATTACAAAGTATTTGGATAGATTATGACCATATATAACATAGTTTAAACCTAAGGATTCATATATTTAAAAATAGGTTTCATGATCTAGACATCATATGAATGTTTTTCATGATTAATCAATCTAATTAAAGATGATCGATGATCATTCTAACCATTATTTTTAAAAAAATGTTTGAAGATGGAATGATGAAGTTGAGTGGGTTATAAGTATTCTAATATATTGAATTATATTATTTGAGCATAATTATATGAATTATTTTTTTATAATTAAATGTCTCTAATAATGTTATTTCATATCCCCAACCATTAGATATAAAAATTTCCAAGAAAACCCTAATTTTATGATGATTGCATATCAAGTCTATGAAACTTCCCCAATTGAAGATTGTGGGATTGTGATTCCAAATAATCATGTTATTATTTTTCTAGTTCAATTTGATTTTATTTTGGGAATGGATTGGCTTTTATTATGTAAATATCATATCAATTAAAGTGTAAGGGAGTATACATTTGATATTCTAAACCAACTGATGATTTTTTATCGGTATGAGGACGAATGTAAACTTACAATGAAGATTATATCCATTTAATTTTTCATTATTCCTATTCAAAGTGGTTATTTATTTCATATTATTTTGGAGATACTCAACTTTGACAATATTCTTAATGAATGTGAGTTTGTTGATATCTCCTTATAATAGTGGCGTAGCATTCCTCCAAATTTTGATGTTTTGTTTTTAATAGATCTCATACCCAGGGCTACACCTATTTCAAAGAATCCATAAATAATGGAACTAATTGAGTTATAGTAATTAAAGTAGAAACTCCATGTGGATCATGATAATGGATTTATTTTTACAAGTGAATCACCATGGGGGAAAACCAATAATTTTTGTTAAGAAGAATGATGGATCAAAGTAACTCTACATTAATTATTGGGAACTTAACAAGATCACAATAAAGAATAAGTTTTATATTCCTTATATTGATGATAATATTGATCAATTATGAGAAGATAAATGTTTTTCCAAGATTGATATTCAATCTAGATACTATCAATTGAGGGTAAGAAGTTAATAAATTCCCAGGAAATACTTTTGTTTGAGGTATGGAAACAATTAATTTATAGTTATTTCATTTTTTCTTACTAATTCCCATCAAATCTTCAGGGATTTAATGAAGAGTGAATTTATATATTACCTTGATAATATTGTGGTATTCTTTATAGATGATAAATTTATATTTTCCAAGACAAATTAATATCATGAATATCACTTGGGTATTTCTATGAATAACCTAATGAAGGATAATATGTATGAAAAAATTTACCAAGTGTGAATTTTTGTTTTATAAAGTATCATTTTTTGTTCACATAATCATAAGAGAGGTTATATTAGGGGGTCTATCAAAGATTAAAGTTATTGAACATTATCCCAGAATAACCAATATGTGTATATGCGTAGTTTTGTTTACTTGTGTAATTTTATGGACACTTTTTGATGGATTTATCATAGCTATCTAATCCACTCACCAAGATAACTCAGAAGGGAGTAAAGTTCCTTTAGATTAATGAGTATGCAAAAAATTTCATGGAACTGAAGTGAATATTGATTAGTGAACCTATACTAACACTGTATTATAGTGAATAAGGGTTTTAGATTTATAGTGATTCATAGAAAAAGTGGTTGTGGTGTGTTCTTTTATAGAATGGTATGGTCATAACTTATGCCTCATTCCAATTGAAGGTATATGAGAAAAATTATCTAACTAATGATAGTTAGTATAAGTAATATTAGCATTAAAGACTTGAAGGAATTATCTTTATGAAGAATTGTGGGACATATATACTGATCATAAAATTTTAAAGTATCTATTAACTCAAAAAGAGTTTAATACGTGTCAAATAAGAGGGTTGGATTTATTTAAATATTACAACTAGTAAATCCACTAAAACCATGGGCAAGCGAACAAGGTTACTGATGATTTTATTCGAGATGATCACGCTATATAATCTATGAACAGGATAATAAAACATTCAAAATTTAGGGATTTACAAAACATGGAACTATAAATTTTGAAGGGGAGAAATATTATCTTTATCAAATAGTTCTTGAAACATATATCCCATAGAAGATTAATGAGGAGAAATAGGAAGATGTATAGATAAAAAATACAGTGGGAAATTTTCTTGTGTTATGTCTTTATTATTATGGAATGATAAGGTTCTGAAATTGAGTATATATCCCATCAATACAATACATGAATAAGGAACCACTGGAAGAAGCTCATAGCTCATCATTATCGATTCACCCTGGTAGTATGATGATGTATAAACATATAAAAGATTATTTATAATGTGATAATATGAAGAGAAATATTACAAATTATTTTTCTCGGTGATTGGTATGTAAGAAAGTTAATACTGAGATAAATAAATCCAAGGAGATGCTATAACTATTACCTTTTCCAAAACGTAAGGGGAAAAATATCAACATAGATTTAATTTTTAGATTCCACAAAACAACTAATGGATATAATGTTTTTTGGGTTATAGTCGATCATTATTAAAATCCACCACACTTCATTGCTATCATAGAATATTTATATCTTGATCATCTTGATATGATATATATTAATGATCTGGTAAGGTTAAATGGAGCACCACATTTTGTTGTATCTGATCAGTATTTTAGGTATTCATAAATGTTTTTAAGAAGTCTTTTGTAAGATATAAATAAAAAGTTGTGTTTAAATACTACTTATAATCCTTAGATAAATGATCAGTCTACGAGGGATACACATACCCTATAAGATATGTTGATATCATTTTATCTATAATTCATTGGTGGTTGGGATCAACACTTTCCATCAGACAAGTGTTTTCAAAATAATAACTTTCACTCAAGAATTTAGATTGTTCCTTGTTAATATATATATTGAAATTAGTGTAGAAATATGACATAAAATGATGAAATTGTAGAGAGAAACCAATTGGGACCTAATACAGTCGAGGAAATATAAGATAAGGTTAAAGAATTTCATCAGCACATCAAGGAATCTTAGAGTCGACATAAGTTTTATAATGAAATTTTATTGATTAATTCATAATAAATAAGAACTCAGTTTTCAGTAAAGTCATTTTACTCTTTAAAAATAAATTTTATTCATAAATTGTTTTTATGGAATTTTTCCACATAAAAATTATAATTAATTTATACTTTTTTTATAAATTTTATTTTAAGAAATGAATATTTTTTTTAAAAATTTTCATTTTAATATTCTATTAAGGTGAATTTTTAAGTTTTTATAAAATATTTATTTTAAATTGTAAAAAATACTATTTATTATAAAAAAATATCATTTCTTTGCAAGTAAATGTTCCATTATGTTTTGAATGTGATATTAAAGCAACCTAATACTTGTTTAATTATAAATAATTTAATTAATTACATAGTAATCATCACTATAATTGATTTTGGTATAAGTTAATTTTTGGGCTTTAAAATATATTTTTATAAAAAATATTTTTATGATCACAAAGTGTTTTTTTTCTTACAAGGAAATGAATGGATGTAAATTATCTTTTATGATCAAAATTTATTTTTTCAAAAAATGGGTTTTTTGTTACAGTTTGAATTATTAATTAAAATTAAATTCTTTTACTTATATAAATTTAATTTTGTAAAATTGATTCCATATTTTAAATAACTATAATTAATATAATTTAATTAGTTCATTATAATTTTTGGTTATTATTAATAGTAAAAAATTGATTATTTTTATTACCACAATTAAAGTTAAAATAGGCTTATTCAGGGGGGGGGGTAAAGCATGAGATAAGGGTAGGATGCCCACTCCCACTAGTTAAATACATACTTTTTTGAATATATTTCAACCTTATATTATCCTAACTTCAAATAAATGTCCATTTTGAGTTATTTTACTATGAAAGTGACCTTAAATCATTTTAATATTTGATGAAATTCTTTGTGTGTCTCCCCCCTTACTTATAAAAGGGAACCTCCTCTTCTCTATAATTGACACCATTTTAGTGCTTTATCTTAGAAAATAATTTCTAAAAATCCATATTATAATACTTATCTCTATCCTAGATCTTTTGGTATTATCCTAAGATAAATCATTCAAGGATTAAGGGATAATCCAATGGACGTCTCTCAAATAAGTGGTAATGATATTAACCAATATCTTTCAATTTTATTTTTCTTTGAATTACTATAAACCCATTATATCCCTAAACACATTATGAATCAAGTATTATCAATATAAAAATATATTATTATTATTATTTCACAACCATTCCCCACATCTTCTCAATTCAATTGAAGATGAAATTAGCGTACATGCATACATGTGGACTGCCGCCTCCACGTAACAACACGACTAATTTTACAAAAAAATCATTCATTTTTATTTATTATGATACATTTGATATTTATTTGTGTTATTTATTTTATAATAATGATTATATAATGGGGAATTAATGTTTACCTTTATTTTGTTTCATCAAATGAAAAATTGAAACATAACTTGTGCGTGTGCACGTACTACCATCTCCATGTAGTGATGTAATTACTTTTTCATCAATGATTTATATGAAATGTTATAAATTTGTATATAATGAAAATATATGATATTTATATTATTATTAAAACATTATATTTGAAGTAACCATGATCAAAGTGCATCTTTCATAACTTCTCAACAAAAACATACATGAAAAATGAAGTAGTTAAAACCTGAAATGATGACACTAATGAATGGTTATTTATGAAAGGGTGATAGGATGTAATAATTAAACCATATACTGTAATAAAGGTATTATTATGGCATGGGAATATAATTATATTAAATTTAAATATATTATAAATTAGTTAATATCACTTATGAAAAATTCAAACTTAAGGTAAGGGTTTCTCATCTCAATTTTATTTGTATGAGACATATGACATTTACACAACTTATTTATTTAATGTGGTGTATATATTGTCCCTTTTATATGATATATATTGAATATATTTTTATTCATTATATTTTAATTTTCTTTTTAATTTATTCATATCATGGTGGTTTTGATTCAAATGTTTCCAATGCGGTAAGTTTTTATGTTACAATATTATTTTTTCCATTATTGTTTATTATTAAATTTTAAAATGATCAAATTACATAATCTATATATCCAATGAATTATTTATTTTATTTTTATCAATTTATTTCTATATATTTCATGTTTTCCATTCATTTTATTCTCTTTATGTACTCAATATATCAAATTTTTTTAAGGGAAACCAAACATGCTTTTCTCTTCTATTGAGAATCTTTTCTTCCATGCTCATATTTTCTTATAGAAAATTGAATTAATTTCTCTACTAATACCAAAATATTTATTGATGTAATTTTTACCCATTATTTAATTTTTATAAAAAATAATCTAAAGTAAACTTCTTATCATTTTCATAATAATGCGGTTATGACTATTTAACAATAATATGCTTCTTGTAATTTTTGTTTTAACAAATACTATATAAATGGATTTCTTTGTCATCATGAATAATAATTTCATTTAATATTATTTAAAAAGTTTCCTTGGTTCTATTCAAATAAAAAAATGAATAATATTTTTAAATTTTAGATATTAAATGCAATATTTTTAAATAAAAATTGTATTTTCCTCAAGAATTGTTTTAATGATATTTTAATGTTATTTTTATCTAGAGAAAAATCATTAAATTTTTCTTATGATTTAATAAGGATATCATCCAATGTTACCATATTTAATTTTCCTCTATATGGTTTATGATTATTATGATGGAATGTTTATGAAACCTGTATCCTTTACATGGGTTATGATTTGATGATATGATGAATTTTTTATGATCTTGTTCCACACATATGTTTGGTTTTTATTATGTGATGATTGAGCATGTAATTATATTTTACCCTAATGAATTGGGTAAAGAATCACATTTCATTAGATAATAAGGATTGGAATAGGGAGTGAACACAATTTAGTAAGGGACTTTTTCCAATAAGATAATATTTGGAGTGAACCTTGACTAATGAAATGATGAAAATGGGAGTAAACCCAATCCAGTAATATAGTCTTGGCGGTGAAAATTGACTAAGGAAATGATTTTTAAGCTTATGAACATTCAAAAAACTTATATATTATTCTTATAATATGATTTCATAAGACCTGGTTGATTATTTATGGTTCCAAACACATAGTATTAATTCATTTGTTTTACAAACCTTATTCCATGATTCTTGTTTTATGGTATTTGATGGATTAGTTATTTTTATTGTAAGTAATGATCATGTTATAACACCTTTATGCTTATCTTATTCTCACTTATGATAATTGAATTATTTATATAATAATTACCCCTATTGATCATTTTATCTCACACTTTCTTATGTTTATATTCCCCATGTTATGAAGAAAGGTTTTATGTATCATATATATTATAAGGGTACCATTTGTGAAGAACTTAATCAGAAATGGTGTGGATATTTTTGGCACCAGGTGTTTATATATTCATGTTTCCAATTAAATTAAACCTATATAGTCATTAGGTGTGTATTATTGTGAAATGTAATGAATATTTATCTAAAATCAGGTAATATTTATGTATGAAAAGTATTCTTCACTATAAATCATCCACCAGTCTAATTATGATTTTACTCTCACATATCTACCTAGGGTATATGTAAATAATATACCTTTGTCTGTCTCTTTCAATAACATAAATTGAGAATTATAATCTCTATACTACTAATGAATCACATAATTTTTCTTTTTGAGTTATAATTCATAATGATAACATTTTAAAATAATGTCATAACAATACAATATAAATAATATTAAATAAGGTAGTCATATCATACTCAATAAGTCACATGTACTATTTAGAATATAAAAAATATATAAACCAATCATAAATTATATCAAATAAAATTTCATCACAAAAAATACATCTTATCAATTCTTCATTTCAAAGTTATGTACATTTCTTTCACAATTCATGTGATCATACAATATTTCATTTTACATGAACCACCTCTAATAAGGTACAAGTTGCTGAATAGCCCTGAGGGTATAAAACACACATTGGGAGGCATTAACCACAATAGATAATGTTAAGGAATATATATAAGATGAGAAACACTGATCAATATCTCATCATATAAACTAAACCAATATCCCATAACCATAAGATCCCAAAATTTATAAAATGAAAAATAATATTTTTTCCAAAATAAATATATCAAAATAATTCTAGATAATAGAACCAAAAAATATCTCTTCACTCCAAGATGGTAAGGTCCAGATGAGCCACTAAATCTGTCCTCATTACCTGAAAAGAGGATTATAAATATAAATGTGGGATGGAATTGTATAATTATTAGGTTCCTCCTAACAAACTCTTGAAAAAAATGTGAGAAGATCATACTAATTACCTAGTAAACATGTAGTAGAACCAAAAATCCTCTAAAAGGATAACTACCAATTCCCATCCTCACCAAGGGCCACTCAGCAAGTATTTTATACAATATAAAAATATAATTTCATAAAAATATAATCATAGTAACCCCATAACCACTCCCCCATTTATTTTTTCTATCACACCCCAATGTTAAGTATACTATTCCCTCATCCCTTCCATATCATCATCCAAATAAAAATGGCCAAACTTAACTCCCAAATCATTCCATTCACTATATCCTCATTACATTCAAGTCTAAATCTCAACCTACTCTAGTAATCCCAATCACACATCGAAACCTTATCACATTTGTATCCATCAGAGTAGGGTATCACTAACACGAAGGACATAAAAATAATTTCCTCATCCTACCATGCATGACCCCCCAATATATACCAATTTCATAATATACTATTTCTAAAGGGAGAGTTGGGAATAAGGTTTAGCCATCCATTTTCTCTCACCAACCTATATTTTAGGGGAAAAAACCTGACACATAATACATTTAATAATTAGTAAGTGCACCCAACTTGGGTGGGGTGAATATATAAATCACATGGAAATATAATTATAGATAGTCACACACATTTACCAGCCTAATTCTACATTTAAACAGTTAAAAACCCCATCTACTCGACCATCACATCATGAATTCTCATCAATAATCACTGTTTCCTCTATAACAAGAGCCGTTATAAACCTCATGAGAAAAACCATACAACCGGCCATAGGTTCCCATTTAGATATTTGTTAATTAAATTCCATAATATTTTTTTTATCTTCACATATTATGTTCATTTTTCTTTAATTTCCCATATTTAATTTTATCCCATTCATAAGACAAGACCCAAACTAACCTAATTTCATATTTACATTTATTAGGGTTTAACTTACAAAAATTTTTCACATCATCAGTTATATCCTATCAACCCCATTTCACATTCATTATTAATCCATTCCATCTCATAGCAAGAAGAATAACTAAAAAAATACTCATATCAATTGGAAAAAAATACACAAAAAGACACCCACATAGATAACAATCACATCATGATTTAAAGCCATCCCCAAAAACAAACAACATTCTTTTAAAAGCCGTATCACATTCCCCACCCCCATTGCATCACCTAGCACTACCTTGCATGACATGATAACCGAGCAATAAAACTAAACCCTTCCTTTCTCAATCAACTTCATTACCTATACCAAAATATTTCCATCCATTAACCAAACACCTTAAAAAAATCCCATCACACAAATATTCATAGCCACACACACACCACACATATCAAAACTAAACTATCAAAACAATAAAAAACAACCACATTTATAAGTAGTTATACTATATGGTCAAGTGTATACATAATTTTAGTTCGAGGATAATGAACCAACACTTTTATTACCATCTCTAAATATAATTTAGTTTTGTGAGGTGATTACAACATATAAACATATCACTAAGACATATTTTATTGAAATCAATTCATTTTATTAAAGGGGTTCATATCAATAAGAGAACATAAAATAGTTATTTAAATTAATTGGGTTTGTTTATTACAGAATAATAATGTTTACACCAAAATTGTTTCTCATACATTATCCATCTAATTTTTTTATCGTATTCTTCTTTAGATAATCATGAATTTTCCTTATAAAATAAGAAAAAATAGTAGAATCAAATGAACTAACAAAAAATATATATAAATCATATATTCCAAACTATCGTTGCTAGTTATCCATATTCTCAGTTAGTTATATACATTATGTTATTTCGTACTAATTACCCAATAAACCAAAATCATGATAATCCACCAATTTTCCAAAACAATGTAGGTTTTCTTGAATCCATTACCTCAGTATGAAGAATCAAAGGACCATAACATAAGAGTGAAAGAATTGAGTTTCAAATAATACTGAATTTAAATGGAATCTCTCCAAAAACCTACCCAAACCAATCCACCATGAAGGTATTCTTGAAAATTGCTTCAAAATGGAGGAAGAATACTACATAAACAACTATAAGAAAAGTAAACAAGGAATGAGAGGAGGATAAGGGAATAGAGCACCTCAAAACAAAAGAGATCAATAATGATTATATAAGGAACTAGAATCATTAAGAAGGGTGACTAGGGATCACAGAGTGGGTCCAGTGTTAGATAGGGTTTGAAAAAAACAGAAAGGAAATAAAACGAAGGATTATTCAAATCTCTATTAATTGAGAAAGCATTACTAACCTACATCATTGTGTAAAGGCATGTAAAACACCTATTTTGTCTATGAAAAAAGATAAATCTGATTCATAGAAGTTTGGTCCCCCAAGAATCAAACATATTCAAAACCTCTTTTGATAAATTTTACCATCATCACAAAATTCCCTATAGCATGGTGCCTGACATTTTGGATTCTGAACAGGCCACCATGACCCATCACTATAGAATAGGGAGAAAGGATTATTCTTATTGAACCACCATGTCATAAATAAAGTATAAAGTAATCCACCTCAATATATCTATCCTCCATTAAATGAATTGGACTTCTCTCAATTTTGTATCCCAACTCCCTTCACCCTAGGTATTTTAAGTTTCACATTTCACATAGATGGAATCACTGAACGAAACACTAACCAAAATGGACTCTTTGATAATTTTGCACTACCCAATTTTCCATAAGGAGAATTACTCAAGAATCCCACAGTATTAAACCCTTTACCATGGTGTACACCATGACTCTATTCTCTATAGGGAAACAATAAATGAAAAAATCCCTTTACCATGGGTATTTCAGTACCTTTGGTGCACAGTAACCCCAAAATGGTAAGATCCCTTATTATTAGGTAAAAAACCCAGGAACCATACCGAACAACTCCAAACAAGCTTCACCATGACTACCACCCCACCTAGAAACATTTTATATTATAACTAAATGTACAAAACTCATTTATTACCCCTCAAAACACCTCTAAACACTCTATCAACACCTCTAACAACCAAAACACACAAATAAATGGTTTAAGAAGATATAGGATATTAAATAAGATATCTATCAAACTATTCTCACCATTAAATTTTTTCATAAAACCTAAAAAAGGGAGATGGTAATTTCCAAATAACCAAAATGTCAGATGATTCTCATAATTATCACTATTAGAAACATGTCCACCACTTATGTACAACATGGAACTTAAAATATATGAAAACAAATTCTAAGATCATAATACTAGGGAATATAAATCTTAAAAAAGAATTACATCAATTCAAAATTGAAAAAATTCTAGTGAATCAATTGAATAAAAATATCCACATGAAATCATTTCATTAGACGTAAAATAATCATCTCAAACATAACAATAAAAAAATCTCAAAACAACTCTAGATACCGAGCACAAATTTGTGACTCATGATCTTATGAAAGTTACAATAAATATTCATGCCTTTATAGAACATGAACCAAGGGAATAAATAAAACATATAGAACATTCCTTAGATAATCATGGATCTTAATTAGCCACTCCAAAAATGTCATATCATCCTCCACATATAGTAATTGAAATTAGATTAATCTTGAAGGCATCAATAGTGTTGAAACAAGTGGAAGGAAATGAGGATCCTAACCAGCTATAGGGTAAATTACAATTAGTAAACCACCTTTACAACTCACCCTAACACATGGGAGATAATTTACTCCCATGACTGAACCACCACATACCATAATGAGGAGAAAAAAAATCAAAAACACATGATCCCTAACCAAAAACCCCAAATATATCATACTCCAATCATCATAAGACTTCTAATTATATTATTCTCCCTTCATCTACTCTAAAATCACATGGACCTTGTCCTTTTTTCTCTAGACCATATAGAGTCTAAGGCAAATTATCACTTCAATATCAATCCCATATAATGAGGATCAATAAGGTTAATCATAAAAATCTTAAAAGGGATCCATGTCGACAGAATAGTGGTGGATTTTTTTTGGTAATAAATAACGACCAACAAAACAATTTACACCCAAGACCCACTAAAATACAAGATAAAAACCCAAAACATATCTTCCAATGTATGGATAGTCTACTGCGTCTTCCCATCCATCTACAAGGGTAATTTTGTTCTAAGCTGTACATAAGAGCTAAAGGGATTTGGACTACAATGCCAAAATCACATGGTAAAACATGAATCCCTATTGAAATAACACTCCTTGGTACACCATGGAACTACACTATCTCATACATAGACTACCTCAGTAGAGAATCCATATCACCTGAGTACATAATACCTAGGAAATGGGATGATTTTATCAAATAGACCATGACCCTAAAATAAAATCACATCCTATTTTGTCTCATGTGAACCTAGTGAAAAAATCCAAAAAAATGTTCTACCATTTCAACTCTATGAGATCCAATTACACAAAAACAAACCCTACGAACTTTTTTTTATTCCTTCACTTGAAATCAATACACACCATGATACGAACTCTACTACCTACTTATTCATTACAATCCACCAAACATGCTTTCTCAAAGAATGAAACATATTAAAAACACCTAAATTCACTACTAGGGGTGATCCATGGAACCCACAAAGCACAAAACCTCATATTACTAGTGGAATAAATAGTCTCCCCTATAAAAAAATCTAATGTATCTTATCATCTGACCAACCTTCTTGGGAATCACTACAAGTAACATAGTATAACATTACCTATACCTCTGAGTCTCCCCACTATTACTCCTCTACCTTCCAAAAAATAGGATTATAGTACCATATAATCTAAAAATACTCTTTTTTAAACATCCTCTACACCAATATGTATATATGTTAACTCCCATATTCCTCTCAATGTATCCTTAGACACTTTAACAATATATCCCTATGAATTCTGGATCACCATGTTAGCAACTATATTTCTTATACTTATGGTGTAGTATATATTGAAATCACAATATTATAGAAACTCCATCCATCTCAACTTATTTAGATTTTGGTCATAATAAGAGAAAATATACTTAAAGATTTTATGATCCACGAAGAACACAAAGTAATCTATATTGATGTAATAGTGAAAAAAATCCAAAGAAAAAAAATGTATATTCTAAGTCATGTTCATGGGTCGAATAGTTATTATCATGGGGTTTTAACCTATTAGACCCATAGATGATCATTTACTTATTCCATATTAGAACACATCCCAAATACATATAAGAATAATTATAAAATACCTCTAACACCACTCTTTCCTATAGTAGTTGAATAATGGGACTACTGATCAACTACTTCTTCAGGTAGTTGATAGTTTTTGACACTTATAAATCAATATAAATTCTTGGTATTTCTTAGATTGAGTTTTCAATAGTGTTGTACCATGACATAAGTTAGATACAAACCTTTTAAAATAGCATTCCAGACCTAGGATTTTTTAGTACTCTGTCACGTTCTTTGGTGTTATGTACAAAACAACTAAATAAACCTTTGATGGGTTCACTTATACTTCCCACAGATACACAAAGTGTCCTAGTATATGCACCACCCATATCCAAAACATTCACTTGGACATATTCCCATATAGATAATGGGGGTAGAGAGTTTGTACGATATCTCTTAGGATTTTCACTTACCTTTATTTTGATTTTGAGTATGTGAGATCGTCATTGGTGAAAATGATTTCAAAATGGTCTAAGAACTCTTGAAACACAATGTTTTTGAGTCCCATGAAAATAGTTGGAGTTTTCCTAACACCAAATGGTACAACCATGATTAAAGTGACAATTTTAATATTTTAAAATATTCTTTAGGATGTACTTTTTCTTAATAATGATTTTACGATACTTGTACCATAGGGTTGTCTTTGAAAACCAACTATCTCCCTTAAATTGATCAAAAAAATTCATCTATCCTTGAAAGGGGATATTGATTCTTGATTGTCACCAAGTTAAATCATCAGTAATACACACAAACCTCAAACCACCATTTTCTATCCTGGAAGACTAAAGTAGAGAACATTAAAGAGACACAATAAGTTAGATTAAGCCCTTATATATAAAATAATAAACTTAGATCCTTAGTTATCATAACATAGAATGTTTTATTAAATACAGAGCCATCAAAATCATTCAAGTACCTAGTTGTAATGTTATCCCAAACATGATGTCACATCTAGCAGGTAGAGTCACAACTTCCTTAGATAAAACATCTGGATACTCCAAAATTACCATAGGAAACATCACTACTGGATCCCTCACCATATTTAGGGTTCATGAAACTAGTTGTGAAAATAATTATTTTGAATACCTATGACACATTTTATAATATTATATGCCAACGAACATTACATTATGATCCTCCATGCTATGGAATAAAATCCCTCTTGGGAAGTAATATACAACCACACACATATAAAGAAACCAATTGTTTCCATGAATATAATTGTATGGGTGTATTAGTAGTAGAAATAAGTGGCCAAATGAATAATGTTTTCCTAAAATCAATTTATAGCCTTGGAAAACTACAAACAATATCAACTAACATTCAACTAGTATAGTCAACACTAAGGGAATTAGAAGCCTTTCCAACATTACATGAAAAACATGGAATAATGCATGAGAGATGAAGGATAGTGATTCTATGGAATAAAAAAAATTAATAAAAAATGTAGACGATAATAAAATTGAAGCTTGAACAATATGTATCCCATATAATACTAGCACACCAATGATAAGAATACTCCCACAACCATCTCTTTAGATTCACTATCCCTTATAATGTGGAAATTCATATCAACTCTTCACAAGCTCATTAGGGGTGAGGCACATCATAGGGATAACCCCAACCATCTTTTTCACCTCTTAGTGGAACAAAATTCTATTGTCCCTACTGAATGATATATATTGGAAGCTTCAGCTTTTGAAAATACCTATGAGGAATATTCTACTAAGGAGGATATGAAAGTCAAAATCCCATGATAAAATGACTCCCCTAGATAGAAGAGAACTGCCTCTACCAGTGTACATGGCATCTAGAGCAGAAACACACAAGAGGGAGGCTCAAGGTAAAGAAACAAGGACTAATATCTCTAGAAAACTGGGAATTAGACCACTGCGATCTACCCTCTTCTTGTCAGAACTTTAACTGTATTAGCATTTGAGATCCTAAATCTATATATTTAGCCATTGAAATGATATAATGGCCTCCCTAAAAATTCATACACTTTATTACATCATCCTTTTTCTATATATAAATTTTTATAGGTAAGGTAAATGGATTGAATATATATTTGATAGTTGGTCACAATTCCTACTCAAGGAATTTTTCTAAGGACTCATCATTTGAAAAGAGGCTAGGGAGAAATGAATAAGGTCCTTGATCCTAATCTTGATCTCTCACAAACATAGGATCCAATTTTTGACTGAGATAAATTCCTAGAACTTTGTGGGCCCCATCATCAAGGATAGAAATTCCTAACTAAACTCCATTAGGAAATTGATCTTAGAGACATTTGGTTCCTTCCTTTCCTAGAGGGTCAATGTACTCTACTAACATGTTCCACTTCTCATACAACATACAAATAATGGGACCCAATACTCAACCTAGAAATAGATTAAACTAAATACAATATCAAAATCCCCTAATATGTGTTCTTTATATAAATCAGTGATGGTCCTTACACACTTCACATAACTATAACACTATAATGTGAGCAAAATCATCCACCAAAACTAGTCCTTATCATATAAGTTGACCAACTAATGTTTTGAAAGATCACATTTTCATGCCTTTCCAACATAAACCATGTTTGAATGATGAAAAACATGATTTTTTACAAGGAGACAAATTATATCCTAAAGGTATGAAATTTATTTATTTAAATTAATTTTTTATATTCAAATCATTTCACTAAAAATATCCCCAATTAAAATAAATGTGTAACCAAGAATGATGCATGTACCGATCCTAGGACTCTACCCAGAAAGTATAATCACTTAACTTATTATTTTTTATGAGATTAAGGTCCTTACATTGGATGGGGGGATAAAATCCAATGTCCTGGCCAATATCCCTTGTATATGTCATGAACTATTTTCAATTGATATTGATTACCTACTAACCATTGTGGTATTCACAGGTGGATATCCTCTAAGCTCCATCTCATATCTCAACCATTGACTCTGATACCACTATATCACAACCCCCTCCAAAGGCACCTTTATTAGGCCATCAATAAAGAGGGATAGTGCCCCCTAACTCCCAACTCTAATAGGTTAGGGGTTAAATAATATAACTAAGGGAACGAAACACAAAATGACAGGGGTTTTACAAAATATATAAAGTTAAAGACAATATATAAGTTGAGAACCACCGATCAATGACACATCACATAAACAAACCACGACCATATTTTAATAAAATCTAATAGTGTATGAAAATGATATTAAGAATTATCACAAAATAAATTACTAAAAGGCTCCTAAGAAGTATCATTAATAGAAACAATTCACTTCATAGTAGTATGTTATATCTCAGTTACTAAATCCCTTTAAATTAAAAGAAAAATATTTTTTTTGAATTTTGGGGTGAGTATGACATATATACTTGGTAGGATCTTCCCTAGAACCTCTCCTAAAATTTTTATAAGAGTATACTAATTCACCATTTAACAAGTAGTTAAACTAAAAAGAACCTAAATGTTTATCTACCCATTCCAAACATCACCAAGGCTCACTCATCAAGTATCACACATAATATAAGAATATTATATCATTGAAATATAATCATAAGTTCCCCACAACCACTTCCCCATTGGTTATCATTCCTGTTCCCCAATATCAAATTCCCTATGATCTTATCCTTTCCATATTATCATCATCATCATAATGATCAAGATTAACTCTCAACCTATTCCAATCAAAACATCATAATAAAAAAGAAATAGCTTCACTCAAACAATTCCAATCATCCCAATCATGCATATAACCTCATTACATTTATAACCATCATAGCAGGATATCATGAAAAAAAGAACGTTAACCTCATGCAATCATCCTATCATAAATAAACCCCACCATGTAACAATGTAACCATATAATATGCTTGATGGGAGCATATGGGAGAGGGGTTATCTTGCCATATTTTCTCACCAACCTGGATGTTAGGAGAACAAACTCTGAATCAAAAACAATATGGTGTTGGTCAGATAACCTGAATATGGTGGGGTGCATGTAGAAAGTCACAGGAAAATAAAATGATTGATATTCATACACAAAACCACGACTTGTATATCACAGAAATATCATCCTATAAACTCATCTACGCCATCGTCTCATCACTAATATCTATTAAAAACCACCACTGCTTCTACAATAGAACCTACCATGAACCACACAATAATATCCAAATAACCATACATAGTTTCTCTTTTAAATATTTATCCATCCAATTAATTATTTTCCATTGTCTTTACACATCATGAACATTTATAATTCATTACCCATTTTCAATGGTAACACATTAATAAGACAACACCCACACTACTATAAATCTATATTTATATTTATTAGGGTTTAATTGTAAATCATTTTCACATCATTAGTTCCAGTCCATCAACCCCATTTCACATTCATTATTAATCTATTAAAATCCATAACATCAATCATTATTAGAAAAACCATAGATTACATGTCCAAAACCATATAACCATACCAACATGAAAAACCACCACCTCATGAGTTATATACATCCAAAAAATAAGATACACACTATTACCAACCACATAACTTTTAACACCTCACATTTCCTCACTGAGTACTATCATGCATACCATTCCAGAATGGAACTAAAAATAATCCATTAATTTCTCATCTAACTACATTAACTCAACTATAATATTCCAATCCATAAACCACATACCTCACAACTATCCCATCACACAAATATTTCTAGACACAAAGAACACATATTGCAACAACACTCATGTAACATCAAGAAACAACTAGCTTCTTAGGCATTTATAATATTTGTTCTAGTTTAGAGATCATTTTTTTTATATAAAAATAAACACACCATTTTTACTACCATATTTAACTATCATTCCAGTATGAAAGGTTATTCTATCATATAAACACATCAATAAGAAAATTTTCAAGGAAATCAATTCACAATAGTAATGGGGATCATATCAATAGTTAAACACCCAATCATTATTTGATTTAATGGGGGGGGGGGGTTAATTTATAAAGAAATTTTGGTGGTTAAAGAACACTTATTTATCATATATTATATATCACTTTGTTCACCATATTTTTTTAGGTGTTCATGCCTTTCCTTTCCAAATAATCCAAAATTGTAGAATCCTAATAAAAATCAAAAAAATAGCTAAAAAACACATGAAACACTACCATTTACGTATTATAAATTATTTATATTCCTTAGGATAACTCATAATAATTACCCAAAGAACCAAATTCATAATAATCCCATTATTTTTATAAAAAAATATAGTATTTTATCACCTACCATGGTATGATGCGTTAATAGACTACCACAAAAAAAGAAAATAAATGAGGATCATCCAACATTGAATTAAAAGGGAAGATATGAAAAACCTATCCACAATAGTCCAAAATCAATATATTCTCTAAAAACAAATAATAAATAGATGAATATTACCTCAAAACCCCTTAGAAGAAATTTGGACAAGGAAGTATAGGTGAAAATGGGAAAGGAGTACCTTGAAATTCGAGAGATTGTCCATAATGATCCCAAGAGTTAAAATGCCCAAAAAGGGTTATTAGAGAAAAAGGAGAGGAACTAAGGTTATCTATACTTTGAAATAATAAAAATTAAATAAATCCAGACATGATCTTACCAACTAATTAAAGAGGATGTTCAACTAACCTCCACAGCAATGTAGATGTATGGGAAATGATTGTAGTATCTCTAGTCAAAGGGAGGTACAAATCATTCATGTTTGAACACCTGAACATCATGTGAATTTAAAAACACATTAAAAAAAATTTACTGCCTCCTATACATTCTCTATGTCATGGTTTATGGACTCACCATACCACAAAAACCCCTTTCAATGGAATAGGATGAAATCCCCAACCTTTTTGACCAATTATGACCAAGTCCATGGCATAGAGAGATCCAACTCAGCATTTCTATACTCCCTCACACATATTAGCCTCCCTTTATTTTTTTTCCACCACTCTCATCTTCCTATGTAGCATCCAAAAATTTAATAATATATTTCTCTCCAAATAAATTTAATTTCCTCAGTCCCTTGTGATATACACAACTCTAAGTCTAAATGAACCATAATATAGTATTCTATTATATCTTTTTCATTAAGTTAATGGAGTGAATATGAATGAATTTTTTTCTGGATAATTATTTATAATGGTTTTATATAAAGAAAATATATTTACACAAAAGTACTCAATTTTTACTAGTCTTTATATGCTTTAAAAATAATATTTCCCTAAAAAATGGTTATTATTTATTTTTGTGAAAAAAATAGTACAATTAATTTTTTCAAATTTTAGAAAATGTATAAAAAATAAACTTCATTTTTGAAATTTTAATGTCAAAGTTAGATTAGAGTTAAATTTTGAGAATTTTCTAAAATGATTGACCTCTCAATGAATAGTGAAAAATACAAATTTGTATTGAAAATTTTCTTTTCATTTAAAAAATTTAAAAATTTAAATTTTGTTTTAAAATACTTATAAAATAAAATTTATTTAATTTATATTATTTATAATATAATTAAGGTTATTTTATTCAATTTTATGTTGGATTTGTTTTATAAAAACACTTTAAACTTTAGAATTTTTTTCTTGAAAACTGTTTTCACCGCATTTTACAGTTTGAATTTTAAATAAATTTATTCCACATCATTGAATTAAATTTTATAAAATGGTTTAAATATTTTTAAACTTAATTGCCTTTTTTTAATGATTCACATTCATTTTTGGCAATAATGAATAGTAAAAATGGTAAAAATTTGTTTATATGGTTGAGGTTAAAAAGTGTTTACCAAGGGGTTATACCCAGAGATTAGGGATGTTTTTTCAATTGAACTTGTATAAATAATATTTTTAGTGAAATTTTGACATAATAGTATAAAACAATATAATATCAATCCATTTGGATTCATTTGGATTAACTATTACTTTATTATATTTTAGTACTTGAAGAAATTCCATGTTTTTCATCTCCCCCACTAATAAAAATACACCCATAATTTCTATGGTTTATATAAATTTTAGCTGTTTAGATCATCCAAAACCTAGAAAATTATATTATAGACTTCCCTATACATGACTTAGAGGTGATGGACTTATTAAAAGACCATTCCATGGGTCATTATGTAAAGACCTGTAAATCCTGTGGAATTGTTTTTTAATACATGGGAATTTTATGAGTCCACCAAAATTTACGACGCTTGATTCCATGGCCTGGTGTGCCCAGAATCAATTTATGAGGTTTTTTTGGTACGTTCAGTAAAAATACGAGCAGGTTTTTATTACTTTTGAACTGATGCTCGAAACTAAAATCCGAGGGCACCGTTGAACTCTCAGTGCCAGTAGTCGCTTAAGGAGACTTTCACCTCGACGACACTTGGTTGAGAATAAAATTTAGTTTTTGGTTTTTCATAAAAAAATAATAAAATAAAGTGAGATACACTTTATTTTATTTAAGCCTCCATGTGGGTCACTGGTAGTTGAAACATCTTCTTGCAAGTTGGAGGTAGGACCACCACACCTTAACCTCCCATGAGAGGTTATGGTAGTGGGGCCCACCCAAACATAACCTCCCACCAGAGGTTACGTCGTGGTGACCACACGGGGCTAGAACCCCTATTGATGGAGGAGATTAAAACCTCTCAACTCCCCCTCATTAATGAGGTAGATCCTCTCCACCTTTCCATTAATTAAATGGATCCAACACCCTTTTTATTAATTCGTTCCAATGCACGAGAATTAATTATGGAGATCCATGTAATTAATTCTCCATTTTTATATTTTGTGCCAACACCTAAAATAATATAACTATAATTATTTTTGGGTTGGAATTGTTGATTAAAGTGGAAACCTTAGGTGCTTTGAGGAGAGGATTATTGGGAGAAGGCCCCAACGAAGAACTCTCACCAATGAAGAACATCGGTGACAATCCTTCTTCGACTTCTTTCCTAGATGCCTATCAGTGTGAAGCATCTTCCATGAGATGACACAGCTCGGATTTGGAAGCGCGCGGTGGGCGCGATGAAAGATGATTCTCTTCGTCTACTTTCCATGACTCCGTCAATGAACGACGCCCAAAAATCAAAGGTAGGGGATTTACTTTTGTGTTTTATCTCTTTTATTTTTCTCTTCTTCGGATAGAAATAATTATTTGCATAGTTTTTAAAAGAATTGTTATTTATCACATTACTTTGATGAACCAATTGATACCACCCTAAAAGTGGAGGGTGCGGGCCAAACTAACATGGCCTGACCCCTACCCCGATCTTATTTATGTTGAACATTTAGTGACGAAGGGGAAATGAGTTGAAAAAGGTGACAACAACAAAGGATGTGCTACCAGTGGCCACCGTGAATCGCGCCGCCCCCGCGGCGCTCTAATGATCCTAGCTGAACACCGTTGGCCAGCGCCGAACTGGCCTGCTCGACTGCCACCCAGCCGCCGCCCCGCCTGCCCGCGGCCTCCCGCGTGCCCTACTTGTGGCTTGTCCAGGGCCCTGTCGGCCTGCCCGGGCCCCGGGCTGCCTGCCCGGGCCTACCCGCGCCCCACGCGCCCTACTCACGGCCTGACCGGCGCCCTGCAGGCCTGCCCGAGCCCCGCACGCCCTGCCAGCGTCCTGCCCATGCCCCGTGCGCCCTGCCCGTGGCCAGATCAGTGCCTCGCTGGCATGCTCTGCTATTCCCCAGTTCCCGGACGAACCGGCCGAGCCTCCCAAACCGGGCCCCTCACAGCACTGGCTGAACCAAACTGGCTGCGACCTCTAGGCCAATCTGCACCCCTCGTGGCGACCTCCGGGCCGAACTATCTACGGGGCATGTTGGGTTGCGCCCAGCGAGCTGGGCTGAACCTAACAGACTATCCCACCCAATGGGCTGAGCCAGAACCAATAGGTCTGACCCGGTCGACCCAGACTAGGTCGGCCAAGAGTAATATGGGCCGAGTCGGTCTGACGGGGTTGGATCAGACCTGTGCCCACTACCATCCTTTGCTTCCTTTTGGCCATATCTTGGGCACCAGTCGACCGGTTGACTAACTGTCAGTGGTGTTGGTAATCTTGGAATGTTGAAATCCCTTTCAGTATACCCCACTAGAGTTCAGGGTAATGTTGAGATACGGTCAGGTTGGATCGTACACGAATCCAACTGGGCCCCCGAGACTAAAAGGCTAATAACTCACAGACCGAGCATCCATTTGACACGTCCTCAGTTGCGTTGAGACCTCAATGATGTGATGGAACTTTGACATACTTCTACGTGGAAATTCTTGGTAGTTGGAGCATCGAAAAATATCTCTTGGAGAGGATCCTCTCGTACATGAGCGTGCGTAGTGCAGAGACCTTGTTGCTGGTTGAGACCTGACGATTGCTGACCGATTCGACTCGGAGTGTTTCAACTAGCCTAGTGGGGAGCACCTTTGTGTCACGGCAGACCCATAGTGGGGAGAGCCTCTGTGTGAGCATGGCAGACCCACAATAATCCCCAGGGGGAGTACCTCAGTAGGCTACGAGGGGGAGCGCCTCTGTATGACGTGGCATACCCACAACGGGGAGCGCCTCTGTGTGACACCGCAGACCCACGGTACTCGACAGGAGGAGTAACTTAGTAGTCCAAGGATAGTGGGAAGCACCTCTATGTGACGCGGTAGGCCCACTATACTCGATAGAGGAGGAGTACTTCAGCAGCTGAGGTTTTGACAGTGTGATTGGGAATGTTACTTGATACTACCCCTAAAATAAAAATCTTAGTTTGAGATGAGTCAGTAACTTTTGTGTTTACCTCATGATTAAGATGGATTACATGATAACTTAGGTACATGTTTGTGCATATAACTAAGTGGGGTTATCTATTTATTTCATGATTTGTGGTTTATTTTTGTTGGATTTTGGTAAGAACTTGAGGGTCTCGGGGTCCCTACTGAGTATCATTATACTCACCCCGGTATGGGATTTTCATTCACCTCATTTTGTTGGATGTAGATGACAAAAATCACTGATTGAGGTTGAGTGGATAAGACTGGATGGTACCCGGAGGTGGACCACTCGAAGGAGACAGACAGACGTGGAGTGCTGTGGAGGCTTTCTCTCATATCCTTTAGGTAAGACTCCCCGGTGGATGATGCGACAACTGTTTACCTTTATTTAGTTTTACTTGTTTTCAGTTTTCTTGTACTTTATATTTGGGCTTGTATTTCTGACCCCTTACTTTTCAACATTCCTTTTGTATATAGTTTTACTTAGTGTTTTGCGTCCAACTTACTCTATTGTGTGTGTTTATAGTTTTTAAAGGGAATGAATTACCAGTTTTAGGGTTTTACACCTATGTTTCTAGCCACCAACCCCTGGCCTATGGAAGGCGGGCTTGGGGTAGTCACAACACGGGCTCCGGGGGATAGGTAGTGACACCTTAAAAGAGGATCTAAATTAGGTCTACCAAAGAATAGGTAATAATCTTACTCGACCTCTTTTAAATAATTTCTTATTTGAACTCTTATAAATAAGATTTATTCATAATAAAATAATAAATTATATATCTTAAATATAATAAAATTTTATGATGCTTATTAACCACATTTATTCACCCCCATTCCATCAAATGGGCAGTGAAATTATCTCATGTGCGTACCTGTGGACTACCACCTCCATAGAGAGACACAATTCAATTTAAATCACCAAATTTAAAGAATGATTATTATGATGGGATTAATTTATATATATTTTTTTATGACATAAATAAACTTTTTAATTATATTATAATTTCTACCTTTTTACCTTTTAATCTATTGAAAAATGATCATATAACTTAGGTATACATGTGGAAAACCACCTCCATGAAGAAATGTGACTCATTTTTACTTTTTTCTTTACATGAAAGGAAATATGGAATGATTTAATGATTATATGTTATATATATTATATAATATTTATTAATTAAGGGTTATTTATGTTTTACCTTTCTTTTATTAAATCCATTAAAAAGTGAAAATAGTGTTCAAGCGTACGTACAACGTATTATCTCCCTGAATCGTGTAATCCATTTTTATATCTCTAAATTTTATAGATTCACATATTTATATATATATAATGAAAACATATTAAATTTATATCATAATTAAACTTATTGATATTATTGAAATATTATCAATGTTCAAGTATAGGAAATATCGAACTAAAATTCTCTTGAAAAATGAAATAGTTAACAGCCATGAAATAGTGATTTGAATAAGGAATTTTTAATAAATAGGTCATTAAATGTTATAAGTGGGTCATATATGATATTATAAGTATTTTAATTACTTATATATATATATATATATTTATAATAAATTAAAATTTATTATAAATAAGTTCAGAGAAATTTTTGAGAAAGTCAGACATGAGGTAATGGATTTTTGTCTCACTTTTATTTATGTGATACAAATTCCACATTCACAACTTGTTTCTTTTATAAGTAATATATATATTCAAGTAATGTATCTTAGGATTATTATAATGAAAATTTTGAGAATTTACATATCCATATAATGGTTTCTCTTTTATAATGATTTTATTCAAAATATTCCAAAGTGGTAAGAGTCATATATTATTATATCATTGTTTATTTAGATTATTTATGATTAAGTTTTAGATGATGATATTTTATGAAATATCTCTCAATAATACCATTATTTTATATATTTATAGTTATTTATAAGGATTTCCTATTTTCTTTTATTTTTCTCTTTTTATTAACTCTAGAGATTGAAATAGTGTTTTTAAGGAAAACTAACTTTATTTCTCTCCTTGTTCGAAAGTAATTTTTATTTCATGTCGATGTTTTCTTTAAAAATATTTACAATGTTGTTTTTAATATTATCTTATGATTTAAGTCATTTTTTCATTTTTAACATTATAAAATTTTCAAAAATGAATATTATTTTCATTTTCTGAATGACATACTTTTGAATTTTTAATAAAAATGTGAAAGAAATATTTGTTTTAACGTACAAAAAATGAATGAAATTTCCCACCATCATAACTACATAATTTTTAAAAAATTATTTGAAAAGTTTCCAAATTTTTTCCCAAGCAAAGTTATTTTCTTAATATTTTATAAATTTTAGGATTTTAAATAATTGATTGTAAATTGAAAAGTTTATTTTCATCAAGAAACATTCCAGTGGTGTTTTAAATTAATTTTTTATCTATTTTAACATCCCTTGATGATAATTATGATTTAATATGGATGTTTTCCAATTATGCCATCCAATTTCATTATTTTAATAGATTATAATGATAAAGATATAGGGTTGATTATTTGAAACCTATTTCATTTCCTTGGGTAAATTATATTACAATGAAAAATTTATAAACCCACATTCCTATCATGATATAATAAGGAATAGAATGGAGAGTGAACCATATTCTGTAAGGTTCATTTTCCACTATGATAGCCTTGGGGAAAAACCTTGAATAAGGATATTATGGAATTGGGAGTGAACCCAATACTCAAGGATAGTCTTATTAGTGAACATTGACAAAGAAATGATTTTCCTTGATTATGAATTTTCCAAAAAATTATGTATTATGTCAATTTTTAGCTCTTAGATCATGTTATTTGATTCTTATTTGATTCATTCCTTATTAGCTGCAAATATTTATTTCATGACTTGTGATTGTGTTCTTTAATATGCTAGGTACAGATTTCAAGTTATAAGTTCATGTTCTCAAACACTTATGATCATGTAATGATTAAGTGCTTATTGATATCTCCCTTTTATACCCTTACTAAGAATTTGATCCCACCCTTTGTTATGTTTCCTATTCCTTGGTTAGGATGAAAGGTTCTAAGTATGATATGTCTTGGAAGGATGCTAATTATGAAGAACATAGTGGGAGATGATGTAGATCAATTATGAACAAGTTATTTGTCTATAAATGTTTTAAAAGATAGTAAGCCTATATGATTGTTTCATATATAATCATGCTATGTATTAAATGTTCATTTAATAAGGTGTAACATTTATGTATAAAAATTATGGGTCACTAAAACTGGTATTAGACTAATATTTGATTAAATTTAGAAACTAGGATGAGAAAATTTTATAGAGAACCATTAGGATAATCCTATGTATAGGAGAACAAACTAATTTATGTTAAATGATGGAGTGTGATTTTATAAGAAAACAATCACTTTCTAGATACTAAAATTGAAGGTGGTTTTGGAATAGATGCATCTAGGGGTAGTAACCCCATGTAGTTCTGGTCAGTTATATATCAACCATTATTCTATAGCACAAGGAGTGTACCCTTACTTTACACTTGAATTTAAACTTATGAGGGATATTCTTGTGTTAAATGATAATTTATTTTTTAACCATTATTAATTATTTCAATAGTTAGTGATTATGAATAACCAAGGTTTAACCAAATGTGGAATAGTGTGAAAAGCCTATTCATAATTTAGAAATCCTACAAATTATTTTTCATGATCAATCACTTTGATTAATTATACATGATAGTCATGATAATGAATTTTGTTTTAGTATGGGATTGAAGATAAAAATATGAAGTTTAGTTTGTAATATAAATCCTTTAATATTGAAGCATGTTATTTGAGATAAGTCATATGAATTCCTTTATATCATGAAAATTATCTAGAAATGAAAATTTTTATTCTCAATGATTAGATGTTGAATTAGCAGTTAAATCCCGTAATATTAAAAATAAAACATTTCAAGTCTATGATTATTCTCCGATTGGAGTTTTTAGAATTTCTCTTCTACAAAAATCATTATCCCCCCTATAGTTGAATTTATTGTTATCTTATGAATGGATTGGCTTTCTGTACATAAATCCCACATAAATTGCTGATGAAGGGAAGAAAAATTTTATATTTCAAACAAAATTATGATATTCTATTAACGAGTTGATAAATATGAACTTATAATATAAATTAAAACCATTATAATCTTCTTGATTCCTATTCGAAAGGTATTTTATTATCTCAAATGGTTGGGGAGAAACTAAACAAAAAATATTTTCCAATTTTATGAGATTTTTTTGATGTTTTCTCAGAATATTTTCCATGTATTCCTATAAATCATAAAGATGAGATTTCAATAGAACTCATACCTAGTGTTTCATATATTTTGAATACACTATATTTGATGACCCCAATTGAGTTGTAGGAAATAATGAAGAAATTCCAGAAGAATCTTGGAAACAGATTCATTCATCCAAGTGCACCACCATGGGGTGTACGTGTTCTTTTTCTTATGATGAAAGATGGATCGATGCAATTAATCATAGACTATTAATAAATTAACTTGATTACAATCAAGAATAAATACCATCATCCCAATATTGGTGATTTATTTGATAAATTATGAGGATATCTGTATTTTTCCAAGAATTATCTTAGATATGGATATTATCAGTTGAGTATAAAAAGTGAATACATTTTTAGGATAGAATTTAACTTGAGGTATGGGAACTTTGAATTTATATTGATTCCATTTGGGACTAATAATTCCCCTTCTATCTTCATAGATTTAATTAATATAATCAATCGATATTACCTTGATCAGTTTTTTGTGGCCTTTATAGATTACATTATAATATATTACAAGTGGAAGGAAGAGAAGGAAGATCAATTGAGGATTGCACTAAATTCTCTAAAGAAGGATAACTTGTATGAAAATTTTACCAAGGTTTAAATTTATACACAAAAGGTTTTATTTTTGAGTCTTATAATCTCAAGTGAGGATATATTGGGGGATTCATCAAAGGAGGAAGTTATTAAACATTGGCCCAGACTAACCACTATGAATATGATACATATATTAATTTTTTTATCTAGATATTATTGATTTTTGGTGGAAAATTTCTCATGGATATTTAATCCACTCACTATTCTAGCTAGAAGGGGGAAAGTTCCCTTAGAAAAATGATGTGAATAAAATTTCAAGGAACTAAATAGAAGGTTAGTCAGTGAAACTATTCTTACACAACCCTATAATGGAGAAGGTTTTATTTTTTATAGTAATTCATTGAAGAATGGACTAGGTTGTGTCCTCATCCAGAATGGTATGGTTACAAATTATGCCTCATGAAAATTTAATGTTCATGTGAAAAATTACCCAACTCATGATTTTAAGTTATCTACTGTAATTTTTCCATTAAAGGTATGGAAACATTATTTTTATAGAGAGAATTGTGATATATATATTGATCAGAATATTTTAAAGATTATATTCACTAATAAAGGTTTTATTATATTCTAGAGAATATTATTGGAGTTGTTTAATAATTATTACTACTCAATACATTACCACCTTCGGTAAAAGAACATGGTGGATGATTCTTTTAGTTAAAAGAATCATTATAGATTATATTTGATGAGGATAAAAAAGACACAATATGTTTGGATTTTCTAATGATCAGTTTGGAAGTATTTAAGGAAGGGGAGAAATATTATCTTTCTCAAAGGAGTGTTCAACCATATACTTGGGTGAATATTAAAGAGGCACAGAAGGAATATGTATACTTACAAAATAAGGTGATAAATATTCTTGGTTTCAACTTTAATTATGATGGAATAATAAAATTTTCTATCTATGTATGTGATCCACCCATACAAGATTTGAGGAATAGTTTTTTGTTCATGTCCTTAATTCATCATTATCTATTCATCCAAAAAGTATGAAGATGGAAAGATATCTGAAAAAGTATTTTTGGTGGGACACTATGAATAGATATATTTTAGTTTTTGTATCTCAGTGCTTGGTATGTTAGAAATTTAAGGATGAGAGATGAAAGACTAATGGGATGTTATAATCATTACCCATACCCGAATGGAAATGTGAAATCTTCACCATGAATTTTGGATAAAACCATTTAAACATTGTTAGATATATTTATTTCTTTTTTTATGGATTTTAATGTTGTTTGGTATCAATAGATTCCTATAGTCGAGTTATCCTACAAAAATTGTCTTCACATGAGATTTTATATGGATCCTTATGAATGCCTCTATGTAAATAAGTGTAGAACTCAAATATATTGGGATTAAGTAAGAGAAATAAAGATATTGGGATATGATTTATCTGAAGAAATTGCATAGAATATTGGAGTCTTTTAGTATCACATCACATAATCTTAGAGTCGAAACAATATTTATGATGCTAATCATTAGTGAAATCCGAAATTCCAAGTTAGTGAGATGGTATTCCTATGAATTTTTTCATGTAAATGGTTATGAGATTTAGTAATAAAGGGAAATATAATGCCTATTTATATTGGCCACTTTGATGTTGTTTATTGAGTATGGATGACATGTTATTGCATGGAACTTACACTAAACCTCACTCAAATACATGATGTGTTTCATATATTTATCATAAGTAAGTAAATTCTTGATCCTTCACATATACTGAACTGAAATGTTGTAATACTATATCATGATCTTTCCTATAAAGAATAGAAAGTAGAAATATTGTATCATAGAGATGAAGAGTTGTGGAATAAGACTACTAACCAATTTAATGTTATCTAGAGGAATTAGAAATTTAATGAAGATACATGGGATCCCAAACGTGTGATAAAACTGAGATATAATCATTTATTAATATTGGAGTGGTGAAATTTGAAGGGGAAATTATTTCTAATGGTGTATAAGGTTACACCCTAATATTTTATTCCATATTTCTCTTTAAATAAATTTTATTTATTTGATTACTTGTGGTATACCCTACTCTGAGTCTAAATAAACCATAATATAGCATAATATTAAAATCTTGTAATTATATAGGTAGACTGATTATGGGTAATCACATTTTTAAAATTATTTTTAATGGGTTTAGATAAATAAAAATATATTTATAAATAAGTACTCAATTTTGAGTAAAGTATTTGTATGCTTAAAAAACATTTTCCCTCAAAATGGTTTTCATTTATTTTTGTGAGAAAATAATATAATTAATTTTTAAATTTTTTTGTTTTTTTTAGAAATTTAAATTCATGTTTGACATCCGCATTTTGAAATTATCTTAGCGTGGAATTTTGATAATAAATTGAAAAGATTTACTTTTTAATGAATAGTGAAAAATACAAATATTTATTGAAAATTATATTTTGATTTCTAGTATTTTAAAAGTTCCATTTTGTTGTAAAATAATATAAAAAGTAAAATTTGTTAATTAATATTATTAAGAAACTAATTGAATTAATTTTAATTAATTTTATGTTGGACGTTCATATAAAAAGTTATTTTACTTATGAAAATATTTTTCAGGGAAAACTACATTTTTTAGAATTTTACGGGTATCATTTAAAATTAAATTATATCACTTCTATGAATTGAATTTTAAAAAGTAAAATAACTATTTATAATCATAATTTTCTATATTTTTTAATTATTCCAATTTAATTTTTGGTCATAAATAATAGAAAAAACTTGTAAAATTGTTCATCGTGATTAAGGTTAAAACATATTTACTGGAGATTAAAACAAGAGAAAAGTGTGATTTTTCTAATTAAACTTGTAGGAGTTATACTTTGTATACATATTTTTACTTCAAAAAATAAGACATTTTAATATCTATACTTTTTGAATCATTTTCGTTGAGTATGAATTTATTATATTTTAGTCTTTTAAGAAATTATGAGTGTGTCCTCTCTCTCACTTATAACAGTATACACATCCTTTCTCCTCTTTCCTCTTATAACTATTTATATTGAAAAACCCCTACCAAATTTTCTTTCAAAACTACCTAAACATGAATTATAAGCAGTAGTATTCTTAAAATACCATTCCAAGTCCCCTTAGGAAAGGATCTAAAGGAGGGATGTTTATAGAGAGGTAATCATCTCACCCGACCTCTTTCAAATTATTTCTCCATTTACCACCACTAAATATACGGCATTTATAATGAATTAATAACCATAATATATTAAACATAGTATAATTTTATTATTATTATTATTATTTAACCACATTTATTAACCCACTTTTCATCAAAAGGGATGTGAATGTTTCTCTCATGCATATGTTTGGACTACCACCTCTACAAAATGATACAATTCATTTTCCATCGCAACCATTCATGGATGGTTATAATGATTAGTTTTATTTTTATATATGATATTTATGACATTATTATTATTAAAGAAATAATATATCAAATCTAACATCTTACCTTCTAATCCTTTGTAAAATGATAACGTCTCTTGTACATAAGAGAGGAATATTATCACCTTCATGAAGTGATTTGATTCATTTTTAATTTCTACTTTAAATGAATAATAAAAAAGATATATTTAATGAATATATATATATATCATATATATGAAATAATAACTGTCATATAAATATAGATTATTATTTTCCATTCTTAAATTTCATCAATCGAATAGTGAAAACGATGTTCATGTGCACGTATGACCTACCATCTCCATTAATGATGTAATTCATTTTTCTGTCTTTACCTTTTGCGGAGGACTCTAAATAAATAAATATATTATATTTATATCATTTTTAACATCCATTATATGATTTAACCATGATTAAATTACATCGACTAAAACTACCAAATTTAAATTCTTGTAAAATATTAAATAGTTAATACACAAAAACAACGATTTTAATATTAAATTATTAATAGAGGCGTGTTGGAATTTTATAATTAAATAATATTTGATATTATAATTTTTTACATTAAATTGGTATATAAGTATAATAAATATAAATTTATTATATAGGAGGTTAGAGCATTTTCAATGCAATTCAAACTTGAGGTAAGGTATTTTCATCTAACTTCTATTTCTGTGAGACACATGCCATATTCACTAGTTTTTTCTTTTATATACTGAATATAATGCACCTGAATTTATTTTATTAATATTACCATAAAAATTATAGGGATTTACACATCCTTGTATGGTACTATATTTCATGAGATTTTGATTTAAGCATTTCAAAAGTGGTAAGGGATTTATGTTACAATCTTATTGTTTATTGGGACTATTTATGATTAAGTTTTTGATGATGAAATTATATGAACTATATCACAATAACCTCATGAATATTATTATAATCCATTTAATACTCTCGAATACATATTTTCCATTCATTTCCCCTCTTTATGAATTCAAAAGACTAAGAGATTTTTTTAAGTAAAACCGACTTTATTTATCTCTTAAGTCAGAAATAATTTTTCTTCCATGACCATGTCTTCTTGAAAATATATTGAAGATGTTTCCAATATTATCCAATAATTCTTATAGTCATTTCTACCCATGTTTGTATTTTTAAAAATGTTTTAAAGTAATAATATATTCATTTTATGAATGAATTAAATTTTAATTTTTATGAAAAATTCGAAGGAAGTTAATGTGTTAATATACACGACATGAACAAAATTTCCCATCGTATTGTTTGGTCAATGATTTAGAGATTATATTACATGTTTCAAAGGTTATTTTCAAATAAAATTATTTCCTTAATATTTTGTAAAATTTTATTTTTAAAATAAGTGATTTCAAATTTAAAATGGTATTTTCCTCCAGAAACGTTTTTATGATATTTTAAATGAATTTCCATCTCTCATAACATCCTATGAAGTTAATTATTATTTACTTGGGAAATAATAAAATCATACCATAAACTTAAACTTTGTGAATGTATTATGATAATAATGATTTAAGGATTATTATTTTAAACCTATTTATCTTCTATGGGTTTATTAAGTTATGAAAAAACATTTTAGAAACTTGTTTCTTTTCTATGGGTTATACTATATGACATGATGAAATATTTATTAAACTCATTTCCTTTACACAAGTTATGAAATTATGAATGTTTTAGGATCTTATTGAATGCATATGTATGATTTTTATTATGTGACAGGTGTGCTTTTAATTATATAACCCTCAAATAAATTGGGTAAATATGGATATCTAACGAGCGTATGGGAACTGGAATTGGGGTGAAACTAGTTTGGTAAGGGGAAATGTCCACAATGAAATTCTTAGGAGTGAACATTGACTATGGTTATAATGGAAGGAGGAGTGAAATAAATCTACTATGATATTATTGGTAGCTACCCTTGAATAAATAAATTATTTTCTATGATTATATGCCACAAACTTATGTCTTATACCAATTTAAGCCCTTATGGCTCACGTTCATTAATTAATTTATTAATCATGACTTATGAACTACCAAACATTATGTTATGACTCATGATTATGATCTATTACATACCAAGTATGGGTTTAAAATGTTTATATCATTTTCTTATACACTTATGCTCATTTTATGCTAAAGTGGTAATTGATATGACCCTTATTTACCCTAACTAAGCTGTCAAGGACACAATTTCTAATATTTCCTTTTCCTAGTTTATAAATAAATATTTTAATTATGATATGTCTAATAGGGATGTTAGTTATGAAAAAAAAGTGGTAGATGATGTAGAGAACTTATAACCAAGTTTTTTTATATAAGTTTCCAAAGACACTAAAATTATACAATTATTTCTTGGTTCATTATGTTATATATTCAATATTCATCTAATAGTTTTAAATATTTATATATGAAATGTATGGGTCACTATAACCTATAATTTTAAAGGTTCCCATTTTAGGTAGGTGCACTAATCAAATTAAAAGACCACCAAAATGATATCTCTAGGTGTTTTAGACCACCCTTTTTTCCAACGACATAATTCCCCCAAACTCTATAATCAACACAACATACACCAAGTCATAGATCTTTGCATTATTTACAATATATAAAGAATCTATAAGAACATCAACAACTATAGATGATTCAAACTCCATAGTGTTTTTAAACACAAAAATGACTAACTCCCTTAACATTAGCTACAAAATTCTCTTTAAAAAAATCTATATAACTCTAAATGACATTTACCATGACCACCAACACACATAGATATGAAACATGGTTTACCAAAAATTTCCCAAATTCATCTCAATCCCCCCCCCACAAATCCTCTTAAATCTATCTTAACACCTCCATCAACTGAAAAGAAACAAAATAATGTGTTAGGAAGTTCTAGGATGTTACATAATTCTTCTTTATCAATATTTAGACATCATTACAATATAATTTCTAGTTAACCACATTGAATAGGTATTGAAATTTAATTAAAAAAAATCTCTTATTGATACTCATAACAATTTAAACTTTCAATTTAAAATATTGAAGTAATTTCAAACATGGTCATAAAATAATAAAATAAAATAAAAACCTTTTATAGATTAAATATAATTTTGATTAAATCATTAAATACATGTCTCTATTTTAAAATAAATCTATAATAATTCCAAGGATTCTTATTTAATCATTTAACAACCATATATAACATAAATAATAAATATATTAATTTAGTATATTTATTTAAATTATTTAATTTTGTTTCATATTTTTTCTATTCCATAGTTATCAAAAAAATGGCCAATTCTATTATTACTAGAATAGATGAAATACTCACCCAAAATATATAACCAATTTTTTATTTAATAGTATTATTACCATATATTTAAGATTAAATTTAATCTTCTAGACAAATATGGAGACTTGAATAAATATGGAATGAAATGAATTGATAATGGTCTCATACATAACTACTTGTAACACCCAAAGTTGTTATGAACCTTTTTGGAATAAGTTAAATTTATTTGATTTATTTCATTTCAATCAACAATAATTTAATTTTTATTATATGCTACACTATGTTAGGTTGGTGCTACATGCACCATCGGCTTATCTTGTGTTACACACGACACTTAGTTGTAACCAAACAATGATATATTTTAGTTATTTAAACATGAATGTTGTAACCAAGTCATTAAATTTAGTAGTATGAATAGTAGATTTTTTTTTTAAAATATTAGTTTTATATAATGTAAATGTCATGATAATAAAATACATAATTTTTGGTAAAGTCTTTATATGTTTTTAAATTACTATTTTCTCTAAAAAATATTTTTATGTATTTTTTTGAAAAATAATAAAATTAATATTTTAAACTTTTAGAAAAATAATTTGATAAAATAAACTTATTTTTTTAATTTATAATATCAAAATATTAGAGGGTGAATTTTTTAGATTTTTCTGAAATATTTCTTTTCTGGATGAATAGTGAAAAATATTGACTTTTAATTGAAATTAACCTTTTCATTTAATTTTTTTATATAGATGAATTAAATTTTAATTTAGTTTTAAAAAATATTTAAATATATTATATATATATATCCAATTTATTCTATTATAATAAATTTCACATTTAAATTGGATATAAAAACAATTTAATCTTTTGAAAATTTTTTCTTTAAAAACCAGTTGTCTCATCCATTCTGTTGGATTAAATTTTAAATTAATTTAATCCAATTATTTTATTATAATTTGGAAAAATGTATTCCATATTTTTAATCATCATAATTTATATTTCATTATAAGGATAAATTAATTTTTTACCCAAATGATTAGTGAAGGTAGTTAAAATTAATCATGCCGATTAAAAGAAAAAAAGTTTACCATGGGACTAAAATTTACAATTAAGTATCAAATGACGAATAAACTTTTAAAAAACCCACTTTATGTCCATACTTGTAGTATAAAACTTCATATTTTGAAATTTTTTCATTATTTAAGCATTTTTATATAAAAACGTCGGTAAACCTAACATTACTTTTAAAAAGGCCATGTGTGTTCTCTCCCCCACTTACAAAAGGAAACTTTCTATTCCCCAATATTCAAAAAATAAAATCTAATTAGTTTTGAAACTACCTACCCCAATAACTTTTCCACTTCCCTCTAATAATAATATAATCCTTCCTTTGAGTAGAAAGCTATCTGAGGAAGTCCTTTGTTGCAAACCAAAAGAAGATACCTGAAAAAGAGGTAACATTTATCAATGAATGTTTATGTTTTATTTCGTACTCAAAAACATTTTATTTTTTATATAATTATTATATAATCACATAATTATCTGAAATATACTAATATTTTGTGATGTTAATAGTATGCCTTATAAATTCACACAATTCTATTAAATGAGATACATAATCATCGTTCATGTGCACGATGGTCTACCACATCAGGAACTGATGTTGTTCGTTATCTTATTACCACATTTATAATTTAGTAATAATGATGTTTTTTAGTTTATATATTATATTTATTATATTTATGATGTTATTGTGATTCTATAATTTTTATATCAGACATACCTTCCAGATTCTATTTTTGTGGGAATATGATAATGTCATTTAGGTGTACAATGAAGTATCACCTCACGAAGCGATGAGATTCATTAATTCTTTACATTAATTGTATTATGAGTGGATTTAGTAAAAATATTTGATATATATGACATAAAATTTATTCTATAATTATAATATATCATTTAATTTTATTTATTTTTACCCGACAAGAAAATGAAAATAGTGTTCATGCATACGTACGACCTATCGTCTCTATGAAGAACCTATCTCATTTCCTATTAATTTTATTTATAAATCATTAAAAATTATTATATAATATATATATATTATTTATATCACGGTTATCATTCATAATACGATGAAATAATTTTATAATTAAGAGGACCAAAACTAATAAGTCAAACTTGTACAAAAAACAAAGCAGTTATTATCCAAAATAAAAATTTAGCATTGGATTGTTAAAAGTGTAAAATAAAGTCATAGGTTAATAAGATATGTTATTATATATATCAATATAGTTATTTTATAGATATATAATAAACTTATATTTCTTATATAGGAATTTTTAATCAGTATGATGAGAGTCCAGACTTAAGGTAAGGGATCTCTGTCTCACATTTATTTTCTGTGAGACACAAGACATGTTCACCACATATTTCATGTATGTAGTTTGTATATTACCTAGGAATTTATTTTATTATTACTATAATGATAATTATTGGGATATAACAATCAATTTTAGGATTTAAATTTCAACGGGTTTATGGTTAAAATGTTACCAAATAGGTAAGGGGATTTTTATATCAATTTTCCTTCTTTGAGAGGTATGTTATGTTATGAACCAACATTATTTCATGATATATATATAAAACACATTTTAAATGTAATATCATGATGTTTTTAATCCAAATGATATTTCAGGTTTCATTTTTTGTTATTATTTCATGGAGTTTATGATTCAATTTTACCAAAGTGGTAAGAGTATTGCTACAATGTCATCGTTTATCATGAATGTTAATGATTATGATTCCATTTATAAAATATTATCATCTATATATAAATAAATCTCATTAATTTACTTATCATATGTTTATTTATGATATTTTCATCTATTGTTACCATTATTCTAATCTTTGGTACTCAATATAATTAAAATGGTTTTTCAAAAAATACAACTTCAATTCTCTCTTCAGTAGAAAAGTTTATTTCTCTAAAAACCATGTTTTCTAAAAATTGTTTCAAAAAATTTATCCTATTATAAAATAATATTAAATATGTATTTTTAGCCATGTTTTACCTTTTTAAAAAATGGTTTCAAAAGGAACATTCATGTCACTATCGGATCAAGGCACATTTCTGAACTTTTTACAATGAAAAAGGAATGATTTTTTAACATATACAAATGTAAAGATTTACCCACCATCTTAAACATAATTTCTTTGAAGAATCCTTTTCATGTTTACAAGGTTATTTTTGAAGAAAATATTTCCCTAATATTTTGTAAATTCATTGTTTTTAATGTGTTTTTTAAAGAAATGTTTTTTCAAAAATATTTTATCTTTTAAAAAACATTTTCAAATAGGAATGAATATTTTATTAAGGAAATGTTTTAAATTAAATTTATAATTTAGTTTAAATATATAATAACATCCATTGGTGTTACTTATTTTTTAATGGGATATAATCCCAGGGTAAAATTCATATTAATTCTCTGAATGGTTTATGTTTTGATGGTATGATACTTATAAAACTTGTTTCTCTTCTACAAGTTATATGTACATGAAATTTTTTTCTCTTACATTAGTTATATGATTACAAATATTATTATTTTCATGGGTTATGATATAATTGTGAAACCTTTCTCGTTTTCAAAGGATAAGTAATGATGAAATGTTAAAAGGTAGAATTTTATTTCATGGGTTATGATACGATGAATGATTATGATCTTATGACACAAATATGTATTATTTCATTATGTAATTGGTGTGGCCTATATCTCCCTCTAATTAATTGGGTAAAGAATTATAAATCATGGGATAAACATAAATGAAATGGGATGTGAACTCAATTATGTAATATAGGGCTAGAAGGGTAAGTGAACTTGGTTCAGTAATACAAGGTTCAAACGAGGTGTGAACTCAATTCAGTAAAAGATGTTATACTACATGATGTTATTGGTAGTGAAACTTGACTATTACGATAATATTTTCTATTATTATCAACATTACACAAATTCCATGTCTTATGCTCTCATTCCTCATGTTATTTTATTCCCTTATGATTCATTTCTTATGAACTGCTAATATTTTTGACATGAATCTTGATTATGATCTTTCATATATAGGGTATGATATTATAATGTTATGATCATGTTATTATACCCTTATTCTCATGATTATTCATATATATATCGCTTATTTTCCCTTACTATGAGTTTAATCCCACCCTTTCTTATTTTTCTTTTCCACAGGTTATGAAGATATGTATTATGTGTGATGTGTCTAAGAAGGGTGTTAGTCTTGGAAAACCTAGTGGGGGATAATGTATCTCAAATATATCCCAGTATTTATGTTTCCTTGTTTCTAAAGGCACTAAAAAATACATTGTTTGGGCGTGTGTTTGTGTAATGTAATAAATATTATACAAAATGATTTAATTTCTATATATGTTAAACCTAGGTTGTTATAGTTGGTATTAGAGTAGAGGTTTAGTTATCCTTTAGAAACTTGGATGATAAAACCTTAGTGAGATCCTTAAAGAAATGTATAAGGAAGAGTCTATAGATGAGTTAAATTATAGGAATTTTTCAAATAATTATGGTAAAAGATTGATTGACAGGTTTCCTAGAAATACATCCCTTTCTAGATACCAAATGTGGATGTGGCTCTGACATAGATGTACATATGTGTAAACCCCCTCCCCCCTAAACCACTGTATTGATCTATATTCTATTGGGAAAGGGTGTATGAAAATGAGCCTTATTGCACACCTAGTTTGACACTTCCTAGGGATATGATTTAGAAATTCACACACTATTTATGAACCCTCTTTAAGGATATAAATAAAATATGACTATTAATAACCTATAAAAAACCAAAGGCATCACATATTAAAGAATATAGTGTCATAATTTATACATCTTATAAGTGATTTCTATGATTATGTAGTTTCACACTATTATTATTGTCTATTAGTCTATAATATTTGGTGATAGTCATTGGATGGAACCTGAAGGAACAACATTAATGCAGAGTGAAATGACAAATGAAATGGTTTTCCTTATGAGAATATGAATGTTATAGGATATGTAATGAAAAATCTGGTGGTTATTCTCATACAATGGAATAAAACATCATTTTAGATTTCTACCATTTGGAAGTTCATAAGACATGAATCATAATCAAGAGTCATGGAATAAAAACTCCCACATTATTTTATAGGGTCCTTTAAACCACTAGTTCATGAACATTGGTTCAATACCATCGAAAATATATTTTTATTTCTCAAATGTTCAAGACATGAAAACACCATTTTGGGTGTCTATAATTTGGAAGGTGAAGCAGATCAATGTTGGACACTTATCAAGAATACGAGGAAACAAAATGAGATTGTCTCCTTGGATTGAGAAAATTTCATGAACTTATTTTTCAATAATTAATGTTTTTATATTCATCATACAAATATGGAGAAAGAGTTCCTTGAGTTAATGTAAAAGTATGATGAATCTGTTGGTACCTATGGGTCTAATTTTAGAAGACATGTGAGGTGTGCTTTAGGTATTATCTTCCTACCTGAGAGTAAGTTTGGCTGATTATTCAATATATAAAATCCAATTCAATGAAGATATTTATCCATAAAATACTTTTTTAGATATGAAGATATTTTTAAATGTATTGTCAGGGTGGAAATGGAGGTTGGAGTTACATATCGATCTCATGGCTTTGATAAGAAAAGGTAGATGAAATTCAAAGGAAAATATAATAACAATGGAGATAAGAAGATTAGTTTTCCTTTGTGTTCATGCTATAGGAATAATCATGGATGAAATTCCTTAGGTGGAATAATAAATGTTTTAATTATAGAAGGTAATTCTATTGGGAAATTGATTGCTGAAGTGATGGAAATAAGTTTTCTAATGATGTGAATAGAGAGAAAGATGCATAAAATTCACCTCCCCCACTTTAGTGCTTCAATTGTTAAAAAATGGGAATTATTATAAATAGTTCCCAAATTTTAGGGTTAATGATGATGATTGATGTTAGAAACCTCTCAAGATGCGGGAAAAAGGTAAATATCAGGTGATAACTATTTAAAATGAGGGTTGTTATAACAATTCGAGGAAAGGAACATTTTTTATCCACTCTAGAACTGACAAGATCTTATTTCACTCGGTATATACCGATTATTTTATGTCTAAAGAATTTTATATGGGTATCAAGATTCCACCGAAACAATTATATTTTTAATTAGTAGTAAAAACCTCTAATGGTATGATGATCTTATATCAAGGCTATGATTCCTCTCTGGTCGAAATTGGTTGGAATGTGATTCCTGTAAATATTTTCATTATTCCTCTTGTTAAATTTGATTTCATCTTAGGCATGGATTAGATTTATTTTCATAAATACCGTATTAATTTTCATATAAGGGAATTTATATTTTATATTCTAAACCAACCTATGATTGTCTATCAATGTGACGATAAGTAAAATATTATGATGGAGATTACATCTATTTATGGATTTTAGTTCCCATTCTGAAGGGATGTTTATCTCAAATGGTTGGGGAGAAACCTGACATCAATAATATGTAAATTTTATATAAATTTGTTGATTTATTTATAAAATATCATTATAGACTTCCACTAAAACATGATGTTGAGTTTTATATAGAACTGATACCTGGTACCAAACCAATTTCAAATTATCACTATAAAATGGGCCCAATTGAGTTGCAAGAATTAAAGAAGAAACTGTTGGAAAAACTTGACAAGTGATTCATTCATCCAAGTGTGTCACCTTGGGGTACACTTATTCATTTCGTTAAAAAGAAATATATGTTGATGTGATTCTTCCTTGATTTTCAGGAGCTGAACAAGAACATTATCAAGAACAAGTATTCTCTTCCCTGTATCGATGACTTCTTTGATCAACTATGTAGAGCTTAATAATTTTCAAAGATTGAACTTCATTCTAGATATCATCAATTATGGGTCAAGAAGGATATACACCAAATGAAATTCCATACGAGGTATAGAAACTATGAATATATATTTATAGCTTTCAGTATTACTAATGTCCATACTATCTTAAAATATTTGATGAATATAATATTTAGAGATTACCTCAATCATCTTGTGATAGTCTTTGTCAAATAACCTCTTATCTACTCAAAGAGCATGGAAGGTCATGAATATCACTTGATAATTTTACTAAAGACCCTAAGGGAGGGGAAAATATATGAAAAATTTACAATGTGTGTATTTTGGAAGAAAAAGGTTTCATTTTTGGGTTATATAATATCAAGAGTAGGTATATCAGTAGATCTATTAAGGACATGGGATATTGAATATTGGAACAGACCAACCACGGTGACTAAGATCCATAGTTTTCTTGGTATATCTAGATATTATAAATGGTTTATAGAGAATTTATCATGAATATTTAATCCCATGATCAAGTTAACCTGTAAGAAATCCAAGTTCCTTTGGTCAGATGAATGTGAGAAAAATTTCAAGGAACTGAAGAGAAGGCTAGTAAGAATGTATAATCTTTCATTAACCTATAGTGAAGAAGGGATTGTAATCTATAGCGATGAATATAAGAAGGTACTAGGATGTGTTATTGTTTATAATAACATGGTTATAGTTTATACCTCATGAAAACTAAATATTCATGATCAAAATTAACCAACTCATTATTTAGAGTTTGTAGAGGTAATTATTGCATTAAAAATATTGAGTCATTATAATTACCGATAAAAGGTGATATATATATATAGATCATAAAAGTTTAAATTATATATTGACACATAAGGAGTTTAACATTCACTAGAGAAGATGATTATAGAAGATGAAGGACTATTACTGCTCAATACATTACCACATAGGGAGAGTGAACAAGGTGGATAATGATTTGAGTCAAAAGAATCATGCTTTCTTATCTATGATGAAGATCACAAATGTTCCAATATTTTACGATATTCAAAACATGTATCTTGAAATCTTAAAATAAGGGTAAAATATTTTCATGCTCAATTGAATGTCAAATCATCTATCAAAATGAAAATTTAAGTGGAACCAAAGGAATATTTGGAGCTACAAATGGATTTTAGAAATGATCAAGAGTTTTTACTTGATCACGATGAAATGGTAATGTTTAGGAATAAATTATTAATTTATTTCATACCATATTTGAAGAAGTATTTGTTTATGGAAGATAATAGTTCTACATTCTCTATTAATCCTAGAAGTACAATGATATATATAGATTTGAAAGAGTTATTTTGGTTGAATGTCTTGAAGATGGATATCATAGAATTAGTATCTCGGGGCTTGGTATGTCTATAATTTATATTAAAAATAAGAAATTATAATGGGTGTTAACTTTATTACCCATAAAAAAATGGAAATTAGAGAACTCCACTATGGATTTTGTTGTGGACTTCCCAAAACATCTTAAGGGAATAATGGTATATGGGTGGTAGTTGATCACCTTACTACGTCAAAACACTTCATTTATATCATAGAGGTATTCTATTAGGATCGTATTTCTAGGATATACATTAAGGAAGTTGTAATGTTACATGGAGTACCAGATTTTGTTGTATCTAATCGAGTTCAAAGGTTGGCCTCAAAGTTCTAGTGAAGTATTAAACAAGCTCATGATACAAAATTATGTTTTAGTACTTCTTATAATCCTTATAAATATGGTGTTTATAAAAGTAAAGTTCAAACACTTTTGGATATGTTGAGATATTATTATTTGTTTTTCAAAGGTGTTTGGGATCAAAACCTTGCTCTAGTTGAGTTTTATTACAATAATATCTTTCAACAAAGAATTCATATGAAACCTTATGAAGTACTGTATGGGATGAAATTTAGATCTCTAATGTGATGGAATGATGTTGGATAATAAAAAATCTGGGATCCTGATATCGCTAATGAAATATTAGATAAGGTTAAGTGCATTCTCCAACATGACAAGGATAGTCATTGTTAGAAGAAAAGTTATACTGATAACTGCCGATGAGATATGTAATTTAAAGTTGGTGATAAGGTGTTTCTAATAATTTCTCTATGTAAGAATGTTTTGAAATTTTGGAAGAAATAAAAACTAATACCTAGGTAAATTGGTATCTTGGAAATTATTAATCAAATCCGGATGGTATCATATTTCTTTGTGCTTCTAACAAACCTATCTAAAGTACACAATGTGTGTATAAGCTATAACCATACTGCAAAGAACTGTGGGAGATTAATCCATTGGTATATATCGGATCTATAACCATGGTTTTAAAATTACATTTAAAAGACTATGCCATGTTCCAATAGGCTTATGGGAAACCGTCCACTGAGTCGATGACACTATACCTACTCTTTTGAAAATGTGGTTGTAGTATTTAAATATAATTCTCACTGAAATATTTAAACCATAGACCTCCTTTATAAAATCTAGTAGTCTAACCTCTTCACAACATATGATTTTTGATATATTAATATATATATATATATTTATTTATATTTTTTATGTCATGGTTATAGGTGGAAAATCATGGAAATAGTTTTTCCCACATGATTTTTTCCCATTCTTACAAAATAATGATATACCCATGAATTTTGGAAATTAATTAGTATATGGGTGATATATACACATTTTCTTGGGAGAAACATTGGTATAGGTACTGAGCCAAACCTTGTACACATAGTTTTTGGAATACTATGGGTATAGGTTTTCCTATAGGATTCCCATGGAACCTCTAATAAAAAACTATTTATATGGTTTTTAAAAATTGTGACTATAGGTTCAAAAATAAAACCTATAACAATAGTTTTTTGGAAATCCATCAGTATAGGGGTGACATATACCAACAATTATTTCCAAAAATATTGGTATCAGCATATTTTCCTGGAGCGACTGCTTTCTAGGTCTTTTGTGAACAATAATAGAATTAATTTTTGATACTTTTATAAATTAATTTTTTAAAAATAAAATTTATTTTTTAATTCATAATTTGAATAATTTCATTGGGTTAATTTTTTGGTGTTTTTCTAAAATATTTTATTTTTGAATGAATAATCAAAAATACTGATTTTTTATTGAAAACACATTTTTTGTTTAATTATTTTTTATAGAAGAATTATATTTTAATTTGGTTTTAAAGTATATTTAGTTAAATAAAATACATTTTAATCCAATTTAGGTCATTGGAAACAATGTCACATTCAATTTTTTTATAAAAACATTTCAAACTGTTGAACATATTCTCTTGAAAAATTCATTCTCTCACCTCTTCTATAGAAATAAATTTTAAATTAATTTATGCCACTTAATTTATTTAATTCAGGAAAGTACATTACATATTAGGAATCATCATAATTTATAATTTTTAATATTTTTAAGTTAATTTGTTTACCAAATGTATTAGTGAAATATGTTAAAATTCATTACAATGATTAAGAGAAAAATGAATTTACTAAGGGACTAAACTTTAATTTTAAGGGGAAATGACATAGAAACTTGTCCAACAACCATTTTATAGACATATTTTGACCATAAACCATAATGTATAAATTGTTTTTCAATATTTTATCCTTATTTTAGGTAAAAATAATGGAATACCGAACTTTATTTTCAAAAAATCTAATTGAGTCTTATCCCCCACCAATAAGAGGGAACCACATATTCCCCAATATTCACACCATAAAATAATTGGATCGTTAAATAAGAACCTAAATAACTGATCCACTTCCCTCCATTCATAATATAATTCTTCTATTGGGCATAAATCCAACCAAGCAATTCCTTTGGTTTAAACTAATAGGAGATATACAAAGAATTGGTAACACTCATCAGCAAATGTTTTTTCTTTTATTTCTTCCTCAAACACAATATTTTCTATATAATTATTATATAATAACATAAATTTATTCAATATAATACAATTCTTTTATGTTAATGGTATGACCTATAACTTCACACAGTTTTTTGAAATTGTATACACAGTCATCATTTGTGTGTACGATGATCTACCAACTCACGAATCGATGTAACTCGTTCTTCCATTACCAGATTTAAATGTTCATAATGATGATGGATTTATTATTTATATATTATATTTATGATATTTATGATTTCATCATGATTATATATTTGTTATATTACACATACCTTCATTATTTATATATTTTTGGAATACGATTACATCGTTCGTGTGAACGGCGGACTACCGCCACATGAAGTGTTGTGATTCATTCACACTTTACATGGAATGTATTAAAGATGGTTTTAATAAAAATATGTTATATATATTACATAATAATTATTATTTAATGATAATATACAATAAAATTTTCTTACTTTTAATCTAAAAAGAATTTGAAAACAGTTTTCATGCGTATGTATGGTCTACCTTCTCCTTAAACAGTGTATCTCATTTATTATTTTTTATAGAATATTATAAAAACTTATATAATTAATATATATATATATTGTATATTTATATCAGGGATTTTATTATTATATATATTATTAAATAATGGTATAAGAAATCAAAAAAATAATATAAAATCAAACATGTACAAAAAAAGTGGTTATTACCCGAAATATAACTTTAACATGGAATTGTTAATAAAATATTACTATGAAGGCATAAGTAAATAATATATGGACTTATATTTATTAAAATTGTAATATTTTATATGTATAATAAAATTATATCTTTTTTAATGGAGGTTCGAATGAGTATGAAGAGAGTAAATACTTAAGGTATGGGATCTCCGAATCACTTTTCTTTTTTATGAGACATCAGTCATGTTCACCATCCATTTATTATATGTGGAATGTATATTTCCCATGATTTATTTTAAAATTATTATTCAAAAAATTATTTGGATTTAAATATCAATTTTATTATCTCTATTTGATGGGGTTTATGGTTGAAACGTTACAAAATATTTAAGGGTATTTTTTTCTCAATAATCTTTCTTTTGAACGTATGTTATGTTATGCACCTGCATTCTTTAATGAGGTGTATATATAGCCCACTTGACTAGTAATATCATGAATATTTTAATCCTAAGGGTATATTTAATTTCATTTTAAGTTATTCTTTGATGGGGTTTATGATTCAAAGTTACCAAAGTTGTAAGAGTATATTGCTACAATCTCATCATTTATTGGGATTTTTTAGGATTTCGCTTCCATTGATGAAATATTTTGATCCATATATCATAAAATCTCATGAAGTTTATTCTCCTATGGTTATTAATGATATATTCATCTACTTGTACCATTTTAAATTGGCACTCAATATAATTTAGAATTTATTTAAGAAAATATTATTATTTCTCTCTTTTGTCAGAAATCTACATTTTCTCAAAAAAATGTTTTCTAAAAATGTTCTAAAAAAATATTATAATATTATCAAATTATTTTTAAAATAAAATTTAACCTGTGTTTTACCTTAAAAAATGGGATTTAATGTAATATTCATATCATTTTCTAATCATCTAACTTTTTAAAACTTTTTACAATGACAAATGAATGTTTGTTTACCATGTTTGATATGTACGGAACTACCCACTACCATAACCAACATTTATTTGAAGATTAATTTTCAATTTTACATGTTTATTTTTAATTAATGTTTTTTCCTAATATTTTGGAAATTGTTTTCCTTCATAGTGGTTTTCAAGGAATTTTTTTCTAAATGTTTTATTTTTAAAAAAATGTTTTCAAATGGGAAATGATATTTCCTGAATTGTTTATATGATATTTTAATTTTACATTCCATATAAGATGACATCTGTTGGTGTTACTCATTCCTTACTTGATATATGATACAAGGGTAACATTCATATTCATTCACTGAATGGTTTATGTTTTTATTACATGATGTTTATGAAACACATTTCTATTACATGGGTTACAGGCTTATGTAACCCATTTCTCTCCTGTGGGTTATATTCTTATGAATCCTACTTCTTTTCATGATTTAATATATGATTATGAAATTTATCTATTTTTCACAAGTTAAAATATTATTAAATGTTTATGATACTTATTTCATTTTATGTGTTATGATATGATGAATGTTGATGATCTTGTGACACACATATGTATGACTTAATTATGTGGTGGGTGTGATATATATTTATATCACTAAAATTCATTGGGTAAAGATTTATAGCTCATGAGATATACATGTTTATATTGAGAAGTGAACTCTGATAAATAATACTGGGCATTAATGTTAATTGAACTTGGTTTAGTAATATAGGACTAGAATTGGATTTGGGCCCAGTTTTGTAAAGGAATTTGTTTACTATGATAGTCTTGGAAGTGATAATTGACAAAAATGAAATGATTTTATATCCTTATGTGTATTAAATAGATCCAAATATTAATATTCCACAAATCATTTCCTCTTATATGAAATTCATGATTTTTCTGATGTATAGCTATAGTCGGTGGTCTTTCCATGTTATTATATAAAAATTCATCTTACTGTAAAATATCTTCTACCTGTAAAACTCCTAAGAGGTGACATCCCTAAGTATTTACCTATTTTTCATTTTTTAAAAATGTATTCTTGGTTATTATATATGATATAATATAATCATAATATAATAGTGATTGTATTATGCTTTTTATACAATTTAATGAAATAGAACAAATCATTTCTTAAACTACTTCTCAAGGTGCATCAAAATTTTCAACGCAATTATTCTATCCAGACATGGCTTCCACGTGCTTCAATAAGATAATATTTCTCATTTTCATATCCGATCTTGATATTATATCAAATTGAACTTTAGAAAAAATACTTATATATCCCCTTGAAAACTAGCATTCTCATTTCTCCAATTACCATGACCACATCCATAACACTTTCCCAAGTATTATTGTATAGATATGATGAACACTATATGAAATTCTCCCAGTTCTATTTTTTATTTTTCTAACATGATTAATTTAAAATAAATATCAAATAAATGTTAATATTATGGAATTTTTGATAGATTCAAATAATTTTGTTTATAGAATTTCATTCATCACAATAATATCCTACTATTCCTTAACACATCAGGTTGTAGATATTTTACAAAATTTTACATAAGTAACAATTCAATTTTGATTTTTTACATCTTGTATTATTTTAAAACTTTGTCAATGTATATATTATGAATATATCTGAACAACCCCATTGATATATCTTAATAGGTACTATTTCATAAAACACATGTCTCTAATTTAAGTCGTTCTTAGAGAAATATTTTTTATCTTAATATTAACAAACTATATGAAATATATATGTTTTAAATATGAATTTAATGACAGAATTAACTTTAAAACAATTATAAATAACACTAACCTATTATAGAATTTAGTCTCATGATCTTTCATAATAAAAAAACTCTCTTATGGCTTGATATATACAACTATTCTATAACCATTATTCTATATTTAACTAATATTTTTTTGAAATATTCATACCTTATTGGAATTACATGGTTCTACCAACCCACATGGTTTCATAATATAGAAATAATTCAATTTATTTTTTCAAATAAGGTTTTATTGGAATATATTTTCTAAATTTCAGGATCATATCATGTTGTCATGATAAGTATTATTTTAAAAAAATCGCCTGTTGACTGGTGAAGAAAAGGTCTTTTTAATGTCATTAACATGATATTTATTGAAACCTTTATGACCAATAATGTATAATAACTACTAAATTTGACATAAATATCCAATTTTTTTCTTGAATACCCCCAAAAATATATACAATAAATAGAGAAACCTTGAAAATATTGATATGGATTTAGGTACAAGGAATCCATTTTTGAATTCGTACAAACATTCTAATATTAGCATGTTTCAATTCAATTATTACATGTAGGATATGTACTACTTATTCTAATTGAATAATATATCAACTAAAATTGTTAATTAAATCCACTTTATGTTTTAATGATTCTTATGGAGTATGTGTCACTTAAAAATGTTTTCCCACTAAGTCTTACAGAGTTTATGTTACTATGACAACAAATGTGAATATAAAGACTTGACTTCATTATAGTATAGCTTGACACTACTATTTAAAAATATATATGCTTCCCTATTATATAAATATATTCAATCACTACACTAATAATTTTTTTTAATAGATACTTATATCCTAATATAATTTTAATATAATTAACTGAGATGCAATTTGTGCTTACTTGATTCACGTTTATTTATAAAATAATCTTTTAAAAATACATTACATCTAAACATATAAATCTTTTATAAAATTTATTTCTAAATATTATAACCTATAAAATAACTATATATCATTATATTTCTAATATGGTTAGGTTTTAATAGTTTTATATAAGAAACATGTCTTGAAAGGAATTATGGAAGACCTACAACAATCATAAAATGCACCATCAATCCTATTTTTCTAACATTATCACTATGATGTGCGTAATTTAATATGGTTTTAGGAATGTATACACTATAAATTTTAATTATTGATGAATTATTGTTTAATAAATTCTCTAATTAACAATCTTTGTGCATCTTATATCTTTTACCAATTATATTCACCACTCTATGTTTCATTACTAAAATCTCATAAAGTAACTCCATGATGTAAGTGAATTTACCTATATATTCTCCTTATAAAAAAAGTATCATGCTAAAATAATTATTTTTTTATTTATAAACTTTAATTTACAATATTTTCTTTATACTGAAACATTAAATGTAATCATCTTAAAATACATATGATTCTTATATGTAATGAGTCTAAACACACTTCTAGGAGTTTCCATGACATTTACTTTTAGTCTTACTTAACTATGAATACTACTAATTATATATTTAATAATGAATATAAATAATCTAGGTGGTAGTGATGATAATATAGGATTAATGTATAATTTATTATCCATACAGAATCACACCTTTGATAACTTGTCAATATAATCAACCAAATTGAGTACATGTTCACTAGATATGTATTTTTTCTTTTTTTACACTTGTACTATATAGTTAAAATCTAATTTATCATTATCCTCCATTTATACTACTCAGGTACTTGGATACGCGTTTTTGTAGTGTATGCATCCATGAATGGATGTTTCATCATTAACTCTACCGACATTGTTGATAAAATGACTCAATGAACATATGATATATTCTAAATTTTCTTCTTATAGATATCCTTCTTACCCTCACCCATTCCTTGAGGTGGATGATCAATAATCAGGGATTTTAACACATAAAACAAATTTTCCTATTGTAATTAAGTGCAGAAACAAATGTATCACTATTGAAAATTTTGTTTTAGTGAGGAGCTTTCTTTTTATAGGACTGATCATATTGTTTCAATGGTTAAATTCACTAATATTTACAATAGATAAAATAATAATATTATTAATTTATCATGGTTACAAATTATGATTATTTAATTAATTAGTATCCCATTATTCTATAAAATCCCAATATCCCTCATTATTAGATTTAAAATATCCATTTAGTTAGATATTTTGTTATCAAGGATTGTATTTCCCTTTAAATAACCCATATAGAGGGCTTATCAAATCATTAAAAGGTATTTATGTAGGATTTTGTTTTCTAAATACATTAACATATAGCTACTTGACTTATTGAGTGGACTCACCTATCCTAAAATCCTAAACTCATATTTTATCAAATCTTTCCTCCATGTTAAACCATGTTTTGTGGTAGAAACTATTTTTAATTATGACATGATTAATTCAACCCAATTTTTTCATTAGAACTACTTAGTAATTTAACGTATCATGATAAGGTCCAGGCCAATACTTTTAGCAATGGTTTCATTAAAAATCAAGTAATGACAAGAATTTTATAACTTAACATTTTGATTAAGGTATTTTGTTTAACTAATGCATAAATATTTATTTATTTTATTCTTCAAATTCTTCTTAATATTTGGTTTAATTTACCAAATTTATTAACCATGTTCACTAATATTATTTATGAAAAATAATATTATTTGATTTTATCTTTATCATGTTTTTTAATTTATTTATCCTTTTATGATCATGTTTAAAATTGAAAATATACCATGCATCACATAAATATATAAATAACCATTCAAAGAATAAATAAAATAAAAACGTGATATGTCCATGAAATTTTATACTGTTTAATTTATGGAGCAGTGATAAACTATCCTTACACCTAGGGGAAATTTCTCCTTGACCCAAATGCTTGACTTGAGTTGTAATATTTCTCAATTTCATCATGTATTTCCATGGTTGGATTCACATTGACTTAAGTCCTAAACTACTTCTTCGTGTTGAGTGATCCATCCTTTATAAATGTTTTATCACTCAAATTGAGGGGTAACATAGGTTAAGGTTATATAAAATTACCTTGGACAACTAGTCTAAAATATAGTAGATAGGGTTGATGATTTGTAAGTTATCATATGAAATTTAATAAAAATATCACATAAAAAAATGTAATAAATAATATTGAAATAAATAAATTCAACACATGTAGGGGTCATTCAAGATCTCGATCAATAAAAACACACAATAACTAGAAATTTAGAATTTATATAATTAATTTCAATTATTTATAATTAAGGAAACTTTACTATATATAATTATTTAATCAAATATTTATTTATTTATTTAAATATTTGTTATAATACTTTATTCCAAATAATTTTGGTGGCATAATAAGATTATAATACAATTTTTTGGATAAATTATATAATTTTAATTTTAATTAGAACATATTTATGTATTTTATATGTACATAGGATTTCAGATGACATGTAACTTATATATCAGATTAAATCTATTTCTAGTATTTTAGTCATACATGTCATATACTATAACTTAACATATTGTGTGAAACACATTGTGTAATGTGTGACACATGCTATGTGATGTGTGATGCACACTGTGTGGCATGTGACTATTGATTCCATTTGTTGAATTTATTATTGATGATGTTTCCATATGTGTTTTGTGAGTTTGAGATGAAGGGATGAATCCTAGATAATTTTTATGGATTCACATTAGGGAATTAGATGTCATTGTTGGAAAATTCACCATATTAAATGTGATAAATTTTTGAACTAATCTTAATGATTATAAACATTTTCAATATGAATTTGATTATGTGTGAAATGTTTAAAAAAAGATAAAGAAGTCTATGAAAATAATTATTTACAAGAGGATTTGTAGATTTCCAAGAAAAGGTAATTGGATAAAGGATTTAAAATATTTCATTAAATATAAACATTATTCCATGAGGAGAAGACCATGAAAATATATATTATTTTTCATGAAAATGATTTGAAATAGATTGGAATTATTTGTGAAATTTGATATCCATTTTATGAATGTTTAATTAAAAAACTAACGAACTACCCAACAATTTGAATGGATCCATATCCACTGTGTAGGCAAGAAGATCGACCTTTATCCATCCCTAGTAGTCGTAGGAGGAATCATAGTTCCCATATATAGTTCCGTAGGATTGGAATCTATACCACTTATAGGATCATGTGTATGGAGGTTCCTGGGTGGACTATGCAGGTGTGGTGCAGACTGGTGCGGGCAGTGTGCGAGTCAATTTTGGTTCTAAAAACCACTTCTAACTTGTGGATGAAGTTTGAGTGCTTTATATGTTAAAAAATCATAGATTTAAGTCATAACTGATGTGGTAAATTGAGAATGTGGCTACTTTTACTCCACTAAAAATGATACACATAAAACATAGGTTATCCGATTTGATTGATCTATATTTTCTATTTTCTTCAAGGGATATACATCTTCTTTCCTCACTCAAGGGTTATATGGAGTTTATTTATCAATCATTAATGAGCTATGAAGATTATTCTTGAATCCACTGGTCTAAACCGAACAACTCTTATATGTTTAAGAATGTCAAAATAGCCTCCTCTGATCTATCTGATTTTGAAGCACTCATTTTAAAAGATATTAATTAATTGTCATGAATAAAGAGAATAACTCAAATAGATAAGTTTTATATAATTAATTCATGTACAAAAATATATTTATAGCTTAATTTAATGATTTATAATGATCAAAAAGTGATATACATTTAGTTTCACTTTCATGTATATACAGTTAATTGTGGCCAACCAGTGATATTGGTGAGGCCATATGATTAGAATTAAACAGTGCATATAATATTTAACTCATTATAATATCTGAAAAAATGATTTGGTTATGCCACATCCTTATTTTACATCTTTTAAGGATCAAAATTGATAGTTTCAAGGATTTATTGATATATTGAGATATGGTGTAATGCATGAGGTTGTACCATAAGAAAATATACTGATATTTGTGTTTCTAGAAAAATTACATGGAGACACATCATGTTTAATTGTATTTCTATAAAATAAAATACATGATATTTGAGGTTCTATAAAATGAGAGGGTGATAAACCATGTAATAATCACTACACCACAAGGGCTTATGTGCAACACGTTGGAAAAATGTGTTACGTCATAACAGCCATGAAGAGTAATAAATGAAGAATTACTGAGATCATAGATATTCAATTACCACGTTAAATAAAGTATAAATTCCTTTTATTTAGGGGATTTATATGAATATTATTTAAAATTAGTGATAAATTGGGAATTGATAAACTGATTAGAATGAGAAGATCATACTTCTATAAAAAAGGACATATACAGAATTCAAATATAGAGATATTTTTATGTGATTATTGAGAGAATATTATTCATGATAATTATATTAATATAAATATGTGTTGTAGGGGAGAAAATTAGTGAACATATTTTCAAGATATTTTCAAGGACATGTTACTTCTTTTTATCAAAGAGAGATATTATGCCTCAACACCAGCATTACTAATGTTCTTGAGGAAGTACATGAGAAAGTCAGATGTAGTAAAATCATATATGAAGATCAATAGAGTATCTTATAGTGGATAACTGAGAAGAATAAGGAGCTTGTTACTGGGGGGTATAACCAATAACTGAAGAGTCTTAGGTAAAAGAAGTTGTTCAGGGCGTATAACTATCCAATATAGAAGAGTTGGATCATTAGTGGGTATAAGTTGTATCAACCAGAGGATGACTACTGGGGTGTATAACTAGTTACTTCCTAAAAAATTATAATTTATAACAATATTAAAGTACATAGACCATATTAGACAAACAATTAACATTGTAAGGAGTAGGTAGTTTTAGAGAAACTTGTAAATACTATTTCTTTCTAAATATTATATTACTAATATACATGATGTGATATTAGAGATAATATTTGATTGGATCAAGAACATGAACAATGTTTAAGAGGTTGAATCTAAAATAGAATGAATTCATAAATACTATGTGCCACTGATTCACCCCCCCAATTCAGTGATATCTAACGATCCACTGGATTGTAATATTAGTATCAAAGTGAACATCAAACCAAAATATCTAAGACATTTTTAGGATGGAATATTATAAAGTCTTTAAAGAAATAATTTCCCTAATTTTAAAAAAAATAAAAAATGGATAAAGTTAAGATGGAATGAAAATAATAAGAATTAAATATTATTTCCCTTAATGAGAAAATTGATAATAATGATTATTCCAAAAATTAATTATTCTATATTGATGAGGTTAAGAAGAAAAATGTCAGATAAGTAGAATAAGAAAATATTATCAAATATTTCAAGAACAAGATGGATGAAAAAGAATAACAACATGTTGAGACTAATTCAATATATCATCTATTTCAATATTATTTAATCAAATCTATATTATACTTCACCAATTTAAAAAAATAAAAAGTTGGGGCCTCTTTATCTAATGAGAATAAAGGTATGAGGGAATAACGTAAAAAAATTTATAACAATGCATGTGTTAAATCCAAATTTAAACTAGTTTCATCCCTGAAACATGATATTCATTATTCTACATAAATGGTAGAGGATATGAATACAATAACGTCACAAAATCACTAGAAAAAATATGGTTTAATTTTTAGAAACACAACGGTAACAAAATACCTGAAAAATCTAGAATCCACATAAAAATTCAAAATTCCAGGGGGTTTTCTAGTGTTTTAGAAGGTATGAACCCAAATACTATTCTTGATTGTTTAATATTACTTATTTATGAATGTGGTGAAAACCCAAAGGGATTTATTGTGAGAAAAAAGAGAATTAAAAATTAAAATAAACAATTAGTTCTAGGAATATGTCAAATCAATAGTAAGGTCAAAAAATCATGTTTTAAAAATATAAAAAGAGAGGTTACCTATGTTACTAAAGGGAATATGTTTCATAATAAATTTTTTATAAGTATTGAAAAATATAAAATACTATGATAAAGAAAACATCTACGTATTAGGAACCATTTTATGGGAAGAAAATACATGAACAATCCATAATGGTTTTTGACAATGAAGAAATAACATCCCCTAGTAAGACTAGATAAAATAAGAAAGTAAGGATGAGAGTAAACTCTCACCCATGTTGAATATTCTAAATAAAAAAGATGTTTATCCTTATTCCCTATTATTATATGTTCTATTTGTTAAAATTCATGTATTTAATAGAGAATTTTTTGTTATTATGGATTTCATTGGTATCCATGATGATGAATGACTGTGTCCCTTGAGGGTGGGGGGGATTAAATTGAGTTTGGGGAATACGAATCAATATATCATTATTAATTCTAAATTTTATTTATTAACAAGAAGTTCTTAGTTGTTGAAAAAATGCGAGAAAGAGGGATTAATTATTTTCTTTGGTATTAGAACCTTTTTGTGTGTTTATTGAAGTGTGTGCAGGATAATGTATTTATTGTCTTAATAATCCCCATCCTGAGTGTTGAGAATATCTATGCTTGATATCAGATGTGTTTATTTGTTATATACATCTTATAAAACCATGGTTATACCTCTCTTGTTTTCTAAAATAGGCTATCCCACTTAGGATTAAGTTTTATTAATAAAAGTCTATTTCTCATGTATTGTGTGATATCATTACTTCTATTAAGAATAGGGATAACTTGTTTTTGGGAAGAAATAATTTGACTATAATACCCTTATAACCCTTTTAATTTGATTTTAATCAATGGGTATAAAAAATAATATTCCACATATTGAATTTTATTATATATTATGATATTAACAAGAAAGAAAAAGAGGTATATTGGTAATACCAAGTGTTTCATTTGTTATCAATGATGTGTGAATATGTTTTTGGTGACTTTGAGATAAAGTGGTGATTCCTGGATAATTATTATAGATTCACATTTTGGAATAGGATATTATTCTTGGAAAATTATCCATGTTAAATGTGCTGATTTTATGAACTGTTCTTAGAACATAAATACTTATAAAATATAAATTTTATGATGTGTACTATGTTTACAACAAGTTGAAAAAAGACCTGGAAATATTAATTTTCCTGGAGATTTAAATATTTTCATGAAGGATTTAAAGAATGTTTTGAAATATATAAATTATCACTTGATGGAAGACTAAGAAAATATATATTATTTTTTATGAATAATATTTGAAATGTATTGGAATTATATGATAAACCGACCCTTAAAAGGGGGATCATCTATAATAAAATAAAAAGAAAGCCTTCAGGCCATTTGAGCATATCTAAATGAATGGATCTGTAACCACTACATAGAGGGGAATAATGACCTCTAACTATCCATGGTATATTTAAATGGAATAAAAACACCCACATGGAGCATACTAGGATAAGAATATAGAGAGCCTTCAAGATCATGCACATAGAGGTTCTCAGGTGGACAACATAGGTGTGGCGTGGACCTAAGAGTGCGGTGTGTCAGTGTGTTGTAGGTTCCAAAACCTGCTTCTAGGTTATGAATGAAGTGAAATAACTTTATGTATTATGTTAACCATTAATGAAGTCATAAGATATGTGGGATATAGAGAATTTAGTTACTATTCCTTCACTAAAAATGATACACATAAAATATTATCTATCAAATTTGATTAATCTATACCATATGATCTCTTCTAGTAATCAATGCCTTCTTTATTTTATCATGGGTTATCTAAACACATTTATCTACCATTGATGTGACAAATAGATCATGTCTACATCCATGTGATTAAACTGAAGACCTCTCCCATGTTTAATAGAACTAAAAGAACCTTGTGTAATTTAAGAAAGTTCAAAGAATTCATCGAACATGATATTTATGAAATATATTTCACAAAAATAATAGATCCATTGGAGATGTCACCAAGGATGAAGTCAGGTGTATATAAGTATTAAGATCTAGATTTGATGATCTGGTATGATCAAAATGTGATATACATGTAGCTTCAATTTTATGTATATATAGCGCGAATTTGAAAATTAACTGAGACCCACAGGTAATATCGACAATTCTATGTGAAGATAACGAAATTCTACAAGGTTTGTTATATTTATCACAATATCTATGTAAAAATAATATAGATACACCACATCCTTGTTTTATATCATAGAAGGTTTGAAATTGATAATGTAAAGATCTTTTAGCTACATGGATCTACTACGTAAAGAATGAGGTTACACTGAAATAAAACATGTTGAACTTTACATTTTCGGAAGACTACATAGAGCTAGGTTGTGGTGAATGGTATTACACCATAATATTATACTTTATATTTTTATTTATGTAAAACAAGAAGGTGTTTCATAGTGGAAGAAGCACTACATCATAAGGGTTTATGTGCTACACCATGGAAGAACAAGCTATGTTGTAGTATCCACACAGAGTGATAAATGTGGAATCACTAAGATCATGAAGACTTAAATACCAAGTGAAATAATGTATGAAGATAATGTATTCAAGAGATATAAATTAAGATATGAAAGTGATTTTAAATGAGGGATCAATTGATAATCGATAAATTAATTTGAATGAGAGGAGCCTTCTACTAAAAGTCAGGATATATACAAAAATCAAATATGCAAATATTTGAATCTGATAATTGAGTGAATATTATTCCTTAGAAAATTATTGTTATAAATATATGCTTCAGGTGGAGAAAATTGGTGAGCATAATTAAATTACCATTTAGAGAACCCAATAAATATTTGAATTAATGATAGAAGGTGAGTCTTGATAATAGCATTGTTTATGTGATTTAGGAAGTACAAGAGAAAGGAAGATCTTGAACGCTAATAGAGGAATATCCATATATCATATTATTGTTTATCATGATGAAGAATAAGAAGCTTATGATTAGAAGGTATATCCAGCTACTTAAGAGGCTCATGTTGAAGAAGATGGTTGGGTGGTATAACCAACAGAGGTAGGAGAGTTGGATCACTATGTTGTATAACCATGATCAACTCAAGGATGACTATTAGGGTGTATAACTAGTTACATATTAGACCATTCTAATTGATAACAAGATTATAGTTAAGATTACTTATTTGGGGGAATAACCAATATGTAAAGGAGTGTTTATTTGTACCGGACCATTAAAATATTGTGTTCTTATCTCTTTTATATAACTTTTATAGATGGATTGAGATTAGAGATAATATTTTAGTGGAAAAATAACCTGAAAAAAGTTCATAAGGTTGAACATAAAAGAGAATGAATTCATAATAAAAAAGTTCCACAGATTCACCCACCTATTAATAGTATCTAACTGGTCCTTTGATTCTATAATGACACACATTATGTGATGTGTGATACACACTGGGTTACATGTGACACATGTTGAGTGACATATGACACAAGTTGTATGACGTGTGAAACATGATGTGTGATATGTGACATATATTTTTTGTCATGTGAAACTTGTTTATATAATCTATATCATGTACTATGTACTTATAAAACATTTATAATACCATAATATGAATACCAATATCGGATTTAGTGATATATACAATATGTAGTTATATGGTTTAATCCATATAGCCGTTGTGATATGTATGACCACATGAAAGATCATAATATATGTGGAATGTATCTCTAAAAATGAGTATGTGGTACAAGTAATGTACAAAAACTATTATGTTTCATATATTTTTATATTTTATATGCTATTATTTATTAAACATGTACACCCACATGAAATTCTAAAAATCACTAAGCTTGCATGAGTTGTTGAAAAATTATGACACATAGTGTGTATATCAATCTATACATCCTGTAGTCAATTATATCATTTAATTTCTTCTTATTCTAACCCATATAAAATTTCTAAGACCTTGGTATGTACCATTAATAAGTTGATACTTGTTACATGATGTGTACTAGCTAGCTGAACACCATTTATTCACAAATGTACATATCCCTCAACAAGTGGTCAATATATACTGTGTAATGACACTACATATTTGACCATGTGTATTTACATAATTTATATAGGGTCAAACCAATTTGGGGTTACTTAATATGTACTCCAATTACAGGTTGTGTAATTATTGTCAAATTGCATGACACACTAGCAGTCAATATATGGTGTGTATTGACATAACATTTTCTTTCACATGATGAGCCAAGAGTTACATGTTGTGAACCATGTTTGAGTTAACCATAGGTATATGGTGTGAAATTTACCATTAGATGGTGTGTATATATTCCACATGATGATTGACCTTGGTACCTACATATGGTATCATTAGGAATTCTTCAAGAACTTTTTGAAAATTTTCATTGTATTCTTCTGTATATGAAGATGGATGAACACATTATCATGATGTTGAGAATAATAAAGAGATTCTATAAATGAAACAAAATTACAATAAAATCGATCAATTAAATTAACAATAATTATAAATTAAAATTTGATCAATTTGATACTACTTTAAGGTTCACAGACAAAGATCAATTTATGGGAGAGTTACCAGTTTTGATTTAAAATTTCTTCCAATTAATAAATGTAATGAAATTGAAAAAAAACCCCAAAATCACCTAGAGATGATATTTTCTTATATTTTATAATTTATTAATAATAATAATTTCTTAAAAGGTGATAATCCGCATGATAAATTTTGGATTCCTCTCAGTTTTCACTTTTGTTTATACTGAGAATCCAAATGAGGACTCCTCTAGTTTTATCCACACATGCTGCATGAATCTCTGAGTAATGTACTTGAATATTTATGTGTTAGAATAGTAGAGAAATGTGTTTCATGTTGTATGTTGTTGATTGTAATAATGGATTCTCTTATTCTCTATATGTTACTAAGGGGGGGGGGGGATGGAAGAATTTTTATCCCTAGGGTTGAGATAGTTATTGATAGCTTCTTTTGTGAATAAAACAATCTCTTTATATTAAACATTATATAATAGGTATTTTATACTTTGATCTAAGAGAAATGATATTTTCAAAATAACAGTTTATCCAATTATTTAGCCTATGTAATCCATATGACAATTATTATTATTATTATTATTTCAATGTAATGTATTAATTTATATATAATTTATAAAATAAATAAATTAATATCTATTTAAATGATATTAAATTAAATATATCATTTCCATTGATCCATTAGCTCAGATCATTAACCCTTTCATCGGATTTATTAAACCGTGAATATTAACATATTTAATTAAATAAATATAATTCATTTTAAAAATAAATAAATTTTATATTCACTAAACTAAGGAATAAATATTTATTTTAATATTAACATAACTAAAAAATACTTATAGTAGTATATTCATTAAACTAGTGAAAAAATGACAATTTATTTATTACCTTGTGAATATTAAACAAGAGATAAAATTCAACTCTTATATTCTAAACTCAAAATTATCATGATTGAATTTATGTGATCAAATTTACATGAAAAATTATTAATTAACAAGACAAGTATAATATTTGTTGTTAATATTAAATTTAATATAATTTATATAGATTCTTTATACAATTGCTGTGTGACCCTATATGACACTTCCATAGGGGAATGAGGTGAACTTACCTAAAATCAAAAATCAACATCTAGAATCACCTCAAAGAACCCATAAAAATTTTGTTAATATTACAATAGCAATGAATTTCATATGAATTGTACTGTGTAATATAATCCCTTTTTCTACAAATCAAGTAGGATTCAAGCTTTTTTTATAACCATATATTAATGATTTATCTTTGTTTGACATTATAAAATAAACTCATTGATGAAATATCATATCCACTGATTTAATTAGACAATTACCTTTCAATTAATTGATTATTTATATCATATTCCTTTAAATGAGAAGGGATAAATCCTTTATTATTCATTTAATTTCATATCATTTATGACATTCTCGATATATAATATACTATGTCCCAAGCATATGTCATAATGGTTTTCATCCACACATCAAATTATATGATTCATAATAATCATTGATAATAATCTAAATTATAAGGACCAATACATACTTTCATAGATAGAAATACACAATGACAAATAAAACATGTTTAATTCCAACTAGTAGTTCTGTCCTCACGACTTACCGTTTGGGAGATCACCAATAGTGAAATTCCTGAGAAGTATCAATGTCTTATGAGATCCTACACCTGATAGTGAAGCATAATCTGTGACCCATTAGACATATGCTATCTTGACCAAAGGACACAATTTTAAGGATTTTTCATAGAATCTCTCAGTTATCATTATAGAAGGTAATTTTTATAACCATTAACTATAATTGATAGTTTATAGAGAATATCTCAAAAATGTTATTTATAAGAACTACCACTATGTGATAATCTATTTATTAATATACGATTGATCAAAAGTAAAAAACAATAGTTCTAGGATAATAAATCTTATTCTCCCAGATTATTATTCAGGTTTAAAATAGTCATTTATGAAAACCTACCAATAGAAGATGGAACTAGACTCATAATGGATGAAACAAATAATTGAAAACATAGAAATAACAATCACTTCATCACTGTGTGATGAAGTTCAAACTTTTCTTTGTGAATAAATATACACTAAGAAGAAATTATATAAAAGTGTTATTTAGGATAATTTAATAAGATATGAATAACACTTTTTACTAAAAATTATAATGATTTGAGAAACATATTTGAGAAAAACAAGCATGTGTAAAAAATATCATGGTGAAATTATAATTGAAATAAAACATCCATTTTTTTATTTCCATTTCTAGAATTAACTTAAATATGTATTTTTAGATCCTTGGGTTGACCCCCTCCCTCCCAAATGTCTATTTCATCCCACATGATTAGGTTATGAATAAGTGTGTGAAAAATTTATGGAAAGTCAACTTTTCCACCCATGACCCAAAAATTGTTCAATTTTTTTACTCAACTTAATAAACCAAAATCAACTTATATATTGATGAATTTGGTTTGGTTATAGAATTAGAAAATAGTTAAAAGTATTAATATAACATTTTATTATGTTTTATCCCAATGTAATTTTTAATATTATATTTTTGATGAAAATGTACGGATTCCATTCCGGGCCACCGAATTTCTTCAAGGATTTTATCTTCAACTTGGGCAACCTGGATCTCCCTTAAATCCTCTGTATTGGATGTTGAATCCATTTAAGAAAATTTTATTTATGATTTAATTAATCTAGATATAAAATTTTACAATTATTAGGATTTTATCATGGATGATTCATACATTTTAATGGATTGTTATCCCCATCAATTCACTTAGGATTTTCTAGATTGAATGTCACAAATGATTATCCATTTCAATGTATCTCCCAGTTCTCTATAAGGAAAATAAATCATCCCTATGACATGGGTAACCTTATAGTGAAATAAAAATTCAAATCAAGATTAATGGGTGTTTAGTAATGTTTTGGAAAAAACTGTCAATTGTTAAGGAATTTTAAGTAAAAAATTAAAAAAATTATAGAAAATGATGTTTAAATTTTAAAATGCACTACTATTGGTGATTACGAGTGATAAATAACGTGTCTTTATATAATAATCAATGAATATTATCCTCTTTTAGTATCTAATCACCCCCAATTATGTTTTTTTAGTCTTTATCAAATAAACATCTAAAAAACATAAAATTGAATTCCTTTTTCCAAACACATTTTAACATACATTTATTACTATTAAGACCTCTCATAAAACAATAATGAAACACATCAAATTATTTTAAAAAAATCTCGATTCATAAGCATATCCCTCTCCCAATCCCATTCATTTTTTCAAATTCATCATTGTATTTCATCCATTTTTAATTAAGCATGGTGAGGGGTTGTGTATCACAATAGACATGGGGGATCAGTTTTATTCAATGGTGAAAAAATGAAGTTATAAGTTGGAATAAAACGTTAATCCTATTATGAGTGTTCAATATTTTTTAAACTTTTATTTATTTATTAAATTTTTACATAGTAATTGAAATTATACTCAATCATTTCAGATAATATAGTCATACTTTACAAAAGAATCTCAGACACAAAGAACGTGGAATGTTAAGTAAATCTCACATACTCAGGCATCTTCTCATGTTAACTCAAAAAATTAAAAAATAAATCTTCTGAATGTATAGATTTGATGTTAAACTTTGGTCAAGAAAAATATGTATTCTCTATCCCCAAGTATAGAAACTGATTCATTAAATCAATCCATATCCCTATGTGTAAATTTATTGTTATTTATTTGTGCCTTTTTTTATTTTTAATACACATATTATAATTAAAATTATCACCAAACAGATTTTTTTATAATGGGGGACCTAAGAAATAAAAATTATACACAAATATCCATAGTATTACCATTTTAAAGTTTGATTAAATTGATAGAAATAGGGATAGTGAAAAATCTTTTCTAAAAACCAAAATTTAAAAAATTTATAATTTTATATTAAACATTTATTAAAATTATAATCAAGGATTTCATTAATATTTTATATTATTTTTTAATATTCATAGTGTATATTGTAACATTAATTCTAAGATATATTTTAATTTCCATTGATGTACTTACCAAATTTTTTTACTGACTCATAAAAAAATTCCTCATTTTCAACCCATCTCCTAATAATAGAATGAAACTTCCCTCAACATTTTAAAAAAATAGTAAGGTGGAAGAAATGTAGGATATAAGATCTTAAATGAAATTTGGAATAAAAATATAGATCAAATTCATGTGATCATTTGAAAAATAATGTTTTTTCAGTAATCAGTTGATCATTTAAGATATGTGTCTCTCTTAGACTCTCTATAGAGGGTGAAAGAATGGGTTTAAACTATTAGAAGTTTCTGATTTGATTGCAAATCCTTCAAAAATTACATACTCTATTTTTTTTGAACATTTATTATAGGATAAAGGTATAGATTATAAATATATAAGCTATCAAATATAAGTATATATAAGTGATATAAAATAAAAGATGGATAGTTTATTGGATAGTGTTAGGCGATGTACTCTTATCTTCTGTTAATCATGGGTTTGAGTCACATATCCTCACAAAACATTATGGGGTTTTCTACATGAAATATAATATACCATTTTATAAGAGTTAAAAAATAAAGAAAATAAAAATAAAAAGAAAAATAAATAATAGAAAATAAGTGAAAATAATATTTTTTGTTTTTATAAATCGAAACATATTTTTTACATGTTTTTTATTTTTATTAACACAAAAAATAATATAATACAAAAGTAATGAATAATATTATTTACCACCTAGACATATATTAGTTTAAATTCAATAGATCTAATTTTAACCCTAATATATCAAGTGTCAAATAATTCATTTGGTAGCACATTTAACTCCTCAATTTCATGTTTATGGAATGATTTTTTGAATAATTTTACCATATGACCATTGAACTTAAATATATGACCAAAAGTGGGAAACTCAATCATGACTTCCCCATGAGGGTATATATGATGAATAATATAGATCCCTTAAAATATAATTTATAAATTCCTTGGTTGTAAATATATTTTGAAACTATACAAAAACACATACTTTCGTAGTTCAAATTATTTCACTTTTTGGTTCGTATTTCAGTCTACATTAACTCTATATTTTTTTTACCCTTGAATTTTCATATGCCTATATTCAAAGTTCATCATGTTTCTTAAAGTTGAATTTCTACTTTTTTAGCTAAATAAATGTCAAAATTTATTTTCTTTTAAAAAAACGTTGTGATCAATTTAAAATAGAAAATTGAAATATTTTCCATAGGATAGCCAATATGGTTGCATTACTATGATTGTTTTAATATGGTTTTATATTCCCAAATGGAAGATAAGAACATCACATGGAAATCATTCCTATAGGGGTTGGTATTTTTTTAACAATTTACTTTATTTACCTATTTTTTAATTCAATTTGACCGTTGTTCTAAGACTGGTAGGAGTTTGAAATTTTATGAGAGATCTCATACATAGACATGTTTTATAATAAGTTAAAATTTTATAAATTGGTTCCATGGTAACTGATGATAGCCCTATGAATTCCAAATCTAGAAAATATAATTTCTTTATGGAAAATGAATCATATCATGAGGGTCATTGGACATGGTGGGAATTTTCTCAACCCATTTTTAAACAGAATAAATAGCTATGTGGATGTAGAGATATACCCTAGTATTTGGGATTGGTATCATAAAATATATTCCTCAAAAATAAAATATGTTTTCAATCATAATGAAAGTGTAATTTTATTTCTTTTAGTGATGGATCCTAGTTTTTATCACCAATGAAATCTTTGGAAGACTATATAGGAATCCTTATATAGGAGGGGATAAATTAATCCACAGTAAAGTCCCTATATGTTTGTTTTATTTATATAAAATTGACCCCCACATACCTTTAGATGATGAAATTTTAAAATTTACTCTTCTTTAGCCAATAGAACACCTCTCTTAATGGCCCGATCATGATAAAACATCAAGAGGTGTGGATCATCAAATAAACAGTGTTTAACATCAAAAAATTAATTTCCTCAAAAATTTAGTCCCTAATAAAATTATAATGATGCTCATAAACAATTAGTTTTCAATATAAATTTATCATCATCAATCACTCATAGAATAGAGATGATCATCATGGAATGAAACAAACATAGAAATATGAGATGAATTATTCCTAAATTCTAACCTAGTAAGGCGATCAACTACATTATTTTCAAAAAACATTTTATCATTGATTATTATATAAAATAATAATAGGAAAAGTACCTGGATAATCCATATTGTCTTGTATTTTTTAAAATGTACTTAAAAAATAAAGGATTAGTGGAAATCATGTATGGAGACCCTATATTATAGTATCAGAACTTCTCTAAGGAAAATAAAACCATAGAAACTTACTTATTAGTGGTAGTGTAATTTATTTTTTCATAATTAAATGATATTATTACACAATATATGAAAAATAAAGTGTTATAAAATCATTTTCCAAATATAGATCCCATAAAAAAGTCACATTCATCACACATGAGTATGAATGAAAAATTTTAATTTAGATCTTGTATAATGGGTGCAAATATTAGACATTACATTAATGTCAAGAAGTATTACTCATAGATTTATGTCTATAAGAAAAGAGAATCATTCATAAGTGGAGAAAAATGGGATTATTCTATAGAGATGAAGTTCCTAATGAAACTTTTAAATAAATTTTATATACCATTTCTTTATCAACCTTGGCCCCTCAACCAGAGGCAAGAAGATCAATGACTTGACCTTCCATTCCCATAAAATGTCAATTTTCCAAGTTTAAGACAATTTTTTTCTATAAAATATTAAAATAACCCTTCCAAATTTATTTATAATCCCAAAAAATTATCCCAAAATATATATAATCTTTCTATATAGACTTCTAGAAAAATTTATTATAAGGACCCAAGCTTAAATATTAAATATTATAGTGTTTTTAAACTATAATTAAATTGATTTCATTCTTAAAGACCATTTAGTTTTAGAGTTTTAGATAATTAGGAATAAACCTTACATAGTAAACTCATAAATTAAAAGTGTAAACTTATACAAAATATAATTTTTTTTCATAAACAAAAGTCTTTAAAATAAACAAGTTTTCCTCTATGATAAATATCATAAATATTCCTTTGATCTCATCACTGCCTATATTTTACCTTAAATAATGTGAATTTTTTTAAAACATAGGATGATTAAAAAACATTATTAATTGACATAATAGAAATTAAAATATTAATACAATGAAAATCAATAAAAAATTTCAAAATAACACAACTTTTTATTCGAGAAAAGGAACCCTATGTTGAAATTATCAATATATTACCATTTGAAAATCAAATTTATTGTCATGAAAACTGATTAGAAATAATATAATAAATAAATAATTAACTTGGGACATTTTTCTATATATCACTCTTAAAAATGGATTAACTAATATGATCAACCTCTAACTTTAGAGTACCCAACACATTGGAGAGCTACAATGGGGCTCACCCATCATATCTTGAGCAATATTGGGGATAAACCCATCTTATCTCGAGATATAGTGTGGATAAAACCATTATATCACTAGATATAAGGGTCTCAACCCATAATAAACAATTAATTATAGCCATATCATGAATACAACCCTTGAAAACACCTCTAAACCTGTTTTTAATACACTTTTGGATATTAAAATATCATTTTCTTGTAAAAATCACATTTATAATATATAAACCACACACATAATAATGAAAACATTATCTTTGAAAACAAAATTATAATCTTATAATTAAATCATTTATTAATTAATGCATAATGATGGTGGGAAAAGTTTCTCATGTGGTATAAGTTAAAAAATCCTTCGTATTTTTGTTAGAAAATGTCACAAAGAACAACTTTTAGAAAAAGAAATAAGAATAATTTAAATTTTTTTTATAAATTAATGCGCCTTTATAAATTAATTTTAACAATGATAGGATAATATAAAAAAAATTAAATAATTTTAGAAAACATGGAAATGGAAGGAAAAATTGTGTTAAGGGTAACTTTAAAAAGATAATTTTTAAAAGAAATTACCTTATAAATATCATATCATTGAAGTGAGAATTAATAAAATGATTTGAATATGTGTATCTGATTTAAATAGACAAAAAAATTGGTAATAAAACACAAAATATTAAAAAGTCATTTCACACATAATATTAACTTGATATATTCAAGAAGTATATGTTTAACCAAATTAATGGAAATTTGGTTAAGAAATCCTTTACACTTTGTAATTAGTCAAATCATCGGCACCATGAAAATAATATTTATAAAATAAAAAAATTAATGACTTGAAGATAATTATATAAATGATATGATATATCAATTTTCATTACATACTCCACATGAAAGAAATCGGTGGTGAATAAGGCATATACCTTACATAAGTAAAAATTGAAATGAGATACCCTTACCTCTTGCTTACCTATTGTTTTTCATACATTAATCTCCTGTATACTGGTATAAATAATGTTAGTAACAAATTACATAACTATAATCATATTTATATTACATTTTATAATTATTTTATAAGATATTATGGACTATTCATTAATAATATTTCATTATTTTAATGGTTTCAGATGAGTTCGTTTCATGTTTTCATGAAGGGTTCATTTGTGTTTAAATATGGATGTTTTTATAAAATAAGATTAAAACTATATAATTGGAATGAAATTGTATTAATTAACTTACATAATTATTAATGGTCTTATATATAATTTTTATTCCTTTTATGGGGATAATTCGTTTGATAAAATGTTAATGATAAATGTTTCGTATATGTTGGCGGTTTCATCGAATATCATGAACTAGTTTTGTTTTTTTTATTATGTTTATATGTCAGTACAATAAAATTAAATAGGTTATAATATAACTATTAAAACATTATTTAATTATAATAATACTTTTATTACCATCCATAATGGTGGTACTGGAAAACAAAAAATCATTATTCATGAAGAAGGTAAAATGCCATAATTTTAGAAATAGTTTCTTTTCTTTGAATAAAATAAGGTGATAAGTTAAATTGTCATATTATATTAAATAAATAAAATAAAAAACATCATATAAATTATTATTTTTTTCCATTATGGATGAATGAGGTGAGGAGAAAATAGAAGAAGAAAACAAAATAAGAGAGGTGCATTGAGAAAATTATCTACTAAATATCACCTCCTTGAAAGACCCCTTGAAGACGTTGGATTTGAAAGTTTTTTGAGACCATAAGAACATAGACATGGGAAGAGTTATTATGATAGGTTTTGAAAGATATTTTAGTATATTTAATTATTTTTAGGAGAATTGGGGCGGTGAGGGGTGGTATTTATACATGAGGAGGAGTGTTCTTAAGTGATTTAATAATGATTATCATATAATTAAAGACAACCACATTGAGGGGGATCTAATTTACATGAATTTTAATGATAATTAATTTTTAAATTGATTTTTATGGTCTAAAAATAATTTAAAAAACCATTAAAAGTTGCAGTTATGGGGTATTTTAATCCTTTACCTTTTAACTTTAACCCATTCATTAATTTACCTATACCGTGGTAAATATTTCTTTTTTACCATGGAATATTTTTGATGAATAAAAATGAAAATGAACATACTAAATAATTTAGAATTTAATATATTTAATATGGAATCATTATTACAAAATTCAATTCACATAATTGTAAAAATTATATTTAAAATAAATCCCTTAGATGCAATGGGAAAGTGAGTTTTTAAAGTAAAAAAGCTCAAATATTTACAATGATTTTTTATCTAATTTGAATGTCAAATTGATTCCAATAACCTAAATTGGATTTATTGATTTATAATTGAATTAATTATACATAAAAACTCATTTAAAATAATATTTAACTATATAAAAAATTACATTAAAACATAGTTTCCAATTAAAATTCAAATTTTTTCACAATTTTTGAAAAACTCCTCAAAAAATACCATAATTTCACCCTAAGATAATCTTTATATTACAATTTAAAAAATGAACATTATTTTTTAAAATAAAATTTAAAAAAGTATTAAAATTTAGTTTTAAAATAGGTTCACCATAAAAAGGTTAAAAATGTCCTTTTATAAATATATATATTTTTTATGATTAAAATTGGATTTATTCTTATATTAATATTGTTAAACATATTTGATAAATTTATAAGCATTTTATTCAATATATAACATATAAATTTGAGTAATATGTTTCAGTAATATTGACTAATTTAATTTATTATGATTATAAGGACACAACCTTAAACCTTACTTAATATTGAATTAAATAAATAATTCACGTTGAGGATCTTTTCAGGTTTAGAGTTTCAGAGAGTTAGGCCATAACTATTTCATTTCAAAATATTACAAAGTATACAATTCTACTCAGTTTCCATTTTTTTAAAAACATGTACTCTTGAAGAAAAGAGTCATGTCTAGTTCCATGTTTTAGATTGCATGACTTTTCCACGATTCCATCATTGACCATATTCCACTTTATGTCCTGTGAAAAAAATTTCAAAACTTGGGATGAGCATAAAAAGCTCCGTAAGGGATACACAAATAAAAAAAAACAGTTAGTTTATTAAAACAACAATTAAACCATTAATAATTTAACTTAAGTAATACTTTTCACCTTTATGAAGTAGTAAATACTCTTCACTGAATAAAAGATCACTACTTACCCTTTTGTAACAAAAATATTAACATAAAACCCATATAAAGAACACATAACATATACAGAGAACTTGGGGAAATAAACATACTTAAATGGAATGACCATACGGTCGACTTCCACACATATCACTAAATGGAATAGCCATACAACCGACTTCCATACCCAATGCATTGGAGGTTATAACGTAACCACCCATCTTGGTATTCATGGCACCACCCGTCATTTAGTTTATCACGTAACCACCCATCAAATGTCCAAGTACCGATATAAAACCATAACACATACAACAAATATAAAGGAAAGAAAAAATTTCCACATTTCGATCAAAAATATATCACTTAAATATATTGAAATAACAAATCCATTTTCAAAACCATTTTCAATACCAAAAATATGTAAAAGAGTATAAGGTATTTATTTTCTTTTAAAAAAAGTTAAAGCTTGTTGACGAAACCAAAGATCAAATAATACTCGCAGCGACGAAAAAGTTCATTGTCACCAGGTACGTTAAAAGAAACATTCTTTTTTTGTCATTTAGTAAAACGCTTCGTAGAAAACGTTTCCCTTTGAAAATTCAAGGGAGTTTACACAGCATATAAAAGAAAGTCATGTATTAAAACAAAATATGCCTCAATGAAAGGAGATTGAGATGATATCCCTTACCTCGTGTCCAACTTGACCTGTTCATTCTTTTATATCCTGAATAATTAACTAAAGTTAATTAATACTTTCTTGAGAACCTTTTAAAAGTTTATTATTTCTTTTATATTATTTATTACCATGTTATAAACATTATGCAAAATTTAAGTTAATTATGTTCGTTTTGTCGATATTTGGTACTTGAGTCAAAAATGGACTTCTTATAATTACATGTTGTTCATGTGGTCAATGGTTCATTATATCCATAATTATATTCATGATTTGGGTATCATATATATCATATATATCCAGCATATACATGTATTTATAATAGTACATAACATTTAGAGGTAAGAAATGAAATGCACCATTCATGGAGACGGTAATCCGTACGTACGCATGAATGCTACTTTCATTTATATTTCTTATTTTATTGGAATTAAAACATAATGATACAAAGGTATATTATAATTCCAGTATAATATCATATATAATATTATTAACTCCATCTTTTATACATCCCACATAAGTCATTAACTAATCACATCACTTTGAGAGGGCGGTAGTCCACACTTCCTCAAATGAGATTATCATATTTACCCACTATGGAAATAATAAAGGCATGATATAAAATGGAAATTACAGGAGCATAAGAAAATCATAAAAATAATATATATCATATATAAATACAGGGCCATCATAATGTCCACCATGAGAGGTGGTAATATGTAATTGAACAATCATCGTTTCGTGAGGCGTTAGTTTTCCATCCACAAAAACATTATGTTCTTCATCCATTAGATGGTGGTGTGTGTAAGTGTAGTTAGAATATTTTTCATAAAAACATCCTAGTATATTAAGGATACATTTGTTGTTATAAAATAAAGGAAATAAAAATACAGGTTGGAAAAGTAAAATAAAAGAAAACAATTTAAGGGAAACCATTACCTTTAATTTGGGTAACTCACTTTGGTTTGAACCAAAGGACTTCTTAAAGTACATTCTGCCTAAGTTAAGGCTTCTAGGGGTAGTAGAGAGATGTAGGGAGTGTAATTTGGTAGAGTTTGGACGAGCCAAATGTCTTGAGAGGTGTGTGGAATTGGTTATAAATGGTCTCCTTTTATAAGGGAGAGGAGGGGCTCTTTAGGAATCTGTGAAAACATTATTCTATTATATAATGATATTCGGTTTCTAATGGTCCAAAAATAATTAAGGTAGAAGATAAGATGAGTAATATTCGAAATAAAATCATTGAATCAGAATTGAACATGTTTTGGATAATAATTTAATCATTATAATCTTATTTATTTAAATCATTTACTAATGATGTAAATAGTGAATCATTATTGTGTCATAAATAATTTAACTTATTCGATGTCTAAAAATTATAAAAAAAATACTATAATATAGGAAATATTTTTATCTTTCCAAATATTATTTATAGTCAAAAATAGGACTTATATAATACCATATAGAAATTAATTACTAAAAGCTTTTTGTTAATGTCAATTTTGTCTTCACATTAAATTTATTAATCTAAATTGTCATTTTCACTCCCAAGTGGTCAATAGGGTCCCAAAATCGACCCAAATATTCCCATGGTATGTAATGACTCAAAAAATAAGGTTTGGACATCAGTTAAGGTATTTTTGAATTATTATAATATTCTTTTTACCTTGAATTACCCTATTTACCTTTAACCGCATTAAATAAAAGTCAAAAGTTACTATTCACCAAAAATTTTTTCATCTTAATGAACCAAATTTTACTTCTTGATAAAAACCATGTATGTCAGATTTTTGAAATATAATTCCTAGAAGTGGTAAATTTTTATTTAAATGAAAATTCAGTTTTTTAACTACCACTAAGTGGTTTCAAATTCATCAAAAATTGACATTTTTCAGAAAAATACCAAATATTCAGCCTAAGCAATATTTGATATTCTGAATTCAAAAATGATTTCTATTTTCCAAATTAAAAACATAGAAGTGGCATTAGTTAATTTTAAAATTAATTCCCGTTATCAAAACAAATATCGTGTTTTTAAGAAATAATAACTATCAAAAGATCGACACATGTTTATGTCCAATTTCAAAGTGGAATTAATTCTAATGACCAACATTGGATTAAATGGTAAAAATATATTTTAATTTCACTTTAAAACCAAATAAAAATATAATATAATCATATAAATAAATTAGATTAAAAATCAATTTTGAATAAAAATGCAATATTTTTCACTATTCATTAAAAAATGAACTTTATCAGAAAAATGCCAAAAATTTACACAAAGTAAATTTTGAAGTCCCCATTCTAAAGAAGGATTTTACTTGGAAATATAGAATGTATTAAAGTCTCCAAAACTATATTTAAATAGGGTTCTCCATAAAAGGCAATAAATCTTCCTTTTAATGTAAATTATGCTTAAAATTAGATTCATTCATATTTTAAGCCTCTAACTTTTTATTGGATAAATGTAAATACATTTAACTATCATGTATATTCATATTTTAGTTAGTTTCTTTCATTCCTGCCAATTACAACGGCTAGGAGTTAACTACCATTGAAAATAATAATATAATATTATTAGCGTGTAACATAAGACTTTAAAGAAACCCGTTGTTGCGTATCGGGTACGCTATCGAACATAGAAACCCCTTTAAAGTAAAATTAATATTTAATTCAAAAATATTATTAAATATAAAATATGTCTTATTCTTCATCTACTTTGGATGTTACAATGATAAAATTCCATTATGTTCATAAAAATAGTTTTTTTATAAAAAACACATCCTTTATATCCAATTGGTTTTTTTATCATTTATAATTAATTGGTAACTAGTGAATTGATTTTATAAACACATTTAAAATATATTTTCATTATATAGTTAATATTATTCATTCCCATTATTCTTATGGCTATTTTATAACAATCACATAATAATTTGTCATTGGTTTAAGCTCAAGGTGATATAACTTGTATGACATTTAACATAGTGTTTTGTTTTAAAATATTGGTATGTTAAACTCATTCCTTGTTATAGAGGAATACCATCATTCAATTTTGAAAGGTACCGAGGGGAATTTCACAACCCAAAGTACATCCTCTTGAAGGAAAATGTTCAAAATGGATAGGTTAAAATTGTTTTTACTTAATATTCTCTAGACACCTAAATTTTATTATGCCCCAAATGCCCATCTTGGTAGATTTAGAACTAATTTTATGCTACTCAATAAAGGACTTGATTTGTGAATGGGAAAGAAAAATGATCATTTTTAATACATTATTTCATCTTCGTATAATTTATACACACTCTCCATCCACTACACACCCTTGTGAGGAGAATATCACTATCTTTATTGGTAATCACATCAACTATAGACTTATTAGGAATAACATGAATTTATATGTCCCACTAAATCATAGTAATAGGCTAGATAAGTCTATATTTCAACATCTTAAAGATTTCATTCTGTATTAAATCCAGGACATTGGTATTGATTCTCTATTAAATTTGGTGGTATAGTTTTGATTCAGTTTAGAGAAAATCCTAGTAGATATTTTTGAGTGGAATAATATTAGGTATATCATAAAGGGACTATCCAATTTTTTTCTTATTCTAACCCAAGAAATATAGAATAATTCCCTCTTTATTGTATTATAGAGAGAAGAAATTATAATAGAAATTTTTTGGTTATCCTAGAAGAATTCATATTTGAGTGAGGAATGAAAAAACCTGAATTCAAACATAGACTAGTTAAAATTTTTAGAAGAATATTAGAAAATTTAATTGTACTCCATTTCATTTTCCAAAATTCTAGATATAATTGTTTTCTTTATAATAGATTTATAAGCTACCAAATTAGCCAATATTGTTTCTATAATGGGTAAAAACTCAAGGTTTATGTTTTGTCAAAGTGTTTTTTGGGTAGATATCTAGAGGAATATTCATATGATCTATATGAAAGAGATCAAATCCAAGGAGACAAATTTACCTCATATGATAAGAGTAAATTAGTCTCCTATTGAATTAAACATTCATAAAAAGTTCCTTGATATTCTTTAAGTTCAATTTCAACTGTAACTATCCAGTTTACCTCATCAATCTTCTTATTTTCCCAGATTTAATAGTTTTTATTATAAATGTTTAGTTCTAGGAACAAATTTATAATGGTTATAGTTATGTTCCCATTCCTTACATGGATTACCAAATTGATTGATTCTAGGAATGGATGACCAAGGATGGTTTTATTTTATTCCCTATTATCCGAGTTTGTTTTATTTTCAAGGATAATAAATTTTATAGGGTAAATGGTTTTTTTAATTTCCCCTAAATATTCCTTAATATAACCTAAGTAAGTCAAACACTACAATCAATAAGGTGAAAATTGATATAAGTGGGTTTGAAATACATGATGACTAAATAATAACACAAGACAGATATAATGAGGATAACACTGGTTAATAGATTACATAGGTCCTTTAAAACAATTTTCTCTCACAGATCAACATTAATTTATAGATAACCAGGTTCTTTCAACTTAGGAGGCATTGTTCCTACGATTGTAAAACTTATATTGGTATCCAAAATGACTCAGTTTTTGTGGCATAATTTCCCTTCTAAATTTAATAGTTCTGTAATGTACTTAGAATATATATGTATAGTTTGGAATGCATTCATAAGGTAAATGTTAAGCTTAAAATGAGATAAAATTTGCCTCAAATTTCTATTCATCTATGGTTTATATTTTACTCCCATTAATTGAGGTTATAGGGAATAATGATAGATTATTTAGGGAGGCGGTGGGTCCTTTATATTCACATTATATTTTTTATATTATAAGTTATGTTTTTATCATTAAAATGAGTATTAGAAGCTTAAAATGATTTAGGAATAGTGGTTTAGTTCCCTCAATATCTTTACCACTTCTCAAGAAAGTCACTACATTTAGATTTTTAAGAAAAAATATTTTCAACTAGATTTTTCCCTTATGGTTTGGGAAAGGATGGAATATATAGGAATGTGTTTATTATAACGTTTAATGGGTTTTAGTTAATGTTTTAGGGATAAAACATCTGAATTAATTTTCTTCATTTTCTTGCACAATTTATTATGTAATGGGATAGGGACATGTTGGACAGGTCCTTCTAGAATCCTCCCAATGAAAGATAAAATTATATTCTTACAAGTATATAGAATACCATGCTGGAAAAAAACATGGGGACCTCATCCTATTTTGATAAGCCTCCCATATGTGGTGGGATTTTCACTATTAGGGATAAATATTGAATCAGGATGTTAAAGCCTCTCATAATAGGATTATCCATTTATTGATTCCAATATCTCAATGAAAGATTGAATTTGAATCATAATGGTGGAATTGAAGATGTTAAAACAAGGAAATAATGAACACTCGATCCCTGTGTAAAAAAGTTCACAAATTCTTGTGAATAAATTCTCAACTATAATAAATTAATCCAAAGTTTTATTTTAGATAATAATATAATATAATAAAAGAATTTTATGAAGAAATTAGTTTGATCTAAGAAAGTTATAAGAGAATAATAAACCAGTATAGGAAAAATAGTAGAATAAAATTACAATTAAGAAAACACATCCTTTTTCATTTAGTTAAATAAAACTTCATTAAAAAATATCTTTGGATCATTATGTTAACCCCATAATTTTAATGTCCTTCAACTTGATTAGGGTTGGCCTATAAGGGTGAAACATATTTAATAAGTGGAATTTTCTACAATTGACCCAAAATCGGTGCAAGTTGTCTCCCCCTATTAGATGCAGAAAATGATCTATTATATAGATTAAGAAGGATTGGTAATAGTTAAAGAATTTTTTTACCAAGACTTATTCTAAAAACTAGTAATGTTTTATTCTAATGTGTTTAAAAATATTTTAATTATGATGAAAATGATGGGATATCATTCTAGGCCATGTATTCTAGCCTATAATTTTATCTTCGGCTTAGGCCACCTAGATCACCCCTGAAACATCCAAATCATATCTGTCTACAATTTTATGAAATTTTTCTTATGATTTAATCTATCTATATTTGAACTTTTATCTTCATTGGGATATTAAAATGGATGATTCATTCATTTTTGTGGGATCATTTATAGTTTAATTCTCCCATAATTTTATAGATTAAATATAAAAAATGACGGTCCTTCTCTGTGAGACTCACACTACTATAGAAGATAAAAAATATCACTATTTAATGGTTAAACATATCAGGAAATAAACATTAAATAAATACTAGTGGGTGTTTTATAAAATACTAGAAATTGTGCTGAGTATTAGCACATTTCAAGTATAAATTGAAAACAAGATTAGAAATTAAGTTTAAATTGAAAAAATCAATAATACTTGTTCTTATGAGTAATAAATAAAATAAATTTTAGATAAAAAATGAATATTATCCATATTTTTTGTGACAATAATACATTAATAGATCTTCCTATTAATTTTATAGAAGAATTTTCTTTCAAGGATATCATTCTGATGTAAGACTTATACCTTTACTCAGTTCTTACTCAAGATACTTTTAACGATTTCTACATTTAGAAACCTTTCCAAGTTATTGGGGAGGAGGTAAAAATATATAATAAAAAGGGACATGTAAACCATATTTTTTCTTCCATTTCTAAGGAAGTAGGAGAGTTAAAAGGAGTTTATAAAAAAATCAAAAAAATTATTATTAGATTACTCAAAAGTCTGTTTATTATAAGAATTCCATCATTAGGCCAAGGTTGAATATACCAATCTTAACATTAATTAACTATTTAGTACTACCAGTGATATATAAATCACTAAAATTATTCCCAAATAAAATGTAACTACTATTAGTATTTTGGAGAATAGGAGGATGAATCCCTACATGTCCCTAATCTAGTCCAAACATTTCATGCACTCTATGCCCTGAAAATCTAGAGGACAGACAACACTTTTCCAAATAGAATAATCCTATGATGAATAAGATCAGTTTTATTTTATAAATCTTATTATAATGGTCGGAAAATATTATTTTTAAGAGGATCTATATAATAAAAACTTCTCGCACTATGTTTAAGGACTAGGTTGTCAAGGAAAATAAAGATACACATGAGGATATATTAGGCTCTATAAATTTATTCCAAATCACATTATCCATAAAAATAAAACAATAAGAATTAAAATTAAATAATAATTGTAGAAAAAATGGTTTAATATGAAGACCTATAATCCTCTCTCCATTGTAGTCTATCTAGTAGATAAGTTATCTTGATCCTCATCACCTAGTCAAACATAGAGTTTTATGAGACCTAATTCATCAGAAACTCCCATAAAAAATGTAGAGTAACACCATTCTCTAAGGGTTTCGTATTCATGTTGACCATGAAATTTTATTCCTTAAGACCAATAATAGTCTCATGGTAGATAACCTAGGCTATTTGTATTGATGTTTTATTCATCAAAACAAATATTCATTATATTGGAAATAATCATGATTTTAAAATCTCTTTTATTATCCGAAGAACTTATTAATCCCTTGCTGAAGCCCTGATAAAACCACATGTATTTGAAACTAATGTGGATACCCCTTATGTATATTGTGCCAAGCATAAACATTCATAATTTTATGTGGACATATCTTTTATAGATCAATATTACTGAGCAATAGTTCAAGGAAATATTAGGCCATTGTATATATATGTATAGATTAATAATTAAAGAATCCAAAATGTTTTGGTAGATAAACATTTTTAGATCAACCTTGTTCTTTCTTGAACCAACTACCATATTATATTAAAAGAAAACAATTCATCATCATAAGACTTGATTATCTGGGTTTTTGAAAAATTTTTGTATAATTCATATAGAAATGCCAAGAAGAAAATATAATTCAGGTACCATGTTTCAAAAATGTAGGCTATGGTTATCATCCATGATAAGATATTCAATTACGTTATGGGATGAAAAATTTCATGATCATGTGTCCATACGCTCCACATACCAGTAGTTCCCATATTAATTCATTAATGTATAACCGGGTGTTATTTGTGGTGATTATTCCTTTTTTTACTCTTTTAAAATAGGGTACACTAATGTGGATTACTATAAAAGGTAGGGGAATTGGATTTAGGGAAACAAATATAAAATTTTATACAGTTAATGGACTATATTCCACCCAAAATTTCCCTTGGAATGACATATGGTAATGTTTATTACTGTCCATTCATTAAGTTTAGGGACCAAAATATAATATAAAGATCCATTTTATTCTCTAAATTAAGGGAAAAGATCCTCTAAATACATTTTTATTCTCTTGAGGGAATCAAAAAATTGTTTTTTCATTATCCCTATTTTACGTAAAGGAAAATTACCATTCTATGTGACCAATAAAAATAGAACATGGTATGGAATGTGTCTACCAAAATATTGATCTTACTGGAACATAGTTAACATATCCCCAAAACATCAATGGTATAGAAAATATAATTTTAAATATAATATTTACATATTGGTATATTATTCCACTATTATACTTTTTTTTAAATTGAACCCCCTATAATCCCCCAATGATCACAAATCTAATTATTTATTTGACACAATTTTCTCGTATTATTTTAATGAGAATTAATAGTCCTCAACCACCAGAAATCTTAATAAACATGATCCAAGTAATACACAACCTGATTTTTAAGAAGGTATTTAAGACAAGGGTGATGATATCAAGAAAGTAACATTCTCACTATATAAGATTCAATGCCTTCACTAATTATTATAATTATGTCCTCTGACATGAAATGGTAATATATCACATTCATTTGGAGGAATCAAAAAGTATTCACTTGGAACTATGCAAGAAATACTGTATTTTATACCCAGTTTATTATTTATGATATTTTTATTTCATCCAATAATAATGGCTATAAAAAATTTAAAAGTAGAATACATTTATCCCAAAATTCCATTAAGGAGAATAATTTGGATAAACAATTCAAGGACCATTTAATTTTATAGGTCCAATATCCAAATTTTATATTCAATATTATCCCAATAAAGAATAATAATGGACATATAAAATTATATATCAAATTCTAATACTCAATATCTACTACCTAAGTGATGAGTTTTCAAATCCTGATCAAATTATTATTATTCAATGTAACTATATGATTTCAATCTATCACGTTCATTATGGGTACTATTGATAAAATAAAATCTATATGGCTCATGAAAATTAGGAAGATACAATATTTAGGGTTCCCAAGGGTTTTATTTATATCAAGTAACTCACATTAACACAAATAATTCTAAAACCACATTCTAAAAGTAAATCAACCATATTTTCAAACCCAATTCCATCAAAAAATGTGTAATGAGTTTTCAATTACCTAGTAATCAAATTGTTCCAGTAATGTAACCACTTTAATTTTTTAAGGGATTGTTAACTAGTATATGGAAATGTAGATTAAAGATGAAACCATTGAAAAATTCATTATGATTCACTTTTAGATATTTTCTTATATTTTTGGAGTGAAAATGAGGCTTTGAGGTTGACTGTGATAACAAAAAAGTTATCCTTGAAATGCCCCCTCTTAGAAATATTTGGAATTTAAGTGGTATTTAAGGATACCTCACCTATATTAGATACATTACAGATAACATCAATATAAAATATTTTACCTTAAAAAAGACAGTGAAGTAAGGTTTTACATATAAATTTGATCACTATTTTCAAATTGTATTTGATATATTAAAGAAATTTCTTTTACATGGTCTAGTACCATTGTTATCCACTGAAGGAAAACCTCCTATCATCTATATTGACACTTTTAAATGGTCACTTATTTCCTTCTAAGACTATAAAAATGATAATTTTATAGAAAAAATGAGTAATTTATTCAGTTTAACAATTCTAGAGGCTGAGTACAGATGCACATGGATCAAGAAGAATTGTATCACCATGATCTTTACAGTGAAACATTTATAGCATTACCTACAAAATTATATGGTTCACTTAGTCTCCCACAAGGATCCTTTGAAATATAATCTTAATCCCCATTTGTTTCCTGGATTCTAGGCTATATGGGATATCATTATTCTATAATTTTATATTCAATTCATCTCTTGGAAAAAATGAAGGGACAAAAACTCACAAATTTTATAGAAACCCACTTGAATCTAGAGGAATTTACCTTAAACACAATTATGATAGACGATGAATTCATATTAATCAATAAATTTACCACAAAAATAGAAATAATTTTTTTGAGGTATCCCAGATTCTATTTGGTAAAAATATTGGGGACCTTAAGTTCACACTATTGTCTAGGGATTAATTTTTATTACTATAAGACCATGTAACATAATCATCCCATTAATAAATGATTCATGATGAGGGTTTCACTTTCTTAAATTTTTTAGAATATTTTTGGTTTATATTTCTAGATAATTAGAGAGAAACATACATATAAATCCCTTTTAATATAGAGTGGTCACTCCCATCCAATATCAATTTTCCCAAAAAGAATTTATTATTAAATTCAAACTCTTGTTTCATTCAGAACATTTTCGTCTCTTTAAAGATAAAGCCACATAGTGTAATGTTAAACCTTTATAAAGTTCATAATAATTGTTAGTCCTTTTTAAAAACATTTGGAACCATAGGATGATAACAAATGGTTATTAAGTGATAAAAAAATAAATAAACTCATTAATCAATCATGAAATAAAAGAAAAAATCATTCCCATTTACATAATAAAATTTGATCTCAAATATTCATTTTTTTAATCATGAAATAAAAATCATTGAATAATGTTATCTATAAAACATTACATAATAAATCATAAAGGTTACATCATAATAATTGGGGTTTCTTTTAAGACATGGGTACTCAATAAAATCATTTTATTAAAACACATAATTTTCACCCTTAAAAGTTGAATATACTTTCATTTATAAGAGAAGATCATTAGATTATTTTATGAAATAAAATTAATTCAACGTAAACTCATTTGAAAGAATATAATTTTCATGTATGTACATTGTGACATCATCTTCATATCACTCTTATAGTTTCTCTTATAATAACTCCTACAAATATAATAACTTACTTGGTTAATTCCATCATAATATCCTTGAGATCAAAATCCTTACCCAATGCATTAAAGAGATATATCAAGGTCACCCATCAAATTGAAAAATCTATAAGAACAATAAAATACATAAAAAACATAAAATATTTCATTTAAATCATAAATTATAATAAATTATTCCATTGAAAACATACAAAGAAGAACTTTACAATTTTATGTAAATTTATGGATAAATGGGTTTTTTCTTTGAAACCTATTTAAAAACAATATTCCAAAGGAACAAGAAATATGATATTTTTTTGAAAAACTGTGAAAAATTTTATAGTAATATAATTAAATAATAACGTTCATAAAGGTGATAAATTATTCACATGTCATATATGTTAAAAAATATCCCCTTAACACTTATGTAAAAATGTCAATAATAACCCATTTATAAAATGTTAAAATTTATTATGTTTAAACAATCATAACGAAATAAAAACATGGTTTAATTTAATTTTAACATATATTTTATTATATTAATAACATAATTGAAATATTATAAAGATCATGGATATTGAGGGAAAATAAACGAAACAAATTAAAACTTTGAAGACATGGTTTTAAAGAAAATTCCCTCACCTCAAGTCTGGCTCACCACGTATTCACTTTATATCCTATATAATAGAATTATATTAATTATATATTTAATTAATATCAATTTTCAGGATTATTTTATTATTATTATCCATTTTATTTCATTTGTTACCCTGCCTTATATAATTATTTAATTAGATAAGTTCATGTTAGGCATTTTGAGGACATTCAGAAAACAACTTCGGTAGACTAAACATGGTCAAAGGGGTAATTTTTAAATCATATCTATAATTTTCATCTTGAAATAATTATTATGTTAAAAAATTAAATAAAAGTTTATATCAAATCATGAAATTAAATCGAGAAAATTAAATCAAATCCCTTTGCAGAGGTGGTAGTCCACACGTATTCATAAGCGACATTATCATTTTCAAAGAATTCAAGGGTAAAAAATTAAGTCATATATTATCTATAAAGAATAATATTTATTTTATTAATATCATATATATTCATTAAATCAATAAAAATAACCTTCCTTTAGGGTGGAGATGAAATAAAACATCACTTCATGGAGGTGGTATTCCACACGTATGCATGAGTGATGTGTTAATATCTTAAATGATGGAAAAGAAGATGAAAAAGGGTTGTTACATCAACATAATAATATTTCTATATTTGGAATATATTTATGTAATAATTCCAAAATAGATATAGAATATTAAAAGGATTTATAACAATAAATAATCATGAAACACTTCGTTCATAATTATACCTCTTCTTATGAAAACCTCTCATAGGTTACACTTTAACCCTAAATAGGTTGGTATTTTTTTGTGAAACTGACATATAGTACATTGTGAGAGATTTAAAGGATAAATTTGGCCTGGTTTTGTGTTAAAAAGGCATGATGGAGAGAAGATATGACATTTTCATTTATAAGTGAGGGGAGTGGTAGACTTGTGAGTTTTATAAAATTTAAATTGTTATAAATGTATTAATCATAGTATAATGGATCCAAAACTATCCAGTTTTATAGATAATTTAATAATTATTTAAAGAAAATCATCTAATATTTATTTGGAAAATATTTTGTGTCCTTGTCACTTTGTATTTACCTTAATTAACCCAATTTACCCTTCACTATAACGAAACATTTTTACTAAGGATACTAATCATAATGACCAAACATGAAATTAAAAAAATTATTAAAATTAAAAATCAAGAATAACAATATGAAATACATTTTTCAAGATTCAATTTTTAGATATAGAATAATTACATTTAATATAACTGTGAAAACCCAATGAATAACCGTTTTTGGGAAATTGCATTTTTAAGCACAAATGTGAACTTATACAAAAATAAAATAGAATTTTTATTAGTATAAAATTATTTATATTATGTTTAATAAAATCGATCTTATATTAATATTAATACAAATCCAAAACAAAATGGTTCTTTTAAATTTATAATTTAAGGATAATGAATGATGGTTATGAAAATATAAACATTTTTATCTATTCACTCAAAAGTGGATATTCATATAAAAATGTAAATCTTTCATACCAATATATATTTGATATGGTGATACAAAAAATTAAGTCAATTTTATCAAATTGAATTTCTAAAATCAAAAAATTTATCTTTCAAATAACACCATTTAATTCTTTAATAAAATTAGTTATGTAATGTTATTCATTTTCTGACCAAAAAATTTTGTAATATTATTTATAAATATATAGTGAATATGGGTCAACAAAATGAATAATAATAAGTCATATTATTGGTTAATTTTGAGTATTAACTAGTTTTTAACATTCCCCCCTTAAGAAATTACGTTCTCACATTTTTTTCATTACATAAACAATTGAGGGTATTTATCCCTCATATATATTTTTAATCCCCATATTGATTGCTCAGTAATATTTTTTTATATAAAAAATTTAACTAGTGAACAATCATATTCCACAATACCTGCTCTCTAGGATCTAAAAATTGAACCAAATTTTCATCATAAAAAAGATTATATTCTAATTGTAATCCCTCAGGGATCAAAAAATGATAGACACTATGTACATGTTTCCTTATCAATGAAACATGAAACACATCATGTACCTAAGATAAACGCTAATGGAAAGATACTATATAAGAAATTGATCCAACCTTTTCAAAAATTTCAAAGATAATAATATGTTGAGGACATAACTATCCATTTCTACCAAAATAAATAATAATTTTTATTAAGATAATTTAAGAATAATATAAACTCTAACCTCAAGTAATAGATATTTATTCCTACAATATACAAAAATATTTCACCTACTCTACTCTATCATTAGGTGATACTGAATTATTTTTACCTTCTTTACCACTTCTTCTACAAGTTCTCATTCTAAAAAACATCATTTCACTGAATTTTCCCTAACAAGATGGATTTCAAAACTACTTTCCATATAATTCCTCAAAAATTTCCACATTTATATAGGAATAAAAATTTATATTATTAGTAAATTATACTAATGAAATATGTTTGTCCCAAATTCCCTAGAAATCCAAATATAAATCTTGAAGAATATCCTATAAATTATGAATTGTTCTCTATAACCATCAATTATATTGAGGATGAAATGTATTTCTAAAATTCAATTCAATACACAATAAATTTTTAAGTCCATGAAAACAATTTGAGGTAAATATGAGATAATATTCTAATATATTATAGGGAACCACTGTAATCTAAATACATATTTAAGATAAAGAATAACAATTTGATCCAAAAACATAGTATCAAGAATCAAATAAAAATGCATTGATTTAGTCAAATGATCAATAATAACCCAAATCTCATTATGAACTCAACATTTATTTGGTAATACCACCATTAAATTAAAGGAAATATTCTCCCATTTTTATTTAGGTATATGAAAATGTTGAAACATCCCCTTCAATAATTTTCTCCCGGGTTTAACATATTGAAAATTCAAACATTTCATGATAAAATCATAAATATACTCCGCTATACATTCCCAATAATAATATTCTTGGAGATCTTGATAAAAAATAGCACTACCATAAAAATAGAAAATAAAGAGTTGTGAGCTTCACTTAACAATTCCTTCCTCAACTGGAAATCACTTGGAAGAAATAACCTCTTTCTAAATCTGATCACACCATCTTTATCAACATTTATCTCAAGAAACATACCATTTTTAGATTATTTAACACTTTATTGAAAACTATGACATTCATTTTAAGCCTCCGCAATTATTTCTAGAAAATATGACTTCACCGATATCTAGGCCAAAACAAAATAGGTTTTGACATACAAAATTTTCTATCCAACATTAATTAAATCATTAACCAAACGATCAAGTTCCAAATATATCATATTTAATGATACATTAACCTTTTGGATTAAGGTATCACCCACCTTGTTTTCTTTACCTGGATAATAGTGAAACATGCAATCCTAATCCTCTATAATTTCCAACCATCTCCTCTACATTATATTCAAATTTTTTTGAGTGAATATATACTTTAAACATTTATGGTTAATATATATTTCACATTTTAACACATATAAAATATTCTTCCAATTATTTTAATAAAAAACCACGATTTCAATATCAAGATCATGTTTAGGACATCTCTTCTTATAGAGCTTCAATTTCCATGAAAAATATGAATTAATTAATTATATTACATCAAGACATAACCATATCATTTGGAAGAAGAATCACTCTAAATAAAAAATTCACCATTTATTATTTACAAGGATAATAATGAATAATTAATAAATATTTTTGTTAATTCCTAAAATATTTTATCACATTCCATTATCTAGATGATTTAAATCCTTTTATAATAAACTTAGTTAGTAGTTCATATAAATAGTCACTATTCTAAATAAACCATTATTAGTATTAATATAATCACAATCACATTGAATCTAAAAGAATTTTCTAGTTCTTTTCCATTCTCCCACTACTTTGGATTTCGATGGATAAACTGTTATTCCATCCTTAGAAAATATATTTTTATGAAAATAAGTTTTTTCCCACCAAAATTCATATTTACTAAATATTTCATATATATTGTTTTATATTATGGTTTTCAAAAAAATACCAAAATGTTTCTCATGTTCCTTGTAGAACATAAAATAAACCAACATTTAATTATTGAAAACCACAATGAATTTATCTAAATACTCATGAAATACACTATTCAAAATACCAATAAATATAATTAGTGAATTTTTAATGCCAAATAGAATAGCCCAAAAATCGTGGCTCGGCTCTACGGCGTGGCTCGGATTTGCGGCGTGGCTCATCTCTACAGTGTCGCTGTGACTGCCTGGGGTTCCACTATCGGCTCAGCCTAAGCGGATCGGTCTCACCATCATGCTCTTGGTGTGGCTTGGTTTGGCTTCTCGGTGCATCCGTTATTTTTGTGTGGATTAATGTGGCTTGGTCGTGACGACGTGGATCTGGCGGTTCGGTCCGACGTAACCAAGTTACGCCTATGGCTTGATTTCGGTGCAGATCGATGATAGATCTGGTATGGTTTGGAGGGGGGAGGTCCTGATTTTGGTTTTATTTGTGGTTTTTTGATTTTGTAACATCTGTGATATGTTTGATTGGACATGAAATTGGTGATATGTGAGTTTTTCTAGTTGTTTAATTATTGTTGGTTGTGAATGAGATCAACTTGTTATGAATTTGGTGATTTGTGAGTTGGTATGCTTGGTTAATTGTTGTTGGAGGTGAAAGAGATTGACTTTTGGGGAACTTGGGTAACCTACATGGAATTGCTTTAGATGAGGATATAGCTGGTCGTCTTCAATGTGTATGAATCTTCATTTTTGGATTATTGAGAGGGTATGGCGTCGCCATCGGTACCGGGACCGTGCATTTTTTCACGGGACAACTTGCTGAGTAGTCATGTTCTAGTGGAGGTGTGCCTTAATGTTGTTTATACTAAGTGAGCAACTTCTATGTAGTCTTGTTCTGGGTTGCAGTCCTATTATTTTTCGAATTTTGATAATGTCTCAATGTCCTTGTTGTCTTGGGTTTCCCACCATTTACCCTTAAAATGGGGCTTATCCAAAATCAATAAAATTTTTGGCCTTCGGGCCATTCAGTCAAGAGCAGATCAAACAAATCATTAATATGAGGAAATGGATAATTTTTATTAACAATGATGTTATTGAGTTCTATGTAATCGATTCAAAGTCTCATAGAACTATCCTTATTTTTAACTGACAAAATAAGTGCACTAAAAGGAGAAGCTTTGGGGTATATGAATCCCATATCAAGTAACTCATGTAACTTTTTATTTATTTATAACAACTCAACTAAATCTATTGAATAATAGGGCATCAAAATTGGATGAGCATCTGACACTGAGTAAATAGTAAACTAAAAATACTGATCAAAATAATACAAGGAAATTCATTAGATAAAAAATCCATATATTCATTTACGATTGGCACACCACTAATCTAAAAAACTTCCCCCTTTTCAAAAAAATGAGTAAGATAAATTGAAATTATATATTTAATCAGTTTCTTAGATTATTAATATTCTATCATATGTATAAAATCATTTTTATATAAAAGTTCAAAGTCATTTTGAAAAAATGAATATAAATTTCTTATATTTGTAATCTATCTTATCATAACAATCAGGAAAAAAATATACACCAATAATAACATAAAAATAAACTACTGTTGAGATAACAATATTTAAAAAAAATAAAATAATAATCATCAGAATATTGATATAAAAAAATGTTTCTTTAATACTTCCATCACGAGTTTTTAATAAACGTTATCCCTCCATTTATTATGGTAATATTTTCATTTTACTAGAAAATTTCCCAGAAGTAAAAGAATTTAAAAATCCTAAATCAAATATGATATTGGGATAATCTGAGTAAGAAATTAATGTATTTATCACCACTTAATTTAATGGTACTTCATTTTATAAGGAATTAATGAATGAATTTTACATGCACTTATCCTTATGGTCTTGATTAATCTCATCATTCATACTTATATATAGACATGTATCAATATAATAGCACAATTCATTACATTTAAAACATATCACTATTTGATTATCATGTTTGTTTTTTCCATTAATATGATTTTTTTCTTTGAAATTAAAATCCAAATGTCTAAACATTATGCACTGATAATAATTTCCAAATTTCATAAGACGCCAACCAGGATGCTTCTCACCACACTTATCGCAGGAGGAAAATTTAGACATCTTACCTTTGGATTTCTTTAATGGATACTTTCCCATTGATTTCCACTGGGTTTATTACTATCTTTATTATTTTAAAAGTAAAAAAACTCTATATTGATACTCCATACAATTCATATAATTTTGTAATATATTTTAAATTAATGATAGGATAAATATCTCCGCAAAATTAGTTATAATCCTTAGTAAAACGTGCCAAATTTTCTATCATGGTGCAGAATGAAATTATCTTATACCTAGACAATATTGTAAAATTGGATTTAAAAGTGGCAATTGAGTCATCCTACTTTTTTCATATGTTCCAAAAATTTCATTTCCATCATATGTCTAACAGCCATAGGAAAACACTTCTACCATAAAATATATTTAAAATTTATCCACTACATGGTATCAATCTCATTCATTTACTTGATATTATTAGTCAGAACCCACAACTAGTCATATTCACCTTCAAAATGATAAATGGAAATAATTACCATTTTATTTTCAAAAAAACCCAAAACATATAATATCTTTTTAAGTTCAATGATCCATCCTTCTACTATCACTGGATTTGATGTCTCACAAATTTCTAGTGTGTGTTGTTTCCTGAAATGATCCACTGTAGAAATATTATTCTATGGAAAATTTGACCACTCTCATTCATGAATTCTATCCTTTATAGATTGTGTCAATTGAGTCAATAATGTAATAAACATATTTATTCAATAATTATAGGATTCTAACTAAAAAGATTATTATTTCCTTGATACCTTCCCACCTCATCATCTATCTTTCCTCTATAAGAACCCATTTTGAACAGACTTGTATTTGATATAGAAACTTAAGAATAATAAACATATATTTCATGATAATATAACCATAATTTTGAATCTTTTTGAAGTGTCTTTTAACATTAATTTATCCTCAAAAGTTAACTAAACTCTTCCATTGGTACCAACTATAACACCCTGTAACATAATCATGCCATAAATATATGATTTATTATAAAGGTTTCACTTTTTCTACATTTTTATTATCATCTAGTTTATAGTTTCATATAATTTGGATAAAATCTTACAAAACAATTACATTCAATATGAAGTGGAAACTTCAATCCAATATCAATTTTTCACAAAAGGAGATTCATAAATTTAAACGCTTGTTTCATTAAAAATACTTTTTATTTTTTAATGATGAATACCCATATGAAATGTTAGGTCTTTATATTATTTCTAATCACCCTTAGGACCTATGAGAAACATTTTAAAAATAATGATAATATTAAAAATATCAGTGATGTATAAAAGCAATAAAACCCATTAGACCTTCATAAAATCCCATAAGAAATCATTCTCTTTTACATAATAAACATTAACCTAAAATATTCATTCTCTTAGTCATGAATTAATATCCATAGACATATGTTTTTGATTAACCATATCATAAGAAATATTAAAAGTAAAATAATAATCATGAGTGTATCTTATGAAATATGGGAACTGAATGAAAACCATTTCTTGAAGAACATCCTATTCCCCCTTAAAAGGGGCATAAGATTTTCTTTAAACATAAAATTATTGTCCTATGTTATGAAATAAAAATACTTCCATAAAAAATATTTTATAATAATAGAATAGTCATTTATGTACCTTAGAACCTCAACTTGACATCAATCTTAAAATTACTCTTACAAATGGAATAACCTACTCAGTTTATTAAAACATAATTCCCCAATGAAAAAAATCATTTCTAAATTCATTGAAAAGTTATATCTGCCTCAAATGTCATCATGAATAATGTAAAAAATAAAATAACATGCATAAAACACATAAAATAATTAATTTAAATCATAACATATCATAAATTAATCTAATTAACACATATGCATAATAAATTCTATGATTCATGCAAAATTGAGGACAAAACACTTTTATGTTGAATTTTTTTTTAAAAAATTCCTTAGAGAATGGGAAATGGGATATTATTTTGAAATATTTAATGAACTAACCCAAGTCAACTAGAAAATCCCCCCAAACTATCCTGTTACATGATATTGGTAAAAAATGATATCAAAAAATCATTCCTAAATATAAGAAAAATCAGACATACAACCAGATTAAGAAGTATAAATAGATTATATACTATAAAATATATAAAATCTAAAAAAATATAGGTTAATAAAAAATTTAGTCAAGTCCCCACATGACCAATGGTCACCTCTAGACCAAGTTTTATTGAAAGAAAAAAAATAAGAGAAACTAGCATACTATAAGATTCTATTCACTTTACCTAAATCCTACAAAACAACATTAATAAATGCCCAAATTCACATGTAGGGTTTGAGACAATATCCTTATAAAATAACACCATAGTTTCTATACAGGGTTTAATATCAATATTACAACAATTCAAGATTTTAAAACAAAATAGTTTTACAAATCATTTTTATAAATCCAAATCATTTATAAATCATTTAATCATTTTCTCCCTTTAATTTTCATAAAATCCTTTCATATTCATGATCTAGAAATATTAAAATTAGAGGTTGTAAAAAAAAATATTCTTGGATGAAGAGGTAAACAGGTAAATATATATCCATGAAACAATTTATCATTCAAATCTATTTTATATAACATCATATAAAAACCTATGAGAAAAAAACATCATAAAAAAATCATGTGATTAATATCCAAAAATAAAAAATGAAAAAGAACCTCTAATTGTTCTCTATTATATGGTACACTACATACTAGTCTTTCAAAATCCTTAATAACCATACATTGGATCCAACAGATATTTAGTAATGCCAGTCGATATCAAAAAAATTACCTCAAAATGGTGAAACACACACTAACACCACCTATGCCTCTACTCGATGAACCAAAGGTTCCCAATGTGCACTTTTACAAATAAAATTCAAAACCATCGTCATGATTATTAAAAATTATTTCAAATCCATGCCAATTGGATTTAGAGTTTGTAAATGCATTCCTAAATCAAGAAAATCTATTTACAAAGAAAAACCCCTTCTTGAGAAAATCTGATTTCCCATGAAATCATTTGAAACCATTTATCACATCAAATTAATTAACAACACAAATAAATTCATCATGAAAAATATTCAATTAATCAAATTAACCCATTATATAGAATCACTTACCTCAACATGAAAAAAACCTAACTTCTTTTGAGAATGGTGATAGGTAACCAGGAGAATGACATTTTAAAGACAAATAACACCAAGACACTGAAAAGTATTGATAGGAAACACTATCTAATAAACAATAAGTAGCTAAAACATAGCTGTAACCGAAACCAATGAAAAACCAACAAGATTACATACTCGAAGAGAAAAATCAAACCAAAATGGTGATAAATCATCGAATGAAGTAACTTGGATGGGAGGGAGTCACAAAAAATTTCATATAAAGATCCTTTAGGTCAAGAGAAAGGAAGCCCATAAAAATTAAAAGAGAATTTCAACTAAAACACTTTTATAAAAACAACTATTATAAATTTAAAAAATGTGTAATCCCATTACACAATTTGTAATACTTGAGCCTTATATACAAAGAAAAACCCAATGAATTTTTATTACAAATTAGATTTTTTTCTTCATTTCATGATGTGTGCCTATTATACAACATGTAAAATTCTCACATTGTGTATCCAGTTCACAAGTTTCGTCTGGCGGCTATTACATGTCTTCCATTCCCATTACATATTGTTTAATTTCTTAGTAATAAATAAAAACTATAGGTTTTATGTTGAAAACTACAACAAATTATTGACATCACCATTATAGGTATAATCATAATATGGAATTACATAGTAATAAATAATAAAAACCAAAAAAGGGTAAAATATACATGACTGAAATTTAATGGGGTGGCACATTCTCCCCACCATAAATGCTTTATAACCCTATAAAGATATAAATATCCTAGATCCACAAAAAGGGAAGGTAATTTCAGCCTTATCAACCACTCTCACTCCTACATCTCATGGATATCATGTCTGTACTTATATAATACCTAGACTTAGGGGATTATTTTATCACAGAAAACCTTATCCTAGGGGTCCAAAATCTAAACTATCTATTGAACCAATGTGGTATCAAGATCAAGATCAACATACTTATATCTAATAACATTGTAATAATATGTTATAAACCTCATTAAATAATAAAAAAGATACAAATCATGGGTAGCTGTTGTACCAAATGAAACGTTAAATCGTTAAGAAACCATCCCCAATCATCTAATGATATAAAAGGGACCCAGAATCCTTGCCGCCAACATAACCTACATACCCATATTGTGATGTACAATGTGAAGTGAAATCATGAGATATACTCGATCACTAACCTCAAACTCCAACGGCCGATGCCAACTATCCACATAGGATTTTTAGTGACTCTGTTTCATAATCAAATGCATCCAGATCAACTACAACGTCTATGACATATCTAGAACAAAACTCTTCCCATCCAAGGACTAATATACCAAAATTTCATAGTATATTTGAAATCTATAAGGCCACCCATATAAGGCCTCTATGGATGCCATCTATATCAATGTGTGACAACTATTGGTATAAGAAAACTCATCCAAAGGAAAATTATTTTCCAAAGATCATCAAAAATCAAGCAAAAAAGCCTAGAGAATATCCTCTAGAACATGGATATCATTATATTAATGTCCTTCCATCTGGGAATGATAGGCATGCATAATATAAATTGGGAACCCATCGCCTCTTGAAATCCATTCCAAAATCGGTCTATGAACCTCATATCATTTTCAAGACCAAATGCAGATGGAACCCAGTAAAGTCTCATAATCTCTCAGAAATATAAGTCCCCAAGTTGTTCCACATTCTTAGCATCCAAGATAGGTAGTAAATGAACTGATATCATGAGTCGATCAATGATCACCCAAATCAAATCCATCTCACTAGGATTTCATGGAAAACCAATGAAATTTGTTTGCAAAATCTTATACCACTTCCAAATCAGAATGGGTTTAGGCTATAAAAACCCTACATGTATCTGGTTCCCCACCTTAGTTTTCTGATAAGTAAGGCTCCATGAACAAAATACTATACTTATCATCTCACACATTTCACTAATACCAAATCCTCAAGTTGTCCAACATCATGGTATCACTATAGTGAAAAGACCAACAAGAGTGGTTTCCAATATCCAAAAACTCAAGTCTCAACGAAAACATAATATCCAACCTACTACAGAAGTATAAATATCCACTATGAGACTGACCCCATCCATTAAATGTCTCCCCACCATATAGTATTTCACTAATTCATTATCACTCTATTTTTGTCAACTACTAGAGCTGAAATCACTCATCAAAAGATGAGTCATCTTTCATCAAATCTAAGAACACCTGTCCACCAACCGCTTCCAATAAAAATTTCATGTCAGCAAACAAACTCATTAAAGACCACTCATAAAATGATTCCTTCACATCATGTGTCAGTAATTACCTACTCAACACATCATAAACCACATTTCCTTTTCTATGGGTATAGTAAATATCAAAATCAAAATTTTGAAAATACTCTATCCATTGTCTTTGTCAAAAATTTAGATACCTTTATGTAAAAATATATTTTAGACTCTTAAGATCTTAATATACCAAAAAACTATCCCCAAATATATAGTGATTACATGTTTTGAGTGAATTATTAGCCGCTTCCAACTCAAGATCCTGGGTAGAGTAGTTCTTCTCATGAGGGAATAGCTTTTAAGATCCACAAACCACTACTTGTTTCCCCTACACCAAGACACATCCTAAACCCATACTAGATGCATTATAGAAAACATCATAACCAAAATCTAGTTCTAAAAGTATAAAAATGGTCTTGAATTAAACCTTACCTTCATCTCATCAAAATATCTCCAACACTTTTCATTCCATTCAAATAGTACACCCTTATGGGTAAATGATATCATTAAATAAAAATTCTTGGAGTAGTCCTAAACAAAAAAGATATAGTAACCAGAAAAACCAAAAAATATTTGGATCTCAAACCCATTTATAGGTTTCTTTAATAACACAACTACCTATACATTTTCAGGATCTACTTAGATGACCCTATTAGATATCACATTACCTAGAAACTTCACCTCTCTAATCCAAAAATAAAAATTAGAAAACATACCATATAGATAATTTGATTTTATGTTTTTAAGAATGATATAATAATGGTGCATATTCTCTTCATTTGACTTGAATTACACCAACATATCATCAATGAATACAGAAAAAAAGCATCTAAGAACCAATTAATGATCCAATTCATCATTTCAATAATACCGTAAAAGAATTAGTGAGACCGAATGACATAACGAGAAACCCTAAATTATAAAATCGAAACCTAAATTTTTTCTTAGGTATATCCTCTTCTCATACTATTAAATGTTGGTACCCTGAATGATGGTTAGTATTAGAAAACTGATGACCCCCTCAAATCTAATCAAAGAGATCATCAATTCTTGGAAAAGTATATATGTTCTTAATGGTCACCTAATTCGTCTTTTGATATTCAACTGAATTTATAAGGCTCACATCTAACTTATTTTGAAAAACTATAGGTAAATACCTTGGTGACATTCTAGGAAGAATAAATACTTTAACCTATAGGTCTTTAAGATGGATCTTATGTTCCACCAACTTATAAGGTTTCAAATAATAAAATAGTATAGAAAAAGGTATTATACTAGGGTGTATGTCAATGGTAAACTTGACCACTCTCTGGGGTGGTAAACTAGAAATATCATCTGGAAATACCTCAGGGTACTCACACACAAATATAATAAGTGATCCACCCACACAAGGTTCAACTGAATCAAGAAACATATTTGATAAATAACATGATATTACCCCAGCATATGGAATTATAGGCCCTTCCCTATCAATCTAGAGTCTGACTCACCCTGGAAAACATGAGTGACCCCATATATAGATAAGAACAATACACAATAAATATAACAGTATATATGGTTCTTAATAATAATCATCTAATATATTATGATAATCAAGTCAAACATGACATGACCAGGAACTAAGAAGTCTGAATCCAACTCAAAGTTGTATATTATCACCCAACATGTGGTACATCGAAAAATTTGTTCAGAAATCTTTACCAAAGGTGTAGAGATATCTCACATGAATGGAATAAGTTTTGAATGTATGCTAAAAACATAAACTAACTTTGATGATATAAAATAATGATTATCACCTATATCAATCAAACCTTGCACCATATAAGATGAGATAAACACAGTACCTCTAACAGAATATGGTCCTACTTCAGAATTCCTATTCCACATACTACATTGTATAAATTCACCTGATCTTAGTGACATGAGCATCACCCTTTTCCTAAGGATTAGACCCACTTAACCTTGGATGTATCTTTACAACCCTTCAAACATTTGGTGAGATTGGATCCTGAAATATTTCCCTAATATATACTTTCACAAAATCACTATAGATGGAAAGATCATCCACAAAGATGTCAAGTATTAGGATCCAATACACAATTAGGCATGTTATAACCTAACCTTCCATAATATTATCATAAAACCTGATGCTTTCTCATCATTTTCCCTAAAACTATTCCTATGTAAAATAAACCACTCTTACACTTTCTTTTTGGGTCAGGAGGTACACCTTGGATAATTATTGATCCAATATAAGCTCCATGAAAACTTGTCATCCCAGCTATATTTACATCATCTAAAGTTACCTTTTCAACTACCTCCACCATGGTCAGAAGGCACAAGAGCAGAAACATCAACCAAATATTAGGAATCAGTTGTAACAAAAACCTTTGAGACTTCAGGTACACATTACTGATTAGCTGTAGTGCTAGATACACAAACTCAGAAAAATCGGTAGAATACTCTAGAAAGGTATGATACCCTATATCTATAGTCTAAAACTCTAATGTATTTTCCTTAAAAAATGATACAAGGTAAATATAATAGTCAAATATTTTCATGAAAGAGACCCTAAAAATATCTTCGTACAACTTTACATGCACATTAGAGTCCCACCATCCCCTTCTTAGTCCCTTGAACATATACACAGAAACACACCTTAGAGTCTTTAGGAGTATTCATGTTGTTGAGGACACTCTCTATCCACTGAAGCTATTCCTTTAATTCCTGGGGTACATTCTCACCATTATATATGGGTGGATACTACATTGTAAATTCCAATCCATGATCCACTATGCGTCTTGGGGTCTTTACACCCACTTGGCCAAGAGTTTGAACCATACATATAATATCTTCTACTAAAGTAGGGTCCAATAGAGTATTTACCTATAGAACTTATCTCACAGATTCCTCTCTCAAATTTGGATGATCTCTTTTTGGTGGCATTGTCTTAAAAAAGAAAAAAACAATATATCATGAGGAAGATCCAAAATCATAGGTTCAACTTATGGTATTAATAAGAAATTTATAAAACATTATTAATTTTAATAAAACACAATACTATCAATGAAAACATTAATTAAAAATTAACAGGTTAAATAAAATAAACATCAAATATAGTTCATTCAAATGATCTCATACTCCATGTATCATACTAGGTAAAATCCCTTGACCACCCATGGTAATTCAATTTTAGTCATAGAAGTGAGATAACCATGCCCATTTTCTACACCTGCTTTCAAAATTTCGATAGTCCTAACTCTGGTATACCCAAGACATAGAATAAAACTCAAGAAGTAACAATACACTTCAGGATGAGCATTCATTTGATACCAAATTTTAAAAAACAGTTAACTATATAAGCCACCCAAATTGGCCCATCACATGATATGGGTAAAATACGATATAAAAAACCAATCTTGAATATAAAAAATTCATGACATAAAAATAGATTATGAAGTGTAAATAGATGAGATACAACAAAATAAATACATTCCAATCTAAAGAAGATAAATCAAAAAGTATGTCAAGTCACCATGTGACCAATGATCACCTCCATACCAACACATACTGAAAGAAATAAAAATAAGAGAAACCATAAAACTATAATATGATCATCCCACTACCTGAATTGTATAAAAAATGTTTACAATTACTCAATGGAACAAGTAGGGTGTGAGACAAATCCCAGTAGGATACCACAATAGTTTCTATACGTGGTCTAATATCTATAATGAAACAATTCTAGCCTTCGTAAAAAATATGTTTTACAATTATTTTTTATAGATCCATACTATTTAAAAAACATTTTCCTTTTTCCTCCATTTGATTTTCTTATAATCCATTCATATTAGCTGTCAAAAAATATGATAATAATAAGTGATAAAAATATTAAAGTGTATCTATACATCAAGAGGTAAAGAAATAATCATGTATCCATTAAAAAAATCTATCATGTGAACCTATGTGACACAACCTCATATAAAAACTTGTGAGAAAAAATCCAAGATAAAAACAATAATTTAATAAATAACCATAAATGAAAAATGAAAATGCACCTTGTATTAGGCTCTAGCCTATGGGGAAATGCATAATAGACACTCATAACCCAAAGTAGGCATACGTTGTATCCAACAGATATTGATTCTATTTAGTAAATATAACTAAAATTTACCTCCTAGTGGTGAAACACACACTAAGGATACCCATGTCTTTATCCTCACACACCCAAGGTTCCCAATGTGAAATTTTCCAAATTCAATTAAAAAACATACTCAAAATTTTATAAAAAAAATCAAAGTCAATATAATTATCTTTGGAGTCTGAAAAACCATTCCCAAATCAATAAAATCCATTTTCAATTCAAATCACCTTTTTGAAATCATTTTATTTTCCAATAAATTATTTGAAACCATTTACCACATCAAAAAAATGAGAAAAACTAAAAAATTTATAAAGAATGACACAAAATTGATAATATTAACCCATTATATAGAAAAACCTACCTCAACACGGTATAAACCTAAATATTTTCAACAATGGTGATGAAAAACCAAGAGAATAGACTTCAAAAGTAAAGGAATGCCAATAAATTAAAAATAATCAATAGAAATAAATATATGATCATTAATTCATAGAAAAACCATAGCTATAACAAAAATCAAAGAAGAAAAAATAGGATTACATACACAGAGAATGAAAATGGTGATCAATCACTACACGATGTGATCTAAATGGGAGGAAGTCACCCAAAATCACTTAGGAAGAGCCTCTAGGTCAAGTTTATGGAAGCCTATATGCATGAAATACAAATTTTAGAAGAAATTATTGGTTAAAACAAACACTTGTAAAATTCCACATCTTGTAATCCCATTACACATCGGGTAGTAATTGAGTCCTATATATGCTGAAAACCCCATCACCATTTCATTACGAACCTGATTTTTTTTCATTACATGATGTGTAAAGTTTTTATGACATGAATAATTCTCACGCTATGTATCTAGTTCACATATTCTATTCGACAACCATTACATTCCATGTATTTCCATTGAATATCATGTACTTTCCTAGTAAATATAAATAACTATAGGTTTTATGGTAAAATTTTTAAAACATTCTTTACTTAACCATTATAGGCATCCTCATAATTCTTTTTCGGGATTAATCAACCAACTAAAAAGGAAAATAATAAAAATGGTTAAAACATACATAAAATAAATGTAATGGGGTGTTCAAAAACCATGAACACTTTTTGAGAACAATTCATAGTAATAACAATAATTATGGTGGGAAATTTTTCTCAAGTTGGATTTATAAAAATAATATTCCTTTCACACTTTTCTAAAAATATAAAAAATAACATAATTGGAAAATGTTAAAAAAAATACATTAATACCCTCATTAATAAAGACAAAAATGGTATAAAATGACATTGAAAATATTTTATATAGTAATAAAATACTTGAAACATTTAAAAAAACATATATATGGATTAAAAATAAAAGAAACTATTTAAAAAAGTTAGGATAAATTTTTAGAGAAAAATATCTTACCTCAAGTTTGACTTAGAACTTACATACTTTATATCTATCATAATAGTCTTATATTAATTTTATAATTAATTAAGAAACTATTATATGTTTATTACCCTATTATTATCTATTTTATTTAATTTATTTCCATTTCATATATATTTATTTAAACAGTTATGTTTATATCATATATTTTGAGGATGTTCGGTTCATAATTGAAAAATAACTTTGGTAAGTTGACCATGGTCGATGATATTTTTATTCCATAATATATAGAATTTAAATCCAGAATTAATTATTATATTTTAAATTAAATTCAATTTTATAACCAATCATGAAGGTGAAAATGAAAAACTAATCATCTTATTTATTGGAGGTGGTAGTCCATAGGTACGCACGAGCAACATTATATTTTTCCAATGAATACAAGGGTAAAAAGTTGAGTAATATATTATCATTATAAATTCATAATAATATCATGAATATAATATATATTAATTTAAATCATCAAAATAACTATCCTTTTGAGTCGGTGATGAATAAGGAAACACATCACTTTGTGGAATTGATAGTCTACCCATACACACGATTGATGTTTATATTTCCCATAGAATGGAAAAGGAGACAAAAAGGTTTGTTAAATGAAACTATAAACATTTTAGAATATTTAAAATAATTTTTTTATCATATAATAATGTTTATAGAATATTTTATGTAGGTATAAGTATAAATAAACCTCAAATGCTCAGTTATGAAGTATAACTCTTCTTTAGAAAACCCACGTTCCTTACTACTTAATGACTATTAGGTTGGTATTTTGAAGATAATAATACCTCTAGGACATTTTAATGTATGATGGTAATATATTTTTGTAGGTATTTTCTTGGATATGGTGTTAAAAAGGTTTTATAAATAGATAAGAGTACGAGGAATTTTATAAATAAGGGGTGCGTCCCACTTGTAATTTTTCTAATATTTTAAATATTATAAATTTCATACCCATGGTCAAGTGGATAAAAAACTATCTAATTTAGAAGATAAGGTGATAAGGGTAAAAGTGATATAATCTATTAATAATTAATATAATATTTTTCTAGCCTTATCACTTTATAATCACTTTAATTAACCAGATTTACCCATAACTAAGGTGAAAAATTATTTTCATGAATACTATTTAGAATGACTATAAATTAAATTTAAATAAATAATAAATTTTAAAATTATATTTAAAAATATTTTATTAATTTTTAAAATTTTTGGAAATTAATTTTAATATAATTGTGAAAAACATAAAGAAAAACTATTTTTTGACAAATATGTTTTAAGAAAAAAAGAACTTATACCAAAATCAAATATAATATTGATTACAATTGAATTATTTATATTATTTTTAATTAAACGGATCTAGTTTTACTTTAAAAAAAATACAAAATATAATGGGACATTTAAATTATATTATTCAAGTGAATGAAATGACAATCTTGCAAATAAACATCATTTTTCACTATTTACACAAAAATAAATATTTTTAGAAAAAATTAAATTTATCATAATATTATTTTATGTTATTGTGATAAAAATTAAGTATATTTTATAAAATTAAAATTCTAAAACTAATAATTGTTTTTAAATAAGACTATGTAATTTACGGGAAAACAATTTTGTTAAATGAATATATTCATTTTCTTAATAAAAAAATTTATAAAAAATTTTATAAATAGATGATGAATATGAATACATAAAATTAATAATTATAAATTATATGTTTGATTTATTTAAAATATTTCATATGTTTTTATGATCACCCCTATAAAGGAGTTCAATGTAATGACCAATGATTTTAGTGAAATATTCCTCCTTAAATAAAAATAGTGTTCGATAGATCTCTCCACATGGAACATTGAACCTCAATGAACTATGAAATATTTCGATGAAATATATATTAACCACTATAATATATCCATTAAATATGTGGGTAAAAATAGTTTTAACCACACCATGAAATAAAGTCTCATTTTAATACTACTTCAATCAGTGAAACTAAGCAGCTATTAAAAATATTTTTATACTTAAATTTTATTTCTAAATTGGATATGTTTCATGTGTGATATTTTTTGGTATAAATAGCTAATTATAAATAATTTTATTAGAAAATTTACTATACCTAATGAATGATTTCATAAAAAACTATATTATTTTAATTAAAACTATTTTGTTTCATTTAAAAATTTGAATTTGAACAAGATAAATTCATTTTTTTATCATGATAATATTATTTTAATATTAATTTTCCATAATTTCATAATTAGATTTTTTTAAGGTTAATATTACTACAATACCTTTTTTACAATTAACATGTCGTTTAACAACATTGTTATTAAATAAGTATGAATTGAAAATTTATGAAACTCTTTTATAGAACAAATATTTATTTTATAAGAAATATTATATTTTGAAGATAGTTATTTAAATTTGTAAACTTATATCTTAAATTTTAGAACAGAAGTTATTTTTCAAAAAAATTACTAAAATGCATTATACCCTTATTACATTAATATTTATTTTCATCACTTTTTGAAAATTAATATAATAAAAAGTGTTTAATATATGAAATTATCAGTCCCAAATTATACAATAAGGACCATTTCATTTTAAATTACAACAGATAATTTACCTTAGGTTAAAACTAGTCACCACGATAAAATATAAAATAGTAAGAGTAATAAATCTAGGGCTAAAGTGCTAGAAAAATGTTAAAAACTTGTATTTTATTAAGTTTTTTTAAATATTTCCAATCTTGAATCGTATTTCAATCAATTACTTTATATTTTTAGAGTCAATTTAAATGTGAAACAAGTTTTCTCTTTATATTATGTTGAAATATTTAAAAAAACAGAATTCTAACCCCTTAAGGGCCTCTCACCACCCCTTTAAAACCACAAAAAAATTTGGTTTCCACCTAAAAAATTTTCATACTCTATCCTTTATAACCCTATTACTTTTCCATGAGTCTATATATACAATATATTGGCTAAAAATCATTTAAAAGGAGACTTCTATTGAAAATCTTAATTTCTCAACATGGGTACATTTTTTCCCAAAAATTATTTTCATTTCATTCATACCATAAAAATATAATTTTCTCTTTACTATATAATTTAGTATTTCTTTTTTTATAATGAATGTTATTATTACTTGGAAATAATATTTAACCACCTCTCCCCATTTACAATTAAAAAATCAAAATATTAGCAGTACTTTGTGGAGAATACCAAGTCCATGAAGTAACATGTCTAATTTTTCATATATTTTATTTCATATTTATTAAAATATCATAAAATATGATTCAAATTATTAATATTATCTCTATATTATTATTCGTTAGTAATCATATTATTCCAAAATAAACCACTTTAATAATCATAATAATCCATTAATTATGGTATGTTCTTTTTTGGATGAGTCAAACCACCAACTTGAACAATACCCTAAAATAAAATTATGAAGGAATATGAGAGAATAATTAATAATAATATATTAAATAAATAATAAAATAAATACTTATTTTTAGTTCTTAAATGGTAAAGTTTGTATTAAACTCATTAATTAAAATACCAATGCTAATCATTAAAAATCCATGAAACACATGCATCATACATTTCATCTTTAATAATTTTAATCAAAAATCACAAAGAATTAATTTATAACTATATAGATAGTAAATAAGAACAAATTATAGTAACTTTTATTATCTTTTATCGATGAAATATTTTAGAATAATGAATATAAACACTATAATTATGATACTTAAAATTCTCAAGAATACTCCCACTTGAAATTTAAAATGGATAAGAACAAAATAATATAATGGTAGAGAATAATTATTAATTAATATTATAATAGTGAATGTATATGAATATGGCTCTAAAATAGTTTATTTAGATAGTAATTTTTTATATAGTACGCTAAATCACTTCCATGGATATAAATATTAAATTTAAGGGTTTGGAAACTCCGACTACTTCCTTTGAGTTATACATTTTATTTTTTTATTAGTTCCCCTTTGATCACAAAAATTTCAATTGTAAATTATTTTAACTGTTATATTTGTGGGAGAAAATATTTTATAATTCAAATCTAATTCGATGAAGTGTTTTAATTTCACCTTACGCAAGAAAAAACTGTACACTTTTGGAAAATAGAGTTATAACTATGAATTTTACGTTAATGATTTAAAAATATTTTCAAGAAAGGACTTTGTGACTTGGTTTTCATTTCCTATATATATTAAAAAATATATATATTCTACAGATTTAATATTCCTATTTTACCCAACATTATTCTACTATTATGTAATTATTTTTGGGTGATTGGGTTTTCAATTTCAATCGATTTATTTCAAGTTGTTATATTATTTTTAAATGTTATGAAATCGACTTTTATTTCCATTTGTTCTTTATGATATGAAAGGTGAATGATATTTTATTTTAAGGTTTTATGAAACCAATTTTCGATATTCATGGGTTATTTATTAAAAGTTAATGGTGGTATTATAAATTTTTAATAACCCCATTTTATTTCCATATATTTTTTATGATTTGATAAGTGAATGATTTTCAGTTATCGCTCATAAGTCTAGATGATGATGGATAAGGTATTATATCTCCATCCAATGCATTGGTCAGAAGTTTAAATCTTAGTAGATATGTATATGAAGAAACAATTTAGTTATTCTTTAGTGTGGGTGTAAGTGTTTTACTCACAAAAGTGATGTATACATAGGTACAATTAAGTGGTCTATTAAGAATGGGTATAAGTATGTCACCCATAAAAGTAATGTTTATTTATGTAAATGTTTGTTCCGTAGTTCAATGATGTTTTGCATTAAAAATCTTACAATTCAAAGATTCATGGTTTATTTTATATCTTTTTAATCCTTTTCATGACTATTATATTTCCTTAATGATTTTTGTGGCCTTAAATTCTAATAAAGTTTTTTTAAAGATCACTTCTGTTTTAGGATTATAAATAATGATGATTTGATATTAATCATTTACTTATGTTTTTTATGATTATTAACTAATCCTTAAAAAAGATTTATTCATTCCTTACTATTAATTTTATCCCAAAATTTTCTTATATTTTCATTTACCATGTTGTGAAGATATGTTTTCTAATGATATGTTTAGATAATAACCTATTATAGTGAACATAAGAAAAAGTGATTGAAATAATTGTCAAATAAGTGGATTATGTATCTAGTCTTCAAGGAAATAAATCTAACCAATCTATAATATATTATTAAAATTATTTTTGGAATCTAATTTTTAAATCATAAAAAATATGTAAAATAAATTCATGTTTATATAGGGTCCCTATAGTTTTTATCATAGAAAATATTCCTTATTTTTTGAATACTAGAGTAGCTATTTTTCGACACTAGAGTTAAGAAAACTTTTTTGAAACTATAGAGATGTGTATAAGTATAGGATAACATCCTAGAGATTGGTAAAGTTGATATTGTGTGGTTATTCTAAGAAGTATATCACTAAGTTGACATTATAAGTGGATATCAGATCTTAAACTAGAATACCTATGAGGTAATAATCATGAAAATGCGGGATTGGGTTTTAAATTTTTTTTTTCCTGGTGAACGATAAATAGTCCTAACTGTAAACCTAGTTTTCAGTCCTAAGTAATATTATTTGGGAATTCACTCTCTCTTTTTAAACCATAATAAAGGATTATAGAACAAATTCATTGTATGGTAAAGGATTTAATATAATATAGACAATGAATATTTTAGAATAAATCATTAAAATTTATAATTTAAGTCACACACATTTTTAATGATTTTTTTCTCTGATAATAGTATTATTTTTATATTATGTGTTATTATATTTGACTTTTATTTATTGAATAAATATTTTGAGAAAGGATAAATATGGTTAACAATAGGGATTATGTAAAACACAATGATTTCCCCAAAGAGATACCAAATGGGATGTGAGAAAGTTTACAAAACCTAATAGAAATTATCACCCAACTCTCACAATATTTGAATAATAACACAAACCATGTTGATCTATCAAATTTACCAAGGAATGTGTATCATGCTATCCAGTATTTCACAAGACAATGTCCACCCTCCTTTAGTGTATTTTATAATCAACTTATTACGAAAAAATGGATCCTTGCAATGGAAAATTTATTTTCCATTCTCTAGGCCTATAATATTAAAAGGTTATATTTTCTTTCAATCATTTGTAAAGAGGTGAAGACGAGTGGTGGAATAGCATTTGGAACAAAATATATAATGAGGAAATAGACACTATAGAATGGGATATGTTCAAGAAAGTATTTTTCATCAAGAACTTTCCTTTAACTCTTCACACAAGGATTAAGAAAGAGATTATGGAGATAAGACAAAAGAAATATGATCCTATTGGAACTTATGTAGAAAAATTCACTATAATAGTGAGTTATTACTCTAGTTAAATCTCCCAATCTAAAGACAAGATCGACCATTTATTTAGTGGTTTAAAATTATATCCTAAAATGGAATTATCCATATGTGACTTTGGGAGCCATGAGATGATTTTTTGATGTTCTCTAAAGGTGGAAATAAAAATTAGGGACAATCATTATTTTGGGGACTAGAAGATGAAAGAGTAATATCAACAAAAATCCAAAGGTAAGTCCTAGTGTAGGTGGATTCTAAACCACAACATCACAAAATTGTTGGGAAAAGATTAAAGGTAATTTCCTTAAAGGATCATAGAAGTATTCTATGTGGGGTAAATAAGGTCATAATTCCCACAAATAATAATGTAATGCTAAGAGGACTATTAGTAAAAAAATGAAAATAAGTTACCATATAATGATCCACCATCCTTAAATGATTCATGTATAATTAGTTAGGGAATTACTTGAATCAATAAACGAAACCTTAAGGGAAAAAAGAAAATAGACCCCATAAAACTCCTAAACTATGGAACAATGTCATTTGTGATAACTACCACTCATGTAGATCATGATAATAAAGTGCTTCAATATAAAATTATTATATTTCATATTTATTTTAATATGTTATTTTATTCTAGTTTATCATATTCATTTATATCATATACGATTTCAAATAATGTTGAGTCACCACTTTAAGAAATCGATATTGAACTATATTTTAAATCACGTGGGGTTAAAATGATCATTTCTAAGATATAAAAATATTATACAATTTTGTTTCATGGGTGGATACATACTACATATCTAATTATTTATCCTATGGTAGAATTTGAAATAATATTGGGTATGGATTGGCTTTCCATGTATTAAAAACATATTTATTTTTGGGGAAAAGAGATATAATTTCATAATTTGAAGAATCCTATTATAAAGTATCAACATTAGAGTAATAAAGAACATAAATTTAAATAAAATTATATAATATGGGTCTTTATACCTAGAAATGATGTTTTTATAACTCTAATTATCAAAAAGGAAGTCAAACATGATGTTATTTATAAAGACCCATCCTTAAACATTACATAATATTGAATTAAATGAATAATTCACATTGGGGATCATTTTAGGTTTTGTTTTTAGATAATTAGGCCATAACTATTACATAACAACTTGAATATTACAAGTAGAAACTACTACTCGTTATCCATTTTTTTCAGAAAATAAAAACTCTTAAAAAGACACATGTTTAGTTCCATGTTTTAGACAACATGACTTTTCCTTGATCCCATCCTTGAACCTATTCATCTTTAAGTCCTATGGAAAAAATTTCAAAAACATGGGATGTGCATAAAAATATCAGTAAGGGTTATAAAATAAGGATGGAAAACATTATCCCCACAATAAATACAAATCCATGAAACCATGCTTTTCAATCATAACATACATTATGAAATCATAAGATTTATGAATAACACACACAAATCATAAATCATAAAGGTTACTTATGGAATCCATATGAAAAATGCATTGTATCTATCACAGATACGTAGGGAGTTACACTTGGAATACCCATCATAGTATATTACCTAAATCTCTTAGCAGAAACATCGCGTTTACCTTCATCACGTTACCCAATGCATTGGAGAGCTATCTCGGGCTCACCCTCTCTAGGTTTATCACGGAACCACCCGTATATATAAACAATGCCCAATAACCATAACATAATCATAACATATAACACATGTAAAAAGGAAAGATAATATTTCCACATTCCAATATATCAAATCAAGATATTGAAATAAACAATGTTTTATCAAATCATTTTCAAAACCTTTTAAAGAGATATTTTTGAATCAAAGTGTCCCATACCACTTTGAAGCTTTTAAGTGAATTATCATTTGGAAAAATTATTTTTCATATCAATAAATACTAAAACTCATTTTGAAAACATGGACATTAATGAGAAATATTTATAAGAATAAATCTTTAAAACATTTAAAATGATATTTTTGTTAAGGATTTTTTTTAACAAAAAGAGAGACACTTGAATAAAAATAATTGAAGAATAACATTTAATAAAAAATTTATAATTTCATGAGAATAAAGGGATTCATTATATAATATTTAAAAGCACAGAATATACCCCATATAAGAGTGAATTGGTGCATAACAACAATGAAGTCTCAATGGAAATGTAAATTGAGATGAAATCCCGTATAAAGATGGTATCCTTAAATTAAGGATAAATAATTCACATAATAATGTGTGGAAAATATAAATAAAATCAATATAAGTGGATTTTATGTCTAAAAGAATTTGAGGTCATTCAAATATATTCATTGGATTACATATTCAATAAGTACAAGTTGAACCCAAAGAATTGAAATTGGGTTAAAAAGTTCCCTTGTAAAAAATCCAGAGCCTAACAGCATCACATTAAAATTCAGAAAATGGTTTGATGAGATAAAAAGGGAATCTTATCACTTGGAAAAAAATTTAACATCAGTAAGGATATATAATAAAATATCCCAACATAATAAGATGTAAATTAAAAGACATAATAAAAAGAAGTCTTTTAAAAAGAGGAGGGTGAAAGGTTCCCTTACTGATTTGGTAACTTACAAAAAATACTACACATGAAAGAAGAATCATACAATGAAGATGTAAATACTCATAAATGAATATATATTACACAAATAGTACAATAATGGACAGTACATACACCACACAAAAGGAAATAGTGGCCAATATAGCATGAATCTCACGGGAATAAAAAGTGAGATTAAAAACCCTTACTTCCTTGTAATCAATCGAGTCGTATGACCAAAAGTTAATAACCACCAAATGAATCATAGAATAACATGAATATAAAGAGAATAATTATAATATATGTCAAATGGTATTACACAATACACCACATGCAATAAATAGGTGGAGAATAATGAAAATCTCATGGAATTAAAAGTGAGATAAGAAAATCCCTTACCTCGTGTCCGACTTGACTTGATCGTTCTTTAATATCCTGAATAATAAACTAAAGTTAATTTATACTTGATTAAGAAAATTTTTCATTTTTATTATTCCTTTTATATCACTTATTACCATGTTATAAACATTATGTAATCATTTAAGTTAATAATGTTCGTTTTGTCGATATTTGGTAATTGAGTCAAAAATGGACTTCTTATAATTACATGTTGTTCATGTGGTAAAAGGTTCATTATATCCAGAATTATATTCATGATTTATATATCATATAAATCATATATATACATTATATACATGTATTTATAATAGTATATAACATTTAGAGGTAAGAAATGAAATGCACCGTTCATGGAGACGGTAAGCCGTACGTACGCATGAACGCTACTTTCATTTCTATTTATTATTTTAATGTAATTAAAACATAATGATACATAGGTATTTTATAATTCCAGTATAATATCATATATAATATCATTAACTCTATCCTTTATTCATCCCACAAAATGCATTAACGAGTCACATCACTTTGAGGGGGTGGTAGTTCGCACTTCCTCAAATGAGATTATCGTATTTACCAACAATGGAAACCATAAAGTCAAGATATAAATGGAAAATAAAGAAGCATAAAAAAATAAAAATAATATATATCATATATAAATACAGTCCCATCATAATGTCCACCATGAGATGCGGTTGGAGATACTTGAACAGTCATCATTTCGCGAGGTGTTAGTTTTCCATCCATAGAAACATTATGTTCTTCATCCATTAGTTGGAGGTGTGTGTAAGATTAGTTCGAATAATTCTTAAAACTGTATCCTAGTATATTTAGGATACTTTTTTTTTTAAAATAAAGGAATACAAGAGTTTAGGGGTTGGAGAAGTAAAATAAAATAAAACAAATTAAGAGAAACTGTTACCTTTAATTTGGGTAACTCCCTTTGGTTTGAACCAAATGACTTATTGAAGGGCCTTCTACCTAAGGTAAGGATTCTTGGAGGAGGATGGGGATGTAGGGAGATTAATTGGGAATAGTTTGGATGAGCCAAAAGGCTTTAGAGGTGTGTGTAATTGGTTAGAAGTGGTCTCCTTTTATAAGGGAGAGGAGAGACTCTTTAGGAAAGTGTGAAAACATTATTTTATTATATATTTATATTCAGTTTTTAGTGTTCCAAAAATCATTATAGATGAATATAATATGACTCAATGTAGAAATAAAATCATCAAATAGGAATTGGATATGTTTTGGATAGTATTTTAATCATTATAATCTTATTTAATTAAATGATTTATTAACGAGGTTAACACTGCATCATTATTGTGTCATAAATAATTTAAATTATTTGATGTCTGAAAATTATAAAAAGATACTATCATGTAGGAAATATTATTATATTTCTAAAGAATATTTATTTTCGAAAATATGACTTATATAACACCATATAAAAATTAATTTAATAAAAGTTATTTTCTTTTGTCATTTTTGCCTTTACTTTAAGTTAATTAATCTAAATTATCATTATCACTCCCAAGTGGCTCAATTGGGTCCCAAAATCGACCCAAAGATGAACATGGTCGTAACTGACTCAAAAAATAAGGTTTGGACAAGTGTTAAGGTAAGTTTTAATTATTATAATATTCTTTTTACCTTGAATTGCCTTATTTACCTTGAATTGCCTTATTTATCTTTAACAGCGGTAAATAAAAGTCAAAAGTTACGATTCACCAAAAATTATATTCATCTTTTTGAACCACATTATATTAATTTATAACAACCATTTATTTCATATTTTTTAAATTATATTCACATAAGTGGTAAAATTTCATTTAAATGATAAAAGTCAGCTTTTTTAACTACCACTAAGTGGTTTCAGTATTCATAAAAATTGAAATTTTTCAGAAAAATACCAAAAATTCATCCTAAGAAATATTTGATATTCTGAATTCATAAATGATGTCTATTTTGGAAAATTAAAAACATTTAACCGGAATTAATTAATTTTGAAATCATTTTCCGTTATCAAGACAAATAGCGTGTTTTCAAGAAACAATAACTATCAAAAGATTGATACTTGTTTATGTCCAATTTCAAAGTGAAATTAAATCCAATGACAAAAATTGGATTGAATGGTAAAAATATATTTTAATTTCACCTTAAAACCAATTAAAAAGATAATCTAACAATATAAATAAATTATATTAAAAGGCACTTCTGAATCAAAATACAATATTTTTCACTATTAAATAATGAACTCTATCGGAAAAATTCAAAACAAATTACACAAAGTAAATTTTGATGTCCCCATTCTAAAGAAGGATTTTATTTGGTCATATAGAATGTATTAAAGTGACCAGAACTAGATTTAAAAAGGGTTCTCTATTAAAAGGCAACAAATCGGCCTTTTAATGTAAATTATGCTTAAAATTAGATTCGTTCACATTTTAAGCCTCTAACTTTTATTGGATAAATGTAATTACATTTAACAAACATGTATAATCAAATTTTAGTTAGTTTTGTTCATTCCTTCCAATACAATGTCTAGGAGTTAACTACCGTTTAAAATAAAAATATATTATTAGTGTGCAACGTAAGATTTAAAAGAAACCCGTTATTGCGTATCGAGTACAGTATCGAATATAGAAACCCTTTTAAAGTAAAATTAATATTTAATTAAAAAATTAATAAATATGAAAAAGTCATATTATTTATTTACCTAGGATTTTACATCATTCCTATTGTATGTTAATGTATTGATGTACTTCTAGATGAAATTTCTAGTCTACCCATAGAGAATGAGGTTGAGTTTTCAATTTAACAAATACATATATCCATGATTATCTCAAAATGTCCATATATAATGTTCCCCTTTATATCATAAGAATTGAATAATTGTTTCAATATAATGTGGATAAGGGATTCATACACCTGAGTTCTTCGTCTGGGGTACACTAATTCTATTTGTCAAAAAGAAGAATTTATCAATGCATCTTTGTGTTTATTATCATAAGATTTATAAAATCCCAATAAAAAACACATATCGTCTACCCCTTATAAATTTGATCAACTGTAAGGAGATTGTAATTCTCAATGATTGACCTTAAATATTTATATCATCTGTTAAAGTTCAAAATAGAGGATAATTTCCAAATAGTTTTCTCGATAAGTCATGGGAACTATGAATTTAAAGTGATTCTATTTAGACATACAGATTCTCCTTATATCTTTATGAATTTTAGTAATAGAGTCTTTAGGTATTATCTTGAAAAATTAAGGGTTGTGTTTCTAGAGGATATTACCATATATTCCAAGAGCACCAAATAGAATAAAGATCATTTTATAATTACATTGGATTATTAAAAAAGGATAAACTCTATGATAAGTTTATAAATTGATAATTTTGGCTATAAAAGTATCATTATTTGGTTAAGGAATCACCATAAAAGGGAATATCTATTGATTATTTAAATATAGAAGTTATGGAGAAATTTCACAAATAAACCACATTAATTGAGAGTGATAGTTTCATTAGGTTATCTGGATACTATAGATGATTTTTGATTAATTCATCATGTTAAGAAGATATACTAACCATGTTAACATGGAAGGTAGTAAATTCCTTTTGTAAAAAGAAATAAAAAGAAGATTCAAGGAACTCAATAAGAAGTTGGTCAATACACATGTACTTATATTACCTTGTAGTGGGGAAGGAATTGTATTATACAGTGATACTTCAAAAAAATAATTAGGTTGTGTCCAAAATAATAATGATTAGGTAATTTATTACGAATCATTTCAATTAAAGTCATGTGAATAAAGTTACATGACACGTGGTTTGGAGTTATCCACATAGATTTTTTCATTAATGGTTTGGCAGAATTATATCTATGGAGAAAAATATTATATATATACTGATAACGGGAACATGAAATATATATATTCCCACAAAAGGAGTTTAATATGTGGAAAAGGAGAAGGTTTTAATTGATAAAATATTAATATTTAACAATACATTATCACAAGGGGAAGGAAAACAAGGTGGATGATGCTCTGAGTAGGAAATATCATACAACTCTATCCATAATGAGGATTGAAAAATACCCAATACTCCTGGATTTATAGAGGATTAATCTTGAATTCACAACGGGATGTTATAAATCCTATATCTACCAAATTATTCCTCAGTAGTTCGTTCACATAATGATCAAAGAAGTATTTAATAATGATGCATGACTATATAAAAAGGTAGTGAGCATTTTAGAGTTAAACTTTGTTAAATTAGAAGTTATAATGTCTAGAATATGGTTTTGTGTACAATTGAATCTACAACTAAAGAGTGAACTTTTGGATAGTGATCATATATCATCCTTATATATTCACTAAAGAATTATGAAGATGTATATATTTCTAAACCCAAAATTGTGGTGGGATAACATGGGGAGGGAGATCAATGAATACATATATTGATTCTTGGTATGTTAACTTTTTAGGGATGAATGATGGAAGTCTAAGGGTATGTTGAAACCATTAGACATACCATTATAGAAATGGGAAAAAAATTGTATGGATTTCATCATAGGAATCCCCACAATTTATAAGGTCCATTATGCTATTTGGGTTACAATCTACTACCTTACTAAGTAAGCACATTTTAATTTCCATTAATGAATATTTCTCTCTTGACAAAATTTCCAAGATATACAAAAGTGAAGTGCTAAATATGGATATAGTACTACTATATATTGTATTTGACCAAGATGTGAGGTTTTCCTCAAGCATCTAGAGATGTATTTATAAATAATTGGAGATAGATTAAATTTTTATAATTTCTTATCACTCTCAAATAAATGGATAGATAGAGAGGAATATTCAAACTCTTGATGATATATTGATATATTGTTCAGTGGAATTTGAGGAATTTGGGATAAACACCTTACAATTCTATTGTTATCATATAATAAAATTTTCCATTATATAATTAATATTTCCCCATATGAATCACTATATGGTAAGACATTCTAAACTCCAATATAATGGGATGAAGTTGGAGAGAGGAATCTGAAACGTCTTAGATTTTTTTAAAGAAATGATGGAGAAATTTCAATCCATTCAACAACATATATGAGCTGAAAAATTATATAGAAGGGTTATAAAAATAATCTTCAAAGAAATATAATGTTTTAAGTTGGTGTTAAGGTTTTCCTTAGAATATATCTATAGAATAGGGTTATGAGATTTTTTGGGGGAAGTTTATACCTTGGTAAATAAGTCCCTTAGAGATCCTTGATCATGTTGGGGTAACAGACACCTATTATAAATCTATCCACACCTCTCCCAAGTGCATGATGTGTTACATGTATTTATTTGGAATAGTATATACCATTACCCTCACATGTATTGAATATGGAAGTCGTGTGACTCAAATATGATCTCTCATATGAGGAATAAATAGTGGAAATTATATATTTGAGAGATAAGGTGTTAGTGAATAAGACCACTAATATTGTCAAAGTTCTATAGAGGTATTATAATTTTGAGGAAGATACATGGAAATTTGAGGATCAAATGAGGTAAAACCACCCTAACATTTATTCATCTGAGTAATAAAATTTAAAAAATGAAATTATTTTTAAGGTGGGTGGAATTTGACAACCATAGATTTCAGTGAAATATTACTCATTTAATAAATATTGTCTTTGGAATATTTCTCACATGAAATAACAAACCTTAATAAACTTTGATACTTTTTAATAAAATAGATATGGACCACTGTAACGTAATCATTAAATAAGTGGGTATGAACAGTTGTAACCACATTATGAAATAAATCTCCCTTTTAATACTATTTCAACTAGTGTTGCTAAGAATCTATTAAAATATTTTAATACATAAAATTTATGTTTTAAATTTTATATTTTCAAGTGTGATATATTTTGGGATAAATAATATAATATAATTAATTTTATAATAATAGTTAATATACCTAAAGAATGATTTTTTATAAAATAGTGTTTTTACAAAAGTATATGATTTTATTTAAAAGATAATTTAAATAATTGAAAATGATAATTTGAAAAAATTAAATTAATTTTCTCACATATCCCAATAAAATTATCTAAAGATTAATTTTTTATATTTTTATGAAAATATTTATTTTTAGATGAATAGTGAAAAATGCCTTATTTAAAAATAACATGATTTTTAACAACAATATTAGTATATATGTATGATATTGAAACTTATGAAACTATTTTCTAGACCAAGTATTTGTTTTATACAATAATTTAAAATTTATAAATATTGATTTTAAATTAAAAAGTTATATTTTATATATAAAATCATAATATATATTTTTTCAAAAGTTGTTTATAATATATTGCACAATTATTTTTTAAAATTGATTTCCATCAATTTTTTAAAATGAATATATTAAATTTCATTTTATATATGGAATTCCAAATCCCAAATGATGTAATGAGAAACATTTTATTTTATAGTTCAAAAGGATAAGTCATGTTTGGTAAAAACTAGTTACCATGACAAAATGTAAAAGAGTATAAGTAATAAATCTACGAATAAAGTGCTTGAAACAAGGTAAAAACAAGTTTTTAATTAATTTATTGAGAACTTCATTACATTATATCATCCTACACTTAATTTTTTCCATTTTCGGATCCACATGACATGTGAAATGTACTCTCTTTGTATTAAGTTAAAATAGTTACAAAATTTTCATTCTCACATGTTATAAAAGGGACCTCTCACTATACCTTCAAGACCTCTCAAATAATTCTGTATCCTATATAAAATATTACTATTCACTATCCTTTATAATAATATTATTATTAATTATTCATCTGGTCACATGATATTGGGTTAATACCTCAATTTCCAAGGAGTCTTCTAAGTGAATGCCTAATTTCTCAGCTTGAGTGCATTATTTTCCAAAACTTATTTTCTTTTATTTTGAACTTTTTAAATATAATTTTCAAATTCATATATAATTATATAAGTATTTTTTTAATAAATTTTTTTACTATGCCTATGGAATAACTAATATCCATATTTCTCCCTTTTCTATTAAGAAAAATAGAAACCTTAACTATGCGGTGTGCGGACCACTACCTCCATGAACTAACGTATCTAGTTTTTTATCTTGTTTAATTATTATTTATTAATAAATATTAAAATATGATTAATAATATAAAAATTATCTATATAATATCATTATTCTTCTTAAATAATGTTATTACTCAAAAATCTACCACTTTAATAATCTTAATCATCCACTAATTATGGTATGTTCTTGTCTAGACCGGTTTAACCACATACTTGAACAATGCTATGAAATAATAACATGAATGAATATCATAACATAATTTATTATAATATATCATATAAATAATAAAATATAGATTTAATTTTTATATTATAATTGTATTGTTAGTATTTAACTCATTAATTTAAATACCAACACCCCTTCGTCAAAAATCACTAAAACACAGTCATCAAAAATTCCATATTTAAGAACCATAATAAAATATACCATAGAATAAAAAAATATCATTAAAAAACCAATTGTTTTTCCATTTATTATTTATTAATTATGAAATTTGGTTGAATAATTAATAAAAACTCTATGATTATTAAACTAGTTCAAAATAATCAAGATTACTTAATCCTAAATTTAAAAATGTATAATAAATAACTAATAAAAATATAGATAATAATTATAAATTAATTTTACAAAAGGATTTATAAATGGATTGGGTTTTAAAATATGATATTATAATAGTCATTTATATTATACAGGATGTTAAAGCACATCCTTGGAAATCAAGAGTAAAGATAAGGGTTTTGTTAACGAAAAATTATTCCTTTGAGTTACACTTTTTATTTTTAATTTTTATTTCCCCAGTTCTCAATATATTTCCCATTATAAATTATATCTTCTATTATATCACTGATGGAGGATTTTTTTAATTCAAAAATAGTTCCATGAACTATATTATTTTCACTTTTTTAAATCAAACAAATGATGGTTTTTGAAAAGGGACATACAATTGTCAATTTGTTGGAACCAATGCTGTTATGTGATAGAAATAGAGTATGGTTTGTGTTTGTTGTAAATACTCATTAAAATATCCAGATTTTTTCAAGTAAAGTGATCATACAGTTCAAGTAGACAACAATATTGATGGTGGCATCATTTCTTAGTATTTGACAAATATCTCGATCCAAAAATTAGAGAACGAAGAAGAGTGTTTTTGGAAAACTAAGTTTCACGCAATATTGAATGAGGATTGAAAATATTCATGCTAGGAATGAATTGGGATCAGTGTATCAAAATATAAAAGAGGAAAAAAGTTCACCAAAGATATAAATCTACGCGAAATACGAGGTTACATAGAGAGAGATTATGTTCCCAATGCGATGTTAAAAGGGGGTTTGTGCGCTTGGAAATAATCTTATGTACATTGTAAAATACACATAGGAAACTTTCACGTAGGGTAATTAAGGCCTATAAATTGGCAGCTACCCCCATGGAAGACTTATAATTTTCCAACGATGATCTGTTTTCTCTATTGTGTGAAATATTTCCACATAAAAGATTTATAGAGAGTTAATCATGCACAAAAGATGTTACATTAGTCTAAAAATACCATGTAAACATTGTGTTATAGTTGTTTGAGAGATTAGGGTTATGAGAAAGTTACTTTACGTGACCAATCTCAAATTTTGTGCGCAAAAGGAAGATGTTGCGTAAAAATTTAGTGTTGAGTTTTGAACTATTTTTTGATATCTGGTTTGTTTGATTAGGGAGTCCAAGTGCATCCTTTGAAGAATTCAATGAAAGCAATGTATCATGCTATACAAAGACAAATACTTTAATTCTAATCTTTTGAAGAGAGCTTCAATTCGATAAACTATGTATGACTTCTCCTAATACATTGAGCTAGGGGGAGTTGACAGAAGTGATATGAGGGATGTAGTGAGCTATCCCAGAACCATTGTAAAGGAAGTGTTTCTGGAATAGAGTGATTGTTCTTGATATATTTCTAATCAACAACTAGTGAAGAATAGTGGACTTCAGTATGATTGAAAACAAGTTGGCGTATTCTCATTAGACTATCCCTTGGTGGTGAACCGTTTTAAAATTGTTGTGTAATATCTTTGTATGCGATAGTTTTTCTCTGCTCTTTCGCATCTCACAAATTTTACAGCTTCCCACCAACATGGGAATAAGATCCATTATGATAAAAGAAATACTTGACACCTTGATTCACCCATCCCCCCTCATGGTATTTTGGGGTCCCTTAGAATTTTACATTGATGATTTAAAAATGTTTTAAAAAAAATATTTTTCTAATTTGGTTTTCATTTTCATCTCTACATTCCAAAATATTTCAATCCAATGGAGTTATACTTCATGTTTTATTATCCAATATTCAATTATTATGTGATTATTTTTGGGTGACCTTGTTTTCAATTTCAATTGATTTATTTCAAAATGTTATACTATTTGGAATTTTTATGAACCACACTATTACTTCCTTAGTCTCTTTATTCCATGAAAGGTGATGGATTTTAATTTTAATGATATATGAAAACTATTTTTTATTTCTATGGGTTATTTATGAAATGAAAATTATTTTCATTTAACCATTTTATGGAACACATTTTACCTCCATGGGTTCTTTATGATGTGATAAGTGAAAGATTTTTAAGTGTCACTCATAAGTACAGATGATGATGGGTGGGGTACTATATTACTATCCAATGAATTAATAAAAAGTTTAAATTTAATGAGATATATATGCTCGATCACAATTTAGTTGTCCATAAGAACGGGTAAAAGTGTGTTACTCATGAAGGTAATGCATACACAGGTGAAATTAAGTTATATCAAGCATGGGTGTAGGTATATAACTCATGGAAGTAAGGATCCTTTATGATGATTTTTGTTCCATACTTTAAAGATATTGTGCATTCTGATATTATCCTCTTCTAAGTCAAGTTTTATATTTAATTTTTTCTTCATTTTTATGACTGTTATGTTTACTTCTTGTTTTTATGTCTTTTTGTTCTTATTCCAAGTCCCTTGATGCTCAAATATGTTTTATGATTTTCTCTAATGACAATGTGATATTTATATTCTTATGATCTCATCATTTATGGAATGTTTATTCATCCATTATAGATCATTTTAACTCACCCATTTTCTTATTCTTTTATTCCCTACCATATGAGGATGATTTTTTATAATAAAATTTTTATATGATGGTATATTATAGTGTTCTTAAGAGGAAGTGATCAAAGGCATTGTAAAATAAATTAATTATGTATCTAGTCTCTAAATACATTAAACTGATCAATCATTGGGACATTATTTCTATTATTTGTATAAAATAATATTTATATCATCTAAAATAAATTAAATAAATGAATGCTTAGGTTGGTTCACTAAATTAAAGGAATTATTTTTCCTCCTATCAAAGGGTTCCACCAAAAAATGATTTAATGTTACATGCACTAATCATAGGTCTAGAGTATTCTTTTATAATTTCTAGTCACTCAATTTGACAACAATAGTTATTTTGAGTTGGTGATCAAATTTTTTAGTATAATATAAACCATAAAAATGGAGGAGTTGATCCATAAACTCGATCCAACTCCAAAATTAATATAATAATTTCCCATTAAACTAGTCAACTAATATATCATATGGTTTGTAATTCCAAATCAGATTATATATATAATATTCTTAGTTCTATTGACAAAATAGATCTTTAAAGATCGGGTTTCTTTGTGGTGTATAAAAGTGTAGTATCTTCATTAATTATTCAAGAGAGAATAAAATTATATGGAATATATCATTCCATATATCAAGAAAAATACCCAGTTTAGGTAATAGATTCAATTTTCACTTAAATTCCCCCCATCATAGACTGTCTCTAAAATATAAATTCTCTACATGACCATGTAAAATAGTATGAAATTCATAGAGGAGTGATGAAATTTATCCTCTTTGATAATTTAAATTCTAGCAAAGCGCTATACATGTATGGTTTCAGTGGATTCCTCATTAAGTGAAATAGAGGAGTAAAGTACCTTAAAGTTATAAAATGGTTCCATGAAAGAACATGTGACACCAACCAAATAATAACTGATCTATCTCATAAAATCAAGAGGCTTTATACTTTTATCCCTCAATAATGCATAACTCTGTATATTTTCAAGGAAATTTTATATGGGTCAAACTTATGATGATTTCATTCATCTATCCCAATAGTTGTTAAATGTTATAAATTACTATTGGGAATTTTATATTTAGGAGAATAATTTCATATTCTCAAACCCTAAATTGAAACTTTTGTGGTTCAAATTTCTTCCCAACACCACTAATATCTTTTCAAAATAGGATAATACAATTAATTTAATATAAATTGGGGGACAATTCTAATAACTTTTATAGGGTATAATGTCATCAATATGTTTTGAGTCCCTTATATTAACCTCATAGACAATATCAATAATTTATATGGGCTTGAATTGAGAATGTTTTATTCATAGTATGGTATATGATCCAATTATTTTTCCAAATATCACATGGTTATTGATAGACATATTGAATATTTTAATAATACAATTTATAACATCCTATAAAAGATAGTGGATAAGAAAAAAAATATGGATTAAAAAAATTCTACACACATTATACACTTATCATGCCACCATACACACCCCTACCTAGGAGATATCATATACCCAAGTGATTGAAATAAAAATTGTGCCTCCCAATGAGTTCCAACTACCTTTACCTAAAATATCCATTTATATAAATATTATTAAAGATGAACGACTTTATTTTTTAATAAATGAATTTGAAAATATTGATGAGAAGAGGCCACATGTGTTACAAAATCTACAGGTCCACTAGAATTTGGTGTCATAATTATTTAATATGAATGTTCATATTTGGTTATTTTTTAGAAAATATTGATGTTATACTTGAATTAAAAATTGATAATTCAGAGAAAATATGTAAAATTTGACACTAAATGGGAAATTCCTTTCAATATACACATGGTTTAACAAAATAAGAAATATTTACTGATCACACTAGATGGAAAGAACATCATGCTCCCACTAATGCATGGTTTCTCAAAAATTAAATTACATAAAGAATTCATGGTGAGTGTTATTTTTATATCACATTACCATAAAAACACATTTCATAAGGTCCTACACATAAAAAAATATTAATTATTAGGTTTTTTCCCTTATTTAATAACCTAAACTATATGGAATAATGTTCATTCTATATGCCCATAAAATATAGAGTGTCATTTGATTCTCACATAAACATAAATTTCAATATATAAGTTCTTTTTCATATGAAATTAATTTTAATACTGTTTGGTTCTTGTTTCATGACCATAAAATACATGGAATAAGTTTCTTAAAACATGGTATTAAGCTATACAATGTCAGGTCCTAATTTTATAGAATTAAAATGTATTATTTGTGATATAATAATAAATATCCTCATTATAGTAATTAAAGTGTGCTTTATTTTTTAGGGATAAATTTGGATGGTTCAATCAAGATCTCATTTAAATTTTTGGTTTCTAATGTGGGGTCATGTTTTATTTTTTAATTCGTGATTGATATTAGGTGTTTGGGGGTGAATTATTAGGTGACATTAGATAATAATAGAGGTTAGGTATGGGTTTAGAGATTATGGGTATATATGAAGAGGACCTATATTCACTTTTTAATTGTAGGTGAAATTGTGTACCCTATTAAATGTCACTAGGTTATTGGTAAAAAGGTTAGAGGCCATAATAGCCTATGGTTTCCACTGGGTGCCAAGTGGCCCTAGCCTAGGTACCTAATAGGCCTATAAATGAGTTTCTTATATGGGGAATTTTTTTTATATTACCTTAAATTATTTTTTACTAATATAATTTCCCTTCAAAATCATTACCCCGACCATATGAGATCCCCTTGTGGGCCTCATATTGGTCCCTTATTCCTCATTTTTATTTCCTATTGATATAAGATGAAACCATGGGTGTTTTTCAAATTTAATCTAAGGGTATTCCCAGACACTCCTTACCTCTTCCTCTTTCTTGTCTTTTCTTATAATCCTTCTTAATGTACTTGGGATTTTGATATTAATTCTATTAGAGTATGGTGGAATTAATCAACGATCAAAGGACTTCCTCTTATACTACTTCAAGGAGGAATGTGTGGGTGTACTATTTCCTATTTATCATTATTTTGTTACAAAGGTTTTGTGGTATGTGGTTTACTAGGGGTTCTCATATTCTAGTAGGGGATTGGGGATTGTTTTTAGATTTATTTATGGATTAGGTTGTTTTATTTTTGGGATAAATTTTGGATTTGATTACATTAGTTTTTTCATATATTTTTTTGTTGATCTATTATGGATATTTTTTGTTAGGTTTCTTTAGTCATGGATTTTAGTTAAATGGATTTTAGGTACTACAAGACGATCATGGGTATTATTAATATTCAACTATAGTATTGGTAGGTTGTTTTAACCCCCTGGTTGACTCTTAGGCAATTCCTATAACATTTCAGCGTATGGTTTTGTCCATAAATTTCTAATAAAAATAATCATATATTTTTATAATATTAATGGATATCTTTCCCACATATTTTTTTGAAATCAATAAAATGCTTTTGTGGATTTCATATGAAATAATATAGGGATATTCATTCCCTCTAATTTGTTTTGAGTATTTTTCAATACTAAATAGTATTTGATGGATCCCTATATATCCATTCTCTTTATTATTACAATTAATCGTGAAATGTGTATGATTATCCCATATCAAGTTATTACACAACCCATTAGCCTGAAGTATCATTAACAAGTTTTTTTTATTAATTTAGGATAAAATGGGAACATTAAGTGTGTATTTTGGGTCAACCTACCATGAGGATATATTTTGTGTGATAATTATTTATTAGAGTAAATTATATTGGTTTGTTATAACATGGATTGATTTATCTTCCATTAGTTTTATTATTCTTCTATAAAAATAAATACCTCACACTATAAAAATACAAATGCACTATACGTCAAGAAACCCCACTAAAAACTCAGTTAAAAGACTGTTTCAGAGGAAATGTGGTTGATGGGTTTCTTTGGTGTAAAAGTTTTTTTTCCATAAAATAGATTCATATTTCCAAATAATCTTAATGATTTCATATATGGTATTCCAATTTGTTTCAAGGGGTTAAGGTAAGAAAAATTTTATTTAAAATCTCATTTTGAAAAGGATCCTTTTATAAACACATCCTTAATTAAATTTTTTTCTTTTTTCTCTCTTCTTTCTTTTAAATGTTTTGTAAAACATGATAAAAAACATTTATTTACGTATTTTTTGAAAAAAAACATTTTTGTAAGGGTATGGGTAATGTGTAAAAGATATAAATAATTTAGAAGCTGAGATTGGGTTTTTAACTTATTTTGATTATGTTTTATCTCATTATTTATAGTTTTTCATTTAGTATGGTATGTTTTTATATGACTTATATGTCACCATGTTTGGAATTTTTATAATATGTCATGTGAATTGGGAATATCAACCAGATGATTTATTTGGAATTAAACTAGCATGTTTGATTACTACATTATTTTTTCATAGAGTATATTATTATCCTGTTATATTTACATATCTTAGTGATTACTCCATGATCACATGATATTATTGTTATGTAGGTTGGGTATGTGTTTTTTATGTTGGAGTTTTATATATTGAGAATAGATATTGATTTAACATATTTTTTCTATTATTTCCATATTTAATTAATCATATTTTTTCTTAATTGGGTTTAGAATATTGATTTATGTAGCTAGTGATTTTACCAGTAGCATAAAAACTACTATGATAATTGATATATATGTTGGAAGGAATAAATTGTTGTTATAAGAACTTTGAATTGGATTTTCATATATTAGTAATTATAATAGGATTATATCTTGATTCCTTGACTCTTCAATGACCCTTCCCCTACCCACAATATTGGAAGTTATCCTTTCCTAACTCTAGTGTTCTCCTTGTCCTTCCCATGAGATGGGTGCCTCCCCCTACCATAGGCATGACTACACCCATCTATGATTATAGAGATAGGCTATCTAGTGGTCCAATCATACACATCTTAGATCCTATGAAAAATACCAAATACGGTATGTATATGTACAAATGCTTCTGGTATGGTGGGTTACCAATAGAAGTTATAGTTATTACACGAGAAAAATTACTTTTTTCCTACTACTTTACTTCATCTTTTGTTAGGTCTATATACTATGTTTTTCGAACAAAGAATTTTTTTATAAATATGTTAATGAGTAAAAATATTTTCATATATACCCATTTATCATTGTCCTATTGAGATACTATTTTTGGTTTCCTACTGAGTAATTTTTCTTACACCCAATATAGATAAGAAAGTAGACATGATGTTTAACATAATACATTCTAGCTCCAATTACAATAATTAGTCTAGAAAATTTATCACACAAACATATTAGTCACTAATACTTAGTCATATCCAAATAAAAACTATGCCATCCAGTGTGAGTACTCATGATTAGTTGGTTGGTTTCCCTAATTAACGAAACTATTTGATGCTCTATAAAGGGAAGTCAATTAATTAGTATATATATGTTTCATGTAAAAATATATACTTTATATTTTAAATATTATTATATTATAAAATAAATTTAATATTTGGATTCAAAATTTAATATAATTTACTGAAAATAAATTTATTATTATCTTGATTTTTTATGTAAATAGGTTTTTGGAAATGGTAATGGATTTTTTTGAATATAAGATAAGAAATTAATTTCAAAATGTGATTAGTTTTTTTAAATGAAATATAATAGAAAGTGTAAATGTTTTATATGATGAGAAATTGGACGTTGAACTAAAAATTTAATTAATTTACCATTGATTTTGATACTCACAAAAATAGTCATTTTTTACTGATGAAGTTACATTAAGTGTATTTCAAGATTATATTTATTGGAATTTATATTTCATTGAATTCTATAATATCTTGGATTATATTTTAGTGGGAATTTTATTTTTCTATGTATTTTGGATGTTTGAAAGTAATCATGAATCATTATTATAAACCCTATATTTTAAGTAGAATGTTAGGTTTGGGAACATAATTTTTGATAAGGAATGTTATATTTATACCCAATATTTAAGTTAAATGTATGGTTTGTGAACCAAAATTTTGTGAAGAACTATATGTTTGAGGATCTAATATTTAGTTTACCAACCCAAAATTATGAATTAATATTATATATTGAACCATAAATTTAAAATCTTTGTATATACAGAAACCCCAAATTAAATCAATCATCTATAGAATTTAAATTTCATATATTTTCTTAAATTTTAATAATGATGTTTCTGGAATAATTATCACATTTATAACTGAATGAATAATAACTCCAAGGATATTTAAAATTGAATTAAATAATTCCTATTTCTGATAGAGTTTTATGATTTTAAGTGTTAATTTAAATTAAAATTTCATACACAATGTTTGTTTTGAATATCATGATTTATTTTGAGATTTTACATACCCATTTGACCAATACAAAACATGTGTTTCTATTTATTCTCAATATATTTTTTATGTGATATGATGTGATATTGAAAAGGGATATGAGATTTATAAGTGTTTCTATATAGTCAAGTAGAACCATATAATTTTTTAAGAATATTCATAATCAAATATTCTACTTTTATTTTAATTGGATTTATATTTTTACAATGGAAAAATTATTCTATCTACAAATTCGCCTATGATATCTTTTTAATTATCTATAATCATTCATTGATGTTTTCAATACTACACTTTGGATACATATATGTTAATATCTACTGTTTTGTGCTCATACTACTATTGTAAAATGTTATTATTATTTTTTTGTATTCTTCTATGATCTTATGAAATATGGATCACTTAGGTACTATAATTTTTAATGATTTTATTCTCTAAAAAATAATATCTTCTGTCAATTATAGTCAGCTACAACTATGAATCAGACCTATTTTTCAACAATAAATCTATATTATTCTATTATAGTTTCAATATATTATACTAATTTATGATGGAGTGTTATATTCTCATCATATGTTTTGGTTTTCAATATTACCTATAAAAAAACTTACATTTTATAATGTATAAACTTTTTTTAGTTAGTCAGGGAGTTCCCAAATAAAAATAATTATTTTAGAAAAAATAAATAAGCTCACAAAGAGAGAATTGGTTGAGCGGACTAGAAGATCTTTGTTCCCTAAAATGCAATAAAAATATTATGTCCCCTTTTTATTTAACTATTTGAAGAAAAATGATCAATTTACGCTTAATAATCATAAAGGGGGGTATGTTTTTATTTATCAATGTTTTATTAAAATGCCAAAATTCACCCCTATGTCATTTTACTTATTAAAAAAACAATTGGTATTATAGGGGTTATCTTATAATCATTATTCTAATATTTAGAAATCTTTAGTCAGATTTACTTATGAATCAAGGGTTTACATGAATGAACTAAATGAAGGTATGCCAGTGACCCGAGTGATGTATTTCAGTGGAAAAATTTATTTTTTCTAGAAATTTTTAATGATCATATATTTAAGGAATCATGGTTTTAGAGTTTATATAAACCTTATAAAAATCCTTGATGAACTAAAATAGATAAATTCTATAATGGAATATGAGTATGATGTTAATTAAAGAGTCATGAATATGGTTATATACTGAGTTTGCTCTGATGAATTTAACCATATTCCCATTGTACTATTGTATTTAAGATGTGGCTGGAAATTATTTTTTCTTATGAAGAAACTGGTAATATTAACAGATTGAGGTATAATAAATAAAAATAAAAATTTCATACTTCCAGGATGCATGATAGACAAATTATTACTAAAACGAATAGGATATTGACTAAAATAGGTTGTGGTGTTACTACGATGGGAACCCCAATTCTTGATAAATATAAATAAATAAATGTTATTATATTTTTTACATCTATATGGATTACAGTCTTTGATACCATCGAACAATACACTCCAATCAAGAATCTATCAACAAATGGATTGATCAAGAACTCTAATGATGTATGAGGTTGGAATTAAAGATGAATTAGAAGATCAAAAAATGATAAAAATGTAGAATATTTCTCTTAATATCTTTTCTCCAAAAATGAAAATAAATATAAGGAGGATGTTATATCCTAAAATAATTCAATCTATTTAGATTGTAGAATGAAACATTCTCATATAGAATGAATATTATGTAAGCTCTATAAGAAAAATAAAGTATTCAAGAATTATTTCAATACAAATTATCAAGAACTAAAAGGGGTTTTGTTTTATAAATAAAAATATATGTGGAATTTTAGAACTTATTTCCAATAGCTAAAAGTAGAGAGAAGAAAAATACAAAAGAATGAAAATAAATTTTATATAAAAGATGATTATAAGTGAAAAGAAAATAAGGTAATGATGACCGAGTAGATTGATTCGGAAGTCCATTAGATCTACAAGTTCAAATTAAAATAAGGATTCCTAAAATATTAAATAAAACATGTTATTTATGGCTAATAAATAATGGGTACTATCATATTATTCTTATGGTTCTAATTCTAAATGTTAATTATATATCAAATTAGTTTCACACTGATTCATGATTGAGAAGAAATCTGAATCCCTAGTAAAAAATTATAAATCATTGAATAATATTCCTAATGTGTTTTTAAGTGAACAAATTATATGTTAATAAAGCTCTTGGAATTAAAGGAGAACCATAGTATATCTACTTTAAACAAAACAGTTCTTGAAAATATAATTAAAGTGTTTCTGGCGGAAGTAGAGTCCTTTAAAAATACTTATAGCATATTAACTAGTAGAGAATAATCCTTAAATCAGGTTCTTGTAAGTAAAGTTCATAGAATAGAAAATTTTGGTATTCGTAGTAATTGTGAAAAAATTATTTTATAAAGAAACTATTTTCATCCAATCTCAATGAACCACAACATATATAGTGTTACTTATTTTATTGTGGAATTAATGGTAATTAAAAAAATAATTATTGCATGAGGAATCCTCATATTAGTACTTTAAATAAATCTTATAATTATATGATTTCTATAAATATTAAACATGTGTGGTTTCCCATATATTTACCTACTTCCACAGTTGTACCTAAGAGAATTAGGGTGCTAAAAAAGTTTTGTTTCAAGTTTTTATAGTTAAAATCCATAGGGACTGAATTGAAATATATTATATGGATAGTAGATACTCAAGGAATTTTAGTGGACACTTTTTAAATATATATACACCATCAAATGTAGATAGTGTCTTGGTTATATTTAGAGATAATGCTAACAGAATGATACTAAGAGTTGAATCATTTATAAATCCTAAACAAATTTGGATCAAAAAAGTTATCTATGTTCAATGGATGAATAAAAATATGATAATAATTTCACAACTCTGTAATGATGTATTTATTTGTTGACTTTTCTCATAATTCATTTTCTATTTTTAATGATATCTAATTAAATTTAGATGACCTAAAAATGAAAATGTTAATAATTTGGACCGTATTTACTTTTGTGAACATAAATTGAATTTTTTAACTTCTAAAATAAATGAATCTTATAAATGAAATAGAATAATTAGAAATTTCATTATACTCTCTCTATCTATGTTTTCTAAAAAAATTAGTTTCAAATCTTCCCATTATTAAATTTTATCATAATAAACATTGTGATGCATGAAAAATAGGTAAGTATCATAAGACATCTCTTAAATCTATTGACAAGGTTACTGTATGTAACCATTAGAATATATACACATGGTATTTTTGGACCATCAAGAGTATAAATCTTAGATGGAATATTCTATTTTTTTATGATTTTTCATTATATACATGGGTTTATTTCATAAAATTTAAAATTGATGTTTTTCTATTTTTTGAGTTCTTTTAAAAATTATTCAAAAAAAAAATTCAAAATAAATTCACTGAAAAGTGGTTAGGGAATAGAGATTGAGAATCAATATTTTAATTATTTTAGATAAATATTTAGTATTAAATATAATTTCTATACTCTAAGAACACCTCCATATAATCAATTTATAGAAACAAATAATAAGACTTTTTAAGACATGGAAAGAACTGTGTTGAATGAAAATAGTCATCATACAAATTTTGGGTTAGAAGATATCAACATGATTTTCCAAATAATGAATAGATTTTTGACAATTAAATTCTTATAAAGACACCCTATGAGGTATGTAATAACATAAAACTAATTATTAAAACATTAAATTTTTGGATGGAAGGTGTACATCTCGAATAATAAGGAAAACCTTGTTAATTTTGATCCAAAAGATGATAAAATAATGTTTCTAGGATATTCTAATACTTAAAAATATTTTAAAAGTACAATAAAGATTCAATGACGGTTAATGAATCTATTCATGTGAATTTTGATAAAAATTTACCTTTTTATTATAACAAAATTCAAACAAATTAAGTTACAGATTCATTAAATAACTTAAGACATGAATATTCTAAAGATGTTTTTGAATGTCAATTAGAATATCATCAGAATAAATCTTGTGCTAAAGAATATGAAACTGCTGAACCTAAAAATGTCTTACCTAGATATACTAGAACCATAAAGGATAATTGTTTATAGATTGTTATAGGATACCACGATAAAGGAGTTGAGACTATGAGAAGTGTAGGAACCCTAGCTAAGTTCTCCACATTTATAACCAAATTTGAACCAAAATATATGGAATATGCCTTAAAATATGTATGATAGATAATGGACATGCAGGGAGAACTAAACCATTTTAAGATGAATAATGTTTGGTAATTAGTTGATAGGCCATCAAACCATAAAATAATAGGAACTAAATGGTTATTTTAATATAAATTGGATGATCAAGGTATAATCACCTGGAATAAGGCCACACCAGTTGATAAAGGATATAAACAGGAGGAAGGTATATATTATGAATAATTTGTGTCCATATTTTATAGAATAAAAACCATTATAATTCCATTATCCTATGCATATCATATTAATTTTCAATTATATTAGATGAATGTAAAATATATTTTTTAAGATGGTTATTTAATGGAGGAAGTTTATGTTGAACAAACTCTAGGTTTTGTTCTATTTTCAAACTTACAAAATCTCTATGTGGTTTTAAATAATAATGGAGGCCTTTGTGTTAAATATTATGATATTTTCCTTTAAAAAATGGTTTTTCGGTAGGGTTGGGTGATCCTACACTTTTTAAGTAAAATTATTTTCAGGTATTTTGTTGTAAAAAAATCTATATATATGATTGTATTTTTGGTTCAAATAATAAATTTTTTATAATGATTCCTCAAAACTTTTGAAAAATGAATTTTATATGGGAATAATGAGAGAATTCAATTTTCTTCTTAGTTTTCAAATTTATGAAAATTATTTTGGAAATGTTTTAAATCAAAGAAAAAATATTGTAGATTTATCAAAAAGGTTTGGTATTAAAAATATTAATTCTTATACAACTCCCATGGGCATGAAAATAAAACTATATTTGGATAAAGCTTAAAAATAAATTGATTATAAGTTATATAGAGGTTTGATTGGTAGTTCATTATATATTAATGCTAGATGACAAGAAATTATGTATCGTGTTTTTCTTTTTATAATATTTCAAATAATCTTGAAAGAATCCCATATTAATGTTGTTTAAATAATTTTGATATATTTTAAAGGGACAATATTTCTATCAATATTTTATCCCAAAAATCTATGTTTAATTTAATTTAATCTTAAAATGTTAATTTTTGAGGGTGTAATTTGGATTTAAAAAGCACCTTTGGTACATATCACTTTTTAGGAATGTCCTTAATTTTTCTAGCCTAGTAAACAAAATATTCTCTAGTATTATCAATAATTGTGGTAATATATGTATATATATGATGGTAATTTCTATACATAATTTTTTTAGATGAAACACTATATTATAGTCTTTATACAAAAATATAATCATATTCATATTTTTTGTAATAATACTAGGGCTATTAATATTTCAATTAATACTGTAATTCACTCTAGGACTACGAATATTGGTGTTATGAATTTTTTAAGAGATCATGTCCAAAAATGGGATATATCTTTATAACTTGTAAATAATGAGTATTAAATATCTAATATTTTCACTAACCCACATCACATTTTTAGTCTGGATTTTATTAATGGGGAGTTAGGTTTATTTAATTTTAACATAATATTATAATTTCTTCAGTGAAATCTATTATGTGTTATTTTTGTAATTTAAGTATTTATTTTTTTTAAAATTTGTGTGGATAAATTTGTACTTTCATAATTTAATTTTTTGGAATTTTATTTTTAATTTTAAAAATACCAAATGATTACACTACAAATTTTGGATCGAGAAAAAAAATTGATTAAAAACTATGAGAGTAATACCCTTATCTCCCTTACCATTAATCTTATACCCTTTCGAACTTCAGATCACTGAATCTATTTTAAACCATATTTTTTAAAAGATCAATATTTAATATTCTATAAATATATAAAATGATGATAATTAATGAATTCGGACAATGAAAAATGGAAAGTAATATCCCTTCCAGTTCTGAATGTAATGTTCCACAATGAAAAGTAGTAGATTTTGAATGGTTGTTTCAGAAAAATTTTATGTTGTAGAAAGAATTGAACTGTTAAGGTCTGGAGTACTTTTTTAATAGATAAAATACATAATATATCTTCAAAATAGAATCAAATGATTTTTATGAGTATGTGTAGTTCATTTTTGGGAAAATAAAAGATTTAATATACTCAAAGGTAAATAATAAATAACTTTTTTTCAATGATTAAAATTCCGTAGATTTTTAACCCCCCCCCCCATGAAGGTGTTTCCCACATCAGTTTATGGTCAATAGGGGGTAATTTAAAAAAAATAGAAGACATTATGTATTTTTTAGAGCCTATCACATCAATAAATATTTTTAAAGTATATGAAGGATGGCTAGAATATTTTGGTCAAGTTTTTTCAATCCATTATAGTGTCGAGTATAATTGAGTGGAATAAAGTAATTTTCCTAGAAATGTAAGTACATTTATAGATATTTTTTGACATTAAATTGAATTTTACTAGATATATGCTTAGATACATGAAAAATTTCTACTAGAGAGATTCATGGATGTATATATATCCTTATAAAAGACTAGTTTCTATTTTTTTATAAGATTATATTGATCTGTGACATTCAAATTAGATTGAAATGTAACCATTGTAATATTCTCTATATTGGGATACTCATATTTTTTGTATTTTTTTGGGAGAAAAACCAAAGGAAATATAATTCTTATTTGTGTCAAAGAGGAAAAATAAATAGAAGATACTACTCAACAAGATTATAGATTTCTTAATTTGGTAGGTTCTGATAGACATAGTTCAGAATAAATTGGTGAATCTAGAGATGAAGGAATAGATGGAGGAGATAAACATTACATAAAAAAGATAAACTATAGAGGATAATATCCCAATAAAAATAGAAAATTTCCTTATTTTACATGATATATTGATGAAACTTCTAGTGAAATCACTAAATCTGTGTATGTTTAAAGGCTAGTAAGAAGAAATGAATTAGTTGAGAAGGTTATAGTTATTTTGGATGGAGAATTAAATAAAAAAACATACCGGATTATAGAGAAATAATGGACGAAATAGGTCTTGTATAAAGATTTTAGGAAGTTTTTTTAAGAACAGATTAGAATGTATCTTCAATTGAAGAAATAATAGAGGAGGATGTTCAAGTTAAAGAAACATAAGTTTAATAAACCACTCATTATTCAGGTTTTCAAATAAATAAATAAGTTTTTTCTAAGGTAACCCATTTAAATTAAAATGTAAGTGGACCTTTATAAAATACAACTGATAAAATTTGATATTAGATAGTGTCACTTGTAGAACCCTAGGGAAGGACTAACTTTGTTTTTGCAGGTGAATACACTATAGTTTTTGGAGATTTTCCATCTCTATATGGTGAAGAGGTGGAAATTCAATCAAATAAAATCATTGAAGTTATAGATCCATCTATCTAACCTTCTCATACTTCAGTAGATTTGAAGTTTTATTTTGAATATTTTACTCAATAATTTTCCATGAACATGGTTCAGAAATTTATTAAGATATAAGATGGTGTTATAAGATTAAAGGGATAACATGATAATTCTAAAAAAGAATATTGATGATTTGAGAAGTTAATTGATCACATCATGGATGATAACATGTAAAATTTAATCATTTAAAACCTAATACTAATAGTATAGTTGAATAAAGAGTATCAAACCATAGAGAAGAAAAAATAAATGTTAAAACAAAACAAAACAAAATAAAAAACAACAAAAAATACAGGGAAAAATGTTTAAAATGGAAGATATATAATGATTGATGTGTGAAAACATGACATGATGAAAAAGTGATAGACATACGTTAATGATTGGAAAGAAGGAAAAAAATTTGATTTTAGGAAAAAATGGATTGTATGACTTTGTAAAATATTACTTCTCATTATAGAAATAAAACATATAGGTTTTAAAGTCCATTTTAAAGACATATTATCTTGTTAACTTTCATGAGGACTAATATGACTACCAAGTACTTGATAAGAAATATAAACACTTCATGGAGAAGAAAGAACTAATTGTTTCCAATTGATGTACTTCAGTTGAATTTAATAATACTTGATGATTTCATACTAATAAATTGTTAGTACATAAAGTAGGGAATAAATTATTCTCAAGAATAATTGAGTCAAATAAGAACACTATATGATTAAATAATGTTGTAAAATTCAATAAATACTCTTTCTAATATGTGTATTTGTAGATAAGCACAAACTTATCTTTATCCACCTAAGAAATTAATATAAAACTTTATCCATTTATATTTCATTATAAAATGATGAATTTGGAAATGAATCAAATAAGGAGGAATACAAAAATATATGAAATAAACTACCCAAGAACACAGAAAATGTTTAAATGCATTATATTCCACTAAACAATTTTAGTTAGTCATAATTAGTGAAACAAAAAAAATGATTTTCCAAAAATCTAATATAATATTTTATGAAAAAACACATAAAAAATAGATAAAAATTTCTTCTCAATTTAAAATGATTTATCCTCAATCCCAAGATTCCATAGGTTTGTTTTCATTGTTCTCATCTTTCTTATCTTACAATTCTCTCTAGAACTAATGCATGTCTCTCTATTTTCTAACTATATCATTTAATTTTTAATAAATTTAATTTTCACCGAATATCGATTTATCTTCAAGATAGTCACTGGAGAGAGTTAATTTCAAGAATTCATAAGCTCGTGTACTTTATAAAAGAACTAAAAATTTTACCACTTTGGTTGGGTAATAATTACTAAAATTGAGTTCTCAATCAGGATGACATAATCAAGTTTGGAACCACCTTGAATTCAGTTATTCAAGATTGTGAAAGATCCAATTTCATAGCCTCATAATTTTCTAATTGTACATTATTAATCAATATATAAACTCATAATTTTTTTCCCAAACTCGAGTTACATAGAAATTATCTCCCAGAAGCTGATGAACCTTATCAAATCGCTAGATTCAATCAAACATAACCTTAAAATATTGATCCATAGTCATGTATGTGAAGAAAAAGATATATCATATTCTTTGTCTTTAAATATGAGGTTGAACTAAACCAACTCATATTTATCAAGTTCTTATAGAGAAGGTCAAAATATTTATTTATGAATAAGATTAACTAAAAATTGATGAATATCTTCCAACCAGAAATCTTTAGAAACATAGCCTTAGTTAGAGAAAAAATATCGACCATGACCTCCATCAAAACTCAATAATTTTTTCATATTTGGTTTGAGTCAACTTCACACTATTCATACACAGTTCATACCATGATCATCATCTTCAACCAAAACCAGATGTTCGAACTGACATACATTGACAACTTCATTAAAAATCCACAAGATTGCATTCGTCTAGTAATTCCGTTGAACATTTGATGCACTTAAGAAATAAAATCCTTGGTAGAATCATTTGGGAGATAGATGGCCTCATCAAAAATATAACAATAAAATCCAATGAAAGAGATGAGATTCTGAATCCTATAATTGAATTTATAACCATCTTCTTTGGTGATGTGAAATGAACAATTGGGTAATACTATTTAATCTTATCATTTAAGACTCATGAAAATCTCTTCTTAATCTAACATACATAATCATTAAAAATACTTTCATAGTCATGTTTAATCCAGATTTCAAGAACCACAAATTTTCTTCCTTGATGAAGAACTCGGTTGGATCCAGATCTTAGCTCATCCAAGAATGGGTTTTTATTCCTCGATTTGGTCAAAATTCATCTTATAGAATCACCCAACTATCGAAAACTACTTGATCATTATAATTGCATGGTGGAATGATGTATTCATGGATCTTTTAAATTCTACTTTTCTATAAGATAATCAAAGAGTTTATTTAATTGTGACTTCAACTTGTTATGTGGATGATTCAAATACATGGCATTCAACTTGAAGGGTAATGTATATATTTTCTTTCGTTTCAATGAGTTTGATTAGGACAGGTGGTTATACTCTGATGTAGCTACATGAAGGGAAACGATGAATGCCTTCAGAAATGGATATGTAAAATTTCATCCAATTAATAATTGTGAAACCCTAGGTAATTTGGATATGTTGGAGGTAATGGATAAATTGGGTACATCACTACCATTTGTAAAATCTTTTATGTGGGTTCACCTGGTCACATAAAAATGAAGAAACTAAATTGAAATATATAAATAAAAATAAATGGTTTATATTTAAAATAAGTTGACTTTGTAAATTAAAATATAAAATGAATTAAACCTTTAAATGTTTTATATATTATAAATAATATACTCATTCATTAAATTTTCAAATATATCAGATATTCAAATAAAATAAAAACTCAAATTTCAAAATGAAATTATAAAAAATTCAACATAATTAGATAAATCATAACTCTAACATAATTAAACACTTTAAATAAATATATAAAATGAAGTTTAAAATAAAATAAAGATAAATAAAGTATTAATTCAATGAATGGATCAATAATTAATTTATACATAAAAATAAATATTTAAACATGAAATTCATAAATTTAACATTTAATCAACCAGTGGAAAAAATGGTACTATTTAGGAATAAAATATATTTTTTATCATTTAATAAATAATAAATTCATGAAAAGGGATATGAAAAAAATAAGTAATTAATTCCACATCAAATCCTCCTCACATAAAAATTGATTTTCCTCAATAAATCATTATTCATATATAATGGTAGGAAATAAATCTCAAAATGGAAATGATAAAATGATAGAAAGAATTGATTTTCATATTTATTTTACCTCATGAACTATTTCAAGTATTAAAATATGAATACACACTTAAATTTAAATTCATCACTAAAAAATTGGTTTCTATTTTATAAAAAATATTTGAAATTGGAAATTTTAAATAAAATTTATAGAACATCAGTTTGAATCCAAGTGAAAGTAAAAAAATTCTATTTACCTATATGAGAACAAACTCACATGATTTTTGGTCTCAATAAAATTAGAAAAACAATTTAATGAGATAGAGTGATAATTAATTCATTGATTAAATAACTCATCCAACTATCAATGAATAAATACATAATAGAATAAACTAATATGGAATTCTTCCTAGATTTTCATTTTCATTAAATATTTCATTTGGATGCAAAACATTTTAGTAAAATTGTAACTAAATAGTTAAAAGTCAATGACTATTTTATAAAATTATCCCATGATTAATATGAGTACCAAACATTAAATAGGAAAAGATAAATGATTTACCTAATAAAATCCAAGAGTTAATAAAGATTAATCTATGAAAATGGCATTACAACCTTTAATATTGACAGAAACATTCCCTAATAGAAAATTCCTACGAGATTCTTTGAAATTAGAAATTTCAAAAAAATATGTTTTATGGATTATAAATAATTATTGCTTATCATATTTAATGACCCATCCCCCATACATAAAATGAAAAAATGTCCCCATTGTTGAATAAAAAAGTGGGAAGAAATAGTTTTGATATTGAAATTTTGAGAATATTTTTAGAATCATAGTTAAAAGAGTGTTTCAGGGTTACAAATCATGTCAAAAATTATTATTACACACAACAAAAATGACCATAGAAAAATAATTATAAAAAGTATTCATCATTTTCTACTTAACAAATCAAGCAGAGAATAATAGAATTCTATTAAACATGTTTCATAATACATATTGATTCTCACAAAGGTAATCATTAAGGCACTAAGATGAGAATTCAACTAATTAAATCCACATTGAAATACTTAAAGATATAATAATTTTTTAGCATATGTTACATGATGATTTCCATTTGAAAAATCTCCAAAATATGAATTTTTTAATCAATTTTCCATGAAACAAGATGATTTCTGAACTAATGATAGAAACTAAAGTGCATAATTTCAATTATAACTCCAATGTAATAGAGAATTATCAATTGAATTTCATTATGAAAAAAACCATTTTTAGAACTTAAATAATCACCACTAATAGACAAAAATATATCTTTTATAAAAATAAAAGTTTAATCATTAGATTCCGGAATTAAAAGTTCAATTTAAACAAGGGTTAGGGAAGTGTTATCAATTTATTTTTCAAAATAATATCTTTGATCTTTTATGCACACCAAACCGCTAACAAGGATCTAAAAAATGAATTGAAAGTAAAATTATTAAATTCATTATTTTAAAGTTATCAAAATGAGGCTATGTAAAAAAGAGGGAGTTTAGTGTGAAAATGGAGGGTGACAAACAACCAAGAAAGATAAATTTATTCAAACACAACAAAAAAATGAACCGGATAAGAAAATAATGGACTTCCTCCTATGTGGTATGAAATATAAAGTCCCCGACCAGAATGTATACCCAAATGTGTTATATATTTGATCATTCATTGGGTATGAATTATTATTAATTGAAACCTTGGTATTGTGTTCGGATAGTTCAAAAAATTCACTTATGAATTTATTTATTTTAGTAGCCTGAAAATGTTTCCCTAAATAATAAAAAAATATAAGAGTAATCCCCCTTCAACTATTAGCTCCAAGAATTTTTTTTCATTCAATGAATCATGAAACATTGAATAAATTTTATATCTATTCCTCAAATGACCAACCTCACTTCTAAATTTATCTCCCACAATCTCCCACACACTTGATTTATTCAAAAATTCAGAATTATATTTAGAAGTTGCTACAACCTACTCAATATGAATCTCAAGTTGAATTATATGAATAATTTCATTAATTTTAGTGTGGAACGATTCTTCAAGATATTTTAAAGTTTTCTCAAATCCATGGATAGAAAATTCATCATCCAATAAATGTAGTGAAAGATGGATATACTTGTTATAAAAATTTGGTAAAATATCCAAAAACCCATTTAATCAATATAAAAATATTGGGAAAGTTAATTTTCAACCCCAAGATGAACATATTTTAATACACACTCAACCTCATCTTTAGAAAAAAAATTAATAGAAAAGTCACAATTAATAGACTCACACTTCTCAGGTTCCAAAGGACAGAATGTAAAAATAGGGTTGGGAACAAGAGAGGGTGGTGAAATTTGAAATTATTCATAAAACACCCTTAAAATTGAATATTTGGGTGTGGATGGACTACTTAATGGCCTTAATTAATGAATTTTTCAATATAACTCTCAAGTTTCCCTAAACTTTCTAGCTCAAGTGTGGACTCAGATTTAGAAAAATTAACTTCAAAATTTATTTTAATAGAGTAACTGATCAAATCATTAAAATATTGATGATCCCCCTCATAAATTCAGACCTAAAAACATTTCAATTTATATAAATAGTCTTAAATATCACCAGATGAGTGAAATATTCAAAAACATTTAATTCCTCTTCATCCTCACTGGCCTGATGGGTCACTTTTCCCATAGAAAACTATAGAAACCCTAGCTATGGATATGAATGGTCATCCTAATGTGATTGGAACCTTTTTATCATATTAAATTTTATGAATAGAGAAGTATGTGGGAAAATATAATTTTATTACATCAGAAGAAAGGTCATTCATCCACCCATAAGGATAAGGATGTGACCTTCTATAAATTTTAAATGAAATAGAAGTTGGTACCACTTTCCTAGGATGTACCTTTTCTTGTAAGGAGTATAGAATAAGGTTAATGTTCACACATAATCGAAAAATGAATGCAATATCCTTAATCCAACTAATTTTACAAGATATAGTAAAGGAACAGAGGTCTTTTAAATTGGGAGGAATATCATTTAGAAAAATGGTACTACAATCCTCATTAAAATTTATGATTAAACACTCGTCCCAATCCCTATTGTTTACAAAAAAAAATCTATGTATTTTAAAACAGGATGAAACGTTTTTCAAATCCTTTAAAAAGGGAATAATAACATTAAATATTCTAATCATCTAAAGTAATTTTAGGTAATATGGTTCATTTTTCATTTTGATTATTTATGGAAAATGGATGGGAGGGGTACAATTAATCTAAAATGGTCCATTACACTCCTTATTATCAAAAATCAAATTTTTTCTTTACATAATAAGTTCCCACTAATTTTTGTTTTATATCCATCATTTTTAATTGAATATTTAGTATTTTTTTATTCTTTCCACTACTTTCTATATTTCCAAATTTTTTGTTTATTATGTTTCTATTTACATGTTCATATAAAACATTTGTTTCAATTTACCTGCTATATTTACTTACTTTTTATTAAGTTTTCATACATTAACTGGTATTTATATCTATCACATTAGCCATGGTATTCATCCCTCTTTTTTAGGTAATTTTCACTTGTCTCTTCCTCCCCTTTCCATAGAATATACGCCTATTTATAACTATATATTATGGATTCTATAATTTTTTATCCCCATTTGAATCATGTATAGCCTTTGGGGGATCAAATTAAATATTTTGAGAATTAAATACTCATATGAACTATTTAAAAATGACCCTAACATCCACTTAAGAATGTTGGGATTCAAAGACGAGTTGATTCTAAAATGAATGTTTGAGTTTTTGGGGAAAACAGGAGTTGATGCTTGTTTCAATAGATTTTGTTAAATCCTAGAAATATTAGGCTATTTTTTATTTCCATAGTTATTTTAATTAGTTATACAATAATTAATACCATTATTTCTACCCTACATTTAAAAAATTGGGTAATCTCTTCAGAAAGGACTAATGTGGTCACTGGGAGTGGGAGAGGAAAATCAGTGATTTTTTTTAAAAAAAATTCTTATTTCTTATGAAACAACATCCACCAACTGTAAAAGAGTTGTACCTTTCTTGAAAAAAAAGCATAAAAAACATAGGTACATAAGTATTTACAATGTTCACCACTCAACAAGAGTATCTATTAATTTTTATTGTTTGTAAATAACAGAATACCAAAACTTCCACTAGAAATAAATCCTTTAATGTGGTTATATCAAGAAAGGGATATCATTACACTTTTATTTCACTATAATAAAACAACAGTGAATGTTTTTTCTAGAACAAAAGTAGTAACAAATATTTTTTAACAACATTCAGAAATAATCCCCTATAGGATTATAATTTTTTCACTATGCTTCTTCAAATTATTCACTTTTCCAGTTCTTGAAAAAATCTACTTTACTTACTTACCTTGTAGAACGTAAGAACTTATTTTGTCAGATGGTTTTATGTACAAAATGTTCATCAATATATTTTTTGAATATCTTGGTCTGGAATGTTCATCCAGTGTCCTCTAAAAACTTCCACAACTTTCTCACACCTAGTTCGTTCGATTCCATGTTCTTCTTCAACCAGGATATTACATAGTTAAAAACATCATTTCTCTAATTCTAGCTTTGAGAATGTTCATATAGTTATTTTGTTTGATTGACACATCTAAAACAATTTCTGCAGAACTTAAAATTGTTTGCATATGAAAAATACACATCATAATTTGTTGTTGTATTCTATTTATAGAAGCACTACTTAGAGAAAAGGTGATATTGAAATTCTACTTTATTGCTTAATTAAAATATGAAATTGAAATTTCTCACTCATTACATTTCATAATATTCATACATTAAAAACCTCTATTCAAACCTGATAGGAATCAGGGATCTTTCTCCCATTATATTTGAAATATTGAATGGTCAGAATAACATTTTCACTTTTGATGTCCATATGAATTTTTTTCAAAGAACTCCACTTCATAAAACATCATTTAGAAAATGTTATTTTTGAATATTCATCTAAAATATTCATTTGAAATTATTTTCATAAAGTTTAATCGAAATTATTTGTTAGAAATGTATATATTAAATGTTCATTAAAAAAGATCCTTCAAAATGGATATTTGAAATTCCAATAAAAACCATTTCATTTGAAATTCCTGTCTGATTTCCATTTTTTGTCTGTAGTGTACTTCCAAAATGTTCATCACAATTATTCATATGAAATTTTCACCTAAAATTTTCATCTAAAATGTTTTTCTGAATGCAAATCTATAATTTTTATCTTATTTACTACTTGTTTTTCCAAAATGGTCGTCTGATTTCTCTTCTTCAATATATTACCTCTATCAACTAGACTTTAGAAATATCCATCCAAAATGTCAAACTACTAAAGCTTCCCAAATTTAAAAACCTTTTAAACTTTTTAAACCCCATGAAATTCATAAAATTTATAAAAAAATTCCTTAGAAAGAAAATCTATATGACTTTGTACACCCAAACAAATTTATCCCATTTTATTCCAAATTAATGGATCATGATATTTTATAACTCATGATGTTGGAAAATTTTAGAATATCAAAGAAATGTCAGATTTTATATTCACCATCTTCTAAGTCTTGAATCTTGCTACTCGGAAGCTTATTAAGGATTGTATGTCCAGTATTTTTCACGATATTAAGGAATCATTATCTGATATTTTTTACTTTCTTATGGAAACATCATCCCATCCTTTTTAATTAATTAAAAAAAGTTTATTAGATATTTTTCAATTTATTATGAAAATTTAAACTGATCCTTTTTACTTTATTAATAAAAGTTTATAAAATCATTTGAAATTTCTTAAGAATATTTAAAATGATATTTTGACTTTATTAAGAATATTTCATCAAATATTCTAAACATTATTAAGAAATGTTCATCAGATCTTTCTTACATTCTTAAGAAATGTTCATCTGATCTTTTTCACTTTCCCAAGTAAAGTTCATCCAGTATTTTTAAATTACATAAGAAAACTTTTTACCATTATCTTTTTTTATAAAATGTTACAATGTGATGTGATTTTTGTTAGTTAAAAAAATAAAACCATTTCCATTAAATATTCTTTTTCAAAAATAATACCACCAAATGTCATCAAAATTACATCCAGAAAACTCCAAAACTCATTTATCCAACTTGGTCCCAACAATCTCACCAATTATATTTTAATTTTAACTAAGAACCATAAATTAAAAAAATTATTCCATAAGATATGAATTAATTATCCCACAATTCTTAAACTATACTTTTTAACTCAATATAGAAAAAAAGAATCATTAAACACTAAAACCATGATATCCATAGGTAGTGACATAAGATATTTATTTTTACACACTTCCTTAAAACAAAAACATTTAAACATTTTCAATTTTTCTTAGAATATTAGTATTTCCTAAATCCAATACACAAAAGAGCTATAATGGTTGAAAGTTATTGGAATCATAGTATACCTCTTTTAAAAACTCCCCCTAAATATATACTTTCCTTAAAAAGAATTAATCACAAAAAATGGACATATTTATGTTATATCATTTTTATCCCCCTTGAAAACACTATCTACTGATAAAATGAGAAATGGAATAAATAAACATACCTATTTCTTTAATATAGGGATGTTTTACACCCATGATACCTTATTTTATAAAATATTACCTTCAGAAATGGTTTAGTGCATATATAAATCAAATTCCACTGTAGGAACATACTCCGAATTCTTTTCATTCTTCTCTATAAATCTTTAATAAGATGATATTTTATATAAATATTCTTTGAATGATAATTCTGTACTTTATTTCTAGTGATATTAAAATCACATTGTTAAAAAAACCATGCGTAGGGGTAACATCACTTCTATGGAAAACATGTTCTAACTGTGTCTTCAACCACAAAAGATTTTTTTGCAGATTCAGTGGAAGGAATATAATCAGGGTAATCCATGATAATAGTTAGATAATTTTTGTAATTTTTATTATAATAAAAAACAATTTCCCCTATAAAGAAAACTCCACCAAATGTGGATTTTCTATTACAAACACTTCCTACCCAATCAACATATGTATAACCAAACTAATCCATCTTTAAGAAGCTATCATATTTATACCAAAAGAAGGTTTTTCATTGATTTATCTAATAGTTTTTTTCTTCCATGAGATTAGATTATTTTTGAGATCTTCTCAATATTCCGCAAAAAGTAACATTATATAAAATATTTATCCTCAAAGCTATCAAAGATGAAAAAATTCCAATAAAACATCTAAATTATTTGGGACCTAATTACTTTCCATCTATATCTTTAAAAACCATGGTTCCCATTTAAATTTTTGTGGAAAAAAGTTTTCATTATTCCATAAATAAATTATTAATAAGTTTCATAGAATATTCTTCATGATATAGGAAAATCCACTTATTCTTTTGAAAGATTTGCAATCCAAGAAAAAATTATATTTCTCCAAATATGGTAATTTTCAATAACTTTTTCATATCTTCATAAATCATCTCACAATATTCATGATCATTCCCAGAAAAAATTATATTATCAACATAAATAACCACAATGAGGAAAATGTCTTGATTATATTTGATGAATATATTACAATGATTTCTTCGTTTCTTGAAGTTGAGATTACTTAAGAATGTACCCAATTTTGAATACCCAGTTCTCAAAGATTTAATCAACCCATACAAATTCTTTCTTAGCTTACACACATAATTTCATCTTTTCTAATCATTAAACCACATGGTAATTCAATATAAACATCTTCGTTGATATTTATATTAATAAAATATTACTTTTCATCCATCTAAAATTTTTTATAACCTCAATGTATAGTTATTGGAAGATAGATTAAAAAAGTTTCTAATCATTCTACTAGAGTAAAAGTCACATAAAAATAAATTCATTTGATTTATAAATAAACATTACAAATGAGTCGTTCCTTATTTTGTATCACTTCTTCATATCTATTTTAGTTATTTTGAAACACCCACTATGTTCCTACTACATTTTTATTTTTATATTTTTGTACAAGTTCCCAAGTATAAATGTTAACAATCTAATAAAACTATTCATTCATATAATTAATCCACTATTTGTTATTACATGAATCAACAACATCTTTTTTCTCAACCTATGAATATAAAGATGTAAGCAAAACAAAACTTGAAGTTCTTCTGGTATGAAATTGTTTTTTGGGATATCTAATGTTATTATAAAATTCAATTTATTTCCCATACCTAGGAAGATATGTATGAAGTTTTTTTTCATAACATGAGATAATTGAATTTTAATCCTTAAGTTTTTAATCATTAACATTGTTACCATCATTTATAACATGTTTATATTTCTCAACTACAACCACATCATCTTCCACATATTCCACATATGCATCTATTTGTGAAACTTTATTGTCATATTTTTCAAAAAAAGTTACATATTAAAAATGAAATATTTTTCTTTATGTATTTATTAAATCATTTATATCCTTTACCATTAGAATTATTTAGAATAAATATTCCATCAGAAGGCCTCTAATTAAATTTCACAATATTTAAACCCTTGAATTTCAAAAATAAATAACTGTTAAATTCCCTTAGGTTCTTAATTCTTGGAGTTTCAATGTAAAACAATACATATGATGTCATACTAGAGTTTGTTCTATATAAAATTCAATTATATTTATAAATTACTATATAAATAGAATGACACCAAAAATAATGAGAAGTATCATGTTCAATCAACATTGTCCAGGGTATCTCTATAAAATTTCTGTTTCTTCTTTAAGAAATACCATTTGTTTTGTTGTGTTTAGTGAAAATAAATCATTAATAAATCTAGGTTTATTAATATAATTCTATAACTCCTCATTCATATATTATCCACTATTATCAGTTCATTGATTTTTTTAATGAATATCCACATTTTTTTTTCTCTTCTCCTAGGACTCTTAAACATTTTTAGATAGTCTTATTTATGTTTTAAAAAAATAATAAATGTAATGAGATTAGAATTATAAATGAAATAAATAAATGACATATATTTATATATTTATTATTTAATAATTGAACCATCAATATCAGAGTGAATCAGCTCAAAGGGTCATGTTGAATGTATCTCAACATTATTAGGAAATTAGTTTGTTATTTTCCATTTATGAAAGATAGAACAACAAAAATCTTTTATAATTTTTATATCATGAATATCATATGTAATATACCCCTTTGTTTTATTCCATAGAAGAATATTTCCCCACCTCTTTTATCATAGTTAATTTTCTTCCAACATGATAACATTGAAAGAACTTTCTAAAAACATTTTGAAACAAATTTCCCTTGGTTCGTTAGCCTTTCGTCGCAAATTTACTTTCTCCAAATCACATTGAAACAAAATAATTTTTATTTGGAAAAAAATAATTAAGTTTATCACAATGTTTTAAAACACTTAACATTTTGGGTTTCATCCCATAAAAAAACAAGGTCCTTTTAGATTTTATCTTTTCTTCCCCAAATATGGTAGATCCAACACCTTTGATTTCGAGTGACATATCATTACCAAAAGTTATTTAACCTTATTTAAAATATTTCACATCATTTAAAATCATTATATCTTAGTTAATATGTAAATAGAACCCGATATTAAAATCAAGGATAATTCCCCTTTTTTAGATTTATGAACAGTTTCAATAATAAAAGATTTTTATTTTCTTTTTCTTTCTTCATATATAGATATTGAGATTTGTTATTCAAAAGTTTTGGTGCCAGAAACATGATAATATATTATTTTGAAATATATCTAGTCTATAAACATATTTCAAAAATATTTTCCAAGGGTTGGAACATATTTCCTATCTTCACACCAACTATTTCAGCATGCCTTCTTTGATTTGGTTGACACCCCCCTCAAACTCTGCTTCCGGTTTCCCTTAGAATTATTGTAATTTTGATTATTGAACCAATATACATTCATTGTATGTTCAAATACCACAAAATAATAGCAGTAAGTATAAAAGGTATATTTTATTTTGGAACGTCCAAACTATCTATAATTTTGTACCTATTCTTCATCAACATTCTTACCTTTCACTTTGGTATTTCATTTCACACAAATGTTTTGGTTACTTCCAATGACTTTGTTCTCAACCTTAACATTATCACATGTGGTAGAAACTTTTCATTCAAAAAAAATACTTAACAATTTTCTATGATGTTATCTTTTTTTAAATTATTTTTCTCTATTTCAAGTCTTATAAACTTTAGAATACATTCTTTAAAGTCCATTTTCATCGTAGACTCTATCAGAGTCAATTGTTCTTCTGAACTATTACTTTCAAAATTGGTGAACTTTTCATCATTTAATTTTTCAATATAGAAATTTTTAGTAGATTTACCCATATTTTGTTTAGCTTATTCTTTATAATCTTCATCTTCATTATCTTTAGACAAAAGGATTCTCCTTTTGGATTTAGAGAACTATTTATCCTTTCTCTCGAAATAGTATTTGAATTTTTATGCATGATTCTTAAAGGTTTTTCTTAAATTTATTTTATAATCAAAAATTTATTTATATCCATTTATTCATCCAAAATTTCCATTAAATTTTCCAATATCTCCATATCTAAAACATTTCAGGGGTATCTTTCCTTTTTTACATTCTTGTTCTTATTTTAACATTTTTAGAAAGCAATGACATAATATAACAACATTGATCTTTATTAAACATTAATACATGATTTATTACATAATTTTAATCTTAATAAAACCCATATGATTAAGAATTTAAGTTCCTTTGTGAATTAATTACATTATATAACAACTTAAAATAGGAAATACATAAACTTTATTGAAACTTACTTAACATGATCATAATATTACATGGATTTTAAAACTGCACGGGATAAGCTGGGGACAAAAATAAGGAAGGGGTGATCTATAAATCCTAGAGTGTTAATAAACATGAGATAATAAAAAATATGTTATAAAATAGTTATATCAATGGGGAATAAAAAGAACATGAATAATAAAAAATGATATAGAATGTTAATCATAACATGAGAAATGCGGAAACAACTTAAAACACTACATCATAAACATAGGTCCAGACTAACTGTTAAGAAATCATCATGGAAAAAGTAACATAAAGGAATAAATTACACTCTCTATCCCAAAATTATATCTCCTAAGACTAAACATTACCCAATTCTTTGGAGGACAAACAATTTGGTTTCCACCCGTCACTTTCATTTCATTTTCATGCTTATGTGTGACACATTGATTGTACATCATGGATTAAAACATCATCATATTTTATTCCATGAGGTAGTAGTGTAGAAACACAGATTTATGTCCTAATTACAAGAATTATAATTGTATAAAGGTGAACACACATAATAGGAAATAGGTATGGTAATCACTATTCAATATTTTTGGTATGGAAAATCATAGTGAAATTCTGATAGCATAATGGTGTAACTGAAAAATTTATAAAAATGGGTCGATAAGAGAAAAATGGGTATCTCATAAATTTTAAATAAAAAGGGAATTAATAGGGACATGTAATTACTTGTACTAACACAAGTAATTGGATATATTGGGAATAAAATAATAAGCAATCTTGAATAAAGAAGTGAATATAATGATCCCTTGAGTGTGTGATTCAAATGCTTGGTAAGAGATTCTTGGGAGTATGGGGGTGCCTTGAGAGGACTCTAGTGAGTGTTTAATAGACTAAGGTCATGTTATGAGGGTTTTTAGTGAAGATAAATGGGACCTTAGGTGAGGTTATATAAGAAAGGAGTGGGAAATTATTTAATATTTCTCAATCATAGGTTTTTGACTCTATATTATAAAAAACCAAAACCAAAAACCATCCCATGGGTTTTCCCATGGATTAATCCAAATGGGAGTGATTAAAATTATTTTATATTTCTAAGGGAGAAACATAATAAAATAATTATCTTCAATATATGGAGGAGATTCATACTCTTAAAGAAATAATTTTAAAACCCTACAATATATTAATGTTTTTGGAGGATTCATAATGGATTTATAAATTTTTTTAAATAAACATAAAATTGATTTTTTTTAAATTTATTTCATATATTTTTTCATGGATCAAATTTATTGTATTTATTACATCATTTTTTGGTTATTAATAGTCATAATTCAAAAAATATTCAAATATGATATTTAATGTTCAACCAAGAATTTTATTCTCTCAGAAAATTATGAAAAATTACAAAATGGAAAAAATCAATGTTATGATTAACAAAATAACATTCATTTTATCTAAATATTTTAATTTTCACGTTCAAAAAAATTTGACATTTAATAATAAATTTTTGGGTTTTGACAATATAAGTTTTCAAACCATTATAAAAATTACATTTGAATTCTTAAAAATTATATGATAATTTATACTTAATAAAAATTATTTAATAATAATATTTTATAAAATTATTCTTTATTTCAAAAATTCCTTAATTTCTTTAAATAAATTCCTTAATTTAATTTGAATATTACCAAAAAAATCTATTTGTGTTTTAGTGTATCAAAATAAAAATAATTTATAAGGTAACAATAATGGAATAAAATTATATTCATTATTCTATAAAAAATAATTTACATAATTATATTTCTATGTTATTGACACATATCCATTCAGCACAACAAAAAATTCCCTAAGATTATGTTGTGTGAGGGTGAGACTTTGATAGGGTGGTTCGGTGTACATGGTTGAGACATGATCTTGATGGGCTTGAACATATCCTATAAATAGATTCACTCATGCTTATATTGTTTGATATCAACTTGTTCTTGGTCGAGGTAAAATCCTGGTGATGTTATCTCCCTCAAAAGCTCAGATAAATGGGCTTCATAGGGTACAATCCTACTGGTTGAGGCCATCACTTCGTTTGTCTCTGTCAATGTGATTTGTTAAAATCCTATATTGAAAATAATTGTGTGATTACTATTCAGTAACTATATAATCAATGGTAAATTTTTTAATGGTAATTTAAATATGATAGGATATAAAACAAAATAAGTTATTGTGTTTTATTTATCCATATTATATAAAAATCCATTTAATTAAATCATAAGGGGGTTTTATTTATAATAGTTTGGGTCGTTACTATCATCCCCCTTAAAAAGTTTTACATTAAAATTTTCTCTTACCATACTAAAACATATAAGTGTAACTCTGTTACATCACTTCCCATGGTTCCAACACTACTTTTGGCAAGGTGAATTTTATTATTTCATTGAACTTTTTCTCTATGATCTAATATCTCCACTAGCTTCTCATACAAAAGTTCATTCTCCAATAGTACCACCTACAGAGTATAATTTATGGGGTTTGTATGTAATGTTTCTAGAGGGAAATATGAAACACATCATGTACTTGAGATAGGATAGGTGGGTGTGAAAATCAGTAGATCGGTGGTCTAATGTGATCAAGGATATCAAATGAGACTATGTATCTTGGAATAAGCTTTCCCTTCTTCTCAAATATCAAGAATTTATTACATAAAGATATATAGAGGAATTCCATGTCTCCAACTTCAAACTCTAGTTCTCTTTGATGGTTGTCATCTTAACTCTTCTATCAAATCAGAGAAACATTGATGTGATACTGAATGGTATTAACCATTTTCACTATTTCCTCAACCATTTTAGGACCTAGAAGTTTGTTTTCCACAACATCATACCAACAAGAATTCTTTATAAAAAACTTCACATAAATAGATTCATAGATATCCATTTTGATTCTTGTGTAGAAACTATTATTGTAAGAGAACCTGACTAGAGGTATATGTTGGTTCCATTATTATTTTTAATTACATAAAACATGTTTGTAATATGTCTTATAGTTTCTAAATAATCCACAAATATTGTACATCATTTTGATGATGATATGTTATATTGAAGTTCATATCAGTTTTTAGATAATTTTGGAGACTTAACTAGAACATGGAGGTGAATCATGGATTTTAATCAGATACAATTTATAGTGGTAATCCGTGTAACCTTACCACTTATCTAATTTATATACATGCAATTTGGTTTAATATGATGTCCTCTTGAATTTTGGTAATGTTAGTTGTATTTGTAAAAGGATCCAAAACATCCCATCTATAATTATTTCTCACGGATGTATTAGGAAGTCCAGTGAAAAAGTGCTTAGTGATGTTTTCCCACTTCTATGTTGGTATTTGTAATGGTTGAATCATCCCCTTAGAATTTTTCCTTTCATCCTTCACTTGCTAACTTACCTGGCACTTTTATGTATATTCAGTGATCTCCTTCTTCATATTTTCCCGCCAATAGTGCTCTTAGAGATCTTGATGCATCTATGTGCTTCTTAGGGGGATTTTGAAATTCAAACTATTTGTACCATACAATAGCTCCTTATTTAACTCATGATTTCATGGTGCACATAGTCATGACCAAAATCCCAAAACTCATTCTTCATTAACACTGAACTCCAAGGATTTCCCTTTTCTTATAGTTTCTATTTTCTTCTGAATTCCCACAACGCCCCTTTGAGAATCATTTAACCTCTCTATAAGGTATTGTTGTTTTTGAATTTTGGTAATTATTTATGATGTTCCTTTCTTTATGATTCCCATGTTCATCCTTTTGAAATATAAGAAGATCAGATCCCAATCAATTCTCATCAATGATAGAATTTTTGGAACCATTATACATAAAGAATATGCCACTTTATTTTCATTCCCAGGAAGGTAGTGAATTGAGTAGTCATATTCCTTGATCATCTCTAACCATCTTCATTAGGACATATTCATATCTTTCATTGTGAATATATACTTGAGGCTTTTGTGATCCATATATATTTCACACTTTTCCCCAAAGAGATAATGTCTCCATATTCTCCAAGAGAAGATCTCTATATCCAAATCCATATCACGTTTTGGGTAGTTATGTTCTTGAAATTTCAACTTCCTTGAAGGATGGGTACTGAATGTCATTTTTTATTAACACATAGCCTAATCCCTTCATTGAATAATTACTGAAAACCCTGCAAATCTCTATAATTGTGGGTACTGTGAGCACGAGTGCAGTGATAAGCCTCCTTTTCAGCACCATGAAGATCTATTGACATTCATTATTCAAATCAAACCTCACTCCCATCAAAGTTATCTTGGTTATAAGGTTTTAAAATAATAATAAATTTATCCCAAATCGATAATAATATCTAGATAACCTGAACAAAATATAGATATATGTCACAAATGATGGACTTAGATATCTTTTAATTGATTTTATTTTTAAAGGGTCCATATATATCCCATTTATTTTAATTATATACCCCAATAATAATGAATCCTTCAAATATAACTCAAATTTATTTTACCTGGCATAAATCTTCTACTTTTTCAATGTCTTGAGAATAGTACTCAGATGATTCTTATTCTCCTCATTGGTTTTAGAGAATATTAGAATATAATATATAAAGACTACCAAAATTTTTTCAATATAATCTCGAAATAAAATGTTCATCAAGTCCATGAATATTATAAGATAATTAGTGAGTCTGATTGGCATTACTGGGAACACATAATACGCGTAATGTTTTTGAAAATTGGTGTTGGGGATATCCTTCTACTTCACCCAAAATTAACAAATCCAGACTGAATATCCAACTTCGAGAAGTATTTTTCTCTATGTTGATGATCAAACAAGTCATCAATTTGTGGGATATGATATTTATTATTTATCATGATCTTTTTTAGCTCACGGTAATCAATGAAAAGGTGAATTGACCCATCCTTCTTCTTGACAATGTGGATTGGAGCACCCGATTATGAAGCACTTGGGTATATGAACCCTTTAACCAGATTCTCATTCAGTTGTTCCTTAAGCGTCTCAAGTTCTACAAAATCCATTCTATATGGAGTTTTGGATAATGGTAACACCCTAGATAAAATCTTATTTGTAAATTCAGCATCTTTTCTAGTAGGAAGACCAGGAAATTCCTTGAGAAACACATTAGTGTATTCCCTCATAATAGGCACGTATTCAAGGATGGTTCTTTTCTTAGACTCAATCATTTGAGAAAGATTTTCTTTATCATAGGGAAATAATATCCATTACTGAGATATTGGTTCTAATAAAGATACATCCTTCTTGTTTCACTTTTATATAATTGATGGTTGATGCACAATTTGAAGATTGATATCTTTCTCATAGGAATTTATGTTTTCTATATATAGGGAAAGCCAATCCATACCCAGAACTATATAAAATTTCACTAAAGGGAGTTTGAAAAGGTTCACTAGGAAGTTTATTCCACAAATTGTGATGGGGGAGGAGTTATATTCTTTTGATGAAATAATTCACCCTGTTACCATTTACATTGACAACTCTACTTTCATGATTTGTTGTGGGGTTTGAATAGTTCAACTAATATTTTGTGATATTAAAGAATGCGTAGAACTATAGGAGAAATACCTACCTTTATTTTTTTTATTTGGTTTCTAACCATTTACATAGGGATGATTATTTTTAATCTATTAAACACCTAAACAATAATACAATGATATAAAATGGATAACTTATAAATTATATTTAGTTCCTAAACTTATGAATTTCTAGGCATCAATATAAATTATCCATGATATATTTCCTAACATTTAATCTTATATGATTTTTTTTCCCTTAATAATGATTTATAATGAGATTATGAATTTAAAATATCATATCTCATGGGAGTTTCAAAACATGTGTGAAGTAAGGCCTATTGTCATTTACCTGGTCATGGTGAGTCACTCCCAACGTATCATGATGGATTTATTACCCCTAAGCACACCTGTGCCAGAACGTCATCCACTTGTAGTGTCCAGATAGGGATGTAGTTTCTTGATAAACCAGTTAATAAATAATAAATAAAAATTAGTGATTTTTTCTTATACTTATTTGTATCCCTAAGGATTTCTCAAGAGTTGTTTAATCCTAATCCCAAAAATAACTAAACTTTTACTTTGATACCAGCTATAAAAACCCTTTTCTTTATTTCATATTTATACATGATTTATTAAATAATATTACACTTAATTAAAACCGGATGATCTATTAGTCTAGTTTCTTTGGGAATTATGTACATTACATAATAACTTATTACATGAAATACAACAACATTATAGAAAACTTCCTTAACATGATCATAACATTAAAAGGCTTTTAAAACTGAACTAGATAACCATGGTACATACCTAAGGAAGGGTTGAGATATAAATACCAGTAAGGGAATTATCATGGCATTGGGGAAAACATGTTATACAATAGAAATATAAATGGGGAATAAAAGGAGCATGAATAATAAGGAATAATATTGAATGATAATCATAACATGAGAAATGTTCAACAACCTAAAATAGTACATCATAGGCATAGGTCAAGACTAACTTCCAAGAAATCATTATGGGAAATCCCATAAAGGAATCAAGTACAATACCTATCCCAAAATTATATCTCATGACACTAAACATTACCCAATGCATTGAAACACTATACAATGTTGTGTGCACCCATCACTTTCATTTCATTATCATGGTTATGTGGGACACATATATTATACAACATGGATTCATTCATCATATTATTTTAATCCCTAATAAAGTACTGTAAAAAATATACATGTAAGTCCTAATTCAAAGAATCACAACTATATAAAGTTGAACACTGTTGATAGGAAATGGGTATTGTATTCACTGCATGCTTATTTTGTTATGGAAAATCATGGTGACATTTTGATAGAATTATGGTGTCACTTAAAAATTCATAAAATTTGGTCAATGAGAGAAAAATGTGTATCTAATAATTTTAAATAACATGTGTAGTAATAAGGACATTTAAATACTCATAAAAACACAAGTAATTGGAAATATTAGTCAAAATATAATAAGAAAACTTGAATAAAGAAAATAAGATAAGGATCCCTTGATTTCGTGACTCCAAATGCTTAATAAGAGCTTCTTGGGAGTTTGGGGGTGCCTTGGGAGGACTATAGATTGTGGTTGGTAGATTAAATAAATTTTACAATGATTTTTAGTAAAGATAAATGGGACCTTGGATGAGTTTATATAGAAATTAGTGGGAAATTCTTTATCATTTCTCAAACATAGGTTTTGTACTCAATATTATAAAAAACCACAAAAAATATCTTCCCATGTTTTTTTCCAATGGACTCTTCCAAATGGGTGTGGTTTACTTATTTTATATGTTCCAGTGACAAACATAATAAAATTATTCTCCTGCTTATAATGAGGTGATTCATACTCATAAATAAATGATTCTAAACTATAAAATATATTAATGGTTTTGGAGGATTTATAATGGCTTTATAAAATTAATCAAATAAACATAAAATAATTTTATTTTAAATTTAGAACATATTTTTTTATGGATCAAATTATAGTATTTATTACGTCATTTTTTGTCACTATAATGTTATAATAAACCAAATATACTTATACAATAGTTAATTATTAAATGAGAATTTTTCTATCTCAGAAAATTATGAAAACATTCACCATTGTGAAATTTTGATGTTATGATTCCAAAAATAAAATTAATTTAATATAAATAATTTTCTAAACATTTTAGTTTTCACTTTAAAAATAAAATCTACATTTATTAATATATGTTGGATTTTTTTGACAATAAAATTTTCAAACCCTTATAAAAATTACATTTGAATTCATAAAAATTATATGATAATTTATATTTAATAAAAATTATTTAATAGTAATATTTTATAAAAATATTATTTATTTTCAAAATCCATTAATTCTTCAAAATAAATTCTTAATTGAATTTTAATATTACCCATAAAAGTTTATTTCTATTTTATAGTATCAAAATAAAAATCATTTATAAAGTAATAATAATTAGATGAAAATATATTCATTATTCTATAAAAAATAATATACATAATCATATTTCTAAGGTCTTGATACATATAAATTTTACACACCAGGAAATTCCCAATTATTAAGATGTGAGACGGTGAGACTTTCAAGGGGTGGTTTGGCGTACATGGTTGATCCATGATCTCGATGAGCTTGAACATCTCTTATAAAAAGTTTCAATCATGCTTATGTTTTTGGATCTCAGTATGGTCTTGGTCAAGGTAAAATACTATTAATGTTATCTCCCTTAAAAGCTCTGATAAATGCACTTCATAGGGTTCGTTCCAACTGGTTAAGGTCATTAGTTCCTTTGTCCGTGTCAATTGGATTTGTTAAAACCATATATTTATACTAATTTTGTGATCACTATTTAGTTACTACATAATAAATGGTAAGGATTCTTAATGGTCATTTAAATTTAATAGGATATAAAACAAAATAAGTCCATGTGTTTTATATATCCATATTAAATAATAATAAATTTAGTTAAATCACAGGGGGTTTTATTGATAATAGGTTGGGTCATTACAATCTTCCCCACCTAAGAAATTTTTCCATCAAAATATTATATTCCCAGAGTAAAACATATAAGGGAAACTCTATTTCATCATGTCCTCGAGTTCCAACATTGCTTCTTCAAACACGGTGTTTCCACATACACTTTGAAAAGGTGAATTGTCTTATTTCGTAGAACTTTTTCTCTATGATCTAAGATCTCCAATATCTACTCATCATAGGAATGTTCATTATCCAATGGGACCACCTTTTTTTATTACAATTGAGGAGTTTGGTATGTAATTTCTCAAGAGGGATACATAGAACACATCACGTACTTGATATAGGTTATGTGGGAGTGAAAATCGATAGGCCATTGCTTTAATACGATCAGGGATCTCAAAGGGGATGATGTATCTTGTAATAAGATTCCCCTTATTCTCAAATGTCAATAATTTATTTCATGAAGATATATAGAGTAATTCCATGTCTCCAACATCAAACAGTTTGTGTCTTCGATGGTTTTCATCTTAACTCTTTTATTGACTCAGAGAAACATTGATGTGCTGCTGAATGGTATTAACCATTTTCACCATTTCCTCAACCATTTCAGGAGATAATAGTTTGAGTTCCCCAAATTCATACCAATGAGATGGTTCTCTACACTTCTTCCCATAAAGGGATATATATGGATCCATTGGGATGCTTTAGTAGAAACTATTGTTTTAAGAGAACCTGGCTAGAGGTATATGTTAGCCCCATTCTCCTTTGAAGTCCATAGAACATGTTTGCAACATGTGTTCTAGTGTCTGAATAGTCTATAGAGATTAGACATCATTTTGATAAAGATAGGTTGTACTACAGTTCAGATCAGTTTCTATAGCATATTAAAGACTTTTCCATAACTTGGAGGTGAATCATGGATCTTGATCGGAAAAAATTGATAGTGGTACTTCATGTGGACTAACCACTTATTTGATGTATATCCATTAAATTTGGTCTACTGAGATGTCCTCCTGGATTTTTTTAAAGATAGATGTCTTTATAAAACAATCCCAAACAGACCATATAGAATTGTTTCTCATGGATGTATTCAGAAGTATAATGAAAATGTCAATGGTGATTTTTTCCCATTTCCATGTTGGTATTGGTAAATGTTGATTCATCCCCTTAGATATCTTCCTTTATTCCTTCACTAATTTATATACTAGGCAGTTTGATGTATATTCAGCAATTTCTTTCATCATATTTTCCCACAAAAAGAGCACTAGGATATCTATATATATCATTGTGATTCATAGATGAATTTTGAAATTTTAACTATTTGTATCATCCAACAGTTCCACCTTTAAATCAAGATTTCATGGTAAACATAGTCATGACCCAAATCCCACAACTCCTTCTTCATTAACATTTAACTATAAGGATTTCCCTTTTCTTATGGTCTCTACTTTCTTTTGAATTCAAAGGTCATCCCTTTAAACATCATTTAACCTCTCTAGAAGGTATGGTTGATTATCCATTGTTGAAAGGATTTATTATGCTACTTATTTTATGATTCCCATGTGAATAATTTTCGAATATAAGAAGATCAGATCCCTCTCAATTCTCATCAATGATAAAAAAAAATTGATCCTTTAAACAGAGAGCATATTCCACTTTATTTTAATTCCCAATACATTTTTCAATTGAGCAGTCATAGTCCTTGATCATCTATAACCAACTTCATTGGAACATATTCATCTCTTTTAGTGTGAATGTATACTTGAGGCTTTTGTGTTTCACGACCCGTCCTCTGGGCCCGTACGGTGACTACCCCAAGCTGGCCTTCCATAGGCTAGGGGCTGGTGACTAGCACCAAAGGCGTAAATCCCGATAACTGGGAAGGCATTGCCTTAAAAAAAAGTAAACTAAACACCACAGAGTAAAAGTGGAAGTAAAACAATGAGTACAAAAGAAAGCACTAAAAAGTAAATGGGCCAGAATACAAACCCAACTGAAAGTACAACTACAACTGAACGAAAGTACAATAGAAAAGACAACAGCTAGAAGAAAGGAAGCAGCTCCTGGGTCATCCTCCTCAGATCCTACCAGAAGGGTAGGTACAGATAGAGAAGCTCCTCAATTCTCTCGCCCGTCAACCCCATCCGAGTGTTTTCTCTCCATGAAGTCCACCTCCGGATACTGACTCATCGGGTGGTCCACCTCTGGGTACCGTCCAGTCCTCGAACACTCGGCCTCCGTCAGCACTGCCCGTCATCTGCAACCAACACAATGAGGTGCGGGCATAGCCCGTGCAGGGGTGAGTATAATGATACTCAGTAGGGACCCCGGGACCCTCAAGGTCTCACTAAAACCAACAAGGATAACCACAAAGAAGATCTCAACAGATAACATCTACTTAGGTATATTCCCATACATATACCTAAGTTATCAAGTAACCCATCTCAATCATGAGGTTACACAAGATTGTGAAATCAAAGGATAACCACTACCGATGTATATGCCCATACATATACCTACGTTATCAAGTGACCCAAATCAATCAAGAGGTAAACACAAAGGTCATAGACTCAGCTCAAACTAGGATTTTCATTATCGAAACCGTAATTAATGAAGAGCCCCGTCTCTGGAGTGTACAGAGGTACTGTCACGACATCGAGGTACTTCATACTAACCTAAGACTGCTGAGGTACTCCTCCTGTCGAGTACTGTGGGCCTTCTGCTACAACCAATCACTTCCCACCATGGCTCTACCACTACAACCAAGCACTCCCCCTCATAGACTCCAGAGGTACTCATTCTGTTGAGTATCGCAGGTCTGCCGCTACAACCAAGCTCTCCTCCACCATGGGTCTGCCACTACGACCCAGCAATCCCCCTCATATCCTCCAGAGGTACTCATTCTGTTGAGTATCATGGGTCTGCCGCTACAACCAAGCGCTCGTCCGCTGTGGGTCTGCCGCTAAAACCAAGCGCTCCCCACTGGGTTATCTGAAACACACAGAGTCGATCGGTCAAGCAGTCGTCAGGTCTCAGCCGGTTACACGGTCTCCGTACTCCACACACTCGTCTCCATGAAGGTCCGCTCCATGAGCTAATGGTCGATACTACAAGTATCACAAAGTTTCATGAAGAAGTATCTTAAAGGACTGCCTCGTCACAGGGGTCTCAATGCAACAGAAAGCGCGTCAATCGGACGCCCGGTTTGTGTGTTACTAGCCTTTTCGTCCCTGAGGCCTGATTGGTTTCGTGTGGGAACCTATCTGGCCGTATCAAAACTATACCCCGAACTCTCATAGGGTAAAATCATAGGGACCGTTTCTCCACGTGATCACCAACGCCGCTGATGATTCGTCAAACGGACGTCCAGTATGAAAGTTATCTGCTTTTCCGTTCCAGGGGCCCGGTTGGATTTTGGGTGCAATCCAACCCAGCCACTATCCAACTGCATCCAAAACTCAAGCGAAGTATTCCAAAAGTTCCGTCTCATCAAAAGGAAATCAACGAGACAGACGGCGCGTCAATCGGACGCCCGGTCTGTGAGTTATTGACTTTTTCGTACCAAGGGCCCGGTTGGTTTCGTGAGTGAACCAACCCGACCAAACTTCGATGACATCCAAACCTCGAGCGGAGTAAGACAAAAGATCTGTCTCACTTATAGGAATCCAACAAAGTCAACGACATGTCAATCCGACGTCCGAAGCTCAAGTTATGAGCATTTCCTCTCCGAGGGCTCAGTTGATTTCGTGTACGAACCAACCCAGGAAAACACAAAGTACTCCGAAACCTTGAGTGTAATAAACCGAAATGACCGTCTCGATCCAAGGATCACATCGCCGCTGACGGTGCGTCGATCGGAAGTCCGTAGGACAAGATATGGGCAAAAGACCGAAAGAGGTCCGAAAACGGGGGGTCTGGGCCCGGACCGACCCGGCCCAAACCCCCTGGGTCGGCCCGAAACGGGCCGACCCGGCCCATGTTCGGGTCCGACCCGGATGGCGTTACCTGGCCCGGCTGGGGTAGACCGGCCCGGCTTGGACGCGACCCTGCCTGACCGGCGGGTCGGCTCGTCCGGTTACGGCCGAGCGGAGCGGGGGGCATGCTGCCCCCGCGTGATGGAGCCACGACCTCACGTTGGTCCTCCCTTGCCAGCGGACGCGGCCGGGCCGCCGCGTCCCATCCTCCTCCAGTCTCCCACGGTCGCGGGACCGCGTACTGCCGCCGCGACTTCAGCTGCGACGGTTCCTTCCGGAGGCGCGCCGGGCGCCGCCGCCTCCTGCCGCCGGCGCTGCCGTGCCGGCGAGGCGCGCCAGCGGGCTGCTCCACGGACAACCGGACGAGTTCCGGTGGTCAACATTTCATGCCATCTTCTCCAAAGGCCCTCCCTGGGTCTGTCCCTAACTGCGAGGACCTCGCATCGCCCGTTCGGCCTGGTTTGTCAATCTCCGCCGTTTCACACACCAAGAACGAAAGGGGCGGTGGGTTCGGACTTTTTCATTAGTCTGCACCCACCACGTTAGCGGTTTTAAAAGTCTCACAACAAATATTTAATCATACGCCGTGGGTATAAATCACAATATTTAAATCAATCAAACCCCTACCTCAACGTTGTCTTCAAACGTGAGTTCATTGCGGAATTGACTGTCACGGAAGAAAAGGATCATCGCGTCACGGAAGGGGCATCACTGTCGTCGCGGTACATGGCGTCGCGTAGTCAAACTCAATCGGTTGTTGATTGAAGGTTCTTACAGGGAAGGAAAGTCGTGGAAGAAACGACACGGAAGGAGAATCGTCGGCATCGCGGAACACGGCGTCGTGTCGTCGATCTCCGAGGGTTCGACGTTCTTCGCGTTCTTCACGTTCATTGCGGTCTTTGCGAAGAAGGATGAAGATCATCAAGCGTGAGAGCTTCTCCCAATTCTCTCAACAAGCAACCCTCAAGTGAAAGAAGTATTGGTCTTATTTTATTCTCAATCCAACAATTAGAAAATAAAAGTTAAGTAACGAACCTTTATTTCGATGAATTAATGGTAACGACTTAACTGCCCAATTAATTGGGGCATTTCTTAATCAGAAAAACGCACGGTTAACTTTCAATTAAGAGGGGGTTGCGGGTGCGTTACTTAGGAGGAAAGAAATGGTGGGGCTCGTGAGATCCCCACCTCACAAATATCCTACCAAGTAGGTAGGATATTTTGGGTTCCACCATATCCGCTTAACTTAGCTTAAGTGGCTTTAAGTGGCTTCAAGTGGCTTTAACTGAAATAAAATAAAGTTGTCGCACTACTTTATTTTATTTCCTAACTTAACCCCAAAAATTAAAAACCACACCCGAGAAAACGCAACTCCGGAATAGGCTTTTCTAAGAGAGTATCGGCGCTACGATTCCATCGGTGCCCTCAGAATTTGATTCCGATAACCGATTCAAGAGTTAGAAAAACTCGCTCGTTCCTTCACTGAACGTACCCGAGATAAACTTCGGAAATTGATTCCAGGCACACCGGGCCTCGGAATTAGGCACCGTCAGAAACTGTGTTCTTGAAAAATTCTAAAGAAAAATAAGAAAAAAATTTCCTTGCAATTTCCAGGTCTTTACATTACTCCTACCTCAGAGCTTTACGTTCCCGTAAATCATTAACACAATCTAGGGATACAAATGCAGTACTGGGCACGCATCTAAGCCTTTCACTCCCATGTGCTCACCTGGAAGTTCTCGTACTGCCCGTGAAAGTGCACCTGAGGAATTAACCATCCTCGTAGAATCCGCTCATGTCGATCCTTGATTCCCACTAGACCCCCGTGAAAGTCACCTCATCGCCAAAGTCCATCTCCCCATGGTCGATGATATGTGAAGGATCACACATGTATATCCTCAATTGAGATAGGTGGAAGTCGTCGTGCACCTGGTGCAACTGAGGTGGATCAGTCAAGCGGTAACTACCTCGCCTACCCAGATGAGGACCTAGAAAGGTCTGTTGAACTTTGGAGATGACTTGTCGCCTCGACCACATCTCCGTAAACCTCGTTAGGGTGAGACCCGTATAAGGACGTGATCATCATCCTCAAACTCTAGAGGTCTCCAATTCCTATTAGAACTAAAACTCAAAACGACTGCTGACACAAGGGTAAGGTTGACCGGCTCAAGAGTGATCGGTCACACCCTCCTGTGCACGAGTTTATCCTATGCTGCCTGGGGTTTCCTTTTTGTTGATCAAGGAAAACTCATCCCGACGTCATAGTTAAACCACAACCTTTTTCCTAATACTGTCAATCTGTGTATGAACTGTGATTTCCCAGTCCATACTCCAACCAACATCGTAAGGCCTCGACGCTGAAAAAAAGAGATTCCAACAGAAACTCTCGCCTCGAGGGTCTGACCACACTGTCGGCGTAAGTGTGATTATCGAGTCTTCTCCCAAGGTATCTCCAGACGTGAGGGTCAACTCTATGGCTTACTGAAAACTCTAGGTCTGGGACAAGATTCGTGGAAGGAAGGAATGATTCGTATCAACGTCTATTACTACAGCAGCTAGTATTGAACACAGACTATCCCGTGAATCATTCTTAGAGACATTGGGTCACTCTCCCTGAACGCATGCAGCTACTCTCTTCCCTCGCCCTCCAGCTCCCCGAGCCTGGCGGGGACAACTAAGGCGGGTGGTTGTAGCATGTTAGAACGTACACCACCTCATGATGCTCTCATAGATCTTCCTCCACATTTGCTGCTTCTCAGACTCATCTCTCCTTTAAGATTCACTTTATTGAAACATTTAACATGCCCGAGTCTCTAAGACTAGTGCCGGTTTTCTGTTTCTTACTGCACAGTGCAGTCTTCATCTGCTCCTGGATGACTTGCACCTTCCTTGCCTATGATCTGAAAGAGCAGCTAAAATTTCTCCTTTTTCGAAAAGAGAAACTCGGTCTCATCCCCTGGATGAACCGTGCCCATTTCCTAATACAGTCAATCCTGACATGAATGAAGCATCCATGCCATGGATGATGTCGTAAGGCCTCGATGTAACTACTAAGAGATCCAACTGTCACTCTCGCCTCCAATGGTTGAGTCACACTGTCGGGATCAGTGTGAGGTCACTGGGTCTCCTCTAGTAGAAATCTAGAAAGTGAGGGTCAAGTCAACAGTCTTAACCGGGACCACACAGTATCTACCATGCAAAAGGACAGGAAAGCAAACAAAGATAAGTGTCTTTTTATTATTGCAGCTCATAGTACAAAGACATGAAAACAACAGCAACATGGAAATAGAAGTACAAGGGATGTATCCACTAGTTCCGCTCCTGTCCACCTACTCCTGGAGCTCTACTGACTTGTCCACTGCTCGGCTGTTGCTCAAGCACCTGCTGCTGCTTCCGCCTTGGTGGATCCTCTAAAGCCTACGGATCGACCGTGTGGGTGGTCGGACAGTCACGTGTCAGGTGACCCTTCCTGCCGCATTCATAACACTTCCTACTTCTCATACGGCTGGCTCTGGTCCTATTGGACCTCTGCATCATCTATCTACTGCCCACAGATGACTCGGATACTAATCGAAAATCCTGCGGCAAAGGCAGCAGCTCCTGTACACGCTCGGGGTGTAGAGCTACTGGCACAAACTCCACCCTTAGGAAGGTCTCGAAGTCTTCCCATGTGAAGGTCATCTCATCGCAAAACTAGAACAAGTGGCTCCACCACCTGCCTGCTTCTACCTAAAGAAGGCTAGCAGCAAATATCACCATGATGTCTGCTGGCGTCCCCACTAGCATGAAGACTCTCACCACAGCCTCCAACCAAACCTCAGCCGCCTGCGGGTCCGTCTCTCCTCGGAACCTGGGTGGCCTCTGGCGCTGGAACTCATGAAGCATGCTCAAGTGGAATGCATCGCCTACTGCTGGGGCTGGTGGCATCGGTGGCCCAACGTATGGTAGTACCACTGGTGCCTCTGCTGGTGCCTCAACTACAAGACGGCCCTGTACCGTAGCCTCATTACTCGGCAGGCTGTCAGTACGCACATCCCACTGGGCTCTAGATGGTCGTCCATGAAAAGGCAACCTGAAAGAAACAGGTGCGCCACGGTCAGAACAGTATATCTGGTGAACTGACATAAAGTAATCACAAAGAAAACTTGAAACACACATGCAATCAATGTTATCGTGCATTAAGTCAGAAATCAGATGTTAGGGTCCTGGCGTACGGATACGTCGGCCGCCGCACCAACATTGGACTCCCTGGACTGATAACCACACCCAATACTCTTAACACTATTGCATCACATAGAAAAAGATCAGAGTCCTCAGTTATGCGGTAGAACCAAACTCCTCTGACACCAATTGTCACGACCCTTCCTTGGGGCCCATGCCGTGACTACCCCAAGACTGCCTTCCATAGGCCAGGGGCTGGCAACTAGCACCAAAGGCGTAAATCCCTATAACTGGGAAGGAATTTCCTTAAAAAAAGTAAACTAAACACCACAGAGTACAAGCAGAAGTAAATCACTAAGTACAAAAGAAAGTGCTGAAAAGTAAATGGGTCAGAATACAAACCCAACTGAATATACAACTACAACTGAACGAAAGTACAACAGAAAAGACAACTGTTAGAAGAAAGGAAGCAGCTCCTGGGTCATCCTCCTCGGGTCCTACCTGAAGGGTAGGTACAGATAGCGTAGCTCCATAATGCTCTCGCCCGTCAACCCCCTCCGAGTGTCGTCTCGCCATGAATTCCGCCTCCGGATACGGACTCGTCGGGTGGTCCACCTCCGGGTACCGTCCAGTCCTCGAACACTCAGCCTCCGTCAGCACCTCCCGTCATCTGCAACCAACACAACGAGGTGCGGGCATAGCCCGTGCAGGGGTGAGTATAACGATACTCAGTAGGGATCCCGATACCCTCAAGGTATCACTAAAACCAACAAGGATAACCACAAAGAAGATCTCAATAGATAACCTCTACTTAGGTATATGCCCATACATATACCTAAGTTATCAAGTAACCCATCTCAATCATGAGGAAACACAAGATTATGAAATCAACGGATAACCACTACCCAGGTATATGCCCATACATATACCTAAGTTATCAAGTGACCCATCTCAATAAAGAGGAAAACACAAAGGTCATAGACTCCGCTCAAACCAGGATTTTCATTATCAAAACTGTACCTGCTGAAGAGCCCCGTCTCTGGAGTGTACAGTGGTCCTGTCACGACTCCGAGGTACTACTCACTAACCTAAGACTGCTGAGGTACTTCTCCTGTCGAGTAATGTGGACCTGCTGCTACAACCAAGCGCTTCCCACCATGGGTCTGCCGCTACAACCAAGCGCTCCCCCTCATAGACTCTAGAGTTACTACTTCTGTTGAGTACTGCAGATCTGCCGCTACAACTAAGCGCTCCTCCACCGTGGGTCTGCCACTACATCCAAGCGCTCCCCCTCATAGCCTCCAGAGGTACTCCTTCTGTTGAGTACCGCGGGTATGCCGCTACAACCAAGTGCTCCTCCGCCGTGGGTCTGCCGCTACAACCAAGTGCTCCCCACTGGGATATCTGAAACACACCGAGTCGATCAGTCAAGCAGTCATCAGGTCTCAGCCGGCTACACTGTCTCTGTACTCCGCATGCTAGTCTCTGTGAGGGTCCGCTCCAAGAGCTACTGGTCGATACTACATGTATCACAAAGTTCCAAGAAGAAGTATCTCAAAGGACCGCCTCGTCACAAGTGTCTCAATGCAACAGACGGTGCGTCAATCGAACGCCCGGTCTGTGTGTTACTAGGCTTTTCATCCCTGAGGCCCGGTTGGTTTCGTTTGAGAACCAATACGGCCATATCTCAACAATACCCCGAACTCTCATAGGGTAAACTCATAGGGACCATTTCTCCACGTGATCACCAACATTGTTGACGGTTCGTCAAACGGACATCCAGTCTGAAAGTTATCATATTTTCCGTTCCAGGGGCCTGGTTGGATTTCGGGTGCAATCCAACCCGGACACTATCCAACTGCATCCAATACTCAAGAGAATTATGCCAAAAGTTCCATCTCATCAAGAGAAATCAACGAGACAGACGGCACATCAATCGGACGCCCGGTCTGTGAGTTATTGGATTTTTCGTTCCGGGGGCCCGGTTGGTTTCATGAGCGAACCAACCCAACCGCACTCCGACGGCATACAAACCTCGAGCGGAGTAAGCCAAAAGATCCATCTCACTGAGAGGATTCCAACAAAGTCGACGACACGTCAATCAGACGTCTGAAGCTCAAGTTATGAGCGTTTCCGCTCTGAGGGCCCGGTTGGTTTCGTGTACGAACCAACCCGGCCAAACACAAAGTACTCTGGAACCTTGAGTGTGATATACTGAAACGACCGTCTCGATCCAAGGATCACATCGCCACTGATTGTGCATCGATCGGAGGTTCGTAGCCCAAGATATGGCAAAAGACCGAAAGAGGTATGAAAACGGGGGGTCTGGGCCCGGACTGACCCGGCCCAACCCCCCTCCCCCTGGGTCGGCCCGAACCGAGTCGACTCGACCCGGGTTCGGGTCCGACCCGGATGGCGTGACCCGGCCCAGCCGGGGTGGCCCGGCCCGACCTGGGCGCGACCCGGCCCGACCGGCGGGTCGGCTCGGCCGGTTACGGTCGAGCGGAGCGGGGGGCGTGCTGCCCCCGCGGGATGGAGCCGCGGCCCCATGTGGGGCCGCCGCGTCCCATCCTCCTCTGGTCCCGCACAGTCGCGGGACCGCGTGCTGCTACCGTGGCTTCAGCCGCGGCGGTTCCATCCGGCTGCGCACCGGGCGCCGCCGCCTCCTGCCGCCGGCGCCGCCGTGCCGGCGAGGCGTGCCGGCAGGCTACTCCGCGGACCACCAGATGAGTTCCGGTGGTCGGAATTTCACGCCGTATTTTCCAAAGGCCCTCCCGGGGTCCGTCCTTCACTGCGAGGACCTCACATCACTCGTGCGTCTTGCTTTCTCGACGTCCGCCATTTCGCACACCAAGAACGAAAGGGGCGGTGGTTTTAGACTTGTTCGTTAGTCCTCACCCACCATGTTAGCGGTTTTAAAAGTCTCACAACAAATATTTAATCATATGCCGCGGGTATAAATCACAAGAATTAAATTAGTCAAACCCCTACCTCAATGTTGTCATCGAACGTGAGTTTGTCGCGGAATTGACCGTCATGGAAGAAGAGGATCGTCGTGTCACGGAAGGCGCGTCACTGTCGTCGCGGTACACGGTGTCACATAGTCAAACTCAATCGGATGTTGATCGAAGGTTGTCGCGGGGAAGGAATGTCACAGAAGAAACGTCGTGGAAGGAGAATCGTCATCATCGTGGAACACGGCGTCACGTCGTCGATCTCTGAGGGTTCGGCGTTCTTCGCATTCTCCACGTTCTTCACGTTCTTTGCATTCTTCACAAAGAAGGATGAAGATCTTCAAGCTTGAGAGCTTCTCCCAATTCCCTCAACAAGAAACCCTCAAGTGAAACAAGTATTGGTCTTATTTTATTTTCAAGCCAACAATTAGAAAATCAAATTTAAGTAACAAACCATTAATTCGATGAATTAATGGTAATGACTTAACTGCGCAATTAATTGTGGCGTTTCTTAATCAGAAAAATGCATGGTTGACTTTCAATTAAGAGGGGGTTGTGGGTGCGTTACCTAGGAGGAAAGAAACGGTGGGGCTCGTGCGGGCCCCACCTCACAAATATCCTACCAAGTAGGTAGGATATTTTGGGTTCCACCCTATCCTCTTAACTTAGCTTAAGTGGTTTTAAGTGGCTTTAAGTGTAATAAAATAAAGTTGTTGCACCACTTTATTTTATTTCTTAACATAACCCCAAAAATTAAAAACCACACGCGAGCAAACACAACTCCAGAAAAGGCATTTCTAAGAAAATACCGGTGCTGCGATTCCATCGATGCCCTCAGAATTTGATTCTGAGCACCGGTTCAAGAGTTAAAAAAACCCGCTCGTTCGTTCACTGATCATACCCGAGCTAATCTTTTGAAATTAATTCTGGGCACACCGGGCCTCAGAATCAGCCGCCGTCATAAATTGCGTTCTTGTAAAATTTAAATGAAAATTAAGAAAAAAAATTCTTTGAAATTTCCAGGTCTTTACATTCTGATCCATATATATTTCAAACATTCCCCCCAAGAGATAATCCCACCATATTTTCAAAGATAAGACCACTGTATCCAACCCCATATCATGTGTTTGTTAGTTATGTTCATGAAATTTTAACAACCTTGAGGCATAGGCTATGACTTAGTCATTTTGTATTAACACAGATCTCAATCCCTTCATTAAAGAATTATAGAACACCATGAAAATATCTACACTTGTGGGTACTGTGAGCACAAGTATTTTGATAAGAATCCTTTGTTTATCCTTGAATATCTATTCACATTCATCATTCCAATCAAACATTACTCCCATCCATGTTAGCTTGGATATACGGTTTGAAAATCAAAATAAATTTATCACAAATTGACAGTAATACCTAGATAACACATGGAGACTATAGATAAATTGAACAAATGTTGAACTTTTCCATCCATTAATTGATTTTATTTTAAAAAGTTCCACATATATAGCATTTCTTGTAATGATATTCCCCAATAAAGATACTTACTTCCACTCTAAATCACATTTGTTGAACAAGGAACTAATATTTTCCTTTTTCAATGTCTTTAGCAGAGTGCTCTAATAATTTTCATTCTCCTCCTAGGTTTTAAAGAATATTAGAATATCACATATAAAGTCTCGTAATGAATTTATCAAAATAATATCTAATTTATATGTTCATAAAGTCCCTGAAGATTACTAAGTAATTAGTTAGTCCGAATGGCATTACTAGAACTCATAATTCTTGTAAATTTTACAGAAATCAGTCTTAGGGATAGCCTTATTCTTCACCCTAACTTGGTAAATCCTAAATGAATATAAAACATGTATAAGTATTGTGATCCATGTAAATGTTCAAAAAAAATAATAAATTTGTGTCATATGATACTTACTCTTTATCATGATCTTGTTTAGCTCACAATAATCAATTGAAAGGTGCATTAACCAATCCGTCTTGACAAAGAGGACTGGACCACCCAATTGTTAAAAACATGGGAATATGATCCTTTTTTCTAGATTCTCTTGTAGTTCTTCCTTCAACTCATCAACTTACACAAGATAAATTTTTTATAGAGTTTTGGATAATAGTAACTCCCTAGGTAAAATCTTGATTATAAATTCAACCTCTTGTCTAGGAGAATGACCAGATAATTTCTTCAGAAACAGATCAGCATATTCCCTCACAACAGGCATGTATTCAAGGATGGTTCTTTTATTAGACTAAATAATTTGAGCTAGATATGATTTCTCCTAGGGAAATGATATCCATTCTTGAGATTTTGGTGTAATGGGGATTCACCCTCTTCCTTTCAATTGTATATAATTGATTATTGATTCTCAATTTGAAGAGGGATTTCATTCTTGTAGGAATTTATGTTTTCATTATATATGGAAAGACAATCTATATCCATAATTGCATATAATTTCCAAAAAGGGATTATGAAAAGGTTCACTGGGATGTTTAGCCCATAAATTTTAATGGGGGAGGAGTTATATACTTGGGATGAAATAATTCTCACTTTTTCCATTTTTACTGAACACTATACTATCATGTTTTGTGGTGGTGTTTGAATAGTTCTACTGAAATTTTATGATTTTAAAGAATGGTTAGAACTATGGAAGATAAAACTACCATTACATTTTTTATTATGGTTCTAAACATTTAATTAGGGATGAATATTTTTAAACTATTAAACACATAAATGAGAATCCAATTTTATTAAAGTGATAAGTTATAAATTATATTTATTTCCAAAATATATAAATTTCTATGCTTCAATATATGTTATCCATGATAGATTTCCTTACATATACTCTTATGTGAATTTTTTTCCCTTAATAATTATTCATAATGAGAATATGAAATTAAAAAACCATATCCCCTGGGAGATTCAAACCATGTAGGAATTAAGGTCTGTTGTCATGTACCTAGATACGATGAGTCAGGCACAAAGCAACTTGTCGGAGTTATTACCCTTAGGAACATATATGCCAAAACGACATCAACCTGTAGTGTCCAGATAGGGATGTAGATTCATGATAAACCACTTAATCTATAATCACCAAAATTTTGGGGCTTTTTCCTATAATTATTCTTATCACTATTTCTTTCTCTATAGTTTTCTAATCCTAATCCCAAAAATAACTAAACTTTTCCTCTGATACCAACTATAAAAAACTTATTATTTATTTCACATTAATACAATATTTATTACATAATATTACACATAATTCAAACTAGATGATCTATAAGTCTCATGTATTTTGGAATTATGTACATTACATAGAAACTTAAAACAAGAAATACAACAATTTTATTAAAAACTTATTTAACATGATCCTAATATTCTATGGATTTTAACACTACAAAAGATAACCTAGGATTATTCATTAGAAAGGGGTGAGATATAAATTTTATTAAGGGAATTATCATGGAATAAGGTAAAAAAATATTAGACAATAGACATATTAATGGGAAATAAAAAAACATGAAAAATAATGGATGATATATAATGATAATCATAAAATAAAAATAGGGGAAACAACTTAAAACACTACATCATAAACATAGGTCAAGACTAACATCCAAGAAATAATCATGGAAAATGTTCCATAAAGGAATCAAGTAAACTCCCTATCCAAAAATGATATCTCAAGTGACTAAACTATAGAGGCCCGAAGCTTGACGTACATGAACATTACATTACTTTTATGGAATAATTAATACATAACAAAAACAGACACACAAGGACCGTAAAAGTTTAGTGTCTTTGGAAACTTGGAACGTAATCTTCTAATCGTGGTGAAAGATCTTCAACATCTCCCATAAAGATCTTCCCCCTTTTTTTCATACCTAAAACCTTTATTTATATCCTGGGGAAAAGAAAACATAAAAATGTTGAGCTTAAATGCTCAGTAAGGGTAAGCATGGATAAAATAAAACATACCATATACATTTGAACTTAAAAACATGAACGTAATGTTTAAACATCAAAAACATGAGAAAAGACATAAAACCTGGAAGTATGTAAGGCATAGATCATAAAGAAACATTAAGAATGATAAAATAGCATGGGAATAAAACATTTAATTGTGGAATCCATTAAGCACATGATATGATTTCCATAGTAGCCAAGGCATTGCTGCCAAGACCATCTTAGTGGACAAAGTCCCTTTCTGAATCGAGTTCACTCCTCGTTCCAGTCCTGTATTACTGAACCTTTTTAACTAGTCGTTCCAGCCATGTCTATCTCATGAGATATAAATCTTTACCCAATTCATTGGAGGGAGATATAGGTCCCACCCATCTCATAATTAAATCATTCTTACTTGTGCCACAAAATAAACATACATCATTCATAATAACCCAATAAATAAAATGGGTTTCATAAACATCATCACATCATCAAATAATCCATATAAAAGAAATGGATATCATTTAATAATAAGAAAAGTGAAACCATGTAAATCATAGAGACATTATAATTAAAACATACACATATAAAATAATTTCATATTATATGGAAAATGGTTTTGATAAAACACTTGAAATGAATTATTGAGGAAAATATCCTTTCTTCATTAAAATAATTTTCTTTTCACAAAATGTCATGCATTTTTAAAAGAAAAGGATTTTCTTGAAAATATTCATGAAATATTTTTGAGGAAGATTCATGAAAATAAATCTTTAAAAATCCGTTCATTCCGTATAATTTAAAAAAACAGTCTTCTCGTACTTTTGCCGGAAAAGTCAAAAAGTACCTCGTACGAAAAATGACAAAAGATTCCTTTCATATAATTTAATAAAAACTCACCAAAGGGTAAAATTGGATTTAAAAAATTTTAGGTGGATGGAAAAAATATTACATATTGAGGGAACATGGATGTGGATGATAAAATACACCCCAGTAAATACCAAAGTATAAACAATCTCGGATAAAAATGAGATTGTGATATTTCCCCTTACCTTATATCCGATTTGCTTCATAAGTGTCCGAAACTCCTATATAATGATTTAAATAATGTCATTTACTTATTACATAATAATAATCATTGTTCTTATATCATATATGGTTCACTTATAACTTTATATTACCCGGTCTTTTGTAAATTCCATGTTAAAGAGCTTTTTGGGTAAAATCGTTTCATTTGTCGTCCGTGTTTTGAATTGTAATTATTCATATGATTAATTAGATCATGATTACTTAATTCTAGAATATAAAACATGATTTATATATAATATATATTCAGAAAATACATATATATAATAGATCAGTAAATGGAAAGAAATACACCGTTCATGGAGACGGTAGGCTGTACGTACGCATGAACGCTGTTTTCATTTCCTTATTGAGTTGAATGGAATTAAGTAGATGAAATACACATAAATCTAGTATCATTATTATGTCATATATTTCATTATTACATATTATATATACTTTATAATCATTAATGAATGGTTAATGTGGAGAATGAATCTCATTGCGTCGTGGAGACGGCAGTCCATACGTACGCACGAGCGATGATATCATTCTCATGATCGTGGAATTGTATTGGAGTGTATGTATACTATTTCAGAATCAATATCACTTTAAAATAATCATATATATTTATTATTTACACAATTATACCCATACAAGTTAGGTGGTGGTGGAATATAGATTACACCACGGCGTGGAGACGATATTCCGTACGTACGCACGCGCAGTGATTTCGTTTTCCATAGGATGGATAGATGGTGAAATAGGGTTGTTTAATACTTATAATAATATATAAGTATATGATTTATACTGATTTTATTACTTCATAATTAAAAAACTACAGAAGAAGAAGTGGAAGAGGAAATAAAGTTGAAAGAATCGGTAACGGACATTACCTCTTCTTTGAAGCGCCTCTTTGAGTCCTCCACTTAGGGCACTAAAATTGTTTTTTGAAGAAGACCAGGACCTCTAGGATGTTTCTAGGAAAGTGGAGAAGATAATTTGGTAGGGTTTGGTAGAGCATGAAGGCTCAATGTGGTGTGGGGAAGAGAGGGAGGAGGTGCCCTTTTATAAGGGAGGAGAGGGGCACCTTTGGAATAACTAAACATATTATTTTATTATAAAGCCAAATTCGGTTTTAAATAGCTCCAAATTGATTTATTTCGGAGCTAAGGTGGGGATGGGTCTAAATCCTCTCATCCAATAGAATTTGGACAAGTTTGGTTTACTATTTTAACCTTATAATTTAGTTTTAACTTTAAGTTAGATAATTTTACTTTTATCGTGTCTTTTTGTGTTCTTACACTATAAGGTTAATAAACTTACTATAACAAGCCAAAAGAACCCCATGTTGTTTATTATTAATATATATAACCATATCTAAGTCATTTGGCCGAACCATAGATTTTTAGAAATAAAATAACAATTAATAATATAATATTTGTTTTAAAATCTATTTTATGTCAATTTTGACACTATTTAGTAATTGATTTTTTGTGAAACTCATAACAGAATGATTAGTTAGCAAAAAGTTAATTAAATAAATACTAACATGTCATATTAACCTATAAAATTATTTTAATTCATAAAAAGTCTCAAATTACATTTATTTGGGTATTTAATACATCAATTATGTCAATATTTAATTAATAAGATAATTTTTGCATCATCTTTGTGTCATAAATAACTTAACTTATTTAATGTCTAAAAATTACAAATAAACAAACATTATATATGAAATTTCTTTAGGTTTCTAATGAAAATTTATATTTGAATTTATCTTATGTATAACCCTATATTAAAAATGATATACTTATTAAACTTTGATTTTAACTATTTTAACCCTTCTTTAAATAAATTAATAATAAATGTCCTAATCCAATACAAGTGGGCACAAATGGTCATATTTTATTCCTAAGGTTGTTTTTGGTCGAATTACACTTATCCGATAGAATTAGGACATGTTTCAGGATAATAATAATATCACTTTTACCCTTAATTACCCTATTTACTATTAACTATGGTAAATAAAATATAGCGTAGTTACTATTCATAATTCCCAAAAATAAAAAGTAGCTTATTAACATAATTTGGACCCACTTATTAAAAATCTGGAATCCATTTTTCCAAATTCAATACACAAAAGTTGCAGAAATTAAATTAAAATTAATCCCGTTGTCGAAAGAAAACGGGTTTTTCTTTAAAACATTGCAAAAGATTGAATTGATTTAACCTACAAATCCAAGGTAAAATCAATGATAATGACATAAATTATATTAAATGGTAAAAATATATTCAATTTATACTTTTAAACCATTAAATATTATAATTTAACCACATAAGTTATTACGATGAAAAAAGTTCTTTTTAATTAAAATATAGCGTGTTTTTACTATTTATTAAAATATGAAAGTTATAAGAATAGTATGAAAAATTTATACAAGGTAATATTTTATATCCTGATTCCAAATAATAATTTTATTTTATAAAATTGAACTTATAATCATGTAAAAAACTAGATTTAAAGTGGGTGCGCCATCAAAAGGCGACAAAACTTCATTTTTTGAAAAATACTTATTTTACCCGAAAAAATTATTTTTTTCTTATAACATGTTATAGAAAATGTGTAAGATGAATAATAATGTTATAAAATTAAAAATTTATTTAATACTATTCATAATGGCTAGTTCATAATAATATTACAATAATATATCATTCTTTAGTAAAACTCGGTATTGCGTACAACACACGCTATCGAGGAAGGTCACGATTGTATGTAACGAAAGCCAAGTCAGGGTTGCGTGTTGTGCAAGAATCCTTCGTTGTTTCATATAACAGAATCCAACCATATTTCATTTATTCATTGAATATATATATATATATACTCCATGTTGCATAGAATAACAATTATCAAAATTGTTCGTAACACGATTCAAGAATAGTGTTGCGTATACTATAAGCTAATACGTTGTTGCGTATAGCACAAGGTAATCTTGATGTAACATACAACACAAGACATTAATGAAATTAAGAGAATATTTTTCATAAAATCTCAGGGTGTTACATTCTACCCCCCTTAAAATGAATTTCGCCCTCAAAATTTTTCGGGGTTATAAATGGTTTACTACTCGAAAGTTTGATTAATAGAAACCCACATCGTAAAAAGGAATACCAAAACATGGCTTTAAAAACTAAAGTATGAAATTTAACGGTTACCCAAATTAACTCATCACTTAGTTTCCATGTAGAAGAACATAGGTGAAAATATGGATATGGAAGAAAAATATAACCATAAAGTTCTGATGGAGAGTGGTAGGGAACATTGCTATGAAAAAGCTATCAATCACAAAGCCATAAATTTTTGAAGATCTAGGGTACCATCTGATTCATCAGATATAAGAGCACTAGGACAACATTTTTGGTTATCAAGATCATTTCCCTAAAGTTAATGAAATTGGAATTAGAAGAAATACTTTCGTGATTTTGGTATAGTCTCACCATTGGTCGTTCTTAGACAATTTCCACTTCATCTCTTAGAGAAATGAAGTTGAATTTGTCATTCATGATGTGTTAGCAGATCATGTGATAGAATGATGGGTCATTCCATCTGTCTCAAACAAAAGTTTAGAAAAGTTATCAAAACTTACATAAGTCCATCTATAGTGAGATTAATCATATATGGTTCCTAAAATGGACTTATACATCATATATCATACTGCTTAATATAATAAAACTAGTTTCTACTAAATAGGGACTTCTTGTAAGCCAGTGGTAGGCGATAAAGGCCAGTCGCACTTCGGTTGTGGGTTCGATTCCCACAGCCTTGTCCGACGCGATGGGCTGTCGCCCATCCTGCATGTTGTCCTTTTTCTAAATCTACATTACTATAACATCCCATAAATAATATCGAAAAAAGTTATATCCTAACTTATGTCCAACATAATCCATTCCAATATTTAGGCTTATCAAAAATACTTCTGTCCATGCTCATAGTATAAAGAAAATGATTAATTGAAATGTCACATAACAATCACATGAATTCCATCATTTATACCCCATATATCATAAGATATATCTTATTGCTCAAATTACAAACATGTGAATACCTTAATCATATATTCTCTTGAAAATTGAATACCCGTTTAACCTTAGTGAAAACTTGAATGCTGTCAACAGTTAACTCTTTTCCACATACCAAAATACCAAAAACTCTATATACTCAAACCATGATACCACTTAGTCCTTATATCAATCATGAGCTCATGAATACTATCAAACATATTAGATTCTCTTTATCCCTTCATTATGTGCATATCATCTGCTTTCAAAAAATATTTCAATCACTTTTCATGGTTACCGATGCCATATTCTTATAGAAAATCACAATGAACCAATACATAGATATTCAAATATACCATAAAAGTACCTCAATAACATTAGTCTTGAATACCAATACATAAACACTTCAAACCATCATATTCAATGATTGTCCTGGAATAAGTCCTTCCTTAATTTAGAAGTAACTTTTTAGGTCAGGGTATTGAGTTGGGTAATTCCCATGTTCTCCACAAATAAGGCATTGAACTCCATAACAGTCTGTCACTCTATGTCCCTTTTCTCCACACAGATAACATTTGTCCCTCTATTTGAGGTATTCCTCAAGGTTCTTCCCTTCTTTAGAAATCTCAATCTTCCTTTCTTTATGCTCCTCAGCATGCGAACATGCATAAAATTCTATCTTCCTCTTAGTTGATGAATTAGGAATACCACTAAATTTCACCTTGTTAATCATATATCGCGATGCCTGATTTGGTATAATCACAATATCTTTATCTCCAGGAATTACACAATTTTGTTGCTCATAGTAACCAATTTTTCCATTGGATTCAACGCTAACTGAATTCTTTCTGGTTCCCTCTATTGACTAAAACACAAAAAGAATTCTGTGAGAGGAAAAAATCATACAAGGAAAATAACATAATCAAGGGGAATTACCTTCAACATCTAACATCGTAGGTTTAATTCTAATATCATTACCGTAATTTTAGGACTATAACCTATACTTATACTTAGCCTTAGGTACATCCCTAGACATACCTTGGAAATATCTCTAGGGATCTCACTAAAGTTCTCACATCCTAGTATCCAAAGGTTGACTAAACCTTTCCTCTGATACCAAATGTAGAGGCCCAAAGCTTGACGTACACGAAAATTACATTACTATTGCGGAATACTTAATACATAACAAAAACAGACACAAAAGGACCGTAATAGTTTAGTGTCTTTGGAAACTTGGAACGTAATCTTCTAATCATGATGAAAGATCTTCAACATCTCTTATAAAGATCTTCCCCCTTTTTTTCTTACCTAAAACCTTTCTTTATATCTTGGGGAAAAGAAAACATAAAAAGGGTGATCTCAAATGCTCAGTAAGGGTAAGCATGGATAATATAAAACATACCATATACTTTTTAACATAAAAACATGAACGGAATGTTTAAACATCAAAAGTTTGAGCAAAGATAGAAAACATGGAAGTACGTAAGGCATAGATCATAAAGAAACATTAAGAATGATAAAATAGCATGGGAATAAAACATGTAATTGTGGAAACCATTAAGCACACAATATGATTTCCATAGTAGCCAAGGCATTTCTGCCAAGACCATCTTAGTGGACAAAGTCCCTTTCTGAATCGAGTTCACTCCTCATTCCAGTCCTGTATTACTGAACCAGTTTAACTTGGCGTTCCAGCCATGTCTATCTCATAAGATATAAATCTTTACCCAATGCATTAGAGGGAGATATAGTTCCCACCCATCTCATTATGAAATGATTCTTACTTGTGCCACAAAATAAACATACATCATTCATAATAACCCAATAAATAAAATGGGTTTCATAAACATCATCACATCATCACATAATCCATTTAAAAAAATGGATAACATTTAATAATAAGAAGAGTGAAACCATGTAAATCATAGAGACATTATAATTAAAACATACACATATGAAATTATTTCATTTTAGATGTAAAATGGTTTTAATAAAACACTTGAAATGAATTCTTGAGGAAAATATCCTTTCTTCTTTAAAATAATTTTCCTTTCACAAAATTTCATGCATTTTTAAAAGAAAAGGATTTTCTTGAAAATATTGATGAAATATTTTTGAGGAATCTTCATGAAAATCAAGCATTAAAAACCCGTTCGTGCTATATAAGTTAAAAAAACATTCTTCTTGTACTTTTTCCGGAAAAGTCAAAAAGTACCTCATACGAAAAACGACAAAAGATTCCTTTCATATACTTTAGTAAAAATTAACCGAAGGGTAAAATTGGATTTAAACAATTGTAGGTGGATGGAAACAATATTACATATTGAGGGAACATTGATGTGGATGATAAAATACACCCCATTAAATACCAAAGTATAAACAATCTCGGATAAAAATGAGATTGTGATATTTCCCCTTACCTTAGGTCCTATTTCCTTTGTAAGTGTCCGAACCTCCTGTATAATGATTTAAATAATGTCATTGACTTATTCCAGAATCATACTCATTTTTATGATATCATATATGGATCACTTATGACTTTATATTACCCGTTCTTGTGTAAATTCCATGTTAAAGAGCGTTTTGGGTAAAATCGTTTCATTTGTCGTCCATGTTTTAACCTGTAATTATTCATATGATTACTTATATCATGATTAATTAATTCCAGAATATAAAACATGATTTATATATAATATATATTCGGAATATACATATATTTAGTAGATCAGTAAATGAAAAGAAATACACCGTTCATGGAGACGGTAGGCCGTACGTACGCATGAACGCTGTTTTCGTTTCCTTATTGAGTTGAATGGAATTAAGTAGATGAAATACACCTAAATCCAGTATCATTATTATTTCATATATTTCATGATTACTTATTATATATACTTTATAATCATTCATGAATGGTTAACGTGGAGAATGAATCTCATCGCATCGTGGAGACGGTAGTCCGTATGTATGCACGAGCGATGATATCGTTCTCATTATCGTGGAATTGTATTGGAGTGTATGTATACTATTTAAGAATCAATATCACTTTACAATAATCGTATATAGTTATTATTTACACCATTATACCTATCCAAGTAAGGTGGTGGTGGAAAATAGATTACACCACGGCGGGGAGACGGTATTCCGTACGTACGCACGCGCGGTGATTTTGTTTTCCGTAGGATGGATAGATGGTGAAATAGGGTTTTTTCATACTTATAATAACATATACATATATGAGTGATACTGATGTTATTACTTAATAATGAAACAACTACAGAAGAAGAAGTGGAAGAAAAAATAAAGTTGAAAGAATCGGTAACGGAAGCTACCTCTTCTTTGAAGCGCCTCTTTGAGTCCACCTCTTAGGGCACTAAAATTGGTATTTGAAGAAGTCCAGGAACTCTAGGATGTTTCTAGGGAAGTGAAGAATAGAATTTGGCAGGGTATGACCAAGAATGAAGGCACAAAGTTGTGTGAGGAAGAGAGAGAGGAGGTGCCCTTTTATAAGGGTGGAGAGGGGCACCTTTGGAATACCTAAACATATTATTTTATTATAAATCCAAATTCGGTTTTAAATAGCTCCAAATTGATTTATTTTGAAGCTAAGGTGGGGATGGGTAGAAATCATCTCATCCAATATAATTTCAACAAGTTTAGTTTACTATTTTAACCTTATCATTTAGTTTTAACTTTAAGTTAGATAATTTTACTTTTACCATGTCTTTTTGTGTTCTTACACTATAAGTTTAATAAACTTACTATAATAAGCCAAACGGACCCCAAGTTGTTTATTATTATTATATATAATCTTATCTAAGTCATTTGGTTGAACCTTATATTTTTAGGAATAAAATAAGAATTAATAATATAATATTTGTTTTAAAAACTATTTTATGTCAATTTTGACACTATTTAGTTATTGATTTTTTGTGAAACTCATAACAGAATGATTAGTTCAAAAGAAGTAAATTAAATCAATATTAACATTTCATATTAACCTATAAAATTACTTTAATTCATAAAAATTCTCAAATTACATTTATTTGGGTATTTATAACATCAATTATGTCAATATTCCATTAATAAGATAATTACTGTATCATCTTTGTGTCATAAATAAATTTACTTATTTAATGTCTATAAATTACAAATAAAATACCATTATGTAGAAATTTTCTTTATCATTCTAATTAATATTTATAATCGAATTTATTTTATGTATAACCCTATATTAAAAATGATATACTTATTAAACTTTGATTTTAACTATTTTAACCCTTCTTTAAATAAATTAATAATAAATGTCCTAATCTAATCCAAGTGGGCCTAAATGGTCATATATTATTTCTAAGGTTGTTTTTGGTCGAATTACACTTATCCAATAGAATTAGTACATGTTTTAGGGTAATAATAATATCATTTTTACCCTTAATTACCCTATTTACTTTTAACTATGGTAAATAAAATTTACCGTAGTTACTATTCATATTTCCCAAAAATAAAAAGTAGCTTATTAACATAATTTGGACCCACTTATTCCAAATATGGAATCCATTTTTCGAAATTCAATACACAAAAGTTTCAGAAATTAAATTAAAATTAATCCCATTGTCGAAAGAAAATGGGGTTTTCTTTAAAACATTGCAAAAGATTGAATTGATTTAACCTACGAATTCAAGATAAAATCATTGTTAATGACATACATTATATTAAATGGTAAAAATATATTCTATTTATACTTTAAAATCATTCAATATTATAATTTAACCACATAAGTTATTATGATGAAAAAAGTTGTTTTTAATTAAAATATAGCGTGTTTTTACTATTCATTAAAATATGAAAGTTATCAGAATAATATGAAAAATTTATCCAAGGTAATATTTTATATTCTGATTCCAAATAATAATTTTATTTTATAAAATTGAACTTATAAACCTGTCAAAAAGTAGATTTAAAGTGGGTACGCCATCAAAAGTTGGCAAACATCATTTTTTGAAAAATACTTATTTTACTCGAAACATTTATTTTGTTCTTATACCATGTTCTAGAAACTGTGTAAGATGAATAATAATGTTATAAAATTCAAAATTTAGTTATTAATATTTATAACGGCTATTTAATAATAATATTATAATAATATATCATTGTTTAGTAAAACCCGGTATTGCGTACAACACACGCTATCGAGGAAGGTCGTGATTACGTGTAATGCAAGCCAAGTCAGGGTTGCGTGTTGTGCAAGAATACTTCGTTGTTTCATATAACAGAATCCAACCATATTTCATTTATACATTGAATATATATATATATATATATATATACTAAATGTTTCGTAGAATAACTATTATCAAAATTGTTTGTAACACGATCCAAGAATAGTGTTGCGTATACTACAAGCTAATACGGTGTTGCGTATAGCGCAAGGTAATCTTGGTGTAGCATACAACACAAGACATTAATGAAATTAAAAAATATTTTTCATAAAATATCTAGGTGTTACATAAAAAATACCCACTACATTGGAGCGGAATACAATTTTGGGTACACCTGTCACTTTCATTTCATTTCATGCATAAGCGTGAAACATAGGTCATTCAATATGGGTTCAGTCACCAGCGTATTTTATTCCATGATGAAGGAGTGTAGAAAACATAAAATTGAGTCCCAATTCAAATATTTATATTTTCGTGAAGGTGAAATCCCTTTATATGAAATAGGTATGGTATTCACTACATTATTGTTTTGGTAAGGAAAATTTTAGTGAAATTTCGATATCAGAATGGCGTCACTTAAAAATTCAAAAAAAATGGGTTGATGAGAGAGAAAGGTGTATCTCATATTTTTTAAATAAAATTGGAAGTAATAGCGACATGGAAATACACATCCTATCATATGAAATTGGAAATATTAGGCATAAGATAATAAGAAATATTGAATAAAGAAGAGTAGATAATGATCCCTTGAGTGTGTGACTCCAAATGATTAGTAAGAGCTTACTTGGGAGTTTGGGGTGCCTTAGGAGGACTCTAGGGAGTGTTTGGTAGATTAAATACATTTTTATGGAATTTTAGTGAAGTCAAATGGGACCTAGGGTGACTTTATATAGGAAAATAGTGGGTAATTCTTTATCATTTCTCAAACATAAGTTTTGGACTCTATATTATAACATAACCAAAACCAAAAATCTTCCCATGGTTTTTTCCTTGGATTCTTCCAAATTAGAGTGGTTTTAATTATTTTATATGGACAAGGGAAAAACATAATAAAATAATTTTCTTACATATATGGAGGTCATTCATTTTCTTAAAGAAATGATTTTAATACCCAAAAATATATTAATGGTTTTAGAGGATTCATAATGGCTTGATAAAATTAATCAATTAAATAGAAAATAATATGATTTCATATTTAGAACATATATTTGTTCATGTATAATATTTATAGTATTTATTACATCATTTTTTTGGTCATTATGATGTCAAAATACACAAACTACACTTATACAAAATTTATTTTTTACCAAAGAATTTTTCGTTCTTAGAAAATCATAAAAAATTTACTATTGTAAAATTTCAATTTTATGATTCCAACAATAAAGTTAATTTAATTATAATAATTTTCTAAACATTTTAATTTTCACTTTAAAAATTAAATTGACATTTGTTAAGAAATCTTGGGTTTTCTTGACAACAAAATTTTTTCAACCCCTTATAAAAATTACATTTGAATTCATAAAAATTATATGATAATTTATATTTAATAAAAATTATTTGATAATTTTTTTTATAAAAATACTATTTATTTAAAATATCCATTAATTCATCAAAATAAAATCTTTAATTAAATTATAATATTACACAAAAATACTATTTGTGTATTATCCAAAAAGTCTTAGAGCAAGGAAACACCACTCCAACCCAAATTTATTAAAATAAATAAAAGACAGCAGTCAGAAGATCACAAAGGGGGTTTAAAAAGCATAGTATAGAAAGTACCAAATGCATATACCTCAAAAAATGCGAACAACACTCAAGGTCTATATAGGACCATGCCGAACATGAATCTACACCAACCTTCATTAATATCACATTAGCAACAGGATTCACCTCTCTATAGAAAAGTGTCACATCAAGGGTGAGACCACCAATGAATTGAAGACATTCAACCCAAGGTGACGACATCACCCAACGTACATTCCTCAACCATCTCCTGGGAATATCAACTACCACCATCAAGTCAGATTCAAGCCAAAGAAAGTGACATTCGTGATGAACAACATAAGTAATGGCCATAATCATGGCCCAAATTTTAGCTTCAATAGAAGTTTCTCTCTGAATGTAATGATAAAAAAACCCTTAATAAATCCATGATAGGTACAGAAAACACCCCCATAACTTGTAAACCTAGGTGCACCAGCAGCTGCCCTATCAACATTGACATTCAACCAAGAAGGGATTGGGGGAATCCACCTAATTGACTTCAACACCAATGGTTTTTTGGTCCATCCAGATACACCAATGATTCTCAGAATAATAAGGTCATTGAAATCACTATTCAGGTAGCTAATCCAAATCATAGAGGTACTGCTCATAGCCCTATGAATATGTCTGACTGCAGCCTTTAATATCAGTTTTTTGTCATAAAAAACCAGTCTATTTCGTGCCTTCTAGATGAAATGGAAATGTGTGTTTTTCAAATTTGAATTTTAAGATTTGAACATTGTAATTTGGTTTTTTTGTATCTAGTTAATCAGTTGTATGAGTCACCCACTACCCTTTAAAGTGGTTATTCTGAAAATAAAAAAATAATATTGGTGGTAAGAGTAAACCAAAGGAGGCCAAAGTAGCATCCATCAGTAGACACTTTACTTGATCACTACACAATGCAGCATTAATAGAGGCAAGGAACTCCGTGATGTTGTGTATCTGAAACCAAAATCCAATCATATCCTTGATATAGTTCCAAAACCTACATGAGAAGACCCAAGAAAGAAAAGTATGTTCAATGGACTCCTATACCACAAGACATAAAAGACAGGCTAAGGCAAGTGGGATTCCAGACATCTGAATTGGAATCTGAACAGGGAGTCTCCCTTTCTATATCCTCTAAATATGAATATACTCAACAAGGGGAAAAAAGATCGTACAAAAGGCCAGAAACTACCGAGTATTAGTAATTAACCCATCACACATATAACGATACAAGCCCCTGGTACTTGGAAGGCCAGTAGGGCACGAATTCCATATGAGAGTGTCAATATAAATAAATATGTACCTCTATATTTTAGTTTCCCTTATTTTGAAATATCATGAATTTATTCCATGAAGATATATAGAGGGATTCCGGGTCTCCAACATCAAACACTAGGTCTCTGTAATGGTTTTCACTGTGTCTCTTCTATTGACTCTGAAAAACCATGATATGCTGCTGAATGGTGTTGACCCTTTTCACCTTTTAATCAAACTTTTAATGACATATAATTTTGATTTCCCCAAATTCATACCAACAAGATGGTTTTAAACACCTCTTCCCATAAAGGGACTCATATGGTCTATTTGGATGCTTGAGTGGAAACTATTGTTGTAAGAGAACTCGACTAGAGGTATATGTTGGTGTCATTCTCCATTGAAGTCTATAAAACATGTTTTCCACATGTCTTATAATGTCTGAATATTCCAAAAATATTTGAAAATAGTTTTAGGATGAATGGTTTTACTGCAGTTCGACTCCGCTTTTAGAGAAATTTGGAGACTTTTCCAGAATATAGAGGTGAATCTTGGATCTTGATCAAATACAATTGATCGTGGTACTCCATGGATCCTTACCACTTATCAAATGTATATCTACACAATTTGGTCTATTGAGATGTCCTCTTAAATTGTTTTAATGTTATCCTTCCTTATAATACAATCCAAAATAGCCCATATAGAATTGTTTCTCATCGATGTATTCGAATGTCCGGTGAAAAATTCCATGGTGATGTTTCCCATTTCCATGTTTATATTGGTAATGGTTGAATCATCCCCTTAGAATTCTCCCTTTCCACCTTCACATGATAAATTTCCAGGAACATTGATGAATTTTGAGTGATCCCCTTATTCATATTGTCCCAAAAATAGTGCTCTTGGATATATTGATACATCTTTGGGTTCCATGGTGAATTTTGAAATTATAACTATTTGAATCATCCAATTGTTCCTTCTTTAACTCGAAATTTCATGGTACACAAATTCATGACCCAAATCTCAAAAATCCTTTTTCATTAACATTGAACACTGAGGATTTCCCTATTCTTATAGTTTCTATTTTCTTCTAAATTCCTACATCATACCTTTGATCATCTTTTTACCTCTCTAGAAGGTATGGTTGATTAGTCATTTTTGAAAGGATTGATGATTTTCCTTCTTTTATGATTACCTTGTCCATAATTTTCAAATCTAAGAAGATCATATCCATATCAATTCTCAGCAATGATAGATTTTTTGGATCATTTATACATAGATAATATGAAAAATTATTTTCATTCCCAGGATGGTAATAAATTGATTATTCATAGTCCTTGATCATCTCTAACTATCTTCATTGGCGCATATTCATATCTTTCAGTGTGGATATATAATTGAGTATTTTTTGATCCATATACATATAACACTTCTCTCCAAAGAGATAATGCTACCATATTTTCAAATAGAAGATCATTATAGCCAACTACATATCTTGGGTTTCGTATTTATGTTCATGAAAATTCAACCACGTTGAAGCTTAGGTTGTGACTCTATTATTCGGCATTAACACACAACCAAATCCCTTCATCAAATAATTACTGAACACCACAATAATCTTTACATGTGTGGGTAGTGTGAGAACATGTGTAGTGATAATCCCCCTTTTCAGCTCCTTGGAGATCTATTCACATTCATCATACTATGTAAACTTTACAACCATCCATGTTAGCATGGCTATGAAGATTGAAAAAAAAAATTATCACAAATTGACGATAATATCTAGATAACACAAAGAAACTATAGATATATATTACAAATCTTGGCCTCGACCATCCTTTAATTTCTATTATTTTTAAAGGGTCTATAGTATTCCCATTTCTTATAATGATATTCCCCAAGAATGATACTTCATTCAACTAGAACTCATATTTAATGTACTTTCCAAAAAGATGATACCTTTTCAATATCTTTAACGTAATGATGAGATAGTTTTCATACTCCTTTTGGTTTTAGAGATTATTAGAATATAATCTATAAAGACTACCAAAATTTTTCAAGATACTCTCTATATACTATGTTCATTAAGTCCAAGAAGATTACTAGATCATTAGTTAGTCCGAATGGAATTACTATGAACTAATAATTCTTATAACTATTATGAAAATAAATCTTGGGGATGTTCTTCTTCTTCACCCTAACATGGTAAATCCTGACTAAAGATCCAACATAGAGAAGAATTGTGATCGATGTAAATGGTCAAAAAAATCATAAATTCATTTCATATGATACTTTTTCTTTATTTTGATCTTATGTAGATCATGATAATCAATGAAAAGGTGCATTGACCCATCCTTATTCTTGAAAAAGAGCTCTAGGGAACCCGATTGTAAATCATGTGGGTATTTTAACCCCATATCTATATTATCCTAGATATATTCCTTAAGATCCTCAAGTTCCACAACAATAATTCTATATGGAGTTTTGGATAATGGTAACACCCTAGGAATAATCTTGATTTCAAATTCAGTCTCTTAGATGGGAGGAACACTAGGAAATTCCTTGAGAAACACATCATTGTATTCCCCACAATAGGCATGTATTGAAGGGTGGTTCCTTCCTTAGACCCAATAATTTGAGATAGATATTATTTATCATATGGAAATAATATCAATTATTTATATGTTTTTTCTAATGAATATTAATCCTCACCCTTTCATTTGTATATAATTGATGGCTGATTTACAATTTGAAGAGTGGTTTCTTTCTCGTATGAATTTATGTTTTATCCATACAGGTAAAGCCAATCCATACCTAGAATTGCATAAAATTTAACCAAAGGGAGTTTGAAATGGTTCACTGGGATGTTCTGCTCACAAATTTTGATAAGGGATGAGTTATATACTTGGGATGAAAAAATTCACCCTTTTACCATTTTTACTGAAAACTCTACTTTCATGATTTGTGGTTATGTATAAATAGTTCTACTAAAATTTTCTGATATGATAGATGTCATAGATCTATGGACGATAAATCTACCTTTAAATTTCTTTTATTTTGTTCCTAACCATTTACTTAGGGAAGATAATTTTTGGCCTATTAAACCCATAAATGAGAATCTAATGATATTAAAGGGATACATTATAAATTATATTTATTTCCAAAATATATGGATTTCTAGGCTTCAATATATGTTATCAATGATATATTTCATAACATATACTCTTATGTGAATTTTTTGTTACCTTAATAAGGATTCATAATGAGATTGTGAATTTAAAAAAGAATTTCCCATGGGAGCTTCAAACTAGGTGACAAGTATGGCCCATTGTCATGTACCAGGATACGATGAGTCAGGCCCAATGTACCTGGTCAAAGTTATTAACCATAGGCACATTTGTGCCAATACGATATCTACTATTAGGGTCCAGATAGGGATGTAGTCTATTGATAAACCATTAAATCTATAACCACAAAAGTTTAGGTATTTTTTCATATACACATTCATATCCTAAAGGATTTTTCAAGAGTTTTCTAATCCAAATCCCTAAAATAATAAAACTTTTCCTTCAATACCAACTATAAAAACCCTTCTATTTATTTCACATTAATATATGATTTATTACATAATATTACACTAAATTCAAACTAGATGATATATAAATCTAGTTTTTTTGGGAATTATGTACATTACATAACAACTTAAAACATGAAATACAATAACTTTATTCAAAACTTCCTTAACATGATCATAATATTCCATGGCTTTTGAAACTGCACAGGGTAACCTGGGGACATATATAAGGAAGGCGTGAGATATAAATCCCAGTAAGGGAATTATCCAGGAATAAGTTAAAACATGTTATAAAATAGGAATATCAATGGATAATAAAAGGAATATGAATAAAAATTCATGATATATAATGATAATCATAACATGAGAAATTTGGAAACAATATAAAAACACTATATCATAATCAAAGGTCAAGACTAAGATCAAATAAATCCTCATAGAAAAATTCACATAAAGGAATAAAATACACTCCCTATAAAAAAATTATATCCCATGAGAATAAACATTACCCAATGCATTGGAGTGCTATACAATTTTGTGTGAACCTGTCAATTTCATTTCATTATCATGCTTAAGTCTAACACAGAGATCATACAATATGGATTCATTCATCATAATATTTTATTCGATGATGAAGAAGTGTAGGAAACATAAATTTAATTCCCAATTAAAATAATTTTATGTGTATAACGGTGAACACCTTTGACAGGAAATGGGTATGGTATTCACTACATGATTGTTTTGGTCTGGAAAATCGCGGTGAAATTTCAGTAGCATAATGGTGTCACTTAAAAATTCAAAAAACCATGTCGATGAGAGAAAAAGGTGCTTCTAATAATTTTTTTTTAAAAATGGGAAGTAATAGGTACATGTAAATAAAGATCCAAAACACATGTAATTGGAAATATTAGGCATTAGATAATAAGAAAATTTAAATAAAGAAGAGAAGATAAGGATCTCTTGAGTGTGTGACTCCAAATGCTTGGTAGGATCTTCCTCAGAGTTTGGAGGTTCCTTGAGAGGACTCTAGGGATTGGTTGGTTGATTAAAGATATATTACAAGGATATTTAGTGATGATAAATTTTACCTTGGGTGAGTTTATATAAGAAATGAGTGGGGAATTATTTATTATATCTCAAACATAGTTTTTGGACTCTATATTATAAAATAACCAAAACTAAAAATATTACCATCATTTTCTCCCATGGAATCTAGAAAATGGACATGGATTTAATTATTTTATATTTCTAAGGGACAAACTTAACACAATAATTCTCTGTCTTATATGGAGGTGAGTCATACTCTTAATGAAATTATTTTAAAACAGTAAAATATATTCATGATTTTGGAGGATTCATAATGGATTTATAAAATTAATAAAATAAATATAAAATCATATTATTTGAAATTTAGAAAATATATTTTTTCGTCGATAAAATTTATAGTATTTATTGCATCACTTTTTTGTCATTATGATGTCAAAATATTCAAAATATACATATACAATATTTAATTTTTACCTGATACTTTTTCTGTTACGAAAAATTATGAAACATCTACCGTTAGAAAATCTCAATTTAATGATTCCTAAAATAACATTCATTTAAAATAAATAATTTTCTAAATATTTTAATTTTGACCTTCAAAATAAAATCAATATTTATTATGATATGTTGTGTTTTTTTCACAATAAAACTTCTAAAACCCTTATAAAAATTAGATTTGAATTCATAAAAATTATATGATAATTTATATTTAATAAAACATATTTAACAATAATAATATATGAAAATATTATTTATTTATAAAATCCACTAATTCCTTAATTGAATTTTAATATTACCTAAAAATGTTATTTCGTGTTTTATTGTATCAAAATAGAAATATTTTACCAAGAAACAATAATAAGACAAAAATATATTCATTATTCTATAAAAAATAATCTTCATAATCATATTTATAGGGTCTTTATACATATCCATTTAATTTAGTAGAAAATTCCCTAACATTATGTTATGTAATGGTGAGACTTTGATGGGGTGTTTTGGTATACATAGTTGTGCCATGATCTCAAGGAGATTGAAATTCTCCAATAAACAATTTCAATTATGCTTAAGTTGTTGGATATCAGCTTGGTCTTTGTCAAGGTAAAATCCTAGTGATGTTGTCTCCCTCAAATACCCTGATAAATGGGGTTTTAAGGGTACAATGCTTCTGGTTGAGGCCATCACTTCATTTGTTTATGATAATTGGATTTGTTAGAACCCAATATTTATACTAATAGTGTGATCACAATTAAGTGACTATATAATCAATTGTAAAGATTCTTAATGGGCATTTAAATCTGATATAACATAAAAAAATATTAGTCATTGTGTTTTCTATATCCATAATACACAATAATACCTTTAATTAAATCACTTGTGGGGTTTTATGTATCATATTTTGGGTCGTTACGATCGCCCCCCCCCCCCAAGAAAATTATCCATAATTATTTTCTCTTCCCATAATAAAACATATAAGGGTGACAATGTTTCATCATTTCCTCCACTTCCCACATTTCTTCTTCAAATGTGTGGTTTTCACAGAGCATTTTTTTAAGGTGAATTGTCTTATTTCATAGAAATTTTCCTCTATGATCTAAGATCTCCACTGATTACTTCTCATATAGAAATTATTTCTCCAATGGTACCACCTCTAGATTGAGTATAATTTAGGGATTTGGTATGTACTTTCTCATGATGTATACATGGTACACATCATGTACTTGAAATAGGTTTGGTGGGAGTGAAAATTGGTAGGCCACCACTCTAATGAGATCAAGGATCTCAAAGGGGATGGTGTATCTTAGAATAATTTTTCCCTTCTTCTCAAATATCATAAATTTATTCAATGAAAATATATAGAGGAATTCAATATCTCCAACATCAAACTCTTGGTCTCCTTGATGGTTGTCAGCTTAAATTTTTTTGTCAACTCGGAGAAACCTTGATGTGTTGATTAATGGTATTAACCCTTTTCAGCATTTCCTCAACCATTTCTGGACCTAGCTGTTTGAGTTTCCCAACTTCATACGAACAAGAAGGCTTTCTACACCTCTTTATATAAATGGATTCATAGGGATCCATTTGGAAGCTTTATTGGAAACTATTTTTGTAAGTGGACTCAAATAGAGGTATGTGATGGTCCCATTCACCATTGAAGTCCATAGAACATGTTTTCAAAATTTCTTCTAGTGCATGAATAGTCCACAAATATGGGACATCAGTTTGAGGATGATTTGTTGTACTGAAGTTCATCTCAGTTTTTAGAACATATTAGAGACTTTTCCAGAACTTGGAGGTGAATCTTTGTTCTTAATCAGATATAATTGATAATGGTACTCCATGAAGCCTTACCACTTCTCTAATTTATATCCATGTAATTTTTTCCACTAATATGTCCTCTTAAATTCTAGCAAACTTATATTTCTTTATAAGACAATACAAAACATCCCTTATAGAATTGTTTCCTATGGATGTATTCAGAATTCCAATGAAAATGTCTATGGTGATGTTTTTCTATTTTCATGTTGGTATTGGTAATGGTTGAATCATCCCCTTAGACTTATGCATTTTATCATTCACATACTGAATTTCCATGAACTTTGATGCATATTCAGTGATCTACTTCTTTATATTGTCCCTCCAATAGTTCTCTTGGTGATCTCGATACATATTTAGGCTTCCTATGTGAATTTTGAAATTTTAACTATTTGTATCATCCAACAGTTCCTTCTTTAACTCAGGATTTCATGGTACACTTATTCATGACCCAAATCCCAAAATTCCTTATTACTTAACATTTAACTCCAAGGATTTAATTTTTCTTATAGTTTCTATATTCTTCTTAATTCCCACATCATACAATTTATCATCTTTTAACCTCTCTATAAAGTATATTTAATTAGTCATTTTTGAAAGGATGGATAATGTTCCTTCATTTATGATTCCCATATCCATCCTTTCCAAATCTAAGATCAGATCCCCCTCAATTATCATCAATGAGAGAATATTTGGATCCTTTCTATATAAAGAATATTACACTTTACATGCATTACCAGTATTGTAGTGAATTTATCAGATATAGTTCATGATCATTTATAACCATTTTAACTGGTGCATATTAACCTCTTTTAATGTGAAAATATACTTGAGGATTTTTTTATCCATATATATTTCACACTTCTACCCAAAGAGATAATGATGAAATATTTTCAAATACAAGATCAATATAGCCTAATATAGATCATGTGTTGTGTAGTTATGTTAAAAAACATTCAACTACCTTGAATAATATGCTATGACTTTGTCATTTTTTATTAAAACACAACCCAATCCCTTCATCAAAGAATTACCGAACACCACAAAAATCTCTAAACTTTTTGGTAGTGTGAGGACCAGTGTAGTGATAATACACCTTTCCATATCCTTGAAAATCTATTTACATTCATAATTCCGATAAAACGTTACTCCCATCTAAGTTATCTTGGTTAAAGGCTTTGAGAATCAAAATAAATTTATAAAAAATTGATGATAATTACCAGATAACTAAGGGAAACTATAGATATATTTCAAAAATGATATCCTTAACCATCCTTTAATTGATTCTATTTTAAAGGGTCCATAGATATCTCATTTCTTGAAATTATATTACCTAAAAATGATACTTACTTAAACTAGTACTCACATTTACTATAATTGGAATAAAGATTCAAATTTTTCAATATCATTAGCATAGTGATCAAATGATTTTCATAATCCTACTTAGTTTTAGAGAATATTATAATATCATCTATAAATACTACCAAAAGTTTTTCAAGATATATTCTAAATACTATGTTCATTAATTCCATGATGTTTTCTAGACCATTAGTGAGTCTGAATGTAATTACTATGAACTCATAATTCCTGTAACTTTTATAAAAATCAGTCTTGGGGATATCCTTTTTCTTCTCCCTAACTGAGTAAATTCAGAACAAAGATCCAACTTAGATAAGTATTGTTCTCTATGTATATGATTGATCAAGTCATCAATTTATGGAATATGATAATTTTTCTTTATCATGATCTGGTTGATCTCATGATAATCAATGAAAATGTGCATTGACCCATCCTTATTTCCGACAAATAGGACAGGAGCACCCAATTTTGAAGCACTTGGGTATATGAAAAAATTATCTAGATTATAATGTCGTTGTTCCTTTATCTCATCAAGTTTTACAACATTAATTCTATAAGGAGTTTTGGATAATTTTAATTCCCTATGAATAAGCTTTATTGTAGATTCATCCTCTTAGATAAGATGAAGACTAGATAATTATTTGAGAACCACAACAGCGTATTCCATCACAATAAACATGTATTAAAGGATGGTTCCTTTATTAGACTCAATAATTTAAGCTAGATATGATTTCTCATAGGGAAATAATATCCATTATTGAGATGTTGGTGCTGATAAATATTCATCCTCCTCCTTTCCCTTGTATATATTCGATGGTTGATTAAAAATTTGAAGTTTGATTTCCTTCTCACAGAAATATATGTTTTCTCTATATAGGGAAAGCCAATCCATACCTATAGTTTCATAAAACTTCACCAAAGGAAGTATGAAAAGGTTCACTGGGAATTTCAGACCACAAATTTTGAGGGGGGAGGAGTCATATTCTTGGGGTGAAATAATTCACCCTTTTACCGTTTTCACCGATATCTCAACATTCATGCATTCTGGTGGTGTATGAATTGTTATTTTAATATTTCGTGATATGAAAGCATGCATATAACTATGAAAGATATACCTACCATTAAATATTTTTTATTATGTTTCTATTCATTTAATTATGTATCTTTATTTTTAAACTACTAAACATAAAAAAAAAATCAATTATTTTAAAAGGATATCTTATAAATTATATTTATTTCAATAACATAAAAATTTATAGGTTTCAATATATGTTATCCATGATATATTTTCTAACATATACCCTTATATTAATGTTTTTCCCTGAATAATGATTCATAATAAGATTATGAAATTAAAAATTCATATCCCTTAGAATTTTCAAATGAGGTGTGATGTAAGGCCTGTTATCATGTACCTGGTTACGCTGAATTAGGCCCATCTCCCCTTGTCAGAGTTATAACCCCTAGGAACATTTTTTCCAGAGTGACATCAACTTGTAGTGTCCAGATAGGGATGTAGTTTCTTGATAAACTACTTAAATAACCAAAATTTATGGATTTTTTTATTATACTTATACTTCTCCCTAAGGATTTCTCTAGATTGTTTTAATCCTAATCCCAAAAATAACAAAACTTTTCATTTAATACCAATTATAAAAACCATTCTATTTATTTCACATAAATATATGATTTATTACATAATATTACACATAATTAAAAACAGACGATCTATAATCCTAGAGTCTTTGGGAATTATGTACATTACAAAACAACTTAAAATAGGAAATATTTTTTTATTGAAAACATCTTTAACATGATCATAATATTCCATGGCTTTTAAAACTCAAGGGGATAACATGTGGACATACATAAGGAAGGTGTGAGACATAAATCCATGTAAGGTAATTGCCATGGAATAAGGTAAAACATGTTAGACAATAGGCATATAAGTCAGTAATAATTATAACATGTGAAATGTAGAAAAAACATAAAACACTATATCATAAACATAGCCCAAGACTAACTGCCAATAAATAATCATGGAAAACTTCCCATAAAGGAATAAATTACACTCCCTATCCAAAAATGATATCTCATGAGACTAAACATTACCCAATTAATTGGAGCTCTATACAATTTTGTTTATACCCATCACTATTATTTCATTCTCATGCTTAAGTGTGACACATAGAAACTACAGAATGGATTCATTCATCATCATATTTTATTCAATGAAGAAGGAGTATAGAAAACGTACATTTATGTCCCAATTTAAATAAATATAAGTGTATAAAGGTGAAAAAACATGATAGGAAATGTGTATGGTATTCACTACATGATTGTTTTGGTGTGGAAAATCAGGGTGAAATTTTGATAGCATAATGGCGTTACTTAAAAAATCATTAAACTTGGTTGATGAGAGAAAAACATGTATCTCATAATTTTTAAATAAAATTTTAAGTAATAGGTACATGTAAATACACATCCCAACCCAAGTAATTCTAAAATTTAGGCATAATATAATAAGAAAACATGAATAAATAAGGAAAGATAAGGATCCCTTGAGTGTGTGACTCCAAATGCTGAGGAAAAGGGAGTGGTTTGTAGAATAAGAAATTTGTACCAGGATTTTTAGTTAATATAAATGGGACCTTGGGTGAGTTTATATAAGAAAGAGTGGGGAATTCTTTATCATTTCTAAAACATCGTTTTTGGACTCTATATTATAAAAACCCACAACAAAAAAATCTTCTAATAGTTTTTCACATGTATTATTCCAAATGGGAGTGGTTTAAATTATTTTATATGGATGAAGCACAAGCTTAATAAAATAATTCTCTTTCTTATATAGAGTTGATTCATACTCTTAAATAAATGTTTTGAAACCCTAAAATATATTAATGGTTTTGGAGGATTCATAATGGCTTTATAAAATTAATAAAATAATCCTAAAATCATATCATTTTAAATTTATAACATATATTTGTTAATTGATAAAATTTATAGAATTTATTACATCACTTTTTGGACATTATGATGTTATAATACAAATAATATACTTATACGATATTTAATTTTTTCCTGAGATTTTTTTTGTCTCATAAAATTATGAAAATTTCATCATTGGAAAATATCAATGTTATCATTCCAAAAATAACATTCACTTAATATAAATATTTTTCTAAATATTTTTATTTTCACTTTCAAAATAAAATTGACATTTATTAAGATATTTTGGGTTTTTTGACAATAAATGTTTTCAAACCCTTATAAAAATTATATTTGAATTCATAAAAATTATATGATAATTTATATTTAATAAAAATTAGTTAAAAATTATATTTTTTAAAAATATTATTTATTTCAAAAATTCATTAATTCCTCAAAATAAAGTCCTTAATTGAATTATAATATTAACCAAAAATACATTTTTTATTTTAATATAACAAAATAGAAATCATTTATAAAGAAACAATAATAGGGTGGAAATATAATCATTGTTCTATAAAAAAATAATGTAACTAATCATATTTATAGGGTATTGATACAAATCCATTTAATGCACCAGAACATTCCTTGAGATTAAGTTTTGTGATAGTGAGACTTTCATGGGGTGGTTCGGTGTACATGGTTGTTCCAAGATCTAAATGAGCTTGAACTACTCCTATAAACAGTTTCATTAATGTTTTCGTTATTGGATATAATCTTGGTCTTGGTTAATTTTATAGCCAAGTGATGTTATATCTCCTCATAATATCTATTAAATGGGCTTTAGAGACTATGATCCTACTAGTTGAGGTTATCACATACTTTATCTATGTCAATTGGGTTTGTTAAAACCCTATATTTAAACTAATTTTGTAATCACTATTCAATGACTATATAATCAATGGTAAATATACTTAATGGTTATTTAATTATGATGGGATATAAAATAAAATAATTGAATGTGTTTTCTATATCCATATTACATGATAATACATTTAATTATATCACATTGGGGGATTTATTTATAATAGTTTGGGTCATTAAAATCATCCCCCATAATAAATTTTTCCCTAAAAATTTTCTCTTCCCATATGAAATAATATAAGGTTACCTCTATTTCATCACTTCCTTCTCATTCCCACACTACTTCTTCAAACTTTTGGTTTCCACATAGACCATTTACAAGGGGAATTTTTTAATTTCATAGAAATTTTTCTCTATGATCTATATTCTCCACCAGTAGCTCCATATAAGAATGTTCATTATCTAATGGTAACACCTCTTGATTTAGTACAATTGAGATGTTGGGTATGTAATTTCTCAAGAGGGAAACATGGAACCCATCAGGTAATTGAGATAGGTTAGGTGGAATGAAAATTGGTAGGCCACCACTCTATTATGTTCAAGGATCTTAAAGCGGAAAATATTTCTTATAATAAAATTTTACTTATTCTTAAATATCATGAATTTATTACTTGAAGATATATAGAAGAATTTCATGTCCCCAAAATCAAACTCTAGGTCTCTTTGATGGTTGTCATCTTAACTTTTTTATCAACTCGGAGAATCATTGACGTGCTACTAAATGGTATTAAACTTTTTCACCATTTACTCAACAATTCCAAGACCTAAAAGTTTTAGTTTCCCAAATTCATACAAAAAATAATGTTTTCTACTCTTCTTCCCATAAAAGTATTCATAGGGATAAATTTGGATTCTAGAGTGGAAACTATTGGTGTAAGAGAATTCGATTAGAGGTATACGTTACTCCCATTCTCCTTTCAAGTCCATAGAACATGTTTAAGACCTGTCTTCTAATGACTGAATAGTTCACATAAATTGGATACCAGTTTGAGGAGGATAGGAAGTACTAAATTTCAGCTCGGTTTCTAGAGAATATTAGAGACTTTTCTAGAACTTAGAGTTGAATCTTGTATCTTTATCATATACAATTGATAGTGGTACTCCATGAAACTTTCCACTTCTCTGATGTATATCCCTGAAATTTGGTCAATTCAGATGTCCTCTTGAAGTATGGTAATGTTAGTTGTCTTTTTATGACAATCTAAAATATCCCTTATAGAATTTTTTCTCATGGATGTATTCGGAAGTCTAGTGAAAAATTTCTTGGTGATGTTTTCCCATTTCTATTTTGGTATTAGTAATGGGTGAATCATCCCCTTAGAATTCTTCCTTTTTTTATTTCACATGTTTAATTACTAAGAAATTTGATATATATTCATTGATATCCATATTAATATTGTCCAAAAAATATTTTTTTAATAGATCTCAATACATATTTGGCTTCCTCATTCAATTTTGAAATTTGAACTATTTGTTTCATCCAACAGTCGCTACTTTAACTCAATATTTCATGGTACACATAGTCATGAGCCAAATCTCACAACTCATTATTCATTAACATTGATCTACAAATATTTATATTCTCTTATATTTTTTACTTTCTTCTGAATTCCCACATCATCCATTTGAGAATATTTTAACCTCTCTAGAATTTATAGTTGATTATTCATTTTTTTAAAGGATTGACAATGTTCATTCATTTATGATTCCCAAGTTTATCCTTTTCAACTCCAAGAAGATCAGATCCCTCCCTATTCTCATCAATGTTATATTTTTTGTATTCTTTCTACATAGATCACATTTCACTCTATTTGAATTCCTTTGATGGTAGTTAATTGAGCAGTTATAGTCCTTGATGAGCTCTAAACATCTTCATTCGCGCATATTGATCTATTTTAGAGTGAATATATACTTGAGGATTTTTGTGATCTATATATATTTCACACTTCTTCCCAAAGAGATAATGCCACCATATTTTCAAAGAGAAATTCATTATACCAAACTCTAGATCATGTGTTGGGTAGTTATGTTCGGGAACATTCAACTACCTTGAATCATAGGCTATGAATTTTCTGTTCTACGTTAACACACAACACAATCCCTTCATCGATGAATTACTGAGCACCATGAAAATCTCTACACATGCAGGTAGTGTGAGCACATGTGTGGTGATAAGCCTTCTTTTCATCTCCTTAAATATCTATTCATATTCATCATTCCAATGAAACTTTACTCCCATCCATGTTATCATGGTTATAGGGTTTTAAAATAAAAATAAATTTATCACAAATAGATGACAATACATAGATAACCAAAGGAAACTATAGATATATGTCACAAATTATGGCCTTGTACATCCTTTAATTTATTTTATTTTTAATGGTTTCATAGATATAAAATATCATATAATGATATTCCCAAAGAATGATACTTACATGAACTAGAACTCACATTTAATGTAATTTTCATAATGATTTTACTTTTTTAATGCCTTTAGAATAGTTCTCAGATGATTTTCATGCTCTTCCTTGGTTTTTGAGAATATTATAATAACATCTATAAGGACTACCACAAAGCTTTCAAGATAATCACTAAATACTATGTTTATTAAGTTTATGATGATTAATAGAACATCTGTGAGTCCGAATGGAATTAGTATGAACTCATAATGCTCATAACATTTTTGAAAATTATTCTTGAGGATATTCTTCTTCTTCACCCTAACGTGGTAAATCCTGACCAAATATCCAACTTGGTTAAGTATTGTGTTCCATGTAGATGATCGAACGATTCATCAGTTCATGGAATATGATAGTTTTTCTTTATCATGATCTTGTTGAGATTGTAGTAATCAATTAAAATGTTAATGGATCAATTCTTCATCTTTACAAAGAGGACATGAGAACCCATTGTGATGCACTTGGGCATATGAACCATTTATCAATATTCTCCAATAGTTCTTCCTTTAGATCCTCAAGATCCACAATATCCATTCAATATTCAGTTTTGGATAATTGTAATTCCCTACATATAAGCATGATTGTAAATTCATCCTCTTTCCTAGGAGGAAGATCAGGTAATTCCTTGAGAAACAAATCATCATATTCCCTCATAATAGGAATGTATTCAAGGATGATTATTTTCTTAGACTCGATAATTTGAGCTCGATATGATTTTTCATAGGGAAATAATATCCATTCTTGAGGTGTTGGTGATAATGAAGATTCATCCTCCTCGCTTCACATTTATATGGTTGGTTTATAATTTGAAGAGTGATTTCCTTCTTGCGGGAATTTGTGTTTTCTCTATATAGGGAAAGCCAAATGATACCCAGAATTGTATAAAATTTAACCAAAGGGAGTATGAAAAGGTTCATTGGGAAGTTGCGCCAAAGATTTTTTATAGGGTTGGATTTATAAACATGGGATGAAATAATTCACCCTTTTACCATTTTCACCGACAACTCTACTTTCATTCTTTTCATTGGTGTTCGGATAGTTCTACTAAAATTTTGTGATATGAAAAAATGCATCGAAATATGGAATATAAACATACTTTTAAATATTTTTGACTCTGGTTTTAAAAATTTACATAGGGATGATTATTTTTAAACTATTAAACACCTAAATGAGAATCTTAGGATATTAAAGGAATTACTTATAAATTATATTTATTTCCTAAATTTACGAATTTCCAGGCTTCAAAATATGTTATCCATGATATATTTCCTAACATATACTACTATGTGAATTTCTTGTTCCCTTAATAAGGATTAATAATGAGATTATGAATTCAAAAAAGAATATCCCTTGGAAGTTTCAAACCAAGTGGGATGTAAGGCCTATTGTCATGTACCTAGTTACGCAGATTTAGGCCCAACAAACCTTGTCGGATTTATTACCCCTAGGAACATTTGTACCATAACGACATCAACTTGTAGTGTCTAGATAGAGATGTAGATTCTTGATAACCCACTTAATCTATAATCAGAAAAATTTAGGGATTTTTCTTTTAAATATAATTATCCCTACTGATTTATCTAGATATTTATAATTTTAATTTCCAAAATAACTAAACTTTTCCTTTGATACTAATTATAAAAACATTCTCTTTATTTCACATTAATACATAATTTATTACATAATATTACTCATAATTAATGATGATCTATAAGTCTGCTGTCTTTGGAAATTATATACATTACACATTAACTTAAAATTGGAAATTCAATACCTTTATTGAAAACTTACTTAACATTATCATAATATTCCATGGCTTTTAATACTTCATGGGATAACCTGGGACATACATAAGGAATGGGTGAGATATAAATCATAGTAAAAGAATTATTATGGAATATGGTTAAATTTTTAGAAAATAGGCATATCAATGGAGAAGAAAATAAACATTAATAATAAAACCTGATAAAGAATGATAATTATAAAATGATAACTTTGGTATCAACTTAAAACACTACATAAAAAACATAGGTCATGGATAACATCAAATAAATCATGATAGAGAATATAAAATAAGTGAATCTGGTTCAATACTAATCCCAACATGAAGTATCATGAGAATAAACATTACCCACTGCATTGGAGCACTATATAAATTGTTGTACACTCATCCCTTTCATTTCACTCTCATTCTTAACCATGCCACATAGATCATAAAAATTGGATTCTTTCATCAGTATATTTTTTTCATGATGAAAAATTTATGAATCAATACATGTAAGAACCATGTAAATGAATTATAAGTTTATAAAGGTAAACACCCTTTATATTAAATGGCTATTGTATTCACAACATGATTGTTTTGGTATAGAAAATTACAGTGAAATTTCGGAAGCATAACAATGTCACTTAAAAATTCATAAAAATGGGATGATGAAAGTTAAAGAGGTATCTAATAATTTTTAAATAAAATGGGATGTAATAGGTAAAAATAAATACATATAGCAGCATATGTAAATGTAAATAGATGGCTTGAGATAATAAGGAAACTTCTCTAATGAAGAGAATATGAGGATCCATTAATTGAGTGTGTGACTCTAAATGATTGGTAGGACATTATTGAGAGCTTGGGGTTGACATTGGATAACTCTAAGGAGGGGATATAAGAGTAATGACATGAGAAAATTAATTTTATTGAATTGAAATATCTTGGGTGGGTTTATATAGGAAATTTGTGGGGAATTATTGATCATTTCTCAAATATAGGATTTGACCTCTATATAATAAAATAAACAAAACCACGACACTTACCATAGTTTTTACCCATTGTTTATTATAAATGGGATTGTTTTTCATTATTTTATATGTCCAAGTTTCTATCATAAAAAAATAATTCTCATTCCTATGCGTAGGTGATTCATACTCTTAAAGAAATTATTTTTAAACCTTGAAATATATTAATGGTTTTGGAGGATCATAATAGATTTATAAAATTAATAAAATAAATATAAAATTAAATTATTTTAAATTTAAAATAAATATTATTTCATAGATCACATTTATTGTATTTATTAAAACACTTTTGGGTCATTATGATGTCATAATACACAAAACATTCTTATATGGTATTTAATTTTTACCTGAAAATTTTTCTCTCTCGAAAAATTATGAAACATTTACTATTGAATAATTTTGATTTTCAGATTCCAAAAATATAATAATTTTATATAAATAATTTTCTAAATATGTGAATTTTTAATTTTAAAATAAATTCAACATTTATTACGATATTTAGGGTCTTTATGAAAATAACAATTTTAGAACCCTTATAAAAATGACATTTGACATCATAAAACTAATATGATAATTTATATTTAACAAAAAATATTTAATAATAATATTTTAATAAAATTTTAATTATTTTATAAATCTATTTATTCATCAAAATAAATTCTATAATCAAATTTTAATTTTAATTAAAAATAATGTATGTGTTTTATTCTAAAAAATAAAAAATATTTATTATGTAGCATTAAAAGGATGAAAATATATTCATTATTCAATAAAAAATAATATACATAATCATATTTCCTGGTTCTTAGTACATATCCCTTTAATACTCTAGCCAACGTCCTCAATGTATGGTGGGAAAAGTAGAGACTTTCAAGGGGTGGTTCGACATACATTATTTGGGTCGTGATATTGATGGGCTTGAACTTATTCCTATAAATGGTTTTTCTCTTGAATATTTTGTTGGATCTCAGCCTTAGATAGATCATGGAAAAATCCAATTGATATTAGCTCACTCAGAAGCTCTGATAAATGAGATTCATATGGTATGATCTTATTGTTTAAGGACTTCACTATAACAACCCTCGCTTTTCATACAGTAAAATTACATAAATTTTGAGGAATACTTAAAACAATATAAAAACAAATTCCCAAAGACCATACTAGTCTTGCGCCTTTGGAAACATGGAAATATAAACACTAATAAATTAATGAGAAAGATTATCTCCAAAATGGTTCTTCTTTACTAGAACACTTCTCAGACACAACAAACATAATACATATCTTCATAACCCGGGGGAAGGAGTCATAAAATCGGGTGATCTCATATGCTCAATTTGGGTAAAAAAGAGAGATATATAAGCATAATAATGATCATAAGGGTTTGAGAACATGATCATGAAAATGTAAGATCATACCCTTTATATCAAAGATCATAAACAAGAATCATGTCATAAATCTTGGCAATTCAGAAGACATGAATCATAAGGAAATAAATCAGATAAGATTTGATTAAATAATGTAGGAATAAAACATGGATTTTTGGCAGACTCATAAGCATATGATATTATTTCCATAGTATCCAATTTATTTCCTAAAATACCATCTTAGTAGTATGGGTTCACTCCCCATACCATCTTGGTAGTCATGGTTCACTCCCATGGTCATATTAGTAGCATGAGTTCACTACTCATACCATCTTGGTAGCTATGGTTCACTCTCATGGCCATCTCAGTAGTCAAGGTTCATTCCCAAGACCATCTTAGTTTCTCTCTTGAGATATAACTATTCACCCAATGCATTGTAAAGATATATACATCCCACCCATCTCATAGTGAAATAATTCATACATGTTCCACAAGATCATTAATAGTAATAACAAAAACCATGAAAAGAAATGGGTATTATAAACATGTAATCATATCACAAACTAATGAATATTACATGTTTTCTAATCTTTTCTCTATTAACATAACCCGTGAATAGAAGATGGTTTCAAAAGCATATAACCCATAAAAGAGAAATATGTTTCATCAAAATCGTGTAATAAAATCATAATTCATTTAGATAATTAATATGAACTGAAATATAGAATAATTTCCCCATAAATAAAATAGTAACACCAATGGATGTTATCTTATACAGTAAATAATTTTTAAATATATTTTAAAAACATTTCTGGAGGAAAATATCCTCACTGCATTGAAAAATGAATTTTAAAACACAAAACCTTTTGAAAAAAAATTTCATTGAAAATATATTTGAAAACTTATAAAGTAATCATTGAAGACTATAAATCATTTTTAAAATACTTTTTCTTTCATAGTGGACTTTAAATATCTTTTGAAACCGTTTTTTAAAACATGGTTTTTTATTCAATATATTTCTGACTGAAGAGATAAACAATAAAATTTTATATAAAATATTATCTTAAGTACCAAATTGTGGAAAAATTGAAATAATACATAAGGATATATTGAATAACTATAGGATAACAAATTTCATGAGTTTTCTTGAGAGATCAATCTTGAAATTTTTTTAATTGAAGAAAAATCCTAAAAAATATTGAAAACCAATGATATTGTTTAAATAGACTCTTATCACTTGGTAACATGGGATCACACTATCCATTTAATAAAAGAAAATTAAATAAATCACAAAATATCATGAAAATAATAATATTAATTATATACTAGGTAAAATTAAAGTATATACACCATCAAAATCATTTAGTTTCATAAAGAAACATTAGTCTCGAAGAAGGTAAATTGAGATAAAACAATTTTAATAATTTGGTAAATTTTGAAACTTATACCCCATGAAATAAATATCATAGAAAATACATAAAAATACCCAAAAAAATTATTATAATAATTATATAATACATACATTGGCAGTATCCACACCACACAAAAGGAATGGGTGTTGAATAAATCATGTATCTCCGGTAAATTAAAAGTGGGATGAAATTCCCTTACATTGTGTCTTGACTATCTTCGTACTCATTCAACCAAAATCTATATTAAATAAAATTAATTTAAAATATATTAAGTAACCATATTATTATATCTAATACCATATACAATTTTATCATGACCTTATATTACCCACTTGTTAACAATCCTATGTTAAGGTTTCACTTCGGGAAATATCTTCTTTGGTCTTCCCATGTGTCTTAATCTATTATATCTTTTTTCCTTAAACATGTATCATGATTAATGAATGTAAAACATGATATAAATATAATTTATTTATATTATATGTGTATTATAATAATATATAATATATATAATCATGAAACGGAATACACCATTCATGGAGACGGTAGTCTATACGTACGCATGAATTCTATTTCTGTTAAATTATCATGTTGAAGGAAAGAAAGAAAAACAAATATATGTATGTATATGTATTATTATTAAAATATCTCTATTATATTATATATATTATGAATATTCACTAAGCCCAACCTTAATACATTCCATGTAGTGTATGAATGAATCACATCACATTGAGGTGGTGGTAGTCCACACTTCCTTAAATGAAATTAGCAGATTTACACCGAATGGAAATTAAAAATAGATATGGGTTGTAAAAGGAATAAATAAGATTAAATATATAATAAATATAATATATGACATATATAAACAAAGTTTCTATCATAATTTACACTATGAGAGGAGGTAAAGGAAAAATTAACAAGCAACATTTTGTGAAGTTGTAGTTCTATGCACATGGTTGTTCAAGGATCATGATGAGATTGAACTTATCATGTAAAGATTTTCACTCATGCTAACGTTGTTGGATCTCATATTGTTATTGGTTAAGATAAAATACTAGTGATGTTATATCCCTAATAAGCTCTCACAAATGGGCTTCATAGGGTATGGTCCTACTGGTTGGTCCCATAACATTCTTTGCCAGTGTCCACTCCATCACCACCCCCTCCCCACATGGTGTACCCCTCCTAGGACGAAAATATGAGAAGAGTGATAATGACCATCGATTCCCACCTCTAGTAGGCCCTGGGTTGGTGACTATCACTAAGGTTATAGTGAACACACAAATGGAAGGCATTACCCTCTAAGAGAATCCATGCGAAATAGAGAGATAAGACCGAAACCAACCAACTCCAACTCAGAAAACAATATGAAAAATACCAAGTACATATATGTAATTTCATGAAAAACTACTATGACGGAAAGGGGAAAACTTCAAGTACTAGAGGAAAGTAAAAACAGTCACCACCACAAGCCCGAACAACTCCTGAAACCCCAAGATAGTAGAAACCATCATGACCTCCAACCTACTCCAAGTGACATAAAAAATAGTTTATATATACATAGGGTGAGTATAATAGTATACTCAGCAGGATCCTCCCCGAAGCCTCTTGTGAAAAATTAAAGAGATCATGCTAAAGCACAATGAACAACAAGTGAAACTAACCCATCACCTAAATAGGTATACTATGTTCCCATCCTCACCATGGCTACTCTTACCAAGTATCACATACAAGAGTATATAATATAATAAATAATATCAAGGGTACCCCACTATAACTTCCCTACTGGTTTCCTAATTTTCACCAACATCGCACGTCCTATGTATCTCTCTCCAAAAAGGCTTACCCAAAGACACCTGGGAGAAGCACCACAACATTAACCTCAGGCAGAAAAACCACCACATCCAAGTAAGAAAAGTAACCAGGTATTTTATAGCAGCCACCACAGCTTTCATAATCTGTATCCAAAGTAGATCATTATACCTCAATACATTACATCCCACACACTGAGTAAGGTTCCTCAAACCATCACAGCCTATACATGTTACACCTATAGTAGTCCATTTAAAACTATATCCATTATATATTTGTGTGAATAACTACAAGGCATTATACAACTCTACACACATATGTGGGAAAAATAACTATTGTGCCTACCAGCACAAGTAACTACCAAGAGAAGAGAGTTGGGCCAAAAGGGGTAGTTATCCATCCATACTCCCCCCAAAATGCTGGTGAAATCAACCCCCATGTCTCATAATCCCTAGGGTATCATTTTCTGAAACTGATAGGGTGGAGTAGCATATAGAAACAAAAAAGTATAGAATATACTATAGCTCACAACTAAACTATGGGCATATCCTTGTCTTAGAATCAACTTCAGCTAATGTCTCTCGTACTACCCACTTCCACTTCTAAGACTAGGTATCCTATGAGCACACATCCATTTAAAGAGCTTAATTACATTCATTTATTCCATTTTTAACTATATCACTTTACATTCATTAACTCTTTAAACATTAATTAACTATTAACAATTTTCACATTATATTTCAATAGCATCACATCTAAGGTGAACTATTCCTTTAAATAGAAACCTCAACATTATTTCCATGAAAGATCCAAACCCATGTGTTAACATCATTTATTCAATCATTTATTAACTACATTATTACTTTCCCATATTCCCAGGCATTCTTGAAAAAAATTCTAAGCTACTAAACACAAGGGTGCTCAACATGGTGAGTAAATGAACAACCCGTTGAGTCTTTTCGCATTTAGAAAGAACATAGACCCATACTCACTTAGGAATCCAAACATGGAAAGTACATGGAATACCTCATGCGTCTTCTCCCCTTTTGGAAGGAGGGTAAGAAAATCAGCTACCTTAAGCATTGAGGAATGTAAGGAAGATAAACAACCAACAAGAATAAGAAAGCATCCAAACATTCACATCCAACATGTTTCATCATCCCCGGTGTCCTCCCCGACACAGACATGCATAAAACGATGTATCTCGCTACTCTAGGAATTAGATGCTACCACAAACAATAGGCATCCCTACCCCCACATATCACAAAAGCCTTCCAGGCTCACATCACAAAACAAGTAGTAGGGACAAAACATCATATCAATTGGGCTCTTATCTCTTAAGCAAGAAAGAGGGTAACTCAGAACCCTAAGAGGCATTATCTAGTATCAGAAAACTAGTCATTTTATCCATATGTAATAAAAAGATTTAATATTTTCAAGTTCCATAGATGGGAAACATAAACAGTAAGCTATCACAAATTGATTAAACATGATTACTGCATTTATTTTATTGACATAAAATTACAACAACAACAACAACCAGATTCATTTACATACTTATTTATCTTTATCCAAATAATTATCAAAAAATTCAAGGTTTAATTTCATTACCAATTTCCATCATGAACAAAAAGATAAAAAATCACTCATAGATATCATAATATCTAGAAAAACAAGAGGCAATAACATATGAACGATATCAATTTATTTATCTGGTTTAAATATTTATTATGTCAATTATCTTGTTATCTAGTGGGATAAACCATGATAAAACTACATTTTAACATAAAATAATAGATAATAAATGAATCCCCAACCTCAAACAGTTATTTATGTTCTTTATATGTGAACGATCTACACAGCAGATTACGATCTCCTCCCCCGTGACAATTGTATCCACACGAGGATGTTGCGGCACAACCACACCATCCGACAGTAAAGAAAACTTTATTAGAAGTATAGAGACCACATTCTGTAGTAATGGAAGGAAAAACATGATGATATGGATTGAAGAAAAATGAAATAATAGAGGTATATCATAACTTATATCAATGAAAGATCGACACTTTCTAGTTTCACCAAAAAAGGGTTGTGAATGCTATAGGAAGAAACTTCAAGGGGGAAATGACGCAAGGATTAAAGTTTGATCATACCACTCCCATGGGAAGAAAATAAGGTTTGAGTATCCTACACCAGGGAACAGGAAGTAAGAACAAGGGAAAAAGATATCTTGTCCCTTGATAAGATTTAACAGAGTAGCTGTTTAAGATATGAGGTATTTTCTATTAAAATTACATCTCATTAAACCACACGATTTGATCAAGTAAAGACATCCTAATCCTTAAGAAAATTAATATAGGGGTTATAGACTTTGAATCATCCTTAGAGTCTTTAGAAAGAGGCTTTAAATGCATTTTAAGTCAACAGAAACATCAAAGGGGTGAAACTGTAGGAAGCTGAAAACGTTGTACCCCAAACAAGAAATTTGTCAAAGTGTTGGATGGATCACCATTTTGGAAACCTCACTTGTTTGGAAACACTGTAGAACCTCACAGGTCTGGAAACCTCACTGATCTAGAAACACTATATAACCTCACTGGTCTGGAAACCTCATGGGTCTAGAAACACTATAGAACCTCACTATTTTGGAAAACTCACTAGTCAGGAAACAACGTAGAACCTCACTGGTCTAGAAACAGTGGAGAACCTAATTGGTTAGGAAACCTCACTGTTTTGGAAACACTATGGAACCTCACTGGTCTGGAACCCATACCAGTACAGAAACACTGTAGAACCTAATTGGTCTGGAAACCTCACTGTTTTGGAAACACTATGGAATGTCACTAGTCTGGAAACCTTACCAGTATAGAATCACTGTAGAACCTAACTAGTATGGAAACCTCAACGGTCTGGAAACACTGTTCATGAACTAGAAATTTGGCAAAGGAAAAAAGGCTGTTGTTGGAAGGCTAGTATGGGAAATACCAACTGTTTTGGAAATACTATTCATGAACTAGAAATTTGGAAAAGGAAAAAAGGCTCCTGTTGGAAGGTTGCTATTGAAAATAGCCTAATGTTCTCGAAACACTGTTCATGAACTAGAAATTTTTCAAATGAAAAATGTTGTTGTTGGAAGGCTGGTGTTGGAAATAGCCTACTATTATTGAAAAATTATCCATGAAATAGAAATTTGGAAAAGTGTAGGGAATAAGTCACCTTGACATCCCACAACACCTTTAACATCATATTTTAGAAATGTAATGGAACAAAGTGGTCTGGGCCATTACATTAGATACCTCTCAAAACATTCTCATCCTCGATAATTCAAAACCAACCTAGAATAAAAGAGGGGTCTTAAGAACCACCCTGTAAGATACCTATAAGGGGAAAACTGCCCTTAGTTGTTTGAAGGCTATAAAAAAACCTCAACATCCGAGATTAAAGGGAAAAATCATTCCATATCCAAACAAGTCAATAATAACATCAAATAAATGGTACAAAAACAAAGAATCAATGAAAAACTCGGCATAAAAACATAAAACAGCTCTGGGTACTGGACACGCATCTTGGAATCCTTCTCCCAAGTACACTCCTTAACACCACTATGTCACCACAAGACACGAAACAAGGTAATAAAAAAACCACACAACACCTTATCCTTGCGGTCTTTGATATCTACTAGACACTCCTCAAAGGTCTCATCATCATCAACATCGATCTTGCTCAAATCGATGATGTGTGAATCATCATGAAGATAACGACAGAGCTGTGATACATGGAAAGCATCATATATCTAACTCATCCATGGGGGAAGTGATATCTAAAACACCATCGCTCAAACATGTGCTAAAACCTCAAAAGGATCAATAAACCAAGGAGAAATATTACTCCCATGACTGAACCTTCTCTTCCCCCGATGATGGGAAACTTTTAAGAACACATGGTCCCCAACCTTGAACTCCAAAGGCCTCATCCTACGATCAACATATGAAATATTATGGTCCTGATCGCTCTTCATCCTCTCACGCACAAGCTGAACTTTTTCTATGGTGCTCTGCACCACCTTCGGCCCAAGAACACCAACCTCACCAACCTCTTTCCAGCACACAGGTGAACAACACCACCTTCCGTACAAAGCCTAAAATAGTGCCATACTAATAGTCGAGTGGTATTAGTTGTTGTAGTAAAAATATACCAGAGGTAAGTGTCATAGCCATAATACACCACAATCCAGAACACATGCCTGCAGCATGTCCTCCATCTTCTGGACAGTCTGCTCTATCTTCTCATCTGTCTGGGGTGGAAGGGAGTGCTAAGGCATAGATGGGTTCCAAAATCATGATATAATATCCTCCAGACTTGTGAGATAAAATTTGTATCCCAGTTAGAGACAATGGACCTTGGAACTCCATGAAACTACACTACCTCATCTACGTACCTCTGTGCTAAGATAGTCACCGGGCTCAACTCCTTGATCGCCAAGAAGTGAGCCGATTTCGTCAGCTGATCCACCATTACCCAGATATCATCATAGCCTCTGTGAGTCCTGGGTAGCCCTGTTATGAATTAGATTGTGATTTCATCCCAAATTTACATTGATATATCTAAATGTTGGAGAAACCCACTGGGGACATGGTGCTCGACCTTCACCTTCTGGAATACCAAAAATCGAGACACAAACTCCACAACTAGACACTTCAACCCAGGCCCCCAAAACTGACTTCTCAAGGCTCGTAAAAACTTTGTCAAGACAGGATTCACTGCTAAAGGTAAACTATGGAACTCTTTGAGAACAGTCTTGCACATCTCTAAAGGAACAAATAGCCTTCTATGATACAACACACAGTGTTGTTCATCCTCAGACCAACCATCAGGGTCCTCGCCACAAACAACTTCATCACTCTAGACCTCCACCTCAAGATCCCCCAATTGGGACTCTTCCACCTACTGCACCAAAGATGACTGCACCATCATCTGAAAAAGACAACCTATTCCTCCAATTTTTCCCATATCGATATGTAATGCTGGAAGTTCTTCCATATCTATTTAGGAATCCCAAGATTCAGGCATTTCATCACTACATGACTTCCTGCTCAGTGCATCAACTACAAAATTCCCCTTTCCAAGGGTATATAACATTTCAAAGTCAAATTCTTGTATGAACTCCATCCACTAATGCTGTCGTAAGTTCAGGTCACACTAGGAGAAAACATACCTCAAACTCTTATTATCGGTGAAAACCAAAAAGCACTCACCAATGATGTAATATCTCAACAACTTCATATCAAACACCACGGCTGACAACTCAGGATCATGGGTTGCATAGTTATGTTCATAGGGAAACAGCCGATCTCTACTGCATCAGAACACAACCTAACCCTAGATGCAAAGCATCACAGAAAACATCAAATTGAACTCCCTCTACTAGAAGACAAAGAACCGAGGCACATTCTAACTTCTCATTTAGATACTCGAAAGCTACCTAACACTGATAATTCCACATGAAAACCTAATCATTCTTGGCCAATGTTGTTAGAGGAGTCGCAACCTATGATAAATCAGCTATAAAACTCTTGTAGTAGCCTACAAGACCAAGGAAACTTCACACATCTACCAGTATCTTGGGGGCTTCCCAAGACACAACTTCTTCTATCTTCGATGGATCCATAGCTAATCTCTTTTGGGACAAAATATGCCCCATGAAATGGACATTACAAGGAAAAAACTAACAATTTGACAACTTCTAAAATAGCTGATTTTGATGATGAACTCCCAAAATGGAATGTAGATTCTTTGCATGCTCCATCTAAGACATGTAGTACAGAAGGATTTCATCGATGAAAACCACCATGAACTTATCCAAGAACTCAAGAAACACTTCATTCATCAATCTCATGAACACAACTGGAGAATTCATCACACCGAATGGCATTACAAAAAAATTGTAATGCCCATGATGACAATAGAAATTAGTCTTTGGGATATCCTCATCTTTCACACACATCAGATGATATCCTAACCTAAATTCGATCTTAGATAACAAACTTGAACACTTCAGTTGACCAAAAAAATCATCAATCCATGGAAGAGGATAGTGATTCTTCACTGTCACATTGTTTATGTGAGGATAATCATTACAAAACTACAAACTACCTTCAGCCTTATTCCCAAACAAAACTGTTGGACCCCATGGTGAAACACTCGGCCAAAAAAATTTCACTATAACAGACCATCAATATGTATACGTAGCTCTCATAAATCAGAAGGGGCCATACTATATGAAGACATAGAGATAGTAGATTCTATTAGTTGTAGCTCAATCCCATAATTGATCTCTAAACACATCTCAGAAATCCTCCCATTAGATCATCGACTCCTTGATATCCCCAAGGAACAAGAAACAGCACTACCTCACTGCTCCATGCAGAATCGTCACAACCAAAGACACCCAGTGCTTCTTCTAAGCACTGATCGAACTGAAGCCTATCTCAACCTCCTCCAACCAGTCTTCTTTGACATCATCTGAAACAGATCCCTCATACTTCTGAAGACATTGGTGCTGAAACTCCTGAAGTGTCCTCCTACATGTTTTTTCATCATTAACCTCTACCCTACAATGATCTACTAGAACAACCTGTTAAACATCTTCTATGCAAACCTCCTGAGGACGTCAACCTAGAGCCATACCTACAAAATAACAAATAGTTAGAGCTCCTAAACCTGGAATATGAAATACATGGAATTAATTAATTAATTATATTCTTTTATTCATTTCAGGTTAACCTATCCCAAGGTATACCCATTCAAAAATAGGGCCAAATAATAATGATGAATGATCCCTTCCTAGGTCTCTACCCTACAACTTGTATCATCTCATTTAGTATCCATTATAAAATTAATGGTCTATACATCAGATCCTAGGGGGCCCTAAACTCCTATATCTCAGCCGGTCTCCAATGTGAACATCACTTTCTAAACGTGAATAAAACTATTTCCCTTCTAACCTAGGTAACCTCACCTATTCCTAACACCAAACTCTATCTTATCCTTCAACCAGAGTCTCTGATACCACTCTATCACGACCCCCTCCCCACATGGTGTACACCTCCTTGGACAGTAATTTTAGAATACTAATAACGACCCCCAAGTCCCACCTCAAGTAGACCTTGGGTTGGCGACTAGCACCGAGGGTATAGTAAACACAAAAATGGGAGGCATTACCCTCTAATAGAACACATGTGAAAGGGAGAGATAAGAAAAACACCAACAAAATCCAACTCAAAAACAATATAAAAGATATTTCAAGTACACATATGTAATTTCACGCAAACATACTATGAGTGATAGGGGAAAATTTCAAGTACAAAAGTAAAGTAAAAAATAAAAGCAACCACAAGCCCAAACAACTCCTGTAACCACATCCTAGTAGAAACCTACATGATCTCCAACCTCATCTAAGTGACCTGAAAATAGTTTATATATACATAGTGTGAGTTTAACAGTATACTCAGTAGGATCCTCTCTGAAGCATCTCATGCAAAAAGAAAGAGAGAATGCTAAAGCACAGTGAACAACAAGGGAAACTAATTCATCACATAAACAAGTGTACTAAGTTCCCATCTTAACCCCGGATACTCTCACTAAGTATCTTATACAATAGTATATAATATAATAAAGAATATCAAGGGTACCCCGCTACCACTTCCCCACGAGTTTACTACTTTTCCCCAACTTCACATGTTCTAGGCATCTCTCTCCAAAAAGGCTTGCTCGCAGACACCTAGGAAAAGCACCACAACATGCACCTCATGCAGAAAAACCATCACCTATATGTAAGAAAAGTAACCAGGTAGTTTCTCAGAGCCACCACAACTCATATAACTTGTATCATTCATCGGGAATTATACCTCAAGCTATTACAACCCAAACACCAAGTAAGGATCCCCTAGACATCACAACCCATACTTGTTACATCTATAGTATTCCATTAGAAACTATATCCAGAATACATGTGGTTTAATAACAACAAGTCATTACATCCCTCTGCACATATATATGGAGAAAACTAACTGTTGTTCCTACTAGCACAAGTAACTACCAAGAGAAGAGAGAGGGGAGAAAGGGGTTAGTCATTCATCCATACTCCCACCAGAATGTTGGGAAAAACACCCCCAGGGCTTAGAATCCCTGTGGTGTCAGTTTCCCTAACTGACGGGGTGGTGTAGCATATAGAAACACAAAAGGTATAGAATATACTATAGCTCACAACAACACTATGGGCATAACCTAGTCTTAGACTCAATTGAAGCTAAAGTCTCTCAGACTCCCGGCTACAACTTCTAAGACTAGGTATCCTATGAGAACACAACCATTTAAAGATCTTGATTACGTTCATTCATTCCATTTTTATCTATTTCACTTATGTTTATTAATTATTTAAACATTAATTTACTATTAAAAATTTCCACATTATATTTCATTATCATCACACCCAAAGTCCACTATTCCTTTAAATATAAATCTCAACATTATGTCCCAGTAAGCTCCAACCCCATGGGTTAACATCATTTATTCAATAACTTATTAATAAAATTATTACTTTCCCATATTCATAGGTATTCTAGAAAAAAATTATAAGATACTAAACACAAGGGGGATCAACATAGCGAGTAGATGAACTACCTGTCATGTCTTTTCTACCCATAGAAAGAGCGTAGACCCATCCTCCCTTAGGAAGCCAAACACAGAAAGCATGTGGCATGCCCTACACGTCTTCACCCCTTTTGGATGGAGGTTAAGAAAACTAGCTTACTTGAGTAGTGGGGAAAATAAGGATGATAAACATACAATAAGAATCAACAAGCATCCAAACATTCACATCCAACCCGTTTCATCATCCCCAGTGTCCTCCCCGACACCCACATGTTTAAACTGATGCATCCTACCAATATAGGTGATAGCTGCTATCGTAACCAAAGGCCTCCCCACCCCCACATATCACAACATCCTTCAAGGCTCACATCACAACACAAGAATCCAGAAAAAACATCATATCAACTGGGCTCTTCACCCTTATGCAAGCAAGATGGTAACTCAGAACCCTACTAGGATTTATATTATATCAAACAACCAGTCATTTAATCCATATGAAATTAATTGACTTATTATTTTTTGGTTCCAACTGTGATCAACCTAAATATTATGCTATCATAAATTGATTAAACATTATTACTTCATCAATTTGATTAACATCAAATTACAATAACAACAACAACGAGATTCATTTATATTCCTCTTTATCTTTAGCCAAACAATTATCAACTAATTCCAACTTTATATTCATTACCAATTTCAATCAATAATGAAATGATAAAAAAACAATAATAGATATCAAACTATCTATCAAAATAAGAGGAAATAAAATAAGATCGATATCAATTTATTTACCTGGTTTAAATATTTAATATGTCAATTCCATTTTGATTCAGTGGGATAAAACATTCTAACTCTATATTTGCACGTAAAAGAATAGAGACTCAATGAATACCCTTCCTCAAATGGTTCTTGACGTTCTTTATATGAGAATGATCGACACAACATATTATGATCTCCTCCCCCATGAAAATTATATCCACCCAGGGACATTGTGGCACAACCTTACCATCCTAAATCCAAGACAAATCTATTATAATAATGGATATCACATGCCATAGCATGGAAAGGATAGACAGGTGGAGAAGGATTAAAGAAAAACACAAGAACAGAGGTAAATCGTACCTTCTATCAATGAATAATCGAAACTTTCTACTTGCACCAAAAAGGGGGAGCACATGCAGTAGGATGAAAATTCAAAGGGGGAATGATACAAGGATTATGGTTTGATCACACCACTCATATGGGAAGAAACAATGGTTTGAGAATATTGTACCAAGGAACAAGGAGGAAGAATAAGGGAGGAATATATCTCATCACATTAAAATATTTAATAATGTAGCAGATTAAGATATGATGGAATTTCCATTAATAGTGGATCTCATTAAACCACACAGTTTGACTAAGTAAATACATCCTAAGACTTAGAAAAATTATGGCCTTGGAATCGGCCTTAGAGTTCTTAAAACAAGGAATTAAATTCATTTTATGTAAAATGAAATGCCAAAGGGGGGGGGGGGGAACTGTAAGAAAATGGAATCATTGTACACCAAACATGAAATTTGAGAAAGTGTTGGATGACTCACCATTCTGGAAACCTCAGTAGTATGAAAAAATTATAAAACCTCACTAGCCTGGAAATCTCACCAGTCTGGAAACACTGTAGAACCTCATGGGTCTGGAAACCTCACTGGTCTAGAAACACTGTAGAACCTCACTGGTCTGGAAACCTCACCGGTCTGGTAACACTATAGAACCTCACTGTTCTAGAAACCTCACTTGTCTAGAAACACTATAGAACCTCAGTAGTCGGGAAACCTCATTGTTCTAGAAATATTGAAGAACCTCACTGGTATAAAAACCTCACCAGTCTGGAAACACTATAGAACCTCACCGATCTGGAAATACAATAGAACCTCACTTGTTTATAAACCTCACCGGTCCAGAAACATTGTAGAACCTCACTGGTCTGGAAACCTCACTGGTCGGGAAACAATGTTCATGAACTCAAAATTTGGAAAAGGAAAAAGGTTGTTGTTGGATGGATTTTGTTAGAAGGCTGTTATTGGAAATAGCCTACCATTCTAAAAACACTGTTCATGAACTAGAAATTTGGAAATGGAAGAAAGGCAAGTGTTAGAAGGAAATTGTTATAAATAGTCTACTCTTTCGGAAATACTATTCATGAACATGAAATTTGGTAAAAAAAAGGTTGCTGTTGGAAATATCCTACTATTATGGAAACACTGTTCACGATCTAGAAATTTGAAAAATTATTGGGAATAAGTCATCTTGACCACCCAGAACTCCTCTAACACTAGATTTCAACAATGAAATGGATCCGGGAGGTTTGGGCCATTACACATTGGATTTGTTAAAACCCTATATTTATACTAATTGTGTTATCACTATCTAGTTTACATATAATCAATGGTTAATATTCTTAATGGTCATTTAAATCTAATAGGATATAAAAAAATAGGTGCATGTGTTTTCTATATCCATATTACATAATATTAAATTTAATTAAATCACAAGGGGGTTCTATTTATTATAGTTTGAGTTCATATAATCCTCCCCCCTTAAGAAATTTTTCGATACAAAATTTTGATTCCCATACTAAAACATATAAGGGTAACTTTGTTTCATCACTTCCCTCTATTCCCACACTGCTTATTCATACTTTTGGTTTCCACCTAGCACTTTGACACGGTGATTTGTCTTATTTCGTATATTTTTTTCTCTATGATATAAGATATCCACCAACTTCTCCTTATAGGAATGTTCTTTCTCCAATGGTACCACCTCTATATTGAGTCCAATTGAGGGTGTTTTATGTACTTTCACAATAGTTATACATGGAACATATCATGTAATTAAGAGAGGTTAGGTGGGGGTGAAAATCAATTGGCCTCCACTTTATTGCGATCAAGTATCTCGAAGGGGCCGATATATCTTGGAAAAAGGTCTCACTTATTCTAAAATATCATTAATTTTTTCTATAAATATATATATAGGAATTCCATGTCTTCATCCTCAAACTCTAGGTCTCTTCAATGGTTGTCAACTTAACTATTTTGTTGACTAGGAGAAACCTTCATGTGCGGCTGAATGGTATTAATATTTTTCACTATTTCCTCAACCATTTCAGGACCTAGCAGTTTGAGTTCCCCAACTTATTACCAACATGAAGGATTTATATATCTCTTCCCATAAATGGATTCATAGGGATCCATTTGGATACTTCAGTGGAAACTATTGTTATAAGAGCTATATTTTGGCCCCATTGTCCTTTAATGCCCATTGAACATGTTTGCAACTTGTCTTTTACCATGTTTATATTCCACATAGATTGGACATCAGTTTTAGTATGATATGTTGTACTTAAGTTCATCTCAGTTTTTAAATAACATTGGATACTTTTCTAGAAATTGGATATGAATCTTGGATCTTGATCAAATACAATTTATAGTGGTACCCCATGCAGCCTTACCACATCTCTGATGTATATCCATGCAATTTGGTCTACTGAGATGTCCTCTTAAATTGTGGTAAAGATATATATCTTTGTTATACAATCCAAAATATCCCATATATAATTGTTTCTCACTAATTTATTAGGAAGTCCCATGAAAAATTCCATGGGGATGTTTTCCCATTTCTTTGTTGGTATTAGTAACGGTTGAATAATCCCCTTAGACTTCTAACTTTATAACATTACTTGTGGACTTACTAGGAACATTGATGTATATTCAGAGATATGATTCTTTATATTGTCCCATCAATATTTCTCTTATAGATCTCAATACATATTTGGGATTCATAAGTAAATTTTGAAATTCAAACTATTTGTATCACCCAATAGTTACTTCTTTAACCCAGGATTTCATGTTGCACATAGTCATGACCCAAATCTCACAACACCTTCTTTATTAAAATAGATCTCCAAGGATTTCCAATTTCTTATAGTTTCTACTTTCTTTTAAATTCTGACATCATCCATTTGAAAATATTTTAACCTCTCTTGATGCTACGGTTGATTAGTCATTTTTCAACAGATTGTTGATGTTCTTTCTTTAATGATTCCAATTTCCATCCTTTTCAAATCTATGATTATATTATCTCTCTCAATTATCATCAATGATATAATTTTTGTGTCCTTTCTACATATAGAATATGCCATATTATTTTTATTCCCATGATATTAGTGAATTGATAATTCATAGTCCTGGATCAGATCAAACCTTCTTCATTGAAGCATATTAATCTATTTCAGTGTGAATATATGCATGAGGCTTTTCTAATCCATATATATTCCAAAATTCTCCCCAAAGAGATAATGCTACCATATTTTCAAATATAAGATCATTGAATCCAACTCTAGATCATGTGTTGTGTAGTTATATTCATGAACATTGAACTTACTTGAAGAATAGGCTATGGATTCGTCATTCTTCATTAACACACACCCAAATCCCCTACTCAAAGAATTATTAAACACCACAAAAATCTCCACAATTCTGTGTAGTGTTAGAATAAGTGTAGTGATAAACCTCATTTTCAGCTCCTTGATGATCTATTCACATTCGTCATTCTAATAAAACATTACTCCCATCCATGTTTGTTTGGTTTTAAGGTCTGATAATCACAATAAATTTATCACAAATAAATGATAACACCTAGATAACTCAAAAAAACAATAGATATATGTCACAAATGTTAGACTTGTCCATCCTTTAATTGATTTTAAATTTAAAGGGTCCACAGATATCCCATTTCATGTAACAATATTCCCTAAGAATGATTCTTCCTTCAACTATTACTCAAATTTACTATATTTTCGTAAAGCATTTCATTTTTCATTGGCTTTAGCATAGTTCTTAGATGATTTTAATGATCCTCCTTGGTTTTAGAGAATATTAGAATATCATCTATAAATACTACCACAATTGTTTCAAGATAATCACTAAGGTCTACGTTCATTACGTCCATGAAGACTACTAGAGAATTAGTGACTCATAATGGAATTACTATAAACTCATAATTCTTATAACATTTATGAAAATCATCTTGGGGATATCCTTCGTCTTCACCCCAACTTAGAGAAGTATTTTTCACCAAGTAGATGATCGAAAAAGTCATAAATTTTTGGTATATGATACTTGTTCATTATAAATAGTCTTTTTGAGCTCTCGATATTCAATGAAAAGGTGCATTGAACCAAAATTATTCCTTACAAAGAGGACTAGAGCACCTGATTATGAAGAACTTGGGTATATGAACCCTTTATCCATATTTTTTTGCAGTTATTCCTTCATCTCCTCAAGTTCCACCACAAAAATTCTATATGGAGTTTTTGATAATAGTAATTCCCGAGGTATTATCTTGATTGTAAATTCAACCTCTTGGCTGGGAGGAATACTAGGTAATTAGTTGAGAAACAGATCAGCATATTCTCTCACAAAAGGTATGTATTAATGTATTGTTCTTTTCTTATACTCAAACATTGGAGCAATATATTCCATATCATAGGGAAATAACATCCATTCATGGGATATTAGTTCTAATGAAGAGTCATCCTCATCCTTTCACTATTATATAATCAACGGTTGATTCACAATTCTAAGAGTGATTCCCCTCTCATATTAATTTATGTTTTCTCTATGTAGGAAAAGTCAATCCATACCCATAATTGTATAAAATTTCACCAAAGGGAGTATAAAAAGGTTCACTAGGATGTTCAGACCACAAATTTTGATAGTGGAGGAGTTATATACTTGGGATGAAATAATTTACCCTTTTACCATTTTCACTAACACATCTACTTTAATGCATTGTGGTGCTGTTTGAATAGTTGTACTAAAATTTTGTTATATAAAATAATGCATAGAACTATGGAAGATAAACCTAAATTTATATATTTTTTATTATGATTCTAACTATTTACTTAGGGAAGATTATTTTTAAACTATTAAATACATATACAATAATCCAATAATATTAAAGTGATAACTTATAAATTTTATTTATTTCTTAAACTTATTAATTTCTAGGCCTCAATATATGTTATCCATGATATATATCAAAACATATACTCTTATGTTATTTTTTTGTTCCCTTAATAATTATTCCTAATGAGATATTGAATTTAAAAAATCATATCCCCTGGGAGTTTCAAACTAGGTGTCATGTAAGGCTAGTAGTCATGTACCTGGTTATGCTGAGTTGGGGCCAACACACCTTGTTGGACTTATTAGCCCTTGGCACATCTGTTCCAGAATGACATCCAAATGTAGTGTATATATAGGGATGTAGTTTCTTGATAAACCACATAATATATAATCACTAAAATTTAGGTATTCTTTCTTATACTTATTCTTATCTATAAGGATTTCTCTAGAGTTTTCTAATACTAATCCCAAAAAGAACTAAACTTTTACTTTGATACCAACTATAAAAACCCTTCTATTTATTTCATATGAATACATGATTTATTACACAATATTATAATTAATTAAAACAATATGATCTATAAGTCTAGTGTATTTGGGAATTATGTACATTACATAACAACTTAAATAGTAAATACAATAACTTTATTGAAAACATCTTTAACATGATCATAATATTCCATGGATTTTAAAACAGCACTAGATAACCTAGGGACATACATAATGAAGGGGTGAGATATAAATTATAGTAAATAAATTTCCATGGCATAAGGTAAAACATTTTTGACAATAGTAATTTCAATGGGGAATAAAAGGAACAAGAATAATAATTCATGATATAGAATGATAATCATAACATGAGAAATTTGGCAACAACTTAAAAGACTGCATAAAAATAATAGGTCAAGGATAACTGCCAATACATCATGATAGACAAAGTACAATGAAGGAATTATATTCAATTTTTATCTCAACATGATATCTCTTGATATTAAACATTACCCAATACATTATAGCGATATATAATTTTGGGTGCACCCACCAGTTTCATTTCATTATCATGCTTAAGTGTAGCACATAGATCATACAACATGTCTTCATTCATCAATGCATTGTTTTTATATGATGAAGGATTTAAGAGTAAATACATGTAATACCCAATTCAATGAATTATAATTGTATAAAGTTGGAAAGAATTTATTGTAAATGGTTATGGTATTCACTACACGATTGTTTTGGTATAGATAATCGAAGTGAAATTTCGACAACATAACGATGTCACTTAAAAATTAATAAAAATGTATTGATGAAAGTGAAAGAGGAATATAATAATTTTTAAATAAAATGGGATTTTATAGATAAAAATAAAATTATATCCCAACATATGTAATTGGAAATAGAAGACGTGATATAAAAAGGAAACTTGACTAAAGAATAGAATATAAGGATCCATTACTTGAGTGTGTGACTCCAAATGCTTGGTAGGAGATTATCGAGAGCTTGAGGGTTCCATTGGAGGACTCTAAGGAGGGGATAGAAGAGTATATAAATGATACAAAATTTATTGAAGATAAATTGGATATTGGGTGGGTTTATATAGGAAATGTTTGGGGAATTATTTATCATTTCTCAAACATATGTTTTGGACTCTATATAATAAAATATCCAAAACCGTGAAAATTAACATGGTTTTTTCCCATTTTTTATACAAAATGGGAGTGTTTTTAATTATTTTATTTGTCCAAGGGACTTACACATAACAAAATAATTCCTTTTCTTATGTGGAGTTGATTCATACTCTAAAAGAAATGATTTTAAAACATTAAAATATATTAATGGTTTTGGAGGGTTCATAATGGATTTATAAAATTTATATAATATACGCAAAATTAAATTTTTTAAAAGTGAAATATATATATATATATGTATATATATTTGATTATCACATTTATAGAATTTATTACAACACATTTAGGACATTATGATGTCATAATACACAAAATATACTTAAATGGTATTTAATTTATACTTGAAAATTCATGTGTCCAAAAATTATAAAAAATTCACCATTTAATAATTTCGATGTTGTGATTCAAAAAAATATTCATTTTGTTTAAATAATTTTCTAATTATACGAATTTTTACTTTCAAAATAAAATCTTCATTTATTATGAAATACTTGGTTTTTATGAAAATAACAATTTTCGAACCCTTATAAAAATGACATTTGACAATACAAAAATTATATGATAATTTATATTTAATAAAAATAATTTGATAATAATATTTTATTAAAATGTTATTTATTTTAGAAATCCATTAATTCATCAAAATAATTTCTATAATTTAATTTTAATCATACCTAAAAGTATTGTATGTGTTTTATTATATAAATAAATATTTACTATGGAACAATAATAGGATGAAAATATATTAATTCTTCTATAAAAAAATAAAGTACATAATCATATTTCTAGGTTCTTTAAACATATCCCTTTAATATGTCATTAAACTGCATAAGAGTAAGGTGTGTAATGGTGGGACTTTCATGGGGTGGTTTGACATACATGGTTTAGGTTGTGATCTCGATGAACATGAAATTATTCTTGTAAATGGTTTTTCTCATGATTAAGTTGTCGATCTCAGCTTGGCATTGATCAAAGACAAATCCCCGGGATTTTATCTCACTTATGAGATCCGATAAATGAGACTCATAGGGTATAATCCTACTATTTGAGGAAATCACTATAACATCCCTCGGTTATCATACATTAACATTAAATAAATTTTTAGTAATACTTACAACATTATACAAATAGATACCCAAAGATCATACTAGTCTAATGTGTTTGGAAACATGGAAACAGATACACTAATACATTAATGAGTTATATCATTCCCGCTAGGTTCTTCTTTACTATAACCCTTCTAAGACAAATCAAACCAAAAACATATCTTCAAAACCTGGGGGAAGGAAACATAAAAAGGGGGTGATCTCAGATTCTCAATTCGGATAAAAATGTAGATACATAAGAATAATCATGAGAATAGGGGTATGAGAAGATTATCATGAAAATTGAAGATCATACCCTTTATATCCAAGATCATGAACATGAATCATGGAATAAATTTTGGTAGTTCATAAGATGTGAATCATAATGAGATAAAGAACGTAAGCCTTGAATGAATAACATAGGAATAAAACTTGGATTATTAGAAAACACATAAGCATATAATACTATTTCCATAGTATCCAATGCATTACCGACAAGACCAACTTATATGTACCGGTTCACTCCCCATACCATTATGGTATTCATGGTTCACTCCCATGGTCATATTAGTAGAATGATTTCACTACACATACCATCATGGTAGTCATGTTTCACTCCCATTTTCATCTTAGTAGTTAAGGTTCACTTCCAATACCATCTTAGTCTATCTCTTGAGATATAAATCATCACTCAATGCATTTTTGGGAGATATAGATCCCACCTATCTCATAGTGAAATAATTCATACATGTTCTACATGATCATAAATAATAATGTCATAACCTATGAAATGAAATGGGTATTATAAACAAGTAATCCTATCATATCCTAGTGAAAAATATAGGTTTCGTAATCATTTCTCCATAAATATAAACTGTGAATAGTAGTAGGTTTCAAAAGCATATAAACCATGTAAGAGAAATAGGTTACATCAACATCATGCCATCAAAACAAAATCTATTCAGAGAAATAATATGAATCGAAATATTGAATAATTTCCCCATAAATGCAAGAGTATCACCAATGGATGTTATCTTATATTGGTAGAAATTAATAATGATATTTTATAAAATTTTCTTGAGGAAAATATATTTTTTCATTGAAAAATGAATTTTAAAACATAAAACCTTTTGAAAACCTTTTTATTTAGAAATAGACTTGAAAACAAATAAATCAATCATTGAAATATATAAAACGTTTTTAAAAACCATTTTCTTTTATAATGGTGTTCAATTTACTTTTGACAACATTTTTCAAAACAAGGTTTTTTATATAATAGATTTCTGACCGAAGAGAGAGATGTCCAGATTTTACATAAAACATTATCTTAAGTACCAAAGAGTGAAAAAATGGAAAGAATACATGAAGATATATTGAATAAATGTAGGATAATAAAATTCAGGAGTTTTCTTTAGATATGGATCCTAATATTTTATTAATTTAAGCATAATAAAAAATAATCTTGAAAACCAATTAGATTTTTTAAATAAACTCTTATCACTTGGTAACATGGGATAATAATCTCTATTTAATAAAAGGAAATAGAAAAAAAGCCAAAAATATGATGAAAATAAAAATATTAATGATATAAAAGTTAAAATTTATGTATATACACCTTGAAAAAAATTTAGGTGCATAATGAAACATGAGTCTCAAAGAAGGTAAATTGAGACAAAACTATTTTACCGATATGGTAACTTTTGTAACTTATACCCCATAAAATAAATATCATATAATGGATATAAAAATACACATAACTTTTATAATAGGAATAAAATAATACATACATGGGTAGTATACAAACCATAAAAAATTAATGGGTGATGAATAAAGCATGTATCTCATGAAAATAAAAAGTGAGATGAAATTCCCTTACACTGTGTCTTGACTCTCATTATAATCATTCAAAAAACCAGTATAATAAATATAAATATAATATAAATATTTTAAAGAACCATAGTATTATATATAATACTTTATATTGTTTTATCATGACCTTATATTACACTCATGTTAATAGTCATATGTTAAGGTTTCACTTCAGGTAATATCTTCTTTGTTCTTCACATGTGTCTTAATTTGTTATATCTTTTTTCCTTGCACATAAATAATTATTAAAGATTTTAAAACATGATATAAATATCATTTATATTTATTATATGTGTATTATAATAATATATAATATATACCATTAAGAAATGGAATACACCGTTCATGGAGAAGGTAGGTCGTACGTATGCATGAATACTATTTCTGTTAAATTATCATGTTGAAGGAAAGAAGGTAAAAGGAATATATGTATGTATATATATCATTATTAAAATATATTTATTATATCATATATATCATACATATTCACTAAACCCATCCTTAAAGAATTCCATGTAATGTATGAAGGAATCACAACGCCTTGAGGGGGCGGTAGTCCACACATCCTCAAACGAAATGGGCATATTTACATAAAATGGAAAGAAAAAATATATATGTATTATAAAAGGAATAAATAAGATTAAATACATAATAAATATAATATATTTCATATATAAACAAATTTTTTTCATAATTTCCACCGTGAGAGGAGTTAAAGGAAAAAAATTAACAATCATCGTTTACTGAGGCGGTAGTTCATCGTGCACATAAACAATTTGTTGGCTGCCCATTCGATGGAAGTGTGTGTAATTGTAGGTTGAACCCTTAGTATAAAAAATACTACTATATCTGTGATACTATTTTTTAATAAAATAATGAAATAAAGAGAGTAGAGGTTGTGGAGAAATAAAATAAAAGAAAGTAGCTTAAGAGAAGACATTACCTCTTAATTGGGTAACTCCTTTTGGTTTATGAAAAAAGGATTACTTGTATTGATTTATTCCAATAGATATGATTCTAAGAGGAACGCTGAAATTTTGGGAAGTTTATTTTTCATAAAATTACTTAATATAGGTTGTTTTAGCCATGTGAAGAAGAGGGAGTAGTGGTGGCCTTTTATAGGGAAGGGAAAGGACACACTTGGAATTTTTGAAAAAAAGATAGGTGTACCCATGTTTTTAAATAAAAAAGTAATTAAAACCAAAATAACTCATTAGAGGAAGGTTAATGTCCGAATAATCTCAATTAAATGGGTGCTAGATATGTATCTATGTCATTTTGGATCTTAAATTTAAGAATAAACTAATTTTTATCTTAATACGTGTCATTAATTTCAATCCATTTCACTAATATTTTTTAGTAAAAACTATAGTTGACTTATTATACATTATCAAGTAATTTGATTATAAATATGAAATAATTTATTTAAAATTATAACCACGTTATTGGGATAAATTAATTAAATATTAATCCTACAATCGGGTTGACAATGCAGATTTTAAAATAAAAATATTCAAAAGATTTCTAAGCTTTTATACCCATGTTTAAAGGTAAATTGATCATAATGACCTAAATTGTATTAATAGAAAAAAATATTATCTAATTAAACATTAAAAAAATCAAAACATATTTTACCCTTATAAATAAATTATATGAAAAAGTAGTTTTGAATTAAAATTCAGTTTTTTTCTCTATTCATCCAAAAATGAAGTTTCTTAGAAAAATACCAAATAATATCCCTACGTTAACATATACATCATTAATTCAAAAATGAATCTTGTTTTATCAAATTAAATATCTAAATGTGCCTAAAATTAATTTTATTATTTTTCATTGAAGGAAATTTAAAGAAATTCATTTGAGAAAATCGTATTTTTAAACATATAAGGACTTTACCAAAAAAAATATCTTTCATTATAAATATGTAATATTTTTATAAAAAATTATAAACAAATATTTTAAAATATTTATTACTATTCATATAACTATGTATAATGGAATGGTTATATTTATTTTATTTAAACAACTATTATATTGAAATGATGTTTCATAGAATCTTCATTGTTTCATGTAACACACACAAAGTCATGGTTGTTTGTAAGATATGACATGTTGGTGATGTGTGTAACATATGCCGAGTCGATGTTCCATGTATTGTACTCTGAGTTGGTGTCTTTTAACATACACAGGTCGAAACTGTGTGAATGGAATTTTTAGCTTAGTGCATTACAAGACATAAATGAAATTTTAATTTATTCAAGAAAAAAGGTCCATAAAAACTCGGGGTGTTACATTATACCCCATTTAAAATTATTTTTTCCATCAAATTTTATAACTTGGGTAAACAAATGAGGATGCTTCTACTTCATCATTTTCTTAAGTTCCCACGTAGCTTCCTCCAACTGGTTATTTCTCTACAAAACATTAATAAGGTGAGTGGTATGTTTTCATAAACTTTCTCTGATTGGTCCAAAATTTCAACTATTAATTCTTCGTAAGAAAGATACTACTATAGTGGTATGACCTTTGAGTTCAGTACATGTGAAGGGTTAGGTATATACTTCCTTTGGAGAGATACATGGAACATATCATAGACTTGAGAGATATTTAGAGGACTTTCCGAGTGATAGGAAACCATCCCAATAATATCAAAAATCTCAATGGGATCCATATACCTAGGTATTAGTTTCCCTTTCTTCCCAAATATCATAACATTATTCCAAGGTGAGATATATAGAAATAAATTTTCACCAACTTAAAATTCTAGATCACACTGATGGTTATTGTCATAATGTTTCTGCCAACTTTGATCTGCCTTGATAAGATGTTGAATGGTTCTAACCATCTTGACCATCTCATAAGCAATCTCAGGTCCCAATAGATTTATTTCTCCAACATCATCCTAGCATGTTGGAGCTCTACATTTCATCCCATATAGGGATTCATAATGTTGCATATGAATTCTTGAGTGAAATCTATTGTTCTATGAAAAATAAATTGGAGGAAGGTCTTGATATAAACCACATTTTGAAATATAGAGAACAAGATCTATGCATATCCTCTAGGGTTTGAATTGTTCTTTCAGACATACCATATGTATAAAGATGATATGTAGGGTTGAAACTCAATTCTATATCATGTTATTGATGAAGAATTCTCCAAAACTTTGTGGAGAACCTCAAATCCTAATATGGTACAATATAATGTGGTACTCCATGCAACCTTACGACTTAATTAGTGTATATCATGTAAATATGTTCTTGAGAGAAGTATTATCTAATAACAATGAAGTGTGATGACTTGGTAAGGAAATTGAGCTAAACCAAGAATTCTACTGATCTCATTCACCATTTATTGTCTATGATAACATTCAATAGCATTCTTCTTTGATGGATTTACTAATATACCATCTATTGAGATTATGTTACCCAAAACTAAAACAATCTTCTCTAAAAAATCACAATTTTTAAAATTTTCATATAGATTTTCATTCCGTACAGTCTTTATTATAATTCTTATGTGATATTCTTTCCCTTCCTTTCAAATAGAATATATTAGAATATCATCTAAAAATACTACCACAAACTGATTGAGGTAATCTCTAAAGACTCTATTCATTAAATCCATGAAGATAGTAAGGTTATTGTTATGACCAAAAATCATCACTACATATTGATAATAAACACACCCTGTACGGAATGCCATCATGGGTATATCCTCTTTCTTGAACCTCAATTAATGATATAAAGAACAAAGGTCAATCTTTTAAATGTATTGATCTCCTCACATTTGATCAAAAAATTCATCAATACAATTAAAAGGATACTTATTCTTGATTGTGATCTTGTTCAAACCCCAATAATCAATGCAGAGTCACATTAAACCATGTTTCTTTTTCACCAAAAGAATGGGTGCACCCCAAGGTGACACACTTCACTGAATGAATCCCTTGTCAAGGATTTCTTTAATTTTATTCTTCAATTCATATAACTAAATTAGAGCCATTAAATAATGAGTATTTTAAATTAGTGTGGAACTACATATGAGGTCTATTGAGGACTCATCATCATGTTTTGGTGGAATTCAATGAAACTCTTTCAAAAATACATCCACAAAATTCTACAAAATAGGCATATCATTAGTGTCAATTTTCTCCCCAATAATTTAAGATAAAAAAACCTTATTGAATGGGTATTAAGACTAATACACTGAATTTAATCTCCATAGGAAGTTCATACTTATCGTCACATTTATGGATTATCATAGGACAGTTTGAAATATAAAATTTAATTTTCCTTCCATGACAATTGAGGTGGGATTTATGCATAGAAATCTAATCCATGACTAAAATGACATCAAATTAAACCAAAGGAAGAATTATAATATTTTTAGGAAGCACATTCCCAAAAACATCAATGTGAGAGGAATCATAGATTTAAGATGTAATCGTCGCACCATTTTGGGGTTACACAACAAATTACATATCTAATTGTTTTGGTGGAATCTTACCACCCTTATAAAATTATTTTCATATGAAAGGGTGGATATATATAGAACAAAATATGAAATTAGTTGTTCTAGTGTGAAAGATAAGTGTATTTTTCATCAGGTTATTATCACACCCCTCATCAGAAATAGATATTTCATGAAATTTTACCTTGTCCCTAGGATTAAGATATTTCTGACATTGATCATCATCACCAACCCCTGGGTTTGGGCAGTGGTTATCATAATGACCATTATTCTTAATCTTGTAGCATTGAATCGTGGGAGGTGCATTCAGTGTTGTTTTCTCCATTCACACATTTTGCTAACTTTTATCCCATCACATTAGAAATCAAATTCTCAATAGACTTCACTTACACACTTAAAACATTTATTACACCCCTTTATGAAAATTACTCCCTGCTTCTTCCCACACAAAGATCATAAAGGAAAGGTTATCTTTTTCTCTTCATTCTTTTTTCATTTTCCTTTAAATTCCATCTTATTCTTCTTGTTAAAACCAAGATATTTATACGTTACTCCATCCTCTATTTCAACCGTGATCATATAATTAAAAATATCTTCATAGGTACTAAGGTCTCATATGGACAACACCCTTTTGAGAATTTTATTTATTCGACGGAACAACCTATCTACTTACTTTAATTTTGGATGATAATTCCTTAACCATACCAAAAAAGTCTCATGAAATTAGTCACATAAGTTCCAACAGATTCATCATCCATTTTCATTAACTCAAGGAAATATTTCTCTACCATGGTATGAAGAATCTAAGGAATGTACTTTTTGAAAAATAAGTTTTTAAACTCGTCTGAATCAATGGAATCAATCTCATCTTATTGCCTCTTAATCTTGATTAAAGTCCACCACTAGTCTAATTTCCTTCTAACATATAAATGTCCGTAATGAATTTATAATGCTTAGAATATTGTATCATGAAGAATATATTTTTAGTAGTACTGATCCATTGTTCAGAAATAAGTGGATCTGAAGAACCTCTGAAAGAATATGGGTGTTGCCTCGTGAAAGACTCGAATGACTGTGGTTCCCTCCATTGCTGATTTTGAAGTCCACCATGATTCCTAGCTCGAGAAACTTTTGTGAGCATGTCAACAAGGTTTTTCATTCCATATCCTATACATTTCGTTTTTCAAGATTAAAATCATTGTGTTTACCATAACAATCACCATTAATGCAGTTCCTTTGGGTTCCATCCATTGACAAGAACCAAAAATCCTAGAGTGAGAAATAGTTATCTTGTCGAGGAACCACAAAATCATGAAAAGTCACTAATAGCATGTCTAAATTATGAAACCTTCCTTAATCTATGAAACCTTAGGTTTATCCTACACTATTTATTGTGAACTTCTTTTGAAATCCTTCATGATAGTTTATGAAGAGTTTGTGAATTGCCAAAAAATATCCCTTGGGAGTGTCAAACCATGTGTGAAGCAAGGCCTATTTTTGTGTACTAGATTTCCCCAAGTCAAACACAAAACATCTTTTCAGAACTATTACCCCTAGGTACATCTATTTGAGAGCCACATCCAATTGTAGTATCTGGAGAAGGATTAATTTCTAGGAAACCACACAATCTATTCTTTACCAAAATTGTAGGATATTTTTCTATACTTTTACTTATCCTTAGACTTATCACTGGACACGTCCTTAGGGTTCTCACTAATGTTTTATCATCCATGCTTCTAATGGTTAACTAAAAAATTGATTTTATACCAATTATAGAGACATTATCTTTTTATACATTAAGAGTACCTAATATTTCTAGAGTACTTAAAAATTTATAATAACTGACACCCAAAGATCTTACTATTCAAAAGCCTTTAGAAAACTTGAAACCTTAACACTGGTATTGTAACACCAAAAGCATCCACATTACGTTTCTCTTTGAATAATACGATAGCATAGGAAGTACGCAACACCAAGTTCGAGCGCACCACGACCTATCAAACTAGTCATTTAAAAAGCTGTTATAAATAGTAATAACCAAAATTTGAATTTTATATAATCCATATAATTTTAACATCCATATTATGAATTTATTAGACATAATATAAGAACAAATTCAATTTTTCAAATAAAAGAATTATTTTTCAAAAAATGCAATTTTACTGCCTTTTAATGGGAAATCCTTTTTAAATCCAATATTTTACTATTTTTTATATACAATTTGAGAAAATATAATTCTTAATTAAAATAATCACATAAAAATTTAGTTTGGATAAATTTTTGGGGCTTTTATGATAACTTTCATATTTTGATGAATAGTGAAAAATAATAAATTTTAATTGAAAACAACATTTTTAATCAAAATTATTTATAGTTTAAAATTATTAATTTGAATGGTTTTGAAGAATAAGTAGATTATATTTTTATCATTTAATATAATATTGGTCATTGAAAGTAATTTTACATTTTAATTGAATATTAACACATATCAATCTTTTGATAGTTTTTACTTCTCAAAAACTTGATTTCTGGTTTTGAAAAGGAGAATATTTTTTTAAATTAATTAATAAAACTTATATGTTTTTAATTTGGTAAAAAAGAAATCATTTTTTAATTTTTAATATAAAAATTATCTTTAGTTAAATTTTTGGTATTTTTCTAAAAACATTCAATTTTTGATGAATAGTGAAAAACACTGCGTTATTTGTTAAAGACAATTTTTTATTTAAATAATTATATATAATTTAAATTTATTTTAAAGTAAAAATATATACATAATACCTATATTAGTCCAATTTAATTCATTTAAGTCATTTTATAACAAGATTAGATATATAAAAGTTTATTGAACTTTTTACAGCCTTTTACTCACCTTCTAGGAACATTTGCAAATTTGCATAAAACATAATTTTACTGATTCTATGAATTGAATTTTAAAAATAAATTATACATGGTCGAAATAAGTAAGTAAAATGTGGTTTAATAAGATGAAAATAATTTTTGGAGAATAGTAACTTTTGAATTTTATTTGCCACTGTTAAAAGTAAATTGGGTAATTAGTGGTAAAAATGATATTCTAATTACCCTAACACATGTCCTAATTCTATTGGATAAGTGTATTTAGACCAAAATAATCCTTAGGAAAAAAAATGATCCTTTTAATCCACTTGGATTATATTAGTACATTTATTATTATTTTATTTAAAGAAGAGTTAAAAGTGTTAAATTCAATGTTTAATAACTAAATCATTTTTAATATAGAATTTTACATAAGATAAATTAGACTATAAATATTAATTAGAAATATAAAGATATTTCATACATAATGGTATTTTATTTATAATTTTTAGAAATTAAATAATTAAATTTATTTGTGACACAATGACGATACAGTAATTACCTTATTATTGAAAGATTAAGATAATTGATATTATAAATATTAATATAATTGTAAATTTAGACTTTTTTATAAATTCCATGAATTTAATAGTTAATATGAAATTTTAGGGTTGATTACATAAATTTTTTTCGAAATGATAATGTTGTTATGACTTTCACAAAAACCAAATATTAAATAGTGTCAAAATTGACATAAATGAGTTTTTAAAACAAATACTATATTATTAATTGATATAACATTCCTAAAAATATAAGCTTCGGAAAAAGGATTTATATAAGGTTATATATATTAATAATGAACCACTTGGGGTCTATTTTCTTTTTATAGTATGTTTATTAAACATTTATTATAATAATACAAGAATACATGGTAAATGTTAAACTATTTAACTAAGAGTTAAATATAAAAGATGAGGTTAATGTTTTGTCCTAAACCAGTCTATAACCTATTTTTAGAGAGTTTTTCGACCCAAACCCACCTTTTCCTCGAAATAATTCTTGTTTAGACATTTAAACAGAATATTATTAAATAATAAAATATTATTTCAAGGTTTTCCTAAAGTTAGCCTCACCTCTCTTATAAAAGGGTACTTCCCCTTCTCTCAAAATCACATCTCAAAAGCCATTTTTCTCAGAAAAAACCATCTAAAATATCCTCCCTACAACCCTCAAATAAAACTAGAAGAATTAATTTGATCAAAAGTCTACCTAAAGAGCCATTTTGATCAAATCAAAAGGTAGCACCCGAAGAAGAGGTAATAATTTCATCACCTCTTTAAAAGTTATTTTCTTCTTCCACTTCCTCTTTCTTGGTTGTTTACATGAAAAAATAATAACTCCAGTACCTTATACATAATTTTCTTTTATTATAAATATTTTAGAACCATGTTCATTATTCTATCCATCCTACGAATGACAAAGTCACTATATGTGCGCACGTATGGGTTACCATCTCCACATCGGGATGTAGTTTGTTATTCATCACTTCATCATTTAGATGGGTATAATAAAGAGTATAATTGGAGTAAATAATAAGTATAAAATTTTAATTATTTTTTATATATGATATATCATCCAATTACATACGATTTCTCCATCAATAGAATGGTATTGTCGCTCGTTCACACGTACGGATTACCATCTCCACGAATGCGATGAGATTCATTCCCCATCATAAACATTGAAGAATAATTTTCAGATTATAATTAAAAATAATCTTTAAGAAATTAATATAATTTTGTATATGAATCAAATACATTCTATACATATCAAACATTACTTACATAACAAAACATATAAAGGAAAACGAATCAGTTAACACCTCAAACAATGATACCACTGAAATATTATAAACAGAGTAATATTAGAATATCATATATGATATCATATTTATGTATGTGGTTCTTGTATAATTTAATAACAATTATTTTACCATTATAAAAGAGTTTAACCTACCCTATATTATGGAAAATTACAAGGTAAGGGGTTTTCATATCACTTTTAATTTCCGTGAGATTCATGCTATATTTGAAAATATTTCCTTTTCTATGGTGTATGTACTACCCATGATAGTATTATTTGGGTAATATACTTTTATTTATGGTTATTTAAAAATTCATTGTATGATACCTCTTTCATGGGGTGTATGTTTTGAATGTTACAAAATTAGTAAGGGAATTTCTAATTTCAATTTCCTCTCATTGGGTTTTACGCAAACTTCAATGATTATTTTACTCCAAGATTATATATGAAATCACTATTTATTTATTTATGTAGTAATATAAACTCTCCTTTTTGTGGATATAATTTTTATACACATAATAAATCCATTGATAAATTATAAATTCATCGATATAAACTTGATAAGAGTAATCATAACTCAATTTCCATTAATTGAGTTAAACATCCAAGTCATTGGTGTGGTTTTTAAAAAAATATATGTGAATATACTCCAATTTATTTACACTAAATATCCAATCATAGTGAGTGTATTTATATTTTTCAAACATAATTATGTCATTGATTTATACTTAACCTAAGGATATAGTATTTATAAGGTCTTTCATCTCAATTTACATTCCATTGAGACTTCTTTGTTGTTATGCGCCAATTTACTTTTATATGGTGCATATATTGTACTTTGAAATAGTATATCATGAATCCATTTATTCTGATGATATTATAAGGTTTTGATTACCTCTATTATTTGAATTCATGTATCTCTCATTTGGTTAGGAACTCTAACTAAAATATCAATTTAAATGTTTTAATGATTTATTCTTTACAATCTTTCTCATTAATGTCCATGTTTTAAAATTTTTTTAAGGATTTATTTATATTACAAGAATTTTTTAAATTTGAAATTACTTTAAAAAGTTTCAATGTTTTAATGGACACTTTGATTCAAAAATCTATTTTAAATGTATTCTTGGAAAATATTGAGACTTTTATGGGTTTTTAAGAAAAATGGGATATTTCTCTTATCTAGTTTTTATGATTATTTTCATCGATGTTAATATCATTCATTATTCTAGATTGAGTTTGATTTTTAATAATTAAATATTACATATTGTATTGAATGAGTGATGTTTGACTGTTGATATGCTATTTTTATACCATTCAAGGTTGTGGTAAAAATATTTACATTTATATACTAGTTTTAGTACGAATGTTTAGATTATGTTACAAAATTTTAATATGAGGAATGAATTGGACATAGTAAGTTATGGGTGGAGCCCTATATAGATCCTCGATGCATCGGTAGGTCACATGAGACAATCTACTTTCTTGTAACAAGGCCTTGACAAAATCTTATTTGTAGTCTTGGAATGAGGCCTTGACTATGTAGTTATTATGTCCGACATTATGCATTCCATCATTATGAAATTAGCTATTGATATTACATGTGATTATTTGACTAGTATAACATCCATGTGAACAATTAAATGGAATTATTTGATTTATATTTTCCATATTATGCTAAAGTTTATTTTTAAAAGGATTGTGTTTTAGTCTTACATATTTCCTTAAATGTTAATTCTTATTTATGATTGTTTCCGTTATATTGTTATCCTTACTGAGAATATAAGCTCCACCCTTTATTATTTTTTATTTTTCCCAGGATGTGATGAAGTATATAATGCTTGACCATTAGGGATAGGTTAAGGGATTTGAGTGTGTTTAAAGGGGACATGTTGTTGTTGTTGTTTTTATGATGTAATGTAAAATTTATTTATATATCTAGTACTTCCAAGACTACTAAACTAATCAGTATTTTGAGACATGATCTCTTGTGACCATCCACATGTTATGTAATAATTCATCGACTTTGGGTAATTGGTGTCAGGGTATTACATGTACATAAATGAGCAACATCATATCCCACTAGGTTCTTCTGACTATCACCCTTATTATACAAAAAAAAATACATATCTTCATAACCAAGGGGAAGAAAACATAAAAAGGGACATCTAAGATGCTCAAAAAGGATAAACAAGGGAGATACATATGCATAATCATGAGCATAAGGGTATGAGAACATGATCATGAAAATATAAGATCATACCCTACATATCAAAGATCATAAACAAGAACCATAGAATAAATCTTGGAAGTTCATAAGACATAAATCTTGAGGAAATAAATAACATATGCCTTCAAAGCAATAAAATAGAAATAAAACATATAATTTTGGTAGAAACATAATCATATAATATGATTTCCATAGTATCCAAGGAATTGCTTCCAATACCATCATAGTAGTATGAGTTCACTCCCCATACCATCTTGGTAGTCATGGTTTACTCCCATGGCCATCTTAGTAGCATGAGTTCACTCCTCGTATTATCTTGGTAATCTCGGTTCACTTCCATAACCATCTTAGTAGACAAGGTTCACCGCCAATACTATCTTATCTAGTCTAATGAGATATAAATCTTTACCCAATGCATTGGAGGGAGATATGCGTCTCACCCATCTCATGGTGAAATCAAACAAACATGTGCCACAAGATCCTAAATAATCATACTATAACCCATGAAATGAAATGGGTATTATATACATGTAATCATATCATAGAATGTGGAAAAATATTAGTTTCATAGTCATTTCATTATAAATATTACCCGTGAAAAGAAGTGGGATTCAAAAGAATATAACCTGAGAAATAAAAACAGGTTTCATCAACATCATGCCATCAAAAAGTAATCCATTAAGAGAAATAATATGAATGAAAACATTTAATAACTTCCACATAAGGATATTAGTAACACCAATGGATGTTATCTTATATGTTAAATAATTTTTAAAGTTCATTTAGAAACATTTCGTGAGGAAAATATCCTTTCTGAATTGAAAAACAATTTCCAAAACATTAAAAGTATGGAAAACATTTTTCTTTGAAAATAAATTTGAATACTTATAAAGGAATCATTTGAAACTATGAAATGTTTTTAAAATAAATTTTCCTTGAAAATGGGATTTCATGACCTTTTTAAAATATTCTTGATAAAATGTGTTTTGAATATAATAGATTTCCGACTAAAGAGAGAGATAATCAGATTTTACATAAAACATTATATTATGTAATAAAAACTTGGGAAATGGTACTAATACCTGAGTATATCTTGAATAACCATAGATTAAGAAACTTCATGGGTTTTATTTAGATATGGGTTGTGATATTGCATTAATTGTAGCATAATCATAAATAATGTCGAAGAGTGATGAGATTGTTTCAATAAACTCTTATCACTTGGTAACTTGGGATCATTCTCTCCATGAAAGAAAAGGAAATTAAATGATGCTTAAAATACCATAAAATTAATGAAGTTCATTATATAACATGTAAAATTTAATTATATACACCTCTAAAAGAATTTAGGTTCAAAACAAAACATGTCGCAAATAATTAAAATTGAGACGAAACTATTTTACCAATTTGATAAATTTTGAAACCTAATCCCTGTGAAATAAAGATAACATAATGGACATGAAAATAAATATAAATTTTAGTATAAGATTCATATAATAAACCCATAGTCAGTATAAACACCACACAAAAATAATGGGTGGTGAATAAATCATGAATCTCACATAAATATAAAGTTAGATGAAATTTCATTACCTTGTGTCTTGAATCGTATTGTTCTCATTCAAACCACTGGTATAATAAATAAAAATTTATTATAAATATTTTACAGAACCATATTATTATATCTAAAACCATATTTTTTTGATCATTACCTTATATTACACTCTTGTTAACAATCCTATCTTATGGTTTCACTTTAGGTAATATCTTCTTTGTTCTTCTCATGTGTCTTAATTGGTTATATCTTTATTCCTTACACTTATATCAAGATTAAAAAATTTAAAACAAAATATAAATATCATGTATATTAATTATATGTGTATTATAATAATATATATAATATAGATGTATGAAATATAATGCACTATTCATGGAGACGGTAGGACGTACGTACGCATGAACGCTATTTCTATTTAATTATCATGTTTAAAAAAGAAATTAAAAGACCCATATTTATATATATCATTATTAACATAGATTTATTATATCATATATATCATATGTATTCAGTAAAACCATCCTTAATATATTACATGTAGTTTAAGAATGAATCACATCGCTTTGAGGGGGTGGTAGTCCACAATTCCTCAAACGAAATTATCATATTTACACCAAATGGAAAGTAATGAAGACATGTGTTGTAAAATGGAAACATAAGCTTAAATAAATAATAAATAAAATTTATGAAATATATAAATATATTTTTATCATAATTTTCACTATGAGACTTGTTAAAGGAAAAAATGAACAATCCTTATTTAGTGTGGCGGTAGTTCGCCATACACATAAACAATATATTTGTTACACAGTAGATGGAATTGTGTGTATGTTTAAGTTAAAAAATATCATAAAAATAATAATATATTGAAGAAACTAGTTTTTTATACAATCGTAGAATAATTTGAGTGGAGGGGTGAAGAAATAAAATAAAATACGGACGCTTGAGAGAAGATGTTTCCTCGTAATCGGGGAACTTATTTTGGTTTGTGCCAAAATAATTACTTGGATTTATTTATAACCAAGGGGTGATTATATGAATAAGGGATTTCTTTTTTAATTTTTTTTGTCAAATATTGGATAAAACTAAGTGGTTTTAGACGGGTGAAGATGATGTAGAGTTGTTGGCCTTTCATAGGGAAGGGAAAGGACACACTTGGCATTTTTGAAAACAGGTTAGGTGTACCCACATTTTTACATAAAAAAGGCATAAAAATACAAAAAACACAATAATGAATTCTTAATGGCTGAATCACAGCCCTAAAATGGGTGTTTTGCAAATTTCTAGTTCGTTTTGGGTCTTAAATTTATGGTTACCGTATTTTCTCTTCATCGTTGTAATTAATTTTAACCATTTTCACAAATTTTTTAGGTAAAAAATAAGTTGAACTTATTAGATATATAAACTATTATTATTAAAATTATAGAATCCATTTTATAAATTATAATCACATAATTGAAATAAATTAATTTAAAATTAAACCCATAGTTGGGTCGACAATGCGGGTTTTTATAGTAAAAACATTTGAAATTTTGTTATGTTTTTATACCCAAGTTTAAAGTGAAACTGATCTCAACTAATTAAATTGTATTAATTGGTAAAAATATTATATAATTAAAGTTTAAATCTACTTTGAAATATAATTTAAACATATAAATAAATTAAATGAAAAAGTAGTTTTGAATTAAAATCTGGTATTTTTTATTATTCATCCAGAAATGAAGTTTCTTAAAAAAAATTATCCGTAATATTATTTCAACCATATAAATTAAAAAATGAAGTTTATTTTATAAAATAAAATTTATAAATGTGTATAAAATTAATTTTATTATTTTTCACATAAGGTTTTTAAAATCATTTAATTTGAGAAAATTGTACTTTTAAACATATAAGGACTTTACCAAAAAATATAACTTTCATCATCAATGTTTTTTATTTATATAAAAAAATTATAAACAATAACCAAAAATTGGTTATTAATATTCATATAACTATCTTTAATGGCTAGTTATAATTATCACATTTAAATAATTATAATAGAAAAATGATGTTTAGTAGAAACATCAGTGTTGCGTGTAATGTACACCAAGTCGGCGTTGTGTGTAACATAAACCAAGTCAGTGTAGTGTGTAACATACTCTGAGTCGATGTTATATGTATTATACACTGATTTGGTTCCATGTAATATACTCTAAGTTGGTGTCGTGTGAAATAAATGTTTTACTTAGTGAATTTCAAGACATAAATGAAAATTTAATTTATCTAAGAAAAAAAGGCCCATAAAAACATGTGGTGTAACAATCACTTATTTTTTCAATGTCAATTGGATTTTTTAAATTTCTATATTTATACTAATAATGTTATCACTATTCAAAAACTATATAATCAATGATAAAGATCCTTAACGATCATTTAAATCAGATAGGATATAAAAAAAGAAGTGCATGTGTTTTTTAATCCATATTACATAACAATAAATTTAATTAAATCACAAGAAGAATTTAATTTTATATAGTTCTGCTCATTACACATAAATTCATAAAAAAATTTACTAGCACCAACTTTGATGTCAGATTCATTAACTTCTTCTTCCTAGACAACTTTCTTGGGTTTTTATTTCTTGGAATCTTTGTTGGAAATTTCTTGATCAATATTTTCTTTACACTACGAATGTCTGATCTTCTAATTTTATATATGATGAGAGTTCTATAAAGATCATCTCGAGATAGAGTTTTAGGATCTCTATATTCCAATTATTAACCATTACCATCAAACTTATCAGGAATAAATCATAATATATTTCAACTACAGTTTAATCTTCCAAATTCTTACCAAGACATCTTATGGTGCTTACAATGTCATTCACCCTTATATAAAATTCACTAATAGATTAATAAACACTCATTTTGATATCTCCATACCCAATCCTCTATATTTTCATCTTTATATTCATAAAATTTTTTATTTCCTTAGAATATGTTCCTTAACTTCTCCCAAATTTCATAAGTGGTTCCACCTCCTTTAAATCTAAGAAACTCCCTTTTAGAGAGAGATGTTATAATAGCATTTATGGATCACCCATCATTCTCCAGTTTTTATTATCAGAAAATATTAGAGGATAATTCTCATCATGAGGAAGGAAACCATTTATTATAGCATCAAGAACATCCTAACAAACATACGTACGATATGGAAACATTATATCGTTCAAGATATGATAATTATTTCCACCAAAAAATAGAATCCCCTTATTTTTCACATTATTCCGAACAAACAAAAAAACTTCTCCTTTCTTCCAATTTCAACAAAGAGTTAATCAAGGGAACCTTCCCCCAAATACCAAATCAAAGGACCAATGTGATCACTTATAGTGGGAGGGGGTAAATCAATGATATTTTTTCTTTTTAAAATTTATTTTTTCTTATGAAAAAATTATTACATCATGTTGAAGAGTTATTAAATTATTGAAAACCAAACATGAAAATAAAACTACATCAATAAAAGTATTTACAAGGGTCATTACTCAAAAAGAGTATACATTCCTTTACATGTCCAAGAATTAATCAATACAACACAATCCACTAGAGAAACATCTTTTTATATGGTTACAACAAGAAGGTAATATCCATACCCTTTCATTACACTATAATCAAACTACACTTCATGTTCTTCATAGAAAAAAATATGTAACAAATATTTTTTATCAAATTTTAGAAACCATCACTGATAGGCTCATAATTTTTTCAATCTTCTTCCTGTACATATTCTCATTTTCAATTATTATAAAAACTTATTCTTTTCTTTATTACCCAATAGAATGTAAAAATTTATTCTATTATAAGGTTTTTTTTCAGGAAAATTCAACATGAATTTTTTTCTAATATAATTGTACTAAATCATCATTTGATTCCCTCTTAAAACATTTACAATTTTCTGAAACCGATTTAATACGATCCAAACTTATTCTTCTACTTGGATATTCTTTGTTTGGAAAATTCCCTACTCTAAATCTGTAATTTAGAAATTTCATCTGATAAGATTTTCTGATTAGTTCATCTCTAAAAATTTTTGTAGTATTTTAGATTATTCCCACATAAATGGTACACATTGTACTTTTCTAATTTCATCATATTTATAGATTCATGACTTAGTGAAAATGTGGGATTCCAAATATACTTCCCATTTAATTAAATGTATAAACTAAAAAATCATGCTCAATACATTTCAAAAAATTAAAATATTAACAACATTCCTTGAATCTCAGCAAGAATAATGAATCTTTATCAATGATATTAGGAACATTAAATGATCCACATGATGTCAAAACTTTTCATATGTGTAAGAATATTTCACAAAGAACTATATTTCAAACAATTTCATATAGAAAATGTTTTCCGATATTTTTCATATGAATTTTTCATTCACGATTTTTATTCAAAATATGTATCTAAAATTCTCATTTGAAATATCCATTTGAAAAGTTCATCTAAAATTTCCATCAAATTTTCCCCTTTTCTGTCCAAAATATTATTATGAAATTTTTCCATAATTTTAATCCTAAATATTCATCTGAAATGTTTAACCTAAATGTTCATAATTTTTTTTATCTTAAATGTTCTCCCATAATGTTTATTTGAAATTTTTATATGAAATTTACATATGTAATGTTCATATGATTTCTATTTTCTTCATCTAAAATGTTCTTCTAACTTCCATTATTTAGAATCCTTCCTCTATCTACTAGACTACCCAAATATCCATCATAAACTTCATACTAACACAACATTAAAACTTTGTAAACATTTTAAACTTCATAGACATTATAAACTTAAATGCCTTCATTAATAAATTTCCTCATCCAAAGACCATTCTGATTTTGTACACCCCAAAAAACATTTCCCCCTCCCAAATGCATGGATCATGAGATTTTGTAACTCGTGATATTGGACAATTTTATAATAGAAAATGAACAACATATTTTATTATCACCATCCTCTACGTCAGGTAACCATCCTCCCAAAAACTTCTCTAGAAATTTCTGTTCGATCATCTTCACTTTCTCAAGGAAACATTATTTAATATTTTCCACTTTATTAAGGAAACTCCATCCGATATTTTTCACCTTTTTAAGAAAAGTTCTATAATATATACCTGGTATTTCTATAAGGTATGTATCCTTTAAATTTTTGTTTGAATCTTTTGTTTTATTTGTTTAAAAAATTCTAATCACTTAAGGAATGAATTGGGAGTTTCTAGGGATTATTCGGATCCTGGACCTCAAAATCACGATGGAATGATTTAGGTGCATGATTTTACAAAACAGTACCTGGGAGGAAACATGGTCTGGAAAAATCATGTTGGGTGTTATAGGACTCCATAGAGGGGATTGCATGGGCTATGCATAGTTTTTCTAACAGTGCACTACAAGTCAAGAATTTCTTACACCCTTTATAGAGGGGAACACATTTGTGGATCATGGTTAGACTAACTATTCTCTCAAAATAGTGCAGGTAACTATCTTTAGATAGTATGTCATGCATGGTTTGTATAGGGTTTGGTCAACTGGATGGCCAAACCATGGGCCTCTTAATTTTTGGGTGAAATTACATTTTTAAACTTAGATCCTTTAATGAGTGTCACCCCTCTTCCTTCTTATTTTCTCCAGCAAACCCTCTCATGAGTGAGATATCCCTCCTCCCCTATGGGCTAGATTCATTCATATCATCTCTGTCCACACTCTAATTCAAGTGTCATTCTTTCCATTGGATCACTATTGATATGTGCTTCAATCCATTGTCTTCTTTTCTTAGTTTATCTCACCATCCATTTTTTTATCCTCATTCTGGGTCTTTTCCATTATTTTGAAGGGGTTTATCTATTCTTATATTTTCTTCTAATCCAAGCCAAACCAAGGGAAAATAGTGTATAAGGCATCTACTATGGGAATAAGGTAGGTGGACTATAGATTTTCCCTCAACATTTGGTTGTTTAAAACTTATTTACATTTTATTGCATGTGATACCTTTTGTGAATTTGTTCCTAAATTAATAAACCAATTAAATTAAATGTAAAATACATGTTAAAGAAATTACATGACACCCCTATTTATGGTTTTAGGTTTTTGGCCTCAACTCGAACCACCCATGGGGTGGGTTCTTTCTATTAACCATGAATATGACACCCTTGGGTTGAGTTGAACTCCCTTTTCATTACTATGAATTTAATATGAGTAAAAGTGGTTTTTAAAGGTTTTTATCATATTAAAATACCTTTTCATTTATATATTAAAGGAATAAAAAGGATAATCCATTTACATCTGTATGATTATTAAATGGGGTGATGTGTTAAATGATAAAGGGAATAGACATTAATATGGCCCATTATTCTCTTATGTGAATCATTATGATAATGGATGGAATGGTATGATACTAATTCAAGACATGCGGTATGAATCAAATGTAGGAAACATGATATGGAACTACTTTGGGGACTCAGAATATGGAAAAGAATGGGGGTTCATGGTATGGCACCAATGAATCATTTGGCTGCTTCAATTTTCACACCTTGGATCCAGATTTCTTAGAATACCTTGGAAATGATTCTTAGACTCCACCCAAGTCATTACCATGTTTTCTATTAATATGTTATGTGGACTCAGAGAGGATTCCATGTTCATTCTCCTTGGGTCCTAACCTGTGTAGTTCTGATACTAGATTTTCCATATTAGGCTAATGGTAAACCTTTAACTTGATTTATAGTTATACCTTATTTATTGATTCATGATCATATTGAGGTATAGTATACTAGAAGACATCAATTTTACTTTTACCTGTTTTATTCATGTTATAAATTCACATTGTTACATATCATATGAATAGACTGTAATTGTTATATACATCATTGGTGGTGGCCTACTGAGTGTTATCTCACACCCTTTTGGAGCCACTATTTTGTAGCTTGATAGACTTCATGGGTGTAGGTAGGCATATGGGAAAGATCACATATGATGGTGTTTGATTGATTATACAAAGTATCAGGGGAGTATAAGAATGATCAATGGATTGTGATGCTATATGGTGATATTATTTTGTTTTTTTTTAAATTTTGAAACATGTATTATACTGGTTACCTATTTCTATGTATTTGCTATATTTTTTATAGCTCCATGAAATACTCATCAATTTTGATATGATAGTGCTCTTGCAATTGATTATTATTACTATCATCTAGTTGATTTATCTTCTATTTTTTGGTTTATATTATACTTTCTCTTTTTATTCATTTATAATACAACTATGTTACTCTAATCATGAAGGTATAGTCTCCCCACTATACCATCATAGATTCTGACTTCTAGTCGATGGCCTCTAGCATACGAGGAGGAACACTTGAGGCCATGTGACCCATGGCATCAGGGAACCTTTTGGTGGCTCTCGGGCCTAGACATTACAAAGTGGTATTAGAGCAACTTTATTTTCTTTTATTTTCTTTTTCTTAACTCTCTAATTGGGATGATAGACATGATACTATGAATGAGTTAGGATTTTGTTATGAGCCTATAATTGGGAGTAGATAACCCATATATGGTGAGGATCCAAACTACATGGTATGGGACAAATTGTTTTAGATTGTTCTTATTACATTTTCCTTGATTTAAACATTGGGTTACTCACTTGATGTTTGATGTTCTTTATGCTTATAGATTTTTATCCTTGGTTGACATGGAAATGATTTATTTCATCATATATCATGATAGGCACTTTCGGAATTATATTTCATGCATTTTTTCATACAGTATTTTTTTACTATGTGCTTTACCTATATCATGTTTTGGTATCTTTATTTCTATATCCATGAGATTGTTCTAGCATTTCATATAGGTACTTGAAAAATAATTTGATTTTTTAAAATAGATTCAACACTTAAATTTATAATGTGTATTGGAATTTATAAATTAGAAGTGATGACCCATATAATTCTTCCATCTAAAAGGTTTTTATTATATTTGTATTTATTAACTTAAAATGAAACTGATTTTTGAAATGAATGGTCATAGCTAAATGGGGACTCAAATTGAAAATTGAAGGGTGTTTTCCTCAATAACTTTCCTTTGAAACTGTATATACTAAAACATTTGACTTAGAGAAGAGAACTTACTGACCTTAACAGTGGGTAGTAGGTAGTATCCCTTTAGTTCTTATGATCTTTCTGTCACCCAAACATGGATTTAGAAGCAGGATGAGCGGGTGACTCATATATAGGAAATCTTCTACCCGTCATATTTGTATATATATGATCTTTTCATTACTAAAATTTTTCATAGGTTTGTACATATAATTTTTATAGATATAAAACCATGACAGCCTCTAGTTGTGTTCCAAGAGGTTGGCGATGACCATGCTCTGGAGGTGGTGGGCCTTCGGCCACCTGTAGAACCTCCAGTAGTTCCATGTGTGTCACCTCTATTTATACCTATTCTGTGTACTGAAACCAATTTTTTATAGGGGTTTATATTCCTTTTACAAAATGGTCTGGGAATATCTTCGCCTATATTGACTACGGAAGAGATGACGCATGAGTTCCAGCAGCAGAATCCACCCACTTTCTCAGGGGATGGTGGCCCCAAGTAGTTGAGCTATAGTTTGATACTATCTTGTCTATCTGCAATCTCATATAGATTACTCTAAAATGAAGGGCCAAGATCGTAACATATATGCTTTGATGAGCCTCCAAGAATGTGTGGGATGTATTGAACCAGGATTATAGGAATCAATATATTCTATAGAGGTATTTACAATCCATTTTTGTATAATTTTTTCCTGAAACATTGTGGTTGAATGGGATAGAGAGTTTTTGTGTCTAAATTATGGTGTTGTGTCTGTTATATAATATCCATGTCAATTAATAGAGTTTTATTTCTTTTCTCCAATCTATATTTCTGATGAGATCAGTAGGGATGGATGCATTAGAGGATGTCTCAATCATGTTTTTCGATCGTAGATTAAAGTATTTCGGTAAGCAACTATATTGTATATAGTAGACTAGATACATATTACTAAACACAACCTAAGGGAAATGGAGGTTCAGAGTAGGGTAGTTTAGCTTCTCAACCTAATGGAACAATTTCAAGTGGTAGGAAGTGAGGATTTGTGGGATATCATGACAGAAATACCATCTAGATCTTGAGTTCTGATAGTTTTTTTCTTTCACCAGTAGGGTATGTAGGGAAACCTTAGGAGCCGTTGTAATATAAACACAATGGAATGTTTAGAACTCATCAGGATGTGCCATATATAGCTTTTTTATAGGACATTCCTACTATCAATAAGTGGGAGAGGCTTGACAATAACTCTAGGTTTATAAGTGGTATTCCCAGCTCCACATAAGTTCGGGAGCCAAAATATTGTTGATAATTTAGGATTTGGAGGTGTTGGTGGTAGAGGGATCTAGACACAAGTAACACTATGACATCATAGTGGGCCTTCTCGGATTATAGGTTATTTCTCAGCGTCATGGTTTAGGATAGATATATTTAAAACATCATATACCTGAGGAGAAGATAACTGGACAAACTATAGTGTGAGGTATGATCTCTATATCCCCTAATCTATCATCTTCCATTTTTTATATGGGTACCTAAAATTTCATTATTTCTTTTGTTACTATGGGAAGACATGGGCTTGAGATTTAGTGAATCAATGGTATGATGGGTTCGGATACTCTAGTGGAAGTATGATTAGAAAGTGTACTATAATTAAATAAATTTCCCCTCGAAATTGAAGTTATAATTTTTTACAGGATCTGTTTATCCTCAAGATGATGAGTGTTGATGTCATATTTGAAATGGATTGGTCATTTTCTTACAATGACCATGTTGATTGCTATTACTGAAGGTTATTATTCATATCACCATATATAGTAGATATATCCAAAATGGTTAATTTAATGTCTAGGTGAGTCAAGCTAGACCCAATCATTATAGACTAGGTGGGGTGATGGACCAAATTGGTAGAAACTGTGTGAATGATTAAGGTATGTGTCTGATTTATTTTCCTTTATCAATAGACCATTTTAGGGATGTTTTCATGGGTTAATTTTTAGGACTTCTTATAGAGAGAGAGGTAGAGTTTTCTATTGACCTAGTTCCTGGGGCTATATTGGTATCTATTCCTCCTTATTAGATGGATACTATTGATTTTTAGGAGTTAAATTAGTAGCTAGATTACCTAGAAGAAAAGGGGTTCATATGACCTAGTACTTCTATATGGGGTTCCCTAGTCTTTTTCATATATAATTTGAATGAAACCCTTCATTTGTGTGTTTTTATTATAAATTAAATTAGGTGATGGTTAATTATTTTTATCCATTAAACCATATAGATTACCTATTTGATCAGCTATAAGGATCTCGAGATTTCTAAAAAATTGATTTGATATTTATTTATCACCAGGTGCATGCCAGGATGACATATATACATTATAAAATGTTTTGTATTTACTATGGTCTCTATGAGTAATTGGTTTTTTCATTCGGTCTCACGAACATGGAAGCCATTTTTATGGCCTTGATGAATTGGTATTTCCAACCTATTTAGATTATTTTATGGCAGTTTTTTAGGAACACATCTTGTTGTATTCTTAGACTCAACACAATCATACTAAGTACCATGAAATTATTATGAATACATTGAGAGATCATAGTTTATATTCCAATCTCACAAAATTTCAATTATGGATGGATAATGTTCATTTCCAAGGTCACATCATCTCAGATATAGTAGTATCTATGGATTCAGAGAAGGTTAGTATAGTGGTTTCTTGGTAGAATACCAAGAATATATTTTATATCCTAATCTCAGAAGGTTATTCTGGTTATTATATTAACTTAATCTAAGAATTATTACATCCATCTACACCTCTCATAAGATTTAACAAAAAGGGGGTCAGATTCATATGGTTTAATGCATGTGGAAATGAATTTTATGAGCTAAATTGATGGTTGACTTCAGAACTGATATTGATTCTACCGGATCCTAGAAGATGTTATATTGTTTATTGAGATTAATTGATAATTAGGTTGGGACTTATCATAACACAGGGGATCAAGTTGTGGCATTGGATCTCTCTGGTTGATAACTCATGAGAGGAATTATCAAACAGATGAGAATGAGTTAGCTAAAGTTGTTCCTACCTTGTATTTTTTGAGTCACTATATATTGGGAGATCATTTTAAGGTGTTAACAGACCACAAAAGCTTCAAATAAATATTTATAGAGCATGAATGGAAAGATAGAGAGTAAATGGGTTGAGTGTCTCTAGTCATTCAATTTTGAGATAGCTTATACACCTAGAAAAGGCAATGTGGTAGCTGATGCTCGAAGTTAGAAACGTAGACCTAAATTTTATGAGAGACCAATAATAAATGGAAACAAATAGCCCTGTTCTCTGAGATCCACTGGCCAATGCAGGATGGTTGTGGGAAGAATTTTCTCTCTTTCTTAATAATGAATTGCATGCTTATAGAGAGGGTAATGATGAAACAATTGGAAGATCCCAAAGGCTTGGTGCTAAGGTAAAGTGTGGTGGGTGAGAACCCATGACCTAGTTGGACTATTGGGGAGGATGAAATTATATGGATTCATGGTCATTTTTGGTACCAATTGATTTATAAGAGGAACTAATGTTAGAGTATCTTGCCTCAAAATTGGAAGTGCACCCCATTCATACAAATATTTATCATGATTTACACTCGTATTATTGGTTAGTTAGTATGAAGTGGGATATAAATAGTTTTGTTTTCCGATGTTCCACCTTTCATTAGGTGATGACATAATACCAGCGACTAGCTGAATGTTTACATCAATTGTCTATCACCGAGTGTAAATGTGATTACGTCACCCTTGTTTTTGTAAATGGGTTACTAAGGTCAACCTGAGGTAGTGATGTTGTATGGGTCATTATGGATGGGCAGACAAAGGTTTACCATTTCCTTCCTATTAGGGAGACCGTCTCAATAGATGAGCATGGGAGGATATAAATATGTGAGACTGTGTGCCTTCACTGTAATCTATATAACATTTTAATATATAGGGATTTTCGATTCACATATCTATTTTGATAGGTTCTACAGAGGTTTTTGGGGTCATAGGTTCTTTGTAGAATGACACACCACCCTCAGATTGATGGGTTCTTAGAGAATATAATATAGTCTTTAGAGGACATGCTTAGAACATGACTAGTTGATTTTGGGGGTTCTTGGGAGAGGAATGTAGCCATATATGAGTTCACATATAATAATAGTTATCAGATGAAAATACATATGGAACCCTATGAGGCCTTGTACAGTTTCCCATGCTGATAACCACTATGTTGGTAAGAGGTTGGGGAGGAATTGTTACTCAGATCATGTATCATTCATGAGAGTTTAGATTAGGTTCATCTGATCAGAAAATGGATGGCTAGTTCTTAGTATAGATAGAAAAACTATACCAAATTCTATTAATGACATCTAGAGTTTGAGTTCAGTGATCATTTTTCTTGTGAGTATCACCTATGCTTAGTCATATATGGATACCGGGGTAGGGGAAGCTTTTGCCTCATTTTTCTAGGACTTTTGAGATCTTAGAGAGAATTAGGATGGTATCCTATCAATTTATACTACCAAAAATGTACTATTACCTACATGATCTCTTCTATATTTCACATCTTTGTCATTACCATGATGACCATTCTCATACTTTTGATTACGAGGATATTGATTTGGATTATGATGCTTATTTTGAGAATAATCCCATTTGTATCATTTATTGGAGTATGAAATATCTCTTAGGATGGTCATTTCTTCTAGTTTGGGTACTATGGAATAACATATGTTTATAAGACCAGACCTAGGATAGTGAAGAATATGCACATGCCCAATGGCCAGAAATCTCTATAGATACCACACTAACCATTGATGGGAAACTCAAGGAAGAGTTGTTCTATGATGGGGAATTGTATGATCATAGGTTATTCAATGAGGTACATAATATTTTAAATTTTGGTTTGAATACTTTTTTTATCCAGGAACATGTTTCTAATCACTTATGGAAGGAATTAAGAGTATTTGGGGTTTTATTGAGGCTTAGAGCTCAGAATTGTGGACGAAAGGGTCATGAGAGTGGTTTAAACAGATCATTCCCTAGATTCAACGTGGTTTGGACAAACAATATGGGGTTTAAACGTGGTTTGGACAAACAATATGGGGTGTTGTAACAATATGGTATTCATATAGGGAATCACATATATTATTCATGGTTTTTCTAACCAAGTACTGTAGTCCATGCATGGTCTACACCCTTGGTAGAGGGGGACACACGGGCATAGAATTTTTTGACAAACTATGCTCCCCAACCATGTGGGACACTGTCCTCAGATAGTAGATATCACATGGTTGGCTCAAGGTTTGGCCAAACTATTGTCTTATTAATTTTTTTGTTTAAATTTCATTTTTACCATAGGTTTGTTAAATGTGGATTCCCATCTTTCTTTCAATTTTCTCCAACATCCCCTCTCATGCATGTGAGATCCCCCCTCCCCTCTAGACTAGTTTTTTTATATCATCTCCTTACAAACATTGATTTTAGTTTCAGGAATATTGTTGGATTTCCACAATTAAGATATTTGATCTACTATATTACTTTCTTTGTTTCTATCGACATATATTGTGTGATCCTCATAAAGGCTCATTTTTCCTATTTTAGGGCATTCATATAATCATATTTTTTATTCATATCCATGTCAAATCAAGGGTAAATATTGGATGATGAATCTACTTCAAGTATAAGGTGGATTTTCTATACCTTTTCCCTCATAGTCTTGTTTTTTACTCCTTATTTCTATTATTCCACATGCCAGGCCTTTTGGTCATTGCTTACTAAATTAATAAACCCCTTTAATCAAATTTTAAATGCTTGTTAAATATGTACCATGACACTCTTATTTAAGGCTATAGGATGTTGACCTCAACCCATACCACCCATGGTTTTGGTTCTTTCCGTTGACCATGAATATTCAACCCCTAGGGTGACTTGATCCCACTTTAAATTACTAGGAATTGAATATTAGAATAAAGTGTCTTGTTAAAGCTTATAAGAACCATATAAAACCTTTTTATATTTATATGAATGGAAGGAAATTGATAATCCTTTAGCTTGTCTATGATTATTAAATGGTTAATGAAATGGTGGTGATAAATTAAATGATAAAGGGAATAGATATTGATATGACCCATTGTTCCCTTATATGAATCAAGATGATGATGTAAGTCATCGTATGACACTAATGTAGGATACATGGTATAGAACCAATACGTGACACACTGTATGGAATTGATGTGGGGACTCATGGTATACCACTGATGAGGTGGTTTGCAATATAGAACAAACGACCCATTTGGATGCCTTGGTTTTCCCACATGGGATATCTCTTTGTTGGATCACCTTAGACATGATCCTTGAGCTCCACACAAGTTGTTACAGAGTTTTTTTATAGATGTGCTTTGTAGACTTAAAAAGGACAACCTGGTAATTGGCCTTGGGTCTTGACCCATGTATATCTGATACATGATTACTCATATTAGGCCGATGATGATTCTTTACCTTGATTTACAGTTAACCCTTATTTATGGTTTCTTGATAATAGTGGTCTATGGTAGACTGGATAATATCACCTATAATTTTAACTATTTTATTTCTATTATACATCAATATAGTTTCATCTTATCTGCATAGACCTTATTTGTAATAGACATCATTGGTGGTGGCCAACTATGTGTTATCTCACACCGAATTCGGGGTGTTATTTAGTACCCAGAATGACTTCATGGATGTAGGTAGGGATAGTGGAAATCACTGATTAAATAGTTCTTAATTTATTATTCGTTGGAGCAGGGGAGCGTAAGACTTAGCCATGGATCCTGATTCTATCTGGAGACAGTCTTTTAGTTTTTTTCTGTTGATACATGTATTGTACCAGATACCAATTTCTATGTATTATCTATATTTTGTATATCTCCATAACATATTCATCATATTGTATATGATTCTTCACATAGATTTTAATATTATTACTATTTTTCGGATGATTTATCTTCTATTTACAGTAGATATTATGTAACACCCCAGGTAAAAAAAGAATATGAAATTTTTATATTTATCCCTATTTTGTGAAAAAATATTAATATTACTTTAATGGGAACACTATTCTCGATGGCGTACCCAATACGCAACAACGAGTTCCTTTGAAATCTTACGTTGCACTCTAATAATAAAATAATATTATTTTAAATGGTAGTTAACTCATATCCATTGTAATGGCGGGAAAGAATGAAACTAACTAAAAAATGATTATATATGTTTTTCAAATATTTTTACTTTTTACAAAAAATGTTAGAGGATTAAAAATGCGAATGAATCCAATTTTAAGCTTAAACATTCTAATATTCTTTAAAATGTAGATTAACTGCCTTTTGATGGCGAAACTCTTTTAAATCCACTTTTTGACAATTTTATGTGTTATAATTAAAAAAATAAAATTCTTCTTTTGAATCAGGACATCAAAATTCACTTTGTGTAATGTTTTGGTATTTTTCCGATAATGTTCATTTTTTTAATGAATAGTTAAAATGTTGTATTTTCATTCAAAACCTCTTTTTAATCTAATTTATTTATATGATTAGATTATCTTTTGAATTGGTTTTAAAGTGAAATTATAATATATTTTTACCATTTAATCCAATAGTGGTCCTTGAAATTAATTTCACTTTGAAATTGGACTTAAACTAGTGTCAATCTTTTAATAGATACTGTATCATAAAAACACCCAATTTGTTTTGACAGCAGGAATTAATTATTAAATTAATTAATTCAACTTATATGTTTTGAATTTTTTAAAATAGACATCATTTTTGAATTTGGAATATCAAATATAGCTTAGGGTTAATTTTTGGTATTTTTCTGAAAAACTTCAATTTTAGATGAATAGTGAAACCACTAAGTGGTAGTTTAAAAACTGATTTTTCGTTTAAAAGAAACTTTACCACTTTTGTGATTTGATTTTCAAAAATCCGACATACATGGTTGTCATTAAGATTTAAAATGTGGTTCAATGGGATTAAAATAATTTTTTGGTGAATAGTTACTTTTATGTTTTTAATCGTGATTAGAGGTAATTAGTGTAAATTAAGGAAAAACAATGTTTTAATGATAATAAATGACCTTGACACATGTCCTACCCTTATTGGATGAGTCATGGAAGACCAAGAAAATCCATGGGTCAACTTGGGGACCCCATGGATCCACTTTTGTTGGAAAATTACATTAATAACTTTTTATTTAAAGTTAAAATTAAAATGTCACAAACATGTGTTGTTTTACTAAAACAATTTTTACATGGGGTTATAAAAGTAATATTTTTGACTATAAATATTAATTATAAAGATAAAAAGATTTACTACATCATGATATTTTTTTATAATTTTTAAAAATTAAATAAATTAAATTATTTATGACACCATGATGATGCAGTGATTACCTCATTATTTAACGATTTAAATAAAATGAAACGATAATGTAAAATCTAAGACCTAAACTTGTCACAAACCTATTTTATGGGTGGATTTCGAAACCTTATCACCTTATCATAGAAATATATCCTTTTGGGACCTTTAAAATCCGAAAATCATTATATAATAAAGTAATATTATATAACTTTCCAAGAGTTCCCCTCCTCTCCTATTATAAAAGGCCCCCAGCTCTACCACCTTACCCACACCTGTCAAGCCTTTGGATCTGCCAAAACCTGCCCATTTCATCTCTCCACATCTCTCTCTTCATCATTGAAGCCTCACTTTGGGCAGAATCCTTTCCAAGGAAGCCTTTGAGCTCAAATCAAAGAGAAATACCCGATTTAAAGGTAGTGTCCCCTCTTGTGTTCTTATGTTTTATTTTGCTTCTCCAACCCTCTAAACTCTTATTATTCATTTATTTTGTAAAAAAACCAGTATATTAAATATACTATAATGTTGTTATGTGAAGTATTCGAGCTACACTTACACACAACTTCATCTAATGGTTAATGAACATACTGTTTCTGTGGATGGCTAATTTCTGCCTCACGAGACGATGATTGTTCAATCTTCTCTTAAAACCTTTCATGGTGGCCATTATGTTGTCACTATATTTTATATATTATATATATGGTATTTATGTTTTCTATATGCTTCTGAATTTTATATTTAAAACATTCCTTTATGCTTTTCATGTTGTGCAAATGCAATAATTTCATACGAGGAAGTGTGGACTACCGCCCCCTCAAGTGATGTGACTCATTCATGCAATACATGGAATGTATAAAGAATAAAATTAATGAACATATGTGACCTATATAAAATATATATTATACTATAATTATAATATATATCTCTCTCATTTATTTTTAATTCCATTAATATGACAAAGAAATGAAAGTAGCGTTCATGCGTACGTATGGCCTACCGTCTCCATGAACAGTGCATTTCATTTCTGTTTTATCTCAAAATGTTATGGAGTATTATAAAATGAATATTTACTGGATATATATGATATTTAAATCATCAATACTATTCTAGAGATTATTTAATTATAACTACATGGACAATCATTTTCAAACAAGTTCATTTTTGACTCATGTACCAAACATCGACAAAAACGACTGATATGAACTCACATTGTTAACCAATTATTATAACATTATAATATGCGATATTAAATGAATAATAATAGTTAAAATAGTTCCTTATGAAATTATAAATTGACAAAAGTTTATTATTGAGGAATATAAAGAAAAAAACAAGACAAGTCGGACTTGAGGTAAGGGATCCTACCTCTCTCTTTCTGTTTAAGCACTCTATTTTATGTTATTTCCTTTAATCTGATCTTTATTATGTTTGGGGATGTTATTTTATATTAATCTTACAGTAATTTTTATGTTCATATGATGAGAGACCCTATTTGATCTCATCAATCCATTTTTAGAAGTTTTAATTGACACCGTTAGGCTGCCGAGTTTTCGTAAGGGATTTTTCATCTCACTTTTATTCCCGTGACATTTATGCTACATTTTCCACCATTTCCATTGAGTGGTGTGTGTACTGCCCAATATTATACTCTTTGTGTAATATAATTTTGTTTATGGTTACTAACATCTTCATTGTATGGCCCTTCTTCCATGGGGTGTACATTTCAAAAGTTACCCAAGTCGGAAAGGGAACCTTTCACCCTCCTCTTTCTAAAAGACTTATTTTGTTATGTCTTTTAATTCACATAATATTAGGTTGGGATATGTTCTTATATATCCTGATTTATGTCAATTTATATGTCCAAGTTATGAGATACCATTTTTATCTCTCATCAACTCATTTTCTAAATTTTGAAGTGACACCGTTAGGCTGTCGAATTTTTGCAAGGGAACTTCTTAACCCAATTTTGATTCTTTAGGGTAAATTTGTAATCCTTGAATATGTAGTTCTATGAATATGTGTGAATGAATTATGATTGTTTTAAACTTAATATCCACTTATATTTTGTGTATTCGTTTGTCACACATAATTATGTAATTGATTTATCCTTAATCTAAAGATATCGTCTTTGTAAGGGATTTCATCTCAATCTCTTTTCATTGAGGCATATTTTATTTATACACAACATTCTTTATATAGTGTATAAACCCATTTGACTTTTAATTTTACTCAAAAGGAATCTTTTTTATATGAATCATTTTACTAAAAGACAAAAAGTATGTTTCTTTTAACATACGTGGTGACAACGACCTTTCCGCCGCCGTGAGTATTATTTGATCTTTGGTTTCCACAACAAGCCGTAATATTTTTTACAAGTAAATAAATAATATATACTCTTTTATGTATTTTGGTATTGAAAATGGTTTTTATAATGTATTTTTTTAATTCATTATATTTAAGTGATATATTGTGATTGAAATATGGAAATTTTTTCTTTCATTTATAATTGTTTTATGCATTATGATTTTGTAATGGTACTTGGACATTTTTGGGTGGTTACGTGATAAACCATATGACGGGTGGTTTCGTGAATACCAGGACGGGTGGTTACGTTATAACCTCCAATGCATTGGGTATGGAAGTCGTCTGTATGGCTATTCCATTAAGTATGTGTGGAAGTCGACCGTATGGTTATTCAATTTAAGTATGTTTATGTCCCAAGTTACCTTTATTTGTTATGTGTTCTTCATATGGGTTTTATTGTAATCGTTTGGTTACAAAAGGGTATGTAATGGTCTTTTAGCCAGTGAAGAGTTTTTACTACTTCATAAGGGTGAAAATTATTACTTTGGTAAAGTATTCGTGGTTTACTTGTTATTTTAAAAGACTAACAGTTTTCCTTTTTTGTGTATCCTTTACTGGGCTTTTTATGCTCATCCCAAGTTTTCTAAATGTTTTCTACAGGACTTAAAGATGAATAGGGTCAAGGATGGGATCAAGGAAAGACATGATATCTAAAACATAGAACTAGAAATCTTTCTTTTTATGTTTTATATGTTATGGAAACTTAGTAGAAGTTTCTACTATGTAATCTTTTGAGATGTAATAGTTTTTACCTAATTATCTAAAACTCTAAACCTGAAAAGATCCTCAATGTGAATTATTCATTTAATTCAATATTCAGTAAGGTTTAAGGCTGGGGCCTTATAGTTGGTATCAAAGGTCGGTTTAGATAACTTTAGAGGTTAGGGTATTCTCTAAGCATAAGTGAGATTAACATAATGGTCAGGATTTCAGAAAGAGTACTAGTTTTAGATAAAGTGAATGAGTAAGTGTATCTTAGTGTTTATCTTCTTCATTAGTACATGATGGTTTTGTTGATATACTCACACTGACCTTTTTGGTTTTAGTAAATTGTTGGATCTAGCAGGCATCAAAGTAACAGTGGATGTGAAGTAAACTGTGACAGTTTTCTGAGCGAGCAACTGAAAGATATGGGAGCGGAAATGATAACTCTTGTGTTTATCCTCAACCAACTATCTGGAGTCATGAATGACCACCTAAACCTTGGTGATTTCTATAGGGCATCATATATGCGATAAAAAAATCCCTATGGAACTACAAGTAATAATTATAAAGGTAAGTGTGTTCAAAAACCTATGTGTCAAAGATGTGGAAAGAAACACCAAGGAAAATGTTTCAAAGGGACAGAAATATGCTATAGATGTGGTAATGAAGGTCATAAAGCAAGAACCTGCCATGGAAAAATGAAGCATCCAGTTGACTCGAGGAAAGGGAAAGAAGTTCTTTCTGAGGGATAAATTGAATGTTTTAAATGTGGTGTGCATGGTCATTATGAAAACACATTTACTATGAAGAAGTTTCAGGAATGGGATCACCAAGATCATGAAAATATTCATTTACCAATACCTAATGCCATTCCGATTGAGGATGAAGAAACTGAAAATGACCAATCAAAGTTATGGATTTATTTATTAAATTTTATTTTCCTATTTTTGGAATCTTAGGATATGATTCATAATTTTGTTTGTAGAAAAGAAGTATTTCAGAATAAGATGGAAAGGAATGGTTAATGGACCATAATGAATGTTGAATGAGTAAGAAGTTAGCATATAAGAGCTTCAAGAGTTATGGTGAAATTCTTAAGAGTATTAAGTCTCTTTTGATGATGGGGTTACATTAGAAGACTTTTTATAGTATGTGTAACCCTGATGTTTGATATATGAAAATTTTATTCAAGGAATAGTTATCTATTCTTTGGTGGACATAGTTATAAAGAACCATTTGGGTTCATATGATCATTAATTTTGAGGTAATTATGGGTTACTATATGTTCTGATGGAAAGTGAAAGGCATGAGATAAAATTGAGGTTAAATTATGTTATGGTTATTTTTGATGATTTTACCACTTTTTAGGGAATGATTTGAGAATTATATAGTTTGGAAAAATGACAACACGCAGACCATGTGACAACCTGTTGCATCAGACAAAGCTGCGGGAATCGAACCCACAACCAAAGTGCGACTGGTATTTTTCTCCTACCACTGGACTACGTGAAGTACCTGGTTAGTTTGACTAATTTTTTTTAGTTAGATGATTTTATGAATTAAGAGTAAGTTGATTTTGGGTTATCTATGGAAATTATTAACCTATCATGGAGGATATGTGATTAGGTTAATTACCTTTCAATACGAGACTTTAAGAGCAACTGATGTTGTTTGGAGATAAATGATACGATTTAACCTGGAAGACTATGTGATTAAACCTTTTAAAAATTTGGGTTTCAATTTTAGTTTGTTTTACTTATGGTCTTCGTTTAAAATTGGGTTTTTTTGGACAAATTTTGGAGATTAAGAATAGATTTTCTTTTTATAAAGGGTTATCCTTTTCTGGATTATCTGATCTTGTACTAACCTTTTTGGTTTTGGTTTTGGTTAAAGTCTAAAGACATGGGAAGTATAGAGTTCCTTTTTGTGGATTAGGTGATTATCTAGAAGTTGATTATAGTACTCTTAATGTGAAAAAGTCTTCTTAAATACTCATCATTTGGGGAAAGTATGAGTTTGTGTAAGAAATCTAGTAAAATTTGAAAGTCAACATGACAAGTAATTATGTTTCCCTAATATCAAAAATAAATTCCTCAATGAAAAGTAACTTAAATTTTTTTTGTCCGTTAACATTTCCTATTGGGGAATCGAATACCATTTAACCCACCACAAGTTTGTGATTTTCTTGTGGTTAAATTTCTCCTAAACATGTTTTCTATCACTCTCCCTCAGAACATGACCCTTTTCCTTTTCTTCCATATCCATGTTTTCTGACATGGAATCCTAGTATGGGTTAGCTCGGGTGACCCCTGTACTTTTCTTTCTTTCTTTTAAAGTTATATTTTTACAGGTAAATAAATAATATCACATTTTTATATTTATCCCTATTTGTGAAAAAAATATTAATATTACTTTAAAGGGAACGCTATGCTCGATGGCGTACCCAATACGCAACAACGAGTTCCTTTGAAATCTTATGTTGCACTCTAATAATAAAATAATATTATTTTAAATGGTAGTTAATGCCTAACCATTGTAATGGCAGGAAAGAACGGAACTAACTAAAAAATTATTATATATGTTTGTCAAATATTTTTACTTTTTACAAAAAATGTTAGAGGATTAAAAATGTGAATGAATCCAATTTTAAGCGTAAACATTCTAATATTCTATAAAAGGTCGATTAACCGCCTTTTGATGGTGATCCTCTTTTAAATACACTTTTGGAAAATATTATGTGTTATATTTGATAAAATAAAATTCTTCTTTAGAATCGGGAAATCAAAATTTACTTTGTGTAAATTTTTGGTATTTTTCCGATAAAGTTCATTTTTTAATGAATAGTGAAAAATGTTGTATTTTAATACAAAACCACTTTTTAATATATCTTATTTATATGATTAGATTATATTTTGAATTGGGTTTAAAGTGAAATTAGAATATATTTTTACCATTTAATCCAATAGTGGTAATTGGAATTAATTTCACTTTGAAATTGGACTTAAACTAGTGTCAATCTTTTAATAGATATTGTTTCTTAAAAACACGCTATTTGTTTTGACAACGGGAATTAGTTATTAAATTAATTAATGAAAATTATATGTTTTGAATTTTTTAAAATAGACATCATTTTTTAATTTGGAATATCAAATATATCTTAGGGTGAATTTTTGGTATTTTTCTGAAAAACATTAATTTTAGTTGAATAGTAAAACCACTAAGTGGTAGTTTAAAAACTGATTTTTCATTTAAATGAAACTTTACCACTTCTGTGATTTGATTTCCAAAAATCAGACAAACATGGTTGACATTAGTATATAAAATTTGGTTCAATGGGATTAAAATTATTTTTTGGTGAATAGTAACTTTTAAGTTTTTAATCGCGATTAGAGGTAATTAGTGTAAATTAAGGAAAAAATGATGTTTTAATAACATGAAATGAACTAGACACATTCCCTACCATTATTGGATGAGTCATGTCTGACCAAGACAATCCATGGGTCAACTTGGGGACCCCATGAAGCCACTTTTGTTAGAAAATGACATTAATAACTTTTTATTTAAAGTAAAAATTAAAATGTCACAAACATGTGTTGTTTTACTAAAACAATTTTTACATGGGGTTATACAAGTCATATTTTTTACTATAATTATTAATTGTAAAGATAAAAATATTTACTACATCATGATATTTATTTATAATTTTTAGAAATTAAATAAATTTAATTATTTATGACACCATGATGATGCAGCGATTACCTCATTATTTAATGATTTGAATAAAATGAAATGATAATGTAAAATCTAAGACCTAAACTTGTCAAAAACCTATTGGATGGGTTTATTTCGAAACCTTATCACCTTATCCTAGAAATATATCCTTTTTGGACCTTTAAAATCCGACAATCATTATATAATAAAGTAATATTTTATAACATTCCAAGAGTTCCCCTCCTCTCCTCTTATAAAAGGCCCCCACCTCTACAACTTTACCCACACCTTTCAAGCCTTTTTATTGGACAAACACTGCCCATTTCATCTCTTCACATCCCTCTCTTTATCATTGAAGCCTCACATTGGTCAGAATCCTTTCCAAGGAAGCCTTTGAACTCAAATCAAAGAGAGTTACCCAATTTAAAGGTATTGTCCTCTCTTGTGTTCTTATGTTTTATTTTGCTTATCCAACCCTCTAAACTCTTTTTATTCCTTTATTTTGTAACAAAACCAATATATTAAATATATTAGGATGTTTTTATGTGAATTATTCAAGCTACACTTACACACACCTTCGTCTAATGGTTAAAGAACATACCGTTTCTGTGGATGGAGAATTTCTTTCTCACGAAATGATGATTGTTCGATCTTCTCTTAACACCTTTCATGGTGGCCATTATGATGTAACTATATTTTATATATTATATATATATTATTTATTTTTTCTATATACTTCTGAATTTTATATTTAAAACATGCCTTTATACTTTTAATGTTGTGCAAATGCAAAAATTTCAGACGAGGAAGTGTGGACTACCGCCCCCTCAAGTGATGTGACTCATTCATGCAATAAATGGAATGTATAAAGATTGAAATTAATGAACATATGTGACATATATAACATATATATTACACTGTAATTATAATGTATATATCTCTGAATTATTTTTAATTCCATTAATATGACAAAGAAATGAAAGTAGCGTTCATGCATATGTACGGCCTACCGTCTCTATGAACGGTGCATTTCATTTCTTTTTATATCCAAATGTTATGGAGTAGTATAAAATGAATATGTACTGGATATATATTATATTTAAATCATAAATAATATTATAGAGATTATTTAATTATAACTACATGGATAACCATTTTCAAAGAAGTTTATTTTTGACTCATGTACCAAACATCGATAAAAACGTCTGATATAAAATCACATTATTAACCAGTTATTTTAACATTATAATATGTGATATGAACTGAATAATAATATTTAAAACAGGTCCTTATGAAATTATAAATTGACCAAAGGTTATTATTCAGGAATATAAAGAAACAAACAAGACAAGTCGGACTTGAGGTAAGGGATCCAACCTCTCTCTTTCTTTTTAAGCACTCTCCTTTATGTCATTTCCATTAAGCTCATCTTTATTATGTTTGGGGATGTTATTTTATTTTACTATTACTGTAATTTTTATGTTCATATGATGAGAGAACCTATTTGATCTCATCGATCCATTTTTGGAAGTTTTAAGTGGCGTCGTTAGGCTGCCGAGTTTTCGTAAGGGATTTTTCATCTCACTTTTATTCCCATGATATTTATGCTACGTTTGCCACCATTTCCTTTGAGTGGTGTGTGTATTGCCCAATATTCTACTCTTTGTGTTATATAAATTCCTTTATGGGTATTAACATCTTCATTGTATGACTCTTCTTCAATGGGGTGTACATTTCGAAAGTTACCCAAGTCAGAAAGGGAACCTTTCAACCTCCTCTTTCTAAAAGACTTATTTTGTTATGTCTTTTAATTCACATACTATTAGGTTGGGATATGTTCTTCTATTTCCTTATTGATGTAAATTTATATTTCCAAGTGTTGAGATACCATTTTTATCTCTCATCAACTAATTTTCTGAATTTTGAAGTGACGTCGTTAGGCTGTCAAATTTTTGCAAGGGAACTTCTTAACCCAATTTTGATTCTTCGGGGTAAATTTGTACTCCTTGAATATGTCGTTCTATGAATATGTGTGAATACACTATTATTTTTTTACACTTAATATCCACTTTTATTTTGTGTATTCGTTTGTCAAACATAATTATGTAATTGATTTATCCTTAATCTAAGGATACCGTCTTTATAAGGGACTTCGTCTCAATCTCTTTTCATTGAGGCATATTTTGTTTATACACAAATTTCTTTATACAGTTTACAAACCCCTTTTACTTTTACTTTTATTCAAAATGAATCTTTTTTATACGAATCATTTTACTAAACGACAAAAAGTATGTTTCTTTTAACGTACGTGGTGACACCGACCTTTCCACCGTCGCGAGTATTATTTGATCTTTGGCTTCCTCAATAAGCTGTAATATTTTTTAAAAGTAAATAAATACCATATACTCTTTTATGTAATTTGGTATTGAAAATGGTTTTGATATTGGATTTTTTAAGTAAATATATTTAAGTGATATATTGTGATTGAAACATGGAAATGTTTTCTTTCATTTATAATTATTTTATGCATTATGATTTTGTAATGGTACTTGGATGTTTGTTGAGTGGTTACGTGATAAACCATATGATGGGTGGTGCCTTGAATACCAGGACGAGTGGTTACGTTATAACCTCCAATTCATTGGGTATGGAAGTCGGCCGTATGGCTATTCCATTAAGTATGTGTGGAAGTCGACCGTATGGTTATTCCATTTAAGTGTGTTTATGTCCCAAGTTACCTTTATATGTTATGTGTTCATTATATGGGTTTTATGGTAATAATTTGGTTACAAAAGGGTATGTAATGGTCTTTTAGTCAGTGAATAGTTTTTACTACTTCATAAGGGTGAAAAGTATTACTTTGGAAAAGTATTCCCGGTTTACTTGTTGTTTTGAAAAACTAACAGTTTTCCTTCTTTGTGTATCCTTTACTGGGAATTTTATGCTCATCCCATGTTTTTAAATGTTTTCCACAAGACTTAAAGATGAATAGGGTCAAGGATGGGATCAAGGAAAGACATGCTATCTAAAACATGGAAATAGACAAGTTTCTTTTTATGTTTTTTTATGTTATGGAAACCTAGTAGAAGTGTCTACTATGTAATATGTTGAGATGTAATAATTTGACCTAATTATCTAAAACTCTAAACCTGAAAAGATCCTCAATGTGAATTATTCATTTAATTCAATATTATGTAAGGTTTAAGGCTGGGGCCTTATAGTTGGTATCAAAGGTCGGTTTAGATAACTTTAGAGGTTAGGGTATTCTCTAAGCATAAGTGACATTAACATAATGGTTAGGATTTCAGAAAGAGTCCTAGTTTTAGATAAAGTTAATGAATAAGTATATCTTAGTGTTTATCTTCCTCATTAGTACATGATGGTTTTGTTGATATACTCACACTGACCTTTTTGGTTTTAGTAAATGGCTGGATCTAGCAGGCACCAAAGTAACAGTGGATGTGAAGGAATCAGTGACAGTTTTCTGAGCGACCAACTGAATGAAATGGGAGCGGTAATGAGAACTCTTGTGTTTATACTCAAACAACTATCTGGAGTCATGAATGAACACCTAAACCTTGGTGATTTCTATAGGGCATCATATATGCGAGAAAAAAATCCCTATGGAACTACAGGTAATAATCATAAAGGTAAGTGTGTTCAAAAACCTAAGTGTCAAAGATGTGGAAAGAAACACCTAGGAAAATGTTTCAAAGGGACAGAAATATACTATAGATGTGGAAATAAAGGTCATAAAGCAAGAACCTGCCATGGAAAAAAGAAGCATCCAGTTGACTCGAGGAAAGGGAAAGAAGTTCTTTTTGAGGGATCAATTGAATGTTTTAAATGTAGTGTGCATGGTCATTATGCAAACACATGTCCTATGAAGAAGTTTCGGGAATGGGATCACAAAGATCATACAAATATTCGTTTACCAATACCTAATGCCATTCTGATTGAGGATGAAGAAACTGACAATGACCAATCAAATGTATGGATTTATTTCTTAACTTTTGTTTTCCTATTTTTGGAATCTTAGGACATGATTTTTTTTGTAGAAAAGAAGTATTTCAGAATAATTTGGAAATTAATGGTTAATGGACCATGAAGAATGTTGAATGAGTAAGAAGTCATCATATAAGGGCTTCAAGAGTTATGGTGAAATTCTTAAGAGTATTAAGTCTCTTTTGATGATGGGGTTACATTAGAAGACTTTTTATAGTATGTGTAACCCTGATGTTTGATATAAGAATATTTTATTCAAGGAATAGTAATCTGTTCTTTGGTGGACATAGTTATAAAGAACCATTTGGGTTTATATGATCCTTACTTTTGAGGTAATTATGGGTTACTATATGTTCTGGTGGAAAGTTAAAGGCGTGAGATAAAATTCAGGTTAAATTATGTTATGGTTATTTTTTATTATTTTATCTATTTTTGGGGAATAATTTGAGAATTATATAGTTTGGAAAAAGGACAACACGCAGACCGTGTGAGAACCTGTCGCTTCAGACAAAGCTGTGGGAATCGAACCCACAACCAAAGTGCGACTGGTATTTATCTCCTACCACTAGACTACATGAAGTACCTGGTTAGTTTGACTAATTCTTTTTAGTTAGATGATTTTATTAACTAAGATTAAGTTCATTTTGGGTTATCTATAGAAATTATTAACCTATCATGGAGGATATGTGATTAGGTTAATTACTTTTCAATACGAGACTTTAAGAGCAACTGATGTTGTTTAGAGATAAATGATACTATTTAACTCAGAAGACTATGTGATTAAATCCTTCAAATACTTGGGTTTCAATCTTAGTTTGTTTTACCTATTTTCTTCGTTGAACTTTGGGTTTTGTTGGACAAATTTCGGAGATTAAGAATAGATTTTCTTTTTATAAAGTGTTATCCTTTTCTGGATTATCTGATCTTGTACTAACCTTTTTGGTTTTGGTTTTGGTTAAAGTCTAAAGACAGGGGAAGTATATAGTTCTCTTTTTTGGATTAGGTGATTCTCTAGAAGTTGATTATAGTACTCTTAATGTGAACAAGTCTTCCTAAATACTCATCATTTGGGTAAAGTATGAGTTTGTGTAAGAAATCTAGTAAAATTTGAAAGTCAACATGACAGGTAAGTATGTTTCCTTAATATCAATAATAAATTCCTCAATGAAAAGTATCTTAAAAAATGTTTTTCGTTAACTTTTCTTATTGGGGAATCGAATACTGTTTAACCCACCACAAGTTTGTGATTTTCTTGAGGTTAACTTTCTCCTAAACATGTTTTCTATCACTCTCCCTCAGAACATAACCCTTTTCCTTTTCTTCCATATCCATGTTTTCTTACATGGAATCCTAGTATGGGTTAGCCCGGGTGACCTCTGTACTTCTCTTTCTTTCTTTTAAATTGATTGTTTTATAGGACTCTTGTTCCGATGTGGGACTTTCAATGATGTTTCCGAGCCCAATTTTAAAATTGAGAGGACACAATTCCCAAAAGGGGGAAGGATGTAACACCCCAGGTAAATAAAGAATATGACATTTTTATATTTATTCCTATTTGTGAAAAAATATTAATATTACTTTGAAAGTAAGTCTATGCTCGATGGTATACTCAATACGCGACAACGAGTTCCTTTGAAATCTTACGTTTCACTCTAATAATAAAATAATATTATTTTAAATGGTAGTTAACGCCTAACCATTGTAATGGCGGGAAAGAACAGAACTAACTAAAAAATAATTATATATATTTTTCAAATATTTTAACTTTTTACAAAAAATGTTAGAGGATAAAAAATGTGAATTAATCCAATTTTATTCGTAAACATTATAATATTCTTTAAAAGGTTGATTAACCGCATTTGATGGAGAACCTCTTTTAAATACACTTTTTGAAAATTTTATTTGTTATATTCGACAAAATAAAATTCTTCTTTAGAATTAGGACATTAAAATTTACTTTGTGTAAATTTTTGGTATTTTTCCGATAAAGTTCATTTTTTAATTAATAGTGAAAAATGTTGTATTTTAAATCAAACCATCTTTTTAATATAATCTATTTATATTATTAGATTATCTTTTTAATTGGGTTTAAATTGAAATTAGAATATATTTTTACCATTTAATCCAATAGTGGTCATTGGAATTAATTTCACTTTGAAATTGGACTTAAACTAGTGTTAATCTTTTAATAGATATTGTTTCTTAAAAACACGCTATATGTTTTGACAGCGGGAATTAATTATTAAATTAATTAATTCAACTTATATGTTTTGAATTTTGTAAAATATACATCATTTTTGAATTCGGAATATCAAATATAGCTTAGGGTGAATTTTTGGTATTTTTCTGAAAAACTTCAATTTTAGATGAATAGTGAAACCACTAAGTGGTAGTTTAAAAACTGATTTTTTGTTTAAATGAAACTTTACCACTTCTGTGATTTGATTTTAAAAAATCCGACATAGATGGTTGTCATTAGGATGTAAAATGTGGTTCAATTGGATTAAAATAATTTTTTGGTGAATAGTAACTTTTATGTTTTTAATCGTGATTAGAGGTAATTAGTGTATATTAAGGAAAAAATAATGTTTTAATAATATGAAATGACCTTGACACATGTCATACCCTTATTTTATGAGTCATGTCCGAAAAATAAAATCCATGGGTCAACTAGGGGACCTCATGGAGCCACTTTGGTTGGAAAATGACATAAATAACTTTTTATTTAAAGTTAAAATTAAAATGTCACAAACATGTGTTGTTTTACTAAAACAATTTTTACATGGGGTTATACAAGTCCTATTTTTGACTATAAATATTCATTATAAATATAAAAATATTTCCTACATCATGATATTTTTTTTATAATTTTTAGACATTAAATAAATTAAATTATTTATGACATCATGATGATGCAGCGATTACCTCATTACTTAACGATTTAAATAAAATGAAAAGATAATGTATACTCTAAGACCTAAACTTGTCACAAACCTATTATATGGGTGTATTTAGAAACCTTATCACCTTATCCTTGAAATATATACTTTTGGGACCTTTAAAATCCGAAAATCATTATATAATAATGTAATATTTTATAACTTTCCAAGAGTGCCCCTCCTCTCCTCTTATAAAAGGCCCCCACCTCTACCACCTTACCCACACCACTCAAGCCTTTGGATCAGCCAAAAACTACCCATTTCATCTCGAAACATACCTCTATTCATCATTGAAGCCTCACTTTGGGCATAATCCTTTCCAAGGAAGCCTTTGAGCTCAAATCAAAGAGAGTTACCCGATTTAAAGTTAGTGTTATCTCTTGTGTTCTTATGTTTTATTTTGATTCTACAAACCTCTAAACTCTTTTTATTCTGTTATTTTGTAATAGAACCAGTATATTCAATATACTAGGATTTTTTTATGTGAAGGATTCGAGCTACACTTACACACACCTTCATCTAATGGTTAAAGAACATACTGTTTCTGTGGATGGCGAATTTCTGCCTCACGAAACGATGATTGTTAAATCTTCTCTTAAGACCTTTCATGGTGGCCATTATTATGTCACTATATTTTATATATGATATATATGGTATTTATGTTTTCTATATGCTTCTTAATTTTATATTTAAAACATGCCTTTATGCTTTTCATGTTGTGAAAATGTGATAATTTCATACGAGGAAGTGTGGACTACCGCCCCCTCAAGTGATGTGACTTGTTCATGAAATACATGGAATGTATAAAGAATAAAATTAATGAACAAATGTGACCTATATAACATATATATTATACTGGAATTATAATATATATATCTCAATTATTTTTAATTCCATTAATATGACAAAGAAATGAAATTAGCGTTCATGCGTACGTACGGCCTACCGTCTCCCTGAACGGTGCATTTCATTTATTTTTATCTCCAAATGTTATGGAGTAGTATAAAATGAATATTTACTGGATATATATTATATTTAAATCATCAACACTATTCTGGAGATTATTTACTTATAACTACATGGACAATCATTTTCAAACAAGTTCATTTTTGACTCATGTACCAAACATCGACAAAAACGTCAGATATGAACAGACATTATTAACCAATTATTATAACATTATAATATGTGATATGAACTGAATAATAATTTTTAAAATTTTTCCTTAAGAAATTATAAATTGACCAAAGTTTATTATTCAGGAATATAAAGAAACAAACAAGACATGTCAGACTTGAGGTAAGAGATCCTACCTCTCTCTTTCTTTTTAAGAACTCTCTTTTATGTCATTTCCTTTAAGCTCATCTTTATTATGTTTCGGGATGTTATTTTATATTACTATTACTGTAATTTTTTATTTTCATATGATTAGAGACCCTATTTTATCTCATCAATCCATTTTTGGAAGTTTTAAGTGGCGTCGTTAGGCTGCCGAGTTTTCGTAAGGGATTTTTAATCTCACTTTTATTCCCGTGACATTTATGCTATGTTTGCCACCATTTCCTTTTAGTAGGGTGTGTACTTACCATTATTATACTCTTTGTGTAATATAATTTCGTTTATGGGTATTCACATCTTCATTGTATGACCCTTCTTCCATGGGGTGTACATTTCGAAAGTTACCTAAGTCGGAAAGGGAACCTTTCACCCTCCTCTTTCTGAAAGACTTCTTTTGTTTTGTCTTTTAATTCACATACAATTAGGTTGGGATATGTTCTTATATATCTTTATTGATGTAAATTTTATTTCCAAGTGATGAGATACCATTTTTATCTCTCATCAACTCATTATCTGAATTATGAAGTGACGCCGTTAGGCTGTCAAATTTTTGCAAAGGAACTTCTTAACCCAATTTTGATTCTTTGGGGTAAATTTTTCCTCCTTGAGTATGTAGTTAAATGAATATGTGTGAATGAACTATGATTTTTTTACACATAATATCCACTTATATTTGGTGTATTTGTTTGTCACACATAATTATGTATTTGATTTATCCTTAATCTAATGATATAGTCTTTGTAAGGGACTTCGTCTCAATCTCTTTTCATTGAGGCATATTTTGTTTATACACATCTTTCTTTATACAGTGTATAAACCCCTTTGACTTTTACTTTTATTCAAAAGGAATTTTTTTTATACGAATCATTTTACTAAATGACCAAAAGTATGTTTCTTTTAACATACGTGGTGATAACAACCTTTCCGCCGCCGCGAGTATTATTTGATCTTTGGCTTCCTCAACAAGCCGTAATATTTTTTAAAAGTAAATAAGTACCATATAATCTTTTATGTATTTTAGTATTGAAAATGGTTTTGATAATGTATTTGTTAAGTCAATATATTTAAGTGATATATTGTGTTTGAAATATGGAAATTTTTTCTTTCATTTATAATTGTTTTATGTATTATTATTTTTTAATGGTACTTGGACATTTTTCGGGTGGTTACGTGATAAACCATATGACACGTGGTGTCGTGAATACCAGGACAGGTGGTTATGTTATAACCTCCAATGCATTGGGTATGGAAGTCGGCCATATGGCTATTCCATTAAGTATGTGTGGAAGTCGACCGTATGGTTATTCAATTTAAGTATGTTTATATCCCAAGTTACCTTTATATGTTATGTGTTCTTTATATGGGTTTTATGGTAATCGTTTGGTTACAAAAGGGTAAGTAATGGTCTTTTAGTCAGTGAAGAGTTTTTACTACTTCATAAGGGTGAAAAGTATTACTTTGGTAAAGTATTCATGGTTTACTTGTTTTTTTGAAAAACTAACAGTTTTACTTCTTTGTGTATCCTTTACTGGTATTTTTATGCCCATCCCAAGTTTTTTAAATGTTTTCCACAGGACTTAAAGATGAATAGTGTCAAGGATGGGATCAAGGAAACACATGATATCTAAAACATGCAACTAGACATGTTTCTTTTTAAGTTTTCTTTATGTTATGGAAACTTAGTAGAAGTGTCTACTATGTAATCTTTTGAGATGTAATAGTTTTGACCTAATTCTCTAAAACTCTAAACCTGAAAATATCCTCAATGTGAATTATTCATTTAATTCAATATTAAGTAAGGTTTAAGGTCGGGGCATTATATATTATGTTTCCTCATTTTATCATTTATGATATCATTGTGTTATTGTGAACATGATGATATAGTCTCCCCACTATATCATAATAGACCCTCACTCTTAGTCAAAAGCCTATAGCATATGGGGAGGCATTCTTGATGCTATGTGACCAACCAGATTGGGGAACAGTTTAGTGGCTCTTGGGTCTGAACATTAAAAGTTCATCTGATCTTTTTCACTTTCTTAAAAAATGTTTGTCTGATATGTTTCTCTTTTTAATAAATTTCATCCAATTTTTTCACTTTATTAATAAAATTTCATCCAATATTTTTCAATTTGTTGAGAAATTTTCAACTAATCCTTTTCACATTTTAAGTAAAATTGATTTGATCTTTTTTACATTGTTAAAAAAATGTTCATCTACTATTTTTTCAACCTCTTAATGAAATTCTATTCAATATTGTTTACTTACTTAATAAAGGTTTTTATGTTTTAATTTTTTACCAAACCATATAAAATGGTGTGCCCTTTTTTAAGAAAGCAAAAGTAAACCATCTCCTCTAAACCTTTTTTTTCAAAAAAAAAAGACTACCTAAATTCTTTAAAATAACTTCCCAATACCTATAAAACTTTTTCTTCCAACTTGGTCCTATCATCATTAGGATATATAGAGAGATAAAAGGTGGTAATTGTTTTGAGAACTTTCATAATTCCCAGATGAAAACACTACTATTTAAGTGAATTTTAATTAATTACAACAACATGGGAGTTAGTTTGATCCCTATGAATTACTCTCTACCTTAGGATTTTGTGTTGGAACTCTTGTTAAATATTTTTAAATAATTATTTGAGATCATCAGTTTTCTTATCCAACAAATCACCCCAATTGGATTGATCCTCAAGATTTTGATTATAAGGAGAGAGAACACAATAGAATTTATCCATCAATAGATGAGGAGAAAGTTCATGATTGAGACATTTTCTTAGAAGTCTCTTTAACCTATCCCAAATCATGTGAAAAAATTCATCCTCATCTTGAACGAAACTAGTGATTCTATTCCTCACTTCTATGGTTGTGTTTCTAGGATAAACCATAGTAACAAAGTAATTGAAAAGTTAGTCCCATGTGTATACGATTTCTTCATCAATGTTATAGTACCGGCTTTAAGACATATTATTTTGAAAAATAATAACATACTCAAATCAATCCCCTCCTCACAATTTCCTGGAAATTTTAGTTATTAAAACATGATTTAAAAACTTCAAATGAATTTAAGAGAATACTCATTGGACTTGACCCTAAAGGAGGCACACATGGAGAGGTAATATTGAATCATCTAATAATTACTAAAACTAGGGGATAACAGTATGGAAGATGAACTTTTTAAAATAGTGGCTAGAAGGAAAACCCTTAGTTTAGGCCTCTCGACATTGTCATTCCTAGGTTGATATCAAACCATATTTTCAACCCCCCCCCCCCCCGAAGCTCCGTAAATTTCTATATTTATATTTTACATTTCAAGTTTTTATTATTTTTATCAAGGGCATATATATATTTTTTTTATTTTGGGTACTAGTTTTTGATGTTCATAATTATCCCATTCCCCTGTGTGAAAAAAATTCAGGTCAAACAGTTTTGAAAATATAAAAAAAAGAAAATAGTGTATTTTTTTAGAATTTTTTATAGATTTTTTAAGAAAAGATTTAAAATTATTTCCAGCAAGAACCTTCCCCGTCAAAAGAGACAAAATTTATCATGTCATAATTAAGAACATTTCTAATTGATTCAGTAAAAACCTATTAACAGTATTATAGTAAAAGTAGGAATATCGAACCATATATAAGGTATAATAAATTTGAAAAAAAAATAAATAAAATAATACCAAAATCAAAAAGTAACAATCATGAGAAAACAAGGTGAAATGATATAACTGATAAAATTATTGATGTGTAAATATGTGTGGTGATTTAAAAAAGAGAGAGAGACTCAAGTTACTAGAAAAAATGTTGAAAAGTTGATTTTAGGAGAAATTGGTTAGGTTGAGTTGGTAAAATATTATTGTTTATATTATAAATAAAACTCAAAGGTATCAAATTTCATGTTAAATATGTGTTGTTAAGTGACCTTTATCAAATAATGTAATCTCTTTAATATAATTGAGAATAGATATAAACTCATAATATAGGAGAATAAAACAAATTCTTTTTAAAATTTATGTATTTATGTTGATGTAAATGAGGTGTAAAGATTTCATAATCTTCACCTGTGAGTACTTGAAGTAGGGAAACAATAAATCTGAAGAATAATTGAATCAAGTAATAACACTATATAAATATATCTTGTTGTGAAATTATATCAATACTATCGATAATATGTGGATTAAAATAGAATTGGAAACTGATTTTCAACCTCCTAATAAATTAAACTCTAGCTTCATCTGTCAAAAAGTTACTAGAGAAGGAAAAAATTTGGTGAAAATAAAATAAAGAATAACACATACCTATAATAAATAAATTAATTAAAAATTCAAAAAAAAATATCAACTCATTCTACTCCACCTCCCATAAAAATGTTCTGTTACTCATAATCAGAGAAATAATAACAATTACGCTCAATAAATAAAATGAAACAATTGATGAACTGAAGAAGAAATACATAGAGAAAAATATATTCTAGGTTAATTTTAATTTATTAGCCACCCTAAGTGTAACACCACAAGATTTTCTGAAAAATTGTTTTTTCAAATTAATTTAATCTTTTTGATACTTTTCATTTCACGCAACACTTGAAAAAGTTTATTTTATATTAAAGCACTATACCTTGCTTGAATTATATTTAATAGTAAGATAATCATGCACTTCATGAAACATAAATTTCATCTTTATCTATATGAAACACCAAGGTTATCATACGTTACATACAAGACTGACTTTCCTTGATGGTTTGGGTAACACACAAGACCAAGTATTACCAAACAACAATTTGTTACTATAATATTATTATTTAATAGGATATAAAATGGAAATTAAATTGAAGAATATATGATCAATGAAATTATAAATATATATAGTTGAATTCATTGGTTAACTATTAATTAAAAAATAATATAGAAACCAAATGAATAAAAAGGGACAAATTTTATAAAAGTCTATTTTTATGTGAAAAAAGATTATTTATATTAATAAATTAAAATAATTATAATAATAAAATATATTAATTAAATTTATATTTTATATATTAAAATAATTTTTTTATAATCATCCAACATATTTTATTAAAATAATATAAGAACAAAAACAATTTTATGCTTAAAAAGATATATTTTTATAGGGGTAATTTTACTGCTATTTAATAGAGAACCAACATTAAATCGAATTTTTTAACTTTTATAAACTTAATATGTCAATATAAATATCATATTTCAATGATAAACATAAAAAATAGGTTATGATAAATTTTTGGTATTTTTCTACAAGGTTTCATTTTTTTAATGAATAGTTAAAAATACTAAATTTTATTTAAAAATTAATTTTTCATATAATCCACTTATAAAGTTAAATTATATTTTTAATTGGTTATAAAGTTTAATTATATAATAATTTTATAAATTAATCCAATTTAGGTCATTTTAATCAATGTCACTTTGAAATTGGATATAAAAATGTTGCAAACTTTTTTACGTTTTTACTTTAAAACCCACAATGTCGTCCCATTAGAGGAATTATGTTAAAATTAATTTATACCACTTATATGATTATAATTTTGAAAAATGGATTTACTATTTTGATTTAGAATAATTTATAACATATAATAAGGTCAACATGGTTTTTTACTAGAAATACTAGTGAAATTGATTGAAATTAATTACAACAGTTAAGAGAAAAATTAGGTTAATAAAGTACTAAACCTTACATTTAAGACCTAAAAAGTGTTATAAACTTGTCCAAAACTCATTGGATGTCCATGATTCAACCATGATACTTACATTATTGAGTTTATTTAGTTTTGAATGGCATTTTTTAGGTAAAAATGTGGCTATACCTAACGTTTCTTCAAAAATTACAAGTGTGTCATTTCCCATCCCTATAAAAGGCCACCACCTATTCCTCTTCTTAACACCTCTATAATAACTTAGGTTCAAACAAGATCATACCGTTACACTAATCATAATCCCTCCATTCATCTTCTAATCCTCCCTTTAGGAATAAATAAATCCAAGGAAGCCTTTTAGGACAAACCAAAATTATTTACCAGATTAAGAGGTGGTTTGAACGAATATAATGAGAGTCAAGACATGAGGTAATCAAATTTCATCTCACTTTTTATTTCAATGAGATAAATGATTTAATCACTACCCATTCATTTTTTAGTGTGTATAATATCCATGTATTTTTTATGTGATTATTATACTTAAATTTATGTGTATTTACATACCTATTTTATGATATTTCACACACGGAGTTTATATTTCCAAATTTAACAAATTAGTAATGTAATTTTGTAATGATTTTACTTCCTTGAGTTACATGCCATGTTATGCACCTATATTTTTTCATGATGTTTATATACTACCATTTAAATGTTATATCATGAATCATATTATTTTAGGGTTATTTTAAGCTTCATTTAATTTCGTTTTATTAAACAGGGAGCATGGTCCAATGTTACCAATTGGTAAGACTTTGCTGGAATAGTGTCATCACTTTTTGAGATTGTTTATGTTTATGTTTCCTTTGAGAAAATATTATATTCCATATCTTAATAAAATTAATTAATTTTATTATCCTATGGTTATTCATGATAGATTTATGTTTTGGTACCATTTTCCCACTCACTGGTGTATAATACAGTTAAGACAATGTTTTTATGAAATCCTGAATTTACCCTCTCTTTGGTCGAGAATCTGTATTCCTTAAAATTTAATATTTTCTAAAAAGGAATTCCAGTAATACTCTACTATTCTCCTAAAAATATCAAGAGAAATTTTTACCATATTTTTCTTTTACAAATGTTTTCAAAGGAATATTATTTTCTTTTTCTGAATGAGGCATTTTTCTAACACGTATACCATACAAAAGAGATATTCTTTTTAACACATACAACATGTACATATTTACAGATCATCAAATCTCTGAAGATTTATTTTTGTGTTTAAATGGTTAATTTTGAAGAATTTTTTTACAAAGTTATTTTCAAGGAAATTGTTTTCAAAGGTTTTCCAATACTTATTTATAAATTTTTAAGGAAAATGATTTTCAAAAGGTTTTAGGTTTTAAAGATCCTATTTCAAAGGAGAAAAGTTTTTTCCTCAAGAAATGTTTTCAAAATATCCTTCTAATTTATTTTCCATATAAGATAAAATCTCTTGATGTTACTCATTTTATTTTAGGAAATGATCTAAATGTTTCAGTCATATTATTTCTTAAATAGTTCATGTTTTGATGGAATGATTTTTAAGACACCCATTACAGTTCCATGAGGTTTTTTATTTTAAAACGAAATTCATTTCATGGGATATTATTTCATAAAGTGATTATGAAACCTATCTCTTTTCATAGGTTATGATTTGATGAAATGTTAATGATACCCATTTCATTTCATGGGTTATTATTTGATTTTTATAAAACATATATCTTTTTATGGGTTATGATGGGATAAAAGTTTTATTATATTATGGAACATGTATCAATGATTTTATAATTAAAATTGTCAGACCTGTATATCCCTCTAATGCATTGGGAAATGATATGTTGCATATGAGATGAAAGGTTACACGGGTTGTATCTAAATACCAAAAATGATAATGTACTTGGGTTGTATTCCAAGCCTAAAAAAAGAAGGTACATGGGTTTTACAAAAATCCTAAAAGTATGATAGTACACTAGTTATAGACTAATCTTGAAAATATGAAGGTACATGGGTTGTATCCCAATCCTGAAAATAAGAAGGTACATGGGTTTAAACCCAAGCCTAAAGGTAAGAGGGTACAAATTTTGTTATACCAAGCCTAAAGCAAGTACACGGGTTGTAGCCCAATCCTAACAAGTTATAAAGGTCTTGGTAGGTAACCTTGACATAATATTTTCTATTCTTATATGAATTCCACAAATTCTATGAATTATTCCTCAGTTATGATTTCATGGATCATGATGTTTATTTCCTTATGATTCATGTATTATGAACTACCAAGATTTATCCCATAACTCATGTTTTTTATCTTTGATATACTTGTTATGATCTTAAAATGTTAGGATCACATTATCAGACACCTATAGTCATGATTATTCTTGCATGTCTCCCTTGTTTACCCTTATTGAGCATCTGGGATCACCCCTTTTTTTACTTTTCCAGGTTATGAAAATATATTTTAGGTATGATATGTATAAGAGGGGTGCTATTCTTAGAGAACCTAGTGGGATAAAATGTATCTCTCTTATATACCATTTTTCACATTTCCATGTTTCCAAAGGTACTAAACTAATACGGTCTTTGAATTTTTATATGTGAAATTTTATTAAAGTATTGTGAAAAAGGTTATTTAATGTTAATGTATGAAAAGTTAGGGTCACTATTGTTGGTATAAAATAATGTTTTTTGTTATCCTTTCGAATATAATATGATAAATCCTTAGTGATAACCCTAAGGATATATCTATGTATGAGTCTAAGGATAAGAAAACTATAGGAAAATTTAATGAAATTTTTGGTAAATGATAGAGTGAGTGGTTTCCTAGAAATACATCCCTGTTTGGATATTAAAAGTGGATGTGGTAGTTTCACATATGTACCTTGGGGTAAAAACTCTGACAGGATGTTCTGGGGCTGACTCGAGTCAATCTAGTACATGACAACAGGCCTTACTGCAGACCTTATTTGACACTCCTAGTGGATATGATTCAGAAATTCACTAAATCTTCACAAAACATTATGAAGGATTTGAATAAAAAATTACTATGAAAAACCTAGTATAAACCAAGGTTTCATAGATTAAAATTTATGTTCCATGGTTTAGACCTACTATAAGTAATTTTTCATGATTATGTGATCTTCTTCTATGATATGTGTTTCTCACCCTTGACGTTCTTGTGTTAGTCAATGGTGAGAATTAGAATAAACATAGTTAAAATTGAATGTTTTAAATGTGGAAATATGGGTATTATGAAAATAAATTTCCCAAGTGGAAAACTCATAAAGAGAATAAAGATGGTTATTTGAGTATTTTTTATATTTCTGAAGATAAAGAGATTGAAAACGACATGTGAATGGTATGTGATATTCTTCCAGTATTATTAACCTTAATCATAAGAACCATGATTAGATTATGTTTTAGTAACCTTAATACATAATTTATATTTCAAATTATAGGAAAGAGGTATCATGGAAAAATTTGATGAATCCAAAGTAATGGTTTAAGAATAATGTTGGATGAATGAAGTAATTATGTTATGGAATTGAAAAAAAACTACATTATATGAATCATGAAAAATATAAATATTTTCAGTATAAGTTTTCATTAAGGATTGAAAATGATATGTTTAATTGTAATTAATACATAGAAAATGGATATTTTTATTAAGGGAAGATAACACTAATTTTGATAAATATATTGAGAAAATTTCATTTCTCTTGGATAAAGAGATGATTGATTTGGACAATGTAAAATGTATAGAATTGATTGCCCTAGATCTGATTATTGATTGGTTAAAAAAGTGGTCTATGTCATCATAAAATAATTTTACAACATCCCCTCTTTATGGAATATATCCAGTAACCTTTGGAATAAGTAATCATGCATGTTTTACAAAATTATTTATGGTAATTTTGGTTATTACCATGTTCCAACAGAATATATGATGTGGGTATTCACATGCTAGGAATTTGAAATCAAGGAACTAATTTTTGATATACTTGGGATCAATTTTAAGTATATTTTGTGACATTATTACTAATTTTTTGGATTTTCATCATTCATAAGGGTTATAAGGTTAACCAATTATAGGATGCTTAATTTAAACAATAGATGAAGTTTGTGACATTAAATTATTATCTCACCACATGAAGATCCATGCACATTAGATAACCTACTCTAACAATTTTTTGTTGATGGTAACTAATGAGAGATGGTATGAATTATCATGGATCTCGTGATCTGTTATTTCTTCATGATTGAAAAAATTGACTCCCTTTTTAGAGAAATTGTAGAAATGGATCAAGTAAAAAAAAGTGTGAGGTTGTCCTGAAATCACGTAAGTATATATTTTCATGAAAATTCATCAGCTTTAGGAAAATGATCTGTAAATAAAATTTTATCCCAGTAACTTACATATGGATAAATCAAATGGTCCCTTAGATAATCAAAGATTTATGGATTTTTGATTGTCAACTTTATCCTAACCAATTTATCTATCAATATCCATAAGTAATTGATGGTTAGATTTATCTTCAATGTCAATTTTTTCACATCCCACCTAGGTTCTCCATTATTGAAAGCTAGTTATGAGTTACTTGGGGTAACTATTATGGTTCTAGATTTTTTTAAAAGGAATATTTAGTGTAAATTTTAATGAGGTGTGTTTCTATAAAAAGAACTCTCAACTATTAAACCATTGATAACCCAGGCGAATTTTAATGGATAAATTTAATTTAATGGGGGTAGAATATAACATCATGAGATTTTTTGAAATTTCTTTTTTGAATTAATTTAATCTTTTTTATATTTTTCATTTCATGCAATTCTTTAAATAGTTTATTTTAAAATAAATCACTATTTTTTCCTAATTTATATGAAGTATCAAGATAATATTACACTTCACAAAACATAAATTTTATCTTCCTCTTTACATAACTCCAAATTTATCTTATGTTACAAACAATACTGAGTTTCCTCGATGGCTTGTGTAACATGCAAGAACGAGTGATACTGAACAATAATTCATTATTAAAATATTATTATTTAACAATATATAACATGGAAATTAAATTAATGATTATAGGATTAACTAACTTATGAATATATATATATATAGTTGAATTTAGTAGTTACATGTTAATTAGAAAATAATAGGGAAACCAAATTAATATAAAGGGACAACTTTTATAAAAGTCAATTTTATGTGAAAAAGTTGATTTATATTAATAATATAAATTAATTACTATTAGTAAAGGATATTAATTATGTTTATATTTTATATATTCAAAAAATATATTTTTGATAATTATCATATATATTTTATAGATATAAGATAAAAACCAACCAATTTAATGTTTAAACTTATATATTTTTATAAAGGAAGCTTTATCTCCTTTTAATGAAGAACCCAAATTAAATAAAACTTTTACACATTTTATAAGGACCCGACCTTAAAACAATACATAATATTTAATTAAATGAATAATTCACATTGAGGTTCTTTTCAAGTTTAGATTTTTATAAAATAAAGACATAACTATTACATCTCAAAATATTATAAAGTAGACACTTCTACTCAATTTCCATTTTTTCATAAAATAAAAAATCTTAAAAAAGAAACATGACTAGTTCCATGTTTTAGACAGAATTTCCTTCCTTGATCCCATACTTGAACCTATTCATCTTTAAGTCCTTTGGAAAACATTTCAAAAACTTGGGATGAGCATAAAAATCTCAGTAAGGGATATAAAAATACGGAAAGAAAACATTAGTCCATGTATACGTAAGAATCAATGAAATCATACTTTACTCATAAAACATAAGAACTTTAAGATACCTCATGAAATCATAATATTTATGAATAAAAAATAAAGGTAACTTGAGGCATTTATATCATTATTATATAGGGATTAACCCTCATGGTTACATTTGGAATACCCATCGCAGTATATTCCATAAATATCTTCGGAGAAACCTTAGCATTTAACTCCTTTGCATTACCCAATGAATTGGAGAGCTTTCTCATGCTCACCCGCCCTTAGTTTATCATGGAACCACCCGACTTCATAAATAATTTCCAAGAACCATAACATAAACATAACTACTAACGTAATCATCAAGGAAAGATAAAATTCCCACATTGCAATAACAATATAGCCTTTTAAGATATTGAAATAATAAAACCATTCTAAAAACCATTTTAAATACCAAAATATGTAAAAATAGTATATGGTATTTATCTTCCTTTTAAAAACATCATGGCTTGTTAAGGAAGCTAAAGATCAAATAATACTTGCAACAAGGGAAAAAGGTTGTTGTCACTGCTTATGTAAAAAAAAGAAACTTTCCATTTTGTCGCTTAGTAAAATGCTTCGTAGAGAAACTCTTCCATTTGAATGAAATAAAAAGTAAAAAGAGTTTTATAAACCATATAAAATAAAGTTGTTTATGAATTAAAAGATTCCTCAATGAAATGAGATTTATATTATGTCCCGTACAATGATGGTATGCTTAGATTAAGGATAAATTAATTAGATAATTATGTGTGAAAAATATAAATACCCTCAATATAAGTGGACATTACGTCTAAAATAATCATAGGTCCTCCACACATATTCATAGCACGACATAATCAAGAAGTAGAGGTTTAACCCAAAGAATTGAAATTGGGTTAAGAAGATTCCTTATAGAAATTCGACAGCCTAATAGCGCCACTTTAAAATTCAGAAAATGAGTTGATGAGAGAAAAAAATGGTATCTAATAACATGTACATAAAATTTACATAAATAAGGATATATAGAAACATATTCCAACATAAGAATATGTAAATTAAAATACCTAACAAAAAGAAGTCTTTTAAAAAGAGGAGGGTGAATGGTTCCCTTACCGATTTGGGTAACTTTAGAAACATACACCCCATGAAAGAAGGGTCATACAATGATGATGTAAAAACCCATAAATTAAAGTATATTACATAAATAATACAATAATGGGATGTAAATACACCACACAAAAGTAAATAGTGGCAAATGTAGCATGAATATCACGGGAATAAAAAGTGAGATAAAAACCCCTTAACTCGTTGTAATCAATAGAGTCATATGACCAAAATATTAAAAAACCAAATGAATCCCATAATACCATGAATATAAATAGAATAATTATAATATATATTAAATGGAATTACACAATACACCACATGGAACAATGAGTGTCAAACAATGGAAATCTCACGAAATGAAAAGTGAGATAAGAAATCCCTTTACCTTAAGTCTGACTTGTCTTGTTCGTTTCTTTATATTTATGAATAACAAAATTTGTTCAATTTATAATTTATTAAGAACATACTTTAAATTTTATTATTAAATTCATATCAAATATTATCATATTATAATAATTAGTTAATTATGTGAGTTCATATCATAAGTTTTGTCGATGTTCGGTACTTGAGTTAAAAATAAACTTGTTTGAAGAGAATTGTCCATGTAGTTATAAGTAAATCATCTCCAGAATGTTGTAAATGATTAAAATATGATATATATCCATTATATATGTATTTAATGATATTCCATAATGTTTGGAGATAAGAAATGAAATGCACCATTCATGGAGATGGTAGGTCGTACGTACACGTGAACGCTACTTTCATTTTTTTGTCATATTAATGTACTTTAAAACAAAATTAGACATAGATATATTATAATTATAGTATAATATATATGTTATATAGGTAACATAAGTCATTAATTACATTTTTTATTAATTCCATGTTTGTCATGAATGAGTCACATCACTTGAGGGGGCAGTTGTCCACACTTCCTCATATGAAATTTTTGCATTTTCACAACATGCAAAGCTTAAAGGTATGTTTTAAATATAAAATACATAATAATAGAGAAGACATAAATATAATATATATCATATATAAATATATTTCCATCATAATGGCCACCATGAGAGGTGTTGAAAGAAGATTGAACAATCATCATTTCGTGAGGCAGTAATTCACCACCCACAGAAACAATATGTTCTTTAACCATTAAACGGAGGTGTGTGTAAGTTTAGGTAGAATCCTTATCATAAAAACATCCTATAATTTTGATGATACTTGTGTTATTATGGTATCACATAATAAGAAGATAGTGGTGAGTGAAGAAGGAAAATAAAATAAAGAAACTCGAGAGAAGACAGTACCTCTAAATTGGGTAACTCTTTTTGATTTGAGCCAAAGGCTTCCTTGGAAAGACTTATACCCAGAGTGTGGATTCTAGGAGTAATATAGGGATGTGGATAGATAATATGATCAGATTTTGGACTATCCTAGGGCTTGAGAGGTGTGGGTAAATGGGTAGACGTGGGTGCCTTTTATAAGAGGGAGGAGGGTCACTTTTGGAAAGTCTTGAAATGTTACTTTATTATTAAATTATTTTCGGATTTGTGAGGTCCCAAAATAATATATTTCGGGAATATGGTGATAAGGTTTCTAAATCCACCCATACAATAGGTTTTAGACAAGTGTAAGTCTTAGATTTTACCCTATGTTTTCATTTTTTTTAAATTGTCATTAATTAGGTAATCACTGTATCATCATGGTGTCATAAATAAATTTATTTATTTAATGTCTAAAAATTATAAAAAAATACATGATGTAGGAAATATTTTAAAATTTCAAATGAATATTTATAGTGTAAGATAGAATTTATGTAAACAGAATTAAAATTGTTTTACTTAGGATATACAAATAATTGTTATATTTCTCTTCATTTTTAAAAATAATGTCATAAATTTCACCATCACACCCATGTGAATCCATGGGCCCTAAAGTTTGGTATAAAGCTTCCCATGGTCATAAATGACTCTATAAAGAGGATTTTGACACATTTTGGGGTTATTTTATATTTTTATAATATTATTTTATTACCCTTAACTACCTGGTTACTAATTAATCATGAAAATTAAAGATAATTGTCGTCATTACTATTCATAATGTCAAACAACAAGATACATAATTACATAATTTGGAACTTCTGATTAAAAATATGGAATAAATTTTACCAAATTCTAAACACAAAAATTACAGTAATTAATTTAAAAATAATTTCCGTTTTCAAAACCAAAGACGGGTTTTTAAGAGGTAAAATCTATCAAAAGATTCATTTGTTTTTACATCCAATTTAAAAGTAAAATTACATAAAATGACCAAAATTGTATTAAATTATATAAAAAATTTCATTACACCCTAAAACCAATTAAAATTACAATCTAACTATATAAATAAATTGGATGAAAAGGAAATTTTGAATTAAAATGCTGTATTTTTCACTATTCATAAAAAATGAACATTTTCAGAAAAATACAAAAAATTCACCCTAAGATATATTATATATTCCAAATTAAAAAAATATTTCCATTTTACCAAATTCAAAACAAATAAGTTTGATTTATAAATTTTATAGTTAATTTCTGTTGTCAAAACAAATAGCGTGTTTTTAAAAAACAATATCTATCAAAAGATTGATACTTGTTTATGTCCATTTTCAAAGTGAAATTAATTATAATGACCACCATTGGATTAAATTGTAAACATATATTCTAATTAAACTTGAAAACTAATTAAAAATAAAATAAAACCATATAAATAAATTAGATTAAAAGGGGGTTTTGAATTAAAATACAGTATTTTTCATTATTCCTTAAAAAATGAACTTTATTGGAAAAATGACAAAAATTTATGCAAAGTAAATTTTGATGTCTTGATTCTAAAGAAGGATTTTATTTTTTTCATATATAACATATAAAACTGACAAAAAGTATATTTAAAAAGGGTTTTCCATTAAAAGGTGGTTAATCGACCTTTTAAAGAATATTAGAATATTTATGCTTAAAATTGGATTCATTCGCATTTTAACCCTCTATAATTTATTGGGTAATTGTTAAAATATTTAACAAACATATATAATCATTTTTTAGTTAGTTCAATTCATTCTCACCATTACAACGGCTAGGCGTTTACTACCATTTAAAATAATTTTATTATATTATTAGTGTTCAACGTAAGATTTAAAATAAAGTCATTGTTGTGTATTGGGTACGCCATCGAACATAGCATCCCCTTTAAAGTAATATTAATATTTTATTCAAAAATATTAATAAATATGAAAATGTCATATTTCTGGGATGTTAAATCCTTCCACCCTTTTGGGAATTGCGTCTTTGCAATTTTAAAATTGGGCTCCGAAACTTCATTAAAAGTCCCACATTAGAAAAAGAATCCGTAAAAATATCACTTAAAAAGAAAAAAAGAGAAGTAAAAAGGTCACCTGAGTTAACCCATACTAGGACTCCATGTAGGAAAACATGGATATGGAAGATAAAACAAAGGGTCAAGTTTAAATGGAGAGGTATAGAAAATATGTCTAGGAGAAAGTTAACCACCAGAAAATCACAAACTTGTGATGGGTTAAACAGAATTTGATTCCCCAGTAGGAAAAGTTAACAGACAAAGTTTTTTTTTACGTTACTTTTCATTGAGTAATTTATTTATGATCTTAACTAAAACATAAGGAAATATACTTAATTTTCATGTAGACTTTAATTTCTTACTAGATTTCTTACACAAACTCATATTTTCTCCAAAAGATGAGTATTTAGGATGACTTGTTCACATTAATAGCACTATAATCAATTTCTTGAGAATTAGATAACCCACAAAAGATGAACTATATATTTACAATGTCTTTAGACCTTAACCAAAACCAAAATTGTTATTACAAGATCAGATAGTCCCCAAAAGGATAATCCTTTATAAAAAAAATACTACTCTTAATCTCCAAAATTCAACAAAAAGAACGAAGGGTTCAAGAAAGACCATTAAATAAATAGCTATCCATAAAATTATTCCAAGTAATCCAAACTAATATTGAAACCCAAATCTTTTAGGGATTTAATCACATAGTTTTTCAAGATAAATCTTAACATTTATCTCCAAATAAAATCAGTTACTCTTATAGTATCATATTGAAAAGTAATTAACCTGATCACATATCCTCCATGATAGGTTAATAATTTCTATAGATAAACCAAAATCAACTTATTCCTAATTCATAAGATCATATAACTAAAAATAATTAGTCATAATAACTAGGTACTTCATGTATCCTAGTGGTAGGTGATAAATACCAGTTGTACTTTGGTTGTGGGTTTGATTCCCACAGCTTTATCCGACGTGACGGGTTGTCACACGGTCTGTGAGATGTCCTTTTTCAAATACTATTTATTTTTATAACATTCCCAAAAATAGATAAATTCATCAAAAATAACCATAACATATTTTAACCACAATGTTTATCTAATAACGTTCGTTTTGCATCCCAAAATGTATTAACCAGTAATTGCCTCAAATTCAAGGATCATATAAACCAAAATGGTTCTTTATAAATATATCCGCAAAAGAAAATATAATTATTACTTGAATAAAATTTTCATATATCAAACATCAGGGTTACACATACTATTAAAATTCTTCTAATGTAATCCCATAATAAAAAGCGCCTTAATACTTTTATGAATTTCACCATCCTAAAATCTACAATAACTCTTGAATCCCTTATATATTGACTTCATACTCATTAAAAATTCTTTATGATCCATTAACCATTCCTTTCCTACTTACTCTAAAATACTTCTTTCTTACAAACAAAATCATGAATCATGTCCTAAGAATTAAATAATAGGAAGACATATGTTTGGAAATAATCCATACCTTTCATTGGCCATTTTTAGTTTCTTCATCCTCAATCAGAATGGAATTAGGTATTGGTAAACGAATATTTGTACGATCCTGGTGATCCTATTCCCGAAACTTCTTTATAGGAAATTTTTTTTCATAATGACCATGAACACCACTTTTAAAACATTAAATTTATCCTTCATAAATAACTTCTTTCCCCTTCCTAGAGTCAACTAGATGCTTCTTTTTTCCATGGAAGGTTCTTTCTTTATGACATTCATTTCCACATCTATAGAATCTTTCTATCCCTTTGAAAAATTTTCATATGGGTTTCTTTTTATATATTTGACACATAATTTTTTGCACATACTTACCTTTATTATTATTACCTAAACATGCATAGGGATTTTTTTCTTTCATATATGATGCCTTATAAAAATCGCTAAGGTTTAGGTGGTCAATCATGACTCCAGATAGTCAGTTGAGAATAACCACAAGAGTTCTCATTGTAGCGCTGAAATCATTCAGTTTCACATTCAGAAAACCATCACAGTTTTCTTCACATCCACTGTTACTTTGGTGCCTGCTAGATCCAACCATTTACTAAAACCAAAAAGGTCAGTGTGAGTATATCAGTAAAATCATCATATAATACTAATATATAATTATTCATGTTATATAAAACTCATTCTCTTTATCTAAAAAACTATGACTCTTTCTGAAATCCAAACCATTATGGTAATGTCACTTAAGGTTAAAGAATTCCCTAACCTCTAAAGTTATCTAAAATGACCTATGATACCAACTATTTGGACCCGACCTTAAAAAATTACATAATATTGAATTAAATGAATCATTCACATTGAGGATATTTTCAGGTTTAATGTTTTAGAGAATTAGGACATAACAATTACATCTCAAAAGATTATAAAGTAGAAACTTCTACTCAGTTTCCATTATTTCATAAAATAAAAACTCTTAAAAAAGAAACATGACTAGTTCCCTGTTTTAGATAGCATGTCTTTCCTTGATCCCATCCTTGACCCTATTCATCTTTAAGTCATGTGGAAATCATTTCTAAAACTTGGGATGAGCATAAAAAGCTTAGTAAGGTATATAAAAATATGGAAAAAAACATTAGTCCATGTATACATAAGAATAAATGAAATCATACTTTACTCATAAAACATAATCACAATAACATACCTCATGAAATCATAAGATTTATGAATAACTCATAGAAATCATAAGAAATAAAGGTAACATGAGGCATTCGTAACATTCTTATGTAGGGAGTAACCCTCATGGTTACGTTTGGAATACCCATCGTAGTATATTCCCTAAATCTATTCAGAGAAACATTAGCATTTAAATCCTTCATGTTAATTAATTCATTGGAGTGCTATCTTGGGCTCACCCGCCCTTAGTTTATCATGAAACCACCCTACTTCATAATAAATTCCTAAGAACCATAACATAAACATAATACATAACTTAAGCATAAATGAAAGATAAAATTCCCAAATTGCAAAAACAATATAACATTTTAAGATATTGAAATAATAAATCCATTCTTAAAAAAATTCGATAAAAAAATACATAAAAAGAGTATACAGTATTTATATTCCTTTTAAAAACATTATGGCTTGTTAAGGAATCGAAAGATCAAATAATACTCATGGCGGTGGAAGAAGGTCATTGTCATTGCTTACGTAAAAAAAGAAACATTCCTTTTTGTCATTTAGTAAAATGATTTGTATAGAAAATATTACCTTTGAATTAAATGAAAAGTAAAAGAAGTTTTATACACCATATAAAAGAAAGTAGTGTATAAATCAAAAGATGACTCAATGAAAGGAGATTGAGACGAAGTCCCGTAGAAAGATGATATCCTTAGATTAAGGATAAATCAATTGCATAATTATGTGTGAAAAATATAAATACAGTAAATATATGTGGATATTAAGTGTAAAAAATCAGAGGTCATCCACACATATTCATTGCATGACATAATCAAGAATTAGAGGTCTAACCCAAATAATTTAAATTGGGTTAAGAAGTTCCCTTACAGAAATTCGACAGCCTAATGATGTCACTTTAAAATTCAAAAAATGAGTTGATGAGAGATAAAAAGGTTATCTCATCACTTGGACAAAACATTTATAGAAATAAAGATATATAACAACATATCCCAATGTAAGAAGATGTAAATTAAAAGACCTAACAAAAAGAAGTCTTTTAAAAAGAGGAGGGTGAAAGGTTCCCTTACTGATATGGGTAACTTTCGAAACAAACACCCCATGAAAGAAGGGTCATACAATGAAGATGTAAATACCCATAAATTAACGTAAATTACACAAATAATACAATTATGGGAAGTACATACACCACACAAAAAGAAATAGTGGCAAATGTAGCATGAATCTCACGGGAATAAAAAGTGAGATAAAAACCCCATACCTCATTGAAATCAATCGAGTCGTATGACCAAAAGATAATAAACACCAAATGAATCACATAATACCATGAATATAAATATAATCATGATAATATATATGAAGTGTTAGTACACAATACACCACATGGAACAAATAAGTGGTGAATAATGTAAATCTCACAGAATTAAAAGTGAGATAAGAAATCCCTTTACCTAAAGTCCAACTTGTCTTGTTTGTTTCCTTACATTCCTGAATAATAAACTTTGGTAAATTTATAATTGCTTAATCAGATACATTAATGTTTATTATTCAATTCATATCACATATTATCATGTTATAATAATCAGTTAATTATGTGAGTTCATATCATACGTTTTTTCGATGTTCGGTACATGAGTCAAAAATAAACTTGTTTGAAGAGAAATGTCCATGTAGTTATAAGTACATAATATCCATAATGGTTTCCAAGATTAAAATATCATATATTTCCAGTATATATTTATTTAATTATATTCCATAATTTTTGGAGATAACAAATGAAATGTACAATTCATTAAGACGTTTGGTCGTACGTACGCATGAACACTACATTCATTTTTTTCATATTAATGGAATTTAAAACTAAATTAGACATAGATGTATTATAATTACCATATAATATATATGTTATATAGTTAACCTATGTTCATTAATTACATTATTTATATATTCCATGTTTCGCATGAACGAGTCACATCACTTGGTGGGGTGGTTGTCCACACTTCCTCATATGAAATTATCACATTTGGACAACATGCCAAGCATAAAGGTATGTTTTAAATATAAAATACAGATGCATAGAGAGGACATAATATAATATATATCATATATAAATATAGTTCTTTCATAATGGACACCATTATAGGTGTTAAAATAAGATTGAACAATCATTGTTTCGTGAGGCAGTAATTCGCCACCCACAGAAACAGTATGTTCTTTAACCATTAGACGGAGGTGTGTGTAAGTGTATTTAGAATCCTTATCATAACAATATAATAGTATATTTAGGATACTGGTTTTATTAATGGATAAAATAATAATAATATATTGGTTAGTGAAGAAGGAAAATAAATGATAGAAACTCAAGAGAAGACATTACCTCTAAATTGGGTAACTCTTTTTGATTTGAACCAAAGGCTTCTTTGGAAAAACTTCTTCCCAAAGTGAGACTTCTAAGAGTAAGAGAGGGATGTGGAGAGATAATATGAGTAGATTTCGGATGAGCCAAGGGCTTGAGAGGTGTGGGTAAATGGGTAGAGGTGGGGGCCTTTTATAAAAGAGAGGAGGGTCACTTTTGGAAAGTCTTGAAATGTTACTTTTTTATAAAATGATTTTCTGATTTTAGAGGTTCCAAAATGATATATTTTCAGGATAAGGTGATAAGTGTTCTAAATCCTCCCATACAATAGGTTTTAGACAAGTGAAAGTCTTATATTTTACCTTATCTTTTCATTTTATTTAAATCTTTCATTAATAAGGTAATCACTGCATCATCTTGGTGTCATAAATAAATTTATTTATTTAATGTCTAAAAATTATAAAAAAAATACCATGATGTAGGAAATAATTTTAGATTTCCAATTACTATTTATAGTCTAATATATGATTTATTTAAACAAAATTAAAATTATTTTACATAGGATATACAAACCTTTATTATATTTCTCTTCTTTTTTAAAAATAATGTCATAAATGTCACTATCACACCCATGTCACTCCATGGGCCCTCAAGATTTGTATAAATATTTCCATGGTCGGACATGACTCAAACAAGAGGATTTGGACACATTTTTGGGTAATTTTATATTATTATGATATTATTTTATAACCCTTAACTACCCAGTTACTAATTAATCAGGATAATTAAAGATAATTGCCGTCGTTACTATTCATAATGTCCAAAAAACAAGAGTCTTAATTACACAATTTGGACCTTCTGATGAAAAATATGGAATCAATTTTACCAAATTCAAAACACAGAAATTTCAGTAATTAATTTGAAAATAATTCCCCTTGTCAAAACCAAATACGGGTTTTTAAGATGTAAAATCTATTAAAAGATTGATTTGTTTTTACATCCAATTTAAAAGTGAAATTACATAAAATGACCCAAATTGTATTAAATGATAAAAAAAATAATTAAATTACACCTTAAAACAAATTAAAATTACAATATAACTATATAAATAAATTGGATGAAAAGGCAATTTTGAATTAAAATGCTGTATTTTTCACTATTCATTAAAAATGAACATTATCATAAAAATACCAAAAATTCACCCTAATATATATTTGATATTCCAAATTAAAAATATATGTCCATTTTACCAAATTAAAAACATATAAGTTTCATTAATAAATTATGTAGTTAATTCCCGTTGTCAAAACAAATAGAGTGTTTTTAAGAAACAATATCTATCAAAAGGATGATACTTGTTTATATCCATTTTCAAAGTGAAATAAATTCTAGTGACCACCATTGGATTAAATGGTAAAAATATATTCTAATTAAACATTAAAACCAATTAAAAATATAATATAACCATATAAAAAAATTATATTAAAAGGGGGTTTTGAATTAAAATATGGCATTTTCACTATTCATTAAAAAATGATCTTTATCGGAAAAATACCAAAAATTTACGCAAAGTAAATTTTGATGTCTTGATTCTAAAGAAGGATTTAATTTTGTTAAATATAACATATAAAAGTTACAAATGGTATATTTAAAAATGGTTTTCCATCAAAAGGCGGTTAATCGACCTTTTAAGGAATATTAGAATATTTATGCATAAAATTGGATTCATTCGCATTTAAAGCCTCTATAATTAATTGGGTAATTGTTAAAATATTTAAAAAACATATATAATCATTTTGTAGTTAGTTATATTCATTCCCTCCATTATAATGACTAGGTGTTTACTACCATTTAAAATAATATTATTATATTATTAGTGTGCAACGTAAGATTTCAAAGAAACTCGTTGTTGCGTATTGGGTATACCATCGAACATAGCATCCCCTTTAAGGTAATATTAATATTTAATTCAAAAATATGAATAAATATGAAAATGTCATATTCCTGGGATGTTACAGTTGTATATATATAATGTGTCAAAAAAAACTTCATAATTAAAATAGTAACATGAAAATTAGGTTAGGGTAATTTTTTAGTCTTTTTATGTATGGATTTTTTTTTAATGAATAGTTAAAAATACTGAATTTTAATTTAAAAATGATATTTCATCTAATTAATTTTTAAAGTTTATTATATTTTACATTAGCTGAAAAGTTTAATTAAATAATATTTCTATAAATTTACCCAATTTAAGTTATTGTAATGAATTTCACTTTTAAATTGCGTATAAAAACATAGAAAAAATTTAGAAGTTTTTACTTTAAAACCCCTCAGTGTTGTACCATCATCAGTATTTTTTTAAATTAATTTCAACCACTTCTATGATTATAATTTGAAAAGGAAGATAACATTTTTTGAATAAGAATAATTTATTATTTCAAATAATTTCAGCTTTGTTTTTGACTAAAAATATTAATGAAAGTGATTAAAATTAATTATAATGGTTAAGAGAAAAATTTGGTTAATAAATTATTGAACCTTAAATTTAAGACACAAAATGGCCTAAACACTTTTTCAACAAAAGTTGGTTGTCTATGATTTTCCCATGAACCTTCCATTATTGAGTTTAGTTGGTTTGATATAAATTTTGTTAGGAAAAAGCATGGGTACAACAAACTTGTTTTCAAAAATTCCAACTACATCCTTTCCATTCCCTATTAAAGGCCACCATCTCTTCCTCTTCTTCAAACCCCTAAAACCTCTTCGGTTCTCACAATATCTGAAAAATCAGGTTCCAAAAATCCATTCCTTTTTTTAATTTAATAACCCATTTGAGTATATTGAAATCCAAGTAATCCTTTTGGAACAAACCAAACAGAGTTACTCGATTAATAGGTGGTTTTCACTAGTATGATGAGAGTCAAGAAATAAGGTAATGGAATTTCGTCTCACTTTTCATTTCCATGAGATAATTGATTTACTCACCACCAATTCATTTTTTGTGTGTGTATAATTACCATGGATTTATTATATGACTTTTATCCTTAAATTTATTCGAATTTACAAACCCATTTTATGTTCTTTCACTCATGGGGTTTATGTTCAAAAAGTTTCCAAATCAGTGAAGTAATTTTTGAAAAAAATTTCCTTTCATCAGTAACATTCCATGTTATACACCTATACTTTTACATGAGGTGTACATACTTCCTTTGGAATTTTATATGATGAATCTACTTATTTTCATGATATTTTTGGCTTCATGTAATTTTATTTTCTTAAATAGGTATCATAGTCCAAAGTTACCAAGTGGTAAGAGTTTGTTGAAACAATCTCACCAATTTTCAAGATTATTTATGTTTATGCTTCCCTTGATTAAATCTTATGATCCATCTCCTAGGAACACTCATGAATTTTTTATCCTATATTTATTCATGATATATTCAGGTATTGGTACCATTTTACCACTCTTTGGTATATAATATAGTTAAGAAAATATTTTTAAGAAATCCTAACTTTACCCTCTCTTTGGTTGGAAATCGAAATTCCTTTAAAAAAATTAAAAAGGGTTTCTAAGAATATTATACTATTCTCCTAAAATAATTAAAATAAATTTTTACTCATTTTGTCTTTTAGTTATGTTTACAAAGGAATCTCTTTATGTATTTCTGAAAGAAGTATTTTTCTAGAATTTTTACCATGAAAAAGGAATGTTTATTTTACCTTTTTCAACATATACAAATTTACCCCCAATCAATTCTTTGAAGATTTATTTTCATGTTTAAAAGGTAAATTTTTAATAAAAAGTTTTTAAAAGATATTTTTAAGGAAATTATTTTCCAAATGTTTTCAATCTTCTTTTATAGGGTTTTAAGGAAAATGTTTTTCAAAAGGTTTTATATTTTAAATATCATTTTTAAATAAAAAAAGATATTTACGTCAAAATATGTTTTCAAAATATTATACCAAGTTATTTTTCATTAAAGATAACATATTTTGATGTTAATAATTCCCTTATAGGAAATGATCCAACAGTTCCATTCATATTATTTCATGAATGGTTTAATTTTTTATAGAATGATTCTTAAGATAACCATTTAATTTACATGAGTTATATGCTTTTGAAACCCACTTCTTTTCATGGGTTATAACTTCATTAAGTGATTATGAAATATATCACTTTTCATGGGTGATTATATGATGAAATTTTAATGATACTCATTCCATTTCATGGGTTATGATTTGATTTTTATAATACCTATATCATTTTATGGGTCATGATAGGATGAAAGTTTTATTATCTTATGAAACCTGTAAGAATTATTTTATTATGAGATGGGTGGGACATATATCTCTCTCCAATGCATTGGGTAATGAACAGTTGTATATGAGCTAAAAGGGTACACAGGTTGTAGCCCAAGCACGAAAACAATAACGTAAATGGGTTATACCCCAAGACTAAAAATGACAAGATACATGGGTTGTATCCTAGCCTAAAATTAAGAGGGTACACAGGTTTTAACCCAAACCCAAAAACAATAAGGTGCATGGGTTATATCCCAAGCCCAAAAATAATAAGGTTCATGGGTTGTGGCCAAAGCCTAACTGTGTGAGGGTACACTAGTTGTTATCCCAAGACAGATGTAAGTAAATGGATCATAGTCCAAGCCTAACATGTTATAATGGTCTTGGTAGGTAGAATTGAAATAATACTTTCTATTCTTATATGCATGCCACATATCCCTTGTATTATTCCTTAGTTATGATTTCATGTCTTGTGATATTTATTTCCTTATTATTAATTTCTTATTAACTTCCAATATTTATCCCCTAACTCATTTTTATGATATTTGATAAGTAGGGTATGATATTATAATGTTATTATCATATTATCATACCCCTAGTTTCTTGTTTATGCTTAAATGTCTCCTTTATACCTTATCGAGCATATGGGATCACCCATTTTTATGTTTAATTCCCTATTTTTTGAAGATATATTTCATTTATTATATGTATTAGAGGGGTTCTAGTCTTGGATAACCTTGTGAGAGAATATTCATCTCAATTATGTATTAGTGTTTATATTTTCATGTTTCAAAAGGCATTAAACTAATATGGTCTTTGGGCATCCGTTTGTAAAATATTTTAAAGTATTCTTAAAAAGTTAGGTAATGTCAATGTATGAAAAGTTAGGGTCACTCTATGGAGCTTCCACAAGTTCATCATTGTTATTCTCCTATTTTTTCTCTACTTACTCTCTATATAATTAATACTTATATACTAATTTTCTAATGATATAATTTAGTTTTTAAGAAAGGTAACTATGAACCAACACCTCTTTCCCATCATGAAATTCACTTTAGAGAGTTAATTTCAAGAACATGAGTCATAATTTCTGATACATTTGTAAAGAACTGCAACATTAGGAACTTGCATAGGTGAATATTCACTAAAAATATATTCATTGTCAGTATGGAAACATTATATTGGGTACCAACTTGAATTAAATTCTTCAAGATCAAGCCATCTCCATTTATATAACTTCATCATTTAACAGTAAATAATTCCCAATATATCTTTATTATAATAACGTTTTTTAAACTATTGTTCCTTGGAATCATGCAACTGGAAACTGGTGAGACTTATCAGATAACCAGCTATAATAGAGCTTCATCTTCAAATCTAGGGCCATAGTCAATCCAATAAATAAATAGGTACATCAACTTCATCATCTCAATAAATTATGTTGAAATCGATCCACATGTATTCATCTAGTTCTTTTGGATATGGTCAAAATATTCCAGTATCTTTTATCTTCATTAAAACTTGATGGTCATATTCTAGCCAATTTTATTTGGAAATATATTCTTGATCAAAGAAAACAACCTATATATGGATTTCATTTTACCCCATGCCTTTTATCATCTTTAGTTGGAGTTGACCTTGCGCCATTTTAATATAGGAGGTGTCACAATCATCATTTTCAAATGGAACCAGCAATTCAAACCAATAAACATTGATGTATTCAATAAAAAATCCATAGGACTACATTTATTGGTTGAGATCTAAGAAAAAACCATAAAGGATTTATATCATTACATAGCAAGTAAATGTTCATAAGATGTTTTCATCAAATAAATAAACATAAAGACAAACCAGATAAGGAAAGATATTAAAGAGAAACAAAAAAAATTCATAAAATAATAAACTAACACCCCTCCCAAGATGGATGTGGAAACAAACAAATCTTGGGAAGAAGATGATGGTGTTGAGAAGAGAAATTGGCTTCCTCAATATGTCTAAAAACTGTGTATAAGTTTAATTATTAGAGAGAGAAACAACCCCCCATACAAAATGAAAACCAATATCTATGTTTTTAGCCCTATCAAGAAAAAATTGATTCTTAGCAATATAAATAGTTTCTTGATTATAATATTTGAGAGAAATTGGGGGTAATTTTATCAATAGAATTCCCATGTAAATGGTGATAAATCATAGAAAATTATTGTGTGATCCTATAGAAGGATCAATATTCTACTTTTCAAGATGATAAAGAAATATTTATGTGATTCTTTAACCTCCATGAAATAGGAATGCCACCACTTAATATAAAAAAATAACTAACAAGATGTATGAAAATATGATAAGCTACCCAATAAAAGTTACAGTATTCCATGAGGTTGAAATTTGGTGAATCATTCATCAAAACACTTTATATTGGATGATAATTAAGATATTTAAAAGAAATGTAAGTTGCATCCATATAAGAAGAAAAAGGATACTAATTAAGCTGGATAATATATTGAATGGTATAAGAAATATCAGACCTCGTATGTAGCAAAAAATTAAGATTTTCAATAAGCCTTCTGTAGTTAGTGGTGTTTAAAAGAGGCTCTTCATCAGAACTCTTGGCCTTTAGTAGGGAATAAAATGGAGCATTAGCTTGAGATAGTAAAGAAACTATATATTATTCACATAAATACAGGGTGTAATGTCACTAAAAAAGAATTATACCATAAATAAAATGAACAAACTCAAGACCTATGTAAAAATAAAGGGCACCAAAATCCTTTATTCGAAACACACTATGATGAAAATACTTCAATTAAGCAATTTAATTTAGATAATACCTAGTAATAAATAAATCAACCTCATAAACAGAAATAATAACCATGGAAGTCACATTTATTTTTAATGAAAATATAACGATCATATGGAAAATTAATACAACCTTTGTCGTGTGATTTGTTAGAATGATTAGAATATCACTAACACAATGGTTGTTTAAGACCTTAATGGAATTTTTAGAGATAATAAACTAGATAATTGTCAGAAAACGATAGTCATGGAGAAGGTTTCATATATATATTTCTCCAAAAATATCATAACATAAAAAAAATTATTAATTCCAAATAGAAATAATTTCCATTTCTTTATAATTACAATAGAAATAAGATCTCTTATTCTGGTAAATTTAACTATAGGTGAAAATGTGTACTGAAAATAAATTCACTCTTTTTGAGTAAATACCCAAATAACTAAATGATTTTTAAAATTTTCAATACTCCCATCAGAATGTATCTTAACTTTATAAAACCATTTATAGCTTATATGTATCTTTTCCTTGGCCAATTTATCAATCTCCCAAGTCCGATTTTCTTCCAAATCTGAAAATTCTGCTTTGGTGGCCTATTTCAATATAGGATAAGCATTGGATTGTAAATATTACTTATTTTTAGTATCATTAACCAAGTATCGAAATAGTTTTTATCACTTTTATAGAGATAACTGAAGCAAATAGACAGAAGGGAAGAACAATCATTGGTGAACGTATGGGGGAGAAAATTTGAAACCACTTCACCACATTTATTAGACAAAGGTGTGAAAACATAATCTTTTAGATGCACAGGAGGTTTGGATGTTCTTTAAACATTATATGTGGAGGAAAAGAGTACAAAATAGTGGGTAATGTGAGTTCTAAAGATGAAGCAAGAGGAGATAAGGATGATTTTTTAAGAGGATAAGAAGAAAAAAAATAAAAATAAATTTTATCTAAAATATGTAAAGGAAGAGTGATAGGATAAGGGTTATAAGAAATACTCTGAAAAGGAAATAATGTCTCATAAAAGATAACATTTTTTAGAAATGATTATTTTATTACTGAGAATGATTATGATTTTTTATGATTTTTTTCTAAAAGGTAAACCAAGAAACAAACCTGGATGAGAATGGGAATTGAATTTATCTATCATTGGAAAGGAATTAGAAAATGTATAAAAACATTCAAAGGACCTCAAGTGATGAGGAGAAGTATTTTCATTAAATATAAGTATATAGTGTGTTTGAAAGACAAAACATTTGATGGATTTAAACTAATCAGAAAAATGGAATGTAAAACCAACTCACTCTAATACAATTTTGGAGGGACCCATTAGAAATGAATGAAATGATAAACTTCTAAAATATATCTACGAGTATTTTCAAAAACTATATTTTTTTGAGAGGTATAAGGAGTATAAGTTTTATTAATTATTCCGAAAGAAGATATTTTTTTATCATTAGATGAACCCAATTCAGATTCATTGTTAGATTTAATTATTTTTATGGTAGTGGAAAAATTTGTACGAACCATAAGAATGAATTATTTCAAAGAAGTAAATGTTGAAGATTTAATAGAAATAATATTTACCATGGTAGTAAAATCAACAACTTGAGTAAAGATGTAATTATCACCTAAAATAGGATTTGTTTTGTATAGTCCCCAAACATCAATAAAGATAATGTCAAAATGAGAAGTAGTACTAGATGTACTAATTTGGAAAGTAATCATAGGGTGTCTAAACAGGAATAATTGGTTCAAATAAAATAATAAAAACCTTTATTAATATATGAAACATTTAAAGGTAAATGGATTAGCTTGTGAGAAGGCATATGAACCATTCATAATGACCCAGCTTTACATTTTTAGAATAATTAGAAGAAAACAAAACAATATTAAATGTAAAACCTGTTCTAAAATCACATGAACTATAAAAAACTATATACGTGAGAAAGATGAATAATCCTTATTCTCTTTTAACAATGGTCAATTTTATCCAAAATGAATGGGATTAGAGGGAAACAAATATAATGATTGAAACTAATGGTCCTATGAAATTGAGAAATAAATTTTGAAATGGAAAATAAATTGAATGTAAATAATGAGACATATAAAACATTGTACATGATGAGAGAATCTGACAATCTCACAAAACCCACTTATGTAATGATAATTGACAAACCATTATGAAGTGAATCATTAAATGGAATATAAAGAAAAATTAATTCAATAAAATAAATCTTGTCAAAATAAATATGACCACAGGATTCAATATCGACAATCCATAGAGAATTAGATACTTGAAATGATTAAATAATGATATTACCAATAAAATTGGTATGTACTGCTGCAAAAATAGGTTGATTTATAAACATTAAATTTGAGAGTAAATTAAGGAGTGTCGAATAATGATCAGGTGATATCTAAGAACTTGGACTTGGAGTAGCAACATTATAAGCATCATTATTAACTATATTATTATTCTTATAAAGTGAAAAAAAATTGGTTGTGGTAAATTTAAAATCAGTAGGAAAACCATAAAGATGATTAAATTTATACATTATAGGACCATGTTTCTTACAATAATTTAATATAGTATTCTATGTTTTTATTTGAAGAATAGGCCTTGGAAACTTAGTAATGGGAGAGGTAAAATCTCTTGAGAAAGGAGTAAAAATAGAAGATCTTCCCTTTTGTCTATCCTCTTGGAAATTCATTGAATAATCCTCGTTCACTGAAGGTAGTGGGGAAATCATGCGAATATGTTCTCTAATAGAAAAAAATCATTAAAACCCAAAATAATTTTAATAAGTTGTTGATCATCAATAATTTTTTCAAACTCCTTGATCTCACCATAGGAGAATCCCAAAATAGACTGATGCTAGCTCAATTCATCACAAAAATATCTTAATATTGGTAAAATATGTTGATACAAAATCAATAGCATGGGAAATCAAGTATAGTTTCTTTTGGATCTGGAAATTTTTTTGTTCCATTTTTCTGTCTGACTCATTCAATAAGCTCAATATAGATTGAATGATTTGTGTTAAGATAAAGAACACATTCTGTGATTTCCTTTCACAGAGAATGAATCATTCAAATTATAACCATATTCTTGAAATGATTCTAAATAGAGAAAAAATAGAAAAATGATTTAGGGTTTGGAACATCACCATTAACAAATCCAATATTCTTCTTAGGTGAAAGGGTGATTATCATCACATACTTTCAGAAAGAAAACCACTGCCATTGAAAACCATATAAATGAGAACTAAAACAGGATTATCAGAAGACCCAAAAAAGAAGGTATGAGATGGATCAAGAACTCCATCATGAATAGAAGAAGCATAGGAAACCAAATTTGAAGTTTAATTAGCCAGGATAGAACCCTATAATCTCTTTGATACTGTGTTGGTCAAGAAGTGAGAGAAACCCACAAATTATTTTTATCATTACATTTAAATTCAATGCACAGAAGATCTTTTCTTTGAATAAATAAATGTAAACAAATACTAGAAGGATCCAACAGAAAAATAAAAACATAAAAAATATCGTAAAATAATAAACTGACATCATTTATCCAAAAAAACACTTGAACACCTGGTGTGCACAAAAACTGAAATCATAAGCCAAAACATTGGGGAGAAACTTACCCCTATCAAACATTCAATAAAGAAATTTGAAGAATGGCATCTTCTTATCTAGAATAAAATTTAATTAATTTCTATCTTTTTTGGAATTGGGAATAAAAAATTGGGTAACAATCTTTGATATTCAGTTTTGAGACTCATCAAAATCTCATATTCATTCAACTGACAACATCGTTGGAAATACATCCTTAGTTAGATTTGGTTCATATTTCAAGAACGACAGATTTTCTTCCTTAGTGATGAACTCAGACGGTTCTAGATCACAACCCATCCAAGAATAGGTTCATCTTCTATGTTTTGGTCATACATCATCCTATGGGCTCACTCATATAGTGAAAACTTCTTCATTAGACTCATTTTGTAATGGGATCTCTTCCGACATCGCTCAGATTCAAGGTTACTAAAACCTTATATTATATCTTCTTTAACTACATATTCAACTGGCTAGGTGGCTGATTCAAGTATGTGGTATTTGAATTAAAAGAGAAATGGAAACATAATAATTTGGTTCTTTGAATTTGATTTTCATATATTGGAATTCTCGAAATCGATGACATGAAGGAAAAATGATGAATTCCTTCAGAAATGGTTATGTAAAATTTCAGCCTATTTTGTAATGTGAAATGCTAGTGAATTTGGATACATTGGTGAAAAATTGATAAATTTTATACATCATTATATTTTGGAAAATATCTAACATAAAAATCGAGAAAAAATTTAAAATAAATAAATAAATAAAAACATAATAAGTTAAAAATAGAATGTGTAAATTTAAAAATAAAGTTCATTAAAATATTTAGTTATTTAAATAATATAAATGATATATTGATTCATTTATCCTAACATTTATATAATATTTAAAAAATAAAAAACTAAAATTTCAAAATAAAATTTTAAATATTACAACATAATTAAATAAATCAAAATTCAAACATAATTATACACTTAAAATTAATATCTAACAATGACAATTAAAATAAATTAAGATAAAATAAACATAAATTTTAAGAATTAATAAATTCTTAATTTATAAATAAAAATGCACATTTAAACCTAAAATTCATTTATTTAACATTTATACAACCAATTGACCAGAACTATATAAATTTATTTAAATGGATATCAAAAAATGAAATGAATAAATACCACATCATTCATCTATTCCATGAATAAAATTTGAATCTTTTCTGGCTTAGCTTAAAAATTTGACATAAAGATCAATTTTAAGAAGTGCTTTTAATGATTTCAAGATAGAAATGGTTGATCAAGTTGGGAATATTGGTAGTTTTTTAGTATTAAATTCGGTGTTTGGAGATATGAATAATTTTTTGGGAAACCTGTTTGAGTCATTTAAATCCAGTTCATGACAATTCAGATCTTATACACATAGTGGAGAATAATCTCCATATTTTATAATAATATTAGATTTTATTACTAGTATTTTTCACATCATGAATGATAGAAATCTAAGTTTACAGTTTGATATTATTTCACAACACACTCTTCTAGACAATCAACAAGATATAGTTTCAAATTTAACCTCTATAGAGCCTATTGTTGAATGTTTCATCAATCAATTGGGTGATATGACACACAAGTATATAAATTCATCAAAATAATTTCATAACTTCCTAAAAGTGAATTTGGTGTATGTTTTGAAGATGGGTCAATAATCAAGTTATTTGATTAAATATTGGGTCGGACCATTGAATAGAAATTTTGAGTTGTTGATGGAGGAGATAAAAAAAGTGGATTAGATGATCATAGATTCCATAGCCATCGAATCCTCATCTTAAAAAGATCTTGAGATTGAACATTCCTCCTAAAAACAATATAACATTTTAAACCCCTAAGCTAAAATCTTTTTAAAATTGAACGATTAATGAAATAAATTATTTTATTTAAATTTCGTTTTCCATTATCATTATTTACTTTTATTTTAAGTCTAAGCCTATCTGTTTCTCATAATCCTTTTATTTCTATAAAAAAAATTATCACTAAAAAGTTATGTGATACACTGAATGTGGTTTAGTATACTTCTATAGTATCTTTTTTTATCACAAAATGGGATAAATTTAGTTAAATTCATTATTCTTTTATATCTATTTTATTCTTTGTTTTAATTTTTTGTTATATGAATCTGTTAACTTTTTAAAATTTCTAGGGGAAATATGGATAAACAAAATAGTATAATATTTTATAATATCTCCTTTTTTATAATTAAAACCTAAGTATATTTGTGTTTATTATACTATTGGTTTTTTATCATAAAAATGGGGGATATTTTTTGGCACATGGATATATATCCATCATTTTTGTTAATTTATAATTGATTTTTTATTCTCATAAACAGGCTTACTTTTTTTATTAGTGAGGTTAATTTAGGTGTATTTTTGGATTATATTTATGATAATGTTTATTAAATTTTAATTCTAGAATATTTTTGATTATATTTTGGTTGAATTTTGGTTTTCTTATGTATTCGGGATGTTTGAAAGTAGTCTCGAATCACTATTTTAAACATTATGTTTTAAAAAAAATGCTTGGTTTGGGAACCTAAATTTAGATATGGATCACTACAATTTCACCCTACATTAAAGTTAAGTGTCGAGACTAGGAACCGAAAATATTCAGAGATTCCAATTTTTGGGGATCTAATGTATAGTTTATTAACAAAATTTTTGGAATCAATGTTATGTTGTGAACCATACTTTTGAAGTCTCTATATATAGATAAAATCAATGTTCAATTAGTCATTTATGTAATTTCAAAATATTTTCTGAGATTTCATTAATCATTTCAAAGGAATAATTATTTCTTTATGAGATGATCAAATACTGATTGAATTTCCATTCAATAAGGGATTAAATTGTTACATATTCTTAGGGAATTTATAAATTTGATGGGGTGTTTAAATTCAAATTTCTAATTTTATGAGGGTCATGAATATCATGATTTATTTGGAGATATTTATATATCTATTGGACCAAGATCAATCCTATGTTCAAATTTATTCTTAGTAGATTCATTATGGGATATGATGTAATATTTAGAATAGATCTAATATTTTGAAGTGCTTATGTATGGTCAATTAGAACAATCTACTTTCTCAAGAAGCATGACGCTAAAATCTCTTAATATATTTTTCATTGGTTTTATCATTATGTAGAGGAGAAAATTTTCTACCCATTTAAGATTCTATGATATCTAGTTAATAATCTAAATTAGTTCACCAATGTTTTCAAGACTATACTTTGGAGACAGAAATGCTATTATATGTTTGTGTGTGTTCATCCTGTTGGTGTAAAAGGTTATTTTTATGTTGCACTCTTCAAAGAACTTATACAATGATGATCACATTGAGGTTATAATTTATTGAATATTTTATTCTCTTAATAAGAAGATCCATGATATGTTTTTTTGGAACTTTGAGCTGAACCTATTTTTCTTCAATCAATCCATCATGTTCTGTTAGAGTGTTCACTACTAGTACGTAGTCATGCCGGAGTGTCCAATTATCATAAAAATATGTGGTTATCAATGTTCCCTATAATAGAACATAACTTGTTGTAAGTTATTATCTATTTACACTCAACTGTATAGGTCCCTAATAAAATAACCTCTTTAGTGAAAATGATAAATCTCATAGATAGAGTGTTGTTGGAGTGGAGTAGGTGATTTTTTTACCCCAAACCACTACAAAAAATGTGGTGTTTATTTCTTTTTTTCTGCTAATTTATCTGTTTAAATAAAAAGGAACATTTTTCTTATGAATCATAAAGTGTGATAGGTTTTTATTTATCAAATTATTTTTAGAATTACACAATTCAACCCCCACTCTAGTGTCTCCAAGTTTATTCAAACCAATATTATAAATGATTATTTCCTATGATTACTGGGTTTTAAAATGCAATTTGGGTAGTTTTTTCTCTAATAAGATTTTTAAAATGGGGTTTTTTTTCATAAAATAGGTTATAATTTAAAATGATTGGGTATGTGGCTTTATATGGAGAATGTTTTTTATAAATAATATAGTAAAAAAATTGATAAATAATAACTCATTAACAAATAAGTTATAAGAAATACCTAATTGAATCATATGTTATAGAGTATATTGGATTTTATATGGACTAGTAGGTGGTATTTAAAGAACCATCTAAATGATAGTGAATACTTCAGCTTTGATGTCGAGTAGTGGTTAATGCCTTGATTTGGTATTAATATTCATTCATAAAAAGTGTGGTTGGTGACTAGATACACTTTTTTAGTATTACTTTTATTTTTGATGGTTATAGATATAATGATTTTATGATTATTGATGTTTTAGATCATATTTTAATCTTTTTAATTGGAAATTAGATGTACGAATTGAGATATATTTCAAATGTGTTTTAAAGTATCCATTATAAAATTTTGGTTTGTTGACTTGGGATGCGTAATCGGTTGGACATAGTGATTTTAGGTAAATATGGGAGTTTTAAATAATGACTTTCATGGATTATCTGACGTATGTTTTGGATACATAGGTGTAGATAATATTATAGTAATAACTTATTAGGAAATTTAAAATTTTAAAAATCATTTATTGGAGATCATGTAATGACCCATGTCCCAATTATAGTGATTAAGTTGTGGTCAAAGTATTAATTTTTAATTTGGATCATTTAAATACAGAATCATTTGATTTTTTTAGTTTCAATTGAGTGTAAAATTTTCATTTTGGTATTTGGATTATATTTCATGTGTTTTAGGATGAATTCAAAGGTTTTTTTAGACAAGGATTGAGGTTTTTAAAAGTACAAGGTTACCTATAAAGAGACGAAACTAGTAATTGAAAACTATAGATGACACTAGGTACCCAATGGAAGGTGCATTGGTACCCATTGGACTGGCCAAAATCCAAGGTGGCCTAGGTGTGACACTAGGTACCTGGTGGACCCAAACTTCGTACCTAGTAGGCCAGCCACTATTTTTTTGTCATGATGTTTCACTATTTTTAATCAAATCCTTTTGACCCCACATGAGAAACCATGGGATCCCCTTCAACGTAATTCCCCTCTAGCCACATGAGAACCCCTCCTTGGCCACCTATTAATTTCCTATTCTACCCTATTCATTCATCTAGATTCAATGTTAATCCATGGGTGTTTATGATATTGAATATAAGAGTAATCAACTCATATCCTTTCAACTTTTATTTTCCTGAATTTTCTTCTAACTACTGTTATATTTACTAGGTATCTTGAAATGATTTCAACCACAGAGTGTCGTAATTCATCTGATATTAGGGGGGTTAATTTTACCATGATTCAACGAGTCTATTTTGGGTGTTATATTTCATGTTCATCATTATTTTGATATAAATTTATTAATGCATGTGGTGTTCAAGGGTTATCAAATCCTAGAATATAATTTTGGATGATTTAGTATTGTTATTTATAGGATTAGCTTGTTCTCTATTTGGGATAATTTTATGAGTTTATTTCATAATTTTTTACTTAGAATTTATGTTTCATCTATTATAGTGTTTATTTTTTCTTTTACTCATTGATTTTTTAAATATTTTAAGTTTTTGTAGATGATCATGGAAATTTATAAATCTCACTTATGGTATTAGTGAGTGGTCTCAACCCTATTAGTGATTCTTATCTTGTACATTTAAAACATACTCCTTTGTTTATTCCCTAAAATAATTAATGAACATTGTTATATATTTTAAGAATATTGGTGGATAGTTTTCAAATTATACATTTGTATAATAACTAAAATGTTTTTATCAATTTTTATTATTTTATACCAAGATATTCATTCCCACCTTCATATTATTAGGATTTTTCTATATTAACCAGTATTTATTAACCCAAAAAATATTGTCTCTTTAATGATAGAGTTTATATTGAAATTTGATATGAGTATCCCAAGTTAAATTATGTTATGAACAATTTTTCTCAAGTATCGTGATCATAATTTTTTCATTAATTTAGTCTAAAATGGAAACCTTAACTGTATATTTTATGTCAATCCACCTTGAGTATTGCTTGTGAGTAAGGATCATTTGTTAGCATAAACCTTATTATTTTTTACAACATAGAAATGTTTTCAATTAGTCTTATCTATATTTTATAATGATAAATATCACATCCTATATTTACTTGAATGATCTATAAGTTCACAAACTACACACAACCCTTCTGTAAAATCATGATTCAGTGGTGATGTGGTGGTTGGTTTGATTCAATGAGAAGAAGTTGTTTCCCCTAAAATACCTTTTTATTTTAGAATTAAATTAACAATATTATATATTACACTCCTAATTGTTTATGAGGGGTGTAATTCAATGAAAAATTTATTTAAAATGTTATTCTAAAATGGTTTGTTTTACAAACACTTTATTAATTAAATAATTTTCTTTTCTCATTTTATATTCCATTTATTTTTTTCTAAAAATATATTATTTATTGTTTCATCACATGTCAGTTCAAGAAATAATCATTTCAAGTACATGGGTAAAGTGATGATGTTTAAACTATATATAAAAATAATAATGGGTTTTCAACTTCTTTTGATTATGTTTTACAACTTTATCTTTTATATCCTATTTTATGGTCAAATTTTGTTATAAAATCCTTATATGCTTCCTTGTTTGGTTTTTTTATGGTATTTCTTGAGAATTGAGATTATCAGACATAGTGTTTTATTTGTAATGACATTAGAATATTTGACTAATGAATTATTGGGTTTAATTCCTTTAGGACCATAATATGTTATTATATTTTCATATAATGTTTCTTTCTCTATGAACACTTGATGTTATATTTCGGTATATTGAGGATGTTTTTCTTATTCCATTGTTATTTATCACAATCATGTATAAAACCTTAATATATTAATCAGGTTACTTCATTAATTAATTATGAAAATTTTTATTTATTTATGCCAAGTACAGTTATTGATGTGGCTAGTAATGTACCCAAGATAATAACAACAACTTTGATAATTAATGTGTATGCTAGAAGGGGTAAACAATTATTATATAAACTGTTAGAAGGTTTAAATAATTTAAAGAATGGTAATGGGATAGGATTTTAAAACCGTGAGTATTTTATTCCCATTCCCATGGGATGTAAAATGGATTATCTGAACCCTAATATACAGTTTCATTTCTCATGGATGGGGTTTCCCATATATACCAAAAGCATGATTTTTGTGAGCATAGTTTGTAGGGATGGGTTACCAAGTGACCCTACCTTACTCATCTTATATCCTAGGTGATTGAACGAAGTACGTATGTAATGGTATGGACCCCGTAGTTATAGAAGTTACCCATTGAAGTTTATATAGTTATATGAGTTTCTTCATTATCCATCTGTTATGTTACTTTGTTTTCTATTATTCTGCTATAATTTTTTTGATGACAAAATTTATTATCAAAAAACATGTAAATGATTATTTTTTTTCTACACACACATTTATCACTTTTGTTTTGAGACACCTTTAGGGTTTCACTACTAATAAATTATGCTCACACCATTCATGGACACTTCAATAGACATGCAGTTTCAGTTACAAATTTTTACGTTTGATAGGAACATTGATATCTCTTGGATGTAATGTTTGTATATTAGAACTGGTGCATATAAATGTGATATTTTCAAATAATTATATTATATATATAACATATTTCATACAGTGTGATATAAGTAGTTAATGAATATAACTTATATGAAACAAAATGGTTTTAATCATATATTTGGGGTATATCGTATTATAAAATTGGGTTATATTATATGCCACTTCCATTGCATAATATATTGTATGACTAGTTATATCATAATGAATGTTGTTTTCAATGCATTCCACATTGTTTGATTGCAATGGTGAGTGGAAATTAAGTGTTAACAATTAAATAAGTCATCCATGTTGGTTATAATCATGTAATATTAATTTCACAAGATGAAACTCATAGTAGTATATTCATTCATGTAAGGTTTGTATAAACTATATAAAGTATTTAATCATATGTTATGAAACATTATGAAATGCATAAATGCCTAAAAAGTTTAATTAGTGGGTTTATAACAGTCATTTGAAGAAAATCGGGCATTTGATACATAATTATTACATTATTTTATATGAATATTGAATATATATCACAAAAATAGACACCATAAACCATAAAGGTTTAGTGCCTTTGGAGACTATATACATAATAAACTTATTTCATGAAAGATCTTCTCCATCTCCCATAGATTTGATCTCACTTCGTACCCTTATTTTACATTACCTATTTAAATCCTATCTTCATAACCGGAGGAGAAAAAATGTAAGAATGGGTGAGATAAAACATTCAATAAGGGGAAACATATGAGATATTATTCAATTATCAAAGGTGATAATAGTATAATAATAATGTCATGATAACACGATTATAACTTATGAAAGTTAAAACTGATCATTCAAAGATTATTAATAATGAGTCAGGATATAAGGATTTGTCATAATAAAATACATAAGACATAATAGTGTAGAATCCTCAATAATAAATCATGATTCATGAGAATATATAATAGGCATAAGACATAAATTTTTATTATACACATAATCATTTCTTCAATGATGGTTCACTTCTAAGACTATAATAGTGGATAAATTCCCATAGTGGACTAGGTTCACTCCCCATTCCATAACTTAGTCAATGATCACTTCCAAGACTCTGATAGTGGACAAATTCACTTAATGAATTGGTTTCGTACCCTATTCCAATATATATTATCTCATAAGATATAAATATTAATACAATGCATCACAGGGGTATATAATCTTGATCCCACAAACCACATAATGAAAAACATACATAACCATGCTAAAATATCATAAAAACATTACCTATTTCATCAAAGAAAACCCTATGAAAAAAGAAACTTATTTTATTAACATTTTATTATCACATATTCATAAGCCATGTAAGGGAAGGAAGTTGACAGTATCAAAAATAGTTATTTCATCATAGCTTAATTGACCTGTGGAAATATAATGGGTTTCATAAAAATATTCTTAAAACATCATCTTCATAAACCATAAAAAGAAATGGATTAGTGGAATCATTATATAATATCTCTAGTGAATCATAGTAAATATTTAATGATTGTGACATAGATTAATGATACCTTTTGAAAGAAAAATATCTCTAATGATAAACAGATATTTAAGGTAATTTTTTAAAAAAAACATCTTTTAGGCCCTTTTCTAATACCAAAGAAAGAGAGATGGTATAAATACTTTAAAAACAAGAAATAATTAAAGGAAAAAAAATAATATATTGTGTTTAAAATATAAGGATAATAAAATTTCCCTTATTGTAAATTTAATATAGGTAATTCCAATATAGAATGTCATTATAACATAAACCCTTACCACTTTGGTAACTTTTGATTCATAAATCCTTGAAAGATATAACTTAGAATATAAATTTGAATAAAATTAATATAAATATATTTATGATATAATATATCATATGGGTAGTATATACACTACAAAAATCGGTGAAAAACATGAAACATGTCTCAATAAAACAATATTGAGATCAAGAACTCTTACCTCATGGGTTGACTTTCTTCATACATGATCATAACCCATTTTATAATAAATATATATTTAATATAAATATGTTAAATAATATAATTTATAATTATTTAAAAATATATAATAACCCTATAATATCTAATTACTTATCCATTAATAATTATTCATTAAAATCATTTTTCAGGTAAAAAGTAGTTTGTTTTCCATAAATGATTCAGTTTGATGATTATGGTCCTTGAAACTTTGTCACCATTTAATAATTTCTAGAATATAAATAATATCATAAATATATTATATATTCATTATATATACTTTTATGACTAGTGATATAGTGTGTTGATGAAAAATGAATTACATCACTTCATGGAGATGGTAGTCTGTACGTACAGATGACTAATCATTCCATTTTATATTTTTTGGTCAAAATAGAGGTAAGTAATAATTAAAAATTAAAAAAAATATAATTATATCATATATATGATAAATATTAATTAAATATACACTTATTATCATCCATATTAAGCTGAAATGAAAAACAAATCACATAGTTACGTGGAGGTTGAGGTCCACAAGTACGCATGAGCACAAATATAATTTTTTAACTGATGGTAATTTAAGAGGTTTGATAATATTATAACTTTAAAAATTCATTATTATATCCTAAAAATAATATATATCTACTAAATTAATCAATATTACCATAAATGAGAGATAATGATGAAAAATGAAATGAATCACTTCATGGAGGTGGTAGTCCACACGTACACATGAGAAATGTATTCATTTCCCATAGGATAGAAACGAATATGAAAATGGGGTGTAACATAAACATAATAACATTATTGTATATTTTAGATAATTATTTATTATAATAATGTGGTTATGATATGTTTCATTGAGGTAGAATTAGAAGTGAACATGAAAGAACTTGGTTAAGAGTTATATCTCTTCTTTAGAAAATATCCTCTAGCTTACACCTTAAACATTATAGGTTTTTCTTTTAGTGAGAAAAATTAATTCAGATTAAGTGAATGAAGATTTAGAAGGTATTTGAGTAGGTATTTTATTTAATTAACTAACCAGGGTCATCCCCAATCCGGTCACTTGAGCCAGCCCATAATAATTCCCTAGAGGCATTCCTGATTCTCTTGGTGTGGAAACTATTGTCGAGAATCAATGATAATGAAATTGGTAACAATTTATCCCATAAAATAAAAAATAAATAAACAAAAATGAACAAAAACAAAAAATCAAACCATGAAAGTGAAAATAAATAAAATTAAACATACCTCCATGTGACTACTGAGTTATAACTATCCACAAGACCAACCCACTCCCCGAGCAAACTGGGAAGAGAAGTATAATCAGAACAACAGCTTAGGTCTACCAACACTGAGTGTCACAAGTAGGATTTGAGGATAAAATATCTCAGTAGGTAACCACCAAAAAATATATATATATGTCCTTAACCTGGATATTCAATAAAAACTAGTTTCAATATACATAAAAAATAAGGTTTTTATCTTTTAAAGAACCAAAAAATATTCCCTTTTTAAAAACATAGTTTGAAAACTAAATGAAATGTTGAATTACAATCTAATGAAAGAAAAATAGAAAAGGGAAATCAATATAAACATGAAAAATGGTATAATGTAATGAACTCCAGAATAAATGAAAACAATATAAGTCTGTATAGTCAAATACTTTTAAAAGAAGTCACTAAAGTGATGAAAAATAAAACTGTAAAATACATGTATGTAATCATGGGAATTTCCAAAACAACCCTCAAATAAAATCCTTTATGTACTCAATTCGGTCCCAACAAGAAACATATGTTGAAACTCTAAATTCAATAACCAACCTTGTCTCTCTAAACTATCCATAACAGTTGAAAATACCACTTATCCAATCCTCTATTCATGGGGTTCTAATATGTCCAATCGGAACTAGAAAGAAACTATCACTAGAACCACTAAATGACATCCATTAATCCCATGATAAGATTAAAATAGAGAATAATGAGGTAATAACACACTTGGAAGTGATTATAACCCATATATTCCACCATTCAAGCCTTTCCCAACCCCTGACACCAACTATGCAAAGGTCGTCCCAATAGAAGGATGGCCATAAGGGTACTCATCACACATAAGAACCTCTCAAAGTTTCAAATTGGATTACATGTAATATGATTTTTAAAACCAATTTACAAAACATAAAAAATTACTAACTGGGACTTAACATTAAAAATCCAAACCATTTCCAAAAAAAAGTTGGAAACACCACTAACGCTAGAAAGATGCCAAAAGGGGCCGTTACATCAAGTGGTCACCAAATAATACTTTAAGATGACAAAATAGGCCATGTTTTATAAAAAAAAATTAAAACCCAAATTTTAAGTTATTTAGAACCAAAAATAATTATTCAAAACATTTGGTGTTTTTAGTAAAACATTTGGAGGAATTAATGGAAGAGGGGAAGAGAAAAGGGAGAAAAGTGTTTTAAAAAAAGGTATCAAGATGGAAAGACTTATGGAATACCATATATAGAAGTGTGTTCTTATCCATATTTTCACCTCATTCACATATGGATATCACCAAATCCACGACATATAATTGTAAAACCATAAAATTAAACAATGTTTTAATCAAATAACCCCAAGTAACATCATAAAGAAACCCCAAGGATCCACACACAATTACCAAACACAAAAATGGAACCAAACCGACAATGAAGGTACAATTTCACATGTCACCCAATCACCAAGAACCAAATAAGGCCACACAAAAATCTCAAAAATAATTAATTTCATTTTTAAAAACCAATTTCCATTTTAATAGACACCTTGTATACATATATATAGGCATAATTAAAAAATAATTTAAAACCCACTTTTCACCAAGTTGACAACATGGAAATACCATAAAATTTAATATGATAACATCACAAACATTTTAAACACATTTATAAATTAATTATAAAGGGTCAAGAATTAAATGTAATGTTTTAGAAAGAAAATGGATAGATACACCTACCAAAAAACATGACGCTTCTCACAATAGCCACAAAAAAACACCCATTTACACTTAAACAGATATGAAACTTCACATATATATTTATATCATATGACCCCATACACATATTCCCATCTCAATGAGGAAAATTTACAAATATTTCATATTTATATATGCTCTTACCTATGAATAACCATGCAAGTCACCTTTAAGTGACCACAAGACCTCCTAAAAAAGGAAAAATAAATGATCACAAAAAACCCCAAATTAAAATTAGGATAATAAAAATGGAATTGGAAACCTAACTTAAATAGATTAAGAAAAAACAAAACTGACTAAAATGATTTTCCTTCGTCAGCGTATGCTGAACCATGCATTAAGCCAACCCTATAGACCCATCAAACACCCTAGTAAGAAGATTGACGTCAAAAATCAGATCAAACAGAACCCTAGAGTTCATACAAAAAAGTATTTAATATATGGTAGATACATAATAATAATTAAATATATGATGACTGGGTAGTGAAAATACTCATCCGAGATGATCGCAGTAAGAATCTGGAAATGAATAGACCAAAAATCGAGGCCACCAGGAGGGGGTGTCATGCAGCTGGGAGAGAGAGGAGGGTTGGATGTCATGAATCACACATGGGGATAAAGGAGAAATAAATAATATGGAGGAATTAATGAAAAAAAAAGAAAAAATGAAATATAAATGAAAATAAAAAAAATTGTGAACAAATCGCATGGATTGTGAATAGTTTACAAAACTATGCCCCAACCATGTTGTACATACTAGAATATCATGAGGCATTTCACGGTTACCCCTAGATGATTCAAATAGTTTTTAAAACAATGCTCTAACTATGCCAGATTAAACTATCCCACTAACCAGACGTCATGCATGGTTTCCACACGGTTACTCCTAACCATGTGAAACTAGTGCGTATTTCTATTTTTCCTTTGAAAGTTTAAAAATTTCCTTGAGAAATTATAGGTAACCTAAGAAAAATAAATTTAATTAAATAATAAATCCACCATGACATGGGTAATGTAAAAAAGTTCCCACCATACCACATTATTCCCCTATAAATCCTTAGGTCCAATCATAAGTCAACATAAGAACATATTTAAAAAAACTCCAAAGGAACGAGAAATCCCTAGAGAACCATGTCCTTAAGAAAAAACCCATATTAATGTAGATAAAAATGGAACAATGTTTAAACATCAGTATCCCCACCATTTTTTAAATGACTATCATGGTCTAATACTGGAACTCCCAAAATGAGGAGGGCCCAAAGAAATAAGTAAAAAATGAACATCAAACCAGACCATTATTCATCATTTCAGCAGGACACCATCAACTCCCAAAAAGAACCATCAAAAACAAAATAAAATCCACCAGAAGTATGAATATTCAAATAATCACATTTACAAGGGAAAAAATATAAAAACTACAACAATTAGAACTTAAGTTGTCCCCACTCAGACATTGGAGACAAAATTTGGGATAAGGTTCCACAAACCAAGAAAATATTGATTGCATAAAGAGATTCACTTGATGTCATATGGATGGATATATAGTTCCTTAATGAATTGTATTCACCATATTAAATAAACTATATCCTCTAACTGATACTACATATTATGGAAACGCTACTTACAGAACTTCTCCATGTGGCCCAAACGGCCACATCACTGACAAGCCTTTAAGGGATTATGAAAATATGACTTTGAATGCCTGAACCAAACACACTGGAAGTACACAAGTGAATGTTATGATGAATTATAGATAGGATCTGAAAAAGGAGACTCCTCTGTAATGGGTTACTCTAGATTACACTTTTCACCATACGGGTATCCTTGATGAGTTCCCATAGAAAATATATTGCCAACTACTACAGACTCCTGTTCAGGAACCAACTCAGAGAGATAATACTTACCCACTAGCTTCCTAAATATAACATTCTTGGATGATATGAAACACTCAAAAATATCAAAATGAATATAACATAAAAATTGAGGATCCTTAATATAATCCATTGAATCTACCCTTATAAAAAATGAAACCAAAATCATTATGTAGTCAACATAGGTGTTTACCATCCATTGACCTTTCTGAACACCCAGGATCTTTGACACTTTCTTCACTTTCACCTCCTTAGGTATAAAACTTTGGGTATAAGTGGTATTAAAAACTTACCAAGACTTAAAAACATTTAACTATGATGGTAAAATCCCTTTTCACCAATCTAGACTCAGCCCCCAAAATAAATTTGAACAGCTCACACCCTCATGGTCTCAGGAGTTACCAAATTCCTGAAAACACTAACATCATAATTACGACACTCTAAATCTCTTGATGGACCTCAATCACCATGAAAAATTGGAAACAACTATGATGAAATTTACCCCCCCCCCCACTCCAAAATGGTCTGGGTAGGGCTAAAGAATGGAATAGTATCGTTAGAAACCTTTGAGATCATTTGGGGTGGAATAATCAAAAATAAATAAAATAATAAAATAAAATCAACATCCCACCAGAACTCAACCCCAAAAGAAACATTCCAAACCAAAATAGCACCTCATAAGTCCAAAACATGCAAAATACAAGGATTATTTTTAAAATCACCATTTCCATTCCAAATCCCAAAACCATATTACTCAAAGGACACATTCCAAAATACAAAACTCATTTTCAAATCCAACTCAACCCCACATCCTTGTTTTAAAATAACCTAATTTCCCTAAATCATATTCCTTATTAAAATAAATTTTCAAAAATTCATTTTTCATATCAAAATCCACCCACTCCAATAATAATCAATACAAATCATAACTCATATCAAAAGTCTTGAAATAGGGAACTAGTGGAAATGAATGCCTCAACCACATACTTTATCAGGCCATGCCCTGAGTAAGAACCAACCATTGGATGTCTCTTGAATAATGAATTCTGGATCAACATGGGTCGCTAATCCAGGTAAGCTCGCTATATAATACCAGTTTACTTATATTATTATACTAGAAATCACATAAACCCAAAAAAAACCCTCATCATAATACCAAAAAACCCAAAAATAGAATCAAGTCCTAGACTACCCCTGGTAACTTGAGGATCATACAGATTAACAGTTTGTGGTTCTATTTCCATACATATATCTTGAGTCATGATAGTCATATATCTAAAATATTTGATGAGTTGAATAATAAAGGGACTCTCTGGCACCATTTTTTAATGAACAAACATGGGTCAATCCCAAACCGATTACCTGATCCTTCCCACAACAAGGACATAGAGGCATTCCCAATTCATTTGTACTGAAAATTGGTGATTAGAAACCATGATAATGAAACTGGGAATGATTTATCCCACAAGAAAACAAAAAAATAAATAAAAATGAATAACAGATATAGAATTTTCATTGGAAGTAGAAATAAATAAAATTAAACAAAACTCTATGTGACCACTGGGTCACCACTATCCATAAGACATACACAATCCACAAGTGAACTTTGATGAGGAACTGATCCTATAAACTAGTATGGGTCTATGGACACTAATATTTCCAACTGGGATGAAAACATAAAACAACTTAGTAGGTAATCACCATTGAATCCATATATTTCTTTTCCTGAGATAGTCTATAAATGATATTCTGAGAATACATTTAATAAAATAATATATTTATCTTTCAAAGAACCAATATTTCTTCCTTTTTTTAGAAAACCATCTTAAAAACCAAAAGCCAAGTTGAATTGAAATATGATGAAAGTAAAACAGAAATGAGAAATCAAGTTAATCAAGACTAGTAGGATAATGTAAAGACAATCATAATAAAGGGAAGAAATACAAGTTCAAGAAGAAATATACTACTAAAACAAGTCCCTAATGTAATGAAAAATAAAATAGGAAAATATAAGTCTGTACTAAAGTTCATGTCCTAAAAATACCTATAATAAATCCCTAGATGTACTCGGTTTAGACCCACCTATTGGAATATGGTGCAACTCCATCATTAATAACCAATTTGGATACTCTAAGATAACCTCACCTATAGAAAATCCCACCTTGACTATCCTATAAATAGTGGGTTCTAATCCATCCAATTGGTAATATAAATCATCTCTCACTCAAACCTCTAGATGATGTCCATAAATACCATGATAATTATATAAAGGGGATGTAGAGGTCGTCACGTGCTTATATGTGACAATAACTCATATATTACATGATTCATACATTTCACAATACACGAAACTTGCTATGAAAAGTTTCTCTCCTCAGAAGGAATACCATAGGGGTTCCCATCATGTATAGAACCTTTCAAGTGGAAAATATTCATGCACATCATATGAGTTTTAAAACCAATTTCCAAAACATCATAAAGTAAAAACTTGGTCGTCACATTTATCTATCTAATCTATTTCCAAAACCATATTTGAAACACCACTTATGATAAAAATATTCCAAATGGCCCTTTTACGTTATGTGGTCACCAAATGATACATCAAGGTTCCAAATCGGAAAAATTTTAAAAAACACATTTGCAAAACCATATTTGAAGTTATTTATAACCAACCAACCTTTTTGAAAACAATAGGGGTTTTAAGAAAAAATTTAGAGGATACAGTGGAGGAGTGGGAATAGAAAATAAAGAAGATCATTTTGAAAACCAATGGTACCAAGATGAACATATTTATGTAATACCATATATACAAGTGTGTTCTTATCCATATGTGGACCTTTTTCACATATCGATATTCCACATCAACAAAATATACATGGAAACCCATAAAATCACCCATGATTTAAATAAAAGGACCAAAAGTAACATCCCAACCCACCAAAAGGATATAAGAATAAGAACCATACCCAAAAAGGGCACCAAACCCAAAAAAAGTACAATTGAATATTTCACACAATCACTAAGGCCTAAAAAATTCTACACACAATTCAGAAAATACCAAATTTAATTTTTAAAAACCAATTCGTATTTTAACAAACACCATATATACATATATATAAAATAAAAATTAAGAAAATTCTATAAAAACCCATTTTGACCATGTTTTTAATATGGAATCATCATAAAAATTCAAATGAGCACATCCTAAACATATAAATAATCTAAATTAATTAAAAAGGATCAAGCATCAAATGGTATTTTTTTTAAAGAAAATGAACAAAATAACCTACCTCAAAACATGCCACTTTTGACGACAGCTACACAAAACCACCCCTTTACTTATACACAGATATAAACATTCACATATATATTTATACCCTTTGTCCCCAAACATATAATCCTCTCTCCATGCGGGAATACAAAAAATAGGACATATTTATATATTCTGTTACCCATGCCTACCCACGCAAGTTGCCTTCAAGGGACCGAAATACCTCATAAACAACCATCTAGAAACCAAAAAACACCAAAAAACCCCCAATAAAATTTTGTAAAATAAAAAGGGAAATTAAAAACTACCTCAAATAGTGGTTGATGAACCAAAATGGATGAAAATTCTTCACCACTTGGCAACGAATTCTAAAACATGCATGATATCGACCTAAGAGAATAATCACATGGCCTAAGAATAAGAAATACATCAAAAATATGCCCACCTATAACCCTAGTGTTTTACCAAAGAATAAGGGTGATAGGGTTGATAAATATTTCAAAATAATAAAATGGAAGATGATAGAGGAGAGAAAACAGTCATAAGAGATCGCAGTAATAATCAGTTGAAGAAAAGGAAAAAAATCAAGGCCACGAGATGGCAGTGTTGTGTATCTTTGATAGGGAGGATATTCGGGTGTCATGCATCACATGGGGGGATAAATAAATAATATGGTGTAAGAAAATCCTTAAAAAATTAAATGGAAATTAAAATTAAAATTAAAATTTCTAAATAAATCCCATTGCTGGGGAACGGTTTCCCAAACCATATGCCAACTTTGTTGTCCCAACTAGATTAGCACAAGGTATTACATATTTACCACTAGTAAATTTTTGTGGTTGAAAAAACCATTCTCTAACCATATTAAATGGAACAGTCTTGAAAATAGACCATCACTCATGGTTTTCTCACGGTTACTCTTAGCCTTGTTGATCCTGTCCGCAGTACCCCTTTCCCTTGAAAATATTTAAATTTACACCTAAAATTAACAACAACCCATGAAGAATTAATATTAATTACTATAATAAATTAATTAATCAATTGTGAAATATGGAATAACAAATTTTATAACAAAATTTCTTAAGCTGTGTGGAGATGTTAGAAGATGGGGTTCCCTTTTACAAGTGAGGGGAGTTGTACACTTGTAATTATTCTTAAATCCTAAATATTATTTGTGTCTTAATCATGATCAAGTGGAACTAAAACAATTAAAATTAGAATACAAGTTGATAATGTTGGAAATACACTTATTAAAAAATAATTAAGATGTTTTTTGGTGACTTTATCGGAAAGCTTCAACCTTAATTAACAATCTTTAACCATTTACCGTATTTGAATCATTTTTATCAAGGTTACTATTTATAATGTCCAAAAATGAAAATGATCTCATAAATAAATTTGGACATTAAATTTTCAGACATGAAATCCATTTTTAAAGATTAAATTTGAAATTAGAAGAAATCAATTTCAAAATAAAAGTAAAAAACTCAATGAAAAATAGTTTTTAATAAAGAAATTTGAAGCATAAAAATGAATATATACCAAAATAATGTGTTTTTTTATTAATATGGTATTAATTAGTTTATTTTTAATAAAAAGAATATTATAAAAATTTAGAAAACAATTAATAATTTGAGATTTAAATCACATTATTTAATGAAATAAAATGAATTTTTTTCACAAATCATCAATTTTCACTATTCACACTAAAACAAATATTTTCAAAAAAACACAAAAAACTTCACTCAATGATAATTTTAACATGATGGTTTAAAAATATATATCCAATTTTTTCAAATAAAAATTCTAAAATTAGAAAAAAATGATTATAATTTTCACGCCTAAAATGTAATAAAAACCATTTTAAAAAAATGTATTTTTATAGCATAAAATTCTAAAATGTATTTTTCATTGGAATTATTTATCAATAATCATTAAATAAAATATTTTAAGATAATAATAATTTTTTACATAAAAACAGTTTTATGAAAAATATCTCTTTTACCTTTAAAATGGTTTGTCATCATTTATAACAAATTTATAATCAAGGTATAATTTATTATTAATTTTCATAATGAAAAAAATTCTTTATATATTTCAATAGTATAATGTGGTTCTCTTATGCTCAATTTTACATATGAAGAAAGTTATCAAACACATTTAATTTAATAAAGATAAATATATATTTAAAAATACATGGGTGTTACATTATACCCTCCTTATATTAATTTATCCCAAAAAATTATATTACCATAATATAAAAAACATGTACACTAATGTCTCAAAAAATTATCAGGTTCCCACTAGCCTCCTAAAATTTATGGTTTTTACACATAACTTTGACCAGATGGGTGGTTTTATTCTGTAACACATTATCTCTTTGATCCAAAATATCCACCAACATTTTACTCAAACTAAATACCATGATCAAACATTACAACCTATGAGTTTGGTAAATGTAAAATATTATGTATGTACTTCTTCAATAGATATTCATGGTATACATACTAAACTTGAGAGATATTAGGAAGAAGTGATAAGTGATAAGAAACCATCCTGAAGTGATCATGAATTTAAAATGGAACAATACACTTAGGTTTTAGTTTTATAATATTTAAAAATATCATAACCTTATTACAAAGTTATATTTATAGGAATAACTTATAAAAAATATTGAACTCTATATGTCACTGAAAATTGTCAACAAAACTTTTTTACAGATTATGAGCTACCTTAATGTTATGTTGAATGAATATAACCTTATCTTTCATTTCCTTAGCTAGATAAACTCCAAAAAGATTTATGTATCTAACTTTAATAAAGTAATTTGAAGTTTTTTAATAATATTCATATTGGTTATTATAAGGATCCATATGAATGTCCAACTAAAATCTATTATTTTAAAAATTAAACTACTAGAAGGTGTTGATCTCACCCACATATAAAATGCATAGAACAATATCTCAACATATCTTCAAGGGTTTTAATTTTCCCCTCATACATACCGTATATCTAAGGATGATAATTAGTGTTAAAGATCAATCCCTTTTTAAACTTCTACTAAACACTTCTCAATAACATTGGGGTAAAAATAAGACCAATATTAGATATAATAGAAGGTGGTACTCTATTGAAACTTAACAATTATATAATGTATATATTTGAATGATTATAAGAATTAAAATCTTATCTGATAGTAAAAATTGATATGACTTATAAGGTAGTTTACTATAATACGAATAGAATTATTTCCTTGATATGTCGTGGGGAGTCCTGCGATGAAATCGACGGTAGATTTTTAAATTTTCATTCTAGTATGGGTAATTTTTATAACATGCACATAGAACATTGTCTTTCATAATTAAATTATATTCATACCAATAAATTATATATATACTCATAAATACCCTTCTTAATGTGGCCCCACTCTAAATTCTCATTGATATCTCCATGAATCTCTATACTTCCAGGATTTATAGAAAATGATGAAAAAAATATTTATCCAACAAATCCTTACCCAAGTCTAGTATGGATGAAAAAAATACTAAATTATTAAATCTAGAGATCCCATAATTCTCATGGTTAAACTCAAAAAAATCCTTACCTATTTTTACATCTCCACATATTACTTCTACACCTCCTTAAGAAATTCATGAATGAATGATTAAGCATTTATCTGAGAAAGACCGGATTTTTCCCTTTGCCAATGATTTCAAGGCCTATCTTCTAAAAATATATAAGTATTGTATATCTTTCAATTTAATAGGATCTGTATACTTGAGATGAAATCATAATACCTCTAGAATTTTTTTATTTATAATTCAAATTCTATTTATTATGGTAGTGATTTAATATTCTTAACAAACATTAAAGGTATGAAGGAGTGAGTTTAATAAAAATAAAACATAATCATTGCAGTTCTGGAGTGGATGATCAATATATCTTACTCAACTTCATTTTTAGGACCCACTTTAGTGTTTGTGAATTCATGGGCCTTACATTATTCCCTTGGTATTAGGATTTTCTAATTCCTATTATCCTTGCTATCCCTTGGATCAGGGCATTGACTTAGATATTTCCAAATTTTCCCACATTTATGAAATTAAATTTTTAATGGTTCCTTAGGATCACCTATATTTCTCTTCATTTTATCATCTTCACTTATCATTTTCATCATTAATTTTCTAAATTATTTATTTTTTCAACACAAAAATCATTTTCCGTTTCTATTCAGAAATTTTTTTCAGAACTTCTTCCTTTATTCATTGAATGTAGGAAATAGAATCTAATTTCTGATATAGTATTTATCACATTAACTTCCCAAAAAAATCAATTTTATATTTATTTTAATTTAAAATAGTTTCAAGTTGTAAATCAAAATTTGATGTAGTTGATTCGGAATAACTATGAAATTTTATCCAAGATCTCATTCTATTTGGATACTCAGGAGCATGATCATTGCATTAGTCATCACATTCCTTATTCAAATAATTCATATTACCAATCCTAATCGATTGATGTTGGATTTATTTAAAATGGTGTTGATACCCAAGGTGTGTTTTTGAATATCAATTAACAAAGTTTCATTTGTTGAAAATAACATTAATGTCACCAAAATATAAAAATGACTATAGTGTTATTGAATATTTTTGAAGAATTTTTATGGACTCATTAAGTCCATAAGGATGTTATGGTCTCATTAAGTCCATAAAGCTTGTTTGATATTTCTTAAAGTGTGCAAAATGCTGATGATTCTTATAAAATCAGTAACCATATATAGATTTTCAATGAAAGAACTGGTGATGATTCTTCAAGTGGATATCCCCAAGTTGATGTCCAAAAACATGCTGTAAGTGAATCAGTATGGTTTATGAGTTAAATAGTTGAATAATGATAATGGAGGATATGGTTGGGGGTGATTTACTTGAGTTATGTAATGGTAAGAAATGGTCTTCATACCCTGTGCAAAGGTAAGTTGAGTCTTGAAGTTAGTTTAAGGGTATATGGATTGTGTAATGGTGGAATATTACTTAATTAAATATACAAGAAGAATATTTAATCTTGTTTAAGGGTATCCATGCCTTTTTTAAGGCTACCCATGAGTTATTATGCACTACATAAAGGTACATGGGATCTTAAGTAAAGGTAATTGAAGAATGAGTAAGGGTAATCCGTGAAGAGATTCAATATATAATGGTAAAGAGGCTAATTTAAGGGTACATGTAATTATGTTAGGGTGCATTTATAGTTGTATAGGCATACATATCAGGTTGTGCAAGAGTATCCAACCTATATAAGGGTAACTCGTATGGTCTAAGACTCATGTAATGGAACCTGTGTAAGGGAATGTTGTGGATCCCAATACACATATGGGTAACTGTGATATTCCCTTTATTCTATAATGGTATTGGGGTGTTCTCTAAGGGTATTCATAGCTCAATTAAGGGTATACATGAGCTTCCTCAACTCATGTAGAGTTCAATCATAGCTCACATAATGGTGAAATTCTATGTGAGGGTAATATTTTGGGCTCGTGTAAAGGTGAGATAAGAATAACCATAAATTTGAGATTCCATAGCTCATGTAAGGGTAAGATGTAGAGGATAAACTATAGTACATGACTTTCACTGTAGGTGATTGTTAAAATGGATTTATTGTGATTCATGCACCATAATGAATAATCCCTGACACATGAGAAATGAGCATTTCACTATAGAGATACTGTATATGTTGTAAAGGAAAGGGGATCTTGTTATGAGTATTCTTCGATTTGATATCTTTTAACACTATATAGAAGAATCTATTCCATAAGAAGTGGGTGGTTGTAATATTTTGGAAAGTAATTCACCATGGAAGAATCACTACACCACATATTTTTTTAGAGACATATTTAAGGTAAAGATTACACCATAGTTTCCGTGCATTATTATAAAAGTAGATTTCAGTGGAATCTATAACTATTAGTAAATTCCTAAAAGTGTGTAGATATTCCTAAATAGAGGATCAATTGAACTTATTGGTATCTTTATTATCAAGGGTTATATATAATTAGAGTCTAAATGCCAAAATCATGGTTGTGTATAAATTCATTTACTATATTTTAAGAAGTTTTATGAGGATAGATTGAGATATTATCAATGGAATTTATCATGGTCATTCTTATCCTTCTCATATTATAATAATTATCTTAATAAACATGAAGAATTTAATATATATATATATATGGATCTTAAAATTATAATGGTGCACATCATTTTTTCCAATTTATAGATATGGAAATACATATTGTCTAAATAAAGATTCTCTTAGGTAGTTATATCTTCATGATATGGAGATATTCTATACTGTTATAACCTAAGATACATGGGAAGCTTGGAATGATCCTAGAAAAGAGTATACTCAATCCCAACCATTGGATTGAATGGTGATATTTTAATTCCCTATAAAACTTCCAATATAAAATCAAGATAAAGGATATATTAACAGAGAGCATATTTATGATTTGATCTTCATAATAATATGAAGGTGTTTTCCAGAAGAGGGGGATGAATTATTTAGAATTGGAATCATTGATGAAATTTAAAATGTTCAAGAAGGTGTTTTTTGTGTATAAAAAAGTGATATTGTTCAAGAGATATTCTAAAAAGAATAAGGTACTATAACAAAGTGTTTTTACTAAGTTGAATAAGTGTCCCAGTAGGACTTAAAAAAATATTTTACTCACACCCAAATATGTAATCCATGAAAGTGATGTTGGAGAATGTACCTACACATCCATAAATTGTATGAATGATATCATTTTCATAGAGATTGATCCAATGATTTAACATTTAAGGTAGTGAATCCTTGTAATAATTGAGTTGTCTCTAAGCCTTGTAAGGTAATGTTCATGGACATAATATAAACCTAGCCCAAACCTTTATAGTCGGGGAGATTCATAGTGATTTTGGTTCATGCTATAATGTCATTGTATTCTTTTTAGATGTATCCCAGTGTGCTTAGACCAGTTAAATACTCATGTCCATATTTACATTATACATGAACAACAAAATAGATCATGAATCAATAAAAATATATGGCTAAATATCATAACAAACTATCCCTAAAGATATAAAGGTCAAGGTTCTATTAGGAAAGTGGGATAGTTAAAAGTGAAAAGGTTTTAATTATCATTGATAGTGCATACCCTGATTTACCTCCCCCTAAGGTAGTCTCACTCTAAGTCCCTTATTCAAGTCTAATAAGTGGTATCAAAGGAATATGTTCAATTTGGATTTTTTTTATTCTGATTTTATCAAAAGATTTTTTGAAGATTTCATCAATAGAAAATACTTCATTATCAGATAAAAATAACTTCAAATCATGGTAAAATGAGTTCATCAAATTCACAGATATTTATCTTATAGTTTTTGAAGAAGTGGAAGAAGATATAATTATTGTATTGAGAAAATGTGGATCTACCTTTGAAACAGATCAAATAAAATTTTCGATTAAGTATTTGGTCAATGTGACATTATAATAGGATCTCATGGATGATTTGTATAAATATATGAATCATTTAATATACTATAGTGAAAAGTGGATAGATTTGGATGAGTTTTTTAGTGAAGAAAAAAAATCAAAGTGACTGTTGCCATATTAAAAAATAAAAAAATAAGATGTGTGAGAGTAAGTCATCCAAAACTTATGCTCTACTATTGAGGTAGAATCTAAACCTAATAATTCTGATTCTAACCCTCTTGGGGAGAGAAATAATAAATTTAGGAGTCTTTATTGCAGGTAAAATGTGGTGTTATTCTAGAGATTAAATGTTAACAAAATCAAGATTCTATTCAAATTAATTATCTGGAAATGATAAAAAGGATAGCCGATGTATCATGTAAAGAGTATACTACTCAATGATAGAATATTTTTCCTTGGAAAGAAAAAGATTTGGAAGTGAAGAGGTTTCCTTGAATTCAATAATAATGAAAATGGGGTCATAGATAATGTAGAAAAGTGACATGATTGAAATCATTTACCAAGATATCATAAAGAAAATGGATGTATAAAATTAATAAAATGTTATCATTATACCTCCTAATACCCATCTTGATGAAAGGAGTCATAATATTATGGATTATAATTCAAATATGAAGGTTATAACTGTTCAGTTATAAGAAAAATAATTGAGAATTTGAAAATATTATTAACATATAAAGTTCCATAAAAATTAGCCTTAGAAGAAAAAATGGTTGCAGATCTGGAAATTGGAATAAAGGATATTTTCCATGAAAAATCAATAATTTCAGTTTCATAGAAGTTGAAAGAACCAACATGATTTTATTTTAGAATATTTTGGAACATTGTGATTAAAGGAATTGAAGACAACTAGAAAAATATGTGAGAAGAACTCTAGTACTTCCAACATCTCATTAAAGGAGAGACCAAATGAGGTATGATTAATATGGTAGATATTTTATTCTTTCTAACCTTAGTCATATGGATGAAAAATTTTCATTGGATAAATGCATTGTTGGGTAAAGAAACATCATAGAGACACTATACTCTTATGAATCACAAGGATATTTCTTATCTTGGAAGAAAGACTATTAAGAAATAAAATAGGGTCAATGTTTTAGATATTAAATATTATCCTCAATAAAGGCTCAAGCACTAAAATCTAAGCACTCACATCAACTCTATCAGAGGCTAAAAAGAAAAATATGGAAGCAATCACAAGTGGTTATTCCAGCTATGGTGTAACACCCGAGATTTAATTATATTATGTAAACATTATATTTTTATAATATAATAATAAAATTAAGTCATTAATATTTTATGGCACATAAATTTTATTTTTATAGGATCAATATTGATTTTGAACTTACATGGTCAATATAATCCAAGAATGATTTTTTAAAATTTTTCTCTTAGAAATAAGATTTATGAATAAATAAAATTTACTATTTAACTATTCATAATTACATTTTTAATAATTTTTTATAATATTTATAATTAATTATATATTTCTTATCCATTTGATATAAAAAATATAAGATCTTTTGGAGGTAAAAAGTGATATTTTTCATAAAACTATTTTTTTAAAGCATAATGTGTTTCCATTTTAATTAATTAAAATAATATTTAATGAAATTTATTTAAAACATATTTTTCATTTATTTATATAAATATATTAATTTTCATCCATATAATTCTGATTACTAGTCATATAGTTAATGTAATATCATCGCATGCTTGAGAAATTCATTTCTTGAAAAAAAGTTTTTCAACACGTAATGATGGTTTATTTTTAAATTAAATTAGGTCAATTATATGAATTAAATTTTACAAAATGGGATCCATATTTATAATGATAATTTAATATTTTTTTAATGAGTACACGTTCAATTTTTGTTATAATGAATAACAATAATAAAAACATTGTTACCACAGTTAAGGTTAACACAGGTTTACATAGGGGTTAACCTAAATTGATAAGGGCTAAAATGATGTAAATAATTTCTAAAAACCCATTGTTTGATGTTATTTAGAATTTAACATATAACCTTATAACATGATCTATTTTGAGACATTATTTCAAGAATTGTAATTGAAATTATTTTAAAACTTTAAAAAATTACTAGTATGCAACTCACATTAATTATAAAATTGCACCTTATCCTCTCACTTATTCACACCACTTAATCCATTTATCATGGGTAAATCATTCCAAAACCCTACCCAGAAACATTATCCATCTAGTAGATCTATGGTTATTACCAATATATAAAACCTAATTTTTTTAATAGGATATCAATAGGAGGATTTTCCAAGCGATGGAAATCATCTTCACAAAGCTCTTTCATTATAGATATTCTTTTAACACCTCAAATTCTATAATAATAATTAAAATATTATAACAAATGTATCTACCATATAATAAAACTTAATTATGTTTATTTAATAATATTTATCTGTCTCCTTCTCCATGAAATGGGAATCAAACCCATCACTTATTTGTATGGAGGACTACCGCCTCACAAACCGATGTAATATGTTTCCATCACTGAGTAACATGGATAGTCATAATGATAGAAATAATGTATATATAAGATAATTAAAAAATAACATTAATTATTTCAAATTAATATATCATCCAATTCTTTACCCATTCACCCATTAAGTAAATAATAATGTTTCCTGTGCGTACGTACAACCTGCCGCCTCCATAGATAGATGTGATTCATTTTTCATGTACAAATTTAAAAAATGATTTTAAAAATAAATATAATGAAAAAATATGATATTTATAACAATAATATTATCCATTATATGGTGTAACTATTTCCTATATACAAGAACTGAAACATATGTGACAAAACATGCTTGGGATAATAAAGTAGTTAACACCCGAACAAGTGGTAATAATAAAAATGTTATTAATAAAAAAGTGACAAAATATATTAAGAGGATAATATAATAAATTATAAATATAAAAATGGTCAGATTATAAATTAATAACATGTTTAAAACAATTATATAGGAGGCCAAAGTTTGTTCAACTAAATAGAAGTGTGAAGTTAGGGATTTGGTCTTAATTTTTATTCCAATGAGACATTTGATATTATGCACCCAGTAACTTGTATACATTTTATATACCACCAATTTTATATATTAAACATGAAGAAATATTTATTCATGATGATTAATTTTTCAATTGAATTATATTCCTCCAATGTTTTACCATTTAAACATTACCAAAGAGGTAAGAATTTCTTTTAAAATATATTTTTTTTATTGCATTAATTTTTATTAAAGAAATATTATAATAAAATGAATATATTTTATTATCCTTCATATATTTATGGAGTTTCCAAATTTCGATAAGACATTTCCTCTATTTTTCTCATGAATCATGTTAAGAAATGTTTGACAAAAAAAGGTGATTTCTCTTTTAATCGGATATAGTTTTTTTTCATGCATATATTTTTCAAAATTGTTTTAAAAAGTCATTTTATTAGTAAAATGATTTATTAATGAAATTTTAAGTTATCCTTTACCTTTTAAATGTTTTTCAAAGAATATTTATAATTCCTTCTATATGTTTCATTTTTTAATTCCTTTATAAAATCTCAAAAGGAATGTTTTAAATGTATACAGTATTAACAGGAATCCCCACCACCATAATGTTTTTATGATATTTTCTTCTTATACATGTTTCAATTGTTTTAAAAAAAGCTTATCAATTAAAACATATTTTAATATTTCACTTTTGTTTTTTTTCAATGGAATTTAATTTTATTATAAAACTTATATTTCTAATGAACCAATGGTTATCTCTTATCTCTTATTAGATTTTTGGATGTTAACTTTCAATTGAATCATTCACTTTCTTATGATCATTAAAAAATAAATTTATCTTAAATATACATATTCATTATATCATGGATATCATTATTACCTAACTCTTATATCATGTTTACATTTGGTGTCTTACTAGGATATTTATTTGATTGACCGTGGAAAATCATAATAAATTTATATTTCTTACTCAATAAGGATATTTAACAAAAAGTAATATTGTTTATGAATTGAATTGAATGTTAAATATATGAGGAATTCATTATCCATGAAGTGATGCATGGGGTTTGATTATAGATAGTCCCATAATGAATCAACAAGTCTCGTGAGAAAAATTTGTTGGCCAAATTATATGGGTTTTTTATATACTTACCCACCAATTAACTTGTACTGGCACAAAAAGTGTATGGTAAATATATCATGATATTTTATATCATGATTTATAATATTATAAATTTCCTTAATTGATAATTCAATTATTATTATCCATGATATATTTTCATTGATAATATATATGGATGCATTTTATATTCGAGTTATTAATCAAAATAAATGTGTTTTCAGTTATTTAACTTTCCATATTGATTAGGCCTTATGTACTCATGGCAGCTTCCAATGTACGTAACCCCTACTGAGTATTTCAGATCACCCTTATTATTTTTCCTTTTCCTGAGTTATAAAGAAGAAGTATTTTAATGTGTTTCAAGGATGAAATACTTTAACTTTTGTTATGTTTTAAGTTTTATTCACAATGTAAAATGGGTATCATGTGTGTATATATATTTCTAACACTATTAAAATGACTGGTCCCTTAGTATTAGATCTCCTACATCTATGAGAATGTAATAAAATAAACATCCTCTCTAGGTTACTAGAGTTAGGGTTATCATAGTTTGTATCAGATAAATTTAAGTGGAAACCCTGAGAACAATATTTAGGAAAAAATATTAGGGATTACAAACCTAAGACAGAATTTCAGAATATGTTTAATTATATCATAATATAATAAATATTTTTTCAATGTATATATTATGTGGTATTTCTTAGTAGTATACCCCTATCTATAAAATACAATTGGTTTTAGTCTTAGAATATATTCATCTTGGGGTATTAACCTTTAAAATAGTTATTCGGGATTAATATCATTAAAGGGGACGCTCTTGGTCTTCACTATTTTAGACCCCCGTAGTTGTGCTCTGTATTTTTTTCTCTATTCTCATGCCATGAGTGTACTTATTTCTTTTTTTTTGAATCAAATATACAATGATGGTGATGATAGTGAGTGTTCTCTTACTATTCTTTTGGTTTGAAACTCTAAAAAAATATTTGGTTTAATTCACATTTTCATTGCAAACTATTATGAAATATTTGAAAATATTTCTTTTTGATTTATAGATATACATAAAGAAAACATTTTTATGATTATGATATTAAAAATACATAATTTTTCAATTAATATCATTGATTACCCCAAATTTAGAATTATATATTTGTATTTAAAATTCAAAATGTGATGAACTAATTTATTAAATTCCATTTTTTAGAAATGGAACATGTTAGAAATAATGGTGTCAATATTCAAAGAGAATATATAAATTTCCCTTCTAAGAAATCCAACACAATTAGTGTTGGTTATAACAATATATTGGCCCTATTGGGGTATAAATTCAAATTTATAACTAATAACCTTTTGAAAAAGAGTCAAAAATATATTCCACGGAATAATACACCTATACTTGATCATTTCATTTGACAGGATCCCCTGTTTTTTAGAAGAAATACTAATCAAGTTGTAGTTGAGAAATGGGTTAATTACCTTGAGATGATATTTATGGCCTTGTGATGTGATGAAATATAAAAGGTTTTAATAATAGAATACTTCTTCAAATTAGATATTGACAAATGGTAGTCGTTGATCTAGATTACCAAAGAGGAAAAATATTTAGAACACGTGAAATTAAGAACTTTAAAAGGAAAATTTTTTGATAAATATTTCCCTCATTAGTAATGAACTAAAATGAAGAGAATGTAACACCCCAAGCTTCTACGGTACGCTTCTCATTGAATAATGCAATTGTGTGTGTTGTACGCAACATCGAGTTCTAACACACCACAACCAATCAAACTAGCCGTTATGAATAGTAATACCCACTTTTTGAAATTTATAAATTTTATTTTTCAAAATAGACTTCATTTTTGGATTTGGAATATCGAAATTAGCCTAGGGTGAATTTTTGGTATTTTTCTGAAAACATCATTTTTTGATGAATAGTGAAACCACTAAGTGGTAGTTAAAAAAACTGAATTTTTCATAAAACATAATTGTACCGCTTCTGTGAGTGGAATTTAGAAACTCCAAGAGACACGGTTAATATCAAAGAGTAAAATGTGGTTCAATGAGATGACAATAATTTTTGGTGAATAGTAACTTTTTTACTTTTATTTACCACGGTTAAAAGTAAATAGGGTAATTAAGGGTAAAAATGATATTAATATTACCCTAACACATGTCCTAATTCTATTGGACAAGTGTATCTCGACCAAAAAAACCCTTAGGAATAAAATATTATCATTTAGGTCTACTTGTATTAGATTAGGAAATTTATTATTATTTAATTCAAATAAGAGTTAAAAGAGTTAAAATAAAGGTTTATTTACTAAAACATTTTTAATATATAGTTACACATAAGATAAATTAGATTATAAATATTCATTATAAATCTAAAAATATTTCCTACATAATTATATTTTATTTATAATTTTTAGACATTAAATAATTAAATTTATTTATGACACAATGATGATGCATTAATTACCATAATAACGAAAAATTAAAATAATTGATATTATAAATACCCAAATAAATATAATTTGATACTTTTTATTAATTACACTATTTTTATAGGTTAATATTACATGTTAGGAATGATTTAATTAACATTTTTTGAAGTAATCATTCTGTTATGAGTTTCCCAAAAATCAATTTTCCCAATAGTGTCAAAATTGACATAAAAGCGTTTTTATAACAAATATTATATTATTAATTGATATTCAATTCTTAAAAATATAAGGCTTGGCCAAGAGACTTATATCATAATAGTTGTATCATTAATGGACCACTTGGAGGTCTCTTGGAGGTATATAGTATGTTTATTAACTATATAATTTAAAAATACAAAGTGACAAGGTAAGTGTCAAACTAATTAACAAAGAGTTAAAAATAAACGATAAGGTTAATATAATGACACAAACCTGTCTAAATTATATTGGTTGAGTGGTTTTCGACCCATCCCCACCTTAAACTTTAAATTATCCACTTTGGAGCAATTATAAACCGAATATGAATTTATTATAAAATAATATTTCTAACTTTTCCAATGGTGCCACTTACCCCTCTTATAAAAGGGCACTCCCCCTTCTCATTAATTCACAGCTTAAAAGCCTTTTGGTTCGGCCAAACCTTTCCCAAGTACTCTCTTAACATCCCTAAATTTATCCTAGAGTCCTTCCTTTACTCAGAAATCCATCCTAAGGAGCCCTTTTGATCAAATCAAAAGGAAGAACCCGAAGAGGAGGTAATGATTTCACCACCCCTTTTCAAGTTCCTTTCTTCTTTCACTTCTTCTATCTTTGTTATTACCATTATAAAATAATAACACTAGTATATTATATATACATTTTCTTTATTATAAACATGTTACAACCATATTTCAATATTATATCCATCATTTTAATGGCATGTCACCATACGTTCGTACGTACGGCTTACCGTCTCCATGTCGTGGTGTAATTGTTATTCAAAACATTATTATTTGGATGGTTATAATAGTAATGTGTAATTCATGTAATTAATAAATATAACATGGTAATTATTATTTATATAAGATATACCATCCAATTAAATATTATTTTAATATAAAAAGAATGATATTGTCGCTCATGCGTACGTACGAACTACCGTCCCCACGAACGCGGTGAGATTCATTCTCCATCATATCCATTCAAGTATAATTCTCATTTGAAGATTAATAATAATTTTTAAGGACTTAATATCATTCTGGATATGAATAATATACAACCTATCCATAAAAAACATGGCTTACATAACAAAACATATAAAACAAAATGAGTAAGTTAACACCCGGAAAGACGATAATTCTAAAATATTATTAACAAAGAAATGTTAAAAGATCATATATGATATCATATTAATATATATGATTATTGTATAATTTAATAACAATTATTTCACCATTATACAGGAGGTTAACCTACCCCAACCAAGGTAAAGTACAAGGTAAGGGTTTATTTCACAATCTCTTCATTATTCGAGGTTGTTTATACGTAATAATCTACTGGGACTTCTTTATCATCCACATCCATGTTTCTTAAAAATGTATTTCAAAACATTTTTACTATTTAATAGAATATTGGTTAAATTCATTTATACCGTTGTTGACTTTTATAAGTTGTTTATAAAGGAATCTTTCTGTCATTTTCCAAACAAGGTCCTTTTTAACCTTTTCGACAGAATTAAGGTAAGAATGTTTTTTTAACTTATACAGCGAGTGTGGATTGTTTCCGCCGTTATAAAATCATCGAAGCATCCCTTACAAGCTTATAAAAATATTTTCAAAGAAAATGTTTTATTTTATATATGACTCTTAAATGATTTCAAAATACAAAGAGATATTTCTCTAAAAAGAGTTTTCATTTCATCTATGTCAACATCCTTTGATGGATTTTACGCTTATTTGAAGTTGATTTATTATGATACAAAACTTCTATATTTTATTGAAGGTTTTGTGATATGTTTGACTATGGATGTGTTATTTTTATACCATTCATGGTGTATAGATGAAGTATTTACATTTCGTATACTAGTTTTATTACGAATGTTTATGTTATGTTTAAACCTTTTCACATGGCAATGAATTGGACTTAATATGTGACGGGCAGAGCCCGCTATAGCTCCTCAATGCATCGGTAGGTCTCATGAGACAAACTAGTGTCTCAGCACAAGGCCTTGACAAAATCTTATTTGCAGTCTTGACACGAGTCCTTGGTTATGTGGTTATGATAGTCTGGCATTATGTATTCCATCATTATGAAAGTGGTTATTGATATTGCATGTGATTATTCGATTAGTAGAATATCCAAGTGAATAAGTAAATGGAATTACTTCATTTTATTTTTCCATACTATGTTGAAGTTCTAGTTTAAAAGGATTTTGTTTTAGGTATACATTGCCTTAAATGTTTATTCTTATTTATGAAAGTTTCCTCTATATTGTTATCCTTACTGGGCATTTGAGCTCACCCCTTTTCTATGTTTTCTTTTTCCCAGGATATGAAGAAGTAATTTATGAATGACCTGCAGGGATAGTATGAGAGGATAAGAGTGTGGACTGTGGATACTATGTTGTTTTAGTTTTCATTTTATGATGTCATGTAAATTTATTAATGTATCAAGTTATTCCAAGGCAACTAAACTAATCGGTCTTTCGAGACTTGATCTTTCTTGTGATCATTCCAATTTTATGTAATAATGTACCGAATATGGGTAACTAGGGTTGGGGTGTTACAGTTGGTATCAGAGGAAGATTAGTACAAATATTGGAATCTAGATTTAGATAAAATCTGATTAGAGCACGTAGAACTAAGATGAACTTTGTGGATTAGTATAGAAGAACTTCCTAGAATTTTGGTATTGTAGAGATTTTGTGAGTTTTTCGAGCAATACATCCATGTCTGGATACGAGCAGGTAGAGACGGCTCTGGAACAGTTGTACCTAAGGGTAAAACCCGAAAACACCGCTTTGAGCTAGACTCGAACGGGAACTGGTGCACGACAACAAGCCTTTCTACACTCTTGGTTACGACACTCCCAGGAGATATTCATAGGATAACTCTCGTTTTCTTTACAAATCATTATGAAGGGTTTATGAGTATATACTTCCTCAAAGAAAACATTTTTATGATTATGGATTATATCCATAAATAGTTCAATTTATGTTAAGTGTTTTATAAGTATGAAATTATTTTTTTAATTCATAAACCCATCTAGTTTATGCCATTGATTAGAAATGGTGCCTAGTGGAAGAAATGGAAACTGTATCAATGCACACACTCCATGTAGGCATTTCCCTCCTACTCAAGATAATTATAGTGGAGCTGGTGATGCAACTAGTGCTGATCAACTAATCACCATACTGGGACAAGTGACTCAGGTTATGAATAATAACCTTACCCATATGGAGCACCCTGATCCAAAGTGTGGAAGATCAATGTTAGATCGCTTCATGAGGTAGCAACCACCAACATTCAATGGGAGTACAAATCCATTAGTATCTGAGCAATGGATAAGTTCCCTAGAGAAAATATTTCAGGCTTTGGGAAGTAGTGAAAGGTAAAAGTTATCATGTAAGTTTACCGCCTCACTGAAGATGCTGATCAATGGTGGTCATTGGTTCAAAACACGAAGGAAGATGATGAAGTATCAAATATGGAATATAGGGAGTTCAATGATCTGTTTTTAGAAAAATACTTTCCTTGTGACCATCGAGAAGATATGGAAAGGCAATTTCTGAGTCTGAGACAAAAGGAGGATGAGAATGTCGTAAAGTATGAGGCTAACTTTACAAGGTTAGAAAGGTATGCTAGATATTATATACATAACCCAAGAAGTAATATTGATCATTTCTTTGATGGGTTAGAACCATTTCTCCATCGAGCATTAGTTTTACAATCCTTTTCATCGTACGAAGACATTGTCTCATGTGCTATCAATAAAGAGAAAGAATTCTCTAAGTCATATGACTTTAAATCAAATCAAGAGAAGAAGAGATCTATTGATCAATCTGGGAATGGAAATAAAGGGAAGAAGGGAAAATTTGAATATCCATCCTGTAGTAAATGTGGGAAGAAACACCCCGGTACTTGCTTAAAAGGAACAGGAGTCTGTTACAAGTGTGGTGAAAAAGGCCACCAAGCTCGTGATTGCAAGGGGAATAAGGAAGCTACCGATGTCCAATGCTACAATTGCAGGGAGATGGGACATTATTCAAACGAATGTCCTAACTGTTAGGAAAAAATACCTCAGAAAAGTACAAGGGATCAAGGCTAATCTTATGATATCACTACTGTTGAGGTAGAAGCTCCGAAAGACGTGGTGGCATTTAATTTAATGGTTTCCTTAAGTTTAGCAAATGCATTATTTGATTCTTGATAATTGCATTGTTTCATATCATCCCAGTTTGCTATGAAAATTAGATATTTCCAATTTTATTTAACAAGGGAGTTGTCAGTTAAAACTCCTAAGGGAGGTATCATTGCAACAAAGTTCTTTGAATCAGTGCCCACTAGAGCACATAAATGTTCTTTATCTGCTGATCTCATCATCATACCTATGATTGAGTTTGATATAATCCTCGGTATGGACAGGCTTTCGGACCATGATGTGAATATTTATTGTAAGAAGAAGGAGGTTACGATTTTTGATGATGATGATAAGGAACACATTATCTTTAGAGCAGAATCATCACCACCTAATTTTTATCTAGATCCACCCCCAATAGCTCAACTAAATTCAATTATTGGGGAGTAAGATAATGAAATGACTGTGGGTGAGTAATTGAATGTTCAAATTGAGGATGTACCTATTGTGAAAGAATATGTATATGGGTTTTCAGAAGATTTACCTGGACATCCTCTAGAACGAGAAGTTGAATTTTCTATTGATTTAATTCATGGACCAAGGCGTATATCGAATACCCCTTATATAATGACCACTATAAAATTAGTTCAACTAAAGAAACAACTAGAGGAATTGAGTAATAAGGTATTTATTCGACCTAGTGTTTCTCCATGGGGAGCCCTTGTCATTTCTGTTAAGAAGAAAGATGGATCTATGAGGTCATGTATCGACTATAGGGAAATCAATGCTATAACAATAAAGAACAAGTATCCCCTACCTTGCATTGATGATTTATTTGACCAAATGCATGGAGCTCAATAATTTTCAAACATTGACCTTCGATCTAGATACCATTAGTTGTGTGTGAAGAAGGAAGACATTCTGAAGACAGCATTTCGAACCAGGTATGGGCATTACAAGTTTACAGTAATGCCTTTTGGATTAACTAATGCACCCTCTAAATTCATGGATCTGATGAAAAGTGTTTTCAAGTAATATCTCGTTGAATTTTTTGTGGTATTTATTGATGATATATTGGTATACTCCACAATCTACGAAGATCATGAAAATCACTTGCGCATTATCCTGAAGACTCTGAGAAGACATGAATTATATGGGAAGTTTAGCAAGTGTGAACTCTGGCTTCAGGAGATTTCTTTTTTTGGCCATATTTTCTCTAAAGATGGAATCTCTATTGATCCTTCTAAGACCAAGGCAATCCAAGAATGGCCAGCACCTACGAGTATAACTGAGGTACGTAGTTTTATTGGTTTAGCAGATTATTATTGACGTTTCGTCCAGAATGTTTCCTGGTTGGCTAACCCATTAACAAAGCTCACACGTAAAGGGGATAAATTTGTTTGGAAAAAAGAGTGTCAAGAATGTTTTGAAGAACTAAATAGAAGATTAGTCAATGCTCCTATATTGACTCTACCATCGGGGAATTATGGGTTCGTTATTTATAGTGATGCATCGAAGAAAGGACTTGGTTGTGTCCTTATGTAGATTGATAGGGTTATTGCCTATGCATCACGACAGTTGAAAATTCATGAACAAAACTATCCTACTCATGATCTCGAGTTAGGAGATGTGATCTTTTCTTTGAAGATATGGAGGCACTACCTCTATGGTGAAAAATGGGAGATTTATACTGATCACAAGAATTTGAAGTATATTTTCTCACAAAAAGAAATCAACATGAGGCAAAGGAGATGGCTTTAATTACTCAAGGATTATGAATGTACGATACACTACCACCCGGGGAAGGAAAATAAGGTGGCAGATTCTTTGAGTAGAAAAGATCATGGAGTTTTGAACAATATGAGAATTGAAAGGGATCCAATTTTCATAGATCTAGTGAAGATGGACATGGGAATAACCAGGGAAGGTGAAACATCAATTCTTTTTTCAAATGGTTTCCAAACCATCATTACTAGAAAGGATTAAGAGTACTCAGACCGATGATGAAGAATTTAAAAATAATATTAAAGCTGTGAATGATGGGAGATTGAGAGACTTTGTGTATGAAGATGGAATTTTGAAATTGTGGAAGAGACTTTTTGTTCCCGATATACCTGATCTAAAAAGGGAATTGCTGGATGATGATCATAGTTCCAATTTCTCTATATACCCTGGGAGCACCAAAATGTATAGATACTTGAAGGAACATTTTTTTGGGACAACATGAAGAGAGAGATTGCTGATTCTGTGTGAAGATGTATGGTTTGTCAATAAGTGAAAGTTGGAAGGCAACGACCTGGAGGATTCATGCAACCTCTTCCCATACCAAAGTGGAAATGGGACAATATTACGATGGACTTTGTCATGGGGCTACCAAAGACTCCTAGAAGGAACGATGCAATATGGGTTATTGTTGATCGTCTTACCAAGTCCTCATTTTATTGCTATAAGAGAAGATCTACCACTGGAACGTCTAGAAAGACTACATATTGATGAATTTTTGAGACTTCATGGAGTACCCCTATCGATTTCTTCTGATCGAAATTCTATAATGAATTGGGGATGTAGCTTACCATTTTTCAATGCCGCCAAATCTCTCCAAAGTTCACAATGTGTTCCACTTATCACTATTGAGGAAATACATGCCTAACCCAATGCATGTACTCACCTATGATGAATTAGAACTGGAACCTGATCTGTCTTATTGAGAAAATCCCATCAAAATTCTTGATACGAGAGAACAAGTACTGAGAAACCGGATGACCCGTCTGGTTAACGTCTTGTGGAGAAACCATAAGATGGAAGAGGCGATGTGGGAACCTGAGTAAGTTATGATGAATAAACACCTGAGTATTTTCATGCGGTACTATTCTAGAAATTTTGAGGACAAAATTATTTGAACGAGTGGAGAATATAACACCCCAAGCTTCTACGGTACACTTCTCTTAGAATAATGCAACAGCGTGTGTTGTACGCAACATTGAGTTCCAACACACCACAACCAATCAAACTAGCCGTTATAAATAGCAATACCCACTTTTTGAAAATTATAAATTCTATTTTTCAAAATGGACTTCATTTTTGGATTCGGAATATCGAAATTAGCCTAGGGTGAATTTTTGGTATTTTTCTGAAAAACATCATTTTTTTAAGGAATAGTGAAACCACTAAGTGGTTGTTAAAAAAACTGAATTTTTCATAAAACTTAACTTTACAGCCTCTGTGAGTGGAATTTAGAAAACATAAGAGACATGGTTAATATCAAGGAGTAAAATTTGGTTCAATGAGATGAAAATAATTTTTTGTGAATAGTAACTTTTTACTTTTATTTACCACGGTTAAAAGTAAATAGGGTAATTAAGGGTAAAAATGATATTAATATTACCCTAACACATGTCATAATTATATTGGACAAGTGTATCTCGACCAAAAACAACCTTATGAATAAAATATTATCATTTAGGTCCACTTTGATTAGATTAGGACATTTATTATTATTTAATTCAAAGAAGAGTTAAAAGAGTTAAAATCAAGGTTTATTTACTAAAACATTTTTAATATAGGGTTACACATAAGATAAATTAGATTATAAATATTCATTAGAAAGCTAAAACGATTTACTACATAATGATAGTTTATTTATAATTTTTAGACATTAAATAAGTTATGTTATTTATGACACAATGATGATGCAGTAATTACCATAATAATGAAAAATTAAAATAATTGATATTATAAATACCCAAATAAATATAATTTGAGACTTTTTATGACTTACACTAATTTTATAGGTTAATATGACATGTTAGGAATGATTTAATTATCTTTTTGGAAGTACTAATTATGTTATGATTTTCACAAAAATCAATATTCCAAATAGTGTCAAAATTGACATAAAAGAGTTTCTAGAACAAATATTATATTATTAATTGATATTCAATTCCTAAAAATCTATGGTTCTAACAAGAGACTTATATCATGATAGTTTTATAATTAATGGACCACTTGGGGGGTCTCTTTGAGGTATATATTAAGTATAATAACTATATAATAAGAATATACAAAGTGACTTGGTAAGTGTCAAACTAATTAACTGAGAGTTAAAACTAAAAAACAAGGTTAATATAATGACCCAAACCTATCTAAATTACATTGTTTGAGTTATTTTCAAACCATACCCACCTTAACCTTTAAATAATCCACTTTGTATCCATTAGAAACCGAATACGAATTAATTATAAAATAATATTTCTAGCTTTTCAAAAGGTGCCCCTCACCCCTCTTATAAAAGGGAACTCCCCCTTATCATTAATTAACACCTTCAAAGACTTCTGGTTTAGACAACCCCTCCCCAAATACTCTCTAAATTTCCCTCACTTCATCCTAGAGGCCTTCATTTAGTCAAAAATCCATCCTAAAGAGCCCTTTTGATCAAATCAAAAGGAAGAACCCGAAGAAGAGGTAATGATTTCACCACCCCCTTTCAAGTTCTTTTATTCTTCCACTTCTTCTATCATTGTTATTAACATTCTAAAATAATAACTCAAGTATATTATATATACTTTGATATTATTATAAACATGGTACAACCATATTTCAGTATTCTATCCATCCTTTTAATGACATGTCACCATACGTGCGTACGTACGGCTTACCGTCTCCACGTCGTGGTGTAATTGATATTCAAAACATTATTATTTGGATGGTTATAATAATGATATGTAATTAATGTAAATAACAAATATAACGTGATAATGATTCTTTATAAATGATATACCATCAAATTAAATATTATTTTAATATCAAAATAATGATATTGTCGCTCGTGCATACGTACGGACTACCGTCTCCACGAACGCGATGAGATTCATTCTCCATCATATCCATTCAAGTATAATTCTGATTTGAAGATTAATAATAATGTTTAAGGACTTAATATCATTCTGGATACGAATAATATACAAACTATCCAAAACAAACATGGCTTACATAACAAAACATATAAAAGAAAATGAGTAAGTTGACACCCGAAACGACGATAATTCTAAAATATTATTAACAAAGCAATGTTAAAAGATCATATATGATATCATATTAATATATATGATAATTTTATAATTTAAGAACAATTATTTCACCATTATACAAGAGGTTAACCTACCCCAACCAAGGTAAATTACAATGTAAGGGTTTATTTCACAATCTCTTCATTATCTGAGGTTGTTTATACGTAATAATCTACGGGGACTTCTTTATCATCCACATCCATGTTTCTTAAAAATGTATTTCAAAACATTTTTACTATTTAATAGAATATTGGTTAAAGTCATTTATACCCTTGTTGACTTTTATAAGTTGTTTATAAAGGAATCTTTCTGTCATTTTCCAAATAAGGTCCTTTTTAACCTTTTCCATAGAATTAAGGTAAGAATGTTTTTTTTTAACTTATACGGCGGGTGTGGCTTTTTTCCGCCATTATAAAATCATAAAAGCTTCCCTTAAAAGATTATAAAAATATTTTAAAGGAAAATGTTTTATTTTATATATGACTCTTAAATGATTTCAAAATACAAAGAGATATTTCTCTAAAAAGAGTTTTGATTTCATCTATGTCAACATCCTTTGATGGATTTTACGCTTATTTGAAGTTGATTTATTATGATACAAAACTTATATATTGTATTGAAGGTTTTGGGATATGTTTGATTGTGGATGTGTTATTTTTATACCATTCATGGTTTATGGATAAAGTATTTAAATTTCGTATGCTAGTTTTATTACGAATGTTTATGTTATGTTTAAACCTTTTCATATGGCAATGCATTGGAATTAATATGTGACGGGCGGAGCCCACTATAGCTCCTCAATGCATCGGTAGGTCTCATGAGACAAACTAGTGTCTCGGCACAAGGCCTTGAAAAAATATTATTTGTAGTCTTGGCCCGAGGCCTTGGCTATGTGGTTATGATAGTCTGGCATTATGCATTCCATAATTATGAAAGTGGTTATTGATATTGCATGTGATTATTCGATTAGTAGAATATCCAAGTGAAAAAGTAAATGGAATTATTTCATTTTATTTTTTCCATACTATGTTTAAGTTCAAGTTTAAAAGGATTTTGTTTTAGGTATACATTTCCTTAAATGTTTATTATTATTTATGAAAGTTTCCACTATATTGTTATCCTTACTGGGCATTTGAGCTCACACCTTTTCTATGTTTTATTTTTCCCAGGATGTGAAGAAGTAATTTATAAATGACCTAGAGGGATAGTATGAGGGGATAAGAGTGTGGAATATGGACACTATATTGTTATAGTTTTCATTTTATGATGTAATGTAAACTTCATTAATGTATCTAGTTATTCCAAGGATACTAAACTAATCAGTCTTTTGAGACTTGATCTTTCTTGTGATCATGCCAATGTTATGTAATAAAGCACCGACTCTGGGTAACTAGGGTCGGGGCGTTACAGAGAAAACTACTTATCATAAATAAAAAGGAAGTATAAAGTGGTATAGGTCATGAGGCTCCATTTATTAGATTATATAGGTATACTGAAAATTATATACATAATACAGAAGGTAATATTGACCATTTCTTTTAGGGGTTTAAGACAAATTTCATAAGGTCACTAGTTTCTCAAACTTTTTCATCATATGATGAAAATGTTTTATACTCCATTAAAATACATGATGAATTTTATGGATCCTACATATTTAGGGTAAATTAATAGAATAATAGTTCTTATAAATACCAAAAAAAGGAACATGTCAAAGAATAATAAAAAAAAGTTAAATAATTTATATCATGTAAAAATTATAGAAAGAAAAACCATAGAAAATACTAGAAGGTGATGGGAGTCTATTAGAATATAGGAGATAATGGTCAAATTAATGGAAATAAAGAATCCATTTTTATATAGTGATTTAACTATAAATAAATAAGACATTATTCATAACAATTTTCTAAACATCAAGGGAACTTACCATAGAAGAGGCTAAAGGGAGAGCCCAAGCTTATGTAATCGCTACAAATGAGGATGATGTTCTTAAAGATGTGGATGAATTTACATTAATCATATCTTGAAATATATCCAAATAAAGTTTATTAATTCAAGGTGATACTATTTAAAGGTTACTAAAGAGGTAAGTATTTCATTTACAATATCATTATTTTAGGTTTCCTTAATTTTTATCAATGGAATCCTATAATACTACCTTCATAAAATCAATCTATTTTTTATCCTATTTATATTTAAGTAGTTTTTATTTTTTCTTATAACATTTAATCTCATTGTCACTTGAATAAATAAAATAAATGTGTAAAATGAAAACATATTTTATTTCTCTTTTAGTCAGATTTTTTTTTCTTCAATGTTCATATTTTTCAAAATATCTTTTAAAAATTCCATTTATTACTCAAATTATTTATTGAGGAAATTTGAAGCTATAATTTACATTTTTATGGTTAAAATAAAGTATTTCCATTATTTTCTGATAGTTTTATATTCAACTTTCTTCAGAAAAAATTCAAAATTAACTTTTTTAAAATATATGACATTAATTTATTTTTCTATCACCATAATTGTTTTATGATATTTAGATTATTTGATGAATTTACAAAAAAAAATCAATGAAAACTCTTCATTAAATTATATTTTCATATTTCACATTCATATTTATATTTTTCATAAGTTCATGATTTTATTATAAAAACGTTATTTATAATGTAATTATTTTTATCTCTTATGTCTTATTAATTTTGTTTAACTTCTTATTAGAACATTCACTTTCTTGTGATCATTGGACATTACATTAATTTTAAATATCCATGTTCTTTGTTTCAGGCATATTATTATTTCCTAATCCGTATAACATTTTTACATATAGTATTTTACTATGAAAGTTATTTGTTCGACTAGGTAAAATCTTGAGAAGTATTTATTATTTACTCAATAGATATATTTATTGATAATGAATTTTATTGATTAATTGAATTGATCATTCAATATAAGGGGAATAAATTGAAAATTTAGTAATGATTGGGGACCTGTTATAGATATCCTCTTGATCCATCGATAGGTCAAATGAGACAAATTGGTTTTCCAAATTATATGGATTTTTGGTTTATACCTACCCATCGATTAAATAGTTTTGGAAGAAGACTTTGATTGTATAGTTATCATTATGTCTGAGATCAATACATCAAATATTATGCATTTCCATTATTAATAATTCAATTATTATTATCCATGATATATTTACATTGATATTATATATGGATTAATTTATTTCTCAACTTATTTATTAAAATGTATGTTTTTTCATATATTTAGCTTTCCATATTGATTTTGATTTGTTTACTCATGCTAGATTCTGTTTTATATTACCCTTATTGATCATTTGATCTAACCGTTATTTTTTTCCTTTACCCAATTTATGAAGAATAAATAATTGAATGAGTTCCAAGGTTGTAAAAAATTTAATTTTTTATGTTTTATATTTTATTCCCAATAAAAATAGGAATCATGTATATATCTAGATCATCGAGACAATTAAACTAATCATTCCTTTTAGATTAGACCCCTTGTATCTATGTTAGTGTAATAAATTAACCACCATATCTATGATACCAATGTAAGGGTTGTTACATTTGAATAAGGTGGAAGAGAATGTGAAGTTAAATGCACCAAGGAAGATTTATTCCAAGATGGCACTTTTGGCTATCAAGGAAGTGGTTTTCCAAAGTGGTCCTGACCAAACCACTAAGATGAATAAGAGGAATTTGGAAAAGATAATAAATATATAGGTGATATCAACTAAGGATTCAACCTAATAATCTAATTGTATGAGTGTGATCTATTCCAAAATTATCAAAAAGGAAAAGGTAAGAAAGGGAGACTATGTTTACATCACTAAGAAGATGTATGAAAGTGGTTTCCTTAAAATGAGGTCCTTTAGAAATAGTTTATGTTTTTTGGATATGAGTGATGATGAGGAACATAAATATCTGATCACATTCTTTTCCTAAAATCTGACAAATGAAAAAGTAAAGAAAGAAGGTGATCGATTGATTTATCTAAACAATCCATATTCCTCGACTTTAGGAACATCATGGTAACCCTCTATATATATGATTTATTATGTCTAACTAATTTTTAAGTGGGGTAGAATTAAGTGGGATATATGATCTAGGGGTATATTTTTCTTTAGAATCAAATGAATGATTCTGTTGAAAAATCACTAGTGGAAATCGATGAATGAAAATCCGAATAAGAAGAAATCTGCAATAAATTTTTATTCTTGTGGAGAATTTCCATGATGAAAATTACCTAGAATGAAGGCCTATATGTTGTTCAAAAAAATTTGTATCATTTTATATGTTTTAATAAGTACCCAAAAATGAAGAAGATTATTAGGAAATAATAGAGCCATAAAAATGAATTTATATTCATATATTTTCTTCTTCAAAAACTAGTTTGATGTTTGGAATCATCTGAAATGTTAGGATATTAAATAATTTTTGAAATATATTATTTTTCCAAAGATTATTACCATAAATTTTCCAAAAAATAAGTGATATCAAAATTGGTGTCAACAGAAGGAGTCTCAGGAGAGAGTAGTTATTAACATCAAAGCCTATTAAGCCTTATCCTAATTTTTTTAATCCCATGAGGGTAAAAAATGCATAGAGTTAAAATAATATAATTTTCTCAAATTTAACCACTTGTGAAATAAGTTTTTTCCAATTATTCTCAAGTGTTATCATTTAATTCAAAATTTTGTATTTTTCTTACAACCAAGTAATTTGTATGTTATGTCATAATGGTTTGGTTTTAAGTGAAAGATATCATAATCATTGTTTTCAAAGTGCAAAACCTGATACCATTTTGTGATTTTATTTATATTCATGAGAAACATGTATAACCTTTATGTCTTACATAAAAATTCAAATTTCCTACACTAAACTCTAGATTAGTATTATTAGAGGATTTATTAACTTATCAAACCTAAATTGGTAAATCCACTCAGTGAATCTATTTTTAAAATACAACAATAAATAAAATTGTCTTGGTTAACATCTGGATTCAAAATATTTGGAAAAACCACATGGGGAGGATTTAAAAGAATGAAGTTTTTTTAAATAAGTAGAGAGGATATCCCAAAGAGTGTAATTTAGGTTTCCTAAAAAAAAATCTTATATCAATGGAGAGATGATATTTGGATGATGTTCCCTCTAATAAGGAGGAGAATTAAGAGAAGTTCATCTATAAGGGCATGACCTTAAACATTACATATTATTGAATTACGTTAATAAAATACATTGAGGATCTTTTAATATTTAGATATTTAGAGAATTAGGTCATAACTTATATATAAAACTTGAATATTACATGTTGACAGTTCTACTCAGTATCTATTTTTCCAAAAATAAAATCTATTAAAAAATTAAACATGTTTAGTTCCATGTTTTTAATAGTATGAATTTTCCTTGATACCCTAATTGACCCTATTACACTTTAAGTTATTTGAAAAACATTTCAAAAACATAGGATGAGCATAAAAATATCAGCAATGTATACAAAAATAATAAAACAATTAGTTTTCAAAATAATATGTAAACCATTAATACTTTGACATAAAGTAATAATTTTAAACATAAATAAGTAGTAAATACACTTCACTAAATATAATCTCATTTATTACCCTTTTTTAACCAAAAGATTAGCATAATACCAGTAGAGAAAAACATATAACATATAAAGGTAACTTGGGATATGAATATACTTAAATGGAATAACCATAAATTCGACTTCTACACATATCAGAAAACGGAATGGATATATAGATGACTTCCATACATAATGCATCAGAGGTTACAACGTAACCACCCATCCTTGTTTTATCACGAAACCACCCGTTATTTGGTTTATCACGTAACCACCTGTCTTTTCATTTCCACGTAACCACTTGTCAAATTTCCAAGTACCATTATATAATCATAAAAAATATAATATTGAGAATAGAAATATTTCACTAATAACATTTCATTTGAAATCACATGAAATCATTTCAAGATATTGAAATAATAAATCCATCTCAAAAGTCATATTCAATACAAAAACAACCAAAAATTTAATAAGGTATTTCTTTTCCTTTTAAAATCATTAAGGCTTATAGAGGAATCCAAATAATGATTATGACGGAAGAGAGGTCATTTTTGCCACATACGATAAAAAAATTCCTTTTTTATTTAGTCAAACACTTCATAGATAAAAGATTACATTTGAATTAAAGTAAAAGTAAAAGGGTTTTATTATACCCCTTGTAAAAGAAAGAGGGGTATGTTATAAAAATATGCCTCAATGAATGGAGATTGAGACGAAGTCCCAAACAAATATAATTTTTTAGATAAAATAGATTGATTTTGTGTATTAAATATAAGTACACATAAACCAAGTATAAATAATATATAGTATATCAAAATTTATATCTCACATAATCATAGCACGTAAAAATCAATAAGTACAATTTTAACCCAACGAATAAAAAATGGGTTTAGAATCCCTTACCTCGAGTCAGACTTATAACGTATGTTCCCTGTTCTTCTTGATTAATAATCATTAGTTAATTTATACTTTATTCAGAATATTTTTCAACTTTATTATTCATTTTATATCACTTATTAACATGCTATAACAATTAGTTAATTATTTGAGTTCATATCTGACATTTCATCGATGTTCGGAATTTGAGGCCAAAATAAACTTGTTATTATTTCAAATTATTCAAGTGGTAAAAATTACATTATCAACAAAATTATATTCATGATTTATATATCATATATATCCACTGTATATGTATTTATAATATTCCATATCATTTGGATATAAGAAATGAAATGCACAGTTCATGGAGATGTTAAGCCATATGTACGCATGAACGCTACTTTCATTTCTTTTTCAAATTTTTAAGAATGAAAAATAAATGATAAATAGGTATATTATAATTATAATATAATATATATGTTTTATATATTACATAAGTTCATTAAATACATCTTTTATACAATCCATGTATAGCATGAAAGAGTCATATCATTTTGAAGGGACAATAGTCCGCACTTCCTTAATTGAAATTATCGTATTTATACAACATGAAAAGCATAAGGGTTTGATATGAATGGGAATTATAGAAGAATATAGATAAAATAAATATCATAAATATCATATATAATTATTTTTTGTGATAATGGCCACCATAAGAGGTGGTAGGAGAAGACTAAACAATCATCGTTTTGTGAGGCAGTAGTTCGTTGTCCACAGACATAATATGTTCTATACCAATTAGATGGAGGTGTATGTAATATTAGTTAGAATAATTCTGATAAAAACATCCAATTATATTGAATTTAATATTTTTTGTTATAAAATAATTTAATAAGCAGAGTTTATGGGGTTGGAGAATGAAAATAAAGGAAAGGAACTTAAGAGAAGATGTTACCTCAAATCGGGTAACATCTATTGATTTAAGATAAAAATCCTACATTAAATGAAATATTCACAATGTATGTAATATAAGAGGAATATGAGGATTTTGGAAGATTATTTGGGAATATTTTGGATGATAAAATGGGGTTTGAGAGGTGTGAGTACAGGTTAGAGGTGGTATCCTTTTATAAGATGGGGGAGGGGAACTTTAGGGATATTTGAAAGTATTATTTTATTATTAATCGATTTTCAAATTATAATAACAAAAAAGTGATATATTTGAAATATAAAATAATTATGGGTCTAAATATTCTCATAAAATGGGTGTTAGAAAATTTTAGGTCACAAATTTAACCTTATCGTTTAGATTTAACACTTAGTTAACTAATTTAACTTTTACCATGTCTTCTTGTTTATTCATACTATATGGTTAATATATTTACTTTCAAATTCAAATAAAACAAAAATTGGTTCATTAATGAAATTTTAAATATTATATAAGTAATTTCTCTGAATATTATATTTTTAGTTCTATCGTATCGTTTAATAAAATAAGATTTTTTAAAAAACTCATTTGTGTCAATTTTTATACAATTCATATCATGACTTTTTAAAAATCCATAACAACGTTATTAATTTGAAAAAACCTTATTAATAAAAATTTAACTAGTCGTACTTATGAAAAAAAATCTTTTATGGCATAAAATGTTTCAAAATAAATTTTTTTATTATTTATAATATCATTTTTTTTAAATCATATGTTCATAAGGAAATCACTACATCATTATTGTTTCATAAATAAAATTTCTTATTTTATGTCAAAAAATTATAAATAAAATAACATGATGTAGAAAATATTTTTATATTTCTAAATAATATTTATAGTATAATATTTCACTTATATAAATATTTATAAAAATCATTTTAGTAAAATATGTATGTTTAGGTAATATTTTCCTTACCTTTAAATTAAAAGTAATTAAATGACATTTTCACACACAAGTGGCTCCATGGGGTCATAAAATCGACCTAAGGATGACCATGGTTAGAAATATCCGCTAAAATTGGGGTAGGACATGTGTTAGGGTAATTTAATATTATTATAACATTATTTTTTACCCTTATTTACCAGATTTTACCTTTTATCCATGGTAAATAAAATATTTAATGAAGTTACAATTCATAATGCCTATAGCATCCCACCATTTTATAACATAAACTTTCATTACATTACACAAAACTGAGGATCTTTAAGGTTTAGTGTCTTGGAAACCAGGAACATAATACATGAAAACAACATAAAACATTCTTCTTAAACACATGAAAGAATTCTCCTTAAGTTCATCCTAGGGTCATTACTGCATCTCATAACCTAGGGACATACATCAAAAGAAAGGGTGAGCAAAAGGCCCAGTAAAGGAAACAAGATGAACATTTTACATGTGAACTTGAGATACTTCAATAAGGACATGAAAAGAACTTTAAGGCGTGAGAAAGAAATCATGAGGCATTTCATAATAAAAATAACATTTTTCATAACTTGAAGATGTGGCTACATCATTTAACAAAGACAAACAAGAACATTTCACCAAGGTCCATCCCCAAGGTGTCATTTGAAAATTACCAAGGTTATTCCCCAAGGTATCGTGAAAATTGTAATCTCTAGTGGTTACATCATTACCCAATGCATTGGAGCGCTATCAGGGCGTACCCTTAAATTTGCCTTTATTATCATGTGAGCCACATATATCATCATCAAACATTTCATAAAGAACCCATATAGCAAAAAAAAATAAATGGGTTTCATTTCATAATCATAACGTTTTAAAAACTGCTTTAAAGACATGATATTTACGTCACTTTAAAACCCACAAGAAAGGAAGGTGGGTCTCATGTATGTAAATCCCATAATTTAAAATAGAAAATTTTGGTGTATATGTGAATACCCTTTTAGAAGAAAGAGCTTTGAGTATTCACTTAATAATATAAAAGAAATTTTAGAAAAAGAGAGAGACATTTTGAGACGGAAATTTTGCAGCATAACGGCTATGTTACGAGGTTTTAGAAGACATTAAAAAGAGGGGGAAAATGGGTCAAACATTCATAAATGACCCATAAAACAGTATATGGACATAATAATGAGGATACATGATCATGGTAATGAAATTTCAAGGACATACCATTTGAAATGAAAAACATGGAAGGAAGACAAAAATTAGATTTCTCATATGAAAGTTCGGCAGCCTAACGGCGTTACTTAAAATTCAAACAAAATGATTTGAAAAGATCAAATAGGGTCTCTCATAATGTGAAAATAAGAGTTAAGGATGATATTTATAGAGATAATTCCCCAACATAATTAAAAAGGAACTTGATAGACTTGACATGAAAGTAGAACTTTGAAAAGAATGAGAAGGGTTAAAGAATCCCCAAAAAAAATTCGGCAGCCTAACGGCGCCACTTAAAACTTCAAAATACTGAATTGAAGAGATCAAATGGGGTCTCTCGTCATATGAACATAAGAGTCCAGTATGATAGATATAGAGATCATACCCCAACATAACAAAAAGGAACTTGAAATAATTGACATGAAAGTAGAACTTCAAAACGAGAAGGGTGAAGAACCACTTAAAAATTTGGCAGCCTAACGGCGCCACATAAAACTTCAAAATACTGAATTGAAGAGATCAAATGGGGTCTCTCATCATATGAAAATAAGAGTCCAGTATGATATATATAGAGATCATACCCGAACATAACAAAAAGGAACATGAAATAATTTACATGAAAGTAGAACTTCAAAACGAGAAGGGTAAAGAACCACTTAAAAATTCGGCAGCCTAACGGCGCCACTTAAAACTTCAAAATACTGAATTGAAGAGATCAAATGGGGTCTCTAATCATATGAAAATAAGATTCCAGTATGATAGATATAGAGATCATACCCCAAAATAATAAAAAGGAACTTGAAATACTTTACATGAAAATAGAACTTGAAAAATGAGAAGGGAGAAAGAATCTGTTACAAAAATTTCGGCAGCCTAACGACGCCACATAAAACTTCATAAAACGAAATAATGAGAGTAAGAGGGGATATCTCATTATTTGAACATGAAATGGTCAGTAAGAGGAGTATAAAATAACACCCTTTAACATAAGAACATGGAGCATAAAAGAAATTACATAAAAAATATTTCTTGAAAAGAAAGAGAGAGATCGGATCCCTTACCTTAAAATGTAACTCTTAAAACTCAAAGGTTGGGACCTTGAGGGCTTGGGGGAACCTTGGGATAACTCTTTGGGAGGTAAGGAGACCAGAACTTCGTTGAGGATGTTTTTGGAGTTGAAAATATGAGAGGAGGGATTGGTATTTATAGGGAAAGTGAGGGGACAAGGCATTAATGGCCAAGGGACACCTCAAAAGTGGTTTTCTCAAAAGCATGGGCCCTCCCATGGTACTTCCCCTAGAGTTAGGAAACATGGGGACCCCCACACAATAATTCATCCTCTTTAGTCGACCATCCCTTAAAATATCTCATGACATCATCATGACACAATTATGATGTCATTAAACATATCGAAACCCTAAAACTGTATTTTTACTATTCACTGAAAATTCAACTTTCTCAGAAAAATCCCAAAATTTCACATTAACAAAATATCAATGCTCTGATTTCAAAAATTAACTCTATTTTATAAAAATAATTTCCTAAATATTTTTAATTCATTTTTTTAAATAAACACACTATTCACTGAAAATTCATTTTTTTCAGAAAAATCCCCAAAAATTACCTTTAACATAATATCGATGTTCTAAGTTCAAAAATGTAATCCATTTTATAAAAATAATTTTCTAAATATTTTTAATTTAATTTTTAAATAAAAAAACACTATTCACCCGAAAAAACTAATACTTGAATAACAATTGATGAAACTGTTATTTACCCATTTTATTGAATCTCATTACTTAATCTAGGTGTCTAAATTATATTAAAACTTTCTTTGAGTGAAATTACTAATCCATTTGGTCACATTACTAATCCTAAGCGTAAAATCACTATTCATAATTTACTATTCATCAAAAATCAAGTTGATCTTATTAGACTCCAAATTTCATAGTGAACATAATTGTAGAAGACCATTTTTTGAAAATCATTACACATTTTTATTTATTTAAGGTTTACATAAACATTTTTAAAATATCCTTTCTCTAAAATTCATCAAAAATATGCATACTATATTTATCTGGACATTTGAAAATTCATAAACATCATCATAAGAAGAAATCTCAATTTTTATTTAAAACAAAGGATTACACAAGGCAATTACGGTCTCCTTACATAGCCCCTTATCACACCAGCATAGGACCTAAGTGTAAGGTGTGCTAAGGTGATAGAATCTGAGGGAGGCTCGGCCAACATCGCACAAGTAGTAATTTCTATCAGTTTGAACTTCTCACAAAGGCGATCCCGTTCTAGCTTCACACGATGAATTCAGCTTGGGTTTGGTCCAGAGCAAAGCCTAGTGGTGCTACCTCCTTCCCAAGTTCTATTAGATGGGCTTCGATCGGTCCAAGACTACTGGGTGAGGCCATCGAATCTTCTTTCTATATTAATTAACGAAGATTGCTTGTATTTAGAGACAGTAATCAAAACATTTAGTTTCCAGCGGTTATATTGACCAATGGTCAAATAATAGTCAAAACCCAACAGTCTCATTTTAATTATACTCATGTTATCAAATGAAACATTTTTGTTGAGTATGATAATAAAATAAAATAACACATAAAATTAGGAAATAAGATTTATTCAAAATTTCAGGTTGTTACAATCTTCCCCCCTTAAGAAATTGCGTCCTAGCAATTTTTAAAATTGGGTTTTGAAATTTCATTGAAATTCCCACATCAGAAAAGGAGTCAGTAAAACTATTACTTTAAAAGAAAGAAAGGCAAGTACAAAGGTCACCCGAGTTAACCCACACTAGGATTCCATGTAAGAAAACATGGACATGGAGGAGAAAACAAAGGGTCATGTTCTGAGGGAGAGTGATAGAAAACATGATTTGGATAAAGTTAACCATAAGAAAATCCCAAACTTATAATGTGTGTAAACGGTCTTTGATTACCTAGTAGGAAACGTAAACCAACAACATTTTTGTTTTACGTTTCTTTTCATAATTTTGAGGAATTCATTTACTACATAGAACAAAAACATAAGAAAATATACCTACCTTCATGTAGAGTTTCATCCTTTAATAATTTTCTACCCAAAAATAGTCTTTTCTCCAAACGATGAGCATTCAAAAACACTTGGTCTCATCAAAACACAAGAATCATCTTCTAGAGAATCACATAATCCACAAAAGATTAACCATCTATTTCATCTATCTTTAAACATTATCCCAAAAATAGAAAGGGTAAAGTAAAACAACTTTTCAAAAAGAAATAATCCCATAGGAATGGAAACTTCTTTTAAATCTTAAAAGTTCCATGGTACTACCCAGAGTTCATCATAGACCATTCCGTAAATAACTGTCCTTAAAAATCCTCAAAATAAACCAAACTAAGATTGAAACCCAAATACAAGAAGGATTTGATAACATAGTCTTCCAAGGTAAACTTTATCATTCATATCCAAACAACATCAACCACTCCTAACATCTTATAAAATAAGTAACTAACCTAAACATATTTACCCCAAGATAGGTTAATATTTTCCATAAGTAACATAAATTACTATAAGTACGCCTTAAATTCATCGATTCTTCAAAATATAAGTCAACCATACTCCTCAATAAAAATACCATAGTAATCTATTTACCTCGATCATATAAGGTCCCCAAAATAGTGAACGTCTTCCAAAATAATAATCATCTTTGAATCCCCTAATCATCTCTGTCATATTAATACGGCAATCATCACATTTCCTATCACATTGGTTGTTGGGACATGTTCTTCCATTTCCCACCATTAACTAAGAAGATAAAGTATAGTTAGGGGCTTAAAAACTTCGCCAATAATCATGAAATGGAAACTTTAAGCATAAAAGGATAAACTTGTAGAATAAAAGTATATCCTAACTTGTGATCCACTAGGTTCCAATCTAGGTTATCCATGATAGTATATTCTTATGTGAATCTTTATTTTATTTTATCTTTGTTCCTTTAATAATGGTTCATACTAAGCTTATGAATTTACCAAAGCATATCCCCCAGGAGTGTCGTAACCAAGAGTGCAGCGAGGCCCGTTTTCGTGTACCAGTTCTCGTTCGAGTCTAGCTCAAAGCGGTGTTTTTGGGTTTTACCCCTATGTACATCTATGCTAGACCCACCTCTACCTACTCGTATCCAGACAGGGATGTATTTGCTTGGAAACCCCTTACTCAATAGTCACCAAATATCTGGAAGATTTCCTATATTTAAACTTTTATATAGGGTTCTTCCTAATGTTTTCATATCCTAATTTCCACAAATAACAAAACCATCCTTTGATACCAACTATAGCATCCCACAATTTTATAACATAAACTTTCATTACATTACACAAATCTGAGGATTTTTAAGGTTTAGTGTCTTGGAAACCAGGAACATAATACATGAAAACAACATAAAACATTCTTCTTAAACACTTGTAAGGATTCTCCTTATGTTCATCCTAGGGTCATTACTGTAACGCCCCGACCCCAGTTACCCAGAGTCGGTGCATTATTACATAACATCGGCATGATCACAAGAAAGATCAAATCTCAAAAGACCGATTGGTTTAGTAGCCTTGGAAACACTAGATATATTCATAAGTTTTACATTACATCATAAAATGAAAAACTACTACAACAACATAATGTTTCCACAATCCACACTATTAACCCCTCATAAAATCCCTGCAGGTCATTCATAACTTACTTCTTCACATCCTGGGAAAAATAAAACATAGAAAAGGGGTGATCTCAAATTCCCAGTAAGGATAACAATATAGCGGAAACTTTCATAAATAAGAATAAACATTTAAGGCATTGCATTATTAAAACAAAAGCCTTTTAAACTTTAACTTCGACATAGTATGGCAAAAGTAAAATGAAATAATGTCATTTACTTATTCACATGGATATTCTACTAATCGAATAATCACATGCAAAAATCAATAACCACTTTCATAATGTTGGAATGCATAATGCCAGACTATCATAACCACATAGCCAAGGCCTCGTGCCAAGACTACAAATAAGATTTTATCAAGGCCTTGTGCCAAGACACTAGTTTGTCTCATGAGACCTACCGATGCATCGAGGAGCTATAGCGGGCTCCACCCGTCACTTATTAAGTCCAATGCATTCCCATATGAAAAGGTTTAAACATAACATAAACATTCGTATTAAAACTAGCATACGAAATGTCAATAATTTCACCATAAACTATGAATGGTATAAAAATAGCACATCCATAGTCAAACATATCACAAAACCTTCAATACAATATAGAAGTTTTGTATCATAATAAATCAACTTCAAATAATCTTAAAATCCATCAAAGGATGTTGACGTAGATGAAATCAAAATTTTTTTTAAAGAAATATCTCCTTTTATTTTGAAATCATTTATGATACATATAAAATAAAACATTTTCTTTGAAAATATTCTTATAATCTTGTAAGGAAAGCTTTGAAGATTTTATAACGGCGTAAAATAACCGCACCCGCCGTATAAGTTAAAAAAAATATTCTTACCTCAATTCTGTCAAAAAGGTTAAAAAGGACCTTGTTTTGAAAATGACAGAAAGATTCCTTTATAAACCTCTTATAAAAAGTCAAACAAGGGTATAAATGACTTTAACCCATATTCTTGTAAATAGTAAAAATGTTTTGAAATACATTTTTAAGAAACATGGATGTGGATGATAAAGATATCCCAGTAGATTATTACGTATAAACAAACTCGGATAATGAAGAGATTGTGAAATAACCCTTACCTTGTAATTTTCCTTTGTTGGGGTAGGTTAACCTCCTGTATAATGGTGAAGTAATTGTTATTAAATTATACAAGAATCATATATATTAATATGATATCATATATGATCTTTTAACATTGATTTGTTAATAATATCTTAGAATTATCGTCGTTTCGGGTGTTAACTTACTCATTTTATTTATATGTTTTGTTACATAAGCCATGGTTGTTGTATCTTATTCATATCCAGAATGATATATAGTCCTTAAAAATCATTTTTAAATCATCAAATGATAATTATACTTGAATGGTTACGATGGAGAATGAATCTCATCACGTTCGTGGAGACGGTAGTCCGTACGTACGCACGAGCGACAATATCATTCTTTTGATATTAAAATAATATATAAATGAATGGTATATCATATATACAGAATCATTAACATGTTATATTTATTATTTACATGAGTTACACATCATTATTATACCCATCCAAATAATATTATATTGAATAACAATTACACCACGACGTGGAGACGGTAAGTCGTACGTACGCACGTATGGTGACATGTTATTCAAAGGGTGGATAGAATACTGAATATGGTTGTACCATACTTATAATAACATCACAGTATATGTGAGATACTGGAGTTATTATTTTAGAATGGTAAGAACAAAGGAAGAAGAAGTGGAAGAAGAAATGAACTTAGAAAAGGGTGGTGAAATCATTACCTCTTCTTCGGGTTCTTCCTTTTGATTTGATCAAAAGGGCTCCTTAGGTTGGCTTTATGATCAAAATAAGGCCTCTAGGTTGTATTGAGGGATGTTGGGAGAGTATTTGGGCAGAGTTTGGCCGAACAAAAATGGCTTAGAGGTGTGAAGAAATGAGAAGGAGGAGTGACCTTTTATAAGAGGGGTGAGGGGCACCTTTGGAAAAGCTAGAAATATTAATTTATAATAAATTTATATTCGGTTTCCAATGGCTCCAAAGTTGACTATTCAAAGGCTAAGGTGGGGATAGGTCGAAAACCACTCAACCAATAGAATTTAGACAGGTTTGGGTACTTATATTAACCTTATCTTTAAGTATTAACTCTAAGTTAATTAGTTTCACTTTTACAATGTCTCTTTGTATTTTTATATAATATGGTTAATAAACGTACTATATACATCCAAGAGACCCCAAAGTGGTCCATTAATGATGAAACTATCATGATATAAGTCTCTTGGCCGAACCTTAGATTTTTAGGAATTTAATATCAATTAATAATATAATATTTGTTTTAAGAACTCTTTTATGTCAATTTTGACAATATTCAATAGTTGATTTTTTTGAAACCCATAACAGATTGATTACTTAGAAAAAAGTCAATTAAATCAATCCTAATATATCATATTATCCTATAAAATTAGTTTAATTCATTAAAAGTTTCATATTATATTTTTTTGGGTATTTATAATATCAATTATTTTAATTTTTCACTATTATAGTAATTACTTCATCATCATTGTGTCATAAATAAAAAAACTTATTTAATGTCTAAAAATTATAAATAAAATATCATTATGTAGGAAATCTTTTTATCTTTCTAATGAATATTTATAATCTAAAATCCAACTTATATAACCCTATGTAACAATTGTTTTTCTAAAAGATATATGCTTGTGTCATTTTTGTATTCATTTTGACTTAATTAAAATAAAGTGTCATTATCACTTACAAGTGGATCCATGGGGTCCCAAAAATCGACCCAAAGATGCCCATGGTCGACCATGTATCAACCAATAGGATTAAGACACGTTTTAGGGTAATTTAGTATTATTATAATATTAATTTTTTAACCCTTATTTACCGGATTTACCCTTAACCATGGTAAATAAAATATTTACCGCAGTAATTATTCAAAATGTCTAAAAATAAAAGTTACCTATTTACACAATTTGAACATCCTGATTCCAAATATGGAATCCATTTGTCTAAATTCAAAACACATAAGTGGCAGAAATTAATTTAAAATTAATTCCCGCTGTCAAAACAAAAAGCGTGTTTTTAAGAGATAATAACTATCAAAAGATTGACACTTGTTTATGTTCGGTTTAATTGTAAAATTATGTCTAATGACCAACATTATATTAAATGGTAAAAATATATTCTAAATATACTTTAAAACCACTCAAATTCACAATTTATCACTATTAATTATTTTGATTAAAAAAGTTGTTTTTAATTAAAATTTAGTAATTTTCACTATTCATCAAAATATGAAAGTTATCCGAAAAGTACCAAAATTTCACCTTAGGCTAAATTTGATATTACGAATCCAAAAATGAAGTCCATTTTAAAATATAAAATATATATAACTTCAAAAAGTAGGTATTACTATTCATAACAGCTAGTTTGATTGGTTACGGTGTGTTAGAACTCAGTGTTGCGTGTAGTGCAAGTTATTGAATTATTTTGAAGAAATAACACACTATGAAATCTTGGGGTGTTACATTCTCCCCTCCTTCAATAAATTGCGTCCTCGAAATTTGAAATTGTTTTCGAAAATAAAAGGTTGAAAATAGATAATATATTTGTGGGAAACCCCACATCGGAAATTGGGTTACTAAAATTTAGTCTTAATATGAGGAAAAGAGAAATGAAAGGGTCACCACCAAATTATGATCTCGATTAGGAGAACATTGGTGGCAATTAGAGACATATAATCGGAGGAAAAACGTAAATATTTATAGGTAGTGATTGAGGTCATCAATCACAAACAAGTATAAAATTGAGGTCCTTAAATTCATCAATCTATGATGATTTGAAATACCATCGGTTCAACAAAACATAGGGTATTAGGATAACACATTTTTGACGTTTCAAAATATCCTAGTTGAAATCCCACATCGAAAAATGAATTAATGAGGCCTCTATTTAAAATAAAGAGTCGAAAGTATGAAGATTACCGAAAATAACACATACTAGGGTTCCATGTAGTAAAATATGGATATGGAAGAAAAATCTAACCATCAATTACCTGATGGAGAGTGGTAGAGAACATGGCTATGAAAAGGCCAACAATCCCAAAGCCATAGATTAGTGATGATTTAAGGTACCATCTAGGAAAACATTTTTGTTCTAATTTTCTTTTCTTAATATTGAGGAATTTTTTATGAGATTGGCTAAGATCATATAGAGATATACTTACTTTATAATTAGAGTTTTATCCATTAATAAATTTCTACCACATACTCATCTTTCACTCTAAAAGATAATAGGATGTAAAAAAATTCTATTTACACTATTCGTATAGGGTTCCAAAATAAACGAATTTATAATTCATCTAAAAGATCTTTTAATAAAAACTACATTATTTAATCCAGGACATCTCGTGGGATAGTGGTAGGTGATACACCCTTGTCGCCCTTCGGTTGCGGGTTCAAGTCTCGCAGCCTTGCCGGATGCGACGGGTTGCCGCCCGACCTCCGGGTTGTCCTTTTATGGAAATCCAAAATAATCCAAACTAGAACTATCCAAAATACTTCTATCCAAACTCACAGTCCAACATTTATAAGGAAGTTAAACATAATATAGATCCTTTTTACCCCGTAATAGCATATGAATACCTTCATCATGTATTACCATATTCCTTATTGATTACATTCATGTTCCCTTATTCCATATAGAATGCTGGATATACTTCATTAATCCAAAAATGTTTTAAAACCCAACAATGATGGAATATACAAATCATTAATCAGCTTCAAGGTAGTCAATAATATCCAATATAATTTATCCAAATCAATCATGTATTATTCCAAAATCACTACCTCAGTATCAGAACTATATTATGATTTATCATTCTCACAACCATATATTTTCCAAAAATTTATCCTTCTATTGAGTAACTTTTCTTTGTTCCACAAAATCTCAAGTCCTTAATGAAATAGTACTGCAGTACAATCCTTATATACTCCATAATTATTATAACAAGTACATTGTTGATACAACACTCAATTGGCATAATCAACATAAGAACTCTAATCATTCCTCTTCATCTGTGGTAGTATCATAACTTGATTATTATCCAATAGCATCATTTGCGGCATAGTCTGATGACTGGGGAATAGGTTCGCGTAGTGTCCAAACTCCTTGCAAATGAATCATTGTACATTTAAAACCATTTTCTTACCCTTGCAGTCACGTACTTTGTGCCCTTTTCCTCCACACTTATAACAAACTCCCATTCCTTTCAGGCAAGTTCCAGGGTGTTTCTTTCCCCAGTTACCACATATGGGAAAATTCTTCTTTTCCCTCTTCCCTTTATCCATCTTTCTCTCTTCTATCCTTTTCTTCTCTTGCTTCCCTTCAAAGCCATAGGACTCAGTAAACTCTTACTTATCTTATCAACACATGATATTATTTCTTCATATGATGATAATACATGGGAGACTATTTCTCTTATAAATTCTAGCTTAAGACCATGAGAGATATGATCCTTCCTTCTCTTTGAATCATGTGCATTTCTGGAGTTATCATTCCTTCTACTGGGCGCCATTTTTAAACAATGGCATAAACTAGATTAGTTTATGAGTCAAAATACATAATCCCATACTTATAAAACACTTAACATAAATTGATCTATTTATGGATATAATCCATAATCATAAAAATGTTTTCTTTGAGGAAGTATATACTCATAAACCCTTCATAATGGTTTGTAAAGAAAATGAGAATTATCCTAAGCATATCCCCCGTGAGTGTCGTAACCAAGAGTGCAGCAAGGCCCGTTGTCGTGCACCAGTTCCCGTTCGAGTCTAGCTCAAAGCGGTGTTTTCGGGTTTTACCCCTAGGTACATCTGTGCCAGAGCCGCCTCTACCTGCTCGTATCCAGACAGGGATGTATTGCTCGGAAAACTCACAAAATCTCTACAATACCAAAATTCTAGGAAGTTCTTCTATACTAATCCTCAATGTTCATCTTAGGTCTACGTGCTCTAATCAGAGTTTATCTAAATCTAGATTCCAAGGTTTGTACTAAACTTCCTCTGATACCAACTGTAACGCCCCGACCCCAGTTACCCAGAGTCGGTGCATTATTACATAACATTGGCATGATCACAAGAAAGATCAAATCTCGAAAGACCGATTGGTTTAGTAGCCTTGGAAACACTATATATATTCATAAGTTTTACATTACATCATAAAATGAAAAACTACTACAAAAACATAATGTTTCCACAATCCACACTATTAACCCCTCATAAAATCCCTACAGGTCATTCATAACTTACTTCTTCACATCCTGGGAAAAATAAAACATAGAAAAGGGGTGAGCTCAAATGCCCAGTAAGGATAACAATATAGCGGAAACTTTCATAAATAAGAATAAACATTTAAGGCATTGCATTATTAAAACAAAAGCCTTTTAAACTTTAACTTCGACATAGTATGGCAAAAGTAAAATGAAATAATGCCATTTACTTATTCACATGGATATTCTACTAATCGAATAATCACATGCAAAAATCAATAACCACTTTCATAATGTTGGAATGCATAATGCCAGACTATCATAACCACATAGCCAAGGCCTCGTGCCAAGACTACAAATAAGATTTTGTCAAGGCCTTGTGCCAAGACACTAGTTTGTCTCATGAGACCTACCGATGCATCGAGGAGCTATAGCGGGCTCCACCCGTCACTTATTAAGTCCAATGCATTCCCATATGAAAAGGTTTAAACATAACATAAACATTCATATTAAAACTAGCATACGAAATGTCAATAATTTCACCATAAACTATGAATGGTATAAAAATAGCACATCCATAGTCAAACATATCACAAAACCTTCAATACAATATAGAAGTTTTGTATCATAATAAATCAACTTCAAATAATCTTAAAATCCATCAATGGATGTTGACGTAGATGAAATCAAAAATTTTTTTAAAGAAATATCTCCTTTTATTTTGAAATCATTTAAGATCCATATAAAATAAAACATTTTCTTTGAAAATATTCTTATAATCTTGTATGGAAAGCTTTGAAGATTTTATAATGGCGTAAAATAACCGCACCCGCCGTATAAGTTAAAAAAACATTCTTACCTCAATTCTGTCGAAAAGGTTAAAAAGGACCTTGTTTTGAAAACGACGGAAAGATTCCTTTATAAACCTCTTATAAAAAGTCAAACAAGGGTATAAATGACTTTAACCCATATTCTTGTAAATAGTAAAAATGTTTTGAAATACATTTTTAAGAAACATGGATGTGGATGATAAAGATATCCCAGTAGATTATTACGTATAAACAACCTCGGATAATGAAGAGATTGTGAAATAACCCTTACCTTGTACTTTTCCTTTGTTGGGGTAGGTTAACCTCCTGTATAATGGTGAATTAATTATTATTAAATTATACAAGAATCATATATATTAATATGATATCATATATGATCTTTTAACATTGATTTGTTAATAATATCTTAGAATTATCGTCGTTTCGGGTGTTAACTTACTCATTTTATTTATATGTTTTGTTACATAAGCCATGGTTGTTGTATCTTATTCATATCCAGAATGATATCTAGTCCTTAAAAATAATTTTTAAATCATCAAATGATAATTATACTTGAATGGTTACGATGGAGAATGAATCTCATCGCGTTCGTGGAGACGGTAGTCCGTACGTACGCACGAGCGACAATATCATTCTTTTGATATTAAAATAATATATAAATGAATGGTATATCATATATACAGAATCATTAACATGTTTTATTTATTATTTACATGAGTTACACATCATTATTATACCCATCCAAATAATATTATATTGAATAACAATTACACCACGACGTGGAGACGGTAAGCCGTACGTACGCACGTATGGTGACATGTTATTCAAAGGGTGGATAGAATACTGAATATGGTTGTACCATACTTATAATAACATCACAGTATATGTGAGATACTGGAGTTATTATTTTAGAATGGTATGAACAAAGGAAGAAGAAGTGGAAGAAGAAATGAACTTAGAAAAGGGTGGTGAAATCATTACCTCTTCTTCGGGTTCTTCCTTTTGATTTGATCAAAAGGGCTCCTTAGGTTGGCTTTCTGATCAAACTAAGGCCTCTAGGTTGTAGTGAGGGATGTTGGGAGAGTATTTGGGCAGAGTTTGGCCGAACCAAAATGGCTTAGAGGTGTGAAGAAATGAGAAGGAGGAGTTCCCTTTTATAAGAGGGGTGAGGGGCACCTTTGGAAAATCTAGAAATATTAATTTATAATAAATTTATATTCGGTTTCCAATGGCTCAAAAGTTGACTATTCAAAGGATAAGGTAGAGATAGGTCGAAAACCACTCAACCAATAGAATTTAGACAGGTTTGGGTACTTATATTAACCTTATCTTTAAGTATTAACTCTAAGTTAATTAGTTTCACTTTTACAATGTCTCTTTGTAGTTTTATATAATATGGTTAATAAACTTACTATATACATCCAAGAGACCCCCAAGTGGTCCATTAATGATGAAACTATCATGATATAAGTCTCTTGGCCGAACCTTAGATTTTTAGGAATTTAATATCAATTAATAATATAATATTTGTTTTAAGAACTCTTTTATGTCAATTTTGACACTATTCAATAGTTGATTTGTTTGAAACTCATAACAGATTGATTACTTCAAACAAAGTCAATTAAATCAATCCTAATATATCATATTATCCTATAAAATTAGTTTAATTCATTAAAAGTTTCATATTATATTTTTTTGGGTATTTATAATATCAATTATTTTAATTTTTCACTATTATAGTAATTACTGCATCATCATTGTGTCATAAATAAAATAAATTATTTAATGTCTAAAAATTATAAATAAACTATCATTATGTAGGAAATCTGTTTATCTTTCTAATTAATATTTATAATCTAAAATCCAACTTATATAACCCTATGTAACAATTGTTTTTCTAAAAGATATATGCTTGTGTCATTTTTGTATTCATTTTGACTTAATTAAAATAAAGTGTCATTATCACTTACAAGTGGATCCATGGGGTCCCAAAAATCGACCCAAAGATGACCATGGTCGACCATGTATCAACCAATAGGGTTAAGACACGTTTTAGGGTAATTTAGTATTATTATAATATTATTTTTTTAACCCTTATTTACCGGATTTACCCTTAACCATGGTAAATAAAATATTTACCGCAGTAATTATTCAAAATTTCTAAAAATAAAAGTTACCTATTTACACAATTTGAACATCCTGATTCCAAATATGGAATCCATTTTTCTAAATTCAAAACACAGAAGTGGCAGAAATTAATTTAAAATTAATTCCCGCTGTCAAAACAAAAAGCGTGTTTTTAAGAGATAATAACTATCAAAAGATTGACACTTGTTTATGTTCGGTTTAATTGTAAAATTATGTCTAATGACCAACATTATATTAAATGGTAAAAATATATTATAAATATACTTTAAAACCACTCAAATTCACAATTTATCACTATTAATTATTTTGATTAAAAAAGTTGTTTTTAATTAAAATTTAGTAATTTTCACTATTCATCAAAATATGAAAGTTATCCGAAAAGTACCAAAATTTCATCTTAGGCTAAATTTGATATTCCGAATCCAAAAATGAAGTCCATTTTAAAATATAAAATATATATAACTTCAAAAAGTAGGTATTACTATTCATAACAGCTAGTTTGATTGGTTACGGTGTGTTAGAACTCAGTGTTGCGTGTAGTGCAAGTTATTGAATTATTTTGAAGAAATAACACACTATGAAATCTTGGGGTGTTACAATTACTGCATCTCATAACCTGGGGACATACATCAAAAGAAAGGGTGAGCAAAAGGCCCAGTAAGGGAAACAAGATGAACATTTTACATGTGAACTTGAGATACTTCAATAAGGACATGAAAAGAACTTTAAGGCATGAGAAAGAAATCATGAGGCATTTCATAATAAAAATAACATTTTTCATAACTTGAAGATGTGGCTACATCATTTAACAAAGAAAAACATGAACATATCTCCAAGGTCTATCCCCAAGGTGTCATTTGAAAATTACCAAGGTTATTCACCAAGGTATCGTGAAAATTGTAATCTCTAGCGGTTACATCATTACCAAATGCATTGGAGCGCTATCAGGGCGCACCCTTAAATTTTACTTTATTATCATGTGAGCCACATATATCATCATCAAAAATTTCATAAATAACCCATATAGCAAAAAAAATAAATGGGTTTCATTTCATAATCATGACATTTTAAAAACTGCTTTAAAGACATGATCTTTACGTCACATTAAAACCCACAGAAAAGGAAGGTGGGTCTCATGTATGTAAATCCCATAATTTAAAATATAACATTTTGGTATATATGTGAATACCCTTTTAGAAGAAAGATATTTGAGTATTCACTTAATAATATAAAAGAAATTTTAGAAAAAGAGAGAGTCATTTTGAGACGGAAATTGTATAGCATAACGGCTATGTTACGAGGTTTTAGAAGACATTAAAAAGATAGGGAAAATGGGTAAAACATTCATAAATGACCCATAAAACAGTATATGGACAGAATAATAAGGATACATGATCATGGTAATGAAATTTCAAGGACATTCCATTTGAAATGAAAAACATGGAAGGAAGACAAAAATTAGATTTCTCATATGAAAGTTCGGCAGCCTAACGGCGTTACTTAATATTCAAACAAAATGATTTGAAAAGATCAAATAGGGTCCCTCATCATGTGAACATAAGAGTTAAGTATGATATTTATATATATAGTTCCCCAAAATAATTAAAAAATAACTTGATAGACTTGACATGAAAGTAGAACTTTGAAAAGAATGAGAAGGGTGAAAGAATCCCCTAAAAAAATTCGGCAGCCTAACGGCGCCACTAAAAACATCAAAATACTGAATTGAAGAGATCAAATGGGGTCTCTCATCATATGAACATAAGAGTCCAGTATGATAGATATAGAGATCATACCCCAACATAACAAAAAGGAACTTGAAATAATTGACATGAAAGTAGAACTTCAAAACGAGAAAGGTGAAGAACCACTTAAAAATTCGGCAGCCTAACGGCGCCACTTAAAACTTCAAAATACTGAATTGAAGAGATAAAATGGGGTCTCTCATCATATGAACATAAGATTCCAGTATGATATATATAGAGATCATACCCGAACATAACAAAAAGGAACTTGATATAATTGACATGAAAGTAGAACTTCAAAACGAGAAGGGTGAAGAACCACTTAAAAATTCGGCAGCCTAACGGCGCCACTTAAAACTTCAAAATACTGAATTGAAGAGATCAAATGGGGTCTCTCATCATATGAACATAAGAGTCCAGTATGATAGATATAGATATAATACCCCAACATAATAAAAAGTAACTTGAAATACGTTACATGAAAATAGATCTAGAAAAATGAGAAGGGAGAAAGAATCCGTTACAAAAATTTCGGCAGCCTAACGGCGCCACTTAAAACTTCATAAAACGAAATAATGAGAGTAAAAGGGGATCTATCATTATTTGAACATGAAAAGGGAAGTAAGAGGAGTATAAAATAACACCCTTTAACATAAGAACATGGAGCATAAAAGAAATTACATAAAAGAGATTTCTTGAAAAGAAAGAGAGAGATCGGATCCCTTACCTTAAAATGTAACTCTTAAAACTCAAAGGTTGGGACCTTGAGGGCTTGGGGGCACCTTGGGAGGACTCTTTGGGAGGTAAGGAGACCCGAACTTCGTTGAGGATGGTTTTGGAGTCGAAAAGATGAGAGGAGGGATTGGTATTTATAGGGAAAGTGAGGGGACAAGACATTAATGGCCAAGGGACACCTCAAAAGTTGTTTTCTCAAAAGCATGGGCCCTCCCATGGTACTTCCCATAGAGTTACGACACATGGGGGCCCCCACACAATAATTCATCATCTTTAGTCGACCATACCTTAAAATATCTCATGAAATCATCATGACACAGTTATGATGTCATTAAACATACCGAAACCCTAAAACTGTATTTTTACTATTCACTGAAAATTCAACTTTCTCAGAAAAATCCCAAAATTTCACATTAACCAAATATCAATGCTCTTATTTCAAAAATGAACTCTATTTCATAAAAATAATTTTCTAAATTTTTTTAATTCAATTTTTTAAATAAACACACTATTCACTGAAAATTCATTTTTTTCAGAAAAATCCCCCAAAATTACCTTTAACATAATATCGATGCTCTAAGTTCAAAAATGTAATCCATTTTATAAAAATATTTTTTTAAATATTTTTTATTTAATTTTTAATTAAAAAACACTATTCACCCGAAAAAACTAATACTTGAATAACAATTGATGAAACTGTTATTTACCCATTTTATTGAATCTCATTACTTAATCTAGGTGTCTAAATTATATTAAAACTTTCTTTGAGTGAAATTACTAATCCATTTGGTCACATTACTAATCCTAAGCGTAAAATCACTATTCATAATTTACTATTCATCAAAAATCAAGTTGATCTTATTACACTCGAAATTTCGTAGTGAACATAATTGTAGAAGACCATTTTTTGAAAATCATTACACATTTTTATTTATTTAAGCTTTACATAAACCTTTTTAAAATATCCTTTCTCTCAAATTCATCAAAAATATGCATACTATATTTATCCGGACATTTGAAAATTCATAAACTTCATCATAAGAAGAAATCCCAATTTTTATTTAAAACAAAGGATTACACAAGGAAATTACGGTCTCCTTACATAGCCCCTTATCACACAAGCATAGGACCTAAGTGTAAGGTGTGCTAAGGTGAGAGAATCCGAGAGAGGCTCGGCCAATATCGCACGAGTAGTAATTTCTATCAGTTTGAACTTCTCACGAAGGCGATCCTGTTCTAGCTTCACACGATGAAGTTCAGCTTGGGTTTGGTCCAGAGCAAAGCCCAGTGGTGCTACCTCCTTCCCAAGTTCTTTTAGATGGGCTTCGATCGGTCCAAGACTACTGGGTGAGGCCATCGAATCTTCTTTCTATATTAATTAACCAAGATTGATTGTATTTAGAGACAGTAATCAAAACATTTAGTTTCCAGCGGTTATATTGACCAATGGTCAAATAATAGTCAAAACCCAACAGTCTAATTTTAATTATACTCATGTTATCAAATGAAACATTTTTGTTGTGTATAAAAATAAAATAAAATAACACATAAAATTAGGAAATAAGATTTATTCAAAATTTCGGGTCGTTACAATGCCTAAAAATGAAGGTTACCTATTTACACAATTTAGTCCTCTTGATTCCAAATATGATATATATTTCTCAAAATTCAAAACACATAAGTTCCATAAATTAATTTAAAATTAATTCTCATTGCCAAAACCAAAAAGTGAGTATCAAAGAAGTAAAAAACTACCAAAATACTGACATGTATTTTTGTCCAATTTAAAAGTCAAATTACCTCCAATGGACAAAATTGGATTAAATGGTAAAAAATAATCTAGTTACTCTGTAAATACAATTAAAAAGATAATTTAACCATATAAATAAATCAGATCAAAAGAGAGTTTTGACATAAAATGAAGTATTTTTCACAATTCATTAAAAATGAACTTTATAAGAAAAATAAAAAAAAATACCCAAAGTAAATTTTGATGTCCTGTTTCTAAATAAAATGTTTATTTGGTCAAATGGAATATATAAAAGTCTCAAAAACTAGTTTGAAAAATTATTCTCCATCAAAATGTGGTAAAACTACCTTTAAAAATATTATAGTGTTTATGCTTAAAATTGGATTCATTCTCATTTTAAGCGTCTAAATTTTATTGGATGGAGGAAAAAAAATTAAAAAAAATTAATAATAATATTTTTAGTTCTGTTCATTGCTTCCAATACAATAGTTAGGTGTTAAATACTATTTAAAATTATATTATTATATTATTATTATTTCTCTCAGTATGACTGAGCCTTGTGTGCAACCTATGATTTCAGAGAAACCCAATATTGTGTATAGGGTACGCCATCGAACATAGATTCCCATTTAAAATAAATTAATCATTAATTCACAAATATTAATGAATATAAAAATGTTAAATTCTTTATTTACCAGGGATGTTACATCCTTCCCCTCTTTTGGAAATTTTGTCCTTGGAATTTTATTCACTTATCAATTAAGTGGTGGTATTTATACCTTAATGAATTTTAAAAATTCTATGTTGCCTCTTCAAGCATATGGTTTTTACACAAAACCATAACCTGATATATCACCTTATTTCGAAACACATGCTCTCTATAGTCTAGAATCTGGACTGGTTGTTCCTCATAAGAAAGATTCACTTCTAAATGATCTACTTATAGACGCAAAACATGAGATGGATCTGGCATATACTTTCTTAACATCAAAACATTAAAGACATTGTGTACCTAGGATAAATTCAGAGGTAAATCCACTCTATAAGAAACTGATCCAACAATCTCCATAATTTCATAAGGTCCAATGAATCGTGGACTCAACTTCCCCTTCATACCAAAACGCATCACACTTTCCCATGGAGAATCTTTGAGAAAGACACGATCACCTACCTCCAAAGAATGATACTTTCTCCGGTTATCTGCATAACATTTCTACCTTCTCTCAGCTATTCTCATGTACTTCTGAATCAACTGATCTTTTTCTGCCATCTCTTCTACCAATTCTAGTCCCATCTATTTCCTTTCACCTACTTAATCCAAAAAAGCTATAGTTCGACACCACTTCCCATATAATGTCTCAAATGGATCCATATGTATACTTGAATGAAACTATTATTATAAGAAAACTTAACCAATGAAATATATCGGTCCCAACTTCCCGGGTTATCCATTGAACAAGCTTGTATCATATCTTCCAATGTCTGAATTGTTCGTTTTGACTTCCCATTTGATTGAGGATGAAAAGTGGTACTAAAATTTAATTCAATACATAATGAGTTCTGAAGGCCTTTCCAAAAGTTATAAGTAAACCTGGGATCATGATCAGATAAAATAGAGAGAAATCCATGAAACCTGGCTATCTCTTTAACATACAACCAAGAATATAGATCTAGAGACAGAGTATCTCGAATAGAAAGGAAATGAGTAGATTTAGTCAATCGATCAACAATAACACAGATAGAATTATTTCCTCAAGATGTCTTCAGTAATCCCACAATGAAGTCTAAGGATATATTTTCCCATTTCCACTCTGGCACTAGTAATGGCTGAAGGAGCCCTTTTTATAATAGCCTCTCTACTTTAACCAATTTAGAAGTCAAACACATCACAATAAAGTCATCAATATTTATTTTCATTTCATCCAACTAGTAATACCCCTAAATATCTCTATTCCTCTTAGTACTTTTGGGATGAACTGAAATTGGAGAACTATAAGCTTCACATAACAAAACATTCTTCAACTATGAATCACAAGGCACACATAATATCTTACCAATTCTCAAAATAAAATTATTATCAACGTTAAATTCAGGAAACCTTCCCTTCTGAACCAACACTACCTTTTTCTACAACTCGCTATCTTCCTTTTGTGTTGGCTTAATTATGTCTCATAGATATGACTTCACTAACACTTGAAACAAAACAGAGGAATTTCATGCACCAAAAACTTCTATGCCAAAATTCATCAAATCGTTAAACAATGGATCTGGTTCCAAACGTGACATTGTTACTATAGCATTAATTTTTCTAATCAAAGAATCTGCCACATAATTTTCTTTTCATGGATGGTAATGAATCATGAAATCATAATCCTTGATTAATTCCAGGCATCTCCTCTATCAAATTTTAAATTCTTTCTTAGTGAATATACACTTCAAACTTTTTTGTTTGTATATATTTTACATTTTACTCCATACTACTGATTCATTTAAATTTATAATGAAAAAACAACAGTATCTAATTCCAAATCATATTTAGGGTAATTTAACTTTTGGGGTTTCAACTAACTTAAAGCATAAGAAATTACCTGATCATTTTTCATTTGGACATAACCAATTCCTTTAAACCAAGCATCATTCTAGATAACACATTCACCATCTTAGGAAGGTAATTCCAAAACTTGAGCATTCACCAATTTTATTTTCAATTCTTGAAAACAATCATCACATTATTTTTTCTAGATAAACTAAACACCTTTTCGAGTTAACTTACTCAGTGGTCTAGATAACCATGCAAAACATTCAAAATATCTTTGGTAATAGCTATCCAAACCAAGAAAACTATGTATCTCTGATATATTTGTGGGTATTGTCTTTTCTTAAACTACTTTTATCTTATAATTGTAAATATTTATGACATATTTAGAAATAATATAACCAAGGAATAAAATTTTCTCCAACCAAAACTAATACTTGCTGAATTTCCCATTCAATTTCTCTTCCTTTAAGGTTTTCAAGAAAACCCTTAAATGACTTTTATGTTCCACTTTACTCATGGAATATACCAAAATTTAATCGATAAGAACAACCAAAAACTAATCTAAGAACTCATGGAAAATTCTATTTATAGTATCCATTAATATTGAAGGTTCATTGGGTAACCCAAAAGGAATAACTAAAACAACCATAATGGAAATAACTAGTATGAAACACGGTCTTTAGAATGTCTACTTCCTTTACATTCAACTAAGGGTACCCCAATATCAAATTAATCATCAAAAAATATCGAGCTCTCTAGAGCTGATCAAATAAATCATCGATATGAGGAAAGCGATAATTGTTCTTAATTGTAATATTATTAAAGGCTCTATAATCATTGAAAAGTATCATTGAACTATATTTCTTGTAACAAACAAAACTGGAGCACCCCACAATGGTGTGCTGGGTTGAATGAAACATTTATATAATAACTCTTGAAATTGTTTCTTTGACACTAAAAGTTAAAGTTGAACCATTCGATGAGGGGGTTTTGAAATTGTCTTATCATCAGGAACTAATTCAACAGTCAATTCAACTTCCTGATTAGGTATAATACCAAGAAACTCATCATGAAAAGCAAAAAGATACTCATTTACTACTGGCACATCATTAATCTAAATAGTTCCTTTGCTTTCAACAATATGTGCAAGGTAACATTCATTTCCATATTTAACTTGTTTCTCAACTCCCTGATATGTTATTGGAGATAAGGGTTCATTCTTGTACACAAACTGAAAGTCTTTTTGAAAAGAAACCTCTTTAGCTCTACAATCAATCTTATCATGGTAAACAGAAAGACAAACCATTACAAAAATAACATCAAACTCTATTAATGTCTAAACAATAAGTTTTTTAGGTAAATTATTTCCACAAATAAGGATAGGAAGATTCTTATAATTTCTTTTTGCGTCAACATTTCCCCCATGAGTTTTTTCCATAATTTATGGATTCTTTTCATAATGTGGAATTCCCTATTTACCAAGAAATTTCTTTTAAATGAAAGAATGTGTAGACCCCGAATCAAACAATACATTTGAATAATCTGAAAAAAATCAAATTACCTGATACCACTTCATTTTATGGTCCCACATCAACCATAGTAGTAGAAAATATTTCCCCCCACCCTTCTGCTATTGATCTATCTTGTTTCCACCATGGGTAATCAACTGTGGATACACATTGGCATAATTACCAAACTCATTAGAACTAAAACATATTGTCGTTGGATATTCATTTCCTGCAAGATCATCATCCGTACAATAATGAGAAATATTACTAGTATTACAACACCATAAGCACTTCCCAGAATATGATAAAAATTCTCCAGGATTCTTTTTATCACACTTCTCACAAGATGGAAATTTTATTTTCGTACCTCCATACTTCATTGATAAATACTATCTTTTTACTGCCAACTGAGCCTCTTCATTTTCTTTCACTCATGGGACAGTTGATAATTATAAAACTCCATTTCTACTTTCTCATCACATTTGAAATGTTTCTCATAGCTTTTGAATTCACGAGAGGCTAATGCCTTTCGATGTCGCAACATCAATCCTAAGTAAAACTAATTTACCTTACTATCAAGATCTTAAATTAAATTTAATGAATAAATTTCCCATCGAGTGAACATTGCTTCGAAAGAAGTCATAGAATCATCATCCTACCTCCATTACAAGAATTATTTTTCCATCCTAAGTTGAACCACCTTAGGAAAATATTTATATAGTAACATACCTTTGAATTATTCCAAAAAAAAGAGCATAAATATCCTCATTTTCCCTGATATTTTAAACATCTACCCCCACTGATCAACTTCTCTTTCAAAATAGTAAACAATAAGACTAACTTTCTGATTGTATTTACACCCCATGACATAGAAATTTTTTTCTAGTGCTTTGATCCACCCTTCAGGTTGAACAAGGTCAGATGATCTTCTTAATGATGGGGAATGATGCCTCATGAAATTCCCCACTATAGAAATGTTCATATGGGGTTGTTATAGTTGATCTAGTGCATGTATACCACCACCATTTATAGCCTTTTTCAACTACTCCATTACTACAACAAAATGTTCAGTTCTGATTCCAACCATCTTGGGATACTGATTTGGAAGTTTATTCTCCTCTGTATGCCTTCCCATCACTACAACCCTATTTCCTATGAAGAAAACCATTATGAACAAACATATCTTAGATAAAGAAACATCATAATATTCAAATTCTATATCATTTCAATCTTACCATAATATAAAAATTATTGATATTCTATTAAAAAAGCTCTAACTTCTAAAGTTATCTAAACCAACTTCTGATACCAACTATAAAGACCCACCCTTAAACATTACATGATCATAAATTAAGTTAATAATTCACATTGGGGTTCTTTTCAGGTTTAGAGCTTTAGATAATTATGTCCTAAATTATACATAAAACGTGAATATTATATGTAGACACTTGTACTCAGTATCCATTTTTTCATAAAATAAAAACTCTTAAAAAATGAAACATGTTTAGTTCCTTGTTTTTAATAGAATGACATTTCCTTGATCCCATGATTGACCCTATTTCACTTTAATTCTTGTGAAAAACATTTCAAAAACTTGGTATGAGCATAAAAATCTCAATAAGGGATACACAAATAATGAAAATTGTTAGTTTTCAAAACAACATGTAAACCATGAATACTTTATCATAAAGTAATACTTTTAATCTTATAGAAGTAGAAAAAACCCTTCACTGGATATAAGCTCACTTCTTACCCATTTGTGTAACCAAAAGATTACCATAAAAACATATAAAGTAACATATAGCATATAATGATAACCTGGGATATAAACATACTTAAATTGAGTAATCATACGGTCGACTTCCACATATATCACAAAATATAATATCCATATGGCCGACTTCCACTCAGTAAGAAACTGATCAAACTTTCTCCAGAATTTCATAAGGTCCAATTAATTGTAAACTCAACATCCCCTTCTGACCAAAATGCAGCACACTTTTCCATGTAGAAACTTTGAGAAAAACATGATCACCTACCTCGAAACAAATATCCTTCGGTTATCCACATAACTTTTCTGCCTACTCTAATCTGTTCTCTTATGCTTCTAAATCAACTGATCTTTTTCTGCCATCTCTTCTACCAATTCCAGTCCCATGAGTTTCCTTTCACCTACTTCATCCCAAAATGATGGTGTTCGACACCACTTCCCATATAATTCCACAAATTAATCCATCAGTATACTGGAATAAAAACATTTATTATAAGAAAACTCAACCAAATAATGATGTTAGTACCAAATTACCTAGTAATCCACCGAGCAAGCACATAGCATATCATCCAATGTCTGAATTGGTTGTTTTTACATCCCATCTGATTGAGGATGAATAGTTGAACTAAAATTTAACTCAGTACCAAATTACTTCTCAATGCCTTTCAAAAAGATAGACATAAAACTGGGATCAGCATTAGATACAATGGAGAGGTTTACTCCATGCAACCAGACTATCTATTTAACATAAAACCAAGAAAGTTGATCTAGAGATAGAGTATCCCGAATAGGAAGGAAATGAGAATATTTATTCAATTGATCAATAATAACCCAGATTGCATTATTACCTTCAATATTTCTTCTGTAATCCCACAAAAAAGACCATGGATATATTTTCCCATTACAACTCTCGCACCGATAAAGGTTGAAGCATCCATTTCGGTAACTTACACTCTACTTTGACATGTTGACTAGTCAAACACTGCACAGTAAAGTCAACAATATCTCTTTTCATTCCATCCCACCAATAATACTCTCTAAGATCTCGGTACCTCTTAGTACTTCTAGGATGAACTGAAAACATAGAACTATGAGTTTCAAATGACAATTATTTCTTCAATTTTGAATCACAAGGCACACCTAATCTCATCCCAAATCTCAAAATACAATCATTATCAATATTAAATTCAGGCAACATACCCTTCTGAACCAACACTTCATTTTTCCGCAACTCACTCTCTTCCTTCCTCACTTTATTAATTCAATCCAATAGAGATGATTTCACTAACACCTAAAAAAATAGAGGAATTTCTTCCACCAACAAATTCTACGCCAAAGTTCACCTAATCATTAATCAAAGGATCTTGTTCCAAACACAACATGGTTAATGTAGCATTACTTATTTGACTCAAAGCATCAAACACTTTATTTTCTTTTCCAAGATGGTAATGAATTGTGAAATCATAATAAATGATTAATTTTATCCATCTATATTATCTCAGGTTAAATTATATCTAAATGAATATATAATTAAACTTTTTGTGTTAGTACATATTTCAAATTTTACTCTATATAGATTATGCCTCCAAACTTTTAAAGCAAAAAAACAACAACAACTAATTCCAAATCATGTGCAGAGTAGTTTAACTCATGAGGTTTCAACTGAAGTGAAACATAAGCAATCACCTGATCATTATGCATTAAGAAACCACAAATTCTTATAAACGAAGCATCACTATAGATAAAAAATTAACCATCATAGGATTGTAATTCCAAAACTAGAGCATTCACCAATAATATTTTCAATTCCTGAAAACAATCATCACATTATTTTTGTAACGCCCCGACCCTAGTTACCCAGAGTCGGTGCATTATTACATAACATTGGCATGATCACAAGAAAGATCAAATCTCGAAAGACCGATTGGTTTAGTAGCCTTGGAAACACTAGATTTATTCATAAGTTTCACATTACATCATAAAATGAAAAACTACGACAACAACATATTGTCTCCATAATCCACACTCATATCCCCACATAATATCCCTGCATGTCATTTATAACTTACTTCTTCACATCCTGGGAAAAATAAAACATAGAAAAGGGGTGAGCTCAAATCCCAGTAAGGATAATAATATAGCGGAACATTCAAAATAAGCATAAACATTTAAGGCAATGCATTACTAAAACAAAAGCCTTTTAAACTTGAACTTCAACATAGTATGGAAAAAGTAAAATGAAATAATGCCATTTACTTGTTCACATGGATACTCTACTAATCGAATAATCACATGCAATATCAATAACCACTTTCATAATGTTGGAATGCATAATGCCAGACTATCATAACCATATAGCCAAGGCCTCGTGCCAAGACTACAAATAATATTTTGTCAAGGCCTTGTGCCTAGACACTAGTTTGTCTCATGAGACCTACCGATGCATCGAGGAGCTATAGCGGGCTCCACCCGTCACATATTATGTCCAATGCATTCCCATATGAAAAGGTTTAAACATAACATAAACATTCGTATTAAAACTAGCATAGAAAATGTCAATAATTACACCATAAACTATGAATGGTATAAAAATACCACATCCACAATCAAACAAGTCACAAAACCTTCAATACAATATAGAATTTTTGTATCATAATAAATCAACTTCAAATAAGCGTAAAATCCATCAAAGAATGTTGACATAGATGAAATAAAGACTATTATAGAAAAATATCTCTTTCTATTTTTGAAATCATTTAAGAGCCATATAAAATAAAACATTTTCTTTGAAAATATTCTTATAAGCTTGTAAGGAAAGATTTGATGATTTTATAACGGCGGAAAATAACCGCACCCGCCATATAAGTTAAAAAAAATTCTTACCTTAATTCTGTCAAAAAGGTTAAAAAGGACCTCGTTTTGAAAACGACGGAAAGATTCCTCTTATAAAAAGTCAAACAAGGGTATAAATGACTTTAACCCATATTCTTGTAAATAATAAAAATGTTTTGAAATACATTTTTAAGAAAACATGGATGTGGATGATAATGAGATCCCAGTAGATTATTACATATAAACAACCTCAGATAATGAAGAGATTGTGAAATAACCCTTACCTTGTACTTTTCCTTGGTTGGGGTAGGTTAACCTACTGTATAATGGTGAAATAATTTTTATTAAATTATACAAGAATCATATACATTAATATGATATCATATATTATCTTTTAATATTGATTTGATAATAATATCTTAGTATTATCTTTGTTTCGGGTGTTAAGTTACTTGTTTTCTTTTATATGTTTTGTTACGTAAGACATGTTTGTAAAGGATAGGTTGTATATTATTCATATCCAGAATTATATCAAGTCCTTAAACATCATTTTTTAAATCATCAAATTATAATTATACTTGAATGGATACGATGGAGAATGAATCTCATCGCGTTCGTGGAGACGGTAGTCCGTACGTACGCACGAGCGACAATATCATTATTTTGATATTAAAATAATATATAAATTGATTTTATATCATATATACAGAATCATTAACATGTTATATTTATTATTTACATGAGTTACACATCATTATTATACCCATCCAAATAATATTATATTGAATAACGATTACACCACGACGTGGAGACGGTAAGCCGTACGTACGCACGTATGGTGACATGTTATTCAAAGGGTGCATAGAATACTGAATATGGTTGTACCGTATATATAATAACATCATAGTATATATATGATACTGGAGTTATTATTTTATAATGGTAACAAGAAAGGAAAAAGAAGTGGAAGAAGAAAGGAACTTGGAAAAGGGTGGTGAAATCATTACCTCTTCTTCGGTTTCTTCCTTTTGATTTGATCAAAAGGGCTCCATAGGTTGGCTTTATGATCAAACTAAGGCCTCTAGGTTGTATTGAGAGAAGTGGGGAGAGTATTTGGGCAGAGTTTGGCCGAACCAAATGGCTTTTAAGGTGTGAATAAATGAGAAGGAGGTGTTCCCTTTTATAAGAGGGGTGAGGGGCACCATTGGAAAAGCTAGAGATATTAGTTTATAATAAATTCATATTCGGTTTCAAATGGCTCAAAAGTTGATTATTTAAATGTTAAGGTGGTGATGGGTCGAAAAAAACTCAACCAATAGAATTTAGACAGGTTTGGGTACTTATATTAACCTTATCTTTAAGTATTAACTCTATGTTAATTACTTTCACTTTTACAATGTCTCTTTGTATTTTTATATAATATGGTTAATAAACTTATTATATACATCCAAGCGACCTCCAAGTGGTCCATTATTGATGAAACTATTATGATATAAGTCTCTTGGTCGATCCTTATATTTTTAGGAATTTAATTTCAATTAATAATATATTATTTGTTTTACGAATGCTTTTATGTCAATTTTGACACTATTCAATAGTTGATTTTTTTGAAACTCATAACAGATTTATTACTTCGAAAAAAGTCAATAAAATCAATACTAATATATAATATTATCCTAGAAAATTCGTTTAATTCATTAAAAGTTTCATATTATATTTATTTGGGTATTTATAATATCAATTATTTTATTTTTTCACTATTATAGTAATTACTACATCATCATTGTGTCATAAATAAATTAAATTATTTAATGTCTAAAAATTATAAATAAAATATAATTATGTAGGAAATCATTTTATCTTTCTAATGAAAATTTATAATCTAAAATCCAACATATATAACCCTATTTAATAATTGTTTTTCTAAAAGATATATGCTTGTGTCTTTTTTGTATTCATTTTAAGTTAATTAAAATAAAGTGTCCCTATCACCTACAAGTGGCACCATGGGGTCCCAAAATCGACCCCAAGATGCCCATGGTCGGCCATGTATCAACCAATAATGTTAGGACACGTTTTAGGGTAATTTAGTATTATTATAACATTATTTTTTAACCCTTATTTACCGGATTTACCCTTAACCATGGTAAATAAAATATTTACCGCAGTAATTATTCAAAATGTCTAAAAATAAAAGTTACCTATTTACACAATTTGGACATCCTGATTCCAAATATGGAATCCATTTTTCTAAATTCAAAACACAGAAGTGGCATAAATCAATTTAAAATTAATTCCCGCTGTTAAAACAAAAAGCGTGTTTTTAAGAGTTAATAACTATCAAAAGATTGACACTTGTTTATGTTCGGTTTAATTGTAAAATTATGTCCAATGACCAACATTATATTAAATGGTAAAAATATATTCTAAATATACTTTAAAACCACTCAAATTCATAATTTATCACTATTAATTATTTTGATGAAAAAAGTTGTTTTTAATTAAAATTTAGTAATTTTCACTATTCATCAAAGTATGAAAGTTATGCGAAAAGTACCAAAATTTCATCTTAGGCTAAATTAGATATTCCGAATCCAAAAATTAAGTCCATTTTGAAATATAAAATATATATAATTTCAAAAAGTAGGTATTACTATTCATAACGGCTAGTTTGATTGGTTACGGTGTGTTAGAACTCGGTGTTGCGTACAACACACGCTATCACATTATTCAAAGAGAAGCGTACCGTAGAAGCTTGGGTTGTTACATTCTCCCCTCCTTCAAATAATTTCGTCCTCGAAATTTCTATAATACTACCGCATGAAAAGACTCAGGTGGTTCTTCATCATAAGTTCCTCGTGTTCCCACGTTGCCTCTTCCATCTTATGGTTTCTCCACAAAACTTTTACCAGACGCGTCGTCCGGTTTCTCAGTACTTGTTCTCTCGTATCAAGAATCCTGACGGACTCTTCACAATAGGAAAGATCAGGTTACAGTTTTAATTCCTCATAGGTGAGTACATGCGTTGGGTCAGGCATGTATTTCCTCAACAGAGATACATGGAACACATCGTGAACTTTGGAGAGACTTGGCGGCATTGCCAATCGGTAAGCTACAGCCCCAATTCGTTCTAGAATTTCAAAAGGTCCGATGTACCTGGGACTCAATTTACCTTTCTTACCAAAACGTATGACTCCCTTCCATGGAGATACCTTCAGGAAAACATGATCACCGACTTGAAATTCCAAATCCTTCCTTCGATTATCGGCATAGCTCTTCTGCCTACTTTGAGCTGCTTTGATGTGATTTTGGATTACTTTCACCTTTTCCACTGTTTCCTCCACCAGTTCTGGGCCTACAAGTTTTCTTTCACCAACGTCATCCCAACAGGTTGGTGTACGACATCTCTTTCTGTATAACGCTTCATATGGTGCCATCTGAATACTCGAATGGAAGCTATTGTTATAGGAAAATTATACCAGTGGTGAATATTGATCCCACATACCCTGAAAGTCAAGTGAGCAAGATCTCAACATGTCTTCTAAGGTCTGAATGGTCCGTTCTGATTGTCCGTCTGTCTGAGGGTGGTAAGCAGTGCTCAAATGAAGTTCAGTATCCTGGGATTTCTGAAGACTTTTCCAAAATATTGAAGTAAAACGGGGATCACGATCAGAAACAATCAATAGGGGTAATCCATGAAGTCTCACAACTTCATTAATATATAGTCTTTCTAGACGTTCCATGGGTAGATCTTCTCTTATAGCAAGAAAATATGCTGACTTGGTAAGACGATCAACAATAACCCATATTGCATTGTTCCTTCTAGGAGTCTTTGGTAGCCCCATGACAAAGTCCATCGTAATATTGTCCCATTTACACTCTGGTATGGGAAGAGGTTGCATGACTCCTCCAGGCTGTTGCCTTCCAGCTTTCACTTGTTGACAAACCATACATCTTGACACAAAATCAGCAATCTCCCTCTTCATGTTGTCCCACCAAAAATGTTCCTTCAAATCTCTATACATTTTGGTGCTCCCAGGGTGTATAGAGAAATTGGAACTATGAGCATCATCCAACAATTCCCTTTTTAGATCAGGTATATCGGGAACACAAAGTCTCTTCCCAAATTTCAAAATTCCATCTTCATATACAATGTCTCTCAATCTCCCATCATTCACAGCTTTAATCTTCTTTTTAAATTATTCATCATCTTTCTGAGAACTCTTAATCCTTCCTAGTAAAGATGTTTTTGAAACCATTTGAAAAAGAATTGATGTTTTTCCTTCCCTGGTTATTCCCATGTCCATCTTCACTAGATCCATGAAAATTGGATCCCTTTCAATTCTCATATTATTTAAAACTCCATGGTCTTTTATACTCAAAGCATCTGCCACCTTGTTTGCTTTCCCCTGGTGGTAGTGTATCATGCAATCATAATCCTTGAGTAATTCAAGCCATCTCCTTTGCCTCATGTTGAGTTCTTTTTGTGAGAAAATATACTTCAAACTCTCGTGATCAGTATAAATCTCACATTTTTCACCATAGAGGTAGTTCCTCCACATCTTCAAAGAAAATATCATAGCTGCTAACTCGAGATCATGAGTAGGATAGTTTTGTTCATGAATTTTCAACTGTCGTGATGCATTGGCAATAACTCTATCATTCTGCATAAGGACACAACCAAGTCCTTTCTTTGATGCATCACTATAAATAACAAACCCATCATTCCCCGATGGTAGAGTCAATATAGGAGCATTGACTAATCTTCTCTTCAGTTCATCGAAACATTCTTCACACTCTTTTGTCCAAACAAATTTAACCCCTTTACGTGTGAGCATCGTTAATGGGTTAGCCAATCGAGCAAAATTATGGACGAAACGTCGATAATAACCTGCCAAACCAATAAAACTATGTACCTCAGTTATACTCGTAGGTGCTGGCCATTCTTGGATTGCCTTGGTCTTAGAAGGATCAACAGAGATTCCATCTTTAGAGATAATATGGCCAAGAAAAGAAATCTCCTGAAGCCAGAATTCACACTTGCTAAACTTCCCATATAATTCAAGCCTCCTCAGAGTCTTCAAGATAATGCGCAAGTGATTTTCATGATCTTCGTAGGTTTTTGAGTATACCAAGATATCATCAATAAATACCACCACAAATTCATCGAGATACTATAACGACCCGAAATTTTAAATAAATACTGTTTTCTAATTTTATGTGTTATTTTTATACTCAACAAAAATGTTTCATTTGGTAACATGAGTATAATTAAAATGAGACTGTTGGGTTTTGACTGTTATTTGACCATTGGTCAATATGACCGCTGGAAACTAAACATTTTGACTATTGTCTCTAAATACAAGCAATCTTGGTTAATTAATATAGAAAGTAGATTCGATGGCCTCACCCAGTAGTCTTGGACCTATCGAAGCCCATCTAACAGAACTTGGGAAGGAGGTAGCACCACTGGGCTTTGCTCTAGACCAAACCCAAGCTGAACTTCATCGTATAAAGCTAGAACGGGATCGCATTCGCGAGAAGTTCAAACTGATATAAATTACTACTCGTGCGATGTTGGCCGAGCCTCCCTCAGATTCTCTCACCTTAGCACACCTTACACTTAGGTCCTATACTGGTGTGATAAGGGGATATTTAAGGAGACCGTAACTGTCTTGTATAATCCTTTGTTTTAAATAAAAATTTCGATTTCTTTTATGAATTTTCAAATGACCGGATAAATATAGTATGCATATTTTTGATGAATTTTAGAAAAATGATATTTTAAATATGTTTATGTAAACCCTAAATAATTAAAAATGTGTAATGATTTTCAAAAAATGGTCTTCTGCAATTATGTTCAGTACGAAATTTAGAGTCTAATAAGATCAACTTGATTTTTGATGAATAGTAAATTATGAATAGTGATTTTATGACTAGGATTAATAATGTGTCCAAATGGATTAGTAATCTCACTTAAAGAGAGTATTAAAATAAGCTAGGCACTTTGATTAAGTAATGTGATTCAATAAAATGGTTAAATAACAGTTTCATAAATTATTATTCAAGTATTAGTTTTTTCGGATCAATAGTGTTTTTCAATTAAAATTTTAATTAAAAATATTTAGAAAATTATTTTTATAAAATGGACTTCATTTTTGAACTCAGAGCATCGATATTATGTTAAGGTAATTTTTGGGGATGTTTCTGAAAAAAAATAAATTTTCGATGAATAGTGTTTTTATTTAAAAATTAAATTAAAAATATTTAGAAAATTATTTTTATAAAATCGATTTCATTTTTGAAATAAGATCATTGATATTTGGTTAAGGTGAAATTTGGGGATTATTCTGAGAAAGTTGAATTTTCGATGAATAGTGAAAATATAGTTTTTAAGTTACGGGTGTTTAATGACATCATTAAATGATGTAATAAGTATATATTCAATATGGTCGAATTATGAATAGTAATATAAGGTGTGAGGTGTCCCAATTGGCCAATACCATGGGCAAATACCATGGTCAAGCCCATGGTTTTTCCAAAACCACTAATGAGATGTCCCTTGGCCATTAATGCCTTGTCCCCTCACTTTCCCTATAAATACCCACCCTTTCCTCCTTTAGTTTTCACTCCCAACTCTCCCCCAACGAAGATATGGTCTCCTTACCTCCCAAGGAGTCCTCCCAAGGTGCACCCAAACCCTCAAGGTCCAAACATTTGAGTTTTAGGAGTTACGTTTTAAGGTAAGGGATCCGACCTCTCTCTTTAATTTCAAGTAATCTCTTTTATGTCATTCCTTTTATGCACCATGTTCATATGTTGGAGGATGTTCTTTTATACTCCTCTTACTACCCTTTTCATGTTCATATAATGAGAGATCCCATATTACTCTCATTATTTCGTTTTATGAAGTTTTAAGTGGCGCCGTTAGGCTGCCGAAATTTTTGTAACAGATTCTTTCTCCCTTCTCATTTTTCAAGATCTATTTTCATGTAAAGTATTTCAAGTTCCTTTTTGTTATGTTGGGGTATGATATCTATATTTATCATACTGATCTTTTATGATCATATGATGAGAGACCCCATTTGATCTCTTCAATTAAGTATTTTGATGTTTTAAGTGGCGTCGTTAGGCTGCAGAATTTTTAAGTGGTCCTTCACCATTCTCGTTTTGAAGTTCTAATTTCATGTCAATTCTTTCAAGTTCCTTTTTGTTATGTTGGGGTATGATATCTATATCTATCATACTGATATTTTATGACTATATGATGATAGACCCCATTTTATCTCTTCAATTCAGTATTTTGAAGTTTTAAGTGGCGCCGTTAGGCTGCCGAATTTTTAAGTGGTTCTTCACCCTTCTCGTTTTGAAGTTCTACTTTCATGTCAATTCTTTCAAGTTCCTTTTTGTTATGTTGGGGTATGATCTATATATCTATCATACTAGAATCTTATTTTCATATGATGAGAGACCCCATTTGATCTCTTCAATTCAGTGTTCTGATGTCTTATGTGGCGTCGTTAGGCTGCCAAATTTTTAGGGGATTCTTTCACCCTTCTCATTCATTTCAAAGTTTCACTTTCATGTCAAGTCTTTCAAGTTTCTTTTTAATTATTTTGGGGGCATTATCTCTATATCTATCATGCTGAACTCTTATTTTCACATGATGAGGGACCCTATTTGATCTTTTCAAATCATTTTGTTTGAATTTTAAGTAACACTGTTAGGCTGCCGAACTTTCATAAGAGAAATCTAATTTTTGTCTTCCTTCCATGTTTTTCATTTCAAATGGTATGTTATTGAAATTTCATTACCATGATCATGTATCCTTATTATTCTGTCCATATACTGTTTTATGGGTCATTTATGAGTGTTTGACCCATTTTCCCTCTCTTTTTAATGTCTTCTAAAAACCTCATAACATAGCCGTTATGCTGCAGAATTTCCGTCTCAAAATTTCTCTCTCTTTTTCTAAAGATTTTTTATATTATTAAGTGAATACTCAAATCTCTTTCTTCTAAAGGGGTATTCACATATATACCAAAATGTTCTATTTTAAATTATGGGATTTACATACATGAGACCCACCTTCCTTTTCCGTGGGTTTTAAGGTGACGTAAAGATCATGTCTTTAAAGCAGTTTTTAAAACGTTATGATTACGAAATGAAACCCATTTATTTTGTGCTATATGGGTTATTTATGAAATGTTTGATGATGATATATGTGGATCACATGATAATAAAGGCAAATTTAAGGGTGCTCCCTGATAGCGCTCCAATGCATTGGGTAATGATGTAACCACTAGAGATTACAATTTTCACGATACCTTGGTGAGTAACCTTGGTAATTTTCAAATGACACCTTGGGGATGGACGTTGGTGATATGTTCATGATTTTATATGTTAAATGATGGATCCACATCTTCAAGATTATGAAAAAGTTTTATTTTTATTATGATATGCCTCATGATTTCATTTTCATGCCTTAAGGTTCTTTTCATGACTTTATTGATGTATCTCAAGTTCATATGTAAAATGTTTCACTTTTTCCCTTGCTGGGCCTTCTGCTCACCCTTCCTTTTGATGTATGTACCTAGGTTATGAGATGCAGTAATGAGCCTAGGGTGAACATGAGGAGAAGCCTTTTAGGTGTTTAAGAAGAATGTTTTTTTTTTGTTTCATGTTTTATGTTCCTTGTTTCCAAGACACTAAACCTTAAAGATCCTCAGTTCTGTGTAATGGAATGAAAGTTATGTTATAAAAAGATGGGATGTTATAGTTGGTATCAAAGGGTGGTTTAGTTATTTGTGGAAATTAGGATATGAAAACTCTAGGAAGAACCCTATAGAAAAGTTTAAATATAGGAAATCTTCCTGGTATTTTGGTGAGTATTGAGTAAGGGGTTGCCAAGCAAATACATCCCTGTCTGGATACGAGCAGGTAGAGGTGGCTCTGGCACAGATGTACATAGGGGTAAAACCCGAAAACACCGCTTTGATCTAGACTCAAACAGGAACTGGTACACGACAACGGGCCTTGCTGCACTCTTGGTTACGACACTCCCGGGGGATATGCTTTGGTAAATTCATAAGCTTGGTATGAACCATTGTTAAAGGAACAAAGATAAAATAAAATAAAGATTCACATAAGAATATATGATCATGGATAACCTAGATGGGAACCTAGGGGATCACAATTTAGGGTATACTTTTCTTCTACAAGTTATCCTTATATGCTTTAAGTTCATTTTCATGATTATTGGTTAAGTATTTAAGCCTCTAATTATACTTTCTCTTCTTAGTTAATGGTGGGAAATGGAATAACGTGTCCCAATAACCAATGTGATAGGAAATGCGACAATTTCCGTATTAATATGACAGAGATGATTAGGGGATTAAAAGATGATTATTATTTTGGAAGACGTTCACTATTTTGGGGACCCTATATGATCGAGGTAAATAGATTACAATAGTATTTTCATTGAGGAGTAAGGTTGACTTATATTTTGAAGAATTGATGAATTTAAGGTGGACTTATAGTAATTTAGGTTACTTATGGGAATGATTGACCTATCTTGGGTAAAATATTTTTAGGTTAGCTACTTTTGTTATAAGATGTTAGGAGTGGTTGATGTTGTCTGGAGATGAACAATGAAGTTGTTTTGGAAGACAATGTTATCAAATCCTTCTTGTATTTGGGTTTCAATCTTAGTTTGGTTTATTTTGAGGAATTTTAAGGACCATTATTTATGGAATCGTCTATGATGAACTTTGGGTAGTACCATGGAACTTTGAAGATTTAAAAGTAGTTTCCATTCCTATGGGATTCTTTCTTTTTGAAGAGTTGTTTTACCTTAACCTTTCTGTTTTTGGGATAATGTTTAAAGTTAGAAAAAATAGATATTTAATCTTTTGTAGATTATGTGATTCTCTAGAAGATGATTATTGTGATTTTATGAGACCAAGTGTTTTTGAATTCTCATCATATGGAGAAAAGATTAGTGTTGGTAGGGACTTATTAAAGGATGAAACTCTACTTGAAGGTAGGTATATTTTCTTATGTTTTTTTTCTATGTAGTAAATGAATTCCTCAAAATTATGAAAAGAAACGTAAAACAAAAATGTTGTTGGTTTACATTTCCTACTAGGTAATCAAAGACCATTTACACACATCATAAGTTTGGGATTTTCTCATGGTTAACTTTCTCCTAATCATGTTCTCTATCACTCTCCCTCAGAACTTGATCCTTTGTTTTCTCCTCTATGTCCATGTTTTCCTACATGGAATCCTAGTGTGGGTTAACTCGGGTGACCTTTGTACTTCCCTTTCTTTCTTTTAAAGTAATATTTTTACTGACTCCTTTTCCGATGTGGGACTTTCAATAGAATTTCAAACCCCAATTTTAAAAATTGTGAGGACGCAATTTCTTAAGGGGGGAAGATTGTAACGACCCGAAATTTTAAATAAATATTGTTTCCTAATTTTATGTGTTATTTTTATACTCAACAAAAATGTTTCATTTGGTAACATGAGTATAATTAAAATGAGACTGTTGGGTTTTGACTTTTATTTGACCATTGTTCAATATGACCGCTGGAAACTAAAAATTTTGACTATTGTCTCTAAATACAAGCAATCTTGGTTAATTAATATAGAAAGAATATTTGATGGCCTCACCTAGTAGTCTTGGACCGATCGAAGCCCATCTAACAGAACTTGGGAAGGAGGTAGCACCACCGGGCTTTGCTCTAGACCAAACCCAAGCTGAACTTCAACGTATAAAGCTTGAACGGGATCGCATTCGCGAGAAGTTCAAACTGATAGAAATTACTACTCGTGCGATGTTGGCCGAGCCTCCCTCGGATTCTCTCACCTTAGCACGCCTTACACTTAGGTCCTATGCTGGTGTGATAAGAGGCTATGTAAGGAGACCGTAACTGTCTTGTGTAATCCTTTGTTTTAAATAAGAATTTTGATTTCTTTTATGAATTTTCAAATGACCGGATAAATATAGTATGCATATTTTTGATGAATTTTAGAAAAAGGATATTTTAAATATGTTTATGTAAACCCTAAATAATTAAAAATGTGTAATGATTTTCAAAAAATGGTCTTCTGCAATTATGTTCAATACGAAATTTAGTGTCTAATAAGATCAACTTGATTTTTGATGAATAGTAAATTATGAATAGTGATTTTATGACTACGATTAATAATGTGTCCAAATGGATTAGTAATCTCACTTAAAGAAAGTATTAAAATAAGCTTGGCACTTTGATTAAGTAATGTGATTCAATAAAATGGTTAAATAACGGTTTCATAAATTATTATTCAAGTATTAGTTTTTTCGGATGAATAGTGTTTCTTAATTAAAATTTTAATTAAAAATATTTAGAAAAATATTTTTATAAAATGGACTTCATTTTTGAACTCAGAGCATCGATATTATGTTAAGGTAATTTTTGGGGATGTTTCGGAAAAAAAAAAATTTCGATGAATAATGTTTTTATTTAAAAATTAATTCAAAAATATTTAGAAAATTATTTTTATAAAATGGATTTCATTTTTGAAATCAGAGCATTGATATTTGGTTAAGGTGAAATTTTGGGATTATTCTGAGAAAGTTGAATTTTTGATGAATAGTGAAAATATAGTTTTTAAGTTACGGGTGTTTAATGACATCATTAAATGATGTATTAAGTATATATTCAATATGGTCGAATTATGAATAGTAAGATAAGGTATGAGGTGTCCCAAGTGGCCAATACCATGGGAAAATACCATGATCAAGCCCATGGTTTTTCCAAAACCACTAATGAGGTGTCCCTTGGCCATTAATGCCTTGTCCCCTCACTTTCCCTATAAATACCCACCCTTTCCTAATTTAGTTTTCACTCCCAACTCACCCCCAACTAATTTCTGGTCTCCTTACCTCCCAAGGAGTCCTCCCAAGGTTCCCCCAAGCCCTCAAGGTCCAAACCTTTGAGTTTTAAGAGTTACGTTTTAAGGTAAGGGATCAGACCTCTCTCTTTAATTTCAAGTAATCTCTTTTATGTCATTCCTTTTATGCACCATGTTCATATGTTGGAGGATGTTCTTTTATACTCCTATTACTTCCCTTTTCATGTTCATATAATGATAGATCCCCTATTACTCTCATTATTTCGTTTTATGAAGTTTTAAGTGGCGCCGTTAGGCTGCCGAAATTTTTGTAACAGATTCTTTCTCCCTTCTCATTTTTCAAGATCTATTTTCATGTAAAGTATTTCAAGTTCCTTTTTGTTATGTTGGGGTATGATCTCTATATTTATCATACTGATATTTTATGATCATATGATGAGAGATCCCATTTGATCTCTTCAATTCAGTATTTTGAAGTTTTAAGTGGCGTCGTTAGGCTGCCAAATTTTTATGTGGTCCTTCACCATTCTCGTTTGAAGTTCTACTTTCATGTAAATTCTTTCAAGTTCCTTTTTGTTATGTTGGGGTATGATATCTATATCTATCATACTAATATTTTATGACCATATGATGAGAGACTCCATTTGATCTCTTTAATTTAGTATTTTGAAGTTTTAAGTGGCGCCGTTAGGCTGCCGAATTTTTAAGTGGTTCTTCACCCTTCTCGTTTTGAAGTTCTACTTTCATGTAAATTCTTTCAAGTTCCTTTTTTTATGTTGGGGTATGATCTCTATATCTATCATACTGGACTCTTATGTTCATATGATGAGAGACCCCATTTTATCTCTTCAATTCAGTATTCTAAAGTCTTAAGTGGCACCGTTAGGCTGCCGAATTATTAGGGGATTCTTTCACCCTTCTCATTCTTTTCAAAGTTTCACTTTCATGTCAAGTATTTCAAGTTTCTTTTTTATTATGTTGGGGAATTATCACTATATCTATCATACTGACCTCTTATGTTAACATGATGAGGGACCCTATTTGATCTTTTCAAATCATTTTGTTTGAAGTTTAAGTAACGCCGTTAGGCTGCCGAACTTTCATAAGAGAAATCTAATTTTTGTCTTCCTTCCATGTTTTTCATTTCAAATGGTATGTCCTTGAAATTTCATTACCATGATCATTTATCCTTATTATTCTGTCAATCTACTGTTTTATGGGTCATTTATGAATGTTTGACCCATTTTCCCTCTCTTTTTAATGTCTTCTAAAAACCTCGTAACATAGCCGTTATGCTGCAGAATTTCCGTTTCAAAATGTCTCTCTTTTTCTAAAGTTCTTTTATATTATTAAGTGAATACTCAAAGCTCTTTATTCTAAAGGGGTATTCACATATATACCAAAATTTTCTATTTTAAATTATGGGATTTACATACATGATACCCACCTTCCTTTTCTGTGGTTTTTAAGGTGACGTAAAGATCATGACTTTAAAGAAGTTTTTAAAACGTTATGATTACGAAATTAAACCCATTTATTTTGTGCTATATGGGTTATTTATGAAATGTTTGATGATGATATATGTGGCTCACATGATAATGAAGGCAAATTTAAGGGTCTGCCCTGATAGCGCTCCAATTCATTGGGTAATTATGTAACCACTAGAGATTACAATTTTCACGATACCTTGGTGAGTAACCTTGGTAATTTTCAAATGACACCTTGGGGATGGAACTTGGTGATATGTTCATGATTTTCTATGTTAAATTATGGAGCCACATCTTCAAGATTATGAAAATGTTTTATTTTTATTATGATATGCCTCATGATTTCATTTTCATGCCTTAAGGTTCTTTTCATGACTTTATTGATGTATCTAAAGTTCATATGTAAAATGTTTCACTTGTTTCCCTTGCTGGGCCTTCTGCTCACCCTTCCTTTTGATGTATGTCCCCAGGTTATGAGATGCAGTAATGAGCCTAGGGTGAACATGACGAGAAGACTTTCAAGTGTTTAAGAAGAATGTTTTTTTTTGTTTCATGTTTTATGTTCCTTGTTTCCAAGACACTAAACCTCAAAGATCCTCAGTTCCATGTAATGGAATGAAAGTTATGTTATAAAAAGACGGGATGCTATAGATACTCCTTGAAAACTCTATTCATCAGATCCATGAATACATAGGGTGCATTAGTCAATCCAAAAGGCATTACAGTGAACTCGTAATGCCCGTACCTGGTTCGAATTGTTGTCTTCGGAATGTCTTCCTTCTTTACAAACAACTGATGGTATCCAAATCGAAGGTCAATCTTTGAAAAGTATTGAGCTCCATGCAGTTGGTCAAATAAATCATCAATGTGAGGTAGGGGATACTTGTTCTTTATCATTATAGCATTGATCTCCCTGTAGTCGATACATATCCTCATAGATCCATCTTTCTTTTTAACAAAAAGAACAGGGGCTCCCCATGGAGAAACTCTAGGGAGAATAAATCTTTTATTACTCAATTCCTCTAGTTGTTTCTTTAGTTCGACTAACTCTACAGTGGCCATTCTATGAGGGGTCTTCGATATAGGCCTTGATCCAAGAATTAAATCAATGGAAAACTCAACTTCTCATTCTGGAGGATGTCCAGTTAAATATTTCTGAAATACATCTACAAATTCTTTCACAACAGGTACATCCTCTATTTGAACATTCCTTTCCTCACCAACAGTTATTTCATTCTCTTCCTCCCCAATAATTGAATTTAGTTGAGCTATTGAGGGTGGATCTAAATAAGAATTAGGTGGTGATGATTCTGCTCTAAAGATAAGGTGTTCCATATCATTATCATCTAGAATCGTAACCTCTTTCTTCTTACAATAAATCTTCGCATCATAGTCCGAAAGCCAGTCCATACTGAGGATTATATCAAACTCAATAATAGGTATGACGATGAGATCAGTAGATAAAGAACATTTAAGTGCTCTAATGGGGACTGATTCACAAAACATTGTTTCAATGATACTTCCCTTAGGAGTTTTAACTGACAACTCCCTTATTAAATCAAATTGGAAGTATCTAATTTTCTTAGCAAACTGGGAAGATATGAAACAATGCGATGATCCAGAATCAAATAATGCATTTGCTAAACTTGAGGAAAAAATTAAATTACCTTCCACCAGGTCTTTTGGAGCTTCTACCTCGGCAGTAGTGATAGCATAAGCCTGGCCTTGATCCCTTGGCCTTTTCTGAGGTAAGTTCTCCTGACGCATAGAACATTCATTTGCATAATGCCCCATCTCCCTGCAATTATAGCACTGAATGTTGGTAGCTTCCTTCTTCCCCTTGCAATCACGAGCTTGGTGGCCTTTTTCACCACACTTGTAACAGACTCCCATTCCCTTCAAGCAAGTACCAGGGTGTTTCTTCCCGTATTTACCATAGGATGGATATTCAACCTTTCCCTTCTTCCCCTTATTTTCATTCCCAGATTGATCAGCAGGTCTCTTATTCTCTTGCTTTGCTTTAAAGTCATAAGACTTAGAGAATTCATTTTCGGTCTTGATAGCACATGAGACAATGTCTTCGTACGATGAAAAAGATTGTGAGACTAATGCTCGACGAAGAAATGGTTTTAAGCCATCAAAGAAACGATCAATCTTACTTCTTGGGTTACGTATATAATCTCCAGCATACCTTGCTAACCTTGTAAAATTTGCCTCATACTTTGCGACATTCTCATCCTCCTTCTGTCTCAGACTCAGAAATTGCCTTTCCATATCTGCTCGATGGTCGCAAGGAAAGTATTTTTCTAAAAATAGATCTTTGAACTCCCTCCATTCCATATTTTATACTTCATCATCTTCCTTCATGTTTTGATTCAAAGACCACCATTGATCAGCATCTCCAGTGAGGCGGTAAACTTCCATGATAACTTTTTCCCTTTCACTGCTCCCCAAAGCCTGAAATATTTTCTCTAGGGAATTTATCCATTGCTCAGCTGCTAAGGGATTTGTACTCCCATTGAACGTTGGTGGTTGTTGCCTCATGAATCGATCTAACATTGATCCTCCACGCTGTGCATCAGGGTGCTCCATACGGGTAAGGTTATTATTCATAACCTGAGTAAGTTGTCCCAGTATGGTGATTAGCTGATCGGCACCAGTTGCATCACCAGCCCCACTATAATTATCTTGAGCAGGAGGGCAATCCCTACATGGAGTGTGTGCATTGATATGGTTTCCATTTCTTCTACTAGGTGCCATTTCTAAACAATGGCATAAACTAGATCAGTTTATGAATCAAAATACATAATCACATACTTATAAAACACTTAACATAAGTTGAACTATTTATGGATATAATCCATAATCATAAAAATGTTTTCTTTGAGAAAGTATATACTCATAAACCTTTCATAATGATTTGTAAAGAAAATGAGAGTTATCCTAAGCATATCCCCCGGGAGTGTCGTAACCAAGAGTGCAGCAAGGCTCGTTGTCGTGCACCAGTTCCCGTTCGAGTCTAGCTCAAAGTGGTGTTTTCAGGTTTTACCCCTAGGTACATCTATGCCAGAGCCGCCTCTACCTGCTCGTATCGAGACATGGATGTATTGCTCGGAAAACTCACAAAATCTCTACAATACCAAAATTCTAGGAAGTTCTTCTATACTAATCCTCAAAGTTCATCTTAGGTCTACGTGCTCTAATCAGAGTTTATCTAAATCTAGCTTCCAAGGTTTGTACTAAACTTCCTCTAATACCAACTATAACGCCCCGACCCTAGTTACCCAGAGTCGGTGCATTATTACATAACATTGGCATGATCACAAGAAAGATCAAATCTCGAAAGACCGATTGGTTTAGTAGCCTTGGAAACACTAGATATATTCATAAGTTTAACATTACATCATAAAATGAAAAACTACTACAACAACATATTGTCTCCATAATCCACACTCATATCCCCACATAATATCCCTACAGGTCATTCATAACTTACTTCTTCACATCCTGGAAAAAATAAAACATAGAAAAGGGGTGAGCTCAAATGCCCAGTAAGGATAACAATATAGCGGAACATTCAAAATAAGCATAAACATTTAAGGCAATGCATTACTAAAACAAAAGCCTTTTAACCTTGAACTTCAACATAGTATGGAAAAAGTAAAATAAAATAATGCCATTTACTTGTTCAAATGGATATTCTACTAATCGAATAATCACATGCAGTATCAATAACCACTTTCATAATGTCGGAATGCATAATGCCAGACTATCATAACCACATAGCCAAGGCCTCGTGCCAAGACTACAAATAAGATTTTGTCAAGGCCTTGTGCCAAGACACTAGTTTGTCTCATGAGACCTACCGATGCATCGAGGAGCTATAGTGGTCTCCACCCGTCACATATTAAGTCAAATGCATTCCCATATGAAAAGGTTTAAACATAACATAAACATTCATTTTAAAACTAGCATACGAAATGTCAATAATTTCACCATAAACTATGAATGGTATAAAAATAGCACATCCACAGTCAAACATTTTACAAAACCTTCAATACAATATAGATGTTTTGTATCATAATAAATCAACTTCAAATAAGCGTAAAATCCATCAAAGGATGTTGACATAGATGAAATAAATACTATTTTAGAAAAATATCTCTTTCTATTTTTGAAATCATTTAAGAGCCATATAAAATAAAACATTTTCTTTGTAAATATTCTTATAAGCTTGTAAGGAAATATTTGATGATTTTATAACGGCAGAAAATAACCGCACCCGCCGTATAAGTTAAAAAAAACATTCTTACCTTAATTCTGTCGAAAAGGTTAAAAAGGACCTTGTTTTGAAAACAACGGAAAGATTCCTCATATAAAAAGACAAAAAAGGGTATAAATGACTTTAACCCATATTCCTGTAAATAATAAAAATGTTTTGAAATACATTTTTAAGAAAACATAGATGTGGATGATAAAGAGATCCCAATAGATTATTACATATAAACAACCTCAGATAATGAACAGATTGTGAAATAACCCTTACCTTGTACTTTTCCTTGGTTGGGGTAGGTTAACCTCCTATATAATGGTGAAATAATTTTTATTAAATTATACAAGAATCATATACATTAATATGATATCATATATGATCTTTTAATATTTATTTGATAATAATATCTTAGTATTATCGTTGTTTCGGGTGTTAACTTACTTGTTTTCTTTTATATGATTTGTTACGTAAGACATGTTTGTAAGGGATAGGTTGTATATTATTCATATCCAGAATGATATAAAGTCCTTAAACATCATTTTTTAAATCATCAAATGATAATTATACTTGAATGGATACGATGGAGAATGAATCTCATCGCGTTCGTGGAGACGGTAGTCCGTACGTACGCACGAGCGACAATATCATTCTTTTGATATTAAAATAATATATAAATGGATGGTATATCATATATAAAGAATCATTAACATGTTATATTTATTATTTACATGTGTTACACATCATTATTATACCCATCCAAATAATATTATATTGAATAACGATTACACCATGACGTGGAGACGGTAAGCCGTACATACGCACGTATGGTGACATGTTATTCAAAGGGTGGATTGAATACTGAATATGGTTGTACCATATTTATAATAACATAATAGTATATATATGATACTGGAGTTATTATTTTATAATGGTAACAAGAAAGGAAGAAGAAGTGGAAGAAGAAAGGAACTTGGAAATGGGTGGTGAAATCATTGCCTCTTCTTCGGTTTCTTCCTTTTGATTTGATCAAAAGGGCTCCTTAGGTTGGCTTTATGATCAAACTAAGGCCACTAGGTTGTAGTGAGGGAAGTTGGGAGAGTATTTGGGCATAGTTTGGCCGAACCAAAAGGCTTTTAAGGTGTGAATAAATGAGAAGGAGGTGTGCCCTTTTATAAGAGGGGTGAGGGGCACCTTTGGAAAAGATAGAGATATTAGTTTATAATAAATTCATATTCGGTTTCCAATGGCTCCAAAGTTGATTATTTAAATTTTAAGGTGGCTATGGGTCTAAACAAACTCAACCAATTGAATTTAGACAGGTTTGGGTACTTATATTAACCTTATCTTTAAGTATTAACTCTAAGTTAATTAGTTTCACTTTTACAATGTCTCTTTGTATTTTTATATAATATGGTTAATAAACATACTATATACATCCAAGCGACCCCCAAGTGGTCCCTTAATGATGAACCTATCATGATATAAGTCTCTTGGCCGAACCATAGATTTTTAGGAATTTAATATCAATTAATAATATAATATTTGTTTTAAGAACGCTTTTATGTCAATTTTGATACTATTCATTAGTTGATTTTTTTGAAACTCAAAACAGATTGATTACATCGAAAAAAGTAAATTAAATAAATCCTAATATATCATATTATCCTAGAAAATTATTTTAATTTATTAAAAGTTTCATTTTATATTTATTTGGGTATTTATAATATCAATTATTTTAATTTTTCACTATTATATTAATTACTACATCATCATTGTGTCATAAATAAATTAAATTATTTAATGTCTAAAAATTATAAATAAAAAATAATTGTGTAGGAAATCGTTTTATATTTCTAATGAATATTTATAATATAAAATCCAACATATATAACCCTATGTAATAATTGTTTTTCTAAAAGATATATGCATGTGTCATTTTTGTATTCATTTTAACTTAATTAAAATAAAGTGTCCCTATCACCTACAAGTGGCACCATGGGGTCCCAAAATCGACCCAAAGATGCCTATGGTCGAACATGTATCAACCAATAATGCTAGGACACGTTTTAGGGTAATTTAGTATTATTATAATACTATTTTGTAAACCTTATTTTCCGGATTTACCCTTAACCATGGTAAATAAAATATTTACCGCAGTAATTATTCAAAATGTCTAAAAATAAAAGTTACCTATTTACACAATTTGGACATCCTGATTCCAAATATGGAATCCATTTTTCTAAATTCAAAACACAGAAGTGGAAGAAATTAATTTAAAATTAATTCCTGCTGTTAAAACAAAAAGCGTGTTTTTAAGAGTTAATAACTATCAAAAGATTGACACTTGTTTATGTTCGGTTTAATTGTAAAATTATGTCCAATGACCAACATTATATTAAATGGTAAAAATATATTCTAAATATACTTTAAAACCACTCAAATTCATAATTTATCACTATTAATTATTTTTATTAAAAAAGTTTTTTTTAATTAAAATTTAGTAATTTTCACTATTCGTCAAAATATGAAAGTTATCCGAAAAGTACCAAAATTTAATCTTAGTCTAAATTAGATATTCATAATCCAAAAATGAAGTCCATTTTGAAATATAAAATATATATAATTTCAAAAAGTAGGTATTACTATTCATAATGGCTAGTTTGATTGGTTACGGTGTGTTAGAACTCGGTGTTCCGTACAACACACGCTATCACAATATTCAAAGAGAAGCGTACCGTAGAAGCTTGGGGTGTTAAAATTTTTCCCAGATGAACTCAATACATTTTCGATTTAAATTAGTCTTTGGGATAGATAACCGTGGAAATTTTTCAACAAACCTTTGGTAATAGCTTGATAAACCAAGAAAACTATAGATCTCTATTGTATTTTTGGGTCATGGCCTTTCTTTAACAATTTTTTTTAGAAGGGTCAATAGTTATGCCATCTTTAGAAATAAAAATACAAAGAAATAAAATTCCTTCAACAAAAACTCAAACTTTCTAAATTTTCCATACCATTTATTTTCCTTTACGGTTTGGAAGAAAACCCTTAAATTACATTCATGTTCCTCTTTACTCTTGGAATATATCAAAATTTCATCAATAAACTCAACAACAAATTAATCCCATAACTCACAGAAAATTCTATTCCTAAGATCCATTAATATAGTAGGTGAATTAGTTAACCCTAGAGGAAAAACTACAAATTCATAATGGCCATATCTAGTAGAAAACGTGGTCGTAGAAATGTATTATTACATTAATTTCAACCGATGGTACCCCGATATCAAGTTAATCTTCAAAAAATATTGACCTCCGAGGTGCTGATCAAACAAATAATTAATATGAGGAAAACGATGCATGTTCCTAATAGTGACACTGTTCAAGGCTCTATAATCAATGAAAATTATCATCAAAGCATATTTATTTTTAACAAATAAGACTATAGAACCCCACAATTTTGTGATAGGTCAAATGAAGCCTTTAGCTAACAAATCCTGCAATTGTTTCTTTAACTCTAAAAGTTAAATTTGAACAATTTTATAAAGGGGTTTCGAAATTGGATTAGCATCATGAACTAAGTTAATAGTAAATTCAATTTCACGATGAGGTACAATATTAGGAAACACATCAGGAAAAACATCAAGATAATTATTTACTACTGGAATATAATTAATTTGAATAATTAATTTGTTTTCAACAATATGTGAAAGGTCACATTAATTTCCATCTTTCACTAGTTTATGAGCTTCCTGTTACGTTATCAAATATAAGGCTTCATTCTTGTACACAAACTGAAATCCTTTTTGAAAAGAAACCGCTTTAGCTCTACAATTAATCTTAGCATGGTAAATATAAAGACATTCCATTCTAAAAATAACATCAAACTCTACTAGAAGAAAAAAACAAGGTATACAGTAAAATTCCTTCTATAAATAATGTTAAGAATATTATTATAATTTCATTTTTCCTCAACATTTCCCCCATGTGTTTTTACCATAAGTTCATTATTATTTTCTTGAGGTGGAATTCCAAATTTTCCTATAAAATTTCTCAGAAATGAAAAATGTGTAGACCCTAAATCAAATAATACATTGGAATAATCTGAAAAAAAATACACAAAGTACCTGATACAACTTCGTTTTATGGTCCTACATAAACTATTATTGTAGAAAAATATTTTTCCCCACCCTTATACATTTTCTTTTTCTGGTTTCCACCCTGGGTAATCAACTTTGCACACACATTGGCATAATGTTCAAACTCATTGCAACTAAACTATCTTACCGATGTATTTTCATTGCCTATCTGATCATCTTCTTTACAATTATGAGTAATATAACCAGTATTACCATACCAGAAGTATATCCCATACTTTGATAAACATTATCTCAGATTATTTTTTACCACACTTCTCACAAGTTAGAAATTTAATTTTCTTACCTCTAGACTTATTTGATGAATACTTTCCTTTTTCCTGCCAATTGGGCCTCTTCTTTTGCATACACTCATAGAACCCCTGATCATCAAAAAACTCCATTTCTACTTTCTCATCACATCTGACAAGTTTCTCATAGATTTTGAATTCAGAAGCGGCTAATGCCTTTCGATATCTCAACTTCAAACCAGATTAAAACAAATTTATCTTACTATCAAGATCTTCGATGAAATTTGGAGCATACAATGCTAGTTGAGTGAACTTTTCATCGTAAGTAGCCACAGAATCATCCTCATGCCTCAATTTCAACAATTGTTTTCCATCATATGTCTAACCGCCTTAGTAAAATATTTCTTGAGAAACATACATTTTAATTCTTTCCATCAAAGTGAATAAAAATCCTCATTGTCCATGATATTTTTAACCATATACCACCACTGATATGATTCTCCTTCAAAATGGAAAATAGATTAACTAACCTTTTTATTGTCTATACACCCCATGACATTGAAAATCTTTTCTACTTCTTTGATCCACCCTTTACCTTGAACAGGGTCAGATGATCCTCTAAATGATAGGGGATGTTTCCTCATAAAATGCTCAACTATAGACATATTCCTCTAGGGATGATCCGGTTGATCGCATGTATGTATACCACCACTTTTTATAGCTTGATTCAACTATGCCATTACCATAAAAAATTGTTCAGTTCTATTTCCAACCATCTTAGGTTTCTTATTTGCAAGGTTATTCTCCTCTATATGCCTTCCTAGCACTACTACCTTGTTTCCTCTATAGAAAACATTTATAAACAAACATATCTTAAATGAAAAAACATGGTAATCTTCAAATTCTATATCATTTCAATTTGACCATAGCATAAAAATTATGGATATTCTATTAACAAAATTCTAACTCCTAAAGTTATCTATACCGACCTCTAATACCAACTATAAGGACCCAGCATTAAACATTAGAAAATATTCAATTAAGTTAATAATTCACATTGAGGATATTTTCAGATTTAGAGATTTGGACAATTAGGACAAAATTATACATAGAACTTGAATATTACCTATAAACACTTCTACTCAATTTTTATTTTTTCATAAAATAAAAACTCTCAAAAAATGAAACATTTTTAGTTCCATGTTTTAAATAGCATGACTTTCTCTTGATCCCATACTTGACCCTATTCCACTTTATGTCCTGTGAAAAAACATTTTAAAAACTTGAGATGAGCATTAAAATCTCAGTAAGGGATACATAAATAAGGAAGACTGTTAGTTTTCAAAACAACACTATAAACCATGAATAATTTATCATAAAGTAATAATTTTCACATTAAAGAAGTAGCAAAAGCACTTCATTGAATATTAGCTCATTGGTTACCCTTTTTTGTAACCAAAAGATTACTATAAAACCTATAGAAAGAAACATATATCAAATAAAGGTAACTTGGGACATAAATGTACTTAAATGGAATAACCATATAGTCGACTTCCACACATATCACAAAATGGAATTTCAAAAGAGCCAACTTCCATACAGAATGCATTGGAGGTTATAATGTAACCATCCATCCTTGGTTTATCACAGAACCACCAGTCATTTGGTTTATCACATAACCTCCCATCATTTTTTTATCACGTAACCACCCTTTAAATATCCAATTACCATTATATAATAATCAAACATATAATATTTAAAATATCAATATTTCACTAATAACATTTAATTTGATATCACAGGAAATAATTTCAAGATATTGAAAAAATAAATCCATTTCAAAACATTTTTCAACATGAAAACACCTAAAAAGGGAATAAGGTATTTCTTTTCCTTTTAAAAACATTAAGACTTATAGACGAACCCAAATAATGATTATGGCGATGGAATGGTCATTGTTTCCACATACGTTAAAAAAAATCCTTTTGTCTTTTAGTAAAATGCTTCATAGATTAAATATTACCTTTTAATGAATGTAATATTCTAAGGGTTTTATTATACATCATGTAAAATAAGCACGTGTATATTATCAAAATATGCTTCATTGAAATAAGTTTGAGGCGAAGTCCCTTACAAAGATAATTTTTTTAAAAAAATATATTGATTATTTTTATTCACTATAAGTACACATAATGAAATTATAAATGAAAGATACGATATTAAAATCTATATCTCACATAATCATAGCATGGCATAATCAATAAGTACCTATTTAACTGAGAAAATTGAAATTGTATTAAGAAGTTTCCTTACATGTTGTCTGACTTGTCCCGTATGTTAATTTTTATTACTGAATAATAATATTAAGTTAATTTCTACTTGCCTCAGAAGATTTTCCAAGTTCATTATTATTTTTATATCACTTATTAACATGCTATAACAATTATTTAATTATTTCAGTTAATATCATACTTTTTGTCGATGTTCCAAACTTCAGTCAAAAGTGAACTTGTTATAATTACAAATTTTCTAGGTCATCAAAATTCCATTATCTCCAGAATTATATTATTGATTCATTTATCATATATATTATATATATCCATTATATTTTTATTTATAATAGTCCATATCATTTGGATATAACAAATGAAATGCAACATTCATGGAGATGGTAAGTCGTACGTACGCATGAAGGAAACTTTTATTTCATTTTCATATTAAATGAAATAAAGAATAAATGATAAATAGGTATATTATAATTCTAGTGTAATATCTATGTTATATATGTCACATAATCTCATTAATTCCATCCTATATACATTCTATGTATTGCATGAACAAGTCATATAACTTTGAGGGGGTGGTAGTCTGCACATTGTCAAATGAAATTATCGTATTTATACAACATGAAAAGAAAAAGGGTATGTTCTAAATGAGAATTAAAAAGGCATAAATATGAATTAATTATCATATATATCATATATAATTATAGTTCCATCATAATGACCACCATAAGAGGTGGTAGGACAAGATTGAACCATCATCGTTTTGTGAGGCAGTAGTTTGCCATCCACAGAAACAATGTGTTCTATACCCATTAGACAGAGGTTTATATAAGTTTAGTTATAATTCTCTCTCATAAAAACATCATAGTATATTTAATATACTGGTTCTTTTATAAAATAATTGAATAAAATTTTTTTAGGTGGTTGGAGAATAAAATAATGGAAAGGAACTTAAGAGAAGATGTTACCTCAAATCGGGTAACTCCTTTTGATTTAAGATAAAAGGACTACCTTAATTGACTTCTACCCATTGTAAGGATTATAATAGAAATAGAGGGATATTGGGAGCTTATTTGGTCATTTTTTGGATGATCCAAGGGGGAATGAGAGGTGTGACTAGGGGTTAGAGGGGGTGTCCTTTTATAAGAGGGAGGAGGGGCACTTGAGGAATGTTTGGAAGTATTATTTTATTATTAATAACTTTTCAAATTATAATAACAAAAAAGTTATATAATTAAAAGATAAAATGAGGATGGATTGAAATATTCTCATGCAATGGGTTTCAGAAATGTTTACCTCAAAAATCGAACATTATCTTTTAGCTTTAACCCTTAGTAAACTAATTTATCTTTTACTGCGTCTTCTTTTATATTCACACTATATGGTTAAAATATTTACTATAAAATGACAATAGAACCTCAAGTGGTTCATTAATGACATTTTAAACATTATCAAAGTAATTTGGAAGAATCATAGATTTTTAGGACTATAATATAATTTAATGAATTAATATTTATTTAAACTCATTTATGTCATTTTTAAACTATTCATATCATTACTTTTTAAAAATACATAAATACATGATTAATCCGAAAAAACATCATTAATACAAAGATAACAAGTCATAATCACTCATAAAATTATTTTATGGAATAAAAAGTCTGAAAATAAATTTATTTTAATATTTATAATCTCATTTATTTAAATCATTTATTAATAAGGAAATCACTACATCATTATCGTGTCATAAATAAATTTATTTATTTAATATAAAAAAATAATAAATAAAATAACATGATTTAGGAAATAGTTTTATATTTATAATTAATATTTATAGTCTAAGATATCACTTATACAACCCCATATAAAAAATGTTTTAGTAAAAGATATATGTTTAGGTTGTATTTTAGTTACATTTAAAATAAAAGTAATTAAATTTCATTTTCACACAGAAGTGGCTCTATGGGTTCCTAAAATCAAGCCATGGATTCCCATGTTTGAGAATATCTTATCAAATATGGTTAAGACATGTTTTAGGGTAATTTAATATTATTATAATATTATTTTTTACACTTATTTACTAGATTTGTCATTTAACCGTGGAAAATAAAATATTTATTGAAGTTACTATTCTTAATGTCTAAAAATAAATGTTACCTATTTACAGAATTTGGACCTACGGATTAAAAATATAGAATCTATTTTTCTAAATTCAAAACACATAAGTTTCATAAAAAAATTTAAAATTAATTCATGTTGTCAAAACCAGAAAATGTGTTTTTAAGAAATAAAAACTACCAAAAGATTGACACGTGTTTATATACAATTTAAAATTGAAATTACCTCCAATGACCAAAATTGGATTAAATGGTAGAAAAATAATCTATTTTAAATTTAAACCCAATTAAAAAGATAATATAACAATATAAATAAATTAGATGAAAAGACCATTTTACATAAAATGCATTATTTTTCACTATTCATTAAAAAATGAACATTATGAGAAAAAGACCAACAATTAACCCAGTTTAAATTTTGATGTACCTATTCTAAAGAAGAGGTTTATTCTATCAAATAGAACATATAAAATTGACCAAAACTATATTTAAAAAGGTTTTTCCGTCAAAAGGCGGTAAAACTACCTTTAAAAATATTAGAGTATTTATGCTTAAAATTGGATTCATTCTCATTTTAAGCCTCTAAAATTTATTAGATAAATGTAAAAGAATTTAAAAAACATGTTTAATCATAATATGGTTAATTATGTTCATTCCCACCAATATAAATGATAGTTGTTAACTACCATTAAAAATAATAATATTTTATTATTATTATTATTCTCAGTATGACATGTCCTTATATGCAATATAAGATTTCATAGATACCCATTTTTGTGTGTCGGGTACACCATCAAACATAGCATCCCCTTTAAAGTAAAATTAATATTTAATTCAAAAATATTAATAAATATGAAAATGTCATATTCTTTATTTACTTAGGATGTTACATCCTTATCCCTTTTTAGAAATTGTGTTCTCGCAATTTTATTCACTTATCAAATAGGTGGGGGTATTTATCCCTCATAGAATTTTTAGATTCTCATGTTTCCTCTTAAACCATATGGTTTTTCCAAAAAACCTTAACCTAATAAATCACCTTATTCTCTAGCACTTTATCTCTATGGTCAAGAATCTGGACTCGCTATTCCTCGTAAGAAAGATTCCCTTCCAAATGAAATACATCTGGACTCAAAACATGAGATGGATCTAGCATATACTTACTTAACATTGAAACATGAAAAAAATTGTGTATGTGGGATAAATTTGGAGGTAAATCCACTTAGTAACAACTAATCCAACTTTCTCTGAAATTTCATAAGGCCTAATGAATCGTGGACTCAACTTCCCCTTCATACCAAAATGCATCAAACTTTTCCACGGAGAAACTTTGAGAAATACATGATCACCTACCTCAAAAGAATGATACTTCCTCCAGTTATCCACATACCTTTTTTTCCTTCTCTAAGCTATTCTCATGTGATTTTGAGTAAACTAAATCACACTTTTCCATGGAGAAACATTGAGAATGATATGCTCATCTACCTCAAAAGAAATATCCTTCCTCCGGTTATCAACATAACTTTTCTGCCTTCTCTGAGATTTTCTCATGTGCTTTTGAATAAAATGAAATTTTTCTGCCATCTCTTCTACTAATTTTGGTCCCATCAGTTTCCTTTCACCTACTTCATCCCAAAAAGTTGGAGTTCAACACCTCTTACCATATAATGCATCAAATGGATCCATTTTTATACAAGAATGGAAATTATTATTATATGAAAACTCAACCCAAGAATGATGTTGGTTCCAACTTAGATGGTAATCTATTGAGAAATCACGTAGCATTTCATCCAATAGCCAAATTGTTCATTCTGACTACCCATTAGATTGAGGATGAAAAGCAATACAAAAATTTAATTCAGTACCAAATGACTTTTGAAGGCATTTCCAAAAGTTAAAAGTAAAACTGGGATTACAACCAGATACAAAAGAGAGGGGAAATCCATGAAACCTATCTATATCTTTAACAAAGATCCATGAAATTTGATCTAGAGATAAATTATCTCAAATAGGAAGGAAATGATAAGATTTAGTCAATCGATCTACAATAACACAAATTTAATTATTACCTCAAGATGTCTTTGGTGATCCCACAACAAAGTTCATGGATATATTTTTGCAATTCAGCTCAGGAACCAGTAAAGGCTGAAGCATCCCTTTCTGTAACTACCACACTAATTTAACCTTTTGACAAGTCAAATACTTCATAGTAAATTCTATAATATCTCTTTTCATTCTATCCCACCAATAATACTCTTGAAGATCTCTATACCTCTTAGTACTAACGGGATGAACTGAAAATGGAGAACTATGAGCTTCAAATAATAACACTTTATTCAATTTCGAATCACAAGGAACACCTAATATCTTCCCAAATCTCCAAATACAATCATTATCAATGTTAAATACAAGAAAGTTACCCTTCTAAACTAGCAATACCTTTTTCTTTAACTCATTCCCTTCCTTCTAAGCTTGCTTAATTCTATTTGATGGAGTTGATTTCAACAACACCTGAAACAAAACAAAGGAATTTCCTGCACCAAAAAACATCTATTCCAAAGTTCATCAAATTTTTAATCTAAGGATATTGATCCAAATGTAATATGGTTAATGTAGCATTACTTTTTCGACTGAAAGCATCAGCCACTTTATTTTATATTCTAGGATGGTAATGAATTGTGAGATCATAATAATTGATTAATTTCATCCATCTCCTCTATCTCATGTTATATTATTTCTGAGTGAATATATACTTCAATATTTTTTGGTTAGTATATATTTCACACTTTACTCTTTAAAAATGATACCTCCAAATTTTTAAAGCAAAAAAACAAAAAAGAGATAATTCCAAATCATGTGTAGGGTAATTTAACTCATGAGGTTTCAATTGACATGAAGAATAAGAAATTACCTAATCATTTTTCATTAGGATATAACCATGTCATTTAAAATAATAATCACTATAGATAACAAATTAACCATCTTAGGAAGTTAATGCCAAAACTGGAGAATTCACCAATCTTCTTTTCAATTCCTGAAAACAATCATCACATTATTTTTTTCCAGATGAACTAAACACCTTTTTGAGTTAACTTAGTCAGTTGGATAGATAGCCTTGAGAAATTTTCAACAAACCTTCGGTAATAGATTTCAAAACCATGAAAACTACGGATCTCTGTTATATTTGTGGGTTTGGGTCATTCTTCAACAAATTTTTTTTAAAAGGGTCAACATTTATGTTATCTTCAGAAAAAAATTGACCAAAGAATGAAATTTCTTTAACCATAACTCACAATTTTTGAATTTCCCATAGAATTTATTTTCCTTTTAAGTTTTTCAATAAAACCCTTAAATGACTTTCAAGTTCCTCTTTACTCTGGGAATATACGAAAATTCCATCAATAAACACAACCAGAAACTTATCCAATAACTCAAGTAAAATTCTATTCATAAGATTCATTAATATAGTTGGATAATTAGTTAACCCAAAAGGCATAAATACAAATTCATAATGGCCATATCTAGTACAAAACACAGTCTTCGGAATGTCTACTTCCTTTACATTCAACTGATGGTACCCTGATCTAAAGTGAATCTTCAAAAAATACTGATATTTCTAGAGCTGATCAAACAAATCATTGAAATGGGGAAAGGATAGTTGTTCTTAATAGTGATATTATTCAAGCCTATATAATCTATGCAAAGTCTTAGTGAAATATCTTTCTTTTTAACAAACATGACTGGAGAACACCACGGGGATGTGCTAGGTCGAATGAAACATTTATCTAATAACTCCTCTAATTGTTTATTTAACTCTAAATGTTCAATGTGAGCCATTCGATGAGGGGTTTCTGAAATTTTCTAAGCATAAAGAACTAATTCAGTAGTAAATCAAACTTCTTGATTAGGTATAATACTAGGCCACTCATCATGAAACACATCAAGATACTCATTTACTATTGGCACATCATTAATCTGAATAGTTCCTTTGTTTTCAATAATATGTGAAAGGTAACATTCATTTACATATTTCAATAGTTTCTCATATTCCATATATGTTATTAGAGATAAGGGTTCATTCTTGTACACAATCTAAAAGTCTTTCTGAATATAAACCTCTTGATCTCTATAGTTATTCATAGCATGGTAAGAAGAAATCCAATCCATTCCCAAAATAAAATCAAACTCTATTAAAGTCAAAATGACAAGGTTCGTAGGGAAATTATTTCCAAAACTATATATAGTAAGATTCTTATAATTTAATTTTTTTCCTCAACATTTCCCCCATGTATTTTTACCAGAAGTTATTTATTCTTTTCTTGAGGGGGGATTCCAAATTTACCTGAAAATATTTCAAAAATGAAAGAAAGTGTAGACCCTGAAATAAAAAGTACATTGGAATAATCTAGAAAAATATCAAAGTACCCGATACCACTTCATTTTATGGTCCCACATCAACTGTAGTGGTAAAAAAATATTTTCCCCAAACTTATGCTTTTAATCTGTCTTGTTTTCACCCTGGGTAATTGACTCTGGATTCATTTGGCATAATTCGAAAACTCATTGCAACTAAAACATCTTACCATTTTCATTTCATTGCCTAACTGATCATCTTCCTTACAATTATGAGCAATATGACCAGTCCTACCACACCAAAACCACTTCCCATACATTGATAAAAATTCTCTAGGATGATTTTTACCGCACTTCTCACATGATAGAAATTTAATTTTCTTACCTCCATACTTCTTTAATGAATACATTCCTTTTTCGTGACAACATGAACTCCTCTTTTTTCACTCATGAAACACCTGGCCATCAACAAACTCTATTTCAATTTTCTCATCACATCTAAAAAATTTTCTCATAGCTTTTTAATTCATGAGAGGCTTATGCCTTTCGATTTGGCAGCTTTAATCCTGAGTAAAATTGATTTATCTTATTATCAATATCTTATATGAAATTTGGAGTATACCTTTCTAGTCGAGTGAACTTCTCTTCGTAAATAGATACTGAATCATCCTCCTGGATCAATTCCAAGAATTTGTTTTCCATCCTAATTTGAACCTCCTTAGGAAAATATTTCTCAATAAACATACCTTTTAATTATTCCCAAAGAAGAGCATAAATATCCCCATTGTCCCTGATATTTTTATCCATCTACCACCACTGATCATATTATCCTTCAAAATGGTAGAAAACAATTATATACTTTGAATTTTATGTACACCCCATGACATCGAAAATATTTTCCAGTGCTTTGATCCACCCATTAGGGTGAACAGGGTCATATGATCCTCTGAATGATGGGGGATGTTGCCTCATGAAATGATCCACTATAGACATGTTCCTCTAGGGTTGATCTGGTCCATCTCGTGTATGTATACCACCACCATTTATATCCTGATTCAACTGCATCATTACTGAAACAAACTATTCAGTTCCAAATCCAACCCTCTAGGGATGCTGATTTGGAAGGTTATTCTCCTCTGTATGCATTCCCAACACTGCTGCCCTATTTCCTCTATAGAAACCCATTCTGAACAATCATCTTAGATGAAGCAACATGGTAATCTTCAAATGCTATATCATTTCAATTTTACAATATAATAAAAATTATCTATATTCTATTAACAAAATTATAACTCCAAAAGTTATCTAAACATACCTTTAATACCAACTATAAGAACCCAGACTTAAACATTACATAATCTTCAATTATGTTAATAGTTCACATTGAGGATGTGTTTAGGTTTAGATATTTAGATATTGAGTTCATAACTTATACATACAATATTAATATTACATGTAGTCACTTCTACTCAGTATACATTTTTTCATAAAATAAAAACTCTTAAAAAAATGAAATATCTTTAGTTCCATGTTTTAAACAGAATGACTTTACCTTGATCCCATTCATGACCCCATTTCACTTTATGTCCAATGAAAAACATTTAAAAAACATGGGATGATAATAAAATCTCAGTAAAGGATATATAAAGAATGAAAACTATTAGTTTTCAAAATAACATGTAAACCATGAATACTATATCATGAAGTAATACTTTTAATCTTAAAAAATTAGAAAAAAAAACGTCACTGAATATATTCTCATTGGTTACCCTTTTTGTAACCAAATGATTACCATAAAACCCATAGAAAGAAACATATAGCATATAAAGGTAAATTAGGACATAAAATTACTTAAATGGAATAATCATATGGTCGACTTCTACACATATCACTAAAATTAATAGTCATACAACCGACTTCCATACTCAATGCATTGGAGGTTATAAAATAACCACACGTCCTTAGTTTATCATAGAACTGCCCTTCATTTTGTTTATCATAAAACCAACTATCATTTTTTATCACGTAACCACCTGTTAAATGTCCAATTACATTTATATAATCATAAAACATATACTTTTGAAAATATCAATATTTCACTAATAACATTTCATTTGAAATCACATGAAAAAATTTCAAGATATTAAAATAATCAATCCATTTCAAAAACCATTTTCAATACTGAAACACTCGAAAAGGGAATAAGGGATTTATATTCTTTTTAAAAACATTAATGATTATAGAGGAAGCCAAATGGTTTTATTATATACCATTTGAAATAAGGAGGTGTATATTATCAAAAAACACATCAATGAAAGGAGATTGGGATGAAGTCCCTTAAAAAGATTATTTTTAAATAAAATAGATTGATTATGTGTATTCAATATAAGTACACATAAATCATGTATAAATACAAGATAGTATACCAAAATTTATATCTCACATAATCATGGAACAACATAATCAATAAGTATATGTTTAACCCAATGAATGAAAATTGGGTTAAGAAGTCCCTTTACCTCGTGTCTGACTTGTATCGTATGTTCCTTATTATCCCTGAATAATAAACATAAGTTAATTTCTAATTTAATAAGAACCATTTTCATATTTATTATTCTTTTATATAACTTATTAAATTTCTATAAAAATTAGTTAATTATTTCAGTTCATATCGAACATTTTGTCGATGTTCAGAACTTGAGTAAAAAATGAACTTGTAATAATTACCAATTGTCCAAATTGTAAAAATTCAATTATCTATAGAATTATATTAATGTTTCATATATCATATATATCATATATATCTATTATATATGTATTTATAATTTTCTATAGCATTTTTATATAAGAAATGGAATGCATCATTCAGGGAGACGATAAGTTGTACGTAAGCATGAACTCTACTTTCATTTATTTTTCATATTTAAAACAATGAAAACTAAATGATAAAAAGGTATATTATAATTAAATTATAATATATATGGTATATATGTTTCATAATTTCATTAATTCAATCCATTATATGTTCTATGTATATCATGAACGATTCATTTAAATTTGAGGGGGCGGTAGTCCGCACTTCCTCAAATGAAATTATCATACTTATACAACATAATAAGCATAAGGGTATATTATAAATGATAATTATAGAGGTATATAGAAAAAATATATATCATATATATAATATATAATTATATTTCTACCATAATGGACACCATAAATGGTTGGATAAGAAGATTGAACAATCATTGTTTCGTGATGCAGTAGTTCACCATCCATAGAAATTGTATGTTCTATACACATTAGATGGATGTGTGCATAAGTGTAGTTATAATCCTTATCATAACAAAAACCTAGTATATTTTTGATACTTTTTTTATAAAATTATTTAATAATGTGATTTTATGGGGTTGGATATGGAAAATAATTGAAAGGAACATGAGAGAAGACCTTACCTCAAATCGGGTAACTCCTTTTGATTTAAGCTAAATGGCCTAATTTAATTTCCTTATTCACAGTGTAAGGATTGAAAGTGAAATAGAGGGATGTTGGGAGATTTTTTTGGAATATTATTTATGATACAAGGGGGGATTCAGAGGTGTGAGTAAGGGTTAGATGTGGTGTCCTTTTATTAGAGGGATGAGGGGAACATTAGGGGTGTTTAAAAGTATTATTTTATTATTAATCGATTTTCAAATTCTAATAACATAAAAGTGATATATTACAAATATAAAATGATTATGGGTCTAAATATTCTCATCCAATGGATTTTATACAAGTATAGGTCAAAAATTTAACCTTATATTTTATATTTAACCCTTATTTAACTAATTTAACAATTACCATGTCTTCTTGTATATTCATACTATGTGGTTAATATATTTACAATAAATTTCCAATTTAACATCAAGTGGTTCAATAATTACATTTGAAACATTTTCTAAGTCATTTTTCTAAATCATATATTTTTAGGACTATTATATCATTTAATAAAATAGTATTTTTTTTTAAAAAAACTCATTAATGTCAGTTTTTATACTATTCATATCATGACTTTTTTAAAATCCATAAAAACTTGATTAATTAGAAAAACATACTTAATATAAATATAAAAAGTCATACACAATCATAAAATTTATGTATGACATAAAAATATTCAAAATAAATTTATTTTAATATTTATAATCTCATTTATTTAAATCATTCGTTAACAATCTAATCACGACGTCATTATTATCTCATTAATAAATATATTTATTTGATGTATAAAATTTATAAATAAAATACCATGATATTTTAAATATTATTATATTTCTAATGACTATTTATAGTCTAATATATGACTTATATAACTCCTTATAAAATTTTTTTTAGTAAAAGATATATGATTATGTTATATTTTCATTAACTTTTAATTAAAAGTAATTAAATGTTATTTTCACACACAAGTGGATCCATGGGGCCCTAAAATCGACCTAGGGATGCCCATAGTAAGAAATATATCATCAAATAGGGTTAGTATATGTGTTATGGTAATTTAATATTGTTATAATATTATTTGTTACTCTTATTTACTAGACTTGCCTTTTAACCATGGTAAATAAAATATTTACTGATGTTACTATTCATAATTTACAAAAATAAAGGTTAACTATTTATAAAATATGGACCTCCTGATTCCAAATATGGAATCTATTTCTCCAAATTCAAAAATAGAAGTTTTAGAAATTAATTTAAAATTAATTTCCGTTGTCAAAACCAAAAAGCGTGTTTTTAAGAAGTAAAAACTACCAAAAAATTGACATGTATTTATGTCCAATTTAAATGTGAAATTACATAGAATGACCAACATTGGATTAAATGTTAAAAACATAATCCAGTTACAATTTAAAACCAATTGAAAATATAATCTAACCATATAAATAAATCGGATGAAAAGAATGTTTTGACTTAAATTGTAATATTTTTTAGTATTCATTAAAAATTGAACTTTATCAGAAAAAATACCAAAAATTTACCCGAAGTAAATATTTATGTACATATTCTAAATAATAAGTTTATTTTGTTGAATGGAACATATAAAAGTGACAATAACTAGATTTAATAATGGTTCTCCATCAAAAGGCGGTAAAACTACCTTTAAAAATATTAGATTATTTATGATTAAAATTGGATTCATTATCATTTTAAGCCTCTAAATTTTATTGGACTATTGTAAAAACAATTAAAAACATGTTTAATCATAATATGGCTAGTTATTTTCATTACCTGCAATACAACGATTAGGCATTAACTATCATTTAAAATAATAATATAATATTAATTTTTTTTCTCAGTATGACTCAGCCTTCTGCGCAACATAAAATTTTAGAGAAACCCATTACTGCGTGTTGGGTATTCCATCGATCATAGAATCCAATTTATAGAAAAATTAATATTTAATTCACAAATATTAATAAATATAAAAATTTCATATTCTTTATTTACCTTGAATGTTACATCATCTCTACATCTATAGATGGAATTTTTGAAATACCCTTTGATTTTAAAAGGCCCTTTGTATTTCATTGACAACAAGGGGGAAAAGAATAGTTATTATTATGGGAGAAGAAGATATAATTAAGGGGAGAAGACAATCATAATTGTGAAATGAATAAGGGGGAGAAAACTATAATGTGAATTGTAAACAAAACCCAATGGAGAGATTTTTAGCAATCCCAAATAATTGATGTTGGATTTGTTGATCATGGTGTTGTTGACTGAGATGTGTGTGGGAATATTAATGAAGAATATGTAATTTTTTACAATATTAATGTTGAATACCCATGTTGAAGATGAAAAAAGTGTTGTTGGAGGTCATAAAATAATTTTTATGGACACATTAAGTCCATAAGGCTGCTACAGTCTCATTAAGTCTATGAGGATTTTTTTGTAGTTACCAAAGTGAGCACCAAACTGAAGATTCTTAAAGAATTTATATAGAATAATTGAGTCTCTAAGTCCTGTAAAATAAGTATGAATTAATGATTGTAAAAGTGGACATCCAAGTGGAGTAATCTAGAAACAAGTCAAAAGTGAAGTGCCATGGGTGGGGATTTCATTTGTCGAAGAAGGATGATGATGGATATGGTTGGTAATGATTTCCATAAGTTATATAAAGGTAAGAAATGGTTTTAAAACCCTATAAAAATGTAGGATAAGTCTTAAATAATCTGTAATGGTTTATGGATTGTGAAAGGGTTTCATATTCCCCGAGTAAGGGTATAAGATGTATGTGGAAGCTAGGGTAAGGGTATCAATGCCTTGTGTAGTGGTAGCCATGAGTTCTTATGGACTATATAAAGGTACATTAGATCTTGTGTAATGGTAACTGAATATTTTTTAAGGGTATCCTATGAGAATATGCATTGCATAAGGGTAAAGAGGATCCCATAAGGGTACATGCAGCTGTGTAAGGTTATCTATAGAACTATGTAAGGGTAAGGTTGGGCTATATAAGGGTATCTAACTGGAATAAGAGAAAACAAAAAGGTCCCTAGATCTTTAAAGGTATTCTATATAAGGGTAGTCCATAGATCCTAACTCATGTAAAGGTATTTGTGATGTTCCTTGGTTCTTGTAATGGTATTTTTCCTCTCGCATAAATTTATTCATCAGTCATGTAAGGTTAGTCATGAGCTACCATAGCTCATATAAAGGTTTATCATAGCTCATATATGGGTGGGAGGATGCATAAGAGAAATCTATTAGACTCTCATAAAGGTAAGACGAACATAAAGATAAATTCAAGATTTTACAGATCATGTTAGGGTAAGTAGTTGAGGTTACATTATAGATACATGGCTTTCACCGTAGGTTATGGTTGAAATGTATTTATGGTTTTTACTCCACTATAAGGATTAAAACATCATATAGGAGAAAGGAAAATTGTACCATAGAGATAAAAGATGACATAAAAAAGGTAAATGGAGCTCATTATCTTCATTCTATCATTTAAAATATGCCTATATTATAGAGAAAAATCTATGTTTTATGCAATGGGTGTTTCTAAGGTTTTAGAGAGTGATGCACCAAGGAAGATACACTATATTGTAATGAATTGATAGTTATACTATTGAGGTAGAATCTATATTGAGGTAGCCATGCATGATTACAGGAGTATATTTCATGGGAATCCATAACTAATAGAAAATTCATTATAATTTTGGTTACTATTAAATAGAGGGTAAAAAACATTTGATGGTGGTTTTATGATCATGGTTCATAATGAATTAAAGGTTGAAGACCACGATCATAGTGATGTGAATATAAGGTTTTCTATATTTTTTGGGAAAATCCCTTATTAAGTCCTCTCGGTATGTTTTGGGTTTGATTGTGTTTGTTAACAAAGTTAGATGATCGTGATTTAGCGTGGTTGGTGTTTTTCGAATACAAGTTTTAAAAGTGGTGCAATTTTCCCAGTGTTTGCCAGATTTTTGGAACTCAAACTCTGTAATTTTGGTTTGGAAATGTAAGGTTTTCTTCATAGGACTGAACAATACGAAGAATAGATAACTAAATCATAAAAGGAAGATAAATATGAAGCTCAAGTCATGGACCGCATACCATGTCTGGGAAGGGTTCGCGACTGAGTACCAAGCTGCGGGAACGGTACGTGGGAGCGGTTTTTGAACTGAAAATGGTTTGAGGTGATGGTTTTTAGTGATGGGTGTATGGTATGCAGAACGTGTGATGGTTCACAGATTGGGTGCGGTTCCCAGGAGGTGGATCGGTGTGCGGTGGAGCCTATACCAAATCAAAGATTTGGTAAATCTTGGAATAGCAGATTATGTGAATATCATAGCCAATATAAGGATGGATAATCCAACCAATTAAAAAAATAAGAAAAGTTTTTTTATATAATTTCTTTTCTCTTAGAATTCGAAGAATTTCAAAGGAAGTTTGCACGGGTGAATTTAGTAAAGGCTGAAGCGGTTCACGTGGAAGGAATTCTGCTGACGGTTTTTGTGGGGTGTTGTAGGCTACAATAGAAGAATGCCCGTAGAATAAGAACATGGTATGTGGAGGGGAGATTATGTAAGTTTATGTGAAGGCATTCCATGAACAAAGAATAGGTTGTGGACATAAGTTGATTTGTAGAAGAAGTTCATAGAGTTAGTATGTGGAGATAGTACACGACTGCAAAGGAGGAGGAGTTTGTGGAAGAAGGGCATATCATAGAAGTGTCAACAAAACACAGAGGAGGTATTCTACATACCATACCTGGTACACAGTATGTGGTAGAAGAATGTGGTTTGTGGAACCCTCAATAAAGATTGATAATGCTTCAAATTATTTTGTGAAAGTATTATGTGGTATCTAACAATACCCTGGAAGGTGGACTTCATCTGCAGGTGAAAAAGGAACTTCAACAGATCATCTACCTAATGTTAAAGATTCATGAATTCATACTAATGAAGGGACCTACATGTCTATAAAATATGTTTGACCTAAAATTCTATAAAATGGTAGTGGATTAGATTCCAAGTTCAGTGAGGATGGAAGAGTAAGATGGTGACCCTTTCCACCGGTAGTGTGCTAGAGAAAGGGGAATATGAAGTGTCCCTTGGGAATGCAGTGAGATGATCCTAAACCTTGTAAAGGTAGTGAGCCTGGGGATAGAAGATATAACCCAAACATTGTACTCATTATTGGCAGTGAGCCTTTGTGATTTTGTTATATCAGCACACAGCCATTGTATTCTCCTTAGACGTATCCCAGTGAGGGTGAACCAAGAAATTTTTTGTTCCTTGTCCATGATTTAAATTAAATTCATACTTTTAAACAAGAACAAGAGATAAGAGATTTTTTTAATGACAAAACAAGATCCAAAAGGGGAAGAAATTTAAATCAGTCATACCCTGGTTCACCCCTTACCTCTTTCAGATTATTCGACCTAGTGGACCTAATAATTGGTATCGTAGGGAAAGGATGAAATTCAGTGGTTATATCTCTCCGACGAAGAAATGGAGGTGGTCAATCATAAAGGAATTCCTATATTATAAAGAAATAATTTTCAAATATGAAATAATTGAATGCGGCACTACTTCTGATCATCTTGAATGAATGTCTTCATAGCAACTATGCATGGAATATCATCTGACATCAATAGTGGTGCTTTAACAGAAGCTAAAATAAGGGAATTGGATGTTGATGAAAAAGGGATCAATGCTTTAGGGGGAGCTCTATCAAATAAAATTTATATGAAGGATATTGTAACACCCTGACCCCAGAAGCCCAGGGCCAGTTCATTATTTTAAAACATTGGTAGGATTACATGGAATCAATTCCTGAAGGACCGATCAGTTTAGCAGTCTTGGAAAATATATTACATACACGAACGTTACATTACACATTATAAAAATAAAACACAACATAAATGCTACTTTGAGACCGCTATTAATCCCCTAGATTAACCCTTATTATCAATTATAATACACTTATTAGAGTCTGGGAAAAATAAAACATAATAAAGGAATGACCTCAAATGCTAAGTAAGGGTAAGCAATAGTGTGGAAGATAACATAAACATTAGGCATGGTGAATAATTTAAAACACATGCCTTTAAAAATAATAAACATGAACACTTTATGGTAGGAATATGAGATGAGTAAACAATTCCATAATAAAACATAGACATGCATATTATACTAGTTGAATAACCACATGAACTATCAATAATATTTTCAAATTGATGTAATGTATAATGCCAAACATTCTGAAACATTTTGTCAAGGCCTCGGCCAAGACGTCTAAATATGATTAAGGCCTCAGCCAAAACCATATATAAAATTTGGGAAAGGCCTCATCCAATTCCACGTCTAATTATCTCATGATACCTACCAATGCACCAAGGAGCTATACCAGGCTCCACCCGTCACTTACTAAGTCCAATACATTCCTCACATGAAAGTATTGAGACATAACACAAACATTAATATTAAAACTAGCATATGAAATGTCAATAATTTATCCATAAACAATTAATGGTATAAAAATAACACATCCACAGTCAAACATATCACAATAACTTCAATACAATATGGAAAATTGTATCATAATAAATCAACCTCGATCAAGAATAATATCTCGTAAAGGATGTTGACATAGTTGAAAATGATTAGTAAAAATATTTGAGAGAAACATCCCTATTCATGAAATCATTTAAAAGTCATATAAAGGAAGTAATTTAAAAATATAGGTTTGAATTAATATTTCACATAACACTTTAAAACATATGAAAGGAATTAACTTTTTAAATCATTCATATACATATAAATAATTATTTAAACCATTTTTAAAACATGGACATTAATGAGAAACGTTTAGAAGAATAAATCTTTAAAACATTTAAAATTATGTTTTAGTAAAAAGTAACTTAAAATTAATACCTTTGAAAACTCTTTTATGAAATGTGGACATGGATAATGAATATTTCCTAGTAGATACTTATGTAAAAACAACCTCGGATAATAAAGAGATTGTGAAATTAACCCTTACCTTACACTTTCCTTTGGTCGAGGGTACGCTTAACCTCTTGTATAATGACCATAGTATGTTATTAAATTATACTATAACCATATTAATATTTATTATATCATACATTATTCATTTATGACTTTATACTACCCATTTAATAATTAGTTCCATGTTAAATTAACATTTAGGGAAATATTCGCTTTCTTTATCGTACGTGTTTTAACTTGTTATTCTTGATCGTATCATTTAGATCATGATTTATATAATTTCAGAATATAATCCTTGGTTTATATATCATATATATTTATAATATAAATATTTATAATAGATAAATATATGAAATGGAAGGCACCGTTTATGGAGATGGTAGGCCGTACATACGCATAAACATTATTTCCTTTTTCATATCGTATTGAACGGAAGTAGGTGAATAAGATATATGTAAGTACAGATATATATATATATATGTTTTGTAAAATTATTATGTCATATATTACATACATATTAATAATATATATATTTTTATAATCATCGTTGAATGGAGAATGTGGAAATGAATCTCATCACGTCGTGAAGATGGTAATCCTTACGTACGCATGAGCGACAATATAATTATATTGATGGTGAAATCATATGTAATTGGAGGGTATATAATTTATACATAATTATTAAAATGTTATATTTATTATTTATATCAGTTATAAGCATTATTATACCCATACAAATAATGAAGTGTTTGTATAACAAACTACATCACGACGTCGAGACAGTAAGTCGTACATACGCACGTATGGTGACTTTGTCATTTATAGGATGGATAGAATAATGAATATGGTTGTAAAATATTGATAATAACATAATTTTATGTAGTAATTACTGGAGTTTTTATTTCCTTATGTAAACAATAAAGAAATAAGAAGTGGAATAAGAAAATAACTTGAAAGAGGGTGGTGAAATTATTACCTCTTCATCGGCTATTTCCTTTTGAGTTGATCAAAAGGGAACCTTAGGTTGGATTTTTTATCAATGTAATGAATCTAGGTTGACTTTAAAGAAGTTGGGATGATATTTGGGTAGGGTTTTACCAATCAAAATGGCTTTTGAGGAGTGATTCTGAGAGATGGGGAAGTACCCTTTTATAAGAGAGGTGAGGGCCACTTTAGGAAAATCTTGAAATATTATTTTATAATAAATTCATTTTCGGTTATTAATAGCTCCAAAATGATTTATTTCTAGGATAATGTGGTTATGTGTCTAAAACTACTCAACCAATAGGTTTTATACTGGTTTAGGTCACCATATTAACCTTATCCTTTAGATTTAACTCTTAGTTAAATATTTTAACTTTTGTCGTGTCTTTTTGTATTATTACACTCTACGGTTAATAAAATTACTCTAAACTTCCAAGAGAACCCAAAAGTGGTTCATTAATGACATATATATTATTATTTAATATCTTTGGATGAATCTTATATTTTTAGGAATATTATATCAACCAATAATATAGTATTTTTTTTAAATTAATTTATGTCAATTTTGACTCTATTTGGTATTTTGTTTTTTTTGAAAGTCATAAAAATATTATCACTTCAAAAAAATTATCTAATCATCCATAACATGTCATATTAACCTAGAAAATTCTTTTATGGCATCAAAACTTTTAAATTATATTTATTTTAATATTTATAAGATAAACTATTTTTATATTTCATTAAGAAGGCAATTACTGCATCATAATTGAGTCATTAATAAATTTAATTATTCAATCTATAAAAGTTATAAATAAAATACCATTATTTAGGAAATAATTATAGCTTTATAATGAATATTTATAGTAGAATGTATCTTATGTATAACCATACATTAAAAAATTTTAGTTAATAAACTTTAAATTTAACACTTTTAACTGTTTTTTAAATAAAATAATAATAAATGTCCAATTCTAATCCAATTAGACCTAAAATATCATATTTTATTCCTGAGGTTGTTTTTTGTCAAATTAAACTTATCCAATTTAATTATTACATGTGTTTGGGTAATTATAATATCATTTTTACCTTTAATTACCTTATTTACTTTTAACTATTGTAAATAAAAGTCAAAAGTTACTATTTACCAAAAAATATTTTAACCTTATTGAACCAAATTTTACTTACTGATATCAACTGTGGCTTTCATAGTTTTTAAATTCAACTCACAGAAGCAGTTTAATTATGTTTTATGCAAATATGCAAATGCACCTAGAATGTGGGTAAAAGAGGTGAAAAGGTTCAATAAAATTTTATACATCTAATTTTATTATAAAATGACTCCAATGAATTAAATATAACTTATATAGTTGTTATATATCTATTTTTACATAAAATAAATTTATATAAAATAAATAAATATTTAAATAAAAAGTATGTTTTAAATAATAACGCAGTGTTTTACACTATTAATCAAAAATTGAAGGTTTTTAGAAAAATACCAAAATATCACCCAAAGATAATTTTGATATTCCAAATTAAAAAATGAAGTCTATTTTACCATATTCAAAACATAGAAGTTGTATTTATTAATTTAAAATTAGTTCTCATTGTCAAAACCAAAAAGTAGTTTTTTAAAAAGTAATAACTATTAACAGATTGACATTTATTTATGTCAAATTTAAATGTGAAATTACTTATAATGACCTAAATTGTATTAAATGATAAAAATATAATCTTATTATACTTCAAATACTTTAAAATTCATAATTTAACAATATAAATTATTTCGATTAAAAAGTTGTTTTCAATTAAAACATAGTATTTTTCACTATTCCTCACAATATGAAAGTTATTAGAAAAGCACCAAAAAATTATCAAAACTAATTTTTTATTTCCTGCTTATAAAGAAGAATATAATTTCATTAAATTGAATATATATAAGTTTCAAATATTATTTTTAAAAAGGGTTCTCCATTTAATGGTGGTAAAATTTCATTTTTTTAAAAATACATCTTTTATCTGAAAAAATGAATTTGTTCTTATATTGTTTTAAGAAACACATGGATTATAAAATTATATAGTGTATATAAGATTCCAAATGAAGTTAATACTGTTCATAACCACTTTTCAACGACTATTTTGGTAAGTTGTGATGCGCTTGAACTCAGTGTTGCGTGTAGCGCAAGTTAATAAATTACATTGAAAAAATAATGTACTATGAAATCATGAGGTGTTATAGTTTTTTCCAATAAAACATCTCATGGAATGTGGGAAAAATTATTGAACATTTATTTGGGTGATACCAAAGTAAAAGAAGAAAATTTGCAGGTTCTGTGGAACAAGTATGAGGATCTCACAATGAACCCGAATGAGATTTTTGATGCATTCTTCGACAAGGTAAATATCATTGTGGAAGACATTCAGGGTATTGTAGAATTCGTTGAATATATAAATATTTTGAAACGTATCTTGCGAAAACTACCACTGTGGCTCAATACAAAAGTTTTAGTATTGGAATACAATGACCTAAAAGAGCTGACACTGGATAACCTATATAATACCCTTATAAAATATTAAATAAGAAAGGATGAAAACAATTCAGTGAAAAAGGGTAATTCCAAAGAAGTTGCATTCAAGGTCATGAAGTATCTCTCTGTTGAAAGTAGTACTGAGGAGGAAATTTTGGATCATGTCATGTCATTTCATTTCTCTCCTCTAATCTACAAAGTGGAAAAGTGAAGTTCAAAGGTAAACTACCATTTTCATGCTTTCGATGTGGAAATATTTTGAAATTTTCAGTAAAGTGTCCTATTAAGTTTTATGTTGACAACAAAGACAATGATGAAATTCCCCAAAATAAGTATTTATCAAATATGAAATGCAGGAGAAGTAAGAATAGAAATTTCTTCAAAAATAAGAATATGTTTTTAAAAAAAGATGCATGTTTAGAATAATATGAAGTAGAAGAGTTGGGGGACACTAATGATCATAAATTAGTTGGTTTGGTGACAGTTTTCATAAATTCTATAACAATATAAGAAAGTGATAATGAAAAAGGATTAATTTTAAGGAATATTTGATCTTGAGGTAGAAATAGAATATTCCCATGAAGATATTGGTATATTAAGAGGTAAAACAATGAAATATATAAAATTTTCTCTTGATTACAAAATATATATATAGAAATAAGAAGAAGAGAATTATGAGCTGAATATAGAAATTGAAAAGATGAGGCTTTTAATTCTAGAAGGCCCAGAAAAGGTGGTTGAGTACAAACTCAAAATTGAATAAAAGAAAATAGAAATCGATAGTTTGACTAAAACTAGAAAATATCAAATCGAATGTATTAGAGAACTAGAATAGGAAGTCATCGGTGTGCAATGAACAATTAAATATTAGGAGAAACTATTAACACTCAGTTCAGAATCCAGAAAGAAGATCATAAAGGAATCAAGAAGTTGAAATTTGAGTAGAGTGGTCGATTAGAAAAGAAGCAACAATCTACTCTAAATGATAATAAGGGTATGAGGCTTGATATAAAACTGAATGCAATTATAGTTCACGTTAGACCCCAAGTACCCACTCTATGATTGCGGATTTATTTGGGTACGAAGCAGAATTAGAAGATTCAGATAATCCAAGATACAACTAGTGGTGTATCATTTCCACCTAGTAATATACCTCATATAAGATTCTATTATTGTGGTAATATGGGGCACCCTAAAAATGTTTGTTCCATATAAAAGAGGTACCAAATTGAACAACACCAACATATTTTGTTCTACAGAGATCACTATTCCAGGTCATCATTTGATGGACATTGTTTCAGGTGTAAAGGACTCAGACATATGGAAAGATACTGCACATCAAAAATGTAGTGGAATGTGCCGAGGATGAAAAAAAAAAATTCATAATAACCAGCCAAATGTATCATGAAGAGAGATGAAAATTCAAAATCGGTTTGCATCTCTATAATTTAAAGCTGGTCTATCATATACAAAGTAAGATAATGATTGTCATTATATATTGGGTATGAAGTCAAAGACTTTGGTCAAAAATTAAAGGGATGAGTAGGTAGTGGTTACTGAAATTACATTCAAGGCATCGGATTGCACTGGGATATAGATCAGTGATAGTGGATGAAATTCCCATATGATGGGAAATAAGAATCTAGTGACCAAAATAATGTATGATAAAGAGGGTATCTTAAGATTTGGTAATGATGAGGGCCTACAAATTATTGGTATTGAAACATCCATGTTTGGAGAAAAAGACATGAGATGAGCATGTGTAATGGTTGTTGAAGTTCTTAGTAACAAATTGCTTAGTTTTAGTCAATTGTGTGACTCGGGGCATGCCATATATTTTTTTCAAGAAATTATGTATCATCAAAGAAAATTATGTTTCTATTGTGTTTCAAGGAAAGCGTAAAAAATGAAATCTATACCTCATGAGTGGAGAAGAAGATAGGTGTTTTCTATACAAGGATAAAGAAAAAAAATATTCTATAAGCTTCTTTGTCGTAAAATCCAAACTTCCTCATAATATCTAGTGAAACTTGTGGTTGGTGGAAATATCCCTATATTAATACGTGATCATACTCATATGTGTGATTCCTTCCAGTAGGGGAAGATCATTCAAAAGGCATATAATACAAAGGATAACAGGTCAACAAGATTTCCTGAGTTGGTTCATATTGATGTGTGTGGACCGATTTTGCCAGGGGCTGTTAATGGGAGGAGATACTATGTTCTCTTCATTGATGATTATAGCATAATGGAATGGGTTTCAATAATCATCTAAAAATCATAAGTGTTCATTATTCTTATAATATACCGACGAGAATGTAAAAAAATGATTTGTCCGAAAATATGGATGATTTGTAAAGATAATGGAACAGAGTTCAAAAATATATAAGTGGAGGATTATCATGAGAAACATGGTATTAGGCATCAGGTTTCAGCATTAAGAACTCCTTATCAAAATGGAGTAGTTGAGAGAAGAAATCGGATTGTAAAAAACATGGCTAGAACAATGCTCATTGAGAAATATCTTCCAGATATGTTTTGGAATGATTTAGTGATGAAAAAATTCTACACTTTATATTGAGCCTTATTGTGCCCAAAATTATCAACAAATCTAGATGATCTATGGTATGGAAAGAATCCATCATTGAATTACTTTCGAGTCTTCAAAAATAAATGTTTCATTGTTTATGAGGAGAAAAAACGAAGTTTTAATCCCATGGGGATGAAGAGATATTTCATGGTTACTCAAAGAAAATTATAGTAATTAAATGCTTCAACAAGTGGCTTGGAAAGATAGTCGAAAGTCACGATGTGACTATTATAGAGAATGGACAGAATATTTATAAAATACATGATCATACTTAGGAGGATAGTAATGAAGAGATGAGCTGTTCAAAAGATTCTCCAGCTCTATAGATTGATTCAGAAGAAAACTCAGATGATTTAAATAAATCAGGGTATGCCCAGACACTAGCGAGAAGAGCTGAAATTGGTAAAAAAAACATAATTGGTGATCAAACAGCACCAGTGCAGACATAGGGTATGAAGTCCCTATAGCAAGCACCATACTTATCAAAAGTCGAGCCTAAATTATTTGATGAAGCATTTGGAGGTGAGAATTGGGTTCTAGAAATGAATGAAGAGCTTGACAAAATTGAGAAGAACCAGACATGGTGGATTGTTTCAAGACCAGTAGAAAATAATTTCTTCAGAAAAAATGGGTCTTTCAAAACAAATTGAATAAATATGCTATTTTGATTCAAAACAAAGCATGACTTCTGTGAAAAGGGTACTTCCAGATACAGGGTATTGATATTAATGAGACATTTTGACATGTTGCAACATTGGAGACAATCATATTATTCATGACTATAGTAGTGAAAAGATATTTGAAGGTTTTCTATATGGATAGAAAGTCATCATTTTTTAATAGAGTTCTGGAAGAATATGTTTACATTGAGAATCCATATGGTTTTCTCATTCATGAAGATAAGAAAAGAGTTTTTCGACTAATAAAAGATTTTTACGTCTTGAAGAAAGCACCAATATAATGGTATTCAAGGCTTAAATAGTTGTTGAATAAACTCAGTTTCCAGTGTTTAAGAGTTGATTACAAACAATATTTCAAAAATGGAAGTAATCAAAGGATTATGGTTCTAGTTTATGTCAATGAAATAATATTTTGTGGAACAAATGAAGCACAATGAAAACAGTTTTCTAAATTCATGAAAAGCGATTTTTAAATGTCGATAATGATTTTCCATGGATTATAGGATACAAAAAGAAGGAATGGCACTTTTATATATCAATATAAATATGCAAAGTAGGTTTTGAGAAGGTTTGGAATGGATAATTCCAAATAGATGAAAACTCTTGTTTCTACCCAGTTGAAACTGCCATGAGATGGTGAAGGAAAGGAAATTAATACCACAAAATATAGGCAAATCATTGGATTTCTGTTGTATCTAATAGAAACAATGTTTGGTATTGTATTTTGTACATGTCATGTGGTGAGATATCTAAGAAATCCCAAGGAGATCCATATTATTGCAGTAAAAAAGAATACTTCAGTATATCAGGGGAACAGAGGATTTTGGATTAATGTATAATGACAAATCTCATTTAGGGTTATTGGGATATACAGATGTTGATTAGGAAGAATCGGTATATGATAGGAAATCAATTTCTGGAGGTGTTTTCTATCTTGGTAGATTTTGTATTTCTTGGTTGAGCAAGAAACAAGATTGCATTTCATTAAGCACTGCAGAAGCTAAGTACATTATGGCTACTCAAGCATGCACACAATTGCTATGGATGAAGAATAACCTTAATGATATTGGATTTGAAGTGAATTTTCTGATCAGAATCCATTTTGATAATAAAAAAAACATCAAATTTGAGAAAAAATAAATTGTGTCACTCAAGTACAAAGAACATTGAAATCAAATATCACATTATCAAGGAGAAGGTGGAGTAAGGGCTTGTGAAGTTGGAGTATGTTCCTACTTAAATAGAAGTTATAGATATTCTTATGAATGTTTTACTAAGAATCATCTTAAAGGTATCAACTGGCTCTAGGAGTGCAATCAACTCCCTGCACTTGAAAAAGTATGGATATGGGACCCCCTATGTAACAGCCTGAGATTTTATGAAAAATATTCTTTTTAATTTCATTAATGTCTTGTGTTGTACGCTACACTAAAAGGAGCTTTCACAATATGCATCCTTGACTTGCCTTTCATTACATGCAATCGCGACCTTCCTCGATAGCTTGCGTCGTACGCAATACCGAGTTTCACTAAACAATGATATGCTATTAAAATATTATTAAAACTAGACGTTATGAATATTAATAACCACTTTTTGAAATTTTTTAAATTTTATTTTTCAAAATGGACTTCATTTTTGGATTCGGAATATCGAAATTAGCTTAGGGTGAAATTTTGGTACCTTTCGGATAACTTTCATATTCTGATGAATAGTGAAAATTACTAAATTTTAATTAAAAAGAACTTTTTTAAGAGAAATAATTATTGTGATAAATTATTAATTTGAGTGGTTTAAAAGTATATTTAGAATATATTTTTACAATTTAATACAATTTTGGTCATTGTATGTAATTTCACATTTAAACCAGTTATAAACAAGTGTCAATCTTTTGATAGTTATTATCTCTTAAAAACACGCTATTTGTTTTGACGACGGGAATTAATTTTTAAAATTAGTTAATGTAACTGATATGTTTTGAATTTGGTAAAATAGACATCATTTTTGAGTTCATAATATCAAATATAGCTTAGGCCTAATTTTTGGTATTTTTCTGGAAACTTTCATTTTTTGATGAATAGTGAAACCACTAAGTGGTAGTTAAAAAAATGAATTTTTCATAAAACATAATTTTACCGCTTCTGTGAGTGGAATTTCAAAAATCCAAGAGACACAGTTGATGTTATTAAGTAAAATGTGGTTCAATGAGATGAAAATAATTTTTGGTGAATAGTAACTTTTTACTTTTTTTTACCACGGTTAAAAGTAAATAGGGTAATTAAGGGTAAAAATGATATTATTATTACCCTAACACATGTCCTAATTCTATTGGATAAGTTTAATTCGACCAAAAACAACCTTAGGAATAAAATATGACCATTTAGGCCCACTTGGATTAGATTAGGACATTTATTATTATTTCATTCAAAGAAGAGTTAAAAGAGTTAAAATCAAAATTTATTTACTAAAACATTTTTAATATAATGTTATACATAAGATAAATTCTATTGTAAATATTCATTAGAAAGCTAAAAAGATATATTACATAATGATATTTTATTTGTAATTTTTAGACTTTAAATAATTTAATTTATTTATGACACAATGATGATGTAGTAATTACCAGAATAGTAAAAAAATAGAATAATTGATATTATAAATACCTAAATAAGTATAATTGGAGACTTTTTATGAATTAAACAAATTTTCTCGGTTAATATGACATGTTAGTATTGAGTTAATTAACATTGGTCGAAGTAATAATTCTGTTATGAGTTTCAAAAAAAATCAACTATTGAATAGTGTCAAAATTGACATAAAATAGTTTTTAAAACAAATATTATATTATTAATTGTTATTTTATTCCTAAAAATATAAGGTTCGGCCACATGACTTAGATAAGGGTATATATATTAATAAAACACAACTTGGGGGTCGCTTGGATGTATATGGTATGTTTATTAACTATATAATATAAAAATACAAAGTGACATGGTAAATGTCAACCTAATTAAATAAGAGTTAAAACTAAAAGATAATGTTAATATAATGACGTAACTTGTCTAAATTCTATTGGATGAGAGGATTTAGACCCATAACCACCTTATCTTCAAAATAACTCAATTTTTATCTATTTAAAACCGAACTTGACTTTATAATAAAATAATATTTTTAGTTATTCTAAAGGAGCCCCTCTCCTCCCTTATAAAAGAGAACCTCCTCCCCCTCTTCCTCACACCACTTTGAGCCTTCATGATCGGCAAAACCCTGCCAAATTCCCTTTTCCACTTCCCTAGAAACATTTTAGAGGTTCTGGTCTTCCTCAAAGACCAATTTTAGTGCCCTAAACAGAGATCTCAAAGAGGCGCTTCAAAGAAGAGGTAATGTCCGTTATCGATTCTTTCATCTTTATTTCTTCTTCCACTTATTCTTCTTTAGTTTTTTCATTATGAAGTAATAACCTAAGTATCACTCATATAATGATATGTTATTATATGTATGAAACAACCCTGTTTTACCATCTATCCATCCTACGGAAAACGAAATCACCGCGCGTGCGTACGTACGGAATACCATCTCCACGACGAGATGAGATTCATTCTCCACGTTAACCATTCATGAATGATTATAAAGTATATATAATAATTAATAATGAAATATATGACATAATAATGATTCTGGATTTATGTGTATATATATGTATGTCATCTACTTAATTCCATTCTACTCAATAAGGAAAAGAAAACAGCGTTCATGCATACGTACGGTCTACCGTCTCCATGAACGGTGTATTTCTTTCCATTTACTGATCTATTATATATATATATTATGAATATATATTATATATAAATCATGTTTTATATTCTGGAATTAATTAATCATGATCTAAGTAATCATATGAATAATTACAAGTCAAAACACGGACGACAAATGAAACGATTTTACCAAAAACACTCTTTAACATTGAATTTACAAAAGAACGGGTAATATAAAGCCATAAGTGAACCATATATGATATCATAACAATGATTATGATTCTGGAATAAGTCAATGACATTATTTAAATCATTATACAGGAGGTTCGGACACATACGAAGCAAATCAGACCTAAGGTAAGGGAAATATCACAATCTCATTTTTATCCGAGATTGTTTATACTTTGGTATTTACTGGGGTGTATTTTATCATCCACATCCATGTTTCCCCAATTTGTAATATTTATATCCTTCTAAAATATTTTATATCCAATTTAACCCTTCGGTGAGTTTTTAGTAAAAGATATGAAATGAATCTTTTGTCATTTTTCGTACGAGGTACTTTTTGACTTTTCCGACAAAAGTACGAGAAGAATGTTTTTTTAACTTATATGGAATGAATGGATTTTTAAAACAAAATTTCCAACAATCTTCCTTTACAAGTTTTCAAGTTTATTTTTAATCAACTTCTTTTAGTTTAAAATTGTATGACATGTTAAGAAAGGAAAAATGTTTTTGAAGTATAAATGATATTTTCCTCAAGAATGGAGTTCAAGTGTTTTATCAAAATTATTTTCCATCTAAGATAATAAAGGGTTATGTTTCTATCCCATTATTACATGGATTTGATTATGTTGTGATGGAAATATTTTTATGAATTCTTTTATCTTATATGAATTGTTTTATGATATCTTGATGTTTAGGATTCCCATTTGTATTACATGGGTTATGCTATGATGTATGGTTTATGATTTTGTGGCACACATAAGAATGGTATCATTATGATATGGGTGAGACCTATATCTCCCTTCAATGCATTGGGTAAAGATTTTATATCTCATGAGATAGACATGGTTGGAACGGTAGGTTATACCGGTTCAGTGAAACAGGACTGAAATGAGGGTGACTCGGTTCAGAAATGGACTTTGTCCACTAAGATAGTCTTGGAAATGAGTCTTGACTCATAAGATATGATTCTCTATGATTATGTGTGTATGCCACAAAGTTTCATGTTTTAAGTTATGATTATTGGGATTTCATTTCACTACTATGATTTATCCCATGTTATGAAATTATGCTCTCTTTTGCAGGTTAAGATTTCCAAAATGTTATGTTCTTATGAAAATGATGTGATTGATATTTCTTTTGTTTACCCTTACTGAGCATTTGAGCTCACCCTTTTATGTTTTATTTTCCCCAGGATATAAAGAAAGGTTTTAGGTAAAAAAAGAAGATCTTTATGGGAGATGTTGAATATATTTCACCAAGATTAGAAGATTATATTCCGAGTTTCCAAAGACAATAAACTTTTACGATCCTTGTGTGCGTGTTTTTTTTATATACTAAGTATTCCGCAAAAGTAATGTAATGTCCATGTACGTCAGGCTTCGAGTCTCTACACCCTCTCCCTGAAGTATGGTTTATTTTTATCTAATGTAATGATATGTGTTCTTTACCCTATTGAATACAACCTTAAAGTTCCCTTTGGGTTTATTGGAAAAGGGGGATAAAGTGTTACTAGTTTAGGAGAGAAAATACATGGGGAAAAGTTGTTATGTGAAATAACCTAGATAGGGGGATGTGAAGATGAGCTGATGTTGTTTGGAGAAGCAGCAAGATAGTGGGGGGGATTAAATTTGATTATGATGATAGAAGTTATCAATCAAAGATTACATGTCATGACAGATGAGTTTCATGATGAAAATAGTTGATTGTTTTCAAGAGATGGTGTTAGGAAATAAGTGATTAATTTATGAACTTTTTATTTTACTCTCATTTCTCACACTGATCATGATTCATGTGGGATTAGAGTGTGTGTTGAGTAAATCTGTGATCACTATCTTATTCGCATGAAGCGAATGTTGATTGAAAAATGATGGATTCATAACAATGTATTAGAATGAAAAATAATAATTATTATTATTAGATTTTTAAACAAAACAAAAGGGGGAGATTGTTGGGAATAATCCCTCTGTATGTCCTCTTGGTATGTTTTGGGTGTGATTGTTCTTGTTGACTAAGCCAGATGACCATGAATGAGTGTGGTTGGTGTTTTCTAAAAAAAGGTTTTAAAGGTGGTGCAGTTTCCCTGTGTTTTCCAAATTTTTAGGCCTCAAAATTGGGAATTTGTGTTTGTCAATGTAATTTTTTCTTCATAGGACTGAACACTAGGAAGAATAGTGAATTAAATCAGCAAAGGAAGAGAATCACAGATCTTGGTACATGGACAACGTACCATATCCGAGAAGGGTTTGCGGCCACATTCTAGGAAATGAAAATGAAACGTAGGAGGGGTTTGAGGAACCAAAAATGGTTTACAATGATGGTTTCTAGTGAAGGGTGTGTGTTATGTAGAAGGCCTGATGGTTTCTGTAATGGGTGTGATTTGTGGTAGGAGGATCGGTTTGTGGTGGATTATGTACCAAATCAAAGATTTGGAAAAATTTGGATTAGCAGATTATGGGTCATTTCTTCCTATATAAGGTGAGATAATCCCACCAATTAAAAAAGGAAGATAAATTTTCATTAGAGAATATCTTCACTCTAAGAATTTGTAAAGGTCCAAAGAAAGTTCATGGGGGATCATTCCATGACTTCTAATGAGGTTCAAATGGAAGGAATTTTGGTGAAGGATTTTGTGGGGAATTATAGGCCTAAAAGGAAGAAAGTCGGAGGAATAATAAATCAATTTGCGGAGGGGAGCTTTGGTATGTGGAAGTGAAGGTAGTTCACGAACAAAGAACAATTCAAAGATAGAGGTTCATTCGTAGAAGAGATTCAATGAGTCGGTACCTAGATGCGGTATGTGATTGCGAATGAAGAGGATTTCATGGATGAAGGGTTGTTCGTGGAAGTGGCTGCAATATACGGAGGAGGTTTTCAATATACCATACCTAGTACACAATACATGGGAAGTGAAGGTGGTTCACGGAACACAAAAGGAAGCCTAAGAAAGCTTTAAATTAGTTTTCAAAATTATTCTCTAGTATCTAACAACACCCTGGATAGTGGAATTCATCTACAGGTGGAAAATGAACATCATCAGAGAATCTACCTAAATCTAAGGATGCTTGAATTCTTAAAAATTAAGGGACCAACAAGTCCATAAAAATGTTTGACCTAAAAGTATATAAACTATGAGTGGATTCCTTTCCAAGAGCAGCAAGAGAAGGAAGAATAAGATGGTGATCCTTTCCACTGGAAATGAGATAGAGAAAGAGGGATAGGGAGTGGCCCTTGGGAATTCAATGAGAATACCTTAAACCTTTTAAAGGAAGTGAGCCTGAGGATAGAAGATATATCCAAAATATTTTACTCATTACTGGTAGTCAGCCTTAGTGAATTTGGTATATCCTCACACCATTGTTGTATACTCCTTCGACGTAGCCCAGTGAGGGTGAACCAAGTAAAATTTGTTTTCTGTTGGGCATAATTTAAATTTTGTTCATACTTTGCAACGAGAATGAGAGGGAAGAGTTTTTTATTTAATGATGAAACAAGATCTGAAGGGGAATAAATTTAAATATTTTATACCTTGATTCCCACTCCCCTCTCAGGGTATTCGACCTAGTGGACCTATCACATATCTTATGGATGTTTATACAAGAAGATATAGAAATTATTGGGGGGAATTTTTCATGTTCACTCATATCCTTCATGTACGATAATATCTATGCTAAAACACATGAAAAATTTAGGAGACTTTTATGCATCTTAAAATTAAATTGGTGCGCATTCGATTTCCAAAATTTAAAAATATAGAAATAAATGTTGTGCATATGGAGATTTTCATAGGCGTTTATATCATTTAGATATGGAAATATTCCATGGATTTACAACCCGAGATATATGGGACAGTTATCATGATCCTAGATAATAGGATATTCATTTTCAACCATCAGATTGAATGGATATAGAAGAATTATCTAGAAACCATCCAGCAGAATCTTTATAGAAAGGATATCTAAAAGGACATCATATTTAAGATCTGATTTTTAAAAGAATAAAAAGTTGTAATTCAAGATGATAGGATAGAATCTTGAAGAATTGTCATCATTAAAGAAATTTCCATTATTAAATAAGGTGGTTGTTTTTTCTACAGTAAATTGAGTTTATTCCAAATATATTCTAGAAAGAATAACGTGTCGCATCATGTTTTCTTCACTAAGGTGAATAAGCATCCTAGAAGGACGACAATGGAACATATACTCACACATGAAGATACAATCTATAATATTGATGTTGTATAAGGGGCCTACAAATTTATAAAAATTTTAAAGGTGACATTTTCCACCAATAATGATTCAATAAAGGAATTTTTTAGAGATTGTCCTTTAGGAAGAATTAATTAATCACTAAACATTGTAAGGTAGTGATCCTTGTAATAAGAGTGACCTAGCCTAAACCTTTATAAGAAGTGTGCTTCATAATTATTTTGTTTCATGAAACAACACCGATGAATGATCCATGTGTGTATACTTGTGTAGGTGAACCAAGTAAATAATCATTTCCATTTTTACATAATTCATTCACACCAAAAAAAATCATAAATACAAAATAATATCATTTTAACTAGCATATAAAAGTGACCCTAATGGTGGGGATGTTAAGGTACTACTTGTAAATTGGGATAGTTAAAGAATAAAGAGTGTTAATTTTCAGTTCTAGAGAATACCCTAGTCCTCCTAGTGTATTCTCACTCTAAGTCCCACATTCAAGTCCAATAATTTCCCTTGGTTCCATACATTGAATAAAACCAAGAATTTCTATTTAAGTATCAATAAAAATTAACCAAAGATAAAAAAAGTATGATAATGAAAATCAATTCAAATATGTCCTAAATTATCACACATTTTCAACAACTCCTGCAGCATTTGGTTCATCTTATATCACTTTTAATTAATATTAGGTTTTAATAGATTCTATACTCTCATTATTCATAATGGTTTATAAAGAGAATATAAATGAAAAAAAGCATATCCCTCAGGATTTTTGAGCCAGGAATGTAGTTATACTTCTTCTTTTTGAACCAGATAATGATTGTGTTGATAACCAATCACCCATTTCAGGGTTATTACCCATTATTTCATCAATTCCCAAGATGTAATTAACTTGTATATATCCAGATAATGATTTAATTTCTAAGAAACCACATAATATCTTCCTACCAAATCATTAATATGATCTACTGTGATTACACTTATCCCTAGGGTTTTCACTAATATTTCTAATCATAATATTTATAAACAATGAAAACCTAATCTCACACTAACTGAGGCAACCCAAGAATTACGTATAGAAATATTTCATCATTTTAAATGAATAATCATTAAATTTCCAAAAACCACATGCCCTGAAACCTTAAATACTTAGTGTTTTGGAGACTCGATATATAATAAACTTATCTAATGAAATATATTTAATATGTCCCATGAAGTTCTTCTCATATTGTACACTTATTATATATACCATATTTAAAAAAAATTCTTCCTAACCTAGGGAAATTGAAACACAAGAAATAGTGAGTTTAGATGATCATCTAGGGTAAACATAGGAGATATAAATTGATGATCATAAGTGAGCATAAGATAAGAATAATGGTATTATTACATGACTTTATCTTATGAAATTCATACCCAATCATTCAAAGATCATTAATCATGTCTCATGGAACAAAGATTTTTCATAAAAAATGTATAATTCATAAGAGCATGGAATCATTAATAATCAATCATGATCCATGGGAATATATCTAATAATAATAAACAAGTTTTTGGAACACACATAAATATATAAAATCATTTTCTTATTAAATGATCATTGATAAGAATATCATAGTGGATAGAGCCCCAAAGTTGTCCGGGTTTACCCCCATTATGTCATTTCCTTAGTCAACACTGACATCCAAGAGTATCATAGCATACATACTCCCTTATTAAGTAGGTTTCACTCCTCATTCTAAATCCATTTTATCCCATTTGATAACAATATTTAACCAATGCATTGGAGGGCTCTATAATTTAGATCCCACACATTATATAATAAAAACCATACATAAGTGTTTCATAATATTATAAAAATATTCATCATTTCATCTAGCATAAACCATGAAAAAATTGGTTTCGTAAATGTGTCATCATCACATATTCGTAATACATCCAAATAAATAAAGTAGATGATATCAAACAAACATTCACTATTTTATCAAAGCTTTAATTGACCAGTAGGAATGAAATGGGATTCATGAATGATTCTTAGAATTTCATCATCATAATACAAATAGAAAATGGTATTGGATGGGATAATTATGTAATATCCTTAGTGAATCAAATGAAACATTGAATTATGTTTACATTGATGAAAAATACTTTTAAATGATAAATATTATTAGACAAATGAAGAGAAATATTACAATATTTTCTTTAAACATCCTTTGGTTCCTTTCTTATTAATAAAGAGATTAATATAGTAAAAATAATTTAAACCCCATGAATAACTATATAAAAAAAATATTATTTTTCAAAGATAGGGATCACATAAATTCTCTCATTATAAGTTTAGCTAAAAAAAGCATGAAAAGAAATTAGATTATAACATAAACTCTTACTGCTTTGGTAACTTTTGAATCATAAAAACCTTAAAAGAAATAAATCCAAATCGGATTTTAAATACCATTAATATGAATATATTAATTATATAATATATAATAATGTTAGTATACATATTATATAAACACAAATGGGTTCATAAGATGTATCATGTCTCAATGAAACAATATTTAGAGTAAAAACATTAAGGAGTGTCTTCATATGAGCTCTTAACCACATGTATAATCAGTACATATTTTATATACATATATAATAGAACAATATTAATATTTATCTTTCAATATTTAATTTATTTATAATATCTAATTACCCATCCATTAATAATTGTTCATTAAAACCATTATTCCAGTGAAAATGGGTATGTTTTCAATGCATGTTTACGTTCGATGGATCGTTTAATTACACCATGGTTTAGGATTCATCATATATAGAATATAAATAATGTAATAAATTTCATATTTATTCATTATTTATACTTTTATAACCAAATATATAGGTTGGAATAAAATATGAATTATAACCCTTCATAGAGATGGTAGTATGTACGTACACACGAGTAATGTTTCCATTTATTATGGATGGAATAAAAGAAAGATAAATAGTAATTAACCATTAAATAATCATAATTATATCATATATATATATATAATATAAATACTTTTAATATATCCATATTAGCATCCTTTCTAAGATAAATAAAAAACAAATCACATCACTTCATAGAGTAGGTGGTCCATGTGCATGCATGAGCGGCATTATAATTTTACAAAAGATAATATTGATGACATTATGTCTTTATATAATCATAATTCAGTTATAATTAACAAATATTTACATTAAATATATTCTATATAACTATCCATGATAGACTGTGATGACAAATGAAACATAATAATTCATGAATTGGTAGTCCACACGTTGACGTGAGGGATATTTTAATTTCTCATACAATAGAAAAGAAGATATAAATTTGGTATAGATTATGCATAAAAATAATGTATATTTTAGATGAATATTTTATTATAAAAACAAGGTTTTGATATTCCTAAATTATTTAAAAGAAGAAACAAACATGAAAGAACTCATTTAAGAGTTATACCTCTTCTAGGGAAAACCTCCTTTGGCTTACTCTTAAAGCCTTATATGTTGGTCTTTTGGTAAGATTAAAACCAATAGGTCACACGAATAGAGTATAGAAATGTATTTATTCAGGTATTTTTCCAATCTATAGTTTTCCTATGGTGTGTAGAAGGGAGAAAAGTGGGTTACCTTTTATAAGTGAGGGGAGTGGCACACTTGTAATTCTTCTTAACTTTTGAATATAATAATAGTCTTACTCATGATCTAGTGGAACTAGAAAATTAATATTCAAATATATGGTGATAATTTTTTAAATATCATAACCCAATAATAATTAAGAAGATATTTTCTAATCATATCATAATTTTTTAACTCTAATTTACCCATTTTACCCTTTTATTGTTGTTACAACAGTTTTACCAAGGATACTCCCCATAATTTAAAAAAATGTAATTGTAAACATTAATAAATTTGAACCTCTTGATTCGATATATGAAATTCATTTTTTTTGTTGAATTTGTACAAGTGAAATAAATTACTTTTAAAACAACTGTGAAAAATGCAATGGAAATTTTATTTAGAAAAATACCAGTTTCAAGCATAAAAATGAACTCAGTCAAAAATAAAATAAAGTATCATCTATTATGGAATTAATTATAAAAATTTTAATAAAATGGATATAAATTTAATTTATAATTAAATCCAAAATATAACAACACTTATAAATTTTTTGATTTAAAGAAAATAAGTAACATTTTTTAAAAAATTAGTATCTTATACAATTTACTCAAAAATAAATATTTTCATAAAAATACCAAAACGTAAAACTAATATTGTTTTTAAATGATGATTTAAAAAATTATATCCTTTTTTTAAATAAAATTTCTAAGAACGTAAGAAATTAATTATAATATATTTACACAAAATGCAAAAAAACCATTTTTGAAGAAAATGAATTTTTAAAGCATAAAAGGATTTTATTCCCATTTTTAACAAATAAAAGCAATTAAATGAATATAAATTCATTTCAATGGATATATAATTTAATCATTTAATTATAATTATTTATCTATAGTTATTAATTTATTCTTTTGATGAAAAATACATTCCACAATAAAATAGTTTTACGAAAAATAATTCTTTTATCTTTGACTGATTGTATCTTCAATTCTAACCAATTGATAATCAATGTATAATTTATTATTAATATTTTAAAGGAAAAAAATTATACATATTTTTCAGTATTATAAATTGGTTCTTTTAAACACAAGTTTTCATGAAAAATCAAGCTATCAAACACATTGAATTTAATAAAGATTAATATATATTCTAAAATCTCAGGGTGTCAGAGCCAGTATCCATGAAATAGTGATATTGAATATTAGTTTGAACCTACCATGAATCTAACACATCCCATATCACTCTTCATCCATTATCTTTTTCGTAGTGACTTATTAGCATTCCATATATGAATGGATGATACCACTAATAAAATGAGGGATTTTGTTTCATCTCGTGGATATCTCCCAAAAAGAAATGACTTTTTTATACCTCTACTATGGTGTTCATCAATCATGGATGGAGTTGAATGATGTTTCTACATATGTTTTACATATATAGTTTATTTATTTCCAATTTAAAAATTATTTCATTGATATATCATGTTGATCTTGGTTTTGGGTTTTTTAATTTCATTCCTAGTGTTAAATAAGAGGTTTTAGATCCTCCAAAACCAAAAAATGTTTTTTAATCCTTACTATACATTAGATTCAAGGAATAATGCTAATAAATTAATATTTTGAATTTTTTTCCATATAATATAGCCAATAAAAATATATTATTCCATGATTTTATCTGGTTGGTTGAGTCAAGGATTATGATATGCTATATCAACTAGCGGCTCAGTACCAAACCCTTGGTTTTGTACTAGTCATAGTGTAAAACTCTCAAATATTGTTTCTAATGGTTCCATTGTTTCATGTTTTCAATAACAGAGTGTTATAAATTCTTTATGATATTTCTTTTAATCCATAAAAATTATTGGTACTTTTATTCGATAATTACATTATCAGTCATATAATATGAGTGATAATGTGTAAAAGGATTATACACCATAGACCATTATTTGTATCATATGATTTCTATCATGACCCATCCCCTAGGGCCCGTACTATGACTACCCCAGGCCCGCCTTCTATAGACCAGGGGCTGGAGACTAGTAACGAAGGTCATATTCCCAAAAACCGGGAAGGCATTACCTTTTTAACTTATAAACACACACAACTAAGTATAAATTAAACTACAAAGTAAACAGGGTTTGTATAGAAATTAAAGGGTCCAGAATACAAGTCCAACTAAAAAGTACAGGTAAAACTGAAAAGTATAAGTATTACTAAAAACAGCTCCTATGAACACCCACCAAGGATCCTACCTTAAAGGTAGGTACATCTCTGGAGTGGTCATCTATGTGGTATGCCTCGTCTAATGTCCACCTCTGAGCTACCTCTAGTCCAAGTACCCTCATTCTCAGTCAACGTTATCCATCATCTGCACCAAACACAACAAGGTGTGGGTGTAGCATGTGTAAGGGTGAGTATGATGATACTCAGTAGGGAACCCGAGACCCTAAAAGGTCTCACAAAATCTACAAAGTATAAACCACAAATCCTGAAAACAATGGTCAACCCTACTGAGATATATTCCCATACATATACCTAAGTTGTTGAGTATACCCATCTCAATCATGAGGAAACACAAGGCCCAAATCAAAATCCCAAAGGTCAACTATTACATGAAGGAAAGAATACCACAAAGGAAAATACTCAGATCACACCAGGTATACAACTCTGAGAAACAGAATTATGAAGATGACCCACACAGGATCGCTATGGAAGCTCATAGCCAGCGACGAGATTCTCTAGGGATAGTAACAAGTAGTATTCTCAGTCACAATGTCGAACACCTCGGATGCCAGATAAATCCTCCTCTATCGAGTACAATGGGCCTACCACGTCACACAGAGGTTCTTCCCACTAACTTTGGACTACTAAGGTACTCCTCCTGTCAAGTACCGTGGGTCTGTGTGTCACAGAGAGGCACTCCCCACTCTGGGTCTGCTGCATCACACTCAGTCACTCCCCCCCATGTCCTGCTGAGATACTTCTCCCGACGAGTACCATGGGACTTCCACATCACATAGAGGAACTCCCCACTTTGGTTCTACCACGTCATACAGAGGTTATCCCCACTGGGCCTGTCAAGTCACTGCGAGTTGAAACGGTCAGTAGTCTTCTAGTCTCATCCAGTCGTAGGGTTCCGTACATATCGCCCTTGGGAGAACCGCTCCCCATGCAATAGTTCATATATCAACAACAAATAAGTTCCATGAAAAAGTATTCCAAATGTCGGACATATCAAAAGGGACCCAACGCAACAGAAGGAGCGTCAATCAGAAGCCCGGTCTGTAAGTTATTAGCATTTCCACTCCGAGGTCCCGGTTGGATTTGGGGTCTGACCCAACCCGGCCATACTCCAACCTTTTCCAAAACTCAAGTGGTATATACCAAAAGGACCATCTCGATCCAAGGATTCAAATTCCATTTACATTTTTTCAAACAAATGCTTGGATCACAGGTTATGGCCAAAAAGATGAAACTGGGTCTAGATGGGCCCGGGTCCAGTCTGACCTCGGTCGAACCGACCTGGCCTAACCCGGCATGGGCCGACCTGGCCCGGTTGGGGTCCGACCCAGATGGCATGGGCCTTGGCGGGCCCAGCCCACTCGGCCATTGTCCAGTCCGCCCCACGAAGGGGTGGCCCGACCTAGCCCGCTGTGGTACAGCACGCTATGGTGCGGTCCACGGGACGTGTGGTCTTCCCAAACTGGCGCCAAAGGGGGAGCTCTCCCCTTCCAGTTTTCCCGAATTGTCCGTAGGACTATTCAACTGGGTGGCATGTGGGACTCATCGAAGGGGTCCTTCTAGGTCTGGCGTAGCCTACCAAAAGTCTGGCTGGTCTTCCTCCCAGCAGTACGGTTGCACGCCGCTGCTCCACCATGGCTGGCAGGAAGGTCGGCAGCCCTTCAGTCTCCGTCACAGCCCAGCGGTTGCGGCCACCATCTCCACCAGCGGCGTGAACTTTCACCACCACTCTGCCATGCAGCCGGCTGGTTTCCAGCTGCCAGCTTTCCCTTCTGTGGCCGATGGACCTCAGCCTTCTCATCTACCAGCAGCGTGGATGCAGGCCGCCCTTCCTTTCTCGCTTCCGGCCAGGTGTTGGCAGCTGTCTTCTTCCACGAGACACTGTGGCTTCGTTCCAAGCCCAAAAAATTAAACAATCACATATTCTTGATCCTTGAGTCAAGGGATTCGTGTCCACATATCTCACTCAGAAAAACTCCATGTTTCCAGCATCAATAAATATTAGGCGTTGAAGAACACGCGAAGAACAGGCGAAGAATAAAAAGAAAGAGGAGCAAGGTTTATGTGTGGTATGATGGCCATGTTCATTTGTCCATCATCGTCATGAATTTAGGATATGAATAATCAATAATGTAAATTCTAACATAAATAAAACCCCTAACTCATTCAATCGTAAGAGATGTTGCGAGGAAGAAGAAGAATTCAATGAGATGGTGATGTCGGCGTTTGTCTCTTGCGCAAGACGCTTCCGATCTAGGCTCGGTTTTAGTTCCTCGTTCTTCGTTGGGGATGGTTGTTCATTGGATAATGTTCATTCCAACACTCCAAGGTTCTCCTATTTTTCCAATGATACTCCCGTGAGAGGTGTGGTGCCAATTTAATGAGTTAAGGATTAATGTTTTCACATCAGAGTTGGCACATTAAATTGCCACAATAAATTGGTACAATAAATTGCCACAATAAAGTGGAAGGATCCCAAGGGTTTTCCCCACATTAATGAAGGGTTCAGATGGTCGCCACCACCATAATTCAAAAAGGATTTTTCAAAAGATATAAAATAAAAGTTCTTTTATTTTATATTATTTTTATTCTCCCACAAAAAGCTGAAAACCCAACATCTACCCCCGACCTACTAAGGTCGAGTTGAAGGTCTCCTTAAGAGAATATCGGCACTGTGAGTTCAACGGTGACCCTAGATTTAAATTCCATGAATCGGTTTCAATGTTACAAAAACTATCTCACACGTTTACTGAAAGTACCAAAAAAAGTTTAGAAATTAATTTCGGTCACTCCAGGCCTCAGAATCACGTGTCGTCAAGTTTCACAGACTCGTAATATTCCATATAATTAAATAATACAAAGATAACTTTAGGCCTTTACATCCTCCCCCCCATTGGGCTTTGCGTCCCTGAAATTAACAATAGAAACTAGGGAAACAAGTGGGGGTACTGGGAATGAATCTGAGCCTCCCGCTCTCATGTGCTCTCCAAGAGGTTCCCATGCTTCCAAAGAACGCACAGCAGTGGTATCGACCTCCCACGAAGGATCTGATCCTATCGATCCTCAATCTCTTCTAGAACCTCTAAAAATGCCTCCCCATAATCGATGTCCAGTTCGCCCCAGTCAATGATGTGTGAAGGGTCATGCACGTTTCTTCTCAACTGGGATACGTGGAAGACGTCATGCACCCAGTGCAACTGAGGTGGAATAGCTAAGCGGTAAGCTTCCTCGTCAACTCTACTGAGGACCTAAAATGGGCCGATGAACCTCGAAGATAACTTGAATCCCTTGCCAAATATCCACAAACCTTGTCGAGGTGATACCCGTAGAAAGACATGCTCACCATCCTCAAACTCAAGAGGTGTTCGTCTCTTATTTGCATAGGAATTATGTCTTCTCTGTGCAGTCTTCATATGCTCCTGCATGATCTTCACCTTCTCCATGGTATCCTATACCATCTCTTGCCTCACAAGTGCTAACTCCCCTGGGTCAGTCCAGCACAGTGTTGATCTGCAAGGTTGCCTGTACAATGCCTTGAATCATGCCATACAGATAGTGGAGTGATAGCTTTTGTTTTACTCAAACTCCACCAAAGGCAAGTGATCCTCATAGCTGCGGCCAAAATCAAGGATGCAAGCATGTAGCATGTCCTCGAGGGTCGAAATGGTCCGCTCTGTCTGGTCATCTGTCTAAGGTTGGAAGGCGGTGCTCAACCAAAGCTGTGTTCTGAACAATTCATGCAACCCCTTCCATAGTCGGGATGTAAATTTTGCATCATGATCATAGACAATCGTAGATGGAACTCCATGAATCCTTACAATATTCTGTACATAGAGGTGTCCTAAGCCCTCTACTGAACCCTTCTCTCTGATAGGTAGGAAGTGGGCGGACTTGGTGAGTCGGTCAACGATAACCCAGATATAATCATGTCTTATGGACGTGAATGGAAGTCCTATGATGAAGTACATGGAAATTCCCTCCCACTTCCACTTCGTAACATCTAATGGATGAATAAAGTATGCTAGAACCTGATGCTATTCCTTAACTTGTTGACAAGTGAGGCACCTAGAGGCAAACTCTGCCAATTCCTTCTTCATTCCTGACCAATAGTGCTGATGTCGGAGGTCCTGGTACATCTTTGCCACTCCAGGATGTACCACTATAGGGGACGTATAGAACTCCCTCAACACTTCTTCCCGAAGTGCCACTGGTACTAAAGTACACCCTCTTAAGAAGATGACATGCTCCCCACCTTTAGAAAATCCATTAGGTGCATGTCCTATGGATATCTAATCACGTCGTGCCTCACAGTCGGTGTCTCCAAGCTACACCTCCATAACTCGCTAAAGGAGTGGGGGAGTGACTATTAGAAACTAAAGATAAGCTTCTCCATCTTGATCCACGTAGGATATCTGCAAAGTGGCTAACTGCTCTGTTGCTTCACTTAGAAATTGTATAACAGACCTCCTGTTGAGTGCATCTGATACTATGTTCCCCTTATTAGGAGTATATATTATCTTAAATTAATAGTCCTGGAGGAACTCAATCCCACACCGTTATCTCAGGTTCAGGTCTTTTTGAGAGAAGATCGACCTGAGACTCTTGTGATCAATATAGACTATAAAAAGTTTTCCCATCAAGTAATGTCACCCCATCTTCTAGGAAAAGACCACTACTACAAATTCTAGATCATGGGTAGCATAGTTATGCTCATACTATCTTCGCTGTCGAGAACCATATGCAATCACTTCTCACTCCTGCATCAGCACACATCCAAGCCTGGTCCCTGATGCATCACAGTAGACTACGTACCCAACGCCTTCCTCAGGTAGCCTTAAGATATTGACACTCGTTAGTCTCTACCTCATCTCCTTGAAACTCTACTAGAATCTCTCCAACCACACGAAGGGTTGCCCTTTCTTTGTCAACGTGGATAAGGGTGCCGCAACTCTGGAAAAGTCAGACACAAACCTCCGGTAGTAACTGGCCAAACCAATGAAACTTTGCACTTCCGTCGCATTCCTGGGTGGCTCCCAACCAAGAACAACCTCAATCTTTGCTGGATCCACCGCAACCCCAGCCTCTGAGATGACGTGTCCCAGAAATTTAACCTCTCGTATCTAGAACTGGCACTTAGAGAGCTTAACATAAAGATGGTGCTCTTGGAGTGCGTCCAGAACTATTTGGAGATGATAGGAATGCTTCTAATCTATCGCTGAGTATATCAGGATTTCATTGATGAAGTCTACCACAAAGCATTCGAGGTATAGCTAGAAGATAATGTTCTTGAGTCCCATGAACACAACTAGGGAGTTGGTCATGCCAAAATCTTTAGCCAAGAAATCTTAATGGTCATACTGACATCTGAAGGTCGTCTTCTGCACATCCTTGTCTCGTACTCTGAGATGGTATTAACCTGATCTGAGGTCTATCTTCGAAAACCATCGTGCTTCCGTCTTCAGATCAAAGAGATCGTCAATCCTTGGGAGTGGGTGCTTGTTCTTCAAGATCACCTGGTGTAGGCATTGATAGTCCACACATAGTCTCAAACTCCCATTCACCTTTTTATTGAACAAAATCACAGCTAATCAAGGGGAAACACTGTGCCTAATGAACCCCTTGCTCTCTAAGTCCTCCAGCTGTATCCGCAGCACTCGAAGCTCCATGGGAGCCATCCGATATGCTGGTGTAGATATTGGTGTCGTCCTGGGATACAAGTCGATATAGAAGTCCACCTCTCTACGAAGAGGTAGACCCGAAACATCATCTGGGAAACCATCATCATACTAGTCTACCACTACAGGATAGCTTGGACTCTCTAAATCAATCGCTTCGAGTGTAAGGATAGCCAACTGATGTGTTATCGGCTGCACCCTCCTCCGGGTAAGTCCATCCTGTGCTGCAAAGTTTCCCTTCTCATCAATGAAGGAAAGATGGTCTCATCCGTGCAGACACACCACACTTTGCTCCTAATATAGTCAATCTGAGCATAAAATATAGATAACAAGTCCATACCCAAGATGGCATTGTAAGGCCTCGATGCCGCTACTATGAGATCCCTACTGAAGATATCGCCTCCTAGAGTAAGATCACACTGCCGGAACTAGTGGGTGATCATAAAATCCACTCTCGTAGGAGTCCCTAGCCGTAAGGATCGAGCCAATGGCTCCATCAGAATCTCCAAGCTCCGAACGAGGGTCCTGGAAATAAATGTGTGATTGTCACCTGTGTCTATAAGTACTAAAACTAAGGTGTACTAAACACAGATCGTACCTTGTATCATCTCCGGACCACCGTGGTCATATGCCTCAGTTGGCTGGAGTAGAGCTCGCCCCTGTCCAACTACTCCCTGTGGTTGGGGTGGACCACCAGGTGGTGGTTGCAGCAGAACCTTGAAACATCACCCACCACCTGTTGCATGGCCTGATCCTCTTCCACATCTACCTCATGCATGAATACCTCCTCAATCAAACCTATTTCCCAGCCTCAGTGGTCCCTTGACCGTCTTCTGGTCATCAGTACGATGGGTCGGGCAGTCATGAGCCAAGTGACCCTGCCCGTCGCACGAGTAACACCGCATGATCCTTGCATGTTCTGCTCTACCTCGAGGGCCCCGATCCACCGACCATGTATCCTACGGTCATCTACCTATAGGTCTGGTCCTCTTGTACCTATACGCCATCTGTCTGCTACTAGCTATAAGGGACTCAGCTACGAGTCGTCCGGTGGTGGGTCTCACTACTGGTGACTTCTCAGCAAAGAATCTCTCCATTAAGAGTCCTCTCTCTAACACCCCCACCAACGTCGGGATGCTGAGAGAAACCGTTGAAGCTCTAATCTCCCTTATGATCCCCTACTCAAAGGTTCGAGCCCTAAAGAAAGGGTCCTGCATCATGTCACTGGATTAGCTCAAGATGTCGGTGAACCTCGCTGAATACTGAGCTAGAGTCATGTTACCCAGCTTCAAGTGTAGAAGCTCTTGTATACGCACTGTGTGTAGGGCCTATGGGATGAACTCTACCCTGAAAAGGCTCTCAACCACCACCCAGAGGAGTGTGACCTCATCGTTAACTTGGATCATCAAGCTCGACCATCTTCCCAATACTACCTAAAGAAGGATGGCGGCAAGGATCACCATGAGATTAGCTGGTGTCCCTACTAGTCGAAAAAAATATAACCACGGCCTCTAGCCAATCCTCAGCTACCTATGGATCTGTATCACCCCATAACCTTGGTGGCCTCTAGAACTGGAACTCGGGAAATGCGCTCAAGAGGCGTGCACCCTCTAATGCTGGGTTGGTGGCATCAGTTACCCAACAGTTTGTGGTGTTGCTGGTACACCACCTGGTGGTACAACTCTCATAAAGGGGCCCTACACCAATGCCCCATTGCTCGGTGGGCAGTCATCACATACTCTAGCTGGAATCATGGCTGGTTGTATGCATGGAGGCATCCTGAAAATAAATATGTGTGCTACGGTCATTAAGTTCATACCTGATGAGCTAAATAAAAGATATCACAAAGAAAACATTCCAAAAACACATAGACAATCATTTTTTTCATGCACTGAGAAGGAAATAAGAAGTCAGGGACTTGGTGTATGGATATGTTATCCGTTGCACCAACAATGGACTCCTTGAACTAAAAACCACTCTCATAAAACTTAACACTATTGCATCATAGAAAATATCAGAGTCTTAGTTCTTCAGTAGAACTGAACACCTCTAATACCAATTTTTCACAATGCATCCCCCGGGGCCCATACCGTGACTACCCCAAGCCCACCTTCCATAGGCCAGGGGCTGGCGACTAGCACCGAATGACGTATTCCCTAAAACCGGTAAGGCATTGCCTTATTAACCGGTAAACTCACACAACTAACCAAAAAAGTAAACTATAATGTAAACATGGTGTGTCGGGTGAGTATAATGATACTCAATAGGGACCCTGAGACCCTCGAAGTACTCACAAAGTCCACAAAGGATAAACCACAAAGCATGAAAACAACCATCAACCCTACTTACATATATTCCCATACATATACCTAAGTTGTCGAGTATATCCATCATAAACATGAGGAAACACAAGGCCCAACTCAAAATCCCAAAGCTCCACTGTTCCATGAAGGAAAGAATACCACAAAGGTAAAGTTTCATCTTACACCAGGTATACAACTATGAGAAACATAGTTTTGAAGCTGACCCACATAGGATCACAATGGAAGCTGATATCCTGCCATAGGATTCTCTAGGGATAGTAACAAGTAACATTCTAAATCACAACGTCGAACACCTCGGCTGCTAGATAACTCCTCTATCGAGTACAGTGGGCCTGCCACATCACACAAAGGCACTTCCCCCTAACCTTTGACTACTAAGGTACTCCTCATGTCGAGTACTGTGGGTCTGAAACATCACACAGAGGTGCTCCCCACCGTGGGTATGTCGCGTCACACAGAGGTGCACCCCCTCGTTTCCTGATGAGGTACTACTCTTGTAGAGTACCGTGGGTCTGCCACATCACACAGAGGTGATCCCCACCATGGGTCTGTCACATCACATAGAGGCGCTCCCCCCAGGTCCTGTCGAGTCACTCTGAGTCGAAATGGCTAGCAGTCGTCAGGTCTCAGTCAATAGCAGGGTTCCGTACGAATTGTGCTTAGGAAACCGCTCCCCAAACCATAGGTCATATTTTAACTACCCAAATGTTCCACGAAAATGTATCCCAAAGTTTTTTCACATCAAAATGGTCCCAACACAATAGAAGGAACATAAATTGGATGCTCGGTCTGTCAGATATTAGTGTTTCCACTCAGAGGGCCCGGTTGGATTTGGGGTCCGATCCAACCTGGTCATACTCAAACCTTATCTAAACTCAAGTGAAGTATTCCAAAATTACCGTCTCAATCCATGGATTCTGGCGCCGCTCACAGTTTATCAAATGGACCCTCAGATCACAAGTTATGATCAAAAAATGAAATTGGGTCCAGATGGGCCTAGGTCCGGTCCGACCACGGTCGGACCGACCCAACCCAACCTGGCATGGGCTGACCCAACTCGGAACTGGTCCAGCCCGGATGACATGGTCCCGGCTTAGCCCTTTCCACTAGCATGGCCCACTAGCATGGCCCACTAGCAAGGCTTGAAGGCGCATCCCGCCAGTGAGACCCGCTGGGCGCGTGGTCCGCCCGAGCTGGAGTGGAAGGGGGAGCGCCCCTTCTAGTTTTCTCGAACGGTCCATTAGACTATTCGACTATGTGGCACGTGGGACTTTCTGGTGGCATTCCGCCTGGTCTGGCGTGGTCAGCCAGTATTCCTCCCAGCGGCGCAGTCACGCGCCGCTATTACACCACGGTCATCCGAAAGTCCGGCCACCCTTCGACCTCCACCACGACCAAGCGGTCGTGGCCCCCTGCTCCACCGGTAGTGCGGAGATGTGTCGTCGCTCCACCATGTGGCTGGCCAGTTGATGGATTCCACCCTACCTCATCATGGATAACAGGCCACGACCTCCTCATCAACCGGCGGCACGGACGCGTGCCGCCCTTTCTTCCTCTTGGTCGGTTGGCTGATCACCGCCTCCTTCTTCTGTGAGCCACTACAACTTCATTCCAAGCCCAAAAAATTAAATGATCGCATATTCTTGATCCTTGTGTCGAGGGATCAAAGTTCATACAAAACTTTGAGTTTCCAGCATCAACAAATATTAGGCTTTGAAGAATTCACGAAGAACGTGTGAAGAATAAAAAGAAATAGGAGCAAGGTTTATGTACGGGAAGATGGACATGTTCATTTGGCCATAATAATCATGAATTTAGGATATGAAGAATCAATAAATTAAATTCAAACATACAAAAAATCCCTACCTCATTCGCCCATAAGAGATGTCACGGGGAAGAAGACGAAGTCGATGAGATGGTAACGTCGGTGTTCGTCGCTTCTGTAAGACGCTTCCGATCTGGGCTCAGTTTCGGTTCCTCGTTCTTTGTTGGGGATGTTTCTTCATTGGAGAATTTTCTTTCCAATTCTCCAAATTTCTCCTATTTTTCCAATGGTTCTACCGTGAGAGGTGTGGTGCCAATTTAATGAGTTAAGGATTAATGGTGGCAAATCAAAGTTGTCACAATAAATTGGAAGGATCCCAAGGGGTTTTCCCACATTATAGAAGGGTTTGGGTGGTCCCCACTACTATAATTCAAAAAGGAGGACTCAATAAAAAATAAAATAAAAGTTGTTTTATTTTATTTTATTTTTATTCTCCCACATAAAACTAAAAACCCAAATTCTACCCTCGACCTACTATGGTCAAGGAGAAGGTATCCTTAAATGATTATCAGTGCTGCGAATTCAACGGTGCCCTCATATTTCAATTCTGAGAGCGGGTTTCAATGTTACAAAAACCCGCTCACACGTTTACTGAACGTACCTAAAAAAAGTTCATAAATTCATTTCGGGCACTCTGGGCCTCGGAATCATGCGCCGTCAATTTTCACGGACTCGTAATATTCCATATAGCTAAAAAACATTACATGAAGAAATCTAGGTCTTTACAATTACTCCATATCATTAAATATGATAGGAAAAAGAAAAGTTATATTTTATTTAAATTAAATTATTAATCAATCATTTAATATATATAATTTTTATAAATTATAATAACATATATCTTGTGATATTTATTGATTTTTAGTGTTTCAAAGTTAATTAATAAATTATAGACCTATTATAATTAATTAAAAAATTGTGAAATTTTTTTAATAAATATTATATAATATTTAGTGTTAATATTGAAGTACCTTTTACCAAATTATATGACATGCCTTATGACGTAGAAAATAATTATTTAGAATTCATAATGGTAATTTATAAATTTTTTATAAATTAAAAAATAAGTCTTAATATTAAGTGTTTAGATTTTAATAATATGAATTGTTCATAATAATTAATTTTAAAGGTTTATATTATGGTACTTTTGGAATATTATTCAAACGACATCAACAGATGTTTTGATTATTAATTAAGTTAAGGTTTAAGTAATTTTAGTTTTTTGAAATTTAGATTATGTAAAAAAAGTAGACAATATAAATTGAAATATAAAATGTTTATCTTTCATTTAATATCATATATTTAATGAAAATTTAATATAATGAATGAAATGAATGAGTTCATTATATAAAATTAATATAAAGTTCTTATATTCAAGATTATCAGATGTCGATAACGAATTAATTAATGAACAAATAAAAAATAGATAAATGAACGAATAATTAAAGAATATATAAATTAATGAATGAATAATGAATAAATAAATTATAAATCATAATAAATAAAAATAAATTAATTAGTAATTAATTAATTATTTTTAATTTTTCATCCTACTTTGTGTTTATATTATATTTTTTGACAATATATATCAAAGGAATTCAGAGAAGCAAAATGATGTAAATTTTTTGATGAAGAGTTTATTATATGTAATTTGGAGGTTCAAAATATTTTAGAGAAGAATCATGGAGTTCCCAAGTATGGTATTATAGTTTTTAATGTATTTTGAAGATTATTTGTGGTTTGATGATTTGCCTTATGACTTGGAAGTGATTTAAGTTACTAGCACATATTATTATAAGTTAATTAAATGAAAAAAAAATCAGTGAAGTTTTACCATTTTATTTAAAGAGGTTCAATCAGAAGATGGAAAAGTTGTTTAATGATGTGAGTTATTTCCATTATTATTATATAAAATAAGAATGATTTTTTTAAGAGTAAGCAACTATAACTTGATTTGTAGAATCTGTTGGAGCATATTTTATGTGTTTACATATGTGATGTAATTTAATATGTTTTTCTATCAATTCATTATGAAATTATTAATTAAAGATTCAAGAAGATTTTAGAAGACTAATCCATGCGATTATTATAATTACAAGTTTATATAAAATGTACTTATATAAAGTTAAAAATAAATGTTACGATTGGTGAATTTTTCTTAATATTTATGTCATGTATTTATGATTATATTTTTATTAAAAAAATTGATGGAATTTGGGAGTTTCTAGCTAGTAGGGGATTTGTCATGGGATTTAATGCTTGATAGGTCAGCTATTAAAGAAAGTGGATAGACTATCTAGGTGAGAAGAGGATATTTGGATGAGGATTGAAGGTTCATTTGAGTTGGTGAAGAATATTAATGATGGTTTGTATAAAATTTTATTTTATTTTGATAAGTAATATGGAAAAATGTGTAATTTCAGATCAACATAATAGTTGTTAATGTAAATGGATCCTTAATTGAGTGAACGACATACGGGAATTCAAAACTAAGACACCATGAAAAGGGATTAGTTTATGGAGATTCATGTATAGAGAATGATATAAAGATAAATAACATAATGGGTGTCATGTAAAAGTCATAAATATAATGAGATTTAAATAAGAGTATAAGTTCTCCATATATAGATATTGATAATTCTAAAATTACGTCTTCTAAATAATTTGGAAAATAATTGCAATGGTGAAAATGTTGTGATTTCAAGGCTAAAATGTCACAATGCTGTTACTTGTGATTCATGAAGAAATTAGTTTGATATTAAAGAATAAAATTAAAAGTAAGAATGATAAAATCTATGTTCCTGGAGTTCATATAGTGAAGCCTCATAAGGTACATATGGTTCATAGGGTACAACCATTATAAGTTTGATCCACTCATGACTTTCATTTAAACCTTAATAATATTATATGTTTTATTTAACCTTAAAATGAATTTAATTTTTATACTAAAAGAAATAAGATCTATCAGAACTTTTCACTGTGAAGGAAGGAGAAACCATGATTGGTCTATTGCATAATTTTCTTAAATATATGGAATTATTTTTGAATAATATTCTTTAGAGATATAAAATAAGTTTTAAAAGGTTAATATTCAGTGGAATTAAAATTGGAATTTAAATAGAAAGTAATATTTAGAATATTTAGTTTTAATATAATATATTTTAGTAAATTTAATTTTGAACATTATGGAGATTAAAAATGAAATATTCACATATAGAAGTTGATATAAAATGTGAATAAAATTAAAGAGTAAAATAATGAGATCCAGTAATGAAAATATATTACAAATTATGAAAGTTGAAGAAAAAGTGTGAGATATCTAACTCTAAGTGTACTAAAAATCCTATAAGTCAATAAAAGAAGGAATAATTAATATTATGCATTAGCTTTAGACTTGATGTATCAAAGAGAGAAATAAAGAGATCCAGTGATGCATCCATATGAAACATTATGTTCCCTAAATAAAAATATGTACATATGAGAAATGAAGTTTTTATTGTAGTTAATATTTAATTTTAAGAGAGTGAGTGATCCATCCTAAAGAATTAACATGAAATTTATGTATAAATAATCCATAGATAGGACATGAATGACTGTAATTAGGGAAATGAAAAATATTTCTTCATGAGGAGGATGGATATTAGATTATTTGTGTTAAGAGAATATAGATGGTGATTTTCTTATCATACTTCATAAAGAGTTTGAAATATACTATATTATATAAATATTTATTGAATAAAAATTAATTTCATGGTGTTTTTATGGTCTATACCAATATAGTGGGTCCAATACCATACCATTTCTCATGTTACTTTTGATAATAATAATTATAATGTGTGTGATTAGGATAATAACCATCAATTCCTAGGGATGTATTTATCCTAATAAAGGAGAACATATTTAACAAACAAATTTGTTCTTATTCTTCTACTTTCCAGTTTATATTTGTATGCATACTGACTAAAATTTAGAAACATATGTGAGAGAGATCCACTCACTGAATAAGTGAAAAGGTGATTAATTATAAAAAATTTAAATTGATAAAAAATCACCAAAATTAATTCACCCCCTCCCCATTATTTTTGGATTCAAACCATTTTCATCATTTTAATTAGTATTATAGTAGAAATTAATACCTCTTATTTGATTCTCTATAATATCACGGTTTGAAAATTATGGGGTTTTCTTTTGAAGGAAAAATGGAATGAAAACATGGAGGGGTTATATGAACTGGTAGTTAGGTGTTCATATATTCCAATACTCAAGATAATATAAGTATGTAAGTGTTAATAAAAATTAATAAAGTTTCACTCTTGTAGTAAAAGGAATAAAATAAAACTTAATCATTTTACAATCATGATAATATTATATCATTCATTAATATTGATGATTTTTTAGAAATAAAATTGCAAGAAGAAGGATAAATATTCTATATAAAGTGAATAAAATCTATTACATTAAGATGAGGTAAATTTAAATTCAAATTAGGAGAGTTCCTTTAATGAACCAAGTAATAGTGGATAATTCTTCATCTCTAAAGAATAACTTGATAAATCATATTTCAATTCATATACTTAATTTGAATAAACTCTGCAATAATTTCCCAAATCTTTTTCTAATTTTATTCTTGGATCCCATAAATAATTTTAGGAAGACGTCACATACTTTGAATTATAATCATAGATAATGGATAAACTATTTTCTAAATGTAATATGGTGTGAAAAAATCTCACCAATAAAGTTGAAGCCAACAATAAAAGGAATTTAGTGTTAAAATATAAATGATATTGACTTGATAAGTAATTTTTAAAATCCATTAAAGAGAAAGAAAACGCTTGTAAATGTAAAAATAAAATTACTATGCACTTTAATTATAACAAAGTTCAATCTTTTATGTCAAACATGATCAATTAAAATTCAAGGAAAATACTATTATATAACCTAAATATTTATTACATAAAAAGAACAAACAACAAAAGTATCCAAATGAAAAATTTAGAAATAGTTATAATGAATAGTTTTGGAAGTTGGTGGATGATAAAAATATCCTAAATATGAAATACTTTGAGATTTTTATCAAGATCTCAGATATATAAATTTCTCAGGTTATGTCCGCACAATAGACTAAGAATAATGTTCTTACAAAGTTAATACCAAGAAGGGTTCCTGTGTAAAATGAGATTTATATAGTGGAAAATGCATCATTACATATTCTAAAGATCAATCTCAATAATCTTATAAAGGAAATGTATCACCCACCTCTAAAGATAATGTTCTACTAAACCTATGTTTACTCAATGTGTGGGTTTAAACTAAAATTTTGTACAAATTTGGATGATAAAAGATATTGAAGAACATACCACAAGCTCTATGGTAGAAGAAATTATTTATAAGATAATATGTTCACAAAGTAATCTTAAAAAAGGAATAAATTCCTCAAAATAACCAAAATCATTTAATTCTGTAAATTTTTTATTACAAAGAATAAAACCATGGTTTGTTGTTATTTTTAATGGTTTTAACAAGTTTGGGTACATAAAATTTTATTACTAGAATAATGTGCTAACCAGTGGAAGAAATCAAGGGGAGACTACATCAAGGGTATAAAAGATAAACTGAATCAAAGTACATGGTTAAAAGAGAATAATAATTCATTAAAAAATAGATTTGAAACTTTGGATAATATCTATAAAGTTTACAATCAAAGTGTTCAAATAAGTGGATCATTCCTTCTTGATTGAATAAAATAAGTTTTAAAATCAAGTGTAAAATAATGACCACAGAAACTATCAAATAAAAATAACATAGCCTTGGTATAATAGATGAAAAAAAGTTAACAACCATAATACTCTCAAGAAAACTATAGAGAATGAAGATGATCTCTCCTTGACTAGTAAAAAAATGAAAAAATTAATTCACACTACTAGAAAATTGATCAACCATAGTGATTTTATATCCAATATCAAAATAACTGTAGTCATAGGGTAGGTTAATACTATGTTTTTTCTTAAATCATAGTCATAAAGATGCTTGTGTTAGCCTATATCCAAAATACATTTCAACTAGGATAGGCCAACTTATGGACAAAATGAAGTGAAATTTTTGGGGAGAGGTGGGTGCAAGAAACACTAGAATTTCAATGCAAATAGTCAAAAAAAGAATATGAAATTGTTACATCTATAGTGCACATCAACCAGGGCCATAAACTTTTATATATCCTATGTTTCGATAGAATATGGTAGTAAACATGTTATATGTCTATAATACATGTGAACCATGGACATTGGTCCTCTATGGATGCCTAATTCTATGGTCAACTTGGACCATGGTTTTATATGCAATTAATTCCCACAGTTATCCCAAACCAAACCCATATGTAGCAAGACCTAAAGATTTTTTTAATATTAATATTAATATATGTGTGTGTGTGTGTGTCTTTATTTTGTATATATTAATAAAAATTTAGTGTAACAGGTCAGTGGTGAAGCCATATATGAAATACAATGGAGGTATGGAGATCAAACCTCACTGGTGTTTTTTATTTGTCAAAAAATTGGCCATGGTTTGAAACTATGGATTTAAATTTAATCTATATCCGTGGTGTATATTGACTATAGATGTTGGTGGCCCAGGTTTATTAGTATGCATACTATATCCATGATATAAATTGTGATTGTAGTTCAAACCCTATGTAAATAGATTTTACGACCATGTTGGCCAAAACTATTGATGTAGGCTTTAACCAAGGTTTTGGGAGATATTATCATAGCTTTTCCCACTCCAACAGTCTTATTTTTCAAGTTTTTTCAAAAAAATATTCAGTAATACAAATAATATTATTATAAAAAATAAGATTATTTATTTATAATATGGGAAAAGAAGTCACCCCATTGGTATATACAAGAAGGACATAAAAGTCAAAATTGATGCAGGTAAGATAAATAAAAATAATAAATCAAACCAAGAGAAAAATAAATGAACTAACACGATGAAGAACTATTTTTTGAATCCATGTGGTAAAATAAGGAAGTTGTGTCACTTTCAAAATATTATTTGTAATATGATAAGAACAATTAGAAAATGAAAACAAATGAAGAAAATACTTGAGAAATAAAATGATAATAAAAAATATATTCTACATGAATAAGAAGTCAAATTTCCTAGGAGGTTTCCAATGGGTTATAAACGTAGATTTAATGAGGTGTTTTGTGGTAGTCTCATGCAATATGGACATAGTAAAAATTATTTTCAAACAATTACACAATCTCAAGATGAAATTATAAAACATTTGAATATTTTAAAAAGTGTTGAATGTTCTAGGATGTATAATGTTAAAAATAAAATCTTACACAATGATAGAATAAAAGCACCCACAAAGCATAAATTTAATGATGGTTTTAAAAACAAAATATCATGAATGAATGATACATTCTAAGTAGGTGAAGAAAATAAAAGATTTTCATAGTTAAGAAAATAATCTCAGCCTTGTTTCTCACTCTAATGAGCTAAAGGAGTTCTTATTTATTACCTAATATTTGGCATTAAATTTTTGAGGTTTAATTTCAGGTAACTTATGGTGGTTCTTATTTCCTATAAGATAACTATATAAAGAGATGTATACTAGAATAACTATTCTAGATCTAAAGAATTCACCGTCTGGGTACGTATAATAAAATTGAATTTCAATGAACGTTATAAAAAATACCATAATGAAGTAGATATAGAGATCATCCCTTGAAGGTAATTCTTGAGAATATTCCAAAATATTATAATTTATAAAAAAAATAATTCTAGAAGGTTCTTGAAAAATGATCATTGAAAGGTATATCTTGGTTTTTTAATACACTCCCAAACTTGGTTTTCATCAATCAATTCAGTTTTAAAGGGGGAGAAACTTATTTTAATCAATGGTAGGAAAATAATAAAATTTGTGGGGATGTGAGGTGTAATTTCTAAAACATGATACATATTCTTGAATTTTTTTGACACATGTATTGATGTGAGCGTAGGATCTCAATTTGTAATTACAAATGGAATAATTATATTAATTGGTATCATTTGGTTTCATCCAGATGATTTTTTAATAGACTTTGATTTATTTATTTTTATGGATTATATGATTTAGTATCAAATTATGTAGATCAATGGACAAATTTGATATCTAAATCAAAATCCATTCATTATATACATCGATTGAGGATGATGTATATATAGAGTATCCTGATTGATGGAACATTTTTTTAATAATGATTTTATACCATTGTATTAAATTCACTATGTATTTATTTTTATTAAGGGGTACAGAATAAAATTAATGAATATAATGAGAAAAGGGGAGATAATAAGATCATAGTTAGATTGCATATTGACATAGCATTTTATAGGATGTATTGAAAAGAAATAAAAAGGGGAAGTTTATTTAACTCATGTTTTCTTGTTTAATTAAATTCAATTTTTATTAACGTCATTAAAGGAAGTTATATGATGTTAACAAGCTGAGAAAGAATTTCATAGAGTGAACATGAAATTTACCAATATTTTTGAGATAAATAATTGAGTTCTCAAACAAGGTACTATAGTGTGAAATGGATTTTGAAGATTACATTTATTTTTATGATTCACCTTGAGATTTGTGAGTGGTAAAATTTTCCACCACCACTTATTATATGGAAAACATGATATGAATAATGTATTTCTATAATTGGATTCATAGATGTCCAGTCACATGATAGAAAAGATGTATTGTAATGTAATTTTCTACCATTATTCATATATCAAATAATGAGTAAGTTTCTTTGGGTATGATGTTATGAGTTGATTCATAGAATCTATTGGAGAATATTTGATTAGATAAAGTGTGTTTTGTTATTAGATATGTTTGAAGATCCAATAAATTGGAATAGATGAATTAATAATGTTTTTACTCAGTGTTCTATGTATAGAATCTGTTCATATTGATTTGATATGACCAATCCTTATAATTATTATTAGTGAAAGTTTATTTACAAATTTCATTGATTAAGTAAGAATTACTTATGATGATAGATGAAATATTTTTAATGTTCAATTCATGTACTGATGATGAGAGTTTTTTCCATATAATTTTATGTATGTTTAAAGTTTCCATCTAGTGAGTGAGTTGGAATTATATTCAATGATTTATAAGATAAATTTAAAAGAAAATGGAAGTACTGTGTAATTGTGAAGAGGAAATTTGGATGATGTTTAAAGATTCATTTGAGTTGGTGAATATTGTGGAATATGGTCGTTATACGGACTAATTTTATTTGGAGAAGTAATGAAAATTATGATACACAAATAATGATTATTTTAACCTAATGAAACTCATAAATTCTATTTAACCTTAAAATATGAAAAAGTTAAATACTAAAATAAATAGATATGTGAGTACTTTTTCTCACGAAGGAAGGCGGAACAACTATTGGTTCACTGCATTATTTTCATCCACATGTGGAATTATTTGTGAAGATTATTTTTTAGGATATTAAATAAGTATTAAAATATGTGTCTTAATTCAAACTAAAAGGGTATTTCAAATGGAATGAGTAATCAATAATTTTGAGTTTAAGAAGAAGATATTTTTGGATCTTGAATTCCAAAGATTATGGAAATTCAAAATGAAATATTCTCACGGGGTGATGAATCCAAAATGATAATAAATAGAATGAATAAAATATTGAGGATAATAAATGTTACTATATTTCAAATTCTACATGTTGAATTAAAACTAATATAGATTAAACTATAGATGTACTATAGATTCAGCAAGCTGAAAAAATTGGGAAAAACTATTATTTTGTTCATATATTAGACTTAAATTATCTAAGGGAGAGATAAAGATAACTAATGCTTCTGGAAAATGAAACATCATATTCACTAATGAATAAAAAGGAGAGTGAAACTCAACCTTCCCCACTACAGATCATATTTAGGCTAAAGAGAGTGAGAGATCCATCTTACATCCTTCATATTTTGTATAATTATAATGAAGCATGTTGTCACGCCCCAGCTCCTGAGTACCTGGAGCCAGTGTCATACAGAGGATCGAATTCGGTTTAGGATTTGGGAAACCAGCTGCTTCTGAAAACCTCTTTAGTAAAAACCCATACCTGAAAATTTTTAATAAAAAACATAGGGTAAGTATACGAATGCCCATTAAGGTGTTTAAAAATACAACATACTATACCAAAAATAACTTTTGAAATCATTCTTTAAAAATTCCATAAAAACTTTTCTTTAAAAGAGCTGTAATATAGAAATTATACCATGTCAACTATTATAAGAAATATAAGTGCACAATTTAAGACATGCTAATATTAACATAGTTCAATTAACATAAGACATTTTATATTGAATTGAATGTACAAGATTAATGACTAAGTGTATTGCGTAATCAGAGTTCCGCTTAAAAATAAAAACATCAATTTTATCTTTTACACTTATGTAACATACACTGGCCATAAAATATCTGAATATTGCATAAATAATATGCCTTACGTATACTTCTTCTAATTCTCATAATCATAAATCTTTTAACCAGGAATATTCTACTAGTCGAATATTTTTTTGGTTAAATAAATTACATATTCATACTGTGGGAAGTGAATATGTCAGACTGTGTCAAGGTCTTGGCCAAGACGTAGGGGATAAATTTAACCAGACCCCAACCCGGAGAGCCTCTGTAACCGGACTCCATCCCAGAGTGCCTCTAATAACTAAACACCAACCCGGAGTACCTTTGTAACCGAACACCAACCCAGAGGGTCTGCTGTAACCGGACCCCAACATAGAACATACTAATTCCAATGCATTCCTCATATGTTTGATAAGGTCTGATATTCAAGGTTTCTAATACCACTTTGAATATTTAATTATTATTCCATATTACTCAAGGTGTCCCATACCACTTTTATTAATTTCTTATTTCATTATCTTGATATTTCATATGCATTCATTATTGTGTACAGCAATAAATAAAATGAATAATGACACCATTACACATTTAATCTGAGAATACATGATGTTTCTGTTAATATGGAAATAACAATTTATCAAAGGCATGCATGGATTAATAAACATTCTTTACACAAGAGACGATGACTAAAGCATATCAAATGATGAATGAATTGGGTTCTCCACATGGAATGATAGCTTCTTAACTAAAGAAACTTATCCATGGAAATGAATACTTATTAAAAATACATGACATTAATTATGATGATAAAAGTTTCAATGAACATGAAAGTAGATTCAAATATAACTTGATTTATCAACAACATTCATTGCATCAGGTAAATCGCTATATGGACATGTTGCATTAAATCATTTTTAACCTAATCTCATGAATTCAAAACATATTAAGTTAATATAATTAAAACATTTTAAATTAATATATGTTTGACATAAATACATTTTGATTTATCAAACACCAAAATTAACATTTATTAAATACACTTCAAGTATTGGTTCCATTTAAAACACTAATTCTAAAGATCAATACTTGAAATTAGGGTTTTAGAAACTATATAAATATATATATATACATAACCATATATACATAAGGTGTATGTATGGGTTCTCATAATTAAACCGTGTTTATTAATTTCTTAAAGTAATAAATACTTTAAAATATTTTTAATACATCATTATCACTTGATTGGAAGCCAAACCATGATAGGTTTATAACATGTGTGGATGTATGTATATACATATGAAAAAAATAAGGTTTTCCCAACTAAATATAAATCCATTTGAACCCAAATCTTTTTTTGCGTCTAAAACATTACTTAGGGTTTGGAAATATCCTTTTAAAAATCATTAACAGGTTTGTAATTAATTACCCATGTATATCCGAATATAAAAAAGGGTGTATTTGTCTTTGGTTTTATAAAACAATTCAAAAAATAAAACCCTTGCATCATTTAAACCTTAAAAATAATTGTAAACACAACATCCAACCTATGAAAATATAGTTTAGTTTGGATTTGAAATACATATAAATATGTATATACCTGAATATGCACATAAGTATAAATTGTGCTTTTCATAAGAAGTACAAACCCTATTGAACCCAAAATATAAATCCTATCTAAACCGTTATGTAAGATTTTTAAATCATCTTTTAAAAAATATAAACCAAATATTTTTTGAACTACATACTTACATATATAAATAACCGCATATACAAAGTATATGAAAAGAGGTTTTACATGATTACGATATATTCAAAACAACCCATATATATGTAACATTCTTTGTGAAACTTGATAATTATTTTTTGAACTACATAAAGAAGGGTGGTATTAAAATATATATATATATACATACACATATATTTCTATAATACAAAGTATCTAAAATAGATTTTTATGAAAATAGAACATAAGAACACTCTTACATCATCCACACCATGAAAATCAAAAGAAGGTTATATACTTATTTGAAATGCCTCAAAACAGAGAAGTGTTTTATATACATATATATACATATAAAAACTGTGTATACATAATATAAATATATAAAGGTTTTGTAAATTAAAATCAGATTAAAATAATCCCTTACAGAAATAGAATTTCAGATAAATATAAGTTTTAAAATAAATAATTTATCCCTTACACAACCAGAAAATAGAGGGTATAAATAAATATTCCTTACATAATATAAGATCGTAAAAATAAATAAATGTCTGAGACAAGTATTTAACCCTTACTGAAAATTATTCCATGGATTTCATAGTCCTTCAATAATTTTGAAACTCAAACTTATAATTATTTTTTCTGGAATATGAAGTTTATGAAAATTTGAAGCTTGTATATATTGTACTTATATATTTTCATATACATATGTATATATATAACCGATTATGTATTTAAGAAATAAAAATAAATTTGCATGAGGTGTCCATACTTAGGGTCTATTTAAACATTTTATTCACACTCCTGCAACTTTTAAATAATATAAACTCAAAAAGTATGATGATGATTTCTAGTTTAACAATTATATATATATATATATATAAATTTTCATAAAATTAAAACCAAGCAAGAAAAATACTAAAAACTTACTTATACTTGAAGAGGAAGAAGAGGTGGATCTCAGGAAGGCGCTGGAAAAAAACATCGGAAGACTTTGGTGATATCTGATGGAGGTTGAGTGAAAGGAACTGAGGGGTTCTTTAGACACCTCGACTGAAATTATATATCCAATGCTATACATTACTTATGTATTTTTAATACTAGTGGAAAAGGATTACGAGGCCACTTTCCACTTAAAAAACATACCGGGAAAGAGACCCCCATGGAAACTGTGTGAGAGTGTAAGGTCTGATGGCTGATAGGTGTTGAAAATGGTGATAACAGAAGAGTAAGGATACTGGTGTGTAGCACACCACGGACCTGCTTGCAGCCACTCTTGAGTGTGACACACCCTAAAGGAGATCCGCTGGCCTTCTTGACCCAGATTTCATGCCTCACGCACGACTCCACCCTGTTGAAACTCTATACGCGGACTCGACCCGATGGAGAAGATTCTGCTCGACTCTGGCCCTGTCGCCACCTCGCAGACCCGCTCGACTCCACACTCGGACACCACCGCAGGGCCACTCCTCTAACTCCTTGAACCCGACAGTGCTCCACAGATGACCGGCATGTTCCCAGAGTGTGATTCACCCCAACCCGAGGCGCAGTCCCCCTTTTCTCTATGCCCCCCATAGGTCTTCATGTTTCTTCTTTTTTTTATCTTTTTTTGGTCTGTTGTGCCTAAACCATTTTCAGGTTCCCTCACAAATCCCTTCCAAGAATTCCTTCCCCTTTTTTTATTTAGTTGTATTCTTTTATTTTAATAACCCATTATTATTATATCAACTTTTAAACAAGTCAAAATTTATACATATATTAAACTAATAATCCACTAAATTGTTTATTAATCTACTATCTTATCTTCCTTTTTGTCAATCACACTTTATTTTTTTTGTCCATCACGTTTTCCACTTTATACCACTACTACATTATATTATAATTGGTTTCTTGTTTAATTATTACTAATACTTCATTATCAATATTTAATTAATTCTATTAATGTAATTTATATAAATTTTATCATAACACATGTAATATAAGTTTAAATTTACACATTAAAATAGTTTTTAGAAATGATTTGTTCAAAATTCATAATTCAAAACATTTCATATGTTTAACATTAAAATATTTATATCATTATAACTTTTACCAAACGAGAATCAGAAAATTAATTATTTTATAAAAATTAATCTAATCATAAATTTATAAATTAAAACTATTAATTATAACTTTATATATATATATATATATATATCATATTTTCAAAAAATTAATTATATATAAAACTCAAATAACTTTGATATATTCATTCCTGTGATAGTTTAAATATGTATTTCCATAATTAAAAAATGCATTTTTATATTATTGCATATTATCATTCATCAATTTTTAGCAGCTAAATCTACAATTTTAATCATTCAAATAATTTTATTATATATTAAAAATGTTATTAATATTATGAGACATTAACCCAATTTATAATCTATAAAAAATCATATTTTTGTATATGCATAAAACCCATATAATTATTCATATAATAGTTTAAGTAATTATCTTCTTAATTAAATAGCACAAAATGATGTCATTAAAATATTTTAAAATAACAATTTTCAATGTTATGTATGACCGCATTATATGATTATAATATTATAATAGTATTTTCATATAATTAAAACCCAAAATACACACTTTTATACGTATATATGTATATACATCACATTTTGGAGAACAAACATCAAATTAGTTATATTCATATATATTAGCATTATTATTTAAAATATTATATTAAATAATTATTTGATTAGAATAAATTATGTTTTCCAAAAAAGTTATTTTAAAATTATTCATTAAAAAAGGTGAGATAATATTTACATTGAAAACCGATAAAATTATTATTATTACACATAAAAAGGTCGGGGCGTTACATTATTTCCCCTACAAAGAATTACGTCCTCACAGTTCTAAACTCTCGTATACAACCACAGCAACACCAGGCATACGTTACTCACGAGGTCCCTTTACCAGGAACACCACTGATGGTAGGGTGCTGACGACCTCAGGTGGATTCTTAATGTAGTATTCAGCTTTTTGATTTCCATGGAACAGACACACTGTGAGCAGCTAGGGTCGAAACTATGCCTAAAGCACACAGCCTTCTATAAAGAGAAATGAGAGGTGTGGAGGTTGGAAAGTTCTGAGTGGACTAAATCTCTATAAGTCTCACGCACCACATCATTCTTGAAAATATCGATGTCATAGAGTTCTCTGTACACACTAAAACTCAGGACTTCAAATAGGTAGGTCACGCGATGGTCACCATCCAAAGTGGCTTCTAAAAATTTACTTATAGATCTGTAGTTATTAGCCAAAGTAAAACATAGAAAAAAAGCTTCATGAACCTTTCCTCTTTTCCTCTATGCTGCAAATTGGCAAAAAGTGATATGGTAATAGTCTAGATTGCTTCTTTTGTAAAGATGGAGGATTTTTTGGTGGTTCAACACCAGATGGAGTTGTTTACAAGACAACTAAATGTTTTCGAAAGTCTCATAGCCCCATAAACATGACTTGGTCACATTAAAGAATAATCTTTATATTTATGGATTTGAAATCAATAAACATGAACCAATTTTAGTCATTAAAATCATACATCATCAAACAAAATTAATGGATTATATACATTCCCAAGGATCTTCTAGGTTTGGTGTTTTAGGGAATTTTGATAAAATCTTACATAACAATGCATATGTCTTCATGTGATAATGTTTTTCCAATATACCCAACTTTTCCTTGAAATTAATAATGTAAACTATAAAATTATTATTCAATGAAAATATATTAATGATATTGAAAAAAATTAGTTTTGTTGTATATGTTAAAATAAAACATTTTATAACACATTGGTAAAGAAATTCAAAATGTGTTTTTTAAATAATGTTAAAAGGATTCGTCTATAAATTTTTTTAAAATAAATTGAAACATACTTGAAAAATGAAATTAATAAATCATTTTTGTTTAAATAATAAAACTTTTGAAAATATTTTAGAAACAAGGATATGGAAGAGAACAATTCCCAATATAATGTAGATACAAGATCAGTATCTCTTACTAAAAACATTCACAATATTTCTTTAATCAATAAGGTAGGAAATGAAAATTAAACATGTAAACCACATTCATAATAAAAGGATAATAAAATTTATTTTTTTCATGAAAATAATAGATTATAAAAACTCATAAAAGAACTTTGAACATTTACAATCATGAAATAATATGATATTGTATCCTAAATATCCTTACCATTATGGAAACTTTTGATTTTTAATCACATGAAATAAATAAATTCAAATAAAACTTTAAATACCATTAATATATGTATATCCATGATATAACTTTTCATTCGGTGGTATATACACCTCAAAAAAATAATATAGGTGCATGACATAAAGATATGTCCCAAAGAAGGAAAACTTGAGATGAATAACTCTTACAACGATCATATCATTGAATTCAGAATTAATAAAATGATAGATTTCTTGTAAAAAAATAAAATAAAAAAGTGGAAATAAATCATAAATCAAAAAAAATTAATTTCACACATAATCTTGGAATAATATAATCAATGAAGATGTTCTAAATACCTATGAAATTAAATTGAGTTAAGAAACCCTTACCACTTGTCAACTTTCATGTAAAATCCATTCTAAAGAAACAATTTGAATTTTAACTTAAAATACTAATAATTATATTGTATTAATGATATAAAATGTTAAATGGGTAATATATACACCTATTAAAATAAATTATCTGTATAAAATTAGAACATGCCTCAATGAAGTGAAATTGAGATTAAATCCCTTACCTTGAGTCTCGACTCTCTATGAACAATAATTAACACCGGTATAATAAAATTATATTTATTATTTACTTATTTAAGAATCTTTTCAGTCTTATTACATAATAATTAAACCATATTGTAAAATCTAGGCCCAACTGACCACTAACCCAGTAGCCGCACCTGTCACAACATAACCTCAAACACTTCTCCTCATACATTAGATGTTTCCAACTAGTAGAAAGAGTCTATTATAGGTATGGTGGTGATACGATACCATCAGTGTTAGAGTAATGTAATAGTGTCTTAATATGGAATAACAGTCAATAGTGGAAATTAATAATAATATATCAAACACAGCAGCGAAAGACAAACATAATATCTTAATAAAAGTAAATGTCCAATGCCCAATATAGTAAAATGATTCATGCATGTGAAAATAATTCCATAATATACTTATAGAAGTAAAATTGAAAATAAAACATAATAAAAAAGAAAAGATCCCAAGGATAACTCCTTTAGTATCCTGAGTACTGGCTCAGTCCTTCTCTCTAGCTCCCAAGTACACAACACAACATAAGAAATCAATCCAAGGGCATACAAACATGTAGAACTTATCGGGTACCCTAGTGAAATTGCAGCCTGAGTAGGGTGTGAGATAAAATATTTGCGGGCTAACACCCATGGTGTCTAAACCTCTTCTTTTCATGAAGTAGAGAAATGAACGTGTCTCCTAAGTTTTAAATGCAGAGCGATAAATAAATAAATAATAACCATCTTGTTCTGGGTTCTTATGTGGAAACCCTAACGATATCACCTTCTTTGGACAAATCCGGAAGTCTGAATGAGGTTACCATGTAAGAAAGTCATAAAATATAAGCATGATAGTACAAAATTAGAAACCATGATAGAATGAAAAGACCCCAAACTTGTGCGTTATCTTGGAGGCCACATTACCATTTCATCATACAAGCATGTTCAAAAAATATAAAAATGAACATTATAATTAAATTATAAAAATATTCTAATAATGTAATTAGAAACATAACATGTTCACAAGAAGATATTACATCCATCTGTCAAATCAATTGGTGGACTACAGATTCCATACAATGTGATCTAATTATATCCCAAGGGTGACTACGAGTGTCTCTTAACAACCCAATACCTTCAAGTTTGTCCAAGGAAATCCATATGACATCCCTTATATCAATCAAGGTATGGTGACTCTTAGCTCATAAAAAGTATCTCACATAGGGGACTAGGTATCACTTAAGGAATGGTGGAGCCATCTTTATAAATGGTTCCATCCTCGGTTTCTCTCCTAGGGAACTGACAACACTCACGAGTATGAAAAACCACTCAGAGAGCCCTCACATGGTAATCCATAGTATCACTCCAAACGGGTCAAGCAGATCCAACAGAGAACAAAGATTAAATCCTTGAATTCTTTAATTTGGGACATATGTTGTCCCTCAGCCTATAGAAAATGATCCCTAGAAAACAATTCACTTACATGGAAAGAAATCAATATAATATGATTCCATAAAATGAATATCCCTCCACATTCTAAACAAGCTATCAAATATGGAACAAGCCATTAAGAACATTTATAAGCTCAAGGATCCATGGAATGTTCACTAGGAAATACACATTAAGTGAAAGTAGTGGAATAAAAGAATATGCACAAGGAATTGGCATAACATAAAATTCAATACACTCAAATGGGAATAATTTACAAGCACTAAACATTAAACTCATAGAAAAACACATTTCATCAAGACATTTCAATAGCCCAAGTTATCAAGATTGTCCATTTTTTATATAAAATTCATGACAATAAATTTTTTTATAAGCAACATGCATAATCGATACATAAGCACAATTATAAGGAAAAGTAACAAGGCCCTATACATGTGAAAAACATGAGTACATGAGATTAACATAAGTGTAATAAAAAATATAGATCATGAATCATAGGTATTTACTCAATTTTCATAAGCAATTAAATGTAAGACGTATCAAATTAAATGTAAAAAATTCAGCATGCATTTAGATATAAGGTGTGAGTGATGAATCTTAAGCGCAAACATTTATTTCATTTCAAATTTAATATTTAAAACATTAAACTAAGGGAAACTCACATGTGGAAATTTAACCATTTAAGGCATTATACCATTAGCAACACACAAAAAATGTGAGTTTATAACTTAATCATGGGAAAAGCCAATGGAAGGGGGGAACAGCTAAAGGGGTGGTGGATTATGAGGTGAACACTCTACGAATGAGTTTTTTCGAATGGAAGGGTCCCAATAGTTATGAGAAAAAATATTAATAATGTTTTAGGCATAAACAAGGCATCAAAAGAAGGATCCAAAAAGTGGAACAATAAAAAATCATTTAAAAAGAGTAAAAAAGATAGTAAAGATCCTAAACCACCTACCTTATATCAAGGATGACTCACGTGTCCAATAAAATGCTTTGATTCAATCTGGTTTGGAAGAATTCGAAGAAACCATCCAATACCCTGAAAATAGGGGAAAATACTCACACCAAAATATAATAGTGAGAGAGGGTATTATTGGAGTAAATCAGCTAGGGAAATGATTATATTACCAAGAAGAACCCATTTCTTTCAATAATGAGAAAAACAAAGGATATATGAGGTAGAAATCACCATCCCTTGAGGTGGAAGGAGGAGATTAAGAAGGAGAGAAGGAGGTGCTAGAAGTGGCTAGAAAAGGGAGGAGGAAAAAGAGGGTTTAGATAAATAGGATCATTAAGGGAAAATAGTAATTTTACCCACAAAGAAAAGGGGTCACAGTTTGTCTGAATGGTTGGCCAAACCATGGGCCGACCATGTTCTTCTGCACTACCCAAGGAAAACATCGCACATTTAAGGTTCACAGTTTTTAATAACCTCGTTGAAATCATGAAAAAACCATCTACCATGAATCTCAAACATGGTTCACTATTTTGTGGTGCATTACGTATAATTTTTTCAAACCATGTGGCATGTCCTACTCCTCTAGATGAGGTCACATGATTTTCTATTGCAGTCCACATGGTTTTAGACAAACCATATGTCGTGTGTAGACTTTCCAAAATTGTGATTTCCAGGGTCTGATGCTCCCAAAACACAATGATACTTCCAAGAGACCCCACAATACTTTTCCAAAGACTAAAAAACTCTTTGAGGAATTCCATTTTCAGAATTATTCTTTTATTCTTTGTTTCCAAAACTAACAATGCACTAAATGATAAAATTTAAATTCCTCTATAATTTCATTTGGTTCAAAAACATGGGAAACTATAATCTCTCCACCTTAAAACTTCTCATCCTGAGAATCATTGTAAAAATAAAGAGAACATAACTTGACTGTAAGAACCCGGTTTTTTCTACGAAAGACTTTGGAATATTCTAGATGATATTCCAGAGCAGCGCCTTCAGACGGCATGCGATTTCGAGCCCCGGTGTGGACGAAATTAATTTTTCAGTGTGTTCACATTGGAAATGCCAAATAAATGGGATAACTCTTAAACGGTGATCCGGATCCGAGATATGAGTGTGCGTATGGGTTCAGAATGGGGTGGTTAACCTAGGAATGATATAAAACTTGTCGGCGCGGGACGGTTGGACCCCTCGCCCGCTTCTAGAACGTTAAACGGATTGATTAATTAATTCGTTTAATGTTGAAATGCAGTTATCTCTTAAACGGTGGCTCAGATTGGAAAACGGAGGGCACCGTTGAGTTCGGAATGTGCCGTTTACCCTAGGAGGGGTGTATGTTTTGCGGGCGTGGGCCGTCTGTGAAAAATGGCCCTAGGGGCATTTTCATAATTTGGAAGCCTCAGACGTTCAGTTTTATAACTTTTGAATAGGGCCTCGGATTAAAATTCCGAAACTACCATTGTTCTCGGGAGGTGTTGTTTACCCTAGGGGAGGATTGACCTTGACCCCGTCGGGAGTTCGGGTTCGGGCCGACAGGCGGATGGTTAAGTGTTTTCTATTTAAACACTTAAATCACCACCTCCCTCTTCTTCTTCCCCACCAGGAAAGCAGCAGGAGGCAGACCTCCCTCTCCTCCTTCACTCTGGCGAGGCAACCCCGGCAAGGCACGGTAACTCCGGCGGTCGGTCCGTGAAGCCTCGGGTGGAGCCCAACAAGGTAGGATTGTTGTTTTTGTTTCTTTCTTCCCGCCCCTACTTTGAGACCATTTAATTACATCTAGTTGCTGTTGAATTGTCTAAAAAATACCATGGTTATGTAGTGCATGAAATTATCTCTCTAACGATCTCTTCGAATCGAAATTCCGAGCTCCGAGGCATCCGCAATCGTCCGGCGAAAATTGCAGGTTTTGAAGGTGTTTTCCGGCCGGTTTGGGTATCCCGGAAGTCTGAGGTGCGGTGGCGCAGGCGTAAGGCGGCGGAAGTTCCCTTGGAGGTGATGGCCTCTCTTCCATCCGGCGGGTGCTCGGCTTCAGCGGGGCATGGCGTCTGTTGGCGGGGTGAGGCAGAGCTCACAGGGGGCGCGGCGATCGCGGGGTCGCGGTGTGCGACCCCCCACGTGGGGACAGAGACCCGCCGAGTGCGGGTCTATGAGGGAGACCAAGACCGGCCCATCATGGCCGGTCTGCTCATGGAGGACCGCGGGTCCTCAGCCGGCCCGCGCGGCTGAGCCGTGGGCCGGCCCAGAACGGGCGGACCATCCGGTCCAGGCTGGTCCAGCCCAAGGGGATTGTCCACTTTGTGTTCGGACACCCGTATCTTCCACTACGGGTGTCCGATTTTCATGTCGTCTGCGGCAAAGCCTTCCTGGCATCGAGACGAAGTTTTTGATATGGTTTCCGGAATTTAAATTCCCGAAACGAGGGGGCCGCAGAGGCACGACGTGTCTTTAAGTGGACAATCGTTTTTTCCGAGATCCTTGTTTTGGGCGGCGCGAACGCATCCGACGTCCGTTTTGAGCACCGTCAGTGGCGTTCCGACCCTGGCACTGAGGCGGAGGTTTCCAAGGTGGTTTCGGGTGTTGAGATTTGATTTGAGGTGTGGGCCCCATGGCCCTTCTTTTGAGCTGTGTGCAGCATTTCCCAACTATTTCATCAGACGTCCGTTTGGGGCATGCGAGCAGTCGTTTCTGGATTTTTTTCCAGAGGGATTGCAACGGTGCAATTCGCCCGCTCTAATTCGGCACGAGGTTGCGGGGCCCACGAGGGCCATTTGGGCGTCGACGGTGATTTTCCATCTCTATCACCAGGGGACCATTTCGGACAAGTGAATAGTCCATCCTGCGTGCTTTTTCGAGAGGATCGCAACGGTGCGATCCATACATTGAGTTTCAGGACCGAGATGCGGGTCCCACGTAGCACCTCTCGTGTATGGTGCGCCAAAACGTATCTTTTTCTCTGGATATCCATTGCACTCAAGTGAGTAGTGCCTTTGACGTGTTTTCCCGAGGGGATCGCAATGGTGCGATGTGCCCGACTGTTTTTGGGGCCAAGGCTCGGGATCACGGGACGTCGTTCGGGCGTGAGGCGGTACTGGTGACTTTTCTGTCGAATATCCGTTGGAGGCGAGTAAGTAGTCAATCTCGCGTGTTTTTTCGCGAGGATTACAATGGTGTGATCCTTTTGGTTGTGAGGATCCTCAAACACGATCTTATTAAATGTGGAAATGTGAAAGGTGCCCCGGTGGCGGTTCTTCTACTGTGTTTGTAGCGGACCTTCGGAGTATGATTTCATGCACTCTTGGGATAGAGATGTAATTTTTCATAAGATGTGGTAGGCCGTTCCTGGGCCTTTGAGTTGGAGATATTACGTCACTCCTTCACGTTGACATTGGGTGTCGTGTGCACGATAGCCCTTGGGCTGAAAATGAGGTATACTCTGGGAATATACGGGAGCGCTTGGAGGTACGTGTGGCTTGTACCTGAGAATGTTTGTGCGCTTGGTTGGGGATTGACTTGGGGTCACATGTCGTGTGGGCCCCAAGTGCATATTGTGTTCTACTTCGCGTACTTGGACCTCTCGCTGCGTAGAGGGTCCCTCTGTGCTTGTTTGTTTGACCAACAGGGAGGAGTTTTTTCCCTAGCTCTGTGCTCATTTGTTTGACTTGTAGGGTTGAGTGGTGTCCCGCTGGTTTCGTTCTTGATGGATCGGCTGGTAGCAATGCTATTGACACCCAGTGATGGAACGGGAACATAACCTCTTTTGGGTGAGTTGTTCTGGAGTTGGGTGGTTGTGCGATACCCACTCCGTGTTTGGTTGGCCAGTGGTGTACCCTCCAGTAGAGATGGTCAGGGCAGTTCTGAGTTTTACCCTCCAGCGGGGCTGGGTTGTGGGTTACTCATCGACTTCTAGGGTTTACCCTCCAGCAGAGACTGGGCAGTGGGTCACCCGACGCACTTAGGGTCTTCCCTTCAGCAGAGACTGGGTAGTGGGTCACCTGACGCACTTAGGGTCTACCCTCCAGCAGAGACTGGGGAGTGGGTCACCCGATGCACATAGGGTCTACCCTCTAGCAGAGACTGGGCAGTGGGTCACCCGACGCACTTAGGGTCTACCCTCCAGCAGAGACTGGGCAGTGGGTCATCTGACGACCTCTTAGGGTCTACCCTCTAGTAGGGATGGGCATTGTGTCATCCGTCGTCTATTTCCAGGTCTACCGTCCAGCAAGGCTGGACAGTGGGTCGTCTATCAACTTATTCCAGGTTTACCCTCAAGCGGGGCTGGGCAGTGGGTCGCCTGATGATTTATTAAGGTCTACCCTCCAGCGGGGCTGGGCAGTGGGTCACTTGATGATGTATAAAGGTTTACCCTCTAACGAGGTTGGGCAGTAGGTCGCCTAATGATGTATTATGGTTTACCCTCCAGCAGGGCTGGGTAGTGGGTCACCCGATATATGGTTTTGAATTACCCTCCAGCAGGTTTGGGTAGTGGGACACATGTTGGCATTCCAGACTCAGTCTTTTCTACTAGGATATTCTGTGGCTTTCCTCCGTGACCACCAGAGCAGGACCCTTGGTTGTACGGGTTAGTGATGGAACGACTTTGACTTTGAGGAGACCTCTCGACTGTGGGGTAGTGACGAGTTGTGGTTTGACGTTCCCCTAGAACTCTCAAGTACGAGGGGCGCTTTTCCCCCACCGAGATGCGTCCTTGTGATGCAACCGAAAACCGTGCGGGCGAGTCAGTGCCGCCCAAAGCGGATAGTGTCGAGGTGTGGTGGTTTGAGCCCCTTGACTTGTAGTTCGGGGTAGACGTGCGGGATACTGGGCATCGATGGTGTTTCTTCTGGGACTATTGGCTACACTTTTCTTGGGCTCAGAGACGGGATGTAGATCCCCTTAAGATATTGTTCGGGCTTCTTGCTGAGCATAAAGATATGTATATACCTTGTTCCAGTACCCACTCCTTCGGTTTTGGATACTCTCCTTCCAGGAGAGGCGAAGACTCATGGGGTATGCCATGAGCTTTCCGTATCTAACTTCTCGTGGTTGGACGAGTCTACTCTCCTACTATAGGTAGCGAAGACTCAATGAGAAGTCCATCTTCTCACCGTTTCCAGCTCCTTGTGTCTGGGTGAGTCTATCTCCTTCCTTCTTGTTGGGTTGATCTGGACTCCTTACTGCACTTTCAGTTTTACTCCTATACTATTCCCTGTTCTCTCTACTTCTCACCCATCGGTACATCATTTGTTGCTCCCTCGAGCCTTTGGGGTATCCTACTGAGTATTTTTGTACTCACCCATGCTTGGGCTTTGCTTGCATTGGTGTTCCCTTGCAGACGACGGACAGGTGGAGTGTGACTTCATTGGAGCATAGGATCTTGGGAGCTTGGACTGCGTGCGGTGGTCGTGGCCGGGTTCCAGGTGGGAGACCCGTCAGCTGTTTTTTTTTGTTTACCTATTCCCGGGTTGTGGCACTTTTTGGTTGGGCGCGTGTTTTTTACCTTTTCTTTTCATCTTGTACTTTGTACTGTTTAGAGGTCGATACACATCTGTGGTTTATACATATAGCAGTTGTTCGTTTTCTACTCTGCTTGTTCTTTCTTTTACTCTGCACTTTTGCATTGAGTGTGCTGCGTGTGTGTGTACAGGTACATAGGAAAAGGCCTCCTCGATTTGTTGTGCCTTCGGCACTGGTCTCCATCCCCTGGCCTATGGAGGCAGGCTTGCGGTAGTTGCAGCTCGAGCCCGGGTAGGTTCGGATCATGACAAAGTGGTATCAGAGGTGGTTTGTTCCTTCGGACGTTGTGCGGACGTCACTAAAAGAGGATTTTTTTGGGATTTAGGGCAACGGTGTCAACGTGTCTCGAGAGCGGCTCTCATGCCAAGGAGTCCAGTGATTGTGCGGCGGCCGACGTATCCATTCACCAGGACCTTGATAACCCACTTGTCGACTCGGCATGCTGAGACACTTTTTGTAGGGAAAAATTTAGTTTGTGCATCACATAGGATTGATTCTTTGACTGTCCTTATTGAGTCAGCTCCCCATCGTTGTTGTTGTTGGTATATACATATATTCTCATCTAACCGTGACACTCCTTGATAATATTCAGGATGCATCTGCAAAGACAGCCAGCCAGGATACCATCTTTGGTTCGTGACGACGACCCTGTGAGCTACAAGTCCACAGTCCAGGACCCATCATGCGAGCCCCTTTTCTCCGGGTGGGCTGGTAGCAGCACCCCCACCTGTTGAGCGACAGGCAGTTTCAGCAGAGCAGGCTGAGCTTGAGCACAGGTTGAGCACACTCTGTGTGTTCCAGCGGCAGAGACCACTGAGGTTCAGAGGTGATCTAGACCCTCAGGCAGCAGAGGTTTGTCTCGAGGCAGTGGTTCACCTTTTCAGGCTTCTACAGACGCCGACAGATCAGAGGGTGGCTTTGGCAGCCGACCTTTTCTATGGGGTAGCTTGGCGTTAATGGATTCTGGTGAATAGACTTCCTGACAAGTCGTCGCTTTCGTGGGGCAACTTTCTGTTGTTGTCCCGTGAGGAGTTTGGCCCCTCTTTCTTACGCTCCATTCGGATTCAGGAGCTGCTTCAGTTTTAGCAGGGAGGGATGACGGTGGCCGAGTACGCGGCTAGTTTCACAGACCGTGCATGCTTTTACCCATACTTGGTCCATGATGACAACTTCCGAGCACAGATGATTAAGCAGAGTCTCCGCCGAGAGATTCGTGCTGTCATAGTACCCTTGGACATTTCCACATATTCCAGGGTGCTAGAGTAGGCGCTGGTGACAGAGGGATTCCTGTCACATTTTAGAGTTTGTGGTGGAAGCAGGCACGTTGGAGCCAAGACATCTGCCGCAGCTAGCGGGCATCAGCAAGAAAAACCTCAACTCAGGTGCTTTCTAACAACCACGATCAGGGGTTTGGTCGTACACCACAGTGGTGCCGGAGGGCCCCAGTGCAACCCAGAGAGAGTCGGTGCTATGTTGGTGACGGTCAAGGTCACTTGGCAGGAGACTACCCAACCCGAGTTGCTGAGAGCTTCGGGCAGGCAGCAGGCGCACCACCACGGCAGAGGCAACTCCGTGATCGAAGTAGTGCCTAGATAGGTGGTGCTAGCAGAGGAGCGGGAGGAGCTGGAGGTGGGGTAGAACGTTACGAGGTCTTCCCATCACCACTATGTGGTCCACATTAGGCTCTGGGAGCTAATAGTTGGGACCGCAGATAGCTGCGAGCTTTGGATGTCTACAATCCTACAGAGCATGAGGTGATGAGAGGTATGCTCTACAGCTCTTCTACTTCTTGCAGTAGAATTGATAGACTCTGTGTGTGGGATGCTTTCCTCCCTGCTCCTTGCTTGTTGTGTTACCAGGGTGGCGCGGGGTGTTGGTGTAACCCTGTGCTGGTAAGGTAAAAGGCGTGAGACCTTTTTCTTTAGTCGATGGTGTCCACTCCATTGCTTTTCGAGCATGTAAGAGAGTCTTGGTTGAGAGACATCGACTGGGAAATCTTGCGTGACCAGATATCCTTGGGTGTTCCACTATATGGATATTCTGAAGGAGGGAATCACTGGGCCTTGTTCCAGGTGCGAGCGGTGATTCCAATCGCAGCGTGTGACGTAGAGGTTCGACTGGGGAGGTGAGCTACCCCCGAGGGCCTTCAGGCCGCTTGAGACCGTGCAAAGGAATGGCGAGGTACCCTATTGCCTTTCCCTAACCCCAAATTCTGGAGTGGGTGCACGACATCGGCAAGGGTCGACCTCGCGTGAACAGATCAATCCTTTGGTCTGTGTACGGAGGCACAGAGCTGTGTGTGGGTTCTTCTGGGTATGGGAAAGCAAGGTGTGGGCTTAGTACCCTGTGTTTCTCCCTAGTTTTTCTTTTCGGGGACGAAAATCTTGAATGAGGGAATGATGTAAGAACCCGGTTTTTTCTACTAAAAACTTTGGAATATTCTCTATGATATTCCAGAGCAGCGCCTTCAGACGGTGTGCGATTCTGAGCCTCGGTGTGGACGGAAATAAATTTTCAGTACGTTCACACTGGAAACGCCAAATAAATGGGATAAATCCTAAACGGTGATCCTAATTGGAGATCCGAGTGTACGGATGGGTATGGAATGGGGTGTTTACCCTAGGAATGACATAAAACTTGTCGTCGCGGGACGTTTGGACCCCTCGCCCGCTTCTGGAATGTTAAACGGATTAATTAATTAATTAATTAATTTGTTTAATGTTGAAACGCATGTAGCTTTTAAACGGTGGCTCAGATTGGAAAACCGAGGGCACCGTTGACTTTGGAATGTGCTGTTTACCCTAGGAGGGGTGTAAGTTTTGCGGGCGTGGGCCGTCTGTGAAAAATGGTCCCATGGGCGTTTTCGTAATTTGGCAACCTCAGACGTTCAGTTTTATAACTTTTGAATGGGGTCTTAGATTAAAATTCTGATACCGCCATTGTGCTCGGGAGGTTGTGTTTACCCTAGGGGAGGATTAACCTCGACCCCGTCGGGAGTTTGGGCTGAGATACGGGACGGAGATCCCCTTACGACATTGTTCGGGCTTCTTGTTGAGCATAAAGATATTTATATACCTTGTTCCAGTACCCACTCCTTGGGTTTTGGATACTCTCCTTCCAGGAGAGGCGAAGACGCGCGGGTTATGCCACGTGATTTCGGTGTCTAGCTTCTCGTGGTTGGATGAGTCTACTCTCCTACTATAGGTAGCGAAGACTCGACGAGAAGTCCATCTTCTCACCGTTTCCAGCTCCTTGTGTCTGGGTGAGTCTATCTCATTCCTTCTTGTTGGGTTGAGCCGGACTCTTTACTGCACTTTCAGTTGTACTCCTATACTATTCCATGTTCGCTCTACTGCTCACCCATCAGTACATCATTTGTTGCTCCCTCGAGCCTTTGGGGTATCCTACTGAGTATTTTTGTACTCACCCATTCTTGGGCTTTGCCCGCACTTGGTGTGCCCTTGCAGACGATGGACAGGTGGAGCGTGACTTCATTGGAGTGTAGGAGCTTGGGAGCGTGGACCGCATGCGGTGGTCGTGGTCGGGTTCCAGGTGGGAGATCCGTCAGCTGTTTCTTTTTGTTTACCTGTTGTCAGGTTGTGGCACTTTTTGGATGGGCACGTGTTTTTTCCCTTTCATTTTCAGCTTGTACTTTGTACTATTTAGAGGTCGATGCATATCTGTGGTTTATACATACAGAAGTTATTCTTTTTTTACTCTTCTTGTTCTTTCTTTTCCTCTGCACTTTTTAATTGAGTGTGCTGCGTGTGTGTGTGTGTACAGGTACTTAAGAAAAGGCCTCCCCGAGTTATTATGCCTTCGGCGCTGGTCTCCAGCCCCTGGCCTATGGAGGCGGGCTTGAGGTAGTTGCAGCTCGAGCCCGGGTATGGTCAGGTCGTGACATTGACCTACTTGGGTCATGAAGTCTCATTAAAAAGGTAGTGTTTCATTTCAAAATTCCTAATAGACCTTCAATAATCACCTTAATATGTGGCACATAAATCATATAAACTCAATCCAATGATTATTTTGGAGATGAAACCTTGCGACAGAGCTTGCTTGAGCTCATCAAACTAGAGGCATGATCCAAATAATGGGTTGAGTCTAAACCAACCCCATTTAAATAGATCATGTCGACCCTTCCATGAAGAGTTGTTGTCGAAAACAAATTTTCACCCATCTTACCTCACAAGGTCAAGAAGTAGTTCATCATCGACTGCACGTGGTACGAGAGAGAGAAATCGTAAGTCACACCATATCAGGTCGATTACCCATGAGGCACTTGACATAAATAGTCGATTCATTTCAAAATCTAGATTTGATGCCTCTAAATAAAGGCATGAAAAGACTTCTTCAAGCATGATTGTTGAAACCTGCAACTTATTTTGGCAATGAACCTAACCAAAATGGCCATTTAAACTGTCATTCCCCAATTCAAACATAGTTTTATGCCATAACGAGCTCACAAGGACAATTACCCCATTCAAAAAATTCATCTAATCTTGGATAATGTTCATAGAAGCCTCATAATAATCAATAGGAGTCCAAAGAGCTTATCCCAGGAAAATCCTTAAACAATGTTTACAAAAGAGATGTTGGTACCAATAAGAAAATCCTCACAAGAAGAATGATGACCGAATCCAAAGCAGAAAACAGCTTGTTAATCAAGTTAAGGGTAAAACAGATAGTGTCCATGATCCCATCTAAGGTGTTCCTACTAGAGAATCCAGGTATCACTCAGGACTAGCCATGCCTTTAAGAACAATCACACTTCTGGATTGAAACTACGACCAAACTACCCAAACAAACCTAGGACCTTTTAGAACATTATCATGGTGTAAAACCAAATCTCACTTAGTATACCTAGAAAACACCGAGATAGGGGACATGGTCATCTTTAAGCCAAGAGTTCACTAATAGGATTCAAACGAGCTCCAAAAATTATCCAAAACACTTAAGCACATAATGTAAAAACCCCTTGGTAAAGTTCTAGACCTTTCATAACCATAAACGCAAAGAGAAGGATAGCCAAACCACAACTTATTGACTTCCTCAAAAGATCTCAGATACACCCTCCCATGCATTTCCATTAACCGACTATGATTCTTTTACCACAAAAGGCATTAGGGCATGTTTACGAACAACCACAAAAGTGTGTCCCTATCCAAGGTTGTTTACAAAATTTGCATCCACAACCAACCACGTTATTGTAGCGTTGTTGAGAAAAACAAACTATAATGGAGGATTACTTGACACAGGACATTTCAAGTGAGTTAGAATGGTTTTAAATGGTCCTATAGGTTGTTCTCTTCTACTTGGAAGGACACATTTAATCTGAGTCTATGTGACACTCCCCACATTACGAGAGTCCTTAACATTGGATTTAACATAAAAAGGGATCTCATGCCACAACATATGATCCATCGACCATTGAAAGTGGGTCTTAGAGGTGTTCATCACATTTTAGAAAGCATTTAATAGAACATATAGGGATAACCTACCACTTTAGAGTGACATATTATATTCACATCAATATGTACATGTGATGCTTCCCCAATTCATGTTTCCACACATCAAGGCATTATGCGTAAAATCTAAAACAAATGAACATCACATAAAACTCTTGATTATATTAAAACATTATCCCAAACAATAGGATGAGTCTGGGTCCTTCTTAATATCTAGGTCACTCAACTCTAGATCTGACCAATGTTCAATGCATAAAAACTCCATATTAAGCAATTTACACTAAACTAAAACTGTTCAATGTACCCTTTAACAGGATGATGAGTAATGTGTATATTAATGCATACTACCTCAAGATGACATGAGTAAGGAAATATCCTTGATATTATCCCTAGAATTTTCATCCATATGCATTAAATTATCAAATGGTCCACACTAAATATTTAACCCAAGAGTTGAATTACATGCACAAATGCAGAACAATATGATGACCTCTCGAGTCATCCAACATTGAAAGGAAGAAGAGGAGGGTCTTGTGACCCACAAGGTGGATGACCATGCCCCTAGGCATGTCTAACCCTCTTGAACTAAGATTTTAAAAATTCCCACAACTAGAAAAAAAATGTCAAACAAAACATGACCACCTGTCAAAAAATGTGCCTTTTTAGAAACTATGTGTCCTACATGGGATTATAACACCCAAAAAATACCACATAAGAGAAACAGCTCATATGAAAATTAAAATATCTTTAAGAAATAAAGGTTCTACCAACCATGGTTATCACCTTAACAAGGTGATAAACATTCACGCCATAACTAGAATATGTTATAATAGAAGTCTCTAGGATTAGGGTCATATCTCTTGGGTTTAACTAAAAAATGAGAGGCCCACAGAAGAAAATAAATTGTTATTTCATGGAAACACTCAAGAAAAGTACATAAAAAATTTAATCCACCACTATACAAGGTTTAAAGCTAATAACTCCCATTAAAGTTTCACCGTAAGGAAAAAAAATCAAAACTCAAGGATCATATAAACATCCAAAAGGTTATTTTTAATGAAAATCCAATACGTTTCACAAGGAAAATAGGCAAGGTATTTTAAATTAAGTTTTAAAACATTATGATTCAGTGAAATCCCATTATATATTGGCCATTTTATCACATAAACCCATTTTAAAAATTATTAATTTATTTATTAGGCTTCAAAAAAGAGAAGATAAAATAGATTTTAAAGGTCTTTTATTAATTAAGAGTGTTATTTCCCTGTAAGAAGGAACCAAATAATGATTCACTTTCAATTAACCCCATGAACATTGCATAACATACCCCCATGGGGGGTGGAACAAGGCATTTAAAATAGAAGGTGACATACCAAGGTAAAATTAACCATTTTGGGTTGAAAAAAATGAATCCTAAACATTTTAAACATTTAGATTTTGAAAAAACCCTTAACATTTTCATTTTGTTATCTGTGATCCCTAACTGAAAAACTTGGGTCCAGTTGTGCTTTTATGAAATTATACACATTGGTCATTAAGCCAATGTAATGGAGGTATGATCCTCAATGATGAAATTATTAAATTAATGGACAAAATCATTTATAATACTCATCAGTATCTAAGAATAAATCTCATAAAGGATGTTCTGGTTCTATGAGTTACCACCTTTCACTATATAAATCACCCATACACCTTAGAAGTTATAGGAAATTTTTATAACCAAAAAAATTTAATCCAGGGTAAAGAAAATTAAACCACTTAATAATTTATATGAAATACTTTAAACATACAATATGTGTATCTAAAATGGTTTTATTATATGGTCCACCTTGTTCCATTTCATAAAGAAACCATACACTACAAATTGAAAATTGGTTCCCAATTTACTGAATCTAATTTATTTTTGATAAATAAATTATACATATTAAGATTTATTAAAAATACTATGATTATATAAGGTACAATTACAATTTATTGGTTTCTTGGGTCATTATTTTTTAATTCATATGTCCTCCACACACCTTACAGACTAGAAGTTAACCCACCTTTAATTGAAACTATATTGACTCAACCTATGCTAAACAAATAGAAGCATGAAAATTTAAGAAATCACGCTAAATTAGTAGTCTAATCATGGTAATCAATCACACATTTGATAAGAATCAAAATTCATAAAAATTAAGCATGAAATATAATGAGAATTAAAATTGAGCACAAGGAACATCAAAAAATTTCAAAACAGCCTAACAATACAAACAATATGGCGTGCCATATGCATGGAATGTGAATTCTGATGTGCCTATAAGGATACATGTAATAATTAATCATTGTCATACCAGGCCAAGAGAAAAATGATAAATCTCATTTATTAGTAGGTATTGGAAAATAATATAATCACTCAAGGTTAAATCAAAAACAACTCTAATGACTACATCATAAACAATAGTCTTATCCCGGGACACATGGACTTTTCCTTAGTTGTGGAGTGGTCATTCCTCGACACGACTACTTACAAAGGAAAAAAATTCCTATTCTCTTATCTACTATCCCAAAATATTAGGAAAAATGAAAAAAGAGATATCTGATACCACTTTGTGACATCCCGGCCCGACTGACCACTAAACCATTTGCAGGAACAGTTGTCACATAACCTCATGCATGCCTCTCTATATTCTAGAGGCTACCAAATAGTAGTGACGGTCTACTGAAGGTACAATGGGGAGACTATACCCTCAATATTAGAGTAATGAAATAGTATGGTAATATTGAATGAAAACTAATAGTGGAAGAAAATAATTATAAATCATACACAATAGAGAAAGAAAAACATAATAATTGAATAAAAGGAAATGTCCAATTCCCAATACAGCACAATAATACATGCGTTTCTATATGATTCCACAACATATAAGTACAAGTACAATAGAAAATAAAATATAATAAAATGAAAATATCCCAAGGAAAACATCATGAGTATTGGCTTAGTCAGGTGCTTCCTAGCTCCCAAGTATACAACACCCCATAAGAAACAAATCCAAGGACCTAAAAACAGGTAGAACTACTCGAGTACCCTAGTTCAATGGAATACCAAGCAGGGTGTGAGATACAATATCAGTATGCTGACACCCATATTCTTTATACCTCTTTATTTCACACAGTAAATAAACGATAGTGTTCTATAATGTATAAATGTAGAGTGATAAACCAATAAATAATAAACATATATATCTAGGTTATTAGGTGGAAACCCAATTGAAAAAAACTACTTTAACTTATACCGTAATTTTGAATGAGGTGCCTATGTGAGCAAGTCATAAATTCTAAACAGTCCAATTCAAAATGAGAAACCAATATAGGTAGGAAAAGACCCTAATCATGTGCTTTATCGTGGAGGCCAAATTACCATGTCATCATAAAATAATATTACCAAATATAAATAAATAAAATTATAATTCCATTATACAATTATGCTAATAAAGTAAAATATAAACATCACATGTATACAAGAAAATATTCCATCAATCCATCAAATCCATTGGTGGAGTCCCTAACCCATCCAAGTTGATCTGAGGAAATACCAAGGGTTTCTATGGGTGTATCAAAATAACCCAATACCTCTGAGTATATCCATGGAAACATATACGATATCACTTGTATCACATAAGGTATGGTGACTTTGACCCCGTACCAAGTAACTTACAATAGAGACTAGGTATCACCCAAGGCATCGCGTGGTAATCTTAAAAAATGTGTTCATCCTCGGTTTCCCCCCTATGGAACTATCATCACTCATGAGTATAAAAAACCTACCAGAGATCCCATACCAAGAAATAAAAAGTATTTCTGTTGGCATGTTAGGAAGTTCCAATTATGCATAGTGAGTCTATCAATGAAATCCTTAATTAGGGATATATGTTCTCTCTTGGCTTATAGAAAATGAGCCATAACAAACAAGGAACTTACATGGAAATTCATCAATATAATATAATTCCATAAAATGAAAATCCAATCACATTCTAAGGAAGCTATCAAATATGGAACAAGACCTTAAGAACATGCATAAGATCAAGGATCCAAGGCATGATCACTAGGAAACATGAATTAAATAAAACAAGTGTAACACAATCATATGCACAATGAATTGTCATAAAATATAATTAAATCCCCTCAAATGGGCATAAATAATAAGAAATTGACAATAAACATATAGATAAACACATGTCATCAAGACATCTCAATATGCTATGCTATCAATCCCGACCATTCATTATATACAATTCAGTACAGTCAATTTTGGAATGAGAAACATGATTAATCAATACATAGGATCAATTATATGTCAAATTCAGAATTCATTACTCATGAACAAAACATGAACACATGACATTAACATAAGTGTATGAATAATAATATGGCATGAAGCATGGGTATTCACTCAATTTTCATAATAAATTAAATTAAAGGTGTAAAACATTCAAAGTAATGTATGAACATTAATTTATATATAATGTGTGAGGAATAAAGCCCAAGGTCAACCATTTATTCCTTTTCAAATTGAGTAGTTGAAAAATTTTACTAAAGCATACCCACATATGGAAATTTAACCATTTAAGTCATTAAACAATGGGAAACATATGCAAACAAGGTGAGTTTCTAACTTAATCATGGGAAAAGGCCATGGAAGGTAGGCACACCCAACGGGGATTCCAACAAAGGGGAGAACACCCCGAGAATGAGTTTCTCTATTTGGAAGGGTCCCAACTGTCATGATAAAAAAAATGAATTTTTTATCCATAAACAAGGAATTGACAGAATGATTTGGTGACATGCACAATGGAACATCATTTAAAAAGTTTAAAATTATGGTAAAGATACTAGACCACCTATCTTATACCATGGAAGAATCACGGGTCTTATAAGAATATTTGATTTTGTTCGATTTGGAAGAAATTGAAGAAACCTTTCGATTCCCAAATAATAGGTAAAAAAGAGTCACACAAAAATAGCACAGTGAGATAGGCGATTAATGAGTTAAAGGAGTAAGGAAAATGAGTATCTTACTAAGAAGAATCATTTTTTCTAATTGAGAGTGAAAGAGAGGAAAAACGAGTGAGAAATCCCAATCCCTAGAGGAGGAAAGAGGAGCTTGAGCAGGAGAGGAAAAGGTGTTGTACATGGATGGAAAAAGGGGGAGCAAAAAAGGGTTTAGGAAAATGGGATCATTAAGGTCAAAATATTAATTTTACCCATGTATACAAGGGAGCACTGTTTGGTCACATGGTTGGCCAAATTGTGCAATGAATGTGTGATTCATCACTACCCAAGGAGAACCCCACATGATTAAGGCACTGAGTTTTACTAACCCATCACAAACCTTGAAAAAAACCCTCTTCCACAAATCTGTAGTAGGTCGCACGAATGTGTTCCCCATTCCACAAGTTTTGAAAAAAAGCTTTTGGTATCTTATGTTTCTCCTTATTGGGCCACACCGTTTACTAATGGAGGCCGCATGGTTTCAGAAAAATTGTGTGCCCTGTTCTGAACTTCAAAAAATGTGATTTTTGAAGTCTGGTGCTCCAAAAACACAATGAGACTTTTGAGGGACTTAACATGCCTTTACCTTAGTCTAAAAAAATACTTATAAGAATTATAATGTGTGAAATTACATTTTGAATCTCAGTTTTCAAAACAGACCATCTACAAAAGAAAAAATTTAAATTTCATCTTTCATTGGGTCCAAAAAAATGTGGTGATACACATTTATTTAATTTATTTCAATGAAATCTTTAATTACTCGTTCATTTAAGTCCATGTTGGGTGATTTGAGGATCTTAGATTCATTGTTGTAAAATGACAACAGTATATTGGCCATGGTCAAAAATTAATTATTCCATCATATCCAGATTAATAATCATTATATAATTATAATTTTAATTCATTAAATAAAATTTTATAACCATCCATGAATAGAGTACATAAAAAATGAATCACATCACTTTGTGGATGTAGTAATCAACTTATACACATGAACGACGTTATCATTTTCCAACCAATGGAACGGTAATAAAATTGAATATATTTTTTCATTAAAGAATTAAAAGTATATCATGAATATCAAATTTATACATAAAATCCATAATTATAAAAAAAAAATTAGTGGTGGTGATGTAAAATGAAACACATTGCTTCGTGAAAGTGGTAGTTCACATGTAAGCATGAATGATATTTCTATTCTCCATTTTATGAAAAAATATATTAAAAATTGTTTTGACATTGTTGTAATAATGTTTTAGTATATATTAGATTCTTAATTTTTTATATCATCATAGTTTAATATGATTTTAAGTTGGTAAAAGAATAAGTAAAATGAAAACACTCTATCAAGAGTTATAACTCTTCATTGGAAAACCACCTTTGGCTAAAAAATTATGCCTTCTGGGTTTGTACAGTGATGGGACTAGAGGGTCTAGGTTAGGGGAAGTTATTTCTCAGAGATTCATGAGTAGGTATCTATAGAATTTGAGTGATAAAAATGTGTGAGGAATAGAGGAGATTGGGTTCCCTTTTATAAGTGTGGGAAAGGATACACTTGGAATTATTGAAAATACTAAACTATATATATATCATAATCTTGTCATGTGAAAAATGACACCCCAAATTTCTATATAATATTTCATAGGGTCTAAATAAACTCATCTAATCATAATTAGACACATTTTGGTTACATTTTAAGCCTTATCTCTTAGTTAAACCACATCAAAATCATTTTAATCTTAACAAAGGTAACTTTACTTTTAACCATGATATGTTAATAATATGAAAAAAATAAAAAGAACCATATAAAAAATTAAAAAATGATTATTCAAAATTTGGAATCCATTTTATCATATTCAATTTTGATATTTATTATAAATTAGTTTTAAAATAATACTGTAAAATGCATGAAAATTGTTTTTAGAAAAAAGAACTGATCGAATATTAAAAAATCCCCTTGAAATCAATTAATAATTGGGTTAAAAAATTAAATTTTTTAAAAAAATAAAAAAATAAATTACTTTCAACATATTTATCATGAAAAAATTGAATGTAACCCTCCAAACATACCATTAAATTCAAAGACCAAAAAACCTTTTTAATTTTAATAAAATATAACTTATCTTCAAAAAAGTCAAGACTGGGTTAACAAAATAAAAATAATGTTTTAAAATGTATTATTTAATTCTATAGAAATATATTTTTTCTAAAAAGACTTATAAAAATTATAAAGTAAGTGTTAGACAGATTTTAAAGCTTTACTCCATAGTTTTAACATTGTTTTACTAATTTTACCGAGGTGACAAATATTAAATATCGTTACTATTCATAATGATAAAAAATTAAGATAAAACTATTAAATTATATTAATAATTATGATTAAAATTTTTATATCCACTTTGACAAATTCAATTCATAGTAATGATTGAATTTAATGAAAAATTATAATCAAAAAATGTGTTGAAAATCAGTTTTCCAAAGAAAATGTCTTCTTAAATATAAAATGGTTTTATACCAAAAATAAAACATAAAATTTATTTCAATGATATTAATTGGGTTACATATAATATAAATGAAATATTTTTAACATTAATACATATTAAAACAATATTTATCTTTTTAATTTCATGGAATGGATGGAAATTTTTTAAAAAAATCAATATTTTCTATTATTCACAAAAAAATTATAGAATTTCAAAATGACACATTAAGATAGTTTTTAATTAATGATATAAAAAAATTATCCTTTTATCGCAAAATTTTCTTAAAAAATTAAATTAATTATAATACTTTTCACAAAAACAAATAAAAACATTTTGAAGAAAACATATTTTCGAAGCATTGAACGACTTTGCTAAAAAATGAATTCTTATTTTCTATGAATTTATCAATAAACATTTATTGAGTAAGATATTTATGTGTACATTACATAATTTTGTTAATCTTATTCATACCCCTCAATTCAAAGACATTGTTATATTGGTTATATTTAAATAATAATATTTCACAGTCGTTAAAGCTCGGTGTTGCGTAACTTGAAAATTATCGAATATAGTCTTGTTTTAAAATCTTGGGGTGTTACATTCTCCCCCCTCCCATGATAATAAATTATATCCTCACAAATGTATCTCGATATTCATAATTCATGTCTTTAATGATTTTAAATACAATTATTAAAAACCCATATCATAAAAATTGTTAATATAGCTTCAATTTGAAAAGAGGCTAAGGGAAATATGAAGGTCATCTGGAATAGTACATAACTAGGTTTTCAAATAAGGTAACATTAGTAGTGATGGAAAATATAGAAATGTAAAAAATTATTTTCTAAAAAATGATGGGGAGATACAAAGAACATTGTTCACAAGAAATTCAATGAACAAGAGAAATTCAGTGGCCACAAAACTATAAATCAATAAAGTTTAAAAAATACCATAAATTCATTAGAAATAAAGGAAATAGAATAAAAAAAATTATTAAATTTTTTTTCTAGGATTTACCACCAAATAATAATAAAAAACTTATTATCAAAAAACCACTTTGAGGCTAAGCAGAAACCAAAACATCATGTGTGGGATACAGAACATACATGCCAGATTTGAAATTCAAAATTTAAAATGAATCAGCAGCCCAAAATCCAATGAAGCCTCGATCAACGAGGAGCCACATCACCCGGATATATGACTTCTGCATCATGATTCACTCCTATCATCGACTCCAACCCATCATCGCCATAATTTTCCCCGTCCTTCGTCATGACCATACACCGGAGATCAAATTTCGTCGGAGCTGATCTACGCCGCTCCACAGCCACCACGAACATCCTGTCACTGTCAGAGTCCTTCATTACCTCTATAAACAAACAAAATGAAACTTCACAGAACATAATATCCAAAAATCATCATCAACGTCACTTCTCCCTGAGTCACCCCGTCAACCGAAGCCCCGTCGCTACTATCCTCCATCATCACCCACCGTCTTCGTCGACATCAACACTGCCCAAACCACCAACACCGATGATTGGAGTAACCAAAACACACCAGAAAAAAATTTCACAGCAATCAGGACACAAAAATTTGTAGAAAAATTCAACAAACCTTCATCATCGAACATATCACCACGAGAACAGAATGAACGACCGTCAAAAGAAGAAACCTTCACCACTAATAAAACCGAACAAACAAAAACATCTTGAATGATGAAAAATATACCAAAATCACCAACGTAATAGATGAATAGAACCAATGAATCAAAGGGAAACCGACCCCAGACTCGCCAACAACATTGCCAACCTCCAAGTACCACATCCCAAAGTCTCTTATATTACCACCACTCTAGGTCCGACTCAGAAAGGAGAAGAGGAACATGAAACCAGAGCAGTTAATTGAGAAGTCGAGTGTTCTGGTCGATGATGAAATCGAATCCAGAAGCCAAAAAATAACAAACCATCATGAGAGATCCTGGAGAAACCATCGACCGACGCACCAGAAATCTCAAAACCACCTTTGAACCCCCGCTCCATATCCAACCTGGAAGGGAGTGAAGGAACTCAAAGCGAGAGCAGGTTCGAGTGGCCAGGGGATCTTGTATCAAATAAATGCTATGGTGTCATCGAAGAATCCCTAAAAAGAAAAAACCCAAGAAGATCAGTGCCAAAAACCAGAGGGAATGAATCATCCTCAAAGAGAGACAGAGGAGAGGGTAAGGTAGGTAGTAGGAATGAAGAAGTGTGGTAGAGGAGGGGGAAGGCACCGACGCATCCTCCCCCCTTAGAATCACAGCCATGGAATACCTAGGGTGAGTGCGAGAGGAGCCGATGCCGCTCAGAAGCCCACCGCAATACTCTTATTTCTAGGATTGAGGAATTACATTATCTTCTAGAGTAATGACATAAAGAAATATACTTACATTATTTTCATCAAATCCATAAATATAATTTCTTCCTTTGGTTGTTTGTTTCAATAATTTTCCGCCTTTATCTCATCTTTTACTCCATATGATGAGTATGAATATTTAATTCCTAAATAATTATAGTTAACTTTTCATTGACCATGAGGTATTTCGAAGCATGAAAATATATTATTCTTATCTTTAATAAAATAAAATCTATTTTCACAATGTAAGATAATAATGAAATGAATAAACTTGCATATAAAGAAATAAAACATTAAACTTCAGAATTCAACAACACTAATGTTACAAAATAGATCATTCTATAAAAAAATTGTATATCTCACTTAAAGTCAATAACCTCAAAATTAAATATTATTTTAACCTCAAAGGTTTTTTTGTAAAGACCCAGAAATTCCGTATAATTTTTTTTAAATTATTTGGGATTATTACGAGTCTATAAAAATTGACAGTGCTTGATTCCAATTCTCAGTGTGCTCAGAACGTAATTTTCAACTTTTTTTAAGGTACGTTTATTAAACGCATGGGAAGAGTTTTCTATCTTTTTAACTGGTGCTCGGATAAAAAAATTTAGGTCACCGTTGAACTAGAAGTACCAGGATTCACTTAAGAGAGGCTTAACTTTGACCACTATAGGTCGGGAGAAAAATATAGTTTTTAGGACATTATGAAGATAAATAAAATAACAAAAAATTGTTATTTTATTTTCCTACCACTTCTTAAGTAGAGGTGGTGGGGACCACAGAGGTGGTAAAGCATTTAATAAAGGATATTAAATGTCATATTACACAAAGGATGTGTAACCACCCCTCGTTTAATTAATAGGTTCATTAATTATACCAATTAATGAACAATTAATTTAATGGAGGTTTAATATCTTTTTTTATCCTTTGTTTTATTAAACTGTGGGTAAAGGATGATTGTGTGGAGAATTGGTGGAAGAACTCTGAAGAAGCGTCGACTAATTTCCCTCCAACGAAGAATGGAAGCTTGAACGACAATGTTGGAGGAATCAATTCGGGATCGACGAATACCAGTGGCTTCAACAAACGAGTATTCTCCTCCCAAAATCATGACACCTCCAATGATTCTTGAGGTAGGGTATTTTTTATTTAATTAAAGTGAATTATTTTCCTTTTTCTCATCCTTGAAAATGTGACAAATGCGGATCAACCAAAATAATTTGATCCACAATTCGTACAGATTGTTGGGATGTTGTGGGGTTTTTTTAATGGGGTTTTATTTTGTCTTTGATAATTTTTTATAGCCCCGCTATGATATGATGCTAACGTGGAGGCAACAGGCTAAAAGAACAAGTACCGGACCTTCCACCCATTAATTTTTATCGTATTCTTTATGGGATAATTATACCTTTGACAGAAACACGTATCATAGGGTCACGCTTTGACGGCAGCATCTCGGGAGGCCCGTAGGTGTAGATGGGAGTGAAAATGGAGCTGTTGAGCATTGTTGGATCCCCAAAGAGGAAGCACCGGCATAAAACTGGCACAGAGGCATCGAAGAATAGTGTCGAAAGATGAGGGAGGTGTCTAGAAACCACTGAATGTGGTGGAAGGGTGACATTGCTAGGCGTCTTGGTGGTTGTAGAAGGCGACCGGTCCTCGGCCGGCCACATTGGTGGAGAGCAGTGCGATGTCGCTCACCATGGGAGGTGGTCATGGCTTCGAAGCCGCGGTGAAAGGGACCAATGCCCCAAATATCCCTCTTCCAGTTGAGGCGGTGTCATGTGGCACCACCAGTTACACCACTTGAACAACTTTTCTATTCGAGAAGGGGGAGCGAACCTCGTGCGGTCACCTGGCTGGCAGACCGGGCCAGCCATTGGGTCGGGTTGCCCGGCACGCTGCGCCCAGCTGAGGTGCGCTGCGTCTGTCTGCGACCCAGCAGGCCGAGCCTGTGGCCCATCCCACTCATGTCATCCCAACAGATATGGGTTGGTCTGGGTCAAACCTTGACCTGGACCCACTTCGTCATAGATACGCACAAATGTCCATATCTCACAAACCAGACATTTTTTTGATGAACCATCTGTGGCGCTGGAATTATTGAGATGATATGGTATATTTTAGATTATCCACTTACGTTTTGCTGAATATTGTAGTACGACTGGGTTGGATCGAACCCAAATCTAACCAGGCCCTCGACACTAAAATTCATATAACTCTTAAATCGGGCGTCTGATTGACACACCGTCTGTTGTGTTGGATCCCTTATGACATGAAAGATCATTAGGTTACTTCTGTGTGACAATTAGTGTGTGTTGAAGTACAAATTATGGATTTATGAGAGGATCCTTCCAAAATCAAGCGTACTATGTACGGGAATCCAGTGGCTGGCAGAGACGTGAAGAATGAATAGAGATCCTGTGTGGATCAACACATAGAAATCTTGTGTGGATCAGCACATAGAGATCCTATATGGATCAGTAGCAGAACCCTTGATAGAATAAGATGATCTATATTTATGACTAATCATCTCTACTTCTGTAATTAATTTATATTGGGTTTGAGCTCAGTCTTTTCTTTGTGCATTATGATTAAGATCATTATTTTTGGTTTTCCTTTTTTGAATTTTTCCATACCTTCAGGGGTCTCAGGGTCCCTAATGGGTATTGATATACTCACCCCTACATGGGATTTTCCCTCACATTTTTGTGGCTTGTGCAGATGAAAAGCATCTCAGCTGAGACGATAGGATCTTGGATCAGGCAGTACACATGGGTGACTGGCTGATGTGGAGAGCTATGGAGGCGAGTTGTACCTACCCTTTAGGTAGGATCCATGGTGGATGATCTGAGAAGTGGTTTACTGTTTTCTGTTATAGTTATATCTTTCATTTGGGCTTGTATTTTGGCCCCTTTACATTCAATACACACATTTACTACTGTAGTTTTACTTTGTGATTTCTTCTCATTGTGTTATTGATATGTGTGTTGTACAGGTTTAAAGGAAATGTCTCCCCATTTTAGGGATACATCATTCTGATGTAATTATCCAACCCCTGGCCAAAGGAAGGCGGGTTTGGGGTAGTCACATCATGGGCCCCAGTGGATGGGTTGTGACAAAGTGGTATCAGAGGATTTGGTTCTACTGAAGAACTAAGACCCTGATCTTTCAAAAAGAGCAATAGTGTTAAGTGTTTTGAGTGTGGTTTTCAGTTTGGGGAGTCCAATGTTGGTGCGGAGGCCGATGTATCCATACACGAGGACCTTGAATTCTTATTTTTGACTTGGTGTATGAAAACAATGATTTTGTATGTTTTTGAAATGTTTTACTTTTGATCTCTTTTGAATCGGCACACTAGGTATAAATTATTGACCGTGGAACACCTGTTTCTATTCAGGATTCTACTGTGTAGAAAGCTAGCCAGGATTCCATAGATCGTACAAGATGATGGCCCACTGAGCAATGAGGCTTTGGTGTAGGGCCCTCTTACTATGTTGGCACCTTCTGGTGGTGTACCAGCAGCACCACCACTCGTAGAGAAATAGTTTCCCTCAGCCCCACTGGCAGACCATGCATGTCGAATGAGTGCTTTTTCATGAGTTCTAGAGATAGAGGCCTCCATGTTTTCGTGGTGAGATAAATCCACAGGCAGTTGAGGACTGGCCAGCGGTTGTAGCACGAGTTTTTTACTTGGTTTAGACAACATCAAAGTAGATAGTGATCCTAGCTGCTAGCCTCTTCCATGGCACATCAGGGAGATAGTTTAGTCTAATTCTCTAGACGCATGAGGATGAAACAATCTCTTATTTGGACTTTGAGGCCTTCTCCATGGTTGAGTTCATACCAATGAATTTATTCTCAGTGCGTATCCATAAGCTGCTACAGTTACAACATTGTAGCCTATCAGTGGCCCAGTACTCGGTGAGATTCACTTACCTCTCATGCCACTCAACCGACATGGTACAAGACCCTTTCTTCGAGGCCCAAACATTTGATAAGGGTCTTCGGTGGGAGATCATATCATCGATGATATCACTCAATATCCTGATGCAAAATGGAGTTCTTGAATGAGAATTATTGGTGGAGAACTTCTTTGCTGAGTAGGAACCGACGGTGAGAGCCACCATCGAACGATAGGTATCTGATTCATCTATAGAAGGCAGTAGGCAGATGATGTACAGGTACAAGTAAGCTAGACCTTCCAGAGGATGACCCTAGGACCCAGGGTCAGAGGTGCAGAGATCACGACGCAGAGGAGCTCTTCTGAGGACTAAAGCCTGTTACTCTTATAGCAGACAGGGACACATGGATTGTGACTATATGAATCCCTACGTAGATGATCAGAAAATGACCGAGGGACTACCGAGACATCGGATGAGGTTCGAGCGAGGGGGTATACGGGGTGGAAGATGTTGTAGAGGAGTAGGTTGTGCAGTAGGTGGTGGATGACGGTTTGGGGTTCTACCACCACCACCCTCAGAGGGTCCACCCCGACCACAGGGAGGAGGCGAATAGGGATGAGCTCAACTTCATGTAGCTTATTCCTAGGACCAAATCACTCTAGAGATGGTTATAGATATGATCCGTGTATATTCCACCCTATATGCAGTACTTATAGACACATGTTCCAATAATAATTTCATTTCCATATCTCTCATTCGGAGCTCGGAGATTCCAGTAGGGCCATTGGCTCAATCCTTAAGATTCGAAACTCCTATGGGAGAGGATTTGATGATTACACACTAGTGTCGATAGTGTGATCTTACTCTAAACGGTGAGATATTTGGTTGTGATCTCCTAGTAGTAGCGTCACGGCCTTACAATGCCATCCTGAGTATGGATTGTTTATCTACAGTCCATGATCAGATTGACTCTTTTAGGAGCAAAGTGTAGTTTGTTAGTGAGGATGTGACCAGGTCTTCCATCACCAGTGAGATGGAAACCTTTGCAGCACATGATGGAATCTCTCAAAAGAGGGTGAAACCAATCACTCATCAGTTGGATAGACTTACCCTCAGAGATGTTGACATGAGAAGTCTGAGTTATCCTATAGTGGTGGACCAGTATGTTGATTTCATTTATGATGATGTTCCAGGACTACCTCCTTAGAGAGAGGTAGACTTATACATCAACATGTACCTTAGGACAACACCGATATGTAATAGAGCATATCAGATGGCCCCTACAGAGCTTCTTGAGTTGCAGGTATAGTTGGAGGACTTGCAGAGGATGGGGTTGGTAAGGCCCAGTGTTTTTCCATGGACATCACAGATTCTGTTCACCAAAAAGGTAGATGAGAGTCTGAGACTTTGTGTGGACTATCGATGCCTGAACTAGGTGACCGTGAATAACAAGTATCCTCTGTCAAGGATCAATTATCTCTACGACCAGCTGAAGGGAGCATGGTGGTTTTCAAAGATATACGTCAGATCAGGATATCATTGGCTCGGGGTACGGGATGAGGACATACCAAAGACAAACTTCAGATGTCAGTATGGCCATTATGAGTTCTTAGTGATGCCCTTCGGCATGACCAATGCTCTGACAATGTTCATGGGGCTCATGAATAGGATATTCGAGCATTACCTCGATCACTTCATGGTATTCTTTATTGATGAAATCTTGATATAATTACTGTCAGAGGAGGAGCATGACACTCACCTACAGTTTGTTCTGGATACACTCTAAGAGAACTATATTTAAGGAATTATCTCAAAGTACCAGTTCTAGATATGGGATGTTCACTTCTTGGTGCATGTTAACTTGGAGGACGGAGTTGCAGTGGACCCGGTGAAGATAGTGGTAGTGTTTGCTTGGGATCCACCTAGGAGTGTGACTAAGGTTCAGAGTTTCCTAGGATTGGCTGGGTACTACCATAGTTTCATACGCAACTTTTATAGAGTTCTGACACCCTTGTCAGCTTTGAAAAGGAAGGTACATCCCTTCGTGTGGATGGAGAGATGCCATCATAGTTTTCAAGAGCTGAGATAGAGACTGACGAGTGCCCTCATCTTGAGGGTACTAGAAGAGGGTGTTGGTTATGTAGTCTACTATAATGCATCAGGGACCAGACTAGGTTGTATCCTGATTCAAGAGTGAGTAGTGATTTCTTATGGCTCAAAGCAGTTGAGACAACACCAGAAAAACTACGCTACCCCTGACCTGAAGTTAGAAGCAGTGGTATTTTCCCAAAAATGTGGTGGCACTACTTGATGGGTGAACATTTTACAGTCTACTATAATCACAAGAGTCTCAAGTATAACTTCTCACAGAAGGACCTAAACTTGAGATAGTAGATATTGTTGGAGTTCCACCAGGACTATGACTTTGAGATAGTTTGCACTTCTAGGAAGGGAAACATAGTAGCAGATGCACTCAGGTGGAGGTTTGGTATACAGTTGCTGAGTGAGACAACAGAGCAGCTAACCACATTGCATATGTCATTTGTAGATAGAGATGGAGTAGCTTACCTCCAGTATATGACTATCACTCCCCCACTTCTTCAGTAAGTTTGTGAGGCTCATCTTAGGGACATTTATTGTGAGGCCCGACGTGATCATATATCCTCAGGGTAGGTTCCAAGGGTATTTTATGAGGGTGGGGAGAACATCATCCTCTTCAGAGAATGCACCATGGTACCAGTGACTCAATGATAAGATGTGTTGTGGGAGTTCCACATATCCCTTTTGGTGGTACATACTGGAGTGACGAAGATGTACCAGGACCTCTGACATCAGTACTGGTGGACAGGGATAAAGAAAGTAGTGTCAGAGTTCATATCGCGATGCCTCACTTGACAACAAGTGAAGGATGAGCATCAGTTACCAGTAGGCTTAGCTCATCCACTTGAGGTACCAGAGAGGAAGTGGGATGATATATCCATGGACTTTGTGACAGGGATATAATGTACATCCAGGGACCACGAATTCATCTGGGTGATCATTGAAAGACTCAGAAAGACAGCCCACTTCCTACCCATCCAAGAGCAGGGATCAGTAGAGAGATTGGGGTGCCTCTATGTATATGATATTTTATGGATTTACAGGGTTCCATTGACTATCATCTTAGATCATAAATCCCATTTTACATTCTGCTTGTGGAAGATATTAAAGGATTCATTCGGCACTCATTTATACTGGAGCACCACCTTTCATCCTCAAACATATGGTCAGAAAGGGCGGACTATAAAGATGCTCGAGGACATGCATCGTGCTTGTGTCCTTGATTTTGGTCATAGTTGGGAGGACCACCTTCCATTGGTGGAGTTTGCTTATAAAAATTTTTTTCACTCCACTGTCAGTATGGCTTCATTTTAGGCCTTGTACACGTGACCTTACAGATCACCAAAATGCTAGAAAAACCTAGGGGAGTCAGCACTTATGGGTCCATAGTTGGTACATGCTACCATGGATATGGTGTAGATCATCCAGGAGAGGATGAATACTATAAAGAGCTGGAATAAATCTTATGATGACAGGAGATAGAGACCCTTAGAGTTAGAGGAGGGAGACCATGTCTTCCTATGGGTCTCACCCTGCTGAGGATTATGATGGTTTGGTCGGGGTATCAATCAATCTTCAAGGTTCATCAGACCTTTCCAGATCCTCAGCAGAGTAGGCAAGGTGGTGTACCATCTTGTTCTACACCCACAGATGCACCAGGTACATAATGTTTTCCATGTGTTGCAGCTAACGAGGTACGTGAATGATCCATCGCATGTTATCGATTGGGGCAAGATGGATATCAACTATGGGCAGATGTTTATGGATTTTCTGATGGATATAGAGGATCAACAGGAGAGGGTCCTTCATGGGCGGTCGATTCCTCTTGTTAGAGTTCATTGGTAGCATGGGAATCTCCAGGAGAGAACATGAGAGTTTGAGACTTAGATATGTGCTCAGTACCACCATTTGTTAACCTAGTTTTGTTATATCTTTTGAGAGTGAAAATACCTAGGGTGGGGAGAATATAAAGACTTGGAAATTCCATATAATTTTTTTAAATTTATTAGAGATTATTATGAGCTGGTAAAAAATGGTGGTCCTCGATTCTGAGGCCTGGAGTACCCAGAACAGAATTTTTAACTTTTTTAAGGTACATTCAGTAAATGAGCGGGCAGTTTATTCTATCATTTGAACTGGTTCTTTAATTAAAAATACGAGGGTACAGTTGATCTCACAATGCTTAGATTCTCTTAAGGGAGGCTTAATTTCAGCTGTAGTAGGTCGGGGGGAAAAGGTAGTTTTTTGAACATTTATAAGATTAATAAAATGACATTAAATGTTATTTTATTTTCCAACCTCTTATTGAGTGGTGGTGGTGGGGACCATGGAAATAGTCATGCATTTAATAAAGGATATTTAATGTCTTGTTACACAAAGGATGTGTAACCACCCCACATTTAATTAATAGGTTCATTAATTATTCCAATTAATGAACCATTTATTGAAAGGAGGTTTAATATCTTTTTTTCATTCTTTGTTTTATTAAATCCAGGGTAAAGGGATATTGTGTGGAGAATTGGTGGAAGAAATCCAAAAATGCACCGATGAACTTCCCACCAATGAAAAACATAATCTCGGATGAAAATGTTGGAGGAATCGATTCAGGATCGATGAATGTTGGTGACTTCAACAAACAAGGATTCTCCTCCCACAACCATGACACCTCCAATGATTCTTGAGGTAGGGGATTTTGATCTTTAATTCAAGTGAATTATTTTCCTTTTCCTCATTATTGAAAATTTGAAGAATGTGGATCAACCAAAACATGTTGATCCTCAATTCATACATAATTGCAGGATGTTGTGGGGTTTTGAACCAGATTTTATTCTGATTTTGATAATTGTTTACAACCCCCTCCCCCATGATATGATGTTAACTCAAAGGGCACAGGTTAAACGAACAAGGCACAAACCCTCCGCCCCTTCACTTTTGTCTTATTATTCATGGGCGAATTTTTAATTTGATGGAAATTCTAATCAGAGGGTCGCGTTGTGACAATAGCATCTCGAGAGACCCACAGGTGCAGACTGGGGTGAAAACGAAGCTCCGAAGCATCATCGGAGCCCCATAGAAGAAGCGATGGCACGGCGCCAAAGATGACCGACACCGACTGACAAGGGCGGATTCCAGCAACCACCAGCCATGGTGGAAGCGTGGCGCCACAGCGACTACAAAAGGCAGCTGGCCCTCGCCCGGACGCGGTGCCATAGAGCGGTGTGCCATCACGCGCTGCAACAAAGGAGACCCACAAACCGTGGATCCCGCTACTAGACGAGGTGGCGCTAAGTAATTCTGTCGGCTACACCACCAAAACCAATTCGCATTTCATGAAGTGGGAGTGACCCCCCACGTGATTTCCTGGCTGGCGGACTGCGCCAGCCATTGAGTCGGGCAGCCCAGCGGGCCGTGCCCAGCCGAGGCGGGCCGGGAGAGTCCGTTTCCTTGGGGGCCGATCTTGCGGCCCAACGGGCTGAGCCAGTGGCCCAATGGGTGGATCCTACCACGTCCCATCCCACTCAGGCTGAGCCAGGTCAAAACAGAATCCTCTTCGGCCCAAATACGCTCAAAAGGTTGTATCTCACAAACTAGAAATCTTTTTGACTAACCATCAGCAGCACTGGAATCCTTGGAATGAGATGTCCCTTTTGAGACACTCTACCTATGTTTTTATGGAAGTTGTAGTATGGTAGCGTTGGATCGAACCCGAATCCAACCAGTCCCTCGACACTAAAATACCTATAACTATTATATCAGGTGTCTGATCTCCAAATCCTACGTTGGAACCCTTATGACATGATAGATATTTGGGTTAGTTATTCAGGGGACATCATACCGGTTAAAGGGTGATCGATGGATTTAGGATCAGATCCTCCCAGAATCAATCGTACTATGTACGGGAATCCAGTGGCTTGATGAGATGTGAAGAATAAATAGCGATCCTGTGTGGATCAACACCTAGAGATCATGTGTGGATCATCACCTTGATATCCTCTGTGGATCAGCACCTAGACAATATATGTTCATTAGAACCTAGAGATCATGTGGGGATCGTAATATAGCGATCATGTGTGGATCATCACCTAGAGATCATGTGTGGATTAGCACCGAGCAATTCTGTGTGGATCAGCAGTAGAACCCTTGGTAGAATAAGATGATCTAGTTTTACAACTAATCACATGTACTTCTATTCATGAGTTATACCTGATTTGAGATTAGTGTTTGCTTTGTTCTTTATTAATTAGATCATGGATTTTAGTTTTCCTTTTTGGAATTCTGAGAGACCTTCGGGGGTCTCGGGGTCCTTACTGGGTATTGTTATACTCACCCATGCACGAGCTTCGCCTACACCTTGTTGTCTCTTGTGAAAATGAAGAGCATCTCAACTAAGACTATATGATCCAAGACCAGGTAGTACGCAGAGGTGACTGAATGATGCAGAGATTTGTGGAGGAAAGTTATACCTAACCTTTAGGTAGGATACTTGGTGGACGTTCTTAGGAGAAGTTTATAGTTTTCTATTTTAGTTTTGTCTTTTAGAGGGCTTTAATTCCACCCCCTTTACATTCATTACAAACATTTACTACTGTAGTTTTACTTCCTGATTGCTTCTCGTTGTGTTCTTGGACTTTGTGTTATACATGTTGAAATTCAATTCCTTCCCATTTTAGGGATACGCCTTTACAATGTTATTTTCCCACCCCTGGCATGTTGATGGCGGGCTTGGGGTAGTCATGACACGGGCCTCAAGGGACAAGTCATGAAATTTTCATATACCATTTAGAATATACCATTATAAATGTAATATCATTATTTTTAAATAATGCTTCATGTTAAACCTAAGGGTTGTATATGCCTCTACCAAGTAAAATGTCTCCCAAAATATCATTAATAACCTTTGAAATCTTATCACTTAAAACCTAAAAAAGGTGGTGTCTATTCCTTTGAACTTATAATTAACATTATACTTATAAACCCATGATGGTATCTAGAACTGTTAAGTTAAAATCACTTTAAAACATAATAATACATAAATTATTCTAAACAATGCACTAATACCAACAAAAGCATCCATGAACCTACACTCCCAGATTTGATGATAAAACATAAACTTTACATTTTTTCCTTTGAGGTGCCCCAAATTTTTTTATCCAAAACATAAAACATAAAATATAAAATATTAGATCACTTATATACTTAAGGATCCTTTAGGTTTAGAGTTTTAGAGAACTAGGAAAAACTCTTACATAATAATATCCATGTCTTTAAGTGAGTATTGTTTTCTAATATACCTAGTTTTATCATTACACATTAAGACTTAAACATCTCTCATACAAAATTTTCAGACATGGGAAAATTCTAGACATAATTAATTTAACTTTATTCTTCATGAATTGGGGAAAATAAATATAACAAGGGTGACCTGAAATGCTCAGTAAAGGTAAACATAAGTACTAACTATTGAATTTCATCAGTTATAATAGGTTGAGTATAAGATTATAATGACATAATAAAATTGAATGAGTATAAAATAATAGAATTCTTACTCATCAAAACCTAGATCATTAAAAATGTTACGTGGAATAAATAATTAATAATGTAAATAGCCTTAAAAATCTATAATCCTGAGTCATGTGATGTCAATATTGATCAAAGAAATCACTTATAATCCCATAAAAATAATAGATAAAAGGTATTTTTATCTAGTAACATCATTATAATATCACACTTACAAGAACTCTTAAAAATGGAATAACTTACGTAGTAAATTTCAATAATATCTTAAAAGGAACCTGTAATCAGTTAAATTTGTAAATTTTCCCAACACATTGGAGAGTTTTATCAAGATTACCCATCATCATGATAAATAATAGGATCACACATCATCATGATCTATGTCAGTCTCACCAATCATCGTCAAAACTTTCCAAGTATTGTATCATGTATAAAAAATCTAAGAGCATATTATTTTCACCATAGGAATATTCATTTCTCATCCATATATTGATTACTCGTGGAAAAGAAATGTTTTTCATGAAAATATATTTGAAAAATCATAATCCATCTAGAGAAAGTGTCCAAATGGTATAATTACAACATATCCACAGTGTATCATAAGTAACATCTTGGGTTGTTGTCATCAATGTATCAAAATACCATTAAAAGATCATTAAAAACATTCTTGAGAAAAATACCCTTTCCACTTTGAAAATAAATTATAAAAATTAAAAAATTATTGAATATTAGAAAAAAAAATTCTAAGAAAATAACCATTAATAATTTATAAGGATTCTTTAATGTAAAAATATTGATGATAATGAAAAAATAGAACCAAGACATATATGTTAAAATAAAACATTACATAATGATAAATAAATTCCATTTTAAAGCCTTTTTAAATAATGTTTAGGGTACATTAAATTGAACATAAGAAATCATTTAAGTGTAAATAAGAATATTCTTAAAAAACATGGATATGTTAAAGAAAGATACATGATCTAAAATAAGATATGAGATCTATATCACTTACAAACAACTTTCTCTATGTGTCTTTAATAAATAAGGGGGGATAAAAATTATTTGTGTAAATCAAATTCATTACTAGAGATGAATAAACGAAATTATTTTATGAAAATAAGATAATATGATCTCTCCCAAGGAAACTTTTAATATAGACAATCCTCAAATAATATGAGTTTGTATCATAAAAATTATTATCATTATTGTAACTTTTGAATCTTAAGATCATGAAAGAAATGAAGTCAAATGAAACTATAAATACCATAAATATAAGGAAAACTATGATATAATATTTCTTAGGGAATTATGTATACCTCATAAATGATATAGGTGCATTTCCTAAACATATTTCTTAAAGATGGAAAATTTGAGATGAATATTCCTTACAAAGATCATATCATTGAATTGAGAATAAATAAATGAATTGATTATATTTAAAAAAATGTAAATACAAAAAACACAAGTATAGATACACCATAAGACAAAAAAAATTATATTTCATTCATAATATTGGCAGAATATAATCAATGATGTAGTAAAATCACCCGATGAAATGAAATTGAATTAAGTAACCCCTACCACTTGGTAACATTCTATAAAACACTATTTACATGAAATAATATTAATTTTAACATAAAATGTCATAAATTATGAAAGATTCATGAAATAAAATGTTAAATGGTCAGTATATAAACTATATAAAATAAATTATTTTCATAAAATTAAACATTCCTTAATAATGGAAAATTTAGATGAAATCTCTAACCACAAGTCCCGACTTGCTACGTACATTATTTAACTCCTATATAATAAACTTATTTTCATTATTTAAATATTTAATAAAATTTTAAAGTTTTATTAAAGAATCATTAATCCATTTATTTCATTTAGTTTATTTTATTCAATGACATATTTAATTACTTAATTAGTTAAGTCCATATCAGGTGTCTTGACAATACATGGTTCATAGTTGCAAAACCAATTCAGTATGTTGACTGTAGTTAAAAATGTAATGATTCAATAATATTCATAATATTAATCATAAATTAATTATAATTTTTATTCATTAAATAAAATATTAGAACCATCAATAAATGTCATACATGATAGATGAATCACATCGCTTCGTAGTGGTGGTCATCCACATGTACACACAAACTATGTTATCATTTTCCAATGGATGGAATGGTAAAAAAAATATTATATGGTATATTTATTGAGTTATAATTACGTCATGAATATAATATATATATATATATATATATTAAATATATCATTAAAACATCTATGAGTGGTGGTGATGGAACAAACATACCATTCCATGGAGTTGGTATTCCACAATTATGCACAAATGATGTTAATGTTCTCCATTTGATGGAAAATGAGATAAAAAGGGGGTTTTACTATAGTAATAATAAAATTTAATTAGACATTATATATTTATATTTTTATATCATATGGTATTAAGATGATTTGTAGGATATAGATAAAGAAATAAAATGAATTTTTTTAGTTAAGAGTTATACATCTTCTTTGGAAGACCACCTTTGTCTCACACCTTAAGCCTTTTAGAATTTTCCTTTGATGAGAAAAGTGACTCTAAGTTATATCTAGGGATGTTTTTGAGATTTTTTTATAGGTATTCTCTGTATATTAGTGCTCAAAATTTGTGATTAAGGGAGTAGAGGAGGTTCCCATTTATAATTGGGGGAAAGGACAAAATTCAAATCACATTAAAGATTAAATAATATGTGTATCTTAATTATTTCATGGATCACCAAATAACCCAAAATTAAAATATAATATGTGATAGGTTCAAAATAAACTCAACCAATAACATTTAGAAAAAAAATTATACATTTTATTCCTTATCTTATAATTAACCACGTTAAACTCATTTTAACATTATCCGTGAAAACAAAACTTTTTACCATGAAAACATAATTATATGGTCAAAAATAAAAGATGAATTATAAGAATATTTGGAAAGTATGAATAAATTTATTTTAATAAATTTTATAATATTAATTACAAGATATATAAAAAATTACTTTTAATATAAAAATATAAAACACATGGAAAACTGTTTTTAGGAAAATACCTAGTTTATGAGTAAAAATAATTTCACTTTGAAATCAAGTAATAACATGGTTTACATGATTTTTTATAGATAAATAATAACAAAATAAAGTTTTTTTAGACTTTTCTGTCAAGAAATAAATAAATGTAACATTCCCACCAAACCATTAAATGCAATGACCCATAGTAGTTTTTAATTTGAAAAAAATATTGCATATCTTCAAAAAAGTTAAGATTGGGTTCCAAAATTAGAAATAATGTTTTAAAATAAATTATTTAATCCTATAAAAAAAATTTGTTGAACACCACTCATTATATAGGATAAATTCATGTGTTAGAGGGATTTTAAAGGCTTACCCCATAGTTTTAACTCGGTTTGAACTTTTTAACTGAGGTGAAAAATATTTAATATAATTACAATTCATCAAGAATGAAAATTAATTTGGAACTATAAAATTATATTAAAATTTTCGATGATAAATATGGAATTAAATTTTCCAAATTCAATTCACATAAGTGATAGAATTTAACATAAAATTTAACCATTAAAATGTGATGAAAAGCGATTTCACAGAAAAAAAAAATATTATTCTGTATAAAAATATTTATACCAAAATCACACTTAAAATTGATTATAATTATTTTAATTATATTATTAATAATAAAAAAAATAATTTTACATTGAAACCATTTAAAAATAAAATTTAACTTTTTAAATGTTGGAATTGAAAATATTGTTTTTTAATAAAAATCCGAGTTTTCTACTAGTCACCAAAAAATAACCTTTTTCATAAAATTATAATAAAACTCTATAAGATAATTTTTACTTTCTCACATGAAAAATAATATAATTTTTTTAAAATACACTTCGTAAAAGTTGCATAAATTGATGAGAATTTTTTCTCACAAAAAAAAAATAAAATCTATTCTTGAAAAAAAATGTATTGTTGAAGCTTAAAATTACTTTACTAAAAAAATAAAATTCTTATTTTCTAATAATTTTAAAATTAATTTTTTGAGTAGGTCCTTTATGTATATATTTTATAATGTGGCCACTCTTATTCACACACATCAATTAAACTAGACAGTTATATCTGCCACATTTAAATTATAATATACCACGGTAAATAAAGTTCGGTGGTGAATAATTATTACGTAATCGAACATAGTATTATTTTAAAATATTTAGGCATTACAATTAAATTCTGTGAATATGTTTATAATATAAATTCATTAAATTCTGTTCACTTGTTTAATGCCAAGATTACGGTTCCAAGGTCACACTCATTCCCACTTCTTTTGAAAACAAGAAGTAAGTTCAGTGTGATAAAGATAATAACTACCATACAACAGAGACATAGTAATAATAATGGAGGTGAACCTCATTACAAAATTCTAGTGTTCTTATTAGGATACTCTCCAGTTTATATTTTCATTCATACCAACAAAAGGTGATGTAAATAAAAAAGATATATTTGTTCACTAAATAAATGAAGAGGTGATAAGAGATAAATTCTTTAATTGATAAAAAAAGTATACCAACACTGATTCACGCACACTCTCAGTCTTGGAGACATAACATCATGTTCCTTTAATAAATAATAAATAACAAATCAATAACAAATCAATGAATGATAAATAATAAGTAAATAATAAATAATATATAACTAAAAAATAATAACAAAATAAAAATGAATGAATAAATAAATAAGGAATGATTAAATAAATAAATGCATATATAAATAAATATGTAATTAATTAATTAATAAGTAATAAATATATATATAATCTATATAAGTAAATGAATAATAACAATCATAAATCATAAATAATAATAAAGTATAGATAAATTATAACTAACAAACAAGAAATATACAATAAATATATAATAAATAATAAAAAAATTCAAAATGGATAAATAGTAAATAAATTGTGATTTTTAAATAAAATTAATATAAAAAACCCCACAAAATACTTACCAATTTTTTTAAAAACTATAGTTAAATAATTTTATTAATTTTTTATTAAAAAATAAAAAATACAAAATCGCAGCTGATCATTTAAAACCACCACAAATTCATTTTCACCAGTTTTATAAAGGAATCATGAAATAATCAATGACACAATTATTTGTGAAAGTTTTAGTAAACATCCATGAATAATTCCCTAGAAGTCCGCTACATGAGGCCAAAAACACCATTAAATAGTACTTTTGTGTAGTGGAACTGGATAGTATCTCTTAGTTGGTTTACAACACATGTTAGAAGGTTTTAACCTTATATGGATAGTGAGAGAATTTTAGGTTCTTTACTATAGGATATCAACATAGTTCAGTAGATTGTTCCACCCACATTTATCCCAGACTGTCTGCTTAGTACCTAAGGTGATGTTCTATGATGATCGTGATATGTAAGGGTTTTCATCGATTTCTAATGGGAAAATGTTCTTAGAAATTGGAAAATATAATGGATATTATATATATAATATTTTAGTATAAATTTTAGTACATACCTTGTTTCCAAAGGTAAGCGATCGCTGGGAGGTTTTACTAGCGACACTTTATGATGAATATTGGTTAAAAGGGTGGGAGTTTTGGCTCATCACACATTTTTTTAGTGGATTGTTTCCTACTCTAGGACTCTATTAAGGATTTAATATTTTCTTGAATTCTAGATGTATCCGTGTGTAGAATATGTTACCCTTGTTTCATTATTTTGTTATTAACATGAACTGATGTAAACATCTCTATGTAATAGAGGTTCTCCATCGATATAAAAATGTGTATGTATAAGATGTTCTCCATTGATGGTATCATCTGTATGTATTAGAGTTCCTATGTATTATTTTTATATTACTTAGTGATGTAGAATTTTAAAGTGGAGATATAGTATAAATCTATATATTAGAGAACTCTAATGTATATTTCTATCCAAGATAGTAGTAGATGTTCATTATCTTAGGATCAGACCCATAACAAGGGCCTCCTACATATCCTTATAAAAAATCAGAACCCATCTAGTTCAGTACCACTTTACAAGAAATTATGTACCTTTTAAAATCATTTGAAAAGTATCAATCCATGCATTTTAACATCATTAAGTAAGGATATCTAAGATAAAGATTCCTAATAATGGTTGGTGTGGGACTTGCACATAAGTATCCATTTCTAGTTAACCTCAAAGGAAATATAGCCCAATGATGGATTATTTGGGTCTCATAAATAATATATCCCTATGAGGATGATGTGATAAGTCTTTTATAAAATATTATCCTCTCTTAAAGGACATGGTTTTATTTAAAATATTGCATGATGTGAAGAATCCTGAAGGAATATGAACCTATAGAATGATGTGTCTCAACTTGTGAGGTTATTGGTAGGAGATAAGGCATATATGACCTCATTTGTAATATGGCCCCATGAGGAAGGAAATGAAGGATTAACAATGTTGGGTTTGAACCATAGGGAAGCATTATAAATATCCTATCGAAAAAAATTAAATCCCACATAGTTCTATGTTCATTATTTAAGGTTATGTAACAAGAACATAACATGAAATTTAACATCATGTGATTTGTACATTGTCATTTAATTTTATGTTATGTGATTTAGACATTGGATATGAAATTTAACATTATTTTATGGTGATTTTTATTCCAATAAAGGTGTGAAAACATAGGACCCAGTTGGGTTTTCACATTTAGGGCATCCCAAGAGATAGTTTGGTTCATGAACTTAGTATGATTCCCACATAAGATATGGTTGGGTATTACACCTAAATATAAATCCAATTGAGTAAATTTAATTTGGATAATGGAAAGATCAACTCTTAATCTTGTGTGAGTCATGCTTAGGGTGAGAAACAATACATAGTATAAGATCATGCACATTTTATGAGAGTGCATAGTTAAATTTTGATGGGGCTTAGGCACTGAGGTCCCTCATGGATCTTCCTCTCTCCTCATCTCGTTAATGATTCATCGTTGATGAGATCATCAATGAGAAATTGGATGGGACCTATACCAAGTACAGAATCCCATATTCCCATCATCTTATATATTGATAGGTAGGGTGGGATATAAAGGTAGGAGGGGTATAATATCCTATAATAAGGGCTAGATGATTATTCCATGAGGAATTCCATTCCTCCCATCATCCTTCATGTTGTTAGTTCAGGAGATAAAGATACTTTCTCTTAGTCAGGGGGTGAAAGGGTGGATATATGGATTATTCCATCTTTACCTAACAAGATCATTTATTTAATCCATGTTTCTATCAAGTTCCCATGATAATCAATATCATTCATGGGTTAGATATAGTTTTCTATATGATCATGATTAAAACAACTATGGTACCTTCCAAAAAAAGAAAATAATAATCAAGGGAATCCATTATCATGGTTACCCTATGGGTTATCTTTATCTGGTATGAAAAATTAGAGCTTAATTTTATCAATTGAATACACAATATAAGGAGTGTGTGCTGATTCACATGTCATTATCTTGTGATTTTGGGGGTTTTTGATGGAACCTTATCTTATCCTTCTCAGGTTCTCTTGGAAAAATGGGTTCTATAGTATAACTGGATTCATAGTATAGATATATTTATATAAGTATGGGTTAAAAAACTTGGGTTAATACAAAATATAGGGTTTCCATGTGAATAGGATCATCTTGTATGGTAGGTGCATGAAAGGATGGGTCAGCATGTTTGGTAGATGCGCATAGAGAGGGGTCATCCTATGTGGGAGATGAAAGAAGGATGTATCCAAATGGGGATTATATGAAGAGTGTGACCCCACTTGTAATGTGGGTTGTGTAGGGACAACCTATGTGATAGGTATGTGAAAGGGCTATAGGTGCTTATGAAGTTCATAGAGAAGATTCATTTGCGTGGTTGTCTCACAGTCAAGACCAACCCACCAGATCAAAATGTGTGTAAAATTATACAGAGGTGTACAAGTTTGTGGAAGTCTAACCCATGTGGGGACCTTGCAATGGGGAAAGTTCCTTGGGTGGGTATGCGGGAGCTGTAGGCTCACATAGTGGTATCATGCATACTGAGGCCTCTGTACTAGGATCATGCATGAGACTAGATAAAAAGATTCCTTTTGGGGATTGAAGATTACCAAATTTTCATCAATAATTCATCTTGTTCTCTAAAACTCCTCATTGTATCATATTTCTAAAAATATAACTATTTATTTATTATCCAAGATCAATTCAAACATTTTCTAAGATACATGGTCATGATGTTCATGAGTACATAATTTCATTATAACCATATTCTAGAGGCTTCACCTGTTGATTAGTTCATCACCTAGATGAATGTTTTAGAATCACACAACGTCTAAGAGAGAATGTGGTTATAGTAGGGTCATGTGGTTGGTCTAACTCAAGATTTGGCACTGTCTGGAAGTCACATTGTTAACGGATGGAACACAGGTAGTGGGTGGGTATGTATAATTTCTACATTCATTTTTATATGGTATTTGTGGATATATGAAGTGACCTCACTTCCCTTAATTAAAGGGTGCCAAAAATATCCCCCCTTATAATGTAGTTCGATTGTAAACAATATAGGTTTGATCTAAGAAAGTACATGGAAGCTCATATGAGTGATACATGGTCTTATGGTTAACCTATAGTCTATGTGGTGAGATTTCTGGATCACATATGTGAGATATGGTGGGAAATTTATTGTTTTTTATCTCACTTTTAAATACATTGATACACTCTAATAATTTCTATACCTCTCTATTAATTTTTATTCTTCTAAAGAAAACAAATATTTGCATCCACATGATCTACTTCTCGAACTTTCCTCACAAAAATATGGACTCTAAGATATTGGTAAGTAACTTTTCACCTCTATTTTTATATTATTCCATCTACATGTTTGACTGCTGAAGTTAATATACTCATTTAGTGATCTGGTATTTCTCTTGATAGATTTTAGGTGTAGCTATCCACCTGTACATCGTGAATGGTTTAATTTTTAACCAAGTAGTGATTGAGTTTCCACATGGGTAATTTGTGGTATTCGTGTTGTTACAACATGGAAATTTGAACAATTCTATTTTTTATGAATTTTATCTATTTACATCAGTCATTATTGAAAATTTACATAGCATAAAGGAGACTCACTATTACTAGAAACATTGAGTTGAATCCTAAACATTGTATCATTCCTTCAAATGAATCCTTGAATAGTTTTCTCACTCCTGAACTTAGATATTACATGTTATCTGATAGGATAACCATATATGAATTTTGGTTAGAAGATGATGTCCCAATTCCTTCTCCTTCCCACAATATATCATTAGAAAGGTTTTCCTATTCCTTGGACCATATTTAGGGAAACATCAATGATGAAGGAAAACTTATCCTAAATTCTCATCAAGGTACTGTCTATACCCCAAATCACTCATGGAGATCTTGATTAGAGTAAAAAATTATTTACTAAGACTTCTCATCTTTCCAAAAAATCTAAAAAACATTTCAAATAGAGGTTGGAGCCTGAAGTGGTATTTTCAACCAAGTGATAGATTGTTTAATAAAGGGGCTTGGGATTTCTAGATGTATCAGAGCTATGTAGAGTTTTTTGAATAGCAACAGGTAGTTAACCTATATGAAGAGGTATGGGTTTTCTTATTCTTAGTGTTCTTCCAAAACAAAATTCCCACAAATAAGTTTAGTTACCAGTGCTCGAGTACCAATACCTTCTCCATATCACATATTAGGTAAGGAATTATCTTATGGGACATCAACAAACTTGGGAGAATTCAAATAATTATGAAAATCTATGATGATTTCATTTCTTCTTCTAATTTCTAGGAGGATACAAGTCTAGACTCTCACTTAGAGGTGGATCTATTAACTATATATGATAAAATACTTGGAAGATGTATTTCCCATTACTCAATTATCCTATTCATGGACTAGTTGTATGCTTTCCTTTATCCCAATAGTACAAAAACAAGATTCAAAAGACCAAATAGTTACCCTATAAAACATTATATGAATGTTGAAGGATCGTATTGGGTTATTTTGGGAGATTTACAATACTATTTTGGGGGTATCCCATTCAACAAAATATGAACCCTATATTAGACTAGTATAGTTAATATATATGTTGTTAAGTGAGTGCTAATTTTCTACTAGGGACACTCAGTTATGTTTTAGGGTCAACACACTGGTTAAGGGGGATTAGTTAGTATTATGCCATCAAATTAATTTTGTGTTACTAGTCCTTGCTCTGATCTACCACGTGATGGGATATGTTCATGAAGGAAGGTCTCTAAAATGGATTAGTATGATTATTTAGTTCTTGTATGCTAGTACGGAGCACCACTTCCAATATTATGAGTTTAATAATACTCTAATGGTTCCTCACTTCACAAATCACCCTATACTACTCTAAATTGTTGATTTTCTAAATAGATCACTGAACAATAATAAGGTAAGTGACACATTGATGAATCACTATCATTTTATCCTTATTTATAACAGTAATAAAACTTTTTGGATAGTTATTGACAATGGTAGTGGTACCATTAAATATCTATCCATTATCATATATTTATGATATGAGGTTTTGGTGTCCTGCATTGATGATCTAGTTATCTATTAGTCATAAATTGCTTATAGATTCACATTCTAATTCAGATGTCTGTATAGTGTATCATTACAACATTTCAATCGGGCCAAAAGTGAATGAAATCCCATTATTATCTACCATCTCTGGATGATACTGGTTTGATAGGATAAAAATTCCAATATCGTATTTCCACCCACCGGAACCCCAAAAAACATATCATCGAAATTCCCCATGGAATGGGTAGAGAAATATCTAATGAGGTGATTGGGAGGAATGTTCTTGAGGTTAATAAACTATTTTATTCCCAAAATTTCCCTTTCGTGTATCCTAAAACCAAAGTGTATCATGACTAATCACCTCAAGCATCATGTGGGTTCCTCCTCTTAATATTCTCATCATGTCAAGTGGAGATCAAGATCAAGGTCAGTGACTAAAACTATAGGATATATCGAGGGAATTGAATATATTACACCAAAAACAAGTAATTCACAATGAGAATCCACCCTAAGTGATATAGTTCATGTAAATACACAAGTACTAATGTTTAAGAATTTATATGTACCTCCTCCACTAGTTTTATCCATCCCCTCTGTCACAGATTTGATTCCTAATTAAATATAAATGGTAGTGAGAAAATTGGGTGTTAATCCCAATAATTTTAATGAAGGTTATTTGGTAATGTGATCAAATTATTTCCAAATTATAATCATTATTATGAAAACTTAAGTATTGTAAATTGATGATAAGTCAGTGAACTTTCACCAGCTCTTTTATACCTTACACATAGGTGGTTTTAACTACTAACACCTACATGCTCTCAACCATCCATCCCTAATTACCCAGAGAAACTACCAACTCAAAAAATTGATCTCCCCTTATTTTAATATACCATTCATCAAGTGGTATCTATGGAGGGTATTAAAACATATAAAAGTTACTATGTTATTGAATATGAATGACTTCATGATCGGTAGCTATGTAGATCATAGAGCACTGAGGATACAAGGATAATGTTTCCAAAGGGAAGGTGCATCTGCTAAAAACTACCATAAAGATTAATGAATTTGATCATAGGATTTGGGGATTTCATGTTTATATTAATAAAATGAATCCTTTTTAAGGAATAATCTATCCAATGAATAATATTTCAAAATTCCATAGATCATTCTCTCAAATCATCAACTAACTTTCAAGATTTAGCTCATCATGTCCCATTTGAAGTGTTTTAATTTATTTCCTTTCATCTACAGTGATAGGGAGAGACCTAGAATTGTGAATGCTACCCCCTAATTTTTTTATAGAAAACGAAAAAAACGTATAATCTCAATAATTTTTCAATTATTTAATTCTTCATCACCTAAATAATAATCCATGATTTTTTTTGAATGTTAATATCAAGATAAATTTAAACCATTCAAATATTGAGTTTGAAATGAATAATTTTATTCATAGTTTCTAAAATATTTATTAAAATGATATCCTATTAGGAATGGATCATGGATGGGTATATGTACAACTATCATCTCTCTAACACTAGACTTGGTTCATTTGAATGAATGATATTCTCATGGAAATGGATCATGATGGGGTATCAAAATAACTACCACATACATAAAACTAGAGTTGATCTGTTTGGATGAATGATATCCTCTTTATCATGGATTATAGATGGGTAGGCACAACTAACATCATTTTAACACTAGAGTTGGTCTATTTTGATTAATGGGTTCTTATTGGGTGTAGATCACAGATGGGTATAGGCACAAATATGATTATTGTAACACTATATTTAGTCTATTTGGATGAGTGATTTGACTTAGTGTGATGAGGATCATGATGGGGGAATTTTGAATGAGGATACTAATGTTTAAAAGGGTCTCATGTACCCTAAATTTATTTATTTTCTCATTTTTTAGGAAAAAACTAGACTAATATTCTAAGGATGGGGGAATCGATGAATGCTCTAAATTTACCTAATAAAAGGGGCCTAGTGAGAAAAACTTAACTTCAACTGAGGTCAAATTTTAGACCCCTCATGTTTTGAGTTTTTTATTTTGTCACACTAACTTCTGTCTAAGCTTCATATTAGGGATGCCTACTAGGAAGGACTCATTATTTTCATAGATTTACCTCTACATGTTTTCAACATAAAAATGATTATGCCTTTTTAACTTGAAGGGATCAATTTTACCTAGATCATGTGAGATACATGTACAGAAAGTGGAGACATGACTTTTTCATTGGTTTCCCTTTTTTAAACTTGGTGAATATTGTGTCTATTTATTTAGGAAATTTTAGGAAATCTGAGTTGGATTAACATTGATATTATTTTATGTCACAAAGCTTGAACCACATGTTCTTATAGTTTTAAGGGCATGCAGATTTGTCCAGATATACAGGATACTCAACATAGTAATGGTTGGTAAAATATTGGTGTGAATGAAACATTCATTGATAGAATAAACTATTCTATAAAATGGGGTATTTATTTCATTGACATCAAGCTCAGACCACTATGTCATGTAGTTTAAGGTCTCATGATAAGGACATGTTAAAATTTATTGGGCGAGATGTCAACATTTTTTCTTCAAAAAATGATCATTCCACACAAGTGTGTATCATCAAGGGTATTGAATCCCCTTGGATAGTTGGACTATGTATAGTGTAAATCAAAACTAAAGTAGTCTAAATCGGGTGTGATGGGATCATATATGTATATTGGGGATGTCCATATATAAAATTTCAAATATGGGTTCTACGATAATAATTATAGGTAATATAGAGTTAGAGGATCCTCCCTTTTAGGACAATGATTCCACTGGTGGATAGACCATATCAGAGGATCTTATACAATGATATATCCGGGGTATAGTATCCATAGTTTAGAAGTTGTTTCCATTAGAGTAGAATAGTCACATTACAAATGTCTATGAATATTTTATAGGATTCAAACACCTAATAAATGAAGTTGGTATATGTGATAAATTAATACTCAAGAAGGAATCCTACATAGATATTGATCGTATGCAGGGAAATCTTACTTTGTATAATAGGCCACTCTAAGTAGTTTAAGGTCATATAGGATATATCATTTTTCTTTATATCTTTTTTCATAGTTCTCGTAATCATGCCAAAGGGAGTGATTGAACAAGACCTATAATCTCATGTGAGTAATGCTCAGTCTGAGAAAAAAAAGAGATTGTATAATAACCCACACTATGATAGGGAACATTATAGGGGAATTATCAACACACATCATGAGATTTTTAATTCATGAAATGGAATTTATCATACAGTTTAATGTCATGTAACAATGATGTTTACTATAAATTTTGACATCTTTTAGTGAGGATGATAACCGTATATTTTAACATCATACGATAAAGAAATTGTCATGTAATTTTAGGTCTTGTGGCTTGTGCTTTATGTTTTACAGTTTAAATTATTGTAGCTAAGACTTGTCTAATGCAGTTTACATCATTTGACAAGGACTATATTTCCATGAAATTTAAGATCGTATGACAAGTACCTTTTTAGATTGATGTGAAGGTTATCCAAAACACTTCTTGTAAAATATTTTATTAGTATTCATAAAGAAGAGTTATCTATCCATTGTGACGAAGGATTAATCTTTATTATAGAAAACATCTTGTGTGTCATAGAGTCACTACCACTTTGTTTTGATATTTTGAGACTTATTCTCTGGTATCATGAAATTTATAATAAGTAATACTAGTTCTCCTTAGGGGGATGAATGAAGGGAAAAATTCTTATTCAAAGCTTTTGAAAATCATATTTCATGAACCTCCATGTTGTGTAGGGTGTAAAATATCTTATCACCAACTTGTTCCAAGTCATCCAGCAACTTCTAATACTTTTTATCATTAGAAATGTTTTTCTAAATGGTAATTAAAATTGAGGGAATATGAACTGATATGGGTATTGCTGCTTTTTTCTAATATACAAGTGAATATTGGGTCTCTTTCATTATCATATGGGTTGTGTGATAATACCAAAAATAATGAAAAAGTTTTTCAATCTATGACTTCTTGAATTTATACACCATCTTATATAGTATATTAGATACAGTCTTATTAAAATTGTTAATTTATCAATTTATCATTGTATAATTGTGAGATAAGTGGTTATAATTAATTCCATATTGTTAATATAACCTTTTTAACCTATAAAGAACAAAAATTAGTGGGGATTTCCACTAGTATTATTTTAGGGGCACTAAATCCGATGATAATATTTGTATTCATTAATTTTATTTGACCTTCTTCATAACTTCCATGAGGGATATAACCTCGTCCAAATTGGAGAAGAAGCCGAAGGCTCTAAGAATATACTAGGACTACCAAGATGTAGCTATAGTAAATAGTCTCATGACATATGTTACCCATATATTAAACAAATAATAATATTTCATAGTATTTAATAACTCTAGGGCTTTATGATCAAATTGATATTTATTTAGAAGGAATGACACTTCCTCGTGAACATCATTAAATCTTTTTTTAATTGGAGTCCAAAAGTATCTAAGCCTCCAAATTTTTTGGGAAATGGTGTTTCCAAATTATCGATCACCACATAGACCTATGAATAGTTTTTTATAACATTCATGGTATCTCTTACTTTGGTGAATCTAATGAGGACCCCATCAAACACATGTTTATGGAGTAATTTTTGATTATCTGGGCCATTGTAATGAATGAATTTTATATACCGTCATTAAATATGATATCATTTTTCTATATAAGATGAAATAATTATTATTTGGAGTTAGTCTAGTTTGGAGGACATCCATCAAATGTTAGTATCAATTTGTGAGACTTTTATCTTTTTTTCTCTTAGTTTTATTAATCTCATTGATCTCTTCATGATATTTTTAATTGAATTGGGATACCACCTTGTGGAATACAATGATGATAAATATAGAATCCCCTTCTAGATATTCTTGCATTGTGGTTCCACTAGCCAATAAATATTACCCAAAACATATTGAAGTTGTAACATGAAATAGTTTTCTCTCATAGGATAATTCTTCCACAAACCCTCACATAGAATCAAACATAGGAATAAACTCCTCTTCCTTAATAGAATATTCATGATTGATATGTTTGATCACTAACTCTAAATAACCTCTAATATTCATGAAGTAAACTATTATTTACAATTCTAATTATAATTCTCCTATTAGAGCCATGTATTTAGCCTCATTTTTTGTGAATCCATTTTAAAAAAGGAAAAAGTGTGATAAAACTTCTTTCATTGGAGTAATAAGAAAAATTCCCAAGATGACTTTGTTAAGAATTATTTTTTTAATCATTTTTATTATTAAACTATTTTAAGGACTAAAAAAAATATATCCCATATCTTGGAATGGTATTGAATAGAAAATAACTATTAATTGGGTAGTTCTTTATCGATTGGTGTACTTCTTAGGATAGGATGCACTCTAAGAAGTTCTATAGATTCTTTCCCTTTAACATTATTCTATTGTATGAATTAAATAGAAAAAAATACAAAATAAACCCCTAAAATTCCAATCATTCAGTCCATATGGTATGGTTAAGGATGTATTTCAAAGGTTCAATATGAGAGACTAGATATACCTTGTGATGATGTAAGTAGATTCTCTACTTTTGAATTGTAAATATGAATGAAAGGAAATTATTTTTGATGTCATAATAATAATTCATGGTATCTTAGTTAATTTTGATGAGGTAGTATATATTTTTTTATTTGATTAAAACATTATTTTGATTGATAATGGAACAAATTTATGCTCAGTGGTTTCCACATACATGATGAGTGGCTTCCCTTATAACAGGTGCGTCAACACTAGAGTTCTTGATAATAATTGTTTGTGGTTTTTGAAAGCTTTCAGTTAATTATTATCACACTAATAGGAAAATACATTCTTTATGATTTTGGTAAAAGTAATTAACTTTCCTACTAGGTTTTCTATGAATTATTTGATGTAGGTGATGCATCCTTAAAGTCCTCTCAACTCTTAAAGATTTTGAGAAGTTGAAATATTAAGGATTTTCGTGGTCTTCTTGGGGTTGAATTCAATGTCACAATGTCACCCCATGAACCTAATAAATTTTCATAATGTTACCCCAAAAACACACTTTATAAGGTTCATTTTTAGTCTATTGTGTCACAATGTTCTGGGATTATTTAATGTTTTATGATATGATCATAGTACCACTAATATTTAAAAAAAAGTTCAGCTACATAGAATTGAATGGTATTCCTTTTAAATGGATTGAAGATATTGTGTATGGAACATTGATATGTGGCACCAGTGTTCCTAAATAAAAAGGGTATCTATCAATAGAAATATACACCTTGGGGTTCTCTAAAAGTTGTGAACTACTCTTCCTTGGGATCCCTATGAATTTGGTTATATATGAAATATCCATTAATAAAGAAGAGTCTTAAGATAATAATATTTTAATTAATTAAAATTTATGTTATTATAATTGGGATTTCATCCTTTGGTCAATTATGGTTCATATTAGTAGATTCAATACAAAATATGATCTTGCCATTCTTCCTCTTAATGAAGATGATGTTATCAATCCATTTTAGGTACTGAACCTCATGAATTAATTCAATTTTAATGAGCTTATCAACTTTTCATTCAACCTTTGCAGTAAGATTTAGATTCATTCTATTACATGATTTCTTATAAACATGATGATATTTAGGAATACCAAATGGATAAGTGGACACATGAGGAACAATTCTAGGATTTTATATGTAATTTGATTTCAATACAACTCAATTCTACTTCAAGAAATAGATATATGTCTTCTTCTCTACATAATACACGGAGTTACTACTTATGGTAGGCCAAAAATCATTCAATGTACCTAGATTCACTTATATGAGCTCTTCAATGGTGGTGGAGATGCCTTCTTCAATTTTTAAAAGGGAATCTATGATATACACTTCATGATCATACTCGACATCAATTTCAATAGATGTGTATGATAAAGGATTGATTTCTGTACTAGTATATATTTTAGGGGTATTTTTTCCTCTGTATATAATAGCTATGTGTCTCGGGGTCCAAAGAGTACAAATGTATAAGCATTGTTTTCTATGGTATTCTGGATATTCTATCCCTCTTCTTTTTCCCTCAATTTCAATGGAAGTAGGAATTATAGTGACATTTTCATGAATGGACGATAATTTAAGGGAAATTTTATCCTCCATTAATGATAATGAATCATATAAAAATTATGAATGTGCTAATTTTTAGTCATTATCATCATAATCATTCTTGATATACTCCCCCACTCCTCCATAATCACCTAGAGCCAAATACGTGTTGACATCTTGGGGATCAAGAGATTTCATAGGGGAGGTTTTACCTTATATCAGTGTTTCATAGGAATCTCATAATCCAAATAGTGATATATGTATCCCCTAGGATTTTGGGGACCAAGTTATAGAATTATCATTTAGGAAATTATTATTGCAACCGAGACGACGCCCTTCTTCTATGCAATAGGATATCGATGGTGTAATTGATATAATGGTGAAAATGACATATGTATCTAATAATTTAGTTATTACCTTGATATTTTCAATGGAAAATACATATACTTCACCATGTTTGTAGAATGGGTTGATGGGCACCATCTCCAAACCATTATAGGTAGTGAAATAAATAACACTATCTGTCATTGTCTGTTTTTATTCCCTATAATAAAATCCAACCTATATGAATTTTTATCTATGGGATTCATAAGGGGAACCATTACCATAAAAAATCCCTTTTTTACATAGATAGGGTATTTCACACATTAGTGATATGAATAGGTTACTATCACAAGTGAATGATGTTATGGAATTCTCAAAAGAAAATTGAAAGTTGTGTCCTAGAGGACAATCGTGAACTCAAGATCAAATAAAAGTTATTTAAAGTAGGTTATGATCATGATTTTTCAAGAGGCTTTCACTCACTCTTGTTGTAAAAATTTATTTTTATGGTAGGGGTAGAAAAATTTTCCTCTCTATGGAACAAGATTAGGATAATTTAGATCAGAATGAGATTGAATAATGAAATATTGTCAAACATATATTGATGGATTTCAACATCTTCCATCTTGTGAGAAATGTATAGTGGCCTAGTGTGTCCCTTTATGGAGTTATATCTACCTTTATTTGTGAAATATATATCTGTATGAAATTCTTTATGTGTTAAATATCCACGAAATACCTTAGTGGTATCAAATTAAGCATTAAATTATTTGGGTCATTGATGAGCCTTAATAAATGTTTCCCGAAGGTCCTTTTAAAGGTAAAGAGAATCAATAATGAAATAACTTTATAGAAAAATATTGGTATAATTTTGGATACAATAATTCTAATATATAAATTCTTGCTTCTCTATAAGAGGTTTCTCTCTGGTCCAAGTCTTGGGATCCAAGGTTACTTGTACTAGTGACTTTCTACATTGATTGGAATTTGATTTCATTTAGGTCATTTATGTATTAGGATGAGATGACCCTCCCAAATTTTGAAACAGACCATATATTATAATTTTTCAATTATTCCTCCAATATGACCATGACTAAATTAGACTTGGGTGTTTTATAAGATTATAATATTTCTTATTAGACCCTATATAGTTCATATCTAAGGTAATATGAAAAATATTTAGTCTTGAAAAGATGTGGCCAGAATGTTGAGGTCTATATCGGCAGAATCCCCACTATCCCCAACATCATTGATAGCCTCTTCCTTATGCTTCCCTATTGTGGGATGATAAATCATGTTCATATTTATCTTCTTTTTATAGAGGTGATGCAACAATTGGATTACATTGTCTGTTCTATACAATAATTATTCATATGATGGGGGATTTATTTGATGCGTTGGTGTCTATTTAATCATTTTTCAAGGAGGTTACCATCCTCTTAGTGCTGAGGGAATGAAATATAATATGGATTAGACCATATTAGGCCTTGTAATGGGTTCATCCTCTTATGTATCCTTCATGTTACACAAATTGTATTGATTCTTAGAAGACCAAATCATAGAGGACTATAGTGTCAAATAATTCAACATAGTTTCTATAAGTGGGAGATAATGTCACCACTTGTTTATTTAGTTTTTCACTGAGAATAGTGTGTGCATGGTTGACCATAATTCTATTAATATTATCATAAAACATCATAGAATCCTTATTTGAGACTTCATTACTCTCTCTTTCCGATTCTGATGTGATGGAAGAAACACAATCCAATTGCACTAGTGGCTTGCCTAATTTTACATGTCTAAAATCTATCATTTTCTAGATGATTTATTTTAATAAATGTCTTCCAAATATGGTGTTATCAAACATCTAGTGAAACTTGAAATAATTTAGGTGGCCACTAAGACTAACCAAATTAGGATACGTAGTCCATGGAATATTTAGTAATTTTTTTCCCATAATTGTGATGATGTATCCTGAAACTTGATCATATCAAGAAGAGTAAATTTTATTTTAATGATATTCATATAGTACACACCACTTCACTATTCTCCGTTCCTTATGAGGAAATTTTTGTTATTGTTATTGTTTTTATTTAGGAGAGGGGACAATACAATATTATGATGGTTTAAATGAATTAGTTGATCTTACTGATGGATTAAGTATAATATATATTGTTTCAACATTACTAGTCCTTTTTCCTAGACCTACTAGTTTTTACCTTGGTTTTTTCTTAGTTCACTGAATTTAATCGTCCAAAATATATGAAAAGGTGGTAATCTCACAAAATCCACAAATATATTTTATCATAAGAAGAGTCATCTATAACTCATCATGATGATTCTCTACACATATTCTAAATAAATATTCTTAGGCGGTTTATAGGTTCAGGAAATTGATCATACCCTTCAACTTAGAAATAAATTCGGAGACTCCCACATTCTCATGTTGTTTTCAGTTTAAGTGTTCAATGATAATTTCCTTTATCATTGTTTAACTGAACTTATAGAGTAATTGTTGGTGGATGTTTTCTCATTATATGACTTATTTGGCCATCAAATTTTTATACAAAATAAATGTTGGTTTATACAGTGTTTTCACAAATCATTTGAGATTAGTTGTTTATTTCTTCTCAAGGATTACCTTTATTATACCACATTGAGATAAAAATTGTTTCAGATGCTGTTTAAGATCCCTAGTGTCATGGAAGGATGGGAAAGACGTACAACTAAATTTTGTTAGAGGATGAGTCAAATAAATCCATTTAGGTTATAGATTCCTTTCTAATTATACTAGTGCACAAGGCCATTCTATAGACTCTATTCAAGATACTAGAGGTTTAGTGGATTCATTGAGCTCTTATAGAATTGTTGGTTTTCCAAACACTTTTTATAGAAAATAAGTATAAAATTATTTGGTCATCTTTTCTATTTTTGTTGATAAACGGTATGAGTAATCATGGGATAAATTGTTTGATATGGTTTTAGAAACTTCCCCAATAAAATAATCTCATGATATTATCCAGTTATTTTTTCCAAGAAAACTATTTTCTTGAATCATAAGTTAATTGAAATATGATATTTTAATCTCCCTATAGGATTTTTTTCTCAGTATAAAGATAGATTTGATGAAAGAGAAACATAAGTCTCTTATTTGGAGTTATACTAAGTAAAAATATTACTCATGAGTAACTTAGCATTAAGTAACATTAACTCCTTTGTCTCTACTTCATATTGAGAAACCATACCTTCAATAGTGATAGGTCTGACTTCTTTAAGTACTGAGTGTTATGCGGTCGTACCCTTTCTCTTTTCCCTAATTTAAGATCATAGGAGTGGTGGAAATTTATTATTTTTGTGTGCTCCCAAATTTTGGGCCTACCTATACTAAAGAGTATGCACGCCTCCTAGTATCTTGTTGTGGACTGTAGATTGTACAACAACTTCCTCTTTATGCTCTAATTTATGCTCTGGTTTATCAACATGGACAATGTCTATTACATTCACTAATCCATAGCATGTTTCCAGATTAAAGTCTTTATTATAAGGGTATGGGGACTGATTACTTTTTTAATATCCATCAAAAGGAAAGTCACAATCTTCTTTCTTATTTTTTTCATGGTAGAATGTTTTTTTTGCAGCCCCTATAGTGATGTGAGCTAATATTTTCAATATCTTTTGTCTAATTTTCATTGAAAATACCCCTACCTTAAATCAATTCTGTGGTAAAATATTAATTTCTATTTAATCTTAAAATTTTATAACTTAATGGAAAGATTTCTTTAATTGATTCAATTATTAACTGAAATGAAATTTAATTAGTTTTAATACAGGTCATAAAAAATACAAAGGCCAGAAGTGATCATTCCTTCCATGCACATTGATTTTAAAATAACCATGAAAACCCTTGCTCATAGTTATTACATTGATATCAAGTCCTTCATATGGTTTCCTATAACTGACTATAAAACATGTTGCCTATCCAACATCCTACCAGAAATACCACCTGTGGTCACTGCACTAACTGGGAGTTTCGTCACCAACTATCTACCATGCCATCAACACTTTTGTGGATGTATGTCCACCACTCTTATGGTCACCCTAGTTACTGTACTCCCATAACCACTTCACCATGAACCAATTCTGGGTGATACTCCCAAACCACCAAACATTGTTGTTGCTTATGAAGACTGGAGGAGTCGTATGTCACTGTTGAGATTTCCCCTATTAAAGATATCATGAGATTCACCATCTAAAACCATAAAGGGAGAATACTATGCCACTATGGATGAAGTTGAACCACAATATCCCCTATTTAATCCAAGAACCAATCACCACCATTCCTGCAACATCATGATCCCAAGCCCAGTCTTCCCAATTTAGTCCAACAACATCAAATCCCAGTTCCACCTAGACCAAGTTAACAAAGTATTTCACTAAACCACAAAGAAGAAAATTGATTCTATTCTGAAAAAAATCATGAAGAGATAGAAGCTATAATAATATTATGTTTATATCAACCATCAAAAATGAACACATGGAACTTATCATGATCAAGAAAAATCTCACTTTGACACTAAATATAAGGATGAGTAAGTCCACTATTATAAATAATTTTCTTCCTTGTCAATTGCAACCATTCAGTATCTTCCAACATTATCTATGATTTTCTTCCACTACAACTTTCTTTGTGTAATTTTATTCTACAAGTTAATATGAATTCTTCTCTATTTTGTTAATTTTTCTATGTTGTCCTCTCCACCCCCCCCCCTTATTTCCTCATGTTATTCCCCATTATCCACACTGTAATGTAATATATTAAACTTCAAGTCATAGAGATCTAACTTGAGGGCTCAGTCCTAAAGAGAGATCACACTAAAACCATCATCTTTAATTATTTATGGGTTTCATCCTAGATATAAAAGAAAAATCAAAATAAGCATTTCAAGGATATTAATCATCTTTTTATAATGAACTGTTTCATCCTTTAATTTATCAAATCATCTCTCCCATACTATTTTAATTCATAGTACATACCAGTGGAGAATTGTGGATTGATGGATGAACAATATACGATGGATCTAGGTGTTGAGATAGTGAATGCATTGATCAAGTGTGTTCACTGACTATCCACCACGGTGAAGGTAGAACTGGATGATTAAGAGTAGATTTATCTTTTGGGTGTTCAAACCCAAAAATTAGTTAATATAGAGATATGAAAAAATGACATTGATTCCATTTTTGGATGAGAACCAGATAATGATAAAGAATATGTTCAATCTGTGATCCAACACTTTTCACCCATTGTTGTGTTTGATTTTTTTTTATTTTTTTTAAATAAAAACCTTAAAAAGAAATCATTAACTCTAGATGATTTTAAAATTAATAAAAAATAAAATAAATATACATAAGTGATTGTATAGTGATACTCCTGATCCGTTATCTTTTAGAGATGACCCTGGTCAACCACTGGGCTACATTAGGAGTAAAATAGAAATGTTATTTGACTACCATCCATAAAAATATCATGATAAAATTTGTGCCATTTCTGGGGAAATATGTCAAGTTACCACTATCCTTAACACAATTTTAAATAGATTTTTCTTGTTTTTATTTTTTTTATTTTTTTGTTTTATTCATTTTTTTTATTAAACTAGAATAATAAATGAAGTGTGACCATTCACTGATGTATCCTCACACATATTCCTAAACATATCCTCTAGGTATCCCAGTAGATGGAATCTCATTGGTAGTACCAACAATGACCTTTGGAACACACTAATAGGTGGAAGGATGGAAATTGTTACATGAACAAATAAAACTAATATCAATAGTACATTCCCCCCACCATAAAACTAAATAAGATATTGTCCGCAAAAAAATCAGAGCAACTCATCTATGCTAAAGGATATTTATTTTAAAGAAAGCCAAATATGGGATGAATATAGAAAAATTATTAAGAAATTAAAGGGTATGAAAGTTTCAATATTCAATACCTTTTAAGAACTTGTGGAGAAAAGGAAAAAAAGATCCGAAAGAGTTAGGGCCCATGGTATTTTAAAAATAATATCTTAAATATGAAAAGGAATATTTTTTTAGAATCATATGATCTTTCATTTTTCACCCTTGAGAACATCTTCCCAGAACTGGTGTACTGAGTAAAGAAACTACAAGCTGTAATTTTTTATGGAGACTTTATTTCAAACATCAATTTCTATGATTTTATTAAAAACCAATTGTCTAATAATATACTATATAATATAAATGAAGCCATGATATATGAATATTTGATATCAATCAAGGAGGATGATGATAAAATATATGGTTTCTATTTTAAAGAGAAGCTATAATGCCCACTACTACCCCACCCATAGAAAAAAAATTCAAAGAGGCATTGTAGCTAGAAAAATAGCAAACTGATGAGACTAAAAATAGAGATACAACTACACTAAATGAATTTATTTATAAGTTTATGCAAGCTTAATTTTCTATTAATCTCGCTTATTTTAATTTTATAGAATCAGTTACCCTGATGTTTCAAAATCGATAAATATAATAAGCATGATTTCTATTTTCTGAGTAAATATGTAAGTAAATAAAAAAAAATTTGTCTGTAAATATATTAAAAACCTTTTTTTGTTTTAAATAAGTTTTTGTGTTTAGTTTAAAAAGATCAAAATAAAACAGAGATATATATATATTTGTACACAGTTTTTTAGGTTTATATTTTTTGATGATTAAAAAAATTCTGTAATTATATTACTATAAATAGACTTTCGTATAGTTTTCTATTTTGACTTTTCAAATGTTTCTTGAAGCCCATTTCTATCCTACCTTGTTTAAAAATATCATGTTATAGTTAGAGGAATTCATTTGTTCTTAAACTTTGATATTTAAATGAAGATAAATTGATCACATTCTTTATGGAATTTGGGTCTTAGAACTAGAAAATGGACATTTAGTTAAATGATTTTATGGAATAATTTTTAAAACATTAAGTCACTGTAATCTTGAACTTAATCTAATGTAACATGGACTCTATGAAATAGAACAAATTAGGGATCCAACTAAAATCAAATTTATATAAGTCCTTTAAACTTGAAATAAAAAAGGGTAATTGGGATCCCATGATGAGTCTCTAAGACAAGGGAACTGAGTTCATTTTTTTAATTAAAAAACTCTTTCTTGATAAGTTAAATGCATATTTATTTACACAAAATTACTGATTGGAAAGAATTAAATGAAAGGTCCTTCTAAAAAATGAGCTCATTTGTGTGAGGGGGATACTGAACCCATAAATAGGGAAAGTTAACTCATAACACACTCATTTAAGTTGTGTCAATAATGTGAAAAAATATTGGTTTTAGGAAATATAATAAGTAAGGGAAAATTGAATTAATTTTTATTAATACTTTGATTCCACTAAAATATATTTTGATACACTCCTAAATTGAATCATTGTTTGAATTAAAATGTGGTGGTGGTTTGAATCACATATGAGGATTTATATTTCATAAATTTGATGAATATATTTTTTATTTATTCTCTAGCTATTAAATTTAGATACAGGAAAGATGTATTCTTTTTCTTTTTGAATAAATTGAAATTAAATTATAATATTTCTTGGAAGTGAAATAGTTTAAGAGTGGGGGGGTTATGTGAGTTGAAATTGTCAATATTTTTTGTCTTCTTTTCATTTAAAATATCCCCAAATTAATTAAATTGTTGGGTAAAATATGACATTTTTATATTTTTTGATTTCTAGAACTTAATGGAAAACATGTCTTAATTGAAAAATATACACAAAAATGGAATTTATTTTCTTTAAATATTGTTAAAAAAATGTGAAATCTATATGTAACCATGCTTCACATGGATTCTACTCCGATCATGTGCATTGATTAATAAAATACAATAAACACCCCTCCTTGTGGTCAATACACTAATCGTGAGTCTATCTTGTAGTAGCCTCCAACTGATCATACAAATTTCTTCATGTCCAAGACCTTATCATGGATACCACTTGTGGTCACTAGACTGATTGTAATTTCCCCCACCAACTTCCTATCATGAAAATATCACATAATTTTTCATATATTCACCCATATCAGGGTAACCCTAGTGATAGTGCTCCCACAACTACTTCATCATGAACCCATTCCGTCTGAGACTCTCGAACCACCAAACACCACCCTAACATTTGTAGATTAGAAGGGCCATGTAATGCCATTGATCTTTCCCCAATTAAACATCACATGATTTACACTACCTACCTCCATCAAGGGAGAATACAACACTACCATGGATGAAGCAGAACCACTGATGCCTCGTCGCACTCAAAAAACTAGCCATCACAATGCCTGTGACATCTTAGGCCCAAGACTGATCTTATAAATTTTTTCCAGTAGCATTAAATACAAGATCTACCTATCCCAAGTTAAAAAATTATGCCACTACACAATAAAATATAAATTAAGTTAAGTTTTAAAACGTCTTGATGGGACATGTGTTTTCATGGGAGTATGTTGATGTCAACCATCAGAACTACACACATATAACTCATCAAGCTAAATTCAAATCTCACCTCAACAATAAATATAAGGATGAATATGTTTTATGCTATAAATAATTTTCTTCGTCACCCACTAAAACCATTAAGTATCTCTCGACTTCAAATAGGATTTTCTTATTCTATAATACTCTTTATGTAATTTCTTTTTTCATGTTAATATGATTTTTTCTTTGTTTTGTTAATTGTGTTGTGTTGTTCTCTTCACCCATTAATTATTCAGGTTATTCACCATTTTTTTAATGTGATCTAATAAACTCCAATTCATGGAGAACTAACCTGAGGTCTAGGTCCCCAAGGAAGATCACATAGGCACCCTATTCTTTAATTATTCCTATGTTTTATCCCTGATGTAGAAGCTAAATGGAAAGAAGTAGATCAATGATATTCATATTCTCTTTCTAATGAGCTGATGTATCCATGAGTTTATAAAATTATCTGTCCCTTCTTCACTCAATAAATTGTTCAAACTAGTTGAGAAATATGGATTAAGGGGTGAACAACATATAATGGAGCTGGGTGTTGAGATAGTGGATGTCTCAATTGAGTGTGTTCATTTCCTCTTCACTATGGAGGATATGAATTGTATGGATCAAAGAATATTTCTCTTATATATATTAAAAATAGAAAGATATAGGAGAGTAATGGAAGAATGATATTGAATCTATTTTTGGGTGAGAACTAGATAATAATAAAGAATTTGATTGTTCGACCTTAGATCCAATCCCTTTTACACATTTTTTTGTGTAACTTCTATTTCATTTGTTTTAAATCATAATAAATTATATATTCTTTCAAAATTAATAAAACAAAACTGAATAATGATATGTAAGTGAAAGGAGAGTGATATTCCCTATCCTTTCTTCTTAAGATATGACCTTGGTCAGCCATTAGGCTTTATTAGGAGTAAAATAGAAATTTTGTTCGACTGTAACCCAAAAAAGCCATTCGATCATCCCTATTAAGAATTTATTTCTCCTTATAATGGTCTTATAAGACTAGTTTTTAGACTCTAATTCAAATCTACCCTCTATAAAACTTTTTTGAGCATATCCACAAAGAGAAATACAGGTCATGAAAAGAAGGAAATGGTGAAGGTCTCTATTTTTTTTATCCAAACCTATAAAAGACTTATTATTATGGATGAGGAGTAATCTTGGATAAAAATTCCTTCAACACTACAGACTATGGGTGACTTGGTTATACTGTAATAACATGTTGAAATTATTGAAGATGTGATATTCCTTGAGGTAGTGGTAGAGATAAAAGATCCATTAGCTTTATAGGTTGGGGTTTCTCATATATTTCTACTAAAACCTATATCATGGTATCCTTCCTAATATTGAAGTAATCCATTTGAGAGTGAGTTGGATGATGTTCTCATTCTGTTTGGGAGTTTATCTCAATTATAGGCAATGATTTGGGTGAAGATTTAACTTTTCTCAAATAATAATCTTATTCAAACTTGTTAAATGCCTAATGTAGGAATCTCTTGATAGTTTATTCTCTCTTAGTCCACTATTTATATGATTTTTTAGAAAATGGGACCCCATTGGATGGGATAAAGAGAATATGTAGATCTTGAATCTGGAACCCATCTTGAAGAGAAAACATTTCATGAAAACACTAGTGGTGGAATTTTTTTAATACAATGAAAATTTAAATACAATGATCTATGTTCACCTTATCCTATTATGTGTACTTCAGATGGAAAATAAGTGATAAATCTACATAGAATCCTTATAAAAGTATGGAATACGCATTGGATATGATCATATTGCCTCATAAAATTCATAAACCACACAACTACAAGAGAGACTAAGTCAAATTTTTAAGTATATTATTCTATTTCTTGACATGGTTTCATATTTTCCATAAGGTAAATAGTTTTACTTCAAATAATAAAAATTTATCAACAAATTAAGAAAAATATTGTTTGTAAATTTCTTATCAAGGACTTCAAAATTTAAAACTGAGGAGTGTCCCTATGCTAGAACATGACTGGAATGTTTTCATCGACCAACTATTTCCTCATCATTATGAAATTATCTTTATATTAAATAATAGATTCATTTTCTAGATCTAAATAAAGAGGTCACTTCCCGAGTTCCTTACTGAGAGAGGTGGGACTATTTGGAAACTTCTCTATTGTTTTTAAAGCTTTGTATTCCAAAGATGGTATGGAAAATTACGATTGCCTTGGGTAGTTTTCTTGTTCATAAATAATATCACTCATCTGAGATAGGTCACTTAGTTTAGTTGCCCTCAATATCTTGACTGAATCACGATATGAGGGTTATATCAGAGTTTCTATGGAAAGGGAGTACCTTATTATCTAATTGACTTTTTTTCATGGAGAACCTTAGCATTGAATTTCATGATGGGGATGAATATCATTATTGCTCAACATCTAGTTTCAAGTTGGATTCCTACAATATCTTCTCTAGGGATGATCTTCAGGGAGGATAATGGAAAGGGGAGACCTTATTTCCATTCGATGTTTCATTGAAGATGATAATGTTCATGGATTAAATCATGAGAGTAGTTCCCATGATCAATCATCATATCCTTATGGGTAGTACCTTCATGGTGGGTTCTATGGGGAGGACCACTAATGTTATTTGTAGCAGTACTGTACGGAAGACATTTATAATGATAACTAATTATTTTAAAGATGAAGAGTCAATGGATTCATGATCTACAATTAAGATACATTTTAATGCATCAAGAACTCCAGCATTTGGCAGTGTAAGCATATCATCATGATCCTATATTTTGAACTTCCCTAGAGATTTATTCTTATATGTTCTTTATTGCGAAATTGGAGTTGTGAGTTGTGCACAATGAACTTCATATGAAGTATTATTATTTGGTTACTCCTATGTGACAATAGGATATCCTTGTTGGGATTCATTATAATGAGTAGAATTATGGGCCCTCCTCTTGGATTCCATTAAGATATGTTTATGAAAATGAAAAAACTAAAGGTGATCATGAATGTGTGCCTTCTCTTGAGTAAACTATGAAATATTCTAGAAATTCATTAATGATTTGAATGTAATATGGGTCTACCCTAAAACTAAAACTGACATTAGTTATTTATCTATAGTTGGAATGTAAATTTGTTCCTGAAATTATATTTCCATCCCCACCAAGATATACTTATGACCCCTCTAAATGGGATTAATATCGTGTTTCTACTTTTGAGTATCTCTTGGAGTTTGTTGAAGAGATGATCTATTGGTGGGGTTGAGAATATATGTCTTCCCTGTGTTGGACACTGGGAAATTCATATTACAATCTTCTACTTCAATAACCATGATATATTAGTAGTTTTATATTATTTGGGAATGGGTATAGGCATTTCAACCAATTTATAACAAAACTTTTTGATGGGGTTTTATAGTGTGATTGGGAATGTGTACCCATTCCTTGGTGGGATCAAGAATATGTGGTTTATTTGGTACTCCAGTTATTATTGGGATATGTTTTTTATGCAGCATATGGAATTTTTTTATTCTCCTTGGTCAATATTGGGGTATGTTAGCATGCTTCTTCTAATGATTTCAGAGTGTACCTTCAGGTTTTATGAGCATTATTAGTAATATAGGTATAATTTTTGTTTAACTCCAAGATATATTCGTAGGACTATTAAAGTAAATTACGTAAATTTTCATTATCTATGTTATTGGAAACTTTTTTTACCTAGTGAGCTCTACTGGATGCTCTAGTCTAGGTGAGGAAAGTATAGATTGCCTATGTGGCTTCCTTAAAAAGTTTTCGGAGGATTGATATCATTTTGTGTTGATGGTGGAATTTAACATGATCCCTCCTATGTAGCTCTTTAATTGAGTTTAAGTCATGTTCAACCTCCTAATTATAATCCCTAATATTATGGATATGTTTTTTGTAACAATTCATGGAGAGGCTCTCGAAGTGGTTTGAGATATCGATAGGTGTTACTTTCCTCTTCTCCACTGCCCTTCATTGGGTAGCTGATTAGTATGAATTCATGTTGATGATAGATTTTAACATGACCTACAACATCAATATAATACCATTAAATTATTACTCTTAATCAAAAAAAATTAATTAGTTCTAGATATTCTATTTTGGTGAAAACACATTCCATTTTGATGAGTCTCCATCTTTGGAAACAGTTGATGTGTCTATCTGCCAGTGTGGGGATGATAAAAATCTAGATTAAAGGGAGTTTTTCTGGACATTGGAAGGAATAAACTATATATATAATAAAAAACGTCAATATATCAAAAGAAATAAGGAACCTATTCGACCAATTTATTTCATAGTTGAATTATTCAACCATTAGGCCTTTTTCCTAATCATTCATTTTGAAAGGCTAGCATAGTTGAAAGGTTCACATAGAGTTCACCATTTTATGTATAAATTGATTTTTAAATGTAATATTTTCCTGAAATAAAAACATCAAATTCCCCACACACATATAATATTTTTTATGAACATTGATATATATTATCTCTCTTAAGGAAGATGGTCACTGAGGTGGTATTCCATGTGATGCTTTGGGATGAATATATGTCAAGGGGGTGGGATGTTAGGATCATTTCAACTTTCTAAATAGATTTTCCCACTCTTAGAATCTCTTATATATTTAATATATATATATTTAATCCTCCCATATCCTAGTGTGGAAATTTTTACCCCTTTCCATTAGTTAGTCATTAACATTCATCGATCTGAACAATCATATGTATCATAGGTTTTCTATCAATGTGAACATATATATGTATAAAAGGTTCTCCATTAGTGGTACCATCATTATGTTTCAAATGTTCAAAATATTACATTTTAATTACTTGGTGATTCTCAATTTTTAATGGGGATATTATTTAAATACACATAGTTAGGTAGTCTAGAGTTTATTTATATCTAATAAAGCAGTAGATGTTCATGATTTTAATATTCAACTTATAAAGAATATTTCCTCTATATCCTTATAAAAGGAATCCAAAGACATATGGTTCTATAAATCAAAAAAATAAATTTCATACCTTTTATGCTATTGTGATAAGGACCTATCCGTACAATTTTACATCGTGTAGTAAGGATATCTTGGTGAAAGACTCCTATGAATAGTTGGTGTGAGACTTATGTATGATTATACCTTTCTGATTAACATAAAAGATAATCTGAACTAAAAAAGGATAGGTTTTCCCATACAAGAAATATTTTCACATGATGATAATGTAATAAGTCCCAGAGTAAATATGGCCTTATGGGTATGATTTAATTTCAAATTGGCCCAATGTAATTAATGTCGAAGGAATATAGACCTAGATAAATAGAAATTCAAACTCATAGGAATATATCTAGGAGAGGGGGAGTAGATGAACTCATAAATAATATAGACCCATGAGGATGGTAATAAAGGATTAATGATTTTGGGTTTTAACCTTGGAGAGGTATCCTATATATTATTTCATGAAAGGAATCAAAGGTCGTGTAGTTTGAAGTGTATAGTTTAAGGTCATGTGACAAGACCATACTATGTAGTTTAACATCCTGAAAAAAAGATCATTTTGGTGAAATTTTACACCAGGAAACTAAGAAATTTTACATAGAGTTTAATATAATTGGATGTCGAAATCTATTCTTTGAAAGGTGTGATAATATAGGATTGAGTGGGGTTAGGCATACGAGGCTACCCTAGAGATAGGTTGGTGATAACACCTAATAGGAGACCCATATAAGATTCATTTGAGGATTATAAGTAAGGAGGGATCCTATGGAGGAATTTTAATTTTTCTAATGAAATGATCAACTTAGATTTCTAAGACCATGTGATTCATTCTTAGTGTGATAAATGAGAGTCAGTAGATGATCATGAAAATCTTATGAGAGTGCATGGTTAAATTTAGATGGGACTGACACACTGAGGATACCTAAGGCTCATTCTCTCTCCTTGGGGTTTTGATGATTAATTATTAATGATATTTTCAATAGGAATGTTACAAGAAATTATACCAAGTAATTAATGTCATCCTCCTATCTTATAGTATATTGATAGGTATAGCAGGATATAGAGGTTTTAGGAGAATAAGATCCCATAAGGAATGATAGGGGATTACTCTGGGAGGGATTCAATTCATATTATCGTCTTTCTTATTTTTAGGAGAGGAGATGAAGGGTACCCACTCCCAGTTAAGGGATTTAAAGGGTATATATTGTTATTATTCCAACTTTGTCATCTTAGATAATTATATTAACCCAAAAATCTACCAAGAACTCAAAACAATCTGAATCAGTCATAGATTAGCTGGGTTTTTCTACAAGATCCTAGTGAAAATAATCCCATGTATTCCTAATAAGAAACCTCATTATCAAGGGAATTTATGATCATGGTCCATCTGTGGGCTATACTTGTCTAGGATGGAAATATGAATTCCCATTTTATCAATGGAATATATTATAAAAGGGGTTTGTCCTGATGCACATATCCTAATCATGTGAACCTAGTGGTTTTGGAAGTAGTCTTTTCTGGGCCTTCATGGGGTTTACATAGAAAAAGGGAACCATAATCTTATCAAGTAATCAGTATAGAGATTTTTATGGAAGGATGGGTTTTAACACCCTTAATAAAAGAAAATTGTAGTGTTGACATGATAATATTATTATATCATATAGTAAGTTTATGATATGATATTTCATCCCATGCAGGAGATATGCACATGGTTTTGGGACCGTCCCTCATGGGAAATGTGCATAGGTTGAATTTTTATGGGGACCTCTTGAAGAGAGTGAAGCATGTAATGTTATCCAATTGGACCACTTGAATAGAAACTAGATTTGTTAATGACTAGACATCAGGGGTTACTTCTCAAATGCCAAAGGTTTCCAACTAGCAGTGGGGTATAGGGTGGTACTATGAGGAGATTATACCCTCTATATTAGAGTATCATTAATATAATAAATAACTCAATATCGAGCATATCAATCACATCTGATTACAAAATATAATAAAATGAAAATATGTGATAATAAGAAAATTATTATATGTGGGTATATAAGACATTCCACCTACTAGGTTGATAAAATGTTCATGTGGAAGTTATAAAAATATAAGAAAAGAAAGAGTCACAACTACATCCTCAAGCCTCACCTCATGTTAATCTACACATCCCACTCATGCTGCTTCATCTCGATAATGAAATACAAGGCCTCAACCCAATCTATAATGAAAATTAAGTGAATGGTTTCTCATGATCCAAATTTCCATAGCCTCCCAAGTAGGGTGTAGGTACATAACTTGGTAAGTAACCACCACTGTAGTCCCATACATGGATAGTAAACATAGTGATATATTCATGTGTCATGATTAGGATAATTCATATGAATGTTGAATGAAAATAAATAAAAATTATAAGCCCTCAGGACCCATTATGACACCCAAGGTTAGTTATACCTTCTTGGTCTAGCTTCATAGTGTCTTCGAGAAAGTTGTGGTATCATGTAATCCCATAGTGATCCAAATAAATGTGAGGGATATGATCCCTACACATGGTCCAAAGGTACATGTCGAAGTAATCCTAGAGTCATCAGGTCATAGTGTATGGGGGGTTTCTTCCCTTACCATAGACCCATGTTATGTGTTTAAGGCATCCTTATATCTAGTATCAATATGGGGTTATGTTCCCTACCCATGGATCTATGGAGAATTTCCAACGCATCCCAATATCATGTATCCATGTGATTGGGTTTTATGAATTACCCATGGACCCAAGTATCATATCCAAGGAATCCCAGTATCTAGTATCAATGTAAAGGGGGTTTATGGACTAACAATGGACCTAAGGATAATTTCCAAGGTGTATCATCATCATAACCATATTTGGGGGCTCTTTTCCCAACCCACATGCCCAAAGAGTGTGTCTATAGTGTCCCTGTATAATCATGTGTCAGGTCTAAATTACTTAGTGTTCCCAAATCCCCCTAGAACCTGACCCCACATTTATATCAGACTGCTCCATGAGCATATACAATAACATAAGTCAAACCACTCTATGGTTGTATACCAAATAATCTGTCAAACCACTGTATGAGTGTGTCCATTTCATATGTCTGTGTGTGTGTGTATGTATATATGTATTTATTTATTTATATGTGTATCAAGACTCTATTAAAGGTGATTATATTAATTTATCAGTACTACCACTAAAGTAATTTTCATATCATATATATTATTTTATTTATCACTTTGGAGATTTAATTACTTTCATAATTTATCACAGTCAATCTTACCATGGGGAACCTACCATGGTCCCCTAGATCATGTCAAAGCACCATTCATGTGTCTAGGTCCTCAAGGTCACGTTGAAATATCACTAGGGTACCTAATAGAATCTATATGGTTCTCATATAAAATAGGAATCCTACTACATGTCCTCTTTCTTAGTCTCAACTCTTGGTTTAGCATCCGTTTCTCTGATGGTTTTACATTCCTTGTATTCTTTATAGCTATAAGTGACATCACTATACTCAAAAATCAATACTTATAGGCATCTATTAATGTGATGGAATGCTTCCCATATAGCATCATGGCTCATTTTTTCTAACTTAAAGGCTCTATGATCAACATAAATCAACATGACTCACCTGAAATATTTCTCACAATTCACCCCTACCTTTTATAAGGGAGGTCCAAGGGAACTCATTTAAATTTCTTCCAAGGACTATTAAGGATGAATCTCTATTACAACCCACCACTCTAATTGGATGTGTCCATAGCCCCTATATTGTCCTACTAAGATATGTTAATTTTATTTGGTTTTATGTAAACCCCTCAAAAGGACTCAAGTATCAAGGGAAAATAATAATGATCAAGACCTCATCCATCGGCTATTGGAAAAACTCAAGCCAACACTCCTGGGTCCAATGTGGCCTTTGTATTATTTTGCGTTTAACCCATTATGAGGATCAATGCTTTATTTATTGAAAACATTAAATTATTAGTTTAATTATACAAAACATCAAATTCATTTATTTATTTTATTTATTTTAAGGGATGATCCTGCAAAGCTGGAGAGACTATATGTCACATCCCAATACCTAATTCATAATACTATGGGGTGTGTATGAGTAACCACATACCTATTTTACAAATGTTTTAACTTGTTAAATTCACTACCTAGTAGCTTCTTTTATTCTCACCAAGCTTGTCCATACATTACCCATACATGTGAGGCACTAAATCACACTAGGAATTTCCACACAATTAATTATAATCAAATTATAATTATTTTAGAGATTGATAAATTAGTACGGGTTTTTTATTAAAAATATAATAATAATTGAAAACACACTGAATATCCTTTTTCATCAATTACATGACCAAAAACCTATAAGAGTCCTGCGTTGTACCCCCAAAATCAACCTAGCTCAAATCCCTAACATGCAGCATTAATCCAATAATAAATTTAATTTAAATCAAGTCTAAGAGATGAAAAAAAATCATTGTGATGGAATAACTAACAAAAAAATTGCATAACTATTTGTAGACAATGTCTTAATACACCCTCTTCTTAAGAATATTTGAATCCCTATTATAATTGGTTGATTTCACTATGATCTGATGGAATCAGAATCGATTCCTTAACCAAAGAACATTGAAAATTGTAGAGAATTAATGGGAAGGGTAAAAGAGGACAACAAAAGAGAATACTCACCTCATATCACCCAATATCTTCATAGAACACCCCAAAAACCAAGGGGTTTGAAGGAGGTTAAGGGTGGATGTTGGGGCTAAATGTATTCTTTAAACAGTGGAGGAAGAGGGCATATCCCTCTTAAAATCTCAATGAAGAAAATTGGAAATTTTACATTAAAAGGTTGCCACTGGTTAGCTATTATGGGATCACCATTCAGATTGTACTAGGCCATAGGATATATAGTGGTCCCAATAATTAAATAAGGCTAACGCCTAGGCAACCGACTAGCTAGTGGCTACATGCTACTACAAACTTACATCCAAGCTAAATGTCCCTTCCAATGATATCCACCCACTTATCCCAGCCACCATCTCACCTCCATTCCATGTCCAAAAGTGTTTTTTTGGATTTCAAAGTCTCTAAATTCCTTTCTGAGTCCTAGTTGTCAGAATAACCACTCCACAAATGAAACATCAAATTCCACTGATGAATTCACACCCTAAAAAATTCGTGTGGTTTTAAAAATGATCTTGGAAAGTGTGCGGTAGAGATCTAACCTATATAGTTGGAATTTTAAAGGAATATATGGGAATAATAAGGTTATAAAGAATATCTATTCACAATGTTTCCTCATGGTGGATACCAATATTCTTGATCAAAACATGTATAAAATTTCTGCATGGTATACAATTTCATTGAAGTCTAACTCATGTGGGTTCCTTGAAAGGAGGTATGTTTTCTCGATAAGTGTTAGAGAGGTATGGGTTAATGTGGTGGAACCATTAACGGTAAGGCCCATGCACTGGGATCATGCATGATGCTATGAAGAAATAGTTATCTTTGGGTTCAATGATTACATGAGTTTCATTGAGATTTCCTGTTTCTCTGTGGCCCTCTTTCATGTCCCATATTTCTCTAAATAAATATGGTTATTTATTTCAAGGTATTGATTCAACCATTTCCATGACAGATAGTCGTGTAGTTGAGAAGTTCATGATCACATGATGACTGCATGCTAGAGACTTATAAAACTGAGTTAGTTGTTGCTAAGGCAAATGCCTTGGAACTATGAAGTGTCTTCAAAAGTGTGAAGTTTTAAGTGGGTCATGTGGTTGGATCATTTTGGAATTGCGAATTGTCTAGGATACCATCTAAATGATAGATAGTGAATGGGTAATGGGTGGCCATAGGGGGTTTCCACCTGTGTTGTGATGAGAGACTAATTAGCTCTGTGGGGTGACATCCCTTCCCTTTAGCCATGGGCACCGATAGTTAGTTACATGTTTTATTGATTTGATGTGAGTGATTATTGATAACAGATAATTATTTATCATTATTGTTTATTAGTTTTCAATAGTGTTTGAGATAATGTGTATTTATCTTTGTAATGTAAAATATTTTATATTAATTTTTTATTTTTTTATAAATCATTTCAATTTATATAGAAAACATGTTTCTTAAAATTATTCTTAAAACTAATTAATTTATTTATTTTTAGAGAAATGTTATAAAACATTGATTTGTTTTCCATATTCTCTCAAAGGCAATAAAATTGTTTCCATTACTTATTTTTATGCTATCATTTATGATTTATAATATAAAAGTAAATTCATTAAATATTATAGGTATTCAACTGGGATTTTATATCACTCCCAAGATGTATGCCTTGGGTTTGTATAAATATTTTTTATATTTATTGTCTTCCTAGTGTTAATAGTGGATTTCATTTTTATAAGGATTAGACCATTAGCTCAGTTCTAGAATAATGGAGGTGATGGAATAAAAATATGTTTCTATATAATTTGAAGATAATTGTGTAATTTATTTACATATATATATGTAGACCTTGTATTTATATTTTATTTTACAATTAAATCCCTATATAAATCCTTTAGAATTGAATAGTGGTTTTTTAGTTAATCTGTTTGTATTTATTATTTATTATCTAAAAATTTGAAATTTTTCCCATTGTTCACTTTTGATAACATTAGAGCTTGTGAAATCCTATGGAATTTGGGAATGTGTGGTAGGTTTTTTATCTCATTTTCTGAATGATAGTCTCGTATTCAAGTTGGTATATTAAAAAATGGTATCAGAATATAATAAAGGAGATGGGTCGGTAGTAGGTGGATGTAGTACCATCCACACATGATATGTAAACCAGAAAAAGTATTGATCACCCTCTTTATGGTGGAATCTAAATTTTCCAGGGTTTTTTGAGATCGAATGGTTTTTCTGAACCCATCATGATGTTGTCTTTTATTTTATATTCTATAATAATGTGTTAAACTTTTTGTTTAAGAAAAGTGACTATTATTTTTAGATGAAATAATCATATATTATTTTAAATTGATTGTATCTCTCTTATAAAAATTTGGGGTTTTCCTAAATGGTTATTAGTGGTAATTTAATACAACAAAATGTTCCTTAATTTCTCTTGATAATTTTTCATTTATTTTTATATGATGTGTGTGAGTATTTTTTTATTGATTAAGTTACACATGTCAATATATATAATGATTGGTATTGTGATGCATGTTTTTTTTGAAATTTTTTAATTTCTCTCTTATATGAAAGAAAGGTTTATAATGTTTCAAAAGGAATGTAATTTTTATGATTTAAAAACTAGAAGAGATGTTTATAAAAGAAATTTATGAAAGTTTTGTGATAAAAAATAATTTTATTTCAACTTTATTATAGAAGTTTTTTAATGAAATTCATGTTTTTAAATTTTATTTGAAATTTGAGGTTCGTGATATATTTTTTTTAAATGATAAAATCTAAATAAATTGAATTTGTGATTTAATAAAAAAATACTAAATTAGAGGTTTTGATCTTTAATTTAACCTTACCGAATGGTTTTTACTTATAACTTATATTGTTTGAAAAGTAGGATTGTTCTTGCACTTTGATTTGGACATGTGTTAGTATAGCGTGTAATTATTTTCATGCATATTTTTATTTATGTTAGGATAATTTGAAATGGGATAAATGTTATATCGATTAACAATTCTTTGAATTAGTTTTGTATCTATTGTTAAATTTCTAATTATAGTGGTGACCAAATTGGAAATGGGTTGTCATTTCATTTTATTGTTAATATTTTTAATTTTTAATTATATTTTATGTATGTAATCTCTATTAATTTTTTACAAATGATGAGTATAATATTCAAAAAATATTTTAATTTTTTTAATGTGTTATTATTAGATAAAAACAAATATGTTTTTATTTATTAATTAAGTCTTTTAAAATTAATTTCTTTTGGGAATTATGATTTTTATTGGGTTATATTACATGTATATTATAGAGATATTCCCAAAATACTTTACACATGAGATGTGTTTTTGTCTATTTCATAATGTTAAATATAAACATTTTTTATTATACAACATGATGAAACCAAGGGTATGTGATATACATGGGTTAGGCATGTCAATTTTTATGATATATCCATATCGAATGGATGCATATGAAATAAATAGTTATAATTGAGGATATCATATGAATATATCAATTAGTACCAACATGTGATTCATGGAAATGTTATAGTCTATGATTGATGTGTGTCGCAAGGAGCATGTAATGTGATTACATAATACTAATTGACACAATCATACTATATAATAAACAGGTATCATAAGGCATATTATTATGATAATATGCCCCTAAATTTCTGTGAATTTTATACTAGAATTTATTTCTCAAGCTATGATATCCATTGGAAGAAAAACATTAACATATTGACATTCAGATCCCTTTTAAAATAATTTATCATTTAATGAAAAGTTTTATATTATGTAACGCTCTAGTGACTTATACATACATGAGATTCATAGGTTGGATGAATCTTTTCTCATGAATTATAACAAATATGTAATTTAATTAACACTTGATAAGTACACCTTTGAGGATTTATAAAGCCTAATAGTAGGATTTAGATGAAGTGTGGTTGATTTTATAATTCTCATCCTATATTCCCTCGTATCAAAGATTTATTCTCCTACCATATTTGTTCCATAAGGTTCTAGCATGTATTGGTGGATGGAGAATCATGTTATATATTAGAGTGATTTATCATAACCCGTGGATACCTCTAGACGTGATAATCCTATTGTTTCTACTATTTTGATCTTTTTTAGGCTCATTCAAAATCATTCAAAGATGAAATAGTGGAAACTTTAGTGAAAGGTATAATGGTTTTCATCTCATCATTTAGAGTATGCAGGTTTTTGGTTATTTGTGAATGTTTATCTTTTTTTTTTGGAATTTTAAACACTTATATTTTTTCTAAAAAGAGTTATTACACCCCTACAAGTCTTAGTAGTGGTATAAAAGCCTTCAATGCATTTAGATTTATGAAATCATTTTTAAAATGAATAGTATTAATATCATATTTCATATTATAAAGGAATTCATAAACATTGATTGATTTATTGTTTTTTGGGATCCATATTATGACATATGATATGGGATATCATAAGATAAAACATAGTTAAAATCCTCATATTTTTTTCCACTCAAATCATATGATATTGCAATATATTTAGATATTAATTTATGTGCTATGTTTTAAAAAATAAAGCATCTAACCAAAAAAGAGATATCAATGTCTATAATAAAATATAATATAACATATCATAGGTGATGACAGATATATAAATCAAAAATTATTATTACCTTTCAAAATCAATGATTCAACTATCAGTTATAAAGTATAATGCAAAGCTGATGAACTATGCATCTATCAATCATAGCCAGAGACTCTATCTAGTTAGTTAAATATGATTTGTACTATATCCTACATCTCATTATATTTTGAAAATACTATTAAAGAATAAAAATTATTTTTTCATGAAATTCAATTATTAATTGAAATTTATTGTTTATAAATTTTATCATAAAGAGTTTATAAATTAATATTTGGAGTGTTTAAAAATTATTTATTTATAATGTGTTGGAAAGATTTATGTTATTCCAACTTATCTCATTTTTTATGTGTGTTTTAATGATTAAAAAAAATTCCTATTTTATTATAATGAGTTTATCTGAAGGGTTTCAAATTTTATTTTTATCAAATTAATTTAACCTATACTTACTCTATAATTATTATCTTATGACGTGTGAAGTATTAATTCTATAAAAAAGTATTTCATCTTAAAAGAATTGATTTTTTTGAAAGAATATACTCCATATACTCAAAATTAGAAAACTCCATGTTAGATGTTTATCCTACAATTTAAGATATTATATTAAGTCAAGAATTATTTAGTTGCCTCTTACTTTTGTTAAAATAAATTTATGATATGTGTTTATCTTACAAAACGAATATTCATAACATATTATCTTATGAATTTTAGAAAATGTTGTGAAGTATAAGTACCAAACCTCAGTAACATATTTATCTTATTCTGATGAATTATGAAACACAATGTTTAATTAAGATTGTCTTTAACTTTGAAGCAGACAATGATCTATTTTCTCATATAAAGTCTCTCATAAGTTTTTATTCTAGTATAAGTACTAAAAGTTGGATATATTATGAAAATTAGTTATTATGAATAATTTCATGATTAATTTAAAAATATCTTGATTAGTCAGTTCATTATTTCATATCATATCCGAAAAGGAATTTACTATTTAAGGAAAGATCAATTTTTATAAAGTTTTTTTCTTGAAATGGAATGATCTAAATAAAAAGATCTATAATAATTCTGCTAAATAAGATTATTCCATGTTTGGAAAGAATGGACTCATGCCATTAATAGCCTATTATTTCAAATTTTAAATATATTATCTACTCAATCGTTATGATTATCACTCAATTTAAGTTCAAAATCAAAGAGGATATGTAAAAGGAAGAGTTAGTTGCTGGTTGAAAATGATGATGGATGAGAATAATGATAGAATGCACATAAATTCAAATACTCTAATAATGGTAAAAATAACTCATGAAAATATTCAAGATCATAAATGTTGTCCATGTAATGCATTTCTATATCTATCATCTATTATCGTAGATCGTCCTAAGTAGTGCATTGAAGACTATTATATTCTCTGGACATATCTTTAGTTACTGTGAATTACCGATTGCAATTGGGTGCTATAATAGTTCTTTAAAAGTTTATTCATATCTTATTTTTAACACTCATTATTAGTGGTTGGTTAAAGTATGTGGATATGTGTTGTAAAGGGTAATCCTATTTTAAATATCATTGACCATTTTAATAAGTTACAGCTACTTATCATTAGTTGGGAGCCCCCATAAAAGTGAATGCTATATTGAAAATCACTAAAATTGTGGAGTATAGTGCTGGTGGAGTGGACCAAGGGATTTTTATTCCCCAAACAAATATCAATCATCTATGTATGATATCATTCTATTAATATTTTATATTTCCTAGACAAATTAATATTAAGAAAAATATTTGAACTCACACACATTGAAGAGGGAGGTTTTCTATAAATAAATTATTAGCAACTCAATTCACACCCACTCGTTTGTTTTTAGTTAGCCATTAATTGAGACAATAATTTGTACTAGAGAATTGTGCTCTTGATTTCACCATTTTCAAAGGTTGAATTCCAAATATTTTTTTTAAAATGGATCCTATGGATAATAACTGTAAAGGCATGTCTATGGTTATAGCTCCTCAATTTAATGGTGAAAATTATGGTTTTAAGAGGAATTGTGTGACCATTTATTTGAGGAAAGTTGGATTAAAAGTTTATATTAAAGCATTAAATCCCTGTAGAATAACAATTATAGAATTTGAAACATGGGATGATTAAATTTAAGTATACTATGATCTGAACTTCAAATTAATGAATTCTATAATTTGTGCATTTGGACCAGAAGAGTTTAATGGAGTTTCTTAGTTCCAAAAAGATATTGAAATACGGACCACTGTAGAAATTTCTTATTAGGTAAAAATAATGTGAAGCTACCAATATTTTATATTTCCATACCTATGTTTGATACAATCAAAATTACTGAAGGAGAAATCATTACTTAGTTGAACGGGATACACGTTGAGATTTTTAATATTGTTACTAATCTATAACCACCTATAAATGAGCCTGAATTTATTGTTCTCAATGATTTATCACCCATGTGGAGTGGAATCTCAGCTTAGATTATAAAATAAAAAGAGGTCAACTATTTTATGATAAAATATATCATTAAAACTCTTTTTATTTACAAAACTGAAATAGAAGTTGAAGCCGGAGAATATAAAATGTCCAAGAAAAAAAATCAAATTTGAAGGTTTATACTTCTAAGGATTAATGGAATAAAAAAGTTATGAAAATATTTGAAACATATAATGAAGAAGACTCTTAATGTTATTTTGGATCAAAATAATAATATGCACACTCAGCTCAAAAATTCTAAAAATTATATAACCAGAGATTAGGTTTCAGAAGACCCTTCAGAAAATATAGGAAGCCTGGTATGAACTCTAAAGAATTGTGATTTTGTGTGTAAGAAGGTATTAAATATCAAGCCTGGTTTTACAAAGCTTAAAGAGGATAAAAATTCATAAAATAAATTCAACAATAATGTTTTTTATAATAAAAAAATAAGAAATATATGGATTCTACCTGGAGTGCTTCTAAAGATTCTAGAGAATGTACATCATCAGAATCATAATTTTAAACTCTTAATCAAAAGGCCAACATATGATTTATGTGACATTTTTATGAGGTACATTATTACTAAACTTCTGAGCATGACCATGAATTTTAAAATAAAAATTGTTCATACAAATTATTAAATGAAAATTTTACCATGTTAGAAACTAAGTATGAAACCTTAAAGAAGAAAAAAAAGATCTTAGGAACTCCTATAATAAAATTTTCAAAGAATATGGGGACTCAAAAAACAAATTTTAAAAGTGAAAAAACAATTATAAAATTTTATTACCTCAACTACTGAACAATTTAAGAAAATTGAGAAACTACATAAGTAGATTCAAAACTTTAATGATGTTTCAAGTGTTTTCACTAAAGGGAAAGATTATACAAATTAAATTATTTATCAAAATCAAGTAAAAACGAAAAAATTTCGAATATGAACTCAACATGAAACTCATAAATTTTACATTAACTATTTTATACCAAGATATAAAAACAAAAAAACTTTCAAAAGTTACCTATTGTCATTATAGAGAAACAAGTCATTATGATAACATATAAAATTTGAATATTCCTCAATTTTGTGGAATTAAAAATGAATTTATCAAAAAAAGTTTCTTAAAATAAGCTGATGATTTTTCTAGAAAAAATATATATTTGGATCCCCATTTCTCTTATAGATAACATTTCTAGACCAAAAATAGTTTAGGTATAAAATAATTCTGTTGTTTTATTTGTCATTTTAGGGAACAAACCACATGAAATAAAATTCAAAATGGTTTATGTACTGTAGTTAATCCGGACATATGAGTGGATATTTCTTGAAATTTCACTCAAATTCCAATATAGATTGTGGATATGTCATATTTGGTGACAATGGAAATAGAAAAATTATTGGAATTGGATCTATTGTAAATCCTCAATCAATTATTATTGAAAAGGTTACTTATATTGAAGGCTTGAATCACAACTTGATAAGTATTTATAAACTTTTTGATGGTGGTTATTTGATTGATTTTTATAAAAATGTTTGTTTAATTTTTGAAGATAAATATATAATGTTTAAAGTACCTAGAACTAGTAATGTTTACACATTATATCTTAATACATTGTATATAAAAATTTAAATTTGTTGAATGATGAGATTGATAAATCATGGATTTGGAATAGAAGGCATTGGACATTGTAATGTTCAGTCCTTAAAAGAATTACCAAAGAGACATCTAATTTATGACTTTACTAGCCTTTAATAAGATAAAAAAACAATGTGATGCATGTAAAATGGGAACGCAACACAATTCATATTTTAAACTAATTAAAGATTTTGTTATGTCTACACCTACTTATCTTATCTATATGGATCTGTTCTAATGTACTATAACTGTAAGACTTTCTGGTAAATAATTGGTTTATGTGTTGGTTGTTGTTTTCTCAAGGATTAAATGGGTTTAATTTTATTATTTAAAATTGAATCTTGTTATGTTTTTATTAATTTATGTAAGCTTGGGAAAAAATTAAAATGATGTTAAAATGGTGAATTTACGAGTCAAAAATTTAATTCATATTTCTCAAAACAAGTTATTAAGTATACTATTTCTACCCCAAGACACCTCAATAGAATAGTGTTATTGAAAGGAGGAATAGGAATTTTGACAAAATTTCTAGAACCATGTTATTTGAATATAACATTCCCACCAATTTTTGTGTTGATGCTATTAACACATAATGTTATTTCACTAACAGAGTTCTAATATGACTTTTCATAAAGAAAACACCCTATGGGTTATTTAATAATATAAACCCATAGGTAGGTCACATTAAAGTACTTAGATATAAGGTTTATATATTGAAAACCAAGGATGATCTTGGTATGATTGATCCAAAATATTATGAAGGTATTTTCCTAGGTTATTCTACTACTTCCAAATATTATATATTTTTCAAAAAACAATGGTTAAGTATTGATAAAGAATCAACTCATTTTATATTTGATGAAATTGTTTCTTTTTAGAAAAAAAATGACTCAAAATGATGTGTTGAATTATTCCCTTAAGGATATGACACATGAATCTCTCTTTAAAAATAAGAAGGATGATGATTTGGAACATGATTATTTAAAAAAATAAAATAAGTTTTGATGCTAGTGAAACATAATGTGTGTTTCCTTGATTACCTAGAAATATTAAAGACCATCCTTTGAAAATATTTATAGGAAGCTGAGATGAAGTATTTATTACTAGAAGAAATTTTGGGAACCTAGAATAATTTTCTAACTTTTTATACCATCTTTAACCTAAATTTATAGGATAATCCATATCTAATGAAAGTTGGTTTTTATCTATGAAAGAAGAGTTAAATTAGTTCCAAAGAAACAAAGTATGGGAATTAGTTGATAGACCCTCTGATTATCATATTATTGGAACAAAATGGGTGTTTAGAAAAAAACAAGATGATTATGGGGTAATCATTAGAAAGAAATCTAGACTCTTTGCAAAAGGTTACAATCGAGAAGAAGGAATCAACTATGAACAAACCTTTTATCATATTTTTAGGTTAGAAGAAATCAGGATCCTTCTAGTATATGTATCTTGTATGAATTTTTAATTATATCATATTGATGTTAAATAATAATTTCTAAATGGATTTTAAATTGGGGAAGTTTATGTTGAACAACCTCTTGGTTTTGAATACCCTTCTTTTAAAAATTCTATTTAAAAATTTACCAAAGCTCTATATTAAATTAAATGTGAACTAGGAGAATGGTATTAAATATTAAGTTCTTTTATTTTATCAAATGGTTTTATAGTAGAAATGGAAGATCCTTCATTATTTAATAAAATTTAATCCTTAGATATTTTATTAGTAAAAATATATATTGATGGTGTCATTTTTTGGATCCCAAAATTAAAAATTATGTAATGATTTACAATGATTATAAAAATGTAATTTTAAATGAGTATAATGGGTGAGTAAAACTATTTTTTAGGATTTATGATATACCAAAAATAATTTTAATATATCTTAAACCAAATAAAATATATACATGATTTACTTAAGACGTTTGGACTTGAAAAGGGTAAGAAATATTCAACTCCTATGAGCTCCAATATTAAACATCATATAGATGACACTATAAAAACAGTTGAAAAAAGTTGTATAGTGGAATCATTGGAAGTTTATTTCATCTTATATAAAGTACAAAATTTATTATTTTTTCAGTATGTCTTTGTGAAATATTTCAATACAATCCTAATTACTCTCATTTAAATTCTTCCAAATTAATTTTTGGATATTTAAAAATAACATTATCTCTTTTTCTTCTTTAAGAAAAAATTATTTTAGTGTAAATTTGTATTCAGATGCTAATTTTTCTGTATGTAAATTAAATAGGAAAATCACCCAAAGAAACAGTCATTTGATTGGTAAATATCTAGTGTCTTGATCCAGTAATAAATATAACTCTATACCCTTCTTAACTTCTAAAAAATAATATATTTCTATAGGAATTCTTGTGAAAAATAATTATGGATGAAACACATCTTAATGGGTATTGGATTAAATTTTAATTGTCTTCCAATAAAAAGTAATAACACTAGTGCTATTAGCATTTCAAAAAATCCAATTAACTATACAATAACATAACACATTGAATTGAGACATCCCTTTTTAATATATCATGCATAAAAAGTTTATATCTCATTATATTTCATTATAATTTAAAATAAATTAATAGATATTTTTACTAAACCTTTTCTTATTGATAGATTTTAACTTATTAAATCATAATTAGGTGTCTAGAATTTTTCTTGATGTTAATTAAAATTTTTCTTAGTAGCATAGTATTGTATTTGAATAAATATTTTATTCACATTATTTTATTTAAGATTTTACATATCTATTTTGAGTATTAGTCACATCAAATAGGTTAATTCATCTAGATTTTAAAATTACTACTTTGTAAATCATTGTATGGCTACATGATTACCAAAAAATAAAAGAAATTGTGTCATCTTAATATGTGAAACATTTGAAAACATTCAAGTACTCATTATATTTGATATCTAAAACTTGTTTCAATAACCCTCTAATATTTTAAATCCTATCAACAATGGAAAAAACTAATATAACTGATGGCACATCCTCAAGAAGATTCAAGTGGAAAATAATGCCAAGGAATGTTCTAAGTGGATGGGTAATAGATTCTATATAGCTTGATAGAATGGACATGTTACTTAATAAATTTATCGATCATCAGGGATGGTAATTCATCTTTTATGGAATAAGAACCTTTTTTTGATAAGGATGTATATGAGTTCTAAGACACTGGTGTTTTTCACTAGGGTGATAATGATGAATTAGTCACCACAATAGTGAACCTGAAAATCTTCTCGACAATCTATTTTGCAATGGATGAAGTGTTCAAGTTCCCTTATGAATGCTACATAAACATAATTATATCACGGAACTATGTATATGTGGTCAGTCTGCCTAGGATAATGACGGCTCCGTAGATGTTGAAAAAAAGACAGTGAAGGAACTAGAACCAGAAATAATAGTTCTTATAAATTTCACTCAATCAAACATCGACTGTGGAATGGTGAGTTTGAAAATGTTTTGTTTAAAAATGTTGCTTTATTATATTTATTTATGATTGAGAATATAGTAAATCTAGAAATATAAGTTATGATATTCATGTGGTATGTACAGAATAAGTTTGTAAATTTCTATTCTTTTGGAAGGATTTTAACATTTTTTTTCATAAGGTTGGTACTTTTCTAGATGAAATTATTGAAACCCATTTTCATGGAATAAATCTATATCAAGTATTTTATGGTGAACTGGTTTTTATAGGAATTATACTTTAAATAAGTTAGTGATGAGGAATTCTGAAGAATACATTGGAGTAGACCCTGCTTCGACTCATGGGGAGTCGTCTGGAATGGGATTTTTTCGGTGGTGTTGTAGTTCCTACAATTGTTCCTATCTTGGTAGATAGGAAAGTTTTTTCTATTTATGCATGATATTTTCTAAACAATGAGACTCTTATAGAAAGGAAAATATTAGTAAGTTTTTTTGTTCATTCTATAAGAGAATAGGCTGTTGAAGATATTTCAACCTTTACTTCTAGATCAGTGGTACCTTGTGTTATCCTAGTTTCATCTGGTAGATAATATTTGTTCTCATATATCACAAGATTAGTAATTTTATTCAATTAATAAAAATATAAACAGTTTTGGGTTAAATTTCCATTCCTTAAATATCACTATTTAGTGAGATGAGTGAAAGAATTTGGATTGAATTTATTGATCTTGTTAGTCAAAATGTCATTGATAAATAATAAAACAAGAATAAAATATTGAAACTCAAAAGGTTTCATGTGGAGTAGTAGTATTAGATTCTAAAGAACTTTCACAAGATGATAGACCTAAATTTGATATAAATCAACAAGTCGATGACACTAGAATCATATAAGTTCATCAGGACACTTTTTTTTCTACTCGTGATCAACATAGATGATCAAAAATTCCTACAACTGAATTACATACAAATAATTATAGAGATATAAAAATCTAAATATATATGATTTTTTAATTGGAATCATTCAATGTTTAGTTTCTAGAGTCCATAAATGAAATTAGGAATCTCTATGATCATGCCATCTCAAGAGATGGTGTTAAATAAGTAATGTTTTTAGTTAGGTCTATGTTTGAAAATATGTTAGTGGAACCCTCTACATAAGCCTCAAATCAAATGGATTTTTTCTCAAGTTGATAAGGTATTTTTGGGGGAATATAAATTATCAATTCTACCATAGATTCAATTCAATGTGATCTTTTATCTAGATAAATGGTTTATGATTTTCAAAGTGATTTCATGTGTTCCCCAAAAATTCTATTTGTAAATTGATTGTTATAAGAATGAAATTTTCTCCTTATAAGATATGGTTCTTGAAGTTAAAAATCCTACATATTACATAGAAAAATATTTACTTTTTATCATTACCTGATTAAGAAACGGTTGGATCCCTAGACAATGACTTTTATGCATTGGAAAATAAGTTAAATGATTTATACGATTTGGTTGTAAGAAATTTGAAGACATAATACTTGAAAGGTGATGAAGAAGAGGTTGATGCATTTGTTGAGCCTCATAAATGAATAGTGTATGTAATAGGAAAAGAAATTTTTTCAGTTGATATATTTTCTTAGAATATCAGAAAACTAGTATGAAGTATTGAAGAAGTTTATATTCAGGTGCCCAACTTTCTAAATTTATCCCAGTAGATCTGGAATAGTTATACAACCCTTCTTGATTTATGTAAGAATGAAATCGTAAAAGGGACTGATGATTGTTAGGATTCTTTGTTTCATATTCAAGGGAGACTTCTTCCAATACCTCCCATCATTTATCACTATCCATATTCTTCGCAAAGGATAAAGAAAATCCTTGACCCTGCTGAAATTTATCAAAGGGAAAATATCAGATAACTTTAATATGGTGATATCTCATCAAACTTATCTCAACATCTAATCCCCTTCAATAAGTACTGCTTGGAGTGATTGATTTGGACTTAGAGCATCGTTCTGATGTTGGGTGGTGTTGTTGAAGTGCCCAGATCAGTGTGAATCACTGAGACAGGGAGGGGGTGAATCAGTGATCCCTTAAAACTTTTTTACTAATTGATTCTTTATCAATTAAACCTCTATGGATGGTTAAAGCCTCGATCCACTCTTCATGTATCTCTCACCTTTCCACGAATGATGCAGTAAATGTAAAGGCACTGGACACAAGGATTTACAAGGTTCGGCACCAAAGGCCTACATCCTTTCCATGTTGGTTATACACCCCAACATGGTTTCTTCCATTATAACTTGTTAGAATTACAATGGTCGATACAGAGTCCCACTGTATCTCTCCTGAGTCCCACAGGAGGGTCTTTATACTGCGTCCCACAGTGTTACCAGAGTCCCACTGGCCTGCTCCAGAATCCCACTAAATACTTCTTCTCCCTGAGTCCCACAGGGTCTTCTCTTGGCTCCTCGAGTCGCACGAGTAGCTCTTCTTCACTTTAAGCTTCTTCAAGTATCTTTAGCAGTCTGGGATAAAGACTGCTGGCCTTGCTCTGTACCTCTGATCACTTGAGTTGATCAGGTCTTCTCGTCTTGCTCAGGATTTATCTCCTTCTTCTAAGGATGACCTGGCTTCTCTCCGATTACTGAATACTCAGACAATTGATGTCTTTAATTTCAGTCTGGTCCAGTCTCACATCACTTTAACATCATGCACTGAGTGCATGGAAACTCTGCATCTTCATGCATTGACTGCATGGCTTCTCAAATCTCTTCAAGATCTTCAAGTCTTGGACAACTCAAATGCACACAACCAGATTTGGCTTTGTTCACGTGTGCATGTGCATGCATGCATGAATGCACTTCCCCTTTCCTCTTCTTGGTGCAGTAGACCCACAAAGGGTGTAACACTTTAAGCACACACCTTCTTCAAAATCTTCACACACTTAATTCTATTTGTTTACACACTTAAAAGTGTGTTGTACTTTGTGTGGGTCTTCTCCTCTTCTTCTAAGTGAGCACACACTTCTTGTGAACACACATAGCCTTCAGCCACTTCTTTAATTTGCACACACAATTTGTTCTTTTAATTTGTTCTTCAAAGTGTGCACACACAAGGCACTAAAGGCCTCGGGTTCTCCCTCTTTGAACAAGCCACTGCCCGTAGGTGTTCTTGTCTTCTTGGCACACAAGCACAAAGGCTCGGCCTTCCTTCTCTTCTTGCACACACCCAAGGCTACTGCCTCTTCTTCAAATGCACACACAAGGTGTGTTCTTCAATTTGGCACAACCAAAATGTGTCTTCACTTGATGCACACACCCACTGTCAGTAGGTGGTCTTCTTCACTTGATCTCAAAGGAGGCGCGCAAGTCCTCAAGGTGCAAGTCAGGTGGCGCGCAAGGGTCAAGCGGCCTCTTCTCCTTTTCTTCAGATGCACAAGTTCACAAGGCACAAACGGCGTGCAAGCTCCTCCTGCTGTGTAAGTTCGTGGGCAGAGAGGTTAATGGCCTTGAGCGCGCAAGTGTGCGGCTCGGCTCCTTCCTGTCACGCAAGGGAGGCGCGCAGGGACCCCTTCTTCTTGTCGCGTAAAGGTATTGCGCGCAAGGAACTCAGCCACGCAAGTGGTATTTGCGCGGTGGCTTCAAATCTTCGCGAGGCACATACGGCACTCACGGGACTTCGAGTTTTCAACAGATCAGCAAGAAAAAACGATAGCATGGGATCTCCTTTTATAGGCAGAGAAGCCTCATATCATCCACGTGTGATAATTCCAAATCCCCGAAAGTTTCGGTTCTTTTAAAAACTTTCCAAATCTTGAATTTACTCTCTGTTTCACGCGGGCTCATTTATTTTTCGCTCCTTCTCATGCATGAGTCGCGGAACGTGTGCATGGCATCTGTTTAGGCCATCCCATGCAAAACACGAACACCACATGGCCTCGGCAACTTCGTTTTGCCTCGGCCTTGTTCGAAATCCTCATTACCTTGCATGCATGCTTATTTTATTGCATGGTTAGGTTCAGTTGGGCCAGACGAACTCAATGGTGTCTTCATCTTCGTCGGAGGTGGCCGGAATCTCGAAATCATCCCTCGGATGGCGCCTGGTTCGTTGGAGGCTCGCGGGTGGCTTCGTTCGAGCTCGAGGAAGGAGACGGACGGGGAGCCGTCGGATCAGGCGATCAAATAACCTTGGACGGCCTGGATCAAATCACGAATGGCGTGATGCATCGGGCGGCCGAGATCCGGCGCGCGATCAATCGAGCGGCCAGGATTCGCTCCTGGAAATTTTTCCGCGTCCTACATCGAAACGGCGAGCATATTTTCCGCGCTTTATCACCCTGGCGCTGCCGGCTTCCCTTCAGTTGCACTTCTCCCCTCCCGGTGCCACCCCGCACCGGGTTCTCTCTGCGGGCGCGCTCTTGCGCCCACTCTGCTCCCTTCGAGCGCGCCACTGGCGCCCACTATGCTCCTTCGGGCGCGCGCTCTGGCGCCCATGCTGCGCAGGACCTGATCCCCTGTGTGGCCCGGCGTACACACGGCCGCGGCCTCTCGGGCTGGCCCCATGGGATCCCCTTGGGCGTGGTGACCTAGTCCCACATGTGCCTTGGGTTGAACCCTTAAGGCTGGCCCTTGGTGGCTAATTTTTTGCTTGAATATACACTAAGTAAACAAAGTACTTAAGTGTAAAATGCCAAATGCCACTTCTTCCTTCTTCATTTTTCTTCTTCATTAGAATTCCTCCATCCTCCTCACATATACTCAATACATAGAATGTGGAATTCCCGAAGGGTCTTCTTCATCAACTGAGCTCCTGAATCACAGAATATTCAATGTTCTTCATTGATCCAATCAGAGATCAATTGGATCTTCTTCTAATTCTCATGCACTAAGTGTTAGTGCATGGACTTCATTAATCCACTTCATCCACTTAGAAATTGTGTATGGATCCCATTCAACTCCTCATGCATTGTCAATACAATTCATGGTCTTCAAACATTGGTGTGACATTGTATCCAGTTGATACAAGTTCTTTGAACTTAAAGATCAGCTCATCAATCGTCTGATTTACATAGAGAATGTTTCAACCACAACATCCTTTGTCACTTAGTGAATCACCTAAGTGACATGTCTCTAAATACCATGGCCATTCTCCATTCATCACCAACACCATCACATCCTTTGTCATTCACATATTGAACCTTCTTGACATCCATCCATTCATTCCTTGACAACAACATACCTCATTGACAACAAATGCAACACAGTGCACTTCAATCTCCCCCTTTGTATTTGTTGGCAATACACTTCTTTAGCACATATGAATGGGTCAATATGTGTGCCAATATTTCTCCCCCTTATTGGCAATCAAATGCAAAGGTGTGGTGTGGTTATCTTTCAAATATCTCTTCCTCCCTTTGAAAAGTATTTTCTTGAAAAACACTGAGAGAGGGATGATGTCACATGTTCTCTTTAGCAAAGAACCTTTAGTAAATCAACTCTAAGTCTACTTGGGCTAACCCGGTGTAGAAAACAAGAGTGATGTAACCAAGGAACTCAATGTTGTCCAACATTCATTGTACATGTGAAATCATGCTTCAGGGGTTTGAAATTTTTCAGATATAACAATGAATTGCTAAATCCTGCACATACTTCACAAAACCCATTAGAAAGTTCAGGTGCAAAGATAAAGCTCCCCCTTTCAACCATTTTTCTTCAATCAATACTCCCCCTTAATTGTCATGATGAATGAAATTAAGAATCAAGGGATGAAAGTATGATTGGAATACCTTCAGCTTTTCTAAAGATGGTATTAATCTCAAAATCCCATCTTCTTCAGATTGGCTCCCCCTCAAGGGGTGCACTCCATTCTGTCCAAACCACTCTCCAGATGAGAATGATCATCATCTTCAATTCCCTGCAATGTTAGCACATGTAAATACCAAAAGTATAAGGGAATAAGATGGAACCTCCTTGGTTCATCAATGTGAACAACAAGGTTGAGAAGATTCTCTCAACCGAGATGTCCCATTTTCACCATTCTTCACACTTGCACATTTGATCTTCAATGATGTTTGTGCTGGTGTGGATCTCAACACATCTTCATGTGAAATCTTATTCTTCCCTTTTGCCTTAGCAATTGCCAGAACTTCATCTTCAGCTCCTTGCAGATCTTTGGAAAGTTGCAACTGATTTGGCCATATGACAAGTAAGTCACTTGGAAGTGTGGCCTCAGTTCTGGAAGTTTCACATGGTTCCTCTGATGCTGTCAAGCTACCTCTCTTAGGCAACTTGTTTTCAATCAATCCCTTCTGCTTCTTTTGGATTGATTTTCTGTTTGAGTCCAGTCTGCCTCTATTGAATTTCATGGATTCTTTACAAAGATCCATGGTATGGCCTTTCTTTCCACAGTAGAAGCATGTTTTCTTGGTGGCTCTTCTTGATGCATCACCCTTCTTGGATTTAGACTCCAAGGACTTCTTTTCCTTTTTCATAATCTTCTTGGGAGCATCTTCCACTTTCTTATGCTTGCTTCCCAAGGATTCCATTTTAGCCAGGTTCAGTGATCTTCTCTTCTTTTTAGCTCTGGATACAGTTGCAGATTGACATGTATCTTTTTGATCACTTTTGCAATCATCCCAGATGTTGTCAAGTAATCCAAATCTATTTGCAGTAAACAGATGTCTCTGGACCTGTGGATGCTGCTTCTTTTCCTCTGGCTTTCTCCCCCTTAGCATGGGCTTCCTTTGTGCTTTTACATTCAGTGGATTGTACCAACAATTCTTTGCACAGTGCCCATACTTATTACAACACCAACATTGACCCACAAATCTTGACCTATTCAGTCCTTCTGATTGTAGGGTACTTTTCTTGACTTGTTGTGCTATTTCAGGAGAGCTTTATTTCATCATTGACTTCATCCATACTTGTTCAGAGTTATTCTTCCATCGTGCAATTTTTGTGGAAACACATTTAGAAGCATGAGTACAAGATGGGATGGATGGTACATTCTTTTTAGAAGATGTTGCCCTTTCATTAGAGGATGTCTTTCTTTTAGAATCATCCTTCTCAAAGCTCACTTGAGTAGAAACATTTCTTCTTTTAGCTGACTGGGAGGCTTCAGCTTTGGGTGATTGCAGATTTTTCAATATCACCTCTAGTTCGAAGCATTTCATATTGAGGGAGTTCTTCTCATCCTCAATAGTTCTTAGCCTTCCTTCCCAATTTTCTTTCAGCTGTTCTAACTGGTCTTCATGCACCTTCTTCAAATCTAGTAATGAATTGTCAAGCTCCTTCACCATTTTGACTTTGTCTTCAAGTTGAGCATCTCTGACATTCATTGAAACTTTGTGCCTCTTTTCCAGTGCATGGAAAACATCTTTGATCATTATCATAAAGATTTCTTTCTCAGAAAGGCTTCTTTGCAATTCTTCAGCAGTGTCTTCATATCTTTCATTGCAAATAGAAACGGTTTCATCCTTAGCCTTCACCAGCTTTCTGAGAGTGTTGGTTATGCCAACCCTTTTTGCCAACTGATCTTCCATTGTATTGGCTTCTTCTTCTAGCTGTAATTTTTATTCTTGAAGATCAAGGATGCTTGTATCTATACACATTGCCACTTCCTTGGGGACTGCCTTCTGAAGATATTCGATTGCACTTTGAAGATCTTTCATTGTTCCAACTTCATCACAGCTAGGACAGGCTTTCTTCATCTTCTTGGCCTGTTTCTTCTTTATATTTTTCTGAGTCTTGGCAGATATCTCCATTTGAGGCTGGTTACTCATTTCCTCAAATCTGCACTTCATAAAGGCTCTCTTGGATCTTTTAGAGGTAACCTTCCCTCTGATACCAATTGAAGTGCCCAGATCAGTGTGAATCACTGAGAGGGGGAGGGGGTGAATCAGTGATCCATTAAAACTTTTTTACTAATTGGTTCTTTATCAATTAAACCTCTATGGCTGGTTAAAGCCTCGATCCACTCTTCTTGTATCTCTCACCTTTCTACGAATGATGCAGTAAATGTAAAGGCACTGGACACAAGGATTTACAAGGTTCGGCACCAAAGGCCTACATCCTTTCCATGTTGGTTATACACCCCAACATGGTTTCTTCCATTATAACTTGTTAGAATTACAATGGTCGATACAGAGTCCCACTGTATCTCTCATGAGTCCCACAGGAGGGTCTTTATACTGCGTCCCACAGTGTTACCAGAGTCCCACTGGCCTGCTCCAGAATCCCACTGAAGACTTCTTCTCCCTGAGTCCCACAGGGTCTTCTCTTGGCTCCTCGAGTCACACGAGTAGCTCTTATTCACTTTAAGCTTCTTCAAGTATCTTCAGCAGTCTGGGATAAAGACTGCTGGCCTTGCTCTGTACCTCCGATCACTTGAGTTGATCAGGTCTTCTCGTCTTGCTCAGGATTTATCTCCTTCTTCTAAGGATGACCTGGCTTCTCTCCAATTACTGAATACTCAGACAATTGATGTCTTTAATTTCAGTCTGGTCCAGTCTCACATCACTTCAACATCATGCACTGAGTGCATGGCAACTCTTCATCTTCATGCATTGACTGCATGGCTTCTCAAATCTCTTCAAGATCTTCAAGTCTTGGATAACTCAAATGCACACAACCAGATTTGGCTTTGTTCACGTGTGCATGTGCATGCATGCATGCATGCACTTCCCCTTTCCTCTTCTTGGTGCAGTAGACCCACAAAGGGTGTAACACTTTAAGCACACACCTTCTTCAAAATCTTCACACACTTAATTCTATTTGTTTACACACTTAAAAGTGTGTTGTACTTTGTGTGGGTCTTCTCCTCTTCTTCTAAGTGAGCACACACTTCTTGTGCACACACATAGCCTTCGGCCACTTCTTTAATTTGCACACACAATTTGTTCTTTTAATTTGTTCTTCAAAGTGTGCACACACAAGGCACTAAAGGCCTCGGGTTCTCCCTCTTTGCACAAGCCACTGCCCGTAGGTGTTCTTGTCTTCTTGGCACACAAGCACAAAGGATCGGCCTTCCTTCTCTTCTTGCACACACCCAAGGCTACTGCCTCTTCTTCAAATGCACACACAAGGTGTGTTCTTCAATTTGGCACAACCAAAATGTGTCTTCACTTGATGCACACACCCACTGTCAGTAGGTGGTCTTCTTCACTTGATCTCAAAGGAGGCGCGCAAGTCCTCAAGGTGCAAGTCAGGTGGCGCGCAAGGGTCAAGCGGCCTCTTCTCCTTTTCTTCAGATGCACAAGTGCACAAGGCACAAACGGCGTGCAAGCTCCTCCTGCCATGTAAGTTCGTGGGCAGAGAGGTTAATGGCCTTGAGCGCGCAAGTGTGCGGCTCGGCTCCTTCCTGTCACGCAAGGGAGGCGCGCAGGGACCCCTTCTTCTTGTCGCGCAAAGGTATTGCGTGCAAGGAACTCAGCCACGCAAGTGGTATTTGCGCGGTGGCTTCAAAACTTCGTGAGGCACATACGGCACTCACGGGACTTCGAGTTTTCAACAGATCAGCAAGCAAAAACGAGAGCATGGGCTCTCCTTTTATAAGCAGAGAAGCCTTATATCATCCGCGTGTGATAATTCCAAATCCCCGAAAGTTTCGGTTCTTTTAAAAACTTTCCAAATCTTGAATTTACTCTCTGTTTCACGCGGGCTCATTTATTTTTCGCTCCTTCTCATGCATGAGTCGCGGAACGTGTGCATGGCCTTTGTTTAGGCCATCCCATGCAAAACACGAACACCACATGGCCTCGGCAACTTCGTTTTGCCTCGGCCTTGTTCTAAATCCTCATTACCTTGCATGCATGCTTATTTTATTGCATGGTTAGGTTCAGTTGGGCCAGACGAACTCAATGGTGTCTTCATCTTCGTCGGAGGTGACTGGAATCTCGAAATCATCCCTCGGATGGCGCCTGGTTCGTTGGAGGCTCGCGGGTGGCTTCGTTCGAGCTCGAGGAAGGAGATGGACGGGGAGCCGTCGGATCAGGCGATCAAATAACCTTGGACGGCCTGGATCAGATCGCGAATGGCGCGATGCATCGGGCGGCCGAGATCCGGCGCGCGATCAATCGAGCGGCCAGGATTCGCTCCTGGAAATTTTTCCGCGTCCCACATCGAAACGGCGAGCGGATTTTCCGCGCTTTATCACCCTGGCGTTGCCGGATTCCCTTCAGTTGCACTTCTCCCCTCCCGGTGCCGCCCCGCACCGGGTTCTCTCTGCGGGCGCGCTCTTGCGCCCACTCTACTCCCTACGGGCGCGCCACTGGCACCCACTATGCTCCTTCGGGTGCGCGCTCTGGCACCCATGCTGCGCAGGACCTGATCCCCTGCGTGGCCCGGCTTACACACGGCCGCGGCCTCTCGGGCTGGCCTCATGGGATCCCCTTGTGCGTGGTGACCTAGTCCCACATGTGCCTTGGGTTGAACCCTTAAGGCTGGCCCTTGGTGGCTAATTTTTTTCTTGAATATACACTAAGTATACAAAGTACTTAAGTGTAAAATGACAAATGCCACTTCTTCCTTCTTCATTTTTCTTCTTCATTAGAATTCCTCCATCCTCCTCACATATACTCAATACATAGAATGTGGAATTCCCGAAGGGTCTTCTTCATCAACCGAGCTCCTGAATCACAGAATCTTCAGTGTTCTTCATTGATCCAATCATAGATCAATTGGATCTTCTTCTAATTCTCATGCACTAAGTGTTAGTGCATGGACTTCTTTAATCCACTTCATCCACTTAGAAATTGTGGATGGATCCCATTCAACTCCTCATGCATTGTCAATACAATGCATGGTCTTCAAACATTGGTGTGACATTGTATCCAGTTGATACAAGTTCTTTGAACTTAAAGATCAGCTCATCAATCGTCTGATTTACATAGAGAATTTTTCAACCACAACATCCTATGTCACTTAGTGAATCTCCTAAGTGACAGGTCTCTAAGTACCATGGCCATTCTCCATTCATCACCAACACCATCACATCCTTTGTCATTCACATATTGAACCTTCTTGACATCCATCCATTCATTCCTTGACAACAACATACCTCATTGACAACAAATGCAACACAGTGCACTTCGGTTGTTAGAGAAATATCTAATACTCCTCAGACTTCATCCTCTTTACCCTTTTTCAAATCACTATCTTTCATGAAACCACCTCTAAAGCATCATTTCACTTTATAGAGTTGGCCCACTTTCTCTTTTCCATTTTTCATGACAGGTTTCTAGGTTGGATGTGAATTTTGTACACATTTCAATCACATTTGGTTAAATGGTTTTGCAAAATCATTTGAATGCTTTCATGATTATTTTTCATGTTTTTAATTCATTTTTATCATTCATAATAAATATTTTGGGAATATGTTTTCAATATGACTATATATTGTTTATAAAATATATTTATTATTCTGTTTTATGATTTATTTCACTCTTTACTTTATATTATACTATTTTTTTGAATCTTCTTATCTATACAATCAATATTTTTCTATTTTAATCTTAGTTGGTGTTCTCTATATATGTCTTGTGTTTCCTTAATTACTAAATAATCTCTGCTACTTGTTTTCTTCAAGACATATTCATTCCAAATTATGTACTCAATCAGTTATATTAACTATTTAAAAAATTCCTCATGAAATATTGATTTTATTCCTTTATTCACGTCTTTATATATGACACAAATGAGATAATAAAAGGAGAATGAAAAATTTTAAAGTTTTAAAATTTTATTTTGGAAAGAAGAAAAAGGGGAATAAACAAATTTAAAATATATATTTATTTTAAATAGGGAGAAGAAAAAGGAAGAATATACAATTTAAATTTTTTCATGGATAATAATACAAAACATAAAATTTTGGTTTAGGGATCCTTTTGTGATGTTTTTTTCGATTCAATGGGTTTTATGATCATAAAAATGGGGATATTATTAGAGAGACTTATGTTTTTCAAACATATCTCTATTTTTATGTGTTTTTTAATGATTCACAAAATAATTATTTTTTTAACTAGTTTACCTTAAGTGTTTCAGAATATTTTTTTATCAATGAAATTTATTTTATGCTGACTATATAAGTGATTATCTTAAGATGTGTGAAGTATTCATCCTATATTAAATTATTTCATCTTATAATAATCGAATATCTAAAATAATATATTTTGTCTACATATGAATACTATAATAACAATAACAAAGAACACCTATACATATTCAATATCATATACATCAATTTCATGATGTATTTTCATATCTATCAACTGCAATCAAAGATCATCCTAAGTAGTTCCATGAAGACTTTCATCTTCTCATGACGTATCATTAACTACCATCAATTGTTTCTTGAAACTGTGTGTTGTAATAGGTTTTCAAATTTTTATTCATATCCTTTATTACACTCATCATAAGATAATTTTTTAAGGCCATTAATAAGTATTCTAAAGGTAAATCCTAGTTGAAATATCTTAGACCTTTGTAATAAGATGTAGCTTCTTATACTTAGCTGGTATCCCCCCCAAAAGGGTTGTTATAGTGAAAATAACCAAAGTCATAAAGTATAGTTTGGTGGATTAGAATGGGGGATTTTGGTTCCACAAAACACTATAAATATTTTGTGTTCAATCTCTTTTTTTTAAGATTTTATATTTTTACTTCTGGTTCATATTAAAGAAAATATTTGTTCTCATAATCCATGAAGAGTGAGTTTTTCTATAAGAAATGTTTAGGAACTCAATTCACCCCTCATGAGTTTTCAGTTATCCACTATCTAGGATAATATACTGAGTTTATAATTGATTGATAAATGTTCATGAAACATTTATTACATAATATTAAATTTCAATATTAGAAATACCTTTTAGTGAATTTATATTTCATTCCTTATGGATTAAAAATAATGTGTTTATTTAGCTATCATAAGACTAATTTAAATAAGTGTTTATAAATTACAAAATACGGGTAATTATAAAATTTTTTATATTTAAAGATTTTAAATTGTTCATAATTTTTAATTTAAATATTTAAAATTAAGGTCCTTATTTGGGATATTTTTTAAACATAATAAAAATATTTTTTCTGGTATATTTTATCAATGTTCAAATAATGTTAAGTATATTATACTTAAATTATGTAAATTGTTTATATAATATAACTGTAACATCCCTATCTTTTGGTGTGAGTCAAATTATTGTACCATTTTTGAGTTTTCATTGTTTTGTGGGTAGACCAACTCTTTTATTGTTTATCGAGACTCAATTATGAGAGTTTCCTTAACCAAGGGGTTTCCGGTGCTTTAGTGGCTAAAAACCCAAGCTTCTAAGGTGCACAAATTGGTGCGTTTCATTTGGTTAAATTGTGCATCCACCTAGAAGAAATAGTACAACCCTCTAGGTGATCTATGTCAAGTTTTGCAAATTATAAAAGTGGGAAAAATATCCATGAAGCCATGTCTGTAATTTTTAACAGAGGGATCGCACAGGGTTTGTGCACGGTATGTAAAACCATGCACATAAATTGTGTGAACCTAGTACTTAGGTAGTGGGAATCGTACAATTATCACATAGTTTTCCAAATCATTTGAGCAAACCATGAAACCCATCGAAAGACTAAAAAGTTTATTTCCCCTTCTACACTATTGCTTTTACTCCCCCTTCTTTCTTATCCTTTGGTTATTCACATAAAGGGTTCCTCCTCCCTTTATCTTCATCTAGGATTTGATCCATCTCTCCCATCTATACTCCATTTTTCAAGATGTCAGGTGCATTGGAATCGCACAGGTGAGTGATTTTATCCTCTTTCTTCTATTTTTCCTTTTCTTTCACCTTATGAGGCACTAATTCCTTGAAATCCAATTTACCCTATTTTCATGGAGTTCATCTTAAACGATGATTTCTTCTTAATCAGTTCAAGTTTGGGGATAATATCGGATTAGTATACGTTTACCAACATGAGTAAGGTGGTTCTTATATTTATTTTTTATTTTGCATTTGTTTTGGTTGTACAGCTTTGATCACTCTATTTGGAAGTATGAGGAAATCCCTAATAATTTAGTGGTTGTATTTTAATTAATGAATTGATCCTATGAGATGCTTATGGGAAGGATCAACAAGACTACAGGTTGTTTAAGACTAGTGAGAGTCTTTTGAACTTGGGTAGATTAGGATGGGGTCTATTATTTATTAAATTATTTTATTTTAAATTAATTATATTGATTGATTGAGTACTATGGGAATGTGAAAAGCTCAGCATAAGGATTGATATGGTGTTGGGAATCTCTTATCAGTTGATTTAATCTTCATGAAGGGATTAGATTGAGGGAAAGTGGGTGATGTTGATCACTGGTTGGGCATCTTGGTCATCAGGATGAGGTAATGATGTCGTCATGATATGGGCACTACCCATGTGATTTTTGATGGTGATTTCCATCATATTGAGTGACATGATATTATGGGAATGAGGTGTCAGATTATGTTTCTTATGGATGTATTTGGGGATTTATTCTCACTTGTGTGGGCTAATGCTCCATTTTTAGTCATTTTCACATAGGATGACTCGGGTGATGAGGTTTTATTGACCACTTATGTTGGTATAGGCCTCTATTAGTTGCAACTAAGGTTTTTTTGGAGGTTCTTGTCGTAGAAATACATGGGGATCGTGAGGAGATATCAGTTGATGATTATAAGACCGTCGGTTTTTGGATGAGACTCAGCTTATCATTTAAGGTTGTCAGACAATGTCTATTTGGAAAGACACACATTTTTGTGCCTCAGGACATTGAGATTCAAACCAATGGGAGATTCTGGATAAGGGGACTGAGGGACCATGTTTTTATTATTTGGGCATAACTTTTTGTACATAGATACTTATTATATACATGATCTTTCTATTGGCACAAGGGGTTGGTGGAATCTATTAGAGGTGGAACCAGATTGTTCACCTGGTTTCACATTCATTAGAGGAGCCCCTAAGAATTAAGCTAAGGATCTTATCCACTGAAGTTATACCTACAATGCCTAAAGCATGTGATTTATTCCCTATGACTATTGAGAACAAGGGAACCAAGTTTGATTATATTATATGCATGTTCTATTTTGTTTACTTTTTAGTACACTCATGCTTAATCACATATGCTTAATCACAAATTGGTGGTGGCCTACTAAGATTTTTTATCAGAGCCTACGCAATCCCTTTGGGCATGTGTAGACTTTATGGATATGAATTTAGGTAAGGGTTTGGGCTCAAGATAAAGATATTATTGTTTTAGTTGGAATGGTATGTAAGTTAAGGGTCCATGGTTTCATTCCTCAACTAGAGTTTCATTTTTGAGTTTTTATTTTGTATTAGATTGATATTATATGTGTATATAGTGGTCATAAATTGGTGACCTTTCTATTTATTATCTTCTTTGACCTTATATGGATTCATGTTTTTCTTTAATGGCTAAAAATAGTATAATATAAAGTTTAATTCTGAAAATGGTTTATTTTGAGATGGTTTTTTATTGTTATTATTGATGTTTGGATTCCTCCATGGGTGGGATACTGGTCCAGTGTCTTTATGGTATTTTATGTTGCTTTATATTTATATAAACCATTGTTATATTCATATCCAGAGGTTAATGTCTTCCCACCACAAACCCCTTACACCTTCACTGCTTTTTGAAAGACTTTTATGTATGGAGAGGCACCCCTAAGGCCTAATGGCCAACTATACCTGAGCGCCATTGAGTGGAAAACCAGGTTGGGGTGATACAAATGGTACCATAATAGTTCTTGACTAATAATCGGTAGCAACGTTCAGATGGATAATAATGTTATCAAAATTTGTTCATTTCTTGTTTGGTCTTACTATTTGGGATATGGTTGAACAAAGATTAAGATGTTTTCATAACTGTTTTTAGAAGAAATATTTAGGTGCCTATAGCCCCATGCACGGGGGAGAGACTAAGTTACCCATGCTGGGAATTGTTATCCTACTTTTCTCTGATTACAGTAGATATGATTTCCCCCTCTAGTGTTGCACTTGGATGTGATTATTAGATATTGTGACATGTAAACCCTAACATTTTTTAGTAAGGGAGGAGTTATTTTACCTTTATCCTAGAATTAAAAGAGAGTCTTATTTATGATTTGGATTAGCATATGAAAATTTATTTGTATTCCTGTGCAGTAATAAATTGTTTTTTGGTTTCCATTGTGTACTGGGATTTCTCTAAGAGGGGTTGGGTTGTTTAAAGTGTCAAAAAAGGAAGCTATGTAGTGTTTTACTACCTAGACTCTCATTGGTTACATTATACTCAATTATGTTGGCCATGTGATTCTAATGAAACTTGTTTGTGATATGGTATATATATGTGTTTGCACCAAACTCTTATAGGATCATGCACAGATGATGATATGGGGTGATATTGATCACCAAGTTGGGAAATGAGGTTATCAGATTAGGGTGACATGGTTCATCAGGATGGATGTGGCCTGAGACATATGTGATACATGTCTCTGATATGTGTGGGTAAGGTGTCAGGAGACCAGATGTCATGTGAAATGGATATGATGGGGAAGGGTAAGGGTAGTGAGATCACACATCCTGTTACTGATTTCTCTATCTGTGATATGTGTGTGTGTGTGTGTGTTTGTGTGTGTGAGACCATTATATTGTTATTCAATATGATTCCAACTAGATGATCTCCAATGAAGCATTATGAGGATTATGTTTTGATTCAACAACAGCCTGCATAGGTTGAGACTACTGAGGGTCAGTCTAAGGCCTCATAGAGATAGGGAGATCATAAGCTATAGGTATAGGATTAGGTACAGGCTTCAGTGCAGGTGGGTTATCCACAATATTTGAAATCTTTTGGGTTGTGGATTGACAAAAATATTATATTGATCCTAGTACATTTCTTTCAAGGGATTTTTAGGGTATATAAGGGAGTGGAGTCTTCCATGGAATACCTGAATCAAGAGTTATAGTCACCAAAACAACCACTATTTCAAGGTGATTGTCATCCATAGGAGGATGATAACTGTATCGAGTTGATGCATATGATCTTTGAGTAGCATGAGACACCCCCAGGGTGGATAGTGAAAATGAATACATACAAGATAGTAGGAATAGAAATGTTCTGGCAGGACATGCAGGTCCAAGAAGGCAGACATTAGGAACTATCCTAAGAGGATTTTGAGGATAGGTTCATCGAGAACTTCTTCTCAGAGATGATAATGGAGGATATATCACAGGATTATTTGAGCATATAGTAGGGAGACATTTCCATCACACACTATACAGTGAAATTCACCAAGTTGTCTCATTTCACACCCTGTATGGCGGGTGAAGACACCTTGAGGGAGAGGCATTTTGAGGACAGTTTACAGCTCCCCATTTGAGTGTAGGTAAACATCTTCATGTTACACTCATTCTTAGATATGTTTAATTAGGTGATCATATTCAAGGGAACTTTGATAGAATGATCGTACTCGAGTCAAGTGAAGGTGTTAAGTGATACAGTGGTGATGCTTTAGATATTAGGAAGTGAGGCTCAAAGGAGTATTAATAGGAAGTTCATGCTAAAGACTTGAGTAGACCACCTTAGAGTGGATCTTCTATGGTGTGCTTCTAGTGTGGTATGTTGGGTCATGTGGGGATGTAGTGTGATAAAGTACCAAAGGAGTGTTGATAATGAAAATTGTTTGATCACCTTGAGAGGTTCTACAGGGGGCCCTCTCAAACATCTAATAAGAAAGGACCTAGGTAGACTCATAGTTTGGAAACTGGAACAGGGATATTAGAAAGATCTGGTAGCCAGGAGTTTTCTATATGTGGAGGTCATGGTAGAGACAATGGGACCCAGTAGCTAGGTCAGTGGTTGGTAGTTGGTGCAGCACCGTAGGGAGGTCTGGACTCAGGTATCCAAGATTTAGGCTAGGTGCACGAAATGGATCTTCTAGTTATATATCATTTTGGGGACTTGATTACTATCAGAGATACGCCATGGTTATGACTAAGGTTCATTTTTTTAGCACGACCCTTGTGCATACATGTCCATTTTGGTTACACAAGGTGTAAGTAATGTATCTATTGACTAAACAGACAATAGTTAGTATGTTAGAATTAGTTATATATATTTATATATATATGTGTGTGTGTGTGTGTGTGTAAGAGAGAGAGAGAGGTTTATAGAACTTGGATCATTTATGAGCATCGTTGGGTGTGTGGATTTTGAGGTGCATTGAAATCTAGAAATTTTTGTGTTGTGGGAATTATTTGAGGTGCGACTCACTAAAAATGATTTGATAATCATATGAGATGTGGGACCTCATAAGTGTCATGCGCGACATGAACACGAGGCAGGAATCTGCTGAGATATAGGTCATGATGGGGGTCGGGTATGACATAAGAGTACCAGATGAAGTAAAATATTGATTATGTGTCCTGGTATAAATTTTGTGTCTTGGTATGGTTGATTAACCATTGGTTTTATTTGAGTTTAGGGTTAGGATATGACAAGGGTAGGTAACTCCTAAGGTGGGGATCCCTTGAGGTGGTTGACCTATATCCTTTATGACCGGGTTAGTCAAGGTAAATTTTAAATAGTTGGGTATGTTTGATATCATCTCGGCTTTATTCTAAATATATCGTGGGAAATATTTGTTATGTAGGGGATATTTTAACATCCCATGTTTTTGGAGCATGGTGAATTCCTCACCCGTTTTTAATTTTCAGAGTTTGGTGGGTAGACCAACTCTTTTCTTATTTATCAAAACTCAATTCTGAGAGTTTACTTAACCCAATTACTTGATTTTGTATGGAATTACAGTATTGGAAAATGAATTGATGTTTTTTCATGTGTTTTGGGTGCATCAAAGGCTGAAAACCCGTGTTTTTAGGGTTCACAGATGGGGGTACATAATTTTGAAAAACTGTGCGACATCCAAGGAGAAACAATGTGGTCCTCCAAGAGATCTGTGCATGGTTTGACAAACCTTGTAGGATGGTTTTAAATCCATGTGGTCGTGTCATAAATATTTGTATAGGGCCCAAACACAGTTTGCTTGTAGTTTGGAAAATAGTGTGCATGATCTATGTGAGCGTAGATCTTGGGAAGTGGGCACTACATGGATTGTGAATAGTTTTCCAAACATTACAAGAAAACCGGGAGTCCCGTTAAAAGTGTGATAAGTCAAATTTTTCATCCTACCCTGTTTCTCATAATCCCCCTTATTTCTTCTTCTTTGGTCATTCACAACTAGGGGTTCATCCTCACTTTCTATTCCACTAGGCTTCGAGCTATCTCTCCCATCCAGACTTTGTTCTTCAAGTTATCATGTGTGTTGGAACCACATCATTGAGTTCTTATATCCTAAAAATTGGTTTTTTATTTTCTCTCTCCATATCGAGCACTAAATCCATGTGACCTAATTTACCCTATTTTACGGGCATTCAACCAGAACACTGATTTCTTTTGAATCGGATTGAGTTAGAGGCTAATATTTGATGGGTGGATGTATACCAACAAGAGGTGTGTGTTTATTATCATTCCTTATTATTTTGAGAGTGTTTTGGGGGTGTGTATTTGATCATGTTGTTCAGTGGTCTGATAGAGACCCTAATAATTTAATGGTTGTCTTTTAACTAATGAATTGACCCTATGAGATGTCTATGGGAATGTTGAATCAAGACTACAAGTGGTTTCATCCCAATGGGAGGCTTTGAACCATTGGAATATTAGGAAAAGTGTGTTACTTATTAAATTGAATTTTCTTTAAATTAATTATGTTTATTGGTTGATTTTTATGGGAATGTGAAGATCTCATCTCAAGGATTAATATTGAAATGGTCATCTAGTATGAGGTAATATAATCATCATGACGGGCTTGGCCCAAGGCATATTGTGTGATTTTGATCCTTGGTTAATCAAATTGGTCATCGATATGAGGTGGAAATGTCATCAGGATATGGGCATGTCCCATTTGATTTTGGATTGTGATGTCCATAAAATTTTGAGACATAGTCACAGGGGAATGAGGTACTAGATGATGCGGCTTAGGGACTTATTTCTTTATTACCTATCACTCGTGTTGGTTAATGTTTCATTTGTATTTGTGTGCACCTAGTATGACTCAAATGATGAGGTGGTATTGGCCACTCATATGGGTAAAATCCTCCATTAGTTATGTATTAGGTTCTTATTTTTAGTTTATTTCTATTCAAATCCATGGAGATAGTGAGGATCCATCGGTTGACGGTGTTGAGTCCATTGATTGGTGGATGGGGTTCATTTTATCATTTGAGGCCATCGGGATGGAACTATTTGGGAGGAAAGATATTACTCTTCTTCAAGATTTTGGTATTTTTATAGATGGGACCTTTTGGAATAGGGATTTCACAAACCGGGTATTTAATATTTGGGAATTCATTTTTGGTTATTAGTAATTACTTTGGAGATGAGGTGTCAGTCAGCACAAGGTGTCGGGTGAATTCTATTAGAGTTGGAACCCAAGGGTTCACCTAGTTTTACTTTCATCAAAGTATTACATGGGATTTAGTCTAATAATCATCTCCAATATAGTTATACCGAATATTACTGAAGATAGGGATTGCTTCCTTATGGATATTAAGCACAAAGGGATGTAAGTTTGATTATATTACATACATTTTCTATTTTCATTACATTTTAGTACACACATTCTTCATCACATATGTAAGATAGGCACATGTTGGTGGTGGCATACTGAGATTCTTTTTCGCACCCTATATAGGACCTTCAGGACATGTGTGTAATTTTTAGATTTTCATTCAGGTATAGGTTTAGGATCAGGAGTTGGCATGGGATAGAAGGTATGGGGCCATGTTTTCTTACCTCAACTAATTTTTCTTTTTTGAGTTTTTATTTGGTATCACCATGCTATTATATTTACTTAGTGTGTTCATACATTGGTGGCCTTTATGTTTATTACCTTGTATGGCCTAATATGGATTCATATTTTTCATTAGTCACTAAAAATTGTATCTAAGTGTGTTTAATTATGCAAATGGTTTATTTTAAGCTTGTTTATTATTATTATTGATGCTTGTGCTTCCTCCATGAGAAGGATACTAGTATAGTGTCTTTATAGTCTTTTATAATGCTTTATATTTATATAGAACATATTTATATTCATATCCAGAGGGTATAGTTTTCCCATTATCACCTCTTTACACCCTCACTGCTAGTCATTAGCCTTTGGCATATGGTAAGGTGTGCCTAAGGCCTAATGGCCAATCTGCCTAAAGCATTGTTGAGTGGAACACCGATTTGGGGCACTATAATAAATTTAATTATAAAATAATTATAATTAAAAAAACATTACATATAATTGTATTAATGTGTCATGTAATGAAAAATTTGAATGATATCATATTAAAAAATGAATATAAATTATATATATTCAACAATTATATAATTTCCATAATTAATAATCTAAAATGTTTAATTTTTTGTAATTAGATTTTATTTATAAATTATTCCTAAATGATTATATAATCATTAAATTCTTGAACTATTAATTTATTTAAAATTTATTCCCTTATTTTTATTCATATTTATAAACTGACTATATTATGAATAGATTAATGATTTGGTTTAAATTTGTAAACTTATTTTTATAACATTATAAAAAAATTCATTAAAATATATGTTCAATCACTTTACATTTAGTTTTCATATATTATATCCTTGGTTTTATATTGATGATATTAACTTGAATTTAGTTGTTAAACATAGTTTATGAATATTATGTTTTAGATTTATTTTGAATTTAATTCTCTCATCCTTGAAGTATCACCAGGTAGAGGGATTTTAGGATATTCTTTCCAATAGCCTTGAGTATTATGCCTTATTCATGAAAGCTGTGGGTTTTCAATCTATGTCTTTGGGATTAATATAACGAACCATACTTTACATACATTGTTAATACTTCAAAATTGAAGCACACTTATTACAACATATGAAAAAACCACAAAGGACCGTATAGGTATAGTGTCTTTAGAAACTGGGAAACATAAACAACTGGTTCATAAATCTTCTACAGTGTCTCCCATTTATTTCATCATATCTAGGGTCCCTTTTAGCATATTCTACTTAATATCCATCTTCCTGACCTGGGGAAAAGAAAACATAAAAGGGTGAGCTCAAATGCTCAGCAAAGGCAAATAAAGGAAATAAAAATCATATCATATCTTTTTGAAAATCATAACCTGCAAAAGAGATCATAATATCTTAACATGGAATAAATCATAGAAGTGAAAATGAGATCCCCATAATCATAACATGAAACTTGAAACTTTGTGGCATGCACACATAATCATGGAAAATCATTTCCTGTTAGTCATGACTCATTTCCAAGACTATCTTATGGACAAAGTCCCTTTCTGAACCGAGTCACCCTCGTTCCAGTCCTGTTTCACTGAACCGGTATAACCTACCGTTCCAGCCATGTCTATCTCATGAGATATAAAATCTTTACCCAATGCATTGGAGGGAGATATAGGTCCCACCCATCTTATAATGAATCCTTTCTTATGTGTGCCACATAATCATAAATCATAAATCATCGCATAACACATGTAACAAAAATGGGATTCTTGAAACATCATGACATCATAAATCAATTCATATAAGATAAAGGAATTCATAAAAATAATTCCATCACAACATGATCAAATCAATGTAATAATAGGGAAAAAAACAGAACCCTTTATTATCTTAGATGGAAAATAATTTTGATAAAACACTTGAACTCCATTCTTGAGGAAAATATCCTTTCTTCTTTAAAAACATTTTTCCTTTCTTAACATGTCATACGACTTTAATCTAAAACAAGGTGATTAAAAATAAACTTGAAAACTTGTAAAGGAAGCTTCTTGGAAATAATGTTTTAAAAATCCATTCATGTCGTATAAGTTAAAAAAACATTCTTCGTACTTTTGTCGGAAAAGTCAAAAAAGTACCTCGTACGAAAAACAACAAAAGATTCCTTTCATATCTTATACTAAAAACTCACATAAGGGTAAAATATGATTTAAAAAATTTTAGGTGAATGGAAATAATATTACATATTGATGAAACATGGATGTGGATGATAAAATACACCCCAGTAAATACTTACGAATAAACAATCTCGGATAAAAATGAGATTTTGATATTTCCCTTACCTTAGGTCCGATTTGCTTTGTACGTGTTCGAAGCTCCTATATAATGGTTTAAATAATGTTATTGACTTATTCCAGAATCATACATATTGATATGATATCATATATGGTCATATTCTTATCTTCTTGTTAGTAATATTTCATTTTTACTTGTTACTCGGGTCTTTATTGCCTTTTGTTCTTATGCGTGTTTTGCCGAATACATTCTTATTCTTATTTTAAGGTTATAGATACCTTATATCCAGAATGGTATTAGTTTAACATATATCATATTTATTCATTCAATTCATTTATATAATTACTATGTAATTATGATCATGTAGAACGAGTCGCATCACATCGTGGAGACGGTATTCCGTACGTACGCACGAGTGATGATATCGTTCCTATGATCGTGGAACTGTATTGGAGTATATATATATTATTTCAGTATAAATATTACTTTATAATAATCATAAATAGTTACTCATTACACCATTATACCCATCCTTGTAAGGTGATGGTGGAAAATAGATTACACCACGGCGTGGAGACGATATTCTGTACGTACGCACGCACGGTGATTTCATTTTTCCGTAGGATGGATAGAAGGTGAATTAGGGTTGTTTCTTATTTATAATAACATATCAGTATGTAAGTAATACTGATGTTATTACTTTATCATGAAACAACTAATAAAGAAGAAGTCGAAGAAGAAGGAAATTGAAAAGATCGGTAATGGATATTACCTCTTCTTTGCAACGCCTCTTTGAATCCTCCACTTAGGGAACTAAGATTGGTCTTTGAAGAATACCAGGACCTCTAGGATTATTCTAGGGAAGTGGAGAGGACAAAATGGCAGGGGTTGGCCGAGCTTGAGTTCTCAAATTGGTGTGAGGAGGAGGGGGAGGAGGTGCCCTTTTATAAGGGAGGAGAGGGGCACCTTAGGAATATCTCAAAATATTATTTTATATTAAAGTCAAAATCGGTTAATAATGGTTCCAAAGGGTATTATTTCTAAGATAAAGTGGGTATGGGTCGAAATCCTATCAACCAATAGGATTTAGACAAGTTTAGTGTATTATTTTAACCTTATCAATTAGATTTAACTCTAAGTTAAATAATTTAACTTTTACCGTGTCTTTTTGTTTTATTTCACTATATGGTTAATACACATACTATAACATGCCAAACGAACCCCAAATTGTTTATCATTAATATATATATTATTATCTAAGTCATTTGGCCGAACCTTAGATTTTTAGGAATAAAATAACAATTAGTAATATAATATTTGATTTAAAAACTATTTTGTGTCAATTTTGACACTATTTGATATATGATTTTTGTGAAAGTCATAACAGAATTATATGTTCGAAACAAGTTGATTAAATCAACACTAATATATCATAGTAACATATAAAATTATTTTAATTCATAAAAAGTCTCAAATGACATTTATTTTGGTGTTTATAACATCAATTATGTCAATATTTCATTAATAAGATAATTACTGCATCATCATTGTGTCATAAATAAATTAAATTATTTAATGTCTAAAAATTACAAATAAAATACCATTATATATGAAATCTTTTTAGCTTTCTAATGAATATTTATAGTCTAATTTATCTTATGTATAACCCCATATTAAAAATGATTTACTTATTAAACTTTGATTTTAACTATTTTAACCCTTCTTTAAATAAATTAATAATAAATGTCCTAATCTAACCCAAGTGGGCCTAAATGGTCATATTTCATTCCTAAGTTTGTTTTTGGTCGAATTAAACTTATCCAATAGAATTAGGACATGTGTTAGGGTAATATTAATATCATATTTACCCTTAGTTACCCTATTTACTATTAACTGCGGTAAAAAAAAGTAAAAAGTTACTATTCACCAAAAAATTATTTTTATTTCATTGAACCACATTTTACTTACTGATATCAACCATGTCTGTCGGATTTTCAAAATTCCATTCACAGAAGCGGTAAAATTAAGTTTTATGCAAAATTCAGTTTTTAACCTACCACTTAGTGGTTTCACTATTCATCAAAAATTGAAAGTTTTCAGAAAAATACCAAAATTTCATCCTAGGCTAATTTCGGTATTCCGAATCCAAAAATGAAGTCCATTTTGAAAAATGAAATTTATAAAATTTCAAAAAGTGGTTATTACTATTCATAACGGCTAGTTTTAATAATATTTTAATAGCATATCGTTGTTTAGTGAAACTCGGTATTGCGTACGACGCAAGCTATCGAGGAAGGTTGTGATAGCGTGTAAAGTAAGCCAAGCAAGTGTGTAGTGAAGGATTCCTTTGATGATAAAAATATTACTCATAAAAATCTCGAGTGTTACATTCTACCCCCCTTAAAAAGAATTTCTCCCTCGAAATTCGTCACTTTGCAACAAACAGATGAGGATACTTCTCCCTCATCATATCCTCAAGCTCACATGTAGCTTCTTCAAGTTGGTGGTTCCTCCATAAAACTTTCACCAAGCGAGTGGTCTTGTTTCGTAGGACTTTTTCGCTACGATTCAGAATCTCTATCGGCTGTTCTTCATAAGAAAGATCTTGCTCCAGCGGTACAACTTCTGAGCTGAGTACATGTGAAGGATCTGGTATGTACTTTCTCAAGAGAGATACATGGAACACATCGTGAACTTGAGAGAGATTCGGTGGAAGCGCCAATCGGTAAGCTACCTTCCCAACACGATCCAGTATTTCGAAAGGACCGATATATCTAGGGCTCAACTTCCCCTTCTTTCCAAATCTCATAACCCTCTTCCAGGGAGATATTCGTAAGAACACTTTATCACCCACTTCAAACTCTAGGTCTTTTCTTCGGTTGTCGGGATAACTTTTCTGTCGACTCTGAGCTGCTCTTATGTGTTGTTGAATAGATCTGACCTTTTCTGCCATTTCATCAACGAGATCAGGTCCTAATAGCTTTCTTTCCCCAACTTCATCCCAGAAAGTTGGAGTCCTGCATTTCTTTCCATAGAGAGCTTCATAAGGAGCCATCTGAATACTGGAGTGAAAGCTATTATTATAAGAAAATTCCACCAAAGGTAGGTGTTGATCCCAACCTCCTTTGAAATCCATAGAGCAAGCTATCAACATATCTTCTAGGGTTTGAATTGTTCTCTTAGACTGACCATCTGTCTGGGGATGATAAGCAGTGCTGAAACTCAACTCTGTATCCAGAGTATGCTGAAGACTTCGCCAGAACTTCGAGGTAAATCTCGGATCCCGATCAGATATAATAGAAAGTGGTACTCCATGCTATCTTACCACTTCCTTCACATATATCCTGGCAAGCTGATCTAGAGAGAAATCCTCTCTAATATCAATTAAGTGTGCATACTTTGTAAGACGATCAACTATGACCCAGATAGCATTATTGCCTTTGGATGTTTTAGGAAGTCCTATGACAAAGTCCATAGTGATGTTTTCCCATTTCCATTCGGGTATGGGTAATGGTTGTAACATCCCCTTAGACTTCTGTCTCTCAGCTTTAACTTGTTGACAAACCAAACATAGAGAGACATATTCAGAAACATCTCTTTTCATGACATCCCACCAGAAGTACTCTTTCAGGTCCCTATACATCTTTGTGCTTCCAGGATGAATAGAGAATGATGAACTATGAGCCTCATCCAGTAGCTCCTTCTTTAATTCGGGGATGGGAGGAACACAAACCCGATTCCTGAACTTTATTATCCCATCACAATCAAGGTTGAATTCAGGAACATTTCTCACCTTGTTTTGTAACTTGACATCTTCTTTCTGTTCCTCTTTAATCTTCACATGTATAGATGGTTGAACATTCATTTGAGAAAGATAAGATTTTTCCCCTTCCATTATAATTCCAAGATCCATCCTTTGTAAATCCATAAATATTGGATCTTTTGTGATCCTCATCATGGATAAACTAGCATGGTCTTGTCGACTTAATGCATCTGCCACCTTATTTGCTTTCCCAGGGTGGTAATGGATTGAGCAGTCATAATCCTTAATAAGCTCCAACCATCTTCTTTGACGCATATTCAACTCCTTTTGTGTGAAAATATACTTTAAACTTTTATGATCAGTATAAATATCACACCTTTCACCATAAAGATAATGACTCCAAATCTTTAATGCAAAGATTACCGCAGCCAACTCCAAATCATGTGTTGGGTAATTTTTCTCATGGATTTTCAACTGTCGTGAGGCATAAGCTATCACCATATCATTTTGCATAAGAACACACCCCAATCCCATCTTGGATGCATCACTGTAGATCACAAACCTTTCTCCACTACAAGGCAGTGTGAGCACAGGTGCACTGGATAACCTTCTTTTCAACTCCTTGAAATTCTCTTCACATTCTTCTGTCCAGACAAACTTAACTCCTTTCCGAGTCAACTTGGTGAGTGGATTAGATAATTGTGAAAAATCTTTTACAAAACGTCGGTAATATCCATCCAAACCAAGAAAACTTCGGATCTCAGTTACTATTGCTGGTCTCGACCATCTTTCGATAACCTCAGTTTTTGCTGGATCCACAGATATCCCCTCTTTTGAGATTATGTGACCCAAAAATGCAACTTTTTGAAGCCAAAATTCACAGTTGGTAAATTTGGCATAAAGCTTCTCCTTTCTCAGGGTCTTCAATATAATTCTCAAGTGATCTTCATGCTCTTCCTTGCTCTTTGAATATACAAGAATATCGTCTATAAATACTACCACAAATTGATCAAGATAGTCTCTAAAGACTCTATTCATTAGATCCATGAAGATAGCAGGGGCATTAGTAAGACCAAATGGCATCACTATAAATTCATAGTGTCCATACCTTGTACGGAAAGCCGTCTTTGGTATATCCTCCCTTTTGACCCTTAATTGATGATACCCTGAACGAAGATCAATCATGGAAAAGTATTGAGCTCCGCGTAGTTGGTCAAATAAGTCATCAATGCGTGGGAGAGGATATTTTTTCTTGATAGTGATCTTGTTAAGTTCTCGATAATCAATGCAGAGTCTCATTGATCCATCTTTCTTCTTAACAAATAGAACAGGTGCTCCCCAAGGTGACACACTAGGGCATATGAATCCCTTATCAAGATTCTCTTGGAGTTGCTTCTTCAATTCCTGCAACTCAATTGGGGCCATTCTATAAGGTGTCTTTGAAATTGGCAAAGCACCTGGTACGAGTTCTATTGAAAACTCAACTTCACGATTTGGTGGAAGACCCGGTAATTCCTCCAGAAATACATCATCAAACTCTCGTACAATGGTCATATTCTTAATCGTGAGTTTCTCACCAACCATTTGAGATAAATAACCTTCATTTAGTGGAATCAATACCCATAAGATGGAATAAATTTACACTGGAAGGTTATGTTCATCCTTGCATTGATATACGATCGTAGATTGATCTGGAATATGAAATGTGACTTCCCTTCTTTGGCAATTGATATGAGCTCCATGTAGAGAAAGCCAATCCATGCCAAGAATCACATAAAATTCCACTAAAGGAAGGATCACAAGATTTTCAGGAAGCACTTTCCCACAAACTTCGATCGGAGAAGAATTATAAACTTTTGATGCGACTGTTGTGCCATTAGGTGTTGTCACAGCTAACTCAACATCTAATTGTTGAGGTAATACGGTGATACCCTTAGAAAATTCTTTAGAAATAAAAGAGTGGGTGGATCTAGAATCAAATAAAACATTTTCTACTTTAGAGTGGATGGTAAGTGTACCTTTCACCACTTCGTTATCGTACTCCACATCACTGATAGAAATTGCATGTGACTTTCCTTTGTCTTTAGCCTTAAGATTTTGTTGACGTCGACCATCATCATCAACCCTTGGATTTGGGCATTGATTGGCATAATGCCCCATCTCCTTGCACTTGAAACATTGAGGTGTAGTAGGTTCATTCTGTGTATCCCTTCCTTTGTTTGCATCATTAGACATCTTCTTCCCATTATCGCGGCATTCAAATGCCCGATGACCTTCCTTTCCACATTTAAAACATTTACTTGTCCCTTTAAGACAACTCCCTCCATGTTTCTTTCCACACTTTGAGCATAAGGGAAAGCTCGTCTTCTTTTCAGTGTGCTCTTTAGATTTTCCTTTGAATTCCATCTTCCTCTTCTTATCAAACCCATGTGACTGATGGGTTACTCCAATCTCCATCTCGACTTTGAGAGCACATCGAACGATTTCCTCATAGCTATTGAAGTCCCTTATGGCTAACGCCCTTCGAAGACTTGGTTTTAAGCCACTAAAGAATCGATCGATCTTACTCTCAGGTTGGATAATAATACCAGAAGCATACCTTGCAAGTCTCGTAAAATTTGCTTCATAGGTACCAACAGATTCATCATCCCTTTGCTTCAGTTCAAGAAAATCTTTCTCCATCTTTGTTCGGAGAATACGAGGGAAGTACTTATTGAAAAATAAGTTCTTGAACTCGTCCCATTCCATAGACTCAATTTCATCCCTTTGCCTCGTATTCTTAATAAGATTCCACCATTGATCAGCATCTCCTTCCAAACGATACACTGCTAGGATGACTTTATCATGTTCAGAACATTGAAGAACTGAAAATATTTTTTCAGTAGTACTAATCCATTGTTCAGCAACTAATGGATCAGTAGACCCGCTGAAAGAAGGTGGACGCTGCCTCATGAAAGATTCAACAGAATGTTGCTCCTTCCTTTGCTCGTTTGGAAGTCCTGCATGATTCATAGCTTGAGAAAGTTGTGTGAGTATGGCTACAAGATTTTTCATTCCAGCTCCCATATCGTTTGGTTGCTCAGGGGGACAATAATTGCATTGCCCATCGCATTCCGCATTAACACGGTTCCTTCGGGTTCCAGCCATTGACTAAAACCAAGAAGAATAGTGTGAGAAACACTAATTATAATAGGAAAGCCACATAATTCAAGAATAAAATTTTCATGCTTAAGGTCTTATCCTAGGGTATTCATGACCATTTCTAAAACACTAAGATTGTGTGCTATGATTAGACTTATCCTTATGGTTCTTACTAAGGCTTTCACATCCTAGTTTCCAAAGGTTGACTATACCTTTCCTCTGATACCAACTATAATGACCCATACTTTACATACATTGTTAATGCTTCAAAATTGAAGCACACTTATTACAACATATTACAAAACCACAAAGGACCGTATAGGTATAGTGTCTTTAGAAACTGGGAAACATAAACAACTGGTTCATAAATCTTCTACAGTGTCTCCCATTTATTTCATCATATCTAGGGTCCCTTTTAGCATATTCTACTTAATATCCATCTTCCTGACCTGGGGAAAAGAAAACATAAAAGGGTGAGCTCAAATGCTCAGCAAGGGAGAATAAAGGAAATAAAAATCATATCATATCTTTTTGAAAATCATAACCTGCAAAAGAGATCATAAGATCTTAATATGGAATAAATCATAGAAGTGAAAATGAGATCCCCATAATCATAACATGAAACTTGATACTTTGTGGCATGCACACATAATCATGGAAATTCATTTCCTGTTAGTCATGACTCATTGCCAAGACTATCTTAGTGGACAAAGTCCCTTTCTGAACCGAGTCACCCTCGTTCCAGTCCTGTTTCACTGAACCGGTATAACCTACCGTTCCAGCCATGTCTATCTCATGAGATATAAAATCTTTACCCAATGCATTGGAGGGAGATATAGGTCCCACCCATCTTATAATGAATCCTTTCTTATGTGTGCCACATAATCATAAATCATAAATCATCGCATAACACATGTAACAAAAATGGGATTCATGAAACATCATGACATCATAAATCAATTCATATAAGATAAAGGAATTCATAAAAATAATTCCATCACAACATGATCAAATCAATGTTATAATAGGGAAAAAAATAGAACCCTTTATTATCTTAGATGGAAAATAATTTTGATAAAACACTTGAACTCCATTCTTGAGGAAAATATCCTTTCTTCTTTAAAAACATTTTTCCTTTCTTAACATGTCATACGAATTTAATCTAAAACAAGGTGATTAAAAATAAACTTGAAAACTTGTAAAGGAAGCTTCTTGGAAATAATGTTTTAAAAATCCATTCATGTCATATAGTTAAAAAAACATTCTTCGTACTTTTGTCGGAAAAGTCAAAAAAGTACCTCGTACGAAAAACGACAAAAGATTCCTTTCATATCTTATACTAAAAACTCACCGAAGGGTAAAATAGGATTTAAACAATTTTAGGTGAATGGAAATAATATTACATATTGATGAAACATGGATGTGGATGATAAAATACACCCCAGTAAATACTTACGAATAAACAATCTCGGATAAAAATGAGATTGTGATATTTCCCTTACCTTAGGTCCGATTTACTTTGTACGTGTCCGAAGCTCCTGTATAATGGTTTAAATAATTTTATTTACTTATTACAGATTCATACATATTGATATGATATCATATATGGTCATATTCTTAGCTTCTTGTTAGTAATATTTCATTGTTACTTGTTACTCGGGTCTTTATTGCCTTTTGTTCTTATGCGTGTTTTGCCGAATACATTCTTATTCTTCTTTTAAGGTTATAGATACCTTATATCCAGAATGGTATTATTGTAACATATATCATATTTATTCATTAAATTCATTTATATAATTACTATGTAATGATGATCATGTAGAACGAGTCGCATCACATCGTGGAGACGGTATTCCGTACGTACGCACGAGCGATGATATCGTTCCTATGATCGTGGAACTGTATTGGAGTATATATATATTATTTCAGTGTCAATATTACTTTATAATAATCATAAATAGTTACTCATTACACCATTATACCCATCCTTGTAAGGTGATGGTGGAAAATAGATTACACCACGGCGTGGAGATGGTATTCTGTACGTACGCACGCGCGGTGATTTCATTTTTCCGTAGGATGGATAGAAGGTGAATTAGGGTTGTTTCATATTTATAATAACATATCAGTATGTAAGTAATACTTATGTTATTACTTTATCATGAAACAACTAAAAAATAAGAAGTCGAAGAAGAAAGAAATTGAAAAGATCGGTAATGGATATTACCTCTTCTTTGGAATGCCTCTTTGAATCCTCCACTTAGGGAACTAAGATTGGTCTTTGAAGAAGACCAGGACCTCTAGGATAATTCTAGGTAAGTGGAGAGGAGAAAATGGCAGGGGTTGGCCGAGCTTGAGTGCTCAAATTGGTGTGAGGAGGAGGGGGAGGAGGTGCCCTTTTATAAGGGAGGAGAGGGTCACCTTAGGAATATCTCAAAATATTATTTTATATTAAAGTCAAAATCGGTTTATAATGGTTCCAAAGGGTCTTATTTCGAAGATAAAGTGGGGATGGGTCGAAATCCTATCAACCAATAGGATTTAGACAAGTTTATGGTATTATTTTAATCTTATCAATTAGATTTAACTCTAAGTTAAATAATTTAACTTTTACCGTGTCTTTTTGTTTTCTTTCACTATATGGTTAATACACTTACTATAACATGCCAAAAGAACCCCAAATTGTTTATCATTAATATATATATCCTTATCTAAGTCATTTGGCCGAACCTTAGATTTTTAGGAATAAAATTACAATTAGTAATATAATATGTGATTTAAAAACTATTTTGTGTCAATTTTGACACTATTTGATATATGATTTTTGTGAAAGTCATAACAGAATTATATGTTCGAACCAAGTTGATTAAATCAACACTAATATATCATAGTAACCTAGAAAATTATTGTAATTCATAAAAAGTCTCAAATGACATTTATTTTGGTGTTTATAACATCAATTATGTCAATATTTCATTAATAAGATAATTACTGCATCATCATTGTGTCATAAATAAATTAAATTATTTAATGTCTAAAAATTACAAATAAAATACAATTATATAGGAAATCTTTTTATCTTTCTAATGAATATTTATAGTCTAATTTATCTTATTTATAACCCCATATTAAAAATGATTTACTTATTAAACTTTGATTTTAACTATTTTAACCCTTCTTTAAATAAATTAATAATAAATGTCCTAATCTAACCCAAGTGGGCCTAAATGGTCATATTTCATTCCTAAGTTTGTTTTTGGTCGAATTAAACTTATCCAATAGAATTAGGACATGTGTTAGGGTAATAGTAATATCATATTTACCCTTAGTTACCCTATTTACTATTAACCGCGGTAAAAAAAAGTAAAAAGTTACTATTCACAAAAAAAAATTATTTTTATCTCATTGAACCACATTTTACTTACTGATATCAACCGTGTCTGTCGGATTTTCGAAATTCCATTCACAGAAGCGGTAAAATTATGTTTTATGCAAAATTCAGTTTTTAACCTACCACTTAGTGGTTTCACTATTCATCAAAAATTGAAAGTTTTCAGAAAAATACCAAAATTTCACCCTAGGCTAATTTCGGTATTCCGAATCCAAAAATGAAGTCCATTTTGAAAAATAAAATTTATAAAATTTCAAAAAGTGGTTATTACTATTCATAACGGCTAGTTTTAATAATATTTTAATAGCATATCGTTGTTTAGTGAAACTCGGTATTGCGTACGACGCAAGCTATCGAGGAAGGTTGTGATTGCGTGTAAAGTAATCCAAGCAAGTGTGTAGTGAAAGATTCCTTTGATGATAAAAATATTACTCATAAAAATCTCGAGTGTTACAATTAATCATTTTCAAATTTTCAATTCTATATTTCTCAAAGCCTTTACATGAATATTTCATGCACCTTTTGCAAGATATTCATTTCAATATGTGTAAATAGGTTAGAATTTTATTTTTGGGTGAGTAAAAAAATATATGTGTTGTGTAAATAATTACATATCAATAAGGTTTGAGAATATTATTTTAGTATATGGAATAGGGATTCCAACATTAAATCTCTAGAATAATGTATATATAAAGGGAATAACATGAGATAATATGGTGACATTAAATCATATTCAAAATACTAAGGGTAATATTATTTCCCCAGTGGCTCTTTTCAAGTCCCCAAACATTTACCCTTGTTCATTAATGCTAAAGCTTAGAGCCGTAAGATTATCTTATATAAGGAAAGAAATTAATGGATGGCCATGGATTATCCAACCAGGTAGGTTTATGAAAAATATGGGCACCCCTATATTGTCTTGTGTAATAGAATTCTTGGTTTTTGATTTGGGATACACTTATCTTGGAAATCCTAATAGTTAAGAAAACAAAAGAATAATGTTGGGATTATCCATAATATGGATTGGACAAAGGGTTTTCTACTTGACTATGAAAGATTCATATATGATAGGATAGAGATTATTCCCCACCTAAATATCTAAGTGATGAGAGGAAAACTATAGAGAACTAATTCCAGAGTGAAATATGGATCTTCAAAAACTAATATATATGATTAATTTTAAAAGGGTCCATCATCTTTGTGATATTCCATTTAATAAGAGTCATTATTAAATAGTAGTAAGACATGATACTAATCTGATAAAAGATTTTTTTCAGTTAATATCATTACTATCATCAAACCGAAATCTTAGATTACTCCTTGGGAAATATAATTTAAATATAATAAACTAATATGATTGGTAACTTAAAAAGAGTTCTTAAGTAAGGTAAAATTCAATATGTTAAATCAACACTTTTATTATTAACTAAGTCTTTAAGTTGTTCAACAGGTCAATTTAAATTCTTATGGTAAGTATAAAAGTATTAACTTATGTTTTCAAAGGAATTTGATGATAAATGAACTACGGAATTTTAGTCTCCACTCATATACTCAATATTATTGGGTATGTTAATGAGTGAATGATACTACAGATTTTATTGAGGCTTATTCGAGTCAAATAATTAATATTATTTTAATTGATGTAAATTTTTTGAAAATTTTAATGGGTTTAAAAAAATATTACCATATATTATCAAGAATTTATAATGGATAAACTATGCACGTAATGTCAGGGTTAGAGTGTTATAAAATCCATGTAAATGGGTAAAGGTTCAAACTATAATAAGAAAAGTTAGTTGAAAAATACAAATAATGTTAATTCAAGTAGCCGATATAGTTTATTAAATCCCAAGAGTTTTTAAGGATGAGTGAGGATATCATATAAAGAGATTATTTGAGTTAAATAAAGGGGTTTGTAAAAATTCATAGAATTTCCATGACATGTATCAGTTTTATGGAAATTAATTCTTATGTTTTAATTTTATTTGGTGGAAAATGTATATTTTTAAGTGTTTAAAATATGTATGGTTTAAAAATCAATGGAAAAAGACATATAATGAAGTTTTCATTCATGTTATGAGGTAATGAGTTTTTACACCAGATATTTTAATGTAAAGAAATTTATAAATCTCAAATAAACCTAATAAAAGGATATGTGTAATTATATCATTTCTCTTATATGATAAAATATGTTTTTCATTAACAAGTATTTTTTTGTAATTAAAATGATGTTATTAATTGTATACACATGGTTTATAACTCATCAGATTCTATAAAACGTTATGATATAGATACGAGGATAAAAGTGTTGTATCCATAAAAAATAATGGATGATGTTCCCAAATCCCATTAGTGATATATTTCAAAGATGTCTTATTTTTGGATGAAAATAATCGATACACATAAAACATCATATATGATATAGAAGAAATAGTTTATTTAATAAATAATCCTACTAAAAATAAATAACCATTGTTTCCTAACACAAATTAGTTTGTGTTTGTTAGCATGATATTAAAAATAGAACATACTTTATAAGAGATTACAAGGAGTATATTTGAACTTATAGAAGTTCAAAGTTAATAAACAAAAATTATAATATTTTAATATTATAGTGTTTTAAATTTAATATCCTAATTTTTTTATGATATGTGATGGTAAAAAAAATTAAAGCTTATATTTAGTTACAATGAGAAAGTGAATAACAGAATTTTCTAAAGGTTTATTCTAGTTGAAATAAAAATTGGTTATTCATTTAATATCCTAGATAAAAGAAATGTAAAAGGTTATATATAGTCAGCATAATTTTGTGAATTTCACTTTATCATAAATGAGTTTAGGATGATTTGGTATTTAATAATGTAAAAGGTTAAATTATGTACAAAATATTTCAATGAAAAGTATGATGGAAAGGGCTCTAAGGATAAAGATGTTAACATTATAAAAATTATAAATATACATCATAAGTAAACATTTTAAAATTTATTTATATGAATTTAAGAAGTTTAAATATGTTTAAGAAGTTGAACCTTAGGAATATGATTCCTAAAACTCACCAATATTAAAATTTTATTTCTTCATAGATGTAATAAACTAAATAGTTTAGTGGGAGAGTTTTATAGCATGTTCACATTAGGATGCGACAAGAATCAAATATATATGTAATGAGTTAAAAAAACATTTGAAAGTGTAGAAAACATAATGATGATCTAGTATTCAATCATATATGATATGTCAAATAGGTGCTTATATAGGGTTTTGTTAAGTATTCTTAAATGAGTTTTAAGAATAAAAAATGTATCATGTAAAAGGTAATATCCACTAAATCATTATTTTATTTTGGGTTCATATATGTACATATCAATAGGCATTTCATTAAGTGATATAATAATTATCATATCAAAGTATGAATTTTAGTTATCCCAAACCAATGCACATCAGACAGTATTATATGGTATGATAAAAAGTAAAGGCTTGTTTGAGTATGATTTCTTTATAATATTTGAAATATCGTTTTGAGGCAAAAAAAAATTACTTTTATGTGATATATGGTTCATTAAATATACCTCATGAACTATCATAGGTAGTGCCTTTAGTATACTAAGAGTTCATAAATCATATTGGAGGCCCCACTACATGAGGTTTGTCAGATTCAGAGCATGAAAACATTCATACTTTGATTACATTGTTATGAAATTCTTCAGGTGTTGCTAATGATGATATAATTGGGTAATTTATTGATCACATCATTAATTGAAACTTAACTAGGATATGATTCATCCTCTAGTCTGATAAATAAGATATTTAGGACCTCAATTGAGATACATTTGAGAGTTGGTGTCCACACCTAGATAGTCTATACTATTTTCTTATTTATTGTAATAATGGTAATGTGATATTCTCTAATATAAATATGGATGACATGTGATGAAGTCATTGATCAGGTTAGTCTATAATTGAACAATTAAAAATTTATTAGTTATCTATATGGAATTGATATAGTCTATGTCCTCTAATTACACAATGTATTAGACAAATAATGAGTATTAGATTCCACACTATCTTGTGATGTAACTTGTGGATATAAAAAATATATTCATGCGTTTGATAGTGATCACACTAGATCCCTTTGTATATTGAGTTATGTTGATGAATTTATAGTGGCCTCAATTTGAATACATTTATGGATCTAGTGATTCATATTTATTTTCAATATTACAATGTCCCATGGGGTCACATTTTGTGATTGTTTGAATTGGGATTGATTTTGACTCAGAGAGTTTCTCAAAATGTTTTTTAGAGTTAACATAAAAGATTTTTAGGTGGGTATTCACAAGGTTTTTAAAATGATGTGATAAATTGCGAATTTGATGAAAATTTTCAAATAGTTTTTTGTAATATATACAAAATAGTTTTTCATGTTATTTCACATGTTATCTAATATGATGTGATATAAGGTTATATGGAATAAAGTCTATTAGGATTTAGTTCAAGTGTGAGATTCATGGAGACATTCTCTAAATCTTTTACACATGAGATATTTTATGGTCTATGTCATAAAGTATAATATAAAAATGTTGTGTAATATGACATGAATAAACCAAGTGTTTTTAATATACCTTGGTAGGAATATCAGTTTTTAAGATATATCTATATCATATGGTTTCCCATGAAATCATTATCTAAGATTGAGGATAAAATAATACTATATTATGCATTTAGTATATATGATTCATGGAAATTTCATATCCTACAATTGGAGTGAACTATAGGGAGCATGTGATGTGATTATATGCTAATTTCTAACTCAGTAATTCTATATGATAGACATGTATTGCAAGGCATATTATTTTGATGATATCACCCGATCATTCTATGAATCATATACTATGATTTATTTTGAAATCATATGATACTCATTGTTAGGAAATGCTAAAAAAAATTGGATAACTTCTGCCATACTATATAATTTAACAAAGAGGTACACATGAGAAAATGCTTGGGATATTCATATATGCATGAGATGCATGGGTTTACTAAAGCATTTTCTAATGCAATATAACACATGAGTAAATGTGAAAGAATAATACTAAGGGAATTATAAATCATAATACTATATAATGGAATTTGTTTCAATTCTGGCATGATACATGGACTATATACCCTCTTCCTAAATCTATATTTCATACCACCTTTTCACCATGAGTGTTATTATGTTAAAGTGTATTGAGGGTTTTATTCAATAGTTAAATTATTCATCTGAACTTATGGATTCCTCCAAAGGTGGTAATCTTATGATTTACACTCTTGTAATAATTAACAAGCTCATTTAAAGATGTTGGAATATTTATTAGTGGAAACATTAGTGAAGGGTTTGGTGATTTTTGGTTATTAATTTCTTATAAGAATATTATCATTAATCTATGCATGGTGGTCTTGGTTTTTGGGTTTTTAAATGATTTTACATATTTAAATAAGATTTATTATATCCCTATGAATCCAAAAAAGTGTCAATGACATTATGATTTGTTCAAAATGATGGGTATTTATATTTTGATATCTTTTAATGCAACTGGGAGTTTTACATTATAATGTTTGTATAAAATTTATTTTATAATGTTGTTTTCCTAGATAATTAGGTATGTTTAATGAATAATGATTTTTATTTTTTTATGTTTTAAGAAGTTGTTGAAAATTAATTCAGTGTAATATTTTCTTTTATTTTAATGATAATAAGTGATCGATATGTGTTTATTTTGATTGGATGTGTACATTTTAGGTTCTGGATTTTATTATATTTTTCATAATTTGGTTTTATTTACGTCATTCAAAAAAATATATAATTATAAATTAAAGTCTATTCCAAATTTTTATGTTCTTTATTCTATGTTTATAAATTGTTTGATAAGGGAGAGCTTATATTTTCTATATATACACTAAGATTTTATGTTTTACATGTACTTTAATTTTAGAAACTTCTATTTTTAAATGTAAATGATTTTTAAATTATTTAGTTTAATTATTATAAATATATGGTGTAATTTTTATAAAAATTTGGTTGATGTTTATTTATTATTGAGTTACATTTTATTGGTATTTTTGAAAGTGAGTTAATATACATTTTGTGTTGATAAAATATCTTTTTGATATAAAAAATTGATTCATTATGTTTATATATATTTGTATTATCTAACTTGTTATATAAATGATTTTTGAAATTTGTATTGGTATAACTTGTAATTTTAATGTTTGATCAGGTAGTATTTGGATGGCTTCATTTAGATTAAAAAAAATTCAAGATTTTGTAAAACTTGAATTTTATTGTTTATTTAGTTATAAGTAAATTTGTTTGATTCAAAAGTGTTTTGAAATAAATAAGTTTTCTTATAATATAAGAAAAATATTTAGTTACTCATGACCCAATTAAGGGGTAATGCCATGTTTGGGTGAGTGTTTATTTTTGAAAATATGTTTTTATAAGGATGTTGTTTTCAACTAAATATGGTTAATGTTTTCTTAGTTATATGGGAAAATATTCTGATAAAGGTTATATTATTTATGATTTTTTGGGATTTTAATATTCATTTACATTGTTTATGATGAATCATGGATCTTGGGATGCATTTTTATTATTGATTTTTACTTGAAAGTGTTTATTTTGAATTGGTTTCATGATATTAAAGGGGTAAAGATTGGTTTTGGGATTCACATGTATTTAAAACTTATTAATAAAGTTCAATCCATGTGTAATATTACTAAAAAAGAATTAATGGAATTGGTTTGATGGTTTTTAGATGATAATTTGGAATTTTTCATATTGAACTCATAGGTGTTCAAGGAATTTATCAAATTTTATATATAAATAAGTTAATGAATGGGGATAAATCATTAAAAAATATATCTAAATGATAAAACAGGCCTCTAATGGGTGAGTTTTATTATTTAAAGTGTCTTGTGAGAGTTTGTTGTTTGAATTATGATGAATGAGTTTCAACTGGTCATTTATTGTGAATGAGACGTTTGATAGGAAAATTGTGTGGTTGGGGCAAGATCCCAAAAAACATGTAACTCAAAATTTTCATTTTAGTGGTGAAGTCATGGTTAGTTCATGGTTTTTAAAACTATTCATAGTATTCCTATATTTATAAAAAAAATATAAAATTGATTTCATAGTTGGTTCAGAGTTAGTTATCCATTAAAACTAACCATACAATGTGAAAAGTGTTTGTAAATCATATTTTTACCCCTTATTTTACCCTAGAAAAACTTTTATGCTTTATTTACCAATGTTATACATTCCCAATGTCCTCTAGAGAGATACAAATAGGAATTAAACTTCAAATTATAATAACTTTTGATTCTGATTTCTAGTTGGTTTTTATAATATGTTAAATAAAAGCTAAAAAAGAGTTCAATAATGTTTACTATGGGGGACACTAAATATAAAAATTTATTAGTCAAAAGAGGTTTTTAACACCACAAAAAATGAGTTTAAGGTACAACTTCCAAATTTTTCATGTTCGATGGAATTTTGGTAGAACTGAAATATGGCCTTTGTTTGGTTTTTTCATTTTGTTCATTCAAATATGGTTTCTCATATTATCCTTAAAATTAAAAAATATTTTTTTTTTCAATGTGATTTATTTTATAATAAGAGTTGAATTTATCAAAGTGCATATATGTTTTTGGAGGAAAAGGGTTTTTAATTTTATCATTTAGTAAATATTGAAATGAAATGATAGTTGGATGATGGACCCATTATATTTAGTTGAACATTTATATGGTATTTCATTATGGTAGGGTGTATCCATATTGAAATTAAGTGTTTTAGTTATTATTTTTAATTAATGTTTTTTCATAAAGGAAAAACATCCTTTATTATGTTATAAATATTTTCAAATTGAACTATGGTTTCAATAATAACACCTAAATGGATATTTCAAGATGTAAAAGTCATTATGGTAGGTATAACAAGGATATAATGCTTTTTCCATTTTCATTATATGTTTTTATAATAATATTTTTAGAATGAAAATAATGAAATTAAAAAAAAATTATCTGATAATTTGAAATCTAAGAAACCATGCATGGTGATCAAGAAATGTTATAATTTCAATATTGTGGTGATTTCAAGGTTATTAAATGGTTTCTAAAACCATGAAATCTAAAAAATTATCTTGAAACTTTATTTTTCAGGACCTAACTGAACAGATTCTTCATGATAAATTTATTAACTATTATAAAAATATTAAAGTTCATTTTTTTATAATTGGGTTTATGAATAATGTTTAAAATATTTTAGTTTATAGTTTTATTAAAGTACATGTTTATATATTTTTTTATATATATTATTGATTTATTGTTATGTGTTATAATTATAAATAATTTGAAATTAAAATAAATTTATGAGAGATTATACATGTGATGGCATGTTCTATAATTGTTGTTATTATTATTATTATTTGGTCTTTACAGAATGATGTTTACTTCCTACAGGAAGCACATATACTATATAAAACACCTATAAAATAGATTATATACCATGTTTATAAGTGTTGGTTATATTATATAGGATGGTTCAATATTAGGAGCACTTTTTTTGGATAATATAGGGACTAGGTTTTTTAATTTGGAATATAATTTTCATGATATTGGTATATTGATCTATTGGATAGAGGAAATGTCTTAGGCTTGATTTCATTGAAAGATTATTTAAATGGAATAAATGTGGATTATTTAAGATATCGTTATGTATTCTTGATTTTGGATTATATTAAAATAATTTTTATTTATTAGTTGATGGATTTTTTTTCTCGATTGAATCATTTGGAAGGGAAACTTTTCATGCAAGATTTCCAACCAAGAAGTGATCTAGGAAGGGTTCAAGCTTTATAAGCATTTTATATTTGTGTGGTAGGTATTTAATATTTGATTTAATCCTTATAAACATCAGGAAGTGGTGAATAAATTTTTTATAATTCAGGCTTTCTTATAGTAGAAATTTGTTTTTAAGGGTAAGGGATATGACCATATTCTTTTTCAATCATTAAATTATAATCATAGTTCATGAGGTATAGTTTTAATTTCCTTAGACCATTTAATCTTTGTGTGTAGTAATGGGATCTATCATTCAATAAGCTTTATATATATAATTCATAGTTTTATATTTATATTAAGGTGTTTTCCCTACATTGAATTTTATGGCATCTTTGAATTATATTTTACATTGTGTCATCAATTGGTTTCCCTATCAAGATGGGTAGGGCTATAAAAGAAGCAATGTTTGGGTATTGTGAATAGATTAATATTGAAGTGTACCTTAAATCCACAGTAATTGATAAGTTAATTCTTATAACCCCTAGATTTGTGTTTAATTGTCACATTTCGTATGATCGGTTTGCTTCATTGTTCTTGGTGTGTCATCCTATTAATCATCTTCAGGTTAATTTTCATAGGACTACTTTATCTAGTTGTTCGCAAAGTGGGAATGAATAAAAAGACTATTATAAAAGGATAAATATAAGGAATGTGGTCAAGAAGTTATATATTATTAGTATACGCCTAGTGTATGATATTCAATAGTATAGGAAACCAATGGTTCTTTCTCTAAATGTATTGAATAATTAATCTTTAAAAATATAACTGGAAAGAATCTTGGGATAAAGGATCAAAAAAACCTAGAATTTATCTTGATATTTCAAGAATATATTATAATTTATGGTGTTAATGGAGATAAATACACTCATTTGTGGAGGTTTTTATGTGATAACCCCATTATTTTTAAAATAAATATTTTTTATGATTTATAAATATTTATGCTATGAATTTAAATTTATTTAGAGAATATTTATTTTAAAAATGATTTTATGTCACTAAAAGATATTATATAAAAAATCAGATATCAATGATATTTCTAAAATAACTATTATAACTTAATTACAAAACATATTTTTTGTAAAAAGGTGAAATTTATTTTCTAAGCATGATTTATTTTTTTAACTATTTTAAAGAATTTTTTTATTATTATATGTGCTATAAGTGGATATTCTTTAAAATTTTATGAATTCATATTGATATTTTTTAATTTCGAAATAATTTTTGGTCAAGAACATTTTTTAGTATTATTTTCAAAGAAATAATTTCTAAATATATGAAACAATAAAATGATTTTTCTTTAAAAAATGAAATAGTTTTCATTCTAAATAAATTTTTTTCCATATACAATATGATTTTACATAAAGTTATTTTCATATTATTTTGATTAAAAATTTTAATTAAATTTATTATATATAAATAAATTAATTAAATTTCATTTATTTATTTTTTACTATAAATAAATAATAAGAAAAATATTTTAATGTTAAAAATCGACATTTTTATAGATTTTTTATGTGATTTGTATTTTTATGTTAATAAATTAAATTGATTTCTTTTAATGTATGATTCTAATAAAAATTATCAATTTATAAATAAAAATATTAACACTCATTTAATTAGTAATTGATATGAAATAATATTAAGAACACTTAAAGTTCAAAAAGTAATTTTTCTATAAAAACAGTTTTCTTTCATATTTTTTGTATTCATTTAATAAAAAGAAATATATTTTTTGAAACATCAAAACAATGTCTTCTTAGTGTGATTTTTTTATTTTACTAAATAAGTTAATTATTAAGAGAAAGGAAAAATATACAATTTTTAAAAATAACATTACTTTTATGGAATTTTTGGAATATAAATATGATTTCAAGAATTATAAAACCCTTTTAAAAACCAAAAATGAATTTAAATAACATAATATATTTAAAAAAGTAATTTTAATTTAGAAACCTATGGTTGACATTTTAGAACCTAAGTTATATTTTATCATAATAAAAAAACTATTTTTGGACTTTCTTCTTTGATAAAGTGTTAAGAATATTCCATTCTATTTTGACTTGGTTATAAACCTAAATAGCCCCAAATTTCTTAATAATAAACCAAAAAATTACATAAAAGTCAATACCATTTTCACTAAATAATTAAAAATTAATTTTTATACCTAAAAAATATTTTATTAAAAAACTTTCTTTATTTCATTATGTGTACATATATTAAAATTAATTATTATCATCATTATAAATTTAATTCAATAAAATTAATTTCATATTTGGAAATATAATTTCCAAGTAATTAAAAATGGTTAATTTTATTTTTAATCCTAAAAATAAGTTACCAAGTTAAAATTTGCTCACCATGGTAAAAGATAAAATGTGAGAATATTTTTAAATTAAGGGATAAAGTGGAAAAATATTATAAAATATTATCTATAGACGGTTGTATGAGTTTATACTCAATATTCAAGTATTTTATCCTTATTAAATGTCAGTTTTGGATCTACATTCCTATAATATGACATTCCTTTTATATTAAGAAATTAGTATTTAGAACAATGTCCCCCTTATCACTTATAAAAGGACCCCTCCATAACCCTTTCTATGAAACACTTAAAATTAAAATTCCTCTCTACAAACTACTATATCTCTTTTCTTAATAATCTTCACCAGTATTAGATAACTTGAGGTCTCAATAGAATTCCATAATTCCTTCAAATCGAAAAAGGATTCCAAGATAATATATGCTTACATATTTGTAAGTAATGACTTTTTATCATTCATTTTCATTTATATTCTTCTTCCACCTATAGGAGATTAGTTTTTTCTAATCTATTTTTTTGTTAAATGAGAGGTCTTTGGGAACATATGGGAGAATAAGAGTATGTTTGAGATAACATTTCAGTTGGAGGAGTATGATTGTGGCATAGTCTAGTAGATTATGGTGTGGAGGATCAGGGTGAAGGATTATTAGTTTTAAAAATGTGGAGACCCATAAAACATATCCCTATAGATTACACAATGTCTCCCAATGTTGGGGATCCTGGTATTTACCACATTAAATATTTTTGTGACATAGGGTTTACATTATGTCATGGAATCCAAGGGGGTTGAGACTTCAACTCTACTGATTTAGGTGTGGTTTTGGTATGGTTCTTAGGTTGAATCATTTCCCTTACCAAAGTGTATCCGCCCCGGGTATCAATAGTTGATATTTCATCACAAATTATATTGGGGTGGTCTGGTACTCATTTTGGTGTATCCTTCCATCCAACAATGTTGTTTTGGTGGAAACCCTATGGGACGCGGCATGGGAATGGTTGATTCATCATGGTCTTATATTTTTAAATTATATATATTTTTGGGAATACTATTATATTTTTATTCTTTCATTACCTCTCCTTCAAACCCTAGTTGACCCAATGAACTCCCTTAGAAACCTTTAATCCCCATCTCTAGGCTTTAACCCCAAGGCTTATAAAGGATGATTTATGGTGATCAAAGGTGGATTTATTCTTCTCTAAAGGTTTCATTCTCTCTTTTTATCTCTCTATCCATTCAAAGGAAAAAAAATCATATGCATTTTTGGGATTTATTCTAATGGTTTATGGTGTGTTCTTGATTTAATGATATCTACATTATGGAATCTCACTGTTTTATTACATAACATTTCATTACATTTTACAAACAAAGGATCTTTAAAGTCTAGTGTCTTGGAAATCAAGAACAATATACACGAAAAAAAATAAAAAAACCTTCTAATCCATTTATAATGCTTCATAATAAGTTCATACTAAGTTCAATCACCGCATCTCATAACCTGGAGACAAACATCAAAGGAAAGGGTGAGCAGAAGGCCCGGTATAGAAAGTAAGGGAATCAATTTACTTGTGATATCAATAAGAACATGATGAAAAACATAAAGACATGAGAAATGGATGTTTAGGAACATCATAATAAAAATAACATGAATCATAACTTGAATATTTGGTGAAAACATTTAATTTACACATTCATGAACATATATCCAAGGTTCGTCCCCAAGGTGTCATAAATATTTCCATGTTTATTCACGAATGTATTGTGAAACTTGTTATCTCTATAGATTAAATTCTTTACCCAATGCATTAGAAAGATATCAAGGCACACCCTAAATATGTATTTATTTTCATTTGATACACATATATCATAATCAAACATTTCTTAGATATCCAATTGAGAATAAAAGAAATGGATTTCATTTCAAAATCGTGACATTTCAAAAGTGCATAAAAACTTGATCGTTATGTAATTTATAACCCATAGAAAAGGTAGGAGGGTTTTATGTATGTCAACACCCAAACCAAATATACTATTCTTATTTCTTGATGAATACCCTATAAATAAAATAGTTTTGGGTATTCACATAAAGAAAATAAGATAATTTCTTGAGAGAAAGACAGTGGAATTTCGAGAAGAAATTTCTACAGCATAACGGCTATATAACATGGTTTTAGAAAACAATAAAAAGATAGGGGATAAGGGTCTCCCATACATAAATGAATCATTTTATAGTATAGGGATAGAATAAAATAGTAACAAGATCATGGTGTGAATAATTTAATGACATACCACATGAAAAGGAAACATGAAAGAAAAGAGAAAATGCGATTTCTTTTATGAAAATTTGGCAACCCAACGGCATCACATAAAAATTCATAAAATCAATTGATGAGAGTGGAAATGGTATCTCATCATTTGGAAATGAAATGTATAGTAATAAAGAAATATAATAACATACCCCAACATAATAATATGTAAACAAGAAGATGTAACAGAAAGGAAGTCATGACTTAAAAGAGGAAGGTGAAAGGTTCCCTTTCCTTGAAGAGTAACTTCAAAAGATAGAAGGTTGGGAACTTGGGGGTGTTTAATGATCCTTGGGTGGACTAAATGGGAGGTAAAAAGACAAGATCTTCATTCATGATAAATTTGGAATGAAATTAATGATAGAATGGGTTGGTAATTATAGAAAAAGTGAGGGAATATTTAATTAATTTCAAAGGGACACCTCATCGATGGTATTTGAAAAACCATGGGCATTCCCATGGTATTTTCCCATGGTATTAGAAAGTTGGGACACCTCATAACATATCTTACTATTAACAAGTCCACCATAATTATTACATCATTATTACACAAATAATGATGTCATTAATCACACAGAAACTCAAAACTATATTTTTACTACTCACCGAAAAAACAAAAAAATTTATACAAATAATTTAAATTAATCCTAACCTAATATCGATGATCTGAATTCAAAAATGAAATCCATTTTGTGAAAATAAATTTTTAATTATGAGAAATTTAATTTTTATGTAAAAACCCTATTTAACCAAAAAAATACTGATACTTAACTATTAATTCCTAAAAGAGTTAATTATTTATGCTATTATACCACATTACCATTTAAGATGCCTAAAATATATTTATACTTTCTTAAGTTATGATATTATTCATTTGGTCACATTACTATTTATAAGGGTAATATTATAATTCATAATTTACTATTCACAAAAAATTAAGTTGATTTTATTTTACTCTAAATTTATTACGGGTAAAAATGTAGAAGACCATTTTTTTAAAATCAATTTACATTATTAATTATTTAACGTATACAAAAAATATTTCAAAATACCCTTCTTCCAAAATTCATAATAATATGTAACTTCTATAAATTCATCTTATATTTATCCAGACATTTGAAAATCACAAATTTTACCATAATAAAAAATAACAATTTTTTGTACAAAAATTACACAAAGTAACTAAGATCTATTTACATATCCCCTTATAACACCTACATAGGACCTAAGTGTAAGATGTGCTATGGTGATAGAATATTGGGGAGGCTCGGACAACATTTCTCGTGTGGAGATTTCTATCAGCTTGAACTTCTCTCGTAGGTGATTACGTTCAAGCCTCACATGTTGAAGCTTAGCTTGGGTTTGGTCCAGACCAAAGCCCATAGATGCTACCTCCTTTCCAAGCTCTAAATGATGGGATTTGTACAGCCTGAGTCTACCTGATGATCCCATCAACTCCTCTTTAAGTATTAATTAACCAATATCACTTGTATTTATATAAAATAATCATAACATTAAGAGTTTTTTTTCATCGGTCATATTTACCAACTATCATATTGACCAATAGTTATATAACAGTCGAAAACCAACGGTCTCATTTCAATTATACTCACTTCATTAATTAAATGACATAATTTTGTTTAGTATAAAATAAAATAATACACAAAATTAGGAAACAAATATTATTCAAAAGATTGGGTTGTTACAGTCTTCCCCCCTTAATAAATTTCATCCCCAAAATTTTAACTCATACCCTCTGAAGAGAAAAGGGGTGGGTACTTCTACCTTATAGACTTCTCTGGTTCCCATGTGGCTTCTTCCCATTTTTGGTTTCTCCAAAACACCTTAACAAGGTGGGTAGTCTTGTTGCGTAGAACCTTGTCCCTAAAATCCAAGATCTCCACTGACTGCTTTTCATAAGAGAGTTCATGTTCCAGTTGTACCACCTCTGGATTTAGTACATGTTAAGGGTCAGGTATGTACTTCCTCAAGAGGGATACATGGAAGACATCATGAACTTGTGCTAGATTTGGAGGAAGTGAGAGCTAATATGCCACTACTCCTATGCGATCAAGGATTTCATAGGGGCTAATGTACCTAGGGATGAGATTCCCTTTATTCTCAAACCACGTGACTCTATTCCAAGGTGATATTAAAAGAAAAACCTTGTCACCAACATCAAAATCAAAGTTCCTTCGATGGTTTTCAGCATAGCTCTTTTTCAAACTATGAGCATCCTTAATGTGTTGAGGGATGGCATGGACCTTTTCTATCATCTCTTTCACAAGATCATTCCCAAGAAGCTTTCTCTCACCAACTTCATTCCAACAAGTAGGAGTTCTACATCGCTTACCATATAAAGCTTCATGGGGTTCCATTTGAATGCTCGAGTGGAAGCTGTTGTTGTAAGAGAACTCAACTAAAGGTAGATGTTGATCCCATCCACCTTTAAATTCCATTGAGCATGTTCTCAGCATATCCTTGGGTGTTTGAATAGTTCTCTTAGATTGGACATCAGTTTGGGGGTGATAGGTCATACTGAAATTCAATTCAGTGCTCAGAAAATGATGAAGACTTCTCCAGAATTTTGATGTGATCCTTGGATCATGATCAAATAAGATATAAAGTGGAACTATATACATCCTTACCACTTCCTTCACGTAAATCCTAGAAATTTGATCAAGAGAAAAATCTTACCAAATTGTGATAAAATGGGTAGTCTTGGTGAGACGTTCCATAATAACCCATATCAAATTGTTTCCTTTGGAAGTTCTCGGGAGACTAGTGACAAAGTTAATAGTGATATTATCCCACTTCCATGCTGGTATGGGTAGTGGTTGAAATATCCATTTAGAAAGTTGTCATTATGACTTCACTTGCTGACATACCGGACCCCTTGAAGTGTAGTAAACAATCTCCCTTTTCAAATTATCCTACCAATAATGATCATGAAGGTCTCTATACATTTTCATGCTTCCTGGATGTATAGAGAATGTAGAGTTAGGAGCTTCATCCAGCATCTCCTTCTTTATTTCCGGAATAGATGGAACACATGGCCTTGTATGAAATTTCAGTACACATTCTTGACCAATATTGAACTCAGGAAACTTCCCATCCTTTATAGCCTCAAACATCTTCTGTAACAATAGACCTTCTTTCTGAGATTTTTTTATCTTCTCTAGTAATTATGGTTGAGAAATAATTTGGTTTAGGGTTGATGATGTCCCTTACTTTATAATTACCATTTATAGACTCACTAGGTCATTGATCAAAGGATCTCTTTGAATCCTCATCATGGAAAGAACAACTGGGTCTTTCTGGCTTAATGCACCATCGACATTGTTTGCTCCACTAGGATGATAATGAATTGAATAATAATAGTCTCTAAGAAGTTCCAACCATCTCCTTTATCTCATGTTAAATTCCTTTTGTGTAAAAATATAATTCAAACTTTGATGGTCTGTGTATATATCACATTTCTCCCCATAAAGATAGTGCCTCCATATCTTCAGAGCAAAAATGATCACAACCAGCTTCAGATCATGCATAGGATAGTTTTGCTCATGATTCTTCAACTATCGAGATGCATAATAAATGACATTGTCATTTTTCATGAGGATTCACCCAAGCCCTTTTAGAGATGCATCGCAAAAAATAAAGAATTCTTCTCTACTTGATGGAAGAGTTAACATTAGTGCAGTAACCAATATCTTCTTCATCTCTTGGAAACATTCCTCACACTCATTTTTCTAGATTAACATAACCACTTTTTGAGTTGAATTTGTTAATGGAATAGAAAGCCATGAAAAGTTTTTCACAAACCACCTATAATATCCTGATGCTGCAAGGAAACTACAAATCTCAGTTATTTTTTTAGGTTGAGGCCAATCTTCTAGAACTTTTGTGTTTGGAGGGTCAACTATGATTTCTTCATTGGTAATAATGTGCCCTAAGAAAGCAACTTGTTGTAACCAAAATTCACATTTTTTGTAAATTCCAAAAATCCTCTCCTTCGACAGAGTTCTAAAAATAACCCTTAGATGATCCTCATGCTCCTCATGTCTTATGTAATATATCATAATATCATCAATAAAAACTACCCCTAAGTTATCTAGGTAGTCCTTAAATTCTCTATTCATAAAATTCATAAAAATATCAGGTTTATTAGTCAGTCTGAAGGGAATAATAACAAACACATAATGCCCATGTCTTGATCGGAAGGCATTTTTTAGAATATCTTATTTCTCCACTCTCAATTGATGATAAACAGATAAAATATCAATCTAAGAGAATAATTGAACCCCAAAAAGTTGGTCAAATAGTTCATCAATTCTTGGGAGAAGGTATTTGTTCTTCACTGTGATCTCGTTCAGTTCTCTATAATCAACGCATAACTGCATTGATCCATCATTCTTCTTCACAAAGAGAATAAGTTCTTCCCAAGGAGACAGACTTGGATGAATAAACCCCTTCTCCAAAATATCTTGGAGTTGTTTCGTTAATTCCTCCAGCATCGAATTTTCTAGCCTATACGGGGTATTTGATATCAGATGAGATCCATGTATGAGTTCAATAGATAACTCTTCCTCCCTTTCTAGGGGAGGTCTGGGTAACTCCTTTGAAAATACTTCAATGCATTCCTCGACGATGGGGACATTTTCTATCCTTAAACTCTAATTTCCTTCTTCGTCTTTACAGATCAACTCCATAAAGATGGATAAAGGAGGTTCATCTAGGAAAATATTAAGTTGAGATACCTATCCTTAGAATATTATTGTAGGTTTTCCATTCAATAATACTAATATTTTCTTACTTCTGCATCTGATCTTAGCATTATACTTTGAGAGCTAGTGAATCACTAGTATAATGTTGAATTCCATCATGGGAATGAATACTATATTTTCAATAATATTGTTCTCACTAAATTAAATACTAGTGTTTCTAAACACTGACAATGGTTAGATAATCCCATTAGGAGACTTGACTAATAACTCTACTTTTATAAAATCAGGGGGTTGATTATAAATTCATTAAAAACATGGAGGAAATAAAGGATTGTGTAGAACCAGAATCAAACAAAGTACTTTCTAGGTTTGAGAGAACAACAAGAGTAACTTCCACCACATCATTTGGTGCTTCAACTTCAGCCATAGAGATTTAAAATATACGACCTTGTTCCATTGGCCGATGATGAGGCTGATGGTGATTCCCCTCCACTGCCTTCAGATATGGACAGTGATTTGCAATGTGACAAAATTTCCCACACTTTTATAATTGGACATCAGGTAGGGCCTCCACCATCTTCCCTTTTTTTTAATGTTTGGTAGTTGAGACTTCACCTCACTATGACATTTCAGTGCAATATGGTCATCTTTTCCACACTTGTAGCACTTCCTACTCCCAAGTAGGCAGTTCCCCAAATTCTTCTTCACACATTTATTACTAATGGGATGTTACACTTTTTTTCCTCCTCGACCCTGATCAAAAGTCTTCCCTAATAATGGATCCATTGATCTTTTCTTGTCATTGGATTTATTTGACCATGGTATCTCACCAAACTCCAGTTCGACTTTCATCAAACTTCACATGACCTCCTCATAGCTATCAAAGTCTTGGTTGGGTAGATTCTTCCGAATATGAGGTCTTAGTCCACCGAATAATCTATCAAACTTACCATTTGAATCCATGACAAATCTAGACGTGTAAACTGAAAGCCTTGCAAAGTTCATCTCATAGCTTCCCACATATTCATTCTCATTCTACTTCAGCTTGAGAAGCTCCTTATCCATTCTTGTTCTCATGGAACAAAAGAAATACTTACTTAAGAAGATCCCTCTGAACTCTTCCCACTCCATATATTCAACCTCCACTATTGACCTTGTGTTTTTAATTAGTTCCCACCACTGATCAGCTTCTCTCTATAAGTGGTAAATAACCAGGGTGACCTTCTCTTGCTCTGAACAGCGGAGCATAGAAAAGATCTTCTCTTTAGAGTTGATCCACTATTCAGAAATCAATGGGTTAGTAGATCCACTAAAAGTTAGTGGTTGTTGATGCATAAAGGACTCAACATAATGTTGTTTCCTTCATTGTGAGATCATTCTCTCAGTTTGATTCAAGTTATTTCCCATAACATGAGTCAGTTGGTTCATCATTCTCATGAAGGTTTCCATTCCGACTTACATCAGAGGTTCATCAGGGCATGGTCCATTACGGTCACAATTTTCATGATTCCTCCTATTTCTTGCCATTTTCTAAAAGAATAAAACCTTTTTTAGAATCTTATTTCATTAATGAATATTTTAACAATAATGTATTTTATGTCTTAGAACATCATGCTTAAACAATTACATTTCTCTATAAATCCTTCAAAATGATTCATAAAAAGCTTGTGATTGACCAAAAATATCACCCAAGAGTGTCAAACTAGGTGTGTAGTAGGGTTATTTGTCATGTACTAGGATACCCTGGGTCAAGCCAAAAACTCCTTGTCAGAGTTTTCACTCCTAGGAACATCTTTTCCTGTGCCACATCCACTTGTTCATATCCAAACAGGGATTTATTTGTTCTGAAAACACTTACTTAATATTTCACCAAAATACCAAGATGTTTTCCTATATTTAAACTTTTTTATAGGGCTATTCCTAATGTTTTCATAGCTTATTTTCCATAAATAACTAAACTATCCTTTGATAAAAACTATGGCATCCCACTTTTTATTACATAACATTTCATTACATTTTACAAACAGAGGACCTTTAAAGTATAGTGTCTTGGAAATCAAGAACAATATACATGAAAACAACATAAGAAATTATTATAATCCACTTTTAAGGATTCATCGTAATTTCATCCTTTGTTCAATTACAGCATCTCATAACCTGGAGACATGCATCAAAGGAAACGGTGAGAAGAAGGCCCAGTAAGGAAAGAAAGGGAATTAGTTTACTTGTGATATCAATAAGAACTTGATGAAGAATATAATGACATGATAAATGGAATTAGAGGAATATAATAATGAAAATAACTTGACTCATAACTTTAATATGTGGCTAAAAAATTTAATATAGACATTCATGAACATATCACTAAGGTTTATCCCCAAGGTGTCATAAAAATTACCAAGGTTTTTCACCAAGGTATCGCGAAACTTGTTATCTCTAGAGATTAAATTATTTACCCAATTAATTTGAGAGATATAAAGGATAACCCTTAATATATATTTATTTTCATGTGGTCCACATAGATAATAATCAATCATTTCATAAATAACTTATAGAGAATAAAAGAAATGGGTTTCATTTCAAAAATAGGACATTTAAAAAGTGCTTAAAAACTTGATCGTGATGTCATTTATAAACCATAGAAAAGGTAGTGGGATTTTATGTATGTCAACACCAAAACCAAATATACCATTTTTATTTCTTGATGAAAACCCTATAAAATAATATTGTTTTGGGTATTCACATAAAGAAAATAAGAGAATTTCTTGAGATAAAGAGAGAGAAATTTTGAGACGAAATTTCTACAGCATAATGGCTATATAACATGGTTATAGAAAACAATAAATAGAAAGGGACAAGGTTATCCCATACATAAATGAATAATTTTATAGTATAGGTATAGAATAAAATAAAAACAGGATAATGGTGTGGATATTTGAATGACATACCACCTAAAAAGGAAACTTGAAAGCAAAGAGAAAATGAGATTTCTTTTATGAAAATTCGGCAGCCTAACAGTGTCACTTAAAAATTCAGAAAATCAATTGTTGAGATTGGGAATCATCTCTCATAATTTGGAAATTAAATGGATAGTAATAAAAATATATAATAACATAACCAAACATAATAATATGGAAACTATAAGACATAACATAAAGGAAGTCATGACTTAAAAGAGGAAGGTGAATGGTTCCCTTACCTTGAAGAGTAACTTCGAAAGCTTAAAGGTTGGGACCTTGGGGGTCTTGAGGGAACCTTGGGAGGTAAAAATTTCAGATCTTTATTGATGATTAATTTTTTATGAAATTAAATAATGGATGGGTTGGTATTTATAGAAAATGTGAAGGAATATCTAATTAATTTCTAAGTGACACCTCATTGGTGGTATTCGCAAAAGCATGGGCTTTTCCAAGGTATTTTCCCATGGGATTGGCCAATTGGGAAACCTCATACTATATATTACTATTCAAAAGTCTACCATAATTATTACATCATTAACTATGTCATTAATCATACAAAAACTCAAAACTGTATTTTTACTATTCACCAAAAAACAAAACATTTTATAAAAATATCATAAAATCACCCTAACCTAATATCGATGTTCTGAATTCAAAAATGAAATAAATTATAAGAAATTAAATTTCTTATTATGAGATATTAAATTTTTAAGTAAAAATACTATTTACCCAAAAAAATACTAATACTTAACTAATAATTCTTGAAAGAGATATTTTCTTATGCTATTATAACACACTGCCATTAAATATGCCTAAAATATATTTTTACATTCTTATGTGAGGTTATTATTCCATTGGTCACATTAATTTTCATAAGGGTAATATTACTATTCATACTTTACTATTCACTAAAAATTAAGTTGATTTAATTAGACTCTATATTTATTACTGGTCACAACTATAGAAGACAATTTTTTGAAAATCATTTTACATTTTTAATTATTTAAAGTATACAAAAAATATTTTAAAATATCCTTTTTCCAATATTCATTATAATATAGAACATCTATAAATTCACCTTATATTTATCTAGACATTTGAAATTCACAAATTTTAGCATAATAAGAAATAAAAAATTTATTTATACAAAAGAATTACACAAAGTAACTTAGGTATCGTTACATAGTCCCATATAACACCAGCATTGGACCTAAGTGTAAGATGTGTTATGGTGATGGAATCTTGGGGCGGCTCAGACAACATTGCTCGAGTGGGGATTTCTATCAGCTTGAACTTCTCCCGTAGGAAACTACGTTCAATCTTCACATGTTGAAGCTCAGCTTGGTCTTGGTCCCAAGCAAATCCCAAAGATTCTACCTCCTTCCCACACTCTGAAAGATGGGCTTCATATAGCCCGAGTCTACTAGATGAGGCCATCGAATCCTCTTTCTTTATTAATTAACTAATATCACTTGTATTTATAAAAAATAATCATAATGTTAAGATTTTGGTTTCCAACGGTCATATTGACCAACAGTCATATAACAGTCTAAACCCAACAGTCTCATTTTAATTATACTCAATTCATTAATTAAAAGAAATTTTTTTTGAGTATAAAATAAAATAATACAAAAATTATGCAACAAATATTATTGAAAAGTTCAGCTTGTTACATATATGGATCATTAGTTTCTCACAAGAGAGGTTATTGGAGATTCTCACTTGTTATTCCATTCTTGATCTCAGAACATTGGAAGTTTCTTCTTTAGGTAGGGGATTTATGACTTCTCTTTATTTTATATTCATGTGTGTTATTAAAAAGACTAATTTCTTTTGGTTAATGGAGGAATCAAAATAATGAATATAATAATCTACGATTTAAGAATGAATGAAATATTGAATGGTTGTTGTATAAACAAGTGTTTTATGCTATTATTAAATGAATCTCAGAATATTTTATAGTGTTAAGTTGATTTATGTGGTTATTTTTAATCCTTTTCCGGAATTATATTTTTAAATTTAGTTAAAAACTTAATGATTGTAAGATAAATAAGATAAGTAATGAGTTGTGTTGAATTAATTATTATTCTTTCTTGAAAATCATTTAATGTGAATGTATTGCTTGGACCATTTTTATGATTGATTCTTAGATTTTATTAGTTGTTGTTTCTAGGTTAATTATTTCTAAAATATTTTCGGTATGAATCATTAAATTCAATATGGTATTGAAATAGGTTGTTTTCTAGAATTGAGGTGTTTGGGACCATTAAGGCTAAACATAATTTTATGATATGTTTACAAAGATTGTGTTCTTGAAGTTATATCCTTGGATTCTCCGAGAGTTCATGGTGATGAAAATATATTCTATATCCTTGTATAACTGCTCTTGGATTGTATATTCTTTCTATGATTTGATGTGTGTGATTTGATATAGTTGGAATATTTCGCATGTGTTTAGGGTGGGACTTTCTTGTTAATTGAATGGTTGTATTGGGGATGATAATTGGTTGATTAGTTTATGTTATAAGATAGGATTTCCCAATTCTCATATTATTTTATAGGTAATTTTTTTGATAATTTATTATGGTTTCTTCCAACTACCAGCAGCATTTTTCCTATATAATGTGAGTTCATATTCATTGTATTATTTTTGGTTGATTCCAATAATACTAGGATTATGTAATTTTAAATGAATTAATATTGAACTAATGGGATTGACTGGTTTTAATGGAAGTAATTATTTATATATTAAACGATAACAATGGGATGGTTGTATTAACTATCTAAGCACATGATATAGAGATCTCTAAATTGGAATGTGAATTATGAAATCATGTGGGCTTGAGATAAAATAGAATGACTAAACTATAATTTCTAATGGGGTCAATTAATGATTTTTAATTTATAATTACTAAATGAAGATGATTAAGGATGTGTAATACTGATGATTGAGTGATCATATAAGATCTTGTTTTCTAAACCTTAGAGGTAGTGGCTTGGTGTCATGTGGGACACTATCTATATTTGAATCTAAGGCGAGGTAGCTTCCCTTAGTTTGGTTATGTGATATACTATTCCTTATATTTTATGATGTAATATACTTCACCACCTGATTCATACAGATAGTTGATTCCAAATGGTTTTCAGTTATAGGTGTTTTCTCTAACATCCAAGTTGGTGAGGGAATAGATGGATAAATTATCCCTCTTCCCAACTCTCCCTTGATATGTAGCATGATGTGCGGGCTTATTTGGGATATACTGGCTTAAGGTAGATGGTATATGTCTATACAGGCTATAATGGCTAACAATTTAACCATGCCTGTTTATGTGCGCTATAAAAACTTGATGTTTTATCATATATATATATATATATATTATAGTTGTATTGATTATAGTTTACTATAGGTGTAGATGTATCGGATATAGTGACTCAAGGTATAGTGCATTAAACATGCACTGTAGTGGATTTTAGACTTATTACATGGTCATAAATGAGATGATGATAATGAGGTTCTAATAAGGTAGATGGTATGTAAGATGAGATGATGATATGGTTGTGATATGTATGCATAGGGTTTATGATGTCTTATAAAAGGGATTTTAGCACAAGATGCTTAGTGTTGGGGCGTGAGGGTGAAAAACTAGTGGTGATGTTGTAGACGCTGAAAAACACTCAAAGGATAAAGGAGGTTTTGGGGCGACAAAGAGAAGCCATATTTGGAATCAGCGATCCATTCCGGGGGGGCAGAGGGGCCATATGAAAAAAATTCAGAGGTGCACGAAAAAATGGATAGTGCATAGAAAACAACGGGATTTGTGAAAGTTTTCCCCATAGGCGCGGATGTTTTCTACGCCCCGACCGCGGGAGTAGCGGTTTACACGCAGTCGCCCCGCACGGTTGAATTTGTGCACTGCCGACATCCGCACGTAATATTTCGCATGGTCTCATTTATTCGCGTGGACCTGCAATCCCGAGGGCCTATAAATAGTAGGTCGCCCCTTCGACTTTTGGGCTAAAGAATCTGAACTGTCTCTCCAGTGAAAAATTCACCTCTCGTGCATGAAAAAGATGGCTCTCAGGTACTAAATGTTTTTCACCAGGTCGCCCGGGGGTCCGCCTCTACGCGATACCACTCAGGATTAATCTTCATCCAAATACCATAGGGTTCCATCCCCAGTGCACAATTCCCACCAATTGCATGCAATCCTTTCTTCTGCACGCAATTCCCTCATTTGAGCGCCCTCCTTTCTATGCCGCCCTGACCTTATTCATGCCCAATGGCCGATTGTGCGCTGCCCTGACCTTTTTCATATAAGCGTCCCTATTACGCGCTATCCTGGACCATTTTTGCACCACTATTTCTTCTGCACACAAGCCTCCCTCCTTGTGTGCCTGTGATGTCCCTATTCTAGGGATCATTTTTAGGAACCTCCCGTGCCAAAAACACCTTCTCCATACACTATGTTCTTGTACGACCCTCTAGGTTTGTGCGAAGTAACTTCAAAGTCCCTTGGATGATACTGCCAGTTGAGTTGCTTCACCTCATGCTTCTTCACATAGGCATGCTAACAACTATTTCTTCTTCGCAGAGCCTAGCTAACGTGGACCCCCCAATGGTTCGCTCCCTAACACCCCTAGCCACGACATTGCTGATGCATTCCCTTAACCAAGGTTCATAGGGTACCAGTTATGTAAGTCCTAGGGGTGCGGAGTAAACCCACCTCGTCCGAGCTGTAGGACGTTAAACTGTCAACCACCTTCATCCTCAGCACTTAACGTTAAACTGTGACTTCCCCCCATGCATCCTATGTGGGAAAAGGGCAACCACCCTGGCGTAAGCCTGTATATTTTCTTGCAGGAGGTAGCATCCCTACTCTTCCTCTATTCTTGGACACCCCATCCCTCTCCTGTTGGGTTTTGTCACCATTTGGGCCTCCTCCCTGGAGTAAGTCCCAATCTCTATTCTTGGGATGCTAACAATGTGTAATCCCATGTTTCATCTTTGGGCTTCTAACTACGTGTAAGCCCTACTTCATTTCCCACGGACGCACCTTTCACAATGTGATCATCAGGTCATTATTGTCTCATGTTTCACAAACATAGCATGACTCACGTGGGCTTAGAGCAAGCACCGACCATGACATCCACCATGGGCATCCTAGAGTGTAAGCCCCACACCCATTCTGAACAACATGGTCTCTGATCCTTGTTAAAGAAATGTATGTAAGAGGCCTCCATGAGGTTCAAGCCCACCACCCATTGGTCCCGACCATCCTCACATCTGTTCACCCACAACTCGGGCAACCTAGAGTGTAAGCCCCATCCCCAACCATGAACTTCAAGGTCTTTGATCCTTGCTAAGGCAAGGTATGTAGGAATCCTACACGAGGTTCAAGCCCACCACCCCGGTCGTTCGAACCATCTTCACGTCGGTTCACAAACACTTTGGGCTACCTTAGAGTGTAATCCCCAAATTCCCCCCTTATGAACTATGTGGACTTTGATCCTTACCCATGCTGAGTACATAGGAAGCCTCCACGAGGTCCAATCATAAAACTCGATCGCTCCGACCACATTCACATCGGTTCACCTCCGTCTTGCATGACGTTAAACTATGGATCCCAATCAGTGGTAAGCCATTATTTCCCCAGTAAGCAGTAAGCCATTGCACACAAAACCTAACCATGAACTACGAGTTCTTTGATTCTTGCTAAGGCAAGGTACGTAAGAAGCCTCCCTGAGGTTCAATCCCACTATCCATCAATTGTCCCGACCAACTTCACATCAGTTCGACCCCATCCAGTATTAAGACGTTGTGACCACATCCAGCGGTAAGCTGTTGTGACCTCAATAGGTGGTAAGCCGTTGTGACCTTATCCATTGGTAATCCTTTGAAAAACTCAATTGGCAGTAAGCCATCATACGATGAACTATGCGGACATTGATTTCCTACCATGGGGATACATAGGAAGCCTCTCCAAGGCTCAAGCCTTCTCCATCCACTTCATGGAACCTCCCATCATCCATCTTGGTTCTTAACCGGGCCTCCACATCCTGGTGGAATCATGCCACCCCAATCTCCATTCTGTAATCAAGAATCCAACCACACGTTGGACCCAACATCGGTGTTCCCTTCAGGGGTTTCACCCATCTGATCTACTCTAGTCAGTGTTATGTTCAGTCTGATCCGTCTCCGCTAGATGTTAAACTTATGACATACCCTGTGTTAAACATGGGAAGTTGAGGAAAAACTCAGATACATTCCCATGGAATATGATTCTCCGTGTTCAATGTGGGATTCCTAAAGCTTCCACACCCTCGATAAGCCCTATAATAAGTTACATAAGACCGACGCGCCAGTGCCCCAGTGTCCAGACACGCCATTGATGCCCAACATGAGTACTCCTCTTACTGAAGGTTGCTGCCCTGACTGGACCCCTTGGAATGTCCCGACAGAATCAATGTAATTAACTGGTGTCCATGAAGATATGGCACTAGGAAGAGTTTCACGAACAACGTCTTAAATCTATAAGGGAGACTCGGACTAAGTGAGGAGTTCTGAGGAGGAATCCATTGAAGGAAGAACCTATATCCCATCATCCAATTTTGATCAAGGATAAAACATCCCTAAAAAGTGACGGATGCTGCCCGCCTTTTGTAAGCGGGAATGCTGGGCAACAGTTGCGCGTCCTCCACAGACGGATGCGCGCGCCTTGGAAAAAGCAACGGAAACAGAAATTGTGAACCTGAAGTGAAATTATTCTCATCAGTATGGAGATTAGTAGTGCTCGAGCCATCAATTGATTGACATGTCACTGAATCCAGTTATCCGGTGTCGGGTCCTGCCAGGAAAATAGCGGGCCTGGCATGAAACTCACCATAAGTTGGGGTAGTAGAAAGATGGGCATCCTGTTCTGCGATGTTGTCAGCGTGGATCCCTGTTACAGGTCATAGAAGACTGAATGGCGTTGGGGCATTAGTTGTTGATTCCTTTTTCTTTCATCACTGATGAGTTAATCTCCCTACTTCTCAGGAATCAATTTGCTGCACTCGTAATGTGATCACCGCCTTCACACCAATGTAGGGGCAGGGGCAGTATGAATACGGTAGTCCCGCGCGGCTCTGCCTCTTCTGCAATGGCCTCTACACCCATGGACCTGGGGCTCCCACACTCCATATCCATGTCCGAGGTTATTAAGAAGAGGGTAATAAACGACCTTGTGCGCCATTATGAGGAGGAAGGCATAATCCCAACTCGGGATATGGCCCGACTGGATCTGGAGGCATCTGTGCCTCATTGCCAATGCCTCCCCTAAGTGCCGCGTAGGGAGCTATGTCTCCCCATGACAACATATAACCGTTTTGGGAGCCTCTCCCTAGAACATTTTGATGACTCCCTGCCTTACGCTGATGAGGTAGGTGACGTCTGGCCCAGCCCCATCAGAGTCCCATTCTAGGGGCTCCCAGTGAGGGCTCCCACCAGGACCATCAGAACAGCCGCTTAGCCTTGCTGGATGAGGAGAAGGTAAGCCACATACCTACACCACCGGCTCTAGTTCATCCGACCCGATGCCAGCGTCGGGTGCAAGCTAAAGATGCCCGCCAGGGAGCGTCAACATCGATGGCTACTATGGCCCGAGTCACCGCAAACACATATCAATAGTTACCTGAATACACTGAGCAGGGGAACTTATATGCCTAACCTGGATCGAGGCCCCAAACGTCCCATGGGTTGGCTGGGTTGACTCTCTTGGTCGTTGGCACAGGCAGTAGCCGCCACGAACTAACTCGCAACAATGCCGCCCAGTACAGAGGTCCTCCCCATACCACTACCACAAAGAGTGTGGGCCTTCCCCACTTTGAGTCTCACCATGGAGGTCCTCCCCATGACACACTCAATCCTAATGAGGGTCTTCCCCATGGTGGTGACACTCGGTATGAAATTCTCTCCTATGACCATTACACTGGGTATGTAGTCATTCCTCCTACCCGAGACCGTCGGTGTAGGGACATTTCACGTATGATCTCTCTTCAACGTGGGGATCCTCCCCATGTACTCTTAGCAACTGGTGAAGTTCCCCCTCTCCTCAATAATCAGATGGGTGAAGGCCACCCTCACCTCACTAGGACCCAACACGGAGGTCCTACCCGTGTTCAGCTAGACCGGTACAAGGAGCCTCCTCATACTGAGGTTACTAGGGGAAATGAGCATGGAGGTCCTCCCCATGCTCCTTCCAGTTCTAGAGGAGGTCTTTCCCACTCCAGCCTCATCCATGGAGGTCCTCCCCATGTTCCCTTTTACATTTTTCCTGGTGCTCCTCGCACCCCAGCTTACTCAAGTGGAAACTCTCTCCGCCTCAGCAACAGTGGAGCCAAAGAACCTCGTGTCAAAAATCAGCCCTGTCCCGAGGATCCACCCTGGGGCAGGAAGGCAGGTCATCACCGCCATAAGAAGAATTCTACGAAGGTCCAGGCAGAGATCAAACCGGTCTGCTTCTCAGACTCTGAAGCGGAATATGACTCTGCATGAGAACCCTCCTCTCGCTCAGTCGAGTCAAGGGTTGGGGCAGGAATGAGGCGCATCAGCCCAGTACTCCTGGAATGTGAGGTCCATAGGATTCCTGCCTCCCTCCATTGAAATATCTAGGAGGATGAAATTCAGGCATCGTTGTAGATCACGGTCGTGCAATTACCACTTTCGTCGCTAGAAGCACTCTATACCTCGACAAGAGATCATGGAGAACCATTCTGGGGACTAATGGCGGGTGAGAAGCATCGCGGCCTATCACCGGTAGCCCTAGCTCTTCAGCTAGGAACTTCAGCCATTAGACCATATTATCGCGACGTAGAGGCTAGGTCGCTACACTATTTGGAGGACATCTCGAGATTTGGCGGCTAGTCAGTCCGCTCGCCGTACTGTCCATCGGCCTGCCTGCCATCCTAGCGGTCTGCCTCAGTACCGCTAATAGTTCCTCAGCCACCCTAGGTTGACGAATGGGGAAATCAGGGGCCAAAACTTGAATCTGAGTCGAGGATCTTATGGAACATCCTCGCAGCAGACCACTTCCCCGAGATGTTCTGGCCCGTGGCAGCACCGAATTTTCGCGCGTTGGAATCCCTCAGCCCGAAGGAGGTTGAATGTTTCCGCCAAACCCTATGGGAGATGCACTTTCATATCTATCATCAGCGAGTGGTTTATCCTAGGATCCAAGTGAATCTTGAAGACATTGGTGAGAAATATTGTCTAGTCAATCTGGTTGCGCTCTTAGTGTCCCAGTGCCTCGAGTCACCAGGCCGCTGTAAGGCCCTCCAACAACAATGCGTTCAGAGTTTCAAGGTAATCTACAAAATTATCAAGGAGGAATCCCCCCACGTGAAAATATATGGATGGGGGTAGTATGCTACCCTCCTTTTCAGTCCTATCCAGCAGCAGCCTGACTTGCAAGGCGATATCGAGGACATGCCCCTAGGAAGGTTCATGGTCAATAAGGCCGACATAGATGATGTGGAGGATGAGTTGGAGGTTCTTGATGGGGATTTACCCCCTGAGGGCGTGCCACCACTATTGGACCCATCGATAAGGGTTACTCACTAGAAGAGGAACCTACTATGTCTCCCTGCACCCACCGAGGCATTAGTACTCAGCCGGAATACTGGTAAGGGTAGAGAGCACGTCAGAGCTGCCAAGCACTTCGACCCGTCTGCATCAGTCAAAAAGACTGAGGTAGACCCAGAGAAGGCCACATTGTGCCAGCAACTTTCCGAGTAGAAGAAGTTGGTCAATAACCTCTTGGATTAATTCAATACAAAGTGATGGCCAGACTACAGTGATCCTAGGCCAGGGTAGCAGAGGCAGGAACAACATCTCCTCGGTGAGCTGCCTCTAGGTGACCTTGACCATCCAGCCCTCGCAGACTGGGTTGAGGCCGGAACTTATAGAAAGAGGCTACATTATGTCTCTCCAAACCCTCATGAATGACGCGAGAATCCAAGGGACCAAGCTCAAGATACCCCAGCCGCCCCGAGGGTCGTGCCACCAGCTGCTCCACGAGACGCTAGGCCTGCATACCATGTTGAACAACTCGCCAACATGCTCGTGGTTAGGGATCCCCATCAATACAGGGATCCCGCCCAGATGATCCAATGGCGGCACACATTGCCCGCCTAGAGGCATTGGAAATGCGACATGTGGAAATTCCACCTGATGGAAAGCTATATCTAGCATGGGTGGATGATATGTCGACACCTCCGGGATTCGGGGATCACACCTTATCCCCCTTTAAGGGGACGAGGGACCCATCGTAGCACCTGGCCCACTTCAACTCAAGGTGTGGGCCCATGTTAGGGACTCCAGCGCAGCATGAGGCTTACAACCTCTGCTATTTTGGTTAGGCATTGGAGGAGCCTGCATTTTTCTGGTAGATCCAGCTTCTCGTCGGATCCGTAACCAGCTGGGAGGACCTTCGCAAGAAATTCCTCTACCAGTTCAACTCCACCATGAAGAAAACGAGCATCGCAGACCTCTTCAAGTGCAAATAAAGGCATGATGAGTGTGTCATAGACTTTATCACCTAGTGGAAAGGGCCAACATATTCCCTTGACATGCCACCGACTCAGGAACAATTACTGATGATGTGTGTAGGAAATTTCAAGACGGAACTGGTTCCCTCTCTGATAACCCAGAACTACCCTGGGGGATTTTGGGACTTCTCTAATAAGGCCCAGTGCCTGGAAGAAGCCCTACAACAGGCCAGCCAGACACGTCTATTGCCTCCTGCAATTCCCACGGGAAGGGCAGTCAGAGCCGAGACTGCCACGGTGTCCCAAATAGAGGCCCCTAGGCATCTGGAATTATTACCGGGGGAGCCACTTCCCTAGCCTCATAGAGGCCCGCTACCATAAGAGCAGCCTCCTTCCCAGAAGCGTCTTCCTCAGAATCGGAAGGTGCCCCTGAGAAATGTGTCTCCACCGCCTAGGTAGGAAAACAGGGCTCCGCCTCCTCGATAGGCTCCTCCAGCTCCTCCTTAGGGCCAGGCTCCAAGTCCTCGCCTTTATGTATAGAAAAAACCAGACCTACTCAATAAATAAGAATCAGGTCCACAGCTATTTCTGAAGTGATTTGAAACAAGGGATTGTGTGTTTTCTTGAATGCAGAAGGCCAGAAGAAGCGAACCTCACTGATCGCCTCAACTACTGCCCCTATCCATGAATCTTGGGACACACCATCAAGCAGTGCTATGTGTTCAAAGACTGGATTTAATACCAAGTCAATAAAAACATAGTCACGCTGGGCCCGACCCCGACATAAGTGGCAGGTGTCTTCATAAGGCCAGATAGCAGCAGCGACAGTGAGGGAAAGTGGCAGCAGGTTTCTAACCACGAGTCCCAGAAGTATGATGACTGGATGGCTTGAAAAACAGTTGATCATGCCCATGGTATCATTTGTGCATGCCTGAATCATCTGGAGCATTCATAGGCTGCAGCGGCCACTTCTGCATCGTCATCTCATTCGACCCCTTCCTAGAAGATCAAGTGTCGACGGCGCAAGGGAAAGCAACACGCCCCACCAATTCCATCATTGTCTCATACTCTCGGAAAAATCATGCATCCAGTGATGGGGATTCCTCCTAGAATCCGCCCAGTAATGGATGAACCTTCAAGTGATAGTCAAGGTTATGCTTTGGTTAATACCGTGTAGTTGGTAAACCCCTATATTACTCCTGGCGATGGGGAGCACCAGGCGAACCTCCCCAACATACCTAGCCAACACCAACGTCGGAGGATCCACGACCATATGGTTTATCAAGGAACATCATTTCACACATCCAGCTAGGCTGTTCCTACCACTGAGACCATACAGTAGGCCTAGCGCATAGCTAAACACGTGAAACCTCTTCATCCAGTGTCATCAGGCCCACCTCCACCACTGTTTGTGTTGCTGGATTAGGCAAAGCCATTTCAACTTTTCCGTGACTAGCCTGGCCCTCCTATGGGTCAGCCTTAGTCATCTAGCCCTCATCCGGTAGCTACTCTATGGGATTCAACTAGTGAGCATCGGGATATGTCCATCACCAGTCAGCCGCCAGCCCAGCCAGCGGGGCCCGCCAAGCCTCCTGTCATAGAACGGCCTCCTGGAAGCAGAATTTCATGCCTGGAAAAGAAGTATGATGTTCTAAAGCACCTTTTTAGCATCCCAGTGAGGCTTTAAATCCTCGAGGCCCTTCTCCTGTCATCAGATATGCATGAGGCCCTCATTGAGTCTTTAACAAGCCCCCTCTAGTTTGAGATTGAGGTAGCAGCTGCAGAAGCCTTTCATGCAAAAGTGGTCGAGAACGATGAATTTCAGGACATCATTTCATTCTTTGGAGAATATTAAGTCTCTCCCATACAAGGGAACATCTTCCCACTATACATCACCAGCCAATTTGATGGTGTGGAGGTTCTCCGCTGTCTTGTTGACACTGACTCTGGGATTAACCTTATCCTAACGTGGACACTCTAGAAGCTGGGGTTATCCGAAGATGACCTGACTCCCTCCAATTTAAGAATCCAGGGATATGATAGGACAGAGTAAACCCTAGATGGTAATATCTATTTGAAGACCCAGTTCAGTGGCCTAGTTTCTAGCACCGAGTTTATGGTTGTCTCCCAAGACACCGCATACAATGCATTGATGGGAAGACTATTGCTCCACCTACATGCGGTGGTCCCCTCATCATATCACCAATACCCTAAGTACTCCCTCAATGGTCGAGTATGCATACTCCAAGGTGATGCATCTTCTTTCGCCTCATGTGAATCTCACTACCTAGATGCCGACTATTACAAGATCAAGGATAATCAAATTCATGTAAGTGAGGTCAATCCCATCGCGGTCGCAATTGACTCCGGGGTAGGTCTAGATGACGCCTATATCTTCCTGATCCATCGATTGGAGGCCAAGACCCCCGACAAGGGGAAATTTTTTTAATGTCTCTGGTACAAGGGAGAAGCATATTCCCAAATCCAAGTGACAGTGGAAAATCCCCTCTTACTCCTACACAAATCAGTATTAGGTGATCCGGGAGCCTCCAACCCTCGTAAGGTATTGGGATGTCTACCCCATTGCAAAAGTTGTACGTCATATGTGCATGTTTCGTCGATCTGGAATCAACCATCTCAAGCCAACGCACCACTAACACTTTGATATCATCAAGTGTGGCCCCTTGGGATGACCGGATGGGATTGGGTCGATATCCTTCATTTCTATGGTTTCAGAAGTACTGGAATCTCCCAATGAAATGACCAATGCTGCTCAGGCTGGTACCATCCTCCCATCAGAATCTGCTGACCCAGAAGAAGCTTATCCTGCTGGGGATCCCTCCTCTGAAAGCGAAGAAGAGGATTTAGAGGACGCTCCCTGGGCCTTTGAAGAGGGCATCTCTTCCATGGTCGATGAACTGGTACAGGTGAACCTTGGTAGAGAGACATATCTGAGACCCACAATGATTAGTGCTACCATGTCCCTTGAAGAGCATCAGTGGTAAGTGGACTTCCTTAAAGAGCACCATGATGTGTTTTCCTAGTGTTACGATGAGATGTCAGGACTATATCCTCAGGTATCCATCTGCCGCCTCGGTCTTCCAGAAAATCATCGAGGGTTCAAGAAGCTTCCCAGAATGATGCATCCTTCTCACAGGGCCATAATCGAGGCTGAAGTGGACAATATCATCCGAGCCAACTTCATCAAGGAGGTCCAGTGCCCCAAGTTGCTAGCCAACATTGTTCCAGTCAAGAAGAAGAACGGATAGATCATAGTCTAAATTGAATTCTGAGATCTCAACCATCAGTGCCTGACGGATGATTTTCCCCTTCTAGTGACAGAATTGTTTATCGATGCTATAGTTGGTTTCTAATCCCTTTCCTTATGGACGGGTACTCTAGATATAATCAGATCTGGATGTCCCCCGAGGATGAGGATTCCACAACTTTCAGGGTGCCACAACGTATGTTTTGTTACCATGTCATTCCATTCGGCTTAAAGAATTCATGTGCCACCTATTAGTGGGATATGCATCACATATTCAAGCCAATACTCGGGACACTGGTGGAATGCTTTGTGGATGATTTGGTGGCCAAATCCTGCCAGCACTAGGACCATATCAAGGACCCTGAGAAAGTGTTTGGCTTCCTCTGTTCCTGCTATCTGAAGATGATCCCATTGAAGTGTACCTTTAGGGTCACCTCTGAAAAGTTCATTGGATTTTTTTTCAGGTACCGGGGCATCGAGATCGACCCAGATAAGATCAATGCCATCAGTCAGATGCCTCCCCCGAGAAATATTTGGGAGCTTAGAGGTTTCCAAGGCAACTTATTTTACATACACCGATTCATTACGAATCTGTCTGGAAAATGTAATAAATTTTCTCGACTCATGAATAAAGGCACCGCCTATGAATGGGATGAGAAGTGCCAGACCACATTCGATGAAATCAAGAAGTATCTCCTTCAGCCTCCAGTCTTAATGACACGTATCTCGAAAAAACTATAGATCCTTTATGTGACCGACTTAGAATGATATCTCAGTGCCCTTCTTTCCCAGAAAAACAAAGAGGGGATGGAGAACAGTCTTTACTACCTTAGTCATATACTCATTGATATGGAGACCAGATACTCCCCCATCAAAAAGAGTTGCCTTGTGCTGGTATTTTTAGTACAGAAAATGTGACACTACTTGCAGAACTATGTGGTACAGCTGGGGTCTCGGGTAGACCCACTAAATTACATTCTGAACTGCCCAATTTTGACAGGTTTTCTAGCTCAGTGGGTAGTGATTCTTTAGTATTTAGATATCAGGTTTCTACCTCAAAATGCTATTAAGGGGAAAGCATTGGAAGACTTCCTTGCTGACCATCCGACTCCTACTGACCAGTCCTTGGATCTCAATTTTCCTGATGAGGAAATCCTCTTAGTAGATCATGCCATCCCTTGTTGGAATATGCACTTTGATGGTGCCTCCCGGAGCCCCACCAGCAGGAGGCTCAATGATCCCAGACTTAATAGAGTAGGCCTGGGTATTTTATTCATTAACCAATGCAAGCCATTCTTCCATACTCATTCCTGATGTCAGAAGGCTGCACCAACAACGAGGCAGAGTATCAGGCTCTTATCACTGGCCTCGAGCTGGCCCTCGAGAACAATGTGCCCCATTTTCATGTACACGGGGATTCTGAACTAGTCATCCAGAAAATCAATGGTGACTATGTTGTCAGGAATTTAGAGCTCATACCATTATTGGAACACAACCTCCATCTAATGGCCATGTTCCCATCTTGGCTGGAAGTTACTCATGTCCCTCGATCTCAGAACGGTCGAGCTGATGCCCTGGCTGGCCTAGCTGCATCACTTGCAGAACCCAAGCAGGATGACCTGATTATACACATGGAACATCGAAGATTCATTGCTCCCATCACCCCAGATGATGATGATGAGTGGTGGGTAAGCCATCTTACCACTGGAGCCTCCACATCTAGACCCCCAGGTTCCTCAGATGTAGGGGTTGAAGTGACTCCTGACTAGAGATCCCCCTTTGTCAAGTATCTTCAAAATGGTTACCTCCCGACTGATCGGGCCGAGCGCGAGCGAATCTGATGCCGCACGCTACAGTTTACCCTCCAGAGTGGTCCCAGTATTGATAAAATCCTCTACAAGCATGGGTTTGATGGTGTTCTCCTCTGTTGCATCCAAGGAGTCAAGATTTATCAGGTCATGCAGGAGGTTCATGCCAGTTCTTGTGGCACCCACCAGACTAGGCTGAAGCTATCTCACCAAATCCAGAGGATGCAGTACTTTTGGCCCTCCATGATCCATGATTGCATCAAGTTCTCCAAGAGATGTCACACGTGCCAAATTCATGATAACTTCATGCATCAGACTCCAGAACCTCTCCACTCCACCAAGTACTCTAGGTCGTTTGTGGTATAGGGACTCGATGTCATGGGACCATATCCACCGATGACAGATCGCCAGTGCAAGTTCATTCTAACCACTACATACTTCTTTTCCATGTAGGCAGAGGCAGTTCCGCTCAAGGAGGTCAAATACCGTTCTATCTTTGAATTAGTAAGATCCAATATAATCTACCTGTTTGGATTCCCACATGCAGTCCTCACTGATAACGGCACCAACTTCCGAGCAGCTGAGATGAAGAAGTTGTACGCCAAGTACAAAAATTGTTCGAACCATACATTCTGCTATCACACTCAGGCAAATGGACAGATCATGGCTTTCAAAAAAACCCTCTCTAAAATTTTGTATAAAATGGTTGGTCAAAACAAGAAGAGTTGGCCGAGCAAGCTCCCTAATTCCCTCTGGGCTTATCGGACGATGACTCGTAATTCCACCCAGGTGACCCCATATTCCCTAGTGTACGGAGCTGAGGTTGTCATGACCATCGAGATTTAGCTTCCTTCGTTACGCACAACAGTCTATAACCAGCAGGTGCCAGATAAGGTTGTTGATATTTTTTTGGCAGAATTGGAAGCACTTGATGAGAATAGGCTTCGTGCCCTGCACAATCAGGAAACAAATCAGAATAAGATAGTTATAGCCTTCAACAAGAAGGTTTGCCTCCGCTCTTTCCTGAAATGTGACTTGGTATTGGCCCTATGGACCCCAATGATCCCTGGCAGGAAACCACCCAAGTTGGAGCCCAAATGGGAAGGACCTTACATAATTCACAAGGTTTTCCCCAAGGGTGCATACTCCCTGGTGACCAGGGATTGTGAGAATATAACTCCTCCCACCAATGCCAAGTTTATCAAGAAATAATTTACCTGAGCTAGTTGGTCTGGCATGACCCTAAACTGTTTAGGTCCTGCATAAACCTAAATTGCTTCATCCCGCATGACGTTAAACTGTATGTCATCCTCCAAGACATTAAACTACACCCTTATAAGTACGTGTTTCTTGATTCCCATTCCATGGGATACGTAGGAATGCACAAGCATTTCTTCATGAGCCCATACCCCAAACTCTTCTCTTTGACTATCCCCCTAGGTATAGTTATCTCGGAGGGTCCTTGCATGATATGGTATAGGATTACTTATCCCCACTCATGTCAATATTACGATGATCGCACCATGTGCCCACTCCCCATTCTTCTATCCTCCCACATCCTTACCATACGGAGCTATACCGCATCGCCTTCAAGAACTACGTATGGCTTGATTCCCATCCTCATGGGATATGTAGGAATGTCTGGACATTTCATCTATTGGCCTAGCCCAAATGCCAGAATCTTCCCTCAGGTCACGACATATGGTGTGGTGCAGACGTTTTCCTCAATTCACGTCGACCTCATATCAATCCCGTTATACTTCCCACTCCCCAGAGGTGTTCAACCCTTTCACATATGTGTACGGTTATGCTTCACCCACTCCTTTGATTAGGAATCCATCATCTTTCCCATCCAGAAGGGCCCCTGAATAGCAAGGATTCTAGGGCCAAGGGCTCTCCTACCACTTCAGGCCAACACCCTTGAGGATGTTGAGCATAAAACTGATACAAGTCTCACATTACTAATATGATCAGTGGTCGATGCTCATTTGTTGTTTCCTGTCCAGGTCACTATAGGGAAGCTGTGTTTCAAACAGGTTCAATAGATATCCTTTGTCATTAGAGCCACCCCAATATGTCCCAAACATTGAGTGTAGTTCTTCAATCAGCCCAGTTGTATCTCCAAGGGATGAAATCCATTCATGTGATGCCTGCTATTAGGCCCCTATATGAAAGGGAGAGCTGAGTCCAGCTCCTTGTCTCCCACACCGAGCACTGATCATGTGGGGCTTATGAGCTGTGATGAGGCGGTAACCGCACAAGAGGTCATATGGCTACCATTGGCTGGGACACCCAGCCTCAAGCCCCTTGTCCTCATCAGGCCCCTTGGCCTTTTCTGGCCCATGGCCCATGTTCTCATTTAGGGTTGTGTGGTGTAGAGAGGACTTATGTCCACATTCACGTCGGACTATTTTTCCATGCCACACATATCCCCTTGAGACATCCCTCCCAACATTTATCGTCCATACCGTGAGCACATGCCATGTCGCACTTCACGTGCCCAATCTTGGCCCCCCATCCCAAGTCTTAACTCTTACGGGATTGTACGGTGTCATATGGGATTATGTACTTATTCACATCGGGTTACTCACCGCTCCGTACACCTCCCTTTTTTGGGGTATCTTATGCCTTTATTTTTCATCACTGTAAAATGTTAAACCACAAACTAGACAGGCCTTTCCATCCAAGGCCCAGCCTCAGGCCCCTCGGCCTTTTTGGGCCCCCGGACCAAGTTCTCACTTGGGGTTGTACGATGTTTCATGGGATTGTGTCCCCATTCACGTCAGGTTACTCGTCACATTGTACACCTCCTATATGTGGGGTATCTTACCCATTTGCGTCTTTAATACATGATGATAAACTGCACATTACTCCCTTCAAGAACTACATGTGTCTTGATTCCCATCCTCATGGGATATGTAGGGTTTCCCAAACTTCTAGACTTTAGGTCTATCCTAATCTATTATAAATCTACCTCTCATCTTGGCCCCTTAGCCTACATTCCCCTAGGGAGAGGAGTATATGGTGTGGTATGGGATCAAGTCCTCATTCACATCGGGTTTTGTAACAACCACACCATTTACCTCCTTCTCCTGAGAGTTCTCCATCCCCTTGTGATATACTCATCTTTTCAAATCATCCACCCTCAAGATGATCCCCTCGGTCCTCTTTGGAGATTCACTAATGTGACCAAGGATACTCTGGTTTAGCATCTGGAATGTCAGATTCTACCAGGACATGCCTTCACCCCTTTCTCAGGCTTCACGTTCCCCTTCTTTAGGGCTTCCATAACCTTTTACATCCCAAAGGGACCCCCAAATGGCATGGATTCTAGGCCTAAGGGATCTCCTACCATTACATGCCAATGTCCTCAAGGGTTTCATACAACAAATCGATACATATCCCATGTTGCGAATATGTTTAGTGGTTGATGCTCATTTGTTTGTCCCCATTTTAGGCTAACATGATATGGATGTTGCGTTTCAAACATGGTCAACAGTTATCCTCCATCATCACACCAACCCCATTAAGCCCAAGATGTCAGTTACATGATTCACATCCTCCTCTACCTCATCATGTCCAAGTAGAACTTTGAAACTCTTGGTATTATTCCTTAGCCTGCATCCGCACATTAGGAGGAGAAATCCAAAATAAGGAATCATTCAGGGATCTCCACCTATTTCCCCTTTTCATGTATTTTACATATTGAAAATACCTTATTCGCCCTTATTTCCTTCACCGATTTTGACTCATGTAGGATTAGGGATCAGATTAAGGTCCTCACTTACTTGGCATAGTCCCACTTTTCCATGGTCTATGTTCTAAGACCTCAAACTAAGAACTTTTCATATTTCCCCATTGTAGAACTGTGTACAGCTTGATTCCCATTCCATGGGATACGTAGGAAGGCCCAGATGTCTCATCTTTGGGCCTAGCTCAGTTCCCCTAATTTATCTCTTCTACTCTTCCTTTTAGGCCCCCACCTTTATAGGGCCACATGTTGTGGCATCTATGGGATTCTTTCCCTCATTCACGTCGGGTTTTCAATAGCCACGCCACATACACACCCTCCTAAGAGCTAGTCCCTCCTACCTAATGTCCTATATGACATTAAACTGTATTTTTTCTTGCATGACATTAATAGGCACCTTCAAGAACTACATATAGCTTGATTTCCATCCTCATGGGATATATAGTAACACTCGGGCATTTCTTCCTTAGGTCCAGCTTAATTGAGAGCTAGTCTCTCCTACTTTATTCCTTTTATCCTTTATTGGCCCCTCGGTCCAAGGTTTCTTTCTCAGAATCACGTGCGGTGTGGTATGGGATTATGTCCTCATTCACGTTGGGTATACTTTATTGCACTGTGAACATTTCCTCTTGAACATCATCTCTATGTCCATTCCATATGATTTTAAACTATGTTGCCTAGTCCCATATGACTTTAAACTATTACGTCTATGCTGCACGACGTTAAAGTGCATGGTTGGTCCCATCACATGACCCTAAACTGTGACAATATCATACTGGCTGCATGATGAAAAATTGAACTGCATTGTGGTTCCCTCACACAAGGGACATCATGTTTGGCATCGGTCAAACACCATAACATTTTTCAATGCCTTCATTTGGCTTGATTATTGTTGTGATGCCTGGATTCTATATTCTAGGCCCATCACTTCACAAAAAACAACACTCATTCATCCTAAAGGAAAAAAAGATCTATCAAATACCACTCCTTTTTGTGTATGGGCCAGACCCACACAACCTTATTATACATGGCACGGGTATCCCACTATGCCATATTAATAACTATGTGTGTCTTGATCCTCATCCTCATGGGGTACGTAGGAATGACTGTGCACTTTGCCTCAGGCCCATATTAACTCTCGTTTCTGGTCCCTCGACCTAAAACCTTCCCAGGGAACATGTGGTGCTCAGAACCCCAGGTTCCCATTCACATCGGGTTTTATAATTACCCCACCATGTGTCTCCCTCATTTCCTACCATCCATGTTCTAAGCTCTATGGCCATAAACTAATACCACTCGGCGCCCTTGCCGCAAGACATGAAAATGCATGACATCTCCCAGAACTACGTATGGCTTGATTCCCATCCTCATGGGATACATAGGAACACCTAGGCATCCTATCTTTGGGTCTAGCCCTGGGAATCATAATTTCTGTTTCCCCTCCTTTTTCAGTCCCTTGACCTAAGTTCCTTTCAGGAACCACAAAATTGTAGATTTATCCTGAACAAGTTTGGGATTCCCCGTAGCATTGCCAGGAGTCAATAGTTTCCTCATTAGAGAGGTCCTGTTGAGAAGAATTTTTTATCCTTGATCAGACCGATGTACCCAGCTAATGTGTTTCCATTACAATGGCGTAATTTTAAGAGTGTTGGAATCCAGTCGAACAACCCATCCCTCAACTCTCCACGCTTTACATTCCATTTATCCCAATCCTTGCCTTCTTTCATATCATGAAGAACCCCATAATAGTAATGATGCATAGCCTATGGCTTTCCTACTATCATGGGCTAACATTCTAGAAGAATAATGGATGACATTTCGAGTCAGGCCTCATGTTTCAAACATGGTCAGTGGTCGGCCCTCATTTTTTATCCCCATTTCAGTCTAACACAATAATGATACTGTGTTTCGAATAAGGTCAACAGTCATTCTTAATTGTGATTCCATCGACACAGTGTTTCGAATCCTGGGTATTGTGATTCACACCTTTCATCCCCCCTGTTTGGATTTATTCCAGCACCCCTGGCATTACTCCGTTCGTGCACAAGGGAACATCGGGAAAATGATAATTCGACTGTTCTGATAATTTCATTCTCTAGTCAGGTCTCTCTCTTCTATTTCTGAGAATCCGAATTGGTCGTTCGCACCTCAGGTGCCCAAAGATTAGTTGCCACTCTTACATTCAAACGAAGTAATAGTATGATCATCCCTTGTTTCTCACATTAGGTGAGACCCATGTGAGCTTAGGAATGGATTGCTATTTATTTTAGGAGTGTGGTTGAATGCATTAAACCAAACAAACAAGTAAATTAATCTATCCATACATGCAGTTCATAACAAGAGGATGTAAGGAGAAATGAGTTTATGAGTTTGACCAAAATAAGGCCCTTAAGGATCAACATCTTGGATAGATCATTCTAGTGCCGCAACCTTTTGGCTTGTGGCCTCCAGGATTGCGTCCCTCCCCCTGAGGACCCTCTCTTCATCAGTAGCCACAGAGCACAGTGTACTTTCCCTAACCTGTGCTTGCACCAATTCAGTTTGAAGATTGGTCATTTGGCGACCCGCTTCCACTAGCTACTCTTGGGTGTCTATCAGCAGGGCCCTCAATTGCTCCACAAGCTCGGAATAGTTTGCAATGAATACCTCCTTTTCTTTCATTTGTTCTTCAAGGCGTTGGGCATCTTGTACTACCTTTAGGAACACTTGGTCACTCCCTGAATCTTTATGATTCTGGGAAACATTGGAGCTTCGGCTTCTCTCACGTACCATCTCGGCCATCTAGTCGCAGACCTTCCAATAGAGATGATGATCATCCACCCCTCCAGCACAGAGAAAGCGCAACTAGGTATGGAGAAATCCCATCTGTTTTGGACATTATGCCTAAGGCTGACCGAAAAAGCACTTGATACACTTCTACCCTTTGCGCCGCATCATCCGGCTCTCCTTGGCCGCCTTTGAGTCAGAATTATCTACCTCCTCAGGATATGCAGGCTGATAGTCAGGGAAGGTAGCCAAGATACCAGCGGTAGGGTCTTCTTTAGGTACCCCTCTCAAGGGGTTAGGTTCTTCATTGCCTGGGTGAACTTCCTCTCTCGCCTCAGTCTTGGTATCTCCCTCGCTAAATTAAAGCCCTTCCCTGACATGATTACCACTAACGTCCACCACTATTTTCTCACAGAGTGTCGGGGCCAGCACGGTTTGAGAGGTGTGTCTTTAATGGAATGACACATTTGTCATTGAATCAATCGTTGATGACCCGAATTCGGAAACCCGATGATCCTACAAGGCTGTGATTACTACACAAACAATGAACACCCTGATCAACTAAGCTCTCTGATGCTAAATACCAGCTTTAATGTATGGTCGGTAGTTAATAAACATACAAGAGACCAAAGTATTAGCCTCCGGTGCTCTAGCCACTATAGGAGCTGTTATTTTAGGGGATCCCTCAGCACACGTCAACTCAATAATTGGCGTCAGCTCCCCACCTTGTTCTATTGGCACCTCCACCCCCTTTTGATGGAGACTCTTAGTCAACACCAATATTCCCCGGAATAGGATCAGGACATCTGATAGAGGGATACAAAAAATGAAGGGGGAAAGTATAGGTAAGGGCTATGACATACCTCAACTTACTCAGTTATATCTATATCAGAGCCAATATTCTCACCACTCTTCCGAATAATCCTTTGGTGGGACAACCCCTGAGACCCTCAATATTCAATATCCTCTTATCCTTCACCCCCTTCTTCACTTTCTCCTTCCTCTACCTCTTCCGTCTCACTGCCCTCCAGCTCTTCGTCACTGTTGTCATCCTCAGATGACATCTTTTTAGGATCATGCTCTTGGCCAAGCATTACCTTCACCAAGAATGATGGTTCTTCATGCCGACCCCGTTGGAGTGCATACAAATCCATGCCCATCAGGTACGTGTTTCGTCAATGGATGTTCACCTTATCGACAATTCGAATGAGTATGACCTCTAGCAGCTAGATTCTGTCTCGTACTATATTTTTCCAGAGGGATTCAATGCCCATCAACTGTCATAGGGTCAACTAGGATGACCACAGCACTGGGAAGATTTCATCATCGAATGGTTTGAGTAGCTACCGTATCTGCTTCCTGGGAAGTTCCATGGCCACTTCATGATCTCCTCTCCCCCTAGGTGATGAGGGCACGACCACTCCGTGCAAATTCCCCACTACTGAAGTCCCGTCCTGTGCGGGCCCAGTTGCCTGATATGCTTCCTATGTTTGTTCCCCGACAACACCCAATCTACTCTCCCGCCACCCAGTTTCTACACTGGCTACCTTGAGTTTCTGAACTTGCTTCCACAAAAGTCCTTCAAGGTATGTTATGGCCTAATGTTCGGTATATTCGGTTGAGAGGCCAGCGTCAACTCCGGTGGGGGGAAATGTAATGATGTATCCAGAGCCATGGGTTGTAAACATCATCCACATTTGGCGGAGAATGTAGGGGTTCCATTCTTCCTAAAAACCTGTATACACCTTCTTCGACATCTTCTGGAGGCATCTGAACTGCCTGGAGAACCTTGACAGCACGTAGGGCTCGCAGAAGATATTCCCATCAATCCGAGCCACAAGTACCCCACCTCTGATGCCCTGTAAGTATTCCCTCACCTCTAGTGGTCCATTCTCGTTGTCTATCATTTGGCCAGTTGATGTGGGGAATATGCTAAAAGTGAAATTTTCATCATTGCTGATCCAGATTTTTACCCCCTCATTGTTGAACGTCAATGGCATGACCCCAACAATGTTCAGGAAGGAAGATCACAGGCCATTACCTAGAGAATGAATGGCATTCTAAAAGGTATACCCACCTCAATGAGTCGCGACCCATGCATAAAATATCGGTAAGGGACCACATATCCTCATTGGTGACCCCCCTCTCGAAATTCATCCCAAAATGGCATACAGACGACCCAACATGGGGACTCCTAGATTGAACCTTTGATTAGTGTCCATGATTCCAGCCATCACGAGGGTCGCTGGACGAATTCCCATCATGGCGTCCCTCACCGGTAGGATCCACCCACTTATGAATGTTTCAAGAAACTCGGTGTACCAGAAATTCGGGTCCCGACTCTCATTTATGCTAAATCCCTATGACTGATATTCCCCAGCCTCCAGGACCTTCCAGTACGATCCTCTTTTTCTCCTTTTTGTCACGGTCGGACACTGTCTCCCTTGACCAAAAATGTTGACATCCAAATCTCTTTTTAGGAACAAGATAAACCATTTATTTTAAGCGATGTCCTTCAAAAAAATCCTTGACCCCCTTCCTCTCCTAAGCCAGCTCCATCAGATGAAATGTCAGCATAGGAGTTTGTGATCCATCTCCTCAGATGTTCCTTGGCTGGAGGAATTCATCGTACTGGTGCCCATCCAAAGGGATAACCCCGATGCAATGAATTTACCAAAATCTGATACCAACTTCCCCATGATAAAGATGGAAGGTATTAGTATTTGTGGAGCATTGAGTAAACAGATCTGGCCCGAGCTCATGCTGATGGTAGAAATGAAACTGTGACATCCACACCACCTCGAACAAACCGATGTGCCGCAATTCAGACCCAAAATGGTCACACGTCTAGCATACCCAATATGCCCAGGCCAATTCACTGGTGAAATTACCTCCAAACCATAGATCCCAATCCTGCAACCAACATTTCGTCTCATCAGTAACACTCTGACGGAAGGTACTTGCGTAAAGAGTTGGAGAATCCTCCGCAATTGGGTCACTCCCCGAAATGTTCCTAGTCTTGGGATTTAGGACATAAACATACATATTTCTAGTTTCTATAGCAGGATGGCCATTTTTGTTAATATTGTACCATGGTTGGTCATCCTTGCGGGTCACTCATGACCGCGGGGTGTCAACTTCAAACCTTGACATGTGTACCTCCTCCAAGATACCAAAGTCCCGTAATGACTAGTTTTTAGATAGTTTGTATTCCTTCTGGGATGGGTGAGCATGTTGAAGAGAGTATTGTTATTGGATATGATATTTCAGGAACCATATACCTCATGTTTGGAAACCATCTTAGCCCTTTGAGTGGTGAAAGCAGCCCCTATCTCAACAACCGTATGATTTTCATCCATCTTCTTTTAGCAAGGTCTTAATGGGTCTGCACGGAATGATCAAAGTCTAGTGTGAAAAATCTGTATCCGACATGAAAAAATAGATTCGGAGCGCAAAAAACAAGATTCGGTGTGAAAAACCCTAGGCTTGGGTGTAAAATGACAGCAAAAATCAAGGGATTATAAGCAACTGATATGATTTCCCACGCAAAGGAGGGAAGTTTTTTTAGCACGAGAGATCAAAACGTATCATGAGTGAAAATCCGTATTGAACGGGGGACCCAAGAGGGATTTTATAAATGCGGAGGTGGGTTTTCATGCATTCACGAAAAGCAGATTACGCAACCCCATCGGTTTTTCTGGCCCCGCTTCGGTTTTACGAGCTACTCTAGTTTAACTGTGCACGGGTCCCAGGGAGTTCTGCATCTCATTGTTTCCCTTGGAATCCGACCTTTGTATCCCCTCATCGATCCGATTCCGAGGGGGGGCATTTGTAGATGCTGAAAAATGCTCAAAGATTGAAGGTGTTTTTAGGGTAACAAGGTGAATCCATATTTGGAATCGGCAATCCATTCTGGGGGGCGCGAAGGGGCCGCGTGAAAAAAAATCGGAGGTGCACAAAAAAATAGCTAGCGCACAGAAAACCGTGGGATTCACGAAAGTTTTCTATGTGGGCATTAATGTTTTCTGCGACCTGACCGCGAGAGGAGTAGTTTATGTGCAACCACCCCATGTGGTTGAATTTGCGCGCTACCGACATCCACACACAATATTTCGCGCTGGCTCATTTGTCCGCGTAGAACCGTGATCTAGAGTGCCTATAAATATAAGGTCGTGCCTTTGACTTTCTAGCTAAAGAATCTGAACCATCTCTCTGGCATGAAATTCACCTCTCATGTGCACAAAAGATGGCTCTCAGGTACTAAATTTTTCACACCATGTCGCCCGGAGGTCTGCCTTTGCGCAAGAACACTCGAGCTTAATCCTCTTCCAAATCCAATTAGGTCTCATCCCCCGTGCGCAATTCCTTCCAATTCTGTGCAATCCTTTCATCTACCCGCAATTCTCTCCTTTATGTGCCCTCCTTTCTGCACTTCCCTAGCCTTATTCATACCCACCGGCTGATTGCACACTGCCCCATCCTTTTTTCATGCACACCAGCCGATTGCGCATTACCTCGGCCTTTTCCGCGCACGCAACTCCATTGCACACTGTCTCAACCTTTTTCGTGTAAGAAGCCCTATTATCTGTCGGCCTGACCTATTTTTGTGCCATTGTTCCTTTTTCATGAAAGCCTCCCTCCTTGTGCGCCCGTGATGTCCCTCTTCCAGACATCATTTTATGGTGCCTCCCACGCAAAAAACACCTTCTCCAAATACACTTTTCTCGTTCAACCCTCTAGGTTCATGCGAAGTAACTTCAAATTACCTTGGATGATACTGCCCATTGAATTACTTCACCTTAAGCTTCTTCTCATAGGAATGCTAATGGATATTACTTCTTCACATAGCCACGATAATGTGGTCCTCCCAATGGTTCTCTCCCTGGAAACCCCTAGCCACGGCATTTTCGGTGCATTCCCTTCACCAAGGGGTAGATGGTACCGGTTATGAAAGTACAAGGGGTGGGGACCAAACCCACATCATCCAAGCTATAGGATGTTAAACTGCCAAACACCTTCATCCTCAGCACATGATGTTAAACAGTGACTTCCCCCCATGCAACCTACATGGTTAAAGGGCAACCACCCTAGTGTATGCCCCAAGCTTTTCTTGTACGAGGTAGCACCACTGCTCCTCCTCTCTTCCTAGATGCCCAGTCCCTCTCCCACTGGGCTTCATAACCATTCAGGCCTCTACCCTAGAGTAAGTCCCAATCTCCAGTCCTAGGCCACTAACCATTTGTAATCCCCTATTTCCTCTTTGGGATGCTAACTACGTGTAATCCCTAATCTATTTCCCATGGACGCACCTTTCACGACATGATAGTCAGGTCTTTGCTGTCTCTTGTTTCTCAGACCGAGCATGACTCACGTGGAATTAGAGAAAGCACCGATCACGACATCCACCTTGGGCAGCCTAGAGTGTAATCCCCACACCCATTCTAAACTATGTGGTCTTTGATCCTTGCTAAGGCAAGGTACATAGGAAGCCTCCACGAGGTTCAAGCCCACAACCCATTGGTCCCAACCATCCTCACATCGGTTCACCAACACTTTGGGAATCCTAGAGTGTATGCCCCACCCAAAACTATAAACTACAAGGTCTTCGATCCTTGCTAAGGCAAGGTACGTAGGAAGCCTCCACAAGGTTCAAGCCCACCACCCCGGTCGTTCTGACCATCTTCACGTTAGTTCACCAACACTTTGGGATGACTCAGAGCGTAAGACCCAAATACCCCCTTCCGAACTATGTGGACATTTATCATTGCCAAGGCAGGGTACGTAGGAAGCCTCCATGAGGTCTGATCCCAACACTCAATCTCTTCGACCACCTTCACATTGGTTTGCCTCCGTCCTGCATGATGTTAAACTGTGGAACCTAATCAGTGGTAAGTCATTGTTTCCCTAGTCAGTGGCAATTCATTGCACCCAAAACCCTACAATGAACTATGAGGTATTTGATCCTTGCTAAGGAAAGGTATGTAGGAAGCCTCCCTGAGGTTCAATCCCACCATCCATCGGTTGTCCCGACCACCTTCACGTCAGTTCAACCCCATCCAGCGGTAAGCCATTGTGACCTCATCCAGCGGTAATCCATTGTGACCTTATCCAGTGGTAATCCATTGAAAACCTCAATCAGTGGTAATATATCATCAGATGAACTATGCAGACTTTGATTCCCTACCACGGGGATACGTAGGAAGCCTCTCCGAGGCTCAAGCCCAAAACCATCGTCATCCTCATGACAGTTCCATCCCATTCTCCATCCACTTCATGGAACCTCTAATCATCCATCTTGGTTCTTACATGGGCCACCACATCTTGGTGGGATCATTCCAACCCATTCCCCATTCCATAATCAGGAAGCCAACCACACGTTGGCCCTAACATCGGTGTTCCCTTCAAGGGTTACACCCATCTGATCCAATCTAGTTAGTGTTCTAATCAGACCGATCCATCTCCGCTGGACATTAAACCAAAGGCATACCATGTGTTTAACATGGGAAGATGAGGAAAACCTCATATACATGCCCATGGAATTTGATTCCCCGTGTTCGATATGGGATTCCTCGGGCTTCCGCACCCTCGAGAAGCCCTATAATAAGGGACAGAAGATAGATGCGCCAGTGTACCAGCGTCCAGACATGCCAGTGATGCCCAATGTGACTGCTCCCCTAATTGAAGGCTGCTTCCCTGACTAGATCCATTAGAATTTCCCAACAAAAGCAGTGTAATTAACTAGTGTCCATAAAGATATGGCACTAGGAAGAGTTTCACGAACACCATCTTAAATCTATAACGGAGACCCGGACTAGGTGATGAGTTCCGAGGAGGAATCCATGGAAGGAAGAACTGACATCTCATCATCCCATTTCGATCAAGCTGAAAACATCCCTAAAAATGTGACGGATGTCGCCTACCTTTGTAAAGCCGTAATGCGGGTCAAAAGCTACGCATCCTCCACAGACGGATGTGCGCGCCCCAGTGAAAGAATTGGAAACAGATGTGTATGTGGGGTAACTCTCAATAATAAATTCGTTTCATATTATGTTACTTATTTTTGGTTGTTACTCGGTGAGTGAGCCTTGGTGAGGTTGGGATGTAGTTCACCAAATTTAGGTAACATTTTTTTCATTTGTTTATAAACTGGGATTTAGTATTATTCTTTATGATTTTCAATAGAATTTTTGGGGAGGATCCTATTAAGTATACTTATATTATCAACCCATATATATGACTGATTTTCATGTCCATTGATGTTAGGTAGGGATGAAGTTGGGTTTTACTAGATCATAGAGTTATTCGTGAGGTTTTGGAGTATTTTAGTTACTTTCTTGACTTTATTTTTTGTATTTTAATTTGCTTCTACTTGTATGAAATTACATTCATAGATTAATATGGTTTATTTATTTAAAATTTAGAGTTTATTAGAGGATACAATCTTATATCTTGTCTGTTTTGTCCCTAAGGTGATACGTTTTGGGGTGATGAAAAAACGGTCTGATGAGGATCCTCATACATCTCTTATTGTAGAGACATTCACACTTCAAGTTCACCATTTCTTTTGGTTCAACCTGTTATGCATACTTAACCTTTAATGAAGTATTGGATTATTCTTATTGAGACTGGGTAGTTTACCCCTTCTATATTGAAAAGGAGGTACCACAGTCAAATGGTCACAGTAGGAGATTTCATGGGGTCAATTACTTTTGGAATCGGTCTTCCTAAGATATAACTTCCTCAGATGGTCTCTAACGGGTTTATTCGTGGAACCAGAATCACCCAATGGCCCTGGTATCCATGATTCATGTACCTTCTTTCCATAGTTAGGTGCTCGTTGTTTGATTATTTTGCCAATGACATTTAAGGACTCCATTGGCCGAGATGATGGGAATTCAGGCTCATCACACCCTTTTGGGTGAAATTATTGCCTATTATGGGACTCTCTTATAGATTTAAGTCATGTCCATATGTTCGTGAATCCTTGGTTCATTCCCTAAGAGTGTATCCATGGGCTACCCCAAGTTTTCCGGATCATCATAGGTATACATGGATTGAATGGTACAGAGGTAATGTTGACTTAAGCCATGTAATAAGGTGCTCTGGAGTTTATCATCATCGCAGGGGGACGAAAGGTGAATTGATATTGGGATCGGACCCATAGGCTGGGTTTTCTATATATCCTCATGAGAGAAATCAGAACCCTCATAGTTTATAATAACTAGGACTTAGGATTGAAAGCTTCCCATTTGAGGGGATACGGTTGGGTGAACCCTTTTAGAAGGGAACCCTTTTTGAGCTCAAGCCTTCAAGTAAGCATCCTATGTATCCTAGTTTGATCAGGAATCATAGTTCTCATAATTTAGAATTTCCAGGGCTTATGCATAGAAGTTTCCCATTCGAGAGGACATGATTGGGTGGACCCTTTTAGAAGGGCACCCTTTTTTAACTCGGTCCTTCAAGTAGCCATCCTATGTATCCTGGTTTTATTAGGAATAAGAGTTCTCATAGTTCAGAATTGTCGGGGCTTATTCATGGAAGCTTCCCATTTGAGATGCCATTTTTGGGAGAACCCTTTTGGTAGGGAACCCTTTTGAGTTCATTCCCTCAAGAAGGTGTCCTAAGTATCTCAGTTTGATAGGAATCAGAGTTCTCATTGTTCATAATTGTGTGGATGTGGTAATCGTCACAAATATCTAAGCCCACATGATTCATGCTCTATGTGAGAAACAAGAGAATGTGAGTGTTACAACCAACCACACACTTCCTCCCCTACCGATGGGAGAGGGTGGGCCTATGACGGAAGAGGTTGGGGAGACCATGGGTGAGGGTGTGGAGCTGTGAACCCTTCAATGTGTGATTATATTAAAGTTCATGCGACTCATCGTTCAGACGATTGGGGACTTACCTTAGTGGGAGTTCCTCAAAACATGTTCTAGGAAATGGGAGGAGTTTCGTTCTCATCATAAGGATAAGAAAACATAACTCCTTCAACAAATCGCTTTCTCGTTGAATGGAAAACAAAGTGATCATCATTTATTCCTAGAATAGATAGGTTCATGTTAGAGTCCCAAGGTTGGAATTCAGGTTACCATGGGAATATAGACTTACAGAAATCCTTGGAGTCTAAACCGTTGTGGGTGGAGCCTTCGTGACTCCACTTACCTAGAGTATGTAGACTTAAAGGAGCACACCGATGCTCCCAATGATCTGATCATACTGGTTCGGTGTCTTTAGAGAAGGCTTTGTCTTGGTGATGGGGAACTGGCTCACAGAGGGACTATGTGGGACTAGATAGTAATGGAGGGACAATATTGGAACAAGAGGGAAGAATACCCAAAAACACCCTATTCTACATATTGTTTTCTTATGCGATATGGGGGGGACTTCGTCATATCATAGTGTTTTGTGGGTAAAGTGGTCTTCTGCGTACCGAATATTTACATGGGTATGGGTATGGAACACCGTGCACTACAATGGTACATGGTTCTGGATGTGATCTGTCATACATCTTTGGGTTATATCCATGTACTGATGCAGTACGTGGCACTGGGTTGAATCCACTTAGCAATGTGTTACATGGAACACCATATCAATGGAGGTTCCTGGGTACTATTTCTCACAGGGAATTCATCCGTAAGTAATATGTGGTTTTTGATTAAACCAATTAGGTTTTCTGTCCTCTTATTATTTTTATGTTCCTTCATTTTATGGTTCATAGCTGGTTATACCTATGGAAGAAATGTTTTTCAATTCAGGCTTCAATGATGATTTGAGATTGAAGCTAGAATCCTCTTGGAATTATTTCTTCCAACCTATGGAGTCCCCTTCATGCTTTATTCATCCATACCCTCTCAATTCCTTCTATGATCCTTTTATAGAGCATTGGGTAAATCATATCTATAGGCATGTGGCACTATTTGTGGAATCCCATGAAGAGGCATCTTGAACCATGGAAGACTGGGTCAGCTAGGGTTTGTGGAGGTTGTGGTTCCCAATTCATGGTTCATGGAACACTTCCAATTTTTCCATCTATGAATTGTTGAGTTCGTGTGATGGTATGTGGATGACCTTCACGCGCTTGATTTCTTCAGTGATGTGGTTGGCGAGCACCTGGGTTCACTGGACAATGCTCCATAAGCCAACACCTTGTGGGTCGTTCCGTGTAGTGGTTGTTTGTGGTTTATTTGGACTATAAACCCTTCTCGGTGATGGTGTGTCGGTTACTTGAAACTCTTTGAAAATTTTAATTCTTTCAAGTTTCTTTTGAAGTTTGCAACTAAATTATTATACATTCACTTTTCTAGTCTCGTAGGAATTCTTTCTTCCTTCTGACAAGTGATAGTGGGAGTATTTTCTTCCCTTGGAAAAATTATCAATACCCTAAAAATTCCTCCCATTAGAATGGGGTCCATTCATAACGAAAAGGAGACTATTCTGATGTAGAAGTAGTCCTGAACTGAAATTGTCCATGGTAGAACAGATAGGTCTGGTAGGAGGGGACCACACTTTATATAAGGGCCAATTTAATTTTCATTTTACCGTTTCTCATGGAAAAAAGTGATCTCAACTCTCCCTTAACATTCTCTTCTTCTGCGTACCATTTCTTTTGTGAAAACCATGCTTGCGAACCGCTATGTACATTCTGCGAGCTGAACTTTTCTCCATTGCATCTTCCTGCAAACCATATTCTTGGTTTTGAAAATGGTGTTGTGGAATTTAAAACCACAAGCCATATTTCCGAATAGGAGAACGCTACACAGCTTGTGTGTTCACACACCGAACTTGAACAGGTGAACTGAACTTTAAGACATAATAATACAAGTTTAAACTTTTTAATCAACAATTTTGAACATGAATTTCTAAAATCCTTGGTTCATGGAATCTACCTTCCACAAACCCTTCTGTTCACTTGAAAATTCTCCAGGTTCCAGTTCCTCATGAGTGCTTCACATACCATAGTTGTACGTGGTATAATGCCTCCTCGTACTGTAATAGTAAGTGGGTATTGATTCTGTGTATCGTTCAGCACATGGGACAAGCCTATCGTGAATCGTTTCTAGGAACAGTGAACAGAGACCTATGTAGACATATTTTTATGTCTGTTATCCATATTTATGTGGCTTTTATCCAACAATTTTTTATTGGACTAACTTTTTGTAGGCCTTTGGATATTCTTGTGCAAGGTAGAATGGCTCTTTCAATGGTTTCCTCTAATGTCACTACTTCTTCTGAGGCTACTGTTACCACCCCTCTTTCTACTTCTAATGAAAGATCTAAGAGCATGGTGACTTTGGTCGATGAAGAAATCATGGTGGTTCCATTTCACCAATCTCTGACGAATCTTCTTACAGTAAGTCAATGGGAGTACCTGAATTTAGAGAGGCTTCCTTCTTATGGGTTTGGCCTATTTTATGATATAGCGATCCTTGCACCAAATCTGAATGATCAACCTGCTACTTGGATAATTAACACCTTTATCCAAAAGGCCTTGATTTCTTTCAAGGGGTGGTACCTTGATAGAGATATTTCTTCTAGGTCATTGTTAAGCAATTCACCTCGAACTTTAGAAGAGGTGCAGCGGAAGCCCGACAAGATAACCCAATACTACCAGAGCGTTGCACAGAAAGATACTATGAATGAGTAACATGATTGGTCATCTAGGTGGGATCTTCGCTCTGGAGGCTTGTTTGGCATTGATTGGGGGTTGAATTTTTGGGTTTTCCAGATTTTAGAAAAAAATTTAACTGAGCTGCAGAGCTTAGGACAATATAAGGTTGCTTGGATTTCTCAGACATACAGTCACCATCCCACTACCTTTATTTCATATCTCCTTAGTAGGTGGGAACCAGACACCAATACCTTCCATTTAACCCACAGGGAGGTTGCCAACATTATTTGGGACATCCTGCTAATCTCAAGAGTCCCTATCTTTGGAGACATGTATAATGAATTCCTACCTCCCTCATTTATTTGGGATGATGAGGAAAGAACCCCTCATTTGGCCAAGGAACTCGTTGTTCAAGCGAAGACACTTTTTTAAAGAAATCAATCCTTGTTTGAAGAAGGATTTTCATTTTGGTGAGTGGTTTGGTTCCTTTATTAAGCATACTAGTAGAGATCAAGATCTGTAGAGACCCAGGGCTTTTCCTATCAAAACAACCCAGAGGTGAGAGGGTAATTATTGGACCACCCTGGAAGAGGGGAAGTTTCATAAGTGGGGATGGGGGCTCATCCCTGACGTAGATCTATTTTTTCGACTAGCGGCTTTCTTGGACATGTTTCTGAGCAGGTGGATCTTACCAATGTAGTAATCTGGTGTCATAAGAGCCCCAACTTTTATCATGGCCACTCAGTTGGCCACTAAAATATGTATCAATCTAACTATCCCAGTATTGGACAAGATTTATTACCTACTGGGTCAAATTAGTAAGGGGGGGGCACCCTTCTCGATGATTGGTCACTTCCAATTTCTTTTGGGCTTGATAGGAGCCCACATAGAATGTTACACCTTTATCAATTATTTACCGACTCAGCATTCCCACTTCAAACCGTATCTTTAGAGTACAATCAGGGTTATGTCAGTGGCTTGGGCTTCCTAGGATAAGTTAGAGGAGCAAACCAAAAAGAACTATCATGAATTAATGGATTATCATAATGTTTACGAATGTTTCTCTTATCACACTTATGATTCCCCTACTGGTAATATTACAAATAATTCAACTGAAGGATTTTTTAGTTGAGGATACTTATTCTGATTGAGTGAAGAAATCCTAGTGGCCCATATCAAATGGGAGCTTATTTGTGAGGGATTTTCACCCTGTAAATTTAGTATACAATTCAACTATGTTCAAAATTTGTGTCCTCCTGATCTCAATAGTACCTATCAGGAGAAGCATTTGATGATAGCTTATCAATTGTGGATGATGTTCACCCAGGAGGACACCCAGTGCCAGGACAAACTTTTGAATCCTAGGGATTCCGTCCCCTTTCTTACCAAATGCTATGTTGAGGACTGGGTTAAATCATATGCTAATGGACAATTAGCTGACCCAGTTCTTATTGTGAAAACTTCCAAGGCATCTAGGGAAAAGGGAAAGGATAAGAAAAATGGAGTTGTTGAACACTCTCAATCGGGAAAAGTCCATTGAAGGCCATGTGGCTCTTCCCTAAGGAAGATTGTGAAAGATGGGGTTGTGACCTCACGGGCAGCCTAATGATCTACTAAAGTTGTTTCCAGGAGTCCACCGTCCACTCCCCCTGAGGCTGATTTCCTAGTGTCCTTGAGGAAATTGAACCTTTTGAATGGTCATCCAACTTCTTGAGATCAATCCCCTTGTGCTTTATGGCAGCTCCCCAAAACTAGGGATGTTTCTATTACTAGAATTGGATATGTGTCAGCACCTATTGACATTTATTTTGATGTGGATACTGAGAGGGTGGGTCATTACCTAGAGGATCTTGAGACCCTCATCCATTCCTGAAGTGGTCACCGCAAATAATCACATTTGGTACTTGACCAGCTGTTACTAGAGACCAATGATGAGGATGATGACATCGTTGGATCACCTATTACTGTTTCTGCAGAAAAAAGCTTCTTACTTGCTCCCAAAATCTCATAAACGTTCATATTCGTGAAGTCTTTATTTTTTAGTGACTCCCAGGAAACATTTTCAGTTGTTAAAAACTTCTCCTCTCCCCCACACCAACCTTACAGTACTGGTCATCCCATTCACAGCTGCATTTACAGACACTTGGAGAGTCTGGGAAGAACTGAGGTAGAATGATTCAAATAAAGATATATGGATGCTTCTTTAGGTAGGATGTTTCGATCATCCAAGTTTTGGGGGATCCATTTATCCTACTTGTATTTCGGCCGATGAAGAGCCTGATGAGGTGGCTGCCTACTTGAATGAAATGGACAAGTGCCTCTATACCCCTGTAGATAGGCATTACTAGTCGGACCTCATGGTGTTGATGGTAGTACTCTCGTGACTCTGGAATTAAATTCTTTTGATGTGGAGATAATAAAGGTTCCCCTCCCCTTATTTTTTATATTTTTTAGGAGCTTGTAGGGTTTCAAGAAATGTCTCTTTCCCCAATTTATTCCCCTGGAGGCACTGTCACTGGGGAGTGTGCCCTACCAATGGTAGGGGTACTGTGGAAGGATCCCCTAGATCTCAAGAACACATGGAAGTATTCAACGCAGACCCCTCCAGGAAATTTACCCCTCTAGTTCCCCGGGGTTCTCTTATTTGGAAGTCATGTCCAAGACAATCCATGAAATGAAAGCAGACTTCCCAACTATCAAACCGCATTAGGAGGGTAATCACAAGTAATCGTGTGTTCACCTAGCAGTTGAACCGAGTACCCTTATCTTGCCAACTCACCAGTGCGTGTATGCATTTTGACGTAGGGCCAATCAGTAACCAGATGGAAATTGATCAGGCATCTACAGCTCTTATCCATTTTATGGAAGAGGAAGAGTATCTAGCATTTGTAGTTGACTGAAGCAAGGAAATAGGGACAACCAAAGAGACCGGGGGTATTGTCGACCCTTCAGGTGTTCCTACTCCTACTCGAACAATCATTACCTCAGAAGTGGAACAACTTCTAGAAGTTGATAGATCATTTGACCATGTTGAACTATCTCTCATGGAGAGAGACCGGGTGATATTTATGTTAGGGGTTGAATCTAGTGGCGAGCCCCAAGACCTAATGGATTTTAGAGGGGCTTAATATCTTGTGGAACCAATCAATCTTGATCAAAGGGCCTTTTCTACTATAGGGGGAGTTAATTGAGAGGATTATATTTATTCTTCTCATGTTGGCTCCGTAGAAGGAAAAATCATTGGGGTGGTTGACTTTCTGACCCTTGAAAATTTTGAGTGGGCCATCGTACCCTTTTTTCCAATTCTGAGGGATGTTATATTTTTAGCCCCCAAGATCTCGATACCAGTAACCTTCTCCAGACTGACTATCCCTATAGGCCTTATATCAATATGAAATCTTCTGAGGGATGTCTTATGGATTACTATTTCCGTTGAGTATGCCCATACGTCTTCAATATTCCCAAGTGGTTGTGGGGGGAAACTGATGATTGAAGATGTTGAGACACCTGTTCTAGGTAGTCGTATTACTATGGAGGTGGGTGGTATTGAAGTCATCTCCTACCTATTCTCAAAATTTGAACCACAAGAATTAGTAATAGGAGTGGATTCTCCCACTATATCCTCCATTAAAACTGTCAGAGATGAGGTTGTTGTAGGGTCAAGCCACACTACAGTCGCAAAATCAAGTCTCTCTCTTATGATGTTTGTTCCTGGCTATATTTCATCATCAATAAGTTACTCTGAGACCAATCAAGATGTCTTGATCAATCTTCATCCAATCTATCAAAATGCAAGGACGAACATTGGGAGATTAATTTCTCAGATCCTATTATTTGAGATGTTAGAGAAGTTTCAAAATTTACATCGCTAGTTTCTAGTCTGGGGTTTTGGTGGATTTTAATATCATAGTATTCATGATATAGAGAGGTAGGTGGTCACTTATCAAGAAGAAACTGATATCCTAGAGTCTCAAATTTCCACGGTAGAGTCGACAGCTCATCTTGCTACTGTGTGGAAAATTCTTATTGACGAAGATTCCAATCATGCTGGAATGGTTGCAAGGCTGCAAAGAGTCATTTTTAGAACAAATCGACCAAGAAGTCAAGTAAAAAATCTCAAAACTGGAGCCTCTTAAACAAGAGTGGGCCCAGACCGTGGTCGAAACTAAGGAGGGGTGATGGAAAATGAAGGAGGGAGAAAGGATCGGCCTTGATGCCATGATAGACCCGGATGCACTGCTGCAAAGCATGGAGGTCGATAATGCAAATTTATTAATGATTTGCTAAGACATTTAGGAGTCACATCAATCATTGGTGTAACATTGTGAATCTACCTAACATCTGTTATAAGGATCATTTCTTGCTTACGAGGAGAGGTTATAGGCTGTGGATTCCCTCTATATATTTTTATGAAATATGATGGAACCAATTTGACTTCAAATAATTCTTCTTTGATTTTTCATGTCATGTCAATTTTTGAGAATCAATTATATAGACATCATTTTGATTAGGTATTTATTTTAAACCATGATTCAAAACCATTAAATTGAAATAATCGAATCAGACTCTAATTTTTTCCTAATTCATGGGACTCGATGAGCGTAGTTCAACTATTTCTGAGGTTTTATGGAAAAACTCAAAAACTTTTGTGTCTTTTTCATTGTTACCCTAATTTCTTCCTAATAATACTTGATAAGGGATTAATAGGAATAACTTGACTTTTTATTAGGCCGTCTTTTGTGGGTTTTCGACCCAACAAGATTTAAATATCTTTTGATAGCTCGACCAAAATTTTTCTGTTCTAAACCATACATGGTGTAAGTTTAACAAGATGATACTCAACTTTTACCTTGAGGTACCCTTTGTGAATTTTTTTACTCTGGAGAGTATGGAATATTTCTCTCTAGTAGTTCATAGTCCTTTCAATAAAAATTATTAATGATTTTTTGGGTCAAACATATTTTACCAAACATGATGATATTGGGGTCCCAATTTTGAATTCATCGGTTTGGAATGTCATAATATCTTTCAGACATGGATGATGTATCTTTCTTAACCATTTATTTGTGAATTTTGGACCTGCATGAGGCTTGGGAGCCATTTTAGGCGTACAGAGGTAGGAGAGGAATCTCCTACAGACTAATTTTCCCTTGATTTATGGCCACTTTAAAGGCGACATATGCAGAGCCACTAGGGCATGATGTACAAAATCAAACGAGGGTGTCCGCAGGACACTGGCCATCCAATTCCGATGGCCTGGGAGGATTCACAACACTTAAAATTTATTTTTATGTTGGGATCCACAATGGGTGGCATGTCTGAGCGATGAAATCTGAAAGTATTAGGGGCATTCATATCGGCTTTGATAGGGAAATTATTCCCACACAATTCTTACTCGCATAAGGGAGAACTAGTGATTGGTCAGTTCAATTAGAAATATTTTTCATGTTGGGTCCTTCAAAAAGGGGAGGATGTTTGAGCCATTATCCTAAGGGGTTTACCAAATTTTGGTGGAGAGGTGGGACATGGATTCCCTCAGAGCATACAGAAAATGGAATGGGACTCTCCAGAGGATGAATTTTACTTTGATTGATAGCCGTTTTGTAGGTGATATATACAGAGCCTCCAGGGCATGATGTGCATAGTCAGAAAAAGGTGTTTCCAGGACACTGGCCTACTATCTTCAATTGCTTTGAAGGATTATGGAAATTGGGACCATTATGAACATAGAATATGACCTTTATCAACGGGTTCACTTGAACATAAAAAGGGACATTTATTTTTAGCCTAAATTCTCTGGGAAACTCAGATATAAGTGGGGTCATTTTTCCTTCTAATATGCGGATCGACTTCACATGTATGGATAGGGTATCTTTATTTTACATAAACCTTAAAAGAAATCAGAGATAAATAAGGCCAGCATGTTCTGATATATCTAGGACCTGAGTAGGAAGGAGAATGTAAAACATGACTTGGAGGGTCCTTGAATCAGGAGGGATGTTACCAAGCTTGGAAGCCATCAGGTGTACTGATATAGAAGAGGACTCTCTTAAGGATGAATTTGACTTTGATTGATGTCTGTTTTGTAGGCGATATATGAAGAGCCTCCAAGGGCATGATGTGACTGATTGAAAATTACTTTTTTATTTTCCAAACACTTTTAAGGGGAAGTGAGAACCCATGACATCAAGACTTAACCACAAAACAAGAGTCTCCATCAGACCAAAACTCAACATAAAAAACAATTCTCACTATACAAGAGAAGCTCATCCCAGCAACAAACACCATAAAATCCAGCTTCCAAAGTCTCATCGCAGCACGGAAAGCAAACCTGTGCCAAAGCACGGGCATGGTACCGATGGCCAAACCCATACCCTCTCAATCATCTGATTATGAAAATCCATGAAAAAGTGGAACCTCTTTGCCCTCAACCTCATCTGAAGCATCTTTTTGTAAGTAAAACATTGTTGAATCCCTTGAGCAGTGGCCTTCCGAGACAAAAATCAACATAACTTCTAGAAAACCACAATTATCAAGACATCAATGCCAAATGAGAACAACTAAATGAGAAAAACTTAATGCATGGATCCAGACAAAATATCTCGAATAAATCACCCCAAAGCCGTCACCACTGGAACTGAAGTCACAAGAACCCCACAGAGACCATGAAGTGCCCTTCGAACACATCCACTGCAACCCGAAACAGACGAGCCGCAGGAGGCAGAAGGAACCAGCAGAAGAACAGGGACCCTATGGAGACGACAACACCAAAAAACACCAACCATGCACCACAAACACAAATCTGGAATGAAACCAAACCTCCCCCTCTGAATCGCATCGTAGAAGACACCAGACCACACTAAAACACACCTGAAGCCGAGAACCAGCCGAGACTAGATCTCGAGCCCAGAAGCTGTCTCCAAGCCACGTCGATGCACACCAGATCCAAGACAAGATCCTGATGCTGAAGCTTCGCCATGCTGACACCAAGCAGATATCTATCCATCAGAATCTGATGCCAAGATCCAGACCATAGGATCTCATTGAGCCGAGATCCAAACCACACCAACACCAAATTGCGAACCTAAAGCTTCGGCAGACCAAGCCGACGCCGAGCAAGATTCCAGAGCATCGATTTCGATCCATCTAGATGCATCAGAGGGGGAAGGAGAAGGACCCAATGAAGAAACCCTAGGCGCGCGAGAGAGAAAGGGGGTGATGCCGCTCAGAGGCCCAAGAGACCATGTTCCCTTCCTGGGCATGATGTGTAAAGTCAGACAAAGGTGTCTGCATGACACTGGCCTTCCATCTCTGATGTCTTTGAAGGATTATGTAGATCAGGAAATTTCTGAACATGACATATGACATTTAAAAAGGGGTGCACCTGAACATGAAAAGGGACATTTATTTTTAGCTAAACTTCTCTGAGAAACCTATAAATAAGCTGGGGAATTCTTCCCTCTTCTATACGGATCGACTTCATGTGTATGGACGGTGTATCATTATTTTACAGAAACCTCAAAAGAGACAAAAAATGAATCGGACCAGCATGTTCTGATATATCTATGATGTCGGTAAAAATGAGAATTTAAACCATGAATTTGAGGTCCCTTGAATCATGAGGGATGTTATGAGTCTTTGAAGCTATTAGGTGTACTGAGATAGGATATGACTCTCTAGGGGATGTATTTTCCTTTGATTGATTGCTATTTTGTAGGAGACATATGCAGAGCCTATGGGGCATGATGTGCATACCTTGAAAAAGGTGCCCGTAGGACACTAGCCTTCCATATCTGATGGCCAGGGAAGATTATGGGGATTCAGGATTACTCAAAACATAGATTTTGTGGTATGGAAGGAGTGTATCCAGATATATTAGAGGCATTCGGGTTTTGATTTACTCATGGAATCAGGTATCCCTTACATAGATCTGACTCATATGCAAGGTGAGGAATTCATCCCATCTTTGGGGTACCCTATAGTTTAATGTTGTATGGCCAAGACATGGGGTTCCTTAAAGGGAATGGAACCATGAAATTCATTTTAGGGTCATGTTTCTAGGACCAAATTCCTGGACTATTTTTTCATAATGTTATGGTGGATCTATCGCTAATATCCCTAATCTCACGTAAGCTATGATCGGTGTGAGAAACAAGGGATTATGAGGATTCATGATCACTATATAAGAATAGAAAAATCAATCCTTAGAGATAAATTTAGTCTTAATCCAATGTTATATAGTTTAATGTCATATAGCCTGGGTGATTCTGGCCTTGAAGTTTAACATAGTGCGATGAGGACATTATAGTATGCAGTTTAGATTTATGAAACAATGACATTATGTTGTCACAAAGATCATTAATAGCTTTGAGTTAATTGAGATCGGGGTGTTCTGGAGTTCCATAGAATTGAGTGATGATAGAAGGTATAAACCATAGTCTTGTGGGGAACTTGGATCAGGAGGGATGTCATGGGGCTTGGAAGCCCATGGGTGTATTGAGATAGGAGAGGACGTTCCTGAGAATGAATTTTCCTTTGGTCGACTACCATTTTTTAGGTGAAATATGTTGAGCCACCGGGGCATGATGTGCATATCCAAACAAAGGTGTCTGCATGACACTGGCCTTCCATATCAGATGGCCATGAATGTTTGTGGGGATCCAAGTTTTTTCTAGAGTATGGAGTTTGAAAAATGGGAAATATGTGAATGGGAATGTAAGAAATACCCGGGCCATGATTAGTCATGAACAACTAAAGCTTCTACATAGATCTGGATCGTATATAGTGGGAATTAAATTCTTTTTTTCTTAGGAGCGTCAGAATTCAGACTGGGAATTTTCGTCATCTCGTTAAATTTGTTGTGCAAGAAATTAGGGGCATGTTATAGATAGACCCACACCTGAATCCTGAGGAATATCCTATATTCATGTCATGAATTTATGACCTTTCATGGATTCCCCATACAAGTCAGACCTTTGCATGGAGGAAAGTGATTTTTTTGTGGTTGGGTTGGGATACCAGATCCAGGAATCACTATGTATCATGTAAGGGTTAGAATAAAGAAATACGTAGTTTTGAACATTAGGTTCATGAGTTGGTACGTGCAATGGATTTTTTTTGTTTTGGTTAGTCAGGGATGCCATATACGGGTGTCACTACATATCCTGCAAGAGAAGGAATCAATCCATACGTAGTTCTGAACATTCCTTGTACCAATCTTGCTCAAACATAGGGGTAGGGGAACTTTTGTTTCATCTACTACAAATGTCAGCGCAACCAAATTACACTATATTTCTTTTATGTAGGGGAATCATTAATAATGATCCTAAGATCACATGAGTTATAATCGATGTGAGAAATAAGGAGTGACAAGGGTTTCCCTCATAAATGTGGGGAGATAGAAGGTCTACTAGAGCACATGAGCCTTAGCCCGATTGGTAAGGACTCCGTAAGTGCATCCAAGCGACCAGGGATCAAATCCAGGTGGAGGCAGAATTTCTGGGTACTGTAGAAATAATGTAGAAATACTTTAACAGGTACTATAGTGGGAACTGTGAAGTATTGTAGCTGGTACGGTAGCATGAGCTGTAGTAGGCACTGTTTGGCACTGTAGCAGCCGGGAATTTGCCCCCGTTTGGGCCTTCAGGCCACCGATTTGGTCCTTGAGTCCTTTAAGGCCTTCGGTCCACCCAGGACTTCGGGTCAGTAAGGCCTTAGGGCCACCTCAAGGCCTTCAGGCCACCTTAGTGCAGATGAAAACCAGACAACATACAAGGATCAAGCTCTACAACGAAGATGAGCAAGGTGCATTCACCACAGCAGAAGATAAATGGATTGTAAGAATGAGAGGGTATGGAACCCACCATCAGGACACGCCAGTACATGCATGGGAATTCCTATCCATACAGCCATGCGAAGGTGGAGAGCTGATTTCACGATGAAGATGTTGGGTAGGAGCAGTTCCAAGTAGTTAGTCTGGGTTGTATGTAATGTTTCAAGCCTATGGGCAATGAATTCCTCTAAGGACTGCAGTCCATGTAATATTTACACTTACGGGCCTTGTAAGGGTTCCATCTCACCCCTTGAAAGGTGGATTATCAATATCAATAAAAAATGAAGGCCTTCAGGCCATTAGAGGAAGTTCTAATAGAGGATGTTTTTATATGGGCGGGGCTGGGCCAATATTGATGATCGAGGCATCGCTATGTAACCCACTAATGAATGGGAATCAATCTGTATGTAGTTATATAAGGTATCATTTAGTTAATAATCATACGATTAGGACAATTTATGCTATACAGTTAGATGTCTGGCAGCTTGGAAACTATGTTGTGCAGTTTAGCATCATGTAGTGAGGACATGGGTCACAGTTTAATGTCAAGTTTTAGGGAAGAGTTCCATACAGTTTAATTTCATATGGATAGGACTATAACTCATAGTTTAGGGTAATAGAGTTTGGATAGAGAATGGGCATTGTTGCTGCGTGAAGTAATTCTTCAGAAACTTTTCATTTTTGGGAGCCATGATGAGTTTTCCGTCCATTGATATCAAGGTGTATGATCCATTAGAATAGACCCTATGTATGGCATATGGTCCCTATCACTTTGTTTCAATATTTTGGGGCTTATTCCTAAGTTTCATCTGGTTTATGAGGACTAACACCACTTCTCCTTTGAGGAAAGATTGAAGGCGAACCTTTTTGTTGAAGGCTTGGGCGATCTGATTTTGGTAGATTTAAAAATGGTGAAAAGTGTGCATCCTTTTCTCATATAGCTACTCCAACTCATAAAACCATATCTTGGATTTCTCATCCATAGATATTTAATCACAAATGGCCACAAAAAGTGATGGGAGTAGAATTTCAATAGGAAAACCAGCTTCTTCCCCATATACTAGTGAGTATGGGGTCACTTGGGTGGTAGTGCGTGTCCGCGTTTGGTAATCCCATAAATAATAAAGGAGATTTTATGGCCATTATTTATTATTCTTTTCTACCATCTTTTGGAGTATGTTTGATAGATTCTTGTTGAAAGCCTCTATCTACCTTTTGGCCACTACGTGGTAGTAGGATGAACAGTTGGCCTTGATTCCATACATCTGTTATAACTTGTCTAATTCAGCATAGTTTAAATTGGTTTTGTTTTCCATCAGTATTGTATAAGGGACACCAAATCTATTAATGATGTTGTCCTTCATAAATCTAATGATGTTTTTTTCCTTAACTTCTTTAAGGGGTATGGATTTAGCCCTTTTGGAAAATAAGTCAGTTGTTGTGAGTATGAACTTGAATTTCCTGGCTGTAGTGGGGGGATATGGTCTGACACCATCTATCCCCCATGTGTAAAATAGCCAGGATTACTTAGATATTTGAAGTAACTCTGGGGGTCGGTGAGTAAAATTGACATGAACTTGGAAGGAATGGAATTTCATGGCGAATATAGCACAATCCTGTATCATAGTGAGCTAGTAATACCCAAAACTTCAAATTTGATGAGAGAGTGTGGCCTCTTATTGGTGCGCTCCACAAGCTCCGACGTGCCTATCTTTCATGGTGGAAGTAGTCTCTTCTCTATAAATTCACCTGAGAAATAATATGTCAAGGCCTCATTTGTAGAGAACCTTTTATTGGTTTACCCCTTTGTACAATACAAAGTTAACTACTAATCTTTGGACTTTTTCCCTTCAATTTCTATCTAGTGTGAGTTCCCCCTTCTGATGGTAATTCTCAATGGGCTTCATCTAGCTAGTGATGTGACCATAACACTCAGAAATGGGGATAATTTTGTCTATCTTCTCTGTATTGTTCTGGATAAAGGGAAAAATCATTCGGTGGCGGGCAATGCTAATAAACGTTTTATCTTAGTCTGGATCAGCCAAGGTTATGACTATGTTTTTAAAATAATATTCTTGAGAATTTTGTGATCTAGGGAAATAGGTCAGTGTTGGTTCTGATAGGAATTATACTATCAATTCTCAAACATGGTTCATCAAGGGGACCAATACTTCTTTATTAATGGCATAGTCACCATTGAACTTCTTGATGACTAGCTCCGAATCATTTTTTATCTTCAGTTATTTGACTTGTACATGAAGTTGCATCTCTAGGCCCGTAATGTGGGCCTGTTATTATTATACATTATTTTTACATTTCTTCATTTCCATGAAAGAGTAAGGTAGGATTACCTTTTCGTGGCATACAAGTATAACTCCTAGACTCACTTTTTTGATCTTGGGATCCTCTATTCTTTTCCCTGTCGAGCTTCTGGAAGCACCATCAAAGTACATTTCCCATACTGGGGGGTTCCCTTGGATGGATAACACTTCTTCATCTGGAAGTTTGGCATCCAAAAATGTTATTTCTTTCAAGGGGTGATCTTACAGGAAGTCAGCTAATGCCTAGACGTTTATGTCTTTTTAGGGTATGTATAGTATGTCAAACTTTTGTAGGATGATCGCTCATTGTGATTGGCATCCAGTTAACATGGGACAGTAGTAGATATATGTAACAACCCAAAGTTTTACCCATGGAATTCCATTCTTATAATTGTTACATATAGTATAATCACATTAGGAAGCACAAAGACATAACATGATACTAAACACTATGTGATCATTAAACATAATATTTCTACTTCTATGTTCTAAATTACGAATATCTAACATATACGTTTTCAATCAAAAAGTTGTTTGGAGTTTGATAGGACAAACTTAATTTTTTGTGAATAGTAACCTACCTTTATTAATAGTATTATGAACCTTATGAATAGTAAATCATCCAAAAAAATAGTAACCTTACTCTTGAATGATTAAATAAAATATAGGAATCTTATAAGTTACAATTTGCCTATAGTAAAAATATTAGTATTTTTGTAAGTCATAAATAAATAATTATAATTAATTAATTAATTAAAACAAAAATTTATTTTTCTAAATTTTTTTCATAAATTAAAAATTCTATTTCTTTTAGGTTCTGAGATAATTTTATAAGAACATATGTAATTTTTTAAAACATTATGAAATCAGTTTTAATTTTAAAAGCTGTATTTTTCCAACAAATTATTATTTTAAGTAAAAATTAAATTAGTCATAATTAGAAAATTGTTTTTGAGAAATGAAATTTTTTTTTTTTCTACACATTGAAAAATGGAATGGGTAAATTTTTTGTATTTTTATGAAATACCTGAATTTTTTATGAATAGTGAAATATGATAATTTACAAAATATGTTAAATTCATGTATCATAGAGGCATGAGTTATGTTCTACTGATGTAATCACATATAGTTAGTATTCACATGAAAATATTATTTTAACTTGTCATGTAAGACTCACTATTACTTTTCTTGTGGAGAAATAATAAATTAATGAATATTATATTGAGAAAACCCCTCTCCCCTCTGCTATAAATACCACCCTTCACACCCTCATTTCCTCAAATATCTCAATCTTCAATTATTCTCTAAAATCTACCCATAAATATTCCCTATCATTTATTCCATGTCCAAGAGCTTCCGGTCACATCAAAAGACAAATCCTAGGTTTCTTAAGGAGGATCTCAAGAGGAGGATTAAAGAGGTAATTCTTCTCTCTCTCTTTTCCTTTAATTTCCTTTAAATTTCATGTTCTTTTCTTAATCTCCCTCCACCTATACTCATACACATGGTATGGAAACTTATGTATATCAAATATAATGTAATTATATGATACTAATGGGATAATATATCATACAATCCACTTATCCTTTTCTTTTAATTTTATAAAAGAAAACATTGTTTGGAAGGTGTTAATTTATCACCTTTAAGAACGATATGTTTTATTTTTTCCAATAACTATTTAACATATGTCCATGAAACAATTTTTATGGTTGAACAAAAATATTTTATATTTATTATATCATATTTAATGTTATGTAACTAAATTATGTACATATTACAAAATTATTAAATAAAACAAATTCGTTGTGGTCAAATAACTGCCCAAATTAACCGAAACAATCATCATTAAATTTTAACTAATGATTAATCCCCATGGTATATAACATAACTCATTATAAGATCATTTAAACTCATGTAATATAATTAATAACATGTAATATCCCTTCTATATGTTTATCCATGTTATACACAAACTTCCAATTATGAATACAAGTGAACCATTCAAGAAACCAATAAAAACAAACATTACAGAACAATGGATTTAAACCCTATTACTCATCCAAAGGCCAATAAAATAACCTAATGAAACCATAATTAACCATATTAATAGACAAAAGGTTATGTATTTGTTAATTAATTAATATAATGTGGTTATAAATGACTTTAAAGTAAATAAAGCATCAGATACAAGGTAAGGGGAAATTCTCGAACCCAGCTTTCATTCTTAAGGTTCTTCCACTTTAACTCAATTTTTGGTATGGTAACTCCATAAAAATATTTTTTTAATGATTATATTACATTTTATGGGATATAAATGTTTTCCACTAGAGTTTATGTCAAAAAAATGTTTTCTAAAAGAACTCTTCTTTCAAAAACACGCCTTTTACTCCTCACTCAAGGTTGATGGTTCTTGTATCAAGTATGTTATACCATATTTCTTTTGGGAATACAATGTTTATGAATTTTATATTGTGATATGAAAACCATTACTTTACATGAGTTATTTATGTTAATTTTTATATATTTTCTATATGGTATTCATGATAATGATAATGTTATGGTGTGATGGGTGCGCCCAGAATCTTATAGTGCAAAATAAATGTTATGGTGTGACAAGTGAGCTTGAAATTATACAGAACTCCAATGCATTGGGTAAAGTGATGAATATAATGAGTTAAATTGAAATGATGTTTGAACATGATGCTATATTTGTTCACTACTATTTGTGGTTGGTGACCACTAAGACATGATGTTTCATTTTTATGAATTTCTGCATTTCAAGTCTTTTATTAATGTTTCCTCTCATGATTTTGATGATGATGTTATGATTATGATCACCCCATTCTATATTGTTCTTATATATCCTATCACTAGGATTCTATATCCCCCTTTTTTATTTAAATCCTCATGTAACTATATGTACTAAGGATAGGTCAAGTTCCAATAAGAAGCTAGAGAATAAGGATTAAAATAAATGTTTGTGCTTGATGTGGTAAATTTTATGTTTGGTCCTAGTTTTCCCAAGACACTAAACCTATGGATCCTTGTGGTGAAATACTATTATGTTTATTATCATTATAATGATTTAATAGTAATTTAAGAAAAGTTAGGGTCTCCATAGTTGGTATCATAGGCAAGGTTTAGTTTATTTGGGAATTAGGATCAGTGAACCCTAGAGAAAACCTCTAACATGAGACAAAGAAAAAATATGAACACAAGAAGCTTTACATAGGGATCCCATAAGTTATGATTTTAGTGTAAATCGTATAAATTTAAAATTTATTCATGAATTTTTGACTTATATTTTGTTCTAACCTTTTCTATTTTAGAAAATGGTGGGAACCAGGAGAAACCAAGCCAAAAACTCATGTGAGGTCCAATGCAATGATTGCCCGAACGAAATCCCCAATTCTTTAGGATGTGGAATTAAACAATTCATGGTGATTCTTACCAACTATCTCAGTTTATGAATAATAATCATAATATTAGAGAATTTCCTCCTTCACCAAAGAGGGAGAGAATGGATATCGATTGTTTTATGCATTAAAAACAACCAATGTTTAGTTGATCTTCTAATCCACTAGTTGAGGAATAGTGGGTCAACTCCATAGAGAAGTTATTTTCTATGCTACACTATTTTGAGATAGATAAGGTGACACTATACATTTATCGTTTGGATGGAGAGGCCTATAAATGGTGGGATTTCATTAATAACACCAAGACAAGGTATGAAATTGAAGATATGGAATGGGAAGTCTTTAAGATCATGTTTACTAACAAGTATTTACCATGAACACTTCGTACAAATATGGATAGAGAATTCATTGATCTCAAGAAAAAAGAAGGAGAATATGTCACAACCTAAGAAGTGATTTTCACAAGGCTTGAAAGGTATGCTTCAGGTTTTGTCTTCAACAATGATAGATAAATTGATGGATTATTTAGTGGATTAAAACCACACCTTCGAAAGGCTCTAGAAATTCAAGTATTTAAGAGTTATGAAGAGGTTCTTCGATGTGATCTCAAAGTAGAGATGAAGTTTGGAGAATGGACACATGGCTAGGTTAATAAGAAATTAAATATTGAGTTTCAAGTTAGGGGATCGAATGATAAAGGTGGGAAGAAAACTCAACAACCCACATGCCAAAAATGTGGGAAGTAGCATCATGGGAACTATCTCAAAGGGATGGAGAAATGATTAAAGTGTTGGAAAGAAGTAAACCATACCCAAGAGTGTTGAAAAGACATGATAATGAAGAATAATGTGGTGGAATAAAGGAGAGAACCACCCATGGTTCAATGCTATAACTGTAGGGATAAATGGCACTATGCAAGCCAGTGCACTAAACCTCATGTCCTTGAGGGAAATCAACATTAGCATCCACCAAAGAGAAAGGAATAAAGTAAGTCTTATGACATCACTACTGAGGAAGTAGAGAAATATAATGAAGTCATACAAGGTACACTTCCTATTCACTCAAGAATGGAAAAGGTCTTATTTAATTCTAGTTCAATGCATTCTTTTATATCTTGAATTTTTTCTAGAACTATGGATTCAAAGCCTCGAAACCTTGAAGTATGGATATCTATAAAAACACCAAGTGGTGCAATCATAGCAACCCACATGTTTGAATCTTCCCCTATTAGCGTCTGTAGGAAGATTATTCTAGTCAATCTTTTAATACTTCCCTTGGTGGAATTTGGCACTATAATTGGAATGGATTATATCTCGTTATATAGCGCACATATCAACTATCCGGAAAACGAAATATATTTTTATATTACAAAACATCACATGCTCCTCTACAAATGAAAATAATATCATGAATCTCCTATGGAAATTACTTCAATGGTCTGGGTGTTGATACCCTATAAAGAAGCATTCCTCTCCCAAATGGTTGAGTCCCAAAAAAGTTTCATTCATTCAAAATTCTCATCATTAGGGAATACCATAACGTATTTCCTAAAGAGTTACCCAGACATCCCCCAGAATGTGAGGTAGAGTTCTCAATACAACTCATACCCAGAGATACTCTTATCTCATAGTATCTCGATAGGATGGATTCTATTGAACTTGAGGAGTTAAAGAAGTAACTGAAAGATCATTTGAAAAAAGGGTCCACACACCCTAGTGCATTACCTTGGGGTGTGCCAATGATCTTTGTGAAGAAGAAGGATATAACAATGCGATTGTGTATCGATTATCAGGAACTCAACAAGATCACCATAACAAAAAAGTATCCTCTTCCAAGGATTGATGAATTGTTCGATCAGTTAAGAGGAGATCAACACTTCTCAAAGATGGATCTTCATTTTGGATATCATTATCTAAAGTTGAATAAAGAATATATTCATAATACTGCCTTCTGTACAAGGTATAGGCACTATGAGTTTCTGGTGATACCCTTCGGACTTACTAATTCCCATGAAATCTTCATGGATTTGATGAATAGAGTCTTTAGAAATTACCTCAACAAATTTGTGGTAGTGTTTATTGATGATATTTTCATATAATCCAAGAGCAAGGAGAAACATGAAGAACATATAAGATTTCTATTGGAAACATTAATAAAGGAGAAGTTGTACACCATGTTCAGAAATTGTGGATTTTGGATGATTAAAGTCTTGTTCATGGGACATGTGATCACAAGTAAGGGAATTTCTACAGACCCTTATAAAATAAAGGTGATTGAGGAATGGACCAAACCCTCAAGTGTCCCAGAAATCCGTAGTTTTTTTTGGATTAGCTGGGTACTATCGACATTTTTTTAGAAATTTCCCACAATTTTCAATCCTGCTAACTAAGTTAACAAGGAAAGGGGTAAATTATATCTATATGGAGGAATGTAATGAAATCTTCAAGGATCAAAAGAGAAGGATGATCATTGGGCCTATAATCACACTACTAAAAAGTAGAAAACATTTTGTGATAAACATTGATGCTTCAAATAAATTATTGGGTTCCATACTCATGCAAAATTATAATGTGATATCCTACACCTCATTGAAGTTGAAGATCCATGAGCATAACGACCCAATGCATGATCTAGAGCTGGCATCCTTGATTTCTTCCTTGAAAATCTAGTGGAAATATCTTTATAGTGAGAAGTGTGACATATATGTTGACCACAATAGCTTAAAGTATATAATCACACAATAGTTGCTCAACAAGCATCAAAGGATATGGATAGAGCTAATCAAGTACTATGATTTCTCTATTCCCTATCATCCAAGAAAGGTGAGCAAGGTACTTGATGCTCAAAGCAGAAATGAACCTGCTACTCTATCCATGTTATAGATTGAGAAAGACCCTATCTTATTGGATATGGAAATAATGGATTTGGAAATCATAAGGGAAGGGGATACATCCTACCTTTCCCAAATGACTGCACAACCATCAATCCAAGAGATAATTAAGGAGTCATAAAGGGATGATCTGGAGTTACAAAAGAAGGTGAATGTAGTAAAGAAAGGGATACTGAAATAATTCCATATCGATGATGATTGTGTGATTTGGTTTGGAATGTGGATTTCAGTGACTTCATCATCCAAGATAAATAAGGAGCTATTTGAAAATTCACATAGTTCCACTTTCTCTATCTATCATGGTAGCACCAAGATGTACTGTGATCTTCGAGAATACTTTTGGTTGGACAACATGAAGAATGAGATTGCAGAATATATATCAAGATCCTTGGTATGTCAACAAGTTAAACCAGAGCAACAAAAGTCCAAAGGGATGATGTAGCCACTACCTATACCCATGTGGAAAGGGGAGAATGTCACTATGTACTTTTTCATGTGTCTCCTAAAGATGTAAAAGGTAAATAATGTGATATGGGTTATGGTTGACTAACTCACCAAGACTTCCCATTTTATCACTATTTGGGAAGATCTCTCGCTTGAACAAATTGAAAAGATATAGGTAAAGGAAGTGGTGAGACTGAATGGCGCTCCACTATTTACTGTCTCTGATCGTGATTCAAGGTTCGCATCTAAATTTTAGAGGAGCCTTAAACATGATTTGAGTACTCAATTAAATTTTAGCATGTCTTATCACCCCAAAATTGATGGCCAATTTGAAAGGACTATTTAGATGCTTGAATATATTATACGAGATTGCTCTAAATATTTCAAAGGTGGATGGGATCAGAATCTCACATTGGTTGAGTTCTCATACAAAAAAATCTTCCACTCAAGTATTCAGATGGCTCCATACAAAGCTCTGTATGGAAAGCAATGTAGAACTCCAACCAATTGGGATGACGTTGGAGAAAAAAAGCTACTTGGACCTGATCTTGTGCAAGAGATGATAAAAATTTTTAAGTCATCTAGAAACATATGAAAGCTTCTCAAAGTCATAAAAAGAGCTATGCTTACAAGTATCGAAGGAACTTGGAGCTCGACGTCGGAGATAAAGTCTTCCTTCTAATATCACCATGGATGATAGTCATGTGGTTTGGAAAGAAAGGGAGGCTAACACCAAGGTACATTGACCCCTTTGAGATCCTTGACTGCATAGGAGTCGTGGCCTGTCGACTTGAAATTCCACCGAATATGGCTCTAGTTAATGATTTTTTTCATGTATCACTCCTGAGGAAGTACATACCAGATCCCTCACATGTACTGAACTCGAAGGTGGTATAGTTGGAAGATGATATCTCTTATAAGGAGCAACCAGTGAAGATTTTGGACCAGAGAGATAAAGTTCTAATCAATAAGGAAAACCATCGAGTCAAAGTGTTTTGGATGAACCATATGTTTGAAGAAGAAACTTGGGAACTGGAGGAGGCAATGACCGAGAAGTACCCTCACCTATTTAAGTAAAACAAAATTTTGAGGGAGAAATTTCATAAGGGGGAAGAATGTAATGACCCAAAGTTTTATCCATGGAATTCTCTTTTGATAATTATTCATTATAGTATAATCACATTAGAAAACAAAATGATATATCATGATACAAAATATTGTGTGATCATTATACATAATTTTTCTACTTCTATGTTCTGAATTTTGAAAATCTTACACACATGGTTGTGATCAGTAAGATGTTTGGAGTCTGATAGGATAAAATTAATTTTTAGTGAATATTAACCTACCCTTATGAATAGTAATATGAACATTGGGAATAGTAAATCATCCAAAAAAATAGTAACCTTACTCTTGAATGATTGAATGAAATTTAGGCATCTTAGAAGTGACAATTTGACCATAGTAAAAATATTGGTATTTTTGTGAGTCATAAATAAATAATTATAATTAATTAATTAATTGAAAATAAAATTTATTTTCCTAAAATGTTTTTTTAAATTAAAAATTATATGTCTTTTGGGTTTGAAGATAATTCTATAATAACTTATGTAATTTTTTAAATCATTGTGAAATCAATTTTAATTTTAAAAACTATATTTTTCAAGTAAATTATGATTTTAATTAAAAATTAAATTACTCATATGTAGAAAATTATTTTTGAAAAATGGACTTCGTTTTTTTCATTTTAAACTTTGTAGAATGGTTAGGGTAAATTTTTGGGATTTTTCTCAAATACTTGAATTTTTTATGAATAGTGAAATACGATAATTTACCAAATAAGTTAAATTCATGAATTATAGAGTCATGAGTGATGTTATGCTGATGTAAGCACATATGGTTCGTATTAACATGATAAAATTACCTTAACTAGTCATGGAAGACATGATATTACTTTTCTTGTGGAGAAATAATATATTAATGAATATTGTATTCAGAAAACCCCTCTCCCCTCCACTATAAATACTACCCTTGACACCCTCACTTCCTCACACATCTCAAGATTCAAGTATTATCTAAACTTTTCCCAAACATCTTCTCTAGACCCTAACCCATGTTCAAGAGCTTATGGAATCATCAAAATACCATGAATAGGTTCTATAAGGAGGATCTCAAGAGTATGATTCATGAGGTAATTCATCTCTCTCTCTTTTCCTTTAATTTACTTTAATTTCCTTTCAATTTCAAGTTATTTTCTTAATCTCATTCCATCTATCCTCATCCAAATTGTATAGTAACTACCATATCTCACATATAATGGAATTTTATGATACTAATGTGATAATATATCTTCCAACCCCCTTCTCCTCTTCTTTTTATTTTAGAAACGAAAACGTTGTCCGTGTGGTATTAATTTATCATCTTCAAGAATAACATGTTTTCTTTTTTCCATTACTGCCTAAAGATCTATTCATGAAACCATTTTATTTTTGAACCAGATTGTTTTATATGTATTATATCCTATTTAATGTTCTTGAACTAACTTATGTACATATTACTAAATTATTAAACAAAACAAGTTCGTTGTAGTCAAATAACCGCCCGAATTAACCCAAACGGTCATCATTAGATTTTAACTAATGATTCATCCACATGGTATATAGCATAATTCATTAAAAGATCATTTAAAATCCTATAATATAATTAATAACATGTAATACTATTTCTATATGTTTATCCATGTTCTACATGAACATATATTTATGAATACAAGTGAACCGTTCAAGAAAACCATAAAAAAACATTCCCAAACAATGGATTTAAACCCTATAACCCATCCAAAGGGCCATAAAATAACCTAATGAAACCATAATAAACCATATTAATTTTAAAAAGGTTCTTTATTTTTTAATTAATGAATCAAATGTTGTTATGTAGTACTTTAAAGTGATGAAAGCATTTAGATACAAGGTAAGGGGGAATTCTCGAACCCAACATTCCTTCTTCAGGTTATTACTCTTTCACTCCATTTCTGGTATGGTCACTAAATAAAAATGTTTTTTTCATAATTAAATTACCTTTTCATGTATATACATGTTTTCCACTAGATTTTATGTCAAACAATTTTTTTCCAAAAGTACTCTTCTTTAAAAAACACACCTTTTACTCCTCACTCAAGGGTGATGGTTCTTGTATCAAGTATGTTATTACCTCTTTCTTTTGGGGACCCAAAGTTTATGAATGTGTTATTATGAGATTAAAATCATTCCTTTCCTTGGGTTATTTATGTTCATTTTTTAAATATGTTCCATTTAAAAAGCATGATAATGGGAATGTTATGGTGCGACTGGTGCGCTCAGAATTATATAGCACAAAATGAATGTTATGATGTGATGGGTGTGCCTATAATTATACTTTTCTCCAATGAATTGGGTAAAGTGATTAATATCATGAGTTAAAGTGAAATTATTTGTTAACATTATTCTATATTTTTTCTCAACTATGTGTTGTAGATGACCACTAAGACATGATGTTTTATTTTTATGCATTTCCACATTTCACGTCTTTTATTAATATTTCCTCTCACGATTTTGATGATGATGTTATGATTATGCTCACCCCATTCTATATTGTCCATATCTATCCTCTTACTAGGATTTTAGCTCACCTATTTTTGATTTATATCCTTAGGTGACTACATGTATTACGGATTGGCCAAGTTCCAATAAGAAGTTAGAGAAGATAGAATTAAATAAATGCTTATGCTTGATGTTGTAAATGTAATGTTCGGACCTAATTTTTCCAAGACAATAAACCTATGGATTATCTTGGTGTAATACAATTATTTTGTTTATATTTATAATGATTTAATAGTAATGTAAAAAAGGCAGGGTTACTATAGTATATTTGAGTGGGTTGCAGCGGGAGACTAGGTGGACCACATGGTGCTACAAGTAATGTCTGAGTTTCTAAACTGAGAAGATTAGGGCTAGGTAGTTCTTCTTGATCCTTTAATACTGATTTTCAGCATCAATCATTGTTCTTTTGAGGTAGTAGAGGTTGTTCTCACTGCTAGAATCATTCTTCTATGTGCAGAATGTGCCTAATGACAGTTCCATGGAAGTTCTGTACAAAATGAGTGGTCTTCTTTCAATAGGAATCACTAGAACTGGTGGTCTTGGGAGATATCTTTTGAGATAATCAAATTATTCTTTAAAATCATTATCCCACTTAAACCTAACCCCTTTCTTCAATAACTAGGTGAAAGGAAAACATTTACCTTTCAGGTTGTATATGAAGTGATGGATGTAGTCCAGGTGCCCCTGGAGTCCTCTCAACTCAGTGAGGTTATGAGGTGGGGACATGCCAAGGATGGATTTTGTCTTCTTAAAGTCGACTTCGAGGATTTGGTGTTTTACGACGAAGCCAAGGAATTTCCCAATGGTAACACCAAAGGAACACTTTAGGGGACTCATCTTTAAACTGTGTTGTCGCAATTTTTTAAAAATAGTTTCAAGATTGGCAATGTGGTTTAAGAATTGTCGTGATTTAACCACCAGATCATTGACATAACACTTGATGAATTTTCCCAGGAAGGGATTGAAAATGAGATGCATGGAACACTGATATGTAGTGAAAACATTTTTTAGACCGAAGGACATAACCTTATAACATAATACTTCATAAGGGTCCCTAAAAGTAGTAGATTATTCATATGATTAGGACATTCAGATTTGGTTATATCTAGAATATCCATCCATGAAAGAGAGTGACTCATATATAGTGGTTGCATCAATCAACAATTTTGTGATCTAGAACGAGAAATCATCTTTCGAACAGTGCCGAAAAAGGTCCCTGAAGTCGATGCAGATTATAATCTATCCATTATTATTTTTGATAGGGACTATATTTTCTAGCTATATCGGATATTGGACTTACCGTATAAAGTTGTCTTGGATTATCATGTCAACTTCAGCCTCTATTTTTGAATCATAGGTTTTGTGGGTCATTCTGTCTTCCTTCTTATAGCCCCAGTGGTCTTCTAGAAAACCAATATGATGAGTGGAGACCTCAGGATTGAGGTTTGATATTTTGTTTAATTCATGGAAAACACATATTGATTCTTCTTTAGGAAGGAGGTATATGTCTCCTGCTCCTTGGTAGGAATAGCCACATTGATCAGAGTGGGTCATGGGTCACCTTCAGTGCCCATTTTTATCTCCCTAAGTTCATAGATTGTGGTGGATACACCTTCCTCAAATGTTTGAGGGGTATATTTGATGTCTACTTCTTCTCCTTCTTTATTATCATATTATTCATCATCTTCTTCCTCTTCTGAGGGAGGGAGGATTTTGGAGAAAAACTCATCTATGTTGGGAGAGAAGTCATCTTTTACCTTAGTGAGTAAGGCATGTGCAGTTTGAGGTCCTGATGACGGGTTGAGAGCATCATTGGTAGGGATTTTTATGTCATTATAGGAGTCATTCCATTCTTCCATGTCATTGGACATAGTGGTCGTAACAGAAATCATGCAGAAAATTGAGTCTATTTTTGGACATGAACTTATGCATTCAACTTACTTTATGTGTAATACATACTCTTCCCCAAGATATTGGAGGGGGTCAGTGGGAGCCATTTGCAATCCATTCGGGGTAGTGATCCAGTCAACATAATCGTCCAAAGATAGCTTCTCTTCCAGTTCATAGAACCTTACATCAATGTAATGTGACTCACAAGACTCAAACAAAGATTTATTGATGTCTAATGTCATTTTTTTACCATTAGTGCAATTTTAGAAGAATCGATGGTATGATGACAAAATTATAGCATGCTAATACAGAAAGGGCCTCCCTAAAAGGACGTTGAAGGCCTTGCTTTTCCGCACTACTAAGAACTTGAAATTTGACACGAGTTCTCCAAGCCAAGTTTTAATCTTGGTTTATTCCAATGGATTATGGTCACTTTTGTCATATCCTAGCAGGGTTGTGGTGCAGGGTGTCAAACTCTGTTAATCATAGCCCAGCCGAAGAAATGTTCGTAGTGGGAGGAGGTTGTCTCTAGAGCCATTGTCGATGAAAATCCTTTGTACATAAATTCCAATTATCTTTCCAGACACATATAAGGATTTTATGTGCCATTACATGATGGATTCCTCATACCTATCTATGGAGGATATGAGGACATGAAAATATTCGATATGAATCTGTGTCTGATAGACTTCGGCTATTAATACTTAAGCCTTGAATTCCTTGGGACTTAGTAAGGCTTCAATGAGCACCTACTTAGGGACTACAGATAGGCTCAAAGCATCCAAGATTGACATATTTTCTGGTACTAAAGCTAGCTACATTAGAATATCATATTTCTGCTCTAAATTTTGGAACTTCCTGGCTCTGGGTATCACATTCATAGACACTTTAGGGGACTTATTTTTGGATATAGATGATCCAGTCTCTATAAAATGAGTTGGTGGTACTACGGTCCTTTTCGTGTTTGCCCAGACTGGTTCGCCCATATGCCTTGGGCGATTTTATATTTGTTCTTCCTCTACTGGGTACTACAAGATAAGTGGGATCAGATTTATTTTGGAAGAGGTGGAAGAGCATTCTGGTTCCCCTTGTGTTTGTTGGAGGGTCCTCCCACGAGTTTCTTCGATGTTAACAGTTTGATTTGAAGCATGGAAACAATTCGACTCTTTCCACAATCATGCCTTATAGAAAACCCTCATCCTCGGCAACCTCTTCCTTAGGCTCTTCGGTTGGTCAGAGGGAATTTTGGTTGGTGGGCATAGTCTTCATCAAAGAATGGGTCCATCAAGTGAATGACATTAATGGAGCCAAAGATCAATTCTTGATCCGACCACATTTTTTTCTGACTGCTTCTTTCTGATGGTTTCATTTGGCGGGGCGATGCTCATTGTAACAACTCTACTAGAATGAAGTCTGTAAGTGTTAGGACTAGCTTCATCTTTAGTGTAATCCTATATTCTTGCTCCAACATTCCACCCTTATGGACCTTAGAGGAATGTGGGGCTAAGGATGACAGTTGTGTTGCATTAGGAGATTTTGGGGGCATAGTTGATTGTTTCAACTATGCCTGGAGGATTCCATGAACTCAGTTGACTGTTTTTATGGTCATAAAATTGTAAAAAAAATATCCTTCTTATTGGAAACTGTTTTCCATTCCTCTTCATATCTTGAGTCTAAAGTGGAAACATATGCTCCTTGTGCTGGTGGTGGGAGTAACTTGACATGCCTGAAATCCACCATATTTTTCAAGAGATCTTTGAAGATGAATCATTCCTAGATGGTGTGTCCTAGTATCTGATGATAGGGACACTAATTTGGATGGTCATTGAGACCCACTTCATTGGCTCACATTGACTCTGGTAGCTGGAGAAAGTTACAGTTCATGGCAGCTATAAAGTACCTGTGGACCTTGTCATATTGGAATGAGTATACTTTATTTATCCATTCCAAAAACATATTTCTTTTAGCACCCCTTCTATCATCTTACTAAGGTGGGGGTGGCTGTTGGAATCCATGGGATCCAACATGATTTGGTCGAGGCCTCGCAACTAGAGCTGGTATCGGGGGTGGCTTAAGCGTGATGAATTTCACTTCATTATTCCCCACTCTATTCCCTAGAAATGATGGGGCCACATGGGACATGAGATTGGTCCACTACAAGGATTCTTCTATCCTTTGAGAAATGGCAGAGAAATCTATGAACCCACTCATTTAATTTATTGGGATGAATGGTGTTCATAATTCATCCAAAATATTATGAATTCACATGGAGATAATTTCATCTTGGGGAAGCTACTGGTTCAAGGAATAAGTCAGACCTATCCATTTAAAAATGAAGTATGAGACTCTTTAATGATCTCATTGCTTACAGTTCATGAGATTACTAACTATTGTCTTAGGCATCATTGAACTGAACTAGAAGAGAAAACTTCACCAAAGGTCCTCCAATATAGTGATTGAGTTAGCTGGAAAACTAGTATACCATAAGAAGGCCGAGCCCTATAGGGTTAACACAAAGCATCTGAGTTTTATTGCTTCCTGCTGCTCTAGATTTCCCGTCATGGGGACACAGTAAGAGGCATAGTGCATTAAATTCTATTCTGGGTCCCATGAGTTGTTGAACACTAGGAATATGGGGTTTCCAAAGTTTTTTGGTGGTAGAACATTGCTCACCCAATTAGGGTAGGGTTTTTTCTCTGGTTGTCTCGGAGTGTGCTACCCATCCATGACTTCCAGTCGAGTTTTCAGTTTCATGATGGTATTAACGATCCCTTGATGTATATCAAGTTGGAATTGATCTTGGTCTAGTGTGCCAGTGGCCAAATCTTGGCATGCTGGCACTACTAGAATTTGGAGTAGGTACCCAATTGGGGGAATTCTTTGTGGGTTTACTTGAATATATTATGGTTTCCTTCCTAGTAGAGGGAAGTATTGATGCCCTTGAGAGGTCATATTTAAGTAAGGTGATAGTATCGATGCCTGGTTGGATGGACCTATGGTCTTGACTTAGTTCACCAGGATAAGTTCATGTGGCAAGGGAATCGATGTAGCTCGGCATTAATTCACCTGATTTCTTATATTTCATACTCCTACTTGGAGAATATTTCCTTGAGAGTGAGGGACACATTCTTAGGGGGGCATGATGTGGGTCATAAATGACATGGGATTTATTCTTATATTTTTTTTGTGATTTCGCACAGGAGGTAGGGATGGATTAACGAAGGGGGGGATTTAGTTTTTCTCTCTGGATCCGGGTATCACTACTATAAATTCCACTTTTACCAACACTTTCATCCCAACAGTTACATAAATTGTTGGGAATGGCTATGTATAACAATGGTTTATGTAAACGGTTGGTATAGATGATTTTACACAAGATTTTACCAATGGTTTTGCAAAACTGTTGGTAAAGTCCTTCCATATCACTATTTTACCAATGGTTTAAGTTAACTGTTGGTAAAGATATACATTCCCAATGGTTTTTAGAAACCATTGGGAAAAAATTATCCTAAATACAGAACAGGCATCCATTCCCCCTCCGCTCAATTGCAGTTCTGCTTCACGCCCTAAATCCAATATTCCTCCTGCCAAACTTATTCCGCATATCGATCCATCTTCAATGAAGGAATTTTTTTCTTCTACACATAAAATCTATAAGTGATTCCTTGATTTTGTTGTTCTTCAATTATGGGTTTTTGTTTTCACTTTTTACTTGGATGAAAGGGGATCTTTGTGGTCATTAATCGTGGTTTTGGGTGGTCATTTAAGATGTAATATAGCATGACTTCATTTTACTTGATATATCCAATATTATTATTGATTTATGTTCAATTTGATTACAAGTGATGTTGTTTTCACATTTGATTTGGCCAAAAGGGGATCTTTGTGGTCATTAATCAAGTTTGTGTGTGGTCATTTAGGATGTAATATAGTATGACTTCATTTTACTTGATATATCCAATATTATTATTGATTTATGTTCAATTTGATCATCTTTGACAAGTGATGTTGTTTAATAATTTGTTTTTAATGGTTTTAATAATGATGATATGGTATAATGGTTCACATGGTGTGTATAACAGTTGACATGGTGTCTATAATAATCTAGTGTCCTGGGAATGTACATGGGAATATACACATAGTACATGACTTGGATAGCCATATAAATATACATGGCCTATCCCTTATGGTGAAAAGTATGTTTGGCCAAATGGGGTGCTGAAAACGTCCCATTTACACATGGTTTTGTTTCATGGGTATGCCCACATGATGTATTGGCATGTTTGAGTCACGATGATGAAATGTCAATGGTTTGATTGAATGATGAGGCAAGGCACCTTTATTTATGATTGTGAATTTAGAGTTATTGGCATGGCTCACACTCTTTCCATCGATGAACCATATGTATTGGCATCAATGGTGATACAAGTTCTTTATGTAAAAGATCATCATCATCCTAAATTTGGTGTAATTATTGACGTAAATCCCAGACAGGTTTTTGATGATGGTGATGATAAATTTGACACTATCCCCTCTACAATTGGAATAAATCTGTTTATTAATTATGATAACTCCAATAGATCAATTTTCAGAGTTGATTGTGAACCCAAAGTTGTGGTGGGAAATATATAGAATCATACAGTCGTGTTCTCACCTACATGTTTCACCTACATCATTCAGAGTGTGTATCCTAGTACTTACCTGCAAACCACCATAAATCTTCTATTTCTTTATGTTTCTTTGTTAGAATGGGTTTTCTATATTTTTTATTTTGGGTTACACATTAGTTATCTATTTCTAATTACTTCCATATTTGTTTTCATTGTAGGAAATTACACCATTGAAGAGAGGCGATGGAGAAAGATGATAGAAAATAATCATTGCATGACATAGATGGTAATTCTTCTACTCATCCCTATTGTGAGTATTTTATGTCAAATATATATTTTTCAATAACTTATAATATCATGTGTTTACTTTTGTGGTAAACTTTTTTTTTCAGAATCCACCCCCTAGATGAGAGAAATCCAACGAGGATCCTAATATTGCTCCCAGTACAGAGGATGGTGGTAGGAGGGGGTGCTGTAAGAGTTAGACGATCATCTGGTGGTCCCGGTACTAATTTCGGTGGTACGAGGGATTGTGGAGTGAGAGTTAGAAGATCAACTGGTCATACCCGATTGGATTGTGCCCCTACCACAGACATATCTTCTACACTCCATTTTGATCCTGGTGTGTCTTTAGGGACACACGAGATATTTAGGCCTCTGATATTTACACTACCAGTTGGCCAGATGTCTGTGCCATCATCTTTTTCTTTTGGTTCATTATCTCCATGCTATTATATTCCACCTTCATCGAATCCTGCTCTGACACAATATGTGGCTGAGGAGCATACACTGAGGGACACTCCACCTTTACAGGATATTCATTCAGCTTCTGCACATCCAGTGATTCCCATTGATCTGACTACCATAGGTATATTTATATAACTCTAAAAAAAATTTATTCCAAAATTTATTTTTATTATAACTTCTACTGATATTTTTTTCTTTAATAACATATTCACCTACTGATAGGAGAAGCAGGAGGGGGTGTACTCGCTTGTGTGCAGTATGGAACCACCAAACATAGTTGATGGTTGAATACAATGATGATGGACATATGATTGATAAATCTTGGTAGGAATGTCGGGGTTTTTTGGCGACGCTAGCCAAATACTCCGAAATCATTCCGGTCATCCCTCACTCTTGGAGACATCTACCAGACAAAGTCAAGGATAATGTGTAGGCACAAATATGTGTAAAAAATATATTGGATTTAATGTAGTATTTTTTTTGTATTTAAATGTATTAATCTATTGGGTGTCAGCTTTAGTTTAACTTCCCTGATGGCGAAGGAGCATGACCAACACATTTAAAAGAGTTAGGAGAGCTATGGAGAGCCTATAAGCATGAGCTATATATTGGATGGTGTGATAGAGTGGACACAGAGTTGGATACATTATCTATCATGGATGACTGCCTGATAAAGAAATATTGCCAAATGATTACCCATTGGGTGACTGCCAAATTGAAGGTATTAATCCCATTTGACGTATTTAAATGAAAGTTTTCAAAATTTTCATTAATATTATCTTATTTATTATTAAACATTATTTTGGAATATTCTAAAAAAACAACAACAAAAATTGATTCAAAGCAATACCTCCACACTTTGGGGCGCACAACTATGTCAGATCATGAGAGACAGCTGGTACGATATTGTTGTTCATAATTTTTCTTTAGGACTTGCCCTTTTTATTGTTTCCTACTTAAATTATGTGATTTATTGAATATTTAATATTTGATTATAATTGCATTTTAAATTGTTTCAATGTCATTACCATAGCACAAATTGAATATTGAAGGATGTATCCCTCGAGAAAAATTGTTTTGCTTGAGTAGAAGGAAAAAATATGGAACTGCGGTTAATAAACCAACTCAAGAAAAGATTGTAAGTTTTAATTTGATTATTTCAAACCTTAATATCTATTTTTAAATTTAATAATCTATTAATATTTTTAATAGGCTGCTTTAGAGGCCCTTGATGCCCAAGAGAATGACAATTTAGGGCCACACGATCATTTATATCAGGTTTTGGGTAATGAGCACTATGGTTGAGTATGATGCAGACCTTGTAATAATATAGTCCCAACGAGGTACTGGTCCTCTCCAGGTATCCATTCTAGTACCACTGAGTTGAAATAGGTCAAGGAGCATGCAAGATAGTATGATAAAAGGGTCATAGAGTTGGAAGAAAAAGTTCAAATGAGGGAGAAAGAATTTATAAAACTGATCAAATCTTTATCTTCATCACTTCCACCAGAGGCTAGTGTGGCTTGTTAGACATATATGTCATCGATGGGTGCATTATCCAATGCACCAGGAGGCAGTTCTAGTGGCGGTCGAGATGATGACGTTCCTGGTGATGACGAGGATGCTGGAGAGGACGAGGGCGAGGATGAGGACGAGGACGAGGGCGAGGATGGGGCTGAGGGAGAGGATGGGGCCGAGGGAAAGGATGAGGGTGATGACGAGGGAGACGACGAGGACAGAGATGGTGGCGAGGATGAGGCTGATGATGATAGTGGTGATGGTGATGGTGATCAAGGGCAAATTGATGCACTACATTTTTGAATTATATATAAATATTTATTTTTGAACCTGGTTTTTCACTCTAGTATGAATATTTTTGAATTCAGTATAACTCTTTATTTTTGACCAAATATGGAAGCCTCTTTAATTTAAGAATGATTTCAATTGAATTTAACTTCTTTCTTAATTATTCTTAATTATATTTAATTTCATATCTTGAATAAGTTTTCTTTAATATAATTGTTTCATTTGATAAATAAAGTCATGTTTTTATAATAAAACCCCTCCAATGAAGGTGCGCTGTCTGCGAAAACTCACAGTGATAGTTTAGGATGTGATAATTTGACTCTCAATTAGTAGTTACAACTAACTAGTACCACTTTTAAAAACAACGAATATAAAATATATATCTTAATTATACCACAATCCCAAATCAAGATTCTATTTTTTATAACATAAGACCAGTTTCTATAAGGTGAAGGAAAACTACATTTGATTTATTTGGAATCATGGACAGAAGATGCTGCCTCGCGAATGTCATCGGACTGGGCCAACACACCGCAGTCACACCGTGGTCACGCCGCGGTCACGCCACATCACACCGCGGTCATGCCGCAGTCACACCGCAGTCACGCCGTGGTAACACTGTGGTCACACTATGGTAATACCGTTATTTGGCCCTGCTCCAGGATGACTCCCCACGACAGTTCGTAGTCCTATCAGAATTCGATGTATGATACCAAGATAGAGTTGTAGATACATTACCCACCCTCCTTCATAGACCTTGGACAGCCCCCCCCCCCCACCCTCCTCCCTGGACCCCAGACAGCCCCTGGACTACCCCCCCCCCCCACACACCTCAATCCGAGTCACGGTGTGGTCAGTACCACTCAAAGTGTCTTTCTTTATTTTAAAATGGATACTCCTTTAAGTAAAAACAACTAGCATAAGGAAAACCGACCAAACGCATTCATATTGTATTGATAATTTAGGAAAATGATCCATGGGTAATTTGTGATGTGTAAGAGTAAACTTCGCCTGAATCTGAGGCACGGTGTGGCCAGAACCACTCAAAGTCTCTCTTTTGTTTCAAAAGGACATCATTTTAAGTGAATACAACAACTGACATACAGAAAACTGTCCAAAGGCATTCAGATTCTGTTGAAACTTTAGTACAACTATCCATGGGTCATATGTGATGTGTACAGGTCAACGTCGCCTCAATCTGAGGGTTGGTGTGGCCGTCACCACACAAACTATCTCGCTTTTATCTGAAATGGAGAAGATTTTAAGTGAAAACAACAACTGGCATACTTAAAACTGACCAAACGCATTTGGATTCTATTTAAACTTTAGGAAAACGATCCATGGGTCATTTTTGACGTGTACGATTTAACCTCGCGTCAATATGAGGCACGGTGTACCCTAAATATGTGTTTTTAGGTGTTTGGCGTGCTTGAAAAGCGTGCGTTGGGTAGTAAAAACTAGTTGAACGACCTCAGAATGCCATGAAATCATATGAAAATAAAGGGTGGGTGAATGGAGACATGGTCGGCGAGATGGCATGTCAATCGGAGGTGTCGTGTGACTACGGTGGCCGAAAACTCACTCGGCATGTCTTAAATGGCCAAAACATCGGTTTTACGGTCAAATACATACCCAACGACATCATAATGACTTCAAATCACACAAAAACAACCTAATTATTATTTGTGAGGTGTAAAAAAATATGACACGTTATTCGGATGTGTGGTTTGCGCGGTACGACTGAATATGTGTTTTTCAGGTGTTCAGCAAGCTTGAAAATCATGCATGAGGTGATAAAAACTAGGAGAATGAGCTCGGAATGCCATGAAATCAGACGAAAACAAAGGGTGGGTGAATTGTGAAATGGTCGGCCAGACAGCATGTCAATCAGAGGTGTTGTGTGACCGCGATGGCCAAAAATGCACTTCACATGTTGTAAATGGCCAAAACATGTGTTTTATGGTCAAATGCATACCGAACGACATCTATTCACATAAAAACACCATAATTAGTATTCGGGAGGTGTACGAGAAGACAACACATCATTCAGATGCATAGTTTTCGCGGGACCGCTGAATATGTGTTTTTTTGGTGTTAGGCGCGCTTGAAAAGCATGCGTGGGGTGGTCAAAACAGGCCAAATGACCTTGGAATGCCATGAAATCGGACGACAACAAAGGGTCGGTGAACTGTGAAATGTTCGGCTAGACGGAACATCAATAAGAGGTGTCGTGTGACCACGATGGCTAAAAACACACTTTGCATGTCGTAAATGGACAAAACATGCGTTTAACAGTCAAATGCATGACGAAAGACATCGTAATGACGTTAAATCACACAAAAACACCCTAATTATTATTCTTGAGGTGTACAAGGAGACAAAATGTCATTCGGACATGCGGTTTGCACTTCACAGCTGAATATGTGTTTTTTAGGTGTTTGGCGCGCTTGAAAAGCGTACATGGAGTGCTCGAAACTGGCCGAACGATCTCAGAATGCCATGAAATCAGACGACAACAAGGTTTGGGTGAACTTTAAAATGGTCGGGTAGAAGACACATCAATCAGAGGTGTCATGTGACCACGGTGGCCGAAAATGCACTCGACGTGTCATAAATGGCCAAAACAAGTGTTTTACGGTCAAATGCATAACTAATTACATCGAAATGACTTTAAATCACACGAAAATACCCTTATTATTATTCGTGAGGATTACGAGGAGATGACATGTCATTCGGACGTACAGTTTGCTCGACACGGCTGAATATGTTTTTTTTAGGTGTTTGGCGTGCCTGAAAAGCATGCGTGGGGTGGTCAAAACTGGCCAAACGACCTCAAAATGCCATTAAAATTGGACAAAAACAAATGGTGGGTGAATTTTGAAATTTTTGGACATACGGAACATCAATCGGAGGTGTCATGTGACCACGCTAGCTGAGAACGCACTTTGCGTGCCGTAAATGGCCAAAACATGCGTTTAGCAGTCAAATGCATGTCTAACGACATCAGAATGACTTGAAATCACACGAAAACACCCTAATTATTATTCATGAGGTGTAAGAGGAGACGACACGTCATTCGGATGCGTGGTTTGTGTGTAAAAGTTGAATATGTGTTTTTTAAGAGTTTGGCGTGCTTGAAATGCGTACATGGGGTGGTCAAAACTAGTTGAACGACCTCGGAATGCCATGAAATCAGATGAACAAAAGGTGGGTGAATTGTGAAATGTTTGACTAGACGGCATGTCAATCAGAGGTGTCGTGTGACCACGGTGGCTGAAAACGCACTCCGCGTGTCGTAAATGGCCAAAACATGCATTTAACGGTCAAATGCATGCTGAATGACTTTAGAATGACATTAAATCACACGAAAACACACTAGTTATTATTCATGAGGTGTACGAGGAGACGACACGTCATTCGGACGCATGGTTTGCGTGGAAGGGCTGAATATGTGTTTTTTAGGTGTTTGGCACGCTTGAAAAGCATGCGTGAGGTGGTCAAACCAGACGAATAGCCTCGGAATTCCATGAAATCAGACAAAAACAAATGGTGGGTGAATTTTGAAATGGTCGGCCAGACAGCACGTCAATATGAGGTGTCGTGTGACTGTGGTGGCCGAAAACGCACTCCACATGTCCTAAATGGCCAAAACATGGGTTTTACGATCAAATGCATACCAAACAACATCGGAATGATTTGAAATCACACGAAAAAACCCTAATTATTATTCTTGAGGTGTACGAGGAGACAACATGTCATTCGGATGTGTAGTTTGCACGGCACGGTTGAATATGTGTTTTTAAGGTATTTGGCACACTTGAAAAGCATGTGTGGGATGGTCAAAACTGGCCAAATGACCTTGGAATGCCATGAAATCAGACGACCACATAGGGTCGGTAAATTGTGAAATGGTCGGCCAGGAAGCACGTCAATCAGAGGTGTCGTGTGACGGCACTGGCCGAAAACGCACTCTGTGTGTCATAAATGGCCAAAACATGCATTTAACGGTCAAATGTATGCTGAGTGACATCAGAATGACTTGAAATCACACGAAAAAACCCTAATAATTATTCGTGATGTGTATGAGGAGACGTCCCATCATTCGGACATGCGGCTGAAGATGTGTTTTTTAGGTGTTTGGTGCGCTTGAAAAGCGTGTGTGGGGTGGTCAAAACCAGGCGAACGACCTTGGAATGCCATGAAATGAGACGAAAAGAAAGGGTAGGTGAATTGTGAAATGTTCATCCAGACGACACGTAAATTGGAGGTGTCGTGTGACCGTGGTGGCCAAAAACGCACTCCGCATTCGTAAATTGCCAAAACATGGGTTTTACGGTCAAATGCATACCGAACGACATCAGAATGACTTGAAATCACATAAAAACACCCCAATTATTATTGTTTAGGTGTAAGAGGAGACTACACATCATTCGGACATGTGGTTTGTGCAGTATGGCTGAATATGTGTTTATTTTGGTGTTTGGCGCGCTTGAAAAGCGTGCGTGGGGTGGTCAAAACTGGCTGAATGACCTCAGAATTCCATGAAATCGAACAACCACAAATTATAGGTGAATTGTGAAATGTTCACCCATACGGTACATCAATCGGAGTTGTTGTGTGACTGTGGTGGCTGAAAATGCACTCTGCATGTCATAAATGTCCAAAACATGGGTTTTACGGTCAAATGCATACCGAACAACATCAGAATGACTTGAAATTAAATGAAAACACCATAATTATTATTCTTGAGGTGTATGAGGAGACAAAATGTCATTCGTATGTGTGGTTTGCATGGAACGACTGAATATGTGTTTTTTAGGTATTTGGCGTGCTTGAAAAGCGTGCGTGGTGTGGTCAAAACTGGCCGAATGACCTCAGAATGCCGCAAAATCAGACGAAAAGAAATGGTGGGTGAATTGTGAAATGGTCGGCTAGACGACACATCAATCAGAGGTGTTGTGTGACTGCGCTTGCCGAGAAAGCACTCCGCATGTCGTAAATGGACAAAACATGTGTTTAATGGTCAAATGCATGTCGAACAACATCGTAATGACTTTAAATCACACGAAAACACCCTAGTTATTATTCTTTAGGTGTAAGAGGAGACGTCACGTCATTCGGATGCTCAATATGCATGACACGGCTGGATAGGTGTTTTTTAGGTGCTTGGTGCGCTTGAAAAGCATGCATGGGGTGGTCAAAACCGGCCAAACGACCTCAAAATTCCATGAAATCAGACGACAATAAAGGGTGGGGTAAATTGTAAAATGGTCGGCTAGATGGAATGTTAATCGGAGGTGTCATGTGACCATGCTGGCCGAAAAGGAACTTTGCATGTCGTAAATGGCCAAAACATTGGTTTTACAGTTAAATGCATGTTTAAAGTCATCATAATGACTTGAAATCACCCAAAAACACCCTAATTATTATTCTTGAGGTGTACGAGGAGACGACACGTCAATCAGACATGTGTTTTGCGCAGAACGGCTGAATATGTATTTTTTAGGTGTTTGGCGCGCTTGAAAAGCATGTGTGGGGTGGTCAAAACCAGCCGAACGACCTCAAAATGCCATAAAATCAGAATACAACAAAGGTTCGGTGAATTTTGAAATGGTCATCCAGACGGCACGTCAATTGGAGGTGTCGTGTGATCACGGTGGCAAAAAACGCACTCTGCGTGTCGTAAATGGACAAAACATGTGTTTTACGGTCAAATGCATACCAAACGATATCAGAATGACTTTAAATCATATTTAAACACCCTAATTCTTATTCGTTATGTGTACAAAAAGACACCATGTCATTCGGACCCACGGTTTGCGCGACACGGCTGAATATGTGTTTTTTAGGTGTTTGGCGCGCTTGAAAAACATGTGTGAGGTGGTCGAAACTAGTCGAATGACCTCAGAATGCCATGAAATCAGACGAAAACAAAGGTTGGGTGAATTTTGAAATGGTAGGCTAGAAGAAATGTTAATCAGAGGTGTCGTGTGATCGTAGTGGCTTAAAATGCACTCAGGAGAGCCCCCCCCCCCCCCGGACAGCCCCCCTCACCCCCGAATAGCCCCCCGAAGAGCCCCCCCCACCCCCACCCAACGATCCATGGATCATTTGTGACGGGTACGATTCAAACCCGCCTCAATCTGAGGCACGGTGTGACTGGTATCACTCAAAGTGTCTCACTTTTGTTTGAAACGAACAACATTTTAAGTGAAAACAACAACTGACATACGGAAAATCTTCACAAGGCTACACATAGATTCTTAAAATTAAGGGATAAAAAATAAAATATGGTTTATTGGTCATACTTTATTAGAAGAAAATATTAACATGGCATATATTGAAACACAATGGGTCATAGTATATATAGAAAAACATGAATTATATTAGGAATGAGTCTCGACATCCCATCATGAACATGCACCAACACTCATGTTCTAATTCTCAATCACGGGTCGTTCATTCTATACAATAACATACAACAAATAAATGTCATATAGTGATTTCATATGAAACCTACGAACACTCAATCATACCATATAACAAATTTTTCAACAAGGCTATACATAGATTCTTGAAAATTAAGTTTCAAAGTCTCATAAAAATACTCCAATGGTGAGGAATAAACATGGTGACACCATAGCCCCATGGATCACCTCAATCCCATCCTCAAACTGTGGGTTCTAGGACCAAACCAAAGTCCCTTTGGGAAGCCAATACCAAAGACTTAATTGAATATTCATACCCACAACCCAATATGGGGATTCATCTGACATCACACCCAGGAGAAAATATTACAATTAGCCACACACCCCCTAATTCTAATTCAAAAATCTATGAAAAACATGCAGGCTATTCCGGTAACCCATCTCATATGTCTATATTGGCCAATGTTTCCCACTATCACATCAGGAACCATTTATACATGGATACATAATCATTATAAGAATATAAACATCCCATGTGCTTCCTATAACTCATCCTAAGTCTAAGCACATGAGCACTACCATTGTCTATCTTGTGGGTATCATGATCTTTACTACTCTACCCAAGATTTTATTTTTGTGTTAAGATACTCAACCCAACACCATGACTAAACATCCCATGTGATTCCTATAACATGTAGGTTTTTTTCTCTTTTGTGTATTTGTGTTGTGGTTTGACTGAGGAATGATTTCTGAAATTTTAATACTCTTATGTGTGTTGGTGTTGTGGTTTGAGTGAGTAATGAATTCTAATTTTGGAATACTCTTATAGGAGTTATTTCATTTCCTATAACATGTAGGTGTTTTCTCTTATGGGTGTTATTACATTTTTATTTCTAAATTTCTTAATTCTGGAATGAATTATAAATTTTGAATAATTTGGATGGGGATTTTGTATTGGTGTTGTTGTAGGTCTGGAGAGGGGTTGTTGTGTTGTTACAGGTCTGGAGAGGGGAGAGGGGCCTGCTGCTGTAGAGATAAGCAATAGTATACCAACAGTTCTGCAACTATTGGTATAGATAATATTATACAACTATACCAACGGTTTGTTATAACTATTGGTATAGGTTTATACCAACAGTTATATCAAAACTTTTGGTATAGCCTTATGGCATGTCATTTTCCCTCTATACCAAATATTTATAACCGTTGGTAGATTTTTAACACACATATACCAATGGTTTACAAACCATTAGTATATGTTATACTTTAACAAAAATATACCAACGGTTTGTAGAACATTGTTCGTATACCTTCTATTTTGACACCTATACCAACGGTTTTCACAGAATCGTTGGTATAGGACTATTGTCACTCCTTACTTGGCCATGGTTAATGGAATCGTTGGTATACTATATACCAACATTTTTCAGGCCTTTACCAATGGTTATGAACCATTGGTAAAGTGTAAATTTCCAGTAGTGTATACACACCATCAAGCTCAGTGGGGTATGCCTCCAGTAGGGAACCATTATTCCTTTCATCATCCACCTTTGTATCACTTCCTATGAGATATTTTGGATTGACGTTTACCACATTCACTGATTCATACTGTATTGAGGGTGGTGTACATGGTGTCGAATGGTAGGAAATCATCCTGCACACTTTTTTGGGGTTTTATCCTTCCATTCTACAGTATTCTACAAGATTCTTGGAAAAGATCGACCTAAAGGGATCCCTGATCTGAACTCATAATGTTCCTTTTTCTCAGAGGGTGAGAACCACAAGATAGGGTGAAACAGGTGACTCCTCTACTCTATGTTCTTCTTAAACAGGAGAAGATAGACGTTTGTTGTGTGGGAAGTCGGGGTAAAAATTCCCCAAACCCTACGGGTTGGGGTTGTTCCCATTTTTTTATTGATGCACTATGTCCTGGATTTGTTGGTCTTACGATGGAATTATGAAATAAAAATGCCCCCAGCTCTATAGCCTGTAGTTATTCTCGTAATGTGGTGGTAGCCACCACTATTGATAGATTTTTGATTTGATCCACTCCCATTTGGATGTGATATGAGTATGAAATTGGAACTTCATGGGGTATATGGGATTTTGAAGACTTGAGCACTACATGATGGTTGAATTATATTAGGTGGGAATCCTTCTTAATGTTCTTGGTTTCCTGGATCAGAAAATTTTCGATGGCTCGATATCTTTGGTCTTGATGCTTTTTAGACATACTCTAGGCTATTTATAGTTGAGTATTTTTTAATTCTTGAGTAAGGATTTAATTTGACTGCTGCCTTTGGGTAATGATGTAGTAATATTTCATTTCAAATGAGGTCTACTAGACAAGATGCAGGGTGAAGTGTAGAGATCCATGTTCTCCCCATCCCGGAATATAAACTCTAGTCGGGGCATCTCCAATGAGGTGACACAACTTGTTCAATTCTTGGAGGCATGACAGTTCAAGGTTTCTCTTTGGTCTTTCTGATTGTGGATTCCTTGTATACAGGAGGACTTCAATGTCAATTAGATAACAAATCTCTCCTAACATTTTGACATGGTCCACATACCCTTTATAGGGTAGGAACTTTTCTTTTATTTGGAAAATGGTATTCTATATATTGAGACGAATGTCATGCATACATTCCACAGAAAACTCCCCATCTATGTCGAAGTGATAAGTGGTCGTAGGATAATAAATCACTGGTATATTATCCTTAGCTACTTGTTTTCTCACGAGAAACATATCCTACCATTGTTATTTCAGGGACTCCTCTACTTGATATGCCCAGCTCGACTGTTTATTAATAATTTCATTCTAAGAAGTCGGGCTGATGGGAGCCTCATTGATATTTTTATGGTGTGGGGATGGATCCAAAGATGAACATGGCCCTGGACCATCCTTTGGTTGAGAAAGGATATCTCTCATCATAGACAGAGTGCCTGATATGTAGAACTCCATCTTTCTGAGTGCCTTGACATAGGATGGATTTCTCACATTTGTCTCAGAAAGGGGAGGTCCATCTTTCCTGTATGAATTTTGATTGTGGGCGGGACTTCTGAAATCATTGCTGTAATGGTGAGGACTACCATTACAAATTGATGCCTGACCATGGAGAGTGTCCCTGTGGCATATACCCTAGGGAGGACCTTCAGGGTAGGTTGCAGTAAGGGGGGACCTTCTTACTACTTGATTTCATTGAGGGGAGGATGTTCTAAATGACTACTATGATGGTGAGGACTACTATCATAGCTTCATACCTGGATGTAGGGAGAATTTCTATAGTGTATATCTTAGGGAGGTCTATTAGGATGTACTATAATGAGGGGAGGACCTTCTCATTGCTTGTTGTTACTGTAGGGGGGGCCTTCAAAGCAACCTCCATTGTGGGGAGGACCTTCGTAATGACTGTCATTATGGTGAGGAATCCCATCATGACCCGACATCCGACTATGGGGAGAAGCATATCTATAGTGTATACCCTAGGTAGGACCATCAAGGCAGACGAAAATAAGGGGAGGTCCTTCTCTTTGTCTGATATTTAGGTCAAGTGGAGGGCTACCCTGACACTCATCAAGAGATATGCTCTCGTGATCGATCATTCCTGGCCCATGGAGTAATCCCCCCTGGGTGCTCAGGGAGGACCTTCAGATCTGCTGGTAGTGACATTGCAGGGAGGGCCTTTCCAACCACTACCACCACTTCCATAAATTGGTAATAGAATAATAGAGTCTTGAGTGTTTATTGATATATGTTCAAGGGAGTCAATAACCCTAGCTTCTAGCAGAGAAGTATCATGTATATTCTCTTCATTTCCTGGTTTCTTTTGGAACGTTTTATTTTTTAATACTCTCTTTTGGGTAACCGGGGCATTCTGTTGTTGGTAACGGCCTTTATATATGGGTCCCAATATTGTGGGTTCCCGTGATGCTGCTAGGATACATCGATGATCATCTTGAGTTTTACCAGAAATATATGTCTTCCCTATAGTAGCCACCATGTTGGACCAGCATCCCCCAGTTGGGATGGATATTTTTTCCTGATTTGGTTTTTCATATATCGCGTGATATTTCCATCGACCCTCCTAGATAGAAGTAGGGATGCATAACTACTCTAATGTGACTGAACCATTTTCCAAGCAAGTCATTCCATTTGAGGAAACCTGGTTGTGGGCCCAGCTTCTCGCATTTTCTACTGATGCAATGATATCATGGAATGTTTGGATGATATGGTCTAGAATCGGCGTCTGATATTCCATCATTTATAAAATGTTCTAGGATAAATATTTGGCTGGAACGGGTACAAAATCCCATTCCTATATCAAATCAGGAGTTTTTTCCCACACCATTCCTCCATGGGTTTCCAGTAGATACTAGTAGTTCTCCTATTCTAGGATAGGGGAATGAGTATACCGCCGGTTGTCTTCTCTGATTTCCATTGTATTTCACTGGTGGGCTTCATATTCATGAGCGGGGATTTTCATCTGCTCAATTGCCACTATATTTTTCTCACGGTATTTGTATTAATCCTCATGATTTTTACTCTGCTCATATTTTCTTTCCAACCTATTTGGATGGAGGGATTGATATGAATCAGCAAGTATTTGTGCATGTGTATAGATAGTTGCCATCCTGTTTGGATGACAAGATTGTTGTGCATCGATAGATATCTACATCTACCTGTAGTTTGCCACTCTGTCTACATGGCAGGACTGAAGAGAACTAGAAATAACATGCACATGCTCATATTGTGCTACTCTATTTCTATGGTTGGCTTGAGTAGAGGCGATAAAGTCGTACATATGCCTATTGAATGTTATTGAGTTTTTACAGAGGAGTTTCTCCTCAAGATACAGGGTGATATTGTGTTTCTGATTATATATCTTCCACCCTAGGCAAGCATCCCAAGGGGCCCGAGTCTCTTGGACTTCAATAGGTGCCCTCGGCATAAAGGTCCTCTTCGGCGTGAGGAAACTTGGTCGCCTGGAGTCGGCGGTGATGCTCTCTAGTAGGGGATCATGAGTAATACCAATTGGCAGTTGAGATGAAGTTTTCAAAATTGATTTCATTTACCTCCCTAAGATAAGGGATGTACTTGTTGTCATGTTCTAGGGACAGGCTCGCGAAAAGGTTTGAGACAACCATCGGGCCCGCCTTGTGCTGGGGCACCAGCCGCAGCTGCAGAGGAAACTGGTGAACCTTCATGGACTAAAGGGATTTTCTCATAGCCTCCACCATGGGGAGAGTTCCATTTCAGTGGCATTCTTTGATCAGCATGTTGTATACCTATTGTTGAAGATACTAGGTATGATAGGGGGGAATGATCTATGTGGAGGCCCCGAAAGCCTAGAATATCGTTGATGCATGTGTCTGCATCAGTCTCTGGGATGTCATTTGGATTGAAGGTTGCTCTACGGGGACCTTTAATATGAATATATAACTTACATACCACAAAACCACATCAAAGTATAATTCTTTTAATCATATTCATATTTAGTGATTGAACGTGGCCTCCCTCTTTTTTTTTGGTTTTGAGGAAAATGGTCTTGAGTGGGGTGAGATCGCCACCTTGGTTAAGGATTCACATCGGGTTCACCATTTTTGTTTCACCCCCAAGGTGATGCATTTGGGGGTGATGAAAAAATGGTATGATGAGGATCCTCATACATATCTTATTGTAGAGACTGTATCATTTCATGTTCACAATTTCTTTTGTTTCAATATGTTATGCATCATTATACTTTAAAGGAGGATTGGATTAAACCCACTGGGACTAGGTAGTTTACCCCTTTTGTATTGCGAAGGAGGTACCACCATGAAATGGTCTTAGTAAACGATTTCATGGGGTCATGTACTTGGGAAATCGTTTTTCCTGGGATATAACTTCCTCAGTTGGTCTCCAACATGTTTATTCGTGGAACCAGAAACACCCAATAGCCTTGGTATCCATGATTCATAGACCTTATTTCCAAATTAAAGCACTCATTGGTCTATTATTTGGCCAAAAACACTTAAGGAATCCATTGGTCGAGAGGATGAGAAGTCAGGATCATCGCACCCTTTTGGGGGGAATTAATTTAAGTCGTGTTCATATGTTTGTGAATCCTTGGTTCATTCCCAAAGAGTGTGTCCATGGGATACCCCTATTTTTTAGGATCATCATAGGCATACATGGATTGAATGATACAGAGGTAATGATGTCTTAATCCATGCAATAAGGTGCTCTAGAGTTTATCATCATCCCATGGAAAGAAGGTGACTTGATGTCAGGATCGAACCTATAGGATGGGTTTCCTACGCATCCTTAGGAGAGGAATCAGAACCCTAATAGTTCGTAATAACTTGGTCTTATGCATGAAAGATTTCAATTTGAGGGGATATTATTGGGTGAACCCATTTATAAGGGTGCCCTTTTTGAGCTAGGGCCTTCAAGTAGGCATCCTATATATCCTGGTTTGATTAGGAATCATAGTTATCATAGTTCAGAATTTCCAGGGCTTAATCAAGGAAGTTTCCCATTTGAGAGGACATGATTGGTTGGACCCTTTTAGAAGGGCACCCTTTTGAGATCGGGCCTTCAAGAAGGTATCCTGCATATCTTTGTTTGATCAGGAATCAGAGTTCTTGTAGTTCAGAATTGTCGGGGCTTACGCAAGGAAGCTTCCAATTTGAGAGGTCATGTTTGGGTGAACCATTTTGGAAGGGCACCCTTTTGAGCTCATTCCTTCAAGAAGACGTCCTATGTATCATAGTTTGATCAGGAATCAGAGTTCTTATAGTTCATAATTGTGTGGATGTTAAAATAATCACATATCTCTAAGACCATGTGAGTCATGCTTGGTGTGAGGACCAAGAAAATGTTAGAGGTCCAACCAACCACACACTACCTCCCCTGTCGATGGGAGAGGGGTCTATGGTGGAAGAGGTTGGGGTGACTATGGGTGACGGAATGGAGTGATGAACCTTTTAATGTGGGAGGACATTAAAGGTCATGCAACTCAACCTTCAGAATATTGGGGACTTACCTCAGTGGGAGTTCATCAAAATGTGTTTTTGGAAAGGGGAGGAGTTTCGTTCTCGTCAATAGGAGAAGTGAACATAACTCCTTCGGCTGATGTATATTCCTTATTGAATGTAAAATCATGTGATCACCCTTAATCCCTCGAATGGTGAGGTTCACATTAGCGTCATAAGGTTGGAATCTGGGTTACCAAGAGAATATAGACTTACAGACATCTCTAGAGTCTAAAATATTGTTGGGAGAGCCTTTGTGACTCTGCTTACCATGGGTATGTAGACTCAAAGGAGCACACTGATGCACTTGATTATTTTATCATACTGGTCTAGTGGCTTTGGAGAAGGCTTTGGCCTAGTGCCACAAAACTGTCCTACAAGGGGACTATAGAGGATTGTACGGTAATGGAGGGGCGATATTGTAACGGGATAGAAGAATACCCGAAACAACCCATTTCTTGTACTATTTTCTTATTTGAGATGGGAAGACATCCACATACCATAGTGTTATATGGGCAAAGGGTTCATCCACATAACAAATTAGTATGAGGGCATGGGTATAGACCACCGCACACCATAATGGTATGTGGTCTAGGATTCGGTTCGTCATGCCGATTTGGGTTTCATACATGTACTGATGCAGTATGCAGCGCCATGTCGAATCATCTTAGTGATGCACTACACAGAAGACCATATCGAAGGAGGGTTCAAGGGACTATCACTCACGAGGAATTCATTCATGAGAAATATGTGGTTCGTGAATACACCAATTAGGTTCGTAGTCCTATTATTATTATTAAGATCTTTTATTTTATGGTTTGTGTCTAGTTATACCTGCGGAATACATGGTTTGAAATTCGGGCTTTACTAATGATTCGAGACTGAATTCGGAATCCTCTCTTAATTCTTTTATCAAACCACTCGAGTCCCCTTCTGGATTTCTTCATCTGTCCCCTCCCAATTATTTATGTGATCCTTTTATAGAGTGTTGGGGAAATCATATCTATGGGCATTCATCACTATTTTCAAAGCCCATGAAGAGGTATCATGACCCATGGAAGACTCGGTCAACTTGTATTTTTAGAGGTTGTGGTTTGTGAGACATGGTTTGTAGAACCCTGCCAATTTTATTTGTCTACAAACTTTTGAGTTCATGAGACGGTAGGCAAACGTCCTTCACACACTTGATTCTTTCAGCAAAGTGGTTCACGGGCATCGGGGTTTGCTGGACAATGCTCCGCAGTCCAATGCCTCATGGTTCATTCCACGTACTAGTGGTCCTTGGTTCATTCAGACTGCAGACCCTTACCAAGTACATGTTTTAGGACTTGAGGTGAAGAGGCTTCCAATTCCCTTAGCATTGATTATGAATGTTAGAGGTTGAGTTTGTATGATGTATATAGATATTATGTGATCATTTAGGGGTATCATAATTCTTGGGGATATTTCCTATGTTTATAGATACAACCATATGACATCACCTTCAGGATGGAATCACTATATAAAGTGTAGGATATTTCTCATTTTTATAAGAAGTGTGGTATATTATTAAATGTTTATGGAGATAAAGTTGTGTTTATTAGTGGTTAAGACCCTCATATGGGTTAAAGGTGTATTAGGACCTTATCATCCTTTATAATTGAGATATTGTTGATTTTGTTATAGGTTTTATTAGTGGTGTTTCAAAGGTTTATAGAAGAGTCCATGATGTCTTTCTATAATAGGTTTTATTAATCTCCCATGATGATAGAGTAAATTTTGGATAGAAATCTATTTGGGTGTTCCCCAATATTGATGTCCTTTTATAGGATGGTACCTTCTATGTTTTTGGATCTATGGATTTATATTTTTGATCTTCTGTAGTAATGTTTTTTCGCCTATTGTGTCTCCTTTGGGTGCCCTGATTCATTTTATCAATAAGGAAAATTATATTCTGGGCTTTTGTATTGATTATCATCACCCGGATCTGGTAATGGGGAAGAAACACTATCCTCTTTCAAAAATTGATGATTTATTCAATGGATAAATTTATCTATATGATTTTAATATATCAATTTATGGTTAGGGTATCATTATATATGAGTGAAGGATTCTAATTTTCAATAGACTAAAATCAGGTGTCATTATAGGTATTATAAGAACACTGTGGTGTTTTTTGATATTACTAATGCTCTATTTGTGTCCATGGGACTGATGAATTCAATATTCTATGAGTTTGGGGATTGATTCATGGTGGTGTTTATTAATAAAACATTAGTGTATTCTGATTAATAATTTGATCATACGGTGCATTCACAGGCTATTTTGGGGGTTCTTTGGCTTCCTCATCTATTTGGGAAACAAACATTGTGCATGTTTTGTGACCATGTGGTTTATTTCTTAGGACATGTTGTGTATCTATGTGGAGTATTAATTTATCCATTAATGCTTGAGGTGGCTATTTGTCAGGTATCCCCCATGAATGTCATAGAGGTATTGAGTTTCCTTGGCCATGTATGATATTATAGGATTTTAATCCCCGAATTCTCTCAAATTGTGACTCCTCTAACAAACTTGACTCAGATGGATCAAATTTTTGTGTGGAATGACTAGTTCTAGGATTCTTTTGAGTATTTTAAGGAGATATTATCTAGTACCCATGTTCTTAATTTTCTAAAATAAGGTGTTTTATTCAAGTTCTATTGTGATTCCTCATGTATTAGTTCGGTTTTCTCTGATTAAAGAGATGTCATTCATCTATTATGGGTCTTGGTAGTTATATCCTTATGAAAAAAACTACACCACCCATGATCTTGATATTATTGAGGTTGTGTTTTCCATGATGTTGTTGTGTAGTTACGTCATGGGTGAGATAATTGTGGTCTTCAATGATCATAATATCGTAAGGGTTATCTTTTACCAATATAATCTAAATTTGTAATAGAAACATTGGATATAATTATTGTAAGATTATAAATTTAGTATTTCCTATAAACTATAGAAATAATGTCTATGGTGATACGTTGAGCAAGAAGTCCCATCGAGATGTTGTGCATGTGTCTAGTGATATTTGTAGAGAGATGGGGGAATTCACTATATTTTACCTTGATATGAGAGAAGTTGACAAAAGAGGTTGTCATTATGAGATAAAGGTGTAGTTATATTTAATTTTGAATGTGGAGAATTCCTAGCCATTAGATTCTATGGTGGAGGTTTGTAAATATCAATATTTTTGTAGGGATTCTCTTGAGGGGTGGTCTATGGATGGTCGTAATCGAGTGTTGTTTTAGGGGATAATCTAAATTCCTTTGGTGATTTTTGGAATGGTTCTATACGAGTTCCATAGCTCACCTTTGGTTGTATAACCTAGGTTAAAAATGATATATCACACATTTAGAGTTCATTTTTTTTGGTTTGGGATAAAGTAAATATTTTTCAAGTTTGTGTCTCGATGTTTGGTTTTCCAAAGGGTGAATATAGGACACCATGTTCCTGGTGGGTTAATTTTTCTACTTAATATTCCCCAATGAAAGTGGTGGGGATATATTGATGAACATCACCACTAGTTTTCCTCAATCTCAGAGAGGGTGTGATTATATTTGGCTGATAATGGAACTCTTGATGAATTCCACTCAATTATTCTCAATTAAGGAGTCAATATCAGTGGATGTTTTTCTGAGAAAAAATCTGGAGGAGGTAGTGGGTATTCATGGGGTTTCAAAGATGATAAAATCTGATAATAATCCCCATTTTATATCCATGTCTTATAGAGGTCTCTAGAATACATTTTTCTCTCAATTATTCCTTAACACCTCTTTTCACCTGTATATGAATGGTCAGACAAAAGAGACTATCCAAAATTTATAAGACATGTTGCACTCATAAATTCTTGATTTTGGAGGTTTTTGGTTGAGGTATTAACCCTTAGTGTAGTTTACATATAATTTTTTTTATAACTCTATCATTGTCATGTTCCGTCTTGAAGAACCATTTGGAAAACCATGAAAATATCTATTATACTCAAAAGAGGTTGTGAAGTCAGCAATTCTTGGAGCATAATTGATCTAGAGAATAATAGAAAAGGTGTGGATGATCCCTGAAAAAATGAAGGTGAATTGGAATCATTATAAGTCTTATGTTTATATTATTAGGAGTCATGTGGAGTTTGAAAGTGGAGATCATGTGTTCCTAAAGATATGTATTCATAATGGGTAGAAAATGTTTGTTAGTGGAAGTATGTGTTCTCCCTAATTTTTTAGGACTTTTGAGTTATTTGTTTGTGTTAGAGTTATTGCTTATTTGTTAAAACTTACCATGAAAATGATATGGATTCAAGATGTCTTTCATATGTCACAACTTCATTTATATATTCATTAGGATTCCCACATCGTTGATTGGGGTGAGATGGGCATTAAGGATGATGCGTCCATCAAGGAACAACCTATTGAGATTTAGGATCATTAAGAGATTGTGTTTCACATGCATGTTATTCCCTTAATTCATGTTCTATGCGGAAATCGAATCTTATAGGGGTATAAATGGGAGCGGGAGTCATATATGTTCACTCAATATCTCAATTCATTTTATATTTTAATTTTTATGGGCTGAAATTTTTAGAACTTACTGAATTATGAGATTATTGTTGGTGTTGCGTGTTTAGGTGTCATGTTCCTTTGATGATTTGGTTGTGCATATTTTATAACAAGATCCTTTAAATCTATCTTGGGGGTATTTTTTTACCTTTATTTCCTTCCTAATCTTTGTTTCAAAGTAACAAATTTGATAATTATTTAGAGGTATATGATGTTAAGGATCATTGTTTTCTAGAGAATTTGGTGTTCTTAGGTGATGGGAAGTGTTTGTGAAGGGTTATGTGAGTAGGAGTGCGCAAGAGATGAAATTGAAACTAGAGGAGCGGGATTATAGTGTTATTTGGTAAACTATGACATGGAGGATCAAGGTGACGAATTGGTGGTTCTTCCAATTTGGAGACCCTAGAAGTATATCATTATGGATTGTCTCTTAGATCCTAGAGTCAGAGATCCATGTATCTTATTCATAATAGACTATTTTAGAGTAGGTCATATATTACGTCATGAAGTAACAAAGGATTGAGACCTTGCATCTACTGATTTTTGGATGGATGTGATGTGGTGCATAGGTTGCATCGTAACCATTCCCCAGTTTTATTGGGTCAAGGGTGCTACATCACAGTTTTCTATTTTTATAGATTGTATCACTTTCAGACACCTCTTAGATTCCACTTATTTATTTCACTAATATTAAAACCCAAGGTTAATTAAGGACATACTTCATATAAAATTAATCTATATTTCTAGGATTTAACTTCATGGATTCTAAAGGTTAATTCATAGTGATCTTTGTTGAGTTTCTTCTTCTCTGTTGCTTTATATATATATATATATATATATATATCTCTCTCTCTCTCGTTATCTCTATCCATGCCATGGATTTTTGTTTCCTTTGATTTTCATGTGATTTATTTTAATGGTTGATGTTATATTCAAGGTTGGATGATAACTATAGGGATCTTGATCTTCTCACAGGGGGGTTGTTTGAGATCCATGCTTGCTCTTTCATTATTTCTTAGAGAACATTAAAAGTTTCATCTCATGGTATGGAATTTGTGACTTAAAATTATTTTATATGGAAGTGTGGGATTAAAATTACTTATTTTCTTAGGGTAATAGTGAAATCAACGTAATGAGGATAATAATATGGAATTTGAGGATGAGTTAACTATATAATGGGATTCTGTGATAATAATTGGTTTATATTATGATTAAATGTGTCACTATATTTTCTAAGAATTTTATAATTTATTTATGTAATTATTTTTGTTCCTTGGTGTAGATGATATTATTGAAATTGATTTAAAAATATAAATATGGTAATATGAATTAGATAATTAATGAGTCATGTTTAATTAATTATTATTTTGGAAATGATCTAAACCTTATGACCCCTTACATTGCGTTAATTTTGGTATTAGACGTGTTTAGGGGAAGTAATAAGAAGTTTGGATGCTAATAATAGGATATATCTATAAAATATAGCTAAGATGATTTATATGGCATGGATCCCAAGGATACACCATACATGGGGGTTTTGTGGAATAAGAGCTCTTACTGCGTCTTAGAAAGCGGTTGGATGTGTTTTGGTGCTACAACCATTTTTTAGGGTAGTTATGTTTTAGATATTAGCCATAGTGTAGTAATAACTTGGTAGGTAATGGATATAGAATTGAGGCCCCATCTATGGTGTGGAGTTCCAGAGGTCATTTTTTTTCTTTCATTTTGAGGGTAGTTCTGCCATGTAGATGGGAAATGATGTATCCCCCTTCCAGTTTTTTGGGACCAATTGTGTAGTGGTCTTGGTTATGCCAGGGTATTCTCCCAAGTTTTATAGATCAGTGACATGGGAGTAGTTTCATATCTCTATTGGAAATTAACCAGGACAACTTTGGCATAAAGGAGAAGGTTTCACCATGGTCTGGTCAGTTTTTCAAAAAATCTACAGTGTGTATCCTAGGCTATGTTGTGGTCTTAAATTTTTCAGACTACCTATAAATTATAAAATTCTTTCAAATTTGATCAATTTTCCAAAAATTCTCTCATTTATTAGGTAACCTAATTGAATCATTTGGATGCATTTATTCCCCTAATAAGTTCATTTAAAACCCATCTATAGGGGATAAATATATGGTGGTTTTAGGTGATTTTACTCCATTAATTCCCCTTCGTTCTCCATATTTCTTATCTAGAGAGGTTTTTTTCAGTGAAAAATATGGTTTATGTGGTGTTTTGATGGTGGAATGTTGTGGTTGTTGTGTTTTAGGATGGTAAGGGTGTTCTAATTCATTGAGGTTATTTTTGGTGGCACCCATCTTATTTCAAAATTGTTCACTGAATCATAAATCTCTATTTGAGGTAGGGGTTATTTCATTTCTCATATAGTTGTATCATGTATAAGGGTTTATACTCTTGTTTGTCTTTTTAAATATAGTATACAATAGAATAAGGAAGATAATGAATTGGTAAATTGAAATTTAATGGAGGAGGGGAATGAAATAATATATTTTTCCTTTTTTTATATTAATGATATTGTTATTTTATGATATTGACACCTTGCTAAAAAATTAATTGTGGGAAATATTTTTGAAGTTATTATTATGATTGTGGAAATATTTTTCTATGATTTCTTTTTATCACCTTTAATGAAAATTTTTGACTACTTATATTTGGTTATTAAATTGGTTTCAAATGAAAATTATGGGTTGTGTGATAATTCCCTTAAAATAAATAAGTGAATGTGATGAAAATCCCCTTTATAAATCTAGAAAATATGTGAACGATGTGAAACATTATTCATTGCATGGTTATGATATAGAGGCAGATGTGATGGGAAGTGGTTGTGATGTGTGGTGGTGATTTGTGGTTATGTTATATGATGGTGATGTGTGTGTAATATTCAATGATATGTTGGCATGGTTTTAGTGGATGTGATGATGATGTGGATGTGGTTGTGAAATGGTGGTAGTGTTGGGCTGGATAGCATGAGGAGGATAGTTGTAGGGATGTGTTTTGTTATTCTAGTTGACTGGGTTGTAATATAATTAAATATAAATGATGAATTCAAATGGAATGAGTTTAAATGTATAATTAAAATGGAATTGAGATGGGAAGTGTGACTTATATGGTTATTATTAAATGTGAATTAAATATACTGAAAAAGTTAAATGAGTGGGAGGAAAATGAATGGGTTTAATGAATGAATACATTTGGTAATGGAAATATAGAAATTGGATTGAATAGAAATTAAAGGTGTAATTTGGAATGTGTCTTTTCATATAGTTATGTACATTTAGAGGTGGCAGTGAAAGTGGTGGATGTTGTGAGGTTTTTTGGTGGTTTTTTGAAATAAATGTTGATCGTGTTTTGAACCCATCAGTTGGTATTGCATTTAGATTTATGAATATACATTGTATGTTTATTAGGATTTCTATATGCAACCCACCCACGTTGAGCACCTCATGCCAATAACTAAATGTTTTGGGGTTGTTTTTTACAACATCATAGTAGTAGAGATGGACAACTGACTACCCACTCTTTTTTACTCTCTCTTCCAGGTGACTTTGACAAGAACAAGTTGTGATAGACCAAACATACTAGTGCACTATGGTGAAGTTTTATAATATAGTGGGATAGATTCCAGTGGGGGTTATGCATGGTATGAGGAAGGAATGTGGTTTATTTCCTCTATGTTCATGATACCCTACTACTATTTATGTGTGGTACTGGATGTTATGATATTACCCTGGTTTCTATGGGTGATATGTGATGTCATGAGATGGCTCTGGTGTCTTCATGTGAGAATTGATGTGATGTTACGGTATTTTTTTTTTTTTGGGAAATATGTGATGACCCAAGTATATATGGGTGAGATGTCATGAGATGTGACTTCTTAGGTGAGTGAGGGTGATATGTGATGTGATTAGATGTTATACAAAAGAGATGGGAGTGTCGGGACAAATGATGTTGGTATGTGAGAGTATAAAATCAGTGGGAAAGAGGTGTTGTAACATCCCAACCCCAGTTACCCAGATTCGATACATTATTACATAACATTGGAATGGTCATAGGAGATCAAGTCTTGAAAGAATGATTAGTTTAGTAGCCTTGGAAGTACTAGATACATACATAAGTTTTACATTACATCATAAAACAACAACAACAAGGTGTCCCCTTTGAACACACTCATATACCTTAATCTATCCCTGCAGGTCAAGCATAATATACCTAATCACATCCTGGGAAAAATAAATCATAAGAAATGGGTGAGCTCATATGCTCAGTAAGGATAAAAATATAATGGAAACTATCATAGATAAGCAAATATATTTAAGGCAATGTATAAGACTAAAACACAAGTCTTTTAAACTAAAACATCAGCATAATATGACAAATATAAATCAATTAATTCCATTTACTTATTCACATGGATATTATACTAGTTGAATAGTCACATATAATATCAATAACTAATTTCTTTATGATGGAATTCATAATGCTGGACATCATAACTACATAGTCAAGGCCTCATGCTAAGACTACAAATAAGATTTTTTCAAGGCCTTGAGTAAAGACACCAGTTTGTCTAATTAGACCTACTGATTCATCAAAGAGCTATAGAGGTCTTCACCCATCACTTACTATGTCTAATTCATTCCTCATATTAAAAGGTTGAAACATAATCTAAACATTCGTATTAAAATTTCATAAAAAATGTCAATATTTTAACCACAAACCAGGAATGGTATAAAAAAAGCACATCCACAGTCAATCATAACTCATTCAATACAATATGGAAGATTTTATTATAATAAATCAACCTCAATAGATAATAATGAAGGATATTGACATAGATGAAAATAATTAGTAAAACTATTGGAGACAAATATCCCTTTTTTAGAAACATTTAAAGGTATTACTATTTTTCAAGAAGTTATTTAAAAGAGATTTTTGAATCAAAGTGTTTCATACCATTTTGATACTTTTAAAAGGAATTTTAATTTTAAAACATTGATATCCATATAAATAAGTCCTTAAAAACATTTTGAAGACATGGACATTAATGAGAAAGATTTAGAAGAATAAATATTTAAAACATTTAAAATGATATTTTAGTTAGGGTTCCTAACCAAACGAGAGATGCCTGAATAAAAATAATTGAGGTAATAAAAACCTAATAATATCATGATAATAAAGGGATTCATGATATACTATGTCAAAGTACAGTATATACACCATATAAAAGTTAATTGGCGCATAACAACAAAGAAGTCTCAATGGAATGTAAATTGAGATGAAATCCCTTATAAAGACTGTATCCTTAGGTTAAGGTTATATCAATGAAATAATTATGTTTAAAAAATATAAATAAAGTAAATATTATTGGATATTTAGTGTAAATAAATTGGATTACATTCACACATATTTTTGTAAAAATAACACCAATGACTTGGATGTCTAACACGATGAATGGAAATTGAGTTACGATTACTCTTATCAAGTTCATATCGATGACATGAGAATTTATCAATGGAGTGATTATGTGCATCAAAATTATATCCACACAAAGGGGAGTGGAAATTACTACATAAATAAATAAGTAGTGATTTCATATATAATCTTGGAGTAAAATAATCATTGAAGTTTGCGTAAAACCCAATGAGTAGAAATTGATATTAGAAATTATTTTAACGATTTGGTAACTTACAAAACATACACCCCATGAAATAATGATAATAAAATGAAGTTGTAAATACACATAAAATAATGTATGTTTCAAAAATAATACAATCATGGGTAGTACATACACCACACAAAAGGAAATATTTGAAAATATAGCATGAATCTCAAGGGAATAAAAAGTGAGATGAAAACCCCTTACCTTATACTTTCCCTTAGTAGAGGGTAGGTTAACCTCCTTTATAATGGTGAAATAATTTTTATTAAATTATACAATAACCACATACATAAATATGATATCCTATATGATCTTCTAATATTTCACTGTTAAAAATATTTCAGTAGTATCATTGTTTTGGGTGTTAACTGATTCGTTTTCCTTTATATTATTTATGTAAGTATTTTTATATGGATAGGATGTATTTTATTAATATATATAATTATATTAAGTTATTAAACATTATTTTTAATCATAAAATAAAAATTATTCTTGAATGTTTTCAATGGAGAATGAATCTCATCATGTTCGTGGAGACGGTAATTCGTATGTACACACGAGAGACAATACCATTCTATTGATGGTGAAATCATTTGTAATTTAATGGTATATAATATATACATAATCCTTAACATTTTATATTTATTATTTACATCAATTATACTTGTTATTATACCTATAAAAATGATGAAGTGTGGAATAACAAACTACACTACGATGTGGATACGGTAAGCCGTATGTACGCACGTATCGTGACTTTGTCATTAATAGGATGGATAGAATAATGAATATGGTTGTACCATAATTATAATAACATCACATTATGTATAAGGTACCAGAGTTATTATTTTGTTATGGAAAAAACAAAAAAGAGTATGTGGAAGAAGAAAATAACTTTGAAACAGGTGATGAAATTAATACCTCTTCTTTAGGTGCTTCCTTTTGATTTGATCAAAAGGGATCCTTAGGTTGACTTCTGATAAAATTAAAGAATCTAGGTTTATGTGAGGGTGTTTGGGAGGATATTTGAGCAGGGTTTTTCCAATCCAAATATATTTGGAGGTGTGATTTTGAGAGAAGGAAAAGTACCCTTTTATAAGAGAGGTGTGGGTCACTTTAGGAAAATCTTGAAATATTATTTTATTATACAATCATATTTGGTTTAAAATGGCTCCATAAGGATTTATTTCGAGTAGAAGGTCGGTATGGGTCGAAAAACTCTCAAACAATAGGTTTTAGATAGGTTTAGGTGACCATATTAACCTTATCTTTTATATTTAACTATTAGTTAAATAGTTTAACTTTTACCATGTATTCTTGTAGTATTATAATAAATGGTTAATAAGCATAAAATAAAATTCCAAGAGAAACCAAATTGGATAATTATTGATATATATAACCTTATCTAATTCCTTTTTCCAAACATTATATTTTTATAAATATTATATCAATTAAAAATATAGTATTTTTAAAAAATAACTCATTTATATCAATTTTAACACTATTTAGTTTTTGGTTTTGGTGAAAGTCATAACAACTTTATCACTTTGATACATAATTTATTTAATCAACCCTAAAATTTAACATTAACCCAAAAAATTCATGGAATACATCAATATTCTCAATTTACAATTATATTAATATTTATAATATCAATTATTTTAATCTTTTAATAATAAGGTAATTACTGCATCATCATTGTGTTATAAATAAATTTGATTATTTAATGTCTAAAAATTATAAATAAAATACAATTATGTTGGAAATCTATTTATCTTTGTAATTAATATTTATAGTCGAATTTATCTTTTGTATAACACTATATTAAAAATGGTTTAGTTATTAAACATTGAATTTAACACTTTTCACTCTTCTTTAAATAAAATAATAATAAATGTCCTAATCTAATCCAAGAGGTCCAAAAGGATCATATTTTATTCATAAGGATGATTTTGGTCGAAATAAACTTATCCAATAGAATTAGGACATGTGTTAGGGTAATTATAATGTCATTTTTACCTTTAATTACCCTATTTAATTTTAACTGTGGTAAATAGAATTCAAAAGTTACTATTTAATAAAAATTAATTTCATCCTATTGAACAACATGTCACTTACGGATTTCAACCATGTCTCTTGGATCTTTAAAATTCAATTCACAGAAGCGGTAAAATTATGTTTTACGCAAATTTGTAAATGTGCCTAGAAGGTGAGTAAAAGACGGTAAAAAGTTCAATAAAATTTTATATATATAATGTTATTATAAAATGATTGAAATGAATTGAATTGTTCTAATATTGGTATTATTTCTCTATTTTTAATTTAAAAAAAAATTTAAATTAAAAATAATTATTTCAATAAAATGTCGGCTTTTATGCACTAACACTATGTTTTTCACTATTCATCAAAAAAATGAATGTTTTTAGGAAAATACCAAAAATTCACCCAAATATAATTTTGATATTCCAAATTCAAAAATGATTTATATTTTACAAAATTCAAAACATATAAGTTTTATTAATTAATTTAAAAAAATATTCCTGTTGTCAAAACTAGAAAGCGGGTTTTTGAGAACTAAAAACAATTAAATGATTGATATGTCCTAATGTTCAATTAAAATGTAAAATTACTTCAAATGACCAATATTGAATTAAATGATGAAAATATAATCTAATTATGCTTCAAATCCATTCAAATTTATAATTTATCACTATAAATTATTTTGATTAAAAAAGTTGTTTTCAATTAAAATTTAGTATTTTCACTATTCATCAAAATATGAAAGTTATCAGAAAAGCACTGAAGAATTATCCAAACTAAATTTTTATGTCCCAATTCTAATGAAGATGTTTATTTTGTAAAATTTAATATATAATTGTTTCAAATATTGAATTTAAAAAGGTTTCTATATTAAAAGGTTGTTAAATTTTGTTTTTTGAAAAATCATTCTTTTATCTGAAAAATTGAATTTATTCTTATATTATGTCTAAGAAAAACACAATATGGATGTTAAAATTATATGGAGTATATAAAATTTAAATTTTTTTTATTACTATTCATAACTTATTTTTAAACAGCTAGTTTGATAGGTCATGGTGTGCTTGAACTCGGTGTTGCATAATTCCCACGCTATCATATTATTCAAAGAGAAACGTACTGTGGAATCTTAGGGTGTTACATTCTTCCCTCCTTCAATAAATTTCCTCCTAAAAATTTGAAATTGATCTTTGAAAAAAAAATGTTAAAAAATATAACATACCTCTGTGGAAAACCAACATCGGAAATAGGGTTAATAAAATTTAGTTTTAATAAGTGGGAAAGGGAAATGAAAAAGTCACCAACAAATTAGAATTTAGAATAGGATAACATTGGTGGAAATTATAATTGAAATAAAATGTAAATGTTTATAGGGAGTTTTTGAGGTCATCAATCAAAAACAAGTCAATGGGAAATTGAGGGTCTCAAACCCATAAATCTATGATGATTAAAAATATCTTCAGTTCAACAAAACATAAGTTATTAGGATAACACATTTTTGGTTTTAATATCCTTTCCCTAGTGTTTAAGAATTATATTATTCATAGAATAAGAAAAAGAATACTTAACAAGTATATTTCAATCCTTTAACTAATTTCTACCACACACTCATCTTTCACTCCAACAGATAAGTATTCAAGATGAATTGTTCACACCTAAATCTCTAGAATCAAATTCTAGAGAATCACATAATCCACAAAAGATGTACTATATATTTACCTTGTCTTTAGACATTAACCAAAACCAAAATGGTTATTACAATATCATATGATCCCTAAAAAGTATAATCCTTTATAGAAATAAATACTACTCTTAATCTACAAAATTAAACAAACAATACCTAATGTTCAACAATTACCATTCAAAAAAATGTCCTTAAAATTCTTCAAAATAATCCAAACTAATTTTGAAACTGAAAATCCAGAAGGATTTGATCACATAGTCTTCCACAATAAATCTTAACATTTATCTCCAAATAACATCGACTACTCATAAATTCAAAAACTTAAAAATAATTAACCAAATCACATATTTTGTGTTATGGGTTTATCATTATTCATAAATGACCCAAATCTCTATAAGTCCACAAAAAACATACATTCTTCCAAAATAAAAATCCACCTTTACTCCTCAAATGAAATCCCATAGTATTCTATTTTACATAGGCATATAGTGTTCCTATAAAAGCAAATGTCTTTTAAAATAACATTTTTCACTTAATCACCAAATTATTTTCCAATACTGAGGATAAATAATAAGTTCCCAAAATCAAAATATTCTTAACCCATAAAATCATTTAACTACAAATAATTGGTCATAATAAATAGGGACTTCATGTAGTCCAGTGGTAGGCGATAAATCTGAGTCTCACTTTGGTTGTCGGTTCGATTCCTGCTGATTTTTCCAACTCGGTGGGTTGTCACACAGTCTATATGTTGTCCTTTTTCAAAAACTATATAGTTTTATAACATTCCCAAAAATGAGATAAATTTCTCAAAATAACCATAACATATTTTAACCACAAATGTTATCTCATACCTTGAATTTTCTTCACAAAAAGTAATAACCTATAATTGACTCAAATTCAAGGATCATATAAACAAAAATTTTTCTTTATAACTATATCCACAAAAGAAAAGATAATTCATCCTCAAATAACATTTTCACATAACAAACTGTAGGGTTACACATACAAGAGATAAGTATTCCAAAGTAATCTCATCAACAAATTTCTTTAATAATTTTAAACATTTATCCATCCATTCAATCCACATAGGTTTTTCCATGAATTAGAGGTTATCTTATAGAATATGACATTGACTTGGGTAGTGCCCAGGTCCCCTATATTTATGGAAATTGAATGTAAATGGATTATTAGGATCATTTTTATTTTCTTATATATTACTCTTCACTTTTCCTTGGTAATTCATTACTTTATGTCCTTTCCCACACATAAAGCATTTCTTTGTCACATTGAGAAACTTTCATGGGTGTCTCCTTCCACATTTCTTTCATGATGGAAAATGAGATTTCTCTTCTCCATGGTCTCCACTGCAAGATATCTTATCATTCTCCACCATTCTCTTCTTTTTTGAGTTCGGGAGTTGGTTAATGTATATGTTGTTGATCATATTTTTGGAAAATTGATTCGACAAAAACACGACATCTTTTACACCTATAAATATTCCATTTTTTACTCATTTCCATCATCATTCCCACCTTTTACATCATGTTCAATGTACTATGACTTTCATAGAATCCATCCACTGACTAAATCCAGAAATCAGAGTGTGAGTAACAATAGTCATAAAATCATTTAGAGAATATCATAACACATTATTTTCAATATAAAACACCGTAATATTAATAAAGCTTATTTATTATGATATTATATTAAAATCGTTCAAATTTAGTTTGTAAAGAAAATATGAATTATCCTAAGCATATCCCCTAAGAGTGTTGTAACCAAGAGTGCAGAAAGGCCCATTATTGTGTACTAGGAAACCCCAGGTCAAGCCTGAAACTCCTTGTTGGAGTTTTCACTCCTAGTTACATTTATACTAGATCTTCCTCTACCTGCTCATATCCAGATAGAAATGTATTTATTGGAAAATACCCAAAATCTCTACATTACCAAAATTCTAGGAAGTTCTTCTATACTAATCCTCAAATTCTATCTTAGGGTAATGTTCTCTAATTAGATTTTTACTAAATCTAGCTTCAAAGGTTTGTACTAAACTTCCTCTAATAACAACTGTAATTCCCTTACCCCACTTACCCAAAGACAATAAATTATTACATAAAATTGGCATGATCATAAGATATGAAGTCTCTAAAGACCATTTGGTTTATTAGCCTAGGAAGTACTAGATACATACATAATTTTAACATTATATCATAAAAAACAACAATGTGTCCCCTTTGAACACACTCATATCCCTTAACCTATCCCTAAAATTCAAGAATAATATACTTCATCACATCCTTGGAAAAAGAAAACATAAGAAAGGGGTGAGCTCAGATTCTCAATAAGGATAAAAATATAGCGGAAACTATCATAAATAATCATAAACATTTAAGGAAATTTATAAGACTAAAACAAAAGCCTTTTAAACTTAAAATCCAGCATAATATGAAAAATATAAATCAAATAATGACATTTACTTTTTCACATGGATATTCTACTAGTCGAATAATCACATGTAATATCAATAGCTAATTTCATAATGATGAGATGCATAATGTTAGACATCATAACCACATAGTGAAGGCCTCATGTTAAGACTACAAAAAAGATTTTTTCAAGGCCTCGTTCCAAGACACTAGCTTTTAAAATGATACCTACCGATGCATCGAGGAGCTATAGAGGGCTCCAGCCATCACTTAATAAGTCCAATTCATTCCTCATATAAAAATGTTGGAATATATTCTAAACATTCATATTAAAACTAGTATATGGAATGTCAATATTGTAACCACAAACCATGAATGGTATAAAAATAGCACATCCACAGTCAAACATAACTCATTCAATATAATATGAAAGATTGTAGTATAATAAATCAACCTCAATTGTGAATAATTAAGGATATTTACATAGATGAAAATAATCAGGAAAACTATTTGAGATAAATATCCCTTTCTTAACATTTATAAGTCTCACTATTTTTCAAAAAGACATTTAAAAGAGATTTTAGAATCAAATTGTCCCATACAACTTTGAAACATTTAAAATAAATTTTAGTTTTAAAACATTTATGTTTATATAATTAAATCCTTAAAAACATTTTTAAAACATGGAAATTAATGAGAAAGATTTAGAATAATAAATATTTAAAACATTTAAAATAATATTTTAGATTGAGTTCCTAACCAAATGAGAGAAACTTGAGTAAAAATAATTGAGGTAATAAAAACCTTATAATATCATGAGAATAAAGGGATTCATGATATAATATGACAAAGTAAATGTATACACCATATAAAATTGAATTAGCGCATAACAACAAAGAATTCTCAATGGAATGTAAATTGAGATGAAATCCCTTATAAAGACCATATCCTTAGGTTAAAGATAAATAAATGACATAATGATGTGTGTAAAATATACATACACTAAATGTGATTGGATATTCATTGTAAATGAATCAGAGTACATTCACACATATTCTTGTAAAAATAACACCAATGACTTGGATGTGTAACTCAATGAATGGAAATTGAGTTACGATTACTCTTATCAGGTTCATATCGATGACTTGAGAATTTATCAATGGAGTGATTATGTGTATCAAAAGTATATCCACACAAATTAGAGTGTAAATTACTACATAAATAAATAAATAGTTATTTTACACATAATATTAGAGTAAAATAATCAATAATGTTTTCGTAAAACCCAATGAGTGGAAATTGAAATTAGAAATTCCATTACCAATTTGGTACCTTAAGAAACATGCACCCCATGAAATAAGTATTATATAATCAATTTGTAAATTACATTATTTTAATGTATATTACACAAATAATACAATCATGGGTAGTATATACACCACAAAAATGAAATAATGGAAAATATAGCATGAATCTGACGGGAATAAAAAGTGAGATGAAAACCCCTTACCTTGTACTTTTACTTAGTAGAGGGTAGGTTAACTTCCTGTATAATGGTGAAATAATTGTTATTAAATTATAAAAGAACCACATATAGAAATATTATATCATATACGATCTTCTGATATTGTTTTGTTAATAGTATTTCAGTAATATCATTGTTTCGGGTGTTAACTGATTCGTTTTCCTTTATATATTTTGTTACGCAAGTCATGTTTGATATGGATAGGATGTATTTGAATCATATACAGAATGATATTAAGTTCTTAAACATTATTTTTATTCATAAAATAGAAATTATTCATGAATGTTTATGATGGGGAATGAATCTCATCGCGTTCATGGCGACGATAATCCGTATGTATGCACGAGCGACAATACCATTCTATTGATGGTGACATCATATATAATTAGTTGGTATATCATATATACAGAATAATTAACATGTTATATTTATTATTTAAATCAATTATACTAATTATTATACCCATTCAAATGATGAAATGTTGAATAACAAACTATACCACGACGTGGAGACGATAAGTCGTACGTACGCACGTGTGGTGACTTTGATATTCATAGGATGGATAGAATAATGAATATGGTTGTACCATATTTATAATAAAATCATGGTATGTAGAATTTAATAGAGTTATTATTTTTTTATGGAAACAACAACAAAAGAGGAAGTGGAAGAAGAAAAGAACTTTGAAAGAGGTGATGAAATTATTACCTCTTCTCTGGGTGCCTCCTTTTGATTTGATCAAAAGGGCTCCTTAGGATGACTTCTGGTCAAAGTAAGGCATCTAAGTTTAATTAACAGTATTTGGGAGGATATTTGAGCAGGTTTTTTCCAATCCAAATGTATTTGGAGGTGTTATTTTGAGATAAGGGGAAGTACCCTTTTATAAGAGAGGTGAGGGTCACTTTAGGAAAAGCTTGAAATATTATTTTATTATACAGTCATATTCTGTTTAAAATGGATCTGAAAGGATTTATTTCGAGTCTAATGTGGGTATAGGTCGAAAAACTCTCAACCAATAGGTTTTAGACAGGTTTAGGTCACCATATTAACCTTATATTTTATATTTAAGTCTTAGTTAAATAGTTAAACTTTTACCATGTATCCTTGTATTATTATAATAAAATGTTAATAAACATACTATAAAAAGAAAAGAGAAACCCAAGTGGTTCATTATTGATATATCTAACCTTATTTAAGTCCTTTTTTAAAACCTTATATTTTTAGGAAAAATTTATCAATTAATAATATAGTATTTTTTAAACACATTTATGTCAATTTTGACATTATTAAGTATTTGGTTTTTGTGAATGTCATAAAAACTTTATCACTTAAAAAAATTTATTTAATCAACCCTAAAATTTCATATTAACCTAGAAAATTCGTGGAATACATCAAAAGTCCCAATTTACAATTATATTAATATTTATAATATAATTATTTTAAACTTTCAATAATAAGGTAATTATTGCATTATCATTGTGTCATTAATAAATTTAATTATTTAATGTTTAAAAATTATAAATAAAATACCATTATGCAGGAAATATTTTTATATTTATAATGAATATTTATAGTCAAATTTATCTTATGTATAACCCTATATTACAAATGGTTTATTTATTAAACATTGAATTTAACACTTTAAACTCTTCTTTAAATAAGATAATAATAAATGTCCTAATATAATCCATGTGTACCAAAAGGATCAAATTTTATTCCTAATGTTTATTTTGGTCGAAATAAACTTTTCCAATGGAATTAGGACATGTGCTAGGGTAATTATAATATCATTTTTACCTCTAATTACCCTATTTACTTTTAACCGTGGTAAATAAAATTCAAAAGTTACTATTCACAAAAAATTATTTTCATCCTATTGATCCATATTTTACTTACTGATTCCAACCGTGTATCTTGGATTTTTGAAATTCAATTCACAGAAGTGGTAAAATTATGTTTAATGCAAATTTGCAAATGTGCCTAGAAGCTGAGTAAAAGAAGGTAGAAAGTTCAATAAAATTTTATATATCTAATCTTATTATAAAATGACTTCAATAAATTAAATTGGACTAATATAGAAATTATGTATCTATTTTTAGTATAAAAGAAATTTAAATTAAAAATAATTATTTAAATAAAAAGTCGGCTTTAAGCAATAATGCAGTGCTTTTCACTATTCATAAAAAGTTGAATGTTTTTAGAAAAATACTAAACATTCACCAAAAGATAATTTTTATATTAAAAATTAAATTATTATATTCATTTTACTAAATTCAAAACAAAGATGTTGTATTATTTAATTTAAAAAAATATTATTGTTGTCAAAACCAGAAAGCGGGTTTTTGAGAAGTAAAAACTATCAAAAGATTTATATGTGTTATTGTTCAATTTAAATGTAAAATTAATTACAATGACCAGAATTGGATTAAATGGTAAAAATATAATCTAATTATTCTTAAAAACGACTCAAATGTATAATTTAACACTATAAATTATTTTTATTAAAAATTTGTTTTTAATTAAAATTCAGTATTTTTCAATATTCGTCAAAATATGAATGTTATCAGAAAAGCAGCGAAAATTTAACCAAACTAAATTTTTATGTCCATTTTCTAAATAAGAAGTTTATTTTTTCAAATTTAATATATAAAAGTTTCAAATATTGTATTTAAAAAGTGTTCTCCACTAAAAGGCGGTAAAATTCCATTTTTTGAAAAATACTTCTTTTATCTGAAAAATTGAATTTATTCTTATATTATGTCTAAGAAACAAATATAATGGATATTAAAATTATATGGAGTATATAAAATTCAAATTTTAGTTATTATAATTAATAACCACTATTTAAACGGGTAGTTTGATAGGTCACGGTGCGCTTGAACTCGGCGTTGCGTACTTCCCACGCTATCGTATTATTCAAAGAGAAACATACCATGGAATAATGGGGTGTTACTGGTGTGGAAAATCTTTTTATTGATATTATTCTTATAATGTTACAATAATTTGATATATTATTTTATGATCTAGACCTATTAATGATGGGTTTTGTTAGTTTCCCTAATTTGGTGATGTCGGTTCAATTATTTTCTCATGGGTGTACTAGTGTGCTCATTTTCACATGTTCATGGGAGAATTTGGGTATGATCCTACTGAGTACACTTGTATTCTTACACCATGTATAAAAAACTATTTTTAGGTTTCCATGATTACTTTGTAGAATATGTTGGACATTTCTTTCTTGGGATTTGGAGTTTTACATTTTACACTACCTTGGCTTTTCTTGTGGGTACTCATTTGGATACTTTTATCTATGCCTATTTTACTTATACATGAATTGTGGGAAGGTTTTGGTTTCCATTTTATATTATTTCAAGGAGTTTATTCTATTTTATTCATCTAATCTTCTTATCCTATTATTATAGAGGCTAATGCCTCCCATTTGGGAGCTTTTTTACCCTAAGTGAAAGTCTCCAACCCAGGACCTACTAAAGGTGGGAATCAACGGTCATTATCTCTCTCTCCCTTCATTATTGGCCTAAGAGGGTTAAATTTTGAGGTATGGATTCATGAAATAGTGGTACCAGTGGTTTTGGTTGAGGGATAAGATAGATATTAGATTTAGTCATAGAGATGATCTCATGGGTTTGTAAGGAAATTATAGGAAAATGATCTTGGTACAAGACATAGGCTAGGGAAGAATAGATAGGAATTGGGATTTTAGGTCCCCATATGATTCGGTGCAAGGAATATGTTCCTACAGAATGACCAAGTGAACTAGAACCACTTTCATGGTAGAGAACTAGGAGATGTACATGTATCATGATTGACTAGTGTTCTTATTTGAAATGGGTAGCTTTGGGAAGGTTAAAATTTATTGGATAAATATTAATAAATTTATATAATACTTGTATTAGGATATACATGTTTCCATTTAATATATGGCTCTTGTAAGTAATCTGTGTGTGGTTCAGGTAGTGGAGGTTCATCAGGATGATCTAGCTGATCTCTAAATAGTTGATCTAGTTCATGAGGATAATCAGTGGTAAAACAAATTTCACTATTTTTAGTTGGAGGATTTGGGGAAGTACAGGGGTATTATATATGATGCGATGATAGAGATATTTTTTTAGTATCCCAAGAAAACTTTTAGTTTTATCTAATTCCTATAAAATTATTACAACCCTTTGTTGATTAGTAAGATGTAAAGAGTTTCACATTAGTGGTGGATGTTCTATACAGGTGAGTGGAAGGAGGAAGATGTTTCATCGGTTGGCTTTCAAAAAGAGTTTTAAGGAGAGTTTCCCTTATCGACAATGAAAGAAATTAAGAGGTAGGAGTTTATCACTCTTCAGTATGGGAGTATATCTTTGTGGGATCCTGGGATCAAGACCAAATACATTTTTCATTTTTTCCTTGATCTTTTTTCTAATTAAGAGTATCGAGCATGATATATTTTGGAGGCACTAATTCTGGTTTTGGTTGTAATAGAAGCATCATTTTATGGTATGACCAACATATCTTTCAGTCATGAATCAAATGTAATCATTTCTTTACATGATCAAAACGTCATGTCCAATGAAAAAAATTTATTACTTGACTATATTAAAATACCAAAACTAGAAGTGAAGAGTCTTCACATGTAATTTATAACTAATTTATGAGAAGATATGGAATTACCTATAACTTGTAATTATGATTTTTTTATGATTTGGTTAACATGATCTTGTCGTATAATCAATTACATATAGGATCGAAGTGCAAAATCCCTCTAGCAGTGATCCATACATGCACCACTATTTCTGAACATCATCGTAGAATCATCTAGTTCTAGCACAAATGATCTCGATCACTTGCATTGTTCATTATTGATCACAATAGAATTATAATTCAGAGAGGGATAATTATTGACGATGTCTTATTTTCTTGAGATAATAGGGGTGTAGAGAACTCTATATCTCTTCATCTCTCACTATGGTTTGAAAGAGTCTCACTCAATACATTGGGAACACAAATTTTTGTTTTTGGAAAGTGATATTATTATATATTTATTATGAAAAGTTTAGGGTTGGAAAATTTTATAGTAAACCATTTCAATATTTTCAATTCTTAATTTTCCCCATGTTCAATAATAATAATAATAATAATATCTAGTATTCATCCTAAACCGTGTGTCTAGAATTACCCATGTCACTCCCTCCATAGCCCATTTCCCCTCCTGTTTTGTCCTTCCTCGCTAATCCTCTCCACGTATCAGCCACCCCTCCTCTACCATAGTTCACTACCTCCATCTATCTACCTATTGAACCTTTCATTATCCTCCCCACATCCCCCTTCCCACATCTTCACCACTACCTCCTCATTACCTCCCCTGGCCTCCACCTCATCCTATACACCTACCTTCCAACCTCTTGCATAGTCCTTACCGCATATGCATCCCCACATATGCATGTCCTCCATCCCACATCTTTTTCACTAACTCCCCACCTCCATTAGTTCTCCATATCCATTATCAGCTCAATTTTTGTCTCTACCTCATAGATCATCTCTATCGAGCTCCATCATAGATCACTTTTCTCAGGGATCTCACACTGCCTCCCTCCTAGATCCCATTTACTTTAGCCCCTAGAATCTTATAGTATCTTATACCAAAAAACTGATATAGGGTATATATTTCATTATACTCTAATTTATTATTTATTTTTGGATTTTCTATTTATGAGGATTTCAATCCCTAATCTCTCATTCTCAAAGTCATTCTATAATCTCATATTCTCATCTTATGACCAATATCCTCTCAGATGTTATCCTTCCCTTCCATTCCATCTCAATTTATTCCATTTCTATTTCAAAACAATTTCATTCCATGTTTTTCATATATCCATAGTGACTGGAATATTTTCTGAGTTAACCCCTCTTATGTTAGATATTCTCTTCATCGATGATGAAAAATGAAAATGATCCAGTACTCTAATATTCCTGATTTGGTGACCCAATAATCTTGTTTTTTCCTTGATATTTGAAATCTATAATCTATTTAAATTTAGTGTATTTCATTACAGAAATATTGAGTTATTTTAATTTTATACTATATTTTTTGTAATAATTGCCCTCCTCTTTCTTCTTTGATTACCACCTTTTAACCTGTTTTTCCATTACATCCCGGGTTTTATTTGTTAATTTCATTCAATGATATCTTAGATTATAGATTCCATCATAGTAATAATTGTTTTTATTAAACCTTCAACTAGTAGTTTTTTATGTAGTGCATGATTTTTTTATTTTATCCTGACATTCTACACCATGTAACAGTTACACATTATTCAATTAATTCTTTTATGTGACGATTTTATTAATTAATAAGTAAAAAATATTTACTCAATTGAATAAAGTGCTTAACATATTAATTACATTTATAATAATATATTAAGTATTTTTTAAAATGGTTTCTATTATAAGAGTTATGACTATCATAATTTCATTATACCTCTTATCATTTTTATAGCGACCCTGAAATTATAAGCATAATTTACTTTTTTATAAATTTTTATTAAATTAGTTGTATTGTAATTAAAAAAACAAAAGTATAATTTAACTGAAAATTTTATTTCTTTCCTTAATCAAATTTAGTTTTGTTTATAAATTAGGATAAAATAATAAATTTATTTTATAATTATATTTATATTCTTTAAATAAATGTATTTTTATTAAAATTGTATTAAATATATAATTATTTATTTAAAATAAATTCTTTCAAAATATTATGAAATTTTTTGAATACCTTATTACTTTTCAACAAAAATTACATTATATATATAGTAAATACCATTTTGAACATCATATATAATTTATATAATTTATAACTCAAATGTTATTATTTTATAGGTTCTTTATCTTTGATATGTAAAAAATATGTTTATAAAATCATTACTTTTGAATTAAATTATATTTTAAATATCAAATATTAATTATCTTTGATTTAATGTTGATATTATTATTTGTTTAATAATATATAAATAATATTAAAACCCCTATTGTAAGATGTTTCCTTGGTAATTTTTTTTTAAAGTAATCAATTTTAAATTATAAAGATCTATATAAAATGAAATTTAGAAAAAATGATAATAAATACTTAGTAATTAGTAAATTTAAAATTTTAAGTGGGAACTTGATTCATTTAGATGTTGGAGATATAAATATTTAATGGTATAAAAATTATTTTTTCCCTTAAATTAAGCATTTATTAGTTTATACAAGAATAATAATCCAACCCTCTATGCCAACTAGGGGAAACCGTAACACATTGTGGCAGCCCAGTGGATTGAACACATGGAGATGCAAACCCCATATCATCCTATGTAGTGGAAGAGGATCGGTTATCCTCACATGAGGCATAACAAATGATAAATTACGCAAGTTCATGTGTGTATAGGTTAGTTGGGCCGAGTCTTGGATCTTGTTTAAGTTATGCTAAATGCTTGTTGGCCCATGTTTGAGGCCATTGGGAGCACACCCTATTAGACCCTTCCAGCCTTCTGAAGTCACTGCATAACATATAATCAAGTGGAGTACTGAGAATTTTTTCGATGAGGGATCTTTGAAGGGGTTACTATTCACCCACTATTAAAACATCTGGTTAAATCGTGACCATTCAATCAACATGTCTGAGTCATTTGATCATCTCCCAACAATATTCTTCCTCATGATGCCCCTCTCCCTCAACTATTCACACATTCTCCCATGAGATATGCCTTACCATCTCCATCATTATCAATGGAATCCCTTTCAATATTCTTTCATCACATGACACACCCTTAAGTTCATCCTTAATACAGTAACCTACCACTGATAATTCCCCTGTAGTGGAAATACCCAACCTTCGATCAACCTTATATGATATTCATCCTTTGGCCATCGCCATTTGATACTCTTGCTTCATGATAAATCTTGACAAATCTTACTTAAACATAAACATTTATTAGTGTTGAAATAGGTTATTATCATTTCAAACCAAAAATCAATCATTTTTAAAACCTCGGTTTGTCGATTATCCATGCATGAAGAAATGGTTTTAAAACTCCCCAAATTAAGATCTGTAGTGTGTAAATACAAAATATTATTGTCAATGGAAATAAAATATTCTCCTATAAGTTGCAACAATGACACGACCCATCCCTCGGGGCTCGTATCGTGACGACCTCAAGACCGCCTTCCATAGGCCAGAGACTAGCGACTAGCACCAAAGGCGTAAATACCTAAATTGGGAAGGAATTTCCTTTATAACTAAAAAACAAACACAAAAGAGTAAACAACTGGAAGCAAAACACTAAGTAAAACTGAATACAAAAGAACTGATGGAAAGTAAAAGGGGCCGGAAATACAATCCCAACAAGAAAGTACAAGTACAACTGAAAGCAAGTATAACTGATGAAAAGTAAAGAAGCTATTGGGTCGTCCTACGGGGTTCCTACCTGAAGGGTAGGTACAGATGATCTCCTCAGCACTCCCATCCATTCGTCTTCTCTGTGTACCGTCACACCGAGTGGTCCACCTTCGGGTACTGTCCAGTCCTACTACTCTATACCTCAGTCAGCGATGTCTGTCATCTGCAACCAACACAACGAGGTGCAGGCATAGCCCGTGCAGGGGTGAGTATAACGATACTCAGTAGGGACCCTGAGACCCTCAAGGTCTCATAAAATCCAACAAGGATAAACCACAATGTAGGAAATCAACGGATAACCATTACTTGGGTATATTCCCATTCATATACCTAAGTTACCTAGTAACCTATCTCAATCATGAGGAAAACACAAAAGTCATTGACTCAGCTCAAACCAGGATTTTTATTATCAAAACCACAACTAGTGGAGAAATCCTCTACTATTGAGTACAGTGGGCTTGTCGTGACACCAAGGCGCTTCTCACTAACCTTGTACTACTGAGGTACTCCTCCTGTCGAGTACCGCGGGTCTGCTGAAAACTACCAGGCGCTCCTCCGCTGTGGGTCTGCAACAAACTACCAGGCGCTCCCCCTAATAGCTTGCTAAGTTAATTATCCTGTTGAGTACAGTGGGTCTGCTGCCAACTACCAATCACTCCTCCACCGTGGGTTTGCGGCCAACTATATGGCACTCCCCACTGGGCTAGTCGAATCACTCCAAGTCGAAACGGTCAAGCAGTCATCAGGTCTGCCAGCTACTAGGTCTCCGCACTCTGTCTTCTCATCATAGGATGGATCCGCTCCACGAGCTACTGGGAAATACTCCAACTATCGTGAAGTGCTACTAAGAGGTATCTAAAAGGTCCTCCATGTCATATGGGTCTCAATACAACATTTGGCGCATCAATTAGACACCCATCCTATTATTTATTAGCCTTTTAGTCCTAGGGGCTCGGTTAGATTCGTGTACGATCCAACCTGACCGTAACTCAAATATACCCCAAACTCCAGTGGGATATACTCAAAGGGACGGATAATATCCAAGAATACTATCACTACTGATGGTTCTTCAAACGGATGTCCGGTGCCAAGTTATGGCCAAAGAAAGTAAAGGGTCGGTAATGGGCCAGGGTCTGGTCCGACCCGGTCAGACCGACTCGGCCCACACCAGTCTGGGCCAACTTGGTCTGGGTCGACCCAGTAAAACTCACTAGGTCTGACCCGGACCATTGAGTGGGTCAACCCACTATGTTTTGACCAGGTCCGCTGGGCCCGGCCCAGTTGACCACGAGGGTGGTTCGGCCCGGGCTCGGGGCCAGTTCGTCTCCGAGCATTGCGAGGGTGCGTCCAGACACAACTTGGCCTGGAGGGTGCGGCTGGGCTGGTTCGGGCAGAGAACCGTGAGGGGACCGAGACACTGGATTGGTCAGGTGGCCGCGAGGAAGCAGGGATGCCTCAAGGGCACCAGACAGGCTGCAGTAGGGGCCAGGTAGGCTTCGGGTTCGGCTGGGGCACCGGGTTGGGGGCATAAAGTCACCGGGGGCACTGTGCAGCACGCGGGGTAGCGCTCAGGGGCGCGGGAAGTGCGTGGGGGCATAGGGAATGGCGCCGACGGGGCCAGGTAGGCCGCGGGGTAGAGCTGTGCGATGCAGGCACCACGCGAGGGTGCCAGGAAGGGCGCTAGTGGGGCGGGCAGGCTGTGGGGCAGCACGCAGGGGGGCCGGTCAAGGCGCCGGCGGGGCCAGTCAGGCTGCGGGGTAGCACGCTAAGGGCACGGGCAGTGCACTGTAGTTCTAGGTAGGGCACCGATAGGGCCGGGCAGCCTGCGGGGCAGGCTGCGAGTTCCGTCGGGGCGCACACCGGGTAGGGTGTCAGGAGGCCGTTGGTAGGCGGGTCGAGCGCCGCTCGGCCGGCGGTGTTTGTCCGGGAGCACAGGTGCACTGCGGGGAGGCACGATTCAAGGAGGCTACGGGTAGCGCGGCCTTTTTCGTCGCCTCCTTCATCGTTTCGTTGCCTCGTCGTTCTTCCGAAGAAACAACACAACAAGAACGACGGAGGAGTCGGCCCATGTTGGTTTGGCCTGCACTCTTCACGTTTAGGGTGGTAACAATTGTCTCAACAAGAATAAAAGAGATGTTCTTCAATTTTTTTAAAACCATGCATCGATTCCTTTCCAATCTGAAAAAGAGAAAAAGAAAAGGATATTACACTAGAACAAAACCCCTACCTTTGATTCGTCGGTCGTCGTTCGTCGTTCGTTGACGGTGTTGCAAAAGAAGACGATGAAGTTCGTCGTTCTTTGCATTCATCGCACACTCTCAATCCAAGCTCGTGTGTCGGTTCATTGACGATGATGAGGAGGGAAGTTTCTCTACATCGGAAAGTGTCTGGGGTAGAAGAACGAGGAAGAAGCGTCGTAGGCGTTCTTCACGTTCTTCGTTGGTAGGATGGTTCTCTCTAGCTCTCCTCTTCCTCCATCCCACTAAAATGAAGCTTGCCAACAAAATAATAATAATAGGTTGTCTATTAATATTTTTTGGCATGTAATTCAAATGAAGAAATAAATTAAGAGGCTGCCCTTAATAAATTACATGCATTGGCACAATTAATTAAAAGGGGGAGGTGGCCCTAATTAATGGTAGAGGAGGTCAAGGGACTCCATTAAGAGGGAAGTTTCAACAGTTAAAAAGCCGGGTGGTCCCCACCAAAATTATCCTCCCAAGGGAGGTTATGTTCAGGTGGGACTCACCACCATAACCTCTCAAGGGAGGTTATGGTGTGGTGGCCCCCACCCCTAACCTCCTCTTGGAGGTTTTAACCCCCGCACACCCAAATGCGGCTCAAATAAAATAAATTTGTTGCACACTTGATTTTATTATTATTTTTATTAAAAGCTAAAAACTAAGTTTTATTCTCAACCAACTACCATCGAGGTGAAAGTCTTCTCAAGAGAATACCGGCTCTACGAGTTCAACGGTGCCCTAAGATATCAATTCAGAGCACCGGTTCAAAAGTTATAAAAACGTGCTCGTATGTTTTACTGAACGTACTTGTACAAAACATTAGAAATTGATTCCGGGCACACAGGGCCTTGGAATCAAGCGCCGTAAATTTTTGCAGACTTGTAAAATTCCCATGTATTTAAGAAAAAAAAATTCCACGGAATTTCCGGGTCTTTACATCCTACCCACCTCCGGACTTTACGTCCCCATAAGCTACAACTCGAACTATGGGAGCAAAAGGGGATACTGAGCAAGCATTTGAGCTTCCCACTCCCATGTGCTTTCCTAGAGGTTCCTGTCCTACCAGCATACGTGCACCAGAGGTATCGAACATCTACGTAGGACCTTGTCATGTCTATCCTCAATCTCCACTGGAACCTTCATAAAAGTATCCTCATCGTCGATGTTTATCTCTCCATAGTCGATGATGTGGGAAGGGTCGTGCACGTATCTCCTCAGCTGAGATACGTGGAAGACGTCGTGCACCCGGTGTAACTGAGGTGGAAGAGCTGAGTGGAAAGCCACTCGCCTACCCTACTGAGAACCTGGAAAGTTCTGATGAATCGTGGAGATAACTTGTCGCCTCCGCCAAATCTCTGTAGACCTCATCAAGGTGAGACCCGTAGAAAGATGTGGTCTCCATCCTCAAACTCCAGAGGTCTCCGTCTCCTATCAGCATATGAATTCTGCCTACTCTATGCAGTTTTCATCCGCTCCTGGATTATCTGCAACTTCTCCACGGTAGATCATACCATCTATGGTCCCACTAGTGCTGACTCCTCAGGGTCTATCAAGCACAAGGGTGATCTTCATGGTCTCTCGTACAACGCCTCAAAAGGTGTCATCCCTATGGTGGAGTGATAATTTTTGTTGTAAGAAAACTCCACCAAAGGGAAGTGATCCTCACAAATATGACCAAAGTAGAGGACACATGCACATAACATGTCCTCAAGGTTCTAGATGGTCATCTCGTTCGGACCATCTGTCTGAGGATAGAAGGTGGTGCTCAAGCGAAGCTGTGTCCTTAAATCTTCCTGCAACCACCTCCATAGGTGGGAAGTAAACCATGCATCACAGTTGGAGACAATAAAAGAAGGTACTCCATGTAGTTGCATAATCTCCTGTAAAAAGAGGCATCCTAAGCTCTCAACTGAACCCTGCTCTCTGATCGGTAGGAAGTGGGCTGACTCGGTGAGTCAGTCAATGATCACCCAAATCGAGTTGTGACCCCTGGATATACGTTGAAGACCCAACACAAAGTCCATGGATATCCCATCCCACTTCCACTCTGGGACCTCTAAGGACTGAACCAAGCCTATTGGTACCTGGTGCTCTGCCTTCACTTGTTGAAAAGTGAGGCACCATGAGACAAATTTTGCTACCGCCTTTTTCATACCTGGCCCCTAGTGATGTCGTCTAAGGTCCAGGTACATCTTCTCCACTCCTAGATCTACCGCTGAAGTGGATGTGTGGAACACTCTCAACACTTCCTCATGAAGTGAAATTGGTACCATACTACATCCTCGGAAGAGGATGACTTGCTCCCCACCTTCAAAAAATCCATTAGGTACCTGCCCTGTGGATATCTAGGCACGTCGTGTCTTGTAGTCATCGTCTCCACATTGTGCCACTCTGACTCACTAAAGAAGTGGGGGTGACTGTAAGAGACTATAGGAATGCTGCTCCATCTCTATCCACAAATGATACTTGTAAGGAAGCTGGCTGCTCTGTCGCTTCGCCTAGCAGCTATATACTAGTCCTCCTACTTAGTGTATCTGCAACAATATTCCCCTTCCAAGGAGTATAGACTATCTCAAAGTCATAGTCCTGGAGGAACTCAAGCCATCGCCGCTATCTCAGGTTCAGGTCCTTCTAAGAGAAGATATACCTGATACTCTTGTGATCAGAGTACATGGTAGAACGCTCACCCATCAGATAGTTCCACCACATCATCAAGGAGAAGACCAATGCTTCTAACTCCAGGCCATGGGTAGCATAGTTTTTCTCATGTTGTCTCTGCTTCCGAGAACCATATGCGATCACTGCACGCTCCTACATCAGGACACACCCAAGTCTAGTCCTTTATGAATCAGAGTATACTACATACCCCACGCCCTCCTTTGGAAGCCTCATGATGGGGGCACTAGTTAGCCTTTACCTCAGCTCCTAAAAGCTCTACTAACATCTCTCCGACCACACGAAGGGTTGCCCCTTCTTCGTCAAGGCTGATAGTGGTGCTGCAACTATGGAGAAGTCTGGAATGAATATCCGGTAATATCCAGCCATACCCAGGAAACTTCATACCTCCATCACACTCTTGGGTGGATCCCAAGAAATTATCTCCTCAATCGTTGCTGGATCCACTGGAACTCCATCCTCCGAGATGACGTGTCCTTAGAAGTGAACCTCTCGAATACAAAACTGGAACTTCGAGAGCTTACCATAAAGTTGGTTCTCTCGAAGTGTGTCCATTACTGCCTGCAAATGGTAGAAATTCTCCTCCTTAGTAGTCAAGTATATCAGAATTTCTTCAATGAATACTATGAAAAAGCGATCAAGGTATGGCTGTAAAATCCTGTTCATGAGACTCATGAACACTACAGGAGAGTTGTTTATGCCGAAGGACATAACCAAGAACTCATAGTGGTTGTACCGACACCTGAAGGTCGTCTTCTACACATCCTCATCTCAAACTCTGAGCTAGTGATATCCTGATCTAAGTTCTATCTTCGAGAACCATTGTGCGCCCTTAAGATGATCAAAGCGGTCATCAATCCTCAAGAGTGGGTACTTGTTCTTCACGGTCACCTAGTTCAGGTGACGGTAGTCAAAACAGAGCCTCAAGCTCCCATATTCCTTCTTGACGAACAGAATTAGGGCTTCCCAGGGAGAAGCAATGGGCCAGATGAATCCCTTTCTCTGCAATCCCTCCAGTAATACTCGCAGCTCACGAAGCTCAGTGGGAGCCATCCGATATGCTGTTGTAGATATCGGTTTCATCCCAGGGTATAGGACAATGTAGAAGTCCACCTCTCTGTGAGGAGGTAATCCTAGAACATCATCAGTGAAAATATCCACGTACTATTTCACCATTATAGGATAAGTCGGACTCTCCACATCAACTACTCTTAGGGTAAGGCAAGCCAACTAGTGAGTGATCGGCTGCACCCTCCTTCACGTAAAGTCTGTCCTGTGCTGCAAAGGTTTCCTTCTCTCCGGTGAAGGTAAACTCAATCCCATCTATGCATACACACAACAATTTTCTCCTAATGCAGTCAATCTGATCATGGACTATAGATAACTAGTCCATACCCAAGATGACGTCGTAAGGCCTCAACGCTGCTACGAGGAGATCCCAGCTGAATCTATCACCTCCTAGAGTAATCTCACACTACCGACACCAGTGTTTAATCGTCGAGTCTGCTCTCATATGAGTCTCTATCCGTAAGGATTGAGTTAACGTCTCCATCAAAATCTCCGAGCTCCGAACGACGGTAGTGGCAATGAAAGAGTGATTGGCACCTGTGTCTATAAGAATTGTAGCTAAGGTGGAGTAGACATAGATCATACCTAAAATCATCTCCAAATCTCCATGATTGTAAGCCTCAACTTCCTGAAGGTGAGATCTCCCCTATCCACCCGCTCCCTGCGGTCGGGGTGGACCTCCTTGTGGTGGTGGTGGCAACACCTCAAAACGTCGTCCACCGCTAGCTGCACGTCTAGCTCCTCTTCCACGTCTTCCTACTCCATGCAGACCACCTTGATCGAACCTCTGCCTCTGCTTGGGAGGTCCCTCAACTGTCTGCTGATCATAAGATCTGTGGCTCAAATAGTCACAAGCCATGTGACCAAGCCCGCCGCATGAGTATCACTTTCCACTCCTGGAATGAATGGCTCTGTCTCCACTCTGGGTTCCTCGCACAACTGATCCTAAGTCATGCAGTCATCCACCTGTAGGTATGGTCCTCTTGGTCCTCTATGACATCTGTCTACTGCCAGCTGCAGAAGACTCCGCTGCATGTCAGCTAATGGTGGGTCTCGCTATTGGAGACTACTCTATGACAACCCTGATTTTTTTATTATAACTTAAACATGATTTATTACATAAAACTTCACTGGATACAACAAAGAAGATTGAGAGGTTTAGTGTCTTTGTGGATTAGGATCATTACATAAAAACTTAAAACATTAAATAAAACATCTTTATTGAAAACTTCCTTTACATGACCACTACATTCCTTCATACATAACATTGCATGCGTAAGAAAAGGGTGAACTATGAATCCTAGTAAGGGAATACACATGGAATAACATGAGGAGTACTATACATGTTAGAAATTAGGCATATCAATAGAGCACAAGAGAAACATGAACATAAAGGCATGATAAATCATGATAATCATTGCATGCAAATGTGGCAACAACACTTAACATAGAATTAGCATGAGCCAAGGCTCATTGCACATAGAACATGAGTAAATCCTCATTGAACATAAATCATGAGTAAAACCTCGTTGAACATGAATTAGCATGATTCAACACTCATTGCACATGACGTATCATGATACTATACTTTATACAATGCATTTGAGAGTTATAAGGGCGCACCCTTCTTAAACATTTCATTTCATGCATAATTGTGCCACTTGGATCATAAAACATGGATTCATAAAACATAATCATTTATTCCATGATGAAGGAATGTAGAATTCATACATGAAACTTTATAATCAATAAGTAAATTTTTATAAAGGTGAATACCCTTGATGGAGAAATGGGCATGGTATTCACTAGACAATGGCATTGGCTTAGAAAATCGGTGCGATTTCGGTAGCGTAATGGCGTGACATAAGAATTCATAAAAATGGTTGATGAGAGAGAAAGGGGTTCCTCATAATATTTACATGTAATGGACAGTAAGGAGGTTATATATATACATGTCCCAGCAATTTTAATGGAATTTAGGTTCATGATACAAAAGTATTGCTTGAATGTAAATGAGGAGAGAGAAGTTCCTTTTGGAATTTCTTCATAGTAACATTTGTACATGGGAGGATTTTAATGAGAGATAAAGGGTTTCCTAATCATATTTACATGTAATGGATAGTAAGGAGTTCATATAGATACATTTCCCAACAATTTTAATGGAATTTGGGTTCATGATACAAAAGTTTTTCTTGAATGTAAATGAGGAGAGAGAAGTTCCTTTCGGAATTTCGGCATAGTAACGGGTGTACATGGGAGGATTTTAATGAGAGAGAAAGGGGTCTCCCATCATTAAAACATAAATAGGTCAGTATGAGGGAGGTGAGAAACCATACCCCAACATTCATAATTGAAATTAAAAGGGAAAAAACAACTTAAATAAAATTGGACAAAAATGAGAAAGGAAGAAAAAAACCCTTACTTGGAAGTGTGCCTCCAAAGGCTAGAGAGAGGCTTGTGAGAAGCTTATTGAGAGATTGGGGAACCTTGGGAAGATTATAGAGACAGTAGGGAAGAGGTAGGATGAAATCCAAAGGCTTTGAGTGAGGAGGAAGTGGGAGCTTGGGTGAGTTTATATAGGAAAGGTTAAGGAATTCTTAATTATTTTGGTTTGGGACCCCTTACATTAAATTAATCCAAACCACAAACCATCCCATGGTTTTTGCCCCTGGTTTTTGGAAAATGGAAGAGGAAAACAATATTTTATAAGTATATAGTCCGAACTTCTTAAAATAATGGGGTTTCTTATGTGGAGGTGAGTCACACTCCCATGGAAAACAATTTAAAAAGACAAGGTGTTTAATAAGTCTTGAAGGGTCCATTAATGATTCAAAAATTAAGTCAAACAAAACCAAAATCACATTATTTTAATGGTAAAACTTATATTGGCCGAACATCAATATTATAGTATTTTATTACATCACTATTGGGTCATTATGATGTCAAAAAACACATTATATATTTAAACGGTATTTAATTTTTACCCAAAAATTTGACTGTCTCAGAAAATTATGAAAAATTCACCATTGGATAATTTTGATGTCCTGATTCCAAAAATAACATTAATTTTATCTAAATAATTTAATAAAATGTTAATTTTCACTTTTAAATTAAAAACTGACATTTATCGAAAATTCATGGGTTTTGACAAAAATGGCTTTCAAACCTTCACAAAAATTATAATTGTATTTATAAAATTATATGATCATTTATATATAATAAAATTAATTTAATAATAATAATAATAATTTATTAAAATATTATTTAATTCAAAAATTCCTTAATTTAGTAAAATAGATTTCGTAATTAAATAATAACTAAAAACACCATTTGTACTTTAAAAACTATTTATAATATATCAATAATGAAAAGAAATTATATTCATTATTATATAAAAAATAATGTACATGAACATAGTACTAGAGATTTGTTACAGAACCCCTTAAAATAGTCGCATAAGACCTAAGGGTAAGGTGTACGATGGTTACAGACTCTTGGGGTGGCTCAGATAACATCGCTCGAGTGGTAATTTCTATCAACTTCCACTTTTCCCACAGACGGTCCCGTTCGAGCTTGACATGATGAAGCTTATCTTGGGCTTGGTCAAGAGAAAAGCCCAAGGATGCCACCTCTTTTCCAAGATCTGACAAATGGGCTTTGTATGAAGCAATTCTACTGGATGAGGCCATCGCTTCTTTCGTCTGAGTAAATTGGATTTGTTAAAGCCCTATATTTATAATAATCATGTGATCACTGTTCAAAAGCTATATTGGAAACGGTCAAAATTCTTAACATAAAACCAAAGAATTTGACATCTTATAAAAACATTTTTCATAAAGAGACATTTAACTAGATCAAGAGTGATTTTTCATTAATGAAACTTTGGGTCGTTACAGCTCAGGAAGGAAACTCTCGACCAAGAGGGATTTCTCTAGCACCCCCGTCTACGTCGGGATGCTAAGTGAGATCATCGGAGCTCTGATCTCTTGCATGAGCCCCTGATTGAAGGTCTGGGCCTTGAAGAAAGGGTCCCGAACCATATCTATGGAGTAGTGCGAGAGGTCGGTGAACCTCAATGAGTACTGCACCACCGTCATGCTACCATACTGTAGATGTAGTAGCTCCTATATCTACACCACACGAAGGGTGGTTGGTAAAAAATCCATCTAGAATAGGCTCTCGAAGTCTACCTAGAGTTGGTTTGACCCGTCATGAACCTGAAGCATCAGGCTCCACCATCGGCCTATTGCTGCCTGAAGGAGAATCACGACAAGGATCACCATGAAGTCTACTAGTGTCCCTACTAGTAGGAAAATGCTCACCACAGCCTCCAGCCAATCCTCAGCCGCTTGTGGGTCCATCTATCCCCTGAAATTGGGTGGCCTCTGGCGCTGGAACTCATGCAACATTCTCAATTGGTGTCCATCATCTACTATTGGGGCTGGTGGTATCGGTGGACCAATGGGAAGTAGTACCGCTGGTGCCTCCGTTGGTGCCTCAACTGGAAGAGGGCCCTACATTGAGGCCTCGTCGCTCGGTGGGATGTCAGTGCATACTAATCTCAGGGCTCTAACTAGTCGTCTGTGGGTAGGCATCCTAAAAGAAACAGATGTGACACAGTCAAAAGATTTATACCAGGTGAGCTGTCCTTTTTTAGCTAACTTAAAGAAAAACTTTTGAAAACACAGACGCAATCAGTGTTTTCATGAACTGATTCGGAAATCAGAAGTAAGGGTCCTGGTGTACGGATACCTCGGCCGCCCACACCAACACTGGACTCCATGATCTAAAAACCACACTTAGTACCTTTAACACTATTGATTCACAGAAAAGAAATATCAGAGTCTTAAGTTATGCGGTAGAATAGAATCCTCTGATACCAATTTTTCACAACCCATCCCCCAGGGACCATATCATGACTACCCCAAGCCCTCTTTCCATAGGCCAGGGGATGGAAACTAGCACCAAAGGCAAAAATCCCTAATCTGGGAATGATTTTCCTTTATAACTACAAACAATCACAACATAGTACACAACTAGAAGCAAAATACTAAGTAAAACTAAATACAAAAGAAGTGCTGGAAAGTAAAAGGGCCAGAAATACAAGCCCCAGAGGAAAGTACAAGTACATATGAAAGCAATTACAACTCAAGAAAAGTAAAGTAGCTACTGGGTCATCCTCCAGGGGTTCCTACCTAAAGGGTAGGTACAGATGGTCTCTTCAGCACTCTCGTTCGTCCATCTCCTCCGTGTATCGTCACACCGAGTGGTCTACCTCTGGGTACCACCCAGTCTTGCTACTCTCTGCCTCAGTCAGCACTGTTTGTCGTCTACAACCAACACAACGAGGTGAGAGCATAGCCCGTGCAGGGGTGAGTATAATGATACTCAGTAGGGACCCCGAGACCCTCAAGGTCTCAAAAAATCCAACAAGGATAAACCAAAAAGTAGTAAATCAACGAATAACCATTACTTAGGTATATTCCCATACATATACATAAGTTATCTAGTAACCCATGCCAATCATGAGGAAAACACAAAAGTCATTGACTCAGATCAAACAAGGATTTTCATTATCGAAACCACGGAAACTAGAGAACTCCTCTGATTTCTAGTACAGTGGGCTTATCGCGAAACCAAGGCACTTATCACTAACCTTGGACTACTTAGGTACTCCTCCTATCGAGTACTATGGGTTTACTTCCAACTACCAGGCACTCCTCCGTTTTGGGTCTGCCACCAACTACAAGGAACCCCCCTAATAGCCTGCAGAGGTACTCATCCTGTCGAGTACAGTAGGTCTGCCGCCAACTACCAGGCGCTCCTTCATAGTGGGTCTTCTGCCAACTAACAGCCCTTCCCCACTGGGCTAGTCGAATCACTCCGAGTCGAAACGGTCAAGCAGTCATTAGGTCTGCTAGCTACTAGGTCTCTACACTCTGTCTGCTCGTCACCAGAAGGATCTGCTCCACGAGCTATTGGGAAATACACCAACTATCTCAAAGTGATACGTAGAATTATCTCAAATGTCTACCATGTCATATGGGTCTCAGCGCAACAGACGACACGTCAATCAGACGCCCGGTCTGTTAGTTATTAGCCTTTTAGTCCTGAGGGACCCGGTTTGATTCGTGTATGATCCAACCAGACCGTAACTCAACTATACCCCGAACTCTAGTGGGATATAATCAAAGGGACAGATATGCTCTAAGAATAGAAGCACTGCTAACGATTCATTAAACGGATGTCCAGTGCCAAAGTTATGGCCAAAGGAAGTAAAGGGTCGGTAATGGGCTAGATTCCGATCTGACCAGGTCGGACTGACTCGGCCCAACCCCGTCTGGGCTGACCTGGTCTGGTTCGACCCGGTCATACTCACTAGGTCTGACCTAGCCCATTGGGTGGGGCAGCCCGCTAAGTTTTGACCAGGTCCGCTATGCTCAACCCAGCGGACCGCGAGGGCAGTTTGGCCCAGGCTCGGGGCCAGTTCGGCCCAAAGAGTTGTGAGGGCGCGGCTTGGAACGGCTTATCCCGGAGGGCGTGGTTGGGCTGGTTCGGCCAGAGCATCACGAGGGGGCCAGGACACACGCTCAGTCGGGTGGCTGTGAGAGAACCAGGACGTCGCGGGGGTGCCGGGCAGGCCGCGAGTTTGGCCGGGGCGCAGGGTAGGGCGCAACATGGCACCAGGGGCACCGGGCAGTGCGCGAGGCAGCTCATCGGGGCACGTGCAGGGTGCTGGTGGGGCCAGTAAGGCCGCGACGCAACACACAGGGGCGTGGGCGGCACGCGGGGGCACTGAGTAGGGCTCCAGGGGTGTCGGGCAATCCCCGGGGCAGCATGTAGGGGTGCGGGCAGCGCGCATGGGTGCTGGGCAGGGCGCCAGTGGGGCCGGGTATGCCACATGGCTGCACGCAGTGGCGCGGGCAGCGCGTGGGGGTGTCGGGCAGGGTGACGGCAGGGCCGGCTGGCAGCAGGGTAGGCCGCGGGTTCGGCTTGGGCGTGCACTGGGCAGGGCAACAGGAGGCCACTGGTGGGCAGGTCAGGCGCCGCGCGACGGGCTGTGTTTGGCCGGGAGCACCGGTGTGCCGCGGGGGCGGCTCAATTAATGAAAGCCATGGGTATCACGGCCTTTTTCATCACTGCCTTCTTTGTTCAGTCGCCTCGTCGTTCTTTCAAAGAAACAACACAACAAGAACGGCAGAGGAGTCATGCCATGTTGGTTTGGCCCGCACCCTCCGTGTTTAGGGTGGTAACAATTGTCTCAACAAGAATAAAGGAGATGTTCTTCAGTTGTTTTAAAACCACGCATCGATTCCTTTCTAATCCAAAGAAGAGAAAAAGAAAAGGATATTACACTAGAACAAAACCCCTACCATTGATTCGTCGGTCGTCGTTTGTCGTTCGTTGACAGGGTTGCAGAAATAAGACAATGAAGTTTGTCATTCTCCGTGTTCGTCACACACTCCCAATCTAACCTTATGTGTTAGTTTGTTGATGACAATGAGGAGGGAAGTTTCTCTATGTCGGATTGTGTCTGAGGTAGAAGACCGAGGAATAAGCGTTGCCGATGTTCTTCGCGTTCTTCATTTGGAGGATGGTTCTCCCTAGCTCTCCTCTTCCTCCATCCCACCAAAATGAAGCATGCCGAAAAAATAATAATAATAGGTTGTCTATTAGTTTATTGTTGGCACGTAATTCAAACAGAGAAATTAATTAAGAGGCTCAACTTAATAAATTACATGCATTGGCACAATTAATTAAAAGGGGTAGGTGGCACCAATTAATGGTAGGGGAGGTCAAGGGACTCCATTAAGTGGGAAGTTTCAAGGGTTAAAACATCGGGTGGTCCCCACCAAAATTATCCTCCCAAAAGAGGTTATGTTCATGTAGGCCCCACCACCATAACCTCTCATGGGAGGTTATGGTGTGGTGGCCCCCACCCCTAACCTCCTCTTGGAGGTTTTAACCATCGCACACCCAAAGGAGGCCCAAATAAAGTAAAGTTGTCGCGCATTTTATTTTATTATTATTTTATTAAAATCCCAAAACTAACGTTTATTCTCGACCAAATTCCATCGAGGTGAAACTCTTGTTAAGTGAATACCAGCATTGTGAGTTCAACAGTGCCCTCAGATTTCAATTCCGATCACCAGTTCAAAAGTTATAAAAACCCGCTCATACATTTTACTGAACGTACCCAAAAAACTTCATAAATGGATTCTGGGCACACCAGGCCTTGGAATCAAGCGCCGTAAATTTTTGCAGACTCGTAAAATTCCCATGTATTTAAGAAAAAGAATTTCCACGGAATTTATGGGTCTTTAAAAATAAGGTATGTGCCATATATGTGTATATAAGTATGCTATTCTACTCACATCATAAAATCCCCATTCGTGTGGTTTAAAGAAGAACCCCTACCCGAGTAATGCCGAAATCCTCTCTTTTCCACTGGTTTGTGTACCCTCAAGTAGGAACAAAACCCTACTACCTTTTTCTGGTCCAAACAAACCAAGAAATCAAGAGGAATCCATTTTTAGGTTTCTAGAAGGTAAGGGGATTCTATTAGTTTTTAAACTATATTTATTATCAAAAGTTATAAATTATATATTTAATTTCAAAAAACCCTTATTTTTTGGGATTATATATATATATGTATATACTGTTTCTAATTTTAAAGTTTGTATGTGTATTATTTTCATATTAAAATAATTTTTTATGTATTCTAATTATGGGAGAAATTATTTTTAAATTTATCTATGTAAGGGAAATTCATTTATTTAAAAGTGAAAAACTATTATATATATGTATACAATAATTTAAAATTGCATATTTATATTATTAAATCATAAAAATATATACATAATATTTTCCATAGTCATAAAATTTATATATTTCCAATTTAAATTCATGTTAATGGATACTTCAAATCTTATATTTTAAAACCATTTTTATGTAAGGGTTTATATATATGTACATACAATTTTTAAATTAAAAGTTTATCTATTTTAATTCCACTAATTATGTAAGGGGACTTCAAAAATTTTATGTATGTATAATATCATGAAAAATGATTTATTTCATTTAAAACCCCTTTATATTTAATGTATAAGAAATTATTATACAATTTTAAAATTATGATTCCATGGTATGTTTTCAAGATATTATATTTTATGTACAAAAAGAAATTATTATTTTTAATTTTGTACTTATGTAAATGAGAAAACTATTTTCAAAAGAAATTATTTATGATTAATTATGTTGGTTAAAACCTATTATTTTATGTAAGAAATAATGGTTAAGAATACCATTATTCTAATTTAAGGGAATAATATCATTTCAAGATATCATTTTATATACATGTCATTCATGATCATAATTATGGCCATATTTTATTTATTATTCATGAAATTTAATACATATATATATATGTGTGTGGGTGTCTGTGTGTGGGTGTGCATTTATATATGTATAATCGTGTGCCTTAGATAAATTATTTTTTTAAAAGAACTACTTTCAAAATGAATTTTATGATTTTATGAATGAAACTTTAAATACTTGGTTGTTAGTCATTCCTTCGTTAACATACCATGCAATAATGAAAATGATATTTGTCATGAGTTTTGGTAGTAAAAAATTTAGAAGTATATTTATTAAAAAAGATCATATTTATATATATTTATATAAATATAAGTGTGTATATGTAATTAATTTATTATTATGTTTTTAAAGTGTAAAAAATATAGTGAAATATAAATATATATATATATATATGTAAGGAAATCTAAAAATGTTTTTATACAATTATACACTTGAACTTTGTAAACATGAGAGGGAATTTGGGATTGAAACCATCCCTATAGAAGTTTTTAGGCTTAGTCAACCTTAAATGTTTCAAGTGGCCCCATGGTTTTGTTTTCCAAAGAATTTATATAACACCCCGACCCCTCTAAGCTAGAGCCAGTACATTACTTGTGATATTGACATGGAAAGAAGGAATGAAAATCTAGAAGGAACGATCAGTTTAGTAGTCTTGAAGAAACTAGATACATAGATGTAACTCAAATTACATTGGAAAAAGTAACAAAATACAATACATAACAAAAAAACTCAAAACCGCATCCATATGAACTCAAAATAAGACCTTCTCTTCATCACCTGTCGAAGGTAGACAATGAAAGGGGTGAGCTCAAACGGTCAGTAAGGTTAAAAATAGCAGAAGCATCAGTTCAATAATAAATTAATCATAATCAATCTGACATAATCAATACGACATAGTTAGTAAATGAAAAATTAATGCCATTAGTAAACTAAAAATGAAACTGCATCCATAGATTTTGTCATAGTGAAAACCTCATGGATAATAATAATAAATTGTAATGAATAAAGAGAATTATTATTAATTTAAATTCATGTATCTGGTACATGAAACCATAATACCGTAAAATCGGTTTAGTTCTATGGGTAGAAACTCGTCTGATTTTTGGAAACAAACTCGAAGGGTCTGTCGCCAAACTATTTTGTCTCATGAGACCTACCGATGCATCGAGGGGCTATAGCGGGCCCCACCTACCACTTCATATTCAAATCATTCTTTATACATTTATTAAATACAAGAGAAATAATCCATTTCAATATCCTTATATAGTAGAGTATATAGGTTCATCGATATTTCCATAATTTAAATAACATTCCAAATAAACACCGTATGTAAAATAATATACAGTTTAGTCAACAAACATATCCATGAAATGAGATTATGGATATGTAATATAAATATAATTTCAAATTAAAAGTGATCTCAAATGGGTAGTAGGTACACCACATAATAATAATTAGGTGCACAACACAAAGATAGTCACAACGAAAAATGGCAGCTGAGACAAAGTCCCTTACCACAATGTAATCGGTCGAACCGTATGACCAGAACATAATAACCATCAAGTTATTCATTGAATAACATGAATATAAATAGAATAATGTTATTATATATCAAATTGAAGTACACATATACCAAATATAAGAAATAATTTTCGAACAATGGAAATATCACAGAAACAAAAGTGAGATGAGAAACCCCTTACCTTATGCTCAAGGGTGTTCTTTGTTTGTTTTAATGACCTGAATAATAAAATTTAGCTTCATTAATTAATATGTACAGAACCTCCTATATATTTAATTTATTATTAAAACCTTATTAGGTTCATTCATGGCCCTTTATATGGGTTCAATTGGTTCAATTTTCATGTTTTGGAATCATTTTCTCCCTTGGTTTTCATGGTTCGTTACTAGTTTCCATGAATGGAAGTTCATTTGAAACATGGTTAAACATCCAGAATTGTTAATAGATGTTATTAATGAAATTATGGAGATATAAATGATCTTATAATGATTTTGGGTTATATACTATGATGATGATTCATTAGTTAAAATATTAATGATGTTCGTTTAGATCGTTTTAGTGGTTCTTTGATAATAAAAACTCATTTTGTTATATAAATTAAAACCATGAGAACCAAAGAATTACAGAACCATGGGTGATTCATAAAACATATATTATAACCTGTTTCAAACATATAAATAGTTTCATGACCAGACTTGAAAGAATTATTGAAAATTGAAATCACATCGTCTACGATGTCGGTAATTCGACACGTCACAGACAATGTTTTTAATTCCTTGAACAAGTGGGGGAGAGAAGAAGATTAATTATTAATTTATCATGAACATTAGAACATAAAAAATATACAAGATTATGGATATTTAATTCCTATTGGGTAAGAATATATGAAGAAAGAAAAAATAAAGAACTCAAAATAAAAGAATAATTTTGAAATCGCATACAAAAATTCGGCAACCTAACGGCTACGCAACATGGTTTTAGAAAATATTAAAAAAAAGAGAGGTGACAAGGGTCACCTATATAGAAATGAATAATAATATATATTAGATCAATAATAAGAAGAAAAATAAGAACATGGTATTTAAACTTGAAAGATATACCACATAAAAGATAACTTGAAAGGAAAAAAGAAAGAAATTGAGAATTTTCTTACTTTGTAGAGTAACCCTTAGAACATGAATGTTGGGACATTGGGAGCTTGAGAAAAACTTGGGAGGACTAATATGAAAGTATGGAGGCCAGAACTTAGTTGATGGAGAATTTGGAATGAATTCAGTGAAGGGAAGATTTGGTATTTATAGGAAAAGTGAGTGATTATTTTAATAATTTCCAAGGGACACCTCATGGGTGGTTTTTGAAAAACCATGGGCTTGCCCATGGTATTTTCCCATGGTATAATCCACTTGGGACACCTCAAATCTTATTTAACTATTCAAAAGTCGACCAGATTTATGACATCATCATTACATCATTAATGATGTCATAGACAAACCGAAACTAAAAACTGTATTTTTACTATTCACTGAAAAATCAACTCTTTCAGAAAAATTCCAAAAATTCACCCTAACCATTTTTTGAAGTGTATAATTGAAAAGGGAAATAAATTTTTTAAAAATAATTTTCTAAATATTATTAATTTAATTTTTAAATAATGTCATAGTTAATTCGAGAAATAACAATCTCAAATTGCAATTAGTTTTATTTCTCATTGAAAAACTAATTAAGATCTCATTATCTTGTTTCCTTAAGAAAATGAAATAATAATATTATTTACTATTCATAAGGGTCATATTACTATTCATATTACTATTCATAAGGGTATGTTACTATTAAAAAAAAGTTAAGTTTGTTCTATCAGACTCCAAATGACTTATTGATCACAACTCTAGATGACCATTTTTCAAAATTCAAAACATAAAAGTGGAAAATTTATATTTAACGGCTAGGTTTTGACTATATCCTAAATAAACTAGGGTTGTTTCGAAGGAACACAGTGATGAATAGAATTTATTTAACAGAAACATACCATAAAATTTTTGGGGTGCTACAATTCTTAATATTTTCTCAAAATTAACTGGATTATATTATTAAGAAAATAATTTTCAAAATTTAAGTATTTTCCAAGGTATTAGAGGATTTTCAAAGCATAATTATTTTCAAGATTATTGTAATATTTTCAAAGTGTAAGTATTTTTTAATGTATTATAATATTTTCAAGGCGTAATTATTTTTAAAGTAATTTTCAGAATCATATTTTCAAAGTATTTTTTAAAGTATTTTTAAATCAATTATATTTTAAAAAAGTGTTTTCAAAATTATAATTATTTTCAAAGGATTTTTAAAAGTTTTTTCCAAATATATATTTTTAAAACCCTATAATTGTACTTTTGAGAAGTCAATATACATTAGATATTTATTTTTATATGAATAAAAATATTTTTAAGGAGTTCTCAAAAAAGAATTTAAAAAAAAAATTCACTGGATTTTAAAAAACCCCTTTCTGGGAAATTATGCTCAGCCTATGTTTTAAAAAAATAGGATCATTTAAATATTTTAAAGAGATTATATATGATAAAGAGATACCTTGAGAAATGTAAAATAGTTTCCTTTTTTATTTATTGTTTAAACTTTGATAATTTTTAATAGTCATCATTTTACTCCAAATCATAGACTAAAAAAGATCCTTAGATGTATAATAAACTGTATATTTTTAGTTTAATTTTTAGAAAAAATATACAACATTATTTTCAACCATATCTAGAAGTACGAGTCTTGGGGCTTTACAGTTGGTATCAAAGAAATGGTTTAGATAATTTTAGAGACTAGGAAGTTTGGTCAAAAATAGGTTAAGTTTCTAAGTACACTATTTTACTAAAACTTATGTTTTATAACCTTTTAGATTGAGTAAAAATCTAAGAGTTATAATTATACTTTTGAACTCTTAGGTAATTAAGTGACCTTAATTAATATATAATTCTAGAGATTCTTGTTTTCCAAATTTTAAAAATGGAATTTCAAAATTTTCCTTAACTGTGAAAAATGAAATTTTGGGGAATAAATTCCATTAAGTTGGTATAATGTAAAAAACCAGAAATTTTAAGTATAGTTTTAAATTTAATAAATGTTTATTGAATGATTTATTTGTAATTAAAATAAACTAAAGTATAATATAACCTAAACTTAACTGTTTTCCTTAATCAAATTTGGTTTTGGTTATAAATTAAGATATTATTTTATAATTATATTTAGATTCTTTAAATAAATTCATTTTTCTTAAAAAAGTCTAAAACATATAATTCTTTATTTGAAATTTATTTTTTCAAAATCCTATTGTTAGTTTTGAATACATTATTAATTTTCTATAAAAATTAATTTATATATATAGTAAATCCCTTTTTGAACATCATATATAATTTATTTAATTTACAAGCCATTGGTTATTATTTTAAAGATTATTTATCTTTGATATGAAAAAATTATGTTTAGAAAATAATTACTTTTTAATTACCTTATATTTTCAATTTAAAATATTTATTAGATTTTATTTAGTTGTGATATTATTATTTTTGTAATAATATGTAAAAATTATTATAACCCTTATAGTAAAATGTTTCTTTGGTACTTTGTTTTAAAAATTAATTAATTTGGAATTATAAATATCTATTTAAAATGAAATTTACCAATAATAATAACGATTATTATTATTATTAAATGTAAAATGTTATGTTGGAACTTTATGCATTTAGAAGTTGGATATAAAAAATTTTAATGGTAAAAAAATTACTTTTTTCATTCAATTAACTATCCTTAATCTGTCCAAAAAATTTAGCCAAACCTCTATAAAAACTTGGGGGCCTCTCAACACATTGTGGGAGCCAAGTGGCTCCACCATGTGGAGTGTTCAACCCTATATCTGCCTGAGTAGAAAAAAAATATCAGGTCTCCTCACATGAGGCATAACATAGGCTAAATCCCATGGGGTTGTGTGTGTGTGTATAGGTTATGTGGGATATGGACTGAATCATGCATTTATTAGGCTAAACACCTTCTAGCCCATGTATAAGTTCATTGGGAATTCACCCCATTAGACACTTCTATCCTGTTGATGTAACCACTTAACTTATACAAAAGCGTATAACTGAGAATGTCTTCGATATGGGATCATTGGAGTGGGTACTGTTCACCCTCTATTAAAAATCCGATTAAATTGTGATTGCTTGATCAATGTGTCTCGATCATCTGATCATCTCCCAATAATCACTTTCCCCATGATGCTCCTCTCCCTCCACTGGTCACATCTTCTACCACAAGCAACGCCTTACCAGTTCCATCACCATCGAAGTAATACCTTCTATATTTTTTCACCGCATGACACTCTACCATGGTCACCCTTTATATAGTAACCTATAATTTATAATTTCCCCATAGTGAAAATATTTGACCTTTGATCTGCCTTTCAAGATATCAGGTATACTACCATCACCTTTGGATACTCTTGATTCATGAGAATGATTGAAAAAACTTACTTAAGCACAAACATTTATCAATGTTGAAATCAGGTTTTATCATTTTACAACAAAATCTATTGTTTTAAACCCTCAGTTTTTCAGTTATCCATGAATGAATCAATGGTTTTAAAATACCCCTAATTTAAATACATAGTTTTTAAATACACTATAGAGTGGCCATCAAAAATTCTATTTTCTACTAGAAGATTAAACATGTTTTTCCCATATATATGTATATATATGAGATTCTTCTTACAATATAAGAACGCCATTCACTTGGTTTGAAGAAGAAACCCAACCTGAGCCATGACAAAACCATCTATTTTCCCCTATCTTTTCTATTGGTTTAGGTTCCCTCAAGTAGAAAGAAACCTCAGTACCTTTATCTAGTCTGAACACCCTAAGCAAGTAGAAATAAACCATTTTTCTGTTTCTAGCATGTAAGGGGATTATTTTATTTTTTATAAACTATATTTACTTTCAAAAAATTATAAATTAAATGTTTAAATTCAAAAAACCATTATTTTTATAAAGGGTGTATATATATGTATATACTATTTCTAAATTTAATGTTTATATGTGTATTATGTTTATATTTAATTCATTTTTATGTATTCCATTTATGAAATAAATTGTTTTTATATTTATCTATGTAAGGGAAATTCATTTTTTAAAAAATAAAAAATATTATATATATATTTACATAAATTTAAAATTGCATGTTTATATTATTCAAGCATATACATATATATATATATACATGTTATATTTTTAAAAATATTCAAGTATATATATTTCAGATTTAAATTTATGTTAAGGGATGCATCAAATATTATATTTTAAAACCCCTTTTCATGTAAGGGTTTATATATATTAATATACTATTTTTAAATTACATGTCTATCTATTTTAAGATATCTAATTATGTAAGGGGGATTTTAAATTTTTATTTATATATAATATCATAAAACATGTTGTATTTCATTAAAAACACCTTTATATTTTATGTATATAAAATTCTTATAAAAATTTCAAATTATGATTCAATTGTATGTTTTCAAGATCTTATATTTTATTTAAAAAAATAATGTATTATTTTCAAGTTTATAGTTATGTAAATGAAATAAATATTTTTAAAGTAAATTATATATGATTATTTATGTAGGTGAAAACTTATAATTTTATGTAAGAAATAATGGTTAATAATTCCATTATTTCATGTAATGGAATAATATCATTTCAAGCTATCATGTTATATACGTGTCATTCATGATCATAATTATGGCTATATGTTATTGAAAATTCATGAAATTTCATAAATACATACATATATATATATAAGCATGCGCATTGAAAAAATAATTCCTTTGAAGTAACTAATTTAAAAATGTATTTTACTTGTTTATGAATGAAACTTTAAATACATGAGTGTTACTCATTCCTTTGTAAACATCCCATTCAATATGTATAGGATATTTTTCATTAGTTTTGGTTATACTAAATTTAGCAATATATTTCCTATGAAAGATCATATTTATATATATTTATATAAATATAAGTGTTTATATGAAATTAATGTATTTTTATGTTTTAAATATGAAAATAACAAGTTATATATATATATATCGGAAATGAATGCTTAATTTGTTTTTAAAAAAAAATCACTTGACCCTTGTAAACATGATAGGGAATTGCGGTGTAAACACATCCCTCTCAGAGTGGATAGGCCCAGACATCCTTTAATGTTTCAAGTGGCCCCATGGTTTTAATTTCCAAAGTATGCTTAATATTTTATGAAAAATCACTTGATTATTTTATAAATAAATTTATTTTAAAAGCCTAAGTACTTTAATAGGTATTATATAATTTTCAAAGAGTATGTATTTTCAAAGGTATTGTAATATTTTTGATGAATAAGTATTTTCAAAAGTACTATAATATTTTAAAGTCTTACATATTTTCAAATTCATTTTCAAAATAATTTTTTCAAAATATTTTTAAAATTATTTTTAAATCTATTATATATTTTAAAAGTCAATTCAAAATGATGTTTCAAAAATTATAAAGATTTTCAAATTTTTTTTAAATTTTTTTTTAAAAGCTATATTTTGGAAAACCAGGAATCATATTTTTGAAAAGTAAATAAATAAAAAATATTTTTCTGATATAAAGAAAAATAATGTTAATGGATTTTTCAAAAAGGTATTTTTAAAAAGGGTTTTCACTAGCTTTAAAAGATCTCCTTATTATGAAATTATGTCCATCATATTTTTTAAAAATATATTCATGATCATTTAGAATTTTCAAGTATATTTTCTTTAACAAAGAGTTAATGCAAGAAAAGTAAAATATTAGCATTTTTATTTATTAATTTATCTTTAATAATTTGTAATAGTGTTACTTTTCCTTCGAATCCTATATCGAAAAAGATCGTCATTTGTTTACTGGAATTTATATTTTTAGTTTTATTTTCAAAAAAAATATACACCATTATTTTATATGTGATCCAAAAGTGTGGGTCTCAAGGATTTATAATATCATTAAAAATATGTTAGTCTATCATTTAAAAGGAACAAGTCATAAGAATCTTGATTATAAAGGTTATTTTAAAAGTAGTAAAAAATATTTCTTCAATTATATAGGATTGTATATATTTGTTTAACTATATATTTAACAAATATGAGATCTTATATTAAATTTCATGTATTTGAAATGGATAAAGTTATTTGGTTTTGGAAATTAAATTTCATTTTTAATTTTCTACTTTTTCTTACATACTCATTTGATTTTAATAGTTAACTATTTGTTGCATTAAAATGAGTTTAGAGAATAGTAATAAAATAACAAACGGAAATAGTTGTCATCATTCCTTTAATATTATTTTCTTTTTATATGAGTTTTCTCAATTAAATATTTTACCTTCAAGTTGTTCATAAAGGTAACACAATTTTAGGACATTATACATTTACAAGAATTGAAATTATTTCTATTTGGTTTTTGGAATAAAAAGGGACATTCCCTTAGTAATTATATTTCTTATTATCAATATTTTTTATTATTTCTCTTATCATCTTCATTTTTGAAATTATATAATTATTATTATATAATTTCATGTATAAATAATGATCATTATTATGTAATCTTCTTATAAAGTAAAATTAAATTGGGGATTTGGGTTATATATAACCATAATGAGAGGTTCTTCTTGATATTTTTTTTATGTTCTCATAACTATATGTTTTGTTCTAGAAATTAGTTTTTTATTGAATTTAATACTTTTTCTTACCAACACATTTGATTTGAAGAATTAATTATTTGACATTATAGAAGGACATGGGAAAATGGTAATAAAATAACATACTCATATAGTTGTCTTTGGTATTTTAATATTATTTTCTTTTTATGTGATTTTTTACCAACTAAATATTTCCCCTTTAGGAAATTCATAAAGTTTGAAAAAAAAATTGGCCATTATGAATTCACAAAAAATGTATCTACTTATAATGGGTTTTAGGTATAAGAAATATTATTTCCCTTAATAATTGTATTTCTAATTATTCTTTTTATTATTTACCTTATTTTATATATTTTTTAACATATTTAATTCTTGTTATATAATTTTAGGAATGAAAAATTTCCATTCCTATATTAGCTTCTTCTGTAGTAAAATTAGATTGTGAATTTTGATTTTATATAACCATAATGATAAGTTTCTCATCTAGGGATATTGAAGTGATTATTATCAATAATTAACAATAAACCCCCTTTGAGTTCATCATTCATATTCTATGGATAGTATCTTCAATAAAAGAATTAGTTTCTTTGGACACCTCAATATTTTAAAATTATATTTTATGAGGTTTTTTTACTTGTCCGTCCTGTGTTATTTTGTAGAGTTTGAATGTTGTATTTATATATATATCGAACATATATGGAACGTATACATATATACATAACATATTATATATATATATATATTATTTTTATACATGTTCGGAATATACATGTATATTTTTTTTATTTAAATAAAGAATTAATATATTCTATATATATATATAACTTTTATATCTTTGGTATGTTAATAAATTTCCTAAATATATATAATTTTATTAAAACATGTGAAATCCACTATACATGTCACCTTCCCCTTCCTTATAATCCAAGATCATAAATCTATCCATGATGTCCTTTTTATGGTGTTTTCATAGTTTATTGAACATGTGCATATTACAGAACATTTTTTTTGAAATGTATGATAACATTATATAAAACTATTCCTTTTGAAAGTTAATATATGATCATGTTCATAGATTTTAAGCCACCTAAGATATCCATTTTATTTATTATTTCTTGAAAATAGAAGTAGATTTCGATGTTATGACTGAAACTTTTTTACTTTAGCATGGATAAAGTAAGTCCATATTAATTTCACTTTAAATAAACCTTTATTACCATTGATCCTCCCTTATCTATACATGTACACACATATTCCTAGACTTTATTATAAAAAAATTAAAATACAATCCAATCAAGATCAAACTATAGGGTGGAAAATATAACTATCATTGAGCATTTAAACTTATATATATATATATATATGGTTTCCTATGAGCAATGAATAATAAATGTGGGTTTTTATCACATTTTCCATCCATAAATAACCTTCCACACTTCTTAGTACTTAGAGAGTATCCACATGCCTTGGGATATGACTTTTTCAAAAACTGAATATATTCCAACATGAGTTCTTTTTAACTTTGTTACATTAATTTTAGAACATTAGAAGATTACATCACACAAATTCAGATGACGTCATGTACATACAACATAAAAATATCAAGCTTTGTAAATGTTAATATATGAAATGAATAACTTTATAAAGAATGTATAAACTTGGATATTTATTTTAAACTAGCCTAAAAACCCATTGGTTTTAAATATTCCTGAAAGGATAAAAATATTTAAGTATTCTACATCATAGTATGGAACTTGATCATGTAGTGGGAGGTATATAGAAATTTAATACACCTATTAATTAAGTTATACTTTTTACATTTTCAAACTCATATTTCTTTGTAGTGGTAGGTGGATCACCTTGGAATAATTTTGTTGAACATGATATTTAAAGAGAGATGAGGTGTGATTTCAAGGTAATGATATATTGTTTTAATTACCTATAACTTTTTGGGTTTTCTTATACTTTATGATTTTTTGATTTTATTTCATAATTGCCTCAATGAAAGGTATTTATGGTTGTTGATTTATATCAAAATCCATCAATATGTTATTTTTTTAGTTAATTACTTAATGGTTCCTTTTTCATTATATTGTTTTTTTGAAATGTTAGTACACAATAAGGGATATAGTGATGGATTTAAAAAATATACAATATAATTAATTAAAAAAATTAATTATAGTTTTATAAACACTTTTATTAAGGTATGGATAATGAATCTTAATAAAAAATTATGATATGAATTTTAAATATTTACACTAACTTATGAAATCTCCATCTTAGAGTTACTATAGTCATCATTATTGTCTTATTTAATATTTATTCGAAAATTATTTTTGTTTTATTGGATGATTATTTCCATTTTTACCTGAATATATTTTATCAATATATTTTAATATATTTTCGAGCTTGTTTTTCTGTGTTTTTCTTACTTTGGGTATATCATTTTTTTATAGTAAATAAATGGTCATTTTCTCTTTCTAATTCTAATATTTTCTTTTGAATCATTCAAATCAGGGTTTAATTTCATTATTTTAGATGCATAAAAACTTCCATTAGAATTAATAGTTATTAAAATTAATTAAACTTGTATTTATGAAATATTATCTTGACATATTCCAACCTATTTTACTGCGTTTTTTCTGCTTCAAGTATTTCAATCCTCCCCCCAATAAATCAACCATAATCTTTTCCAAGTTTCTATATTATTTTTTCCTTTAAAATATATCATAGAAGGTCCATATTTATTTATTGGTTCATGAAGAAACTTCATGTCATGGTAATAATTATTTAAATTAATTAATCTTTCTGGTATTTTTTAAATTTATTGAAAATAAGTGAACATCCCATATTCGTTGGATTTCTCACAAAAATTATTGATCCTCTTTTCCCAATTCTAATTCTATTTTTCCAATTATAATCTATTAAATAAGGTTTATATTTAATTATTGGTTATTTGAAACCACTTCTTTTCGAGTTAATCTTTATTTAAATTAATCAAACATTCCTGTATGAAGTATATTTTTTTATATTTATTGAAATTATTCAAACATCAAAATTCATCATATTTTTAATTCAACCCAAATAAATCAGTTCATTATTAAAAATTATCAGGTTTTTTTATATCGGCTTCCCACATTATCAATCATTTAGAATTTTTGGGATGGGTATAGATTGGTTATCCTTACTAATAAGTTTGAGCTTTCACTTAGTAGATCATTATCACCAAATTATATGGCATTTTAGTTGAGTGTTATTATTTTTTATAATTATTTATGGATTTTTTTGTTTCTATGATCATCACTATGATATATTTTTTCAAAATATTATCTTAGATAGAAAATTATATCAAATTTTGTGCATAAAAAACCCATCTCTTATTTCTCAATGTATTTTCTTGGTGAAGTGGGTGTTTAATGTTCTCTATTTTTAGAATTTTCATTTCAATAGATGATAGGTGATGTTTGATGACTCCATTTATGGTGGTTCTCCATGATTTATATAATTTCCCCACTTTTATAATGTTTTATGACAAAATATTTTTAGTCTATTTTTATGTTTGATTACTATATATTTTACTTCGAATCAATTTTTGTTGTTAATGTTCTTTTGTGATATTAGTTCATAATAATTACAACAATATATGTTTGATGTATGGTCACACATCTTTAATACTAGTTATTATTAATCACTTGACATGTGAAACACCTTTTATGAATTTATAAAAAAATATCATTTACTTATTTATAATCGAACCATTAAACTCGATCCACTATCACTCATTGATATTTACTAATCCTCTAACATTGACTATTTAATAAGTTCCAATCCATTATTCTATGATAAATTTAATAAATATTAAATTATCAAAACTTGAAAATAGAAATTTATTATTATTTAACTCACTTATTCTTATGAATAACTTGAGATTGAATTGTGTCAATCAACCAAATTGAAAAAAAAATATTTATTTTAACTTTTTAAATTCATTACTTGAATTTAGATGAGATTAAGGATAAACTAAATGTATGACCCTCTAGGACTCTTTATTAGTGGAATTAGGAATAACCACCTAAATTCCAATGTTAGAATCTAGCAACATGCCAAGGCTCCCATAGATAAATATTTTAATTTCATAATGATGCCCAATTTCCTATGAATTCTTACTGTATAATGAAATCCATTTATTATGATATCTCTAATCAAGTTGGTTGCATAGATGTGTAATAAATCCATATGTTGGACGTTTACTTATTTTTATTTTCTGTAAATGAACTCTTCCAAAAAAACACCATGGCCATGGATTAATGTGGGAAGTTCTATTCCCATCAAATGGTCTGAGATATCAACTTTCATCAAGGTACAGAAAGAATAAATCCTTTATCACATTATTCATTAATTCAACATCACCTCTATCACAACCAAAGTATCCTACTTTTTCATGATAACATGTCATCATGGTTTTTTATAAATACTTCAATTTGTGCAAATCATGATATCCATTAATCATAATCTTAAATTCAAATGATCAATATACATGTCCATATATAGAAACATCCAATAAAAAATAGAAATATGGATTTCTTATTAATGAATATGTTCTCATAACCTAATATCATATATATTACCAAGGGAAAACACCATGAGATGGTGTCTCAATGTTTTATGAGCCTCATACACAAGATATCTTGTATTTTTTGTTTCCCTTTAGAAAATAACATCTCTTCATAGAACAAACATCAAGAATAATTTCATGGAACCTTGAGGATCTCATACTTGAGGGAAACTATTATGAACTTTTAGTGTGATATATATTCTTTTTAAATTATCACATAAAAATTTAATTCAGAGGAAAAATAATAATGTTATAAAAAAACTTCATTAATAAAAAAACAAGTGATCAATTACTAAACAAGTTGGTTCTAGGGAACCAACTCTAATAGACTCTCACTTGCACTAGAACCAACTGACAACAAATTTTACTCATCCCACTACCGAGATATTTTTTTAATCAAGGGGTCCACCATGTTTTCCTTAAAAAATACTCTACTTGTAGCAATTTCACTTCATCAAGAAAAATACCTTAATAAATGAAACTTTAGAAGTATGTTATTTTTCTTTTAGTATGACCTCGGTACTATGTAGAGAGAAAATATTATAGTTTTATCATAGGAAATTTTGATAGGGTCTTTATTATTAGGAACTAGATCAATCTATTGAGTAAATTTTCAAATCTATAATACTTAATTAGATGTATCGGAAGCTGTAATATACATGAAATTCACTATATAATCGGTGAAAACTGGCCACTTTGAACTCTTCCAACTCATAGATCCTCTGTTGAGACAAAATATATATCCATACTATGACTTTAGATCATTATGATCTATCTAAAATCTTGCATATATGTAACCCTTTATGATTACAAATTAATCTTCTCAATATACTATGAACTTATCCTTAGTTTTCCTCAGATACTTAAGAATGGTTTTAACAATATTCCAATGTTTTTCACTTGGATCGTCTTGATATCTTCCTGCCATGCTAAAAGAATATGAAATATTAAGCCTTTTATATAATATTGAATATATGATATAACCAATCACAAAAGTGTACGGGATATTACTGATTATTCACTGAAAGTGGCTAATATTCATTGTTAAGATCTTAATATTAATGTTTTTAAAAGTTCATAAACATCAATTTTAGTCCAATTCAGAAATTGAACTTCATTTCCCATCATTGTGCAATTCATGCTTAAAATGTCAATTTGGGCCCACTCAATAATTTGCTTGTGGAAATTACAATATTCATTATTTTAATTTTAAATTTTTGTATATTATTGATCACTTTTTTTGTAACATTTTATCTTTTAGGTCCGATGGATGAATCCCAAAGAAAGATGGAGAATTTTGCGCCTGAAGACAGAAACATGCTGGAAAAAGCAGAATGGGCCTAAGGCCCATCAAACAAATGTGGGGCCCATAAACCAAGCCCAATGAGGCTCAAATTTATACATTAGAAATATAAAAATATGAGGATCATTTTATTAAACTGTGGCCGGAGCTAATTTTGATGTTTTAATGATGATAAAGGGATCTGAAGTTGAGATTTAAATGGTGGACTCGTCATTAATGCACAGAAATTCGTCCCACCATTTCGACCATAACTTTCAAACGGCTGAGCCAAATGTCCTAAACTTTTGAGAGAATATATAAGACACATGGAATAAGATATTTTATATTTATGACACCTTCGGATTCGGCCATATGAAGTGTCAAACGCACACGTCAAAATGGAGGACGAATCTGGACAGTTTTCCGGGTCAACTTTGAAACGTCAATTTCCTTTTGATTTTTCACCCTCCTTTTGACTCTCTTAATTGTTGGGGGGTGAATTTATTGTTGGGGGTGGACATAAGGCTCATAATATACCAATATAAGGAGCTGGTGGTGAATGGAATAATCATCTAACATTTTTCCTTGAATCTAACATTTTTCTTTGAATCCATGTTTTTCTTTCATCCATTGTATTTCTTTCAATTGTAATTTCCTGCTTTCAATTTCTAATCGCATCATCAAGTTTTCCCATGTAAGTTTTTCTTTCACGTTTATTATTTTAATAAAATTTCTTCTTCTTCTTCACTTTTTATTTTCTTTTTCTTCACACGTTGATACCGTTGAATCATTGTGTGAAATTATTCACACCAACACTTGTGATTTCAATCACACAACGGTGGAGTGTTCGTTCTTTTAATAATTTTCTTCTTCTTCAATTCCACCCCCGTAAGTCTACATCCCGCTTTCATTGGTAGAATAGCATCAATGGAGGGCTAACCTCTTAAGGGTTGATCCAAGGGAGTAGCAAGGTCATGGATTGAATGTCATTTCATGTACTTAATATTTAAATCTATTCGTTATCTTAGGATTCTATTTGATGAGTTACATTCTTTCTCATCTTTTCCAACTTTAACGATGACACATTTTGAGTGCTAGTACGATCTATTTCCTTTGAGTGCTCATTAAAGTGATCCTTAAAGTGAATTAGTGATTACCCTTGGAATTGTGTAGGGATTAAATTGGTGAATGATTTGGAAGAATTATCTCATTGTTTGGATATGTCTTGAATTAATGACATGAAATTTTCTAAGAAAAGAAATTCATCCAATCCATCCCAAGAAAAACCCTAAGATCAACCCACCATCAATAATTTTTTAGTTCACATCATTTTTTATTATATCTTATTTAAATTATATATTTAGTTCTTCAATTAAAATCTACCTCAAAGTTGGCCACTTCATAGCCAATCCATCAATAAATCATAGCGTCTCAAGGTTACTTCTTCGGTCCCTGTGCATTCGATCCCTACTTGTACTCCAACGACCGCTTTTACCAGTAGGGTAAATTTGGGCGCAACCACTTACTATTTATATATATTTCATCTTGTTTGTAGGGATACATTTTCTTGGAAATATGTTTACTACATGCCACTGAAACCAATCCTCTATTTGGCTATTCTATAATAAATATATTCAGTATCTAGTCAATATATGTTGTTTTAATTATAACATGAAACATCTTGGATCTATCACACATGATATTTATCCTTGGAATGTATAACTCTTCACATAATTCCTTCATGGATAAGAACTTTCTCAAAAATTCATTAACCTTTTAAAAGGCTAGTATATCACTTCCAATTAGTAACATTTCATCAGAATATACTATTATAAAAAACATGTACTCCCACTAAACCCTTTGTAAAAAATTGTATCACATTCATTCTTAATGAAACCAAATTCTTTTATGGATTTATTGAAATGAATTTTCCATAAATTTGATTCTTTCTTTAACCCATATATGGATCTATAAATCTTACATACATTTTTATCATTCCTTGGAGTTGAAAACCCTTGTAGTGTTGTCATATACACATCCACTTCAAGTTTTATTTTAAGGAAAGCATCCTTGACATCATTTTCCCAATATCATTGTCATGGTAAGATGCTATGGAAATCTGTCTTTTAATGTATTTCAACATGGAAACATGATAAAATGTTTCTTCATATTCAATGCCTTAACATTGTCTAAACCCTTTGGCTACTATCTTTTCTTTATAGGTATTTAATTTATGTTACATGTACAATTATTTCTTGAATAACCATTTACACCCAATGAGATTCACATCAAATGGTTGATCAATCAAAACCCAAACTTTGTTTTCATACATGGATTCCATATTAGTATTCTTGGCTTCTTACCATCTTGCAGCTTCAGATCTCTCTAATTCTTCTTTGTAGGAGATAGGATCATCATTGTCAATCCATAATGAGTCACCATCATCAATGACTAAAAATAATATCACTTTAGTTCTCTTATCTCTCTATAACTCATGTGTTGTACTTGTGTCTCAAGAAAAAAAATCTTCTATGGGGACCTATAGAATCAGTTCTTATACCAAATCTTGTTTATCTTGATCATCGAATTCATTGAATTAAATATTTATCATATTATCCTCATTGAGATTTTTTCCCTTTCAATATATATATACTATCTTATGACTGTTACTTTCTTATGTGAAGGGTTTTATAGAAAGTATCCCTTTATTTAATTTGTATTCCCTATAAAGATACAATTTATGCCATAGTATTCAAGTTTGTTGATTGTGATAGTATTAAAAAACTCCTCAAAACCCCATACATGATCATATAAAAATATAGGTTTCTTTTCACTCCATAACTCAAAGGTTACATTTTTTAGACTTTTGTTGGTACACATTTAGAAATTATAATGTTGTATGTAATGAATATCCCCAAAGGGATAATGGAAGGATTATGTGAATCATCCTTAAACTTAACATTTATAATATGGTATGGTTTCCCCTTTCACTAAAACCATTCCACTATGGTATATAAGGTGAACTGATTTAAGATAAATTCATATACTCCTATATAATGTTGATAAAGTCTTGGTTAAGACATTCAACACCTCGATCCAATCAAAAAGATTTATCTTATTACTAATCTAATTATCAATCTCATTCTTGAACACTTTTAACTTCTTGATGTATTTATACATATACCGTTTTAAGGAGATATAACCATACCAACTTAAGTAATCGAAAAAAGTAATAAAGTATGAGAATCCACCACTAGTTTCTACTTGAAAAAGTCCACATAAATTAGTGTATACTAGTTCTAGAAAATCTATGAAACTTTTACCTTGACCATTGAATGGTGGTTTGGTCATATTTACTTGTAAATAATTATGAAATAGTCCAAGTTTATGGATCTCAAAAGAGTCTAAGTAACCATGTAGATATATCTTTTCCAAATGCTTCTTGTTAATATGACCAAGACGATGATATAATGACTGAGTGTTATGTGAGCAACACATTTTTTTATAAATTTCTAAATATTTTATTTATTTAATTAATATCTAAGGTTCATTATTCAGTGGTGTTTTACCATAAAAAATGCTATCTTTATGAAATTACAAAGCCTTATTTCTAAAAATGAAAATAAATTCATCAATATATAAAAAAGAAATGGAAATAGTGTTCTTGGTAACACTAGGAACATAATATAAATTTCTGTAAAACCAAAATAAATCATGTTATAAGTGTGAGATAGTTGTCTCTAATGGCTAGAGTATCCATCCTTTCTCCATTGTTATCCCGTAGATCCACCCCATCACTAGTAATCTTCTGAAATACATTTAGTTTCTATATTTGTATATAAAAATGAGGACCACAGACATTATCTAATACCCAAATTGTTGATATAGAATGATTACACTCGATATCGAATGCACATAAATATTCCCCTTTTCCTATTTTGAGGGGTGAAATTCCTCTTCTATGGGCCCTGCTTGACATATGAAAAAATACCATATCTTATTTCTTTCCTTACTTTTGGGTCATCTTCTACATGGAAGGATGGTTCTCTGGAGACTTAGAGTTAGAATGAGTCTTCAATGACTTTTCTTTATTCTAACACTTCTTATTTAATATATGGATAGTGGGTCTATCATACCCCAAGTCTTTATCAACTTGGATAATAAGTGTATGAAGTTCTAGAAGTTTTTTATCACTATTTCTTATATTATAATTTATAATAAAATTGGATAAGTTCATAGGTAGTGAGGACATAATGAGATCTATACACAGCTCATCAGGCTTCTCAAAACCTAAGATTTCAAGGCACTTAGTATACCCAATCATCTTAACTACATGTTCTTCTGCTAGCACTTAATCTCCAAGATTACACATGAATAGTGCATCAGATTATAATATCTCCCTACTCTCATCTTCTCTTAATAAAGATCCTAAAGGTGATAAAAAAATTTATGTGAGTCCATAACATCATATTTATTTAGAATATCATTGGATGTAGAGGACAGAATAACACATTATATATTCATAGTGTCATAAACATGCTTCAAATATAGAGATAATTCTTCCTGGTTAGCCTCTTTGGAAATAAACTCAAGAAGTGGAGTTTCTACACGTTTAATTTATATTTATTTAGTAGCATAATGCACAAGTGCCTATACCATTCTTGGAAATTCACACTGATGTGAAGGTTATCCTTATAAAGTATGGATCATAGTGATATTGTCATATTCATTTGAATTTCCTTTTATACAAATTAAGAATAAATTATTAGTACGCGTTTTGATTACCAAATTGGATTAAAAATTTAGATTTAATTAAATTACATTAATCTCTCACAATTTTTCAAAACTTAATATATTTCACCATCTATTTTTTAATCTCTTGTCACTTAGATATTCTAGAGGTAAAAATCTATATACCACTTATCATAACCCATACTTGGGTTGAATAAGCTATTAAAATGGCTTTAGGTAGGCATAATGTTTCAACTACATTAACACGCAGTTCCTCGATCTGTTGAGTGGAATCTCCAATCCTAAAATCCTATTTTAATATTTCCTCAGAACTTACCTATTAGTTACACCATGTATTTCTTGGGTAATAAATCCTTTTTGTAAACTAAGTTATGTCAACCAAAATATTATTGCTAAAATTTCCATGATAATGGAAAGTGCTCTAACTTGGGTTGTTCAAGTACTTTGAACTATGAGGTCATTTATAAATTAATTTTTTGAAGGGTATACTGACTTAATATTTTAGTTGATGGATTTTACCCTTATGTGAAAATCCGATTTTATCCCTTTACATGTATTTTTAATATTAGGTGGATTCAATTTAAGTAATTAACCATGTATGATAAAACATTTAGGAATAATTTTTTTATATTTTATTCAACATTTAATTCTTGTTAGTTTAGTTATTAGTTGATCCTTCAATATCTATGAACATAAATAATTAACTAGGACACTAATATAAATAAAACATAAGTGAAATCATCATGATACTTTCAAGTGTTTAGTTTATCTAGAAAACGATAAACTAACCATCCAACCTAGGGGAAAACACCTTGAAGCGCAACTTAGTTCATGTTGTAGCATTTCTTCTTCACCCCTATGTATTGAATTGATTGGTTTTTCCTTAGATCCTAGTCTAGGACCGCCTCCTCTCTCATGGTAGATTTATCCTTACATATGATTTCACTTACATGCAAGTGAGGGGATCTAATGAATTAGATAAAGGGGTTTTACATAAAAGAAACCATGGGCACATAGACCCTTATATAATAAGGATTAGAGGATGACATGTAGGCCAACAATAATAATTTAACCATAATAAATTAAAAGAAACTAATCACATACAATGTCCATTATAATATCATGATAATCCATACATCAAGAAATGAGCATAAATTTTAAATCCATTTATCAATTACTTCAATTCATTATTTAATTAAGATAATGAACTATAAATTAATCTAATTAATTTAAATTATATTAATTCATCCAAACATCCTTAAATCACTATCTTCTATAATTTTAAATAAAATAATTTTTTCAAATTAATTTAGTACACAGGTGTACTTGGAGTCAACCACGTGTGTTCCATAAAAATTTTAACAAGGAAATTAATTAAATATATAATTTTTAATCCCTTAACATGGTGTGTACCGTCGAATGAATGACACATAGAACACATAATCAATATGTTTAATTATATATTAAATTATTTGTTTTATGAAAATTTTAGAACACCATCAGAAACAGACTACAAAATATTTATTGTTTTTCACAATGTAAACTTTCCTTCTTCCCATATATACAATACATGCCTTGGGACTGGGCATGTTCCCTGCCTATGGAAAACATTGAGGTACACGCCATGTAGTCTAACTTAAAAAGTGTGTAACTTCATATTTTTATGGAATTTCTATCCATGTGTCATGTATCTGATACAAGGATCATTGGAATACCCCATGTTCTCATCCATAATAAGATATAAACTACCTGTAATGTACAATTCTTACATGGAGTATAGTTCTACATGTCATGTTCCAGTCTCTCAGGATCTACATGTTGGTCCACTTTTTTCAGATCTCATATCTGATTGAGTTGAATCTATTTAACTTTATTACGAGATCCACATGTGAAAATAAAAGTACAGAACATGTATATAGTAAGTACATGCCATGTACTTTGGTTTTTTCTAGTTAGAGCCTTTATAACCTTCATATAGTTTGAATTGAATTCTTCTTCATTTTAAATTATTAACTGATTATTGTTCCTGATATTGAAAAAAAAGGTAAGAGAAAATAATGTCGAATATTAAACTGAATTATTTTATGTAAATTAAAATGAAAACACATGAAACCAATCAATAAATAATTGAAAATTATAAATTAAATATGTGTTCACTCTAATACCACATATAGGTTCTGAGTACATTATAAGTGTTATTTGATGGTATTACCAACTAAAATTGTAGTTTTAAATCACATTTAATCATTTATTAATTTGATAAAAACATCATGTCCAATGAGAATAGAATATTATTTTACTAGATTAAAACTTCAAAACCATAAGAAAAGAATCTTTGCATGTGATTTATAATTAATTTTATTGTAGATATGGAATTACCTCTAACTTGTAATTATTATTTTACTGATGATATAATTAATAATATATTTTAATACTATTGTTTCACTATATGATCCAAGTTAATAATCCCTCTAGAAATGATCCTCATGTGAACCATACTCTCTAAATGTAATCGTAGAATTATTTAGTTCTAGCACAACTGATTCTAATCCCTTACATTGTTCATGGTTGATTATAACATTATTCTTATCAAAAGAAGAAGAATTCTTGATGATCCTTCATTATCCTAATATGGGATGGGATGAAAAAACTATAGATATCTTGATCTCTCTCTAGGTCTTGATAGAGTCTCACTCTATCCTTTGTGCACACCAATTTTTTTTAGAAAGTGATATAATTAAATATTTACTATATATGGTTTAGGATTATAAAATTTCACACTAAATACTTTACATATTTAGAATTCTTAATTGATAACATTTTCAATAATAATAATAATTATATTATTTTCATTACATGTTCAAAACATTTTAATAATATATAAATAAGTTTCATTTATATTATTTATAATTGGACCATTATAATCATCTATTCTCCCTCATTGACATTTACCAATCCTCAAATAATGACTATATAATAAATAAATCTCACTGCATTATACTATGATAAATATAATAAATGTTATATTACCTAAAAATGAAAATAAATAATAATTATTATTTAACTCAATTATTATTTCTAAAAAATTTTGATTAAATTATGGAGATAATCTAAACTGATTAAATCTTACTTATTGTAACTTGTTAAATTAATTAGTTGAATATAAATATGATTTTTGATACACTAATTGTGTGAAAATTTATTCATTTTTCACAGTGAAATTATTTATAAACACATAAAGTCCAAGGTTAGTGTACAGAAACATTCCAAGGATCCTAGATAGAAAGAAGTTAACGTCTTAATGACATCCAACCTCTGATAAACACTTTCTGTGTAATACAATATCTTTATTGTGATATCTCTAATCAAGAAGGTTTTATGCTCATGTCATCAACCTATATTCTAAATGTATCTTTCTTTATAGTTTTATAAATTAACTAACCATCCAAACACTATATCCAGGGATTTATATAGGCAATTATAGTCCCATAAAATGGCCAATGATATCAACTTTCATCAATGAAAAATAGGGATAAATCATTTATTGCATTATCCATTAATGAAATATCACTTATTATAATCCTAATGTATACTACTTCACAATGATAATATATCATAATAGTTTTCATCAATACATAAATTATTGTGAGTTATGATATCCATTAATGAAAATATTAAAGTCTAAGGATCAATACAAACATGCTCATATAGGAACATCTAGTGAAACATAGAAATGTGAATTTCCCGTTAACTTATCTATTCTCATAACTTTATATCATGAATATTACCATGTTAAAATACTATTTGAAGGTTTCTCAATGTATTATGAGACTCATAACCCTAATGGTGTGCATCATTTGTATCCCATTAAGCAATATCATCTTGACATAGTACAATGTTCAAGAATAATGTCATGTAACCCCTATGTTCTCATCATAATGGGGAACTATTTTGAACTTTTAGCATGACATATATTCTTAGGAAATTTTCACATAAAAATTTCATAAATATGGAAAATAATAATTTGATAATAAAACTTCATCAATAATGAAAATAGGTAATCAGGTATTAAATGAGTTGTTTATAGGGAACCAACTCCAACAAATCTGTCTTTTTCTCAAGTATATAGTTAATCCTTTTACATTGAAAATGTATTTGGAGGTTAAGAAGAATAAAGAGGTGATTTAGTGGATTAATTCATGAGGATTCTTAACATAGTAGGGGAACCAGTAAGTTTCCTAGGTAGAGAAGTTGACAATATAAGGTCTCATTCCCTAGGGTCTTCATGCTTTCGACAAGTCGGGAGTTAGCCTCAGCCGCTTCCTTTATAGAGTATTGGGGATAGTGGTTTTATTTACTTTATTAGGATAATTGGTCTAGTTTTATATTTTTTTAAATTCATGGGAATCACTAAGATTAGTGACCCAAGGTTATTTGAACTCAATATAGTGAAGTTAGATAGGTTCTGCATCAGTCTCAGCGGTGGCTGCCAATGTGACCATTTCAGCAACATGGGCAGGAGGCTTATGCTCTTCTGAGAGGATATGAGGTAGGTATAGGTAAAAATAATGATATTAATAATATTTTAGGACCATGTATTAAGCATGGTTGTGTAGGAGGTTGTTATAAGAGAGGTATAGGAAATATGTGTGGCTAGTTTCATGTAGTGGAGGCAACAACACCATAGGGACTAGAGATTGTTATAAGTATGATAATCTTATCATCCATCATTGTTTTTTATTTGTTTGATATAGATAATTCAAACTCCTTTGTTTCACACACATTATTCTATGCTCTGGGTATAGATATTGAGAGTTTTATCATGCTTCTAGTGTTGAATATTCCATTTGGAGGCCAGAACATCTTGTTTTGATGTACATCAGGTGTGTAGACTAATAATGGATCCACATAAGTTGTTCGGGGATCTGTTCCTACTTTATATTTCGTTTTATAGTGTATTTATCAATATCAATTGATTTTATTCCATGCATTCTATTGTCAACCACTTCTAAAGGAGAGTCATGTTCTTATATTTCGATGGCCGGTGTGCGGTTTTCATCGGTGAGAAAAGTTATCGGTGGAAAGTAGAGGCATGGAGCCCCTTCTTTATTTGATGACTAAATTGTCTATGGAATCAATATATGAAGGGATAGATGATTATTTGATGATTTTTAGGGATTTTATGGATGTTTTTCTGTGGATTTTGTGACACTAACCTCTAAATGCGATGTTGAGTTTAGGATATACTTACAGCCCGGTACTTCTCTGATTTTGATGGATCCTTATCAGATAAAACCTTATGAGTTATATAATCTTAGGATTCAGATAGATGATCTAATGTAAAAGGGTTTAATATATCCTAGTGTATCATTTTGGGGTTATCCTATTTTATTTATCAAGAATTAGGATGGTAGTCTGAGGTTTTTTATAGACTATAAAAGTTTGAATCATTTGATGATCAAGAATCTTTACCCCATTCCAAGGATAAATGGTCTTTTTTCCAAGTTTAGGGGATATAGTTTTCTTTTTAAGATTGATATATAGGTTGGGTATCACCAATTGAGGGTGAAAGAGGATGGTGTCTCAAATACTAACCCCAGATGAAGGTATTGGAACTTCATGTTCATGGTTATGTTTTTTGTTATCATGAATTAACCAGTTATTTTAAAGGGTCACATGAACTCTTTGACCCATGAATTCATAGACCATTTCATAGTCGTCTTCCTTGATGACATATAGATCTACTCAAAGCTAGTTGATTATCATTTCAATCATCTCAGAATTTTCCTCAAAGTTCATTGATTCCACCATCTCTATCGAAATTTATCCAAGTGTAAGTTTTATACATGATAGGTGAATTTAATTAGGCATGTGGTGTCCCATAAAGGTATGGTTTTGGAAACATAAAAGATAAAGGAAGTTTTTTATTGGGAATATCCTAATAATTTTTAAGAGGATCATAACTTCCCAAGCCTTACGTGGTATTAATGGTGGTTTGTATCCAATTCCTCAGGGATTTTGGCCTTGATGAATATGTTGAACAAGGGAATAAGATTTTATCTAGACAAATCAATATCAAGAAGTGTTATACTATCATAAGGGGAATTGGATTGTGATATAGTGATTCAGTTACTATAGAAGGTTGTGATGTTTTAGTTGTTTTATAATGCTTCATATTTGGGATTTGGATGTGACTTGATGAAGAAAAAATTGGTGATCTCTTATGGGTCTACATAGTTTTTTCCCCACAAGAGTAACTGAGACATCCATGACCTGAAGATATTAGTGGTTGTGTTTTTCATTGAAACTATTGTGACATTACCTCATAGGGGAGTTATTTGTGCTCTTCATGGATCATAATATCTTGAGTTACATATTTTCTTATAGTAATCTAAATATATGGGAATGGAGATGGATGGAGTTTATTCAGGACTATAACTTTGATATCTCTTACACCTCAAGAAATGGGAATTCCATAGATAATGCTTTGACCATAGATTAAGGATGTTGTTCTAGTGTTTCAGGGTGCTTAGAGAGAAATTAAGGAGGTAAAATCTCTGTACTTATATGTAGGATTGGTTGATGATAGAGGTTTATTGTTCAATATTATAGTGCATTGTTCTCTAATGAAATAGGTAGATGAGTCTCAGTGGGGAGAATCAGAGGAAGAGGTGATGCATGATAGTTTTCTACATGTTGATTATTTAGATGGGTGGTAAGAGGATAAATAAAACTATATGTTTATTAGGGAGATAGTTTGCTCTAGTGGTGATGTTTGAGGGATTCCTTCATGAGTTTCCTAGCTCACCTTTGGCGGTACACCCAAGGTTATCCAAGATTTATAGTGACTTGAGGGTATAGTTTTGGTTGCCTGGGATGAAATGGGTGGTGGGAGAGTTTGTGGTTTGATTTTTTCTTTTCAAGTAGGTAAAGTCGTGTTCTTTGTGGTTTAATTTAGCCTTTGGATATTCCTAAGTCGAAGTGGGATGAAATATCAATAGACTATAATGACTCAAACTTTTATAAATCATATTCCTTCTTTAATTGAGTAAATGCCCTATTATGAACGGAAGTTATAGAAAACACATGTACTAATTTGGTTATTTTGGACCCTTACATGGTCTTAAAATTTTAAAAGTCCATTAAACATTATAAAAATTGATAAAATATCCATTTTAAAGTTCCCTTTAATATTAGTATATTAAGGTTTATGATAAATTCCATTTGGCATAGACAAATGAAGCAACAGCCTCGACCAATGGGATCATACCCTATGTAGCCCATTTATCAGGGCTTTTTAGAGAGATATCATCACTAGGATATTCCCTTGACAAAGTCCAAGATGATATTAAAAAAACTGAAGCATGATCAAAACTATTTATGAGATAAGGTTAATCTCATCAAGATCATGGCCCAAACTATGTTCACCAAACAACCCAATGAAAATCTCACAATTACACACCTTTCCTTTATAGAATTCACTGGTCTAATAAAGGGATAAGTATATATACCCCAGAATTATGAATTTATATATTTTATTTTAATAAAAAAATAATTAAATTTATCCCTTTTTAGTATTACTTCTTATAAAATTAAATAATGAGATTGATAAAAATTATATTTTGATACGATGAAAACCAAATTTTATTTTTGGGAAATATAGAGTTTCAATCAAGACAAAAAATTTGAGGAATTAAATAATATTTTAAATAAATAATTTTTTAATAAAATGAATTATTAAATAATATTTATTGAATAAAATTATATTGTAATTTTAAGGAGTCAAATTTAATTTTTATAAGGGTCGGAAAACTGTTATTATAAAAAAATTAGTACTCTTCAATAAATGAGGATTTTATAAATAAAAATTTAAATAATCATATTTCATGAATTATTTTCATAAAATAAATAATATTTTTTAACGAAAAAATTTTAAATTATCTAATGGTGAAATTTTTATAATTTTCTAAGACAACCCAATTTTTATTAAAAAAATTAAATCTTGTATAATTATACAAAATATATTATGACATTATAAAATCCTAAAAGATACATAATAAATCCTATAAATTGAATCCATGATGAAAATTATGTTTCCAATTTAAAATAATGTGTTTTTTAATTTATTTTATTAATTTTATGAACCCTTAATGAATCCTCCAAATATTATATTATATTTTAAGGTTTTAAAACAATTATTTATAAACATGACTCACTTCTATGTAATCAAGGGAATTATTTTAATGTGTTTGATTATTATTCATATAAAAAAATAAAAACTACTCCTCTTTGGTGGAAACCATGGGAGAAATGGTAAGGTTTGTGGTGTTTATTACTTTATCATATAGATTCCAAAACCTAATATTAGAAATAAATAAATAATTTTCCTCTATTTTTATATATAAACCCACCCAACCTCCAATTACTCTTCACTAAAACCCCTTGGATCACAAATTCAATCTTACCTTCTCTCTTTATATCCCTCCTAAGGTCCCTCCATGCTCTTAAGAAACTACTCCCAAGCTTTTAGAATCACCCTATCAAGGTAAGGGATCCTCTCCTTCTTCTCTTTTTTCAAGCACCTTATTTGTATTATTCCAATTAAATTTATAATTTTTCATGTTATTTTAATATCACTATTACCATAATTAGGATTTAAAATTGATTATATACTTTTTTGACTCTCATTAATCCATTCTATGAATCTTTATGTACCACTTTTATTATGTCAAAATTATCCTATAAGATTTCATAGAAAACAATTCTATAGTGAATACCCATATCCATTTCCACTAAATGGTATCCACCTATACATATCTATCATTAATTTATTAGGGACTTCTATTTAGGTATATAACACTCCTTGATCAAGGGATTAAAAGTGATGAAATACATCCTTATTTTGTATGATCTATGTGGAATAGTTATGCATGTACATGATATGAATGTGATGGGTCGGGATGGAATTATATAGCCCTATAATTAATTGGGTAATGTTTTTATCTTAGGATATTCTATGTATTTTTTTTGTTAGGTTATACTAATCACACTATGTTATGTTTTGTTATAGGTTAGACATGTCTTATTTTTATGATGTCATGTTATTTGTTGTTTCCACATTCTTATGTTGACTTTATGTTATCATGTTATATAATGCCCCATTGTTCAAGATTATTATTATCACCCCTATTATGTTACCTTGATATGCCTCTTAGATCACATTTACTATTTTACCTTATTCTATTTTTTTATCCCCTTATTGGGTTTTATATATCACCCCTTTTTTATGAACATCCCTAGGTCGTCCCATAGAATTTTAGAATATCCAAGGAATATAAGAGAATGTTTTTGAGATTTTATATATTGTTGTTTTATTTGTTTTTATAATTTTTTATGTTATGTTCCTAATTAACAAAATACATTAGGCCTCTTAGCATTATTCGGCGGTATTAATTGTATTTTGTTTTTGTAAAAAATTATGAATTAATGTTTATTAAAGATATGGGTAATCATGTGGAATTTGTCAAAGGGTTACCATAATCTTAAAGATTTTATTATTCTATCTGGGTAATCATGGATTTGTTAAAACAATCTAATCACTTCCTAGAAATCAAGGAGTTAGTCTTCATGGATTTTTGTGCAAGTAGGTATGTGGATGACATAGTATGGCATCATAGAGTCCCTAATTCCATTGTCTCATATCAGGATGCTTGTTTTACCTTGAGAGTCTAGAGTGGATTGAAGCATGCTTTTGGAGCTCATTTACACATCAGTATTACTTTCTACAATCATATGGGTAGGCAGATGGAGTGAATTATCCCGACATTGGATGATATGTTGCATGCATGCATCTTAGACTTTACTGGATATTGGAAAAAATGCCTTCCTTTGGTAGAAATTTATTATAAAAATTTGTATCATTCATCCATTCTCATGACCCCATTTTAGTTTTTTTATGAGTATCCATTTCATTCACCATTGTGTTGGCACGTGGTTGAAGATTCATTAGTTATTAGTCTCGATGTTGTGATAATTACGATATAATGTTTCAAGTTTTCATAAGAGGGTGAAGGAATTTCAAGTCTAACATAAGTCTTATGTTGATTATAGTATGAGTCCCTTAGTTTTGGAGGTTAGAGACCATGTGTTCTTTAGAGTCTCCCCTAAATGTGGGTAGTGGAGGTTTGGAAGGAAGAGTACACTCTCACCTTAGTTTTTTGGGTCTTTTGAGGTGTTGGGGTGCATTGTAAAGGTGGATTATCAGTTGGAACTCCATCTAGGATTAGACTGGATTCATGATGTCTTCAACATCTCTTAACTCCATCAGTTTCTTCACGATGACTCTCATTTCATTGACTGGGAATAGTTGGATATGGAGGATGATTCGATGTCCATGGAGTGGCTATTGGAGATCCAATATCATTAAGAGAAGTTTTTATATATTTTTTGTATTCCTTTGGTTCATGTGTTGTGTAGGAATTTTGTCTTTTAGGAGAGTACTTGGGATAATTTTGTGAAAATGTGTTCCTAGTACCTAGATTTTTTTTGATTTTTCCTTGCTTTGCTTTTATTTGATGATGTGATGTTCGGATATTTCTAGTTTATGAGATGTTACCTTTCTCAATTTTATGTATTTTATAACTTCAAGAATATGGAGAATGTAAAACCTAATTTCTAATCAAGAAATTTTATACCATAAAATAGTTAAAACTATGATATAAATTCAGTTCCACAAAAAGTGTATTATATCTTAACATGGGAGAGGGAATCCTTGATTTGTGTGCATGGGTTCATGTTTTGTGATGCTTGTGGTTATTGGTTTTGGTAGTTTGGAGGATGATATATAGAATATGGTTATGTGAAAATGTCAGTAAATTGAATATGGTAAAGTTGTTTGGTAATGTATTTTTTAGCGATGCTTGTGGATGTTTTCATTTGGTGGGTATGTTTAGTTAGTGGTTGTGTTCGGTTGTATTGATATCCATGAGAGGTATCTCATGGAAATTTTTTTGACCTATTTCCTTTCTAGGTTATTTTTTATTCTTGAGGGGGAAAATAGTTTGAGAGGTATCTGATATGATGATTGTGGCCTTTTTAACCATTACTTTGTTGTAATTATGATGGTAGAGAAGTTTGTTATATGTACTAGGGAGTTTGGAGGGAGAAAGGAGGAGCTGGTTAGAGAATCTAGATGAGAGGAATTATAAAAGTGGTTTATGGGGAAACATCATAGGGGTGTCCAATTTATTGTATTATGGATGGTTATGGTGTATAAGGTGTTGAATGATTTTTGGGAGCTACTATTATTTTGGGGGGTAGTTGCACCATAGGGAGTCATTGTGGCCTAACCCCCACTCAGTAGGTAATGGTTTCAGCATAGAGACCTAGGATGTAGTGTGGAGTCCTGGGGTTTTTTGTGGTTATTTTATTTTTAGGTTAGTTTTTTCAGGGAGATTAGATGTGTCATAGCACCCCTTCCAATTTTTTTGGATCCTGTAGTGATGCAGTCCTAACTGTGCCATGGTGTTATCCCTGGTTTTCGAATATACAGTATATGAGTATCCATAGATCTTGAAGGGGATTTTACCAGCACCACTATATTGTGGATGAGTAGGGTTTTCCATGGTCTAGTGAGTTTTTTAGAAAATATATGGTGCAGATCCTCGACTAAGGTGTGGTTTTATTTTTTTTAAGCCACCTATAAATTATAAATCCCTTCTAACTCGATCACTTTTCAAACCTCTATCTCATTTATTTAGAAAAACAAGTGTTCACATTGGATTCCTTTAAATCCCTAATAAGTTTATTTGAACCCTTTCCTTTTGGATTAATCCATGGTGGTTTTAGGTGAGTTTCCTCCTTTTCTTCCTCGGGTTTCTCCATAATTCTTGTCTAGAGATTTATTTTCTAGGGAAACATGTGGTTTGTGTAGTGTTCTTATAGGATAATGATGTGTCTATTCTATTCTAGGCTGGTAAGTGTGTTCTCCTTTATTGATGTGATCAGTGGTGGTCCCTCTCTTACTTGAACCTCATGAATCAAAACAAAAATCCTAGTTTGAGGTAGGGGATCCTTCATTTGTCGTCTTCTTATATCATGTGGGAGGGGTCATTCTCTTGTTTCTCTTCGAGAAGATAGTTTTCAGAAACCTAATAAAAATAATGAATTAGTAATTTTAATTTCAAAGGGTAACGGGAATGAAATTTTGTTCTTTATAGCCTTTTGATGTTATTGATATTGTGATTGTATAAGCTTGATGCCTTGCTAAAAAACATGGTTGTTGGGGGGGATATTTTTGTGTTGTTATTATTAATATTATGGAAACCTTGTTGTGGGATTTTTTTTTCATCACCTTTGATGATAATAGATAACCACTTATAACCTGATATTAAATTGGTTTCACATGGAAATTATGAATTTTATAGGAATTCCCTTAAAATAAATAAGTAAAATTGAAGAAAATACCCTTATTAAATATGAAAAAATATATTAATGATGCAAAAAGAGTTGTGAATTGTGGTTATGATGTATGGGTGGATGTGATGGTAATTTTTTATGATGTTTGGTGGTGATGTGTGGTTCTTCTATGTGGTGGTGATGTGTAGCGTGGATACACTAATATGTCGACATGGTTTGTGTTGGATGTGTTTAGGATGTTGATATGGTTATGAAATAGTGGTAGTGTGGGGTTGGTTGGCATGAGGATTATTTTTTTAGTGATGTGTTGTTTTTTGTTAGTTTATTAGGGAGTGATGGAATTACATGAAAATGATGAATTGAAATTGAATCGGTTGAAATGTATAATGAATGTTGTATTAAAATGGGAAGTATGACTTAGATGGTTTTTGTTAAGTATAAATAAAATGGGTAGAAATAATGAAATAAATGGGAAATAAAATAAAAGGGTTTAATGAATGATTTTGGTCGGTAATGGAAAATATGGATATTTTTTTGACTTGAAAGGAAAGGTGGAATGTCTCATGTGGATTTTGGCTTGTTGTGTGGTGTTGGGAATTCAGATTTGGTAGTGAAGGTGGAAGATATTATAAGGTTTAGTAATGATATTTTGAGATTATTATGCATGTGTTTTAAACCCATTGGTTGGGATTTAAATTGGATTTATATATGTTAATTTTAAGTTCATTTTGATTTATATACATAATCCGACACATTTCTAGTACCACCTCATGAAAACAAATTTTTTGGGGGTGTTATTTCCCAATATCCTAGCGGTGAGGGTGGATATATTGTTTCCATTTCTTCCCCACCCTTGTTTCTAGGTGATGTTGACAATTATTGGTTGTAATGAACATAAGACAAATGTAAATTGTGGTGATTTTCCTGATATGGTGATATGGAGTATGGTGCGGATTGTGTATGGTAGGAGGAGGGAATTAGGTTGATGTCCTTAGTGTTCATGATACCCTGCTACTCTATTTGGGTGGCTATAGATGGGATGAGATGGACCATGTCTATACCGGTGAGATGTGATGTGATGAGAAAGCCCATGTTTCTATGGGAAATATGTGATTTGGTGAAATGGCCCAGCTATCTGTGGGTGATATGTGATGTGATGTGATGTTCCAGGTTTCTATAGGCAATATGTGATGTGATGTAATTTCCCAAGTGTCTGCGAGTAAGATGTGATGTCATGTCATGTTAAACAAAAGATATGGGATATCTAAAATTTACAAACTTGGGGTGTGAGAGTTTCAAATTAGTGGGAAATCTATATAGGGTACCCTTTTTATTGATATGATTCATATTATGATACTATAATTGGATTCATTATTTGGGGACAAATTAATTGTGAGGATGGGTTTGGTTAGTTGACCTACTTAGGTGTTGTTGGTTCTACTATTTTCTCATGAGTCAATTAGTATTCTCTTATTCACATGTTCATGGGAGACTTTGGGTATGATCCCACTGAGTATACTTTTATTCTTATCCTATATACATATAAATTATTTTTTGGGTTTCCAGAATGACTTCATGGACCGTTCATTACATTTATGACTCGGGATTTGGAGTTTTTATTATTCCACTACCTTAGATATTATTTTTGGTACTTATTTAGAGACATTTATTTGTATCAATTTTACTTATACTTTCATTTTGGGGTGGTTTTGGTTTCCTTTTTATATTATTTCATGGGGTTTCTTGTGTTTGATTTATCCTATCTCTGAATATAATTATTATAGAGGGTAATGTCTCTCATTTGTGATATTTTTACACCCTCGGTTCTAGTCACCAACTCAAGACCTACGAGAGTTAGGATTCAGGGGTCATTATCTCTATTCCTTCATTTCAATCCTAGGAGGGGATCCATTGAAGGGAGGGGGTCATGATAGTTAATTATTGAATATGATATAATGTGAATGTATTATTCAAAAAATGTTTATAACTGATTCTTAGTTATACCTTGTTATTTCTGTTAGGTTTATTATTGTTGAAACTGATGAATAATGAATCAGTTAATTAAATACTATAATAAAAAATTATATAATTAACGTTTTTGGGACTATTAACACCAACCTTATTATTATTTTATGTTTTCTAAGATCGTGTGCTTAATGTTATAGCCTTGGTTTCCCCTGATTATTATGTGCTGGAAATATATTTTTCCCATATATATCTTATTTGGGAGGTTATATCCTTTCTATTATTTTATGTGTTTAACTTTTATAGATATAATAGATGGAATGAGTTGAGATTAGGGATTTCCTGCTTGTCAAATGGTTTTGTTAGAGTTATTAATTTTCCAGTTCGTTTAAGTAGAGAGTTGGAATTTCCAAATTTTCTTATTACTTGATAGATGGTTTATTTAATGATTGGTTGTGGAGACTTCTAATTATCCACTTTAGTCGGCCTATGCATCGTGAATTCATCTTTATTGTGTTAATTTATGTTGAGTCCAATAATACTATGATTATTGAATTCTAAATGAATTAATAATGAACTCATCATTTTGAGTGGTTTCAATAGTAGTAATGATATGTATATTAAATGAAAACCATGGGATCGTTAAATGAATGGTCTGGGAGAATGGGGTGTAAATATCTAAATTGGAATGTGAAATATAAAATCAAATTTTCTTATGAAAAAATAGAATGAATAAATTAAAAAAATAATGGGATTAATAAATGGTTGGTAATTTCAAATTACTAAATGAAGATGATTAATAATGTTGAATCTCGATGCTTGTGTACTTATATGTGATATATTTCCCAAGACCTAAGTGATAGCGGTTAGGGGTCATGTGGGATAATATTTGAAGTTGAGTCTTTGAATTTCTAGTTTACAATAGTTTTGTTTTGTGATATACAGTGCATTATATTTTATGATTTCATCCACTCCACCACTTGAGTCAGGTGGGTAGTCAACTCCAAAATGTTTTGGGTTCCATTTGGTTTCCCCAACATCTAGTTAGTGAGGGAATAGATAGTTTAATTATTTATCTTCCCCACTCTCTGTTCATATTAATAATGACTAAGTCATCCCGAGCATAACATACAAAAATATTACATCATTTTATATGAATATTCAATACATTTTACAATAATACACTCCCCAAAACCATAAAGGTTTAGTTTATTTTAATACTATATATAAAAAAATCATTTCATGAAGGATATTTAACGTCTCCGACAAAGTCATTCTCTCATAGTACCCTTACTAGACATATCATAATTAAAACCATTTTTCATAATCTAAGAAAAATGAAAATATAATAAATAATGATATCAACTACCCAATAATGGTAATCATGGTAGATATCAATCTATGATCATATAAAAGTATAAAATAATCATATGGGCATAAGATCATACCATAAATTTCAAAGTTCATACCCAGTCAGCAATGGATCATGTATCACGATTCATGGAGTAGAGATTTGGTAGTTAAAAAAATGTGAGTAAAAACAATGATGAATCATCATTAAAAGATCGTGAACCATGATAACTTATCATAAGCATAAGAACATGTCATAGAAATTATAGAACAACCACAAGCATAGAAAATCATTCTATTATTCAAGTTCAATTCCAATACTATCATAGTAGAAAATTCCAATATTGGAAGAGTTTCACTCCTCAATCCATCATTTTCTTTTTCAAGGAATACTTCAATGACTATCATAGTGGAAAAATACATTACTAAACTCGGTTCACTCCACATTCCAGTTCATATTTTCTCATGAGATATTAATAATTACCAAATTCATTGGAGGGATTTAATAGATCCACCTGTAACATAACTAAAACCATAAATATGTGTTTCATAATGTAGAGATCATGTTTTTTCATGTAAGACATTGAAATAAAAGAATAAATATTTTCAATGTTGGAAAATGAGACGACATGTGACTTCGAGACCCGGTGATCCTAGAATTAATTTTATTAAAAAATTAAATATATATTATATCACGTGGCTGAAATTTTTCATAAATAATAAAATATATCCTAAAAATATCTTGAATAAAAAATCTTTGAACACAATTGAATCTGGAGTGTGGGATTTACTCTAGGTGTGACCTAAAGTTGGTCAATACCAGACGTTCAGATGAGACGTCCATTGGAAGGAATATTAGATGAATTAATTAATTAATTAATTTAAATAATTCATATAATACCCAATACCTGATATATTCTATAAGTATTTAATTATAGAAAATATCTAAGGTTGGACTCATGAATCTAGGATCATTGAGAGGATGATTCCACTATTCTTTATTAGCGGATTGATATCGAATAACAACCAAAAACCAGATCGAGGTGGATTCATAGATAGTGACCATAATGGATCTCCCCCCATACTTTTTGAGCATGATATTCAACAAATAAATATTCAATGTAGGGGTAGTTCATTTTTTTATTTGTTTCCACACTCTTTTTAATTAATCAATCATGAATCTGAAAGCTTCATTTATTTCTTAGCTATTTCCAACCTTTACATGAGCCCCATTGATGAATAAATTTGTTATTCAATTTATTATTTATTCTTATACCACTTCTCTCACCCTGGATTCCCCACATTCAATCATTTCCTAGGAAATATTTTCCAATTATGATTATCACCTCTTTTATGGTTCTTTTTCCCTATCGTTATTCACATTCTTTTCATTAGCATGTGGGGTCATATTTTGACTTTGTAGGGTGGGTTCGAGCGCTATCAAACCCTCACATTCACAATACATTGACATGTTATGAATGGAATGTTTATTAAATGATGGATTAGGATAGATTATGGTATGAATGTGAGAAATTTCATGGATCTAGGATTTGAGACCAAGTGCAAGTGATTTGAAGTGTGTGAGGCTTGTGAGGGATTCAGGTGGAGGATTGGAACTCTGATTTCGGACCACCAGAGGTCCGAAATCGACTACCAAAGGATTCTTTACCAATTTTGTGCAGATTTTGAAGTGGATAAGTTAGATCTAAAAACTACATGAGGATTCTAAAGATTCTATGAAAACCTAACTACACACCATGTAGTCTGAAGAACACACAGTGTATAGTCCCCTGGATATGGTTTTTATGGTTTTCATGTTATTTAAATATCACACACCATGTGGGACCCCAAATTCCATTTGACTCAGTGCTGGAATCCTAGAGTGTACTTCGGGATTAGACAGACATGAAAATAGTCAAGAACACATTGTGTACTAGAACATGGCCATTGTAAATAGGAATAAGTAATAGAGCAGAGGCAGGCCTTGGGTGGATGAGACGTGCTATGTAGTACTAAATGGTTAGAAATATTTGTGTTGGTGAGGACATGGATATTCATAGGATCATGGCCACATTCAATTCATACCCCTTACGTGTCATGTACTTCTTAAAAATCTTCCACCAGTCATATCTCCTTTGATTTAACTTGGATTTTGGACCATGAGTATCCCATCTTGAGTGTTTTTCCTTGTAGAGCATGATGGTGTTTTTTGTAGTGGATTTTGAGATATGATGTGAGATGTTATGAGAATAATGATTCTTTAGGTGATGCTCGATGATGGTAGTGATCAAGAAAGATCATTTGAGAGAGAACAGAGTGGTGCCCTCTGGATGGACTAGGGCGTGGATCCTCCACCAACTGAGTGGTACCCCCTGATGGACTATGGTCTGATTCCTCTATCTTTCTAATAAGTGTTAACCCCCTAATAGACTTGGGAATGGGTTATCAACCTACTGAGTGGTGCCCCTTGATGGAATTGTGCATGATTCATATATCTATCTACTAATTGGTACCCCCCTGATGGACGCAGGTGTGGGTCATATATCTACTGAGTGGAACCCCCTAATGGACTAGGGTGTGGTACCTCAATCTACTCAATCTTACCATCCACCGCAACAGACTAGGGTGTGGGTCCTCTCCCTACTTAGTGGGACCACCTATTAATCTAGGTCATGGGTTCTATATCTATTTACTGAGTGGTAGCCCCTGATGAACTAGGGTGTGTCTCCTCTATCGGCAGAGTGGTACCCTTAATGGACTAGGGTTTTGGTCCTCTATCGTTTTAGCAATACCCCCCCCCCCAAACAAACTAGGGTATGCATACTCTACTTATTGAGTCGTAGCCCCTAACAGACTAGGTTTTGAGTCCTCTATCTACCTACTATGTGGTATGACCCTAAAAGACTAGGGTGTGGGTCCACTATTTGAATATTGTGCCCCTTGACTATGCGGAATAATGGAGAGGTTTGGGTTCTCCACGCGGTTACAACTTCGGACAGACTCACGAGATGCTGGGAATTATTGATGGATCCTTTGGAACTATTAGTAGAAACTTTTCCTGGGATAGGCTATGAGATGGAGATTCTATTTCTCTCTAATCTGGGTTTTTTAGGATCATATATCTCTATTGTTATTAGGAATTATTTTCTCTCTTTTTTGGGGGTTGATATGATTACTTCTATCATGTATCCTATTTCTCCCCTTCCAATTTTCAATCATTGACTGGATATGTATATACTCACCCCTACATGGGATTTACTAACACATTTTGTGTATTATGTAGATGAAGGGTAGGTGGGTTATGATTTCAGATGAGCTTAGGGATACCTGGGTGTATTTGACCACGTACGGTGGTTTGTGAGTGGAGATCTAGATCCAAGCCCTCTTAGTTTCTCTTTTATAGCTATTTTCATGTTGGGACATCTTTTTTTATTGGGAAATTATTTTTACGCTTTTCTTTTCATATTTCACTATCACAATCTTTTGTATTTCCCAAGAGGTTACTATATGCATGGTTTTTACTCTAGATGTTGCTTTATTTTATAATTCCTCTGAACTTATGCATGGATATGGTTGGGTTTATGCATATAGGTAATTTAAGTAAAGGTCTTTCATTTAAGTTGTGCATCTTAGCACTAGCCATCAAACCCTAGCTTATGAAGGTAGGCTTAGGGTAGTTGCATATTGGATTTCCACCAGCCAGGAAAACCCATATGGTTTGGGTCGTGACAAATTGGTATTAGAAGTTATTCAACCACTAGATGGCTTTTGTATATTTTTTCCCTTAAGAGGTTTTTTTGGAACTTAGAGAAATTATTTCAATGTGTATTGAGAGTGGATTTCAGGCCAATGAAACCATTATTGGTGCAGAAGTTGATGTATCCATTCACTGGGACTCTGACAATCTATATGTCAACTTGGCATACTGAGACATTGGTTTCAGGGAACATTGGTACATACATCATATATGATTTAGTCCTTTGATTATTATTCTTGATTAACCTCCCCATATATATATGTTTATCGACCATGGTACATCTTCATTAAATTTTTAGGATGCCTCCGTGAAGATATCCATCTATTATTACAATTTAGAATCATGATGCGGATTTCATGAGTGATGGGACCTCAGTTTAGGGTCCATCACACAAGATCATTTCTCTAGGATCACATGTAGCAGCTCCCTCACATGTCAAGTAGAAAATTATACAACTAGAGTAGGCTAGGTATGCATACATGCTTAGAATACTCTGTCAGTTTCAATTCCAGAGGATGTTGAGGTTCTATGGTGATCCAAAACCCCAGGTGGTGAAGGATTGGCTTGATTCAATGATTTTAGTGTTTAGAATTTTACAGAACCTGATCGATCAGATGGTTGCATTAACAACCAATCATTTCATTAGAGAAGGAGGGTGTTCGTGGAGTTTAGTCACACAAATGCATGATGGGTTTGCACTCTCAAAGCTGTAATTCTAGTGGCTATTTCATGAGTAGTATTACACATCGTTATTGTTTTTAGTTCACATTCAATAGTTATTTCAACTTTAATATGGAGGGATGACAGTTTTTGTGTATGTTCTGAGGTTTATTGACCTTATGTGGTACTCTCTCAACATGATTCAAGAAGGTTACTTCAAGGTACAAAAGTTAGATTAGGGTCTATGTAGATAAATACATTCCGATGTATTACCCAATGCATTCCGACATATGTTGGGGTACTATAGCGGGCACTGGTGACGGAGAGATTCCTATATTATAGATTTCATGTAGTAGTAGCTAAAAGTGAACATCACAGGGATGATTCATCTGTAGCAGCTAAAAGGTTCCAGTTAGTAGGGTCTTCTGATAGGATATCACCTCATGGATAGACTTAGGCACGTAGTCAGGAACCATTGGGACTGCGCAGAGGACCATGTCACCCCTGATAGGGTCAATGCTATGCATGTGATGGGTGAGGTCACATGTAATGTGATTGACTAACCCAACATGATAAGGAGAGAATAAAAATGGAATATTTACCTCCTTGGTAGAGGCAGCATTGTGATCATGTATCTCCCAGGCATGGCCAAGGTAGCCCCTAGGGAGGTGGATCTGGAGGAGGAGTAGGTGGGGATCTCATAGGAGGATCTATTAGTGGTGAATGACCTTATGAAATCCTTCCACCACAACTACTAGGAAGCCCATTCCATTCTCAAGGAGCCGGTGGTTGGAGTCATGGGAAGCTACAGGCTATGGAGGCTTATGATACAGGAACTCATGAGATTATTTGATGTATGATATGTGTTTATTGTTCTATTACTTCAGCACTATTAGACACAAGTGTGACTTATTCTTTCATCCACTTACTTCGAGGGAGGGAGTTGAGGTTCCTAGTATAGACGTTATCCTAGAATATTTTTCCTTGAGGTTCCTATAGGGAATACTTCTTTTGATATAATTTAACTACTGGAAATGTGAGCTATCACTTGGTGGAGAGAGTTTTTCATTGGACCTATTAGTAATCACATTGAGATTATATGATGTCATATTAGTTATGGACTGGTTTTCCATAGTCAGATATTATATAAAATGACACCGTAGATGAGTCAAATTCCATAAAATGGATGAGATGATATTATCCTTTGTGGTTGAGATAGATCTTAGGGAAGAATAAGTGGGTCTCGTGAGTAGAAAGAAAGAACTCATCATCCATAATTTTGTGATTTTATCCCTCAACACAGTGGGTTATTTAGGAATCAAAATTCCTTCATTCATGGGGTATTATATAGAATTCTTCGCTGATGATGTTCTAGGACTACCTATAAGGTGGTAGATAGAGTTTTACATCAATTTTCACCCCAGGACCACTTCAATAACTTTTAAAACATATTATATGAACCTTATAGATTAGTGGGAGTTGGGGTGTAGTTGGAGGACCTCTAAGAGAAGGGTTTTATCAAACCCATTATTTCCCCCTGGGCACCTTTGGTGTTGTTCATGAAAAATTCATATGAGAGATTATGGATTTTTTTATTATCATCGCCTGAAACAAAATAAAATAAAGAAAAAATAATCCTTTTTAGGATTGATGAACTATTTTATTAGTTGTGAGGTGTGAGATGGTTTTTAAAGATCGAAATCTGGTCTAACAATCACCAGTATTGTGTTTTCGAGGCTGATATTCCAAATCCAGGATTATTATGTTGTTATAGAAACTATGATTTCCTAGTCTTTTGGTGTGACAAATTCCCACAGAGTGTTTATAGATTTGATATACTAAGTCATCTAGTCATACGAGGACTGATTTATAGTTGACTTCATTGAATACATACTCATCTATAATGTGTTGTAGGAGGAGCATGAAAATAACCTGAGGATGGTCATTGAATTGATTTAGGAAACCCATTTATACAGTAATATCATAAAGGTCCATTTCTAAATCCATGATGTTCACTTTATTTGGCATGTCATTTTAGAGCATGGATTATTTTTGGACCCAATAAAGATTGATGTAGTGGTTTCTTGGGAACCACCCAAGAGTGTGTCTAAGGTGTTTAGTTTTCTTGTATATTCTTGGTACTATGGGAGGCTTATGGTGGGATTATCTGGGATTTAATCCACTTTCACCGCCCAATGATGAAAGGGTAGGTGTTTAGCTAGAATAATCAGTTTTATAGATCCTTATAGTAGTTGAGGTTGAGAATAACAATTGATCTTATTTTAAGACTATTGGAGGAGGGTGTGGAGTACGTAGTGTATTATGATGCATCTAGATATGGGATCACTGCATGTTGATGCAGAGGTAGGCGGTGATCATATATGGGTAAAGACTATTGATATCACACAAGTATAACTACATGACTCACGAAATAGAGTTCGTAGTAGTAGTCTGCATTATGAGGATGTGGAGGCACTATCTTCTACGAGAGTTATTAATTTTTTACTCATACCATTAGAGTCTCATGTATGTATTCATTTAGAGATATTTGAACCTGAGAAAGAGGTGCTTGTTGGATTTCTTATGGTCTATGACTTTGAGATACTCTATAATCCTACAACGAGAAACATTATTGCATATTCCTATAGCAGGTACTCTCATTATCACCTTGTGGAGGAGGTGTTTGAGAAATTGTATTCCTTATTTCAAACCCTGGTAAAGGAAGAGAGTGAATCTTATGTTAAATTGATGGTGTTGACTATTCTATTTCTTCAAACATTAGGGGAGGCTCAGTTGGGATCAATCTATTATGAGGTCCTCTATGACAATGTATCCTCAAGAGATTCACCAGTTGGACTCTCTGAAGAATGGAGTCGCATCATTCTTTTCTCGAGATGAACAGTGGTCCCAATCGTGATGTGAGATTTGGTGGTGAGTGAGTTTAAAAATTCTACTTTGGTTGTATATCCCGGTGTAGGTAAGATGTATAGGGACTTTAAGTAGTAGTTTTGGTTGGTTTTCATGAGGCAGATCTTGGCCAATTTCATATCTTGGTGTCTCACAAGTCAGTAAGTGAAGGCTGATCACTAAGTACCAGTAGGTCTTTTAGAGACTCTTGATATCCCAATGTGAAAATTGGACAACATATCCATGGACTTTGTGATAGGTATTATGTGGATAGATAGAATCTATTATTCCATCTATGTTATAGTTGGATGAATTACTAAGTTAGAACACCTTCTTATAATCAGGGAACAGAGTTTAGTGAAGAGTTTAGGGTAGTTGTACATAGGATATATTATACACCTTCATGGTGTTCCCTTAATGATTATATCCAACTATGATGAAATGTTCATTTCATGGTTGTGGAGAGGCCTACCAGATTAATTCAGGACCTTGATGAGGATGAGTACAAATTTTCACCCCCAAATGGATGGGAATAACAAGTTTACTATCTAGGTTCTAGAGGATATGTTTAGGGACTGTGTATTAGATTTTGGCTAGATCATGGAGGATTAATTACCTTTAGTAGAGTTTTCTCATAATAATAAATATGACCCTATTATTGGAATGACACTTTTCGAGGCCCTCCAAGTCACCCTTATGTTAGACTATGATCGGTGAGGCATCTCTTCTCAGGAGAGGGATAGTGCAGGAAATGTTGGATAAGTACTAGGTGATCCATGAGTGTATGAGAATAGTTAAGAGCAGGCAGAAATGTTATGCAGATCGAGGTCATAGGACCTTGGTGCCTGACAAGTGAGACAAAAGTTTCCTGAGAGTATACCCATGATGAAGATTGCATAGATTCATTTGAGGGCACATGATATCCCTAATGTTTTTCAGGTCATTCGAGATATTGTATAGGGTTGGTGAGGGTTCATACCACATCATCTTACCCCCACAGTTGGAGCGGGTTCATGACATCTTCCACATGTCACAACTAAGGACATACATGAAATATCCTACATAGGTTATTGGCTGAGGTGAACTAGAAATTTAGTATAGAACCACCTTCATGGAATACCTGGTGTAGATCAAGTATTGGTATGAGAGGATCCTATGTGGATGGCCCATACCATTGGTTCAGGTGCAATATCAGTATGAGAGCATGAAAGAGAGATCTTGAGAGCAGGAGAGCCAAATCAACACTCAGTATCCTCACATTTTTACTTAGTTTATACTTTTTAGGGAAAACACATAAAGGATGGAATAATTTATGAACCATGTTTTTTCCTTTTAATAATTTTAAATATATTAAAAAAATATTTTTAGAACCAAGTATTGTGATGAAAGAAATTCTGAGCCCCTATGAGCCCAGAATTAATTATACAAAAATATAGGATATTTTTTATATCACAAGAAAATAGTCTTTTAGAAATAATGAAATATCTCCTAAATGGGGTCTTGAATCAAAAATATAATACCATAGTTGAATCTGGAGCACAGGATTTACACTAGTTGTGACCTAAATTTAGTCGGTGTCAGATGTTCGGATGAGGCAGTCATTGGCAAGTACATTGTGTGAATAAATAAATTAAATTATTTAATTAATTCATTTAATACCCAAGAAAAAATATCCTTTATAATTATGTCTTTATAGACAATCTCCAAGGTTAGCCACACTACCTAGGGATCATTGAGAGGAGGATTCCACTATTCTTCATTGAAATATTGAGATTATACTATGACTGGTGATCGAATCGAGCCATATTTCTAGATAGAAACCACATCGGATCTTCCCCATCACTGGTTAGCATGTTCTTCACCAATGAATGATACAGTATTGAGTTAGTAAACATATTTTTCTAGTTTACACCTTCTTTTTAATTAATCAAGCATGAATATGTAATCTTTTTTTATTTCGTAGCAATTACCAACCTTCGTATGAGCCCCATTGATTAATAAATTTCATATTCAATTTCATATTTATTAATATTTCTTTTTTCTCATCCTAGATTATCTTATTTCAATAGTTTTCCAAGAATTATTGTAAAATAATTATTATCACCTTTGTTATGGTATATTCCCCCATCATTCTCCGTGTTCTTAATTGTTGGCCTATGAGGTCACAAATTGAATTTTCCGAGGGGTTCAAGTGCAATAAAACCCCCAGATTCATGATGGATTCGTGTATGATAAATGGATTGTCAATTTAAGGATGTATTGGGATAGATTGTGGGATGAAGTTGGTAAATCACATGGATCTGGGATCTAGAACTAAGTGTTTATGGTGGGAAGTGCTTGGGGTGTGTGCAGGCTTTGAGTGGAGGATCAGAACTCTGATCTCCAACCACCTTAGGGATAGAATAGACTGCTGGAGTTGTTTTCCATTAATTTCAGATGAATTTTGGGGTATAGAATCTAAATATGGAAATCATTTGAGTATTCAATAGGTTCTGTGAAAAAAAATTCAACTACACACCTTATATCTTGAAGAACATATGACGTGTAGTCCCTTGGCTATGACAACTAGGGATTTCATGTGATTTAAATATCACATGCCATGTGGGACCCCCACACACTATGTTACTTTTTCAAGAATATTATATTGTACTCTAAGAGTACAGATACATGGAAATGTCTAGGAACACATCATGTACTGGCACATGGCCAGTGTACATGGTCAGGGCTAGGAGAGCATGGGCAGGCCACAGGTGGCCAAGACACTTTTTGTAGTACCTTTACATGTCGTATAGTGATTCATGGACCGAAATCTATTTTATTAAATGTAAAATACCATGAATAGGAGTGAGGTCACACACCGCATGGACCACTTACATTCTACGTACTTCTAGTGAATCTTCTACCTCTCATATCTTCTTTGTTTTGACCCGGATTTTGGCATGTAAGTAGTTCATCCTGAGTTTTTATTCCCATAGATAATAATGATGGAATTCATAGTGTATTTTGAAATATGTTAAAATATTTTATGAGTGTGACTCTTATTTATGTGAATATCGAGTAAGTCATTGATTGGGCAGTATCATCAAAGAGAGACTAGAGTGGTACACACCTAATGGACTAGGTAGTGGGTTCTCAACCTACTGAGTGGTACCCTCTGAATAAATAGGGCATGGGTCCTATATATATCTACAAAAATGATACCCCCTGATGGAATAGGGCATGTATCATCTACCTACTGAGTGGTACCCCCTAAAAATATGTGGTTTAGGTCCTCTATCTATATACTACGAGGACCCCCCACCCAACAGACAAGTGTGTGGGTATGAAACCTACTGAGTGGTACCCCTAATGGACTAGGGTGTGAGTATTCTATATATGTATAGATTGGTAACCCCTAATGGGATAGGTAATGGTTTCTCATTCTAATCGGTTCTACCCCCTGATGGACTATGTAATTGTTACTCTATCTACTTTCTGATACCCCCAAAAAACTACGGTGTGGGTCCTATATCTAGTGAGTTTTTCGCCCTAAAAAAACTAGGGAGTGGGTATTACATCTATCTACTGAGTGGTACACCCTGAGGGACTGGGGTGTGGGTTCTCTATTTCCTGAGTAGTTACCCCATAAGAACTAGGTACCAGATCCTTTGTCTTCATAGCGGTACTGCCGATGGACTAGGTAATGGGTCCTCTACCTAATGAGTGGTACCCCCTGACAGAAAAGGGTGTGGTTCCTCTATCTAACTACTGAGTTATACCCCTTGATGGACTAGATAATGGATTCTATACATGGATATTATCTCCTCTAGAGTATATAGCACAGTGGTGAGGTGTGGGTTCTCCGCATGTTTACTACCTTGGAAAAACATTCGAGATGTTGGGAATTGTTGATGGACCCTTTGGAACTGTTGGAAGAATATTTTTATGGGATATTATGTGAGATGGAGATTTTATTTCTCTCTCCTCTGGGTTACTTTTATAATGATATATATCTATTTTTTTGGGTATCCTTGTCCCTATTGTTTTAAGGTTGAGATGATTACTTCTATCGTGTCTCTTATTACTCCCCCTCTAGTTTTCAGGGTGTCCTTCTAGGTATTTATATACTCAATCTTAAAGAGTATTTTCCCAAATGTTTTTTTCTTATACAGATGACAGACAGGTCGAAGGTGATTTCAAAGAAGCATTGGGATACCTGGTGCATTTTATTGTATACAATGGTCAGGGCTTGGAGATTTAGAGGCAGGCTCTCTAAACATTTCTTTTCCAAAAATTGTTAGGTTGGGACATTTATTAAATTTAAACTTGTACTTTTCCCCTTTACTTTTTGGATTTCACTATCACGTTTTTTTATTTTTCTAGAGGTTATTATATGCATGGTTTTTACTCTATATTTTGTTTTATTTTATTATTTCTCTACACTTATGCAAGTAGATGGTTGGGTGTGTGCATATAGGCACATTAGAAAAAGTCCTCACATTTTATTTATACCTTTAGATACTGGTTTTTAGCCTCGTACCTGTAGAAGAAGTCTTATGGTAGATGCGGCTTAATCTTATGTCAATCAGGTGAGCCCTAGTTGGTCAAGTCATGACACACAAGATCATAAAACCTTTCACCAATTCATCCTAGAATAACCCATAAAAATAAATGGGTTTCATAAATATTTCAACATCACATAATCATAATCCATCTATGTAAAGAAAGTGGATGATATCATAAAAATATTCCTTATTTCGTCATAGATTAATTAACCCATGGTAAAGTAATAGGTTTTATAAAATCATCCTTAAAATATTACCATCATAAGAAATAATGAAAAATATATCCCATGGTATCATAAAATCATATCCCCAATGAATTATAAGAAACATAAAAGTATATTCACATAGATGAAATATTCTTATAAAATAACATTCAAAACATTATTTGAAAACATAAGAAAAATATCCTTATCTTTTGATAAAATTTCAAATTATTATTATTAAAATTTTGAGAAATTTTAATTATTTGAAAATATACTAGGAAACTTATAAATAAATATTCTAAAAAATAGTAGTAATGATAGTTGGAAAATATTTTCCTTTGGTAACCATTAAAAAAATATTCCTTTCACACTTTTGGTTAAAAGTCCAAAAGCACCAGGTTTGGAAAACAATAAGAAGACTTTTTTAACAATTGAAAATAAAGTAAAATATTTTTGTAAATTTCACTAAATAATAATTTTATCATATAAAATAACATTCTTGAAAACATTTTAAAGAACATGGGCATGGAATATAAAAAAAATTCAGCCAAAAAGAAAATAAGGTCTACTTTTCTAAAATAAAATCATCATTATAAGTAAGAATGAGAATATAATGAAAGAAAATAATTAAAACCTTATAAATAACTAGATAATAATAAAATATATTATATTCAAGAGATAAAGAGTGTATAATTCCCCCAAATTATATTCAATAATAATTATCCCAATTAAAAATGTGAATGCAACATAAACCCTTACCTCGGGCCGTAACTTTATTCATATGAAATATTAAGCTCCAATATAATAAATTTAGATTTATTATAAATATATAAAAAAAATTATTAATATTTACCTCATAATATATCATTACATTATTATTTATAATTACCCATTTTAACAATTCTTCATTAAAATCAATATTCTGGTGAAAACTGGTCTATTTTCCAAACATGTCTCAATTTGACAGTTATGAACCTTACACCTTGGCCGTGGATTAATAATCTAGAAAATATTAATCATGTTATAATTATAATATTTTTTTCATTATAAAAACTATTATAACCATTCATATAATATTTTGACGAAAAATGAATTACATCACTTTGTGGAGATGGTAGTCTATATGTACGCAGGAGTAATGTTATCATTTTCAATGAATGAAAAAAGAAAAATATAAATAATAATATATATTAAAAAATATCATAAATATATTATATATTAATTAAATCCATACATATTACTATCAATGTATTGCAGACGAGAACAAAAATCGCATTACTTCTTGGAGGTGGTAGTTTGCACGTAAGCATGGACGACGTTACCATTTATCATGGGATGAAAATAAGGTATAAAATTGTTTTACCATTAACATAACAACATTTAAGTATATTAATGATATTTATTTAATCATGGTAATATGATTATATAATATTTTTTTTGGTTAAGGAAGAAATAAACTCAAAATTGGCCAGTATATACAATTACATCTTCTTTAGGAAACCTCTCTTGGCTTACACCATAAGCCTTCAAAGGTTGGTCTTTTAGTAAAAAAGGAAGATCTAAGACACGAGGAAAGAAGTTATGAATGAATTTGGGTAGTAATTTGATGATATATATTTCATAAAATGTGTGAATGAGTGAATGTTATAATACCTCCTTTTATAAGTGATGAGAGTGAAACTATTGTAAATATTTAAGACATTAAAATATAATAAAGATATATTAAAGTGAAAGTGGAAGAAAAGAAATAAAAATTCACAAAAAAAATTAATTTTGCATTTGAATACACTTAGAATAAGATTTAGATAATTTTTTAGGTTATTTTAACCCTTATCTCTGTATTTAAACACCTCATTCACCATATCTAACCTTTACCATAACAAGGAATTTATACCTTGATTACTATTCATTATATCTAAAAATGAAGTTGAACTTTTTACTAAATTTAAACATGATAATTAAAAATATTTAAATAACTTTACAAAATTAAATTTTTATAAGTTTGAGAAATTTATTTTAAAATAATCACAAAAAAGTAGATGAAAATAGTTTTTATACAAATATATTTTAATACATAACATTTAATTTATTCTCATTCCATACCTAGTAAAAACCATTATATCTCATGGTATCATAAAATCAGTTTTTAATAAAAACTTGTCTTCTTACCTACAAAAATTTTAATTTTCATTTCCAACCAATTAAAAATGAAAAAAATGAATTTTATTTTTGTGAAAAATATAATTTTTCATAAATTTAATACTCTGAATTACTTTTTAAATAAAATATATATGAAAATAAAATTATCATTAAAATTACCTTAAAATAGTTCTTTAGGACCAATAGTATTTCCTAAATGATTTAAAAATTGTTTTCAACAATTATATATCATAAAATGTGCTTAATTTTATAATTTATAATAATTTTCAACATATTTTCATGGTTTCTTGATTCAAAATCAATTGATAAATTATATTTATTAAAAATAAAACTATTATAAATTCTCAGGGTGTTACATTATAATCCCTTATAGGAATTTCATGCTAAAAATTACATCACTCTAATACAAACAACCAACAATGTCAAAATGTAATCACATCCTCATGTTCCTATATAGCTCTCTCAAATTTACTATTCCTTTAGAGAAACTTAACCTGGTGATTTGTATTGTTTTGTAGTGATTTATCTCTATGATCCAAAATCTATAGCGGTTACACCTCATAAGAAAGATCATGGTCCAACAGTTTAATCTTTGAGTTCATTGCATGTAAAGGATCTTGTTTGTACAGTCTCAAAATAGATACATGGAATGAATTGTGAACTTTGAAGAGGGTCAAAGGAATAACCAAGTGATAAGATACCATCTTGATACAATCAATAATCTCATAGGGACTGATATACATAGGGCTTATTTTTTCCTTCTTTCCAAATCTCATAACATTATCTAAAGTAGATACTCAAAGGATTTCCTTATCATGAATTTTGAACTCCAGATATCACCGATGGTTGTAATAATAACTTTTCTATCAACTCTAAGATTCCGTAATGTATTTTTGAATGGATATAACATTATATTCCATTTCTTATTCTAGATTTGGTCCCACTAACTTTATTTACCAACTTCATCCCTACACGTTGGAGTCCTAAAACTATTTCTATAGAGGAATTCATAAGGATCCATCATAATTCTCAAGTGAAATCTATTATTGAAGGAAAATTAAAATAAAGGAAGGTGTCGATCCCAAACTCTTTTAAAATACACAGATATTTATCTTTGTATATAATTTAATGTTTTAATAGTCCATTTACACAGGCCATCTATTTGATGGTCATATGAAGTTATAAAGATCAACTTCATATTAAAATCATGATAATGAATTATTCAAAACTTCAAGGTAAACCTCAAATATTGACTAGAAATGATTGAGAGTGGTACTTATTACAACCTTGCCGCGTAATTAATATATAACCTGGTGATTTGATCAAGAGAAGGATTTTATTTGATAGAAATCATATGTTCGGATTTCATAAATCCTTCAACAATAACAGAAATAGAATTATTCTTTTTAGTTTTATCGGGGAGTCTCCTAATGAAATCCAAGGTCATGTTTCCCCATTTCAACTTAGGTATGGGTAATGATTGTAAAAACTCCTTAGACTTTTATCTCTTATCTTTAAGTTATTATCTTATCATGAACTGAGATACATACAATACGATATATTTATTCATGTTATCCCACTAAAAATGATCTTTAAGATATATATACATCTTTTTATTTCTAGGATGAATAAAAAACTATGAACTTTGAGATTCATATAATAGATCCTTCTTCAATTATGGAATTGATGAGAAATATAATTTTCTCATTAACCTAATCATCCCATAATGGTCTATATTGAACACCCTAATAATCCTTCACTTATTTTTTAGCTCCATATCTTGTTTTGTGAATCTTTAATCTTCACATGAATATATGGTTGAACATTCATCTAGAAATGATAGGATATTTCTTCTTTCATAATTATTTCAAGGATCATCCACTACAAATCGATAAGTATCAGATCCCTTTCAATCCTAATCATAGAAAAAATATAATTTTTCTTTTGACTCAATGCATTATTCACCTTGTTCACCTTCTCAAGATAGTAATGTATTGTGCATTAATAATATTAAATTAGTTTCAACCATATCCTTTAACTCATATTCAACTCTTTCTATGTGAATATAAACTTCAAGATTTTATGGTCAATATATATGTCAGACCGTTCACTATAATTATAATTCCTATATGACTTCAAAAAAAGTACTACTATTAGTTTTGAATCATGATTCATGTAATTTTTCTCATAAACCATCATTTATCATGAGGAAAAAATGTACTACCATTACATTATGTATAGGAACACTTCTCTGTATCTTCTTAATTTATCACTATAGATAAAAAAACCCTTCTCCGCTATAGGGTAGTGTGATCAGAGGTGCACTGACCAAGATTCTCTCCAATTCCTTGAAACTTTCTTCATATTCATCTGTCCAAAGAAACGTTGATTCCTCCCACATAAACATGGGTAGTAGATTTGATATCCATGATAAATTTCTCAAAAATTATTAATATTATCCATTCAACATGAGAAAACTACGGATTTCAGTCACCTTGGTTGGTATGGTCTAGTTCTAAATAACTTATATCTTTTGTGGATCCATAGATATACCCTCTATAATGATTACAGTATCCAAGAATGATATTTTCTATATCCATAATTCATATTTACTAAATTTGGAACACTAATTATCCTTCCTCATGGTCTTAAACATAATACATGAATGATATTTATCCTATTCCTTTATCTTGGATAATATAGTAATATCATTTACAAACACTACAAAAAATTGATCTAGGTAATATATAAATACTCTATTAATTTGATACATGAACATAGTTTGGGAATTGGTAAGTTCAAATGGAATCTCTATAAATTCATAATGATTATACCTTATATTGAAATTTGTTTTGGACATGTCCTACCTTTTTACCCTCAAATTATGATATCTATATCTAAGATCAATCTTTGAAAAGTATTAAACTCCTTATAATTTGTCAAACAAATCATCAATACCAAGTATAGGACAAATGTTTCTAATAGTAATCCTATTAAGTTCTTGATAATCAATTAAATGATTCATTTATATATATTTATTACTAAAAAATAATTGGTGAACCTTAGGGGGGATTCACATTGATAAATCAATACCTTATAAAGATTTACCCATAGTTTCTTCATCAATTAGTACAACTCAATTGAAGTCATTTATATGGATTCTTTGAAATAATCGTAGCACCATATAAGTGTTCTATTGAAAAATCTACTTCAAATTTTGAGTTAAGACTATGAAACTCTACAGGAAATACATTGATATATTCCCATACAATAAGAATATATTCAGTGTTGATTTTCTCCCAAATAATTTGAGATATATACCCCTCATGAATTGGTAAAAAATCCTATAAAATTTAAGCAGTTTCAATTGGAAGTTCGTATTCATCCTCACACTGATAAACAACCATGTGATTATTTGGATATCAAACATGAATTCCATTTATTGGTAATTGATATGAGCTCTATATTGAAAAATTTAATCCATTACCAAAAATCACATCAAGTTTAACTAGACATAGAATCACAAGATTTGTAATAATAAAATTCACACAAAATTATATCAGATAGAAACTATGGATTTGAGATGTGACCATAATTCCATTAGAATATTTCACTAATAATTCAACACCAAATCATTAATGTGGTGATATAATACACTTATAAAATTATTTAGATATAAATGAGTGGGTAGAACAAAGATCAAATAATACATTTCCAATTATAGAGTGGATGATATGTCTACCTTTCACTACTTCATTATCATAACCCACTTTGGAAGTTGTTTTCACATGAGATTCACATATATTTATTGGATTAATAGTTTTTTAATGATCACAGTCCTCATTAACCCTTGTATTCAGAAACTAGTTATAATAATTCTAACACTCTTAGAAATTGTTGCATTGGAGTGTGGGTGATTAATTCTCTTAATCTCTCTCTATATTCATTTAAATGGCTTGCCTATTTACTTACATTCAGTATTCACATGATCAATGACCCTCCTTTATAAACTTGAAACATTTACCAATAACCATAAGATAATTTACCAAATTCTAATTTTTACACTTATCGAGTAAAAGAAGATTCATTTTTTGTTCCTTCATGGGTTTTATTATTAGAATCTCCATAAAAATCCACCATTCTCTTCTTATTAGAATCGTGAGAATGATGGAAATCTATTCTGTCCATTTATATATTTATATTACATTGTAATATTTCTTTATAAATACTAAAGTCCCTTATGGATAAAAACTTTTAGATACTTGGTTTTAAGATACTAAAGAATCTATCAAATTTTTTCCAGGTTTGATAATTTAAACTATAAGTTTATCTCAAAAGTCATATAAAATTATCCTCATATTTACCAATATATTCATCATCCTTCTTTTTAATCTCATGGAATTAATTTTCAATTTTTTTACAAAGTGTTCAGGGAAAGTACTTACTAACAGATAACCTCTTAAACTCATCATATATCATAGATCCAATTTATTTGTCTTTCCTTATATGTAATATCAACATGAATCATGGATTAAGATATTTGTATAATCATAGAAATAATATTTTTAATTCCAACTCCCATGTCATTCATTTTCTTAAGAGAAAAATCATTACATTGTCTACCACATTCATTATTAACAGGATTTCTTTTAGTTCTGGGCATTAACTAAAACCAAGAAGTATAGTGAAAGCATTAATATACAATAATAAATGTAGGAAATAATATAATCATGAATTTATTTCCAAATGTGTCTCTAATGATAACACATTCGTATCATCCAATAAAACTTTTAGGTTCACCCTATATCACATTTTATTAATCATAGGTTTTCTTAGGTTATATCCTCATATTTTTCATAAAATAATCTCCCAAAATAACTAAGCACTCCTATAATACCAAATAAGGTGACCCAAAAATAAAATACACAAATATTTAATCATTTTATATGAATATTCAATACATTTCATAATAACATGTGCCCCAAAATCATAAAGGTTTAGAGTATTTGGAGGCTACATACATAATCAACTTATTTTATGAAATATCTTCAACATATATCCCAAATTTATTTTCTTATATTACCCTTATTATATATATCCTAAATAAAACATTTCTTAATAACCTGGGGAAAATGAAAAACATAAGAAAGTGTAATCTCATATGTCCAGTAAAGGTAAATGTCGAAGATATCAATCAATGATCATATATAATACTAAGATAATCATAAGGGTATGAAAGCAAGATCATGACTTACAAAGTTAATACCGAATCAGTTATGGATCATAAATCATGAGTTATAGAATAACGATTTATCATTTCAAATGACATGACTCGTAAGAGTGAGGACTAATAATTAATAAATTATAATCCATTAGAGTATATCATAAACATAATAACATGTAATAGGAATTTTAGAATAATCATAATCCAATAAAATCATAACATTAGTCATATATTACATCCAATACTATCATAGTGGACAAATTATTATAGTGCATATAGTTCACTTATCATATTATCATTTCCTTAGTAAAGGTTCACTCACAAGACTATCATAGTGGATAGAGTCCCTTACTGAACTAGGTTCACATCCTATTCAATTTCATATTATCTTATGATAATGAAATCATTACCTAATTCATCATATGTTTTTAACAGACCCAATAATCACATAATAATAACCATACATATCTATTCTGAAAGGTCATAAAAATATTCATCAATTTATAATATCAAAATATATGGAAATTAAATGGGTTTAATAAATATTTCAACATAATATAATCATAATATATCTAAGTAAATTAAGTAGATGTTATTATAAAAATATTTCTTATTTTATCATAGCTTAATTATTTCATGGGAAAGTAATGGGTTTTTTAGATTCATCCTTAAAACATCATCATAATATTCCACCCATAGAAATAAAGTGGATAGTATAATAAGATCATATCCATAGTAAATCATTAGAACCATTAAAGGATATTGATATAAATAAAATATGCCTTTAAAGAACATTTGAACCATTCTTTGAAAACATGAGAAAAATACCCTTCTCTTTTGATAAAAATATAAATTAAAATTTCAATAATATTCATAAAATAAATTTATTTGAAAATAACTATGGAAAATTTAAAATTAAACTTCAAAACAAATAATAGTTATGATATTGTTAAAAATTATTCAATTGATGAATGTTAAAATAATGATGTCATTCACACTTTTGATCAAAAGTCTAGCAGTACCACATTTATAAAATTATAATAAGATTCAACTTAAAAAATTGAAAATAAATTCAAAAATAGTTAAAATGAATTTAAATAATTATTTTAACATATAAAAGAACATTATTGAAAAAAAATTAAGTAAAGAGTGAGGAATTAAAGGAAACAATTAATACCATATAAATAACCATTTAAGAATAAAATATATAGGTTTTAATATATATTGGGGATATAATTCTCCTAAATATATTCAAGTATAAATAATTCTGATTAAAAATAAGATTATAATATAAAACCAAACATCATGTATTAACATTCTTCATATGCAATATTAGGTTACTATAAATTAATTTAATATTTAATATATATATATATATACCAAAACCATATTCATACATATCTTATAATATATCAATCTCTTATAATTTAAAATTACTAATTTGTTACCAAATATTAATTAAAATCAACTTTCATGTGAAAACTGGTCCTTTTTTCATGCATGTATCGATTCTGTAGTTCAGGTCCTTGCACCTTCCTCAGGGTTTAATCATCTCCAAAATATTTATAATGTAGTAAGTATCATATTTTTTAATTATATAAACTTTTTTAACCAATAATATAAGGTGGTGGTGAAAAATAATATATATCACTTCATAGAGATCGTAGTCTATACATATGTACGAGTATTATTTTCATTTTCTAACGAATGGAAAAAAAGAAAGATAAATCATAATATATATTCATATAATCTTAATATTTTTTTAAATATAATATATATTCATTAAATATATCCACATTACCATCCATTTATAGTAGACATGAAAAATATTAATCGTATTGCTTCTTGGAGGTGGTATACCACACCTACACACAAATGACGATATCATTTCTCATTGGATATAAAGGAGGTAGAAAAAGGCTATATCATTAAAATAACTAAACTTTGTATATTAAAGAAACATTCTTCGTAATTTTAATATATTTATATAATATTTATAGGATATTAAGAAATAAATAAACTCAATATGGATCAGTAAAGACAATTACTTCTTCATTGGGAATCTCTTTTTGGGTTACACCTTAAGCCTTCAAAGATTGGACTTTGGGAAGGCCAAAAGTTCTAATAAATCGGGAAGGGGGTCAGGAAGGTATTTTTTAAGGGTTCTTTTGATATAGATGTATCAAAATGTGTTAATTAGTGGGGGATACCTCCTTTTATAAGTGACTAAAGTGGAACTCTTGTAATAACTTAAAACTTTAAAATATAATAAAGTCATATTCAAGTAAAAGTGGAACCAAATAAAACCAAATTTAAATAGAAGATAATATTGGGTCTAAATCAACTTAATATAAAGTATTTAGTAAAGTATTTAGGTTAATTTAAACTTTTCTCTTTAGTTTATCACCTCGTTTAACCTTTTTAATATTTACCATAGTAATAGATTTTTACCTCAATTATTATTCATTATAGACAAAAATAAATTCTACTATTTAAAATAATTTTACATGATGATTCAAAATAAGAAAAATATTTAATAAAATTAAATTTCAATAAGTTGTAGAAATTTATTTTAAATAAGCATGAAAGAACTACTGAAAACAGTTTTTAGATAAATATAATTTTTAAGAATAACACTGAATTTATTCTCATCCCTTAGAAAAAATAATTAAATAATTGTTCTTAAATTTTATTGAATATATTTTCATCACACTTCAATAAAATCATTCATAAATAGTAACTAATATAATTTATTAAGGTAAAAATACATTACATGCATAAAAATAGTTTTTTCACAAAAACATCTATTTTGTATTTAAATGATATTATTTTTAGTTCCAACCAATTAATAACCAATTAATTAATTTTATTCATGTGTAAAAAATAATTTTTTATAATTTTAATAATAGGAATGAATTTTTAAATAAAACATATCAAAAAACAAAATTACTCATAAATTAAATAAATCAAAACAGTTATTTAAGATCAATAATATTTCCAAAATGAATTAGAAATTATTTTCAAAAATTATATTCCATATACTATGATTAATTTTATATTTTAGATGAATTATTCACATAAATTCATGGTTGTGTGATTCACAATCTATTGAACTCATTTATTTATTAAAAGGAAATATATTTTAACATCTTCTGGTGTTAGATAGATTTGTTGGAATATATGGTGTATAATGGATTAGTTTTATATATGTATTGTAAATAAGTATTTGATTTTATATAATATATATGTATTCTGATTTTAGTAATTTTGGTTTTATATAGGTGTACATGCACGGGTTTCAATGGATTAAGGTATAGTGCATGATACATGGGTTGTAGAGAATATTGGACTCAATACTTGGTTATATATGACATGATGATGAGTCTATGGAGAGATAGATGGGATGAAACAAGAGATAATGATATGGTTATAATATTTATGCATGGATTGCAGGATGAATTATGAAAGGGATTGTAGCACAGGACGTTTAGTGTTGACATATAAGAGTGAAAATCTATTGAGAAAGTGGATACGAGGTCAATTTCACCTATATATTCTTTTAATATTATGTTACCTATTTCTATATTTTATTTAGTGAGTTATACATAATGATTTTTGGGATATAGGTCACCTCATTTAGGTAACAAGTTGGTTTATATTATTTTTTCACATATCTTTAGTATTATTCTTTCATATTTTTCAATATCGGTTTTGAGGAGGATCATATTATATAAACCTATATGATCACCCCATATGTATATATTTATAACTTTTTTAGGTCTATAGGAGATGGTTGGTGATAGAGTTATGCGTTATTAACTCGTGGGTTTGTTTAGAGTTATTGGAGTTTTGTGGTCACTTTAAAGGATTTTTTGGTGTTCTTTTATTTATAATTATGAAATATTACATTCATGTATTGGGTTGTTTTACTTATTTAATTGTTAGAGTTTATTAGAGTATCTTATCTTTTCACATTCCCTTAAATTTAAAAATATTAATGGTAATTCCTTCCATTTTTTTGAATTTTATACCCTCTGTGTCGGTCTCCAGCCCATGGTCTATTGTATGTACACTTTTTTGGTCATCCTCGTCTCCACTATTAACTCAAGAGGGGTATTAGTGGAGGGGGGCATGAAAATTCTTATCAAAACTAATGGTTGAGATATTGGATGGTGTTTGGGGATAAGATCTATTGAGGATTATATGTCTTGGTAGTGAAATGATATCAGTTGGGCATATCACATGATTTATGCAAGGGATACTATCTAGGACATAGAATTTTAGGGTCCCTCTTATTCTAACACAGGGACCTTTAAGTTTACTGAATATAGTAATAAATGTGATGGTTCTTATGGTTTAAATGACTTGGTAATGATCATGAATCATGATTGTATGTGCATGTGTTCAATTTGGGTAAACAATGGTAATTATATAGAACCATAGATATATTATCTTAAAGATTCCGTATTTTAGGTTTAGGTATAGTGACCCATGATTTTCATAAAGAAATATTACATCTATTTATATGAATATTCAATACATAACATCATGATACAAATCAGAATCATAAAGGATTATTGTCTTTTGAAACACAGATACATAAATAACTGGTTTATAAAAAAACGACATCATCTCCCACTAAGGTCTTTACATCTAGTACCCTTATAAGATGTACCATGATTAAATTTTTTTAAAACCTAGGGAAGGAAAACATAATAAAGGGTCAACTCAAATTCTTAGTAAGAGTAAATAATGGAGATATCAATCATTAAAGCATAATATTATCATAATGGTATGATAACATATTCATTTCTATATTCTCAATGTAAAATATTCATACCAAAAAAACATAGATCATAAACCCGAAATTCAATTGATTTTTTTAAGTATGATAGATAAGAGTTTTAAATCATTAATCATTATTCAATAGTCATAACATATGAAGGTTTCATCAAAATCATAAGAAATCATAATATTGTGAACATATCTAAACAGAACCATGTTAAAGCATAATATTGTGAGTATAGCTAGAAAGTGATCATACTCACACATAAAAATTTTAACAAATTTATTCCCAATCATGTTCATATGTTTTCTGATGAGAATATATCAAAGCAATCATACTCACTCATTAATATGTGAACAAATCTATTCACAATCATGTACATGTTTTTTCATGTGATCATAGTTAGAAGCAATTATACCCATGCATCAATATGTGAATAAATCTATTTTAAATATTGTACACATATAGCATCGTTATCTCATAGGATATCCATATCACTTTAACCAATGCATTGGAAAGAAATAACAGACCCAAATTTCACATAATAATGATTTATTCATATAAATGTCACAATATCATAAAACATTAATCATATCATCAAATCATTACCTATGGAAAATAAATAGGTTTTGTAGACATATAATCATAATAAAAATAGTACATCCAGAGAAATAAAAAGGATATTCACATTGGATAATATCCCAAGTAAAGTGTAATTAAAATCAAAATATATTATCATAGATGTATTTTTTAATATATATATATATATATAATAATAATTCTTGAGGAAAATACCCCTTCATTTGGAAATCACGTATTTAAGATTTAATTTTTTTACAAAATATCAAGGAAAATATTTTTTTTTGAAAAGAACCTTTAAAACTTGTAAAGTTATATTCAAATAATTTAGTGGTCATGATGGTGTGAAATTATTTTCTTGTAGTGTTTGTTAAAATAAATATTCCTTTCACAATTTTAAAAAGTCAAAAATATCTTCTTCTAAAAATGACAAGAATATTAATTTTAAACCATTTTGAAAAAAAACTAAAACATTGGTGAAAATGAATTTTAATAACCATAGGATAATATTAAAAACATTATATAGAATATTTTAAATAAAACATGAACATGGAAGAAAAATATTTCAGACCAAAAAGGAAATAAAGTTAGTTTTACTTTAAAAAACATTATCAATCATATTAAGTGCCGAAGAGATGAAAATCGTAATTTTACATGAAACTTACATGAATAACCACAGTATAATAAGACTCATTCAATTATTTAGAGTTAAAACATTAAGATTCATCATTGGAAACATAATTATAAACAATCTCAGTAAATAATGAGATGGTAACATAAAACCATTATCAATTGGGTAACTTTTGAATAATAACTTCCATTAAAGAATAACCTAAAATAAAACATTAAATATCATTAAAATAAAGTTATTGAATATATAACTTTTAAAATTTGTATTATATACACCTCATAAACATATATAGGATCATAACATCAGACATGTCTCAATGAAACAATATTGAGACGAACAACCCTTACCGCTTTGGTAATCACTAAATCAAAGCCTCGTGAAAGATAAAACCTTATATGGATTTTTAAATAACAATAATCTTCATGAAAATAATCCTAAAATACATTCATGTTAATTATATACACCAAAAAAATGTAAATAAGTGTTCAATATGGCATATGTCTCACATAAATAAAAGTGAGAAGAGAAACCCTAACCTCATGTCTAACTTGCTTCATAAGAACTATAAAGTCCTATATAATAAATTTAGATTTATTATAATTATATAAAATAACCATTTTAATAATTATAATATAATATATGATCCATTCATAACATTTAATCACTCAATTATTAATAATTCCTTATTAAAATTGTCGTATGAGGGAGTTAATTGTTTTGTTTTTCATGAGAGTTTCAGTTCATCAGTTCTGATTCTTGTACATTGATCATGGTTCTATAATATCAAAAAAAAATAATGATATAAATATAATATATATTAATATTATAAATATTTATACTCATCTATAAAATTTATACATAAAAAATAATTTATACCATTCAGGGATACGGTAAGCCGTTTGACTCATGAACATTGTTTTTACTTTTCATCGGATGCAATGAAAGAAAGGGAAATAATAATTCACCTTTATAGAATAATTATTATATCATATAATTTTTTATATATTCATTAAATCTACCCTTATTACCATCCATGAAAAATGGAAATGAAAAATGAATCACAACGTTTCGTGGAGGTGGTAGTGCACACATACACACGAGCAAGGTTATCACTTTCCAATAGATTGTAAGGAAAGGATATATATATGATATTATAATTAAAGAAGAATAATTATATCATAAATATAATATTTAAATTTTAAACCCATAATAATAAATATCCATGAAAATGGTGATGTAAAATGAATTGTATCACTATGTGTGGCGGTAGTCCACACGTACACATGAGCGATACTTTCACTTCCCTTTTGATGTAGAAGAGGATGGATAATGGGGATTACATGATCATAATAACATTTCAGTATATCTATGATTCTAAATTTATTATTTTATAAAGTATATCATATATTTATAGGGGTTAAAAGAAGATATAAAATTTAAAGTACTTGGTTAAGAGTTATACCTCTTTGTCGAGAAACCACTTTTGGCTTACACCTTAATATTTAAAAGGATTGTATTTTGGAAACAAAAAAACACTACTTCATGTTTATATAATCTAAAAAGGTATTATTTTATGGATTTTAAATTATAAAAGGCTCATAAATTGTGGATAAGAGAGGATAGGTGGTATCCTTTAATAGGGGATGGAAAGGATATACTTTGAATTACTGAAAATAGTAAATAATATAAATATCATAATCATATAAAGTGTAAATAAAGTGAAAAAATTAAAATAAAATATTATATAATGACTAAATAAACTCAAAAATCACATTTGGGAAAGTTTTGGATATATTTTCATCCTTATACTCTAGTTAAACCACTTTAAACCCATTTTAGCCTTAACTATGATAAGTTAACTTTATACCATGATAACTTAATTATATGATCAAAAATAAGAGTGAATTTATAAAAACATAATGTGATAATTATAAAGTATGAATACAGTTTATCATATTTTATTTATTTTAGTGCTAGAGATTACATTTAATATAAGAACACATAATGCTTGAAAACAATTTTTAGGAAAATACTCAATTTATGGGAAAAAATAATTTTACATTTAAATAAATTAATATAATGGTTTACAAAAATAATTTTGGTTAAATAATAAAAATATTAATTTTTTTAGACCTTTGGGTCCATAAAAAATTGAATGGAATCTTCCAAACTTGTTATTAGATGTGAAGACCCAAAATAGTTTTTAATTTGAATAAAATATAACTTATCTTCGTAAAAGTCAATCTTGGTTTCCCAATTTAAATATAATGTTTTAAAATAAATTATTTAACATCTTAATAGAAACATTGGTTTAAAAACTCTCATAAAATAGGTTAAATTACTCTATTAGATATATTTTAATATTTTACCCCATGGTTTTAACCAAGTTTTATCGCTTTAACCTAGGTGACAAAATTTACTGAGGTTACTATTCATAATGAAACAAAAATTAATTCAACCCTATTATATTGTATTAATTATTTTTATTAAAAATATGGAATCCATTTTTCAAATTTAATTTATATGATTGGTATAATTTAATATAAAATTAAACCAATTAAATGTGACAAAATGATGTTTTTCAAAAAGAATGTTTTCTTTAGTATAAAAGGTTTTTATACTAATATCCAACATAAAACTGGCTCAAATGACCATAATTGAATTATTAATAATATAAATGAACAAATTTTAATTTTAAATAATTTTAAAACAAATTTAATCTTTTTGAATTATTGAAATGAAAAGGGAATGTTCAATAAAAATAAGTATTTATCATTATTCACTATAAAATCAATTTTTCTAAAAAATCCTAAAATTTCAACCTAAGATATTTTTTATATGATGATTTAAAAAAATATACCATTTTTATAAGATAAGATTTTAAATTTTTTTATAAATTAATTATAATATACATGCACATAATGCAATAAAAATCATATTTGAATCACAAAATGGCGTCACTTAAAATTGAGTGCATATTTCCTAAGAATTAATCAATACATTTGTATTTAGTAGGACCACTGTGTATATATTTGATAATATGGTTACCCATATTCATACCCTCCAATTCAATGATGAGGTTATAATGGTCACATTTAAATAATAATATTTTTATAATATATCCCAATATGATTAATTCTTGGTGTGCATGTTAAGAAAGCTATCGATATTATAATTATTTTAAAATAAATTTATTGGGTAGTATATTCTCCCCCCACCCCACAACATTAAATAAATTTAACCCTTTAAATTATATCTCAATCCTCAAAGGTTCAATATATGAAAATACATTTTTTGAAAACTCACATCATTCAGAGGGATAATAAAACATTCTTTGAAAAGGGGAAGTGGAAAACATAATAGTTACCTAAGATAACACATAATTCGGTTCCTGAAAAATGATAATATTTATGGAAAGTTAATATATAGAAATTTTGGAGAAAAATACTATCCACGTACTAATTCTAGTGGACATAGAACATGGTCATGAGAAATTTTATCACAAAATCCTAAATCAGTGTCGGGTGAAAAGACAATCAACTCATCATAAATAATGGTCAAATGATAACATTTTTATTTCATAAACATTTTTATAATTTTTATTTATTATTTTACTATCAATATAGATAAAATTATAAATTATACTCACTTTATTTCTTTACATTTCATAAGAACAATTTCATTATTTTGTTGTTCTCTGTTTAATTTCCACTTTATCTCTTACTCTAAGTAATGAATATGCAAGATGAATTTTTCATGTCGAAACCACTAAAATTAACTTTTAATGGATCATAAGATCCATAAAATAATGAAAAATTATTCATTTTGTCTCAAAAATATTTAACAAAACCAAAATGGTTAATAAATTTAACCAATGTGGATATATAACAATTAAAGTTCAACTTAATCCATTCCACAGATAGTTAACCTTAATACTCTTCCAAAAATGTCTGTCCAAATTCAAAACTCAAAAATCAGAAATATTTTATCACACACACACAAAGATATATATATATATATATTTATTTATTTAAATATCAGTAATAAAATTTATCATCAAATAAAATATATTATCTTACAATGTCACTTACAAAACAAGTGAATACCTAGTTCATATATTCACCTAAATCATGTTAATAACATGAATCGTTATATAACCCTAATGAAAACATATATTACTCCTGAAATTAACCTTATAAAATATATTTCATAAATCCAAAAATGTAATAAAATTTATAAAATATAACATAAATAACTTTTTCTTCAAATCATTAACCAATTTATAGGTCTCCAATACTATCTCATTTACTTCATCAATGTCAATCATCTATTTATCCCAAATAAAAATTATTATCATAATATCAAGTACATATTGAGGGTAATATTTTTCTTAATTTTGTGTACTCCAAAAATATTACCTTACCACTAAATCAATTTTCTTGGTTATTATTACCATTCAATATATGTTTTCAAATACTTAAATAAAAACTACTATAGAAAAATACTTGGATGTTTCATGATACTTATAACCATAATATAATTAATATAAAATTTTTATAATATAATTCTCGAATCCATTTACATAAACACTTAAATAATTTTACAGAAATGATTTTAATAGTGAAGTTATTTCCTTGGTCTTGGATTTAATCCTTGTATTACTGAATTGACTTGGATAATGCCCATATTCCCCACACATAATACATTAAACTATAAATTGTACCTTAGGATGGAAATAATATCCCTCCATTGAACCCTGAATTTTTCCTCATCAATTACTTAAATTATGAACTTATTTTCCACACACAAAAAATATATTCTCATTACATTGACATATTTACCTAGGTCCTTCTTCCCACCTACTTGACATGTGGGCAATAAAATATTTTCCTCTTCGTAGTCTTCATTAAACTTCATTTTTATCTTATTAGGTGTGTTAATAATCTCACCCAATTTTATTCTTTTAATCATATAATGATATATATGATTAGGAATAATAAAAAAATTGCATTATGGATCCTATTTCACTTTGTTTCTCATAAGGAAAATAATTCTATTGTCTCTCACATTCAATGTTAAAAAAATTCTTCCCACTTTCATCCATTGACTAAACCCAAAAATCATAGTGTGAGAAATAATTATTATTATGAGAAATCATGAAAAAAAATTATATGATGTCAATAACATGACACGTTTTTTCACTTTATGACACTTAGGTTTAATATAGGTCTTATATGGTTATTATTCATTCAAATACATCATAATGGTTCATAAAAAAATCTAAATTAACCCAAGAATATCCCTTGTGAGTGTCAAACTAAGTGAAAATTAATGGAACACTCATCATGCACTAGAATTATGGTTGATCTATATTTGACCAACTATTTTCATGGTTATTAACCATAGATTCATCTATACTAAAATCACATCCACATTTAGTATCCAAAAAATGATGTATTGCATAATAAAACCACATTATCTCTTTTTTTCCAAAATTTTAAGATATTTTCCAATACTTAGACTTATACATATGGTTTTCACTAATGTTCTCTAATAATATTCTCTAAATTTTGACTAAACCATTCTCTGATACCAACTACCGAGACCCATACTTTTCATACATAAATATTAAATTTTGTTAGATGAATATTCATTACATGACATCATGATCATTGTTAGAACCATAATATTTCAGTGTTTTTGTAAACTATTATACATAAGTAACTAGTTTATAAAAAAATACATCATCTCCCACTTATTTTATCACATATAGTTCCCTTATTATTCATAACCTAATTAAGAACCTTTCTTTAAAATGTATTGAGGAAAATAATTATAATAAGAGAATTCTGATGCTCAGAAAGGTTAAATAAGGTAAATATAAATCATTAGAGCATAATATGATCATAAGGGAATGAAAAAATATTCAAGTGTATGTCCTCAATGTAAAATAATTATACACAAAAAAATATTAGAATATAAGATCCCAAAATCAATTAATTTTTAGAAGTATGATCAATATTGGTGCTAAAGAAGTAATATTTACTCAAGAGTTATAACATAGCCAAGTTTAATCATAATCATAATAAATCATAATCATGTTAAAATGGTTAAACAAAATATTCTTAATGAATAATCTTGTGAGTATTTCTAGAAATCAATCATATTCATACATCAAAATGTTATAAAAAAATTATTCATAATCATGTCCATGAATTTTCTTGTGCCCATAGCTAGAATTAATCAAAATCATGCAACAATATGTGAAAAAATCTATTCAAAATCATTTCCATTCATTTTCCTATGAAAATAGCTAGAAACAATTATACTCATGAATCAATATGTGAATAAATATTTTAGCAATCATGTCTATTCTTATCATCATTATCTCATGGGATATCAATATCACTTTTCCCAATTCATTGTAGGGTTATAACAGACCCAACCATCACATAATCATAATTAATTCATATAAATGAAATAATATAGTAAAACATTCATCAAATAATAAAATAATAACCCATGGAAAATAAATAGGTTTTGTAAATATATCATAATCATAATCATATACCATTCAAAAAAATAATAATGATGGTTCATTCGATCCTATACCCAATAAATCATACTTAACAAAAAATTATGTTATCATTGATGAAAATTTTCTTTGAAAGATCGTTGGAATAATTATTAACCAAAATACCCATTTTTTTAATCATTAATTTAAAATATATAAAATTTCCAAAATATTAATGTAATCATTTTATTTGAAAATAAACTTTGAAAATTTTAAATTAATCTTCAAATAATTGAGTGGTTAGGAGAGTGGTAATTTCATTCAATCCTTATATGTTAAAGAAAATATTCCTTTCATAATTTTGGTAAAAAGTAAAAAAAATCCTTGTTACAAAAATGAAAAAAATATTCCATTAAAATAAATTTTTAAAAGATTCAAAAATGGGTAAAAATTAATTTAAAAAATCATAGTTGAATATAAAAACTATTCCTCAAAATATTTTAAATAAAACTAGAACAAGTAATAAAAATAGTTTGTCCCAAAGAAAAAATTAACTATATTTTTATTAAAAAAACCCCAATCATAATAAGTTCCAAATAGAGTAAAATGAAATTATTACTTGAAAATTACATGAATGGACATAGGAGAAGAAAATTAATGAGTTTATTGAGTGTAATATCATTAAATTTCATCATTGGAAACTAAATCATAAATAATCATGATAAATAATGAGATTTTAACATTAAATCCTTACCACTTTTGTAATTTTTTAATTATAAGACCAATAAAATAATAACATAAAATTGAACCATTATATATAATTAAAATAGTTTTATTAATGATTTAAAATTTCAAATGGTTAGTATAAGCACCTCATTAACAAAAATAATCAAATGTGTCTCAATGAAACAATATTTAGATGAAGAAACCTTACCACTTAAGTAACTTATAAATCAAAAAATCATGAAGGATGAAAACTTATGAGGATTTTTAAATGCCAATAATTTTCAGTAAAATTATCATGAAATAAATTCATGTGAATTATTAACACCACAAAAGGAAATAAGTGGTTAATATGTTATACGTCTCACAGAAATAAAAGTGAGATGAGAATCCATTACCTCAAGTTCGACTTGTTTTATAAGTGATCTAATATATTTTATAATAATTTTATTTTTATTATAATTCTATAAAATATCCATTTTTAAACTTATAGTATCATATATTATCCATTTATAACATTTCGACACCTATTTGTTAATAATTCCTTATTAAAGTTGTCATTTCTGGGTGTTAACTGTTCATTTTTCATGTGAGTTTCAGTTCAGAAGTTATGGTTCTTGTACATTGATCATGGTTACATAAACTATATAATATTATTACTGATATAAATATAATACATATTAATTTTATACATATTTATAATAATATATAAAATTTATATATAGAAAAATCATTTACATTGTTCATGGAGACGGTAGGTTATACGTATGCATGAACACAATTTTCATTTTTCGACTCATGGAGTGAAAGACAGGTAAATAATAATTCAATTTTATAGATTAATTATTATTCCATATATATATATATCGTATATATTCCTTAAGTTTATCCTTATTACAATCTATTTAAAGAAAAAATTAAAAACAAATCATATCACTTTATGGATGTGGTTGTCCACACATACACACGAGCGATGTTATCATTTTCCAAGAGATAGGGAGGAGATAAGGTAGATATGATAATATAATTAAAGCATAATAATTATATCATAAATATATTATATAAAATTGAAATACATACTAAAAAATCCATGAAAATGGTAATGGAAAATGAATTATATCGCTACATGGAGATGGTAGTCCACATGTACGTACGAGCAATTCTTTCACTTCCCATTTGATGGAAAAGATGGTGGATAATGGTGGTTACATAATAATAATAAAATTTTATTATATTGGGGATAATTGATTTATTATTTTAATATGTATACCATATATTTATTGTAATTATAATAAGAAACAAAATTGAAAGTACTTGGTTAAAAGTTATACCTCATTGTTGAGAAACCCATTTTAGATTACACCTTAATCCTTGAATGTATTATCTTTTGAAAATACGAGAAGCTCTAGGATGTGGTAAGTAATATAGTAAGTTATCAGGGTGGGTATTGGAAGATATATAAGGTTAATTAAGTGTGGAGAAGAGAGGATAGGTGGTATCCTTTTATAGTGGGGGAAGGACATACTTGGAATTACTTAAAATATTAAATAATGTAAATATCTAAATCATGAAAATGGAACAAAGGCACCCAAAATTTGAATATAATATTCTATAGGGTCTAAATAAACTCAAAAATCACATTTGTGTAAGTTTTGGATACAATTGATGCCTTATACTCTAGATAAACAGCTTTAAACTCATTTTAACATTAATTGCGGCAACTTAAGTTTTTTACATTGATAACTTAATTATATTATCCAAAATAAAATGAAACCAAACTTCTAGAAAAATTTATAAATAATGATTAAATATTCTGAATCCATTTTATCATATTTATTTTCTATTATCGGTATAAATTAATTTTAATATAAGTAAATGACAAATAGTTTTTATGAAGATACTCAATTTTAAGAGTAGTAATCATTTTTCTTAGAAATAAAGTAATAAATTGATTTACAAAAAAGGTTTGGGTTAAATAATAAGAAAAAAATAACCTTTTTATACTTTTTTGTAATACAAAATTAAATGAATTCTTCATGCCATTAAATTCAAAGACCCCAAAATAGTTTTAAATTTAAATAAAATAAAATTTATCTTCTCAAAAGTCAATATTTCTTAATAAATTTTATAATAATTCTATAAAAATTATTTTAACACCTTAATAAAAAATTTGGTATCAACTTTCTCATCTAATAGGATAAAGTCATGTTTTGGAGAGATTTTAATGTTTTACCCCATGATTTTATGACAATTTTACCTCTTTTACTAAGGTGACAAAATATACTGTGGTTTCTATTCATAATGAAATAAATTAATTTGAACCTATAAAATTATATTAATTATGATGAATAAAAATATTTAATCTATTTTATATAATTTAATTCTCAAATTTTTTATAATTTAAATTTAAATTAAACCATAAAATGTGATGAAAAGCATTTTTCTAGAAAAAAATGTTCTCTTAAGTATAAAATGTTTGTAGAATAAAATTAAACATAAAATTGACTGCAATGATTTTAATTGTTTTATAAATAATATAAATGAATTTATTTTACTTTTAAATAATTTTAAAACAAAATTGAGGTTTTTAAATTCTGGAAATGAGAAGTCATTTTTAAATAAAAATCAGTATTTTTCATTATTCACTATAAAATCAATATTTTCCAAAAAAACCAAAAAAATTATCCTAAAATAAAGTAGATATAATTATTTCAGAAATAATTTATTTTTCAGAAAATAAAAGTTAAAAATTTGGTATAAATTAATTATAATATCCATGCATAAAATTCAATAAAAAAATATTTTTGAAGAAAATGCGTTTTTGAAACATAAAATGACTTCACTTAAAATTGTGTATATATTTCCTAAAAATTAATAAATACATTTGTATTGAGTGAGAAAATTATCTATATATATATATATATATCATAATGTGTGTTCCCATATTCATACCCTCCAATCCAATGGCTTTGTCATAATGGTCACATTTAAATAATAATATTTTTATAATATATCTAAATTCGTTTAATAATCGGTGTAGAATATTGTGTAAGCAATTGAGACTATTATTATTTTAAAATAATTTTTTAGGGTGTTAAATTAGGAGTCCCTAATTTTTTTTCTTTTTTTTGTAATGGATTGAATTCAACATCCCAGTAATGTTTTCACAGAAGATGATCAACAAGATGTGCAAGCATAGCACCGTAGAGTTGAGGATGATGAAGAAACATGGAGGAAGAAGCTTAGAGGGTTTTAAATCCATGGTGTATAGACATATGAGGTGTCTATTTAATATTAGATGATTTAGGTTTGGTTATAGTAGATGTATATTTCCTTCAGTTTTATCCATACTCGAAGGGATCACTAGGTTTTTTGTGGGGGTTATGTTTTGTGGGGAAACATAGTAATGGTGGTTCTTATTCCTTAGGGATTGAGAGGAGTTACCTATTTCATGTGAGAAGCTTTGTGATCAGTTTCAGACCAATTTTCTTTCTTCATCCATGAAATAAATTCTTTATTAATGAATTCTAATTCTCCTCTAAGGGAATTCTAGCATATTGGAGATCAGTATTTGGTATAAGAACCTTCTCCATTATACTTTAGAAGTTTTTCTGGATGAGGGGACTTAGGTGAGACATTTCATGGAGGATTTCTATCCTAAGATCCAATTCCAAGTTACCCCATTCATGTGGGAAATGTATCTCAGGGTTCTAGTGAAGGTAGAGTTTATATAGATGGTACTAGCTTGAACTTGGTTTTCATGGGAGGGGAGTCACTATGACTCTGCATGGAGTAACTCTATGTCTAGAAGGTATTAATTTCTTATGAAATAGAATATTATGATAGATGGTAGTTATTTTCATCATTATTTATCAAGTTTCACAAATGATAGAAGTTCTCAAACCCCTGCCAATAGATTATGAAGGGTTTTCTTTTATTGTGGTGGTCATGGTCAATAGAAGATCAAGTGTCCAACCTTATTTGATAGTCATTATGGGATTGGAGGCCCTCTTTAGGCTCTACCATTATTGCAGTATATTCTAAGGTAGTAGTAAGAGTAGGTTTATCTTTATTTTTATCGGTAGATAGAGGATGGGTCAGTCAATGGATATCCATGTGATTCCCCTCGCCCTCAGGGATATAAAGTATAGAACAATCATAGGGGTGGTCACCATCAAGTCTAAAGAGGCTATAGAGCTAGACATGGTTAGATTCATGCCTTAGAGTTTCCAATTCTTGGTGATATATACATCATGTGAGGTATTATATACTTATATTCTACTTGGATTTTATTTTTCTGATTCCAAAGCTACACACTCCTTTATTATACCTATTTTAGTCCATGTTTTATAAATTGAGGTAGAGAGGCTTCCAATTACCATAAAATTGACTATGCTAGTTTGAGGTTGATTTTGTGTGTTGTATAAATAGATTGTGGTATGATGCTCTTGAAGCATCATTATTAGGTATATTTCTTATGTTTTGTGGATACATCTATAAAACATTATCCCCAACATGGATTGGTTGTATTCATTGAAAGATATTTCTAATTCCAAATGGTGGTTCATTATATTTTATGATATTGATGGAGATAATGTTTTGTTTCTTGGAGAGTGAGATCCTCATATGGGTTGGAGGTGTGTTGAGTATTTTTCAACCTTGATGACCAAGGTAATATTAATTTCATTAGAAGAATAACCTATGGTGTTTCCTAGGGTTATAGAAGATTACCCATATGTCTTTCTAAAATTAGTTGTGTTCTACCCCTTCGAAGTGAGATTGAGTTTGGTATTGAGTTACAGTCAAGTGTTTCTCGAATATCGATTTCCTTATATAAGATGAAATATTTTTGAGTAATGGTAGTTGTGGATTCATATTTATGATATTAAGTAGTAGGGTTTTATTTTCCCTAGTGTTTCATATCGGGTTGATTCTGTTCTACTTATAAAGAATTAAAATGGAATTCTAAAGTTATGTAACTATTATAGTCACTTGAATCAGGTAACGATGAAGAACCGATATCCAGTCCCATGTATTAACAATGTATTCAACCAACTGAAGGGGTATGGTGGTTTTAAAAGATTTATTTGTGTTCAGTGTATCATAAAATGAGATTAAATAGGAGGATAAACCAAAGGCTTTTAAAATTTCATCATGGGCATTATGAGTTCAATATGATGTCATTTAGTATTATGTAAGCTCTATCTTTTTTCATGGGACTACTGAATTATGTGTCTGATGAGTTTTTGGATAGATACATGGTGGTGTTTATTGATGACATATTGGGGTGTTATGAGTCATTGAAGGAGAATGTAGAGCATTTATAGGATTCTTTGGGGGTTATTTGGTGTCATCAACTATTTAGAAACCAACAAAAGTGAGAGTTATTAGACAATAAGTTTTATTTATTAAGATATATTGTTTCTTATCATATAATAGTTTTTCATCCTTTTAATATTGAGGCAGTTGTTTCTTGGTTTTTCACCAAAGAATTGGGTAGAGGTGTAGATTTTCCTTGACCTTATAGGCTATTACATGAGGTTTATTCAAAAATCCTCTCAAAATAAAACTACTCTAACATCCTTGAATCAAGTACATCAGGATGTTGAGTAATGTATTGTTTTCAACAATACATAATAATGTTATATAAAGGGGGAGAATATTGAAAATAATACTCTGTCTCTTTATGATAATTTTGATGCTCACAAATACCCTTAATTATTTTCTAATGATTTTATATATTATTTTGCAGGAATTTATTAATTTATTTAACTCTTGAAATAATGATAATTTATTACTTATTCGGGAACTATTTTAGCGCGTTCTGGAAACACTTTTCATACCTCACTTATTCGGGAACTATTTGAGCGTGTCCTGGAATCACTATTCATACCATATGTGGATAAATGTAGCGTAAGTATGAAAAGCGTGTATACATTTTGAGATAAGAGAAAAGTATGGAAGAAGAACCTTACGTTACGAAGGAACCTTACGTTTGGTTTATCAGCAAAGTATGGATGAAGAACCTTACATTAGGAAGGAACCTTATATTTGGGTTATCAGCAAATTATGGAAGAAGAACCTTACATTAGGAAGAAACCTTACGTTTGGGTTATCAACAAAGTATGGAAGGAGAACCGTACGTAAGTACTAAACGTTATGTTTGTTTCTCAAAAGTATGGTTCATCAACCTTAATTTGGTAAATAACCATACGTTCTTTGAATGGATATTTTATATTTCGTCTGAGAGTTAAATAAAAAGTACGGATAATAAACCCTACATTTATGTTCAACCTTATGTTTTCAACCCAACGTCTGGAGGCCACGTCATCAACCTTAAGTTTGGCATCAGAAAGTTTGAAAGATGATATTTTTATGCAATGGTCATCAAGCTGATTGTAAGGAGGATTTCAAGTTGGATTTAAAGTCGATTTTAAAATACGACTTTGACCGATTCAAAGCCATTTTATTAATGGATTAAAGATTGAATTAAAAGGAGATTTTTATGCCAAGTCTTCAGGGAAGTTACAACTACTCTGTAAACTCAAATTTTTGAATATCGCGAATCAAATGGCAACTTTTATGGATCTAAATGTGCAGGGGATATGCTCGGCTTTATTATATATGTTTTCTCTGAAACACCAAGCATAGTAGCATAGTGATCAATCTATTAATAAAAAATGTGGAAAATAGAGACTGCTTAAAGCACTCAGTTTTGCTGATTCAAAAGGAGTATCAAAGCTCTGTTTATTTAAGAAGAAGGAACTCAATAGAAGATTCACTTGTTCTACATCAAATATCTACTGTGGATCTACTAATGCTGAAGTTTTGAATTATATCTCTATATCTACTGCAACCGGATCGACTCAGAACTACTTCGACTTGAAAATCAATATTTCTAGAGATGACGATCCATCTGTTGTCAATTGCATTCTGTTGCAATTGTGAAGATCAACTGAAAAAGTTCTTTCTAAAATTCTTTTTATCTTGAGTAACCAGCTTCTCGTACTAAGCTGAGTAGTTTTGTGTTTGAACCAGAAGGATTTGTTAGCCTGAAATGTCAAGACCTGTAAATTTCAAGGAATTTTTTTTTTCTTAATTTTCTTTGAAATTTTACAAGAACGCAGTTTCTGACGGCACCTGATTCTGAGGCCCGGTGTGCCTGAAATCATTTTCCGAAATTTGGCTCGGGTACGTTCAGTGAACGAACGAGTGGGTTTTTCTAACTTTTTAATTGGTGCTCAGAATCAAATTTTGAGGGCACCGATGGAATCGCAGTGTCGGTATTTGCTTAGAAATGCCTTTTCCAGAGTTGCGTTTTCTCGGGTGTGGTTTTTAATTTTTGGGGTTAAGTGAAGAAAATAAAATAAAGTGGTGCGACAACTTTATTTTATTTCACTTAAAGCCACTTAAATCTGCTTAAGCTGAGTTGAAGCGGATATGGTGGAACCCAAAATATCATACCCTCTTGGTAGGATATTTGTGAGGTGGGGCTCGCACAAGCCCCACCATTTCTTTTCCTCTAAGTAATGCACCCGCGAAAACTCCTCTTTACTGAAAGTCAACTGGAGCATTTTCTAAAACTCTTAACACTCCTATTAATTGGACTATTAAGACGTTACCATTAATTCACTGAATTAATGGTTTGTTTCTTAACTTGTTTTCAAACTTTTTGCATAATAATAAATTAATACCAACACCCTTTTTGTTGACGGGTTTCTTGTTGAGAGGATTTGGAGAAACCGTATCTTCATCCTCCTTCGGGAAGAACGCGAAGAACGTGAAGAACGCTGGCCTTTGACGAAAGGCAATGAAGAATACCGAACCTTTAGAGATCAACGTTGCGACGTCGTGTACCGTGACGCCGAAGATTCTTCTCTCGCGACGTTCTTCTGTAACGTTCCTTCCCCGTGACAAATCTTCGATCAACGATTGAGGTAGGGGAATACAGATATTTTATTTTTCCCTTTGTGGATTTTATCCTTAGCATGGATTTAACTCGTGAAATTAAATCTATGTGTTTTCTTTAAACCTTGGAGATCGTCGACGCAACGCCGTATACCGCGACGACGTGACGCCCTTCCGCGACATGACGATCCTCTTCTTCAGCGACGGTCAATCCCGCGAAGAACTCACGTCCGACGACAACGATGAGGTAGGGGTTGCTCCTTTTAAATATTTGTGATTTATATCCCCGGTTGTTAAATATAATTGTTGTGAGACTTTAAAAACCGCTAACGCGGTGGGTGCATACCAAAAAACAAGTCTGAACCCACCGCCCTTTTTGTTTGTTATACGCGGATTGGCGGGCGATGAAAAATGGGGCTGCAAGTTAATTTTGAAGGCTTTGCAGTGAAGAACGAGTCCTGGGACGAGCACTAGCAAAGACCGCGTGTAAATTGGACCACCGGAGCGCGTCTGATGGTCCGCAGAAGCCCCCTCCTGCGTGGCGCCTGGCCAGCGCTAGCACGCCGGCCGAGCCGCCCGGCCGGACCGTCGGGCCGGGCCGCGCCCCGCCGGGCTGCGCCGGTCGGGTCAGATCCAGACCCAGGTCGGGTCGACCCAGTTCGGGCCGACCCAGGGGGGTTGGACCGGGTCGGTCCGGGCCCAGACCCCCCGTTTTCGGATCATTTTCTGTCTTTTGCTCATAACATGAGCTACGAGCCTCCGATCGATGCACCTTCAACGGCGATGTGATCCTTGGATCGAGACGGTCATTTCGGTATATTACACCCAAGTTTTAGTAATACCTTGGGTTTGGCCGGGTTGGTTCGTACACGAAACCAACTGGGCCCTCGGAGCGGAAACGCCCATATCTTGAGCTCCGGACGTTCGAATGATGTACTGTCAACTTTGTTAGATTCCTCTAAGTGAGACGGATCTTTTGACTTACTCCGACCGAGTTTTGGACGTAGGTGGAGTACGGTTGGGTTGTTTTTTCCTTAAAAACCAACCGTGCCCCTGGGACGAAAAAGCCAATAACTCTTAGACCGGGCGTCCGATTGACGCGCTGTCTGCGACGTCGAGTTCCTGTTGACGATATGGAACTTTTGGATACATCAACTCTGTACTATGTGTCAGTTGATTTATCAGCCTCTCGGCTCGTGGAGCGGACCCTCCCGAACGAGCTTTATGTGTGCGGGAACCCTGGTGTTGGCTGCGACTGCGATGACAATGATGATTGTGCAGAGATCCTCAGTGGATTCGACGACGACTGTGCAGAGATCCTCAGTGGATTTGACAACGACTACAGCACTCAGTGATCCTTTGTGGATTAGTTCTACCAATCCTGTGTGGGTCTGATCCTGTGTGGGTCAGCGCTAAGCGGTCCTATGTGGGCCAACACCTACAGATCATTTGTCGGTCTGATCCTGTGTGGGTCTTTGTGGGGGTTAGTTACCTATCGATCCTTTGTGGGTCAGATCCTTTGTGGTTCATTGCGGGGGTTAGTTACCTATCGATCCTTTGTGGGTCAGATCCTTTGTGGGTCATTGCGGGGGTTAGTTACCTATTGATCCTTTGTGGGTCAGATCCTTTGTGGGTCATTACGGGGGTTAGTTACCTATCGATCCTTTGTGGGTCAGATCCTTTGTGGGTCATTGCGGGGGTTAGTACCTATCGATCATTTGTGGGTCCGACGGCTTAGATGATTCAGTGGAAATTTTTGATCATCTCTATCGTCATACAAAGAAGTATTCCTATGTGAGATGAATCCTGTTTTTCTTTCCTATGTGGATTGTGTTGCGCTATCCTGTGTGGATTTATGTTTTGCTTTCTGGTGTGGACTGGGTTGTACTTGGGTTTGGATGTTGGAGCCGAACGAGAATTGGTGACTTAGGTATATGTAAGGGCATATACCTAAGCAGTGCCGAATGTTACTTCATGATTGTATCTTTCCTTTGTGAATAATACTCTGTGGATTCTGGGAGACCTTCAGGGGTCTCGGGGTCCCTACTTGGTAGCTTATACTCACCCCTGCACGGGCTATGCCCGCACTACGTTGTGTTGGTTGCAGACGACAGACAGCGCTGATCGTGGTTGAGGCTTGCAGAGCAAGACGGTACCTAGAGGCGCGCCACTGGGCGAGACCTACTCGGAGCGGACGGCTGGACCCGAGGAGCTGTGGAGGCTATCTGTACTCACCCTTCAGGTGGGACTTCTAGTGGATGGCTCGACGATGCGGCTTTACTTTTCAGTTGTTGTTTTCCCTTTCGACTTGAACTTTACTTTCAGTTTGGGTTTGTATTCTGGCCCAGTTACTTTTCTGCACTTACTGTTGTACTCGGTTTTTACTTAGTATTTACTTCTACTGATTTCTTTCTCTATGGTGTTTTTTTACTTTACAAAGGCAATTCCTTCCCTTTTTACTAGGATTTATGCCTTGGTGCTAGTCGCCATCCCCTGGCCTATGGAAGGGGGGCTTGGGGTAGTCACGACACGGGCCCCGAGGATGGGTCGTGACAAATTGGTATCAGAGGAGTTCGGTTCTACCGCAGAACCTTGGGAATCTGATCTTTTCTATGTGAAGCAATAATGTTAAGCGTATTGAGTGTGTTTATCAGTCCAGGGAGTCTAGTGTTGGTGCGGAAGCCGATGTATCCATACACTAGGACCCTGACTTCTGACTTCCGACTTAATGCACGAAAACATTGATTGCATGTGTGTTTCAAGTTTTTTTTGTGATTACTTTGTGTCAGCTCACCAGGTATACTGTTCTGACCATGGCGCACCTATTTCCTTTTCGGGATGTCCCCACGATGGCAGCCAGCTAGGGTTTTGTGAGTTGAGCATGACGATAGCCCGCCGAGTGATGAGGCCTCGGTACAGGGCTCTTTGACAGTTGAGGCACCGGCGGTACCTCTACCCGCCGAGCCACCGATGCTTCTAGCCCCACCTGCTGACGATGCCCGTCGCCTTAGTGCACTGCATGAGTTCCAGCGCCAGCGACCGCCCAGGTTCCGTGGGAAGACAGACCCCCAGGCAGCCGAGGACTGGCTGTAGGCAGTTGTATGAGTTTTCCGGTTAGTGAGGACACCAGCAGACCTCATGGTGATCCTCACAGAGAGCCTACTGCACGCGGCAGCGGGCCGGTGGTGGAGCTTGATGCTCCAGGTGCACGATGAGGCATCTCTTCTCTGGACAGACTTTGAGAGCATTTTCTGCTCAGAGTTCGTCCCGGCCACCCTCCGTGCGGCACGCATCCAGGATCTTCTTTAGCTGCGACAGGGCAGCTTGACGGTCGCCCAATAATCGGTGAGATTTACCGATCTCTCTTGCTACTCGACCGACATGGTATGGGACCCATTCTTCCGGGCCCGGACCTTTGAGCAGGGATTGAGACATGAGATCAGGGCATCGCTGATCTCTCTCAGCATTCCGACTCAGGCAGGAGTATTGGAGCGATCCCTTTTGATCGAGAGCTTTCTTCCTGGGCCTTCATCAGTAGTGAGACCTACCACGGGGCGGAACGTAAGAGAGTCTTCTGCAGCAGGCAGTCGATGGATGACTCATGGGTCCAGGCAGACCAGACCCTCACACAGACGACCTCAGGACACTGGCTCAGCAGTGCGAGGCACACAGCGTGGAGCCAGTCTTTCGAGAGGCAGGCAGTGCTACACATGCGGCGGGCAGGGCCACATGGCTCGTGACTGCCCGACCCACCGTGCCGAGGAGCAGCATACGGTTGAGGGGCCACCCAGGAAGAGGTAGATGGTCGACCATGGCGGTCTGCAGGGAGGAGGCGGACGAGGCAGATGAGATGTCTGAGCAGTAGGTGGTGGGCGACGCTTTGAGGCTCTACCACCACCACCACCAAGAGGTCCACCCCAACCACAGGGAGCCGGTGGGCAGAGATAGGCACAACTCCAGGCAGCGGAGGCTTATGACCACGGTGCGCCCAAGATGATTCGAGGTACTATCTGTGTCTATTCCACCCTTGCTGCAGTTCTTATATACACAGGAGCGAGTCACTCTTTCATAGCCACTGCCCTTGTTCGGAGCTCGGAGATTCTGACAGAGCCGTTGGCTCGATCCTTACGGCTAGAGACTCCTACGGGAGTAGACTCGACAATTACGTACTGGTACCGGCAGTGTGAGCTTACTCTAAGAGGCGAGAGCTTCGGGTGGGATCTTCTTGTAGCAGTGTCGAGGCCTTACAACGTCATCTTGGGCATGGATTGGTTATCTACAGTCCATACTCAGATCGACTGTATTAGGTGCAAGGTGCGATGTGTACACACCTACAGGAGCAGGTTCACCTTCACCGGAAAGAAGGGAGCATTCACAGCACAGGATGGACTCTCATAGAGGAGAGGATATCCAATCACTCATCAGTTTGCTAGCCTCATCCTAGGAGCAGTTGACGTGCGGAGTCCTGGTTTTCCTACAGTGGTTGATCAGTATGCAGACATCTTTCCCGATGACATTCCAGCATATCAGATGGCCCCCATTGAGCTTCTAGAGCTACGAGTACAGTTGGAGGACTTGCAGAGCAGGGGATTCATCCGACCCAGTGTTTCACCCTGGGCTTCCCCGATATTGTTCACCAAGAAGGTGGATGGGAGCATGCGACTTTGTGTCGACTATCGTCGCCTGAACCAGGTGACAGTGAGGAACAAGTATCCACTACCGAGGATTGATGACCTCTTCGATTAGCTCAAGGGAGCACGGTGGTTCTCGAAGATAGACCTCAGGTCAGGCTATCATCAGCTCAGAGTTCGGGGCGAGGACGTAAAGAAGACGGACTTCAAATGTCGATATGGCCACTATGAGTTCTTGGTTATGCCATTCGGCATAACCAATGCTCCTGCGGTGTTCATGGGCCTCATGAACAAGATCTTTCTTCCATACCTCGATCGATTTGTCGTGGTCTTCATCGAAGACATTTTGATTTAATCGACGACTGAGGAGGAGCATGCCTACCACTTACGGGTTGTACTAGACACACTCTGAGAGCACCAGCTTTATGGAAAGCTCTAGAAGTGTCAGTTCTGGATACGTGAGGTCCACTTCTTAGGACACGTCATCTCTAAGGCGGGAGTTGTGGTGGATCCTGCGAAGATAGTGGCAATGCTAGCTTGGGAGCCACACAAGAGTGTGACTGAGGTGAGGAGTTTCTTGGGACTAGCAGGATACTATCGGAGATTTGTGCCAGACTTCCCCAGAGTTGTGGCACCACTCTAAGCTCTTACGAAGAAGGGGAAACCCTTTGTGTGGTCAGACAGATGTCAGAAGAGCTTTCAAGAGCTGAGATAGAGATTGACCAGCACCCCTATCTTGAGGTTGCCTGAGGAGGGAGTAGGGTAAGTAGTCTACTGCGATGCATCAGGGACCGCACTCAGATGTGTGATGATGTAAGAGCGGGAATTGATCGCCTATGGATCACGTCAGTTGAGGCCGCATGAGCAGAACTATGCTACCCATGACCTGGAGTTAGCAGCAGTGGTCTTCGCTCTGAATACATGGCGACACTATCTGATGGGTGAGCGCTTTACAGTCTTTTCTGACCATCAGAGTCTCAGGTACATCTTTTCTCAAAAGGACCTAAACCTGAGACAGTGGTGATGGCTCGAGTTCCTCCATGACTATGACTTTGAGATAGTCTATACTCCTGGGAAGGGGAACATGGTAGTCGATGACCTCAGTAGGAGGACGGGCATTCTCCTACTTGAGAAGGTGATAGAGTAGCTAGCCGCCTTGCAGATATCCTTCGTGGATAGGGATGTAGCAGCCTTCCTTCAGTCTCTCATAGTCACCCCTCTACTACTGCAGCGGGTCAGAGAGGCACAGCGTGGGGACGCTGACTGTGAGACGCGGTGTGCACAGATATCCTCAGGTCAGGCACCTGATGGTTTCTCCTTTGGAACAGAGCACGACATCCTTTTCAGAGGACTTACCTTGGTACCAGTCGCTTTACGAGAGGAGGTTCTGAGAGAGTTTCACACTTCCCTTTTGGCGGTACATCCAAGAGTGGCGAAGATGTACCAGGATCTCAGATGACAGAACCGGTGTCTGGGCATGAAGAAGGTTGTGCCAGAGTTTGTTTCTCGATGACTCACCTGCCAGTAGGTGAAGGCAGAGCATCAGGTTCCAGCAGGCTTGGTACAGCCCTTGGATGTCCCTGAGTGGAAGTGGGATGGGATATCTATGGACTTCGTGACTGGACTTCCACGCACTTCTAGAGGTCAAGACTCCATTTGGGTGATTGTCGACCGACTCACCAAGTTGGCTCACTTCTTACCCATTAGAGAGAAGAGCTCAGTGGAGTTCTTGGGGAGTCTCTACGTTCAAGAGATTGTACGGCTTCACGGTGTGCCATCATATATTGTCTTCGATCGAGATGCTCGATTTACTTCCTGGTTTGTAAGGGGTTGGAGGAGGCGTTCGGGACACAACTACGTCTGAGCACAGCCTTTCACCCTCAGACGGATGGTTAGACGGAGAGGACCATTCAGACTCCCAAGGACATGCTCCGCGCATGTGTTCTTGACTTTGGTCACAGCTGTGAGGACCACCTACCCTTGGTGGAGTTTGCGTACAACAACAGCTACCACTCCACCATCGGGATGGCACCATATGAGGCGTTGTACGACAGACCTTACAGATCTCCTTTGTGTTGGACAGACCCTGGGGAGTCAGCACTTGTGGGACCAGAGATGGTCCGGGCCACGACAGAGAAGGTCCAGGTCATCCAGGAGCAGATGAGGACAGCTCGGAGCTGACAGAAGTCTTATGCTAACAGGAGGCAGAGGCCACTAGAGTTTGAGGATGGAGACCACGTCTTTTTGCATGTCTCACCTCGACGTGGATTATGGAGATTTGGCAGAGGCGGAAAGTTGTCTCCATGCTTCATCAGACCATTCCAGGTCCTCAGCAGGATTGGCGAGGTGGCTTATCGCTTGGCACTACCACCTCAGTTACACTAGGTACATGACGTCTTCCACTTATTTCAGCTGAGGAGATATGTGCACGACCCGACACATATAATTGACCATGGGGAGCAGGACGTTGATGATGGGGCGACATTTTCGGAGGTCTCGGTGGAGATCGAGGATCAACAAGAGCAAGCCCTACATGGACGGTCGATTCCTCTAGTGCACATCAGATGACAGTACGAGAACCCCCTGGAGAGCACTTGGGAGCGGGAGGCTCAGATGCGTGCTCAGTACCCACATTTGTTTCCCTAGTTTATGATGTATCTTTATGGGGACATAAATCCCTGAGGTGGGAGTGATTTAAAGACCCATAAATTTCAAGGATATTTTTTTTCTTAATTTTATTTGGAATTTTACAAGAACACAGTTTCTGAAGGCACCTGATTCCGAGGCCCGGTGTGCCCGGAATCATTTTCCAAAGTTTGGCTCGGGTACGTTCAGTGAACGAACGAGCGGGTTTTTCTAATTTTTGAACCGGTGCTCGGAATCAAATTCTGAGGGCACCGATGGAATCGCAGCACAGGTATTTTCTTAGAAATGCCTTTTCCGGAGTTGCGTTTTCTCGGGTGTGGTTTTTAATTTTTCGGGTTAGGTGAAGAAAATAAAATAAAGTGGTGTGAAAACTTTATTTTATTTCACTTAAAGACACTTAAAGCCACTTAAATCTACTTAAGCTGAGTTGAAGCGGATAGGTTGGAACCCAAAATATCATACCCTCTTGGTAGGATATTTGTGAGGTGGGGACCGCACAAGCCCCACCGTTTCTTTTCCTCTAAGTAACGCACCCGCGAAAACTCATCTTTAATGAAAGTCAACTGGAGAGTTTTCTACAAATATTAACGCTCCTATTAATTGGACTGTTAAGACGTTACCATTAATTCACCGAATTAATGGTTCATTTATTAACTTGTTTTCAAACTATTGGCATAATAATAAAATAAGACCAACACCCATTTTGTTGACGGGTTGCTTCTTGAGAGGATTTGGAGGAACCGTATCTTCATCCTCCTTCGCGAAGAACACGAAGAACGCGAAGAACGTGAAGAACGTCGGCCTTCGATGAAAGGAAATGAAGAACGGAGAACCTTCAGAGATCGACGATGCGACGTCGTGTACCGCGACGCCGACGATTCTTCTCTCGCGACGTTCTTCTGCGACGTTCCTTCCCCGCGACGAATCTTCGATCACCGATTGAGGTAGGGGATTACGGATCTTTTATTTTTTCCTTTGTGGATTTTATCATTAACATGGATTTAACTCGTGAAATTAAATCTGTGTGTTTTCTTTAAACCTCAGAGATCATCGAGGAAACACCGTATACCGTGACGACGTGACGCCCTTCCGTGACGCGACGATCCTCTTCTTCCGTGATGGTCAATCCTGCGAAGAACTCACGTCTGATGAAAATGATGAGGTAGGGGTTGTTCCTTTTAAATCTTTGTGATTTATATCCTCGGTTGTTAAATATGATTCTTGTGAGACTTTAAAAACCGCTAATGTTGTGGTTGCGGACTAACGAACAAGTCCGAACCCACCGCCCTTTTTGTTTGTTATGCACGGATTGGAGGGAGACGACAAACGGTGCTGCAAGTTAATTTTGAAGGCTTTGTAGTGAAGAACGAGTCCCAGGACGAGCACTGGCGAATAATGCATGCAAATTGGACCACCAGAGCGCATCTTGTGGTCCGCGGAAGCCCCCACCGGCGGCCGGCTGCCAGGATGCGGCGGCACTGGCCGGTCCCGCGGCCGCGCGGGACCGTGGAGGAGGGATGCGTCTTAAGTAGCGTTCGGGTGTCACGGAGCGGCCCCCGCGCGGGGAGGGGGGGCATGGGTGCCTTGCACGGCGCCTGGCCAGCGCCAGCGTGCCGGCCGAGCTGCCTGGCCAGACAGCCGGGCCGCGCCGGTCAGGTCGGATCTGGACCCGGGTCGGTCCGGGCCCAGACCCCCCGTTTTCGGATCATTTTCGGTCTTTTGCTTATAACTTGAGATATGGGCCTCCGATAGACACACCATTAGTGAAGATGTGATCCTTGGATCGAGACGGTCATTTCGGTATATTACACTCAAGGTTTATGAATACCTTGGGTTCGGCCAGGTTGGTTCGTACACGAAACCAACCGGGCCCTCGGAGCGGAAACGCCCATATCTTGAGCTCCGGACGTCCGTATGACGTACCGTCGACTTTGTTGGATTCCTATAAGTGAGACGGATCTTTTGGCTTACTCTACCCGAGGTTTGGACGCAGGTGGAGTACGTTCGGGTTGGTTGTCCCTTAAAAACCAACCGGGCCCCTAGGATGAAAAAGCCAATAACTCTCAGACTGGGCGTCCGATTGACGCGCCGTCTGCAACATCGAGTTCCTGTTGACGATACGGAACTTTTGGACACATCAACTCTGAAATATGTGTTAGTTGATGTATTAGCCTCTCGGCTCGTGGAGCGGACCCTCCCAAATGAGCTTTCTGTGTGCGGGAGCCCTAGTGCTGGCTGCGACTGCGACGACGACGATGAATATGTAGAGATCCTTAGTGGATTCGACGACGACTGTGCAGAGATCCTCAATGGATTCGACGATGACTACAGCACTCAATGATCCTTTGTGGATCAGTGCTACCGATCCTGTGTGGGTCTGATCTTTTGTGGGTCAGCGCTCAGCGGTTCTGTGTGGGCCAGCGCCTACAGATCCTGTGTGGGTCCGATCCTGTGTGGGTCAGCGCTCAGCGGTCCTGTGTGGGTCAGCGCCTACAGATCATGTGTAGGTCTGATCCTGTGTGGGTCTTTGCGGGGGTTAGTTACCTATCATTCCTTTGTGGGTCAGATCCTTTGTGGGTCATTGCGGGGGTTAGTTACCTATTGATCCTTTGTGGGTCAGATCCTTTGTGGGTCATTGCGGGGGTTAGTTACCTATCGATCCTTTGTGGGTCAGAACCTTTGTGGGTCATTGCGGGGGTTAGTTACCTATCGATCCTTTGTGGGTCAGATCCTTTGTGGGTCATTTCGAGGGTTAGTACCTATCGATCCTTTGTGGGTCCGACAACTTAGATGATTCAGTGGAAATATCTGATCATCTCTATCCTCATACAAAGAAGTATTACTGTGTGGGCTGAATCCTATTTTTCTTTCCGATATGGATTGTGTTGTGCTATCCTGTGTGAATTTGAATTTTTCTTTCCGGTGTGGACTGGGATGTACTTGGGTTCGGATGTTGGAGCCGAACGAGAATTGGTGACTTAGGTATATGTAAGGGCATATACCCAAGTAGTGTCGGCTGTTACTTCGTGATTGTATCTTTCCTTTGTGGATTATCCTTTGTGGATTCTGGGAGATCTTCGGGGGTCTCGGGGTCCCTACTGAGTAGATTATACTCACCCATGCACGGGCTATGCCCGCACTACGTTGTGTTGGTTGCAGACTATGGAAAGCACTGATCATGGTTGAGTCTTGTGGTGCAGGACGGTACTTGGAGGCGGACCACTGGGCGATACGTACTCGGAGCGGACGGCTGAACCCGAGGAGCTGTGGAGGCTATCTGTACTCACCCTTCAGGTGGGACTTCCAGTGGACGGCTTGACGCTGCAGATTTACTTTTCAGTTTCTGTTTTCCCTTTCGAGTTATACTTTACTTTTATTTTGGGTTTGTATTCTTTCCCACTTACTTTTCCGCACTTACTGTTGTACTCAGTTTTTACTTAGTGTTTACTTCTACTGCTTTCTTGCTCTGTGGTGTTTGTTTACTTTACAAAGGCAATGCCTTCCATTTTTACTAAGATTTACGCCTTGGTGCTAGTCACCAGCCCCTGGCCTATGGAAGGCAGGCTTGGGGTAGTCACGGCACGGGCCCTGAGGACGGGTCGTGACATGAAAATTGTAAAGGTGTCAACTACATGTTTTTCAGTTGTTAGAAGGTCTGTGGAAAAGAGGACCAGATAGTGAAAATCACCAAGCTCATGGAGTTGAGCATTGGTGGAGTGGACTAGGGGCATTTTGTTCCCTGAACCACTATACATCTATGTGTCCCTGCTTTTACTTATTCTGCTGCATGATCAAATCTGATAAATCATAGAGGACAAAACTCGTTCAATCGAAGAGTTAACAAAAAATATGAAAGACACAATTCACCCCCCTCTTGTGTATAATCTTTATATTCAAGATCCAACAATTGGTATCAGAGATGGAGCTTTTGATAGAGCCTTAGCAAGCTAGAAGAATTTTAAGATTATACAACAGATCATCATGACTGATAAAAGAGAAGGGATGTCAATTGTCAGAGCACCATATTTTAATGGAGAAAACTATGGCTGCTGGAAATCATGAATGATAATATATCTGAAAAACCTCGGATATAAAACCTATTCAAAGATTCTGAATCCTTATGAAATTCCTGAAAATCCTGAGACATGTAGTGCTGCTAGAGAGGCAGATTATGATATGAATCTGAAGGCTATGAATGCAATCATCTGCGGTCTAGGACCAGATGAATTTAATAGAGTATCTCAGTGCCCGACAACATGTGAGATGTGGAAAACAATAGTTAAGGTGTATGAAGGAACAAACAATGTAAGAAAAATGAGATATGCAACTGCCAAATTGAAATTTGATACTTTCAAAATGTTTGAAGGTGAAAGCATTACCCAAATGAATGGGAGATTGATAGAAATTTTCAATAATATAATAGATCTAGGAGAACCTATCAAGCAGGCTGATCAAGCATTAAAAGTACTGAGGGTACTTCCTACTCGATGGAATGGTATCTCTACTACAATCAGACCATCAACACTTGTTAGAAATCTAACCATGAGAGAGATGATTGGTACACTGATGATGTACGAAGCAGAAATGAAAGATGAGTCAAATGATCATAAATTCTACATCAAAAAGGATGATACTTCCTTGAAGGTAACTTCACAACAAAAGAATAGAAAGATTAAGAACAGATAATTCAAAGCTAAATCAGAGAGCTCTAACTCATCAAACTCAAATGAAGAACTGGCTCAGCTAGCCAGAAAATTTAGAAAATTCTATAGGAAGAAAAGAGACTTCAAAAAATCCTTTAAGAGAGATGATAAGGAAGTAAGATGCTATGAATGCAAGAAGATGGGGCATATCAGACCACATTTCCCACAATTGAAAGATGCAAAGAAGAAGAAATTCTTCAAAATAAATGTCTATGAGCAGAAAGACAAGAAAGCTATGAAAGCCACTTTGAGTGTATCTGAAGACTCCAGTAGCTCTCTTGAATCAATCTCAGAGAAATAATAAGTCAATCTAAAAGCAAACATGTGTTTCATGTAAGAAACCGATGAGGTACACTCATATTACACCTCTGACTCAAATAATGAATCAAATTATGAATCAAGGTACACAAATGAAAAACTTGCAGCCTACTGCAATATGGTTGAAGAAAGATATTACTCACTATTTAAGAAACATAAGTCACTAAAGAACATACATAAATCTTTTTCAGATGAAAGAGATACAATGCTGAAACAACATAAGGAATTAACTGATAAATACAATTCTATTAACACTAACTATATTAATTTTGAATCAAGAATAAAAACACTAGAGGATAAAGTAGAACCTTACAAAAAGGCTGCGTTGGTTTTTACAAAAGGAGAGAATTCATTAAATGAAATTCTTGGAAAAACTATCACGAAAAAGGGGAGATTTGGAATTGGCAGTAAAGGAGAAAACCTTAATCTATATAAAAATTATTTTGTTCCTAGCTCTAAAAGGGTTAATTGTAACTTTTGTGGGACAAAGGGACATATAGCTAAAAACTGTTTCTTAAGACAACCTCAAATTTGTGGTATTAATAAAGTCAATGTTTCAAAAGACTTATATGATTTAGCTGATTTTAAAAGAACAAAGAAAATATGGATACCCAGATCATTGCTATCTAACACCTCTGGACCCAACATAATATGGGTACCAAAGCAATTTGTTTGAATGTCTTTGCAAGTAGCAGGCCACCAGAGTAGAAAAGATATATGGTACATGGACAGTGGCTGCTCAAGACATATGAGTGAAAACTCATTTATTTTTTCTTCACTCACTAAAAAGGAAGGAGGACTTGTCACATTTGGTGACAATGCCAAAGGAAAAATCATTGGCATTGGAACTGTTGGAGATCAAAAAACAGTCACAATCAATAAAGTACTTTATGTACAAGGATTAAAACACAACCTGATAAGTATCTCTCAACTTTGTGAAGATGGATATACTATTGATTTTACTAACAATTGTTGTACTATTTATAAAGATAAACTATTTAAATATAAGGCACCAAGAACTGATAATGTCTATACTTTGGATTTAAATTCCTTGTGTAAACAACAAGTAAACTGCTTGACTGCTAAAGTAAGTGAATCTTGGATCTAGCATAGGACACTTGGAAATTTCAATGTATATGTTTTACATAAATTATCTAAGAAACATCTGGTTTATAATTTTCCTAGTCTCAAATTTTAAAGTGACAGATTATGTGATGCATGCCAACTTGGAAATCAACACAAATCATCACTCAAATCTGTTAATAAAGTTGCTACAACTAAACCTCTAGAACTTATCCATATGGATTTTTTGAACCTTCCAGAGTAGCAAGCTTAGCGGGTAAATTATATGTTTATGTATTAGTTGATTATTATTCTAAATTTTCATGGATTTTCTTTTTGAAATTTAAAAATGAAGCTTTTACTTTATTTGAAAGTTTCTGCAAATCTGTTCAAAATGAAAAAGGTTTTAATATAATCTCATTGATAAGTGATCATGGTGGACAATTTGGGAATCAGGAATTTAATTACTTTTTCTCAAACATGAGTATTAAACATACCTTCTTTGCACCAAGAACACCTCAACAGAATGGGATTGTAGATAGAAGAAATAGAACAACTCATGAAATGGATAGAACTATGTTAATTGAATATATGCTACCTATATATTTTTGGGCAGAAGCTGTAAATACAGCTTGATATATAATTAATAGAGTTTTAATTAGACCTATTTTGAAAAAGACACCCTATGAACTATAGAATAACAGAAAACCTAAAGTAAATTACTTTAATGTTTTTGGATGCAAGTTCTATATCTTGAACACCAAAGACAATCTTGGTAAGTTAAATCCAAAATCTGATGAAGGTATTTTCATAGGATATTCTGCTACCTCCAAATCTTATAGAGCCCATAATAAAAATTCAAGGATTTTTGATGAATCAGTTCATGTGAAATTTGATGAATCTGATCCCTTTGAGAAAAAGGATAGATCAAATGGATGAACCTGAATCTAATGATAACATGAGACTTGAGAACTTAAAGAATGATTTCAAAAACGATATAAAATAAATTCAGTCCAGTTCAGAGGAACATGATACTGAAGAACCTTTAAATGTATTGCCTAGACAGTCTAGAACCTTAAAGAATCACCCTTTAGAAACTGTGATTGGCGACTTAGAGACCGGTATTCATACTGTAAGAAACATAGGAAACCTAGTGGAATTCTCTGCCTTCCTGTCCCAACAAGAACCCAAGACTATAGAAGAAGATTTATATGATTAAATATGGGTAATAGAAATGCAAGATAAATTAAACCAGTTTAAAAGAAATGAAGTTTGGGAATTAGTGGAAGGACCTAAGAATTATCTAGTAATAGGAACCAAATGGGTCTTTAGAAATAAACAGGATGACCAAGGCACAATAACTAGAAATAAAGCAATATTAGTAGCTAAAATATATAATCAAGAAGAAGGAATAGATTATGATGAGACTTTTGCACCTGTAGCTAGGTTAGAAGCCATTAGAATCCTTTTAGACTATGCATCTTTTATGAATTTTAAATTATTTCAGATGGGTGTTAAATCTTCCTTTTTAAATGGTTATTTAATGGAGGAAGTTTATGTTGAGAAACCTCCTGGTTTTGGAAACTCTCAAAAACCTGATTCTGTTTTTAATCTTACTAAAGCTCTTTATGGCCTTAAACAAGCACCTAGAGCTTGGTATGAAAGATTAAGTTCTTTTCTTTTGAAAAATGACTTTACTGTTATATTGGAAGATCCAACACTCTTTAAGAAAACTATGAAAAATAATGTTTTATTGGTTCAAATTTATGTTGATGATGTATTTTTTGGATCAACTAATAAAAATCATTTTCATGAATTTTCAAAATTAATGCAAAAATAATTTGAAATGAGTATGATGGGAGAATTAAATTTCTTTTTGGGGCTTCAAATATTTCAAAAAGATTTTGAAAATGTTTTAAATCAAAGTAAATACATTGCTGATTTACCTATGAAATTTGGACTTGAAAATAGCAAGCCATTTACAACTCCTATGTGTACTAATATAAAACTTGATTTGGATGAAATTGGGAAATCAGTTGACAATATGTTATATAGAGTTATTATTGGTAGTTTGTTATATATTACTGCTAGCAGGCCAGATATAATGTATTCAATATGTCTTTGTGCTAGATTTCAATCAAATCCCAAATAATCTCATTTAACTGCTGTCAAAAGAATTTTTAGATATTTAAAAGGAACTATTTTCCAATCTCTACTTTATCCTAAAACTTCTGATTTTAATTTTATTTCATATTCAGATGCTGACTTTGGAAGTTTTAGATTAGATAGAAAAAGCACATCAGGAACATGTCACTTTTTAGGAAAGTCTTTAGTGTCATGGTCTAGTAAGAAACAACATTCAGTTCCCCTATCAACAGCCAAAGCAGAATATGTTTCTGCTGGAAGTTGTTGTGCACAAGTGTTGTGGATGAAAAAAAATCTTATGAACTTTGGATTTAATTTTAATAATACGCCTATTTTATGTGATAATACAAGTGTAATTAATATTTCAAAAAATCCTATTAGTCATTCTAGAACTAAGCACGTTGATATAAGGCATCACTTTTTAAGAGATCATGTTATTAAAAAGGATATATTTTTAGAATTTATAAATACAAAAAATCAATTAGTAGATATTTTTACTAAAACACTTCCCACTGCAAGTTTTGATTTTATTAAGGGGGAGCTAGGTTTATTTAATTTTAAATATTTTTTTTATTTTTTTTAAATGTTATTTATCTAATTTTATTGATTTTTGAAAATTTTATTTTGTTTTTGAACACTTTTTAAGATCTTTTTTATGATTAAATTCTCCGTATGAAAAACTTATTTGTTTTTAAAATAAATGTAATGATTAGTGATTACACAGGAATCAAGGATGTCATAGCCCTTTTGAATTTGAAACCATTTTTTTTCCAAAAAAACCCTTTCGAACCCGAAAACCTCATATTGTTGCACACCCCTGATCTTCGAATCTTCAAAACCTAAAATCTTCGAACCTTCAGAAATATACTCAGAAATGGAAAAGACCGAGCGAGCAGATGAACCCGAGAGTAGTGACGCAAAGAATCAAAAGACAGTTGGATGAAAAATTTTGCAAGGTAAAGTTATAGATCTAGAATGGTTGTTCGAGATGAATCTGATGTTGAAATAGTCTTTATCTTTTCAAAACCTTGAGCAAACATTCAATTGTGAAAGGTCTTAGTTTTTGTATGAGGCAGAAATGTGTCATTTCTTTAGATCAGTTCATTTTAGTCTATGTGAGGATGAAGACACTATAATTTCAAAGATTGAGGATAGATATTTCTCAATCTCTTCTATTGAAATAGGACAAATCCTAAATTTCCCGCATGAAGGAGTATACAATTTTGATTTGAAAAACATAGGATATGTTTTGCATAAATCCAAGGACATTATGTCCTTTTTGTTTGGAACATCTACTATTAGGAAAATAATGGTGAAAGATTTAGAACCAGATCAGAAGATCCTGGTTAAATTTGTTCAGACTGGAATAGATCCCAGAATGGCAGAAATGGAAAAGATTTTGTACCCTGATATGTACATAATGTATCTTATGTTAAGTGATATAAAATTAAAATTCCCAAGGTACATGGTAAGGTACCTCAATTACTGTTGTCAAAGTGATGCCTGGATGAACTTTTACCCTTTCGGTCGATTTATTTCTAAATTGTTGTTCAAGAAGGATATGGTGAGACTGGTGGATGCCAGAGTTCGTTGTCATCACATTAATGTATTCAATGCTGGAACTCTATGAAAAATTCGCTATTTCTGGAGCACCATTAAAGGAAAAAAATTTCCACTAGGAGCTGAGGATGACTTAGAGTGTTCTCAGGCTCAACCTACTAAGTCCAAGGAGGGACAAGCTGAATCAAGAGTCAGCAATGTAGCAAGAAGGATCCGATTTAAAGTGCAAGATGCTGAGGAAGAAAGAAGTCACGAGGGACTTCAATCTCGAAGAACTAGATCTGTTAATGAGGAAATTACTTCCCCAGCATTGGAAACAACAGAAGATTTATTTTATTATACTCTTTTAAGATAAGATGCTATTGATAAGTCCATGGAATATGTTAGTGAAAGGAAAACACCAGTAGAGGGAACAGAAGTTCAATGAGAAGCTCAAAGGGAGACTCAGGAATAGATTGTAGCTGATGTTGAAGTTACACTTCAACAGGAACAAGGAAAGGAGGCAGATCCTGGTGAGGAAGTGTCCAGACCTCAGGAAACTCCTGAAAATATTTTTCTCTAAATTCCAGTGGAAGACAAAGATGCTGATGTTTGTGATGAACATCTCCCTGATTCTCCAACAGAGGCACTTCAAGAGGATTTTTCTGTGGAGGAGTATGAGGAATCTAAGGAAAAATTTGTGGACTAACCCACTCAGGACAAAGAGAAAGAACAATCTGATGCTGACTCATTACCTTTGGTACTACTGCATCATCCAGAAACTGAGAATGTGAATCAAGCACAGGGTGCCTCTGATTCAAGGAATAGAGAAGTTGAAGAACTGTACAAAAAGGTGTCTCAGTTGGAATATGAGAATGTCACTCTGAGAAATGCCTTAGACTTAGAACAATTGAGATTTAAAAAGATGAAGGAGAGTACAGTATCAAGGAAAGAAGTTGAAATGTTTAAAGTGGATATGTTGAATTCAGTTGTCAAGTTGAAATCTGAAATGGTTATGAAGTTAGATTTATCAGATCTAAAATTGTTTATAGAGAACCAATTTGCATCAGTTTCAAATAGTGATGTTAGTGGATCAGGTACTTCACCAGATTTAATCAGAATATTTCAACCTATCACAGCCGCGATGAGCAACATGAATGATAGGTTGTAAGATCTTCAATGTTACAGTGCTCCATTATCAGTGTTGCTGGACATTCAGAAATTTTTAGTGAATCAAATAACATCTAGTGAGCCACCAATCAGAACACTATTAAATCAGATCTCAGATAAGCTGTCAGTGTTTATAGAAAAAGAGGAAAGGATGCATGAGTTTTTTAGGTTCTATTTAATAAAGGATATTCATATGACTCAGGAGAATAGAGATCTCATTATCAAACTTGGAGATGGGATGATGAAGACACTCAGGGAATAGTTTACAGAAATCAAATCTACAATCCAGATGAGATAGAACCTATTGACTACCTTTCCAAAACCTTGATTCCTGTGTATATCATTGTCATTTACATACTGTTGTTTTTGAATGAAAATTTCCTCCATTGTTTATTTGTTTCTTTCTCTATTTGTTTATTATTGTTAAACGTTAATGTGTTCCAGTATATCAGATTACCTTACTATTAAACAGTTAATTATAGCATTTACTAATGTTCAGTACAACATCAATCTGTGTTCTATTCCATATTTTATCAATCTTTTTGATATCACAAAAATGGGGAGAACTTTGGATAAATACTAAAAAAAAATTAAGTATCTTTTTGGGAGAAATTTGGTTTTACATTTATCTTATTGGGGGAGAAATTAAAAATGGATAAATTTAAGGAAAAATTAATATTGTAATTATCTTTTCAAAATTTCAAAACTATATGTAATTAATTTTGTAAGTTGATTTCGTTAATTATTTTATGGGTTTTCTGATCATCAAAAAGGGGGAGATTATTGAGCAATGTATTGTTTTCAATAATACATAATAATGTTATTTGAAGGGGGAGATTATTGAAAATAATACTCTGTCTCTTTATGATAATTTTGATGCTCACAAATACCCTTAATTTTTTCTAATGATTTTATTTAGTATTTTGCAGGAATTTATTAATTTATTTTACTCTTGAAATAACGAGAATTTATTACTTATTCGGGAACTATTTTAGTGTGTTCTGGAAACAATGTTCATACCTTACTTATTTGGGAACTGTTTTAGCATGTCCTGGAATCACTGTTTATACCCTCTATGGATAAACATAGCTTAAGGATGAAAATAGTGTATACTTTTTGAGATAAGAGAAAAGTATGGAAGAATAACCTTACATTAGGAAGGAACCTTATGTTTGGGTTATCAGCAAAGTATGGAAGAAGAACCTTACGTTAGGAAGGAACCTTAAATTTGGGTTATCAGCAAAGTATGGAAGAAGAACCTTACATTAGGAAGGAACCTTAAGTTTGGGTTATCAGCAAAGTATGGAAGAAGAACCTTACGTTAGGAAGGAACCTTACGTTTGGTTTATCAATAAAGTATGGGAGGAGAACCGTACGTATGTTCTAAACATTATGTTTGTTTCTCAAAAGTATGGTTCATCAACCTTAATTTTGTAAACAACCATACGTTATTTGAATAGATCTTTTATCTTTCGTCTAAGATTTGAAGAAAAATTATGGATGATCAACCCTACATTTATGTTCAACCTTAATTTGTCAACCCTATGTTTGGAGGCCACGTCATCATCCTTACTTTTGGTGTCGGAAAGTTTGAAAGATGATATTTTTATGCAACGGTCAGCAAGCTGATTGTTAAGTGGATTTCAAACCGGATTTAAAGTTGATTTTAAAATACAACTTTGATCGATTCAAAGCCATTTTATCAATGGATTAAAGATCAAATTAAAAGAATATTTTTATGCTGAGTCTTCATGGAAGTTATGACTACTCTGTAAATTCAAATTTTTGAATATTGCGAATCAAAAGGTGACTTTTATGGATCTAAATGTGCAGGGGATATGCTCAGCTTTATTATATATGTTTTCTTTTAAACACCAGGCACAGTAGCATAGTGATCAATCTATTATTCAAAAAGGTGGAAAACAGAGACTGCTTAAACCACTCAGTTCTGTTGATTCAAAAGGAGCGTCAAATCTCTATTTATTTAATAAGAAGGAACTCGATAGAAGATTCACTTGTTCTACATCAAGTATCTACTGTGGATCTACTACTGCTAAAGTTGTGAATTATATCCCTATATGTACTACAACCAGATTGACTCAGAACTGCTTCGACTTGAAAATCAATATTTCTTGAGACGATGATCTATCTACTCTCAATTGCATTCTGTTTTAATTGTGAAGGTCAACTGAAAAATTTCTTTCTAAAATTATTTTTATCTTGAGTAACCAGCTTCTCGTACTAGCTGAGTAGGTTCGTTTTTGAACTAGAAGGCTTTGTGAGCCTGAAAATTGTAAAGGTGTCAACTGCATGTTTTTTAGTTGTTGGAAGGTCTGTGGAAAAGAGGACCAGATAATGAAAATCTCCAAGCTCGTGGAGTTGAGTGTTGGTGGAGTGGACTTGGGGCATTCAGTTCCCCGAACCACTATACATCTATGTGTCCCTGCTTTTACTTATTCCGCTGCATGATCAAATCTGATAAATCATAGAGGACAAAACTCATTCAATTGAAGAGTTAACGAAAAATCTAAAAGACACAATTCACCCCCTCTTGTGTGTAATCTGTATATTCAAGATCCAACATAGGGCTTTCCTGGATTGACCAGTGCTAGGATTCTTTGGATTATTTGATGGAGAATCTATTTATTACCCATGTTCTTCATTTTATAGAGAAAGGTATTCTGTTTGAGGTTTGTTTTAACATTTCATTTCTTTATTTGGGTTTCATTCTCATGAAGAAGCGAATGTTCATCTCTTATGGGTCTCAACAGTTACAGGATCATGAACATAAACACACCACCCATGATCTTGATATCATTATAGTTTCATTTTCCCAAAATTTTTTGCAATGTTACCTCATTGGTGAGTGCTTTATGTTCTTCACATATTTAAATAACTTATGGTATGTATTTTCCTAACATAATTGAAATTGTTATCAGTGATAGTGGATATAATATTTAAGATATTATTACTTAAATATTTTTATACATCAAAGAAATGGAATTATATGGTTGATTATTTGATTAGGAAGTGTCATGGATTTGTTGTGTGAGATTTTGGTGATGTTTGATCGGTGATGGAGGAACTCTATATGATGCACCTAGATATTGGACCTATTAATGGAAGAGGGTGTTTTCATGAGATAATATGCTAGTTGTTTATAATGTAGGAGGAAGAGTATTTCTAGACGGTGGTTTCTAAGATGTTGGTTTGTAAAGATCAAGTTTTTATAGTGATCCTCTTTGGGCATGGTATAAGGATGGTCGTCATTGGTTAAGGCTCTTCATTCCTTAGGTGATGTGTAATTTGGTTCTTTATCAGTTTCATATCTTACCTTAAGTGGTATATCTAGGTTGGTGAAGATGTATCACACTTTGAGATTTTAATTTTGGTGTTCTGGGATAAAGTGATTGGTTTTTGAGTTCATGTCTTGATGATTGGTTTTCTAGAGGGTGGAGGCTGAGAACCAAGTTTCAGGTGTGTATTTTATGCCACTTGATATTCCTCAATGGAAGTGGGAGAAAATAACTATGGACTTGCATATTTTTTTTCCTTGATCTCAGGAAGGTTATGATATTATTTTGGTGATTTTGGACCAATTGATGAAGTCAACTCACTTCTTAGATATCTAAGGGGTCAAGCACAATGGAAGTATCTTTTATACAGAATCTACAAGAGGTGGTGTGGTTTTATGTAGTTTTAAAGATGATCATCTCTGGTCATGATCCTAATTTTACCTCACGGGGTTTCAAAAGTCTCTAGTGTACATTTTTCTCTTAGTTGTACCTTAGTATTGCTTTTCATCCATGGATGGATGATAGGATATAGTGGACTATCCATACATTAAAAGACATGTTTCACACATGTGTTTTTGATTTTAGAGGTTCATGGTTCGGTCACTTACCCTTGGTGGAATTTAATTATAATAAAATTTATCTCTTTATAATTTAAATAGAACCATGAAAATTATTTTTTTTCCAGCCACAAAAATATTTATTATATTGGAGAAAGGTTTGGGAGTTAGTAATTCATGGAATTAAATTGGTCCAGAGCATGATAGAAAATTTTTAATTGATCCACAAGTAAATAAAGGACATTTAGAATCACCATAATTTTTTTAACCATATTATTAGGCCTATGGATAATTACATTAGAGATCATGTGTTCTTGTATATATATCCTCATCATGGGAAGTGAATTTTTGTTAATGGGAGTAAGTTTTCAACCTAATTTTTTGGATATTTAGAGGTGTTGGAAAATATTAGATCTATTGTGTAATAGTACCACTTCCCATTCCGATGAGAAAGACTCATGATGTCTTTCATGTATTGAAATTTTGTAGGTATCTTCATGATGATCCCCATGTCACTAGTTGGAGTGATATGGATGTTGAGGATGATACAACCTTTGAGTAATATCCTATTGATATTCATGACTGTAAAGGGGAGGTGTTGTGCAGGTGTGTTATTCCCTCTGTTTTTATCCAATCATGACATGGTGGATTGAAGTAGCATACTTTGGAATATGATTTGTATATACACACTCAATATCCTGATTCATTCAATGGTTTATTATTTATGTGATGATATGTGTGACCATTGTTGATTTATGATATGATTGTTGGTTTTTTTTGTTTATGTTCCTTGTACCTCTAATGAATTGATTATTCTTATTTTATGGTGATATCCTTGAGATATATCTCAAGAGGTAGTTGTTGTTTAACCCTTTATTTCCTTAATTTGTTTTGGTTCAAATTATTGAGCACAAGAATATTTTGATAGTCATTTGATCTAATATATTGAGTTTTCCTGATACTTTAGTGTTTTTGGGTGATATGAACTGTCCAAGAAGGGATGGGAGATAAGGAGTGTGTTTGAGCTGAAATATTAGATGGAGGAGGAGGATTATGGTTTCGTATGGTAAAATGTGGTGTGGAGGCTTAGGGTGAAGGATTAGTGGCTCTAACGAATTAGAGACCCCAACAACACAGCACTGTGGATTATGTTATGGAGCTCATGTTTGGGGCTCCATGTCTCTATATATTCAAATATTATGGAATTTTAGGGTTAATATTGCATTGTGGAGTCTCAGGGGATCAAGACCTTGTTTCTACTGATTTAAGGATGGTTGTAGTAAGGTGCTTAGGTTGCATCATATCCATTCTCTAGGTTTATAGGATTAGAGGAAGATATGGTGGGAATTTCATCAATTATTCTATATGGGGTTTAATTGGGGCTCATTACAGCATAACCTTACACCTTGTATTTTGGTTGTGGTGGAGACCCTAGGGGTTGTGGCATGGATGGTCGTATTGAGTCATGGTATTCTATTTTTACAACCAGTGCAAATTTTGGACCACATTGGGATTCAACTTATTTATTTCCCTCTCTTCTGAATCCCATGTGTCTCAATAACAGACTTCAAAGACATTTAATCTCCATTTCTAACCTTCAACCGCACAGAATCAAAAGGATTATTTGTGGTGATTTGAGGTGAGTTTTTTCTTCTGTATTGGTTTCATCATCTTAGCTTCTCTCACTATCTCTTAATTCTATGGTTGTTTGTCTCTTTAAATTTTCATAGGATTTGTTCTAATGGTTTATGGTGGATTCATGGTGCGATGATATCTATATGGATCATGAGTATGTTATGGGAGAGGTGATTAAATATCTATGCTAGTTCTTCATTCTTTCTTAGTGAACATGGAAGTTTCTTCATGGGATGGGTGATTTATATATTCTTCTTATTTTATGTGAAAGTTGGGTATTAACATGTATTATTTCCTTTATGAAATTGATTAATCAACTTAATGAATAGAATAATCTATAATTTAAGGAAGAATAAAATATGGAATGGGATATTTTTATAGTATGTGTTTTATCCTATGATTAAATGCCTCATGGTATTTATTAGATAATGTGAAATTTTTTTTTGTGATTATTATTTTTGCCTCGGTATATTTGATATTCTTAAAATTGGATAAAAATATAAAGATAGTAGGATAAAGAGGATAATGAATGAAACATGTGGAATTAATTACCATTATTCCTTGAAAATTATTCCACGTGAAAGTATTTCTCAATGCATATTTATGATTGATTTGTATCTATTATTAGCTAATGTTATTAATTTTATTATTATTTAATCCTATTCATAATGAATCAAAAAATTCAAGAAGGTAATTAAAATGGTTTTTTACTATAATTTAAGTGTTTTTAATTATTGATCCCAACCATGTAGTTATGCTATGTTTTCTAATCTTGTGTTATTTATGTTATGCCCTTGGATTCTCTTAGAATTATTTTTACTAAAAAACACATATTTTCATATATAAATTCTATCAAATAGTAGATAAATTCTATGATTTTATGTGTGTGATTTAGTATGGCTTGAATAGATAACATAGGTTGAGAGTGAGGGTTTATGGTTTATTAGATGGCTTTATTGGTATAATTAATCGGCTAATTGGTTTAAGTTGGAATCTAGGATTTCTCGATTTTCTTATTACTTGATAGATGATTTATTTAATTATTGGTTATGGTGACTTCCAATTACCTTCTGTGATTAGCTTATGCATCATGATTTCATCTTCATTGTGGTATTTAAAGTTGAGCCTAAGAATACATGAATTATGGAATGGTAAATAAATTAATAATAAACACAAGTATTGAGGGGTTTTAATGGAAGTAATTATTTATATTTTAAATAAAAACCATGGAGTTATCGGATGAATTCTTTAAGATTATGAGATACAAATATCTAAATTAGAATGTGAATTATGAAAGTATTTTTTCTTGTGATGAAATGGAGTGACTAAAAAAAATTTATAATGGGATTAATGAATGATTAGTAATTACTAATTACTAAATTAATATGATTAAATATATTAAATTTTTATGCTTGTGTGCTTATATGATATCTAGTTCCCTATACATTATTGGTGGAATACAGGTGTCATATGGGACGATAGCTATATTTGACTCTCTAGAAAGGTATTTTCTCTAATTTTGGTTGTGTGGGAAAGTATTCATTATATGTTATGATGTCATACACTACACCACATGAGTGGGGTGAATAGCCAAAGCCCAAAGGTTTTGGGTTCTGGGTGTTTTCCCCAACATCCAGGATAGTGATGGAACAAATGTCTAAATTATCACTCTTCTCATTTCTCCTTTTATACATATAATGTTGCATTGAAATATTAATACAATAATGGATTAAGGTATAGGGTATGTTTCGACATGGTTTTGGATGGATCTCAGTTTTACCATGAATATATGCACAAGATGTAAAGACTTGAGTTTTTTTAACATATATTTGTATTTTATTTATATTGATTATGGTTTCCTATAGTTGTACATGAATGATTTATAGTAGATTAAGGTATAGTACATGATACATGGCTCAGATTTTATTTTAGAGTTAATACACGGTAATAGATGAGATAATCATGATGATGATGATGATGAGGTTTTTCAAGTTGGATAGGATACAATATGAGATGATGATATGGTTATGATATGTATACATGAGGTGTAGGATGAATTGTATAAGTGATCATAGCAAAGGATGTTTTTTGTTGGGATGTGATAGTGAAAAAGAAGTGGGTAAGTGGATACGGGTTACCTTTCACATATATATACATTCAATATTATGTTACTAATTTGTGTGTGTTACTTGGTGACTGATCCTTGGTGAGGTTGGGATTTAGTTCACTTAGTTTATGTTAAAAGTTCTTTTATTTGTTTATTCACTAAGTATTTTTATAATTCATTCCAATTTTTAAACATCCCGAGTTTTTAAAAAATTAATACCATGTTAGATAGTGCACATTATACGCCATATTGAGCTTAAACGAAAAACTAAATAATATTATTTACATGTTATCACTAAAACGTAGTTTTTAGAATGGAGGTAATGAAATATTATTAACTAAATTATAAAAATATGGTCTAAAAATGTATATGTAATTAATTTTTTGGTGACCAATTAATTATAAATAAAAATTATATCATTTTTAAAATAAAAGGAAATGTTTTTCTAAAAATCTATTTAAATGTACACAAGTGTGTTTTAATCCAATAAATATAAAAATCACCCTTGTTGAATTATATTAATGAAATATATATAGATAATATTAAATATAATGTTAAACATTCATCTAACGTGTTTTATATACATTATATAAGAACAAAACTAGTTTTATCCATAAAAGATATATTTTTCTATAAAAGAAGTTTTGTCGCCTTTTGATGGTGCACATGTCTTAAATATAGTTTTTTAAATTTTATAAATTATATTTGAAAAAATAAAATTATTATTTAAAATTATAGTAACAAATTTTTCTTTGGTTTAATTTTAGATATTTTCTGATAAGATTCATGATTTGATGAATAGTGAAAAATACTTCATTTTAATTGAAAACTGATTTGTCGTAAAATTTATTTATAGTGTAAAATTATATTTTGGAATAGTTTTAAATTATAATTAGATAAATTTTTATCATTTAATAAAATTTATGTCATTAGAATCATTTTTTATTTGAATTTGGATATAAAAACATTTCAATGTTTTGAACGTTTTCACTTTAAAAACTCATTTTCTCATTCCGTCAATGGGATTAATTTTAAATTAATTACTGAAACTTATATATTTTAAATTTTGATAAATAGATTCCATATTTGGAATCAGTGGGTCAAAATTATGTAAATAGGTTACTTTTATTTTTTTCATTATGAATAGTAACATTAGTAATTTTTTATTAACCCAGCTAAAGGAAAATCAGATAATTAAGGGTAAAAATAATTTTATAAATATTATAAAATTACCATAAAACTTGTCCTAATTTCATTGAATCAGTGTGTTTCAGCCAAAATTATTCTTTTTCAGAAATTATAACCTTTTTAAATCACTTAGATGAGAGTATGACATTTATAATATTTTATATAAAGACATGCCAAAGATAACATACTCATGTTTTTCATAAATATAACATTTTTAATATAGGTTTATTTATAATATATCTTCTACTATAAATAGTATTTTGAAATATAAAATGTTTATATTAAAAAATAAAATTCATTTTTAATTTTTAGGAAATAAATTATTTAATTAAATGTTTACATAATGATGATATAATAATTGTTTAATTAATGGAAATATCAAATAAATGTTATTAAAAATATTAAAATAAATAAATTTTTACATAATTAATGTTATCCACGAATTTTATAGATTTATTCGACATGTTATTGATGTATTAGAGGAATGTTTTTGAACATATCATTTTGTTATGATATTTTTAAAAATTCAAGAGATGGATAGTGTCAAAATTGACATAAATGATATTTTAAAATAAGAAATATTTTATTAAAGGATATAAAATTCATAAAAATTTAAAATTAATCAAATTATTTGGATAATATTTAAATTTTTATCAATGATCCATTTATGGTTCTTTTGGAATTTATTGTAACTATATTAACCTTCTAAGAGTAAAAGAACGTTTTATCACGGTAAGAATTACAAAATTTATATAAGGGGTAAAACAAGAAGATAAGGATTAAAAAATGCTCAAAGCATATATAATTCTAATTAGATAAATTTATATCAACCCCTAATAATCCTATATTATAGATAAATTATTTTTTATATATTTGGAATATAAAATTAATTCATATTAATTTAATATTTTGAAGAGTTTCAAGAGTTCCCCTCCCCTATCTTTTAAAAGATAACTCCTTATTCTCTTTTCTCTACACTTAAAAATCTATTTTTTATCCCATGTCTACCCAAATACCTTCCAATAATACATCCCCACATTCCTAAGCTAGTATTTTAGGCACAACACCATCCTTATTTATAAGACCCCAACATTAATCATTAAATAATCTTGAATTAAGTTAATAATTCACATTGATGATCTTTTCAGGTTTAGAGTTTTAGAGAATTATTCCATAACTATTACATTACATCTCAAAAATTATAATGTAGACACTCCTACTCAATATCTTTTTTTCATAAAATAAAAAACCCTTAAAAGAAAACAAGATGTATTTTCTTGATATAAATATTCTTGAATAATTCCTTTCTCTTAACATTACTTATACCCTGTGAAAAACATTTCAAAAACATGGTATGAACATAAAAACCTTAATAAGGGTAATAAAATAAGGAAATAAATCTTTAGTCTATCAATACATACAAAACATAATCTCTTTAACATATCTCGTGAAATCTTAATATTTTTGAATAACACCTAGAAATCATAAAGGTAACTTATGGAATTCATAACATACTTATATTGTAACTTTAACAGCTACATAGATAGTTACTTTTGGAATACCCATCACATTATATTTCGTAAACCTCTTAGGAGAAACATTAACATTTACCTTTGTCATGTTACCCAACGCATTAGAGAGTTATCTCGGGCTCACCGGCCCTAGGTTTATCATGTAACTATCGATATACATAAATAATTCACAGTAAATATAGCATATTCATAACATATAAAATAATCATAAAGGAAAAAATAACATTTCCACGTTGCAATCACTATATATCATTTCAAGATATTGACATAATCAATACTTTATCAAACCATTTTCATAAGAATTTAAAACATTTAATAAAGATATTTTTGAATCAAAGTGTTCCATACCACTTTTAAATGTTTAAAATAATTGAAATTTTAAAACATTAATGCCCATATAAATAAATCCTTAAAATCATTTTGAAAACATGAACATTAATTAAAAATATTTAGAAAAATAAATCCTTAAAACATTTAAGATGATGATCTTGCTAAAGAGTTCCCTCCAAAAAAACATAAAATATTCCTTTTCAAAACATTTTTATGAAACATGGAAATGGATTATAAATATGTCCCAGTAAATACTTACACATAAACAATCTCATATAATAATTAGATTGAGGAATTAACCCTTACCACTTGAGAAAATACTTGAATAAAAATAATTACAGAATAACATTAAACCAAGCTTATAATATCATGAGAATAAGTAGATTCATCATAAAATATGTCAAAGGTAAGTATATACACTATATAAAAGTGAATTGGTGTATAATAACAAATAATACTCAATGGAATGTAAATTGAGACAAAGTCCCTTACAACGATTGTATCCTTAGATTAAGGACAAATCAATGACATAATTTTGTGTAAAAAATAATAATTCACCATATATGAGTGGATATTAAGTGTAAAACAATTAGAGGTCATTCACACATATTAATATCAGGACATAATGAGGAATTAGACTCTTAACAAAAATAATTGAAATTGGGTTAAGAAGTTCACTTAGAGAAATTCGACAGCCTAACGGCGTCAGAAAATGAGTTGATGGGAGTGAAAAGGGTCTCTCATCATAAGGAAATAAAATATACAGAAATAAGGATATATAATAAAATATCCCAACATAATAAAATCTAAATTTAAAATACATAACATAAAAGAAGTCTTAAAATAAAAGAGAAAGGTGAAAAATTCCCTTATAAAGATTGTATAAATGACGTTTGAATTTATCAATTGGGAGATTATGTGTATAAGAAGTATATCCACACAAAGGGGAGTTTAAATTAAAACAAAAATAAATAAACAATGATTCAAAACATAATCATAGCATGAAATGATTAATAATTAGAAGATTAACCCAAAGAATGGAAATTTGGTTAAAATGTTCCCATACCGATTTTGGGACTTACAAAACATACACCCCATGAAAGAAGGATCATACAATGAAGACGTAAATAACCATAAATTAAAGTATATTATGAAAAATAATACAATCAAGTGTAGTAAATACCCCACACAAAACAATATAGTGGAAAATATAGCCTGAACCTCACGAGAATACAAAGTGAGATGAAAGCCGTTTACCTCAAGTCTGACTTGTCTTGTATGTTCCTTGTTCTTCCTGAATAACAAAATTAAGTTAATTTATACTTTATTAAGAAAAATTTTCAAGTTTCTTATTCCTTTTATATCACTTATTTCCTTACTATATCAATTATTTAATTATTTGAGTTCATGTCAGACATTTTTTTGATGTTCGGCACTTGAGTCAAAAATGTACTTGTTATAATTACAAATTTTCCATGTGGTCAAAAGTCCAATATCTCCAGAATGAAATTAATGATTTAAATATCATATATATATCATATATATTTAGTATATATATTTATAATATTCCATATCATTTTTATAGATGAAAATGAAATGCACTGTTCATGGAGACAGTAAGTCGTACGTACCCATGAATGCTACTTTCATTTCATTTTTTTCATTTTTAAACGAATGAAAACAAAATGATACATAGTTATATTATTATTTAAGTATAATATCATATTTTATATATGTTAAATAAGTTCATTAACACCATACTTTATACATTCCATGTATGGTATGAATGAGTCATATCACTTTGAGGGGGTGGTAGTCTGCACTTCCTCAAATGAAATTATCATATTTACCCAATATGGAAACCATAAAGGTATTTCATAAATAAAAAATATAGAAGAATAGATAAAACATAAATATAATATATATCACATATAAATACAGTGTCATTATAATGGCCACCATCAGAGTCGGTAGGAGATAATTTAACAATCATCATTTTGTGAGGTAGTAGTTCGTTGTCCACAGAAACATTATGTTCTAAATCCATTATATGGAAGTGTGTGTTAGTTTATTTTGAATACTTCTCATAAAAAAATCCTGTTATATTTATGATAATTTTTTTTATGTAAACAAATAATAATAAGAGAATAGGGAGTGGAGAAGAAAAATAAATGAAAAGAACTTGAGAGATGATGTTACCTTTAAATCAGGAAAATCCCTTTGGTTTGAACCAAAATGCTTTATTGAATTGTATTTTGCCTAGGGGAAGGATTCTAGGAGTAATAGAGGAATTTTTGGAGCTTATTTGGGTAGATGTTTGAAGATCCAATGGGCTTGAGATGTGTGTGTAATGGGTTAGTATAAGGACCCAGCTTTAAAACATTACTTAATCGTGAATCAAATGAATAATTCACATTGAGGATATTTTCAGGTTTAGAGTTTTAGAGAATTACGACATAACTATTACATCTCAAAAGATTACAAATTATACACTTCTACACAGTTTCCAATTATTTTTTACAAAAAATGAACTCTTAAAAAAAAGAGTCATGTTTAGTTCCATGTTTAAGACAGCATGACTTTTCCTTGATCCCATCCTTGACCCTATTCCACATTATGTCCTGTGAAAAATATTTCAAAAACTTGGGGTGAGAAAAAAAGATCATTAAGGGATACACAAAGAAGGAAAACTGTTAGTTTTCTTCAAAACAATAGGTAAACCTTGAATAATTTATCATAAGTAATACTTTTCACCTTTATGAAGTAGTAAATACTCTTCACTAAATAATATATCATTACTTACCCTTTTGTAACCAAAATAATACCATAAAACTCATATAAAGAACACATAACATATAAATGTAACTTGGGACATAAACATACATAAATGGAATAACCATACGGTCGACTTCCACACATATCGCTAAATGGAATAGTCATACGGCCGACTTCCATACCAATAAATTAGAGGTTATAACGTAACCACCCATCCTGGGTTATCATGCCACCACCCGTCATTTGGTTTATCACATAACCACCTGTCAAATGTCCAAGTACCATTATAAAATATTAACACATAAAACAAATATAAAGGAAAGAAAACATTTCCACATTTCAATCATAATATATCACTAAAATATATTGATCTAAAAAATCCATTATCAAAACCATTTTCAATACCAAAATACATAATATAGTATATGGTATTTATTTTTCCTTTTAAAAACATTACAGCTTGTTAAGGAAGCCAAAGATCAAGTAATACTCTCAGCGGCGGAAAGGTCGTTGTCACCACGTACGTTAAGAAAACATTACTTTTTGTCATTTAGTAAAACGCTTCGTAGAAAACGATTCCCATTGAATGAAATGAAAATTCAAAGGTTTTTATATAGCGTATAAAAGAAAGTCTTGTATTAAAACAAAATATGCCTCAATAAAAGGAGATTGAGACGAAGTCCCTTACCGTGTGTCTGACTTGACTCGATCTCTCTTTAATCTCTTTAATAATAAACTAAAGTTAATTTCTAATTTCTTAAGAACATTTTTCAACTTTATTATTCCTTTTATATCACTTATTTCCATGTTAAAAACATTATGTAATCATTTAAGTTAATAATGTCTGTTTTGTCGATATTTGGTACTTAAGTCAAAAATGGACTTCTTACAATTACATGTTGTTCATGTGGTAAAAGGTTCATTATATACAGAATTATATTAATTATTTAGATATCATATATATCATATATATCCCGAATATACATGTATTTATAATAGTACATAACATTTAGAGGTAAGAAATGAAATGCACCGTTCATGGAGACGGTAAGTCGTATGTACGCATGAACGCTAGTTTCATTTATATTTTGTATTTAATGGAATGAAATAACAATGATATTAAGGTACATTATAATTCAAGTATAATATCATATATAATATTATTAACTCCATCCTTTATATGTCCCACATATGGCATTAACGATTCAAATCACTTTGAGGGGGCGGTAGTCCCCACTTCCAAAAAATGAAATTATCGCATTTATCCATTATGGAAACCATAAAGGTATGACATAAATGAAAAATACAGAGTCATAAGGAAAACATAAACATAATATATATCATATATAAATATAGTTACATCTTAATGGACACCAACAAAGGTGTTTAAAATAAGATTAAACAATCATCGTTTCGTGAGGCAGTAATTCGCCATCCACAGAAACATTATATTCTTTAACCATTGGAAGGAGGTGTGTGTAAGTGTAGCTTGAATAATTATCATAACAACGTCCTAGTATATTGAAGATACTGGTGTTGTTACAAAATAAAGGAATAAAAATAGTTTAGGGGGTTGGAGAAGCAAAATAAAACAAAAGAACATAAGAGAAGACATTACCTTTAAATCGGGTAACTCCCTTTGGTTTGAACCAAAAGGGTTTCATGAGATGCTTTATGCCTAAGTTAAGGATTATACGATGAAGAGAGGGATATTGGTAGTTTATTTGAGTAGAGTTTGGATGAGACAAAGGGCTTGAGAAGTGTGTTAAATGGGTAGTAAGTGGGGTCTTTTATAAGAGAGAGGAGGGGCTCTTTTCGAAAGCGTGAAACTATTATTTTATTATATAATGATTTTTGGTTTCTAAAGGTACAAAAATTATTAAAGTCGAATATAAGGTGGAACATGTTCGATATAAAATCATCCAATAATAATTAGACAATTTTTTAATATTATTTTAAACATTATCTTCTTATTTATTTAAATCATTCATTAATGAAGTAAACATTGCATCATCATTGTGTTATAAATAATTTTATTTATTTGATATCTAAAAATTATAAAAAAATTACGATTTTGTAGGAAATATTTTTATCTTTATAATTAATATTTATAGTCAAATATATCAATTAGATAACCCCATCTAAAATTTTTTTTAGTAAAACAATACGTGTTTGTGACATTTTTATTTTTACTTTAAATAAAAGGTATTAATGTCATTATCTTACCCAAGTGGCTCCATGGGGTCCCATAAATTGACCCATGGATTGTCTGGGTAGGTCATGAGTCATCCAATAATTGTAGGACACGTTTCAAGGTGATTTCATATTATTATAACATTATTTTTACCTTAAATTACACTAATTACCTTTAAATCGCGATTAATAAAACATAAAAGTTACTATTCACCAAAAAATTATTTTCATCCCATTGAACCAAATTTTACTTACTAATTACAACCATGTATGTTGGATTTTTGAAATTCAATTCACATATGTGGTAAAGTTTCTTTTAAATGAAAAATCAGTTTTTTAACTACCACTTAGTGGTTTCACTATTCATCAAAAATTGATGTTTTTCAGAAAATTACCAAAAATTCACCCTAAGATATATTTGATATTCTGAATTAAAAATGATTTATATTTTAAAAAATTCAAAACATATAACTTGCATAAATTAATTTAATAATTATTTCCTGTTGTCAAAACAAATAGCATGTTTTTAAGAAACAATATCTATCAAAAGATTGACACTTATTTAAGTCCAATTCAAAGTGAAATTAATTCCAATGACCACCATTTGATTAAATGGTAAAAATATATTCTAATTTCACTTTAAATCCAATTCAAAAGATAATCTAATCATAGAAATAAATTAGATTAAAAATAGGTTTTGAATTAAAATACAACATTTTTCACTATTCATTAAAAAATTAACTTTATTGGAAAATACCAAAAACATATACAAAGTAAATTTTTATGTCCCGATTATAAAGAAGGATTTTATTTGGTCCAATATAATTTATAAGAGTTACCAAAACTATTTTTAAAGAGGGTTCTCCATGAAAAGGTGATCAATCTTCCTTTTAGTGAATATTAGAGTATTTATGCCTAAAATTGAATTCTTTTCTTATTTTAAGCCTTTATCATTTATTGGATAAATGTAAAAACATTTAACAAAAATATATAATAATATTTTAGTTATTTATATTCATTTTCTCCAATACAATGGCTACGTGTTAACTACCATTTAAAATAATATTATTATATTATTAGTGTGCAACGTAACATTTCAAAGAAACTCGTTGTTGCGTATTAGGTACGCTATCAAAAATAGAAACCCCTTTAAATTAAAATTAATATTTAATTAAAAAATATTAATAAATATGAAAATGCTTTTTTCTTTATTTACCTGGGATGTTACATCCTTCGCCCTTTGGGGAATTGTGTCCTTGCAATTTTATTCACTTATCAAAATAAGTGGGGGTATTTATCCCTCATAGCATTTTCAGATTCACACATTGACTCTTCAACCATATAGTTTTTCTATAAAACCTTAACCTAATAAATTATCTTATTTCGCAACACTTTCTCTCTTCGGTCAATAATATAGACTTTTCGTTCTTCATAAGAGAGATTCTCTTCCAACTGAACTACCTCTGGGCTCAAACATGAGATGGATCTGGCATATACTTTCTCAACATCGAAACATGAAAAACATTGTGTACCTGGGATGAACTTGGAGGTAATGCCACTCTGTATGAAACTGATCCAACTTTCTCCAGGATTTTATAAGGTCCAATGAACCTCGGACTCAGCTTTCTTTTCTTTCCAAAATGCATCACACTTTTCCATGGAGAAACTTTGAGAAAAACATGATCACCTACCTCGAAAGATAGATCCTTCGTCTGGTTATCCGCATAACTTTTCTGCCTACTTTGATCTATTCTCATGTGCATCTGAATCAACTGAACTTTTTCTGCCATTTCTTCTACCAATTTTGGTCCCATCAGCTTCCTTTCCCCTGCTTCAGCCCAAAAATCTGGAGTTAGACATCGTTTACTATATAATGCCTCAAACAGAGCCATCTGTATACTGGAATGAAAACTGTGGTTATAAGAAAATTCATCCAAAGAAAAATGTTAGTCCCAACATCCCTGGTAATCCATTGTGCAAGCACGTAACATGTCCTCCATGGTCTAAATTGTTCGTTCTGACTACCGATCTGCTTGCGGATGAAAAGCTGTACTGAAATTTAATTTAGTACCCAACGACTTCTGAAGGCATTTCCAAAAGTTAGAAGTAAACCTATGATCACGATTAGATACAATGGAGAGGGGAACTCTATGTAACTTGACTATCTCTTTAACATAAAACTGAGAAAGTTTATCTAGAGAGAATTTATCTCGAATAGGAAGGAAATGAGAAGATTTAGTCAATCGATCAACAATAACCCAGATGGCATTATTACCTAGAGGTGACTTCGATAATCCCCCAACGAAGTCTATGGATATATTTTCCCATTTCAACTATAGCACTGGTAATGACTGAAGCATCCCTTTTGGTAACTGCCGCTCTACTTTAACCTGCTGACAAGTCAAAAACTTCACAGTAAAATCAGCAATATCTCTTTTCATTCCATCCCACCAATAATACTCCCGCAGATCTCTATACATCTTAGTTCTTCCAGGATGAACTAAAAATAGGGAACTATGAGCATCACATAACAACTCGTTCTTCAACTGTGAATCACAAGGTACACATAATCTATTCCCAAACCTCAAAACACAATCATTATCAATGTAAAATTCAGGCAACTTACGCTTCTGAACCAGCTCTACCTTTTTTTGCAACCCACTATCTTTCTTCTGCGCTTGCTTAATTCTATCTGATAGAGATGATCTCACTGACACCTAAAACAAAATAAAAGAACTTCCTACACAAAAAAATTATATCCCAAAGTTAATCAAATCAAAAACCAAAATTATCTCGCTCCAAACATATCATGGTTAATGAAGCATTACTTTTTCGACTCAAAGCATCAGCGACTTTATTTTCTTTTCATTGATGGTAATGAATTGTACAATCATAATCCTTGATTAATTCCAACCACCTCCTCTATCTCATGTTCAATTCTTTCTGAGTGAATATATACTTTAAAATTTTGTTATAGTTATATATTTTACACTTTACTCTATACAAATGATGCTTCAAAATTTTTAGAGAAAAAACAATAGCAGCTAATTCCAAATCATGTGTAGGGTAATTTAACTCAGGAGTTTTCAACTGACGTGAAGAATAAGAAATTACCTGATCATTCTGTATAAGGACACAACCAATTCCCTTCAACGAAGAATCACAATAGATAACAAACTCACCATTTCTGTAAGGAAGTTCTAAAACTGAATCATTCACCAATATTCTTTTCAATTCCTAAAAATAATCATCACAATATTTTTTACAGATGATCATAACACCTTTTCGAGTTAACATAATCATTGGACTAGATAACTGGGAAAAATTTTCAACAAACCTCCGGTAATAACCTGCCAAACCAAGAAAACTATGGATCTCGGTTATATTTGTGGGTCTTGGCCATTCTTCAACAACTTTTGTTTTAGCCGGATCAACAGTTATGCCATTTTTTGAAACAATGTGACCAAGGAAAGAAATTTTTTGTAACCAAAACTCACACTTTCTGAATTTTACATACAGTTTCTTTTCTTTTAAGGTTTGCAAGATAACCTTTAAATGACTTTCATGCTCCTCTTTAATTTTAGAAAACACCAAAATATCATCAATGAACACAACCACAAACTTATCCAAGAACTCATGAAAAAATATATCCATTAGATCCATGAATACAGCAGGTTCATTGGTTAACCCAAAAGGCATGACTACAAATTCATAATGACCATATCAAGTATGAAACACAGTCTTTGGAACGACTGCTTCTTTTACATTCAACTGATGGTACCCCGACCTCAAGTTAATCTTTGAAAAATACTAATCTCCCTGGAGCTGATCAAACAAATCATCGATATGTGGGAAAGGATACTTGTTCTTAACAGTGATGTTATTCAATGCTCTATAATCAATGCAAAGTCTCATTGAACCATCTTTCTTTTTAATAAACAAGATTAGAGAACCCCATGGTGATGTGCTAGGTTGAATGAATCCTTTATCTAATTACTCCTACAATTTCTTCTTTAACTCTAAAAGTTCAACTTGAGCCATTCGATAAGAGGTTTTTGAAATTGGCTTAAAATCAAGAACTAAGTCAATAGTAAATTCAACTTCCCGATCAAGTATAATACCAAGAAACTCATTAGGAAAAACATCAAGATACTCATTTACAACTGGAACATCATTAATCTGAATAGTTCATTTGTTTTCAACAATATGTTCAAGGTAGCATTCATTTCCATATTTTACTAGTTTCTCAACTTCTTGATATGTTATCAAAATCAAGGGTTCATTCTTGTACACAAACTGAAAATATTTCTGAAAAGAAACCTCTTTATCTCTACAGTAAATCTTAGCACGATAAACAGAAAGCTAATCCATGCCCAAAATAACATCAAACTCTACTAGAGGCAAAACAATAAGGTTTTCAGCTAGATTATTTCCACACACAAGGATAGGAAGGTTCTTATAATTTCTTTTTATCTCAACGTTTCCTCCTGGTGTTTTTACCATAAGTTCAGAATTCATATCTTGAGATGGAATTCCCAATTTACTAGAAAAATTATTAGAAATGAAAGAATGTGTAGACCCTGAATCAAATGACACATTGGCATAATCTGAACAAACATATAGTGTACGTGATACTACTTCATTCGATGGCCCTATATTTGCTGAAGTAGTTGAAAAAGATTTCACCTCCCCTTTCTTCTTGTAGTCTGGATGCTTTCCCTCAGTTGAGTTCTTCGTTAGACACACATTTTCATAATGACCCATTTCATTACACTTAAAACATCTTACCACTGGCTTTTCATTGCCATCTTGATCATCTTCCTTACAGTTACGAGCAATATGACCAAACTTACCACACCGAAATCACTTTACATACTTGGATAAAAATTTTCCAGGATGCATTTTACCATACTTCTCACAGGATAGATATTTGGTTTTATTACCTCCAGGATTATTTGATGAGTTCTTTCCCTTTTTTGGCCAACTGGACCTCTTATTATGTTGTTTTTCAAAGAACACATGATCATCAGCAAACTCCATTCCCACCTTCTCCGCACATCGAACAAGTTTTTATAACTTTTGAACTCATGACAAGCTAAATCCCTTCGATACATTGGCATTAACCCTGAGTAAAAATGGTTGATTTTTCTATCAAGATCTCATATGAAATTTAGAGCATACCTTTCCAGTCGAGTGAAATTTGCTTCATAAGCATCCACTGAGTCATCCTCCTGCCTCAATTCTAGGAATTGTTTTTCCATCCTAAGACGAACCACATTAGGAAAATATTTCTCAAGAAACATACCTTTAAATTCATCCTAGTGAAGATCATCAATCTCATCACTATCCCTGATATTTTTCACCATCGACCACCACTGATCAGATTCACCTTCAAAATGGTAAATAGCGAGACTAACCTTTTGTTGTTCTGAACACCCCATGACATCAAAAATATTCTCCAATGCTTTAGTCCACCCTTCTGCTAGTACAGGGTCAGATGATCCTCTGAATGATGGGAGATGTTGCCTCATAAAATGTTCCACCACTGACATGTTCCTATGCAGTTGATCTAGATGATCTCAGGCATGGATACCACCACCATTTATAGCCTGAGTCAACAATGCCATCACTACAAAAAACTGTTCAGTTCCGATTCTGACCATCTTAGGTTGCTAATTTGGAAGGTTGTCTTCCTCTTGAGGTTGTCCCAACATAGCTGCCATGTTTCCTCTGGAGAAAACCATTCTGAACAATGAAATATATTAGGCGATGCAACATGGTAATCTTTAAATTCTATATCATTTAAATCATGCCATAAATTAATTTATGGACAAAAATTAAACAATTTTCTAACTCTTAAAGTTGTCTAAACTTCCCTTTGATACCAACTATAAGGACCCAGCCATAAAAAATTACTTAATATTGAATTAAATGAATAATTCACATTGAGGATCTTTTCAGGTTTAGAGTTTTAGAGAATTAGGACATAAATATTACATCTCAAAAGATTACAAAGTAGAAACTTCTACACAGTTACCAATTTTTTTAACAAAACATGAACTCTTGAAAAAAAGAGTCATGTTTAGTGCCATGTTTAAGACAACATGATTTTTTCTTGATCCCATCCTTGACCCTATTCCACATTTTGTCCTATGAAAAACATTTCAAAAACTTGTGGTGAGCATAAAAAGATCAGTAAGGGATACACAAAGAAGGAAAACTATTAGTTTTATTCAAAACAATAGGTAAACCATGAATGCTTTATCATAAGTAATACTTTTCACCTTTATAAAGTCGTAAATACTCTTCACTAAATAAAAGATCATTACTTACTGTTTTGTAACCAAAATATTACCATAAAACCCATATAAAGAACACATGAAATATATAGGTAACTTGGGACATAAACATACATAAATGGAATAACCATACAGTCGACTTCAAAACATATCACTAAATGGAATAGCCATATGGCTGACTTCCATACCCAATGCATTGGAGGTTATAATGTAACCACCCATCCTGGTTTATCATGGCACCACCCATAATTTGGTTTATCACATAACCAACCGTTAAATTTCCAAGTACCATTATAAAATCATAACACATACAACAAATATAAAGGAAAGAAAACTTTTCAACATTTCAATCACAATATATCACTTAAATATATTGATATAACAAACCCATTATCAAAACCATTCTCAATACCAAAATACATAATAGAGTATATGGTATTTATTTTTCCTTTTAAAAACATTACGGCTTGTTAAGGAAGCCAAAGATCAATTAATACTCTGGGCGGCGGAAAGGTCATTGTCACCGCGTATGTTAAAAGAAACATTCCATTTTGTCATTTAGTAAAAATATTTGTAGAAAACGATTACCTTTGAATGAAGTAAAAATTAAAAGGTGTTTATACAGCATATAAAATAAATTCTTGTATTAAAACAAAATATGCCTCAATGAAAGGAGATTGACACGAAGTCCCTTACCTCGTGTTGGACTTGACTCGATCGCTCTTTAATCTCCTGAATAATAAACTAAAGTTAATTTCTAATTGATTAAGAACCTTTTTCAGTTTTATTATTCCTTTTATATCACTTATTTATATGTTATAAACATTATGTAATCATTTAAGTTAATAATGTTTGTTTTGTCGATATTTGGTATGTAAGTCAAAAATGGACTTCTTACAATTACATGTTGTTCATGTGGTCAAAGGTTCATTATATTCAGAATGATATTCATGATTTTTATATCATATATATAATATATATCATATATATCCAGAATATACTTATATTTATAATTGTACATAACATTTAGAGGTAATAAATGAAATGCACCATTCATGGAGACGGTAAGCCATACGTACACATGAACGCTACTTTCATTTCTATTTCATTTTTAATGGAATTAAATCACAATGATATAAAGGTACATTATAATTCCAGTATAATATAATATATAATATTATTAACTCCATCCTTTATACATCCCACATATGGCATTAACGATTCAAATCACTTTGAGGGGGCGGTAGTCCGCACTTCCAAAAAATGAAATTATCGCGTTTATCCATTATGGAAACCATAAAGGTATTACATAAATGAGAAATATAGAAGCATAAGGAAAACATAAACATAATATATATAATATATAAATACAGTGACATCTTAATGGCCACCATGAAAGGTGTTCAAGAGAATATTGAACAATCATCGTTTCGTGAGGCAGAAATTCGCCATCCAAAAAAACATAATGTTCTTTAACCATTAGACGGAGGTGTGTGTAAGTGTAGATCGAATCCTTCTCATAAAAACATCCTATTATATTGAATATACTTGTGTTGTTACAAAATAAAGTAATACAAATATTTTATGGGGTTGGAGAAGCAAAATAAAACAAAAAAACATAAGAGAAGACATTACCTTTAAATCAGGTAACTCCCTTTGGTTTGAACCAAAAGGGTTTCTTGGAGAGCTTTCTGCCTAAGTTAAGGCTTCTAGGATGAAGAGAGGGGTATTTGGAGATTATTTTAGTATAGTTTGGACAAGCCAAAGTACTTGAGAAGTGTGTGAAATGGGTAGGAAGTGGGGTCTTTTTATAAGGGAGAGGAGGGGCTCTTTTGGAAAGCATGAAACTATTATTTTATTATATAATGATTTTCGGTTTCTAAAGAACCAAAAATTATTAAAGTCAAAGATAAGGTGGACCATGTCGAAATAAAATCATCCAACAAGAATTGTACATGTGTTGGATATTATTTTAAACATTATCTTCTTATTTATTTAAATCATTCATCAATGACGTAAACACTGCATCATCATTGTGTCATAAATAATTTTATTTATTTGATGTCTAAAAATTATAAAAAAAATACCATGTTTTAAGAAATTCGTTTAGAATTATAATGAATATTTATAGTCAAATATATCAATTATATAACCCCATGTAAAAATTGTTTTGGTAAAACAATACATGTTTGTGACATTTTTATTTTTACTTTAAATAAAAGGTATTAAGGTCATTATCTTACCCAAGTGGCTCCATGGGGTCCCATAAATTGACCCATGGATTGTATCGGTCGGCCATGACTCATCCAATAAGTTTAGGACACGATTCAAGGTGATTTCATATTATTATAACATTATTTTTACCTTAAATTACACTAATTATCTTTAAATCGTGATTAATAAAACTTAAAATTTACTATTCACCAAAAAATTATTCTCATCCCATTGAACCAAATTTTACTTACTAATGACAACCATTTATGTCAGATTTTTAAAATTCAATTCACAGATGTGGTAAAGTTTTGTTTAAACGAAAAAATCAGTTTTTTAACTACCACTTTGTGGTTACACTATTCATCAAAATTGAAGTTTTTCATAAAAATACCAAAAATTAACCCTAAGATATATTTGATATTCTGAATTCAAAGATTATGTATATTTTAAAAAATTCAAAACATATAAGTTTCATTAATTAATTTAATAATTAATTCCCGTTGTCATAACAAATAGCATGTTTTTAAGAAACAATATCTATCAAAAGATTGACACTTGTTTAAGTCCAATTTAAAAGTGAAATTAATTCCAATGAATACCATTGGATTAAATGGTAAAAATATATTATAATTTCACTTTAAAACCAATTCAAAAGATAATCTAATCATATAAATAAATTAGATTAAAAAGAAGTTTTGAATTAAAATACAACATTTTTCACTATTCATTAAAAATGAACTTTATTGGAAAATACCAAAAACATACAAAAAGTAAATTTTGATGTCCTGATTCTAAAGAAGGATTTTATTTGGTCCAATATAATGTATAAGAGTGACCAAAACTATTTTTAAAGACAGTTCTCCATCAAAAGGTAATAAATCAACCTTTTAGTTAATATTAGAGTATTTATGCCTAAAATTGAATTCCTTTCTTATTTTAAGCCTTTATCTTTTATTGAATAAATGTAAAAACATTTAACAAACATATATAATCATATTTTAGTTATTTATATTCATTCCCTTCAATACAATGGCTACGTGTTAACTACCATTTAAAATAATATTATTATATTATTAGTGTGCAACGTATGATTTCAAAGAAACTCGTTTTTGCGTATTGGGTACGCTATCGAACATAGAAACCCCTTTAAAGAAAAATTAATATTTAATTAACAAATATTAATAAATATGAAAATGTCTTATTATTTATTTACCTGGGATGTTACAATTAGAGGTGATGGCCTTTTATAAGGGGGAGGAGGGGGTCTTAAGGAATGTCTGAAAATATTATTTTATTATAAACTGAATTTCGATTTTAAAAGGTCCCAAACTCATTAAGTTCGAAGATAAGATTACTAATATTTACAATATTCTAAAATAATAGGTTTTATAAAAGTTTGGGTTTCATTTTTAACCTTATCATTTAGATTTAAACCTTAGTTAACTAATTTAACTTTTACTATGTCTTCTTGTATATTCATACTATATGGTTAATATATTTACTATAAAATTTTAAGAGAGACAAAAATGGATCATTAATGAAATTAGAAACATAATATATGTTATTTAACCGAATCTTATATTTTTAGGACTATTTTATCATTTAATAAAATATTGATTGATTTAAAAACTCATTTATGTCAATTTTTATGCTATTCAGATCATAACTTTTTTAATCCAAACCAACTTGATTCTTTCGAAAAACCTACATTATTTAAAATATAAAAAGTCATACTAATCTATAAAATTCTTTTATAGCATAAAAAGTTTAAAAATAAATTTATTTTAATATTTATAATCTCATTTATTTAAAACATTCCTTAATGAGATAATTATTACATCATCATTGTGTCATAAATAAATTTTTTATTTGACTTCTAAAAATTATAAATAAAATACCATGATATAGGAAATACTTTTATATTTCTAATTAATATTTATATTCAAAGATATCAATTATATAACCCCATATTATTTTTTTAGAAAAACAATACATGTTTATGATATTTTTATTTTTTACTTTAAATAAAAAGTTATTAATGTCATTATCTTACCCAAGTGGCATTAAAGGGCCAAAATTCTCACCCAAGGATTTTATTGGTTGTACATGACATGTAAAATAAGGTTAGGAGAAGTTTTAAGGTAATTTTATATTATTATAATATTATTTCTACCTCGAATTACCTTATTTACCTTTCACCGCAGTAAAATAAAAATCAAAATTTACTATTCACCTAAAATTATTTTCATCATATTGAACCAAATTTTACTTACTGATGACAACTATTATTTTCGTTTTTTGAAATTCAATTCACAGAAGCGGTAAAATTTCATTTAAATGTAAAATAAAAATTTTAACTACTATGCAGTGTTTTCACAATTCACCATAAATTGAACGTTTTTAGAAAAATATCAAAAATTAACCCAAAGCTAATTTTGATATTTCAAAATCCAAAATTATTTCTATTTTAAAAAATTCAAAATATATAATTTTCATTAATTAATTGAAAATTAATTTTCATTCTCAAAACTAGAAAGCGTGTTTTTAAGAAGTAAAAACTACAAAAAAATGACATGTGTTTACGCCCAATTTCAAAGTGAAATTACTTCTAATGGCCAAAATTGGATTTAATGTCAAAAATATGATTTAATTAAAATTTAAAACAAATTAAAAAGATAATATAACCATATAAATAAATCAGATGAAAATACAGTTTTGACTTAAAATGCAGTATTTTTCACTATTCATTAAAAATGAACTTTATCAGAAAAATTCCAAAAATTTGCCCAAAGTAAATTTTGATATCCCTCTTCTAAATAATAAGTTTATTTTTTCAAATGAAACATGTAAAGGTGAAAAAAAACTATATTTAAAAGGGTTTCTCCATCAAAAGGTGGTAAAACTACCTTTTAAAAACATTAGAGTATTTATGCTTAAAATTAGATTATTTTTCATTTCAAGACTCGAAATTTTATTGGATAAATGTAAAAACATTTAACAAACCTTTTTAGTCATAATATGGTTAGTTATATTCATTCCCACAAATAAAACATCTAGGCATTAACTACTATTTAAAAAAATATTATATTTTTTTTGTATGACTCAACCTTGTGTGCAACATGAGATTTAGAAAAAACCCATTTTTGTGTGTCGAGTACTCCATCAAACATAGAATCCCCTTTAAAGTAAAATTAATATTTAATTCACAAATATTAATAAATATGAAAATGTCATATTTTTTATTTACCTGGGATGTTACATCCTTCCCCCATTTTGGAAATTTCATCTTCACAATTTTATAATTGGTCTAGGAAACTTCATTGAAAGTACCACATCGGAAAAAGAGTCATTAAAACAATCACTTTAAAAGAAAGAAAGATAAGTACAAAGGTTACCCGAGAAAACACAAAATAAGATTCCATGTAGGAATGGATATGGAAGAGAAACTAAGTGTCAAGTTCTGAGGGAGAGTGATAGAAAACATGATCAGGAGAAATTTAACTCCCAGAAAACCATAAACTTGTGATAGGTTAAACAGTCTTTGATTCCCTAGTAGGAGAAGTAAACGGATAATGTTTTTTTTTTGTTTTTAGTTCCTTTTCATAAATTTGAGGAATTATTTTACTACATATAATAATAACATAAGGAAATATACTTACCTTTCAAGTATAGTTTCATCCTTTGATAAATTTCTACCACAATATAATCTTTTCTCCAAACGATGAGTATTCAAGTTGAATTGGTCACACCTGAAGCACTAGAATCAACTTTTAGAGAATAAAATAATCCAAAAAAGATGAAATATATATTTTCCATGGCTTTAGACATTAACCAATACCAAAATGGTTATTACGAAATCAGATAATCCCCAAAAAGGATAGTCCTATATAAAAATAAATACTACTATTAATCACCAAGATTGAACAAACAATACCCCAAGCTTAGAAAAGATCATTCAATACACAATTCCTCTTTAAAATTAATCAAAATAATCCAAACTAAGTTTGAAACCCAAAATTTAGAAGGATTTGATCACATAGTCTTCCAAAAAAATCATAACATTTATCTCCAAATAACATTGGTTACTCTTAAAGTCTCATACTGAAATGTAATTAACTTAATCACATATTCTAAAAGATAAGATAATAATTTTCATAACTAACAAAAATCACTATAAGTCCAAAATAAAACATAGATTCTTCAAAAATAATATTTCAAACATTACACCACAAATGAGATCCCATAGTATTCTATTTTCCTTAATAATATAATGTTCCCAAAAGATAGAATGTCTTAAAAAATAACTTTTATCACTTAATCACAAAATCATTTTCCTATACTGAGGATATCCATTTGATAAAACATAAGTTCCCAAAATCAACTAATTCTTGATTTATAAAATCATTTAACTAAAAAAAGAATAATTCATACTAACCAGGGACTTCACGTATCCCAGTGGTAGGTGAAAAATCCCAGTCGCACTTTGGTTGTGGGTTCGATTCCCACAGCTTTGTCCGACGTGACGGGTTATCACACGGTCTGCATGTTATCCTTTTTCAAAAATTACATAATTTTATAACATTCCAAGAAATGAGATAAATTCCTCAAAAATAACTATAACATATTTAATCCTCAGAGGTTATATAATACCTTTAATTTTGTATTCCAAAATGTAATAACCATTTATCTCCTCTAAAATAACTATGACTCTTTAAAATATTCTAACCATTATGGTTATGTCACTTATGCATAAATAACATCCTAACCTCTAAAATTATCTAAATCTCCCTTCGATACCAACTATAAATCCCGAACATTAATCATTACATAATCATGAATTAAGTTAAAAATTCAAATTGATGATCTTTTTAGGTTTAGTGTTTTAGAGAATTAGGTTATAACTATTACATTACATCTCAAAAATTACAAAGTAGACACTCCTACTCAGTATCCAATTTTTCATAAAATAAAAAACCCTTAAAATAAAAAAAGAATTCTTTTCTTGATATAAATCTTCTTGAATTATTCCTTTCTCTTTCCCTTCCTTATACCCTGTGAGAAACATTTAAAAAACTTGGTATGAGAATAAAAAGCTAAGTGTGGGTTATAAAATAATGAAATAAATCATTATTCTATCAATACATAAAAAACATAAGCTCTTTAACATGCCTCATGAAATCGTAAGATTTATGAATAACACATAGAAATCATAAACCATAAAGGTAACTTGTGGAATTCATAACATACTTATATTGTAACTTTCACAGCTATGTAGAGAGTTACTTTTGGAATACCCATCACATTATTTTCCCTAAACCTCTTAGGAGAAACATTAACGTTTACCTCTGTCGTGTTACCCAATGCATTAGAGAGCTATCTCGGGCTCACCCGCCCTAGGGTTATCACAGAAACATCCATATATGTAAATAATTCCCAATAACTATAACATATTCATAACACATAAAATAAGCCTAAAGTAAAGATAACATTTCCACATTGCAATCACAATATATCATTTTAAGATATTTATATAATCAATACATTATTGAACCATTTTCAAAACCATTTAAAACATTTAATAAAGATATTTTTGAATCAAATTGTCCCATACCAATTTGAAACTTTTAAAATAATTAATATTTTAAAACATTAATGTCCATATAAATAAATCGTAAAAATCATTTTGAAAACATGGACATTAATTAAAAATGTTTAGAAAAATAAATCATTAAAACATTTAAGATGATGATCTTTCTAAATAGTCCCCTCCACAAAACCTTAAAATATTCCTTTTCAAAACATTTTTATGAAACATGGACATGGATTATCAATATATCCAAATAGATACTTACACAAAAACAATCTTGGATAATAATGAGATTGAGGAATTAACCCTTACCACTTTAGAAAATACTTGAACAAAAATAATTAAAGAATAACATTAAACAAAGCTTATAATATCATGATAATAAGGAGATTAATGATATAATATGTCAAATGGTAGTATATAAACCATATAAAAGTGAATTGATGTATAATAAAAAATAAGTCTCAATGGAATGTAAATTGAGACAAAGTCCCTTACCAAGATCGTATCCTTAGATTAAGGATAAATAAATGACCTAATTATGCGTGACAAATGATAATACACAAAATATAAGTGGATATTAAGTGTAAATAAATAACATATCATTCACACATATTCATAGAACTACATATTCAATAAGTAGAAGCTTAACCCAATGAATTGAAATTAGGTTAAGAAGTTCTCTTACAGAAATTCGATAGCCTAATAACGTCGCTTTAAAATTAAAAAAAACGAGTTGATGAGAGATAAAAGGGTCTCTCATAACATTGACATAAAATTTACAGTAATAAGGATATATAATAACATATCCCAACATAATAAAATTAAAATTTAAAATATAGAACATAAAATAAGTCTTTAACAAAAAGAGAAGGGTGAAAAGTTCCCTTACAAAGATTGTATAAATGACATTAGAATTTATCAATTGTGTAATTATGTGTATAAAAAGGATATACACACAAAGTGGATTGGAAATTACAAAATTAATGAATAAATATTTATTCCACACATAATCATACCATGACATAATTAAGAATTAGAAGATTAACTCAAAGAATGAAAATTGGGTTAAAAAGTTCTTTTACCGATTTGGTAACTTATGAAACATACACCCCATGAAATAAATATCATAAAATAAAGATGTAAATACCCATAAATTAAATAATATTAAAAAATTAATACAATCATGGGAAGTACATACACCACACAAAATTAAATAGTGGAAAATATAGCATGAATCTCACAAGAATAAAAAGTGAGATGAAAACCCCTTACCTCAAGTATGACTTGTATTGTATGTTCCTTATTCTTCCTTAATAATAAGCTTAAGTTAATTTATAATTTCTTAAGAAATTTTTTCAATTTTATTATTCCTTTTAAACCACTTATTACCTTGATATAACAATTAGTTAATTATTTGAGTTCGTATCAGACATTTTTTTGATGTTCGGAACTTGAGTCAAAAATGAACTTGTTATAATTAAAAATTTTACATGTGGTCAAAATTCCATTATCTACATACTGATATTCATTATTTAGATATAATATATATATATATATATATCATCTATATATAGTATATATGTATTTATAATAGTCCATATCATTTGGATATATGAAAATGAAATGCACCATTCATGGAGATGGTAAGTCGTACGTACGCATGAACACTACTTTCATTTCATTTTTTCCCTTTTTAATGGAATAAAACACAAATGATACATAGGTATATTATTATTACAGTATAATATCATATTTTATATATGTTACATAAGTTAATTAACACCATCCTTTATATCTTCTATGTAAGTTATAAACAAGTCATATCACATTGAGGGAGCGGTAGTCCACACTTGCTCAACTGAAATTATCATATTTACCCATTATGGAAACCATAAAGATATGCTATAAATGAAAAATACAAAATCATAGAAAATATATAAATATAATATATATCACATATAAATACAATTACATCATAATGGTCACCATGAGAGGTGGTATAATATAATTTAACAATCATCGTTTCGTTAGACAGTAGTTCGTCGTCCACAGAAATAGTATGTTCTAAATCCATTAGATAGAGGTGTGTGTAAGTTTAGTTTGAATTATTCTCATAAAAACAACCTAGTATATTGAGGATACTGTTGTTTTTATGTAAAAAAATAAGAAGAAGATAATAGTTAGTGGAGAAGGAAAATAATAGAAAAGAACTTAAGAGAAGATGTTACCTTTAAATCGGGAAACTCCATTTGGTTTCAACCAAAAGGATTTCTTGAATTTCCTTATACCTAGGGGAGGGATTATAAGAATAATAGAGGGATGTTGTGAGCTTATTTGGGTACAGTTTTTATGATAAAATTGTCTTGAGAGGTGTGTGTAATGGGTTAGAGGTGATGGCCTTTTATAAGGGGGAGGAGGGGCTCTTTAGAAATGTTTAAAAATATTATTTTATTATAAACATAATTTTGATTTCAAAATGTACCAAACTCATTAAATTCAAATATAAGATGAATATTATTTTCAATACTCTCAACCAATAGGTTTTATACAAGTTTGGGTTTCATTTTTAATATTATCATTTAGCTTTAACCCTTAGTTAAATAATTTAACTTTTTCCTAGTCTTCTTGTATATTCATACTATATGGTCAATATATTTACTATAAAATGCCAAGAGACAAAAAAATGGATCATTAATTACATTAGTAACTTCATATATGTCATTTGAACGAATATTATATTTTTAGGACTATTTTATCATTTAATAAAATATTTATTTATTTAAAAACTCATTTATGTCAATTTTTATACTATTTATATCATGACTTTTTTAAAACTCCAAACCAATTTTATTATTTTGAAAAACATTCATTAATTAAAATATAACAAGTCATCATAATCTCTAAAATTAGTGGACATAATAAAAAGTTTAAAAATAAATTTATTTTAATATTTATAATCTCATTTATTTTGAAACATTCATTAATGAGGAAATTATTACATCATCATTGTGTCATAAAAAAATTTATTTATTTGACATCTAAAAATTATAAATAAAATACCATGACGTAGGAAATAGTTTTATATTTCTAATGAATATTTATAGTCAAATTTATAAATTATATAACGCCACATTATAATTGTTTTAGGAAAACAATACATGTTTATGATAGTTTTATTTTTACTTTAAATAAAAAGTTATTAAAGTCATTAACATACAAAAGTGGCATTGAAAGGACAAAAGTCACACACAAGGATTATATTGGTTGTACATGACTCATCCAATAATGTTAGGACAAGATTTAAGGTAATTTATATTATTATAATATTATTTTTACCTTAAATTACTATATTTATCTTTAACTGCGGTAAATAAAAATCAAAAGTTACTATTCACACAAAATCATTTTTAATACTATTGAACCAAATTTTACTTACTGATGACAACCATGTATGTCTGACTTTTTAAATTCAATTCATAGAATCATTAAAATTTCATTTAAATGAAAAAGTTAGTTTTTTAACAACTACGTAGTGTTTTTCACTATTCATCAAAAATTGAATGTTTTCTGAAAAATCCCAAAAATTCACCCCATGATAATTTTGATATTCTGAATTCAAAAATGATTTATATTTTACCAAATTCAATATATAGAAGTTTCATTAATTAATTTAAAATTATTTTCCATTGTGAAAACTAGAAAGTGTGTTTTTAAGAAGTAAAACTTATAAAAAAGATTGACATGTGTTTATGTCCAATTTTAAAGTGAAATTACTTCCAATGACCAACATTGGATTAAATGATAAAAATATAATCTAATTAAATTTTAAAACTAATTAATAAAGATAATATAACCATATAAATAAATCAGATTAAAATACAGTTTCAACTTAAAATGCAGTATTTTTCACTATTCATTAAAAATGAACTTTATGAGAAAAATAGAAAAAGTTTACCCAAAGTAAATTTGATATCCAACTTCTAAAGAAGAAGTTTATTTTTTCAAATAAAACATATAAAAGTTACAAAAACTATATTTAAAATGGGTTCTCCATAAAAAGGCGATGAAAGTACCTTTTAAAAATGATTGAGTATTTATGCTTAAAATTGGATTCATTTTCATTTCAAGCCTCAAATTTTTATTGGATAAATGTAAAAAAATTAACAAAATTTATTATTAATAATATGGTTAGTTCTGTTCATTCCGTCTAAAAAAATTTCTTGGTGTTAACTTCTATTTAAAATAATATTATATTATTATTTTTCAGTATGACTCAGCCTAGTGTGCAACATGAGATTTCAGAGAAACGCATTGTTGTGTGTCGGGTACTCTATCAAACATAAAATATACATTTAAAGTAAAATAAATATTTAATTCAGAAATATTAATAAATCAGAAAATTTCATATTTTTTATTTACCTGGGATGTTACATTAGTGATCATGAGGTGTTAAGCAATGAAGGATTTATAAAGAAGAGGTATTATTTCTATTATGTGTTTCTATTTTATTTCTTCTTCCAAATCCTTAAAGTATTACTCAACCATGATGAAATAAAAATTCCATTATCCTAAATATACTGAGATGTTATTATGTTAATATCATCACCTAAATCTATCTCCAATTACATCAAATTGAAAAATAATTATTCATTCGTGTCTATGGTGGTCTCCCACCCCGTGAGCCGATATAATTCATTTTCCATCACCATATCTTAAGAATGATAATAATTATGGAATTAATATTTATATATGGTATTAATGAAATATTTATCATTATAAAATAATATTATATCATTTACATGCTCACTTTCTCACGCACATTAAAATGACAATTTTGTTCCTATGTATGTGTGAACTATCACCTCCACAAAAAGATGTGATTCATTTTTTATCACTGCATCACATGGATGATATATATAGGTATATTTAAATGTTTAATATTATATTAATGATATTATTATCATTATATAAATATAAAATAATACTTATATTTTTTCTATAATGATCATGGAAAAATAAAAATGTTACTCATGCATACATATGACCAACCATCTCCATGATTGTGACATAGTTCATTTTTCAAAAAATATTTAATGGATTGATTTAAAATTATATTTAATATATATGAATTATAATTATTTCATTAATATTATTATATATATAATTTAATGATGACCTCTTTGGCTGTATTCGACTTACCAATGTCATTTTGGACTCATGTACTGAATATCATCAAAACATCTGATGTGAACATAAATAATTAATTAATTGTTATAACATGGTAATAAGTGATATAAAAGGAATAATAAACATCAAATAGGTTATCAATAAAGTTTAAATTAACATAATTTTATCATTTTGGAATATAAATAACATACATGATGAATCAGACTCAAGGTAAGGTATTTGGTCTCAATCTCCTTTCTTTGAGGCATTGTTTGATATTATAAACCAAACACCTTTTATGATGTGTATATATAGCCCCATTGACTAATCATTTCATTAATTTATTTTTTATAAACATATATAATGTTTTTTAAAATTTTATTCTTTCATGGGGATTATTATTTAAATGTTCAAAGTGGTATGGGATACCTTCAATGTTTAAATATTTAATTATTAAATCTCTTTCTCCAAGTAAATATTCTTGATATTATTTTGTATATTTATTTTAATGAATAAATTTTTTTTATAAATTATATTTTATTCCTATTTTTAATTTCCTTCACAAAATTTAAAAAGTGAATTTTTTTATTTTTTTTATGTGAAAAGTTTTGACAAACAGAAAAAGGAATGTTCTATTCTTAATATACATGGAGAAAACAAATTTCCCACCATTATGACTATTATTTAATTTCTATATTACATTAATATATTACATATTTTCTTAAATTAAAAAACATATTCCATTATTTTTTGGATTTTTGGTATTGAAAATGATTTTTTAATAAAATTGTATTTTAATATGGATTATTTTCATATCGGATTAAAATATTTATTCAGAGGGATTTATGATGAAACTATTTTATTAAATATATGGTAATTGAGAATTATAGGAAATGGATGAGACTGATATATCTTATACATGGGGTGTACCTAGTAGTTCTAGGTAAGATTATTACAGCTTAAACTGGGGTGGACCAAATAGTATTGGGAAATCCCATTAAAGCTAAACATGGGGTGGTCCAAAGAGCCCCAAGTAATCATATTATTGATTAACAAGGGGTATCCTAGATAGAACCAGGAAATCATGTAATAGCTTAATTAGAAGTTTGTTAAATGATTATTCCAATTGAATTGATTTTATTTGTATTATTTCTTAAGTCAACTAAGGTAGATTTAATAGATGTCTATGATTTTTAAAGATTTTATTAGAAAAAAATGTGTGTTTTTCATGTGAAAATTTTTTATTTCTTATTATCAAAGAAATTTTAAGATGAAGGTAACATGTTATATGATTTTCATGTTTTTATTGAACTAAAATTTTCTTTTCTTCTTGTATCCCTTACTAAGATTTTTTTTCTCATCCCCAGTTTTAAAAAAATCATAGGTATTTAGATTGGTAAATACAAATAAGATGTCATTATGAAAGAATTGAAGATATGTCTCGAAAATAAATCATGTTTTATTTTAAAAGGGTTTTATTTTGTAGAAAAATGGATAATTAATATAAGTTTCCACTTTTAATGTATGGGTTTACTTTGTAATAGTTTTTCCTAACTCTCTTAAACTCTATACCTAAAATATATATTGGAAAATAAAGTTATTTATAGTTTTAAAATAACTAAAATAAGTTATGTATAAGGTTGAGTCCTTACAAATTTTCACTAGAGGTTTCAAGGGGATTTTTTAAGTATACTTATATTCTCACCCCCACATATATCAATGTTCTACATGTTAATGGTAGTTGTTTAGTGATTAATATAGGCGTTACAAGCACGTGAAGTTGTTCAAGAGATGTTGGAATTTTTTTGTCACTTCATGAGATTTATTTTTGGTATTTTCATTTCTTTTTACTTATAAGACATTATATTCATGTATTTGTATTGTTTATTTATTTTTTATTTGGATTTAATTAGATAATCTCATCTTACCTATTATCATTAAATTTAAATATATTGAGGGTAACGAATCTCATTTGTATTCATTCTATACCCTATGTGTCAATCTATAACTCTTGGCCTATTGGAGGGGGACTTTAGGGGTCATCTTCATCTCTATTTCCATCCATGGAGGGGTACTAATGGAGGTGAGGTTGTGAAAAATTAGTATCAAAGATAATGGATGTGAGATAGGATGGGACTTGCAGAAAAGTACTAGGGGGGATTTCATATGTTAGTAGGTTAATAATATTAGTCGGACTTAATAGGTGATATAAGAAATGTATATCATCTAGGATATGGGATTTTAGGTCCACATGTGATCTGATGTGGGTATATTTAAGTTTAATGAACATGTTAACCAAAATGATGGTAGTTTCAAGGTAAATACTTGGGTAAAGTTCATGAAACATGATTTTATAGTCCTGTGTTTAAATTGGGTAAACAAATGGAATTATATTTAACCTTAATTAATTAATCTTAAATATTATATATTCTAAGATTGGGAGTCTCAAACACTTTTTCTTTTTCCATAATGGATCCAATTCAATATCCCTATCTGTTTCATGACAAATATTTTCAAAAATATGTGAATGTAGACCTCTATAGAGCTAAAGATGATGATAAAAATTATAAAGGCTCTATTTTAGATCATGGGATTAAGGATTTTTTAGGAGGTCTATATTTCCTTCAGTTCAATTGATGATCGAAGGGAGTAATGGTTTTTTAGGTTTTCGTTATTTTATATGGTTTATCTCTGTATTTTTGGTTCTTATTCAATGATAATTGATGGGATTTGGATATTCCATCACCATCCATGAAGGAAAATTATCAGAAAAAGATTCTTACTCTCTACCAAGTGAGTTGTAGTGTATGCTAGTTTAGTTTATAATATAATAACCTTCTCTATTATAATTTAAATATTTTTCTAGATGAGGAGGATAGGGTGAGGAATTTTTATGTGGATTTACATCTATAGATATATAACCAGGTCACCTCATTCAGGTTTCTAACATATCTCAAGGTGTTGGAGAGGGTAGAGGTTGTAGAGAGGCTTCTATATATTAACAAATTATTATGGTAGGGGAGTCTCCATGACCCTCCATGAAGTAAAGATGTGTCTAAAAGGCCTCAAATTCTTGGTCACTATAAGATATAGATAACAAGGAGATGATATCTACTTATTTATCATGGTTCTCTAGGGTTGGTAGTTCTCAAAACCAAATAGTGGATCAATCATGGTTTTTTTCATGTACAGGTCATGGAAATCAAAATATCAATTTCAAAACCTTCCTCAATTTTTATTATGGGGATGGAGGATCGTTTCAAGCTCACACAATGTCTTAGTATCCTTTAAGTTAGTAACAATAATAGGTATCTACATATTTTTATCAATAGAGATAGTACAGGTTATCCATTTGACATCACTTTGATTCCCCTCATACTTAGGGACAATAAGAAATTTATAGTCATGGAAATAGTAAAAATTAAATCAAAATTGTTTGTGGATCTAGGCATGTACAAATTCATACCTTAGAGTTCCCAAAACATGGTGATCCAGACATCATATTAGGTATTATCAATTTATGTTCTGCCAAAGTGTATAATTTTTTCGATTTGGGAGCTACACTATCATTTATTATACATTTTCAATTCAATTTTTTAGGGTGTGATGTAGAGAGGCTTCCAGTTACCATATAATTGACTACGCTAGTTGGAGGTCAAGAAATTTTGTATATGTATATAGATAATATGCTATTATTCTAGGGAAATATCATTCTTAAATATATTTTCAAAATTTTTGGATACATACATATGACCTTATCCTATAAATGGAATGGTTATATTCATTTCATGATATTACTTATTTTTATAAGAGAGGTTCCATATTATTTGATGTGGGTAAATAGAATGCTTGGTTTTTTGGTGAGCAGGATTCTTGAATGCGTTGGAAGTGTGTTGATTCCTCATCATCCTTGATGGTTGAGATAGTCTTTATTTTAGTAGAGGATCATCTTTTGGTGTTTCTCATGGTTTTAGAAGAATAAAATGATGTATTTGTAAAATTGGTTGTAATTTTATCACCATGATGAGATATCAAATTAAGGATAGAGTTACATTTAAGAGTCGCTACAATATTTATGTCCTCTTATAATATGGAACCTTATAATTTATATCATCTATGGATTCAAATTGATCATCCTCTACAATATGGTTTTATTTATCCTAGTGTGTCAAGTTGGAGTGAAATGGTTCTCTTTATCAATAAGTAAAATGTTATTCTGTTCTTATATATCAATTATCATCACTTTAATTAGGTAACAAGGAGTAACTACCATTAATTTTCATGTATTTATGATTTACTCGATCAAAAGAAGGGAGATATAAGTTTTTCAAAGATTAATTCTTTATTATGTTATCATTGCATGTAGTTTAATTATAGGGGTATCCCAAAGATTTCGTTTAGACTTCATTATAGGAATTTTGAGTTCATCGTGATGCTGTTTTGTATTAAGAATTCACCATCCATGTTCTTGGGAATAATTAATTTAGTGTCCTATGAGTTTCTATATTGATTCATGGTGGTGTTTGTTAACAATGTCTTAATGTCTTTTGAGTTATAGGAGGAGAATACAGAGCATCTATAGGCTATTTTTGGGGTTATTTGATGTCATCATCTATTCATGCAACTAATGATGTTTATGTTATGGGATCGTGAGGTTTATTTCTTATGAAATTTTGTGTCTCAATGTGGAGTAGTCATTATTCCATAAAATATTGAGGTGGTTGTTTCTTAGGAAGTTCCCAAGGATGTTGTATAGGTGTAGACTTTCCTTGGCCTCAAAGAATATTACATAAGGTTTATTAATAAATTATCTAGGGTGTTGAAGATATATCTTACATTGGTATTTTTATTTTCTATTCTGGGATGAAGTTATTTGTTATTATGTTTGTGTCTCAATGTTTGGTGTGCTAATGGATTAAGGTTGAGGACATATTCTTAGTGGGTTGCTTCAACCACTTTATATTCCCTAATGGAGGTGGGAGGACATCTTGATAGACTTATTTACTAGTTTTACTCAAGCCTAGGGAGGGTGTGATAATATTTGTTTGATTTTGGACCACATGATAAATTCAACTCACTTTTTTTTAATTAAGGATCCAATATCTATGGAATTTTTTTCAAGACAGTATCGGGAGGAGGTGGTGAGGATTCATGTGGTTCCCAAGATGATCATCTATGATCATGATCACTATTTTAAATCATGGATTTAAAAAGGTGCCCATTGTAAATTTTTCTATCAACTATTCCATATCACCACTTTTCATCTACAAATAAATATTTAGATAGAGAGACTATCCAATTTAAAAGAAATGTTGCGCACGTGCATTATGCATTTCAAAGGTTCGTGGGTGAGGAACTTACACTTGGTGGAATTTGATTATAATATTATATATCTCTTTACTATTGGTATGTCCCAATTTTAAGTGTTGTTTGGACAACCATAAAAATCTATTATGTGTTGCAAAGAGGTAGGGAAGTTAACAATTATTTGACTAGGATTGGTTTGGAGCATGAAAAAGAAGATTTAGGTGATCTATAAGCAAATCAAGGTACTTTAAATCTCTAAAGGTATTATGTTTATCATATGAGGAGGCCTATATAGTTTGATGTTTGAGATCGGGTATTCTTGAAGATATATTCATGTCATTGGTAGTGAAGGTTTGGTTATGGGATTAAACTTTCCCCCTGATTCTTAGGGACTTTCTAGGTTTTTTTTCTCATGATGGATATGTTGTGTATCAGTTAGAACTTCCTATATAGATGATCGGGATTCATAGGTTTCTTTACCCATATCAAATTCTCTGATATCTTCATGATGATTCCCCCATCATTGACTAGGGTGAGCTAGGTTTTAATGATGATGTAAATTTTAAGGAATGGATTCATATGATTTAGAACCAATATGAGAAGTTGTGGTATAGGCATGTAATTCCATTGTTATTTTTCATGTGGTGTCTTGGTGGCATAGAGGTGTATACTTGGAAGTAGTATTTGTAGATGTGAACCTAATATCCTAATTCATTTTAGGATTGGTTTTTTATGTGATGATATGGATGTACCTTTATGACTTATGAAATTATAATTGTTGTTGCATGTTTATGCATAATATTCATCTGATGAGTTGGATTTTCTTATTTTATGTGAGATTTTTTAGAGGTATCTCATGGGGTAGTTGTAATGTTCTCCTTTATATCCTTCTAGAGTTTTGTTTCAAATTATTGATGGTGGAAATTATTTGAGAGGTATTAGATGTAAGGTTTTTATTTTACTAATACCTTTTTTAGTAGATGTGATGTTTCAAGAAATAGATGGGTGAGTAAGGGTGTGTTTGAGATGACATTTTAGCTGTAGGAGAAGGTTTTTGGTGTGGTCTGGTAGACTTTAGCATGGAGGTATAAGGTTAATTATTGGAGGGATTGTTTATTTGGCTTCTGATATGGTGTAGCACTATGGATTTTTCTATAGAACTTAGGGTTAGGGATACTTGCCTATATTTCTTCAAGTAGTTTTATGGAATAGGTGTTAGATTTCATCATGGAATTATGGGGGGGGGGTCAAGAGCCTATAACTACTGATTTTGGGATAGTTGTATCCCGGTTTTTAGGTTCCATCATATCCCTTCCCTGAGTTTATAAAATTAGGGGGATTTAGAGGGGATTTCATCATAGATTCTATAGTGGGGTTGGACTAGGACTCATTTTGGTATATCCCTCCATATTTCATTATAGTTTTGGTAAAACCTCAAGGGGTTGTGGCATGTACAGAGGTGTTCTGTTGTGGTATTTTATTTTCATATACATTATAAATTTGGGACCCCTCTCAAATTCCTCAAATTTATTTCCCTCTACTTCAAACCCTGGTGATGCAAGTACCTCCTTTTGAGACCTTTTAATCCCCATTTATGGGTTTTTACCCCATGGATTCTAAAGTAAAATTCATGATGTTCTCAGGTGAGTTTATTCTTCTATGTAGGTTTCATTATCTTATATTATCTATCTCCATTCTATGGCTATTAGTTTCCTTAAATTTTCGTGGGATTTATTCTAATGGTTGATGCTAGATTAAAATTGGTATGATATCTATAGGTATTATGAGTTTCTCATAGGATATTTGACTGAATATCCATGGTTGTTCTTCCATTCTTTCTCACAGAATGTTATAAGTTTCATATCAAGGTAGGAGATTCAAGAATTATCCTTATTTTACTTTCTAGTGTGGGATTAACATGCCATGGTTCTTTTGAGTAATAGTGGAATTTACCTAATTAAGATAATGACATAGAATTTAAGGAAGAATGAAATATGGAATGGGATGTTTTCATAGCATATATTTTATTCTATGATTAAATTCCTCTTGATATTTTCTAGAAAGTGTGAAATTTTTTATTGTGATTATTGTAGTTAATTGGTTTGGATGATATTTTTGAAATTGTTTAAATAATATAAATATGGTGAGATGAAGTGGATAATGAATTAGTTGTGTATAATTAATGGTTTTTATTCCTTGAAAATTATTTAATGCGAAAGTATTTCTCAAAGCATGATTATGTTTGATTCTTATCTATTGTTAGTTATTTTCATTAGGTTAGTTGTTTTTAAAACCAATATATAAGGAATCAATTATTTCAATAGAGTGATGAAAAAGGATATTTTTTGGAATTAATGTGTTTGTTATTATTGATACTAACCGTACTATTATTCAATGTTTGTTAAGATTGAGTGATTAATGTTATCACCCAGGTTTCCCCTGAGATTTTTATTATGAAAAATATTTTGTCCCCATGTATAAATTATCTATGATGGTAGATACTTGGTATGATTTTATATATGGAATTATTTATAGCTAGAATTTATATTATATATTGAGATATGGGATTTCTAATTTGTTGGATGGAAATGTAGGGGATATTGATTAATTGATAATTTTTCTTTGAGAGTTAGGATTGATCAATTTTCTTATTTCTTGATAGATGATTTAATTTATGATTGGTTTTTTTAATTCCAACTGCAATCATTAATTGGACTATTCATCATGAGGGTATTTTCATTGTGTTATTTAAACTGAAGTCTTTGAAAACTCAAATTATATAATGGTGACTGAATTAATTAGTAACTCATGGTATTGAGTATTATTATTGGAAAAATTATTTATATATTAAATGAAAACCATGGGATGGTTGGATGAATGCACTGAGTCATGGTATGGAAATCTATAAATTAGAGTTTTAATTGTGAAAACATGATGTCTTGTGATAAAATTAAATGACTAAACCAGAATTTTTAATGGGATTAATGAATTATTGTTAATTTCTAATTACTAAATAAAGATGATTAATGATGTTTAATCTTGATTCTTTTTTTCTTATATGAGATCTAGTTCCTTAGAAATTAGTGGTTATATCTGGGATTCATGTGGGAAAATAACTAAATCTATGTTTAGGTCTAGGAAGTTTCCCTTAGTTTGGTTGTGTGTTATACTATTCATTATATATTTTGATTTCATCTGCTCTACCACACAAGTTGACTGGGAATCCAAACACTAAAGTTTTTGGGTTTTTAGTTTTTCCCCAAACATCTAGGTTGGATATGGAATATATGAATAAATTCCCCCTCTTCCATACACTTCCTTTAGACGTTTCATGATTATTAGGTGTATCCAGGATGTAATGGATTATGGTATAGGGTACATTTCAACATATATTAGAAGGACTATCAGTTTTACCATATGTGTATGTGCAGGTTGTACTAGATTAAGTTTGTAGAATATACATGTATTTTTAATGTATTGACTATGATTTACTATAGGTGTACATGAATGGGTTTTAGTGTATTAGGGTATAGTTCATGATACATGGCTTATAGTGGCCTTTGGACTTAAAACCTAGTTATAGATGAGATGATAATGATGAAGTTATAGAGAGCTATATGGGATGTAAGATGAAATAATGATATGGATATGATATATATTCATGGGATTCAAGATGACTTATGGAAGGGATTATAGCATGAAATTTTTTCAATTGGGGTGTAAGAGTGAAAAAGTGGTGGTTAAGTGTATGTGGAGTACCCTTCACCTATATAAGCTTTCTTTATTATGCTACTTATTTCTATGCATTACTTGTGACTTATCCTTAGTGAGGTTATGATGAAGTTCTCCTAATTTATGTAATGAGTTGGTTTTATTTGTTTATTCACTGGGTTTTAGTATGTTTCTTACACATTTTCATGAGAAGTTTCGAGAAAGACCCATCTAATTATACTTGTATACTCACCCCATATATACATAACTATTTTGTAGGTCTATAAAATTTGGATTGAAATTGATCTTGTTGGTACCATGTTATTTAGATATTTATTAGTTGTTAGAGTTTTGTGGTCCCTATCAAGGATTTGTTTTTTTTATTTTCATTTATTTTTCACTTGTATGGAATTGCATTCATATATTGGGATAGTTTATTTATTTATGATTTTTATTTCATTGGAGAATATTATATTATCTCTTTTATTTAAATTTATATATGTTGAGGTTAATTCCTCCCATTTGTATTCATTTAATACTCTTGGTGATATTCACCAACCTGTGGTCTATTGTATATAGACTTTGGGGATTATCCTCATCTTTACTAGTAGCCCAAGAAGGGTACTAGTGGAGGGGGTTTCTGATACCACCCATTAAAAATTATTATTTATCATGTTAATGGCATCCAAATAAAATATTTACACTTTTAAAAAAAAAAAACCACTACATACTCTTACTCATCCATTGATTATAGAATGTTCTTTTGGGTCAGTTTAATCAACAATATGGAAAATGCTATAAAATTTTGTCATGGATGGTTATGAAAACTAATTACTAGTAATATTATAAGGCCCCAGCCTTAAACCTTACTTAATCTTGAGTTATTTCAAGAATACACGTTGAGGATCTTTTTAGGTTTAGAGTTTTAGATAATTAGATCATAAATCATGCATTACATTCCACATTTAAACAAAGTGGTTACATAAAAGATAGTACTCATTTTTCCTATAAATGGAAACATATTTAAAATAAAACATGGGTTCTTTCTTAACACTTCTTTGACATTATCATCACATCATGTACCTTTCCCTTGACCTATGAAAAACATTTCAAAAACTTGGGATGAGCATAAAAATCTCGGTAAGGGATATAAAAGCATGAAATGAAAACATTAGTCCATGTATAAAATCATAATTTTCTCATAAAACATAATCATTTTAACATACCTCATCAAATCATGAATAAATCATAGAAATCATAAGACATAAAGGTAACTTGTGGCATCTATAACATTCTTACATAGGGAGTAACCCACACGGTTACGTTTGGAATACCCATCATAGTATATTCCCTAAATCTCTTCAGAGAAACCTTAGAGTTTAACCCATTCACATTACCCAATTCATTGGAGAGCTATATCGGGCTCACCCGCCCTTAGTTTATCACGGAACCACCCGTCTTCATAATAATTCCCAAGAACCATAATCGTATTACATAAAACATGCATAAAGGAAACATAACATTTCCACATTTCAATCACAAGATATCAATACAACACATTGATATAATAAAAACATTATGAAAACCATTTCCAATACCAAAATAAAATAAAATTAAAGCATGGTATTTATTTTTCATTTTAAAAAAGTTATGGCTTGTAGAGGAAGCCAAAACTCAAATAATGGTCACGGCGGAGGAGAAGTCGTTGTCGCCGCATTCGTACGAAAAAAAAACATTCCTTTTGTCGTTTAGTAAAAATCTTCGTATAAAAAAGATTCATTTTTAATAGACTTAAAAGTCAAGGGGTTTTATACACTGTATAAAAGAATGTTGTGTATAAAACAAAATATGCCTCAATGAAAGGAGATTGAGACGAAGTCCCATACCTCGTGTCCGACTTGACTCGATCGCTCTTTAATCTCCTGAATAATAAACATGAGTTAATTTCTACTTTATTAAGAACCTTTTTCAAGTTAATTATTCCTCTTATATCACTTATTACCATGTTATGAACACTATGTAATTATTTAAGTTAATAACGGTCGTTTTGTCGATCATTGGTACTTGAGTCAAAAATGGACTACTTATAATTACATGTTGTTCATGTGGTCAAAGGTTTATTATATCCAGAATTATATTAATGATTCAGATATCATATATATCATATATATCCAGTATATACATGCATTTATAATATTATATAACATTTTGAGGTAAGAAATGAAATGCACCGTTCATGGAGACGGTAAGCCGTACGTACGCATGAACACTACTTTCATTTCTATTTCATATTTTATGGAATGGAATCATAATTATATATAGGTACATCATAATTATAGTATAATATCATATATAATATTATTGACTCAATCCTTTACACATCCCACATATGGAATTAATGAATCAAATCACTTAGAAGGGGCGGTAGTCCGCACTTCTTAAAATGAAGATATCGCGTTTACCCATAATGGAAACCATAAAGTATGCCATAAATGAAAAATAAAAAATCATAATGAAAACATAAACATATTATATATCATATATAAATATAGTGACATATTAATGGCCACCATTAAAGGTGTTAAAAGAATATTGAACAATCCTCGTTTCGTGAGGCAGAAATTCACCATCCAGAGAAACAGTATGTTCTTTAACCATTAGACGAAGGTGTGTGTAAGTGTAGCTCGTATAATTCACATAACAACATCCTAGTATATTGAAGATACTGGTTTTGTTATAAACTAAATGAATAAAAAGATTTTAGTGGGTTGGAGAAGCAAAATAAAACAAAAGAAAATTAGAGTAGACTTTACCTTTAAATCGGGTAACTCCTCTTGGTTTGAACCAAAAGGGTTTCTTGAAGAGATTTATGACTAAGGTAAGGCTTATAGGATTAAGAGAGGTATGTGTAGAGATAAAATTAGCATATTTTGGCCGATCCAATGGCTTTAGAAGTGTGGGTAAGGAGGTAGAGGTGGGGGCATTTTATAATAGGGAAGAGGGGCACTCTTGGAAAGTAAAGAAATGTTACTTTATATTAAAAATATTTTCGGATTTTAAAGGTCCCAAATTGATATATATCTAGGATAAGGTTATAAGGGTTCGAAATATACTCATACAATAGGTTTTTGACAAGTTTAAGTCTTATATTTTACATTATCTTTTCATTTTATATAAATCGTTTTTTAATGAGGTAATCGCTGCATCATCATGGTGTCAAAAACATGTTAATTTATTTAATGTCTAAAAAATATAACAAAAATACTATGATGTATGAAATATTTTTGTCTTTCCGATTAATATTTATAGTCTAAGATATCACTTACACAAACAAAACTAAAAATGTTTTACTCGGGTGATATATTCTTTAGTGATATTCTCTTTTCTTTAAAAATAAAATGATAAAGTGTCACTTTCACCCAAAAGTGATTCCATGGGGTCCCTAAGTTTGTCACAAGGCATCCCATGGTCGGCCTTGACAAAAACAGTAGCATTAGGAAACATTTTGGGGTCATTTGTTATTATTATGATATTATTTTATTGTCCTTAACTACCCGATTACTAATTAATCAAGATAATTAAAGATAATTACCATAATTTCCAAAAAAAAAGAGTCTTAATTACATAATTTGGACCTTATGATTCCAAATATGGAATCCATTTTACCAAATTCAAAACATATAAATTGAAATAATTATTTTAAAAATAATTCACGTTGTTAGAACAAATAGCGGGTTTTTTTGAAACAATATCTATGAAAAGTTTGGCACTTGTTTATGCCCAATTCCAAAGTGAAATTAATTATAATGAACACCATTGGATTAAATGGTAAAAATATATTCAAATTAAACTTTAAAACCAATTAAAATGACAATATAACCATATAATTAAATTAGATTAAAAAGCAGTTTTGTTGTAAAATGCAGTATTTTTCACTATTCATTAAAAAATGAACATTGTCAGAAAAATACCAAAAAATTATCCAATGTAAATTTCAATGTCCCAGTCATAAATAATAAGTTTATTTTGGAAAATAGAGCTTATAAAATTGTCAAAATTTTGATTTAAAAATGGTTTTCCATCAAAAGGCAGTAAAACAATCTTTTAAAAATATTAGGGTATTCCATGCTTAAGATTGGATTTATTCTAATTTTAAGCCTCTAAAACACTATCTAATTCATAAATATACATCGATAAGAATATATATTATTCATTAATTACTTGTGATGTTACATCCTTCCTCCCTTTATAAAATTGTGTCCCCACAATTTATTTACTTATCGAATAAGTGGGGGTATTTATCCCTCATTGCATTTTCAGATTCCCATGTTGCCTTTTCACTCATGTGGTTTTTTCAAAAAACCTATACTTGGTGAATCACCTTATTCCGTAACACTTGATCCCTTTTGTCAAGAATCTGGGCAGGTTGTTCCTCATAAGATAGGTTCTCTTCCAGTTGAACTACCTCTGGAATCAAAACATGAGATGGATCTGGCATGTACTTCCTTAACATTGAAACATGAAAAACATTGTGTACCTAAGATAAACTCAGAGGTAAAGCCACTCGGTATAAAACTGATCCAACTCTCTCTATAATTTCAAATGGTCCAATGAACCATGGACTAAGCTTTCCTTTCTTACCAAATCGAATCACACTTTTCCATGGTGATACTTTGAGAAAAAAACATGATCGCCTACCTCAAAAGAGAGATCCTTCCTCCTGTTGTCTGCATAAATTTTCTGCCTGCTCTGAGCTGTTCTCATGTGTCTTTGTATCAACAGAAATTTTTCTGCCAACTCTTCTACCAATTCCGGTCCCATAAACTTCCTTTCACCCACTTCATCACAAAAAGCTGGAGTTTGACACCGCTTCCCATATAATGCCTCAAATGGTGCCATCTGTATACTGGAATGAAAACTGTTATTATAAGAAAACTCAACCAAAGAAAGTTGTTGGTCCCAACTTCCCTGATAATCCATCGAAGAAGCATGTACAATATCTTCCAAATTTTTAATTTTTCATTCTGACTGCCCATCTGATTGAGGATGAAAAGCTGTACTAAAATTTAATTCAGTACCCAACGACTTCTGAAGGCCTTTCCAAAAGTTAGAAGTAAACCTAGGATCACGATCAGTTACAATGGAGAGGGGAACTCCATGTAACCTGACTGTCACTTTAAGATACAAATGAGAAAGTCGATCTAGGGAAAAATTATCTCGTATAGCAAGGAAATGAGCAGATTTAGTCAAGCGATCAACAATAACCCAGATTGCATTATTACCTCGTGGTGTCTTCGACAATCCCACAACGAAGCCCATGGATATATTCTCCCATTTCCACTCTGGCACTGGTAAAGGCTGAAGCATCCCTTTCAGTAACTGCCTCTCTGCTTTAACCTATTGACAAGTCAAACACTTCACGGAAAAATCAGCAATATCTCTTTTCATTTCGTCCCACCAGTAATACTCCCGAATATCTCTATACATCTTAGTACTGCCGGGATGAATTGAAAACGGAGAACTATGAGCTTCACATTACAACTCTCTATTCAACTGTGAATCACACAGCACACACAATCTCTTACCAAATCTCAAAAAACAGTAATTATCATTTTTGAATTCAGGAAGCTTACCCTTTTGAACTAGCTCTACCTTTTTCTGCAACTCACTATCTTGCTTCTGTGATTTCTTAATTCTGTCTGATAGAGAAGATTTCACTGATACCTGAAACAAAATAGAAGGACATCCTACACCAACAACTTCTATTCCAAATTTCATCAAATCAAAAACCAATGGATCTCGTTCCAAACGTAGCATGGTTAATGAAGCATTACTTTTTCGACTCAAAGCATCATCCACTTTATTTGCTTTTCCCATATGGTAATGAATTGTACAATCATAATCCTTGATTAATTCTTGCCATCTCTTCTGTCTCATGTTCAATTCTTTTTTAGTGAATATATACTTTAAACTTTGGTGATCAGTATATATTTCACACTTTACACCATACAAATGATGCCTCCAAATTTTTAAAGCGAAAACAACAGTAGCTAATTCCAAATAATGTGTAGGGTAATTTACCTCATTAGTTTTCAACTGACGTGAACCATAAGCAATTACCTGATCATTATGCATAAGGACAAAACCAAGTCCCTTCAACGAAGCATCACTATAGATAACAAACTCACCATTCCTGGAAGGAAGTGCCAAAACTGGAGCATTCACCAATCTTCTTTTCAACTCCTGAAAACAATCATCACATTCTTTTGTCCAGATAAACTTAACACCCTTCCGAGTTAGCTTAGTCATTGGATTAGATAACCGGGAAAAATTTCTAACAATCCTTCAGTAATATCCTGCCAAACAAAGGAATCTACGAATCTCGGTTACATTTGTGGGTCTTGGCCATTCTTCAACAACCTTTTTTTTGTAGGATCAACAGTTATTCCATCTTTAGAAACAATGTGACCAAGGAAAGAAATTTGTTGCAACTAGAACTCACACTTGGTGAATTTCCCATACAATTTAATTTCTGTTAAGGTTTGAAAAATGACCCTTAAATGACTTTTATGCTCCTATTTACTTTTATAAAACACCAAAATATCATCAATTAAAACAACCAAAAACTTATCCAAGAACTCATGGAAAATTATATTCATAAGGTCCATGAATACAGAAGGTAAATTGTTTAGCCCAAAAGGCCTTACTACAAATTCATAATGGCCATATCTTTTATGAAACACAGTCTTTAGAATATCTTCTTCCTTTACCTTCAACTGATGGTACCCCGATCTCAGGTCAATCTTTGAAAAATACTCAGCTCCCTGGAGCTGATCAAAAAAAATCATCGATATGAGGCAAAGGATATTTTTTCTTAACAGTAATGTTATTCAAGGCTCTATAATCAATGCAAAGTCTCATTGAACCATCTTTATTTTTAACAAATAAAACAAGAGCACCCCATGGTAATGTGCTAGGTTGAATGAAACCTTTCTCTAATAAATCTTGAAATTCCTCCTTCAACTCTAAAAGTTCAATTTCAGCTATTCGATAAGGGGGTTTTGAAATTGACTTAGCATCAGGAACTAAGTCAACAGTAAATTCAACCTCCCGATCTGGTATTATTCTAAGAAAATCATCAGGAAAAACATCAGGATACTCATTTACCACTGGTACATCATTAATCTGAACAATTTCTTTGTTTTCAACAATATGTGCAAGGTAACATTCATTTCAATCTTTTACAAGTTTCTCAGCCTCTTGATATGTTATCAACGGTAAGGTTTCATTCTTGTACAAAAACTGAAGGTCTTTCTGAAAATAAAATTCTTTAGCTCTACAGTAAATCTTAGCATGGTAAATAGAGAGTCAATCTATACCCAGGATAACATCAAACTCTACTATAGGTAAAAACAATAAGGTTTGCAAGTAGGTTCTTTCCACGGATAAGGATAGGAATATTATTATAAATTATTTTTGCCTCAAAATTTACCCCATGTGTTTTTACCACAAGTTCTGGAGTCATTTCTTGAGATGGTATTCCCATTTTACTAGAAATGTTTTCAGAGATGAAGGAATGTGTAGACCCCGAATCAAACAACACACTGGAATAATCTGAAAAACAATCAAAGTACCTGATACCACTTCATTTGATGGCCCAACATCTGCAGAAGTAGTTGCAAAGGATTTCACCACCCCTTTCTGCTAGTAGCCTGACTGCTTCCCATCACTTGATCTCTTTGTCGGAAACTCGTTTGCATAATGACCCATCTCATTGCACTTGAAACATTTCACTAACTGTAAATCAAATTTGGTCTTACCATCACCCTGATCTTTTTCTGTGAAATCACGAGCCTTATGTCCCATCTTACCACATCGGTATCACTTTCCAGAATTCATAAGACATTCCCCAGCATGCCTTTTACCACATTTATCACAAACTGGAAACTTATTTTTCTTACCATCAGACCTTTTTGAAGAATTCTTCCCTTTATCCTGCCACCACGGTCTCATCTTCTGTTGGTTGTTATAGAACACTTGATCATCGGCAAACTCCATTTCAACCTTCTCAGCACATCGAACAAGCTTTTCATAACTATTAAACTCACGAGAAGCTAAATCCCTTTTGATATTTTGGCTTTAATTCTATGTAAAAACGATTGATTTTACTATCACAGTCTCCGATAAAATTTGGAGCATACCTTGCCAATCGAGTGAACCTTTCTTCATAAGCAGCCACTGAGTCATCCTCTTGCCTCAATTCCAAGAATTTTTTTTCCATCCTAAGTTGAATAGAGTAAGGAAAATACTTCTCAAGAAACATACCTTTGAATTCATCCTAGTCGAGAGTATCAATCTCTTTAGCTTCCCTGATATTTTTAACCATCGATTACCACTGATCTGTTTCACCCTCCAAACAGTAAATTGGAAGACTAACCTTTTGATTGTTTGAACACCCCATCACATCAAATATCTTCTCCAGTGATTTAATATTCCCTTTAGCTAGCACAGGGTTAGATGATCCTCTGAATTGTGGGGGATTTTTCCTCATGAAATGTTCCACCACTGACATGTTCATCTGCGGTTGATCTGGCTGATCTCGTGCATGGATACCACCACTATTTATCGCTTGAGTCAATTGCAACATTACTGAAAAAAACTGTTCAGTTCCAATTCCAACCATCTCAGGATGCTGATTCGGAAGGTTATTTCCTTTTGTATTCCTTCCAAGCACGGCTTCCCTATTTCCTCTATGGAAAAAAATTCTGAACAAACATGTCTTAGATGAAGCAACATGGTAATCTTCAAATGCTATATCATTTTAATTTGACCATAAAAAAATATTTTTAGATAATCATTTAATAGAATTCTAAATCCTAAAGTTATCTAAACTGACCTATGATACCAACTATAAGGCCCAAAACTTAAACCTTACTTAAAATTGAGGTATTTCAAGAATACACGTTGAGGATCTTTTCAGGTTTAGAGTTTTAGAGAATTAGATCATAAATCATGCATTACATTCCACATTTAAACAAAGTGGTTACATAAAAGATAATACGCATTTTTCCCATAAACGAAAACATATTTAAAAAAACATGGATTCTTTCTTAACACTTCCTTGACACTATCATGACATCATTTACCTTTCCCTTGACCTATGAAAAACATTTCAAAAACTTGGGATGGGCATAGAAAGCTCAGTAAGGGATATAAAAGCACGAAATGAAAACATTAGTCCATGTATGAAATCATACTTTTCTCATAAAACATAAGAATTTTAACATATCTCATCAAATCATGAATAAATCGTAGAAATCATAAGACATAAAGGTAACTTGAGGCATTCATAACATTCTTACGTAGGGAGTAACCCTCATGGTTACGTTTGGAATACCCATCATAGTATATTCCCTAAATCTCATCAGAGAAACCATATCGTTTAACCCCTTAGCATTACCCAATGCATTGGAGAGCTATATCGGGCTCACCCGCCCTTAGTTTATTACAGAACCACCCGTCTTAATAACAATTCCCAAGAACCATAATCGTATCACATAAAACATGCATAAAGGAAACATAACATTTCCACATTTCAATCACAAGATATCAATACAACACATTGATATAATAAAAACATTATGAAAACCATTTCCAATACCAAAATAAAATAAAATTAAAATATGGTATTTATTTTTCATTTTAAAAAAGTTATGGCTTGTAGAGGAAGCTGAAACTCAAATAATGGTCACATCGGCGGACAAGTCGTTGTCGCCGCATTCGTACGACAAAAAAGCATTCCTTTTGTCGTTTAGTAAAATGTTTCGTATAAAAAAGATTCCTTTTGAATAGACATAAAATTCAAGGGGTTTTATACACCGTATAAAAAAATTTGTGTATAAAAAAAATATGCTTCAATGAAAGGAGATTGAGACGAAGTCCCATACCTCGTGTCCGACTTGACTCGATCACTCTTTAATCTCTTGAATAATAAACTTGAGTTAATTTCTACTCGCTTAATAACCTTTTTCAAGTTCATTATTCCTTTTATATCACTTATTACCATGTTATGAACACTATGTAATTATTTAAGTTAATAACGGTCATTTTGTTGATCATTGGTACTTGGGTCAAAAATGGACTTCTTATAATTACATGTTGTTCATGTGGTAAAAGGTTCATTATATCCAGAATTATATTCATGATGTAGATATCATATATATCATATATATCCAGTATATACATGCATTTATAATATTATATAACATTTAGTGGAAAAAAATGAAATGCACTGTTCATGGAGACAGTAAGCCGTACGTACGCATGAACGCTACTTTCATTTCTATTTCGTATTTTATGGAATGGAATCATAATGATATAAAGGTACATCATAATTATAGTATAGTATCATATATAATATTATTAACTCCATCCTTTACACATCCCATATTTGGCCTTAACGAATCAAATAACTTAGAGGGGGCGGTAGTCCGCACTTCCTAAAATGAAGATATCGTGTTTACCCATAATGGAAACCATAAAGTATGCCATAAATGAAAAATACAGAAGCATAAGGAAAACATAAACATATTATATATCATATATAAATATAGTTACATCTTAATGTCCACCGTTAAAAGTGTTAAAAGAATATTAAAAAATCGTCGTTTCGTGAGGCAGAAATTCTCCATCCAGAGAAACAATATATTATTAAACCATTAGACGAAGGTGTGTGTAAGTGTAGCTCAAATAATTCACATAAAAACATCCTAGTATATTGAATATACCTGTTTTGTTACAAAAGAAATGAATAAAAATAGTTTAGTGGGTTGGAGAAGCAAAATAAAGAAAAATAACATTAGAGAAGACTTTACCTTTAAATCGGGTAACTCCTCTTGGTTTGAACCAAAAGGGTCTCTTGAAGAGCTTTCTGCCTAAGGTAAGGCTTCTAGGATGAAGAGAGGGATGTGGAGAGATACAATCAGCAGATTTTTTCCGATCCAATGGCTTGAGAAGTGTGGGTAAGGAGGTAGAGGTGGCGGCCTTTTATAAGAGGGAAAAGGGGAACCCTTGGGAAGTAAAGAAATGATACTTTATATTAAAAAGAGTTTCAGATTTTAAAAGTCTCACATTGATATATTTAGAGGATAAGGTGATAAGGGTTATAAATATACTCATACAATAGGTTCTTGACAAGTTTAAGTCTAATATGTTACAATATCTTTTCATTTTATTTAAATCTTTTTTTAATGTGGTGATCGCTGCATCATCATGGTGTCATAAAAATTTTAATTTATTTAATATCTAAAAATTATAAAAAAATATAATATGATGTAGGAAATATTTTTAGGTTTTTAATTAATATTTATAGTCTAAGATATCACTTACACAAACAAAACTAAAAATGTTTTACTCGGGTGATACATTCTTTAGTGATATTCTCCTTTCTTTAAAAATAAAATGATAAAGTGTCACTTTCACCCAAAAGTGATTCCATGGGGTCCCTAAGTTTGGCACAAGGCATACCATGGTCAGCCTTGACACAAATAGTAGAATTAGGACACATTTTGTGGTCATATTTTATTATTATGATATTTTTTTATTATCCTTAACTACCCGATTACTAATTAATCAAGATAATTAAAGATAATTACCGTCGTTACTATTAATAATGTCAAAAAACAAAAGAGTATTAATTACATAATTTGGACCTTCTTATTACAAATATGGAATCCATTTTACAAAATTCCAAACATAGAAATTGCAATAATTAATTTAAAAATAATTCCCGTTGTCAGAACAAATAGCGGGTTTTTTTGAAACAATATCTATGAAAAGTTTGGCACTTGTTTATGCCCAATTCCAAAGTGAAATTAATGATAATTACCAAAATTAGATTAAATGGTAAAAATATATTATAATTAAACTTTTAAACCAATTAAAAGGAAAATCTAACCATGTTATTAAATTAGATGAAAAATCAGTTTTGATGTAAAATGCAGTATTTTTCACTATTCAATAAGAAATGATCATTGTTAGAAAAATACCAAAAAATTATCCAATGTAAATTTCAATGTCCCAATCATAAATAACAAGTTTATTTTGGAAAATAGATCTTATAAAATTGTCAAAAGTTTGATTTAAAAATTGTTTTCCATCAAAAGGTAGTAAAACAATCTTTTAAAAATATTAGGGTATTTCATGCTTAAGATTGGATTTATTCTCATTTTAAGCCTCTAAAACACTATCTAATTCATAAATAGACATATATAAGAATATATATTATTCATTACTTACTTGGGATGTTACAAATATATTATATTAATAATAAAATTCTGTTTTTTTTGTAATTGAAATGTTAATATTTAACTCATTATTAATATACCACCTTGTGTTTGTCCAAAATTACTAATAAAGCATGTTGTGGGTTTCATCTTTAGAATCATACCTTGAACTCCCATGGAATGAACATGGAGTTTCAAAAATAATTATTCAATTTCGATTCAAATACCTTTACTATTATTTATTTGATGAACTCAACCACATGTAATGATTATTGAATCTCTTTTATCATAATATTCAATGAATAGTTGAAATAAATACCAACTGATTATCAATAAGAACTAAAACAAAGTAATAACTATGTAATAAATGAACAAAAAAGATTAACATAAAACATGATACATAGGAATAATTTTCCTTAAAATTTTATTAATGAGTCTTAATTAATTATATAAGAAGCTAAAGTATGCCTGAGAAATCGGGAATCCAAGGTGAGGGTTATTTTTCTAAATCTCCCTAACTAGAAACATATTTAAAGTTATAAACCAATTATTTTTATTTGAAATGGTTTATTCATTATTAAATTGAACTATTTAATCATAAATCACTTTTTATTCATGTGATTAAACAAATAAATTTCATTATCTATTTCCATTTACTTTTCTTAGCCAGACGGTCATGCAATGGTGGAGAGCTACTATCACGATGCAGATGCTGGGGAGGGGTAGTTCCTTTTGATAGTCTTGTTGAATTCCCTAAGTCCTTTGGGTCATGTAATCTCCTAAAGCCTACGGGCCATGTAATCTTTAATCTTACGGGCCTTGTAAGGGTTACCCCTCATCCCTTGAAAGGGGGGCTATCAAAAATCAATAAAAATGAAGTTCTTCGGGCCATTCAGGGGGGATTTCCATTTAATTTGGATTTCTATTTCACTAATGTCTATTAAGTGTTTCTTAAGTCGTTTTCCTTCCATTGAGTTATATCTTATCTTAATTGATTATTTTATTATAAGATTATATAAATTATAAATTATGATTTTTTATGTTTTATTTTAAATTTTCTTTGTGGATTTACATTTATTGCATATAATATCTTCCTTAATATATTTATAATTTACATGTTACATTCTTTCTAAGTTTTTCCTTTCCAAAACTCCACTAATTTCAAGTATTTTCCTTTAATTATATATTTTCTATTCTATGAATTAAATTAAAGTTATTTCATATGGTTTTAATTTCATTTCTAATGAATTTATGATCTCATTTCCACCCATTCATAGTTACATTGCATATCTTACTCTGTTCATATAGGTTTCTTTTCTAATATCACATTTGAATGGAGATTTCCTATGTTTATGTTACTATTTAGAAAATTTAATGCTTTTCTCTCTTAAATCTAATATATATTATTCTAATATATATATTTTGGGGGTTTAAATGTATTATTACCATTTCACCTCTCTTTGGTTCATAATTAAACTGAATGTTTGATTATAAGTAGAGTTGAACTTTCCTTTTATTTTTAGTTAGGTATATTTTTCCTATATTCTCACATTCCTTACATTATTTTATAAATATTATATAATTTTTCTTAGGAATAACATGGTATATTACTTATTTATACCATTAAAATTCTTTCTCTGGATGGATTCTGATCATATTTTTTGGAAATATTAATGAGACCTATTTATTTCTCCTAGGTTAATTATGATGTGATGAAATTTTGAATGTTTTCTTATATGGAACACATATACATGTACATATTATTTGTTGATTTGTGGGATTATAAATATATATCCCTTGATGCATTGGGTAATGATTTCATCTCAGGAGATACCATGTATGGTGAAATGGAAATAAGTCGAGCACATTATGTTATGTTATCTTGGTAGTGAGCCTTGACTTGTGCTTATTATGTTATATTTTTTGTTATTTCAAAATTATTATGATTCCATGATTTCTTGATATCATATTAGTTATTCCATGATTTAATGTGATTATTAATGACCTTTCCCATTTATGGTATCATTTTATGCCTCTTTACTCATACTATATACTTCAATATCAGATTTATTCACTTCTTGAGCATTTGAGCTCACTCTTTATTAAGTTTCCAAACCTCATATAAATAAATAATATTACTATATATAACATGTCTAGAAGTTAATCATGTTTGGAGAGTTTTTTGGATATGTTGTAGTATTATTGAGTATCATTAAATAGTATAATTTTAGTAGGAAAATAATTTTCTTTTAGTGGGAAAAGTACTGGTTTCACTATGTAATATTTTTCCTAATCCTCAAAAACTATTACCCTAAAAGGTATTTAGTATATAAGATATGAAATAGTTTCTATAAATAATGTAATTCTAGAAGTATAAGTTTTAGGGAGTTATATTTTGTGTAAACTTTTGGTTTAGATAACTTTAGAGGTTATGATGTTTTCGAATAATTTAATTGTTACATATACCTTCATGGGTTAATAAATCTATGGATGATCAGAAATTCAACGGTATATATACCCTTTTTTAGGTGTTATATGATAATATTTTAAGGTTATTAGTTTTTTTGGAATAATAAATGATTTAAGTATTCATAACATTTAGAGTTGGTTTGGGATCTGATATTGGGGTAATTATGTTTATAAAAAAAAGGGTAATTTGATTTTTGTAAAATAAGTTATGTAGTATAGATAACCTTGGGGTTGAAAATAGATTTAGTGATAAGATAATTCAAGTTATTTGGGGGAATTTTCATTGTATTTTTTTGGAACATTAGATGATTAATGTACATAATTATAAAATATGTGATTTAATGCCAAAGTAATTAATATTATTTGAGAGAGAAACATTAATCTAATTACTAGGATCATATGTGATTAAATTAATCCCTATTCTTTATTTATAAATTTGGTATGAAATATTTTATGACTGTTGAGGTTCACTAATTTTTAATAATATCTTAAGATATTTTTTGGGATATCTTCTGATCAAGGTTTTCATGATTTTTATGATTTCCTTTTCAGGCCTCTATTTTTTTAAAGTATTAATATTTTATTTAAAAAAATTCTTTGTCGTCGTGTTCCTTCTTATCAAAAATAATTCCCTTTATTGTTTTAGAATATGGAGGTGTATTCTTTTTTGAATCATTTATATTTCATATTATCTTTATACAAAAGGAAATTTTATATTTCCTTTATTGATTTGGATTTCATTAAAACCATTTACCAATACTAAAAGAAATTTTTTTCCACTTATATTGTTTTTGGACATTATAAATAGTAACGACGGTAATTATCTCTAATTATCTTGATTAATTATTAATCAGGTAGTTAAGGGTAATAAAATAATATCATAATAATATAAAATTACACCAACATGTGTCCAAATCCTCTTTTTTGAATCATTTCAGACCATTATAATATTTATACCAAACTTGAGGGCCCATAGAGTCACATGGGTGTGATAGTGACATTTATGACATTATTTTTTAAAAAAGAAGAGAAATATAACAAAGGTTTGTATATCCTAGGTAGAAAAATTTTAATTTTTTTTACATAAATTATATCCTAGACTATAAATTGTTATTATAAATCTAAAAATGTGTAATACATCATGGTATTTTTTTATAATTTTTACACATTAAATAAATAAATTTATTTATGACACCATGATGATGCAGTGATTACATCATTAATGATCGATTTAAATAAAATGAAAATATAATGTAATATCTAAGACCTAAACTTTTATAAAACCTATTTTATAGATGTATTTATAACCCTTATCACCTTATCCTCGAAATATATCATTTTGGTACCTTTAAAATCTGAAAATCATTTTATAATAAAGTAACATTTCAAGACTTTCCAAAAGTGACCCTCCCCCCTCTTATAAAATGCCCTCACCTCTACCCCTTACCCACACCTATCAAGCCCTTGGATCATCCAAACTCTTCTCATATTATCTCTCCATGTCCCTCTCTTACTTCTAGAAGTCTCACTTTGGGTAGAAGTCTTTCCAAGGAAGCCTTTGGCTCAAATCAAAAAGAGTTACCTGATTGAGAGGTAATGTCATCTATCGAGTTTCTTTCTTTTATTTTCCTTCCTCACTCACCGCTATCTTCTTATTATTTGATCCCATAATAACACAAGTATCCTCAATATACAAGTATTTTCTTATGATAATTATTCTACCTAAACTTACACACACCTATATTTAATGGTTAAAGAACATATTGTTTCTGTGGGTGGTGAATTACTGCCTCGCGAAACGATGATTGTTCAATATTCTTTTAACACCTTTCATGGTGGCCATTATGATGGAACTATATTTATATATTATATATATATTATATTTATGTCCTCTCTATTTTTATGTATTTTATATTTAAAATAGACGTTTATGCTTTTCATGTTGTGCAAATGCGATAATTTCATATGAGGAAGTGTGGACTACCGCCCCCTCAAGTGATGTGACTCATTCATGCCAAACATGGAATTTATAAATAATGTAATTGATGAACTTATTTTACCTATATAAATTATATATTATACTGTAATTATAATATATCTATGTATAATTTAGTTTTAAAGTCCATTAATTTGATAAAAAATGAAAGTAGCATTCATGTGTATGTACGGCTTACCGTCTCCATGAACTGTATATTTCATTTATCATCTCCAAACATTTTGGAATATTATTAAATACATATATACTGGATATATATGATATTTAAATCATTAAAACCATTCTGGAGATGAATTACTTATAACTACATGGACAATTCTCTTCAAACTAGTTCATTGTTGACTCATGTACCGAACATCGACAAAACGTATGATATAAACTCACATAATTAACTAATTATTATAACATGATAATATGAGATATGGATTGAATAATAAACTTTAAAGAAAGTCCTTAAGAAATTATAAAATGACCAATTTTTATTATTCAGGAATATAAAGAAACGAACAAGACAAGTCGGACTTGAGGTAAGGGGATTTCTTATCTCACTTTTAATTCTGTGAGATTTCCATTATTTGCCAATTACTTATTTCATGTGGTGTATTGTGTACTTAAATTTGATATATATTATCATGGTTCTATTTATATTCATGGTATTTTGTGATTCATTTGGTTCTTATTATCTTTTGGTCATACGACTCGATTTATTACAACGAGGTAAGGGGTTTTTATCTCACTTTTTATTCCCGTGAGATTCATGCTATATTTTACACTATTTCCTATTGAGTGGTGTATGTAATGACCATTATTCTACTATTTTTTTAATATAATTTCATTTATGGGTCTTTACATCAACATTGTATAGTCCTTCTTTCATGGGGTGTATGTTTCGAAAGTTACCCAAATCGGTAAGGGAACCTTTCACCCTCCTCTTTTTAAAAGACTTATTTTTATTATGTATTTTAATTTACATATTCTTATGTCGGGATATGTTCTTATATATCCTTATTGTTGTAAATTTTATGTCCAAGTTATGAGATACCCCTTTTATCTGTCATCAACTCATTTTCTGAATTTTAAAGTAACACCATTAGGCTGCCGAATTTCTGTAAGGGAGCTTCTTAACCCAATTTGAATTATTTGGGTTAAACCTCTACTTCATGATTATGTCTTGATATGAATATGTGTAGATGACCTATGATTGTTTTACACTTAATATCCACTTATATTGGATGTATTTATATTTTTCACACATAATTATGTAATTGATTTATCCTTAATCTAAGTATACCATCATTGTAAGGGACTTCGTCTCAATCTCCTTTCATTAAGGCATATTTTTTTAATACAAGACTTTATTTTATATGTTGTATAAACACCTTTGACTTTTCATTTCATTGAAATAGAATCTTTTTCTACAAAGAGTTTTTCTAAACAACAAAAAAGAATGTTTTTTTAACGTACTTGGTGACAACGACCTTTCTGCCGCTGCGAGTATTATTTGATCTTTGGCTTCCTCAATAAGCTGTAATGTTTTTAAAAGAAAATAAATACCATATACTCTATTATGTATTTTGGTATTGAAAATGGTTTTGATAATGGATTTGTTATGTCAATATATTTAAGTGATATATTTTGATTTAAATGTGGAAATTTTTTCTTTCCTTTATATTTGTTTTATGTCTTATGATTTTATAATGGTACTTGGACATTTGACGGGTGGTTACGTGATAAACCAAATGACGGGTGGTACCATGAATACCAGGACGGGTGGTTATGTTATAAACTCTAAAACATTGGGTATGGAAGTTGGTCGTATGGTTACTTAATTTAGTGACATGTGAGGAAGTCGACCGTATGGTTATTCCATTTAAGTATGTTTATGTTCCAAGTTACCTTTATATGTTATGTGTTATTTATATGGGTAATATTTTGGTTACAAAAGGGTAAGTAGTGATATTTTATTCATTGAAGAGTATTTATTACTTCATAAAGGTGAAAATTATTACATACGTTAAAGTATTCATGGTTTACTTTTTGTTTTGAAAAGCTAATAGTTTCCTTCTTTGTGTATTCCTTATTGAGATTTTTATGCTCATCCCAAGTTTTTGAATTTTTTTCACAGGATATAAAGTGAAATAGGGTCAAGGATGGGATCAAGGAAAGACATGTTGTCTAAAACATGGAACTAGAAATTTTTCTTTTTAAGAGTTTTTATTTTATGAAAAAAATGGAAACTGAGTAGAAGTGTCCACTTTGTAATTTTTTTGAGATGTAATAGTTATGTCCTAATTCTCTAAAACTCTAAACCTGAAAAGATCCTCAATGTGAATTATTCATTTAATTCAATATTATGTAATGTTTTAAGGCCAGATCCTTATAGGGTGGGCCTTGGAATTATATATCCCCTTTATGCATCAATAGGTCTTATGATAAAAATCAACAAGCTAGCATTAAATGGGTTTCTTGTGTATACCTACCCATCAATTAACTTTTATTGGCACAAGTATTTGATGGTTTAGGTATCATGGTGTCTGGAATCATGACATAAAAAATTAATCATTTCATTTATATAGAATTAAAATTTTATTATCCATGTGATTAAATCATTAATATTATCCATAAATTCAATTCGTGCTGATGTTATTGATTAAATGACATGTGTTTTTAGTTATTTACCTTGACATATTGATTATACCTTATTGGTTCATGATAGATTCTACTATATAAAATTATTACTAAGTATCTAAGGTCACCCTTTATTTTTTTATTTTCCCCATGATATGAAGAAGGACGTTTTTAATAATATCAAGGATTCAATAATTCTATTATGCTATGTATTTTTTATTTATAATGTAGTATGGGGATAATGTATGCATCTTGTTCTTCAAGACTACTAAACCACTTAGTCCTTTGGGATTAGATCTCTTATATCTATGATAATTTAATAAATTAGAAACTAACTCTAGGTTACTGAATTTGGGATTATTACAATTGGGTAATTTTTATCAACTCATGAGATACCATGTATTATTTACGACCAATAATCCTAGAACATTATGATATATTGTATTGGATGTGATCCTTGACTTATTCTTATGACTTCATGTTTTATATTTTTTCTATATTATTATGATGACATGATCTCTTGGAATCATCTTTTTTATTCTATGCTTCCATGTGATTATTCATGACCCTCACCTTTAATGATATCATATTACGCCTCTTAACTCAAATGTTATACTTTAATATATTATGTATTCTCTAACTAAGAAATAAATCTCACCCTTATTTATATTATAATTACTATAGAAAATATAGAAGAGTATTATGTAAGGTATATTTTTAAGGGTACCATGTGTGTAGAATTTTATGGGAGATGTTAAAGTATTATTGTGTATCACTGAAGTATATTAGTTGGGTGAAAAAATAATTTCCTTTAATTAGGGAAAGTATGGGTTTCACTATGAAAGATTATTCATAATCCGATAAAAATTTAAACATAAAATTTCTTGGCTATATAAGTGATGAAATATTTTCTATAAATATTTTAATTGTGTAAGGCTATGTTTTATGGTGTTACATTGGATATCACTACCCTCATGGTCTTGATAGTGCAGACAAGGCTGGGAAACATGTTGAGAGTTATATTGGTGGACATGAGAAATCACAAGTGCTTAGGAAATAGGATGTTCAATTTACTCTAATTTTTTTAAGAAAGGTCAATAGGCATATGGATAGGTATAATCTAGTGATTCTTGTAATAAATCTCAACACACACTAGGATAGTCGATAATAAAGGAGTCTAGACCTATAAAGAAGCATAACATCTAGGGACATATGTTAAAGGTATGATATTCACCTGAATCACTATATCATCATTATAAGTACTCCCAAATTGAGGAAGAGATCAACAAGAATATTATGATTAATATGATCGAGGGGATTTAGGCAAATATAGAGGAGGATTATCTATCTTAAATAAATATAGTTTGTAAATATGTTCTAATAAAAGAAAAGAAATTTTTGGTTAATGGGGAGGTATTTCAATGAGTAACTCCTAGAAAATCAAGTCTAAGGAGAAATTATTTTAACTTTCAAAATACCAAGGTTATAATATCTCAAAATTTTCAATCTACAATAAAGAGTTAAAATATCTATTTGATTTTTTAAATGATTTTTTATTTTATGATAATTAAAGTATATTTGAAAAAAAATCAACTTCATTTTTATAGGAATGAGGTAAGTTTTCCTTTTATGATCCCTTACATTAATTGTATATATTTTCTCTTTAATAAATGGGAAAATATCTGTTTGGAAATTCACTCTCCATATTCTAATAATTATTATTATTTCCATTGTTAATGTTCTTGTTGTGGATGTTTTTTATTTTATCTGTTTTTGTTTTTTCTTTTATAGTTTTTGTTGTTGTTCTAATTGTTTGATTTTTTTTAAAAGTATTGAAACCCATAATTTACTCTATAGATGGTTTACTCGCATAGATAGGGTGGGGTAAAACCTCTCCTCACTTCATCCACTCTTTAATATCCAATAAATATCTATCATGGAAGATTTTAGGTATGTTTTTCATCTCTCTTTTTCTTCTTCTTTACTTTTAATTTTTCCTCTTACTCTCATCTCTCATAGATGGTACATGGGAGGTTATAGTTTTTCCATGTCAACGAATACCCCTTGAAATTCATGTGTATTTTGATTTTGTGAGTATTTTAACTACTTTATTAACCCTAATCTATCATTATATGGTGAAGGTGTTATGATTGAATCGATTCAATGTGGGTTGTTTAATCCATTTCTATTTCTTTGACAACTCCATGATTTCTTAAGAAATTTATATTTATTTATTATAAAATGAATCTATGAATTATCTATGATGGATTTAAAAATATTTATATAATTTAATTGAAAATGTATTATTATCTCTAAGGTGTTTTCATAGTATTTTACATAATATTTTTCTCAGGTGTTTTTACAAACATAAGGTGTCTAATAAAACTAAAATGGGTTTTATCATGACATAAATGAAACTAAAATTCATGATATGACTAGATAATTATTTTATAAATATAATTTAATGACTTTATAATTTTAATTTGAAATATAAATTTTTATTTTTTGTATAATAGAAAATGTGTTTATTATTTTATCATGCCAAAATGTGTATTCCCATTATTGTGGTATATATAATTATTAAATGACTTTTATGAAATGATTTTTATGGATATTTAAATATTTTTTTGTGATATGTTAGTGGGTGGTGAAATGTGAGGTTATATAACTATTTTTATTTTACTCTTTTATGATATGAGGATGATATTTTCCTATGTTATTATTTAACTTAGTTTAGATTTATAAAACCTCATAGGGAACCTTGAGTAGATAAGAAATAATTCAAAGGATGGGTGTCGTACTAATTAAGATTACACACTAGATAGTATCCCCTATTTTAGAGTATTACATTAGCTTGGGGTTCCTGTTTGATAAGGATAGTGAGATAAAGTCTGGTTATACATCATTGGATCGTATCATAGGCCTAAAATTGGTTCTAACAAAGTTTATTAAATTTTATCTGGTTAGGACCTAGGGTGATGTTCCTCGATGATTCTAGTATTTTAGTTTCTTGTTTTCATGATGTATGATATGTGATTCTTGATACTTCATGATTATTATTTTTATGGTTTATTACTATTTTACAGTGTTTTGGACACTATAGGAAATATAGGCATTTGCGACGGGGCATTTGCGACGGGATCCCGTCGCAAATGCCTTTTTGCGACGGGGATCCGTCGCAAATCGCCCGTTGCGGAAAACGCCGTCGCAACAAATTTTTTTTGCGACGGGCCCGTCGCAACAACACTTACTTGCGACGGGAAAAGGACCCGTCGCAAATAGATTTGTGGTTTTTTTTAAAAACTTATTTGCGACGGGCCCGTCGCAAATAGTTCCTTCGAAGCAACTATTTGCGACGGGCCCGTCGCAAATAATAATAAAAAATTTAAAAAAAAATTAAAAATTATTTATTAATATATAAATCAATAAACCTATTTATATTGATATAAATATAATATTTATTTTTAAAATATGTTTTAGAAAGGATGAATAAAAAACAAATATGAATGTATAAGATGTTCAGTAAATGTGGGTTATAAAATATTTTACAAAATATTTTTAATTAATAATTACATAATTTTTATCAATTAATAGTCATTTAATAACTCTTTGAATATAAAAAAAATAAAAAAATTAATGAAAGATGGAAAATAAGAAGAAAATGAAACCCAAACTTCAAACGGCCATAACTTTTGATCTGGGACTCCGTTTGAGCTCTACAGCATATAAAATCGAAGCTTGCGACGAGCTCTACAGCCCAATGGATCGGTGAAACCCGTCCAAGGTTTTTTCAAGGCCCAAAAAGGCCCCGGAGGCCTCCAAAATTGAGTTTTTAGTCGGGGCACCCCGGTTTTTCACCGTTCAAACAGCTATAACTTCTGATCCCGATGTTCGATAAACCTCTACCATATATCATGTCGAATATCTTTTAATGTTCTTCGATTTGACTGATTGTGGAGCTGAAACGGAATCCTGGATTAGAAGTTATGGTCCTTTTAACATTCAAATGGCTATAACATCCGATCCGGATGTCCGTTTGGCCTGTACCGCATATCATATCGAAGATCGTTTCATGTTCTTCGATTTGACTGGTTGTGGAGTTGAAACGGACTTACGGATTAAAAGTTATCGTCATTTTTACATTCTTAGAGGATTTTCACCCCCTCATTTCTATGTATTCATTCATAACTATACATATATATATATATCTGTGTGTGTGTGTGTGTATGTGTGTGTGTGTATTGTATATATGTATTTATTTATTTATTTATAAATACACATAAAAATACATATTTTATAAATTTATTTAAAACTAAGCTTATAAATATATATTAATTAATATACAAATAAATATACGAATAAAAACTTATAACTACATATATATATATCTATATGTATATATATATACAAATAGAATAAATATATATTAATATATGAATAAATATATATTAATATACGAATAAATATATATTAATATAAGAATAAATATATATTAATATACGAATAAATATATATATTAATATATGAATAAATATATCTATATATATATATATATATTTATTCATTCATATAACCAAATATATTTATATTAATATAAATCTATATTAATATATGGCTAAATATAACTATAATTATTCCTAATTATGACTAATTATTATTAATTATTCCTATTTATTATTAATTATTTCTAATTATTATTAATTACTTCTAATTACCATTAACTATGAACAATGAATACTAATAATTTAAATTTATTAAATAACAAAACAATCTAAACATAATTAAATTACAACTAATTAAAAAAAATAAAAACTAATAAAAAATTAAAAATAAATATTAAATTAAAAATAACATAAATACCTTCAAAATTGATCTGAGGTTGATCTCCGATAATTGTTGAAGACTTCAATATCAAATCTGCAAAAAAAATTAAACTTAAGAAACTGTGAACTCTAAAATTAGAGAAGTTGAGAGTGAATGGAAAAAAAACGGCTGGGTGTATTTATAAGTTAGATTATTTGCGACGGGACTATTTGCGACGGGAAACCCGTCGCAAATACTTTAGCCCGCATTTATTACGGTCAACGGTTAAATAGTTATTTGCGACGGGACCCGTCGCAAATAATAACCTGCCGACATACTATTTGCGACGGGGGTATATTCCCATCGCAAATAGTTTCTACCGCCGCCGGCTATTTGCGACGGGGGTATATTCCCGTCGCAAATACTTTTTACCACCGCCGGTTATTTGCGACGGGTGGTAACCACCCGTCGCAAATAATTTTCCCGCGTTTTGGCGCGCAATGCGCGCCAACCTTTTTGCGACGGGTGGGATTTCCCCGTCGCAAATAAGTAGTTATTTGCGACGGGAAAATCCTCCCGTCGCAAATACGTTTTTAACAGGACTATTTGCGACGGGATTTATTCCCGTCGCAAATAACCCGTCGCAAAAAGACCTTTTTCCCGTAGTGGGATGATGTTTTTTTATCTTTGTCATATTACTTATATAATATTGGTTTGTCCTTATTTTTATAAATAATTTCTATTTATAAAGTAAAAAATGTATTTTTAATTGGGTTTAAAACTAGTGAATTTTTTTATCTAAAAATAAATGTAATAAAACAATTATTTGATTACCTTATTCACCTAATGTTAATAAATTTATTTTCATAACTTATTTTAAAACCACCATTTATGGTTTTTCTTATAAAAGGAAATAGATATAATCTTAGACATATTGTAATGGGATTTTAACTCACTCCCTAAATGCACATGTTTTTTTGTAACTGTATATTATTAATCTTGATTATATTTTTGGTGAAGATATAATCATTAATTTTTAAAGGGATTGGGACATTATCTTGGTTATAGATAAATGGAGAAGATGGCATATAAATATGTTCACTTGTTATATGAAGATAGTGTTTTATTTGATTTTTTATGTATAGACTTATCTTGGGAATGTAAAAACTATATTTATATTTTCTTTTACATGTCTAACATTAGAAGACCATGTGAAATTTAATTTTTTTTCTATTAGTTGATTATTTTTTTCCTCGTTTTTTTATTATTTATAAAAGGTTAAATCACTCCCATTAATATTAGGTGATGACCCGAGAACTTATGACATCCTATAACAGTTATGATTACACTTTAGGATTATGGAATAAATTTCTAAGTATGATGACCAGGTATTCAAGCAAGTATGTTATAATCTTGATTAAAATTATCATAGTGTAACACCCTGAGATTTTGGAATATATTTTTATATAAATTAATATTATGTTCAATAGATATTTTCACAAGAAACCATGAACTAAAATGAGTCTTACCATATTAGATGAATATTATTAATAATAATAATACTATTGAAAAAAAAATATTTTAATTAATTATAAATTCATACAAAATAGGATTAAGTCTATTTAAATTTTTAAAAGGGAATTTTTCAATGAATATGGTTTTTCTTTGTATATTATATTTTCAATTAAAAGATAAATTTTAGAATTTTAGAAATTTAATTTTCTAAAATGAATTTATTTTTTTAATTTATAATTTAAAAATTAACTTAGGGTGAATATTTTGAATTTTTTCAAAAAAAAATTATTTTTAGGTGAATAGTAACAAATACTATTTTTACTAAAATTATTCCATATTGGAAAATATAAATAATAAAGTGTTAATTAAAAACATATTAAAAAATAAAGATCCAAAATTTATTTAAGAATTAAAATTATAATTTAAATTTTTAAAACCTATTATTAACATTTTAAGGACTTAAGTAATATTTTCCAATAAATAAATTAGTTTTGGTCTTTCTTTTCAATTAAATATGATTTTGGTAAAATTAATTTTTGGATTGATTTTTAAGACACATAATATTTATTTTTTTATAAAAAAACCAATTTATTTCATGAAAATAAATAACATAGATAAGTTTATCCAATGTATAAATTTTAAGCTTAAAACACACTTTTCATAAAAATTGTTTCTACATGTTATGTGTGTTTAATTTGAAATTAAATTTTCTCAACCATAGAAATTTTTTTGATAAAATTAATTCAATATTATGGATCATAATTTTAAAATTATTTAATAATTTCAATTTTAATTTTTGTCATTAACATTAATTATCGATATTAAAAATTAGTTACCGTGATAAAATTTAATTATGGTAAAAGTTAAAAACTATGTGGAAAAACCCTAAAATAACTCAAGTTTTTCCCTAAAATCTATTTTTTAGAGTAATATATACCATATCATGTAAAATAATTCATTACATCCCACTTGTTGAGCCTTTTACCTTGAATACTGACACACTATTATTGAAATGTAATGGGTACTTCCAAAATTACATGTCTCTTCACTTATCAAATGGGTTCACTTCCATCACTTTATGATACACCTATCCCTTCTAAATTAATTATTAAAATCTATAATTTTTCTCATACTATAATAATATCTCAATTTCATAAGCCTATAAGATCAATTATTTAGCCTATGACCTCTATTTCTAAGGATATTTCCATGAGAAATCCCATGTTCTCAATGTGATTATTTCTTACTCCTTGGTATTTTCTTCTTAATCTTCCCCTTACAAACATTTTAATTACACATTAATATAATGAAATAATTATTATTAATTTAATATAATTTTATTATATTAATTTATCAAACATTATTCATTCTTTTCTATCCAATAAGAAAAATAAAGCAACATCAATCATGTGTACATGCGGACTACCACCTCCATAAAGCAACATAGTTTATTTTAAATTATTGTTATCCATTTTTGGAAACAAGGATTTATTTGATGAATTAATATGTTGGGTATTTTAAAAATATAATTATTAAATTAAAACTTATCATATTCCTTTATTCTATTACATTCCTTGATAAATTAAATCATTAATTATGCATATGTATGGACTACTAACTCTATGAATAATGAATTTTATTTTCCATCACCACCCAACATGGATGGTCCTAATAATTAATTCAATGAAACTAAATTGTATTTATGATTTTATTAAGCTTATATAAAAGTTATATTAGTATTATATAAAAATATTTCTTGACTCATTAAATCATTATTACATGTTTTTGTTTGGGTCTGTTTTACCACGTACGTGAATGATTCTGTAATTTTTATATCATGAACGATTAATATATATATATATATAATGGTGAAATAATAAAATAATAATATATTTTATTCGTTTAAAAATTTATTTAAATATTCTAATAATATTTAATATATTTTTTAATATACCACCTTTTGATCATTAAACACAGTGAAACCAGTCCATTGCAATTTCCTTTTTCATGAACCATATTCATGTATTTCACCTAATAAAATGATACTTAAGGAATCATTGAAAATTAATGATTAGTATATATTTAATAATATTTAAATAATTAAATTTAAACCAATAAGTTATAATTGACCTTTTCACTATAAAACTTGTATGAAACAAACAATCGAAAAATACTAACATTTGATGATGCCAATAAACTTTAATTTCATAAAATATTTGTAATATAAATTTATAAATACCTTGTATAAAAGGTAATATATTTAAATATGTCTCAAAAATTAGTGATTAAAGTATCTATGTTCGTTGTATAGAAGATTTGATCAAGTTTGACTAAGCGAGATTTAATGTAAGGGGTTCTTTGTCTCAAATTTAATTTCATAAGTCATATTTCATAATGTACACTACATTGATATGGTTTGATTACTACCTAATAAATTTATTTTAAGATATTCATGTAATTTATCAGGTTCTAATATCCATATATTTCTATTTCTCTAGATGGATTTTGATTTAAAGGATAACAAGGTTGTAAGGTTTATTTATCTTTATTTTCAATTCCATGAGACACACTTGATATTACACACCATATTTTATTTTATATGATGTATTCACTTACCTATTGACTTAAAGTATAATTAATATCTTTTATTTCAAGATATTTTAATTTTCATTTCATGATAACCCCCTTATATTATTTTTATTCTCACATTACCACTTCCACAAGTTAGTTTCATCTCAATTTCTTTTCTTTGAAACTTGTTTTCTTCATGCACCTAATTTCATTTAAATGGTGGGTATAATAACTATTATAAATTTCATATCATGAATTATATTTTATTAATGGTATATAAATTTCAATTTAAATCAATATTTTTCAAGGGTATTTTATTTAAAATGTTTCTTATACTATAAAGTATATTAACAACTCAGAGCTTTTTTATTTGAGTTATGATGTATCATCATGAACTTCTTAATTCTATGATTTGTTTCTTACACACTAATATTTTATATCATAATATCCCATTCTCTCTAGGAAAATTACACTTTTGATTCAAATATTCCTCCTTTATGAATTTCTTCCCCATAAAATTATGAAATTGTTAAGAATAATTCGCATACTTCCCTAGTAAGATATTTTCCTTCCATATCCATGTTTTCTAATATAGACAGTATTCTACTTTTGATTTGGAAACCCAATTATATTATATATCTTATGATATTCACATTTCCCTTATCCAATTTTCAAAATTAATGTTTATTAAGCTTTTTTATGATGTGGGTTTCAATAAAGGTATTTTTAAAATACTAAAAACATTTTTACTTTCATAGTCATATGATATATCGTCCGCTCAAAATTTTATCTAAAAACATTTATATAATTTTCAAGGCTCTATTATTGAATATATTTTTTAAAAGTAAAGGTTTAAAAAAAATCACATCATCTTTTCAAGAATGACTTGTGAATGTGACTCATACCTTTATCTTTTATGAGTATGGTGAAAATAGTTTCTAAAAAAACATTTATGATTTATCACATGGTATAATAATTCTTATTTATAAAACTTCCTTTCCATGATTTAAAATGGTTCTACAAATGATTTTAAACCTAAATTATTTTTAAAAGAAAATGAAATTTTATTATATTTTTCAAAAGTTAAATATTTATTTTTAAAAATTAATTCATTTTTTTGAAAGGTATTTCAAAGAATCTTGCTTTTAAGAAATAATTATTCAATGTTTTCATGTCCTCTCAAAGAAAGTTATTTTTAAATAATATTTCTCTTATAAATTTTTTTTCTAAAAACTCAATTACTTTGTTTAAAAGGATAATTTTTAAATTTTTATCAAGATCAATTATTTTAATTTAAATAAAACATTTTTAAGGAGTTTTCAATCCTTTAAAAAAAAGTGGAATTTCCTCTTATTTTTCAATTATTTTATCGAATGATCATAAAAAAATAATTTTTCAACTATTTTAACATCCTTAATGATCTTTATTTTACACTAGGGAAATTTTTAGGCACCCATACAACTTATTTATTTTGATTCATTATGGAATGTTCTAGGAAAGTTTCCCATGAAACATGTCTCTTTTCTATAGTTTAATTAAGTTTTCTCTGAAGTATGATTGTTTTCATGTTCTAATGGCACACATATGTGTGGATTATTATTGTTATGAAGTTTATGTCCCTATATTTCCATCAAATTAATTAGTTGAGGATTTATATACAATAATATAATTATAGGAATTGAGTATTGTTTCTCGATGCACTATGGGAGTAAATAGGTGATGAATTCTCCACTATGTTATGAAAATCTGATAATGATGTCAACTCTACTATGTTTATGGGAATAAGGTAGCAGTGTAGACTCCACTATGGAAATAGAAAAGTGGTTTGTGCTCTAATGTGTTATGGGAATTGGGTAGTAATGACCATTACACTATGTTTATGGGAATTATGTAGTTATTCTAGTTCCACTATGGGAATTAGGTAGTGATTCCAACTTTACCATGTTATAGTAAACAAATAGTGATTCTCACTATATAATTTTTTAATTTATACCCCAATGTTCGTGTCATGGTTTATTGTTATGATTTATCTCTATGAATTTTCATATATTTATCCCAAATTTTATGATTTATGTCTAATGTTTATTATTACATTTTTTTACTCTTATTCCATGGTATATATTTTCCCTTTTGAGATTAAATGTCATGTTATCATTGATTATGGAAATCTATTATTATTCCATATTATTTTAATAAGATATATCTCCCTCAGTCATGTTTTATTTTATACTTATGGTCTAATCCTTGATGAAATTTTTATGAGTTATCCCTTAATGAGAGTTTAATATCACCCCTTTCTTATGTTGCCATTATCAAGGTTATAAAGATGAGTATAACTTATGGGTAGTCTATAAAGGAGTCTTTTATGGCTCAATTATGGATAAATATTCACAAGTTTTTTAAAATTAGTTACTTATATAGCTAGTTCTAAAAGATATTAAACCTTTATGTTTATAGGATTTTGTGATTGTTATGAGATATAATGCTTAAAATATTTAAATATATGCAAGTTTATCTTGGGTTATCTCACCTTTAATCAAGGCTAATTTTTAAAGAACTATTTTTTTCACCAGACCTATAAGTATGGTTCTGGTGTGTTATAATTTCTATCAGAGTAGGGTTTAGTTATTTATGGGGATTAGTTTTGTTATTTTTAGTAATTAAGATTATAAATTTAGTGAAACTCCAAGTGATAGTCTAAGAGATAAGTTTAATTATAGGGTAACATCCTAAAAATTGGAAAAAGTTTTTTGTAAGTAGTTTTCCTAGCAATGACATCCCAATCAGGATACTACTGGTGGGTACAGTCTCTGGCATAGATGTACCTAGGTTTAATAATCCTAAAAGGGGTATATTGGGTATAAAATAAATCATCACCTAGTGCCTGACAAATAGGGTCAATTTCAAAGGTGTTTTAACACTCCCAAGGAATATTTTTTTGTGATTCACATACTCTTTAAGAATCAATATGAATGATTTAAATGGAATTTGAGGGTGTAGCATATAACTATTTTCCTTAGATAACCTAAAACTAATGTGTCCAAGAAATACTTAGGATAAACTGAAAGAGATATAGGTTCATCTAATTATTTTATAGTTCAAATTAAAGTATCATAGGTGGAAATTGTGGTGTCATTGTAGAATACATTTTAGGATTGAGCTTAAATATTCATACGATCATTTGAAATGATTTCATGGGATATCATCATAACAATTATGGTTTTAGTATCTAGTTTCAAACATGATCTAGAAAATGAATTTGTGGAAGTTTTTTCCCTAGAAACTCCTAATACATGGCTATAGATCCATATAAAGAATAAATGGTTTATATTATAATATATACCTTAAATGAGGGAAAATATGTGTTTCCTAGTCTTACCTAAGATAGTAAGTTAGATACATTTTTAGAAATTATATCTTGATTTGTATCTATATTTAATATAAACATAGATATTTTCAATACTATGTAACAATTAAAATTTCAAGGAAGTAATTTATATAAGGGGGAGAATGTAACACATCGAGATTTAGGAATATATTTTTCTCTATGTTTAATAGTAGGTTTCACACGCAACACCAAAATAAAATGGGTCATTGTGTATTGTATTAATAATATTAGAAATAAAAACTATATTTAATAAAAATATAATTAAAAATTATAAATTCAAACAAAATAGGATTCAGATTATGTAATGTTTTAAGAGGGAATTTTTCAATAAAAGAAGTTTTTCTTCATATACTGTATTTTCAATTGAATGTTTCATTTATAAATTTTAGAATTTAAATTTTTTAAAATGAAATTAATTTTTCAATTCAACATACAAACATTATAAAATGGTGATTTTTTTATATTTTTTTCAAATAATTTATTTTTAGGTGAATACTGAAAAATACAGTATTTTCTAAAATCGTAGCATTTATGACTATATTAAGAAGAAATTATAAATGAAAAACTTAATAAAAAAATTCATGATCAAAAGGGTGTTTAAGTATTAAATTTATTCATTTAAAATTACTAATATAAATTTGTAAAACCCGTGATTAAAATTTAAAGGACTTATATAATATTTTCCAATAAAAACTATTTTTGGTCTTTTCTTTCAAATAAATATTATTTTGGTAAAATTATTTTTTTATTTATTTATAATACACATAAAATTTATTTTTTTATAAAAATCAATTTATGTCATTAAAATAAATAACATTCATAATTTTATACAATACATAAATGTTAATCTTAAAAACACGCTTTTCTTAAAACTAATTTTTACACGTTATTTGCATTTATTTTTAAATTAAATTTTCAAAACCATAGAAATTTTATTTCATAGAATTATTTCTATATTTTATATAATAATTTTAAAATTATTTAATAATTTCAATTTCAATTTTGGTTATTAATGTTAATTATCGAGGTTAAAATTTAGTTACCATAGTGAAAGTTAATTATCATAAAATTCTAGAACTAATGGGTTATAAAATCACTCAATTTTGACTCCAAAATGTATGTTTTAGAGTATTATAGAACTTATAATTTTATAAAATTAATTATTTCTCACTTTTTGATCCTTTGAACCATGAATGGTGACATACCTATATTGAAATGTAATGGCTACTTCAAAAATTACCCTTCTCTTCACTTATGAAAGTGGATCTTTTACACCACCTCATGATACACCAATACCTTATAAATTAATCCTAAAACTCTGAAATTTTTTACCTCATATACTAATGTATCATGTTCATAAGCCAATGGACTCAATTATTTATCCTAATGAATCCATTTATAAGTATATTTTTAATAGAAATCTGAAGTTCTCAACGTGGGTATTTATTACTCCTCAGTCATTTATTCTTAATCGTACGGTTAAAAAACTTATGGAAACATTTATATAATTATATTTTCATTATTAACTTACTATAATGTTTTTATATTAATTTAGTAACCAATATTAAATCCTTTCAATCTTCTAAGAAAAACAAAGAAACATTTATCGTTTGTAGGTGCGAACTAATGCCTCCACAAAGAGATGTAGCACATTTTTCATCACTACCTTTCATGGATGGTAACATGGATGGATTTGATGAATTAATATATTGAATATTTAAAAATTATAACTATGAAAAGATAAATTATTATATACCTCCATTTCATCCCATTCATTGAGATATTTAATCATTAATCGTGCATATGTATGGAAAACACTGCCACTAATGAAGAATTTAAATTATAATCACCACCCTACATGGATGGTTCTAAGAATTAATTTAATGAAGATAAATTATATTTATGAAATGTTTAATCTTTAATAATATTTATGTTTACATTATATTAAACCATTTCAATACTCATTAAATCAATAAAACACACTCTCATTTGGGCCATTTTTATAACCTAAGTGACTAATATTACAATGTTTATATCATGAATGATTAAGGAGTGTTATTTAATGTTTAATAGTAATGTATTTAATTTAATTTCTCTCAACCCATATACATATCATTTTCCTAATAAAATAAGACTTAAGTACTAATTTAAAAATATAATAATTCTATATTTAATAATATTTGAATGATGAACTTTGAACTAATAAATGAAAATCTACCCTGCCACCACAAAAATTGTGTGTAACAAACAATCGAAAAATCCTAAAATCTAATAAGGAAAATAAACTATAATTGGAAAACATATTAGTGATAGATGGTAATAAATTATGTGTATAAAAGGTATATATTTTAATAATAATCTGAAATTATATATTAATATAATTATATTCATTGTACAAGTGGTTAGAGAACATTCAAATCAGTGTGATTTCATGTAAGGTGTTCTTTGTCTAAAATTTAATTTCACAAGTCATATTTCTTATTATAAACCATGATATCATTGATATGGTTTTATTAATACCTAATTAATGTATTTTAATATACTCATTTTCTTCATGGGGTTTTAAAATCCATATCTTGTTATTTATTTAAATGTCTTTTGATTTAAAGGATATTAAGGTTTTTAGGGTTATTTCTAATTATTTGCAACTCCATATCACATGTTTGATATTGTGAACCATATTTTATTTTATATGTGTTGAATCACATGATATATTTTAGATCACTTCAATACAATAGTGTGGTGAATTTTGAGCTTAAAACTTTTTTTAAGATTGAACAAAAAATTAGTTTAAAAGAATTAATCTAAAAAAATCCACAACCTCTTATAATAATAATTAGACTTTAACCTAAGTCTAATTTTTATAGAATATTATTCATAGTAGATTTGATAATATCATAGTTTAAGTAGTATCGGATTCAAATTAGATCCAATATATCAGATTCTTTATTTTAATTAGAATAAATATAACGACCCATACTTTACATACATTGTTAATACTTCAAAATTGAAGCACACTTATTACAACATATGACAAACCCACAAAGGACCGTATAGGTATAGTGTCTTTAGAAACTGGGAAACATAAACAACTGGTTCATAAATCTTCTACAGTGTCTCCCATTTATTTCATCATATCTAGGGTCCCTTTTAGCATATTCTACTTAATATCCATCTTCCTGACCTGGGGAAAAGAAAACATAAAAGGGTGAGCTCAAATGCTCAGCAAGGGCAAATAAAGGAAATAAAAATCATATCATATCTTTTTGAAAATCAAAACCTGCAAAAGAGATCATAATATCTTAACATGGAATAAATCATAGAAGTGAAAATGAGATCCCCATAATCATAACATAAAACTTGAAACTTTGTGGCATGCACACATAATCATGGAAAATCATTTCTTGTTAGTCATGACTCATTGCCAAGACTATCTTAGTGGACAAAGTCCCTTTCTGAACCGAGTTCACTCCTCGTTTCAGTCCGGTATCACTGAACCGAAATAACCTTCCGTTCCAGCCATGTCTATCTCATGAGATATAAAATCTTTACCCAATGCATTGGAGGGAGATATAGGTCCCACCCATCTTATAATGAATCCTTTCTTATGTGTGCCACATAATCATAAATCTTACATCATCACATAACCCATGTAATAAAAATGGGATTCTTAAACAACATGACATCATAAAACAATTCATATAAGATAAAGGAATTCATAAAAATAATTCCATCACAACATGATCAAATCAATTTAATAATAGGGATAAAAACAGAACCCTTTATTATCTTAGATGGAAAATAATTTTGATAAAACACTTGAACTCCATTCTTGAGGAAAATATCCTTTCTTCTTCAAAAACATTTTTCCTTTCATAACATGTCATACAACTTTAAAATAAAAGAGGTTGATTAAAAATAAACTTGAAAACTTGTAAAGGAAGCTTCTTGGAAATAATGTTTTAAAAATCCATTCATGCCGTATAAGTTAAAAAAAACATTCTTCGTACTTTTGTTGGAAAAGTCAAAAAGTACCTCGTACGAAAAACGACAAAAGATTCCTTTCATACATATTACTAAAAACTCACCGAAGGGTAAAAATGGATTTAAACAATTGTAGGTGGATGGAAATAATATTACATATTGATGAAACATGGATGTGGATGATAAAATACACCCCAGTAATTACTTACGAATAAACAATCTCGGATAAAAATGAGATTGTGATATTTCCCTTACCTTAGGTCCAATTTGCCTTGTATGTGTCCGAAGCTCCTGTATAATGGTTTAAATAATGTTATTGACTTATTCCAGAATCATACATATTGATATGATATCATATATGGTCATATTCTTAGCTTCTTGTTAGTAATATTTCATTGTTACTTGTTACTCGGGTCTTTATTGCCTTTTGTTCTTACGCGTGTTTTGCCGAATAAATTATTATTCTTATTTCAAGGTTATAGATACCTTATATCCAGAATGTTATTAGTGTAACATATATCATATTTATTCATTCAATTCATTTATATAATTACTATGTAATGATGATCATGTAGAACGAGTCGCATCACATCGTGGAGACGGTATTCCGTACGTACGCACGAGTGATGATATCGTTCCTATGATCGTGGAAATGTATTGGAGTATATATATATTATTTCAGTATCAATATTACTTTATAATAATCATAAATAGTTACTCATTACACCATTATACCCATCCTTGTAAAGTGATGGTGAAAAAATAGATTACACCACGGCGTGGAGACGGTATTCCGTACGTACGCACGCGCGGTGATTTCATTTTTCCGTAGGATGGATAGAAGGTGAATTAGGGTTGTTTCATATTTATAATAACATATCAGTATGTAAGTAATACTGATGTTATTACTTCATCATGAAACAACTAAAGAAGAAGAAGTTGAAGAAGAAAGAAATTGAAAAGATCGGTAATGGATATTACCTCTTCTTTGGAACGCCTCTTTGAATCCTCCACTTAAGGAACTAAGAGTGGTATTTGGAGAAGAACAGGACCTCTAGGACTATTCTAGGGAAGTGGAGAGGAGAAAATGGCAGGGGTTGGCCGAGCTTGAGTGCTCAATTTTGTGTGAGGAGGAGGGGGAGGAGGTGCCCTTTTATAAGGGAGGAGAGGGGCACCTTAGGAATATCTCAAAATATTATTTTATATTAAAGTCAAAATCGGTTTATAATGGTTCCAAAGGGTCTTATTTCGAAGATAAAGTGGGGAAGGGTCGAAATCCTATCAACCAATAGGATTTAGACAAGTTTAGGGTATTATTTTAACCTTATCAATTAGATTTAACTCTAAGTTAAATAATTTAACTTTTACCATGTCTTTTTGTTTTCTTTCACTATATGGTTAATACACTTACTATAACATGCCAAACGAACCCCAAATTGTTTATTATTAAAATATATATCCTTATCTAAGTCATTTGGCCGAACCTTAGATTTTTAGGAATACAATAACAATTAATAATATAATATTTGATTTAAAAACTATTTTGTGTCAATTTTGACACTATTTGATATATGATTTTTGTGAAAGTCATAACAGAATTATATTTTCGAACCAAGTTGATTAAATAAACACTAATATATCATAGTAACCTAGAAAATTAGTGTAATTCATAAAAAGTCTTAAATTACATTTATTTTGGTGTTTATAACATTAATTATGTCAATATTTCATTAATAAGATAATTACTGCATCATCATTGTGTCATAAATAAATTAAATTATTTAAAGTCTAAAAATTACAAATAAAATACCATTATGTAGGAAATCTTTTTATATTTCTAATGAATATTTATAATCTAAAATCCAACATATATAACCCTATGTAACAATTGTTTTTCTAAAAGATATATGCTTGTGTCATTTTTGTATTCATTTTAACTTAATTAAAATAAAGTGTCATTATCACTTACAAGTGGATCAATGGGGTCCCAAAATCGACCCAAAGATGCCCATGGTCGACCATGTATCAACCAATAGGTTTAAGACACGTTTTAGGGTAATTTAATATTATTATAATATTATTTTTTAACCCTTATTTACCGGATTTACCCTTAACCATGGTAAATAAAATATTTACCGCAGTAATTATTCAAAATGTCTAAAAATAAAAGTTACCTATTTACACAATTTGAACATCCTGATTCCAAATATGGAATCCATTTTTCTAAATTCAAAACACAGAAGTGGCAGAAATTAATTTAAAATTAATTCCCGCTGTCAAAACAAAAAGCGTGTTTTTAAGAGATAATAACTATCAAAAGATTGACACTTGTTTATGTTCGGTTTAATTGTAACATTGTGTCCAATGACCAACATTATATTAAGTGGTAAAAATATATTCTAAATATACTTTAAAACCACTCAAATTCATAATTTATCACTATTAAATGTTTTGATTAAAAAAGTTGTTTTTAATTAAAATTTAGTAATTTTCACTATTCATCAAAATATTAAAGTTATCCGAAAAGTACCAAAATTTCACCTTAGGCTAAATTTGATATTCTGAGTCCAAAAATGAAGTCCATTTTGAAAAATAAAATTTATAAAATTTCAAAAAGTGGTTATTACTATTCATAACGGCTAGTTTTAATAGCATATTGTTATTTAGTGAAACTCGGTATTGCGTACGACGAAAGCTATCGAGGAAGGTCGCGATTGCGTGTAAAGCAAGCCAAGCAAGTGTTGTGTAGAAAAAGATTCCTTTGATGATTTATATAACATAAAAGTCTCGGGTGTTACAATAAATATGATAAAACAAATATAAATATAAAGTTAAATATAATTAAACACATTATATTAAATTATACAGAAGAATAAAAGAAATTTTATATAAGTAAATCAATATAAACATATTTTACCACAAAGAAAAGGGTATAAAATAATATTTTCTAAAGTTATTTATTATTTTATACTTATAAGAAAGTATGTCTTTCCTCAGAAAGTAAACCCATCGATTAAAAGATTGGATCTGTCTTCCTTTCTCTAAAGTTCCTTCATACGAATATCAGATTTTCTCTCTCTACCTAGCCTCAGCTGTCCTTGATCCGATGGATCGTATTCTATCACACTATCATTATGTTCCCTCAATCATGTGGATCAGTATATCTATCTTTCTAGAACTATAATCCCTCTATCATAATCACATAATCGAATGTATGATTACAAAAGTTTTAAAAATTTACAAATACTAAGAAAAAGATGTTCACACTTGAAATATTCAGAGATCTAGAAAAAGATAAATTTTCAAATGAATAAATTATCTATAAACTCTTTGAATGGTCAAGTATTTATAGGAAACCTTATAATGGTCATCTTGATCACCCAATGGTCATGTTTTATTAGAGTTTTTTTTTAACTACTTGGAAACCAAGAACTTAGAATCCTGGAATAACGTAAGGTCTGACATCATATTGTTTTACACCATTACACTATAAAAATATTTTCCTTACTATATAAATAATATTTTTGTATTCGTAATATAAACTTTTAAGTGATTTTGATGAAATTCCTTATAATTTTCATTATGATAAATATTATGAGGTCAGTCTGATGTATCTGTTTCAATACTAGTCCAATTTTCATTACTTTTTTAGTATGAAAGACAGGAAAAGGTTCTGAATTTTTTTCCTATGGTATTTTAATCCAATAATCATATTGACTCTCATTATGATATATGTGATTAAACAATAGTAATTTTTTCATTCATAATACTTTATAAATATTTATAAGTATGATAAAAAATAATTTTTTCTAAAAAAAAATAGAAAATAATTTGGACATAAAATGTTAGTGAAGTTAGTATTAAAAAAGTGTTTGTGATTTCCAAAAAATAAAAATAATAGAAAATTTAGAATAAAAACTTCTGATTCAACAATATCCCCCTTTTTGGAAAGCACAAACCCCATTACATAAATGAAATAAAAAATTTAAAAACTTATAGTAGTTTTCCATTAAAATTAATTTATATTTAGAAATATACTTTGATACTTAACTCCCCCTTATTTTTATGGTTTTCTAAATATGTTGGAAAGTATGATTAATTCAATAAAATCCCCCTTAAAGTATCATCTCTCCCTAAATATTGTATTCTCCCCTTTTGTATAATAATATTTTCTTTAAGAAAGAAGTATCCCCCATTCAAAACATTATCGCATTTTCATTAATATTTATCCTTAAGAAAATAATTATAAAATTATCCCACTTTTTGATTTTCAAAAAGGATTGGGGACTTAGTATATTGTACCTAAAATGTTAGTGAATATAAAATATATAAGAAACAGTATAATGAATTAATCAATTATACACAAAAATATGTAAGAACATTCATCTAATCATATTGAAAAAAATTAAAATAAATATATTTGGATGAAAGAATCATTAATTCATAGATAAATGATTCAAATGTTTTATTACAAAAAAATTTCAAGAAAAAAAATATTCATTCTTCATGATTATCTTCATGAAAGATTTCATTTTCTGGAATTCTTTTTGATACCACTCGAGCTTCTTCGTTGTATCTTTCAAACTCCAATTATCTACTTTCAAATTCTTTAATTCCTTGAAAATATCCCTATTCTGATCTTTAAGTACAAAAACATCTTCATCACAAAATCTTACTCTCAATATTTCAAGTTTTAGGTCTCAGACTTTAATCTTGAGTGCATCAACTTCTTCAGTCTGATCATCTGTATAACCTTTGAAATGTTTAATAAATCTCACCATGTCATCCATATCCTTTAACAACTGATTAAAGGAACTAGATAATTCTACAATAAATTTCATTATCTCTTGAATTTGATTATCATGGGACCTGAAATCATCATCAATATAATTTGATTACTTCACCATTTAATTAAAATAATTTTTCTAAGTATGTAAAAATTATTATAAATTCATAAATTTGGCCTCAAAATAGATCAAAGATTCAGTCAACACTTTTATAGAGACCACTTTTTGAGAAATATTGTCTTGAATCAATTGGACTCTTGCTTCTAGTCTAGAAAAATAAGGAATGATTCCTTATGATATTTTTAATGCCTAAACAATATAATCAAAACCCATTTGAGAAATGGTTCCAGTGGATTATGAATGTTCTAGATTAGGATAAAAAGATTTTATTTAGTTTGTCCCAAATTCATCAACTTTTCCTTTTTTCTTATCAGCCTTTTTCACTTTTTCAACGTTATCATCTTTCTAAAAAACACATTTATCATCAGATAACTCTGTAATATTAACATATTTGGTGTTATATTTCTCTGAAGGTTTTGTTTTAAAAACATGATCATCCTCATCCTTCTTATATGAATACTCTTATTCTTTAACTAAGAAGCATTATTCCTATGAACATTTTTTTTCTTCTTTGGAAGAAAAATATGATGAAGATTTTGTTCATGAGGATGACGAATGATCTTTCTAATTGTGATTATTTCTCTTCATTATCTTATCCTTCTTATTTTTCTTGATTTTATTATTATTCTTCATCTTCTTCTCTAGGTTCTTTCTATTTCTATTCAAATTCAAAATCCTCCTCAATGAACTCATTTTCTTCTTCCTCTTCTTATTCACTTTCTTTTCCTTCCTAACCTTTGTCACTTCTATATTTTTCTTATACTCGATCACCATCATCCTAGTCAGAAACTTCTCATTGTTTACCTTCAACAATATCACTAACTTATTTATCAAGTTCTTTCTAAAGTTTTCATGTTGTTATAAGAATTCATTTTTCTAGTGAAATCAGTACCAATGATTTTTCAATAAATATTAGTGCCAGTTTATTTCTCAATGTCGCAATTAGGAATGATTCCTTTTCTTTTAAAACTAGAAATGATTCTTTATCTGTTACTTTTTATTTTCCTTTTTCTTTTACATGGGGAACAATTTCATGAACCATTAAAGTTTCTTGAAGAACTAACCCTATATTTGGGTTTCCTTGCCTAACTTATTCAGAAGAAAACTTTACTACTTATAACAAATTCTCATAAAGGATTGTTTCTCAAAGCCTCTTCTTTTGATTTTTCTTTTTAACTTATTCTACTACCATATCATCATCATAAACTACTAAACATTTTGACTCTTCTAGGTCAATTTTTATTTTTGGAAGTTTAGGTTCCATATCATCTTTTAATTTCATCCATTATTCAAAACCATCTTCTGGGACATTCTTTTTTTTTTGTTTATTTCGTTTCTTGTTTGGGGGTGAGGACTTAGCCTTTATTTTCTTCTTATTTTTCTTCTTTACCTTATTATAAGGTTATTCTTCTAGACTAATAGCTATAAGATTATCAAAAAACTTCTTATACTTATCATCAAACTTCAACTTCATTCTCTTTATTATATCATCAGTAATGAAAGAAAATTTTTCTCTCATAGTGTAATATTTTTTCAACCTTAAAAGACTTCAAAAAATCAATTATCACTTTTATCATGAAATATGAAAACATTTTGATTTAAAATTAATATATTTTTTCTAAATATTCTTCATAGTCAAAATAAAAAACATAACTAGATCGGTTTTACTCAGGTTGACTAAATAGTACAATATGACGATGTCTGATACTTTGATAGTATCACAATATTCTTTCTTATGTATTATAAAACCTTACATCCATAAAGAAATAAGGCTATTATCTGGTGGGAGATATGAGACCTTTATGGTTTTCTTATAATAAGAAAACAATGGATCCTCAGCATTACTTCTGTCAAAATTTCCCTGATTTTCAGGAACTTTGTTTGATAGATAGTGTGCATCACCACCATATGGTATTCGAACTAATTCTAAAAATCTATTTGGTGTGAATTTATATCCTTTTCCATATATTTTTAATTAATATTTCTCTATAATATTTTCTTTAAATAATTTCAAGAGACATAAAATTCATGAACCAGTTCAGGATAATACTTTTCAATATCCTTGTCATCTTTCCCCACACATATTTATTCCTAGCCTTGAAAAAAATTTGATTTTATTAGAGTGGAATAATATTTGACAAAAAAATATCTTATAAACAAAATTTATCTGAAAATGAACCACTTTGAAAAATATTCTTTAGTCGTCATTGGTACGAATCAGAATATGATGATTTGATGAAAAGAAAAGTTTTGTCATATTGAGAAAATTAAGGACAGCAGCAGGTCGTCTATCTGAGAAGAAGAGAAATGATGTGAGACATGGTTTATTCCACATTTATAAATGCATTGGAAATAATGGATATAATTCGAAATAAAAATTAATAGTTGAGTTGAAAACTTATCTGATCTAATAGCTAACATTTACCTGAAGAAATTTTTAAAAGTTTTGAACTCTTGAGGTTTTAAAACATTTATCATATTTATGTTGAATTTGATGAAATGGTTTTGAAAAAATTTAAAAAATATCTTATATAAAAACTATAAAAATAAGAACAAAAATAATTAAAAATATCAAAATCACATTGTGCAAAAAATTAAAGAAAAAATATTAGAGTACCTTTCAGATTTGGAAAGATCTATCAGTATGAATAACCAGTTCTTCTTGGTTTTTCCAAACAAACATGTTATGATTATTTTGAAAATAAAATATAGAAAACTTAATATGAAAATTATAAGATTTAAAATTATTTATATAATACAAAAAAATTAGTTTGAAATTTTTTCTAAAATTTTAGATTTCAGAAAATTATTTGAGAATTCTGAGTTCAAAGCCTTTATGAAAGATTTGAGTTTGGAAATAGGGATACGTAAATTTTGAAAAAATTAATAAAAAATTAGTTTTTAAAAAATAAGAAACATATTTACTCCCCATATGAAAAGGATTAACTTAATATAAGGAGATAGGTAAACAAGAAGTAGATTTGAATAATCATTTTACATTGATCATTCCTAACTTCTTTTTATTGTATTCAAATTTATCTAAAGGAACAGATTTTGTAAAAATATTAGTAAGTTAATTTTTGTTCTAATAAATTTTAAAATAATATATCTTTTATGTGTGTGAACACTAAGAAGGTGATTCTGAATATCTATCTATTTTTCATAGGAGTGATGTGCAAGATTTTTGCTTAGGGAAATGGCACCAGTATTATCACATAGTATTTGAATTTTGTGTAAGGCAACGGTTCAAGTTATTTATTAAAGAATAATATTTCTTCTTTTAACAACAGTGTTTTTTTTGGGAGTTATAGGTGCTGAAAAATTATGTTCTATACCTTTATTGCTAATTTTTTTTCAAAATCCTCACTTACAAATTCTCCACCATGATCACTATGAATATTTATCAAGGATAGGGCTTTCTCATTTTTAACTTTGGCTACAAATGTTTTAAAATAATAAAAGGGTTCATATTTCTTAGTTAGAAAATATAACCAAGTATATCTAGTGTAATCATCAACTAAGACATATATATAGTATTTTTTAGCAATACTCTCAGTTTATGTAGAACCAAATAAATCCATGTGCACTAACTATAAAGCATCAAAAGTTGAGAATTATCTAATATATTTAAAACTTGATTTATGTTATTTACCATATTGAAAAGGGTCATGGACTTTAGAAGTATCAAACTTAAGTTATGGTAGATCTTTAACTAGTATTTTCTTAGTAAACTTAGATAATTTTCTTAATTTACAATATCTTAACTTTCTATGTAATAACCAATACTGATCTTTCATTACACTAATGAAAGGAAAGTATTGGATCACAATTTATTCTATGTTAAGTCTGTAAAAATTCTCATAGTGATTGGTAGAAAGAACAAACTCATCCTTGGAACTGTGTACAAAACATTTATCATTCCTAAATTTCATAAGGTAACCTCTATCACCTAATTGACTTATGCTTATAAATTTTTACTTAATACCATCTATAAACAAAGAATTAGAAATTAAAACTTTTCCAAGAAGAACAATGATACCTATACTAAGAATTTCTATTTAAGTAATATCTCCAAAAGTAACTTTGCAACCTTTAATATTCAGAATCTTCTTGAATAATTATTTGTGTCTAGTCATGTATATAGAACACCAACTATCAATGTACCAAATATTTTTTTTGTTGGTACTATTATTTTGTTCCTGAAAACAAAATAATTAGGTTTTCCGTACCCAAAACTTCTTGGGTCCAGTGTTAGAAAATGAAAACTCAGGAAACCACATTTCTACAGTGTTATTTTGATAAAATATAATTTCATTAGAAAAATAAGCTTTATCAAAACTGAGAGATTGTATTTAATTTAGGGAAATTTTCTTATTTCAATGACCTCCACTTTGACACTTAGTACAAAATGGTGCACCTTTCAGAATAAAGAATATATAACTAAAAACATTTTTTTATTAGAAAATCCAGCTCTGGTAATATCTTTGTAAGGATTTATTTTCTTGTACATTTTATCAAAATTTTCCTTACTAATGGTAAACTTTGATAAAAGTTTTTTAAGAGTGAAACTTTATGATTTTAGTTTTAAAAATAATTCTTTATCGACATTTCCAATAGTTTTAGAATTCACCATATCAAAACAATTTTGTAAAGAATATTTAACATAAATTACTTTTTCAAAATCTTTAGAAATAGAAACATTTTATAAAATAGCTTTATAAATATATTTAGATAAATACTATATTTATTTAGTTAAAACATAAATTATTAAACCAACTTCGATGAGTTTTTCCTTGGAATTATCAAGTTATTTAGAAACTTTACAATTTTTAATTTCTAAAAAAAATTTAAATCATGAAACTTCTATGTAAGAAAGAAGAGAATTTTCTTCACTATTTGAGGATATTCATTATCTGAGGATGTATAATTTTTCTCATTTTTAGAGTCAGGATAGTTTGATCTTAAAGATAATTTTGTAAGGTTCTCTGTAGTGATTACCTTATCCATTAAACAGAGATTTTCATTAAGTGATTTGGAAAGTAGTAAAATGTTCCTCTGATTTGGACTTTCATTATTAAAATTGTTATGTGAGGAATCTCCTATAATTTCACTCCATGAGTCATTATCTTTCATAAATTTCTTTTTTTTAATTATAATAATTTTTATGATTTCTATTTGAATTAAATTATTTCTACCTAATATTTTTAGTTTAGGACAATCAAGCCTTATGTGTTAAGCTCTCTTATATTCAGAATAAGTAACTTTAGAATCTTTCTAACAATTCCTTCCCTTGTTAACTTTATTATAATGATACTGAAAATCTTTATTACCAACTATCTTTTTCATCCTCATAGAAATATTATCTAGTTTATTCTTTGACTATTTAGTATTACTAGAATTTGATTGGATAACTAATTTCTTCTTTATAAAAGACTTAATAACTTTTTATAGAGTTTTTGCTATAGTAGGATTTGAGGTAGTATAAAAATAAACACCACCATTTTTTTATTATCTTTTTCAGCATCTATTTTTAATCTACCATCATATTGCATGAGGGTTATGATAATATCACCAAGAGTAAGATTATTCAACTTCCTTTTCTTATCAACAGTTGTTCTTTTAGATCCCCATTAATTAGGCATGATATAAATTATCAGTTCAATAAGAATCTCATCATATAAACCTTTTTCACCAATAGGCTATAAACTATTTATGATATAAATAAACCATTGATTCTTTTTTGTAACTGGTTATCCAGTTAAAAAATCAAAATCATGATGGTTATCTCTTAACATAGCTCTTCAAGTATCAACAACCCTAGATGTTCCAAAGTAAGTAACCACCTACTTTTTCCAAATACTATTTTCTTTTTCACAAGAATAAATCTGATTGTAGATACTTATGGTCGTTGAAAAAAGTAAATTATTTCGAATTTGTAGTTTATATGATACTTTTTCTTTTCTTAATTAGTAAAGGTTTTTATTTCCTTATCAAGAATTATATAATTTCCAATAATCATGAAAACTTTATCCACACTTGTATTGATTAAAAAAGTATTCATTCTATCTATCTAATATTTGTAATCACCCTAATAAAAATTCAGTGGTCTATTCGAATTGATATTATAAACTGATCTTATGTTCATACCTTCCATCTTAAAAATAATACAAAAATTCTTTTTCCAAAAATATAGGTTGGTATAGTAAAATTTTATAAATAGAATGCTTATAAAAACTTTAATCAAACAAGAAATAGTAAAGAGTGAAAATCTCATCAAGTATGAAATTTAAAGAAATCAGATAGGTTCACTACCATATGTAGTATATCTTGATTTAATACCAATTTTTAGATCATATGATATCTTTTAGATTGCTTTAATACAATAGGGGTGGATTATAAGTTAAAAAATTTATTTTTAAGCTAAAACAAAAACTTATTTTAAAATAATTAAACTTACTAAATCCATAACCTCTTATAATAATAATAAAACTCAACCCTAATTTCATTTTTCACAGAACCGTATTCACATTAGATATGATAATATTGGAGTTTAAGGAGTGTTATATTCACAATAGAAATAATATATCATAGTATGTATTGAAATTAGAATCATTATGATAAAATATATATATATATAATGTTAAATATGATGAAACACTTTCTTTTAAATTGAATAGTAGAATAAAAAAACTTTTAAACAACAGGTAAATCAATATAAGCCTTTTTTAACCCAAAGAGAAGGGTATCCAGTAACCTAGTCTAAAGATATCTCTTATTTTATACATACAAAAAATTTGTCTTTCCTCCACAAGGAAATCCTTTTATCAAAAGATTTGATCTATCTTCTTATACCTTGAAGCCCTTTATATGAATATCAAATTTTCTTTTTCTACCTTGCCTTGGTATGCCTCGATCTGATGGATCAGATTCTATTACACTATCCATGTGTTCCATCTATCAGGAAGATCAGTATATCTATCTTCCTAGCCATAGAATCCCTCGATCATAATCACATAATCACACGCATGATTAAAAACTCTTAAAAAATTACAAAGACGAATAACAATACGTTCATGCTTACAATATTTAGAGCTCTCTCAAAAGATAAATTTTCAAATGAATTAATTAGTCGTGAACTCTTAAAATGATCTGGTATTTATAGGTAACCTTATAATGATCATCTTGATTACCCTAAAATCATATTTTCTCCATGTTTTTTGAAACAAATTGGACACTTTTCACTTAAAAACATGATATAATAGAAGGTCTAATGTCTTATTGTTTTACACCATTGCGATGTAAAAATATTTTCCGTATTATAGAAATATTTTTTCTGTATTCGGGATATAAACATTTAGGTGAGTCCGATGAACTTCCTTAAAATTTTCATTGTGATAAATCTTATGAGGTTAGTTCAATGTATCAGTTTTAATATCAGTCCTATTATTATTACTTTTTCAGTACATTATACAAGAAAAAGTTCTGAATTTCAGTCATATAGTATTTTAATATAAAAATCATATTGACTCTCATTACAGTATATGTAATGAAAAAATAGTAAGTTTATGATTCATAATACTTCATAACTATTTCTAAATATTCTAAAAAATAATTTTTACCAAAAAATCAAACTAAAATACATTGGACATAAAATTTTAGTAAATTAGGTATTAATAAATTGTTTGTGATTTCTAAAAAAAATAATATAAAAGTTAGAATAAAAAATTCTAACTCAAAAATATGGTGTATTCACTTAAATATTTCCTTAAAGTTTAATTAATATATTTATTTAAATATATTTTAATTTTCAATTCATGATAACCCTCTTATGTTCTTTTGATTTTTAATTTACCACTACTGAATGGGTGTTTCATCTCAATTTCATTTCTTTAAGACATGTTTTTCTATGCACCTAATTTCATATAAATGGTTTTTATATTACCAATTATAAATATCAAATCATGAATTATACTTTTTTATGGTATTTAATGTTCAATTTCAAGCCCTCTCTTTCAAGGGGTTGTTATTTAAAACATTTCTTAATCTATAAAGGATATTGATAAGACAAAACTTATTTCATTGAGTTATAATGTCTCTTCTTTAATTTATTACTTCCATATTTTGTTTCTTCCACTATAAGATTATATTTTGACCTTTATATTTCTCTCTAGGTAAAATGATAATTTTTTATTCAAATCATCCTCCATGATGAATTTATTCCCCATAAAATTATAATATTGTTAACAATAATTATCATCCTTCCTAAGTAATATCTCTATCCTACATATCCTTATTTTATATTCCCATCAATGTTCTCCTTTATATTTTGAAATAAAATTATGTGATATCTATTATTATCTTTATTTTCTTCATTTCCTGTTTTCCAAAAGTAAGGATTATTATGCCTTTTTATGATGGGGGTTTCAATAAATATTTTTTTAAAATATTAAAAATGTTTTTAATTTCATGATCATATGTTTTATCTTCCAATCCATATTTTATCCAAAAACATCAATACAACTTTAAAGGATCCATTATTGAATATATTTTTTAAAAGAAAATGTTTCGAAAACTTTTCACTTCACCTTTCGGAGAATGATTTTTGAATGTGACCTGTAACTTCACCCTTTATGAGTATAGTGAAAATGTTTTCTAAAAACTTTTATGTTTTATCTCATTGTATGAACATTATTATTTAAAAAAACTCCCTCATATATTTTTCTAACAGATTTTAAATATTTATGATTTTCAAAATAATAGGTATTGTTATTATATGTTTCAAAAGTAGAAGTTTGATTTATAAAATAAAAGTCATGATTTTGAAAGGAATTTTAAAGGCTTTTGTTTTTAAGGAATAGTTATCTTATGTTTTTATGTATTCCCAAAGAAAGTTTTTTTAACTTATTCCACTTATAAAATTTTTTTTTGAAAACCCAATTCTTTAGTTTTAAAGGATATTTTTAAAATTTCCTATCAAGCTCAGATATTTTATTTTAAGGGAAAACTTTTTAAGGAGTTTTCAAGCCATTGAAAAAGGTTATTTTATCTTATTTTTCAAATTATTTATCCAATGATATTAAAAGGGAATTATTCATCTATATCGCTATCATTATTGCTCCTTAATTTACATTAGGTATATTTTTTAAGCCACCATCCAACTTTATTCTTTGGATGTTTTGTGGAATATTCCAGGAATTTTTCTCGTGAAACTCGTCTCTTTTCCATGGGATAATTAAGTTATGTATGAATTATAAATGTTTTCATGTTCTAATGGCTCACATATTTTTGTATGATTATTTTTATGAAGTTTGGGGTCATGTATTACCCTCCAATGAATTTATTAAGGATTTATACCTTATGATATAGTTATAGTAAACAAGTATTGATGATCAATCACCTATAGGATTATAAAGTTATTATTATTTGACTATGTTATAGAAATAAGATAATGATGTCAGATCCACTATGTTTATGGTAATCCAAGTAGTTATTCCTACTCTACTATGTGAATAAATAAGTGATGCATGCTTCACTATTTTATATGAATAAGGTAGTGATTCATGTTCTACTATGTTTATGGGAATCTGGTGGTGATACCTACTCTGTTATGTGAATTGGGTATTGGTTCCCACTCAACCAAGTTATAGTAAATGGGTAGTCATACCCTCTCTATAAATTTATGATTTTATTCTAATGTTAGTAGAAAATTTTATTGTTATAAATCATTTCCATGATATGACATATCTTTATGCCTTTGTTTAGGCTTGATGACTCATGTTTATTGACTCATGTTTCCGAACTCTCATTCCATGGTATATGTTTTCCCTTTCTAGATTACACGTCTGGATATCATAGATTATGGAAAAATATTACTATTACATGTTATTTTTATAATATATTTCTCCCCTGGTTATATTTTCTCTCGTTATTTATATTTAACCATTGGTGACATGTTGATGATATTTCCTTTACAGGACATTTGAGCTCACCCCTTTCTTATGTTCATATTCCCAAGGTAATGAATATTAGTATAAATTATGGTTGGTATAAAATGGATTCTTGTATGGTTGAATTATAGAGAAATATTACAAAGTGTTGTAAAATGAGTTATTTGTATAGCTAGACATAAAATATAATAAAACTTTATTTATTGGGATTATGTGATTATTATGAGTAATAATGCTTAAAATATTTAAATATATATAAGTTTATCATGGTTCATATAAACTTTCTCAAGTAAAATTTTTAAAGAAATTAATTTTAGCACCAAACCTGGGATTGTGGTTAAGGGTTGGAATAGTTTTTTATCAAATTGAGGTTTAGTTATTTTTCAGGATTATCTTAGTTATTTTTAGAAATAGGGTTGATAATTTTAATGAAAACTCTAGGGATTAGTCTATGATATAAGTATAATTATTAGGTAACATCCTAAAATTTTGGTAAAGTTTTGAGTATGTGGTTTTCCTAATAATGAAATCCCTTTTAAGATATTATATAAGGTTGTAAGATTTATCAGAGATGTACCTAAAGGTAGCAATCCTAAAAGGGGAGCATTAGGTATTAACTAAATCATCACTTGGTATATGAAAAATAGGCTTAAATGTAAACCCAGATTAACACTCCTTGGGGATATGATTTAGTGATTCACACACTATTTATGAATTATTGTGAAGGATTTAAATGGAATTTAAGGGTGTAATATATAACTATTTTGGTTAGAAAACTTAATAGTAATATTACCAATAACAAAATAGGATAAACTAGAGTTATAGGTTGGTCTGATTATGTCATAGTTCAAATGAAAGTATCATGGTTTTAAATTATGGTTTCATTAGATCATACATCTTAGGATTATGCTTAAATATTTATATAATCATTTATAATTTTATGGTATATTATCATAATAATTTTGGTTTTAGTATTTTTTTGGAAAAGGGATATGGAAATTAAGTTTTGGAATGTATTTATACATAAACTCCTAATACTTATCTATAGAGGTGTATTTGCAATAAATGGCTAAGAATATAATATATGCCTAAAATGAGGGAAAATATGTGTTCCTATGACTTACTTGAGATAGTAATTTAGATACCTATTTAGAAATTATATATTTATTCATGATAATATTTTATACATTTTCACTAACATGTGGTAATTAAAATTTTGAGGGTGCAAAAGGGGGATAAATGTAACACCCTGAAAGATTAGAATATATTGTTCTCTAAATTAATACTATGTTTAATAACTGGTTTCACATGAAACTCTAAACTAAAATTATCAATGACATAATAGATGAATATTATTAATAATAAAACCTATAGTGAATAAAAATATTGAAATCAATTATAAATAAATAAAAATAGGATTAAAAAATTTAATGTTTTAAAATTGCATTTTTTAATAAAAGTATTTTCTCTTTGTATATTTTATTTTTAATTAGATGTTAAATTTATAGCCTTTAGAAATTTTATTTTCTAAAATTAGATTAATTTTTTAATTCAACTTATAGAAATTATCTAAGGGTTAATCTTTGGGATTTTTTTAAAATAATTTATTTTTTGGGAATATTGAAAAATATAGTTTTTAATAAAACCATAGCATTTATGAATATATCAAGAATAAAGTATAAATTAAAATATTATTAAAAAATTTCATGATAAAAATATGTATTTATGTAGTACAATTATTAATTTTAAAAAACTAAGATAAATTCATAATACCAATGATAAACATTTTATGTATTTATGTAAACTTTTCCAATAAAAAATTTTTTTGGTCTATTATTTCAAATAATTATTATTTTGGTAAAATTAAGTTTTGGATTTCTTTCTAAAACACATAAATTTTATTTTTTTTATAAAATAAAATTGATTTCATGAAAATAAATATCATTGATAATTTTATCCAATACATATATTTTAATCTTAAAAACGTACTTTTGTTAAAAAATATTCTTACATGTTATGTGCATTTATTTTGAAAATAAACTTTAACAACCATGTAAATTTTATTTTATAAAATTTATTCCATATTATATATCATAATTTTCAAAATATTTGATAATTTCAATTTCAATTTTTATCATTAACTTTAAATATCAAGTTTAAAAATTATCCACCATGGTAAAAGTTAGTTATTGTAAAAGTTAAAAACTAATAGGGGAATCCCAATATCAGTCAATGTTTACTCAAAAATTTATTTTTGAGAGTATTATTTACCTTAACTTTTCACACACTACATTATTTACCACTTCTGGAGCCTTTGACCCTTGAATAGTGATATGCAATTTTTTAAATGTATTGGGTACTTCCAAAATTACCCTTCCATTCACTTATGAAAATAGATCACTTACACCACTTTATGATACCCCAATCCCATATAAATTCATCCTAAAAATATGAAATTTTTCTCCTCCTATAATCCTATTTCAACTTCATATTATTCTCATCTCAATTATTCATCTTAGGGCTTCCATTTCCAAGTAGATTCCAAGAAAAAACTCAAGTTCTCAACGTGAGTATTTCTTACACCGTAGTATATTCTTATTAATAATCATCTTTAAAAAAAATTATAGATAACCTAATACAATTAAATAAGTATTATTAATATAATTTAATTTTACAATACTAATTTAACTATAATTATTTAACCCTTTCCATCTACTAAGAAAAATAAAACAACATCAATTGTGCGTACGTGCAGACTGTCACCTCCACGAAGTGATGTTATTCGTTTTCAATCGCCACCTTTAATGTATGAAAAAAAATATGAATTTTATGAATTTATATTTTTAATATTTAAAAATTATAATTGTAAAATGATAATTTTTCATATACATTCATTCTGTCTTATTTATTGAGAAATAGAATGGTTAATCGTGCGTACGTGTGGAATACCACCTCCAAGAATGATGAATTTTATTTTTCATCACCATCCTACATGGATGGTTAAAAGAATTAATTTGATTAATTTAAAATATATTTATTATAGTATTATTCTTCTGAAAAATTTAAATTAACATTATATAAAAACATATCCTCTCTCATTAAACCATTATAACACACTCTTATTTGGGTCGGTTTTACAACCAATGTGAATGATGTTATAATTTTTATATAATAAATGACTAAGGAATTTTATATAATTTCTATATAATGAAAAAATTATTTATTTAAGATTTTTTTTATTATTCATGAACGGTGTTATTAATATTAAATACATTTATTCATATACCACCTTTTGATCGTAAAACACACTGAATCCAGTTCATCACAGTTTCCTTTTTCATTAACCATATACATAAATTTCAAATATTTAAATGGTACTTAATTAATCAGTAAAAACAATGATTATTTTATATTTAATAATATACTAATGATAAAATTTTAACCAATAAGTTATAATCATCCATGTCATCATGAAACTTGTGTGAAAAAACAATCCAAAAATCCTAACATCTGGTAACGAAAATAAGCTATAACTGGGTAGAATATTTATGATAAATGGTTATAAATAATGTTTATAAAAGGTAATATATTTTAATATGTATTTGAAATTAGTTATTAAGATATTTATCTTCATTTATGGGAGTTTGAATTACATTTGACTAAGCAGGATTTAAGGTAAGGGGTTTATTGTCTCAAATTTAATTTCTTGAGATACATTTCATTTTGTCTTCCATGATATCATTGATATGGTGTTATTAATAAATAATGAATTAATTTTTTAATATTTATTTAATTAATGGGTTTTTAAGATCCATATTTTTTTCTTTAAATGTATTTTAATTCAAGGGATTCCAAGGTTGTAAGGGTTATTGGTCTCTATTTTCAATTCATTGAGACATGTTTGATATTACACACCATATTTTATTTTATATGGTCAATTAACTACCATATTACCTTCAATAATAATTAATGTATTTAATTTCAGGATATTTTAATTTCTATTTCATGGTAACCCTTTTATGTTCTTTTAATTCTTATATTACCACTATCATAAGGGTGTTTCATCTCAATTTCCTCTCTTTGAGGCATATTTTTTTATACACCTAATTTTATTTAAATAGTGTGTATACTTCCTTTTAGATAAATCATATCAAGAGTTATTTTTCATTAATGGTATTTGAAGGTCAATTTTAGGCCTTATCTTTCAAGTGGTTTTTATTTAAAATATTTCTTAATCCATAAAGTATATTGATAACTCAAAAATTATTTCTTTGAGTTTGTTTCCTGAAAAATATAGAAAACAATAGCCCGATGGTAACTGAGAATTATATCATTTATATCCTATAAAAGGTATTAAAATTTTAAATTATTTCACATCTTGTTCACCATTTTTTCTTCCATATTTTCTGATCTAACGGTTGATTATGAGGGGCCCGATATAGTTTCAAGATCAATGATGTTTGTGAAGTTTATTGGTAGAAATACACAATTATTCCCACATATATAATGAATATGGTCCAAATTTTAAAAGTTATATTATCTTTTCATCAATGATTAGGAACTCACATTGGTTGATAGGATGGTATATTAGACTCATCGCACCCTTTTGGGGGGGAATTATTGCCTATTTCAGGACTCTCTTATAGATTTAAGATATGTTCAAAAATCTCTTTCAGATCCTAATACAAGAATGGGAACCCTAATAAAATGGTTGTTTTTGGAATTCTTATGTAGGTAAATGGGGTTTTCTTAATGATACCATATATATATACCTGATTGTATCAATACATTTCTTTTTATTTCTTAGAAATGGGAAGATGGTTGTATTTTGAATATGTATATCTAAGAAACCTAGAGTTTGTTGTCATATAGTGAGGTGATGTGTATTTAAAGGACGGTATTTAACGTTCATGTGGTCTTCTAAAAATCCTTTTTATAATAGGAATAAAATCCCGCATAGTTCATTTAAGTCTAGGTTATTCAATTTAACATCATGCGTAAAGGACATATATAAGGGAACTTAGGATCTAGGTATGGAGATCAAGACTTAGGAAGGAATCCTATGTATCCTTCTTATAATAAGAATCAGAGTCAATGAATGGGTCTTACACACTAAGTTTTCCCCTAGTAGGGGGGATTTTTGGTGTTAGTGATATGATCATTGCAAATCCCTAAGACCATGTGAGTGATGCTCATTTTGAGAAACAAGGGGTAGAAAATGATAAAACTCACCGTATATGGATATGGTACTTATTCACTAGGGAATCCCTAATTGGGTGTTTGATATGGAGATCGGTCCATAGGAAGGCATCCTATATATCCTACTTATAGTAGGAATCATATTCCTTATAGTTCAATTAGCCTCTCAATCCACTGATGGATGAGGAAGAATGACAATCCCATAAAATATTTTGAGTCCCATGGGTTAGAGGGTCTAAGATATGGAAGTAATTACACCAAGTTGGATGACCATTGGAAGATATATGACCCTTACCCTCTATGAATAAAAATTATAAACCATGAGTGGCCAGGTGAGCATGTATGGATGGAATTAGGATCCCATAATACCCATAATATTGTATGAGTATCCATTACTAACCCATTATAGACACATCCCATAACCAAAGACTCATGGTATGGGGTTTACATGGTTTGAGGGCACATACCCAAGTACTCCATTAAGACAAGGCTGACATATCTAAGAGTGTCTGCCTAACATGTCCATAACATCTTCTGGACAAGTCATGATTGTATAACTAACATGTCATGTGTGTCTGTCGGACATGTCCTAGTTGTCTTCCTAACATGTATGAGGATGTCTGGACATGTCCTGGTTGTCTAGCCGACATGTATGAAGACTGTCATGTGATCCATCTGACTTGTTCAGGGAATCTTTATGTGATCGATGAAGACACATCCAAGGGTGTCATGTGATCAAGGCTGACATTTCAAAGAGATTTCATATGATCTAGATGGTATTTTTGGAGTAATTCACATGGATTGGATGATATTTCTAAAGGAATTTTCATGGCTTGGATAACATATATGGACTACTTTGCATGACTTGAATGACATGTCTAGAGAACTTCATGTGACTTGGTTGACATGTCCATAGGACTTCATGTGACTTGAAAAACATACATGGGTGCAGTAATATGATCAGGTGGACATGTCTTGGTGCTATCACGTGAATAATTAATAGGTCACGTGAAGCGTATGACCCCATCATATGAAAATCAATGTATCTATATTCACATAAGGATTACATATTTTTTATCATTTATCACATACACTTATCAATATTTTTCAGGCATTAGACTCTTGATACATCATAAGACTAGGTCAATATGTGGAAACTCCTTTGTGTAATTTGTTAATCACATCAAAATTCCTTCACGTGATAAATATGGTGATCATACAAAGCATGAATACCTATCAGGTAATCCCTTAAGTCATTCCCCAGGTTTACCTAGTGTAAGAGCCTTGAGATTTCATGGATTTGTTCTCTAAGAAATTTTATAGAGGCCCTATTTTTTCCTTGTAATAATTTTAAATATATATAGGAATATTTTCAAATCAAAGAACTGACACGGTGTGTGATTTTGAGGCTCGGTGTTCCCAGAATTAATTTTACAAAAATATTAAATATATTTTATATTATGCATGCATATTTTTCAAGGAAATGGTGTATCTCTTAAATAGAGTCTCAGATTATAAATCTTATACCACATTTGAATCTGTAATGTGTAGTTTACCCTAGGAGTGACCTAAAGATGATTATCATGGGGAATTCAAATAAATCTTCTGTTGGTAGGTGCATACAGTGAATTCATTCATTCATTAAGCACTTAAAACTAATTTCCTCTATATAAGAACCATTATTAAAAATATTTGGGGTTATCCACATACCCTTGGGACCATTAAGATGATAATTCCACATTTTCATTATTGATTTGATATTATACAATGATGAGTATTTGGATCTAGTTGAATTGAGTTGTAATGAACGCAACGACTGATATCCTTCAATGGTGAGAAATTTCTTTATCAAGTAATCATTAAAATCAAGGTAGGACTCTTTATTTTTGTATTATTCCCCATATTATTAAAATATTAAGAATGCTAAATTCTTTATCTTTGATCTGTGTTTATTTTGAGCCTTTGCGTAAGCCTGTGTATTAGTTTTAAATTATTTTTTTCAAATTATGCTAAGTCTCTCACCCTTGGCATCCCAATATAAATCTATTGTCCAATAACTCTTGTAAAATGATTTTCTCGTGTTTGTTTTTGGGCTTTTCTCCCTACCATTCTTTTCATTCTTCATTGTAGGCCTAGGGGGCCATAGTTTGACATTGTTGGGTGGGATCAAGCATGATCGAACCCCCATATTCACGATAGATTCACATGTGGTAGATGGATTTTCAATATATGGATGAAAGGGGATGAATTGTGGTATTTGGGGGATTTTTTCATAGATCCAAGATCTGAGACAAATAATGTGATGTCACATGTGGTTTGTGAGTCATGGATGGGCTTCAGATGGGCTATCAGAGATCTTATTTCAGGCCATCATAAGGCCAAAATTGATAAATGGATTCTTCCCTATAATTTCCAAGTGAACCTAAGGCATGGTTAGACATGGTAGGCATGTATTTAAGATGCATGGATAAAACATGGATTCTGTGAAAAACAAGACTACACGCTCTGTAGTCTGAATAACACATGGTGTGTATCCCCTTGGCTATAGCAGCTATGGTTTTGGGGAAAGTTAAATATCACACGCCATGTGAGACACCCACACACCATGTGACTCAGTGCTGGAGACCCGATGTGTACTCTAGGAGTACATGGACATGGGAAAGGCTAGGCACATTTACATGGTACATGGACATGACCAAGGTACACAGACACGACATGGTTTATGGGCAGAACCCTAGGTGGCTAAGACACTTTGTGAGGTCCCTTTACATGATGTGTAGAGATACATGGGTAGTGATCCATGTAATGACAAGTGATATATCCAGATATCAAAGTAGTTCCATGCATTTTGGTGGTCACCTTACATGTCGTGTCCCCTACTTTTTTAAGGAAACTTCTACCTCTCATATCTCCTTTGTTTGGAATCATATTTTGGCCTTTGAGTATCCTATCCTAAGTGTTTTTCTATGTAGAATGAAATTTTATCCTTCATGGTGGTTTTTTAGATTTTATTTGAGATGTTATGAGTGTGATACTTCTTTAGGTGACACACGATGATGGTAATGATTGGGCAGGATCATCAGAGAGATTAAAGTGGTGCCCACCTAAAATAAATGGAATGGGTCCTCTATCTACCACTAGAGTGGAACCATCATTCTAGTCATGGAAAGGGTCCTCTATCTAAATTCAGAGTGGCGCCTTCTTATAGAGATAAGGCATGGGTCCTCAATCATTAGAGTGGAAACCTCCTGTTGGGATAGGGCATGGGTTCTCTATCTACTATCTGAGTGGAACCCTCCTGCTTTTTCATAGCATGGGTCCTAGATCGATTATTAGAGTGGCACCCTCCTATTGGTGTAGGACATGAATCATCTATATTCTATTCAAGTGGCACCCTCCTGCAGTGTTTGGGCATGGGTCCTTGATCAATTCTTAGAGTGGAACCCTCCATCTAGGATAGGGCATGGTTCCTTAATAGAATATTCAAGAGTCACCCTACTATAATGTCAGGTCATGGGTCCTTAATAGATTATTAGAGTGCCACCCTCCTACCGATATAAGTCATAGTTCCTCCATAGATAATATGAGTTCCACCCTCCTGTTGTACTAGGTAATTGGAACTATAACTAGATATATTTTCCCTCGACTGTGTGGTATAGTGGAGAGGTGTGTCTTGACTTGGAAATCTCTTCATAAAAATTTGTGAGATAAAGGGCATTGATTATGGACCTCTGGAACTGATTGAAGACACTTTTCTTAGGCTGGTTTATGAGATGAAGATCGCCTTTCTCTCTCATTTGGACTAATTTTGTTGGGAATATATATATTTGTATCCATGTTATTGTATTTTTTTACTCTATTATTATGGGTTGAGATGTCTATTCCTATCATACCTCTTATTTTTACCCCTAAAACATTCAGGGTGTCCTACTGGGTAAATATATACTCACCCATTTATGGGATTTCCCCAAATAGGTCATGCATTATGCAAAAAATAGACAGGTTGACAATGATTAGAATGTTTCATAGGGATACCCCTGTGAATTTGACCACATGCAGTGGTCTAATCTTAGAGATTCAAATTTGGGCTCTCTCAGCATTTACTTTCTAGATATTATCATGTCGGGACATCTTTCTGGTTGGGTGTGTATTTTCCCCTTTACCCTTTTTCAGTTTACATTTGTGTACCTTGTATTCCCTAGAGTTTTTACATGCATGGTTTATTCTCTAGATATTTTATATTTTATTATTATTACTCTACACCACTATATATATATTATTGGGTGAGTTCATATAGGTACAAAAGGAAAATGAATCCTATGTTATTTATGCCTTTTGGAACTTATCGTCATCCCCTTGCTTGTGGAGGTGGGATTGGGGTAGTTGAAGCTTGATCCCTATTGGGTTGGGTCATGACATATTGGTATTAGGGTTGGTTAATTCCTTGGGACAGTTTTTGGAGTAGTCCCCATATAAAGATTTTATTAGGACTTAGAAAAATAGTTTCAAAGCATCTTGAGTGTGGCTCTCAAGAAAGGGAACCTAGTTTTGGTGTGGTGGACGACATATCCATTCATCACAACTGTGAACACCTACTTTTTTACTCAGTATACTGAGACATTGGTTGTAAGGAATTTTGGTATAAGAATTATATAGAATTGAAAATTTTTACTATCCTTATTGAATCATCTCCTTATATATATATATATATATATAATCATCAAACTATGGTAATCCTTGGTTAAATTTTTAGGATGCCTCCATGAAGATAGTTATCCAAGTTACTAATAATGGATCATAATGAAAATATGATGAGTGATGAGGCCTCAGCTTAGTGGCTATCACACTAGATTCTTCTTCTAGGTGTATAGGTAGCATCACCCCTACATGTTGTGCAGTAGATACTACCATAAAATAAGTATGACTATGTGTGTAGGATTATCGTACATTGCACATTCCAATTCCAGAGGCTGATGAGATTCCATGGAGAGTCATATCCCCAAGGAGTGGAGGATTGGATAGAGTTGGTGATATGAGTTTTTAGGATTATCCAAACACTGAATAATCGGGTAGTTTTTTTGGAATATATCCTTTTCTATTGAGAAACTATGCACTGGTGGAGTCTAGTTATGCAAATGCATGATGAATCAACGTCCATGTGGCCGAACTTCTAGAAATTGTTTTGTGAGGAGTATTACCCCTCATGATAGCTCCCAATTTGGATTTATGAGCTTATAGAGTTATATAAGGGAGGTTGATAGTGGTTGAGTATGTTTTGAGGTTCAAAGACCTTATGTAGTACTCCCTCGACATGATTCAGTATGGATAATTCCAAGAAAAGAAGTTTTAGAAGGGTATTCTCCAAGACATCCTTGCCAGTGTAGTACCCCTATGCATTCCCACTTATTAAGGAGTGTTGGAGAGGGTGATGGTGATAGAGAAATTCCTATTATAGGTACATTATGAATTTTAAGCTGGTAGTGGGATTTGCAAAGCTGATTCATTTGCAGTATCTAGCAAGTTTCAGTTGATAGGATCTGGGCAACAGAGATATTTCTAGGATTATACTCGAGCAAGTGGTTAGGGACAGCTTAGAGGACCATGGAATCCTAGATAGTTTCGATGATATGCATGTAATCAGTTATATCACATGGGACATGATTTTATTTCCCAAAATTATAAGGAGTGTAGGATTGTAGCAGATGGACTGCCGTGACAGAGGTAACACCATGATCACAGATCTCCTAGGAAAGCATAGGGTGGCCCCCATAGAGGTATAGCTAAAATAGGAGAAGGTGGGATCCAAAATAAGGATTTGAATGTGGTGGTAGAATTTATTATATCCTCCCACCACCACTATTAAGAGGCCCACATCAGGCTCATGGAGTTGGAGGTTGGGGCCACATATAGCTATAGGTTATGGATGTGTATGACAGAGAACCCCATGATATGATTAGAGGTACAATATCTATTTATTATACTCTTTATTTAGTGTTAGTATACATATTTTTAAGTCATTACTTCATCTATATTCTTCCGATGTGAAAGATGGATCTCCCATTTGAGGATTTAGTACAACATCTTTATCTTGAGGTTCCTATGGGGAAATAATATTTTATATCTTCTATGTACTAGAATTGAAAGATATTGTTTAGTGGAGAGAGGTTCTAATGGGAAATTTTTTTTGTCACAATGGGACCCTATGATTTCATCTTGGGTATTGATTGGCTTTCCATTTTCTAATCCCATATTGATTATCACTGCAAAAGAGTAGGATGAATTTTCAATGATGGGATGAGATTATCCTTTGTGGGTGAGAGAGATCTCATAGTAAGACAAGTGGGTTTTGTGAGTAGGAGGATGCACCCCATTACCCATCAGTTGATGAGTGTATCCCTTAGTGAATTATTCTCTTAAAGCATCTAGATTCCTTCATTCATGGATGATTATATGAACGTATTCCATGAGGATGTTTTGGGAATACCTCTGAGGTGGTATGTGGAGTTCTTTATCGACTTACATTCCCAAACTTCTCTAATATCTTCTATAGAATATTAGATGGCCCATACCAAGATTTGGGAGCTACATTTATAGTTGGAGGACCTTCAAGAGAAGGGTTTTATCAAACCCATTGTGTTCACCAAGGCAGCTTCCATGTTGTTTGTGAAAAAGGAGAATGAGATCTTATGGATTTGTGTATATTATCATCGCCAGAACCAAAAAAAGATAAAGAAAAAGTACCCCTTTTCAATGATTGGTAAAATATTTGATCAGTTGTGGTGTGTGATATGGCTCTCAAAGATGGATCTCAGGTATGGACATTTCTATTTGATAGTCTTCATGGTTGATATTCTGAAGCTAGCATTATTTTGTCGCTGTAGACACTATGAGTTCATGGTTATACCTTTTGGTGTGATGAATACCCCTATTGTGTTTATTTCTTTGATGAATCAGATGCTCTATCCATAATTAGAATAATGTTTTGTTATCTTCATCAACAACATTCTCATAGAATTTGCATCAAAGGAGGAGCATGCAGATCACTTGAGGATGGTCCTAGATTTTCTTCATGAGAACTAGCATTATGGTGATCTCTTGGAGTTCCAATTATAGATCCATTAGGTTCAATTTATATGGATTTCATTTATGATAATGGATTGGTTATAATCCTGAAAAATATTGATGCATTACTTTCTTGAGATCCACCCAAGGGTGTGTTGGAGGTGCGGAGATTTCTTGGCTTAACAGGGTACTACAAGAGTCTTGTAGTAGACTTATCCAAGATTATAGCCCATTTGACCACCTTGACATGAAAAAGGGTATATGTTTACCTGGAATGTGTAGTTCTAGAGTGATTTTGAGGAGATAGGATGAGGTGAACAAGTGATCATGTTTTGATACTACTAGAGGAGGGTGTAGAGCACATAGTCTATTATGATGCCTTTGGATATTGGCTTAGCAGTGTGTTGAAGAATAGATATGTAGTTATTTCATATGGTTTAAGGAAGTTAATTCCCATGATAAGAACTATGTTACTCATGACCTATAGTTGGAATTAGTAGTCTTTGCTCTGAGGATGTAGAGGAACAATCATCTAGGAGAGTTCTTTTTTGTTAACCCATACCATTAGAGCCTTGGGAATTTATTCACATAAAGATAACTAAACCTGAGGAAAGGGAACTGGTTGGAGTTCCTAGATGACCATGACTTTGAGAAATTCTATACTCTTGGTAAGTGAAACATGGTGGCAGATTCCCTTATTAGGAATTTAGAGGATCGTTTGGTGTAGGTGGCGTTGAAGTAGTTGGCTTCCTTATAGCTGACCCTTCTTAAGGAGGGAATGGATTTTCTTCAATCAATGGTATTGACTCATCTTCCCATATAGAATGTGAGAGAGTCCCAGTTATAATACATCGACTGTGTAGTCTTGTGTGACCAAATATCCTTAGGAGATTCTCCATATTTATATTCTTATAGAGGTAATTACTTCCTTATTTTCTAGGGAAGGACAGTGGTCCCAGTCACAACGTAGGAGGAGGTGATGAGAATTTTTCACACTTCTCCTTTGGTTGTACATATTATTCTGGAAAAAATGTATAGAGACTTTACATGTAATTTTGGTTGGTTGTAATGATATGAAGCATAGTTGAGTTCATCTCACAGTTCATCACCTATCAATAGGTAAAGGCTGAGAACCAGGTTCTGGTAGGTTTTTTATAGCCTCTAGAGATCCTGGAGCAGAAATGGGATGGAATATCCATGGACTTCATAACAGGGATTCCACGGATAGTGAGAGGGTATGATTTAATCTAGGTGATAGTTGACCAACTCATGAATTCATCACACTTCTTTACAATCATAGAGTAGAGTTTTTTGGAGATTTTAGAGAATTTGTACATACAAGGGTTTATCCACCTTCATGGAACACCCTTGACTATTGTCTCTATCCATGATGTGTGGTTCACATCATGGTTTTGGAGAGTAATTCAATAGGAATTTGGGACCGAGATGAGGATGAGTATAGCCTTTTACCCCAGACATAGGAGAAGACTGAGAACACTATCCAAGTACTGGAGGATATGCTAAGGGATTTCATGTTAGACTTCATCCAGAGTTGGGAGGATCAAATTCCCTTCATAGAGTTTTCATAGAATAATAGTTAGCACTCTACTATCATCGTGGACCCTTTTGAGGCCAGGTACGAGAGACCCTGTAGGCCACCCTTGTGCTAGACTAAGGTTGGTGAGGTATCTTTTGTTAGGTCGAAGATAGTGTAGGTGATGATAGAGAATGTCTAGGTGATCCATGAGTGAATGATGATTGCCTAGATAAGAAACAAATCTTATGCAGATTGACATCGTAGGCTCTTGGAGTTCGAGTAGGGATACCATGTTTTCCTAAGAGTCTCCCAATAATGAGGATTAGAGATTTTTAGTTGGAGAGGAAAGCTATCCTTAAGGTTCATCGGGATGTTTAAGATATTTTAGAGGGTTGGTGATGTTTCTTATTACCTCACCTTAGCCCTATAGTTGGAATGGTCACATGACATCTTCCATGTGTCCTAGATAATGAGATATGTGCATGAAACCATGCACATTATTGACTAGGTCGATCTGGACATCAAGGATGGATCCACATTCATGGATCACCTAGTGGAGATCTAGGATCAACATGAGAGAATCCTATGTGGATGGACCATCCCCTTGGTTAGCATTTTGTGGCAGCATGGGAGCATGTAGAAGAGATCTTGGGAGTAGGAGAGCTAGATGCAAACTTAGTATCTCTACCTTTTTTCTTAGTTCTACTATTATAGGATGAAAATATCAAAGGAGGGAATAATTTAGACACCTTATTTTTCCCTTGTATGACCTTTAAATATATCTAAGAATATTTATGGATATAGGAACTATGACGGAGTGCAATTCTGAGGCATAATGTTGTAACGTCCCGGTTTCGGAAGCCACCCAGAGGCGCCCCGTACCCGGTTGGTCACAAGGAATCAAGCACATTTCCCTGAATGCCAAAGGATGCCAAATAGCAATGAGGTCCTTGGGTGTGATAGTGTGGAAACTATGCCCTCATTGGCAGAGTACACAGTGGAAGAAAAAAAATAGATAACAGCAGAAACCATAACCATCCATACAAGAGTAAACAGAGGAAGACTAATAAATAAACAACTGGAGCAGAAATGTATATAAATGATGCATGATACATATATGTCTAGGAAAATAGTCAAACAAGTCACAATGATGAACAGAGTACTAAAACAAAGTACAAAAGAAAAATAGATAAGCAACTCCTCAACATCGCAAGCCTCGGCTTGGTCCTATGCTCTCCAGCTCCACAGCAATCAAGAACCTGAAGTAGAAGGGCGCTTTCCCTTATCTATACCTGAAACAATATAATATTTTTGGGCCCAAAATCATGACCCAAACAGGGTGTGAGACAAAGTCCCAAAAGGAAACCACCCAAAGATCTGTTCCTAACAGTCAGTGAATTTATGGCAGGTAAAGTACAGTAAGCAGTAAACAGGATAATACACAGCAATAACAATCCACAGTTTCTAGCATATAATCTACAAACAATAAACAGTCACTCAAGCAAGTAGAACAAAAAGGTAACCTCTGGGTAGTTCTCACAGTCTAACCCCTAATGTTCAACCTATAAGTACTAGCAACCCTCTGGGAAGCACACAGAGTCGCGCCCATCTGGTTCAGCTAAAGATTAGACTCTCTAAGGAAGCACTCACCGTCAATTCCCCCTATAGTCTTGTATCATACTAAAGGCTCTCTGGGGAAGCACTCAACGTCAATTCCTCATGTGGCCCGCTTCGAGGAACTACAGACTCTCTGAGGAAGCACTCAACGTCAATTCCCCCTGTGGTCTCACATCGTAAATTAAAGACACTCTGGAGAAGCCCTTACGTCCATTCTCCCTATCGTCCACTACACTAGGTTCTCTCAGCCATGTTTAAAAAAACATGCATAGCGCACGTATCGTCCCAAGTAAACCTCAAGAACTACTTGGCTATCATTCTAAGGCACAACAGCATAACAGTACAACAGTTCCACTATCCTATGACTAGGCATGGCAGCTGGAAAAAATTCCAAATAGGAAAAACAAGCATGTAAAACACCCAGAGTATAGTAAAAACTACTCTATTCACAAGCAATTACCTCTACTCGAGAAATCAAGAAAAGCAGGCAACAACAAGGGCAAAAAAGGAAACACACAATACCCCGTTCAAGGGTATTGGTGGAATTTGCACAAAATATTCATAGATTTCCTACATAAAGGAACAAAACACCTACCTCGATGCTAGGATATCGATATAAGTGAACCACGATGATTGATTCTCCTTAGAACATTGATGATCTGAGAAAATGTCAAAAATGCTCAACCAATGATATCTTGAGAAAGAGGAGGAATTGGAAAATAAGGCTCTAGGAGATGGAAGAAATCACTGCTGTGATCCCAATGCAATCGATGGTGGCTAAAACAGAGATCAGATGGAGGAACGGGGGCTCGGATAAGAAACGTTGTTGTACGGGTCGCTCTCGGACGAAGAACCTGGAGAAGGAGTGTGTTATGTCCATCAGGCGCGACCCCGGTCCGTTTAGTAAAAAAATACATGGCGTGTACTTCTGGGTTACATGGATTGTACTCTATTTTTCCATACTCCACTTTAAGAGGCCTCCACTTCACCCCTACACACCGTGTGTGTGGCCCAGACACGGCCAGCAGATGGCCTGGCGCGGCAAAGGAGTACACAGCATGTACTCATAAAGTACACAGCGTGTCTTAAAAATTTTCCAGAAACTCCTCTTTTCACAAAAACTCTAGAAAAAGGAAATACATACCTGGAAATGAATATCCGGGTTCTTACAAACTTCCCCCTTAAATAAATTTGTCCCCGAATTTCCCTAACGAGGCGGAGAAGAAGAAACCCCGAACAGCTCCAGCCACTGCGATCTTACATCGGCCTCCCTTTTCCAGGTCTCATCCTGTACTCGCCCGTACTTCCATAGAACCGGTACTAGAGGAACAGACCGCCCACAAAGAACCTTCATACTACGATCGACAATCCGGATAGGATGCTCCTCAAACGATGCATCCTCTTCCAGCTCAACTTCCTAGGGATGAAAGACATGAGACGAGTCTAAAAAGTAATGTCGGAGCTGAGAGACGTGGAAGACATCTTGCATGGCCCGGTACCTCTGAGGTAACTACAACCGATAGGCAACTGGCCCAACTCTCTCTAATACCTCAAATGGTCTGACGTACCACGGTGAAAGCTTACCCTGTCTCCTTAACCTCTTGTGTCCCAATCTCGGTGTGACAAGCAGGAAAACATGATCCCTGACCTCGAACTCTAGAGGTCGTCTCTGCTGATCAACATAAGACTTCTATCAATACTGTTTTGTAGCCATCCTCTTCTGAATCAACTCTATCTACTCTGAGGTATCCTGAATAAGATGAGGTCCTAGTAAATATGCCTCTCCTGCCTCCAGCTAGTATAAAGGTGATCGACATGGCCTACCATACAAAGCCCCGTAAGGTGTCATCTGAATAGTTACTTGAAAACTGTTGTTGTATGAGAACTCCACCAGAGGTATATGCTTCTCCCAAGAACCGCCAAAGTCTAGAATGCAAGCTCGAAGCATATCCTCAAGCACCTGGATCATACGCTCAGACTGGCCATCTGTCTGGGGATGGTATGATGTACTCAAAAGTACCTGTGTACCCAAAGCCCTCTAAAGCCCCTTCCAGAACCGAGAAGTAAATCATGAATCCCTATCTGAAACAATTGAGTGTATAACTCCATGCATACGTACAATCTCTCATATTTAAAGTCGTACCAGATCATCAAAACTGAAGGTCTCCTTGATCGGTAATAAGTGAGAAACCTTCGTAAGTCTGTCGACAACAACCCAAACATCATCATTCCCTCTAGGAGACCTCGGCAATCCGGTCACGAAGTCCATCACGACATCATTCCACTTCCACTCCGGAATCGGTAACTGATGTAAAAGGCCTTCTGGTCGCTGATGCTCCGCCTTCACCTGTTGACAAGTAGAACACCTCAAGACAAAACCAAAAACATCCCTCTTCATACCTGGCCCCCAGTATTGGAGATGAAGATCCCAATACATCGTGGTGACGCCAGGATGAACTGCTCAAACCGAGGAATGAAAGTCATGTATCATCTCCTCGCATATGTCTCCTAGCACCCACACGCATCCCTGGAAACGCAATATCTCATCCTCGCCCACTGTCCATCCAGGAAGTGGTTCCTCTCCTGACACACTCTCCCGCAGGACTAAGCCTTCTGAGTCTGATAGCTGCCTCATTCGTACCCAATCAAGAAGGGTAGAGGTAACAGCTATAGAGGATAGGAAAGTCTATCCATGTCTGTCGTGCACCTCCAAATGCATCTCAGAGAACATTTCCATAATCTTCCACTCACTGTTGGCCTCCTAAACTACCTGAATCTGAGTTCTCCAGCTCAACACATCTGCCACTGCGTTGCCTTTTCTCGGCGTATAGGCAAGCTCAAAATTGAAATACTGAATATACTTGACCCACCTATGCTATCTCAGATTCAGATCATGCTGAGTGAATATGTACTTGAGACTCTTGTGGTCGGTGAAAACCACAAAGTGCTCTCCTAGAAGGTAATGTCTCCAACAGCACAAGGCATGAACAACAGTTGCCAACTCCAGATCGTGCGTCGGGTAGTTCCTCTCATGTGGCCTCAACTGTCGAGACCCATACGCAACGAATCTGTATCCCTTCATAAGCACAGAACCCAGACTGATACCTAAAGCATCACAATAAATAGTATAGCTCTTTCCTAGATCTGGCAAGACTAGTATCGGTGCTGACGTCAACCTTCCCTTCTTCTCTTAAAAGGCTGACTCATAAGAATCTGACCATAAGAACTTCGCCCCCTTCTTGGTCAGACCTTTCAATGGTGTTGTTAGGCGTGAAAAGTCCTGAATGAAGCATCTGTAGTATCCAGACAGCCCTAGGAAACTCCGTACCTCGAAGACGTTCTTCAGCAGCTCCCAGGAAACTACATCTCTCACTTTCTCTGGGTCTACAGATACTTCTGCCTCTGAGATGACATGACCCAAGAAGTGAATCTGGCCCATCTAAAAGTGGAACTTTGAGAGTTTAGCATAAAGTCGATGTTCTCTCAGTGTACTTAGAATGATCTCAAGATGGGTATCATGGTCGTGTAGAGTGTGACAGTACACCAAGATATCATCCACAAAGACCATGACGAAGGAATCCAAGTAAGGATGGAACACTCGGTTCATTATTGCCATGAAAAATATTGGTGCATTCGTGAGACTGAACGGCATAACCGTATACTCGTAGAGACCATACCTGCTCCTAAAGGCTGTCAGAGGTATATCTGATGGTCTAACGCACAAATTATGATAACCATACCTCAAATAGATATTCAAGAACACCCGGTCTCCCCAAATCTGATCAAATAGGTCATAAATCCTTGGCAAGGGATATCGGTTCTTGACCGTCAACTGGTTCAGCTTCTGATAATCCACACAGAGCCTAAGGGTACCATCTACCTTCTTCGCAAACAGGACAGGAGAACCCCAAGGATAAGTACTGGGTCGGATGAAACTCTTTGCCTGTAACTCCTCCAACTGCATCTTGAGCTCCTACAACTCAAGTGTGGCCATCCTATAAAGAGGAATGGACACTAGGGCCACTCCTGGCATGAGCTCAATAGAAAAGTCTACCTCACACTCCGGAGGCAAACCTGAAAAGTCCTCTAGAAAGACATCTATGAAATTATCCACCACTGGAGGAAAGTCCAACTGAGGAGTCCCCTAGTCATCCAGATAAAGACTAGAAATCTGGGTCGTCACCCCTCCTAGCCCATGATGCTCGAGTCCTGATCGACTCACCTGAACATCCCATTCACCTCTATGAAGAAAAGATTCACCCTCTAGTGAAATGAAACTCACCCTGTGGCAATAACAGTCGACGATGCCTGGAAGGGAACCAACCAGTCCATCCCGAGAATGACATCATAACCTGTCATCTCTAGGACATAGATATCCCATAAGAAACGATACCCTGAAACCTCGAGAGGGCACTCTCTACACTGACGTACACTAGATGTACTCATCCCAAAAGGTGTTTCTAGTGTAAACTAGTTGATAGAAGAAAAGATACAGAGCTCAAGGATATACACAACAGCAACAAAGATAAAGTTATACATAGCACTAATATTAAAAAGGGATGAAGATAAAATTGAGGCTACTAACATCGTACCTCGAACTGTAGAAGGTCTGGGATCCTGCTCCTGATAGGTCTACTCCACCGCAAAAGTCTGGCTGGCCCCGTGGCCCTGTGACCCTGCCTGACCACTCTGAGCTGATCCTCCCTGCTGGCGCTGAAGGACTAGTGACTGAATGCCATGGCCTCGACCTCCACCTCGGCCCGAAAGGATGGAAGAACTCCAGTTCCCCGACTGGTGATAAACTGGTGGTGCTGCTCCCGAACAAGGAGTCATCGAAGAACCCCTGTCACCAGCTACTGGTGAGAAAACATGGCATAAATGGTGAAGGTGACCCATCTTACCGCAAGATCGGCACTCCACTGGGTCTCTCTAGAACTGAGGCCTCATGTGCCATACCCTTCCACACTGGTAGCATACGACCTGGCTACCTAAAGATATATCTCACCTCCTTGGATCACAAGGCGTAGACTCCCAATGGTGCTTCCTGCTGTCAACTGGAGGAACACTAGCTCTGTAGGCAAAACCACCCAATATCATAGCTCTGGAGTCTCTTAGATTGTGCTCTGCAATCAGTGCATGGTTGACAGTGGAAGTGATGGAATTCAACTAGAAGAGATTCACCTGTGAGAGGATCTCCCTCCTGAGACCATCCTCAAAGTTCCTTTCTAATAACACCCCATATCCACCCCGGAGGGGTGTGAAACGCTGAAGCATGGTGAAACAAGAGGAATAATCCATAACAGAAAGAGTACCCTTCTCTAGAATCATGAACTCCTGGGCTCTATCGGCCCTCAGGGTCTCCGGGTAGAAGTAGTTGTAAAACACGCGCTGGAATTCCTCCCAAGCCATAACCTGTTGATGCCCCACCTGTGAGATCACGTCCCACCACCTCTTGGCGGAGTCTCAAAGAAAGTAGGTAGCGAGCTCGACCCGCCTCTCTGGAGGCATCTCTAGATGCTAAAAGATAGTCAACATGGCCTCCAGCCATGACTCTGCAGCCTGTGGTACTCCTTCCCCTGAGAAAGTAGGAGGAAGATACTGCTGGAAAACCCACATCAAGTTTTCCATAGACGAGGCAGGAGGAGGTGCTCCCGGAAAGGTCTGCATCATCCTCATGAATCCTTCCCAGAACTACGCATCAGCACCTGCAACTGGTATGACAGTTGGTTCCAAGGCTGGCCCGACTAGAGGATCAGCAGGAAGTCCCTAATCAGCCATATCTGGCATCTGATCGCTGCCCGACAACTGATGTACAACCGGAGGACATCTCGGAGGCATACCTCTGAAAGATCAAAATCATACCTTAGATCAAGAAAACAAGGACAGAGAACAAAGGAGTACAAAATGGAAATAGAAGAAGGAAACACTCAATATTTACAAAACATAACTACACGGCCTGTATAAACTCTACACAGCATGTACTTAACTCTATTCCCCTGCCTGTGTCTCCTTGCACGACTAACCCACATGGTCTTCTTAAACTGAGATATACACGGAGTGTTTCCTGAGGACACGGCATGTGCTAGACAAGGTTCCAACGACCTGTGTTGTTAGATACACAGCTGGTTACATGGCTGAGACTACACGGCGTGTTCCGAACAAACACAGTGTGTACTTGAAGACTTTCCTGACCCGTGTTGTTGGAGACACGACCAAGTACACGGTTGACCCTTACATGGCGTGTTCCAAACAAACACGGCGTGCATGGGAGGAGATAACATCGACTCGTGTTGTTCGTGACATGGTCGGTTACCTGGAACAAGACTAAATGGGGTGTTCTTTACCAACACGGCGTGTTCTAATCAAGCATCATCGGCCCGTGTTGTTAATGACACGGCCGGGTACACGGCTCTATACTATACTGCATGCACCTACCATACACTGTGTGTTCATGGAGATTTTCACAACCCATGTTTCTTCTCACACTGTTAGTGACACAGTTTAAAACTACACGGTGTGTATATATAAAGTATACGCCGTGTATTTTGGTTTTTTCCGGGCAGTAGCTCTGAAACTTCACCGAAGCCCAGAAAACACTGAAAAACAAGCATGAAGGTGCCAAATTACAATTCGTGAGGGCCCATACTCCCCATGAATCAAATTTTGGCATCCAATAAAATCATATATAAGGAAAAAAATGTCAACAATTCACCAATTTCTAATTCAAGAGGGCTCATAACACCTCATGAACCAAAATTTGGCGTTCATTTAAGAAAAGTACAATACAAATAGTCCTCTATCAAATAGCATAGATTCTATCAAAGCATCTATCACAACAGCATGCATATTCTACAAAAATTCTATCACAACAACATGCAATAACTAATTCACCCTAGATGGCATGGCAATAATGCATGGCATGTGATTTCTAACAAGTGCCTACATGATGCATGAGATGGCATACCCTCATCTCATTGGTTTGCGACAGAAATAGAACCACAATATCAACAATGATAACAACATAGGGGATGTGAATTAGTCTAGGTGAAATCAGATCAACTGTAACATAGAAAAACCCAAAAACTGTAATAAGCAAGGTAGATTGGTTTTTCCCTATGCACGGGTTAGATACTCCTAGGCACAGCTTAATACCAAGTACCGAATCCATCATATCCCTGGATAAAGGCTCCAAATAGTAATCAAGAGAAAAGAAACACCTTTGATACCACTTTGTAACATCCTGGTTCTGGAATCCACCCAGAGGTGCCCTATACCCGGTTGGTCACATGGCCTCAAGCACATTTCCCAGAATGCCGGAGGATACCGACTAGCAGCGAGGGCCTTGGGTGTGATAGTGGGGAAACTATGCCCTCATTGGTAGAGTACACAGCGGAAGAAAAACAAATAGATAACAGTAGAAACAATAACCATACATACAAGAGTAAACAAGGGGAGACTGATAAATAAACAACTGGAGAAGAAATGTATATAAATGATGCATGATACATATACGTCTAGGAAAAAATCTAAACAGGTCGTAATGTTGAACACAGAACTAAACCAAAGTACAAAAGAAAAATAGATAAGAAACTCCTCAGTATCGCAAGCCTCGGCTTGGTCCCATGCTCTCCAGCTCCGCAGCAATCAAGAACGTAAAGTAGTATGGTGTTTTCCCTTATCTATACCTACAACAATATAATATGTTTGGGCCCAAAAGCATGACCCAAACAGGGTGTGAGACAAAGTCCCAAAAGGCAACCACCCAAAGATTTGTGCCTAACAGTCAGTGAATTTATGGCAGGTAAAGTATAGTAAGCAGTAAACAGGATAATACACAGCAGTAACAATCCATAGTTTCTAGCATATAATCTACAAACAAGAAACATCCACTCAAGAAAGTAGAACAAAAAGGTAACCTCTGGGTAGTTCTCACCGTCTAACTTCTAAGGTTCAACCTACAAGTACTAGTAACCCTCTGGGAAGCACACATAGTCTCACCCATCTGGTTTAGCTAAATATTAGACTCTCTGAGGAAGCACTCACTGCCAATTCCCCCTATAGTCTCGTATTGTACTAAAGGCTCTTTGGGGAAGCACTCAACGTCAATTCTCCCTGTGGCCCGCGTCGAGGAACTACAGACTCTCTGAGGAAGCACTCAATGTCAATTCCCCTCGTGGTCTGACATCGTAAATTAAAGACACATTGGAGAAGCCCTTACATCCATTCTTCCTTTGGTCCACTACACTAGCTTCTCTCATCTCTGTGTAAAACAAACATGCATAGTGCGTGTATCATCCCAAGTAAACCTCAAGAACTACTTGGCTATCATTCTAAGGCACAACAGCATAATAGTAAAATAGTTCGACTATCCTACGACTAGGCATGGCAACTGGAAAAAACACCAAATAATCAAAACAATCGTGTAAAACACCCAGAGTATAGTAAAAACTACTCTATTCATAAGCAATTACCTCTACTCAAGCAATCAAGCAAAGAAGGCAACAACAATGGAAAAACAGGAAACACAAAATACCCCGTTCAAGGGTATTGGTGGAATTTGCACATAATATTCACAGAATTTTTACAGAAAGGCACAAACCACCTACCTCGATTCTAGGAGATCGATATAAGTGAACCATGATGATTGATTATCCTTAGAATGTCAAGGATCTGAGAAAATGTCAAAAACGCACAACCAACGATATCTTGAGAAAGAGGAGGAATGGGAAAACAAGGCTCTGGGAGAAGGAAGAACTCACCGCTTTGATTCCAACACAATTGATGGTGGCTGAAACAGAGATCAGACAGAGGAACGGGGGCTCGGAGAAGAAACGTGTCTGTACGGGTCGCTCTCAGACGAAGAACCTGGAGAAGTAGTGCGTTTTTTCCATCGGGCGCGACCCCGATCCGTTTAGTAAAAAAAAGAAAATACACGGTGTGTACTTCTGTGGTACATGGAGTGTACTCTATTTTTCTGTACTCCACTTTAAGAGGCCTCCACTTCACCTTTACACACCGTGTGTGTGGCCCGGACATGGCCAACACACAGCCTAGAACGGCAAAGGAGTACATGGTGTGTAATCATAAAGTACACGGCGTGTACTTCAAAATTTTCCAGAAACTCCTCTTTTATCAAAAACTCTATAAAAAGGAAAGAAATGCATTAAAACGAAGATTCGGGTGCTTACAAATGTACCCAAGATTAATTTTATAAAAACAGTAAATATATTTTATATTACATACGCACAATATTCAAGAAAAATGAGATAAATCTTAAATGAAGTCTTGGATCAGAAATATGAGACCACAGTTGAATATGAAATCTAAGCTTTACCCAAGGCACAACCTAAAGTTTTTTAGCATAGGTCGTTTGGATAAAGCGTCTATTGGCAGGTACATTTAGTGAATTCATTCATTCATTCATTCATTCATTCATTCATTAAACACCCAAAACCTAATTTCCTATATATAACCACAATTATGGAGGATCACTAGGGTTATCCTCATAACTTCAAGACCATTGATAGGAGACATCCACATTATTCTTTGGTGATTCGATATCATATGAAAACGAGCCTCTGGATCCAGGAGAATCAAGGTACAGAGAACACAATGATAACTCTCCTTCATTGGAAAGTGTGTTATTCATCGAATAATGATCCAAATCAAGGTAGGACTCACTATTTGTAGATTATACCCCATATTATTAAAATAATGAACATGATAAATTACTTTTCTTTGATCTTCATTTATTATTATCCATTGCATGATCCCATGTATCGGTTTAAAATTTTTTTATTCAAATTATGCCATTTTTCTCACCTCGGTCATCCCCATGTATATCCTTTGCAAAGAATGCTTGGAAAATGATTATTGAACCTTATTTTTTGTGTTTTTTCCTCAAATATTCTTCTTTTTATTCATCTTTGGCCTATGGGGCCATGGTTCAACATTGCTAGGCATGATAAAGCTCAATCAAATACCCAAATTCATGATAGATTCACATATAGAGGATAGGTTTGTCATCTAAGGATAAAATGGGATGAATCATCGGATTTGGGTGATTTTTTAGTGGATTTAGGATCTGAGAAAAACAATTTTATGGCATAGGAGGCATGTGAGGTGTGTATAGGATTTTTCTAAACCATAAAAGATCTAATTTTAGGCCACCGGAGGGCTAAAATCGATGAATGAAGGCTTACCCTTCATTTTTAGGTGAACCTGAGGTGTGATTTGATGCATCATTCATGGATCAGATACATGTGGATTAGATCAGGGATTCTATGAAAAACTCAACTACTCATCTTTTATTCTAAAGAAAATAAACATGTACCCCCTAGTTGTGGTGTCTAGGGTTTCAGGTTAGTTAAATATCACACTTTGTGGGGGGGCACACACTATGTGACTTGGTGTTGGGGACCTAGAATGTACTCTAGGAGTAAATGGACATGGGAATGACTAGGCACATAGCCAAGGTACACGAACATGTCCATGGTATATGGACACATCTAGAAGCATGGGCAGAACCCTGGGTGGTTGAGGCACACCATGTAGTGCATTTACACATTGTATAGAGATACATGGGCGGTGATCTATATTCTAGAAAAGAACATATCTAGGAAGTGGAGTGGGACTACATGCCATGTCGGTTCCCTTGCACTCTTGATACCCTCCATTTTTTATGAAAATTATACCTCTTGTATCTCCTTTGTTTGGACTCAGATTTTGACCCATGAGTATCCAATACCAAGTGTCTCTTCTCATGGAACATGATGGTAGCCTTTATAGTGATTTTGGAGATATTATAAGATATTTTCTAAGTGTGATGCTTATTTAGGTGATTCTCGATGATGGAAATGATTGACAAGATTATCATAGAGATTAGAGTGGCCCCTCCTACTAGGTAGAGCATGGGTCCTTTATCAACCACTAGAGAGGAACCCTCGTAATGGGTACGTAATGGGTCCTCTATCTACTTTTAGAGTGGAACCCTCCTATATAAATAGGGAATGGGTGCTTGACCATTAGAGTAGAACCCTCCTATTATGATAAGACATTGGTCCTCTATCTGTTATTTAAGTGGAACCCTCTTTTGATTTCAAGGAATGGGTCCCCATTTGATTATCATAGGGGAACCCTCCTGTTGGGATAGTGAATGGGTCCTCGATCAATTATTAAACTGGCACCCTCCTACCGAAACAGGACATGATTCTTCTATAGACTATCTAAGTGTAAACCTCCTATGGTGTATAAGCACGGGTCCTTGATCTATTACTATAGTGTAACCATCCTAATGGGATATTACATGGGTCCTCTATAGACCATCTGAGTGGAATCCTCTAGTTGTATCTGGAAATGGATTGGATTGATGTTTCTTTTAACAAACTCACAAGATATTGGGCATAATTTATAGACCTATGAAACTAATGAATGACTCTTCCTAGGATGGGATTTGAGATAGATATCACCTTTACCTATTTTTTAGGCCTATTTTATTGAGCATGTATACAAATATCTATATCCATGTTTTTAGATTTTATTACTCTCTTGCTATGGGTTGAGATGTATATTCCAATCGTGTCTCTTAATTCTACCAGTTCATCTTTCAGGACGTTCTATTGGGTATGTATATACTCACACCTACATGGAATTTTCTTTCATGTGTCATATCTCATAAAGATGAAAAAAAAGATTAGATGTGATTACAGAGAATCATAGGGATACCCTAGTGCATTTGACCGTATATGGTGGCCAGATCCAGGAGATTTAAAGTTATGCTCTATCAGGATTTACTTTCTAGTTATTTTTAGGTTGTGGAATATTTATTTTTGGGAATGTATTTTCCCCTTTCTCCATTTTTCTATTTATTTTTTCATACTCATTTATTCCCTAGAGGTTTTACATATATCATTTATTCTCTATATGATGCATCTTTTATTATTATTCCTCTTCACTTATGGATGAAAATGGTTGGGTGAATGCGTACATGTACACTAGGAAAAGGTGTCTCATATTAGATATTCCTTTATTCACTTGACACCAGCACATGGACTATAGAGGCAGGATTTAGGTAGTTTCTGCTCGAGCCTCGTTGGTTCTGGTCATGACAAGTCCTCTCTCACCTCTATACTCTCATGTTTATGTTTTTCATACCGATGGGGAAGAATTTATAGGCTTCTATTCCCCATATATTCACTACATCACATGGTGTGTATATTCTAAATATGGTCTTGAGGCGATGGAGAATCACTCATTTCATGTGAAACTATTGTGGGTCATCCATAACAGCATCTTTGTGTCATGTGATAAATAGCAATTGTGATATCACTCCATCATCAACATATTTGTTAGCCTCATGTCGTGTCAAAATACATCCACATAATCAAATAAATATATAAAGGGGCCTTCTTAAGATTAGGATAACATATCAGGGAGACTTTTTAAGATCAGGATTCCCATCGAAGAGGATTTTCCATGATCCAGGGATACTTTTCTAGGGCCATTTGCATGATTAGGTTGGCTCATCGGAGGGGCCTCTCATGAAAAAAAGTGTAACTCTCATTTTTATAAGGGTACCACCTTTATTAGATTTTATTTTATAAGTCCTATGGTGGACACCCATATATTTTTTATCAAGATTTCAAGTGATCAAATGGACACATTTGCGATCCTTCACATGATTGTGGTGACATTTTTAGTGGCCTTCACATGATGACATTGGCATGTTAGTGGGGCTTTCTCATGATCAATGGACTGGTCATTCAGAATGCATCTTCCCTTCACATGAAAATCATTATAACTCCCTTTCACATGAGGCACCAACCTATTTCATCTTTTATTCATTATTTTATAATAATTTCAACACTTTCCCATTGATTTCCCATAAGGGCATTACATGGTACAATGGACGTATTGAAGGTCCTTAGCATGAAGAAGGTGACATACCCAAAATCTTTCACATGGCATGGATAACATGCCTCTAGGGATATTATGTGATAATTAAACTGATCACATGATACATATAATCCATTTGTGTAATGTCCCAAACCAGGTTCCGCATACCAGTGCCTTGAGCTGGTTCACCACATTACCTTATGTGCACCTCCCTATATGCCAAAGGTTGTCTCCTAGCAGTGAGGGTCTTATATGTAATTTTAGGAGACTATACTCTCTTTATAAAAGAATTGAAATAGAATAAATAAATAAATAAATAAAATATAAAAATGATGAAAAATAATAACTGATAAAGACCAAAATATCATGATGAATAATCCAAAATAGGTAAAATAACTACATACCAAAGTATTAAATATTTCATGTTGTACAAGATTCTAGAGTCTAATGAAAACCAAAAACAAAGACACACTAACATCACCCAAGTGGTTATTAACATCATTTTTGGTTCCCACATCCATGATCCATCCTAAATCCAAACTCAACCATCTAACATAGTATTTTTTCCCTTATCTTATCTGTAATGACCCACGTTTTGAACCGGACTAAAACCTGAAGGAATTTAAACTTTTTCGATTAATGAACGGGTTGTTTTTAAAATTGAGCTTTGGAACAGAATTCCAAGATTTTAAATGCTTTTTTGTTTTGGTTTTGTGCTTGGGTTAAGGCCCAAGAAGTTTCCCAAGTGACTCAGCAACTTTCGTAAGTGTCGGTTTCGAGTTTTTAATAAACTGTAGAGGGCGCACGGTTAGGGCACGGGTTGAACAAACCGTGCGGCCCAAACCATGCAGCCTAAATCAGGTGGGCAGTGGTTTGTGCACAGGCTGCACATGGTTTCCCAAACCATGCACCTAGCCCATGCAATTGGTGTCTTGGAGGCAGTAGACTCTGCACAGTTTGTGCACGGTTTGGCAAACCGTGCAGGTCAAACCGTGTGCTTGGGTGAGTTTACGTTTTTGTTTAAAATTTAAAATAAAATAAAATAAATAAAAACATAAAGTAAAATACTCTCCCTCACCCTCAATCAGCCCGCACGACACACATGGAGGGGATCCCCCTTTGATCCGCGCAATGGTCTCCTCCTACGACCTCCTCCTTCCTCTATTTTCATCGGATTTTCTTTTGGTTTTTTCTCCGATCCTCCGTGGTAAGTTCCCCACTTCCCTATCCTCTTGTTTTCCGGCCGGATTTTGGCCTATCTGTTGACCCATGGGATTTGGCTGAACCCTAGGTATTGGGGGTTTCTTGATTCTTGTTTCTACTTCATGCTAGGTTTGTGACAAGGTTGTCTTGGGACCGTTGGGTTTGAGTTTGGGCATCCGCCACCGAAGGCAAGGTGGATACGGGTGGTTTTGGTTGTCGTCTTTGGTTCGAGGTAAGCGTTTTACCTATGGCTTGTTTTCGTAGCTTCTAATATAATTCCTTAGTTATTCTAAAGGGTCCCGGTATTTTTTTCTTAGTGCATTGGTGGGTTCGGGTTGGTTTCGCTTTGCCGGAGCTTTGGCGGCTCTTAGTTAGAAAGTGCTAAGATCCGGAGTGGACGGATGGATCCACCTAGAGGTAGGGTCCCTCTCCTTGCATTTAAATTTAAGTAAAGTAATAGTGAGTTTAGTATTGCACTACGTTAGCATTTTAATTATGAAAGTTTAGTTCTGATTAAATGCTTCTGTGCAAATAGTGTGAATTGCAGGAATCAGATAAAAAGGGTTTCTTGGTCACTAAACTAATGGTTTAATAATAAAACCCCTCAATCAGAAGTGTTCTATCTTCAAGATAAAAAGTAGTGATAGACTTTTTATGCTTTCCTACTGGTTTGTTGTGGTGTCTCTTTAATGCTTTGTATGTGAACTTTCTTTGTTAAGACAAATAGAATGATATGGCTATGATACTTGCGTTTGGGTCAATTTTCCATGTTAGGAAAATTGAGTAAGATGGTAGCCTTAGTGGGATGACTTAAGACTGTATGACATGTTTCCTTTAGAAGGTATCAAATGGTTAAAGAATGATAAACATGTCCTTTAATATGAAATGGTCAAACTAGAAATGAATGGCTGGGGTGGTATGACCACGCCTTCGGATAATGTATTGAGCACGGCTTATGTTAGTAGAATGAATATGTGAATATCTTGTTTTAGATACTTAAGATGGGTTGCCTTAAGTATGAATGTGAATGTGTTCGCTTATGTGTATGTGGTATGATTCTTTGAATGCTTATGGGGTAATACCATAAGTAGTATACTATAGATATGTTGTATTGTGAGTGCATGCTGAGGCCACATAGTGACAGATACATGGTTGGATGGGAGGTAGTTATACCCCTTGCCAGTGTGACAGTACATGTATGGAAGGGAGGCATTCTTACACCTTTCCAGTTGACCTCTGTTGATGATTACATGTCTGAAAGGGAGGCATTCCTACCCCTTTCCAGTTGATTCTTTTGATGATTATGTGTCTGGATGGGAGGCAGTTATACCCCATTCCAGTATTATGAATGTGACAGATGGGAGGCAATTATTCCCCATGCCAGTATTATGAATGTGACAGATGGGAGGCAGTTATACCCCATTCCATTTTTATGTATGTGACAGATGGGAGGCAGTTATACCCCATGTCGGTTGAATGAATGTGATGTAAGGGAGGCATTCTTACCCCATTCCAGTAGACCTATAGGGATGAGAGGCATTCTTACCTCATGCCCACTAATCACGATTGTTAGAAGGGAGTCATTCTTACCCCACTCCATCTATGATCTAAATTCATTTATATTTATATATATACTTGGTGACATGATCAGGTTACTTTACCAACAACGAGCCGAAGCTGGTATAACTGTCATGTGTCCCTTGGGAACCTGGACGGGTGTTATTTACTTATGTAAATCTGCTTACTTGATTCTCCATACCTGCTCACTGTTTAATGATTATACACTATCTGGATTAGGTTTGACACCAGTGGTGTCGGCCTACTGAGATTTATATCTCACACACTACTCGGGCCACCATTGCACTGGGGTACCCGAGTAGACCTTCTTGCTTGCAGGACCCAGGTTGTGTGCTGTGTTTTTTGTACCTGAGGAGTTAGGAGAAAAGGAATAAGCGGGATCTTGGGATGCTCAGGAGAACACCATCAGGCTTTTTTGTCTTTTCTTTTTGTATTGTTTGTAAAGAATCCTGTATTGTTTACTGCTTTCATAATTGTATCGTCATCTGTACATGCATGCATTGTAAACTGGCATTTGCCTCCTTTTATAAAATGGTTATTACCTGTCTTTTGCTTCTTCCTTTCAATTGTTTACTACTTCTGCTATTGAATATTATTTAATCTGATAATACCATTGTGTTATGCTGATATGAGGGTATAGTCTCCCCACTATCACCTCCTGAGACCCTCGCTGCTAGTTGGCAGCCTCTGGCGTACGGGGAGATGCGCTTGAGGCCATGTGACTTACCGGTCCAGCCACCAGTTCGATGGTAATCTGGGACGAGATGTTACAAAGTGGTATCAGAGGTGTTTCTTTTATTTTTGACTTACTGTTTTAGGATGGTAGACAAAATATTAGGAATATGTCGGCGCTTGGCTAATAGTCGTGCTTGGGACTGATCACCCCACATAAGGGAAATAACCAAGTGGCCAGGGCTGGGAATTGTTGTTCATGTTATTTTCTATTACCGTTGATATGATTCCACCTTGAGTGACTTTTTTATTTTCTACTGCTTATGGTTTATGAAATTCCATGAATTTTACCCTTGGCCTTATAGGGCAAGGAAATTTCATTTCATACATCATTATAATCACATAGGGATTAACATTCCATTCATAGTGCCATGCTATGTAGTTGCATTTTATGTTTCTTGTTGATTAGAATTGTGTGCCTTGATTACATGCCATGCCTTGTATTTATTATCAAGATGATTTAGATAGCATGTTTTGGTGATAATATTCCATGCTGTCTATCATGCTTATGTGTCGTGATTCTTTGTTATAACAGGCCTCGATGTTATCTTCTTGTAGTGACATGATTTTTTTTACATGTAATTGATGGCATGAGTGATGTCTGTTGGTTGCGATTACGACGGGAGCCAGTTTTCATTTGTAGGGTGTATGGGCGCCTTATAACTGGGAATAGGTAACCCGTGTATTCGAACCACTGTGAAAGGCTTCTAAGTTTAAAATGATAAAGTAAATTGGTTTTTATTAAAAAGGGGAGCCAAATTCTGATTTATAAAGTGTATGGGCACTTTATAGGTTGTTAGGTGGCCACCCATATACTTGGGTCGTTGTATGTGAGCATGTTAAATTCTGGGTTAGAATCTGGTTTTGATAAATGGGAGTCAATTTTCAATCCATGAAGTGTATGGGTGCTTCATTAATTAGGAAATGAAAACCCATGTTAAATGAAAAGACCATGAGGTGTCTTGAAATGGTTTTAAATGTAAGAATTGTTTGGTTTTAATTTTAAACGAATTGGTGAATGTGTAAGTGAAACTGGACCCGAGTAGGTCAGTTGGAAAGTGTTGTATGAGATGACCCAGTATGGGTGTTTAAAAGTTTGAAAATTGACTTGTTGCTTTGGGGTTTCTTTTTGAAGAACCCGAGTGGTTAAAAATTGTACCGTCGTAGGTTTCCTTTTTGTTAAATGGTTTTGTTTTTCTCAATTAGTTAATAAAGACGGGATGTCTTTGAATGTGAGTGTTTTTTTTAAAGAAAGTTTTTGTGAAACATGCTTGTTTACTTTGTTGTGCAGTTGAAACTTTTAGATGGTTAAAGTTTAAAAGAGATAAAATGTTAAGGGCTTGGTAATGGAACTCTTGGTGGTGCATTGAGACCCTAGTGTAAGGGGTAGTTTTGATATTCTCGTTGAGTTTCCTTGGAATGGGACCGTAGGTGTTTCCGTAGGAGTTGTTTTCTTTAGCGGTGGCTTGATGATTTGATTTTGAGCCTAGAGACTTTGTTTCGCGCAACCCAGTGTTAGGGTCGATGTTTGATCTTCGTAAGGAGCTAGCCCGTGGTTGGTATCAGCCTTATTATTTTAATGCCTTTCTTGTACCGTGGGTTTTTAGACGTTTGGGCATCGTTTTCCCTTGAAGGACTTTCAGTTTCCAATGACGCCCTTGTTCGAACGGGTGGTCATGCTTCTTTTGATCTTGTTAAGGGATTGATAATCATGTAATGCTCTGTAGACATGCCTTGAGAATGGTTGGTTGCTAGTTTGTTGTTTGACTCCTTAGGTAGTGGATGATTGGGTATGTTTTCAACTATATAAACGGTCGTATGGGGAAAATGATGTTTGGATAAATATCTTGTGTTGCGGTGTACGGTATTGGGTCATCTCCATGGTAGAGTGACATGAGCGTTTGAGAATCAAGTTGTCCCAATGCTCGGGATGATATTCAGAAGACACGGGTGGTTGACATGTCGGTCTTGTTGTTTTGGATTTCTTGTGCGTTTCGACGTGGTAATCATGGCTCGGAGGAGAAAAACACATCCTTTTAATTGTTATGAACTATTTTGCTTATTAGAAGCTAGTATTTTCTTCTTTTGGTGACACCGACTCTTCTAAGGTGGGAAGCGTTGTGTCGGTTTAGTGAATCATTTTCTTACGGGTAGAAGGAACAGGTCAAGATGGACCATTTGGGAATGTTCGTGTTTGTTTGAATGCCTTTGAGGATTGTAGGTGTCGTTATGCATCGATGATTTCTCGGAAGCATGACTTTGATCTGGTTGGCGGTGTATGCAACCCCTTTTGAGAAACACCATTGGTCGTGGAGGACTTCGGTGGTAAATCTTGAACAATCACGGAATGCCTTGGGTGGGAAAAAGGCATTGTGATCGGTTTAGAATTCATGATGTGTCGACAGGTGAAGCCGAGTTCCTTCCTTAAAGTCGATCAGTTGAGGTTCGATTGTTCTTCTTTCTAGTAGTCTAGTATAATTAACTGGAATCTGTTCAAACCTCTTAGTGTATTCTGTTTAGAAATGAGCATGTCCCATATCTTATCCTCATCCAAGATGCACTAAGAGAGTGTCGGTCTTACCCGCGCTAATGCTTTGAAGCCGTTGGGCTTGATCGGATGGTTCTATTTCAGCGTTGCACATGGGATGCGTGGTTTCTTGTGTGGTTTGATCTTGGAAATGTCATCGGAAGTCGGGTGTAGGCTTCGTTGAACATGTTCGTGCTAAACGTAAGGTGCCTTGGAGAAAGGCATTGTGGTTTTGTTTGAAATACGTCGGCCGTTTAGGCTGAGCATTCTTGTAAATAGTCAGCTGAAGATGGATTGACTCAGGATTCTTGTTTAATGTCTATGGTCAGTGACATACCATTCTCTAGCACTTCTTCAGGTAGAGGTGAGTGTGGTTCGTGTCGGCTGATGCCTAATATGAACGAACAGCTCGACTTGGGCCTTGATTTCGATGGGGAATAGACAGTTTGATCTATTTAAAATCACACTAGAAGCATCGTGCGAATGCTTGGGGCGTGATTTAAAAGTTAATTCCATCAGTGGTCTGAACTGTAGTTTGTAGTTGGTTGCTTAACGTTAGAAATCTAAGGTGGAAAGTACCTATGGTTGGATGCTTGGCGAGATGACGACGGGTTCGTGTCTCTGGGTAGATGGGATCAGGAAGAGTCGTCTTAGTGTTTCATTTGGGAAATGAGTGTTGGCTCGAGTTTTGGTGGATTAAGTGTTGTAGGGTTTAATGGATGCTTAAGGGTGTGTTGGATGTTTTTGAACACAATGTGATTGGTTGAACAAATCTTCACGACCCTTGTAGGTTGGGTGATGTGTATGTTGTTCTCGAAGGCTTCTCGGGGATGGGAAGTTCTAAGGTGGGAAGGTTGTAATGACCCGCCACTATTGGAAATTTAGGATATAGCCACGGTTTAAAACTGTGGATATAGGTCCTCAAACTGTGGCTATAGGTAATAGCCATGGTTTGAGAAACCGTGGCTAATTTTGGCGTGGCTATAGGCCTAGACTTATAGCCACGGTTCTAAACCGTGGCTATAGGTCTTCAGCCACGGTTCAAACCGTGGCTATAGGTATACAACCACGGTTCAAACCGTGGTAATATCTCTATATCCAAGGTTTAGAACCATGTCTATACTAGAGGAGGGATACAGTTTATTTCCACGGTTAGAAACGGTGGCATTAGACCTTTAGTTATGGTTTGTAATCGTGGAAATAGACTTATATCCACGGTTAAAACCCGTGTCTATAGGGTCTGGAAAACAATAAAAAATAGCCCCCCACCCCCCTGCACACCCCCCCTGCAGTATCCCACCCCCCTGCAAGCCCCTCCCACCTGGACATTAGACACCCCCCCCCCCCACACACACACACCCTGGACACCCCCTAGACACACCCTAGACACCCCCTGGACAGACCCTGGACACCCCCCCCCCCCCCCCCCCCCAGAGAGACCCAGGACACCCCCGGACCCTGGACACCCCCCCAGACAGACCCTGGACACCCCCCGGACAGACCCTGGACACCCCCCAGACAGACCCTGGACACCCCCCCCCCACCAAACAGAACCTAGACACCCCCCAGATAGACCCCAGGACACCCCCACCCCCAGACCCTGGACACCCCCCAGACCTAGGACAGATCCCCTGGACATCCCAGACATCCACTCCCCTGAACAGCCACCCCCCACCCTCCTGGACAGACCCTGGAACCCCCCCCCCCACCCTAGAACCTGGACACCCCCCAGACCCCCCACTCCCCTTGAAAGACCCCCCCATCCCACCCTCCTGGATAGACCCTGACCCCCCCCCCCCCCCAAACCTACACACCCCCCAAGACCCTGGACAGATCCCCCTGGACACCCCACCCCTTGCACCTCCATTGCCAGTTACCCCCCTCCCCCTGCCAGCCCCCCTACCATTCCCCTCCCCCTACTAATTCCCCCCCTCCCCCTTCCAGTTCCCCCCTCCCCCCTTCTAGTCCTGCCCCCCCCCCCCCCAGCCCCCCCCCCCCAGAACCTATACACCCCACCCCTTGCACCCCCCTTTCCAGTTACCCCCCCTCCCCCCTACAATTCCCCTCCCCCTGCTAGTTTCCCCCCCTCCCCCTGCTAGTTCCCCCCTGCCAGTCCTGCCCCCCTCCCCAAAAAACCTAGACACCCCCCCCCCCAAACCCCCTGGACAAACCCCCCCAGATAGACCCTGGACAGACCCCCCCCCCCCCCCCCCCGACCCTGGACACCCCCCCCCCAGAACCTGGACACCCCTCCCCTTGCACCGCCCTTCCAGTTACCCCCCTCCCCCTACCAGTCCCCTCCCCTGCTAATCCCCCCCCTCCCCCTGCTAGTTCCCCCATCCAGTCCCCCCCCCAGAACCTGGACACCCCACCCCTTGCCAGTTACCCCCTCCCCCTACCAGTCCCCTCCCCCCTACTAGTCCCCCCCTTCCTTCTAGTTCCCCCCTTCCAATCCTACCCCCCCAAAAAAAATTAGACACCCCCCATACCCCCTGGACAAACCCCCCCAGATAGACCCTGGACAGACCCCTAGGACAGACCCCCCCAGACCCTGGACACCCCCCAGAACCTGGACACCCCCCCCCCCAGACCCTGGATAGATCCCCCTGGACCCCCCCCCCAGAACCTGGAAACCCCACCCCTTTCACCCCCCTTCCAGTTACCCTCGTCCCCCCTACCAGTATTTCGAGAAACCAAACCAACAGAAAAGCAGATTTATGCATTGAAAACCCAACAGCAGCCCTTGATGACATCAAGGAAAACAGAAAATCTGTTAACAGTAGAATGGTCAGATTTGAGTAACTCGATTGAGGAACTTAAATAGCAGCAGGGGAAATTAGAGGAGCGGAGAGAATCGTTGCATGTTAACCATGAAAATATTCTTGATCAGTTCGAGTGTCTGGAAAAACTGGAGAATGTGAAACTAGTTTTGGATAGTTTAGTTGTAGTCGAGATGGAGAATTCTGGTTTGGGTGGTAGTCGGCCGAGAGTATATGCAAAAAACTCAGTGAAGTAGAAGCCTAAGGTGGATTCACCGGCATGTGTGCCTTCATATCTTAAAATCAATGGTGAGTATCCTACTAGTGTGACTCGTTTTGGATGGTTCAAGCGGTGTGCTGATCTGATATTTAAGAATTCTCATGAGAAGCTTGCACAGAGCAATGATGGAATGCCTTCGATATCTGAATTTAAAGATGAATGTTGTGCCACAGTGGAACATTTAAATGAATCTAATGGATTTTAAGAACAAAAGTTGGATGAAAATGGGGAGGAAGGAAATGGTGAAGTGAAGGAGTGGGTGAATGAGCCGAAATTAATACTTGAAGTTCCTTCTACTGTTAAAGAAGTTTTGAATTTGAACTTGGGAGTTAAGGCTGATGCAATTAAAGGTTCTTCCCATTCACATTCTGAGCCAGGGTTTTATGTAGACAAGAGAAAGAGAGATAAGGGAACCTTTTCCAGTAAAGGTGTTGATTCTCCTTCCAGGTGGTTAGCGAATAAGAAGAATAGGAAATAAGGTGAAGATGCAAGCCAGAATATATTTGAATACATAGCTGCTGACAGGTACTAGTCCTCATGTGGTGATAAGTATGGTTGTTTAACGGGCTGGGCAAAACCTGACATAGACTGGGCCTGGGATAAAAAAAAGTGTGCATGGTCTGGTTTTCATGTGGACTAGCATAGCCGACTGGTCCACTTAGCCTGCAAGATTTTTTGGGTTTGTTTGTTCTTTCTCATCTATAAATCAGATTTTTTCTAATCCTAATCCATTCTGTTAATTTGGCCCCACACTACTGCCAATTATTGTCTCCACATGTATTCTTACTTGGTCCTTTACTGGTCCAATTATCTGTTCATCTCCTTGTAGAGTTGACCGGAAGGGTGATTCCATGGGCCTGTTGCCGATTAGAAATGCAGCCTTAGCATGGCTGATTGGGAGAAGTTGAATTGGTTTTGGTGACAGTCTTCTTCATTGAATAAAATCATGTACAAAAAGAATCAATTTTCAGTTGTAAGTTTTTCCTAGCTTTGTGGGGCCTAGTTTAGTGATTTGGTGTTGATTTTGGTGCTTGTGTTGTGATTGGGTTGTTTTTATGGTGTATATTGTTTCTCAGATCTGTTCATTTTCTGGGTGTTTGTACTTCTGATATTAATACATCATTATGTTTCAGGTTTTTTAAACTTTTAATTTTTTTTAGTGTACCTAAAAACCCATTGAAAGAGAATACAATAGGGAATTCATCTAATAGATTCTGTGTGTGGGAAATTTTGTACTTGCATCTTTACTTGTCCATCCAAGCAGGTACCCAACTCTAACCTCACCAAAAATGTTGAACCCACACTGGGTAGGAGGGATACAATATCTCCACCTATTCACATAAAAGGCAATGATTACATCTTAAGCACTGCAACTAAGCACAATTTTGATCAAAATCTACAAGATATGGTTGAACCCAGCTGCTTAGATATGATTTATGGACAGAACCAAAAACCCTCCCTACTGACTTCTACTGCTACTCAAGAGATAATAAATGGGACCATAAATCAGACAAATGTCTTAGGTTCCCTTCCCTCTATTCAAACAATGACACAATCAAATATCTCCAAGGTTAATTCTGGTACTAAAGCCTTATAATATTTTAAATTTGTAAATGAGAATACACCTGCGGTGTAAGTTCCTCTACAAATGCAAGATAACAGTGACTCTGGTGATCAGAAACAGTGTCCCACAGATGCTTTGGACACTGTCTAGGCACCCTATGTAACAGCTACTTCTGCTGTGGAAGTGATTCCAGGTATGTTGCTTCCCACTTTTCCTCATTCAACTACTCAAGATGTAGGAAAAGATTGTACTGATCCCTTGATTCAATGTAATTTGACCTCTATGGAATCAAATCTAAATACTTCTCACCCTAATCACATTAAATCTTTCAACAGTCCTAATGAGATGGAGACCACTGGTTGTCCTATAAATTCCGGGAGTCCTAATATTAGTCCAATGTCTGTTCAGGCTAAGACACAAACCAAACATACTAACACTGATAAACAAGATTCCATAACTCCATAACCTGTAAAACATACAAAATCACTCCCTCGGTACAGGGCCCCTTCCTTATGCAGGCACTTCTTGAATCCACCAGGAAGAGGCACCTTACATCAGTTCTAGACGATGTCAAACAGCAGGATATAGATGCTTCAAAGGACCCAGGTACTCCTACTCTTCATTCTATTAATTTACCTTTTGATGGTGTTCAATATGTAGATAATAATAACTGTTCTGAACATCCTGGTATTCTGTTAAATAAACAAAACACCACTTCTTTAATTCTATGTAATACAAACAGAACAGACTCAATTATGAATGCTTCAAGAAATGAAACTACAAAGAAGAACCCTGTCACTACAGACAACGAACAGGAACAGACCACTAACAATAATAATGCTCAAAACATTATAAGGTCTTCTAGAAATAAATGCTCTGGAAAGAAGAAAAAAGGGAGTTATAACTCCAAAAACAGGTTTAAATGAAGATTATTTTTTGGAATTGTCAGGGTATTGCCAACTCTGACACGTTTAATGTTCTAAAAAGAATTTTTAACACTCACCATCCCATGTTATTTTCTATTGATGAACCAAAAATTGCTTATTCTTCTAAATACTCTCAATTGTGTCAACACAATTATATCTTTACTGGCGCAATCTCAAATACCTACAATGCTGAATCTCTATGGATTGTTTCGCACTCTTTCAAATTGTTCACACCTTTAATGTTGTTGATCAAATATTTACTTGCAATTTTAATACTGATGGCATACACCTCTTCTGCTCTTTTTTCTATGCAAAAAATAGATACCAAGAAAGGATAACTCTTTGGAATGACCATTCTTACCTAAGCACTAATATTAATGACCCTTGGTTTATTCTTGGAGACTTCAATGTCATTCTCAACTCAAGTGAGAAAATTGGACCTTCTCATGCCTCTATTTCCACGAGAGAATTTAAAGCCTCGATTAAAGACAAAAATCTCATTGAAATTAATCTCACTGGTGTGAAATACACTTGGTACATAAAATAGTACAATAGAGTGGTCGCTTCCAAATAAGATAGAGCCCTCACGAATGTACATGCTTTAGAAAGAGGTTAAGCATGCCCTTTTTTCTCTAAATCTTGAGTGTGGATGGTCCTGATGGGTTCAAAAATTAATTCTTTATGTTCTACTGGGACATAGTTCGTGATGATCTCCTTAATGCTATGAGGGAGTTCTTTAACCATGCCTCAATGCCCTATGGAATAAACTCTAATTTTATTGCCCTGATCCCAAAGAAGGAAAATGTTGTTGGTGTAAAGGATTTCAGACCTATTGCTATAGGGAATACCTTTCCAAACATCATTAGAAAAATTATTGCAGGTGGGGCTATTTTGCAGGTGTCAGATAGCTGGAGTTGTTGGTTGGGGCTGTTTTGCAGGTGGTAGAGGACTGACATGAGTGTTTTACAGGAGGCTGGGGGTGGTGGCTGGTGTGGTGGCTGGTGTGGGCTGGATTGCAGGTGGTTGGGGGCTGGTGCGGGCTCGAATGCAGGTGGAAGGGGGCTGGAGCAGGGCCCAATCATGGCCTGACCACGGTGTGACCGCGGTGTTACCGCGGCGTGACTGTGGCATGTTGTCCCGGTCCAGTGACATCCGCGGGGCAACATCTTCCGACCAAGAGTGAAGGGAGCGAGAGGAGGCGGGGAAAAATTCCGGTCGTCGCCCCACCGGCAGAAATTGTGATTAGTCAGTCTCAACATTGATCACAAGACTCATGGAATACTATCACTACGAACCGACGTAGGGTGTCATCCTAGAGCAGGGCCAAATCACGGCGTGACCGCGGCGTGACCACGGCGTGACTATGGCGTGACCGTAGCGTGTTGGCCCGGTCTAGTGACATCCATGGGGTAGCATATTCTGTCCAGGAGCGAAGGGAGCAAGAGGAGGTGGGGCAACATTCTGGTCATTTCCCCGCTGGCAGAAACTGTGATTAGTTAGTCTCAACATTGATCACAAAACTAATGGAATATTATCACTGCAAACTTTCGCGGGATGTCATCCTGTAGCAAGGCCAAATCACGACGTGACCGCAGCGTGACCATGGCTTGACTGCGGTGTGATCGCGGTGTGACCACAGCGTGACCGCGATGTGCTGGCCCGGTCTAGCGACATCCACGGGGTGGCATCTTCTGGCCAGGAGCGAGAGGAGGTGGGGAAAAATTCTGGTCATCGCCCCATCGGAAGTAATTGTGATTATTCAGTATCAACATTGATCACAAAACTCATGGAATACTATCACTGTGAACTATTGTAGGGTGTCTTCCTAGAGCATGGCCAAATCACGGCGTGACCGCGGTGTGTTGGCCCGGTCCAGTGACATCTGTGGGGCAGCATCTTCCAGCCAGGAGCGAAGGGAGCAGGAGGAGGTGGGGAAAATAAACTCTATATGTTTCTTAGATAGGTCAAGCTATACAAACAAAAAATAATGAATGATATGTTTCCCTTTAATCATCTTCTGATCAACCTAAAATATTTCCAAGAATTTTTCAGCAAATAGTAAGAAAAGAAGAATTTTAAAAAGGCAAATGCAATCTGATAATCTAAATCCATTGGGATGAAAACCGAGAGTCTCTCCTAGAGTGAAAAATTAGGTTCCAATGGTAGAGGAAACATGGTTAATAGTTGAAAGAACATGAATATTTGGACAAAGACAAAGTCAGATCCACCACTTCATGCAACCTAAGAAAGAATCAATGAGAACTCATTGAGGGAAAATATTTGAAAAATACTGAAACATTCTAGTTAACCTGAATACCAATGATCGATCTTGAAAGAAGTGATTGCAAAATTGATTCATGTCGAACCCCAGGAAAAAATGCGTAGAAGAAAAAGGTAAATGAGACTTCAAGGTATCGAATAATAGATAATGCGTAGGAATACCAAGAGGAATACCCCCATGGGATCAGAAAAATCACAGGTTACATAACATGTAATCTGACATTACTAGTACTGTGGGACCCCTGGTCTATGGAACTGGGCTTTTGGTTGGATTTAAATATCACATGCCATGTGACATGGTCACACAACATAGGACCCATCTTAAAAGTCTAATGGCACTTAAAGAGTGTCTTGGTTCAAACAACTATTTTAATAAAAAGAGGGAAACCCCCTATAGGAATATAAAACGGGTCAAGTACGATGTGTGATTTATGAGTAACAATTACATCAAGTATAAGGAAAACATTAATGCAATAATGATAAGCAAGGTATACCACTTTGAGTTTTTGCAGACAACGCACCTCCATTGGAGGGGTTTTATTACAAAACCATGACTTGTTTATCAAACGAAACAATTATCTTAACTAACACTTATTCAAGAATTGAAATTTAATATAAACATGAAGAATTAGGAAGGAAAATAAATGCAATTTAAAACATTCTTGAATTAAAGAGGCCAGGAGAGGGACCCTACCTCAACCTCAAGGTGTGTTTTCTTTTGACGATGAAAACTCAAATATTACTTTTTTTCCGCTTTCACGCATATGAAACTTCACATATATATAAGGACACCTATCCCCTATGTACATATTTTCATGGAAAAATACACATAAGGGGGTCCTTAGATATATATTTATACTTGTATATACCCCTTTACACTTACACATGTATGCATTTTTCATATCCATATATAAGCACACCTAGACCCAATATATATATTCATAATGCCATGAGTGAATATATATAAAGGGGGAACTTATATATGTATATTCCTACCTATTAATACACATGTAAGCCTTCTTCAACGGTGACTCGAATCCACCTCAACGAAATCCAAAACGCACTTCAAAAATATAAGGAACCCAGAAATCACAAATGCCCTAATTAAAATTGGTCCAAAGAATAAAAACAGAATAAACCTTACTCAAATCCGATGTTGAACTCATTGTCATCGATGGTGGTGGATAGAACTAACCTCATTATAAGAAACCACTTATAAGAAAATAGTGGGAAAAAATGAGATATAACAACTTCTTATATATATGTGATCAATGTGTCAACTGTACATGATAAATGATACATGAATCCATAACCAACAATGAACAAATAATATTGAGATTGATATGTACATCCCAATACTAAATAACATGATCATTAATAAACCTTTTTATTTTTCAAACATAACCTTCAATTTCCTATTCAAAAATCAAAAATCACCAAAATATTGGAATAAAGTAAACTTCTATCAGCACTTAAATGCGAAAAATAGAGATTAGACATTGTTCTTAACCTATAAAATCCATTCCTTGAACAAGAGTTTGTTGTTTTTCTTTTCAACAATAATACAATAAACCTTTTGTATATTTATTTCACAATATCATTGTTACAAAAGAACGTTCAATAAAAAGGTAGTTTAAAATACTTGTATATTTATGGCTATTATAATCCCCTATAGTGATAGTATTGGGAAATGAGTAACATGGTAATCCTCTGGTGATAACAGCGGAATGATTCAATTATTTAACTCCTAATTTTTTAAAAATAAAAAACAGGTCTTATGTTTTCATCAAAATCCCTTGCCGTTATAAAGACCTATAACTGACACAAAATACATGCTCTCATAAATACTTGGCCAACCAAGGAATATCCTTGCATTCACCAAGCTTACATCTGCACCAATCACCCCTTTTAATACTTTTTTAGAAAATAATTTCAATACACAATTAAAAATACAATTACTCACCCAATTCTCAAGGGCGCAACCCACCCCAGAAATGATTCTCCATTACCTACACATATGCATGAGATGCTCACCACTAACTGCATTAAATTAACAAAAATCACAACATGCTTGTTAGTGATACATTTTAATCAAAAACAAAAATTGTCCAAAATCCATATCATGATTAATTATGTAAACATTTCTCAACCAAAATTGTCAAGTTCAATAACTTCACCATTTCGAATGTTGTCTCCACCATTCCTATTTTTTAAAGCTCACACACCATTGCCGTCAAAAATATTCTACCGAATTGGCAGCAGTTTTTCATTACCTACATTAAAATCAAAATGACCGACAAGAAATTGGGAAAACTTATAACGAACCATTATCATAAAAAACATTGAAAACAAAGTAGAAACATGAACCTGGATGTTTGTTTATACTTCCAAAAACAGTATGATTCGATCTTCAATAGGTTCATGAGGTGTTTTCCCACTTTTTTCCTGCCCAAAAAACATGAGAAAAATGCTATTAAATAGTAAAATAACTAAAGGAAATAAAATAAAAGAAAAGGGAAATGAATTTTTAGGTTTAAAATCTCGAACAGGGGCTATTGTTAACCTGTCCACAGCTACACCCCTCCACCCTACCCCCTCCCCCCTACCCCCTACCCCCCTCCACCCTGCCCCCTTTCCCCCCTCCATCCTACACCCTACCCCTGCCCCTTTCCCCCCTCCACCCAGCCCCATAGCCTGCACAGCCCCCCCTGCACCCCCCCCCCCCCCTTCCCCCTTCCCCCCTCCACCCTGCCCCCCTCCACCCCTCCACCTTGCACCCTTCCCCCTGCCCCCTGCCCCCCTCCACCCAGCCCCCTAGCCTGCACAGCCCCCCTACACCCCCCCCCCCCCTGTACCCTGCCCCCTACCCCCTGCCCCCTGCCCCCTGCCCCCTGCCCCTGCCCCTGCCCCCTGCCCCTTCCCCCTGCCCCCTGCCCCCTTCCCCCCTCCACCCTGCCCCTATCCTGCACAGGCCCCCCTGCACCCCCCTTCCATCCATTCCCAGTTGATAAATAATGTTTTTGTATTATGTACAAGTGTTTTATGAACCAAATTTTCCTATGATACTAAATATTTAGATCCTTGAATATATTATTATGTTATTTATCTTAAAAATTCTGTAATAGACATGTACAAATAGGTTGGTTTTCTATATGTTGACATCCCAATGTCCCTTTACATGCTTTTACATGAATATTATAACAAATACCATTATAAGCACAATACATTATTGAGTAAATATCATTGTATACATTAAAATTCCAACACCTGAGGAATATGGAACTTTCTCTATGTATTGTCACTCTTCTTCCATTGTGAGTTCCTATGCCTTGGTCAAGTTGAAGTGGCATGCAAGATGGGTAGTCATTGTTTCTCATCTATTGATGCCCAACCTTTTTATGATCCTATTGATATTCTCCTTTTGGGTTATTACTAAACCTACATTCTTATTATCTATTTCTATACTTATCCACAACGCTCTACTGGTTCCCTTCATCGGACGATCGTGCTACCGAGGTTTATTTGCATCATACACCTCGTGTTCAGCAACGGCACACTCAGACACAACTCGTTAGATGGGGTGCGCACCCCTAGGTGGCTTCCTGAATTGTTTTTTGGGAAGGGCAAAAAAAAGAGTGAGTGCGGAGCTTGATATTTCCATTGAAAAAACAAGGGGAGATAAACAGGGTATTCCGAGTTTTTGTTTTGGAGGAGAGTATTTCTCTCACGAGATGATGAAGATATCAAGAGATGAGGTGCTCCAGCAACTCTAGAAGCTTCAAGCGACTCTCATATCGATCCAAAAATGTCGGCTAGACCATGAACTGGTGATGACTTACAGAACGACAGTTCGAGAATTCCTTGAAGCTGTAGGACGTCGCCGAGAGCTGATGCCGCAACTCGAGAAAAATGTCTAGGAAAAGTTATTAGACCATCAATTTTCTTCTGGGCTGCAGGTACAACCCAAAGATCTCCTAGAGCCACCTCCACTGCCTCACTCCTTAGCACTGCCTGCAGTACATCCTGGGATGTCTAGTGATTTAGAGGTGCAGAAGCGTGTTTCACTCATGACATTGTCTTATCTGGTGGCAATGGTGGATTCAATTACACCGGATATGACAGTTCAGTCCTGGGTTGATGACTGAGATGCACCAATTGGGAATTTAGGAATTTTGAGACGGAGGAGGGATTTGGGTTCTAGATCTGTAGAGAAGGACCACATCATATTTGCGAGCATGATGGATGACGAATATGGGATATTGCTTGGCACCAAGTGCGTGCAAGATGTTTTTTCAAGGACTTCAACAACAGAGTCCTCCATTAGAAGTGCTGGGCATCTAGAAGATGTATTTTACTTCTCAACACATATGCGTATGAAGAATAATTTGGAAGATCTCCTGACTCGTTTTCATATAGGACACCTTTCCCCAGTCTTGATGACAAGACTACTTTTCAAGGTGGTGCGAGTGATAAACACCTGACTATAGGAGAGTGAGGGTAAAAACGTCATTATAGTCAAGGAATATTATTTGTTAGAATGTGGCTAGTATTTTGCTAGGATGGGAGCACGTGAAGGTAGGGGGAGCTATTATAAATAAGTATCAAGGGGGTGAGAGGAGCCAGGGAGAATTAACCTACAATCAGCTTCAGCTTGGATTGACTTTCTGGCTGGGGCGAGGAGCACTTTCCCTCTCGAAGTGTCCTCTTCATTCTTCTTCAACTCCATTGTAGTTATCTGATTCTATTCACAGATATATATATACAAGAATTCTTCTGCTCTTATCACACTCTTTCACTATTCATTCAGTATTTTCTTTCTCTGTTTTAGTAGTTTAGGTTTTAAATAAGCCCTTAGACTCTTATCTATCTTCCATGTGGTTCAACCCTAGTTTCCACTATCTAGTAAGAGAATGTGATATAAATTTTATTTGATAGTACAAATGACAAGCTATCAAAAATCTGGCTTCATTTCCGGGGAAGGTTTGGTGCTGAGTGTCTAGGGTAAAAAAACAAATAAAAAAATCACTACTATTTTTGGACCAGAAATTCTTAAAACTACCTTTAGAAATTGTTTCTATCTGCTGCAGTTGCATTTACATCTGTATTTCTGTGTGAATTTTCTGTTGTAGAATCTGTTTTCCTTTTAATAACAGCTTTGAAATTTTTCTAAAATGCATAGAATAACTAGTCAGAGACATAATCACCATAGGATCTTGATCACCAATTTCATTAAAGGGTAGCAAGGAGAGCTTTAATGATCCATGAGATAGATTTAATGAATTTCTTATTCAATTTCGAGACCATGGTTTTTCCTTGAGAGTCTTCTTACATTCCTTTTTGATGGATTAAATGATGACGAGAAACACGATTTGAAAAAATTCACTCAAGGGTTTCATGCGTATCACAGTGATGAGAAGTTATGGAAATTTTATGTTGATCTAGCTAGAAAAGATAGGAATAAATCCCAACTTTTTAATGATAAAATCTTATTTTGGATTCTTTGAATGAACAATTGTTAGATCTAGTGATTAGTGAAAGACACAGATTCTCTGAACTTATCAAATATGAAATCTCTAAATTTGAGGAAAGAACTATGAACTTGAAGTAGATTTGTGAAAAAAATGATCAAATTTCCAACACTTTTAAGATTTTAAGAGATAAAATATTTCAAGAAACTCAAACTACAATTCAAGATTTACAAAATCAAGGAGGAAAAATTGATCAAAATCTAGAATTTTAAGAGGTTCAGATAAGTGATCTTGCTTTGGAAGACAAACCCACCTCCAAAATCTGAAAATGAGGTAGATAATAAAATGTTTGTGGAGTTTGTATTAATAGAAGATTAAAGGGAAATATTCGGACATTTCTTGATAAAAAACTTTATATTTTCCACTGATTTGGGAACCAGGTTAGCTGAATTTGTTTTTGAAGATGAGATAAAATTGTAAAAGGATTTTAAATTCATTTTAAATTCCCATAAATCTTTTCAAACTAAACTTGAAAACCCTCTTCTTGGATTGTTTTTTCAAAACTCAGCCACTTTCACATTTTTTATTGAAAACTCAGAGGTGAAAAATGTGGAAGCTTCAAGAGGGTATGGAAATCATCAGTTATTGAAAAATTCCAGAACTGGACAGCATGCTTTCCATCATTTTTAAAGGGTACATTCATGGGTATTTTGCAGATGTTGAGGGATTTAGTTTTATCTCTAAATATCATGAAGAAGAAATAAATAAATTCTCACCTAAAAATGAATGGACAAAACATATATGGTGGTTTATAGATAAAAAACTACACCCCCAAGTGACTATGGATATCTTTTTAGCAGTTTCCAGTTGGGGACTTTAAACCTATCATTGCATGAGAGGAAACTCATAGTTTATTATTATTATTATTTTGCTTCTTTTTTTTCAAGTAAAAATCCCTCCATGTTTTATTGATCTTCTCTCCCTTATCTCCCATTTCTTTCATCAATGACTTGGATTCATTGTTATAACTTCTCACCTTTTAACTTGGATTTATTTTTTTTTACTTTCATTGGTTGGATTAAATTTTAATCTTTTTCACCCTTGTTAATGGATAGGAAAATAAGATAATTTTTTAGGAGAGTTTCTAACTTTTCTATTATAAAGAAAAGAACCAACTACAAAGGGAGTCCTCTTGATCATTTATACTGAATTTAAACTATTTAAGTTAATGCACAATGCGTTGAATATGATTACTTGAATTCCCAATAATGTCTCCCCATGTGGAAAAATCCATCTATTCAAAAACATGGTTATAAACCCCTTCCGCAGAAAGCTTGGGGATACCTCTAGTCTCAGTCATTGGCCCCATGTGGTATACTACCTAGATTCATGGATGGCCCAATAAAATATTATTCTATCGTGAACCAATTAGGAAGAGCATCGATGAGGGTGTATAGTAGTTGGTTGAGACCTGTTGTGGTAGAGAAATATATTAATCCAATCCTTAAAAGAAACAAGTGATTGTAGGTTCAGATACTTCCTTAACTTATCCTTAACAATGGTGAGAAAATCCCTTTCCAATATCAAATCTCGTGAGTTGTCATCCCAAACATCTTTAACTGGAAGAGTTTCTTCATACATCTCCCAAAGAGGAGGTATTCCACCCAATCAATAAAAATGCCAAACATCAATCCCTACTTTTCCAGGGGAAAAAGGAAGGAATTAGTTCTAGGAAACCAATGGATAATTAGCTCTTTAAGTTTTTATTGATGATACATGATGAAATGAGAAGTCCATACTACCTCATAAAGATAGATAACAAGTAACTGGTCAGAGAATTATGATCATCTCTTCCTAACATAAAAATATCATGCACATTCATCATAGCATTTACCTCTAGGTCATAAGTCCCACTTAGAGATCCAACCACTTGTAAGAGAATTCAAGTAGGAGATGAGTGTACTCAAATAAATTTGATCAATTGGTTGGTGGAAAATATTTAAACCTTCTAGATCTCGAGGGGAGTTAACAAACATATAGGATAACCCATGGAGGAGTGGTAAAAAAATTAAGTATCTTTAGAAATAATTGTTTGAATAAAATCAAGGGTATATGACAGTCAGTAAGATGAAAGATTATAACCATGTGAAGAAGTGTAAACATCATCCAGTATACTGAATCCATTCAAATAAATTCAGTTTGATAGGGGATATCTCTTAAGTTCATGAGGTATAATCCCTTTAAAATCCTTGTTGGCAGATAACACATCATAATGTGGGTTGAAATTTAATTCCCAGTAATCATATTACTATGTATGGTTACATTGGAAGATTTCTATGAACTGGAATCCACCTATATGAACACAAGAAACACATATATTTTATTATCAATAATTCTTATATCACCATCACTGTGTATGGTTCCCTTATACGTTCAACATCATCACACCAATATTCCTTCAATTTCTACTCATGCTCTACCCATGTCTTCTATAAATACAAGAGGAAGAGAGATCTAAATAACCATCACATGAAATTCAAATCATAGTATAATCCTAAAATCAGAACATTGATAAAATAGTGTGGTATAAAATACCTATGTGGATTGGAAGCTAGCAGAAGGGTGTCGTGGTGAGAGAGGTCTTCGGGGAGGAGGGTGCCGCTGTGAGAGAGGTTTTTGGGAGGAGGGAGTCACGGTGAGAGTGTTTGTCAGAGAGGAGGGCACCGCGGTGAGGAGATGACGGGGAGGAGAGGTCGGGGAGGAGAAGTCTTTGGGGAGTAGGGCACCGCGGTGAGGAGAAAATGTCGGTGGGGAGAAGTCATCGGGGGAGTAGGGCGCCACGATCAGGTGAGGTCGGGGAGGAGGGAGACACGATTAGGTGAGGTCAGGGAGGAGAACTCGTCGGGAAGAGAAGAAGCAGGGAGGAGAAAGAAGTCGGGAGGAGCATGAGAGTAGAGAATCGGGGACCCCGATATCAAATTGGAAAACATGTTGTATACCCACGGTTATTAAATTAAACCATTTTAATTAGGAAGATGTATAAATAGACCAATAAAATAGTGGCTATAGGTTCATGGATATAGCTATGAACCCGACTAAAACCCGAAGGAATTTAAACTTTTTCGATTACTGAACGGGTTGTTTTTAAAACTGATCTTCAGAATGAAATTCCAAGAGTTGAAATGCTTTTTTGTTTTGGTTTTGTGCTTGGGAGAAGGACCGATCAGTTTCCCAAGTGACTCGGCAAGTTTCATATGTTCCAGACCCTAGTTTTTAAGGGATTGCAGAGGGCGCACGGTTGGCGCACGGGTTGACCAAACTGTGCGGCTCAAACCATGCATCCTAAATTAGGTGGGCAGTGGCTTGCGCACTGGCTGCACATGGTTTCCCAAACTGTGCGCCTAGCCCATGAAATGGGTGTCTTGGAGGTAGTATACTCTGCACGGTTTGCGCACGGTTTGGAAAACCGTTCGGGTCAAACCGTGCACTTGGGTGAGTTTAGGTTTTTGTTTAAAATTTAAAATAAAAGAAAATAAATAAAAACCAAAACTAAAAGACTCTCCCTCACCCTCACTCAGCCCGCATGACACACAAGGAGGGGATCCCCCATTGAGTCACACGACACCCCCTCCTAAGGCCTCCTCCTTCCTCCATTTTCTTCAGATTTTCTCTTGGTTTCTTCTCCGATCCTCCATGTTAAGTTCCCTCCTTCCCTCTCCTCTTGTTTTCCGGCCGGATTTTGGCCTCTCTGTTGACCCGCGGGATTCGGATGAACCCTAGGTATTGTGTATTTCTTGATTATTGTTTTTCCTTCGTGTTAGGGTTGTTCCAAGGTTGTCTTGGGACCCTTGGGTTCAGGTTTAGGAATCTGCCGCTGAAGGCGAGGCGGATACAGTCGTTTTTGGTTGCCGGCTTTCGTTCAAGGTAAGGGTTTTACCCGTGGCTTGTTTTCGCAGCTTCTAATCTAATGCCTTAGTTGTTTTAAAGGGTCCTGGTATGTTTTCCTTAGTGTGTTGGTGGGTTCTTGTTGGTTTCTCTTTGCTGAAGCTTAGGCGGATCTTAGTTAGAAATCACCAAGAGCTAGAGTGGATGGATGGATCCACCTGGAGTTAGGGTCCCTCTCCTTGAATTTAAATTTAGGTAAAGTAATAGTGAGTTTAGTATTGCATTGCCTTATCATTTTAACTATGAAAGTTTAGTTCTAATTAAATGCTTCTTTGAAAATAGTTTGAATTGCAGGAATCAGATAAAAATGGTTTCTTGGTCGCTAAACTAATGGTTTAATAATAAAATCTCTCAATCAAAGGTTCGTTGTCTTCAAGATAAAAATTAGTGATAGACTTTTTATGCTAGCCTGCTGGTTTGTTGTGGTGTCTCTTTGATGATTTTTATGTGAACTTTCCTTGTTGAGGCAAATAGAATGATATGGCTATGATACTTGCGTTTGGGTCAATTTTCCATGTTAGGAAAATTGAGTAAGATGTTAGCCTTAGTGGGATGACTTAAGACTATATGACATGTTTCCTTTAGAAGGTATCAAAGGGTTAAAGAATGATAAACATCTCCTTTAAGATGAAATGGTCAAACTAGAAATGAATGGACTAGGGTGGTATGACCATGCCTTCGGATAATGTATTCAGCACGGCTTATGTTAGTAGAATTAATATGTGAATATCTTATTTTAGATACTTAAGATGGGTTTCCTTAAGTATGAACGTGAATGTGTTCGCTTATATGTGTGTGGTATGATTATTTGAATTCTTATGAGGTAATTCCATAAGTATTTTACTATAGATATGTTACATTGTGAGTGCATGCTGAGGCCAACTAGTGACAGATACGTGGTTGGATGGCAGGCAATTATACCCCATGCCAGTGTGACAGTACATGTCTGGAAGGGAGGCATTCTTACCCCTTTCCAGTTGACCTCTATTGATGATTACATGTCTGGAAGGGAGGAATTATTACCCCTTTCTAGTTGACTCTATTTATGATTATGTGTCTGGATGGGAGGCAGTTATACCCCATGCTAGTATTATAAATGTGACAAATGGGAGGCAGTTATTCTGCATGCCAGTATTATGAATGTGATAGATGGGAGGCAGTTATACCCCATGCATGTTTTATGAATGTGACAGATGGTATGCAGTTATAACCCATGTTGATTGAATAAATGTGATGGAAGGGAGGCATTCTTACCCCTTTCTAGTAGACCTATAGGGAAGATAGGCATTTTTACCTCGTTCCCACTAATCACGATTGATGGAAGGGAGGCATTCTTACTCCACGCCATCTATGATCTAAATGCATTTATATTTATATATATACTCGGTGACATGTTCAGGTTACTTTACCGGCAATGATCCGAAGCTGGTATAACCGTTAGGTGTCCCTTGGGAACCTGGACGGGTGTTATTTACTTATGTAAATCTGCTTACTTGTTTCTCCATACCTGCTCACTGTTTAATTATTATACACTATCTGGATTGGGTTTGACACTGGTGGTTCTGGCCTACTGAGATTTATATCTCACACCCTACTCGGGCCTCCATTGCACTGGGGTACCCGAGTAGACCTTCTTGCTTGCAGGACCTAGGTTGTGTGTTGTGTTGTTTGTACCTAAGGAGTTAGGAGCAAAGGACTAAGCGGGAGCTCGAGATGCTCAGGAGAACGTCGTTGGGATTTTCTGTCTTTTCTTTTTCTATTGTTGGTAAAGCATTATGTATTGTTTACTTCTTTCATAACTGTATCGTCATCTATACATTAATGCATTGTAAATTGGTGTCTTCCGCCTTTTATAAAATGGTTATCACCTGTCTTTTGCTTCTGCCTTTAAATTTTTTATTGTTTCCGCTATTTAATATTATTTACTATGATAATACTGTTGTGTTACTCTAATATGAGGGTAGAGTCTCTCCACTATCACCTCCCGAGACCCTCGCTACTAGTCATCAGCCTCTAGCTTATGGGGAGACGCTCTTGAGGCCATGTGACCTACCGGTCTGGCCACCGGTTCAATGGTAATCCGGGCTGGGACGTTACATTATCCTACAAACATGAATTCTATTGAGGTTCCAATCAAGTGGTCTCAGTAGGGTGTGAGTACAAATCAGTATTCCACATAGGCCCCCAGGTTCACAGTGACACTCAAACCAATCGTACCTACTTTTTCATGTTCTGAAGTCTACACCATACACCAAAGGGATATCACAATACATTCTTTCATGGGATTCCATTATCCAATTTAATTTCCAATTTCACATTCATATATTGGGGGCCAAGAGCGGTAGTTTGGAACCTCATGGGTATTTGAAGCAGAAGTCCCTAACCCATGACTCATTGTTCACATTCATATATATATATATATATATATATATATATATATATATCAAGGGCCTACAGTAGTATTATGGAACCCCATGGGTATTTGGAGGAGCAATACCTTACCCACAACTCATTATTCACCTGCTTATACACATATCATAGTCCACATTCATAACTCATTTATCGATCATTTTCAACATGGTGTACCAATTAATTTATCAAATAAAATTATGGTTATTTACTTTCATAACTAAGAAAAACATGAACAATTCCCCCATGAATAAATTTATAATAAATTATTACACAACTCATTAACTCATCAAATTTAATCCAAAAAACCCTTTAAATCCCATTATCAACCATGCAATAAGGATTTAGTTTAATTCCACTAACCAATTACTCAACTTTTTCATTTAAATGAAATTTCCCTATGCGATAATGCAATGAAACAATTAAATACACATGATAATAATAAATAATATGGAATTTTTCAATTATACCACCTACCTCAAGATCATTAATGAACACTCTCCAAACCATAACCCTCAATTCAATGCGGAATTATTGAATTCACAGTGGCAGAGGTTATCTAGGATCAAAACCTAGGATAAAGATCCAAAAAAATGAGATCAATTAAACTAGATCTAAACAATAAAAAATTGAGGTAATCATCCCTCTCAAAGGAAAGATAAATAAGGGAAAGAGAGGAATAAAAATGTGAAATAAATTACATATCGTAGAGGGTTCAATTTCTTCCACCAAATCTTTGATTCGCACCAAAAGAGATTTGAGGAAACTAGGAATCATTTTTGGAGTCTCCAAAAGAAAAGGAACTAATATTAGGATTAATAAGGGTGATTAGGGTTATAAAAAATGGGTTAGATAATTTTTAAATTAATTTTCAGGGGTTTAAAATCCTACATACACGGTTTCCTAGATGGGACACGTGGTTTGATAAATCGTGTGCCCTAATAGTGTACCCCTACTATCTGGGGTGCATGGTTGCTCCAAGGTGGGAACACAATTTTCCAAACCATGTTCCAATCATAAAAACCCCCACTGTTTGAGGGTGAATGGTTTGGGGTAGGGAGGTCACATGATTTGGTCAAACAATATTCCCCCTTCTTGTGGCTCAAAATTGGGTGCACTGTTTTCTGGGGAAAACTGCACGATTTTCCCAAACCATAAACTAATCATTTATAGGCCCATGGGCGTACAAAATTATCTAAATTTACCCAAAAGTAAGACCCAACCAATGTGTGATCAAGAAAAGGTTAAAATAATGCCTAAAATGAGTTTGAAAAATCTCTAAAAAGTTCAAGATCTTATAATATCCCCACCTCATAATAGCTAGTCCTCAAGCTGTACTCCCAGGAATCGCTAAGATTCTAAAGTAAAAAATATCAGTCCATTAAGATTGTATATCTACATTCATCTCCCATGTTTCCTTCTAAACATGACCAGGCTACCATAGCACTCAGACCAATAGCACTATCTTTCCCCACAACACCTTCTCACTATGATCCACAACATGAATTAGATGCTCCTCAAAGGATAAATCAACCTCATGCTCAACATCATCAGCATAAATAACATGATAGGGTTCATGGTGATACTTCTAAAGATGTGACACATGAAAAACATCATGAATAGTTGTATACCTCTATGGAAGATCCAATTTATACGCTACTAGTTGGATCTTCTCCACAATGACAAATGGTCCAACAAACCTGGGCACCAACTTGCCCTGCCTCTAAATACTATGGTGTCCAAATCTCGACAACACCTAAAAGAATACATGATCACCCATTTTAAACTAAATAGATCGATGAAATAAATCATTATATGACTTCGATCAACTCTGAGTTGTATCCATACATTTCCGGATCAACTAACCTTGCTTTGATGTCTCATACATAAGACTTGGTCCCAAAAACTCTGACTCACCCACCTCCATCCAGCATATAGGTGATCTACATGACCTACCATAAAGTTCCTCATATGGTTTCATCTGAATAGTATCCTAATAAATATTGTTATAGGTGAACTAAACAAGAGATAAGTTCTTCCCCCATGATCTCACAAAGTCTTGAATGCATGCCCATAGCATTTCATCTAGTACCTAAATAGAACATTCTGATTTCCTGTACATCTATGGGTGAAAATTTGTACTTAGAAACACCTGGTTACCCAAATCCATTTATAATACTTACCAGAAGAATGAATTAAATTGTGAATCATGATATAAAACTATGCTCTATAGAACCCCATGCAAATAGAGTACCTCCCAAATATAAATATCCTCCAACTAATCAATAGTGAAAGTTTTCTATATAGATAATAAATTGGCTACTTTCATCAAATGGTCTACAATCACCCATATCACATCACTAATCTAAGTGATCCTTGGAAGACTCACCAAAAATTCCATGGTAATTTTATCCCACTTCCATTTTGGAATTAGAATAATTGTAACAGACCATCGGGTCATTGATGCCCAGCCTTCACCTGCTAACAGGTGTAGCATCATGTCATGAAACCTGTAATCTCCTTTATAATACCCAGCCACCGATACTATCAGCATAGGTTATGGTACATTTTGGTCAAACCAAGATACACTGCACACTTAGAGGTATGAAAATCATGCATCATATCCTCACGCATAGATATAGGTACAACTACATGGCCCCAAACAGAGATGATTTCATCCTCATATATGATCCAATCATAAAGTGAATCCCCACCTTCTAGGCTTTCACTCAAGGCTAAACACTATAGATCCTCATACTTCCTCTCCTTGATCTGGACTAGAAGTGTGGAATCAACTACAACAATCATCTTCTCTTAGCCTTCCTAAACCTCTATATCCATCTTAGTGAATAAATCCATCATATTAAACTTAAAGCTAGACACCTATACTACCTGAGTCTGTGAATTTCAAATCAAATGTTTATCAAAAAAATTTCCCTTCCTCAGCATATATTCTAGATCAAAATCAAAAAATTTCATGTACTCAGCCCATCTCTACTTATGGATATTTGAATCTCACTATGAAAATATATACATTAATATTTTTTGGTTGGTATACATAATAAACCTTTCACCCAAAAATAAATTCCACCAAAACTTTAAGGCATAAACCATCATGGATAAATCTAGATCGTGCTTAGGGTAATTCCATTAATGTTGCCTCAATTTTTGTGATCCATACACCACAACTCAACCACCTACATCAACACTTCTCCAAGTTCAAATCCCAAACGCATCACAAAATATGGTACACTCCTCACCCGACTTGGGTAGGATTAGAATAAGTGTGACATTAAAATGGTTTTTCAAATCTTGGAAAGAATTATCATATGATCTAGACCATTAAAACTTTATCCCCATCTTGGTCAAGCCTGAAAGTGGTGCTATCAAACATGAAAATTCTTTGATAAACCTTCGATAATAACCCACCAAACCTAGAAATCTTCAGGTATCAAAAAGATTCTTGGGATACTCCAAAGAAACAGCTTCCTAATATTTATATGGTTCCCCTAACACACCTTTCTCATAGATTATTCCCCAAATAAATGTTCCAAGTTTATCTAGAATTAACACTTAGATATCATGGTGTATAGCTGATTCTCTCTAAGTGTACTTAGGATAATGTCAAGATATTGGGTATGGTCATCAAGAGTCCTAGAGTACACCAAGATTTGATCCCCAAAAACAACCAAAAACTAATGTATGTGTCGGTGAATGATTTAGTTCATCAAGTAAATAAACATAGTTAGAGAATTCTTCATCCTGAATGACATCATTATGAACAAATATAGGTCATACCTGCTTCTAAAAGTAGCTTGTGGTGTTTCATAAGGTATAAATCTAAACTAATGATACCATAAACTCAATTCAATATTTGGGAATACACAAGCTCCTATCAACTACTAAAATTTATCATTAATGTGTGGAAGAGGATATCGATCTTTAACTGTCATTCAGCTCAACTTTTGGTAATCAACACATTAGTGAAACATCCTGTCAACCTTCTTATCAAACAAAACCAAATAACCACAAGAAGAAATACTCATATAGATAAATCCTTATTTAATTAATTATTCTATCTAAGTATTAATATCTTGAATATATTTTTGGTTATATTTATTAAGGTATAATGGAAACTAGATCATCTCCCAGAATTATCCCAATTTTAAACTCAACTTCTCTCACATGTGGAAGCCATAAGAAGTCCTTAGAAAAACACATCTTGAAACTGGTCCACTATGGGTGGAAATAAAGTTTTATTTACACCCTCATCATACAAGAAATACTTCTAACATGGGTGGTGATCCCCTCCAGTTGATGATGAACTAGAATTACATAGCTTTCCTGGATATCCCATTTTCCATGATGAACATAACTGTTATCCTCATGATACATAAAGTTTACTCTCCAATGGTAAAAATTGATGTGGTCTCGATATGATACCATCTATTTCATGCCCAAAATTAATTCAAAACCTGACATGTCAAGTATGTAAAGATACCAAAGGAAATTATACTCACTAACCTCAATGGAACAGCCCTTCCATAGACATATTTCCTTTGATCATACACCCAGAGGTTTTTTGATCATCATAACCCCACTCGAAAACTCCATAATTAAAATTAAACCATTCACAAGTTGAGAAGATATAAAATAATTTGATCCTCCTATGTCAAATAAAGTGCTAGAAAGCATAGAATCTACAATAATAGTACCATTGACTGTCGATAGGAAAACCTCACTATACAAAATTGTAGGATGAAATACATGCAACTAACTCATTCCTCTACCTTGTGCTCTAGTCTGAGTCCCCCATGCTACACTACTCTACTAATAAAATCTCTCTTTACCTAAAGCACCACATCTACTGCCTCAACCATCACAGCTATAATAACTCCAACTTGACTGGTATGGGGTAGAAGACCCCCTTTCAGTACTCTAATTCATCCTAACTCCTCCACAATTAATCATCAGTCAAGGTTTCTTGCAATACCTCTATAAGTGACCAATATTTTCATAGGCTTGGTACTCCAATGGTGGTTTTGAACACTGGTTATGAATGTGACCCGGCCTACCACAATGATATTAGTAAACTCAATTACTACTTTAGGTAACTGATCCTTCACTATGGATACTATATTTTCCATTGATATGTTGATATTTTCATAGTGATGTTTCCAACCCTCTAAAGTCATACCTTATGGTCATTTAGTAGAACTCAGCTACCTTAGGACCACCCTCTCTATTGAACGTCAAAGGGTTCTGCAACTGAAACTCCCATGTTAGATCAGATATATCCAGCACAGCCCACCCTGGGTTTCTTTCTATGAATAGTATAAATTAATTAAATTTCAAACAAAACTACTCTCTTTATCCTTCACTCGAAACTATCGAGGCCTCTTTTCCAACTACTATAGAATCATTCATAAAAATTTCCTCTTGTCATCCTATCAACAAACATTATCATGGAGGAATGTATCTAAAATACCAAACACATGTATTAAGACACCCAAAAATCATTAAAACATTTTAACAGAATTTATTCATATAAAACCATAACAATTTATCATGCATATGTTTCCATGCAATCAAAACCAAGGCACTATCATTACCCTAAACCATCCCTAACCTGGTCCATGGATAAAACTAAGTAAAAAACTTTTCAAAACAAAAGTTTCCCATTAGAAACCTATTTGTATCCATTTCAAATTACTATATTAAGCATCATTTACAATTGTAAATTTCATATTAAGAACCATTTCATTTTAAAGTACAAAAATAAGGAAAACATTTTCATTTCTCAAAACCCACTCTAACATGTTTTTTTGTGCGTGGCTAATATGATGTATGTCAAATAAATACCTAAGTACCTCAAATGATGCATGAATATAGGAATATCATGACATACCAGACCATGAATAAAATATTAGGAAACAATAACATAACACAAGTGAATTACCCAAGGTGGAATAATATTCAACTGTAACAACAAAAATCAAGAACAGTATTCCCACCTAGGGTACTTGGGTTCCCCCCCCACCATACATGGTTTAGTTAATCTCATGCATGAGATCATGACTAAGAAATGACTCATCCCAGTATCTTTTATTCCCTTCCTAAATAATAAGACATCTAAAAATAAAATAAAACCACCTTTGATTCCACTTTGTAATGCCCCTACTTGGGTTCCACATACTACTGCCTCGATCCGGTTTGATACATAACCTTATAAGCACCTCCTCATATGATAGAGGTTACCGGATAGAAACAAGGGTCTTATATGTAATGTGGGAAGACTATAAACTCTTTGTAAAAGAATAAAAAAAGTATAAATAAAGAAAAAATAGCAAAATGATAATAAACAATAACCAGTAATGACTAACATCTCATGATGAATAATCCAAATAGGTAAAATAACTATAGACCAGAGAAATAAATATTTAATTCCATACAAGTGTCAAGTGTATAATGACAACCCAAAATAAAGACAAACTAACATCACCCAAGTGGTTCCCAACATCATGTCGGGTTCCCTCATCCATGCTCCATCCCAAATCCCAACTCAACTATCTTGCATAGGGCTCCTGCCCTTATCATATCCTGAAAACATGAAGTCTATTTGGGTGTCAATCAGGCATCCCAAGCAAGGTGTGAGTAAAAATCAGTAGACCACCAAGAATGACGTCTAAAGAAATGTCCAGTTTATAATAGTGTATGAAAATGTATAAATAATAAGGAACAAATGGTAAATGTAAATAGGATTTACATTTAATATTTTTTAACCAACTACATAGGCCCCTGGGTTTACGATAACACCTAAACAAATCATACCTTCTTTGAACCATGCCAGATTCAAAACCATAAACCAATGGGGTATCAAAATTCATTATTTCATGGTCTTTCATTATTCAATTTAATTTATGGTGTCACATTCATACATCAGAGGCCTAGAATAGTAGTATTACACCCCATGGGTATTTGGAGTAGTGTTCCCTGACCCACAACTCATTGTTCACAAGTATATATATATATATATATATATTTGGGGCCTTGAGCAGTATTCAGGAACCCCATGGGTATTTGGAGAAGCAGTCCCTGACCCACAACTCATTGTTCACACGCATATACACATATCATGGTCCAAATTCATAACTCATTTATCAACCATTTTCAACACGGTGTACCAATTCATTTATCAAATAAAAACATGGTACTTTATATTCATCACAGGTAACAACATGAAAAATTATCCCATGAAAACATTTATCATCAATTATTACAAAACTCATTAACTCATCAAATTTAATCCAATCAACCCTTTAAATCCCATTATCAACCAAGTAATAAGGATTTAGTTCAATTCCATTAACCTATTATTCATCATTTTAAATTAGATTAGATTTCAAAACATGTAAATGTAATGGCATAATTACATACATATGATCATAATCAAGACTATAGGATTTATCAATTATACCACCTACCCTAAGTTTGTTGAAGAATGCTCACCAAACTGTAGCCCTCAATTCGATGCGAAACGGATGAATTCACAATGGTGGAGGAGATCTAGGATCAAAACCTATGGTCAATATCGAAAAAAGTGATATCGATTAACCTATATTTTAAACCATAAATAATAGAGGAAATTATACCTCTCAAAGGGGAAATAAATAAAGGATATAGAGGAATCTAAATGAGGAAGAAGTCACATGCCATAGAGGATTTTATTTCTTCCACCAGATATTTGATTCACACTAGAAGAGGTTTGAGGAATCTACGAATCCTCTTAGGAGCTTCCAAAAGTAAAGGAATTACTATTATATTGAATAGGGGTGATTAAAGATATAAACTATGGGTCTAGTAATTTTTAAATAAATTTTCAGGGCTTTGAAAACCTATGTGTGTGTTTTATTGGATAGGCCACATAGTTTGACAAACCCTATGTACCTATTGTCTATGGTGCACGGTTACTCCCAGGTGGGCACAAAATTTTCCAAACCAAGAACCAACCATGAGAAATTCCTCTATCTGGGGGTTCATGATTGGGGAAGGGTGGCAGCACAGTTTGGTCAAACTATGTTCCCCCTTCTTATGGCCTAAAATGGGGTGCTCGGTTTCTTGGGGAAAACCGCACAGTTTTCTCTAATCGTGCGCCAACCATGCATAACACCATGAAATTTCAAAATTCCTCAAATTCACTCTAAATTACCCCAAAGAATGACCCAACCAAGGTATGATCAAAAAAATGTTAAATAATTCCTGAAAATTATTATGATAGCTCTCCAGAAAAATCGGGATCTTACACTCTCAGGAAAATCTACGTAACATCAATTGCATGAAGCTTCCACCTTTTTCAGATTTTATTTTATAATTTTATTTTTTTTTATTTTCATACTTTAGTATGTTTACATGTAACATGATTGTAGGAACTCATCGGATGGAGGTTTTTATAATCAAGAAGACTTGTCAAAATGGCTTCGCATGATGAAGCAGGTTATCTAATGGGGCTTTGTATGATCAAAAGGATTTAGTGAAGGGATTATTATGATCATTATCAGACCACATGGAAGTCATAATTCAGTCGTGTGAAATTACGAGGGTCATGTGATGGAATGACATCTTGTGGTTAATGTGATTCATGTGATCCAGGCTCCTATTCTCCATATAGACACGCTACTTATTTATTATTTTTATAGAGAAAATAATACCTAAGGTTCGGATATTTATTCAATCCTAAAACGGTTGATTCTCATTTGGTGGGTGTCAACAAATACCACCCCCATCCCCCATCAAAATTGAGGTCTGAATGGAAAGGGACTCGGTTCTATGGAAATTAAATACCCTCCAGAGTCTATTGGGATTTCACTGGTTTGTGTTTAGAACTGCTTTCATTCTTCTAGGTAATCTACGGTATTCCATGAATTTACCTATAAATAGGGCAATGAGGGGACATTTATTCCACAAGCAACTTAAAACTTTAAATCTCCTATGATCTTCTCTCTTGCATGAATTTTTTTCAAGATATATTTCCAAGAACACTTCGTGTAACCCCATTGAAAGAACTATCCACGAGTATCAATTTTACAATCTCAATGTGTGGCCTCCTTCTCTCAAGGACTTGATTAATTGATCTATGAATTAATTAAAAATAATTTCCTTAGTCTATGATGTGCGTCTTTGACTGTGGGGATGTCTTGTGTGCTTCTTGTTGTAAGAACCTGGTTCTTATTTTTGAGGTATGGGTTTTTCCTTTTCTCTTTCCCTTAAGTGTTTTTCAGAAAATAAGGAAATGTGGAAAAAAATACCAAATTTTGGAAGTACATGCCATGTACTTTTCCACACATTGTGTACTTTTGGCCGTGTGGGATGAGTACACGGGGTCGTGTGGCACTGTTGGCAATGAAGGCTGTAGGAACCGACTACACGCCGTGTAGTGGTCCTTTACATGTCGTGTAGTCAGTCGGCAGGCGAATAATAAGGCGGTGGCTAGCTTTGCGACAGCACACGCCATGTACTCATGCAGACATGCCGTGTAGTCATGTCTGCAGGTGAACAGTGCCACGTTGGCAGGAAGCCGCCAGAGGAACAGTTAAAAAATGGGAAGTACACACTGTGTACTTGGAAATACATGTCGTGTACTTTTTTTCGCTTAAAATGGGAAGTAGCCAACCCTATTCACAGGATTCGCTTAGAACCGGATGGGAGCTCAGGAGAGGATGGTCTAACCTTCGTGGATCAACCAATCGAGCGTCGGGAATCCGTTTCTGCTTCTGTCGATCACATTGGAACCGCACGGGTAAGAGCTTCCTTATCCTTGTGTGTTTCTTACCAATTCTTCCTCTAAGGTAAGTTATTTGAGGTTGAATGAGAATTATTTTACCTCATATTTATGATGTTCTAGGATGTTTCAGAAGGCGTCGTTTGCATATACTGTTCTTGGGTGTTTAAGGTAGGTGTCTTGGTGTTTATTTCCAAATCTTGTGCATTTTGTGTTTTTTTGATCTACGAACCCATATTTGGGGTGTCGTGTAGATGAGGCCATGGATATTTTAAATACCTATAATTGAATAGGTAATTAAATAAAGTTTTGAAACTGTTGTTTGGGATCAGTGCTTGGATCCAGGACCACCCTGGAGGTGTGTTCCTCCGTTTAGCCATTTGGCCAGGATACCCGAGGGTATGCCATGTTTAAATTATGCATTACTTTTGACTTGAGAGGAATTTTATGTAAATTTCACGTTTATATGTCGGGCATGGCTCGGTTAATTATGCCTGTGGTCAGTGTTTTACTATAGCCTGAGGGCATGACTGTATTAGCCTGTGGGAAACATTATTTTTCACCTGAGGGAAACCTTTCGTGCCTGAGGGATTGACTTCTGTGCCTGAGGGCGACACTTCATATGCCTGAGGGTGATATTCTGATACACCTAAGGGAAATTCCTGAGGGCAATATTCTGTTACGCCTGAGGGAAATTACCTGCGGGTTGGATTCTGACTACCTGAGGGTGAGGGTTTGCATGTCTGGGGACACTGACTGTTATATAGAAATTCACTGTGGTGTTTTCTTGATATTAAATGGTTAAATGAATAATTAAAATGGAAATATAACTAGTTAAGTTAGTTGCATTTTATTACTTCTTAGTTTATTGCATTTACTACTGCACATTGTTGTTTCATGTTTCCACACAGTTGAGCATGGGCCTTTGGTGGGTGCCTACTGGGAATTATTTCTCACACCATGTTTGGGTCATGCTTTTTGGCCCAAATAGATTACATTTATGTTGGTGTGGATAAGGTCAAGGGTCCATGTACAGGTACTTTATTTCTGCTGAGGAGTAGGGGAGCATGGGACCAGTCTTAGGCTCGCGATGCTACTGGCTGTTCTATTTTTCTTTTTTGTACTTTGTATTGTGTTGTACTTCTATATAGCATGTTCTGGCTATTTTCTTAGAACTTGAGACATGTTGCATCATATTTATATATTTGGTTGATTATCTTTTACTGTAGTTGTTATATTAAATGTGTATGGTTTATTGCTTCCGCTGTTGTTGTATGCTTTTTATTTTATTCCGCTGCTCTACACTTTTACAAATGAGGGCATAGTTTCCCCACTTTTAGGCCTAGGACCTCGCTGCTAGTCGGCAGCCTCTGGTGTTTGGGGAAATGCGCTTGAGGTCACGTGGCGAACCGGGTTTGGGGCACCTGTTGCGTGGCACCCGGATCCGGGACGTTACAAAGTGTTATCAGACGGGTTTCTTTTCTTTGACTTACTATTTAGAGCCTTATTCAGGGAAAGGACGGAAACGATAGTTGGTAATAAGCTGTACCCGGGCGTAGCTAACCCGTGTATAGGGAAAAGCATGTCTACCTCGTATTTTGAAAGTTTATTAATTTTTCAAGTTTTACAGTTGATTTGATTTCACCGTTGGGTGACACACTTGTGATTTTTCTATTTATATTTTATCCATGGGTTCTACTTAGTTTCAACCCGATGATATGAGGGTATGTCATCTCATGCATCATTTAGGCACATGCTAGAAATCACATGTCATGCATAGTTTCCATGCCATGTAGGTGCATTATAAATTTCATGATGTTGTGATAGTGGTTGTGCTAGAAAAGCATGATTTTGTGATAGATACTTTGATAAATACCTGTTATGTGATAGGGTATTTTTGAGTGATCTGGTTTAAAGAATGAACGCCAAACTTTGGTTTTTGGGGAGTATGGGCCCCCATTTACCGGAATTTGGCAGATCATTGACTGTTTATTTTATTATAACACAGATAAGATTCCAAACTTTGATTCGCGGGGAGTATGGGCCCTCATGGATCGGAATTTGGCACTTAGGTGTTGTTTTCAGTATTTTATGGGTTCCGGAGAAGTTTCTAAGGCATACTATCTGGAAAACCTAGTATACACACCGTTTAGTTCTTTGAACATGTCGTGTATGTTCTTCTGTTCAGGGGGAAATTAAAACTTTTTAAGTACATGCAGTGTACCCTAAGTACATGTCGTGTAGTCTCTTTCCATGTCAGAGACCATGTGAGTGGGGACACGGGGAAGGAAAATTCTTGAGGTGAACATGTTGTGTACCGGATGTACACGTCATGTAGTGTTGACCCGGAGACCGCTCGTGTAACTTACAATACAAATGGAGGAGTCCTTAATACATACACATCGTGTCCACTATGGAACACGCCGTGTAGTCTGACCTGGGATCCGGACATGTAACAAACAACACGGGTCGGTGTAATCCTTTAGAGTACACGTCGTGTCCCTATGGAACATGTTGTGTAGTGTGATACATCTATCCGGCCGTGTAACTAAAAAAACGGGTTGGTGAAGCTCATCTATAACACGTCGTGTACCTTTGGGACACGCCATGTGGTCTTGTCTAAGGACAGACCATGTAGAGTTAGTTGTGTGTCTGGGAAGACGGAGTGGTGTACACACTGTGTGCGAGTGTAACACACTGTGTAATCTCAAGCCGAGTAGTCGGTCGTGTTACAAACGACATGGGAAGTTGGAAAATTACACCATACACACCGCGTAGATTATATACACACAGTGTAGTTTTTTTCAACGGGAGTCGTGTGGCTAAGCCTTGTAGAAGGACCCAGGAAGGGGAAGAGACGTCAGGTACACACCGTGTAGTTAGTATACACGTCGTGTAGTCTTGTATTACAAATCTTGAAATGCCTTCTTCCTCCTGTTTCCCTTTGGTCCCCTCATTTTTCAAACTATGATAAATGTGGATCTAAGGTGTTCATTTGACCTTGTAGTGTAGTGCCGCTGAGACGACCATGTGTTGTTCACCAGGAGAGCGGTAACGATTACACTCCGGAGATAGTGGTCCATGGGATACCAGTGGATCCTCCAGCAGAGCCAGATGCGGCAACATCCGTTATACCCGATCAGATGCTTCCTATAGCATCCCGTCTTTTTATAACATAACTTTTCATTCCATTACATGGAACTGAGGATCTTTAAGGTTTAGTGTCTTGGAAATAAGGAACATAAAACATGAAACAAAAAAACATTCTTCTTAAACACTTGAAAGGCTTCTCCTCATGTTCACCCTAGGCTCATTACTGCATCTCATAAACTGGGGACATACATCAAAAGGAAGGGTGAGCATAAGGCCCAGCAAGGGAAACAAGTGAAACATTTTACATATGAACTTGAGATACATCAATAAAGTCATGAAAAGAACTTTAATGCATGAAAATGAAATCATGAGGCATATCATAATAAAAATAAAACTTTTTCATAACTTGAAGATGTGGCTACATCATTTAACATACACAATCATGAACATATCACCAAGGTCCATCCCCAAGGTGTCATTTTAAAATTACCAAGGTTATTCACCAAGGTATCGTGAAAATTGTAATCTCTAGTGGTTACATCATTACCCAATGCATTGGAGCGCTATCAGGGAGAACCCTTAAATTTTCCTTTATTATCATGTGAGACACATATATCATCATCAAACATTTCATAAATAACCCATATAGCATAATGGAAATGGGTTTCATTTCATAATCATAACTTTTTAAAAACTGCTTTAAAGACATGATCTTTATATCACTTTAAAACCCACAGAAAAGGAAGGTGGGTCTCATGTATGTAAATCCCAGAATTTAAAATAGAACATTTTGGTATATATGTGAATACCCCTTTAGAAGAAAGATCTTTGAGTATTCACTTAATAAAATAAAAGGACTTTAGAAAAAGAGATTGACATTTTGAGACAGAAATTCTGCAGCATAACGGCAATGTTCCGAGGTTTTAGAAGACATTAAAAGAGAGGTAAAATGGGTCAAACATTCATAAATGACCCATAAAATAGAACATGGACAGAATAAGAAGGATACATGATCATGGTAATGATATTTCAAGGACATACCATTTGAAATGAAAAACATGGAAGGAAGAAAAAAAATTAGATTTCTCTTATGAAAGTTCGGCAGCCTAACGGCGTTACTTAAACATCAACAAAAATGATTTGAAAAGATCAAATAGGATCTCTCATCATGTGAACATAAGAGTTCAGTATGATAGATATAGAGATAATTCCCCAACATAACAAAAAGGAACTTGAAAGAATTGACATGAAAGTAGAACTTCAAAACGAGAAGGGTGAAGAACCACTTAAAAATTCGGCAGCCTAACGGCGCCACTTAAAACATCAAAATACTGAATTGAAGAGATCAAATGGGGTCTCTAATCATATGAAAATAAGATTCCAGTATGATATATATAGAGATAATACCCCAATATAACAAAAAGGAACTTGAAATAATTGACATGAAAGTAGAACTTCAAAACGAGAAGGGTGAAGAACCACTTAAAAATTCGGCAGCCTAACGGCGCCACTTAAAACATCAAAATACTGAATTGAAGAGATCAAATGGGGTCTCTCATCATATGAACATAAGAGTCCAGTATTATATATATAGAGATCATACCCCAATATAACAAAAAGGAACTTGAAATAATTGACATGAAAGTAGAACTTCAAAACGAGAAGGGTGAAGAACCACTTAAAAATTCGGCAGCCTAATGGCGCCACTTAAAACATCAAAATACTGAATTGAAGAGATCAAATGGGGTCTCTCATCATATGAACATAAGAGTCCAGTATGATATATATAGAGATCATACCCCAATATAACAAAAAGGAACATGAAAGACTTGAATGAAAATAGAACTTGAAAAAGAGGAAGGTGAAAGAATCCCTTAAAAATTCGGCAGCCTAACGGCGCCACTTAAACATTCTTAAAACGAATTGATGAGAGCAAGGGGGGGTCTCTCATCATATGAAAATGAAATAGGAAGTAGGATGAATATAAAAGAATATCCTCCAACATAATAACATGGAGTATAAAAGAAAAGACATAAAAGAGATTACTTGAAAAGAAAGAGAGAGGTCGGATCCCTTACCGTAAAATGTAACTCTTAAACCTCAAAGGGTGGGACCTTGAGGGCTTGGGGGAACCTTGGGAGGACTCCTTGGGAGGTAATGAGACCAGAAATTCGTTGTAAATGAGTGGGGAGTCGAATGGATGAGAGGAGGGCTTGGTATTTATAGGGAAAGTGAGGGGACAAGGCATTAATGGCCAAGGGACACCTCACATGTGCTTTTCTCAAACCCATGTGCTCTCCCTTGTCATTTATCATGGAGTTAGGCCACATGGGGCCCCCAAAACAATAATTCATCACCCTTGTCCGGCCAACCCTCAAATGATCTCATGACATCATCATGACACCGTTATGATGTCATTAAACATACCGAAACCCTAAAACTGTATTTTTACTATTCACTGAAAATTCAACTTTCTCAGAAAAATCCCAAAATTTAACATTAACCGAATATCAATGCTCTGATTTCAAAAATGAAATCCATTTTATAAAAATAATTTTCTAAATATTTTTAATTTAATTTTTAAATAAAAACACTATTCATCGAAAATTCATTTTTTTCAGAAAAAACCCCAAAAATTACCATAACATAATATCGATGCTCTGAGTTCAAAAATAAAGTCATTTTGATAAAAATAATTTTCTAATTATTTTTAATTAAATTTTTAATTAAAAAACACTATTCACCCGAAAAAAATAATACTTGAATAATAATTAATGAAACCGTTATTTAACTATTTTATTGAATCACATTACTTAATCAAGGTGCCTAGATTATTTTAAAAATTTCTTTAAGTGAGATTACTAATCCATTTGGTCATATTACTAATTCTAATCATAAAATCACTATTCATAATTTACTATTCATTAAAAATAAAGTTGATCTTATTAGACTCTAAATTTAGTACTGAACATAATTGCAGAAGACCATTTTTTGAAAATCAATACACATTTTTAATTATTTAGGGTTTACATAAACATATTTAAAATATCTTTTTTCTAAAATTCATCAAAAATATGCATACTATATTTATCCGGTCATTTCAAAATTCATAAACTTCATCATAAGAAGAAATCCCAATTTTTATTTAAAACAAGGATTACACAAGGTAGTTATGGTCTCATTACATAACCCCTTATAATACCACCATAGGACCTAAGAGTAAGGTGTGCTAGGGTGATAGAAGCTTGGGGCGGCTCAGTCAACATTGCCCGAGTAGTAATTTCTATCAGTTTGAACTTCTCACGAAGGAGATTTCGTTCCAGCTTCACATGATGAAGTTCGGCTTGGATTTGATCCAGAGCAAAGCCCAGTGGTGCTACCTCCTTCCCAAGCTCTGTTAGATGGGCTTCGATCGGTCCAAGACTACTAGGTGAGGCCATCGAATCTTCTTTCTATAATAATTAACCAATATTACTTATATTTAGAGACAATAATCAAAACATTTTGTTCACAGCGGTCATGTTGACCGATGGTTATATAATAGTCAAAACCCACTGATCTCATTTTAATTATAATCATGTTTATCAAATAAAACATTTTTGTTGAGTATAACAATAACACATAAAATTAGGAAACAAAATTTATTTAAAAAATTTCGGGTCGTTACAATCTTCCCCCCTTAAGAAATTGCGTCCTCGCAATTTTAAAACTGGGTTTTGAAATTTCATTGAAAGTCCCACATCGGAAAAGGAGTCAGTGAAACTATTACTTTAAAATAAAGAAAGGGAAGTACAATGGTCACCCGAGTTAACCCACACTAGGGTTCCATGTAGGAAAACATGGACATGGAGGAAAAAACAAAGGGTCAAGTTCTGAGGGAGAGTGATAGAGAACATGATTAGGAGAAAGTTAACCATGAGAAAATCCCAAACTTATGATGTGTGTAAACGGTCTTTGATTACCTAGTAGGAAACGTAAACCAACAACATTTTTGTTTTACGTTTCTTTTCATAATTTTGAGGATTTCATTTACTACATAGAACAAAAACATAATAAAATATACCTACCTTCAAGTAGATTTTCATCCTTTAACAAGTCCCTACCAACACTAATCTTTTCTCCAAATGATGAGAATTCAAAAACACTTGGTCTCATAAAATCACAAGAATCATCTTCTATAGAATCACATAATCTACAAAAGATTAACTATCTATTTCTTCTATCTTTAAACATTATCCCAAAAACAGAAAGGTTAAGGTAAAACAACTCTTCAAAAAGAAAGAATCCCATAGGAATGGAAACTACTTTTAAATCATCAAAGTTCCATGGTACTACCCAAAGTTCATCATAGACCATTCCATAAATAACGGTCCTTAAAATTCCTCAAAACAAACCAAACTAATATTGAAACCCAAATACAATAAGGATTTAATAACATAGTCTTCCAAAACAACTTCATTGTTCATCTCCAGACAACATCAACCACTCCTAACATCTTATAAAAAAGTAGCTAACCTAAACATATTTTACCCAAGATAGGTTAGTCATTCCCATAAGTAACCTAAATTACTATAAGTTCACCTTAAATTCATCGATTCTTCAAAATATAAGTCAACCTTACTCCTCAATGAAAATACCGTAGTAATCTATTTACCTCGATCAAATATGGTTCCCAAAATAATGAACGTATTCCAAAATAATAATCATATTTTAATCCCCTAATCATCCCTGTCATATTAATACGAAAATCGTCGCATTTCCTATCACATTGGTTGTCGGAACATGTTCTTCCATTTCCCACCATTAACTAAGAAGAGAAAGCATAATTAGGGGCTTAAGTACTTAGCTAATAATCATGAAAAGGAACTGAAAGCATATAAGGATAACTTGTATATGAAAGGTATACCCTAAGTTGTGATCTCCTAGGTTCCCATCTAGGTTACGAATGATCATATATTATTATGTGAACCTTTATTTTATTTTATCTTTGTTCCTTTAACAATGGTTCATACCAAGCTTATGAATTTACCAAAGCATATCCCCCGGGAGTGTCGTAACCAAGAGTGCAGCAAGGCCCGTTGTCGTGTACCAGTTCCCGTTCGAGTCTAGCTCAAAGCGGTGTTTTCGGGTTTTACCCCTATGTACATCTGTGCCAGAGCCACCTCTACCTGCTCGTATCCAGACAGGGATGTATTTGCTTGGCAACCCCTTACTCAATACTCACCAAAATACCATGAAGATTTCCTATATTAAACTTTTCTATAGGGTTCCTCCTAGAGTTTTCATATCCTAATTTCCACAAATAACTAAACCATCCTTTGATACCAACTATAGCATCCCGTCTTTTTATAACATAACTTTTCATTCCATTACATGGAACTGAGGATCTTTAAGGTTTAGTGTCTTGGAAATAAGGAACATAAAACATGAAACAAAAAAAACATTCTTCTTAAATACTTGAAAGGATTCTCCTCATGTTCACCCTAGGCTCATTACTGCATCTCATAACCTGGGGACATACATCAAAAGGAAGGGTGAGCATAAGGCCCAGCAAGGGAAACAAGTGAAACATTTTACATATGAACTTGAGATACATCAATAAAGTCATGAAAAGAACTTTAATGCATGAAAATGAAATCATGAGGCATATCATAATAAAAATAAAACTTTTTCATAACTTGAAGATGTGGCTACATCATTTAACATACACAATCATGAACATATCACCAAGGTCCATCCCCAAGGTGTCATTTTAAAATTACCAAGGTTATTCACCAATGTATCGTGAAAATTGTAATCTCTAGTGGTTACATCATTACCCAATGCATTGGAGCGCTATCAGGGATAACCCTTAAATTTGCCTTTATTATCATGTGATCCACATATATCATCATCAAACATTTCATAAATAACCCATATAGCATAAAGGAAATGGGTTTCATTTCATAATCATAACTTTTTAAAAACTGCTTTAAAGACATGATCTTTATATCACTTTAAAACCCACAGAAAAGGAAGGTGGGTCTCATGTATGTAAATCCCAGAATTTAAAATAGAACATTTTGGTATATATGTGAATACCCCTTTAGAAGAAAGAGCTTTGAGTATTCACTTAATAAAATAAAAGGACTTTAGAAAAAGAGATAGACATTTTGAGACAGAAATTCTGCAGCATAACGGCAATGTTCCGAGGTTTTAGAAGACATTAAAAGAGAGGTAAAATGGGTCAAACATTCATAAATGACCCATAAAATAGTACATGGACAGAATAATAAGGATACATGATCATGGTAATGAGATTTCAAGGACATACCATTTGAAATGAAAAACATGGAAGGAAGAAAAAAAATTAGATTTCTCTTATGAAAGTTCGGCAGCCTAACAGCGTGACTTAAACATCAACAAAAATGATTTGAAAAGATCAAATAGGATCTCTCATCATGTGAACATAAGAGTTCAGTATGATATATATAGAGATAATTCCCCAACATAACAAAAAGGAACTTGAAAGAATTTACATGAAAGTAGAACTTCAAAACGAGAAGGGTGAAGAACCACTTAAAAATTCGGCAGCCTAACGGCGCCACTTAAAACATAAAAATACTGAATTGAAGAGATAAAATGGGGTCTCTCATCATATGAACATAAGATTCTAGTATGATATATATAGAGATCATACCCCAATATAACAAAAAGGAACTTGAAATAATTGACATGAAAGTAGAACTTCAAAACGAGAAGGGTGAAGAACCACTTAAAAATTCGGCAGCCTAACGGCGCCACTTAAAACATCAAAATACTGAATTAAAGAGATCAAATGGGGTCTCTCATCATATGAACATAAGAGTCCAGAATGATATATATAGAGATCATACCCCAATATAACAAAAAGGAACTTGAAATAATTGACATGAAAGTAGAACTTCAAAACAAGAAGGGTGAAGAATCACTTAAAAATTCGGCAGCCTAATGGCGCCACTTAAAACATAAAAATACTAAATTGAAGAGATCAAATGGGGTCTCTCATCATATGAACATAAGAGTCCAGTATGATATATATAGAGATCATACCCCAATATAACAAAAATTAACATGAAAGACTTGAATGAAAATAGAACTTGAAAAAGAGGAAGGTGAAAGAATCCCTTAAAAATTCGGCAGCCTAACGGCGCCACTTAAACATTCTTAAAACGAATTGATGAGAGCAAGGGGGGGTCTCTCATCATATGAACATGAAATAGGAAGTAGGATGAATATAAAATAACATCTTCCAACATAAGAACATGGAGTATAAAAGAAAAGACATAAAAGAGATTACTTGAAAAGAAAGAGAGAGGTCGGATCCCTTACCGTAAAATGTAACTCTTAAACCTCAATGGGTGGGACATTGAGGGCTTGGGGGCACCTTGGGAGGACTCCTTGGGAGGTAATGAGACCAGAAATTCGTTGGGAATGAGTGGGGAGTCGAATGGATGAGAGGAGGGCTTGGTATTTATAGGGAAAGTGAGGGGACAAGGCATTAATGGCCAAGGGACACCTCACATGTGCTTTTCTCAAACCCATGTGCTCTCCCTTGTCATTTATCATGGAGTTAGGCCACATGGGGCCCCCAAAACAATAATTCATCACCCTTGGCCGGCCAACCCTCAAATGATCTCATGACATCATCATGACACCGTTATGATGTCATTAAACATACCGAAACCCTAAAACTGTATTTTTACTATTCACTGAAAATTCAACTTTCTCAGAAAAATCCCAAAATTTAACATTAACCAAATATCAATGCTCTGATTTCAAAAATGAAATCCATTTTATAAAAATAATTTTCTAAATATTTTTAATTTAATTTTTAAATAAAAACACTATTCATCGAAAATTCATTTTTTTCAGAAAAAACCCCAAAAATTACCATAACATAATATCGATGCTCTGAGTTCAAAAATAAAGTCATTTTGATAAAAATAATTTTCTAATTATTTTTAATTAAATTTTTAATTAAAAAACACTATTCACCTGAAAAAACTAATACTTGAATAATAATTAATGAAACCGTTATTTAACTATTTTATTGAATCACATTACTTAATCAAGGTGCCTAGATTATTTTAAAACTTTCTTTAAGTGAGATTACTAATCCATTTGGTCATATTACTAATCCTAATCATAAAATCACTATTCATAATTTACTATTCATCAAAAATCAAGTTGATCTTATTAGACTCTAAATTTAGTACTGAACATAATTGCAGAAGACCATTTTTTGAAAATCATTACACATTTTTAATTATTTAGGGTTTACATAAACATATTTAAAATATCTTTTTTCTAAAATTCATCAAAAATATGCATACTATATTTATCCGGTCATTTTAAAATTCATAAACTTCATCATAAGAAGAAATCCCAATTTTTATTTAAAACAAGGATTACACAAGGTAGTTATGGTCTCGTTACATAACCCCTTATAATACCAGCATAGGACCTAAGAGTAAGGTGTGCTAGGGTGATAGAAGCTTGGGGCGGCTCAGTCAACATTGCCCGAGTAGTAATTTCTATCAGTTTGAACTTCTCACGAAGGCGATTTTGTTCCAGCTTCACATGATGAAGTTCGGCTTGGATTTGATCCAGAGCAAAGCCCAGTGGTGCTACCTCCTTCCCAAGCTCTGTTAGATGGGCTTCGATCGGTCCAAGACTACTAGGTGAGGCCATTGAATCTTCTTTCTATAATAATTAACCAAGATTACTTATATTTAGAGACAATAATCAAAACATTTTGTTCACAGCGGTCATGTTGACCGATGGTTATATAATAGTCAAAACCCACTGATCTCATTTTAATTATAATCATGTTTATCAAATAAAACATTTTTGTTGAGTATAACAATAACACATAAAATTAGGAAACAAAATTTATTTAAAAAATTTCGGGTCGTTACACTTCCAGTGTGGTAAAGAGGGGCACAAGAGACCGTAGTGTCCATGTGTTCCAGTGGAGTTCTGAACTTGCGTAAAGATGCGTCATCTGCAGTGCTTTTGCTGGGAATTTCTACCAGTGGCTAGTGATAGGGGTTCTATGCAGACTCCGTGTACGGGAGTAGGACCAGTGGCTTCTTACTAGTCAGGAAACTAGAATATGTCAGGGCGTGCAGGCAGAGATGGTGTTCGTGGCTGTGGTAGCCAGACACCAGGATCTCAAAGGCAGTAGGGTGGGACAGCTCAGGGTAGTCGGGCTGTGTCATAGGGCCGCAGTACTGGGCAGGCTTATGCAGTGCAACAGACCCAGTAGGAGCAGGATCCTGGACCTTCTATAGTTAGAGGTACTATTCTAGTAGCTTATGTCTTATCTTCAGTACTTTTTGACACGGGTACTACACATAGTTTCATATCTGTACCTATTGTGGAGAGCCTTGGGCTCTGTGTTTCTTCTTCTTCTTATACTGTTATGATGCTAGACACTCTGTTGGGAACTAGAACGGCATGTGTGCATCAGTGCAAGGAGTGCCCCCTTGAGGTTGGAGGGTGTCACTTCCTTTGGGACCTCCATGTATTAGAGATGACGAGCTATTTTTTCATTCTCAAGATGGATTGGTTGGTTCCCTTTCAAGCCTTTATAGAATGCTATCATCACAGGATGCATTTCACGACACCAGAGGGCAGAGAGTTTCTATACAAGGGCGAATGGGATGTTCAGGCGAGTCGAGCTGGACCAGAGCATCATGGGCAAGGTGGAGTCACATCCCAGATTGCGAGTTTATATCTGGATGATCAGGGGACTTATCAGATAGATTTCCCTCCATTGGTTGATCGTTTCAGGGATGTCTTCCAGGATGACTTTTCAGGTATTCCTCCAGAGCGTGAGGTGGATTTCTCTATTCAGCTTATGCCAGGAGCAGCACTGGTGTCCATTCCTCCTTATAGGATGGCTACACCAGAGTTGCAGGAGCTCAAGAGGCAGTTAGAGAGCTGTAGGCAAAGGGTTTTATCTGACCCAGCACTTCTCCTTGGGGTTCTCCGGTCCTCTTTGCGAAGAAGGCGGATGGTACCCTCAGACTCTATGTGGATTATCAGAAGTTGAACTAGTTGACGGTCAAGAACCGATATCCCTTTCCAAGGATTGATGATCTTTTTGATCAACTTCATGGAGCACGAGTGTTCTCAAAGATTGACTTGAGGTCAGGATATCATTAGCTACGCGTGAGACCATTGGATATACCGCTTATAGCTTTTCGGAGCAGATATGGTTTATACGAGTACTTGATTATACCGTTTAGACTCACGAACGCGCCATCAGTTTTCATGGCTCTGATGAATCATGTATTCCATCCTTATCTGGATTCTTTTGTGGTAGTATTCATGGAAAATATCATAGTGTACTCTCACACTCGACATGACCATGCCACCCATCTTGAGATCATATTGAGTACACTGAGAGAGGATCGGCTATATGCTAAGCTCTCAAAGTGCCACTTTTGGATGGACCAGATTCACTTCTTAGGTCATATCATCTCAGAGGAAGGAGTTGAAGTAGACCCAGAGAAGGTGAGTGCGTTAGTTTCTTGGGAACATCCCAAGAATGTTTTTGAGATACGAAATTTCTTGGGGCTGGCTAGTTACTACAGATTCTTCATACAGGACTTCTCCCGCTTAGCAGCACCGTTTACAGGTTTAACTAAGAAGGGTGTAAAGTTCGTTTGGTCATAAGCTTGTGAGACAGCCTTTTAGGACCTGAAGGGAAGGTTGACATCAACACTAGTCCTGATACTTCCAGATCAAGGGAAGAGATATACAGTTTACTGTGATGCATTAGGTATTGAACTGGGAGCAGTGTTGATGCAGGGCAATCGAGTTGTTACGTACGGTTCTTGGCAGTTGAGGCCACATGAGATGAATTACCGACGCATGATCTCGAGTTTTCTGCAGTTGTTCATGCGTTGCGCTGTTGGAGACACTATCTCTTGGTAGATAATTTTGTGGTGTTCACGGACCACAAAAGTCTCAGGTATATCTTTACTCAGCATGACTTGAATCTGAGGCAGCGAAGGTGGGTCAAATACCTTCAGTCCTTTGATTTTGAGCTTGCCTATACACCTGGTAAAGGTAATGCAGTAGCTAATGCACTAAGCAGGAAGACTCAGATACAGGAAGTGCAGGAGGCCAGTGGTGAATGGCAGCTTATGGCTTTGTTCTCTGAGATGCATCTGGAGGTGCATGACAGTCAGAGGCAGACCTATATTTCATCTTTGGACATGTCTTCTACCCTCCTGGATAGAGTGAGGATGAGACAGTTATCTTATCCAGATGGCCTAGTTCTACGGGAGTCGGTGGCAAGTGAGGACCCTCCTCCTATTTGGACGATAGGCGATGATGAAATTCTGCATTTCCATGGATGAGTGTGGGTTCCAGGGGATATACGTAAGGAGATAATGCGGGATTTTCATGCTTCAGCTTGGGAAGTTCATCCTGGGGTTACCAAGATGTACTGAGACTTCAGACGTTAGTACTGGTGGCCGGGTATGAAGAGAGATGTAGCTAGTTTTTTTATGAGGTGTTCCACCTATCAGCAGGTGAAGGCGGAGGATTAGAGGCCAGCCGAACTATTATAGAAGTTACCCATCCTGGATTTGAAATGGGATGATGTCACGATGGACTTTGTGACTGGGTTACCGAGGTCACCTCGAGGCAATGATTCTGTGTGGGTTGTTGTGGACAGACTCACAAAGGTAGCTCACTTTTTTCCGATCAAGGAGACCTACGGTGTTAACGTGCTTGGGAAGTTGCATATCTGAGAGAACGTACATCTTCATGGGGTCCCTCGTTCTATCATTTCAGATAGGGACACCTGTTTTACATCTCGTTTATGGAAGAGTTTGCAGAGGGCACTGGGTACACAGGTGCTTCTGATCACAGCATACCACCCTCAGACAGATGGCTGGTCAGAGCGTACGATATAGGTGCTTGAGGACATGCTGTGTTCATGCGTCCTAGACTTTGGGGGCTCTTGGGAGAAGCACATTCCCCTAGTAGAGTTTTCCTATAACAACAGTTTTCAAGCGACTATTGAGATGGAACATTATGAGGATTTATATGGTAGGCCATACCGATCACCTTTGTGCTGGTTAGAGGTAGGTGAGGCAGCCTTACTGGGACCACGTCTCATGCAGGAGACTTCTGAGCAAGTCCAGTTGATTCATAAGCGGATGGCTACTGCACGGTCTCGTCAGAAATCTTATGTTGATCACCATAGATGACCTTTGGAGTTTGTGGTTGGGGATCAGGTTTTCTTACGTGTTTCTCTGAGGATGGGACATAGACATATCAGGAGATAGGGTAAACTTTTACCGAGGTATGTGGGGCCATTCAAGATTCTGGAGAGAGTTGGGCTGGTTGCCTACTGGTTGTAGTTAACACAGAGGTACTGAGCCATGCAAGGCGTCTTCCATGTATCTCAGTTGCACCGTTATCATTTAGACCCATCTCACGTTTTTGAGCCCGAGGAGGTTGAGCTTCATGTTGATGCGTCCTTTGAGGAGCATCTGATTTATATCATTGATAGGAGCACGAAGGCTCTCCGAGGCTGGTCAATTCCTCTCATACGGGTGTTATGGCAGCATGGCCGAGTGCAGGAAAAAACCTGGGAGTGGGATATTGACGTACGTGCTCAGTGTCCAGAGTTATTCTGAGCTTTATCTTCACCACCCTTGGAAGGGAAATTCAGGGATTAATTTCTTTAAGGGGGGAAGTTTGTAAGAACCCGATTCTTATTTTTAAGGTACGGGTTTTTTATTTTCTCTTTCCCTTAAGTGTTTTTGAGAAAATAAGGAAATGGGGAAAAAAATACCAAATTTTTAAAGTAAACGTTGTGTAATTTTCCACACGCCGTGTACTTTTGTCCGTGTGGGATGAGTACACAGGGTCGTGTGGCACTGTCGGCGATGAAGGGTGTAGGAACTGACTACACACCGTGTAGTGGTCCTTTACATGCCATGTAGTCAGTCAGTAGGCGAATAGTAAGGTGGTGGCCAGCTGTGCGACAACACACACAGTGTACTCACGCAGACACGCCATGTAGTCATGTTGGCAGGTGAATAGTGCCACACTGGCAGGAAGCCGCCAGAGGAACAGTTAAAAAATGGGAAGTACACTCCATGTACTTGGAAATACACACTGTGTACTTTGTTTTTTCACTTAAAATGGGAAGTATCCAACCCTATTCATAGGATTGGCTTAGAATCGGATGGGATCTCGGGAGAGGACGGTTGAACCTTCGTGGATCAACCGATCAAGCGTCGGGAATCTATTTCTGCTTCAGTCGATCACGTTGGAACCGCATGGGTAAGAGCTTCCTTCTCCTTATGTGTTTCTTTCCAATTCTTCCTCTAAGGGAAGTTATTTGAGGTTGAATGAGAATTATTTTACCTCAGATTTATGTTGTTCTTGGACGTTTTGGAAGGTGTCATTCGCGTATACCGTTCTTGGGTGTTTAAGGAAGGTGGCTTGGTGTTTATTTCCAACTGTTGTGCATTTTGTGTTTTTTTGAGCTACGAACCCATATTTGGGGTGTCGTGTGGCTGAGGTCATGGCTATTTTAAATACCTAGAATTGAATAGGTAATTAAATAAAGTTTTTAAATTGTTGTTTGGGATCAGTGCTTGGATCTAGGACCACCCCGGAGGTGCGTTCCTTTGTTTAGTTGTTTGGCCAGGATACCCGAGGGTATGCCATGTTTAAATTATGCATTACTTTTTCCTTGAGAGGAATTTTATGTAAATTTATTGTTTATATGTCAGGCATGGCCCGGTTACTTATGCCTGAGGGCAGTGTCTTACTATAGCCTGAGGGCATGACTGTATTAGCCTGAGGGCAATGTTCTTTTTTGCCTGAGGTCAACCTTTTGTGCCTAAGGGATTGACTTATGTGCCTGAGGGCAACACTTCATATGCTTGAGGGTGAGATTATAATACACCTAAGGGCAGTGCCTGAGGGTGATATTCTGTTATGCCTGGGGGAAATTACCTACGGGTTGGATTCTGACTACCTGAGGATGAGGGTTTGCATGTATGAGGACACTGACTGTTATATAGAAATTCACTGTGATGTTTTCTTGATATTAAATGGTTAAATGAATAATTAAAATGTAAATATAACTGGTTAAGTTAGTTATTTTTGAGTAATTCTTAGTTTATTGCATTTTCTACTGCACACCATTGTTGCATGTTTACACACAGTTGAGCATGGGCCTTTGGTGGGTGCCTACTGGGAATTATTTCTCACACCCTGTTTGGGTCATGCTTTTCGGCCCAAACAGATTACATTTCAATAGGTGTGGATAAGGGCAAGGGTCCCTGTACAGGTACTTGATTTCTATTGAGGAGTAGGGGAGAATTGGATCGGGCTTAGGCTCGTGATGCTACTGGCTATTCTATTTTTCTTTTTTGTACTCTGTATTGTGTTGTAATTCTATGTAACATGTTCTGGCTATTTTCTTAGAACTTGAGACATGTTGCATCATATTTATATATCGGGTTGGTTATCTTTTACTACAGTTGTTATATTAAATGTGTATAGTTTATTGCTTCCACTGTTGTTGTATGTTTTCTATTTTATTCCGTTGCGCTACACTTTAACAAATGTGGGCATAGTTTCCCCACTATCAGACCTGGGCCCTCACTGCTAGTCGATAGCCTCTGGAATTTGGGGAAATGCGCTTGAGGTCACGTGGCGAACTGGGTTCGGGGCACCCGTTGCGTGGCACCCAGATCCGGGACATTACACTTGTGGTCCAATGGCACATTGTTACATGATTTATTGATGATTTTGTGATTTCTATGACCACCATATGGTCATGAAATCACAAGGCTTAAAATCAAATCATATAATCACTAATAATTACTTGGGTAATTTGATTCACATGATCTCTAATGGGTCATGTGATCACAAACCCTTATATTAGTCACGCAATTCGTGTGATGCTACATGTTTTATTCATTTCTTTTAAATGGTTCCCTTTTTCATGATGGATATCCTTCTCATGTATTCTTCATAATATTATCCATATGGATTTCAACTCATATAAGTCTTCTAATGTGGTCATCTAGAAGACTATAATTGTTGGGAATCATAATTTTGACCCTTAGTGCTAGGTATTTTCTAACAATGAGGTTTTTAAGGGGATTCTTCTGACAGGACTTTAGAACTAGCCTCTTCCACACATACTTCCTTTGTATAGATTTGGTATTCTAGATGATACTACCATTCCTTTTCCAAACTATAATCTTCAATCTCATTGTTTTTCATCTTCTCCTGATTTCCTTCAAATGAAAATTTTTGACGATAATAAATTTATCATATAGAGAACCGCTATATAGGCTATTATATATGTTAGATAACTCTCCTATGGGTCTAAATGGTCATGATCTCACCCATAAACAAATTTTTTAGAGTTAATAAAACATAGTTCCCTCCTATTTTAACAATATGAGTAGTGGTTGGAGTTTAAATTGGGACTTTTATCTTGCTGTTAACTTCTCTAACGAATGGATTTGGCCATTATGGGTGATGAAAATTTGATCATAATTCTCTAATTAACTAGAGGATATTTATATTTATGAGGTGACATGGATTTCCCAGTATGTCATGTACCATCAATCAGAACTCCTCAAAGAGATGACTATCCACTACTGTCCTAATAATTACTCTTTTCATTTATCCCACATTTAGGTAGGGATCAACCTTTGGGATGTTTATTTGTTGGGATGGATACCTCCTCTTTGGAAGATGTAAGATAAACTACTTCCTCCTAAAAAAATTTGGGATGAAATAAAACAAACTCCAACCTTGCAATGAGACATACTCACTATTGTGAAGGAGAAGTTAAAGAAGGAGAAAAACCTAAACTAGAATTTTTCTTTCAAGGATTGGATCAACATATTCCTTTATCATATTGGGACCAGGACAACCACTATACACCCCCATCAATGTCCTTCTCAATAAGTTGGAGATAATGTAGGCTCTTATTGGTCTATTCTATAATCTGGACAGTATGCCACATGGGGCTACTGGGTGAGACCATAGGTATCCCCAAGTCTTCGGTTAGTCAGGTTTTTAGATATTCTTATGAATTGATGGATTTTCCCATCCATGGATTCGTTCTTGGAAATTAGAGTAATTACATTGGTTATGGAAGCCCTATTGGTAGATGGGAAGCCTCTTAATATAGTTGTGATGACTCTTACCCATCTTTATCAGCTCCTTAGTCATATCTAACAAGGCAACATCCCCTACCGGATTGGAATCCATTTTCAATTATTATTTTTATGCATATAATAGAATTTATAGTGTTATAAATATAAAAAAACTATTGATACCCTCATGTTTCATTCTATACTATGGTATTGAACATTTCCAATGACGAGGTGATGTCATAGGTCCCAATGAGCTTATTGATATGTTGAGCCGGCATGACCATTTCAACTCCATGAACTATCCTACACTATCAATGATAATTATTGATAATGGGTGTGTCTCTCTTGATGAGAATTTATATAAAATATCTCTCTGGTATGGGTTTCTTATAAATCATATATATGAGTTGATTATATTTGATCTATATACCCCCTTACCGATTTTGTTTCTAGTTTTTCTATATTCATATGGTTTCCATATTCCCTTAGTTGTCATGTAGGTAGAATAACATCCTAGGATCATTCACCAATTTTTTATTATGATAGTATGTGAAGATATAAATTCTAAAATCATTCTTCCACCTGTCAATGCTCCTATCTTCTTGTCTCATGCCCAATCTTGGGTGGAAAATCATTTGAGCGGTTTATTGAATCAACTGATTCATCAAGTGGACAATCCCTATGCTTCCCCAAGCCCCTTATCTATAGTGGTAATGGAGTTTTTTTCAGGAATAGGGGGAGAAACCAACAAAGATATATCTCCATAGTGATAAACCTCCCATTATTATTATAGGGTTTATTGAGGATATCATCCCATTAATTCCAGTGAAAGATGATGTACTGATTAGGGCATAAATACTTGAGACTCCTTCTCTTGCTACCTCATCAGCTTGAAAAATCACTCCTTTAAAAAAATTGATACCAAGAAGGATAAATTTTAACCAAATTCACACCCTTATTATAAATTTTCCCTTAGAGAACATTCATGACCAAGAAGGATGTCTTCCTTGACTCTTTCGTGAGTTGGGAGTTAGTGGATTCAACTATTGTCAATTATATGATATTACGCTACATATTATCTTGGTTTGGAAAAAATTATCCAAAAATGAGAGTGAACTATAAAATTTTGATGGTAGGACTCCTCTGGTCAAATTAATAAGAGAAGATTCAGAGGTTCTTGAATAAAGAAATTAGAATTTTTCTTTACTGCATGTCTAGGTGGATGACTTGACTATAAAGATATTAGAACAAGAAGTCATCTTAGATTGTTCAAGGTCCCATCTTTTGATTTCATTATCCTTATTATTGATCACTAATAAAGAAGGTGAATAATTATCTTATTTTATTGATACTCTTCATCCTCATGTGGTAGCTAAAGAAATGGATTAAATGACACTTTATCATTCAATTTACGCCTCTTTCTAGACTCTAGATGATTTAAAAAACACATACTATCATATTTTATTTTAATTTTATCACACACAAAAATCTTTTATTTTTGTATGAAATCTTAGAGAGACTCTAGAATTGGTAGATTCATCACTCATTTTCACATTATCAATGAAAAAATCTTATGTACTTTACATGTTATTTTCGATCTTTCTTTCTTTCACTGATGTTCATGGCATATCATTGACTTGATATTATATAGATCATCAAAGATACTCATACTTTTTATAATTCCAAGTAAACCCAAATACCTGGATTTGAATGCTTGAATCATAATAGATCTCTCTTGATAATTTCTCATGAATGACTACTGAAATTATATTCCTTATTGATGTATCTACACAGGTTGTCCTAGGGTCACCTGGTTTGAAAGTACAATTTGGGTCAATATATCTTAGAGGAAACTTACTCTAATTTTTTCCTAAGTTAGTAGACCTAGTGATCATATATTTATTTTTATTGGTAAAAATAATGATCCCTACAACATTTGTATCTTTTTTTATATTTCCCTAACATTCACCTGATTTTCATATGGGGAAATCTTAGTGGGTGTGGACATGGATTTTTCTCTATCCATCCTCTTATGGGTTTTAAAACTGAAATTTTTTATGACTTTTTCATTTTATAAGTTCTCAATATTTCCTATATCAGACATAGTGCATGTCTAGTGAGTCAAGGCATGGATTTTTCCCAAGGTGGTCTTTTTGGGTTTTCAACTTGGAGAGCATTGTGTCTCTTTCAATTGGGAACTTAAGGTCTTGTAATCTAGACCACTGTTGTGTTGTATCTTAGTGTTTTCTAGCTCTAACTATTTGTTGCTTTAGTTTAGGGTCTTCTAGATTAGACCACCTATTTTTGTAGTTTATTGTCTCCTAGATCAGACCATCTATTTCTATAGTTTAAGATCTTCTATCTCAAACCATCTATTGATGTATTTTAGTGTCTTCTATCTCGTGCCATATATTGTTGTAGTTTAGGGTCTTATATTTTGGACCATCTATTGATGTTAGTGAAGGATGGTTACTCATGATGGGTTTCAGAAACCTATATCCTTGATGGTATTATGAAGAATTATTGTCCATGATGGGTTCTAATACCCTTTATTCTTAATTAATATTCTAAATAATGAATATTCATGAAGTTTTATGTCACCTTTCATTCTTATAGAAAATTTGAAGGTTTAATATCCATTATGGGTTGTAAAACTGCTCATCCTCACTAAGATTTAGTTTGATGTGTGGTAAAATATTCGGGAAGTCGAGCCCACTTGGATAGTTAAAATATGGGTTATGTAAATCAATTTTCTAGGATCTTGAATCAGGGAATATAGAATCAGTATTACATATCAGGGATGATCTCAAAACACCATGAGGTGCTAAGTTCTGTCGAGGTGCTGTTAGGGATCATGAGGATTAGATTTCCTTTCTTACAAGGAGAATTCTTCTCTAGTTAATGAGTCAGAGGCCCTCATATGTGAGACCATAGGGATTAAAATGAATGGTCAAGAATATTTTTCCCTAATTCTTTCCAAGGTTCGTGGAATATTTGTAAAGATTCAAGTGTTTAGATTATGATGTGGGATTTGGAGAAAATATTTATCCAAGAAGGTTTTTTGCACCCAAAGGTAGGTTTGTTTCTAGTTGGGAATATCAAGGATTATTTCATGTGGTTTAAAGTCAAGTGATGAAGTCCATTAAAAGGTTTAGGAATGGAATATTACATTCATGCTTTCATAAATGGTGCAATACATAGTGATGTAACATCTAGGATATCAAATCCACTTCAATAGTCTGGTTATGGGGATTTTAAATCATGAACCAAGAATATATGAGTTAACTGGAGGTGGAAATTTATGGGCATAGGTAGACCATAGACAATGGTATAATTCCATATTCTATTAAATTAGGAAAATAAATCCTAGGTTTAAGGGGGACCTCTCCTCTGGGACCAAACATCCACTAAGCACAAGCTCTGAGGAATTACATTATTCATGATCGAATCCTAGTGGTGTCCCTTAGGATTAACCAATCCATGTTTCTACTTTTTTATAGGGTAGAATCAAGATAAAGGGGCCCCAAGGTGCATGGGGTTCCAAGAGAATTATATCAACTTGAGTAATTGGTTAGTATCAACTTTGGTATTCAAGATATGAAGGTTATTTATGGATAATTTAACATTCTATAATGGTCCGGGCACACTAAAAGTTGTTTCACCACCTAGTGAACACATTATCATGTTGAAGAGATACAAAAAATTATTACTCTAACTTTTTTCTAGACTAGGGGGTCCAACAAGCATGGATTGTCTATTATTAAGGCTGAAATATGGGCCACATGATCTTTATTCCTTTGTTATTCTCTAACTTTTTCCTAAACCCCAAATATAAACATTTTAGCAAGTAAAGACTTGACTTTTACTCAGACCACCCTTTTATGTTTTTTAGTTTGATAGGTTTTATGTCCCTTTCACTAGAAATTTAGGGTCTTGTGATTTGGACCATCAAAGGCTAAAGATTAAGGTCATGTAGCTTTGACTAAAGTGCATGTAGTTTAAGGTCATTATTCACATGAACCTAATAGAAAGGGAGCATTACAAAACAACCTAATTAGGATTCCCATGGTCAAGAGGAATCCAACATTCTTCTGATTAGGATATGAAATTTTTTTAAATCATGGTTCAAGGTTCTTGGTTATCAGTAATGGTGTGAGATAGTAATTCCAAAGATGATTTTGAATCACTCTATAGTGATAAGCTCCACTGCAATGATGTTAGGGATCACAAGGAGAATAAGGCCCTTCTTATATGGCCAATATTCCTTTGGTTGAAATTTTTAAGTCCTTTATATTGATCCATCTCTTACATGGTCAAATATAGGGATCTTTTCTCCTTTCCAAGGGACAAGTAAGGTTCACAACAACTCAAGTTGATCCAAACACAAAGTGAAATTTATGGATTGAGGTGATTAGAAAGATGATGGAAGAACCCTAAACTTTGGTTGACCAAGGTCATTCTCTTATGGCACTTTGATAAGAAGTGATAATGGGAGATGATTTGTATAATTTAATGTTGTGCAGTGGGGATGCATTTTCATGCAATTTAATGTCATGTGATGAGGATTTCTTCATTACAACTTAGCATCATGTAGTAAGGATGTAGGGACCAACATAAGATTATACAAGATATCATTAGGGACACTTTTAAATAGTCAGGGACATTTAGACGTGGTAAGAACCTTTTATCCATGAATAGGCTTATTTATGGGTGGTTATATGTTGGATTCCTTCCTATTTAGATTTATCTCATGTGAAAGTAATTCATTCATTGATCTGACTCGTATGTAGGTAGAGAGAGTCTGTGTGAATTGGCCCCATTTAAAAAGAGTCATATGCAATTTTTATGGCTATTATTCTCTGGGTTTACATATTTATATTTTAAGGGCAGGAATCATGCCATAGTTATCACCTTTAATGAGATCCATCCATGTATATTTGGCTCATATGCAGGGGAGAGGGGAATTATATCTTATTCACTTAGTGAGTCATGATATCAAGTCTAGATAAGGTTTCCTCAACATAGATCAGGTTCATATGTAGGGATAGGTTATTTCCATATTTCATTCTGGTATGTAAGTGAAAAATTAATCCCTAATACAGATTCAGGGACAGGATGGCCCGATCTAAGAATTATTATGGCTTTAGAGGTGGACCATATGTCATGTAGTTTAATTTCATATGACTAGGAAGTTGTTGTGAATTTTAATTTCATGTATCTAAGACATTTCTCTAAGAGGATTAACTAACTTAGGTGAATTTGGTCTTCATAGAAGATACATACCTCGAAATTGGTGTGTACAAGAATATGATGTCATAATATTTCTTTGAAAATGGGTATGATGAACTGATTTGTAACATTGAGAGTATCTGAATCTTCTTGAATATTTGGGTTATAGAAGGTGTAAATTATAACCCAAGAATATCTAGGTTAATTGGAGGTGGAAACAAGTGGGTACAGGTCTACCTTTAATAATAGAGGAAACCCATATTCCATGCAGTTAGGACAATAAATCATGGGTTTAAGGGGGGATCACCTCTAGGACCAAACATCATCTAAGAACAAGTATTTGGAATTACGTCATTCAAAATAAAATCCTAGAGAGGTTCCATTAGATTCTCCATCCCCTATTACTAGTTTTCTATTTGGTATAATTAAGGGAGCCCAAATCCCATGGGGTTCCAAAAGAAGGATATAAACTCAAGGAATTGGTTTGTATCAACTCATATATTGAAGATATGAAGTTAGTTCATGGAGAGTGTGAGATTATAGAAGGTTTCAATCACCCTAAATGTTATGCCAAAATGTATTGAACACATTTCGAGGTGAAGGGATAAAGCATGTGATTATTGAGTACATAATAATCATAGGGGATGATAAATTCAATGTGAATGCCTCTTGTTGTTTTGTTTAATGTCATGTGACTAAGATTATTTCATGCAATTTAATGTCATGCGACTACGATTTTTCACAGTTAAGCTAGAAATGGAGGATCTTGACATCACTATCTATATCATAGTATGCGAATCAATCCATATGTAGTTATTATTTAAGATAATCCATTACGTAGGTATAACCCATATGTAAGGTAAGGGGCATTTTTATCCTCTACGTCATGGCTATACCCAGGATTTGAGGTTCGGGTGTCACTACATATCCAATGGTAACAAGAATCAAGCCACAATTAGTTATGATGTAAATGACTTGTAGTTTAGAGTCTTGCCTCTAAGGCTTGGAATCTGAAGGCATAACCCACTATAGCATTATTTTTTCCTCCTAAACATGGGGAAAATGGATTATATTTATATGGTGAATGAAGTTTTAAAAGGAATCATCTAAATGGTTTTCAAATCTTAAGAAAGTTAGGTCTTCGTGGGAGATACATACCCTTAAATGAAAGGTTATAATAATGAAATGTCATAATCTTTCTTTGAAAATGCGTATGATGAAAATATGAGTATAATAGAGGGTATCCAAATTCACTTTAATATTTGGGTTATGTGGAGTGTAAATCATAACCTAAGAATATATGAGTCAACTGGAGGTATAAACTGATGGGTACAGGTCAACTATTGATAATGCTGGAATCCCATATTCCACACAGTCAGGATGATAACTCCTAGGTTTAAGGGGGGCCTCTCCTCCAGGTATAAGATCTTTAGAATTATGTCATTAACTAGTAAATCCTAATAGGGTCCCTTTATATCATCCAGTCCCTATTACTAGTTTTCAATATGTAAGAACTCAGAGCAAGGGATTCCATGGTCCATGGGGTTCCAAGAGAAGGATATCAACTCAAGGAATTGGTTGGTATTAACTCAGATATCGAATATATGAATTTGGATCATGGAGAAAATAATATTCATGAAGGTTTTTATCACCATAAATTCTATGAAATCATGTATTGAACTCATTTTTAGGGATAATGGATAAGACATTCAATTCTTGAATACACGGTCATCATGGGGTAATCTATTTGGCATGAAGACATCTTTTCATGCAATTTAACACCATCTGACTAGGAATTTATTATGAATGTTAATGTTATGTGACAATGATTTGGTCATATAGTTTAATTTAATGAAACTAGGACATGATTACCTATCCAATACATGTCTTTATCACACCATCCATAGTAGTTTTCTAGGTTCCCTAAGCTCACATGATCCATGTTCGACATGAGAAACAAGGGATAACTAGGTAGTTGATTATGCCACATCAGAGTATGTAATAGTTAATACATAAAGTTATTCACAATTTATTAGGGATAGGATCCTCTAAAAATATTTGACTCTTATGGTGGGACATGATTGTGAGTGATGATAACTCATGGTTGGGCCTAGAACGGAGCATTCAGGCATCACTACATATCCTATAATGGCATGAATCAAGCCACACATAGTTATCAGATGGTTCTCTACATAAGTACAGAACCTATGAAGGGAGGGTTGTATATTTATAATTCTATATGTTGTAGATGGACCCAATATTAGAGATATGGGAATAAATACATATCCTATAGTAACAGGAATCAAGCCATGCATAGTTATCGATAAGAAAAAATCCATGTCCAAACCCGATCCATACGCAGAGAGGGGGAAACCTATTTTTATAGTTTATATTATGATTGGACTAAGGATTTTGGATCTGGTTTTGACTACATATCATATGATAACTTTAATTAACCCACACAAAGTTCTTGGATGTAAAACACTCCACGTACGTCTGGACCATATGTCGAGGGGGAATTTTTTTTTGTTTACATTACATCTGGACCCAATATTTGAGATCAGGTTGTCATTACATATCCTATGATATCAAGAATCAAGACACACTTAGTTATTAAATGGAAAAATATCTACATATGTCTGAACCATATTCCTAGGGGTAATTTTTTCCATTTATATCGTGTCTAGACCTAGGATTTGGGTTCAGAGTGTCACTAAAAATCCTATGATAGAAAGAATCAATTCACACATAGTTATTGAAAAGAAAAATATCTATGTAGGTTTGAACCATATAAAGGTGAGTTTTAGACCTATGATTTTGGATATGGGTTTCACTATGTATCATGTGGTAGCAGGAATCAATCCACATGTAGTTCTTGAATGGAAAACTCTTCGTACGGTTCTGGCTCATATACAGAACAAGAATTCTTCCATTTATATTGCAGATGGACCCAGGAATTGGGATCTATATGTCATTTCATATCTTTTGATAGTATGAATCAAGCCACAATTTTTCCTTGAAAATAAATATCTCCATGAAAGTCTAACCCATATTCATAGGGTGGAATTTTTTCCATTTAAAACATTCCTAGACTCAGGGTTTGGGATCTTAGTGTCACTGTGTATCCTTTGATAGTAAAAATCAATCCACATATAGTACATAAATGGAAAAATCTCTATAAAGGTCTGACTTGTATAGAAAGGGGGAATTTTTTCTATTTATATTGTGGATGGACCCTAAATTTGGGATTTGGGTGTCACTATGTATCCTGTGATAAAAAAAATATAGCCACACCTAGTTCTTGAATGGGAAATTCTATATGTGGGTCTGACTCATACACAGGGATGAGAGTACTTCATTTTTATTTAGCACATATTGAAATCATGTGTAGTGAATTTTCTATGAACTAAAATTATCCATGCAGTTTAAAATCATGTGGAAAATACGTCTTCCATGTAGTTTAACATCATGTGTTAAGATCATCTTCCTTGTAATTTAACATCATAAAGTAATGATGAAATATTATATGTAGTTTAAAGTCTTGCTTCTAGGACTTGAAATCCCTTATGGAATCTATTCAAACTATTTTTTGAGAAACATTTCATTTGTGGGGGCATAACTTATTCTCTATCCATTGTGGCCAATGAGTAATCTCCATTAGTATAGATCATATGTATTATTTAAGTCCCTTCCCACTTGGGTTATATCATTAGAGTTTTATTTCTCGGTATTATTGGGGTTCTAAGAGCCAATACCAATTCTCCTTGAAGGAATGATTGAAGGTGAACCTTTTTATTGAAGTCTTGTGTGATCTAATTCTGATGAACTTTGAGGTTGTGCAGTGTGCACAACCTTTTCTCATCAAACTATTCCAACTCATCCATATACTTTTGTGATTTCTCATCATCTGAGAGTTTTTATAAAATATCTATTCTAAGTTAGGGAAATAGTACTTCTATTGGAAACACCGCTTCGGTTTATTATACCAATGAATATGGATTCACTTGTGTGGTAGTGTGTGTGATGGTACGATAGGCCCATAAAGCATGAATAATCTTGTCTAACTATAACTACTTCTCCTTTTCTACCATTTTTAGGATTATATTTGATAGAGTCTTATATAATTCCTTTATCTATCTATTTTCTAGTACATGATAGTGGGATGAATGGTTTTATTAGATGATGTACTCCTAGTATAATTTATTCAATTTGATAGAATAGAAATTGGTGTCATTGTCTATAAATATCGTGTGATGGACACAAAATCAGGTGATGCTATTAGACATTACAAAGTTAATTATATTCTTTTTCTCGAATTCCTTAAGTAGTATTTTTGTAGCCTATTTTTAAAATAATTTGGCAGTAGTAAGGATGTACTTAAACTACTTAGATGTGTTTGGGGGATATGACCCCACCAAGTCAATTCCCCATATAGAAAATGGATAGAAATATTTAACTGTATTTAGAAACTCTGGTGGTGATGGATTAATTTTTCATGAATCTAGATTGCATGACATTTTATAGTGAATTTCAAATAATCATATATCATTTTTTACAATAGTAACAAAGCCTCTTAATTTGGTGGGAGATTATGCTCTTAGACTGATGAGCATCATAGGAGCCTTCATAGACTTCCTCCATGATGTAAAGAATATCTCCTTCTACTATACTTATAAGGAGGATTCCATCAAAAGATCATTTTTAGAGGCCTTTTTACTCATTTTGGCCCATACAAAAAGGTAAAGTTCATTGATCAGGGTTGATTTTGTTCCCTTTTGGCTTGATTTAATTGGAGAGTCCCATTTTAGAGGTAATTGACTATAGAATCCATCCATTGAGGGGTGTATATTGATTAATCACTCTCTCCAGAAGTTTTGACTAGATTTAAGTCATCTATGTTACAAATTATAACTAATGATACCACCATTTTGTGTGTGATGAAGAAAACCACTTTGTCCTAATCAGTGTCATCTAGGACCATAGTTACATTTTCCAGTACATCGGTATGAGCATTTTTTGATTAAGGTGTGTGATTAAATATTGGTTCAAAAGGGAATTATTTCATCAATCCTTTTACATAACTAGTGATATGGGATAATTATTCCTTTTTAATAGAATACTCACCATTGATATGTTTGATTACTAGCTTTGAGTTCCCATTCATATTCAAGTAGGCTATCTATATCTATAGGGCTAGCTCCAAGATGATAATGAGAGCTTAGTATTTTGCAGCATTATTAGTGTAACCTTTAGAAAGTGAGAAAATGTAAGAATTTTCTTTTTCTAGGGAAAAAAATAAAATACTTATTCCAACTTAGTTAAGATTTGTGTTTTCCATCCTCTTTCCCCCTGGTCTTCAGGAGGCATTGAAAAAATAAATTTCCCATGTTTAGGGGGTGTCATTGGCATAGAAAACCTCTTCATCTAGAAGTTTGGTGTGGAATGGATTGATTTATTTAGAGGTATGTGCCTTAAAGAAATTAGTCAGGTCCTTCCCTTTAACTACCTTATGTGACATGAACTATATTTCATTCTATTACAGAATAATTATTCAACGATCCAATCACCTAGTCAACATAGGGCATCCAGGGATATACATGAGTGGTTCAATATAATATACAAGTGGAATTCATGATGCAGCAAGTAATGCCTCATCTTTTCCACTACCAATATGAGTTCTAGGTAGTTATTCTCGATATCAAAATATCAAGTCTTGGTAACTAGCATCATTCGATTGACATATTATAGCCTATTTTAATTCCCTGCATCATTTTTCTATGCAAGGAGAGCACCAAGTGATCATTCCATGGAGGACAAAAATAAGATAAGAAAGTTTACTTACACTAACAGCATCAAGACCAATGGTTGTAGTAGGTAATACTTGAGATTCTCAAATTATCCTTGGTATTCCTCATCTCATCAGTTGGTGACTCGCTTCTTCATTAACTTAGTAAATAGGATAGACTTTCCATCTAGTTTGGATATGAAATGTGTAATATGGGTGAGGTTCCCCTATATCCCCCTCATTTATTTAAGATTTTTAAGGGTGAAATTGCCAGTATTTCACTATTATTTTATGGAACAACCTCTATTCAATGATGGTGTACCACAAATTCAAGTAGTTTTCCTAACATTAATCTAAAAGTGAACTTAAAAGGATTCATCTTTAAACTGTGTTTCTGAAACTTGCTGAAGATTGTTTGGATATCCATGATGTGATCACATCGCTATCAAGATTTGACTACCAGGTCATTAACATAGAATTATATTATTCATCCCAAGAAGGGTTTAAAAATATGATGCATGGAACACACGTAATTAGCACTAGTGTTCTTTAATATAAAGGGAATGATCTGGTAGGAGATGATCCCTTGAGGTGCTCTAAAGGTGGTGGATTCCTCATCTTTCAAGGGCCATTATTATGTAATTATACCCTGAATAACCATCCATAAAGGAAAGGTCTTGAAATATAGAAGTTTCATTGATCAAAATTTAGGTGATTGGTAATGAGAAATCATCCTTTGGGAAGTATTGATTAAGGTCTCTAAAATCAATACAGGCCCCGATCTTCATGTTCTTTTTCTTGATGGGGATAATGTTGGTGATCCATTTTAGGTACTTCACTTCCTAGAAAAAGTTGTATTTGATCAATTTTTTAACTTTTAATTCTACATTAGTAGTGTGAGATGGTTTTATCCTCATGGATTCCTACTTGAAACCTATATGGTCATTGGGTAAGCATAGGTGATGTGTAGCCACCTTGGGTTTCATCTCGGGTAGCACTATATAATTCCAAGAGAACACATATCAATATTTCTTTAGAAATATAATATATATCTTATATTCCTTGAGATTCATGGGTACACTAATGAAATTAGGATACAAATCTTCTTCTATTCCCAGATTATTCGGACTGTGATCATCAAGGGTGGGGGATACACCTTTTACAAATATGGGAGGAGAACTCTTGAGATAATATTATTCTTCTTCTATCTCTGAGTTTGTGGAATAAATTTTATAAATGATGGGTAATATGAGTGAATCTATATCATTGTTGAGGTATGAAACGCCATGGGAAGTTATGTTTGTTTGTGCATGTGCATATTTCCATTAATTTGATTTCATATGATTTTGTTTGATTACTTTATTATGTATTTTGATGATATATTAATTTATATTTTTTTGATTTTTTTGATTCTTATCACATTGGAAAGATAAGATATTTATATATATTTTATTAGTTAATAAGGAAGTTTGAAAATACTTATCTATTTCTCAAAAAATTCAATGAAATTTCTACTATGTTTTTAAAAACTCTTCATTTCACTATTTTAAAACATTTATGTATTTATTTTACTGCAACTTCTACAGTTATCAGATTTTCATGAAACTTGATTATATGTAAAGATGAAATGTTTATCAATATCGTTTGAATGGACTTTTAATTTCATGAAGTTATGATATACAGTTTTGTTGTAGCAGTTTTTCTAGAATTGTTTTGCTTCTATTTTTTAATGATTTCAGGATATGTAGATGTCAGTTTTAATTGATTCTTTTTTTGTTGGAAAGATAATAACTTTTTCTAAAAATCATTAGTTTTGACCAAAGTCTGAATCGTCTGTTAAGAGACCTTAAAAATTCGATGCAATTTGTAAAAACATTCTGTCCAGATTTCTTACAAAAGTATGGTTCATTTTTTCTCAAAAGTATGGTTCATTTTTTCTCAAAAGTATGGTTCATTTTATTTCTTACAAAAGTATGGTAAATTTTTTATCAAAAGTATGGTTCATTTTTTATCAAAAGTATGGTTCATTTTTTATCAAAAGTATGGTTCATTTTTTATCGAAAGTATGGTTCATTTTTATCTCAAAAGTATGGTTCATCTTTTATCAAAAGTATGGTTCATTTTTTATCAAAAGTATGGTTCATTTTTATCTCAAAATTATGGTTCATTTTTATCTCAAAAGTATGGTTCATTTATATCTCAAAAGTATGGTTCATTTTTATCTCAAAAGTATGGTTCATTTTTAACTCAAAATTATGGTTCATTTTATCTCAAAAGTATGGTTTATTTATATCTCAAAAGTATGGTTCATTTTTATCACAAAAGTATGGTTCATTGTTTATCTTACAAAAGTATGGTTTACTGTTCATACCTCACATTACTGTTCATACCTTACTTTACTATTTATACCCTACATTATTGTTCATATGTTACTTTATTGTTCATACCCTACGGTACTTTAATGTTCATAACCTACGTAACAATTCATACCCAACGTTACTTTACTGCTTGCTCCGACATTATTGTTCGCTCTGAAGTTATTATTTGTTCCAAAGTTACTGTTCACTCCGAATTTATTGTTCACTCCAAAGTTACTGTTCACTCCGAAGTTACTGTTCACTTCGAAGTTACTGTTCATTCTGAAGTTACTGTTCATTCCGTGCAATTTTTTAAAGATTGATTTTCTGCAAATATATTGATTATTTTTTAACAATTTTTTTTTAAAAAATCCTAATTAAATATAAGGATCATAATGAAAGAGTTTTTGATGTTTTTGGTGATATATTGAGAGAGAAAAATTAATAACATTATTCAACATCTTTTACAAATAAATTTGGATGTTTCAAGATTGTTTATATTTAAATGTTTGAATTTAATTTCAGAATCTGCTGCTAGTTTTCAAGAACTGTTTTGACTTCATTTAAATCATTTTAAATGGATTTAAAATTTTTTTTTGAATCATTCAATGCTTTTATTTTTCTAGATATTTTATTGGAATACTTATTCAAAATATTTTGAATTCCTTTATTTATTATACGGAAATAAAGAAGCAACAAAGCTGCTATTTTCAGGGAGATATTTATGGGATCTTTTGAATCAATTAGTTTTGAATATCCTAAGAAAGAGGAGTTTTTGTACCTGCTAGATATTTTTATTCTCTGTATATATCGTTCTCTCTTGTAGAAAAAAAAATACAACACAATACAAAGAGAAAGTGTTGTGCATTTGCAACGTCCTATGACACTTTGCTTCTCCACCTGCTCAGTCTCTCAAGCGCTGAATTAATTCTGCTTCTACTACAATTTCATTGATGAGACGTGCTGAACTAAACCTCAAGAACCAATACTTGTGATTTAATTTTTATCTTCTCTTTCATCTGGTTCTGAGTCTGTAACACTACTTTTCATCTCTCACACGGACTCTATTTTTTCTGTTTATGCTTTTGCACACAAAAGCATTATTTGTTATTATTTTTCCTTGGGTTGTGACTCCTGAATTCTAAAGTCAGGATCTTAGGGTTGTGACTCCCTGAATCTAAATTCAAGACCGTTTGGGTTGTGAATCCCAGTATCTAAAGTCAGGTTGTAAGGGTTGTGATTCCCCACATAAAAGTCATAGTCGTGGTTATCCCTCCACTTGAAACGGATTTTGTAATTGGGTTATGATTCCCCTTTAAAAATCATCTTTAGTGCACACGTATCTCTCACCGAGTAGAGAGGTATAAGAGTAGAGTAGGCCCACTTTGGGCCGAACTACTAAAAAAAATCCTTTCGTTATTTACCTTTTCCTCTACTAATTAAATTTAATAATTAACTTTGATAATTAATCTATTTGATTAAAAATTTTAATCTGGTCTATTCACCCCCCCTCTAGACCATCTACAATTACCCTGTCTGAACCAAAAATTGGTATCAGAGGGTAACCTTCTTAAGAATAGTTTTTCTCTATCTTTATATTCCATTATACCAAATATTGGAACCATTTGTTGTTCCTTAAGAAATTTATCCAACCAAATTTTTTTGTTTGATTTTATATTTTATTGTGATAACCTATTCCTAGACCTCACAGTCTAAGGATATCGATCTTATAAGATGGAAGGATTAAACCTGAATGATGCCTGGATTCCTCAGAAGCCACCACATTTTGATGGCAATGATTATGGATACTGGAGATCCCGAATGGAGGCATACCTCAAACAGTTGATCATTGAGCACTGGTCTATCATGTCAAAACAATACACACCACCTGAAGTTGATCCAGATACTCTTACAGGAATTGATTCTACTAGATATGTTTTAAATTACAAAGTCGTTAATATTTTATATTGTGCTATTAATAGAAGTTTTTTAGTCATGTGTCTGCATGCAAGACAGCTCATGAGATTTGGAAGATTTTGCAAGTTACTCACCTTGGCTCTAACAAATTGATCCAAACCAAGATTGGAATGCTTCGTGCTGAGTATCAAGACTTCAAGATGGGTGAAGATGAAACTGTAAACCAAATGTTCCATATATTCACAGGCATTGTGAATGGAATGAATTCACTTGGATAATCTCTAGAAAATACCATACTTGTTGAAAGATTCCTACGAGAATTACCAAAGAAATGGCATGCAAAGAAGGTGGCCATTGATGAAAGAAAGAACTTCAAAGAGTAAACACTTGATGAATTGATTGGATCACTACTCCAATATGAACTGGAACTGAAGAACATAGATGATGAGGAGACAATAAAAAGAAAAGGTGTAGCTTTTAAGTCTATAAATGCTATGTCTAATGAATCTTCTGATTCTGATCTACATGATATTGAAAAGGAAGACATGGCTCAGATTGTAACTGGAGTCTAAAAAATAATGAAAAAGAAAGGTTTCAAAAACCATTTTAGTAGAAATCCTCAAAAAGAAAAATATAAGGGAGATAAGAAAGGTGATACAAATTATAATGCTTTAGATGTAACATGTTATGAGTACAGGAAGAAAGTTTATATCAAACTAGATTTCCCTAAACTAAAGAATAAAGACAAATATAAAAATAAGGATAGAAAGGCATTGGCAACCAGCTGGAGTTGTACTGAAGAATCTGATTCTAGTGAACAATCTGGAAATAACAAAGAATCTACTAACTTGTGTTTCATGGCATCACTGGATAAGGTTTGTAATTTTAGTTATTTTTCTGAATGTTCTGATTATGAATATGAATCTAAAAACCCCAATGTTTTTGAATTAAATAAAGAAATTGAAATATTAAGAAAAGATATTTTCAAAGCTTCTGATTTATATAATAAACTTAAAGAGAACAATGAAAAACTTATTTCTGAAAATAAATTAATTTTGCAGGAAAATAAAAATTTAACAAATACTGCTTCTACTTCTCATTCAACAGTTTATGATAATCTGTAAACTGCTCAAGACCATAATGAGAAATTGAAAAAGGAAGTTGAATGTCTTAAACAAAATTTATATTCTTTTATTCATGGTCGTGAAAAATATCATGAGATGATGTCTTTGACTAAAACTGATAAAAATAAATATGGTTTTGGTTATCATAAAAGATTACCTCAAATGTATAAAAATTGTTTTGTTAAAAGTAAAAATGGCTGTACTTCAGCTGTTATTTGTTTTAAATGTAGCATGAATGGTCACTATGACAATGACTATTCACTTAGATTTAAACAATCTTTGGGATTTACAAAAACTAATATTTCAAAAACCTTATTATCGATAGTACCTTAAAATACATGTTTAAATTCTGTATGGGTACCTAAAAATTTTATTACTAATCCTATTGGACCCAAAGTAGCTTGGGTACCAAAACTGTCAATTAATTGATTTTTGTAGGAAAAATGCCTTGTATGTCTCAAGAAAGACATATGGTACATGGAAAGTGGATGCTCTAGGTATATGATTGGAGACCCATCAAATTTTACCTCATACAACACATGTGATGGAGGCACTGTTACTTTTGGATACAATTCTAAAGGCAAAGTAAAAGGTTTTGGTAAAGTTGGTATTTCAAATTCTACATTTATTTCAAAAGTTTTATATGTTGAAGGTTTAAAACATAATTTAATTAGTATATTTCAATTATGTGATGATGTAATGGAAGTTAAATTTCAAAATGATAAATGTTTAGTTTTTAAAGATGATTATTTATTATTTTATGCTAATCGAAAAGATAATATTTATACTATTGATTTTGCTGAACTAACTGTTCAACATCTAAAGTGTTTGAATGTTGTACAGAATGACTGCAGCTTTTGGCATTGACATTTAGGACATGTTAATTTCAGATTATTGCATAAGCTCTCAAATCATGAGAATGTTCTACAGCTTCCTTCTTTGAAGAAAGAACAACTTCATGTTTGTGATGCCTGCATGAAAGGGAAGAAACACAAAATTTCATTTAGACCTATCAATCAGATAAGTACTATTAAGCCTTTACAGTTAGTACATATTGGTTTATTTGGTCCAACACAAATTTCTAGCCTTGGTAGAAAGAAATATAGTTTAGTTATTATTGATGATTATAGTAGATTTACTTGGGTATATTTTCTAGCTCATAAAAATGGTACTTTATCTAGATTCACTGCTTTTTGTAAATTAGTTCAAAATAAAAAAGAATGTATGATTATTTCTATTCGTAGTGATAAAGGAGGTGAATTTCATAATTTATATTTTGAAAAATTCTGTGAAAATAATGTATATTTTCATAATTTCTCTTCTCCTATAACACCACAACAAAATGGGATTGTCGAACGAAAAAATAAAACTCTAATTGAAATGGCTCAAACTATGTTAAGTGAATATAATCTGCCTAGATATTTTTGGGCTAAGGTTGTTTTTTCTACATATTATATTTCAAATAGAATTCTTATTAGACTTTTTCTAAATAAAACTTCTTATGAATTATTCAAAAATAAAAAACCTAAAGTTGGTTATTTTAGATTTTTTGGCTGTAAATTTTTTATTTTAAATTCAAAGGATAATTTAGATAAATTTGATGCTAAAAGTGATGAAGTAATTTTTCTTGATTATTCTAATAATAGTAAATCTTATAGAGTGTATAATAAAATAATGATGGTTATTGAAGAGTCTGTTCATGTTATGTTTAATGAAAATAATGTTAAAATAAATTCTGATTCTAATGTTATTGATAATGATTTTAGAGATTTTAATTTTGGTGCAGATATTCCTCAAGATAATAGCAAATTAATTGAGGGGGAGCATACTCCTTCTCAACCTGATCCAAGATCATGGAAGATTCACAAAGATCATCCTATTGAAAATGTAATTGGAAATGTTGATTCTGGTGTCAAAACCAGAAATTCTATTTTAAATTATTGTGCCAATTCTTCTTTTATTTCTGATTTTGTTCCTGTTAATATTAATGATACTTTAAAATATGCAAACTGGATTGTTTCTATGCAAGATGAATTAAATCATTTTGTTAGAAATATTTTTTTGAATTTATTAGAATTTCCTGAAGATAAGCAGGTAATTGAAACTAAGTGGATCTTTCGAAACAAGCAGGATAAATCTGGACATATTGTCAAAAACAAATCCAGACTTGTTGCTCAAGGATACTCTCAAGAATAAGGTATAGATTTTGAAGATTCATTTTCACCTATTTCCAGGTTAGAGGCAATTAGAATTTTATTGGCCTTTACATGTTTTCAAGGTTTTAAATTATATAAAATGGATGTAAAAAGTGCTTTCTTAAATGGTTTTATTACTGAATAAGTTTATGTTTCTCAACCCCCTGGTTTCGAAAATGAAAAATTTCCCAACCTTGTTTTTAAATTATCCAAAGATTTATACGGTCTCAAACAAGCACCTCATTCTTGGTATGAAAGAATTTATTTATTTTTATTAAAAAATGGTTTCAAGAAAGGAAATGTTGATCCCACTCTTTTTATTAAAAAATATTATGATGATATTTTAATTGTTCAAATCTATGTTGATGATATAGTTTTTGGATCATCTAGTAAAATTATTTGTAATGATTTTTCTTTATTGATGTCTTCTGAATTTGACATGAGTTTAATGTGAGAATTAAAGTTCTTTCTTTGACTTCAAATTTCTCAAAGGAAAGATGAAATTTTTCTTAATCAATCTAAGTATACTAAAGATTTAGTTAAACGATTTGGTCTTGATTCCTCTAAATCCATGAAAACTCCTATGGGTACTAATTGTAAATGAGATAGTGATGCATCTGGTAAATCAGTTGATTTAATAGTTTATAGAGGTATGATAGGTAGCTTGTTATATTTAACTGCATCTAGACCTGATATCATATTTAGTGTTTGTTTATGTGCTAGATTTCAAGATGATCCTAAAGAAATTAATATTAATGTTGTTAAAAGAATAATTAGATATGTTAAAGGAACTATTTATTCTAGTTTATTTTATCCAAAATATAACTTTTTTTATTTAACATCTTATTCTGATTCTGATTTTGGAGGCTGTAGAATTGACTAAAAAAGTACATCAGGTATGTGTCATTTTTTGGGAAAATGTTTAATTTCCTGGTCATCTAAGAAACAATTATCAATTTCTTTATCGACTGTAGAATCTGAGTATATCTCTGCTGCTATTATTTGTGCTCAATGTTTATGGATTAAGCAAAAATTATGTGATTTTGGTGTTTATCTAGATAAACTACCTATTTATTGTGATAATACATCTGCAATTTCTATTTCTAAAAATCCCTTACAACATTCTAGAACAAGACATATTGATCTTATATTTCATTTCATTCGAGATCATGTGAATAAGGGTGATATTGTTTTAGAATTTATCCCTTCTGAAAATCAACTTGTAGATATTTTTACAAAGCCTTTAGACTCTTCTCAGTTTGAGAAAATTAAATTTTCTCTTGGTATGTTGGAATTTTAAATTTTATTTGGAATTTGTTTAGGGGGAGCATATTTTCACTTTTTGTTTATTTACAAAAAGGGGGAGAAGTTTTAGAGAGATGTTTGGGGAGAAATAATTTGGTTTTAATCATTTTAAAAATTCATTTATGGTTTAAATGTTTTGGTTTTGTAACCAAACAAAAAGGGGTATATTGTTTGTGCATGTGCATATTTCCTTTAATTTTATTTCATATGACTTTGTTTGATTACTTTTATTATGTATTTTGATGATATATTAATTTATATTATTTGTATTTTTGTGATTCTTATCACATTGGAAATATAATATATTTATCTATATTTTATTAGTTAATAAGAAAGTTGGAAAATTCTTATCTATTTCTCAAAAAATTCAATGAAATTTATACTATGTTTTTAAAAACTCTTCATTTCACTATTTTAAAACATTTATGTATTTATTTTACTGCAACTTCTACAGTTATTTGATTTTCATGAAACTTGATTATATTGAAATCTAAAATGTTTATCAATATCATTTTAATGGACTTTTAATTTTATGAAGTTATGATATACTGTTTTGTTGTAGCAGTTTTTCCAGAATTGTTTTTCTTCTGTTTTTTAATGATTTCGGGATATGTAGATGTCGTTTTTAATTGATTATTTTTTTTTGGAAAGATAATAAGTTTTTCTACAAATCATTAGTTTTGACCAAAGTCTGAATTTTTTGTTAAGAGCCCTTAAAAATTCAATGAAATTTGTAAAAACATTCTGTCCAGATTTCTTACAAAAGTATGGTTCATTTTTCTCAAAAGTATGGTTCATTTTTTCTCAAAAGTATGGTTCTTTTTTTTCTTACAAAAGTTTGGTTCATTTTTTATCAAATGTATGGTTCATTTTTTATCAAAAGTATGGTTCATTTTTTATCAAAAGTATGGTTCATTTTTTATCAAAAGAATGGTTCATTTTTATCTAAAAAGTATGGTTAATTTTTATCTCAAAATTATGGTTCATTTATATCTCAAAAGTATGGTTCATTTTTATCTCAAAAGTATAGTTCATTTTTATCTCAAAAGTATGGTTTATTTTATCTCAAAAGTATGGTTCATTTATATCTCGAAAGTATGGTTCATTTTTATCATAAAAGTATGGTTTATTGTTTATCTTACGAAAGTATGGTTTATTGTTCATACCCTATGTTACTATTCATACCTTAATTTACTATTCATACCCTAAGTTACTATTCATACGTTACTTTATTGTTCATACCCTACGTTACTTTACTATTCATACCCTACGTTACTATTCATACCCTACGTTACTTTACTGCTTGCTCCGAAGTTATTGTTCACTCTGAAGTTATTATTCGTTATGAAGTTATTGTTCACTCTGTAGTAACTGTTCACTCCGAAGTTACTGTTCACTCTGAAGTTATTGTTCCCTTCGAAGTTACTGTTCATTCTGAAGTTACTGTTCATTCCGTGCAATTTTTTAAAAATTGATTTTCTGAAAATATATGGATTATTTTTTAACGATTTTTTTTTGTAAAATCCTCATTAAATATAAGGATCGTAATGAAAGAGTTTTTAATATTTTTTGTGATATATTGAGATAGAAAAATTAATAACGTTCTTCAACGTCTTTTACAAATAAATTTGGACATTTCAAGATTGTTTAAATTTAAATGTTTGAATTTAATTTCAGAATCTGCTGCTAGTTTTCAGGAACTATTTTGACTTCGTTTAAATAATTTTAAATGGATTTAAAATTCTATTTTGAATCATTAAATACTTTTATTGTTCTAGAGATTTTATTGGAAGACTTATTCAAAATATTTTGAATTCCTTTATTTATTCTATGGGAATAAAGAAGCAATAGAGATGCTATTTTCAGGGAGATATTTATGGGATCTTTTGACTCAATTAGTTTTGAATATCATAAGGAAGCGGAGTTGCTGCACCTGCTAGATATTTTTATTCTCTATATATATCATTCTCTCTTGCAGAAAAAAAAATACAACACAATACAATGAGAAAGTGTTGTGCATTTGCAACGTCCTGTGACACTTTGCTTCTCCACCTGCTTGGTCTCTCAAGCGCTGAATTAATTCTGCTTTGACTACAATTTCATTGACGATACATGCTGAATTAAACCTCAAGAACCAGTACCTATGATTTAATTTTTATCTTATCTTTCATCTAGTTCTGAGTCTGTAACACTACTTCCCATCTCTCACACGCACTCTATTTTTTCTGTTTATGCTTTTGCACACAAAAGCATTATTTGTTATTATTTTTCCTCGGGTTGTGACTCCCAGATTCTAAAGTCAAGATATTAGGGTTGTAACTCCATGAATCGAAATTCAAGACTATTTAGGTTGTGACTCCCAGTATCTAAAGTCAGGTTGTAAGGGTTGTGACTCCCCACACAAAAGTCAATGTCATGGTTATCCCTCCACTAGAAAAGGATTTTGAAATTGGGTTATGATTCCCCTTTAAAAATCATTTTTAGTGCACACGTATCTATCGCCGAGTAGAGAGGTATAAGAGTAGAGTAGGCCCACTTTGGCCCGAACTACTAAAAAAAATCCTTGCGTTATTTACTTTTTCCACTGCTAATTAAATTTAATAATTAACTTTGATAATTAATCTATTTGATTAAAATTTTTAATCTGGTCTATTCACCACCCCCCATCTAGAACATCTGACATTACCTTGTCCGACCTAACAATGTTTTCATACTGAACTACCAGAGTCATCAAAGATAGATTCTGGGGATTCCTATTTTATTTTATTCTACCATTGGGGGTAGGAGGAGCCTACAAATCCTATGTTTAAAAGAATGTATTTTTGGGAATCATCAGTTTTTTCTGATGGAAAGACAAAATTATCAAATCCCAATAGAGAGTTATCCCAATACACTTTTGAAAAACCCACTTCAATTGACATGGCTATTATCACATGGATATTATCCAATGAAGTTTTTGGATAATGATAGCTTACTGATATTAAGTCTGCTACCTCAATCAGATTTATGGGTAGAACATAATCGTTGTTGAGCATGCACCAGGGATTTATAAGGGTGGTCCCCAATCCATTAGGGGATAAAATTATCATATCATCATCCACGATTTTTTATTATCCTTCCTTATTGTAGAAACCTACCTCTACATATATGGATTCACAAGACTCGAAGGGGTCGCTATCATTGTGTAGTATTCCAAGCTTCCCATCGATGGGTATTTAAATCATTGATAGGATGTTGAAGTTACCGAAACACAGCTATAGAGCCAAGGTCTCCCAAGAAGCACATTATATTTCATGTCTTTATAGATAACCGTGAAACCAACATTGGATACGAGATCCCTAAACTACGATTTGATCTTGATCTTCCTTATAGTACTTTGCTCGCTCTTATCATTCCCTTTAATGGTTAGCTTCATCAGAGATAAATCCCCCTCTATATATCCCAAATGTCAGAGTGTCCAGATCAAGATGAGGCTGATCCCATAATCATTTTTAACCGAATATATTTTCATATCAATATTATTGAGTTTTCCTCAAACATATAGGGGTTTGATAAGTCCCAATATAAATTCCTCGTGATCCTGTTTTGTGAATGATATTGTGGTATGGAATTCTGATAGCAAAGTATCCACTCAATAATTATCAATTGTACTAAATTCTACCTAAAATTTTATGGGGTCTAAAAGGACTCGATGAGTAATTATCTAAGTTATTTGGAAATATGGAGAGAATCTAGGATTGAGAGTTTGGTTGAAAAACTGCCAAGTATTTCATAATGTTATATTTTTGTGCCAAAGGTATGTGCTTCCTAGGATGGGGATACTCCCTATTATGTGGCTTAGTAGTTGATGTGTTTTCATTGGATGAGCTTGGTACTTGATTAGATGTCAAGGGAGAATATTCTGATGATATCATAGGTCACACCATCCTTCCCCTTTATCTAGGTTGATCAAACAATCGTACACTCGCTAGTTGATCATGTAAGATAACCAGGATTGAAAATTTGTTTTGGGGGGATTTGAGGCATATTCATTCTTCTATTGGGATGTCTAAAGTTCTCAACCATGGTTAATAGCTACATATGGAGATTCTATAGGGATGTGACCAAAAAATTGGGTTTTTTCATTCTCATGTCATCCTCTGTATCTTTGGTTTCTACGTCCTCATCCTCTATCTCTCTGATCAGTTATGGGGAACTCACACTCAGAGGTGTATTCTTCATAATAGAAGGTATCTACTAAGTGAACTATGTTAATAGAAACAAAAAATATCTCTTCATCTAATGAAGGTTCCATTTGGTGGGGCGGCTCCCATTCTCTTAATATTGCTTTAAATAAGTCTGTAAGAGTCATGGCTTGTGCGGGAGATAGATATGACTCTTTATCTTATGTATTTTCATATGTATGAGGATTAAATCTACATCCAGGATGTGTGTTCAATTATTCCTCCATATTTATTGGGACCATTGTTAGTTTGTGAAGTTGTACTCTTTGGGTGGCATGAGCTCGGTCAACTATCTTTTGAGTCATCCAATTATCGAACTTTTTTCCATGCCTGGCTAGAACTTCTTGCCAATCACCCTATTCTTCTAGTTGGGTGGTGGTTAAACAAGTCACATGTGATAGGTAATTATACAGTATCACCTGTTCATAATCAATAATGATTTAGAGTATGTATTTGAAGACAAATCAGTTATGGATGGTGTGAACCAGCCTCCTTGGGAAAGGGTTGTATTTGGGATGGTTTGTGAGGTTGATATCATTGGGTTTTCTGGGTTCTGATAGCTTGAGTAGGTTATTTTACATGGCTTCAAGGAAATAACTAGGAACCTACTAATTTTGAACGTAATACACATTTTTCATCCATTCCTCATATTGTGGGTAACCCTGGTCTCTTTTTTCTTTCAGATGAAGGCGATTTGGTTGTTGCAGTCACTTGATGAGATGTATCAGGATATTTGAGGTATGTTTGGGTGGTTGAATGGGAGATGATATGGGTTTGAGGGAAATAGTAGTGGTTTATTACTTACCATTCCTTTTCCATTGTATCATAGGAATGAGATGATATCTATCCTAGGTTTTCTGAATGGAATCTTCTAGAAATTGTATTGTTACTGCAAACTCACAGAATCCGACTAGATACTTCATCATGAGAAAATGTGTTTTCATCTCATCTCAAAGTTTATCAACACAATGTTCTAATAATTTCTCTTGTGAGATATGTATTCTTAATTAATATATTAAACATTTTTATCTATTAATGAAGTTGGAAACCCTCCCGTTTTCACATTTCTTACAATTTGTGAAGTTGAAAATAATATTTTTTATTAGAGTAGAGATGAATTGATAAAGGAATTAATGATAAAGGTCTTCCCATCCCATAATGGATCCTACTAGAGGGATTTTTTACCAAAAAAAGGTTGTACCTAAAATATTTTGTAAAAAATATCATAGTTTGATCACCTCATACTGATCTCAAGGGTCCATCATCGGGCCACATTAGTACATGAAGTGCATATTATGGTGTTTTTTAAATCTCCTTCACCATAAAATTCTAAGAGAATATAATTTCTAAAATTGGGTGGGGGTAATGTTTAATACACCCATTCAGGATAAGTCTTCTTTTCGGGATTCATGGGTGTGCACCTCTCTTCCATGGCTTCTATTTAAGAAACCATGGATTCAATGGTGTTTAGGAGTTCAAGAGGTACCACTATCCAAACCACCTACCACATATAGGGAGAGGTTGAGGCTTTAATTGGTTTTCCTGTTTTCTTATCCTGCTAATTCTTGATTCGTGCTAAGACTGAATGATCACCCTGGTAGGGGAGAGGTTGTCACAATAATGGATGAAAGTCGTGATCATCCTCAACTTCCTCATTTATATAAACTAGTTTCCTAGATCTAGATCCAACCAGATGCTCAACTATCATTATTATAGAAATATTATCTCTCTATTATTATAAGAGATAAGGGATACTTTTTTCTATTTAAAGATGATACCCAGAGGGTATATTTCCCCTGAGTAGTTCCTCATTAAGCTATATGAGATTATGTATCTCATTCTCATATTGTGTATGTCTTTCCACTATGGTGGTAGTTTTATCTTTTATGGGTGTTGAGTGGGATATAGCCACACCTTTCCCTTTATCCTTGGTAGGATTTCACCGAGGTGGTTAAAATTCATCATTTAGTGGTTCTAGATTCTGTCTCCTTCACTAATTTTGTATATGTGGAGCCTCAGTTTGTGTATCAAGATTTCATACCACTTTAAGGGTTGTTTCTACAATTCATCTCTCTATATTTACATCTTGTTCTGCATAATTTTCTATATTTATAGTGATGATGTTCACTAAGGTGTATCCGGTGATTGTATTTATCTTGTCACTTTCTACACAATAGGGTGATTTTTTACCACTTAACCCTTTCTATGGGGTTGTATTAGAATAATTTATATAAATCCTTTCTATATTGGACCATTTAGTCTTAAGAAACTTACATTTTTTTATTACCTTTATTGTATGTTCATCCTGTCTTGGTCTATGAAAAGTGACCTTAAGGGAGTTTTTGATCATGCTTGACAAACGAGGACCAAATGGAAGAGGTATGTCTCGTGGAGGGAGGAATTATTGGGATGTAATTCATCAATATTTACTTCCCAACCTGGAGAATACTAATTCTTTATGGGATGATGATGATGATAAAAATTCCCCTATCCCTGCGGGATAGGGATGATTCAGGGCCACTATTGGAACTTTCTAATTCTCTTGTTGAGAATTTGATGATTATAATCAAGGATATAATGACTCTTAAGATGTAAATTGAGATAAAAATACCCTCTTAACTTTAGGATGGGGTTGATCTGGAACCTTCATTGATTTCCACAAGACCCTCTTAGAGTGTGATGAACCTGGTGGTAGCGATTGAGATAAAAATTCCCCCATCCCTATGAGATAGGGATGGTTTAAACTTTCATAGATATTTCCAAGATAATATTAGTGTTTTATGACCTTAGGGGTGGAGGTGGTGGTAAAAATTGAAACATCCCTATGGGATGAGTTTTCTCCTAGATGTCTATTATGGCAGCTGTAATTACAATCCATTTAATTTGGAACAATTGTACTTGTGTATGAGTCGGGTGTAATGGTTTCTAATGAAGGGAATCATTTTCTATAGAAATCTTTCAATTAGTCCAAAATCTCATCTTCCATGTCTAAAATGTGTTCCCATTTTTTGAAGGTCCAAACTTAGGAACATTTTGGTGGCCTTATCCATCTATTCATGACATCTTTGCACCTTCAAATCGAGGTAATATCACTATATTGACCGACTGGATCATACATTACCCATACCCCTAATTTCTCTTATGACTGTAACATTACAGGATATTGTATTAGGGGGAATTCATTATTTTGGGAACATAGTGAAGTGAAACTCTCCAAATTTTCCCCATACTTGGATAGATACAGTTTATGGGGCTCTGGAAATCATTTGATGAAGATTTTTTATGATGCATATACTAACACTTTGTAAGTGTTTGGTATGATATTACATCCCTAGGATTTGGGCTACAGAGAACTCTTCCATGTCAAACTAAAAACATAGTGTATTTATGATCTATATATTATCCTTATATCCTTGATAGGGGAGATTTTTATACTTCAACCGCTGATGATTCACCCACATATTTTTACATAAGTAAGTCATTCACTCCTTCTCCATATCATTTGGGATATCAAAGTTGGATTTGTTGATGGTCTAGAACAAGGTTGGGGTTGTTTTAAACTAACACACTCCATATATCTTTGTTATTCTATTCTTCATCATAATTATATGACTCCTTCTATATATACTATATATTTTTTCTTCTCTGGGTCACCTACTAACCATGGTGAAGTGCTACTGATAGTTTATGGAGCACTATATAGGGTTGACCTCAGTGTTTTTATCACCTCTCTATAGAAAGGTGTCTAAGTTTTGGGCACCACACTATATGAAGGGGTCTAGGAAAGGAGAGTATTTCTTTATCTAGAAGAGATATTACCATGTGTATGTTTTTTATAGTATAGATTAGAATTAGATTCCTTATGATCTATCTTTTCACTACCATAAGGAGGACTATCAAGGTAGAAATTACCTTATTCTTTAGTTAAATATTTGATTGGCCCTTTGGTGTTGTAGATATGCATCGTATAGACTCAAGGACACTAGCATTAAGAAGATCAAGGATATGAACTTCATTCTGTATCATGGCTAGAATATGTATACCTTACTTTTGGTTTTGACCATGTATATGATCCTACTACATGATAGTTGTTGAAATATATTGATAACCATCTGGTGTTGTTCATATATGACCCACTATTGAGAAATTGCTCGAGTTTTTTGGTGAGAATATATATTATTAGCAGCAATATGATCCTACCTGTGGGTGGTTTCTTGAATATACCGGTCAATCCTAGATGAATTTGGGGTATTATCCCAGTTCAAATATTTATTCCTCATTAGAATATATTGATGGACCTCCAGAATGGGAGAAGGGATAAGAGCGTCCTTTTGTATCGCCTCCAAAGGATGTTGGTGTAGTTTTTCATTATCAAGAGTAGGGATATGATCTTGGATTCCATAAGCTTCTGGAATATTTTGAGTAGGTTAATCACTAAGAATATGAACCTACTCGGAGGTGATTTCCATATTGTATTGATGAACATCAGTTAGAGTAAGGATATGAGACTTACCCTATTCCTTTAGAGTATGCCTATGGTCTTTTTTGACAGGAATGTTTTCATATCCCATAGAATGTGCTAAAATGAGTTGGTGGTCCCTGGTCAGAATGGGGATATGATCCCAATCCTCTTCCTTTCACTTTATTGGAACATATCAATGGGATCTATTCATAGGGGAATAGATATGTCCCTCCCCCATTCATGATGCTGGAATATGTGTAAAGACTTGAGTTGAGTGAGCAGGGATATAATATTTCCTAATGGATACCACCGCAATATGCTGATGATATTCATTAGAGGAAGTGGGGATATGAGCCAACACTCATTTATCCATATCTTTATTTGCCCGAAGAGACCTCCTTGGTACTTGTGCATGAGTTTCCAAGGATACTTCAAAACCCCAATATGACAACATCTATAATGATGAGATTTTACACAACCCCATGACCTATAAAGAGAAAAAATAAATGACCTCCATCCCTGAAGATAATGGGGAGAAAGAGGCTTTGCAATCGGATTATGATGAACTTTTACATGAGGACCCTGAAAACTCATGTCAACTTGAAGAGGAATTATTAAATTTGAGAGCTAGAAAAATAAAAAAAATAAATTATTGACCATGATGGATTCATTCCTCTGAGTTATAGAAAAACTTGAAAACATATGGATAATGCTAATATTTAGAGGACAATTCTCACACTCTACTTAGCTGACAAGAAGAATGAAAAAAATTATTTACCCCCACAGCCTGTCCCTATTGAAAATTTTCCTGTGTCCTCAGATTCATCAGACTATTCTAAGTCTGAAGCTTCTTCAAGTGACAATAATGAAAATGATCTAGCTTATAGGGATTCTTATCAGATATAAGAGAAGTTAGAATTCCCAAATAACATGATTCTTGGATGGAGGACAATGAAACAAATACCTTTCAAAAATATAAAAATGGAGACATGATTGCTGATATTTATCTTGATATTAGAAAAACGATGTTTATTAAAAGTTGTCAAGGAATTTAAGAAGGAACCAAACTTCAACTTCAATGATATTTTGTGGTAATGATTTATGGATTCGGGTTTTCTTGAACTCTATTAGGGCCTCTCTCCATCAATTTTGTAGAATGATTTTTCACTGCCTTATTCGAAGAATGAAATTCCTCTCAGTTGATTGGTGTTGTTGCTGTTTCGGTTGGTTGGCCTCACTTACATGTTGGTACTGTTTTTCAAGAAGTTTTTGGATCATTTTTGTGTTATCTTGAAGATGATACCCTCATGAAGAAGGTAGGCTTGAAACAGTGTATGTTTTATTTGATTTCTTAATTCAAACTTGTATAGGATATTTGGGTACAGGTTTTTCTTTTTATATTGCTCTCTGCTGGATGTCTTAGGGAGGCTCAATTTTAAAAAAGGAAGGGCTTGGATTGGCTACCCAGCCCATGTTCTAACTACCTAGAATGCTTTCTCCCATATCATACCCCCCTTTCTCACAGTTTTTTGGTTCCATAGTGTGATGGAAGTGTTTGGACTATCTTTAGAGATTTCATTTTTGTGTTTGTGAAGGCTCTGCCTGATCGAATCCTACTATTAGTTAATTAGAGCTCATTGGCCCTAAAGTTTTTAGACCCACTGCTTCCTTATTTCAATGCATGTATTATTATTGTGGTTACTTATTTCTAGACTGCTTCCTATGCTATTTTTTCAACATGGCTAAGTATGTTTGTTCATCTGTAGATTCTCATTGGTTTTGTTTCTTTTGATTGGGTCTTGTGAGTTGAAACCCTTGTTTCATGGTCTGTTTCTCTTATAGTATTCAATTTTATCCCCTTTAAATTCTATGTTAGTGTAAATTTTTTACACCTCATGCTTGTATTGCAACCTTTTTTATTTAATAAATATCTCTGGGGCATGATCTGGGTGACCAGTTCATGTCACCTCTTTTAAAAAAAATGCTACAAGGATATGCTTTCAAAGTGATTGTTAGTGGATATAGGTGCCACAAGTTTCATTTTATATTTCCTTGAATAAGAAGTAATTTTATGATTTAGTTTCTTGAGACCTCAACATGCATCCTTGAGGGTCGGGATCATACTATATTGGCGGTATTCCCAAACAATCACCTTTTCCACCCAACGTTTAAGGTATTGGGCGGGTGAGGTTTTTCAATGATCTATGAAGTTTAATACAAGTGATGAGGTTCTAGAACATTTTTTTGATGAAGACATGATATTGGGTAAGGATATCTGTGAGATCATTTTCTGAATTCAAAAAGACAACAAGGAACAAGGTCACTGATCAGTGCATCATTGCAAGTGTGAAACATGCTCAATCATCTATACATAGGTAATATAATTGTCCTTTATTGTTCCTATTTCGGTCATTTTTCCCATGTTTAATTTTAATGTTGAGAATGGCCTATTTCATGGGAACCCCAGTTATATTTTATTATTAAAGGATTTCACATCGGGTCTACCATTTTCATTTTTTTGTAGGGGACACAAAACAAAGTGGCCCAATTCAAGGTAAACTAGTCATTTTTTATTATTTTATAGATTCATGTTCAGTTCACCATTTTGTTTCAAAAAAATGTGGAACAAAATGGCCTGATAGGAAATGGGAAGTCTATCCATTTTATCTTTTGAAAGGGATGACATAGTTAAAGGATTTCACATTGAGTTCACCATTTTTTTCCAACAAATGTGGATGGTTTTACCTAATGCTAGGTTATGGGTGATTGAGGGTGGTTATGAAATCATTTTCATCTAGTTTAACATTTTTTTCTCTAATGGAAAATCCAAACAGTTCCCACATCCAAGAAAGGGAATTAAATTGATTTTCAAAGGTAGTCAGTGGATTTGGGTCTCAAACCTAATAATGATTAAGAACTCATATTGGTCGATAAGATGGGAGGTTGGGCTCATCGAAACCTTTTGGGAGGAATTATTTCTTATTACATGACTCTCTTATAGATTTAATATATGTTTATGAGATCCTTAATAATCCATGATAATGGACTGATAACCCATATGTCAATGACCTGATCAAGACCATGTGTTGACGGGAATAATTGTGTGTGTCACAAGTTCTCTGTTATTCTCTTCTTCATTTATGATGCTTTAGTTTATATCCATGGTTGGGAACTCTAGATTTTATCCTCATCCGGGGATTAATTTGGTGTCATAGATATGATATTAAACCTATATGAGGTTTCCTATGTATATAGTGAGAACTGGAATCAAAACCCATGTAGTTTATGTGACATAGTTTAAGTTTTTACGGTAGGAATATACCATTTTGTTTAACTTCATGCGGTAATGATGTCAATATAGGGATCGATCTTTTTGGAGGAATCCTATGTATCCTATTAAGACAAGAATCAAAGTTTATATAGTTCATGTTATAGGCATCTGCATCATAAAAGGTGTGACAAAAGAGGCCTTGAGTGGGACTTATGCATGTAAGGATGCCCTGAATTTCCACGTCAGGAATATGACCCTTTGATTGATGATGAGATGTAATTTGACTTACATACTAGATAATAGACCCACACTTGGGGTCATATTCATCATTCCATCGACGTGGTCATCTTCATTCTTTAAGCCCATATGATTCATACTCGGTGTGAGAAATGGTAGATAGTGGAAGATTGGTCATATAGCTTGAGAGAAAAATTTTATGGGGATTACACATTAAAGTTTTCCTTAGAGATATGTATGATTACCTCTCTCATGGAAAATATGTTATAGAGATAAGGCCTTAGGAAAATGTCTTGTGTATCCTATTTATAATAGAAATCAGATTCCCTGTAGTTCAGTTTCTCCCTAACCCTTTGATGGGTTTAAGGTACTTGAGGGCATGGTCAGGGCTTACACTCAAGAGGATGTCTATATATAAAAACACCTCCCATCCACTAATAAATGAGGATTGATGATATAACCATAAGATAATTTGGGTTCTATGAGCTAAGGTAATTAGAATATTTAGGTACTTATGCCATGGTAGATTCTTATTAGAGCTTTGTCCATAGGAAGGCGTCATGCATATCTTGTTTGGATAGGAATTAGAGTTCTCATTGTTCAATTCATTCGTAAGTCGTTGATGGGTTGAAATGAGTGATTTCAATTGGAGAAATTTTTGTTATCCCCAAGGTTTTGGAAATTTTGGGACACATACGAGGATGGATTCCCATGTTAAATATTCATTCTTTATCCTTTGATGGATAAAGAGATATGATGACCATGAAAGGTCTTTCAAATATGCTTGGTAGGAATAGAGGCCCATATGAGAGCATGAAATGAATAGGGTCGCATGAGTGCATAACCATAACCCATTAAGGGAAATCCCATTGTAAAGGGGGTACCCGACCGAAGGTTCTTGGCCAAGGGTTTACATGGTGTTTGTCCAAGTGTTTCTACCGGATGAAGTTGACATGTCCTACGGTGTCTGTCAGACATGTATTGGTTTTCTACCCAACATATCTTGAGTGTCTTCCTGACAAGGCTGACATGTCCTAGGGTGCTTTTCATGATCAAAGCTAACACGTCAATGGGTTGTTTCATGACAATGTTGACATGCCTGAGGTGATACGGATGATCAAAGAAGACATTTCTAAGGCCTTTCATGTGATCAAGGATGACATATATAGGGCTTGTTGCATGATAAAGGTTGACGTGTCTAGGACCTATTACATGTTCTAAACTAACATGTCCAAGTCTGTATGAGTGAATAGTGAGACTAATGAGGAGTCATACAATCACATAATATTAAGGGAGTCATATGGTATGGTATCATGAATATTTCCAAGATAACACACGTGATAAAAAACACATGTCCAAGGGTTAAAGTTACACATCAAAGGGGATGATTACATAGCTTCATGGGCAATGGAGTGCATGTCAAGAGGATTTCAAGCCCGAGGGTTCATGTTGAGGGCATTCATCCAAGGGTATACATGGAAATAAGAGGTCATGTCCACAGGTTCATATGAATTTCCAGAATTCATGCCAAGGAGTGTTCACATGACAAGGGTGTATACCCATGGACATCCGCATTTCATGTCTAAGGGTCCATGATGGTGTTTTATGTAGTTATTGCATGATAAGGAGGTACATTTCCAATTTTTATGCATGCATCACATAATCAAAGGTATCTTATGATATTAATGTTTTCATGTGATTGCATGATCTATAGGGGAGTAAGTCAATAGGTATATATTTCAAGGAAAACACGTCCAAGGTGTCATGAAAATATCTCAAGAAAAAGGGTTAGCATGATTTCCTATTCAAGGCTGGATGGAGGCATCATAGACATAGTGGAAATGCATTGAGGGTTATTTTTCCATTCCACGCAAACTATGGGTGGAATCCCACATAATAGAGGGTTCATGAGAATGTTTCTCAAAATAGAGGGTTTGCATGAGGATTTCTAGGCTTGGGTCTTTGCATGATAGTATTGCATTACATTAAAATCATCATGTAATCACAAAAAGTGTATGATGCAATGGAGATCATGATTATATGGATAATTTCTTTGAATGTAGTAGTCAATTTTTAACCTCATCTATTTTCCTTCTCCAATTTTCTATCTATGTTGTCTACTCTATCACCCTCTTTCCTCATGTATTATCCTTTTAAATAGTGAGGGAAGGGGTTTATATAGGTAAAGGTGTCTAGATATATCACCAATTTTCATAGTGATGGTTTTATGTGAACCGTCTTGAGTTGGTGAAGAGTTTCACATGATGCAGAGGTAGTTATTTGATCACGTGTTCACTTGATTGATCACATGATTCTTGATATCCTTATATGATGGGTTTCAGTTAGCTTCACATGATCCTTAAAAAGTTTTAAATGATGGGAATATTTTTCAGAGATAAGTTTCATTCTTTTTTATATGAATTCTTGATGATGTATTCACTTACTCACATGTTCATAGCCATTTTATCACATTATTTATAGTGCTTCTTGTGATGGATTCACAATGGGATTCTCATGGTTGGATTCACATGATCATGATTCATGTGATCACACAATACTTTGGTGTACATTTTATTTTTTAAAGTTCGAGTGCCTCATCATTAGAAATGGACATGTAGTGCATGATTCTTCCTAGTCCCATAGACTTCATGCATCGTTTGGATAATCTCATGATCTCAAGATCACTTCACATGATCCTATCCTTAATCATGAATTACTATGGTGTTCATACAATCAATTGGACAAAGGAACTATAGAAAATATGAAACTTTCATATGTTGAAAAAATGCGTTTATTTTTATGCTATCAATGTGAGGTCATCATTACTTCACATGATCATCACTACTTTGATCATGTGATCTACCTAACCTCTTGTGATGGATTCACATGGATTACATGGTTATCCTCATACGATGGCTCTAGTTTCTTCAAAAAAAATCATGCATGTGAAATAGAGTCAAATACCTAACTCTTTAACTTCAATCATGTAACCTTTGTCTTGGTTTGATCATCAGAGAAAGATATCATGGAGGGCATCGAGCGATAGAGTCAACTTCGGGTGTCTAGAGATCGAACTAATGACATCGAGGAGTGATGTGGACAAGAAGGAGGTTGAATATGATGTAGGTGCATGATCAAATAGTTGGGATTGGATAGATTAGATGGATGAACTTTAATCCATATGTTTTAAGGCATAAGAATAGTGTCGTGATAAATCTATGTCCCAAATAAAAGTTCTACACTATCTTTCTCCACTTAAAAAGGTTGGATGTGTCATCTGCCTATTGATTTGGCAGTAGGGTCGACACCTACCACACACGCACCCACGCCCTCATTGGACACGCCATGATATTATTTGGCCCTCATAAGCACCACTTTAACATAATATTAATTCTCATAATTATAACTATGCTCAACCATACCTTATCACCTAGTGGGCTAGCTGACTGGCTCCCAAGGTGTGGTTGAGATGACTCCCACATGTGCCTCTAGTTGAGTTTGCCAGCTGGTTAGCTTGGCTAGCCAAATTTTTGAATAAGGAAATTGATAAAATACTAGGAATAATTATCTAAGTAAAATGGATATGATAAGGTCCAAAATATAAGCCCTTATAAAATTTATCCCCCAAGACACTTATAAGTCCTTGTATAAGATGAATTTTATTTTCATGGGATTCACACTTCTTAAATCCCTAATGACAAAGTCATTGTTACACAATTATGGGATCCAAAAAACTTATAATTTTCTTCTTGAAATTATTACTTATATTCTTCCTCTCTTTCACCCTAAGATTTTATATATAATTTTCTCTTTCTATCTTGTTAAAATGATACTTTGGAATCACATCATTCTCCTTAATGAATTTATTTCTCATAAAAGTGTCACATTATTAAGAATAATTCTCATTCTTCACAAGTAAGCTCTTTGTCTTCCTAATCCACAATATATATTCCAATAAATGTTATCCTTTATATTTAGAAACCCAATTATGTTTTATCTCATGTTATCTTCACATTTCACATTTCCTCTTTTCAAAAAAAAGTTTTATTATCCATTTTTATGATGAGGTTTTTAATAAAATATTTTTTAAAATATTAAAAAAATTACTTTTATGATCATATGTTTTATCTTCCAATATAAATTTCCTCTAAAAACATTTATATGGTTTTAAATAATCCATTATTAAATATAATTTTTTAAAATTATTATTTTAAAAATCATTCACTTATCCTTTTTGAAAATAAATTTTGAATTTGATCTATAACATCATTTTCTATGAGTATGGTAAAAATATTTTCTAAAAACTATTTTACCATTTCTCTTACCATATGAGAATATTATTTAAAAAAAATCTTTTCTATGATTTAAAATTTTCTTCCAGCTAATTTTTACCCTTGATGATTTTGAAAATAAAATTAAATAATCTTATATTTTTCAAAAGTAAAATTTATATTTTTAGAAAGTAATTCATGATTTTTAAAGGGATTTTAAAGTCTTATATTTTAAATAAATATTTCTTTAGTGTTTCTATGTCTTCTCAAATAAAGTTTTATTTTTTGAAATAATATTTCCCTTATAAAATTTGTTTCTTAAAAACCCTATTCCTTAGATTTAAAGGATAATTTCTAATTGATTTATCAAGATTAAGTATTTTATTTTAAATGTAAAATTTTTAAGAAATTTTCAAGTCTTTTAAAAAGTTTTATTTCCTATTATTTCTCAGTTACTTCATCTAATGGAATTAAAAAAGAATTTTTCATCAATTTAAACATCCTTAATGATCCTTATGTCACACTAGGGGTATTTTTTAAGCCACCATCCAACTTCATTATCCTGATATCTTATGGAATGTTCTAAGAAAGTTTTTATTGAAACTCATTTCCTTTCCACAGTTTAATTAAGTGGTGTTTGATGTATCAATGCTTTTATGTTATAATGATTCACATATGTATGGATGACTATTTTTATAAAGGGTGGGGTCCTTTATTTTCTTCTAATTCATTGGTTAAGGGTTTATATGTCATGATATAATTATTGGAATCAGGTATAAATTGTTTATCCTCTATGGGAATTAGAAAATAATGCCTACATTACTAGGTTATGGGAATCAAGTAGTGATTCTTAATCCACTGTGTTTATGAGAATCAAGTAGTGACACTATATTAACTATGGGAACCATGAAGTAATTCATGATACACTATGTTATGTAAATTAAGTAGCTAATTCTACTACACCATGTTTATGGGAATCATGTAGTGATGTATTATCCACTATGGGAATCGGGTAATGCTTCCTGCTCCACTTTGTCATTGAAAATGGGTAGTGATTATTTATCCACTATTTTATTATTCTAATTCAAATGTTAGTTAAATATCATATATTATGATTAATTTCTATGACATTACATATATTTATTCTTATGGTTATTCTCTATCAATATTTCTTATTGTATCATGTTTGTTCACTCTTATTCCATGGCATATGTTTTCCCTTTTGAGATTACATGTCTTGATATCATGGATTATCAACAAATATTACTATTTTGTGTTATTTTAATAAGATATTTATCTCATGCTCCTATTTTTTCATATGATTATTATCTTACACTTAATTAAATGTTGAAGAGGGTTCCCTTACTTAGTGTTTCATCTCAACCTTTTCTTATGTTTCCTTTCCCCAGGTTATAAAGATGATTATAACTTATGGAAAATACAAAAGGGATTATCATATGGAAAAATTATAGAGAAACATTCAAATGTTTTGTAAAATTAATTTATTATGTAACTAGTCCTAAAAGACAGAAAAACTTTAAATTTCTGGGATTTTCTGATTATTATGAGATGTAATTTTTAAAATATTGAAAAATATGTAAGTTTTTTATAATTTATCTCACTTTTTATCAAGGATGGTGTTTAAATAAAGTTTTTTATCTTGGATCCACCCTTTTGGTCAAATCTATATAAACTTAATATTTAGCTACATTAATTTAGTCTAATATCTCACCCCTTAAACTGAGAGGTTTTAAATATTCCAAGTAGTAAAAATTTAAACTATAGGAATATTAACCCTATTTCCAAACCTATGTTTTTTACACCAATATTTGAATCATCGTTAATGTTTATTTAGTTATAATTATGTTAGATCATCAACCTCAATTTAGGGTATGAGCTCTAAGACCCTAAACTAAGGGTCACCCAAGTGTTTAAAGCTTTATGACTTTAAACCTTTCTATGATCTAAGACCCTAAACTAAGAGACACTAAATGGTTAATGCTTTGTGACCCTAAACCCCGCACATTACTTGGTCCAAATTTAAATACCCTAAATTTCATATGAAGAGACACAAATATTTTTAATTTTAATACCAATAAATTATGACCTAAGAAATATTTAATTTCTCACCTATAGTACTAAAATCATTATTAGTATTAGGATAATAATTTAAGGAATATCAAAAAAATAATAATAGATGTTATTGGAATGGAATCTAATCCTAGATAGGGTTAATACATGTTCACTAACTCTACAAATCAAGGAAAAAATTATAGAACTTTTGTAATTTCCCATATGTGTCCATCTTGATGACCTAAAAAAGTCATAGTGATGCTATCTCAGGGAACCCAAACCCCTCTTTAAAAAATATTTCTTTCAATAAAACCAAATTCATGATTTCAACTACCTTGATCATATGAACACTTGCATGTTAAAAAGAATTTTCTTGGATTATGGTGATGGAGAATGCATATTCGGACCACCTATACTCATCCAAATTCAAATATCCTAATGGATATCATCTCATTTCATATTTAATAAGATCAACATTTTCATATAATGATGGTTCATATGCACCATGTACAAACTTCTTATACTCTTCCAAGTGCACACATATGGGAGTAAATTGAACCTTATTCCTTTTTATAATAGAACAAACTCATATTACAATGATGGAATATATTCCTAATATATGTCCAACCTATATCCATATAAGCATAAACCTCTGGAAGATAGCCTACCTATAAAAACCCTACCATTCTCTAAAATTTATTTAATCGTGACTTATAAATACCATACTTTTTTATATTTAAGTGGGTTTCAATTTATTTCAATTTTTCTCCCTACACAAATATTGTGAGCTAAGAAAATTAATTCATGTGATAAACCATGAATCCCTGCTTCATCAAAAAAAAGTGACGTTTTTTTCTAACCCAAACCATATAATATCTTATTCTATCTCTTTTTTAATAAATACATAGGTTTTTGTGATAGAGTGATGATAAGAAAATGATTTTATAAAGAGATTAATTTATATTGATTTAAAGATAACAAAGGAAGGGACACCCACAACACTAGGCCTCTTCCAATAATATGAAATAAAAAAGAAAAAAAATGGATTCATTATTGTAAATATTATTTAGATAACTATTTTAGATAGGATATTAGTTGATGGTAATTGTTAAACTATTATGAGATATCTAAAATCAATGATTTTTAACCCTATCAAAAATATCCATTATTGGTAATCATTTTTGTAAACTCCACCTAGATGGATATAGTTGAATTCCAAGATACCCAACTTTTTTCTTTTGATATTTATCCCAAATATGGATTTGATATCCAATATACTATTACTCTGTTGATACTTTTTAATCATGTGATAATCTTTTGGAATATTCATATCTACCTTTGTCTTAGAGAATGCTAGAAAATTGAACAACAATTTTCTTTTGAATTATAATAATTTTTTGATGATGGTATGGAATGATTAGTATTGAATCCATTGATTCCAAAAACCTCAAAAAGCTAAAGATGGTGATTTTTTCATGTATATCTTATAGTATAGTCTTAGTGATAAAATGTAAACACAACAGAAGGCCCATTTTCTCTATACCTTATATTCAGTAATAGATTTAAGACCCAAATTCATCCCTTTCATCACCACTGGAATATAAATAGTAATGAGGTCTTCTATGTAAGTTTCCATATCTATAATAAAATTTAATGTGAATTAATATTAAAAAGTTAAACCTTTGGTAGCTTTAAAAAATAATTATATGGGAGGATCTCACCCCGATGAACTATATTTTTAAAAACCATTTTACTAGAATCAAATATATGAATAGTGGACAAAGTTTCCCACTAGTTCATTTTCTCAAGCTTCACATGTTCCCATGCACCTAAATGTGTTTCCATGTATGAGTAATAATCAAGTTGTCTTGATTGTTTAGTAGGGTAGTCTTATTCTTTAGAAATTTGATCAAAAGGAACTCCCAACCATCAGAACCATGTTATAGATAGTCTGTATAATCATTGTATCACCTCCCAAAAAATGTATTTAGATAACACATCATCCAAGCCACAAAAAAATCCCAGAATAAGATGGTTAGGCTGTTTCCAAGTGGAAGAATAATATAAACATTTATATCCTCATGATCCAGAATCAACTAAAATCGGAGAATGAATATGGGATGCCACTCATCATGGACCCCATAATAAGGTAATAGTGAAACTCTTTTAAAGTGTCCAAATTGTTATAAAAAACAATACAGTGCATAAATATTTTAGATAATGGACTCATAAGATTAAGCTCACAGCACACCATCTTGGAGAAGAAGGATGTAAGATCACTACCCTTGGGTACCATTGGAATCATCAATAATTATCCCAAAGGGTTTCTGATAGGGAATGAATGTAAATTTAGATTGATGCCCTATCATGTTAGTAATGTCACTATCATCCATGGACATTGGTCATATACTATAAATATTGGGAAACTCTATGAAAAATATTGAATGGGGAATCACCATGGAATTTTGAAACTCATAACAACAAAAATGATTCACCATCCAACTATATTAAATATATATCGGACCATAGATCTAGAATGTGGTATTCCCTCAATTAATATTGCCAAAAATATAATAAATTTTAGATAAGACCGACATTTAAAGCTTTATTAGTTTCCCTTTTTCTAACTATATATCCATCAATAAGGTGTATAATTTGACTTCTAAAAAATTGTATCCTATGAAAAAGAGTTTCTTACTAAGGAACATGGATATAAATCCCTCTAGTCAAAAATATTGGGCTACCTAGAGCTCAATTTTAAATACCATGTGGTGTATTGGACCCCTCAAGAATAGAAAAATATGAGCCCTTATGGGTATATTGAGATAGATATATTTTCATGCACCATATCATTGACATTTATTAATTTTATAACAATAATATGTCAACTCATTTAGGTGGAATTTTAATTTTTAGGGATATTGATTCAATGTAATAATAATACTTTTACTTGACTTTTAATTAGGATCCTTTTAAAAATTCTTATACTCGATTACCTTTCTTGGTGTAAATCCCAACATTGTTGGGAAAATAATCTTCGAGTCCTCCTAAATCTAGATACCTTCTTAGAAATAATAACAAATCTTATTCTACTATTTCACACCTCCATGGAGTCCAGTATTCTATCCCTTATTTATTCTCCAATGAATATAAGTAATCATAAATGGGATACCATTCTAGTGTTTCCATTTTACACCTTTCTCGCCTATCGATAAAAACTTCCACGGTCTATCATTCATAAGTCCTTTATCAAACTATTTTTAGGAACTTTTTACCCAATGTACCTGGTATTAGAACCTTATATTATAAGTCACAACAATATTAGTTTTATGAACTTAAAAGGCACACCATCGATCTTTGTTTAAATTCTTTAAAATTCACACCTTTTTTCGTCAACACACAGCCTTAAAAAGTATTACACACCCTGTAAAATGGATTTAAACTATGAAATTAAACTAAATGATCTTTGATTTCCCTCACAAGGATATATAAGAAGCCCTTTATGAGATAAATATAAACTTGATGAAACCTCTCAACTATTTTCAAACAAAATTAATTCTTCTTATGAGACCTTAAGCCCTAGTGTACCTCATAAGTTTTTATGTGAGACCTTAAAATACATCATATCTCCTATGTATTCCTAGGCGACCTTAAACCATAAAATACCTCTCTATCCATCATGTATGATATTAAAATCCATTATAAACTCATTAATTTATGGATAGAACAAAACTTTAGTATAACTTAAGCCTTTCTGGATGGTAGCTGATATAGAATAACCTAGAATTCTTACCAGGAAAGATTTCATGAAGATGAATTAAATATATAAGAAAGACACAAACTAGATAATAATATCATTTTTTAAATGATTCAACCTCACATATTATCGATTTTGATATTATAACCCAATATTCCAGTTATCCCACCCCCTTCTCATAATGAAAGGGTAAATCAAATCAGTGAGAGGTGTAAAAGTAGGAAATAAGAATAAAGATTTCAAATTTTTGAAAAAATCCATAAATAACTAGTGAAATTAAATATTCAATAAGAGAATATTCCATGTATTTATGGAAATTATGATATATTATTTATTATATAATCATATTTATGTTTCATATATTATTTTTAAAGATGTACACTATCAAAAGGATTCACTGTTATATCACAAACTAATCAGAAAAAAATTGATGTCATAAATCTTGTAAAAAAGACTTTGTTATCTTTGGTCTCGGATAAATATCTTACAGATCTCATGGGATGAAATACCAAAAATAATGTTGGAGTAAATTATATTATATATTTGAAGGATAAAAAAATTTAAAAGGATAAAAAATTGCATATTTAGTGTCAAAAAAACATGTTTATCTAAATAAAAAAGTACAAATCCATATATGAATACTTTGTATTGGTTGACATGATCATAATAATGATTTAAGTGTATTAAAAAATTATTTATGACTTCATTATGGAGATGATTTTATTGAAAATTCTACTATAAAAATTCTATACAAACATATCAATTATATAAGATCGAGACTTGTACAGTTTAGTGTTTAATAAACATTACATCATATTAAAAACATTTTTGAAAAGAATATGGACTACATTAGAAAATAATATTAAATAATAAAATTAATTGGTGATTAAAGGCTTCAAAGGATTAAAAATAAATTTAAATAAAAATATTCCTCAATGGGAATTAGAGAAAGAATAGGAAAAATTTATAAAGAAAATTTTCCCATTTATCCAAAAAACAATAATGAATAAAGGGTAAATATATATGTAATATTCCATTAAAATTGTTTAATTATGAAAAATATATTCATTATTATACTAACTATTATAAGAAAAATCATTAATATCAAGAAGAACAAGAATAATTAAAATAATAAAAATGAATAAAAACTTCTATAAAAGTGTTTTAATTGTGAACAATTTATTCATTATCCCATTAACTATCCTAATAAAGAGGATGAATATACAGAGGATGAAGAATCATGAATAAAATATTTGAAAAAGAAAAATAGAAAGGGAAAATATTATAAAATAGAAAAATAAGTTTATGAGAAAAATAAAAAATGTAATCAAGGGTGAAAACTAAAAGACTTTATATCAAAGTAATAATAGGATTTGAACATCAATGATAATAAAGTTGATGTTGATTAAATTTTATACAATAAAATTGAGAAAGTCTTTATATCTCATAAATCAGTTTCAAATAATTCTTCTTGTGGTGAGGATAGAGTTGATGGAAATAAACAAGAAACCAAAAATGAGTATGTTTTTAAAATGGAGATGTAATTTTTATTAAATATGAATGAAAATTTAAAGATAAAAAATAACTCCTTGAATTTGATTCAAGACTAAATACTTGATGAGTTTACATTATTGAAAATGAAGAGGATTATTTGAAAAATGTTGAAAGTTTTGATATATTATTGGTTGATAAAGATAAAATGAATTATTAATTCACCTAAAAGTTTCTATATAAACAGGAATAAATTTATAATTTTCAATCAAAAGTTCTATAAACTCAACCATTCTTAAAAAAATTAAATTTTACTACAAGACATTTGTTTAGACAATTATTGAGATTTCAAAAACAAATTAAAGTTATATATATATATAAATAGAGACCATAAAACATAAATAATAAAGGACTCAAATATATTGAAGGAGAAAACTAAAAGTAAAATTATAAAATAAAAAATTGGTTTTTTCTATAAAATGGTGACAAACATATTTTTTATTAATCACGGTCACTTTATTTTAACAAAATTATCACTTTAAATGAACTACATGATTTTTTGTTCCTTCGTTTTACATTTTTTATATTTCAAAAGGTATGAAAACATTTTCTTATTATCATGATCTCTTGTTTTATGTATTTTTAAATAATTTAAACTTTTTCACAAAAACATTTTAAAATCTCAAAATACTTCCATACTTCTTCCAAAACACATTCAGACCAAAAAAAATCTCTAAAAACATATCTTCAATATATATAAACACATTTTTAAATCCTAAAACATATATAAATACACTAAAATGTTAATATATATTTTTATCATCTTCAACAAAATTCAAAAATTGAATCAATTTCATAACTTTGTGTTCATTATTAAATGGGAATGAGTGATAATTATATATATGGTTATTAATTAACAACTAGAATAGAGGAAAGTGATAGGGGTTGTTTTCTGGTGAATATATTTGGTAGGAATCTACCTATAATTATAATCATTGTAAATATTATCATGAAGTGAAAAAATAAAAGTTCCACGGTTGTTATGAAAATTATTTTAATTACTATTATTTCCTAGACTTAGTTAGACTCACATTGGAAAAAATTTGAAAAGTTTGTGATTGATCCCATATTGGGGTTTGGTTTTTTATTTTTTATTAGAAAATTGGTGTAATAAAAAATAGTTATATCATGGTTAAATTTTAAAAGAATCTAGAAAAAAATTAAGTGTTTCTCGATGGTAGAATAAAGATTTATTTTTTTTATAAAATGATAACCTTACATTTTCCTTACAATGTGTCTCTCAAACACCTTGTGTCACTTGTACACTTAAAGTAACTTCATTAAACGACTATCAAACTAAACTAAAAGTATTTATATATGAATCATTTGAAGAGTTTTTAAATGGATAACACATATCCCAATATAGTATAAGAAATCAACCAAAATCAATTATGCCATGAGATCTTTCCATTCATAAATTATTGCATAAAAATATAACAAAGTACATTTTTCTCTACTGACCTGAATTTTTCAAAGCTTCTTAACATGAGATTGATATTGATCATTGAGAAGCATATAATTGGATTCTTTATCCTAGGGTATCCATGATATATGAAAATATCCCAATATTAGGGAATGATCCTCTCTCATCCATGGTCTTCTAGAACCTTAATTTTTAAGAGAAAGATAATTATGGATCAAGAGAAATTTTTCATTAAGGAGTATTGGTGGTCAAATAAAAATGTCTCTAAACTCTCAGACTCTGATCCTATTTATATAGAAAATCTAAATAAACATCATAGAATCTAAAAAAATTTAAATTCCTAGTTATCAATGAAATTTTTTGTAAAACATTTCATAATAGCTTGTCATTTTTATTCATTATAAAACATTTAAATAATGGATTTATCCATTTACACTCCTCTAAATCATCATCATATAACAATTAACATAAAATTATATCTTAATGTAGTAAAATAAGTTTGATCAACATGTTATCACTTAACACATAAACACCCATAAAATACCATGACATGGTCTAAACCACTATGTTATGGCCTTTCCTTTAGTTAATATTTCTATCAATATCCTACTTATACTATATACTTATAGACTTAGTACACTTTCACCTTATGTAAAATCATATATAAAAACTCATGAAACCATATCTAAAAATACTCTTGGATATCTTTTAAAACTATTTTTGTAAAATATATCATTTATTTTCACCACATGTTACATAATATGTAAAAACCTATGAAAATAAATCCAATAATTATTCTAGATATCCTCAAAAATACTCTTGGGGTTACACTTAATGGTTTGTACGAAAACCTTATAAAAAACATAACCCACATTCCCATAATCACAAAGTGTGAACCCATTGGAATTTATATCATTGATAAAAATCATGAGTATCCCAATACATAATTGTAAGCAAAGAGAATCCTCTAGAAAAGAGTCAATGTTACCCAATCTATAAAGGGATCATGTGTGATTTATATCAAACAAATTTACCTCTATACCTTTATCCACAAATTTTATCATATAAAAGTGTTCATGATCATATAATACCTTTTCCTGAGAAATTGAGTGACTATGGTACATGGAATATATCAATACCATATATCCAACTCATAAGTTTTCAATTCTCACAGTATAGACTAAGAAGATAGATAAAGACATCCAATAGCATTCATCCATGTGGATGAGCACATAACATACTACTCATCTAAATAGATAATCACATCACATGTACATAGATATGGCCATACACTTACTTAATTTATATAAATGTAGGTCCTAGATTTTATAATCGTCATATGAGAGGACAAATCCTATCTTTTTTAAACCATAATCGATGACATGATTAGCAATATACCCAACTACCCCTGATTATCTTATCCTCAAGGTTTGTGTAAGAAAGGTATTAATGTATGAATGTTATCATGCTAGGTATCTTATCAACCATAGGTACAGGGATTCAATATGAAATATACACCCCTAACATACTAAAGACATTGTGTATGACACTCCATGTGGTATACTTGGCAGGTTATCTTGCACACAAAATGATTTTTATATCTCATGATTATATTCCATATCTTTATATGAAATCATACCCACACTAAACTTAACATTTTTTCAAAACCTATAATACTCCATGATGAACACTGTTTAAGGATAACTCCAATTATTACCTTGAGAGGTCAATTGGTATTTTACTTCATTAATATATATATCCAATATGAAACAATAATAAAGTATAGATTACATTTCATAGAAAACAAAACATTTTATAATCTTAAACTATTTTACATATACTAAATTTCTATACATAACCACTCATCTAATCATATCTTATATGATAGACTTCTATAGAGGCCTTAACTTTTCTATACCTTTATGGTTTTTAAACCCATCACATCTCTGTATAATTCATGCAATGTCTATAGGTGAATATTTGATAAAATTTCCCACTAATATCTTTTAAGGGGTAACATATATGAAGAAATATTTTCTTAATAGTAGTGGGATTGGATTCATAATACTAATTTTTAACTCCTTAAACATAGAATTCAAACATATTTACTTCACAACATAAAATTTTATGATATTAAGAACTTCTATTACCTACTTAAAACTATTTTTAAGTTCATCATCTTCATCTTGGAACATTTCCATTAAGATATAACTTTAAGATCATTTGGTAAATAATTTAAATGTAATTCCTTATACTAATATATTTCTTTAAAAAACGTTATAAATTATTTTAGGATATAAGGTGAATTTCAATTTGAGCTTGGAAAGTATTATATTTTATTTATAATAATTTGAACTTCTTTAAGTCTAAAAATACCCATATTAACCTCTTATATAATTTATTTTATCCAAAATATCATTCAAGTAAACACAAACTTCTTTGTGTTAAGAAATAACACTTATTTCATATATTAATAATATTTAAAAAATAAATTATTATATCCATATCATATTTGGTATTATATGTGTTTTGATAAATATTTTTTAAAAAAATTATTTATTCTTTAAAATATGCCATTGTTGGGTGGTAAGAACTCGTTTCCTCATATTTTAACAAACATATTGGATAAAATATTTTATTCTTGACTAAAAAATTTTATACACATCTTCTTTTTAATCATGTTATAGAATTGGATCAATTTTAACTATTTGTATCAAAAAAATTATCTTGTATTATTCATAACAACCATTATTTAAAAATAATTTCTCTTATCAGAAAAGAGAAAATAAAAAACAATCTTTATTCTAATCCACTATAAATGTAAATTAATCCACTGCATCCAACGCATTGGTGTAATAAACTTTACTTCATCACTTCAATGTATACTTTAATCTATAACCATTAATTATTCATCAATTTCAAACTTCTATACATATTTATAACACTTTTATATCATATAGTTTGTATAATATACCATTAAAATTAGAATAACTGAATTATATTATAGTAAAACTTGATGTGGACTCTCCATGGAGTTTCTTTCAATCTTCAATGTATTGTGGTAACCTCCTCCTCTAGTGTCCAGGTTCGCTAAAATAGAAGCACTTCCAATATTTCTTGAATCCGCTCTTAGGTTTCAGAGATTGTGGCTGACTATTAAACCCTCTAATACTCTTTCTAACTTAAACCCTTACCTTTTCTTACTATCAACATAGAAATAGATCCTAGACCTACCTTGTATTTCTTAGTTATCCTCAACATATTAATAATATTAGATAAAATTTTACTGAATTGAACCAAATTATATTCTACAATGAACTATCAGAATCTTTTAAAAATTAAATGAAGAATAAATTTCATAGCCAACTCAAACCTTAAAGGAGACCCTGACCTTTACAAACTATGAATATACCTAATCATATTGGTTACATGAGTATATACTAAAGTTAATTTTGTTATATTGAATCTAAATAATGTATTTTACACCTCATACTTCTCATTCATTGATTTTTATTGATAGTGCATTTTTAGGTTGTCTATTATCTTGAATAAATACATGTTATCATTCTACTTTTGAATCCTAGACTCTATATATACAAGAATTATAATGGATACATCAGTAAAATCCTTAAACTTTTTATCAAAAACATCTGGATCTCTTTATTTAATGACTTCGCCTATTCTTTTCTTGGGTAGTGACTGCTCTAACACATAGAATTTTTCTTCTTACTTGAGAATGGTTCTTAAGTTTCTATACCAGTCTCAAAATTTGATTACATAATGATTTTATTTCTCTAATATTGATCTCAAAGTTAAATTGGATGATTATGGTGTCATTTTATCTATAAATTAATTTTTTATCAGATGAGTATCATGTATTACAATCATTTAATAATGAATTTTACTAAATGTGCTCCCACTAAAATGATGACCCATTAAATAACATCATGCCCATCAGTCAGCTAAGAAAATTATTTCACTAATTAATGAGTTTTTTTTAGCATTTATCTCATTTTTTATTTAGGTATACAATCATGTCCATCATATCAAATATGAATCTTGGAAATTTGATTGGAAAAATATTTTCCCAATCCATCATATGGATAAACTCAACATTATTCCTATGTTATTCTAATATTTATGAGTTCCCAGATAATTACAACATAATTCATATGAAAAATGCATACACCTAATCCTATTAGGGTTTCCCATAACATTCTTACCTTATAAAAGATAACAAATGGGCACCCAACTTTAGTATGGACCTACTCAGTTGAATAATATTGGTCCTAAAAAGTGTTGTTTTGAAAGGAATATAACACTTGTGTTTTTAAGGGTATTTTAAAAAAACACATAATTTTATCACATATATTCCCATTATGTGTATGAATGATTCAGTTTTAAATTCTTATTCCTTACACAAAATCAATAGGTTCAAACCATATTTACCATTAAATCTTTACAAACTGATAGTTTATTTTACTAACACAAATTAATATCCAAATATATTTACACATATCCAAATGCATAACATGAATAAGGTACATGAAAACCTTTCATATAAAAGTTAGAATCATATAAAATCAATAATACCTACAAGAGTAAGCATGGAGTGACAAGTAAAAAACCACCACATCTCAAGACAAAGGTAAAGATTCTATGCCAATGAACAGTACAAACTAAATTCTCACTACCCATGGTTAAATACTCAAGATAAACTTCAATTAAATTATAATTATAACACAATATATATATATATATAAACTATAATTAACCTCTAAATTCGAGTCTATAACTAATAAATAAGAAAAATTCAGGGTATAAGAAAACTAAATTAATTATCATACCTAGCATATAGTTATTTAAACACAAGTATGATAATTTAAAAAGGTAGTTTAAAAACTTTTAAACTAAATCAAACATCAATTCATAATATAAAAAATTTATATCTATGAATAAAGTATGAAATAATACTAAATAAATAAACAATTCATAAATTTAAGAATGAGATAAACATTTATGAACATTTTATAAATAAATAAATTATAAACACTTTATAATTTATCATGATTTATAAAAATTCCATAAAATAAATAAACATGGTCATATTTTTTTATTTTTATATGAACTATTATGTAATATTAATTTACATGAAATTTAATATGAACTCCTTCATATTTTAAAATATTATATATTTATGTAAAAAATTATATTCATATAAACATTTCATTTTTTATTTAAATACTTTATATAAACTAAATTTCATATATTTTCCAAATAAGATCTTTTAATATAAACATTTTATATTTATATTTTACAAAATTATAAATTAATATAAATATTTTTATACTTTTATTATCTTGGAATTTCTGTATAATTTTTTTTAATTGTATGGAATTATTTTGAGACCAGGCACTGAGACGGCATGCAATTCCAAGGCCCAGAGTGCCCAGAATGATCCGTCGAAAAATGAAAAGCTTTAAATAGTGTGTGTGAGCAGTTTTCCTAAAAAAGTTGAATAACTCATAAATGGGTGCCCAGATTGGAAATCTGAGAGAACGGTTGCATTCAGGATGGTGGGTTTTCCAGAGATGTGACTTCATTTTAGTCGGTGGAGGCCTCTAGTGAGAAAACCCAAAAATGGCATAACCATAAATAAAATTATTTTAATTTTTAAATTCTTATAACTCATGAAGGATTAACTCATATTAAAAATATGATACCACCATTGAGCTCACAAAGGCATGTTCTCCTTAGGAAGATCCTAACATTGGCCAGCGTGGGCCAACAGTGGAAGTTAGTTTTTAGCCGTAAATAAAATAATTAAGTAACAATTATTTTATTATCCAATCCATATAACACCTAAATGGTAACTCGAATTAGAAATCTGAGAGTACAGTTGATCTCGTGAGGGTGTGTTCCCCTTAGTCAGAACCTAACCTCGACCAATGCTGGGGTGAAAGTTAATTTTTTTTACCTTTTTTTAGGTTCGTTCAGTAAACGTGAAAATGGGTTTTTCTAACTATTGAACTGGTACTCAGTTTGAAAATTCGATGGCACTGTAGAATTTAGAATACCGGGATTCTCCAAGAAAGAACTTAACTTCGACTGACAAGGGCCGAACAGAAAAATTAATTTTTTTAATTTTTGAAAAATAATAAAATAACTTTAGAAATTTATTTTATTTTCTTTTCTCATTCGTTGAACGGTGAATGGTGACATTGCGGTGCAGCGATGAGACGTGGTGATGAGGCTCATTAATGGATTGTCAACTCGCAATGTAACGAAGCTTTACTGACGCGTAATAGTGACATTGTTTCATAAATGAAACAGTGTAATGGCACGATGTCATAGTGTAATAGAAACATTGTGATGTTTTTACCTTTTATTTTGGTTGATGCGTTGGTCAAATGAAGAATTAAACTACGAGTATTCTATAAAGAACCTCTGATGAACTTCCTCTCCAAAGAATAATGAAAAACACCGATGAACATCAAAAATCTTCAATGCACCTCGAAGAACGGATTCGGAATAAACGAACGACGATGACTTCTTGAAAACCTTGAGGACATAATGTTACAGTATCGAACGTCAAAAAGGTAGGGGTTTAATTTGTACAAGTTCTTCCTCGTTCTTATTCTATAAATGAAGAACACGGATCAACCCACAAACTGGTTGATACTTGAATCTTTCATTTATGCGGGACGGTAACTTTCTTTTGGGATTTTTGTTATCCAGGAATTTAAATTATCGTTTGTTGATTTAATTGGAATCATCATACCTCCCATGTTTATAAACCTCTAACGCGGAGGGCACGGGCTGAAACGAACAAGGCCCGAGAACCTCCGCTGTGTTCGTTCTTTGTGGTTTCACCCTCAAGGTGGCGGAAAGATGATTATGTGACCTTTGCAGTGAAGAGGGTGTTCCCCCAAGAGCACAGGCATAGTCACCATGATGAACGGACCACCGGAGCCCTGGGCAGGCACCGTGTGGAGGGGTGGCCCATGTCCGAGCCACCGGAGTGGCTAGAGAGTCACAGTCACCTGACCATGGATGGAGGATCCCCACACGTATACAAGGAAGGTGGGAGGATAGACGTGGATAGCTGCTGCATACCAGGAACACCCCACCAGTCACCCATGTAGCCGGTCTTCAGGTTGGTGGGTCGTACCCCCATCCGGAGGGCCGCGCCCCTAGCTGGAGGGTCATTCCCCCAGCCACTGAGTTGGGCTGGTCCCATGCCTAGTGGTCTAGACCCACACCAGAAAGCTAGACCCGCATTGGTAGGCCAGAACTGTGCCCTTCAGGCTAGGTTGGACTAGACCGTGTCCCTGGGAAACCTGGTGGGCTAGACCCTTGGCCAAACTAGGTCGGGTCCAGCAAGGCCCATTGGGCCTGGCCCACTATCCAGGATGGACCGGACAAACCTATACCCGAATCGGGTTAGGTCGGGTCAGTGTAATTAAACCGGGGTATGTGGGATCCCTGGGCCTGGTTGGTCGGGTCTGTCCGACTAGGTCAAACCGGGCCCAGACGCAACCATCCCATATCTTATAAACTGCATGTCTGATTGACAAACCGTCTATGGCGCGAGGACCCCTGCAATGAGGTGTTCCTTTTGAGATAATCCACTTGAGTTTTGGAAGAATTTTTAGTACCCTTGGGTTAGATCGGACTCAAATCCAATTGGGCCCTTTTTACTAAAAAAGCCTATAACTTACAGATTGGGCAGTCAATTGACATGTCATCTATTGCATTGGAACCCTTAAGGAAAGACAAATATTTAGGTTAATTATAAGTGAGACTTATTTGTTTTTGAAATATAACTAATGGCTTGATGAGAATAACATTCAGAACTCATACGTACAAGGTGTGGGAATCCAGTGCCTGGCTGTCAAGATAAGAGAGACCCTCCATGGATCAGCAAGAGAGAGACCCTATGTGGATCAAAAATGGTGTGACCCTCCATGGATCGGCATGAGAGATACCCTCTATAGATCGACAGTAGAACGACCCTCTGTGGATCAGTAATAGTGTGACCCTCCATTGATCGGCATGAAAGAGACCATATGTGGATCAGTAGTAGCGTGACCCTCTGTGGATCAGCAGTAGCGTGACTGGTCAGGGATCATCTATAGAGTGACCCATTATGGATCAGTGGTAGAGAAACCCTTTGTGGATTGTCAGTGGAGCACCACTTCTCAGATTAGAAACCAATCCTCTCAATAGAATAAGATGATCTAGCTTAGGAAAAATCATCTTTATTCCTCTTCTTTAAGTTGTATACCTGGTGTGTGTTTTCTTGTACTTCATGCTTTACTTTGAGGATTGTTGTGTGGTCTTCCCTTTTTGTTTTGGGGTCCCTGCTAAGTACTTTGTTACTCACCCCTACATAGGCTTTGCCTTCACATGCTGTTTCCGGTGCATATGATCGATATTTCGACAGAGACTTTGGTGGACTAGGACCCAGAGGTGCTCGGGGAGACAAGACCGACGAATTCTATGATGATGGACTTTGTGTCCTAGGACTAAGTGGGGGACAGTAGGATCAGGTGTAAAGGTTTTTATACTTCATATTCCAGTAGCTACACTACTCTCATGATCAGGTGGGGTTTTCCGAAGATGGCCATCAGAGTTTTTTTTTGTACTTAACTGCTTTCAGTTCTTTTGTGGGGTTTGTATTCTGGCCCAATTATATTAGTTATACTTGTAATCATCCTTGTTTTAGTGATACTTGTTTGCTTTTAAGTGTGTTGGACTTGGATGGGAAAGTGTATACATATAGTTACTCAGGAAAATTCCTTCCACTTCCAAGTTAACACCTTCATCTCTAATCGCCAGCCCCTGGCCTTTGGGAGGCAGGATTGGGGTAGTCACAGAACAGTCCCAGGGGGACAGGTCTGGAGAATAATTCACCTTATTTTTATAATTAATAAAAAAAATATAAATTATTCAACCATGTAAATATACTTTAAACCTGGATCACATCTACACTTGTGAATATTTTTTCTAATTATAACAAAAAAAATAAAAATTTATAAAACCACAACCATTTTGAATAGTCACCATAGCATGGTCTATCCCAAGTGACAACTATTTTAATAGAAAATATTGTGACCATTTTAGACAGATCCAAGAACTTTTTCTCTATAGTCACACTATAAATCATTTATTAGATACCCTAGGGCCAGTTTTATGTATTAATTTTTCCTAATTATTTATTTTATTATGTTTTATCGATTTTCTGTTATAATTTTTCATTATTTTGAAACTTTTCTAGGTTTCATGGTCAATGCATGGTTTGGGGAACCATGAATGAGTAGAAATTATAATCTTATAACTTCTACATGGTTAGAACATGGTTAGGGAACTGTATAGTATAACTGTTCAAGTAGATAATTTTAAATCTAGTGGTTCTTATGTGGCTGGTGCACAGTTTTGAAAATCCAAAATCTAAACTATTCATATTACCAAAAATTTTATTTTTTTAATTTTTTACCCTGTTTATTTATGGGTTATTATATGAAACTCCTCACTTGGTTATCACATCTCTAAAATCCTCTACAATGATTCCCCTTATTCTATATTGTCTCCATCATATCCTCCTCTATATTTTCAAGTTATTTATCAAGATGAACTTCTCTTTATCTTTTCATTTCTCCTCATATTCTCCCCTCTCATCTCATATCCCATTCTAATAGATCTAAATTTCCATTATGACCAACCCTAATATTAGTATTTTTATAAAACATGAGTTTCTTGATGTCTAGGTAAGGTAAAGCAACTCCCTTGGCCTAATCACCTCTTATTTGTTAAAGGAACATAGATTACACATGATTAAGGTATGTGTTTTCATAAATTTCCATTTATTTTGGATAACCTTGAGTTTTTGAAGTTCTATAATATTTTCTTACCCAAATAAATATATATTATGGTATATATGGTTGATTTTTCAGATATATTTTATGATTTACTAGGTTATTCAAGTCAAATAATAAGGGAATTTAATAATTCAATTATATTTTCACTTAAAATATATTTTTATACACACCACATGTTTGATAAAATTTATTTATGGGTTTCTTTTAAAATAAGTGAATTATAAAGAGTGTTTTGTTCTGTCATTAGTATTCCAAGGTTGGATATTTATGATTCAGTTTTGATTCCTTGAAATAATGGTGTGGTGTAAAAAAAATGTAAGTAATTTTATTATCTTCTTTATTGTAACTTTATTTTATTAATATGCATATTGGATTCCATATTTATTCAAGTTATATTTCATCAATGGGTTGATTCTTGATTGAACTTTAAATTATTTTTTTATAGTTTTTTTATTTATAGAACTAATCAACTATTTAGAAAATGAATAAATGGTTTCATTATCTAAAAAATATCATTCAATTGGTTCCCCTTTGTTTATGGATTATTTTTTATGGAAAATTAATTGATATAAATTTTTTATTATTGATATCTATGCAAAAAAAATGGTTTCTTTCTCTAAATTGTGTTTATAGGTGAGATGTGGGTTGAATAATTGACGTGGGTTTACCCACATCTCTTTAGAAACATCATTAAGATTCTTGGTTAGCTAAGTGAGATATTGAGAGATGAGTGTTATGATAATTAATATTTTGAACTCGATATCATCCCCTAGTTTAGTTCATAACTTTTATATAATGAGTATTACCTAGAAAGTATAATTGAGTGTAATTCAAGGTTTCTTTAGTTAGGAACACATCATAGGATGATATATGGTTCCACCCAATCACATCTAGTATTAATTCATGAGAGCCTAAAGTGTGGTCCCATAATTCATATTTTGTAAGGTTTCTTACACCATGATATTTACTAATGTGTTAGTTACTTGTTTCTTTGGTTTGATGTTACTTATTATATAATTGATGTTCAATGTGTGAGTTATGATGTTATTTTTTCAATATGATTTACTTATGGTTATTTTTCAATGGTTACTTTCTATAAATTACCTTGAAAATATATCCATGTCATTTATTATTTTGGTTATATTTTGAGTAAAATGTAAAGGTTCCTAAATAGAGGAATATCATGGAAAGTTTATTTAAATTTTAGTTTTAATAAATCATGTATTTTTTCTTTTTAAACACTCTTGAGGTATTCCTTTATTTATTTATAAATTACATTATTTTCAATGTTATATTTGTAAAGGTGTAATAAGAGGAATGTTTTATTTTCATAAAAGGAATGTGAATTTTGAAAAATAAATGGATTCTAACAGATTTATTTCTTTACAAACATGAAAATATAAATAAATCTATTTTCTATCCATTATTTTTTAATTATTATTTTTTTTCTCTTATAAAAGGAATTATATAGATCATCAGCGGTATCCTACTAGGAATCATCCCACACACTACATGCACATAATGGTGTGTATATAGTTTTCATGTCTTTATATAGGTATATAGGTTATGGATTCATTCTTTGGTATTATCCATTATTATTAAATAATATTATAAACAATGGGATGTAGAGGTGTCCTCAAGTAACACGAAGTTAGCCTGATTGGTATTTGGAAATTACGGGATATTTTGGGTTATTCCATGTATCATCAATGTTAAGATTCCCTTTTTTTCTAGGTTTTTTTATTATAAATTTAATTTAATTTCCTTATTATATTTTTTTGGTAATTTCATTGCAAGATGTTCCATATTATTTATTATGTTATTCATTATTTGGTTTAGATTTTATTTGAAAATTATTGATTGGTTACATGGATTTCCAATATAAAGATATTTTATGTTAGATTCTTAGTAAGGATTTAATTATTGGATATTAGATATAAAAGGTGAAATTATTCCCAAAGTGTATGTTTGATTCCCTTAGTGATTCTCATTAGGCCATGGTGATTGGGAACATAGTTTGGGCCATATGGAAATCTAGATTGGGTAATATTTTAGGTTTCCCCTAATTGGTTCATTAGAAAATTGTATCAAAACCCCCTTATTATTTTTGTATTAAATTTGGATGGGTGATAGGATAATTAAACTCAATAGGTATTAATAAGGGAGTGTCTGACCAACTATTCCTCATGTAGATCCATGAGTTTCGAAGGGTGGTCAAGATATGTTTCCATAATTTCAGCTTTGATTCAAAATATTTTGAGATATTTGGATTTATTTTACTATTGGGATGGATTATGTATAATTTTAAAAAGTTGTCTTGAGAAACTATAAGGTTTTAAGAGAATATAGATAAATTACAAGGGAGCACGGTCAAAGCACATGGTTCCCCAAACTATGCACAAACCATGTATATACTTATGGATAACTCCACTAAGGTTTTTTATGGTTTCCACATAGCATGGATAACCATGTAGCCAAACTATGAAAATGTGTAAAACGTTTTAACTTGTAATTTTTTTTCTTGATGGTTTTTATTTGATTATATTGGTGTTTATATCCTATTTAAGGTAAATTTAATTGATTTTTATAGATAATTTAAATTATTTGGATAGTTCAAGATAGATATTTTTCCATTTAGGTATATGTTTTGGATTTACAAAAACTAAATTTTGACTTTGGAGGATGTTTTTAAATTTCATTATAAGGTAAATTGAAAGAAACATAAGGTTCTGATTTATGATTGATTTTTAAAGATTATATTTCATGGAATCACAAACAACATAAGGTATTTATAAAGTATGTAGGATAAGTTATATAAATAAACTTTCAAGATTAATCTGTAAAAAATTTTCTACATCAAAAGGGGTCTTATTATATTATGTGTGACTTATGATTTTATGAGTGTTTTTTTAAACAATGTTTTTGATATAAAATGTAATTTTAATAATTTATTGATATTTATTCATTGATATATGATCTATTTCATGTATTATGAGTTTTGAGGTATATTTTGATTAACTTAGAAACTTAAAATTATTTTAGAATATTTATGAATCCTAGAAAATTATCTATGTTTCAAGTAAAGAACACTCTGAAAAGAAATATATAGAAGACATTCTATCAACGAGATGTAGTCAATATAATTATCAATTCTACTCAAACTCTCGATGGATTGGAAAATACTATACCACCTTGATCCATTGATTATGTCGAAGATTTTATAAATTATAACTGGAATGTATTATATATTGATCAATGTCCTCAAGAGGAAAAGAGTGGCTGGAAAAGATTTTTGGGGTCTTAAATTCTTTAAAAAACTCTAAACCCATTTAAATTAAATGTTTTCAAATTAATTTTCGAGGTAATAATAGAAGAATGTTTTAGAACTATATTTCAAGCTTGTCAAATTGAATATATTTCTTTAGAATATTTCAATACCATGTTTATTCTGTGGTATTATCCTGAGGATATAAAAATATATATGGTGATGGAACTTATGGGTCTCTAGTAAGGTGATCAGGCCATGAAGGAGTATGTTGATCGCTTAACTAAGTTAGTTCCATTCACTCCCAATATATTCAAAAATGAAGAAATAAATGATTTATTCCTTTAAATAGATATATATATTGATATTAGTTCAATGATATTTTTATTTAGCCTAACTTTTTATATGGAAATAGAGAATCAGGACATGGTCATGGAATAAATTTTGGTAGGGAATCCTATTCCAAGTAATGTATCCTTATACTCTTATGATAGTAAGGATGATCCATATAGTTATAAGCATGATAAAGAGGAGAATTATTATTAAAGAAATGATAATTCATAGTAATCCTATCATCCAATTTCCACTAATTTAGTAAAGAATAAATCACTAGTATTCATTCACTGTAGGAAACTAGGGCATTCTACTACCTATTTTTTAAAATATCAAAAGGTTTATTTTTAGTATAAATTTTTAGGTCATATTAAAAAATTCTATAAGTTAAAAAATTAGTGAAGGATGAAATCTTAAGCATGGTTTGAATATGCTAAATAGTTGCAATAGAGCTTGTTCTGATGAATTGGGTACCATATTGGAAGTAGCTAAAGTACCTTATTGTTACATATTTATTGATTATTCCCTTACATTAAAAAAGTAACTCTTACATTATTATTTTAAAAATAATATTTGATTTATATATCAAGTTAATTTATCTTTTTATTTTTTATATATATTTGGGTAATTGGAAAAAAAACTTTGATCTCATCTATATTGTTCAATATTCCATGTCAGTATCACTTCATCGCCTATAATTATTTTGATTGAGGAGGTTACTTATGTTAAAGATGTCCTTTGATCAAGATAATGTAGTTTAATATATCCCACCATCATAAGGTGGATTTTAAATAGTTTGGATACCTATGGAAATTTTGGTTTTTCTAATGAGGTGTATCCATATGTGGTTATCACTCCACAAATTTCATTCATCCATATGCATATCATATTTGATATACTATTAACTATCGCAATTGGTAACCTGTTATGAACATGAAGTTATAATTGTGCATATTGTTTCTTCATTTCTCTAATTATAATTAGAGTATAATTAATTTTTCATGTGGGTTTAACCTCTTTCCATTTCTAATTGATAATTGAATAACATCTCCATGAATCTGTAACCTAATGATATCAAACTCTTGAGTAAGGTAAAAATTAATTACGTAAAATGGGTGTTATGTGAGAGATAAGGATATCATTGGGATATTAAAATTATCAGTTTATATTGTTTGTTTTGGGATCATCTCATCCATATTATGTTATTATTTCAAATTTTGTAATGTCCTATAAAAATGGTGCATCATTTAGTTTCTCCTTTATAAAAAATTTCCACCAAGTTCTCTTCTTTTTATATTACTCGATTCCTCATATGTTATAGGTTAGTAAATTTTAACATTATATAAGATGAAAAAAAATTGAGATGTATTATTCATATTCAAAAATTACCATACTAAAAAACATGAGATAAATCAAATCCCAAATTTGGAGAAGGTGATCTTGTCACTCTATCATTCCTAAGAATAACCGATTAATTTTTGGGGGTAGAAAGTGTCATGTTTAGGAGAATTAAGACACCTTAATATTAATTTTATGCATTTATTTTTTCCTATTTATTTATTTCCTTGTATTTTATGGAGTTAAGACTGTATTTTTTTATGTTTTTGAAAATTTTCCAAGATGTATGGTTTGGGGAATTGTGAAACCTAATCATGCATGAATGGAAATTATAATCTAGTATATTATTAAAAATTGGTGGATGGTTAAGGTAATCATTAAGCATGACTATGTAGTTTTATAAGTTCAAGTCCAGTGTCTCTCACATTATTAGTTCAAATTTTGGAAAACCAATCATATTACGTAGTTTTTTATTTTATGATTTTTTTTTACCATATTTATTTGGGGGTTTTATTTTTCCCTTCTTGATTAGCTAGGACATATATAGAATCCTATAATTAAATTACCCTAATTATCCTTTAAATTAATGGTATTATTCTATTTATATTGAAGTGATTTCTTAAAGTAAATTTCCCTTTATCTCTTAATTTAAACTCTAATTCTCTCCTCTCATCCCATTCTTTTATTATAATTTCTTAAAATATCCATAGTAGTTGATTCTAAGATTATGTTTTTTATAAAAAGGTTTCTTGATGTCTAGGTATGGTTAATCACTTATCTTTACTTGATCATCTATTATTCCTCAAAAGTAAATTGATTCCACTTTATCATGGTATGTGCTTCCAAAACATTCCATTTATTTAAGATATCCTTGAGTACATGGTGTTATATAATCTTTTTTTTTCAAAATAAATGTAACTTATGGTATCTATGATTCATTTTTCAAATATATTCTATTTTTCCTTGGTTTTCATGTGAAATAAAAGGGTAATTTAACTATTCAAATATATCTTCACTCTAAGTAAATTTTCATGCATGAAACGTGTTTAAAAAAATTCATATAATGGTTTATTTCAAAATAAGTGAGTTACAAATGATGTTTTAGTCTATCATTGATTTTCCAAGGTTGTTTATTTTTTATTTGATTTTAATTATTTGAAATAAGGTAATTTTTTTTGTATAAATTAATGCAATTGATTTTATTACCTTATTTATTGTGATTTTATGTCATTGATATGTTTATTAGATTATATAATGATTTAAGTGAGACTTCATCAATGGGTTGATTCCCGATTGATCTTTCATGGTTGGTTTTGTGGTTTTTTTCTTTTATAAAATTAATGGGCTATTTAGAAAATAAAAAAAGTTTTTCATTATGTAATTGATAACCTTTAAGTGGTTACCTCTTTGGTTATAGATTGTCTAATTATGGTAAATTACATGATATGAATTTTTTATTATTTATATAAATGAAAAAAGTTGTGTGAAGGGTGTTTATAGATGATATATAGGTCACTTATTTGATTATATTGATTTTATATTATAATAACTTGATTGTTTACTCACGTACCATTAGAAACTTCATGGTAAACCTTGGGTAGTAAAGTGGGAAAATGAAGAGATGAGTGTTATTATAGTTGAGATTATGCACTATATATCATCTTATAATTTATTTCATGACATTACTATAGGTAGTTTCAATCAATGAGGCTATTTTAGAGTATTTTGGGGATTTTTTAAATAGTAATGCATCATATACCGACAGATTATTCCTCCTAAACACAACTAGTATTGTCTCATAAGAGAATAATGTGTTGTCCCATGATTCATATTATGTAAGGTTTATTACACCATTTTTTTTGACATGTTAGAAACTTGTTTCTTTAGTTGTATAATACTTATTATATAATGGGTCTTTTATGCATGAGTTATAATTTTATTCATCCATTATTCATAACTCATAGTTATTTTCCTTGGGTTTATATATGTCACCTTGATATTATCCCCTTCTAATTTATTATTTTTGTTACATTATAAATAAGATTTAAAGGTTATTAAATGGTGTAAATAATAATAACATTTTATTTTTACAAAATTAGTTTTACTAAATAAAGGATTTTCCCTTTATAAACTCTCTTCAATTATTCCATTATTTCTTTTTAAATCAAAGTAGTATTTCTAAAATTGGAATAAGAGTATGTTTTGTTTCCATAAAAGTAAGGTGAATTTGAAAAATAATGTGCATTGTTAAATCATTAGTTGTTTTACTAAAATTAATACATAAATAAAGTTATTTTCCATTTATTATTTTCAAACTAGAATTTTAGGTTTCTCTTATAAAAAGTAATTGTATGGATTTGGGGTAGTGTCCTACTAGGAATTAGTTCAAACATGGCATGAACACTTTATTTTGTATGTAGATTTAATGTCTTTTTGAAATTATATGGCTTATAGCTTTTGTATTGGGTATTATCCATCATTGTTCCAGAATCTTGCAGATGATGGTATGTGGAGGTGGCCTTAGATCACATTCAGTTTTTCGGTATTTATAAATTATGGGATATTTTAGCTTCTATGTTGGGTATCATCCATGTTAGCCTTACCTTTTTTATTATTGTTCTTGTTTCTATTATAACTTTAATGGTTTCTATTTATTTAATTTTTTGGTAATGTCTTTGAAATATGTTCCTCGTTATTTATTATTTTATGACCTCTTTGGTTAGTATGTTATTTGAAAATTGTTTATTGGTTTCCTGAATTTCCAATATATATATATATATATCGTGTTGGATTCTTAGTAAGGATCTGATGTTCGTTTGTTATATTTAGAGGGTGAAATCATTACCAAAGTATATTTTTGATACCTTCAATGCTTTTCATCACTCCATAGTGATCAAGAACACACTTTGGGACATGTGGTGGGCTAGAATGGGTAAAATGTTAGTTTTACCCAAGTTGGTTTGTTGTAGTTTTGGTTTCATGGTCATTCCATAAACTATTACATGTCAATATCCACCATGATGTGTTATTTCATTCTGGTTCCACAACCATGACATAATTACCAGTAAACCATTTTATAGTGATATCAAAAAATGACACTCTATATTTCATGAAACAATTATATGGTCATTTTACCAAACCACCACATTGACTTATAAAATTTATAAAACCATGATTTTTTTGTCTTATAAACAATTTCTTGGTTTTAGAAAATATCATTTTTACTATTTTTTCATTCATTTGAAAAATAAATCCAAAAATGATAGATGTGGAACTAATACCACTAAATGGTTACATAGGGAATAACATTTATCTAAACATAGTATAAAACATCAACAAAAATTGATTATTCCACCGTGTATTTCCATATATAATGGACTGGATAAAATAAATGAATAACAATGTTCTTTTTTCTATATTGATCAGAATATGTTCAAGATTCTTAAAATGAGATTGATAGAGATCATTGATAATTATCCAATAGTATTATTACTCTTAGGGATCCATGGTCTATGTAAATCTCACAATGCTTGGGAAGGATCCTCACTTATACATGGTCTATTAAATCCCTACTATTAGAGAGAAATATAAATTGAGGGAAAGAGAACTTCAACCCTGAGGAGTTTCAGTGATCAAATCACAATGTCACAAACCTCACAAACTATGAGCCTATTTATATAGATCATTCAAGTATGTTCAATGGAGTGTAAATGTTTTTTTAAAAAAATTATCAATGAGATTATTCATAAAATAATTCATAACATCTCATCATTATGATTCATTTTTTATCATTTAAATAATGGATTTATCTATTAAAACTTATTTAAATTATTATCATATAATAATAATAGTAAATATGATATATTAGAGTAATAAAAAAGGTTTATTCTTTCATTATCTCAAAAGGAATAAAATATCATGCACATCACCACAACATGGTAACATTCATCACAACATTATCTAAACCACCATGTCAGGGCCTTGTCCTTGGTGAATTTTTTCATTATTATAATCTCTCAAGGTTCATAACCTTTTAGTATAATTTTAACTCATATGTCAAAAAAAATTATTCACATTGTCTTCACAAAAAATCTCTTAATATAAAAATAAATAATACACCTTTATTATTCTGAGGTAACAATTATATTCCACAATTAAACTTTGTGGGTTTAACTGATTTCAGCTATAGATGAGGGAACATCCTTCTTCTCTTCAAAATTTTTCTCATAGAAAATCCATCTCTTAATCTTATTATAATTTTTTTCACATGTATTATCAATACCATAACTCATATTTATAGTGATTGTGTGATATTTCTATATCTCTATTTCTTAATATCATAGATATTTAACACATATATCCTCTTTAATTATTGGTTAAAATTCTATTAAATTTATCCATAAAAAATAAATGAGATTACTCAAATAAGATCTCTAAATTTATATATCTAAGATATATGGGAGAATGAAAACTTAATTTTAATATACACTAATCATTACATATTTAGCCTTACCAAAAATGGTTATTTTTATTCAATAATAAATCATAAAAATTATGATGCAAATCACACCCACCCCAATTAAAATGATTGATTTTCCTCTTTAAAATTCAAACACCATGATGTTATAAAGTATACCATGTTGTGGTTTTGACTTTAACAACTTCTATGTCTCTAAAAAATGTATATGACTTGTGAAATATTTTTATTTTACCTCATACATGTTCATTATTCTCAATAAAATGAATAGAAAATCATGAAATGGTTTTTCATAATTCAATATTTCATGAAGTAACAACTCATCTAGCCTCCTGACACGCCTTCATGGTGTTGTTACCTCCTCGTGGGGTGACCAAATTTATAAATTTATTATTTTTCCTCATTTAACACTACTATTAAGATTTATAGAATAGCAGAAGCATGGGGTTCATCCCACAGGGAGGTAGAAGAATCAGTGACACTTCAAAAAGTCGCCTAGAGTTGAATATTTAAAGTGATTTGGGAAAGTCTAATGTGGTTTGACTAAAATTATATAGACTAAGTAGGGATTCATAAACAATTTTAGGGGATTTGTTAAAAACATGTCATCAATCTAACCATTGGGTAATTTAAATGTGTTGGACATAAATCTGTCCTAAAAGAATCAATTTATTCATATCAAATTAATTAATTCTATCTAAATAAATAATGGTACCTTGGTATATAAGTAGTTTCAAATTTAGTTAAATTGAGAGAAACTCTTAAAGCAGAATAAAAATTAAATCTATTTTTCATAAATCAATTATATCAACTAGATTGGGGTTCCTCCTACGTAATTTATTAGATAAATTTTATTTAAAGGGATTTGGTTTGATTAATTTTTAAACTAATTACAAACCATTTATATTTACCAAGTTCATATTAATGATTCATTAGTTATCTATCCCCTTAATACCGATTACTTAACCCTAGAAATTTAGTCATGCTAGTGGATATATATTCCATCACATGTGATGAAAACATACCAAAGGAAGAACATATAATAAGAGAAAACAAAATTAAAAGAAATTGAAATTGAAATAGATTACCTGAAATAAGAATAAACACATGTCAATATCAATTGTAATAAAAATTAAACTAACTTGGAAGCACATGGTAATGTAGGAAAGTCAAACCCATAAATGGAAAAATAATAAAACCAAAATAAATGAAACAATGGAAAATATTTCTAATACCCCCATGTTAAAATCTCATAATTCTTGAATATAAATAAGCAAAATGGTTTTAGGATGTGAATGGATTTCACATGGTGAATGGGCTAGAGGTACCTCAAATTGAGATTATATCATGAAATTTCATGTTTTGAATAGGGTTTTATGATTTGAGTCTATAAATTTATTCTTTGAGAGTTCAAATCAACCTTGATTCATGGATTGAAATGTGGGGGTGAAATGTTCTGGGCTTTATTGGTTGTCTTTGACTTGAACATTCACGTCATAAATTATAGTTCACATTTTGAATCATTTTTTACATTAGTTGTTCATGGTTTGAAATTTGTTTCATGGATTGAATGATCTTTGGGAATTTATCTTAGTAACAACTGCAATGGTTCACATCAAGATATTGAAATTCAAAAAGTGAATTATCTGTAGATTTAGTTTTCTATCAGTAGCTCCTTAATACTCTTCACCTTCAACAATTCTATAAAACTTAAGCACAAAATCAAGGAATCCAATGAAAAAAATATAAAAAAAAATTGAAATTCAGGTCAAAATTTAATTTTCAATTAAGGATTGTAAAATCCCCCCACACATGGTTAAATTATTTTTTCTCAAAAAAATCATATTAATAATGATTCAAAAGGATCCAAAAAACGTCACAAGATAAAATCAAATAAAATAATTTAAATTAAACTAAGTACTATTTGAAGTGAATTAGGACTCAAAGAGTCATTCTCCTAAGTTCACTAATCTTGCTTCATTGTTAGTTTCCTTCAAAAACCCTCCTCCCTTTAATCATTATCTCTCAACCTTTACTTAAGTTCTCATGCCCATTTTTTTGATCTACCTCACATAAAATTTTTCATCTCATCACTCAAGGTAAACTTTATAGAGTATATTTGTTCTCATAACTTGAATATATGATCTTATCTATATACTTACATTGGATCTAAAATCTCCACTCTGCAAAGACGTATAACACAAATAAAATCATGCTCTCTTTAAACTAATGATCAAATTATTCTAAAGATGAAGGGTGGGTAGGTAATTATATAATCAAATAAAGGCACAAAAAAGAGATTTTTTTCTAAGCATAATGTATTATAATCAAAATTTAAGTTCCATGAAAATCTCCTCCCAAAATGAACATCAATCCCCACTCCCAAAAGTCAAAAGTGGATCATGAATATGAAATTATGAATAATGAATGATTCACTCTCTTATTTTTTTTAATTTTTGTTTTGTTATAAGTTGCACTCAGAATTATTCTCGCATCCATCACCTAACCCCATATGTTCTTAAGACCATTAGTCCAGTAATGGTGATTTTTAACCTTCCTAGGCACAACACATTTTTTTTATTTTTTACCTTTTTAAAAAATAAAAATAGTAATAAACAATGAAATATAATGAATGAAATATTAAACCAAATCCCAAAAACCCATTGAATCAAATCCACACATATACTTAGTAGAAATCATTTATTTCTATCATAAATTCTTTTACTCTCACACTTATTCAATTGAATATCATGAAAAATAAAAAAGAGTAGGGTAGTAAAGAATATAATCAGCTTTTAATGTGGATCAATACTAACAAGTTCATTCATGGATTATAAGGGATAATTAGGATCAATGTATAGTTGGGTCTCTAGATAAAGGTATCATCAATTTAAATTCATCAATCATTTTAAAAGTTAATTTGTAGAGTTGTAGATTTAACAAGATACCAATGCATGTTTTGGTAGGATTATATGTCCCAAGTATCTCTCAATAAATATTCTCATAATTAATGGAAAAAATTAGGTCCATATTACTCTCAAGAATTAAAATAAACCAGACAGTCACTCATGATATAGCCACCAAGTAAAAAGTTAATTAACAATAATGTCAAAATTTTGAGATTGGAGAAATTCAACTCAGCAATCATATTGAATTTTCTTAAAAAAGGACCATAATTATATATATAAAACAACTTCAAACTAAAACTTTCATTTTTTATGTGCATGGGTGAAATGAAATTTCTAGGTTAAAGCATGTGTCTAGTGAAAAAAATCCCCTAGATAGATGAGAATGGGAAAAAATCCAAGTGTAACCAATAATATTAAACATAACCCCTCCCCCTTCACACACACAGACACTAATATCAAATGGTATCCCCACTAGTCAAAATTGGGGTGAGAAGGGTGTATGAAAATAGACAAATGATTGAAAAATTAAAGATAGGGTAAAAAATTCTTTGTCAATAAGAGTAGTGTGCCTAGGAAATTTGAATTGACTATTCAGGATATCAAGTACCTTGAAGATAGAAACAGAGAAAACCTAACACTTATGCAATTGTGAGGTAAAAAATATATAAATGGTAAATATTAAAATAAAATATAGGTGACAGATTAAATCTAAGAACTAATTTTATTCCATGAATAGAAATTAAATATACAATTACATTCCATCAAGTTCCAATAAAAGTAAACTAGAAAAGAAACAAAAATAGGTAAAAAATAAAATAGACTAAAAATGAAAATAAGGGATGAATGATAGGTTTCTTCCCATCAAGCATGAATTTTTATATTTCCAACCAAACGAATAGATAGATATTAATCAGTGACATCTATAGGATCAGAAGTTCTTAACCTAATCTCTAAAATGGAAGCATTATCCTCCAACTCAAAATTATTATTTTAGGGTTTTAGAGTCGTAATAGTTATTGATGATAACCATTCATGAGAAAGTCACAGCATCCCACTAACCCTATGGAATAACCCCAGAGTGATCCCCTCATGCCACATAACCTAGGGAAAAGACTCATGAGGGGTGCCCAGCTAAAATCTATAATAGGAAGGAATGATCAGTATAGATTCATCTGATTGAGGCATTTTTTTGGAAACTACACTAGTGAAGAATGAGTAAGAATAGAGTTATAAAATATGAGACAAAAACTATTGGCATTTTGATTAAATTTATGAATATATAGAAAAGGGTTCTCAAAACAATGATAAAAAATGACCCAGAGAAAATACATAAATAGAGGGTAATGAATGGGGAAAACTAAGATAAATGTGTGTCATCCCAAATGGTGTTGGTAATGGTACCCTCCCTATGTTTGGGTTGTTGCAATTACCCCGTCAAGTCAATGTCAAAAATGGTTCTCAGGGTAGGAAGAGTAATATCTAAGGCCATAGATGGCTATTAAGAATTAGTAGGAAAATTTTAAACATGCATAGAAGAAAGTGTAGAAGAACTATAGATCTAGATGAGAATTGAATATCTAGTTATAGTGTTGATAAGCATAATCAATAATTGAGTCCCGGTATTGGGGCCCTTTCCCTATACACTATGCTCAGAAATGAAATCTAACTGATCATTGGGATTTATAACCTTGGGAAGAAGCACTACTAAGTGAGAGTCTAGATAGAGTATAGTGAGGTTGGGAATATAGCTAGAATATTGATTGGTATAAGAAATTTTAAGGTAGGTAGATGTACTGGAAGTATATGGAGATACCTAGGAAGGAGAGGAGAATTAAATGGAAGCCCTAAAGGCTCAATTAATGAGAAGTATAAGAACTGGTAGATAGCATGTTGGTTCTCTAGTATATAGTGTAGACCTTCCACACAATAGCTTAGCCACTCCCCATGAGTGAAATGGGGTGGAACCATCTAGGGTGATGTGGAAGTAGTGGGTGTGGTGGAAGGCTTGGGAACCTCCTGGGCCACCGAGGCATCTAGAATTTTCTCTTCATTAGTGAACTCGTCATAATTGGTGACCCAATCATAATATTAGAAAACTTTTTTACACAAACCTATATTATGTAATATAACCAAGTAGATGACCTATAGTGGTACCGAGGATGAAATAGAAAATGGGGAGTTGAAACACCCTAGAAACTTCACCATATGGGTGATGAAACTATCACCCATGAGTGTGGTGTGAGTTTTCCATTCCTTCCCCTCATAGTAAAGAGAAAACTCGCTGGTCATATTGACTATGATGGCATCCATGGATGTGGTGAGGAGAAGGAGATCTAACTAACTAAAAAAACCTAGGGAATATCCACTTGTTATCTAGGTATGGTCAAGGGAATGATGAAAATCCTCAAATTTTCACCACTCAGATGGGTTCTCTTATCCATTCGATGATTATGAAATTCGTTATTATCTAGAGTAATAATTGCCTAATTTTTTGAGATTTTACTCTTTTTGAGGTCCAAAATCAATGTTTCATACAAATAAGAATCCATGAAATCATAAGAGTAAATTCTGAGGCCAACATATAACTTCTATATAGAAAACTCCCACTTTTTTCACCTAAGAAGAATGAAACATAGAACACATCTAATTTGAAAGTGGTCAAGAACTCAAGTAAGAGTTATCAATAGATATCCTCCTTGACATCAATGATATGTGATAGATACATCCTGAAAATAGAGTCTATAAATTATTTACCATCTTGTATTTTCTATAGCACCTCTAGATCTATTTTTTTATTACTCTATATGGGCTTGTCCTATAATTGCGCAAGAAATAGATGATGTGGCGAGTCCAAAAACCACAGATAGAGATTAATATGTGGGTGGTAGAGATTCTTCCTAGAATTTATTTGGAAAGTAATAGGTCAAATTGGAGGTGGATAGAAGGTGCGAAGGATTTGGTGCATGTGGAGGGGAGGGAACCCAAGCATGCATCTTCTTGGAGGACTAAGCTCAAGGTTTTGTAGAGTGATTGGTCAAGAATATAACGACCAAAAGTTTTATCAATGGAAATTCACATCTTAAATTATTTCATATAGTATAATCACATAAAATAACATTAATAACATAACAAAAACTTTATAAATTGTGAATGAATAAAATAAAAGGTATTCTCAAAGCTAAAGAACCTATATCGATGAAATAGTAACTTGACCTTTGGAATAGTAATGTGACCCTTATGAATAGTAAACCAGCCAATTGAATAGTAACCTCACCAATGAAAGCATAAATAAAATTTATCTATCTTATAAGTTACAATATGATATAATTATATCATAGTATAAGTAAAAAAATATTTTAAAAATTATTAATTAAGAGATGGAATTTTTTTAAGTCATAAATATTTAATTACAATTTTACGAATAATTTAATAATTGAAAAGAAATTTTATTTTCCTAAAATTTATTCATAAATTATTATTTTAATTTTTTATGATTAATGATAATTTTATGAGATCTTAGTTAATTTTTCTAAGTGTAACAAAATCATTTATAATTCTAAAATCTGTATTTTTCAAGTAAATTGTCATTTTATTTAAAAATTAAATTTATCATATTTAGATAATTATTATCAAAAATTGGATTTCATTTTTTAATTATAAATATCAAAAAATGGTTAAGGTGAATTTTTGTGATTTTTCTGAAATACTTGAATTTTGTGAATAGTAAAATGGGGTAATTTACTGTATATATACATTATAAGTTCAATACGCTATTCCTTGAGTCATTTTTTATTTAAGAACCCAAATATATAACTTCCCCTCATTATTTTAATATTTTTTATGATAATTCTCAAACTATTCATAGTCTTCATCCAAAATAATAAACTATTGATTAAAATAATGAGAAAACACCCCTCTTGTCCACTATAAATACCACCCCTCACCACCAATTCTCCTCACACCTCTAAAGCCTTGTGACTTGTCCAAATTAAAAATATCTCCCCAATCCCCTCCCCCATGTCTAATATTTATTGGTCTCTTCAAAAGACCAAAACTTCTTTCCTAAGGAGGCTCTCAAGGAGGATAAATTCAAGAGGTAAATTACTCTTTCTGATTCTTTTATTTTCTTTCCGAGTTCATTTATTTTATTTTTCTCTCCTCAAATCCTCTCATACAAATGTTATGATAACTCAAGTACCTTAAATATACTATAATTTTTTATGCTAATGGAATAATTAATCATCATCTCTCCATCCTCCTGATTTTATACTAAAAATGGAAACATCGTCTGAGATGTGTTAATTTATCACATTCAAGGAAGTTGAAGTTTTCAATTTCCCTTGCCTTATTCAAGTTCTGGTCATGAAACCATTTTTATGGTTGATCTAGATTATAATAAATTTATTATACCTTAATTAAGTTTCAATAATCATTCTTTTTTACTCATGATATTAATTTATAACACAAGATGAGTTCGTTGTGATCGAAAAAACGCCAAAATAAACCCCAATGATTATCATTAACTATTTATATAATGATTCATACACATGTCATAAAACAAAATGATATAATACAAATTTAACCACTGGAAGATCATTAATAACATAAAGTTTCAATTCAGGATAATTAACTCCACTTTACATGACCCTTCGTACATGTATACAAGTATACCAATCATTAAAACCAAGGAAACAAACACTCCCAAGCAATGAAATTGAATCAGTTAACCCATAAAAAAGGCCATAAATAAAATTAATTAAGTTATAATAAATCAAATTCATGTATAAAAGTTTCTATAATTATTAATTAATGAATCTAATTTGATTGTGCATAACATTAATATCAAGTGAAGAACACCACCAGACATAAGGTAAGGGATTCTACCTAAACATCCATTATTCCTTCGGGTTATTATTTTTCTCCTTTTACACAAATGAAATTATCTATTATTACTATGTACATATTATAAAAAAAATTATACGTTTCAAACTCATGTATCATGATCCAATAATCCTTACATTTTGGGGATATACATGTTTTTAAAAGGTTCTCTACTCAATTCTTCCTGATAAGAAAGCCCAATTTAAGGGAACTCCCTGAGTTCTTACCCATTTTAAAGTGAACTCTAAAATATATTTTAATACTCCATTATTTTTCTAAAATCGATATTTTTATTATGAAAACATTCTTGGTTTACTTATGTTTTTATATTAAAGATTGTTCTATTTTTGTTTTAAAAGCTCTTCAATATTTTCCTTAAACTCCGGTGAAATGTTTTAATTATAAAGATTCTTAAATGCTATTTTTACATGTTATCACTTCATTTTGACATCTAATAGCATGATATATTCCTATTTTACATTATTAATGTCCATTTATTATTTATATTTGTTCTTTCATGGACCCCATTTTAATATTCCATTATGTTATGTCTTTTAACAAGATTATGATACCCAATTCTTACCATGGGTAACCCTTATGTTTGTGATTGATTCCTTATGTATGATTATTAATGTGGAACACATATTCATGAAAATGTTATTATGGGTTCACCCAGATATTTCAATAATCCATTGGGTAAATTTTAGTCTCATGAGACTTTATGTGAAATAGTCTGGGTGATTAGCCTTGACTCATTCTCCATGTGCAACGGTCTTAGTGGTTAGCCTAAACTCTTGATCCACTATGTTAAATGAGCCTTGAATAATGCTAAAGTAATTTATTATGTTTCTACCACATTACTATGATTCCATGACTATATGATCCCATTTTTTATATGTTATGATTCTATATATCATGTTCCATGACTTTTTATATCTTTATATCATGCCTTCTAACTCATGTGCTAAGATTTATTCTTATGATTATTCCCTTACTGGGATTTTTAGCTCATCACTTTTTTAATGTTATCCCTAGGTTATCCTATATAGAAATATGATCACAATGTACATTAAGAGATCTTAATGAATATTAAATAAAGAAATGTTTTATTTATTCCAATGTTTTTATTTTTATGTACCTAGTCTTCCAAGACACTAGATTTTACGATCTTTGACTTGTAATATGATGTTTAATTATGACTCAAATCATGTAATGATATGTGTAAAAGGATAGGGTCAATATAGTTGGTATCAAATCAAGGTATAGTTATTTTTTGATATTAGGAATAGATCACTTTGGTAAGAACCTTAGGGATAAGACTAAGTCCAAGAAAACATCCATAAATTTTGGTAAATATGGAGTAACTGGTTTATCAATAAAATACATCCATATCTGGATACTACAAGTATATGTGGTTCTGGCATAGATATACCTAGTAGTAACAACTCTTACAAGGTGTCCTAGGCCTAACTTGGGGTAACTTTGTACATGATAACGGGCCTTACTATGCACCTGGTTTAACACTCCCAGGGGATATGCTTTGGTAAATTCATAAGCTCATTACGTACCATTAGTAAGGGAATAAATAATCCCATAAGAATATATGTTAAGAAATAGATTTTGGAAAACCTAGATTAAAACCTAGGGAATCACAAGTTAGGATATACTTTTACATTAAGAGTTTATCCTTTTATGTTTAAAGTTTCTTTTTTATGCTTATTAGTTAAGTATTCAAGCCCCCCAATTGCACTTTCCTTTTCTTAGATAATGGATCGGAATAGAAGAACACATTCCAACAATCAATGTGATAGGCAATGTGATTATTTCCCTAATTATATGCCAGATATGATGGGAATGGGTGCTCAAAACTTTATGATAGCACTTGCTCGGTTGGCTCAAGTTATGAATAATAACTTGAATCATGTGTAACACCCTCCTCCTCCAAGGAAATAGAAAGTTACCATCAAATCCATCATGTAGAAAAGTCCTCCCATGTTTAGTGGACCGTTGGATCCCCTCCTTTCAAAATAGTGGATTAACTCCATTGAAAATATATTATTTGTCATCTAGTGCTCATAAGAATAGAAAGTTGTGTTGGAAGTCTATCGTTTTGATGGAGAAGATGATCAATGATAGACACTGATCGAAAATATGAAGTTCAAGGAGGAAATTGATACCATGTATTGGGAGGAATTCAATAAAATGTTTTTTAATAAATATTTTAGCTGAACCTATCGTCTCAATATTGATAGATAGTTCCTTGGACTTAAGTAGAAGGAAGATGAGGCTATCGGGTTGTATGAAGAAAACTTCAAAGGCTTTTAAGATATGCATTAGGCTTTGTCATGAACATCGAAAGCATGGTGGAGATCTTCTTTACCAGACTAAAGATGAGTCTATGAAAAGTATTGGTGATTCATGAATTCAAAATTTATGAGGAGATTTTATGTTATTCCCTCAAGTTTGAAATAGTGATTATATACTCTCAATGGTCTCGTGGGCCTGGTGAAAAAATGTGGAAAATAGAGTCTAATATGGGAGGTTCAAAAAATAAATCCCATGATGGGAAGAAGACTAAATATCCCATGTGTCAAAACTGTGGGAATAAGTATCCTAGGAACTATCTAAAGGGAACCAGTAATTGATTTAAATGTGGAAGAATAGGATATATGGCTAGGAACTATCGAATGGACATGAATAACTCCACTTATGTGGAAGAAGAAAGGAAGGTTCATATCAATGCTCAGCCAGTAGTGCAGTGTTTCAACTACAAGGAACAAAGGCATTATGTGAACAATTACCCTAAGCCAAGGGTTGTAAGAGTCAATCAACTATAACCTCCAAGGAAACAAAGAAGGTATTATGCCATTACTACTACTGAGGTGGATCCAGAAAATGACGTGTTGATAGGTACGTTGGTTATTCATTCAAGAATAACGAACATACTATTTGATTATGGTTCTACACATTCTTTAATATCTTTAAAGTTTAGTAGAACTATTTAAACACCACCTCAAAATATGAAGGTTGAGTAAACTGTGAAAATATATAATGGGTAAATTATTGTGTCCAAGGTTTATAACTCCTCCCCGATAAATTTTTGTGGACTGAACCTCCCAACAAATTTTTCCATACTTCCTCTAGTGGAGTTCGATGCTATTTTGGGCATGGATTGCCTATCTTTATAAAAATCCAACATCAAATATCAAGAAATGGATATCACTCTTCACATACCAAAGCATCCTTCAATCCTATACAATTATAATTAGGAAGATGAATCTCCTTTAGAATCATCGTCTCAAGTGTGGATATTTTTTTCCTGTTAATCAAGAAAATCTTGCTCAAATGATTGAGATAAAAGAAAGAATCATGCTCGAAGACATTCCCATCGTGAGGGATTACACTAATGTTTTCCCAGAAGAATTTATAGGTCTTCCACCTAATAGATAGGTTGATTTATCAATTGATATTATTCTTGGATCTCTACCTATATCAAATACACCTTATAGAATGGCCACCGTAGAGCTGGAAGAGTTGAAGAAGCAGTTCCAGGAGAATTTAGAGAAGGGTTTTATATGCCCGAGTGCTTCACCATGGGGTGCACCAGTCCTCTTTGTTAAGAATAAGGATAGATCAATGTGCCTCTAAATTTATTATCATGATCTCAATAAAATCATGATAAAGAAAAAGTATACCCAATTATGGATAGATGAATTGTTTGATCAGCTATGTGAGGCTAGTTATTTCTCTAAGGTGGATATTCGGTCAATATATCACTAATTAAATGAGAGGAAGGAAGATATTCCCAAGAATAAATTTCAAATGAGGTATAGATGCTATGAATTCATAGTTATTCCCTTAGTACTCACTAATGCTCTAATAATTTTCATGGATTTAATGAATAGAGTCTTTATAGATTACATCTAAAAATTTGTGGTAGTCTTTAATGATGATATTCTAATATACTCTAAGATAAATGAGGAACACGAGGAGTATTTGAATAATGTGTATAATACTTTGATAAGGGAGAAACTATATGAAAATTACAGTAAATATGAGTTCTGGATGGATAAAGTATCATTCTTGGTGAATTTTATCACCAGTAAAGGGATATCTATGGACCCTTCCAAGACAAAGGCAATCGAATAGTGGCCCAGGATAACATCTGTAATGGATATAGATAGTTTCCTTGGCCCATTTGGGTATTATTGTAGAGACCCGAAGCTTGACGTACAAGGAAATTACATTACTTTTGCAGAATACTTAGTACATAACAAAAACAGACACACAAGGACTGTAATAGTTTAGTATCTTTGGAAACTTGGAATATAATCCTCTAATCGTGGTGAAAGATCTTAAACATCTACCATAAAGATATTCCTTTTTTTTACCTAAAACCTTTCTTTATATCCTGGAAAAAAGAAAACATAAAAGGGTGAGCTCAAATGCTCAGTAGGGTTAAACAAAATAAATAGCAATCACATCATATTCATAAGAACATAACATTTTGGAAATCTTAACCTGCAAAAGAGTGCATAATTTCATAACATGGGATAAATCATAGTAGTGAAATGAAATCCCAATAATAATAACTTACAACATAAAACTTTGTGGCATACACACATAATCATAGAGAATAATTTCGTATTAGTCAAGACTCATTGCCAACACTATCTTAGTGGACAAATTCCATTTCTGAACCGAGTTACCCTCGTTTCAGTCCTGCTTCACTGAACTAGTATAACCTACCGTTCTAGCCATGTCTATCTCATAAGATATAAAATCTTTACCCAATGCATTGGAGGCAGATATAGGTCCCACCCATCTCATAATTATTCCATTCTTATGTGTGCCACAAAATCATAAATCATACATCATTGCATAACCAATGTAATAAAAATGGGAATCTTAAACATCATGACATCATAAAACAATTCATATAAGATAAAGGAATTCATAAAAATAATTCCATCACAACATAATAAAATCAATGTAATAATAGGGATAAAAACAGAACCCTTTTATTATCTTATATGGAAAATAATCTTGATAAAACACTTGAACTCCATTCTTGAGGAAAATATCCTTTCAACTTCAAAAACACTTTTCCTTTCTTAACATGTCATAAAATTCTAACTAAAAGAAGTTGATTAAAAATAAACATGAAAACATGTAAAGTAAGCTTCTTGGAAATAATTTTTTTTAAAAATCCATTCATGTTGTATAAGTTAAAAAAACATTCTTCCCGTACTTTTGTCGGAAAAGTCAAAAAGTACCTCGTACGAAAAACGACAAAAGATTCATTTCATATCCTTTACTAAAAACTCACCGAAGGGTAAAATTGGATTTAAACAATTGTAGGTGGATGGAAATAATATTACATATTGTGGAAACATGGATTTGGATGATAAAATGCACCCCAGTAAATACTAAAGTATAAACAATCTCGGATAAAAATGAGATTGTGATATTTCCCGTACCTTAGGTCCGATTTGCTTCATATGTGTCCGAACCTCCTGTATAATGATTTAAATAATTTCATTGACTTATTCCAGAATCATACTCATTGTTATGATATCATATATGGTTCACTTATGGCTTTATATTACCCGTTCTTTTGTAAATTTCATGTTAAAGATCGTTTTGGGTAAAATCGTTTCATTTGTCGTCCGTGTTTTGACTTTTAATTATTCATATGATTACTTAGATCATGATTACTTAATTCCAGAATATAAAATATTATTTATATATAATATATATTCAGAATATATATATATAATAGATCAGTAAATGGAAAGAAATACACCGTTCATGGAGACGGTAGACCGTACGTACGCATGAACGCTGTTTTATTTTCCTTATTGAGTTGAATGGAATTAAGTAGATGAAATACATATATATACACATAATCCAGAATCATTATTATGTCATATATTTCATTATTAATTATTATATATACTTTATAATCATTCATGAATGGTTAACGTGGAGAATGAATCTCATCGCGTCGTGGAGACGGTAGTCCGTACGTACGCACGAGCAATGATATCGTTCTCATGATCGTGGAATTGTATTGGAGTGTATGTATAATATTTAATAATCAATATCACTTTACAATAATCATATATAGTTATTATGTACACCATTATACCCATCCAAGTAAGGTGGTGGTGGAAAATAGATTACACCACAGCGTGGAGACAGTATTCCGTACGTACGCGCGCGCGGTGATTTCGTTTTCCGTAGGATGGATAGATGGTGAAATAAGGTTGTTTCATAATTATAATAACATATCAGTATATAAGTGATACTTATGTTATTACTTCATAATGAAACAACCTAATAAGAAGAAGTGGAAGAAGAAATAAAGATGAAATAATCGGTAACGGACATTACCTCTTCTTTGAAGCGCCACTTTGAGATCTCCTTTTAGGGCACTAAAATTGGTATTTGAGGAAGACCATAACCTCTAGGATGTTTCTAGGGAAGTGGATAAGGGAATTTTGCAGGGTTTGGCCGAGATTTAAGGCTCAAAGTGGTGTGAGGAAGAGAGGAAGGTGGTGCCCTTTTATAAGGGAGGAGAGGGGCACCTTTGGAATAACAAAAAATATTATTTTATTATAAAGTAATATTAGGTTTTTAATAGCTCCAAATTGAGTTATTTCGAAGATAAGGTAGGTAAGGGTCTAAATAATCTCATCAAATAGAATTTAGACAAGTTTAGGTAATTATATTAACCTTATATTTTAGTTTTAACTCTTAGTTAATTAGATTGACATTTACCATGTCACTTGTATTTTTATATTATATAGTTAATAAACATACCATATACATTAAAGAGACCCCCAAGTTGTGTTTTATTAATATATATAACCTTATCTAAGTCATTTGGCCGAATCTTAGATTTTTAGGAATAAAATAACAATTAATAATATAATATTTGTTTTAAAAACTATTTTATGTAAATTTTGACACTATTCAATAGTTGATTTTTTTGAAACTCATAACAGAATGATTACTTCGACCAAAGTTAATTAAATTAATCCTAAGATGTCATATTAACCTAGAAAATTATTTTAATTCATAAAAAGTCTCAAATTATACTTATTTAGGTATTTATAATATCAATTATGTTAGTATTTCATTAATAAGATAATTACTGCATCATCTTTGTGTCATAAATAAATTAAATTATTTAAAGTATAAAAATTACAAATAAATTATCATTATGTAGGAAATTTTTTTAGATTTCTAATGAATATTTATAGTCTAATTTATCTTATGTATAACCTTATATTAAAAATTATTTAGTTATTAAACTTTGATTTTAACTATTTTAACACTTCTTTAAATAAATTAATAATAAATGTCCTAATCTAATCCAAGTGGGCCTAAATGGTCATATTTTATTCCTAAGGTTGTTTTTGGTCGAATTACACTTGTCCAATAAATTAGGACATTTGTTAGGGTAATAATAATATCATTTTTACCCTTAATTACCCTATTTACTTTTAACCGTGGTAAAAAAAAGTAAAAAGTTACTATTCTCCAAAAAATTATTTTCATCTCATTGAACCAAATTTTACTTACTGACATCAACCGTTTCTCTCGTATTTTCTAAATTCCACTCACAAAAGCGGTAAAATTAAGTTTTATGAAAAATTCATTTTTTTAACTACCACTTAGTGGTTTCACTATTCATCAAAAAATGAACGTTTCTAGAAAAATACCAAAAATTAAGACTAAGCTATATTTGATATTATGAAATCAAAAATGATGTCTATTTTACCAAATTCAAAACATATTAGTTACATTTACTAATTTAAAAATTAATTCCCGTCGTCAAAACAAATAGCGTGTTTTTAAGAGATAATAACTATCAAAAGATTGACACTTGTTTATAACTGGTTTAAATGTGAAATTACATACAATGACCAACATTGTATTCAATTGTAAAAATATATTCTAACTATACTTTAAAACCACTCAAATTAATAATTTATCACTATTAATTATTTCAATTTAAAAAAATTGTTTTTAATTAAAATTTAGTAATTTTCACTATTCATCAGAATATGAAAGTTATTCGAAAAGTACCAAAATTTCACCCTAAGCTAATTTCGATATTCCAAATCAAAAAATGAAGTCCATTTTGAAAAATAAAATTTACAAAATTTCAAAAAGTGGTTATTACTATTCATAACGGCTAGTTTTAATAATAGCATATCGTTGTTTAGTGAAACTCGGTATTGCGTACTACACACGCTATCGAGAAAGGTCGTGATTGCGTGTAATGCAAGGAAAGTCAAGGATGCGTGTTGTGCAATCTCCTTTTGGTGTAGCGTACAACACAAGAAATTAATGAAATTAAAAAGAATATTTTTCATAAAATCTCGGGGTGTTACATTCTACCCCCTTAAAATGAATTTCGCCCTCGAAATTCGTCAGGGTTATAAATGGTTTACTATTCGAAAGTTTCTTTGATAGAAACTCACATCGTAAAAATGAATACCAATACCAATCTTTAAAAAAATTATGAAATGTAACGGTTACCCAAATAAACTAATCACTGGGTTTCCACATAGGTGAAAATATGGATATGGAAGAGAAATCTAACCATCATGTTCTGATGGAGAGTGGTAGAGAACATGGCTATGGAAAATCCAGAAATCACAAAGCCATAAATTTGTGATGGTCTAAGGTACCATCTGATTCATCAGATATAAGAGCACTAGGACAACATTTTTGGTTTTCAAGATCATTTCCCTAAAGTTGATGAAATTGGAATTAGAAGAAATACTTTCATGATTTTGGTATAGTCTCACTATTTGTCATTCTTTGGACAATTTCCACTTCATCTCTTAAAGAAATGAAGTTGAATTTGTCATTCGTGATGTGTTAGCAAATCATGTGATAGAATGATGGGTCATTTCATCTGTCTCAAACAAAAGGTTAGAAAAGTTATCAAAAAATACATAAGTTCATCTATAGTGAGATTAATCATATATGGTTCCTAAAATGGACTTATACTTCATATATCATACTGATTAATATAATAAAAATAGTTTCTACTAAACAGGAACTTCATGTAGGCCAGTGGTAGGCGATAAAGGCTAGTCGCACTTCGGTTGTGGGTTCGATTCCCACAGCCTTGTCCGACGCGATGGGCTGTCGCCCATCCTACAAGTTGTCCTTTTTCAAAAGCTATATTACTATAACATCCCATCAATAATATAGAAAAAAGTTCTATCATTAAACAATACTAACTTATGTCCAACATAATCCATTCCAATCTTTAAGCTTATCTAAAATACTTCAGTCCAAGCTCATAGTATAAAGAAAATGATCACATGAATGCCATCATTTATCCCCCATATATCATAAGATATATCTTGTTGGTCAAATTACAAATATGTGAATACCATAATCATGTATTCTCTTGAATAATTAATATCCATTGAACCTTAGTGAAAACATCAATGCTGTTAAAAGTTAACACTTTCCACATACCAAAATCCTCAAAATTCTATATCCTCAAACCATGATATCACTTAGTCCTTATATCAATCATGAGCTCATGAATACTATCAAACATATTAGATTCTCTTTATCCCTTCATTATGTGCATATCATCTGCTTTCCAAAAATATTTCAATCACTTTTCATGGTTACAGATGCCATAAAATTATTGAAAACCACAATAGACCAAAACATAAATATTCCAATATTCCACGATACTATATACAACATTATTCTGGAATCCCATTACATAAACACTTAATCATTCCACCACATCGTTGTCATATTCAACATCTCCAATGGTGATCGCATGTGAATTCTCTTTGTCCTTTGCCTTAAGTGGTTTCTCACGTCGATCATCACTAACCCTTGGATTAGGGCATTTATTAGCATAATGCCCCATTTCCTTTCACTTGAATCATTGAAGTGTTGTTGGTGCATTCTCTGCAGTCTTTTCTTTATTCACATCATTAGAAACCCTTTTTCCATTAATTCGACACTCAGCTGCTCGATGACCTTCTTTTCCACACTTAAAACATTTTCTAGTCCCTTTAAGACAATCTCCACCATGCTTCTTTCCACACTTTGAGCATAAGGAAACATTCATCTCATTTTCACCATTATTCTGAGATTTATCCTCGAACTCCATCTTTCATTTCTTGTCAAAAATATGAGATGGATAAGTAACACCAACTTCCATTTCTACCTTGATAGCACAACGCACAATTTCTTCATAGCTACTGAAGTCTCTTATAGCTAATTCTCTTCGAAGATTTGGTTTTAAGCCACTGAAGAATCGATCAACTTTACTTTCAGGTTGGATGATAAATCCAGATGCATACCTTGAAAGCCTTGTAAAATTCGCTTCGTATATACCAACAGATTCATCATCCTTTTTCTTTAGTTCAAGAAACTCCTTCTCCATCTTTGTTCGAAGAATATAAGGGAAGTACTTATTGAAAAATAAGTTCTTGAACTTGTCCCATTCCATGGACTCAATTTCATCTCTTTGCCTCGTATTCTTGATAAGATTTCACCTTTGATCAGCTTCACCTTCCAAACGATATACTGCTAAGATGACTTTATCATGTTCATAACATTGAAGAACTGAAAATATCTTTTCATTAGTACTGATCCATTGTTCAGCAACAAGTGGATCAGAAGACCCACTGAAAGAAGGTGGACTTTGCCTCATAAAGGACTCAATAGAATATTGTTCCCTTCTCTGCTCATTTGGAAGTCCAGAATTATTCATAGCTTGTGTAAGTATAGCAATAAGATTTTTCACTCTATCTCCCATAACATTTGTTTGTTCAGGAGGACAATCATTGCATTGCCTATTACATTTATCAACACGGTTCCTTCAGGTTCCAGCCATTGTCTAAAACCCAAAAAGAATAGTGTGAGAGGTAAAAATCACGGTAGGGAAAACAATATAATAAAGGGGGAGTACATTCAATATCTAACATCCTAGGTTAAATAATAAGATCGTTACCGTAGTTCTAGGACTGTATCCTATATGTATACTTATTCTTAGGGACATCCCTAGACATACCCTAGAAATATCTCTAGGGATCTCACTAACGTTTTCGTATCCTAGTTTCCAAAGGTTGACTAAACCTTTCCTCTGATACCAACTGTAGAGACCTGAAGCTTGACATACAAGGACATTACATTACTTTTGCAGAATACTTAGTACATAACAAAAACAGACACACAAGGACTGTAATAGTTTAGTGTCTTTGGAAACTTGGAATATAATCTTCTAATCGTGGTGAAAGATCTTCAACATCTCCCATAAAGATCTTCCTTTTTTTTACCTAAAACCTTTCTTTATATCCTGGGGAAAAGAAAACATAAAAGGGTGAGGTCAAATGCTCAGTAGGGGTAAACAAAATAAATATCAATCACATCATATTCATAAGAACATAACATTTTGGAAATCTTAACCTGCAAAAGAGAGCATAATTTCATAACATGGGATAAATCATAGTAGTGAATTGAAATCCCAATAATCATAACTTACAAAATGAAACTTTGTTGCATACACACATAATCATAGAGAATCATTTCTTATTAGTCAAGACTATCTTAGTGGACAAAGTCCATTTCTGAACCGAGTTACCCTCGTTTCAGTCCTGCTTCACTAAACCGGTATAACCTACCGTTCCAGCCATGTCTATCTCATGAGATATAAAATCTTTACCCAATTCATTGGAGGGAGATATAGGTCTCACCCATCTCATAATGATACCATTATTATGTGTGCCACAAAATCATAAATCATACATCATTGCATAACCCATGTAATAAAAATGGGAATCTTAAACATCATGACATCATAAAACAATTCATATAAGATAAAGGAATTCATAAAAATAATTCCATCACAATATAATCAAATCAATGTAATAATAGGGATAAAAACAGAACCCTTTAATTATCTTAGATGGAAAATAATCTTGATAAAACCCTTGAACTCCATTCTTGAGAAAAATATCCTTTCAACTTCAAAAACACTTTTCCTTTCTTAACGTGTCATAAAATTATAACTAAAAGAATTTGATTAAAAATAAACTTGAAAACTTGTAAATTAAGCTTCTTGGAAATAATTTTTTTAAAAATCCATTCATTTCGTATAAGTTAAAAAAACATTCTTCCCGTACTGTTGTCGGAAAAGTCAAAAAGTACCTCATACAAAAAACGACAAAAGATTCCTTTCATATCCTTTACTAAAAACTCACTGAAGGGTAAAATTGGATTTAAACAATTGTAGGTGGATGGAAATAATATTAAATATTGAGGAAACATGGATTTTTATGATAAAATGCACCCCAGTAAATACTAAAGTATAAACAATCTCGGATAAAAATGAGATTGTGATATTTCCCTTACCTTAGGTCTGATTTGCTTTGTATGTGTCCAAACCTCCTGTATAATGATTTAAATAATGTCATTGACTTATTCCAGAATCATACTCATTGTTATGATATCATATATGGTTCACTTATGGCTTTATATTACCCGTTCTTTTGTAAATTTCTTGTTAAAGAGCGTTTTGGGTAAAATCGTTTCATTTGTCGTTCGTGTTTTGACTTGTAATTATTCATATGATTACTTAGATCATGATTACTTAATTAAAGAATATAAAACATGATTTATATATAATATATATTCAGAATATATATATATAATAGATCAGTAAATGGAAAGAAATACACCGTTCATGGAGACGGTAGACCGTACGTACGCATGAACGTTGTTTTCTTTTCCTTATTGAGTTGAATGGAATTAAGTAGATGACATACATATATATACACATAAATCCAGAATCATTATTATGTCATATATTTAATTATTAATTATTATATATACTTTATAATCATTCATGAATGGTTAACGTGGAGAATGAATCTCATCGCGTCGTGGAGACGGTAGTCCGTACGTACGCACGAGCGATGATATCGCTCTCATGACCGTGGAATTGTATTCGAGTGTATGTATACTATTTCAGAATCAATATAACTTTACAATAATCGTATATAGTTATTATTTACACCATTATACCCATCCATGTAAGGGGGTGGTGGAAAATAGATTACACCACGGCGTGGAGACGGTATTCCGTACGTGCGCACGCGCGGTGATTTCGTTTTCCGTAGGATTGATAGATGGTTAAATAAGGTTGTTTCATAATTATAATAACATATCAGTATATAAGTGATACGGATGTTATTACTTCATAATGAAACAACCTAAGAAGAAGAAGTGGAAGAAGAAATAAAGATGAAAGAATCGGTAAAGGACATTACCTCTTCTTTGATGCGCCTCTTTGAGATCTCCTTTTAGGGCACTAAAATTGGTCTTTGAGGAAGACCCGAACCTATAGGATGTTTCTAGGGAAGTGTAGAAGGGAATTTTTTAGGGGTTGGCCGAGATTGAAAGCTCAAAGTGGTGTGAGGAAGAGAGGAAGGTGGTGCCCTTTTATAAGGGAGGAGAGGGGCACCTTTGGAATAACTAAAAATATTATTTTATTATAAAGTCATATTTGGTTTTTAATAGCTCCAAATTGATTTATTTCGAAGATAAGGTGGGGATGGGTCTAAATCCTCTCATACAATAGAATTTAGACAAGTTTAGTTCATTATATTAAGCTTATATTTTAGTTTTAACTCTTAGTTCATTAGATTGACATTTACCATGTCACTTGTATTTTTATATTATATAGTTAATAAACATACCATATACATCCAAGAGACCCCCAAGTTGTGTTTTATTAATATATATATATATGTATCTAAGTCATTTGGCCGAACCTTAGATTTTTAGGAATAAAATAACAATTAATAATATAATATTTGTTTTAAAAACTATTTTATGTCAATTTTGACACTATTCAATAGTTGATTTTTTTGAAACTCATAAGAGAATGATTACTTCGACCAAAGTTAATTACATTAATACTAACATTTCATATTAACCTATAAAATTAGTTTAATTCATAAAAAGTCTCAGATTATACTTATTTAAGTATTTATAATATCAATTATGTCATTATTTCATTAATAAGATAATTACTGCATCATCTTTGTGTCATAAATAAATTAAACTATTTAAAGTCTAAAAATTACAAATAAAATATAATTATGTAGGAAATATTTTTATCTTTCTAATGAATATTTATAGTCTAATTTATCTTATGTATAACCTTATATTAAAAATGATTTAGTTATTAAACATTGATTTTAACTATTTTAACCCTTCTTTAAATAAATTAATAATAAATGTCCTAATCTAATACAAGTGGGCCTAAATGGTATATTTTATTTCTAAGGTTATTTTTGGTCGAATTACACTTGTCCAATAGAAATATGACACGTTTTAGGTTAATAATAATATCATTTTTACCCTTAATTACCCTATTTACTTTTAACCGTGGTAAAAAAAAGTAAAAAGTTACTATTCTCCAAAAAATTATTTTCATCTCATTGAACCACATTTTACTTACTGACATCAACCATGTCTCTCAGATTTTTGAAATTCCACTCACAGAAGCGGTAAAATTAAGTTTTATGAAAAATTCATTTTTTTAACTACCACTTAGTGGTTTCACTATTCATCAAAAAATGAAAGTTTCCAGAAAAATACCAAAAATTAGGCCTAAGATATATTTGATATTATGAACTCAAAAATGATGTCTATTTTACCAAATTCAAAACATATCAGTTACATTAACTAATTTAGAAATTAATTCCCGTCGTCAAAACAAATAGCGTGTTTTTAAGAGATAATAACTATCAAGAGATTGACACTTGTTTATAACTGGTTTAAATGTAAAATTACATACAATGACCAACATTGTATTAAATTGTAAAAATATATTCTAACTATACTTTAAAACCACTCAAATTAATAATTTATCACTATTAATTATTTCAATTAAAAAAATTGTTTTTAATTAAAATTTAGTAATTTTCACTATTCATCAGAATATGAAAGTTATTCGAAAAGTACCAAAATTTCACCCTAAGCTAATTTCGATATTCCGAATCCAAAAATGAAGTCCATTTTGAAAAATAAAATTTATAAAATTTCAAAAAGTGGTTATTACTATTCATAACGGCTAGTTTTAATAATAGCATATCGTTGTTTAGTGAAACTCGGTATTGCGTACTACACACGCTATTGAGAAAGGTCGCGATTGCGTGTAATGCAAGGCAAGTCAAGGATGCATGTTGTTCAAGCTCCTTTTGGTGTAGCGTACAACCCAAGACATTAATGAAATTAAAAAGAATATTTTTCATAAAATCTCGGGGTGTTACAATTATCGATGATATTTAATACCTTATCGTGATTTTAAAACTCAATGACCAAGCTAAAATGGAAGGGAGTGAAGTTATTTAGACTCAAGAATGTGAGGAAAGCTTTAAGTGGCTCAAAAGTAGGCTTATCACTATGCTAGTACTCACAATCCCGACAAGTGTAGAACTCTTTATGGTGTATAGTGATGCTTTAAATAAGGGATTAGGTAGTGTGATGATGAAAAATGATAAATTGATAGCCTACACTACATGGTAGTTGAAAATCCATGAGAAAAACTATCCCACGCATGATCTAGAGTTGGAAGCTGTGATCTTTGTGTTGAAAATATCGTGGTATTATATCTATAGGGAGAAGTGTGAGATATATAATAATCACAATAGTCTCAAAAATATATTCATAGAGAAATAGATTAATATGTGACATCAAATATGGTTAGAGCTCATTAAATATTATTACTGCTCAATCCACTACCATCTCATTAAGGCAAATAAGGTAGCGAATGATCTAAGTAGAAAGGATCATGCATCTTTATAAATGGTGGGAATTGACAAGGATCTAATCTTATTAGATTTGTAGAATATTGACATGGGAATCATTAAGGTGGGAACATCATAAATCCTTTCTCAAATGATTTCTCAACCATCTCTCATAGAGAAAATAAATGATTCTCAATGAAAAGATGTTGAAATTCTGAAAAGGGTGTAAGATATTAAAAATGGGAAATCCTCTGAGTTCAATATTGATGAGGAAGGAGTTGTAAGATTTTGGTCATGATTTTTTGAACCATCTGATCCATAGATAAAGAAGAATATTCTGAATGATTAATATATCTCAACCTTCTCTATTCACCTAGGGAGCACAAAGATGTATCGAGATCTCCGAGAGAACGATTGTTGGGAATATATGAAAAATGAGATTACTAAATATACATCAAAGTGTCTGGTATTTCAAAAAGTGAAGTATGAAAGAAAAAAGTCTAAGGTGATGATGAAACCACTACCCATACCAACATTGAAGTGGTGTAACATTACTATGGACTTTTTCATTGGACTTCTAAGGACATCCATAGGAAATGATGATATATGGGTCATTGTGGATCGTCTTACAAAGAAATCTCACTTTATCACAATTTGAGAGGAATTATCATTGGATCAACTTGCAAAAAATATATATAATAGGTGGTAAGGATACATGTAGTACCACTATCGATTTTATCTGATCATGATCTGAGATTCACCTCGATGTTCTGGAAAAGTATTCAACATGATCTAAGCACAAAAATGAACTTCAGCACGGCCTATCATCCTCAAACTGATGGCCAATATAAGTTAATTATTCAAACACTAGAAGAAATGTTGAGAGAATGTTCTATATACTTCAAAGGATGATGGGACTAACATCTGCCTTTGGTTGAGTTCTCTTGCAACAATATTTTTCACTTCCGCATACAAACGGCTCCATATGAAGCTTTTTATGGGAAAAGGTACATAACACCGGTGTGTTGGGATGAAGTTGGTGAACATGATCTGTTGGGACAAGAAATGGTCAAATAAATGGTGGAGATGGTGAAAACCATTCCTCAACACATCAAGGTAGTCGAAAGTTAACATAAGAGTTATGTAGACAATCATCGACAAGACCTTGAGTTAAAATTTGGAGACATGGTATTCCTTAACATATCTCCCTGGAATAAGGTCATGAGATTTGGGAAGAAAGGATAGCTAAGTCCTAGGTACATCATCCCCTTAGAGATTCTTGATCATGTTAGAGTTGTGTCCTATCAACTAGAACTTACATCTACCATGTCTAAAGTACATGATGTACTCCATGTATCCCTCTTAAGTAATTTTCATACTATATACTTCATATGTACTTTCTTCATAGGTGGTATTGTTGGAGAATGATCTTTCTTATGATGAGTAGTGAGTGAAGATCTTGGATCGTAGAGATAAAGTTCTATGCAACAAGACTAATCACCTGGTCCAAGTACTATGTCAGAACCATAAGTACAAAGAGGGAACATGGAAACTGGAGGAATATATGAAGGAAATGTATCCACAACTATTTTCATCTTATAATGTAACACAAAATTTCGAGGGAGAAATTTCATAAGGTGGGAAGAACGTAATGGCCCAAAGTTTTATCAATGGAAATTCCCTTCTTAAAGTATGTCATATAGTATAATCACATAAAATCAGATTAAGAACACAATAGAATCTTTATAAATGATTAATTAAAAAAATAAAAGGTATTTATGGAAGATAAAGAACCTATACTGATGAAATAGTAACTTGACCTTTGAAATAGTAATGTGGCCCCTATGAATAGTAAACCACCCAATTGAATAGTAATATCACCATGGAAAGTATAAATAAAATTTATCCATCTTATAAGTTATAATATGATATAATTATATCATAGTATAAGTAAATATATATTTTAAAAATTATTAATTATGTTTTGGTATTTTTTTAAAAGTCATAAATATTTAATTATAATTTTATGACTAATTTAATAATTTAAAAGAAATTTTATTTTCATAAAATATATTCATAAATTATTATTTTGGTTTCTTATGATTATATGATAATTTTATAATACCATAGATAATTTTTCAAATTGTTACAAAATTATTTATAATTTTAAAATCTGTATTTTTCAAGTAAATTATGATTTTATTTAAAAATTAAATTTATCATATTTAGAAAATTATTTTCATAACATGGAGTTCACCTTTGAATTAAACACATTGAAAAATATTTACGGTGAATTGTTTGTATTTTCTCAAATACTTGAGTTTCTTTTTGAAAAGTAAAATACGGTAATTTACTATATATATACATTTTAAGTTAAATGTGTTATTCCTTGAGACATCGCTAATGTAAGCACCCAAATATAGAACTTCTCTTAATTATTTTAATATTTTTTATGATAATTATCAAACTATTCATAGTCTTGAGCCAAAATATTAAACTAATGATTAAATTAATGACAAAACACCCCTCTCCTCCACTATAAATACCACCCCTCACCACCTCTTCTCCTTACATCTCTCAAGCCTTGTTTCTTGACCAAATTCTACTCAAATATCTTCCCAATACCATCCCCCACGTCCATGAGATCTTGGACTAATCTAAATACCAAAACCTCTTCTCTAAGGAGGCTGTCAAGGAGTATAATTTCAAGAAATAAATTCATATTTCTGATTATTTTATTTTCTTTTTAAGTTACATTATTTTCTTTTTCTCTCCTCAACTCCCCTCATCCAAATGGAATGATAACTCAAATACCTTAAATATACTAGATTTGTTTTATACTAATGGGATCATTCAACATCATCTCTCCATCCTCCTCTTTTTATACTAAAAATGGAAACGTCGTATGAGATGTGTTAATTTATCACATTCAAGGGGGATGAAGTTTTCAATTTCTCTTTCCTTATTCAAGGTCTGGTCATGAAACCATTTCTATGGTTGATCCAGATTATAATAAATACATTATGACTTATTTGAGGTTCTGGAATCATTTTTTTACTCATGATATTAATTTATAACACAAGATGAGTTCGTTATGATTGAAAACCCACCAAAATAATACCAAATGATTATCATTAACAATTTATATAATGATTCATCCATATGTCATAAAAGAAAATGATATAAGATAAATTTAACCACTAGAAGATCATTAATAACATAAAGGTTCAATTCTGGATAATTAACCCCACTTTATATGACCCTTCACACATGTATACAAGTATATCAATCATTAAAATTAAGGAAACCAACGCTCCCAAGAAAAAAAATTGAATCTCTTAACCCATCAAAAAGGCCATAAATAAAATTAATTAAGTTATAATAAATCAAATTCATGTATAAAAGTTTTTTTAATTATTAATTAATTAATCTAATTTGATTATGCAGGACATTAAGATCAAGTGAAGAACACCATCAGACTTAAGGTAAGGGATTCTACCCCAACATCCATTATTCCTTCAGGTTATTCTTTCACTCCTTTTACCCAAATGAAACTATATTCTCTTAGTATGTAAATATTTTAAATTTTTTTATATATTCTAAACTCTTGTATTAAGATCCAATCATCCTTCTTTTTTTGGGATATACTTGTTTTTAAAAGGTTCCCTACTCAATTCTTCCCGATAAGCAAGCCTGATTTAAGGGAACTCTCCAAATTCTTATCCATTTCAAAGTGCACTATAAAATCTGTTTTGAGCCAAAATTATTTTTATAAAATAACTCTTTTTATTATGAAAACATTCTTGGTTCAGTTCAATTTTTATATTAAATATGATTCCATTTTTATTTTTAAAATCTCTTCAATATTTTCCTTAAACTTCACTGAAATGTTTTAATACTAAAGATTATTAAAAACTCTTTTTACATGTTATCACTTTATTTTGACATATCTTATCATGATTTATGTCTTATTTTCCTAATAAATCTACAATTATGATTTATATCCTTTATTTCATGGACTCCATTGTGATATTACCTTATGTTATGCATTTTGACTAGATTATGATGCCCAATTCTTACCATGGGTAACCCATATAATTATGATTGATTCCTTATGTATGATTATTCATGTGGCATATATATTCATGAACATTTAACGATGGGTGAAACCAAATAGTGCTCTAATGAATTTTGTAAATTTTGGTCGCATGAGATGTTATATGCAACGGTCTTAGTGGTTAGCCTTGACTCGTGCTCCATGTGCAATGGTCTTGGTGGTTATCCTAGACTCGTGATAAAGTCATATACTATATTGCTATAAAATTACTATGATTCCATGACTATATGATTGTAACAACTAATATTTTACCATGTATTATTTTTAGATATTATATGGAATGGTTTCGAGACGAAGTGTTGAGGCGGCGTGCAATTCTAAGGTTCGGTGTGCCCAGAACAATTTTTTGAAAATTTTTAAACTTTTAATAGAAGGTAGGCGTCGTTTTCCTAAAAAAGTAGAATAACTCCAAAATGGGTGATCATAATAGAAATTTGAGGGAACCATTGAACTCAAAATATTTATTTGACCCTAGGCACGAATTAACGTTTTCGACACGGGTTAATTTTGAAAAAGTTGTTGCAGGACATAACGGGAATAAAAATATTTTAATAAAAAAATTATTCAGCACAAAAAAAATTTCCTTTAAATCGGACTTTTTCATGAAATTCAAGTTTATTACTATAACCCTGGAATTCCTCTAAGATGGTAATAAGGATATCTGAAGAAAAATGTTAGCGAATGATGATGGATCGATGCAACCTCGGATTTGGAGAATCAAGTATCGACGAATGATAATGAAAAAAATTCACTCTTTGTCAAAGATAGTTCCAAATCAAGTTAGGGAATTTGTTTCCTTTTTTCCCCTTCATGGTTTTCATGATGAATATGAGTAAATCCACAAACAAATTTACCCAAATATCGATCATTGCGATATGGATAAAAACTACGGGGTTTATTGTGGGAGATTAATTTTTCCTCTTTGTTTATTTCCTTTAATGAGAACAAATCAAGGCCAACATGAAAAAGGACAATGTTTTTTCTTCAGGTTTTCTTGTACTTTTATCTCCCTCATTCTTGTAATTCTTTGTTGTTGGACCCCCATGGTAATGGATCAACTTTTCGGGAGGCTCCGAACACGATCGGACCCCCCCCCCCCTAGATTGGAGGAAATGCATCAACAGGGGCCGCATCTGTGTAAATCAGGACTTGAGAAACCCTGATCTATAATCGTTATAGATTTTGGAGAATCATGGGAAGAGAGGTGACCCAAGTAAGGGGCCTCCATCACCAGCGGAAGCTCGTGGAGGAGGCACACAGTGGTGGCTGTGTGCGGGAGGCGGTGCTTGCACCAGTGGTGTGCGTTGTGGTGGACCGCGTGGATGCAGCGACCCAACAGCATGGGAGCAATGACAGCCGGCCACAGGATACAGAAGATGGCCACGTGTGGTGGTATCGGGACATGGTAGTAACCATGGGGGAGTGTCCTCAGGGTGCGGATGTGGTGTGCTAGTCAGTGGTCCATGCAGGCCACATGGACCACATGGGCCATGCGGGCTGGACTGGGTCGTGCTCTAGTTGGCCAGACTGAGCCATGCTTCAACTGTCCAGTCCAGGTCGTGCTCCAAAGGTCTAGTCTAGTCAGTCCAAAAGGCTGGGCTAGATGGGCCAGTAGTTCGTGGCCCACTAGGTCCAGCGAATTGGGCTAGTTTGGGCCAAACCGAGTTGGGTCGACTAGGGAGTCGGGTCGGCTGGCTGGGCGGGTCGGATCTGAGTCTGCAGACAAGTTTTATTCAAACATCCATAACTTTTAAATCGTGTGTCCATTTGACGATCCATCTGCAGAGTTGGGACTCTTGTGACAAGATGGTATTTTAGAGATATCCTAAGTGGTTATTTGTGGAATTTTGAAGATTACTTAATGTCTTGAGTAGTGGGTTCTCCCAGAACGAGCATGAGACTTAGGACTTAAAGAGACTATGTTTCTTATAGATACTATGTTTCTTATAGAGACTATGTGTCTTATCGAGACTATGTGTCTTATCAAGACTATGTTACTTATCGAGACTGTGTTTCTCATGGAATATGCCTGACAATCTTATTATGTGTACTATTGACTTATACCTATGTGAGCTGACTATATTTTCCTTTATGGTATATTGTGCAGTATATTCTCGTGGTATATTTTTATTTGTGGTATATAGTGCGGCATCTTCTTTGTGGTATATTTCCTTTTTTTATTCTATTTGGGATCTTCTTTGTGATATTCCTTTTTGGTTTTGGGGTTTTCTACTTAGTCTTATTTTACTCATCACTATATGGGTTTTTCCTGCCCTATCATGTATTGTGCAAATGAGAAACATTTTAATGGAGTTCCCGGAAGACTAGGATCGGGCGATGCCTTGTGAGATTGGACATGCCAAGGTGGGTTCTGGAAGCTTTTCATATGAAACTTTTAGAACCTTCTCCTTCATTTTGGATTAGGTAGGGTTTTCTGCTGATGAGTTTCAGAAGCTTGTGTCTACAAACACTTTTCTTTTGGTGGTCTTGTATTCTGGCCCTTTTTATATTTCAACATTTGTGGCTTGGAGATGTGTGCATGTGTACAGGTACTTAAAAAAGGTCTCTCATTTGTGGCATTGCCTACTTGGTGCTAGCCACTAGCCCCTATCCTATTGGAGGTGGGATTGGGGTAGTAACAACATAGGACCCTATGGGACAAGTCATGACATAGTGGTATAAAAGGAGGTTGGTTGTACTTTAGGACCAGGATTCTGTGAGATTGGTTTGGGTAAATAGTGTTAAGTGTTTCAATTTCATCTTTCAGGCTAGGGAATCTAGTGTTGGTGCAGCGGTCGATGTATCCATACACCAAAACTCTGGATACCTACTTTTCAAATAGGTACATGAAAACATTAGTTGCAGGTAAAATAATGGCACTTGAATCATATAGGATTTAGTTTTTCTATCATGTCTTTTTTGAGTCAACTCACTAGGTATACTTAATAGATCATGATACATCTTGTTTTATTTCAAGTTGACTCCACAAAGATAGCCATCCAGGATTCTATTGTGTGATCACGAGGATGATCCTCCAAGCGATGAGGCATCGGTACAGGGGGCATTTACTAGAGATAACACCATCGGGTGTTTTACTAGCTATACCACCACCCATCGAGCCGCATCTACTACCATCACTATCGGAGGAGGATACATGTATACTGAGTGTATTGCAAGAGTTTTAGAGGTAGAAAACTCCCAGGTTTTGGGGTGATCCACACCCCTAGGTATTTAAGGATTAGATGGAGGTGGTTACCCATGTCTTCCTCCTTGTGAGGATGTCTGCCGACCAGATGGTAGTCCTTATCGCAAGTCTTCTTCAGGGATCTACAGAACGATGGTGGAGCTTAGTGACCCAAACACATGATGAGACAACTCTCTATTAGATAGACTTCGAGAATCTCTTCAGAGAGGAGTTATTTATGACTACATTGTGATCAATATACATACAGAAGCTTTTTCATCTACAGTAGGTTAGTCTGGTAGTGGCGGAGTATTCTACGAGGTTTACTGATCTTTCATGCTGCTCCAAGGATATGGTATGATACCCAATCTTTAAGAATTATACCTTCTATTAGGTCTTACACTGGTAGATTAGTTAATCCATAATATCCCTTAGCATTACTACTTATACTAGGGTACTTGAGAGAGCGCTACTAGTGAAGAGGTTTCTAGTATAGAAGACACCGATAGTGGGAACTACCAGCAGGCATCAAGTAGTTGATACCTCGGTAGTAGGTAGCCGATGGAAGATACTAGGACCCAAGAAGGTTAGGAACTTTAGGGGACGACCCCAAGACACAGTATCAGTGGTTTGGGTCTCCCAGGGGAGCTCGAGTTAGCTTAGGGACAGGTTTTGTTTCTCGTACGGTGGTCAGGGATATCTGGCATGAGATTTCCCAACCTATAACACGACCAATCAAGAGAAAATCAAGGGACTACCAAGGCAGTGGTAGAGGAAGTAGAAGGGTGGTTAGTAGGGAATATTACATGGTAGAGGAGTAGGAATGATAGCAGGAGGTGGGTGGAGGTTCGACGTATTACCACCACCACCCTCAGGTGGTCCATGCCAGGCTCAGGGTGCTGGTGGATAGGGATGAGGATGGTTGCAGGCGATGGTGGCTTATGACCTTGAGGCTCTAGGGATGATTATAGGTAAAATTTATGTCTTATCCACCTTAGATGTAGTTTTTATAAATAAAAGTTTCAGTCATTATTTTCTTTCCATGAACCCTGTTCAAGGATCAGATATTCTAGTTGAACCGTTTACTTGACCCTTATGCTTAGAGACTCCTGTTGAAGAAGATTCGATGATCACACACTAGTACTAACAATGTGACCTTACTCTTGGAGTTAATAGTTTTAGTTTGGATCTATTAGTAGTGATGTTGAGTTCTTATGACATCATCCATGGTATGGACTTATTATCCATAGTTCATGCTCATATTGATTGTTTTAGGCGCATAGTGTGATGTGTCTACAGTGATGGGACCAAGTTTTCCTTTGTTGGTGAAAAGGAGACACAGGAAATGCAAGATGGACTCACACATAGGATGGAACATCTGATCACTCGTCATTTGGATAACCTAACCCTCATTGTAATGGATGATATGAGTCCTCAGTTTCTTGTAGTAGTGGAGGAGTTTGAGGACATATTCCCTGAGGATGTTCTAGGATTATCTCCCCATAGGGAGGTAGACTTCTGTATTGATCTATACCCTAGGAAGGAACTAATATCTACACCTGAATATCAGATGTATCCCTCATAACTTTGAGAGATGAGGGTACAGTTGGAGGAATTGTAGAGGAAGGGCTTCGTGAGGCCCAGTGTTTTACCCTAGATAGTCATAGTTTTTTTTCCAAGAAGTAATACAGAAGCTTGAGGTTATGTGCAGACTTCCATAACCTAAAATAGGTGACCTTGAAGAATAATTATCCATTATAGATGAGATATGACCTCTTTGATTAGTTTAAAGGGGTGTGGTGGTTCTCAAAGATTGACCTCAGATCTGGCTATCACCAGATTTGAGTAGGGGATGAGGATATACTGAAGATGGCTTTCGGATATTGGTACAGCCACTATGAGAACTAAGTGATGACTTTTGAAATGATTACTACCCCAACAATGTTCATGGGACTCATGAATGGGACCTTTTAGTCTTATTTGGACCAGTTCATGGTGGTCTTCATTGATAACATCCAAGTGTACTTGGCATTTGAGGAGGAGTACATGAGACACTTGAGGATGGTCCGGACACACTTTGAGAGAACCAGCTTTATAGAAATCTCTCTAAGTGTAAGTTCTGGATTTGGGAGGTCCATTTTCTAGGACACATCATTTCAGAGGCTGGAGTTAAAGTGGATCCAGTGAAGATTGAGGTGGTACATTCTTGGGATCCACCCAAGATTTTTACTAAGGTGTGTAGTTTCCATGGTTTAGTTGTGTACTATCGGAGGTTTTTACCCGACTTATCCATATTGGTTGCACCCTTGACAGCTTTGACACAAAAGGGAAGACATTTTTTATGGTTGTAGAAGTGTCGATGGTGTTTTCAGTAGTTGAGGCAGAGATTGACGAGCTCTCCCATATTGACATTTCTAGAGGAGGGTGTTGAGTATGTAGTGTTATGTTATGCATCAAGAACTGGGCTTGGTTGTATCCTGGTATAGGAGAAAGTGGTGATTTACTATGGTTCACTCCAGTTGAGACCACATGAGTAGAACTATGTGACCCATGATTTTGAGTTATCAGTGGTATTCTTTGCATTGGAGATGTGGTGACACTACCTGATGGGTGAGTGGTTTATTGAATACTCTGATAACAAGAGTCTCAAGTATATCTTCTCTCAGAAGTATCTAAACTTGAGACAGGGGCAATGGTTAGAGTTCCTCTAGGACTATGACTTTGAGATTTTTTATACTCCTGGGGAGGGGAACGTGGTGTAAGATGCTCTTAGCAGGATATCTATTTCGCAATTGTTGAACGAGGTCTCAGAGTAGTTTTCCTCATTATAGATATCCTTTGTAGATAGAGATGGAGTAGCTTATATCTAGTCGATTTTTGTCACCCCTCCACTCTTACAAAGAGTTAGGGAGGCACAAATTTAGGATACCAACTATGAGACTATGTATTCTTAGATATCCATAGGGAATCCCCTGATGGATATTTGAAAGCTGTGGAGCATTTTGTTCTTTTCAGAGGATGCACAGTAGTACTAGTGATGTTATGGGAGGATTTTTTGAGGGAGTTCCATATATCCCCATTGAAAGTACATCCAGGTGTGAAAAAAATGTACCAAGACCTTAGACATTAGTTCTGGTGGCCCAGGATGAAGAAGATATTTGAAGAGTTTTTTTCTTGGTGCCTCACTTGTCAGTTGGTGAAGGCTGAGCACTAGGTTCCAGTAGGTTTGACGCAATCCCTTGAGAATCCAAAATGGAAGTGGGATGGGATATCAATGGAAGTTTTGACAAGGTTACCACATATTTATAAGGGATAGGATTCAATTTGAGTGATGGTTTTATTGACTCACCAAGTCGGTCCACTTCCTAGCTATTCAGGATCATAGTTCAGTAGAGAGCCTAGGACGCCTATATATACAAGAGATAGTCTGACTCCATGGAGTTCTATTAACAATAGTCTTAGATCATGATGCTCACTTCACATATAGATTTTGGAAGAGATTATAGAAGGATTTTGGGACTCATTTATGCTTGAGAACAGTGTTTCACCCACATATGGATGACCAAATAGAGCAGAACATTCCGGTTCTGGAAGACATGCAATGAGATTTTATGTTGAATTTTGGCTACAGTTCGGAGGATCACCTTCCTCTAGTGGATTTTTTTTATAACAGCAACTACCAATCCACCATTAGTATGTCACCATTAGAGGCCTTGTATAGGTGACCCTGTAGGTCACCGCTTTGCTAGATGGACCTAAGAGAGTCAACACTCATGGGATCAGAGTTGGTGCAGACGACTACAGAGAAGGTGAAAATCATCTAGGAGTGGATGAAGACTGCACAGAGCCATCAAAATTTTTATGTTTACTTGCGATGTAGGAATTTTTAGTTCAAGGAATAAGACCATGTGTTCTTTTGGGTCTCACCTCGATGCATATTACAGAGATTTGGTTGGGGTGGAAAGCTATCTCCAAGGCTCATCGGCCCTTTCCTGATACTACATAGAGTTAGAAAGGTGGTGTACCACTTGGCTCTACCTATACAGTTGGAGTGGTTGCATGACTTCTTCCATGTGTCATATCTGAGGAGGTACATGCATGACTCATCACATGCCATTGACTGGGGCGATCTGGGCATTGACGATGGTGTGAATTTTGTTTGAGTAGCCCTTTGTTTTGGCTTTTAGGGAAGTAAATCCATAAGGTGGGAAGAATGTAAAGACTAGGTTTTTACCATGTACTATTTTTAGATATTGTATAGATTTATTTAGAGACCATTCACTGAGGAATCATGCAATTCTGAGGTCTGGTGTGCCCATAACAATTGTTTGAAAAATGTTAAACGTTTAATAACACACGCGAATAGTTTTCATAAAAAGTGAAATAACACCTAAATGGTTACCCAAATTAGAAATCTGATATAATTGTTGAACTTAGAATATCAGTTTTATCTTATGCACAACTTAACATTTGTTGGTGTGGTTCAACTATGAAAATTTTGTCACAGGACATAACGGGAATAAAAATATTTTAATAAAAATATTTTATTTGACGCAGTGACATTTTCCTTTTAATAGGAATTTTTTAGGAAATCCAGGACTATCACTATAACCTTGTAATTCCTATGATATGGTAAGAAGGTCCTATAGAGAAAAAATTGGTAAACAACAATGGATGGATGCAACCTCAGATTCGGTGGATCAAGGATTGACGAACAATGACGATGTAGCTTTTCTCTTTGTCAATGATCATTCCAACTCGAGGTAGGGAATTGGTTTCCTTTTTATTTTCCCCATTCTTGGTTTTCACAAAAAATGTGATTCAATCCATGAAAAAATTGACCCATGGCTCGATTGTTGCGAGATGGATAAAAACTGTGGGGTTCATTATCAGAGATTAGTTTTTCCTCTTTGTTTATTTCCTCTAGTGAGAACAAATTGAGTCCAACACGAACAAGTCTGACAAGAACAAGTACAAGGTTTGTTATTTGTGTGTTATTTTGCTTTTCAATCCCCCTTTCTTGGTATTCTTCACCATTAGACCCCTATGGAAAAGGTTTGACTTGTTGAGAGGCTCAAAACGCAATTAGACCCTCCGAATTAGAGGCAATGCGTCAATGGGGGATGCATCTGTGTAGATTGGGACCCGAGAAACATGGATCTTTGATTTTTTTCAGATTTTATAGCATTAAAGGAGGAGCGATGGCCCATAGAAGGTGCCACCAGTGCCAGCGTGCGCTACGGCAGAGCTGTGTGGACGTGACGGCCTGACCATGAGGGAGCCGCAACAGCCAGCCACAGGATATGGTAGCCATCCACAGGACATGGTAATCATCCATGTGCAGTGTCTGGGTGATGCAGCGGTCACCACAGGGAAGTATCTTCAAGGTGTGGATGCGGTGCACTAGCCAGTGGGCTACACGGTCAACACGGGCCACACGGTCCAAGCAGGATGGACCAGGTGGAACTCCATCAGGTTGGTCCAGGCGGTTCAGTGGTCTAGGACAAATGGTCCAATGGGCCATGGACCAGCAAGCCTAGTGAATTGGGTTGGGTTGGCCTGAAACAAATTTGGTCGGGTCAGGTTATCCAACGCATTGGGTCAAATCCGGCTCTACAGACTGGTTTTCTTCAAACGTCTATAACTTTCAAACTGTGCATCCATTTGACAATCTGTCTGTGGAGTTGGGACCCTTGGAATGAGACAGTCCTTTCTAGATATTCTAAGTGGGTCTTTGTGGAAGTGTTTAGATAACCTAATGGATTGAGGATTGGGTTCTCCTAGAACAAGCATATTTTGAGAGGAATCCTATGGTTGGTTGTGATCTTGAGACATTGTGACTTATAGAGATTGTGTGTCTTACAGAGACTGTGTGTCTTATCGAGACTGTGTGTCTTAAAGATAATGTGTGTCTTATCAAGACTGTGTGTCTTATCAATACTATGTATATCATGGAATACACCTAATAATCTTATTATGCATACTATCTACTTATACCTTTGTGATATGACTATATTTTCCTTTATGGTATACTGTGTGGTATCTTCTTGTGGTATATTTTCCTTTGTGGTATACAGTGTGGTATCTTCTTCGTGGTATGTTTACTTTGTGGTATTCTATGTGGGATCTTCTTTTTGATATTCCTTTATGATTTTGTGGTGTCCTACTGATTATTATTTTACTCACCCTTGAACAGGCTTTTCCCATATGTGTCGTGTCTTCTGCAGATGAGTGACCTTTCAACAGAGTTCTAGGAAGACTAGAATCAGGTCGTGTCTTGTGAGACCGGACAGGCTGAGGTGTGTTCTAGAAGATTTTCAGATGATATTCCCAGCACTATTTCCTTCAGGTTGGATCAGGTAGGTTTTTTTACAAATGTGTTTTAGGAACGTGTGGTTACAGACTCTTTTTATTTGGTGGGATTTTATTCTGTACCATTTTACATTTTAGCATTTGTGGCTTGTAGATGTGTGTATTCATATAGGTACTTAGGAAAATTCCTCCCATTTATGGGATATTCTAACTCAGTTCTAGTCACTATCCCCTATCCTATTGGAGGTAGGCTTGGGGTAGTCATAGAACATACCCCAATGGGGTAGGTCATGATAACGATCCCATTTTTTATATGTTATGATTCTTTATATCATGTTCCATGAATTTTTATACCTTTATATCATGCCTTCTAAACCATGTGCTAATATTTTTCTTATGATTATGACCTTATTGGGATGTTTATATCATCCCTTTGTTCAAGTTATCCCCAGGTTATCCTATCAAGATATATGAGAATAATGGATGTTAAGATCACTTTATGATGATTAAATAAAGAAATTTTTTCTTTATTCCCATGTTTTCAATTTTATGTACCTAGTCTTCCAAGATACTAGACATTATGATCCTTGGATTGTAATATGATATTTAATTATGACTAAAATTATGTAATGATATGGGGAAAAGGATAGGGTCTCTATAGGGAACTTAGAAGTTATATACTCCTTAGTGTGCTCCATGCAAGCCATGTAAATATAGGGATTACAAATCAAAGAGGGGAAGGTTGCAGTAGATTGGTGAGGATCAATGGAGAAGATTCATGGGAAAACAAAAAATTTCATTGAAATTAGGGTTAGCAGATTGATTTTTAAAGTCTAAAAACCTTTCATGATATTAATTTTGAATTCAAATTGTAAAATTTTGACTTTTAAAAAAATATAACAAAAAAATAATGACTTTAAATGGTAATTCACATCCTGAATTGGGATGATCACCTTGTTTCCCACCTCAATAAAGTAGCAATAATAGGGTTTCCTCAATGAATTCTTAATTTCTATAAACACCTAGTCTAACTTAATGGAACAATCCTAGGTTTCCACATTGTTTGAAATTCATTTATAGTAAAGAGCTAGACATTCCTTGAGGTGTTAAGTAAATTTTAAAGAGAGGATAAACCCTTATTAGAAATTTTCCATGTAATGTTTTATAATTTTCCTATTTACTATGAATGGAGTTTCATTTCCTCTCTGGATTTTGATATCTCCATACTGGGATACTTTTTTAAATATAAAGGGACTAGAACAACACAACTTTAATTTCCCAAGAAGAATTCGCAAGTGACAATTGAAAAGAAGTAATTTATCCCCCAATGTAAATGGTATATGAGTAATGAACTATTTGTTCTAATTTTTATTCTTTTCCTTGTAAATATTATCATTTTCATAAGCATCACTTATCAAATCCTACAATATATCAAGTTTTAGAAGGCAATACTCTCCTGAACTTTAAGCATCCATGTTAAACCTTTTAACAGCAAATAATTACTAGTGGTCTATATTGAATGATAAATGAAAAGGATTTACATAAATAAGAATGAAATAGGTCGTACTAATATGTGTTTATGTGGTATTCATACAAAGCATCATTCATCTTTTGGATCCAATATTTTCATATTGATTTTACAATTTTTTCTAAAATCTATTTAATTTCTCACCTAAAAAATTCAACTTTCCCATTAGTTTTTGGGTGATAGGGGTATTGGTATTATACCTAATTATATTATTTTCAATAAAAATCCTCATTAGATGATTATTGAAGTAATTATCCTGATCAATGACTAGTAATTGGGGGATTCCAAACTAATAAAATTTGTTCTTCTTTAAAAAATGAAAAACCACCTTGGCAATGTTAAATATAGTGGAATGTACATTAACCTATTTAGATACATAATCCACACATACCAAGATATAAGTATTTCTGAACAAATTTTTAAATGGGCCCTTAAATTTGATACCATATACATCAACACTTTTACTTTTAGAATCATGTTTTGTGTTATATCATTCTATCTTCCAATATTTTCCACTCTTTGACAAGGCTTAGATAGAATTTATTATATCCAGATGAATAATTGGATAAAAAATATTCTTTGAAGTATCTTAGAAATATTATTTTTGGTCCATGATTTCCTACAGTGGGTGATACATGAAAAAATTCTAGCACACTTTTCATTTAATCAACATATATACATCGTTGCATTAATCAATCTACACAATGCTTGATGATCATTGGTTAATCCCATAGTAGTGTGATACATTGACCATAAATGACTTCCTATTATGGTAGGAGAAGTTAATGTATAGTTTCATAGTGGCTAATTAGTTTTCTATATCATCAATCCATGATCGAGCCTCTAAATCCACATAAAATAGTGTATCATTTGGGAAGTCATCCGGGATTTCCATCTCTTCATCTTCTTCAATATTTGGAAACTAAATTCTCAAAAAATGGTCAGAAATAACATTCTACAAGCCCTTAACATATTTTATTATGATATCATATTCTTGTATCAATAGGATGAATCAAATAAACCTTAGTTTGGCATCCTTTTTTTCAATAGGTGCCTTAATTTTTCATGATCATTAAACACAATAACTTTAGAAATCATGATGTAAAACCTAAATTTGTTGAATAGAAACACCATGAAAAGTAATTCCTTATCTATAGTTTTGTGATTTAATTTATAAACATTGAGGGTGTGATTGGAATAATGGATAGTCCAAAAGATGTGATCAAACCGTTATCCTAATATATCTCTAATAGTGACATCACTTGCATTGCACATTAACTCAAAGTCTATTTCCCAATTAGGGGATACGATAATAGGATATTCCACCATTTTTTCTTATAAGATATAAATACTTGATATAAATATTCATCAAACTCAAAGGGAACATCCTCTTCCAAAATTTGTTTCAATGGTCAATATATCTTTGAAAAATCTTTTACAATCCGGTGATAAAATCCCATATGAACAAGAAAAATTCTAATTTCTTTTATAGTGGTGGATTTCAGAATCTCTTTAATGATATTTATTTTCATCGTATTGATTTCTATTTTATGTTTCAAAAAATAAATCCCTGGATGATACCTCATTTCACCAGAAAATGACATTTTTTCCAATTTAATATGAGGTGATTTTTTAACATCGCTTGAGAATGAGGTCCAAATTATTCAATCACACATCAAAATATCTATCATAAAAAAATAAGTCTTCTGTGAAAATTTCCACAAATTCCACCTCCATATCATTAAATATGTGTGTCATGCATCATTAAAATATTTTCAGTGCATTACACATCCCAAAAGACATCCTCATATAGGTTAAGGTACATATGGACATGTGAATTTTATCTTTGATTGATCTACTAGGTCAACTGGTATTTGGTTACATCCAAAGTAACCATCAAGAAAAAAAATAAAATTCATCCCCAAATAGCCTTTATATTATCTAATCCACAAATAGTCATGGGAAAAAATCTTTACAAGTAGTTTTTTTAAAACTTATATAGTCAACATAAAATTTCTCTCATGTGATCATTCTTGTTGGTATTATCTCATCTTCATTTTTGTGCACCACTATTGAGCCTCCTTTCTTCGGAATCACTTTAAGTGGTCTAACCCATTCATTATATGAGATGAAAAAAATGATTTTGGATTTGAGTAATTTTAATACCTATTTTTTGATGACATATTTCTTGGGTGGGGTGAGTCTACTCCGAATTTGGAAGCTTGGATTTACCCCTTATTCAAGTAAAATTTTATATGTGCATATCATGGCATTGATCCCCTTAATGTTTTCTATACCCCATTCTATAGAGTGTTTCCTCTATCTCAAAGTGTCCAAAAAAATTCTTCTTATTTCTTAGTGATATTAGAATTTATAATGATTGGGAGAATGTATTTGATCTCCAAGAATTAATACTTGAGTGTACTCAATATAGGTTTCAACTCAAAGGTCAATGGATTGATAATAAAGGGTGTAAACTCCAAATAGGATTCCCTTATCAATGGTTTTATGTACTGCACCTCCACACATTTTTTTTACCTTTTCTATTTTTATAGTTTTTTTCATCCTTAACCACCATTTTCCAACAAAATTCATCATGACATCATCTTATTCTTGTTTTAACTACTATAGTGTTACCTCATTTGGACATTCTTCTTCATCAGCCACAAAAAAGTCTTCACATTCCACTTAGTTTTATTCTTGTTTAGAAAAATTAAATAATTCAAAAATGAATTCTTATTCACCAACCTAAAAATATTTCTTCCTTTATTCACATTAATAAATGTTTTACTAGTCAAAAGAAATGGTCTTCCAATAATAATTGGCACATCTTTTCTCCATCCATATCAAAAATAAGAAAATCAACAGGGAAATTAAACCTCCTAACCTTTATAAGAACATATTCAAGAACTCGATGAGGATATTCTAAAAACATATTAGTGAGTTTCAATGTTACCCTTGTCAACTTTAGTTCATCTATCCCTGATATTTGAAAGTCACTCATTGTCATAACATTCATGATTGCACTAAGAACACAAAATACTTTACCAAAGCTTCATATACCTATGGTGCATGTAATAGAGAATATTTTGGGATCACTCATATTTATTGGAAGTTTTCATATAATCACTATTGATAATTATTCACTAAGGGAGATAAATCCCAAGTCTTTCCATTTATTTTTGTTAAATAATAGCTCTTTAAAGAATTTATCATACATTGGAATCTAGGAAATTTATTCCATAAATAAAATATTGATATGGAGTTGTTTGAACATGTATAAGAATTTTTTTTATTGGCCCTCCATCTTTCCTTGTCTCGTCCTCTCTGATAAGAGTATAAGGGTTCAATATGGTGTCAGTATCATGTAATTTTCCTCTTTTATAACTTCTTGTTCAGGGATCTAATTTTATTTTACTTCATATTTGTGTATGTTTCCACTTTCCTATTTTTAAAATTTTATTTTTTTCAACCATTTTATTTTTATTTAGATTCTATTCCACCTTTTTCCTACCTTTATAGGTCTATTTTACTTCCATATCTCATCTACTTCTCAATACCATGTCCTTGGCCTCCTCTGATACAGGAGTCTTTGTATTATTCGGAAATATACCCGGTAGTTGGACTGAAAATATTTAATAAATTCATATGACTTGATGTTTGAGTTTTTATAGGGAAGTTTTATAATTTTTCATTTTAATATATTACATGGTCATCTACTGATCTTCCTTTTGAATGAATGTACAGATAAAATTATCAAGAATAGATTTTTGATTTTGGGTTTCTTATGGATATCTCTATGGAAGTTGTTGTTCTCATTTCTTCTAGGGCGGGTATTGTTGATCCCTTTCTGGTGTAAATTATTTTAAATGTTGGGGAGATTGTGGTTTATGGGGATAAATAGGTGATCCTTAGGTTATAAGATATGTTAGGATACTCTTTTTCTAGTTCAATCCTAGGTTAGACACTCTTTGAGGCTGGAAAGGCCTTTGTTGATGGTAGGTCGATTGATACTGTTTTGATGGTTTATTATAGCTCACATAGCTATAATCTTGAGGCTTATTTTCTTCCAATACCATGAAACACTCTTGATAGGCTTGTGGGCCTCCACAATCTCACATGATTTTACTTCCATAACTATTTCTTATTGTTGTGGAAACTAGAATCTATTTAGTTTCTTGGTGAGAGCCTCTGCGAAAGAAGAAAGGTGGGTTTTTTACTCTACAAGATGAATTCCAAGACTCATATGTCCTCGATTGATTTTCCAATGGATAGTACTATGTTATATTTCATTGAGAAGGTCCCTACCAACATATGGTTTTTTCATCATGAGTCCTCCATTAGATGAGGCATATACCACAGCTCGATCGGCGGGTTGTAGACCATAATAAAATGTTTTCATTTAAATACAAATATTAATTATATAGTGTGGGGAAATATGTATTATAACAAACTAACTCAGGTTAACCTAACATGTCACACAATCTAACCTACCACATGGTTTGAAGTGTGTTCTCGATCGCCATAGGTTGGAAAAAAGCATCGGGCATTACTGATTATCACTTGGTAATAGTTTCACCACTAGTAAAATGGTATAACCCATTCATTAAAAGGTATTTCCAAACCACTAACATAAAATTAAATAGTATAAGATAAGTAGATACCATAAACAATAACATACATCACATACAAAACATGACAGAATAGTACATATACATGGTATCTCAAACAAACCCCAAAACCAAAAAGGGAAGGGGTCAAGACAAACAAGGCCCAACATAAAAAACCCAATGGATAAAAAAATACCAAAATGACACTACATGAGTTAATCCCTATGATACCATGTTTCCTCCACAAAAAATTGGATGGAGGTAATCAAGAAGAGCCACCCTAAAACATGGGTTCCTTTCATTTACCTATGTCTTGCAAAATGAAATTTGAAAATTCACAAAATCCTAGGAATGGTGTGAGGCACAAAGCCCGTTATGATACCACTATTAATATATTTAAGGATTTTACCCATGAAAAAAATAATGTAGTTTGAAAAAAAAATCAAAACTAAAACACTTTGAAAACATACCATTTTCAAATGCACCTATAACAACCCTTTAGTTTTTTCCATTTCATATAAAACTAGTTTTCTAAATAAAACTTCCAACATGGATCAAATAAATAAACATATCCACAAGACATAACATTCTTAATATATAAAAAATTATAACCAAGGGTGATCATAACATCAAAAACATGTAAGAACATCAATGTAAAATTGGAATAATATATCTAATCACATCAAAATGTCACTAATCAAATGCACAAAGAATATAAACCAATCCAGAAAGATTAAATTTCAACTAAGGGATTTAAACATTAGGTATAACATGACTTAGTAATAAATAATTATATCCATATAAGAAAATGAAAGAAATCATAGTCTTCTTTGGGACCAACATGGAAGCTCTCATAGTCTTCTTACCCCAAAGGCTCTCAAGGTCCCTTAGAAACCAAAATGGATGCACACACGGTATACCCTCTGATGGATCACATGTCTACTCTGGAAAACAAAAATGGAAGCCCACATAGTCTTCCCTCCAAAGGCTCGCATAGTCCCTTGAAAAATCCCTACACTCACACCCTGATTAACCCATGTGCTACTCTGTACCAACACATCCACAAGAAAATGTATGTATCAAACAATCTAAAATATAATCCATTTCATAAAAAATATGCCCAATTTTATCAAAACACCATTTTCCAAATTAAAACCATTATAAATCCTATGAAACCCATATAAACCCTTTGATCCTTTTTAACAAACATTTGGTTGTCATATAAGCCACACCAATTTGGAAAACCCCTCCTTTAAACACTCAAATTGCTAAATCAATCCATGAAACACATCAAACATTGAATACACTTCAATAAAAAATAATTTAAATGGAAATTTTAAAATATAAAAAAATTATATTAAATATTTAAAGTTATTCCATGGAAAACACCCTTAAATAGATACATCTTCCATGGATTTATTTCAAAGTTAATCTCCCTTGACGTTGACCACTTGAAAGAGGTAAAACAAAGTCTCAAACACCTAATTCATAATAAAACAAACCAAAACCCCAATTACATACCCTATATTTTTCAAAAACCACCCTTAGGGTTCCATATATTCATGAAAATGGAAGAACAGGGAATAATATGGGGAAAGGAAGAATAAACCAAGGAGAAATTGCCTTACCTCAAGCCAAACACCAAAATCTCAAAGAGAAATCCACACCAAAGGAGAGGAAAGAATCTATAATCCAAGGGAGAGGGTTGTACATGATAGAGGAGGATAAATAAGGGACAAAACCCATAAAATAAATAGGGGTAAAATAATACAACACACTTTTTAAGTTACCTAGATAGGATGCATGATTTGGCCACATGGTTAGGAAAATCATGCACCAACCATGTGGGCACCACTATCCACCCAAAAAGGGGTTCATGATTTGTCTTGGGTGTTTTCATGATTTGGAAAACTATGCTCAAATTATGAATAACTCCACTATAAATAACTTTATATCCCTCACATATTTATCTTCACAGATAGATAAACTATGCATTAATCATTTACCTTGGTCTATCTTCCTGAAAACTTCTAGTTTTGGCCCCTAACACCTGGGAACTCCAATAACACACTCAAGAGTAAATAAAACTCAAAATAATACAAACTAGTGACCCGATGGGTGTCAAAAACTCCCCACCATTCCAATTTCTTCCCTTAAAAATTCCTTAGGTTTTTCTAGAAGATAACATGTGAGAGAACTAATCCCTCACCCAACCTTCCCACTCTTATGTCTCATGGTTATCGCCTCCATGTTTTAAGAGCACACAGACTAGTGGGATCAACTTAACACAGGGAACTTTGTTATGAACATATATGACATGAACTAGATACTCCACAATGCTGGAATTAGGATCAATATCCAATTCTACCCACTCCAACACATGAGATAGGTCTAGATGGTATCTCTTTAGCTGGGAGACATGAAAGAAGTCATGGATTGAGGTCATCCAAGGTGGTATCTCCAACTTATAGGCTACCTTTCCTAGATTATCCACAATATGAAATGTCCTTATATAACACGATGTTGATTTCCTATGGTTTACCAAATGATGGAAACCCAACTCAACGAATACACATATAAACACCTTATCATATACCAGAAATCCCAACCAAAGATGACGATGATAAGTATATGAATTTTTATGACTCTGAGATATCACTAACCATTTCTGAATTAAGGGATTTATTTTAGTTGTCTCTAGGATAAATCTTTGTATAACCAAGGAATTCTTATCTTTCTAATCTTAGCATAAAGTTCATTGGTATACCCTCCCATACAAAGCCTCAAATGGGGCCATCTTTATCAAGTCTTGATAACTAATGTTATAGTAAAACTCATCCAATGATAGATTACTTTTCCAAAAAATTCCAAAATCAAGCACATGTGACCACAATATATCCTTAAGAATTTGTAAGTTCCACTCATACTGAAAATCAGTCTATGGATGATACACAGTTTTCAACTTCAGATGGGTTTCCAAAGCCTCTTGGATTCCCTTCCAAAAATGAGATGTGAAACAGGCATCCCGATCTGACACATCAACAAGGGAACTCTGTGAAGCTGAACAACCTCTCTAGAATACATAAATATAAGGTCCTCTACCTTTATAGATTCTCTAATGGGTAGAAAATGGGCTAACTTCATCAAATGATTTACAATCACCCATATGTAATATTTCCCAATTGGATTATGAGGTAGTCCAATCATGAAATCCATGGAGATCATGTATCACTTACACACTGGTATGGGAAGTGACTACAAAAACCTGAATGGTCTATGATGCTCATCTTTTATCCTCTGGAAATTCATATATTTGGAAACAAAGTCCATTATTCTGCATCTCATCTTGGGCCACCAATACTTGACCCTCAGGGTATAAAACATTTTGGTCACCCCAGGCTGAACGGTCTAACTAGAATTATGTGCCTCATGCATCACCTACTACCTTAGGCTCAAATAAACAACTTACCACTTCAAAAATAGAAAGGAACCATTGAGATACCAAAACCAATCACCCAATATATCTCCACCATTTAAGGCACTGCAAATCTGTGGGAATTTGGGGTCAAAATTCTACTAAGTCCTCACCCAATTGAGAAGAGAATGTGTAATCTATACACTATCCAAGAATACATGTTTTATATCCTCTTGCACATCCAGACTCAGATTAGAAAACAAACTCATCAGATCCCACTCTTCCATTGATTCCTAAAAAAACTATACTATAAACTTCATGTTCAATGCATCAGCCGCCACGTTTACCTTCCCGAATGTATATACAATCTCAAAATAAAAAGTGTGAAGGTATTCCACCCAGAATATCTATCTCAAGTTTATGTCCCTCTTGATGAAAATATAATTCAGGATCATATGATTGTAATATACTGTAAAATTCTCTCTCAAGATTTAGTGTTGTTGTGTCTTTAGCTCATGCATAATAGCTTCTAATTCTAGATCATGGGTGGGATAATTATACACAACGGGATATAGATTCCATGAGCCATAGGCCACCACATGGTATTACTACATTATCACACACCCCAAAACCACACTGGAAGCATAAAAATACATAATATAACCTCTCCTAGTCTCTAGAAGAAAAATAGGAACAGATTTCAAATGGGATTACAACTACTCAAAAGAACTTTGGTACTTCTCATCCCACTAAAAATTCACCCCTTTCCTAGTCAAAGATATCAAGGGGGAATCTATCCTAGATAACTCCAGAAAAAATATATACACTAACCATATAATCCCATAAATCTACAGATCTTGAACACATTCTTGGGCTTCTCCCAATACATGATTTCTTGAACTTTCTCTGGATCCTATAAAACTTTTGCGTCGAAAATCACATGGCCCAAAAACTTTATTTCCTGAATCCAAAACTGGGACTTGTACAACTTGCAATATAAATTATTCTCTTTAAAAACACCCAAAACAACCTCCATATGGTAATTATTCTCCTCCTTTACCTTGGAATACACCAAGATATTGTCTACAAACATAAACATGAAGGATTCCAAAAATCGATATAAGATCTAGTTCATTAGTGCCATGAAGACTATATGATAATTAGAAAGACCAAAAGGCATAATAAAATACTTGAAATGTCCATATAAGATTTGAAACATGGTCTTTGGAATATAATCTTCACAAACCATCAATTGGTGGTACCCCAATCTTATATCGATCTTTGAAACCCAATAGGCCCCTCAGAGCTAATCAAAGAGATCATAAATTATAGGGAATGGGTATTTATTCTATATGGTCACCCAGTTTAGCTTGTGATAGTCTATAAAAATTATAAGGATACCATACCCATTCATTGAAAATAGCACTATAGAATACTATTGTGACATTATAGGATGGATAAAACCCTTTCCCTCAAGTTAAATGAAGGAATGGGATATGACCATTTCAAATAAAACTGATTCCATAGAAGAATAAATAAACATCATACCATGAATGGTGGTCATCCTAGAATATGAGTCTTTAAGTATGACCTCCACTACATAGAGACTATATAGCTCATACCCACACTATTTCTTCTTCCCCTATTGAAAATATCTCTTACCATGAGGGTTATATCCTTCACCTTTGGAATCCTCTGACTAAACCTGAGATCCCTTTGAAAAACGTGGAGCCCACACCCCTCCCCAACAAAGCCAACTGATAGAAGTGCTGGATATTCCCTAATTACTCACACCAGTGGAACATCCTCAGAGTATTTTTTCACTTAATCCTAGGGTGTCTTGCCTTTCTGTACTAATAAAATATAATTGGTCTATTCCATATAGGATTCACAAAAGCTAAACCTATCTACTCTGGGTGTAACACCCTAAGTTTTTATGGATTATTATTTTTTAATAAATTAAATTTCCTTAATGAATTGAATTGAATAATACAATAATATAATATTTAATTATATGAAATTCCAATTTAATCACACATGACACACAATACTATCTTATCTTGCATTACACTCAACACTGACTTTTAACAAAACCATGATGTATTATTAATATAGTTATTTAAATGCGACCATTATAAACTAGTCGTTAAACTTAGTGATATGAATATTAATAAAAAAATTAAATAATAAGAATAATGTTTTTATATAAATAAAACATATTTATTATAAAATACATAACGTTTTGTAAATTCTATATGTTTCATAAATACTATTTTCTCCAAAAAAATGTTTTTTGTTTCTTTTTGTGAACAAAAATAAAATTAATTATTCACAATTTTATAAATTTAATTTGATAAAATAAACTATATTTTTTAATTTATAATTCCAAAATTATTTTAGGGTGAATTTTTATGATTTTTCTAAAAAGTTTCATTTTTTGATGAATAGTGAAAAATACTGAATTTCAATTGAAAAATGAATTGTTTCCTAAGTTATTTAAAAATTTAAATTATATTTTAAATTAGTTTTAAATTATAATTAGTTAAATTATACATATATTAATCTAATTTAATTCATTATAATAAATTTCATATTGAAATTGTATATAAAAACTTTGTAAATTTTTGATCGTTTTCACTTTAAAAACTCGGTTTCATATCACATATGTGGGATTAATATTAAATTAATTTTTTCCACTTATATGAATGTAATTTGGAAAAAATGGATTCCATATTTGGAATTAGAATAATTTATAATTTCTAATAAGTTCAACTTAAATTTTTACCAAAATGAATAGTGAATGAAGTAAAAATTATTTATCGTAGTTAAGGTAAAAATGAGTTTACTAGGGGGTTAAACTAAAAAGATAAGGAAAAAAATAACCTATAAACTTGTATAAAAACAATTTAATGAAACTATTTCAAACATGTAAACTATAATTTTTTATAATGGTCCATTTTTTACCCTTGTGACAAATGAAAAACATGGGATCACTCAATTCTTTTCAAAAATAACAAGTGTGTCATATCCCCCACTTATAAAAGGCCACCCCATCTTCTCCCTTCTTCTCACCTTCACACCTATTTGGTTTAGATAATAACTACCCAAATTACATCAAAACTTCCCTTACTTAATTCTATAATACTTATTTTTTTTCATAAATTCATCATAGGAATGATTTTAGTGCAAACCTAACAAGGATACACGAAGAAGAGGTAACGTTCATCAACAAACATTTTTGTTTTATTTATTCCCCCACCCCCTTAAAGTATTATTATATCATAATTACATAATAACCTCAATATCTTCAATATACTGATATTTCTTAATTTTAATTTCATTTCCAAAAACCATATCAACTTCCACCAAATGGGTTACTAAATGATCGTTCGTGTGTACGATGGACTACAGCCTCATGAACCGATGTCATTTATTTTTCCATTACCACCTATTAAGGTTGGGAATAATGATATATATCTTGTTTATATATGATATAATTTGTATTTATGATGTTATTATGATTATTTAATTATTATACCACACATATCTTCATATTTTGCACCTTTGGGAATACGATAATACTATTCATGTGTACGGCAGACTACCGCCTCGTGAAGCAATATGATTTGTTCAGAATTTACATGGAATTTATTAAGGATGGTTTAAATGAAAATATTTGATATATATGAAATAAAAAATATTATTTAATGATAATATATATAAATTTATTTTTTTTTCTTTTAATCCAATAATAAAATAGAAACAAAGTTCATGCGTACGTACAGCCTACCATCTCCATGAACGGTGTATTTCATTTCCTATCAATAAATTTTATAGATTAATATAAATATATATATATATATTTATATTATGTTTATAATTATGTATATTATAAAATCATGATCAAAGTTAGAGGACCAAAATTATAACAAATCAAAACATATATGAAAAATAAAGCGATTATTACCCAAGATGTAACTTTAACATGAAATTTTTAATAAATGGATAATAAAAGGTCATAATAAAATCATATATAAAATTATATATATAAATATAGTTCTATAATATATGTATAATAAACCAATATTTATTATATAGTAGATTTGAATAAGTATGAAGGAAGTCAAGACTTAAGGTAAGGGATTTTCATCTCACTTTTATTTTTCTGTGAGATACATATCATATTCACCATGTGTTTATTTTATGTGGTGTATATACAAAACATGAATTTATTTTATATTATTACCATTAAAGTTATGTTTATTTACAAATTCATTTTAATATCTATCTTTCATAGGGTTTATGATTCAAAAGTTACTAAAATGGTAAGGGATTTTTGTCTCAATTTTACTTCTTTGTGACGTACGTTATGTTATACACCTACATTATTTAATGAGGTGTATATAAAGACCATTTTAAATCTAATTTCATGAATTTATTCATCCTCGTGATATTTTATGTTTCATTTTATATTATTCTTTCTTGGGGCTTATGATTCAAAGTTACCAAAATGGTAATAGTTTTATGTTAAAATCTCACTGTTTATCAAAATTGTTTATTATTAATTATAAAATGTTGAAATATTAGGATATAAATCTCAATAATACTCATAAATTTTGTTATCCTATAATTATTTATGATATATTCATGTAATGGTTCCATTTTTTCACTCTTTTTTACTTAAAATTATTAAGAATTTTTTTAAGAAAATATGACCTTACTACTCTCTTCGGTTTGAAATTGGTTTCCTTAAAAAACCATGTTTTGTAAAAAAAATTGTTTTCAAAAATGTTTTATTAGTCTATTATGAATTATAAAATAAATTTTTACCCATGTTTTACTTTTAAAAAAAATTAAAGAAATTTTCATATCAATTTTCAAATAACTCTCATTTGGATTTTACTGAAAATGTGAAAGGAATCTTCGTTTTAATGTGTACGACATGAAAAAAAATTCTGATGTCATGAATAATTATATATTAAAATATTACTTTATAATTTTGTAAGTTTATTTTCAATGAAAAAGTTTTTAAAAATGTTTCATGTTTTAAAAATCATTTTTCAAAGCAGAAACGATATTTTTCTCAAGAAATGTTTTAAATGATCATTCAAAATTATTTTCCATCTAAGATGAAATCCATTGTTGTTACCTATGCCTAACTAGGGATACGATCCAATGAGACCATTAATATTCTTTCTCTAAATGGTTTATGTTTTGATGTCATTATTTTTATGAAACTCATTTTTATTCCACAGGTTATACCATGAGGAAATGATTATGAAACCCGCTTCTTTTCAAAGGTTATTCTATGATGAAAGGGTTATGAAACCTTTCTATTTTCCATAGGTTATGATATAATGAAATGTTTATTATACCCATTTCATTTCATTGTTTATGATATGATGAATATTTATGATCATGTGGTACACATAAATATGGTTTTCATTATGTGATGGTTGGGACCTATATCTCCCTCTAATGTATTGGGTAAAGATTTATATCTCATGATATAGACAAGACTGGAATAGGAAGTGAACTCAGTTCTTGTAAGATAGGGATAGAACGGGGAGTAAACCTGATTCAGTAAGACAGTATAGGAATGAGGATTAAACCCGGTTCAGTGAATGAATTTGTCTACTATGATAGTATTGGAAGTGATCCTTGAATAATATGGAAATGATTTTAAATGATTATGTGTATTCCACAAGTTCCAAGTCTTATGCCAATGTTATGTCCTCATGGATCATGTTATTTTAGTTACTTATAATTCATGTCTTACGAACTATCAAAATTTATTTTATGGCTCAATATTAGGATCTTTGATATATAAGGTATGGTTTTAAAATGTTGTGCTCATGTTATCATAATCTTATGTCCATGTTATGCTTATTTATCTCCCTTTTTTACCCTTACTAATCATTAGAGATCACCCTTTATTATGTTTCCTTTCCCCATGTTATGAAGATATGTATTATGTAATATATTTCTAAGAAGGGTGATAGTTGTAAATAACATAGTGGGAGATGATTTAGCTCACTTATGGACCAGTGTTTACGTTTCCAAGTTTCCAAAGGAACTAAACTATTATGGTTCTCTAGATTGTGTTTATGTAATGTAATGAATATTCATCAAAAATGATGAAATATCTATGTATGATAATCCAGGGTCATTGTAGTTTGTATCATAGGATATTTTAAGGAATCCTTTGGAAACTAGGATGATAAAACCTTAATGAGATCCCTAAAGACATGTCTAAGAATTAGACTAAAGATGAATCAAAGTATAGGAAATGTCTTTAATATTGGTAAAGTATAGGGCGAGTGGTTTCATAGAAATACATCCAATTAAGGATAATATAAGTGGATATGTCTCTCGCACAGATGTACCTAGGGGTAACAACCCCAAAGAACTATATTGAGCTAGAATCGATCGGGAATTGGTGTGTGATAATGAGAATTATTTCATGCCTAGTTTGAAACTCCCTAGGTATATGATTTGGAAATTCACAAACAATTTATAAAACATCATAAAGGATTAAAATGTAATATGACTATAAATGAACTAGGATAAACCTAATTTTTCATAGATTAAATAAGAAGGTGTCATGATTTATGCATATTATAAGTAATTTTTAAATATTATGTGGTTCCCACTATGATTATTGTTTCTTACACTATGATTTTTGGTTTTATTAAATGGATGGAACTTGAAGGAACCATGTTAATGATGAGTACAATGTAAAAAGAAATGATTGTATTCCTAATAATCCAAATGTTATAAGAACTAGAATGAAAATCCTAATTTTTATTCTCACAAAGATTTCTCAATATATGAATCATGATGGACTTATAAATGAACAATGGAGGGAACAACATTCTTTTGAGTCCTTCATGAAGTAATTTCCACCTTATTTCAGTGAGTCTTCTAATCCATTAATTTTTTAAAAATGTATCTGCACCACTAAAAATATATTTTCTATTCTCTAGTGTTTAGAATATGAAAAAATAATTTTGGCAATCAACCATTTAGAAGGTGAATCATATCAATGGTTTACTCTTATCAAGAATATGAGGAAACATGATGAAATTGACTTCATGGAATGGGACAAGTTCAAGAACTTATTTTTTTAATAAGTACCTTCCTCGTATTCTTTATATAATGATGTTGAAGGAGTTCCTTAATCTAAATAAAAAGGATGATGAATCTATTGGTACCTATGATGAAAATTTTACAAGAATTGCAAGGAACACTTCTGGTATTATCATCCAACCGGAAAGTAAGGATTATTGATTCTTCATTGGATAAAAACCATGTCTCTGAAAGGTGTTAGCCATAAGATAATTCAACAGATATGAAGATATTGGTCAATGTACTATCAAGGTGGAAATGGAGGTTGATGTTATGTATCAACCTCATAGTTTTTATAAGAAAATTAATATGTAGTTCAAAGGAAAATCTAAAAAATATGGAGATAAGAAGATGATATTTCCTTCATTCTCAAAGTGTGGGAAGAATCATGGAGGTAATTTTATTAAGGGGACTAGTAAATGTTTTAAGTGTGTAAGTGAAGTTCATAGAGAAATTTATTTCTGAAGTGATGAGAAGAAGTTATCTAATTATACAAATATAGAGAAAGTTTCATAGAATGGACAACCCACACTTCAGTGCTTCAAGTGTAAGGAGAATGGAAATTATGCTAACCAGTGCCCAAACTCAAGGTTTAATGATGATGATTGAGTTCATCAACCTCTTAAGACAATGGATAATGGTAAATATCATGTGATCACTATTTTTTATGAGGGGTGTGATAATGATGTGGTGAAAGGGACACTTAATATCCACTCTCGAACTAATAATGTCTTATTTTACTCTGGATCTACTCGTTCTTTCATATCTAAAGAATTTGATAAGGGTGTCAAGATTTTGCCCAAATTATTAGATGTAGAATTAGCAGTGAAAACACCTAATGGTATGATGATTGCATCTCAAGTGTATGGTTATTATCTGGTTGACATTTGTGGGAATGTGCTTCCTAAAAATCTTTTCATTCTTCCTATGATGGAATTTGATGTCATATTAGGCTTGGATTAGATTTATTTTCATAAATCCCACATTAATTATTGAGGAATAGAATTCATGTTTAATATTACAAACCAACCTATGATCATCTATCCATTTGATTATAAGTACGAACCTTTTATAGATATTACATCTATTGTATGGGTACTAATTCCCATTCATAATGAGTGTTTATCTCAAATGGTTAGGGAGAAACTCGACATTGATGATATGCCTATTGTTTGAGAATTTTTTGATGTCTTTTAGAATGATTTTCCAAGTCATCCACCAAAACATGAAGTTTATTTATCAATAAAACTCATACCTAGTGCCACACCAATTTCAAATACTCCCTATATAATGTCCCCAATTGAGTTGGAGAGATTAAAGAAGCAACTCTCGAAAAACATCGATAAGGGATTCATCCGACCAAGTGTGTCACCTTGGGGTGAAACTATTATTTTTGTTAAAAATAAATATGGATCAATGATACTCTTCATTGATTATTGAGAGCTAAATAAGATCAAAATTAAGAACAAGTGTCTTATTCCCCATATTGATGAATTGTTTAATCAACAGTGTGGAGCTCAATATTTTTCCATGATAGGCTTTCATTTGGGATATCATTAATTAAGGGTCAATAAGGAGGATATTATCAATAAGTCATTGCGTACAAGGTATGGACACTATGAATATATATTGATTTCATTCAGTATTAATAATTCCCTTTTAATCTTCATGGATTTAATGAAAATAGTCTTTAGAGATTACCTTGATCTGTTTGTGGTAGTCTTTATAGATGATATTCTTATCTACTAAAAGAGAAATTAAAAGCATGAATACCACTTGGGAATTATACTAAAGATCCAAATGAAGGATAAAATATATGAAAATTTTAAAAAGTGTGAATTTTGGTTGAAAAAGGGTTTTGTTTCTGTGTTATATAATCTCAAGATAGGGTATATCGGTAGATCCATCAAAGACGGGGGGGCTATTGAATATTATCCCAGAATAACCATGGTGAATGAAATCCATATTTTTCTTGGTTTATCTGGATATTATCAATGGTTATTATAAATTTCACACAACTATATAATCCTTTTATGAAGTTTACTTAGAAGGGATCCAAGTTCCTCTAGATAGATAAATGTGAGGAAAATTTAAAGGAAGTTAAGAGAAGATTAGTCAGCACACCTATTATTACATTACCCTATAGTGGAGAAGAGTTTATAATCTATATGATGTATACAAGAAGGGATTGGGATTTTTTATTATGTAAAATTTCATTTTTATAGATTATGCCTCATGAAAATTGAAGGTTCATGTGAAAAATTACCCAACTCATGATTTGGATTTAACTGCAGCAATATTTGAATTAAACATATGGAGGAATTATATTAATGGAGAAAATTATGATATATATACTGATCACAAAAGTTTAAAGTATACATAAGGAGTTGAACATGAGACAGATAATACAGTTAGAGTTGATTAAAGATTACGACTAATCAATACATTATCGTCTTTGGAAAGCGAACAAGGTGGATAATTCTTTGAGTCAAAAGGATCATGCTAGCTTTTCCATGATGAGGGTCATAAAATATCCAACATTTATGTATTTTAAAAGGATGGATCTATAAATCCTAGAGGAAGGGGAAAATATTATCTTTCTCAATTTAATATTCAACCATCTATCCAAGTGAATATTATAGAGGCACAGAAGGAAGATGTAGAGTGTCAAAAGAAGGTTAGAAATGTTCCCCATTTTAACCTTGATCATTATGGAATGATAAGGTTCAGGAACCATGTATGCATTTTTTGCGTACTATATTTGAAGAAGGGGTTTTTATAGGATTCTCATAGTTATTCATTCTCTATTCATCCTCAAAGTATGAAGTTATATAGAGATTTGAAAGAGTACTTTATGGTGGGATGGCATGAAGAGAGATATTGCAAAGTTTGTATCTCGGTGCTTAGTATGTCACCATGTTAAGGCTCAAATCAAAAAGTATAAGGGGATGTTTCATCCATTACCCATACCAGAATGGAAATGGGAGAACATCACCATAGATTTTTTCATTGGACTCCTAAAATTTTCTAAATGAAATAATGTTATATGGGTTAGATTTGATCGCCTTAATAAGTTATCACGCTTCATCTCTATCAGAGAAGACTTATATCTAGATCATATTTCTAGGATATACATTAAGTAAGAGGTAAGTTTTCATTGAGTACCACATTCAATTATGTCTAATCAGGATATGAGGTATACCTTAAAGTTCTGTAGAATTATTCAACAATATCTTGATATGGAGTTGAGTTTCATCACTACGTATCATCCTCATAAATATGGTCAGTCTGAAATAACAATTCAAACCCTAGAGGATATGTTGAGATCTTGTTATTTGGATATTAATGGATTTTTGGATCAACACATTCTTCTAGTTTATTTTTCTTAAAATAATATATTTTAATCAATAATTCAGATGGTTCTTTATGAATCCATCTATGAAAATCAACATAGATCATGAACGTGCTAAAATTAAGTTGGAGAAAGAAATCTATTGGTACTTGAGATAGATGAAGAAATGGTAGAGAATGTTAAATCCATTCAGTAACACCTCAAGGATGATCAAAGTGGGAAAAAAATATATGTTTTAAATCACTGGTGTCATCTAGAATTTGAAGTTTGAAATAAGGTTTTTTTAATAATTTATCCATGGAATAAGGTTATGAAATTCAGGAAGAAATGGAAACTAATTCCTATGTATATTGGTCCCATTGAAATTCTTGATCGTATTAGGATGGTAGACTATCTCTTGGAAATTCGACCTAACCTCTCTCAAGTCCATGATGTGTTCCATGTATCTCTCATGAGGAAGTATATATCAGACCCTTCACAAGTACTGGACTCAAAGGTCATAACGTTGGAGAAAGATCTTTATTATGAGGAACAACCAGTGGAGATTATGGATCATACAGAGAAATTTCTACAAAATATAACCACTCACATGGTCAACTTTTTTTGGAAAAACCACCAGTTTGAGGAACCTAACTTGAGGATATAATGAATTAGAATTATTCTCATTTTCATGTATTAGGGTGATAAATTTCTAAAGTGAAATTCATTTTAAGGGGGGAAGAATGTAACACCCCATGTTTTTAAGAATTATTATTTTTTGAATAAATTAAAATTATTTAATGGATTGTGTTTCATGCTAAACCAAGTTAAGATTTCATTATATTCAAAACCAAGTTAATCATAATCTACATGTAACATTGGCATAGCTTTCATTACATGTAATACGGACTTTTAATAAAACCATGATATATGATTAATATAGTTATTTAAATGAAGTTGTAATAACCTAGACATTAAACATAGTGGTGGGAATAGTGATAAATAATTTTTAAATAATATTTATAATAGTTTTATATAATTAAAAAATATTTATAATAAAATATATAATTTTCGATAATGTCTTTATATGTTTCAAAAATACTATTTTCACAAAAAATGATTTCTGTTTCCTTTTGTGAACAATAATAAAATTAATTTTTCACACATTTTAGAAATTTAATTTTATAAAATAAACTTCATTTTTGAATACTTCCAAAATTTTCTCAGGTTTATTTTTTTGATTTTTCTGAAAAGTTTCATTTTTTTATGAATAATGAAAATTACTGAATTTTAATTGAAATTGTATTTTTGTCTAAATTATTTACAACGTTAAACTATATTTTAAATTGTTTTTAAAGTATAATTAGTTAAAATATACATATATTAATATAATTTAGGTATTTTGAATCAATTTCACATTTAAATTAGATATAAAAACTTTGTAAACTTTTGATCATTTTCACTTTAAAACCACGCTTTCTCATCATATCTTCAGGATTAATATTAAATTAATTTTTGAAACTTATCTAAATATAATTTGGAAAATTGGATTTAATATATATAATAAAAATAATTTATAATTTATAAAAAGTTCAACTAATTTTTTGACCAAAATGAATGGTGAATGCAAAAAAAAATAATTATCACGGTTAAGGTAAAAATGGGTTTAACATGGTTTAAAATAACAATAGAAGGGTAAAAATAACCAATACACTTGTCTAAAAACTATTTTCTAGCCATATTTAGACCATTAAACCTCTAAGACTCTATAATGGTTTATTTTATACCCTTATTACATTTGAAAAACATGGGATCACTCAATTCTTTTCAAAAAAATACTAAGTGTGTCTTCTCCCCCGCTTATAAAAGTTCACCCACTCTCCTCCCTTATTCACACCTTAAAACCTATTTGGTTTGGCCAAGACCTACTCAAATAACTTCCAAAATTCCATACACTCATCTTAAAAGCCTTATTTTTGGCATAAATCCATCATATTAATGATTTTAGTGCAAACCTAAGGAGGATTCCCGAAGAAGAGGTAATGTTCATCAATGATCATTTTTATTATATTTCTTCATATGAACCCTTAAATTATTATTATATAACGAATATATAATTACCTAAGTATATTAAATTTATTTATTTTTTTATGTTAATTTCATGACCTAAACCCATTTCCACTTCCATCAAATGGGTTACGAAATCATCATTCGTGTGTGTGGCGGACTAAAGCCTCACGAACCGATGTCATTCATTTTCCATTACCACATATAAAGGATAGAAATAATGATGTATATATTTTTATATATGATATATATTATATTTATGATGTTATTATGATTCTGTAATTATTATATCACACATTCCTTCATATTTTCTATTTTGTGGGAATATGATAACGTCATTCGTGTGTACAACAAACTACCATCTCGCGAATCGATATGATTCGTTCATGATTTACATGAAATGTATTAAGGATGGGTTTAATGAAAATATGTGATATATATGACATAAAAATTATTCTATAATAATAATATATATCATTTAATTTTCTTTCTTTCAATCTAATAAGAAAATGGAAACAATGTTCATGTGTGTGTACGGCCTACCGTCTGCATGAACAGTGTATTTCATTTACTATCACTAAATGTTATGGATAAATATATACTGAATATATATGATATTTATATAATGGTTATAATTATTGATATTATTGAATAGTTATCAAAGTAATAAGACTAAAATTATAACAAATCAAAACATATATAAAAAACAAAGCGGTTATTACCTGAGATGTAACTTTAACAAGAAATTATTGGTAAATGGGTAATAAAATGTAATAAGAAAATAATATTTTGTATAATATATATTAATTTTTTTATATAATATATGTATAATAAAATTATATTTATTATACAGGACTTTTTAATGAGTACGATGGAATTCATCACTTAAGGTAATGGATTTCCGTCGCACATTTATTTTGCTATGAGACACGGGCCATATTCACAAAGTTTTTATTTTATGTGTTGTATATAATGAACATTAATTTATTTTATTAATATTAACATTAAATTTATTGGTATTTACATATCCATTTTAGGATCTCTCTTTCTTCTGTTTTACAGTTCAAAAGTTACCAACGCAGTAAGGGATTTTTGTCTCAATTTTCCTTCTTTGAGACGTATGTTATGTTATGCACCTATATTCTTTCACGAAGTGTTTATAAAGACCTTTAACATGTAATATAATAAATTTATTCGCACTCATGATATTTTAAGTTTCATTTTATGTTATTACTTCATGGGGCTTATGATTCAAGGTTACCAAAATGGTAATATTTTTATGTCACAATCTCACAGTTTATCATGATTGTTTATGATTAAGTCTCCAATATTAAAATATTATGATATAAATCTCAATAATAATCATTAATTTTCTTCTCCTCTATTTATTCCAAAAATACTCATCTAATGGTGCCATTTTTTCACTATTTGGTGCTTAAAATTCTTAAGAAAATGTTTTTAAGAAAATCTAACTTTATTTTTATCTTCGGTCGAAAATTGATTTCCTTCCAAAACTATGTTTTGTAAAATATGTTTTCAAAACAAAATTACTATCTTATGATTTTTAAAATACATTTCTACCCAATTTTGAATATTTACACAATTTTTTAAAAGGAATCGACATTTCCATATCCCAACAATACTCTTTTGGATTTTACTAAAAATGTGAAAGGAATATTCATTTTATTGTGTACGGCATGAACAAAAATTCGACATCATGAGAAATCATTGATTCAAAGATTCATTTATAAGTTTTCAAGGTTATTTTCAAATAAATCTTTTTTTTCAAAAATTTTTATGTTTTAAAAATCATTTTTCAATGCAAAACTTATATTTTCCTCAAGAAATTTTTTAAATGATCTTTCAAAATTATTTTCCATCTAAGATGACATCTATTGGTGTTACCTATGACTTAATGGGGATATAAACCAAGGATACCATTAATATTATTTATTTAAATGGTTTATGTTTTTATGGAATTATGTCTATGAAACCCATTTCTATTCTATAGTTTATACTAAGAGAAAATGATTACGAAATCTAATTCTTTTTACAGGTTATTCTATGATGAAATGATTATGAAAACTGTCACTTTTCCATAGGTTATGATATGAATAAAAGTTTATGATACCGATTTTATTTCATGGGTTATGATATGATGAATGTTTATGATCTTTTATAACACATAAATATAGTTTTCATTATATGATTGATGGGACCTATATCTCCCTTTATTACATTGGGTAAAGATTTATATCTCATGAGATAAATAGAACTAGAATGAGGAGTGAAATCGGTTCAATAAGACAGGGCTGGAATGGGGAGTGAACTCGGTTTAGTAAGATAGGGCTAGAATAGGAAGTAAACCCAATTCAGTAAAGTAATTTTTCCACTATGATGGTCTTGGTAGTGAGCCTTGACTAATATGAAAATCATTTTCTATGTTTATCTGTATGAAAAAAATTCTAGGTCTTATGCCAATGTTATGTTATCACGGCTAATATTCTTTGATTTCCTTATGATTAATGTCTTGTAAAATATAAATCTTTATTCCATGACTCAATATTATTATTATTGATATGAAGGGTATGGTTTTAAAATGTTATACTCATGTTCTCATACCCTTACATTCATGTTATGCTTACATATATCCCTTGTTTACCCTTACTGATCATCTAAGATCACCCTTTCTTATGTTTCCTTTCCATGGGTTATGAATATATGTATTATGTATGATATGTCTAATAAGGGTGATAGTTGTGAAGAACATAGTGGGAGATTATGTACCTCACTTATGGACAATTTTCTATATTTCTAATTTTCTAAAGGCAATAAACTATTATGGCCCTCAGGCATTTTTTTGTGTAATATAATGAATATTCATCAAAAATAATGTAATATCTATGTATGATAATCCTGGTTTTCTATAGATGGACACTATTTACACTACCTCTATATTATGTGTATCACAACATGTACAAATTTTAAAATTTATTAACAGCTGTATAAGCAGTGAGCTAGGTCAAACCATAGAGAGAATGTGAGTAGACACTAAGAACATCCTCTAAGAAGAATGTTTAGGCATAAAATATATTTAATGTGATTAACAATTAAAAATTATAAAAATTAATCATCTATTTAAAAAAATTAATTAAATTAACTAAAACTATCTAAGAGAAGTAAATTAATCTATGGAATAAAGCTAGCAAAGATTAAAGTGTCAGAGTTGTAACGTCCATTCAGGTGCGTGCAATGTTAATTATTTAATTGTCACATCTGAATATTTATTTATTCAATTATCACTGGTTCCAACTTTAATCAAAATAATATATGGTCTCGTTCTATGATGCTAAATAGTATTCTGGTTTTTACAAAAATCATCCATCATTTTGTTCTTGTCCTAATGAATAATTTTTACATCATTGTAGCCCAGAATCACTTGGTGAATTGCCACAACCCATTTCTCACAAAGTCAAAGTATCTATCTATTCTGATTTCACTCGCATGATATTGCTGATTAAGAATCACTCATGTAAGTTTGAATGATAATTCACACAAAATATTATTTTTTCAATTAATATATTTATTTATTCAAAATTTGATCACGTGTGATTTATGATTCTCTCACATACGCAATCAACTTCCAGATAAATAAATTCTATGATGATCTCCCATCTTTAATTACTTATTAAGTATCACATGAATGGGTACCAAATAAGGTACATAGATTCAAAATGATAGTTAATTAAAATGAAAATATAATTAATTAAATAAACATCTAATTAAAATAAATTAATTTAAAAGTAAATCAAACATAAAAATAAAATAAGTAATGTATACACTGTTACTTACATCACAACTCTGATACTAATATTATTAGTCATACATCATGTAGACACGACACATAAAATGATAAATATAAGTCACTGTGTAATTTTAGACACAAAACTCACCACTAGATGTCATAGATGATCACAAAATAATAATCTTCACTCCACTGATCACCAAACTTTTGAAAAAATGATTATGTCGGTCTGCACTCTCGCCGCACAAATCACTCGTCATTGTCAATATCTAGAATCAAAGAGGATCCACAGAATGTGATGACTTCACACCCCAACCACCACTATGCTAACAAACCACACCCTTTCAGAGTCACATTGAATATGAGGATGTGAGGCAGTGCCGCTAGAATGATTTCAAGTGGGTCTAGTCAAGGGATGGTGATGATCGGGTGAAGGAGAGGAGATGTCTATCGGGTTTCTTGGTAGAGGAATTGAAGAGTAAGGGTCTAATCGGCCCTACTACAACTGGATAGTGGATGGAGGAGAGAATGGAGGGAGGTTGAGCCACCTACTGCAAGAGATAGGTTGACGGTAGTGGTCCGACTATGCAACATGGTTTTACGCAGTGAGAGAGAGGGGGTCATCCTGGTGATGCGGAAAAAGGAGAAGAGTTTCTCACTGGGTATTTTTCTAATAAGTTTTTTAAAAAATATATTTTTTTTAAATGGCTAGGTTAAAATTATTTTTAAAAATACGCCTCAAATGCGGCATCGTCGATTCCACCTTTGGGCGTCAGGTGAAAGGTGGCATCGGTGATGCTGCCTTTCCACTAAAACCAAAATAAATTATTTCTTTTTTTTAAAAAAATATTTTTATTTTTATTTTTTGTTTTATTTTGTTTATATATATATATATAAACAAAACAAAACAAAAATAAAAATAAAAATATAATTTTCAATATAATTTATCTACTATTTAAAATCCAACAGTACTGTTATTACAGTAGTCTGGATTCTGAAAGAACCTCTCACCCAGGGCTCCCTTTTATAAAAGGGCTTACCTTGGAAGATCATTATGCATTTCCGATTTGGGATTCCCGTTCTCCCTTTCCTATGCAAAACATTCTACATTTCTGATGTGGGATTATGTTTCAAGTACATGGCTTTGAAAACTATAAAATATAAACTATAAGACCAATATAAATGAAACTTAAAACATGTATTAAACATATAAGAAACAGTTGAAAAAAAAATAATTTCATAAAAAATGTTGATGGAAAATAATTTATAACGTTTCAAGGACACCTACTTGAAACTTAAAAATGTTTCAAGTACGTGACTTTGAAAGCCTATAAAATATAAACTATAAGACCAACATAAATGAAACTTAAAACATGGATTAAACATATAAAAAATAGTTGAAAATAAAAAAAATCATTAAAATGTTGATGAAAAATAATTTATAAGTTTTTAAAGACACCTATTTGAAACATAAAAATGTTTCAAGTACGTGACTTTGAAAGTCTATAAAATATAAACTATAAGACCGAAAAAAATGAAACTTAAAACATGGATTAAACATATAAAAAATAGTTGAAAATAAAAATAATTTCATAAAAAATGTTGATGAAAAATAATTTATAAGCTTTCAAAGACACCTACTTGGAACTTAAAAATGTTTCAAGTATATACCATTGAAAGCCTATAAAATATAAACTATAAGGCCAATATAAATGAAACTTTAAAATTTGATTAATCATATAATAAATTATTTAATTATTTAATTAGTATTATAAATAATTAATTATATAATAATTAATTAGTTAATTAGTAATTATTAATAATTAATTATATAATAATCAATTAGATAATTAGTAATATAATTATTAAATATATAATAGTTAATTATATAATTAGTAATATAATTATAAATTATATTTATTCATTATAATTAATAATTAGTAATTATTAAAAATTATTATATAATAATGAATTAGTTAATTGGTAAATTACTTATTAATTATATAATAGTTAATTAGTTAATTGGTAATATAATTATAAATTATAATTATTCATTATAATTATTAATTATTAATTATTAAATATTATTATATAATAATTAATTAGTTAATTAGTAATATAATTATTCTTTATAATTATTCAATATAATTATTCATTATAATTACTCATTATAATTATTAATTATTAACTATTAATTATTAATTATTAATTATTAATTATTAATTATTAATTATTATTTATTATTTATTATTTATTATTTATTATTTATTATTTATAATTATTACGTATTAATTATCAGTTATTAATTATTAATTAGTTAATTAGTAATATAATTATTAATTGTATAATAATTAGTTAGTTAATTAGTAATTATTAATAATTAATTATATAATCAATAATTAGTTAATTAGTAATGTAATTATTAATTATTTAATAATTAATTAGTTACTTAGTAATATAATTATTAATTATATAATAATTAATTAGTTAATTAGTAATATAATTATTGATTATATAATTAGTAATTAGTTAATAAGTAATTATTAATCATTAATTATATAATAGTTAATTAGTAATATAATTATTAATTATATAATAATTAATTAGTTAATTTTTTGAGAAAGATAAAGTCGAAGCCCTTTTTATAATTAGTTAATTAGTAATATAATTATAAATTATAATTATTCATTATAATTATTAATTACTTTCAATTCATTTTTCTATTAAAAACCACTTTAAGGAAAAGTTGTAACCATACATGGACCCTCCAAAACAAAGATAGCCATACAGATTTCAAAATTCAGAATAACCCAAAATAACCAAAATCAATGTGCCTCGAACTATCTCCAAACACCCTGTTTCAATTTTCAAAACCACAGGCCAACATCAATGCCTCGAGCCACAAAACTGCATTGAAATATGTCATGACAACTTCATCAACCATTGCATTTCCACCATCATCACATCGCCGCTTTCACCAACACATCCCTACTGATCTCTTCAAACTTCACCATCATCACCATCGCCTGACTTCAAGCCACACATCACTAAACCCGAAGCCCTTTACCAAGCAGCACTCGTCACTGGAAAATTAGTCGATCCATTAGAAAAAAAATCATGTCGCCAGAGAACCACAACTCCAATACATCGTCATCGTTGAGGAAGCCATCGTCGTCGCCATTATCGCACAGAACCTCATCATCCTTGCCGTTATCACAGACATCGCACCACCAAGATCGATGCCGCAAACAACACATTAGTCCTACCATCTTGACACCATCGCCACTTTCATCTGCGACTCATCACCGGTGTGAATTCCAACATTGATACCTCATCCACATCCACCACCAACAGCCAAAAAACGAAAACGAAATGACTGCCATCAAGACAAATCCGAGGAAGGGAGGAATAGAACTAGAAATAAAACCCGAAAGGGGACTAGAAAAAGAGGAAACTGGGGATAAACCCTGAACAAAACCGGGGATGAAACCAAAAAGGGAAGACCCACGACCTCCATACTGATTTCCCAAAATCTCAGAATATCCCTCGCTCCATATCTGACCTAGAGAGGAGAAATGGAATCTGAGGTTAGAGCTTGGTTGAGGGGGCTGGGGAAGAACCTGACCAAGAAAAAAATCGACACCGGAAGCACCTTGAAGCCCATCGTCCGCCGAACCACAGAACTCAAAGCCTCTTTGTTACCACTGTTCCAGATCCAACTAGGAGAGGCATAGAGAAACCTCGGGCTAGAGCAGGGTTAGGGCATCTGAGGGAACCTGCAGCTCAAACGCCATAAGGGAGAAAACAAAGGGAAGTGCACTGAAGAGAAACCTTAAAAGAGGATGAGGGGCGAAGACCAAGGGAGAGAAAGGGGAAGCGACGGAGGAGGAGAAACCCTAGACGAAGGAAACCCTAGGCAATGGAGATGGAGGCGCAAGAGCGCCGAAGGCCAAGGGATAATGGAGCCATTCAGGATTTTTTTTATGATTATTATTAATTAGTATTTATTAAAAATTATTATATAATAATTAATTAGTTAATTAGTAATATAATTATTAATTATATAATAATTAATTAGTTAATTAGTAATATAATTATTCATTATAATTATTAATTAGTAATTATAAAAAATTCTTATATAATAATTAATTGGTTAATTAGTAATATAATTATTCTTTATAATTATTTATTATAATTATTCATTATAATTATTCATTATAATTACTAATTATTAATTATTAATTATTAATTATTAATTATTAATTAGTAATACAATTATTAATTATATAACTATTAATTATATAATAATTTGTTAGTTAGTTATTAATTATTAATAATTAACAATATGATAATTAATTAGTTAATTAGTAATATAATTAGTTAATTAGTAATATAATTAGTAATTATTTAATAATTAATTAGTTACTGAGTAATATATTTATTAATTATATAATAATTAATTAGTTAATTAGTAATATAATTATTAATTATATAACTAATAATTAGTTAATTATTAATTATTAATCATTAATTATATAATAATTAATTAGTTGATTAGTAATATAATTATTAATTATATAATAGTTAATTAGTCAATTTTTTAAGAAAGATATAGTTGATGTCCTTTTTATAATTAGTTAATTAGTAATATAATTATAAATTATAATTATGCATTATAATTATTAATTAGTATTTATTAAAAATTATTATATAATAATTAATTAGTTAATTGTTAATATAATTATTAATTATATAATAGTTAATTAGTTAATTAGTCATATAATTATTTATTATAATTATTAATTAGTAATTACTAAAAATTATTATATAATAATTAATTAGTTAATTAGTAATATAATTATTCTTAATAATTATTCCTTATAATTATTCATTATAATTATTATTTAGTATTTATTAATTATTAATTATTAATTATTAATATAATTATTAATTATATAACTATTAATAGTATAATAATTAGTTAGTTAGTTAGTAATTATTATTAATTAATTAGTTGATTCATAATATAATTAGTTAATTAGTAATATAATTATTAATTATTTAATAATTAATTAGTTACTTAGTAATATAATATTAATTATATAATAATTATTTAGTTAATTAGTAATATAATTATTAATTATATAATTATTAATTAGTTAATTAGTAATTTTTAATCATTAATCAGTTAATTAGTAATATAATTATTAATTATATAATAGTTAATTAGTTGATTTTTTGAGAAAGATAGAGCTGATGCCTTTTTTATAATTAGTTAACTAGTAATATAATTATAAATTATAATTATTCATTATAATTATTAATTAGTATTTATTAAAAATTATTATATAATAATTAATTCGTTAATTAGTAATATAATTATTAATTATGTAATAGTTAATTAGTTAATTATTAATATAAATATATATTATAATTTTTCATTGTAATTATTAAATTGTAATTATTAAAAATCATTATATAAAAATTAATTAGTTAATTGTTATATAATTAATTGTTAATAATTACTAATTAACTAATTAATTATTATATAATTAATTATTATATAATTAATTATTATATAATTAATTATTATATAATTAAATATTATATAATTAATTATTAATAATATTAATTAAATAATTAAATAATATATTATATGTTTAATCCATGTTTTAAGTTTCATTTATATTGGTCTTATAGTTTATATTTTAAAGCCTTTCAAAGGCACATACTTGAAATATTTTTAACTTTCAACTAGGTTGATTTGAAAGCTTATAAATTACTTTTCATCAAAAAATTTAATGAAATTATTTTTATTTTCAACTGTTTATTATATTTTTAATCCATTTTTTAAGTTTCATTTATGTTGGTCTTATATTTTATACTTTATAAACTTTCAAAGCCACGTACTTGAAACATTTTTAAGTTTCAAGTAGGTGTCTTTGAAAATTTATAAATTATTTTCCATCAACATTTTTTATGAAATTATTTTAATTTTCAACTATTTTTTATATGTTTAATCCATATTTTATGTTTTATTTATGTTGTTCTTATAGTTTATATTTTATATGCATTTAAAGTCATGTAATTGAAACATTTTTATGTTTCAAGTATGTGTCTTCAAAACCTTATAAATTATTTTCCATCAATATTTTTTATGAAATTATTTTTTTTCAACTATATCTTATATGTTTAATCCATGTTTTAAGTTTCATTTATATTTTACTTATAGTTTATATTTTATAGTCTTTCAAAGTCGCGTACTTAAAAGAGAATCTCACATCAGAAATACAGAATTCTCTGCACATGTCACATACATGGCTTATTTTAAAGCTAATTTCATTTAATTTCCATTCATGCTTTGTTTTGCGAGATTCCCAAGCTTTTATGGAGAAATGGATGAGTTTTCATGAATTGGACCAAACCATGAGCCCAATTCCAAATTTTAAAAAAAAAATCCTTTATAAGTTCTTCATTTTTCAACATTTTTCATCCATTCCAATTCCTACTTGTCATTCCCTGACCTATTAACACCACCATATTAATTTAAACCATTTATAAATCCATAATCATGGTGGATATAGGTTTTTATTTAAGGGATTGGGCCTGCCTGAAAACCCATTTCCTGCATAAAAAATATTTTGTAAATATTTAATATATTATTCAATATTTACGTTTTTTCAGTGATTCCAACTCTCCCCCGAGCCCACAGACCCAAGTCTCGCCCTAATTCTCTCCTACCCCTCTTTGGAGCTAGGTTTCATCACAAATATTCATGAAGCTTCTCAGAATTTCTCAAATCTCCCAAATTTGAAGAGATAAATTGATTGTTTCATAACTCTTTCATTTCTCACTCTTTTTCGCCCATTCTAGTTAAAAAATAATATCTTCAACCTTGTTAGAATCTTCCTTGAATGGTTGGATCTATTCAAATTCAGATACCGGTGTATTTGAGGTGATTTATTCAATATATTTCAAGGTAAGTGATTCCTTCTTGCTTTCTTCCTTTTCCCATAGGGTTTCCTCCCTCTTTCATTATGTTCTAAAATTTCCAGAAGTCAAGGTTCAAACCTAGGGTTTTATTTGGTGTCTTTTTGGTCAAATATTGTGTTCTAGGGCTGGATTTATCTTCCTTGTGGTGCTAAGGTGGTGCGGATGATGTTTTGCACCAAGTTTTGAGGGATTCGACACTTTCGGTAGGTGATTCCATGGTTAACCATTCCTTAATAAGTTATTTTTCTTGTTTGAATGGTTTTTCATGTTCCCCATATACTGTTTGTGGTGAAAAAACCATTTTTGAGGGATTTGTTAAATCATTTAATTTTATAATTTCATTTTTGTTGACGTTGTGAACTTTTCAAATGTAACACATGTGGTATCTTTTGTGGCAGTTTTATAAAATATGAAATTGATTTATTAGTTGTTTAAAAGGGCTGAAAGTTTTGTTTTGTTAATTACTTGGTGTCATGTGGGCCTTGGAAGGGGGTTTTTGGAATACTTTTGGTGTGTAAAACTTTTTTATACTTCTTGAGATCATTTTATGAAAATGGGTGCTTTCATTTGTATCTTTCATGGTATTATTTAAGGTGATTTTATAACAACTGAACTTGGTTTTATAAATTTCTATAGGGATTCCAATTCTACATTGGCAGTGTTTTGGTGTGGTTTTGTCATTTAAATATGGTTATAAAATGGGTTTTATGAGAAAATATTGGGTATACTCTTTGTAATTGTTTTATGAAAGATTTGAATGATTTAATGAATTATGTAAGTGGTGAAACCATATTGGAAAAATATTTTGGAGTGTGTATATTCTGAAATGGTACATTTTAAATTTGAGAGGGGCTGTTTTGTGATGTGTTCCATCTTGAAATATTTTACAAAAAAGTTTGAAGGATTTACTAAAGTGTATAAGAGATGTGAAAATGATGTGGGATGTTTTGTGTGAGTGTGATGTGTAAAATGGATTTTGGTTATGAAAAAGGGTATTATGTAACATGTGAGTGGGATTTTATGTGAGTTGTAATATATTGAAATGTTTTTATAAAAAAATTTAATGGATTTGTGGAAGTGTTAAAGAAATATGAAAAGTGTTCTGGGCTATTTTGGTGTGAGTCAGATTTCAAATCAATTTGAATGAAAAGTGTACTTTTGTGACTTGTGTGGTATACGTGTGGGATGTTGGGTGAATTTTTTATGAGGAAATGATATTTTCATGAGAAAATTATATTTCTTGACTTGTTGAACTTGTTTGAGCAAAAAGGGAAAACACGGGTATCTAGGTGGGTGGACATGTACTATTATACTAGTGAATCTATGGGGTTTAGCCTCAGTTTTACTTAGAAAGATTAACGCTTATAACTCTAACTAAACTATGATAATTATTATTTGGGACCACTAGGTTATGGTTATGTTCCCTACTAGTGGCCCATGCATGAGAACTGATATTTTTTATGGTTACTCTCACTGAGATACGAGGTACCTAGGACCCACAACGAGTTAGTTCCTAGGGGTTATTTTCTATTTCTTGTGCGCATTAGATCCTTTATAATTACCGTCAGCATACTGTATATTTGGCTGGAAAATTAAGTATCTTTGAAATTTATTTTAAAAGTGTTGATTCTTTAAATTATCCCACTTGAAAACTGATTTTTTTTAAGTTGCATCTTTTAGAAACTGTAACGAAAAAATACATGTTTTTGAAAACTTGCAGGATTTTCGTCATTGAATGTTTATCACATGGAATCTTTTAGTGGTGGTATCCTACTGTTCAATGGATAACACCCTATTTACACCCTTGGGTGTAAGTAGACTTGGGTTTTTTTGTCGCAGGTTGGGTACAGATTTTAGTTCCAGTGGTTTGGGTTTTTAGCAGGTCCTTAGTGGTGAATTCTTGTGAAGATGGATTGAGGGTGGTGCCCCTTTCCATGATAATTCTTGGGCTATTTAATTTTGGTTTTGTACCTTTTTTATAGTCTTTTTGAGTTGTTTTAAAATATGTAATTTAGTTTCAAATTTTTGTAAAAGATTGTTTGTTTTGAAAAATCCAGATTCATTTTATTGGATTCTTTTATTGTTTTAAGATTATAAACTCAGGTATATAGTTCCCAATTCTAATTTTGTGATACCTGGGCACTTCTTCCAGCCCGTGGGGATTGGTAACGCCCTTCAAGACATGTTTTAGGTCAGTTTTGGTGCCAGTTTTGGTGGCAACCAGATCTGGTTCGTGACAAATGGTATCAGAGGAGGTTATGGTTAACTCCTTGGGTCACGTTATTTAGGGAACAATCGGGATAGTCTAGAGTTAGGATTGTTGGGATTTGGTATTTCGGTCATGGGTAGTGTTCCTAATCACCACACCTCATGGTGGGATTCTAGCCTCTAGGGAAATTCAGGACTTATATGAGTTCTTTGGATTTCTTGGATTGATAATGATTAGGGGAAATGAAAAGAGAGTTGGTTTAATGGTCTCGGTGAGCTCACAAGGCCTTGAAAGCCTTGTGGAGCTAGAAATATTCACTAGAACACTCTCTATGATGGTGAAGTGATTGGAATATGGCTGCCAACCATATGTCCAAGTCACCCACTGAAACTAGTTTCTTCTCGCATTGTCATGTGTTCTTTAGTTTTGAAAACTTGGAACTTTGGTTTTAAAGTGACTTGGTTTTAATAAGTGTACAGTTTTTGTGAAATGATTATCTAATAAAGAGGGAATTTTTTGATTTTTTAAAATGGAGAACTGAATTTTTATAATTTTATTGGAATGGAAAATGGTGTGTATGCACCTCTTTTGAAAGCATGAACTATGTCAAGGTTGGTTTTGAAAAAGTATTTCCAATAGAGTTTTCTAAACTATTGAAAGGTGATTTAATGGGATGAGATGTTTTGAAATTTATGTGAATAACTTGAAAGTAATTTTTCATTGGAATTATTGTGCCTTTCAAAAAAGTTTTTTTTATGCGGTAATTTTGGTTGGATTTCGTGGTTAGCAGTCTTGAGAAAAAGGAAGTATTGGTTGATTGTTTTGGTTTTGAAAAGTGGAATGAGTTTTTGTATTAACCTTTGGTATTTTCTAGAAAAACCATATTCATGGGGTTATATGGGATGATGTATGTTTAATGTCATGACTGGATGAGTGTCAGGATGGATATGAGGAGGGTGCCCAGTGTGGCATGGAAACATGAATGTGTGGGGCTCATGGGGTACCATTGGGGGATACGCTAACTGCTGAATCGTTTGTTTTCAAAGATATGTTTTTAAAATGAAAACATGATTTCTTTATGAGTGGTTTGGGATGGTGTGTATTATGTGTTTTTGGAAATGTTGATGTTGTGGAATGTTTTGAGCCCAAGAACCCCTCTTGTTTGAACAGTGTTTTGGTTTTGTGTTTGGTCGGTAAGCTGGGATGAAGGGCTGATTATTGGTCTCCTCTGAGAATATTTTGGGATGACTTTATGGTTTTTCTCCTCATCATTTTGGATCTGGTTGAGGTATGTCTTGACCAATGGACAGGGTTGGTTGGGTCCAAGGGTTCTCTCGTTGGATTTGGTACGCCCCATTAAGGTTTAGTTCACAACTGAAGTGCATCCCAGGTTGTTTCGTTGTTGGAAGATCCTATAGTTGATCAATGTAAGGAATATTTTTCTTGATCTTTTTAGATTGAGTCTACACCCTTTCCTTTCTTGGTTTTTTGTATCCTCTTGTAGTGGGAGAGTGATCATGGAAGTTTGAAAGCAACCGTAGCCTCTTAAGTTTCCTGATTTGCTGAAGGTGGAAGTGATCTGGGGTTGTTATCATGGATGAGTATCTGGATGGTGTCTAAGAGGTCCTCTCAGTCCTTCGTAGTCTCTTATAAAAATCAGTTCACGTTAAACTACTAGTGTGGGAAATCTGGTCATGAGAGGATATTGTGGCCACTTTCTAAAATTGTGTGTTGTTTGGGGATGTTGTATAAGGTCCCTCTCCATGCATTGTTTATATTAGTCGCAATGGTCATGTTCGGTGACACCTTGTGATGTCATGCGCTAGATTGACTATAAAGGTGAAAGTCTTGCAATCCTATGAGAGTCTATGTTATGTTGGGAGAATGTATCCATTGGAAAAACATCAAAATCTTCCATTTTAGAGGAAGGTCAGTATTGGTGTTCTTTACTTCAATTGTTTCCCACTCGAAGTAACAAGGTGTGATGTGTGTACATCTTCTAATCCCTTGTTTTAGTGAAATATCGAGTTAGGGTAAAGTGAGTTTGGAATTTGTTATGTATTGGAAATCTTATCAGGGATTGAATTGTAGTTATTTGTGGCACCGAAAGAAGAATTCTTGTTTAGGGGTTTTCTAAAGCCTAACAGCGAGGACGAAGATGCTTCAATCATTTGAGCTACAGCCATAGGTCTTAGAGAGAAGATGGCTCGTAGTCAGGGGAAATCCCAGGGTTGTTTAAACCCTTATACAACGTCCTATCCTTAGTATGAAAGATAGGAAGATTTTAAACCTCTGGTTTCATAATATTTCTTTTGTTGTTCCCGTTCGGTGGAAATTGGTGGAGGGCCTTGTACCCATGTCATCATCTAATTCCATTCCCTCCCCCTTTGGTTTCCATTGAGTCATTATAGAATGGTTGGAAATTTGGATATACATGCTAAGGACACAGTTTGTGCACAATTAGTAGTGACCATGTGCCAGGAAGCCATGAGGAAAGAATGATCTACATAGTTATTACACAGTTTCCCAAACCGTTTGGACTAACCCTACACCCTTCCCAAATCTTTAATTTTTTTTGGGTCTTTCTATGTCAGCCCATACTGGTCGGTTAAGATAGTTAGTTCTTATGGTGGGGAGACCCAATATGATTCTTATATACGATCTTTCGTAAACTTTTAATGTAATTCTATGCTTTGTACTAGGTATTCTGTTCAGGCCTTCCCCTGTTAGTGTTCTGATTTGGTCTCGGAAAAATATAGGTTGTCTCTTATGGTGGGGTGCCTATTTGTGTCCCCCCGTACCAATAGCTCAAATTTATCCATGGTCTTGGATTGGTGGTAGGTATTCTCATTTGGAACTATCTATCTACCAACATCTTCCTTGAGTAAACGTTGGGATTAGAGAGCACCCAATGGTTTTGTTAAAGTAAGGTAAGTGTAACCATGTTTGAAATTGTTGTTCATTTGGGTGAATTACTTGAGTCTTGTTCGGATAGTGTTTGAGAATTTTTATTTTGGGATAAAGTATGAATGTGATTGATCATTTCAAGAAAGTGGTGTAATTTTGGTTTGTGAGATTAATCCTTCCTTAATTTATCACTTGAGGTGTTTTGGCCCTTGGGGGTGAAGCTTGGAAAAGAAGTACATCTTAGTTTATCGGTTGGGTTTGGTTTTTGTATCTCGACTTGTTATGGATTTCTGAGGACAGAAATATTTCATGATAGAGATAATTGTCACATAAATGGCTTATTTTAAAGTTAAATTTCATTTAATTTCCATTCATTCTTTGTTTTTGGGTTTACCAAGCTTTTATGGAGGAATGGGTGAGCTTTTATGAATTAGGCCAAACCGTGAGCCCAATTCCAGATTCAAAAATAAATTTTTATTCCTTTATAAATCCTTCATTTTTCAAAAATTTTCATCCATTAAAATTCCTACTTGAGATTACCTGACCTATTAACACCACCATATTAATTTGGACCATTTAGAAATCCATAATCATGGTGGATATGGGTTTTTATTTAAGGGATTGGGCCTGCCCGAAATCCCTTTTTCTTCATTAAAAATATTTTGTAAATCTTTAATATCTTCTTCAATATTTACGTTTTTTTTTGTGATTTCAACTCTCCCCTGAGACCACATACCAAAGGCTCTCCCCCATGCTCTCCTACCTCTCTTTGGAGCTCGGTTTCATCAAGAATATGGATGAAACTTCTCTGAATTTCTCAAATCACTCAGATTTAAAGAGGTAAATTGATTATTTTATAACTCTTTCATTTATCACTATTTTTCCCCCATTCTAGTTCCTAAATGATCTCTTAAACCTTTTTCGAATATCCCTTAAATTTTTTTCTATTTTCAAATTCAGATACTAGTGTATTTGGGACGATATCTTCAATATTTTTCAAGGTAAGTGATTCCTTCTTAGTTTCTTCCTTTTCCCTTAGGGTTTCCTCCCTCTTTCATTATGTTATAAAATGTCCATAAATTAGAGTTCAAAACTAGGGTTTGATTTTGTGTCTTTTTGGTCAAATATTTTGGTATAGGGATGGATTTATCTTCCTTGTGGTGCGGAGGTGGTGCGGTTGATGTTTTGCACCAAGTTTTGAGGGATTTGACACTTTCGGTAGGTGATTCCATGGTTAACCATTTCTTGATGAGTTAGTTTTATTATTTTACTAGTTTTTCAAGTTCCCCATATGTTTTGCGTGGTGCGAAAACCATTTTTAGGGATTTAGTAAAGCATTTAATTTTATAATTTCATTTTTGTTGAAGTCATTAACTTTTCAAATAGAACACATGTGGTATATTTTTTGGTATTTTTATAAAAAATTAAATTGATTTATTAGTTGTTGAAAGGGGATAAAAATTCTATTTTTTTATTTCCTTAGTGTCATGTGGGCCTTGGAAGGGGGTTTTTGGAATAATTTTGGTGTGTAAAACTTTGTTATACTTCTTGAGATCATTTTATGAAAATGGGTGTTTTCATTTGTATCTTTTGTGGTATTGTTCAAGGCGACTTTATAAAAATTGAAAGTGGTTTTATAAATGCCTATAGGTCTGAAAAATCTACATTGGTAGTGTTTTTTTGTGGTTTTGTCATTGAAATATGGTTTTGAAATGGGTTTTAAGAGCAAAGATTGGGTATACTATTTGGAATTGTTTTATGAAGGATTTGTATGATTTAATGATTTATGTAAGTGGTGAGACCATATTGGAAAAATATTTTCGAGTGTGTATATTCTGAAATGGTACATTTTAAATGTGAGATCGGTTGTTTTTTGATGTGTTCCATCTTGGAAATGTTTTACAAAAATGTTTGAAAGATTTAATAAAGTGTGTAAGTGATGTGAAAGTGATGAGGGATGTTTTGTGTGAGTGTGATGTGAAAAAATAGATTTTGGTTATGAAAAGGGGTATTATATAACATGTGAGTGGGCTGTTATGTGAGTTTTAATACATTGTAATGGTTTTATAAAATTGTTTAATGGATTTATGGAAGTGTTAAAAAATGTGAAAAGTGTTGTCGGCTATTTTGATGTGAGTCAGATTTCAAATCAATTTGAATGAAAAGTGGACTTTTGTGACTTGTGTGTTATACCTGTGGGAGTTTTAGTGAATTTTTTATGAGGAAATGACATTTCCATGTGAAAATTATATTTCTTTATTTTTTTAACTTGTTTGATCACAAAGTAAAAACCCAGGTATCTAGGTGGGTGGACGTGTACTAGTATGCTAGTGAATCCGTGGGGTTTGGCCTTAGTTTCACTTAGTAAGATTGATGCTTAAAACTCTAACTAAACTGTGATGATGATTAATGGGGACCAATAGGTTATGGGTATGTTCCCTACTAGTGTCTTTTTCAAGAGAACGGATATTTGTGATGGTTACTCTCACTGAGATACGAGGTACCTCGGACCCACAATGAGCTAGTACCTAGGGGTTATTTCCTATTGTTTGTGCTCATTAGATCCTTTATAATTTCCATCGGCATAAGGTATATTTGGCTGTAAAATTCAGTAGATTAGTAATTTATTTTAAAAGTGTTTATTCTTTAAATTACCCACTTGAGAACTGATTTTTTTTAAGTATCATCTTTTAGAAACTATAACTAGAAATTACATGTTTTTGAAAACTTTCATGCTTTTCGTCATTGAATGTTTATCACATGGAATATCTTAGTGGTGTTATCCTTCTGGGAATTGTCTCACACCCTACTAACACAATTGGTTGTAAGTAGACTTGGTTTTTTTTTGGGTTGGGAATAGTTTTTAGTTCCAGTGGTTCGGGTTTCTAGCAGGTTTTTCATGGTGAAGTCTTGTGGAGATGGCTTAAGGGAGGTGCCCCTTGCCATGAGTGTTCTTGGGATGTTTCCTTTTGGTTTTTTACCTTTGTTATAGTCTTGTTTAGTTGTTTTAGAATATGAAATTAAGTTCTGAATTTTTGTACAAGATTGCTTGGTTTGAAAGATCTAGATTCATTTTATTGGATTCTTTTGTTGTTTTAAGATTATAAACTCGTGTAAATATTTCCCAATTTTTATTTTATGATACCCGGGCACTTTTTCTATCCTGTGGGGATCAGTAACACCCTTCGGGTCATGTCGCAGGTCGGGTTTGGTTCCGGTTTTGGTGGCGACCAGATCTAGTTCGTGACAAAATGGTATCAGAGGAGGTTCTGGTTAACTCTTTGGGTAAAGTTATTTAGGGAACAGTCTGGATAGTTTGGAGTTGGGATTTTTTGGACTTAGTATTTTGGTTATGGGTAGTGTTCCTGATAATCACACCTCATGAAGGGATTAGATTCTCTAGGGGAAGTCTATATTTATATGAGTTCTTTGGATTTCTTGGATTGATGATGATTATGGGAAATGAAAAGGAGTTGGGTTTATGGTCTCAGTGAGCTCGTAGGGTCTGTAAATCCATGTGGATCCAGAAATATTTACTAGAACACTCTCTTTGATGGTTAAGTGAATGGAATGTGGCCAAAAACCATATGTCCAAGTCACCCACTAATACTAGTTTCCTCTCGCATTGTCTTGTGTTCTTTAGTTTTGAAGTCTTGGAATTTTGGTTTTAAAGTGACTTGGTTTTAAGAAGTGTAAGGTTTTTATGAAATTATTATCTAATAAAGAGGTAATGGTTTGATTTTTGAAAATGGAGAACTTAATTTTCATAATTTTATTGGAATGGAAAATGGTGTGTTTTCACCTCTTTTGAAAGCATGAAATATATCAAGGTTGGTTTTGAAAAAGCTTTTCCAATAGAGTTTTGTAAACTATTGAAAGGTGATTTAATGGGATGAGATGTTTTGAAATTGATGTGAATTACTTTAAAGTGAGTTTTCATTGGAATTATTGTGCATTTTTGAAATTTTTTTATGCGGTAATTTGGGTTCGATTTCATGGTTAGCGGTCTTGAGAAAAAGGAAGTATTGGTTGATTGTTTTGGTTTTGAAAAGTGGAATGAGTTTTGGTATTAACCTTTGGTATTTTCTTGTACTACCACTTGCATGGTGTTATATGGGAAGATGGATGGTTAATGGAATGATTGTATGAGTGTTGGGATGGATATGAGGAGGGTTCCCGATGTGGCACGGAAACATGCATGTGTGGGGCCCATGGGGTACCACTGGGGGATATGCTAACTGCTGAATCGTTTGTTTTCAAAGATATGTTTTTAGAAGGAAAACATGATGTTTGGATGAGTGGTTTGGGATGGTGTGTATTATGTGTTTTTAGAAATTTTGATGTTGTGGAATGTTTTGAGTCCAAGAACCCCTCTTGTTTGAACAGTGATTTGGTTTTGTGTTTGGTCGGTAAGCTGGGTTGAAGGGATGATTAGTGGTCTCCTATGATAATATTTTGGGAAGCCTTTATGGTGTTTCCCCTCATCTATTTGGATCTATTTGAGGTATTTATTGACCAATGGACCAGTTTTGTTGGGTCTTTGGGTTCTCTCATTGGATTAGGTATGCCCCAATAAGGGTTAGTGCACAACTGAAGTGCAACCTAGGTTGTTTCATTGTTGTAAGATCCTCCAGTTGATCAGTGTAAGGAATATTTTTCTTGATCTTTTTAGATTGAGTCTCCCCCCTTTAATTTCTAGGTTTTGTGTATCCTCTTGTAGTGGGAAGAGTGATCATGGAAGTTTGAAAGAGACCTTAGCCTCTAAAGTTTCCTAATTTTCTAAAGGTGGAGGTGGTCTGGGGTTATTAGCATGGATGAGTATCTGTATGGTGTCTAAGAGGTCCTCTCGGTCCTTTGTAGTCTCTTTGAAAAAGGAGTTCACGTTAAACTACCAATGTGTTAAATCTGGTCATGAGAGTATATTGTGGCCACTTTCTATAATTGTGTGTTGTTTGGGGATGTTGTATAAGGTCCCTCTCCATGCATTGTTTATATCAGTCGCAATTGTAATGTTCGGTGATGCCTTGTGATGTCATGTCCTCGATTGACTGTAATGGTGAAAGTTGTGCAATCCTCTGAGAGTCACTATTATGTTGGGATAATGTCTTCCATGGAAATACATCAAAATCTTCCATTTTAGAGGAAGGTGATTATAGGTGTTCTTTACTTATATTGTTTCTCACTCTAAGAAACAAGGTGTGATGTGTGTGCATCTTCTAAGACCTTGTTTCAGTGAAATATCAAGTTAGGGTAAAGTGATTTTGGATTGTGTTATGTATCGGTAATCTTATCGGGGATTGAAGTGTAGTTGTTGGTGGCACCAAAAGAATAATTCTCATTTAGGGGTTTTCCAAAGCCTAACTGCGAGGTCGAATATGCTTCAATCATTTTAGCTCCAGCCATAGGTCTCGGAGAGAATCTGGCTCATAGTCAGGGGAAATCCCAGGGTTGTTTAAACCCTTGTACAATGTCATATCCTCAATATGAATTATAGGAAGATTTTAAACCTCTGTTGTCATCATCTTTCTTTTTTTGTTCCCATTCAGTGGAAATTGGTGGAGGGCCTTGTACCCATGTCATCACCTAATGTCAATCCCTCCCCCTTTGGTTTCCATTGAGTCATTAGATAATGGTTGGGAATTGGGATAGAAATGCAGAGGACACAGTTTGTGCATAATTATTAGTGACTGTGTGCCAGGAAGCCATGCGGAAAGAATGATCTGCATAGTTAGTACACGATTTCCCAAACTGTACGGACTAACCCTAGGCCCTTCCCAAATCTTTAATTTTTTTGGGTCTTTCTATATTGGACCATGCTGATCGGTTAAGATGGTTGGTTCTTATGGTGGGGAGACCCAATATGATTCTAATGTACAATCCTTCGTAAACTTTGAATGGAATTCTACCCTTTGTACTAGGGAGTCTGTTCAGGCCTCCCCCTATTAGTGTCCTAATTCGATCTCGGAAAAATATAGGTTGTCTCTTATGGTGGGGTGCCTATTTGTGTCCCCCCGTACCAATAGCTCAAATTTATCCATGTTCTTGGCTTGGCGGTAGGTATTCTCATTCGAAACTATCTAGCTACCAAAATCTTCCTTGAGTAAACATTGGGATTAGAGAGCACCCAATGGTTTTGTTAAATTAAGGTAAGTGTAACCTTGTTCGAAGTTGTTGTTCGTTTGGGTGAAATGCTTGAGTCTTGTTCAGATAGTGTTTGAGGAGTTTTCTTTTGGGATAAAGTATTAATGTGATTGATCATTTCAAGAAAGTGTTGTAAGTTTGGGTTGTGAGATTAATCCTTCCTTAATTGATCACTGGAGGTGTTTTGGCCCTTGGGGGCGAAGCTTGGCAAAGAAGTACATCTTGGTTTATCGGTTGGGTTTGGTTTTTGTATCTGGCCTTGTTGTGGATTTTCTGGGACAGAATATTTTCTTGGTGGAGATAATTGTCACATACATGAATTATGTTAAAGTTAAATTTCATTTAATTTCCATTCATTCATTGTTTTGGGGGTTTCCCATGCTTTTATGGAGGAATGAGTGAGTTTTCATGAATTGGGCCAAACCATGATCCCAATTCTAGATTTAAAAATAAATTTTTATTCCTTTTTAACTCCTTTTTTCAAAAAAATTCATCCATTAAAATTCATAATTGTCATTACCTAACCTATTAACACCACCACATTAATTTGGACCATTTGGGAATCTATAATCATGGTGGATATGGGTTTTTATTTAAGGGATCGGGCCTGCCCGAAAGCCCATTTTTTCATTAAAAATACTTTGTAAATATTTAATATATCCTTCAATATTTACTTTTTTTCGGTGATTCCAACTCTCCCCCAAGACAGCATACCCAAGGTGCGCCCCATTCTCTTCTACCCCTCTTTGGATCTCGGTTTCATCGCGAATATGGATGAAACATCTCTGAATTTCTCAAATCTCCCAGATTTGAAGAAGTAAATTGATTATTTCATAAATCTTTAATTTATCACTATTTTTCTCCCATTATAGTTCTTAAATGATCTCTTCAACTTTGTTTGAATCTCCCTTGAATGGTTTGTTGTGGGAAAATTGAGATACTGGTGTATTTGGGGTGATTTATTCAATATTTTTCAAGGTAAGTGATTCCTTCTTGGTTTCTTCCTTTTCCCTTAGGGTTTCCTCCCTCTTTCATTATGTTCTAAAATGTCCAGAAGTTAGGGTTAAAAACTTGGGTTTGATTTGGTGTATTTTGTTCAAATATTGTTGTCTATGACTGGATTTATCTTCCTTGTGGTGTGGAGGTGGTACGGTTGATGTTTTGCACCAAGTTTTGAGGGATTTGACACTTTAGGTAGGTGATTCCATGGTTAATCATTTATTAATGAATTATTTTTCTTGTTTTACTGGTTTTTAATGTTCCCCGTATACTATGTGTAGTGTGAAAACAATTTTTGAGGGATTTGGAAAAGCATTTAATTTTATAATTTTATTTTTGTTGAAGTTGTGAACTTTTCGAATGTAACACATGTGGTATCTTTTGTGGTAGTTTTATAAAATATGAAATTGATTTATTAGTTGTTGAAAGGGGATGAAAATTCTATTTTGTTAATTCCTTAGTGTCATGTGGGCCTTGGAAGGGGGTTTTTGTAATACTTTTGGTGTGTAAAACTTTGTTATACTTCTTGAGATCATTTTATGAAAATGGGTGATTTCATTTGTATCTTTTGTGGTATTATTTAAGGTGATTTTATAACAATTGAAATTGGTTTTATAAATGTCTATAGGGATTCCAATTATACATTTTTAGTGTTTTGGTGTGGTTTTTTCATTGAAATATGGTTTTGAAATGGGTTTTATGAGCAAATATTGGGTATACTCTTTGGAATTGTTTTATGAAAGATTTGAATGATTTAATTATTTATGTAAGTGGTGAAACCATATTGGAAAAATATTTTAGAGTGTGTATATTCTGAAATGGTACATTTTAAATGTGAGAGGGGTTGTTTTTTTATGTGTTCTAGCTTGTAAATTTTTTACTAAAATGTTTGAAGGATTTACTAAAGTGTGTAAGAGATGTGAAAGTGATGCGGGATGTTTTGTGTGAGTGTGATGTGAAAAATGGATTTTAGTTATGAAAAAGGGTATTATGTAACATGTGAGTGGGTTGTTATGTGAGTTGTAATATATTGGAATGGTTTTATAAAATTGTTTAATGGATTTGTGGAAGTGTTAAAGAAATGTGAAAAGTGTTGTGGGCTATTTTGGTGTGAGTTGTATTTCAAATCAATTTGAATGAAAGGTGGACTTTTGTGACTTGTGTGGTATACTTGTGGGCTGTTTGGTGAATTTTTAATGAGGAAATGATATTTTCATGTGAAAATTATATTTATTGACTTGTTGAACTTGTTTGAGCACAAAGGGAAACTCCCAGTATCTAGGTGGCTGGACGTGTACTAGTATGCTAGTGAATCTGTGGGGTTTGGCCTCAGTTTCACTTAGCAAGATTGGTGCTTACAACTCTAAATAAACTATGATGATGATGATTGGAGACCACTAGGTTATGGGTATGTTCCCTACTAGTGTCTTGTGCACAAGAATGGATATTTTTTATGGTTACTCTCACCGAGATACGAGGTACCAGGGACCCACAATGAGCTAGTGCCTAGGGGTTATTTCCTATTGCTTTTTCTCATTAGATCTTTTATACTTACCATCAGCATATGGTATATTTGGTTGGAAAATTCAGTAGCTTTGTAATTTATTTTAAAATTGTTGATTCTTTAAATTATCCCACTTGAAAACTGATTTTTTTAAGTTATATCTTTTAGAAACAGTAACTAGAAATTACATGTTTTTGAAAACTTGCATGCTTTTCGTCATTGAATGTTTATCACATGGAATATATTAGTGGTTGAATCAAACTGGGAATTGGCTCAAAACCTACTTACACCCTTGGGTGTAAGTAGACTTTGTTATTGTTTTTGTCGCATGTTGGGTACAATTTTTAGTTCCCGCAGTTTGGGTTTCTAGCAGGTCATTGGTGGTGAAGTCTTGTGGAGATGGATTTAGGGCAGTGCCCCTTGCCATGAGGGTTCTTGGGCTGTTTCATTTTAGTTTTGTACCTTTGTTATAGTCTTGTTGAGTTGTTTTAAAATATTAAATTCAGTTTTGAAATTTTGTAAAAATTGTTTGATTTGAAAAATCCAAATTCGTTTTATTGGATTCTTTTGTTGTTTTAAGATTATAAACTCAGGTAAATCGTTCCCAATTCTCATTTTATGATACTCGGGAACTTGTGTCAGCCCGTGGGGATCAGGAACGCCCTCCAAGCCATGTCGCGGGCCAGGTTTGGTGCTAGTTTTGGTGGTGACCAGATCTGGTTCGTGACAGCGCAGCAAAGGGAGAACTGGAATCTCACATCAGAAATGCAGAATAATTTTCAGGGTAAGCTCTCTTATAAATGGGAGCCCTGGGTGAAAGATTTTGTCAGAATCCAGACTATTGTAATGGAAGTACTGCTGGATTTTAAATAGTAGATAAATTCTGCTGAAAATTTTATTTTTTTTTTGTTTTTTTTTTGTTTATATATATATATATAAACAAAACAAAACAAAAAAATAAAAAAAATTGAAAAAAAAATTAATTAATTTTTTTTAATTTTAGTAGAAATGAGGCATCACCGATGCCACTTTTGAGGTTTATTTTTAAAAATATTTTTAACACAACTATTTTTTAAAAAATATTTTAAAAAAACTTATTAAAAAACTCTACTCACTCGTGATGGTGGAGGTGTCGCCTCTTAATGCAGTTTGAGGAGTATGGTGCATCATCGGAAGTATATTGGTGAATAGGATATGGATCCGGGGTGCACCTGGAGATGGAGGAGGGTTGAGAGAAGAGGGTCTGACCCCATCCGTTAGGTTTTCAAGCTACCCCTCTCAGTGAATATAGAGAGTTTCAGTGGATCTTCCAATTTAAAACAAAAACTCAAAATCAAAATATTAAAATAAAAAACTAATATAATTATCTAAAAATAGAAAAAAAAATAATGATTAAATTAATAATAATGATCAAAATATAGATAATAATGATAATAATAATAATAATTTAATGTGTATAATAATATTAATAATAATTAGAATTAAACTATACTATATACATAAATTACACTACTTATATAAATAAATATAATTAAAATATAAAGTTATAAAAATAAATATATATATATATATGCACATGTAATTAAATAAAAAAATTAAAATAATGATACTACTATTAAAAATTAAAATAAAAAACTAATAAAAAAAACTATTACAAAAATTACTAATATTTATAATTATAAACAATAATATATAATATTAATATAATAAATTAATATAATTACTAATAAATATCAATAAACTAATAATAAAAATAATATTAGTTGAACTAAAAATAATGATATAGTGTTAAATATAATATATAAAATTAATATAAACTAATAAAAAAATACTAAATTGCTAATATTAGTATATAAATTAACTAAAATTTATCAAAAAATCAAAAAAAACAAAAAAAAACTACAAAAATAACCTAAAAACACAAGAATTGGTTCGAAAAACAATTAAAATTAAATTAGAAAACCATAAAAGTGTTAGAAAAATCCATTCACATTAAATATCCCATACTTAAACTTTTTCACTCCTGGTAAAAACAATCAGAAAGAATATACAAGTGGACCCATATACAAATCAAAACATCAAAATTACAAGTTTAAAATTTTTCAATCTCTTTTATCCACAAAATACCATGCTTCTTTTAACATCCCAATTTTCAAAAACAATTTCCCTTCTACTCACATTCTTTCCAAAATAATTATGTGCACTCATCCATCATGTGACCTACCTCACCGGCACTCTCATCGCTCAATCAATTTAGTCAAAGGTATGAATAATTATTATACACATGCATGCTTCCATAGGCTTTCCATGAATTTTACTTCTCCACAAGTGGAAATAAAAAAGAAAACACCAATATAAAGGACTTCACAATAGGTTCAAATGTCTATGAGGCTGAGGGATGATGGGTAATAAATAAGTTATAACAGTTTGGAAAAATGAGGTTTGAATCTTAAAATAAATGCATGATAAATTTCAATCCAAATGCCTCCCTTAATGTCCCAATCCCCCACACTTAAAACATTACTTGTCCTAAATAATATGATAATTCAATTTTTTTCATGTATTTTCATTTTCCTTTTCAATTTTTTTAGGACAAAACTCACTCAAATATGATGGGAAGGAAAAACTGGTGAGTATCAACTCTAAAACCCCATGAAATAAATGTCATACAAAATACCAAAGAAAGGTACACAACTAGCATGAACTTTGTAGCATCATAGTGAAATTAGGTCATATAGAAAACTATCTAACTATTAGATTAATTAGTCATCACTTTTATAGGTATCTCTAAAGGCTGGGGTTGCCACGTAATGACTAAAGATGTACCCATTATTGGAACCAAAAAAATATAAATTTCCATATCGAAATACATGTAATTCTTGTGGATACTATGATGATGCAATAATGTGGATTCATGTTCATAAAATACCTTATTGTCTATCAAACAACCCTATCCATTAATAAATTTCACCCCCCCCCCCTACACACACACACTTAGATTGAAAATTATCATAAAAATATTCAAGAAATGGGTAGGGAAGGGTATTAGTTGTGGGGTAATCCTAAAAGGATTATTTATGGATTCTAATGGATACACGATAGATAAAATACAATGGTGGCTGAGTGGTTCAAATGTGATAAACAAAATCAAACAAATTCCTCATTAATTTTAGTGAAAAGTTCAAAATTATTATTGCTTTAATGGAAAAAACATGGAACGTTCTAGAAGATATAACATGGTCAAGATTCCCTCAAGAAAAAGAAAAACAAGAAGTGATGTAAAAAGGTTTTAGAATCTTCATGGGTATGGAAATATAATGTTGGGTAGAACAGATGATCATGAGTGAAAATAGGTGTCTCAAAAATATACAAGTTTTCAAAAAACCATTTTCAAAACATGGAATAATATCAACAATAATCGAAGTAATTAGGTCAAGGACCAAAGAATTCAGAATAGGAATCAAGTGATTAAACTGCCCAAGGATACAAGTGGTATTCCCCTGATTGTGTTACTACAAAAATGAATCTATTTTCATGTGGGTTTAACAGTGGTAAGAATGTTAGTTTTTTTTCATTTTTCATTTTTTCAATTTTTTTAGTCAGTCATTTCACATGGTATTTTTTGAAGAATAAAATATGATTGAAAATAAAACACATCCCTCTATAGGTTCATATAGACAAGTAAAGGCTACATGTATCTGATGATGCTCTAAAAATGATGTACCTATAAAATCTACAATTAGACAACATATACTCACATCATATCAAATAATTCACACCATAATCAAAATCATGTGGATGATAAAAATATATGTGATGATTTTTAATCCACTGTAGTTCCATAAGAAAACAAATTATGGTCAATGCATTCCATTTTATTATCTAAAAACAAAATGAAATGAAACTAAATGCAATGAAAGAGAATCAAACTAATGATGGGTTGCCTCCCATTGAGAGAAAAGTTAAATTAATATTTAGCTAGATGATGATGAAACTCCATTGAGATGAAATGGAAATGTATAACATGCATCTTCTTATTCTTTGGTGGGATTATTGAATCCATTCATTGAAAATAAAATTATCCTATAAGATGCACAATATCTCAATAGAAACTTTTCATAAAAATGGATGGGTGGAAAGAAATGAAAATAGCCCAGATCATAAGAGAATGAATATACCTCATCTGAATAAATAATCACCAAATAAGTGAATTTTGGGAAAAGTTCATCATCATAAATGTCAAGAACATTACATTTTTTAATTTTCAAAATAGAAGAAATGCCCTTACCAGAATATTTTAGTGGTTAGATATATCTATCACATTCTTGAATGTAGTAGCTGGGTTGATGATGTATCCCAATTCATTTTCACTACCAACTACTAGCATAGGGAAATATATTTGTTTCCAACCCAATTTATTCTCAATTCATGGATCAATTGAGGTGGGCTCAATTGGAGTAAGTGACTCCATTGTCTTAAGAATTACATTTTTTCAAAACTCCCTACTATAATTCACTCATTATATTTCTCCATTGAAATATGTGCCACTAAAAACTCAGAATCCTATAGGAAATACCATTCTTCCATTGTATTAAGAAAATTCTGAGTGTTCTCCACCATTATCACTAACTAATCTTCTGAATGTTGAAATGTTTCAAAGGTCTCCATTTTAGAAAAAGTTTTAGTCTCACAAGTATTTTTAGAAAGAGGTGATTCAATGTCATTTGAAGTTATTTCCTCTTGTGTGTGGAAATTTATGTTGTCTTGGATCAATTTTGACTCAATCACATTAAATAAACTTCATATTTCAATGTCCTCTTTATCCTCAAAAGGTTTCATTTTATAAAAATTGAATGCAAACTTTTTCACTTTAGGATGGATGGGTTGTGAAGTCATGGAATAAGGGAAAGAACTCACATTTTTTAGGGACTATTATATTTGAAAAGGTGTAAGTCTAAGATCTCATATTCTTTAAATGTGATTAGATAGGAAGAATTAAATTTTTATGGAGAGGAGTCATCAATGGTATGATAAGAATAATTATCAATCAAATTAGTCTCATCCTCAGAATTAGACAATAAATGTCATTCAAATGGGACCTCTACTACAATTTATTCAACAAGATTTTTCTAAATTGGATCATCAAGTGGTAGTGAGGTGTCTAGTTGGAAAAGATGAGTCATTTGACTAAAAATTAATTTTTTTTATTAACATATACCCCCTTTAAGGGGTAAGGGGAAACCCAAGATGGCATTAAAGACTTAAAACTACAACCATGCCCCACATTCCAAAGGCCCAAGGCCAAAAACAACCCAATTAAAGTCTATAAAGAAAAAACCCTCCCCAGCATCAATAATGTTAAGACCAGCTTCCACCTTTTAATCACTGCTTGGATAGTTGTATCGTTCAAGGATGAACGGTCCTGGTATAGATGGAAAATGGCATACCCTCTCAAACTTCCAATTCTGGATCGCAATGGTCACGTGAAGACTCTCTTCTCTAAACCTCTTCTAGAGCAGTCCCTTGAGTTGAACAGGTTGCATTGTCCCATAAAATGAGGACTATAGTGCCAAAAATCAGAGATACCATTACAAAATCCATTCCATGAATTCAAAAATTCATCTCCAACACACTAAAAATTCATCATAGCAACCCAATTGCTCCTCCACTATGAAGCCTTCACAGTTGAAAAGTCCCATTTCACCACAAATCAACCCGATTTCATAGTCCCAATTCACCATAAATCCTTCACGATAGCTCCTCCTCCATAATCAGAAAATCAACCTCCAAAACCAAATCTGGAAAAAAACCCCTCCACTATCCATGAGGCTTCCCCAACGTCACAGTCATGGAAGAAACCTGAAGAGGAAGGATTTCCAAGGATTGTGAAGCCAGACCATCATCACCCAGGACTATATGGACCAAAACCGCACTGAGGGAGCATCGCCAATGAGGTGATCTATGCTGTTCTGACCAAGAAATGACACTATGGGCATGGATCTGGTCAGATCTGAACTACGGAAGAACATCACATGATTCCAAATCGTGCAAGCCACAAGATGCAGAAGAAACTAGTGAGGAGGATAAGGGAAACATTGACGATGAATACGCCGCAAAACACCTTCTGAACTTCAAACATCAAACCATAAAAACAAACCTATCACCTTGCCTTGAAGACTATCGAACGTCAAACCTACAAGAGAAAAATAAATACGAGTAGAAGGAAGGGGGAGGCGGCGTCAGATACCCTCTATCTCAATGTTGAAGTCGCAATCCTCCCCCCTCTGGATCAACACTAAGGAGAAACCCTAGATCACAATAGGAGGGAGAGTCATCTCTACTCAGAGGCTCCTCTGTCAAGAACTCGTTATGACAAGATGAGTCATTTCATTTCCAAAAAAAAAATATTTTATTTTCAAGATTTTTTTTTTGATTTCATAAATATTTAATTTTGGAAATAAAATTTTAATTTTGTTCATCTTGAAGTTCAAACATTATATTTGTCTTAGTGATAGCACAAAACAACATTTTCTCAATTATTGAATCATTTATTTCACATGAATTATCGATTTATAAATTTTTAGGAATGTTTTGACTTTGAAAATAATCAAATGGGGTAAAAGAAATTGTATAACAACATGGTGCAGCATTCACATATGGATCATAACATTGACTTGAATAAAAATCATTAAAATAAATAAAATTACCTGTAGATATCATGTGTCGTGAATCATTATACATTGTACCTTGTGTTGTGGGCATGTATGGAGGGTGTTGATTGTTTCTAAATGGTGATAACCACTCTATTAAAAACTTTTGATTGTCTTGAAATTACATATAATGAAAAAATTCCAAGAGTAGTAAACCAAAATATTTTTTTATGCATGTTTTTAATTACTTTGTAAAAAAAATACATAAATCACTCTTTTTAAGTGTAAAGAACCAGAAATTCCATATAATTTTTTTTAAATTATTTAGGATTATTACGAGTCTGTGAAAATTAACGGTATAAGGACCTGGCCTTAAACATTTCATAATATTGAATTAAATGAATAATTCAAATTGAGGATATTTTTAGGTTTAGAGTTTTATATAATTAGGCCATAACTATTATATTTCAAAAAAATACAAAGTAGACACTTCTACTCAGTTTTCATTTTTTTACAAAACAATAACTCTTAAAAAAGATTCATGTATAGTTTCCTTTTTAAGACAGCATGACTTTTCTGTGATCCCATCCTTGTCCCTATTCCACATTATGTCCTGTGAAAAACATTTCAAAAACTTGGGATGAGCATAAAAAGCTCAGTAAGGGATACACAAAGAAGGAAAACTGTTAGTTTTTCTAAACAACAAGTAAACAATGAATACTTTAACATAAGTAATACTTTTCACCTTTATGAAGTAGTAAATACTCTTCACTAAAAAAAGATCACTACTTAACCTTTTGTAATTAAAAGGTTACCATAAATCCCATATAAAGAACACATAACATATAAAGTTAACTTGGGGCATAAACATACTTAAATGGAAAAACCATACGGTCGACTTCCACACATATCACTAAATGGAATAGCCATACGTCCAACTTCTATACCCAATGCATTGGAGGTTATAACGTAACCACCCATCCTAGTTTATCATGGCACCACCCTTAATTTGGTTTATCACGTAACCTCCCTTCAAATGTCCAAGTACCATTATAAAATCATAACACATAAAACAAATATAAAGGAAAGAAAACATTTTTACATTTTAATCACAATATATCACTTAAATATATTGACATAACAAATCCATTATCAAAACCATTTTCAATACCAAAATACATAAAAGATTATATGGTATTTATTTTCTTTTAAAAATATTACGGCTTGTTGAGGAAGCCAAAGATCAAACAATACTCGCGGCGGCGGAAAGGTCATTGTCACCGCTTACGTTAAAAGAAACATTCCTTTTTATTGTTTAGTAAAATGCTTCGTAGAAAAATATTCTCTTTGAAAAGTCAAGGGTGTTTATATAGAGTATAAAAGAAGGTCATGTATTAAAACAAAATATGTCTCAATGAAAGGAGATTGAGATGAAGTCCCTTACTTCATGTCTGACTTGACCCGTTCGTTCTTTAATCACATGAATAATAAACTTAAGTTAATTTCTACTTGATTAAGAACCTTTTTCAAGTTTATTAGTCCTTTTATATCAATTATTACCATGTTATAAACATTATGTAATCATTTAAGTTAATAATGGTCGTTTTGTAAATATTTAGTACTTGAGTAAAAAATGAACACCTTATATTTACAAGTTGTCCATGTTTTCAATAGTTCGTTATATCCAGAATGATATTAATTATTTAGATATCATATATATCATATATATCTAATATATATATATATTTATTTATTTATTTATTTATAACAGTACATATCATTTGGAGGTAAGAAATGAAATGCAACATTCATGGAGACGGTAAGTCGTACGTACGCATGAACGCTACTTTAATTTCTATTTCTTATTTTAATGGAATTAAAAAATAATGATACATAGGTATATTATAATTCCAGTATAATATCATATATAATATTACTAAATCCATCCTTTAAACATCCCACATAAGGCATTAACGATTCATATCACTTTGAGGGGGCGGTAGTCCGCACTTCCTCTAATGAGATTATCGCGTTTACCCATAATGGAAACCATAAAGGAATGTTATAAATGGAAATTACAGAAGCATAAATAAAACATAAACATAATATATATCATATATAAATACAGTTACATCATAATGGCCACCATGAGTGGTGGTTGAATATATTTTAACAATCATCGTTTCATGAGGTGTTAGTTTTCCATCCACAGAAACATTATGTTCTTCATCCATTAGATGGAGGTGTGTGTTATTTTAGTTCAAATCCTTCTCATAAAAACATCCTAGTATATTAAGGATACTATTTTTGTTACAAAATAAAGTAAAAAAAAAGATTTTATGGGTTGTAGAAGTAAAATAAAAGAAAACAATTTAAGAGAAACCATTGCCTTTAATTTCGGTAACTCCCTTTGGTTTGAACCAAAGGAATTCTTGAAGTGCCTTCTGCCTAAGGTAAGGTTTCTAGGATGAGGAGAGGGATGTAGTTATCTTAATTGGGCAGAGTTTGGATGATCCAAAAGGCATGATAGGTGTGTGTAATTGGTTAGAAGTGGTCTCCTTTTATAAGGTAGAAGAGGGGCTCTTTAGGAAAGTGTGAAATTATTATTTTATTATATAATGATATTCATTTTATAAAGGTCCATAAATCATTAAAGTCAAAGATAAGATGACTAATATTCAAAATAAAATCATCCAATAAGAATTGGACATGTTTTGTATAATATTTTAATCATTAAAATATTATTTATTTAAATCGTTTATTAATGATGTAAACACTGCATCATTATTGTGTCATAAATAATATAATTTATTTAATGTCTAAAAATTATAAAAAAAATACCATGATGTAGGAAATATTTTTATAGTTCCAATTAATATTTATAGTCAAAACTATTACTTATATAACACCATATAAAAATTAATTTACCAAAATATTTTTGTTTATGTCATTTTTGCCTTTACATTAAATTAATTAATATAAAGTGTTATTATCACTCCCAAGTGGCTCCATGGGGTCCCAAAATCTACCCAAGTATGAACATGTTCGGTCATTACTCATCCAATAAGGTTAGGAAAAGTTTTAAGGTAATTTTTAATTATTATAATATTCTTTTTACCTTGAATTACCTTATTTACCTTTAACCGCGGTAAATAAAAGTCAAAAGTTACTATTCACCAAAAATTATTTTCATCTTATTGAACCACATTTTACTTACTAATAACAACAATGTATGTAGGATTATTGAAATTTAATTCACAGAAGCGATAAAATTTCATTTAAATGAAAAAGTCAGTTTTTTTAACTAATACTAAGTGGCTTCACTATTCATCAAAAATTAGAAGTTTTTCTAAAAAATACCAAAAATTCAGCCTAAGATATAATTGATATTTCGAATTCAAAAATGATGTCTATTTTTCTAAATTCAAAACATAGAATTGGAATTAGTTAATTTAAAATTAATTCCTGTTGTTAAAACAATTAGCGTGTTTTTAAGAAACAATAACTATCAAAAGATTGACACTTGTTTATGTCTAATTTCAAAGTGAAATTAATTAAAATGACCAACATTGGATTAAATGGTAAAAATATATTCTAATTTAACTTTAAAACCAATTAAAAATATAATCTAACCATATAAATAAATTAGATTAAAATGCAGTTTTGAATTAAAATACTATATTTTTCACTATTCATTAAAAAATGAACTTTATCGGAAAAATTCCAAAAATTTACACAAAGTAAATTTTGATATCCCCATTCTAAAGAATGATTTTATTTGGTAAAAAATAATGTATTAAAGAGACCAAAACTATATTTAAAGAGTGTTCACCATTAAAAGGTGGTAAATCGTCCTTTTAATGTAAATTATGCTTAAAATTATATTCATTCACATTTTAAGCCTCTAAATTTTATTGGATAAATGTAAATACATTTAAAAAACATGTATAATCATATTTTAGTTAGTTTTTTTCATTCCTACCAATACAACGGCTAGGAGTTAACTTCCATTTAAAATAATATTATTATATTATTAGTGTGCAACGTAAGATTTCAAAGAAACATGTTGTTGCGTATCGGGTACGCTATCGAACATAGTAACCCTTTTAAAGTAAAATTAATATTTAATTTAAAAATACTAATAAATATGAAAATCTCTTATTCTTCATTTACTTGGGATGTTATATCATTCCCCCCCTTTTGGAAATTGCATCCTCACAATTTTTATTCACTTATCAAAATAAGTGGGGGTATTTATCCCTCATATCATTTTCAGATTCCCACATTGCCTCTTCAACTATATGTTTTTTCCACAAAAAACTTTACCTGGTGAATTATCTTATTTCACAACACTTGCTCTCTACGGTCAAGAATCTGTATTGGTTGTTACTCATAAGGGATATTCTCTTCCAATTGAACTACCTCTGGGCTCAAAACATGAGATGGATCTGGCATATACTTTCTCAACATCAAAACAGGAAAAACATTGTGTACCTGGGACAAACTTGGAGGTAAAGACACTCTGTGTGCAACTGATCCAACTTTCTCCAAGATTTAATAAGGTCCAATGAACCTCGGACTCAACTTTCCCTTTTTCCAAAACGCATCACACTTTTCCATGGAGAAACTTTGAGAAAGACATGATCACCTAACTCAAAAGAAAGATCCTTCCTCCGGTTATCTGCATAAATTTTCTATCTGCTCTGAGCTGTTCTCGTGTGCTTTTGAATCAACTGAACTTTATCTTCCATCTCTTCTACCAATTCTAGTCCCATCAGCTTCCTTTTTCCTACTTCATCCCAAAAATCTGGAGTTCGACAATGTTTTCCATATAATACCTCAAATGGATCCATCTGTATACTAGAATGAAAACTGTTATTATATGAAAATTCAACCAAATAAATATGTTGGTCCCAACTTCCCTGATAATCTATCGAGTAAGCACGTAACATATCCTACAATGTTTTAATTGTTCATTCTGATTTCCCATCTGATTGAGGATGAAAAGTTGTATTAAAATTTAATTCAGAACCTAATGACTTCTAAAGGCCTTTCCAAAGGTTAGAAGTAAACCTGGGATCATGATAAGATACAATGGAGAGGGGAACTCCATGCAACCTGACTATCTCTTTAACATACAACCGTGCAAGTGGATCTAGAGACAATGTATCTCGAATAGGAAGTAAATGAGCAAATTTAGTCAATTGATCAATAATAACCCAGATTTCATTATTACCTCGAGATGTATTCGGTAATCCCACAACAAAGTCCATGGATATATTTTCTCATTTCCAATCTAGCACTGTTAAATACTGAAGCATTTATTTCAGTAACTGCCGCTCTGTTTTAACCTGCTGACAATTCAAACACTTCACAGTAAAATCAGCAATATCTCTTTTCATTCCATCCCACCAGTAATAATTTCATAGATCTCTATACATCTTAGTACTGCCAGGATGAACTGAAAACAGAGAACTATGAGCTTCACATAACAACTCATTCATCAACTATGAATCACAAGGCACACATAATCTCTTCCCAAATCTTAAAACACAATCATTATCAATATTAAAATCAGTAAACTTACCCTTCTAAACCAACTCTACCTTTTTCTACAACTCACTGTCTTCTTTCTGTGCTTGCGTAATTCTGTCTGATAGAGATGATTTCACTGACACCAAAAAAAACAGAATAATTTCCTACACCAACAACTTCTATGACAAATTTCCTCAAATAAAAAACCAAAGGATCTCGTTCCAAACGTAGCATGGTTAATGAAGCATTAATTTTTTGACTCAAAGCATCAGCCACTTTATTTTCTCTTGACGGATGGTAATGGATTGTGCAATCATAATCCTTGATTAATTCCATACATCTCCTCTGTCTCATGTTCAATTATTTCTGAGTGAATATATACTTTAAAATTTTGTGGTTGGTATATATTTCACATTTTACTCCATATAAATGATGCCTCCAAATTTTTAATTCAAAAACAACAACAGCTAATTCCAAATCATGTGTAAGGTAATTTAACTCATAAGGTTTCAAATGACATGAAGCATAAGCAATTACCTGATCATTATGCATAAGGACACATCCAAGTCCTTTCAATAAAGAATCATTGTAAAAAACAAACTCACCATTTCTGGAAGGTTGTGCCAAAGCTGGATCATTCACCAATCTTCTTTTCAATTCCTGAAAACAATCATCACATTATTTTTTCCAAATGAACTTAACACCTTTTTTAGTTAACTTAGTCATTGGACTAGATTACTGTGAAAAATTCTGAACGAACCTTTGGTAATAACCTTCCAAACCAAGAAAAATACGAATCTCGGTTATATTTGTGGGACTTGGCCATTCTTCAAAAACTTTTGTTTTAGCAGGATCAAAAGTTATGCCATTTTTTGAAACAATGTGACCAAGGAAAGAAATTTGTTGTAACCAAAACTCATACTTTTTGAATTTCCAATATATTTTCTTTTCTTTTAAGGTTTGAAAGACAACCCTTAAATGAATTTCATGTTCCTCTTTACTTTTAAAATAAACCAAAATATCATCAATGAACACAAACACAATATATCCAAGAACTCACAGAAAATTATATTCATAAGATCCATGAATATAGCAGGTGCATTGGTTAACCCAAAAGGCATAACTACAAATTCATAATGGCTATATCTATTACAAAACGCGGTCTTTGGAACATCTGCTTCCTTTACTTTCAATTGATGGTACCCCAATCTTAATTCAATCTTTGAAAAATACTAAACTCCCTAGAGCTCATCAAACAAATCATCGATAAGAGGCAAAGGATTATAGTTCTTAATAGTGATGTTATTCAATGCTCTATAATCAATGAAAAGTCTCATTGAACCATCTTTCTTTTTAACAAACAAGACAAGATCACCCCATGGTGATGTGCTAGGTCGAATGAAACCTTTATCTAATAACTCCTGTAATTGATTCTTTAACTCTAAAAGATCAATTTGATCTATTCGATAAGGAGGTTTTGAAATTGGCTTAGCATCAGGAACTAAGAAAACAGTAAATTCAACTTCTCGATCAGGTATTATACCAGGAAACTCATCAGTAAAAATATCAAGGTACTCATTTACCACTGTCACATCATTAATATGAATAGTCCATTTGTTTTCAACAATATGTGCAAGGTAACATTCATTTCCATCTTTTACCAGTTTTTCAACTTCCTAATATTTTATCAAAATCAAGGGTTCATTCTTGTACACAAACTGAAAATATTTCTGAAAAGAAACCTCTTTAGCTCTACAGTCAATCTTATCATGATAAATAGAAATCCAATCCATGCCCAAAATAACATCAAACTCTACTAGAGGCAAAACAAATAAGGTTTGCAGGTAGATTATTCCCGCACACAAGGACAGGAAGGTTATTATGTTTTCTTTTTGTCTCAAAATTTCCTCTATGTGTTTATACCATAAGTTCTGTATTCATATCTTGAGATGGAATTACCAATTTACTAGAAAACTTCTCAGAAATGAAAGAGTGTGTAGACCCTAAATCAAACAACACATTGGCATAATCTGAAAAAACAAACAGTGTACCTGATACTACTTCATTCGATGGCCCAACATCTATTGAAGTAGTTGCAAAGGATTTCACCACCCATTTATGCTTGTAGTCTAGTTGCTTTCTCTCAGTTGATTTCATTATTGGAAACTCATTTGCATAATGACCCATTTCATTACACTTAAAACATCTTACCGTTGGTTTTTCATTGCATGCTTGATCATCTTCCTTATAGTTATGAGCAATATGACCAGACTTACCACACTAGAAGCACTTTCCAGACTTTGAAAAACATTCTCCAGGATGCTTTTTACCACACTTCTCACAAGATGGATATTTAGTTTTCTTACCTCCAGGCTTCTTTGATGAATTATTCCCCTTTTCCTGCCAACTGGACCTCTTATTCTGTTGTTTTTTAAAGAACACTCGATCATCGGAAAACTCCATTTCCACCTTCTCCGCACATCTAACAAGTTTTTCATAACTTTTTAACTCATGAGATGATAATGCTCTTCGATATCATGGCTTCAATCCTGAGTAAAATCAATTTATCTTACTATCAAGATCTCGGATGAAATTTGGTTCATACCTTGCCAGTCGAGTGAACTTTGCTTCATAAGCAGCCACTGAGTCATCCTCCTACCTCAATTCTAGGATTTTTTTTCCATCCTAAGACGAACCACCTTAGGAAAATATTTCTCAAGAAACATAACTTTTAATTCATCCCAATCAAGATCATATATCTCCTCACTATCCCTGATATTTTTCACCATCGACCACCACTGATCAACTTCACCTTCAAAACGGTAAATAGCAAGACTAACCTTTTGATGTTCTGAACACCCTATAACATCGAAAATATTCCCCAGTGCTTTAATCCACCCTTCATCTAGCACAGGGTTAGATGATCCTCTGAATGATGGAGGATGTTGCCTCATGAAATTCTCCACTACTGACATGTTCCTCTGCAGTTGATCTAGCTGATCTCGTGCATGGATACCACCACCATTTATAGACTCATTCAATTGTGCCATCACTGCAACAAACTATTCAGTTCTCATTCCGACCATCTCAGGTTGCTGATTTGGAAGGTTATCTTCCTCCTGATGTCATCCCAACATAACTACCCTGTTTCCTCTGCGGAAAACCATTCTAAACACAGAAATATCTTAGGTGAAGCTGAAACACCCCGAGCTTCCACGATACGCTTCTCATTCAATAATGCAATAGCTTGCACTGTACGCAACTTCGAGTTCTAAAACACCGCGACTAATCAAAGTAGCCTTTATGAATAGTAATAACCACTTTTTAAAATTATAGAAATTTTATATTTCAAAATGGACTTCATTTTTGTATTCGTAATATCGAAATTATCCAAAGTTGAATTTTTTGTAATTTTCTGAGAACTTCCAATTTTTTATGAATAGTGAAAATTACTTAAAAACAACTTTTTTAATCAAAATAATTTATAGTAATAAATTATACTATTTAGTGGTTTTAAAGTATAATTATAATATATTTTTACCATTTTATCCAAAGGTGGTCATTAGAATTAATTTAACATTGAAATTGGACATAAACAATTGCCAATCTTTTGATATAAATTGTTGCTTAAAAACACGCTATTTGTTGTGACAGCGGGAATTAATTATAAAATTAATTAATGCAACTTATATGTTTGGAATTTTGTAAAATTGACATCATTTTTGAATTTGGAATATCAATTATAGCTTAGGGTGAAATTTTGGCATTGTTCTGAAAAACTTTAATTTTTGATGAATAGTGAAACCACTAAGTGGTAGTTAAATAACTGATTTTTCGTTTAAATAAAATATTACCACTTCTGTGATTTGATTTTCAAAAATCCGACATACATGGTTGTCATTAAGAAGTAAAATGTGGTTCAATGAGATTAAAATAATTTTTTGGTGAATAGTAACTTTTAAGTTCTTAATCGCGATTAGAGGTAATTAGTGTAGTTTAAGGTAAAAACAATGTTTTAATAATATGATATGAGCTTGAAACTTATCCTACTCCTATTGGATGGGTCATGGCCGACCAAGAAAACTCATGGGTCAAATTGGGGACCCCATGGAGCCACTTTGGTTGGAAAATGACATTAATATATATTTATTTAATGTTAAAATTAAATTGACACAAACATGAGTTGTTTTACTAAAACAGTTTTTAAGTGGGGTTAAACAAGTCAAAATTTTGACTATAAATATTCCTTAGAAATCTAAAAAGATTTCCTACATCATAGTATTTTTTTATAATTTTTAGACATTAAATAAATTAAATTATTTATGACATCATGATGATGCAGCGATGACCTCATTATTTAACGATTTAAATAAAATGGAAAGATAATGTAAAATCCAAAGCGTACACTTGTCAAAAACCTATTGTATGAGTAGATTTCGAACCCTTATCATCTTATACTTGAATTATATAAGTGTGGGACCTCTAAAATCCGAAACTCATTTTATAACAAAGTGACTTTTCTTTACTTTCCAAGAGTGCCCCTCCTCTCCACTTATAAAAGGCCCCCACCTCTCCCACCTCATTTACACTTTCAAGCCATTTGGATCGTCCAACCTCTGCCCAAATACTCTCCCAACTTCCCCCACTTACTCCTAGAATCCTCACTTTGGGCAGAACTCTTCCCAAGGAAGCCTTTGGCTCAAATCAAAAAGAGTTACCCGATTTTGAGGTAATGTCTTCTCTAATGTTGTTTTGTTTATTTTTCTTCTCCAACCCCCTAAACTCTTTTTATTCATTTATTTTGTAACAACACCAGTATCCTCAATATACTAGGATGTTGTTATAAGAAGGATTAGAGCTACACTTACACACACCTACATCTAATGGTTAAAGAACATACGGTTTCTGTGGATGGCGAATTTCTGCCTCACGAAACGATGATTGTTCAACACTCATATAACACCTTCAAAGGTGGCCATTAAGATGTAAATATTTTTATATATGATATATAATATGTTTATGTTTTACTTATGCTTCTGTATTTCTCATTTATGGCATACTTTATGATTTCCATTATGGGTAAAACGCGATAATTTCATTTTAGGAAGTGCGGACTACCGCCCCCTCAAAGTGATTTGAATCGTTAATGGAATATGTGGGATGTATAAAGGATGGAGTAAATGGTATTATACACTATATTATACTGGAATTATATTATAAATTTATATCATTATGATTTCATTCCATTAAATACGAAATAGAAATGAAAGTAGCATTCATGCGTACGTACGGCTTACCGTCTCCATGAACGGTGCATTTCATTTCTTACCTCTAAATGTTACGTAATATTATAAATGATGTATATACTGGATATATAAGATATATATGACATATAAATCATGAATATAATTCTGGAGATAATGGATATTCTACCACATAAACAACTTGTAATTATAAGAAGTTTATTGTTGACTCAAGTACCAAAGATCGACAAAACGACCGTTATTAACTTAAATAATTACATAATGTTCATATCATTGTAATAAGTGATATAATAAGGATAATTAAATTGAAAATGGTTCTTAATAAGGTATATATTAACTCTAGTTTATTATTCAGGAGGTTAAAGAACGGTTGAGTCAAGTCAGACACGAGGTAAGGGAATTTCTTAACCCAACTTCCAGTCTTTGGGTTAATCTCCTACTTTCAAATTATGTCATGATATTATTATGTCTTATTTTGTATTCTTTAAGTGTAACTATAGTGAATAAACATAATAGATCTATTTTATTTTAAAAATAATCTTTTTAAGGACTTCGTCTCAATCTCCTTTCATTGAGGCATATTTGGTTTTATACACAACTTTCTTTTATACGGTGTATAAACCCCTTTGACTTTTACATTTATTCAAAAGGAATCTTTTTTATACGAAGTGTTTTACTAAACGACAAAAAGGGAATGTTTTTCTTTCCATACATATGCGGCGACAATGACTTCTCCGCCGCCGTGACCATTATTTGAGTTTCGGCTTCCTCTACAAGCCATCACTTTTTTTTAATGAAAAATAAATACAAAGTTTTAACTTTCTTTTATTTTGGTATTGAAAATGGTTTTGAAAGCATTTTTATTATATCAATGTGTTGTATTGAAATCTTGTGATTGAAATTTGGAAATGTTATGTTTCATTTATGCATGTTTCATGTGATACGATTATGTTATGGTTTATGATATGTTTAAACCTATTCATATGAGGAATGCATTGGACTTAATAAGTGACGGGTGGAGCCCGCTATAGCTCCTCGATGCATCGGCAGGTCTCATGAGACAAACTAGTGTCTTGGCACGAGGCCTTGACAAAATCTTATTTGTGGTCTTGGCACGAGGCCTTGACTGCGTGGTTATGATAGTCTGGCATTATGCATTCCATCATTATGAAAGTGGTTATTGATTTTGCATGGGATTATTCGATTAGTAGAATATCCATGTGAGTAAGTAAATGGAATTATTTAATTTTATTTTTGCCATATTATGCTAAAGTTCAAGTTTAAAAAGGCTTTTGTTTTAGTTATACATTGCCTTAAATGTTAATGATTATTTATGAAAGCTTCCGCAATATTGTTATCCTTACTGAGCATCTGAGCTCACCCCTTTCAATGTTTTAATATTTTCCAGGATGTGAAGAAGTATTTTAGGAATGACCTGCAGGGATAGTCAGAAGAGGATATGAGTGTGGACTATGAAGACTTTGTTATTAGTTTTTCACTTTATGATGTAATGTAAGACTTATGAATGTATCTAGTGTTTCCAAGGCTACTAAACTAATCGGTCTTTCGAGACTTGATCTTTTGTGATCATGCCAATGTTACGAAGTAATGCACCAACTCTGGGTAGCTGGGGTCGGGGCGTTACAGAAGCAACATGGTAATCTATAAATGCTATATCATTTCAATATTAACATAAATTAATTTATGAACATTAATTTAACAATACCCTAACTCCTAAATTTTTCTAAACCGACCTCTGATACCAACTATAAGGACCCGCCTTAAACATTTCATAATATTGAATTAAATGAATAATTCACATTGTGGATCATTTCAGGTTTAGAGTTTTAGAGAATTGGTCCATAACTATTATATTTCAAAAAAATACAAAGTAGACACTTCTACTCAGTTTCCATTTTTGTACAAAACAAGAACTCTTAAAAAAAGAGTCATGTCTAGTTCCATGTTTAAGACAGCATGACTTTTCCTTGATCCCATCCTTGACCCTATTCCACATTATATCCTGTGAAAAACATTTCAAAAACTTGGGATGAGCATAAAAAGCTCAGTAAGGGATACATAAAGAAGGAGAACTATTAGTTTTTCAAAACAATAAGTAAACAATGAATACTTTAACATAAGTAATAATCTTCACCTTTATTAAGTAGTAAATACTCTTCACTGAAAAAAAAATATCACAACTTACCCTTTTGTAACCAAAAGTTTACCATAAAACCCATATAAAGAACACATAACATATAAAGGTAACTTGGGACATAAACATTCTATAATGTAATAATCATACGGTCGACTTCCACACATATCACTAAATAGAATAGCCATACAGCCGACTTCCATACCCAATACATTAGAGGTTATAACGTAACCACCCATCCTGGTTTATCACTGCACCACCCGTCATTTGGTTTATCATGTAACCACCCGTCAAATGTCCAAGTACCATTATAAAATCATAACACATAAAACAAATATAAAGAAAAGAAAACATTTCCACATTTCAATCACAATATATCACTTAAATATATTGACATAACAAATCCATTATCAAAACCATTTTCAATACCAAAATACATAAAATATTATATGGTATTTATTTTCTTTTAAAAACATTAAGTCTTGTTGAGGAAGCCCAAGATCAAATAATACTCGTGGTGGCGGAAAGGTTGTTGTCACTGCTTACGTTAAAAGAAATATTCCTTTTTGTTGTTTAATAAAATGATTCATAGAAAAATATTCACTTTGAAAAGTCAAGGGTGTTCATATATCATATAAAAGAAGGTCGTGTATTAAAACAAAATATGCCTCAATGAAAGGAGACTGAGACGAAGTCCCTTACCTCGTGTCCGACTTGACCCGTTTATTCTTTAATCTCCTGAATAATAAATGTAAGTTAATTTCTACTTTCTTAAGAACCTTTTTCAAGTTTATTAGTCCTTTTATATCAATTATTACCATGTTATAAACATTATTTAATCATTTAAGTTAATAATTGTCGTTTTGTCGATATTTGGTACTTGAGTAAAAAATGAACACCTTATATTTACAAGTTGTCCATGTTTTCAATAGTTCATTATATCGATAATGATATTCATTATTTAGATATCATATATATCCAGTATATATATATATATATTTATAATAGTTCATATCATTTGGAGGTAAGAAATAAAATGCACCGTTCATGGAGACGGTAAGTCGTATGTACGCATGAACGCTACTTTAATTTCTATTTCTTATTTTAATAGAATTAAAAAATAATGATACATAGGTATATTATAATTCCATTATAATATTGTATATAATATTACTAACTCCATCCTTTAAACATCCTACATAAGACATTAACGATTCATATCACTTTGAGGGGGCGGTAGTCCGCAATTCCTCTAATGAGATTATCGCGTTTACCCATAATGGAAACCATAAAGGCATGATATAAATGGAAATTACAGAAGCATAAAGAAAACATAAACATAATATATATAATATATAAATATAGTTCCATCATAATGGCCACCATGAGAGGCGATTGGAGATATTTGAACAATCATCGTTTCGTGAGGCGTTAGTTTGTCATCCACAGAAACATTATGTTCTTCATCCATTAGATGGAGGTGTGTGTAAGTGTAGTTAGAATACTTATCTTAAAAACATCCTAGAATATTTAGGATACTAGTTTTGTTACAAAAGAAAGTAATAAAAATATTTTAGGGGTTGGAAAAGTAAAATAAAAGAAAACAATTTAAGAGAAACCATTACCTTTAATTTGGGTAACTCCCTTTGGTTTGAACCAAAGGACTTCTTGAAGTGCCTTCTACCTAAGGTAAGGTTTCTAGGAGGAGTATAGGGATGTAGGGAGATTAATATCACATAGGTTGGACAAGTCAAAAGGCATGATAGGTGTGTGGAATTGGTTAAAAGTAGTCTCTTTTTATAAGGAAGAGGAGGGGCTCTTTAGGAAAGTGTGAAAATATTATTTTAATATATAATGATATTCGTTTTATAAAGGTCCAAAAATAATTAAATTCAAAGATAAGATGACTCATATTCGAAATAAAATCATCCAATCATAATTTTACATGTTTTGGATAATATTTTAATCATTATAATCTTATTTATTTAAATCATTTATTAATGAGGTAAACACTGCTTCATTATTGTGTCATAAATAATATAATTTATTTGATGTCTAAAAATTAAAAAAAATACCATGATGTATGAAATATTTTTATCTTTACAATGAATATTTATAGTCAAAACTATTACTTATTTTACACCATATAAAAATTAATTTACTAAAAGATTTGTGTTTATGTCATTTTTTCCTTTACATTAAATTAATTAATCAAAAGTGTTATTATCACTCCCAAGTGGCTCCATGGGGTCCCAAAATCGATCCAAGTATGCCCATGGTCGGTCATTACTCATCCAATAAGGTTAGTACAAGTTTTAAGGTAATTTTGAATTATTATAATATTCTTTTTAACTTGAATTACCCTATTTACCTTTAACCGCGGTAAATAAAAGTCAAAAGTTACTATTCATCAAAAATTATTTTCGTATTATTGAAACAAATTTTACTTAATAATAACAACCATGTATGTCATATTTTCTAAATTCAATTCACATAAGCGGTAAAATTTCATTTAAATGAAAGAGTCGGTTTTTTAACTACTACTAAGTGGTTTCACTATTCATCAAAAATTGAAGTTTTTCAGAAAAATACCAAAAAATCAACCTAAGCTATATTTGATATTACAAATTCAAAATTGATGTCTATTTTGATAAATTCAAAACATAGAAGTGGCATTAATTAATTTAAAATTAATTCTCGTTGTTAAAACAATTAGCGTGTTTTTAAGAAACAATAACTATCAAAAGATTGACACTTGTTTATGTCCAATTTATAAGTGAAATTAATTACAATGAACAAAATTGGATTAAATGGTAAAAATATATTCTAATTACACTTCAAAACTAATTAAAAATATAATTTAACCATAAAAATAAATTTGATTAAAATGCAGTTTGGAATTAAAATACAGTATTTTTCACTATTCATTAAAAAATGAACTTTATCGGAAAAATGCCAAAAATTTACACAAAGTAAATTTTTATGTCCACATTCTAAAGAATGATTTTATTTGGTCAAAATGAATGTATTAAAGTGACCAAAACTATATTTAAAGAGGGTTCGTCATTAAAAGGTGGAAATCGACCTCTTAATGTAAATTATGCTTAAAATTATATTCATTCACATTTTAAGCCTCTATATTTTATTGGATAAATGTAAATACATTTAACAAACATGTATAATCATATTGTAGTTAGTTTTTTTCATTCTTTCCAATACAACGGCTAGGAGTTAACTTCCATTTAAAATAATAATATTATATTATTGGTGTGCGACGTAAGATTTCAAAGAAACCCATTTTTGCGTATCGAGTACGCTATCGAACATAGCAACCCTTTTAAAGTAAAATTAACATTTAATTCACAAATATTAATAAATATGAAAATCTCTTATTCTTCATTTACCAGGGATGTTACAGACGGTTCTTGATTTTGAGACCCGGTGTGCCCAGAATGGAATTTTGAGATTTTTTAAGGTACGTTCAGTAAACGTGCAGGAGGCATTTTCTATCTTTTTAAAGGGTTCTCAGATTAAAAATATGAGGGCACTGTTGAATCTGCAGCACCAGATTCGCTTAAGGGAGGATTAACTTCAACCTTAGTAGGTCAGGATAAAAGGTTAGTTTCACGGCTTTTTAAAGAATAATAAAGTAACATAAAATTGTTATTTTATTTTTCTACCAATGGTTGAGCGATGGTGGCGGGATCGCTCAGTTGTCAAGCCATTTAATGGCTTGACTCTTCGATTTTGTAACCACACAGTTGAGATTAATAAGTTCATTCATTAATGAACCTCATTAATCCCTCGTTGTGTTAATCACTCATCCCTTACATTTAAATGAGCCTTGGGATTGGGTTATTGACACGGAAGTGAGAAACCTCAGATGAAGTGTTGTGATGTCTTCCACCGATGAAGAACAGAATCTTGGATGGAAACGTTGGAGGAATCAATCCGGGATCGACGAATGTCGATGGCTTCATCAAGCGTGGATTCTTCTTCAATAACTGTGATGTCACCTTCGATTCTGAGGTAAGGGTTTTGTTTAAATTCAAGTGAGTTTGTTTCTTTTCCTCATTCTTGAAAATAATGATGAATTGCAGAATTATTATAGGTTATCTATGTTGAATTAATTGCTACCCTCTTGTTATGATTCTAACTAGAGTGCGCAGGCCAAATGAACAAGGTTCGGACCCTCTGTCGCTTCAGTTTTGTCACGTTCTTCATGAGCGATGATTGAACTTGATAAGAACTTGAATCTGGGTGCCACGCAGTGATGAAAGCATCCCGGGAGGCTCGTAGGCACATTAGGAAGGTAAAATGGACCACTGGAGCTCACCCAGTGGCCCATAGAAGTTTCGTTGATGACCGGCGCCGGTGGGCGAAGGCGGCGGCCGGCATCAGCTGGCCATAGTGGCAGCAGGCGGCGGCCAGACCTCAGCTGGCCGAATTGGCGGAAGGCGGTGCGCCATCACGCACCACGGTGAGGAGGCCGCAGCTTTGAAGCTTCAGTAGAGGATAATGGGACCCACTCACTATGGTGAGGTGGTCGCAGCTTCAAATTCATGGTGGAGGAGAAGGGGACCCGCGCCCTGGGGGTACCACTGACAGAGAGGCGGCGCCACATGGCTTCATAGTTGTAGAAAACCAAATGGAAAAAAGCTATTGGGGAAGGGGGAGAAACACCCCCCGTATCGGCCACCCAGCTGGGTGTCGCACCAGCTAGCGAGTCGCGCCTAGACGAGGCAGGTCGGGTCGGTCTGCGGCCTAGCGGGTTAGGCCGATTCGTGGCCTAGCAGGTCTGGCCGGTCGGCAGCCCAGCGGGTCAGGCCGGTCCGTGGCCCAGCGGGTCGGGCCGGTCCACGACACACTGGGTCGGGCCGGTCTGTGGCCCAGCGGGTCGGGCCAGTCCGCGGCCCAGCGGGTCGGACCGCGCTGGTCTACGGCCCAGTCGGCCGAGCCTACCGCAGCCCAGCCCACTCGGGTCGGCCCAGCCAGTTCGAGCCGGTCCAGGTTGGACACAGGTCAGACCCGGACCGGGTCAAGTCAGCCCAGTATGAGGCAGGTCAGACCAGGACGGGGCGGGTCGGCCCAGGACAGGGCGGGTCGGCCCAGGACGGGGCGGGTCAGACCAGACCCGAACCCTCTTTGGTCCAGATATACTTAAAAGGTCATATCTCACAAACCAGATGTTCATTTGACGAACCGTCTATGGAGATATAATCCTTGGAACGATACGGTCCTTTTGAGATACTCCACCAAAGTTTTGGAGAAATTTTAAGTAGGGCCAGTTTGGATTGAACCCGAATCCAATTGGGCCCTCGGCACTAAAATGCTTATAACTCACAGATCGGGCATCCGATTGTCGCACCGTCTTTCGCATTGAAACCCTTATGACATGGCGGTCCTTTGGGTTACTCCTTTGTGGAACTTAGTAGAATTTGAGGTAGGACTGATATCTTGATGAGCAGTTACTATGGAACTCAAGCGCACCAAGTGTGGGGAATCCTATGGTTGGCTGTCAATTGAAGAGCGATGACCAATATCTTGAGAAGCGGTTACTATGGAACTCAAGCGCACCAAGTGTGGGGAATCCTATGGATAGATATCAATTAAAGAGATACCCTGTGTGGATCAGCATCATAGCGACCCTGTGTGGATCAGCATCATAGCGACCCTCTGTGGATCAGCATCATAGCAACCCTGTGTGGATCAGCATCATAGAAACCTTGTGTGGATCAGCATCATAGAGACCTCTTGTGGATCTGCATTCTAGTGACCCTGTGTGGATCAGCATTCTAATGACCCTGTGTGGATCAGCATCATAGCAATCCTGTGTGGATCAGGATTCTAGAGACCCTGTGTGGATCAGCAGTGCGTGACCTGATGAGGACCATCCTTATAGAGGCCTGTCGTGGATCAGTGACATACAACCCTCTGTGGATCGAAAATGGAACTACTCCTTCATGGATCAGTTGTAGAAACTTCATAATAGAATAAAATTATATATCTTAAGACAAATCATCTTTATTCTTGAAAGTTTGAGATGAGTCTTTTGCTTTGTGCTTTATGATTGAGATCGTGCTTTATGATTTACCTTTGTGGAATTATGAGAGACCTTCGGGGGTCTTGGGGCCCCTACTGGGTATTGTTATACTCATCCCTACACAGGATTCATCCGCAAATTGTTGTTTTCTTGTGCAGATGATGAGCAGTTTGGTTGAGACCTTAGGAGCCAGGACCAGGCAATACACGGAGGTGACTGGTTGATGAGGAGAGTTGTGGAGACGAGCTGTACCTACCCTTCAGAAAGGATCCTTGGTGGACGACCTTAGGAACTATTTTCTATTGTAGTTGTATCACTACTAGAAATTGAATATTTATCCACACTTATATAGCCATAGTTTAAGAAAATAATGGCTATAGGTTAAGGTAACGCCATGGGTCATAAAATACCCATGGATTTACCCTTGTTCTTCCTATATTCTCACGATCCCCCATCGCCTTCCTCTTGTGCACTCACGATCCCCACCCCATTTCTACCCTGCTTTCTGCTCATGATCCTCACCTCCCTCCCTTTCTGCCCTACTCCCTGTGACCCTCCTTGCCTGGCGATATCACCCAAAATTTCAACCATTCTACTCCTCTAACGCGGACACTCACCTTGGGATGATTCTCCCCAGATGATGTAGTCACCCCACCTCTCTGACGGCGTTCCTTTGCACGTGTTTTCTATTGAGGCCCATCCTCTATAACGATCTTCATCCTTCGACACAACAATACTACCTCCATGATCCAAATCCAAGTAATCCTGATTTCTTTTAGTTTCACCAACCCATAATGATGTAGTTTATTATAGTGTTAGGAACGGTGGCGATGTTGGTATTCCTTAGTTGAAGAGTGGACTTAAAAATAGAGGATTGCATACCTGCACTTCATTGTAGGTTCTTTATCTTATTAGATACTAGGGATTTTATCAATAATGGGTTTTTGTCAATTAGGGTATTTTTTCATGATGTGTGTGAGAAGTTGCAGTGTATTTTTTAGAAATTACAGATTTCAAAGGTCTATAAGTTAGAATGACTGAAATTTGGATAAGACGCGGTGGTGCATATGAGTAACTTTGATTTTTCATACGAGTCATATGCTTCATGCACAGACTGAAATTTTTTTCAAAGGCAGGAAGCCACAATGGTTTGTAAAAGTCATTGGAAAATTCATAAGGGTCATTGATCTAAATTCAAAGGTCATTTGACAAATCATAAGAGTCAATTTTTTGATACAAGAAGTTTTCTAAGGGTCAACTACTTAACAGAAGTTTTAAGGAAAAGATGAATTTCCCAATGATGCTACTGAAACTTAACTAGGATTATGTTGTGTTGTTTTTAAATTCTAAAAAATAAGAACTAATGATTATGGCATGATTGAAGCTGGGTTTGTGGATAATTAAAAGATATCACTACTCTAATATTCTGGAATTTTCAAATGAAAATATTTGAAAATTATAAACTGTGATCGCAGCTAGAGAATTCCAAAGAATTTTTATTTAAACTGAAATGAGTGGATTGGTATTTGTGGAATTTGAGCTCAGGAATGTGGGTAACTGATCCATGTGAATAGTTTAATGAGGAAGCTCACAGGAGATCATGGAGTACAAATCAATTGTGGGAATATTCTGGAATATGAGCTGGTGCTTGATTTTTTAAATTTAATTAATTCTGGATTATTCATAAATGATCGATTAAGAAGTAGATTGGTGAGAACTGAAAAATGAGAGATGAAGAGAAAATTATTGAGGTTGATATTGGGGATTTTAGAAGTGTGAAGAGAAATATACAGAGCCTGAGTATTCAGTGATTCGAAATTGAGAGGCAAAACATCTAAATTCTGGAAGCAATGAGCAAGAATAACTGATCTGGGTTAAAAACTGAATATCAGAGGTTGAAGTTCTTGAATTGGTGAGAACAAACTGATTCTATTTATTTGAAGGCTCTAAGGGAAATATCATCAATAGTGGCTAAAACAGCTCTGAATCTAAAGTGATCTTAATCACCCAATAATGTTTTACATTGTACACTACCGTTGGGTAGAGGATGATACCTCCCATATCACATGTAATTGATAATTTATTCTAGTGACAAATCTATGGTTGGGACTGAAACTGATCACAAAAAAGAGATGGTACCCACTTTTGGATTAAACCTAATAAAATTTTATGTGTCTTGTGTTTCTTTCATTTATGTTCCAATTGGGTAAGGCTGAGATTTAAATTTGAGTGGATTGGATCCTAACATATCACATAGGTTTATTTCTAAAGAAAAAATAATAAAAGAAGTACCACTGATTGAACCCACACTTCTCAGTTGTGCAACCTATTTCTAGATCAATTCAAGTGGTATCAAAGTATACCTAGGTTCCCTCTATCAAATCCTTTCCCTACTGAATATGGATAATCTAAACTCAATCAACAACGAAGTTATTCCTACCTTTTGTTTGGACTCATAGGTTCAAGTGAGAGAGTGAAGAAACATATCAGTAACATTGTATTCACTTTACTATAACTACAAAATCTAGAGGTATAGTAGGTTATCAGGAGAAGAAGAAGAGGGATAAAGAGATAGAACTTCAACTGGAAGAATACCACTCACCCAAGGATGATGGTTGGCACCTCCCAAGGTCCAACCCCAACTACTACCAAGAAGAAATGAAAATGAATTGTGCCCCACCCTACACCACCTATTTATTACCCCCAAAAACTACTAACAACTCTTACCTTCCCATCCCCAAAAACTAAGGCTACAAAATACAGAACTTCCCCTTGAATCCCCACACACAACGGCCCAAACCAACTCATCCCTAACAGCCACAATGGCACACACAGTCATCCCTCACCCCTATTCATAACACCTTTGATGGATAAAACTTTCATGTAAGATGTTACTCAATCTCCTGTCATATGTCCTAGAAGTTCAGGATGTAATTACTATGGGATTTTCACCAATTGAAAAGGATTCTTCAATGTATTTTTCTATAATAAGAAGAATATCATGGTTGATGGAAAAGCTAGAAATTTCATTCTCATAGCCATATTAGACAAAGTGTATATAAAAGTTGTGGGGCTGCAAACAGCAAAGGAGGTTTGGGACAAGCTAGAAAGTATCTTTGATTGAAATGTGAAAGTCAAAGAAAAAAATCTGTAAATATGGATAAGTGGATTTGAGAATGTAAAGATGGATGAAGAAGAAAAAATTCTTGATTATTTCACAAGATTTTAATAAAATAGTCAGCAATATCATAGGCTATGGAGAAAAGATGAAAGAAACCACTATTGTCAAAAAAACTAATGATTAATTTTCCAGACAAGTTTAATCCAAAAATTTCTACATTAGAAGATAGAGATGTTAGAGGGGGATATGGTTTTTAAAGCCATGATAAAACTCAAAATAAAGGATAAAAAGGATGAAGATTCTTGTGAATCTGAATATGAGGAAGAAAATGAAGAATATAATGAGTCCCATGCCAACTATACCCCTCATGGATCTAAATATCCATTGTATTGCAATTATTGGACCTTTCAAGAATCAATTAGAAAAATTTGGTGACTTCATTCTCTCCCTAAACTAGTGCATTCTTGTTTGGTCTTGTCGATATAAGTGACCAAAGTAGAGAAATTCTTTTTTTAAATGATAAAATGGAAAGATAATGCAATTAATAAAATAATTATAAACCTTTTCAGATGCCTAGAATCAAGGATTTTAAAAAAAAAAATTGAAGTATAGAATACCTTGGCATGAATTGTTTTCCATAAATCAAAAATACAAATATGATTATCTGACTTTTTGATGGAATTTTTATGTTACTAAAAACACAAGATAAGGAAAAATATAAATACCAATCATATTCTATAACATGGACACTTTCAAGATAAAAAATCCACCAAGGCTTGACCTAGGTCCATTGAGCGCAAATTTATTACTGGGATGCAAAAGCTTAACCCTGTCTTGGAAAAATTGAACACTGGTGTTTGCTAGAAAATCTAAGAAATGGGGAACCACTTCCCATGCATCAACTTCTGCAGCAGATGATTAACACAGAATGGTAATTATATAGAAAATAAAAAACAGTTTCTTTTTATGTAACTTCAAACCAGAAAACCTCCTGACAATAGCTCATACATCATTGGCTTAAAAACAAAGTGCTCAGACTGGTCAATAATAACCACCTAGTTGGTTTAGTCTTTGAGTAGAAAAGATTTAGGCTAGACAATATTGTTTACCCTTGGGTGGTCCTGATTCTTTAATAGGAAGGCGGTTGTATTCTCATGTGTGTTTGATCAGTCTTTCTTTGTGTGGAGTTTTTTCTTGTTGGTGGTGGTGATATGATTTAGGTGTTGTTTGATTTTTTTATTCGATTCATTATGTTTTTCAGTTGGAAAATTCTATGGAATTGTGTTTTAGAGTTAGAAGATGATGGTGATGTTAGGTTTTTTTTTTCTAATGGTGTTGGATCCTGGAAGTGTGTTGATCTCATTCCATCCCACCTAACTCTATTATAATTTACAAATTCACAAGATAAATCTTGGTTAGGTAACCACATACATGTTATTAGTAGTTGATTGCATTTTTAATATTCATTTTATTTCAAGTAGTGACCTAGAACTCCCTCTTTTCACTTTATTCTCTCCTCTTTTCCTTTGTGTCTCTCTTCCTTTGTATTGTTCTATGATCATTTTTATATAGGAATCTAGAAAAATTCTTATCACAATGTGACACCTTTATTCATGGTGCGACATTTCTCAAATTATATCCTTTCATTGTGAGGCTTGTTCCTTCACATTTAATTCTGAGTCAGCAACCTGATTCAAGAAATCTGGTTAATATCTTATATTTATATCCCTGCAAAATCTAGGAGGATATTTTAATCTTTAGTGACTCAAAATATTTCTTGATGAATGATCTTTTTCTCTATGTTGTGATGTGTACATGGATAGAAATACTATAATTTGTTTATATCCTACTTCATGGCATGAAATATATACAAAAATACAACCAATACCCCTTTAATACCCATTACAGTGCATCACTAACTTCATAGTGCTTGCACCTTCTAAATGATAGCACTACTAAATCTTCCTCAGCCTCAATTCATGGAATCACATGTGTCTTCACAGTGTGACTTCATGTAATCACATGTGTCTTCACAATGTGACTTCATGATCCCTCAAAATCATCATTCTGTATATCGAGTCTTCACGGTGTAACACCCTCATCTCATGATATTGCTTCCTGTAGGGAGTGACACTGAATTATAGCAATAATCTCTTCATGAAGTGGTCATTATCCTCACAGATTGACTACTACCCTTTAAAATAAATTGTACAAAAATTTTAGTAACCCTTATAAAAATTCATATTAAGCTTACGAAGTATGGAATTTTCCTTTTTTGAATCATGTATTACCAATTCATAAAATAATTATACTCACCTAAAACTTGTGGGATTCTATCACAAAAGTGGATTCCCCATGGACATCCACCATAGATAGGCTCATGTACCTTGGTAAGGTTGTGAAGTGACCATAGGCATCACAATGAAACCTCCCTGGTATAAAAAGCTGGTAAAACATTTCCAACCATTCATGCCTTTCTAATGACAGTGTTTCTTCTTTTGAGACCTCTCAAGCATAGTATTCAAAAAACACAACCCAATGATTTGGTGAAGATATACAATACGTGATCTTGAGTACCAAAAAATTTAAGTTGTATATCATTAATATCCACCTTCTCCTCTAAAAAATTATGGTGGATCTCAATGTGTTTCTTGTGAGTGTTGTAATAGATTTTTTTCTATTTTGATATCACTTTTATTGTCTTGTTAAATCATTATTGGATATTTCACCAATTCATTGATGTATTGAAACTAATTACTTATCAATATAATATGTGTATATGTTCTTTTGACTATGGGGGGGTATTATAGTGGGGTGTGGTGGGGGGCAGGGTGGGGGTGGTCAGGGGCAGGGGGTTGCTATAGGGGGTTGGGGGTTGTCAGGGGCAGGGGGGGATACTGTAGGGGGCTGGGGTGGCAGGTGGTTACGGGGTGGGGTGTCCAGGAGTAGGAGGGCTGCTTTAGGGGTGTGTAAGGGGTGGATAGGGGTATGGGATAGGGTGGTAGGGGGTTTGGGGGCTGTTGTAGTGTGGTCTGGGGCCTACTGTAGTGGGGTGTGTGCGCTACTACAGTGGGGGTGGTGGGGGATGGGGGTGGAAGGGGGTGGTAGGGGGTTGTGGGGGCTGTTGTAGTGGGGTGTGGGGCCTACTATAGTGGGGTGTGGGCATTGCTGTAGTGGGGGTGTGGTGAGGGTTGGAGGGTGGCAGGGGGTTTTGGGGGATACTGTAGGGGTTGGGGGTGTCCAGGGGCAGGGGGCTGGGGTGGCAGTGGGGTGTGGGGGTTGTTGTAGTGGGGTGTGGGGGCTACTGCAGTGGGTGGGGGTTGGAGGGTGGGGGGTTGTGGGGGATGCTGTAAGGGGTTTTGGGGACTATTGCAGTGGGGTGTGGGGCCTACTATAGTGGGGTGTGGGTGTTGCTGCAGTGGGGGTGTGGTGGGGGTTAGAGGGTGGAAGAGGGTTGTGGGGGCTGGTGTAGGGGGTTTGGGGTGTCTAGGGGTAGGGGCTAGGGGTGGTAGTGGGGGGGGTTTCCAGGAGGGGGGTTGTCCAGGAGGGGGGGTCTAGGAGGGGGGTGTCCAGGAGGGGGTGTTTATAAATAGTTTCTACAAAGAAGGAATATACAATCAAGAAGAAGGAAGATCATGCACCAAAATATTATCTAATCATATTAGAAAACTAGTTTGAAAAATCTAATCAGATTGATTAAGAATAAAAGAATAAAAATTCTCTACTTTATAAAATTTATAAACCTATATAAACTAATAATAAAGGTAAATTCCAAAAGAAGAACATGATAAAAAATAAAATCTAGCACAACAACATTATGTTTTTTTACATCCCATCTCATCCTTCTTATACTATATATCTTCAATGAATTATTCCACTCTAACCATGTCATATTATATGGTCATTTTGGCCTAGGCTGCTTCACACAGGTATTCTAGATGATCACTACATAGACTACCACGACCATATTGGACTTGTTGTTTCACACAAGAACATGATCATTGAATCATGACCATCATAATGCCCTCTTTGATGGGTGTGTCCTTTCTAGCTACTTATCCATCTTCACCATAGCTAAAACTAGTCTGTTTCCTTTTTTATGGTATAAAATTCTTTCATGATGAACCAATCATGATTTTTTTAAACGTGAAGATTATTTCACATGGAATTTTCAGATTTATAACTTCATCCAATGATTCGTAGATATTTATAGAAAATCTCAATGGAACTCCAATGAGAACCTACTGCATGAAGATATATGGATCGGCACATGAAATATTTTTTATCTATCGCACATTAGTTCAGTTGGAGACCAGTTTTGTTTTCCTATACTTTGTGAATTTATTCTATTATTGTTGGTTATATGACTACACTATTCTTGTTTATTGAGTTATATTCTTTGTGAATTTTCTAATATGTTTTGTTTTACCATAATTTTAGGGGATGATAACTACTTTGTTATACCTTCTGTTGTAGGTACTTTTTAGATGGTTCCAAACTTCTTTGATAGTTTGTCTTATAGGGAGACTCATGTAAGTGAAGTTGTGTGTTTTTTTATATTTGGATTCGTTTAATTCTTAGTATGTAAGTAGCTTTAGTGTATAATTTAATTTATATAGTGAGTACCACATTGATCTTCTGTGTTATAAATAGAGTAACTCATTCTCATTTTGTAACATTGTTTTTAAACCCATGAAATATATTTAGTGTCTGGGAAATTTCACCAATGGTTAGTAGATCCTCTGACCTGATACAAGCCAATGGGTTAGGATGTTAGTAGGGAGGGGGTACTGGTAAGATCAGGGTAGAGGGGGACTGGTAGGGGTTGGGGTAGGGTAAAATAGTAGGTGGGGGACTAGTAGGGGTGGTGGGGACTGGTAGGAGCAGGGGGAGGGGAAACTGATAGGTGGAGGGGGGAACTAGTAAGGGAGGAGGGGACTGACAGGGGGTAAAAGGGGGGACTGGCGGGGGGAGTGGGACTGGCAGGGGTAGGGGAGGGGAAACTAGCAGGGTGTGGGTAGGACTGGCAGGGGAAGGGGGGAACTGGTAGGGGGAGGGGAAACTGGTAGGGGGAGGGGGGACTAGCGGGGGGTCAGGTGCTTTGTAGGGGGGGTTACTGTAGGTGGGGATACTGTAGGGGGTGCTAGGGGGTGTTAAAGGGGGTGCAAGGGGGTTGTCCTGGGGTGTGCAGGGGGTGTCTAGGAGGGGGGCGGGTGTCCAGGTGGGAGGGGGTGTCCAGGAGGGAGAGCATGGAGGTGTTCAAGGGGGTTGTCCAGGGGGTGCAAGGGGGTTGTCTGGGGGGGACTGGTAGGGGGAGGGGGAGGGAAAACTGGCAGAGTGGGGGGGGGGGGGGGGGCAGGACTGGCAGGGGGAGTGGGGGAACTGGCAGGGGGGACTAGCAGGGGGGTTGGGGTCTTTTCGGGGGGGCTACTGTAGGGGTGGGGGTGGGCTACTGCAGGGGGGTGCAAGGGGCATGGGTGTGCAGGGGGTGTCCAGGTTGGAGGGGGTGTCCAGGAGGGGGGGTCGGGGCATAGGGGTGTTCAAGGGGGTTTTCCATGGGGTGCAAGGGGTTGTCCCGGGGGGGGACTAGTAGGGACAGGGGGAGGGGAAACTGGTAGGGGGCAGGACTGGAAGGGGGGAGGGGGGAACTGGCAGGGGGAGGGGAAACTGGCAGAGGGAAAGGGGGACTAGCAGGGGGTCGGGGGCTTTGCGGGGGGGGGGGGGGCTATTGTAGGGGGGTGCAAGGGGACTATCTAGGGGGTGGGCTACTACAGGGGGGTGTTAGGGGTGTTCAAGGGGGAAATAAAGTTGTCCCGGGGGTGAAAGGGGGGTGTTCAGGAGGGGGGTGCAAGTGGGCATGGGTGTGCAGGGGGTGTCCAGGAGGGGGGGTGTCCAGGTGGGAGGGGTGTCCAGGAGGGGGGGTCGAGGCATTGGGGTGTTCAAGGGGGTTGTCCAGGGGGTGCAAGGGGGTTGTCCAAGGGGCGTGGGGGTGTAGGGGGTGTTCAAGGGGGTGTAGGGGGGGCTGTCTAGGGGGTGAAAGGGGTTGTCCAGGGGGCATGGGGGTGCAGGGGTGTGTTCAAGGGGGTGTAAGGGGTTGTCCACGGGGTGCAAGGAGGTTGTCCATGGGGGCATGGGGCTGTAGGGGGTGTTCAAGGGGGTGAAAGGGGGATGTCCAGGGGGTGTATGGGGTGTTCAAGGGGGTGAAAGGGGGTTATCCAGGGGAGTAAGGGGGCTGTCTAGGGGGCATGGGGGTGTAGGGGGTGTTCAAGGGGGTGAAAGGGGGATCTCCAGGGGGTTCAAGGGGGTTGTCCAGGGGGCATGGGGGTGCAGGGGGGTGTTCAAGGGGTGAAAGGGGGCTATCCAGGGGGGTATGGGGGTACAAGGGGGTTGTCCAGGGGGTGGTAGTGGGTTATCCTGGTGGTTCAAGGGGGTTGTCCAAGGGGGCGCTGAATTTTTTTTATGCCATATAAATAATATCTCCATGGTTTTAACCATGGAAGTAGGGGCCTACTACCACAGTTTAAACCGTGGAACCAGGCCGCCTAATGTTGTGGTTAAACCATGGATTTAGGCCCCTACTGCCATGGTTACAACTATGGCACTAGGCCCCTATGGCCACGATTAAAATTGTGGTTGTAGGTAAGACCTACTTCCACAGCGATAGAGGCCACAGCTTTCCGAAACTATGGACATAGGCTATTGCAATGGTTTTCAGGCCTATAGCCATGATTCCAAAACGTGGTTTTAGATGAATTTTCTAGTTGTGTGTCTTTTCAGTTGGGCTTTTATTATGAACCCTTTACTTTCAGTACACACTTTTACTATTACAGTTTTACTACTTTCTTTGCATCTTATTGTTTTCTTGGTCTGTGTGTTTATCCTCCAATGACCCGAAGGCCTTTATTTTTTATTGATTTTGATAATCCACCTTTCAATGGGTGAGTTGGAACCCTTACAAGGCCCGTAGGTGTAAGTATTACATGGCCCGTAGGCCTTAGAGGAATTCATTGCCCGTAGGATTAAAATATTACATACAACCCAGGATAACTACTTGGAACTTCTCCTCCCTAGCATCTTCATCGTGAAATCATCTCTCCACCTTCGCATGGCTGTTCGGCTAGGCATTCCCGTGCATTCACAGGCTTGTCCTGATGGAAGGTGTCATACCCTCTCATTCTTGCAATCCGTTTAACTTCTGCTATGGTGAAAGAACCTTGATCATCCTCCTTATAGAGCTTGTTCCTTATAGGTTGTCTGGTTTTCATTTGCACTAAGGCAGCCCAAAGGCCTTGAGGTGGCCCAAAGGCCTTACTGACTCGAAGGCCTGGGTGGCCCGAAGGCCTTACAGGACTCAGGGACCAAATCGGTGGCCCGAAGCCCCAAACGGGGGCATATTCCCGGCTACTACAGTACCAAATAGTTCCTGCTAAAGAGCTAGGACTCTAATATTTCCGATGAAGCAATAGTGTTAAGTGTTTTGAGTGTGGTTTTTAGTTCATCGAGTCTAGTGTTGGTGCGGCGGTCGACATATCCATACACCAGGACCCTAAATTCTAATTTCTAAATCGGTTCATGAAAATACTAATTATGTGTGTTTTGGAAATATTTCACTTTTGATCTCTTTTGAGTCAGCTCATCAGGTATAACTTATTGACCGCGGTGCAACTGTTTCTTTTCAGGATGCCTCCATGTAAGTAGACAACTAGGAATCCTGAGAGAGTTCATGATGACAGCCCACTGAGCAATGAGTCTTTGGTGTAGGGCCCTCTTACAGCGTTAGCTCCTTCGAGTGGTGCACCAGTAGCACCCCTACCTATTGGGAAGTTGTTGCCACAAGCCCCACTGGCGGACGGTGCACGTCGACTGAGCGCATTGCACGAGTTCTAGAAGTAGAGGCCTTTGATGTTTCGATTCGAGACAGATCCCCAGGTAGTAGATGAGGACTGGATGGAGACTATGCCTAGAGTTTTTCTCCTAGTTGGGACACGAGCAGAGTAGATGGTGATCCTAGTTGATAGTCTTTTCTAGGGAATGGCAAGGAGATGGGGGAGCCTGATACTCTAGTTACAAGACGAGGTGACCCTCACCTGGAAGAACTTCAAGAGCCTCTTCAAGGTGGATTTCATTCCAGCAACACTATGCTCTGTGCATATTTAGGAGCTCCTACACTTATAGTAGGGAAGTGTGATAGTATCCCAATACTCTTCGAGATTCACTGACCTTTCGCGCTACTCCACCGACATGGTATGAGACCCTTTATTCAGGGCCCAGACATTTGATCAAGGTCTCCGGTGGGAGATCAGATCATAGATGATATTTCTCAATATCTCAACATAGGATGGAGTGCTCGAGATATCATTATTGGTGGAGAGATTCTTAGCTGAGCAGGCACCGATGGTGAGAGCCACCACCGGACGATAGGTAGCCGCGTCATCTGCAGCAGTAAGTAGGCAGATGACGCAAAGGTCTAAGTGGGACAGACCTTCCAGAGGATGACCCTAGGATGTAGGGTCGGAGGTATGGAGCTCACAAGGTATATAAGGCTAGCAGAGGAGCAGACTGTGCTTTATGTACAGTGGGTAGAGCCACATGACTTGCGACTGCCCAACCCACAGTACCGATGATCAGCAGACAGTTGAGGGACTACAAAGGAAGAGGAAGATATTCGAGCGAGGAGGTTAGTAGGGCAGTGGATGTGGTAGGGGAGTAGGTCGTGCAGTAGTCAGTGGGCGGGAATTTGAGGTTATACAGCCACCACCTCCAGGTGGTCCACCCTGACCTCAGGGAGCAGGCGGACAGGGATGAGCTCATCTTCAGGAAGCTAAGGCCTATGACCATGGTGCTCTAGAGATGATTCGAGGTACAATATATGTCTACTCCACCCTAAATTTAGTACTTATAGACACAGGTTTCAGTCACTCTTTCATTTCCACGGCTCTCATTCAGAGATCAGAGATTTCGGTAGAGCCATTGGCTTGATACTTACTATTGTAGATTCCTACAGGAGAGGATTCAATGATTACTCACTAGTTCCAGTAGTGTGAGATTACTCTAGGAGGAGAGAGATTTGTATGGTATCTCCTAGTTGTAGTGTCGAGGCCTTACGATGTCATCTTGGGTATGGACTGGTTATCTATGGTCCATGATCAGATCGAATATCTTAGGCGCAAAGTGTTGTGCTTTTGTGATGATGGGATCAGGTTTTCCTTCATCGGTGAGAAGGGAAACTTTGAATCTTAGAATGGAATTTCTCAGAGGAGGGTTCAATTGATCACACATTAGTTGGCTAGCCTTTCCCTCAGAGAATTTAATGTGAGGAGTCCAAGTTATCCTGTAGTGGTGGACCAATATGCTGATGTCTTTCCTGATGATGTTCTGGAACTACCTCCTCACAGATAGGTAGACTTCTACATTGACCTGTACCTTGTGATAGCATCAATATTGACACCAGCATAATGTATGAATTCCATAGAGATTTTTGAGTTTCAGGTACAATTGGAGGACTTGCAAAGGAATGGGTTCATAAGGCTCAGTGTTTCTCGATGGGAATCGTCGATTTTGTTCGCCAAGAAGGCAGATGGGAGTCTAAGGCTTTGTGTGGCCTATCGGTGCCTGAACCAGGTGAACGTGAAGAACAAATATTCTCTATCGAGGATTGATGATCTCTTCAACTAGCTGAAGGGAGCTCGATGGTGTTCGAAGATAGACTTCAGATCAGGCTATCATCAGCTCAGGGTACGAGATGAGGGCATACCGAAGACGGCCTTCAGATGACAGTATGGCCACTAAGAGTTCTTGGTGATGCATTTAGGCATGATCAATGCCCCAGCAGTGTTCATGGGACTCATGAATAGGATATTCTATCCTTACCTTGATCGCTTCGTGGTAGTCTTCATTGATGACATCTTTATTTACTCAGTTTCATAGGAGGAGCACGCCATGCACCTACAGATAGTCATGGATAGACTCTGAGAGCACCATCTTTATGGAAAGATCTAGAATTTTCAATTCTGGATACGGGAAGTCAAGTTCCTAGGGCATGTTATCTCAGAGTCTATAGTTGCAGTGGATCCGGCGAAGATATAGGCAGTGCTTTCTTGGGAGCCACCTAGGAGTGTGACTGAGGTGTGGATTTTCCTGAGATTGGTTGGGTACTACCGGAGATTCATACCCAACTTTTCCAAAGTTTTGAAACCCTTTTCATCTTTGACAAAGAAGGGATATCCCTTTGTGTGGATGGAGAGATACCGGCGGAGTTTTCAAAAGCTGAGGCAGAAACTGACGAGTCCCCCATCTTGAGACTACTGGAGGAGGGCGTTGGGTATGTAGTCTACTACAACACATCAAGGACCAGATTAGTTTGTGTCCTAATGCAAGATCAAGCGGTGATTTCCTAAGGCTCATGGCAGTTGAGATAGCACAAGTAGAACTATGCTACCCATGACCTAGAGTTAGCAGTAGTGGTATTCACCTTGAAGATGTGCCGACACTACTTGAACGGTTTACTGTTTACTCTAATCACAAGAGTCTCAGGTATATATTCTCATATAAGTACCTGAACATGAGACAGCAACGATGTCTAGAGTTCCTCCAAGACTATGACTTTGAGATAATATATACTCTTGGGAAGGGGAACATAGTGGAAAATGCACTTAGCAGGAGGTTTGGTCTATAGTTGCTGAGTGAGGTGACATAGCAGCTAGCCGCATTGCAGTTGTCCTTTTTCGATAGTGATGGAGTATCTTACCTCCAGTTTATGACAGTTGTAAGAACCTGGATCTTCTTTTCAGGTATGTTTTTCCTTTTCTAGTCGTTTTTGAGAAAAAGATGAAATTCTGGAAATTTTCTAAGTACAGGTCGTGTACTTTATGAGTACACATCGTGTACTACCTTGACATATGAGGACATGTACTGGACATGTAGTATCCACACACACGGCTGTGTGGGAGTGAATTGGAGGCCGCTTAAATCAAAGTACGGAAATGGTGATTACATGTCGTGTACTTAAAAATAAAACATTGTGTACTTTCTTTTTTTCATTAAACGCACCGGGGTCACGTCTAATTTCCAGAATGCTCTTCTTTTAGGACTCGTTCGACTGAGAGATCCATATGACCATGGATCTTCGATGAACCCCCGAGAGTGCATCCGTCCTCCAAATCAAACAACGTCGATTGTGTTGGAATCACACTGGTGAGTTCTCTCTTCTCCTAGAGAACCATCTTCTGATTTCTCTTCTCTTGTGAGATATCATGGGTTGAACGTTTTAGATTTTTTTGTAGATATTAGATGTTATAAGGTGATTCAATCCTCGGGGTTCACATATATCAATATCCTAACACCAAGGTAGGTGTTTTGTGCCTTTCTATTCAAATTCTTTGAGTATTATGTACAAATTCCACCAATACCCTTGAACGGGGTATTGCGTGTTTACCATTTTACCCTTGTTGATTGTTTTCCATGATCGCATGCTTGTGTAGAGGTTATTTGGATATGAATAGGGTTGATTGATATGTTTGGATTTATTGACCGTGCATGTTCTATTTACGAATGATTGATCCTATTTAGCCAGTTTGGCTACCTTTCCTGTTTTCCATGCATGTTGTAGTAGGATGGAAAGTTTGTATTCTGACATTCTTGATATGTGGTAGACTGGTTATCCAAGTAGTTCTATTGGTTTACTTTGTCTATATTGCATTTCAATGCTTATTGACCTATACAGGGTCGTGATAACCTGGTGTAGTATACTACAAGGGGAATTGACCGAGTGAGCTTCCTCAGAGAGTCCTTGAGAAATTTAGACTATAAGGGGAATTGACCATGAGAGCTTCCTCATAGAGTCTTTGTTTTACTTTGAATTACCTTTATTACTCTAGGCTATAAGGGGAATTGACCGAGTGAGCTTCCTCAGAGAGTCTTTGAATGACCTGGGCTATAAGGGGAATTGACCGAGTGAGCTTCCTCAGAGAGTCCTTGACCTTGAGGATATAAGAGGAATTGACTATGTTAGCTTCCTCATAGAGTCCCCAACTACCATAGGCTATAAAAGGAATTGACTGTGAGTGCTTCCTCAGAGAGTCTTTATGAATTCTTATGACTGAACCAGAGGGGTTAGTCCGAATGAACTACCCAGAGGGTTTCTTGTACTTATTAGGTAGGACTAGAGGGGAGGGCTATGAGTACTTCCTAGAGGGTTACCTGTTTGCGGTTTAGCTATTTGTTTCACTATTGCTTGATATTGAAACTATGGATTTTTTACTGCTGAGTACTTTCCTATTTAATATTTTCTGTACTTTACATACCATATATTCACTGACTGTTAGGCACAAATATTCAGGTGGTTTCCTAATGGGATTTAGTCTCAAACCCTATTTGGGCCATGCTTTTGGGCCCAAACAGATTATATTGTTGCAGGTATAGATAAGGTAAAGCGCCCTTCTACTTCAGGTACTTGACTTGTTGTGGAGTAGGGGAGCATGGGACCAAGCTAAGGCTTGCGATGCTGAGGAGCTGTTTATCTTTTTCTTTTGTACTTTGGTTTAGGACTATTTGTATTTCCAACATTGTGACTTGTTTGGATGCTTTCCTAGACATATGTATCATGCATCATTATATATATATATGCTCCAGTTGTTTATTATTCTAGTCTTAAATTGTGTATTGTTGTTGGATATTTACTACTTCCTCTATTGTGTGTTGTTTACTTCTGTTGTATACTCTGTCAATGAGGGAATAGTTTCCCCACTATCACATCTAATCCCTCGTTGCTATTCGGATGCCTCTGGTATGCGGGGAAATGCACTCAAGGCCATGTGACCAACCGGGTACAGGGCACCTCTGGGGGGCTTCTAGAATCGGGACATTATAAAGTGGTATCAGAGGAATTATTTTCTCTTGACTTACTGTTTGGATCCTTTATCCAGGGATAGGATGGAATGGGTACTTGGTAATAAGTTGTGCCCAAGAGTAGCTAACTCGTGTACAGGGAAAATCCAATCTACCTCGTTAATGTAATTTTTCTGGTTTTGCAACTTTACGATTGATTTGATTTTCACCGTTGGGTGATTCGTATGTTTTGTGCTATTACCGTTAATATTATTGAGGTTCTATTTCTGTCGCAACTCGATGAGATGAGGGTATTCCATCTCATGCATCATATAGTAACTTTCTATAAATCACATGTCATGCATTTTTTCCGTGTCATCTAGGATGAATTAGTAATTGCATGTTGTTGTGATAGATTTTGTGTAGAATATGCATACTATTGTGATAGATGCCTTGATAAGAATACCTATTGTTTTGATAGGGTATTTTTTGTGTAATGTTTTGTTTGAGTGAATGACAAACTTTGGTTCTTGAGGTGTTATGGGCCCTCATGGACCAGAATTTGGTGGATCATTGCCTTTTTTTCCTTGTTATAACATGTATAAGATGCCAAGATTTGATTTTCGGGGAGTATGGGCCCTCATGGATTGGAATTTGGAACTTTGCTATTTGTTTCAATGTTTTTCTGGGTTCCGGAGTAGTTTCTGAGGCTTACTGTCCGGAAAAACCCAGAATACATGCCATGTAGTTTTGACTACATGCCTTGTGTTCTTCTGGTTGGAAAGAAACTGTTTTTATTAAGTACACATCATGTACTTTATATACACGTCGTAAAGTCTCTAACCATGTTATAGGTCATGTGGGCAGAGACACGGGATAGGGAATCTCTTGCGGGAACATGCCGTGTACCTGTTGTACACACCGTGTAGTGTTGACCCTGTGTCCGCCCATGTAACTAACAACACAGATGGAAAAACCTTAAGCTATACACACCATGTTAGTATTGAACATGTCGTGTAGTCTGAACCAGGTACCCAGACATGTCACTAACCACTCGGGTCAGTGTTATCCTTTCATGAACACGCTGTGTCCGTCTGGAACATGTCGTATAGTGTGAGTAGTGTGTCAGGTTGTGTCACTAACAACACGGGCTAGGTGAAGCGTGTCTCGTACACACTGTGTCTATCTTGAACACGTCGTGTAGTCTTGTCTTAGGAGATCCTTGTGGCTTACCCGTGTAGAAAGACTCGGGCAGGGAAAGGGGATTCAAGTACATGTCGTGTGTTAAGACAACACGCCATGTGTTTTGGGTGTTACATGACCATTTTAGGTAGGAGTACATTCCCATGTAAATGACTTAAGGGAACACGCTATGTAGGAATTGTACACGTCTTGTAATCATGTTTTGTAAAACTTTAATGATTTATTTATCATGTTCCCTTCTTACACTTCTAGTTCTCAGTCCTTGAAAATCTTGTTTTAAGGTGTGCACTTGACCTTGCAGAGTCATTCCACCGAGACATCCTCTGGTTATGCGCCAGTTTCCAGGCAGTGATCAGACACCAAACATGGATGATTAGGGACTTCCAGTAGATCCTCCTATCATTCCAGTCTTGGAACCAACCATTATACCTAATACAGGTGTTGATGCATAGTTCATATAGGTCTTTTTGAGGATGATGCAGACCTTTTAGGGAGCGCCTCCTCTTGCTCTGTCAATGGAAGAATTGACGCGGGTCTTCCAGCAGTAGCACCCTCTTACTTTCTCAGGGGATGGAGGACCCTAGGCTATAGAGTCATGGCTATAAGCCACACTGGTGATTTTTGAGCATTTGGATATACCTTCAGAGAAGAGGGTGAAGATTGCTACCTACATGATTTGAGATTCCTCCAAGAGGTGGTGGGATGTGATCTCACAGGCGGGACTCTAGCAGAATATGACTTGGGATGAGTTTCAATGTATATTCTACGATTACTTCTATATAGATACCTTGAGGTTTGATCGATCCTAAGAGTTCATGATTCTATAGTAGGGTACTCTTACTATTATAGAGTATTCCTCTCGCTTCACAGAGCTGCAGCGTTTCATGCCTATTCCAGGAGGTGATGAGTTGTTCCTTGCATAGAAGTTTGAGGATGGTCGGAGGCACGACATCTGATCACAGGTGAACATATTCAGGTTGACTTAGATATATTATATCATCAACTAGGAACTAATCATAGAGCGTAATCTGAGGGACTCTAGAGCGATGAGCCAGGGTGGTTCGGCATCCAGAGTTAGTATCCCTCCTCCTGACAGCAGGAAGTGTCGCAGGGAGTTTGCACGAGGAGATCAGAGTAGGTGGGATGCATCTTCTGGTAACTAGGTGGTGTGATAATAGTGTGGGAAGAGTGGGTATATGAGTCCACGTTTCCTGAGAGACCCACTCGAGTACCGATCTTGTGGAAAGATGGGTCGCCTTCAGCACTTTTGTCAGTTCTTCTCACCAGCAGCTGGTGATAGGGGTTCTTCTATGACCTCACATTCAGGAGCAGCACCACCAGTTTCTCACCAGTCTGGGAAATGGAATTCTTCTGGCTATTTGGGCCGAGGTGGAGGTCATGTTCATGGTAGTCAGTCGTTGTTTCTTCAGCAACAGTAGGGTGGATCAGTTCAAACTGGTCAGGCAGGGTCACAGGGTCGCGGCTTAGGCCAGACTTTTGCAGTGGAGTAGACCCAGTAGGTGCAGAATCCCGAACCCTCTACAGTTCAAGGTACGATCTTATTAGCCTTAGTTGTATATTCTGCTATTTTCGATACAGGGGCTTCCCATAGCTTTATGTCTGTTACAGTTGTGGAGATCCTTGTCCTCTGCATTATTTCCTCTACCGATATCTTGATGCTAGACACTCCATTGGGCACTAGAACGGCTAGTGTACGTTAGTTCAAGGAGTTCCCACTAGATGTTGGTGGATTTCACTTTTTATGGGACCTCTATGTCCTAGGGATGATAGGCTATGATGTCATTCTTAGGATGGATTGGTTAGTTCCATTGTAGGAATTCATCAATTGTTATCATCGTAGGGTGAGTTTCATATCACCAAAGGGTGAATCCTTTCTTAATAGGGGTGAATGGGATGTCCAGGTGAGCAGAGTGGGTCCAGAGCATCATGGGTTGGGAGGAGTTATAGTCCAGATTGCTAGTCTATATCTGGATGACCAGGGGACTTCATAGTTAGATTTAACTCCAGTGGTGGATCGTTTCAGAGATGTCTTTCCAGAGGACTTTTTAGGTTTGCCTCCAGAGCGTGAGGTAGACTTCTCGATTGATCTTATTCCAAGAGTGGCACCGGTGTCTATTCCTCCTTATAGGATGGCTACACCAGAGTTGCAGGAGCTCAAGAAACAGTTTGAGGAGTTGCAGGCAAAGGGTTTCATCCGACCCAGTACTTCTCCTTGGGGTTCTCCTATCCTGTTTTCGAAGAATGCAGACGAAAACCTCAAGCTTTGTGTGGACTATCTTAAGTTGAACTATTTGACGATCAAGAATCGGTATCCCTTTCCAAGGATTGATGATCTCTTTGATCGGCTTCGAGGATCCCGTGTGTTCTCGAATATTTAATTGAGGTCCAGTTATCATCAGTTGCACGTTAGACCATCAGATATACCTCTTACATCCTTCCGGAGTAGGTATAGTCTATACGAGTATATGGTTATGTCGTTCGGTCTCACGAACATGCCCGTAGTTTTCATGGCACTGATGAACCGAGTGTTCCATCCATACTTGGATTCCTTCATGGTTGTTTTTGTGGACGATAACTTGACGTAATCTCACACTTGACACGACCATGCTACCCATCTTGAGATCATTTTGAGTACATCAAGGGAGCATCAGTTATATTCTAAGCTCTCAAAGTTCCACTTCTGGATGGATCAGATTCACTTCTTGAGTCATATTATCTCAGAGTTAGAAGTATCAGTAGACCCAGAGAAAGTGAGAGCTATAGTTTCTTGGGAGTAGTCGAAGAATGTCTTTGAGGTGTGGAGTTTTCTAGGGCTGGTTGGATACTACAGACGTTTCATACAGGACTTTTCATGCTTAGCAGCACCGCTGACGGGTCTTACTAAGAAGGGTGTGAAGTTCTTATGGTTATATTCTTGTGAGTTAGCCTTTCAGGAGCTAAAATGGAGGTTGAATTTAGCACTGATACTAGTCTTTCCATAGCTAGGAAAGAGCTATACTATTTACTATGATGTGTCAGGTATCGGGATGGGAGTTGTGCTTATGCAGGGAGATTGAGTCGTTGCATACGGGTCTCTCCAGTTGAGGCCACATGATAGGAATTACCCGATGCATGATCTGGAGTTCGTAACTGTTGTCCATGCCCTACGTTGTTGGAGATATTATCTTCTGGAAGAGAATTTTTTGGTTTTCACTGACCAAAAAAGTCTCAAATACATCTTCACTCAATGTGATCTAAATTTAAGACAGTGTAGGTGGGTCGAGTACCTATAGTCCTTTGACTTTGAGCTTGACTACACGCCTAGGAAGGGAAATGCAGTGGATAATGCGTTGAGCGGGAGGACTCAGATACAGGCAGTTCAAGTGTCCAGCAGTGAGTGGAAGCTTATGGCTCTATTCTCTGAGATGCATTTGGAAGTGCATGATAGACAGGGGTAGACTTTTCTATCTTCTATAACTATTACCTCTACTCTTCTTGATCGAGTTCGAATGAGGCAGTTATCATATTCTGAAGGCCTAGTCCTAAGGGAGAGTGTGTCAGGAGAGGACCCTATTCCGGATGAACCATAGTTAAGGATGAGATCTTGTTTTTCTAGGGGCGCGTATGGGTGCCATCAGACATACGCGAGGAGCTGATGCGGGACTTCCATTCCTCAGTTTGGGCAACTCATCCTGGCGTCACCAAGATTTATCATGATCTACACCATAAGTATTCATGGCCAGGTATGAAGAGGGATGTTTTTGGTTTCATCATGAGGTGTTCCACTTGTCAGTAGATGAAGGCAGAACATCAGCGACTAGCAGGGCTTTTACAGTAGTTACCCATTCCTGATTGGAAGTGTAATGACGTCATGATGGACTTCATGGCCAGTTTTCTGAGGCCGCCTCGAGGGAATGATGTAGTTTGGGTTGTCATTGACAGACTCGCGAAGGTTTCTCACTTGTTGCTGATCAAAGAGACCTTCAGTGTTGATGAGCTGGGACAGTTGTACATCTGAGAGATTGTACATCTGTATGGAGTTCCTCACTCTATTGTTTTAGACAGGGATGTGCGTTTTACTTCTTAGGTCTGGCAGGGGATTTAGAAGTCATTGGGTACACAGGTGCTTTTGATTACAACTTACCACCCCCAGACAGATGGCCAGTCTGAGCGTACAATTCAGGTGCTTGAGGACATGCTCCAGGATTTCATTCTGGATTTTAGAGGTTCTTGGGAGAAGCATGTACCTCTTTTGGAATTTTCCTACAACAATAGTTTTCAAGAAACTATTCAGATGGCACCTTATGAGGCTTTGTAAGGTAGGTCATGCTAATCACCCTTATATTGGCTGGAGGTAAGAGAGGCAGCTTTGCTGGGACCTCGTCTTGTTCAGGAGAACATAGAGCATATAGAGTTGATTCAGAAGAGGATGGCTACTGCGCAATCTCAAAAAAAGTCTTATGTTTATCAGTGGAGACGACCTCTGGAGTTCGAGGTAGGGGATCAGGTTTTTCTGCATGCCATGCCGAGTTTGGGACATAATAGGATTAAGAGACAGGGTAAGCTTTCGCCGAGGTACGTCGGGCCATTTGAGGTGTTAGAGAGAGTTGGGCCGGTTGCCTATCGGTTGCAGTTACCTCAGAGGTACCGAGCTATGCATGACTTCTTCCATGTTTTTCAGCTCCGACGTTACTTTTCAGGCCTGTCTCGTGTTTTCCAACCCAAGGAGGTTGAGTTGGAAGTGGATCCATCCTTTAAGGTGCATCCAATCAAGATTGTGGATCGAAGTACAAAAGTTCTCCATGGCCGGTATGTTCCTATGGTACAGGTGCTTTGGAAGCATGGGCGAGTACAGGATGAGACTTGGGAGAGGGAGGCAGATGTACGATAACAATGGCCAGAACTGTTTGGGGTTTCGTAATCTACATCACGCTAGGGAAATTCGAGGACCAATTTCTTTAAGGGGGGAAGTTTGTAAGAACCCGGATCTTCTTTTCAGGTATGGTTTTCCTTTTCTGGTAGTTTTTGAGAAAAAGAGGAAATTCTTTAAATTTTCTAAGTACACACTATGTACTTTATGAGTACACACCGTGTACTGCCTGGTCGTAGGAGGCCGTGTGCTGTCCATGTAGTAGCCACACAAATGGCCGTGTGGGAGTGACTTGGAGGCCACTTAAAGCGGAGTACAGAAACGGCGATTACACGTTGTGTACTTCAAAAGTACATGTCATGTACTTTATTTTTTTCATTAAATGCATCGGGGTCGTGTCTAATCACTAGAACACTCTTCTTTTAGGCCTCGTTCGACCGAGATCTCCGTACGGCTGCAGATCTTTGACAAACCCCTGAGCGTGAGTCCATCCTCCGAATCGAACACGGTCGGTTGCATTGGAATCGCATTGGTGATTTCTCTATTATCCTAGAGCACTATCTTCTGATTTCTCTTCTCTCTTGAGATATCGTGGATTGAACATTTTAGATTTTTTTGTTGATCTTTGAAATTATAAGGTGATTCAAGCCTCAAGGTTGACATATAGAGATCTTATAACACCAAGGTAGGTGGTTTGTTCCTTTCCGTTCAAAGTCTTTGAGTATTATGTACAAATTTCACCTATACCCTTGAACGGGGTATTGCGTGTTTACCGTTTTACCCCTGTTAATTTCCCGGTATGCTCACATGTTTGTGTTGAGGTTATTTGGATATGAATAGTTTTGATTGATATGATTTGGATGTATTTCCCATGCATGTTCTGTTTACGACCGATTGGTCCTATTTAGCCATTTTGGCTGCCTTGCCTGTTTTCCATGCCTATTGTTGTAGGATGGAAAGTTTGTATTTTGAAATACTAGATATGTTGTAGATTGGTTATCCAAGTAGTTCTATAGGTTTAATTTGTCCATATTGAATTGCTATGCTCGTTGACCTACACAGGGTCGTGAGAACCTAGTGTAGTAGGCTATAAGGGGAATTGACCGAGTAAGCTTCCTCAAAGAGTCCTTGAGCACTTTAGACTATAAGGTGAATTGACCATATTAGTTTCCTCATATAGTCTTTGTTTTACTTTGAATTACCTTGATTACTCTAGAATATAAGGGGAATTGACTGAGTGATCTTCCTCATAGAGTCTTTAAAAGACCTGGGCTGTAAGGGGAATTGACCGAGTGGTCTTCCTCAGAGAGTCCTTGACCTTGGGGATATAAGGGGAATTGACCATGTGAGCTTCCTCAGAGAGTCCCTGACTACCTTAGACTATAATGGGAATTGACTGTGAGTTCTTCCTAAGATAGTCTTTATGAATTCTTATGACTGAAACAGAGGGGTTAGGCCGAGTTCACTACCCAGAGGGTTACTTGTACTTCTTAGGTAGGAGCAAAGAGGAGGGCTGTGAGTACTTCCTAGAGGGTTATCTGTTTGGGGTTTCGCTATTTGTTTTTCTATTTCCTGATATTGAAACTGTGTATTATTTACTTTTGAGTACATTCCTATTTACTATTTTCTGTACTTTACCTGCCATATATTCACTGACTGTTAGGCATAGATCTTCGGGTGGTTTCCTACTGGGATTTAGTCTCACACCCTATTTAGGCCATGATTTTGGGCCCAAACAGATTATATTACTGCGGGTATAGATAAGGGAAAGCACCCTTCTACTTCAGGTACTTGACTTGTTGTGGAGCTGGGGAGAATGGGACCAAGATTAGGCTTGTGATGCTGAGGAGCTGTTTATCTTTTTCTTTTGTACTTTGGTTTAGCACTGTTTGTATTTCCAACATTTTGACTTGTTTGGCTGCTTTCCTATACATATGTATCATGCATCATTTTATATATGTGCTCCAGTTGTTTATTATTCTAGTCTTCCGTTGTGTATTGTTTTTGGATATTTACTACTTACGCTATTGTGTGTTGTTTACTTCCACTGTGTACTCTAGAAATGAGGGCATAGTTTCCCCACTATCACATCCAAGCCCTCACTGCTAGTCAATAGCCTCTGGTGTGTGGTAAAATATGCTTGAGGCCATGTGACCAACTGGGTATGGGGTGCCTCTGGGTGGCTTCTGGAACTGGGACATTACAACAGTTACTCCCCCACTCCTTCAGTGATTCAGGAAGGCATAGCTTGGGTACATTGATTGTGAGGCCCGATGTGCTCAGATATCCTCAGGACAGGCTCCTGATGGATTTTCTGAAGGTGGGAAGCACTTCATCCTCTTCAGAGGATGCACCATGGTGTTAGTGACACTACGAGAGGAGGAGTTCGGGACTCAGCTACATTTGAGCACCGCCTTTCATCCTCAGATAGATGGTTAGATGGAGCAGACCATACAGACACTCTAGGATATGCTTCGTTCTTGTGTCCTTGATTTTGGTCGTAGTTGGGAGGACCACCTGCCACTAGTGGAGTTTTCTTACAACAAAAACGATCACTCCACCATCAGTATGGAGCTGTTTGAGGCCTTATACGGGTGACCTTGCATATCACCTCTATGTTGGACATACCCCTGGGATTCAGGACTTATGGGTTAAGAGTCGGTATAGGCTACCATGGAGAAGGTGTAGATCATCCAGGATAGGATGAAGACTACACAGAGCCAGTAGAAGTCTTATGATGACAGGAGACAGAGACCCTTAAAGTTTGAGGATGGAGACCATGTCTTCTTACGGGTCTCACCCCGATGAGGATTACAGAGGTTTGGTCGGGGCGGCAAGTTATCTCGGAGGTTCATCGGACCTTTCCATATCCTCAGTAGAGTAGTCGAGGTGGCGTACCATATAACTCTTCCCCCGCAGATGCACCGGGTGCATAATGTTTTCCATGTGTTGTAGATAAGTAGGTACGTGTATGATCTATTTCACGTTATCGACTGGGGAGAGCTAGACATCAATGATGGGGTGACGTTTGTGGAGTTCCCTATAGAGATAGAGGATTGACATGAGTGGGTTCTTTGTTGGCGGTCGATTCCTCTGGTGTGAGTTCGTTGGCAACACAGGAATCTCCAAGAGAGAACCTGGGAGAGGGAGTCTCATATATGTGCTTAGTACCCCCATTTTTTCCCCTAGTTTGGTTGTAGCTTTCAGGGAGGAAAATACCTAATGTGGGGAGAATGTAAAGACCTGGAAATTTCATATAATTTTTTTAAAAATTATATGGGATTATTACGAGTTAGTAAAAATTCACGACGCTTGATTCTGAGGTCTGGTGTGCCCGAAATGGAATTTTGAACTTTTTTAAAGGTACGTTCAAAAAATGTGCAGGCAGCATTTTCTAACTTTTGAACTGGTGATCGGATTAAAAATTTTAGGGCACTATTGAATCCGTAGTGCCAGGATTTTCTTAAGGGAGGCTTAACTTTAACCATAGTAGGTCGGGAGAAAAGTTAGTTTTATAGCTTTTTAAATATTAATAAAATAACATAAAATTTTTATTTTATTTTGCTACCAACGGTTGAGCGGTGGTGGCCGGACCACTGAGTTGTCAGGCCATTTAATGTCTTGACTCTTTAGTTTTGTAACCACACCGTTGAGATTAAGAGGTTCATTCATTAATGAACTTCATTAATCCCTCGTTGCGTTAATCACCCATCCTCTCTATTTAAATGAGGCTCGGTCCTGGGTTATTGAAACGGAAGTGAGGAACCACTGACGAACTGTTGCGGCGTCTTCCACCGACAAAGAACGAAAGCTTGGATGGCAACGTTGGAGGAATCGATCTAGGATCGATGAACGCTAACACCTTCATCAAGCGTGGATTCTTCTTCCACAATTGTGACGTCACCTCTGATTCTGAGGTAGGTATTTTGTTTAAATTCAAGTGAATTTGTTTCTTTTCCTCATTTTTGAAAATAATTATGAATCGCAGAAGTATTATAGTTTATCTATGTTGAATTAATTTCTACCTTCTTATTATGATGCTAACGTAGAAGTCATGGGACAAAATAACAAGGCTCGGAGCCTCCGCCACTTTGGTTTTGTCGCATTATTCATGGGAGAAGTTTGAACTTGATGGAAACTTGAATCCGGGAGTCATCCGGTGATAGCAGCATCCTGGGAGGCCCGTAGGCACTTTTCGAAGGGAAAATGGACCACCAAAGCTCACCCAGTGGCCTATGGTGGTTCCACCGGCAAGGCACTAGCGGGCGACGACAGCGCCCGACATCGGTCGGCAGCAGTGGTAGCAGCCGGTGGTCGGCCCTTGGTCGGCCGTGTTGGCGTAAGGCGGCACACCGTCACACGCTGTGGTGAGGAATCTGTGGCTTTGAAGCTGCGACAGAGGAGAAGGGGACCCACGCCCGCCATTGCAGAAAACTGAACTGCTGAAAGATGTTTAGGAAGGGGGGTGAAACCCCCCGTGCGGGCCACCCAGTTGGGTGCCACTCCAACTAACGGGCCCGACCACCCGGCAGGCCGCACCCAGCCGAGGCAGATCGGGATGGCCCAGCCAGTTCGGGCCAGGTCGAACCCAGTTCAGATCCAAACCGGGTTGGGTCAGCCCAGGATGGGTGGGTCGGGTTGGTCTGGTCGAGTTGGACTGGACCCGGACCCTCTTCTGTCCAGATATGCTTAAAAGGTCGTATCTCACAAACCAGATGTCTGTTTGGTAAACTGTCTATGGAGATGGAATCCTTGGAATGAGATGGTACTTTTGAGATACTTCATCTGAGTTTTAGAGAAAGTTAGTGTATGGTCAGGTTGGATCGAACCTGAATTCAATCGGGCCCTCAGAACTAAAATGCTTATAACTCACAAACTGAGCATCTGATTGATGCGCAGTTTGTCACGTTGGAACCCTTACAACATGGCAGTCCTTTGGGTTAATTCTTTGTGGTACATCGTAGCAGTTGAGGCATGACTGATATCTTGAGGAGTGGTTACTATGGAACTCAAGCACACCGAGTACGGGGAATCCTGTGGGTAGTTTTCAATTGAAGAGTGAACTTGTGTGGATCAGCATCATAGCGACCTTGTGTGGATTAGAATCATAGATACGCTATGTGGATAAGAATCATAGATACCCTATGTGGATCAGAATTCTAGCGACCCTGTGTGGATCAACATTCTAGCGACCCTGTGTGGATCAGCATCATAGCAACCCTCTGTGGATCAGCATTCTAGTGATTCTGTGTGGATCAGCAGTGCGCGAGCCGATGAGGATCATCCTTAGAGAAACCCATCATGGATTAGTGACATACAACCCTATGTGGATTTACAATGGAAAAACTCCTTCGTGAATCAATTGTGGAAACTTCCTAATGGAATAAAATGATATATCATAAGACTAATCATCTTTATTCCTGAACTCTGAGTTGTATACCTGGTTTGAGATGAGTCTTTTTCTTTGTTCCTTTTGATTGAGATCGTGCTTTGTGGTTTTCCTTTCTGGAATTCTGAGAGACCTTCAGGGGTATTGAGGTCCTTACTGGGTATTGTTATACTCACCCTTGCATGGGCTTCGCCCATACCTTGTTGTGTCTTGTGTAGACGATGAGCAGTTTGGCTGAGACCTTGGGAGCTAGGACCAGGTGGTACACAGAGGTGACTGGTTGATGAGGAGAGCTGTGGAGATGAGATGTACCTACCCTTCAGGTAGGATCCTTGGTGGATGACTTTAGGATTTGTTTTTTGTTTTATTTTTATCTTTTCAATTGGGATTGTATTCCAACCCTTTTACTTTCAGTACTCACTTTTACTACTGTAGTTTTACTACGTGGTTTGTATCTTGTCGTGTTCTTGGTCTATGTGTTTAGAGGTTTAAAGGAAATGCCTTCCCACTTTAAGGGATATTCCTTTCTGGTACTAGTAACAAACCCCTGGTATATGGAAGGTGGGCTTGGGGTAGTCACGGCACGGGCCCCGGGGGACGGGTCGTGAAATTAAGGAACTCCTAATGCCACTATTATCTCCAGAAATAGCACTATAAATTTTGTATGTGCATCATAATGCATTCAAATTTTCAAATTTGATAACCTATTAACTACTGTAGAAGTGTTGAGAAGGGTCGAAAAACAGAGATAATATGAGTAGACACTAGTAATATCCTCTAAGAAGAATGTTCAGGAAAACAAGTTATTTAATGTGATTAATAATTAAAAATTATAGAAAAGTAAACAAATATTTAAAAACAATTAATTAAATTAACTAAAACTATCTAAGCAAGCTAAATTAATCTATGGAATAAAGTCAGTAGAGATGGAAGTGTCAGAGTTGTGACATCCGTTCAGGTGAATTCAATGCCAATTATTTAATTCCCACATATGAATATTTATTTACTTAATTATCATTGATTCCAAATTTAATCAAAATACTATTAGTCCTCATTCTATAATGTTAGATAGTATTATAATTTTTACAAAAATCATCTGTCATTTCATTCTCTGCCCTGAAGAATAATTTGTGCATCGTTGTAGCATAGAATCACTTGGTGAAATACCAAAACCCATTTCTCACAATGTCGAAGTATCTATCTATGTCGGGTTCACTTGCATAATATTACTTATTAAGAATCACTCGTGAAAATTATAATTCACACAAAATATTAATTTTTCAGTTAATATTTTTATTTATTCATAATTCGATCGTTTGCAATTTAGGATTCTCTCACGCACACGATCGACTTCCAGATAAATAAATTCTCTGATGGTCTCTCATCTATGATTACTTATTAGGTATCACACGAACGGGCACCAAAGAAGGTGTGAAGACTCCAAATGATAGTTAATTCAAATGAAGATATAATTAATTAAATAAACATCCAACTAAAATAAATAAATTTAAAAGGAAATCAAACATGAAAATAATATAAGGCATGCATACACCGTTACTTTCATCGAAACTTTGACACCAGGATTGTTAGCCAGAAATCACAGATACACAACACATAAAATGATCAACAGAAGTCACCATGTATGTTTCTATGAAAAAATCACTGCAAGATATCAAAAATGATCACAAAATAACAATCTTCACTCCACTGGTCACCACATTATAGAAAAAATGATTGTGTCGGTCTTCACTCTCTCCACCGTCAATCTCGAGAAGAAAAGCGGATCCAACGCATGCAATGACTTCACACCCAAACCAAAGTTGCACTAATAAATTGCACCCGCTTGGAGTCGCAGTGAATATGAGGAGGCAAGGCAGCACCGCTAAAAGGGTTTTGAGTGGGTATGGTTGATGGATGGTGATGATCAGGTGAAGGAGAGGAGATGTCCACCTGGTTTTGTTAGTCAAGGAGTTGAAGAGGGAGGGGTCGATCGGCTCTGATGTTCCTAGATAGTGGATGGAGGAGAGTTCAGAGGGATGTTGAGCCACCTACTGTAAGATATAGGTTGACGATAGTGGTTAGGTTGTGTGGTGTGGTTGTATATAGTGGGGTTTTTTATATAAATGGGTTTTTTTAAATTTTTTATATAAAAGGGGTAGGGGCATGGATATTTATAAAAATGGGTCTCAAGATGCGTGAACCATGTTCATGCATCTTAGGAATGGAGAGATGCATGAACGGGGTTCATGAATCCTCCACAGTCGGGATAAAAGATGCGTGAAGTCCGTTCATGCATCTACCCTCACCAGGAAGCGTGAACGGGGTTCACGCATCCTTTGTAAACTTTAGGAAGGATGCGTGAACCCCGTTCACACATCCTACAAAAAGTTTTAATTTTTATTTATTTTTTTATTTTTAAAATTTTTATTTTTATTTTGTTTTGTTTTGTTTATTTATATATATATATATATATATATAAATATAGAAAACAAAAAATTTTAGTAGAATTTATCTGCTATTTAATATCCAGCAGTACTGTCATTACAACAGTCTGGATTCTGACAGACACCCTCACCCATGGCTCTCTTTTATAAGAGGGCTAGCCCAGGAAATCCTTCTGCATTTACGATATGGGATTCAGGCTCTCTCTTTCCTCCGCAGAACATTCTGCATTTCCGATGTGGGATTCTGTTTCAAGTACATGACTTTGAAAGACTATAAAATACAAACTATAAGAGAAATATAAATGAAACTTAAAACATGGATTAAAAATATAATAAATTTTTTAAAATAAAAATAATTTCATAAAAATGTTGATGAATAATAATTTATAAGCTTTCAAAGCCACCAACTTGAAACTTAAAAATGTTTCAAATACGTGTCTTTGAAAGACTATAAAATAAAAACTATAAAACCAATTTTAATGAAACTTAAAACATGAATTAAACATATAAGAAATATTTTAAAATAAAAAGAATTTCGTAAAAAATGTTGATGAAAAATAATTTATAATCTTTCAAAACCACCAACTTGAAACTTAAAAACGTTTCAAGTACGTGGCTTTGAAAACCTATAAAATAAAAACTATAAGACCAATATAAATGAAAATTAAAATATACATTAAACATATAAGAAATAGTTAATGATTAATTAGTTAATTAGTAATATAATTATTAATTAGTTAATAATTAGTTAATTAGTAAAATCGTTATTAATTATATAATAATTAATTAGTTAATTTGTAATATAATTATTAATTAAATAATAATTAATTAGTCAATTAGTAATATAATTATTAATTATACAATAATTAAGTATTTAGTAAGTAATATAATTATCAATTATATAATAATTCATTAGTTAATTAGTAAATTAGTAATATAATAAATAATTATAATTATTCATTACAATTATTAGTTATTAATTATTAATAATTAATTATATAATAATTAATTAGTTAATTAGTAATATAATTATTAATTATATAATAATTAACTAATTAATTATTATATAATTAATTTTTAAAAATTAATAATTATATTTCTAATTAAATAATTAATTATTATATAATTAATAATTAATAAATATATTACTAATGATAATTCGTAATTATATTACTAATTATAATTAATAATTACATTACTAATTAACTAATTATTTATTATATAATTAATAATTATATTACTAATTAACAAATTAATTATTATATAATTAACAATTAACAAGGGGCAGCATGCCACTAAGGAGCAGATTTCTCTTTATGCTTCTAGTGGTGCCCTGATTTGTGCTGGTAATGCAGGTTCTCAATCTTCTCATCATGTGTCTGGTTTGGATCCATTATAAGGGCCTTCAAATAAGGCTGTTGATGGTGGTAATTCTATGAAGCCTAATTTCTTCACTATGCTGGATTCCATTAATTCTCTGGACTTTGAAAAAGTTTACAGGGAGAGCAGGAGTTGAAAAGGTAAGGAATCTTTGTCTCCTATAGTTACTAATGAATCTGGAATTGAGTAGGTTCCTTCTGGAGTGGTGCAGATGAGGCATCACTCCGCTGAACATGTGTGGACTGGTGAGGTGCGGACTGAAGAGGCTCAAGACATGGCTCCGGTGGTTGATGTGGATCACAAGGATGATGCAAGTGATGGTCTGGTGCAGATTTTTAATGCAAGTGAGGATTGAAAGACTCCTAAACAGTGGAAAAAGGGAAGGCATTCAAGAGGTAGAGGCGGACCTCGTGGACGGGGTCGTGGAAGAAAAGGATAGTTGTATTATCGGCTCTTTTATTGTGTTGATGGGGTTAATCCCCCTACTACCTATTTCTTTTCTTTATGTAATGTTTACTCTTTTAATAAAATTTTTCGGAGGCCATGGGTCTCTCCATGGTCTACTATTTGCAGTAAAATTAGTATATATTTAATAATTAATAATTATAATTAATAATTATATTATTAATTAATTATTGTATAATTAATACATATATTACTAATTGACTAGTTAAGTATTATATAATTAATAATTAATAATTAATAATTAATAACTAATAACTAATAATTATAATGAATAATTATAATAAATAATTATAATTACTAATTATATTACAAATTAATTAATTATTTATTTTATAATTAATAATTATATTACAAAATAACTAATTAATTATTATATAATAAATAATTAATAGTTATAATTAATAATTATATTACTAATTAACTAATTAATTATTATATAATTAATAATTAATAATTACAATGAATAATTATAATTAATAGTTATATTACTAATTAACTAATTAATTATCAATTAATAATTATATTACTAATTAAAATTATTAATTATTATATAATTATATTACTTATTGACTAACTAATTATTGTATATTAGTAAATAATAATTAATAATTTTAATTAATAATTAATAATTATATTAATTATTAACTAATTAATAATTATATTACTATTTAACTAATTAATAATTAACTATTTCTTATATATTTAATCCATGTTTTAATATTCATTTATATTGGTCTTATAGTTTTTATTTTACAGGTTTTCTAATCCATGTACTTGAAACGTTTTTAAGTTTCAATTTGGTGGTTTTGAAAGCTTATAAATTATTTTTCATCAACATTTTTTACGAAATTATTTTTATTTTCAACTATTTATTATATATTTAATCCATGTTTTAAGTTTAATTTATATTTGTCTTATAGTTTTTATTTTATAGTCTTTCAAAGACACATATTTGAAACATTTTTAAGTTTCATGTTGATTGCTTTGAAAGCTTATAAATTATTATTTATCAACATTTTTTACGAAATTCTTTTTATTTTCAACAATTTCTTATATGTTTAATCCATGTTTTAAGTTTCATTTATATTGGTCTTATAGTTTGTATTTTATAGTCTTTCAAAGTGACGTACTTGAAACAGAATCCCACATCGGAAATGCAGAATGTTCTGTGCAGGAAAGAGAGAAGCTGAATCTCATATCAAAAATGCAGAATGATTTTCAGGGTTATCCCTATTATAAAAGAGAGCCTTGGGTGAGAGTATCTGTCAAAATCCAGACTATTGTAATGGCAGAACTGCTAGATATTAAATAGCAGATAAATTCTGTTGAAATTTTTTGTTTTATATATATATATATAAACAAAACAAAAACAAAAAAATTAAAAATACAAAAAAAAAATTCTATAGGATGCGTGAACCCCATTCATGCTTCCTCGTGAGGGTAGATACATGAACGGGCTTCATGCATCTTTTATCCTGACTGCGTAGGATGCGTGAAAGTCGTTCACACATCTCTCCACGCCTCAGATGTGTGAACAGTGTTCACGCATCTTGAGACCCATTTTTATAAATATTTGTAACCCTACCCCTTTTATATATAAAAAATTAAAAAACTCATTTATATAAAAAAACCCTATATAGTGAGAGAGATGGTTCGACTTGGTGATGTGGGTGAAGGAGGATATTTGCTCGCCAGATGGTGGAGGTGTTGTCTCCTCTTACAGCATGAGGAATATGGTGTGCCGCTGGCAGGAGGAGATGGACTGGGGGTGCACCTGAAGATGGAGGAGGGGTGAGAGAAGATGGGTTGACCCCCTCCATTAGGGTTTCGAGTCACCCCTCTTGTTGAACATAGATAGTTGCAGCGGATCTGCAAATTTAAAATAAAAACTCAAAATCAAAATTTTAAAATAAAAATCTAATCTAATTATCTAAAAATATAAAAAAAATTATGAAATTAATAATAATAATAATTAAAATAATAATAATAATAATAATAATAATAATAATTTAATGTCAATAACAATAATAATAATAATAAGAATTAAATTATATTATATACATAAATTACACTACTTATATAAATAAATATAATTAAAATATAAAGTTATGAATGTAAATACATACATGCATACATACATATATATATATATATATTCATAGGTAATTAAATAAAAAAAATGAAAATAATATTACTACTATTAAAAAATAATATAATAAAATAATGATATAAAATAATATATAATATTAATATAGAAAATTAATATAATTACTAATAAATATTAATAAAATAACAATAAAACTTATATTATTGAAACTAAAAATAATGATATAGTGTTATATACAATATATAAAATTAATATAAACTAATAAAAATACTAAATTATTAATATTAGTATTTAAATTAACTTAAAATATCAAGAAATCAAAAATACTAAAAAACACAAAGAGAACCTAAAAACACAAAAACAGTTATAAAAATAATTAAAATTAAATTAGAAAATCATAAAATTGTTAGCAAAATCCATGTGCATCACTCTCTGAGACTCATCCCGCTTTCACTTATGCGCTGATGAAGAAATCTAGCTACCGCCCACTGAAAGAACACTACTGAGACCTATCTTGCCTCTCAAATCTACCTTGGTCATAGCTTCCTTGTCAACGATCTCTGAATAGGTCAATAGACATCAAAGAATGATCATAGATCTCATCTCTGGCCTTAATCCCATCTTTAAATGTTGAGCCTTGAGATAATCATTTTCAAGTAGATTTGAAGAGAGATGAACTAACTCAATAAATATAGAGGCATACTCCATCACTAAATAATCACCTTTCTCTATCTTTAATAAATCACGGGCCTTCACCTCTCTCAAGGTCTCTGGGTAGAACTGTTAGTTAAAAGACACCTTAAAAGAGGTCCAGATGAGATCCTCATGCTTTCCCAAAAGCACCATTGGCTCCCACCACTTCCTACCTGATCCTTTCAGTACATACATGGAAAAACCCACTTTATAGGTCACAGGGGTCTCAAAAAACTCAAAGATCCATTCAATATGATTTAACCACTCCTTGAGCTCATTGGGTCCCTTGTCACCATGGAACACTGGTGGATTTTTTCCTCAAAAATTCCTAAGCATGGACCACGGTCCTTGTCTGATCATGACCACCCACTTTACCCAAGGCATGGATCATACGATTCACCAACTCCACCAAACCTGCATCAACATGAGGGTTTGCCTTTGGGGTACTCTCCATTGCACCCTCTTTATGCCTAGAAGAGGTCCTTTTGGGAGGCATTTTCTACAAGACATAGAACACAATTGCATCAAGAACTATTCAACCTCACACACGTCAAAATATCCAAAATAAACCCCCAACATGTGTATCAACAAGCAATACTAACATCACAAGAAACTCTAAACAAGAAAGAAGGCAAAAATAAAATATTTCAAGCATTTCCCCCACTGAACAGTTTTACCACACAGTTTGGAAAATCATATTCCAACCATGTGGGTGTCACTGGAGTTGGAGGCAAGGCCACAAGGGGTGCACACAGTTACTACTAACCATGCACACAAACCATACACCTCATCCAGACCTCCATGTTTCATCCCTGAAACTCAAATTGGCCCTCAGGCTTACCTCGAGACTTGCCTCCAACCCGAAAAAACCTTGATATATCATTAAAACAACTCAAAACTGGGTTCAAGACAGAACCACAATCCCAGACCACCCATGGTGACTTGAGGTTTAACAAGAAGAAGAGTTGTTCACGCACTCCCCCGTTTCTACCTCTTAAGTTTTGATAGTACTGGCTCTAGTCTATCACTGACTCCCAAATAATGAGGCCTCTGATATCATTTTGTAATAAACCAACCCGGTTCAACCCAACACATCACCAAATCCAGCTCACCACATAGCCCAAAGTGCATTCCCTGTCACCACGAGCTGGAAAAAAGCATCGTGAATTATCAATTATCACTTGAGAATGGTTTCTCCACTTGTAAATAAACATGGCCCATCCATAAAATGGGATGGCTACATCGCTAATATCATATTCAATAGCATAACATAAGAAAATACCATAAAAACAACATACATCATATAAAAAACAAGCCATAATAGGACATATACATGATATCTCAACCAAATCCTAAAACCAAAAAGGGAAGAGGAAAACTAAACAAGGCCCAACAGATACAAAAATACCAAAACAACTCCACAAGATCCAATACCTGCAAGACCACATCTCCTCCACAAAACACTAGATGATGTTAATCAAGAAGAGCCACCCTAGAACATGGTGAATTTTCCTTTACCGGTGTCATGTAAAACAAAATATGAAAACATCCAAAGGCCCAATCAGGGTGTGAGGCACGAATCCTGGTAGGATAACACCATGAATCTATTTAACACTTTTACCCATGAAACCAATAAACTATTTTGAAAACATTTTCAAACCAAAACAACTTTGAAAACATGCCATTTTAAAATACACCTTTAAGAACACTTTGGTTTTCCATTTCATAAAAAACTAGTTTTCCAAAAAAACTTCTGACATGGCTCGAATAAATAAACATATCCATAAGGCATAACTTTCTTAGTATAACAAAAAAAAGCATAACAAAGGGTGAGCATAACATCAACATATAAGAACATCACACTATAGAAATTTCGACTATTTGTGACGAGTCAATTGTGATGGGCGTAGGGCCCATCACAAATAGTATGTAGAAAAAGACTATTTGTGATGAGAATTTTAACTCGTCGCAAATAGTCCATAAAAAAAAGAGGAATTTGCGACGGACCATCGCAAATACCTTTGGCACGCCATGCATGCATTAGTGTGGGAAGAGTATTTGCGATGGGTCCTATTGTCAAAAATAATATTTGTGATGGGCAGTCGCAAATAATGTGTCTGTAGGATAATATTTGTGATGGGACCCATTGTAAAAAAACTATTGTTTACCTCTGCCTCAATTAATGAATGCCTAAGTATTTGTGACAGGTCTCGTTGTAAATACACGTATTTGGGATGGGAATCTCGTCGCAAATGATCTAACCTATATATACCCCCCCCCACCGAATTTTTTTCATTCAAAACTTTTCTAAACTTCCCTCGCATTCTCTACTCTGATATTTCTTTGTTTTAAATTTTTTAGAGTTTGAAACGTTACAAGGGATCAACTTTCAATATTTACATACACCAAAAGATCCAGTTTCAATATTTTTATTTTTTTATTTTTTTTATTTAACTTATTTTATTTAATATTAGTGATAATTATTATTGATGAGCATTAATTAGATTTAATTAAAATTAATTATTTTTTTTGCATTAATGTTTTAGAACTATTTTGTTATAATTTGCATTAATGTTTTTAATTAAAATTAAATAGTTTTAATTTGAAATAATTTATTTAATTTATCTGTAATTAGTAATTATTAGTAATAAACTGTTATACATTTATAGAAATTAATGTTAATTAGTGATAGTTAGTGATAATTAGTACTAATTAGTAAAAATTAATAATAATTAGTAATAATTAGTAATAAAAATTAATCATAATTTGTGGTAATTTATAAAAATTCATGGTAATTAGTAAAAATTAGTGGAAATTAGTAATAGTTAGTTAAAATTAGTAATAATTAGTGGTAATTAGAAATAATTAGTAAAAAATGTATAAATTAGTATTAGATTGTTAAAAACTAATAAAAATTAATAAAAATTAATGTTAATTAGTTATAATTAGTATAAGTAATAATTAGTAAAAAGAAGTAATAATTAAAAAATAATGATAATTAAAAAAATAGTAATAATTACAAAAGAATTGGTAATAATTAAAAAAATAGTAATAATTACAAAAAAAATAGTAATAATTACAAAAAATTAGTAATAATTACAAAAAAATTAGTAATAATTACAAAAATATAGTAATAATTACAAAAAAATAGTAATGATTTATAAAAATTGTAATAATTAGCAGTAATTAACAATAATTAGCTAATAATTACAACAAAATAGTAATAATTACAAAAAAATATTAATAATTACAAAAAAATAGTAATAATTACAAAACATTAGTAATAATTACAAAAAATTAGTAATAAATAGTAAAAATTAGTAAAAATTAGCAATAATTAGCAACAATTCTGAATAATTAGCAATATTAGGAATAATTAGCAATAATTATCAAAAATTTGGAATAATTAATAATAATTAGCACTAATTAGGAATAATTAACAATAATTAACAATAATTAGGAATAATTACTAATAATTAGGAATAATTAGAAATAATTACTAATAAGTAGAAATAATTATTAATAATTAAGAATAATTAGGAATAATTAGAAATAACTAGCAATAATTAGGAATAATTAGGAATAATTAGCAATAATTAGCAATAATTAGCAATAATAAGCAATAATTAGAAATAATTATAAATTATTATTGTTAATTAGTAATAATTAGTGTCAATTAGTAATAATTAGTGTTAATTAGTAATAATTAGCACTAATTAGGAATAATTGGAAATAATTAGGAATAATTATAAATAATTAGGAATAATTAGAAATAATTGGCAATAATTAGGAATAATTAGTAATAATTCATAATAATTAGGAATAATTACTAATAATTAGGAATAATTAGGAATAATTGAGAATAATTAGGAATAATTAGGAATATTTTAGACTAATTAGAAATAATTAGGAATAATTAGAAATAATTTGAACTAATTAGAATTAATTAGAATTAATTAAGAATAACTAGAAACAATTAGGAATAATTAGCAATAATTAGGAATAATTAGAAATAATTAGGAATAATTAGAAATAATTATAAATAATTGATAATAATTACTAATAATTAATAATAATTAGGAATAATTAGGAATAATTAGGAATAATTAGCAATAATTGGGAATAATTAGAAATAATTAGAAATAACTAGCAACAACTATTAATAACTAGCAATAACTAGAAATAACTAGTAATAACAAGCATTAACTAAGAATAACTAGGAATACCTAGCAATAAGTAGCAATAATTAGGAATAATTAGAATTAATTAGAAATAATGAGAAATAATTAGCAATAATCAGCAATAATTAGCAATAATTAGTAATAATTAGAAATAATTAGGAATAATTAGGAATAATTAGGAATAATTAGGAATAATTAGCTATAATTAGCTATAATTAGAAATAATTATCTATAATTAGCTATAATTAGAAATAATTACTAATAATTAGGAATAATTATAAGTAATTAGAAATAATTAGAAATAATTAGGAATAATTAGCAATAATTACTATTAATTAGGAATAATTAGGAATAATTAACAAAAAAATCTTTTTTTTGGATTGTTTTTTTCTTATATCAAATTAATCATAAAAAATTAATTATTTTATATTTTTTAGAGAAATATGGAACAAAGAAGTCGACAACAGTCATTATTAGATGATTCCACTTATATAAATCATCATAGGAGTCCAAACAGTTCTAGTATAGATCCTGTATATATTGAGGGTGTTGAAACTTTTTTATTATTTGAATAATCAAAACTAGAATTTATTTCAGAAGGAAAAATTAAGTTTCCACGTAAGAAATGTGATCTGAGGATGTTTGACACATTTAAAAACATTGGGGGTCATATATTGTGTTTTGGTTTTTGAACAGATTATATTTTTTTGTATCAACATGGTGAATGTAGTTCCAGAGAAGATACTAATAATTTGATTCCAGATCCATCACGGTTTCAAATTTTAGTACATGATGTGGTATGTCCTTCTTTTTAAGAAACTTAAACTCAAGATGATATTGATTTAACTCTTGAGCTGAAACCATCTCAATTTTATGAGTTGTCGAGGTCTGCTGAGGATTCCTTATATCCTGGTTGCAATATAATCAAATTTAGTGCGGTTACAAAATTTATGCTTATTAAATAAAATAATGGAATGTCAAATTTCTATTTTGATCTAATATTCTCTTTGGTTAAAACACTATTACCTGAAGGAAATGTGTTTCCTCTATATTTCTATGAGTGCAAGAGGATGGTTCGTAATATGGATCTTAGTTTTCAGAAGATTCATGCATGTTCAAATAATTGCATCTTATATTATGGTGAAATGATTCGTTGCATATTTTTCCTACATGTGGACAATAGAGGTATAAAGAGGCTCAATTAGAGGAGTTTGGATTGATTCATATAAAACAGTTGAGGTATTTCCTACTTACACCTAGATTGTAGCATTTATTTATGTCTTAAAAAATAGCATCATTGATATCATGGCACAAAACCTATATTTTAACCGGTAAAAGATTAAATCATCCATATAATGGTGATTCATGGAAATATTTTAACTAGTTCTATCCGTATTTTACTTGAGAAGTCCAAAATGTATGATTGGGTATTTATACTGATGGTTTCTATCCATTTAGTTCTTACGATAGTCAATATTCTTATTGGACTGCCTTTATAAATCCGTACAATTTACCTCCTTGGATATTAATGAATGCGCCATATATATTTTTGACCTTATTAATTCCCAAAAATATGAAAAATAATATTTATGTTTATTTGAATTCATTTATTGATGAGTTAAATTTATTGTGGAGTAATGGTGTCAGTACATATGATGTTGCTGCGGGAAAAAATTTCCTACTGAAAGCTGCATTAATGTATACAATTAGTGACTTACCATATATGGAATGTTATATAGATAGAGTACACATGGTTCAACATCATTTCTGTATTGTATGAGAGAAAACAAAGAATTTGTGCTCATCAATGGAAGAAAACCTTGTTTCTTCGACTATCATCACATATTTCTTCCAACTGATCATCCTTTTAGATGGAACATATATCATTTAAGAAAAAGTCATAATTTAAAGAGATGTAACTCCAGCAATGATCTCAAGTATGGATTTAAAATAATTTATCTCTTAATTACCTCCCATTACATTTGGACCAACTATAAACCAATATAAAATTAACGGCTTTGGGAAAGAACACAATTGGGTAAAACATAGCATTGTTTGGGAGCTTTCATACTGGTTTAATTTGTTGGTCTGTCACATGTTGGATGTCATGCATATTGAGAATAAATATTTTGATAATATATTTTATACAGTTTTGGATACACTAGGTAAGACCAAAGATAATGTAAAGTAATGATTAGATCTTTCCCAAATTTACAGGCGACCAGAACTTAAACTCTTTGAAAATGTCAGATCATAGAAGTTAATGAAGCCAAAATTAGCTTATACAATTTCCAAAGAAAATAAATTATTATTTTTTCAGTGGATTTCATATTTGAGACTTCCAGATGGTTATGTTTCCAATTTGGTCAGATGTGTCAAAATGGTCATATTACCATGTTAAAAATTCATAACTGCCATGTTATAATGGAAATACTTATACCGATTGGACTAATAGGTTTGTTGAATTCTATGATTTGGGATATGATAACATATATATCATATTTTTTCTGAGATGTTTTTGTGGTGAAAACATACTAAGATGCAATAAGTATATTGTAAGAAGATGTTGTTTTAGTTTTATGTAAACTAGAAAAAATATTCCCACCAACTTTCTTTGACTCAATGAAACATTTGATATTACATTTTCTACATGAAGAAAAATGTGGAGGTCTGATATAGTTCTGATAGATATACCAATTTTTTATATTCATAAAGAAATTGAAGAAAAAAGTATATAACAAAGCATCGGTTGAAGGATCAATTACAGAAGCTTATTTGTAGGAGAAAATTTCTTTTTTATACTCTTATAATTTTCAATCTGTACATCCCTCAAAACATAACCATATGGGTCATAAATAGGGAAATATTGATGATGAAATGAACATTCAATTATAATTTTTTAATTTACCCAAACTTAGCTTTGGTGGAATTTGTGAATGGTAGATTTCAGATGTTGAACATCACTAAGCACATACATATGTTCTTCTCAACTATGAAGAAATAACACCATTTGTACTATGAGTGTTCCTATAAATTATTCTATAATATTTGTTACAATAAATTAATATTATTTTATTTTTATATTATATGATAATCATATCAAGAAACGGTTTCAATAAATTAAAATTGTTGCTCTTGAAGAACATCGATAAAATAATTTTTCCTACTGATTTTAAAAACTGGTGAAATAAATTATTTATGGTTTAACATATAAAATCAATTTATTACATGTTATATTGAAAATTGTTTTACAAATTTTTAGGTATCTCAACATGCTGATAAAATTGATAATCAATTGTGTGTATTGAGTAACCCACAATCCAAAATGGTTAAATCTTATAATGCATATGTGATGAATGGTTTTCAATTTCATACACGTGCATATGGGGAATCAAAAAAACAATGAATAGTGGTGTTTTCTTGAGAGGATCACATCATAGATAAATTGAAGTTGAATTTTATGGTATGCCGGAAGAAATAATTGAACTGTGTTATCTAGGACATAATTACATAATAATTTTTAAATTTCAATGGTCGGATACTGAGAGAGGATTGTGTGTTCATATGAGCCATGGAATCGTTGATATTAAATATAAAATCCTTATTTAAGTAAATGAAATATTTTTTTCAAAAATATGACACATAAAATTTATTATATAAATTAGTATTCTACTTCAAAAGATTTAAGTGATTGGTGGAGCATAATAAAAATGAAATCGTAGGGAAATCAGTTTATTAAAAGTGAATGTGGTTCTACTAAAGTGCAAGGAATTGAAATTTTTCAAGAGAATACTCCAAATCCATATTTTCCATAAAGAGATGTGAATATCAATAATGACACCCCATGGTTAAGGGTTGATGGTGACAATGATGTTATTAATGTAACAAATGAATTTTAAATGATAAGAGATGATGAAACTGAAACTCCTATGGAAATTGTTGATACTAAGGAGGAATATAAAGATATTGACATTGTCATATATGAATATGAGGATGGAGATGACTATTGACATAGTTAAATGTAGGTTATAATCATATATAATATATATCTATATATAATAGTTTTTTTCAACTATTTTCTAACAAAAGCTATTAAATATTTGTTAACAATAGCCATTTCATGTTTCATATGGACTCGGATCTATTTCTTGAGTTAGAGGGGGATAATATACCTAGTGACAAGCATGATTTTGGATCATTTGACCCTCAGACTATTGGTGGTTCACTGAAAACTCAGAGGGGTCATGGTCTTGTGAGATTGATGATTCCTGATCCTATCCCTGAGTGACGTCCACATCTTGTCTTCGATCCATGCATGTAAAGGTATGTTTACTTGTGTATTTTATTTAGTCTTCATTAATTATAATTAATTTATTAATATAATAATTGTTTTATTATTTTTTCTCTTTTCTCACAGCTTTTCACATATAGTTATTGGATAGGGGAGTGCTATATTGTGGAATTATTTTTATGGAGCATGAGTTACATGGGATCAGATTCCTATTGATGTTCAGTGCCACATGTACGATCATTAGATGGTACGTAAATAAATAATATTAATTTTTAAATTTATTTAATTAATAACTTGATATTATTAATTATTTATAGGGTTTATGTATCTCATCAATGATAATATGTGTGACTCTATCTGGGAGGTATGGGAGGATTGTATGTGTCAGCGTTGATGTCAGTTTTTGCGCAATTTGAGGAGGATAACAATGAGGAAAGCAGGAGTCATAGAGTTTGATCAGTCTTATTACACCCACTAACCTTATTACATCTCATCTTAGGTTTGGGATGGATTATGTTCATACTGTATGGGTGGTTGTTTTTAGAGGAGATCATCAGTAGGTCAGAAGAACTAGGGGAGACTGGAGGTGACACATCAAACTGGTAACTGTACATTCAATACGCATAGGCACCATATGGTAAGTAACTTTTTTAAATAATTTATATAACTTTGAATCTAAACTGTATATTTTATATTCACATAGGTGGTCGAATAGCCTGATATTACAGAGTTCAATGTTTATATGATGATATATAGTGATCTTATCACTGAAAAGATTAGAGGTGGTCACCAGCGTCAGATTATGGTTAGTATAATTTCTTTTTGAGTTTTAAAATTAACTACAAATAATATTTTAACTATTTTAATTTTAAATTGTAATTGAAGGAGTCATAAGAGGTTGTGATATCTCAAACATAGATTAAGAGTCAGGTCGAGGCTGAGAATCAGACCAGTACAGCAAGATTTGATGAGGTGGCATGGATGAAGGCAACCCAGTATGCCTTCGAGAAAAGTTGAGTTGTTGGTATTAGCTCTCGATTAACACCTGGGAGTTATTATGGTACTATTTTGATGTCATCATGCATCTCGAGAGGAGCTTGTAGAGAGTCATCGTCATCATTTTCATAGTATGAGGAACAACTGCGAGCTTAAGGTGAGCTTATAGAGAGTATGCGTAGGGAGGAGGAAGAACTCCATCAATAGTAGCAACAATAGCAGGAGGAAGATATGTGATAATGGAAGTAGTAGAAGCACGAGCAAATGATAGAGTACATGCGATGTATGACTCAAGGTTTGGGAATGGAGTTCCCTCCTCGAGCTCCTTTATCTCCTCCACATGACCCTCCCCCTCAGTGACTTATTTACTTTTTATGATAAACATTTGAATGTAAAACTTTTTTGTAATATTTTTATTATTCCATATATTTTAATTTATATATAGTGAATTTTTTATATTGTTGCGAATATTGTGTTTTTTATTATTTTATTATTTTTATTATTATATTATTTACTTATTATTTTTATTATTATTTATTTATTTATTATTTTTATTATTATATTATATTATTTATTTATCATTTTTATTATTATATTATATTATTTATTATTTTATATTATTGCGAATATTATTTTTTCTATAATTTTATTATTTTAATTATATTTTTACTAATTTTATTAGTTTTTATTATTTTATTATTATTATCATTATTATTATTATTTTATTATTTTATTATTATTATTATTATTCTATATATTATTTTTTATTTATTTATTTTATTTTATTATTATTATTATTATTTTATTATTTTATTAAATTTTATTAATATTAATTTTTTCTTTTTTCTTTTATTTTTTTAGTTTGTTACAATGGCCATGTCACAAATACTTATTTTTAAGAAGCCGATTACAAAAATTTATCTGTGACGGACCCGTCGTGAAATGGTTTTTTTAAAAACTCGGATAAACTATTTGTGACGGGATGAATTCCTGTCAGAAATATCTTTATTTATGATAGACCATCACAAAAAAAAAGTATTTACGATGCCATTTTTAGAGAAGGGGTAATTGCGATGGGACCCTGTCACAAATGACCTTTTGTGATGGGATTTGTTCGCAATTTTCATGTCACAAATGGTTCGATTTCAAGTTGTGTCAATGGAAAATGGACAGAATATATCTCATCACATTAAAATGGAAATAATCATATGAAAAAATAATATAAACCAATTCATCATGAGTAAAGTGAACCTAAGGGCTCTAACCATCAGGCCTAACATGAGTGATTAAACATGTATGATAGCTAACTAAGAAAATTGAATCTCTCACAGACTTCTCTGGGGCCAACATGGAATCTCTTACGGTCTTCCTACCCCAAAGTCTCTCATGGTCCCTTAGAAACCAAAATGGAGGCTCACACAATCCTCTCTCTAATGTCTCACATGGCCAATCAGAAAAACCTAAATAGAATCTCACACTGTCTTCCCTCTGAAGGCTCACATGGTCCCTCAAAAAAACCCATCACTCACACTCTAGTTAACCCACGTGTTACTACATGCTAACACATCCACAAGAAATTTACCATACCAAACAAGCTATAACATAATCCATTTCCTAAAAAACATGCCCAATTTTACCCAAATACCTTTTTACAAGGTAAAAAAATTTCTAAAACCACTTTATAAATAATTTGAAACCCATAAGAACCCTTTGATCCATTCTAACAAACACTTAGTAGGCATACAAGCCACACCCATTTGGAAAACCCCCTTTAAACACCCAAATTTCCAAATCAATCTATGAAACACATCAAACATGAAATACACTATAATAATAAATCATTTAAATTAAAATATAAACAAAAACCCAAAATAAATTAAATATTTAAAGGTATGTCGGGGAAAACACCCTTAAAAAGAGACCTGCCTTGAATTCGGTCTAAATATCATCACCCTTGATGTTGCCCACCCAGACGAGGTATAAAAAAGCCTCACACACCTAATACACAAGAAAACAAACCAAAATTTCTATTACATACCCTAGATTCATCCAACACCACCCCTAGAGCTCCACATCTCTATGAAAATGGAGGAAGAAGGAAGAAGAGGGTTAAAGGAGGAAGAAACCAAGGAGAAATTGACTTACCTCAATCCATACACCAATATATCTAATAGAAATCCACACAAAAGGATAGTAAATAATCTTCAAGCTAAGGGAGAGGGTTGTGCACAACAAAGAAGAAGAAATAAGGGTCAAAACCCTTAAAATTGATAGGTGAAATGGTAAAAGAAACTTTTTAAGTGACCTGGATAGGCCACATGGTTAGGAAAACTATGCGCCAACCAGCAAGTACCACTGTCCACCCAAAAAGGGTCACATAGTTTGTTCTGGGTGTTCGCATAGTTTGAAAATTGTGCTAAAATTTTGAAAATCCCCATTTTCAATAACTTGAGTTACCTTTCATGGTTATCCACATGCTTTGACAAACCATGCGTTAACCATGTTCCTTGTTCTGTCTTCCCAAAAACTCTCTGTTTCAACCCCTGACACCTGGTAACTCCAATAACACACTCAAGAGTAAATAACACTCAAAATAAAACGTACCAGCAACCTAGAAAGTGTCACACATAATAGCTCTTTAAATCATTCCCATGTTTCCCTAGTGTATTCACCGTCCACTTTTGAAAATTTTTGGATATAGATTCTAAAATTCCATGTTCATACTAGTGGAAATAATTTATCTAGGAATTTATTATCCATCCCATCTCAAGTCATAATGGATTTTGCAGGTTGACTCTTCAACCTATCCTTGGATCGATCTGGTAAGTATAATGGGAATAACCTTAGTATTATTTCATCTATAGGAACCCCCTAGTGTTTAAAGGTATCATATACTTATAAAAAATTGGAGATATTTTCATACAGATACTCATTTGAAGCGCACTAAATTGCCCCATGTTATGGGTCATCTGAACGAGACTTGGATTGATCTCAAGAATGTTCTATTGGATACGAGGTAAAATGATGCTTTGTTTAGAACCATTTATGGATGAAAATGCATAGTTCATAATGGTGTGAACTGGTAACAACGGTTGTACTTTGTATTATTTTTTTGTTCTACGAACTAGCCATTAAAAGCATTATGAGGAGCAGGGTCATTTTATTTGGCCATAGCTGAATAGAATCATGCAGACAAGTACCAATAAATTTTAGGATCAAATTCAAGTGGTTCTTGAGATTCAACACTCCTAAAATGAGTTATGGGAGCTTAGATCATACACTGGTGGTTTTTCACATCAAAATAAACAAGTCCGCACATAAAAATAAAATAAAATAAAATAAAGAGTGAAAAGGGTGAAGTAGTCATGAGTTCGATTTTTAAGGTCATCATGCCTTTCCTTGGTAACAGTGCTAAAAACTTGACACACCTATGTAGTGTCGTTACTTCCTCATGGTGTGTCCAAATTATAAATTTATTATTTTTCTTGATCTAATACTACTACAAATATTTATAGAATAGAAAAAGAATAGAGTTAATACCACAGGGGAGGAAGAAGGATCAATGAGACTTAGAAAAGTCTTCTAGAGTTGACTCTTCATTGTTGTTAGGGTAAGGTTGAGTAAATTAAGAGGTTTGACTAAAATACTATAGAATAAGAAGGGATTTTGAATAAATTTTAGGGTATTTTTTCAAAATATGTCATCAATTTAACCATGGGGTAATCCAAATTTGTTGGCTGCAAATCTGTCCTAAAAGCATCAATTTACTCAGGTCAAATTAATTGATTATATCCAAATAAATAATTGTACCATGGTCTCAAATTATTTACCAATCTAGTTGAATTTATTACAAATCTTAAATCATAAGAAAAATTAAATCTATTGGACATAACTCAACTATATAAAGTAGATTAGGGTTCCTTCTATGTAATTCCCAAGATAGAGTTCATGAAAAAGGATATAATTTAATTGATTTCCAACCTAATTCCTAACCATTTAGATTTACCAAATTTATATTAATGATTAATTAGCGCTCTATCCCATTACTCTCGATTCCTTTCCTCTGTATATTTAGTCATGCATGGTGGAGTGGGATTCCATCACGTATGAAGAAAAGGGATCGAAGGAAGAAATAATGATAAGAATAAACCAAATTTAAAGCAATATAAATTGAAACAACTTACTTGAAATGAGAATAAACACTTGTAAATGATGAATATAATTGAAATCAAACCAATTTTGAAGAACACATGAATATAGGAAAGTCACAACCTTTAAAGGAATAGTAATAAAATAGGAAGAAACAAAATAATGGAAAAGAATTCTCATCCCCCTATGTCAAAATTTTGAAATGCCAAAATATGAATAGGGTAAAGGGTTTCACAATGTAAATGGAGTTCACATAATTAATGGGATTGAGGTACTTCCAAATGAGAGTCTTCCATGAACTTCCATATCATCAATAAGGTTTCATTATATGAATCCAGAAATCTGGTCTTCAATAATCTGTATCTTTGTTGATTCATGGATTGAAATGCAGGGGTGAAATATTCAAGACTTGACTAGTTGACTTTGATCAAAACATTCACAGTGTGAATTGTATTTCACATCATGAATCATTTTTTACATCAGTTATTCAAGGTTTGAAATGTATATCATAACTTTAATGATCTCTGATCATTTTTGTTAGCTTCTATTTCAACAGTTCTTGTTGTGATATAGGAATTCATGATGTGAATTATCTATAGTTTCTAATTTATAGTAGAATCTCCTTAAAACTCTTCAAATTAAATAATTATACAAAACTCAAGCACAAAATCAATTCATCTAATTAAAAAAATATAAAAATAATTGAAATTTGGTTCAAAATGTATATTCAGTTAAAACTATTCATCTCCTCATATATAACTACCACCACAACCATAAAATGATTTTTTGGGCTTCAATATTTGATAGAGAAATAACTACTCTATCCTCCATAATTATAACTACCACCATAATCATTTTTGATTTTCTTATTTTTTTATCTAATCAATGCTCTATTCACTTTTTTAACTATAATTATCATAATGAAATGGTTTACTTCACTAGATCATTTTATACAGCCACTTCGTATCTATATTTTCTATAAATGGATAGCTTACTCATAAAAATTGGTGAGGATTGTTAAAATAATTATATCATGTTTTTTGGTTTCTTTGATATTATTTGTAATAGATCAACACATGTGATATCCCAAAAAAAATTATAATACATTAGTCATATCTTTCATTTATTTTAGAATATTTACTACCTAATGTTTTATTTTTTATTAGATTTATTATATAATGATAAAATTAGATAATGTGGATAATTTTTGGAATAATTCAAAGAATTATATATAAATCAAACTACAACAAGTAGGCTCACACCATGATGGGATCTAAAGAGTTTATGAAATTTGAGATGAAGAAGAAACATCATCGTAATCGGATACATCACATCGCATGGAGTCTACGTATAAATATCTTGGAAATAGGTGAATGACCTATTGAACCATGTCAACTAGATTTTGACATGATAAATTTTTTCTATATAAGTGTTTGTAATTTCAAAATGTATTTTCCAAAATCTCCAATTTAGAACTAAATGGAGACATTTCACTAGAACCAGGGAAGTATGAAAGTTGGTGGTTATGGTAGTGATGGATAATTCTAGGTTATTGAGTATATAAGTGGTAGGTTTTTATTATAAATTCTTTTAATATTTCATAGGGGTAATTATAAATATGGATCAAAGTAACTTACAGTTTTATAAAGGATACATCGTAATCTTCATAGGATTGTGTATGATCAAATGAAATGTTCACTAGGGATCAGATTTTTTGGAAGTTCATTATCATGGAAGTTTGTGGATTTCATGATCTTGTGTAGGGAAATACATAAATAACATATGGTGGTGTGACCAATATAAAAAATGACTATTGTAGATTCTTAAATATAAATATGTGGGTGCTAGTCACTTTTCAGGGGTTTTGTTGAGCTGAAGTCTAGAGGTGGTGAAGCTAGAAGGTCATAGTCCTGAAGGGTGGTAGACTAAGAGAAAAAGAAGGTGGAATATGAGGAGATAGAGGAGGGGATAATGGAGTCTATTAGAGATCCACAGTCTATTACATGTGGTCATCATCATGGGAGCACATGTAGAAGTTTTTTTTCATGGAAGCATTGGATTCATCTTTCTCTATATCATGTGGGGTTTCTAGAAGAAGGATCCCTTATAACTTATATGGTCTAGGTAGGATTCTCTGTATTATGGGTTCCCTTTTAACTCAGATATTCTCTCTCTTTTTTTCTCCTCAATATATAAAGTTTTATTATCTCTCCCATGGAGTGGTATTAAGTTCCAAACCACATTATTCTGTGACTTGCTTCCATTGTTTTCAACAGCCTTATTCTTTCTTATTATTTTTTTTGTGAAACATATTGTTTTAATTTTTCACCAAATGTTTGTATATAAATTTTGGGGATTGGGTTCAAGGATTATAAATTCTAGATACACTAGGTTAACAATTCCATGGCATTTTTGAGCTTCTCAAATACTTATTCCACATTCACTACTGGAAATTTGACTATTTGCGATGGTTTATTTGCGACGGGATCCCATCACAAAAACTCTTTTACGACGGGGGCCCGTCACAAATAGCCTGTTGCAGAAAATGGCGTCACAGCTAGTATTTTCTACGATGGGCCCATCACAAAAAATATTACTTGTGACAAGAAGCGGGTTCATCGCAAATAGATGTCCAATTAAATACATTATATATACAAGACCTTTAGAGACGGGATCGTCACAAAAAGTATTTACGACGGGACACCAGCCCATCGCAAATAGCTTATATGTTATAAACCTTTTGCGACTGGCCCATTTCAAAAAAGTTATTGTGATGGTAAAGCGACCGGTCACAAAAAACTTTTAAAAAATATATATATAATCTATTTGCGACAGGACCCCGTCGCAAAAGGTCCCATCGCAAATACTTGATAAAATAAAATAAAATTATTAAAATTATTAAAATAAAAAAATATGAAAAATATTAAAATTCTCAGTATTTGCAAACACTTAATAAAATAAAAAAATAATAAAATTATGATTAATGAAAAAAATATTATTATTATTATTAAAATAAAAAAAAATATTAAAATTCTCAATATTCAGAAAAAAAAATATAAAAAAAACATAAAATATTATTATTATTATTATTAAAATAAACAAACATTAAAAAATATAATACTAATAATAAATAATAAAATATTAAAATATTAAAAAAATTATGCAATATTTGCACCAATATAAAAGATAAAAACTGTAAATAGTTCATATAATAACAAATGTTCAATTCAATTATTTTTAACATAACAAAAAAATCACTAGGGGTAGTCTTCTGGAGGTGTTGGAGGAGCTGGAGGAGATGGTGGAGGAAACTCAGTCCCTAAACTATGAGTCAGATGGTGCATGTACTTCATCTAATCGTGTTGTTGTTGCTGCCATCGATGCATGTCCTCCTCATGCTGTTGCTGCTGCTGCTACTACCATTGATGCATGTCCTCCTCGTGATGTTACTGCCATCGACGCATGTCCTCCTCGTGCTGCTGCTACTGCTAACGCATCTCTTCCTGTTTCTTTTACAAACTCTATATAAGCTTAGTTTAAACTCGCAACTACTCCGGATACTGTGAGTCAGAAGTTGATGTCTCTCCATGATCTCCTCTCAAGCGGGACGCCGACATCATAGAAGTACCATAATAAGTCCCAAGAGACAAATGAGATCTGATACCAACTACTCGACCCTTCTCAAATGCATACTAGTTCGCCTGCATCCATGCTGCCTCATCAAAATTGTGGGCACTAGTCTGATCAGCCGTCTCAGCCTGACTCTCAGCCCGTGTTTAAGAGGTTGTGGCCTTATATGACTCCTTCAGCTTCAATTTGAAATTAAAATAGTGAAAATATTATATGAATTTAACATTCAAACTGAAAAAGAAATAATACTGACCACAATCTGAAACTAGCGATCACCTCTAATCTCTCCAGTGGTTGGATCACTATACATCCTCCGATAAACGCCATACTACGTAATATTGGGATGCTCGACTGCCTATATGAGTATAAAATAAACTGTTTATATGTAATATTATATAAAATATTTAAAAAATATACTTACCAGATGCTCTCTATACGTACTGAATGTATGGCTACCAGATCAATGTGTCACCTCCTGTCTCCCCTGGTTCTGTCAGCCCAATGAAGATCTCCTCTGAAATCCACTACTCAACTAGTGTGAACATAATTCATCCCAAATGTGAGATGAAATGTACTCTGGTCAGTGGGCTCTATATGACTCATCAAATATTATCGCTCCTGCTTTAATAATGCATGTCCTTCTCAAATTGTGAAAAAACTGATGGAAACGCTCATTCATAGACACCTCTCATGCCTCATGGATAGTGCCACACATGCTATCATCGATGGGATACCATAAACCCTAAAAATAATTTATAATATCAAGTTATTAATGAAATAAATTTCTAAATAAATATTATTTATTTACATACCAGCCAATGATTGAACATTCCAAGTCACACATCAACGGGAATCTGTTCTCATATGATCCATGGTTGAGAAAATAATTGTACAATATAGCGCTTCCCTTTCCAATATCTACATTCAAAAAACTATGAAAAAAGAAAAAATAATCAAACAATTAGTATATAAAAAATTAATGAAAGCTAACTAAAATACACAAGTTATCATACATATGTGATCTGACATTTTGAAACAGTTCAAGTTCTGGTTGTCTGCAAATTTGGGAAAGATCTAATTATTCCTTTACATTATCTTTGGTCTTACCTCGTGTATCCAAAATTTTATGAAATAAATTATCAAAATAGTTCTTCTCAATATGCATGACATCCAACATGTGGAAGACCACCAAATCATACCAATATGGAAGATCCCAAAAAATGCTCTGTTTTATCCAATTATACTCTTTCCCAAAGCCATGAATTTTCTGTTGGTTTACTATTGGCCTAAATGTGATCAGAGGTAATGAAAATACAACTGATTTTAACTTTGTACCTGAGATCATTTTGGGAGGTTCATCCCTTTCAATCATTCCTTTTCTAAAATGATATTTGTTCCTCTGAAAAGGATGATCGGTTTGAAGAAATCTATGATGACAGTTAAAATAGCAAGGTTTTTTTACATTGAAGAGTATAAAGGCTTTTTTGTATTTCATACAGTAAGGACATGATTTCAGACCATGTGTACTCCAGTCAGATAACATGCCATATGCTAGAAAATCACTAATCGTCCACATCAATGCAGCTTTTAATATGAAATTTTGTTTCGCAGCAACATCATATATACTAACAAAATTACTCCATAATGAATTTAACTCATCAATCAATATTTTCAAATAAACATCAATATTCTTTTTCAGATGTCCTGGTATTAATAAGGTTAAAAAGATATAGGGCTCCTTTATCAACATCCGTGGAGGTAAATTGTGCGGAGTTATAAAGACAGGCCAACATGAATACTGACTACCATAAGAACCAAATGGATAGAAACCGTCAATAGAAAGACCCAATCGCACGTTTTGGGCTTCTAAAGAAAAAAATGGATGTAATCAGTCAAAATGTTTCCATGAATCACCATAGGATGGATGATTCAAGCTTTTATCGGTTGAAATCTTGGTTTTGTGCCATGACATCATTGGCGTTGTTTTCTGAGACATAAACAAACACTACAACTTGGGTGTAAGGGGGAAATATCTCAACTGTTTCACAGGAATTGATCTAGACTTCCCCGGTTGAGCTTCTTTATACCTCAATTTTCCACATGTGGGACAACTATCTAATGACTCATTTTCACCATAATATAAGATTCAATCATTTTCACATGCATGAATCTTCTGATAACTAAGGCCTAGATTATGAACCAACCTCTTTCTCTCATAGTAATTTGTAGGCAACACATTTCCTTCAGGTAATAGTGTTTTAACCAAAGAAAATATCTGATCAAAATAGTTGTTTGACATTGCATTATTTGATTTAATAGCCATAAATTTTTCAAACACTTCTAATTTTCTTATCTCACAACCAGGATATAATGCATCCTCAGCAGACCTCAACAGCTCATAAAATTCGGAAGGTACCAACTCAGGAGTTAAATCAATAGCATCCTGAATTCTAGTTTGTTGAATAGATGGACCTGCAACATCATGTACTAAATTTTGAAACCATGATGGATTCGGAATCAAGTTATTAGTATCTTATTTGGAACTGTGTTCACCATATGGATACCAAAAAACATAATCTGGTTGAAAACCAAACCGTAAGAGATGTCCCCCAACCTTGTCAAATGTGTCAAACATTCTCAGATCACATTTTTTATAAGGAAACTTAATTACTCCTTCTAAAACAAATTCTGGTTTTGATGATGCAAATGATAAGAAAGCTTCAACACCCTCAATATATACAGGATTTAAACCAGAACCATTTGGATGTGTGCGCTGATTTATCCAAGCGTGATCATCTAATAATGACTGTTGTCGACTTCCTTGTTCTATATTTTTCTACAAAATATAAAATCATTACTATTTTTTAATAATTTGAAATTATAAAAACACTATCCCAAAAAAGAGGATAAATAATTACAACTACTTCTTAATAATTACCACTAATTACGGGCAACACAATTTCCAGTGGATTGACGGCTACTCTTGTCCGACGGCTCATTTACTTGCAACTTTCTCACACTAAAATCACAACAAATAATCTGCTTGGAGATATGCTTATTCATTCTCATGCATACGAGAATACATAAGCATACCTTCGAGCAGATTCTACTTTGTGATTTAAGTGTGAAAACGATGCAAGTAAATAAGTCGTTGGACAAAAGAGCCCCCTTTTCGTCAATGAATCTTCTTCTTGCAACTGTCACCACCTGAAAATATTATGAAAAATTTGGTCCTATGAATGAAAATTCAAACTCATTCATACGAGATTAGATATGCATACGTAGAAGCATAATTTTTATAAGGTTTTGAGTCGATGAGAGTGGAAACGAGAAGAGTCATCGAGAAAAAGGAGTGTCGTCAATCCACTGAAAATTTTGCCAAGTTATTACAATTTATTACAATTGATTTTATTGTTAATTATTATTAATTATTGTTAATTATTACCAATTATTGCTAATTATTTCTAATTATTGCTAATTATTGCTAATTATTGCTAATTATTGCTAATTATTGCTAATTATTTCTATTTATTGCTAATTATTGCTATTTATTTCTATTTATTGCTAATTATTGCTAATTATTGCTGTTAATTCCTATTTATTGCAATTAATTCCTATTTATTTCTAATTATTCCTATTCATTGCAATTTATTGCTATTTATTGCTATTTATTGCTACTTATTACTATTTATTGCTATTTATTAGTATTTATTGCTATTTATTAGTATTTATTGCTATTTATTAGTATTTATTGCTATTTGTTAGTAATTATTTCTATTTATTGCTATTTATTGCTATTTATTTCTATTTATTGCTAATTATTGCTAATTATTGCTAACTATTGCAAATTATTGAAAATTATTGTTATTTATTGCTATTTACTGCTAATTATGGCTATTTATTGCTAATTATTGCTAATTATTGCTAATTATTGCTAATTATTGCTAATTATTGCTAATTATTGCTAATTATTGATAATTATTGCAATTTATTGCAATTATTGCAATTATTACTATTTGTTACTATTTATTACTATTTATTACTATTTATTGCTATTTATTGCTATTTATTACTATTTATTACTATTTATTACTATTTATTACTATTTCTTACTAATTGTTACTATTTATTAATATTTATTACTAATTATATCTAATTATTATTAATTATTACTAATTATTACTATTTTTTACTAATTTTTACTATTTATTACTAATTATTACTATTTATTACTATTTATTACTAATTATTACTAATTATTACTATTTATTACTATTTATTACTAACTATTACTAATTATTACTAATTAATACTAATTATTACTAATTATAACTAATTATTACAAATTATTACTAATTATTACTAATTATTAGTATTTATTACTATTTATTACTATTTATACCTATTTATTACTATTTATTACTATTTATTTCTATTTATTTCTATTTATTACTATTTATTAGTATTTATTAGTATTTATTACTATTTATTAGTATTTATTACTATTTATTAGTATTTTTTAGTATTTATTACTATTTATTAGTATTTATTTCTATTTATTAGTATTTATTTCTATTTATAACTATTTATTTCTATTTATTAGTATTTATTTCTATTTATTTCTATTTATTTCTATTTATTACTAATTATTACTATTTATTTCTATTTATTAGTATTTATTACTAATTATTACTGATTACTACTAATTATTAATATTTATTACTATTTATTACTATTTATTACTATTTATTACTATCTATTAGTATTTATTAGTATTTATTACTGTTTATTAGTATTTATTACTTTTTATTAGTATTTATTACTATTTATTAGTATTTATTAGTATTTATTACTATTTATTCATATTTATTAGTATTTATGACTATTTATTTCTATTTATTAGTATTGATTTCTATTTGTTACTATTTATTACTAATTATTACTATTTATTACTATTTATTAGTATTTATTAATATTTATTATTATTTATTACTATTTATTACTATTTATTACTATTTATTACTATTTATTAGTATTTATTAGTATTTATTACTATTTATTAGTATTTATTTCTATTTATCAGTATTTATTTCTATTTATTAGTATTTATTTCTATTTATTACTATTTATTACAATTTATTTTTATTTATTTTTATTTATTACTATTTATTACTATTTATTACTATTTATTACTATTTATTAGTATTTATTAGTATTTATTAGTATTTATTAGTATTTATTAGTAATTATTACATATTATTACTAATTATTACTAATTATTACTGTTTATTAGTATTTATTAGTATTTATTACTATTTATTAGTATTTATTAATATTTATTATTAATTATTACAAATTATTACTATTTATTACTAATTATTACTATTTATTAGTATTTATTACTATTTATTAGTATTTATTACTATTTATTAGTATTTATTACTAATTATTAGTATTTATTACTATTTATTACTATTTATTAGTATATATTAGTATTTATTAATATTTATTACTATTTATTAGTATTTATTACTAATAATTAATAATTAATATTATTTATTACTAATTGTTAATATTTATTGCTATTTTTTCTAATTACTACTATTTATTTCTAATTATTACTAATTTGTGTTAATTACTATTAATTACTACAAAATACAACTACTAATTACTAATTACCGCTAATTATTTATATACATTACTAATTATCGTTAATAATTATTAATTATTACTAATTACTAAGAATTGGTACTAATAATTTAATTTTATTATTACAAATAAATACTGATGACAAAACAATTTAAATTTAACTTTATTACAGCTAATCAAAATAATTAAAATTAATATAAAGAAAGGAAATAAATACTAAATTAAATAAAACATAAATACCTTTAAACTTGATCTCTTATAATTGTAGTCGGGTTCACAACTTCATAAAAAAAAGCTAACTCTCAAAAAATTTCACTCTAAAATTAGAATTTACAGAAGCAGAGGAACAAGAAATTCAGGCGGAGAGAAGAAAAACCGGAGGGGTGTATATAGGTTAGATTAGTTGCAACGTGACTATTAGCGACGGGATTTCCATCGCCAAAAGTACTTTTTGCGACGGGACCAGTCGCAAATACCTTCGGCCGAATTAATTACCGTCAGCGGTTAAAAGGTTATTTGTGACAGGCCCCGTCGCAAAAAGTAACCTGCCGACACACTTTTTGCGACGGGACAACATCTCGTCGCAAATAGGATTTTACCGCCGTCGGTTATTTGCGACGAGTCCCGTCGCAAATACCCTCTGAGTGTCAAACTAGTTGCGACGGGGGATCCCCCCATCGCAATTAAGTCTTACCGCCTCACGGCATTTGCGACGGGTGGTGCCAACCCGTCGCAAATACTCTTTCGCGTGATTTGGCCCACAAACCGCGTCAATCCGTGAGTAACTTTTTGCGACGGGACAACATCTCATCATAAATAGGTTTTTACTGCCACTGGTTATTTGCGATGGGTCCCGTCGCAAAGACCCTCTGGGAGTCGAACTAGTTGCGACAGGGGATCCCCCCATCGCAACTAGGTCTTACCGCCTCACGACATTTGCGACGGGTGGTGCCAACCCGTCGCAAATACCCTTTCGCGTGGTTTGGCGCTCAAACCGTGCCAATCCGCGCATAACTTTTTGCAACGGGGCGCCTATTCCCATCGCAAATAACAGTTTTTCTCGTAGTGATTTGAGGTTCCAAAAGTATCTTTTATATTAGATGATGTTCTTTTCTAAAATGCAGGTTTTGGTGAAACAAGTGATATCAAATCTTAGTTCAAATTTATTGGAGAGTGGTTTATTAGGTTTTGGAATTAGAGCTTAATTATAGACTACTAGTAATTTAGACCATGTTAAGGATTTCAAAGCTTGGTGAAAAGTGGCATTATAAGTTTTTCCTTATATAAGACTTATAGAAGACTATCCTTGGATTGTTTATGATTTTCCATTCCATTGGGAGTTCTATTTTGAATATATAGAATTATAAGAGAAAAAGGTTCAATTTACAGATCAATACTAATGGTTTTTAGATTATGGAGGATGCGGATGGATGTTTTTATACTCATGGGGAATCTGAAACTTCCATTGATGAGAGTCAAGCTGGAAGAGTGGTTAATGAAAGAACGGAAATAATATACTAAAATACATTAGGGATTTTTTGAATTTATTATCCCAAAAGGTATCCTTCATGAACTAGAAGGATAAATCAATGGTTGATTTGATTTCAACACTAGGAAACTTATTTAAATTAAATGAGTTGATGTGATTTTATTGGTTTTGTTTCCACATTCTAGAATTTTTGATGAAAGAGGTGTTTATAGGAGAAGTTCTGTAGGGATTTAATGTTCATTCCAAAAGGTTTCATTGTAAAAAATTTATCTACAAATTTTATTCTGGAAGTTATGAATAACATGTTTTTTAGTGAAACCAATTCACCTAAGTCGTCTGTTTTTGACTATAAGGATTTTCAATTGTCACGAACCGCCTCCTCGGGCCATGAACCTTGTCATCTAACCTCATGGGTCTCCTGTAATAGTTTGGTTGCCTTCCCAACACACCATATGCTATTACTCACTAGGGTCGCTTATCAGACTAATGACTATCCCCACAGGCCAACACATGTTCTTTCAGTGTGTTTTGTCCTCACTCACACACACCCTGGGAAACTTCCCAAAAGGTCACCCATCCTAATCACTACTTCAGGCCAAGCATGCTTAACTGTGGAGTTCTAATTAGGTAGACTCATGAAAAGAAAGGTGCACATTGTTGACATGGGTAGTAACATTTAGCCTTTTAAGTCTCACTTTTCCATGGGGGTTACATTATCCACCCCTTTAAAGCACAACACCCTCGTTGTTGACCCCAAGCCTCAAACCCAGGCAGTGCTTAAGCACTTCTAGCTGGGTATTGGCTATGATACCATTTTGTCACGTCCCACCTCCCCAGGCCATAAACCTTGTCATCTGACCCCATGGGTCTCCTGTAATACCTTGGTTGCCTTCCCAGGCCAAGCATGCTTAACTGTGGAGTTCTAATCAGGTAGGCTCCTGAAAAAAAGGTGCACCTTATTGACATGGGTAGTAACATTTAGCCTTTTAAGTCTCACTTTTCCAGGGGTGTTACATCAATCTATGTTTGAGAGTGATATTTCGTGGTAATTATGACTAAAATTGTTTCAGAAGAAGGTAACCTTATGGATGGTTCTTCTCTCAAGATCATGGAAGAGTGATGTTTCTATCCAGATCATGGGAAAAATGTTTGTTGAGTTTGTAAGGGAGGTAACACATATTGGGGTTTTAAAAGATTCATATCTCAATAGAACAACAAGACATTTTATATTTCTATACTTCAAGTTTTCATATGGAGTGTGGGTGTTCACATGAAGGGCATCCATGATTATGGAAAAGTGTGATATGGAACATTTTATCCAACCATAAATTTATAAATAGTGGTGTATACTGTATAGACTATCAAAAGTATGGATTTGTGGCAGGGGCATCTCAGCAGCTTTGGTGAGAGGAGGATGGAAATCCTAGTTGCAAGTTCATGAGGGAGCTAGGATACAGGGAGTACAAATCCTATAAGGAGAGAATATTTGGAAATAAGTGGAAGTTGATCTTCATTATATAAGGAGAGTCGCCATAGAACCAAAATTTATATATGTGTATATATATATCATTATATATTAACAAAAAATAATATATAATATATATATTATATATTATATATTTAATAATGTGTATATATATACATATAATTATTATTATATATAATTATAATGTGTGTGTGTGTGTGTGTACAATGATATATAATTATATATATATATAATAATGTATATATATATAAACAAAGCCATTAATAATATATATCAATTAAGTGTGGCTTTTAAAAATCCATTAATAATATATATATAAATGATATAATATAATATATATATATATAAACAAAGATATTAATATATATATATATATATATCAATGATTTAATATTATATATATATAATAACTTTTTGTATATTAATAAAAAAAATAACACACTCACCTGATGTTCGTGCACGTCCCGCAACCTCATTAATTTTTTTAAGTATTTTGCAACTTTCATATATTATATATACTATACATTTATAAATCTATTTAGAAAAAAAATTAACCCACCCACTGCAGTGCACCCCCCAACCCCTAATTATTATTTTTACAATTTTCTCATATTACACATATATGTATATATCAATCATTTAACATTATATATATATATAATAACTTATTATATATTAACAAAAAAAACACACTCACCGAATGATGTCTGTGCACACCCCCCAACCTCATTAATTTTTTTTTAAATATGATGAAACTTGCATATTATATATATATAAACAAATCCATTAATAATATATATATCAATGATATGATATAATATATATATAAACAAATCCATTAATAATATATATATATATAGCTATTAATAATATATATCAATTAAGTGTGGCTTTTAAAAATCTATTAATAATATATATGTGTGTGTGTGTGTGTGTCAATGATTTAATATTATATATATAATAACTTATTTTATATTAACAAAAAAAATAACACACTCACCTAATGTTGTTCGTGCATATCCCCCAACCTCATTAATTTTTTTAAATATGTTGCAACTTTCATATATTATATATAAATCTATTTAGAAAAAAATTAACCCACCCACTACGTCGTACCCCCAACCCCTAATTATTTTTTTACAATTTTCTCATATTATATATATATAATAACTTATTATATATTAACAAAAAAATAACTACTCACCCAATGATGTTCGTTCACCACCAACCTCATTAATTTTTTAAAATATGATGAAACTTACATATATTATATATACTATATATACATATATAAATCTATTTAGAAAAAAATTAACTCACCCACTGCTGCGCACCCCCTAAGGCTGTAATTTAGTCCCGGCCTGAATAGGATCGGGCCAGGTCGGGCCTACCCTGCGAAAAAAATTAAAAATCATTTAAAAAAAAATTAAATTAAACAAACGCTTAAAAATAATTTTCATAAATAAGTTAAAAAAATAAATTTAAAAAAACGTTTTAAATAAATGATAAAAAATGTTTAAATAACAACGCTTTAAACCCACTACCCACTGATGTGCACCCTCAATCCCTAATTAATATTTTTTCAATTTGCACATAATATATATAAATTCATAGACATATATAAATCTATTTATAAAAAAATAAAAAATCCACCCATTGTAAAATGTTAATAAAAAAATGTTTTTACATAAAACATATTAAATGTTTAAAAAATACATGTGAAAAAAATGCGTTCAAAAAACGTTTTAAATTAAACGTCTAAAAATAAATGTAAAACCATTTTAAACAAGTGTTAAAAAATAGTTTAAAAAAATGTTTAAATAAAAATGTTTTAAAAAAATGTTTAAAAAAAGTTTTTAAAACAAACACTTAAATTAATTTTTTTAAAACAAACACTTAAAAAATAATTTTTACATTAAAATATGAAAAATGTTAAATGTTTTAAAAAAATACTTGTAAACCGCATGTGTTTAAAAAAATTAAAAATTGTTTTAAATTAATCATTAAAAAAATGTAAAAAATGTTTTAAATGGATGTTAAAAAATAGTTTAAATAAAAACTTTTAAATAAAAAAAATTAACAAACGCTTAAAAAATTATAAATAAGTTTAAAAAATTAAATGTAAAAAAAAAATTTAAATAAATGTTAAAAACATTTAAATAACAAGGCTTTAAACTCACCCACTACTGCGCACCCCCCAAAACCCCTCATTAATTTTCTTTACAATTTGAAAATAATATATATAGATTCACAATATATAAATCTATTTAGACAAAAAAAACATATCCACCCACTGTAAAATGTTAATAAAAATAAAATAAGCATTCTTACAAAAAACATTTGTTTAAAAATAAATGTAATTTTTTTTAAAAAAATGTCAAAAAAATGTTTAAATAAAAGCGTTTAAAACAAGTTTTAAAACAAATAATTATTTTGAAAATAATAAAGGCCCACCATGGCCTGACTCGAAAAAGCACAGCCTGACCCGAAAAAGCCCGGCTCGAACCAATGGTTTCGGTCGGCCCAAGGCCAGGCTCGGGCCCCCTCTTGGGAATGTTCAGGTCGGCCCGGAACGGCCCGAATAGTGGCTAGCGGCCTGATTTTTTGCATGCCAGGCCCAGCTCGGCCCATCCCTGTTCAGGACAGGCCGAAATTACACCCTTAGGTATATCCCAAAGTACCTAGTGTGTTTCTTTACAATGTGTGGCGGTGAAAACTTTGGATTCTAGTTATGGAATAGTGACTTATGGAAGGTCATCAGAGTTCTATAATTTCCTCTATGTTGGTTGTAATCCTATAAAGAATTAGAATCAAGTGAAAGATGTAGTTGGTAATAAAGGACTGATGCATGTTGAGGTTTTTTTGGGATGAAATTTCAGAGTAAGTTTCAATTTTTATAGGGAGTACATCAATTTGAAGATACCAGACTTTTTGAAAGGTGGATATTTGAATGCCGGTTGGTTTCATTAGTATTGTAAAATCTAGAAGTAGCATAAGATCAAGGACTATATAAGTTCAGGGGAGAAATATAACATATGAAGTACTAGAAGGAGTTGTTTCCCTGAGTGTTTGAGGGGGTCTACTAGGTCTTAGTTTTTGGAGAAAGGTTTTAAAAGTAGAACACACTTCTTATTTCTTAGGTATGGTGAAGAACCCAAAATCCTAAAGTGATATAAGACTAAGTATCTTGAAATATTGTGAGTTAGTTATAGAATATGGGAGTTAAAAAAAATCAATTTGGGAGAAGTGTACTTTATAAAAAGAGTCTACTGGTATGTGGAGGAAACTTATGGTGGAGAAATGGTATAAGGAAAAGGCTTGCTGATGTTTTTTTAATAATTAAATTAGTTCTCTAGGTAATTTTTGTGGATTAAACTTTATAAATAAATCTGAGGTGGTCTATTTCCATAAATTATGGGGTGTCATTGTGCCTTAGTGGGGGCTAGATAACCAAAATAATATTATATGACCATGGTGACATTGTTGGAGATATGTTAAGATAGAAGTAGCATGAATTATTGTTGAATGCCTTAAGAATATTCTTCAAGTGATAAATTGTTAGGATTAGCTATGAAAAAATCTCTCATGTGGGAGATTATTGGGTTTTTGTGTGATAATTTTTTCTAGTTGAGTGTTGGAAATTCTAGAATGTGTTTTTTGAAACCTCTAGTCTGAAACTAGATGGATACATTTCACCATAACAAGGGAAGCCCATAAGTGGGTGATAGTGGTAGTGATGATTAAATTATGAAGTGTTTCAGTGATAGGATTTCATTTTGGATTCTTTTAGTCTTGCATTGGAGTAACTCTGAAGATACATCAGAGTAAATTTGGGTTTACCAAAGGCTAAATTATAATATTAAGAGAGTTTTATATAATTAAATGTGATTTTTTATCAATGATTAGATGTTGAGTTAGTTTAGTATCATGGAAGTTGGAAGTGTCCATGATTGAGTGGAGGGATGTCCATGAAGATCAGATGGTGATGCAACCAACAGAACTAATCAGATACTTTGGATTCTTACCTATAAATATTTGGGTGTTAGTCACTTTTAGAAGGTTGTGATAATCTAATGGATGTGATCCAATAGGTGATGAAGCTAGAAGGTCAAAATTTGGAAGAGAGGTAGACTTAAATGAGTAGATGAATAAGATGAAAATGAAGAGCTATCAAAGGGACTAGTGGAGTCTAGTAAAGATCCACAGTTTACCATGTGTTCTTATCATGGTGGGAGTTTATGTTGAAGTTGTTTTTTTCAGAAGAATTAGATTAATCTTCTTTTGTGTTGGCGTAGGGACTCTGAAAAATGGAACTCTTGTAACTCATATGGTCAAGGTATGGTTCTTTGGGTGATGAGTTCTCTTGTAACTCAAATATTCTCTCTCTATTTGTCTCCTTAATATATAAAGTTACAATGTTACTCCTATGGAGTAGGATTAAGTTCTAAAACATATTATTTTATTTGTTTCTTCTTTGTTTAGTTATTTATTCTTTTTTTTGTCGGTTTGTGTAATGTCTTGTCTAAAGTTCTCACCATATGTTTATGGATCAGTGTGGTGGTTGGAGTGTAAGGATTCTCAGTTTTGGATACACTGAGTTTGTGGTTCCAATGATTTTTTTAAATTATAGGAGCCTTATTCTATATATGAGTATCTTTAAGAATTTGAGGAGATGTTGTGTTGTGATGAGGCTCTTTACACCATAAATATGGAAAGGATAAGTTAACCAATGAATCACCAAGATTCCATACCATATCCTAACACCCTCCATGTCACAATCTATCTAAGTGAGATATTTTAAGTTCAAATAATATCCAAAATATGTAGATATTTCATCATAATACTTAGAGATTCAAAGTTTGAAGAGGAAGAGATATACCTTTTTTTCATCGCAGCCCTATTCCTTTCATTATGATCATAGACACCAGAGAATAAATGATATGTATTTTTAATTTAGATGTATTCATTACATTGTGGAGTTTACATTTGATGGAAGTTGCAAGGAATATTTCAAGGAGATAAATTAGAGATTGATTAATACCTCAATAATGATACCCCCCCCCCCAATTGGGAAGATCCCTTTGAGCATATGTGTGATGAAAGTGACTACATAGTAGGGGAAGTACTAAAATTGCTAAAGAAAATAATTGAAGTAGCCTAGATTACTACCATTAAAGCATCCTAGAATTCTAATATAAACTTTCTCTCTCAGGGCTCTATTTTATAAGGGGGCTTGCCTTGGAAATCCTTCTAGATTTTCAATGTGGGATTCAGGTCCTCTTTTTCCTGCTCAGAATTAATAATATATTTTTATTAACAATTAGTAATTAATTAATAATAAATATTAATTAATAATAAATAATAATAATAATTCCTAAATAATAATTAAATATTAACATTTACTATTAATAATTAAGTAATTATTATTAATAATATTTTAAAAAAAATATTAATTAATTACTAATTAATTATTAATACATTATTAATAGTTAATAGTTATTAATTAATTAGTAATTAAGAAATACTTAATTACTTATTAATAATAGTAATTATAAATAAATATTAATAAATTTTTATTACATAATTACTGATAAATATTTAAAATTATTATTTAGTTACTAAATATTAATAATAATTATTAAATTTTTAAATTTTTAATTTTTAATTAATTATTATTAAATTAGTATTAATTAATTAACTAAATATTTTTAATTAATATTAACTACTAATAAATATTAATTACTAATAAATATTAGTTAAATAATATGATTTACAAATTAATAATATTAATTTATAATAAATATTAATTACTAGTTGATATTAATTAATAATTAATATTTAAAATTATTATTTGGTAACTAATTATTAAAAATAATAATATAATTATTAGTTATTAATTAATTAGTAATTAATCAATATTTAATTACGTATTAATAATAGTAATTACTAATTAACTAATTAATTATTAATTAACTAAAAAAATATTAATAGTTATTATTAAACAATTACTAATAAATATTTAAAATAATTATTTACTTCAAAAGCTTGAAGGCCTTAGATTTTTTATTGATTTTTGGATAATCCCCCTTTTAAGAGTTGAGGGGAACCCTTACATGACTCGTAGGACCAAAGGCATTAGGCCCATACATGAACCGAAGGCCCGTAGGTACAAGGCCTAGTACATGAACTTTGAAGGCCCAAGACCTTACTACACTTTAGAACTACCCCTCCCCAACATCTTCATCTTTGAAGGCACCTAGATATTTACCTCAGATTATCAATCGGTTATCATTTCCCCATGTAGAGTTGCACGGTGCCTGATACTGATGGAAAGTTTCATGACCTCTCATATTCCAAACCAGTTAGCTCTGCTCTGGTAGATTAATTGCTCTAAATCTTCTTCTGGGGCCTGCTTCTGTGTGGTCTACCCGAGCCACTTCTTGGTCCTTTATGGTTCGAAGGCCCAGTATCCCAAAGACAAATGGTGGCCTAAAGATCCTATAGCTCGAAGGCCTTTGGTGGCCCAAAGGCCTTGGATGACCCGAAGGCCCTGTGGCTTGAAGGCCTTGGTGGCTCGTATTGGGACCAAGTTTTCAATAAGTTATTTTTTTATGTTGAAATAAGTTTTTAATTGAAATTTTTGTCTTTTATTGTCAAGGAAAATTAAATCACTTCACTTTGTAAAGTATGGTGATCAGACTCACAATCGTATTCAGAAAATTGAACTCACAAAGATTAAGAAGGTCCATCGGATTGGGAAGTTTTTTTCTGGAAGAAATGTTTCATCGGACCCACCTTGGGTCTAGAAATTATGTAAGATCGTAATGAGATATTATCATAGTATTCATGGCTCCAATGTAAATCTAATAATGCTTTGTGATCATGTAGCAATCCACTATTCATTTTCACCCTTACATCATTGTGTTAAACTGATTTTGTATCATAAATTCCAAATTTAATAACAAATTTCACTTCATGTTTGATTCAATTATTTTGTTTTAATAACTGTTAAAAAGGGTAATTTCACTTGTTTGGATGATTTCATTATAGGTGGTGGTGATTTTGAGGGACTAAGATGAAGTTGAAGAAAAATGGGACAAAATGTGCAAGAATCCAAGAACACCAATGGACTTAAACACACACTTATAATAATACATGAATCCAATTGAGATGAGATTTTGTGGTATGATCCAAAATTTAATGGGAAACAACTATTATGAAGACACTCAATCCCAATTAGTCCATTAAGTGGCCCAGATGAACTAATCTATCCAAGCCACTGAATCTGCACAAAGTCAAAAGTGGTGTTCTTTATTTCAGCCATATCTAAAGATTTCAACATCCAAATGGTTCCACATTTTCATTGTATATATTCAAGAGGTGGGAAAACAAGTTTTTAGTTTTCTTCAAAGTGATATAAGGTTGTATACCCACCAAAAACCATGGTATAAGGGGTTTTACAAAATCTATGTGCCCAAAACCACCTTCCACTTTGCCTATAAAATGATACCTTGGAAACCCCATCTGTAAGTTAGAACAGGAGAAAATATCTTGTATTTTGGATACCTAAAGGAGTACTCTCCTCGTCCAATAAGTTCTAGAGGCCCCTATCCTCATAGGGTGGTCAATGATGAAGGCAAAGTTCCCCCCAAGCCTCCTTCTCCTCCCGATAGAGAACTAAATAGTGGACAGTCATTTCGAGGAATCGAGACATACTTGGGAGGGAGTTTTGGCACTTTTTATTCTAGTTTTTTGTAATTTGTGTTCTAATTATTTCACTTATCTTTTATCTTAACATTATTATCCTCTGAATTATTTTCATTGGTTTAATTTAAGTGAAACACTTTTCATTTCAATACTGATTGGGTTGAGAATTAAGTGGGAGTCTTAGGTTGTTCTGATTAGAAAAGACAAGAATCCTATTTATATCACACTTACTTGAGATATCAGTATAATTTGGAATCCCTAACTCTATTCTTGATGTCCAAACCTTGAAAACATGATTTTTGTGTTAAAGGGTTAGTTCTTTGTGCATCATTTTAAAAATAAATATGGGAATCAAGATCTTGACAACCCTCAACCAAATAATTTCATTAAACCATGTGACATTTTTAGAACAATGAACTATCCAAGTTATGTATTTAACTTGAAATGACCTACTTCTCTCATAATTATAAACACGCCACATTTATTCATCAACCATTAAACTCTTTAATTAAGTTATTTTCTTAAATCTGTTTTCAAAACAACCCCCTCTCTTAGTAGTTTTTATTAAAAATACACATTCTAAACCTATCAGTGCTTCTTAAGAGACAACCTAGGGTCTTTCCTAGACTATAAAATCACCTTTAAATTATAATCAATTTGATTTTTCATGACAACATGATCCCTTTTTTTGTTTTTTAATTATCACAAATCATAAGTTTTTTAGATAACTTGTGATGTTAACCTTGTGAAGGAAAGAGGGAGTGATGCCAATCATATTGAGACTTGGTAGGAAAGGATGAAGATGTTGTAAGGATGGGAAGTTTTAATGATTTTCAAGAAAATTCAGACTATATTATGTTGATCATCAATATACTCAAAGTCATGAAGAAGATGTGATACAAGTAGGAGTTTGTGGAATAAGGAAATTGTTTAAGTCAAAGTTTTATATCTCAATTCATCAGTGTGAGATCACTGAACACAGATTTTTTTGAAGGCTAAGAAGTTCTGTTGTAAAGGTGAAAAAATGAAGATGTTGGTTTTCAATAAAACTAATAATCCAAAAGATATAAATACTTAGAGAAATAATTTGGTGACTGTTGAAGGTTTTTGTGTATCATAATCAGGAAAGAAAAGAGGTTGAAGTTGACACCAGTCTACTGGACTCGGTATGCCACCGATCATTAGATAAGTGATGAGACTGATTTGTCATTATTATTTTTGGTATTTTTATGAAATTGGGGGTAGAATTTTTTTCATTGGTATTTGATGAGACTAATGAAAAAGAATAATAAGTGTAATTCTGTTGGGATCGATGCATGTAATAAATTTAGAGACTGATCAATAATGTATTCAACCATTTTCATCAAGATGAAATGTTGGCTATTATCAATTAGATCAATAATGAAAGAAAAAATCTGATGTGTTTTCAATTGGTTCAAGAGTCATCAGAAAAGAAGTGGTTTCAATAATCATATTTAATATGAAACTAATCAATCAAAGGAAGAAAAATACTAATAATCAGATACAGCCTAACACCAATAAAATAATCGAACACAGGATAATTGGTCTAAGGAAAAGAAGAAAATAAGAACTCTTTGAAACATATTTAAAAATTGTTGTTAAGGAGATACTTTGATTTATCTAAAGTGGTTTTGTAAGGTTGAAACTGATGTTGAAGTACTGCTGAGGAAGTGAAGAAATATTTAGAAGTGTAAACTATATTCATAGAATAATGGTTTTAAATTTTATATATCAAGTTGGTATTGAGAATTGTAATGGGAAGACTTCAATTCTGATTTTCTAAAGAGACAAGAAAATCTAAGTGACCATATGTATTCATTGTAATTAAGGATTTTTTAATGGTGATTGGAATCAAAATCAAAATATGATTGGAGAATTGTAAGAAATTATGAGTGATCTGAAGTCATGAGAAGATTCAAGAAGGTTCAAGAAGAGTTAAATAGAATTGTAGAAGTCAAACATAGATCTGATAATTAAGGGAATTTAAAGATTTTGGAAATTTGGTTGAGTGGGAAAATTTTTTAGAATCCCACCTAAACCATTTTTTGGGCTCCTATAAATAGAGGAAGCACTTTGTACTTTGTGATACAAGTAATATTAAATGAATAAATGAGAGAAGATCCTACTTTCTAGAGAGAATAAGTTTCCAGATTGAGCTTTATTGATAAAGATAGCTTGAAAGAAGGATAAGAATATTGTATTCAATTGATCATCATATTGGGATAGATCATCATACCTAGAATCATATTAGAATTTCTAGACTGAGGTAGAAGAAGTTAGGAATTTTTTCAGTGGTATTATGGAAGAATTATTATTGGACTGAGAAATCAGAATAGGAATAATACTAAGTATCATTATAAAGTCTAGAAGAAGTTTTTACCTGCTACTAGGTAAGGGAGTGAATAATTTTTGTAAAGATCATATTTGTGAAATTTGAAAAGGAAGCACAGTAACTTTTTTTAGGTAACCAGTGAAAATTTATTAACTTGTTACAAAAATTATATTACATAATTTCATGATACTTGAAGAAAATTCACTATTATATTGAACATGGTGTTACACAAGTGTAAGGGAATATCCTACTTGTTGTATCCACCTAGAATGATTGTGTTCTAGTGGATTGTGTAGTATTGGATTGTTTCCAAACCATAATAAGTATGTAGCTAATCTTGTTGAATAGTGAACCTTGTAAATTCTTGTATTCCTGTGAATGTGTGATTGTTTTATTTTCAGCATTAAAGTAAATATTTTACATAAGGTTAAGGTTATTTAAAAATCAAAGAAAAATCAAAGAAAAATAAAAGAAAAGGTATAACTAATTCACCCCATCCCCCTTTTAGTGATACTTGGATCCTGGTAGGAAATTAGAAGTGGTATCAGAGCAAGGTTTCCCTTTATTTACTCTTTACTAAAGTTTTTGAAAGAGAAGTTGTGATGGATGATTTTAATTGTGTGAATAATAAGTAGATTATAATATTTTATGGTAAGAACTATCATATCTGGAAAGATAAAATGTTGTCTTATCTTATGTTTCTTTGGTATGATGTTCTTAAATCTACAACATATGTATTACCTCTTATTAGTGAAAAGGTTCCTCTTACACTCATTGAAAAGAAGAATCTTGAGAATTATTTAAGAGCTAAAAATTATTTACTCTCATCACTTTTTGAAAGTGAGTTTCTGAGGATGAAGGGTGTTTCTAATACCAAAATTATTTGGGATAAGCTGAAGAATATTTATGAAGTAAATAAAAAAGTTAAAAAGGAAAATTTATAAATATGGAGGATCAATTATGAAGATCTAAAAATATTTGATTATGAATATATTGGTAATTTCTTTACAAGGGTTAATAATAGTGTTAGCACCATCAAATGTCTTGGTGAAAATTTGGAAGACCCAAATATTAATGAAAATATCTTGAGAATTCTTCCTGAAAAGTTTGATCCCATAGTTTCCTCATTGGAAGATATAGATCCTGAAACCCTGTATCTAGATGATATTCAAAGTACTCTCATTACTTATAAAATGATAAGGGAGATAGTTATGAAGGGGAAAATTTTTGATCATGAAATGTCTTTTAAAGATGCTAATTAATTAAAGTTTAATAAGAATCTTGAGGAAGATGATTTTTCTAACTCTGATTCCAAAAATGAGGTATGTAAAAATCTTAATGATTTTTTATCATTTTTTTCTAAAAATTTAAAAAAAGGTATAAGTAAATACAAGGTAAAACTTCCATTAAAATTTTTTGAATGAGGATCCATTGGGAATTTTGTGACTCACTGTACTCAAAGAATGAAAGAACATGATATTGATGAAGAAGAAAGAAGGCCAAGAATATCATGGAATAAATTGGGATAAAAGGATAAATCTTATTCAAAAGGTAAAGAAAAAAGGTTCTCTAAATACAAAATGAGAGGTTTCTTATCTAAAGATGATGATGAAGAAGACAGTGAGGCTAAATCCAAAAAAATCTATTGATAATGCTGCAGAAAATGCTTTTATTAAAATGGTGAATAATAAAGAGTTCAGAAGCAACAATTATTAAGAAGAAGAAACTCAACTTGAATTTCATCTAAAAGAAGAGTTAAAATAATGTATGAGAAATATTAAAAGACTTGTGAAGGAAAATAGGAATTTAAAAAATATAATTTCCTCAACAAACAATCAAGAATTTTTTCCTGATGATAAAGTCAAGATGATCAAATAAATTGATAACTTGAAGAAATATGTTGAGAAAGAAAAGAATCGGAATGAACATATAGTTGTAAAGCTGAAATAAAAATAAAAAGAATTGGAACTTGTCCAAAAAAATATTTTTAAAGATGAACAGAAGGTTACAAGTTTCAAGAATTCTATTTCTAAAGTTGGTGAAAGCTTTGGGAAGTATAAACCTAATGAGTATTAACAAAATTTACCTTCAAAGTTTGTTAAGAATGTTGAAACTATTCCTAAAAAGAAGTAATATGAGAAATTTATGTACATGGAAAATATTAACAAAGTGGAGAATTTAGAAGTTTATAAAAATAGTGAGTCTAAAAAGGTTTCTCCAACTTCTCGTTTTTATAATACTAAAAAGAAAAACTGATATGAAGAATAAGGTTTCATGTGATAGTATAAAATTGGGTGATCAACAAAGTTTGAATAAGAAAGATAAGAAAGTTGTTGAGAAACATGCTCACAAATTCGTACATTATAGAAGTTACAAAATCAAATATTTTTTCTATGGATACTACTAGTATTGTGGTGGATGTGTTGGTTCGATGAAAAACATTACTACTATTCCATAAGTTATGGAAGGTAAAGTTTGAGGGGGATTCAATCCTCTTAAAGGAAGAAGTATGAGAAGGATGTTCAGAAGAAACCTGAGAAGGTTGGTGTGAAATTTTAAAATAGGTTGCAACCCCTAGAAACTATTTTTGAAATATTTGAATAACTTGGACATATTTTTAAGTGATTTCTTACTTTTTTACCATCACAACAAAAGTTTCATAAAAATTATCATAAGCTGAATGTGGAGAAATATAAAGGGAAAGAAAAAGATCTTATTGTAGAAATCGATCTGAAATATAAAAAAGGAGAACGAAATTGGTTCTTGGATAGTGTGTGTTCTTCTCACATGATAATTGATTTAAATTTTTTTAATAATTTGAAATAAATCAAATAAGGAACAGTGACATTTGGAAATAATGAATCTCTTAGAATCAAAGGTGTTGTATCATCCCTCATTAGGAAAGAAAAGTTGAAATCCAAGAAAGATTTGTTTGTTTATGGGCTGAAACATAAATTTTTAAGTGTTTTACAATTTTTTGATGAGGGAAATAAAGTCATATTTAGGAAATATGGGTTTTTTTTAAAATAGGGGAATATGGGAAGATAGTTGCAAGAGTCCAATGTACAAAATAAAATTCCAAGTTAATGAGATACAAAACTCTTATTATCTAGGCATTGTGGAAGAGAATCTATTGTGTAATAAAAGGATGGGAAACATGTGTAAAAGAAAAATGAGTAATATATATAAAATAAATAGTGTCCTTAGAATTATTGATATGTCAAGAAGAAAATATTGGTGTTTTACAATTTTCCAGAAAGTAAAGATTATAAATTCAGTGCATAAGAAAGTTGACATTTGTTCAAAAAGACCCCTGGAAATTATTCATTCTAATATCTATGGGCCAATGAGAAAATTATAAACTAATGGACATAAGTTCTTAATTGATTTAATTGATTAATTTACTCTCATTACATGTGTTATGTATATAAAACATAAGTCAGATGCTATGAAAATGTTTAAAAGTTTCAGGAGAAAAATATGAGAATAAAAGTGAGTATTCAGTAAAGAAATTGAGAACTGATAATGGTGGTGAATATAAAAATGAAGAATTTTAAATTTATCTTGAGAAGAATATAATTAGGTATGAGTTTATTACACCATACACTCCTCAAAAAATGGTGTTGTTAAAATTAAAAATAGAGGTTTGGTTGAAATGGGGTGAATTGTGTTACCGAAACATGGTCTTTCCCATTACTTTTTGAGGCAAGTCATAAGAACTGCTATTTATCTTCAAAACCAATGTTTCTACAGAAAAATTTTAGATATGACTTCATATAAAAAAATTTATGAAAAAACTCCAATTTTGAAACACCTAATATTTTTTGGGATTCTGTGAATCATAAATAATAAAGGTGGAAACCTTGGGAAGTTTGATCAGAGAGGTGAAGATGGAATTTTTATTTTCTATGATCCATAATTAAGAGGATATATGTGTTTCAACAAAGTGATAAAAATAATTGTAGAATTTTTTATGTGAAAGTTTTTGAAAATTCGAAGAAGGATAAACAAAATTATGTAGATAAGAAAGATGGGTAGGATGAAATAATTGTTGTTAATAATTATGATAAGGATGTAGAAAATTGTAATCCTTCTCAAGAAAAATAATCGAACTCATCTATTTTTAGTGATGAGTAAGAATCTTGAAAATATAATCCTAGGATGAGTAATAAAGTGGAAACTCAAAACATTATTGGTGATCAACATAAAAAGGTTCAAATAAGAATAACATCAAATGATATTACACATACTTACTTATATTTAAAAGTTGAGTCGAAAGTTATGAATGAATCTTTTGAGAATCCAGAATGGGTTTAGGCTATGAATGAAGAGATGGTTCAGATTGAGAATAATGATACTTGGGAACTCATATCTAAACTGACTAACAAAATTGTTATTGGTACAAAATGGGTTTTTTGGAACAATATGAATGAAGATGGTGAAGTGATAAGAAAAAAACCATGGTTAGTATAAAAAAGGATACTCACATATTTAAGGAAATGATTTTGATGAAAATTTTCCTCTGATGGAAAGGTTAGAAACAATTATAACCTTTCTTTCTATTTTTACACAACAAAGTTACAAAAATTTTCAAATGGATGTGAAATCATTATTTTTCAATGGTGAACTTGAGGAGGAAATTTATATTGAACTACCTTATAGATTTGTAGTTGGTAAAGATGAAATTTATGTGTTTAAGTTGAAGAAATACTTGTATGGGATAAAACAAGATTTGAGGGCATGGTATTCGAAATTGGATACCTGCTTAAGAAAGATGAGTTTCAAGAAAGAAATATTTGATAGAAATATTTACATTAAAGAAATTTAGGAGTTTTACCTCATCATAATTATTTATGTTGATGACATTATCTTTTCTATGAATGATAAAAGAACTTGTGAACTATTTTTTTAGAGATTAAAAAGTTTTTTGAAACATCCATACTGGGTGAAATGAAATACTTTCTTGGGTTACAATTTTCACAAGAAAAGAAACACATATTTATTTCTCAAAGAAAAGTATGCTAAGGAACTTCTTAATAAGTTTGGAATGGAAAATTAGAAACTGGTTTCTACGCCAATTTCAGATGGAACCAAGTTTTATAAATATAGAGAAGGAAAAGAAGTTGACTCTAAAGAGTTTCATAAGTTAATTGGAAGTTTTTTTATATTTGACTGGCTTAAGACTCAACATTGTTTATTCTATTACCTTATGTGAAATCTTTTAGAGTCCTTTAAAAGAATCACATTTTTTGGCTGGAAAAATAATTATTAGATATATTAAATGCACAAAAAAATTAGAATCAAGTATTATAACTCATAAAGTATTGACTTGGTCGGGTATTCAGATACTGATTGGGTAGGAAATATTGGTGATAGAAGATCCACATCTGGTGGAGTTTTATTTCTGGGGAAAAGTTTTGTTTTTTGGTATACTAAGAAACAAAATTCTTTAAATCTTATCATGGATGAATTTGAGTATATTGTTGCCACTCAAGCTTATAATCAACTAATATAGATGAAAAATCAGTTGGGAGATTTACTTGTTGACATGAGTTTACCCTTTATCTTGGGTTATGATAATCAAAGTGACATAAACCTTATGAGAAATAGGGTACAACATTATCATTAAAAACATATTGATATCAAATACCACTTCATTAAAGAACATGTGTAAAATAATTAATTAAAGCTAGAGTATGTTCCTACAATGGAACAAGTTGCTAACATATTCACAAAACCTTTACCAAAGGAAGCATTTTTTTAAACTGAGGTTGAACATGGGCATAAAACCTCTTTATCATCAAGGTTGAGGTATGTGTTTTTTCCCCACTCTTATCTAGTCTTTGTATAGTTTTTTCAAGGGGAATATTTTTTTCATAAATCTATCCATTGATATCTGTTAAACCTTAAAGAAGCGTGTATGTAGGGTGAGTTATTGGTAAGTTGTGATCTCTACATATAAGTGTGTGAACTATTATAACTATTTTTTGGAGTGGCTGTAGGAAAGGAATTTTTTGTTAAACATAAAAGTTGAAGAAGTGAAGAAATATGTAAATAAAATGATGAAAATGTTTCATGAGTCGCTAATTTTGGAAATCCTGGATTTTCTGTCAATGATTATTATTTCCTATAATGAATTACCTCACATAGGCTTAGAATTGTTGATAAGTAATCCATTTCCTAAGGTTACAAAGTTCAGGGATTTATGAACCTTTGTTGAAAACAAAATCTAAAGGGATATATTGTTGGGTCCAGGTTAGAAAGAAATTGTTTTTGGATGTTGAAAGAAGTTTTTAATTGAAATTTTTTTTATTGTCAAGGAAAATGAAATAATCTCACTTTTTAAAGGATAGTGATCAGACTCACAATCATATTCAGATAATTAGACTCAAAAATCTTAAGAAGGTTCATCAGATTAGGAATTTGTTTTTTGGAAAAAATGTTTCATATGACTCACCTTGGGTCTGGAAAGTATGGAAGATTTTAATGAGGAAGTATCAGAGTCTATATAGATCAGATGTAAATCTAACAATTCTTTTTTGTTTTGTAATTTTCAAAAATCATAAGTTGTATAGAAAAATTTTGATTTTAGCCTTGTGAAGGGAAGGTGGAGTGCTTCCAATTATATTGAGACTCGGTAGGAAAGGATGGAGATGTTGTAAGGATGGAAAGTTGTAATAATTTCTAAGTAAAGTCAAATGATGTTATTCCGAAAATCAATTTACTCAAAGTCATGAATAATTCATGATAAGAGAAAGAGTTTTTGGAAGAAGGAAATTGTTTAAGTCAAAGTTTTCCAGTCTCAGTTCATCACTGTGAGATCACAGGACACAGATTTTTTTAAAGGCTGGTAAGGTTTGTTAGAAACGTGAAAAGATGAAGATGTTGGTTTTAAGTTATAACAATAATCCAAAAGATATAAATCATTGGAAAAAAGAAGTTTGTGACTGCTGAAGTTTTGTTTAAATCATAATCAGGAAAGAAAAAGGCTAAATCTAACACTGGTCCATCAAAATCAGTATTCCACTGATCATCAGAGAATTGATGAAATTGATATGTCATTATGATTGTTGGTATGTTTATGACATCAAGGGAATAATTGTTTTCATTGGGATTTGATGGGACCAATGAAAAAAAGAATAAGTTAAAGTTTTTTGGGATCGATGCATATAATAAAGTCAGTGACTAATCAATAATGTAGTCAACCATTTTTATCAAGATGAAGTGTTGGATGTTATCAATTAGGTCAATAATGAAAGAAGAACTCTTATATGTTTTCAATTGGGTCAAGAATCATTAGAAAAGAAGTGGTTTTAATCATTGTATTGAAGATGACATTGATACATCAGAGGAAGACATAGATCGATAATCAGATGGAGGCTAACACCGATAAAATAATCAGACACTAGATCATTGGTCTAAGGAAAAAATAAAAGAATAACTCCTTGAAATAGATTACAAAAGTGTTATCAAGGAGGGTCTTTAATTTATCTCAAGTTGTTATGGAAGGTTGAAGCTGATGTTGAAGTACTTCTAAGGAAGTGAATAAACCTTTAGAAGTAGAAACTATGTTTATAGAAGAATGGTTTCAAAGTTTATATATCAAGTTGGTACTAAGAATCACAGTGGGAAGATTTCAGTTCTGATTTGATAAAGGGACAAGAAAATAGGAGTGACCATATATCTTTATCGTAATGAAGGATTTTGGAATGGTGATCGGAATCAGAATTGAAATCAGAATCGGAATTGGAATTGGACTGGAGAATTATAATAAAGTATGAAGTGAGATAAAGTCATGAGAGGATTTGAGAAGGTTCAAGAAGAGTTAAAGAGCACTGAAGAAGTCAAATATAAATCAGATATTTAAGGGAATTTGAATATTTGGGAAATTTGGTTGAGTAGGAAAGTTTTTAAGAATCCTACCTAAACCATTTTTGGGGCGTCTATAAATAGAGGAAGTACTTTATACTTTATGATACAAATATTATTTGCTAAATAAGAGAGAGAAGATATGAATTTCTATCCAGAAGAAGTTTCTAGATTGAGCTTTCTTGAGGAAGATATCTGGATATAAGGATAAGAAAATCGTATTCAACTAATCATCATATTAGGATGGATTATTGAATTAGGAATCGTATTAGGATTTTCAGACTGAGAAAGAATAAGTTCTTAATTGTTTGTGCGGTATTCTAGTAGATTTATTTTATCATACTTAGAAATCAAACATAGAAATCGGATTAGGAATCAGACTAAGTATCATTACAAAGTTGAGAAGAAGTTCTTACCTGCTACTGGTTAAGGAAATGAATAATTGTTTTAAAGATCATATTTTTGAAAGTTGATAAGGCACCACAGTAACTTTCTTTGAAGCTACTGGTGAAAGTTTCTTAATTTGTTACAAAAATTGTATTACGTCATTTCATGCTACTTGAAGCACATGCACTATTTTATTGAACATAATGCTACACAAGTGTAAGGGTATATCCTACTTGTTGTATCCACCCAAAGGATTTTTTTCTGGTGGATTGTGTGGTATTGGATTGTTTTTAAACCATACCAAGGATGTAGCTACTCTTGTTGAGTAGTGAACCTTATAAATTCTTGTGTTCCTATAGATGTGTGATTGTTTTGTTTTTAGTAGAGAAAGACATATTTAATAGGAGGCAAAATTTATTTCAAAAGTAGACATAAAAGAAATGGTATCACTAATTCACCCCCCCCCCCTCCTCTTAGTGATACTTGGATCCTAGTTCGGCAATTACAGCCTGATAGCCTTGAGACATGTAGGCCCGAACCGGTGGCCTTAAGGCCCAAATCAAATGAATAGTTCTAGTTGTTGCAGTATTGCATAGTACCTTCTATAATAACTGCAATAGTAACCTGAAAATACACCCTCATCCATATTTGATCCTAGTTCTTTTGGATGCTAGGAAAGAGCATCTACCACTTGAGTACAAGCTCTTTGGCAAAATTATTATTTAGTTATCAAATATTAATAATAATGATTAATTTATTAAATTACTAATTATTAATTAATTATTATTAAATTATTATTAATTAATTAATATTAATTACTAAAAAATATTAATTACTAATAAATATTAATTAAATAATATGATTTATTATTTAATAATATTAATTATTAATAAATATTTAAAATTATTATTTAGTAACTAATTATTAAAAATAATAATATAATAATTATTTATTAATTAATTAGTAATTATACAATATCTAATTACCTGTTAATAATATTAAGTATAAATTAACTAATTATTTATTTATTTATTAATAATTATGAATAATTATTATTATACAATTAGTAAGAGATATTTAAAAATATTATTTAGATACTAAATATTATTAATAATAATTAATTAATTATTATTGAATTATTATTATTTAATTAAATAATTTTATCTAATTAATATTAATTTCTAATAAATATTTTAAATTATTCTATAGTTACTAATTATTATTATTATTATTATTATATTTATATATTTATTTTTAATATTTTTTATTTGGTTATTATTAATATTATTTATTATTTATAATATATTATTTATTTAATAATTAATTAAAAAATATTAAATATTAATAATTAATTAGTTTTTTATTAATATTATTAATTAATAATTAATATTAATTAGTAATTAAATAGTAATTAATTGATTTTGTTTAAAATATTATTAATATTAATTACTTAATTATTAATATTTAATACTAAATTTTAATAGTTAATTATTATTTAGGTATTATTATTATTATTTATTAGTAATTAATATATATTATTACTTAATTACTAATTGTTAATAAAAATATATTATTAATTTTGTGTAGGAAAATGAGGACATGGATCCCACATTGGAAATCCAGAAGGATTTCCAAGGTAAGCCCCCTTATAAAAGAGAGCTCTAGGGGAGGGTTTTTGTCAGAATTTCAGATTTCTTTAATGATAGTAATGCTAGATATTAAATACCAGTAAAATTCTACTAAAATTTTATTTATATATATAAACAAAGAAAAAAAATACAAACATGTATATTCAAAATAAGTAATTTTTTTCATTCCAGTACAGGCGAAAAAGGCCCTTGCCGCCTTTGGCCTGGGAAAAATAAACCAAAGGCATCAAGGGCCTTCCTACCTTTGTGTATTAGTTTTCAAAATATTTTTAACCTAGGATTATTTAAATAATTTTTTCCAGAAAAAAAATGTATATAAAAAAAGTTAGGATTATGCCATTCAAAGTAAAAAAGTGAATATCACTTTTAAGCTAAAAAAATGATGGAAATTTTTTCAACGATGATGATGATTATAAACTTATAAAGAGTACTATATAGACAAAAGAAGTTATTAACTTCATAGAATTGAATATTATGGAGTTAGTTTGAATATGGTGAAGGAGTTAAACATTAAGAATATGATTCCTAAGTCTCACTATTATTCAAACTAACTTACTTAACATGTGTTACTTACTAAAGAGTGTAGTCTGAGGGTTTTATTAGATGGTCACATAGTGATGTGGTAGGAATTACATAGAGATGTAATGAGATTAACAAAACCTCTAAAGGTATAACAAATATAATTATGATTTGGTGGTTTTTCGTATATTATGTGTTAGATAGGTGCTTATGTATGGTTTTGTTAAGTATTCTTAAAGGTTTTTAAGAGTATAAAATGTATCATATTATACAAAAAGAAACATCCACTTCTTTTACATTGGATGCATACATATATATATATATATATATATCATGAAGTGAAATGATAATTGACCTCTCAAAATATTACTTTGAGTTATCCCTAACTGATGTTAATTATGAAGTATTATAGTTTATGATGAAACGTTAAAGTTAGCATGAGTATAATTATTGTATCAAGATATGAAATATGCTCATGAGTCACAAAATGAGTTTTTTGCATTGAATGACCCATAAAGTAGATCACATAAAGTGTCATACATTATGAATTTAGTTTACCATGGGTGTATGGTTCATGTTTGGAGTCCCTATATCTGAGATTGGTGTGATAGCTAATATGAGAGCCCTCATAATTTGATACCTTTCTTACATAGGCCTTATGGCTTAGAAAATTAAGTGGTGGTTGGGTATTTCATTGATCATATCATTATTTAGAGCTTACCAAATATGGGATTTTTCCTATCATATTATGAGTATGAAATATGGTCCATTGATTGAGATAGGTTGAGGAAGTATTAGGAAATACCTATATGAAACATATGATGTGCTTATATATTAGATAAGGGGAATGTGATGTGATCATCTATAAAAATGAATGGCATGTGATGTATTCATTAACTTGGTTAGTCTATACATGGAGAATAGAGAACATATGAGTAGGCCATATGGGATTGACATACTCTATGTCTCATGGTCACTCAATGTCTTGGACAAAGAGAACATATGAAAATGCATTCTTGTATATGATGAAGATGGTGGAGACAAGTATAGTGATACATGTGTTTGATAGAGATCACACTATATTATTTTTTAGATTGAGTAGCATCGATGCTTTGATAGAGGATGCTCTTTACTTGAATTTATGGATTTGGGGATTCATATTTATTTTCAACATTATAAAGGCTCATGGGTTCACACTTTGTGGTTGACTAGATAGGGAATGAGTTATACTCAAAGAGTTACCCTAAAAGTGTTTTAGAGTTTATCTAAAAGGAGTGTTGGATGAGTATTCACAAGTTATTTCATATGATGTGATACAAAGTGAAGTTGATGATAGATTTCCCAAAAAATGGAATAATTCCAAATGGATTTTTGGATATGGTTTCATAAGTTATCGTATATGATGTGGTATAATATGGAATTAGCACTAAGTCTATTAGGATTTCATAAAGTGGGAGATTGTTGGATATTTACCAAAAATACTAATATATATGTGATATATATGGGATATTTATGCTTTATGATTAAGTATGTTATATGGTATGATATGCCTGCTTTCAAAGGCATATCATATGCCTTATTCCAATATCATAATTCATAGTTAAAGGGGATATTGTAATGCTTATTATAAGTGAAAAAATGCTACTATAGCTGAATGATAAGTGTTATCACTTGGTTATTAATTCAAATTTTCTATCATAATTATAACCATTTCATATAATGAAATTCATAGGAGATGAATTCATGTGATGAATTATTGAACGGTTAAATTTTATTTACTCATGCGTTGTAACACATGAGTAAATTCATGCGCACTCATAGAGCATTCTCGGGGGAATTATAAGGGACTCACTACCATAGTATGGTTACTAGATTAATTTTGAATCTCCTAGTTGATTCTCTATTTATCCTGAATCCCTCTTCCTCCTTATCACATATCCTTCATGAGGCACTACCATATCATGGGTGATTTTAGATTCTTGCCCATGTAATGGGAGATTTAGTATTAAATCATGGATACACCATAGATAGGGGAGTCAAATTAATGCACTTGATTGATCTTTATCAAGAATGATCAAATATGGATGTAGCAATGATCAATGGTGTAACGTATACATGTATAGGTTCTTCTTTTTATATACAATATGGTTTCGGGTTTTATGCATGTTATTTTTATTATTTTAGGTTTTTAATGGATTCTGTTGTGACAAATGACTGTATTTCGATCCTTATAAACCTAACAGTGGTATTAATGCTTCACTATGCAATTTTAATAAAAAATTGTGCTTTAAAATTAAGTTTTCATGAATTATCAAAAACAAAGTTTCATAGTATAGGTAACACTACTAGATATTGTAAAACCCATTTCTCATCACAAAAGGGTTTAATATCATGTGATTCAATCACATGTTGTTAATCTAATGAAAACTATTGATCATGGGGATTAATATCACATAGTGACCTATCATAGGATTCAATTTTTTGGCTTGTAGATTTAATCCTATATAGACTATTACATCACCTTTTTATTATTACTCGGGTGCATATCGTAGGCTGTAACTATCAAAGCATGGTGTTAATCTTACACAGGACACTGTGCGAAGGGTTATTCATGCGTAAAGGCCACATTGTGGGTTTAATATCATGTAGACACTATTAATTCAATGTTACTCTTAGGTGTGATCAAACGTTAGTTGTGATTGATGATGCACAAGGTCAATGGTATATGATCCATTGTGTGTCGTTTTTATTCTAATATAGAAGCAAATTAAAAGTCGAAATAACAAGTTGAGCTTGTTTATTCTTACATAGACCTCGGCACCATGAGTTAATGTAATTCAAGGCTTCCTAGAACTATTTTAACATTATGCAAACCCTATTATCAGGAATTCTGTTAAATACGACTAAGGTAAAAATGTAATTTTTCTTTATTTACAATTATAAATTGATATAAATGGTTTATAATTTATTTATAAAAAATGGAAAATAATATTTTCATATATTTATTTATTTATAAAGGTTTATATAAATTAATTAATTATAAGTTTTTTATAATTAATTAATAAATTTTTATGAAATATTTATTAAATATATATTCCATAATATTAAATATTAATATTAAAATGCCTTTTTCAATTTATATTACATGACTTATAATTTAGATATTAATTGTTTATATGGAAATTATTAGGTAATTTATAAATCATTTCCAAATGTAAAAATAAGGACAAATACAAAAAGATTTTGTATTTAATTTTGAATTATTTATAATATGAATTTAAAATTTTCAAATAAAATGCCTTATTTAAGAAATTATTTAAACTACATAAAAATGAGTCTTGATAATTGATATGATCATGATTTAAATAAGTCCAAATATACGAGTTTATAATTAATTATGATTTTTCCATTATATTAAATTGAAATGTTCAAAATAAATACCTTATTTAAGAAATTATTTAAACCATGTAAAAATTAGTTTTGATAAATAATATGATAAAGGTTTAAATAATATTAAATGTGTAATATTTATATTATATAAAATTGTTTAAATAATATAATTAGAATATAAATTAGTTACATTTTAGTTGATATCATAGAATTAAAGTAAAATGTTATATAAAGGGTTTTATACTGAAAAATAAATATAAATTGATGGAATTTCTATAATTCATGCTAAATTATAAAATGTTTATAATTTCATTATTTATGAATTTTTCATAAATGTTTATCTCATGTTTAAATATATGAATTGTTCGTTTATTTATGTTATTCTCAATTTTATTCATTAATATAAATTGTTTATATTATGAATGGATCTATGTTTTAGTTTAAATTTTAGACTCCTATAAATTTCCATACATGCATCTAAGGAGGTACATGCTAGGTATCATAATTGATTTAGTTTTTTCTACTTTGAATTTGGATTTTATAGGGTTATGAGCTTAAATTAAGTAGTTAATTATAGTTATACATGTTAGGTGTTAGAATTATGATAGAATTTAGGTCTCTCTTGAGTAAAGTATCCTTGGGTAGAGGGAATTTGGGTCGAATTTCTCACTGGCCTAGAGGCATATGCCTTGTTAATAAAATTGGGGGTTGGTTATCTATTGCTCCAAGCCTACTCTTGTGGGGATTTTTTATTTCATATGATTCTAATACTTTACATGAAATGGTTTCATGAACCTTATACATAGGAAAAATTTGGATATATATGAATATAGTTGGATTTTTATTTGGGTTAGTAAAGAAAATAACATGATATAAGATGGTGTGATTAAATCCCATTTAAAAATACTAAGTGTTAGATTTCTTCTGAAGTGATACTTGTTAAGACCTCGATCATCTAAATGAGTTTTCCATTCCATATCTGAGTTTCCCTAGATTATCTTATGTAATGAAAGAAAGTAATGGGTAACCCTAATAGGATTAGGTGTCTATTATTGGTGTTTTATTCGAGTTAGAATTAGTTGAGAGACCCTAATAGGATTAGGTTACCATATAAATAGAGTTTATTTTATCCATATGATGGATTGGGGAAAGATTTTTTCACTAAACTATCCAAGAGTCATATATGATATGATTGGAATGATTCTCAGCCTAAATAAGTAAGTTGTGAGAGAAACACCATAGAGAACTCATTACTTAGTGAAATATGGATCTTGACCCGCTAATGGGCATGATGATTTTAAAAGGGGTCATCATTTTAATGAGAGCACATTTAATAAAATTACCCATTAAATAGATGTAAAACATGACACTCATATGTTAAAATATTCTATTTCAAATAAATTTCATCACCATCATCATCAAACATTACTTTAAATCAATATTTAATAAATATAATCTTAATGTAAGAAACATCTTATACTAATAACTTAATAAAAGTTCTCAAGTAAGATGGAAAATTTTATATGATAGGGCAACCCCTTCCTGATAAACCAATCATTGAATTAGTTCAAAAAATAAATCTTGATCCTCATAATAAGCATATAATGATCTACTAAAGATTTCAAAATGATCAAATTAATTTTAGTATATTCTCATATAATCAATATGTTTTGGTTCTTTTAATGACTTTGAGATACTAGAGGTTTCCTTAATGTAAGATCTAGTTGTGGAATTCATTATAGAATCATCATTGGAAATTTTTTTATAATATGAATTAAATCTATAAAAGTTCACTCTATTTTCTCAAAGTGTTGAGGATATATGAACTGAACATATGATGTCTAAATTTTGGTGTTGTGTTGACAGTACAAGTGGTTAAAATATCAATCTAAAATATGAAAAGCTAGTTGGAGAGTCCAATAATGTTTCTTCAACTATTCAACCAAGGTTATTTAAACCTAAAAGAAATTCATAAAATAGGGAACTATTTTCATATGATTGAATTATTCCTAGATATCTAAATAGGTTTAATAAACTCCATGTAATGTTCATGTTAAGTATTTATGTTCTAGAAATAAATTCATTGATTTTGAAAAGTATATGATACCAAATGTATACTTTACAAATATTGTAACTATATAGGAGTTAAAAATCTAGGAAATAATTAATTTAGCATATAGTATTAAAATAATAAAGAAAAAGTTTACTAAATCATGTATTTGAATGTAAAGTAATATCAAGATCAAATAAATCTTAGTAAAGGATGTGTATAGTTATATCATTTCTCTTATATTATAAGAAAAAATTATTTATTAACAAAGAGTTTTTATGAAAAATATGAGAAGTTATACATGGTTTATGATTCATCAAATTTTATAACATAGAATTATCTAAACACATAGAATACCATATGAATAAAATGGTTTGTTTTTTAAATATTTTACATTAAAAGGAAATAAGATTTATTTCCTTAGTAAGGTATTATGAAGAAAATATAGTGTCCAAGAATCAAATGGGAGTATAACTGGACTTTGAGAGGTTAAAAGTTATCAAATAAAGGATAATTCTTGTAAATTTTAAAAAGAGAATATCACTTTCAAGGAAAATTTTGATGGAAAATTTTCCAAGGATGATGATGATGATAAACATAGAAAGAGTTCTATACAGACAATGGAAATTATAATTTTGTAGAAGTAAATATTGTGGAGTTAGTTTGAATATGTTGAAGGTGTTGAATATTAGGAATATGATTCCTATGTATCACTATTATTCAAACTAACTTACTTCATAGATGTTACTCACTAAAGAGTTTAGTGGGAGGTTTTTATTAGATGGTCGCATAGTGATGCGTTAGTATTTACATAGAGATGTAATGATATTAACAAAACCTTCGAAGGTGTAGAAAACATAATTTTGATTTAGTGGTCTATCATATATAATATGTTATATTGGTGCTTATGTATGGTTTTGTTAAGTATTATTAAAGGAGTTTAAGTTAATAAAATGTATCATGTTATACAAAATGAAATATCCACTTCTTTCACATCGGCTACATATATATATATATTTATTTATTTATATATTATGAAGTGAAATAATAATTGAACTCTCAAAGTATGACTTTGAGTTATCCCTAATAGATGTTCATCATAGAGTATTATAGGTTATGATTAAATGTTAAGGTTTGAAAGAGTATGATTCTTGTATCAATATATGAAATATGCTCATTGGTCACAAAATGAGTTTTTTGTGTTGAATAACTTGATAAGTATACCACATATAGTTTTATACACTGTTTTTAGTTAACCATGGGGTATGGTTCATGTTTGGAGTCCCTATATCTGAGATTGGTGAGATAACTAGTATTAAAACCATAATACTTTGATACCTTTCTTATGAGATCCTTAAGGATTATCTAATTAAGGGGCGGATGGGTATTTTGTTGATCATATCATTAGTTAGAGATTAACCAAGATGGGATTTGTCCACTTGTATGAAGAGTATGAAATATGGACCCTTTATTGAGATAGGTTTAGGAAGTGTACAACCATACCTAGATAACACATATGATGTGCTTATTTATCGGGTAAGGGGCATGTGATGTGATCATTTATAAAAGTGAATGACATGTGATGTATTCATCTAATTGGTTAGTCTATACTCATAGAATTGAGAATGTATAAGTAATACATATGGGATTTACATACTCTATGTCTCATGGTCACTCAATGTCTTGTAAAAATAGAACATATGAAAATACATCCTTGTGTTTGATACAAAATGGTGGATAAAGGTATAGCGATACATATGTTTGATGGATATCACACTCAATTCTTTTGTATCTTTAGTAGAATTGATTCTTTGGTAGAGGCCTATATTTAATTACATTTATGGATTTGGAAATTTATATTTATTTTTTACACTACAAAGTCTCATGGGGTCACACTTTTTGTTTGATTGAATGAGGAATGAGTTATACTCATAAAGCTACTCTAAAAGTGTTTTAGAGTTATCTAAAAATATTTTTGGATAGGTATTAAAAAGGTATTGCATATGATGTGATATAAGGTAAAGTTGATGATAAATTTTCAAAAGTTTGTTGGAAGAAATCCAAAAGGAGTTTTGGATATTGTTTCATAATTTATTTTATATGATGCGATATAAGTTGGAATTAGCACTAAGTGTATTCAACTTTAGAGTAAGTGGGATATTTTTGGAGATATTCCATAAAATCCTAAAATATATGTGATATATATGGGATATTTATTCTTTATGATTAAACATGTTTTATGGTATGATATGAAGGGTTTCAAAGGAATAACATATGCCATGTTCCAATATCACAAGTCATAGGTAAGGGGGATATTGTAATACGTATTATAAGTGAAAAAATGATACTACAACTGAATGATAAGTGTTATCACTTGGTTATTATTTCACATTTTATATCATAAATATAACCATTTTATATTATAAAATGCATGGGAGATGTATTCATGTGATGAATTCTTGAATGGTTAAATGTTATTTACTCATGTGTTGTAACGCATGAGTAAATACATGAAAACTCATAGAGCATCCTTAGGATATTTATAAGGGAGTCACTACCATGGTATGGTTGTTGGATTAAGTTGTAATCTCCCTTTTGATTCTCTATTTATCCTGAAGTTGTATTCCTCCTTCTCCCATAGCCTTCATGAAGCACTAGCATATCATGGGATATGTGATATTCCTTACCATATGATCAGTTATTCATATTTAACTCATGGATACACCATGCTGAGGGGATTTTGATGGATTCACTTGAGTAATATTTATCAAAAATGATCAAAGATCGATGTAGCAGTGATCAATGGTGTAATGTATACACATGTGTGTTCTTCATTTTATATACAGCATGGTTTCAGGTTTCATACATGGTGTTCTTAGGATTTTAGGTTTCTAATGACCTTTTTTGTGATTAATGAATGCCTTATGATCTTTATAAATCTAACAATGGTATAAAATCTTCATGATGTGATTTGAATAAAAAAAATCATTTTTTTAAATGAAGTTTAAATCAGTGAAAACAGAGTGTCGTGGCATAGATAACACTATTGGATATTATAGATTCTGATTTCCTAGCACTGAAGGTTTTAATATCATGATATTAAGGCACACAGTGTTAATCCAATGCAAACTATTTGTCATGGGGTTTAATATCACATAGTTTCCTGTCATAGGCTACAATTTTCTAGCATGCCGATTTAATCCTATGTAGACTATTGCATCACATTTTTATTATTACATGGGTACATATAATAGGTTGTGATTATCTAATCATGGAGTTAATCCTTCAAGGGTCATCATGCAAAGGTATATTCATGTGTAAAGGCCACATAGTAGGTTTAATCTCATGTTGACATTGGTCACACAAGATTACACTTATATGTGATCAATCATTAGCTATGATTGTTGATGTGTTGGGTTAATGGTATACGAGCCATTATGTGTCGTCTTTATTATTATGTAGCATCTTATTGAAATCCATAATAACAAGTTGTACTCATTTATTCTTACATAGACCCAGGAATCGTGAGTTAATGTTACAAGAGGCTTCGAAGCATTATTTTAACATTATACAATCCCTATTATTAGGAATTTTTTTATATATGACTAAGGAAAAATGTGAGTTTTCTTCATTTCCAATTATGAATTGATATAGATGGTTTATAAATTATTTATAAATCATGGAAATAATATTTTGGAATATTTATTAATTTATAAATTTTTTTATAAATAAATTAATTAAAAGTTGTTTATAATTAATTAATTAATGTTTATGAAACATTTATTAAATATATTTTCCATAATATTAAATGTTAACCAGTAGATACCAATCCAATCCTGACGATTCACTAGATTTTTGTTCAGAATATTCTCAAGTACTTGAGAAAGACTAAGGATATGTTCTTGGTCTTTAGAGGAGAGGTTGGGCTATGTGTAAAGGGTTACAAAGATTCTAGTTTACAATATAACAAAGATGATATGAGATCTCAATTTGGTTTCATGTTTTGTCAGAGTAGTGGAGTTATTAGTTGGGAGAGTTTTAAATAATACACTATAGAAGACTTGGAAACAGAGGCAGAGTACATTATTGCATCAGATGTTGTAAAGGAAGTTGATTGGATCAGGAATTTTATTTCTAAATTGGAAGTGGTTCCTCACATTGAGGGAGTGATCTAGCTTTACTATGATAATAATAGAGTCATGTCTCTAGAAAAGTAACCATGGTATCACCAAAATACTAAATAGTCCTTCACAGATACCATCCCATGTGAGATATTGTTGATAAGAGTGATATAAAGATCTATTGGGTGGATACATATGACAATATAACAAATCTATTAAAGAAAACATTACCACAGCCAACAATATGAGGGTCATGTAAAATATTTGGGTATTATACGTATGAGATATTGGTTTGTAAATGTATCATGGTTTTATAATAAAAGAAATATTCATTTATCATTCATTAATGTGTGTTTCAATTTACTTTACATGAACATTTGAATAATAATATCCCCTAAAAGTGAAACTTTGAGTTATCCCAAATCAATGATCATCACGGAGCATAATGGGTTGTGATGATATGTTAAAGTTGGAATGAATAGAATATTATACTCATTACAAAGGGTTTTATATGAGATGTGAATAATATATTCATGAGGTAGTAAGTAGGGACTTATTACTTAAACTAACCCGCCAAAGTATATCCCATGGAATGTCATATTTTCATTGATATACTTAGGGGTGTATGGTTAGTATCAATCCCTACTACCTATTCTTGTATATATACCCAGCAATAGAACCATTATACTTTGATGCCTTTATTATTCAAGTGAAAATTTACTTAGCTAATTGGGAGTTGGTTGAGTATGTTGTTGATCATGTCATTGGTTGGAATGAAACCAAGATGGGATTTTTTTCACTTATATGATGAGTAAAGGCATTTATCTATTGATTTAATTAGGCTAAATAAATGCATGGTCATTATTAGTTGAGTCACATATGATGTATTCAACTACTTGGATGAGGTGAATATGATGTACTCATATATTAGATGAATGAAAATAATGTATTCATAAACTTGGTTAGTATTTTTCTAATAATTAATAAATAAAAAGATGGATTATACTAGATTCACATTTTTCTAGGTCTAGTGGTCACTCAATGTCACTAGAAAATAGATTATATAGGTATACATATGATTTATATGGTACATATTGTGGTGGACATGTTTTTATTGAGATATGAGTATATTTGATGGAGATCGCACCAAACCCCAAAGTAGCTTGAGTAGCACTGATGATTTTCTAGAGGTTTTTCTTTGCTTACATCTATGAAATAGGGATTTCATTTTTTTTTTCAACACTAATAAGGCTTCTTGGGTCACATGGTTAGGTATTTGGATAAGGATAAAGTTTTGGACAAAGTGTGTGTTCTGAAATAAAGAGAGTTTGATGAAATTGTGTTTAAAAGAAGTTTTGGATGGATTCACAAAGATTTTTAAAGTTTTTTATTAAGTCCTTTTAGAATTTAAGTGAACGTATGTGATTGATGTATATTTACCTAAATATAGATGAATTGTATTATACAACTGTCATGGATCATAGGATATGATATTTATGAGATGGATGTCATAGCATACAACTTGAATGGATTGTAAATGAGGCTTAGGAATCCTATCATTGTTGGAGTTGGGGGACTAGAACCAACTACTTTGTACTTTATGATAAACTTGTATTCATGGAATTTAATATTAATAAATACCTTATCACACCTTGATTGTTATTTTGTGTGAAAATTCATGTGATAACATCCTAAGGATAGTTGTTGCACTAAAGGGTTATAGTGGATCCCTGCTATGATGAGAACCCAGAAGTACCGTAACACTATTCTTGAATATATGTTATATGGCTGGATGATGTTATTTTAGGGACACAAATAATACAGGCTATTAGGGATGAGGACTCATAAAATTTTGAGTCACCTTCTCATGGTGTGCACTCTTGGTAATATCTAGGAGGATATTATGAGAATGAGACTTGCCGGTAGGAAATCCACATTTCATAGTGTCATTGGATGTTCCTATCTACAAACGTGTGTATTGGTCCATAGACTTTAATATTATTATTAATGGTTATTACAACTTGCGCACTTATATGTATTGATGAAAACTGTGATGACACACTATTCGCAATGAGGTATGATATGTTGGGTGTGTCACGAGTAATACTACATTAATAGATAATGCGAGAAAGGATTTGTCCCTTCTGTTCCATAATGGAAGTTGATATTTCAGGCCCTTTGATGGTATTGATATAGCCTAAATAAATCCATGGTCATGGTGAGGAATGAGCAAGTTCAATTCTGTGAATTCGAAGAAAGAATAATCGAGCACATGGGTTGATGGCACTAGAATGCAACTCGCTTGATCCGAGATATCGAGACAAATGGATTACATTACACGGTAAGCATTCATAGGAGGTGACACATCATTACGGCATTAACTTATTTCTCTATGGGTGCCTTAGTGTATTGCTAAATTCCAACCTTGGACTTTAGGTAGGCTTTACCTAATGCCCCTGAGAAAGAGGCCTATAGGGTCAATCACTAATTTTTTCCAAGTATGTTAGTTAAATATTCATTTAACAAGTTGAATAAAGATTATTCTCGATTGTGATTTAATAATTATTCAAGGATTCCTAATCACATTTATTTTAACACTATTTATTCGAGAGAATATATTATTAGAGAAATAATATATTTATTAGTGAGTAATGAAATGATATTTATTTAAGAAATAAATAGTCATTATTCAAGTTCTAATAAATGTGGTGGAGGAAATAAAGAAAATGGAAAAAAAAAGTACATGCCATGTATATTAATATATACACACCATGTAGTTTTTCTAGAGATTTGTGAGAAATAATATTATTTATTTAATTAAATAATAATAGGTGTAATTTGTTGGGCGCATGTGAAGTGATAATAATAGTCAGATGTTATTATTAGACATGTGGTCTTAATAAGAATTAAATGAAATGAATAAATACCTTTGGGTAATTAATTCATTTTATTATTCTAAGTAATATAAATCTGATTATCTGATTACATTATTCTCATTAAACCTATCCATTCTTTGTGGTTGTGCACAATGGATCTGGAAAAATCTCTCAATACAGGATAGAATTCCTTTCCTCTAAGAACTCTCTCACATTACGAGAGATATCATCCTCCATCTAATCAAGGAGAGAGCTTTGGAAGCAGCTCTCAAGGTGATTGAAGGTGGACATCACAAGCGAAGGCTCTTCTGTAATATCACCTGGAGATCCCTTCGGTGATGTCTAGATATACGTGAAGCACATGTGGATCACCACTAGAGGAAGCCTACACTTGGCTTCTACGACATAATGAAAGGTCACATTGGATTGTGACTGGAAACATCAACGGAGAGAGAATTCTATCAAGGTAATTATTTTCTTTTAATTAAATTAATTATAACCAACATATGATGATCTTCTCTATGGTTCTGAGACTTCCCTATTTCCTTTAATTCTTCGTTCTATTTCAAAGATCTGACATTTTATCATCATGAAGGATCTCGTATTGATCGTTGTTAACAGAAAAATTAAAGTTGGGTATACCCATCCACGCGCTTCTACTGTGCCCAGAACCTACAAGTGGTACCAGAGAGGTTATATTGCTGATTATAATTATTTAGTTTTTCATTGATGATTTATGAATTTAATAATTTAGTTGTTTCAATTCAAGTTAATCATTATATAAATCTGAATCTCAAGATCTATTCCTCCTATTTTGTTTCTCCTTCACCTTATAGAAATAATCTTTTTCTTTTAATTTTGATTAAAATAAAATAGATTATCTCATTTGAAAGTTCCAAAGATTCCTGGTCATACAACACCAGAACACATGGCATGTATTCGACAGTACACACCATGTATTCAAGGTTCAATGCATTGGGACTGGTCCACTAAACCAAGCCATGTCATTGAAGTTTTTCTAATTCTTAATAACTCCATGTGTTGACCAAAAATGTGTGGCACACGGTTTTTTGATTACACGCTATGTGGCCCACTAGACATGGCGTGTAGTCCCTTCAGGTTAGGGTTGGACCGTGTACCATGTACATGGCTTTCTCAGCTGGAGACCATGTAACACAGATACTACACAGTGTGTGGCCCACTAGACATGTCGTGTACTCCGAATATTTCCGAAGTACATCTACACGATGTATCCCTAGGTGTGTACTTCAGATGGACGGTGAATGATAGTACACGTTGTGTAGTAGGAATTACATTCCATGTACTCATCCAAATTATGTAGATTTGTTAAAATTTATTATTATATTATACAAACCCTTGAGACGTGTACCATGGTGCAGGCATAAAGTTGGGGCACAACACGTGATAGGTGTTTTATATATGTTTGTTTTATTTAACATCTACATAATGTTCATTTCTACTCATTGGGTAATTATGAACATGAATTCACCGAGTTTCCTCTAAGGTACAAGTTACATACAAAGATAATTTTAAATGGATTTGTTTGTTTAAAATTATGATGGATTAGAATCTCTTGTAAATTTTGAAAAGGGTTTAAGATAAAAAGTATTGATTAATTAAAGATAATAATTAATTGATTCCATCATGATTTATCTTAAACAAGAATGATTAAATAATTGAATGCTAGTTTTATTTATGCATAAATATTGTTGAATGTATGGGTGATCATGAGCTAGACTAGGACCTTTTTATGTGGATGGTTTCTTTTAATTTATTTATTTAAATTAAATTTGTTGGCATGAGAACCTTCTCCTCGTTAATATGTATATCATGCGTGCCCAAGGTTTGTTTCATGTAAACCCCCATTTTACCCCTCACCTATGTGTGAGATAAAAGTATATGTAATGGATGGAGCTCCCAAGCTAGTGGAGGTGGATCAAGTTAGGATCCAAGGTGAAACCAATCCAAGGAGATACAAAGGTGGATAGGTGGAAATCTATAATCACGAACCCAAAAGGTTCAATAATTTTTCTCCCCTAGGTCTTGGGTTAGTTTATCAACTGCTAGATAAACTAACCAATAGAAAAAGATCATGATCATGCCATTTATTTTATTTATTTCAGTTTTATGGTTTATTTATTGTGGGTATGTTGTTACGATCACACAATTAATGAATTAAATAAGCATGTAAGACGGAACTAAAATAAGACTAGCTTGTGCGTAAATATTATCTTAGACATGGTTAATCACTTAAGTATATCCCACTTAGTATTAACAAGAATTTAAGAAAGATAATAAAATGGAAATTTATGTATAAGGATAAAATCCCTCAAGGAAATATTAAGTCAGTATAGCCTTCCATAATCTTGGTTAGAATCAAACCATACTTCAAAGTGCTTGACCAACCCTAGTTGGGGTGCTTTCAATTATCGAGAAATTCTAATTCAAGGTTTTGGATTGACTTGACTTGGTTCAAAACAAGGGTTTACTACCACAGTAGGACTTGGTGTGACCAAGAGGCAAAGGTTGAGGAAATCCAAAATAAAAGGATTTCAGGATTGGGGATTCCACTCAGCAGATCAAAGAGCTGTGAGTTAATGCAGTTGGCATTTGGAATGCCTATATAAAACCTTTAAAGTTGCTTGACCAACCCTAGTTGGGGTAATGAAAAGGCCAATATGGATTCTTTCTACTAGAATATTCAGGCAACATAATATTCCAAAGTCAATGGTGAGGGATATTGGATTTCGACAAAATAGTGGGATACTAATAAGTATTAATTTATTTATTTGTCTCAGTTTTATCATGATGAAGTACTAAATATTTACTCATCTTAATTTGTAGAAATAACAGGAAAAATGACATCAAACATATCATTTTGAACCATACTCGAGAAGGAAAACCTTCTCACCGGCACCAATTTTCAAGAGTGGTAGAGGCGTTTACGTGTTATCCTTCACCACGAGAGGAAATTGTATGTACTGGAGGATCCTATTACAATTGTACCTGGAAATGAATCCAGTTATGAGGAAATATATCTCTATATGAAACATTTTTATGATGCCATAGATGTCCAATGTTTCATGCTATCGACCATGTCTAATGAGCTCTTGAAGCAACATGAAAACATGGATGTGTATAGCATGATATCTCACCTTAAGGATCTCTATCAATAGAAGGTGATACAGGAGAGATATGAGATCTCTAATAATTTTTTCACAACTAAGCATGGATATTCTACGCCATTTGGGCCTCATGTAGTCAAGCTTATTGGCTACATTTAATGTCTGTACATCTTAGGGATTAAGTTCCTGGATGAGTTACGTACAGATCTCATCCTATCATCACTGCCCAAGACCTTCTCTAACTTTATTCTCAACTACAACATAAGCAACAATGAGAAGATTTTATCTGAGCTTTTAACCTTGATTCTCCAGGTAGATAAGGACATGGGGTGTGAAAATCCCACAGTCTTTATGGTGAATAAAAAGAAAAAGGACAAGGAAAAGGGTCCAAGGATTTATAAATTGTTTGAATCCCTCGAGTATCGTCCCTCCAAGAAGGGGTAGATCCAGAGGTAGGTAAAGGAATGGTAGGTAATGTGTTTTTCATGTGGAAATCCAGGACACTAGAAGAGAAATTGCACCCAGAAGTGTGGGTATGCTAAAGGTGAATTTTTATTGAGTGTAATATTTCCATTTATACACATTGGTTATTAGATACAGCATTTGGGGCTCACATCTATATTCAAATGCAGGAACCAAGTAGATTTAGAAATATTTCCAAAGGAGAGGTGGATCTTTGAGCTTCCAATGGAACGAGGCTGGATGCGTTGGCCATTGGTGATTACCATCTCTCATTTTCAACTGGAATTCTTTTGGTTTTACACAACTGTTATTATATACCTAGTGTTACCAAGAACATAATTTCTATATCATGTTTGGATATGGATGGATTTATTTTCAAGTTTGGAAATAAGGGTTGTTTTTTATAAGAAAAACATATTTTATGGTATGGAACATTTAAATAATGGTTTGTATGTATTAAATTATGAAAACCAAGTGTTGGAAATTGATAACAAAATAAACTCACATGAATCATACAACACCCAATTATGGCATCACCATCTCGGTCATGTAAATGAGAAGAAATTGAGAAATTTATACTGAGATGGTTATTTAGACTCTACTAATATAAAACCACTTGATAGATGCCATGCTTGTTTACTAGGTAAAATGACCAAGATGCCCTTTGGTGGACAAGGTGAAAGGGCCACAGAGATTCTAGGATTGGTACACACAGATGTGTGTGGACCATTTCTAGTATAATCTAGAGGTGGGTATTCTTAATTAATTGCTTTTACTGATGATTTGAATAGATATGTCTATATCTATTTAATGAGGTATAAGTCAAAATCCTTGAAGAAATTTAATAAATTCAAGAATTAAGTAGAGAATCATCTTGGTAAGAAGATAAACAAGCTTCGATCGGATTGACGTGGAGAATATCTGAACCAAGAGTTCATCGGCCTTTTACAGGATTCTGGGATCCTATCTCAAATCACTCCTCCTTATACACCATAATGGAATGGTGTTAGTGAAATAAGGAACCACACCTTGTTGGACATGGTGAGGTTTATGATGAGTCATGCAGATCTTCCATTATCCTTTTGGGTATATGCATTACAAACTTTGGCATACACATTAAACAAAGTATCAAATAAGGTAGAAAATGGAATTCTGTCAGAGTTATGTAATGGAAAGAAACCCATTTTTTCACACACACATGTATGGGGATGCGAGGTATTTGTTAAGGCATTCTCAGGCAACAAACTTGCACCTCAGGGCACAAGGTGTATCTTTATAGGATATCCCAAGGAAACGAAAGGATATTACCTTTATAACCCTTCAGACAAGAAAGTGAATATCACCAAACAATACATATTTCTTGAGAGGAAGTACATCCTCAAAAGGTATAGTGGGAGAAAGATTGACTTCGATGAAGTTGATGCTCAAGATACACAGGAGTTGGTACAGGAACATGTTCCACAGGTCCCCATAGAAGAGGCTCCAGAAACACAAGTACTACGTAGGAGCTCAAGAGAGGTAAGGGGACCAGAGAGATTTGTTTTTCTAGTCATTGAGTGTGGTGAATCATTATTGTTGGATAATAATGAACCTATATCCTGCAAGGAAGCAGTAGAGAGATCAGAAGCAACAATTTCATGAACTAGCCTGAGTCGACCCTGAACTGGTCACCCAGGCCAGCCTGTGACAAGTCCCGAGAGGCATTCCTAATCCTCTTGGGATGGCGACAAGCACCAAGGGAATAATTAGAGTACACAAGGGAACTATTTCTCCCAAATATAAAAAATCAAACAAACAACAAAAATAAATGGACATCCCAAAATACATTTACATAAAAATTGAACTAAACATTATTTGTACAAGAAAATGAAATTACAACTAAACCAAAAACTCAACTAACCAAACCTGATAACCCACTAACTCCATGTAAACCCTATGGTCACTCTCCAACACAATGATCACACGTCTCCCAAGGCGATCAAACTCAAGATGAAACCTGCACAAGGGCTAAAAACAGAAGAAGACTATAGGCGTGAGTATTAAAACTCAGTAGGTTATCCTGATATTCTATTCCCAATGCACATCCTTTAAAATAAAAGAAACATAAATTTCAATTTTTAAATAAAATATATAAAATTATTTTTTCCAAATGATTTCACATTATATAAAAAAATTATCAGACAAAAACTTTCATGTTTTATAAACAAGAATGCTAGTAATAATTTTCAAAGAGGTGCAACTTCAAAATGAAACTAGTTTTCAAGAGGGTTGATTTAAAGAATGTACACTTTTAAATAAATCACACACACTTCTTAATTTACCAACCAAACACACCATATGCCGATGGTGATTACAAAATAGCCAATGAGCAAAAGTCACAGGAACACCCCTAGGAACTAGTTAGTTGTGAGCCACAGGTACCTCGTATCTAGGTGAAAGTAACTATAATAAATATCACTTATCGTGCACACGATCCACTAGTATATAGAATACCCATAAACTAGTGGTCCACCCAAAATCATCATCATCATATATTATTTAGTGTTTTCATCATCAAACTTGCTATGTGAAACAGGGGTCAAACCTCATGGGATCACTAGCATACTAGTACACATCTGCCCACCTAGATACTCGGGATTCTCTTTAGTGATCAATAAAGTTACAAATATTATCAAACACACATTTCACATAAAAATTCCATTCCCAAACCATAAACACACAAACATCCCACAAAATTGCTTCACATTTCTTTCACGAATCAATAAACCACTAAAATTTTTCGTAAAACATTTTCAAGGAGTGTATTGAGGCTTTACACATAAAACTCATTCAAAAACACTATTTTAAGTATAAACACACAACAAAACCATAACCAAACATATTTGGAAGCCCTAAAAACATTTAATAAAATCATTTCATGGACCATAAAACAATCTCAATTGACACAACATGGTATATACATGTAAAACACTCATTCTTCATTTTTAGGAAAGGCCAAACGAGCCTTTAAACATTTTCTCAAAACTAACATTTGAAAAAGTTATGAATTTCAATTTTATTAAGGAGGTGTATAAACACCATTTAAATCAGAAAACCACAATTATAAATCCCTTAAAACACCCAGGTTATATATTCAAAACACAACCATTTTCATAAGGATGTGAAACGGGCCATTTTCCGGAAACTCGGGCCAAAACATGTTGTAAACCAAAACCCATTTTTTTATAAAACCAAATCCAAATTGGAAAGATATAAAAGGATACCAAAATAATTTTTTTCATGCTTTCAATGTATTTATAAATCCAAACAAATCATTTTAAATTTCACTAGACACATAAAATCCTACCGAGAAATTTACCGAACACATGACATGCACTCTATAACAAAACAACTTATTTTAAGTACTTAAAAAGGGATAAAATACCATTTTCATGCCATATATTTATTAAATCTACTGAAACATATTCAAAATACCATAAAAAAGGTGAGAAACCTCATCGAATAATTTATCAAATAAGATGAGTGTACATTTATACCAAAACAACTATATTTTTAACAAAATAAGACATAAAACATAATTTTCACAAAAAACAATTAAAAACAAGGCTTCACAGCAGTAAATATCATATAAATAATGTTATAACAGCATTATAATGATGAAACTTAAATGATAAATTTTTGTTCAAGGGATATCCTATCTCAAATCCATGGCGGAAAGGAAACGCACACCCAAAATCACTCGTTGCAGTTCCCAACACTCTATATCTATGAAGACCCACCCTAAACGAACCAAAACCCCATAAAAAATCATTCCAAAACAGTAAACTATGTAGTTAATGACTGGGGGAGAAGAGGAAACCAAAATAAAATGGAAGGAGAAGGAAGAGGGAATCTCACCTTAGAAAATAAAGGACTCTTCATCTTCCCTTAGATCTGCACCCTTAGAGGAAAGTTAATGGCATGAAACTTCTTGTATATTCTCCTTAGGTATGTAATAACTAGTAAAATTTTATTTTGGGTAAAAATAATGAAATATAAAGGATTTAAAAAATAGACAATTTACCTTAGAAAATATGGACGATTTCAAGAATCTTGAGAAGTTTCACCCTAATACTCGGTTAAGATGAGCTCCAAAGAGTGAAAATCGACAATGGGGTGCGTCTAGGTATCTTGGTATATAGTGGGAGGTGGAAAAACCAAAAAATGTCAAAAAATAAAAAATATATAAAAGAAAAAAATTATTTTTTTAAAACTGGAAATGGGCCCACGGGCTGGCCCAATACCTGAATAGATAACCAAAATTCACCATGATTATTTATTCTTAATGGGTCCAAAAGGATATGTAGGATTTAATATGTCATGGGAGAAAAAATAGGAAGTGTAAGGAGTCAAAAAATTTTAAAAAATTAAGGATTTATAAAAGAAAAAAAATATTTTTTTAAATCTGGAAATGAGCTCACAGTTTGGTCCAAATCATGAAGTAACCGCCCTTTCTACAAAAACTCCCAAAAAAAGAATTGAGGCACCCAAATATGGATGATTAGATATATATGATACTTAAAAATTCAATATTAATATCACCCAAGACCCAGGAAAAGGATCAGGATTTCCAATGAACTGGATCAAAACAAAGACATGAAAAACTGGGTGTGACAATTCTCCCCACCATTAAAGCTTTCCGCCCCAAAAAAGACATAGCATTTTCCAGCTTAAAGATCAACACCTAAGGATTCCTTATCAATGTGATCCAGTATCTCAAGCCAAGGAAATATCATTCACAATTAAAGGAATGTAAGCCTCTTACCTCAAACAAAACACCAACTCACAACCACTTCCTGAGAATCAACCGATGGATCGAGTCACAACCTCCATAACCAAATTAAGAACCAGATTGTTGGGACTTCTCCCAATGAACACAATGATCACCCAAACCAAATATCACTCACAAAAACCAAATATTCTAGTGGATTTTGGAATTTAATCCCCACCATTAAGAAATAACTAGCACTAGACAAGTTCTTAGGATGAAAATTCATGAGACCCATGGTGGGTCTCCCCACCATTAGAAACCAACTATCAATGAAAAAACAAGAATTAAACATGAGATAGAATCAGGCCTCACTCACACAAGCCCACCAAAACTCTCCTGAAACAACCTACCAACCCAAGTTGAGAGGGACACAACATGAACATTTAAGCCACCCACTCTCGAATGGAGGTGACAAGAACTAGACCAACACTCTCTGCACAGATCCAAACCCCCACCAATTAGGGAGGTAAGGGAAGGGGAATCAATAATTGGGCCATTGAAACCACAAAAGAAACAAAGGAACTACCTCACTAAAATGGTAGAGGTATGAGCTTAGCAATACTACCCACAATACTAGGACTTCTCACTACACGTCAGCTTCACTCCAAAACCTATGGTTGGAGCTCTGATGGATGAAACATCTCTTACCTCATATTTAGGCTTTGATAATCCCCAACTTGTACTCCATCCCTTAGTTCTACAGAGTACCACATAACACTCCCATGAAGAAACAATGTATCATAAAACACCATGAAACTCTCTTCCTCAACAACACATTTTTACCCAAAAAAACATGGATATACACAACACTATTTTCTCTCACTCTGAATTAGGAGAAGAATGAAAAATGCACACAAAAACACCCAATAAACATCATTGAGCACAACTACTACAACCGAGAGAATCACCATAAAGGGAAGGCACTTTAAATCGAGCTCAAACAACTCTCTATTTCAACAAATGGGTTGAGTTATCATTCTAAGAGGTGGATTTAACATTTGAAACAAATAATTAGGTTGATCAACTGGAAATCTTGCCAATGTAGAACCATCTGTGGACACATCACGACATCCAACACATCTTTAGAAACCCACTAAACATTACCCCAAAATTGAGCCACCAACAAGATCCCATCTTAATATGCAACAAGAGTATGAATTATAGATCATAAGAAAGTATAATGAATAGACAACACTTCTAAGACATAGGATAAACCATCCACATTACCGTCGGTTCATAACAAACACCGCAATTTTTCAGCTCAAAACACTTTTGAAAAAATAAACTAACTTAGTGGATTTTCATATTCACCAATGATGTTTCATCAAGTCTCACTCACATGAACATTTACGTGCCACCTAAGGCACTCAAATACCATGCCATACCATCCATTTATCCATATATACCCAAAAAATTGCATGTGAGATCCCATGAAAACACCAAATGAAAAAATAAAACATCATCATTACAATAATAATCGTGTACCTTCCAACGTCACATTAACCACCAAATCAAAAACCATTTTTAGATTTCACAAGAAAAGCCACGCTTCATCAAGAACAATTTGATTGAAAAAAAAATCCATTTCATTTAATAGAACTTCCAAAAACAACCATTTTATTCCAAATATCCCTTTCCCATTTTAAAAAATTCAGCAAGGTATCTTTTCATAATCTGACAACCACAAAGGCCAAAACCCCTTTCCATAAAAACACTAGCCACTCAAAACCAAATTTCCAAAACCAATTCATCATATTCAAACACTTTTCAACATCCAAAAACACCCCATTTGAAACAAAGTTTCATAATTACTTTAAAATGATTCACACTTTCAAAACATTTTATTTCAACAAACCACAAGTTTAGATTAAGGAAAATCCAATCCATTTAAATCCTTTCCACTTCGTCCACAAAATTTGTTTCAAAAAAACACAACCTTCCAAAACCATACTTATATATAATTTTCGAAAAACCATTTTTCCACTTTTCAAAATCCAATCCTTACTTTAAAACCCATTTCCATAATTCTCACATAAGTATTTTCAAAACAAAAATTCAGAATTCAATAAAGGTCCAATAAATCCACAAAAGGGAACTAGTGTCGGTGGGTGACTTGACTATATGGTTGGTGGCCATATGTTAAACACAAAACCAACACAGAGAGAATTATTAGGACCCTGTCCCAGATCCACATGGTTTTTTGGGCCCTACGAGCTCACATAGTCCATTAGTCAGACTCCCCTTGTCATATCCCAACACCAAACAATCAACAAGAATAAAGGACACTAATAAAACCAGACATCCTGTGGAAAATCGAGGATCAGAACGAGCAAGAGTTCACGACGCTCTTCCCGTACTTACACCTCAAGTCTCAAAAATCCTACTTCATATACCTTGAAAACCCCCAAATAATAAGGGAACTCTAAGAAGAAAGGTTTGCTAAGAGCTGACCCCCATTGATACCATTTTGTCACGAACCAGCCCGAGTCGACCCTGAATCGGTCACCCAGGACAGCCCACGACAAGTCCCAAGAGGCATTATTGATCCTCCAAGGATGGAAAAAAGCACCAAGGGCATCATTAGAGTACACAAGGGAACGATTTCTCCCAAATATAAATAATCAAAAAAACAGCAGAAAGAAATAGACAGCCCAAAATACATTTACATAAAAATTGAACTGAACATTATTTGTACAAGAAACTGAAATTACAACTAAACCAACAACTCAAATAACCAAACATGATAACCCACTAATTCCATGTTACCCCTATGGTCACTATCCAACACAATTATCACATGTTTCCCAAGGCGATCGAACTCAAGATGAAACCTGCATAAGGGCTAAAAACAGAAGAAGACTATAGGCGTGAGTATTAAAACTCAGTAGGTTAGCCTGATATTCTATTCCCAATGCACATCCTTTAAAATAAAAGAAACATCAATTTAAAGTTGTAAACAAAATATATAAAGGTATGTTTTATAAATGAGGTCACATTCTATAAAAAAATTACCAGACAAAAACTTGCATGTTTTATAAACAAGAATGCTAGTAAAAATTTTCAAAGAGGTGTAACTTCAAGATGAAAATAATTTTCAAGAGGGATGATTTAAAGAATGTAAACTTTTAAATAAATCACACACACTGCTGAATTTACCAACCAAATACACCATATGCGGACAGTGAGTACAAAATAGCCAATGAGCACAAGTCATGGGAACACCCCTAGGCACTAGTTAGTTGTGAGCCTCAGGTACCTCGTGTCTCGATGAAAGTAACCATAATGAATATTAGTTCTTATGCACAAGATCCACTAGTAGGGAACATAACCATAACCTAGTGGTCACCCCAAAATAATCATCATCATATTTTAGTTAGTGTTGTCACCGTCAAACTTGCTACGTGAAACAGGGTCCAAAGCCCACAGGATCACTAGCAGACAGGTACACGTCCGCCCACCTAGATACCCGGGATTCCATTTAGTGATAAATCAAGTTACACATATTATCAAATATAAATTTCACATCAAAATTCCATTCCCAAACCATAAACATACAAACAACCCACAAACTTTCTTCACATTTCTTTCACGAATCAATAAACCACTAAAAATTTTCGTAAAACAATTTCAAGGAGTGTATTGAGGCTTTGCACATAAAACTCATTCAAAAACACTCTTTTGAGTATAGAAAACAACAAAACCATACCCAAACATATTTTTAATCCCTAAAAACATTTAATAAAATAATTTCATGGACCATAAAATAATCCCAATTGACACAATGTGGTATATACATGTAAAACAACCATTCTTCATTTTTAGGAAAGGCCAAATGATCCTTTAAACATTTTCTCAAAACTAACATTTGACAAAGTTTTGCATTTAAATTTTATTAATTAGGTGTATAAAAACCATTTAGATTATCAAACCACAATCATAAATCCCTTAAAACACTCAGGTTACATATTCAAAAACACAACCATTTTCATAAGGATGTGAAATGAGCCATTTTCTGGAAACTCGGGCCAAAACATGTTGTAAACCAAAACCCATTTTTTTGTAAAACCAAATCCAAATTTTAAATCCATAAAATGATTCCAAAATAATTTTTTACATACTAAAAATGTATTTATAAATCCAAACAAATCATTTTAAATTGCACTAGACACATAAAAGCCAACCGAGCAATTTACCGAACACATGTCATGCACTCTTTAACAAAACAACTTATTTTAAGCACTTAAAAGGGATAAAATACCATTTTCATGCCATAAATTTATTAAATATACTAAAAAATATTCAAAATACCATAAACCAAGTGCAAAATCTCATGGAATAATTTATCAAACAAGGGGAGTGCACATTTATACGAAAACAACTATATTTTTAACAAAAATAAGGCATAAAACATCATTTGCACACAAAAAAATTAAAACCAAGGTTTCACAGAAGCAAATATCATATAAATAAGGTTATAAAATCATTATAATGATGAAACTTAAATGATAAAGTCTTGTACAAGGGATATCCTACCTCAAATCCATGGCGGAAAGGAAACGCACACCTGAAATCACCTGTTGTGGTTCCCAACACTCTAGATCTATGAAGACCCACCCTAAACGAACAAAAACCCCATCAAAAATCATAAAAAACTGTTCGCTAGGTCTTTAATGACCAGGGGAGAATAGGAAACTAAAAGAAAATGGAAGGAGAGGGAAGAGGGAGAATAAAGGAGAGGGAATCTCACCTTGGAAACTAAAGGACTCTTCATCTTCCCTTAGATATGCACCCTTATAGGAAATTTAATGGAATGAAACTTCTTTTAGATTCTAATTAGGTTTGGAATAACCAGGGAAATTTTATTTGGGGTAAAAAGAGTGAAATATAAAGGATTTATGAAAGATACAATTTGCCTTATAAAATCTGGACGATTTCAGGAATCTTGAGAAATTTCGCCCTAATACTCGGATAATATGTGCTCCAAAGAGTTAAAATAGATGATGGTTGTGAGACTAGTTATCTTGGTCTCGAGTAGGAGGTGGAAACACCTAAAAATTTCAAAAAATAAAAAATATATAAAAGAAAAAAAAATATTTTTTTAAACTAGAAATGGGCCCACGGGTTGGCCCAATACCTGAATAGATAACCAAAATTCAACATTATAATTAATTCTTAATGGTTAAAAAAGGATATGTAGTCTTGAATATGTCATGGGAGGAAAAATAGGAAGTGTAATGAGTCGAAAATTTTAAAAAATTAAGGATTTATAAAAGAAAAAATATATTTTTTTAAATCTGGAAATGGGCTCACGGTTTGGCTCAAATCATGAAGTAACCACCCTTTCTACAAAAACTCCCAAAAAAAGAATTGAGACACCCAAAGATGGATGATTAGATATATATGAAACTTCAAAAATCAACATTAATCACACCCAATACCCAAGAAAAGGATCAGAATTTCCAATGAACCATATCAAAACAAAGACATGAAAAACTGGGTGTGATATGCAAGATGACTGGAAGCTATGAATTCTGAGATGGATTCCATGTATCAAAACTAAGTCTAGGTTCTGGTCGATGATCTGGTTGATTTAAATCTTGTTGGATGCAAATGGGTATTAAAGAGAAATCTGGACATGGAAGGTTAAGTTAGAACCTATAAAGTAAGGCTAGTGGCTAAAGGATTCAGACATCATCAAGGAATTGACTATGATGAAACCTTCTTGCCAGTTTCCATTTTTAAATCCATAAGAATCATAATTTCCATAGCAGCTTATCATGACTAAGATATTTGTAAAATGGATTTCAAAATAGCATTCATTAATGGGAACCTTCAGGAAGATGTCTATATAACACAACCAGAAGGTTTTGTGACACCAGGTGAAGCCAAATAGGTTTTCAAGTTGCAGAAATCCATTTATGGATTAAAACAAGCATCCAGGTCATGGAACATTCAATTTGATGAAGCCATAAATAATTTTGGTTTCATTAAGAATGAATGTTATCCATGTGTTTATAAACATTTAAATGGGAATGCGGTCATTATCCTAGTAATATATGTTGATGAAATATTACTTATTGGAAACGATATACCAGTCTTACAGTCAGTTAAGGACTGGTTGAACAAGTGTTTCTCTGTGAAGGACTTAAGTGAATCAGCCTACATTATAGGGATCAAAATCATTCATGATATATCCAAGAGGATTCTTGAACTAATTCAAAGTATATACATTGACCAGATACTAAAGATATTTAGTATAGAACAATCCAATATGGGATTGGTTCCAATGTCACATGGCCTACATCTTTCTAAGAGAATGTGTCCTCAGACATAATAGGTTAAATATAGAATGATCAAGATCCCATATTCTTCAGCTATAGGATCCATCATGTATGTCATGTTATGTATCAGTCTTGATGTTTCCTATGCACTGAGCATGGTAGAAAGATATCAATAAGATCTAGGAGAACAGCATTGGACTGCTGTTAAGACTATCCTTAAGTATTTGAAAAGAACTAAGGATATATTCCTGGTGCATGGAGGAGACGAGGAGCTTTTCATCACAGGTTATACTGATACTGGTTTTCAAATAGATCAGAATGATCTAAAGTCGCAATTAGGATATCTTTTCTATCTCAATGGAGGAGTTGTGAGTTGGAAGAGTTAAAAGCAGCCAGTTGTCACCGATTCTACAGTGGAGTCTGAATATATAGCAGCTTCTGATGCAGCCAAAGAATCCATCTAGATTCGAAACTTTTTCCAGGAGCTTGATGTGGTACCTAGTAGTAGAGACCCTATCATATTGTATTGTGATAATACTACAGTGGTGGCTCTTGAAAACGAACCAATGTCACATCAATGGACAAAGCACATTTTCCAGAAGTATCACCTCTTGAGGGATTTCTAACAAAAGGGTGAAGTTGCAATGAGCAAAGTTTCCACGAAAGAGAACATGTAAGACCCCATGACTAAAGGCCTATCTCAGTAGAATCATGAATATCATGTGAGAGCTAGTGGATTAAAGGTTGTTAGCAGTTGTCTCTAGTCCAAGTGGGAGTCTATTGGAGTTGGTGGCTTAGAACCAACAACTTTGTACTTTATGATAAACTTGTATTCATGGATTTGAATATTAATAAATACCTTATCACACTTAGATTGTTCTTATGCATGAAAATGCATGTGATAATGTCCTAATGATAGTTGTTTCACTAAAGGGTTATAATAGATCCCTACTATGATGAGAACCCAGAATTATTATAACACTATTCTTGAATATATGTTCTATGGTCAGATGATGTTATTTTAGGGACACAAATAATATAGTTCATTAGGAGTGAGGACTCATAAAACTTTGAGCCACCTTCTCATGGTGTGCGCCCTTGGTAATATCTAGGAGGATATTATGAGAACGAGACTCGCCATTAGGAAATCCACATTTCACAGTGTCATTGGATGTTCCTATATGCAGATGTGTGTATTGGTCCATAGACTTTAATATTATTATTAATGGGTATTAAAACTCGCACACTTAGATATATTGATGAAAACTGTGATGATACACTATTCTCAGTGAGGTAGGATATGTTGGGTGTGTCACGGGTAATACTGCATTAATAGATAATGCGAGAAAGTATTTATCCCTTCTATTCCATAACGGAAGTTGATATCTTAGGCCCTTTTATGGAATTTATATAGCCTAAATAAATCTATGTCCATGGTGAGGAATGGGTGAGTTCAATTCTGGGAATTCAAAGAAAGAATAATTGAGCACATGGGTTGATGGAACTAGCATGAAACCCGTTTGATTCTAGATATCAAGACAGAGGGATTACATTACATGGTAAGCATTCGTAGGAGGTGACATGTCATTGCAGCATTAACTTCTTTCTCTATGGGTTTCTTGGCATGTTGCTAAATTTTAACCTTGGACTTTAAGAAGGCTCCGCCTAATACCACTGAGAAAGAGGCCTAGAGGGTCACACACTAAGTGTGTCCAAGTATCTCAATTAAATATTCATTTAACAAGTTAAATAAAAATTATTCCCAATTTTGATTTAATAATTATTCAAGGATGTCTGGTCACATTTATTTTAACACTAGTTATTTGAGAGAATATATTGTAGGTGAAATAATATATTTATTAGCGAGTAATGCAGTGATATTTATTTAAGAAATAAATAGTCATTATTCAAGGTTTAATAAATGTGGTGGTTGAAATAAAGAAAATAGAAAAACAAAAGTACACTCCATGTATATTAATATATACACACCGTGTAGTTTTTCTGGAGATTTGTGAGAAATAATATTATTTATTTAATTAAATAATAATAGGTGTAATTCACTGGGCACATGTCAAGTGATAATAATAGTCAAATGTTATTATTAGACATATGGTCTTACTAAGAATTAAATGAAATGAATAAATGTCTTTGGGTAATTAATTCGTTTTATTATTTTAAGTAATATAAATCCCAATTATATTATTCTCATTAAACCTAGCCACTCTTTGTATTTGTGCACAATGGATCTAGAAAAATATCTCAAGCCAAAAGAGAATTCCTTTCCTCCAAGAATGCTCTCAAGTTATGAGAGATATCCTCCTCTACTGGATCAAGGAGAGCGCTTTGGAAACATCTCTCAAGGTAATCGAAGGCGGTCATCGCAAGCGAAGGCTCTTCCGTGCTAGCACCCGGAGATCCCTTAGGCAATGTCCATAGATACATGGAGCATGTGTGGATCATCGCTAGAGGAATCCTACACTTGGATTCTACGACACAACGATGGATCACATTGGATCGTGACCAGAAACATCAACGGAGAGAGAATTTCATTGAGGTAATTCTTGTCTTTTAATTAAATTAATTATAACCAACATATTATTATCATCTCTATGGTTTTGGGACTTCCCTCTTTCCTTTTGTTCTTCATTCTGTTCCGAAGATCCTGCATTTTATCATCATAACGGATCTTGGATTGATCATTATTAATGGAAAAATTAAAGTTGGGTACACCCATCCACACACTTCCACTACACCCAGAACCTACACTTATGTCTACATTGTATAGTAAAGTATGATTATACATTACAATTTGCATGCATAGGGTCTATGTAACTATTATGTCACTTCTGTATGGTTTCTATTGGTTTCTAATCAATTATGAATGGATTAAACATAATCTTGTGTATAAATTGAATGAGTTAAATGGATTATCCAATAGCCCATAATTCATGAGTGACATTTGATGACGCCTGATACGACTGATGTGGTCTTCCTTCAATGAGAGCATCAAGAATGGATTATAAAATCGAATGAGTTACATCATTAGATGGTGGTGGTGGTCACCAGTTTTGTGAAAATATTTCTGGAAATCCCTACCTTATCATAGCATCGTTCATCACTCCATAGCGAAGGCATTATCACCCATTCATGTGTATGAGAATCATCCAATTAAAAACTAGGATTCAAGAGTCCTGGATTACCTTATGAGGTAGGAAAACTCATTTTTTACTTCATTTATCATCATCAATCACACTCCAAAGAGGATGGAGGTCCTTATCATCGCGTTTTGTGTATGTAGTTTCTTCATTCAACGCTGAACTTTAATCCTTAAAGATGGATCAAGTAATTATATGGGTTTTTTCCACTACTAAAGATCATAGGATGATCCCCTAAAACCCATTATAATTATTTAATTTGAAGAGGAAAAGAGTCTTGAACTGTAATTATAAAGGTGTGATTAGGGTGCTTTGAAATGAATGGTTTGTGTTCTTTGAAAATTGTCAATTATAACTTTATGTTTATGAGTATAATTGATTGTTTCCCTTACTAAGATTTTGGATTCATTTTGGTTAGATGTTGAGATTGGGGGGATTTAATAACCTAAAATTGGGAATACTACTTTTTCTATACTTTTAATTGATTTTGGACCATTTACAACCCAATATTTATGTTTTTATTAGATTTTATCTAGAATGAAGAATTTAAAGAATTTAAAGAAAATTTTGGAAGAATTTAAAAAAAGCATCCATCGAAAAAGAGAATAACTCTATGATGAGGTCTAAAGAGTTGCTGAAATTTGAGATGAAGAAATAATGCATCACATCACAAGGAGGTTTGATATGAATAACTTGGAAAAAGTTGAATGACCCAATGCATCATGACCAGGATAATCACACTGCAGAATTCTTACCTATGAGTAACTTGGAAGAGTTAATGATATGTTGCATCATAATAATGATCTTCACACCAAAAATATGAAAAGTAAAAGTTAACCAGTGAAGCAAAAACATACCACATCATGGACCAACGCCCCCTCACACTGCAATCTATTTTAGTGGGAGATTTAAATTTCAAATCAAGACTAAAATCCCCAAAGATTGCATCATGATGACACCTAATATGGATGATGCATTCTTCGTTGAATGATAAAAATGGGAATGTACAATAAAAGGGGATGATTTCCCTATTTTTATAGTTGTGGTAATAATTAGTTTCATGCAGATCTATCTGGAAATCACTTTCTTCTTGTAGCCTCATTCATCACCCCACAGTGAAGATGCTAACACCCTTTCAAGTGTATAGGAATATACTGATTACAAACTGGGATTCAAGGATCGATGGATTATCTTCAGAGGTAGGAAACATCATTTGATACTTAATTGGTCATACTCAAGCACACTCCAAATAAAATGGGGGTCTTGTTATCACATTTCAGGTGCACAGTTTCTTTGTTAAACACTGCACTTTGATCCTTGAAGATATATCAAGAAATTGCATGGTTTTTTTGTTTCTAAAGATCATAGGATGACCCCCTAAAATACATCAATGGTATTAGACCCTTGTTCTTTGTGGATTAAATGTGGTTAATTTACCTGTTTTCGAATAATTCCATATAGTAATTCATTTGTACTTGTATCATGTAAAAAGATACATTGAAATTATTCTATTATGATCTAATACAACATATAATAAATCTAAATCATAAAGTAAGATATATCATAAAACCTTAGTTTTCTTCAGTATCATAGCTTATGATATGAAATATCATAACACATGATAAAAAATGGGGTTTCTGAAAAACATAGGTGTGTAGGGTAAATACGATATGTGGATATCATAAAAAATGATTGGCATTATATGATATTTACAATCATAGGAAATGATATAAGTCGTAGTCTATGATATAGGCCTATGTCATAGAATATGATATATAGGCAGACTAACTCTCTCTTATATCAGTCATGTTTTATGACTGGTAGTCGATTGTAAAATGCAACATGCTTAAAAATATTAAAAATATTATTTTTTTATATTTTTAATTATGGTTTATAAATTGTTTATAAATTATAAGTTTTAGGAATTTTAAAATGATATTTTCATGCCTAAATAAAATATGAAAAATTTATATTGTTTTCTCATATTTTTGAAAAATAAATAAAAGGTTTATTTATTATTTTATTTTGTTATTATTCACATTTATAAATTGTTTATAGAATGTGAATAATGTGTATGCTTAAATATATATGATAAAATGCTTCTAGGAGATAGACCTTTGCATTACATGATAAGTACGACTCCATAAGATTTAGTTTTTTAGAAGCCTAAACCTCAGTTTTTTTAGAGTTATAAACTTGAGAATTGTTGTTAAATATAGTCTTTACATACTATGTTTTAGATATATCATGAATTGAATTTTCTCATTAGTAAAGTCTCTCTGGGGAGAGGGACACGGGGTTGAACTAGCCACTGACATGGGGGATTATGCCTTATTCTGGAAAGATGAGTTGTTGGCTATGTGTCACTCCAGGCTTACTCGTGCGGAGATTTTCAATCTCATATAACTCTATGACTTTACTTGAAAAGTTCATATAAGGTTGTGTAAGAGTCAGAGGAGTTTTCCCTTAGTTGTGTAAAGGTTAGTTCTCTATTCATGTGTTGCATAAGGGTCTTTCCAGCTTCACATAAGGGTAAATCCTAAATTATACAGGATGTGTAAGGGTACCTCAGATGTTATGTAAGGGTAAATCCTAATTCTTAAAGGATGAATAAAGGTAACCCTTAGTTGTGTAAGGGTAGATCTCAGTTTCTATATGTTGTGTAAGGGTAAGCCCATATTTTTAAAGGTTACGTAAGGGTAACCAAGTACCCTAATGTGATAGTTATGATTGGCATAAAGGTAAAACCAAGTTACCCTTACACAACGCCCTTTTGGGGGGTGATTTAAAACCCTGTTTTTCCTTTTTTTTCTTCCCAGCTCAAAACTGTAACATGGTTCCTTGATTTTAGAGACCAAAAATCATGGGGATTAATTCCTTTGACTCATTTAAATATTTTAACTCCCTTTTGGGTGTTTTTAAACGCTTCTAAATTAAGAAATACTTAAAAGACAAATTAAATGATGAATTTAATTTGTGTCTTTTAATGTTGTGAACCTGAATGCATCTTGTATTTCTTAAAAATATCTGGACCTCCTTCTACTTCATTTTGATTTTATCTTGATTCTAGGTAGTCCAAAAACTCTTTTACCTAAGATCCATGAAGTCTTCTTCTATCAAACTAGGTTCTTCTTCAAGTTTCCAGGTGTGGAAAAACCCTCTCTCTATCTCTCTCCTCTATTCTTGAGAGCACCATTTTCCTCTTAAATAGTAAAAATTTGGAATTATCAAAGAATAATAAATATTTATCATGTTTATCTCATATTATTAAGGAGAGATGATTTATCATCACATCAAGAATTATAATAATTCATTAAAGAAGAAATGGTTAACACATGAAATGGATTAAATCAATAATTTAGAAATTATTCAAGAGAGAGAAAGTTGTTATCGCCTATGGAGTTTTTATTTCCTTTGAAAATAAAATATTTGGATCTGGTTATAGGAATCCTTAGCAAATAGTTTGAATTGATTATTACACTAATGTGATTTGGGTGACAATTCCTTGATAAACCTTGATGATAACATCATCAATCTTGATGTAGGAAGTTCCTTAACATTCGTGGTCCACGTATTCTCTTGTTTCCTTGGTTTCATATTGTGATGGCATAGGTTATTGATCATTATTGATGGTTTTTTCTTGTGGGTGTGTGTGTGTATATCCTGTGAGACTCGTTTATGACACATGATTCCATGATTATTTCTAGATTATCATGTTACCATGACTGTTGATAATCACATATCTATATATTTTTCTACTATATTCTTATAATGATATGTTATGCTTGGCCTTGTATGCTTTAACTTGTTATGTGTATCTCCATTCCTTTGGTGGTTTTCCCTTGGTACTTGTGAGGATATTGAGTAACATGTTCACAAGCCTTGTGGCTTGTTTTAGCTATTTCCAACATTCATATGATTATCGTTCTAGTATGGAGCCAAAGTAGGTATGGTTGGGACTCGTGGTGGCTTGGTTAGTACATGGGTTCTCAACGCATGATTGTTATACTTGTTGTGAATTTATTATTATCATGGTATACACTTGTTATACATGTGTGCATTTGTTAATGATGCATTGGTGGTTTCATAATGGGTTTTATTATTCACACCATGCATGGGCATCTTGATGTGCATGTAAACTTCATGTATAGGGATCCAAGAAAGGTAAAGGGGTTTGTGGAGGATAGTTGAGTCCTGGAGCATGGAGCTGGTGGTAGGACAGGGACAGACTCTTGAGGATTTCATGGAGTTTTATTTATTTATTTACCTACTTGCACTTATACTTTGGTTTTACTTTCCATAGTGGGAGCCCAGTTTTTTATAATTATTTATTGTATTATTTTCATTACATGTGTTGTTACATTATGTTTATTTAGTTTTTTGCATGTTACTATGATTATTATATTATATTTATATTATTGGTGCAAGTACATGATATTGAGGTTATAGTCTCCCCACTAACGGTCTTCAGAATCATGCTACTAGCCAGCAACCTCTTGCATATGGGGAGGTGCACATGAGGTCTTGTGACTCTCCGACTCTGAACCGGTGGTTCAGGTTGGGGCATTACAAAATGGTATCAGAGGAGTTTTCTTATCTTTTTTTTTTTGGAATAACCCGGGACATGGTAGAAAGGAGATAGTTGTGTGGGACTCAGGTAGGGGATTTTTCATGTGTCTGGACAACTCATGTGTAACTAACCTTTGAGTTACCATTTATGGGATTAGTGTTGATATTTTATGGGATTTTGGGTGTGTTCATGCATCATGATTAAGCACGTAGTATCACATGCCATATATATACTTATTGTGTGTTTCATACTAGTTATTTAATTTAATGTCTTGTTGTGTGTTATCTATTTGGGATATACCTATATTTTTTATTGAGTGATATATCTATTTTCATATTATTTTGATATATATGTTGGCATTAATTAGTTGAACATGAGAATGCTACTATGTTTTGTATATATATGTGATGGTTACCAACGTTCAAGGATGATACCTTGGTTAGTGATTAGAGGGATATACCTTGGGTTGTGGGTAGCCTCCTAGGAGAACCTTTGTGTGATCCCATAGACTAATTAGGATCTTTCCTAATAGCTTTGGACATCTTAAATGTTCTTTAGTCATTTTGGATAATGTCACCTTGACATAGTCTTATGAGATTACTTGGGAAGCGGGTTAGAATACTCTTGTAGGGGAGGATATTCCCGCTCTACCACCAGATATGTAAGTGAATGCAGTTTAGAATGCTCTCACACCTACTTCATGGTTTTGGAAATAGGGTTGCTTCATCCAGAAGTATTTTTCTTGGAGTGTGTCTAAGGAAAAGTAGTTTGGAACTATGATTGATTATTCTTGGGATTTTCAAATCCATCATTCTCCATCCTTCTAGGCACCGGAGGCCCTCAGGATGATAAGAAATGGGTTGACATCATTATGGGGATATTTGACCAAGTAAAGACTCTAAAGGTTCAATAGGTTAAGCTAGAAGTTTTCATGCTACTGGTGTTTCATCTTCCTTTATATTTATACATTTTATTGCTGGACTTGACCAACCAGTCAAGTTATCCTCTCAGTTAATTTCCCTTGATACACTGTTGTGCATGAAAGTAGACCATATTCAGATATTCCCATAGTTTCTTATAGTCATTGTTGGTTATGTACATATATGGGACTTTATGATTTTGGAGATGACGATCTTCGATGTGATTATCAGTATAGATTGGTTGGATATTTTTTGAGCTCACATTGATTTCTATCAATGATGGGTATCATTTTCTTAACTTAAAGGAGAGAATTTTGTGATGAACAGAGAAGGGGAATTGGGAGTGGGTGGAGTTGGTCCAGACTTGAGTCATCTTGGGACAATCATGGCACAAATTGTGGGCTTGACTCTTTTAGAAAGATCAATGGAATCCCTCTCGTCTTTTCCTCTTATTGTGTATCTCTATCAGTATGTCTTTCTGGATGACTTCACATGAATTCCACCTAATAGAGGAGTTGACTTTGAGATAAGCTCATGATAGGTGCACAACCCATTTTGATGACCCCCTTATAATATGGCATGGACTGATTTTAAGTTGCACAAGGTAAATCTCAAGGAATTAGAGTAGAATAGATTTATAAAGCCAAGTCATGTGCTATGGGGTGAACCTATCTTGTTCAATAATAAAGAAAATGGCAATCTTCGACTCTATATAGATTACTAGAAGATAAATCGGGTGACAGTGAAGAATAGATATCCTTTTACCCAGGATCGATGATCTCTTTGATTAGTTATGGGGAGCCCAATGGTTCTCCAAGATTGATCTCTAATCAGGCTATCACCAGTTGCGGGTTAGAGAGGACATCCCGAAGATGGTGTTTCAGAGTAGGTATGAGCTATACGAGTACTTGGTGATGTTGTTTGGACTGGCGAATGTTCGTGTAGTGTTCATGGACCTCATGAACAAGACCTTCCACCCATATCAATAATCATTCGCCATGATGTTTATTGATGGAATCTTCATATATTCACTGTACCTAGAGAAACATGTCATACATCTTGAGATAGTCCCAAGTACACTTTGAGCACGTCGTCTTTATGCCAAGTTATTTAAGTGTAACTTTTGGATTTATGAGGTGAAATTATTGGGATATGTGGTGTATGGGACATGTATATTCATGGACCCAAATAAATTTGAGGCAAAGATGTCCTGGACACATCCTCGGAATATTTTTGAGATCAAGAGATTTCTAGGTTTAACAGGATACTACCGATGTTTTATCCAAGACTTCACCCATTTATTAGCACCCATGGTTGCACTGATGAATAAGGGAATAGATTTTAAATGCTCAGACTAATTTGAAAATGTGTTTCTTGAGCTGAAGAGGAGGTTGACTACAGTTTCAGTTCTTATTCTTCTCAAGGACTGACTTGGAGATGGCAGTCGTGGTCCATGATTTGAAGTGTTGGTGACATTATCTCTTCGGTGAGAGGTTTTTTTCTACACTTACCACAAGAGCCTTCATTATATCTTCACACAACGGAACCTGAACTTGAAGCAGAGACACTGGATAGAGTATTAAGGTTGAATTCGTTGCAGATTCTCATAGCCATAAGACACAGATAGCTTAGGATCTTAGTGAATGGACTTTAGAAGAACAGTGGCACTTGATGAGATTGTTGGCTAACTGGAGGATGGATGCTTTTGAGTACCTTGTAAATTCTATACATGAGATTAATGCAGAATGTGTTTTGATGCGGGAAAAACTAGCTGAAGGTGACCTGATACTCAGGTTGTTGTTGAATAACGATGATGTGATACTTATGCATGGGAGAGTTTTATCCCTTGTTTACATCAGGGAAGAGTTGATGAGATACTTCCATAACTATAAGTGGGTGGTACATCCTAGGGTGAAAAATATATAACACGACTTCAGGAGAAAATTATGGCGGCTAGGGATAAAGAGGGACATTGTTGGATTTGTTTCCTGATGCCTTATCTGCTAGAGGATAAAGTTTGAGTACCGGCATCCTAGTGGTTCGCTCCAGCACTTCCAGTGCCCATGTGGAAGTGGGAGGATGGCATGATGGACTTTGTGATGGGGTTACCCAGGACCCTGAGGAACTATGATGATGTTTGGGTGATTTTCGATTGACTAGCGAAAGTTTCTCATTTCTTACTGAATTGTGAGACTCACTCGATTTATGATCTAGGAAAGTTATATGTCTGTGAGATTATATGCTTACTTGAAGATCACTTTAGCATTGTATCTGATAGAAATTCATGTTTTATGTCACGATTGTGGAAAGGATTCCAGAAGGCCTTAGGAACTCAACTGAGATTGAGCACAATGTATCATCCTCAGACAAACATAAATTCAAAGTGAACAATTTTTATATTGAAGGATATGCTTTAAGCATGTGTTCTAGACATTGGTGGAGCTTGGTATGATCACCTAGCCTTGGTTGAGTTTGCATGCAACAACAGTTATCAAGATTTAATACAGATGGTGCTTTATGAGGCTCTTTATGGTAGGTCATGTCGTTCACTACTTTGTTGGCATGAGCCCAGTAAGATAGTAGTTGTGGGACCTAGTATAATTAAAGAGACCTCCAAGAGATTATGGTTGATTCAGAAAGTTTGATCACAAATCAGAGCGGACAAGGATTTTATGTTGACCATAGGAGGGGACCTTTGGAGTTCGTTGTCGGTGGAAAAAAAATTATGAGAGTGACTCCTTGATTATTTCATTGCGTTTGATGAATCAGGGGAAGGTAGCCCTGTGTTTTTTTAGACCCTTCGATATCATTGAATGAGTCGGGATAGTAGAATATCATCTTGATCTTCATTTTCACCACTGAGTTACACATGATATGTTTCATGTGTCTCAGGTTCAATGGTACATGTTCAATCATACACATGTAATCAACCATAAAAATATTGAGTTGGAGCTTGATGCATTATACGAGGAACGCCAAAGGAATATTTTAGACCAGACTGATAAATTCCTTCAAGGGAAGATGTTGTTTGTCCAGGTTTTATGGTGTCATGGATGAATCCAAGAGGAGTCTTGGGAGGAAAAGGCTGATGTTTGGGATCAATGGCCCGAATTGTTTGAGCAAGAATGTTGAGGGAACTTCTAAAGAATGAGAGGTCTTAAGAGGGGTAGAATTGTAACATCCTCTTTTTTATAATAAATAAATACCCTTTTGGTTTTATTTTTATAAGCCTTTTTAGTAAAAAAAATTAATTATTTTTCAATGTAATATTTAACCTTACGTAGGACCTATGCTTTTCGTAAGGGTAACTCATGAATCATAACTAAATGGTGAGTGGAACACCAATGTGGAATCATTACTTAGCAAAATATGGGTTTTGGCTTGCTAAATAGATATGATGTATGGGGTCAACATTTTTAGTTAGGGTACTTTTAGTAAAATTCCTTGATGAAAATATATTATACATGATACTCGTCCATAGATATGTCTTTGTTATAGGTTATGGATTACTTCATGATAATCATATTGAGATCGCTTATAGGTATGACCTATAAAATAGTTAAAGATTGGTATTTGGGGTTGAGTAGTGTTTTCAATGAGAAACATTTTGAGCATCTGAAACAAAATGTTATATATGTCAATTCCACTAACTCTAACTCATGTTTATTAGATACTTGGTGTGAATCACACTTTTTTGATGATAAACACGGATTAAAAGATAGAAGAGAGTCGGTAAAGTGTGAAGTTGTTCTCTGTATTGGTAATGGAGTAAGATTTGTATTAAAAGTCAGCACTTATGATCTGATTTTATTAAGTGGATAAATACTAGAATTGGAGAAATGTTATTATGTTCCCATCATAAATAAAAAAAATTATTTTTGTATCTTGTTTAGACAAGAAGGGATTCTCATTCACTATTAAGAACAAAAAGTTATTATATATATTTGAATCAAATGTTTTATGACATTAGGAATATGATAAACAATTTATACATTCTAGGCATGGATAATCATGTTTATAAAATTTATAATAAGATCGAGGTTGATTATAATCTCAATTATCTTTGATGTTGTCTCCATGTCCATATAAATGAAAAACACATCCAAAGGCTCTATAGAGATGGATTATTGTAAGATGATCAAAGCACCTTTTAGTGGTAAAACTGAAGGGCTAGTGGATTGTTGGATCTCATGCATAGTGTATGTGGGCCAATGAGTATTCAAGAAAGTTGTGGTTTTAAGTACTTTGTTATCTTTAGTGGTTACTTTAGTCAGTTTGGATGTGTGTTTATGATGAAACACAAGTATGAAACTTTTGAAAAGTTTAAAGAGTTTCATAATGAAGTACATAATCAACTAGGAAAGAGTACTAAAATTATTAGATCAGATTGAGGTGGTGAATAATTAAGCTGGGAATTCATTGATCATCTGAGGGATTGTGGAATTGTTTCACAACTCACTCTTCCTAGAACACCATGATGGAATGGTGTGTCTGAAAGGGGGAATCATGCATTCTTAGACATGGTTCGATTGATGATGAGTTAGTGTGTCTTTTATATTTCATTTTGGGGTTATGCTCTAGAGGCGATTGTATTTCCACTAAACCGAGTTCCATCTAAAGCAGTCATAAAGATGTTATATAAGATATGAACTAGGAAATGTCTCATTATGTCTTTTATAAATATTTGGAGATGTGAAACATCCATACAATTTTTAACTTATAATAAACTTTACTACAAATCTGACAAGTCCTTATTTGTTGGTTATCCTAAGGAAACTTAGGGATATTATATCTATAACCTTACTAAGCACAAAGTGTTTGTAGCCCGATTTGCAACATTCCTTGAGAAGGAATTTATCGATCGTGGATTCAGTGGGAGGAATATTAAACATGGGGAAGTTCAAGATCAATAAACAGAAGTGCTCATGAGATGGAGGTTGAGTTGGTTCCGTAAAGAGTTATAAAAGAATAAACAACTCAAACTACACAAAAACCTCAAAGGTTTGGTAGGATTTGGAAAGATCTCATGACATATGGATTTCTCACAGTTAATGGTGATGAGGTGATGTTCATGGATAATGAACCTACCACCTACCGGGAGACCATAGAGAGTTCAAATTATGAGAAATGGTTAAAGCCATGGAATTTTAAATGGACTTCATGTACACTAACCAAGTTTGGAACTTTATAGATGCACCTGAAGGGGTAAAACCCATAGGGTGAAAGGTGGTTTTCCACAAGAAAACTAACATAGATGTGAGAGTGTCTACCAAAAAAGCATGTCTTATGGAAAAAAGTTATTAGACAAATCAAGGTATTGAGTATAAAAAAAACATTTTCACATGTTATGATGATAAAGTCCATTCAAATTTTGTTAGTCATGGTATCTCATTTTGATTATGAGATATATCACATGGATGATGAAACTATTATCCTTAATAGGAATTTAGATGAGGACATGTATATGATACAACCCAAAGGTTTTGAAGTGTCAAATAAGATTGTTAATGTATGAAAGTTTCAACGGTCTATTTATGGATTGAAGCAAACATCTCAGAGTTGGAATATCTGGTTTGATGATTCAATCAAAGAGTTTAATTTCATCAAGAACGTGGATGATTATTGTGTATACAAGCATATTGGTAAAAGTATTGTAGTATTGTTGATATTGTATGGGGATGAAATACTACTTATCAGAAATGATATATTGGCACTTCATTCTATGAGAATGTGGTTGGGTAAATGTTTCTTGGTGAAAGACATGGGTGAAACTGCCTACATACTGGGTATGAAGATCTATAGAGATAGATCTAAGAGGCTATTTATACTCAGTCAGGACACTCACATTGGTAAAGTGCTAAAGTGGTTTAGCATGGAGAACTATAGGAAGGGGTCTTTACCAATGTTGCATGCCACAAATCTTAGAAATATTCAAGATCTTTCTAGAGTTAGAAAGGATGGGTAGAATTTCTTATGTGTCTGTCATAGGATCTATCATGCATGTCATGTTGTGTGCTCAATCTGATGTCGCTTATGCTCTAAATATAACCTGTAGATACCGATCCAATCTTGGGGAGTCACTAGATTGTTGTGAAAAACATTCGTAAGTACTGGAGGGCTAACGATATGTTCTTAGCCTTTGGATGAGAGGTTGAGCTCTATGTAAAGGATTGCACAGATGCTATTTTCCAATCTAACAAAGGCAATATGAAATCTCAATTTGGTTTTGTGTTTTGCCTAAATAATGGAGGTAATAGTTGGAAGAGATCCAAACAAGACACCATAGCAGACTCGACAACAAAGGAAGAGTACATCGTTGCATTAGAAGTTGTGAAGGAAGCTTTTTAGATCATGAAGTTCAATTTTAAACTCGAAATGGTTCCTCATATCAAGGGAATGATCAAGATTTACTATGATAATAATGGAGTCATCGCTCTAGCAAAGGAACTTTGGTCTCACCAAAGGACCAAACACATTTATCTCAAATACCATCTCATGCAGAGGATTGTTGAGAGGAGCGATGTAAAGATCTATTGGGCGACGACAAATGACAATGTAGTAGAGTCGTTAACGAAACCAATACCGCAGCGACAACATGAGGTTCAAGTAAAATCTATGGGTGTTAGACACGTGAGAGATTGGTTGTTATGGTTGTAAATGTATCATGGTTTTATAATAAAATCAATCTTCATTAATCATTCATTCACGTGTGTTGAAATTTACTTTACATTAACATTCAAATCATAATATCCCCTCAAAGTTCAATTTTGAGTTATCCCAAATAAATGATCAGCACAAAGTATAATGGATTGTGATGGCATATTAAGGTTAGCATAAATAGAATCTTATACTTGTTATAAAGGCTTGTATATGAGATATGAAGAATAGATTTATGAGGTAGTGAGTAGAGACTTATTACTTGGACTGACCCGCCAAAGTACATCTCATGTAATGTCATACATTCATCGATGTACTTAGATGTGTATGCTTATTATCAATCCTCGCTACTTATGGTTAGCGAGATACCTAACAATAGAGCCATCATACTTTGATTCTTACACAAGTCAAAAGTGACTTAGCTAATCAAGAGGCGGTTGGGTATGTTGATCATGTTGTCGGTTGGAGTGCAACCAAGATGGAATTTGTCCACATGTATGACGATTAAAGACATCTAGGCTTTGATTGAATTAGATTGAGGAAATACATGGTCATGTTTAGTTGATTCATGTATGATGTGTTCAACTACTTGGATGAGGGGACATATGATGTGCTCATTTGGTAAATAAATGAAAAATGATGTATCTGTTGACTTGGTCGAAGGGATTATATAGGTATACATATGATGTATATGATACATCTTATGGTGGATATGTTTGTATAGAGATATGAGTATGTTTGATGGAGATCACACCATACCCTTTTATAGCTTGAGTAGCACTAATACTTTAATAGAGGCCGCTCTTTGGTTACATCTATGAAATTTTGGATAAAGATTAAATTTTGGACAAAGTGTTTATTCTGAAATAGTCTTTATAGGATTTAACTGCAAGAGATTGATGGGTATGCACCTAAATATAGGTCATTCATATTATACAGCTAGCATAAATCATAGGCCATGCTATTTATGAGATGGATATCATAACATACAACTTGCATAGATCGTAAAGGAGGCTTAAAAATCCTCTTATGTATTGTTTAGTATGGTAGACTTATGCATTATGATCTGCATGCATGGGATACATGCACCTGCTACGTTACTCTCATACAGTTTCCTTCGGTTTCTAATCCATTATGAATTGATTAAACATAAGCTTGCATATACATTGAATGGGTTCAATGGATTCTCCAACATGTAATTCACAAGCGACATTTGATGACACCCGATACGATTGATGCGTTCTTCACTCACTGAGAGCATCAAACGTGACCAGTAAAAGGGAATGAGTTCCCTCATTGGAAGGTGGTGGTGATCATCAGTTTCATGCAAAGCTTTCTGAAAAATGTCTTTCTTCCCATAGCTTCATTCATCGCTCCACAATGAAGGCACTAGCACCCCTTCAAGTGTACGAGAATCCTCCAGTTACGAACTAGGAATCAAGGGTAGGTGGATTACCTTCAGAGCCAGGAAACCTCATTTGTCACTTCAATGAACATCATCAAGCACACTCCAAATAAGATGGAGGTCGTTGTTATTGTGTTTCATGTACGTAATTTCTTCATTAAAAATTGCACTTTGAACCTTGATTGATCAAGCAATTACATAGATTGTTTCCACTACTGAAGATCATATGATGATACATCACATCACAAGAAGGCTATATATGAATAACTTGGGGAAATGTGAATGGCTCATTACGTCATGACAAGGATAATTGCGATGAAAATTCTTACCTATGAGTAACTTGGAGTTGAGGAGATGTTGCACTGTAATTATGCTCTTCACACCAAAAACATGAAAAGGACATGCTAACCAATAGAGCAACAAGATTCCACACCATGGCCCAACACCCCCTCACGCCACAATTTGTTCAAGTGGGAGATTTAAAGTTCAAATCAAGATTGAAATCACCAAAGATTGCATGATGCTTGTTGAGTTTTTCAACTTCTCTTGAAAGATTGCTTGGATTTTGTTTTCTATTTGTACATCTTTTCCATCTCTTGAAGACCGATGACACCAACAAGGCATTATATCAATGTGGACTTCAACATGATACTATAGCACCATGTAGTTAGAGACACCAACAAGTCATTGTAGGTTTACAAACTTCCAACCACCAATTATTGTATCACAACAAACTTACAATTGATGACACTATAGTAACACAATTTAATACAACATTGTGTTGCTTTATGAGCTAATTTGAGTTAGGGTTGATATGTACGTGATTCTGTAAAAATCATCTTGCATTTCTACTCCTAAATTAATGAAATCAATATTCCTCTCTATATACGTAGAGAAAAATTTCTCAACCCACATAAATCATTACATTATGTGATCTTGTTCTTTTGTTTTCTTTTTTTTTTTCTAAAATCATTCATCATGGTTACATTATGTGATCTTGTTCTTTTGTTTTCTTTTTTTTTTTTCTAAAATCATTCATCATGGTTACTCTCGTGTTTACAAGGCACCAACAATTGAGAAAGATCTACTACTTTATAAACCCTTTCTAAATTGTCAAGCTTTGACTATTATTATATTACATCCTACATTATAATGGTTATAACAATAATAAAACCATGAACATCAAATTTTTAACTTACCAACAACACTTGGGGCCAAGAAGGATTTATGTTAATAATTCCCTAGGTTTTTAATCACATAATATTATACTATCAAAGTCACAAAATTTACAACTAGATAAAACATCTAATGAAAAAAAAATCAAAGAAATGCTCTAATGAATTGATTGTCATAAAAGAGGGGAAAGTTGTATGATTACAACTTTGCCACGAAAATCATGTTATTAATAATTTGCATATGTTTTCAAGGTTAAAAAGGGTGAAAGAAAATTAAAAAAAATGTATTGATAAAAATGTAATAATATAAATAGAACATTAATCACTAAACATCAAAAAGAATCAAAAAAAATCAACAATATGAATAAAAAATTAAAAAGTCGACAACAATTAATGAAATTATATTAAAAAAATTACAATTTATCTATTTCATACCCTTTTTGGCTTTTGAAATTAGTAATAAGAAAGTTGTTTTCTATTATGATTCTTGGTTAATTTTCTTACCGAATCCATATACTAAGTATTTTTTTTGTATAAACTTAAAAAACAAGCCAAAAAATATGTTTTGCCTCATTTATGTGTTGTACTTTTCAATAAATGTGTTGCATTTTAATTGTTTTTCATTTGTTTATTCAATTTAAGCAATATACATAACAAATGGCTTTTATCTATTTAACCTGTCTTATTTTTTATGTTATTGCCAGTATAATTTGAACTAATTGTATTTTAAAATCATTGATTTAAATTGTATATATCCTTTTTTGATGGCCCAACTTTTCAAATGTTCACCGTGCATCCAAAACATGAAGCCTCAGGATCTTGCCAGCTTCAAGATCTTCAATGAAAGTCTAGAAAATCATATTCCTCTTTTAAACTCACCAGCTCTACACTGACTTTAAGCTGTCAGATCTGCAGCAGAATGCTTTCAGATGAATTCTCAATTGTAGTAGGATAAGGCCTTCATTTGGTTCCAGCAGCTCGAGAACCAAAGCTTAAACTAATTGAATCGGTGCCTTGAAAATCGCTGAAAAGCTTATAATACCAACTGAACAATTAACACAAGATATGTCATCACGATGTCAAACAACACATCAGGAAATTATGATAAATGATATATTTGAATATACTAGAATAGGAAGGCAAAGAAATTAAAGAGATTTGTTGACTAACAGAAATTATCACCATCCCTCGGGTTATAGAACCAAGCAATATAATTTTACTTGATGAAGCGTCATTTATGAAAGTGAGAAATACAGATCTAGCACTAAACAGTTCAGAAGACAGTCAAACACAAGAAAATGAAACGAGTTGCCAAAACTAGCACTGTGAATGGTTCAGAACACCGGGTAACACCTGAATGATCAGCCAACGAATGTAAAAGAATCAATACGAACTAAAAAACTGCTGCAATTATTCGAGTTCACGGCACAGCAGAAAAACAGAACAGCGCCAATGAATCAAAACAACCTAAAAAACAACAGACACTGAGTTCTAACACGCCGTGGGCCATAAAATTGTCAAAACAAGAGCTTCGTAAAACGCTGTTTCAGTATCGTTCAAATCATTTTAAGGATATGGATCCAGATCTCGGAGGTATTATCGAACACATTGTTTGATTATTTATAACCCCAGCGTTATCCATTAATTTTTCACGTGATCCATCAATAGATCACGAATGTATCGTCGACTGCAAAGTGCAAGCCGAAGCAAATCTACAGTAAAAGGCAAGAACCAAGTGATCGAGGAGCGCAAAGCCACTTTACTCAATGAGCATCGATAACATCCAGACCAAGCACTTCCAAGAAGGGATCAGCGAGATCGGAGCCCGGATTGGAATTGCTCGGGCTCAAAACGAATGTAGATGCAGCCGCATGGAGCCGCTTCCTCTTCGGCCATCTAGGGCCACAGATTCTCCCCGTAAAGCAAGGAACCACAACGGCAGTGCCAGACTGTACTTCAGCCGCTGCTGTTGACCGAACGGGCGACGCAGACGTTAGCGGCGAACGACGGATCTGAGAATGCGGGGCGAATCGGTTCGATCTAGCACTGATCCTAGAGTCACGGAGCTGGGCGAGCGCTCCAGGCTTTAGGTAGCGGTTGAAGCCCTCGTTCATCTCCGCCGACGACCGACATGCGCTTCGGAGTTTCCTGTTCATCGCTGCCGGCGATTATGAGGAAAGTGAAAAGTGGGGGAAAAAAAGGCTACAGAAGAGGGATCCAGAAGGGGGGGTGCGATTGATGAAGCGGGCATTAGGGTTTTTAAGAAGGTGGGGGAGGCGGGAAGAGGAGAGAGAGTGCACGTAGAGAGAGGTTGAGATTGCGCTTCGAAATGGAGATTTTTGGCGGGATAGTGCGGATCGGGCACGTGCCCTGACCTGTACCTGCATCCGTCGCCTTCCGACACGCGCGGGGTCGGCTAGGCATGTAAATCTGCACGTCGGTTCAGCCCGGTTAGGACCGGATTTTCACGCCGGATCAGCCCGGTTGGGGCCGAATTTTTTGTTTGGTAGTAAATATATTAAAGAAAATTAATGAAATAAAAAACTTGATTTGGGTTGATTGGATATAAATTAAAATAAAAATAAAATGGGAAAAAGAAAATTAATAAAATTAAATGTGTTGAGAAACATTATTAAATGAATGTCATAATTATGATAATAATAGCTCCTCGATTCCCAATAAATTTCTCTCATAACGATCAACTTTATATATTTCAACCGTTTGATTAGATATTGCAAGGATTAATTTCAACCGTTTGATCAAATCATATGTAATCTATATATACGGTGATGTGTTAATAACATGGGGATGACTTTTGGATCTACATGGTGTTTTTCTTTACTTCATGTATTTCTTTTATATTTGTATTTCTAATTGTCGTCGTCATTGTCATACGCAAATTCGATGTTCATTTTTTCAGTGATGTGTTTCGCCTATAATCGGTCTTAAATTTCTGGTTTCAAATTTTTTCGTGGTTCAAATCGGCGTTCAAAGGATTTTACAACACGTTATCACCATGATCGCCTTCTCCACATTGCGCATCATGATAACGCTACCGTCATCCTTATCATCGACATAAGATAAATCTCACATAAAAAATATGTGTCACGTGTTTTTATAAACATTCTTCTTTTGACAATCTCTTTCGCATGTGCATCGACTCCACTCATTCAAAGACCTACATCAAAAACTGTGTCTTATTTTCTACGTAAGATATTGTTACATTTATTTTTCCCCTCTCGATAAATCTGAAAATAATATACGGTTTTTTTAATCTTCTGTTGTGGGGAAAATAATGAGCTTCTGAAGAGATGTAATGACCCACAAATGACAAATTTCACTCTATTCCCTGAAGAGAATGTGTTTAATTAATAACTGATGTGATCGATGTCGAGATAAACATCATTCATCAAATGAAAAGGAAAAACGACGCCACCAGAAGTGGTTGAATGTTGAACAACACGTGTCTATTGTACGTCGGGCCGAAGTTTGGCAATCAGTGATGAATACCGCATACTTGTCGTACGTTGTGCCGAAGTTCACTGATTATATCATGAACCATGAAATTTCATATCTCTTATTCTTTTGTTCACCCTGATGGTGTCAAGTTTGATTGTGATGTACAAAGACTTGTAATAGAGATGATATTTACTTTGAATATTTGTAAATATCGCATTGTTTTATTTATTTTCTCTTTCATTTTATTTCTTATAAAATGTTTGAGAGAAATTAAATGTTCATGATGAACAAGCATTGATATATTATATATATATCCATCCCCCGAAGTGGATGGAATTGATGAATTGAATGTTCATGTCATTATCTTGAAGACACTGTAAATCTAGAACAAATAATTTTATTCCGCTCCCTAGAGTGGATGAGAATATTTATTAAAAATGATTTATTTCATTCCCCGAAGTGAATGCAAATATACATGATTTTATTTTAAATCAAGTTCGAAGTGAATATGGTATTTTGCGAATGATCATTATGATGTATTTGTTTATAATAAATAATAACAATATAACCATCAGAAGTGGTTTGATGTCAATAAATATTTACAGAGCACAATTAATTTTATTAATATTTATAAAACAATGCATCCTTGAAGATTGATATTAAAATAGTGTCCTTTGACATTACATTGAAGGATATCTTCATCTATCAATTATTGTTCACGCAACATCAAAATTAACAGGAAAAATTATTATTTATCATGTTCTTATATATTATCAATATCATATCATGTAATTTATTTATCCCCTAAAGTGGATGTTATTCATATAGTACATAAATGAAATGATTGAATTTCATAGTTTTGATAACCCGATATATATTATGAAAATGATTTTACCACCTGAAATGGTTAAAGCAGTGATCATCATAATCAATAAAAATTAGTATTTTACACAAGATGGTCATTATTGATAAATAATGAATTGTCGTTCACGAATCATGAAATTCAATGAATGAATTCATTATCTGATGTGAATGTGGGTTTAATTACTCTTATCCCATTCCTTTGAGAGTTGATGAAATTTGATCAAATGATTTCTCCTTCATTTGGTAAAGTGAATGTTGTTATTCAATCAATTATAATTTTGAATGGCGAGGAGGTGTGTGTTGTGAATCCAGAAGATTCTACCACAATGGTTCTCGTTACAACATTCACCAGCTTTAAACGATGTGGGGGCTCCTCTCCCAAGTAGATGTATTGTAAAATAATATTTGGGCCAAAAGTTCCAAAATATTTGAGCTAGAAGTTCTAAAATATATAATAATCTGCTCAGTGATGAGCCTAACCGGTTATGATTATATTATGAGCTCACCAACCACCATAAATGGAAATTATAATGACAAATATGAGTATGCGCAATGAAAGATCCTGGAGATCATATATACGTTGATCTTGAAGCAAAATCTTTATAAATATTATTTTGATTAAATGCTTCAAAAGAACTCATATACGAGTTAGTACATGGTTGTGTAAGTACATTTACCGATAGAGAAAATTAATTAGCAGCTAAAGAAGAGAGAAAATTTTCCTATCTGGCAGTACAAATTCTGAATGCTTTGTTATATCTGGAACTCTTGAAGAGATATATCAATGGTATTTTTGAAAACGAATATCATATGGAGACAATTGGATAAAAGAGGTACCTCGGTATCTAACACGCATTCATAAAAGTGATTATAAAGAATTTGTTGTGTACAATCGAATCAATAATGATAAACCAGATGTTTAGCGATCTTGACAATTTAAATATATGACATGATGGTTTAATCCATCCAGGATCAATTGTAATGAAAGATATTGATTAAAGTTACACGAGCATCGATTTATCAATAACATTGTAGAAATCCATCAGGGGGTGATGAATTTATTTAATGGATACATGTCTACTGAATTATCAATGAATTCATTCTCATTAAGTTATTACGAATGCCCCCTGTATAATATTTTACAATGAGGTACTTATTTTTGAGGTAAATTGTTTACATCATTAGTAGCTATTATGGAAATAAATTTCCCATATATTTATGAAGAACAAATTATGAAGTATATATGGGTGCGCCCACCTACCATGTGATCCATTTAAATACTGTATGAAAGGTGCATCTACTAAATGGTCACATGTGTTATTAGCTGCTGGTGAGTATACATTGCATGCTATGCATGTTGATTAAAATAATTATTAAGCGTCACATTCCATATATAAAATGATCCAAAAGAACCATTGAAAAGATGCTCACAACACTTACATGAATGTAAAGTGTTGGAAATCAATAGTCAGATTATACACACCCGAAGTGTGGTTGAACTAATTATATAAAATCACTGTTCATAATGAGTATAAAGGAATAAATATATTTTCCCTTAAAGAGGAAAATGAGTATATCAACAACATTATATTTTATAAATATTGTCCCTAAAGTGACACTGGAACCAGAAAAATTATGAGATCTCCATCAAATGTTGTCTGATAATATATTTTCTTTGAATAATTTTTAAACTCATCGATGATAATGGATTTTGATAGATGCTGAAATCACTATAATTGGCCAAAATTAGTATAGGAACTTATGAAATGATTCAACATATAAAGTTTTGGATTGATTATCCAAACCACCAAGACTATTGAATATTGATGATCTTATTATAAGAAATATTATTCCTTGTATATTTTGATATTTATAAATTAATCCTAGAAGGGTTCAAAATGCCTAAAGCATATTCAAAATTATGAAAGTTTCACTAAATATGATAGATTATGGGGTGAACTGAATAAGATGTATTTCATGCATCCATATTAAGTTAAGGGAGAATAAAACCCCCAATTTCAAGTAAATGACCCTTTATTTATGTATTTTAAGTACACAAAGTGTTTGGGTGAAATTTGGGAGGGTTTGGAGGACTTTTGGTAAGCTTTTGAGGCTTTTCTGGAGGTGCACAATTTGAGCATGGTTAGTAGAAACTGTCACGACCCGTCCCCCGGGGCCCATGCCGTGACTACCCCAAGCCCGCCTCCCAAAGGCTAGGGGCTGATGACTAGCACCGAGAGCGTAAACCTACAAGTGGGAGGCATTTTCCCGGATACGTGTACGCACACGCAAACCCAACTAAGTACCAACTCACAAGAATAGAGATAGTATACCACTGGGAGGAAACTAAGTACGGTCACAACTAAAAGTAAAAGGGCCAGAATACAAACCCCAAAAGAAAGTACTGAAAGCAATAAAGTACAAGAGTGCTCTAATAGCCATCCGCAGAAATCCCCACCTGATCGCAGGAGTAGTGTAGTTACTGGAAGCTAAGGGAGTACGTCTGGTCTGTCGGATCTCACAATGGTCCGCCTAGTCCAACGCCACCAGGTCCGTCATTGAAGCGCCGATCGTCTTCACGGGACAGGACACACACATGGGCAGGGCCCGTGCAGGGGGTGAGTAACACTAAATTTAGTAAGGACCCACAAAACAACAAAAAAGACCACACAAAAAATGGTAAGTATAACACAAAGCAAAAGTACACAACACAAGTCAGCTCACACCAGGTATCACTTTAGGTCAAGGATAGAAGGATCATCAAACCACCAAACTCCTCGGCTGCTGGAGAAATCCTCCTACAACGAGTACAATGGGCCTACCGAATCACACAAAGTCTCTTCCCACTAACCTTGAACTGCTGTGATACTCATCCCTAATGGGTATGTGGGCATGCCGGGTCACACAGAGTCGCTTCCCACCGTGGGCCTGCTGGGTCACACAGAGTCGCTTCCCACCTTGGTCGGACTGAGGTACTCCTCCTATTGAGTACCGTGGGTCTGCCAGGTCACACAGAGCCTCTCCCCACCGTGGGCCTACTGGGTCACACAGAGCTTCTTCCCACTGGGCCATCGTCAAGCAGTCTTCAGGTCTCAGCCAATTGCAGGGTTCCGTACGTAGTCTGCTTGGGAGGACCGCTCCTCAAGCCACTCACTACATCTTGATATCCATTTAAATCACCACAAATTATTCCAAAAGATCTGTCTCCTCGAGAGAGTCCCAAATCCGAAAACGACTCTTCAATCGAATGCACAGTTTGCAAGATACATGCATTTTAGTGCCGAGGGCCCAGTTAGATTTGTGTTCGATCCAACCCGGTTGTACCCTAATGTTCTCCAAAACTCAGATGGAGTGTCTCAAAAGGCCAACTTGTCCTAAGGATCCCGACGCTATAGACGGTTCATCAAATGGACATCCGGTTTAGAAGTTAGGGACCGTTTTGTGTAACTGGTCGGTACTGGGTCCGGGTTCGGTCCGCATCAGTTGGACCGACCCGAACCGATCAACCTGGGTCAACCCGACCCGACTTAGGGGGGTCAAACTGGCCCGCTGGGTATGGACGGACCCGGATGGGCCGCGTGTCGGCCCGCTGGGCGGCGGGTCCGCCCGCTGGGCCGAGCCGACAGTGCCACCAGCCTAGCGGCGCGGGCCGCCAGGGATACCCGGACATGGCACATCCGGGTAGGGCTGACGTGGTGTGAATCCACGTCAGCGGGTCAACCCGTGGGGGTTGACCCAATGCGGTGCCACGTGGCATCGTGGGTCCTCCGTGCCGCGGCCAGCAGGTCGCGGCTTTGCCGCTGGGCACGCGCCCCGTCCACCGGCCGCCTGTTGATCCAACGGCCACTGCTCCCGCCGCAACCAACGCAGGTCGCGACCCTGCTTCCACGTGGGCACGCCGCCGGGGGTGCACACTACCCCTTCTCAGCCACCGCCCGAGGTGGCTGTTGGTCCTTCTTCCAGACACATGGTTGGCGCCGCCGCGTGCCGCCGTCGCACCTCTGTGCGCCACTGCTAGTGTCGGTGCCGGTGGTAGGGTGCTCGCTGGGCCGCCGGTCATGCATCGATGGCCCGATTCTTGCATCGTCTGAGCCTGCGGTCTCCTAGGATTGCATTCTTCACTGTGGTAGGCCCTGATTCGGTTTGTCACCGTCTCCAAAATGGGTGATCACAATCAATGCACAAGCGAAGGGGCTCAGGCCTTGTTCGTGTCACCCCGTTCCCTCCACGTTAGAAAAATAAATCCGGGGTTTCGAAAAAAATGTTCAACTGAATTTCATGCTTTGATTTCAATACCGATCCCAATGATAATACACACCCTCCCGCACATATAAAAAAGAATAATGGATCAACTTGTTTATGAGTTGATCTGTTCTTATCATTTTAAAACGAAACACAGGGAAAACAAAATCAATCAACACAACCCCTACCTCAAAACGTTGGAGAGCGCTCGCGATTGAGGAGATTTTGTTGTTCACCATCCCCACAATAAGCCGCCCCCATCGCTGCTCGAACGTCAAACTCCGGTTCGGGGTTTTGGTGTTGCACGTCACCTTCCGCTGGGACCGACTTCATCCTCTAAGGGTCCAACATCACGGTGCTCCTTCATCACCTCGTTGCTTGGCGAATCTGTGTCGATACCTTCCTCCAAGCTCCATATATATAGAAGAGGGTGAGGGTAAGTAACGACGTTGAAATTTAATGGGTCTCATTAATTAGGAAGCTTCCTAATTCCCCAATGACGTCGTTACTTAGGGTTGGCAGGTCAAGCCATTTATTGGCTTGACACATCACTGGCCCCACCCCTTGGCTTGTCCGTTGGAGGGTATGAAATAAAATAATAAAATTATTTTATTTCATTTCTTTTAAAAGTCACAAAACTTAAATTTTTCCTCGGACCTACTATGGACAAAGTAAAGCCTCCCTTAAGCGTATCCCAACGTTGCAGATTCAACGATGCCCTCAGATTTTTAATCCGAGAAACGGTTCAAAAGTTAGAAAATGCCGCTCACACGTTTACTGAACGTACCCGAAAAAAGGTCTAGATTTTCATTCTGGGCACTCCGGGCCTCAGAATCATATGCCGTCAATTTTTACAGACTCATAATAATTCTATATAATTAAAAAAATTACATGTAAAATCTGAGTCTTTACATTTTCCCTACCTTAAGGCTTTTCATTCCCAAAAGTCACAATATAGACTAAGGAAACAAATGGGGGTACTGAGCATGAATCTGAGCCTCCTGCTCCCAAGTGCTCTCCTGAAGGTTTCTGTGCTGCCAGCGAATGCGCACCATAGGTATCGATCGCCTACAAAGGACTTGCTCTTATTGATCCTCAATATCTACTGGAACCTCCGTAAACGTCGCCCCATCGTCCAAGTCCAACTCACCATAGTCGATGGCGTGAGATGGGTCATGCAAGTATCTCCTCAGTTGGGACACGTGGAAGATGTCGTACACCCTCTCTAATTACAGTGGAAGTGCCAAGTGGTATGCCACCTCGCCTATCCTCTGAAGTATCAGAAATGGTCCGATAAACCTTGGTGATAACTTGCCGCCTCAGCCAAATCTTCATAGTCCCCATCGAGGAGAGACTCGCAAGAATACATGGTCCCCCCTCTTGGAACTCCAAAGGTCTCCGTCTCCTATCAGAATAAGACTTTTTTCTACATTGTGTAGTATTCATCTGCTCCTGGATGATCTACACCTTCTCAGTGGTAGCCCATACCAACTTTGGACCCATAAGTGTTGACTCCCCTGGGTCTGTCCAGCATAGAGGTGATCTGCAAGGTCAACCGTACAAGGCCTCAAATGGTGCCATACTGATGGTGGAGTGATAGCTGTTATTGTATGTAAACTCCACCAAGGGAAAGTGATCCTCCCAACTGCAGCCAAAATCTAAGACGCATGCACGAAGCATATCCTCTAGTGTCTGAATGGTCCGCTCAATCTGACCATCCGTCTAAGAATGAAAGGCAGCGCTCAAACGTAACTGAGTCCCGAATGCCTCCTGTAATCCATTCCACAGACAGTATGTGAAGCGTTCATCACGGTCAGAGACAATTATCGATGACACCCCATGAAGCCATACAATCTCTTGTATGTAGAGTCATCACAATCCCTCAACTGATCCCTTCTCTCAGATAGGTAGGATGTGGGTCGACTTGGTGAGTCGGTCAACGATCACCAAGATAAATCATGTCCCCTAGAGGTACGTGGAATCCCCCTCACAAAGTCTATGGAGATTCCATCCCACTTCCACTTTGACACCTCTAGTGGTTGTGCTAATCCTGCTGGAACCTGATGCTCGACCTTCACTTGCTGACAAGTAAGGCATCGTGAAACAAACTCCACTACAACCTTCTTCATATCTAGCCACTAGTGCTGACGTTGGAGGTCCTGGTACATCTTCACCACACTAGGATGTACTGTCAGAGGGGACATATGGAACTCCCTCAACACCTCCTCCCATAGCGCCGCCGATACCATGGTACGTCCTCTGAAGAGGATGACGTTCTCCCCACCTTCAGAAAATCCATTAGGTGCCTGTCCTGAGGATATCTGAGCACGTTGATCCTCACATTCAATTTCCCCAAGCTGCGCCTCCCCGAATCACTGAAGAAGTGGGGGAGTGACAGTCATAGATTGGAGGTAAGCTACTCCATTTCTATCTACAAAGGATATCTGCAACACAGCTAGCTGATCTATCGCCTCACTCATCAAATGTAGACCAGACCTCCTGTTGAGTGCATATACTACCACATTACCCTTCCCAAGAGTATAGACTATCTCAAAGTCATAGTCCTGGAGGAACTCTAGCCATCGCCGTTGTCTCAGGTTCAGGTCCTATTGAGAGAAGATATACCTAAGACTCTTGTGATCAAAGTAGACTATAAAATGTTCGCCCATTAAGTAATGTCACCACATCTTCAAGGCGAAGACCACTGCTGCTAACTCCAGGTCATGGGTAGTGTAGTTCTACTCATGTTGTCTCAACTGTCGCATGCCATATGAGATCACTGCTCACTCCTGCATTAGGACACACCCATGTCCGGTCCCTGATGCATCGCAGTAGACTACATACCCAATGCCCTCTTCTGGTAGTCTCAAGATGGGGGCACTCTTCAGTCTCTACCTCAACTCTCAAAAACTCTGCTAGCATCTCTCCGTCCACACGAAGGGCTACCCCTTCTTCATCAACGCTGACAAGGGTGCCGCAACTCTAGAAAAGTTAAGCACAAATCTCCAGTAGTATCCAGCCAACCCCAGGAAACTTCGCACCTCGGTCACACTCCTGGGTGGATCCTAAGCAAGCACAACCTCTATCTTTGCTGGATCCATCGCAACTCCAGCCTCCTAGATAACATGTCCCAGAAAGTGGACCTCTCCTATCCAGAACTAGCACTTAGAGAGCATACCATAAAGCTGGTGATCTCGGAGTGTATCCAGAACTATCTGCAGATGATAGGCATGCTCCTCCTCCGTCGCTGAGTATATCAATATTTCATCGATGAACACCACCAAAAAGCGATCAAGGTATGGATGAAAGATCCTATTCATGAGTCCTAAGAACACTATTAGGGCATTGGTTACACCGAACGACATAACCAAGACCTCATAGTGGCCATACCGACACCTGAAGGTCATCTTCTGCACATCCTCATCTCGTATCCTGAGCTGATGATAGTCTGACCTGAGGTTTATCTTTGAAAAAAAATGATCTCCCTTCAGCTGATCAAAAATATCATCAATCATTGGAAGTGTATACTTGTTCTTAACGGTCACCTGGTTCTGGCGCCAATAGTTCACACAGAGTCTCAAACTCCCATCTACCTTCTTGGTGAACAAAATCAGGGCTACCCATGGATAAACATTGGGTCTTATAAACCCCTTCCCCTATAAGTCCTCAAACTATACCCATAACTCACGAAGCTCTGTGGGAGCCATCCAATATGCTGGTGTAGATATTGGTGCTATCCCAGGGTACATGTAGATGTAAAATTATACCTCTCTGCGTGGAGGTAGTCCCAGAATATCATCATAAAAAACATTGGCATACTGGTCCACCACAATAGGATAGCTCGGACTCTCAACATCAACTGCCATGAGGGTAAGGCTAGCCAACTGATGTGTAATTGGCTTCACCCTCCTCTAGGCAAGTTTATCCTGCACTGCAAAGGTTTCCTTCTTACCGGTGAAGGAAAAAATGGTCCCATCCAAGCAGACACACCACACTTTGCGCCTAATACAGTCGATTTGAGCATGGACTGTGGATAGCCAATCCATACCCAATATGACACCGTAAGGCCTCGATGCCACTAATATAAGATCCCAACCGAAGCTCTTGCCTCCTATAGTAATCTCACACTGCTGAAACCAGTGTGTAATCGTCGAATCTGCTCCTGTAGGAGTCTCTATCCGTAAGGATCGAGCCAACGGCTCTGTCGGAATCTCTGAGCTTCAAATGAGGGCCGTGGTAATAAAAGAGTAACTAGAACCTATGTCTATAAGTACTACAACTAGGGTGGAATAGACAAAAATCGTACCTCTAATCATCTCTAGAGAGCCGTGGTCGTTTGCCTCAACTGCCTGGAGCTGAGCTCATCCTTGTCCTCTTGCTCCCTGTAGTTGGGGTGGACCACTTGGTGGTGGTGGCGGTAGAACCTCGAATCGCCGCCCACTGCCTGCTACACGACTAGCTCCTCTGCCATGTCTGCCACCCTGCGAACCTCCTTGCTTGAACCTCTGCCTCTGTCTCGGTGGTCCCTCGACCATTTGCTGATCGTCGGTACGGCGGGTCGAGCAGTCGCGAGCCATGTGGACCTACCCGCCACACGTATAACACTGTTTGGATCCCTGCTGACTCCCTCTAGACTGGGGGCCTCGTACTACCGACTTGGAGTCCTGGGGTCACCCTCTAGAAGACCTGCCCCACTTGGGCCCATGTGCCTGATGCCTGATGATTATCAAAGACTCTACTGCTTGGGGTTTGCTGATGGCTCTAGCTGTCGGATCCTGCTCTACCAGGAAGCTCTCCGCAAGAAGGGCCCGCTCCAGCACCCCAGCCTGGGTGGGGATGCTGAGGGTCATCACTAAAGACCTGGTCTCCCTTCTGATCCCCTTCTCTAAGGCTAGATACCTAAATAAAGGGTATCACACCATATCTGTACAGTAGAGGGAAAGCTCTGTGAACATTGTCGAGTACTCGGCCACTTTCATGCTACCCTGCTGAAGGTGAAGCAGCTCCTGAATGTGAACAGCGCGCAACGTCGCTGGGAAAAACTCCTCCTGAAAAAGCCTCTTGAAGTCTACCCAAGTGAGGTTCACCTCAACATGAACCTAGATGGTCAAACTAAACCATCTCCCAGCTGATCCCTCCAGAAGGATCACCGCCAAGATTGCCATATGGTCGGGCAGTGTCCTCACTAAGCAGAAGACCCACGTCACGACCTCTAGCCAGTCCTCAGCGACTCGAGGATCTATCTCTCCCCTGAACTTGGGAGGTCTCTGACTCTGAAACTCATGTTGGGTTCTGAACCTACGAACACCATCTACTGGGACCGCCGGTAGTAGGGGCTAACCATTGGGTGGTGGTAGCACTGGGGCACCACCCGGTGGGACCATCTCAAACACTGGTCCCTGGACGGACACCTCGTCACTGGGAGGACTGCCCTCATGCATCTGGATCCTGTTTGGTCATCCTCGTGGAGGCATCTTGAGATAAATAAAGATGTGCCATAGTTAGAACATTATACCTGGTGAGCTGAATTTCATTTGAAATCACAAAACAAAAATGCAACCAGTATTCTCGTGCATTGAGCTGAAAAATAGGACTCAAGGTTCCAGTGTATGGATACGTCGGCCACCGCACCAACCCTGGACTCCCTGAACCTGAAGGTCAGATTCGCAACACTTAACCACTTTTTCTTTAAAACAAAAACATAGACTCCTAGTCTCTGAGGTAGAACTAGCCACCTCTGATACCACTTTGTCACGACCCGTCCCCCAGGGGCCGTGCCGTGACTACCCCAAGCCCGCCTTCTGAAGGCTAGGGGCTGGAAACTAGCACCTAGGGAATAAACCTGAAAGTTGGAGGCATTTTCCTTGATACCTGTATGCACATGCAATCCCAACCAAGTACCAACTCACAAGAATAAAGATACTATACCACTGGGAGAAAACTGAGTATGGTCACAACTGAAAGTAAAAGGGACAGAATACAAAACCCAAAAGAAAGTACTAAAATTTGTAAAGTACAAGAGTGATATAATGGATATCCATAGAAATCCCCACCTGATCGCAGGAGTAGTGTAGCTACTGGAAGCCGAGGGAGTACGTCTCATCTGTCAGATCTCACTGTGGTCTGCCTAGTCCAATGCCACCAAGTTCGTCGTCGAAGCATCGATTGTCTGCACGGGACATGAGACACATGTGGGCAGGGCCCATGCATGGTGTGAGTAACACTAAACTCAGTAGAGACCCCCAAAAAAACAAATAAATACCACACAACAAACAGGAAGTATAACACAAAGCAAAAGTACACAACACAAGTCATCTCACACTAGGTATCACTTTAGGTCAAGGATAGAAGGATCATAAAATCGCCAAAATCCTCAGTTAGTGGAGAACTCCTCATCTAAAGAGTACAGTGGGCCTACTGGGTCACACAGAACAACTTCCCACTAACCTTGAACTGCTGTGGTACTCATCTCTGATGGGTACCGTGGGCATGCTGTGTCACACAAAGCCGCTTCCCACTGTGGGCCTGTCGGGTCACATAGAGCCGCTTACCACCTTGGCCGAACTGAGGTACTCCTCCTGTCGAGTACCATGGGTCTTCTAGGTCACATAGAGACACTCCCCACCATGGTCCTGCTGGGCCACACAGAGCCGCTTCCCACTGGTTCATCATCAAGCAATCTTCAAGTCTCATCCAACCGCAGGTTTCCGTACGTAGTCTGCTTGTAAGGACTGCTCCTCAAGCCACTCGCCACATATTAATATCCATGTAAGTCACAAAAAAGTATTCCAAAAGATCCATATCCTCAAGAGAGTCCCAAAGCTACGAACGACTCGTCAATCAAATGCACAGTTTGCAAGATACGGGCGTTTTAGTGCAGAGGGCCCGGTTGAATTTGTGTTAGATCCAACATGGACATACCCCAACTTTCTTCAAAACTCATGTGGAGTGTCTCAAAAGGACTTCCTTGTCCTAAGGATCCTGACATCGTAGACGGTTCATCAAACGGATGTCTGGTTTAGAAGTTAGGGCCCGTTTTGTGTAACTGGTCGGTACTGGGTCCGGGTCCAGTCCACCTCAGTCGGACCAAACCAATCTGGTTTGGCATGGGCCAACCTAGATCGACCTAGCCCGACTCGGATCTGACCCGACCTGGGTCAAACCGACCCACTGGGCCGACCCGGTGGTGCCACCCGCCTGGCGGCGCAAAGCCACATCAGCGGGTCAACCCACAGAGGTTGACTCAACATGGAACCACATGGCGTTGCGGGTCCTCCTTTCTGTAGCCGACAGGCTGTGGCTTTGCCGCCGGTCAATCTGGCGGCCCCTGCTCCTGCTACGGCCGCGTGGTCGCGCCCCACCCCTGCTCCACCACCGCCCGGGGTGGTGGATGGTCCTTCTGCTGAGAACACGACCGGTGTCGTCACGTGCTACCATCGCCCCTCTATGCACCGCCACTGGCGTCGGTGCTGGTGGCAGGGTGCTCTCCGGGCCGCCAGTCGCGCACTGGTGGCCCGCTTCCTGCGTTGTCTGAGCTTACAACCTCCCGGGATCGCGTTTTTCACTGCGGCAGGCCCAAATTTAGCTTTTCTCCATCTTCAAAATGGGTGATCACAATCAACACACAAGCAGAGGGGCTCAGGCCTTGTTCATGTAGGCTTGTGCCCTCCGCATTAGAAAAATAAATCCGGAGTTTTGAAAAAAAAGTTCAATGGAATTTCATGCCTTGATTTCAATCCCAATCCCAACGATATTACAGACCCTCTTGTATATATAAAAAAGAATAACAGATCAACTTGTTTATGATTTGATCCATTCTTATCATTTTAGAATGAAATGAAGGGAAAAAATCAATCAACACAACCCCTACCTCAAAACGTTGGAGAGCACTTGCGATTGAGGAGATTTCGTTGTTCGCCGTCCCTAAAACAAGTCGCCCCTGTCCCCGCTCGGACGTCAAACTCCAGTTTGGGGTTTCAGCATCGCACGTCACCTTCCACTGGGACCGGCTCCATCCTCTAAGGGTCCGACGTCGTGATGCTCCTTCAGAACTTCATTGCTTGGCAAAGCTATGTTGATACCTTCCCCCAAGATTCATATATATAGGAGAGGGGGAGGGTAAGTAACGACGTTGGAATTTAATGAGTCTCATTAATTAGAAATCTTCCTAATTACCCAATGACATCGTTACTTAGGTTTGGCAGGTCAAGCCATTTGTTGGCTTGGCACATCGCTGGCCCCACCCCTTGGCTTGTCCATTGGAGGGTATGAAATAAAATAATAAAATTATTTTATTTCATTTCTTTTAAAAGTCACAAAACTTAACTTTTCTCCAGACCTGCTTTGGTCAAAGTAAATCCTACCTTAAGTGAATCCTGGTGCTATGGATTCAATGCTGCCCTCAGATTTTTAATCCGAGCAATGATTCAAAAGTTAGAAAACGCCGCTCACGTGTTTACTGAACGTACCTGAAAAAAAGGTTCAGAAATTCATTCCGAGCACTTCGGGCCTCATAATCACGCACCATCAATTTTCACAGACTCATAATAATTCTATATAATTAAAAAAAATTACATGGAAAATCTGGGTCTTTATAGAAACCATGGAACACCTATAGAGAACTGTGCAAAGTGAGATAATGGGCTCTAGGTAGGCACACAATTTTTCCAAAACCGTGCGACCACCTATGAGTAACTGTGAAAAGTTGAACATAAGGAAAAACACGATTGACACATGGTTTGTCTAACCATGAGATCCAACCATGCGAAGGGTGTTGGGAGGTAGTGGCTGGTGCACAGTTGACGCACGGTTTGTCTAATTATACGAGCGAACCGTGCACTATTAATTTTTAGATCCTAAAAAGAGGATCTAACTTGGTTTTCCTCTATTTCAACCCTAACTAATTTTTTCCTCCTCCCAAAGGTTGTGGTGACTCTCCCTTTTGATCTAGAAAAGATACATTGGCAAATCTTGGTGCATTGAAGGCTGATTGACTTGATAAGTCTCTATTCTTAGTGGTTTTTATTAGATATATTCTTTGTTCCTCTCTTGGATTCATATATCTAGTTCGTTGGGGATAGATCTATGACAGTTTATGCCAATCATGATGAGATATGGCTATGTTGATGTTATGGAACAAGATCTAAGGTGGGTTTTTGGAGATTCAACCTGGTTTTGTTGAAGATTTTGTGTCTTCCTTCGTTTTCACCATAATTCTTGATGTAGGTGGATTCACTCTCGACTCTTATTATTAGAAATTGAAGGCATTGTTTCAAATTGTTTAAATCACTAAAAATAGATTGGGAAATTGATGTGCAAAGCATGGTAGAAACCTTCTTTAGTGATGGTTTGTGGATTTATGAAATTATGGAATTGTTGTGAAAAGTGATTTATTAAATGATTTTAAAACGGTGATTTTAAAATTGGTTGTTTGGTTTGATTTATGAAAAATGTTTTTTTTGGAAAGATTTTCAATAAATTTTTCTTATTGAAAGGGTTGGGAACAATTTTTTTGGCATGGTTTTGTCATAATTGGTTGGGATGTGTTCATTTTCATTAACGTGACCATGTGGAAGGGGCGTGTGCCATTAGGGCACTGGTATATGGTTACCTTGCGATGACTTGGTATATCGACAAGAGACCGCTCATGAGCATAGAGATGTCACTTGGGCATGCATATGTGGATATGTGGAATGTAATGGTTTTTCTGAAATGGAAATTGTGAAATAGTTTTAAAGCATTGTTTGGTTGCTTTCCTTGGAAATGGATTTGGTTTGGGAAAAATGGTTTAGTATGGATTTTTTTTATATTCTAATATAAACTATTTTAAATTATTTTTTATAAATTGTTTTATATAAATGTTCTAAATTTTTTTATCCTAGTGGTGTAATTAGGGAAGTCATTTGGGGAAAACCCAATGAGTTTCATTACCCACCCCTACTTTGGCATGTTGGTGATTTTGCATATATCATTTATTGAGACACATGTAAAGGTAAATCATCACATTTATTTAGTAGTACTTCGTGATACTTGGGTTGTATTGTGGAGTTGGATCATGGAGCATGTTGGGAGCTGTGGAGTTATGTCTTCGGAGTCTTTGGGCTTTGTGGTTTAGTCTTCCGCTTTGGTACTCTAATTTTAGTCTTGGTGTAGTTTGGTATTGTTGTCTTTTGGGTATTACTTTGAGTTTTATTAAATTGATTTCATGTATCATATAGTGTTTTTTGGTTATAATATGCTTGGTCGTAGTTGTTTTATTTTCAAAGGGAAAATCATCCCCCAATTGTATTGAATCCCCTGACATTTATTGCCAGCCTTTGGCGCTTTGGGCATGTCGCCTAAGGCCAAGTATAAATTCCACCTCATCTCAAGCTATCGAGGAGGGGCAGGATGTTAAAAGTGGTATCATCTTATTCATTCCTTGACTTGAAAATGGTATGAGTTTGTCCAATACTTGGTTATCAGTTGTGTCCGTCTTAGAGTTAAAAATCATTCTGGTATAGTCCATGAGTTGGGATGGTAGAAAGGAGTAGGATCACCAAAACTTGAAATTTTGAGCATAAATAGATATAATTAACCTATTTATGTTGAACTTTAAGTTACCAAGGAGTTGGGTACATAAGTTTTTTGGAGACACTTATAGGATTTGTAACCTCATTGTCATGGGTTTATCTAATGAGAAGAGCATGACATTCATTGATAGAAATAACTTCCCACTAGGAGTGCATATTTCATTTTGAGTAATGATTTATGTTTTGGTGCAAACATGTTGCTTTTAAAAAAATATTTAAATTGTTTTCAAATGTGAGATTTTGAAAAAGGTATGGTTATGGTATTTTGAAAATGGTTTGATTTTCAAAAGCATGGTAGAATTTTCAAAAATTATCGAACGTGGAAAATGTTTAATTTTGGGAAAGTAATTTTGTGATATACGATGTGATATAATTTGAAATTATTAACCCTTCAGTTGCTAGAGAGTGAGACTTATGTTTTTTTTGTGTGTTTAGAAAATGACACCCAATAGGCATCATAGAAACCAACTGAAAGAGGTTGTTGAGAATGTGGTTACACCTGAGCCAAAGATGAACCAATAGCTGGTTCAGAGTATTGTCCAAGATTTTCAGGCTATATATAGAAAGAAAAAAAGGGATGAACCAAGGAAAGTGGATTAACCCATTCAATTATAGAAGCATAATCCACCCATTTTTCAGTGTGAATCAGAACTAGAGAAGGAAGATGTGTGGATGAATATAATGAATCAAATCTTTGATTCCCTTAGCACACCATTAGAGTTAAAAGTTAATTTGGTGACATATATGCTCGAAGATCTTGCACGCTAGTGGAGGGATTTAGTAGTTCAGGATAAATTAGAACAAATCATGGCATGGGAGGATTTTTAAGAATTATTCAACAATATATTCCATCCTCATATGTTTAGGATTACAAGAACAACAAAATTCTTCATCTTGAAGTAGGATAACCTCTTAGTGACAGAGTACATAGATAAATTTATGGATTTATTCTTCCTGAAGTTGCTGTTAGTGCATCCTTGAAGGAACACATTTTTGAATAAGGGTTAAGGTAGGATATTCATCGAAGATTGTTGTGATCAATATAACAGATTATACAGAGATGGTCAATAGAGTCACAATGGAATAAAGGGACATCTTAGGAGCTATGGGTTGAGGGAGCATGTTGATACCTATGATAAATGGTGGGAACTCTAATTCTTGGAACAAGTAGAAGAGGGACACCTATTTCTAAGGTAGTGGTATGATGCAAAATCAGATGGCGGGATCAATGGATCTTCTTCCAAAACCCAAGAGTAAAGCCGAATGTTTCCAATGTGGATATTTTGATCACATGAAGCAAGATTATATAAAACCACATAGAGCATGTCACAATTGTAATCAGATGGGACATCTTCAACACTATTTTTGTAGTGATCCAAGATCGGGTGTTTGGGACACTTCTCATGTGCCACAGATGTCATATGCTTCAACAGGATGAGTCTAGCAGAATAATTCTCATCAGCAGAACCAAGCTAGCCATGGTGATTCAAGAAATACCATGACTCCCCAACAAGGGTAATCTAGACAGGGGAATAAATAAAAAAGTGCACCAAGTAATCAGTTGTGTGGATCTAGAAAAGTTATTGTGGATGATCTATATAGACCACCAATAGTGAGAGGTATGATTCTTTTGAATTCTACCCTTTTGTAATCTCTGTTTGATATGGGTGAATCCCATTAATTTATTTCTTCTTATGCTATTTTTCTTCTAGGTTTAAATGTTGAGATGATTCCTTCTGTTTTGAAACTTCAAACTCCTCTTGGTCAAAGAGAATATCAAGCTTTTATGTGTAAATCATGTTCTATAACTTTTGATGGAGCTAAGTTGATATGGGATTTCTATGTGCTTGATATGGATGTCTATGAAATAATCATGGGCATGGATTGGTTGAAAATGTTCAAGGCTCACGTCGATTGTTATACCCAAAGGGTTAGTTTTACAACTGATGATGGAGTCAAGGAAACCAAAATGTAAAGGTAGGTACGATGGGTTTTTGGTACCAAAAGTTGGAACTATATTATACCTATTGGAAGCATTGACTTTGGAATCGATGGAAGAGATCAAGGAACACATTTTTCTAGTGGTTTTGATCAGTTTTAAGATGTTTTTCCTAAAAATTTATCTGGGTTTCCACCCACAAGGAAGTGGAGTTTACAATTGATCTTCTTTTGAGGACCAGTCCTATCTTCCTTATGTCTTATTGGATAGAACAAATAGAGTTAATGGAACTGAAATTATAGTTGGAAGATCTAGAAAGCAAAGGGTTCATTCAACCTAGCATGTCTCCATGGGAAACACCACTCTTGTTTGTCAAAAAGGTGGATAAAACTATTTGGATGTGTGTAGATTATCATAAGATTAATCAAGATACAATAAAGAATCGGTATCCAATTATATGCATTGATGGTCTATTCAATCAATTGAGGGGAGCTTAGTGGTTCTCTAAAATTGACTTAAGATTAGGATATCACTAATTGTGAGTTTGGTAATAGAATATTCTAAAGACAACTTTCGGGAGTAGATATGAACATTATAAATATGTGGTTATGCCTTTCAGTCTTATGAATGTACCAACAATATTTATGGAATTGATGAATCAGATATTTTAAAGGCATATGAATTCTTTTTTTTATGGTGTTTGTGGATTACATATTGGTTCATTAAATGAAAATATCTGAGCATGAGCAACACTTAACGACAGTGTTGGGAATCTTGAGGGATCACCATCTGTATGCCAAATTATCAAAGTGGTATTTTTGGATACAAGAGGTATGTTTCCTTAGCCATGTAATCTATGAAAGAAGTGTTTATGTGGATCTAGAAAATATAGAGGTTGTCATCTCTTGGTAAACACCAAATAATGTCTTTGAGATATGCCATTTCCTTGGTCTAGCTGGTTGTTACTGATGTTTGTTTGCAATTTTTCACAAATAGATTCACCTATGACAACTTTGACAAGGAATAATTTTCCATTACAATGGGATGATGAATGTCATAATTATTTTCAAGAGCTTAAATTTTTCCTTACATTAACACCAATATTGATATTTCTGAAATCTAGAAAAGGGTACATGGTGTATTGTAATGCTTCGAGATCTAGGTTGGGATGTGTTCTCATGAAAGGAGATCATGTTGTTGATTATGGATCATGATAGTTATGGTTTCATGAGAATAATTACCTGAAAAATGATTTGTAATTATTAATTGTAGTATATGATTTCAAGACTTGGTTTCATTACTACTTTGGTGAGAAATTTACTATTTTTATGGATCATTAGTGCTTGGAACATATTTCCTCACAAAGGGATTTGAACCTGAGACAAATAATATGTATGGTGTATCTCCAAAATTTTAACTTTGAATTGATATATACACTGGGTAAAGGTAATTCTGTGGTAGATGCATTAAGCAGAAATTCATATACTTAGTTGGAATAAAAGGATTCAAATCAATGGTAGTTGATGTCGGTCCTAGCCAACATGCACTTGGAATGTGAAGACCGGGGTGTTGTTGTGGGTTTCTTTCTAGTTTTGTTCATTCTTGGTTTGGTTAATATAGTTAAAGAGGCATAAATATCCAATTCAAAATGCATTTATATGAGGTAAAAACTCAGTGGTTGGAAGACTATTGAGAGGTGGAGGCTGGATGAGAGTTCATTTTTGTGGTTTTGAATTTGCATGGTCGTACCTATGGATTTTTAGGAATAAATTATTTATGATTACCACTATCCGAGATGGGATATTCATCCTAGAATTCAGAAGATGTATAAGGCATTGAAAGCACAATTTTAGTGGGTCAGTATGAAAAGAAATGTGGCTAAGGTTGTTTTGAGATGCTTAAATTGTCAACAGGTTAAGGTAGAGCATCAATGACCTATAGGTATGTTACAGTCTTCACCTATTCTTATTTGTAAATGAGAGAAGAAAACCATGGATTTTGTAATAGGTCTCCCAAGAACGGTTTGAAAACATGATTCCATATGGATGATAATGGATCATCTCACAGTCAACCCATTTCATCTATATTCATGAATCTTATATAGTGTCGGAATTTTCAAAAATCTATATTCAAGAAGTGGTAAAAAGGCATGACATACCAACTTCAATAGTGTTAGACAAAGATATGAGGTTTACGACTCATTTATGGAAATCCTTACAGCAAGCCCTTGGGACTCAGTTGACTATGAGCACAACGTATCATCCTTAGACGGATGGGAAATCTGAAAGGACGATACAAACATTGGAAGACATGCTACAGGTTTTTGTAATGGATTTTGGTGGCTCATGGGAGGAGAATATACCATTAGTGAAGTTCTCATATAATAATAGTTACTAGGCCTCAATACATATGGATCCTTTTGAAGCATTGTATGGGCGTTCTTATCATTTTACATTTTTTTGGGTGGAAACAGGTGAGACTTCACTGGTTGGGACAATCCTTGTCCAAGAGATAATAGAAAAGATTCAGTTGATTGGGAAGATAATGGATACAACTCATAGTCATCAAAAATCATATTCAAACCACCTTCGATGGCCATTTTCATTTGAGGTGAGTGATCATGTGTTCTTGAGAATATCTCCAAGGCTTGGGCATCGTCATTTTGGAAATCAGAGCAAGTTATCTCCTAGATACATAGTTCCTTTTGAGATACTTGAATGGGTTGGTGAGGTGAAATATCAATTGGTATTTCCACCACAGTTCATTGCAGTGTACAATGTTTTTCATGTATCTCAGTTGAAAAAGAATCAGTCTGATCTTGACCATGTGATTTGATGGGATCACTTTGACTCAGAGTCGGATGCTTCATTGGTTCATATATCAGTACAGATTGTGGATAGGTAAGAGAAATTATTTCATGGGAAAACCATCGGTCTAGTGCATGTTTTGTGGCAACATGATTATATTTAGGAAGAGACTTGGGAATGGGAGAATGAAATGGTCGAGTAATGACCCAAAATTTTTCTATCCAATAGTGGTTTTCTACTTTCTAAGGATAGAAATTCCAATGGCGGGGATAATGTAGCACCCCCAATTTCAAGTAAGTAACCCTTTATTTATGTATTTTAAGTATGTAAAGTACTTGGGTGAAGTTTTTGAGGGGTTTTAGGACTTTTGGAATGTTTTTGGGGATTTTATAGAGGTTCAAAGTTTGATAATGGTTAGTAAAAACCATAAAACTCCTATAGGAAATCGTGAAAAGTGAGACAGTGGGATTTGGGTAAGTGCACAGTTAGGCACACAGTTTTTCCAAACTGTGCGACCACCTAGGAGTAAACGTGAAAAGTGGAACAAATGAAAAAACATAGTTGACACATGATTTGTCTAATTGTGTGAGCCAACCATGTGAAGGGTGTTGTGAGATAGTGGGCGACACATGATTGGCACACAATTTTTCTAACCATGCGATCCAACCATGAACGATTAATTTTTAGATCCTAAAAAAGTGGATCTAACTCTATTTTACACCAAATCCACTCATTTTTCCTTCATTTTAACCCTAACTTGTTTTTCCTCCTCCCAAAGGTCGTGGAGACTCACCCCTTCGATTAAAAAGTGATCTATTGGTAAATATTGGTGCATTGATGGCCAAATTTCTTATTTAGTATCTGTTATTGGTGGGTTTCCTTAGATCTATTCTCTTACCCTCTCTTGGATTCATAAATATAGTCTTTTGGGGATATACCTATGATAATTTATTCTAATCATGATGAGATATGGTTATTTTGATGTTAGGGAATGATATCTAAGGTGGGTTTTTAGAGATTCAACCTGATTTTGTTAAAGAATTTGCACCGCTCTTCATTTTCACCATAATTCCCGAAGTAGGTAGCTTCACTCCCGACTCATATTATTAGAAATTGAAGGATTATATTCATATTGTTTAAATCTACAGAAATTGATTTTGAAGTTGATGTGAAAAGTATGCTAGAAACCTTCTTTAGTGATAGTTTATAGATTTGTAAAATTGTGGAATTATTGTGCAATGTGATTTGTTAAATGATTTTAAAATGATGATTTTAAAATTCTTCGTTTGGTTTGATTTATGGAAAAAGGTTTTGTGGAAAGGTTTTCAATAAAAATATTTTTTATTAAAATGGTTGGGAACAATTGTTTTGGCATGGTTTTTTCATAATTGGTTGGTGTGTGCTCATTTTCATTGATGTGACCTTGTGGAAGGGATATGTGCCATTGGGGAACTAGTATATGGTTACCTTGTGACGACTTGGTAGATTGATGAGAGACCTCTCATGAGTATGAAGATGTCACTTGGGAATGCATGTGTGGATATGTGGATATGTGTAATGGAATGGTTGTGCTAAAATAAAAATTGAGAAATGATTTTAAAGCATTGTTTGGTTGCTTTCCTTAGAAATGTATTTGGTTTGGGAAAACTGGTTTAGTATGGAAATTTTTTTTATATAATTTTTTATATAAATGTGTTAAATTGTTCTATCTTAGTGGTGTGAGTAGGGAATTAATTTTGGGAAAACCTACTGAGTTTCATTACTCACCCCTACTTTGGAACATTGGTGCTTTTGTAGATATAGTTTATCGAGACACTTGTAGGGGGAAAGTATCATATTTATTTAGCGGTGTATCATGATACTTGGGATGTATTGTGGAGTTGGAGAATGGATAATGTTGGGAGCTATGGAGTTATGTATTTGGATTCTTTGAGCTTTGTGGTTTATTCTTCCGCTTTGGTACTCTAATTTTGGTCTTGGTGTTGTTTGGTATTTTTGTCTTTTAGGTATTACTTTGAGTTGTATTACATTGATATCATGCATCATATAGTGGTTTTTGGTTATGGTATGATTGGTTGTGGTTGTTTTATTTTCAAAGGGAAAATCATCCCCCAATTGTATTGAAGCCCTTTCCATTTATTTCCAGCCTTTGGTACCTTGGAGATTCCGCCTAATGCAAAGTAGCAATTTTGACTCATCTCAATCCAATGAGGAGGGGGTGGGATGTTATAGGAAGAATATAAATTTAATTCATTATATCATGGTTTTTTTAATCATTATATTCATAATATTATTAATATGTTTTGAAAAACATCTAAACTCTTAAAGTGTTTTCTGAAACCAATGACTTATATGATCATGATATTACATAAAATGTCCTTATATTTTTAATTAATCATCTTAAATATGAAATATTAACTTTTTTGGAATGATTTTACCCTTAATTAATAATTAAATCTCTTACTTCCAGGAGTGATATATTTCATACATGATGGTTGATGATGAACATACTTATACCCTAATGATTAAATATAAATGCACATTTTATTTATCCCTGAAGGATATAAATGTACATGTGCACATATATCTTGAAAATAAAAATAAATCATATTATGATGAAAGGTAATGTTATTTCATATTCATTGAAATCTAAAGGGTATAAATTATTATTACTCCAAAATTCAAAACTGAATGTTTTGATTATGAATTGATTATAGAAATTATGTAATGTAATAATGATGACCATTATAGAAGGGAGGTGTAATTGTTATACTCTTTTACCTTAGTCAAGTTTTTCCCATCATATTTTATTGATAAAATTTTTAACTAGGCAACACTCTGTAGACTTGATGTTATTATACTATTTTTCCCTAATCAAGGGGTTTTTCCCTGAAGATTTTTTCCCTGATTATGTTTTTAATAAGGAAATCATACATCACAACATATATCCAAGGGAATGTTATAAATTATTATGGATATCTATAATTAATGTAAATTTTTGGCCTTCCACATGAGTTATAATTTTTAATGAGACCATTAATTATAACCTTTGGTCTTCCTCCCATGTCTCGAAGTCATAATTAAATAATGATATTAATTGATGTCCTGAAGACACAATTAAATGATATAATCAGGGGAGTTGGGAACACTGCACTCTTTTTCCCTTCATTAGGTTTTTCCCACTGGGTTTTCTTGGTAAGGTTTTTAATAAGGCAACATGACATGGAATTAAATTACTTTACCTTCACTTATTTTTCCCATATGATTTTTTTAAAGTGAAGAGTATATAATATTCCATGAAATTATGACATCCAAGGGGGAGTGTTATGAAAAATTATTAAATGGATGTCATAATTATGATAATAATGATAACTCCTCAATTCCTAATAAATTTCCCTCATAATGGACAACCATCCATATTCCAGCTATTGTATTAGATATTGTAGGGATTAATCTCAACCATTGGATAAAATACCATGTACTATAGATATATGGTAATATGTTAATAAAATAGGGATAAATTTTGGTTCTACATTATAGTCTTTTATTTACTTCATGTGTTTCTCTTATGTTTGTATTTCTATTTTTCATTGTCACCATCATACACAAATTTGATGCTCGATTCATCAATGATGTGCTTCACCTATGACCGGTATTACATTTTTTGTTTTGAAATTCTTCGTGGTTTCAATTTTTGCTGGATTAATTTTAGAAAAAAAAACATTCCATCCAAAATAATTACCCATGATTTATGTTTTTTCCCAACACTTCTCAATCGTTGGTCATGCCCAAATTCAATCACTTCCTCAAAACCATTTTCCTTCCAAAAAATGGATTTCCAAAACAAATGTTCCACATGATAATTTCTCAAATTCATTCATTCAATATAAAATCCATGTTTTTTCAAAGATTTCTGGTTTAAAAAAATCCCATGATTTTCCCCAAGATCCCTAAAATACAGATTTTACCAATCTAGAAAACCTTGATTTTATCAAATTAATTTCAAAAAATTATTTGATAAAAATATATGTCAAGTAAATTGTTTAAATTATCATCGATCATACAATAAGGAATTACAATTCATTAAGGAACAAATAGACATCACCCACTTTAGATAAAAAATACCCAAATATCCATGAAACCCTAGACTTGTGTCAATGATCATGATCCAATACATTTAAAGCCATTATCAAGGATGTGAGATCATGATTATTACATTCATGATCTGATATCAACAAATTTACCACCCTATTTCTAATCTACCATGATATATCAATCTACAGAGAGAAATAAAGAGAAATAGATATAAATAGATAGATTCAAGAATTGGTGAGATCATCGAGACCTGAACTTTTATTTTATGTCAATTCAATCAATCCTAGAAAAATAATCATGTTTTTTATTGATGAAGAAGCCTAAAAAATACTCATAATAAGCTCTAAGTCCATCATAACTCACAGTAGTGTGTTAATGAGGGTATTAATAGGCTTATCAAGGTTTTAAAAGAAAATTTTTGTAACTCATCTCGACACTCATGATTAATCTACACAATCATACGTCAAACATTTCATACCTCCTTGCCTACAAATCCAGGTCACACAGTTTGTCTACATGGTTTAGTAAACCATGTGCCTAATTTTTCTTATGTCTTTTCCTCCTATTTGGGATTGCAATTTTATTCACCATAATTTTTGAAATGTGTACCAAATTTATATTCTTCCTTGTCTCCTCATAAAATCCGAACTTTAGCTCAAAAACCATCAAAACTCAAAGGGAACCTACCTATTAGGTATTAAGTTTCACAATTCTCTCTTGTTCATCTCATTATTGAGAGGATGAGAGAAGGAAGAATCTAAATAGGGATGCGTTGTGCAATGCAATTCTCAAATTTTGATTAACCCTATACAATAGACATAATAATCCATTTATCAATTTATAATATATGTTAAAATATTATTTAATTGCACATGGTTCCTTAAATAATATAATAAACCTTATCGAACCTCAGTTCATATAATACCAACAATATTATTATTTTATGGTGTGTGCTATAAAGCATAATGATAGATATTATTTTACCAACTTTCAAATTAATATTTATCACCATACATGATCTTTGTCCACTCATCATCCTAGAAATTTATCTAATACCCAAATCAATATTTATTAAATATTTATTTATAAATAAATATTATATTTATAGTTCGACGAATAAATTTTTACTAATTATTCACTTAATTAAATAAATTATTTATTAATGAATAAATAATTATTTATTATAATGTGAATATTTACAATCAATAAATCATAGATAAAATTATTCATTGGTCATGAGAATAATATTTATTTGAATAATTAAATTCAAATATAATTTAATTGAGATCAATGAAAACACTTAGTGTGTGAACCTCGAGGCTTCTTCTCATTGGTGTTAGATGAACATTCCTAAAGTTCAAGATTACTATCAAGCAACAGGTCAAGACATCCAAGAGAAAGAAGTTAATATTACAACATTGAAAATCACACATTAATGATTATTGTGTAATATAATCTCTTTTTCACAATATCTCATCAAACAGGTTGCACACCTGTCACCAAACTATGTGTTTGATACGTCTTTCTTTTTCTATCTGAAATAAAATCATTGTTACATCATGACCATGAAATTTAATGTGATGGTTTCATTTAAATCAGAGGGTCTAGGTATCAACTTACATTAACATGGAAGGGAAAAATCCATCCTCAACTTATTAATTAATAACATGTCATTCATGATGCACCCAACATACCCTACTTCCCATGAACATACGACATTTCAGTTTTAGTAAGTACATCAAAGTATGAGAGTCATGAAAAGTATTGATAATAATATTAAAGTCTAAGATCTATTACACATGCTCAAAAATAGGAATATCTGATGACACATAAACATGCATAATTCCTACAGGCGGGTCTATTATCATAATATCTGTAAAGCCCTAGGCTGGATTGGCCATTGAGACGGGAGGGATGAATCAGTAGTTTCTTTTTACAAATTTATTTTCTTTTCAATTCAACATATTGAACTTGTTAAGGTTATTGATCCACTCAATATTACCTCTCAATTGAATCTTTTGGGTGTAGCAGAAGCATTGGTGGAGGGTTATATATTTAAAATTTCTTTTAAATAAAATTTCACGAAACCCCAATAGAGGATCTTGCACATTAAATATATAATTAAATTATTTATATCTGAAAGAAATTATTACCATGACTTAATATTCTTTATTTTTTTGACAATTTCGATCTTCCGAAAACCCTTTTGGATTACTTTCATTGTGTCATATAGATTCAAGTGTAGAATAACTCTATTGGTGATCCACACATGCTCCTATTATATCCGAGCAATGTTAATTTATTTCTAGGTGCTAACATGGAAAATCAATTGTCTTGCATTGTTAGTATTTATTGCTTCAATATCCTTCAGGTATAAAAGAGTTATTATCATTCTCTATAGGAAAAGAGGATGAATTCTAGTGAGTGTAAGAGAGATAATTCCGTTGTGCACAACAAATATCTATTCTCAATTTTTGATTAAGTGGATCACACCCTACACAATATACATAACCATCTATTTACAGGTCTAATAATAAGGTTAAAATGTTATTTAATTTCATGTTGGCCCTTAAATAATATATTAATATTTAATAAACCCCACACCACATATTATTATTATTATTATTTTTTGATGTGCGCCAATGTGCACAACGACAAATAATATTTAATATATCATAAATAAATATTTATCAACAGACATGGTCTTAGTCCATTCATCCTCATCAATATTTTTTGAGGACCTAAATAAATATGCAATTTAAATATTTCATTAATTAATAAATATTTGCAATTGATAAAAACATGAGTAAAATTATTCCTCAGTCTTGAGAATAATATTTATTCTATTAATTAAATTTAAATAAAATTTAATCGAGATCAACAGAAATACTTAGTGTGTGACCCTCTAGGATTCTTTCTCATTGGAATTAGGTGGGATTGCCTAAAGTCCAAGGTTACTATTTAGCAACGGGTCAAGACCTCCAATATAAATAACATAATGTCACAATGATGATAACCACATATGAATACTAACTATGTAATATAATCTCTTTGTCATAATTTATCTTCATACAGGCTATAAATCCTTGTCACCAACCTATATGTTTGATATGTATTTCTCTGAATATCTAAAATAAACACATTATTACAACATGAACAAGGAATTTAATGTGATAGTTCTATTACATTTAAATGGATCAGACATCAAATTCCATAAAGATGGAAGGAAAAAAAAATCCTTTATCGACTTATCTATAAATAACATGTGTCAATAATGACACACCCAACATACCCTACCTTGCCACGAACATATGGTGCCATGGTTTTTGTCAGAAAATTTAAGTGTGTGAGTTATGACAGACATTAATGATAATCTTAAAGTCTAAGTACCATTACACATAGCCGAAAATAAGAATATCCTATGATAATAAAACATGAAAAATTCATACTGGAAGGTCTATTCTCATAATATATAGTCTTGGAGATTAAAAAGTGAAAACTTTATAAGAATATGCCTCATCCACTTATGAGTACTCACACCTGAAAATCTATATACTATTTTTCCAACCATAGTATGGTATTTGACTACAGAACTATATTTAAGAATATCATCATATCACTTCAAGGTTATCATCTTAGTTGGAAACTATTATGACCTTATCAATGTGACAAAAAATCTATGACATTATTACATCATATTCATAAAGATCAATGAATAATATGCAATAAGATATTTTATTAATATTCAATTCATCTAATATACATGTAATCTAAGTAAAAAAAAATTGGCCATAGGACACCAAATCTAATAAACTCCCACTTGTACCAGATCCAACTGCCTAAGAATTTTAATCTTCTAAAACTCACATGATAATCATGTTTTTATTGAGTTAAGGATTTAGTCAAGGGTCCCGTATCATTGTCTTTCATGGAAATATTTCTCACTCCAACCTAAAATCTCTGAAAAAAATCACCAAAGAGATGATACTTATAAAGTATGTGTTTCATCTACTGATGTGATCTTTTCTCTTTTATAAGAGACACCACTGTAGTATTATCACAATATAATGTGATATGATATTTAATACTAGGAATAACATCAAGCTCTTGGATGAAATTTTATATCTATACTGCTTCTTTAGCTACCTCATAAGCCATAATATGTTCAAAATCTGCTGTAGATTCTATGACTACAACCTATTTTGAGCTCTTCCAGCTCACAACACCACCATTCAAAGTGAAGATGCATATTGTTTGAGATTTTATATCATCTTGATCTATTTGGAAACTAACATTCTCATATCCTATGATGACTAGTTTCTCATCTCCTCCATAGACTATGAATATATCCTTAGTATGCCTCAGGTACTTAAGGATGGTCTTGAATGTCATCCAATAGTGGTCACCTAGGTTTTATTAATATATTACCACTATAATTAATACATAAGAAACATCTAGAATAGTACATAGTATAATGTATATGCTGACCCAATCACCAACACATATGGAATCCTTACCATTTTTTGTCTTTCATCATGTTTCTGAGGATACATTTTCCTAGAAAGATGAATGCCATGTGATACTAGAAACAATCCCATATTGGATTGTTCAATACTAGACCTATTTAGTATCTTTTAAATATATATAATTTGACTTAATCCAAGAATCCTCTTGGATCTATCATAATGGAGCTTAATCCCAAGAATATATGCTGCCTCACCTAAGTCCTTTATAGAAAAAAATTTATTTAAACAGGCCTTAACAAACTGTAAGACCGGTATCTCATTTACAATAAGTAATATGTCATCAAAATATACTATTAAGAAAATGACCACACTCCTACTAAACCGTTTCTAGACACAAGAATCACATTCATTATTTATGAAACCAAATTCTATTATGGCTTCACAAAACAAAATGTTTCATGACCTAGATGCTTTCTTTAATCCATAAATGGATTTTTTGCAATTTTCATATATTGATGGAATCCTTTGGAGTCACAAACCATTTGGTTTGTTTCATATAGACATATTTACAAAGGTTCCAATTAAGGAAGGATATTTTGATATCCATTTTCTAAATCTCATAGTCATGGAAGGCTGCAATATAAAGTAGAATTATTATGGATTTCATCATTTTAACTGGAGAAAAGGTTTCATCATAGTTAACGACTTTATGCTATTTAAACCCTTTTACAAGCATTCATGCATTATAGGTTCTAAATTTTCCTTCCATTTCTAGTTTATTCTTTAATACCCATTTACAACCAACAATATTTACATCTACTGTAGGATCTACTAAAATACAAACTTTGTTTTGGTACATGGAATCCATTTCATAATTCATGGATTATTTCCATTTGGAAATATTTATGCCACTTACTACTTACTTATAGGCTATAGGATTATTATCATCAAATAATAACGAGTCACTATTCTTGGTTACTAAAAAACCATAATGTTATGGTTCTCTAAACTATCTTTTACTCTTACACAGTACTCATTTCTCTAGAAAATATTTTTATTACATGGGGATTTGTGAAATCTATTCATGTGACAACTCTTGTGTATCTTGATCATAGACTTCATCAAAGTATATCTCACTCCCAATATTTATTTTAGAGATAATATCCTTCTCAAGAAATGTGGGAAATCTATTAATCAAAACCTTTTTTTCTAAAGGATTTTATAGGTAGTATCCCTTTGTTTCTTTGGGATATCATATAAAGATACATTTTTTTACTCTAGGAGAAAGCTTGTTACCTGAAGAGGCCTTAACAAACACTTCACAACCCCACACATGTAAGTATAAAAATAGAGGTTTATTTTCATTCCATAATTGGTATGGTATACCGTATGTTTATTTAGTTGGCACTCAATTTAGTATGTATGTTATTTTTTATATTGTGTATCCCCAAAAGTATAATGGAGGATTTTCATGACTCGTCATTGATATAACCTTTTCTAAAAATGTTTAGTTCCTAATTTAACTTACACCATTCCACTAAGGTGTATAAGGACTATGTTGATATAGAATCCCAAACTCTTACAAATAATCAATGAACCATTGATTAAGATATTCTCCACCATAGTCTGAGAAAAGTTTCTTAATAGTCTTACCAAGATGGTTCTAAAATTAATTCTTATATTCCTTAAATTGTTTTAAATGAATTTTATTTATACATTATCAAGTAGTCATATCCATATCTACTAAAATAATTAATAAAAGTTATGAAGTATGAGTACCCACCCCTTACTACAATATTAAAAGTTCTATACACATTTATATGAACTAATTCAAGAATCTCTTTGGCCCTTTCACATTTTCCACCAAATGAGGCTTTGTTCATTTTACCTTGTAAACATGTGTGACATATACCAAGTGGTTTTAGTTAAAAATAGTCTAAATATCCATATTTTTATAATTTATTCAATCATTTTTCATTTATATGACCCATCCAGTGATGCTAATGTTAGGTGTGGTACGAGTCATGTGAAATAGTTTCATTATTGATTGCCATTACTTGGTTTATGTAATACAACACACAAAGTCCTTTATTTAAATAATCCTTACCATAAAAAATGATATATTTATAAAATAGGAAACATTTATTATCAAACTTGAAAATAAATCCATTCATATAAATTCTAGATACAAAAATAATGCTTTTAGTAACAGATGGAACATAATATCAACCTTTCAAAACCAAGATCATTTTAGTTCGTAATGTGGGGTGGTAGTCCCCGATATTTAAAACAGAAGTTTATATTTGTTGGTTTCTCATATATAGACCTACCATTAGTCAATATTTTTTAATCTACTTGGTTCTTGTATTTGAATACACATGTAATCACCACAAGCTGTATTTAATACCCAATTTATAGAAACAAATAAATTGAACTCGATAAAAAATGCACCTAAATCTTCCCCTTAATTTGGATGGGTGTAGTTTTTCTTCCACTAGCCCTTATTTCCACATGAAAAAAAGATATAATCCTATTCCCTTACTTTCCCCTCAATCTTCCTCTTCTTGGAAGGGTAGGAAGAAAGCTTTGGTCTAGATCACTTCACTTTCCCCTTATGTTTGTTCACTATAAGGATGACATTATTTTCATGATTTGTTTCCTTATATACTTGGAGAATAAGTATAAGAAGATATGATAGAGACTTATATATATTGTTCATGTTAAAATTTACAAAAAATCTTGAGAAACTCTGAGAGAGTGACATAAGAATTAGATTAGTGCCCAGTTCTTCAGGGAGTTTAAATCCTAGAATCTATAGATGCTCAATATAGCCAATGAGTTTGACTATATAAGGCACAAATGGGGAACCCTCTCTAATATTTCTCTAAAAAGGAGACTTGGAGATCTCAAACCTATATATCCCTCTCTCTCTTGATATAGGCAATGAAGATGCTTGAGTATGCTATAAGCGTCCATGTTTTCATGAGACTTCATGAGTTAAATATACATAGATGCTATCATCAAGCATTGAACATCAAATTCACTTTTAATATGTTTTTCATGGACCAAGAACTATTAATCACTTTCCTCCTTGGAAGTCAGATCAGACATTGATGATTCTAGCATGTAATATTTCCATTTATGGTGAAACACAACCCAAAAGAATCTAAACCACTTCTAAAAGTTATTGTGAGTGAGGAGATGGTATTTCTCCAATATAGATCATAGGGATTGTGTGCATAATGAACTTTACATTTTCTAAAATTATAAGAGAGTTGATTATTATTACTTTTCTTGATTACAAATTATTTGAGAAATAATAATAATTAATTTTTATTAAATCTCCCATGATTTTATCAAGTCCCAATAGTCCTCACCATTGAACTCAAAATGTCAAGTTTCTTGGAAATTATAGTGGAAAGGATACATATTTACCTTATTTATGATATATTATTTGTCCATGAAAACCATATGAAGGTATTTAGGTAGGTGATCTTTCCAATCACTGGCTTAGATCTCCTTGATCTGTTGAGTGGACTCCCTAATCTTGAAATCTTGAATTGGATTTCCTCAACACTTGCCTCCAATTTTGTATTTAATATACTTTGGACATTAAATTAAATATAATTTTGATTAATTCAACCCAAAACCCTCATAATAACTCCTAGATAAAAGTAAGTGTCCTGACTTTGGCTATGTAAACACTTAGTTCTATGGTTATATTCCCAATAATGTAATGGAAGGCTTAGTCTTCCTTAATATTTAGTTGATGGATTTTAATTTATTATGAATATTATTTTATCCTTTACATGTATTATTAATATTAAGTGTATTTACTTAATCAAACATGTCAGATAAAACATTTATGCATGATCCATTTAATTAAATTCCATACTTTCACATCAATTCATTTATTTTTGTGATGAAATATTTCATCTATAAAATAAATAGTGCATAGACACAAATAAATAAATAAATAAATAAATAAATAAATAAATGACCTGATCATGAGATTATATAAATGTATGATTTATTGAGAGAATAATAAATCAACCTATAATCTAGGGGAATAACCCCTTTTTCCGGTCTTATCATGAGTTCCAACATTCCACCTGTCTACCTGTGTATCACTTGAGTTAGTATTATTATGGTTCCATCTTGAACCACCTCCACACACATTTGGATAATCCATTAATTATGAGTATTTATAACTCAAATGAAGGTGATGGGAACCAAAATGATTGGTTAAAAGAGATTACATAAATAACCTTGAACATGCATATCCTACATAATAATGGAGGAAGGGATGACTCACTTGACATCAATTTAATTTAATAATTAATAATTAAAAAACCATGAAATAAATTAAATTAAATAAATTCTAACACATATATAGGTTTTTGTCAATCTCATGCTCATTCAAACATGAAACAAATACACAAAATTAATTGGATAAAATTAATTTATTATTCATTTTTATTACTATGATAAACATGCTTGGATTAATTAATTAATTAATTCCCTTCCATCTTAATGACCATATGAATTCATTTGGAGGTACCCATCATTAATGGAATTCAGTAAAAATAAATATAATAACCAATGATTATATATTTATTACAATAAATTACTTGACTATTTAATATTCTTTAAAACCATTATTAAATTTTCAAACACAACAGGCACCAATCAATAAAATAAGGTTTTAATGATATAATTTTCAATTTAATGTAATTTAATTCTTCCATTAATTGGTATACTATACAACATGTACTTACCATCTATATTCCATGTATCTCGATTTTCATGTATCTAAGGTATACACTTGGGGATTTTGTGTGTACCTCAGCTGGACTACATGACATGTACTAACCAGCCACACACCATGTTTTCATCTTACTGTGTGCTCAAGATACATGCCTGGATCTTCAGTTTGCATCTCAGTATATTACATGGTATGTACAGGCCGACTACACACCATGTGTTCTAAATATCGTGTGCTCGTGCAACCCACCAAAGAACTCAAAGTATTCTTGGATGAAAGATTACACAACATGTACAATCCAGCTACACACCATGTATCTTTTATCTAGTGTGTCCTATTTTCTCACTGAATTTCTTGGTGTGTATTTTAGACATGAGAAATGATGAACTACACACTGTGTACACTGCATACACATCATGTATATCATTAATGCGCTATATTTTTAGTCTCATGCAGTTTGACCATGTATAATGACCACAAAGGTTTCATGAATTTCGCCACTAACCCATGTAGACTACACGACGTGTATGGTAAATACACACCGTGTAATACAACATGTCATGTTCTAGGTTGGCATGGTCTACACACAATGTCTAATTAGTTCACTTTGTGTAATTAACTACTCGGTGTGTCGTGTATCCCGTAATATGGCTAGGCACAACACACTTGGGTACATGACATGTACTTTGACTACGCATCATGTAGTCCCATGATATCCATCTGGATTCCTTAATATTTCTTGATGGAATCTCCAATCATTATTTATATATTCTTATACCTTTATGAAAATGAAACACTAAACTAACATTATTAATATGTTGATAACATATTAATTCAAATCAGATTAAATAATGAATAATATGAAATGAAAATATAACCAATATTGTGCATAGATCAACAGTAAAATAAATAAATATAAAATTGAAACATGACTACTCTAATACCACTTTAAGGTTCTATATTGAAGTCAAAGCACCAGTGGTGGGTGATATATTTCAAATTTAATTTAAATAAAATTCCCTAGAACCCCAAGATAGGATCTTGTATGTTAAATTTATAATTAATTTATTTAGATCTAAAATAAAAATTACCCTATCTTAGGATCCTTTCTTCATTGATGATGTTGATATTCTGAAAACCATTTCAGGTTACCTACATTGTGCTATAAGGATTCAAGTGTAGAATCCCTCTAGTGGTGATCCACACATACCCCTTTTATCTCCAAGAAACACCAATTGATTTCTGAATGCTAGCATAGTGAATCAGTTGTCTTATATTGTTCGTCTTGATCACTTCAAGATCCTTCAGTTTTGAAGGAGTTCTTCTTATTCTTGAGAGGAATAGAGGTGGAATTTGAGAGAGATAGAGAGATAATTCCATTGTGTGAAATAATTATCTATTCTCAATGTCTGATTAATAGATTCACAATTTACACAATAGACATAACCATATATTTATAGGGATAGGGTTTATGTTAAAATATTATTTAATTGCATGCCATCCCTTAAATAATATATTAATCTTTAATAAACCCCATTCCATGTAATAATAATAATATTATTTTTATTTTGTGATGCGTGACAATGTGAGTAATGATAAATAATATTTACTGGATTGTAAATAAATATTTATCAACAAATGCGGTCTTGGTCCATTCATCCTCCTAATCATTTATTGAGTACCCAAATAAATATTTAATTTAAATATTTCATTCATAAATAAATATTTTCGATCAATAAAAACATGAATAAAATTATTCCTTGTTCTTGAGAATAATATTTATTCTATTAATTAAAATAAAATAAAATTTAATTGATATCAACAGAAATACTTAGTGTGTGGTCCACTAGGATTTTTTCTCACTGGAATTAGAAGAGATTTCTTAAAGTCTAAGATTACTATATAGAAATGGGTCAAGGTCCCCAAAATAAATTACTTAATGTCATAATGAAGACAAATACTTTCAAATGATCACTATGTTATATAATTTCTTTTTCACAATATATCATCAAGTAGGTTGCACATCCATGTCACCAACCTTTATACTTGATATATCTTTCTTTGACTATATAAAATAAACATGCTATTACACCATAAACATGGAATTTAATGAGATATTTCTATTTCAATCAAAGGTATGAGACATCAACTTCCATAAAGATGGAAGGTACAAATCCTTCTTTGTTATCCATTAATAACGTGTCAATCGTGATGCACCCAACATACCCTACCTTGCCAAAAACATATGGCATCATAGTTTTCATCAGTAAATATAAGTGCATGAGTAATGACATGAATTAATGATAATATTATAGTTTAAGGACCATTACACATGATTGCAGATAGGAATATATGACAACACCAAAACATGAAGAATTCCTTTTGGCATGTATGTTCTCATAGTCTTCCATCTTGGAGAATACCAAGCACAAACTTCATGAGAAGAAGACTCATCCACTTATGAGTACTCACACATGAAAGTATATATACTATGTGTCCCATCATAGTATATCATCTGACTGTAGATCTATATTTAATAATATCATCATATAACTTCAAGGTTCTCATTATAGTGGGAAACTGATATGACCTTATCAATGCGATGGATACTCTAGGTCATTATTACATTAGATCCATGAAGAACAATGAACTATATGTAATAAGATATTTTATCAATATTTAATTCATTGAATATATATGTAATAAAAGTAAAAATAGTTGGTCCTAGGACACCAACTCTAACATCAATCTCACCTCGTGTAAAATTGTAATAATAGAGAGTGAGAAACACAAAACATTTACAAGGTTTAGCAAAAGCCTACTCCTTGATGAAACTAGTTATTCTCCACAGTTATATATTATTAAATATCAAAAAAGTGATTACAATACTCCCAGCACTAACTAATAGACTTCTCTTGCTTTCATATCCAACTGAAAGACTTATTATATAGATCCAACCAAGACAATCCTTTTTCTTCTAGCTCCAATCAAAACAATTATTTATTTGGCTCTAATAGAGAGAATCCTTCTACTCCTGGATCCAATCAAAAGGATTCACCTACTTTTGGAACCAACAAGAAGTCTTCACATTTGTTTAAGGCTTGATCCACTATAGGATTATCTATTGATCTTCCTCTACAATCTCATCGAACCACACTTTCTCATGTACCCTTCAAGTATCTTAAATATCTACTAAATGAGTCTCTTGTTCTTTATCAATTATTCTGATCACTTATATATATGACTAGTTGCCTCAGTGCAACACTGCTCGGGTAGATATTCTTTCTTCTTTAGATGAATACCCAACCTCATTAAGATGTGTTCAATTAGCACACACAACTACTTATTATATTATTTTATGTAAGAATGATCTTGCACAATCTAAAATTATTCTTTTTTTGAAAACCCTAGCATATATAAAATATTCTATTTATTATTTTATGTTTTATTAACAATTATATTTAGGATATCTAAATTGTTTATGCATGCATGAATATATACATGGAATTACACGTGTAACCCTATATATGTAATGTCCTTCTTGAAATAGTATGCACACAAATTGTTTCTATAAATCTTCATTCATGTACATAAATTCTTCACGAAATGACCTTCATGCAAGTATAGTGCACTATCTCTTCATGAAAATCCTTTACACAAGTGTTTTTAAGTGCACAAGATATTCCTATTATTTGTGTAGAATAGTGTAGGTGACACTGTCTCATTATTATCAAGGGGCTCACACAAATCCATAGTGTTTTGTAGAACCAGTTATCCATACATCCTTTGGGTATGTTATACATAAGTCAAAAGACTTGCAAGATCTCCTATCCCTTACACAATCCAAAGATTCATTGAAATCCTATTACCTTCACACAATGGAAGTGTGTGGATAGACTTTGTTTCATGATCTCTCATAAAATAAGAATGGTAGAAAATTATCCTCAGGTTCACACCTCAATATTTATAGAAAAAACACCTCTTCCTTGCACTAATTCTCTCCTGGTTTTATTCCACATCAAGGAAATGGGATATAATATGTATCACAACTTTTATAAACACCTATAAACCTCAAAATTTCTGAAATAATATATGAAAAATGGTGTATTTTCTAATATGATTTTGTGATGAATTCATCATGTTCAAATGATAAAGATCATGTGTTTCTTTTATCCATGCATTATCGGCCTTATGCAACTACATTTTCGTTCATCTGGATTCTCAACCATTGATATAACCACATACATGAAATACATAGTTTCATGCATGATATTAAGACTATTTTGAATCATTATCATGATCTTGTCATGTTCACAGTAGCTCAGTTTGTCTATGGAGGCCTCATGATTAATGATGTTAGTATCAAAATTGAAATATGATGTACAACACTCTATCGATGAGGTAAAAGGTTGAATATGATCCTCGATAGTAATTTGATGGATCATATCAGTTCGATCGAGTGGATACTAAAATGTATGCAACTCATTAAAAAAAATGAAAAAATCATTTGACTTTGTTGTCCCACACCAATCACATGAATATTCAAGAACTCCTTTATTATTAATCCCATGTTGAAACTCTTTCAAGCTGGAATTGGGGGATCAACAACCTCATACAATGCACTACACATCTCATAGGTCATGCCACACCTATGCTAGAACATCAACACCTCCTATCCCATTCGCATGCGCCTACACTTGGGTGCAATTCCATGGGCTTATGCACGACCCACTCCCTACCACTATGCAGGCTTCTTGGGATGGTTCTCCCAAAAGGTTGACCCTTGGTTTTCTTAAGTGTGGTATAAGGGTTGGACCTTGGGGGATTGAAATGGTTGGAACATTTTTTTATTTAAGTCCCATTCATTTAATAATTAGAATTTATGAGTATGAAATAGAATTACAACTATTATTAAATGCCTTCTTCATCATGAAATTATATAATAATAATTTTCATGGCCTTCATAATGTAATACTAATCATAAAAAATATATAAATATATTTTTTCATGAACAACTTTAACTCTTCTTATCTTCATGAAAATAAATATTTTCATGTATTCTATTGCTGTATGCATTGTAAATTTCTTCAGAATTACGTTTTCTCATGTCTTTAATCATTGAAGATTGGTTCAAAAATCATTAGAGTTACAAGAATAATTGTCCAAGAATTACATCCAATGTCATAAATTTAATTCATAATAATTCTAAAAACATCACCACTTCACCCAACAACTCACCAAACACATGTTGACACTTCATTCACAACAAATGAAACATTGGACCCAACAATATCCCCCTTTGTATTTTGTTTTCAATATCAAAAAATATCATTAAAGGTCAATATGTGGTGCTCAAACCCCCCCTTATTAGAAATCAAATGAAAAGGATAAGTGGGGTCTTTTCAAAAACATTTTCTCCTCCCTTTGAAGATTATTTCTTGAAAACTTCCAAGAGATAGATGATATAGAATGGTTCTCTTAGTAAATATCCTTTAGTTAATCAAATCTAAGTCTACTTGGGATAAATAAGTGTAGAAAACAATATATATACAACCAAAGTTTTCTATTTTGTCCATAAACTACCATGCATGTGAAATCATGCTCACAATGACTCAATTCTCATTTAAGGGGTTGCTAAAAATCATATTTTTCAATGAAATGATAAATCTTGCACACTCTTAAAAAACATATGAGAAATTTCAGTTAAAAAGAAATAAATCCCCCCTTTTCTTATCTTTTCATCAACCAAGACCCCCCTCAATTGATATGATTAATACAATTAAGAATGGGGGATGCAAGTGTGATTGTAATACCTCATCTTCTAATTATATAAATTTGTTCATAAATACCACATTTAATGTGTGGTGAAGACTTTAACAACTTTATATTCATCAATTACCCCCTTAAGGGATGCATACATCTCCTTAAATTCCCTGCATATCAGTATAAAAACACACACATATATATAAGGGAATAACGGGGGACCTTTTTTGTTCATCAGGAGTAACATTCAGGTCGAGAACTTTCTATCAACTTGGGCCATTCTTTTATCTCAATTTTAGTCAAACTCTCATTAACTTTGTGTGGAATAAATTTTTCCACCTCAAATTCTATAATAACTTGATTTCATTTAGCTTTAAAAGGTTTTTTTATATTTTTCTAATTACTTATCCAATTTCAGTTGGTTTGGACAAACAAATAGGAATTATTTCTTCTCAGAATCTCTACAAGACTTGCCATTATTTTTATGCTAAATCCTCTTCACTTTACCAACATAAGAAATATATCTTGGAAATATTGTCATGCATTTTATAGCTTTGTGACCCTTATGATTACATCTACCACAAAATTATTTTAAGCCTTCATATCTATTTTGATTTTCCAACTTGGATGAATTTCTAGTCACAAAATTATTTCTCTAAGAACTTTATCTCATATATTCACCATAAATCCCCCTTTATTCATGCATGTTTCCTAGAAACGACATGTTATTCCAGAAAGAGTAGGCATTATTCCCATGACTTTTATAGAACCAACAACAACCTTTGAACTATGATCTTTCACCTTGATTTTTATTATGTTCAGATACTTTTGGTGGTTTTAATTCAACCAAATGAGACTTATTTTGACTAGGGTTAGTTATTTTATTGACATATTTAATTATACCTTTTATATAGGAGAGGATCTCTCACTTTTCTTCATAGAAGCAGTTTTTTAAAAATATTTTTTTTTCACATTCCAAGTCTAACTTTTCACCTTTCATTTTTTGTATATTTCTCTTGTCTGGTGTAGATCTTCCCCTTTCTTCAGATTTTATACCCTAAATTAATTCCTTATATTATTTTCACGAGTTTTCATGTTATTAAAACATTAAAATGCATTTTCCCAAACTTTTAGTAAAACTATAAATAGCCTATGAGCATTCTTTTCTTCTTTTGTGGTGTAGCCTGTTTAGATTTCACATATTGTGAACTTTGCTTCTTCTGAGTGGAACAAAAAATCTTTAGGAAACTTATTTGGGAGTAGATCATTGTGATTATTTTCATACACACCCTTGATGTGGTGAGTTTATCATCATTTTTTACTATCCATACTTTCCTATAGTTTAGTTTAAAACCTATACCAACACTTGAAAAAACATTATTACGCAAGAGAGTTTCTAGTTTATGGGATACCTTATTCTTGGAGGATGATACCATTTTATTAGAGGATGATATCATAATTATTTTGGAATCATGATCATAAATGAAAAATTATGTGGAAACATCTATTATTTCATTTATTTGGAAAGTTCTTACTTATGGGTATTCCTAATTTTTTAATCTCACCTCCAACTCGAAACACTTCATACTAAGGGAGTTCTTCTCATCCTCAATTGATCTCATCTTATCTTCCCAATTATCCTATAGCTTCTTCATTTGTTCTTCATTCATGTTTCTTGATTCATGAAAATTATTTTCAATATAATTTATCCTATTTGATTAACACTTTAGTTGATCATCTTTTAAATACATAGAAACTTTATATAAATTTTCAAATGCATAGAAATATTCTACAAATACAATCTCAATGAAACATTTCTCACAAAAATTTCATTACAATTTTTCAACAACTTCAACATATCATTTATTTAAGAGAGAAATAATTTAATCCTTTGATTTAAAAAGTTTTTTATGGTGTTAGATATGAAAACCTTCTTAACCAATGCCTCTACCATGGAATTAGCTTCTTCTTCTAGATGTAATTTTTCATTATGAAGAGACTTGAAACCTCTGATAATAAAATTTATAACTTATTTGGTAAGTTTCTTTAGATGTTATTTGAATTAAAAATGAATATCACTAAGTGATACATCACCATAATATCTTGAGAAAGATTCATCTTAAGAATCATAACAAATAGAATTATTACAAGATATATCACTTTGTTTACCTGGTGTATCTACCTTTGTTATAAGATTATTCTTTAGATTTCTTGCCTATCTTTTATTTTTGTTCTTCTGAGTCTTGGAATAAATCTTTGGATTAGTATTATCAGGAGTAATATAATTTTTATATATCTGTGGCATATCACCCATTTTCTGAAAGTTTCACTTCATAAAGACTCACTTGGATATTTAGAGTGAACTTAGGCTCTAATACCACGTGTAAATCCCTAGGTCAAATTTACCACTAAGAGGGGAGGGGTGAATTAGTGGTTTCTTTTTTATCAATTCCATTTATTTTTAATTCAAACTATTGAACTTGTTAAGGTTCTAGATCTACTAAATATTAACTCTCAATATCACATCATGTGCAGTTGTAATAATAATAGATAGAATCACAAAGTATTTATAAGGAATAGAAAAAGCCTACTCCTTACTGCAACCAGTTATTCCCCTAGTAAAAGATTTTTACTATAAGAAATGTGATTAAACTACTCCCAAAATTAGCTGAGTGAATTCTATTAATTTCATATCCAACTAAAATACTTCTGTTATAGCTCCAACCTAGATACTCCTTTTGTTTTTAACTATAATTGAAACACTTCTAACTCTGGATCCAACTGAGAGACTCCTTATGCTCTTGGATCCAACCAGAAGACTTCATCTGCTACCTGCACCAATCAGAAGACTTCACATTTTTTGAAGTCTTGATCCACTATAGGATGATATGTTAATATTCCTCCATGATCTCATTGAATCACACTTTCTCATGTACCCTTAAAGTATCTTCAACAGCCATTGAACAAGTTTGTTGATCCTGATCAATTATTCTTATCACCTGTATATAACTAGTTGCCTCAGCGAAACACTGCTCGGGTAGATATTATTTCTTCTTCAAATGAATACCCAACCTCACTAAGATGTGTGCAATCAGTACACACAAATAATTCTTCTATTATTTTATACAAGAATGATCTTTCACAATATTAAATTATTCTTCTTTTGAAAACCCTAACACACATGAAATATTCTCTTTTTTATTTTATGTTCTCTTATCAATTCTATTTAGGATATCTCAATTGTTTATGAATTCATGCATAAATTCATGCATATATACACGGAATTCCATGCAAAAACCTCAGCATGTACTATCCTTCTCTTCTTCATGTATCACAATGTAGTTGACACTATCTCACATTTATCAAGGGATTATTAAAAACCTAAAAGGATTCACAGAACCAATTCTTCGTGAATCCTTCGACTGTGTCATACACAATTTGAAAGACTCCTGAGATATCCTTTCCCTTGTAAAAGCCAAATCTTCAAAAAACTCCTCTAACCTTCACACAGTGGAAGTGCATGGAGAGACTCTATTTCATGAGATCTCACAAAAGATTAATGGTAGAGACTTATCCTCAGGTTTATGCCTTAGTATTTATAGGTAAAACTCTTCTTCATTTCACTGAATCTCTTTTAATTTTTATCTCGTGTCTAGGCACCAAGATATTATCCATATCATGGATTTTATAAACACCCATAAACCTCAGTGTTTCTAAAATAACATACACCAAAAAACATAGCGTATTTTATAAAATGATTTTGTGATGCATTCATCACATGAAAATAATAAAGTTCACGTGATTCTTTTTCCCACACATTATCAACCTTGTTTAACTTCATTTGCATTCGGATGAATGATAAACCTTTAATATAACCACATGCATTAAAGACTTAGTTACATTCATGATATCAAGAGTATTCCGAATCATTCTCATGATCTTGAAATGTTTACATTAGCTCAGTTCATCCATGCAAAACTCATAATTGATGATTGAAGTTGTGACATTGAACTCTGACATAAATATCTCCATTGATGAGGGTAGAGGTTAATGATTATCCTAGGTAGTGATTATATGGATCATATCACTTTGATCGAGAATCTGTAAAAATTTCCATAACTTATTAAAGATAATTAATAGTTCCTGCAACTTCATTACCCCACATCGACCGCGTAGACAATAAAGCACTCCTTTATTAATAATATTTTGTTGCAATGCCTTTGATCTGAAAGCAGGGGACCAGTTCCCACATACACCGCATTGCATGCCACATGGACCGCGCTTCACCCACACTAGCCCACCGACACCTCCTAGCCCATCTTCATACACCTACAACTAAGAGCACTCCTGATGGCCTATACACGGCCCACTCCCTACATCTATGTAGTCTCTTTGATCCAACTCTCCCATGAGGTTGACCTTAGGGTCTCTTAAGTGTGGTAGAAGGGATGAAACTTGAAGGCTTGTAATGGTTGATATTTTTTCTATGTAAGGCCCATTCATGTAATGCTTATAATTTCTAAATATAAAATAGAACTCTAACCATTCTCTAATTCCTTCTTTATCATTCAATTATATAAGAATAATTTACACGACCTTCATAATGTAATAACCCTCATGCAAAATATAAGAATATATTTTTTAATGGATAACTTTAACTCTTATTCTCTTCATGAAAATAAATATTTTCATGGTCTTTTATTGTTTTATGCATTGTACATTTATTCAAAATTACTTTTTCACATGTCTTTAATCATTGAATATTGGTTCAACAAATGTCATAATAACAAGGAGAATTTTCCAAGATTGACATCCAATGTTATAAATTGAATCCATAATAATTATTCAAGAATCACAACTTTATCCAAAAACTCACTAAAAACATATTAAAACTCCATTAAAAACAAATGAAATACAGGTCCTAAAAATCTCTTATCTTGGATATTACTAAGTGAAAAATTAATGAGAAGAAGTATCATTTGATTATGAGTACTCGCACCTGATAGTCAACATTCTATGTGTCCTATCATAGTATGTTATCAAACCATATAACTATATTTAAGAATAATGACATGAAATTTTAAGGTTCTCAAAATAATAGCGAACTGCTATAACCTTATCAATGCAACAAACACTCTTGGACATTATTACATTGAATTCACATAGAACAATGAACAATATGTAACAATATGTTTTATTAATATTCAAATATTCAAATATACATGTAATCCAAAGTATAAACATTTTGTTCTAGAACAATAATTCCAACTGACTCCCACTTGGAATAGATACAATTGCTTATGATTCTATGTCCTCTAAACCTCACACAATGATCATGTTTCTACCAAGTTATGACTTTAGTAAAGGGGTACACCATGCTGTCTTCCATGGATTTTCTAATCATTGAAACTTAAAAAATTTGAGAAAAATCCCTCAAGATATGATACTTTCAAAGTTTGTGCTTTGTATAAGGATTTGATCTTGGATCCTTTTCAGGAGACACTACTATAATATTATCATAATAGAGTGTGATATAATATTTACTACTAGGTACCACATCAAACTCTTGGATGAATTTTCATATCCAAACTAATTATTTAGCTGCATAAAAACCTATAATATACTTAGACTCCACTGTAGAATCTATGACCATGACTTTCTTTAAGATATTCCAGCTCACAACACCTACATTTAGTGTGAATATATATCCTATTTGTGATTTTAGATTGCATTGATATGTTTGGAAACTAGAATCTGCATATACTCTGATGATGGTTCCTCATCTCCTCTATAGACCAGGATCATTTTCTTAGTACACCTAACACACTTATGGATAATCTTGATTTCCATCCAATGGTGGTCACCTAGGTCAATTTTACATCTTCTTACCACACTTATGATATAAATGACATCTAGAAAAGTACATAGTATAAAATGCATGAATAACCAAATCACTAATGTGTATGGATTTCTTATCATCCTATATATTAACTAATATGTATGAGGACATGTTTTCTCAGAAAGATTAATGCCATGAGACAGTGGAAACAATACCCTCTTAGATTGTTATATACTAAATCTATTTAGTATCTTGTCAATATATGAACCTTAACTTAGACTGAGCAACCTCTTAGATCTATCACGATAGAACTTGATCCCAAGAATATATATCACTTCACCTAAGTCCTTAATAGAGAATCATGTGTTTAACCAGGATTTAATAGATTGTAAGATTGGTATTTTGTTTCCAATAAGTAGTATGTCATTAAAATAAAGTATTAAGAAAACAAACACACTCTCACTAAACCATTTATAGACACAAGGATCACATTTTTTCTTTATAAAAGAAAATTCCATTATAGATTCATCAAACCAAATGTTCCATGACTTATATGCTTTCTTTAATCCATAAATGGATCTTTGCAATTTTCATACCTTGTTACCATCCTTTAGAGTCATAAACCCTTCAGGTTGTGTTATATAGAAATATTTCTGAAGGTTCTTATTAAGTAATAATATTTTGAAATCTATTTTCTAAATCTCATATTCATAGAAATCCATGTTGTAAAGTAAAATTTTTATGGATTTAAGCATAAAAACTGGTGAAAAGGTTTCATCGTAGTTTATACCTTGATACTGTTTGAACCCTTTTACCAGAATTCATGCCTTATAAGTGTTAAATTTTCCATACATGTCTAGTTTATTCTTAAAAACCCACTTATAACCAACAGTATTTACATCCATTGGATGATCCACCAAAATCTAGACTTGGTTTTGGTACATGGAATCCATTTCAGAATTCAAATCTTCCTGCCACTTGGCAACACCCGTACCGCTCACTACTTCCTTATAGGTTATAAGATCATTATTAAATAACAAATAACCATCCTAGAAGACTATAAAAACATATTTTTCAGGTTTTATAACCTCTCTAATACTTATACATAGTACTCGTGTCTCCATAACTTCTTATTCCATGGGTTTTTGTTGAATTTGTTTCTGTGCCAACTCTTATGTATCTTGAGCCTAGAATTCATCAAAGTCTATCTATCTCCCACTATTAACTTTTTGTTTGAGGGGGGGTTTTATAGGTAATATTCCCATGGTTCCTTAGGGCATCCTATAAAGGTAAAAATTGTGCCTTGGGGTGGAAGTTTGTTTCCTAAAGAGGCCTTAACAAGAACTTCAACTCCCCATAAATGTAAGTATGACAATAGAGTTATTTCCACTCCACAATTGGTATGGAATACCATCTACCGCTTTAGTTTTCACTTAATATAATTAACCAACCAGGGACATCCATATATTAGATTCCTGATCCGACTTTCCACATACTCGAGTAGCATCCCTGAGCCCCTTGGGCTGACAATAAGCATGAAGGGTATCATACATAACTATTGGGGATGGTTTCACCCTCAAAAACTAAATTAGCACATCCAAACATGGAATAAAAATAAATATATAAGATACATGACAAGATAAATATCATATAAATGAGTAGTAAATGAATATAGAGTTACACAACTACAATGGATGATGAAATAAAAGATTAAAAGACCAAAAGTCTAAAAAAAAACTTGGTCCAACCAGTTCTATGAAAACGAAGGTCCAACCACTATCTCCATGTGACTCAAGTCACCACCAAGATCCTATAAACCAACCAATATCAAAGGAATATGGAACCTAATCCAACCTAAAATCCAAACCTGAAGAAACCTACACAAGACATGAAGACTACAAACCAAAAAACATGAGTATGTAGGGTGTGAGTTAAATCTAGTAGGATGACACCATGATTACAATTCATTTATTTTATAAAATAAACCAAACTATTATAGATTGAAAACAAGGTACGATAAAAAAAGTTTTATTTACCTTTCTCAAAATGTTAAATAAACCAAACATAAAACGTACACTTTCTCAAAGTGTTCAATTTTGTAAAACTATTTCACAAAGAGGGTTCCTTTCTAAAACAGTTCATATTTCAGGGAAAAACAAAAATTGTCTTTAAAAAACACAATCTTGAAATTAAAATCTCACATGGTTGAAAACATTTCAAAAGCACACCAACAAGAATTCAACTGTGAAACCACTTTCCCCATTTTTTCCTTTTAAATCCCCCACACACACAACTCAAGGTGAACAAGGAAACAAGGGAAAAGATAAAGATATCATAACAAAATTCATAATCAATTTCAATAAATGAATCAAATACAACTATCCAACAACATGAATAAGCCATAAAAAAAATCAACACATCAAATAATTCTATCCAACCAATAAACAACACACATGCCAATATATATAGAAAAAAGGCATAACATAGAATACATATCATGAGGAAACATCGAAGGTACTAACATGAAAACACAAGAAATTTATAGGTAGAACTATTATCAGCTGTTTAACAATAATATATCCATAAACCAAATCACTCCAAGAATTCTCATCGGTGAAAATCCCCCTAGCCATGTGATATGTTCAACTAGAGGGGACTATCTAGTGATAAACCTAAACTAGACTAATAGTTACCTACTAATTACCTCTTAGTAGCCTCAGTCTCCCCATGGAATAATAACAAAGATGTTTCATAAGAAAACAATGTCATTACATGATAATAATAAGCATCTAGGTCTAACAACATAATCACATCCATCACACCTCTCATAATACCCTTAAAAAGAGCCCCAATATATCACATATCATGAATAAAATCATAAGGCATCCATTACATAGATAACATAACATCATCAATAAAATAGGGGGTCTCAATAAGGGCACAATCAACATCACTTCACAAAGTGCCAAATAGGCCTTCACGTTTTACATACATAAGATATACATTTTGAAATCCATTAAAAAAACTTTAAATGCACACACAATTCAAAATAAACCATGATTATCAAAAATCAAAACCAACAATCCAAGGGAAAATCCATTTCATTTTATAAAACAACACCACCCCCTTTTAATACAAGAAAACCCCTTAACCCAAAAGGGGAACTCACTTTGAAAATAAAATTTGGATAAAACACAATTAACAAGTGTTTTTATCAATTTAAACCATATTTTTCATTTTATAAAAAATTTAGAATGCATAAAATAACCATTTCCAATAAGGAACCATTTTAAAAATGGAATTACACCCATTTTCTATTTTTTTAATCAAAACAAAAAAATTACTGATCAGTCACACCAGATCTACAAATCCACTCGGGGAAAGAGTCTGCCTAACAATGGTTACCTCATGATTTCCCAAAACAAGAAAAAATATGAGCCTCCTGATTTCCCCCTTGCTTTATGAAAGAAAATTTTCATTCAGCGAAGCAATCATTCAAGGACCATATCTTTGTCAAAATAAGGCCAAACGTCTGGGAATCCTCATCCTCCTTTGATAAAGTGTTAATCACTTCCAAGAATTCAAATTCCACCACAACATTGATCCAACCATTTGAGTGAGCGAGAAGAATTACATGGAGAATAAAAGATGCCTCTGCAACTACAGGGCTCTGAGAGGCATCAACAACCCTAAAATGAGCTTCCACGACCTGACCATCACTATCATGGGAAATGAATCCAATGAAAAACCTAGGGAGAGCAGAGATAGACGCATCCATATTAGTTTTGAAAAAACCCTCTGGAGGGGGGAACCAACAGGGAGGTGCCTGCCGATTACTACCCATAGAGGGCACAATATCATTCGTTGTCCAACAATTCATCCATTCCAATGCCCTTTCAACCCAAATATGGTCTTGGGTCACCTTATTGTGAAAAATTATTTCTTTCCTTCGAGTCCACACTAGCCAAGAATTTGTGAAAATCACCCCATCTCCCTTGGATCCAACAAAGACACCCATTTAATAAAATTTTGAATCAACCCAATAGATGGATCAAATAACTTTTTAAAATCCAACTCCCATTCCTTCCACACCCCTTCCACCCCATGTCAGAAAATAATTGCATACAAAGAAGATTCCACCTCTTGGATACATAGAGGACAACTATCATCATCTACCAGATGACGTCTCACCAAAATGTAATGGGTAGGCAGAACAACAGAGTAGACTTTCCACCAAAATAATTTCACCTTAGAGGGGAGGAGATCGACCAGAGACTCTTCCAACGATTATTAGGGGTGACCTAGGCCAAGTCATGAACCTGCATTTTGTAGCCCGATCAGATTGAGAAATCCACCAGATTAGGTCTCAGAAAAGGGATCACAACCACCCCTAATTTAGTATAACCCTAGGCATTAAAATCAGCCAAACATGGATAATAGGGTTAGAGGATAAGCGAAAAAAAAGAAAAAATCCAAGAAGAAGGATAATGAACATCTAACCTTCAAACCATGTGAATAATCACCAAGAAACCCCATCAAAATCCACTTACAGGTGATTTTGAGAGGAAGATAATACCATGGGAGGCATCCAAGTCAGGGGAAATCAAGTGAGGAGGACAAGATAAGAAATCCCACTTAAAAAGAACCCACAAGGTAAAAAATAAACATCTCTAAGTTGGTTTCATAGTTTACTTGCATGGTTAAACAAACTATATGGTAACCATGTAGATACCCACTATCAAAGGGAGCACGACATGCATACTTATTCTTTATGGATAAACTAATTGTGTGCCTTAACCATGAAACCTTTAAAAATTCCCCAAATTTTCACCTTTTTATCCCAAAACACCTCAAAATAGAGGGCTTAAACCATCCAAAAAATACCCCCAAATAAAAGTGAAACTAAGGGTGTCCCAAAATCACCACAAATCCATTTACCTCTAGAAATTATCAAGTCAAGATGAAAGAAAAAAGGAAAAAATCACAACCCAACCTCCATTAATTGAGGTGAGTTGGATGATGAACCACTAGAGAGGTCCCTAGGAAGAAACACCTGAGTGATGATGATTCCTCAAAACCAAACCACAAAAACCATAACACTACTGAATTTATCCAATAAAAGAACAACCATGCTCATCGATGCATGACCCAAAAGGAAATGGAGACTGAGAATGGGTCTCCCCACCATTTAGAAATCTCCTAATTAGTGTAATAAAGGATAAATCCTCAATAAATACCTCCATTATGATGGGAAACCTCCATAAAGTTCTAAATAACAATTATAAATAGTTTCTTACTTTATAAAAGGAAAACCAACCTCAAAAAAAAAATCAATACCCACATGATTGTGCCATCAAAAAGTATAACACTCACCTCCATAATGAAAAACCTCCAAGGTATGACACAATGAGAAACAATATTGGATCATGAACTGGGTCACCATACCCTAGGGGTAAAATATAACCTCAATTAAAAACACTATACCATGGTAAAACCCACAAAAAATAGCACTATAAGGTTCTTAAAGTCCTGAAGGCAACATATGTCCTAATTAACCACATACCGACCCAAAGTTCACTTACACCCACATAAATAAGAAACTAACCTTAAAACATGTCATGAAATAAGAAAACATTGGAGGATTAAAAATAAGGCAACTAAAGAATAAATCACACACTCAATATTCAAACCCATGACATCTTACAAGCCAAAAGGTAAGCACACAATCCAAAAGAATTCAAAAGCCTAAAATACACACAAGCATTTCAAAAAAATGATTCTATTTAGATTTTATGAGTTTATTTAATATATAATTTTTAGAATTAAAATTAATCATTTCTATGGTTTAAATAATTAATTCTTTCCCATTTATTTAATGACATTGTTCATATTTGGAAGGATGTATTGTTTTGTGGGAAATGAGAAAATGAAGTAAAAACAATAAAGATATCCACTAAAAGAAGGTTTCCCATGATGAAGGATTCCTATGGAACAATATTAGAGAATACAACTAAATAAATGGGGTGAAACATATCTTTTGTATCTAGAAAAACAAGATTCAAATTGTATAAACATTACATTATATGGAAACATAACAATACATGAAGAAAATACAAGATGTAAAGTGAAGAAAAACTAGTCCGGGTGATGATAACATGTGTCACGAGGTGACACATAAGGTCATGTTGTGAATCTTCCAAAAATAATCCATATAAAATTTAGTCCATGTAAACATTACATGTGGTGAAAACAATACACTTTGTGAAACACTTACATGATGTGAAAATGTTAGGATGACCCAAAAAACTGCCAGATTCGACGAAACAGGTGGCAGAGACTTATTTCAAGACCCCAGGACCACCTAGGAAAACTTTATGACCCATATTAATTCCATTTAATACTTAATGAGCTTCATGAGAGTATATAAATAAGGATATGAGATAATAATATTTGGAGAGATTTTAGAGACCAAAGTCTAGGGAGAGAAGCTATGCTGCTTTAGGGTCCTCTTCATTCTCCTTATCTAAATTTTCATTCATGTTTTATTTTCTTTATTTTTTCCCTCTTACTCTATCATTATTAAGATGAGGGGGTAAATCTTACCTTATGTTAGGGTTATGTATCTTAAGGGGGAAAATTTCATTGGATCTATTTTTTATTCTTATTCATGTATTTGGATTGATGTAGTTTGATTATCAACTTCTAATATATTTCTTTTATTTTTATCATAACCATTGATTATTGAATATGAATGAAAATTTAAAATTTCACAACTATTTACCATGAATTGAGGCATGACCATTGTAAATCCAGTGAAATCAGGTTTAAATATGGTATTGAGAAAAACTCAATTCGGCAATGCCATAATAACCTAACCACGGGAAAAGGGGAATCACCGCATTAAGGAGGGGATACAATGAACATTGGATCCACATAATATCAAATTTGATTCCAAAAATGGATTAATAAATTTTATTTCTAAAATAAAATTTCACTTTAACCATGAAACTATAAAACCTCAACACATCTTTAAATCTGATTTCCAAATAACCAACCTGCTATGCTTTGCTTCTTTCTTTCGCTTTCCTAAAACTATTCCCAAAATAAAGCCTATTTCTTCCTATTTATTCAATTTAAATAAATCATTTCTTTTGAAAACATAAATTAATTAATATCACCATCTCTTTGGGTTTGACCTAGAACTTTACTAATAATATATTTTAATTAATTAAGTATAACAATTTAAGTTTTTATAAATTTTGTATTTTGATTAGACCCATAGGGAAATAATGAATCCCTTAGGGCCTATAAAAACTGGCACCATTTCTGGGGGGGGGGGTTTCAAGTTATTTTTTGTTTTTTTTTAATTTTAATTTTTAGTTGTTTTATTTTATCTTATTTATTTTACGTTGGGTATTTTGTGCTATAATTTTCAAATTAAAATCATTGATGCACAACTGTAATACTCTAGAAAAATGAAAAGATGTCATTGAGTTCAAATTTGATTTTGAACCAAGTATAAAGAGTGAAGTTGCTATGATAGTAGTGGTCATAGAGATCAATCAAGTTTCTATAGGATCTCTATAATGAGATATAGAGTTGCATATGGTCAATTACTATGAGCAACCATCAAACACAGTATTGAAAACGAGTATCCTAGAACCTCCTATTGTAACAAGTCACTTTGAGATCAAACCCGAAATCATCTATATGATCTTGAATAGCATGAAATTCACTAGAATACCTCATTAAGATCCAAACACACATATGGGAATCCTTATCAATCCCTGAGATACCTTACAATTTCAAAATTTCTCAAGTGATGTAGTAAGAATCCCCCTCTTTCATTTTTCTTTATGAGAGTGTGCTCAAGAGTGGATCCAAATCCTACCAATACATTCCATCACTATATGGGATGATCTAGTAAAGAACTTTCTCAGTCACTTCCTCCCACCTTATAAATCGATGGACATATGGGCAAACATTATAAACTTTAGTCAATTTGAAGATGAATCTCTCTACTATGATTGGGAACGTTACAAATAAATTAATCATAAATTCTATCATTATGATATAGAGCCATGGCTAATAATATAGAAATTTTGTAAGGGTTTTTAATGGGGAAATAGGTTAATTATGGATGCGGAAGCTGGAGGATCACTGATTAATAAATTAACTGATGATATCTATAACCTACTCGACTAAATGGTGAGAAACAACTTCTAGTGGAAAGTTAAAGGGATGTAATAAAGAGGTATCCACATGATCAATAATAATAATGACTGGATTAAGGCAAAAATGGAATAACTAACTAGAAAAATGGACATGATGATGTTTCAACAACAACAACCCCTAGGTAGGTGTATATAAGAGGTTAATTATGATGATTATAATCATTGTAATAATTTTCAGGGTTGGAAGACACAACAACAAGGTCAAGGTTACCAGAAGAGATCACTGGGTTTTCAAGCACAATAAGGACCATCGATATAGATCCAATTCCACAAACTTGAGGAGACTTTGGCTACTTTCATGATTTCCACCTGGGTGGTTATCAAATAACTGATGAATTACTCAAAATATCAAAGTATGTCCATAAAAGATATGAAGTAAGACTCAGGGGAATAGAGGGAGGCACTCTAGGACATTTAATTCCAAGTAGGACAAATCACTAAGTAACTCATAGACATAACAATAAAATTACATGAATATGAGGAGTGGAAAAGTCACTCAAGAGCGAGGAACAAGTAGCTGAAGAAGATACGAGGAGTGGAAAAGTCACTCAAGATCACCCCAAACTAATAAAATTACATGTATATCTATAAAATATTGAGGAACAAGTAGCTGAAGAATATGAAAAATAACAACCACCATAGTAAAATCCAAGACCGCCTTTTCTAAACTAATGGTGCAAGAGATCATCAACATGAAAAAAGGTAAGTTTCTAAAAAAATTTAAAAAATGAATATTAATATTACCTTTTTATAATCTCTCATGAACATTCCAACCTATGAAAAATTCATTAAAGAGATAGTAACCAATAAGAAGAAGCTGGAAGATATTGGCACTATTCCACTCACATGAGAGTGTTTGGTGGTGGTATCAAAGGACCTACCTAAGAAGCAACAAGATCAAATTATCTTTTCGATTAATATCTTTATCAGAGTTAATAAATTTGTAAAATATTCATGTGATTTATGTTTGAGTGTCAATATCATTTTATACACCACTTACAAGAGTCTGGGAATGGAGATAATGAATCCCACAAGAGTTGGACTTCTATTAGCAGACTCAATAGTGAAGTACCCTTGAGGGGTCATCAAAGATATTATAATCAAATTCAATAAATTCTAATTCCCCATAGACTTATTAGTTCTTTACATGGAATATTATTGAAATCCACTCATTTTAGGGAGACCATTTTTAGCCACTAAGTGTGCACTGATCGATGTGAAAAGTAGAGAACTTTTTATGAGAGTTGGCCATAAACAAGTGAGTTTAAACATTCATCAGGTGATGAGAAACTATGATGTGAGATAAAACAATGAGTTTGGAGAAGAAAATAAATACCTAAAGTTGAGTAGATTTATGAGATTGAAGAAGTTCACGAGGTAACTATAATTGTGAAAGAGGATACTCAACCTAAAAACACTAAAAAGAAGAAAGAGAAGCTGAAGAGTTAGACTGCTAATACTGGAAGGAAAATCGGTTCCACCATGTTTGAAAAAGGAAAAATAGCATTGATGATACATGATGTTACATTTAGTTCATTAGGAATGATGAATAAATGCTGGATCAGCCCAATGGAAATCAAGAAAGTGCTGCTATCAGAAAGAGTTAAGCTATTTATAGAAGATGAAAAGGGTTTGACCTATGTGGATATGACACGACTGAGACCATTTATGAACCATAACCAGTTAAAATATTTCCAATCATCTATTATGCCATATTAAGATGAAGAAGGTAAGGTTTATCTAACGATGGTAAACAAAAGTGATTCCAAGCAGTAACCCAAGTTTTTTGAAATTTTCTTTATTTATTTTCTATTTTTAGAGGCATGCATGAACTCACCCCAAAATATTTAAAAAATCATTGATTATGTATTTTAATTTCACCTATTTATTTATAATTTGTAGGACCATCTATACCCTAGTAGTAAGAAAGTAGAATGAAGAACAAGAACAAGATACATGACCAATATACATTGTGAACACCATTCATGATATGAAATCCCGAGAATACACATTATAAAACACATACACATCATAAATTCAGTTTAAGAAGAACTTGAATATCCAATTTTTAAATGTCATTAAAAATGTGAGTAAGAGTTTTAATTATATATTTTTCAATTTTATTCCCCACATTAATTATTTTAGAGATTTTAACTACAAATTGCATGCCCTCACTTGATTCTTTCTTTACTCAACTAAACTAGGAGACATAAATTGCTCATGATACTTATAATTCCATGATTTTAAATTTACTTATCATTCAATTTCAATGAGAAAAATAGGGAAAATAATTATTAGAGATAATCACATGGTTTAATATTTGAAAAATCATGATTTAGGGGAGCATGTTAATTTCTATAATTTTTTTAAGATTTGGAATTCTTTGAATTTCTAATATTTTCATTAATTGATTTAATTATTTGAATGAATTTCTATGGGTAGTTATCCCAACCTTTAATTCTCATTCTTGAGATATCCTCTGATCCCAATATTTCCAATTATTTATACCATATATTTCTTTTGAAACTCAGAAATTTTCTCTTCTAGAACTCACTTGGCATCTTATCAAATATATGACTGAAAAAATCACTTTTAATATGATTGATACATATTTTTTTAACCCTTTATCCTCAGAACCACCTTACATTAATCATTTTTAAGCCCGTAGAATCCATGAATAACCTTGTTAATAAATGAGATGAGTTACAAGCCAGTTTTATCCACTCATACCTTCCTTTAAATATATTTCATGATATTTAAATGAATAAGTGTGGTAGAGAGAATTACCATGGTGGATAGGGATATACATTATTGAGTATAATATGTTGGGGTTTATCTTGTGATATAGAGATATTCCATGATATCATTCAGTATACATTATCATTATTCACTTATCTTGATAAAAAAATAATAATAATAAATGGGTTGTGTATTTAGAGGATAAAAAATAACTATTACCAGACCAATGATATTTTGATTGTATGTGGCTAGGTGGTGGATACGATATTTTTATTAAACAAAATTTTCTAAAAGAAGAAAAAAAATAAAAAAATAAAATGAGTATGATTTATTCATCATGCTCACTTGTATAATGAGTCGAATTTAAAATTTTTGGGGTGAAGAGAGAGATGAAATATATAAAAGGAGACTTTTATTGAGATTATCTTTTGATATCATGCATTACAATTTAGTGTCAAACCTTCTTTTTAAGATTTAATTTTTACATCATTTACCCACTTTCCCTAAACCTCAGAGTTATTTTATCCTAAGTGGTAAAACCCTCATGATTTATTGTGATTTCTATCTTTACATGGTGGATATAATAGATGCCTTATAATCCTATGTTAAGTGACATGTTTTTGAGGTTTTTGATGAACTCTATTTTCAATTTTACCCTGACGATGGGTGAAAAAATTCAAAGTGAGGTAAATTTAAAATGGAATGAATATTCATAATGAATTGAAAAATGAAAATGGAAGAATAAAGTGGTGAAATTATTTCAAAGGGGAAAAGTAAAATACTTGATTGATTTTTTTCTTTGAAAATTAAGGCATTAATGAATTTTCTTGTGTAATGTTAAAATATTTAATTTCCCATTTTATCAATTACTTTTAATGATAATGAATTTAAATCATGGTAAGGTGAGTTTCCTTTATAGTATATTGAGATTCCATCCTTGAGAACAAGTCTAAATTCAAGTGTGGGGGATTTGATGAGCCCATTTCATGCAAATTTTTTAGAATTAATATTCACCACTTTTATGGTTTAAATAATTAATTATTTCCCATTTATTTAATGATATTGTTAATATTTTTTAGGATGCATTGTTTTATGGGAAATGAGAAAAAGGAGTGAAAATGACGATCCACTAAAAGAAGGCTTACCGTGATGAATGATGTCTATGGAACACCCTCAAGGGCCAAAACTGAAGAACCGGAGAAAAATAGAGCTTTTGGAGCTAGAAAAACAAGATTCATATCATGTAAACATTACAAAACATGAAAAAATTATAAAGCATGAATAAAATAAAAGATGTGAAATGAAGAAAAACTAGTCTGGGTGATGAAAGCATGTTTCGCGGTGTGACACATATAGTCATTCCATGAAACATAAAAAAATCATCCATATAAGATTTTAAGCCATGTAAACCTTGCATGTGGTGAAAACAATACACATGGTGAAACAATTACATGATGTGAAAGTGTCAGGATGACCCAAAAACAGCCAAATTAAACACAACAGGTGGTAAAGACTTATTTTATGACCCCAGGACTACCCGATATGACTTTATGACCCATATTAATTTCATTGAATGCTGAAAAATCTCTAGGGGAGTCTATAAATAGGGATCTGAGCTATTACTGTAAGGAGGGATTCCAAAAACCAAAGTATAAGGAGAGAAGCTGTGCTACTGTAGGGTCCTCTCCATTCATAATCTCCAATTTTCCATTCATGTTTTATTTACTTTAATTCCTTCCCTATTACTCTCTTATCAATATGATGAGCGGGTAATTCCAGCCTTGTGATAGGGTTATATAACTAAAGGGGAAGGTTCCATTGGATCCATTTCTTATTCTTATTCTTGTATTTGGATTGTTGCAGTTTGATGATCAAATTCTATTCCCTTTCTTTTCTTTTTTATTATGACCATTGATAATTGAATCTGAATGAACATTTAAAATTGAAAAATTATTTACCCTGAATTGAGGAATGAACATTGTCATATTCAGGGAAACTAGGTCTAAATATGGTATTGAGACAAAATTGATTTGGAAATTCCCTAATTACTTGACCATGGGAAAAGGGGAATCGCCACATTAAGGAGGGGATACCATGGTCATTTTATCCACCTTTTATCGATTCTAATGCCAAACATGAATTAATAAATTTTTCTTTCTAAAATCCAATTGCACATGAAATTTGAAACTATAAAAATGTGACACATATTAAAATCTAATTTCTAAACAACCAATTTTCTATGTTTTGATTCTTTCTTTCAATTTCCTAAAACTATTCCAAAAACCAAAGTTATTTTCTTCCTATTTCTTCAATTTAAATAAATAAATTCTTTTGAAAAACTAAATTAACTAATTTCACTATATCTATGGGTTTTACCTAGACCTTTTCTAATACTATATTTTAATTAATTAAGTGGCATAGTTTCAGTTTTTTATAAATTTTTTATTTTTATTATACCTATAGGGAAATAATGACACCCTTAGGGCCTATCAGTATTAAATAAATAACCACTTGAAAAACACCTTTATGGGTATCATACCATTTTCAAAAACACCAAAAGATGACTATTTAACAAAAGAAAACATGTAACAAACCAAAAATCATTTTGTAATTTTTTTCAAAACAATTTTCCAAAGAACAAGTCAAGTTCAACACCTTACTTTTAAAAAACAACTTTCCAAATAATTTCCACAATACAACTTGAAATTGAATTAAAACACCACTCAACCATTCCATTTAGGGAAACACTAAAAGTGAAAAATTTCCATGGCTGAAGTCCCACTTCAAACCATTATTTAAAAACTAATAACTTGAAATCTATTTTGAAAATCATATTCCAAATTAGTTTTTACAAATCCAAATAATTTTTTTAAGAATCAAATAATTTTTCTTTAAAACCCTCAACGGGCTAAAAAAATGTTTTAAAATTTCAAAAAATGACCCAATTGGGGTTGAAACATTTTAAAATATCATACTAATTTTAAAATATTTTCCAAAAATTTACAAAGAACCTGTATGTTTAAATCATTTCTTAAATCACCTAAGAAAGACCTTTGGAAGTTGAAAACCAAGCCTCCAATTTCATTCCATGATGCAAATGAGGTCAAAACCTATTTAAAGTGTCACATCCAATTTTAAATCAACCTTTAAAACTTATCACTACTTGTGATTTAAAGTATCAATTGAAATTCCAAGTGAAAACCATATTTCAAAAGAAATAAATAAATTCACCTTGAAAAAATTTTAAAAACCCAAAAAACCCAACACATAAGGGTTAAACCTTAACACTAGGGAACTTTAAAACTACCAAGAACTCAAGGAATTATATAACACCTACCCCTGGTTCAACGATAACCTGGGTTGTAGGATGTCACCTAACAATGGATAAAGACACAACAAGACTCAAGGTATCCTCTGAATCTACATGAATTTTATGAGACATCAAGAACAAATATGGTTAAATACCTAAAGAGGGAATAAAACCATCAAAGGAGAACTCTTAGGAACAACACACTCTTTTTCATAAAGTATTTTCTGGGAGGCACTTAGCAACCAAAATAAGACATGATCCCGACTTCCCACAATCCTCAAACTAAACTAGAGGTCCTATAACTAAGGTAACTAAACAAAATAATATTTCAAAACATATTTTGAAAACAAATTTCAAACCACTTTGAAAATATCATTTGGAAACCCAATTTTTTTCCACCACTTTACTCAAAACCTAAACCCATTACCAAGACCCAATAGTATCAAAAGTCAATTAAACCTAGGTTCATCCCCCTTCCTTTTCCAAATACATCACATAAACTTTCATAAAAAGGTAAATCTCACACTCTGTTACAAAACAATTTCAAAACTCCTCTTTGAAACAAACTATCTCAAAGAAATCACTTTAAAAAAACAATTATTAAAGCATCAACTTTAAGAATTGAAATTTTCAAAAAATTCCACTTTTTGAAATAAAATAATTTTCAACTCAAATTTTTTCCTTATAACAATTTAAAAAAAACAAACTTGTATTTCAAAAAACCATGAAACAATTTTCAAAAATGAAAAAAATTTCCATTTCAAAAACCAATTTTCCACTTTAAAAACCAAATTTTTATTTCACGAAAACAAAGTCCCCAAGGGGAAAAAAAGCACACAAGAACACATATAAAATTAAACCACATCCAACCAAATCAATTTCCTTAAAAAATGAGTTAAAGTATCCCTATAGGATACCAACTTAATGAAATACTCTATTAAAATCAATCCAAGAAGCCAGAGAGGGAAAAAAAATCATATGGGAAATTTCACGGTGCATAGTTTGGCCACATAGGATAGTAAAGTATGAAAAAACCATGAAACATGCACTATCATGGTTTGCATAACCATGTCGCATGGGTAACACACAATTTACCAGACCATGCATGTTAACCGTGCAACCCTATCCTGTTCTCCATTTTCCTCTAAAACTCAATCTGACTCCTGAAATCACTAATACACGTAATAAGGATTAATGAATCATTTATTTATATAAAACATCCACCAAAACATCAAAATTTAAACTCATGATCAAGTCTTAATCCTGATAATCTCAATGAAACTCAAGGTCTAGTGCGATAAATAGTTGGCTAGGCCCTTACCAACACACTATTCCTAAGCCCCGATGACAATCCTAGTCTCAAAACTACCCAGAAACATCCCAAATAACCAATAGAGTACCTCTGATACCATTTTTTAATGAACTAACCTAGGACATCCATCCACCAGATTCCTGATCCGACCAGCTATATACCCAAGTAGCATCCATGACACCCCCTGAGATGATGACAGGAATTAAGGGAATCATACATAACTGTTGGGGATGGTTTCACCCTCAAGGAACCAAATAAAAAAAAATCCAAAATTGGAATAATAGTAAGTAGAAAAGAAACATTCCAAGAGAAAACTCATATAATGAGTAGTAAATGAATATAGAGCTACAAAACTACAATGGAAGTTTAAAAAAATAAAAAAATACCAAAAGTATGAAACAAAAATTGGGACAACTGGTTCTATGAAATCAAAGGTCTGACCACTATCTCTATGTGACTCATGTCACCACAAAGATCTCACAAACCAACCACTCCCAAAGGAAGATGGAACCAAATCCATCTTGAAATCCAAACCTGAAGAAGCTTACACAAAACATGAAGAATACATACCCACCAATGTGAGTATGCAGGGTGTAATCCAAAGCTATTAGGATACCACCATGAGTCCATTTCATTTCTTTTATAAAAGAAACCAATTATGCTAGATTGAAAATAAGGCATCACAAAACAATTTTTCTTTCCCTTTCTCAAAACATAGAATAAACAAAACATGAAACATAAAATTTATCAAAGCATTCAATTTTCTAAAACCATTTCACAAAGAGGGTTCCTTTCTAAAACAATTACTATTTCAAGGGAAGACAAAAATTGTCTTTAAACATCACACTTTTTATATTAAACCCACATATGGTTGAAAACATTTCAAAATCATAATAATAATAATTCCACTTTGAAACCACTTTCCCCATTTTTTCCTTTAAAATCTTACACACACCCAACTCAAGGTGAATAAGGAAACAAGGGAAACTATAATGATAACATCAATAAATTCATAAGAAATTACAATAAAGATATGGAATAAAACTAGTCAACAACATGACTAATACATACAAAGATCAACACATCAAGAAAGTCCATATAAGAAATAAATAACACACATGATAATATATATAGAAAATATGCATAACATAGGATACATATCACGAGGAAACACCACAGGTACCAACGAGACAACACAAGACACATATAGGCAGACATATTTTCAGAAGGTTAACGATCACACATCCATCAACCAAATCACTCTAAGAAGTCTCCTCAATGAAAATACCATAGCCAGTTGATACATACAACTAGGGGGAACTATCCAGATCTAAACCTCAACTATACTAATAATTACTCATTACTTTCCACTTAGTAGCCTCAGTCTCCCCATGGAATAATAACAGAGGTGGTCCATAGGAAAAAAATTCCATCACATGATAATAACAATCCCTTAGGGAAAACACCACAATCACGTCCTTCCCACCTCCCACACTACCCTTAAAAAGATCCCCAATACATCACACAACATGAATCAAATCATAATACATCCATCACATAGATAACATAACATCATCGACAACATAATGGGGGATAAAAAAGGGAACAATCAATATCACTTCACAGAGTGCCAAACATACCTTCACTTGTTACATACATAACATATACATTTGTAAATCCCTTTTTAAAACAACATGAAATTCACACATAATTATTAAGAAACCATGATTATAAACAATCAAAACCAATAATATAAGGGAAAATCTATTTCATTTTATAAAACAACACCACCCCTTTCAAAACAAGAAAACCCTTAACCCAAAAGGAAAACCCACTTTGTAAATCACATTTAGATTAAAACACAATTAATAAGTGTTTTTCGCAATGAAAAATATATTTTTCATTTTATGAAACATTTAGAATGCATAAAATACCCATTTAAAACAAGGCACCATTTTAAACATGAAATTCCACCTATTTTACATATGAAAACCAACAAAGTTCAAGAAAAAATTATCAAACCAAACCTAGATAACCCACAACATCATTAACCTGGTTAGAAATGAATTTAAAACACAAATCATCAATGAAACTATTAAATAAAAAAAATGAAATGGAAACACCTACCTCATATGGTATAATCACGTAACCTTTGATGAAATCCACTAAATTAGTTTTCAAAGGAGGGATTACAACCTCCAAGAAGAAAATCTCCCAATTTTGCACAACCCTAGGCATGAAAATGACCCAAAAATTTCCACTAGGGTTAGAGGAGAATTATAAAATGGAATAAAACCAAAGAATAATAAGAATTAATTTCTAAAATTTTAAATTGGGTGAAGAATCACCAAGAAAACCCTTAAAAATACACTTATAGGAGCTTTGGAGAGGAATATAAGCCCATTAGAGGCATCCAATTCAGGGGAAATCGAGTGAGGAGTCCAAGGGAAGAAATGCCACTGTATATCACCAAAATGATAATGGAAGACTTGCATGACTCATCATTGATCTCACCATGTCCAACAGGGTGTAATTACTCCTTTCACTTACACTATTACATAATGGTTTATAATGAGGTTTGATTTGGGATAGAATCCTAGAATCCTATAAAGGATCAATAAAGTTTTTATGAAGATATTATCCACCACGATCTGAGAAAAGTTTCTTAATCTCTTTACTAATTTGTTTCTCAACTTCATTATTAAATTAATTTAATATGTCAAAAGAATATGACTTATACCTCATTAAGTTGACATATACATATATACTAAAATCACCAGTAAGAGTTATGAAGTTTGAGTACCCACCCCTTACTTCAACTAGAAATGATCCACACATATCTGTATGAACTAATTCAAGAAGCTCTTTGGCCCTGTCTTCTTTTCCACTAAATGGGGCTTTGGTCAATTTGTCTTGTAAATGTGCACGACACACAACAAGTGGTATTAGTTAAAAGGAATAAAAATATATATCTTGCTGTAATTTGGTTAGATGATTTTATTTTACATGACTTATTAGGTAATTTTACACCCCAATATTTTTATAAAATATTTCTCTTTAAATAGCTTGTGTTACATGCAAGAGCACGTTTAGAAAAACCATGAAACATTATTAAAATTTTATGTGTCCATTATTTCCTAGCCTTTGGATCGGTGGTACGAATAGTAATAAATAAATTATGAAAAAATATACAGTCTACACATTTATAAAATCAATTCATTACTTATCAAATGATTATCATTAAAAACAAAAATTATTTGAAAATAAAAGTGTTGTTTTTTCTGAAAAATTGTTTTTATGAGTACAATGTATTTTATATAAATATATTAAATTAATACATATTGGTGAATTATTTTAATGAAATTTATATATTATTTACTTGATCAAATGTTTTAAACATTCAAAAAATATTTTTATAAGTACAAGATAAGAATAAATCTACTTATATGCTTAAAAATATTTTTTCTTCTAAAAAGTAGTTTTGTCACATTTTTCACACTTTAAAATAAATTTATTAAATTTATAGATATTTAATTATATAAAATTAATTTCATGTTTATAATTAGGAGTTTTAAATTTGGTAATCTGGCCCCTTTTATTTTTGGTCAATATAAATAGTAATCATGGCAAAATTTATCATCTCGATAAAGGGTAAATCAGGTTAAATTGGATTGAAAACAAGTGATAAAGCCACAATTTTTCATCATAATAATTATTGGATGAATTTAATTATACCCTTAATGCCTAAGGTTTTAAATTGATTTATTTAATGTACTTTTCCATGAGAATGACTTATATATTATTTAAACAAATGAAAGTTACAAAATATCACTCTTTTTGTTTTTAATAACTTTTATGTATACACATAGGGAAAAAGTATGATGCAAATGAATATAAGAATTTATTTCGATCTTAATAAAATTATTTTCATGATATAAAATTATTTTTAATTCTTATTAATTATATAATGGCCTTAATTGCTTATGAAACACTAATGCAGTATTTCTCCATTTAATAAAAAATACAATAAATCATTTTAAAAATATTAAAAGTGATATAATTTGAATTATTTAATGTGAAAAATTAATTTATAGATCTATATGAAATTGTAAGTATGTTTGAAATCATTGTATTCTAATTTACCCTTTGTCTTGATGTATTTAAATTTAAATTAAATGAATAGTGTCAAAATTGACAATAATTATATTTCATCAAAAAAATATTTTATTAAATTATTTAAAAATAATAAAAGTATTTAAATAATAAAAAATTATTATAATATGGCCTAAAATTCTTTAAATTGGCCATTTATGGTCCAATTTTCACCTTATAAGTAAAAATTAAAACCTTTTAATAATGAAAAAAGTTGTTGTCGTAGTTAAAATTAAAATAGGTTAACTAAGGGTTAATCAAAATGATAAGTTTATAAATTACACTGAAACTTTTATAAAATATATTGGTTTATGGGATTACGACTCTATACCAATATATATTCAAATCCCTTTCTATTTTAAGGTATTTTTATTGAGAACAAATTTATTATAATTTAATATTTTGAGAGATTCAAAAAGTTCCCCTCACCTCAATTATAAAAGGACATTTCCTCCTTCACTTCATTATATTAATTTGAGACTTATATATAAATAATTATATACAAAATTTTATTATCTAATTACCTATCACACTCTATAGGTTCTAGTCTTTAAAAAATACCAACTCTAGAGTCTTTAAGAGGATATTTAAAGGAGTTCTTTCTAAGAAGAGATAATAGCCTTAAAACAATCATTTTATTTTATAATTTTCTTTAACTACTATAAATATGTGATATTTATCATAAAATAATAATTTCGGTATACTAAGTATGATTAAATGTTATTATTATTATAAAAACACTGTTATAATCCCCTTTCCTATCAAAAAAGAAGTGAAAGTATTGCTTGTGTGTATGCATGACTTACCATCTCCACACAATGATACAATTAAATTTTTACCACCATATTTTATGGATGGATATTATGATGGATTTTATATTTATATATTATATATATTAAACAATTATAATTATGAAATGATAATATTATTTCAACCTTCTTATCATGTAACCCTTTGGGAAACGATAACATCGCTCGTGTGCTCGTATGGACTACCATATCCATGATGCAATGTGATTCATTTTTCATTTATATTTCACATGGATGGTAATAAGAATTAATTTAATTAATATATATGATATAATAATGATTCTATAAAGGTGAATTATTATTTACCTTCTTTTCATTCCATCAGTCGAAAAATGGAAACAACATTAATACATACGTACATCCTACCATCTACATGAACAATATAATTAATTTTTCTATATATAATTTTTATGAATTATTATATATATGTATATAATTAATATATATTATTTTTATATCATGATTAAATTTCTTGAAATTATGGGACCATGATCAAAGTATAAGAACCAAGATTTCCGAACCAAAACTTGCTTGGAAAACGAAGTAGTTATCATCTAGAATAGTGATTTTAATAACAATGATAAGATGTTATAAATAAATCATAAATGGTATGATATATATGAATATGTTTATTTAATAATTTTATAATAAATCCATATTTATTGAACATGAGGTATGAACGTGAATGAAGAAAGAAAATACTCGAGGTAAGAGTTTATTTTATAATCTCATCATTATTTGGGATTATTTTTATTTAAGTCTATGATAGTGGATATTTCTCTTCCATGTCCATGTTTTCTAAAAAAAATTTAAAAATGTTTTTAATATTCTCTTAAAATTGTTTAAAATAATTTTTACACATGATTTAATTTTTACAAAATGTTTTGAAAGGAATATTTTTTTTCATTTTTCAAACGAGGTACTTTGTGACTTTTCTAAAAAAATATGGAAGGAATTTTTTTAACTTATAGGGAATGAGATACCTTTTATTTAATCATTATGAGTTTATTTTCCAAGAAACTATTTTCTCTTATATGTGTTCAAATTTTAAAAAAATTTATTTTAAAATGGAAAGGTTATTTTTCTCAAGAATTATTTTAAGTGATCTTTAAAAATCATTTTACATATAAGATGACATATTTTGATATTAATTAAGCTTTACTGGGGATATGAACTAAGGATACCATCCTTATTATTTTTCTATATGGTTTATGTTTATAGTAAAAAGATCAAATGAATATGAAACCATTTTCTTTTCTATGAGTTATGCTATGATAGAATGTTTATGAAACCATTTATTTTCATGAGTTCTGATATGATGAATGATTTATGATCTTATGGAACATATACACATAGTTTTAATCATGTGATGGGTTAGACTTATATCTCCCTCCAATGAATTGTGTAAAGAATAATATATCATGAGATAAATTGGACTAAAACGGGGAGTAAACCCAGTTCAGTATGTGACATTATCCACTATGATATTATTGGGAGTGAACCTTGACTACTATGATGGTTTGGGGAGTAAAACCATTTCAATATTATAGTCTTGTAAAAGAGTATTTACTATTAAGTAAATGATTTTCTATGCTTACATATATGATGCAATTCCATGTCTTATGCTGATTTTATTCTCTCATGGCTCATGTTCCTTTATGATTCATGTTTTATAAATAAAAAATATTTATTCCTTGACTCAATATCATGATATTTGATATGAAGGGTATAATTTTCAAATGTTATTTTCATGTTATTATGCCATTATTATCATGTTATGATTATGCAATCATTGATATCTCACTTTTTTCTATTACTGAGCATCCGAGCTCACCCCTTTCTTATGTTTCCTTTCCCCAAGATATGAAGAAAGGTATTAAGTATGATATGTCAAAAGGGTTCTATTTATAAATAAATAAGTGAAAGACGATGTAGATATTTTATGAACTAGTTGTTTATATTTCCAAGTTTCTAAAGGCATTATACCTTTACGACCCTTAGACGCCTGTTTGTGTAATGTAATGAATATTCATCTAAAAAATTTAATATCTATGTATGAAAAGTTTGGGTTGTTATAATTGGTATAAGAGTATGGATTTAGTTAAACTTTGGAAACTAATATGAGAAAAAACTTTATAGATAAGCCTAAGTATAGGATAAAATCCTAAGGTTTTGATAATGATAATGAATGAACTAGGTTGAACCTAAGGTTTCATAAAACAAGGTGTCACAATTTAGACATCCTATAATTTTTTTAGGATTATGTGGTTTTCCACTATGATTATTATTTCTCACACTATGATTTTTAGTTTTAGTCATTGGATAGAACCTAAAGGAATCATGTTAATGATGAATGTGATGGAAAATGCAATAATTTTCCTTCTGAGTAACCAAATGTTATGGGAGCTAGAAATTATAATATTTATGATATGATTATGTAACTTTCTTAAGATATGAATCATTATGAGTTTCCAAATGATCAATATTGAGAAAAAATTACCGTTGAATCATTCATGAGTAAACATCAACCTTATTTAAGTGTATCTTATGATACACTAGTGGTTGAGTGATGGATCAACACCATTGAGAAAATATTTTCTATTATTCAATGCTTAGGACATGAAAAAGTTATCATAGTTGTTTATCATCTATAAGGAAAATAAGATCAATGGTGGAATATTATCAATAATATGAGGCAAGAATAAGAAATTAAATTCATGTAATGGTATGAGTTTAAGGGGATATTATTCACTAAGTACTTACCTCATGTTCTACATAAAAATATGGAGAAGTAATTTCTTGATCTGAAGAAAAATGATGATGAATACATTGGAACATATTAGAAAAATTTTACAATTTTTAAAAGGTATTCCTCTGGTTTAATTATCAACCTTGAAAATAAAAGTAATCGATTATTTGGTGGCTTAAAACCAAGTCTCCAAAAGGCATTATCTGTAAGAGTCTTCACTACCTATGAAGAAACTGTTTGATGTTCTCTTAAGGTGGATATGGAGATTTAAGTTACCCATCAATCTCATGGTTTTGATAAGAAAAGAAAAATGGAATTCAAAGGAAATTCAAAAACCATGGAGAAAAGAAGATGATCTTTACTTTATACTCAAAGTGTGGAAGGAAACATGAGGGAAATTTATTAAGGGGACCAATTAATGTTTCAAGTGTGGAAGCAAACATGAGGAAAATTTATTAAGGTGATCGGTAAATGTTTAAAGTATGGAAAGGAAGATCATCGGGTAATCAAATGTTGAAGTTATGGGAATAAGATATCTAATGATGTAACTAGAGAAAAATCTCCATAGAATACACCACCCATGATCCAATGATACAAATATAAGGAGTATGGGAATTATTCCAATCTGTGCACAAATCCAGAGGTTTTTTATGATCATCATAAAAAAACTATTAATCCTAAAGAAAAAGTGAAATATCATGAAATCACGACTACCGAAGTGTGTTATAAGAATGATGTGGTTAAATGTACACTTATCATTCACTATATAATAAAAAATATCTTATTTGATTATGTATCCACCCACTCTTTTATATCCAAATAATTTTCTATGGGTATTATCATATCACCTAAATAATTAGATGTTGAGTTATCTATGAAAAATTATAATGGAAAAATAGTCACATCTCATGTTTATAGTTTTTCTCTGATTGAATTTTGTCGGAAGGTTCTTCCTACAGATCTTATGATTCTCCATTTATTTTAATTTCATGCGATTCATGGAATTGATTTGAGTTCTCTATATGGATCTCATATCAATTTATAAGGAAGGAAAGTCACATTTTATATTCTAAATAAACCTATGATCATTTAACAATGCAAGGATAAATATGAACTTACAATGAAAATTGATTCTATTTTGTGGGTCTTAATTCCTATAGATGAAGGTTAACTATATCAGATGGTTGGAGAGAAACTCAAAATTAAGGAAACACCTATTTTACAGGATTTTGTTGATGTATTTATAAAATAATATCCGAGTCTTCCACCAAATTGAAAAGTTAAGTTTTCAATAGAACTCATACATGGTGCTATGCCTATTTCAAAGACTCCTTATAGAATGGAAACAATTGAGTTGTAAGAATTAAATAAGAAACTCCGAGAAAATATTGATAAGGTATTCATACACCCTAGTGCATCACCATGGGGTTCACCTATTTTATTTGTTAAGACTAAAGATGAATCAACGTGACACTATATTTATTATTAAGAACTTAAAAAGATAACTATCAAGAACAAGTATCCTCTACCCTATATTGATGTGATATTTGATCAAATGTGTAGAGATCAATAATTTTTCAAGATTTATATTCATTTTTTATAGCATCAATTGAGGGTGAAGAAGGAGGATATACTAAAGACGACATTTCATACAAGGTATGTACACTATAAATTTATAGTAATTACTTCTGGTCTTACTAATGCCCCTACTATCTTCATGGAATTAATTAATAGATTCTTTAGATACTATCTTGATTAGTTTTTGGTAGTATTTATATATGATATTATTATATATTAGAAGATCAAGGAAGTGCATTAATATCATTTGAGGATTATTATGAAGACCCTAAGGAATGAAAATATCTATGTAAAATTTTCAAAGTGTGAATCTTAGCTTCAGAAAGTTTCATTTTTGGGTCATAAAATCTCAAGTGAGGGTATATTAGTAGATCCTTTAAAGATATTATTTATTGATAAATGGATTAGACTAACCATGATGAATAAAATCCATAGTATTCTTGGGTTGGATGGATATTATCAACGTTTTTTGAAATATTTATCATGATTATATAATACACTCACCAATTTAACTTGGAAATGAGTTAAGTTTATATAGACAGAGGAATGTGAAGAGAATTTCAAGGAGTTGAAAAGAAGGTTAGTCAGTGAACCTGTGTTCACACTACCCTGCAGTGGAGAAATTTTTGTGATCTATAGTGATGCATCAAAGAAGGGATTATGATGTGTTCTCATAAAAAATGATATGGTGATAACTTATGCCTAATTATAATTGAGGATCCATGATAAAAATTACCCAAATCATGATTTGAAGTTATCTATAGTAATTTTTTCATTAAATATATAGAGGAATTATCTATATGGATAAAGGTGTGAAATAAACACTGATCAAAAAATTTTAAAGTATATTTTCACTCAAAAAGAGTTGAACATGCACCAAAGAATATGGTTGGAGTTTATTAAAGATTATGACTGCTTAATACATTACCACTGGACAAAGTAAACAATGATGTAAATGATTTGATCTAAAAGGATCATGCTATATTATCTATGATGAGGATCACACAATATCCAATATTTATGGATTTATAAAGAATGGATATGAAAATATTAAAGAAAGGGGATAAATATTATCTGGATCAAATAAACGTTCAACCATTTATACAATTGAAGATCAAAGAGGCATAGAAGGAAGATGTAGAGGTATAAAAGAAAGTGAGAAATTTTCCTGAGTTCAATACTGATTGTGATAGAACAATAATGTTTAAGAACCGTTTATGTGTTCCTTACATACCATATTTGATGTAGGATATATTTTATGGGGCTCATAGTTCATAATTCTCTATTCATCTTGAAATTACAAAGATGTATAGAGACGTAAAAGAGTATTTCTTGTGGGATGGCATAAAGAGAGATATTATGGAGTATGTTTCTTGGTTCTTGGTTTATTAGTAAGTTAAACCCAAGAGACATAATTATAAGGATATGTTACAACCATTAACCATAATTGAATGGAAAAGGGAAAACATCACCATGGATTTTTTCATCAGAATCCCCAAAACATACAATTTCCATAAAGTTATATGGGTTATATTTGATCACCTTGTGAAGCTGGAACACTTAATTGTTATTAAATAATATTTATCTCTTGATCATCTTGGTAGAATATATATTAAGGAAGTGGTAATATTTCATGGAGCACCACTTTCCATTGTATCTGATCAGGATCTGAGGTTAACCTAAAAGTTTTAGAGAAGTATTCAGTAGGATCTGGATATAGTGTTAAGTTTTAGTACTACTTATCATCCTTAGACATATGGTCATTCTAAGAGGACCATTAAAACTATAGAAGACATTTTTATAGATTTAAATATGGATTTTAAAGGTGTTTGGGATCAATTCATACCTTTGGTATAATTTTCTTACAACAATACATTTCACTCCAGCATTCAGATGGATTTTTATGAATCCCTCTATAGTAAGAAGTGGAAAACTAAACAATAATGGAATAAAGTTAGAGATATAAATCTATTATGACCTGATCTAACTAAGGAAATGGAAGATAAGGTCATATCCATTCAATTTAACATAATTATATCTCATATTTGAAAAAAAATCTATCCCGAAAATTGTCAAAAAAATCTAGAGTTTGAATTGGGTGACAAGGTATTCCTATGAATATCTCCTTGGAAGAGTGTAACGAGATTTGGAAATAAGGGAATGCTAATCCTCAAGTACATAAATCCTTTTTAAATTATTTACCATATTAGGATGGCATCTTATCACTTATAACTTCCACTAAATCTCTCTCAAGTTCATGATGTGTTCCATATATCTCTACTGAGAAAGTACATACATGATCCTTCACATGTACTAAACTAAGAAGTCATATCACTAAAGAAAGTTCTTTCTTATGAATAAAAACTACTAGAAATTCTGTATTATAGAGAAAAATTTATACAAAACCAGACCACTCGCCTAGTAAAAGTTTTATGGTGAAACCACTAATTTGAGGAAGCTATGTGGGAACATGAGGATGTGATGTGGTAGAAATATCATTATCTATTTGTATCAGAGTGGAAAATTTTGAGGGAAAAATTCATTTTAATGGGGGTAGAATGTAACTCACTAAAAGTTTTATGAAATATTTCTCTTTAAATAATTTTATTTCTTTGATAGCTTGCGTTACACACAATAGTGAGTTTAAACAAACCACAAAAAATTATTAAAATAACATGTTTCCATTTTTTCCTAGTATTTGGATTAATAGTATTAATAGTAATAAATAAATTATAAGAAAATATATGGCCTATAAATTTATAAAATTAATTCATTACTTATCAAATTATTATCATTAAAAGTGAAGTTAAAAGTGATGTTTTTTTGAAAAATTGTTTTTATATGGACAATGTATTTTATATAAATATATTAAATTAATTCCTATTGGTGAATGGTTTTAATGAAATATATATATTATTTAATTTTTCAAATGTATTAAACATTAAACAAATATTTTTCTAATCATAGGATAAAAATAAATCTAATTCTATGCTTAAAAATGTAATTTTCTTCTTCTAAAAGGAAAATTTTGTCACATTTTTCACACTTACTTTAAAATTAATTTCTTCCATTTATAAGTATCAAATTAGATAAATTAATGTAATATTTATAATTATAAGGTTCAAATTTGGAAATTAGGCCCCTTTTATTTTTGGTCAATATTAATAGTAACCATGGTAAAATTTATCACCCCAGTAAAGGATAAATCGGGTTAAATTGGATTAAAAATAAGCGATATGGGTATTTTTTTAATAATAATAATAATTAGATGAATTTAATTTGACCCTTAACACATAAGATTCTAAATTGAGCTATTTAATGGACAATTGTACATGAAAATGACTTATATATTATTTAAATCAAAGAAAGTTATAAAATGACACTCTCTTTGTTTTTAATATCTTTTATGTGTCCACATAGGGAAAAAAGTTTGATATAAACAAATATAAGAATTTATTTTGATCTTAATAAAATTATTTTCATGATATTTATTTTTTATTTTTTATTAAATATATGATGGCCTTAATTGCTTCTGCAACATCGATGTAATATTTCTTTATTTAATAAAAAATATAATAAATGTTTTTAAAAATATTAAAAGTGATCTAATTTGAACAAGTTAATATGAACCAATAATTTTATAAATATATATGACATATTAAGGAGGTTTTAAAGCATTAGATTCAAATTTACCCTTTGTATTGCTGTATTTAAATTAAATTAAATGAATAGTGTTAAAATTGACAATAATGACATTTTGTCAAAATTATATTTTATTAAATTATTTAAAAAATCCTAAAAATCTTGAAATAATGCAAGTGATTATGATATGGTCTAAAATTTCATAAATTGTACATTTATGGTACAATTGTTGTAATGATCTATCTTTTCATGAAGGAATGACTCATTTGTTTTTGGTTGAAATTCCTTTTAAATGGCCCTTATAATGTTAACCAACATAATCATGGAGGCCATGATGGTGTTCAAGGCTTGTTCAGAGCTAGAAACCCAAGAAATTTGAAAAATTAATGGGCTGAACAGTTAGTAGAAACTGTGTCGCCCATCCCACATGGTCTCTACTAACCGTGGAGTGAAAAATAGAGGAGCAACAGGAGCCACATAGTTTGTCTAAAACCATACGACTCCAGCTGCATGATCTTGAGATCCACCTATAGTTTTTGATAGTGTATTTTTTCATGGTTGGAACACGGTTGGGAAAACCATGTGTCTTAATCATGTGGTGATTTTACTTAAGCAGTGGGATGAGCACAATTTGCGCACAGTTTGTCCAAACCATGTGGCAAAACCCCGTGCCCCCTATTTTGAGGGTGAAAAGTATAAAATTACTTTAATAAATTATTTTAACCCCTTTTATTTTCCTACTTATCATTTCAGTGGATTAATTTCAACCTTCTCCTCCCACAACTCTCCCTCAATCCAAATCTAACCATTGAGATAACTCATGAGTTTGAGGTCCTTATCAAGATTCGTCAAAGGTGTTGGATAACTAATGGTATGATCTATAATCCTCTTCATTACTATTTGATTTTTTATTTATATCAATTATACTATTTATTTGAAAGACATTTTTTCTTATTTTTAGAGATTTAGAACATTTCATCGATTTCTACTAACCTACTTTGAATCTGAGGCCTCCATAGGATAAGGAGTTGTCAGTATCCCTAAGGTAGGTGGTCTCATCTTTTTCACCAAGAGTTTTTGTGTTTTTGTAGCTTTTCTATTGTGACACATAATATACTTTTTTTCATGTCATTTTTTAATTGAGTTCTTAATATCAAATTGATTTACGCACTCTAATATACACCTGTTGATCCTTATTTAGTAGATTAGGGGATATTGACCTCAGTTATAGACACCCCTTGGGTGCGCTATCTTGAATTTACATTTATGTTTAATTGTTTAAATATATGGAGCACCTCTTAAGTGTTCTTACTAGGTTAAAAAGTGATTTTACATCAACTATATAAATTTTAAATGATCCCGAGGCACCTCTTAAGTGCTTGGACCAACATAAAATTGGAATGGCCCGCATATGTAATAACCCTTTTGATAAAGGTACCTTTTAAGTGCCTCCTTGAACCTTATAAATTGAATTTTCAAGCATTATTAAATTGAATGGAATGTATTAAATTATAAGGATTTTTCAAGATATTTTTACATTCTTTAAATAAATTGAATGGATTAAATGGAATGTCTTATAAATGGTGGTAAGTCTATGGAATTTGTTCATACCTTATTAAATTCTTATTATGAATTGTAATGCTTTGTTGTAATTGAACTTGACTATTGAGATAAATGAGAGGTAATTCCTCATTACTATTACTATAAATATGTTTATGCCTTTGATATTGGTTGTGGAATGATAGTAAGGGTTCTGTTGAGCATGACAGTTTCATGCTCCCTTATATCGAGTGTTGAGCATGTCATATCACGCCATTTACACTAGTTGGATGGTGGTCTTGACATGTCACATCCCTTGTTTTGAGTGTTGAAATGATTTCACACTCACCATCTAAAGTAATGAGCATATATTCTCCCACTCATTATGATATGTAGGGAATATACCCTATTTATTGAGATTATAGGGTCATTTAGACCAGTTATGGGTGTCTGAGTTATGCCCTGGTCTAGAGAGCACCTAGTATTCTAGGTATATGGCCACTTACATCCACATGTACTTGGTCCATATACTTGGATGAAATATATAACTATACTATATATATAGTCACTGAACATACACTCATTCCGACCATGAGCTGAAGTAGGTAGAGTTGCCAAGTTTCCTCTAGGAACCTGAGCAGGCTGGTTATTTATTTCAACACTTATTTCTTATTTTGTTTATACCTGAACACTATTTAGCTATGAAAAATGATTGGATTACTTTTAGAAACCATTGTTGGTGTAATAATGGGATTTAATCTCACACCCTACTCGATCTGCCTTTGTTACCCAATAATATTATATGACTATAGGTATGGATAAGGGAAAACACCCTACTATAGAGTTTTTTTATACTTGAATTATAGTTGGAGCATAGTAGTAGAGAAACAAACATATTATTGAGATTCTAGTGGAGAAACCTTTTTTTATTTTTGTCTTTTTGTATAGCATTATTGTATATGCATGTCCCCTATTCCCATTCTGTACATCAACATGCCATGCATCCATGCATATGACATTGACTAGTGGATTTTGATTATTATTATTCATTTGTTAAGTTATTTATTTTTATGCTACTTATTTATTCGGTCTATTTATATATTATTCTATTGTTGTATGTTTATGGTTTATACATTATGCCACTCTGATATGAAGGCATAGTCTCCCCACCATACCACCTTTACACCCTTGATGCTAGTTGGAAGCCTCTATCATATGGGGAGGTACGCTTAAGGCCATATAACCCCCCAGATCGGGGCATGAGTTAAGTGGATCTTAGGCCATAACATTAAAAAGTGGCATCAAAGCATCATTTTTTCTTTATATTACTATTTGGGTATTATACAGGAGACCAAGAGTTAATGGGATTTGGAATTGAGCCTGTGCCTGGACATAGCTAACCCATGTATAGGGAAAACCCAAATTACCTATAATGGTTAATTATAGTTATTGATTATGAAATTTATAGTTTATATTACTCCACCATTGGGTGACACACATGCCTTGTGATTTTATTGATATTGGTATTATTGAAATGAGATTTATTTTACCCACTCCCATTGAAATTAGGTCATTGCATTACATGAATCATTATAGGAACAATAGGACTAATATGCCATTCATTTTTCCATGTCACATCTATTTTCAGTTTGAATTTTTCCATTTCATATTGTTAGTGGCTTGATTATTTATGGAATTGTGGTGATTTTTTTTCCAAGATAGAGAAAACATAATTGATACTTAAAGTACCTTATATAACCTAATAATGTTTTCTTGAATAGGTTAAAGTAGACACATTAATCAGTCAGTTATGGAACATTGATCCATGGACCATTGGTCACATGGGATGGAATATGTTATGGTTTGAGCATATTTTGATTCATAAGGAGTATGAGACCTTATGGATTGGAAATGGTGTTCTATCTAATTCATCTATTTAAGGAGATTTAAATGTTTGTATAAGAACAAATTCAAATCAATATGAATATTAAGTTGAAAATAGATATCTTATACATGTTAAAAATAGACCTAGACTCGAACCAAACCTTAGTAGTGGGTATTTGGTGTCTCTTACATTCTTAAGTCCTATTATGGTCTTTCTTAAAAACCCATTCCTGGCCTTAGGAGTAAGAAGTGGGGTATGTTCTATTCATAGGAAGACTATTCACCTATCCTAGTTTTATATCTAAAATATTTTCAACTATTAAAATCTATTCTGAGGTGTGAGTTTGGTATTCTAGTATCATTCCACCATGACATTATCCAGTCATATACCCTGAAGGTGGTGATGACCATGAACCTGAGGTGGTAGTCCATAAGTTGCTGGTGATTCCTCCTGTAGTTCCACATATAGAATATCTTCCTGTTCCTAACATGGGCACTAAAACCCAGATCCAAGAGGGATTTCTATGTATGTTTTAAAATATGTAAGGTGTTGTTTTACCTGCCCTGAGTATGGAAGAGTTGAATTGGGAGTTCCAGCAGTAGCATCCTCCCACATTTTTGGTGGATGGAGGACCACATGCTACAGAGTCATGGCTCTAATATATCCTTTCTATATTTGATAATCTAGAGATGCCTCTAGAGTGGAGTGTCAAAATTTCAATGTATATTCTTTGAAATTATTCCAAATAGTGGTGGGATATTATTAACTAGGTAGATTGATATCTTGATATGATCTGGGCAGATTTATAGACTATCTTCTATGATTATTTCTTCCCTTAGACACTGAGGGATAACAAAGCTGGATAATTCATAAACCTACAATAGGGAGGCATGTATGTTATAGAATACTCAGCTCATTTTACTTAGATATAGAAGTTCACTCCTACTAAAGCGAATTATGACCTTATGACTGCTAAGAAATTCAATGATGGTTTGGTATACGCCATCTGATTGTAGTTAAATGTCTTTAGGTTTATGACCATATTTGAGGTATTCAATTAAGCCCTTATTATAGAGTGGAATTTGAGGGAAGATGATGGTGAGAGTCAAGGTGGTTCAACACCTAGATCTATTAGCGATTCTTCTTCTAGGTGAAAGAGACATTTTGAGGATACTCATGGAGGTAAAAATAGTTAGGTTCCTCGTGCTGACATATTTATGATATGTTACCAGTGTAGGAATCTAGGACACATGAAGCCTTAGTGCTTATGAGATCCTATGGAATATAGAGGCTACAATAGGATAGGGAATATCAAGAACTTCTACATGACCTTTTGGATAGTTCTTAGTGATTGGGTATCTACAACTACCCCACATTCTAGAGTGGGGCTAGTAGTATCATGCCAGACAGGCAGCTGTAATACCACCGACTGCTCAGGTCGAGGTGGTGGTCGAGGTAGAGGTAATTAGAATCATGATTCTCAGTACTAGTAGAGTGAGCTTACTTAGTTCAGACATATAGTGACTTACGGACATGGTACATTCCAGTTACATGTGATCTAGACTATGTCGAAGTATAAGGGCACCAGAACTTCTATAGTTTGAGGTACTGTTCTAGTAGATTCCACTTTAGTGTTTGCTTAATTTGATACAAGAACATCTCATTCATTTATATATGAGGAAATAACAAAGAGTTTGGGCCTTGATATTGAACACTTTTATGGAGTTATGACACTAGATATTCTATCATGTATCCTATCATGGGATGTTCATCATTATAAGGATTTTATTTGAGATAGGCAGATACCTTCTCATGTGGAATCTTTTTATCCTTTATATGACGGGATTCAGCGTAATCATCATTATGGACTAGTTAGCTCCCTATCAAGAACATATAGGTTGATATCATCGATGGGTGATGTTTACATCACCAAAGGGTGGTATACACTTGCATAAGGGTGAATGGGATGTTCAAGCTATATGGTCAGGACCTGAGCAGCAGAGGCTGGGAAATGTGATAGCTTAGATCTCCAGTCTTTTCCTAGATGACTAGGGGTTATGATCCACTATTTTTCCTCCAATATTAGAGCATTTTAGAGACTTATTTCCTAATGTATTCTCTAGTATACCTCAAGTGTGATAGGTAGAGTTTACCATTGATTTAGTTCCAAGACCAACACCAATGACCATTCCTCTTTAATGGATGGAACCTATAGAGATTCTATAGATCAAGAAGTAGTTGGAGGATTTAGAGGATAGATTCTTTATACATCCCAACACTTATCCTTAGGGTTCATTGGTCCATTTTTCCAAGAAGGTGGATGATACCCTCATGATTTGTATGGATTAAAGATAGTTAAACCAGTTTACAGTCAAGAACCGATATCCACTAATTAGAATAGATGGCCTCTTTGATCAGATCCAAATTGAAAGAGTGTTTTCAAAGATATATTTGAGGTTGTTCTATCATCAGTTGTGTTTCAGGTCATCAGATATACCTTGCACAACTTTCAGAAGCATGTATGGTCTATACAAGTACCTGGTTATTCCGTTCGGTCTCATAAATACACCTATAGTTTTTATGTCCCTAACAAATTTGGTTTTCCACCCGTATCTTGATTCATTTGTGGTAGTCATTATTGATAATATCTTAGTGTATTCACACTCCAGAAATGACCATTCCGACCATATTGATATCATGATGAATACACTGAGAGAGAATCATCTATATTCTAAGATCAGTAAATTCCACTTTTGGATAAAAAAAATTACACTTATTGTGTCACATTATCTTAGAGTCAGGAGTCTTAGTAGACCCAAATAAAGTGATAGATATAGTTTCCTGGGACCAGCCTAAGAACATCGTTGATTTCTGGAGTTTCTTGGAGATATCCGATTATTACTGACACTTCATCTAAGATTTCTCAAATATTTCAGTGCCTCTTATAGGCTTGACAAAGAAAGGTGTGAAATTAGTGTGGTCAGAATCTTGTGAAGCCACCTTTTAGGAGTTGAAGGTCCATTATACCTCAACATTGATACTAATTATTTGAGATATAGGTAGGATCTATACAATCTATTGTGATGCATCAAGTATTAGGCTCAGATCTGTTCTGATGTAGGATGATCAAGATATCGTGTATGGGTCTCATCGGTTATGACCTCACAAGCAGAATTACTTGACACACGAACTTGAGCTGGGACTGTAGTTTATGGGATATTCTGTCGGAGACATGATCTAATTAGTGATAATTTTATGGGGTTGAAAGATCAAAAAATCCTCAAGTACATCTTTACATAGTGATATCTGAATCTAAGGTAGCACCGGTGAGTTGAGTACCTATAATAATTTGATTTCAATCTTGCCTGCATGCTTGGTAAAGGTAATTTTATAGCCATTGATATAAGCTAGAAGACTTAGACTTAGGCATTCTAGGATGCCGGTGGTGAATGGAAACTCATGTCCTTATTCTTAGAGATGCATGTTGAGGTTCATGAGGATCAAGGCTATACTATATTCTCAGCCTTAGTAGTGAACTTTACTCTTCTGAAATGGGTAAGAATGAGGAAACTATCTGATCTCAAGGGCCTTTTCCTAAGGGAAAGTGTCTTGGATGATAATACATATTCAGGTTGGAATGTGGATAGGGATGACATGTTATGATTTCATGGACATGTATGGGTCCCGAAAGACATCAAAGAGGAGTTAATGTGGGAATTTCATTCCTTCGATTGAGAAATTCATCTCGGTGTCACCAAGATGCATCAAGAATTATGTCATGAGTATTGGAGGCCTAGTATAAATTGTGATATTGGTGGATTCATCACTCGATGTTCAACCTGTCAGTAGATAAAGGTGTAACATCAGCATCCAATAGGTATTTTGAAGCTATTGTCCTTTCTTGAGTAGAAATGGGATGATGCTTCAATGGATTTTGTGACTGGTCTTCCAAGATCACCTCACATAAATGATGATATGTGGGTTTTCATTGATCTTTTGATGAAGGTTTCACACTTCCTACCTACATGAGATACCTTCTTAGTAGATTCACTAGGGAGTCTATATTCCAGGGATGTTTTAAATCTCCATGGAGCTCCTCATTCCATCATTTCTGATAGATACGCTCACTTTACAACCTAGTTCTGGCAGGGGTTGCATAAGTCCTTGGGTACATAGGTGATTTTGAGAATGACCTATCACCTGCAGACAAATATATAGATAGAGTTCATGATTCAGGTGCTAAAGGAAATTCTTCATGCATGTGTCCTTGAATTTGGGGGTTCCTAGGAGAAACACATTCCCCTCATTGAGTTTTCTTATAATCATAAATTTCCAGATACCATCGAGATGGATCCTTATGAAGCCTTATATGGAAGGCCTTGATACTTACCTCTATATTGACTAGTGGTAGGGGAAGCAGCTATGAATGGACCAAATCTCATGTAGGAGACTATAGAGCATGTCTAGTTGATCATAAATTGCATGATGATAGCTCATTCTAGACAATAGTCATTTGGAAATAGATGCTGATGAACTCTTGAGTTCAAGGTTGAAGATCGAGTTTTCTTACGAGTCCCACCCAGGTTGGGCCATAGATTTATTTAGAGGTAGGGTAATCTCTCACCTAGGTTTGTTGGACCCTTTTAGGTTATGAAATAGACTAGACTAGTGTACTGTCAGATTAAATTTCCTCAGAGATACCGGTCTATGCATGATGTCTTTCACGTATCTCATATTCACTGGTATCATCCAAACTCATCACATTTATTTTAGCTTGATGAGGTTGAATTGGATATAGAGTATTCCTTATAGAAGTATCCAGTTCGTATTATTGATCAGAGTGTGAAGACACTCTGAGGTTGATCAGTTTCTTTGGTACATGTGCTATGTCAGAACTACCAAGTATAGGATGAGACCTGGGAATGGGAACCTGATATACAAGCTCATTGGCCAAAACTCTTTGTTGATGATACCTCTTTAACCTTATAAGTCCAACCCAGGAATGAGTTTCTTTAAAGTTGGGAGGTTATAATGACCCATATTTTCATGAAGGTATGATTTTTTTGTTTTTGGTTTAAATTCCTTTAAATGACCCATACAATGTTAACCAATGGAGTCACAAAGGTCACGTAGGTTTCTGAGGCTTGTTCAAGGCTCAAAACCCCATAAATTTGGAAAATTATTGGGCCACACGGTTAGTAGAAACTATGATCTCTAGCCCACATGGTTTATACTAACCATATAGGGAAAAAGAGGAGCAGTAGGAGCTACACGGTTTGTCTAAAATTGTGCGACTCTAGGTGTATGATCGTGCGAACCACCTAAAATTTTTGATAGTGTCTTTTTTGCATGGTTGGTGAATGGTTAGGTAAACCACATGCCTTAACCGTGTGGGGGATTTTTCTTAAGCAGTGGCCTGAGTACGATTTGCACATGGTTTGGTCAAATCGTGCGGCCAAACCGTGCCCCATATTTTGAGGGCGAAAAGTCTAAAATTCCATTAATGAATTATTTTAACCCTTTTTCATTTCCTCCTCATTCCAATGGACAAATTTCATCCTTTTCCTCCCATAGATCTCCCTCAATAAAAATCTTGGCATTGAGATAACTCACATGTCTGAAGTTCAAATCATGATCCGTCAAAGGAATCAAATATCTAGAGTTATTATCTATAATCCTCTACATGAATATTTCAGTTTATCTTTATATCCATTGAGATATGTTGGTGTAATATCTTTTTTCCTATTTTTGGGGATTTGGATAATTTTTTGATTTCTCTCAACCTACTTTGAATTTGAGGTCACCATCAGATGATGAGTCATCAATGACCCAAAGGTTGGCGGTATCATCATTTTCCCCAAGGTGTTTGGTGTTTTCATAGCTTTTACATTGTTCCACAGACCAACCTTTTCCACACATCACCATTTAATTGAGTTATTCATATCAAATTGATCTACAAACCCTGATATACGCTCATTGATCCTTGTTTAGTATATTATTGTAACACCCCAAGTTTTTCTAAAAATAAATAGAAATTTATGGAACTTTGTTTTAAGTAGATATTTATAACTATCCTTTAAACATAATTTTTCCACTTCTATGTTTTGAATTTCAATAAACTATCATCAACAATTATGTTCAATAAGTTATTTGGAGTCTGATGAAACCAACTTGTTTTTTTGAATAATAACATACACTTATGAATAGTAATATGAAACTAATGAATAGTAAATTTTATTATTATTTTATTTTCTTATGTCTTTAAGATAATAACATTTTGGTTAATTTTTCATAGTGATATAGAAGTAGTTATAAAATTAGAATTGTTAATTTTTGAATTAAGTATTCTTTTATTTAAAAATTAATTAATAATATTTAGAAAATTATTTTCAAAAATGAAATTCATTTTTTAATTCTACACGTCGAAAAATGGTTAGGGAAAAAATATTATAATAATTATTAAAATAATGAAAAATACCCCCTCTCCTCCACTATAAATACCACCCTCACTCCCCTATTCTTCCCACACCTCTCAAGCCTTGATCCATGCCCAAGTTCTGCCCAATACTCCTGCCAAGGATCTTCCCCACATCCTAGAGGTGGTGGTCTCACCAAAAGACCAAAAAAAAATCCCTTAAGAAGGATCTCAAAGAGAAGAGATCAAGAGGTAAATATCCTCTTTTATTTTCTTTCTTTTCTTTCATTTTATGTTATTCTATTCCTTTTTATTTGGCTTATGTTGGGATATTTCATTCCATATCCACTCTTACTGTCCATATTATGTAAGAGTTATGAGATATCCACTTTCTATCATCAAACTATTTTTATTAAATTTTAAGAGATGCCGTTAGGCTGCCAAATTTTCGTGATAAATTTATCAAGTTTTCTTTCATTTCAAGATTCCTTCTTCTTCTTTCCTCACCTACTCTTATCCAAGAGGAATGAAATCACCAGAATCATGTATATTATAGATTTTATCATGTTCATGTAAAATTAATCATCATTCTTCTGATCCTCTCCCACTTATTCAAGGAATTAAAAACATTGTCCTTGATGTGTCGAATTACCGACATCGTGGATGATGTGATTTAATTTTTCTTTAAATCCTTCAAGTATGGTCATGAATCCATTTTTATGGTTTAAAAAGGTTATAATATATGTATTATGTCTCATAAATGGTTCTATAATTCTTTTTTACACATGGTTTTAATTTATAAAACAAGATGAGGTCATTATTATCAAAGAACCACTAAAATGATCTAAACAAACAACATTAATGTTTTAACTTATGAATCATCCTCATGTAAGAATTCAAAATGATAAATGGTATAATTTATGTTATTGTATATATTTAAATACTACTCCATTACAATTCCTGAGTTTCAATTACAATCGAAAAGAATATCCATCATGAACCAATCTTGGAAATCATGTAAAGAACTCACCCAAAAACAGCGCATGAAGCAAAATACTAACAATTAAAGGGTGAAATGATGGTATGAAATGATCATATAAGATTTTATAAACATGAAATTTTTTCTTTAAAATACTAATAACACTCTTTTAACCATTATATAGGAAATTTAAACAAGTTTGAAGTAACACAAGTCTGGGGTAAGGGAATTTTTAACCCGATTTCTATTCTTTGGTTAACCTTCTACTCTGTTATTTATGCAGTATTAAAATTGATTGTGTGATGGGTTTTTCTTATATTATGTTTAATTATGTATATTTATAGTTTATATACATATTTCACCCACTCTATTAAGTCTCTCTTCAATTGTATGTAATTTATAAGTAGATTTTCTTTTTAAAAACCTCTTTTAAAATTCGGTTTTACAAAATTCCAAAGCAATGTTTTTATGGAATTATTCATGTTGTATGGTTATGTTTTGGTTCTTGGGAATTATTTATGATAAATTATGGGACCTATATTTCCCTCCAATTCATTGGGTATTTGTAAGTTTGAGGTCAGCCGTATGGTTACTCCATGTGTAACTACGATGGTTACACAAATTGTAAGGTAGCCGTAAGGGTTACAGTATTATGTAAGTAATGCCCAAAGACACCTTTATGACTATATTTATTTTCTCATGTTTTGTGTGGATCTTTTGTAAATCTCATGTTACACAAAATAAGTATATATGGGTGATAAGCATGTCTTTTGAAAATGCTTTCATACGTTACGAGTATTCATGGACTAATGTGATATTTCCTTATTTTTCATCCCTTACTGAGATTTTGTGCTCATCCCAAGTTTTTAAATGATTTTCATAGGTTAATGGATGTGTAAGAAAAAGAATTAAGCCTTGTTAAATGTTAAATAATTTTCAAAGATTCATGTTTAAGTTTTAATGTTTTATATTTTGAAAAAAAAAGAAAAATGTTTTTATGGTATCTACTTTGTAACAATGTGTAATGTTGCGATGTATTATGTCCCAATTCTATAAATCTATAAACTTGAAAATATCCTCAATGTAATAATAAGTTTTTTCTTGACTAAACTTAAAATTATGTATGTAATAAGGCTGGGTCCTTATAGTTGGCATCAGAGGACAATTTAGATAAATTTAGGGGTTAAGATGATGTTAAAAGAATACCATAAATGATTTTTAATCTATGATTAATTTGAAATGTATTAGTATTTAAAGATTACCATGTTTCTTTATCTAAGATATGTTTGTTTAGAATAGTTGTCCGCAGAAGAAACAAGGATGCTGAAGAGGAGAGGCACCGACAGAGTGACATCCATCCGGATCTATAGCCCTAAATTGTAGGGATTTGAACCGAGCAGTTTGTGACAGTAATGGATCAGCTAATGCAGGAAATAAATTGTGGGGGAATCCATGCAAGATAAAAAATAGAGTTACCACAATGGAACATGACAGTAGTGTTACATTTTATGAGATAACACCCTCTTTCTTTCAATGGATCTTCTGACCCAGTAGCAGCTGAAGGATGGATCAAAGCCCTTGAAAATATATTCAATGTTATGGGATGTTCAAAAAATCAAAAGGTAAGTCTTTCCATTTATCATTTGGAAGGGTAATCTGATCAATGGTAGTCAATGGTAAAGAATATCAGGGTTAGAGAGGATTTTGATGCCTTAGAGTGGGATTGATTTAAAAGTCTTTTCCTTGAAAAATATTTTCCTAAGGTGGTGAAACTTAGGAAGGAGAAGAAATTACTTGAATTGAAGCAAAAGGAGGAGCATTAAATGGTTGTGTATGAATAAAACTTCACCCGACTGGTGAGGTATGCTCCAAATATTATTCTGGATCTTGATAGCGAAATCAACCGATTTTACTCAGGACTGAAGCCAAGGTATCGAAGGGTATTGGCCTCCCATGAATTCAAAAGTTATGAGAAACTTGTCCAATGTGCTAAGAGGTTAGAGATGGAGTTTTCTGATGATCATGTGCATTTTGGAAATAAGGATAAGAATAGGTCTAGATGGCAAGTGATGGGTAAGAATCAACCAAAGAAATATGATGGTAAGAAAATCTAGTTTCCAGTTTGTGAAAAGTGTGGAAAGAAAAACCCTGGGGAATGTCTTAGTAAAACTGGGAAGTGTTTTAAATGTGGTAATTTTGGACATATGGCCTAAGATTGTAATGAAAATTATCCAAATACTTATCTTGATAAGAAAACTATAAAGTGTTTTAAATGTTGTGTGATGGGTCACTATGCAAATGCCTGCCCAAAGAGAGATCCAAATGATGCAAAGAATCCAGACTATAAGTAGAAAGGTGTAGTGAGATCCTTTTCGACTACGTCAGCAGATGTCAGGCCATCCAATGAAGTTGTATCTGGTACTTTGTTTGTTCACTCAGATTTTTCTAAAGTTTTGTTTGATACGAGGTCTACACATTCCTTCATCTCTAAGAAATTTTCTAGTAAATTAGAAATATCACCTCAATAAATGAGACCTGAACTTGTTGTTAAAACACCAGGGGGAAATATTAAAGCAAAGAGGAATTATAAGGATATTTCTATTATGGTTTGTGTAAAGGATTTACCTAAAAACCTTGTTGTTTTACCCTTTGTCGAGTTTGATGTTATTCTGGGAATGGATTGGCTGTCTATTTATCATGTAAAGATTGACTGTAGAGATAAAGAAGTTGTTTTTCAGAAAGTGTTTCTATTTGTATACAATAATGAACCCATAAAATTGATAACATATCAAGAAGCTAAGAAACTATTAAAATATGAAATGAAAGTTATATGGATCATATTGTTGAGAACAAGGGAACTATTCAGATTAATGATGTGCTAGTGGTAAATGAATACCTTGATCTTTTTCCTAATGAGTTACCCAGTGTCATACCTGATCGGGAAGTTGAAATCACAATTGACTTAGTTACTGATACTAATCCAATTCAAAACCCCCATATTGTATGTCTAAAATAGAACTTGTTGAATTGAAAATTCAGTTGCATGATTTGTTTGATCAAGGCATCATTCGTCCTAACACTTCACCATGGGGAGCCCTTATTTTTTTGTTAAAAAGAAAGATGGTTCCATGAGAATTTTCATTGATTATAGAGCTTTGAATAACATCAATGTTAAAAACAAGTATCCTTTGCCTTATATCGATGACTTGTTTGATCAGCTCTAGGGAACTCAGTACTTTTCCAAGATTGACTTGAGATCTAGATACCATTAGCTGAAGGTGAAGGAGGATGACAACCCAAAAACAGCCTTTCGTACTAGATATGGGCATTATGAATTTGTTATTATTCCCTTTGGGTTAACTAATGCACCTGGTGTATTCATGAATCTTATGAATAGAGTATTTCATGAGTTCTTGGATAAGTTTGTGGTTGTATTTATTGATGACATTATGGTATTTTCTAAAAATAAAGAGGAGCATGAAAAACACATGAGGGTTGTTACTATATGGAAAATTCAGAAAGTGTGATTTTTGGTTGCAACAGAATTCTTTTCTTGGGAACATTATAAATAATTATGGAATTACAATTGATCCTGCCAAAAAAAAGGTGGTTAATAAATGGACAAGTCTCACAAATGTTACAGAGATTCGTAGTTTTCTTGGGTTAGTAGGTTATTACCGATGGTTTGTTAAGAACTTTTCACGATTATCTAGCTTGATAACTAAGTTAACACAAAAAGGGGTTAAATTTGTTTGGACATAAGAATGTGATGTTTTTTTTTCAGGAACTGAAGAAGATATTGGTGAATGATCCAATTTTGGCTTTACCTTCCCAGAATGGTGAGTTTGTTATCTACATTGATGCTTCTTTGAAGGGAATTGGTTTTTTTTGATGCAGAATGATCAGGTAATTGCCTATGCTTTGAGAAAACTTAAACCTCATGAGCTAAGTTATCCCACACATGATTTGGAATTGGCAGCAATGGTTTTTTTATTTGAAAATTTAGAGGCATCATTTATATGGATCCAAATGTCAAATATATACTGACCATAAAATTATGAAGTATATATTCATTCAGAAGGAATTAAACATGAGGTTAGAGAAGATGACTTGAACTAATAAAGGATTATGATTGCATGATCAATTACCATCCCGGAAAAGCAAACAAAGTGGTAGATGCCTTGAGTCAGAAACATCATGCATTATTAACCATGCTACGTTTGGAACATGATCCCTTGATTAATGATTTGATGAATTTTGGATTAGAAGTTATTGGTGCAGGAAATACCTTTGTTTTGTTTCAGGTTTTAGTGCAGATATCGTTGTTATAAAAAATTAAGTGAGTGCAAAAGGAAGACCGTGAGATATAGAAAAAGGTAGAATTAGTTAAAATGGGTAAGTTTCCAGAATTTAACCTTGATAAAGATTATGTTTTAAGATTTGGAAAAAGGTTGTGTGTACCTAGTGATTCTCAGTTGAAGAAAGATTTATTGTGTAAAGCTTATAGTTCTCCATTTTTCGGTTCATCTTGGAAGTAATAAGATGTATAGAGACCTTCAAGAGTATTATTGGTGGGATGGTATAAAAAGAGATATTTCTGATTTTACCATGAAATGTTCAACATGTCAACAGGTTAAAGCATATCAGTAGTTACCAAATGGGATGCTTCAACCTTTGTCAGTGCCTGAGTAGAAATTGGAGAATGTTTCCATGGGTTTTTTAGTGGGACTACCTAATACATCTTGAGGTAAAAATGAAATTTGGGTTATTGTTGATCGGCTGACAAAATATGCACATTTTCTTTCTATTCGAGATATAATATCTTTGGGTAAACTTTATCAACTATACCTTAAAGAGATTGTTAGGTTACATGGAGTTCCTCTTTCTATTATATCTAATCGGGATCCCAGGTTCACTTTTAACTTTGAGAAGGGACTTCAGAAGTCGTTGGGACTAGAATTAAATTTCAGTACAAATTTTCATCCTCAATCAGATGGGTAGTTAGAAAGAATGATAAAAACTTTGGAGGATATGCTTTGAGATGTTCAGTAGACTACCAAGGAAGTTGGGATCAATATATTTCTTTAGTTGAATTTTTTTATAATAACAATTTTCATTCCAGAATTTAGATTGAACCTTTAGAGGCTTTATATGGGAAGTTGTATCGGACTCCAGCATTTTTGGATGAAGTTGGTGAAAGAAAGTTGATGGGGCCATAATTAGTAGAAGAAGTGGCTGAGAAAGTGAGGATGATCCAGTAACACATGAGGACAGCTCATAGTAGGAAGAAAAGTTATAGAGATGACAGAAGGGAAGAATTCTCTTTTGAGGTAGGTGACCATGTTTTCCTTAAAATCTCTCCTTGTAAAAGTGTGATGCGTTTCAGTAAGAAAGGGAAGCTAAGTACACGGTTCATCAGTCCTTTTTAAATCTTGGAGAAAGTTGGAACAGTGGCATACTGCGTATCTTTGCCTCCAAGTTTGTCTCAGGTACACAATGTTTTTCATGTTTTGATGCTGAGAAAGTATGTGCCAGATTCATCACATGTTTTGAGCCCAGAAGCAGTTCAGCAGGAAGAGAACCTTTCTTATGAAGAGAAACCAGTTCAGATTCTTGATCAAAGGGAACAAGTATTGCAGAATAAGGTAATCCACCAGGTAAAGGTGTTGTCAGAAAACCACACGGTTGAAGAAGCAACTTGGGAGTATGAAAATACTATGAGGGAAAATTATCCTCAGTTGTTTAATAAGTAAATAAAATTGTAAGGATACAATTTAAAGAAGGTGGGGATAGTGTAACACCCCAAGTTTTTATAAAAATAAATATAAATTCATGGAACTTTGTTTTAAGTAAATATTTATAACTAGCCTTTAAACATAATTTTTACACTTCTATGTTTTGAATTTCAAGAAACTGTCATCTACAATTGTGTTCAGTAAGTTATTTGGAGTTTGATGAAACCAACTTGTTTTTTTTGTGAATAGTAACATATCCTTATGAATAGTAATATTAATAGTAATATGATCCTAATAAATAGTAAATTTTATTATTATTTTATTTTCTTAAGGATTTAAGATAATAACATCTTGGTTAATTTTTCATCGTGATAAAGAAGTAGTTATAAAATTAGAATTGTTAATTTTTGAATTAAGTATATTTTTATTTAAAAATTAAATTAATAATATTTAAAAAATTATTTTTAAAAATGGACTTCATTTTTTAATTCTACACGTCGAAAAATAGTTAGAGAAAAAATATTATAATAATGATTAAAATAATGAAAAATACCCCCTCTCCTCCACTATAAATACCACCCTCAATCCCCTCTTCTTCCCACACCTCTCATGCCTTGATCCATGCCTAAGTTCTGCCCAATAATCCTCCCAAGGCTCTTCCCCACATCCTAGATCTGATGGTATCACCAAAAGACCAAAACCTAATCCCTTATTAAGGATCTCAAGGAGAAGAGATCAAGAGGTAAACATCCTCATTTATATTATTTCTTTTCTTTCATTTTATGTTATTATCTTCCTTTACCTTTGGATTATGTAGGGAAATTTCATTCCACATCCCACATTACTGTCCATATTATGTAAGAGTGATGAGATATCCCCTTTATCTCATCAAACTATTTTAATAAAATTTTAAGAGACGCCGTTAGGCTGCCGAATTTTCGTGAGAAATTTCCCAAGTTTTCTTATATTTCAAGATTCCTTCTTCTTCATTTCTCACCTCCTCTTATACAAGAGGAATGAAAGCTCTAGAATCTTGTATATTCTAGATGTTTTCATGTTCATTGAAAATTCATCATCATTATTCTGCTCCTATTCCACTTATTCAAGGAATTTAAAATATTGTCCATGATGTGTCGAATTACCGACATCGTGGACAATGTGATTTCATTTTTCTTTAAATCCTTCAAGTATAATCATGAAAATATTTTTATGGTTTAACCAGGTTATAATATATGTATTATTTATCATCCATGGTTATGTAATTATTTTCTACACATGGTTTTAATTTATAAAACAAAATGAGGTCATTATTATCAAAGAACCACTAAAATGATCTAAACGAACATCATTATTGTTTTAACTTATGAATCATCCTCATGTAAGAATTAAAAATGATAAATGGTATAATTTATGTTAATATATATATGTAAATACTAATTTATTCCAATTCTGGATTTTCACTTCCAATCGACAAGAACATCCATCATGAACCAATCTTGGAAATCATGTAAAGAACTCACCCAAAAACAGTGCCAGGAGAAAAATAATAACAATTAAAGGGTGAAGTAATGTAATTAAATGATCATATAAGATGTTAAAAACATAAAAATGTTTCTTTATAATACTAATAACATTCTTTTAACCATTATATAGGAATTTTAAACAAGTTTTAAGTAAGATAATCCTGAGGTAAGGGAATTATTAACCCGATTTCCATTATTTGATTTAACCTTCTACTTCGTTATTTATGTGGTATTAAAATTGATTTTGTAATGATTTTTGATTATATTATGTTGAATTATGTATATTTACATTTTATATACATACTAAATCCACTCTATTAAATATCTATTCAATTTTATGTAATTTATAAGTGGATTTTCTTTTTAAAAACCTCTTTTAAAATTCAGTTTTACAAAATCCAAAGCAATATTTTTATAGAATTATTCATGTTGTATGATTATGTTTTGGTTCTTGGGAATTGTTTATGATGAAGGGTGGGACCTATATTTCCCTCCAATGCATTGGGTATGTGTATGTTGGAGGTCGGCTGTATGGTTACCCCATGTGTAAGTGCGATGGTTACACAAATTGTAAGGTATCCTTGAGGGTTACAAATTATAAGGTAGCCGTGAGGGTTACGATATTATGTAAGTAATGCCCCAAGATACCTTTATGACTATATTTATGTTCTCATGTTTTGTTTAGATCTTGTGTAAATCTCATGTTACACAAAGTAAGTATATATGGGTGACAAGTATGTCTTTTAAAAATGATTTCATATGTTAGGAGTATTCATGGACTAATGTGATATTTCATTATTTTTCATCCCTTACTGAGATTTTGTGTTCATATGAAGTTTTTAAATGATTTTCACAGGTTAATGGATGTGTAAGACAAATAATGAATCCATGTTAAATGTTGAAGAATTTTCAAGAAGTCATGTTTATGTTTTATTGTTTCATATTTTGAAAAAAATGGAAAATGTTTTTATGGTATCCACTCTATAAAAATGTGTAATGTTATGATGTATTATGTCCCAATTATCTAAATCTATAAATTTGAAAAGATACTCAATGTAAGAGTAAGTGTTTTCTTGACTAAATTCAAAATTATGTATGTAATAAGGCTGGGTCCTTATAGTTGGTATCAGAGGATGGTTTAGATAACTTTAGGGGTTAGGATGATGTTAAAAGAATACCATAAATGATTTTTAATCTATGATTAATTTGAAATGTTTTTGCATTTAAATATTACCATGTTTATTCATCTAAGATATGTTTGTTTAGAATGGTTGTCCGTAGAAGGAACAAGGATGATGAAGAGGAGAGGCACCGACATAATGACATCCTTCCGGATCTACAGCCCGAAATTGTAGGGATTGGAATTGAGCCGTTTTTGACAGTAATGGCTCAGATAACAAAAGAAATAAATGGTTGGGGAATCCATGCAATAGAACAAATATATTTACCACAATGGAACATGACCGTATTGGAACATTTTATGAGACAAAACCCTCCTACTTTCAATGGATCTTCTGACCTAGTAGCAGCTTAAGGATGGATCAAAGCCCTTGAAAAGATATTCGTTATTATGGGATATTCATAAATCAAAAGGTAAGTATTTCCATTTATCATTTTAAGGGGAATTTTATTAGTGGTGGTTAATGGTAAGGAATATTAGGGGTAGATATAATTTTTATGCCTTAGAGTGGGATGAATTTAAAAGCCTTTTCCTTGAAAAATATTTTCCTAAGGTGGTGGGACTTTGGATGGAGAAGCAATTCCTTGAATTGAAGTAAAAGGAGGATGATTTAGTGGCTGTGTATGAAGCAAACTCCACCCGAATGGTGAGGTATGTTGCAAATCTTATTCTGGATCCTGATAGCAAAATCAACCGCTTTTACTCAGGACTGAATCCAAGGTATCGAAGGGCGTTGGCCTCCCGTGAATTCAAAAGTTATGAGATACTTTTACGATGTGATGAGGGGGTAGAGATGGAGTTTTCTGATGATCATGTACATTTTGGAAATAAGGAAATAAGAGGTCTAGATGGCAATAAATGGGTACGAATCAACCAAATAAATCTGATGGTAAGAAAATCCAGTTTCTAGTTTGTGAAAAGTGTGACAAGAAACACCCTGGGGAATGTCGTAGCAAAACTGGGAAGTGTTTTAAATGTGGTAAGTTTGGACATATAGCCCAAGATTTTAATGAAAATTATCCAAAGACTAATCCTAATAATAAAACTGTAAAGTGTTTTAAATGTGGTAAGATGGGTCACTATGAAAATGCCTACCCAAAGAGAGATTCGAATGATACAAAGAAGCTAAACTACAAGCAGAAAGGTGTAGTGAGATCCTTTGTGACCACGTCAGCAGATGTCAGGCCATCCAATGAAGTTGTATCAGGTACTTTGTTTGTTCACTCAGATTTTTCTAAAGTTTTGTTTGATACAGGGCCTACACATTTCTTTGTCTCTGAGAAATTTTCTGGTAAATTGGAAATATCACCTCAAAAAATGAGACCCAAACTTGTTTTTAAAACACCAGGGGGAAATATTATAGCAAAGAGGAATTATAAGAATCTTTATATTGTGGTCTGTAGAAAGACATTACCTAAAAACCTTGTTGTTTTACCCTTAGTTGAGTTTGATGTTATTCTTGGAATGGATTGGCTTTCTGTTTATCATGTAAAAATTGACAGTAGAGCTAAAGAAGTTGTTCTTCTAAAAGATTTTCTGTTTGTATACAATAATGAAACCATAAAATTGATAACATATTAGGAAGTTGAGAAACCATTGAAAGATGGAAATGAAAGTTATCTTGCTCATATTGTTGAAAACAAGGGAACTATTCAGATTAATGATGTACTAGTGGTAAATGAATACCTTGATGTTTTTTCTGATGAGTTACCCGGTTTCATACCTGATCAGGAAGTCCAATTCACAATTGACTTAGTTCCTAATGCTAATCCAATTTCAAAACCCCCTTATCATATGGCTCAAATAGAACTTATTGAATTGAAAAATTAGTTGCAGGATTTTCTCGATAAAGGCTTCATTCGTCCTAGAACTTCACCATGGGGAGACCCTATTTTGTTTGTTAAAAAGAAATATGGTTCCATGAGACTTTGAATTGATTATAGAGCTTTGAATAACATCACTTTTAAAAACAAGTATCATTTTACTCATATCGATGACTTGTTTGATCAGCTCTAGGGAGATCAATACTTTTCTAAGGTTGACTTGAGATCTGGATACCATCAGATGAAGGTGAAGAAGAATGACATCCCAGAAATAGCCTTTCATACTAGATATGGGAATTATGAATTTGTTGTTATTCCCTTTGGGTTAACTAATGCACCATCTGTATTCATGAATCTTATGAATAGAGTATTTCATGAGTTCTTGGATAAGTTTGTGGTTATATTTATTAATGACATTCTTGTATTTTCTAAAAATAAAGAGGAGCTTGAAAAACATATAAGGGTTGTTTTACAAACATTAAAAAAAATAAACTGTATGGAAAATTCAGAAAGTGTGATTTTTGGTTGCAAAAGATTTTTTTCTTGGGAACATTGTAAATAAGGATGGAATAACAGTTTATCCTACCAAAACAAAGGTGGTTGATGAATGGACAAGACCCAAAAATGTTACAGAGATTAATAGTTTTCTTGGGTTAGTAGGTTATTACTGAGGGTTTGTTAAGAACTTTGAACAGTTATCTAGCCTGATAACTAAGTTAACACGAAAAGAGGTTAAATTTGTTTGGACAGAAGAATGTGATGTTTGTTTTCAGAAACTAAAGAAGAGATTAGTGAATGCTCCAATTTTGGCCTTACCTTTCTAGAATGGTGAGTTTTTCATCTACAGTAATGCTTCTTTGAAGGGACTTGGTTTTTTTTGATTCAGAATGATCTGGTAATTGCCTATGATTTGAGACAACTTAAACCTCATGAGCTAAATTATCCCACACATGATTTGGAATTGGAAGCTGTGGTTTTTTTCTTTGAAAATTTGGAGGCATCATTTATACGGAGCCAAATGTCAAATATATACTGACCATAAAAGTATGAAGTATATATTTACTTAGAAGGAATTAAAAATGAGATAGAGAAGATGGCTTGAACTAATAAAGGAATATTATTGCACAATCAATTACCAACCTAGAAAAGCAAACAAAGTGGCAGATGCCTTGAGTCAAAAACATCATGCATCATTAACCATGCTATGTTTGGAACATGATCCCTTGATTAATGATTTGATGAATTTTGGATTAGAAGTTGTTGGTGTAGAAAATAACTCTGTTTTTTTTTTCAGGTTTCAGTGTATACGTCATTGTTAGACAGAATTAAGCGAGCGCAGAAGGAAGACTGTGAGCTACAGAAAAAGGTAGAATTGGTTAAAATGGGTAAGTTGCCAGAATTTAACCTTGATAAAGATTGTGTTTTACTATTTGGAAAAAGGTTGTGCGTGCCTAGTGATTCTCAGTTGAAGAATGATTTGTTGTGTGAAGCTCATAGTTCTCCATTTTCGATTCGTCCTGGAAGTACTAAGATGTATAGAGACCTTCAGGAGTATTATTAGTGGGATGGAATGAAAAGAGATATTTTTGATTTTACCATGAAATGTTTGACCTGTCAATAGGTTAAAGCAGATATGTAGTTACTGAAGGGGATGCTTCAACATTTTCCAGTGCCAGAATGGAAATGGGAGAATGTATCCATGGACTTTGTGTTAGGACTACCAAAGGCATGTCTAGGTAATAATGAAATTTGGGTTATTTTTGATCAGCTGACAAAATATTCTCATTTTCTTTCTATTCAAGATACAATGTATTTAGATTAACTTTCTCAACTGTACCTTAAGAAGATTGCCAGGTTACATGGAGTTCCTCTTTCCATTGTATCTGATCGAGATCCCAGGTTCACTTCTAACTTTTGGAAGGGACTTCAGAAGTCGTTGGGCACAAAATTAAATTTCAGTACAGCTTTTCATCCTCAATCAGATGTGAAGTCAGAATGAATGATTAAAAATTTGGAGGATATTCTTCGAGCATGTTCAATGAACTACCATGGAAGTTGGGATCAATATATTTCTTTAGTTGAGTTTTCTTATAATAACAGTTTTCATCCCAGTATTCAGATGACACCTTTTGAGGCTTTGTATGAGAAGTGGTTTCAGACTCTAGAATTTTGGGATGAAGTTCATGAAAGAAAGTATATGGGGCTAGAATTAATAGAAGAAGTGGCTGAGAAAGTGAGTATGATCTAGAAACACATGAGGACAGCTCAGAGCAGGCAGAAAAGTTATGCAGATGATAGAAGGAAAGACTTCTATTTTGAGGTAGGTGACCATGTTTTCCTTAAAATATCTCCTTGGAAAAGTGTGATGTGTTTCGGTAAGAAATGGAATCTAATTCCACAGTTCATCAGTCCTTTTGAAATCTTGGATAAAGTTGGAACAGTTGCATACCACGTAGCTTTACCTCCGAGTTTGTCTCAAGTACACAATGTTTTTCATGTTTCTATGTTGAGAAAGTATGTGCCAGATTCATCACATATCTTGAGCCTAGAAGTAGTTCAGCTGGAAGAGAACCTTTATTATAAAGAGAAACCAGTTCAGATTCTTGATCAAAGGGAACAGGTATTGCGGAATAAGGTAATCCACCATGTAAAGATTTTGTAGAGAAACCACATGGTTGAAGAAGCAACATGGGTGTCTAAAAATTCTATGAGGTAAAAGTACCCTCAGTTGTTTAATAAGTAAATAAAATTGTGAGGACACAATTCCTAGTAGGTGGGGATAATGTAACACCCCAAGTTTTTTTAAAAATAAATATAAATTCATGGAACTTTGTTTTTAGTATATTTTTATAACTAGCCTTTAAACATAATTTTTCTACTTCTATGTTTTGAATTTCAAAAAACTGTCATCTACAATTGTGTTCAGTAAGTTATTTGGAGTCTGATGAAACCAACGTGTTTTTTTTGTGAATAGTAACATACCCTTATGAATAGTAATATGAATATTAATATGACCCTAATGAATAGTAAATTTTAATATTATTTTATTTTCTTAAGGCTTTAAGATAATAATATCTTGGTTAATTTTTCATCATGATATTGAAGTAGTTATAGAATTAGAATTGTTAATTTTTGAATTAAGTATGCTTTTATTTAAAAAATAAATTAATAATATTTAGAAAATTATTTTCAATAATGGACTTAATTTTTGAATTCTACACATCGAAAAATGGTTTGGGTAAAAATATTATAATAATGATTAAAATAATGAAAAATACCCCCTCTCCTCCACTATAAATACCACCCTCACTCCCCTCTTATTACCACACCTCTCAAGCCTTGATCCATGCCTAAGTTCTACCAAATACTCCTCACAAGGCTCTTCCCCATGTCCTATATCTTCTGGTCTCACCAAAATACCAAAACCAAAGCCCTTAAGAAGGATCTCAAGTAGAAGAGATCAAGATGTAAACATCCTCTTTTTATATTCTTTCTTTTCTTTCATTTTATGTTATTCTCTTCCTTCCCATTTGGATTGTGTTGGTATATTTCATTCCATATCCCCCATTACTGTCCATATTATTTAATAGTGATGATCTATCCCTTTTTTTCATCAAACTATTTTTATGAAATTTTAAGAGACGCCGTTAGGCTGCCGAATTTTCGTGAGAAATTTCTCAAGTTTTCTTTTATTTCAAGATTCCTTTTTATTCTTTACTCACCTCCTCTTATCCAAGAGGCATGAAAGCTCCAAGAATCATGTATATTTTTTATGTTCTAATGTTCATGGAAAATTCATCATCATTATTCTGTTCCTCTCCCACTTATTCAAGAAATTAAAAACATTGTCCATGATGTGTCGAATTACCAACATCGTGGACGATGTGATTTAATTTTTCTTTAAATAATTAAATTATGGTCATGAAACCATTTTTATGGTTTAACCAGGTTATAATATATGTATTATGTCTCATACATGGTTCTGGAATTATTTTTTACACATGGTTTTAATTTATAAAACAAAATGAGGTTGTTATTATCAAAGAACCACTAAAATGATCTAAACGAACATCATTAATGTTTTAACTTATGAATCATCCTCATGTAAGAATTAAAAATGATAAGTGGAATAATTTATTTTATTGGATATATTTAAATACTACTCCATTAAAATTCTATATTTTCACTTCCAATCAACAAGAACATCCATCATGAACCAATCTTGGAAATCATGTAAAGAACTCACTCAAAAACAGTACAAGGAGCAAAATACTAACAATTAAAGGGTAAAATGATGTTATAAAATGATCATATAATATTTTATAAACATGAAATTTTTTCTTTAAAATACTAATAACACTATTTTAACCATTATACAGGAAGTTTAAATAATTTTGAAGTAAGACAAGCTTGAGGTAAGGGAATTCTTAATCCGATTTCCATTCTTTGGGTTAACCTTGTACTTCGTTATTTATGTGGTATTTAAATTGACTGTTTGATGGGTTTTGCTTATATTATGTTGAATTATTTATATTTACAGTTTATATACATATTCCATCCAATATATTAAGTCGCTCTTCAATTGTATGTAATTTATAAGTGGCTTTCCTTTTTAAAAACCTCTTTTAAAATTCGGTTTTACAAAATTCCAAAGAAATGTTTTTATGGAATTATTCATGTTGTATGATTATGTTTTGGTTCTTGAGAATTGTTTATGATGAATTTTGGGACATTTATTTCCCTCCAATGCATTGGTTATGTGTAAGTTGGAGGTCTTCTATATGGTTACTCCATGTGTAACAACGATGGTTACAAAAATTGTAAGGTAGCCGTGAAGGTTACAAATTATAAGGTAGCCATGAGAGTTACAATATTATGTAAGTAATGCCCCAAGATACCTTTATGAATATATTTAAATTCTCATGTTTTGTGTGTATCTTGTGTAAATCTCATGTTACAAAAAGTAAGCATATTTGGGTGAAAAACATGTCTTTTGATAATACTTTCATACGTTACGAGTATTCATGGACTAATGTTATCTTTTCTTCTTTTTCACCCCTTACTGAGATTTTGTGATCATCCAAAGTTTTTAAATGATTTTTACAGGTTAATGGATTTTTAAGAAAAATAAGTAATCCATGTTAAATGTTTAAGAATTTTCAAAGATTCATGTTTAAGTTTTAATGTTTTATATTTTGAAAAAAAATGGAAAATGTTTTTATAGTATCCACTCTGTAACAATGTGTAATGTTATGATGTATTATGTCCCAATTCTCTAAATATCTAAACTTTAAAATATACTCAATTTAATATAAAGTGTTTTCTTTACTAAATTTAAAATTATGTATGTAATAAGGCCGGGTCCTTATAATTATAGTATATTGACCTCAGTTATGGACACCCCTTGAGTGTGCCAGCTTAAATTTCCCTTTATGGTCAATTGTTTAAATAGCTATAACACCTCCTAAGTGTTTGGATTGTTTTATAAAGTGATTTTACCTCAAATATATAAATTTTAGATGATACCACAACACCTCCTATGTGCTTGACCCAACATAAAATTGGAATTGCCTATTTATGTAATTTCCCATTTAATAAAGGTACCTTCTAAGTGCCTCCTTTAACCTTATAAATTGAATTGTTAGGAATTATTAAATTGAATGTAATGTATTAAATTTTAAGGATTATTCATGATGGTTTTACCTTCCTTAAATAAATTAAATATATTAAATGTAATGACTTATATAATGTGGTTAGTCCACACTATTTGTTCATACCTTATTAAATGATTATTATGAATTGCAATGCATTGTTTTAATTGTAATTGACTATTGAGATACATGAGAGGTAATGTCTCATGCCTGTTACTATAAATATTTTTATTCCTATGATATAGGATTTGGAACGATGGTAAGGGTTATGTTGAGAAGAAGATTTCATGCTCCCTTACATCGAGTGTTGATCATGTCTTCTCACACCATCAACACTAGTTGGACAGTGGGATTGATGCACCAAATCCCTTATTTTGAGTGTTGACAAGATGACACACTCACTATCTCATGTGATGAGAATGGAGTCTCCCACTCATTATGATATTTAGTGAATTTACCCTATTTCTTGAGCTTATAGGCTTGTTTAGACTGGTTATGGATGTTTGAATTACACCTCAATCCAACTAGCACCTAGTATTCCTGGTATATGGATACTTACATCCACACGTACTTGTTCTATATAGGTGGATTCAATATATAACTATAACTATATATATATATATATATATTTACTATATATATATATATACTAAATATATATATATGTGTATACCAATCAGACACTCATTTCGGCCATGTGCCAAAGCAGGTAGAGCCACGAGGTGTCCTCTAGGAACCTGAACAAGCTGGTTATTTATTTCAGCACTTGTTTCTTATTCTGTTTATACTTGTGAACTATTTAACTATGATCACTGCATGGATTACTTCTAGACACCGTTGGTGGTTTCTAACTGGGATTTAATCTCACAGCCCACTCAGACCGCCTTTGGTACCTAAGAAGATTATATGACTGTAGGTATGGATAAGGGAAAGTGCGCTTGACTTATAGTTAGAGCATAAGAGAAAAGGACTGAGCGTATGATCAAGATGGTAATGGAGAAACCATTTTTTTCTTTTTTTTTTCTTTTTTGTATAGCATGATTATATATGTCTGTCCCCTATTCCCCTTTTTTACATCAGGATTCCATACATCCATGTATACGACACTCCCTAGTGGATTTTGATTATTATTATTAAATTGTTCAGTTATTTATTCATTTACTACTTATTTATTATATCTATTTATATACTCTTTTTCTATTTTATTTTTATGGTTTATCCATTGTTCCACTCTGATATGAGGGTATAGTCTCCCCACCGTACCACCTCTGCACCCTCACTGCTAGCCGGCAGCCTATGGCATATAGGGAGGCGTGCTTGAGGCCATGTGATTCACCAGCTTTGGATATGTGTTAAGTGGATCCTAGCTTAGTAAATTACATTTTTCACCTTATAAGTAAAATTTATAACCTTTTAATATTGAAAAAGTTGTTAGTGTAGTTAAAATTAAAATAGGTTAACTAAAGGATAATCAAAATGATAAGGTTGAAAATTACACCAAAACTTGTCTAAAATATATTTTTTGATGGGATTAAAACCTTATCCCAAATTTTATTTGAATAACTTTCCATTTATAGGTATATTTCTGGATAATTAATTTATTATAATTTAATCTTTTGAGAGATTCCAAAAGTGCCCCTCACCTCAATTCTAAAAGGGAAATTCCTCCTTCACTTAATTAATAATTTTATCCTTAGAGATTGAACATAATTTGGAAAATTATATTATCCAATTCCCTAGATACATTTTAGAGGTGTATGTATTCTCAAAATACTAACTCTAGAGTCCTTAAGAGAAGATTAAAAGGGGGTTTTACAAGAAAAGGTAATCGCCTTAAAATGATAGCTTTCTTTTATATTTTTCTTTAACTCCTCTAAATCTATGATATTTATCATAAAATAATAAATTTAGTATACTAAATATGATTAAATTTTATTATTATTATAAAAACACCATTATACACCCTCTTTTCAATGAAACAATAAGTGAAAGTATCGCTCATGCGTAGGTACAACTTACCGTCTCTGCGTAGCGATACAATTCATTTTTCACCACCATATTTTATGGATGATTATTATTATGGGTTTGATATTTATATATGATATCTATTTCACAATTATACTCATGAAATTATAATATTATGAATACCATCTTATCATCCAATCTTTTGGGAAACGATAACGTCACTCGGGTGTACATACGAACCACCATCTTCACAATGTGATGTGATTCATTTTTCATTTATATTTCACATATATGGTAATAAGGATGAATTTGATGAATATTTATGATATATATGATATAATAATGATTATATAAAGGTTAATTATTAATTAAATTCATTTAATTCCATCAGTCAAAAAATGGAAACATCGTTCATCCGTACGTACGACTGACCATCTCCATGAACGGTGTAATTCATTTTTTACATATCTAATTTTTATGAATGATTATTAATATTTATATAATGAATATATATTATTTTTATATTAGTATTAAAATTTTATAAATTATTGTACCATGATCAAAGTATAAGAACCAAGACTTTTGAACTGAAATATGCTTGGAGAACGAAGCAGTTATCACCCATAACAATGATTTTAATAAAAAATTATTAATAAATGGGAGATAAGATGTGATAAATAAATAATAAATGGTATGATGGATATTAATATGGTTATATAATACTTTTATAATAATTCTATATTTATTATATAGTATTTTTAAACCCGAATGAAGAATGGTGAGTCTTAATGTAAGGGTTTATTTAACGACCTCATCATTATTTAGGGTTGTTTATGTTTAAGTATCCACCAGGGAATATTTATCTTACATGTACATGTTTTCTAAAAACGTTTTCAATTTTTTTTACCATTCTATTAAAATTTTTTAAAATCATTTTTACCCTTTTTTTACTTTTTACAAAATGGTTTTAAAGAAATATTTTTATCATTTTCCAAACGAGGTACTTTGTGACTTTTCTAACAAAAATATAAAAGGAATGTTTTTAACTTATAAAACATGACTGGATTTTATTTACATCATTAAACCTCAAGAATTATAATATTCCTTTATAATATTACAAGTTTATTTTCAAAGAAATTTTTTCCCTCATTGGAGTGAATATTGTAAAAAAAGTTATTTCAAAATGGAAGGGTTATTTTCCTCAAGAATTATTCCAAGTGATCTTTAAAAATAATTTTATGTAAAAGATGACATACTTTTATGTTTCTTAATATTTAATGGGGATATGAACTAATGATAAAATCCTTATTTTTTTATAGCTGGTTTATGTTTGAGGTAAAAATATGAAATGTTTATAAAACCCATTTCTTTTCCATGAGTTATGCTATGATTAAATATTTATGAAACCAATTTATTTTCATGGGTTCTGATATGATGAATGATTTATAATCCCATGGAACAAATATTTATGGTTTTTATTATGTGATGGGTGGTACCAATATCTCCCTTAAATGTATTGTTTAAATAATTATATCTCGTTAGATAAATAATGCTGAAATGAGGAGTAAACCTAGTTTAGTAAGGGGAAATTTAAACTATGATAGTATTGGGAGTGAAAATTTACTACTAAATTAGTTTGAGGAGTGAACCCATTCCACTTTGATCGTATCAAAAAATATTCTTAACTACTAAGGAAATGTCTTTCTATGATTATGTGTATTCCATAATTACATGTATTATACCAATTTTATTCTCTCATGGCTAATGTTCCTTTATGATTCACATCTTATAAACTACCAAGATTTATTCCTTGAGTCATTATTATGATTTTTATATTCAGGGTACAATTTTCAAATGTTGTGTTCATGTTCATATGAACTTATGCACATGTTATTATTATGTAATCATTGATATCTCCCTTGTTTACCCTTACTGAGCATTTTAGCTCACCATTTTCTTATGTTTCCTTTCCCCAAGATATGAATAAATGTATCAAGTATGATATGTAAAAAGGGGTGCTAGTTATGAAGAAATAAGTGGTAGATGATGTAAATATTTTTTAACCAATTTTTTATGTTTACAAGATTCCAAAGGCACTATACCTTTACGATAATTAGGTGTGTATTGATTTAATGTAATGAATTTTCATCTAAAATGATGTAATATCCATATATGAAAATTTTAGGTTGTTATAGGTGATTCTGAAGTTGGGCCTGGTATGATTCATGTGATTTATTTTTGTTATCTATTACCATTACTTGGTTTGTGTAATCCAAAACATAAAGGATATTATTTAAACATGTCTTACAATAACATATTATTTATTTAAAAAAGGAACAACATTTATTCCCAAATTTGAAAATAAATTCACCTGTATCAAATCTAGATATAAAAATAATGTTTTTGGTAACTGAAGGAACATAACAACAGTCTTTTAAAATCAAGATATTTCTCATAAAAAATATAAGGTGGTAGTCCACAATAGCCTTGACAACAATTCTGGCTCCATTAGAGGCTCATAGATCTACCTCCCCTTGATAGATCTTCTATAATATTATTTGTTTCTATATTTAAATACATATATGAGAACCAAATTCTATATATAATACCCAATTTTTAGAAATAGATATATTTCACTCTATAACAAACACACTTGAAGCTTCCCCTTGCTTCTTTTCTCAGGTTTAATTTTTCTTCCAGTGTCCCTTCTTTCCACATGAAAAATAGATAATATCAACTTCCTTTTCTTTCCCCTTGATCTTTCTCTTCTTGAAAAGAGTTTCAAAGAAGTTTTGGACTTATATATCTTCACCCAAACTTTTCTTTTATTCACCATAAGGATGAAAGGATTTTCATGCTTTGTATCCTTATCAAATTGGTGAAGAAAAGTGAGAAGATATGTAAGATACTTCTCTATGTTGCTTAAATTGAAGTTAATAAAAATTTTGGATAAGATTTTATGATGTGATGCAAGAATGACATCGTTTCATAATTCTTCATGAAATTTAAACCTTAGAACCTCTAGATGCTCCATATAGATAATGATTATGACTATGTGTGGCCTAACTAGTGCACCTTCTCTAAGCTTAATTTGTAAGATCACCTTGGATATATCAAACCATTCATATGTATATCTATCCTGATATAGACCATAGAGATACTATATCATGCTATAAAAATCCATGTCTTCATGTGACTTCATGATTTCATTAGACACAGATGAAATCATTAAACACTGAACATTGACAACATCTCTCAAGTGTTTATCATAGAAAAAAAAATTATTATTATTTTACTCCTTTTAATGTGGATCAAGTAGTGATGATTCTAGCAAACAATATTTCCTTTCATGGTGCAACATAACCCATAGGAATATGAATCATTCATGTAAGTTACTTCCAGTAAGGTTATGATCTTTCTCTAAGATGAACAATAAGGATAATGTGGTTGATGAAATTTCTATTATTTTATAATTATAAAAGATAAAAATATTATCACTTCACTTGATTAAAATTTATGTGATACATCATTAATTAAATTTTATTAAGTCTATATATATTTTATCAAGTTACAAAAACCCTCACCATTGGACTTGGAATGTTTTTTTTCTCAAACATTTTAGTGGAAAGGATCCATATTCCCCTTATCATAACCCAAACTTGCTATCAATCAATTAATCAAAGGTATTTAGGTAGGTAGGTATTTATAAACTACGAGATTAAATCTCCTTGATCTATTGAGTGGACTCCACAATCTAGAAATCCTAACTTTTATTTTCTCAACACTTTCCTCCAAGTAATATTAGGTCTAGTATGATCTACTTCTCTTGATGTAAAATGGTTAAGTAAAATAAAAAATTTCATAAAAACTCCACAATAAAAGTAACTTTCCCAATTTGGGCTAGTCAAACACTTAGTTCTATGGTTTTAAATCCTATTCAAGTAATGGAAGGTTTGGTCTAACTTAAAATTAAATTGAGTGATTTATTTTTTATGTGTAAAATTTTATTATTTTATCCTTTAGATTGTAAATATAAATTAAATTTTACTCATTTGATTAACCATGTTTTAATAAAAAAATTATGCACAATCCATTTATTTAAATTCCATTTTTCCATGTTAGTCCATTTGTTTATGTGATCATAGTATTGAATTTATAAAATAAATAATGTTTAAGACAAAAGTAAATAAATAAATAAATGATCCAATAATGAGATCATTTAATAGTTGATTTATTGAGTGAAAAATATATCAACTTATGACCCTTGGGGAAAAATCTTTATGCCTATCTTGTCATGAGTTTCATCATTCAATATATCCATCTAAGTGTCACCTAGGTTTGTTTTAACTTGGTTCCACCTTGAACTACCTTCGTGTGCATTGAGATACTCCTTTTATTGCATATGTTTATAACTCACACACATGTGAGGGGATCCAAATGATTAGTTGAGCGAAATTATATAAAAAATATTGGACATACAAGTTCTATATAATAAAATAGAGAGATATGACACACATTCCATCATTTTTAATTTAATAATATATAAATGAAAACCCATGAAATTAAATAAAATAAAATAAAACCAATACATACACAAGTTTGGTCAAAGATCATGACCAGTCATAGAAATGCAAAGAATATAAAAAATTACATTTAATAATATTCACTTTAATTCGTTATTTATTATTAAGATAAAAGAACTTGTATTAATTAATTAATTAATTAATTACATTTATATTAATGTCTATTCTAAGTCACATGGAGATACCTATCATAAATTAATTCATGTAAAATAAAATGGCATAAATAATAATTACATATAATTTCAATAAATTAATTGAACATCTATTAATTCTTAAAACCTTTATTAGATAGTTAAACACATCTAGTACCAATAGTGTAATTAGTTTTTAAAGGTTTAATCAATTATTTTAATGTAATTTTTTTCTTTTATAGGAGACCACACGACTTGTACTTACAAGCTACACATTGTGTTCCTCATTTGTTGTGTATTTGGGTTAAATGTTTGGGGCCTTAGAATATATCCCGATCAGATTTCACATCTTATAATAAATAGATATACTCTATATATCATGCTTTACATGAGTTCGTGTAACCATATGATTGACTCAGTGTGTTCTTTAGATATGGGGAATTAATGAGTTTCACACTATGCATGCCGAATACATTCCATGTGCTTTGTTAAATATCCATGATATTGGTCTCATGTAGTTAGCAACTATGTATTTGAATACATGGTTATAATGAATTTCAATATTATACAGTGTAGGCTACACAACATGTATGCCATCTACATGCCCTATAGTCTGAACAAACTTGCATCAAGTTAGTCTGGTCAATATGTGGTGTACAATAAATGCACCATGTGTAATAACTTCTTAGTGTGCTGTGTATCCCTTGAGACATCTAAGTGTAGTGAAATTAGGTACATAACATGTAATTTAACAGTATTTTGTGTAATCCAATCAACCATCTAGAAACTTTGTAACCTCTTGATGGAATCATTGATTGTTCTCCATCAATTCATAGTCTTTAATTAATAAAATATGAATCTTGAATGATGAATATTAAAATATTGAAATCATATTAATTAAACTTCAGATTAAATAATTAATAATATGGAAATGAAAACTAACCACAATTTTGTATTTAGACCAACAATAAAATAAATAATTATACATTTAAATGTGACTGCTCTAATATCACTTGAAGGTTTCGAACACAAAAGAAGTGATTATTAGGAGAATAACCATAATGTTTTTTTCTATATTTGATGGATCATTATCCAATTTTTCAAGATTTAAATGTCATGACCAATAAAATTTTTACATCAAATATTGACATAGAAATCCGAGAACCTAGATAAGATCTTTTCATGATAAATTTACAAAAAAATTAAATTAGATTAGAAGAAAGAATAACTAATCTTAGGATCTTTCTTTGATGATGTTTTTGATCATTAGAAAAACCTTTTTCAGATTAGAGTAATTATGTAGGGAGGACCCAAATTAGAGCCCCTATATATGTGATCCACACATGGTCCTTTGATCATCAAACAACACTGATGGAATATCGGGTGCTAGCATAGTGGATCGATCGTCTTGTGTTGTTTCTATTAATCACTTAAAGTTCCTTCAGTCTTAAAGGATTCTATATTATTCTTATTATTCATTAGTGGATAATAGAAGGATGAATCTCGAGAGAAATTTTTTTCACCACAATTCTCAATTTTTGATTAACCCTACATAATAGATATAACTATCTATTTATAGAGTTAGAGCTTAGATTAAAATATTATTTAATTTCACAAGGACCCCTAAATAAATAATAAACCTTATCCAACCCCATGTCATATAATAATAATAATAATAATATTTTAGGGCATGTGTTATCTAGAACGATGATAGATATTATTTTACCATCTTGCAAATTAATATTTATCACCAGACATGATCTTTGTCTACTCATCTTCCTCCAAATTTATCGAATACCTGAATAAATATTTTTTAAATATTTATTCATAAATAAATATTATATTCATAGTCTGAAGAATAAATATTTATAAAATATTAAATAAATAAAATAGATATTCTATTCATAGTTTGATGAATAGATATTTATTAATTATTCATGTAATTAAATAAATTATTTTTTAATTAATAAATAATTATTTATTACCTTATGAAAATTTGTGATCAATAAATCACAAATAAAATTATTTCTCAATCTTTAGAATAATAATTATTGCAATAATGAAATTCAAATATAATTTAATTAAGATCAATAAAAAAAATTAATGTGTGGAACTCTAGGATTATTTATTATTGACATTAGGCGGGCTTGCCCGAAGTCCAAAATTAATGTCTAGAAATAGGTCAGGGCACACAAGATAAAGAAGTTAATGTCACAATTTTGAAAACCACACATGAAAACTTATTGTGTAATATGATCTCTTTATCTCATCAATAAGGTTTCACACTTGTGTCACCAACCTATATGATGGATACGTCTTTCTTTAACTATATGAAATAAACTCATTATTAAACCATGACCATGAAATTTAATGTAGAAGTTCCATTTTAATAAAAGTTTATATATATCAAATTACATTAATATGGAAGGGAAAAATCCTTCCTTGACTTATTAATTAATAACATGTCATTCATGATGCACCCAACATATCATACTTCTCACAAACATATGACATCATGGTTTTAGTCATCACATCAAAGTATACGAGTCATGAAAACTATCAATAATAACATTAAAGTCTAAGGACCATTACCCATGCTTAAATATAGGAATATATGATCACATATAAACATACAAAATTCCTACAGGTGGGTTTGTTCTCTTAATATCTCATCTTGGAGATTACAATGTGCGAAATTCATGAGAAGAAGTCTCATATGCTTATGAGTACTCACACTTGACATTCAACATTATTTGTGCCCTATCATAGTATGTTTTTTGACTGTTGAAATATATTTAAGAATATCAACATGAAATTTCAAGGTTATCATTACAACAGAGATATAATATGATCTTATTAATGATACAAATACCCTAGGACATTATTACATTAAATTTATAAAAAATAATGAAAAATGTGTAAAAATATGTTTCATTAATATTAAAATCTTTGAATATACATGAAATCAAAATTAAAAATAGTTGGTTGTATAATACTAAATTCAACAGACTCCCACTTAGACTAGAGTTAACAACCTATTACTTTTAGTCTGCAAGACCTCACATGATGATCTTGTTTCTATTGAGTTAAGGCTTTAGTCAAGGGGTATTCCACATTGTCTTCCTTGGATATTATAATCACTGTAACTTCACATATTTGAGAAAAACCCCTCAATATATGATACTTATGAAGTATGTGCTTCGTCTGCTCATGTGACCTTGGCTCATTTTCAAGTGCCACCGCTATAGTATGATCACACTAGAGTGTGGTAGGATCTTTACTTCTAGGTACCGTGTCAAGATATTATATGAAGTTTCATATCCAAACTAATTATTTATATATCTCATAAATCATAATATAATCGAACTCTTATGTAGAATCTATGATCACAAATTTATTTGAGCTTTTCTAGCCCATAACACCTCAATTTAGAGTAAAGTATCTTGTTTGTGATTTCAGAACATCTCAATCTATTTGGAAACTATCATATTTATATCCTCTATTGACTACTTCTTCATATACTCTATATAATAGGAACATATCCTTAGTAAAATTCAGATACATAAGGATAGTATTGACTACCATCCAATGGTGGTCACTCAGGACATCTTGATATCTTCTACCACACTTAAAGTGTAGATGACATCCAACCTAGTACATAGAATAACATACATGATTTATAGAATCACTAACATGTATAGATTCATTGGAATCCTTTGTCATTCCCCATATGTTTGATGACACATTTTCTTGGAAAGATGAATTCCATGTGAAATTGGCAATAATCACCTCTTAGATTGTTTCATGACAAATGTCTTCAGTATCTTTTCAATATATGTACCTTGACTTAGACTGAATAGCCTCTTAAGGCTATCAAAATGGACCTTTATCCCAATAATATATGATGATTTACCTAATTCTTTCATGGATAATCATGTATTATATCAGGATTTAACAGATTGTAAGACTGGTATTTCATTTCCAATAAGTAGTATGACATCAATGTAAAATATTAAGAAAATGACCGCACTCCCACTAAACCATTTATAGACATAAGGTTTAAATTCATTATTTATGAAACCAAATTCCATTATGGCTTCATCAAATGAAATAATCCATTACCTATATTCTTGTTTTAATACATAAATGGATCTTTGAAAATTTCATACTTTGTTAGAATCCTTTGGAAACACAAACCCTTAAGGTTGTGTCATATAGAATTCTTCTCAAAGGTTTCCGTTAAAGAATACTATTTTGAAATTAATTTTCCAAATCTCATATTATGGAAATATGCAATGGAAAGTATAATTCTGATAAATTTTAGCATTAAAAATGGTAAAAAGTTTTCATCATATTTTATGACTTGATTCTATTTGAAACCCTTTCTAACCATTCATGCCTTATATATACTGAATTTTACATCAATGTCTAGTTTCTTATTGAGTACCAACTTACCACCAATGATCATCCATTGGAGGATCTATCTAAATCTATACTTGGTTTTGGTTCATAGAATCCGTTTCAGAATTCATAGCTTCTTGACACTTGAAAACATCTGTGCCAATTACTACTTCCTTGTAGGTTACATGATCATTATTATCAACAAATAATGATTCACCATACCTAGTGATAATAAAACCATATCTTTTAGGTTATCTATCCTCTCTTATACTCCTATGAAGTACTTGTGTCTCCATAACTTCTTCTTTTATGGGGATTTGTTGAATTTTTTCTTGTTCCAACTCTTATGTATCTTGAGACCGGACTTTATCAAAGTCTATCTCACCCCCATTATTACATTTTTCTGTAATGGGTTGTATAGGTAATATCACCTTGTTTATTTGGGGTATCCTATAAAGGTACAATATGTTCCTTGGGGTGCAAGTTGGTTTCATGAAGAGGCCTTAACAAACACTTCAACTCCCCTCAGAAGTAAGTATAAAAACACATGTTTCTTTCCAATCCAAAATTGGCATGGAATAGTATTTGCTACATTAGTTGGAACTCAGTTTATTATGTACACTTTTGTGTCTAATGAATATCCCCAAAAGGATAACAGAAGACTCACATGAATCATCATTGACCTCCCCAAATCCAACTAGGTGTGGTTCCTCATTTCATTTGAATCATTCCATTGTGGTGTATAAAGAGGTGTGAGTTGGGATAGAATCGAAAACTCCCATAAATAATCAATGAAGTCTTGATTGAGATATTACATACCATGGTCTGAGTGGAGTTTTTTAATCTTCTTACTAATCTATTTCTCAACTTCATTCTTAAATTCTTTGAATCTATCAAAAGAATCTGACTTATAGGTCATTAAGTAGACATATCCATATCTACTAAAATCAATAGTAAAAGTTATGAAGTACAAGTACCCACCACTTTTTTCAATTTGAAATATCCTACACACATTGATATGAACCAATTAAAGAAGTTATTTTGACCTTTCACCTTTTCCACTAAATGGGGTTCTGATCATTTTTCCTTTTAAACATGTGTGACACACACCAAGTGGATTTATTTCAAAGGAATCCAAATATCCATATTGGTGTAATTTGTTCAAAATTATTTTTGTTTATATAAATTATCTAGTGATTTTATACTTGGGTGTGGTACAAGTCACATGAGTTAGTTTATTTATCTATTTCCATTACTTGGTTTGCACAATATAACTCATAAAGATTGTTATTTAAATATGACTTACCATAACATATGGTTACTTTATAAAATAAACAAAATTTATTCCCAAATTTAAAAATTAATACATCTCTATCAAGACTCGATATAGAAATAATGTTTTTGGTAATTGAATGAACATAATAAAAATCTTTTAAAACCAACCTCGTTCTCATAGAAAATGTAAGGTGGTAGTCCCCAATAGCCATGATAGAAAGTCTAGCTCCATTGGTAGATCATATATATACCTCCCGTTGGTCAATATTTCAAAATCTACTTGGTTCTATATTTAAATACATATGTTAGAAGCACATGCAGTATCTAATATCCAATTCATAGAAACATATAAATTACAATCGATAAAAAACACACCTAAAACTTCCCCTTGCTTCTTTTTGGGGGTGTGATTTTTCTTCTAGCGGCCCTTCTTTCTACCTGAGAAATAGATAAAATCATGTTCCCTTTATTTATCCTTGATCTTTTACTTCTTGGAAGGAAATTATAAAGAATATTTGGACTTTTATCTCTTCACCTATACTTTACTTCTATTCACCATAAGGATAGAAGACTCTTTACACTTTGTCTCCTTATCAAATTAGAAAAGAAAAGAGATAAGATTTATAATAAACTTATATATGTTTTTTTATATTTTAATTAAAAAAAAATCTAGATAATATTTTAATAATTAATTCAAGAATGTGATTGGTGAATATATTTTATAAAATTTAAACCCTATAACCTCTATATGCTAAATGTAGCCAATGAGTAAAAAACATGAGGCCTAGCTGGTGAAAATTCTTCAAGATTAATTAGAAAGAGAACCTTGGATATCTCAAACCATTCATGTTTATCTCTCTCCGAATATATACCACAGATATGCTGGATCATGCTATACCCATCCATTTCTTCATGTGAATTATGAGTTCATTAAACATGGATTAAAGAATTAAACACTGAACTTTTACCGCCTCTCAAAAGTGTTTATCATAGAGACAATAATATTTATCAATCACCTCCTATTCAAGTAGATTAGGTAGTGAAGATTATAGCACATAATATTTTTGTTCATGTCACAACACAACTCATTAGTGTCCAAAATATTCCTAGAAGTTACTACCAATAAGGATATGGTCTTTCTCCAAGATGGATCATAGGGATACTGTGGTTGATAAACTTTCTATTATTCTATAACTATACAATATTAGATTATTATTACTTCACTTGATTACAATTTATGGGATACATAACAACTTAAATTTTATTAAGTCTCCCAATATTTTATCAAGTCCCAAAATATCTCACCATTGGAGTTGAAAAGTCTAGTTGCTCAGACATTTTAGTGTAAAGGATCCATATTCCCCTTCTCATAACCCAAACATAGGCTCAGTAAATTACTTGAAGGTATTTAGGTATGAAGGTATTTTACAAATGAAGGTTTTTATATCCTTGATTTTTTGAGTGGATTCCCCAATATAGAAATCCTAAATTTGATTTCCTCAACACTTGCCTCCAAGTTACATCAAGTCCATCATGTGATACTTCTCTTGATGTAATTTGGTTATGTCAACCCAAAAATTTCATAATAACTCCATAATAAATATAAGTGTCCCAATGTGGGTTAGTCAAACACTTAGTTATATGGTTTTTATTCCTAGTCAAGTAATGTAAGTCTTGGTCTGACTTAATATTAAGTTGAGGGATTTATTTGTTATCAATAAAATTATCTTATTTTATCCTTTAAACATCATATTAATATTAAGTGGATTTTACTAAAGTGATTAACTATGTTTTGATAAAATATTTACCTATAATATATTTATTTATATTACATCTTTTCATATTAGTCCCTTTATTTATGTGATCATGGTCTTGTATGCATAAAATAAATAATATATAAGAAATAAATAAATGAATAAATAAATAAATAAATAAATAAATAAAAGATACTGTCATGAGATTATATAGTGGTTGATTTATTTAGAGAACAATAAATAAACCTTTGAGCCTATGGAAAAACTCCTTTTACTAGTCTTGGCATGATTTGAAGCATTCTACCTATCCACCTGTGTTTCACCTGGTTCGGTTTTGACTCAGTTTTACCTTGAACTACCTCCATGCACCTTGGGATACTCCTTTTATTACATATGTTTATAACTCACATATAAGAGAGGGGAACCAAACATAGGTACTATATAATAAAAGTGGTAGGTATGACATGAAAACCATCATTTTTAATTTAATAATATATAATTGAAAACCCATGAAATAAAATTAAATTAAATAAAAAAACACATATAGAAGTATTTTCAAAGAACATGATTGGTCATAAAAATGTAACAAGTAAGAAAAAGTAAAGTGGCTAACATTCACTTCAATTCATTATTTATTATAAAGATAAACATGCTTATATTAATTAATTAATTAATTAATTCCATTTATCTTAATGACCATACAAATTCTCTTGGAGATACCTATCATAAATTCTTTCATGAATAATAAAATGACATAACGAATAATTATATATAATTAAAATAAATTAATTGAGATTTTTTTAATTCTTTAAAACATTTATTATATAGTCAAACACATATGGTGCCAACAATGTAAGTAAGTTTTAATACTGTAACTAATTGTTTTAATGCAATTTAATTCTGTATTTTATTAGGAGACTACATGATGTGTACTCACAAGCTACAATATATGCTATTTAATTTCTTTATATTTGGGATAAATGTATAGGTCCTCAGCATGTATACCAGATGGATTTTAGGGCATGTACTAACCAACTACATGCCATGTATTCTGCTTGTCGTGTGTCGGTATAACCTAATAATTTCATCAGTGTGTTATTTGGATATGGGGAATTAATGAGTTACACACTATGTATGTTGGCTACACATCACATGTTTCATTAATTAGCTATGATCATGTGGTTAGAAACCATGTATTTAACTACACAGTTAGAATTAATCTCATCATTATACCATGTAGACTACATGATTTGTATCCTATCTACACGCTATATAGTCTGAAAAACAGTGTGTCAGGTTGTCCTGGTCAATGTAGGATGTAAAATAAATACTCAACATGTGATAAATTTTCATCACCTTATATATCCAATGACATATCCATATGCGGTGAATTTGGGTACATGACGTGTACCCTGACTACAATCTGTGTATCCCAATCAATCATCCAAAAACATTAGCACCTACCGATGATATCTATGATCATTATCTATCCATTATTAGCCTTAAAAAATATGAATTATGAATTATGAATATTAAAATGTTGATAGAATGTTAATTAAAATTTATATTAAATAATTAATAATCCAGAAATAAACACTAACCATAACTATGTATACAAATTAAAAATAAAATAACTAAATATAAATTTAAATGTGGCCACTCTGATACTACTTGAAGGTTTCAGATGCAGTAGAAGCGCTATTTAGGAAAATGACCATAAAGATATTTTTCATATTAGATGGATAATTTTATAATTGTAAAATATATAAACATCATGACCAATGAAATTTTTCCATTGAATATTGAAATAGAAATCCTGGAATCCAGAGATAACCATTTCATGATAAATTTATAATCAATTTAAATTAGATTAGAAGAAATAATACCTTGTATTGTGATATTTATTTGATGATGTTGTTGATCATCTAAAACACCCTTTTCAGATTACCATCATTGTATAGGGAGGATCCAAATTAGATCCCCTCTATAAATGATCCACACATAGTCCTTTGATCTTTAAATAACATTGATGGAACTTTGGGTACCAGCACGTTGGATTGATCGTCTTGTGTTATTCCTCTTGATCGCTTCATGTTCCTTTAGGATTAAAGTATTATCACTTATTCTTATCATTCTTGAGAGGATAAGAGAAGGAGGAATCTAGAGAGAAATGTGTTGTGCACCACAATTCTTAATTTTTGATTAACCCTACACAATAGACATAACTATCTATTTATAGAGTTAGAGGTTGGGTTAAAATATTATTTAAATAAAGAAGGTCCCTTAAATAATATAATAAATTTTATCTAACCCCATTTCATATAATAATAATAATATTATTTTATGGTAATGACTATCTAAAGAAAATATAAATATTATTTTACCATCTTGAAAATTAATATTTATCACTGGGAATGATATTGGCTCACTCATCCTCGATATTTATCGAAAACTAGAACAAATATTTATTTATGAATAAATTTTCAATTAATATCCTAGAGAATAAATATTTATTAAATATTTAATAAATAAAATAAATATTCTATTCATAGTCTAGCAAATAAATATTTATTAATTATTCATGTAATTAAATAAATTATTTATTAATGAATAAATAATTATTTATTACCTTGTTAATATTTGTGATCAATAAATCCTGAATTAAATTATTCCTCATTCTATAGTTTAATACTTATTCCAATAATTAAATTAAAATATAATTTAATTTAGATCAATGGAAATACTTAGTATGTGACCCTCAATGATTCTTTCTCATTGGCATTAGGCAGACTTTCCTAAAGTCCAAGATTATTGTCTTGTAATGGGTTAATACACCCAATAGAAAGAAGTTAATGTCGCAATGTTGAAAACCACACATGAATGATTAATTTTTAATATATCCCCTTTTTCACAATATCTCATCAAGTAAGTTGCACACTCGCATCACCAACCTATGTGCTTGATATGTATTTCTTTGAATATCTGAAATAAACTCATCATTACACCACGAACATGTAATTTATTGAGACAATTACATTTCAGTAAAAGTTACAAGATATAAACTTCCATTTATATGAAAGGGATAGATCCTTACTCAACTTATTAATTAATTACATGCTGTTCATGACACACCCAACACACCCTACTTCCTATGAAAATTTTTCATTACGGTTTTGGTTGTTACATTAAAGTATGTGAGTCATGATAAGTATTAGTAATAATATTAAAAACTAAGGACCATTAAAAATGATCATAGATAATAATATATGATAACACATAAACATATAGAATTTCTATAGGTGATACTATTCTCATAATATCCCATGTTGAAGATTACCAAGTGAAAACTTTATGAGAATAATTATCATATTCTTACGTGTACTTTCAACTAAAATTCAAAATTCTATGTGTAGTTTTATAGTATTTTATCCGACTCTAGAACTATATTTAATAATATCATCATGACATTTCAAGTTTCTCATCATAGTGGGGAACTGTTGTAACCTTATCAATGTGATAGATACTCTAAGTAATTATTACATTAAAATCATGTAGAATAATGAGAAATATGTAATAACATGTTTTATTAATATTCAAATATTCAAATATACATGTAATAAAAAGTAAAAACAATTGGTTCTAGAACACCAAATACAAATAAATCCATGTCTCGTAAACAATATAAAAGATCATCAATCATGCAACAAGGAGTTACAATTCACTAAGTAATAAATAGGAATCACCTGCCTTAGATGAAAAATACCTTAAGATCCATGAAACCCTAGACTTGTATCAAAAATCATGATCCAATCCATTAAAATCTAGCATCAAATTGATGAGATCATGATTATTCCATTCATGAATTGATATAAAAAAATCTATCACCCTAATACTAATCTACCATGATAGATCAAACCATAGAGAGGGAGAAAAAGAAAGAGATAGAAAGAGATAAATTCAAGAACTGATGAGATCATCAATACTTGAACTTAAGTTTGATATAGATTCAATCAATCCTAGAAAGAACTGTTTTTAGTGGATATGAATTGAAAAAACTCACAATACACCCCAATTATTCCAAAAATTCATTGTATGGTTTTAATGATGGTTTCAGGAGTCTAATAAAGGTTTTAAAATACAAATTGTGTAACTCATCTTGAAACACGTGAATAGTCTTCACAATCACATTTCTAACAATACATACTTCCCTCACTAAAAATACAAGTCCCATAGTTTATCTACATGGTCTAGATAACCACGTTTTTTAAATGTACTTATGCCTTTTACTCCTATTTATCCCTACATTTCTATTCATCATAACTAGTGAAATGTGTTTCCAACTATGCACTCTTCCCTATTTCCTCATGAAATCCAAATTTTAGCTTGAAAACCATAATAACTCAAAGGGAACTTACCTATTAGGTCATGGGTGTCACAATCCTCTCAACCATAAGACCTATCATTCCTAATAATTCTCTAGGATCCATTATCCATAAAAAAATAATGCTATTATTGACACATATAGTCTTATTTATCCCTAGTATCTTCATGAATTAGTCCATGTCATCACAAAACTCTCACCAAAAGAATAAAATATCCTCTTTAGATCTTCCCCTATTTTTTATTAATCCTCACTAGCCTTTCAATAAAGGTCGCATCTGATTCCAAATCAATTGCATTGAAGAAAAATACATGAGATAGATATAGTTTTCACTTATTCAACTAGGAAACATTGAACACATTGTGAACTAAAGCATACTTCAGTGGGAACTCAAAATAATAAGCCACATCACCAAACTGATCAACTGTATTGAATAAAAGCATATATCGAGGTGCCAACTTCTATTACTTCTGGAGTCTTTAATTTCCCAACTATAGTGAAACTCATAAAAAAGATTCTATCTCTAATAATAAAATACAATAGTAATTTTCACCAAAATAGGTCCCAATAGAGACATTTATCCTACTTTTATCCAACATAAAGGCATCTAACACAATATTCCACACAATGTTTCAAACAGAGCTATCTAAATCGATGTTTGATAACAATTTTTTGTAAAAAAATCCACCAAAGATACATGTTATTCCCATGATCTTTAGAAATCCATCTCATAAGCTCAAAGCATGTATTCTAAAAATTTTCTAGACCATTCTGATTTCCCATTGTCTATGTATGATATGAATTAATCATATTCTACTTAATAGCCATCAACTTTTGTAATCCTCTCAAAAATATTGAAATAAACCATGAATATCTATCTAACATGATAGTAATATGAACTACATGAAGTCTCAATAATTTCTTCATGTATAAATTTACATAGTCTTTTAATGATAACATATTATGAATTTTTAAATAGTTTTTTGAATTTATGAGCTGATCTATAATCATCCAAATAGTTATAACCCGAGAGGCACCCTGGGGGGATCAAGGGGGGTGTTTCCCAACTCAATTTTTTCATTCACCCAATCATAACTTTTTTGGATCTTTTTTTCATGTTAGTAGGAAATATAATTCAACCTATTGATCAATTAATTTCTCAGATTTTTACACTGAATCTTAATAATGAATGAAGAAATTTAAAACACACAACACATTGAGGTTTTACATGGTTCACCCACTCTGAGATACATCCATGAAGAATATATTTAGTATTATTCTGGTGTACCAAAAATCCACTATAAAATCACTGTTTTTGTAGATATAATATTTGTGTGAAGTCACTTCTCACCAAGTATCATTGCCTATATAATTTTGGTAAAGTCACTCCACACCATGTATCAATACCTATAAAATGTTTTAATGAATAGATTACTACCTCCCAAGAGTCATTACCATATCCCCCCTAATGTACTATTCCAGGAGATATCCGTTTATAGACTTATAGGTCTCTTAATATAGATATAATCAACTTCTTGTGAGAATAAATGAATCTTTGACCTTTAAAAAAACTTCTTATCAACACTAAAATTTTCCAAGGAAAGAATAACTTAAAAATACGATTCATAATTAATAAGATTCATATTCACTTCCTATAACTAGATATATCATTGATAATTTATATGATAGGTTTTTTAGGATCATCATATGACCAATTAAATGTAATAAACTCATAATAATTCCTCTTGTATCATCAAAAAATAAACATGAAATGAGAAGAACATGAAATATAAATAGTTGTACCTAAATCATAATAAACCCCATCTTCTACTCTTAAATGGATTATGATTAATTAGAATAACCTAGTGATGTAAAATAGAATCTCACCACTACATGTAATACACCAATCACTATAATCCTCATTTATAACTATAGGAACCCCAAACTCCAAAGGTGTTCTAGAAACTTCACCCCAGTGATAAATGGAGAATTTTTCTAAAGAGATACTTGATTGTGGTTTATATATATCACACACCATTGGAAGAAGGATATACATGTTATAGTTAGTTCCCTAGAACTAACTAAATTTATTTTTTTTGATTACCATAATATTAAAAAATATTTTGTCACCTGATGAGTTTTCTTCCACACAACATTAATGTGATAATATCCTTGGATTATTTGTCACATCGAAAGGGTATAAAATTTCTATTCTATAATTAGAACCTTGAAGTGTTATAGACATATTATTAAGCATATTTCTTATGGTTTGGATAAAATCTATCTGATAGGAAAAAAATGATGTTTGACTATCTGTTTCATGGGGATCATAATGCATCAATATTTTTTCTGATGAAGTTTTCTCTTAGAAATATCCAAGAAGGGAGATTATAATGATAGAACCACTAATAGTAATTCCACATATTATATGTTTCATTGGATATTATTATCTATACATGTGTGTATTGTTCCATAAACTTGAGATTATTATTAATGTATATCATGAATAACATACTTTGATGTATTTATAAAGACTATAATGACATATGCTTGTATAAAGGTACGATACGTTGGGTGCTTCATAAATGATATGACATTGATTAAATAAGTCAAGAAAAGACTTTCCACTTTTGAGTTAATAAAATAATATTTCTTAGGCCCTTTTATTGAAATGGAACCATCTGATTAAGTCCATTTCCATGGAAGTTTTTCAAAAATTTCATTTCAAATATTCAAAGAAATGCATATTAATCATATAGTTTGATGGAATAAGTATGAAACTTGTAACATCCACTGATCAAAGACCATAATACTAGTGTCTTAGTTAGTATCATCTCATGAACTTAGGTGCGCCTACCCATATACCAGAAGGCACTGACTAGCAGTGATGGTCTAAGGTATTACCTTGGGGAGATTATACCCTCACATTAGAGTAAAATCATAATAGTTAAAAAATGTGACACATAATCACACAATCATACCCCCCATATGATCACCCATTTGTCTGATCACATATACAAAATAAACAAAAGAAAAAAAATACATAAGAGGATTTACTATCATCCCCATGCCTTACTCTATCCCTATATCTAATCCCCACCAAAGATATCAAACCGAAAAATACAATCTTGGGCCTCTACCTTACATGAATTTATGAATAATGATGCCTTCTCAGGTACCAAAGTGCAAGGGATGACTGAAAATAGTGTGAGTAAAACTAAGTAGGCCACTACCAATGACATCCCTAAAATAACTAATATATACATTGTATACACATGTGATTTGCTAAAAATAATAATAAAATCATTGCATGTAATAAAATAAATCACTTTTGATCCTCGAGTTCTAACGTGACACCCAAGGTAAACCTTACCCACTTTTTCCAATGTTAGAGTGTATTTGATCCAAATTAAATCATTATAAACCTAGGTTCATACATGCTACCTACCCTAGAAACATATATCACACCACATCATTAAGAACCCTTGGGAAGACTCTCCCCACCTTGGAATTAGGTAACACATCCTCAAGAAACTCGGCGGGTATACCCACTCCCTTCTTGGAAACATATTTCATATCATCAGGAAACTCAAGGTCACACCGACACCCTATTTAGAAACAAATATCAGATCATCCAAAAACTTGGGGGCATACCCTCTCCTCATCAGAAACACATCACATATCATCCATAAACTTAGGGGCATGCCTACTCCCCATCAGGAAACACATTTCATATTACCTAGAACTCAGGGTAATACACACTCCATACCCCTGAATCACATATAATACCATCATGTAACTCGGGTGTGTACCCAATACCCACCTAGAAACATATATCGCATTATGGAATTAAAGCCCCATGACAGAGTCACATTATATATCCAAGAATTAACACCCCACATGTATTACCATAATCTGTCATCCTCACATGGGTGGGATACATACCTAACCTTTCCACACATATCTTATGATAACCCATCAATCATACAACCTAAACTCATAACTCAAATCCTAGTCCACGCCTCGAAGCACATCTCATCATTGAACCATCTTCAGAGGCTGATTCCCCTCAAGAACATATTAGTAAAAAAAGTTCATCATTTCATTCCCATAAACATCCTTATCTCACCCAAATGAGGATCTACTAGGGTATTTAAGACCCATCCTATCCTCTACTCACTTGCATTAATCCATATATAACATCAACAATGTTCTGAAAACCTGTAATCTTTATCCAAACCTATACCCAAGATGTTGGTACAAAAAATATTCAAAATTCAGTATCATAACTTAGTCCTACTACTCAGGGACTATTCAAACCTAACACACACCAATACCCTTATAATATTTATGCTAAGTTCTTTGATAATTCCCTTGATCCTTACTAGTTCCATCTCACATCTCCCTTAGGATATATCTTGACCCATCAACTAGAGGAAAACCTCATTCCACCCCACATATAGTCCTTTATGATTTATTCCCCTATTTTAACCCACTAAGGATCTAGGCCACCCTCACAGGGTGTTCCCATTTCAAAAGATATTTATGGCCGCATCACTGCCAAAACTAGGAATAAACCTCTCATACCAACCCAACTGGACTTAAGAAATTAAGCTAGACTATGTGCACAAAACCTCAAACCCAAGGACCCATAATTATACACTTTTTTCATTAATTTAACTTAATTAACACCCCTATGGGATCCATTTATCTCATAACAGACATTTATAATCAATCCCCCAACCATCAGTGGCCGAGGAACCAAGCTAGGGGTCATGGGTCCATCGTGACTCTTAACACTTTGTTCATTTCATAGAAATTTAATTAAAAAAATTCATTTTAAATGTAAGTTCAATCATCTGTAGTGTTGAGACTACATATCACATGCTACATCACACAATAATAAACTTTAGTGAGACATTTAGGGACCACCTACCTCATACATGGATTCACCCCCTTTAAACAAGATCATACATTACCACCCAAGCTCTTCCAAGCCTGATCCAATCTTGTATTAATACTCAAGATCCTATATCAAGACATAAAACCCAAAAAAAATTAGTACAAATATTTTTAATTAATTATAATATTTAATTAAAATTGGAATAATTTCCTAAAAACTCACCCGAGCTTCTCGCTGTATTAAAACCATAACTAACCGCACCTGGAAGGTCCATGGAATACCCCTGACACCCTCATGAGTAAAAGATATATCAATCAACGCCCAGTCTTCCACCAATTTCATACAATTTATTAAAAAACCCTAGATAAATTAGGGTATCATCTTACCTTAATTTAAATAATAAAATAAGGCATGTATTGCTCATCATGAGGTGTATTCTATCCACGTTGAACAAAAAAAATCAATACGAGATGATTTCAATATGATCTAGTAAAATTTTCAATGAAACCCTAACCCAAATAGTACCAAATTAGAGGTTACAAATGTAAAAAATAATATAAATAAAGGAAGGGTGGAACTCGCCTCAAATATCCATCGAATTCCTAAGAAACCACCCCTTTATAAGGGGATTCAAATGAGAGGGACCAAGAAAGGATCTCCTTCGAGCTCCTCTAGTCCGATTGTATGAGAGGGATGGAAAGAGAGGACCAAACTTTTAGAATTTGAGGGGGAAATGAAAAATTCACAATTTTTTTATAAATTTTTAGTTTCTACAACCCCTCACATAGTTTGGCTCCATGGTGTACAAAATCATGTTCCAACCATGAAACATGATTTGGAATTTTTTTTGAATCACACATGATAGAATCATACTGTTTACTATAATCCTACATAATTCATGCACATCAAATCTAAGTGAAAAACCACCCCATATAGTTTTATTTAGTCACCCACACAGTTTTCTGTAACTATTTAGTGACTTTGCATTGGGGTAAAACCCTTACAAAAAGTCAAAACTTCAACCTAAAGGTCCTAAACTTCATCTGAGCACCTGGAACACCACTCAATACACAATACATATTAAATAAAATCTCCTCAAGATGCTCTAACTCTCAAAATTTTGATTCTCAAAACTTCCCTTGCTTAGAGGTTAAAAATTAAAATTCCTTATGAATTTCACAACCCATAAAGATGCGGATCATTAAAGCTTCCCTATCAAAACACTTATAATTCCTGAGATGTTTTGGTAGTTCTTAAATCACCAGTATTAACCTATATTAGTCTTTAATTCACCATTAACTTGCCAAATTTTACCTCTAAACATTGAACAAGATTATACTATAAAACTCTAAACCCAAGGATCACAATTCTCCAAAACCCGAGCCACCTTCTCATCACTATTTCCAATACATATATGATACTCAAATTCACTCATCTTCCATGAGACACACAAGTTACATTGAAAGAATAATTTTAAATATTATGGTGATATTCACCATAAGGCTCTGCTCATAAAGTACAATTTTGAACCATGGTGCTGTCCACCATAGTAATAGCCTTCTAAAAAATCACTCTCAATGGTCCATCAACACGATCGATGCAGTTTCCACCTCATTGCATCCCAATTCCATGAAAACACACCATTAAGTCCTCTTTATATTGAATTTTCTTGAAAATTATCAACTACACCTGCCTACATGCTATCTCATCACTTGATCAGATGTCTAAATCCTTTGAATAATCACAAGATCACCCAAATACCCACACCAAAGTTTGAACCCAACACTCAGTGTAATTACATGGTTGGATCCATGACTAATCAAACCATCCCTAATTATCTCACCATGATAATTGACACACCACTGATCCAAATCACTCTCAAATCACTTCCAAATCCATCCTGAGTCTAATGTCACACATAAAATCCATTTAATACCACATTGAAATCTTGATTCTGATATTTAATAAGGAATCATATCACATTGGATCTTCCCTTAAACCAACATCTCAGTGCCATATTAATTTTCCACCAACTAATCTCATTACATCCAGGACCCTACCAACACAAGGGTTATACCTCCACAACTTGCAAGATTCTTCCCACTATAAGATTATCCTTATCATCATCCCATTAAACTGAACACCTTATATCCATAGCTCACACTCCTTCCATTAATGCATGAAATAAATAGACCTGACAGTCTCATTCATACATGAGTGACAATGTAAAAACACTAATCTCTACTTATTTATAGATCACCAGGAACAACATCCACAACATCCAAAAAAATACATCTACAATGAGGGTCACACTATCTATGACCAACAATACTCTCCATAACATGGATTTAATCATATCGCTCCTTGAGAATAATGCTCTACAACTCCAATATCACACAAGTGTTACTCCTCTTGAGCCAAACTAACCCATAATTTCAACCTTGTACACTATCAATACATGATATAATCATTTGTTATAGATGTAAAAACTCCCATTTTCAACAAAACTCCAAGATTCCATCCTCACAAGCATCCACCAAACCGATCAGTTCTCAACCTGCACTATTCCACTCACAAATTCAAAACCAAATAAGCACTGTGTGTAATTATAAATAAATATTACCTCATGAATAAAGACATATTCTAAAACTCCATGACAATTATCACTCTCCTCTATCCAAAAATAGTGATACACCAAAACCCCTTCCACTAGTTCTTGTATATTATTCATCTCAATCTCATCGAAATCCAATAGGTGTATGATCCCATATTGTTGAGTCAGAAGTCTTAATTCTTAATTTTACATTCCTTTAGTTTTGGAAATCACAAACAACTTATGTAAAAATATATTTACTAAATTTTTATATCCCAAGTGTTTTAATACGTTTTTTATAAAATATTACCTTATACTATACATAGAAACGTTTCTAATGTATTATGAATATAAAATTTCTTTACTCAAACTATTTTGTCAGAATGAAAGTAAGTTTAATAAATTGGACTAACCTATGGTATGACCAGTGGTTATAATTATGTCATGTCTATTAGACTGAAAAAATTCATGACCATTGGATCGACCTTGGTACTGATACATCAAACCGACACTCATCATGTTTATCGGATTGGAAATTAATAAGTAAGTCTATCAGAATATAAAAAAGTATATAATTGAAATATATGGACTTGTTTATATCATAAAGAATAAAAAATATCATTGCAACAACACTAAAGAAAATGAAGTCATACATTCAGTTATTTTCAGGCTTTTAAGTGCAAGCTGTCTGAGGCCATTGAAACTAAATACGAAATATGACCATTGGGAGATCACCCATAAATAATTGGTCATTTGTAGAGTTAGGATATGATAAATTTTTTCAACTTAATTATTATAAATATTTCTTAGCATGAACTAATCATTATTAGTCTTTTTAATAATTTAGAGAGTTATATTTCTAAGGAATCCTTTTCAGGGTTGTTTTCTTTAGAATGATTTTCTCTTGTATTTGGCATCTGATCATTGTACCGGTAGAGGGATTATGAGGATAAAATGATGGTGAATTTGATACATTAGATCAAGGGATTTTGTGGCTAAGAAGATAGATTCTCATCATCATATCACTACAAGAAAACTACCGTTTAGCGGCGGTTTTTTCGCAGCGGTTTTTAAAACCGCCGTGAAATGCGTTTCGGGCCGCCATTTCGCTGCGGTTTTTAAACCACCGCGAAAAAACCGCCGCGAAATGCCAATTTTTTTTTAAATTTTATTCTTGGATTAGCGGCAGTTTTTTAAAAAACTACCGCAAAATAGCGGCAGTTTCGGTAAAACCACCGCAAAATGAAATGAAAAAATAAAAAAACACAAGAAACCTCAAAATCACTAAAACAACCATAACTTTTGATCCGGGCGTCCGTTGAAGCACCACGACCAGTCAAATAGAAGATCATGAAGAGATATAGAGGTACATATAATCAAAACCGTGAGACAGTCTAAGGTGCAGAAGATATTATAGTTATAAGAAAGTTGAAAAAAGTTCTCCAACTTCAAATGGCCATAACTTTCGCTACGGGTGTCCGTTTGGGCTTTACCACATATCAAATCGAAGCCAGTGAAGAGAGCTACACACCAATTCAACACAAGCAAGATTCTGTTGTGTTTTTCGACCCCAAAAACCCCTCCAAAGGCCCCCAAAACCCCGTTTCCCTCAATGATGTCCCGTCGAACTTGTCTTCAAACAGACCTAACTTTCGATCCGCGTGTCAGTTCGGCCTGCTCCACCTGCCAGATCATAGCTCATTCCATGAGCTTCAGTTTGACTGGTCATGGCATCCACATGCACTCCTAGATCATATGTTATGACCTTTTTAGTTGGTATCAGGTTTGTTATGTTTTTCAATGCCTCGTTTCTAGCACCCGTTCCCCGTCAGCTTTTTTTTAAATGGTCATAACTTCCGATCTGCCTGTCCTTTCGGACTCTTTCACCTTTCAGGTCGAAGATCATTTCAGGATCTTTGATTTGACAGGTCGCAGATCTAAAATGGACTCTCGGATCATAAGTTATCTCCGTTAATGTGAGTCCAATGTTTTTGTCTCTTTATGACCGTTTTGACAGGTTTTAACGGTTGCTCCATTTATTACTGTTTATTTGGGTTTCAATGACTTTTTATCTTTATCAATGGGTTTTTATGGGTTATTATGTTGATTATGTTGAATTATTAAGGAGTTTTCCAGAGTTGTCATGAGTTTTCATGCGTTCTCATTCTTTCTAATGCCTCATTCTTCATATGCTTCTCCATCATTTTTCATGCATTTTCATGATTTTTCATCCCTTATCACGTCTTTTCATACTTTTTCATATGTTTCCTTTATTATTTATTATTTATTATTTATTATTTATTATTTATAATATACTTTAATTTATTTATTATCTATTATTTGTAACTGGTTCTTTATTATTTATTATTTATTATTTATATTTATTAATTATTTATGTTTATTAATTATTTATTATTTATTATTTATATTTATTTATTAGTTATTATTTATTAGTTATTATTTATTATTTATTATTTATTATTTATTATTTATATTTATTTATTATTTATTATTTATATTTATTTATTATTTATTATTTATATTTATTTATTATTTATTATTTATTATTTATTATTTATTATTTATATTTATTTATTATTTATTATTTATTATTTATTATTTAATATTTATTATTCATTATTGATTATTGATTATTGATTATTAATTATTTATATTTATTAATTATTTATATTTATTTATTATTAATTATTAATTATTTATATTTATTTATTATTTATTATTTATATTTATTAATTATTAATTATTAATTATTTATTACTTATATTTATTTATTATTTATTATTTATTATTTATATTTATTTATTATTTAATATTTAATATTTAATATTTAATATTTAATATTTAATATTTAATATTTATATTTATCTATTTATTATTTATTATTTATTATTTATTATTTATTATTTAATATTTATTATTCATTATTGATTATTTATTATTCATTAATTATTATTTATTATTTATATCTATTATTTATTATTTATATCTATTATGTATTTATTATTTATTATTTATTATTTATTATTTATTATTTATTATTTATATCTGTTATTTATTATTTATTATTTATTATTTATATCTATTACGTATTTATTATTTATTATTTATTATTTATTATTTATTATTCCTTATTTACTATTTATTATTTATTATTTATTATTATTGAGTTTATATCTATTATTTATGTATTATTTGTTTTTTCAATTAATATATATAAGTATATTAAATTCTGTTTATTAACCACATGGCGAGCTTGCTGGAGTGGTAAAGTCTTTGGAAAATATGCAAGAGGTTAGGGGTTCAAATCTCACCAAACGCAGAATTTCTTTATATTGCATGGGCATTCATGTGCATGTGCATGTGCATGTGCATGGGATGTGCATGCATGGATAAATAAAGTAAATAAAATAATATGAAATAAATAAATAAATAAAATAAATATGAAATAAAATAAATAAATAAAATAAATACGAAAGAAAATAAATAAAAAATAAATATGAAATAAAAAAAATAAAAAATAATACGAAATAAAATAAATAAATAAAATAAATAAATAAATAAATAAATAAATACGAAAAATAAAATAAATAAATAAATAAATAAATATGAAAAATAAATAAATAAAATAAATATATAAAATAAATAGATAAAATAAATATATAAAATAAATAGATAAAATAAATACATAAATAAATAAAATAAAATAATTAAATAAATAAATAAATAAATAAATATGAAAAATAAATAAATAAAATAAATACGAAATAAATAAATAAATAAATACGAAAAGTAAATAAATAAATAAATAAATAAATAAATAAATAAATAAATAAATAAATAAATAAATAAATAAATAAATAAATAAATAAATAAATAAATAAATAAATAAATAAATAAATAAATATATAAAATTAAAAATAAAAAAAATAAAAAAAATAAAAAAAATAAAAAAAATAAAAAAAATAAAAAAAATAAAAAAAATAAAAAAAAATAAAAAAAATAAAAAAACCGCCGCTAAATCATTTAGAGGCGGTTTAAACCACCACTAAAAAACCACCGCGAAACGTTCTACGACAGTTTTGAAAACCGCCGCGAATAGTTTCCCGACACACGATTTCGCGGTGGTTTTTCAAAACCGTCGCCAATCGATTTAGCGACGGTTTAAACCGCCACGAAATGAAAAAAAACCGCTGCTAAATGCCTTTTTTGCCGTAGTGTATCAAGGGTTTCTAATAATAGTAAGAAAAATATTATTATGATCATCATATCGAGGGCTTTCTTGGTAAGGAAATAGAAAACTTTACAGGAGGTATAAAACTATGAATAACTTTAGTCAAGGTTTTTTTACTACCTTTACTCTTAAGGTTAAAAGAATGATTTCTTTTAATGTATCTTGTGAGTTATTCTTATGTTTATAAGCTATTTATTTATTGTTTGTACAAGATTTAAATTTTTCACTATGAATTGTTTATAAATTACGTTATTATAATTATATTTCTAGAAAAACTTTTATCGGTTTGTCGTTGATATAGATAAAACATATTTTGATATAAAAAAACAATCTATGATTTTGATTCTAACACTCTAATCACCAGAACATCTATAATTCCAATCATTTTACTTAAAGAGGATTTGTGTTGTTGTTTAGTTTAATTTTTTTAAACTAAACTTCAACCCCCTATTGTATACCATTAAAAACACTTTCGATCTAACAATTGGTATCAGATATGGTTCTACTATTTAGACTTGCTGAGTTTTTACTTATTCTATCAAATGAAAGTTGTTAAAGTTTTGTTTTAAACATATTTTTTATAATTTTTTTACACTAACGTGTATTTTAGAAAAAGAGTTTCTATTATTTTAATATGGAAGGGTTAAGTATTGGAACCCTTGAAATCTAAATCCTAGTAAACCTCCAATTTTTGATGGTAATGATTATGAGTACTGGAGAGATCAGATGAAAACTTTTTTTTAAAACTGGAGTTGATAAATTTTTAATTAATATTGGCAATTACATGATTCTTGATAAGGATGTTACCACTTTTACAAATAAAGAGAAGTTAGATTATCAACTTAATTATAGAGTAAGAATTTCTCTATTGTGTTCCATGAATAGAAATATATATAGTCAAATTTTATCTCTAAATCTAATAAAAGTATCTAGAAGAAGTTATAAGTCATGCATTTTGGTACTTCAACAATTATTGAAATAAGAAGATCTATACTTTTTGCTAACTATCAAGGATTTTATTTTCTACCTGGTGAGACAGTTTCCAAGATACACCAAATTTTTATGACTATTATCAATAGTTCACAATCTATTATAGAGAAAGGTCTTGATGATAATATTTTTTTTGAAAATATTATAGATATAATGAAAAATATTTGGGAATCTAAATGAACTGTTGTGGATGACACAAGGAAGATAATGAATCTAAATATTGATGATATTATTGGTACCCTCATTCAATATGAAGTAATATTAAATAGAGATGTTGAAAAGGATAAAAAAAATTGTGGAGTTTATTTTGCAATAACTTCAAATGTTCCTATCAATGTTCAGTTAGAAGAGAAAGTGGTAAAGTCTACAAAGAAGAGGAAAGTTGTTATTGAATCTGATTCTAGTTCACTAGGACCTTCTAAAAATGAATTGGAAAATCTTTCTCAAAGGATAAAAAGGGTAGTTGTAAAGAAATATTTACAATCCATATATAAAAATCATCATAAGGATAAAATTGAAAAAATGATTATAAGTTTATTTTTTATGAATGTAAAAAGGCAGGATATATTTGACCTGATTGTCCTAAGCTCAAAAGGAAAGATAGAAAGGAAAGAAATTCATATAGAAATGCTATGAAGTATTATAAGTCAAATTTCAAGAAATATCTAAAATATTATGACACTTGGAGTTATAGTGGGGTAGATATATGTTCAAAAATTTCTTCAGACAATAATAATTTCAGATAGAGGAATGTTGGACTTTTTACATAAATACCTCATATAAACAAATGTTTAATGGCCATGGTACACATTGTTGAATCTCTTAAAAATATTTCTTTGAATGAAAAATATCCTGAAGATAAAAAAATATACATCTTCTGATTAATAATCTTCCTTAGCATATGATATTAATCTACCTAGTTATGAAGAGGTTTCTAGGTTTTCTAAAATTTTGGAAAATAAAAATTATAAATTTTATAAAAAACTGGATAATTCCAAAGAAAAATTTTCAAAGGCAGATTCAATAATTACCCTTTTAAATAATAAAATATCATATCTTTATAAATATCATGATATGATCTTTTTGAAAAAGATACTATTTAAAAAGATCTTGTGAATATTAGTTTTGAGAAATCTAAATTATAAAATGATTTTTTAAAAATTAGTTATTATACTATTACCAATGAGGAGAAAAACACAGTTGTGAAACTAAAATATAAAATATCTAGTTTGAAGAAACTTCTATCCAAGTTTACCTCTAGGAATGAGAAATTTGATAAGATGTAAAAATGAATTTGACCTCAAAATAATATTTTTGGAATGGGTTATACAAATCAACAAACTATTTTTAAGAAAAAATATTTTATTCATTAAAGTGATCCATTTTTCACAAAGTTTCAAGGTGTTAGTCATTGGAAAAAATATTATTCTTTAAATAGAGTTCAATATTTAAGTTTTTATAAAGATTATTTTTATAAAGGAATTAAATTTTATCAATGAAGTAATGTTGAAAAAATGTGGTTACCCAAAATCTTATTTTATAATAATACCAAGCCCAAGAAGGGTTGGGTTCTAAAAAACTAATTTCTTTGTTTTTATGAAATGAAATAAAGTACTAAAAAAATATTTGGTATGTGGATAGTAGTTTATCTTGAAATATGATTGGAAATAAATATTTCTTTAATAAGATTATCAAGATGAAAAGTGGAAAAGTAACTTTCAGAGATAATGCTAAAGGTGAAATCATTTGTATAGGTAACATTATTATTCTTGGAAAACCATTAATTTAAAATGTTTTATTTGTTATAGGATTAATCATAACCTTATAAGAATAATTCAATTATGTAATGAAGGCTATCTTTTGAGATTTAGAAATGATAAATGTACTATATATAGTTCAAAATATGAGTTTAATATTTTTGTTATTTGTCATGAGAATGTTTAAACTATAAACTTAGAAGAAATTAGGAGCCAAGAATTACCTTGTCTTAGTGAAATGGAAGATCACTCTTGATTATAGAATAGAAGGTTAGGATACTATAACCATATAAATTTATCTAAGTTGACTAAGAAAGTACTTGTTAAGGATCTACGAGTACTTAAGTTTGATTCTTCAAAATTTTATGATCATTATTAATATGGTAAGAAATATAAGTCAAGTTTTAAATTTATTAGTTAAGTCTAAACTTTTGATGATTTATAGTTAGCGCACATGGAATTATTTTTTTCCTTCACAAACTAGAATTATTGGTGGAAAATACTATGTGTATGTCTTAGTTAATGATTATATATTTTCTTATAATTGTTTTTGAATATTTTCATTATTGAAAAACCTTTTTATACAAATTCATAAATGAGAAAAACCTCTCCTTGATAATTATTTGTAGTGATCATGGTGAAGAATTTGAAAATTATGATTTTTAATCTTTTTTATAGTAATAAATTTATTGAACATAACTTTTCAGTACCTATAACCCCATAGTAGAATGGCGTAGTTGAAAGAAGAAATAGAGTTCTTTAGGCAATTAGTAGAACCATGTTGAGTGAATATTCAGTTTCTAAATTTTTTGGGCTGAAACGGTTAGTACTTCCAATTATACTATAAATAAAGTTTTAATTATACCTTTTATTAATAAAAATTCTTATGAGTTTTGGATAGGAACAAAACCAAAAGTTTATTACTTAAAAGTATTTGGATACAAAGTATTAATTTTTAATTCTAAAGATAATTTACATTAGTTTACACCCAAATATGATGAATGAATATTTTTAGGTTATTCCAAAACTAGTAAGAATTATAGAGTTTTTAATAAAAATTATTATACTGTTGATGAAATGGTTTATGTTAATTTTTATGAAACATATCCTTTTGTTTTCAAACAACCTCAACCTATATCCACAGATGTTATTTCTAAAATTGATTTTCAACCTATAGTAGAGAATACATCTCATAAAAAATAATACAAGACTACGTTTATATTATTATTCCTTATTAATATTTTTAACCAATTATTGAAAAGCATATTTATGAAAACACAAGAAATTAGTTTTTTCCTAGGAATAATCCTAGTGACAATATCCTTGGTGATGTAGATCAATCGATTAAGACTAGAAGTTATTTGAGAAATATAATTGAACATCTAGAATTTTTTCCCAATTTAAACCTAAGAATCCTAATTATGATTTAGGTAATAAATATGGGATAAAATCTATTCTATATAAACTCAATGATTTTGAAAGAAACCAAGTATAGAGTTTGGTTGAATGACCTTAATAAACTTCTATAATTAGTGTAAAATGGGGTTTTCAGAATAAATGTGATGAAAATGGAATAATAGTTATAAATAAGTATAGAATTTTTGCTAAGGGTTATAACCAATACTAAGGAATATACTATAAATAAACCTATGTACCATTAACAAAATTTGAAGCTATTTGGATAATTTTATCCTTTGTATCATTCTTTAATTTCAAACTATTTAAAATGGATGTGAAGTTTGATTTCCTTAATGGATATGTTCAGAAGGATGCTTATGTATAAAAACCACCTAGTTTTGAAAATAAAATACATCTAGAACATATTTATAAACTTACCAATGAAATTTATGGACTTAAACAAGACCTTAGATCTTGTTATGATAGGTTTAGTAGATATTTGTTACAAAAAAATTTATTAAGGGAGTTATGGATTCAACTCTTTTTATAAAATAAGTTAATAAAAACATTATTATTTTAAAAATATATGTTTATGAAATTATGTTTGGTTTAACTAAAAAATGTTTAATAGATTAATTTTTTAGATCTTATGAAATCTGAGTTTAAAATGAGTATGATGGGTGAGTTAACATACTTTCTAGGTTTTCAAATTACACAAAAACCTAAAGTAAATTTTATATCTCAATATAATTATATAAAATATATTATTAAAAAATCTAGGTATGGCAACACTAAAAGTGTTAGTACTCCCATTGGTACCTCCAATACTTTAGATCTTGATGAATCTAGGAAACCAGTTTTTTAGAAAACTTTTATAGGTATGATTGGAAGCTTACTTTACTTAACAACTAATCATCCTGATTTAATGTTTTTAGTATTCTTATGTTCTAGATATCAAAACAAGCGAAAATAATCATATCTTATAGATGTTAAATTAATTTTTATCTATATTAAGAGAACTATGTATTTAGGTTTATTCTATTCTTCTAGAAATAATTTTTAACTAAACAGTTTTTCAGATACTAAATTTGGTGGTTATAGAATGGATAGGAAAAGCACATTTATAACATGTCATTTCTTAGATGACTTTTTATTTTCTTGGTCTTGTAAAAAACAATACTCAGTAGAACTTTCCACTAATAAAGTTGAATATGTGGAAATGAGAAGTTGTTGTGCTCAATTATTGTAGATGAAACACACACTCATAGACTATGGCATGAGTTTTAATAAAATGAAAATACATTGTGACAACACAAGTGACATTGATCTATATAAAAACCCAGAACATCACCCAAGTGATAAACACATAGATATAAGACACCATTTTCTTCAGGATCACACATTTAAATAAGATATTATTTTATAATTCATCATAATGCAAGAATAAATTGCTGATATTTTTATAAAACCCCTTACTTATGATAGATTTGAATATATTAAACAAAAGATAGGAATGATCAATGTCAATTGATTATTCATATATACTTATTTTTTACCAATCTGTTTATATTAATATATTCCTTTTAATATGGGGTATATATGTTTGTTATTTTTCTAAAATCTATTTTTTTTCTAAAAATTTTAAGTTTTATAAAAATTTGTAGTTCTAATACCAACTTTTCAAACTCAAAAACTTTAAAATTTTTTTTGGAGTCATTATTTTTCTTAACAGAATCTTAAAACTCAAAATGTTTTATAAAATTTTTCCAGACCTAAAATTTTCTAGACTCAAAATTTATTAAAAACACTTTTAGATAATGTTTTTATTATCATAATCAGTTTTTGTAAAAAAAATTTTGTAATCAATTTTTATTATAAAATGATTGTAATTAATTTTTGTCATAAAAATATCACAATTTTTTTATGTTATAAAAACCAAGAAGAATAGGTTATTCATACTGATGAAACTTTCTACTCAAAGTGGTATTACTATTTTTTTTTCACTTATCCTTTACTTAAGTTTATATTTATTTTTGAACTTATTTTTTCGTTTTGATAATTTTGATAAGTTTTTAAACTTAAAAGGTTTTCTTATCAGAATATCATATATTACGATATAAATTTTTCTTAAAATTTTTAGAGTTCAAAATTACGTTTAAAACTTTTTTTGATTAAATTTTGACTGTTAAATTGGACAAGGATTTAATCTCAAATGTTGAAATTATTTGGAATATAAACCATCTCATTTTTACACCTATATAAAGGTGTGTTTCTCCTTTGTTCCACATCACTACTCAGTTATTTTTCTCTCAAAATACCTCTATTATCAAAGCCAATAGTCTGATTGTTTTGGAATCCATCTAATCTCCTATTAAAGTATCATTACTATAGAAGCCAAATAAGATTATGAAAATATGCGTGTTTTAATAGAATGAAAAGTGGAGATATTTTGGTTTGATAAGTATGATACTAATATTAGAAGAATCATTTATTTACAAGTTTGGGAAAGTATATGTGTAGAGAAATATGACAAGGATTTTGATTTATATTATCTATAAATTTTCAGATAGTTTTATGCCTCCACTCAGTTTTTAAAAGAAAATGATAAGGATCTAGTTTTTTTCAAAATTTTTGGAAATAAATATAACCTTTCATATAAAAGAGTTTTAGATTTAGTCGATGTTACTTTGGGAGGATATACTTATTTACCATCACACAATCTTCCTGATAAACATGGTTATTTTGAAAAGAGTAAGGTGGAAGCATCTTTTTTAACATTTTATGAGAATTTTAGAAATGTTTATCATCTATCACTAGATTCTAGGGAAATATAATTATGTTTTAAGGGATATTTAATGCTCAAGAAGGGTGATAGGGACACCCTTAAAGTATTTGACATTTTTTTCTTGGATTACTTGGTTAATATGAGACAAATTAACTTGGTAAATTTTATTTTTATTATGGTTGAATCTATCAAGAGTGATTCAATAAATTTAAAGATTATTATGTTTCCATATTTCATTAAGAATTTACTTGTGAAAGTTTTGAAACTCTTCAAAATTGAGAATCAAACTTACCCGATGTGAGAAAAGATCTCTTTTATTGGTAAAGATACAATTTATAGAAGGATGATTGTATTTGATACTAGGTCAAGGAAGTTTTTTGAGAAATATGATGGAGTTTTTTTAGAGGATCAACCATCTAAGAAGGTTGAGAATTTAAAGAATAAAATAATTGTTGAGTTGTCCCCACCAGAAAAAAAGAAAATAAAATACCTGATGAAGTTTTTGAAAAACTCATGGCACATAAGGTGAAAAATAAACTAGGGGATCTAGAGTTTAAAATTGATCTAGATGAATCAAATGCTTTGGGGATCTGAACCACAGATTGGTTAAAATAAGTGGAAAAAATAAATAAACAAAATCATAGATTAGAAGAAGCAAATATATATGAAAGTTTTTTAAAGTATGTTGAAAAGGATTTAGAGAATCATATTATATAAATTTATCATACTAACCAAATCATTACTGATGCTAAACCTATTTTTGAAGAAAATTATTCTATTCCTAATAATATTACTTCAGTAGATGATAAGGGAAATGAAAAACAAGTTGATGAAGAATCGACACTAGAAAAAGAATCATTCTCAAAAAATGTTTGAAAGGAAGTTCTCCAAATGAAAAGGAAATTAGAGAAATTTTTTGATGAATATAGAGAATAAAAATAAAAAAAGAATGAGAAGAAGAATAAAGAAAATAAGATTAAGGAGAAACTAAGAAAAATAAAAAGAAGTAATAGAAAAAGAATAAGAGGATGAGGAAGAAGAAGAAGATGATGAAGAAACACAATCTGATAAACACATAAAGGAAAAAGAATCATTAGAATCATCATAATCATTAGATTTACCTTCTTAGTCTAATAAGGATGTATAATTAGAAGTGGATCAAGAAGAAAAATCATCTTTAGGAGAGGAACGATTTTTTTTAATTAAATAGGAAGAAAAATCATATTCAAAAGAAGGTGAAGACCAAGATCAACAATCTCAGATGAAGGTTTATGAAAATATTGTGTCAGATAATAATGTAGAAATTTTATTAGTTTCATAGGATAATAAAGTTTCAAGAAAAATAAAATAGAAAGATTATGAAGTATCAAAACCAGATGCCGAATCATCAAGACCGAAACCTCCAAAATCTTCATTAGTATCATCAGATTCAGGGGAAACATTTTCAAAGAAAGGTTTTTATTAAATTTTACAATCCTTGATAATATTAAATGATACTATTTCATATTTTACAAAACTTTAGGTGAGATGTAAACTTATTCATGATATACTCATTGAGAAATCAAATTCATTGAAAGTTTTAACAAAATCAGTTATCCAAATTAAGACAGAGTTAAAAACTTTTCACAAAAATTCCTGAAATTATAAAAGGTCATATAATAATATGGTAAAGTGGTCAAATCAAGTGGATAATGATATCAGAGATCATGATGATTAGTTTTTTGAATTTAAGAAACTTTTATTTTAAATGGTAGATTCTTTTGAAAATCCATCCATCGATTCATATTATTGAGTGAAGTTTTTGGAGGAATTCAGAGATACAAATAATGAATAGATTGAAGAAGTTAATGTTTTTAAAGAGAAGGTTCATAGTTTATAATTTGAGAAAATAAGGCTCAAATCATGCTAAGATGAATTAATACTTATTAAGTAAGATAGAAAGAATATTTTTGAGGAATTTGAAAGATTGAAGGATGAAATTTTGAAGTAAGAAATAATGGATGAAAACATCATGAATCTTGAGTAGGATCGAGTTGAGTTCAAAAATATGATGAAATTTTTCAAGAAGTTGATGAAGAAATAATTAATACTTTTACTTTTTAACTCTTAATGTATTTTTAACAAAATTTGAATAGTTGATGAATGTGACTATATTTTCATACAATACTTTGTGAATGAATGTTTTCTAATACTTTTAGATGTATTTTCTATCTATTACTTATTGGATGATTAGTTAGTTCACAAATATTTGTTTCAAATATTATTAATATTCTAACATTTTAAGAAACTATGGTTACTTTCCCAATTTTTTGAAAATCATAATGGGGGATAAACCTTTGAGAAAAACCTTGGGGAGAAAATTTAAAAATTATAAGGAGACTTGTTTGAGGGTGAGTATTCTAAAAATGGGAGATACTATCTTAAGGGGGATAATATAAATACTTAATTGTATCATAAAAGAGTTATAAACTTAGGGGGGGGGGGTTGAATTATATTTTCAAATTTTTTTTAATACTTTACATTGTATCATAAAAGAGTTATAAAATCAGGGGGAGTTATGAAGTATATCTTCAAAGTTCTTAAAAGAAAAATGACTGTAAGTTTTTCGTTCTAGGTCTAGGATGAATGATGTTGATCATCATATTGAGGGTTTCTGAGGATAGGAAGACAGATCTTGTTCTGATCATCGTATTGAAGAATTTCTTGGTTAAGAAAGACATACCTTTACAGAAAGTATAAAACTATGGATAACTTTAGTAATTTTTTTGAATACCTTCACTCTTAATGTTAAAATAGATATTTCTTTTAATATATCTTGTATTTCATTCTTATAATTGTAAGTTGCGTATTTCTTATTTGTACAAGATCTATTTTTTCTGCTATGTATTATTTTAGAGAGTTAGTTGTTATACTTATCTTTCTAACAAACCTTTTATCAGTGTGTCATTGACATAGATAAAACATATTATAATATAATTAGACAATATGTAATTATTATTCTAATACTATGATCATCAGATGATCTGGGAGTCTGATCATTTTACTTAAATAGTGTTTTTTTGTTTATTTTAATTTTTTTAAACTACATCTCATCCCCCTATTGTATGACATTATGAAGTACTTAAATTAAACACATATCACTTGATCATATAACTCAACTGAAGCTCCCATGAGTCACACATCATCCAACCCAGGCTCACACTCCTAATAAACCATATAACCATGTGCCTCTTTCATGTCAATATCATATAACTTGAATCACCCAAGTGATTTTTTTCTAAGAATACCAAGACATCTCACTGATATCAAGACTGATAACATGATTACTCACCACTAAAGCATCATCCAAAAACATCAAGCATATACACATACCATACCCATACTAGATACAATTATCTAGGATCATGATCCACAAACTCATCAGGATACACACTTGAAATTAATAGGGTTAAACAGATAAATAATCCTTCCCTCAAAACCTAACCTTGATACCAAAAAACTCTCCAAGTAATTTATATCATGAGAGGACAAAACATCCCAAATCCCTTTCCTCTACCCCTGAAATGGTACCCGTATCCCTGGTGTATAAGGTATCCCCATTCTTTCACCACAAATCTTATAACATCTCTCATATATCAACCTCAAATTCAATCATTTACCCATAATTCTTATCTCTATGGACACTCACAAAACCAGACTAACCCCTTTCTCATGTTACCCTCATATATCAAAACTCATCTCAATGACAATAGGAAAGTGTGTTGATATTCACCATAACATTTGACTCACTAATATCTTGAACCTCATTTAAAAGGTGCTAGGCTCTCCCACCTAGCCCATAAAACATGTCCCTAATAGGTCATAACCCATAGGGAAAAATCTCTGATCACATCCCAAATATCACAAGGAAACTCACATACTTAAATATACATTCTAGGGCTCTCAGACACACACACACACACACATATATATCATGCATCACATGCCAAATCACCCCACCTTAGGCTCCCATCCCCACCAAGCATCCACATACTAGGATACCCCACAAGGAATAGGTCACATCCATATACAAATAACAATACCATCATAATATGACTAGTATCAAGTAAAACCATGATTATATAGTCTGGTTAAGTACAATTCCACTAAGAAACTATATGGGAAAACACCATATATGTTTTTGTTGAAAATTTCAAGTGACTAAACCTAATTCCATGTTCATAACCAGTATCAAGGCATCTAATTCCTATACTGATCCACCAAGGGTCCATTTCCTAAGCATCTAATTCTTGTATTGACCCATTAAGGGCCACTATACATCCCTTTCACAAAGGTATTTTATAAATTTAATTGAGGAACATCTTATTATATGATCCATATGACCTATCATTAGAAGAAATACCATGGTTCAACTGATTATAATTACACCAAAATATTATATGGGAAAACTCCATATAAGTTAATTTTGACACTTTAAACAACTCAACCCTCATCATTTGTGATATCAAAAACTTGAAAGAACATTAATATTATGTTAATCCTATGTGAAAAATATAATTCATGTACACCATACTCTTTCCAACAGACCAAGATCCAAAACCATAATAACAATCTCAAATAAAAACATCATACTTAAATAAATATCTCCATCATAATAGAAAAAAACTAATAATTAAAATCCAATATGCTTGGAAACCTTAACTTTCCATAAAAAAGGTTTCTATGATTCACCAGTCCAAGGTCCATCATAATATTCAACACATATTTATTTAATATCTACCATATGCCAAATAGAAATAAAAATAAAAGATTCTCTCATTCCACCTTATAACATCCACCAACCAGAGACCATGAGACCAATGATTATACAATGAAATAGGCTAATATTCATTTTTTATATTATAATATTCATGTTCTTCATTATTCATAAACACCATTTTTGGTGAATTTTAAAATTTGAACATTTTTTCACATTATGATTGTAATTTTTTGTTAAAGTGCACTATTACTTGGTACATATTTGAACACATACTAAAATAGAAAATGATCATGATTTTATGTTAATATTTTATTTTTAGGTCTCCCATGATATAAGGAAAAATTCATTCTTTTTAATAACTTATAAATCCAGATTAGAAGATTACCAAAGTGGGCTTTCATGACAACACATTCTGGAAAAGTAAATTGGAAAGAAGCCTAATAAAGAGACTATAGAGACCAAGATACAGTCCCAATGATTCTAAAAATTGAACTGAATATAGAGGAAATCAAGGGAAACATTTATACCAATAGTGAAAAGAGATAATTTGGAGTTTTATATGGTTTTTCCTATTACCTAAGTTGGATATAAAATTATGGACCAGATTATGCAACCCAGAAAAACATCCCACCATTTTACACATATCTAGCAAAAAAATATCCATTTGGGCTGAAATTTTTTATAATATCATGGGACGTCCAAATATTAATTTTTTTATTCTATTACTCATCCAAATTAGTCCATCTAGAATCTCATTTTGGTTCCTCTGTTTAGTAGATGAAAGTTGGATCGAATTGTTTGTGAAGGGTGGAAAAGTCCACTCTCCCTTAGCTTTACACCCACCTAGGCCCACCAAAATTAATTGAGATGACTTATACTATTAGAGGCTCAACAAAAGGCTTCAAAAATGTTTATTTAAGGTAGTGGTGGTGAAGGAGTTGATCATATTTGATCTTTGTTTCATTTTAATGTTATGTTTCCAATTTGATGTTGTAATCACATTTCTTAAATTGTAAGTTTCTTGAATTCACCTTAGTTTCTTAATAAAAGTTCTTATAATTATATTATTATATTATTCCTCCTCCAATGGCATGATGGCCTTCATTTTTTATTGATTTTTTATAATCCACCTTTTAAGGGGTGAGGTAGAACCCTTACAAGGCCTGTAGGCATAAGTATTACATGGCCTGTAGGCTTTAGAGGAATTCATTGCCCGTAGGCTTCAAGCATTACATACAACCCAGAATAACTACTTGGAACTTCTCCTCCCCAAAAAATTCATTGTGAAATCATCTCTCCACCTTCACATGGCTATTCGGCTAGGGTTTCCCGTGCATGCACAGGCTTGTCCCAATGATAGGTGCCATACCCTCTCATTCTTGCAATTTGTTTAGTTTCTACAATAGTGAAATCTCTTTGCTCATCCTCATTCTAGAGATTTTTACCTATAGGTTGTCTAGTTTTTATATGCACTTAAGGTGTCCATAAGGCGTTGAGGTGGCCCGAAGGCCTGGGTGGCCCGAAGGCCTTAATGGACTCAGGGACCAAATCGGTGGCCCAAAGGCCCAAACAGGGGAATAGTCCCAGATGCTACAGTGCCAAACAGTACCCGCTACAGTCCGCTATAGTGCCTACTATAGTACTACTATAGTACCAGATAAAGTACCTACTACAGTACTGCTACTGTACCTAGATAATATGCCTCCGCCTGAATTTGATTCCAGGTTGCCTGGGTGCACTTAAGGAGTCCTCACCAACCGGGATGAGGCTAATGTGCTTATATTATTCTTTATATAACGTTGATACCATTTCCTTAAGGTGTGAATTTATTCATACAAAAACTTGTAAAATTTATCACACAATGGTGGAGTGATCATTATTTTATTGTTTTTCTCTTCTTAAATTCCTCCCTCATGAATCTACTTCCCGCTTTCATTAATAGAATAGAATCGATGGAGGGATAAACCTATAATGGGTTGATCCAAGGGAGTATCAAGGGGATGGATTAGATTTTATTTCTTACTCAGTAATCGTTTAACAATTTATTTTATATGAATTTTTCATTAAATGATATTTTCTCTTCCTCTTACTTATTGAAATTTATCATCACACTTTTCATATTCTAATATGATACTTTACCTAGGAGTTCTCATGAATATGATCATCTAAGTTTATAGGTGATTATCATGTGTATGTGAAGGTGTTAAACTAGTAATTGATGAGGTTAAATTGATTTCATGGAATTAATCTTTCTCAAATTAATGAAATTGAAATATTCTAAAAATAAATTCATCCAATCCACCCCAAGCGATAACCAAGGATCAACTCATTCTCTTAATTTTAATTCATTTAGATCTTTAGTTCTATAGTAATCCAACCAAAAATCAACTAGAAATTCAGCAAATTCATAGAAAAAAACAATGCATAGAATTTATGTGTCTATATGTTTCTTCTTAGATCTATGAGGATTCGACAACTCAAGCTACACTACCAGAGAACACTTAACCCTAAAAACTTGGGTAAATTTGGGTGAGCCCAAATTTTGGCACCGTTTCTAGGGACCTGAGTATTCCATATCAACACCCATTCTATTCTTCCCCATTTATCTTTTCTTACCTAAGCTTTTCTTATCTTTTCCCCTTTCTTTTGTTTTTCACTTTTATTGGTACATGTCTGCCTATACCTATGACCAATCAAACCATCTAGTTAGGGTGGATAGTCATGGGGTTGGGGAGTCAAGTAAAACAAGGGAAATATTTCCATTAGTTCCTAATCTTACTAATACTCTAGAGTAAAAAATTGATCCCATTTCAATGTAAGGTATTCAAAGAAACCAACTTATAAACCCGGATAGGTACCAAAATGGAAATAAAAATCAGGCAGCCCCAAACTTAGGGAATGCAGTTGATCAAACCATGAATGACTACCTCATACCTGCTTTGAACAATGAACCCTATTACATTAGGCATGATTCCCTAGGAGAATCCCACCATGTATTAAAACCTCATGTCTTAAACCACCTTCCAACCTTCCATGGTATGGATTCATAAATTCCATACCTTCACGTCAAAGAGTTCAATGACATTGTTGAAACTATACACCCACCACATCAACTAGAATAATCTAATATAAGGTTCATTCATTTCCCACTAAAGGATCGAGAAAAAAATTGGTTAAAAAATTTGATACCTATATCAATCCACTCATAAGACCAATTGAAAAGAAATTTCTACAAAAAATAATCCCCCCATCACAAAAAATTGAACTTAAAAAGAGCATCCAAAACTTTTTTGAAAAATACGGTGAGTCATTTTATGAATCATGGGAAAGGTTAAAAGATATAGTCAACATGGTACCTCACTATTTATTTTCAATCCCAGAAAAAGTTTGAATTTTCTATGAAGGTTTGGTTTTGGGGAAAAAACAATTCATTAACATGATGTGTAATGGAACCTTCAAAAAAAAATCCCTAAATTATGCTTATAAGTATCTAGAAGGACTAGCCGAAAAAAACCAAACATGGGGAACATCACCTTACTATGAGAATACACCCAAATATAGTGGAATTCACACACTTAGGGAGGAGGAAATTCTTAGGAAAAAACTTGCTGCACTCACTAAGAGTATTTAGGAGATCGATATTAGGAAGGTCTATGAAATTCAAATTATTGAGCCTATTGGCACAATTTGTGACAAAAATGACCACACGACCAACAACTTCCCAACCATCCCTTCCATTAAGGATGTTCTTTTAGGTGGACGACCAATGGAGGTCAATGCTCTGAACTTTCAAAAGCTATAGTACCAAAACACTTTCAATCCAAGGTACACTGACCATATAGGATTCTGTTGGAAAGATAACCAGCAACCCATCCAACAACCTAGTCAACCATAAGGACTAAACCCCTACCCTCCACAAAATTTTCAAAACCATAACCAGTTCCAACCATAACCAATCCAATACCGACATCCTCATATCCAATAACAACAACCCATTCAACAACCAATATAATAACCAAAATATCCTCCTTGGATAAGCCTACAAACACAGCCTATCATCATTAATGAGGCTTCTCTGAGTGACATGGATATCAAAGGAGTAATCAGGAGTGTCATGAACTTCAAATTCAAAAACCAGGTGAATTTGTTCCATTTTTCTTATTTCAAATTTCTTTTATAACTCCTCTCCTCTACCTATACCCCTTATAAATTTTATTTTCTTTAAACACTAGGGGAAATGTTATTTTAAGTTGGGGTGGGGGAGATGAAATAAGAAAAATTTATTTGTGTGTATAAAATAATTGCATGGAAGGAAAAATTTCTTTAACCTTGAACATGATAATGCAAATTTCACACTTTAAAATTGAATATAAAATAATTTTTCATGCTTTGATTTTGATTTTAATGCAAGTTTAAGTTCATGTTCATAGATTTTGTAAAGTGCGGTTGTATGATGTGATTTTTTACCGTTTATATTTTTATCAATTTAAAAAAAAACACTATGCACGTCCTCTAGATTGTGGGGTATTATTTTGAGTTCTTGGGGTCTCATAATAAATGGCATAGGTTTGGTGATCATTTTAATTTTAACATGATTATTAAAAAAATCAAAAAAAAAAATCAATATAAAAAAATAAAACAAAAAAAATAAATAAATTGTGCATTGAGAAATGAATTGACCTAATGTGTGGATTTATGCACTTGTGGATCATGAATCCATAGTTGTCTCGCCCAGAGTTGGAAATTTTATCTCTATTTTTGGTAATTTTTTTTGATTGATTAAACTTGAGATTATACCTGAGTATGCGAGCTTAACTTGGTTTTCTAAGGTCTTTGAGCTTGCGAGTCATTGGAAAATTCTTGCTACATGAGTTGACTTGATTAAGTTCAATTTAGATTGACATGGAAAAATTGAAAAAAAAAACTCAAAAAAATAAAAAATAAAAAATGAATAATCATCTTAATATTAAAATGTGATTCTACCTACCACTTACATATTTTCTCCCTTGAATAATTATGATCCCCCATTTCTATTATGATGCACAACACTTCATCATGGTTAATTGTAATTGGATGAAATGTGGTGATGAATTTGAAAAAAGGAATAGTCTTGGTCTTGAGATATGCCTCTATACCTATCTTGTTTTAAATGATTTTGATGGGTTTCATAATTTTTTGATATGTGGTCTTTGGGTGAGCAATGTGTATTTAAATGTTTTTGGAAAATGGAATTCGAATTTCATATTTTTGAGATATATTTTTCTCAGGACTAGAAAAACTCAAGTTGGGGGTGTGATTGGACACTTAAAGTGGTTAATATTCATTATTTATCTTATAATATTCATGTGATTCATTATTCATAAACACTATTTTTATTTCATTTTACAATTTGAACATTATTTCACATTATGATTTTAATTCTTTATTAAAGTACACTATTATTCGGTACATAATTGAACACATCCTAAAACAAAAAAATTTCATGATTTTATTTTAATTTTTTATTTTCAGGTCTCCCATGATATAAGGAATAATTAATTCTTTTGGATCACTTTTAAATTCACATTGTAAAATGACCAAAGTGGGATTTCATGCCAACACACTCTGGGAAAAGTAAACTAAAAAACATCTCAATAAATAGACTACGACAGCCAAGATCCAATCCCAATGATTCTCAAAATTGAACTAAAGATATAGGACATCAAGGGTAACATTTAATCCAACTGTTAAAAGAGCTAATTCAGAGTGTTAAAGGGAGTTCCATGCAACCCAAGTTGAGGATAAAATTCTGGGCCATATTTTGTAGCCCAGAAAAGCAGGCCACCATTTTACAGATATCTAGAAAAAAAATATCCATTTGGGATGAAATTTTACAAACTATTAGGGTACATCCATATATTAATTTTTTTCTTCTATAACCCACTGAAATTCAGCCATCTAGAAGCACATTTCTTCACCTATATTTAGTGGATGAAATTTGGCTTGGATTGTTTGTCAAGGGTGAAAAAGTCCACTCTCCCTTAACTTTCCACCCACCTAGGTCAACCACCATTAATTTAGGTGACTTCTATTGTTGGAGGCTCGACCCAAGGCTTCAAAAATTCTTATTTAAGGTAGTGGTGGTTAAGTATCTGATCATCGTTTAGCTTCGTTTCATTTTAATGTTATGCTGCCAGTTTGATGTTGTAATCGCATTTCTTCAATTGTAAGTTTCTTGAATTAACTTTAGTTTCTTAATAAAAGTTCTTGTAATTCTCTTATTATATTATTCTTCATATCAATTTGATACCATTTCCTCAAGGTGTGAATTTATTCACACTAAACCTTGTGAAATTTATCACACAATGATGGAGTGATCATTATTTTATTGTTTTCTCTTCTTAAATTCCTCCCTCATGAGTCTACTTCCCACTTTCATTGAGAAAATATAATCAATGGAGGGATAAACCTATAATGGGTTGATCTAAGGAAGTATCAAGGGACTGTATTGGATTTTATTTCTTACTCAATAATCATTTACCATTTTATTTTATTTGAATTTTTCATTCAATGATATTTTCTCTTCCTCTTCCTTATTGAATTTTATCACCGCACTTTTCATGTTACAATAAGATTCTTTAACTAAGAGTGCTCATGAATATGAACATCCAAGTGTATAGGTGATTATCATGTGTATGTGAAGGTGTTAAACCATTAAGTGATGTCATTACATTGGTTTCATTGAATTAATCTTTCTCGAGTTAATAAAATTGAATTATTCTAAAAAGGAATTCATCTGATCCACCCCCAAGCAATAACCAAGGATCAACTCTTTATCATAATTTGAATTCACTTAGATCTTTAGTTCTATAGTAATCCAACAAAAAATCGACCCTAAAGTTGGCCAATTCATATAAAAAAACAATCCATATAATGTACATGTATATATGTTTCTTCTTAGGTATATAAGGATTTGAAAACCTAAGCTACACTATAAACAACTGCTTAACCCTAAAAACCTTGGTAAATTTGGGTGAGACCAACCAGTGTCTCAGATGACATCATCACATGACCTCAAGCACACCTCTCTATATTCTAGAGGACGTTGACAACCAATGAGGATCTAAGATGCTAATTTGGAGAGACTATACCCTTATATCAGAGTAAAACCAAACTAGATAAAAAATGTAATGATGAATCACACAATCATATACCTCAATTGATCACCCACTGGGATGATCACATATAAAAAATAAACAAAATAAATAAATACAAAAGTTGATAAATTGTTATCCCTAAGCCTCACCTTAAACCCAATCCAAGTAATTTAAGTGAACAAACTAATCCTAGGATTCTACCCTACCTGAAATGGTGAACAATGAGGTTTTCTCTATAATAAAATGTCAAGGTCACCCGGGAGAGTTGTAAGTAAAAATCAGTAGACTTCCACCAATTACATCGCTAACATAATCAATATATATAGTGTATGCACATGTGATATGATCAAAATAATAAATAAATCACTACACGTAATAAAATAAATCATCATCAATCCTATGGTTATAAGGTGACACCTAAGGTTGACCATACCTACTCCAACCAGTTTTAGAGTGCCTCTGTGACTAATACTATCATTGAGAACCTAGGAGCATACATGCTCCCTAACCTGGAAACATATATCATATTATACCACCAGGAACCTGGGGGAAGACTCACCTTTCCATGGAATTAGGTCACACATCATCCAAAAACTAAAGGGAGTACCCGTAACCTACTTGGAAACATATTTTATATCATCAAGAAACTTAGGGTTGTACCTACAACCTACTTGGAAACATATATTGGATCACCTAAAAACTTGAAGGGGTATGCCTGCTCCCTACTCAGAACACATCTCATTTCACCTAGAAACTTGGGGGTATACCTACTTCTTACTAGGAAATATATTTCATATCATTTAAAACCTGGGGGTATATGTACTCCCCGCCTAGGATTCACATACAATATCTTCAGGTAAATTGAGGGTGTATGTACTCCATAAATAGAAACACATATCGCATCAGAAAATTAACACCCTATATTGGAATTAGGTTAAATATTGAGGAATTAGTTCCCCATGCCTAATAACATAATTTATTATCCTCACATAGATGGTAACATTCCCAAACTCATGATAAATCTCCTAGGATGCCTCCTCAAGCACATATACAAGAATCGTCTCTCAAGTCCTAGCCCTTTCCTTAAAGCATGTCTCATCACCTAACAAATCTCATAGGCTAATTACCCTAAAGATCATACTAGTCACACAATCTCATCATGTTGAGTTTATAAAAATCCTCATCTCACCAACATGGGTATCCACTAGTACCATTCATACCCATCCCAGTCTATACTCATTTTCACTTAGGCATATCCAACACCCACAATGTTCCCATAGACCATTAACTTTATCCAACCTTGGCCTCAAGAGTCTGGTCTAAAATCTCATCAAAATAACACATCATAACTCAACCCACTACCCATGTTTTGTCTTGAGATAGAACGCACCAAGGTCATATATATCCCCATTCCAAGTCCTCTAAAAATTCCATCAACCCTCACTGGGTTTGTTTCAAATATCCCTTAAGATATCTCTCTAGCCAACAACTGTAGGAAATCCTACCAACACATTGTATCTAGTTCCCAATAACTCATCCCTTTATTGGTAATATTAAAGGCTCTAAACCATCATTTTGATATTTTCCCATCACACAAGTGGCGTACGGTCATCCCTCCATCACCACTATGTATAATAATCTCGTACCCACCCAACTAGCCTTAAGAAACTAACCTAATCCATCCCAAACCACAAGGAACTATATAAATACAATAGATTCATTTATTTCACTTAATTCACATCCCTTTGATATTAATTTACCTCATAGAATACATTTATAATCAATACCTCAACCATTGGTGGCCGAGGCATCAAGTTAGTGGTCAAGGGTCGATCATGGCATTTCACCCTCTATTCATTTAATTGGAATTTAATTAAAAAAATTATTTTAAATATAATTTCAATCACCCATAGTGAAGATGCCACATATCACATGATAAAACATATATGCATAAAATTTAGGGAGATAATTAGGGACCACCTACTTTATACATGGATTTACTCCCTTTAAGAAAGCTCATCTATTACTACCCAAGCTCATCCAATACTTATCCAAGATCATATCAACACCTAAGACCCCATATCAATCCATATCACACAAAACAATTAATTATAACTATTTATAATTAATTTTTAAAATTAATTCAAATATTCATAATTTACCAAAAACTCACCCAACCATCTTGTTACACTAAAACTGTTTCTAGTCACACCTAGAAGATGTATGAAGAACTGCCAAAAAATCATGAGTAAAATCCCTATCAACCAACACATGATCATCTAACAATTTTCATCCATTTTAATAAAAAAACCTAAATATAGTAGGTTGAAAACTTAATTTAATAAAAATGGTTAAAGATGACATGAATTCCTCATCACATGATGTCCTTTATCCATGCTGAGAAAAATCACCATAATTATGAGATTGTTCCATTATGCTATGGTGGAATCTTCAACAAAACCCTAAAGTAAATAATACTAAATTAGAGGAAAATAAGGGAAACAAGAATAGAGATAAAATAAGTGAGTAACTCACCTAACTAACATGGAACACCCAAGAAACCATTCTTCTATAAGGGGATTCTAAGGAGAGGGGAAAAGGGAGGAGCTTCTTTGAGATCCTCCGGTCTGACTACGTGATAGGGAAGGAAAGGGAGCGCCACCATTTTAAAATTAAAGGGGAAAAATGGTAAATTAACTATTTTAAGAAATTTTGGGAATCCAAATGGTTTTTAAACCTTTTATATCGTACTATCTCAACCCACACCCCTCACAATGTTTAAACACATATTTTAGCAAAACCCATGCCAATCATGCAACATGATATAAAATATTTAAGTATGAGATGAAATTTCTTCACATGTTTATCTAAAATTTAGTTCAAGTCATGTGATTCAACCCCAAGTGAAAAATCACCATGTTCAGATTTCTTTGGTCACCAGCATTGTTTTCCCTGATTGTGCAGTGACCATGCATAGGGGTAAAACCCTTACAAAAATTCCAAACTTCAACCCTAAGGTATTGAACATCACCTAAGCACCAAAAACACCTCTAAATACTTTATCAATATCAAATAACATATCCTTGAGATGATCAAACTCTTAAAATTCTAATTAGAATCATGATTCTCAAAACATCCCCTACCATGAGACCAAAAATTCAAATTCCTTATGAATTTATCAAAAATACATGAATCTTTACACAACCAATTTAGTGAGATATCAAGACAAAAGGATTATATCACATATTGAATATTTATATGAGGTTTTTTTCATTGTAATATTAATTTATTTCTCTATGAGTACCTTGACATGTTACTAGACACCAATCATGGACTTTAGGAAAGCTCACCTTATTCCACTGTGGAAGTGGTATAGAGGGTGACACATAAAGTATATCCAGAATCTCAGTTTAATTCTATTTGAATTTAATTTGAAGAATAAACACGATTCTCATTTTTTGAAATAATTATTATTTAGGTTAATTTGACCGGATAAATTAAATCATCAGTTATTCATGATAAAAATACATACGAGTTGAATATTAATAAATTTTTATTCACAAGTTAGTAAATATAATATTTATTTATTTATTTAATTATATAATGATATTTATTTAGAATAAATATTTATTATTCAATGTTAGATTAATGTTGAGGAGGATTGATGGGTCAAGTTAAGGGCGCAATGGAAATAATATATTTTATATAATATCATTTAAAAAATATTGATTGATTTATTTTACAAATGATATTTAAATAAATATTAGTTAGCACATGAAATGGAATATAATAATAGTAATAATATTAATATTTTTTGTGGGGTTTAATTAGAATAAAAAATTAAATAAAATACCCCTTCTCAATTATTAATTGGTTAATCATAAGTATATATTACTGACTATATCATTTCTTAGTATGGGTATTGAATTATTGCGAACAAAGAAATCTATCAAGATAATACTCTCCAAAGAATTCTCTCAAGATAGATTGAATATCTTGAGAACTTTATCAAGGATGTAAATATACATCCTCTTCCTCCCTCTCAAGAACTAGATAACAAGAGAAAAATTCTTTAAAGATTAGAAGACTTCTTATTGAGATCAATGAAGAATAAACCAAGGATTTCAGATCCTCTATGCTAGTACCCAAAGTACCAATGGAAAAATTTTGAGATTCATGGAGCACATGCAGATACTTCTAGAGGAATTAAATTTTGTATTCTTCACCATAATAATGATATGAGATCAACAACCTAATTTATCATCTAGGATGAATGAATTATCTTGATGAGGTAATTCATTTTATAAATTAATTATTAATTATGTGTGATAATATCCTCTCTATGAATATTTTGAGGTTTTATTAATCATTTTTTTAGATTTTCCATTTAAAATGATGAAAAACATTATTGGGAATATGCCAAACAAATTCTGATATACACCAGAACCTTCAAGTGGTATCAAAGCACTCACATATTAATTTATAATTATTTATTATTTTTTGATCATTTTTTTCATTTTTTTGTTGGTAATAATTAATTTACAGTTTTTCATTCTTAATTAAAAAGTAGAGATAACATGATCATTCAATTTCATATGAAAATTATAGGCCATTAATAGATAATGAATGATCATAAATCTCATCCAGAGGTGTCAAGAATTCTAGCTACAATACATGGATACACGATGCGTAATGGAAAAGTATACATCATGTACTATTTATCAACTAAACGAGTGAAAGATGTGATAATCAAAACATGCCATGTGGGGGTTGGTATGTAGAGTCATAACACTCCTTGTATTGACCTCTAGTTGGAACACAAATGGAAATTGAGTTCATGATGTGTAGTTAGTTTACACATCATATAGCCCCACATAGTTTTGAATCTCTGTAAATTATGAAAGCTGTGTGGTCAAAGTACACAACATGTAATTAAAAAAACACACTACATATTAAATTCCAACTAAGATACAAAACATCACATAAAGTACAATAGAATTTAGATATCTTTTATACATTATGTAACATGTGATTAGCTACACAATATGCACTTTGAGTCCTTAGGTATGTAGTGTGGGTGTCTAGTAATGAATTTCATGATGTGTATCTAGTTTTACATGTAGTGTAACTTGAACCAACTCATGAAAGGTACATGTTGAGATAGGCATGTCGTGTGAGTAAAAACACAGAGAAATTAATTCATTAAAATTAAAAAACTGAACTACATTATGTGTATATAGTTGTACACACTGTGTGGTATGGTTTTTCCAGAAAGAATTAAATTCTTTAATAATTTTTTTCATCTTATTTTATAAATACCTGACATTTATAGTCATCATATATGTATATTACTTCACATATATTGATAGTGGTACACACCATGTATGTTAAAGGCATGCCATGTGGTTATACATAATGTTTAGACTACACATATTGACTGATAGAAAAATATACCATGTAGTATTGCAACACATCATGTAGCCAATATGTTTTGTAAGTATATAGTACACGACAAGGACTATACACAATGTAAGTCATATATTGTGTGAGTGACAATACACACAGTATAATGAAGAAGGGTACACATCATGTTGCCTCTAGTACATGCTGTGTATATTAAATTTTAGATTGAATTTAAATATGACCAGGATAGTGTATGACATATTCTTAGTCAATACATACTCTGTACTAAATAATTTTAAATTAAAATCCTTATATTTAATTTTTTTAAAATTATAGAGGATGATAATCTCAAGGACTATTTATATAAATAATTAAGATAAAATAATTAATTAATTAATAAGATGACTAATTTATTAATTTGATAAATTTATCATAATAAAGAAAAACTTGAAATTAATATTATAAATTCTAAATGTGTTTTTTTCATGTTGTGGATGATCATGATCTTGAACAACCTATGTATACGTTGGGTTTATATTTAATTTAATTATTTTTGACATGGGATTTTTGATAAAGTTCTTATTAAATTAAATATAATGATCTATGCATCATTATTTCATCCTTATTATATATGAGTCTACGTATACCCAATTTATTTATATAACCATAAACCCCAGGTTCCCTTCCCCTGTGAGTGAGTTAGCTTATGTAAAGGATAAAGCTCTTAGTGAGAGGAGATGGTTCAAAAACAATCCAAGGTGAAACCAACCAAGGATATACATAGGTTAAAGGTGAAATATCGTAAATCAAGCTAGGTATTGGATCAAGTATTTATTCCCCTAGGGTCCAAGGTTGGTTTATCTTCTAATCGATAAACCAATGAGTAGTTAAAATCTCATGATCATATCACATATTTATTTAATATTTCCAAGTCTATGTTGATTTAATTATTTATGTGATGGAATGATTATTTGATGATTAAACATGGTCACATAAAGTAAATGAATTAACAAGCATGAATAAAAACAATTTTTTTATTATTCACACATTATTTTATCATGATTTTTTAATTAATTATGTAAAATTTACATAATATTAACAAGAATGTAATGGATAAAATAAAGGATATTTATGCATAATGATAATAAAACATCCCTCAAGTAAAATAGAAAATTAGATTTCACCTTCTATTACTTGAATTACAATGAAACTGTTAGGATACTTTCATTTATTAGGGAGCTATAATGATATTTTTGGGTTGACTTAACCAAGTTAGAATCAAGTGTAGTTGGCTCTGTAAGACTTGGTGTAACTTAGAGGCAAGTGTTGAAGAAATGTGAGTTTTTCATTTTAGGATTGGTTAGTCCAATTAACATATTTATAAACTATGATTTAATGTAGTTGGAAGGAAAACCTACCTAAATACCTTCGAATAATTTGATAAGGCCTCTTTCTAGGTTATTTAAAGGGGAATATGGATCCTTACCACTAGAATATCCATCTGATAGGATTGTTTGAATCGAGTGATAATGGATATTGGGATTTGGTAAAATATTGGGAGAATAATAAATTAAAATTTATTACATCACACTTGAAAATCAAGATAAAGTATTAAAATATAATTTTATTTATTATAGAAAATGGAAAATAATTTAACCATGACATTATTCTTATTATTGGTATTGAATAAAGACAATCTCTTAACTAATAATAACTTTTATGATTGGTATAGGCACTTACACATTATAATACACTAAGAGAGGATCATTTATGTGTTGGGGTCCCCAAATCATACGAAACACTCTATAGAGGTAAGTGAGGAGGAGAATTATTTCTTTTATAAACCTATAGATGATGCATTGTATGACCAATACCTTATGTTATCATCCTTGACTAGTGTGCTCCAAAAGCTTCATGAAGCCATGGATACATACACCATGTCATCTTTTTGGTCTTTATAAAGAGAAATCAAGACAATAGAGGTAAGATATATCTAAGGAACTCTTTATATGTAATATTGGAGAAGGTGCAAAAATTGGAATTCATGTAGTTAAGATGATTGAATACATTGAGAATTTATAAATTTTTGGTTCAAGATACCTATGGAATAATTTACAAAAACCATAATAGATTCAATTTCCCATAATTTTTGAAGTTTTATTATGAATTTTAATATGAAAATTATAGAGAAGATACTCCAAGATATCTTAAATTTGATTCTCTAGGTATATAGTGACATGAAAAATGAAATACCCTCAACCCTTATGGTGGAAATGAGGAAGGGGTAGGTGAAAATTCATAATACTAACACTAAGTACAAAGAACATTTTCACCTATATTATTATAAGAGAAAGATAAAGGGAAAGCTAAGGAGGATGATGCAATGTGTTTTGATTATGGTAATAAAATATACTGGAAGAAGAATCACACCTTAGTGAATAATCAAAGGGAAGCTTCAGTTGAATTTTTTGTCAAATAAAATATCTCAATTTATATTAATGGGGTATTAGATACAACTTATGGAACTTATATTTGTATCTAAATATAGAAATAAGTAGATTCTATAATATTACCATAGGTGAGGTGTATTTTCAAGCTACCATTGGAGCAAGACTAGATGCACTGGATATTGGAGAATACCATCTCACATTGATGATGGGATTTATTTTAGTTTTAAATAATTATTATTATGTTCCTACTATAATAAAAAATATAATAACCATGTATATTTTATATATAGATAGATTTATTTTTAGGTCCTGAAATAAGATATACTACTTTTATAAACAAAACATATGTTTTGGGATGACACATTTTAATACTAGTCATTACATTCTAAAGTATGAAAAATCAAGTGTTGATAATTAATAAAAAATCAAGTTTACATGACTCATATTAAACCTAGTTGTGTCATCACTATCTTGGTCATATAAATTATAAGCACTTGGAAAAACTATATCAATAATGATATTTATATTATTTTAAACTAAAACCTTTATATATATTTATACTTGTTTTCAAGGTAAAATAAACAAAACTCTATTCAATATAATGTTTGAAAGGGCTTCAGATATTCTATAAGTTTTTGACACAAACATGTGTAGACATTTTATAGTTAAATATAGAGGTGGATACTCTTAAATTATAACTTTTTCTAAAAGTTTTAGTAGATATATAAATTTATAATTAATTAAGTATAAGTCTGATTACTTTGTGGAATTTAAAGAGTATAAGAATAAAGTAGTGAATCATACTGGTAAGAAGATAATGAAAAATATTCTCCAAATGTGGTGGGTAGTATTATAACCAATAGTTCATCGATAATCTAAGGGATTTTGGGATACTATCACAACTCACTCATTATTATACACCATAATAGAATGGTTTCAATGAAATGTGGAACCAAACATTATTTTAAATAGTGATATAAATGATGAGTCATGAAATTCTTGCATTTTCCTTTTAAGGATATGTCTTATAGACTACAACACAAATACTAAACTGAGATCTAACTAAGGTGGAAAATGGTATTACAAATGATATTTGGAATGGTAATAAACCTATTTTATCACATGTTCATGTATGGTGATGAAAGGAATTTGTTAAGGTTATCTCTAGAAAAAATTAGTATCATAAGGCATGAAGTGAATCCTTATAGGATAACCTAAATAAACTAAAGCATATTATTTATAAAATCCACTAGAAAATAAGCTTGTGTTCTAAAGATGTTCCACTTTCCTTGAAAGTCAATACATCTCCAAAAGATGTAGTAAGAGAAAGGTAAACATCAATAAAGTTGAATTGGATATGTAATATTTAGAACAAGAAAAATTTATAAAAATACCAATAGAAGAAGTTGTTATAGAGACACAAGTACTGTGTAGGAGCACCAGAGATGTTAGAGATCTAGAGAGCTATGGTTTTCTAGTCACTAAGGACGAAAACACATTATTAATTAATAATGACGAACCTATATCCTACAAATAAGCAGTAAGCAGATAAGAAGTTTCAAAGTGGATAGAATCCATGAATTATGAAATAGACTCCATATACTAGAACCAATTTTGGGTTTTGGTAGATCCTTTAGTTTATGTAATGCATGTTGGGTACAAATGGGTATTCAAGAAGAATATAAACATGGATGGTAAAATTCAATACCTATAAAACATGATTAGTGGATAAAGTGTTTAAGAAACATCAAGTCATAGACTATAATGAATCCATTTCACCAATTATTATGCTGAAATTCATTAGAATTCTACTTTCCATAGTAGCCTACCATGATTTTAAGATTTGTAAAATGGATGTAAAATAAACCTTACTTAAATGGAAATATTTTAAAATATATCTATATGAAAAAACCTTAAGGATTTGTGACTCCAAAGGTTATAAATAAGGTATGAAAGTTATAGATATATATTTATAGTTTGAAGTAAGCATAAAATAATGGAACATTTGTTTTCATGAATCTATATTGGAATTTAGTTTCATAAAGAATGAATGTGAGATTTTTTTCTATAAGAGGTTTAGCGGAAGTGTAGTTGTTTTCCTTGTAGTATTTTTTGATGATATATTGTTGTTGAGAAATGAGATACCAGTCTTACAATACATTAAGTTATAATTATACAAATTCTTCTTCATGAAATACTTAGGTGAGGTATACTACATTTTAGGGATCAAGATATTTAATAGGTTCAATATAAAACAATCTAATATAAAGAGGCTTCTTGGATTAAGTTCAGGTATATAAATTGACAAGATATTGAAGTGGTTCAATATAAAATAATCCAATAGGGTATTGTTTCTAATTTCAAATGGTATATATCTATCAAAGAAAATTTATCATTATACACAAGAGGAGAGAGAGATAATGAGAAGGAATCCTTATACATCAGTGATAGAATATGTCATATATGTCATATATGTCATTCTATGTACCAAGATTGATGTTTCCTACTACTTATTCATGGTAGGAAGATATAAAGAAGATTCAGGAGAGTCATATTAGATTACTATAAAGATTATCCTAAAGTATCTAATTAATACAAAGGATATGTTCCTGTTATATAGAAGAGGTGTGGAACTAGTCATCACGGGATACACATATTCTAGTTTTCAGATAGATTAGAACGATCTAAAATCATACATGGTACATGTGTTTAGTCTTAATAGAGTATATGTGAGCTAGAATAGTTCTAAGAATCCACTAGTCACTGATTATACAATAGATTCTGAGTATATTGTGGCTTCTAATATAGCTAAAGATGCATCTTGGATATAAAAATTCACCTTGAATTTTTATGTGGTTTCTAGAAGTAAATATTCTATCACATTGTCACACCACAATTTATTTTTGGTGTATTTTTATGTTTAATTATTTATTTATGTAGAATTCATTAATTTTTGGGCTATAGTTTTTTAAATTTATAGGAATTTCTTTAGTCACACACTTAGAGTAGGGTTTGGTATACAATGAATCCAGTCTATGTGCCTCATTCAAGGTGTCTTAGTACCTCTCACATGATTACCACACAATTGGGAAGTATATGTGGATTCTAGGAGGAATTGTGTGAAGTAACTTGGTTTGTGGGTCTCTTAGAAATGGTTGGAACATGTTTAGGAGAAACTATATGGCCAACCCATGTGGTTTCTCACAATGAACTAGTTTAGGTTGCATGGTTGGTGTATAGTTTGGTAAAATATATGACCTATCTAGGTGTTTAAAAATATAAATCTCATATTCCACTCCCCTCAATTCAAAACCCACTTTAGAATCCATATTCCCCCATTTTCTCAAGACTACCAAGGAGGACCCTAGGAATGACCTACCCTCTCCTCCTTATTTAATTCCATGGATTCTTCTGCCATTCTAAGTGGATTCTTTAAGTTTAGGGTTATTTTTATTTCTCTATATTTATATCTTCTTGTTTCTTATACATTATATCATATAAGGTGGGCATGGTGGCCAGACCTTAGGTTAAATGTCATGTTTAAACTTGTGATTTTTCATGTCTAGGGATTATGAAGATCCTCATGACACCTATTCTATATTTTTTCATTGAAGTTGATACATTTACATTGGTCAGTGTTAGGTTTATCCATGAAAAATTCTTTGAATTTAAAGCCTTAATTATTTAAGCTTTCTAAACCCTCTTTTATTTTTAAATTCCATTAAATAATGTTAGTTTTAAATGAATATGTAATTGTTTCCTTTAATTAGGATTTTAATGTCTTTAAAAACATGTTTTTAATAGGAATTTGTTCATGAATAGTTAAAACTGATTTACAAGACCTTATAGGTGTTTGATAAAATTACTCAATGACTTATCCATGAAAATTCCAAATTCAAAATAATTTTTAAGATATACAGTGACTTTGAAATACTTTTTAAAAGTAATAATTTAAGAATTTTACTCAGTTTTCAAATCAAATAGAATCTTTTAAAAGGGAAGTTTATTGTTTTTGAACTTTGGTGTTACTTGGTTATTATTTTACAATTCTTAATTTTTGTTTGAATCTTATGATGTGTAGTTATATTTTAAAATATATTTTTGTGTCATATTATTTTTGTTAAATGTGTTTACCATGGAATTAAGTTTAATTTTGGTTTTAAGGTGTTGGTTTCAAAGTATTGAACTGTATTTGGTTTTAAAAAATAGGTTTTTAGGTTTTTTAACTTGTTTTAAAAACTTAAGGACCATTTGGAAAAAAATCAAAGAATTTTTAAGATGAGGGTTCTCAAAGAGGTATCAATGGCCTTATTATCACTTTATAAAAAGGGAATCCTTAATATAAAAATTTCCTTAAAGTAATCCTCATTTGAGTTATAATATTTTAAAGTTAAAATGATATTTTTATTATGTATATTGGTGGTATTATCCTGAATATAGGATGTGATGTTTATATTTTATTCTTGATGAGAAAGGGGATACTTCCATGAAGGGTGTTTGGAGGCAAGGGAGTGCATGGTCTTTGGTTGTTTTTTGTTTTTTTATATTTCATTGAGATTTGATATAATTATTTTCATGTTTATATTACTCACTACCATTAGATGATCATGGGGACCCCTAGTTCTTAAGTGGGAAGAATAGGTCTAGTATCACTAGGATTTTCGATATGGACACCTAGAATAAGATCATGAAATAATAACAAAAACATTACTACTTTCATAGTCTGGATCATATGTATTACAAGGGATTTAATATTTCCTCCAGAGGCCATTTGGAGATTATATATCTTGTTAGAGATGATAATGTCTTCCCTAATGAACTTTAGGTAGTTATATGATTGGATATACCATGATATAGTGTTAGGATCCTAGGATGACCTGACCTTAGTTTCCCTGGGGCCACTCCCATAATATTACTTACATTTGGTTATTTTATTTTATTATTGGATATTATTTTTTTATACCTATTAATTTTATTTTATATATGTTTTTATATTGTTTTACAATTTCAGTCACTTAAATTCTTTAATTTGAGTAAATGTACTCATTTTTTATTTTTTCTGTCATCCTTTTACCCGTACGGGTTGCTATTTTTGGTTACTCTTGTTTCTTTCATTAACCTTTTTTATGTGATTTTGTATGTTTTTATCACCTTTAGGAGTTATTTTATGTATTAATTTAACATATTTAGTTTTATTTTATTATTGTCACTTTAAAATCAAGTTTTAATTTTTTTGGTAATAAATCGATAAAGTGAGGTTTTTTGTTAAATCATTAACCGTATATGATTTTAATGGATTTTCTATGATATATTTAAGGGGGGGGGGGTTAATTGAATTTTTTTAAATCTAGTGTATTTACGTGGAATGAATACATGTGACTTGTTTTGATTAAAAAGGAAGATTAATTTTATAGTTTTATTTTCAAACTATCATGAAAATAATTTATCTTTAAAGACTATGCATGGGGTGTGGAGAGGATAACTATTGAGATTTTTTCACACACATATTTATGTTTTAGTTTTTTTGATCCCTTGATGAGTTCTGTATTATATAATTAATCCCTCTAGTTATTATTTTATAGAGTTTCAATGATGAGGTTATATGGTGACCATGGGTTACATAGATATTTTCAGTTCAGTGTTTGGGATTCATTTTGTTTATTTGGTACCATGTATGTATTATATTTTTTTGTTACTTTATATGATTTGATTTTTATCAGACTACTATATCTATTTTATGTTATGTGGTTTCATCTTGGATTTTTATTTTTGGTTATGACTTACTTGGTTTGTAATTAATTTAAAATCACTTATTTCATTTTCATGGATGTCCAACTTATGGTCGAGTCATACCAAATTATAGGTAGGATTTTCTATATATTTAGTTATGTTTATTAGGAAAAATCATTCCCAAGAAAGATATCTTGATGCCTAAGTACTAGTTTCCAGCCCATGGGGATCAGAAACACCCGTCGGTCCTTATCACAGATTGTCTTGGGTGTCAAGTTAGGGTAGTTCGGGTTGGTTCATGACAAAAAAGTATTAGCGCACCCTATATTATTTAGGGTGTAATGGTAGAATGGATATAGTAATGTTAGAACTTGAGAGGTAAGTTCAGGGAGAGTCTAGTTAGGTATTTTCCATTCAGAACCTTGAGTTACCATGGGATGTCAAGTTGTGTGTCTTGAGTTTTGAGATTTCTTCATATATTTCTGGAATATATTGATTTAAATTGTTATTATTTGAAATTATATTGTTGTAATATGGATTTTTAGAGGATTTTCATGTTTTGAGGTGAAAATTAAAGAATAACTAGAGGCGTACAGTTAGATCACATGGTTTAGAAAACTATTAATATCACATTCACATGATTCTATTTAGCTCCCAGTGGCAGTTACATGGTTGGCATATGTTCTTCTAAACCGTGTGGCCATACCATGCACACACCAGTGAAAAAATGACTTTAATGTTTTTTTGAATTTTAACACCATTTTAAAAGTGATTCTAATGTCTATGACATAAAAAGTAGGGATTTCAACATTTATTTTTAATAAAATTGACATTGAAATCCCTCATACATGGTTTTTTATGTCGATTTTCAATAAAATTGATGTGAAAAGAGATTTCAACATCGATTTTAGGGGAAAATGATATTGAAATCCCAACTTGCAAGGCTTTTAATGTTGTTTTTTCTAAAACCAACATTGAAAGTTAATATTTTTTTAAAATATTCTAAAATACATGATTCTAAATCTGAATAACACACAAAAAACACTAAACAATGGATCCAAACATCATAAAAAGAAGAAAAAAACTCATTGAAAACTTTTACAACATGTTTTAAAAATAATATACAAATACATGAAACTACATGTACAAATTAATCAAATGTAAAAAACATTTTGAATATAAATTCTGAAGTTATATCAATTATTTTGGTCTGTATGATAAAATATTATAAAAAATCTTCAACAGTATAAAGTTTCATGAGTTTAAAAATACAATATATTTTTTGAAATTATAAGTGTTATAATGAAACTAATAATTTCCAAATCTATTGTTTCTCTAATTTTGATTTTCTCATAAATGGGTCATAAAACATAATACCCACATTCAAGAACCCATCTTTGATGATTACACTACATTAATGAAATAATATTTTTAAAATAAAAACACTAGATATGTAAGAATAAACAATATACAGGTTATCTACCCAAAAATTCACAAATTCAGTTTTTTATGGTCCCATTGTTGAAAAGTGAGCCTCATTGAACACGATCCATGGTCTGTTGTAATTTAAAATATTACTTATCAAAACATATGTAAAATTAAAATATTAATATTCTAGAGCTAAAATAATAGAATAATACTTACTCCATTAATTTTTTTAATATTCTCTAAATACCACAAAATAAAGTTCATAACTAATATGCCTTATATTCATTTGGAAAAAATACACACCAAAAAGTGAAAAATTATTATAAAATGGAAGGAATAATCAATATATATATATATGTATATATATTTAAATATCAAAGATAAAAAATAATGTTTTTTAACCATGTTAGTTTCATAAAAAATAGATATTTACCTGAATAATTAGAAGAGTAATGATTCAGTGACAAAATCTTTTTAAATTAATAAGTGTAAATCCATAATCATCATGTTTCACACCATTATTACTATTAACCTAGTTACACTTAAACACTGATACTCAAAATTTAGTATAATAAATCTCCCATATATCCTCAAAATCTATAAAATATGTTGTTAATGCAAACATTTTGTTTTATATATTTGTAACTTAAAAAAAATTGATTCAGTAATGACCATTACTCTATTATTTTGAATACTACTCTTTTCATCTTGGGTTTTTATGTAAAATTTGTAACTATGGATATCAAAATCAAACCTTGTGATCATATTAACACTTGGCCCCCATACTAACCATTTCAGTTCTTCTGATGTAGATAAATCAGTGTTGAATTTATCCTTACACCATGAAAGTCATTGTGTTTTTATGTTCATTCATCAACCAATTTTCATTTCTTATCAGATATCATACCTCCAATATAGCAGTATGTGATGATATACATGGTTGAACCTCACATATATTGTTAAAACTATATAAATGTGCATGCATCACTTCATCACATTGAATTAAATTTACCTTTAATCCATAGATTCCTTTACCTTCACTATAAATTGTTAAATTTAGAGATATAGGGAGACCAATATTCTAATCTTTAAACAAATAATTAGTAAAAATCTCAATCACATATTATGATATATATTTCCTGAACAATATAAGAATATTATCATTTAAAATTCTTATCATATCCCATCAAAATTATCATATATATTTCAAAAGGTTATATCCAAAATCAATAAGTAGGCCAATATATTCATATCTATCACCCTAAATAAATCGATAGATGAACCATTATATAAAAAAATAATGGTGGAAAATAGATTTATATTTGAAAATGTATAAGAAAAACTTCATTCTCTAACACATAAAATAAATTTTGATATATGGATTTAATAAAAATAGAATTGAAAAAGTAACACAACCTGATGAAAGAATTTCTAATAAGTATAAAAAATATGCCAAATAATGAAACCATTAGTAGTTGTTGCATTAATACATGACTATCATGATATTTCATACCTAATAACTTAAAATCCTCCAATGATACCAAATTTTTAAAATTTAAAGAAAATACACTAGGTGATTTAATACAATGAAGTCAAAGACAACAAATTATCCTCCCACGCTTTCTTAATGCATGAAAAGTATGAGGAAAATTTGTTCCCTTTTCTTTCATAGAGTGAGATAACATTAAACGCATTCTCATGGTTATTAAGTTTAGTATTAAATATAATCCATCTTTTGTATTTCATTTTTTGTCTAATATATTTATAATAAAACTATCACAAATGTTTTTCATAATATTCATAACATTAGTGTTATAATTTACCTCCAAACATTACAAATAAGGTAGCTTGAATAAAATGAATCATTTCTTGCATGTATCTGTATGATGATTATAAATTACTTTATTTCCAAATGTGTTATCATTTGTTTCACCTTTTGATAAAATTATTTAGATAAAAATTATTATGGACCACATTAGTAATCTTATAAACTGTTAAATAATTTTTTTAATCTTTGATATGGATGAACTATTCAAAAAAAAAAAATCTAATTTTCCGTATACTCTGTCTTTATTCCATTATATTATTTATGATATGAAGCCCCCTCTTTGTAAATTATAAAATATTTATAACCATTGAAACTATATCTAGAAAAGTTTCTATATGCATGAAAGTCATTTATAGTAAAAATTATCATAACACAAAAAATAAATTACCCTTTCTTTTATACTTCAAATACTTTAACACCTATCTCCCTCATAAATTTTAAATCATCAATCAATGGTGATAGATAAACATTAATATCCTTTTTTATCTATTTTGGTTTAGAAATCATCAAGCTCATCATTAAATATTTTCTCTTCATACGTATATATGGGGAAAAGTTATAGATAACTAACATAATAAGACACAAACTATGTTGTCTATTGAGGCTCTAATATGAATTCATTCTATTTTTTCATGGTACCATTATGACATTTATAAATTTATCTCCAAAATTAATTTTTTTTGATCAAATATCATTCATTATGAGATTCAAAAAGATGATGTAGGTTCCCATCATAGATAGACTCATTTTAATGCCACCTTATCATATTTGCATCATTTGAATTTACAAATAGGTACTTCAAAAAATGAATTATTAGAATATTCCATATTGATTTTGTGGGATGTTTGGTGATAGTTCTTAATAATGAATCATGACCATATTTTTCATCCATTTTATATCATGATGTCCTATATTTAGGACATTTTGATAAACATTAATATCCCTTACTATACATCACACATTCATTAAGTCAAGAATTCATATTTTTATACCCCAATTAAATTGGTAATAATATTCTTATTGCCTCGTAATTATAATTTGGAAGCTTATTACCTTCTAGAAGCATCTCTTTTAAAAGTTCAGGCAATTCAGTAAAAATTTTATCACTACAACCATTTATTTATTTCAATTTAACTAATATTGGCATCTTTGATATTACTACGAGTTTAGAAAAACATGAGAACAACAGTTTCTCATCATATTTGTAACATCATTCAATATATTCTATTTTTTGAATGGTTTCAACACATATATCATGAATTAATTCTTCAAGATGACCCTCTGTATCATGCCTGGAATCTTCATCATCATTAGATCATGAATTGTTTTTTTTATTTTGCTAAGCTAGATCTAGCATGTATAATTATGATTAAAACCATAGAAAATTAGATGGTTTTTTATTTTTATAAACCCGGATTTTATAATATTCAAACTTCACACATGGAAAAAAATAATATCTTTATTTTCAATATTTTTTTAGTAAATTATAAGAAATGTTCAACCAATTTCTCATATTTATCGCAATTTATTCATGAATTTATTAAACTTCTATCCATTAATTACCTAAAGTCACAATATAATAGATGAATATATTAAAAAATATAAAAATATAAATGTATATACAAATATATAAATTTAAAACTTATACTAATATAAATATATAAACATGCATATTTTTTTTTAAAAAATTTATATTTTGAAAAAAATTTATAACTTAAAAAAATTTTGCAACCAGAAAAAAATTTATAACCAAAATTAATTATAATGAAAATAAATGTTTATATCTGAAAAAAATTTAAGAAAAAAATAATAATTTAATTAGAAACAAATTATAATGAAAAAATATAAATACAAAAAATTATAACCAAAAACAAATTATTCCCATAATTTTTTACTAAAAACAATTTATAATCACAATAAAATAATAAGTTTAAAATAATTATAATAAAAAATTATAAATAACAGTGATATACATATAAACAAATGAATAAATGAATTCAATTTATAACTAAAAAAATAATTAATTGATCTTCTAAATAAAAAAAATTACTTAAACAATATGGAGGTTGATGATTAAAAATAGATTTTGAAGTATAATTAATGAAATTGATGGTGGTGGAAGTGGGGAGAATGATACAAGATTGAGGAGAAGTATTTTCAAAAACAAAATAGAAAATTGATTGATAAAAAAAATTTGATCAAGATCACATGTCTATCAGATTAAGGTTTTAGTGGACCGAATGAATTCAAGGGATATGTAAGAAAGATGAATGATAGAAGATTAAGGAGAAATAATTAAAAAATAAGTATTATAATCAAAAAAATATAGAAGTTAAAGTGCGGTTGGAGTGTAGCCATCGGTCTAGAGGATGAGGGTTTTAGAAAGATCATGTTAGAAAACGAGGACAAGGTTGTGTGTAATAGACTTTTAAATTTTTTTAACATTAACTATGATAAAAATGATGTTAAAAGTTCTTTATAATGACTTTTAATGTTGGTTTACTATAAAACCAATGTTAAAATACATTATAAAGAACTTTTAACACCAATTTTAGAATAACCAATGTTAAAATCCTTTCTGGGTTTCTATTAACATTAATTATACCAAAACTAATGTTAAAAATGTAATATTAAGTCCTCCTTTTTTACTAGTTACAACTACTAACCCCTCTTTTATTTTTGTGTTGGAACCCTTTTTCTTCAAGGCCACATTTGGTTATGATTTTTTACTACTTGGGATGAGTTAAGGGTAGTTTTTATAATGTTTTAATGTTATTTGGTTGAATTTTATTATTTTTTTATTGGGAAAAGTTGATTTAAGTAGTGAAGGTTAAGTTTTTAAATTATTAAAGGAATATTCTGAAATAGTTTTAAATGAGGTAGATTTTTTGGAATGAAAAATGGTTTCTATAAATGATTCATGAAATTACAAGATGAATTTAAGTGAAGTTTTGACACTAATAAATATTTCTTCCAAAATTAGTTGAAATGTGTTTGATATTTTTGAATGTGCTATTTATTTTAGTAACAAATTTGAGAATTTAAAACCATGTTCCAAGTAAGTTTCATGGTTTCTAAATATTTTTAAAATGTACCTTATAATTTTTTTTATTCTTTGTGTTGGAATTAATGCCCTAAAACCAACTACTTTGTATTTTTTATTTCCTGAGAATATTCATGGATTTGAATATTTTTGAATACTTTATCACATATTGATTTTTTTACTCGGTGAGGTTAATATGATAATTTCCTATAATATTTTTCACATTTAAAAGGTAATAATAGTTCCCCACTATGATGAGAACCTTGAAAATCTATGAAAACTTTCTTAAAAAAATTTCTCTGATTGGAAAAAATTTCATGACGGGACTCATAGTATGTTAGTCATCAGGTGTGAGTACTCATAATAAAATAAGGCTTCATATCACGAAGTTCTCACTTAGTAATCTATAATTTGGGAAATTATGATAATAAACCTACTTATAAAAATTATACATGTTTATGTTTCATCAGATATTCCAATCTACAAGTGTGTATAATAGTCTCTAAAATTTAAGATTATTATTAATGCATGTCATGACTCACAAACTTAGATGTATTATCGCTAAACATGAAAATATGGTTCATGGAGAATTTGGGTGCATAAAAAATGATGTGTTATTAATAAATATGTCGAGGAATAATTTTTCACTTCCATCTTAATGGAAGTTGATATCTTGACCCTTTTATTGAAATTGAATCCTCACATTAAATTCCATGTCCATGGTCTAATGATGAGTTTATTTTAGATAGTAAAATAAAGACGTATCCAGTATATAGGTTGATAACATGGGTGTGCAAACTTCTTGATCAGATATTAATAAAAAATTATTATATTACACATTGAGTGTTTATATGTGGTTGTTGTTTTTTGTGATATATCCTCTTCCTCTATGGGTACTTGACCCATTGCTAGATAGTAATCTTTGACTTTAGGAATCACACTTAATGGAACTAAGGAAGAGGCCTAGAGGGCCACACAAAAACTGTTTCCTTTGATCTCAGTTAAATATCATATTTAGTAGTTTGAATCAATATTATTCATCTAATTGAGAAGTAATATTTATTTAGGATTTATTAAATGATGGAAAATATTAAATAAATAATAATTTTTATGGTAATTTTTTAATTACATGAATATATAATTATATTTCATCTCTTATTATTTGTAAGGTAATAAGTAATTTATTTAATCATGAAAGTATAAAAATAAATATTTTATTCTCTATAATGTGAATATAATATTTATTTATTTATTAAATGTATAATATTTATCTCTTGTTATTCACAAGGTAATAAATAATTATTTATTAATAAATAATTTATAAAATTTCATGACTATTAAACTAAACATTTTATTCACCAGACCATGAGTATAATATTTATTTAAGATATTTATGAAGGAATTCAATAAATGTGGATGATGAGCTGACCTAATTATTAGTCTAGTGATAAATATTTATTTACCATACCATAAATAAAATTTATCATTATGAATATTAGAACAAACCATAGAATAAAATAATAATTTTATTATTTTACATAACATGGGGTTCTTTTTTGGTTAACATATTATTAGGGGACTTTGTGCAATTTATTAATATGTAACCCTAACCATTGGTCTATAAATAGAAAATTATGAGATTTTTGATTTTTTGGATGTTGTGCAGAACATTATCCTCCCTAAAGAATTATCTCTCGATGAGAACATCTATATGGTTTTCTCTCAAGATCGAGAGATTCTTTCTTCCAATTTCCTTTCCTCTCAAGTCAAGGAGATCAGGAGAGATTCCTTTAAGCCTAAAAGAACATGTTGTGATCAATGGATTGATGTAAGATGATTAGTACTATTCCAATAACACTTATAGTACTATTGGTGATGTTCCAAGATCAAAGGAGAACATGTGAATCACCACTAGATGGGATCTACTTTGGGTCCTCATCAAAAAACAACAACTAAGTGACATTTAGATGTTCAAAACCTACATTGAATAAATAAATCGAGATATAATTATTTCTTCCTATTATTAAATTAATTATATATTAATGTGAAAAGGATACTCTCTTGGTTATGGAAAAAACATTTTTCAGTATTCTTCAAAAAAATTTCATTGGTCATGGCACTCAAATCGTGTACATTACAGATGATCCATTGAATCCAAAAAAGCTGAGTTTTCCATAATCCCAATAGGATCTTCCGCTGTATCCAAAACCAGTAAGTGTTATCAAAGGGGTGATGTTTAATTTATATTTATTTATTTATTATTGATTATTTACATATTTAAAAGTCAGTTTTCATTTTAATGAATTCATTATTTTAATATGATTGATGAGACCACTTTTTATCCTCTTTGTTTCTCAATCATATAACCCATATTTGGTTAATAATTTATAAATAACATCTAAAGAACTAATCTAGAGGTGCTAGAAATTCTGTCCAGATAACACAAGAGTACATGATGTGTAACCTAAATGTGTATGTCGTGTACCCATGTTTAATACACCAGGATGAATCGTGAATTAATTTAGAGCATATTACATTGAATACACAAGACATTCATTAAATTTACACCATGTGTTGACCGGAAATTCCTTGCTCATAGATCATCAGACTACATGCCGTGTAAATCACTTATATGCTGTGTAGTAAATGTGTTTTCACAACATAAAAATGGGGTCTAATCCATGTCGTGTATTAGATATATGACACAAATACTAACAACCATGTAACAAGGAGGTTACACTACATATAATATATGTGCATTCCACATACCTCAAACATGTTTGTGAAAAGATACAAGTCTAGTCCCTATATGTGTATCACAGACATATAGTGAGTGTGATACATGATGTGTAGATGGATATACACACCATGCATCTTACTTGTTTATATAAAAAAGTAAAAATTAATTTATTACTCAGTAATCCTTATTATTATATGTTTTGTGTGTCATTTATTGATTCGTACATGCCATATGATATGCTTTATATGATATTAAATTATTAATTTCTTCTTGAAATTTTGAATTGAATATCATGTATAGTCATAATATGTTGACTACACCACACACATTAAAAGTAGTAAATGTTACATTAATTAACATGTGTTCCATGTGTCATTTATTAACTCATACATGCCATGTAATTATTTGATTAAATGTGTATGCTATATGTCATATGAGTAGACTATATACCATTTCTATACAAGATGAGTAGTTTGAACATAAAATCATTGAGTTACTTCCAAGTAGAATCTGTGTACATATTATTTTAAATTTTATATAAAATAAATTTGTTTAATTTATTTAAAATCTTAGAAAATGGGTAACTTTAGGATATATTGGATGAAAATAAAGATAAATTTAATTAATTTATTAGTCAAATAATTAATAAATTTAATTCTCACACATTTTATGTTAATAAAAGTATGAATCAAAATAAATGATAGCCAGTTATTTTAAATATTTATTCATTGCACAAGTGGATGATCCCGAGATTAGACCAACCTGTGTACATGTATGGTTTCTTTTAGTTTAATTATTTCTTGGGTTTTTTCATTATTTTATTAAATTAAATTGATGGAATAAAAGTAATCACTACTTTCTTATTATTTATAGGATTATGTGCCCATAGTTTATTTTATTTAAATACCCTTTTTAGTTCCCTTCACCTGAGTACGAAGTAAATTAATTGTAAAGATGGATCTCCCAAGTACATGGAGTTGGTTCATTATGAAGATGAGGCAAAACCAAACCAAGGATATACACAAGATTAAGATGGAATGTTGAAAACTTGATCCTAGAATTGTTTAAGGAGTTTTTCTCTAGGGTTAATGGTTTTTATTATATACTAAATAAAAAAATCACTAGTTAAAGCTCATTATCATGCCATGATGATTATTATTTTTTCCAATGCACGATTTATTCTATGAATGAAAGATATTGATCACATAAATAAATAGATTAATATGAATATATGGAATTTAAATAAAAGTATTATGCATAAATATTTTATCATTACATGGTGAATCAGTTAAGTAAAATCCAATTAATATTAAAAAGGAATGTAAAAGATAAAATAAGAAAATTTATACATATTATAATAATACATAAAGTTAATATTATGTCCTTATCCTTCCATTATCTAAATTAAAATACACCTATAGTTAAAATATTGGAATGAATTCCATCAGGGGAACTATTAATTATTGGAAATTCTTAACTAAGATAGTGGGTCAAATTAAGAGAATATATATTGGTTTTAATATACTTATTCTATCTAATAAATATTTTGAGGGGATTGTTGAGAAAATTTGATTCTAGATTTCTAGATTGAGGATTCCACTCAATGGATCAAGGAGATGTTAATTTGTAGTTGTAAAGTCTGCATATCTAAATACCTTCTTATATTTTCCATAGACTCTATCTAGATTATAATAAGAGAAATGGGGGTAATTTCCATTAGAATTTCCTCATGGTGGGACATTCCAAGTTCAATGGTGAGGATCACTGAGACTTGATAAAATAGAGGGATACTTAATATGATAATTAAAATTACTTCTTCTCACACAATTTGGTAATAAAATAAAGTACTAGTATAACCATTTTAGTTATTTAAAAAATGTAAAGTAAAACCATGAAAACACTATGATCATTTTTTTCTCAGGTCATGTCCTCCCATGCACATATTTCTTGAAGTGGTATAGATGTTTTACAATATTTTATTATCAACGAATTTATACTATGTGTTGGAATTCCCTAAACATGATCATATTCCCACCAAGAAGAGGTGAAAAAGGATGCCTATATAAGATATATAGAGGGAGTTTCATCCATAATATCTTATCTTTAATCACTTAAAAAGAATAAAAATGGGATTAAAGATAAATGATATTCTCGCTATACTATTTTAGTGTATATTAGAAAGGGGTTCTTAGCTGGTAATCATGTAGTCAGGTATTTAAGTACATTATTTAATGTTAATATTACATTTTAATAAGTGATTATCCATGAATATCATGTTACCATTATTAATAGAATATTTTTCCATATTCATACAATTCTAGATAACTAATATAGAGAAACCACTACCAAATACTTTTGTTTATACTTCACCCAAAAAATAAGATTTGGTGGAAAATTATTTCCTCACTACTTATATTGAAAATAGTAAAAGATAAGGTTGAAAATCCCATGAAATTTTAAATCCAATGGTGTCCTTACAACATATTTAAAATAGAAAAAGGATTCAAAGTATGGTCTATGAACATAAGGCTATTTACTTATCATATAGAATGAACTTTTTATTGGAAGAATTTTAATAAATTATATTATAATTACCTATAAACTTATGGAATAAGAATTATTAAATGTAATATTTTCTTTGGAATTATTGGGAATTAAATAAATTTTTTTACATATATTTTAATTTGATAATTAAGAAAGTTATTAAATATTATAAAAATTAGGTTTAATTCCCCCATAGGATGAGAAAGGGTGATTCCTATGTCAGTAATGAGAAGAAAAAACTTATTAATTTCTAGAATGGATTGATTTTGGTTTATAATGAGTGTTACCAAAAATTTTATCTCAATGTATTTCTAGAAAAAATGAGACATTATTTCATATTTGGAATAAATGTTGTTATTGTACTTCATACTAAACTAATGGTTTGATAACTCTTGAATCACAGATATACATTGTAATAGATTATGAATATAAAATATAAGACTCTTACCCAATTGTGGAATGCTAACTATTTATCAAATAAAACTAAAATTTGTTGACTTTTTTAAGACAAAAAAGTGTTTTAGTATCTATTGAGTTATGATACTAAGTATACCAATAAATATATTTTATTTTTTAGATAAATAAACCTTTGGAAATAAAGGTATTCCAAAAATATTTTGGAGTTAGTTCAACAAGGCCACATGAAATATTCTAAAGTTAGAGATAATTTAATATACATCACTAGATTCATTTAAACTTTTTTAGAAATAACTAGTGAAGTAAATGAGTTCACTTAGTAAAGATAGAGGAACCTATGAGCTGCCTTATTAGATAACACCTTATACAAGTAATAATTGACCATACATGTGGATTAAAGGTATTCTCAAACTTACCTTTACTTATATACATAAATATAGTGATGGAAGTAAAATGATGATCAATGACGAGTCAAATATATATTTCAATTCTTCTATAATTTCTTTTAAGACATATTTTTCATAAAATAGTGCAATAAATAATCATATGTGAACTAAATTGACTAATGGATATCATATCAATTGTGACAAGATAATAATCTATAATGATACAACCACATGATTTTTTCAAAAACAATTTTTTAAAATATGTATTTAGCTACATGTGAATATCAAACACTTGGTGTATCTTAATTAATAATCATACATGCAATAAAGATATTAACTTATTGTCAAGATCGACTATGTTTCCATAAAGGAAACCTATCTCTTTAAGGATAGTGGGAGGAGTCTTAACTTCCATGGGTTAAGGATCTGGATGCACATGAGTTGAAATAGGAAGGTTAGACTCCACTGAGTTCAAAGTGTGGAGTAGTTATAAAGACATATATGGAATATGAATTCTTAACCAAAATTATGGTTTATGGTCATTGTAGTGGGAGATACATATATTATTATTTTAGAATTATGATTCATACAAAGAAGTAGTAAATGGTAACATGATAAGATTAAAAAGAATGTATGAATTCAATAATGCATTCAATGTATAAAGATTTGGAGACTTAGTATTTTGGATGTTTATAAAGATTTGATAGTGCAGGTTAGTATTCAAGAGAAACTAGAAATGGATGGTACAAGATGATACTAATAAAACATGATTGATTATTAAAAGATTAAGTCTTTGATAAAACCTATACACCAATACTCATGAATAAAATAAATTTGAATTCTACTTGTCAAATCATACTCTATGATCATAATATTAGGCTATTTATTGTCAATCCCACCTCATTTGGATGAAACCTTATGGAATATGTTTATATGCCAAAACTAAAGGATACCCTATGGTATATTTCTACATGGAATAACTTGAAATAATTAATAGAATCAATGGATTACAATAATATATGAAGATTATATATATTAATTTATGGGTAAATCATGATTAGTCATCATAGAATATTTATTTTAAGAAAAGGAGTGCCATGTGTCTCTAATACGTTAGTGGGAGTGCTATATGTTTTCAAGATAGATATGTTGATAAAATATGGAAAAAATGTTATATATTACCAATTTTTTAATACTAAGGAATGAATTTCTACAATAATGACTTAAATTAGCAACCATGTTCTTCCGGATAAGATCTAAAAAATTAGATCCATGGGTTTTCTAAAAATTTTCATAATACATATATTGAAAAAGTATAAAAAAATAAAAGTTGAAAAAATTCAAGAACAAATTGTTGTTGGTATATAATCTTTCCAATAGAACTACCATGGAGATAAGAATAAATTATTGAGATTATAATAATTTCACAAGATTAAGTACTATGAATTTATCTCACAAGCGATGATACAAGCTAATGTTTTATATTACAAGTGATCAAGGGAATAAAACTCTTTTCTTAATTTAGTTCAATTTGATCTATTATCTTAGTAAGTCTAAGGTTATATGTAATAAAAACTTATTAAATCCAGTGGTTTTCATATCCACAATAACTGAGTATGTTTCCACTTTTTATTTATCTTAAAGAAGTGGTTTTAAAATGTTCTATTATTATTTTTGGTGTATACCAAAAGTAAGAGTTTTATCATTATTATGATATGAATTGACTACAAACTTAATCATGATATCGAGATTCTGATAAGGGGATAAGATATGGATACTCAGTAATACCATTACTTGAAATATTTTCTCAAGGTAGTGATTACGTACTATTTTGAACACCACACAATCATATGGATAAAATAACCCTATCCATAAAAACATAGTTGGCCCTGGAGTTGTATTCATACTTAGAAGAAGCATGTTTAACTTGTGAGAACTAACCAGCCATTAGCAATTGACTCTAGTGCAATTGGGATTCTTTTAAAGTTGGTGCCCTAGAACCACTACTTTGTACTTTAGATTTTATATAAATTCATGTATTTAAATACTAATAAATACCTTATCATATATTATTTATTCTTCTATGTGACATTAATGTGATAATGTGATAGAATATTTGTCACATTGAAAAAGTCATAATAGTTCCCCACTATAATGAGAACCTTGAAATATTATTGATGTGGTTGTTTTTAACACACTTTACCACATCATTTTTTTATTTTATTGTATTTTTTATATAAAAATAATGTTTTTACTTAAACAATTTATAACTACTGTTAATTTTGTATTTAATTTTTAAAACAATGTTTTTTTGTGAAATTATGTTTATTATTATTTATTTTAGTCATTTTGAATAATTTAAAATCAATAAATTAATTCTATTTTATCTTTAATTTTTTATTCATGTGTTGTTGTTCAAATTTTTGTTTTTCATTTCCATTATTTTAATTAATTCATTATTTCATTTTTTTGTTTTTGAAATAATAATTTTAAATACTCAATGTATTTCTTTTATTTGTTTAATAATTTATTTAATTATTTTTCAAAGTAATAATTCTTTATTTATTTTATCAATATTTTTCTTAAATTATTTAATTATTTTCAATGTTTTTATAATTAATTTATTTTATAATTTATTTTATTTTTTAATTAATTCATTATTTTAATTCCAAAATAAATAATTTTATTTTGTTTCATTTAAATTTAAATTTATATTTTTTTAGATTTTATTTTTTTGTAATTTTAAAATTTATTTATTAACTTTATTTTTTGCAGATCAACAATCCACCGCCAAACATCCCCTGCCAACAGTAGATCATCATATAACATTGGCAGAATCCCACTATCATCAGCCCATTCCATTTGTAGTATCCTATTACCAGTAGCCCATGCCACCGCAAGCATCTTTCCACCGCTATCCCATTCCACTGCCAACCTGTGCCACCAATAAAACCCTGCCACTGCCAGCATCTGGCCTCCACATACACTGTTGATGTCTATCCACCATTAGTAGCTCCCTACTACCATCAGACCTTATCCAATGCCAACCACTGGTAGATTAAGATCTATTGGTCCGCTATCCCAACCAAAACCATACATGAACCTCCCTGAAAATCTGAAACTAGGCCAATTGATCCCATATTTGAGATTAAAGAATAACTAGTGCTCACCAAATCTTTCCACGTCGATGTCGACTGAACCCCATCTAGTCTCAATCCATCGCAAATCTTAGTCACCAAAAGGTCACCTTTTACATGCCACACTAAATCCTGAATCATTGTGGTTAAAGAAGACCACGAAGCACATCCATGGATTTGGAACCCATCCCGAAGCTGCACCTCACGCCATCGCAATGCCGAGCCACATCATGAGATGAATAATTCCTCACTGAGTACTTTGTGAGAGAAGCATTCTGAAGGTCTGGCCCCCTCTTCTGAAGGCTGAGCTCCCTTGATGAAGAAGACCATTATAATCACTGGAGATGGCTTCCTTGAGAATCCTCACAAAGACAAGCTCCCCACACTCAGTAAGATGAAGACAACCACATCGTACATAGAAGAAAAAAAAGAAGAAATAAAAAAATATAAAAACTATATAAAAACAAAAAAATAATTAATATGATTTATATAATAATAATAATAAAATAATATATATATAATATAATATAATAATAATGTTAATATATATATATATATATAATTATAAATATACAATTATATATAGTAATATGTTTATATATAGTTTTATATAATAAATATTATAACTCTTATAATAATTATTAATATTAATTAGCATATAAAAACACACACACACACACACATATATATATATATATTTTTGTATATACTTAGTAATTAGGTAATATATTTACTATTGTACATTTATAATAATTTCACAAATTGGAGTCTCTTTCATTCTAATTTTCTTTATATATTTTATTTTTTTTGATTGATTTAGGAATCAGGTTATTGTGAAGGAGATCATGGGAGGAGGCCTTACTCAGAGATTTTAGTCGTTGAATATTCCACATGGAGAGAATCTGGGTGCGTGATCGTGGTCATTTCATGGTAGATAGTTTTGAGGAGTATGACATTCTATTTGAGGTTTTTTTGGCTATTTTCACCAACAAAGATGATCCATAGTGACAAGAATAGCACGTGGAATCCAAAAAGTCATTGGAAGAGTAGAAACTGTGAGGTTGAAGGGGGATTGGTTGGAATTCGGTTCATTTAGAGAAGAACACTCCAGAATAAGTGGGACTTGATGGAGGAAAAAATATATATACTATCATGGAACAATATAAGAGACTAGAACACCACTCTCTATTAGTATGGCACATGCACCACTCTCTAGTAGCAGGACACACATACCCCATCTAGGAGTGGTATATCCGAGAGAAGGCCACCCACACATCATTCACAATAGGCAATAGACAAAGAATGAAGTCTTCACATTAGGAGATATTGGGAATAATGAAAGAGATATAGGAGAGAGAAGACTCTTCTCTCTTTTATTCTATTTTATTCATTTATTTTATCACAAAATTCTCTGTTTTAAAATCTTTTAATATGTAGAGTGAGATCATGATTTTCGACTAATCACCACTGGGGGAATAGGCTGTGTTGGTTAATCTGTTTTACCGTGTTCATTATTTCTATCTACTGATTAATTCTCTCTCTAGATAATAATTTTTTACAAAACATCAAATATCAGTGAAAACAGATCTTTATTGGTCTTTAATTCAAATTTTCAGTCTGATTATTTAAATAAAATAAGAATCAAGATCAAGTGAGTGTAATACAATGAGTTCATCTAAAAAATTGAACTTAGTGAAAACTGATTTTTTCTCACTCAGTGATCAAATGATCTTTAAAATTGATAACATTTAGAGTATATTAAATCATATTTTGACCTTATAAAAAATCTGGTTAGCCTATTTTAATCAATTCTAGGTGTTTAAATTCAAATGCATAAACAAATGTAAATCATCATAAAAACTAGCCAGATTATTTCACCTATACATCAATTGGTTGTTCTCACTATATTTTCTAATATTCTATCTTCCTTCTTGTTGGAACTCACACTCACTTTCACACTCACAAAAATCTTCATTCTCATCACAACTCCATCACCATCCTTAAATTCTACTTTAGTTTTATTTTTTGACTTTTGTTTTTTGTCAGTCAGACAAGAATCATTCCTTCCCTATGGTTCAAACCTCTTATTGAATTACTAGTTATAGGTACTAAATAGGATTATAAATATTAAATTTACACACATATAATCATGCACATGTCAAATTTTGGCACTATTTCTAGGAAAGAAACATTTTATTTAGGGGTTTTTATAAATTTCTAAAAACATATTGGACCCTATATTTTCCTTTTCAGATTCAATATTTTATTTATCTCCTATGTAAGAACATTTTGACTATGTTTCATTATTATAATTATAGTTACAAAACCAATGATTTGGATAGCTATCAAATGATATAATGGCTATCTATCGTAAAACTAAACAACAGTATGCAAATAAATTCAATCAAATAAAAAAGTGTTAAGAGGGGAATAAACAAACCAAGAAGGATTTTTTCGGATATTAAGAGAATTTATACATTCCTTGGAATAACCTACCTACCTCAAGAGGACCAAAATAGAAAGAGATAACTCTTTAAACCCACTACAATGACATCTTCTAGAAATAAACAAAGAAGAAAATATAAAAGAAATAGAATGAGAAACTAAAAAATTGAGCTATCAAAATTTGAGACTGAATTACACTCTAACCCACCACTAAATATGCCATCTCCTAAGGCTAAGAACTATGCTAAGGTATGGAGGGATATGGGACATATTAAAATTGAAGATACTATAAAAAAATGTTGACAACCCTTCCCCCCCTAATATTCATTATAATTATTTTAATTTCATTGAATTATCTAATAATTTTTCATTGACTCAATAGGTGGAGGAAGTATAAGACATCCTCTCCATTAACATGAAAGATACCAAAAATGATGTGGTGTGTTTTGAAGAGAGGATAGAGAAGGTATAATACCTCACTCCTGACCAAGATGTACTCCCAAAAGATCTGATTACTCTTGTAGAATAACAAGATGAACATATTGAGGGATTTTATATATTTTATAATATTTTTAATATTACTATTTTTGAATTTAATTATAATTTTTTTCATGTGTAGATATTGAAGTATCAACTATATTTTTAGACTGTATGGATATCCATGAAAGAATCAAATAGGCACTTGATTTAGAACATTATGAATTATTAGATGTTGAAGATGATTTTTTGGAAATGTGTGTGGATGAAGAAGTGGATAAAGGCACATTTTTTTCCAAGAGAAAATAATTGATTAGATTAAAATATATGATAATTCACATCCAATAATTTCATTCTCACAACCCATTCACACCAACCCTCAAGTTGTAGATGAGGGTAAGTACCCCGTTAGATTATTTTTCCCTCCATTATTCCATAAGTAGTCCGCTACTAAGGAGAGAGACTTGGTTGAAGCTGAATATGTGGTACTCCAAAAATGGAAAATCACTGAAGCTAGGAATAATATACTATGGGGATTACTAAGTAAGAATCCACAACCTCTATCAGACTGGGGTTGATTCAAAGACTGTCCAGCTATAAATAGTCAAAATACATCATCCCTTGGGGGGTTATCCCAATATTATTTAGTTTCATTTATTGATTTATTTTCATATTTCTTGTTTTTAATTTTTGATGTTTTCTTTTAATAAATAACCAAGAAATGAATCAATAAGGAATGTAACTATTAACAGTCACCCAATATACAAATGAAGAACTGTGGTAGTCAATCAAGGCCAAAGGGAAAAATACACTAAAGTTTACAGGATAAAAAATACTTAACTTAAACCTAGTTGAATTTCTATTTATGCTTTAAATATTTTAGTCTAATGTTAATTTATTTACATTTGTAGGTATTGGAACTGGGTATCCAAGGATCTTTTCAAAAACAAGGGGGGGGGCACTTGTGGCTGAATAAAAAAATAAGAATCTTTCACATTCAGGGGAGTACTATTTTCAATTATGAAAATTTTAAACCTATACATTCATATTACATAATACTAGGAATTAAGTGTAGGGGAATACCCCTTTTTGTGTAGGTCAGAAATTTTGAATATGATTTTATTTTATGGTTTTCTAGATTGATTATTTGTAGTAAGTTAAAAATTAATTTGAGTTTCATTTTAAATTTTTCTAAACACTCTAAATTTATTTGAATTAAAAATGATTCTTTCTACTAACTGATTGCTTACCATGCTGCTATTTGAACTAAATTGAAAAATCATTTTTCTATTTATAATAGCTAATAACATGAACCTTTAAAAAAAAAAAATTTCACCTGTTTATTAGGAGGTGACTGGTAGGGATCATTTTTATATTTTTTTTGTGTATAAATGTTTTTTGTGTGGAAAAGAAAATTTTAAGCTTCCTTATTACCCATCCAAACTGCATTTTACTATTTTGTATTTATAGATATATTTCAAGTTTTTTAATCATTTATACAACTCTAAGATTAAATAACAGGGAAATTTTTTATTTTTAAATGTGGGGGATAGGTTCTTTATATGCTAATTTGGGCTTTTAAATTCTATACACATCAATATTCGCCTTGATGTTTTTTAAAAAAAGGTCAAAGTTTTCAAATAATTTCACAAATGTGGGTCTTTAAGCTTAAAATTTCACGTAATTATTTTCTCCCTAGAGGATAATAACATGATGGTTATTGAGGATTTTAGTAATTCTAAAATTATTGGGGATGTATGATTGTTGAGTGCTGTTACTGACTATTTTTATGGATATTCTATTTATAAACTGATAAAGGAAGTGATATAGGACAAATATCTATAGAAATATGATCATAACTTTAAGAAACTAGAAATTTGATCTCCAACCCATGGGATCACCTTTTGAAAAGTAATCACCTTAGGGATCTAACTGAAATGATAATCATAAAAGTCCTTTGAAACTAGAGTGGAATTGGAAAATAAGATCCCATAGTGAACATCTGAGACTCTAGGTACTTGGTGTGTGTTTAATCCATCATTACATATTAAATAAGTGCTTTTTCACAGTGATCTTTACATAAACGGATAGGTAAAATTGATAAAAGAATAGAAAAAATGATAAAGTGCATCATAGTAAAAAATGAGTTCACTAAGGTGATAGAAATTTTGAACCCAGATGAAGAACGAGACAACCAACTTGAATGAAAATCATTTTAGTTGTATCAATTAAATGATAAAAAATTATTTTCTTGGAACCTAGGAGAAAGTTGAACTTCAAGGTACCTTTTATTAAGATTTTATTTCCACTTATATCTAACCTATCATCACTATTAGAATTGGAACTTGAACTTGAATAGAAGTTGGTCAATATATGTCTTCATATAAGAAGCATGACATCTTCAGCTATGAATGGGTCTATGTTCCCTTGATTTCCAATGTGTATTCAAAAAATTTCTATAAAAATCCCCAACTCCGAATTTTTTTCTTTGTAATTAAAAATATAGACATGTTTCTTTTTGAGATAACTATTATAAATCATGTTTTTTGTTTTTTAAAGACAAAAAGTATACAATTTTTTGAGGACAAATAAGCATCTAAGTATGGGAGAGTTTGATATGGTTATTTTTAACACTCTTTGACTTTTTATTTTTTATATTTTATTGTATTATTTATATAAAAAATACTTTTTTTACTTAAAAAAATTACAACTTCTATTAATGTTTTATTTAATTATTAAAACAATTATTTTGTGTGAAAGTATGTATTTTATTGTTTATTTTAGTCCTTTTTAATTATTTAAAATTTATTAATTTTTTTAACTTTCAAATTTTATTCTTTTTTTTGTTCAAATTTTATTTTTTTATTTCTATTCTTTTAATTCCTTAATTATTTCATTATATTTTTTGTTTTTAAAATAATAATTTTAAAAAAACATTGTTATTATTTTTTTTAGAATTTTTTATTTAGTTCCTTTTGAAATTAATAATTCTTTATTTGTTAATAAATATTTATATTTAAATTATTTATTTATTTTCAATGTTTTTGTAGTTAATTTGTTTTCTAATGTTTTATTATTATTTTTTAATTCATTAGTTTAATTAATTCATTATTTTAATTCAAAAATAAATAGTTTTACTTTGTTTTTTTTTAATTTTAATTAATTTTAATTTATTTTTTTTGTAATTTAAAATTTATTTACTAACTTTATTTTTTGAATATAAAAAATCCACCTTCAAACATCCTCTGCCAGTAGTAGATCATCATCTCCCATTTGCAGCATCCTGCTACCGCTAACCCATGCCACCACAAACCAGTACCATTGGTAACATCCTATTACTGCCAGCCCATGCCAGCCCAACATCCTGCCAGCACCAACCCATGCCACCACCACCATCCTGCCATAACCATCCCTTTCCACTGCCCGCTTGTTCCACCGGTAGCACCCTGCCACTACCATCATCCAACCTCCACATCCACCGTCAGCCACTCACCATCGATAGAAGTGCCCTGCTATAGTCACACCCTATCCCCTCCTAACCACCAGTAGATCTAGATTTATTGGTCCACTGCCTCAACCAAAACCACACCTGTACCTCACCAGAAATATAGAACCAGGCCAATTGATCCCAAATTTGAGATTAAAGAACCTGTGCTCACTAATGCTTGCTATGTCAAGGCCGAATGAAACCCATCTAAGATCAATCCTTCATGAATATGAGTCACTGAACCAAAGTCACCCCTTCTGTGCCGCACTGAATCCCAAATCACCGAGAATGAAGAAGGCCTCAAAGCACTTTTGTGGATTTGGAACCCCTCCCGAAGCCACACCTCGCACCATTGGAATGTCGAGCCACCTCCAGATATGAAGAAGTCCTAACTGAGTGTTATGCAAGAGAAGTGTTCCAAAGGCCCAGACCGCTCTTCTGAAGGATGATCTACCTTGATGAAAATATTGCTTTTACCACTGGAGATGGATTCCTTATGAAGCCTTGCGAAGCCAAGCTCCCCACCACCTTTAAGATGAATATAGCCACAACGGACTGAGAAGAAAAAAATGAGAAAAAAAATTATTATGATTTATATAATAATAATAATAAAAAATTATATATATATATATATAATTAAATGTATTTATATATATATATATATAATTATAAATGTAAAATTATATATATTAAGAAGTTTATATATTGTTTTATATAATAATTATTATAACTTTTATAATAATTATTAATATTAATAAGTATATAAAAATACATACACATATATTTTTTTGTATATACTTAGTAACCAGGTAATATATATATATATATATAATTTTACATTTATAATATTTTCACAAACTTGAGCCTCTTGCATCCTAATTTTATTTACATAATTTATTTTTATTTTATTGATTCAGGAATCAGGTTGCTATGCAAAAGATTGTGGGAGATGGCCTCAATCAGAGATCGTAGCTGTTGAACATTCCACATGGAGAGAATCTAGTTTCATGATCATAGTTATTGCATGATAGAGTGTTTTGAGGATTTTGGTATTTTGTTTGATGGATTTTTGACTGTTTTCAATAATGAGGGCAATCCATAGTGAACATGGACATCGAAGAGTCACTAATAGAGCATAAATTGTGAGTTTGATTGGGTATTGGTGGGAATTTGGTTACTTTTGAGAAGATTAATCCAGAAGAAGAGGGACTTGGTAAAGTTAAAAAACATAGACTAACATGGAGTGGTAAAGGAGTATAGAACACCACTCTCTAGTAGTAGGAAACACACACACCACTCTCCAACAGCAGGACACACATACCACATCTAGGAGTAGGACATCCAAGAGAAGACCACCAATACACCATTCCTAGAAGGTAGCATGAAGAGAAAAAAGACTTCACACTAGGAGATATTGGGAATCATATAGGATCCAAAAGAGAGAGAAGTACTTTCTCTCTTTTCTTCTACTTTCTTAATTTCTTTTAGCATGAACTTCTCTATTTCAAAATCTTTTAGTATGTGTAACACGATCATGATTTTAGGCTAATCACCACTAGGGGAATAAGATGTGTTGGTTATTCTATTTTATTATTTTCATGCATTATCTCTACCGATTTCTTCTGTCTCTCTCTAGCACTCTTCAAATAATCATTTTTTTTACAAAACATCAGGTATTAGTGAAAATTGATCTTGATCATGATTTAATTCAAACAGAAAATCTAAGGATTTAACTGAAAAGTGAATCAAGCTCAAGAGAGTAGAACATTGAGTTTAATAGACAAATTGAACTCAATGATAAATGATTTTTTCTCACTTAGTGATTGAATGATCTTTTTAGTTGATAAATTGTAAAGTCTATTCAATCATAAGTTAACCTAGTGATAAATCTGGTTAGTCTCTTTCAATTAGTTGTAGGTGTTTAAATTCAAATGAATGAACAAAGGAAAATCACCATAAAAACTAGCTATCCATTTCCCCCTATCCATCAATTGTTTTTTTGATCATCCTCTATAATATTCTGTATTCCTACTTGTATGAACTCACACTCACTTTCACAAAAACACAAATATTCTTTCTCAACACTGCTCCATCACCATCCTCAACTACTGCTTTAGTCGTCTTGTTTGATTTTTGTTTTGTCTTTTTTTTTCACTCACAGGAAAGTTAATCCTTACCTATGGTTCAACCTTATTTCCATAATACTAGTTATAGGTAGTAAGTAGGCTTATAAATATTCAATTTTCATTCATACAATGATGAAAACATCAAATTTTGGCACCGTTTATAGGGAAACAATATTTGCCTTAGGGGTTTTTCCACTTTTCTGAAGAAGAAAAACTAAAAAAATGGACACTATATTTTCCTTTATCAGATTCACTGTTTGATTTCTCCCCTATGAAATAAATTTATGAGGATGCACCATTGTTCTAAATATGTTTACAAATCCAATGATCTAGAGAGCTATCAGATGCTACAATGGCTGTCTCTCGTTAAACTAAGCAATAGTATGCATAGAAATTTAATCAAATCAAAATGGTTCAAGATGGGAAGGAACCTACAAAGAAGGATTTTATTGATACTAATATAATTGATACATTCCTTGAAAATACATACCTACCTCAAGAGGACTAAAAGATCAAGATATAACTCTATCAACCCACTATTCTAGTACCTTCTAGAAAGTAAATTAGAAGAAAAAAGAAAAGAAATAGAAGGAGAGACAAAAAAATGGAGCTGTCAACATTTGAGACTAAATTTCCATCCGACCCACCACTGCAGATGCTAGATCTTCAGGCTAGGAACTATGATAAGGGATAGAAAGAGATGGGACAAGATGAAATTGAATATGCTGGATAACGTTTTGATAATCATTTTCTCCTGATATTCATTACAATGATTTAGATTTCATTGAATTGTTTAATAATTTTTGATTGACTTAACAGGTGGAGACAACAAAAGAAATCCTCTCCTTTTCTATAGGATATATAAAAAATGTAGTGATGTGTTTTGAAGAGAGGCTGGATGAGGTTGGATACCTCACTTATGACCCAAACATACTCCCAGAAGCACTGATTACTCTTGGAGAAGAACAAGATGAACATATTGAGGGTGTTGATAATTTTTTCAATAGTGCTAAATTTGATATTTTTGAAGTTAATTATAATGTTGATTTTCCATATATAGATATTGAAGAATCAAATATATTTTGTGACTTCCTAGAAAACCTTAAAGGAACCAAACAAGCACCTAAGTTAGAACATTATGAATTCCTAGATGTTAATGATGAGTTCTTAGAATTGTGTGTGGATGATGGCACATTTTTATTGTATAAGAGAAAATAATTTATTATCTTCAACTAGAGGATAAGTATCATCCAATAATTTCATTCTCACAACCCATTATCGCCAACCATAAAGCTATAGAAGAGGGGAAGTTCCCATTTACACTATTTTCCCCTCTATTGTTCCATAAGTGGTCCACTGCAAAGGAGAGAGACATGATTGAAGCTATACATGTGGTGCTATACAAATAGAAAATCACTAGAGCTGAGAAGAATAGACTATAGTGGTTCTTAAGCAAGAAGACACAACCTCCATCATATTGGGGTTGATTCAAATACTGTCTATCCATGGACAACCAAAATACATAACCCTTTTGAGGGTTATGCCATGATTATCCTGTTTCATTTCTTACTTTATTTTTGTATTTATTATTTTTAATTTGTGATTTTTTATTTTAGGAAATAACCAGGTAGTGAATCCACAAGGCACATAAATACTAATAGTCAAGAAATAGAAAAATGAAAAACTATGACAGTCAGTCAAGTCCAAAGGGAAAAACACACTAATGTTTACATGATCAAATATCCCTAACCTAAATATGGTTTTATTTCTCTTTGAGCTTTAAATCTTGAAGTCAAATGTTAATTTTTTTACATTTGTAGGGATTGGAACTTATCAGCTGGGGATGTTGCAAAAACAAAACAAAGGGAGGACACATATAGATGAACTAAAAAAATGATAAGCTTCCACACTTGGGAGAGTATTGTTTTTAATTCTACAAATTTGAAATCTGTACACTCATATTACACGCTAATAAGATTTAAGTGTGTGGAAATACCCCTTATTGTGTTAGTCAAAAATTTGAATATTATTTTCTTCCATGGTTTTCAAGATTTATATTTTATAGTATATTGAAAATTAAAATGAATTGAATTTTAAATAGGACTAACACCCTCTAAATGTCTTTGAATTCAAAATTATATTTTATGCTCCTCATTGCTTACCCTGATTTTTTTTAAACTGAATTAGAAAATAATTTTTCTATTTATAACAACTAATAACATGATTTTTTTAAAAAAATCTAAAACATTTTTTGAGATTTTTTGTTTGGTGGTGGACAGTATGGATCATGTGTATATTTTTTTTATGTATAACTGATTTTTGTGTGTAATTTTTTTTATGCTTCTCTATCACCCCTCCAAACTGCATTTTACTGTGATGCATTTCTAAATCCATTTCAAACCTTTTAATTATGTCTCTAACTATGAGATTAAATAATAAATACATTGTTGAGTTTTAAGTGTGGGGGAAAGAAAATTAACACCCCTAGATTTTTTTTTCAAAAAATGGTGAAATTTTTTCAAGTACTTTCACAACATGAGGGTCCTTAGGCTTTAATTTTCAATGAATTTTTTTTCATGAATAGAGGATAATAACATGTTGTTTATTGAGGGTTTCACAAATTCTATAATTTTTGGGGTTTTATGATTGCCGAGTGGTGTTACAGACTATTTATATAGATATTCTATTTAGGACATTAGAAAGGGAGTGATATAGGATAAATATTTTTGGAATTATTATCATAAATTTTGGAAACTGGAAATTCAAACTTAAGCCTATGAGACTAAACTTTTTAAAAGTAATCACCTTATGGAGATAACTCAAATGATAATCATAAAATACCTTTTAAACTGAATTAAAATGGGAAAATGAAATCCCACGGGGAACATATAAGACTCTTGGCACTAGGTGTATGTGTAAGCCCTCTGTATATATCAAATAAATTCTTTTTCATAGTCCTCTACGCATACATGGAAAGGTAAAATTCAAAAAGAAAAAATAAAGTACTAATTATTAAAAAATGAGTTCAGTAAGGTGAGGGAAATTTTGAACCTAAATGAAGAAAAGGACAACTGAATTACATGAAAATCATTTGAGTTATATCAATGAAGAGATAAAAAAATGATTTTTTTAGAACCTAAGAGAAAGTAAAAATCAAAGGCACATTTTGTTAAGATTTTATTTCCACTTATATCTAACCTTTCATCACTCTTATAACTATAACTTGAACTTGAGTTGAAGTAGGATGGTAGGTGGTTTCATATCAGAGGCATGAAATATTCAACAATGAATGAGTCTATTTTTTTTGATTTTGAGTGTGCATTCGAAAAATTTCTTTGAAAATATCCACCTTAGATTTTGTTCATATATAATTAAAAATATAGACATGTATATTTTTGAGATGATTGTGAAAAATAATGTTTTATGTTTTTTTAAAGACAAAAAGTATGCAATTGTTTGATGAAAAAAAATTATTTAAGCATGCGGGAGTTTGATGTGGCTGTTTCTTAACACAATTTTCCACGTCATTTTTTATATTTTATGGTATTATTTATAACAAAATAATGTTTTTATTTAAATAATTTACAACTTCTATTAATTTTTTTATTCAACTATTAAAAAAGTGATTTTTTTTATGGAAGTTCGTATTTCATTGTTTATTTTAGTCATTTTGAATAATTTAAATTTAATTAATTAATTCCTTTTTAACTTTCATTTTTTATTTCTATGTTTTTGTTCAAATTTTAGTTTTTAATTTCCATTCTTTTAATTCATTCATCAATTCATTTTTTTAAATAATAATTTTAAAGACTCAATGTTTTTATTTTTTTAATTATTTATTTTAATTATTTTTTAAAGTAATAATTATTTATTTGTTTAATAAATACTTTTATTTAAATTATTTATTTATTTTCAAAGTTTTTGTAATTAATTTATTTTATAATGTTTTATTATTTTTAATTCATTAGTTTAATTTATTCATTATTTTAATTCAAAAATAAATAATTTTACTTTGTTTTATTTTAATTTTAATTTATTTTGATTTCATTTTTTTTAATTTAAAATTTATTTAATAAATTTATTTTTTGCTGATGAACAATCCACTGCTAGACATCCCCAAGAAATGGTAGATCACCATTTATCATTGGTAGTATCCTGCTACCTCTAGCCCATGCCACTGCCAGCCAGTGCCACTGGAAGTATCCTACTACTGCCAGTCCATGCCACCGCCAACATCCTACCACCACCAACCTATGCCACCACCATAATCCGACCATTGCTAGCCTATTCCACTGCTAGAAAGTGCCACTAGTAGTATCCTACCACCACCATCCTATTCCACACCGCCAATATCTTGCCACCACTAGTCCACATCACCACCAACATCCTTCCACCAGCATCTTGTGCCCCTGGTAGTACCCTTCCAATTATAGCATACATCCTTTACATCCATCATCAACCTCTCACTATCGGTTGCATCACCCTAATACCATCAAACCCCATCCATTGCCATCCACGAGTAGATCAAGATATACTAGTCCACTTCCTAAACCGAAACCACACTTTCACCTCACAAGATATCCTAAACTAGGTAAATTGATATCAAATTTGATATTAAAGATGAATTTTTTCTCTCCGATGCTTTCCATTTTAGTGCTGACTAAACCCCATTTGAGCTCAATCCTTCATGGATCTAAGTCTCTGAACCGAATTTACCCCTTCTGTGTTGCATTGAATATTAAGTCCCTATAATTGAATAATGTATTGAAGCACCGTTATGGATCTATAACCCCTCCCTAAGCTTCACCTCATGACACCACAACACCAAGACCTATTCATAGGTGAAGAAGTTCTCACCAAGTTTAATGTGAGAGAAGCATTTCAAAGATCGAGCCCCCTCTTCTGAAGGACAAGCTACCTTTATGAAGAAGGCCGACATACTCACTAGAGATAGATTCCTCAAGAAACCTCGTGAAGACAAGCTCCCCACCCCTGTAAGATGAAGACAACTATAACAGGCAGAGGTGAAAAAAGAAGAAATAAAAACTATAAAAACTATAAAAATAAAAAAAATAATTAATTTGATTCATATAATAATAATAATAATTAAACACACACACATATATAAAATAAAAAATGTAATAATAATATTAATTAATTTATATATATATATATATATATAATTATAAATGTACAATTATATATATTAATAAGTTTATTTATAGTTTTATATAATAATTATATCAAATTTTATAATAATTATTAATATTAATAAGTATATAAAAATACATATACATATATATATTTTTATATACTTATTAATTAGGTAATATATATATATATATATATATATATATATAATTGTACATTTATAATATTTTCACAAATTTAAGCCTCTTACATCCTAATTTTATGTACATATTTTTTTTGTTTGATTGATTCAGGAATCAGGTTTCTATGAAGGAGATCGTGGGTGGTTTCCTCACTCAGAGATCATAGTCGTTCAAAATTCTACGTGGAGAGAATCCGAGTGAATGATCATGGTCATTGCGTAATATACTATTTTGAGGGTTTTAGAGATCTATTTGAGAGAGTTTTGACTGTGGTCACCAAAAAGGATGATCCATAGTGATAAGAATAACACGTGGAATATTAGTCATTGGAAGAGTAGAAACAATGAGGTTGAAGGGGGGGTTTGTGGACATTCGATTCATTTAGAGAAGAACACTCTTAAAGAAGAGGTACTTGGTAAAGGAAAACACACACAAAGTATCACGGAGTAACACAGGAGACCAGAACACCACTCTCCAGTAGTAAGAAACACACACACCACTCTATAATAGTAGTAAACACATACCCCATCTTGGAGAGGGATATCTAAGGGCAGACCACCCATACCCCATTCACAACAGACAATAGGGAGAGAACATAGACTTCACATTGGGAGATACTGGGAATCAAGCCAGAGATGTGGGGGAGATAAGACTCTTCTCGATTTTCGTCTGTTTTCTTCACCTCTTTCAGTATAAAATTCTCTATTTTAAAATATTTTAATATGTGGAATGTGATCATGATTTTAGGATACTCACCACTAGGGGAATAGGTTGTGTTGGTTAATCTTTTTTACCATGTTCTTGTATTTTCTATAATGTTGGATTCTCTCTCTCTCTCTGGAAAACCATTTTTTTAAACATAAATTATCAGTGAAAACTAATCATGATCAGGATTTAATTCAAACTGTCTATTTGAGTATTTAACTAAAAAGTGAATCCAACTCTAGAGAGAGTAGAACCCTGAGTTTAACCGATGAATTGAACTAAGTGATAACCAATTTTTTCTCACTCAGTGATAAAATGACCTCTACAGTTGATAAACTATAGAGGTTATTCAGTCATAGGTTGTCCTAACGATAAATCTAGTTATCCTATTTCAATTAGTTCAAGGTTTTTAAATTCAAAGCCATGAACAAGGGAAAATCATCATAAAAAACAGACAACTAATTTCCCCTATTCATTAATTGGTTTTTATCACTATATTTTTGATCTTATGTCTTCCTGCTTGTCTACACTCACACTCACTTTCACACTCACAAAAATCTTCATTCTCACCACCACTCCATCACTATCCTCAATTGTTACTTTAGTTGTCTTGTTTGATTTTTGTTTTGTCTTAAATTTGGCCACTTTCACACAAATAAGTCATTACCTATGGTTCAACCCTCTTATCCGAGTACTAGTTATAGGTAGTAATTAGGCTTGTAAATATTAAATTTTCACACGTACAAAAACACACGTGTAATTTATGACAATATTCTTAAACATTGTTCTACAGTCATAAAACATTCTATGATGGGATATATAGTATATTGTGCATCAAGGATGGGTAATCATAAGATGATAAGACTTCGTCTCATGATGTTTGATCTTAGTAATAACATGGGAGACTATGAGAACATTTTTTCTTGTAAAAATTATTCTTGTTTATATTTAATCAAAAATTACTATTTATGAGCATGTGTAATGGTATCTATATTATAAGATTATTATTAATACTTTTCAAGGATCTCAGAATTATATGTATTACTGTAAACAATGAATAGGCTGTTCGTAGAAAAGTTGGGTATGTTGGTTATATAAAAAATGATGTGTTATTAATTAATAAGTCAAGGAAGTATTTGTCCCTTATATCTTTATAGAAGTTGATATCATGGACCTTTGATTAAAATGTAATCATCAAATTAAGTTCTATAACCATAGTGTATAATTCATTTATTTTAGATAGTCAAAGAAATAGATATCAAGTATATAGGTTTATGACATAAGTGTGAAAACTTCCTGATAAGATATCGAGTCAAATAGTTTATATTACACAATGAGTGTTTGTATGTGGTTATTTTCATCATGACATATCCTCTTCCTCTATGAGCACCTTTACACTTTCCTGGATAATAATATTGGACTTTAAAAAATCCCACCTAATTCCATTGAATAAGAGGTCCAGAGTGCCACACACAAAGTGTTTCCTTTGATCTCAGTTAAATATTATATTTGACAGTTGGAATAAATATTATTCACCAGACCAAGAAGTAAATAAATGATCATAAATATTAAGTAAATATTTATTCATAAGGTAATTATCAAATTTCATGAATATATAATATTTATTTATTTCTCATTATCCACAAGGTAATAAATAATTATTTATTAATAAATACATAATTTATTTAATTTTGAGAATATAAAAATATTGGTTTTATTCTCCAGACTATGAATATAATATCTATTTATTTATTTAATGTATAATATTTATCTTTTTTTATTTACAAAGTAATAAATAATTTATTTAATTACATGAATATTAAAATAAATATTTTGTTCTACAGATGATGAAAATAATATTTATTTGAGACATTTATTTAGAAATATAATAAATTTCAAGGAGGACAAGAATACCCAATTATTGGTTTGGTGATAAATATTTATTTACCAAAGTATTTATCATTGCATGAATTACCAGACACATTGAAATAAAAAATAATATTTTTCATTACATGAGGTTCCTTTTTGGTTTAACATATTTTTAAGGGATTTTGTGAAATTAATTAATATGAAACCCTAACCCTGGGTCTATAAAATGAAAATCATGAGATTTATGATTTTTTGGTTTTTGTATACAAAATTCTCCTCCCTATAGAATTCAATCTCAATGAGAATGAGTCTAGGGTTCTCTATCAAAATCGATAGATTCTCCCTTCCTCCTTCCTTACCTCTTAAGATAGATTCCTTCAATATTAATGAAATATGTTGCGATTAAGGGAGAGTCACAATATAATTAGTACCACCACACTGGCACCTATAGTACCATAAATGAAATTCTATGATCAAAGGAGCATATGTAGATCATTTCTTGAGGGGATCTACTTTAGGTCATTATGAATGAAAAGAAAATACAACTAAACGATGTTAAGATGATCAAAACCTGTATTTAAGAAAGAAATCAAGATCAAGGTATCTCTTTATGCTTTTAAATTAATTATAAATTAACATGAAAAAGATCCTCTCTTGGTTCTGGTGAAAATATTTGTCAATATCTGATGTGGTTCCATTTTATCATAGTTTTCCACATGTATTTTGATTAATTAAATGGGGGTTTAATGGATAATTGATCTTATAATAAAGAATTATTTAATTTGGAACAAATCTATTGTAATTTTTTATTCATTTAATTTTATAATTAAAATGATTTTTTTGGGTGCTCAATTGATCTAAGATTATATAGTTTTAGTTATCCATGGTTATCATGTAAACTAATTAACCTTTCGGGAAAATAATTGGAAAAAATAAAATGAAAAAAAAGAAAGATCAAAATTGATTCACTTCTTGTTGAAGGCTGATCATATGGGTCTAGTGAGAATTGAAAATGGCCCAGAAACATTTGAAAGTTGAGTTCCCTTGAGATGAGTTTGTAGCTGAAGGTTTCTGCCAGCATCGCTCTGCCAATTTTGATTTGTAGATGCCTACTATTGTAGTTGACCATTAAGGACCCACTGAGGCTGAAGAGGGTGAAGCTATTCCAACTCTGTCAACACAGGAGTATCCATTTGTAGTGAGGTGTAATCTAAGAATTACCAAATTATACACTAAATCATGATGAAATGTGATCTGGGCCACTGAAGAGTCCATATTTCCTACTCCTGGTTGATATTGATCCACCCATGTTCACTGGACACCATTTTTAAAGGTTTAAGGTTCCTGTTTAAATGTTTGAGGATAAGGGTTCATTTTTATAGAAGTGAGCTTAGCAAGAGCATTCAAATGTTTATCTCGATAAATCATATAGAACATCAATCAATCAGTGTTTTAAATTCGATGGTATTCTAGGTTGGAAATTTCATATGAAGAGACCAATGGGATACATGAGTCAAATGGATCTATCGAGATTCATATACATCCGAATAATCATCTACTTGGGAATATTAGATAGACATGGAAATTGGCTACGTGTAGTTCGATCATTTACATTGATAATGACATAAACCATCCAAATCAGCCATGTGAATATTGAAAAATTATATTGGGAACTAGCTACATGGTCCCAGATTTTCTACATGAAGGGATTTAACTAAGTCAAAATCACATACATGGAAAATAAATACGTTCATTCCAATCGCTTACTTCAAGAATTAACTATGTGGATAAATGCTTACATCGACCATTTGGCTATCTTAGAATCCGATATGTCAGTAATAGACTATTTGAGACCAAATCAGCTATGTGAAGGGTTTTAGCTACTTTAGAACCGCCTATGTGGGAAATAGATACATGCATCACAAATGCTTATGTTGGTAATCATATACGTGGATAAATTCCTAAATCAACGTTTTGGATACATCGACCAAAATAGCTGTGGGAATTATTATACATTATAAATTCAGCTATATTGGTCCAATTTCCTTTGTCGATCAATATTCCATGTGACACCAAATCGGTTATGTCATTCATGTAGATGGGAGTCATGTACAATATCCAGCTAGAATTCCTACCATCCCAACTTGCATGTGGTGGCCAGTAAGTGGTTGTGTATGCATAAACATTTTAAAACTGGAACCAAGGAGAAGATTAGGTGTACTTACACTAGGGAGAAGGTTTTTACAGTGAGAAGGTAGTTTCAGAGTATAAATTAAAAGGTTTTTTATTCATGATATTTAGAAAATAAGGGGATGAGATATGGGAGAAAGGGAAAGAGATAATACAACTAGACAACTGAGAATTAGGTGGTTAGATTTGGAGAATTTTGTTATTGTTTTGAATTCCTTATAGGGGATTTTTTTGTTATTTCTTATTGTCATTATATTTATTAAACACTTTATGTTTTATTTAATCTTTGGTTATAATGGTTGGATAAATTCTAATTATTGAAGGAGGTTGAGTCAGTTGGAATTTTTACCTCACTCGAGTGTTAGGAATTGCATGATTCCACTCTTTTCTCATTGGTTAGGTAATTTATGACCTTAAAATATCTAAACTCAATGAGAGATATTTTAGTTATTGCTGACATTAATAACTTTTAATCTATAATTCCATATAAGGATAGGATGGGTCACACAAGGGTGGATCACGAGGTTGCCTTTACGAGTGGGTAAAGAGGTCTTTAGTTAAGAAGCTGAAGGATCCTTTCAATTATAGACTATCCATTTGAGAGAACTGGTCAGCCACTTTTCCAGGTCCTTCAATAACTAACCCTGAATAAGATAAAATAAAATAAAATAAAAATAAACACGTATCAAAATAATCTATCCAACCAACAAACTTCCCCTACTCCATCCCATAGAATTATCCAACTTGATAAGTTATATATTCTTTCTCACTATGCTTGAATACTTTTTATATTTCATGTTCCCCAGTCTCCATTCCATCAATTTCATCACCACATTTTCACCTACCCTTCCTTTTTTTTAATTTATGATCATGTTTTTTACTTTTTCACACACAAAAAACCTTCTATGGAATTAATTCATTGTGGATCAAACCCTACTCACCAATACACTATTCTTAATTAGGGTTTATAAATAATTAATTTTCTAGGTCCCAATGAATATCTAGGAAACACGAATAAATTTTAACATCATTATCGAGGAAGGGTGGGTACGACCAAAGAAAAAAGAACAAAAAAAGGAAAAAAACTGAATATTTTTGTAGTTTTTCAAAGGGAGTGAATGAAAAATTATTCATCATATGAAAACCTATAGAAATTCATCCATGAAATTAACAAACATATGAGTATGTTGAATATCAAGAAGAAATAAACTCTGGAAAATCCTCAAGAAAACCATATTGATTAACAAAATAAAAATCCCAATTCAGATTAAAATTCCAAACCTCCACCAATTGACTATACATTAATTGATAGATTGAGGATTAGGTAGTTTCAAGTTCCCATAATGTAAAATAATCTATCATGTATTCGGTAGGTCCTGAGATCTAGAAACTATGAGATTAATAAATCCCAAATCTCTATGATACCATTCTACTGTGGATTACCCAATGAAGATTCACTAGATTTCATCAAGGATTTCTATGGATGAGTGAAATAGTTTCCAGTCGGAGGATTACGTGAGGAATTAAATTTGAGAGTTTTTCCATTTTTCCTGAAATGGAATGTAAAGGTTTGGTTCCTAAAATTTTATGAATACATCTTTGATACATGGGATCCGTTTTATAATTCCTTTTTCATGAAGTTATACCCAAGGGTAATGATTTATGAAATTAGGCATAAATTCACTGGCTTGTTACAAGAAGAAAGTGAAATTTTCCATGAATATTGGTATAGGTTCAAATAGATACTTAGATAGTTTCATAACCATCAATATACACCCAAATTTCTCATGGAAAACTTCTATAATAGTCTTACACTATACCACAAAACTCCAGTTGACCAGTCGTCAGGAGGATATTTCTCTGATAAAACACCCAATGAGATCAAATAGATTTTTGACAATTTGGAAAAGAATTACCAACAAAACTTTTCTAGAAGGAGAACCATTTTTAGCAAGTAAACCACCCCCACTCACCAATATAATTAAAAATATTTTTATTCTTACACTAAAAATGCTCAACATACTCTTAGAGAATAATGTATTCAATGTGGGATGTTTGACTATTCACAGTCCTTCTTCCCGAACTTTGATATGCCGACCCAAGTCCCCTAAAATGATAACTATTTTAGGTAAGGCCCTAGGATGAAGATTAGAGATGATAAATTATCAAATAAGTACAACCAAGGCTACCAGAACTATCCTAACCTATCTTAGAGAGAGTAGGGATTACTAAGACCTACTGTGTCCCCTATTTTTTAGTAGAATAGATTGTAATTCCAACCTCAACCAAGGGATGAACCTTAAAGTTTACAAGTTTAAGTCAATGGGATGTTCCAATAGTTGATGGGTAGATTCTATGAGGAAAATTATAAGACCGATTTTGATAAGTCCTAACAAGAACCTTGGTTTTAAAACATAGAGTTTCAAGTTGGAAAGTTAGTCATAAATGTAGATGTTAAAGACAAAGGGAAGCTTCCTAACACCACTGAGTCAAATACAAAATAGAATTCCATGGTATTCACCCCTAGGAGTGGTTGACCAACTCATGAGGAATTCAAAACAGATCCCAAATCCAATCCTAATAAAAATCTATTTTAATCTACTGAACTCCCTTTGGAAGCCAACCAATTTGGAAATTTGGACAAACCTACAAAAAATCAGCCATAACCTATTTTCTTGTTGAAAAATTACTAGAAGAAAACTTGAAAACTAAGAATACTAAAGGAAAGAAAAATATTATAGGGGAATATAAGTGGTTGACTACAATGGTAAAGAATTCCCCCCAACCACTCCATTCTTTAAAATGACCAATAAGAAAAGTTAGGATTCTGAATTGTTCAAATTTATGATGGTTTTCAAAAAGAGTAATGTTGATATCCATTTTTTTGAGGCTCTCATTCAAATCCATTCTTATATTAAATAGCTCAAGAAAATTTGTTCAACTAAGAAAAACTTGGAATATTTTTCTACCTACAACCTCACAGAGGAGTGTAGTGCAGTTGATGCGTCCAAAAGTTATTGGTAAATCCTACAGACATTATCAAATTATAAATTTATTTGTTCTCAAAACTTACTAACTACAAAGGAATATTATAGTATAAGTTTGGTTTTTATCCCACATAAAATAGGGAATGAGGAATAAAATTCTTAACCAAAGGTGAGGTTACTCTAATTTTATTTTAATTTTATAAAACTAATTAAATAATAATAAATAAATAATTGAATGCAGGTAGAAATAAAAGAATGGATTAGAGTCAATTTTAGGGTATATGAAAAATATAATTCTAAATCTATCTTTGAATGGTCATATGACTTTGGTGATGAAGAAGTAAAAAGATCACCGATTGGTTTTGTTCAAACAAATTGGATCTAACTATGCTGTAACTATCCCATATTCAAGGTATAGATAACAAACTATGTGAATTACCCTTAGATTCTATGCATAAATAATCATAAGATAATGGTTATAGTCCTGATCAACTCTAAATATATTAGGTTCATTAAATTTTACTTCCCATGGTCAAGGTTATGCAAGTGAATGTGGTGAACAATTGTTTTTTACCAAATTACTACCCGTAGGGTTACCAAGGTTTGATTTATAGATTCATCATGATTAAGTGAACCCTTAATATTGACCCATAATCTTAAATGGATTAGATATGCATGAAATAATTGAATGAAATTAGGTAAATGACTTACATTCTCTACATAATGATTAAACGAATCAAAACAAGGCAATTCACAATTGAAAAAAATATAGATTAAAAACTAACTTAAACAAAAAACAATGAAGAACACAGAAATATATCAATGATTAGGAATGAGAATGAATAAAATAAAGAGATTGTAATTATACTATAAAGAATTAAATATTACATGAAGGAAAAAAAAGAAAAATAGAAACCTATCTACGAAGAATGGCGAGTCAGAACTCTATATAAGCCTCCCAACAGTTGATCCTCTCCATTCCTAGACTAAAATGGATATATCTTGGTTAGAATACTTATTTATAAGACTCTAGGTCATCCCCTTGGTTCTATGTGTCAAATATGTCCTTAAATGGATGATTAGGTCAAAATATATAACCCTCCATTGAAGATACACTATAAATTTGCATTTTTTTGCACAACACTTACAGAAAGTGTAATGCGTGGGTCTGAACTCTTGATTTATTTCTTTAATTCACTTTGTGTACTAATTATATTCCATGTAATATTTTTATGTCATGTAACATTGAAATAATATCTAATGTCAATATTCAGTGCTATAAGCCTAGTTTTTACCTGGTTCTTCCATTTCAAGCCTTTAGAATATCATGTGATCATCCAACCTTGTGGAAAGTGTTCTTTTATGGAAAAAAATGATATGTTTGACTCTTTTTTTATCTTTTATTCATATTAATTTTTTGGTGTTGTGTTGAGATGCTTTTCCCATCAGCGTGAAGTTCTGTTTTGTTCCTCAAAATGTCACATTTTCCTTAATATTCCTCTAAGTTCTAGTCCTATATAATAATAAAAAACTAGTAATATATTCCATGGAAATAAAATTTAATCAATTAATATTCAGTGAATTCATATATAAAATTCCATCAATATATAGATATAAATAGAGATATTAGTAAAACTATAGATCATGATACCTCTCAAATGGTAAAATCTACGGAGTTTCAATATTCCTTGCACTTTTTGTGATAGGGTTGCCCAGTTTAATTGACTATGTGGTCTTGGTTAAAGCATAAACTTAATTCCCTCATCCCTATTCCAACAACTGATACTAGGAGTTCCATAACCCACTATAGTTGTTTTAAACTTGCGTATCGATATATTACCGACCGGGTTGGTTGGTTATATGAATTTATTATCGGAGAGGGTAAGATCTTTTTTCCTATTGATTTTATCATCTTGGATATATAATGTGACCAAGTGGCCCCTATTATTACTGTATCACCTTTTCCTATTGATTTTATTATCTTTTTTCCAATTGATTTTATCAACTTGGGAACTCAACTCTTCTCATTTAAAAAAAGATTCCAAAATTTCATAAAACTTTTCAAATTATATCTAGTTACCAAATAAAAATACATTTCCAAACTCTAAAAATGACCTAAAAACATTCCTTCCCATTAAAAAGCCTTTCAATAATTTAGAAAACTCTATTGGGAACACTTTTTCAGAACCAACTTTAATGTAGTTCCTGCTTTCAAAAGAGATGTAAACACACTATTTTACATTTCAAAACAATTATGAAAATTCAGTTCTACCATTTTATAAATCAATACACTTCCACTTTACTTAAAAATCGTTTCATAAATGTCCACATTTCTTAAATCTAGTCATTTTTTCTTTAAAACCAAGTCCTAAGATTCCAACATGAAGAGACACAAGACAGTGCGAGAGGAAACTAGTTTTGGTGGGTGACTTGAACATATGGTTAGCATACATACACCGATCAATTAACCATCACAAAGAGTGTTCTAGGGAAATATCCCCAACTCCACATGGCTTTCCAGGCCCTGCGAGCTCACTGAGACCATTATCCCAACTCTCTTTTCATTTCTGCAAATCATCATCAAACCAAGAAAACCAAAGGACTCAGATAAATCCTGAATTCCCCTGAAAACTTGAATAACGTCATGAGGTGTGCTGGCCAGGCGCATTACTCGTAACAGGAACATCAATACCTAAAAATCATAACTCTATACTATCTCATCTCTTTCCCAAATAACATGACCCAAGAGAGGGAACCTCGTTTGATACCATTTTTTCCTGAACTGAATCTGGTTGCCATAAAAACTAGCAACCGACCTAGCCCATGGAAAGGCTTGAAGGGTGTTCCTGATCTCCATGGGCTGGCACAAGTTCTCGGGTATCACAAAATGGAATTTTGGAATGATTTACCCAAGTTTATAAACATAAAACAACAACAAAAATCCAACATAACAAATATGGATTTTTTAAAACAAACCATCTTTTACAAAAATTCAGAACTGAATTACATAATTTAAAAGAATTAAAAAACACTATAACAAATGAAGAAACCCAAAATGGAAATCTCAAGAACGTCTTCATGGAATGAGGAACCACCCTCAATCCATCTCCACGACACTACACCAAGTAGGACTGATAGAAACCCAAACCATTGGCACCAAAAGAATTACCCAAACCTGTGAAAAAATAACCAAGTCTACTTACACCCAAAGGTGTAATTAGGGTGTGTGACAAAGCCTAGTAGGATTCCACAACTAAAATATTCCATGTGATAAACATTCAAAGACAAAAATCTTGAAACTTTCCATAGACATGAAATGATAATAAGAATTTTAAAGAGATTCAACTTTAAATAAAAATAGTTTTCAAGTGGGATACTTTAAAAAATAAACACTTTTAAATAGAATTCCAAATATACTGAATTTTCCAGCCAAACATACTGTATGGATATGGTAAGTATAAAGTATCTAATAAGAATAAAAAATGAGAAAATAACCCCTAGGAACTAGCTCACTGTGGGTCCTAGGTACCTTGTATCTCGGTGAAAGTAACCATACAAATATCCATTCTCATGCACATGAGACACTAGTAGGGAGAATACCCATAACATAGTGGATCCCCATCATCATCATCATCATCATAATCATCATAGTTTAGTTAGTTTTGTCATCGTCAAACTTGCTACGTGAAATAGGGGCCAAACCCCACTGGATCACTAGCATACTAGTACACGTCCACCAACCTAGATACATGGGTTTTCCATCTTGTCCTAAAAAAAGTTACACAAGCCATAAAATACAATTTTAACATGAAAATACCACTTCTAAGTCACACACACATTCCAAAATCCCACACACATGTCACATAATACTTATTTCACAATCAAAATTAATTTTTAACATCATACTCACACAAAACATCCCACAAACGCGTTTCACACCTTTCTTGCAGTTTGATAAAACAATTAGGAAATTTATAAAACATTATAAATTTTTTTGACATATAAAATCAACTATTTACCTTTCAAAAACCCATCTTAAGTGAACACACTCACCAAAAAAGTAAATGTACATCCTTTTCCCACTTTGTTTAACTCAATAAATCATTTAAATTTTTCATAAAATAATCCCAAGGGGTATAATCTAATTTTGCACACAAAACCCATTTTAATACACTATTTCTAGTCTAAAATCACACCAATACCAATCCAAAATAGAGTTTGAAGCCCTATAAACATTTATTAAACCAATATAAAATGATATAAAATTAACTCAAATTATACCACAAAATATACACATGAAAACACACATTTTCAAACAAATAGAAAACATTAAAACTAAATGCTTAATTAATATTAAAAAAATGGTTCACACACCAAACATAATTTAATAGGAACACAATAAAAATATAATGAAGAAAATCTAACTCATCTTAGGATGCTTACACATGGAACCACCTACCATTGGTGCCAAAAACTCTGAACAGTTGTGAGAAACTTCAATCGCACCACCGCCGCACCACAAGGAAGTGAAATCAAGCCCTAATACAAAATATTTCCAAAAAATGACACAAAATAAAACCCTAGGTATGAATCCTAGCTACTGGAAATTTTATAACCTCAAGAAAAGTGGAAGAAACCCTAAAAAAATTGGAGTAACATGAGAGGAAACTCACTTAATTAGGAGATCTTGAATAAAACACACCAAATACACCTGTAAATGAATTTCCAAACAGTCAAAAAATGAATGTGCAGTTTGAATATGGCTGAGGAGGTCATGTGAGAACTTAAATGGAGGGAAAAGAGTAAAAATTTAAGGATTCATGAAAGAAACAATTTAAATCTTCAAATATGGATGATTTGAGAAATCCAGAGACGTTTCTCCCTAATTTTCAAGGAATATGAGCTCCAAATAGGGGGAGGAGAAAATGGGAGCGTGACTTGGGTAAGTGTTCTTGGGTGATAGTTTGAATCCCTGAAAAACCTTAAAAATTGAATTATATATTAAATAATTAAAAAAAAATTAAATAAGGAAATGAGCTTTCGAGCTGACCCAACACCTTAATAAAAAACCCAAATCCATCATTATTATGGATTAATATGGGGTCCAAATTGATATGGTGGTTTTAATATACTAGTGGATTACAATTGGGAAGTGTAATGAGTGTAAAATGTTGAAAAATTAAGGAGTTATAAAATAAAAAAAATTATTTTTAAATCGGGAAATAGGCTAACGGTTTGGCCCAAATTTTGAAAACCCGCCATTTCCACCAAAATGCATGGGAAACCCCCCAAACAAAGCAATAATAGAAATTAAATAAAAAATAACTTTAAAATAAGTCATGTATGTGATATTTAGGGTTTACTAGTGACGTGTAACCCAAATCATTCTCCAAGAACAAGAAACTTAATGCTTAGGGTCACATCATTACTTGCTTTCCTCACACCTGATAATTCATGGGATCTTAATGGATAGGGTCACCTGTACTGAATGATCATGGTATTGGCAAGTTTCAATTTTTAAGGAATCTGACACTTAGTATTTAATCTCACCGTATTATCTTATGTTTTTCTCCAAACATATCTTCATGGTTATAATGATTTAGTTTGGAATTATATTACTCCCACAAAAACAATATATTCTAACCATATTGGGGTGAAACTATTTACACAACTCAGAATTTGTGTTACTCACCAAAAATATAGAATCCATACATATTTAAATATATCCAAATTAATATTATTCATAAGATACACATTTTTTTTGTAAAGGTTTATAACTATATGAAATTGAAAATCCTATCATGAGTAATCTTGGGGCCACATATAGTCAACCCCTAATTTTCTAGAACAAGGCATAAGTCTCCAGGATAGTGGGAAGTCTGACCCAAAGTCCCTCCACCCATGTATAATTTATTCAAGAGTGATATCAATTTAATCAAAACTCTAACACCAAATATATGTAAACTATATTCAATAAACACATTAATACTAATAAATTTAATTATAAACCAAAGTTAAGGTATATAAGAACTAAATTCATTATCATACATAGAATATAACTCCTTAAATGGATATATGGTAACTTAGAAGCAGTTTAAGTAACTTAAACTAAACCAAGAACCATAATTAATAATATAAAAATTACATTTATGAATAAAGTTGAGAATACACTTAAAAAAATAAACAATTAATAAATTTAAACATGAGATAAACATTTATGAGTGATTCATAAATAAAATTAATTATAAACAGTTTATAATTTAGTTATTCATTATAAAAATTACATAATTTTGAATATAAAAACTTTATATTTATTTCATGTATCCCAATACACGATTGAGTGTTACTCACTATGATTTCCTTTTCCAAGAGATCAAGGTTTTATTCCTAGTAACCCCTCTGGGGGGATTTTTAGGTGGTGATGTAGTTGGTGATGTAGGCAGACGGTGATGCAGGCTGATGCATGCATGGAGATTCCGGTAGGATGACACAAGTTGGGGTGAATAACCAGTTTCATATTGATTCATCACAGGTCCCTTAGGATAAAAATTGGGCCTTAGTTCCATGTTATGAAATTTCAAGTCCCATGGGCCTTCAGGGAAAAACATTATAATGTGTCATTTTGGTAGTGGGCCTATCTTTGGAGGGATAAGGTCTAAGCCTTGGTATCCCACCATGTGTTTGAGTGTGTGTTTCCTTTACTTTTAACCCCCAAGACCTTAAATAAACATAATATTCATTTCTTAATATGAACTCTTTCACATTATTCATTATATGACATTCACTTTAAATATATGATATTAATGAATTATAAACATTTTATAATACACTTTATATTTTGTAAACTATTTATATAATCTAAATATCATATATTTAACATTATTTAATCCTTGATAAAATTAACCATCAAAACTCATTTTGAGTTATTTTAAACAATTTCTCAAAAATAAGGCCTTAATTTGAACAATTTAAATTAAATAACTATAAACAATTTATAATTTCAAATATAAATACTCTTATATTTAACCCTTTTTATAGTTTATGAAAATTTGATAAATTTCCTTGTAATTTTTAAATAAACCATTTATCTATACATTATTAGTTATTTAATATAATTTGAAAAGGTATTAACAATTCACTATTGTATATTATGAAATATTTACTCTCAGGTTTTACTCCTCTATGCTTGTTTAACAATATATAAGAATTAAATTGTCTATTAAACCATATATAATATTAATATTATTTAAAAAATTTATATACATGAATATTTAAAAGTAATAAAAAATTAATAAACATTTTATTTATCTTCCAAACATGATACATAAATATGAAAATTTAATATTTTATTTAGGAATGAAAATATCTTATTTATGATACCTAAAACTTATCTTTTATAAAAAATTATAAAATATAAGAATTTTAATCCAAAATATTAAATTTATTTATTTTTTTCTTGAATCATATTTTATGATAGATAGGGGTATTATTAGTCATAACCCATGATTTAAATAAGAGAGCACCCTTACATATCATTTCTATGAAAAAAGTAAAGAGTTCCAATGGCGGAACCCTTACATATAGAACTCTTACACATATAAACCTTATATATCAAGGATTTTTAGTGGTTTAACCCTTACATGTGAAGTATTCAAAAAGGTAGTAAAGATTATGTATCAAATTATTCATGCATAAACATTATTTGTCATGTATACATAAATTTTATCAGCAGAGTAGCCCATATGCATCCTCTTATAGCCCTTATGCAAGTGCCTATCATATTTGTTGATATAAACTATATCGTTATTATGATACTATGCTCTATTTTTACACAATATGGGTCTCAGTAATATCATGTGATATCAACTTTATCATATCATATAGAACATATCAAAAGCATGAGTTTTCAATGTATTATTATTTATGATATGTATCGGTCATACTTCTATGACTAAGAAAAGAACATTACATTATCATGTATTGTAATTTTAGGAAAATAAACCTGATGATCTAGAAGTTAATATTTATTCATTTCATTTTTATGCTATGATATGACTTCAATAAGATTACGATACACATTTTCTTCACAAAAAAATTAAAAGAACTCATTGATTCATTGATGAGTGTGGATCTAGTACCACCAAATAGGTTTTATAAAAACATCATATGATCAATAAAGTAGATAAAATCCATAATAATTCTTGATTTACCATTAACAAAGAAACATGAAATATAAATAACATGAAATATAAACAATCATACCTAAATTTAAGTGAACTCCATATTCCAATCCTCAATGGAGTGTGCTTGATTAAGACCAGTTAGCAACAGAAAATGGGATCTAGCCTTTATTAGCTTTACACCAACCACTAAAATCCTTATTCATAGTGATAAGACCCCCAAAATCCAAAGGTGTTCTGGAACTATCACCTTAATGATAAAAAGATAACTAGGATATAGAGAGCATTAACTATAGATTATAATAATCACACACCCCCGAAAGGAGGGAATCAACCCTTTATATTGGATCCCTTCATTTTATTATGGGATTAGAGTGTCAACTGTCAACAATTGACAATCAATATATTAAAAACCTCCCATGTTTGGATCCTTTTTTTGTCATTAAACAAAACTCTCTTCTCTCCCTTTCAATCAAATCCTTATTTTATTTACATAAAGCATAGGTATAAGAAAAGTGAAAAAGAAGATAGGGAACCATGTAAAATCATGGGGGCCTAATATGATGAAGGCCTTGGGAATCTTCTCTTACCAAATTCACCCCTCAAGGGGTAAATATATAACTCTATAGAATCAAGTAATTTTTACTCCTTGGATTTTTATCAAATTAATAAAATTAGAAACATTGTTCCCTTCTATCCAAGTGTGAAGGACATCCATGCGATTGTTGATAAGGTACCTGTACCTATGGATGATTTAGGAAATTGACCAAGGTATGGGACGTGATACATATATAGAATTATGAATGGGTTTGGAATCTGTTTCAACTGCCAAAAGATTGATATTATTCTCTCCCTTTCCCACATCAATGTATGAGTATAATTAAAAACATGCATGAGATATAATGATTTGACATGGTTTAGTCTCATTGTTTTATGTCCAATAAGTATACACATTCAATGTTCCTATGTACCAAATAAAATAAATCACACTGCTGTTATAATATTATAAGTATACACATTGTCTTTCCTGGTTCACTAACAATCACAATTTGGAATCTCAATGCTCTATCAACTGAAGTGTGCACCGATACTATAGAATATTCTTCTATTGATCACTAGAGTTAATATTTTTTATACCTCATTTGGTGTGACACGATGCTAAAAATTCATACAGTATGAAATACCATCACCTCGTATGGGCAACTTTAAGAACCAATTCTATAGCTTCCACACCTCTATATTAGATCTTTTCTAACATACCTTTTCAACAATAATGCCATAACTTCACAACTTCTTTGACAAACTTTTTTTTCAACTAAAACAATCAAACCCCAAGCACCTCAAAGTCACCTTGATGTATTTTTTCCCAAAACCATTGGGTTTAGACAATAATTGGATATTTCAATAATTATACCACATTTATATAACCATGAATTTATCGACAAATTGATTCATAATCCATAGAAACCATGTGGAAAATGTGGTAGTGGACATGCACTCGATATCACATAACGCTTATATATCATACACTATAATAGATACCTATAGTAAGCCATGGTAGAAGAATATTCATGCATATAACATTGGATATAACCTAGATTATATCATATAATGAGATATACCCATTTTAGTACATTTACAACATCATCGTTATATGTCGTCCTCATTAATAAACTGATATAAAACTGATAACATGTTCTATATTCTTCCTCATTATTCCCATTGTTATAATTCTAAATCTTTCTATGATATATATTAATTCCACTTTATAAATATGATCTTAAAGATAATTCCGATCCACAACAACTCAATCCATCCCATATTACTAACCACCTTGCTTCTCTTTTCCCTTTTTAGAACTCTATTATTTTTCTCTATTTTTTGTGTTCATAGTTTTGTTATGAAATTTATTATTTTTATTATTCTAGACTTCTCCCACTATTTTCTGTCATGATATTTGAAATAAAAATTCAAGATATTAACTACCTTGAAATATATATACATCAAATTAATCTCTTAAATCATATTTAAGTAGATATCAACCATTGAACTCCATTTAGTCTGATGAATTTCATTTTCTAACTTCCAAATAGTTAAAGGAGTTAAAATTCATGAGATCAGGCCATAACATGAAGTTTTTTTATACTCAATGGTGTTTACTCTACTCAAAATGACCATTTTGAGTTTTTATTAGATCAACCACAATGTAGTACTCCAATTACTATGAAATAACACTTCCTTAGAAAAAACATCCTTCAAAATGGTTTGGTTTATAACTGTTTACCTGTTTTCTCATCAAATCCATAACAACTAATACTCAAAATATCTTCCTCCATGATATGGTGTTTCTCTTAGAACTCGTTTTGACTAACCTTATGTGAGTCCTACAATTATTTTATGACTATTATATACATACCAGATAATCTTTTGCAAGGTATAATTATTCTTACACGAGTTCTAAAATGTATTATGTTATATAAATTTTATTGTACCCTATTTTACATAGGGATTTTTCATTAAAAACGCCATATTCCACAGTGTGGAATGAATCAAATCCCAATTTTAGTTAATAATTTAACCAAAGAAATCACTAAAACACCTATTAAAATTTCTTTCACACTATTTCATGTTCTCTAGGTATTTCATAGTACTATACATTTAAAAGTATCTAATATGTTGTCTTCCATGATATAACCAGTATGGACATTTCAAACTAAAATGACTCCAAATAGAAATCACTTCAAAAATACCCAAAAATCCTTTATACACACCATTTCTTGATTCACCATGACATAACTAGCATCACCTCAACATGGTGAGTTCTTATTTCGCTAAACTTCTACTATTCATCTCCAGATAATTCATTTTAAGATATAGATCTTTATAAATCTATAATATGATTAATTAATCACATTTTACATAATCAAACATCCATTTTATCTATATTTCACATTTCACCTCAATATTTATCTTCCAAATATATGTCCTTGATTAATAGAGATATCAAAATGTCTCTTTATATCTCTCTAATTATACTTCCTTGTGCACCTCTTATCTAAAACATCCATGAATATCCCAAAAATCTAATCCCATGTATGTTAATGTCAATGATTATTATATCACCATCATCATGTGTTTAATTTCATCACATTGCTATGTCTTAAAAAATACAACCTTTTGTATGTTCCAATAAATTAATCTCAAAACCTCCTTGGAATAAAAATCCTTTACAACCATCCATCTTCATCAACCTCCAATGATTGTCAAAATTTTTAATACACAACCTATTGGTTACAATTTTTTTTATTCTATGTGGATCTAGGATTTTTAACCATGAAAATCATTTTTATATCCCCCCCTTACTCTCTGACATAAGAAAAGGTTGAAAAATACTAGAAGGTTAATATAATATTTCAATCTCACCTATTGAAATGTTAAAATATAAGAGATATAATCAATTATATATCTCTCTATTCATGCCCTCCGAACTTTCATCTAATTCCATGATATATATTCACCACTCCTAGATTAATTTCCCAACTATATTTTTGAAATTCATTTATAATCTCTTCAATAAAATTAAAAAAAACACCAACCTATATCAAAAATAGAGTATAAAGATATTTTATAATGACCAACCACAAATGGTATCCACACCATTTAAGGTGTCACTAATATTATTTCATTCATCATTGGTCACTTTTCCCTCTTTTACTCAGTCCAAAAATAGGGAAGTGACATTAATTTGGTGTAACACCAGACAACACCCCTCTTCTTGAGCTTCAAGATACAAATATTCTAACAAGTTCATCAACTACCACTGACTCTTAGATTAATTTTCCTCTTAATTCTTCCCAATTAGGAAATTTACCAAAATATTTCATGTACTAAGTGTATAAGATAATTCAAAGTAAAAATTTTGATGTTATTATAACCATATTCATTGCTTTAAGTTAAAATATAATTTAAATAAAATAAACCTCAAAATTATATGATCTAAATACATCATAAAACTTTCACTTAGTAGGAAATGTCTTTAGATTTTCACATAATGATCAACCATTATTATCTCCAGATTATGAATCTGATAATTTTTATGCAATTGATTTTATTTTTTTTACTTTCACTTTTCCTTACCCAGGACTTGTAGGAACTTAAATAATGTTTGAATATTTTCCAAAGTTAGTGGGTTGATTTTTATCTTTATAATTTCCAAAACACCAGTTTTGGAATTCATGGGGAGATTAATTTAGGATCATGTCCATAAAGAGTTGGTTGTTGGGAGGGAGATTAACCATTTTGGGTTAATCTTATATGGATTCTAATTTAATCATATATGGGTTAATCCGACGTGTTTTCTAATTTAATATTATTTGGGTAATTCATAAATGGTTTTCTAATTTAATTATATCTAAGGGTCGGAAATTTAGATTTAATCTTATGTGAGGAGCTCACCAAGATATAATACATGAACTGTAGTCATTTTAGGGTTTGATCTAGGTATTTAAGTGTTATGTGTCATGGTAATAGATATTTTTGTGGGTGTAGTTCCTAGATATTTATAATGGAATCCCCATGGAAAATGGGGAATGTTATAATACTTTAAAAACCATCTATATCCATATAACTATAAACATGGTTAGGATTATATATATTTATAGTCAATATATATACACGAGAAAGAAATTTTTATGGATATATGTTAACCTGCACAAACACAGAGAAATATTTTTACCATGGGAAGGCCATAGGAAATAGACTATATCCATAGGTAGTCTGGTCCTTGGATATAGAGTGTTGGGGTGGGGGCTATATCCATAGGAAAAATGGTCCATGGATATAGGGTGTTGAAAAAGGGATATATCTATGGAAAAACCAACCCATGGCTATAGTGTGGGATATTTCTATATGTGGTCTGACCCATGGTTATAGGGTAGGGGAAAATATTTATAGCCGCATATGAGTTGGACCATTGCTATAGGGTGCAGGGGTAGGGTATATAACTATATACATAATCAAACTATGGCTACAAGACCCTTTCCCCACAAAATATTACAATAAATTTTTTAATATTAAAAAAATATCTATAAATTATTATATATATATATATATATTTATAAATTTCACACACACACACACATAATCTATGAGTTAGTGAAGTGGTAGAGTTTTTTTGTTGGTAGTTGTGAGGTTTAGGTTCAAATCATACGTACACAATTTTTTTTCTCCCAACCTATAGTAACATGAAAAATTCTCTTAGCTATAGGGTGATGAGGTAGGGGTTATAGCCATAAGTATCCAAACTCTAGAAATATGGTGAAGGGGAAGAGGATATTAACATAGGCGACTAGGCCATGGATATAGGGTGCATGGGGGGGGGGGTATTTAAACATCTACACTACTATATAAATAGGCCATGCCTGTGGCTATAACTCTATTGGCTATTGACATAGGTACTCTACTTATTGTTATAGCTCGATTTTTTAGTAGCGATGAAACAACAGTTTTGAGGGAGTTAGGATATTTTCGGTGAGTTAGGATATGAGATGAATATTTTGGATTTGTGGAGAGAAGTTTTGAAGGACATGATGCATAGGGAGATTTTTTTGAAGTCCTTTTGTAAAATAGGGAGAAATGTAACACCTATTTAGGTGGGAGTGGAGGTAATACAATATGGTTATGAGGTTTCTTTAACATGGTTGGGTTTTGTTGGTATGTTGAAAATAGAAATAGAAGTCTCTCTATGTCATATTTTATCTTTTAAATGAGTTATGGTTGTGGTTGATATGACCATTTTTTGTATTTTCACATCATGGTGATAATCAAACACATTTTGAAATGGTCAAAAAAACCAATAAGAAAGGGTGGATAAACTCTTTTTAAGACCTAGAATTTTGTATCTAGATTTGATTGAGGTCACATTGAAAATTTTGAATTCCATCATTCCATGGTGGGGGTCAACTGAATTTTCTCTACAAACAAGGGTCATAATTTCCTTTGTCTTGACTTCATTTCCATTCTCTTGAACCCTACCCAATCCTAGGCCTTCTTTAGTTCCTTTTATACATATCTCTTGTGGATTTAAACCTCTTTATTTGTGGGTATTTATCTCTCTTGATTTGAGGTTCCCTCTTCTCCCCCTCATATATTCTTCCTCATATTTTTTTCTTTTTTTCCTTTAGAGTCAATATCAATTAGGTTTATTTAGGTTGGGTAGTTTTTTGATGAGGGTTTGACATAGATTGATCCTTTTGGGGATCCTTTTTGATTTTTGAGGTGTTTTATTCTTAATTCCTTATATCCTTGTAAGATGTTACATGAATATTTAAAGAGGACGGGGGTTCAATAATTTTCCTATTTTATTATTTGTAGGTTGTGGGTTAGAATGCTTTAGTTTTCAATGGATTAAGAGTGGTAATCAACCTAATAAAGGAAATAAACTATAAATTATTAAATTGAAAATAGAGTTATGTTTTTCTTGAGACTATAATTATTTTAATGTTATTGGTTTATGTTATTTCATAGATCATTTGGTAAATTTTTACTGTGATTTTATTATTTTAATATCATTTATAAATTAGTTAAGCAACTTAAAGATTGTAATACGAAAAGGATATTGATCATGTGATTCATAATTTTCAATTTAATTTATTTGAATTGTTTAGTATGTCACAAATTTTCTTTGAGTATATTTATTTGATATTAACACTATTGTGGTCATTGTATTATTATATTTTAAGGATATTAAACCTATTCATGATCGATTAATAACTTCAAGATGGTAAGAATATGGGATATTTTATAGAATAAATATTGGTGGATGTCTATGTTTAGTCCTTTTCTACTTTAAGATTTAATGAACTAGTTCGATTAGTATTGATTGTTAATTGATTTTTTTTTCTTATGGTACTATGGTCTTGTTTCCATATATTTTTGAATATTAGATCCCACTTTTTTTTAAATTAAAACCTAATTTTGTGTTGGTTGAAATGGATATGATTGATTTTTTTATATTATGTTGGCTGGGGACTATTTGGGTTGATAGTGGGATGGTGTAGTTGTCATAAGAAAGCGTTGGGGATAAAGTTGTGGAAGTTGGATTGAGTTCAAGGTGATGGTTATCTATTATTTTCTTATTTGTTTTGTGTAGTTTTCTTGGGTGATCCAAGGTGTCAACCTTCTTTGTAATAGATTAGTTGTGTCTTATCACACTAGATTTATAGAAGGGTAAAATAAATAATGAATTAATTAATTATAATGGGTTATGATTATTTGAAAATGACTTTTAAATGGTTAAGCTAAAGAGGAAAATATTGATGGAAGTAATGATCTTGGGTAATGGTAACCTAATATTAATATTTTGAATAAAAACCCATTGGTGTGAGATTGTTAACATGAATATTAATATATAATCAGTGTTGTGATATTATAAAATGGTTGGTATTTGATTAATAATAAATTGAAATTAGTAGTGATGAATATTTATGACTGTTGTGTTCTCAAAGTATTATTATATTTCTAGTGTTTAGTGTTGGAATATGGGTTTTCATGTGGTAAAATAGTTATAGTTTGAGTCTTAGGTAGAATAGTTACACTAGAATAGTTGTGTGTTATCAAATATAAATTATGATTTACAATTTATTATGCTCCACCACTGAGTTATATAATGTGATCGATTCCCATACTTGGTATTGGGTGACATGTGTCTTCCCAACATCTAGGCTGTTGAGGATATGAGTGACTAACTACTACCCCTCTCCGATATCTCTCTTCTAAACATGGTTTGGAGTGTGTGCATGTTCTATCTATGATGAATTATAGTTATAGGATGTGTAATAATATGAACTATGATGGACCACATTTATGATGTTCATGCATATCAGGATTTAAAATCTTAAAGTTATAGTGTAAACATGTATACAATCTATAAACTCTTACGGTTATTACATGAGTATTTATACATGGGATGTAATGGATTAAGATGTAGTGTGTAATTACATGATATATAATGGCTCCCAATGTTACTATGTGACTATGGGAATATAATGGTGATGTGGATATGATGTTTTTTATGTGATTATGTGTGTGTGGTTGTGAGGTGATTACATTGATATACAGTATGACTTATAGAGGGGATAAGAGTTCCATGAGGTGTGATGTTGGGGTTTAAGGTAATTAGTTTAGTGGTAAAGTGGAAGTATGGTACCTTTATTTATAGATATATTTGCAAAGAAATTTTACTTACTCTTGTATGATATTTTTTAAGTGAACCTCAGTGATGTTGGGAACTTAGATGACCTAATTTAGGTAATGAGTTGATTTCACTATTTGTTCATTGGGTCTTTAATATGATTCTTCAACATTTTCATGAGATTATTTTGGGAGGATCCTAATGAGTATAGTTTTTGATCACACTTATATATATATATATATATATATATATATATATCTATGTGTGTGTGTGTATTTCAGTTCTATATGAGGGATATGTTGATGAGATGGGACTTGTTATCTCATAGAGTTTGTTTGAGGTTTTTTGGTGTTCATGAGTTAGAGTCATAGAATTTTCTTATGGTATTTACCTTTTTAGTCTTGATTTATATGAAATTATATACATCAGTGTTAGTTTATTTTTATTATTTATTTTATTAGGGATTTATTTATCTTTTTATGGGAATTTTGTGGTAAATACCTCTTGTATATGTTTATTTAATACCCTAAGTGTTAGCAACCAACCTGTATATTAGAGGTGAGCCTCAGGGGTCACCTCTATCATTACTACTCTCTTGGTAGGGGTAATAGTGGTGGAGGGTCATGAAAAAGTGGTATCAAATATTTTTGTTGAGAGATATGATAGAGTTTGGGGATACACCATAGTGATGATTATATGGCATGGTAGTGAAATAATATTGGTTGAACTTAGTATGTGACATAAGAGAGGGAGTTTATCTGGGACATAGGTGATCATGATCCACTTTGATCTGATGTAAGGACCTTAATTATACTAAAAATACTAGAAAATTTCTACCACTTTCAGGGTAAAGTCCTAGGTAAATACCACGAATCATAGTTGTTTTTTACCATTGTAAAGACCCGACCCAAGCTGCCCAGAGCCAATGCCTTATTGAATTACATTAGCATGATTACAAGAAATTTGTATCCTAAAGGAATGAATAGTTTAGTAGATTTGGAAATCCATATACATACACAATTTCAACATTACAACTTGAAATTAAAAACAACAAATAAGTTCCATTGGGAACATCCACCACTCTAAGATTATCCTTTCAAGTTAATCATAATATACCTCTTCATGTCCTGAGAAAATGAAATATAAGAAAGGGGTTAGCTCAAATGATCAGTAAAGGTAAACAATACAACTAAAGATATCATAAACATAAATATTAGGCATGGTGAATAATTGAAAACGCATTCCTTTAAAAATAATAAACTTGAACACATTATGGAAATAATATGAGCTGAGTAAATATTTCCACAATAAAACATAATCATGGGTATTATATTTGTTGAATGACCACATAAACTGCGGATTTATATCTTAATAATGAGGGAAATACATATTCCAGAAATTCTGGAACATACCTTCAAGGCCTCATCCAATACATATAAAAATTATTAAGGCCTCGGCCAAAACCATATCTAAAAATGGGCAAGGCCTCAGCCAAGTCCATATCTATTTGTGTCATGAGACCTACCCATGCATTGAGGGTTTATAGCGGGCCCCAACCATCATATAATAATTATAATAAATTCCACATATGAATGGGGATAAACATAAATAACATATACATTCATATTGAAACTAACATATGAAATGTAAATAACTTTCCCTGAACATTAAACATAAACACTAACCATTTGAAGTAAATTGGTGAATGGTTTTAAGATAGCACATCCACAGGAAACTAATCATAAAAAAATCAATTAAATATGGTAGAGGATATTATAAAGATTAATACCAATAATATATAATAATCAATAGGAGTGTTGAAATTGGTGAAGATACTCTTATAAAATCATCGAGTAATTCTTGAGATAAATACTCTTTTACTTTGGAAAGAAGAGTTCTTTTGAAAAAGTGTTTTTATGAAACTAGAAATTATGTATGGTAGTATTTTTATAATAAAATTAGTGATTTTAGAAAGATAATGGTTTCTAAAAATATATTATATAGTTCCCTTGAAATTAGGTAAGAATTTGAGAAATTCCCTTGAGTTGGGCTTGTATTTTGAGAAGAATTTTTTAAATATCCTTTTAAAACATATAATTCCACATAAATGAAGGTTCTGGTTGGTACAGATATATATAATATTAAAACAGAATATATGATGAGTAAATATTAACGAATAATAATTTAATTGAGGTAAGTAGATAATAAAATTAACCTGAATGAAAATGGAGGTTCAGGTGAAAAACCCTTACCTTAAGTCCAAAGGTGTTCCTCACTTGATCTTAATGACCTGAATAATCAAATTTAGGTTCATAAATTAATGTTTACATAACCTCCAAAAAATTTAATTTATTTTTTATAACCTTATTAGGTTAATTAATGACCTTTTGATGGGTGAAGAGATTCAATTTCATTGTTTGGGAGTGTTTTCTTCTTTGGTTTTCAAGATTGGGTTACTTATATTCATGTATGGATAAACATGTATAATGATAATGTTTGTCCATAATTGAAGTTATATGTTATTAGTTAACATCCATAATATTACATAGTTTTAAAATTTATTTGGTTATTGAGATTGAATATGAATCATTATATAAAACTTTAATGATAATTGTTTGGGTTAATTGGTGGTTTTTTTATCACAACGAACTCATTTTGATTTATAAATTAATATCATATGTACAAAAATATTCCATAACCTTAAATAAGTTATAATATATATATATATATATATATATTATATTCTGGTTCAACCATAAAAATGGTTTCATGACTATATTTGAATATGGTAACAGAAATTGAAAACTCGTCGTCCTTGAATGTGATAAATTAACACATCTCAGATGATGTTTTAATTTTTAGTATAAAATAATGGGAAAAGAGACATGATGAAGAATTATTCATTTATCATAATAAAATTAATGTACATTTAAGGTATTAGATTCATTACAACATTTGGTAGAAAGGAGGCGAGAAAAGAAAAATAAAATAAAGGAAATTGAAATAAAAGTAATGAAAATAGGAATTTACCTCTTGAAGTAATCATCCTTGAGAGCCACTTTAGGGAATATGGTTTGGTCATTTTACAAGACCAAGGGCTAGTGGACATGGGGGAATAGAAAGAGAGGATATTTGGGAAAAATTTAGACAAGTCCCAAGGCTTGAGAGGAATGAAGAGAAGAGGGAGTGACTGGGGGTTTTTCTAGTAGAGGAGAGGAGTAATTTTTGAATATCTTAATCATTATTTTATTATTCTGACAAATACAACCAATAGTATTGATTCCTTTGAATATTAATAGTAATATGTGCATGTGAGTTCTAACCAAGTGGTCTTACATTAGCCTTACATCACTTATGACTCAATAAATCTTGTATTTAGTATTTATCATAAATTATCATATTTTACTATTCATAAAAATTCAAGTATTTTAGAAAAATACCAAATATTCACCCTAACCATTATTTAATGTGTAGAATCCAAAAATGAACTCCATTTTTTAAAAATATTTTTCTAAATATTTTTAATTTAATTTTTAAATAAAATCAAAATTTATTTGAAAAATAACAATTTTAAAACTATAATTCGTTTTATATCACCTTAAAAAATTAATCAAGATCTCATTATCTTATAACCTTAAGAAAAATTAATAATAACATGTTTTACTATTCATAAGGGTCATATTACTATTCATAAGGGTATGTTACTATTCACCAAAATTAAGTTTGTCTTATCAGACTCTAAATATCCTACTGAACGCAGCTGTGTATGTTAGTTTTTCAAAATTCAAATCACAGATGTGGAAAAATTATGTTTACTGGATAGGTTAAAAAAGTGGTGTTTTGTAGAGACTCAGTGTTTCATGCATTCAATATTAAATTTATTTTCAAAATCTTGGGGTGTTACATTATCCCCTCACAAAAATTTCATCCTCAAAATTACATAAATGTTACCTCATAAAAAGATTTGGGTAACTCTTCATCATAAGCTCCTCAAGATCCCATGTTGCCTCTTTGATTTTATGGTTTTTCCAAATTATCTTTATCTGTTGAGTCGTACAATTCCTCAACACTTGTTCTTTAGTGTCCAGAATTCGGAAAGGCTCTTCATAGTAAGATAGTTTAGGTTCCAATTCTACATATTCAGAAGTGAGGACATGTATTGGTTCTAGCATGTAATTTATTTTCAATGAGACATATAGCACATTGTGTACTTTATATAGGCTAGGTGGAATAGCCAAATGATATGAAACAACTCCAATTCTCTCCATAATTTCAAACGGGCCTATGCACCCTAGTATCAGTTTTCCTTTCTTCCTAAATCTTATAACACCATTATATTGATATACTTTAAAGAAAGCATGATCTAACACTTGAAACTCCAAATTCTTCCTTCAATTATCAGCACATGTTTTTTGTCTTCTTTGAGATACTTTCATATGGCCTTGAATAGTATTTACCTTCATTGTTGTTTCCTCCACCAGATCTAGGCCTGCTAGCTTGCTTTCCCAAACTTCATCTCAATATGGTGGTGTACGACATCTCTTTCTGTACAATGATTCATATGGTGCCATTTGAATACTTGAATGGAAACTATTATTTTAGGAAAACTCCACTAAAGGTAAATATTGATCCCACATACCTTGAAATTCAAGTGAAAATTTTTATTTGAAAAAATGAGGGGATAAAACCCTTTTATTGGAAGAAGAAAGATCTCCTTTTGAATACTGGGAAAAGGAGAAACCCGTTACAATGTCACATTGAAAACCAAACGGGCACTAAGGCCTTTCTGATTTCTTGTCAGTTTGTGGGTGGTATGTAGTACTCAATCGAAGCTTAGTATCCAAATATTTTTGAATACTTTTCCTTAATTTTGATGTAAATAAAGAATCATGACTAAAAACTATTGAAAGAGGTTCTCTATGAAGTCTCACAACTTCATTGATATAGATTTTTGCTAAGAACCCTAGTGGAAAATCCTCACTTATAGAGAAGAGATGTGCAAATTTTGTAAGTTGATAATAAATTAACCATATTGCATCATTATTTCTTGGAATTTTGGGTAATCCAATGATAAAATTCATAGTGATGTCATCCCATTTCCATGTAGTAATAGGTAATGGTTTCATGACTCCTCTATGATGTTGTTGTTTGACCTTCACTTGTTGATAGACTAAACATATCGATACAGGATTAGAAATTTCCCACTTCATGTTATCCCACCAAAAATGTTCTTTCAAATCACTATATAGATTAGTGATACTGGGATTTATAGAGAAATTTGAACTATTGTAATCATCCAGTAACTCCCTTTTTAGCTCGAGTATAGCTGGAACACAAAGCCTCTTACAAAATTTCATAATTTCATCTTCACACATGAAGTCAGCCAACATCCCATATTTCACAACATTAATTTTCTATTGAAGATTCTCATCATCAAAATGTGAATCTTTAATTCTTTCCAATAAAGATGGTTGGGTAACCATTTGAAAAATTAGTGATGTTTCACCTTCTTTGATAATTCCCATATCCATCCTCACTAGATCCATGTACAGAGGATCCTTGTCAATACTCATTTTTTTGAGAACTCTATGATCCTTCATGATCAATGCATCAACTAACTTATTTGAATTTTCTAGGTGGTAGTGTATGGAGAAATCATAATCCTTGAGTATTTCAAGCCATCACCTTTTCCTCATGTTGAATTCTTTCTGTGAGAAGATATACTTCAAACTCTTGTGATCCGTATATATATCACATCTTTCACTACAGAGATAGTGTCTCCATATTTTTAGAGTGAAGATCACATCATCTAACTCAAGATCACGAGTAGGATAGTTTTTTCATTAATTTTTAACTACCTTGATGCATAGGCAATAAATCTATCATTCTTCAAAAGAACACAACTAAGTCCTTTCTATGATGCATCACTATAGATAAAAAACCCATCATTCCCTGATGGTAGAGTTAGGATTGGAAAATTCACTAATCACCTCTAAAATTCTTCAAAACATTCCTTTCATTATTTTTTACATATTAACTTAACCCCTTTACATGTAATCTTGGTCATTGGGTTGGCTAAATGGGAAAATATCTAATGAAACGCTAATAATAACCTGCTAAACTAATAAAACTACGTACCTCAGTTATGTTCATTGAAGTAGGAAATTCTTACACAACCTTTGTATTCACAGGATTAATAGATATTATATCCTTAGAGATAATGTGTCCAAGAAAGAAAAATGATTGATTCCAAAATTCACACATTCTAAAATTCCCATATAATTCATTTATTCTAAGAGTCTTCAGAATAATGCACAAGTGATTTTCATGATCTTAATATATTTTATATTATACCAGGATATCATCAATAAATACCATAAAAAAATCATCAAGATATTCCTTGAAAACTATATTCATTAGATCCATGAAAACATAGGGTGGATTAGTCAATCCAAAAGTCATTACTGTAAACTTGTAATGCCCATACCTGGTTTAAAATGCTGTCTTTGGAATGTATTCCTTCCTTACTAGAAATTGATGATATCGAGATCAAAGGTAAATATTTTAAAAATATTAGGCTCTATGAAGTTGATCAAATAGATCATCAAAGTGAGGTAGGGGATACTTGTTCTTTATTTTTATATCATTGATCTCTCTGTAGTCAATGCACAACCTCATAGATCCATCTTTATTTTTAACAAAAAGAACAGGGGATCTCCATGGAGAGACACTAGAATGAATAAATCCTTTATAACTCTATTAATATAGTTTTTTTCTTCAGTTATACTAATTCTATATTGGAAATTATATAATAAGTATTTGATATAGGCCTTGAAACAAGAATTAAATCAATGGAAAACTCAATTTCCAGCTCTGGAATATGTCTAGGTAAATCCTCTAGAAGAACATCAATATATTATTTCACAATAGGTATGTACTCTATTTGAACATTCCTTTCCTCACCCATAGTTATTGAATTCCCTTCCCCCCCAATAATTGAATTCAATATGGCTACTAGGGGTGGATCAAAATGAGAATCATATGGTGATGTTTCTGCTCTAAAGATAAGGTATTCCACATCATCCTCAAAAATTGAAACCTCATTCTTCTTACAATAAATTTTTGCATCATGGTGAAAAATACAATCCATACTGAGGATTATATCAAAGTTAATCATGGGTATGTTAATAAAATCAATAGATAAAGCATGTTTATATGACATAATGGGGACTGCCTGACACAACTTTGTTATAATCATACTTCCCTTTGGAGTTTTGACTGACAAATACTTTACTAAATCAAATTGGAAATATCTAATTTTCTTGGAAAACTATGAAGATAAGAAAGAATATGATGATCCAGAATCAAATAAAACATTTTCTAAGTTTGAGGAAATGATTAAAGTACCCGCCACCATGTCGTTAGGAACTTCAATATCAACAGTTATGATTGCATAAGCTTATCCCTGCTCCCTTGGCCTTTTTTGAGGCATGTTTGCTTGATTATTTGTACAATCATTAGAATAATGTCCCATATCCCTACAATTATAGAATTGAACATTAATATCTTCTTTCTTCCCCTTAATAACATCGGTATGATGGCCTTTCTATCCACACTTATAGCACACCCCTTTTCCTTTTAAGCAGGCACCAGGGTGTTTCCTTCCAAAATTATCATAGGGTAGAAAGTCAAATCTTCCCTTATTCCCCATTTCCTTATTTCCTTTTATATAGTTTCTGTAACCCTATTCTTATCTTTATTTCCCTTAAAGTCATAAGACTTATAGAACTCCTTTTTTGTCTTGATATCACATGATACTATATCTCTGTATGATGATAAAGTTTTACAGACCAACACCCATCGGAGGAATGGATTTAGTCCATCAAAGAATCTATCAATATTTCTACTAGGATTATGTATATGGTCCACATCATGCATTGATAACCTTGTGAGGTTAGATTCATACTTTGAAACATTCTCATCTTTCTTTTTCCTCAAATTTAGAAACCACCTTTCCATATATACTCACTGTTCATGAGGAAATTATTTCTCTAAGAAAATTTCTTTAAATTCACTCCATTATATGTTTTCTATCTCTTATTCCTCCTTTGTGTTTTGAAACAGTGACCACCATTGATCAAAATCTCCCGAAAAAAGATAAACTTCCATGACAACCTTCTCCCCTTTGTTACATGCCAAGGTGAGAAATATCTTCTCTAAGGAACTTATCCACTACTCTACTACAAATGGGTTTGTAGTCCCATTGAATGATGGAGTCTGTTTTTGCATAAAGTGATCTAACATAGATCCCCCACATTGTGGATTCAGATGCTCCATAAGGGTAATGTTATTATTCATAACTTGAGTCAACTGTCCCAATATGGTTATAAGTTTCTCAACACCCATCACAGAACTAGATCCAACATCATTATCTTACAACAGAGGGAAATCCCTACATGGGACATGAGTATTCATGCAATTTCCATTCCTTCCATTAGGTTCCATTTCTAAATAATTACATACACTAGATTAGGTTATGAATCATAATGTATAATCTCAACGTAGAAAAATACTTAGAATAAATTAAAATTCTATACATAACTAATCTCATAACCATAAAAATGTTTTCTTTGAGGAAAAATTTACATTTAAATCTTTCATAATGGCTTGTAAAAAAATGTGAATTATCCTTAGAATATCCCCTAGTAGTGTCAAAATAGGTGCATAGTAAGGCCCGTTGTAATGTACCAGGATACCCCGAGTCAAGTCCGAAACTCCTTATCAGAGTTTTTACATCTAGGTACATCTGTGCGAGAACCACGTCTACTTTTAGTATCCAGATAGGGATGTATTTTCTAGAAATATCCACATAATCTATTCCTTACCAAAAATTCTAGGATTTTATTGTATGTTTATCCTCAAAGACCATCTTAGGGGTTTTTTCCCTAATCTACATATTCTAAATCTAGTTTCAAAGTTTTATACTAAAATTTATCTGATACTGTAATGACTCAATGTTTATCAATGGAAATTCCCTTCTCATAGGTATGTCATAAAATGACATGAAAACACAACATAATGAGCTACTAAGTGATAAGTGACCTTTAAACATAAGTTCATCACTTCTGTGTTTGGAATTTCAAAAATCCAGCATACACGGTTGTAATCAGTAAGTTATTTGGAGTCCGATAAGGAAAAATTAATTTTTGGTGAATAGTAACCTACCCTAATGAATAATGATATACCCTTATTAATAGTGATATACTATAATGAATAGTAACATCACCTATGGTGGTATAAAAATAATATTCATGTTGGAAGTACGATATACCTATATTTTAGAATAAGTTAATGAATGTTTTAAAACTGGTTTTGATAATAAATTATTATTTTAATTAAATATTAAAATAATCATATTTAGAAATTAATTTTTGAAAAATGGACTTCATTTTTAGATTCTACACGTCAAAAAATGGTTAGGGTGAATTTTTTGGATTTTTCTGAAATACTTGAATTTTTGATGAATAGTAGAATCCGATAATTCACAATAAATGCTAAATAACGGATTAATTGAGTCATTGATGATGTTCTGCTGATGTAAGCCCACTTGTTTCTCTATCACATGATAAAATCACTATTCTTGGTCATGGAATACTTACTATTCCTTGCCTTGGGAAGAAATAATAAATTAATGATTATAATATTATGAAGTCCCTCCTCTCCTCCACTATAAAACCCCCCTTCACTCCCTCTTCTCTCTACTCCTCTCAAGCCTTGTGCCTTGCCATTATTCTGCACAAATCTCTCCCCAAGGTCCTCCCCCATTTCCAAAATCTCTCAGACTTTTCAAAATACCAAAACCTCTCCCCTTAAGAGGTTCTCAAAGGATGAAGTCTCAAGAGGTAAATTCCTCTTCCCAATTTCTTCTTTTCTTTTAAGTTCTTTTCTTTTTTATTTCTTTCTTCACCTACCTTCACCATAATAGTATTATAAATCCAGTAACATACATGTAATGTAATTGTTTAATGCTAGTGGTATATTTCATCATCTTCTATCCTTTCCCCACCCTTTTATTTGAAAGAAATGAAAGCACCGTTTGAGATGTGCTAATTTAGCACATTCAAGGACAACAGTTTATCAATTTATATTATTATCTTTAATTCTGGTCATGAAACCATTTGAGTTATGGTTTAACTAGATTATTATATATTTAATATATCCTATTTTTGGTTTTTTAATCCTTTGGTACAAATGGAATTAATTTATAAAGCAAAATACATTCTTTGTAATCAAATCCACCGATTAACAAAAATGGTTATCACTATAGTTATATATATATATATATATAATAATTCGACTTCACTATAAGTAACCTAATTAAAATTACAACCATTAAATCTCCTGGATATTAACTAAAGAATATAACTTCAATTCTGGACAACCACTTTAATCTTGCATATAATCCAACCATAAATATAAGTGAACCGATCTTTTAAAACCAAGTAAACAAACGAGCCCGAACAATGAAATTGAACCTTGTAACTAATAAAAAAAGATTTGAATGAAATAAAAAGGGTTATAATAAATAAATTTACTATAGAATAGGTTCTATAATTATTAATTAATAATCCTAATTTTTTTTATTGAGGTCGTTAATAACAAGTGGAGAACACCAACAGATTTAAGGTAAGGGATCCTACCCTTTTTACTCTTAATCAAGATTGTTCTCTATGCTATGACTTTTTGTGTAATACCAAGTGATGGGGTACGTTTATACACCTTTACCATTCTTCCCTAATGTTTTATAAGTGATGATAAACCCCTTATTTCTCTCATCAATCCCTCTTAGTTACACCCGATACCATGCCAATAAACCATGATGGATTTTGCCCGAACTTCCTTTATTCCTTCAGGATTCTCTATATTTCTTTTTGACAAAATGTTTTTGTCTTTTATTTTATGTATAACTTAAAAATTCTGTTTATATGCTCCAAAATCATGTTCCAAGATCCATCTCTCATTCTCTTTCGGGGATATACATTCACTTAAGCGAATCTCTCTTCGATACTTCCCAATAAGCACACCCGTTTTAATGGAACTTCCCGAACTTTTACCCAATTTCAAGTGCTATTTATATTCTATTTTAAGACACCATTATCTTTTTAAATTCTGTATTTTTATTATGAAAACTTTCTTGGTTCAATTCTGATTTTATATAGAAGAATTTCTTCTTTACTATTTTAAAATCACTATAGTATTTTCCTTAAAACCGCACAAAAATATTTTAATGCTAATATTTCTAAAATACATTTCTCATATGTTTTCACTTATGTTTGACACAAATTACCATGTTATATGCCTATTTTATCCTATTAAAGTCCATTTATTTTCTAATTCTTTCTTTACATGGACACTTTCATGATACGCCCATTGGTTATGATTTATTTCATGATTGTGGTACCAAATTATTTCCATGGGTACCCTTATGTTTATGTATGGTTGATTATGTATAATTGTATATGTGGTAAGAATATTTATGTGGCAAGAATATTCATGAAAATTTTGAGATGGGTGCACCCATATAGCGCTCCAATGAATTGTGTGAGGATAAGTCTCATGAGATGTGATGTGAAACAGGATTGGAAGTTAGCCTTGGCCCGTACTGAAATGGGAAACGGGATTGGCGGTTAGACTTGAACCGTACTAAAGGAATTTTTTATGATTCTTCCACATTTATATGATTCCATGTTTATATAATCCCATGCTTATATTAAATTATTTTATAAGTTCATGCTTTGGATATCATTATGTCATGCCTCCTAACTCATGTGCTTGAGATGTATCCTTATGTTCATTTCCTTACTGGGCTTTTTAGCTCAACCCTTTGTTCATGTGTTCCCTAGGGTATACTATGCAGATGTAAGGGCTCAAAGGAAGTTAGAATATCTTTATAGAGATTAAATAAAGAAGTTTTTTTAGCCCCATGTTTTATGTTATATGTACCTAGTCTTCCAAGAAACTAGACTTAACGATCCTTAGCTTGTACTCTTATGATTAATTATGCTTAAAATCATGAAATGTTTTATATAAAAGGCTCGGGTCACTATAGATACCCACTGTAAATACTCGAACCTAGTTTCCCATAGCCAGTTCCTTATTAAATTACATTAGAATGATTACAAGAAAGTTGTATCCTGAAGTAACAAATAATTTAAAAGATCTGGAAAGGCAGATACATACATAAGTTCAGTATTAAAACTTGAAATTAAAAACAACAAATAAGTTCCATTGGGAACATCCACCACTCTAAGATTATCCCTGTAAGTCAATCATAATATACCTCTTCATGTCCTGAGAAAACGAAACATAAAAAAGGGGTGAGCTCAAATGCTCAGTAAGGGTTAACAATACAACGGAAAATATCATAAACATAAGCATGGTGAATAATTGAAAACACATGCCTTTAAAACTAATAAACTTGAACACATTATTACAGGAATATGAGATGAGTAAATATGTCCACAAAAAAACATAATCATGGGTATTTTACTGGTTTAATAACCACATGAAATATGAATCTGTAGCTTCAAAATGAGGAAAATGCATATGTAAAACATTTTGGAACTTACCTTCAAGGCCTCATCCAAGAAATCTAAAAATTATTAAGGCCTCGACCAAAACCATATCTAAAAATGGGCAAGGCCTTCGCCAAGTCCATATCTATTTATCTCATGATACCTACATATAAATCGAGGAGATGTAATGGGCCCCACCTATCATATAATAAGTCCAATTCATTCCTCATATGAATGGGGATAAACATAAATAACATATACAATAATATTGAATATAACATATGGAACGTAAATAACTTTCCCTGAACATTAAGAATAAACACTAACCATTCAAAGTAAATTGGTGAATGGTTTTAAGATAGATCATACACAGTGAAACTAATCATAAAAAATTAAATTAAATATGGTAGATGATATCATAATTATTAATCCCAATAATACAAAATAATCAATAGGAGTGTTAAAATAGATTAAGACACTCTTATAAAATTATCGAGTAATTCTTGAGATAAATACTCTTTTACTTTGAAAAGAAGAGTTCTTTTGGAAAAGTGTTTGTATAAAACCATAAATTAAGTAATATAGTATTTTCATAATAAAATGAGTTATTTTATAAAGATAATGGTTTCTAAAAATAGATTATATTGTTCCCTTGAAAATAGGTAAGAATTAGGGAAATTCCCTTGAGTCGGGCTTGTATTTCGAGAAGAATTTTTGAAAGATCCCTTTAAGACATATAATTAACCATAAATAAAGGTATGATTATAATTGGTAAACATATATAGAAAATCACACATAATTTATGATGAGTAAATATTAATGAATAATAATTTAATTTAGGTAAGTAGATAATAAAAGTAATCTGAATGAAAATGGAGGTTCGGGTGGAAAACTCGTACCTTAAGTCCGAAGGTGTTCCTCAATTAATCTAAATGACCTGAATAATAAAATTTTAGTTCATAAATTAATAATTCTAGAACCTCCTAAAAATTTAATTGATTTTATATAACCTTATTAGGTTCATTCATGGCCTTTTTATGGGTTAAGAGATTCAATTTCATTGTTTGGGAGTGTTTTCTTCCTTGGTTTTCATGATTGGATTACTTATATTCATGTATGGATAATGATGTAGAATGAGAATGGTTGTACAGAATTGAAGATATATTTTATTAGTTAATATATAGAATATTAAATAGTTATAAAATTCATTTGGATATTAGTAGTGAAGATGAATCATTATATAAAACTTTAATGATAATTGTTTGGGTTAATTGGTGGTTTTTTGATCACAACGAACTCATTTTGATTTATAAATTAATATCACATGTAAAAAAAAGATTCCAAAAGATTACATAAGTAATAATATATATATTATAGTCTATATCAACCATAAAAATGGTTTCATGACGATAATTAAATATTTATATAGAAATTGAAAACCCATCATCCTTGATTGTGATAACTTAACAATCTCAGATGGTGTTTTCATTTTTAGTATAAAAGAATGGGAAAGGTGACATGATGAATAATTATTAATTTATCATAAAAAATTTTCAGTACATGTAAGGTACTAGATTCATCAAAATATTTGGATTAAAGGATGTGAGGAAAGAAAAAGAAAAGAAAGGAACTTGAAATAAAAGAAATGAAAAGATGAATTTACCACTTGAAGTAATCTTCCTTGAGAGCCTCTTTAGGGAATAACTTTTGGTATTTTTATGAGACCAAGGGATTACTAAGGTGGGGTTGGATCTATGTAGGAGATTTGGGTATAATATATACAAGGCATAAGGCTTTAGAGAAGTGAAGATAAGAGGCAGTGAGGGGGGGGGGGGGGTTATAGTGGAGGAGAGGAGTAATTTTTGAATATTCTAATCATTATATTATTATTTTTCCAAAGAAAACCAATAGTATTGATTCTTGTGGACGATAATAGTAATATGTGTATGTGAGTTCAAACCAAGTGGTCTTACTTCAGCCTTACATCACCTATGACTCAATAAATCATGTATTTAGTATTTATCATAAATTATCGTATTTTACTATTAATAAAAATTCATGTAATTTAGAAAAATCCCAAAAATTCACCCTAACCATTTTTCAATGTATAGAATCTAAAAATGAACTCTATTTTTTTAAAATATTTTTCTAAATATTATTAATTTAATTTTTAAATAAAATCACAATTTATTTGAAAAATAACAATTTTAAAACAATAATTCATTTTATATCACCTTAAAAATTTAATCAAGATTTCATTATCATATAGCCTTAAGAAAAATAATAATAATATGTTTTACTATTCATAAGGGTCATATTACTATTCATATTACTATTTGGAAGGGTATATTACTATTAACCAAAATTAAGTTTTTCTTATCGGACTCTAAATATCCTACTAAACGTAACCGTGTATGTGAGTTTTTCAAAATTCAAATCACAGATGTGGAAAAATTATGTTTAATAGATAGGTTATAAAAAAGTGTTGTTTTCTAGAGACTCAGTGTTTCATGCATTAAATATTAAATTTATTTTTAAAATCTTGGGGTGTTACAACCATTATTGAATTGGGTAGATTATGGGAATCAATATGATCCTTAATTAAATAACATTAAGGATTCTGTACTCTATCTTTAGAAATATCCTAATTTTTTATGGATAGCACTTGGTCGATTCCCGATTAGACTTATGCTGATGAGTTACAACAAGATACTCTGGTAGAACATTGGGGAGTTGATGTTGATGAAGATGTTGATTTGAGGAAGACACTTTATGATTTTTTATTATTAGGGATTGTAGAAGAATAATGGATATATTTTTTATCATTATATTGAGTAATGGTTAGAGGATATGGACATCACTATTATTTTGATCCATTCTAGAAAGAGGAATTCAATTTTATTGGTTGTTATTATATTTCATGGATATACACATCAATAGTGAGTTCAATTCCTTGATGATCATTTGGAGTATAAAGTTTCATAAGAGAAGTTCTATAATCAGATCTTGGTTATGTTTTTTTCTTCAACTATGAAGGTTGAACATTGACAGAAAATGATATCTCTTCTCTAGGGTAGATATAACACGTGGGAGTTTATAATTTAATTCAAGGAACTTCTTATTTATTATTTATAACTCCTACCAGATGAATAGGATTAGGTAAGGAATTTTAAGGACGAATTGTGTCCTAGATCTAGTTTCAGTTCACCCCATTAATGTTACTAAAATTACTTAAGGTGTTGGATAAGGAAGTGGTTTTTGGGAATACATTGGATCAAGTCAGATCATCATGGAAAAGAAGTTATCAAAACTTCTTGAGGAGTAGAACTATGAGCTGAGGTTCTTAATTTTTTATTGGGATAGGAATGTGGTATCCCCATGATTCCTATCTTCCATAGGGACTAAGGGTAGAGTGATACCTTATAGGTGGTCAAAATTAGGTCTATCAAGTTCATGGAGCAGTATATAGTCATTTTGATGTGATATAGCAATTATTAGAAGGTGATATAGAAATTATATATAGTAATATCTATCAATTTTCTACTTGGGTGTATGATTTGTTCAATTAAAAATCTGTACACTCCTTCATTGTTCCAACCTTTTTCCAGGCTCTAGGGCTTGAGGTGGAGAGATTTCCAGTACTCTTGGTATTAATGACTCTAGTTGGAGGTTTATTTAGCATGTATAATGTATATAAATATTTTTTCTTGATACTAGGGAATCATCTATCCCCATGAAATTTCCTATATTTATAGATATAGTCATATGATTTCATCCTCAACATAAACTTATTATATTGTATGTAGGCTTTCATTGAATTATTCTATAGGGGAGTTATATTATTTGATGTTGATGGTGAGTATTCCATGTTTATTGGTGAGAAGAACCATTGGATATGATTGATACACATTGATCCCTTATTTTATATGATGAATAAGATAATGTTGAGTTCATCAAAGGTTCAGTCCGTGGTGTTTTCAAGGGTTGTAAATGAGTACCCTAATTTTTTTTATAAAGAGGTTATAATCCTACACCCTTGAAATGAAATAATTTTTTGGATGTAATTATAGTTGGGTGTCTCTATAATTTTTATTTATCCACATTGGATGAAATATTTTTAGTTATAAGAGATACAAATTCATATTGATGACCTTCTTTAGAATGTTTTCATTTAACCTAGTGTATCACCTTGAGTTGATCCAATCATGTTCATGAATAAGGCGAGTGGAATTTTGTGAATGTGTATTGATTATCATTACTTGAATCATGAAATAGTCAAGAAACATTTTCCCCTTCCATGGATTGATGATTTACTCAATAAACTAAAGGTTTCTAGCTGGTTCTCAAAGACCGATTTATGATCCTGGTATCATCAGATGAGGGTGAAAGATATAGATATTCTAAGGATTGTCTTTAGGTGTATCCATGATCACTATGAATTCATGGTAATGCCTTTCTATGTCATTAATACACCAAATGTGTTCATAGTATTGATGAACTTTATGTTTCATTAGTACCTATCTTGGTTTGTGGTGGTGTTCATTGATAACATCCTCACATATTTTATATATGATCTAGAGCATACAAAGAACATACAAGAAATTTTGATGGTTATTTTATTTCATCAGTTATTTGGAAATATATTTAAGTGTATTATTTAGACCCATGAGGTGAATTTCTTAGGGAATGTTGTATCTCAACTATGAGTAGTTTTGGATACATTGAGGATATAGGTAGTTGTTTCTTAGGTATCTTTGAATAATGTTGTGGAGGTTCAAAGTTTACTTCATTTTGAAAGTAATTATAGAAGGTATTTTCTCAATTTTTCTTGGATTGAGACTTCTATAATATCCTTGAACAAGAAGGATTTAGATTTCATGTGGAATAACTACTGTTAGGATTATTTTGATTATCTAAAGGGGAAGATGGTTAGTTCCACTATTATTTGTTTTTTAGAGTAAAGAGTCATGCTTTCAGTTTTATGTGATAATTCACACCTTGGATTAGGTTGTGTTATGATGAAATAAGGACTGATTATCCCTTATGGGTCTCAAAAATCATCATCCCATGAATGTAACTATTCTATCCATAATATTGAGCCTACTAGAATTATGTTTTACTTAAATTTTTCATGATACTATCTCATAAGTGAGTGATTTTTGGTATTTACAGATCATAATATTTTGATATATATCTTCTCTGCAAATGATTTTAATTTACGATTGCAGGTGTGGACGAAGTTATCATAGGATTATGATAATTAGATTTACTATACATCTAGAAGGGGGTATGTTTTTTGATTCATTTATAAAGAATTAATTCATATATATTGTTTTTGGATCTAAGGATGTATGAAAAGTGATGACAGATCTTACAACATTTCATCTTGACATAGAAGAAGTTAATGGTAGAGGGTGTCTTTACATGATGACGGTTAAATCCTCCTTAGCACAATAGGAATAATAATCTTAGTTTGGGGATCCTAAGGTGAATGTTTTGTAGGATAGTGTTGTTTCTAGGGATTAACCTGGGGTATGATCCATGTATGTTCAATATAAATTGTTGTTCTGGGGGTGGATCTTCATTCCCTGGATAGTTCATGCGGTGGTTCTTTGTGTGTTCCAAAACTCTCCCTTGGTATTGCATCTTGGTGCGGATATTATGTATCATAACTTTAGGAGTTCTTTTTTGTGGCTAGGGATAAAGATATTATTCATATAATTCATATCATGATGTCCAGGCTTCTAAATGGTGAATATCAAACGTTGTGTCCCTAGTGGGTTTCTTTAATTACTGGATATCCATCATTGGATATGGGAGGGCATTTGAATGTATTTCATGACTAATTTACCCCAAAATCAAGGTGTATATGATGATCTCTAGCTAATTATAGACCATTTGAAAATTTCAACTCACTTATTGGAGGTTAAGGAGTCAATCATAGTGGATGTCCTAATGAGGAAGTATTTGGAGAAGATTATGAGTCTCCATGTGGTTCTGAGGATGATCATATATGATTGTGATCCTTGTTTCACCTCTGGGGTATTAAAGGGTCTTCAATATGAATTCTTCTCTCAACTATGACTTAGAATATGTTTTAATCTATAGACAGATGGTCAGATGGAGTAGATTATATTTACTTTTTAAGACATGTCGTGTGCATGAATTATGGATTTTGGAGCTTCCTGGGTGAATCACATACACTTGGTTGAGTATTCTTGTAATAATAACTGTCACTCAACCATTAGTATGGGTCCATTTGAAGTACTATATGACCAAAAATGTATATCACCATTATGTTGGACCAATATTGGAGAGTCAGTAATTCTCAAACTAGAATTGGTGAAAAACATGACAGAGAAGGTGGAAGTGATTCATGGGTAGATAAAGGTAGCTCAGAATCATCAAAAGTTATATTCTGATTGATATTGGAGGATTTTGAGTTTGAGGTTAGATATATAGTGTTCATGATTGTTTTCCCTCATCATGGGAAGTATAGGTTTGAAAGAGGAAGTAATATTTCCCCTTAGTTTATCATCCATTTTGAGGTGTTGGAGTGCATCAGTGAGATGGTGTACCCATTATCCCTCCCTCCCCTAATACACATTATCTATGATATTTTCCATGTATCAAAACATAATTGATATCATCATGATGGATACCATTTAATCAATTTTAGTGAGTTGGATATGGAGGATGATGTGATATTCATAGAGTAGCTAGTTTATATTAGGAATCATCAGGAGAATTGTTTAGATTAATATGATCTTCCTTTAGTTCACATCATGTGGATTCATGGTGGATTCAAGGAATATATATGGGAACATGAGTCATAGATAGAATATCATTATCCTGATTTGTTTCAAACCTTTTTTCCCTTGATTATGATATGTTTAAATTTTTATTAAGTAGTTTGGGATTGTTTTATTCCCATTTTGTATTGTGATTTAGTGAAGGAGTTTTTATTATTTTAGAGGCAACTCTTGGGGGTGTTTGGGTTCGATAGTCATTTTTTTTCCTTCGAGTTGATTTTAATTCTTTAGGATGATAATCATTTGATAAGTATCTAATTTAAAGGATGGATTTTTTTGGACATTTACTTTGTACTTACCTTGGATTTTGTAGTCATTTAAAGGAAGTTTAAAGGTGTTTTGGAGGTATAGGGTTGAATTTTGGATCTATAAGGTCTAAAATTCCTATTTTAGAAGCTTTATTGGAGATTGTTTCAAGGTCGTGGGCATGGAAAGCTATCCATTTTGATGGAACTTATCAATCTTGGGATAATAATACATGGTTTATAATTTAATCCTAAATGGGTTAATATTACATGGTTTCTAATTTAATACCACTAGGTTTAATCTTAAATGGTTCATAATTTAATCTTATGTAAGGGTCAAGATTGTATATTTAATCCTACGCGAGCATCTCACTATGTCTTAGTTCTTAGGATATGATTATTTTTGAGTTTGGTCTATGTGTTTAGGTGGTCTATAGTCTATAGATGATTATTTTGGTGAGCGTGGCACTTGGATATTTATGGTGGAATCCATGTTGAAACAAGTATGGTTAAAACACTCATTTTGAGGGAGTTTGGATGTTTTTGGTGAGTTAAGATTTAAAAAACTCATTTTGGATTTGAGGAGATCCATTTTAAAGGTAATGGAGTAAAGGGATATATTGATGAAGTCCTTGTATAAAGAAAGGGGAGGCATAATACCCCTTTAGGTTTTGGTGGTGGTGTCATTATATGGTCATGAGGTTTCTTTAGTGTGGTCGGGTTTTATAGGTATGTTGTAAACATAGAGGGGAATCCCTATACACTATATTTGTTATTCTTATGGAGTTAGGGTTGAGGTATATATGATCATTTTGGGAACCAAAACACTATAGTGTCAATTAAACCTACTTTAGAATAGTTGAAACAACTAATAATAAGGTGGGGATCAACCATTTTGAAGACCTAGAGTTTGGTATATGGCTTTAACTGAAGCCATAAAAAATTAATTCAACTATACAGTGGTTGGTATTGGTTAGATTTTATCTATAAATAGGGGTCTGGGTTTCCTTTGGAATTACTTTCATTCCTTTCCCTTTAACCCTAGCCAATATTAGGCCTTATTTAGTGTCTTTCAACCATATCACTTATGGATTTAAACCTCTTAATTCATGGGAATTAATCTATCTTGAGCTGAGGTACCCTCTTCTTAAATAATGAATTACCTAAAATCCCATATAAATATGATTCATTATGGGTATATCATAGGATGTGATTGGGAATGTCATAAGTCATGAAATTAAACATTATTCTATTACCTCAACTATATCATATTACATGATTAAGTGGGTATCGTAAGGCATGATTATGAAACTACCTTAAACTACCAATTCAATAATATTATATAAATGAGGGTGGTTTGAATTCTATGGTTTCAAGATACTTACTTGAAAGTTATATTATAAGATTTAATTAATTGTAAAGCATGATATGAGACACCAATGCCTTTTATTATTATGGAAGTTGAACTTGCCTTTCATATATGCTATTGTTAAGGATCTGTTAAATAAAATGTAATGTGAAGGAGTTATTTAATACATTTATGTGATGCATGTTGAGCGAGTAATGAAATCTTTCATTACAACACATGAGTTAATGCATCAACGCTAGAGGATAATCCTTGAAGGATCTATAAGATCCATTTTCATGAAATGTAAATGGTGTGGGTATACTACATGCATGGATAAGACTCCCTAGAAACCAAATATATTTCTTATTCCTCCTTAGAACAATGAAGTACTATTGTAACACCCCAATATTTTATGAAAAATATTATTTTAATTTCATTAATGTCTTTTGTTGTATTCTACACCAAGATTACCTTGCGCTATACGCAACACCGTATTAGCTTGCAGTATACGCAACACTATTCTTGGACCGTGTTACACACAATTTTGATAATAGTTATTCTACGCAACATTGAGTATATATATATATAATCAATGTATAAATGAAATATGGTTGGATTATGTTATACGAAACAACGAAGGATTCTTTCACAACACGCAACCCTGACTTGGCTTGCATTACACGCAATCGCGACCTTCCTCGATAGCGTGTGTTGTACGCAATACCGGGTTTTAATAAACAATGATATATTATTATAATATTGTCATGAACTAGCCGTTATGAATAGTATTAACTAAATTTTGAATTTTATAACATTATTATTCATCTTACACATTTTCTAGAACATGGTATAAGAACAAAATAATTTTTTTGGGTAAAATAAGTATTTTTCAAAAAATGCAGTTTTGCCGCCTTTTGATGGCGCACCCACTTTAAATATAGTTTTTGACATGTTTATAAGTTCAATTTGACAAAATAAAATTCTTCTTTGGAATCAAGAAATAAAAATTTACTTTGGATAAATTTTTCATATTATTCTGGTAACTTTCACATTTTAATGAATAGTAAAAACACGCTATATTTTAATTAAAAACAATTTTTTTCATCGTAATATCTTATGTGGTTAAATTATAATATTGAATTGTTTTAAAGTATAAATAGAATATATTTTTTCCATTTCATATAATGTATGTCATTATCATTGATTTTACCTTGAATTCGTAGGTTAAATCAATTCAATCTTTTGCAATGTTTTAAACAAAAACCCTTTTTTATTCGACAACGGGATTAATTTTAATTTAATTTCTGCAACTTCTGTGTATTGAATTTTAAAAAATGGATTCCATATTTGGAATCAGTGGGTCCAAATTATGTTAATAGGCTACTTTTTATTTTTGGGAATTATGAATAGTAACTACGGTAAATTTTATTTACCATAGTTAAAGGTAAATCGGGTAATTAAGGGTAAATATAATATTATAAAATTACCCTAACACATGCCAAAATTCTATTTGATGGCTAAAAGTAAACCCATATCAACTAAGGGTCGGATTAGATTCATTTTATGGACTTTTGACCATGAAAATAATTTAATTATTATTAAAACCAAAGAAAGTGACAAAATGTCACTTTCTTAAATCTTATAAGTATAATAATTTTAACTTAGTGATAAACATCATAAAACTTCGAACATGAATAGTCTCCAGAAAGCTAACAAAATTATCTACATCATGAGAATTTATCTAGAATTTTTTGGGATTAAATAATTATCATTAATTGCGACACAATAGTGATACCGAAATTATTTATCTAGTAGTGACCATAAAAGACACAAAACCCTGACCAAAACTTACTGGTCATGTAAAGTTAAACTATAATCATCCAATGGTCGAATATTTGACCATTTGGAGTCTTATACAAGCAATTATGACACTTATATTATTTTATTTTAAATGATTCCAAAGTTGTCACCTTCATAATTTAATAAATATAACAATTTAAATATTGTGATTTTAAGATGATAAATTCGAGTAAAAGTATTATTGTGAAAGGTAATATATTTATCTTCATCATAGGATTTTATTTTAAATTTTTATGCAAAAATAAGTATATTAAATAATTATACAAAAATGATGTAGTAATTATTTTATTAAGAGATAAACCAAATAAATGGTTTTAAAAATAATAAAATAAATATTATATGAACTATTTAATGTGATCTACTACTTTTATAGATACATATGACCTTTTATTAATATATTAATGCTTTTATTTTGAACATATCTTCTGTATATATTTTATTTAAATTCAAATAAATGAATAGTGTCAAAATTGATACTATTGTTATTTTATAAAAATAACATATTATAAAATTGTTTAAAAATCACAAAAATATTTAAAAATTATAAATTTAAATTTATATGGTCTATAATGTTATAAATTAAACAATTATGGAAAATTCACAACAAATAAGTAATTATTTGTTATAATTTAAAATTTAGAATTTTATTACCACAAATAAACTTAAATAGATTAAATAAGGATAAATCAAAATGATAAGGTTTAAAATAAGATCCAGACATGTCTAAATTTGATTGGTTGATGATATTACAACCCTATATCATCTAATATTTGAATATGAGTCATTTTTGGAGGTTTTTAAGTGGGGTTAGATTTATTATAAATTAATATTTTTAAGAATTCCAAAGGTACCCCTCTCCTCCATTATAAAAGGGCACCTCCTCCCTCTCTTCCTCACACAACTTTGAGCCTTCAAGCTCGGCCAACCCCTGCCAAATTCTCTTCTCCACTTCCCTAGAAACATTATAGAGGTTCTGGTCTTCTTCAAAGACCCATTTTAGTGCCCTAAAAGGAGGTCTCAAAGAGGCGCTTCAAAGAAGAGGAGGTTGGGACACTTACGAAGCAAATCGGACCTAAGGTAAGAGAAATATCACAATCTCATTCTTATCCGAGATTGCTTATACTTTGGTATTTACTGGGGTGTATTTTATCATCCACATCCATGTTCCCTCAATATATAATATTATTTCCATCCACCTAAAATTGTTTAAAACCTATTTTACCCTTCGGTGAGTTTTTAGTAAAAGATATGAAAGGAATCTTTTTTCGTTTTTCGTACGAGGTACTTTTTGAATTTTCCGACAAAAGTACGAAGAATGTTTTTTTTAACTTATATGACATGAATGGATTTTTAAAACATTATTTCCAAGAATCTTCCTTTACAATTTTTCAAGTTTATTTTTAATCAACTTCTTTTAGTTTAAAATTGTATGACATGTTAAGAAAGTAAAAGTGTTTTTGAAGTAGAAAGGATATTTTCCTCAAGAATGAAGTTCAAGTGTTTTATCAAAATTATTTTCCATCTAAGATAATAAAGGGTTCTGTTTTTATCCCTATTATTACATTTATTTGATTACGTTGTGATGGAATTATTTTTATGAATTCCTTTATTGTATATGAATTGTTTTATGATGTCATGATGTTTAAGATTCCCATTTTTATTACACGGGTTATGTAATGATGTATGATTTATGATTTTGTGGCACACATAAGAATGGTATCATTATGAGATGGGTGGGACCTATATCTCCCTCCAATGCATTGGGTAAAGATTTTATATCTCATGAGATAGACATGGCTGGAACGGTAGGTTATACCGGTTCAGTGAAACAGGACTGAAACGAGGGTGACTCGGTTCAGAAAGGGACTTTGTCCACTAAGATAGTCTTGGAAATGGTATTGACTAACAAGAAATGATTCTCTATGATTATGTGTGCATGCCACAAAGTTTAATGTTTTAAGTTATGATTATTGTGATTACCTTTCACTGCCATGAGTTATCCCATGTTATGAAATTATGATCTCTTTTGCAGGTTAAGATTTCCAAAAGTTATGTGCTTATGTATATGATGTGATTGATATTTCTTTTGTTTACCCTTACTGAGCATTTGAGCTCACCATTTTATGTTTTCTTTTCCCCAGGATATAAAGAAAGGTTTTAGGTAAAAAAAGGAAGATCTTTATGGGAGATTCTGAAGATCTTTCACCACGATTAGAAGATTATATTCCGAGTTTCCAAAGACACTAAACTATTACAGTCTTTGTGTGTGTGTTTTTGTTATGTACTAAGTATTCCACAAATGTAATGTAATGTCAATGTACGTTAGGCTTCGGGTCTCTACAGCTATAACTCCCTGGATTGAAGGGGTGTACTACTCATACGATGAGCGATTCAGACATAAATCATGAATACACAATAAAGGAGGGATGTATTATGACTTCCTCATAACAATATTCTTCAAAATAATCTGATAAGGATGACATAAACAACTTTGATGTAAGAAATGTGATTTCCAATGTTTTTCATTTCCAATATGAATTTTTTCTTTTATTTTTGTATGGTGATATTGGTCTTGATATTTTTTTAGATTTAGATTATTCTAATAAGTGTTATTATACCACTTTAAATCCCAACAATGGTATCAGATCCTTAAATGCACTTAGATTTATGAAATGTTATAGGAAATGATGAATATCTGTATCATATTTCATATCATCTTCTAGTTGTAAAATATTATAGAAATATTTTCACTTCAGGTTCTGTATCATGGTATACAACATAAAATATCATAATCTATGACATAAGTTTAATTCTTGGTTTTATTTGGCTATTATCTTATGATGCCAAGATATCATTAAATAAGTCTACCTGTATCGTTTATCCAAAAATAATTTATCATATCACAAATATGATAACCCTATTTTTTGTATAACAAGATATAAGATATCATGTGAGAAAAATATGCTATCAATCGTAAAATATGAATGATTGTGTGACTTATCCATCATAGTGGAAAAATTATATGGATAATTAAATATCATATTAAGCATAGCCTATGAACACCTTTGAATCATAGAATAAGATTATAAAGAAAAAATTATTTTTCTTAAAAATAATTTATGAATTTGATTTAATTATTTATAAAATATTTCTAAATAATGGAAAAAACATTTTGGAATATTTATAAATTTATAAAAGTGTTTTATAAATAAATAAATTATAAAATTAATAATAATAATTAATTAAGTGTTTTGAAATATTTACTACAAATAATCCATTAATATTATTGTTTAATATTAAAAATACCATTTTAAACTTTATATGACATGCCTTATAATTTAAATATAAATTTTCTATATGAAAAATTATAAGAACATTTTAGAAAGTTTTTATAAATTACAAAATAATACAAAATATAAATTGTTTATATTTAAATTATAAATTGTTCATAATTAATTAATTTGAATTTTTCAAATTAAAGCCTTAATTTGGGAAATTATTTAAACCTCACAAAAAAGAGTTTTGATGATTAATTTGATCAAAGTTTTAAATAATATTAATTATGTGATATATATATCATGTAAATAGTTTAAAAAATATAAATTGGATTATAAAATAGTTATAATTCATATAAATATCATATATTTAAAGGAAATTACATGTAATTAATAATATGAAATTCTCATATTATGAATATAAATAGTTTATATTCAATAATTATGGAATGATTATAATGAAAATGTTAAGATTATAAGGTGTTTCTAATTAGATATTTTTATAAACTATTCATAAGTTATTATATCATGTTTAAATTTGTGAAGTGTTCATTTCTTTTAAAGTTATTACCTTGATTGTTATTCATGGATATAAATTGTTTATATATTGTTAAAACGTGTATGTATGAATTTAATTGGTTAAACGACTTCTTATAAATTATCGAGGATTGCATTATATACTAGGGATGATTAAATAAGAATTAGTTTTCATCTAACTTGACCTCTATCATGATCCAACCTAGGACATCTATCCATCAGACTCTCGAGATGGTTTGATATATACCCAAGTCACATTCCTGATCACCCTAGGATAAAAACTAGTGCTAGGGTCTCAGAACATAGTTATTGGGAATGATTTCACCCTTGATAAAACAAACTGATGAGTAATAAAATATCCACATTAGAGTAAGAAACATAAATAAAATAGATACATGTGGGAAATAGAACATAAAACAAGAAAGTAACACATAAGTAATAAAATATAACATAAATTAATAAACATAAAATCCTCAAGGAAAAATGGATAAATAAATATTGAATACATATAATTTTTCAAAAATAAAAAAATAAAACTACTATCCACAATCTCAATGTAACCCATGACTACTCTCCACAACCTAATCAAAACATCCTAAACCACCCACACCCCAACACAAGGGAGACCAAATCCAAGACACCTAAAATCAAACCATGATAACTTCATACACCGAGTGATGTATATAGGGTGTTGGTGAAACTAATCCCAATAAGTAATCAACAAAGGGTTTTTATAGTTCCTTATGAAATACAATATATTAATGATAGTTTAAAAAATTATAGAAAATATGTTTTATATAAATAAATATAAAAAATAAAATATTATATTCAATATATTTCATAAGAATTCATTCTATTTGGCATAAAATAAAACAATCACTTGAAAACCATTTCTCAAGATTCAACCATTTTTTAAAAAAATATTCCCCCATATTTATAAATAAATAAGGGAGGAGTCAAAGTCTTTTTCCAAATAATTTTAAATAACTAAAAGATAATATATTTTGAATAACTATGAACAATATAAAAACTCATTTTTTCTTCTTTGAAAGAAAATTTTAAACACTCATTTAAAAATAGCACCACTTCCTTTTAAAATCCACCTTCTAAATCATTTTAAAAACCAATTTGAAACTGAAAAAATGACAAATAAAAAAAGAGTAAACATACATGACACTTAAAATAAATCAAACATCCAAATAATTCAAATAGAACAATAGTTCCTTGAACCAATCAGTGAGAAGGAAATTCAATCAAAGTGTATGTAAAAATCCCCTAAGTCCTTATAAAAGGTTTGTAAGCACCTTGGGGAACCTCATAGGGATCACATATCATGATTCTAAATTGAAAATAAGGAACCTATCCCAACACTACTTGACCTATCATGTCTCGGTAGTCCCATATGACTCATTAGGACCTATCATGATTAGGGAATAAAAAGAAAATATGGGACCTTATTTAACATCCTAAGGCCAAAAAAATATCTCACTATCTCATTATTTCTAACTTGGACCCTAACCTAGGTAGTAAAATCTACATTAAGGATTGCAATATTTGAATCCATACTAGTCTATTAGGACTCCCCATGACATGTATCAAACATAGGTGAGTGATTTCATGCATCAATATATCAAAATAAATAAATTTTAACTCACAAAAATACCCTCACTATAAATATCCACTTTCACATTTCATTCATATCATATGAAATATAAAACATACTCCTTGGGACATAATCCATATAAAGCAATAAAAAATATCCCCTTCATGGGTCACAATACAATAAGGGGGCTTAAGATGGTCTCACACTCACCCAAACCATTCAAAGTGGCAAACGAGCCTTTGTGAAAAGAATTTGGGATACCAAGTTATTTATCAATGGTTAAAAATCCCACATAAAACCATTATTCAAAAACAAAATCCCTTGAAATTTATTTATAAATTATATTACTAAAACACTATTATTGGAAAAATTTGGAAGGATAATTTCAAGAGTCAACATATTTTTCTTTTAGAATCCAAAACATTTTAAAACACCATTTTAATTCAAATAATTAACCAAATGAGGTAAATACATTTTAAAATGCCCCACTATATTTAGAATATTTATTTAAACATTTTAAAAACACATAGTATTTCAAATAATCACTTGAAACACCAAGAAAAACCTCTATAAGTTCAAATCCAAAATTCAAAAGTTTCTTTATGAATTAAATGGGGTCAAAACACATTAATGATTTATATACATTATTTTCAATTAATATATTTAATATTTTTAATATTGATATATATATATACATATACATATATATCAATATATATAATATTTCATAAACTATGATTTATATAATACAAAATATTTATACATACATTAAGGAAGTCATATATTTAGTGAAGAATTATTTATAATTAAAACCCTCCAAAATATTTTAAAAATAACCTTAACCATGCTGATTTTAATAACACTGTTCAAGCTCTTTTGGAATTATAGTGATTGTGCAGATCCCTCTTGACCTTCTCTTGGAATAATCAAGCCTCAAATATAAGGTATATTATTTTTTCTTTGCCTCTCTCATTGATTACTTGTTTGGGTTTAGCGGTGTGCAATAGTGCGACATTATCTTAGCTTAGTAGTCTCATGGTTCCATGTTTAGGAGATCTTTCGATGAATTCACTACCATCATCCATACTCATATGGTCATTCCATTTTTTTGGGTCTCTACATTCTTGATTTTACCCATAATACAACTCACATAGGTCCCGCTCTGTTCATTTGTTGTGTTATGCTTTTTGTGTTTCCAACCCACTCCATGACCATTAGTTTCCTCTTGGTCTTAGTTTCATCCTATTATAGGAGCTCTCTAGCACTACCCTGTATAGGTTCTCATCCACTTCTCCGCTACCTCGTCTTGCTATGATAGATTGTAGACACTGCCTCATGGCGGAATAACGTATCTATTATGAATTTATTATGGTTGATATATATTTTAATAAATATTTCATATATTATATCTTAGACCACATTTCACTAAAGTTATTATTATTATATATTAACAATAAAAGAATAAATATTAATTTTACATATTAAGAGAAGATACTTTTATCTATCCTCTAAGTTGAAAATTTTTACCAACACACATTATATATTGATTAAATTTATTTATATTAAAATCAAATATTTTTTGATGTTTCAAATTTATATGACATGATTATTTTAATTTGAATATTATAAATGTTTAAGATATATTAGAGAAGTATGACCAGGTTGATTTAGTTTCTTATTTTATGGAATTACAAAGCCTCTCCCAATAGTTATGAGAAATTTTAGATGATAATTTTTAAAAATGTGGATTTAGATTTATAAAATGTATTTTTTCTTAGATTTTTTTTGATATTTATTTATAAAATGTGTTTTTCATATATATATATATATATGAAATTCAATTTTTTAGGAAAAAAATAAAGTGCATTAATTATGATATTTCTTAATTTCAGGGATAAAATCATGGATTATATTTACTTAATTTATTTTTAAATAAGTGAGACTGGAATGTTCCTAATTTTTTGGGTTATATGTATGAAATTTGGGTAGTTTGATAAAAGAAATATTTGATTTAAAAATTATTAATATCATGATTATTTTAAATTTTCAAAAATTCATTATAATTTTTCAACGGAAAGAGAATGGATAATAAAGAATAAATAAGCTTGTTACTATTATCAAACATTAATGATTCTATTAATGGATTTTTTAGACATTAAATTTTAAGACATACATATTCTCTAGAAGAAGACTCACAATATAAAAGTTATGGATTCAAATGTGGTTTTTCAACTGTATTAAACTTTCTACATATTTTTTATTTCTATTTTAAGTGCTCACTTCTAGTACAAAGATTAAGAGATAATGTTTTAGTTACTTTTACTCAGCTATCAGATCCCTAGAAAAATTATTTAAATGCCTTGTATAATATTTTGAATGTTGATCTTGGTAAAATCTATTAGAAACTTGTAAATAGTTTCAACTTATTACAATCAGTTATGATTACAAGGAAAATAATATAAATAAATATCATCAAGCCTACATTAGGTATTAATGGAGTTTACTCAGGGATATTATTTATACCAAGTAACCACTAAGAAACCAATTTTTTCATAATATTTATTTTTTTATAATATAAATTAAAGATAAAGGATGAAATTAAACCAACATGAAGAATGGAGTTCTTATTTTTAAAAACATTTTAAATCACTCAATTCACTCCCTCCCCCACTTGAGTATTTTTCTATAACAGTGTTAGGGAAAAAATTAGTAGTAAAATGGTAGATAATCATAGAGAAAGAAGATAATGAAGAGGATTTAAAGTTAAAATAACATCAAGAAGATAACGATAAATCATGAAAATATCACGAGGTAATTCTATAATTGGTGAAGACTCACTTTTTATTAAAGTTTAAAATCTATATCAGTGTTTGTGAGGGAGAAAATTACATAAGTGAGGAAACATTTTATTTTTGAATAGTTAATGGATTATCATTTCTAATTTTTAATGTATATAGTGATTCTAGTGTACTGCGTGAACATTGGTTTTATTTAATCATTCCAAATATTTAGAAACCCATTTTGAGTAGTGAACCATTAAAATACACGATGGGTTAATATTAATTTTTTTAGATATTTATAGAAACATTTATAAGGAAAAATTATATAGAATAAATGATAGTGAATTAAATAATATTTATTGATTAAATAAATTAACTAATTAGAAAAAATATTAAGGGTTATATATTCAACTAATAATGAATTATCCTCTCAATAAGATACAAATTCATGGATTGTAAAATTTCATAGGTAGACTCAATTGAAAATTGATATTGGTCAACCTTGAAAGGAATGATATCCCTTTAATGGGTTGTATGAACATATTTTTATCTACTATATGATGTTTATAAATTCATCTATAAAAATAAACAACAAGAAAATCATAGGTGTGTATAGAGAAATAAAACTAGTAAGGAGATGATTTTTATAAATATTTATAGGTTTAGTCTAAAAATTATAAAAATTATAAAGTACAGTTCCTGATGATTTAAGATATATAAAACCACCTCAGTTCTAATATAGTAATATAATAGTTTTAGAATGGTTTGGAACATATGTTCATATAAAATAGTACATAAATCTTGTGGAATATATATAAAGAATAAAAAAATATGAACAAGAAAAATAAAAATCTATAAAAAATTAACTAGGATATGTAGATCATTTTATATAAAAGATGACTAATTTAGTTATGAATATAAAAACATTTATGAAAATATAAACATTATAAATTTATAAAATAGTTCACTAATGTGTGAATTGAATGGAAAATTTCATCTTCATAGAAATGTTTTGTTTAATGAAAAAGGAAATATCATTGATATTACAACATGAATAATTAATATGATATATTTTAATGATGCCAAATGATATGAAAAGAAACAAAAACAATGCGTTCAATAATTATATGAATATACAGACTATGATAAAGAACTATAAGTTAATGTGTTATAATAAAAATATATTTGTTGGTATTCCTATAATAAATAGTCTATAATAATCTATAGAAAAAGAGAGTAACATGGAATCAAAATTCACTTATTTCGTCAATAAAAATTTAATCCATTGGTTTCATGAAATTCCAAGATCCTTCACCCTGTGTAAAAATATGATGATTACATGATCATGTTTGTTCCGAGGAAAGATATTTTACACAAATTTATAAAACTAGGTCAAAATTAAATGGCAAGAAAGATATAATAATTTTCAAGGGAATTATTTCATCCAATAATAATTTTTTTCCAACATATTTATTAGTGATGATTAGATTAATATATGTTTATAAGGGATTCAATTGATTAAGGAATCCATTTTATTAAATTTTTTAATAAGATGATTTATAATTATAGATGAAATAATGATTTCAAAGCTCTTGATTTATGATATAAAGTATATCAGAACCTTCTAAATATGAATAAATGAGAGAAGAAACTTTTATGCTTGAATTGGATACCTATCATTGGTAAGATTTCATAATTAAAGGAAATAATGATCAAGAGTAGACCATTGCTTGTTAGTGGTCAAATGACCGATATGATTTCAATTTATCACTTCTTTTTCTAGATCTTTTAATTAATCATACATTATTTTTTTCCATTGACAAGTGATGGTCAACTGAACTATCCCAATAAAACACCACCTATCCCACCATATACCAAGTGAAGAAATGAATAAACATCAACTCCTACCACTTGTTTAACTCCCACCTAGAAAGGTTATAGAAACCTCCTTAGAATTACTGCTATTTTGTCCCAAACAACATAAAATTGAGACCCTATGCCAATATAAATTTTTTTACCCCATGTTGTTTCTTTTCATGTCACCCTTGCATAAAATGAAAACTTGTTAAGAATCATAATCGATAACATTCAAATGTTGGGTTCCCCTTATTAGAATTATCTATAATTTGCTCCTTTGATTATGAATATCTTATGTTTTTTTATATATTTTGGGTATAAAATGAATATTTTATATACCTGATAGGATGGATATGAGTCAAAAATTATTGAACACTAATCATATTAAAAGAGTATTAATATGGAGTTAAAGATTTCATCAAGTTTTCAATAGATCATGTATACAAACCTTATCAAAACATTTTTACATGTTTACATTATTTTTATTCAAAAAAAATTAGTTCAGGAGATTTAGAAGAACATTTGATTTATCCCAAAATAAATCAGAGCTATAAATGTTGGACTAAACATGGGAAAAAAATGCACACACCAATTGGGATGAAAATTCAGTTTATGAATCATTTGACATGAATACCAGTGTAAATGATAATGGAGATCATATGAAATAAATGAAAATGGTAGTTGAAGTTTACCTTAGTGATTTTCCAAAGTTGTTTGAGAAGTTAAATAGTGATGCTAAGAGACCTTGTATACTGTTTATACTAAATAAAAAACATTATTAGAAGTATTGAAGTTATATAAAATGAAATTTGGCAAAGGATGGAGTGACACCAACTTTATAGAACTACATAGTCTCCTGAATGACATGATACTAGAAGAAAATTAACTTCCTTGTTGAACTTATGATTCTAAAAATTGACACCTTCAATGGGCATGATCTCTAAAAAAATACATGATTTTCTAAATGATTTCATATTATTTCACTAGGAACATGAATCACTCATAAAATTCCCTAATTTGTTAATTTAGAATAATACAAAGATACACAAGAGGGGGTGAATTGTGTCTTTTTGATAATTTTGATAGATTATCATTTTAACTTTCCTTGTGATTTATACAGATGTGTAGTGTTCTATTCCATATGTTATTTGAGTAAATGATAAATTGTAATGAAGAACACACAATTTTTTATAGTGGTTAGGGACACAAAGAACCCCTAGTTCACTCCACCAACGCTCTCTCTATGAGCTTGGTGATTTTCACTAGGCAATGTCCTATTATCATAAGAATTTTAAAGTCTTCAACTAAGTTTAGGAAGTTTAAACCTTTATAATATGGATAAATAAATACTTTTGGTTCTTTTACAGAGAACCGGTTTCTCCACATCTTATTTTGATAAGCTGACACTCTCCTATGATTGATTCTGAGCATTTGAAACTTTAATAAATTGAAAGGGTTTGATTTGATTATTATGATAGGTTCTAGATCACATTTGCAGCAAAAACTAATAGAATATAAATCTTATTCTATAAATATTAATGTTTTCAGGTAAGGATATATTTGAAGAGATCCTGATTGAAAATGATCTTCAATAATTGTATAAACAAATGAACATCACCAATTTTACAACAATATGAGGTTGAAATATGAATATATTCAAAGTGTATCCTCTTTAGTAGAATAGGTTCTCTCAATATTTGCACAAGTTCTGCATTAAAATGATATTTACAAAATACGCAGTTCTATATCACATATTTTTAAAGAGATAATAATCTACCCATATATAGAACACACTAATTTTATTCCAAATGGGCATATCCAAAAATGCTTCCCAATAAATCATGATTATTTAAATTTGAATCATTCAAGAGGTTCATAAATTCCCTTAAAAATATGAATGATTTAATTTTTTGATTGTGAGACTTTGAATTGGATGTAAAATAGATTTGATATCATCTTTGTTTCTATCAAGACCATTGTAAAAATATCATATAATATTGTGGATTTAAAACTCCATCATTGGATAGTCAGACGTATAGTTTCTTCATGTGATGAAAAAACACAAAATATAGGGTTGACAATGTATGGTTGATTACAAAAGTAGGGTTTATGTACCATATATTTTTTCCCTCAAACATAGGGTTTCTTCCAAACGTATGTTTGATTAACCATACTTTATATCTTCTCAAAAATTGGGCTCAATACTAACATAGGGTTAATGAACCGTACGTGTGATTCCAAATGTTGGGTTTCTTCCTTAAATTATTATTGCACACGTAGGGTATGAACAATGTTTCCAAAATACATTAAAACACATCCTGAATACTTTAAAAAAAATTCTTCATGGATCAAAGTCTTGAATATAATTCGAGAATAAATATTTTGATAGATATTGATTTCATGAAATTCAATTAAAGTAATTTCATTAGTAAAAAAAGAGGGTATTTGTGATTATCGAAATAAATAATATTTATAGAGTATTATTGAGACAATACATGCCTGAAAATCTCTCTCTTTTTTATGATAAAAAAACACATAAAAATAAATTACAGATAATATAGGGTTTTTAAACACTAAATAAATAAAATTGTAAAGAATACATTTTTTGTTTTAAAAATTAATTCTTTACAATATTATTTTGATGTATTAATATCAAAAACGTGTATTTGAGTTAAATAATGTTGTTTTTACCCAATTTTATCCCCCTTTTTGTGATATAACAAATAAATCATATGAAAATTGATTAAAACACATTCAATGTAGTATATAACTATAAATAAATATTATATTATAATTTATATAGACATTTGTTCTAGAAGTAGAATTTAATAGTAATAACAATAAACATGTATAAAAATAAAATTAATTTTTAGTTAAATTTGGTTGTGAATACACTTGTTCTGTTTGATGAGAAAATATTAAAACTGAGTCCTAGATGAGCATGATAGAGATAATATAGAAGAGGTTTCCGGTTCTGGTGAAGCTTGAGTAGCATGTAAAATTTATTTTTACTCTACCATTTGTACTTGTAATCTTTTTTAAATGTTTTAAGCCATCTGTATTATCAAAATTCTTGAGTTTTGACCCAATTTTAAACTTTAAATCAGATTGACTTTTAGAAATTCATGAAAATTTTCCTCTGTCTGCGGATATGTCGTAAGCTTATCACTCAACTTATTGAGAAACATTCTGATTCTTAGTTTATTGAAGGTAAAATTTTCTATTTGATCTCTCTAATTATCTAACAAAATATTCAAAGGTACATAGTTACACTAAAGTGATTGAAGTATATCCTTCATATCATCCAAAATTGAAGTAATCCCTTGAAATATTCTGACTAAATCTAGAGAAGTTGGTGGTGTAGAAGTAGAAGCTCTAGATTGAATGAAGCTTACTTTTATTGATTCAAACCAACTTCAAAAATACCATTTTAAATCTATGAAATATATTTTGGAAGTATATTATGATTTCAATTTTCTAAACCGATCTAACATTTATCTCTAAAAATAATCAAAATAACTTCTAGAGAATGAATTTTCTTTGATATTATGTAGTTGTGTCTGAATAGATTCAACATCCTCTATAAAAATAGTTGAATTTATTAAATCTTCAAAAATATTTTCTTACTACCTCTAACTCACATTAAAAACTTTAATTTTCATCTTTTATCTTGTTGAATTGAGAAAATAATCCTTAAATTCTATTGTTCAAAGAATCAGACGAATCTGCTTCATGAACTTGAGATGGTTGACCTCTGTCAACCAAGGATAAAGAATTTTCTTTACTGGTATCACTATAGGAAAAAAATTCAACTATAAGAACCTTTATTAACTTAGTAGGTTCAAAGGTTTACTTGTCTAGGTAATCAAGGATAATTGATTGATTCTGGACTGGTCTTATAGTGTCATGCACTACTTGTTGATATTTCTCGTCTCCTTGAGTATTTTCTTGAACTTTTTCTTCATCAATATTTTGTTGAGTCTAATTTTCATCTTGATTTAGAGCCTCTTTCTCTTCTCTATTATCTATATGAATTTATGATTGGGATAATTCACCAACTATAGTAAACAATAAAACAAATACTTGACTTATAGTTTCCTGAACTGTAGGTTCATCCCTTTTTATTGGTCGGATGATAAGGGCCTCATTGATTGGTTCTTCTAAATTATTATATGGATATGGAGGGACATATCTTGCATATTTTGTATTAGATAAATTTTATCTGATTAATCATCTCTTTGGTTAAAATTCACCACCTATTCTTAATTTTGAAACTTCTTCCTTTTGATTGTGGATTGCAGAAGTAGATCCCCCAATTCTTTTACCACCCCCGAGTAGCAGAACCAGGTCTTTGTTAGATTTCCACACCAACAGTTAACAATTTTCCTTGGATGGTACTCTAAAATAAAGCTATCTTATTTAGAGTGTTACTACGATGATATTTAGAATGAATCATTATATCCCTAATCATATTTTTTTTATTCATCAAAATTTATATTATCCTTTTATAAGGATAAAAAACATCTTTTCCTCCTATTGGAAATAGTGGTGCATATAACTTAACATGTACCTTGAGAAATTAAAATTGAATTAAATGATAATTAAAAACATAATATACATATCGAGATAAAAAATATTCTCAAGTTCAATAGTACTTGGAATTAGAGATGACTAAATAAACATTACTGGTACTTTTTGGTCAGCATCAAGATCCTTAACAAAATTTTTTCTTATCTAGGCAGAGTTGAATAGAAAAGACATAATATCCTATAATTTGTGTTCTTGATTACCTATTTATATAAGATCAAAATTAAACACCCTTAATGGGGACAGTTAAAAACTATGGCAATTTCCACTAAAGGGAATGAAAAATTCTCATGATAAATCTTAGAAACGATAATATCCTCCATGTCTCTGAAATAGTACTTAGAATTTCTGAAGAATTATTTTAATTTTCCATTAAAAATATAATTTATATGTCCTTCAGCAAAAATATTTTCTATACCTTGAAAATATAAATAATTATTCATAATAACATTCGTTTGATCGATCCATTTGAAATATATTACCATGCCTTGAAGAATATTTCTATAGGTAATGCATTTCTTCATTCCAATTTACTCTCCTACTTCTACCATTGACATTTTTGAGAATCTGAGAGTTACAGGTTTTGGATTCTAGGGTTTATAATGGAAAATAAGAGATCTATAAGTCGAAAAGGTTTGCAATATTAGGGTAAGTAGGAGAAAAGAGAGTGGAAGGGTTTTCTGACGATTTGAGTGATGTGGTCTGGTTTCTAGGTCCAATTTTGTAGTGTAATAATTAATTAATTATTTTGAAAAGATGAGATTTTTCAAAAATTCAAATAAAATATAGTTTTTATTTAAACATATTTTAAATGAATAAAAACGAAACAAAGTAAAATAAAAATATTTAACAGATAAATTAATAAAATAAATTAATATAAATTTATTTAAAATTAAATATCCCTAACCCCCCATTAATAAAATCAAAACTTATAGTGGGAATTGGTTTAGTAAAAATATCATGAAGTTGATATTTTATATTTAAAAATTATAAAGATATATCCTTTTGAGAACATGATCTATTAGAAAATGATGTATTATATCAATATGCTTGGTTCTAGAATGACTTATTGAATTTTTGAAAATATTAATTTCACTGGTATTATCACATAAAATAGGTATATTATTAAAATTAAGTCCAAATTATAGTATATTGTTTTTCATCTATAACACTTGTACATAGAAATTTCCAGCATATATATTTTTTGCCTCGACCGTTGACAGAGATACTGAATATTGTTACCTACTTGAGCACGAAACTAAATATTTTCCTAAAACGCGATAGGTTCCAATAGTGATTTTTTATATAATCTACATCCTCAAAATTTATCATTTGATTATGAAATTAAATCAAAATTATATATTTTTGGGTAAATTAATGATTAAAGAATTATACCTTTTAAATATCTAAAAATCTCTTTAACATAAGTAAGATGAGATTATTTTGGGTTTTGCTGAAATATACCACATAGATATTCAAAAAACATTATCTTTGGTCTTCTTGTAGTAATATATATTAAACTATCAATCATACCTCTGTATAACTTGTTTTCAACTAGTTTTCCAGCTTTATCCAAATCAAGTTTTACATTAGTACACATGAGATTTGTGTAGGTCTTACTGTTTTTAATTAAAAACTTTTTCAACAAATCAATAATATATTTAATTTGATTTAAACAATTTCTATAATATTTTTGATAAATTTTAAATCCTAAAAATATATTAAATTCTCCCATCATACTCATTTCATATTCTTTTTACATTATATTTTAAAAATCATTACAAGGATTTTTATTTATTGATAAAAAATAACATCATCAACATAAATTTGTACTAATAGTATATTATAGAAAACTATTTTCTTTAAAAGAGTAGGATCATTCAATCCTATAGTAAATCCATTTTCTAATAAAAGTGACCTTAATCTCTCATACAAGGCTCTAGGTATTTGTTTGAAGCTGTAAAGTGATTTGGTAAGTTTAAAGACTAAATCTGGTTTATGAGGGTTTTCAAAACCTAGTGGTTGTTCAATATAAACTTCCTCTGTTAAATATACAGTAAAAAAAGGAATATTTAACATCTATCTAATATAATTTAAAATTTATATGAGATACATAAGCTAAAAGAATTATAAATGATTATAATCTAGCAATAAGTGAAATGGTTTCATCATAGTCTATCCCTTGTTCCTTATTATATCATTTGGGAACTAATCTATATTTGTTTCTGGTAATTATTCCTTGATCATCCTGTTTATTTCTAAAGACCCAGTTAGTTCTAATTACTAGATAATTTGATGGTCTATCTACTAATTATAAAACTTTATTTCTACTAAATTGAATGATCTCTTCTTGCATAGATATTAACCAATTTTGATCATTTCAATCTTCTTCAAAAGGTTTATGTTATAATTGTGATAAAAGGAATAAAATTCAACTAAGTTTCCTATATTTTTTCTAGTCCTTACTCCTATGTCTTGGTTTCCTATAATAGTTTCTAAAGGATAATACTTTATGGTTCTATATTTCCTAGTTAAGACACTTTCAGGTTCTTTTATCTCATATTCTTTTATACTTGACTAAATTTAATTTATTATTTTTTCAAAATCAATTTTATATGAATCAAACTTCATGTTGTCAAAAGATTTAGAAATTTCATCGGTTTGATCTTCCCTTTTCCAAAAGGGTCATATTCATCAAACTTCACATGAATTGATTCTCCAATAATACCCGAGTTTTCGTTATACACTCTATAGGCTTTAAAAATAGAATAATATCCTAAAAATGTTCCATCATCATCCTCTGGACAGAATTCACCAAAGTTTACCTTAGTATTCAACATATACACCTTGCATCAAAATACTTTAAAGTAATTTACTTTAGGTTTTATATTATTAAAAATTTAATAGGGTTTATTTTTAATAATTGGTCTTATTAAAACTCAATTCATGATATGGAAAGATGTGCTTACATATTTTCCCTAGAAATATGTAGAAGAATTATATTTATTTAAAATAGTTATTGTCATTGAATTAATAGTTTTGTTTCTTCTTTCAATAATTCCATTTTTTTAAGGTTTTCTTGGCGATGATAATGTGTATTTAATACCTAAATTTGAGAAAAAAAAAATTAAATTCTTGGTTCTAAAATTATCCACCATAATAAATTATTAATAAAATTATTTTAGTATATTTTTCATTTTGAATAATCTTAAAAAATCATTCAAAAATATTGAATACTTAACTTTTAAATTTTAGAAAATAAACCAAAGTAAATATTGAAAAATCATTAACTAAAACTTAAACGTATAGTTTTCCATACAAAATTGCTACCATAGATGGTCCAAAAAAATCCATATAGATAAGTTCTAGTGGTTTAGATATATGAAATTTGTTAATTGATTTGAAATATAATTTTTGTTTTTTTCCTATTTTTCAGGAATCATAGAATCTATCACTGTAACATTTTAGAAAAGGGAAATAAGAAACTATTTTTTTCTTAGTAAATTTATTTAAAGAAAATATATTACCGTGAACAAGTATTTTATTCCAGATCTATGAATCATTTGTATCATCAGTTAAACAATTCACTTTTTTTCATAAAAGGAATTTAGATCCAAAGTCTAATCATTTTCAATTCTAAGTTCTTTAAATTTAAGAAGATTATCTTTGAAAACCGAGAAAGAATTGTTAGAGAATTAAAAAAAATCCATCATCACAAAGTTGATAAATACTTATCTGGTTGTGATTTAGACCTTATAAATACAATAATTTTTTGATTGAGATTGATTTTGGATCTCCAACTAATCCAACACCAACTATCTTTCCTTTTTTATTATCTCTAAGGGTGACTAGTCCTCCTTCCATTTTTTTTCAGAGTATAGAAGTTGGAAGAGTCTCCACTCATATTTATTGAGGATCCACTATATATATACTATATTGAATTTTTATTCTTGGGATATTTTTCTTGAAAAGTCATTTAAACATAATTTTTTTGGTACCCATATTTTCTCAAATCCACCTGTGCTTCGCAAGCATAGATCTGGGGATCCATATTTTCCTTATTTTACCAAAATTCATATTAATAGCTCTAGATATATTTTTAGTAATGTAAGAATATTTTATTCCACTTATATGATGATTTATTAAGTTAAAGTTGTTATAATAGAGTTATTTTATTCCATAGTATAAGTACATATCATTTTTAGAGTTGGGGACAAAATATTTTTTGTATAATTTTGATTTTTCACCCTTACTTCCTATTCCATATATTTCTATTTTAATAAATTTTTTAGAAAGAATCTAATTTATATATTTTTATCCTTTATTTAAAATTCTAGAATCACTTTTAAAATATTCTACTTCATTATGTAATTATTTTATTCTATTTTCATGAACAATATAGTTTGATGTAGATGAATTGATTTTTTTAATTAATTATTGATGTTATTTTAGTGTTGTATCTCTTTCCCTTAAAATATAATTGTGAATATTTTTTTATTCACTAATGATTCTTTAGAATAGAATCATTTTTTCCTCAAGCAGCGAGCAGTACTCAACCCATTTTCTATTTGAACAACTATTAGAATCATAAGTAGAAGAGTAATAGGTTTGTACCTCACTTTATTCCTTATCCATAAATCTCATGTTTGATTTTAGATTTTGTGGATCTTTTTTTGAATCAGATTTAGAAGAGTTTCTAGAGTCTTCATTCACACTCCACATATCTTTCATAAATATTTTAACTTTATGCTCATAATCAATTTTTTTTCTATATATTTATTATTTATTCTTTTAGTTGGGGAGAATCTGGTCTGATATGACCAATTTTCTTGTATTCATAGAAGCTCACTTCTTTTGATCCTTTCTCATCTTTCTTGAATAATTTTCTAAAGCCTCTTTTATTTTTATATAATTTTTTAAATTTTCTGGCTAATTTAACTAGTTCCATTTTAGAATCTGAACAATCTGAATCTTTTGAGATTTTGGAATCATCTCTCAATTTCTTTCCATGATTCTAAGATATAATTTTTAGGATAGTATTTTCACATTTCACCATATTATGATCTTCATATTCATCTTTCATATCTTATTTGTACATCATTAGTGTTCTAATTAATTCTTTTATAGTCAAATTTTTGACTAGAGACGATTGTCTAATAGCTATAGAAATGCCAGTCCATTTTGAGGGAAATACTATTATTACTTTTAGATCTTGATTAGAATGAGTAATTGGATATACTAATATAGTAATATTGTTGAAAATTTCTATCAACCATCAATTCATTTGGGTTATTATTTCCCCATCATACATTCTAAAGGTGTAAAACTTTAGTTTTGCAGTAGCATACCTCATTTTTCTAATATTATTAGTTAATTCATATGTAACAATAATCTTCTAACACATTTCATACATAGTAGGACATTATGAAACTCCATTGATTTTTTTAGGTCCAAGTACACAAATGATAACATTCATATCTTTAAAGTTGATGTCATACTCAGCTTCTTTAGAATCATCCCACATTTATAGCTTCTAAATAATTAAATTGGGAGTGATAGTATTCATATACACTTTAAATCCAAAATTATTCAAATATATGATCATACGTGATTTCCAATGTCCATTGTTATCACCATTAAAATTTAGAGTATAAATCATAGAAATACCTTCTCTAGGACCATCCATTTACATCTACTTTTAATAGACCTTATACTTTTTATCTTGATAGATATTTATCACAAAATCTTTCCTATGATACCAATTGTTAGGTCAGAATAATACAAAGATACATAAGAGGGAGTGAATAGTGTCTTTTTAATAATCTTGATCAATTATCTCTTTTAAATTTCCTTGTGATTTATGTAGATACTCAACATTATCTTCTATAAGTGATTTGAGAAGTTGATAAATAGTAAAGAAGAACACATAAATTTTTGTAGTGGCTCAGAGTAAAAAGATCCCCTAGTCCACTCCACAAATGCTCTCTCTATAATCTTAGTGATTTTCAATAGACAAGTTCTTCTTATCATAAGACCATCAAAATCCACAAGTGAGTGTAGGTAGTTGACACATTGACAATAAGGATAAATAAATCCTTCTAGTTCTTTTATAGGGAATCAATTTATTCATAGATTATTTTGAGAAGCTGGTACTCTTTCATGATCGAGTCTAAGCAGTTAAAACTCCAATAAATTGAAAGAGTTTGATTTGATTGTTATGACAGATTCTAGATAATAGTTGTAGTAGATCTAACATAATACACATCTTCTTCTTCAAAGATAAATGTATTCAAGTAAGAATAGAATTTAAGATATCCTGATTGAAAATGATCTTTAATAATAGTATAAATAAATGAACAACAATAGTTTTACAATAATACAAGGTTGAAATATGTATATATTCAAAGTGTAGCCTCTTCAGTAGAATAGGTATGTTTGATATTTTCAATAGTTCAATATTCAAAAGTTATTCACAAAATATTTATTTTTATATCATGCATATTCAAAGAGAGAATACTCTACCCATATATAGAATACATAGCTTTTATTCTAGTTGATAATATCTAAAAATTTCACCTGACAGATCACAATCATTTAAATTTGAATCATTCAAGAGAGTCGTAAATTCCCTTAAAATAGGAATGATTTAATAAATTAAATATTATCCTTTGAATTGGACGTAAAATAGCTTTGAATCGATATTTATTTCTATTGAGAACATTGCAGAAATCTATGATAATATTATGGATTTAAAACTCCATCTTTGAATAGTCAAATGCAATGTTTCTTCCCATGAAAACAAAACATATAACATAGGGTTGACAATGCATGGTTTATTATAAAATTAAGGTTGATGTACAATAAATTTTTACTACTAAAAATCAGGGCATTAATAGTGCTAGTAAAATGGATTTATCATCCCTATAGAAGCACCGATAATGTAGGGTATGTTAAAGGGTTAACTTTAATAGTTCTCGTAAAAAGTGCGGATGAAGGCCTTGCTTATAAAGGGTATATTTTTTTCACACCCCACCCCCATCATCGCCCCCTATTCATTAGAGATTCCCACACCACCCCCTTAATTAGAGCTTCTCCCACCCCTTTATCAGCAATTTAGTGCATACCCCTACCTCGAGCGAGTTACAAACCTGGGACCTCCAACTTATACACCAACACATTTTCCACTCCCCTATACTATTTTTTTACATTTTATGATATATATATATCATTATATTTTTTATCCATATATTTATATATATATTTTACACACACACACAGATATATATATATATATATATATATATATATATTTTAAAGGCATAATTATTTATAAACACACACACACATATATTAAAATGGATATTACCTCTAACAACCCTTAAAACACATAAAATCATTAAGAAACTTTGAAAACCCTAAAACCCCTAAAAACTCTGAAATGACAATAACTTCTGATACAAGAGTCCATTTCATCTCCATAACCAGTCAAATAGAAGCTCATAAAACAATATTCGATATAATATTAATTAAGTTATGGAAGAACACACAGATCAGAAGTTACAACCATTTAAATTTTTAGAAACTAGGTTTGGTGACTAAAAACTCAATTTTGGAGGCCTTCTGGCCCCTTTTGGGTATTTAAAAATAAGAAACATCTTTTATAACTTAGTCCTTGACCTTTTTAATATATCTCATCACAAGATTCAATTTGATATATGGTAGAGCCCAAAGAGACACCTGGATCAAAGGTTCTGATCGTTTGAAATTCAAGTTTGATTTCTGACTTTTTTTGAAATTGTAATTTATTTTATTCGTTTGATTATCACATGATTTAAATATATTGTTGTTTTATCCCATTTAATAAGCTTCAATTTTCTTGGTTGTGGAGATAAAATAGACTCCCATATTGAATGCTATGACTCCTTTAGAGTTTTTAGGGGGTTTTAGGGGTTTTAAGGGCTTTTTACATCCGATGGCCTTTCAAACGACAATAAATTCTGAACTGAGTTTCTGTTTTGCCTATAACACATATAAAATTTAAGATTATGATGATATCTACACCTTGGTGACCCACAAGAACCCTCAATCACCTATATTGAGGCCAAAAATGCTCATAAGGCCTCCAAATGGCTATAACTTATGCCATGGGTGTTAGTTAATGAAATATATTTTTTGAAATGTACTCGTTAACAGTGCTAGTAAAAAAAATTAATATGGGGGGGGGGGGGGTATTTATCATTGAATATAAAAAAGAGTTGATAAAGGACACCCTTTTATCATCACTTGTTCAGAATAATTGATAAATACCCCCCCTCTATCAATAGTTTTTTGAAGTATTGATAAATGGACATTTTATCAGTGTTTTTTACTAGCATTGATAGGGGAATTTATCAATGATTTTTTAAAATATCCGATAAAGTACCCCCTTTAATAGATATTTTTTTAGCATTTCTAAAGTCCCCCTTTAACAATGCTTTTTCTAGCATCGTGCGGGGGGGGGGGGGGTTAAAGTGATTTTAACTAGCACTGTTAAAACCCTAGCACTGTATAAACCCAATTTTGTAGTATTTTTGTTTCTTAAAATGTAGGTTTGCTTCTGAATGTAAGGTTGATGAACCATACATTCCTCTTTATCAAACTTCAGGTTCCATACTAACATAGGGTTGATGAACCAAAAATGCTATTCCAAACATAGGGTTTCTTCCTTACGTTATGCTTGCACACGTAGTGTATGAATAGTGTTTCCAGAATATGTTAAAACATGTTCCGAATACTTTAAAAAAATTTACCCACAGATCAAAGTCTTGAATATAATTCCAAAATAAATATTTCAAAAATATTAATTTCCTAAAATTCACTTAAAGCAGTTTCATTATTAAAACAAAAAAGGGTATTTGTGAGCATCAAAATCAATAAGATTTTTAGAGTATTTTAGAGACAATACATGCCCAATATATCATCTAGTTAACTCTCTATAGTGTAATAAAATTGATTATGAATATCTTGAATTTGAAAATGAGCTGAGAAACTTCCATATTGCATTATATAAAGGTGGAATAAACCTTTTTAGGGTAAATAATAGTACTCAAAATACACGGCTAGTCTTGTTGGTAAATTATAAATTTCCACCATGTTTATTCATGAAACAAAAATACATTATGTTGTCTATACTTATATCTGGACCAAAACAACCTGGTAGTGATATTGATGTTAATTTTTACCCATTGATTGAATGTAGGAAATTTTTGTTGGATATATGTGTAACAATGTATGATTCTCATATAAGTGAATAATTCCCATTAAGGGCCATGTTTTACATGATGATAAATGATTTTTATTCTTATAGAAAATTTTCAAGCTATAGCATTAAAGGAATTTTTGGGTGTCCCATTTTTGAATAATTCATACACTCAGTCTGATTGAAACATTCGTCAAAGACTTTGTTTTTAGGACATCAGAAATTTTTACTTGGATGATATAAATATTAATCCTGGATGATGAAATTCGATGGGAATACCAAAAAGTTACCACACCTTCTCTACTAATGGGTGATCAACTTTTTGATAAAGTAAAATATATTTACATTGTTTTCGGTGAATCTTTTTTGAAAAATATTATGTAATGAGGTTGGAGAAAGAGATCAATTTTCGTGGAATTTCTATAATATAATTTTTTTGTATATCCGATATTTTCTTAACATCATACATTTAGAAAAAATGTATCGATATTTTTAATGACACATTACTAAATGTTTATATCAAAACAAAATATGGAATCAAGTCTAGGTTGGAAATTATTGAAATTTAGATAAGGGAAGAGTTGACATCAATGAAGGGTAAATGGATAAATTTTCTTCTTCCAGCAGCTAACACTCTATCCAAGAAGGAAAAATTGAATATTTTAATTTTCCTTAATAGTGTAAATGTTTTATAGGGGTATTCATAAAATATCAATAATGTCATGTCAATGAATAATTTGATGTTTTAGGGAATAAAATCATATGACTATCATGTTTTGATGCAATATTTTATTCCCTTCAATTTACATTTTATCCTTCCTAAAAATGTACAACATACATTAACCAAAATGCTTAATTTTCAAAGCCATGCACAATAATACTATAGATCCAGTGACATTTAAAGTCACGAATAAGGATCTTTTAGTCATATTATGTAATCTAGAGATGTTATTCCCACCATCATTCATTGATTTAATGGTTAAAATAATGGTTCACTTGGTTATAGAGGTTCAATTATGTGGTCCTATACATTATAGATGAATGTACCCCATTGAATGATATGTGAATATTTTGAAAGGGTATGTCAAGAATCAAAGTCAGTTAGAAGGTTCTCTTGGAGAATGATATATTGTTGATTAAGATGTTGAATTTTGTACAGATTAACTATCATATGTTGATAGAATTGGTCTCCAAAAGTCTCATAATAATTGATGACTTATGGGTAAAGTGATTTTTTGGAAGAGGTGTTTTTACAATTATCATCATAGAGTGGGAGAAATCACAACTTTAAATTTTATATAATAGTAAATATGTTGATCCATACATTGAATCCTATAAAAAAATTCTTAGATATTTTAATCCATAAAAGTTTTAAGGATGGAAAAGAAATACATATAATCAAAAGTTTATAATATTATTCTGAGATCATAGTTATAAGGATTTATCTAAAAATTCTAATTCAATATCCAAATGAATTTGGTGGATATCTTGGGTACCAATTGAAAAGGTTATATATTACATTGGCTTTTAATCAGTATTTATATGTTCTTTATAAATAAAATGATGACAATAGTATGATGAAAAGTAATAGAATTATGCTTGTGGTGGAAGTGATGTACATATTTGGTTCCAAGAATAGAAATCCAATTTATGTAAATATGTCATATTTTGGAATTATTGAAAAGATATATTATTTTTATTATACAACATTTCAAGTGCCAATTTTCCATTATAAATGGGTTGACAATAGGATTTCAGGGAAAGTTAACGAAATGGGATTCATAAAGGTGAATTTAAGAACAGAAGGAGAAAATGATGATCTTTTTATAATATTATTCCAAGTAGTGAAAGTATTTTATGTCTTAGGTCTATAGAAAAATAATTGCTTGATTTTACTACTAGATTCTATAATAACTATAGGGTTAGATAAATATTCAACCGAGGATGACCATTTCATTGAGAGATTACAATCAGTTCATGGTGGTCCCAATATAGATAATGTCTTGTATATTAGAGGTGACCACAAAGAGGGTATTTGGATTCTTGATTGAAGATCTAGATATATTTAACCCTTTAAAAAATAAATATATTTAAATGATATGGTTAAAGTGTTTTTTAATATACTATGTTTTCCTTATAATATTATGTGTTCTCTAATGTATTAACATTGTAAGGCCCCAAAATTAAACATTACATAATCTTGAGTTATGTCAAGAATTCACATTAAGGATCATTTCAGGTTTAGAGTTTTAGAGAATTAGGACATAACTATTACATTACATCTCAAATATTACAAAGTAGAAACTTATACTCTATCCAATTTTTTCCATAACAATAAAACTCCTTAAACAAAACAAGACTTATTTTCTTGATATAAATCCTTTTGAATTCTTCTTTTCTCTTAACCTTCCTTATACCCTATGAAAAACATTTCAAGAACTTGGGATGAGCATAAAAAGCTCAGTAAGGGATATAAAATAATGAAAGAAAAACTTAGTCTATGAATACATACAAATCAAAGAAATCACACTTTTAAATCATAAAACATAATATCTTTAACGTACCTCATGAAATCATAATATTTATGATTAAAACATAGAAATCATAAATCATGAAGGTAACTTGTAGAATACATAACATACTTACATTGTAGCTTTCAAATCTACATAGGGAGTTATGTTTGGAATACTCATCATAGTATATTTCCTAAATCTATTAAGAGAAACATTAACATTTAACTTCTTCACGTCACCCAATGCATGAGAGAGCTATCTCGGGTTCAGCTTACCTTGGTTTTTCACAGAACCACCCGTATATGTAAAAAATTCCCAAGAACCATTATATATTCATAACACATTAAACAAGTATAAAGGAAAGATAATATTTTCCACATTTGAATCACAATATATACTTTAAAGATATTGACATAATAAACACTTTATTAAATCCATTTTTAATACAAAATTTTTTAAGAAGGGTGTATGGTATTTATTTTTCTTTTAAAAACATTATGTCTTATTAAGGAATCCAAATATCAAATAATGCTCGCAGCGGCAGAAAGGTCATTGTCACCACGTACGTTAAAAAGAAACATTCCCTTTATAGTTTAGTAAAACACTTTGTAAAACAAAATATTCCTTTTGAAAACCATTGAATGAAATTAAAAGAAAAAGGGTATAATTATACACCATATAAAATAAGGTCGTGTATAAACCAAAATATGCCTCAGTGAAAGGAGATTGAGACGAAGTCCCTTACAAAGATCTTATCATCAGATTAAGGAAAAATCAATGACATAATTTTGTTTGAAAAATATAAATACACCCAATATAAGTGTATATTAAACTGTAAAATAATCAGAGGTCATTCACACATATTCTTGGAAAAAGAAAACCAATGTCATGGTTATTTAACTAAATGAATGGAGATTGATCTAAGATTTCCCTTACAAAGTTCGTATAAATGACGTAAGAATTTATCAAGGGGGTGATTATGTGTTGGAAAAGTATATCCACACAAAGGGAAGTAAAAATTATAGCATAAATAAACAAAAAATTATTCCACACATAATATTGGAATAATATAATCAATGAAGTATGCATAAAACCCAGTGAGTGGAAATTGAGTTTAGAAGTTCCCTTATGAAAATTTGGTAGCCTAACGACGTCACTTTAAAATTCATAAAATGAGTTAATGAGAGAGAGAAAAGGGTATATCATCACCTGGAAATAAAATTTAAACAAATAAGGATATATAATAACATATCCCAACATAATAAAATGCAAATTAAAATACATAACATAAAATAATTCTTTGACTAAAAGAGGAGGGTGACAGGTTCCCTTACCTTGAGTCCGACACGTCTCGTTCGTTCTTTATATTCCTGAATAATAAACTTAGGTTTATTTCTACTTTATTAAGATATTTTTTCAAGTTTATTATTCATTTTATATTACTTATCATCATGTTATAAAAATTATATAATTATTTAAGTTCATATCCGTTGTTTTTTCAATATTCAGTATTTCAGTCGAAAATGTACTTGTTTTGATGTAAATTGTCCATGTTGTCAAAATTATACCATCACCAGAATATTATTAATGATCTAAGTATCATATATATATCCCATATATATGTATTTATAATAGTATATAACATTTGGATATAAGAAATGAAATTCCCTGATCATGGAGACAGTAAGCCATACGTACGCATGAATGCTACTTTCATTTCTTTTTCATATTTAAAAGAATGAAAAACTAAATGATAAATAGGTATATTATAATTATATTATAATATCATATATTATATATTTTATATAATTTAATTAACACTATCCTTTTTACATTCCATGTATGGTATGAATGATTCATATTATTTTGAGGGGGTGGTAGTCCATACTTCCTCAAATAAAATTATCGTTTTTACACATTATGGAAAGCATAAAGGTATAATCTAAATGAAAAATAAAGAATCATAGAGACAATATAAATATAATATATATCATAATTAAATATAGATCCATAATAATGTCCACCATGAGAGGTGGTAGGAGAAATTTGAAGAATCATCATTTTGTGAGGTAGTAGTTTTCCATACACAGAAACTGTATGTTCATATCCATTAGATAGAGGTGTCTTTAAGTGTAGTTCGAATCATTCTCATAAAAAATACTAGTATATTGGGGATAATGGTTTTTTATGTAATAAAGTAATAATAATATAATAGGGAGTTGTAAAGACCCGTAAATTTCAAGGGAAATTTTTTTTTCTTAATTTTCTTTGGTATTTTACGAGTACGCAGTTTCTGACAGCACCTGATTCTGAGGCCCGGTGTGCCCGGAATCATTTTCTGATGTTTAGCTCAGGTATGTTCAGTGAACAGACGAGCGGGTTTTCCTAACTTCTGAACTGGTGCTTGGAATCGAAATTCGAGGGCACCGATGAAACCGTAATGCCGGTAATAGCTTAGGAACACCTTTTCTGGAGTTGCGTTTGCTCGGGTGAGGTTATTAAATAAATGGGTTAACAAAAGAATGAAATAAAAAATTTTGCGAAAATTTTTATTTTCTTTTATAAGTAGTTTTAACCTATGAATGGATGTTGGAGTGGGGCCCACTACATCTTAACTCCACATGGTAGGATATTAGTGAATTGGGCCCATAAGAGCCCCACCCCTTCAATTCCATTAAACCTCCCTCTTGCAATTTATTGTGTAACACACCCGCTCCCCCAAATTAATGACATGTCAACTCTCGCAATTAATTGGATTGTTAAATTCTCTTCAATTAATTTAATTAAATGAATTAGATATTTTGAATTTCAAATTATTGTTTCCATGTGTGTGTGTGAATAAAATAATACAAGGTCTTATTTTATATGTTGGGGATTTGTTGTGTTGAAGAGAGGGGAGAACTCTTGCGGTCTTGAAGGACATCTCATTCCTCGTTGAAAAATGCGAAGAACGCCGGAGCACCAAGGAAAGATGACGTGCCAATCTCTCCCTTCTCTGCAACCGGTGTGGGATGACATCCTATTCTTGGATGCTTGCCAACGCCGTCTATGAACCACCCTTGTGACGCTGTTTTCCAGGACAATCTTCTTTCGACAACTTCTTCGAGGTTGGGGTTTTAAGTTCAAATTTAATGGATTAAATTTGTACCTTGTTCATCGAAGTCATTTTATGTTAATTTGGGCTGCCTGTTATCAATTTAACGGGAGGAGTTCGGACCGCCTGAACACGGCCGATCCTCCTCCACCTTGTTGTTGTATTCGTTGTGGCTCGAACAATGGCGGCGCGGTGCAACGGCACCGCACGGAAACAAGGAGGAACGCGGCGAAGAAGCGCGTTGCCGTCGCGCCGCGCCGTTGAGGTCAAAAGAGGCCGCGACCGGAGTGGGGCCGTGGTGAAGGAGCGCGGCACCATCGCGCCGCGCTGGAGCATCACGAAGGGGCCCGTCCGGGGTGGGCTGCGGCGGAGGGGAGCGGCGCCGTCGCGCCGCGCCGGTCGGACCAAGGCCGCCGCCTTTGGCCTCGGCGGAGTAGGGGAGGGCGGTCGGAACTGCCAGTGCTTAGGAGGCGGGACCGGTTGGTCCCGCGCGGCACACTGGCCGACCGTTATGGCTGGCCAGATCCATAAAACTGGGGGTTTGAACCCCTGGTCAACGCAGCAGGGCGGACCCCCCGCGGGTCCACCGTCCTGTTTGAAGGGGGTGGCGGTTCCACCCCTTCCGCGCACACACGGCGCGCGGCGCCCACGCCGGGCGGGGCCGGGCCACGCCCTGGTGGGCTGGACCCGGACCCGGTTAGGGTCGACCCGGTTCGGGCCGACCCAGGGGGTCTCGGGCCGGGTCGGTCCGAGCCCAAAACCCCCTAAAAACGGACAAGTTCATTCAAATGCCCGTAACTTGGGCTACAGACATCCAATTGATGCACCATCAGTTGCGATGCGATCCTTGGATCGAGACGGTATTTTTGGTATATTAAAGTCAAGGTTTTGGAGAAATTTGTGTATGGATGGGTTGGTTCGAACACTAAACCAACCGGGCCTTCAAAGCAGAAACACTTATAACTTTAGCTCCGGACGTCCAATTGACATGTCGCCAACTTTGTTGGTTTCCTCTTAGTGAGACGAACCTTTTGGCTTACTCCAATTGTGGTTTTGGACACAGTTGGAGTACGGTCGGGCTGGTTATGACTTAAAAATCAACCGGGCCCCTAGAATGAAAAAGCCAATAACTCTTAGACCGGGCATCCGATTGACGCGCCGTCGGTCACGTTGAGTTCCTGTTGTCGAGACGAAACTTTGGGATACATAAACTCCAGACTACGTTTCAGTTGATGTATCGAAACCCCTTGGATCGTGGAGCGGACCCCCCAGAATCGAGGATGCTGAGTGCGGGAACCCTAAAGCTGGCTGCGACTACGACGACGATGAAGAATGCACTGAAATCCTCCGTGGGTTTGGCAGTGACGACGACTGCACTGAAATCCTCCGTGGGTTCGGCAGTGAAGACAACCGTACTGAAATCCTCCGTGGGTTCGATGGCGATGAATAATGTTCTGGTATCCTTTGTGGGTCCGGCAGTACATGACTAATGTTCTTGTATCCTATGTGGGTCCAGCAGTACTACGATTCTTTTATCCTAAGTGGGTCCGACAGTATTTGACTCTGTACTTGTATCCTATGTGGGTCTGGCAGAGTAGCTGGTCTTGTATCTTTTGTGGGTCTGACACCTTAGCTGGTCTTGTATCATATGTGGTTCTGACAGCTTAGATGAATCAGTGGCTACATCTGATCATCTCTATCATCTTACAAAGAAGTATACCTGTGTGAGCTGAGTCTTGACTTCAATCATTATCTTTGATATGATTGACTTTCTATCCTAAGTGGATTGGGTTGTGTTATCCTGTATGGATTGGATTGTGCTATCATGTGTGGACTAGATTGGACTTGGGCTCGGATGTTGGAGCCGAACTGGAATTGATGACTTAGGTATATGTATGGTCATATACCTAAGTAGAGTTGGTTGTTACTTCGTGATTGTATCTTTCCTTTGTGGATTATCCTTTGTGGATTATGGGAGACCTTCGGGGGTCTCGGGGTCCCTACTGAGTAGTGTATACTCACCCCTGCACTGGCTATGCCCGCACTATGTTGTGTTGGATGAAGACGATGGACATCGCTGATCATGGTTGAGTCTTGTGGTGCAAGTCGGTACCTGGGAGTGGACTACTGTGCAGAAAGTACATGGAGCGGACGACTGGACCTGAGGAGCTGAGGAGGCTATCTGTACCCACCCTTCAGGTGGGAATTCCAATAGATGACTCAGTGTTTCTACTTTACTTTCAATTGCTGTACTTTATTTCAATTTTACTTTACTTCAGTTGGGTTTGTATTCTGGCCCATTTAATTTCCAGCACTTACAGTTGTACCCACTTTACTTAGTGTTTGCTTCATCGTACTTACTCTATGGTGTTTTTTTACTTTATAAAGGCAATGCCTTCCCTTTTTATCGGGATTTATGCCTTTGGTTCTAGTCTCCAGCCCCTAGCCTATGGAAGGTGGGCTTGGGGTAGTCACGACATGGGCCCCAAGGACTGGTCGTGACAAATTGGTATCAGAGGAGTTCGGTTCTACCGCAGAACTTAGGACTCTAATCTTAGTTCTATGTGAAGAAACAATGTTAAGGGTATTGAGTGTGGTTATCAGTCCAGAGAGTCCAGTGTTAGTGCGGAGACCGACGTATCCGTACACTAGGACCCTGACTTCTGATTTCCGACTCAGTGCACGAAAACATTGATTGCTTGTGTGTTTCAAAAGTTTTCTTGTGATTACTTTGTGTCAGCTCACCAGGTATACTGTATTTACCATGGAACACCTGTTTCTTTTCAGGATGACCCCACGATGGTAGCCAGCTAGGGTTCAGAGCTTTGTACAAGACGACAGCCCACCGAGCGATGAGGCCTCGGTACAGGTCCCTTTTACAGCGGAGGCACCGACGGTACCTCTACCCGCCGAGCCACCGATGCCCCCAGCCCCAGCCGCTGAGAGTGCACGTTGCCTTAGTGCACTGCACGAGTTTCAGCTTCAGAGACCGCCCAGGTTCCGCGGGGAGACAGACCCTCAGGAATCCAAGGATTGGTTGGAGGCTGTAGTTCGAGTTTTCAGGTTAGTGGGGACACCAGCTGACCTCATGGTGATCCTTACAGCGAGCCTCCTGCACGTGACAACAGGAAGATGGTGGATCCTGATGCTCCAGGTGCATGATGAGGCATCTCTCCTCTGGACGGACTTTGAGAGCCTCTTCTGCTCAGAGTTCGTCCTAGCCACCCTACGTGCGGTGCACATTCAAGAGCTACTACAGCTGCGGCATGGTAGCATGACGGTAGCCCAGTACTCGGTGAGATTTACCAATCTCTCGTTCTATTCGACAGACATGGTATGAGACCCATTCTTCCGAGCCTAGACCTTTGAGTAGGGATTGAGGCATGAGATCAGGGCATCGATGATCTCCCTCAGCATTCCGACGCAGGCAAGAGTACTGGAGCGAGCCCTTATCATAGAGAGCTTTCTTGCTGAGCCTACAACAGCAGCAAGACCTACCACAGGGCAGCACATAGCAGAGTCTTTTGTAGCTAGCAGTTGATGGACTTCACAGGGGTCCAAGAGGACCAGACCATCTGGTGGACGAGCTCAGGACACTGGCTCAGAGGTGCGGGGCACACGGCGCAGAGCCAGCCTTTCAAGGAGCAGACAGTGCTACGCATGCGACGGGCAGGGCCACATGGCTCGTGACTGCCCAACCCACTGTGCAGAGGAGCAGAAGACGGTTGAGGGACCACCCAGGCAGAATCAGAGGGTCGACCGTGACGGTCCACAGGGAGCAGGCGGACGAGGTATAGGAGCTGGCCGAACAGCCGGTGGTGGGCGACGCTTTGAGGCTTTACCACCACCACCACCAGAAGGTCCACCCCGACCACAAGGAGCTGGAAGGCAGAGGCAGGCTCAGCTTTAGTCAGCGGAGGCCTATGACCACGACACACCAGATATGATTTGAGGTACTATTTGTGTCTACTCTACCCTTGATTGAGTTCTTATAGACACAAGAGTGAGTCATTCTTTCATGGTTACTGCCCTTGTTTGGAGCTCAGAGATTCCGACGGAGCCGTCGACTCGATCCTTACGACTAGAGACTCCTACGGGAGTAGACTCGACGATTACGCACTGGTTATGGCAGTGTGAGCTTACTCTGGGAGGCGAGAGCTTCGGCTGGGTTCTTCTTGTAGCGGCATCGAGGCCTTACAACGTCATCCTGGGCATGTATTGGTTATCTACAGTCCATGCTCAGATTGACTATATTAGGCGCAAGGTGCAGTGTGTTCGCACCAATGGGAGCAGGTTCACCTTCACCGGCAAGAAGGGAGCCTTTGTAGTGCAGGATGGACACACGCAGGGGATAAAACAACCAATCACTAATCAGTTGGCTAGCCTCATCCTAGGAGCAGTTGATGTGTGGAGTCTGAGTTTTCCTATAGTGGTGGATTAGTATGCAGATGTTTTTCCTGATGACGTTTCAGGACTACCTCCTCGTATAGAGGTAGAATTTTATATTGACCTGTACCCTGGGACAGCCCTGATATCCACTCTAGCATATCAGATGGCTCCCTCTGAGCTTCAAGAGCTACGAGTATAGCTGGAGGACTTGTAGGGAAAGGGATTCATCCGACCCAGTGTTTCACCCTGGGCTTTCCCGATTTCGTTCGCCAAGAAGGCGGGTGGGAGCTTGCGACTATGTGTCGATTATTTTCGCCTGAACCAGGTGACCATGAGGAACAAGTATCCGTTACCAAGGATTGAAGACCTCTTCGATCAGCTCAAGGGAGCATGGTGGTTCTCGAAGATAGACCTCAGGCCAGGCTATCATCAGCTCAGAGTTCGGGATGAGGATGTATAGAAGACAACCTTCAGATGTCGGTATGGACACTATGAGTTCATGGTTATGCCTTTCGGCATAACCAATGCTCCAGCAGTGTTCATGATCCTCATGAACAAGATATTTCAGCCTTACCTCGATTGATTTGTCATGGTCTTCATCGAAGACATTTTGATTTACTCGACCACTGAGGAGGAGCTTGCCTACCACTTGCGGGTTGTACTAGACACACTCCAAGAGCTCCAGATTTATGGTAAGATCTCGAAGTGTCAGTTCTGGATACGTGAGGTCCACTTCTTGGGACACCTCATCTCTGAGGTGGGAGTTGCGGTGGATCCTGCAAAGATCGAGGCAGTGCTAGCTTGGGAGCCACCTAGGAGCGTGACGGAGGTGCAGAGTTTCCTAGGTTTGGCTGGATTCTACTGGAGGTTCGTTCCAGACTTCTCCAGAGTTGCAGAACCACTTTTAGCTTTGAAAAAGAAGGGAAAACCCTTCATGTGGTTATATAAATGTCAGTAGAGCTTCCAGGAGCTGAGACAGAGATTGACCAGCGCACCTATCTTGAGGCTACCAGAGGAGGGGGTAGGGTAAGTAGTCTACTGCGATGCATCAGGCACCAGACTCGGATGTGTCCTGATGAAGGAGCGGGCAGTGATCGCCTATTGATCACAAACGTTGAGGTAGCATAAGAAGAACTACTCTACCCATGACCTGGAGTTAGCAGCAGTGGTCTTTACTCTGAAGATGTGGCCACACTATCTGATGGGAGAGCGCTTTACAGTCTACTCTAATCACCAGAGTCTCAGGTACATCTTCTTGCAGAAGGACCTGATCCTGAGACAGCGGCGATGGCTCGAGTTCCTCCAGGACTATGACTTTGAGATAGTCTATACTCCTGGAAAGGGGAACGTAGTAGCTGATGATCTCAGCAGGAGGACGGACATTCAGCTACTTGGGGAGGCGATAGAGCAGCTAGCCGCTTTGCAGATATGCTTCATGGACAGAGATGGAGCAGCCTTTCTTCAGTCACTCACAGTCACTCCTCCACTAGTGCAGCGCATCAGAGAGGCACATTGTGGGGACGCTGACTATGAGACGCGACGTGCATAGATTTCCACAGGGCAGGAACCTGATGGTTTTTCTATGGGAGGAGATTAGGTCGTCCTTTTCAAAGAATGCACTATGGTACCAGCTGCTTTATAGGAGGAGGTGCTGAGAGAGTTTCACACTTCCCCTTTAGCGGTACATCCAGGAGTGGCAAAGATATACCAGGATTTCAGATGACATCACTAGTGTCCGGGTATGAAGAAGGCTGTAGCAGAGTTCGTTACTCGATGCCTCACCTGCCAGCAGGTGAAGGCGGAGCACCAGGTACCAGCAGGCTTGGTACAACCCTTGGAGGTCCCGGTGTGGAAGTGGGATGAGATATCTATGGATTTCGTGACTGGACTTCCACATACTTCCAGAGGTCACGACTCCATTTGGGTGATTGTCGACCGACTCACCAATTTGGCCCACTTCTTACCCATCAGAGAGCAGAGCTCAGTAGAGAGCTTGGGACACCTCTACGTTCAGGAGATCATACGACTTCATGGTGTGCCATCATCTATCGTCTCTGATCGATATGCTCACTTTACTTCCTGGATTTGGAAGGGGTTGTAAGAGGAATTCATGACGTAGCTACGTCTGAGCACCGCCTTTCACCCTCAGACGGATGGTCAGACGGAGAGGACCATTCAGACTCTCGAGGACATGCTCCATGCAAGTTTCCTCGACTTTGGTCATAGTTGGGAGGATCACCTACCCTTGGTGGAGTTTGCGTTCAACAACAACTACCACTCCACCATCGGGATGGCACCATACGAGGCGTTGTATGACCGAACTTGCAGATCACCTCTGTGTTGGATAGACCCTGGGGAGTTAGCACTTGTGGGACCGAAGATGGTCCAGGCCACGACAGAGAAGGTCCTGGTCATCCAGGAGCAGTTGAGGACAGCTCAGAGCCGACAAAAGTCTTATGCTGACAGGAGGTGGAGACCACTAGAGTTCGAGGATGGCGACTGCTTCTTCTTGCGGGTCTCACCTCGATGTGGATTACGAAGATTTGGTAGGGGCAACAAGTTATCTCCACACTTCATTAGACCATTCCAGGTTCTCAGCAGGATAGGTGAGGTGGCTTATCACCTGGCTCAACCACCTTAGTTGCTCCAAGTGCACGACATTTTCCATGTATCTCAGCTGAGGAGATACGTGCACGACCCAACGCATATCATCGACCATGGGAAGGTGGACATTGATGATGAGGTGACTTTTGCGGAGGTCCTGGTGGAGATCGAGGATCGACAGGAGTGGGTCCTACGTGGGTGGTCGATTCCTCTAGTGCACATCAGATGGCAGCACAAGAACTTCCAGAAGAGCACTTGGGAGCGGGAGGCTCAGATGTGTGCTCAGTACCCTCATTTGTTCCCCTAATTTGTGTTGTATCTTTACGGGGACGTAAAGCCCTGAGGTGGTAGTAATGTAAAGACCCATAAATTTCAAGGGAATTTCTTTTTTCTTAATTTTCTTTGGGATTCTAAGAGTACGTAGTTTCTGACCGCACCTGATTCCGAGGCCTGGTGTGCCCGGAATTATTTTCCGAAGTTTAGCTCGGGTATGTTCAGTGAAAAGATGACCGAGTTTTCCTAACTTTTGGACCGGTGCTCGGAATCGAAATACGAGGGCACCAATGAAACCGAAACGCCTGTAATTGCTTAGGAACACCTTCTCTGGAGTTGCATTTGCTCGGTTGAGGTTATTAAATAAATGGGTTAACTAAAGAATGAAATAAAAATTTGTGCTACAATTTTTATTTTCTATTCTATGTAGTTTTAACCTATGCATGGACATTGTAGTGGGGACTACTACATCATAACTTCACTTGGTAGGATATTAGTGAAGTGGGGACCACACAAGCCCCACCCCTACAATTCCATTAAACCTCCCTCTTACAATTTATTGTGTAACATACCCGCTCCCCCAAATTAATGACATGTCCACTCTTGCAATTAATTGGATTGTTAAATGATCTTCAATTAATTTAATTAATTGAATGAGATCTTTTGAATTTCAAATTATTGTTGGGATGTGTGTGTGTGAATAAAATAAGACAAGGTCTTATTTTATTTGTTGGGGATTCGTTGTGTTGAAGAGAGGGGAGAACTCTTGCGGTCTTGAAGGACATCTCCTTCCTTGTTGAAGGACGCGAAGAATGCCAGAGCACCAAGGAAAGAAGACGTGCCGATCTCTCCCTTCTCTGCAACTGGTGTGGGACGACATCCTCTTCTTGGACGCTCTCCAACACCTTCAACGAACCACCCTCGTGATTCCATTTTCCATGACAATCTTCTTTCGACGATTTCTTCGAGGTAGGGGTTTTAAGTTCAAATTTAATGGGTTAAATTTGTGCCTTGTTTGTTGAATTTGTTTTATTTTAATTTGGGATGCCTGTTATCAATTTAACGGGATGAGGTTGGACCTCCCGAACACGGCCGATCCTCCTCCCCCTTGTTGTTATATTCGTTGCGGCTCGAACGAAGGCGGCGCGGTGCAACGACACCGCACAGAAACAAGGAAGAACGTGGCAAAGAAGCGCGGCGTCGTCGCCCCGCGCCGTTGAGTTCGAAAGAAGTTGCGGCCGGAGTGGGGCCGCAACAGAGGAGCGCGACACCATTGCGCCGTGCCGGAGCGTCACGAATGACCGCGGCGGAGGGGCGCGGTGCCGTCGCGTCGCACCGGTCGGACCAAAGCAGCGACCTTTTGGACGCGGCGGAGCGGGGGAGGGCGGCCGGAGCTGTCGGCCGCCGGTGCTCAGGAGGCGGAACCGGCTGGTCCCACACAGCACACTGGCCGGCCTTTACGGCCGGACAGATCCGGAAAACCGGGGGTTTGAACCCCCAGTCAACGCAGTAGGGCAGACCCCCCACGGGTCCACCGTCCAGTTCGAAGGGGGTGGCGGTTCCCCCCCTTCCGCGCTCACGCGACACGCAGCGCCCAGGCCGGGCCGGGCCACGCCCTGATGGGACAGACCTGGAGCTGGGTCGGGTCGACCCGTTTCGGGCCGACCCAGGGGGTCTCGGGTCGGGTCGGTTCGGGCCCAAACCCCCCTAAAAACAGGCTGGTTCGTTCAAATGCTCGTAACTTGGGATACATGCCTCCGATTAACGCACAATCAGTTGCGATGAGATCCTTGGATCGAGACGGTCGTTTCAGCATATTACACTCAAGGTTTCAGAAAACTTTGGGTATGGATGGGTTGGTTCAAACATGAAACCAACCGGGCCTTCGGAGCGTAAACGCTTATAACTTGAGATCCGGACATCCGATTGACGTGCCATAGACTTTGTTGGTTTCTTATTAGTGAGATGGACCTTTTGGATTACTCCACTCGAGGTTTTGGATGCAGTTGGAATACAGTCCGGTTGGTTTTGACTTAAAAACCAACCGGGCCCCTGGAATGAGAAAGCCAATAACTCTTAGACCGGGAGTCCGATTGACGCGCCGTCGGTCACGTTGAGTTCCTGTTGTCGAGACGGAACTTTGGGATACATAAACTCCAGACTATGTGTCAGTTGATTCATCGAACCCCCTCGGATCGTGGAGCAGACCCTCCCAGAATATAGAGTGCAGTGTGCGAAAACCCTAGAGCTGGCTGCGACTGCGACGACGATGACGACTGTACTGAAATCCTTCATGGGTTCGGCAGTGACGACGACTACACTGAAATCCTCCGTGGGTTCAGCAGCGACGACAACCGTACTGAAATCCTCCGTGGGTTCGACGATGATGAATACTGTTCTTGTATCCTTTGTGGGTCCGACAGTACGTGACTATCGTTCCTGTATCCTATGTGGGTCCGACAGTACTACTGTTCTTGTATCCTACGTGGGTCTGGCAGTATTTGACTATGTACTTGTATCCTACGTGGGTCCGGCAGAGTAGCTGGTCTTGTATCCTTTGTGGGTCTGACAGCTTAGCTGGTCTTGTATCCTACGTGGGTCCGACAGCTTAGATGAATCAGTGGCTACATCTGATCATCTCTATCATCTTACGAAGAAGTATACCTGTGTGAGTTGAGTCTTGACTTCAATCATTATCTTCGATATGATTGACTTGCTATCCTAAGTGGATTGGGTTGTGTTATCCTGTGTGGATTGGATTGTGCTATCCTGTGTGGACTAGATCGAACTTGGGCTCAGATGTTGGAGCCGTACTGGAATTGATGACTTAGGTATATGTATGGGCATATACCTAAGTAGAGTTGGTTGTTACTTCATGATTGTATCTTTCCTTTGTTGATTATCCTTTGTGGATTCTGGGAGACCTTCGGGGGTCTCGGGGTCCCTACTGAGTAGCGTATACTCACCCCTGTATGGGATATGCCCGCACTACGTTGTGTTGGATGCAGACGACGGACAATTCTGATTGTGGTTGAGGCTTGTGGAGCAAGTCGGTACCTGGGAGTGGACCACTAGGCGGAACATACATGGAGCGGACGGTTGGACCCAAGGAGCTAAGGAGGCTATCTGTACCCACCCTTCAGGTGGGAATTCCAGTGGACGGCTCGATGTTGCTGCTTTACTTTTAGATGCTTTACTTTCTTTTAGTTGTACTTTACTTTAGTTGGGTTTGTATTCTGGCCCATTTACTTTCCAGCACTTACAGTTGTACCCAGTTTACTTAGTGTTTACTTCATCTTGCTTACTCTATGGTGTTTGTTTACTTTATAAAGGCAATGCCTTCCCTTTTTATCGGGATTTAGGCCTTTGGTGCTAGTCACCCGCCCCTGCCCTATGTAAGGCGGGCTTGGGGTAGTCACGGCACGGGCCCCAAGGACGGGTCGTGACAGGAGTGAAAAAGTAAAATAATAGAAAGGAACTTTAGAGAAGACACTACCTCTTAAAACATGTAACTCCCTTTCATTTGAGCCAAAATGCTTTCTTGAATTGCCTTATACCAACGTTAAGATTCTAAGAAGAATAGAGTGATGTTAGAAGAATATTTGGTTAGAATTTAGATGATCTAAGGGGATTTAGTGGTGTGAGTAAGTGGGTAGAGGTGGTGGACTTTTATAAGAGGGAGGAGAGGCACTTTAGGAAGGTATTGAAAAATTATTTTGTTATAAATTCAATTTTGATTACAAATGAGTCAAAATTATGTTATTTAGAATATAAGATTAATATAAGTCTAAATAAAATTATCCAATAATAATTATACATGTTTTGAATATTTTTTAATCCTTATCTTTTTGATTTAACCCTTTTTTACTCTTACCGTTATTAGGCATTTAACACTTTGAGAACCAAAATAGTTACCAAATCATGAAAAATGTTCAATTAAAAAGTCATTAATAAAATTTTAGACTTATCATAACCATTCTTCTAAATCACATATTTTTAAGAATTTAATATCATTTAATAAACTATTTTATATTATAAGTTATTAATTATGTCAATGTGGGACACTAGTCATACTTGAATTTCTTACAAATTCATAAAAACCTATTTCCTTTGAAAAAGGAATTCACTCAAACCTAATATGTATGTAACACCCCAAGCTTCTACGATACGCTTCTCTTTGAATAATGCAATAGTGTGTGTTGTACGCAACATCGAGTTCTAACACACCACAACCAATCAAACTAGCCGTTATGAATATTAATACCCACCTTTTGAAATTTATAAATTTTATTTTTCAAAATGGAATTCATTTTTGGATTCGGAATATCGAAATTATACAAGGGTGAATTTTTGGTATTTTTCTGAAAAACTTCATTTTTTGATGAATAGTGAAACCACTAAGTGGTAGTTAAAAAAACTGATTTTTTCATAAAACTTAATTTTACCACTTCTGTGAGTGGAATTTCAAAAATCTGAGAAACACGGTTAATATCAATGAGTAAAATGTGGTTCAATGAGATGAAAATAATTTTTGGTGAATAGTAACTTTTTTACTTTTATTTACCACGGTTAAAAGTAAATAGGGTAATTAAGGGTAAAAATGATATTAATATTACCCTAACACATGTCCTAATTCTATTTTAAAAGTGTATCTCGACCAAAAACAACCTTAGGAATAAATTATTATCATTTAGGTCCACTTGGATTAGATTAGGACATTTATTATTATTTAATTCAAAGAAGAGTTAAAAAAGTTAAAATCAAGGTTTATTTACTAAAACATTTTTAATATAGGGTTACACATAAGATAAATTCTATTATAAATATTAATTAGAAATCTAAAAATATTTCCTACACAATGATATTTTATTTATAATTTTTAGACATTAAATAATTTAATTTATTTACGACACAATGAAGATTCAGTAATTACCATAATAGTAAAAAAATAAAATAATTGAAATTATAAATACACAAATAAATATAATTTGAAACTTTTTATTAATTACACTAATTTTCTAGGTTAATATGACATGTTAGGAATTATTTAATTAACGTTTTTTGGAGTAATCATTCTGTTATGATTTTCACAAAAATCAATTTTCCAAATAGTATCAAAATTGACATAAAAGAGTTTTAAAAACAAATGTTATATTATTAATTGATATTCAATTCATAAAAATATAAGGTTTGGCCAAGAGACTTATATCATGATAGGTTTATCATTAATGGACCACTTGGGGGTGTCTTAGAGGTATATAGTAAGTTTATTAACTATATAATATAAAAATACAAAGTGACATGGTAAGTGTCAAACTAATTAACTAAGAGTTTAAACTAAAAGATAAGGTTAATATAATGACCCAAACCAATATAAATTTTATTGGTTGAGTGGTTTTCGACCCATCCCCAAATTAAAATTTAAGTAATACACTTTAGAGCCATTATAAACCGAATATGAATTTATTATAAAATAATATTTCTAGTTTTTCCAAAGGTGCCCCTCACCCCTCTTAAAAAAGGGCACTCCACCTTCTCATTAATTCACACCTTAAAAGCCTTTTGGTTCAGAAAAAACCTGCCCAAATACTGTCTCAACATTCTTCAATTCATCCTAGAGGCATTCCTTTAGTCATAAATCCAACCTAAGGATCCCTTTTGATCAAATCAAAAGGAAGAACCCGAAGAAGAGGTAATGATTTCACGACCCCTTTTCAAGTTCCTTTCTTCTTCCACTTCTTCTATCTTTATTATTAACATTCTAAAATAATAAATCCAGTATATTATATATACTTTGGTGTTATTATAAACATTTTAAAACCATATTTCAGTATTCTATCCATCCTTTTAATGACATGTCACCATACGTGTGTACGTACGGCTTACCGTCTCCACGTCGTGGTGTAATTGTTATTCAAAACATTATTATTTGGATGGTTATAATAATGATGTCTAATTAATGTAAATAATAAATATAACTTGATAATGATTCTTTATATATGATATAACATCCAATTAAATATTATTTTAATATCAAAAGAATGATATTGTCACTCGTACGTATGTACGGACTACCGTCTCCACGAACGCGATGAGATTCATTCTCCATCGTATCCATTCAAGTCTAATTCTCATTTTAAGATTAATAATAATGTTTAAGGACTTAATATAATTCTGGATATGAATAGGATACAACCTATACATAACAAACATGACTTACATAACAAAACATATAAAAGAAAATGTGTAAGTTAACACCCGAAACGACGATAATTCTAAAATATTATTAACAAAGCAATGTAAAAAGATCATATATGATATCATATTAATATATATGATTATTGTATAATTTAATAAAAATTATTTCACCATTATATAGGAGGTTAAACTACCCCAACCAAGGAAAAGTACAAGTTAAGGGTTTATTTCACAATCTCTTCATTATCCGAGGTTGTTTATACGTAATAATCTGCTGGGACTTATTTATCATCCACATCCATGTTTCTTAAAAATGTATTTCAAAACATTTTTACTATTTACTAGAATATGGGATAAAGTCATTTATACCCTTATTGACTTTTATAAGTGGTTTATAAAGGAATATTTCTGTCATTTTCCAAACAAGGTCATTTTTAACCTTTTCGACAGAATTAAGGTAAGAATGTTTTTTTAACTTATACAACGGGTGAGGCTATTTTACACCGTTATAAAATTGTCTAAGCTTCCCTTACAAGCTTATAATATTATTTTCAAAGATAATGTTTTATTTTATATATGAATCTTAAATGATTTCAAAATAGAAAGAGATATTTCTCTAAAAAGAGTTTTGATTTCATCTATGTCAACATCCTTTGATAGGTTTTATGATTATATGAAGTTGATTTATTATGATACAAAACTTATATATTGTATTAAAGGTTTTCTGATATGTTTGACTGTGGATGTGTTATTTTTATTCCATTCATGGTTTATGAATGAAGTATTTACATTTTGTATGCTAGTTTTATTATGAATGTTTATGTTATGTTTAAACCTTTTCATATGGGAATGCATTGGACTTAATATGTGATGGGTGGAGCCTGCTATAGCTCCGCGATGCATCGGTAGGTCTCATGAGACAAACTAGTGTCTTGGCACAAGGTCTTGAAAAAATATTATTTGTAGTCTTGGCACGAGGCCTTGACTATGTGGTTATGATAGTCTGGCATTATGCATTCCATCATTATGAAAGTGGTTATTGATATTGCATGTGATTATTCGATTAGTAGAATATACATGTGAATAAATAATGGCTTTATTTCATTTTATTTTTTCCATACTATGTTGAAGTTCAAGTTTAAAAGGCTTTTGTTTTAGTTATACATTGCCTTAAATGTTTATTCTTATTTATGAAAGTTCCGCTATATTGTTATCCTTATTGGGCATTTGAGCTCACCCCTTTTCTATGTTTTATTTTTCCCAGGATGTGAAGAAGTAATTTATGAATGACCTGCAGGGATAGTATGAGGGGATAAGAGTGTGGACTATGGAGACTATATTGTTTTAGTTTTCATTTTATGATGTAATGTAAACTTTATTAATTTATCTAGTTATTCCAAGGCTACTAAACTAATCGGTCTTTCGAGACTTGATATTTCTTGTGATCATGCCAATGTTATGTAATAATGCACCGACTCTGGGTAACTGGGGTTGGGGTATTACAGTTGGTATCAGAGGAAGTTTAGTACAAACCTTGGAAGCTAGATTTAGATAAACTCTGATTAGAGCACATATACCTAAGATGGACTTTGGGGATTTGTATAGAAGAACTTCCTAGAATTTTGGTATTGTAGAGATTTTTTGAGTTTTCCGAGCAATACATCCCTTTCTAGATACGAGCGGGTAGAGGCAGCTCTGGCACAGATGTACCTAGGGGTAAAACCTGAAAACACTGCTTTGAGCTAGACTCGAACGGGAATTGGTGCACGACAACGGGCCTTACGGCACTCTTGGTTACGCCACTCCTAGGGGATATGCTTAGGATAACTCTCATTTTCTTTACAAATCATTATGAAGGGTTTATGAGTATATAATTCCTCAAAGAAAACATTTTTGTGATTATGGATTATATCCATAAATAGTTCAATTTATGTTAAGTTTTTTATAAGTATAGAATTATGTATTTTGATTCATAAACTGATCTAGTTTATGCCATTGTTTAGAAATGAAACCTAGTGGAAGAAATGGAAACCGTATCAATGCACGCACTCCATGTAGGGATTTCCCTCCTGCTCAAGATAATTATAGTGGAGCTAGTGATGCAACTGGTGCGAATCAACTAATCACCATACTGGGACAACTCACTCAGGTTATGAATAATAACCTTACCCGTATGGAGCACCCTGATCCACAACGTGGAGGATTAATGTTTGATCGATTCATGAGGAAGAAACCACCAACATTCAATGGGAGTACAAATCCATTAGTTGCTGAGCAATGGATAAGTTTCGTAGAGAAAATATTTCAGGCTTTGGGAAGTAGTGAAAGGGAAAAAGTTATCATGGCAGTTTACCGTCTCACTGGAGATGCTGATCAATGATGTTCATTGATTCAAAACACGAAGGAAGATGAAGAAGTATAAAATATGGAATGGAGGGAGTTCAAATATCTGTTTTTAGAAAAATACTTTCCTTGTGACCATCGAGCAGATATGGAAAGGTAATTTCTGAGTCTGAGACAAAAGGAGGATGATAATGTCTCAAAGTATGAGGCAAACTTTACAAGGTTAGCAAGGTATGCTGGAGATTATATACGTAACCCAAAAAGTAAGATTAATCGTTTCTTTGATGGGTTAAAAACATTTCTCCATTGAGGATTAGTCTCAAAATCCTTTTCATCGTACGAATATATTGTCTCATGTGCTATCAAGATAGAGAAAGAATCCTCTAAGTCATATGACTTTAAAGAAAAGAAAGAGAAGAAGAGATCTGATGATCAATCTTGGAATGGAAATAAAGGGAATAAGGGAAAAGTTGAATATCCATCCTGTAGTAAATGTGGGAAGAAACACCCTGGTACTTGCTTAAAAGAAATGGGAGTCTGTTACAAGTGTGGTGAAAAGGCCACCAAGATCGTGATTGCAAGGGGAAGAAGGAATCTACCGATGTCAAATGCTACAATTGCAGGGAGATGGGACATTATGAAAATGAATGTACTAAGCATCAAGGGAACTTACCTCAGAAAAGGCCAAGGGATCAAGGCCAAGATTAGCTATCACTACTGCTGAGGTAGAAGCTCCAAAAGACATGGTGGCAGGTAATTTAATGGTTTCCTCAAGTTTAGCAAATGCATTATTTGATTCTAGATCATCGCATTGTTTTATATCTTCCTAGTTTGCTAAGAAAATTATATATTTCCAATTTGATTTAACAAGGGAGTTGTCAGTTAAAACTCCTAAGGGAAGTATCATTGCAACAAATTTTTGTGAATTAGTCCCCATTAGAGCACATAAATGTTCTTTATATGTTGATCTCATCGTCATACCTATGATTGAGTTTGATATAATCCTCAGTATGGACTGGCTTTCGAACCATGATGCGAAGATTTATTGTAAGAAGAAGGAGGTTACAATTTTTGATGATGATGATAAGGAACACCTTATCTTTAGAGAAGAATCGTCACCACCTAATTCTTATATAGATCCACCCCAGTAGCTCAACTAAATTCAATTATTGGAGAGGAAGAGAATGAAATGACTGTGGGTGAGGAAAGAAATGTTCAAATAGAGGATGTACCTGTTGTGAAAAAATATGTAGATGTGTTTCCAGAAGATTTACCTGGACATAATCTAGAATGAGAAGTTCAATTTTCTATTGATTTAATTCCTGGATCAAGGCCTATATTGAAGACACCTTATAGAATGGACACTATATAATTAGTTGAACTAAAGAAAAAACTCGAGGAATTGAGTAATAAGGGATTTATTTGAGCTAGTGTTTCTCCACGGGGAGCCCCTATCCTTTTTGTTAAGAAGAAAGATGGATCTATGAGGTTATGTATCGACTACAGAGAAATAAATGCTATAACAATAAAGAACAAGTATCCCTTAACTTTCATTGATGATTTATTTGACCAACTGCATGGAGATCAATACATTTCAAAGACTGACCTTTGATCTGGATACCATCGGTTGTGTGTGAAGAAGGATGACATTCCGAAGACATCATTTCTAACCAGGTACGGGCATTACGAGTTTACAGTAATGCCTTTTGGATTAACTAATGCACCCTCTGTATTCATGGATATGATGAATAGAGTTTTCAAGGAATATCTTGATGAATTTTTGGTTGTATTTATTGATGATATCTTGGTATACTCCAAAAGCTATGAACATAATGAAAATCACTTGCGCATTATCCTGAAGGCTCTGAGAAGACATGAATTATATGGGAAGTTTAGCAAGTGTGAATTCTGGCTTCAGGAGATATCTTTTCTTGTACATATTGTCTCTAAAGATGGAATATCTGTTGATACTTCTAAGACCAAGTCAATCCAAGAATGGACAACACCTACAAGTATAACGGAGGTACACAGTTTTATTGGTTTAGCAGGTTATTATCGATGTTTCGTCCAGAATTTTGCCAGGTTGGCTAACCCATTAACAAAGCTCACACATAAAGGGGTTAAATTTGTTTGGACAAAAGAGTGTGAAGAATGTTTCGAAGAACTAAAGAGAATATTAGTAAATTATCCTATATCGACTCTACCATCGGGGAATGATGGGTTTGTTATTTATAGTGATGCATCGAAGAAAGGACTTGGTTGTGTCCTTATGCAGAATGATAGGGTTATTGCCTATGCATCACGACAGTTGAAAATTCATGAACAAAACTATCCTACTAATGATCTCGAGTTAGAAGCTATGATCTTTTCTTTGAAGATTTGTAGGCACTACCTATATGGTGAAAAATGTGAGATTTATACTAATCACAAGAGTATGAGGTATATTTTCTCACAAAAAGAACTCAACATGAGGCAACGTGGGAACCCGAGGAACTTATGATGAAGAACCACCCGAGTCTTTTCATGCGGTAGTATTCTAGAAATTTCGAGGATGAAATTATTTGAAGGAGGGGAGAATGTAACACTCCAAGTTTCTACGGTACACTTCTCTTTGAATAATGCAATAGCGTGTGTTGTACGCAACATCGAGTTCTAACACACCACAACCAATCAAAATAAACGTTATGAATAGTAATACCCACTTTTTGAAATTTATAAATTTTATTTTTCAAAATGGACTTCATTTTTGGATTCGGAATATTGAAATTAGCCTAGGGTGAATTTTTGGTATTTTGCTGAAAAACTTCATTTTTTGATGAATAGTGAAACCACTAAGTGGTAGTTAAAAAAACTGAATTTTTCTTAAAACTTAATTTTACCGCTTCTGTGAGTGGAATTTTGAAAATCTGAGAGACACGATTAATATCAAGGAGCAAAATGTGGTTCAATGATATGAAACTATTTTTTGGTGAATAGTAAATTTTTACTTTTATTTACCACGGTTAAAAGTAAATAGGGTAATTAATGGTAAAAATGATATTAATATTACCCTAACACATGTCCTAATTCTATTGGACAAGTGTATCTCGACCAAAAACAACCTTATTAATAAAATATTATCATTTATGTCCACTTGGATTAGATTAGGACATTTATTATTATTTAATTCAAAGAAGAGTTAAAAGAGTTAAAATTAAGGTTTATTTACTAAAACATTTTTATTTTAGGGTTACACATAAGATAAATTTGATTATAAATATTCATTAGAAATATAAAAATATTCCCTACATAATTATATTTTATTTATAATTTTTAGACATTAAGTGATTTAATTTATTTATGACACAATGATGATGCAGTAATTACCATAATAGTAAAAAATTAAAATAATTGATATTATAAATACCCAAATAAATATAATTTGATACTTTTTATGAATTACACTAATTTTATAGGTTAATATGACATTTTTTTAATTATTTAATTAACTTTGTTCGAAGTAATCATTCTGTTATGATTTTCACAAAAATCAATTTTTCAAATAGAATCAAAATTGACATAAAAGAGTTTTTAAAACAAATTTTATATTATTAATTGATATTCAATTTTTAAAAATATAAGGTTCGGCCAAGAGACTTATATCATGATAGGTGTATCATTAATGGACCACTTGGGGGTCCCTTGGAGGTATATAGTAATTTTATTAACTATATAATATAAAAATTCAAAGTGACATGGTAAGTGTCAAACTAATTAACTAAGAGTTAAAACTAAAAGATAAGGTTAATATAATGACCCAAACCTGTCTAAATTCAATTGGTTGAGTGGTTTTAGACCCATAACCACCTTAAACTTTAAATAATCCACTTTTGAGCCATTATAAACTGAATATGAATTTATTGTAAAATAATATTTCTTGCTTTTCCAAAAGTGCCCCTCACCCCTCTTAAAAAAGGGCACTCACCCTTCTCATTAATTCACACCTTAAAAGCATTTTGGTTCGTCAAAACCCTGCCAAAATACTCTCTCAACATTCCTAACTTCATTCTAGAGGCCTTCATTTTGTCATAAAGCCAAACTAAGGAGCCCTTTTGATCAAATCAAAAGGAAGAACCTGAAGAAGAGGTAATGATTTCACCACCCCTTTTCAAGTTCCTTTCTTCTTCCACTTCTTCTATCTCTGTTATTACCATTCTAAAATAATAAATCCAGTATATTATATATACTTTGATGTTATTATAAACATGGTACAACCATATTTCAGTATTCTATCCATCCTTTGAATGACATGTCAACATACGTGCGTACGTACGGCTTACTGTCTCCACGTCGTGGTGTAATTGTTATTCAAAACATTATTATTTGGATGGTTATAATAATGATGTGTAATTCATGTAAATAATAAATATAACTTGATAATTATTCTGTATATATGATATACCATCCAATTAAATATTATTTTAATATCAAAATAATGATATTGTCGCTCGTGCGTACGTACGGACTACCGTCTCCACGAACGCAATAAGATTCATCATCCATCGTATCCATTCAAGTATAATTCTCATTTGGAGATTAATAATAATGTTTAAGGACTTAATATCATTCTGGATATGAATAATATACAACCTATCCATAACAAACATGGCTTACATAATGAAACATATAAAAGAAAATGAGTAAGTTAACACCCGAAACGACGATAATTCTAAAATATTATTAAAAAGCAATGTTAAAAGATCATATATGATATCATATTAATATATATGATTCTTTTATAATTTAATAACAATTATTTCACCATTATATTGGAGGTTAAACTACCCCAACCAAGTAAAAGTACAAGGTAAGGGTTTATTTCGCAATCTCTTCATTATCCGAGGTTGTTTATACGTAATAATCTACTGGGACTTCTTTATCATCCACATCCATGTTTCTTAAAAATGTATTTAAAAACATTTTTACTATTTACTAGAATATGGTTTAAAGTCATTTATACCCTTTTTGACTTTTATAAGTTGTTTATAAAGGAATATTTCCTTCATTTTCCAAACAAGGTCCTTTTTAACCTTTTCGACAGAATTAAGGTAAGAATGTTTTTTTAACTGATATGGCGGGTGCCGCTATTTTACGCCATTATAAAATCATCGAAGATTCTCTTACAAGCTTATAAGAATATTTTCAAAAAATTGTTTTATTTTATATATGACTCTTAAATGATTTCAAAATAGAAAGAGATATTTCTCTAAAAAGAGTTTTGATTTCATCTATGTCAACATCCTTTGATGGATTTTACGCTTATTTGAAGTTGATTTATTATGATACAAAACTTCTATATTGTATTGAAGGTTTTGTGATATGTTTGACTGTGGATGTGTTATTTTTATACCATTCATGGTTTATAGATGAAGTATTTACATTTTGTATGCTAGTTTTATTATGAATGTTTATGTTATGTTTAAACCTTTTCATATGGGAATGCATTGGACTTAATATGTGACGGGTGGAGCCCGCTATAGCTCCTCGATGCATCGGTAGGTCTAATGAGACAAACTAGTGTCTTGGCACAAGGCCTTTACAAAATCTTATTTGTAGTCTTGGAATGAGGCCTTGGCTATGTGGTTATGATAGTCTGGAATTATGCATTCCATCATTATGAAAGTGGTTATTGATATTGCATGTGATTATTTGATTAGTAGAATATCTTTGTGAATAAGTAAATGAAATTATTTCATTTTATTTTTGCCATACTATGTTGAAGTTCAAGTTTAAAAGGCTTTTGTTTTAGTTATACATTGCCTTAAATGTTTATTCTTATTTATGAACGTTTCCTCTATATTGTTGTTCTTACTGGGATTTTGAGCTCACCCCTTTTCTATGTTTTATTTTTCCCAGGATGTGAAGAAGTAATTTATGAATGACCTACAGGGATAGTATGAGGGGATAAGAGTGTGTACTTTGGAGACTATATTATTATAGTTTTCATTTTATGATTTAATGTAAACTTTATTAATGTATCTAGTTATTCCAAGGCTACTAAACTAATCGGTCTTTCGAGACTTGATCTTTCTTGTGATCATGCCAATGTTATGTAATAATGCACCGACTCTGGGTAACTGGGGTCAGGGCGTTACAATGTAAATATCATCTAGAAAATTTGTTTATGACATAAAAAAAACCAAATTAAATTTATTTTAGCTTTTATAATGTCATTTATTTGAATCCTTTATTGATGAAGGAATCCCTGCATCATCATTGTATCATGATTAAATTTATTTATTTAATGTCTAAAAATTATAAATGAAAGATCATGATATATAAAATATTTTTATCTTTTTAATGACTATTTATATAAGAATAGATCTCTTATATAACCCCATATATTTTTTTTAATAAAATATACATGTTTATGTTATATTTTTATTTACTTTAAATTAATTTTTATAAAATGTCATTTTCACATTCAAGTGGCTTTATGGGGTCAAAAAATATGCCTATGTATGAAAATGGTCAGAAATATATCATAAAATAGGATTAGGGAATGTGTTAGGGTATTTTAATACTATTATAATATTATTTTTACCCTTATTCACTAGATTTACCCTTTAACCATGGTAAATAAAATAATTACTGAAGTTACTATTCATAATGTCCAAAAATAAAAGGTACATATTTAAACAATTTGGAACTTATAATTATAAATATGGAATCTATTTTTCAAAATTCAAAACACATAATTTGTAGTAATTTATTTAAAATTAATTCCCGTTGTCAAAACCAAAATGCATGTTTTTAAGATTTAATAACTATCAAAAGATTGACATGTGTTTATGTTCAATTTAAAATTGAAATTACTTTAGTTAACCAACATTAGATTAAATTATAAAAATATAATCCAATTAAACTTTAAAACTTATGAAATTTACAATCTAACTATATAAATAAATTAGACGAAAAGGAATTTTTAACTTAAAATGCGGTATTTTTCTCTATTCATTAAAAAGTGAACTTTTTCATAAATTTACCCAAAATTTATCCAAAGTAAATTTTTATGTCCTAATTTGATAGAATAAGTTTATTTTGTAAAATATAACATATAAAATTAAAAAAAAATATATTTAAAAAGGGTTCTCCATCAAAAGGCGGTAAACCAACATTTTAAAAATATTAGAGTATTTCATGATTAAAATATGATTCATTCTTATTTTAAGCCTCTAAAATTTATTGGATAAATTTAAAGAAATTTAAAAAATATTTATAATCATATTATAGTTAGCTGTGTTCATTCCCACTAATACAACGACTAAGCGTTAACTACCATTTAAAATAATAATAATAATATATTATTTTTTCGTATAACTCAAAGTTGTGTGCAACGTAATATTTCAAAGAACCCCTATTGTTGCGTGTTGAGTACTCTATCAGAAAAATAGTCCCTTTTAATGTAAAATTAATATCTTATTCATAAATATTAATAGAAAATAAAAAGTATTATTCTATAAATACCTGGGGCGTTACAAACACAATCAAATTTAATTTTTGACTACTCATGTAGAAAATACCTTCAGTACATAACGATGTTATAAATATTAGGGAATATTAGGAGCTTGATGATTAAAATACAGAATTATTTTGTGATCAATATCATGTTGATGAAAAAAATTACACAATATCACATTGGTGACTAAAATTTTCCATGTAAGTATAAGGGTATAAAATTTGATCTTGGATGGAATCAATGTAGCCTAGATATTGACCCCAATAAGTCCATGTTCATTAGTTATGTTGGGTTAAAAAAGAGGATGAATATCAATTGATAAAGATTCTTAGTTCCATGTCCTTCCTATAATGAAGGAAATATTTTGTGAAGATATAAAGGTAATATTATAATATATTTTCTATTTTGTCAAAAAATTATATAATGAAACGTTGATTTAATTTTCTTTATTACTTAAATAGTTAATTTATATTAGATCATTTACATAACAAATATGTCTTAATGGCCACTGGATAATCCAATAGAGGTTTCCATACTATTCTAACCAGGGTTTATCTTAGGTATGTTGAGGGGAAAGTAAAGACCCACCCACCAGTTACTTATGAAAACATTATAAATCAGGAAACATGGAGTACCCTTATTAGTAACTATGATGAGAAATCATTTTAAGTGTATTTTAGTGGATAATATATTATTTTACATTATTTGAATTATCTAATTTGATTAAAAATTGTTAATTTATGAAACAACAAAAGAGTATGAAAAATAAACAATGTGCATTAAAACCAATGTACCCCTATCCCAAAGTAAGGTTGGGGTATATTTCACTAGAAAATAAATTAGTATGTATTTTAAATCAACAATAAATGTTTTATGTGATATGAAATAACATATGCTCCTTTTTTATATACAGATTGATGAATCAAAATCTGAATCCACTTCCATCCCACGTCATGTATTATGGAAGGAGGCCCATGTAAATAAAGTGGGTAAACTAGTTGATTAAAATTCAAAAATAGTATGGGAAACATGTTTAAGTATCACATGATAGTAATTATTTATGTTTTATAATAGTATTATATAAAAATATCTATTTATGTTCATATGATTTTTATACGGTTTAGAAATAAGAATATCTAGTGACCATACTATAACAAAAACTACTTTTAGTAGCTTTGAAGTAGTCAAAACAATATGGTCATGTTAAAGGTGTAGGTTTTGGAGTGTCTCCTCAAGTATATTTTATTAAGAAAAAACTAAAATAGGATACATATCATGTGATGAATGAATTTTAAGCACAAATAGATTTTTTGAAAGATATTATTGGCTGGTCTGATTTGGAAGACCAATATATACGAAAGGATCAAAGAAAACTGATGGTGGAATAAATATCAACACATGAACAATCTAATGATCCCACCAGATTTGAGGATAGTCAATCCCCTCAACTGCATAACTTACCAGAGGTAATAAATTTTTTCATTAATATTTATCCTAAATGTGAATCAAACAACTTCTGATAACTTTATAATATTAAAATTCTATAGGATAAAGATGTATATTATTTCTATATATAAATACCCATGCACCTCTTTGTTGTGAGGGGTATGGTGTATAATATCCTAGGAGTCATGATACACTATAATGAACTCCAAAAATATCACATGATGGGGATTGAGGTATATCAAGAGTAGAGTGCTTATTTTAATATTCCACTTGATAATACAGATATTAAAATGGTCATTGATTCTATTGGAACATTTATAGCTTAGACATATAATCCTATAAAGATACATGAGGTATTTCCTTAACAAATTTTTTCAAATGAAAAACCTATAATAGTTGATGAAAAAAGGTTTAAAGTGAGGTATAATATTATAGAATTATAAAACAATGGGAATAAAGTTTTAATCAAGACAATCTAGTGAATTAACCAAGAAAACCAAAAGACATTCCGAGAGTACCTTCTCCCCACCAGTTCCATTGAAACATATATTATCATTACAACTTCATGTAGAAAACACATTCAAATATGGAGACATATCCTAAATTCCATATGAAGAATAAATATTTAGAATTATCATTACAATAATAGTTGTTCTAGATTGTATAAATAAGATTATGAATTTTGAATGGATGGTAGTCTTAGTTGTGAATACATATTTAAGGTATATTTTCAAAATACATCTATCAAAAAAATAATCTAAAATGTTTATTAAAGTTAATAACTACTCATATTTTCTACAAGAATTTATATTATTACTATATAAAGGGAAAACCCTACGAATGATGATTTGGATTCATTAATCCCCTTGTCGTTTCTAAGGATGAAATTAAATCAGGGTCAAAAGAAATTGACCAGAAAAAAAAGTTGTGATAAATGAGGTGTTTGAGAATAAAATAATAAAAGGAAAACACTTTTTAATGCCTAAAATATATGGTTAAATTTTTTCAATCTAATCATATACAATATATATATATATATATATATTTTCATTACATATTTGTTTTTATTTTTTGGTAAGTACTAGATGTTGAGCATAATCAATAAGGATACACCAAATATTTATTTTTTTGGATCCAAGGAATTTTTACCTATCAAAATGTCCACACATGTTGTGTATTATGAATTTTTAATGCACTGTAATTAGGATTTTATAGGTAAACTTTGAATTATATGTTTCAGTATATGATTAAACAAGAATTTTGTTATGGTATGATGATTTCTAAATATAGGCTAAATCATGTGTGAAGTCAGTGAAAGATTATAAAAATCCTATGGATTACTTAAAATGGGAAAAATTAAGGTATATATAGAAATATTTAACTATAAAAATATATTCAAAGAAATTTACTTATTTTGGTCAATGTTTCTATAGTTTCTAAAGCAAGATAATAACAATGATTGTGGATATTATGTTTTCAAATTTATGAAAGATATCATAAACCACTAAGATACTAGAATCCATGAATAGTTAATTTCCAAAGGTAATTATAATTTCATTAAAAATATTTCTTAATCATTTGTTTGTCTATATTTTCTCAGTTCTACCAAGATTGTCGACAATCTATGTAATAAAAAAAGAAGTAATTTTTTAGAGATGAGTAGGAAGTGTACATGGTGTTGGAATGTTTAACAACATCAAATTTTTGTTGTTAGCTACTATTTTTATGATATATTATGGGATATATACTTAGAAATATATTTTGGTTGTGAAGCATTAGTATCATAATGCTAATATATTAGTTTTTATCTTTTTCTCAAGGATAAGTATAATGGAGGAAATCAATTTTATTAAAAATGAAGGTGTAGAATATATGGTATCATAATTTATACATATATAGTGAAGAGGTGACTTACTAATACTTATTTAGTTAATTTTGTCATCATTTTCTCTATTTTTTATCTAATTTCCTTTTTTTATTTGATACTTATTTTGTTAAATTTACATATTTTTTCAAAACACATGTCACATGCTCAAAACAGAGAATATGAGCTAAAATTGTATTCAAAATTTAGGAAAATGATCTATAATTCTTTTTTAATGTATAGGATTGGACCACATGATAATCTGAAACATGATGTGGAAAGTATGCCTTGAAGTATTTGTTTTCAATATAAAAGTGTAATTTTAGTTTAAAACCCACATCACATAGCCAAAATCAAGAAAACAAGCTAGGATTATTTTCAAACTTTAGAAAAAAACTACATAATTCATTTTTCACATGTAAGAATTTACCACACATCAATATGAAAACTGATGTGGTTGGTATGATTTGAGGTATGTGTTTTCAAAAAAATACTGTCATTTTAGTTGAAAACATACATCAAATAGCCAAAACTGAGAAAACAACCTCAAATTGTTTTAAAATTTTAGGTAGATACTCCATAATATATTTGTGTCATGTAAGAATCAACCACATGTCAATCTATCACATGATGTGGTCAGTATGACTTGTAGTGCATGTTTTCAATATAAAAGTGTTATTTTTTGTTTAAAACACATATCCAATAGCCAAAACTGACAAAATAGAATTGAATTGTTTTTAAACATTAGGAAAAAAATCCATAATTTATTTTCATGTGTATTAATTGATTGAACATAAATTTGAGATACGATGTGGTCTATATGAACCAAAGAGCATGTTTTCAATAGAAAGGTACCATTTTAGTTTAAAACTCACATAAAATGGGAAATCCAAGAAAACGATTTTGAATTGTTTTCAAACATTAAGAAAATGATACATAATTTATTTTTCATGAGTAAGAATTTACTGTACATAAATCTAAGACACTATGTAGTCGGTTTGACCTAAAGTGTGTGTTTTTAATAGAAATATAGTATTTTAGTTTTAGAAACACATTAAATAGAAAAAACCAATAAAAATATATTATATTGTTTAAAACTTTATTAAAATGATATGTAACTCATTATAGATGTGTAGGAATTAAAAACAAATCAATTATACATATGATGTGGTTGATATAACCCAAATTGAATGTTTTCAATAAAAATATTCCATTTTAGTTTAAACACACATTAAATAACCAAAATTGATAAAATAAGATCAGATTAGTTTCAAACTTTAAAAAAACGATCCATAATTCAATTTTTATATGTAGTAATTGAATGTACATCAATATGAGACATGATGTAGTCTATACAACCGAAATTACATGTTTTCAATAGAAATGTTCCATTTTCGTTTTAAAACACACATCACATAGAAAAAATATAGAGAATGAGATCAGATTGTTTTCAAACATTAGTTTAAAGATCCATAGTTTATTTTTCATGTGTAGAAATTGACTACACATTAATAAAAATTATTATGTGGTTGATATGACTTGTAGTGAATGTTTTCCATACACAAGTGACATTTTAGTTTAAAACACACACCAATAGAAAAAACTGAGAAAATATTCTCATATTATTTTAAAATTCATTAAAATGATCCATAATTAATTTATTACTTATAGTATTTGACTATAAATCAATATGACACATGATGTGGTCAATATTAATTGAAGTGTGCGTTTTCAATACAAAAGTTCCATTTATCTTTAAACACACATCAAATAGACAAAAATAAGAAAATGAGATCTGTTTGTTTTTATATTTTATTAAATCAATCTATAATATATTTATTATGTGTGGGAATTGACCGCATGTTAATTCGGTACATGATGTGGTCGATATGACTCAGAGTGCGTGTTCTCAATATAAAAGTGTCCTTTTAGTTTAAAACACATACCACATAGCCAAAATTTAGAAAAAAATATCAGATTGTTTTCTAATTTTAGGAAAAATATCCATAATATATTTATAAAATATAGGAACTAACTACACATCAATATGACACACGATGTGGTCAATATGATTTGAAGTGTGTATTTTCAATATAAAAGTTCCATTTTAGTTTAAAACACAAATCAAATAGGCAAAACCAAGAAAAATAGATTATATATTTTTTTTCAAATTTTAGGAAAATGATTAATAATATATTTTTGACATGTACTAATTGACCCCATGTTAATTAGACACATGATGTGGTTGGTATGAATTTAAGTACATGTTTTCAATATTGAAGTGTCATTTTAGTTTAAAACGCATATCACATAGCCAAAAAATGAGAAAAAGAGCACATAATTTTTTAAACATTAGGAAAAAAATTCACAATATATTTCAAACATATTAGAACTGGCTACACATCAATCCAACTCATTATGTGTCCAGTCTTACTCATAGTTAATTTTTTCAATATAAAAGTGTCATTTTATTTTAAAACATGTATCACATATCCAAAACCAATAAAATGAGTTTGGAGTATTTTAAAATTTTAGGAAAATTATCCATAAAATATTTCTAGAATTTCAGAATTGATTTCATTTTTATCCGACACACAATGTGGTCGGTATGAATCCAAGTACGTGTTTTCAATATAGAAGTTTCATTTTAGTTCAAAACATGTATCACATAGAAAAAATTAATAAAACGAGTTAGATTTGTTTTCACGAATAAGGAAAAATCTATATTATATTTATGACTTGTAATAATTTTCCACACATCAATTTGACACATGATGTGGTGAGTATGACTCAACGTACTAGTTTTTAATATAAGTTTCATTTTAGTTTAAAACGCATGTCATATAGTCAAAACTAAGAAAAAAATATCATATTGTTTTTAAAATTTAAGAAAACAATCCATAATTCATCTGTGACATGTAGTAATTTACTATACGTCAATCCGACATACGATGTGGTCGGTATGAATCAAAGTGCGTGTTTTCAATATAATCATATTTTTAGTTTAAAAGGAATATCACATATCCAAAACAAACCAAATGAGATTTAATTATTTTAAAACTTCATGAAAATGATCCATAATTCATTTGTAACTTTTAAGAATATACTGCACATCAATCTTCCACACAATGTGGTAAGTACGACTTGAAGTGTGTGTTTTCAACGTAAGTGTCATTTTAGTTTGAAAGATACCTTACATAGGAAAAATAGATCAAACGAAATTAAATTTTATTCAAAATTTATTAAAATGATCCATAATATATTAATTATTTGTAAGAATCAACCACACGCTAAGACGACACACAATTAACTTATAATATCATTATTATATATAGTAATTAACAATATATTTTATCATATATAGATTATATAACATTAAAATTATAGTTTGTTTATTTTTTATATAATTTTATTAAAATAAAAATTGGTTTTATTGTAAGGACATAATTTTATATAAGGGTTTATAGTTTAAAATAGTATGGTAGCTGTGATTTTGTATATGGGTTGTAATTTTTTTAGTAAATTTTAAATATGACATTAATGTGAATATTTTGTATGTAAATTTTGAATTGAAATGATAGTGAAATGTTTTATTTTTATAGAAATATAGTTTATTCTATATTACTATTAAATTTTATGTATTATGATTGTTTTTTATTTTACAAGGCTTCTGCATGGATATTGTAGGGTTGCAGCCGAAATGGCCTTTATCAGTGCTAGATAAAGAAATGATAAAGGGTCCCTTTATTAGTGTTTTTATAAGATGGAAAAAGGGTCTATTTATCCACGCTTTATCTAGGCCTAATAAAGGTTCAGTTTATTAGAAATCCAAATAGTGATGATAAAGGGACATTTTATCAGTGATAAATAAAGGGATGATAAAGATGCCATTTACCAGCACTTCCAAAAATCACTGATCAAGGTTCCCTTAATCAGTGTTTTTTATAAAACTAATAAAGTCCATGGTCTTTTAATATCAATTTTATTTTCAGAACATTTAGGTGATGAAAAACATCATTTTTAGATTTTTTTAAAAGCACATTCTCTAGTATCGATCATAAAACATGAAATCTTTCATTTTGATCATCACACTGATAAAAATATTATTTTCACCCATATAAAAAACATTTACATATATCACAATATCCAATATATTTAAAACACTTTTTGAAAATTCCCAAAACATCAAGAATAATGGTTTTTGTTTTAAAAAACACATGAGATGTTTTAATATAATCCAAACATAAATTAATGGTTATGGATATGGGAAAAAATGTTTATGTTTTATATGTTAAAATTCAACATTCCTTTTTATTTTTTGTCAAAACCATCTGTATAAATATGTAAAAATATTTCCGTTGAAAAAATTTGAAAGAAATTAAAAAGTGGAATAAAATTTACTTTATAGTTAATTTATTTCTATATAAATACATCTAGAAAATAATTTCAATAATATGGACACAGAAGAAAAAAAGTTATAAAATAAATCTTTAAAACATTTAATGTCAGGGTTTTAAGGTAAAATCTTCCTTACATTGAGTTCAAATCATCATAAATGTTATTTAAATTAAAAAATTATAAACTTATATTGATTATTTACTTTCTTAAGTACCTTTTTAGGATTATTATTACATTTATTTTATTTATTACTATGTTATATACACATACTTAATCAATTAAGTTCAAGTTAGATGTTTTGATGTTATTTGGATCATATGCCCAAAATGAATTTGGTAAGTTACTATGGTTAAAGAGGTAATTAATTCTTAATATAAAAAATAATAATGATGAAATAATTATAATTTTTATACATTAATAATAATTTTATAATAAACCATTAAATATGGTTAAAAAAATGAATTATATTACAATTATAGAGATGATAGTCTATACATACACATGATTAACATTTTCATTTATCAAATAACATGAGAAAAATATGGTGAGTATCAAATTATATTTACATAATTATTATTATATATTAAATATAATATTAAAAATTTAAATATACTTATATATACAATCCACTTGATGCAGTGATGAAAAATTAATTAAAATGCTTCGTGGAGGTTGTAATCCATACATATACATGAAAGAAATTATCATTTTTCAATGGATGAAAATTTAAGAAAATAGATGATATATTAAATTTAAATAATTATAATAATTTCATGAATATTATATATATGTATATATACACACACATTAAATCCATCATTATAACCTTCCATGTGAGGTGGTGATAGAAAGAGAATTACATCGGTTCACGAGGAGGTAGTCTGTTGTACACACGAATGATGGTTTTATTTACAATTTTATGGGATAGAAGATGGATATGGGTTGTCAGATTAACATAATAACATTTTATATAGGTAAAATAATTATTTAATTATTTAATCATGGTTTAATAATATTTAGAAGTGGTATAAGGAGAAATCAAATGAAAATGCTTGTTTATGAACTACCCATCTTTTTCAGACAACTCTTTAGGTTTATGCCTAAATCCTTCCTAAGTAATTTTTATGATCAAACCAGGGAATATAGAACATTTATATGTATGTTATAAATGTATTTAGGTAGGTATTTTCTGAACTAGAGTGCTTAAAATGTGTGATTAAGAGAGGACACGAGGTTCCCTTTTATAAGTGAGGGGAAGGACACACAACCCGAATGGCATGAAGGCCTTTATTTTTATTGATTTTTGATAACCCCCATTTCAAGGGATAAGGGGGACCCTTAAAAGTCACATAGGATCCAAGATTACATGTCCCGTAGGCTCCGAGATTACATGACCCGTAGGCTTAGGAGATTACATGACCCTAAGGTCTTAGAGAATTCAACCAGACTATCTACAAGGAACTACCCCTCCCTAGCATCTGCATTATGATAGTAGCTCTCCACCTTCGCATGGCCATCTAGATAGGCTTCCCATGCAAGAATAGGCTGGTACCGATGGCATATCCATACCCTCTCATTCTGAAAAATCCATTTGGCTCTACTCTAGTGAGTGCACCTACTCTGAATCCTCTTTTGGGGCTGCTCCTTTTTTTGTGGTGTGTTTGGGGAAACTTCATGTGGCCCAAAGGCCTTGAGGTGGACCGAAGGCCTTAAAGGTGGCCCAAAATCCCTACTGACCTGAAGGCATGGGTGGACCGAAATCCTTAAGGACTCCAAGCCCAAACCAAAGGCCCAAGGTGAATAGTTCCAGCTGCTACAGTAGCAAACAGTACCTGCTACAGTGCCTGCTACAGTACCACACAATGTACAATACTGCTACAGTACTGCAACAGTGCCTGCTACAGTGCCTAATATAGTGCCCCCAGAAATATGTCTATACTTGGTTTTGAACTTGGGTCTTGTGGATGCACTTAAGTATACCTCACTAACTCAGATGAGGCTCATGTGCAGGGGAAGGACACACAAGGAATTACTTAAGATATTAAATAATACATATATCATAATCATGTAAATTAGAACCAAGGAACCAAAAATTATATAAAATATGTTATAAAGTATAAATAAACTCAAAAAATAACATTTGTACAATTATTGGATACATTTTAAGCCTTATCTTCTAGTTAAACATCTTTAAACTCATTTTAACCTTTACCATGATAACTTACATTTTTTTACCATGATAACTTAGTTATAATAACAAAAATAAAATGTGATTTCTTAAAATTGATGGAAAGAATGATTATTAATTTTAAATTCATTTTATTAGGTTTATATATAAAACGTGGAAGAAATTATTTTTAATATAAGAAGAGAAAAACATATAAAAAACAGTTTTTAGAAAAATACATGATTTAAGCGTAAAAGTCATTCTACCTTGAAATCATGTAATTAATTAGTTTACAAGATTTTTTTGGGCTAAGTAAATAAAAATTTTGTTTTTTAAACTTTATTTATAAAAAAAAATTAATTTAATCTTCCAACCATTCCATTAAATGCAATGAACCAAAAATAGTTTTAAATTTGAATAAAATATAACCTATCTTCTCAAAAGTCATGATTGGGTTCCCAAATTCAAAATAATGTTTCAAAATACATTATTTAACTCCATATATATATATTTGGTTGAAAAAACCTTGTATAATAGGATAAAGTAATGTTTTTAGGTAATTAAACCCTTATCTCTTTAGTTTAACTCCCTGATAATCCTCTTTTATCCTTAATCGTGGTAAAATATTTTTACATTTTATAATTTTAATTATGAAAAAAATATATTTTAACTATATTAAATTATATAAATTATTTTTATTACAAATATTAAATCTATTTTACAAAATTAAATTCATAGAAGCGACATGATTTGATTTAAAATTAAACCCATAAAACGAGGCGAACAACGGTTTTGCAAAAAATGACCTTTTAAGTATAAAATTTTTTATATAACAAATTCTAGTGTAATATTGATTAAAATAAAATTTATTGGATTATGTTTAATAAAAATAAATTATTAAATTTTAAAACTAATTCAGAATATAATATTAATGCTTAAATACCTAAAAAGAGAAAACAAATTTTCATTAAAAATCACTATTTTCCATTATTCACTGAAAAGTCAATCTTTTCAGAAAAATATGAAAAATTTAACCTCATATAATTTTGATATGATGATTTTAAGAATCATATAATTATTTATTAAATAAAATTTATTAAAGTAATACAAATTAATTAAAATATTTTCCCATAAAAATAAATAAAAACCATTTTTAAAGAAAATGTATTTTTATAGCCTAAAATGGATTACTAAAAATTGAGTTATTATTTACTAAGAATTAATCAGTAAATTTTTATTTTGTTGGACATTTATATATATTTCATAATTTGGTAATTCTTATTCATTCCTTATAATTGAATAGTTAGGATATAATAGTCATATTTAAATAATAATACCTTATGGTTTATTTAAACTGGGTGTGGCAGGTCATATATGTTATTGTACAAAATTTTCTTCATTTAAAATCTCAAGGTATTAAATTCTAACCCCTTTAATAAATCTCATCATCATAATTTGAACCCAATCTATTTAATCAAGGGATTTACATTTTAAAATACCTTTGTTGAAAACCCACATCATAAAAAGCGTTAACAAAACTTCTTCTTGAAAATTAGGAATGAGAGATATGAAGGTCTTCTGTAATAACATATAACTAGGTTTCCAAATAGGATAACATTAGTGGTAATTGAAAGTATAGTCATGAAGGAAAAAATTAATATCCAAATAATTTTTGGGAGTGATAGATTACATTTATCATAATAAAGTGAATTATCACGAGAAAGTGAATGACCAAAAAACCAAAAATTAATGAGGTGTGAAAAAGACCATCAATTAATCATAAATTAATGTAACATGATAAATTTTTTGTTTCAATATACTTTTCCTAGATTTGAGGAATTACTTTACTAAGATAACTTGAGAAAATATACTAACTTGATTTCATTCCATTTCATAAGCATGATTTCATCCTTTGGTTGTGATTTGATAAATTCCATTTTCAATATCATCTCTTACTCCAAGAACTATATATTCAATATGATTTTTTATGCCTGAAGTACTAAAATCAACTTTTAGTGGATCACATGATCCAAAAAGGATAAAAATTTATTCCTATCATATTTACAAATTAACTAAAACCGATGTGGTTAGACCATGGTATAATAATATCCAAAATGAAGAAATTATATATTAGTATTAAAATACTCAATAATAAATCCCAAAGTTAAAATTAAACATTCCATATATAACTCTTCAAATTACACCAAGTTCAAAACCCAAAAATTAGAGGTACTGGATCATATATTATTTTGAGTTGAATTTAAAATTTATCTCTAAGAAAAACTAGGCAATAAAATTTTCATATAACCAAAAATATATATCCTATAATTTTATAATCCCCATAATATGATAATAATTTCTATAAATAACTCGAATCACCATAAATCCACATCAAAATCATATTTTATTCCAAAATATTATCCAAACTTTCTCTCTTGAATAAAATACCATCTTATTTAATAATATTAGGTCTTCCTTAATCATATAATATTCCCTAAAAATATAGTTACATTATTTTAAAATTATTATAATAACTTAATCACTAAATAGATTTTCAATATCATGGTTTTCTATACAATAATAAATATGTTCACATATTATAATAACTCATAATTACTTCAACATCAAGGATCATACAAACCAAAAAATTTATTAATACCTTTAAACTTATGACCAAAAAATGTAGAGGCATTCATCATAATATAATTTTTTCATGTATTAAACATAAGGGATACAAATACCTCAAACATATATCAAAACTCAAAAAATTTCTACCAAAATATTCCCATAACATAAAACCTAAAAGGGGTATCTATGACAGAAATTTTTTGATCAACCTTAGACTTATCAACCCATGACACTTTAGGGTTATCCGATATAATTGTGGCTTAAAATAGGTTTCCATATGTTATATCCTCTAATTCTTTATAATGGTTCATATAGGGAATGTGAAATTGTCATAGCATTATCACATGGGAGTGTTTGTCCTAGTGTGTAGTCTTAGTCCCACAAATTAATCATTTGCGATGTTTGAGTTAACAAAAAATCCTCCCATTTTAGAGTTGTTAACCCTTGGTGTATCTATTCCATAGTTGTATCCACTTTTCAGTATCAATATATGGATTTTATTGCTAGGAATACACAAAATCTATAATTTACCAAAAATTTAGGATTATATCCTTATATTGGTCTTATCCCCAAGGTTTTTATAAAATATTTCAAATCTTAATCTACAAATTTATCTAAACCTTTCTTCTGATTCCAACTATAAGGACCCATACACTAAACAAACCATACTTACATAATTTATAATAATAGTCTCAATTTATTAAATTTTTATGATCTCTTCAGTTTAGATTTTTAGAGAATTATATCATAAATATTACATAAAAAATCTATATATTACAAAGTTTAATGTTCCACTTAGTATCCATTTTTTATAAATTAAACTTTTATAATGAAAAAAATTTTATTTGCATGAAATTTTTTCATAAATTTCAACTTGACATATTCTTTGTTCCTACTCATCATTAATACATATGAAAAAAAATTAAAAACATGGGATGAACCCAAAAATATTAATAATGGATATATAAAAAGAAATAAAGAAACTCATTTTCCATTTTAAAACCATGAGATCATAAAAGAGAGTTTTTATTTAACAAGATAAAATTTAATCTAAAATAATCATTTAATTACACATGAAATCATCTTTACTGGACAAAGTTTTTCATAAAACACATAATAATAAATAATAAAGGAAAATAATAATCATGAAGGTTTCTTTATATAACATGATAATCCTTGAAAACATTATCTTACAAACATACATTTTACCCAAAATGGCATAATCATTTCTTTATAATAAAAGATCATTAGTTTTCTAAGTGAAATAAAATGATTTCCATGAAAACTCATTAACATGAATAGAAAATTCATATAAGTAACTTATGAAATAATTTTAATATGAATATTATAACCACTCTTAAAAATGGTATAACCTATATGATAAATTCCAATAATCTCTTATGAGAAACTTATAATTGGTTAACACCATCCAATTACTCAATATATTGGAGAGGTATATTGAGATCAACCGTTATAATGATATATATTGGGCTCAACCATCATCATAAAAAATTTACAATAAACATAATATATTTATAACATATGAAAACCCTTATTTTTATCCACACACTCATAAAAATATTTGTTTTACCTATAAGAAAAAACTTTCTAATTATCAAAATATATATTCTATATAAATAACTTTCTGTAAATGGAAGAAATATAGGGAAGGGGGATTTTAATTAATAAAAAATTAAATATTTTAAAGGAATTAAATCATCAAATAATGGTTATGACAAGAGTAAAAATCACTGATGTAGTATATGTTAAAATGAGACATTCTTTTTTTCATTTTTAGCAAAATGTTCTGTATAAAATACATAAAAATATTCATTTTTAAAAAAATTTAAATAAAGTCAAAAGTGAGACAAAATTTATTTAATAAGTAATTTATTTCCATGTAAATACAACTATAAAACAATTTTAAAAATATGGACATTAAATAATAAGTTTTAGAAAAGGCAACGTCCTGGACCTGGTTTCCCCTGAAAGGTGCCTCGTGCCCGGTTGGCCACATAGTCTCAATCACATCTCCCCAATTTCCATAGACTTGTGACTAGAAGGGAGGGACTAAGTGTGTCATTGGAGAGACTATTACCTCATCACCAGAGTGTAAATTAATGGATTATCAATAACATACAAGTAGTGGAAGCACTAAATCATACAGGCAATAGATACACAGTTGGAATAGATAATAACAACAAAAGGAAGCTCATATACAATGGTAATGATACATATCATATATCTATACAAAATAGATAAAACATGTATACATAGAAAGTTTAAAATATGTAGAACCAAAGTAAAAAAAGGCTAAAAACTGTCCTAGATATAATCATGAGCCTCAACTGAGTACGATGCTCCCCTGCTCCTAATCTGTAATGACCTGAAATTTTACTAATGAAAATTACTCTTGAACTAATTAAATGTATTATTATGTAAAATGGTTTCATAAAATATTAACTTAATTAGTTTTAGGTTTTTGGATTTCAAAATATTGTTAATAATTGTTATAGTTTCTAATATTTTTTCTGAACAATGATCAGATCATTAGTATAAATATAAGGCTTTAACAAATCCAATTTACACAGACAAATGAAGCAATGGCCTCGTCCAGTAGAATTTCCCCTTACAAAGCCCATTTTTCAGAGTTTAGAAAGGATTTATCATCACTAGGATTCGCTCATGACCAAGCCCAATCCAATCTTTAACATGTTAATCTGAACAGAATCACCTACGAGAGAAGTGGAAGTTAATAGAGATTACCACCCGAGAAATGTTATCCGAGTCACCCTAAGAGTATGTCACCATCACACACATTACCCTTAGATCTTATGCGAGTGTTATAAGGGGTTATTCAAAAAGGCTGTAGCACTATGATTATGTTCATTAGTTTTGTATATAATAAATAATATACATTAATTTTATTATTATTACTTTATAAATAGATTTTAAAACACAAATAGTATTTTTAGTTAATATTCAATTAATAAATCTATTTCGATGAATTAATAGATTTTTTAATTAAAAAATATTTTAATAAAATATTATTACTAAATTATTTTTTATTAAATATAAATGATCATATAATATTTTTATTAATACAATTGTAATTCATATTAAGGTATGAAAGTTTTTATCAAAACCCATGAATTTTCGATAAATGTTGGTTTATATTTTAAAAGTAAAAATTCACTTATTTATAATATTATTTAGATAAAATGAATTTTATTTTTGGAATCGGGATGTCAAAATTATCCAATGGTGAATTTTTTATAATTTTCCGAGAGAGTTGAATTTTTGGGTAAAAATTAAATACCGTTTAAATATATAATGTGATTTATGACATCATAATGATACAATAGAGATGTAATAAAATAATATAAAAATTATTTTTGGATAATATATGTTTTACCTTTAAAATAATGTGATTTTATATTTTTTTGGTTAATTTTATGTTGCCTTAGTGGACCCTCCAAGACTTAAAAAACATTTTAACTTTTAAAATGATTTCCTTGAGAGTGTGACTCACCTCCACATAAGCAAGCCTAATATTTTAAGAACTTAGTCCATTGAAATTATAAAATAATGTTTTCCACTCTCCATTGGAAAAACCATGGGTTGTTTTGGGTTTTTTATTAGTTTAATGTGTAGTGTCCAAAACCTAAATAATAAATAATTAACTCTCCTTTCCTATATAAACCCACCCAAGCTCCCACTTCCTCTTCAATCAAAATCTTTGGAGATTGAACAACCTCTGGAATAATCTCTCTATAATCCTTAAAAGGTTACCCAAGCTCCCAAGAATCCTCTCTCAAACCTCTCCCAAGCCTTTGGTTCAAACTTCCAAGTAAGGGATTTCTTCCTTTCTCATTTTTATCCAAGTTTCTTTTTATTGTTATTCCCTTCTATTTTCAATTAAAAATGTTGGGGTATAATTTTTCACCTCCCCCATACTACCCTAATTATTTTTTAATGATGATAGATCCATTTCCCTCTCATTCATACCTCCCATGTACACCCGTTACCAGGCCAAAATTCCGTAAGGGATTTCTTCCTCTCTCGTTTTTTTGTCCAAGTTTCTTTATGTTTCTATACCCTTGTCTATTTAATTAAAAATTTTAGGGTATGATTTATCATCTCCCCTATACTTCCCTACTTATTTTTTAATGATGAGATACGCCTTTATGTCTCATTAATTCCTCCCATGTACACTAGTTATCATGCTGAAATTTCATAAGGTATTTCTCTCTCCTCATTTACATTCAAATAATTATTTTGTTTTATAAATATAAATTCCATTAAATATGTTGGGACATGTAAATATATTATTCCCTTACTTTCCATTTCATGTACATATGAAGAGACACCCCTTTCTCGCTCATCAACCAATTTTATGAATTCTTATGTCACACCGTTATACTGCAGAAATTGCACCGCGATTTTCCAAGCCAAAGTCATTGTGTAGTGAATACCAACCGAAGTCATTGTGTAGTGAATTACATGACCATTTATTTATCAAGGTTATTCAAATTTATGTAAATTTACTTATTGATTACAGATTTTTATGTATAAATTAGACATTCCTTTATCATGGAATAAATAATGATGTTTTATGAATCCATGTTATATGATCCATGTGACACACTTATGCATGGAATGAAATGATTAAGAAGGGTGTGCTCTGATAGCGCTCCAATGCATTGGGTAAAGACTATTATCATGACACGTCAAGTTCAATGAGGGTTTACTCATGCTAATTCAAGTGTAATGAGGGTTTATTCATGGTAATTCAAGTGAAATGAGGTTTTACTCATGCTCCATGTTAAATGATCCATGGATAATGATAATATCATGTTAAATGTTGTTGCCACATTTCCATTTTTTGATAGTCATTCTATATCATGAATTTATGTTCATGTTTCTCTTATTCTCCATTGATATGCCTATTGACTAACATGTACTTTATTATTAATGTTATGCCATGTTTAATCCCTTACTGGGCTTTATAGCTCACCCTTTTCTTATGTATGTGCTTAGGTTATCCCATGGAATGCTAAGTACGAAGGAATGTTTTGGTCATGTAAAAGAAGTTTTTAATAAATATGTTGTGTTTTATGTTCTAATTTGTTATGTAATGTTCCTAATTTTCCAAGACACTAGACCTCTCCATCCTCAGAGTTGTCTTAAGTGAATGTTTACATAAGAAATCATGTTTATGTGTGTAATAAAGAGAAGGGTTGTTATAGTTGGTATCAGAGGATAAGTTTAGTTATTTTTGGGATTAGGATTATAAAACCATAGTGAAAGCCTTATGGATAAGACTAAGTTTAATAAAAACATCCCTAAATTTTGTTGAGTATTGAGTAAGTGGTTTATCAAGAAAATACATCCCTGTCTGGATACGAGAAGGTAGAGGTGACTCTGGCATAGATATATCTAGGGGTAAAACCTGAAAACACCGCTTTGGGTTAGAATTTAACGGGAACTAGTGTATGACAATTTTCCTTGCTGCACTATTGGTTATGAAACTCTCGAGGGATATACTTTGGTAAATTTATAATCTTAGTACTAACCATTATTAAGGGAATAAAAAATTCCCCTAAGAATATATGTTGGGAAGTAGATCATGGATAACATAGATTGGATCCTATAAATTCATAAGTTAAGGAAATAAAAGTAATTTATAAGTTGTTCATTTTTGTCTTTGGATTACCCTTTATGTGTTACCCCTAACTTTCCTTTTATTCCATCCAATTTCCAGTAATAGGAGGACTCGAGCTAATAACCGATGCGAAGATCAATTTGATGATTATTCTAATGAGGTTCACAATCTGATGGGAGAAGGAATCACAAACTTTGTCATGATAATATCTCAGTTAACTCCAGTTTGGAATATAAACATGGGTCAATAGGAACATTCAACCCCCCATAATAAATAACAAGTCTCAATCGAGATCTTCATGAGACAAAGGCCTCCTGCTTTTAATGGATCATTTGATCCCTCAATCACCGAACAATGGATCAACTCTATTGAGAAGATATTCTCCATCCTTAAATTTTCTGAACAAGAGAAGGTACTTATGGATGCTTATCATATAAAGGGTGAAAATGATCAATGGTGGACATTGATAAAAAAATATGAAGCCCAAGGAGGAGATCGAGGCGTTGGAATAGAACGATTTCTAAAAAATATTTTTCAATAAATATTTTCCTTAGACCCTCAGACTTAAGATTGAAAGAGAATTCCTTTCCCTCAAGAAAAAAGATGATGTATCCATTGGAGCATATGGAGAAGAATTCCCAAGGATTTCATGATATGCCTCTAGCTTTTTCGTTACCCCAAAATACAAGGTTGACCGCTTCTTTAGTGAGCTAAAACCTAGCCAACGGAAAGCCCTAGCAATCTGTGACTTTAAGAGCTATGAAAAAAATTGTTCGATGTTCCCTAAAAGTTGAAATAGAGATTGGTGAATCTCAGGGATATGATTAGGATAAGAATCATAAGGTGGAATTTAATTTTGGCATTCCAATAGATAAATCCAACAATGCTAATAAATTACAACACCTCGATTTCTAAAGGTGTGGAAGGAATAACCCAAGATATTTCCTGAAGGGGGTGTGGAAATAATTTTGTGTTGAAGAGAAGGGAACCTAGCTATTAATAGTCTGCAAAAAAAAAACCCACTACTGTGATATAGGAGAGGAATGCTCCGTTCTACCCTCAACCCATTATTAATTACTTTAACTACAAAGAACCAAGGAACTTTCCAAACTAGTTCCCTAAGCCAAGGGTTTTTAGAGGTAACCAACATCTTCCAAGGTAGAAAAGAAGAGCTTTTTCCATCACTACCACCAAATAGAACCCCAAAAATGAAGTGGTGAAAGGTACGCTAGTTATTTATTCAATAATAGAAAATGTACTTTTTGATTCTGGTTATACACATTCTTTTATTTTCCAAACGTTTAGTAGAACAATCCCAACATCACCAAAAATCAAGGAAGTAGAGATGTACGTGAGAATGATAAATGGGACAATCATTGCAACCCAAGAATATAACTCCTCCCCTATTACAATTTTTGGATTTAACTTCCCGTCAAACCTCATCATACTTCATATGGTGTAATTTGATTCAATTCTTGGAATGGAATGGATTTCCTTATGTAGAGCTAACATAAATTCCCGTGAGAGGGAAATAACTCTCCATATGGAGAATTGACCCCCGATTCTATACAACTGAAGGAGGAGGATTAATCTTCTTTAGCATCATCATATTAAGTGTGGATATTACATCCCTATGAGCATGTGCATCTTGATTAGATGATTGATTCTAAGGAAGCAACCATCCTTGAAGACATGCCTATTGTGAGGGAATTTTCTGAAGTGTTTTTCGAGGAATTGCCTGGTCTTCCTCCTAGAAGAGATGTTTTTTCTAGATTGATCTTATACCTGGGGTGTTTCCAATATTCAAGACTCTATATAGAATGGTTTTTTTGGAGCTTGAGGATCTAAAGAAACAACTACAAGAGAATCTAGATAAAGGGTTTATACACCCTAGTGCTTCACCATGGGGTGCACCCGTCCTATTCATCAAGAAGAAGGATGGGTTAATGAACTTTTACATTAATTATCATGAGCTCAAAAAAATCATGAAAAAGAACAATTATCCTGTACCAAAAATTTATGACTTGTTCAATTAGCTACATGAAGCACAATACTTCTCCATGGTGGATCTGTGGTCGGGATATTACCAAGTAAGGGTGAAGAAGGAGGATATCCCCAAGACTGATTTTTGTACAAGGTACAGGCACTATGAACTCATAGTAATGCCTTTCAGACACACTAATTCTTCAGCAATATTCATGGACTTGATGAATATAGTCTTTAGAGATTACCTCAAAAAAATTTTGATATTATTTTTAGATGATATTATAATATAATATAAAAACAAGTAGGATCATGAGGAGAATCTAAGCATTGTACTAGAGACCTTACGAAAGGAGAAACTCCATGAAAAGTAAAACAAGTGTGATTTCTGGTTGAAGTATGTCTCATTCTTGGTTCATATCCTCACAATAAATGGGATATCTATGGATCCCTCCAAGATAGCTACAATTGAGGTATGAATGAGGCCTACATTGGTAACAAATATTCATAGCTTCATGGGGTTAGCTGGATATTATCGCCGATTTTTGAGAAATTTCTCATGATTGTAAAACCCTCTTACCAAGATAACTCGGAAGGGAGTCAAGTTTTCTTGGAGTGATGAATGAAAAGAGAGATTCAAGGAGTTGAAAAGGAGGATTATCACTGCACCTGTGCTCACACTACCCACAAGTGGAGAACTTTTTGTGGTATTCAGTGATGCTTCGAAGAAGGGAATAAGTTGTGTGTTGATAAAAAATGACAAAGTCATTACCTATGATTCAAGGAAATTTAAAGTTCATGATCAAAACTATCCAACACATGATCTGAATTTGGATGTAGTAATTTTATATTTAAAAATTTGGAGACATTAAATCTTTGGGGAGAAGTGTGAAATATATACGGATCACAAAATCCTCAAGTATATATTCACATAGAAAGAGTTGAACATGTTTTAACGAAGATGGTTAGAGCTGATCAAAGAATATGAATGATCAATCCATTACCACCCTGGGAAAGCGAACAAGGTAGAGGATGATATAAGTAGAAAAGACAAAGTGAATATATCATTGATGAGAATTTAAATGGATCCAATCTTATTAGATTTGATGAATATGGGCATGGGAATCACAAAGAAGGGAAAATCATCAATCCTTTCACAAATGATTGCTCAACCGTCTCTTTTAGAAAGGTTAAAGGATTCTCAAAAGGATGATGTGGGAATTCAGAAGAAAGTGGAAACTATCAGAAAATGGAAATCCTCATAGTTAAATGTTAATGAAGAAGGAATTGTGAGATTTGGGTCAATACTATGTATTCCATCAAATCTAGAGTTAATGAAAGAACTTTTGGATGATTCACATAATTTGAATTTCTCATTTCATTTGGGAAACACAAAGATGTATCGTGGTCTTTGAGAGGTTTATTTGTGGGATAAAATGAAGAAGGAGATCGCTGAGTATACATCAAAGTGTATGGTATGTCAGCAAGTGAAGCCAGAGAGGTAGAAATCTAAGGGGATGATGCAACCATTACCCATACAAGCATGGAAATGGGAGAACATCGCCATGGAATTTGTCACCGGAATTCTGAGGACATCCAAAGGAAACAATGCTCTCTTGGTTGTTGTGGATTGTCTTACAAAGACTGTACACTTAATTGAAATTCTAGAGGATTTCTAATTGGATCAATTGACACAAATATATATCAGAGAAGTGATAAGGATTCATGTAGTAACAATATCTATTGTATCTGATCGAGATCCAAGATTCACCTCTAAGTTCTAAAAGAGTCTTCAAAATGCTATGAATACTGATCTAAACTTCAGTACAACTTATCATCCCCAAACTAATGGCCAATCTGAGTGGACTATCCAAACACCTGAGGACATGTTGAGAGTATGCTCAATGGACTTCAAAGGAGGATGGGATCAACAAATTCCTCTGGTTAAGTTATCTTACAATAATAGTTTCCACTCAAGCATCCAAATGGATCCTTATAATGCCTTTTATGGGAAGAGGTACAGAACACCGACATGTTGGGACAAAGTTGGAAGTAAAAAATATTAGGTCCAGAAATGGTTGAGAATGTTAAGACCATCCAACAACACATTAAATCTTCTGAGAGTCAACAAAAGATCTATGATAATAATCATCGACAAGACCTACATTTTGATTTTGGAGACATGTTATTCCTACACATATCACCATGGAATATAGATATGATATTTGGAAATAATGGAAAGCTTATTCCAAGGTACATCGACCCTTTTGAGATCCTTGATCACATTGGAGAAGTGGCCTATCGATTAACACTCCCACTAAACCTATCTCAAGTACATGATGTATTCCATGTATTATTCTTAAGAAAGTACATACATGACCCATAAAATCTGCTCAATCTAGAGGTGTTACCATTGGAGAATGACCTCTCCTATTAAGAGAATCTAATTAGGATCTTAGATCGTAGGGAAAAATTTCTATGAAATAATAAAATTCCCCTTGTCAAGGAGTTGTGGCGAAACCACAAGTTTGAAGAATCAACATGGGAATTAGAGGAAATGATGGAAAAGAGTTACCGTCATCTATTTTAGTATGGGAAAAGGAAATTTCTAGACTGAAATTTCTTAAGGGGGGAATATTTTAATGACCTGAACTTTTATTAATAAAAATTCCTCTTGATCTAATTAAATATATTGTTTTGTAAAATGGTTATATAAAATATGAAATTCCTTGGTTTTATGTTTTTTGATTTCAAAATATAGTTAATAATTGTTACCATTGATAATATAGTTGTTGAACAGTGATCACATGATTAGTATAAATATAGGGCTTTAAAAAATCCAATTTACTCAGACAAAGGAGGAGATGACCTCATCTAGTAGTATCTCTCCATACGAAGCCCATTTTTCGGAGATCAAAAAGAGGTAGCATCACTGGGATTTTCCCTTGATCAATCCCAAAATGTGATTCAACATGTTAATCTTGAATGGAATCACCAATGGAAGAAGTGGTAGTTAATAGAGATTACCACCCGAGCGATGTTATCCGAGCTACCCCAAGAGTCTGTCACCATCGTATACCTTATCCTTAAATATTATGAGGGTGTCATAAGGGGTTATGTAACAAGGCCCTAGAACTATGATTATGTGTATTAGTTTTGTATAGAACAAAGAATATGCATTCATTTTATTATTGTTACTTTGTAAATAGATTTCAAATCACAAATAGTATTTTTAGTTAATATTCAATTAAGAAATATATTTTGATGAATTAATGGATTTTTGAATTAAATAATATTTTTATAAAATATTAATAATAAATTAGTTTTTATTAAGTATAAATGATCTTATATTTTTTTATGAATATAATTTTAATTTTCATTAAAGTTTGAAATCTGTTTTTGTCAAAACCCATGAATTTTCGATAAATGTCTGTTTTTATTTTAAAATAAAAAATTCAAATATTTAGAAAATTATTTAGATAAAATGAATATTATTTTTGAAATCAGGATGTCTAAATTATCCAATGGTGAATTTTTCATAATTTTCTGAGACAGTAAAATTTTTGGGTAAAAATTAAATACCATTTAAATATATAATGTATTTTATGACAACATAATGAACCAATTACAATGTAATAAAATACTATATTTTTTTTCGGCCAATATTTTTATTTAAATTTAAAATAATGTGATTTTATATTTGTTTTAAAAAATTTATGATGCCTTAGTGGACCCTCCAAGACTTATAAAACATTTTAACTTTTAAAATGATTTCCTTGAGAGTGTGACACACCTCCACATAAGAAAGCCTAATATTTTAATATTTTTGTCAATTTTAATTATAAAATATTTTTTTATACTACCCATTTAAAAAAACAATGGGAAAAAACCATGGGTTGGTTTGTGTTTTTGATTATTTTAATGTGTGTGTCCAAAACCTAAGTAATAAAGAATTCCTTCTCTTTTCCTATATAAACCCACCCAAGATCCCACTTCCTCTTCACTCAAAACCTTTTGAGCTATAAAAAACTCTTGAATACTCTCTCTATAATCCTCCCAAGGATACCCAAGCTCTGAATAATCCTCTCTCAAGCCTCCCCCAAGCCTTTGGATCACACTTCCATGTAAGGGATTTCTTTCTTTCTCATTTTTATCCAAGTTTATTTATATTGTTATTACCTTTTATTTTCAATTAAAAATGTTGGGGTATTATTTTCCACCTCCCCCATAATTCTCTACTTAAGTTTTAATGATGAGATACCCCTTTACCTCTCATTCATACCTCTCATGTACACCCGTTACCATGCCAAAATTCTATAAGGGATTTCTTCCTCTCTCATTTTTTTGTTCAAGTTTATTTATGTTGCTATACCCTTGTATTTTCAATTTAAAATGTGAAGGTATGATTTATAACTCCACTATAATTCCCTCATTATATTTTAATGATGAAAGAACCATTTCTCTCTCATTAATTCCTCCCATATACACCTGTTACCATGCCGAAATTCTTTAATAGATTTCTCTCTCCTCATTTAAATTCAAGAAATTATTTTGTTTTATGAATATAAATTCCATTAAATATATTGGGACATGTATCTATATGACCCCATTACTGTCCATTTCATGTACATATTATGAGAGTCCCATTTCTCTCTCATTAACCATTTTTATGAATTCTTATGTCACGTTGTTATGCTGCCGAAATTGCAGCGTGATTTTCCAATCCAAAGTCATTATGTAGTGAATAACATGCCAATTTCTCTATCCAGTGTATTCACCTTTATTCACATTTACTTATTGATTATAGATTTTCAGGTTTGAATTTCAAATTCATTTATTGTGGAATAAAAGATGATGTTTTATGAATCCATGTTATATGATCCATGTGGCACACTTATGCATGAAATGAAATGATTAAGAAGGGTGCGCCCTGATCGCACTCAAATGCATTGGGTAAAGATTAGTATCACGATAAGTCATGTGAAATGAGGGTTTAGTCATACTAATTCAAGTTTAATGAGGGTTTACTCATGATAATCCAAGTTCAATTAGGTTTTACTCATGCTCCATGTGCAATGAGCCTTGGCTCATGCTAATATCATGTTAAATGTTGTTGACACATTTCCATGTTATGATAATCATGCTATATCATGCCTTTATGTTCATATTTATCTTATGCTCCATTGATATTCCTATTTCTTAACATGTACTGTATTCTTCATGTTATACCTTTTTTACTCCCATACTGGGCTTTATAGATCACCCTTTTCTTAGGTATGTCCTCAGGTTATCCCATGAAATGCTAAGTACGAAGGAATGTTTTGGTCATGTAAAAGTAGTTTTCAATAAAGATTTTGTGTTTTATGTTCTAAGTTGTTATGAAATGTTCCTAATTTTCCAATACACTAGACCTATCTATCCTCAGAGTTGTCTTAACTTCATTTTTATGTAATAAATCATGTTTATGTGTGTAATAAAGAACATGATTGTTATATAAACAACAATCAAGATCCTATATTAGTGAACTTTACATTATCCATATATGCAATCATATAGTCTTTTTGGGTACCCAATGGTGGCCCAAATAAGGTGTGAGATATAATCCTAGTATCCAAACACCCAAGATTAAGTTCCATTCGGTTAGTGATTTACCAAAGACAATGTGCATGTGGTAAAAAAATAACCAAGGAAGTACTCAAAGTAAGAATCCTATAAATCACAGGTTCATATTATATAAAAAAAATTCATTTAATGATTAATTTACATTTAATAAGAAAGTATTGAGATCTGGAACAATTCCCATCATCCCCTGTGATAACCAAACCAAAGGATGTCTAATCAGGCCATCCATAAAGTGCAAGTCAAGACTGAATCCAAGATTATGCTTGGGCTTGGAAGATGCATCATATAAATCCTTTCATTCATTATTCAATTCAGAACTCAGGTCTATCCATGGAATTCCTAATTTTGAATTCAGGTGCCTCTCTAGGTTTATCATGAACTAACACCTTACATGCCCATCCATGGATTCCTCATAAGAACCCATGTATTACTATAGGTGTGTTATGACATCACTTCCACTCAATTCCATCCTTGGTGGTCCACTGAGGGAGTTAAAGTATCACCCATGGAATATAAGATCAAATTCTCTTGAGTCTATCCTTGAAAATCCATAAGGAATCCCAGTGTCACTCGACATATAATAGTCATGCCACTTGTAATGGACCGGACCCCTGTGGTCTATTTATTTTTCAAAAATCAGTGTTTGGGGTGTTATGGGAGGCAATGGTAGCTCACTTCAAGAGTTTTCCAAATTTCCGATTTTTCGGTAGGTAGGTCGATGCATTAGTATGTTAAGGGTGTCGGTAGGTTGAGGCATCGGTAGGTCAAGGGTGTTGGTGGTCAGGGCATTGGTGAGTCGGGGCATCGGTGAGTTAGGGCATTTGTGCATCGGGGTGTGCGTGATTTGAGATATCGGTGAGTCGGGGTGTCGGTGAGTCGGGGCATCAGTGAGTCGAGGCGTCGGTGAGTTGGGCGTCAGTTAGTCGGGGGGTCGGTGAGTTAGGGCGTCCGTGAGTTAGGGTGTTAGTGATTCAGGGGGGCAGTGAGTTGGGGCATCAGTGATTCATGGTGTCGGTGATTCGGGGCGTCAATGTGTTAGGGCATCAGTGAGTCAGGGCTTCTGTGAGTTGGGGAATTAGTGACTCTCCAATTGGGGACTCATTTCCCAGTTTTTCTAGTTTTTCCACTCTTATGTTTTATTTGAGATAAATCAAGTTTAAATCCTTATTTGTGAATTTATAATGGAATATCAAAGGATATTAATTATATATTTAATATCCTAACACTCAAGGTACTTTGAGATAGTCAAACCACATAGTATTGGCCATGATCCGACTTTAATGGCCCTTGAAACTGTTTCCTCTTCCGTCGATATATGATCTGTATTTTTCTAAAGTCGAGGTCCTCTATTATCTTTTCTTTTGGTGTGTGAAGAACGTTTCTTCCTAGATGATATTTTCATCTATGTTGTACCCCTCTTCATTTTTCCTTGGAATTTCCTGCTCGTTCGACCCCTCTATTTTGGCGCAAGGAGGAGTTTTGGTCTCCTATTATTCTAGACAAGGATTCTATTGTCTCTCTTTAATTGTGTATCATGCGATATTATCATAGTATGGTTATTTTGTGAAAAATTTCTGAATCCAACTTTTAACAAAGATAAATGATAAGGATGAAATGCAAACTTGATAACAGGATGGGAGTGGTTTGATATTAATCGCTTGTTTTATTTGCTATCTTTGTTTATGATGTGATCTATTGTGGTCGTGTGGCCATTTAAAATCATGGCCATTGGTGGTATTTTCTAGTTCATGGGTGATGCTTTATAATGGTTCTTGTTTCCCTAAGGATAATTTCTATAAATATCAATATGATTAATTGAGTACATTTGGTTAAACAAATGGATGCCATAAGATAAAATCCCTTGTGTGATAACTAATTATTATAAAAGTGGAATTTAAAGAACAGTGTTAGCCAAATGTTAATACACCATGTTTGATAGGTTTGGTTGTGTGCTGTGTTCTTCTAGGTTTTATGCCTTGTGTGGGTTTTGGTGGTGGTAGCTATGTGATTGTGTGTATGGGGTGAAACGAGCAGTGTGATGGTATCTCAGGTATAGAGATTGATTAATTGTGGAATGGATGGTCTTGTTATACAGTGGGACTATATCTGGGAAGTGGTTGGGTAGTAACGATATAGGAATGAGTTATGTCATGATTTCATGTTTATGGGTGTACTGGGTGTGGAGTTGTTGGGAAGTGGGGCTATTGTGTTTAGTTGTGAGAGGATGATTGGGTGGGTTAACTTTGATGAATGATAGTTGGTAGTAGCTGAACGGGTGTTCTGGAAAGGTGAGTGTACATCAGGTTTCTTTACCCTGGTCCTTCTTCCTGGTGTGTTTTGGATGACTATGTGGTTGTCACCTGTGTTGTGTTTAGTAGTTTTATAGGTAGGGATGGAAATAAATAAATGAATGATTTGATAATGAATAATGATAATTGGTTAAATGAATTGGTTGGGGATATGTCTCGAGTTTGGACTTAAAGTGAAGTGTCATTTAAGTGACCATCGTTCATGGGGGTATGTGCATGTAGAGGTAGCAGAAAATGTGGTTTTGATTGGGATGGTTGTATGTTTGGAATCCCATAGGATGGGCTGAGTGTTTGTTACCTATGTTTATAAACTTTTAGTTCCTTATGTTTTCTATACGCACCCCACCTATGTTGAGAAATATGTGATTATGTGTTGAACACCCCCATTATTACAGGAAGGGTGTCTTTCCCAACATACCAGTGGGAGGATGGATGGATGGTTACTGACTTTAACCTGCTCCATATTCTAGGCATTGATCACCCATGATTCTTCAAGTAGGATAAAATGGATTGAGGTTTAATACCAGACTTATGGTATTGGATGTTTGAGAGGTGGTTTGTTTCCCTGGTGTCTTCAGAATGCGGCCCAAGTGTTTTCGGGTAGGGTGTGGTATGTGTGAGAGCCAAGTATTTGTGGGTAGGAGAGTGGTGTGGTTTGTGGCCTAGGTGTGTGCAGGAAGGTTGTGACAGTGGGGCTTGTGGAAGATCATAGTAGTGTTAGGATGTTCACTGTTAGAGAAGAGAAATTAACCAGTGGAAACTAGTGCGGGGTACCCAAATATCGATGTGCTTACTACTTTACTTTACTTTACTTATGTTATTTAGTGACCGGGAATTAGTGAGGTTTGGGTGGATAGTATACCTTATTAAGTTCATTTGTGTTTCCATTGTTTTCTCACAACGGTATTAGTATGCTTCTCTCACTTGTACATGAGTGACTTTGGTTTTTCCCTATTGAGTATACTTGTATGATCACCCTACATATATAAAAATATTTTCAGGTTTCCAGGGAGATTACGCAGACCGTACTTGACCTTACTAGATCAAATGTTGGGGATGGTTGTTGTGTCATTGGTTAGTTTTATTTTGGTACATACTTTGGATTTTTCTTTGTATTTCTAGAAGTTTTACTTTAAAAATGCATGTGGGATGGATTTTGGTTTCATTATATTTATTTGTCTTGGAGTTTTTGGAGGTTGATACATATTATCTTCTGATCTTGGTTACTATAAAAAGGTCAATGCATCCAATTTTTCTAATATTTATATGCCCTTGGTGCTGGTCACCACGCAGGGGCCTATTGAAGGCAGGACTCAGGGGTCATTATCTCTCCTTCATCTTGATCAAGGAAGGTCTCAAAATCTTTCTATCCATTCCCTAATCTTGAAGAAGGTGGGTCATGATAGAATGGTATCAGAGGAAGATGATTGATAGATAGGATGGATTTTAGAGTTATGCATAGTGAGGATTGCATGGGTTAGTAGGGCAACCGTGCTAGGTAATCTTGGTGCGTGATATAGGTCAGAGAAGTCCATTTACGAAACAAGATTTTAGGGCCCCCTATGATCTGATGCAAAGACTCTAAGCTTACCGAATGACCAAGAAAGGCTACACTATTTTAGGGTAGATTCCCTAGGAAAGGTACACTACTACAGATAATGCTTTTATTAGTGATAGAAAATGATTTTAACAGCACTAGATAAGCGGTGTTAATCTCAGCGAAGATGGGGGGATCCCTTTAACAGTGTTTAAAAAGTGATAATAAAGGTTGTCCTTTATCTATGATAAAAAAGTGCTGATAAAGGCCCCCTTTATCCATGATAGTTTAGCCCTGATAAATGGGGATTTTATCAGTGCCTGAAATAGAATTGATAAAGTTTGACTTTATGAGCACTTTAAGTAGCATTGATAAAGGGGGAATTTATCAGTACTAAAAACATTACTGATAAAGGCCTAGATTCCTTTGGTGTGATGTTTATATAACAGTACACCCACCAGAATCACCTGCACCTGCACATCACACACACATCACCTACACAAAACAACACTCAAACAACGCACACAAGAACAAAGCAGCGCACACAAGGGTTTGACAAAAAATGCTATATACATTTCAAACAATGTTTTATATAATTAAATTTACAATTATCCTACAAATAGTTAAAAAAATTAATGTTTCATCCTTTGAAATCCGTGATTCCCTGTCAAAAATGTCCACCCATGGTATTAGTTGTCGAAAAAATCATCCAAACTCAAGAAAAAGGTTCTACCTATATAAGAAAAGAAATATAATGTTATTAAAACTATAAAGAAATAAATTAAACATTAATATGAAAGAATACATTAATAAAATGTATATTTTTAATAAAAAAGATATATTTGGAGTTATAGAGGGAACACTGTGCGTCGTATTGATGTGGGGTTGATTCCTACACATCACAAATGAGTTATGATCATTGTTATAAAATATAAAAACAATACGAATGGGGTTGCTTGGTTTTGAGTATGTACCTTGCTTTTATTACTAAAATTAATATCAATTTTAAATGACGTACTTGGATTTATACTGGTCAAATCATTCTTTATATTGAGGTGTGGTTTATTTCTACATGTCACAAATGAATCATGGATTGTTTTTCTAAAGTATCAAAAAAATATGAATGGTTTTGCTTGTTTTTTAGTATGATAGTTGTGTTTTTTTACTGAAATATCATTTCAAACTGAAAACAACCATTTTGAGTCATATTGATTGCATCATGAGTCAGTTTGAGGTGAGACTACTTCATACATGTCACAAAGGACTTTAAAATCACTCTCCTAAATTATGAAGACAACAGAGGGTGTTTTATTGGTTTTTAGTGAGTGAAACGTTTTCAGCTAAAATGACAGTTTTAAACTGATAACAGAAAATTTTAGCCAAAATGGTCACAACATGCATTTTATTGAGGTATGATTGATTCCTATACATCTCAAATGACTGAGGGATCATTGTCTTAATGTATCTAAACAATCCAAGTGTGTTTTCCCAGTTTTCAGTATGTCACTTGTTCTTTTTACTTAAATGAATGTCAATTTTAAACAAAAAAACATTTTGATTTATACTAGTCACATTGTTCATCAAATTGTGGCGTGGTTGATTCTTACACATCACAGATGCCTCATGGATCATTGTTCGAAAGTATCAAAACAATTGAAATGTGTTTGCTCAGTTTTTAGTATGTCAGTTGTGTTTTTTTATTAAAATATCATTTCAAACTAGAAACACATTTTTTGAGTCATACCGGTCACATAATGCATATATTTTATGCCGGAATCCTTCATATACGTTATAAAGGACTTAAGAATAACTTCCCTAAATTATGAATACAATCGAAAAGTGTTTTCTTGGGTTTTAGTGAGTGACATATTTTGAGCTAAAATGTAAATTTTAAACTGATAATAGACACTTTTAGTCATATCGGTCAAGCTGTGCATCCGATTGAGGTGCGGTTGATTCCTAAACTTAAACAGTGAATCATGTATCATTTTACTAAAGTATAAAATTCATCTAAATGTGTTTTCTTGGTTTTTAGTATGACAATTGTTCGTTTTTACATAAATTAATTCCAACTTTTAAAAAAAAGACACATTTTTATTTCTAACGGCCACATCATAAATTTTATTGAGGTGGGGTTGATTCCTACACATCAAAAAAGACTCATGTATTATTTTCCTAAATTATGAAAACAATCCTAATGAAATTACTCCGGTTTCAGTATGCCTGTTTTTTTTAAAATTAATGTCAATTTAAAAAAAAGAGACACTTTGAGTCATACCGGTTGAACTGCACGTTAGATTGAGGTGAAGTTGATTCCTAGACATCAAAAATGAATTATAGATTGTTTTACTAAAGTATAAAAACACTCTGAATTTGTTTTATCATTTTTTAGTATGCTAGTTGTGTTTTTTTTACTAAAATATCATTTCAAACTCGAAACACACATTTTGAGTCATACCGGTCTCATTGTGCATCGGTTTGACATGAGACTGCTTCATACACATCAAAAAGAACTTATTAATCATTGTACTAAATTATGAAGATGATCAGGGTGAGTTTTCTTGATTTTTATTGAGTGACACATTTTGAGCTAAAATGTCAATTTTAAACTGATAATAGACACTTTTAGTTATATCAATCACACCGTTTGTCAGATTAAGGTGTGATTTATTTCTACACATAAAAAATGATCGATGAATTATTTTCCTAAATCATCAAAACAATCCAAATGAATTTTATTGGTTTTCAGTATGTGATTTTTTTTCTAAATTTATTGTTAATTTATTATAAAAATACACACTTAAAGTCATAACGGTTGCACCATGTGTCGGATTTAGGTGAAGTCGACTTTTACATGTCAAAAATGACTTATGGATTATTTTACTAAAGTATCAAAAAAATACTAAAGAGTATGATCAGTTTTAAATATGGTACGCTTTCTTTTTACTAAAAAAATGACTATTTTAAATAAAAATAGACACTTCGAGTCATACTGGTCACATCTTCATGCTATTTATATACATTATTCCATAACGTATGCTTCCAATTCATTTCTAAACAAATATATCTCATATTTTGAATAATATTATTTTCAAAAATCATGGTAGAACTAAAAAAATATAAATAAACAAAATATTAATAAATATTTTAAATGAAATAGTAATTATCTTCAAAAATACCTCTTCAGGGTTTCTAGTTTGTTCATATAATATGAACTCTTTAATAAATTTATAAACATAATAAACACAGTCTTTATCATTTTTTTGTTTTGAGCACTATAGAAACATTGAGAAAAATAAGTAATTTTTTTATATGTGTTTGGATAGTGAAATATTATAATATATAACCTAATTTTTATCTAGTCGTAGTACTTATGATGTTTCTTGTCCTTTTCCCCCAGCCTCATTCCATGATGTAGATGATATTCACGCATCGCCCTATCATAAAAAATCCTCATTAAAAGATAATATAAATTATATAATTATATGTTTAGTTCTAAAATGTTGGATGTAGTGTATTAAAAATTGACAAACACCGTCATTTGTGGTCGGTTTGTTGGATATCCATGCATTGAATCTAAGAAATAAATCTTTAGAGTATCCAAATTGACCACAATGATCATCCAATTCTACCTAAAAAATACCAAAAAGAATAAGTAATGAAATAAATTTAAATATATTTGATATGATTAAATTGTATTGTTTTACCCCTACATCATTGGTATTAAGAAGAGTCTGTCATCTTTAATTTTTCTGTTAAACAATTTGAGTAGGCCTACCACTATTTCACCCTCTTTCTTGGATTCTATATCTTTTTGTTCTGTATCAGTGATGTGAGGAATAACGAGTCTAAATTTTTGTTCTTGGGGAAATCCCTTCAATTGTTTTTCATATATACATATTCAAAAAATATAAAATGTATTTATTCATAATTATCATAGTATATCAGCTTTTTGAAAATCAAATCATGAAAACATACCTCATGTATACATTTACAACTAAGACACCTAACCAATCATACACCAGGATCTTACTTACATTTTCAACACTAATGAAATCTAGATCTTCCCCACTATACATATTTTCATCAAAAATAATTGTGTGAACCCCACCATATTTCAACTTCATATTCACATTATTCTGTAATGATAATAAAATAAGATATAGAACATGTGAGTTTAAGGTGCTTTCGGTAGATCGTTTTGATCAATTATTTGATCCTTGAGATGGTTTTTACTTGTTATTTCTTTTAACCCCCTTCCCTATGCCCATCTATAATAACATATATTGGTTTAAACCTTTTTTCATTAAATGTCAAAGGTTTATCTTTTTTTTTTGGAAATGAATAACTCTCTGTCGATATGTTTTTTTTACAATCTATGATATCCATGCGATGAATGTTCCAAGATATTGTTCGACCTTACGAATATCTTCAACATCAATTAAAACAGGTAGCTCAGCACTCAGCTCATGCAATATGTTAATCATCACTTTGACATGACCTTTTGGAAGTGGCCTATTATGTAGCATGACATTCTGAATATTGAACACCGTAGCCCTCACTACAAAGAGATGGGTGGGTGTTGGTAGATATAAATCACAGTCATTTTCACCTTGTATAATATCAGTTCAAGAAAGGTATCAATGTCTATCTGATTCAAAATTCATAGAAAATACTATTAGAACATGGATTACCTCATCTAAGACATGTTTTTGAGGGGAATGGATTGACTCAAAGCTAGTGAGGGTGGGGAAGGATCTTTACACGCTTGTTGTTCTTGAGTTATTTCTTCTTTTTTCCCCCTTCATCATATTTTCCACAAACTCTGTCTGCAATTGCATATGTTTTTCAAGGATAGGTATTCTTTCTCTCATCATTTTTATTTCTTGACTTTGATCCTCCTCTTATTTTTTTCCCAAAAAATATTTGGGGTGTCACCCAAAAACATGCACCTATGACAACACCATACTTTTCTTGTTGCATCAAAGACACTAAAAGTATGTCTACATCTGTTTTGGGTGTTTTTAATTCCTGTGCCAATGTCAGATAGAAAATTTAGGAAAATAAGTAATCATTTTTATGTATTATATATTTAAAGCAAAAAAAATATTTATTATTTCATACTTACACATGTTTATCACACTTTTTGTATGTTTTCATCTATTAGTTTCCCATCTTTATTTACACGCACCTCTTTCCATATCACATGGCATGGGATAAAATTGAAATTGGATTTGGATTCATTAATATGCATATAAATAGAGGAACATAGTTATGGTGTTGTTTTATGTCACATAAAAGTATTAAGGTAGATTTAAAATACGTACCATTGTTTTTCAAGTGAAGCGTACCCCATTCTTACTTTATGTTAGGGGTATGCTGGTTTTACTACTTATTCCTTATTTTCAGCACTCAGTTTTTATTTTATAAATAAAAAACTTTCAATCAAAGTGATGAATACACATATTTTTAAATAATATATTATGAAATACAATGTACCTAAATAGACTACTCCTCATGTCAGCTAGTAAATGCATCCCATGATCCTTGGTTTATCAGGTGTGCATAAATATGAGGTGGGAGATGGTTTATTTTCCCTTCAACATATTTAAGATAAGTTTTCATTAAAATTGTTTGAAAGCCTCTCTGAATCCTTCTAGAAACCCTTAATACATATTCCTTGTGCGAGTCATCCACTATAAATTAACTCTACAAGGGATTATGAAGACTAATTCATTGTTTCATTATTTTATTTTTTAGTAAATTAAAGAAATGATATATCATAATGTTACTATAATATCTCCCCACATCAGTGTCTTAATCTCAGTGATAACATGGTGCCATGACTATATATAAATCGGCACACATGATTCCAATGTAACTACTGAATATGGCCTTTCTGGGGTTGACATGTTAGCCCCACTTATTCAATCTAACCTCGTATTTTATGCCTTTCACTTTTACATTATGTATTTTTTATAACACTATAAAACTACGACAATCCTGTTTTTTTCTGCACCACCAGTGTTTTGGTTCTTACCATTTCCTTGGTTTCAACATCATCAATATGTTCATTCAGAGAGCTATCATAGGTCTGTGCAGATGGTGGTTGTACCTCTATACTGGGAGAAGCAGCAACAACAGGTTGAGAAACCTATTGGTCATCTACACTGTGAGTAGTAGCAGAATGAGTGACCTATTGTGCCTCAGGATTAAGAGAATCATCATGTAAAGAAGTCATTATCTATATAAGTGGTTCAAAATTTAATTTAGATTACATAAAACTAGTAGATAATATATAATAACATAAGGTTACATGATGTATATTGTAAAAAAATATAACCGGATTATTGAACTCACTTTTTTTTAAAGGCTGAAGGGATTTGAACCCTTTATTGACTATCTAAATCCCTTCATTATGGTCTCCTAGGAAATACATAAATCTTTCTATATTGGGACCATGAAAAAATGATTGCGACATTCCAATGAAAGGGTCATCCTCCATTGACTTTTCATCTGACCCTTCAGTGGTTTTGGGGGATAATAGAACAATTGACCAGTTTCAGTTTGTGGGATCTGGAATATAAAATACTTATACTGCCTATGGTGCCATTATAAATGGTTGTTCTTTGTATGCTTCTTTACTGAAACCAACTTTTATAAATCCCAACTCATCTACTTTAACATCACTCCTGTTATCAACCCATTTTCATTGAAAAATAGGCACTTGAAAGTTCGTATAAAGCAAATCCTATATTTGTTTGATGATGTCAGAGTATGACATATTCGCATAAATTAGATTTCTATCCTTATCACTGGAAACATGCATCACTTTAGCCACAAGTGTAACTACACTATTCTTCATGGTACTATCTTTATCATGTTCATTATTATAGAATGTATAACTGTTAATTATATAATAATTATAAGATAATACATACACACTTGGTCCTCCAGCTATCCATTGAACTCGTTTTGAAATTGAGTATGGATTTTTATATGACTCCTTAAATTTATGGTCCTGAAACAATCTTATAAACAATCGATTATGTGTATTTGATATCCATTTTCATCCCTTAATGGATTTAAATGACTTAGAATTTCTTTGTGGGTTTCAACATATAGATCAACCTCTAAATTGTTATGAAAACGTAAAGGTGAGCGGACTCCTGATCTGTAATATTGATTGTGACAACCTCTCTTCTTGAAATCCCTTCACCTGCATACCACTCAGTGTGAAGAGATTTTGGTGTACCAATTCTTTCCACACCGGACAGGTATTTGGTACAGAATTTAACAGCTTCCTCAACATTATATCATTTCTCAATACAACCCTCTGGCTGAATTCAATTTTTAACATACCCTTTCAAAATATTCATATAAATTTCAATGGGTTACATCCATCTATAGAGTACAGGACCACATATTTGAATATCTCTCACCAAGTGAACCATCAAATGAACCATCATATCAAATATTTTTGGTGGGAGGAATATTTCCAATTCACATAATATAAAGACAATTTCTCTTTCCATACTCGGAAATTTCTCCAGGTTTATAAGTTTTCTGCATATATCTTTGAATAAGAAACAAATATTATTTAACATATAATAGACATTCCTGGAAAAAATAAAATGTAAATATATAGGAATTAGATCTTGCATCAAAACATAGCAGTCATATGATTTCAGACCCTTTAACTTTAAATCAGTCATTGAAATGATATTTTTGATATTAGATGAATTCCCCTCGGGAACCTTTACATCATTCATGAAGTTTCAAAACAGATATCTCTCCTACCTGGAAAGAGTGTAAGAAGATGGAGGAAGAAGAGTTTTTTTCACCCTTCACTGGTGCCAACTATTCTCTTATTCCCATGTCAACCATGTACAACCTAGCCTTAATTCCATTGTTTTCTTGCTGGGTTCATTTAGAAATGTGGATATGACATTGTCACATACATTTTTTTCAACATGCATAACATCAATAAAGTGTCTAATGTACAAATAATTCCAATATGGTAATTTAGAAAAAACCGATCTCTTCTTCCAACTAGATTTCATATGTTTTTCAAAAATAGTTTACTAAAATCAGTCTCCACATCTTTTAATTTCTCAAATAGTTGATCACCATTTAGTGTAGGCGATGCAGTATGTTCTCCTAAACTTCCATCGAATGATGCTGTCCAAGATCGGTACTTATGTCGTCGGGGTAGAAATCTATAATGTCCTAGAAACACAGTTTTCGATGGATGTTTCAACATAATTGACTTTGTACCTTGTTCGTATATGGGACACCCATGAATTCCTTTAATTATATATCCTAACAAATTCACATATGTAGGAAAGTCATTTATCATCTCGTACAACATGTCTCTCATCGTGAAATATTCATTTCTATAAGCATCATACAACATAACACCTGAATCCCATAATAATTTCAAATCCTCAATCAATGGAGCCAAATAAACATCAATATCACTCCCCAGTTTTATTGGTACTAATATAAGCATAGATAGCATGATGTTTTTTCATTTTATGTATAACCATGGTGGAAAGTTATAATTTAGAAACATAAACGATCTTGTACTGTGAGTGATACTTTGAAAACCAAAAGGATTCAATCCATCTGTAGATAACACAAGACTAAGGTTTCTCGACTCATTTCCAAAATCAGGATACTCATGATTGATTCTATTCCACTGAGGAGAGTCTACTGGGTGACATAGTTTCCCATCATTATTTATTCTGTCTGTGTGCCACATCAATTGCTCTGTAGTCTCCTTACTTCCTTATAGATGCCTAAACATTGGAATGGTTGGAAAGTACCATAAAACATTCATATGACCGGATTCATATTTCTTATATTGAGAAGAATCGCACTTTGGGAATTCTCTAAGTGATTTTTGGTCCTTCTAAAATAGTATACAATCATTCAGGCAGGTGTGTAGTTATTTAGAGACCATACCCATCTAACTTAGCATTTGTTTGGAATTGTATGTTTGGTTTGGGAGCTCATTATCTTCTATAAGCATGTCATTCAATAGAGAAAGTAATTATTTAAAAATTTTGTCACTCCATCCATCACTTTATTTCAAATTATACAGCTTCAATACAGCTGAAAATGTTATATATTTTGTGCAACTACCAATGAGCATGTACCCTAGTGGTTCAAGCTCCTGCTTGGCATCCAAAATACCTAGGATCAAATCCGAGTAGGGGAGAATTCCCAAGTTACTGTAGAAGCACTATAGCATGTCACTATAGCAGAGGCATACTGTAGAAGCGGAAACACTGTAGCGGCGGAGGGACTGTTGCAGGTACTATAGCAGTACGGGTATTGTAGCAGTACTGTTCACCAAGGGGTCCTTTGGGCCAAAAATGGGCTTTCTAGCCCTATATGCAGGCCACTTGGCCTTGGGCCTTCGGGCTATGTAATGGGTCACCCTCTACCTAGTCTAAAGAGGTCTTTTCTTTAATAATAAATTGAGTCTTTGGCCCCAACCTTTTTAAAAAAACCATACAAAGGCGTCTTTGAAAAACTCCTTAACTGCTCAAACAATTTTGGGAAATCATGAAGTTCATCTTCAAGTGTCCTTGTAATTTAATCAATACGATCTTAATCATCATTCAAACATGTAATCACATCCTCAATATGGTCTTCTTTATTTTTCCCACCAGTAATCATATCATATGATCCATTAAATGCACTGTTACCCCATCCACTAGCTAAATTCACTTTTCCCCCATGTTTATTCTAACATTTATAAATTCAATCTCTTTTGTGGCAGATCAAGTGTTCTTCCAACTCCTCTTGACTAACTTTTTTTAATAACAACAAAGTAAACATAGACAAAGTATTTGAGAAGGGTCATATGCATGATCTTTTACAAACTTGATGAACTCTTTCACTCCATCTTCAAACTCTCTTGTCAAACTATTTATATCCATCAAGTCTTTATTCTTATCCATCCTATTTGATTTGGTGATATTAATTTTTGACAAAATAAATAGAAAAAAATTTGGATATAAAAATTAACCAAGGCTAAATATAATTATAGACCTTAAGTATCTTTTGAAAACTATTTATAAAATCACAGTTGAAATTGCATTAAAAAAACCATACCATTTACAAAAATTCCTCTTTAAAATTACAAGCCCTTTTTAAAATAAACCAATTAGTTTCAAACACTATTTCTCAAAACCCCAATTCCTTTATTATAAATCATTCAAGGAAACTTCATTACCCAATAATGTTAATCATTTTAAATGAGCGACAAACCTATATATTTTACAAGTTTTCATTTAAAACATCACACATCACTTGTTAAAATGACACCAGCATTACATACACTTTCAAAAAATTCACAACCCTTTATGAAATCCAATCAGGTTAGTTGAGAAACACTTCACATGCAACCTAATTCCATGAAAAGTGTTTAAATCATTTTAAAGTTATTTAAAACCAAAAAAAGGTATGTTGAACACATTTTTCAATCACTTTTTTTAGTGTATTACAATAACACCTCATGAAAAGAACCACTATTTCCATAAATGGGAAAGGATTTGGGAAGTTTATCTTATGTGTTATCAAATTTTTGGACCAATAAGTAACTGCATCACCATCCTAAAATGAAACTGTTCAAATCCCGACTCATGATTCATCAAAATATAATCCATACTCTTTACCCATCTCAATTATGGTTAATATTTGTTTTTTCATCAATCTCCCATTAAGATCTTATAAGGATCACTCATGAACATCTAAATACTCATATTGAGATACCAAAATTAGCCCTGGTTTCATATAATTACCTATCTATTTCAATGTTATTATCATTGTTGATGCTCCGTTTCATCACAGATTCTAAGGAATGAAAAAGGGGAGTACCTCAATCAATGAAAAAAAAGAAGAAGAGAGAGGGAAGACACATCAAATGTTACAAAGACATTAAGGCACGCAAGTCACTTGTGCACTAGCCATGGGCGCACATGTTACTTGGTGCCGGATTTAAGGCATGCAGGTCACTTGCGTTCCCACATTGAAATTTCTCCCTAATCTCAAGAGGCCTATAAATACCCCTTGTGGCCCCCCATTTCGAGGACGAAATTTCCAAAACTCAAATTCAAGCTCTGGTCACCCAAGTCTTTGTATGACATCTTTCGAACACTTATAAGGTAATTATTTACCAATAATGGAAGATCTAAAGAGGAATAATAATGCCTAAGTGTTAGAACTCATCAATACTTGCGCGCCTAATTGTTCATCTTTTAAGGGAAATGAAGACACTTGCACACTGCCTTATCCTCTCAAGGGAACTTGCATGCCACACTTTTGGAAGCCTCTAGGGATGACACAAAGGGATTGAGTTCAAATTCTCCCAATTATTACCTTATAGATTCTTCATCGCCCAAGGTGACTCATGTCGCGCAAGTCTACTTGCGCAACCAGAACTTGTGCACCAGAACGATACTTGCACGACTCCTTCCTAGTCACCTAATTTCCTCAAATGAACCTCTCCTCTTCAATACATAGCCTTCAAAACCCTCTTCAAATATATTTATGGCATGTTTCCTTTGTTGAATTCTTTATCTGAAAGGAATTCTATGAGAACCTCTCCAAAAACCTCATGACTTACAAGCTTTATGTCACCACGGTTAGGGGTTACCTATATAACCTCATCCTTTGAGATGAGAAGATCTTTTGATTTGGGCCTCATTCTTAGGAGTAAGTCCCAAGTTACAAGTCCCCTTAACCTAGGCCTCTTTCTCAGGAGTAATCCCCAATCATAGTTTCCTTAAACTTTGGGCATCCTCCTTAGGAGTAAGCCCCAATCTTAATTTATTTTGATTTGGGGTTCCTTCTCAGGAATAAGACCTAATAATAAGCCCATATTAATTTAGGATTTCTTTTCAGGTGTAAGCCCTGGGTTAAAACTCCAAATCTCCATAAAGTACAAATACCTTTATGGACCCTGCTCCTGGGATTCTTTCCTAAGTCTTGGTCTTCATCTACTTGGGTAGTCATACATACGTAAGCCCCACATCATTTCTCATGACTGCATCTTTTATGGCACCATCTTTAAGTTTAAATATACCTCTTGTTTCTCACACTGATCATGACTCACATGAGCTTAGAGTGTGAAAGTAATCACAACATGTCTTTTTGGGCCATTAACTATGCATAAACCCCATATTTCTCCATCTGAACTACGTGGACTTTGATCTATGCCTTAAAAGTAGAGTACGTAGGAAACCTTTATAAGGTTCAATCCAATATTTCATTAATTATTTTCCATCCCATATTACGTTAAACTATATCCTAATTATCGAACTACATGGGTTTTGATTCCTTTTTAACAAGGATACGTAGGTATCCCATCTGCGGGTACAATCCCAACTCTGAAATAATCCCTGTCTTTCTGAATGACAATAAACTTCAAGTGACCCACTGAGTGGCTTTACAACCAGTATGGTCATCATAATGACCAAGAGATTTCTATATAATGCATTGAAGGATACCATTGACTAAGGATCTCTAATACATACAGATGATTCTCCATCAATGAAGAACCTCAAATACATATAAAAGATTCTCTAAATCCTATAACATATCAATCATTGATTACTAAATCTAAAGGAAAACTCATTTTCATGCTTGTTAAATTAATAAGGATTCATGAACATAACTTAAATCTATAAGAGAGTCCTTGAGTAGGTAATAATTCCCCTAAAAAAGGGGTGATGAGCTTGACCTCCCATCCTCTCAACCAATGCAAATTTCTAAGCCTTATTGGTCCACAACTAATGAGTACCTACCTTTGGAAAGTAAGTCCAAATGGATATAGAATCATTGGATGTTTCTGGTTCTACGAATAAACCTGTTAGAAACCAATTAGAAAGTTTGAACCTTAAAAAAACAAGGTCATCCCCATTTTAAGAAGAAAAAAAATGGTGAAACTAACGTGAATCGATCCCGCAACCCTATGCGCCGCAACCTGCGCTCTTAAAACCTGCGCGCCACTGAACCCTAGTTTCTTGTTTTCCTCAGAGTCAAATCCTCTTTCCTTTTTCAGATCCAACTCTAAGGGGGGAATTTTTTTGACGCTCCATTTTTTCATAGAGTCTAAGGAATGACAAAGGGGAGTACCTCAAGCAAAGAAAAACAAAAATGAAGAAGAGAGAGGGAAGAGGCCTCAAATGTTGCAAAGGAATTAAGGCGCACAAGTCACTTGTGCACTAGACTTGGGCACACATGTTACTTGCGCACCAGATGTGAGGCACGCAGGTCACTTGTACGCCCACATTCAAATTTCTCCCTAATCTCAGGAGGCCTATAAATACCCCCTGTGGACCCCTCATTTCGAGGACAAATTTTCCAAAACTCAGATTCAAGCTCTGGTCACCCAAGTCTTTGTCTGACGTCTTTCGAACACTATTAAGGTAATTCTTTACCTAGAATGGAAGCTCTAAAGAGGAAGAATAAGGCCTAAGTGTTAAAACTCATAAATACTTGCGTGCCTAAGTTTCCAACCCTTAATGGAAATGATGACACTTGGGTGCCGCCTTATCCTCTCAAGGGAACTTGCACACCACCCTTCTGGAAGTCTCTATGAATGATACTAAGGGATAGAGTTCAAAGTTTCCCAAGTATTACCCTATATATTCTTCGTCGCCCAAGGTGACTCATGTCACGCAAGTCTACTTGCGCGACTAGGACTTGAGTGCCAGAACGATACTTGCACACCTCCTTTCTAGTCACCTCCTTTCCTCAAATCCACCTCTCCTCTTCATGACATAGCCATCAAAACCCTATTCAAATCCATTTATGGCATGGTTCCTTTGTTGTATTCCTTATCTGAAAATAATTCTGTGAGGACCTCTCCCAAAACCTTGTGACTTAAAAGATTTATGTCACCACGGTTAGGGGTTTCCTATATAACCTCATCTTTTGATATGAGATGATCTTTTGATTTGGGAATCCTTCTCAGGAGTAAGCCCCAAGTTACAAGTCCCCTTAACCTGGGCCTCCTTCTTAGGAGTAATCCCTAGTCATAGTTTCCTTAAACATTGGGAATCCTCCTCAGGAGTAATCCCCAATCTTAATTTCTTTTGATTTGGGCTTCCTTCTCAAGAATAATCCCCAATCATAAGCCCCTCTTAATTTGGGATTCCTTTTCAGGTGTAAACCCCGGGTTAAAACTCCAAATATCTATAAAGTAAAAATACCTTTATAGATCCAGCTCCTGGCCTTCTTTCCTAAGTCCTGGTCTTCATCTACTTGGGAAGTCATATATACGTAAGCCCCACATCATTTCTCATGACTGAATCTTTCATGGCACCATCGTCAAGTTTTCTGATACCTCTTGTTTCTCACATAGAGCATGACTCACATGAGCTTAGAGTGTGAAAGTAATAATGAAATCTCTTTTTGGGCCACTAACCATGCATATACCCCATATTTTTCCATCTAAACTACGTGGAATTTGATCTCTACCTTAAAAGTAGAGTACGTAGGAAGACTTTATAAGGTTCAAGACAATATTTCATTAATTCTTCTCTATCCCATATGACATTAAACTATATCCTTATTATCGAACTACGTGGGTTCTGATTACTTTTTAAAAAGGATATGTAGGTAGCCCATTTACGGGTATGATCCCAACTATGAAATAATTCCTGTCTTTCTGAATGACAACAAACTTCAAGTTCCCCACCGAGTGGATTTAAATCCAAAATGGTCATCATAATGACTAAGAGATTTCTATATAATGTATTGAAGGACACCATTGACTAAGGATCTCTAATACATACTGATGATTCTACATCGATGAAGAACCTCAAATAAATATAAAAGATTATCTAAATCCCATAACATATCAATCATTGATTGATAAATCTAAAGGAAAACTCATTTTAATTCTTGGTGAATTAATAAGAATTCGTGAACATAACTTAAATCTATAAGAGATTCCCGGAGTAGGTAATAATTCCCCCCCAAAAGGTGTGATGATCCTGACCTCCCATCCTCTCGACCAATTAGAATTCTTAAGCCTTATTGGTCCACAACTAATGAAAAACTACCTTTGGAAAGTAGGTGCAAATGGATATAGAATCATTAGATGTTTCTGGTTCTATGAATAAACCCGTTAGAAATCGATTTCAAAGTTGGAACCTTAAACAAACAAGGTCATCCCCATTTCTAGAATAAACAATCATACATGGAAATTTGAAGTTAGTAGTTCATACCTATCTCATATAATTCAAATCTCATATTAGAATCCTCCACCATCTCACATATAGTATTATCTACTACAATTCCTTATCCAAACTATCAATGCACGGAGTATAACTAGCCTGCGAAAACTTAATATTTGTTACAAAGGAAAGTGATTAAAATCCCACTCCAGACCAATCACCTGATTCCTAAAAATATCATAACTCATTCTTAATAACATATCTTAAAAGTAGAGTTAAAAGGGAATACAAACCCAAATAAATCAAACATCAACACTAGTGATCCACAGTAACTCACCACATCCCATCTTGCAACCATGGACCAATATGAGCATCAAGAAAAAAAATAGGGCACTAAAAAAGGAGATATAAGAGAGTCATACACTCCCATCCACCAGTTCATAAGTAGGGTGTGAGCTAAAAATTATTTGTATGATTTCATAAATAATTATCTTTGAATCCCTTTATAATATTGTTCATAAAGTGCTAGTTTGAACATAAGGTATAAAATGTATTTTCAGATGAATTATAAAACAAGTGTAAAAACAATAAAATTACATTTTTTCAAAAAACAACCCTTTTTATAATATAAAAACAAGGATGACTTAAAATTTGAAATAAAAATATAAAAAAATGGAAAGAGGGACATTAAAACCATATAAGACATGTCAAATCACACTTTATACCTCTTTTAGAACATTTTCTGAAAAACACTTTTTCATAAATAACAAAAATAAAAATCCATTTTAATAAAACTCATTTAACAAATAACCAATTTTCTTCCTTTTTAAATGAAACTTTTTAACCATTTAAATCAACCTATTTAAAAGTAAGAAAATACACAATCGAAGTGAAATAATGATCATGCATACAAACTAAGGAAACAAGGATACATAATTCAAAAATCAACCAAACGATGGTGCCATATAATAAAAAAACTAAGGGAATACAATTTATCCAAGAAAATAAATCCTCTAAAGTGTCCTAATAATGATGTAACCACCATGTGAAACTTCCTAAGACTCATGTATTTGTATCCTTAACTAGAGATGAGGAACCTAGGTCGATACTATTTAACTTGTCATATCTAGGTAGTCCTATAGAACTCACTAGGCTCTAACAAGATTAGGGGATCAAAAGAAACCCTAGTCCCTTCTAGTACAATCTAGGGACACTGAAACATCCCATAAACTCAATCAATCTAATGGGTCCTTACACTAGTCAGCACACCCCACACTAGGGATTTCACTTATTTGGATCCCTACCAGTCTCCTAGGACACCCATGAAATTCCAATAGTGTAAGTGAGAAACCAATGAAAAATAATAGAACATCACATAAATATATTTTCAACAACTTAAAATTTAACTTCACACTTCCTTCTACACCCTCACAAGAAACAACCCCTTTCACATCATTTTATATACTTTAGAATAAGCATAATAATATAAAGAATCCCCCATGGGACCATGATCCACAATAGGAACAATAAAAACATGGGTCTTAATTGAGGGTCTCTCATATTTATAAAATAACTTCCTTTAAATTACCAACAAGGATTTTAAAAATGTCCTAGAGAAGCCAATCCATTTTCACCCCATTTGAGAACAACATTTCAAATTTCATAAAAAAACCATTTATCAAAATGCACTATAAATCCCATTTAGAAACCCTACCATTTTCTATACATAAAATTTTAAAATAATAAACCCTTTTATTTTTGAAGGAAATATGTGCTAAGAACTATTTTATTAAAATTCAATATCCTTTTTAAAACATCTTAATCCACCATGAGAGTTAAGGTTATCAAAACCATTTAAATAGGTTGAAGTTCAATTCGATTTGTTTTGAAAAACATGAATTTAAAATATCGCATATTCACTTTAAAGAAAAAAAATAAAATTTATGACCAAACTTTCAAAATATTTAAATTCCTTTAAGAAATCCACTCGGGCCTTTTACAAAACACTTGACATGGGACATAAGTCTATTCCAACTCTTTAAAAAAATTTCAAGAAAATTTAAACCCAAAAAATTCATAACATAGGATTATAATTTCATAAGAAATCATTTAAAAACATCCAAGAAATTTATAACTTGTATTACAAGGGAGTTCCAAAGAAACACATACCTAACTCAAGAAAAATTGAAGCTAAAACTTGTCAACATTAATGGAGAACACATAAATATATCAGGTGACATACTACTCAACCCCTAATGACATAAATCCTCATCATTAAAAATAAATTACACTATGATCTAGTGGAATCACACTTTAAATGCATAACCCAATTATACAAAATCAAAGAAAAAAATATGAAGAGGAACCCCAACCAAAATGCAATTCATCTAGTGCACAAAAAAGGACCATCAAAGGCCACAATTTTCAGCGGGGTTTTTAGCCCGTCTAATTCGTAGTATACCACCAATATCAAACTAAAATTATATGAGGATAAGAAAAAACAAATGGAAAAGAGGAGAAAAATCACCAGCAGAGGAGAGGCACATAGAAGAGGAGAGGTGGACAGTGGAGGTGTGGCATACGATAGAGGTGTGGCGCGCGAAGAAGGAGAGGCACCCAATGGATGGTTCACACATGGATAAGAAGATTGTTAGGGTAGAAAAGACAGATGACGGTGTGGCGTGCAACGGAGGTGACGACGCATGGTGGAGGTGTGGTTCACGGTTGAGGAGAGGCGGGGAGAGAGGGGGAGGAGGAGGGGGGAGTCATGGTGCATTGGTCAAATTCCGTGAGAGTTTGAGGGGTACAAGAATGAAGAAGACTGTTCGGGTATTTTTATAAAACTCAGGGAACCTTTTATCAGTGCTAGATAGAAAGCGCTGATAAAGGTATGTTTTATCAACACTAAATTAAAAAACTGCTGATAAAACACACCTCTATCAGTGCTTTTTAGTTTTTAAAAAGATACTATGTTAATAATTTATTTATATTAATATCTATATTTATAAAATTATATACATGATAAATAAATATATTTATTTATTTATAATTATAACTACAAATAAATAAATAATTAAATATATTTATAAAATTATAATTTAAATAATTACAATATCATAAGAAATATACTTATTATATTTATAATCTTAGAATATATATAATAAATATATTTGTTATATATAATTATAATATTATAGATATATTAAACTATAATTCTTTTAATTTTATAATTATTTATATGAATATATATTTATTTATTATATGAATATATATTTATTTATAATTATAATTATAAATGAATATATATATATATATATTTAAATAATTATAAAATTATAACAAATTAATATTTCTAATTTTTATAATTATATATATATAATATGTTTATTATAATTTTATAATTATTTAAATACATCTATATTTAATTATAACTATAAATATAAACATTTTTATTTATTTATCAATATTTCTATAAATTTATTTAATTATATATATAATTATATATGAAAATAGAAAATATTTTTTTTATAAATTAATAATTATTTAAATAAATATATAATTATTTATATTTATAATAAATAAATAAATATTTATTTCATTTTTATTAAAAATTATAATAAATAAATATTTATTTATAATTGTAATTATATATATATATTTAAATAATTATAAAACAATAAAAAATATATTTATAATTTTATAAATATATATAAATATATTTATTATAATTTTTTAATTATTTAAATATATCTAAATTTATTTAGAATTATATTTATAACTATTTGTATTTATTTATAAATATTTGTATATAAATATATATAATTAATATATTTATTATAATTTTTTAATTATTTAAATATATTTATATTCATTTAGGAATTAAAATTATAAATATTTGTATTTATTTATAAGTATTTGTACATATTTATAAATATATTTATTTAATTATACTATAACTTTATAAGTAGTATAATAACAATATTTATTATAATTTTATAATTATTTACATATATATAGTTATTTATAGTTATAATTATAACTATAAATAAATATATTCATAAATATTTTTATATAATTATATATATATATAATTATAATATATGTATTTATTGTAATTTTATAATTATTTAAATATATATATAGTTGTAATTATAATTACGAATAAATATATTTAAAAAGTATTTATATATATTTTAAATGTAATAATTATAAATATTATAAGTATATTTATTTTTTAAATATATTTAATGTAATTTTATAACTATTTTTGAGAACATAATAATATATATGGGTAACATGAATTAATCATATACCTAGTAAATATACATAATAAAAAACAAGCCATCAATGGACAACATGAATAATAAGAAAGGGTGTATTGTATAAATTAACATTACGATACATAACATATCCACACATAATCAACATATTTATTGACCAAATTCATTCAAACTTATATATTTAATAATTAACATAAATATATATTTAAAATGGTATATATATATATATTAATTATAAATAAAATAAATATATTAAATATAAAAAATATAATAAATAACACAATCTAATAAATCTTATAAAACAAATAAATAAAATAAATAAAATAAATATATTTATTAGTTAATGAGATTTATTATAATTTTATAATTATTTAAATACACATATATATATATATATATAATTATATTAATAGAAATACTTTTTTAAAAACATTATATATATTATTGAATTATTAAAAAAAATATATTAATTGTAAACATGTATTTTTTAGTTAATGTATCCAAATAAACATTATTTTTTTAATATAAACTAGAAAAAATTTTATCAGTGAAAAATATAGTGCTGATAAATGAATCGTTTATCAGTGCTAAAAAAAGCGTTGATAAAGGTTACCTTTTATCAATGCTTTTCTTAGCACTGATAAAGGATACATATATCAATTCTTTTATCTAGCGCTGATAAAGGCTCCCCCATTATCAACGCATTCTTCTTTGCACTGATAAAATGAGGCGCTTCCCTTTCCCTGTTTTGTGGTAGTGGTACATGCATCATGATGACTTGTGTTCTTGTTTGTTTTGGGAATTTTTAGGAAAATAAAATTAACAATGAGTTAAAATGAATCCCAAACAAATTCTATGCTACTCGGGATTAGTATTTGATTGTTTTCCTTTCAGGTATGGCTTCCGAATGTTGCCCGCATGTGGTACGAGTAGTGGAGGTTTAACAGGATGGATTGGTTGATTGGTGGAGGGTCAACTGAGCAGAGGAGGATGATCAATGGTAGAAGATGCTTCATGTTATCCAGTTGCAGACTCTGGGAAACTACGTGGGCAGTGTATTGGACATGGAGATGGAGAGTCAGATCGAGGAGCTGGTGATCACTTTTAGCTTGATTCGGGTTCTGATGGAGTATTGGTTTGCTCTGGCAGTGAGTCAGATGAGGGGAGATTCACGTTAGTGGTGGAAGCATTAACTCAGGGAGAGGAAGGAGACTGATGTTTTGTTGGATGACTTTGAGAAGGAGTTTTAGGTAGAATTCTGTTCTTCCATGATAAAAGCTGAGAAGAGGTAGGAGCTGCTCTCCCTCCAGCAGGGGAGTATGTCAGTGAGGTAATTGGGGATCAAGTTCAAGGATATCATACATTTTTCTTCAGATCTCTTTCTAAATGACGATTCTTAGGTGAGGTGCTTAGAGGAGGCACTTCGTCATTCTCTTCAGTATGCAATTACTCCCTTTACCCTACCAACATACTTAGAGGTTCAGAAAAAGGATGATGTGGTGGAAAAGATGCACTCATGAGGAGGTCCATCATGAGAGGGAAATCAACCAAGTTCTTTAAAGGGGAAGGCCTTCAACAACAAGTCTACGACATCAGGGCCTTCGAAGTTTCAGCTAGTGGGGAGCCGTCCCTAGCAGTTTCAATTTTGACCCTTTGGTCCTTGCCCTTTTCCCATGGGCATAGGGATGAGGTGTTTCTCTTATAGAGGTCGCAGTCACCTTAAGAGTCAGTTCTTAGTTCAAGATCAGTACGGTGGAGGTGGGAATGTTCAACACCCGCCTTAGAAGTAGTTTCCATCCAGGCCGTTCGAGTAGTAGGGACAGAAGGCCCCTGCTCCATCAGGGGTGGACAGTGTAAGAGGAGGCTGGCCACATGGTTCTCCTTAGGGAACTCAACCAGGGCGTGGTTTGGGAGGCCGCCTATAGCCGAGGGGAAAAGGTGCTGGGTGTGGGTAGTTTCACGCCACATAGTCAACAGTTCTAATAGGGTTGGAGATCATTCGAGGTATGATCAGTTTGTTTAGTAAGATTTATTGCACCTTGTTTAATTCAAGAGCTTCACACTCCTTTATTTCACCTAGTCTAGCCCATTCTCTTGGATTGGACATAGAGAGACTTTTTGTGCCCCTAGTGTTGAGTACACCAGTTGTAGGTCGACTATCTTGTTTAATATTTTCTGGGGATGTGAACTGATGTTGGGTCCACATTTGTCCAGTGGGGATCTCTTTCTCCCACAAAATAATCCATAAGATGTCATCCTTAGAATCAACTGGTTGTACTTGGTGCATGATATTATTTAATGCTTTTAGAGAATAGTCATTTTTTTAGATGTGAAAGGAAATCATGTATCTTTGGTTTGTGAGTGGTGCTGTTAGATGGGAATCCAATGCATGGATCCTCTTCAATTATTGTTAGATGAGTTGTGAGTGGGATCAATTGTTGTTGAGAGTGTAGAGGTTCTATGAGTTATTGGAGAGTTTTTGGATGTTTTTTTGAGGAGGTTGTGACTCTTACCCCCCCACCCCCCCGGCGTGATGTTGAGTTCAGAATAGACCTTAGAACTCGATGCATGTCTGATTTGGATGGATAATTATCAGATGGAACCTTCTGAGTTATGGGAGTTTTGGATTCAGATTAAACATTTGATGAATAATGGTTTCATATGACCCAGCGTGTCACTGTGGGGTGCTCCGGTCTTGTTTACCAAGAAGGAGGATGATGGTCTGAGGCTATGCATAGACTATCAGAGATTAAATCATGTAACGGTCAAGAACTATTACCCTCACTCAAGGATAGATGATATTTAGACTAGATGAAGGGAGAAAGTTTGTTCTACAAGATCGATCTATGGTCTGGATATCACTAGTTGAGGGTGAAGGAGGACGACATCCCAAAGACTTCTTTCTAGTGCAGGTATGTGAACTTTGTGTTTATAGTTATGTAATTCGGTGTTACGAATACACCAACCATGTTCATGGGGATCATGAAGTTCGTCTTTTTTGAGTTTCTAGATAGGTTTATCATCGCATTCATCGACAACATCCTGATCTACACGAAGTCAGAGGAGGAGAATACCGAGCATCTCAAGACTATCTTAGAGGTCCTTCGGCACCACCAGCTTTATGAAAAGCTGTCCAAGTTAAAGTTTTGGACATGGGAGATCCAGTTACCTGAACATGTGGTGTCTCAGCAGGGTTTACCAATAGACCTATATAAGTTTTAGGTAGTCGTTTCTTGGGTAGCACCCAATAACATGGAATAGGTTCACATTTTTCTCGGTCTGGTAGGCTACTACCAAATATTGGTACCTGATTTCTCTTGGCTAAAAGCTCCGTTAATGGCTTTGACCAGAAAACGATAATCTTTTGTGTGCAGAGAGAAATACCATGTATCATTTAAATATCTAAAGGAGAAGTTGGCTAGTGCTTCAGTGCTCATGATGCTAGAATAAGGGGTGATGTTCAAGGTATTTTGTGATTCTTACCGTCTAGGCTTGGGGAGTGTGCTGATGAAACAATGGGGAGTGATCTCCCACGCATCTAGGTAGTTACATCCCCATAAATGTAACTATTCCACCCATTAACTGGAACTAGCATTATTCATGTTCACACTAAATTCATGGAGACATTACCTCATTGGGGAATTCTTTGTGGTCATCACCGATCATAAAAGCATGAGGACATCTTTTCTCAGTGAGATATGAACTTACAGAAGTGGAGGTGGAAGAAGTTTATCTAGGATTATGATTTTGAGATCTCTTATTCATCCAGGAAGGGAAATTTCATGGCTGATTCTTTGATCAAGAAGTCATAGAAGGAGGTAGTTTGGGAATCTGTGGATGCTTGGAGGGTAATAGAGGAGTTGGATGCCTTGGAATTGGGTGTAAGAATGGATATCAGTATAGGACACCTATTTGAGATGATAGTGTCGTCTTCGCTAATGCAGTAGGTGGAGGAGTCTCAACAGGGAGACTCTGAGGTGGAGGAGATGTGTGATCACATTGGCCGGTGTGATGCTCTGGAGGGATGATCATAGGATGGTCTAAATCATATGTTGTTCTACGAGAAGTTGTTTGTTCTAGTGGAAATGAACGTGGAAGTTCTTCGTGAGTTTCATATCTCACCTCTATAAGTACACCCATTAGTTTCTAAGATTTATCGGGGCTTCAGAGAATAGTTTTGGTGGCCCTGGGTGAAGTGAGCATTGGTGGAGTTTGTGGAAAAATTCTTGGTGTTCCTACAAGTGAAGGACGTGAACCATGTTCCTAATGGTCTGTGGCAGCCCTTAGATGTCCCCAAGTGGAAGTGGGATGAAATCTTGATGGAGTTTTTCACAGAATTAACTAGGGCTTAGGGAGGATGCGATGCTATTTGGGTTGTAGTGGATCAGTTGACGAAATAGACTCACTTCTTAGAGATTAAGGATTCAAGCATAGTGGATTCCTTAGTGAGAAGGTATGTCAATGTGGTGGTGTAACTATATGGTGTTATGAGATCCATCGTCTCATATTGAGACACACATTTTACATCCTGAGTCTAGAGGGGATTGTATCATGTATTTGGAACTCATTTACACCTCAACATTTCTTTCCACCCTCAAATGGATGGACAAATAGATAGGACCATCCAAAAATTGGAGGAAATGTTACGATCATGTGTTCTTGACTTTAGAGGGGTTTGGGTATGACTTTTTTCCTTGGTATAGTATTCTAACAATAATAGATATCACTCTTCCATTGGTATGGCTCCATTCAAAACTCTATATGAGAGGCTGTGTCACTCACCCTTGTGCTGGATGGAAGTTGAGGAGGTGGCTATTCTTGGTCTAGAAGTGGTGCATAGTACGGCAGAGAAGGTAGATCTTGTCTGTGAGAGGATGAAGGTAGTATAAGATTGACATAAGTTTTATGCCCATCGTAGGAGAAGGACTTTAGAGTTTAGGGTTGGGGACCACATATTCTTAAATGTTTTCACCCAATGTGGGATATTGAGGTTCAACAGAGGGAGTATGATTTCTCCAAGGTTCATCGGACCTTTCAAGGTGTCGGGACAATTTGGTGAGGTGGAATATCAGCTGGAATTGCCACTGCAGTTGGGGAGGGTCTAAGATGTCTTTCACATCTCCTATATTTCTTAATATCTTCATGATAACTCCCATGTCATTGATTGGGGAGAGTTAGATATCGAGGAAGACACAACATTCATGGAGTAAATAGTGGAGATCCAAGATCGTTGATAAAAGGTTCTTCATGAAAGGACTATTCCCTTGGTTTGTTTGTTTTGGAGGCATGGTGGCTCAGAGGAGAGTACTTGGGAGCGATAGACATTGATGCGTTCCCAGTACCCGTTGTTGTTTTGAGTTTTGATCATGTGTTTTGATTTGTGATGTAATTCTTGAGCCTTGTTTTCTATGAGATGAGTTGTTTCCTTGTTACATGATGTACGATAAAGTCCAAAAGTATGGGGAGGGGAGGACCTGATATCTAATCAAGACACATTATTAAAGATGCAATTAAACCCATATGCGTGAGGAAGTTCCACCCAAAGAAGATAATATCCTGACATTGTGAAATTAATTCCATGATTCATATGTTTAGGTGGTGTGAATTTCAGTGCCTGTGTGGTGTGTCTTACGGTTGTTGGGTTAGAAAATCTCAGAGGAGGTGTTATTAGATGTTGAGGTTTAACTCCAATAAGGTGGTTCATCCTTGAGAGGTATCTTACAGAGGGGTTATTTAGACCCCTTCTTCTTCTAGGCTTTGTTTTGAATTCTCAAGGGAGAGAATAGTTTGAGAGGTATCTAATGTAATGGATTGGACCACCGTGGTCCATTAATTTGTCAAAATCTAGTGTTTGAGGTGTTTTGGGAGCCAATAGTAGCTCACTTAAAGAGTTTTACAAATTTATAGTTTTTCCTTTGGTACGTTGAGACATCGATAGGTCGAGTGCATTAGTAGGTCGATGCGTTGGTAGGTTGATGGTGTCAGTGCGTCTAGGCATCGGTCAGTCAGGGCTTCAGTGATTTAGGGTGTCAGTGAGTTGGGTCATTGGTGAGTCAGGGCATCAGTGAGTTGGGGTGTCGGTGAGTTGGGGAATCAGTGAGTCTGGGCATCAGTGATTCATAGTGTTAGTGAGTCAGGGCATCAGTGAGTTGGGGAGTTGGTGAGTCGAGGCGTGGGTGAGTTAGGGCATCGGTGAGTCGGGGCATCAGTTAGTCCAAGCATTGGCGAATCAGGGCATCAGTGAGGCAGGGAATTTGTGTGTTAGACGTTGATAGGTTGCGTCGGTGGCTGAGAGTTAGTGGATTGGCATCGGTAGCTCAACGTTGGTGACTCACTGTTGGTGGATCAATGTTGGTGGCTTGCTGTCGATGACTAACCCATCAATGAATTATTTCCCAGTTTTTAGAGTTTCACCCTCTTACATTTTATTTGACGTAAATTGAGTTTAAAGCCTTGTTTTGGAATTTCTAAGGGCATTTCAAAGGATATTAATTATATTTTTAATATCCTAATGCTTGGGGGACTTTTAAATAGTCAAACCTCATGGTCTTGGACATGATACCACTTTAATGGACCTTGAATCAGTTTCCTCTTCCGTTGATATATGATCTGGCTTTTTCTAAATTCGATGTCCTCTCTTCTCTATTCTCTTGGTGTACAGAGAACTTTTCTTCCCAGAAAATCTGTGCATCTGTGCTATAGACCCCCTATTCAAGTTTCCATGGAATCTTTTGATCATGCGACCCCTCAGTTTTGGAGCAAAGAGGAGTTTTGGTCACCTATTTTTCTAGGTAGGGATTCTACTATCTCTCTTTAATTGTATATCATGTTGGATGGGAATAGTAAGGTTATTTTGTGAAAATTTATTGAATCTAACTTTTAAAATATATATATACTAATGAGGAAATATGGAAATGATAATGGGATGGGAGTGGTTTGATGTTGATCACTTATTTTATTTGTTATATTTGTTTATGATGAGATATGTTATGGATGTGTGGCCAATGAAAATCATGTTTGGTGGTGGTATTTTACTAAATATGGGTGATTCTTTATAACTGTTTTTGTTTCCATGAGGATAATTGCTATAAATATCAATATGATTAATCACATTCACTTGGTTAAACAAATGGATTCCCCAGGATGAAAAACCTTGTGTGATCACCCTTGCTTATCAAAGTGGAATTTAAAGCACAACGTTGGCCAAATATGAATACATCCTATTTGATAGGTGTGGCCGTGTGTTGTTTTTTTGGGTTTTGTGCCTTGTGTATGTTTTTTGGTGGTATATTTGTGATTTTATGTATGGGGTGGAACGGGCGGTGTGGTGATATCTCAGGTTGAGATATTGGTTGATTGTGGAATGGACGGGCTTGTTATGCAATGGGACTGTATCTGGATAGTGATTGGGAAGCAGGGCTGCAAAACTAGGCTGTGTCATGATATCATGTTTATGGATGTACTGGGTGTGGTATTATTGTGTAGTGGGGGTATCAGGTTTAGGTGTGAGAGGATGATTGGGTATGTTAAATTTGAAGAATTGAATTTTGGAGTGGTTGAACAGGTGTTTAGGAAAGGGGAGTGTGCAGCGAGTTATCTTAACCTGGTTCTTTTTCTTGGTGTGTTATGGATGATTGTGTGGATATCACCTGTTGTGTTTAGTAGTTACCTGGGTAGGGATGGAAATAAATAAATGAATTATTTGATATTGAAAAATGATAATTGGTTAAATGAATTGGAAGGGGGTATGTCTCAAGTTGGGACTTGTAGGGAAGCGACGTTCAAGTGACCGTCATTCGTGGTGGTACGTGCATGTAGGGGTAGTAGTAAAGGAGGTTTTAAGTGGGATGGTTGTATGTGTGGAATCCCATAGTATGTGTTGATTTTTTATTAACTATATGTATAAACTTGTAGTTCCTTATGTTTTCTATATACACCCAACCCGTGTTGAGCACTACGTGCTGAACACCCCCATTGTTATGGGAGAGGGTGTCTTTCCCAAAATCTGGGTGGGAGGATGGATGGATGGTTACTGACTTTACCCAAATCTCTCTTCTAGGAATTTATCTCCCAAGATTCTTTAGGTAGGCAATAATGGATTGAGTTTTAATACAAGACTTATGGTATTGGCTGTGTGAGAGGTGGTTTGTTTCCCAGGTGTCTTCGGGATGAGGCCTAGGTGTATTCTGGTAGGGTATGGTATGTGTGAGACCTAGGTCTCTTCGGTCTTGAGTATAGTTTGGTTTTTGGCCCAGGTGTGTTTGGTCAGGTTGTGACAGTGGGGCTTGTGGAAGAGTGTGGTAGCGTTAGGATGTTCCCCATTAAGGATGAGCTATTAACCAGTGAGAAGTGGTGCGTGGTACCCAAATATCGATGTTCTTACTACATTACTTTACATGACTTGTGTTATTTGGTGAGTGTGCCTTGGTGAGGTTGGGGTGGATAGTATAACTTGTTATGTGACTTTGTTTTTATGTTTTTTTCTCACAGGGGAATTAGTATGCTTCTCCCATTTTTTCATGGGTGAATTCGTTTATTCCTTACTGAGTATACTTATATGCTCACCCTACATATATAAAACTATTTTCAAGTTTCTAGGGATATTACATGGACCGTGCTAGACCTTAGTATATTAGACATTGGGGAAAGTTACTATGTCACTTCTTGGTTTTATTTTGGTACTTACATTGGAGTTTTCTTTGTATTTATAGATGTTTTACATTAAACATACTTGTGGATTGAATTTTGGTTTATTTATATTTATCTGACTTAGAGTTTTTTTTGAGTTTGATACGTCTTATATCCTGACATTGGTTACTATAAAAAGGGTAATGCCTCCCATTTTTGTGATATTTCTATGACCTTAGTGCTGGTCTCCACCCCGGGACCTATTGGAGGTGGGACTTGGGGGTCATTATCTCTCATTCATCTTGAGGAACGAAGGTATCAAAATCTTTCTATCCCTTCCCTCATCTTGAAAAATGTGGGTTATGACACCACTGAGTCTATCCTTGGCTATCCACTATGGAGTCTATGTATTACTCAGGTATAAGTAAGGTTAAAGACAGGTGGGTTCATACATAGAATTCGTATATGAATCCATGTGTCACCCAAGGTCTATATAATTCAATGGAATTTAATACCATTTAATCAAATTCATTGAATCAATTTCATTTAAACTTTTCATGTTCATCACCTTATTCTTCTCAATTCTATCTCACCCCAAAATGGTGACTCAAGAGATTTTCCAAGCTTAGAAGGCTTTCCATTTAAGTTCTCACATGGGAATTTCATTATAAGGGGAACCTCATGCTTAATCAAGTAATTAAATGGTAAGGGAAAAGGGGTATAGTCTTTCCGTAACTTTAATTTAATCCTTCAATTACATTTCAAATAACCAATTATCAATTTAATATTAACATCACATGAAATGGGATAAAAGGGAATAACTCAAAGGCATCTAAACATATCCCATCATAATGATCACTTTAATTAAAAAACATACCCAAAGGAAAATTAGACTATATGTAAATATCATATATGATTCTAAACCAAATTAAAAATGGATAGAAACAAATGAAGATCTTACCGATGCAGATTTAATGACACTAACGATGCTTTAATTAGAGTTCGAATGAAGATTCGCCAGCAAAACAAAAAATAGTTTCCAAGAGGGATCTAAAAAGATAAAGGATTATATGTGGGATAAGAATAAGAAATTATGTTGAAATTTATTTTTAATTATGGGAAAATCATAATTTTACCCAAAACATAGGGGCCAAAAGGTTTGGTCACAAGGTTTACAAACCATGTGCCAACTATGCACAATCTACTATTGGAAGGGGGAACTTTTCACTTTTGTCCACACAGTTTACTAACTATGTGAAAACCATAAAAAAATCCTCTATCAAAATTGAAGACATGGTTTCATGGCTATGCACCCAAAATCACATGGTTTTTATAAACCATTCGGCCTGTAGGACTCTACTGTCCGGCCTCGTATAGTTTGTACAAACCATGCGCCATGCCTTTTTCACCCCAAAAGCTAGGTTATGGGCTTTTAACATTCCCTAGAAACCCTCAACACCTCCATGAACTCAAAAGAAAATCACATTAGGTCATATTTAATCATTTAAACTAATATTCAATGGAAAATAAAAGATCATACTTCAAAGAATAATCAGGTTCTTACAAATATACCCCTTAAAGAAATTTGTACTCGAATTTCCTTCTCAATGGTGGTCAAAAATGTCTTAGAATACCTTCATCCATTGCGATCATACATCAACCTCCCACTGTTAGGTCTCATCCTATACTTAGTCATGATACTACAGAATCTATACTAGAGGAACTGATCAGACTCGCAGAACATTCATGCTACGATCCATAATACATATAAAATTCTCCTCAAAGGAAGCATATACCTATAACTCATCCTCCATCATCTAAAAAGCATGAGGCGAGTCTAAATAGTAATGTCACAACTGACATACATGGAAGAAATCATGCATGGATCAATACCTCTGATGTAACTACAACTGATTGGATACTAGATTATCTCTCTCCAAAATCTCGAATGGTATGACATATCACCGTGAAAGCTTACCATATCTCCCGATTCTTCTGAGTCCTAACCTTGGTTAAACACAAAAGAAATCCTAATCCCCAACCTCGAACTCTAGGGGTTGTTTGTGGTGATCTACACAAGCTTTATGATGAGAATATACAATATAAATCCACTTCCGAATCAACTAGACCTACTCTGTGGTCTACTAAACAATATGAGGTCTAATCATAGCTACATGTCCTACCTCTAACCAACATAGGGGTGATCACCATGGCCTATTGTACAAATCCTCATAAGGTACCATATTAATAGTATCCTGAAATGAATTATTGTAGGCACACTCAATTAAGGGTATATTCCTCTCCCTAGAGAACCTAAAATCTAGGACGCATGCTCATAGAATGTTCTCAAGAACCTGTATCATGTGTTCAGACTGGCCATCTATCTGGGGGTGGTATGTTATTTTTAGAAGAACCTATATACCTAACACTCTCTTCATACCTTTCTAGAATCATGATGTAAATCAGGAATACCTATATGAAATTATAGTGTGCAGGACCCCACGAAGTCATACTATCTCATGGATATACAACCTTCTAAACTCGTCCACACATAAGGTTATCCTGATATGAAGTAAATTTGAAATCTTCATAAGACTATAAAAAAACCCATACAACATCATTACCTGGGGGAGACCTCAGTAAAAATATCATGAAATACATCACGACGCCATTCTATTTCAACTTGAAAATGTGTAGATGCTGTAAAAGTTTGGATGGTCGCTGTTCTTCTACCTTCACCTACTGACAGGTGAAAAAAATCATGAGAAAACTAGATACATATCTTTTCATACCCAACCACTAATAATGAAGACGTAAGTCCTAATACATCATCGTGGCATCAGGGTGCACTGCCCAATCTGATGCAGAAAGTATCACATCAACTAATCACGTATATCCACTAGAACCCACATGCATCCATGTATACACACAATCACATTCTCTCCTACAATCCAACTAGGAAGAGGGTCCTCACATTCCACACTCTCGCATAAGATTAGGCCCTCATAATCCGATAGCTTCCTCATCCTCACTATATCTTGTAGGAAAGAGGTAATAGCTAACAATGATAGAAAAGTTTGTAATTGGCGGTCTTGAACCTCCAAGTGAATCTCATAGAACAAATCCATAATCTCCCACTCGCCACTAGATTGATGAACTACATGTATATAATCCCTCTTGCTCAGTGCATCATCCATGGATTTCCCTTACTAGGTGTGTAGGAAAGATCAAAATCAAAATACTATAGGTTTTCAACCCATATCTATTTCCTCAAATTCAGATCACATTGTGTGAATATGTACTTGAGGATTTTTTTGTTAATGTACACCGTAAAATGAACTCCTAGTAAATTGTATCTCCAAAAATATAGTGGATGAACAACTACAGCTAACTTGAGATCATGCATCGGGCAATTCATCTCATACGACCTTAACTTCTGAGATCCGTATGCCATGAATCTATCTACCTAGATAAGAACTACTTCTGGCTCAATACTTGATGCATCATGATACACATTATAACTCATTATTGGATCTAGAAAAATCAATATTGGTGCTGAATTCAATCTCTCTTTCTGCTCCTACAAGTCTTTTTCATAAAAATATGACCATAAAAACTTCACACCCTTCTTATTCAAGCCCATCAATGGCGCTTCTAATCATGATAAGTCCTGTATAAAACACCTTTAATAATCAGTTATCCCCAAGAAACTCATTAACTTGAATACATTCTTGGGATAATCTCATGAAACTATAGCTCCCACCTTCTCTTGGTCTACCTATAATCCAGTCTCTATGATAATGTGACCTAGGATGTTAATTTGACCCATCCAAAAGGGTCACTTTGTGAGCATATCATATAATAGATGCTCTCTCATTGTATTAAAAAATATGTAAAGATGTTTGGCATGTTCTTGTCAATTGTGAACTAACACCAATATATCATCAATGAAAACCATAAAAAATGAATCTAGATAAGGATGTAAGAAACAATTCATCAGTTCCATAAAGTCCTTTAGCACGTTCATGAGGCCGAACATCATAACCAAATACTCATATAGACCATACCTTCTATAAAAGGTTGTGTGAGGTATTTCTGATGGTATAAACTGAACATGATGACAACCAGATCTCAAATCAATAATTGAGAATACCTGAGTTTTTTAGAGCTAGTTGAAGATGTCATCTATCCATTAAAATGGATACCAGTTCTTAACCGTCAACTGGTTCAATTTCTAGTAATCCACACATAGATTGAGAGTTCCATCCTTCTTTTTCAAAAAAAGGACTTGGGAATCCCATGCATAAGTACTCATCTAGATAAAAAAAATTCCTCTAAATGCTATAGCATTTTCTTGAGCTCCTACATCTCAATAGTAGATAACCTTTAAGGGGAAATGGATAATGATGGAGATCCTAGAACTAGTTTGGTAGATAAATATAACTCTCTCACTAAAGGTAATACTAAAATTTTTTCTATGAATATGTACTTGAAATAATCAATCAATAGAGGAAAATCTTTTTAACGTGTTCCCAGATCATCCAGATATAAAATCACAATCTGAGATATCATTCCACTCAACCCATGATGCTCAGGTCCAAATCGGCTCTCATAGAAATGCAATTTACCCTTTTGAATAAACTCTCTATCCTCTGGTTATGTGAAAGTCACCCTGTGGTGATATAAATCAATGAAATCACGAAAGGAATCCAACTGGTACATTCTAAGAATGATGTCAAAACCTTTCATCTAGATGAAAAAGTGGTCCCGTACAAAGTGAAACCCACCAATCTCAAGGGATCACTCCCTTCACTAACATACATCCTCCATTATAATACCCAATGTATTATGAAGTGAAATAACACCATAAAAAATATAAACATTGAGCCCAAATCTCTCCAAAATGGGAATAAATATAAAGCTATGAGAATCCCCTATATGAAAAAGTGAATAATATAATGTAGAGTCTACTAGAACAGTACCTATAACTATAGAAGGTTCATGATCTTTGTCCTTAGGGTTCTGTTCCATTATATATATCTAGCCTGATCTGTGGCCCTGTGATACTACCTGACTACCCTAAGAAGATCCACCCTACTATCATTATAAAGCCGGGGCCTAACTACCATGGGCACAATCAATATCTCAGCCTGTTCAGCTTGTTTTACTATAGTTCCTTTCCTGATGAGAAGATGCCAACCCCACTCCTGAACGTGGAGTCAGTGCAGAACCTATTTCACTACTTGTCAAGGGAATAATTCTTCAGAAGCATTGTAGATTATCCATCTTTTTGTATTATTGGAACTCAACTGGTTCCCTAGTACACTATGGTGGCGTATACCCTGGCCTACTGCACTAGTAGCTCCTTACCTAGATACCTGGGTATGTGCTCTACTCTTATTTTCATCACATGGGATCTCTAGATGATGCTTCCTGCTATTGGTTGGTGTAGCTCCAGATTGAGATGCTGAACTACCATGGCTTGAACCCCCATCCTCTCTTAGATTACACTCTATCATAAGTTCTTGATTCATTATTCCCTAAATGGTAGCCAACCGAAAGACATTCACCTACGATCAGATGTCTTACCCGAGACCATCCTCAAATCATCTGAATTTAGATAGCTCATCACCCATCAGAATAGGTGTGCATTGCTGGAGGTTAGTAAAATAGGCTGAATAATCTATTACAGATAACTCACCCTGATCCATATGTAATAAATCCTATGATCTATCATCCCTCAACATCTTAGGATATAAGTAATAAAAAAAGTCCATATGAAAATCCATCCAAACCAACTCTCGATGAAGATCCATTTGAGTTATGACATCCCGCCATCTCTTGGAAGAATCACATAACATATACATAGTGATATTTACCATTATATCATGAGGAATATCTTGATATTTGAAGATGGATAGAATAGAATCAAGCCATGAATCCACAGCCTATGGTCTGCTATCCCCTGAAAATATGGGTGGATGTTGATTCTAAAACTCATGTGTCAACTATTCCATAGTCAGGGTAGGTCATGGTTCTACCTAAATGGTCTACATGAAGAAAAAACCCCCTCCTGGAACTATTATTTGGTACCTATACCTGGTAAAGAAACTGGTGCCGCAGTAGTCACGACTGGATGATCCACTAGTATCCTATTGACCACCACGTCTGGAGTGTGGTCATTTCCACCCTATTAGTGTACGGATAGAGGTCATCATGGTGGAAAGACTCTACAATAAAAAACACAAGCCTTATATCATGATCATTATCAGTGTTCACATCCCAAAAGAAAAAAAAAATACTATCATAGGATAGGTACAAGCCTTCCTTATATAAGGAAACACCCCTCTTCCTACTCCACGAGTCAGGTCTGAACATCAAACATATCATAAGAAATCAAGAGATACTAGCTACTTCTTATTACTAAGGTCAGTTCTGGGTCAATTTCTATGCTATAAATAGTTTAAATTTCTATTTAATTAATATGTATTCATTTCCACTTCATCACAATTCAGATTAAAATGTTGAACCATGTGGTTCACCAAATTCGGATCCATAAGGTCCCATACTACTTATGAACCAAAATGTGATTCCCACGTAATCCAAACCATAAAATTCCAGAATACCTATCACAACAGCATGTATATCTGTCACATCAACTATCAAAGTGACATGGAACAATTAATTCATCCTTAATGGAATGACATGTGATTTCTAAAAAGTTTCTAAAATGATGAATGAAATGTCATACCCTCATATCATTGGGTTTAAACAAAATTAAACACTCAATAATATCAATAATGACATAAAAATTCAAGCGTATCACCCAATGGTGGAATCAAATCAATTGTAATAGTTAAAATTCCTAAAACCATAATTTAATTCGATGTAATTTGAATTTTTCCTATATACGGGTTAGCTAAACCTAGACACAACTCATTACCAAATCCTTATTCCTCTATATCCCTACATGTTGTTTCTAAATAGTAAAGAAAAATAGAAAATATTGGCCCTGATACCACTTTCAAATGTTCTAGACCTCAATTCCACTAAAAGGTGCCCCGAGCCCAGTTGACCATATGACCTCAAGCTCATCTTCAAAAATTCCAAAGAATGTTGACTGGAAATGAGGTCCTAAGTGTTTTAATGGGGATACTATGCCCTCATCACCGGAGTAAAACATAGCATATTATCAATAACATAAAAGTAGAGGAAGTAGTAAATCATACAGACAATAGATACACAACACGAATAGATGAAAATAACAAAAGTAAGATTATATACAATGATGATCATAGATGTCATATGTCTATAAAGAATAACCAAAATAGGTATACATGAAAATTGTATAATACATGGATAAAAATTAAAAAAATGCCAAAAACTATCCCGGCTAGCATCATGGGCCTTAGCTCGGTCCCATTCTCCCTTTCTCCTAAGCAGAAATCAAGATCTTGTATCAGGGTGGTTGCCCTTATCCACATCTGCAATCATATTGACTATTTGGTTTCCCATAGGTGGACTAAATAGGGTGTGAGATATAATCCCAGTAGGAAACCACCCATGATCAAGTGCCATCTAGTCACTGAATATATATAAAAGAGAGTGTGCATGCAGTAAATAAATAATCAAGGAAGTACTTAAATTTATCATCATATAAATCCAAGTTTAAATTATATAAATAAATTAATTTCCATTTAATAATCAAGTATCAAGACCTGGAATAATGCCCAACATTCCCATTATAACATAACTAAAGGATTTCTAAACATTCCATTCATAAAGTGTAAGTCAAAACTAAATCCAAGCCTATTATTTGGCTTGGCATACATGTCATATGAATCATTTCATTCGTTATTAAATTTATAACCTAAGTCCATTCGTATAAATCATAATTTGGAATACATGTGTCATTTCAAGTATATCATGAATGAACACCTTATAATCCCATCCATAGAAACATCACAAGAACACATATATAACTATAGGTGTCATATGACATCACTTCCACTCGATTATATCTTTAGCGGTCCACTAAGGGAGTCAAAGTATCACTTATGGCATATAAGATCAAATTCCCCTAAGTTCATCCTTGTAAATCCATAAGGAATACATGTTTCACTCAACAAATAATAGTTAATCCACTGAGTTCGTCTTTGGCAGTCCTCATGGGATTGAAAGTATCACTTGGGAATAAGCAAGGTCCAATCCATATGAGTCTGTACATGGAATTCATATATGAATCTACATCTCACCCAAGTCCTATAAAATTAAATTTCATTAAATACCATTTAATCAAATACATTGAATAAATTTTATTTAAACTTGTCTAGGTCATCACCTTATTCATATCAATTTAATCTCACCCCAAAAGGGAGACTCAAGGGATTGGCCAATCTTAGGAGGATCACCTTTTAAATTATAAGGTGGGAATTTAATTATAAGGATAAACTCATTCTTAATCTTGAAAGTTCATGGAAAAAGGCAAGGGGAATGGTCATTTCATCACTTCCCTTTAATCAATCAATTAAAATTCATGTCATTAGTTTCCAATTCAATATTAACATCCCATGACAAGGGGTAAAAGGGAACACCTCAACAGAATCCAAACATATCCCATAATAATGGTCCATTTAATTGAACAAAACACCCAAATGGGTGGTTTTAATTTCAAGGATCAAAGAAATTAATCAATAATCAATGGGTCTCATTAAATCTATAGGCTATGCCTAACAATTTAGTTAAAGGATCATGATCCATTTCAAAGAGTCACTTGAGAATTGGGCATACAACATAGAGAAATATATATAAACAAACCAACTTTAAGATGAAGGCATTGTACCACCTATCATATGTCCGTAGTTTATAGCTCTTCTAGTATCAACTAATGATTTAACTCAGATTAGGAGAAAATTGAAGAATGGATGAAGAACGTAGTAATAGGGAAAATTATCTTTCACGTAATAGAAAAACTGATTCCAAACAAAACTAATAATGACTAAAAAGGAATTTATATCTTATTTATGTATATCCAACGAGACTGACGATGCTTGAATCAGAGTCCGAATGGATATTTGATAGCAAAACCAAGAATAGTCGTGAATAGTGCTCTCAAAAGTTCATGGATGATGTGAGGGAGAAGAATAAGAAATTTGGTAAAAATAGATTATTAATTAGGGGAAAATTTTAATTTTACCCAAAACATAGGGGCCACATGGTTTGGTCACATAGCTTACAAGCCATGCACCAACTGTTCATGGTCTGCTAAAGGGTGGGGCACTGCACAAGGTTTGTCTGCACAATTTACTAACCATGAAAAAACTATGAAAAAAATACTATATTAAAATTGAAAACATATCTTCATGGTCATGTTCCCCAAAATCTTTAGGTTTTATAAACCATCCAGCCTATAGGACTCGATATTCCATCCTCTCACGGTTTTATCAAACCATGTGCTAGGTCTTTTTCACCCCAAAAGATGGGTTCTGGGCTCCAAACCAGCCCCGAACTCCCTCGAAAACTCCATTTAATCAAAGGAAAATTACATTAGGACATATTTAAGTATTAAAACTTAAAATATATGGGAAATAAAAGATCTATACCTGAAATAAGTACATGGTTATTATAGAAAATAAATCCTTAAAACATTTTAAATGAGGGTTTTAAGGTAAAGTGTCGCTTACCATGAGTTTGAGTTATCATGCACACTTCTTATCTTCATTAATAATAAAAATATTTTAATTATTTACTTTATTAAGAAAATTTTTCAATCTAATTATTAAATTTATTTTATTTGTCACCTTGTTACATACAATTACTTAATCAAATGATGTCACTTCTTATGTTTCGATGATATTCAGATCAGATGTCAAACAAATGACATTGGTAAGTTAGCTATGGTCAAAGATTTAATTATTAGATAATCTAAAGAATAATAATATTGTTTAATTATAATTTTTTAATTAATTATTTTTTTAAAATAAACCATGAAATATGGTTATGAAAAATTAATTATGTTTTAATCGAGGAGATGGTAGAAAGTACAAACGCATGAGTAACGTTTTCATTTTTCATTGAACATGAGGGAAAGAATGTAAGTGTCATATAATAATTTAAAAATTATTATTATATCATAAATATAATATTATATTTTTAAATAAACTTATATATACCATCCATGTGATGCAGTTATGAGGAATGAATCACATCACTTGATAGAGGTGATAATCCACGCGTATATATGAACGATGTTATAAAATTTAAATTGATGGAAAGGTAAGAAAATATATGTTATATTGTATTTAAATAAATATAATAATTTCATGAATATCATATATATACATTAAATCCATCATTATAACTATCCATGAGAGGCAGTGATGGAAAACAAATTACATCAGTTCTTGAGGCAACAATCCATTGTACACACAAACAATGGTTTCATTTCTCATTTTATAGAAAAAAGATGGATATAGGTTATAAAATTAACATAATAAAATGTTACTATATAGAAGATACTTATTCTTTTATTTAATCAAGGTTTAATAATAGTTTATGGAGTTCTAAGAATAAATAAAATGAAAATTCTCGGTTAAGAACTATATCACTTCTTCAGAAAACCTCTTTAAGTTTATACCTAAATCCTTATTAGGTTAGTTTTTTTATCAAATAGAAACCTATATTAAATGATAGGTATGTTGATAAGGTATTTTTTTTTATTTTATGCTATATATTTATTAAAATGTGTTTTTAATAGAGGATAGTAGGTTTCCTTTTATAATTTAGGGGAAAGATACACATGGAATTACTTATTAGATTAAATAATACATATATATATATATCATAATCATGTAAATTGAAAAAAAGGAACCAAAAATTAGAATATAATATTTTATAGGTTCTAAAGAAACTCAACCAATCACATTTATAGAAGTATTTTATATATTTTAATCCTTATCTCGTAGTTAAACCACTATAAAATCATTTAAACTTTAACTGTGTTAACTAATTTTTTTACCATGATAACATAATAATAAGAAAAAAATTAAAATAGGCCTTTTAACCAAATTTATTATTTTTTACTAAAATTTTTTAATCCATTTTATCATGTTCAATTTATAAATTTTTAAGAAATTACTTTTAATACATGAACACAAAATGCATGAAAAATTGTTTTTAGAAAAATAAATGATTTAAGAACAGAAATAATTTTACTTTGAAATAATATAATAAATTAGTTTCCAATTATTTTTTTTTGTTAAATAATAAATAGTTTATGTTTTATAATTTTTAATAAATCCAAAAAATAATTTAATATTTCAACTATTCAATTAAATTCGAATACCTAAAAATAGTTTTTAATTTGAATTAAATATATCTTATCTTCTCAAGAGTCAGGCTTGGGTTGTAAAATTCAAAATATTGTTTTAAAATAAATTATTTAACTCCATATATATATATATATATATATTTGAAATAAACTCATACTATAGGATAAAGGTAAGTTTATAGGTGATTTTAACCCTTATCTCTTTAGTTTAAACCCGACTAAACGTGTTTTAACTTTAACCGTGGTAACTGTTTTTTATTTTTTAGAATATATTTTTAAAAAAATTAATTCAACAATATAAAATAATATTAATTAATATAATTAAAAATATTTAATCCATTTTATAAAATTCAATTCATATAATTGGGATAATTTAATTAAAAATTAAACCCACAAAACAAGATGAAAATCTGTTTTTCTAAAAAATGAATTTTTAAGTATAATTGTTTATAACAAATTCAAGTTTAATTATAATTAGAAGGATTTTTTGGATTAATTTTAATAAAAAATAACTAATTAAATTTTAAAAATAATTCATAATATAATGTGACTTTGTAAATAATTGAAAAGAAAAGTTATTTTTTAGTAAAAATATATATTTTCCATTATTCACTAAAAAATCAATTTTTTAGAAAAATCATACAAGTTAAAACTTTGATAATTTTTATATAATGGTTGAAAAAAATAATATAATTTTTATAAAATATAATTTATAAAAGATTAGGAAATTTATTTTTATATTTTCTCACAAAATGAAACAAAAATCTTTTGGGAAGGAAACATATTTTTGAAGCATAAAATTACTTTACTAAATGTTGATTACTTATTTTATAAGAATTAATTAATAAAATTTTATTGAGTAAGACCTTTATATATATATATATATCATAATGTGTTTATTCCTTTTAATACCATCTAATTCAATGGTTATATTATAACAATCATATTTAAATAATAATGTTGTGTGTTTCATTTAAACTTGGTGTTCCATGTCATATATTCTACCGAACATAATTTTATTCATTCAAAATATTAGGGTGTTAAATTCTCACCCAAATCACTCGAATACTGAAAAATTTAAATTGAACTTAGTAATCAATTGTTTTCAATTGAAAATATCATTGTTGAAAAATCAAATCATAAAATTGGTCAATAAAACCTCCCCATGAATAGAGGGAAATGGAAATATGATGTTCAACTATAATATTATATAAATAGGTTTCCAAATAGGAGAACATTTGTTGTAATTGAAAATAGACATAAATGAAATAATTAATGCTCAAATAATGATTTAGAGTTATATTTAACATTTATCACAAGAAATGGAATGATAATGAGAAAGTAAATGACCAAAAAACAATAAATTAATTAGGTATAAAAAATCACATTGATTCATCATAAATTAAGGTAATAGGATAAATTTTTTATTTCAAGACCCTTTTCCTAGATTTGAGGATTTATTTTACCAAGATAACATTGGAAATATACTAACTTTATTTTATTCCATTTTATAAGAACAATTTGATCCTTTGGTTATGCTTTGATCTATTCCCTATTTTATCTCATATCACACTCCATGAAATTAATTTTGAAGATGATTTTTTTTCATTCCAAATGCACTAAAATCCAATTTTAACGGATCACACAATCCAAAAAAGGATAAAAAGTTATTCCTCCTATCTTTAGACATTAACTAAAACCAAAATGGTTAGCACAAGGTAAGATGATATACAAAATGAATAAATTATACATTAATCTTAAAATACTCAATAATAACACCAAAAGTAAAACTTTAAAAATTATATAAATAACTCTTTAAAATACTCCAAGTTTAAAACCGAAAAATCATAGGGACTTGATCACATAAAATTCTGAGATGAATTTAAAATTTATCCCCAAATAACATTAGTCACTCAAAATGTCATATACCCAATAATGTATATGCCCTAATCATATAATCATTAAAACATGCTAATAATTTCCCTAAATACCCAAAATCACCATAAAGCCAAATTAAAATCATATATGATTCTAAAATAAAATTCATCCTTTAACTATCATATAAAACCCCATATTATCTAATAATATTACATTTTATGTAATTGTATAATATTCCATAAAAACATGGTGATCTTATTCCCAAAATAATAATAATCTCTTAAATAACCAAACTACTTTTCAATACCATGTTTATCTACATAATAAAACATATTTTCCAAAATTAGAATAACCCATAATTACCTAAATATAAAAGATCATATAAACCCTAAATTTGATAAATTCATTTTAAATTATGTCTGTAAAATTTAAAGGTATCATTCCTCAAATAAATTTTTCACATGTTAAAATTAAGGGTTACACCCACCTCAAACATATATAAAAACTCAATAAATTTCTCCTAAAGTATTCCCATCATATAAAAACTCAAAGGGGAATCTATTAAATTAAAAGTTTTATCATACTTAAACTTATCAACCCATGAAACTTTAGGTTTATATCATATCACTATGGATTATAATAAGTTTCCATAGGTTCTATCCCCTCATTCTTTATAATAGTTCACAAGGGGAATGTATATTAATCAAATCATTATCCCTTAGGAGTTAATGGAAATGTGTATAGTATTAGGCCCACTCATCATGCACCGGTGATGATTGATTTAATATCCAATCCTTCCCTTTCAGAGTTGTAACCTATACGTGCATCTATTTTATAACCACATCCACTTGAAAATATCCACATAGGGATTTCATTTCTAGGAAACTGCACAATCTATAATTTATAAAATCATGATGATGTTATACTTATAATATTATTATCCTAATGGTTTTATAAATGTTTTATAATACTAATATATAATGTTTTTTTAAAAATTTCCTCTAATGTCAACTTTATTGACATGTAACTTAAATGACCCATACTTATATGATTTATAAAAAATGTTTCAATTTAATACATTTAAATGATATTTTTTGTTTATAGTTTTATATAATTAGGTCATACCTCTTATATAACATACCCATTTATTAGAAAGTTGAAACTTCCACTCAATATCCATTTTTTATAGTATAAAACATTTACAATGAAATATGTTTTATTTTCATGAAAAATCATAATGAATTTAAAATTGAATTATTAGTTTTTATTAATAATACTTAAACCCTATGTAAAACATTTTAAAATGTGGTATGATAAAAAATATCAATAATTGGAATATAAAAAAATAAAGAAACATATTAGTTCATTTGAAAACAATGATATCATAAAATTGAGCTAAAATAATCATTTAATTACACATGAAATCAGCTTTCTTACCGAGTTTTTTATAAAAATATAATAGGAAAACATAAAAAAAACCCATAATATTGAGGGTTTCTTTAGAAAACATTATATTCATTGATTTTTTTTTATTAAAAATAAACCTGATTACCCCAAAATTACATAATTATTCCTTTTTAAAAAATATCATTATATTTCCTAGTAAAATCAAAAGATTTCCCTGAAAAATCATTAGAAATAACAGATAAGTCATCTAGGTAACTTGAGACATAATTTTAAAATCTATCTTATAATAACTATTAAAAATATAATAACCTACTCGGAAAATTCCAATAATCACTTAAGATAAACCTATAACCATTTAACTTCATCCCATTAACTGTTTCATTAGAGAGCTATATAAGGCTCAGCAATCATCATGATCTATATTAGGCTCATTGATATTAATAAAAAATGTCCATGAACCATACCATAATTATAACACATGAATTTTTTTCATTTTTTATTATCACACCCACAAAAATATTCTTTGTACCCATGAGAAAAAGATTTCTATATATCAAAATATCCATCCCATTTATAACCCTTTTGGAAAATACCAAGAACATAGAGAAATATGATATTTATTTTAATGAAAACATGAAATATTATAAAGTAATCCAAACATAAAATAATGGTTATGGAAGTGGGAAAAACCACTAATGTCGTATATGTTAAAATAGATCATACCTTTTTACTTTTTGTCAAAACATTCCATATAAAATATGTAAAAAGATTTCTTTTGAAAAACTTTGAAAGAAAGTAAAAGTGATATAAAATATCCTTTATAATTAAATTATTTCCATATAAATACATCCATAAAATAACTTTAATAATATGAACATGGAATAAAAATATTTAGAAAATAAATCTTTAAAACATTTAAAATGAGGTTTTTGAGGTAAAATGTCCCTTACCTCAAGTCTGACTCATCATGCAGATTTTTTTTATCTTCATGAATAATAAAATTATTTTAATTATTAAAATTATTTTATTTTTAAATTTTATTATTCCTTTTATTATATTTATTACCATGTTATATATTATTACTTAATCAGTAAATTTCACATCATATATTTTGGAGACATTCGGCTCAAATTTCCAAAATGAATTTGGTAAGTTTAATATGGTTAATGTGTTCATTATTATATGCTATATATAATAATAATAATTATATAATTATAATTTTTAAACATTAATTTTAATATTAAAATAAACTATGAAATATGGTTCTGAAAATGAGTTACATTACCATCATGAAGATGGTAGGCTGTACACACTCTTGAGTAACATTTTTATTTTTCAAAAAGAACAAGGAAAAGAAGGTAAGTATAATTTTATCTTTAAATAATGATTATTATATCTTATATATGATATTATATTTTTAAATATGTGTATATATATTAGCTATGTGATGCAGTGATTAAAAAAGAATCACATCGCTTCGGGGAGGTGTTAATTCACATGCACACACAAAATATGTTACCATTTTTCAATGGATGCAATGTAAGAAAATAGAAGGTATATTATATTTATATATATTTTAATTAGGTAATTAATAATATATATATATATACTAAATTCAACATTATTACCATCTATGAGAGGAAATGAAGAAAAAATGAATTACATTGGTTCATAAGGGGTAGTCCCCCTTACACACGAATGATGGTTTCATTTTCTATTTGATGAGAGAGGTGATGAATATAGGTTATGAATTTCACATAATAAAATCTCAGTATAGTTAAGATAATGATGTTATTATTTTATCATGGTTTAGGAATAATATGAAGAGGTATAAGAAGAGATCAAACAAAAATGATTGGTTACTAACTATACCTTTTATTTAGAAAACCCCTTTAGTTTTATATGTAAATCCTTAATAAGATGGTTTTATGATCAGAAAAGGGATTTTAGGGTGTGGGGATAGATTTTAGTATGGTATTTTGGATAGGTATATACTGAAATATAGTGCTAAAAATGTTTAAGGAAGAGAAGATATGACGTTCCTTTTTATAAATGTGGGGAAGTACACACTTGTAATTACTTGAAAGATTAAATAAAATATATATCATAATCATTTTATATGGAACCATTTCACAAAAAATCAAATATAATAATTATTAGGGTCAAAATAAACTAAAAACTCACATTTGTACAAGTATTAGATACATTTTAATCCATATCTCCATGTTAAATCTATTTAAACACATTTTAACCTTAACCCTGATAACTTATATTTTCACCATGAAAATTTAATTATAAGAAAAAAAGGGTAATTATAAAAAAAATTAAACTTGATAATTCAAAATTTTTAATGCATACTATCAGGTTCAATTTATAAAGGCTTAATATATTACTTTTCATATAATAATGCAAAGCACTTTAAAAACTATTATTAAGAAAATACCCAATTTAAGAATAAAAATCATTTTACCATGAAATAAAGTAATAAATTCATTCCCAACATTTTTTTGGGAAAAATAATAAAAAAAAGATTTTTAGACTCTTTGATAAATCCAAATTTTAATTTAATCTTCCAACCATGTCATTAAATGCAAAGACCCAAAAATAATTTTAATTTGAATGAAATATAACTTATCTCCTTAAAAGAAAATATTGGGTTCCCAAGTTCAAAATAATATTTTTAAATATATTATTTAACTCAATAAATAGATAGTTTTTTAAAAAAAAATCATATAATAGGATAAAGGTAAGTTTTTAGGTAATTCTATCCCTTATCTCTTAGTTTAATTCCCCAACAAACATGTTTTAACCACAACCGTGATAACTTATTTTTTTTGTATTATTCATTATGAAAAAAATTTAAGTTAAACCAATTAAATTATATTATTTATTTTTATTAAAAAAATAAAACATTTTTTGTCAAATTATAATCACATAATTGGAATAATTTAATTTAAAATAAACATATAAAATTTGATGAAACATAGTTTTCCTGAAAAATGTATTTTTATGTATAAAAATGCTATTATACCAAATTAAAGTATAATATGGATTAAAATTAAATTTATTGGATAATGTTTAATAAAAATTAGTTAATGACATTGTAAAACTAATTTAAAATAGAATGCGACTTTTTCAATAATTTAAAATAAAATATAGTTTTCAATACAAATTAGAAATTTCCACTCTTCACTGGGAAAAAAATATTTTTAGATAAATCACAAAAATTTCACCAAAAATAATTTTGATATATTGATTTAAGAAATTATATAGTTTTTATCAAAAATAATTTATAAAAGTGGTTGAAATTAATTATAATAATTTCTCACAAAAACCAATAAAAATCATTTTTGAAGAGAATATATTTTTGAATAATAAAATGAATATACTAAAAATTGAGTTATTATTTCCTAATAATTAATAAATAAATTTGTTTTAAGTTGGAAATATATATATATATATCTTAATTTTTTTTATTCCTATTAATAACTTATAATTCAATATCTTGTTTATAAAAATCATATTTAAATAATAATATTTTATGGTTCTTTTGAACTTTGTGTTGCATGTCAGATATGATATCAAACATAATGTTATTATTTTAAAATATTGGGATGTTAAAACCATATAGTTATCGTAGTTACTTATTAAAAAGGGCCCTTTTTAAACAAATTTAAAACATCAAAAGAGGATCCTTTTTTAATAATCATGAACAAGGTAAAACCCAATTACCTCTTTTAAAGGACATTTTAAACATCCATTTAAAAAATCTCCACTTCCTTTTCAATTCCACTTTCCAAATAATTTTAAAAAACAAGTTGGAACTAAATAAAATATATAAATAAGACAATAGTAAACATACAAGTCACCCAAAATAAATTAAAAATGGCAAGTATTTCAAATGGAACAGTGGTGTATTAAACCAATCAATGGGTAGGGGATGAAATCAAAGAAAAAAAATCCACTATATCATCCTAAAAGGGATTTGAGAATCTTGGAAAACCACATAGGACACATATATATGGATGTTGAACTAGATATGAGGAACCTAGGACTAAAATGATGAACCTATCATGTCATGATTGTCCTGTAGGGCTCAGTAGGATCTCTCACAATCTAGGGCTGAAAAGAAACCTCTGTCCCTTCTTTAATGTCTCTAAGCCATGCAATCATTCCATTGAATCACTAGTTCTAATTGGTTTTCTACCCAAGGTAGCAAAGTCTGAACTAGTTCTTAAGCTATCTAGATCCCCACTAGTATACTATTAATCCCCATGATAAGTTTCAAATGTAGGTTATAAATCACATGCATCGATATATCAAAATAAATAAATCTCAAATGACCTCCTACACCCTTGTAAAAAACACACCCTTTCACATTTAATTCAGATTAGATGGAATATACATCATTCCCTTTAGTCCACAATTTACATCGATAAATAAATAATACCCCCATAGAGGTTCAAAATATAATTTTGGGGGATCAATATGGTCTCACAATCACCCATTCCATTTAGAAACCATTCAAAGTTCTGAATGAGTCTTTATAAAAACAACTCATGAATACAAAATCATTTCTCAAAGGTTTTAAATCCCACTTCAATACATTATTTAAAGACAATACCTTGAGATCTATTTATAAATATTCTTCCCAAAACAATCCCCTTGAAAACATATGGAAGAATAATTTCAATAGTCCAAAAATTCTTTATGAAGAATCTACAACATCTTAAAAAACAATTTTCAATTCAAATTATGACCAAAATAAGTTCAAGGCGTTTCAAAACATCACAATATTTTTAAAAAAATATTTTAACATTTTCAAAACACATTTTACTTCAAATCATCACTTGATATGTTACTTACTGTTTTATCAGGATTCAAGGTGTGGATGGGATCCACCTGATGGTTTGATTGTGGGGGTTTGTGTTGTGAAAAATCATGAGTGTAGGTCTTCCATTATTGATCTTTTTGGAAATGAACAATGGTTCCATCATCCATAACTGGGTACATATCTTCTTTCTAAAGGCAGGCAATCACATGGATTTTTAGACCCAATAAATCTTGGGAACTAACATTGGTTGAGAGGATGTGAGGTTGGGATCATCAACCCTTTTGGGGGTAATTGTTTCCTACTATGGGACTCTCTTATATATTTAAGATATGTTCCTGAATCTTTTCCTAATCCTAATATGGGACTATTTACTCTAACAAAATTACTATAGGTTAATTCTATTTTATGTGAAAAAGAACAGGGTCTCTTTAGTGAATCCATTTATATGTATCTGATGTTCTCCATCATTTTCCAGGGATGGGTAGCTGTTTATGTGCTAAAGCCGTATAACCAAGTGCTTCGTAATTTTATGTCATGCAAGGAGTTGGTTAATATTCTGAGGAGTGGATTGATCCATTATGAGGTGTCCTAAGTATCTTGGTTATTTCAGGAATAAAAAACCACATAGTTCATTGGTCCTGTGTAGTTTAACATCACATCGAAAGGACTTATATGGGTTCTCTGGGACACCAAGTATTCAAGCTCATGTCATGGAGGTAATTTCTACGTATCTTGAGTACAGAGAGAATCAGAGTTTTCATATTTCATTTTTTTTGGGATTATATACTGAGGTTACCCCAATCATTATAGAGACTCATGGTGAAAATGACAGGATTATTGTAGTTCTCTAAGCCCGTGTCATATATACTCAGTGTGAGAAACTAGGGATAAAAAAATGATCAATTTCATTTCTCTTGATATGGGACTTATGTGTTATGAATACCCTGAGATGATTTATTATGGAAATAAAACCTTAGGGAGAGGTGGACTGTGTATCCAAAATATGGAAGGAATTAGAGTCACCATAGTTTCCTTTATTCCTCTATCGACTAATGGATGAGGTAGAGTGATCAGCTCATGGGAATGGTTGGGTACTGATGGTTGAAATGTAAAATACATGATGTTTACATAAAAATGGATCTTTAATTGAGCCCAAAACTTATTAAGTCATCCTACGTATCCTAGATATTTTAGGACTCAGAGTTATTGTAGTTCAATAATTGGGGATTACACTCTAAGGTTTCCTTTTACATTGTAGAGGTTTATAGTGAAGTTTTCATGATCATTTAAAATCCCTAATCCCACTTGATCTATGTTCGTTGTGAGAAACAAGGGATAATAAGTAATTAATGTCATTTCTTTGAATAAGGGACTTAGATGCTGGGATCTACCTTAATGATCAATATGGAGCTTGAACCTTAGGGAGAGGTGTCCTACGTATCCTAAATGTGGAAGGAATTGAAGTCATCGTAGTTCCCTTTTTTGGGGATTATAGACCGATGATTTCCTTGATATAGGGAATATCATGTTATGTAATTGATCATGGCTTACACTTTGAGGTTTCTATTGTGGCCTGTTTTCCTACCTAACATGCGTTGATTGTCTGATTTTAATGATATATAGGAGAGTATCTTCCTGGAATATCTGAAGACAACTAAATTATTTAGTTGGTATTTCTAAAGGAATTTTTGTAAACCGGGTGAAATATCCACAAGTTGTCACATGACCAAGGCTATCTTGTCTAGAGGACATCACAAGATCTAGGTGGTCTATCCTGGAACTCATCGTATGACCTGGTTTGTTTGTCTAGATGGTTTCTCATGATCGAAATGAATTTCCATCGTTTAATTCGTAATATTTAGCTAGAAATGTATGGAGGGTGTCCCAAGAGTCAATACAATATGTCTTGGAGGGTATCTCAGGTATTGGATAACATCACTAGGAGGCATCTCAAGACCTGGGCGACATGTCTGGAGGGCGTCGTTAGTCTTGGTTGACTTTCCTAGAGGGTATTGCGAGATATTAGTTGACATGCCCAGATGAAATCATGAGACTTGGATGACATGATATGGCATCGTTATATGAGTCAGGAGATGTTTCTAAAGGATGTCAGGAGGTTTGGGAGACAGGCCCAAAGTGTTTCGTGGTACTAACGTGGTGTTCCCAGGGGGACCATGTGACTTACTCTGACATGTATGGATTATTTCGCATGACCCAAACATCATAATGAAGGCAGATCACAAGATCTAGGCGATATATTCTAGTGTTTTCATGTGTCTTGTATGACTCATGTGAAGCACATGAGGGCCAATGAAGATGTTTTTCACTTCAATCCTCCACTTTTAATATTTGTTCAAACCCTTATATTAAAAATGCCTTAGGTTTATTCAGTATCTATTTCTTTTGAGTATCATGTGTTATAGAAGATATGAAGTATGTTATTCACATATCTTGCCAGAAGTCCTTAGTGTGATCCATGAATGATCATGGGATGTGCTTCATGTATGGTGCATGACTAATCTATATATTCACCGATATATTATATGAAAAAAGAATTACTATTCTTGAGAGTTACCACTCTGATAAATCCACTCTGAGTTCATCATCTTGGTTGTGACAGGTACCAATATATTTTTCATCCTAGGGTTGGGGATTTATAGCCCTCACCACCCCAGTTGTTTGCTAATTTTCCTGGTGTATCTGTCATGAATCCCATTATGAGTCAGCAAAGAGGTTTAGTGACATGCTTCTTCGTGAACCTTTTCCATGGATCGCTCTAAGGGTGTCACCTGATTTTCAACAACCACGAGTCCCTCTCTTCAACAAATCCATTATTAGATTATTTACAATTAATGGAGACTTTTTTGATCACGTTGAAAAGTCAAAGGACTTCTTTATTGTAATTTTGACATGTCTAGTGACCTTTGTGAGATCCAAGTTCCTGTTGAAAGGAATCCAAGATATGCTTGATGCCATGACTGGGATATCTTGTGAGGCAAGGATGGTTTGTCCAGGGGACTTCACGGGATCAGGCTGAATTGTCCAGGAGTCTCATGGGACCATATTGTAGACTTCCTTAGTGTGTTGTAATCATTTTATGACCACGATAGTCCTCTGCATCCCCCCTTTAATTCCCTATGTTTTATTTTACAATAGTTTGGGATTCATGTGATATTAAATGAGTGAGGTCAAAGACAATTACTCTATTTATTAATGATTACTTCCATGAACAATATGGGTCATGTGGAGGTGTGTAAGAATTTTTTGGAACAATCCATTTGTTTCTCCTTAGGGGATACAAAAGGGGGATCACAAGGTTTCATTGGCATACCTGGGGTGGTTTTCATTGTGAATATGACAGTCCAAAGGGATTTCTTGAGATGATGTGGGCATATTTCCAAAGACTCATGGTGTATTTTGGATTTCTAGGTGTGCAACACATGCCTTTCAATAACAGTGAGTGGGTTCTACCTCCCATACATTTATCTTCTTTGTTTTATTTTACAAAGGTTTAAGGAGTTTTGAGATTGTCTCAAAATTTTTCAAGGATGGTTACCCATCTAATTGGTGATGCATCACATGAACCTTACAACTTCTAGGGGTTTCCACATTTATTAAAATTTTCCTCTTTATTTTAAAATGATTTTTAGGGTGGATTACCTGGTGATTTCTACCGAAAATCTGTGTGGACTAGGGGAGCATATTTGGATGTCGTTGTGTGGCCACTGGTTATCCGAAGTGCCTTCTCTAGAGAAGTGGAACTTGTCAAAAGGGGTTCTGTGGGATCTGCAATAGGTTATTCACTACATGTGGAATCTTCTCATGAAATTTTAATGGTCACATGATCATGAGTCCTTTGAAGGATCATGAGATCTGTAGGTCTCATCCACTTTCTTATTCCTTTTATTTTTCTGGGAAAATAATACCCATATTCATATATTTTATCCTTTTTAAATTTACTGATGCTCAATTTTAGGGTCTCAATAAAATTTTCCCCTATGGAGTGACGTCCATGGGGACAAGGAATCCATTTTTAAGAAAGTAAATCTATGTCAGAGTCTTTGGAGGTGTCGTGAATTGGTGTCTTGGGTGACATTTGTTCTACCGGGAGACTCTTGGTATTCCACAGGATTTACTATATATAGGGGGATGGAGGGTGAATTTATCCACTAACTACAATTTCTCAAGATCTCTCTTACTTTACCTCCATTTTCTACTCCTTCAGCATGATAATTTTGTGAGTCCTGACTGTGAAACCCCATTTTGAACCCTCATTGTAAGATCTTTCATGCAAGAACACTTTTTCTCAGGCGTTTTTTTGAACTGGCTGTGAACTATATTTCAGTAAATTTTTACAATTCATACATGAGTTTCTGCGATTGTCTTTAGGGTTTCATGGGTTCTTCTAGATTGATCAATCGATCGACTAATTATTATGAAATTAACATGACCAAGTAATGGTCACTTATTCCTAAGTCTCCAAAAAGGTCATGTGATTATGCAATGCCCTATGGGTGTTATGCAACCTGTGAGTACTTTGGATGTCAGGTTTTTTGAAAAAACATTAGGGTGATTCACAAATGACTTTCTAATTCATGTGATGCACATGAATATTATTGATATTTTATGTATTTCCCTTGAAAAAAATTTATTTTATCTGTCTAACATATGCCACTTAGTTATTTTTAGATGGCTTCTAGCTCTCATCCATCTTTTCTAGTTACGACCAATTAAAGGTCCATGATTTCTAGTAATCACAATGTTGATTCTTGATATTGTGTATAAACTGATAATGAGATTCTTAAGGGGTTCCTCTTACTTGGAAAATAATGGATATGTTATGGGAATTTGTTTAGGGTTGTCATTTGATATATGAACTATAATCTTGGATGGATTCTTGGACTACATAGATATGGATATGTGAGGATATTATCACCTACATGAGGCTTTAACCTTTGAGATCATCATCCTCATTGGACAATACTCATAATATGGTCAAAGAATTGACTATTTTGGTCAATAGCCTCAGTCATGGGGAATAAGTGGAAGAGATGGGGAGAGTGGAACTCTAACATTCAATTGATGCTCCTCAGAAGACTCTTGCTGATCTCACTAGTGCAACCTACTAACTTTAATCACGATTCATATTTTCTAATTCACTTCATTTTTTGTGAGACTTTATATAGAATCCAAAATTTGGAGATTCTTACCTCTTTTTCACACTGTGAATGGATAAATTTTCTGAACTTTATATACTACTACCCAGTTTTCTTTCCTTCGTGATGTGCATGATATCTCTTTACTGTTATATTATGAGAATCTCCAATTCTACCTATACTTTTCATAACATCATGAAAACCCAAATTTATGGATCTAACTATTTAAATCATAAAATATTACTTTCGATAAATACTCTTGAATGTCCACTAACATGAGACTCTCTACCGAAGATCTGTTCCGATTATCTTGAGATCACTTGATTTTTTAAAGTATTGCTTGGGTATGATACATGTCCTGGAGGGGGAGTTCTATATATTTCATAGAAGTTGATTGTATTGGATAGAGAATACTGATTATGATAAGGGTGTGTAGTGGTCCTTATGGTATTTTGTAATCTAAATAACTTCCATGTTGTAGATTAGAGTATTTTTAGATCAAACATGATATCACTTTATTTTAGGGTCTTTTAGCTCAGACCTGATATTTCTCTAGCTTAGTGTCTTTTAGCTAGGACCTGATATTTCTATTATTTTATGTTATTTTAGCTAGAACCTAGATGTTATGTAGTTTAGGTTCCTTTATCTTAGACTGTGATGTACTTTAGTTTAGGGTCTTTTAGATCAAACCTTTATATACTGTAATTTAGGGTCTTTTAGCTCAAACATTGATGTGATGTAGTTTAGGGTCTTTTATCATGGACCTGATATCACTTTAGTTTAGGGTATCTTAGATTGGAACTTATTTATATTTAGTTTATAGTCATTTAGCTTGGATCTTATGTCACTTTAGTTTAGGGTCTTTTATCTCGGACCTAGATGTACTGTAGTTTGGGGTCTTTTAGCTCAAACTTTGATATGTAATCATGGGATATGGTGTGTACATGTCAGTAATTAATTAAAAAACTATGAGGTTTTGGGTTATACTGTGGCTTTTCTTGGGATCACAATGATTGGAGTTCCTTTCTAGCAAGGAATAGATGCCTTTAGTTTTTGGTTTGCATCCCTTATGCATCGATAGCATGGTCAAGAAAATCTGATCTCCACACTTTTCCAAGGGTCATGGAAGATTTATGGGAGGTTATATGGTTGAAGAAGAAATAATATAGATACTAGGTCATTATGGATAGTTGGAATGTGGGTGATATAAATCATAACCCAAAATATGGAGTATGTGGATATAGGATGAAGTAGACATACCAGGTATGTCCCATAACACTCTAAGATGTTTGGTTCCACCTTAGTGTTGTTGAGGCTCACAAGGATTTATACTCCTTTATTTCAAGGAGGGTACAAATTTAGTTGGTGGGTTGAATACCCTATGCATTTATAACATGGACAAGAAAATCCTATCTCCACTTCTTTCTGAGGGTTATGAAAGATTTTTAAAGACTCAAACATCTATATGATGAAGTTGGGTATGAGAGGAAAGCTATCCAGGAAGGCTTATAGCACCATAGAGAAATTTATCTCTTAATTATGGAGCTCAATACCTACTACCTATGGTTTTGAATCATGTGGTTTGGGCCACAAAATGTTTGATAATGGAGTATCACATTCCTGATTTGAGAAAGGGTACAAAATACGGTGATGTAACATTGAGGATGTTGAATATGCTGGGATATTTTTGTACAAGGATTGAAAATAATGGTCTAAAGTGCTCAGATCAGGAGGATGATATGGGAAAATCATATTGGGATTAGTTTAGACAAAATGAGGTGTGGAGTGATACTACAATTATTTCAGGGATCATAAGGTTTGGAATGTCCTTTTTTGTAGAGTGACACATTTGGTTGATATCCATAGGTTCATATGCATGAGCCATAGGCATGCATGCATAGTCAAGGAAAGGGTCCCTTAAATATGGATATAGTTTCCATGGGACATGAATGGTTTATGATGATCCAAGGCACCCAAATCATGAAGTGTGATTTATTGAAATTATAATATCTAAGTGTGGTTTGAACACCCTTAAGGTTGTTTTACTGCCAAGAAGATATATTCTCATGGTGAGAAGATGTGAAAAATCATTGATATAACTTTTTTCTTAAACCATGGGTCCAATGAGAATAGTTTGGCTTTTACTAGGGCTAAAAATTAGGCCCTATGATATTTATGCCTTATTTATTCATGAACTAATTTTTTCCTAAACTCTGGAGATAAAGAGTTTAATGAGCGAAGAATTGACTTTTAATCAGGTTTCCCTTTGCGAATTTTCAACCTGACAAGTTTTTTTCTTTTTCTCTAAAAGTATAAGGTCTTTAGACTTGAGAAATTATAGGATAGAGTTTAAGGTTATACAACTTTGACTAAAGTGCATGAAGTTTAAGGTCATGACTCACATGGAGTAGAGGAACTCTTCATCTAGAAGATCGATGTATTCTAGTTTATTTTTTATGGTGGTATTTGCTGTTAGAAAATCATCTAGGGATTTTACTTTCACTGATTTATGTGATATGAACCGAATGTCATATTACTTTAGAATGACAACCCATCGATCCAAGAACCTAGTCAATATAGGGAAACCAATGATGTACTTGAGTAGATCAATACGAGATACCAGGGGCCTTCATGGTGATGCAAGTAATTCCTCATATTTTTTATGGTAAAGATGAGTCAAATGAAGTTCTTCTCGACATTATAATATATGGTCTCATTACCTAGCATCGTTCGGATGAGGTATTAGAGGCTGTTATGACTTAACACATCATTTTTATTTACAAGAAGGGTGCTCAGTGAGTGATCCATAGTGGCCATATATAATATGAGTGGCCTCCCTCCCACTGGAGGAATCAGTACCAGTGGGTGAAACAAGTAATGCTTGAAATTTTAGAATGTTTTTTCATAGTCATCATCCAATTTATAGGTGATTCCCTTTTTCATTATGTTGGTGAAGGGTAGAGATTTTTCAGCTAGGTTGGATATATATCACTGAATATAGGTGAGGTACCCTTAGAGTCCCCTTAGTTCTTTGAGATTTCTGGGGGTGGGGGTGGAATTACTAAAATAACACCAGTCTTCTTTGGATCAAACTCAATATCATTGTGGTATACCAAAAATACAAGGAACATTACTAATGTTACCCTGAAATCAGATTTTAGTGGATTTATCTTTGAACTATGTCGTTTTAGGTTGTTGAATATTTCCTAAAGACCCATAAAGTGATCACATTGTTGTTGCAATTTAATAACTTGGTCGTCGACATAACACCCAGATATCCTTCCCAAAAAGAGATTAAATATGTGATGCATAGTGAGTTGATATGTGGAACCAACGTTATTTAATCCAAAGGGCATGGACTGGTAGTAGAAGATTCCTTGAGTCACTTTGAAGGTAGTGGATTCTTCATCTTCGGGGGCCATCTTGATCTGATTATACCCCAATTAACCATCCATAATGGAAATGGATTAAAAGATAGTGGTCCCATCGATTAAGAGTTTTGTGATTGGAAATAGGAAATTTTCCTTCGGGAAATGCTGATTAAGGTCTCTGAAATCAATGCAGACCCTAATCTGGCCGTTCTTTTTCTTGATGGGGATGATGTTGGTAAGTTATCTTGGGTATTTCACTTATTGTTTTTTTTATTTTTTAAACTTGTCAACTTATGCCTCTACATTGGTGGAATGAGATGGGTGCATCCTACTTGATGCCTATTTGAAGCCTCAATGTTCACTGAGAAGTATGAGATGCTGTATAGCCACATAAAGATTCAGTATGAGTATTTCCATATAGTCCCTAGAGAAAACATATCATTGCTTCTTTAGAAATGCAATGTACATTTCTTTATCTTAGAGGGGAATGTCAGTACTAATCAGAGTAGGTCGTAAGTCTTCTTTTGTTCCTAAATTCATTTTTTCTGAGTCCATCGATGGTAGTGGAGACACATTCCATGAATGTGGGAGGGGTATATCTAAGGTCATCCTCATCCTATTCCATTTCTATGTCTCTGTAGACATTTTTAGGTGAAGATGGAAATCTGGGGGCTTCTCCATCACTATCGGTGTAAAGGATTCTATTAGAAGATACATCATCATACCTTTCTATCTTAGTCGATATAGAGAGATGTTAGATTTGAATTTATTTTACACTTTCACTGGGGACATAAGGATTTTGAATCTATGGGATCAGATTATTTACCTAGACCAGATTTATAGGGATCACATAGACACTTCCGAGCATACTCCAAGGATTCATAGGGGCGGTCCCCAAGCCATTGGGAACTTCAACCCATATATCATCATCCTCCATTGGTTTCTTGTCTACCTTATTTTAGAAATTTACTTCAGTATATGTGGCTATGCATGTTTCAAATGGGGCGCTATCCCCATGTAGTATGCCGACTTTTCCATTGATGGGGTACTTCAGACACTGCTGGAATGTTGATGGTACCTAGGGCCACCCGAGAACAACATTATATGTAGTGTCTTTTTGGATAACCATGAATTCAACATCATATGCGAGTTCCCCAAATTAAGTTTAGAGTTTGATCGTATTGAGAGGTATTTTATCACACTTATTATACCCTTGAATTGTTAGCTTTCACAACTACAAAACATGCCTTAATAGTGTTCACTTTTATCAGTACTAGAAAAAAACGCTCATAAAGGTTGCATTTACCAACAGTAAAACAAGCACTGATAAAGCATTCCTTTCATCTACGTGTTTTTCTAGAAGTTATTATTTTTTGTGATTATTAAAGTCATAATGAAATGAAATAATTAAATAAATAATAAATAAAAATTATTTTATTAAAAAAATATTTAAATTTTTATTAATGAAATAGTTATTGATAAAGATGAATAAATTGGTTATACTATATATAAATTATAAATACTAATAAATAGTATATATTAAATATATAGATATATGTTAAATGAAAATTAAACAAATAAAAATTAAAAATAAGTAAATTGAGAAAAATATTAAGCATTTTTTTAATTATATAATTATTGATAATATTAATAAATAGTATATATTAAATATATAGATATATATATGAATGTATATTAACATGATTTATATAATACAAAATATTTATACTTTACATTAAATAGTTATATATTTAGTGAATATTGGTTTATAAATTAAAAATAACATGAATTAAAAAAACTGAACAATTGCATTAAGTAATGTACATAATTGAATGTCATTTTATTTATCAATTTAACATTGATAAAACATGTGTTATATTGATTTCACATATATATAATTATAATTCATTTTTATATACAATGAACACACACAAATATTTTTCTACTAATTTAATCAGTTCTATTATTATATATAAATATATATATTTACTATGTTTTAATATTTTCAATATGTATTCAGCTCTATTTCAATATATATCCATTTTTTAATGATTTATATTTAATTAATCAAACATATCCAATTTTTAAATATTTTTAACTAAAATTTACCCATTTTTAATTATTTAATTTTACTCATTTTTATCATGCATGCACTTAATATTAAATATTCATTAATAATGTTAAAAAAACATTTGTAAAAAAATATTTATAAATTCATATTTACTATTTTTATACATTTATAATTGTATTTAAATAAATAATATTTGTTTAAAAAGTATTTGTATAATTATAAATAAATAATTACATATATATATATATTTAAATAATGAATATATTTACTATATATATATATATATTAAATTTATAAATACATATATAATTAAATAAAATATATAATGATATTTTTTTTAAATTATTTATATAATTATAAATAAATAATATTATATTCAAATAATTATAAAATTATTATTTTATAAAAATTATTATTATAAGTATTATAATTATATATAATAATTATACTTTTTTTAAAAAAGTATTATAATAATTCATCAGTGCTTGTTTTAGCAGTGATAAAGATATATTTTATGAGTACTGATAAATCTCTATCTTTATCAGTGCTAAAAAAGCTATGATAAATATTGATTTTATCAGCAATTACTAACTTAACACTAATAAATGCTATATTTTTCAATGCTTTTCTTGAAGCACTAATAAAAATACTCTCAGTCTATTTTAAGAACCCTAACCATCACATACCATATCACGATATCTGAATCTCTCCATAGATATCTACTACTATCAATGGTCCTTGTTGTTGAATCCAATATTGAATCTTGGCTATCATCAAGGCTACAACTATTCCAGGGCTCGAAGCCAAGGCACTAGCGATTCAAGGTACGAATGAAACCGAGGATAGAATGAAATATAGGTTTTTTGATATCTCTACCTTCCCTCAATTATCCAATTAACCTTCTCATCACACATCCGTGTATCCCAACAATTCTAGTTGCACTATCCTATAATTAAACAACCCAAAATCATTATTTTTTAGATATATTGAAGTATTGACTTCCCTGGTAGCTTGTGGCTCTCCTTAGGACTACATTGATAATAAACGACTTCAAATATATTTTACCCAATTTTGGTTCATGTTTTTTTGAGGTATAATAGACTCATAATACCTATATTCTATGAAATTTACCTCTTTTTAATCATCAACTTTTAAAAAATTCATCCATATAGCAGCCAACGTTGTCATTGGTATGGAATATTCCATTGAAAATCACTTGGGAACTTCTTTTTTATATTTTTATTGAGAAATTAATGTGCTATTATTTGCTTGATTCATCTATAAACCAAGTAAAATGTTTCACCAATAATAGAAATCTTGATATCATACCTTATATGATCCACAAAAAAAATGCATTGTGCTTTGTCCAATCCTCAAAATTTTCACCAAAACTGTCTAATCACTAATGATATTTTATTCATTGATTTCATCTATGCTTGTATTTCTTATAGATATTAATCCCTCTTCATTTTCCTCACCATCAATGTCTTATATTGATTCTACCTTAGCCCTGTGTGATCCCCCCATGCTACGCAATTCAAAATTAATTTCCTCCGTTGATTCATCGTTATTTTAATTATTAAAAATATTACCGTTATATTTAGTAAAAAATATTAATAAATTTTATCTTATTATCATAAAAACATCTCAACCCACCCTTTTTAAGTCAGTATTTAATTGTCTCATTATCTAATATGATCAATTTTTCTAAAAAAGAAATCATTTTCCTCTTTTAAACACAATTACCATAAATTTTTAATGACCCCAAATTAAAAAATTCTTTAGCTAGTTTTTTATACCTTTGTAAAAATATAGCCATATTTTAAATGATAACCCACTCATTAATACTTCTTAAAATTCACTTTATTTATTTCCTCACACATCAAATAAACACCATGTATGTTGTACCTTAATCCATTTAAAAACAGATCATTTTTTAACATTCCCTTTTAGTTCCACCCTTAGTAATCTATGACTACCATCCATTTAAATTTCTCAAATGTGAGGCATTATCCCTTTTATAGAACACAATGGAGTAAAAATATCATCCTTATCAGTTTCATCTCATGAATAGTTTTTATTCCAATTTATTTTTTGGGAATCGTCCCCCATCTATTTTATGTTTCTTGTACTACTCTAAATAGTATTCATCATATGGAAGAATACTTCTTTGAGTATTTCAATAAACATAGGTGCATGGCCATAAGAGATAGAGGATGAGTTATAAACAACAAAGTAAAATGATAACTATTCGAAAGATGAGCTGATGAGGATGAAAATTGTGTGTAACTTTCACATTTAGATGAATTCAGAGGATAACAACTACCATAGTGGAGTAATTACTTTCTTAAATTCAATTACACATTCTCTTCAAAGCATACTAATTTTTTTTGAAATAATCAAATGTTGTGTTTCCCTTACTATAATTAACTATAAATTTCTCCTTTGATAATGAATATCTTATGAATATCTATTTATTTATTATATAAAATGAATATTTTATGAACCTAATAGGATATATCTACTTTATCTTAGATGATTAAAAATCTCTATCCAAGATATCTTATTTTCTTCTCATCATCCTCACTTGTTGGTTGATTGTTTGAAGAGATCTATTTGGCTTTTTATCATCATTATTTCTTTACCATCGGTATATCCCAATGGTCAAAAACGTTTTCACAGTAAAATCATTATCCATATAATTAAGGAATTGTTTCATATTTATTTTAAATTTATTTCATTTAAGTATTACTAATATAATAATTTTTTTCTGGTACATATGTATTCTTTTGCTTTAGTTAGGGTGGTTTTTTTGAAGCTACTCATGCTTGTGAGGGATTGGACTTTGAACCAACAAATGAGATAATGACAACAAGGAAATGCATCAATAATGCATACAACCATCCAGAAAAGGTGAATCCCTACTTTGTATTTAATCAAATTTTTCATCATTTTATCTTTTATTTTTAAGTTAATTTACTTATAATTTTAATATTATATTTATTTATTTATTTTTCATAGATCTTTTGGGAATTAATATTTTGATTTCAGCAATTTTCAACAACCTATAAAAGATATAAAATGATTCTTTCTTCCAATGTTACCACATTTTCCATTTTCATTACCTTTCTTTGTTGAACTGCCAAATTTACATATTGACTTGATGTTATTATCCAATTTTTTTATTATTGAAATTTGGAAGAGTATAGGAAACTCATGTGCCTATTTTTGTGACTTGTCATGATATAATCCGTACATGAGCATCATCTACCCTTTTAGATTTCAACAATGTGAATGGTTTTTCAGCTAAGAATATCTATTAAATATATATGTGACATTATAATTTTGACATAGAAAGATAATGTAAACATGGTAACATTGGTATTTAGGATCTCTTTTGAGAATTTGGAACATGTAGGAATTGACCGCACCTCAATCTGACACACGGTGTGACCAGTATGACTCCAAGTGTTTCTTTTTATTTAAAATTGACATTAATTTTAGTAAAAAAGAAAACTAATATACTCCAAACCAAGGAAACATATTAATATTATTTTTATACTTTATGAAAATAATCCATAATTCATTTGGGATTTATAGTAATCATTTTAACCTCAATTTGACGCAAGGTGTGACCGCTATGACTCAATGTGTTAGTTATCCATTTAAAATTGACAGTTAATTTCTAAAAATTTCACTCACTAAAAATAAAGAAAACATGCTTGGATTTTGTTAATAATTTAGGAAATTGATTTATTAGTCAGTTTTCATGTGTAGGAATCAGTCTCATATCAAATCGATACACGATTTTATTAGTATGATTCAAAGTAGATGTTTCCAGTTTAATTTGACATTTAAAAAAAAACAAGTGATGTACTCAAAAATGAGGATATAAATTCAGATTGTTTTGATACTTTAGGAAAATGTTCAATAATTCATTTTATATGTGTAGGAATCCGAAACCCCTCAATTCAACACACAATGTGACCAATATGACTCAAAGTGTGTCTTTTTATTTATAATTGACATCAATTTTAGTAAAAAGGAAAATTGACCTACTTAAAACTAATAAAATGAATTTGTATTGTTTTTATAGTTTATTGAAATGATCCATAAGTTAATTTTTATGTGTAGGAACCATATTCACCTCAATTTGATACACGATGCTCTTGGTATGACTCAATGTTTCCATTATCAGTCTAAAATCAACAATTTAGTTTAAAAAATGTCACTCACTGAAAACCAAGAAAACAAGATTAGATTTTCTGGATAATTTAGGAAATTTATTAATAAATATTTTTTTATGTGTAGGAATTATTCTCTTGTAAAACTGATACACGATGTGATTTATATGAGTCAAAGTGTGTGTTTAAAGTTTAAAATGACATTTTAGTAAAAAAGACAAGTGACATACTAAAAATCAAGAAAATGCATTCAGATTATTTTGATACTTTATGGAAATGATCATAAGACATTTGGGATGTGTAGGTATCATCCAAACCTCAATATGATTCATGGTGTGACTTGTTTGACTCCAAGTGCATGTTTTTATTTAAAATTGTCAACTGACCTACTCAAAACAAATAAAATGTATTCAAATTATATTGATATTTTAAGGAAAAGATCCATAATTTATTTTTGATGTTTAAGATTCTTCGAAATGTCAATCTAAAGCACCGTGTGACTGGTATGACTCCAAGTGTGTCTTTTTATTTAATATTGACATCAATTTTAGTAAAATGAAAAACTAACCTACTCAAAACTGAGCCAACACATTCAAATTGTTTTGATATTTTAGGGAAACAATACATAATTCCTTTGTCATGTTTAGGAATCATCCACACCCTGATATTATTTTTAGTGTGACTAGTACGATTCTAGGTGCATAATTTTATTTAAAATTGACATCAATTTTAGTAAAAAGGACAATTGACCTACTCAAAATCGAGAAAAAACATTCATATTGTCTTGATATTTTCGTTAATAGATACATAAGTAATTTATGATGTGTAGGAATCAAATTCACCTAAATATGATACATTATGTGCCTGATATGATTCAATCTACCCATTATTTTTTTTAAAATTGACATTTTAGTTCAAAAAGTGGCGCTCGTTGAAAATAGAGCAAAGTCTCTCATATTATATTGATATTTTATGAAATCAGTTAATAAGTTTTTTATGAAATTTTGTATTAATTATCATGTCAAACCAAAATAATATGTGATCACTATGAGACAAATTATGTTATTTCTATTTAAAATGACATTTTAGTAAAAAAACAAGTGACATACTCAAAATCAAGAAGACATATTCAGATTGTTTTGAAACTTTAGAAAAATGATCCATAAGTCATTTGAGACATGTAGGAATCATCCATACCTCAATACAATGAACAATGTTTCCATTATGACTCTAAGTTTTTCTTTTCAATATATAAGTTCCATTTTATTTTAAAATCAGCATCACATTACCAAAACCGAGAAAAAAAGTCTAGATTGTTCTCATCATTCAATATTCTATTAATTATTTAATTTCCTTATCATTTTTCTATTATATTTATTTAATTAATTTTCATATAGATAATGATTAAATATTATCAAGAAATTATTTGACGCGCCAGAATCAACCACAACTCAATCTGACACACAATGTTCCCGGTATGTCCCAATGTTTAGTTTAAGATTAACACTTTCTGTTAATTTATTTCTTTATATTATTACTAACATAAGAATTTTATTCTAATAAATTTTTGTTTTTTTCTCAATCGTGGGTTAGGATCAAAAGAAAATGAAATACTTCTATTTTTGAATGTATGTAATAATTTGTATTTATTTAATTGCATAAACAAATGTTTGAAATGTCTATAATATAGTGTTTTTCCTTTTATTTGTGTTATAAATTTTATTTCATTTAAATTATATATTATTAATGATTTTTCTAATTTAGTGGTGTTTTTGGTGTTGTGGTGTGCAGTTACAGTACACTACATTGGTGCTACAGTGTGTTGTTGCAACATACTTCAGTATACCCCTTCATCAGTGATTCTACAAGAACTTATAAATGGATACTTTATCAGTGCTTTTTGAAGCACTAATAAATGTATCATTTAGTCACGCTTCTAAAAGGACTTATAAAAGACTAGGAATTTTTATCTATCTCCAGTAGTTAGTTCTTTTCTAGCACTATTAAAGGCCATTTTCAGTACTGTTAAAGGCCTAATTTTTAGTGTTGTTTTTAGGAGATAGGTCCGATTTTCCATATCCCAAACATTGGTGGGTTCAACTGGGATGAGATTGATCCCAGATCCATTATCAATCAAAAGCCTTTGGACATTAGTATTATTTAATCTACCTGAAACATATAGGGTCTTGATATGTCCTTGGATGGACTCTTCTTGATCTTGACCAGTGAATGAGTTGGTGACATGACATTCCAAGGACATTGTTTCCAGTTGATAGACCTAAACTGCAATGACTTCTATCTAAAAATATTGTTGTCTTAAGAGGGTTTCAATAATTACCTCCCTGAGTTATTTTAAAGGAAAAAGTGTATTGAGGATTTAGAGCTTGGCAGGGACTACATCCAACAGTTTTAGTATATCATACTTTTGTTCTAGAGTTTAGTGCTTCCCGATATGAGGATGCTCCGGGGCATGCTATTCTGGAGCTGAGGCATCTGAAGTGGATGGGTCTGGTTCTTGTTAAGAGGTCTCGAGAGAATCTACTACCAGTGGTGCAGGTCATGCTGACCTTCTCCTTTATTTGGGTTGTTCAGATGATTGAACCCCTACTAGGTGATCATGAAATATAGTTGGGTGAGAATAGCTACTAGAGGGTTCTGAGACACCTCCATGCCTCTTTTAATCCCATTAGAGTGCTTTACCATGAGTATTAGCTGTATATATGTCCTCCATGAGGATATGATTGGAATATTAGGTCTGACCATGTCCATGTTGTCCCCTATATCCTTGGTTTCAGTGCACACAGCCTGCCGTTCCATAGTTATGTGTGGGAAAACCATATTCTAGGACATACTCATCATTAAAGAAGGGGTCTTCCAAGTGTATCATATTGAAAAAACCAAATAGGATCTACTCATCTGATGAGGATTCCATTTAGTGGGGTGGTTCCCATACTTCATATGTTGTAGGGAAGAAATTTTCAAGAGTTAACTCTTACATTGGAGCATAATAAGAATCCTCTTATTCTATTTCTTCTTACTTCCAATGGTTACACCCACCTTTGGTATGAACTTATAATGTCTCCTTCTTAGGTGGTGGAGCTATTGTGGGTCTGTGTAACTATGATTTCTGGGTGGTGTGAGATCAATGAACTATTTTTTGAGTTATCCATTTGTTAAAATTTTACACACAGCTAGACCAAACTTTATTCCTACCATCCTTTTCTTCTGACCAGTCAATGGTTATGAATTCCACATTCTCTTGAGAGTTTTCTAATTCCATTATCTATAATTGACCATTCCTTGAAGGGAATCTTTGAAGATAAATCTTTCTTGGATGCTATGACCTAGCCTTCTATTGTAAGAGCAGTAGTAGGGACGGTTGATGAGGTTAACCTCATCAGGCTTTCTAGGCTGTGGAAGCTTGAGTAAGTTATTTTCCATGGTAGCCAAGAAATAACCAAGGGATTGTTATTTTTATAAGGAGTATAATTTTTTCATTTTTCCCTCAAATTCAAGGAAACCCTAATTTATTTGTACTTCTGGATGAGGGTGATTATGTGGTTTTTTCCACTTGATAGGAGGTGCTGGGGGGTTTGGATCCTGGATAGGTACCCGGAAGGGCAATGCTGCTAGATTGAGGGTGACTGATGCAGCTTCTACTTTTCCTAGAATTTTCCCCTGTGCCATGTGCATGAGTTTAGTTTTAGATTGGGTTCAGTGAATGACATCTTTTATAAATTTTTTCAATTTAGGTAACTCATGGAATCCACCTGGATTCTTCATGGGGATAAGAGGTGTATGATACTTATCCCTAATATTTTATTTATAGAGTTTAATTAGTATCTCTTATGAGAGAGAGATGCTGAACGAATAGGTTAAACCTTTCATCCTTGCTATGAAATTAGACACCCTATTGATCTTTATTTTTTTTGTAGTTTTTAGGTCAATGATCATCATTTTTTTCAATGTGGAGATGAATTGATGAAGAAACCAATGAATAAGGTCTTATCATCTTATAATGGCTCCTGTTGGAAGGATGTTGTACCAAACAAAAGTCGAATCGGTCAGATTACGTACAAAACACCTCAATTTTTTCCCTCCTATTGATCTTGAGGGCCCATCATCAACCCAAATCGAGATACGAAGTGTGTGAGATTTTTTTTCAGGGTCACCTACACCATCAAAGGTATATAAGGTAGAATTTATAAAGTTGGGTGGAGGTGGATTATCATCAACCCATTCAAGATATGGCTTCCTTTCAGGATTCATAGGATCCTGTCACACTTCCATGGATTCCATTAGAGTAGTCAGATACTCGAGGTGTTAAGTAAATCTAGGGGCACTACTATCTAATATTCATCTCATCCATAGAGAGTGGGTGGGTGCTGATGATGTGGTACTGCCTTCATATCCCACTGATTCTCAATTTATCCTATGACTAAATGATTACCCTGAATAGGGATAGGTTTTCACCGAAACATAGAGAAGTCACAATCATTTTCAACTTCTACATTTATGTTGACTGTCTATCTAGATACAAATATAATATGATGCTCAAATTCCACTCTTTATAGAAGATTGGTTATAAGAGGGAGAATATTCACCTCTTCCTAAATATGATACCAAGTGAGAATATTTCCCTTGAGTATCTCCTCAATGAGTTTCCAGAGAGCTTTTATTTCACCTTCATATTTTGAAAACTATTCCTCCAGGGAAAAAACTTTAATTATTCTAAGAAGTGATCAGAATGTAGTGGTACCCTTCCCTTTTTCTTTGGAAGTATTTTACCAAGGAGGTGGAAAATTGTTATTCGGTGGTGGCAAATTTTTCATCCTTCTTTGGTTTTGGGTGCACACAACCTAATTTGGTGTGTCCAAATCACCCTCCTCCTAGGGGTACGTTTTCCATGTTGTGGACCTCTATATTTTCATCTTGATCAATTTCTTCCTTGTTGATAGTGAATCCATTCACAATGGTATATCAGGTAATGGTGGTTGTACCATTACTTTCAACACAACAAGCTTATTCTGCACAACATTCATCAGGGTTATTATATGAACCTTTGGCCATATTGGGCCATTTTTTCATATGACCTCATCATGGTATGATCTTATTTTTCATATTCTCCTCCCATCTCATCCTGTGAACAATGACTTTGAGGGAGTTTCTAGTTGTAATTTTCAAGCAATACCTAACCAATAGAGGTTTTGTTGTAGTGGGAGGAACAAGTGGGACATCGACCATTGATTTTTTCTCCCAACCTAGAGAAGTCTTATTATCACTATGGTTATAATGATGATGAAAATTCCCCCATCCCTATGGGGTGGGGGTCATTCAGGGTTGCAATTGGCACTGATTTGTCCTGTTGTTGAGGATCTAATGATTTTAGTTGGGGATTATATGATTCCTAAGATGGACATGAAGATATAAATTCCCCCAACCTAGTGGGATGGGGGTGATCTAGAATCACCACTAATTCTTCCAGGACCCTCTCAAGGGATGATGAACTTGGAGATGGTGATTGAGATATAAATTTCCACATCTTAGTGGGTTAGGGTTCTCTTGCATTTTCTGAGGATTTGTCTTGAATCCTCTCATGGTTTGAAGATCCGAGGGGTGGAGGTGGCTGTAGATATTCTAATAGACCAGGGGACTAGGTACTCTCATGGATGACTGCTATGGAAGCTAATATTGTGGCCTATTTGATGTGGTGTAGTTGTACTCATGTGGGATCTGGGTTCCATGGAATCCCTTGATGAGAATTATTCTTTATAGAATGTTTTACAGATGATCAAAAAATAATTCTCCATGATTGAAATGTGTTCTCATTTCATTGAGGGGACCAGTTTTATGTCTTTTTGGCTATCATATCCATTTATTCATTATTTTTGAGCATCGTTGAAGTGGGGAAATTCTGTTGTAGTGACTAACTAGACCTAGCATTACCCGGTCCCCTAATTTTACCAGAGGCCATAACATTACAAGATGATAAATCTAAGGGGTTCTATTGTTTCAGGTTTGAGTCAATGTGTAACACACCATAATATCCCCATACTTGATTACAAATACATTACATGACTTTAGAGATCAGCCGCTGAAGTGTCATGATGCAATAGCAGAAAGTGTGTTACAAATTTTCAATGTGCTTTTCCAGTTTTGGATCTTATTCCATTGAGATATCATCTAGGTCTAATAGATAACAAAGTATCTTGATTTACTAAAGGTAACACTCATATCCCAGATAAGGGAGATATCGAACCTTTAGTAACTGATGAGTAGCCCACATATTTCAGTGTTTATAAGGAATTAACTCCTTTTCTTGTTCAACTGGGATCTCATATATAGAAGTAGAAAGGGTCCAAAACATGATGGGAAGGTTTTTTCTAGCTAACACTCTCTATATGTCATTTTTTTCATACTCCTCATGATAATTACACACCTCTATCTGGTTATACCATAGAATATGTGTCTAATGGTCTCCTGCTAACAGTAGTTGAGAACTGTTAGAAGTTGATGGAGAAACATATATAGTTGACCCTTATATTTCGAGCACCTATCTATCTAATGGTGTTAGAGATTTGAACACCTCTCTAAACGGAGGTTTCTTAGAAGGGGTGGGGGGGTTCCTTATTTGTGGGAGATATCGTCCTGGAGAGGTTGACCACTGGGGATGTTAGGAGTAGAGTCCCTACGATCCATCTTCACACTACCAAAAAGAGGACTATTATGGCAATGAACATCTTATACTTACAATTTTATATAAGAGTCAAAGGAACCTTGTGGTGTTGAGAATTTGTCTCGAACAACCACAAGGACACTAACATTGAGAAAATTAGGAATATAGGACATTTTCTACATCATGGTCAGAATATACTGACTTTCCTTTTGAGATTGTGAATGGATATGAGCCTACTATATGATGGTTTTAAAAACATGTATATAAATATATGGTACTGTGGGAATATGATATCACTACTGAGAATCTATTAGAAAATTCCAATAAGCTGTCTCATTATTGATAATAATATGGGCATATCCTAAGGCATGTTCTATTATCACTTGGAGAGCCTCAGTCAGGATGAGAGTATAAGCCCGATCTTGAGCCTTTGGGGATATTCTTATAGTATTTATTGGAAGGAGTATGATCCTTCCTTGAGGCATGTTCCACTCTCACTTAGTGAGACATGGTTTGAATAGGAATATAAGCCTGGTCTGAGTATGAATTTCCTACTGGAATGTGCTGATGGACCTTTGGAATGAGTAAAGGAATATGATACTCCTCCTGTATTATGTTGGAATGATTCTAGCGTAGTTGTTTGTCAGCTGAAGTAGGAATATTCACCTTTCTTGCATGATCTACTAGAATATTCTAGGCAGATTCACTGATTGGTATATGAGTCTGTCCCAAGGCTTCTGCCATTCTCACTTGGTCATCCCCAACTAGAACGATGATATATGATCGATCCTAGGAATTTGGAGTATGTCATGGGTCTTCTTACATAAGAATATGAGCTTGTCCCAGGGCCTTTTCCCCACTCAGATGGTGAAACTCGACTAGAACGAGGATGTGATCCTGATCCTGGGCCTTTGGAATGTGCCACCAAACTTTTTTGATAGGCATGTGCCCCCATCCCGAGGCGTGTTCTGCTCTCACCTAGTGATCCCCAGTTGGAACAATAGTTTGATCCCAGTCTGATGCCTCATCCATTATCAGAATATACTGATAATCATCCTTGATGGTAAAAAGAGTTCATACTTTCTTATGTATAACCACTTGTTCGCGATGATTAGAGTTTTGAGTTTCCTTGGCTATAGGGATAGTAGTATGTGCATGTACCTTTTTCTGCCACAATTTCATAATATTTCAGCATAGTTCTTCAACTTTTCCTAAAATATATTAGAATTTTAACAAAGTGTGTGTGGGGATATATGCCTACACATTTTCTGTCTCTATTATACACTGGCAGATTTCTTCAATTTAAGTGGGGATATGCACCCACGTTTTTCCTCCATATGTCAATGGACTATGTTGATGGGATTCATTCATGGGGGTAGGGATACGCGCCTCCTTCATACCTATTATGGGAATATTCCCAAAATCTTGTTCCAAGTCAGCAAAATATTAGCCTGTTTTCTGGTTCTTTCTGGAATATGCCAGCAAGCATCTTTGGTAGTATTGGGATATGATCCCTCTCCGGGATATCTAGAGGCTTCCACCTCTGATGATCTTTCCTTGATTCTCATGCATGGGCATCCAAGATGGCAGCGTGTCGGGTGGTACCCTCAGCAGGCGACTGATTGGTACCAGTGGGATGATGTTGGCGATGATGGTTGATAGGTACTCTCCTTAGTAGCACCTGAAATAAAAGGGAGACATATTTTGATTCTTGGTCCACACTCATCCTTGATTGAATGTGTCAGTTTTCACTCTCCAGGGATAAGCTCCAAAAGAAATTGGTTGTAGTGACGCGGGATATTGGATTAACAGAAGACTTCCCTGGGTGGTGCAGACACACAAACTACCATTATTGGAGAACCTAGTGGATAGATTACATGGTTAGTATTATACGATTTCATTGGTACTACCATACCATCATGTTTTCTACCTATCATTGGAGTTTTTGAGCAGGTGAAATCATTTTGCATCCCGTGGGGGTTGCGTCTACATTTGATTTTATGGAGCAAACACTGGATGATGATCACATTGTACTAGGTTGGGATGCTATCAATGCGTGATGTATCTTCAATCACGAAGAAAATAAGAAACAATGTTTTTGAATAGTACAATATCTTAGGCATTATGTTCCCAATCAGATATGCTTGGTTAACACAATTGTCTACTTTTCCCAATTCGGACATTCTTCTCATGTGGACTTTCCAACATGAGTATAAACTTACAATAACCCTAGTTATAGAGGATAATCTTTTATATCATGTCCTTATTAAATATTTGTTTTGTATATGGTGTTAAAAAAAACCAGGCTAAGGCATGATTATTATGTCTTTTGAGAGATTATCATCATATTTTACATCCTCATTTTCATATGGTGGGAAATAATAGCTTAACAGATTATAACCCAATCATTTGTTATTACAAAGTTTCACATTGGGTTCACCATTTTTGTTTTATCAATATTCGATCCATGGATGGGATCAACCTGAATGTTTGATTATGGGGGTTTGTGTTGTGAACAATCATGAACAATGATCTACCATAGTCTCTCTTATTAGAAACACCTAATGGTTTCCTCATCCACTATTGTGTACAAAACTAATTTCCAAAATCAGGTGGTTACCTAGGTTTTTAGGCCCAATGATTCTTGGGGACTCACATTGGTTGAGATAAATGGAGGTTGGGCTCATCACACCGAGTTAGAGGGAATTTTTTCATACATTGGAACTCTCTTATAGATTTAAGATATGTTATTGAATCTATTCTCAACTCTGATATGAGACCGGCTACCCTAAAAAATGATTATTCGTTAATTATCTTTCATATTCCAAATATTGGTGTCCATTTAGTGAATCCATCTATATGTATTTGAGGTTATCCATCATTTTACAGTAATAGGAAACTCCTTATGTGCTAAATCTATATAAGCAAGTGCTTTGGAATTTATTTTCACAGAAATAGGCAGTTAATATTCTGAGTAGGGTATTGAGCCATTATGAGGAGTCCTACATATCTTGGTTATTGCAAGAATTAAAACCTACATAGTTTATTGGACCCATGAAATTTAACGTCATAAAGAAAGGACTAGTATGCGTCCTCTGGGACACCTAGTGTCCAAGATCGAGTCCTGGGGGGACATCCTATATATCCTGAGTATAACAAGAATTAGAGTTGTTGTATTTAATTTGTTTAGGTATTATATACTAAGGTTACCCATATCATTTTAAAGAATCATGGATTATATGAAAATATTATTACAGTTCCCTAAGCCTATGTGATAAATTTTTTGTGTGAGAAAAAAGGGACGAAAAATGATCATTTTCATTTCTCATGATGTGGGACTTATGTGTTAGTACTTCCCTAAGATGATTTATTATGGAACTTGAACCTTAGGGAGAGGTGACCAACATATACTGAATATGGAAGGAATCCGAGTCACTATAGTTCCCCTTATTCCTTTGTCTGCTGATGGATAATGTAGAGTGATTAGCTCATAGGAATGGTTAGGTCCCTATGGTTGAAATTTCAAATAGATGAGGTTTACATCAAAATGAATTTTTATTTAAGATCTTTCATTTGGATGTCATCCTTCATATCATAGTTATTGTAGGACTTAGAGTTCTTGTTGTTCAATACTCAAGACTTACACTCTAAGGTTTCCCTTTCCTTTGAAGAGGTTTACAGTAAAGTTGTTATGATCATTGCAACTCCCAAAGACAATGTGAGCTATGATTGTTCTGAGAGACAAGGGATAACAAGTAATCAATTTCATTTCTCTGAATAAGGGACTTAAATACTTGGATCACCCAAGATGATCAATATGGAGATCGAACCTCAGGGATAAATGGACTACATATCCGAACTATGTTAGGAATTAGAGTCGGTTTAGTTCCCTTTATCAGGGATTACACACTGAGGTTTCTCTAGCTATTGGGACATATCATGTTATGTATTTGATCATTGCTTAAACTTTTAGGTTTCCCTTATGAATTATTTTACTAAATGACATGCGTTGATTTTCCACTTATCCTGATATATTGGAGAGTATCTTCCTATAATATATGAAGACAACTAAATTATCTAGTTGGTTTTTTAAATGACTTTTCATAACCTAGGTGGAATATCCATAGGTCATTGCTTGATCAAATATGAATTGTCTAAAAGACATCGAAAGATCTAGGTGGTATGTCCTAGAATCCATCACATGACTCAGTTGGCTTGTCTATAGGGTGTTTTATGATCCAACTGACTTTCCTTGGTATCATTCGTAAGAGTTTTCTTGACACTTATGGAGGGTGTTGTGAGAGTCAATATAAAATTTCTTGGAGGGTGTCATATGTCTTGGATAACATCCCTGTGATACATCACCAGACCTACCTGACATGTTTGGAGGGAGTCAACAGTCTTGGATGACTTGATGAAAGGGTATCGTGGGAGCTTAGTTGACATGCCCATATGCTACTGTGAGACTTGGTTGACATGATCTGGTGTTGTTATATAAGTTAGGAGATATTTTTATAGGACTTTGAAAGTCTTGGGAGATATGATCATAGGGTTTAATGAGACTAAAGTGGGGTGACTAGGGAGGCCGTGTGACTTTCTCTAACATTTATAGATGATTTCTCATGATCCAAATAGAATGTTGAAGGAGCATTTCAATATCTTGGTGACATTTCCTAGTGCTTTCAGGTGTCTTGGAAGACTCATGCGAAGTTCACAAGGGCCAATGAACATTTTTTTTCTTATTTCCTCAACTTTCAATCTATGTTATAACCCTTTTATTATGAATTTCTTAGGTTTATTTAGTATCAGCTTCTTTTGAATCTCTTGTGATATGGAATATATGTGGTATTTTATTCACAAGTCTTTTTAGAATTCCTTCACATGATCTATGAATGATCACGCAAAGTGACTCATGTATGGTTCATGATCACTCTAGTTGTTCATTGGTATATTACATGATAGAATACTTTCTATTCATGAGATCATATGCTCTGAGAAATATTTTTAGAGTTCCTCCTCTTGGCCACGATTGGTAGCAATGTATTTTTTATTTCTTGGATGGGGAACTTATAGGTATTTCCACCTTAGTAGTTCATCAATTTTCATGAAATATCTAATAAAAATCTAGAATGGAGTTGGAAAAGGGTTCTATCACCACACATATTCAGGAGCCTTTGTTCTGGATATTTCTGAGGGTGTGACTTGATTTTTAGAGACTACAATCCCTCTTTTCATCACCTCCATTATTGGATTATTTACAATTAATGGGGACTTGTTTTATCAGGTGTTCATGTCGAAGGACTTTATTATTTTCATATTGACTTATCTAAGGGCCTTCATGAGATCAAAGTACCTGTTGAAATGCATATGTGATATGCTCAATGCCTTTCCTGGAAAATTTCATGAGGCAAGGATGGTTTGTCAAGGGGCCTTCGTAGGATCAGGCCAGCATGTCCAGGTGTATCACAGAGCCATGCTAAAAACTTCCTTAGTGTGTCACAAGAATTTTATGATTAAGAGAGGCCTCTATCTTCTCCACTTTAATTCCATTTATTTTATTTTACAAAGTTTGTGGAGCCATGAGAGATTACATGAGTGATTTCAAAGACTATTACTATATTTTTTGATGATGTATCATGTGACCAATATGGGTCAAGTGGAGGTGTGCAAGAATTTTGTGGAAAAATAAATCCATTTTTCTTTTAGGGGAGCCAAAATATGCAGTGTGAGCTTTCCTAGGCATACCCAGGTTGCTTCGCATAGTGAGGATAAAAATACAAAGGGATTTTGTGAGATAAGGTGGGAATGTCGCTAGGGAATCACGGTGTCTTAAAGACCACCAAGGGAGTACCACATGTCTTTCAGCATCTACGAGTGGGTTCTGACACCTCTCCTTTTATCTCATTTATTTTATTTTACAAAGGTTCAATGAAATCATCATTTTTATCAAAAATTTTCAAGGATAATTACCCTTATAATTGTTGATGCATCATATGAACATTATGAATGATAGGGGTATCCATCTTTTAGAAATCTTTCCCACTTATTCTCAAAGGATTTTTAGGATGGATTTCCAAGTTCTTTCTATTAACAATTTGTGTGGCCTAGGGGAGCTTATCTGAATACCTCTACATGACCCCTAGTTGTCTAGAGAATCTTTTCATGTGTAGAAGGACTTTTTAAATGGGGTTCCATGGGATCCACTGTAGGTTATGAGCTGCATTTGGAGTCTTCACATGACCTTATAATGGTAAAAAAATCATGATTCCTTTGTAGGATCATATGATTTGTAGGTCTCATCCACCTTATTCTCCTATTATTTTGTGGGGAAAATAATACCCATATTCAAATATTTTTTCCTTCGTGAATTTTTTGATTCTCATTTGGTGGGAGTCAACACATACTACTGTTCTAGGATATATGAATCTGGGGTTTGGGGTGATTTAATTTGTGGGAAATTAGAAGTGGATACCTTTATTTATAAATATATTTCCAATGATATGTTACTTACTCTTGTGTGATATTTGGTGAGTAATCCTTGGTGTGTCTGGGAACTTAGATGGCCTAATTTAGGTAATTAATTATTTTTTTGTTTGTTCACTAGGGATTTAGTATGCTTCTACCACATTTTCAAAAGAATTTTTTTTCTAGGAGCCTACTGATTATAATTTTATCCTCACCCCAATATATATATATATATATATATATCTATTTTTTGATCTGATAGAGGTAATTTCTAATAAAGTTGTTCTTATCAACTCATGGAGGTTGTTCGTGGTTTTTTGTGTTTGTGAGTCACTAATATATGATTTTATCATGATATTTTTAATTATTTTCTTTATTTTTATTAAATTATAGTCATTGGTGTTGGATTATTTTTATTACATATTTCATTGGTGTATTCTATATCTTTTACTGGTAATTTTATGGTAATTACTCCCATATATGGGTGCTATATACCCTTGGTGCTAGTATCCAAAGCATTAGCTATTGCATGTGGGCTTTGGAGGTCACCCAATCTTTATTTTTAGTTTATGTGGGGTACTAATGGGGGTTTTTTATAAATTATTCTCATTTGGTTGCAGCTTCCATGATCCAAACATCAATATGTTATCACCTTTATATAACCAAGCAAACCAATCTTGCTCTAGATATGTAATATCACATAGAAAAACACTCTTCATATTTAGATAATATCATATCTATAATATAAGTAAACCTTCTATTAATCTCATGAAAATTTTCTTGTATCTTCTCATCCCACTAAAACTCCTCACCCCTCTTTGATTCAACACTTCATAACTGATTAAAATTTTAAAAATGTATATATAAATCATTGGTAGTAACCTTTCTATCCAGAGAAACTATGAATCTAAAAATTATTCTTGGACCACTCTTGTGACATCATTGATGGTTTCATGGTGCAGTTGAAGTGTGTTCGGAAGTGCCCAAAAAAATATTCTTTCATCAACTTCTCCAAATTTCTCCTCAGAAATAGATGGATATATTTTATCAAAATCCATGAAGATATAAACTTACATGTAATTTTTAATTAACATGAAAGGTAAGAATTACATCACATTTAAATTATTTATTACTTTATGAATGTGGTTGACCCTTATTGTTGAACTATTGTAGTGAATGGGAAATAAATGGAAGGTTCCATATATTGTTGACCCATAAGTTTACCCAGAAACTCTTAATGTCATCACAAGGTTCTCTAAATTCTAGTGTGGATGTCCATATGAATTTCATCATTAGTTTTTAACCATTAGTTAGATTACCAACAAGGATTGTTGTATTATTCTGGTTCTCTCACACCCAAAGAGGGTGGAGGAGGATCATCTGTACTCAAAGAATTTAGAGTGTTCTTGATAATTACTCTAGTCTGAGAGAATTAACTGGAGAGCCAAAAGTTGTGTATAATAATCGTTTTTCTGAATATATATTCTCATTTTATTGAATTAAGTATTCATGAAATTATAGATCTTGGGTTAGAATATAATTTTCACAAATCTCTTTTAATATTCTCTTAATCCCTAGAATACCCCTATCTAATTAATAATAATAATATTATTATTATTTACTTGACATGCGCATAATCTACAGATGAAATAAATATTATTTTTTTCTCAATAAGTTAATATTTATTCAAATAATTTTTCATTGTCATTGGACCATTACTTAGTTTGATTAACCTACTCATTATTTACCAAACCATTTATAATGATTATTTATTTAAATAAATAAATGTCAATGTATTATACACTAATAAATAAATACTTATGATTAACTAGTATACTTGATTTAGTATTATTCATCATACCTAAGAATAATATTCTAATATACTTGTTAAAATTGTATAGGATTTAAAAGAGATTCTCTGATACACTTTGTGTGTGACCCTCTAAGCCCCTTTCATAGTGACATTAGACTAAGCCTCTTAGATTCCAGGGTTATCATTGGGAAATAAACCAAGTCAATCATATATAAAAAATAATGCCACAATGACATTAAACCTCCTATGAATACTTACTATATAATATAATCATATTTTCATGATATCTCATGCCAAACATGTTTCATATATTGAGGCATAAACCAATATTCTTGAATATATTTCTTTGAATTTTTTGAAATGAACCTACTAATATATACTACCATGTACAGGGACTTATTAGGCTATTAAAACTCCATCAAAGGGTCTGAGATATTCACTTCCAACAGAAGGAAAAAATTGTCTATCCCGTTATTCATTAATGCAATGCCACTTGTGATTCACCCAAAAAATACAAATTCATTGTAAATTATTTTCATCATGGTTTATAAAATAAATCTAATTACAATAGATGTAATATAAATTAATAATAATATTAGAGTCAGAGGATCATTAAACAAACATGAAGATGTGAATATCCAATGACACGAGAAATAAGTGGAATTCATAATAGCAGGTCAATTATAATAACCAAGGGAGAACATAATGAGATGTTGTATCCATTTCTTATATGCCTCATACCCATTATAAACTTCTTCATATTTTTTCCTCTAGATGATTTCATCCATCCATAAACACAGAAGCTTAAAGTATTCTATCATAGAATTTGAAGTATCTCATCATGGTGAGAAAATACTAAATACCTTCAACACAAAAATTATCTTGGGATATTATCATATAAACAATAATTTAGAAGAACTATAAAGATGTAATAAGAAAGTTATTAATATTCAAAGATAGAATATAATAGTAAATGACATTGAAAATATTTTTAGTTCTTGGGAGTTAATTCCAAAAGACTCCCACTTGCACTATTTCCAATTGCTGACTCAAATATTAGTTTCATATGATAACCATGCTTATATTGGGAAAAATCTTTAAGTGATGGTCCTACCATATTTCAGATGGCACCTATTGTTATTTCCATAATTCCTTATGTATAGTATACTTATCTTGACCTCATACATCTAAAAAAACCTTTTAAGAGATTATACCCCTAAGTATCCACCTTAGTGACCCCTTGTCAAATCTTGAAATCTCGATTAACACCATAGTCAAAGTTTTAATATTATGAAAAAACCCAAAATAATGGTATAAACAAATATTGGAATGAGTCATTACTATACCACTCCTTAAGTTACATTAAAATCCATAATGTACTTGATGTATATAGATATTAACATTAATGGATATAATATTATTTTCTTTCATATTAACTTAGCATTACTATGATACTAGATCAAACATGATCTAAAATAAGAATTGTTTTATATACCATGAAAAATAATATTTCCATTTATCTATCTACCAGGAACTTATACAATTTTTTCTTTCTCAATCACTTTTTGATAGTTTTGACTTATAACCTTGGTAGTCCACAAAGTCTCTTTTGATATTAAACTGATTTTTTTACACATAAGAAATATCAAATATAATTAGACTCCATGGTATCTGAAATATATTTTCAAAGTTCACTTAGGAATAAGTAGTCTATATATCACAAATTTAATGTGACACTAGAAACTACTTTAGTGAATTTTTCCATCCTGTACTCCCAATAAAATATTAACTTGTATACATGAATTGTATTAAGAAAACCCTTTGATCTATACTAGTAGATCATTTTCCCTAGAACTTTTGTTTCAACTTAATTCATTATTTGATAAATTAAACTTAATAATAATCAACTATTTTCAATATTTTATAAAAGATATATATTTTGAGAATAATAGTGCTCTAACTAACCTTTTAACACCTAGAATCAATTCATTCCAAATTAATATACTATGATCATTATACATTTAATTAATTATAAATAGATCATGGTAACATTCATTTATTATTAGAATCCTTTGAATTCACCTATTCTTTTGGTCAAATCATATAGACATTATTCATAAGGTTTCCTCCAAGGAAAATGTCCCTTGAAAAAAAAATACCTAATAAAATGATCACGAATCTATGACAAGTAGAATTTAAATATAATTACAGCATGGTGATTTGTTCTAACCAATAAAACATTATTGGTATCAATTTTTACCAGGAATTTATAGTTTTTGATGAATAACAATAATGGAATTTCATTAACCACAAAATTTATAAGCTTATTTCGGTAAATAGAATCCATTTTAGTATTCATAAAAACTTTTTAATCATATCTTGTTGAAACTTATTTCTTCTTATAGGAATCATTATTCTATAAGAATAATATATCACCAATATTGAAGAATATAAATTCATAATAATGGTTTTATCTTTCCAACACAATATATGTCACTGGAAGAATTCCTTCAAATGAATATTTTGGAGTCTATTATTCCCATACCAACCTATATGCCTCTAAAGCCTTGAATTATCAAAAATATATCCTTCTCCCACTATCATAAAAGATACATACATCCTAAAATAAATATAGTTTGAGTGACTAATACATTTTTATCTTAGTTATTTTAATATTTTAAGAGACTATAGGATAATTAATTGAGATGAAAATTATATATCCATTGATGTATATTTGAAGGTAAGACCATCTTAACAAATTATTATCATCAATCAACATTAGGTTTTGATCTTAATGGATCCACATCATATAGATCCTTTATTTTATATCCATGATTAAATCTGGTTAGTATATAGTTATTTAAAAATTTTAAACTCATGTCTTGAAGAAATTAAGAAAGATATGTAATATATATTAGACTCATCATTTAACCACCTTATACCACTGTCAATTATATGTCAATGTGAGTTAATATTTCTCACTATTTTAAATTATCAATAAAAAATATGTATACATATATACTCTAATGATTCACTATGGAAAATGTTATGTCTTCTCTTAGTCTTGAGTGAAACCGTAGATCTATTATAATTTACCAAGTATATTCATTTTCACCAATCATCCAAAAAGGAAAAAATGAAGTAAATTATCTCACCAATAGATTTTCCTTAGAATAGTTCCACATATTTTTGGAAACTTATAAAATATTTTATATCATATCCTTAATTTTAATGGTTTCTTTTCCCATTGAGTAAGTTCGTTAGTATACCCAGTGTTTTATATTGTTAGATACTAAACACTATTATAGGTAAATTAGTAAACAAAAATATAAAAAGAATTATATTTACACATTAGGGTAAGATTATTATATTTTATATTCATCACTCACCACTATGGATTTTTGTGATTCAATAGTTTACTAAAAAAATAGTTTTGTATGAAGTACCAAAACAATGTTCATTTTATAAATGAAGTTATATCTCATTATGTATAAATTAAAATGAAGATAATTATTTTATAACACTCAATAAAAACTTAAATCAATTTATTATTTTTAGTCTACTGTTTTGAACTTCTCACTATTGATGTAATAAAAAAATGATTTATCAACTTCTGGAAGAATTCACCTTGCTTCCTATAAATTTTATTTAGTTACTATATTTAAAATGGATGTATGAAAAAATTATTATATTTAAAACAAAATAATTGAATCAAATACATTGATGAATATACCTAAAGTAGATGAAAATGTTTTCCTCTTCTCTAATTCATCATAATTTTACTTCCAATGTCTTTCCTTTCCACATGGAAAGAAAATAACATTTTATTCCATTTATTACTGTCGAAACATATTTTTATGGAAGATAAATACCCAAAAGATTTTGAACTGGAGTAAATATTGGGGAAATTTTCATTTTTTATTCTTCTTATTCACCATAAGAAACATTGGTTTTTCATGCCTCATGTCCTTATCATTGAATTAGAGTGAGGAGTTTCAAGAATGACCTCTCATTATTTCCTATATTATAATTTTTAATAAAACATGAGAAAATCTTAGGTAACTAGGATAACAAGAGATATGTGTGAAAATCATATAGTATTATAAATATTATGATGTCCAGGTGATCCTTTTTATAAATAATCATGACCAAATGAAGACCATCTAGTGATGAATATCCCGACTTGCATGTGAATAATGAATTGGAGATCTCATATATTTCTTATATCTCATTTATATGATGTATATGAGACCACATTATATACTGATTAATTTCCTTGGGTAGATACTAGAGCTTAATAGACATTTTAAATAAAGTTAAACATTCGATATCTAGTACATCATTTAAGTGTTTGGAATAGAGAGAAAGTTCCCCCTTAACTTTCCCCTTAGTAAGAGCCTTGGGAAACAAGGATTCCAACATGCCTAATTTCTTCTCTTTTCATAATAAAATGTGAAAGTGAATATAATATTCCCAAAAAAATCATGCCATTGATAAAATTGTCCTTCTACGGTATGTATTATTGTAATAACATTAAAAATGTTTGTATTTTCATTTTCTACAATGAATAATTTTTTTCTCACACTATTTTATTATGTTTCGATAACCCTCACCATCAAACTTGGATTATCCTATCACACTGATAATCTAGAGGAAAGGATCCATATTTCCATTATCATAAACCAAATGAGTGCTGAAGGAATTTAAGTTGTAAATTATTTTTTAACAGTTCACTTTCATCTCCTTAATCCATTGAGTGAACCGCCAGATCCTGAAATCTTGGACTTAGATTTTAGCATAATTTGCCTCTAAATTTATACCAATCTTAGTGAGGGATATAAAAATTGACATAAATGTGTTTAAGTCAAACTTAAACTTTCTTTATAACTCTATATTATTTTAAATCACCTCAATGAGGGTTGTTCAAGAACTTTGAAGCTATTAGTTCAATTCTAGATTAATTAATGTAGTGTTATATGAATTTTATTTAATTGATGTATTTTTTTTCTTATGCACAAATTTTATCCCATTTTATCAAACCATAATATTTTTTTATATTAAGTATATTTTACATAAGTGATTAACCATCTATAGATAAAAATTTAAGCATAATTTAGTTTATTTAATTGTGTCTTGCATGTTTGTTAATTCATTTATTTAATGTGATATCAATACATTAAATATAAATAATTAACCATATGACTAAATGGAATAAATAAATATAGTGTTATGATCATTAGATTTATATAATTGTTGTTTTATCTAGTAGAAGATAAACTAAATATAACCCTATGGAAAAAACTCCTTGAAGTTGTGTTGGTTTGAGTTGCAACATTACAATTGTATGCGTATATATCTCCTAGCATGGTTTCATCTTGGATCAATATTGAACTAAATCCACTTTCCTAGTAGCTCCATACATCACATGCTTTATTACTCACACTTAGGTGATGGGAATCTAAGGATGGGTTAGAGGGTTTACATAAAAAACCATGAGCATGTAGACCCCTAAATAAAAGAGAAGGTGATGAAACACAAGTTGTTATTTTAATTTAATAATAAATAATAAAAAATGAAAGAAATTGAATTAAATTAAAATAAAATATCCATACATAGGTAGGTATAAGTTAATGATCATCCACACTTGAAATAAACATATATTTTAATACTAGTAATCATTCATTTCAATTCATTATTTTATTAAGATAGAGTGTGATAAAATTATTCAAATTAAATAAATTAATTTATGGGTAATTTATCAAGTTAATTTGAACTATCCTAGAAGTCTATATGATTTTACTGTGTACATAATTTGTACTTAGAGGAAACACATATTTTATTTATTAATTTAACATGGAATTAATTAGGAAGTTAATATTATTCAAACCATTTCCACACAATATGTAGAATGGTTTTATTCTAAAATTATTTATATTTCTAGGTAAATTAATTAATTACAATTCAAGTGATAAAAATTACATTTGTGTACTTATATTACACCAAGTGTGAATTAATTACATTTTGTAAAAATTAATTACACAATTTGAGAGTTAATTAATTACAGTGCACATGAATTAAATAAACTATGTTTTATTTAATTTTTACATCTCATGTAAATTAATTATACATTATGTTAATTACACCGCATGTTAATTAATTAATTGACCAACACATAATTTTTATTAAATAAAAATTGTGTGTATTAATTAAATGACCACCAATTAATTAGTATTAAATACACCACATATGTTTTAATTACCTTGTTGTTCGGGTATCATTCCAATGTGTTTTGTAATAAAAACATCACATGTCTTTAACTATGTAGATTATGCATTGCATATTTAAACTACCTCCATTCCATATTTGATACTTAATCATATTCCTTTGTGTTTTGAATCAATGACCACCATTGATCTGCATCCCCCGTGAATGGATAAACTACCATGAAAACTTTTTACCTTTCGCTACTCCCCAAAGAGTGAAATATTTTCTCTAAGGAATTTATCAATTTCTCAAATACTAATGGATTTTTTATCCCATTTAATGTTGGTGGGTTTTATCTCATGAAGTGGTATAACATTGATCACCCACATTGTGAATCAGGGTTCTCTATACGGGTAAGGTTATTATTCATAACCTGAGTGAGTTGTCCTAGTATGGTGATAAGCTGATCAACACCAGTTGATTCACAGCTCCACTATAATTGTCTTGAGTAGGAGGGAAATCCCTACATGGATTACGTGCATTGATACAATTTCCATTTCTTACACTAGGCTCCATTTCTAAACAACTGCATAAACTAGATTAGTTTATGAATCCCAATACATAATTCCATAATTATAGAACATTTAACATTAATTGAACAATTTATGGATATAATCTATAATCATAAAAATGTTTTCTATGAGGAATTATATACTCATAAACCCTTCATAATGGATTTTAAATAAAATGATAATTATCCTAAGAATATCCCCCAGGAGTGTCGTAACTAAGAGTGCAGCATGGCCCGTTGTCGTGCACCGGTTCCCATTCGAGTCTAGCTCAAAGTGGTGTTTTTAGGTTTTAACCCTAGGTACATCTATGCCAGATATGAATCTACATGATCGTATCTAGACAGGGATTTATTTCTTGGAAAACTCACAAAATCTCTACAGCACCAAAATTCTAGGAAGTTATTCTATTGTAATCCTCAAAGTCTATCTTAGGGTAGTGTTCTCTAATCAGAGTTTTACTAAATCTAGTTTACAAGGTTTTTAATAAACTTCCTCTGATACCAACTGTAATGACCTGACCTCAGTCACCTAGATTCAGTGATTTATTACATAACATTGGTATGATATAAGAAATCATGTCCCGAAAGACCGATCGATTTAGTAGCCTTGGAAGTATTATATATATTCATAAGTTTTACATTACATCATGAAATAAAAACATAAAAAACATTTCCCCCCCTTTTTAACACACTTATATCCTTAGCCTATCCCTATAGGTCAGTCATAATACACTTCTTCGCATCCTGGAAAAAATAAAACATAGAAAGGGGTAAGCTCAAATGCTTAGTAGGGATAACAATATAACAGAAACTTTACTAAATAAGAATAAACATTTAAGGAAATGTATAAGACTAAAAGAAAAGACTTTTAAACTTAAAATTAATAATAATATATCAAAGATAAAATCAAATAATTCTATTTACTTATTCACATGGATATTCTACTAGTCTAATAATTACATGCTATATCAATAGACACTTTCATAATGATGGAATGCATAATGCCAGAATTTATAACCCCATAGTCAAGGCATTGCGCCAAGACTAAAAATAAGATTTTTTCAAGGCCTTATTCCAAGACACTGGTTTGTCTCATGAGACCTATCGATGCATCTAGGAACTATAGTGGGCTCCACCCGTCACTTACTAAGTCCAATGAATTCCTCATATGAAAAGGTTTAAACATAACCTAAACATTCATATTGAAAATAGCATACTAAATGTCAATAATTTATCCATAAAAACCATGAATGGGGTAAACATAAAACATCCTGAGTCAAACATATCACATAAACTTCAATATAATATGGAAGTTTTGTATCATAATAAATCAACTTTAAACAAGATTAAAATCTATCAAAGGATGTTGACATAGATGAAATCAAAACTTTTTTAAAGAAATATCTCTTTCTATTTTAAATCATTTAAAAGTAATATAATTATAAAATAATACATTTATTTTTAAAATATTCTTATAATATTGTATGGGAAGATTTGACGATGATATAATGGTGGAAAAAAGCCACACCCTCTATATAAGTTAGAAAAATACATTCTTACGTTAATTTTGTCGAAAAGGTCATAAAGTACATTGTTTGGAAAATTATGGAAAGATTCCTTTCAAAATATATATTCTAAAATAAAGGTATAAATTAATTTAACCCACAGTATAGTAAATAGTAAATATGTTTTGAATTACATTTTTAAGAAAACACGGATGTGGATGATAAAGAGGTCCCAGTAGATACTTAAGTAAAAACAACCTCAGATAATAAAGAGATTGTAAAATAAACCCTTACCTTGTAATTTTCCTTAGTCGATGGTATGTTAATCTCCTATATAATAGTTAAAACATTGTTATTAAATTATACAAGAACTATATACATAAATATGATATCATATATTATCTTATAATATTTCTTTGTCAATAATATTTTTGTATTATCATTGTTTTGGGTGTTAACTAACTCGTTTTCCTTTATATGCTTCATTACGTAAGCCATGTTTGTTATGGATATAATGTATTTAATTCATATCTAGAATGATATTAAGTTCTTAAAAATTATTTTTAATCATCAAATGAAAATTATTCTTGAATGGTTATAATGGGGAAATGAATCTCAACGCGTTCGTGGAGATAGTAATCTGTACGTACACATGAGCGACAATATCATTGATGGAGAAATCGTATGTAATTGGATGGTATATCATATATAAAGAATCATTAACATGTTATATTTATTATTTACATTAGTTATACTCATTATTATACCCATCCAAATAATGAAGTGTTAGAATAACAAACTACACCACGACGTGGAGACGGTAAGTCGTACGTACACACATATACTTTGTCATTTATAGGATGGATAGAATAATGAATATAGTTGTACCATTTTTATAAAAAAATCAAAATATGTATAAGATACTGGAGTTATTATTTTATAGTGGAAACAACAAATAAAGAGGAAGTGGAAGAAGAAAAGAACTTGAAAGTGGTGGTGAAATATTTACCTCTTCTTCAGGTTCTTCCTTTTGATTTGATCAAAAGGGATCTTTAGGCTGGGCTTATGACCAAAGGAAGGCCTCTATAATGAATGGAGGAATGTTTTGAGTATATTTTGGAAGGGTTTTTCTGATCCAGAAGGCTATGTAGGTGTGAAATTAAGAGAAGGGGAAGTTCCCTTTTATAAGAGAGGAGAGGGTCACTTTAGGAAAAGCTTGAAATATTATTTTATAATAAAATCATTTTAGGTTTCTAATGGCTATAAAATGAATTATTTAGAGTCTAAGGTGGGGATGGATCTAAAATATCTCAACTAATAAGTTTTAGATAGGTTTAGGTAATCATATTAACCTTATCGTTTATATTTAACTCTTAGTTAAATAGTTTGACATTTACCATGTCTCTCTGTATTTTTATAGTACATATTTAATAAAATTAATATAACATGCCAAGAGAACCCCATGTGGTTACTTATTAATATATATAACTTTATCTACGTCCTTTGGTTGAACCTTATATTTTTGAAAATATTATATCAATTAATAATAGAGCATTTATTTTGAAAACTCAATTATGTCAATTTTGAAACAATTTAGTATTTGATTTTTTTAAAGCCATAAAAACTTTATTTATTCAAATAAAATTTATTTAACCAACCCTAACATGTCATATTAACCGATAAAATTAGTTTAATTTATCATAAATCTCAATTTACATTTATTTGGATATTTAGAATATCAATTATTTTAATATTGCATTATTAAGGTAATCACTACATCATCATTGTGTCGTGAATAAATTAAATTATATAATGTCTAAAAATTATATACAAAATACTATTATTTAGGAAATAGTTTTATATTTCTAATGAATATTTATAGTCGAATAGATAAATTATATAACCCCATATAAAAATGTTTTACTAAAAGATACATGCTTTTGTTATTTTTGTCTTTACTTTAGATTAATTAATGTAAAATGTCATTATCACTCCCAAGTGGCTCCATGGGGTCCAAAAAACGACCCAAAGATGCCCATTGTTGGACATGTATCAAAAAATAGTAATTGGACACATGTTATGGTAATTTAATATTATTATAATATTATTTTTTACCCTTATTTATCATATTTACCTTTTAACCATGGCAAATAAAATATTTAAAGAAGTAATTATTCATAATGTCTAAAAATAAAAGCTACTTATTTACAGAATTTAGACCTTCTGATTCTAAATATGGAATCCATTTTTTCAAATTTAAAACACATAAGTGGATTAAATTAATTTAAAATTAATTCTCATTGTCAAAACAAAAAGCGTGTTTTAAAAAAATAATAACTATGAAAAGATCGACACTTGTTTATGTTCAGTTTAAATATTAAATTACACACAATGACTTAAATTATATTAAATGATAAAAATATAATCTAATGATACTTTAAAACCACTCAAATGTATAATTTAACACTATAAATTATTTTGATTGAAAAGTTGCTTTTAAGTAAAATTTAATTCTATTCATAAAAACTTGAAGGTTTTCAAAAAATTACCAAAAATTCACCCTAAGATAATTCCAATATTCTAAATTCAAAAATTAAGTTCATTTTGAAAAATAAAATTTATAAAATTTCAAAAAGTGGGTATTACTATTCATAATGGTTAGTTTGATTGGTCGAGGTGTGTTAGAATCTCGAAGTTGCGTACAATACAAGCTATTGCATTATTCAAAGGGAAACGTACCATGGAAGCATGGGGTGTTACATTCTTTCCTCCTTAAAATAATTTCATCCTTAAAAATTCTAAAATACTACCGCACAAAAAGATTCAGGTGGTTCTTTATTATATGTTCCTCTGGTTCCCACATTTCCTCTTCCATCTTATGGTTTCTCCATATAAATTTTACCAGACGAGTCGTCTGGTTTCTCAACAGTTGTTCTTTGGTATCAAGAATCTAGACATTCTAGTCACAATAAGAGAAATCAGGTTCTAGTTAAATTTCTTCATAGGTGAGTACATGCATTAGGTCATGCGTGTATTTTCACAATAGTGATACGTGGAACACATCGTGAACTTTTGAGAGACTTGGTGGCATTTCCAAATGGTAAGCTACAACCCCAATTCATTCTAGAATTTCGAAAGCTCCGATGTACCTAGGATTCAATTTACCCTTCTTACTGAAATGTACAACACCCTTCCATGAAGATACCTTCAAGAAAACTTGGTCTCCTACTTGAAATTATAAATCCTTCCTTAATTTATCGGTATAGCTCTTTTGCCTACTATGGGATACTTTGATGTGGGTTTGGATAACCTTTAACTTCTCCATTGTTTACTCAACAAGTTCTGGGCCTACGAGTTTTCTTTCCCCATCATCATCCCAACAAGTTGGTGTGTGAAATATCTTTCCCCATAATGATTCATATGGTGCCATCTAAATACTTGAATGAAAGCTATTGTTATAGGAAAATTCTACCAGAGGTAAATATTGATCTCATGTACCTTGAAAGTCAAGTGACCAAGATCTCAACATGTCTTCTAATGTTTGAATAGTCCGTTCTGATTGTCCATCAGTTTGAGGGTGGTAGGCAATGCTCAAACGAAGTTCAGTATCCAGGGATTTCTGAAGACTTTTCCAGAATCTTGATGTAAAATGGGGATCATGATTAGAAAAAATTGATAGGGGTACTCTGTGAAGTATTAGAACTTTATTAATATATAGTATTTTCATACGTTCAAGTGGTAAATCTTATCTTATAGAAAGAAAATGTGATGACTTGGTAAGACAATCAACAATGACCCATATTGCATCCTTCCTTTTAGGAGTCTTTGGTATTCTCATGAAAAATTCCATCATAATATTTTCCCATTTCCACCCAGGTATGGGAAGATGTTTCATGACTCCTCTAGGTTGTTGCCTTCTATCTTTCACTTGTCGAAAAACTATACATCTTGACACAAAATCAGAAATCTCCTTCTTCATGTTGTCCCACCAAAAATGTTCCTTCAAATCTCTATACATCTTAGTGATACCAGGGTGTATAGAGAAATTGGATCTATTAGAATCATCTAACAATTTCCTTTTTAGATCCGGTATATCAAGAACACAAAGACTCTTACCAAATTTCAAAATATCATATTCATATATGAAGTCACTCAATCTCCCATCATTCAAAGCTTTGATATTCTTTTGAAACTCCTTATCATCAGTATAAGAACTATTTATCTTTTCTAGTAAATATGGTTTGGAAACCATTTGAAAAATTATTGATGTTTAACCTTCCATGGTTATTTCTATATCTATCTTTACTAGATCCATCTATATCGGATCCCTTTCATCTCTCATCTTATTCAAAACTCCATGATCCTTTCTGGTCAAAGCATATGCCACCTTATTTGCCTTCCCAGGGTGGTAGTGTATAGTGAAATCATAATCCTTGAGTAGTTCAATCCATAATCTTTTACTCATGTTGAGTTCTTTTTGTGGGAATATATACTTCAAACTCTTTTGATCAGTATAAATCTCACATTTTCACCCTAGATATAGTTTCTCCATATCTTCAAAGCAATGATTACAGATGCTAACTCTAGATTATGAGTGGGATAGTTTTTCTCATGAATTTTTAGCTGTCGTGATGCATATGAAATAACTCTATCACTCTACAGGACACAACCAAGTCCTTTCTTTGAAGCATCACTATAAATAAAGACCCATCGTTCCCCAATGGTAGAGTCAAGATAGGAGAATTAACTAAAATTCTCTTCAGTTATTCAAAAAATTCTTCACAATATTTTGTCCAAACAAATTTAACCCCTTTACGTGTAAGCTTGGTTAATGGGTTATCCAACTGAGCAAAATTCTAGATGAAATGTCGATAACAACCTGCTAAACCAATAAAACTACGTACCTCAGTTATACTCATCGGTGCTGGCCATTCTTGGATTGGCTTGGTCTTTGAAGGATCAACAGATATTACATCCTTAGAGACAATATGGCCAAGAAAATAAATCTCTTGAAGCCAGAATTGACACTTGCTAAACTTCCCATATAATTCATTTCTTATACGAGTCTTTAGAATAATGCACAAGTGATTTTCATGATCTTCATATTTTTTGGATTATACAGAAATATCATCAAAAAATACAACTACAAAGTCATTAATATATTCCTTGAAAACTCTATTCAGCAGATCCATTAAGATAAGGGGTGAATTAGTCAATCCAAATGGCATTACTGTAAACTCTTAATGCCTGTAGTTGGTTCAAAATGTTGTTTTTTGAATGTCTTCCTTCTTCACACACAATTGATGATATCTAGATCTAAGGTCAATCTTTCAAAAATATTGAGCTCCATGAAGTTGGTCAAAAAAATAATCAATGTGAGGTAGGGGATACTTGTTCTATATTTTTATAGAATTGATCTCCCTGTAGTCAATGCACAACCTCATAGATCCGTCTTTCTCATTAATAAAAATGATAGGGGCTCCCCATGGAGAAATGATAGGGAAAATAAATCCCTTATTACTAAATTCCTCTAGTTGTTTATTTAGTTCCACTAATTCCTCAGCGTCCATTCTATAAGGGGTATTCGATATGGGCCTTGAACCAGGAATTAAATCAATGGAAAACTCAATTTCTCATTCTGGTGGATGTCTAGGTAAATCTTCTGGAAACATGTTAACATATTCTTGCATAATAGGTTTTTCCTCTATTCAAACATTATTTTCCTCACCCATAGTTATTTCATTATCTTCCTCCCTAATAATTGAATTTAGTAGAGCTATTGGGGATGAATCTTGGTAAGAATTAGGTGGTGATGTTTCTGCTCTAAAGATAAGGTAATCATCATCTAAAATTGTAACCTACTTCTTCTTACAATAAATTTTCGCTTCATGGTTCGAAATCCAATCTATACCAAAGATTATATCAAATTCAATCATGGGTATGAGAATGAGATCAGTAGATAAAGAAAATTTATATGCCCTAATTGGAATTTATTCACAAAACTTTGCTGCGATTATACTTCCCTTAGGTGTTTTGACTGACAACTCCCTAGTTAAGTCAAATTAAAAATATCTAATTTTCTTAGCAAACTGGGAAGATATGAAACAATGTGATGATCTAGAGTCAAATAAAGAATTGGCTAAATCTGAGGAAACCATTAAATTACCTACCACCAAGTCTTTCGGAGCATCAACCTCAGTAGTAGTGATCGCATAAGCTTGGACTTGCTCCCTTGTCCTTTTTTGAGGTAATATCCCTTGGTGCTTAGAACATTCATTTTCATAATTCCCCCTTTCCCTAAAATTGTAGCATTTAACATCCTCTTTCTTCCCCCTACAATCATGAGCTTGGTGGCCTTTTTCACCACACTTGTAATAGACTCCCATTACCTTCAGGAAAGTACCAGGGTATTTCTTCCCACATTTACCATAGGATGGATATTCAACTTTTACCTTCCTCCCCTTATTTCCAATTTCAGATTGTTCTGCAGATCTCTTCTTCTCTTTGTTTTCTTTAAAGTTGTAAGACTTAGAGAATTTTATTTCTGTCTTGATAGCACTTGATAAAATATATTCTTATGATAAGAAGGATTGTGAGACTAATTCTCACCAGAAAAGTGGTTTTAACACATCAACGAATCGATCAATATTACTCCTTGGGTTATGCATATAATCTACAGCATGCATTGCTAACCTTGTAAAGTTAACCTCATATTTTGCGACATTCTCATCCTCCTTTTTCCTCAGACTCAGAAATTGCATTTCCATATCTACTCGATGGCCACAAGGAAATTATTTTTCTAATAAAATCTCTTTAAACTCCCTCCATTCCATATTTGATACTTCATCATCTTCCTTTGTGTTTTGAATCAATGACTACCATTGATCTGCATCCCCCGTGAGGCGAAAAACTACCATGACAACGTTTTCCCTTTCGCTACTCCCCAAAGTGTGAAACATTTTCTCTAAGGAATTTATCCATTGCTCAACTACTGATGGATTTGTACTCCCATTTAATGTTTGTGGTTGTTTCTCATGAATAATTTTATCATTGATCCTCCACATTGTGGATCAGGGTGCTCCATACAGGTAAGGTTATTATTCATAACCTAAGTGAGTTGTCTTAGTATGGCCTAATTTTTTTATTATTTTGATAGCCCCCTTTTACGGGATGAAGGCGGAAACCCAGAAATACTTCATAGAAAAAAGACAACTCACACCCAAAGGATGAAAAAGTAAAACCAAGACTGACAACATAAAGATTTCCCTCCCCAGCATTTGATCATGTAAAAGCTCTGCATCATTGTGAGACAATTCAGCGAGCAAGTGTCCTGTGTCAATGCATAGACCCGATCCGATGGAAAACGCCATACCCTCTTGAACAAACAAATATGAAATGCTCGGCAATGATGAACAACCAGCTCTGAAACATCCAATGGGACTGACCCATGTAGTCAAGTCTAGCTGTACTACCTTCCACCTTTAGGATCAAACCATAAAACAAACAAACAAACAACTTCCACCAATCACATAAGAACACCATCAAAAAACCAGCAATGCCTTTTCACCACACACCGGCCCGAACACCCCGTTAACCTTTTAACCATCACCAGTCGCTGAAACCGCCACTGGAAGACAACTCTGCCGCCATCCGAAAACATCCCCAACAAACCATGGGACGCCTCCGATGATTGGGATGCTGGACAAACCAAAAAACATCAAACCTGCAAACCTCACAAAAAACACCGGAAACAAGGAACTTCCCCCTCCGAGCCTCTCTAGATCTGTTGAAATCCCACACCGGATGCTCACCATAAACAGTTCCTGGACACACCAGACCAAAATGAGGATCTGGGTCTAAGACGATGCTGCAAGATCTGAGCTGAGCCGAACCGATTCGATCCACACGGTGAGTCAACGTCGCCGAACAGACATGCCACACCGAATCGAGAAGAGAGACCGGTGTTTTGCCGATACGTCAGCAAAAATAAAGCCAAGACACCACTGACTCAAGCCAGAACCCCACCACATAGTCACAAATCCATGCCTATGCTTGGTTGCATCAGACCGAACCGAGGAGTCAGATCCAGTGCAGCATGGCCCGTTGTCGTGCACCAATTCTCGTTTGAGTCTAGTTCAAAGAGGTGTTTTAGGGTTTTACCCCTAGGTACATCTGTTCCAGTGCCACCTCTTCCTGCTCGTATCCAGGAAGGGATGTATTGATTGGAAATCTCCCAAAATATCTACAGTACCAAAATTCTTGGAGGTTCTTCTATACTAATCCTCAAAGTCTATCTTAGGGTAGTGTTCTCTAATCTGAGTTTTTCTAAATCTAGTTTCCAAGGTTTGTACTAAACTTCCTCTGATACCAACTACAATGCCTCAAACCCCATCACCCAGAGTTAGTGCTTTATTACATAACATTATCATGATATAAGGAATCATGTCCCGAAAGAGAGATCAATTTAGTAGCCTTGGAAGTACTAGATACATTCATAAGTTTTACATTACATCATGAAATAAAAACATCAACAACATTTTGTCCCCTTTTTAACACAATTATATCCTTATACTATCCCTGAAGGTCAATAATAATATACTTCTTCACATCCTCGGAAAAATAAAACATAGAAAGGGGTGAGCTCAAATACTCAGTAAGGATAACAATATAGTGGAAAATTTCCTAAAGAAGCATAAACATTTATGGAAATGTATAATACTAAATGAAAAGCCTTTTAAACATAAAATTCAGCATAATATGGAAAAGATAAAATAAAATAATTCCATTTACTCATTCACATGGATATTCTACTAGTCAAATAAAATACATGCAATATCAATGGCCACTTTCATAATGATGGAATGCATAATGCCATACTTCCTAACCCCATAGTCAAGGCATTATGCCAAGACTACAAATAAGATTTTGTCAAGGCCTTGTGCCAAGACACTAGTTTGTCTCATGAGACCTACCGTTGCATCGAGGAGATATTGCGGGTTCCACCCATCACTTAGTAAGTCCAATGCATTCTCCATATGAAAAGGTTTAAACATAACATAAACATTCATATTAAAACTAGAATACGAAATGTCAATACTTTATCCATAAACCTTGAAGGGTGTAAAAATAACACATCCATATTCAAACATATCACTTAACCTTCAATACAATATGGAATTTTTGTATCATAATAAATCAATTTCAAACAAGCTTAAAATCCATCAAAGGATGTTGACATAGATGAAGTCAAAACGTTTTTAGAGAAATATCTCTTTCTATTTTGAAATCATTTAAAAGTCATATAATTATAAAAGAAAAAATTTATTTTTAAAATATTCTTATAAACTTGTATGAGAATATTTGATGATGATATAATGGAAGAAAATATCCACACCCTCCGTATTAGTTAAAAAAAGACATTCTTACCTTAATTTTGTCGAAAAGGTCATAAAGTACCTTGTTTAGAAAAAGACAGAAAGATTCATTTCAAATAATATATGGTCAAATAAGGGTATAAATGACTTTAACCCATAGTATAGTAAATATTTAAAAGGTTTTTAATTTCATTTTTACGAAAACATGGATGTGGATGATTAAGAGGTCCCAGTAGATGCATACGTAAAAACAACATCAGATAATAAAGAGATTTTGAAATTAACCCTTACCTTTTAATTTTCTTAGTATATGGTATGTTAACCTCTTCTATAATAGTTAAAACACTTTTATTAAATTATAAAAGAACTATATACATAAATATGATATCATATATGATCTTATAATATTTTTTTGTTAATAATATTTTAGTAGAATCATTGTTTTGGGTGTTAACTGAATCATTTTCCTTTATATTATTGTTTATGTAAGACATGTTTATTATGGATATGATGTATTTGATTCATTACTAGAATTATATTAAGTTCTTAAACATTATTTTTAATCATCAAATGAAAATTATTCTTTAATGGTTACAATGGAGAAATGAATCTCATCGTGTTCGTGGAGACGGTAATCCGTACGTACGCACGAGAAACAATATAATTGATGGAGAAATCATATGTAATTGGGTGGTATATAATATATATAAAATCATTAACATTTTATATTTATTATTTACATCAGTTATACTTGAAGTTCCAAGGATCGAATGGAAACTGAGAAGGGGGGTTTGAATCTGTTGTTTTACTTTTATAAGTTTCAAGACTTTAAGAAACTTAACCCTTGCAACCTGTTAAGATTTATTTTCTTATCAACCTTTAGTAGGATACTGAAGCATGAAAGAATGGAAAATAAAGAAAGGCACAAAATATTTACAAGGTTTGGTCTCAATAAGAGAACCTACGTCCTTGTCATAGCCACTCCCATGGGTCTGTGGAAATCCACTATAATGAAGTAGTGAATACAACTTGTGCCAACTCCCGTTGGACGCCTTCTATCTTCTGATAGGAATGATTATATTGACTCCTATCAGTTTATAATGTTTCATTAAAGAAAAAATGAGCCAAAAACAAGAATAATAACTTTGATAAGCTTCTCCACAAATGCTCACTCTGAATGATCACTCTGAATCTTCAATCTGATTTCTTGAATCCGATTTTCTGAAACCGATCTTCTCAGTAAGATAATGATGGTTCCGCACAAATTATCACTCTAAATTCTCAATCCAGTTTCCTTGAATCCGATATTATAAAATAGTTCTTCTTAGAAAGATAGTGATTGTTCTGCACAAATGCTCACTCTGAATATTCAATCCGGATTCTCTTCTTCTCAAACACTCAAGGAAACTTCTTCAAGATGGTAGGAACTTTTCACTTAGAAATATCCAGCGCTCCGCCTTTTCCCCGTGTGTAAAAAATTGAAAAAGTGCTAATGATCTTAGCACATATTTATAGGAAACTCAAAAAACAAAGGTGGGAATCTTGAAAAACATTCCTACTTCTTCAAATTTCAAAAAACTCTGCAAATATCTCGCATTTAATCTTCAATCTTTGACTTCTTTAAATCTTCTTAAATTTCTCCGAGATTTAAGAAAAGTTGAAATTATGGTTTTCTTGAACTCAGAATTTTCATTCCGTATTTATTAGCATGTTACTAAGGATTTTCATTCCGAATTTCTCAGCATGTTTCTCAGGATTGTCATTCTAAATTTCACAGTATGTTGCTCAGGATTGTCATTCTGAATTTTTGGTTCAGGAAGTACACTCCGAATTTCTGGATCAGGAAGTACACTCCGAATTTATGGTTCAGGAAGTACACTCTGAATTTCTAGTTCAGGAAGTACACTACGAATTTCTGGCTCATGAAGTATACTCCGAATTTCTGGTTCAGGAAGTACACTCTGAATTTCTAGGTCAGGAAGTACACTCTGAATTTCTGGTTCATGAAGTACACTCCAAATTTTTGGTTCAGGAAGTACAAACCGAATTTATGGCTCAGGAAGTACACTCCGAATTTTTGGTTCAGGAACTACACTCAAAATTTTTGGTTCAGGAAGTACACTCCAAATTTCTAGTTCAGGAAGTACACTCCGAATTTCTTGTTCAGGAAGTACTCTCCGAATTTCCGGTTGAGGAAGTACACTCCGAATTTCCGGTTGAGGAAGTACACTTCGAATTTCTGTTTCAGGAAGTACACTCCGAATTTCTGGTTCAGGAAGTAGACTCTGAATTTCAGGCTTAGTAAGTAGACTCTGAACTTCAGGCTCAACAAGTAGACTATGAATTTCTAGCTCAGAAGGTAGACTCCAAACTTCAGGCTCAGCAAGTAGAATCCAAATTTCAGGCTCAGCGTGTAGACTCCGAAATTCAAGTTTAGCAAGTAGACTCCAAACTTCAGGATCAACAAGCAGACTACGAATTTCAGCCTCGGGAGGTAGACACAAAACTTCAGCCTCAGTTAGTAGACTCTGAACTTCTAACTCAGTAAGTAGACTCTAAATTCCTGGCTCAAGAAGCAGACTCCAAATTTCTGGCTTAGGAAGTAGACTCTGAATTTCTGGCTCACGAAGTAGACTCCGAATTTTCTCAGAATTTTTCTTAGTGAAAAACATCAATCCTCTTCACCATTTCTTCAAAATATTTTATCATGATTCTTTTCATGATTTGTGAGAACTTTAAGATCAGTAAAGCATTGTATGCTTTTGTTAATAAAGATTGAGATACTTTCTTAACTTTTGAATTCTTATTCTTCAATATAATCTTCTTTAAGGAAATCTTCAACAACCAACAACTTCAACTTTCTGTAACTCAAAAACATTCTTCAACAAAAAGATTAGTTTCCAAAAAATACAAAACTTTGTTAAAAAAAACACCACAGAGGTTCTTCAATCTCTCCCTTTAGATTTGTTGGAAACCCTTAGTAACAAGTTTTCACCTCTCAAAAATTTTACATATCAAGTTCTTGAATTTTACCAAAACATAGCCTTTCTTAAAAAGAGTGTCCTGACACCACACTACTAGATAAAGTAATATTTTTGAAGGATTTCCATCCCTCGGTGAAAAAAAAAATTTGCGGCCATGTAAAGATAAAATTCACCTTACGCAAATTCCCCCTCAAATTTTATCTTTTTCTTTCTCACTTTTCTTTTCTTCTCTCATTTTTCTTTCTCTCTCATTTTTCTTTCTCTCTCCCCCATTATATGATAAGCACAACATTAGATTCATAAAAGAAAACTTACTCTCCCCCTTTTTCAAGATAATCCAAAGCACGGTGGGGGACACTTTTTTATGAGTTTTAGGAAGTCATGGGAGGAGGATGAACATGGAGTTGCAACCTCAGTTCAAAAAACCTCTCCTTTGACATTTCTTTTGTGAAAATATCAACAACATGATACTTTGTTGAAATATATTCCAGAAAGACTTCTCCAGCAACAACTTTCTCTTTTAAAAAATGATACTTTATATCAATATGATTTGATCTTGAATATTGAACAGGATTCTTGGAAAGATCAATGACACTTTGATTATCACAGAGTATTTTCAAAGGTTTAGAAACTTTCACTTTCAAATATTCCAGCTGAACTCTCATCCACATCATTTGATTACAAGCCTGATTAGATGCAAAATATTTGGATTTAGCTATACTTAAAGTTACTGAACTTTGTTTCTTTCTGTACCAAATCCTCCAATGGCCCGAAGGACTTCATTTTTTATTGATTTTTGATAATACACCTTTCAAGGGGTAAGGTGGAACCCTTACAAGTCTCGTAGGCGTAAGTATTACATGGCCCATAGGACTTAGAGGAATTCATTTCCCGTAGGCTTCAAACATTACATGCAACCTAGACTAACTACTTTGAACTGCTCCTCCCCAGCATCTTCATCGTGAAATTCGCTCTCCACCTTCGCATGGATGTTCAGCTAGGATTTCCCGTGCATGCACAGGCTTGTCCCGATAGCAGGTGCCATACCCTCTCATTATTGTAATCTGTTTATCTTCTGATATGGTGAAATCTCATTGCTCCTCCTTCTTCTAAATTTTGTTCCTTATAGGTTGTCTGGTTTGTATCTGCACTTAAGGTGGCCCGAAGGCCTTGAGGTGGCCTGGAGGTCTTACTGACCCGAAGGTATGGGTGTCCCAAAGGCCTTAAAGGAATCGGGGACCAAATCGGTTGCCCGAAGGCCCAAATGGGGGCATATTCCCAGCTACTACAGTGCCAAATTGTGCTTGCTATAGTTCTGCTACAGTTTTGCACAGCTCCTGCTATAGTACCTGCTACAGTACCTACTACAGTACTGCTATAGTACCGGAAATTATCCCCCACCTGGATTTGATCTCAGGTCTCTTGGATGCACTTAAGGAGTCCTCACCAACTGGGCTGAGGTTCATGTGCGCTGTGCCTACTCACACAACATTCCCCTAAGAAAAATGTTCCTCCTGATGTTGATTTTCTATCATTACAATCACCAGCCCAATCAGCATCAGTATAAACATGAAACTTCATCTCATTGTTTCTCTTGTATAAAAACCCATGTGAATTTGTTCCTTTAACATATCTCAGAATTCTCTTAACTTCCAAGATATGTGATTCTTTTGGATTACTTTGATATCAGGAATAGAGAGTCACAACATAAGAAATATTAAGATTTGAGGATGTAAGATAAAAAGACTTCCTATTAACTTTTGAAAGTCTTTCTGATTCACACTGTTCCCTGACTCATCTTTGCTCAACTTTGTTCTCACTGAGATAGGGGTTGAAACTTCTTTTGATTCTTCCATACTAAACTTCTTTAACAGTTCCCTGGAATAATTTTCATGGGATAAGAAAATGTAGTTTTCTTGTTGTTGAACTTGTAAGCCAAGGAAGAAAGTTAATTCTCCCAACATTGACATTTCAAAATTTTCCTTCATATCTTCAGCGAACTCTTCACAAACCTTTTCTTCATCTCCAACAAAAATTATATCATCCACATAAATGATGACAATTAAATTTCCAGAGTCAACATCTTTAACATACAAGTTGATATCAACCTTTCCTTTAGAAAAGTTGATCTTTCTTAGAGAATTGTCAAGCTTCGAATACCATGCTCGTGGAGATTGTTTCAACCCATACAAGGCCTTCTTCAATTTTAAAACTTTTTTTCATCCTCATCAAGAAAAAACCCACATGGTTTTTCAATGTAAACTTCTTCCTCAATATCACCATTTATGAAAGATGACTTTACATCAATCTGATAAACCTTGTAATTACGATGATCAGCCACTGCAAGAAACATTCGAATAGTTTCTAACCTTGCAACAGGGGAAAAGGTTTAATCAAAATCCACACCTTTCAATTGTGCATACCCTTTACACACAAGCCTTGCTTTGTTTCTTGTAACTTCTCCATGCTCATTCAATTTATTTCTGTAAACCCATTTGGTTTTGATAACATTCTAATTTTCTGGCCTTGGAACAAGTTCCCATGTTTCATTCTTCTCAATCTGATCCAGTTCTTCATTCCTAGCATCCACCCATTCTTTATGTTGCATAGCATCTGAAAATGATTTTGGTTCAACTTTTGAGATAAGGGAAGTCTGATTTTCTAATCTTAGCTTCCTTTTTGTATGAACTGGAGCCTTCTGATCCCCAATAATATTTTAAGATTCAAGATGTTTTTGTAATGTAGGTAAACTCACATTTCCTTTCCCAGCATCACATTCTTCCCCATGTGACTTATCTTAGTCACTCTCACTCTGGTTGGGATTCTATGATTTATCTTCCTCAGTATTCTTAACAAATTTTGTGAAAGAACTTGGATTTTCAATTACCTTCACATCATATGAATCCACCAAATTCTGTAAACGTTTGTTCCAACATTTGTAACTTCTTCCATTCGGTGAATAACCCATAAATATTCCTTCTTCAGCTTTCTCATCAAACTTTCCTAAGTCCAGATTTTTAATTTTGAGCAAGCATGGACTTCCAAAAACTTTTAAGTAATTAAAAGAATGTTTTTTGTTATACCACATCTCATAAGGAGTCATCTAGGTTTCTGGTCTGAACAAGCATCTATTTTGAACATGTACAACAGTTATAACAACTTCTCTCCAATAGAATTTTGAAAGTTTGTATTCTGATAACATACTTCTTCCCATTTCCACCAAGCTTCTATTTTTCCTTTTTGAAACTCCATTTTGTTGTGGTGTACAGGGAGCACTATACTGATGTTTGATACCATGATTCCTTAGGTAAGTCTCAAAAGCATTGCTTGTGAATTCGGTACCATTTTCTGTTCTTAATTTCTTTATGAAAGCCCCCAATTCTCTCTCGACATCTCTTCTAATGAATTTAAACATTTCAATAGCCTCTGACTTATGCTTCATGAACATGACGTTTGTCATCTGAGTGAAGTCATAAATAAAAGTAATAAAGTATAAATATCCTTTTGTTGATTGAACTCTCATCGGCCCACACAGATCGGAATGAATAAGCTCAAGTGGTTTGTTAGATTGAATCTCAACTCTTTTATGGACTTTGTTAGTCATCTTTCCTTTCTAGCAAGTAATACAAACATCTTCATCTCTTCTCTTCAGTTCTGGAAAATTCTAAGAAACATCAACTTTAGAAAGCTTACTTATGTTCTTTTTCCCAAGGTGGACAAGTCTTTGACGCCACAACTTATTTTCATCTTCAGCACTCAAATAACAAGAGTTATTGGATTCTCTAATTTGAAATAGATTCCCACTGGTTCTTTATCCTTTTGTAATCACTTTTCCATTTTTCATACTTTTGATGATATAATAATCCTTTCTGAAGATAAATTATTTTCCATCATCACAATGTTGACTTACACTAAGTAAGTTATGTTTTATCCCATCAACAAGCAAGACATCCTTAGATTTCAGTTTCTCTCATTCAATCTCCACCATTCTGATTCCCTTAATTTTAGGGAACTATCATTTCCAAACGTAACCGCTCCTCCATCATGAATTTCAACATGTTCCAAGATATTTATATCACCTGTCATGTGTGAAGAACAACCACTATAAAGAATCCATGGTTTGTTCCTCTTACTTGCTTTCAAAGCTGTCTCAATAACAAAAGCTCTCTCACCAACCTTCTTATTTTCAGCATTCTTTTCTTTCTTATCATAAGAAATTTGTTGTGGAAGGAGTGTCATACATCATTTGGCACGATGACCAACCTGATCACATCTTACAAAAACTTATTCCAAACATTCAAATTGATTCTTTTTTGGAATGTTTCTAATATCTTGAGAATTGACCTTTTCAACTTTTTGTGAGTACAAAGAGTTACTCATCCTTCTTTCACTATTTATTCCACTTTGATCAAACCTTCTTTCGGGTAGAGATAAATTGTGCCAACAATTATGAGCTCTATTCCAATATTTTCCAGAACACTAGAAATATCCATCAAATCTTGATATTCTATTCATGAATGATCTATCATTATAGAAACTTTGTTAAGGTTGATTACTTCTTTCATCTCTAGAAAACTCTGGATGCATGCCATCTCTTCTTTTGAGAGAGTCTTCTACTTTTATAGGATTGATAGATTTATTACATCCTTTATCTACCCAAGATTTACTAACACCTCTTCCAAAACCTGAAATATTAGAAGAATCAGATGAAACATTATTTTTGGTAAGAGAAGATTTCACCTGATTCTCGTAATGATCCTTCACATCATTTTTAGAGGTCTCAGCTTTTACTTCTGTAGCTTTTTTGAAGTTTTAATTCATCTTCCTCAGGATATTTTTGGAATCAAGGAGTTTTGATTTCACATTGTTTGCTTATTCTTCCTTAGCTTCCAGCTTCTTTCTAAGATCTTCAATCATCTTTCCTTATTCATCAATTCTAAGTTTGTAACTTAAAATTTCTTGAATGTATTCATCTTCCTTCTTGGTGACATCTTTACTTCCATTATGAACTTCTTCATGATTTTTCTTCATCACATGAATTTCTTTCTTGAGATATTTTTTTGCTCAAGACATGCCAGGAGTTCGGATCTTAGTTGATATTCTCTGTAAGATTCTTCACCACCCTCTTTACTTTCTGAGGAAACATTTGTTTTCTCAACTTTTGAAATGAATGTTCTGAATCTTTTTTTTACTTTCATCTTCTGAGAAATCATTGTCAGATGATTCTGATTCAACCTTTTTGCTCAACATACTTCTTTTCTTTCCTGAAAACTTCTTCTTTAATTCTTTTGAAGTCTTCTCTTCTTTTTCATTATTGTTATACTTCTTCCACCAAGAATTCTCATTACAAACATATTGATATTCTCCAACTTTCTTCTTAGGGAAATTCATAGAAAAATGTCCAATTCCACCACACTCAAAACATTTGAGAGGAATTTTCCCTCCACACTTTCCTCTTCCTCTTCGATAGTTCTTGGATACGAGAGACATGATTTTTTCATTCAATTCTTTATCTTCCTTATCAACAGAATCACAAGGGTCAGCTTCTTCATCATCTTGGATTTTCATCTTTCTCAAAGATTCAAAAGCCATTTCATCCTTCATATTCTTCTTAAATATTGGATCTTTACTCATTTCATAGGCAACCAGAAATTTATGTAGTTCATCAAGAGATAAATCATCGTTATCTTCTAAAGCTGAAATTTTAGAATCAAACCTGTCTGGAATGTTTCTCATAAGTTGCTTCACAATTGTAGAATCTTCCAAGTTTTCTCCGAATCCCCTGATATTGCATACAATTTCATTAACTCCAGTAAAGTATTCATAAATTGTTTCATCATCTTTCATCCTGATGTCTTCAAACTTACTACGCCAGATTTTCTGCTTCGCCTCCTTGAATTTTGTGTTTCCTTCGAAAAAACTTTCCAGCTTATCCCACATGATTTTTGATGTTGTGATACCCATCACCTTCTGATAAACATTTTATGATAAGTACATGAGAATAACATTTCTATCCTTTCCATCAACTTCTATGTTTCTCTTGTAAGCTCTATCATAGGAGAATTTTTCTCAATAGGTGGAAAGCCAATAGTAGCAGCATCAACAACTTCAAGGCCAAGACATAGAAGATAAGTAATCATCCTATTTTCCATCCATAATATTTATTACCATCAAATGTAGGAATCCCTCTACCATTGAAAGAATTGGTATTCTCCATGATATGGATTAAACAGGGGAACCTCCCTCAGATATCACTTGAAGTTCCAAGGATCGAATGAAAATTGAGAAGGGGGGGATTTGAATCAGTTGTTTTAATTTTATAAGTTTCAAGACTTTAAGAAACTTAACCCTTTCTACCTGTTATGATTTATTTCCTTATCAACTTTTAGCATGATAATCAAGCTTGAAAGAAAGGAAAATCAAGAAAGGCACACAAGATTTACCAGGTTCGGTCTCAATAAGAGAACCAACGTCCTTGCCATAACCACTCCCGTGGGTCTATGGAAATCCACTATAATGAAGAAGTGAATACAACTTGTGAAAACTCCCATTGGAAACCTTCTATCTCCAGATAGGAAAGATTATACTGACTCCAATCAGTTTATAATGTTTCCTTAAAGAACAAATGAGCCAAACACACAAATAAGAACTTTGATAAGATGATCCACAAATGCTCACTCCGAATGATCACTCCGAATCTTCAATCTGATTTCTTGAATCCGATTTTCTGAAACCAATCTTCTCAGAAAGATAATGATGGTTCCGCAGAAATTCTCACTCCGAATTCTCAATCTGGTTTCCTTGAATCTGATATTCTGAAATCGGTCTTCTCAGCAAGATAATTAGGGTTTCGCCCAAATGCTCACTCCGAATATTAAATCCAAATTTTCTTCTTCGTAAAAACTCAAGGAAACTTCTTCAAGAGGGTAAGAACTTTTCACTTAGAATTCTCCAGCGATCCACCTTTTCCGCGTGTGTAAAAAATTGCAAAAGAGTGAATGATCTAAGCACATATTTATAGGAAACTCAGAAAAAAAAGGTGAGAATCTTGAAAAACTTTCCTGCTACTTCAAATTTCAAAAAACTCTGCAAATCTATCACATTTAATCTTCAATCTTTGACTTCTTAAAATCTCTTTAAAGTTTCTCTGAGATTTTAGCAAAGTTGAAATTATGGTTTTGTTGAACTCAGAATTGTCATTCCAAATTTCTCAGCATGTTGCTCAGGATTTTCATTCCAAATTTCTCAGCATGTTGCTCAAGATTGTCATTCTTAATTTCTCAGTATATTGCTCAGGATTCTCATTCTGAATTTTTGGTTTAGGAAGTACACTCCGAATTTATGGCTCAGGAAGTACACTCCGAATTTCTGGTTCAGGAAGTACACTCTGAATTTCTAGTTCAGGAAGTACACTCTAAATTTCTAGCTCAGGAAGTACACTCCAAATTTTTGGTTCAAGAAGTACACTCGGAATTTCCAGTTCAGGAAGTACACTTTGAATTTCTGGTTCAGTAAGTACACTCCAAATTTCTGGTTTAGGAAGTACACTCTGAATTACTGGCTCAGGAAGTACACTACGAATTTTTGGCTCAGGAAGTACACTCAGAATTTTTGGTTCAGGAAGTACACTCCAAATTTCTGGTTTAGGAAGTACACTCTAAATTTCTGGTTCAGGAAGTACACTCTGATTTTTTTGTTCAAGAAGTACACTCCAAATTTCTGGTTCAGGAAGTACACTCTGAATTTCTGGCTCATGAAGTAGACTCCGAATTTCAGGCTTAAAAAGTAGACTCTGAACTTCAAGCTCAACAAATAGACTACGAATTTCTAGCTAAGGAGGTAGACTCCAAACTTCAGGCTCAACAAGTAGACTCATATCTTCAGGCTCAACAAGTAGACTCCTAACTTCAGGTTTAGCAAGTAGACTCCGAACTTCAGGCTCAGTAAGTAGACTATGAATTTCAGGATCAGGAGGTAGACTCCAAACTTCAGGCTCAGCAAGTAGACTCTGAACTTCTGGATCATCAAGTAGACTCTGAATTTCTGGCTCATGAAGTAGACTCTGAATTTATGGATGAGGAAGTAGACTCTGAATTTCTGGCTCACGAAGTAGACTCTGAATTTTCTCAGAATTTTTATTAGGGAAAAAAATCAATCTTCTTCACCATTTATTCAACAGGTTTTATCATGAAGCTTTTCATGATTTGTGAGAACATTAAGATCAGTAAAGAATCGCCTGATTTTGTTAAGAAACTTTGAGATACTTTCTTAACTTATGACTTTTTATTCTTCAAAATAATCTTCTTTGAGGAAATCTTCAGCAACCAACAACTTCTACTTTGTGTAACTCAAAAACATTATTCGACAAAAAGATTAGTTGTGAAAAAATAAAAAACTTTGTTAAAAAAACACCAAAAAGGTTCTTCAATACTCATTATTATACCCATCAAAATAATGAAGTGTTTGAATAACAAACTACACCACGACGTGGATATGATTAGCCGTACGCACGCACATTTGGTGACTTTGTCATTTATAGGATGGAAATAATAATGAATATGGTTGTACCATTTTTATAATAACATAAAATTATATAAAATATACTCGATTTATTATTTTATAATGGAAACAGGAAAGAAAGGGGAAGTGGAAGAAGGAAAGAAATTGAAAGAGGTGGTGAAATATTTACCTCTTCTTCGGGTTTTTTTTTTGATTTGATCAAAAATACTGTTTAGGCTGGCTTTATAACCAAAGTAAGGCCTATAAAATTGAGGGAGGAAATTTTGGAGGAAATTTGTTTAGGGTTTTTCTAAGCCAAAAGGATTCGGAGGTGTGAAATTAAGAGAAGGGTAAGTTCCCTTTTATAAGAGAGGCGAGGGTCACTTTAGGAAAAGCTTGAAATATTATTCTATAATAAAATCATTTTCGATTTCTAATGGCTCTAAAATGAATTATATAAAGGATAAGGTGGATATGGGTCTAAAAACTCTCAACCAATAGGTTTTAGACAGGTTTAGGTCATCATATTAACATTATCTTTTAGATTTAACTCTTAGTTAAATATTTTGTCATTTACCATGTCTCTTTGTATTTTTATATTATATGGTTAATAAAGTTGATATAATAAAACAATATAACACCATGTGGTTTCTTATTATTATATATAAACTTATATAAGTCTTCTGGCTGAACCTTATATTTTTAGGAATATTATATCAATTAATAATATAGCATTTGTTTTAAAAACTCAATTTTGTCAATTTTGACACTATTTAGTATTTGATTTTTTTGAAAGACATAAAAACATTATTACTTAGAATAAAATTTATTTAACCGACTATAACATGTCATATTAACCTATAAAATTAGTGTAACTTATTAAAAGTCTCAATTTATATTTTTTTAATATTTATAATATCAATTATTTTAATATTTCATTATTAAGGCAATTACTGCATTATCATTGTGTCATAAATAAATTAAATTATTTAATGTCTAAAAATTATAAATAAAATACCATTATGTAGTAAATAATTTTATATTTATAATGAATATTTATAGTCTAATATATCAGTTATATTACCCCATATAAAAATGTTTTACTAAAAGATACATGCTTTTATTATTTTTGTCTCTACTTTAGATTAATTAATGTAAAATGACATTATCACTCCCCAATGGCTCAATGGGGTCCCAAAATATACCCAAGGATGATCAAGGTCATACATATATCAACCAATTGTAATAGGGCACATGTTAGAGTAATTTAATATTATTATAATATTATTTTTTACCCACATATGCCAGATTTACCCTTTAACCATGATAAATAAAATATTTACCGATGTAATTATTCATAATGTATAAGAATAAAAGTTACCTATTTACATAATTTAGAGCTCATGATTCCAAATATGAAATCCATTTTTCCAAATTCTAAACACAAAAGTGGCATAAATTAATTTAAAATTAATTCCCATTGTCAAAAAAAGTACATTTTTAAGAAATAATAACTATCAAAAGATCAACATTTTTTTATGTTCAGTTTAAATGTGAAATTACAAAAAATGACATAAAATATATTTAATGATAAAAATATAATCTAATGATACTTTAAAACCACTCAAATGTATAATTTAACACTATAAATTATTTCAATTTAAAAAGTTGTTTTTAATTAAAATTTCATACTATTCATAAAAATATCAAACTTGTATGAAAAGTTCCAAAAATTCACCCTAACCTAATTTTTATATTATGAATTAAAAAATTAAGTCCATTTTGAAATTTTTTTTTAAAATTTCAAAATTTGGGTATTACTATTAATAATGGCTAGTTTTATTGGTCGCGGTGTGTTAGAATCTTGAAGTTGCATACAATGCAAGCTATTGCATTATTCCAAGGGAAACGTACCATGGAAGCATGGGGTGTTAACCTCAATCACTTTTTATCTCAAAATATATTTTAATATAATCTCCCAAAATACCTCACCTAAACCTAAAATCCTCACCATGGGCATAATTCCAACCAAGGAAGTCTATTGTTATAAACCAAAAAGTGTTACCCAGAAATGATGTAACATTCTTCAACAATCACTTTCATTTTATTTATTTCTAAAACAATTAAAATATTCTTATGAAATTGTTATATAATAACATAATTATCATAAATATAATAAGTTTTTTAAGATAAAATTTCTACCTACACATTCACAAAGATCCATCAAATGAGTAATGAATTCATTATTTGTGTGTACGACGAACTGCCGCCTCACGAAACAATGTCATTTGTTTTTCCCTTACCACATATCATGGTTGGGATTTATGATGGAAAAAATATTTATATATGATATTTATATTTTATTTATTCTTCTATTATTCTTATATTACACATTCCTTTATTTCTTCCATATTGTGGGGATACAATAACATCATTTGTGGACGTGTGGAAAACCACCTCCTCAAAGCAATGTGATTCATTAATTATATACATGGAATGTATTAAGGATGATTTTAAATTTAATTTATGAAATATATGAAATAAATATGATACTATAATTATAATATAAATATATATCATTTATTTTTCATTATTCTAATACGAAAACATACGACCTAACGTCTCCATGAACGATGCATTTCATTTACCATATCCAAATAGTATGAATTATTATAAATACATATGTACTAAATATATATGATACTTAAATCATGTTTTACATATGGGATTTTATAAAATCATGATATAATTAAAAGGAACAAAAATAATAATTCAAAACTTAATTGAAAAATAAAGTTTTTATTACCCAAAACGACGAAAATAAGGAAAGATCATTAATGGAAGAGTAATAAGAATTTATAAGAAGTTAATATATGATATTATAAATATTATTATGGTTATGGTATAAGTTTTTGACATGTTTAAAAACATTATATAGGAGTTTATAGTACTTTCACCCAAAAATAAATGCAAGGTAAGAGATTCGTTTCTCAATTTTCTTTTTTGAGGTATACTTTATTGTTCTGCACCCAATTTATTATATATAGTGTACATACTTCTACTTTAGCATGTAATATGATGATTCATTAATTATTCATGATATTTTGAGTTTTAATTTTATTTTTTTTAAACTAATGGTATTTATAATTAATGTTAACCAAGTGGTAGATAAATTTCATAACTCAATTCATTTTCATTGGGTTATATTACATTCTCATTGTTGTTAATATTCTACGATTATGTGTTTAATGATTTTGAATATATATTGATGTTTTAAAATTAAATTATTTTTATTTAAACTTTATGCACATAATTAATTAATTGTTTGAGTCTCACTTCAACATTATGATCTTTTCAAGAGTTTATATCACAATCTCATTTTATTCATGATTGTTTACACTTGAATTCCCATTCAAGGAAATTATTATAACATTGTTTGATAAAACCTTTAATTTTCTTCTACTATAGTTATTCATGATATTTTTCAAGTAATATTACCATTTTAACACTATTTGGTACTTAAAATAATTTAGAAAATTCTTTTAAGAAAACCCAACTTTATTTCTCTCTTTAGTCGGAAAACCTATTTTTTTTTCTAAAAATATTATTTTCTAAAAATGTTTTTAACCTTTAAAAAATGATTTAGTAAATAAATTTTTTCCATTTTTTCTGTTAAATTTTTTTCGAAGGAATATTCTTGTCATTTTCGAAACAAATTACTTTTCTAACCTTCCTCCCTTGAAAATGGAATTTTCTTTTTACCTTATACAACATGTATGGAATTACCCTCCGCTATTTCTTTGAAACTTCGTTTTCAAGATTAAAGGTTAATTTTTAGATAAATTTTGTTTCAAAAGACTTTTCAAAACAAAAGTTTATTTTCCTCAAGAATGTTTTTAAAGTTCTTCTTTTGTTCTATCAATGTCAACAACCCTTTTTTTATCTACTTGGGTTATTTTGGATTGATACTATTATTATCCTTCCGCTAGATGGTTTTTTATTTACTTGGACAAGAATAATATTTACATTCACTTCCTTGATTTACTTTTTAAGTCCCCTTGAAATATTCAATTTCCTATAATCATTGAATATTGAATTTCCCTTAATTATCCATATAATTTATCATGGATATGTTCATTCCATAAACCATATACCATTTTTACATATGGTAATTACTTCTAGATTTATTTGATTACCTGGGGAAATATTGATAAATCTGTGTTCTTTATTCAATATCAATATTTGATAAGGAATGATATTTATTAATCAAATCGATTAATCGATTTGAGGAATAATTTGTACATGAAAGACATAGTCTGGAGACCATTTAAAGTAATTCCCTCAATGCATAAGTAGTATCATGAGATGAAATTAGTTGGAGACAAACCCTTCAAGTTTGTTTCCAAGAAAAATAGATGGATTTTTACCCAAAAATTTAAACTATATTATGAAATATCTTGATATTAGTATGGTAAACCATATTGTGAAAGGTATTTATGGTGAAGCTATCATGTGCCTGAGAAACATGATGTCTGATAATTAATAATTTACTTAATTCGGTATTCAATTATTATTAACCATGATATTTTTTTGAAATTATATATGGACTCTTTTTATTCTCAGTTTATTGATTAAATGGAATATGTTTTGGTTATTTTCCTTTCCATACTGATTATTCCTTATCTAGTTATTTAAATAGAATGTTTTTATAGTTATTTCCAAGACATGTTATTTATTCAATTTCTTCTTAGTTTACTAATTAAATGGAATTTGTGTTTAGTTATTAACCTTTACATAATGATTAGTCCCATTGATTTATTATTACTTCTTTTATTATTAACTCGTATTGGGAATTTGAGCTCACCATTATTTTGTTTCATTCCCTAAGAATCCGAGAAGTATAATAAGAAAGATATGTAGGGGTATACTAGATGAAATGAAGTTATCCTTGAGATAAAGAAAAAAATATGTTGTAATTATTGTATTAAGTTGTAATTTAATACCCATGTATGTATCTGGTCTACCAATACAACCAGTATCTCTAATCCTTCAATATTTTATTCCTTGTAATAATGCCAATGAAATGATAGTTGACACCAGCTCTAGTCTTACTGAGGTTAGGTCACTATAGTTGGCATAAATGGAAGTTTAGTAGAAACCTTGAGAACTAGATTTAAGAAAACATATATTAGAGAACATAACCTTAATATTGAATTTGAGGATATGTATAGAATAACATACGAAAGTTTTGGTTAGATAAAGATTATGTGGTTTTCCTAGAAATAAATCCCTGTCTAGATACTACAAGTGAAGCTGGTTCTGGGAAAGATGTTCCTAGGGATAATAACTCTGAAAAGGTGCATCTGTCTTAACTCAAGCATAACCTAGAAAATAAAAATGGGCCTTACTACGCCCCAAGTTTGAAACTCTTAGTGGATACACTTAGGATAATTCAAATTTTCTTTTCAAACCATTATGAAGGATTTGAATAGATAATTAAATTGAATGGACTGGGTTAAACCATAGACCAACGACGCATCTATGATAAAATAAAAAAGATGAAGTATTTATGTATTGTGGTTGTATTTAATACCTTAGTTAAAAGGATATTTAATGATTAAAATTATTTAAAATATTTCCATCATAGTTATATTGGAGATTATATTAATATGGTTTTGGAAAAAAGACATCATGTATGTTGGGTGAAAACCCATCATGTCCAGAAAGGCCACAAGATTTGAACTGATGACCAAATAACGATAAGGGTTTAATGCCAAACCCTGACCTACGCAATATCCTGGTTAAACATTCATTGTTTTTGGTTAAAAAAATTCCAAATAAATTTTATTGATGAACCAGTTGTATCAATTTTGAGGATTAGAGATTAATGTATCAACCATGTTAGTTTAACAAATAGTTAGAAACAAACATAAAGACTTGGTTTATAGATCTTGTGATGCGTTAAAAGTAAATATTAGTGATTCAGGAATAAAAAACGGGTTCATTTTAGGATATCAATTTCTTAGATTAAGGTATGAATAAGATTTTTATCAAATCACAACCAAAATATGGAATTATTCATATTAAATGGAAACATATCAGGTAAGTAAATTGTTGTCCAATAAAATAATTCCTCAAATTTAGGAAAAATATCTTAAAATAAAATGTTATCCTAATAAAGTAATTTTTTTGAAACGATTACCTTTTAAATAATCATAGATTTATGGATTTGATGACCTCAAATTTCAATTTATAATTCAATTTTTTATGATTCATTACCTCAATCAATCCCTATAAAAATTTAAGTTTTTCCTCTATGAACGTATCTCCACATTCCACTAATGTTATCCTACCCAAATACCTTGTTATATGTTATTCCATGCGACCTTTTTAATTCTCATTATTTCTTTATTAAGATGATATTTTATTAACACTTCTCACAATGTGGGATTTAAACAAAGTAATTTTCAAATATCATACCCAAGATTTTGAAGATCAAATTTTAATTATGATGGTGAAATTTAATTATGGTGGGGAGAATGTAACAGCCTAAATTTTTTAAAAGAGAAACTTTTATTTCATATCATGTATGACATGAAACACCAAATGTATAAAGTAATATAATGTCCTGAGACTTTATGATATATTTAATATTTTAAATAAATATATTATATATTTTTAACAAACACAACACTGAGTTATTTTTTTACATGCAAGAATGATTTTATTTGATATCTTGTGTTACATGCAAGACCAAGTTTTACCAAACAACATTATATTATTAAATATTATAATAAGATATAAGCTAGACATTAAATTAGTAGTTATGAATAGTATTGAATAACTTATGAAAATATATGGTTTATAAAAATATAGTATGAATTAATTTTTTACCAATTAATTAGAAATGAAAATATAAACCAATTTAATAAAAAAGAAATATTTTTATTTTTATGCTCACAAATGTGTTTTATCCTAATAAATTAAATTATTTATAATTAGTGAATAATAATAATTAAATCTATATGTTATTATTATGAATTATCATTAATGGTGTGGATTTCATAAATCATAATGAATGAGGTCTATTCATTACCCATCAAGTCTCTTCATATTGCCAAACCTATTGTATTCCCACCGTTAGATTGGAATTAATTTTGTCCGTTGGATCAACCCTTTTGTAATATATAAATATGGTGGCATGATAATGAAAATTGTGTGATTTTTTGTGTCCATATACTTGTGTTATTTCTTTCTTTTTCTATTATGATTGAGATGTTTTACTTCTCCATCATCATTCAAATCAATCGACATCATCATACACTTTCGTTTCACTTCGCCTTCAAACGATGAATTTCACAACATGTTATCAACATGACTAATCTACGAAGTAAAAAGGTTAGTCATCCTGGTAAGATAAATTTTCCCATGGAGAATATTACAAAGCATGGATTTCTCCCTCTTGACATTTCTGGGAAGAATTACTTATTGTGGATTCTGGATGCAGAGACGAAACTTGATGAAAATAGCCTCGGAGAAGCAATTAAAGTTGGCAATCACGCTTCTTCCCAAGATTGTGCCCGAGCCCTAATATTCCTCTTCCATCACCTCTATAAGGATATGAAGAATGAATAAATCATGGTGAAAGATCCTTTGGTGCTGTGGTAGAATATCAAGGAGTGGTATGATCACCTTCGACTTGTAATACTACCCTGAGCAAGGATTGAGTGGAGTCATTTGTGATTCCAAGATTAAAAATTGGTAAGTGAATAAAAATACGCAATGTTTAAAATAACATCACAAATAAAATTATGTGAATATTCTATCACTAATACCGATATGTTGGAAAGAACATATTCTACTTTCTATGCCTCAAATTTCATTCGACAAAAACAATATCGCGAGAAATGTTTTAAAAAATACTCTGAATTACTTTCTTTCCTTTTTTTCTGAAAAAAATAATGAACTCATGATGAGAGATCATAAATCCAGACCTATTGGTGAAACACCATTCTACGAAGTGAATGAGACTACTTTTAATCAAGGTCATGGGAATAATCAATGCAATCGAGGCCGAGGAAAGTCATTTGTTTGGGGTGGTCATACACCAAATGAGAAGAGGAAGGGGCACCACCAGAAGTGGTTCAATAAAGAACAACCACAAATGAAGAAAGAAAAGAGCGATTAAAGTAACTGCTTTCAATGTGAAATAAAGGGGAATTGGTCGCGTACCTGTTGTACACCAAATAATTTTATTGATCTTTATCAACAATCTATCAAAGGAAAGAAAAAGAATTCTGAATTGAATTTTGCTGACCAGGATTTGAAATATGATGATGATATTACAAACTTTGATATTTCTGACTATTTTTCACACCCTAAAGGTGATGAGCATATTGATCAAGCATAAATTATCATGACAGAATCAAAGTTTGATTTTTGGTTTTTTATTCTTGTGGTTGAAATGAACAATGGTTTTATAGTTTGTAATATTTTTAAATATTTCATGTTTGATTTCGGCTTCTTTTATTTATTCTTTATATGCATGTTTATTTTCTTTACTAGAAATGAATGATAAAAATCAGTCTCTTGAGAATAATTTCCATGATGAAGATATTTGTATCATCGATAGCGCAACGACGCACACAATTCTTAAACATGAGAAATATTTTATCACCATTAAAATGGGTAGTGCTCATGTGTGAACTTTAACCGGCAGTGAACAATTAATCGATGGTTCTGGAATAGTAAGAATATACTTACCCGGTGGTACACAAATTATGATAAACAATTATTTATTTTCTCCCAAGTCTTGACACAATTTGTTATGTTTTAAAGATATTAGTAATAATGGATATCACATCGAGACAATGGATGAAAGAAGTGGTGAATACCTCTACATAAAAAGCATTAAAAATGATCAAAAATTGATTCAAGATAAGCTTTTGAGACTTCCGTCAAGATTGTACTTGGTCAATATTTTTACAATTGAAACAAACATGGTAAACTTGAAGTTTACCAACCATGATACATTTATTGTCTGGATGACTGTTTAGGTCATACTGAATCGATAATGATGAGGACAATAATTAAATGTACTCTTGGTCATCAATTGGTTGATAAAAGGGTTCTTACGCCCCATGATTTCTCATGTGCTGCTTGTCTCATGGAAAATTAATTATAAGACCATCACCATTAAAGATTAGGACTGAATACCTTATGTTCATGGACTGAATTAATGGTAATATATGTGGACCAATTCATCCACCATGTGGACCATTCAGATATTTCATGATCATGATTGATGCGTCAACTCGATGGTCCCATGTGTGTTTATTGTCTACTCGCAACTTGGCTTTTGTGGAATTACTTTCCCAAATAATAAGGTTATGGGTGTAATTCCCTGATTATTCAATCAAGAATATTAAGGTTGACAATACTGGTGAATATTCATCACATGCTTTTAATAATTATTTCATTCCATTGGGAATAAGTGTTGAACATCCTGTAGCTCATGTTTATACATAAAATGGTCTAACTGAATAATTTATAAAGCGATTACAACTTATCACTAGACCATTACTTATGAAAACTAAATTTCCCATTTCAGCATGGGGACATGCAATTTTTCATGCAGTAGCACTGCTTAAAATAAGGCCATCAAGATATCATGATTATTCCCCATTGCAATTATCTTGTGGTCATGAACCAAATATTTCACACTTAAGGATATTTGGTTATGCTGTATATGTGCCTGTAGCACCACCAAAACAAACAAAAATTGGACCCCAAGGAGTTTGAGGATATGTGTTGGTTTTGAATCTCTCTCAATCATTAAATATCTTGAGATTATGATAGGATATGTATTCACATCAAGATTCATTGATTTTCATTTTGATGATAAATTATTCCCAATACTCAATGGGGGAAATTAATCGACTTCAAAAGAAATATCATGGAAATCAACTTCATTATTACATCTTGATCCTCATACAAATACAAGTGAACTTGAAGTTCAAAATATCATTAATTTGAAAAATTTATCAAATCAATTTCCGGATGCATTTAATGATTCAAAACATGTTACAAAATAATATATACCTACTGTGAATGAACCTGTAATAATTGATGTCCTAGAAGGACAATCTAATGATATTACCAACAATGCTTCCAACCCACACCTAAATCATGAGAGACCACTAGGTTCAAAAGATAAAAATCCTTGTCAAAGAAAGGGGAAACAACTTATTTTGGTTAAAGATATGAATGAATTTGAAGATTAAGGAAATGTAACAGATGTATATGAACATGATCAAGAGGAAATTTTAATAAATCTCACCAACAATGGAAGATTTTGGAACTGAGTGGAGACCATTGTTGATAAAAAAATCCCATAAAATGTAGCCCTTAAAATTATGGATGTGGATCAAGAACCTAAAATTGTTAATGAATGTCATTAAAGGCTAGATTGGGATCAATGGAAAGTTTCAATCCAATATGAGCTAGAATCACTTGCTAAATATGAGGTTTTTGGGTCGATCATGAAAACCCTGAAGGGATTAAGCCTGTTGGATAAAAAAGGGTATTTGTGAGAAAAATAAATGAAAATAATGAAGGTCATGAGATATAAAGCATGACAGGTTTCTCAAGGCTTCTCACAAAAAACCAGGATTGATTATGATGAAACATACTCTCCTGTAATGGATGCAATAACCTTTCAGTACCTCATGACGTTTTTTGTACATGAGCCACTTGAATTAAGCCTGATGGACGTAGTGACTACATATCTTTCTGGTGATATTGATAATGATGTTTACATGAAAATCCCTGAAGGATTCAATTTTCCGAAAAAATATCCTGGATCTTGAGATCTTTATTCAGTTAAGATGAATAAATCATTATATGGATTTAATCAGTCAGGTCGTATGTGGTATAACCATCTAAGTAAATATTTGATGAAGTAAGGTTATAAAAATGATCCAATTTGTCCATGTGTCTTCATTAAGAATATTGGATCTGAATTTGTTATCACTGCAGTATACGTTGATGATTTAAATATAATTGGGACTAACGATGAACTTTCCAAGGTAGTGGAATATCTGAAGAAAGAATTTGAAATGAAATACTTTAGAAAGACAAAGTTCTCCCTTGGATTACAAATTGAGCATATTAAGAATGGAATTTTTATTCATAAATCATGTTATATTGATAATGTCCTACAAATATTTAACATGAATGAATCACATCCATTAAGTACACCAATGGTTGTACGATCTCTTGATCGTGATAATGATCCTTTTAAACCACAATTGGATGATGAAGAACTAATTGGTCCTGAAGTACTATATTTGAGTGCTATAAGAGCACTAATGTACCTTGAAAATAATACAAGACCTGATATATAATTTTCTGTGAATTTATTGGAAAGGTATAGTTCTTCTACTACTCATCGGCATTGTAATGGTATCAAACATGTATTAATATAGCTTCAAGGGTCAAAAGATCGGGGGTTAATTTATTCCAAATCCTCAGAAAAAAAATTGGTTGCTTATGCTGATGATGGATACTTGTCTGATCCACACAAAGCAAGATCTCAAACTAGATATGTGTTTACATATGGTGGAACTTCAATTTCTTGGCATTCTACAAAACAAACCATTACTTTGACTTCTTCTAACCCTGTTGAGTTGATTTCTATTCACGAATCAAGTCAAGAATGTGTTTGGTTGAGATCGGTGATTAATCATATTCGAAATTGTTGTGTATTAGATATGAATGATAATATTCTCACCATATTATATGAAGATAATACTTCTTTCATAACACAGTTGAAAGGTGGGTTTATTAAAGGTGATAGAGCAAATCATATCTCACCAAAATTATTTTTCACCCATGACCTTCAAAAGAATGGTGATATTGATGTACAACAAATAAGGTCTTATGAAAATCTCACAGATTTGTTAAAAAAGGAATTTCCAACTTCAACATTTGAGAAATTTATTTATAAAATTGGAATGCAAATAATTAAAAGTCTATCATGATTTTATGAGGGGGAGTTGGGAATGCGGTACTCTTTTTCCCTTAATCAGTTTTTCCCACTGGGTTTTCTGATAAAGCTTTTAATGAGGCAGTATAGCATGAAATCATTTTAATTTGGCTTCACTTGTTTTTCCCATAGGGTTTTTTAGTGAAGAATTATATTAGTTTCCATGGGATTATGACATCCAAGGGGGAGTGTTATGAATTATCATTAATGGTGTAGATGTCATAAATCATAATGAATGAGGTCTATTCTTTACCCATAAAGTCTTTTCATATGGACAAACCATTTGTATTCCCACCATTAAGTTGGAATTAATTTTGTCTATTGGATCAACCATTTTGTAATCTATAAATACAGTGGAATGATAATGGAAATTGTGTGATTTTTTGTGGCCATATACTTGTATCCTTTCTTTCTTGTTCAATTGTGATTGAGACGTTTTACTTTGCCATCATCATTCCGATCAATCAATATCATCAAACTCTTTCGTTTCACTTCTCCTTCAAATGAAAAATTTCACAATAGTTATATATTTAATCAAATATTTTACCTTTTCATCCAATCGATTTTATAATCATAAGATAAAAACGAACCCAATTTTATGCATAACAACCTATAATTTTCTAAATAAGGTTTTACTGCCTTTTAATGGTGAACCTATTTTAAATACATTTTTTTTGGAAATTTAATAAATTTAATATTAAAAAATAAATTTAATTTTATAAATATACACTTAAAAATCTGGTTAGGTTTTATTTTTGGTATTCTTATGAGAAGTTTCATTTTTTAATTAATAGTGAAAAATATTGAATTTTAACTGAAAACTAAATTTTCATCTAATTTATTTATATAATTAAATTATATTTTTGTTTTGTTTTAAAATATAATTAGATAAACTATACATAAAAATACTATTTAGTTAATTGGAACCAATTTAGAATTGAAATTGGATATTAAAACATTTTAAGCTTTTAAGCTTTTTCGCTTTAAAAACCTACTGTCACGATTTGTCTATGAGATTACTTTTAAATTAATTTATGACACTTATATGATTGAAATTGGGAAAAATAGATTCCACATTTGGAATCATAATAATTTATAATTTATAATAATTTTAACTTAGTTTTTTATTAAAAATATAAGTTAAAGTGATTGAAATTAATTATAGTGATTAAGAGAGAAAATAGCATAACAAAGGCCTAAAACTTAAAATTAAAGTCCAAAATGTTGTAAAAATTTCTTAAAAAGAAATTTTATGGCCATATTTAAAACCTATAATTCTTTTTAACAAATTCATACAATTATTTTAGCCAATTGACATTGGAGGAATGTGGATGGAATTCCCTTTTCAAAAATTTATATGAGTACCACTCCTCTATTATAAAAATGAACTCACTCCTCACACTTACTAACACATATAATGCCCTATAAATCACAAAATTTATTGTCAAATAGTGTCAAAAAATATATACCCTCAATCTAGAAGCCTCACTTGGGAAAAAATATTACCAGGGAATTATTTTGGTATAAACCAAAAAGAGTTACTCGAAAATGAGGCAATAATCTTCAATAATCACTTTCATTTCATTTATTTCTAAAACAATTAAAATATTATTATAACATGATTATATAATAAAAAAATAATATTAAATATAATTAGATGTTGTTATGATAATATTTATACCTATAATTTCATGCAGATAAATCAAATGGGTAATGCATACTTCGTTCGTGTGTATAATTGACTACCGCCTTGCAGAATGAGGTCGTTTGTTTTTCATTCACCAACTGTAATGGTTTGGAACTATGATAGACAATATATTTATATTATATATATATATATATATATTATTGATAATTATTTATGTTTCTTTATTTATTATATGACAGATATCTTCATGTGTTCTATATTGTGGGGATACGATAACATCTTTTGTGGATGTGTGGACTACCACCTCCTCAAAGCAATGTGATTCATTATCAATATACATGTAATGTATTAAGGATTATTTTAAAAAAAAATATGTGAAATTTATGACATAAATATGATATTTTAATTATAATATACATTTCTTTATAATTTACTTTTCATTCTTTTAATATAGAAATGAAATGGAAGTAGTGTTCATGTGTACGTACAACCTACCTTCTCCATGAATGATGCATTTAATTTCCCATATCCAAATTTTATAGATTATTATAAATAATTATGTAATTAAAATGTTTTATATTTAAATCATGGTTTACATCATTTAAAATATTAAATCATGATCTAATTAATAGGAAAAAAATAAAAAGTCAAAACATAATCGAAAAACACAACAGTTATTACCTGAATCGATGAAAATAAGAAAAAATAATTAATGGATGGGTTATAAGATATTATAAGAAGTTAATATATGATATTATGAATATGATTATGGTTGTTTTATAAGTTATTTACATGTTTAAAACTATTATACAAGAGGTTATATAAAGTTCAACCTAAAGGAAATGCAAGGTAAAAGATTCTTGTTTCACTTTTCTTTCCGTGATCCATAATTTATTGTTGTGCATATAATTTCTTATATATGGTGTACATACTTCCACTTTGACATGTTATATTATGATTCATTAATTATTCATGATATTTTTAGATTTAATTTAAATTATTTCATTTAAGGTTATTTACACATAAAGTTACCCAAGTGGTAGAGAAATTCCATAACTCAGTTCCATTTCATTTGGTTATATTAATTCCTCATCATCATTAATATTTTATGATTATTTTTATAATTAATTTGACTATATATTTATTTATTTCCACTTCCCTTATTTTTATTTACATTCTATAAACATAATCAATTAATTTGTTGAGTATCACTTCAACGTTATGGTCTTTTCAATGGTTTACATCAAAATATCATTTTATTCGGGGTTGTTTACACATGAATTTATATTCAAGGAAATTAAATAATAATTGTTTAATAAACACTTTAATTTTATTCTAATATAGTTATTCATGGTCTTTCTCAATAAATAGTACACTTTTTCAAATCTTTAGTCCTTAATATGTTTTAGATTTTTTTTAAGAAAACCCAAATTCATTTATCTTTTTATTTGGGGAACCTTTTTTCATCTAAGAACCTTGTTTTATAAAAAGGATTTAAAAAATGTATTTATCCTTTTTAAAATCATTACAATATTCATTTTCACCTTTTGTATTTTACCAATTTTTTCCAAGGAATCTTCTTGTCATTTTTCAGACAAGGTAATTTTCTAACCTTTTTTACTTTATAAATGGATTTTCCTTTTTACCCTATACGACATATATGGAATTACCTACCATAATTTATTTAGAGATTACTTTGCATGATTAAAATTTTAATTTATAGAGATTTTTTTTTCAAAATGTATTTCAAAATAAAAGGATATTTTTCTCAAGAATGTTTTTAAATTTATTATTTTATTTCATTGATTATGACAACCTTTTTTTTACTCCACTTGGGATATTTAGTATTGATACAATTATTATCCTTACATTAGATGGTTTTCGATTGATTTTACCTGGGATAGTATTGACATTCACATGATTCATTTTAAATTCCCTTTGAAATATTTAATTTTCTATGATAATTAAACATTGAATTTACCCTAATTATCCATATCATTTATCATGGATATATTCATTTTCTAAATCATATACCATTTTTACATATGGTAATTACTTTGATAGTTATTTGATCATATGGGAAAAAATTGTTAAATCCGTATTCTTAATTCGATATGGATATTTGATAAGGCATATTTTTTATTAATTAAATATGATTACTTGATATGAGGAATGATTTGGACATGAAAGGCATGGGTTGAGTACTATTTAATGTATTACCTTGTATGAATTGATAGTCTCATGAGACAAAATTAGCTAATGAAAAAACCTTTGAGATTGTTTCCAAGAAGAATATATGAGTTTCTACCCATAGATTTAAACAATCTTGTGAATGTTCATGATAGTAGTATGATAAAATGTCTTTTGAAAGGTATTAATGATAATTGTATCATGTGACTTGGAGAAATTATGTCCAATAATTAAGCATTTACTTCATTCAGTATTCATTTGTTATTATACATGATATTTTTTCTTTGACATTATCTATGGATTCTTTTCATTCTCATTTCAGTGATTAAATGGTATATGTTTCAGTTATTTTTGCATTTCTATATTTATTATTCCTTATCTAGTTATTTAAATGGTATATGTTTCTAGTTATTACAATTCCAAATTGTTTATGCACTTCTATATTAGTTTATTGATTACATGGCATGTTTGTTCAGTTATTTAGTTTTATAGAATGGTTAATCTAATTGATTCATTATTACTTGCACTATACTTAACCATTAATGATCATTTGAGATCACCCTTATTTTGTTTTCTTCCATACTAATCCAAGAATTATACATATAAATATATACAGGGATATCCTAGATCGAATAATTTTATCCTCAAGAGAAATAAAAAATATGTTGTAATTAGTGTATTCAGTTGTAATGTAAGACTCATGTATGTGTCTCATTTACAAATACTACTAAAATATTTGATCCTTAGGTATTTGATTCCTTATAATCATTCAAATTTAATGGTAGAATAAACTTTCTCTGGGATTACAAGGTTATGTCACTACATAATAATAATAATAATAATAATAATAATAATAATAATATTTACTTAACATGAACATAATCTGTGATCCAAAATAACTATTTTTTTCCTGAATAATTTAATATTTATTCAAATAACATCTCATTATTTCTTGACCATTACTTGGTTTGATCATCCTCCTCATTATTTACGAGACCTTTTATAATAACTATTTATTTAAATAAACAAATTTCACTATGTTATACCCTAATAAATAAATACTTGAAATCAAAAAATAAAATAGTTTAAATATTATTACTTATACTTGAGAATAATTTTTAAATCCACATATTCAACTCAAATATAATTTAACCATGTTTCTTGGATACACTTAGTATGTGACACTCTAAGAACCTTTCTTAGTGGGATTATGCTATATTGCCTAATGTCATATGTTAGTGTCCAATAACATAACCGTGTACCCATTAAAAAATAATTTCACAATGAAATTCAACCTATTTTGAACATTTAAAGTGCAATATAATCCCCATGTCATGATATCTCACACCAAATAGGTTGCATCTGTTACATCATCAACCTATATACTCAATTCACTTTCTTTAAATTCTCAGAAACAAACTCACTGATATCTATTTCCATGGACATGTACTTATCAAGATGCTTAAACTCCCTTAAAGGTTATAAGATGTTAACTTCCATTAGAAGGGACAAATCATCTTTCATGTTATTCATTAATTCAATTCCACTCATGACACACCCAACGTATCCAAATTTTCTATGAACAATGATCATTATGGTTTATGAAATGCATCTAAGTATATGATTTATGATAGAAATTATTAATAATCCTTGAGTAAAAGGATCATTACACACATATACAGATAGGAATATATAGTGTCACATGAAACATGTGGAATCCCTATTAGTGGGTCCATTCTCATAACCTCCCTTAATGGATATTACCAACAGTTAACAACATAATATGGGGTCTAAATGACTTATAAGCGTCCTACCATTGATATTATGTATCGTTTTATCCCTTCAAATGATGTCATCTATCCATAGAACATAGGTTTAAGGTATAATTTCATTACATATGAAGTATCTCTTCATTGTGGGGAACTACTATGTACTTTAGACAGAAAAAGTATCCTTGAAAATTATCACATACACATTCGCATAGAATAATGACTAGGATGTGATAAAAAATATTAAATTCTTGAATATAATAGCAATAAAAAATATGAATACAATTGGTTATAGGGAATAAACTCCAACAATCCCAACTTAAACTTTATTTAGGTCAGCAGAAACACATTTCCTAGAAATATTATATCCCAAGAATTTTACCTCTTAAATTTGAAATTGAGATTTGAATAGATTTTCATGAAACTTAGGATTCCACAACATCTTAAGTACAATCCCTAGATGTCATCTATTATCCTATTTTAATCTTAAGAAAACAAAAATATGATAAAAAAACACAATAAAAAAATCATGGTATTTATTGAAGATAAGATTCTTCAATGAAATAAAAATAGTAGGATCATTATTAAACCCATACAATATTTCAAAAACTTATAACATATGCAATTTCCCCTAAAAAATGGTTCCAAAATTTCAACCAATTTCAAACTCAACTAGTGATATCCATGTCTCATATTGTTCTTTGAAAACCACTTAGACCACTTTAATAGACTGAATAAATCATTAAATTGAGGTAAAATGTATTTATTATTCCATATATTCAACTTTAACTTCCATTAGCCAATTTATAACCACAATCTACAATCAACCTTCTTAGAAAATAAAACAAATACTTACCACGGTGAAACACGTATTTGAATAAACTTATACTCTTATAAATCCTCAAATTGAATCCTTAACTCTCATAACTATATAGATTTTATGTGATATTAATATGAAAATATCAGACTCATCCTAGGTAATACATGAATGTACAACTCCATATATATATAGAGTGTAAATACAAATAATTTTTCAAGAAACATGCCCTTGAAATATCCTACCACAATCAAAAATTAAAAGTGATTTTTTTGATTCAATTGATCCCTGAACCAAACTAGCTAACTAACATGTTAAATCCCCATAGACTTTTACAAATGGACTTTCTGAACTTTCATGGATGTCCCACTCCCCCTAAAATTAAGAAAACTAACCTCGAGTGAAGTAAAGGAAACTTAATAATTATAACAGTTAACATAATCCTTGAACATCACCTTTAAATCCATTCTAATTATGATGTCATATATGATCATATTCAAAAATAAGAAGTATAATGAGATCTCCACATCACTAATCACAGTTGAAGAATATATATAACTTATTTCCCATTCTAAATTTTTTCTAAGTGGAATTTTAAACATTTAATATTAAGAAATCAACTCCACATGAGAATTCAACTAATCTACTACTTATTCAAATATAAATGATTGAGATGCACTCATATCAAACATAGATGAGACCATAATAGAGGTAATAAGAAAATTACCTATTATTATTTTATGTTTTATATAGAAATCCTAAAATTCATGCTTTATAGAAAAAATTTGTCTTTAATTCTTCTTTCCCTAGCCTTTTTTGAGTATTAACACCAATCCCTACATGTGATTCATCTCCAACATTATTATACTTATATGTATGAATCCTTAATTCCTATATTTTTTTGGAGCCTAAAAAATTATAATCCCAAGAGAATTAATTATTGAACTTATTTATATATCAAATATTCCCACATTTATTTTATGCCCCAGGTTCATTAGAACTATCCAAGTTCAGATGCATAGTGCAGCCACATGGATAACACCCATGCTACCTCCACCCCTAAGATTAACCCAATAGCACTGATCACTTCTTATAACTACCCTAACGAGAGTGTATATTAAATTTTTTTCCTTTAGGTTGGGGAATAAAATATTTCTCACTTTCCACATCCATCACACCCAGTTCTTCTGTAGTTTCTTTATTCACCACCACCGCATAGGAGGGTATATTTAGAAGAAACACCCACGAACAAATATCATGTTGAAGAACCATATCTATAAGTTTTTCCTAGATATTTTCATTAGTGATGAAAATTAAATTCCACAAAAAAAATATAAGAAATAAAAAACATACTGTAGTATTGTTGTTCTCCCATGTTATAGCTCCAAAAACATCTGAGAATTTGTCAGCATAAATCTATGGGTATAACTATTGACTGAACATATTCTAGAATACGATCTATGTTAGATTCTCATTTATCTTTACTCACATATATTATTACCACCACTTACAAGCTTATCCCTTAATAATGTATATATAGAAATACACCTTCTATATCTCTAGAGTATGTAGAATCATGAAGATTTAGTTGATCCTATTCAACTAGTCTTAACTTCTAGGAATCCACCATCACCCCTAAATACTAAAAGATTCTGCATTTATAACTACAAGGATCAATCTTCTTCTTTAGTTCAATCTTAGTATTTTTTCATTTCCAAGTGTTTGGATCACATATAAAAACTAAATTAAGAGTTTTGGAATACTTTCCACATTATTATTTCATTTCTCACGAACATTTTCTCTACACAGAGGCATATCTACAACACCATAAATCAAAATGTTCAAATGATTCACTATATAAAAATTTCCTCTCCCAAGATAATAAGATTACCAAAACTTGGACATAGGATTTTTATTCTATGTCTAGGTGTCTCTATCCATATTATAACAATTCATTCCCTCAAAAAATCATATTTTACCCAATAAATTAAAAGTAATTTAAAAAATTAATTTTCAAAAAACTCTTAACCAACATTAAAAAAGAATTCAATATAACGAAATCATTTTTGAAAATCCAATACTATTTTATGTCATCACTACAGATTCCTACTATGTTGAATGAACATACTTCTCATCCGAACTGATCATGGGTGTAGTGACTTATTAATGAAAATTTTTACCAATTTTTAAAAATATTTTTGATTTATTTTATGGGGATTTTATGAAAAAAACCATTATATATAATTTATTTAATCATTTTATGTCTTTATATATTTATTTTTACAAATTCCAAATTAAATTAATAAATTCGTTCATTTATAATATATAACTAAATAATTAATGTTTAACATATATTTTCATATGTAAATATATATTTTTGGTGATGTGGTGTCATTGTAAATACCCAATATTGATGTACATTGACATTACGTCATTTTTATGGAGTACTTAATACATTACACATACATATTCCCAAAGACCATATTAGTTTATTGCCTTTAGAAACTTGGAACACATTTTTATAATTGGTGAAATATCTTCAACATATCCTATAAATATCTTTTGATAAATTTTTCTTTCCAAAAACCTTTCTTTAGATCATAGGGAAAAGAAAACATATGAAAATGGTGAGATCAAATTATTAGTAAGGGTAAACATGGAAATTATCTAACAAAACATGAACATAAGAATGTAAAAACATGAAAATAACTTTTGAAAATAATACAATGTATAACATATATCAAAATATTGATTCATAAAATAAATATTGGTAGTTCATAAGATATAAACCATAAAGGAACATAATCCATGAGAAAATAACATTAACATAAAACATGGAATTATGGAAAATAAATAAGTATAGAAAATCATTTCTATATTAGCCAAGGACCATTTATAAGGGCATAATAGTGGAAAAAGTCCTTTACTGAACTGAGTTCACTATGTATTCTATTATTTTATTACTGAACTATATTTACTTGGCATTCCTACCATGTATTAATGAATCATATTTACTTTTATTTCCATCCCTATATTACCAAACCAGATTTACTTACCATTTTAGTCTTGTATATCTCACAAGATATAAATCATTACCTAATGAATTTGAGAGATATATAGGTCTCACCCATCTCATCAAGAAATCTTTCTTATGTCTGCCACAAAAACACAAATCATTCCTTACAGCTTAACCCAAGGAATAAAATGGGTTTCTTAAACCTGATTCCATCATCTGATAATCCATATAAAAAACGGAGTTCATAAATTCCATTCAATAAATAAACACAATAAAAAAATAATAATAATAGGGATAATATACTTGAAACATTACCCTATTAAAAAATTCCATCTTACATGGAAAATATTTTTGATCGAATACTTGAAATTAATTCTTGATGAAAATATCCTTTATCCTTCAAAAAATTTATTTTCTCAAAATGACACACAATTTTAAAAGAAAACAATTTCTTTGAAAATAAAATTGAAATATTGTAAAGGAAGATTCATGAAAATATAGTGTTATGAAAATGTAAAACCACCCATCATTTTGTATATGTTAAAAGAAAACATTCTTCCCATACCTTTTTCAGATAAGTCAAAACGCACCTCATATTGAAAAATGAAAAAAGATTCCTTTCAGGATATTTAATAAAAATTTACTAGTTTGGTAAAATTGACTTTAAAAAATTGTATAAGGATAGAAATAATATTTTTGAATACATATTTTTGAAACATGGGCATGGATGATAAATATACCCTAGTATATACTAGTATATAAACAATCTCAGATAATAATGAGATTTAGAAATTATCCCTTTCCAATTTATAATCAATCGAATCATATGCCTCATAAATTAAAAATAATTATATGTATATCATAACCTTAATAATAATGATCAGAAAAAATTCCTGTTTATCATAAACAAAACTCAAAATAAATAGGTGGTGTATAAGGCATAAATCCCACAGAAATAAAAGTGAGAACAAATAATCCCTTACCTCAGGTTTGATATCCTGTGTATGTATCATAAAAATTTTTATAATGATTTAAATAATTTCATCAATTTATTCCATAATCACAGCCATTTTTATGATATCATATATGATCATATTATCATTCATTTGTTAATAACATTATTACTCACCCATGGGGTATTAACTGCTTTATTTTCTTACACATGTTTCACCAGATAAGTTCTTGTTACTATTATTAGATTTTAGGTATATCATTTAAATAGTGGTATTAATATAATATATATTATATTTTTTCGTTAAATACATTTATATAATCATGATTTAATTGATATCATGTAGAATGAATCACATCGCATCATGGAGACGGTATGTTATATGTACGCACGAGCGATGCTATCATTACCAAAATTGTGAAATAGTATAGAAGTGGAAGGTATATAATTTGTTAAAAAATAAATATCATATTATAATAATAATAGATATTTATTGTTTTATTCATTATACCCATCCAAGTAAAGTGGTAGTGAAAAAAATATTACACCATGACGTGAAGATGGTAAGTCGTACGTACACATGTGTGGTGATTTCATTTTCTGTAAGATAGATTGAAGATGGAATATGGTTATTCCATAATTATAATAATATCTCAGTATATAAGTGTTACTGAAATTAGTACTTTATAATATAAACAACTCATGAAGGGGAAGTATAAGAAGAAATAAATTTGAATGAATCAGTAGAGGGGATTACCTCTTCTTCGACGTGCTCCCTCTAAACCTCTTCTAAAAGGAACTAGAGTTGGTGTTTTGAGAAGACCAGAACCTCTATAATTTATCTAGGTAATTTGATAAGGTAAATGGGAAAGTAATGTCCGAACTTGAATGCACAAAGTGAAGTGAATAGGTTTGGTAGGAGGTTCCTTTTATAATTGAGGTCATGGGCACTTTTAGAAACTCTAAAACTGTAAATTTATGATAAACACAAACCACATCCAAAAACCTCAAAAAATGTCCTTATTTAGAATATGAAATGATATAAGGTTGTAATCTCATAAACTAATTTTTTTATAAATGTTAATATTTTATTTTAAACCTTATCATTTCATTTTACACTTAATTGTTCTCTTCTAATTTTAACTAAGGTAACAAATTATTCAATATTAAAATAGTGTAATTTATACTTACGTGATATAAATTAGACCGTAAATGAAAAATATAGAACATTTTAGAGTGAAAAACAATTATTTTATATTTTTTGAAATATTTTATGATTTTTAAATAATTTAATAAAACATTATTTTGACAAAATATCAATAGTGTCATTTTGACACTATTCATTTAATGGATTTTTAAAAATATAAATATAAGATGTTAATCTCGAAACCAAATATTTTACTATATCTATAAGGGGTAAATTTGATATATAAAATTTGTTTGATATAATAATTATCCTAAATTATATTTATTTTTTAGTAACATTAATTTGATATTTCCATTACTAAAATAATTACAACAGCAGTTTTGCGTAATTATTTAATATACCTAGTTGTTGAGTAAAAATTTAAAATAAAATAATATGACTATGATAAATCTTCTATATTTTATAAGAATATATATAGTCAAATATATCTGCTGGAAAATACTATATTAAAAATATTATATTTATTAAAACTTGAATGTGATAACTTTAACATCACTTTAAATAAAATATTATAAGTGTCATAATCTATTTGATATGGATCCAAATGGTCAATAAATAGACCCTTGGATGATTATGGTTGAGATATACTCAACTAATAATATTTATTCAAGTTTCATGGTCTTTTAATGGTTATTATCATTTTAATAAAATTTTTTTTATTGATTTTCCATCAATTAAATATTTTTTGCATCATCAATGTATAAGCCTTTAAAGTAAATATCTATTATATAAAATTGAAAATAAATTATCATGAAAAAAAGAAAAACATTTTATATTTAAAATGATTATTTATAGTCAAATTTATCTTCTGCATAACCTTATTTTAAAAATGATAAAGCTATTAAATTTTGAGTAAGACATATTTCACTTTTCTTTAAATAAAAAATATTAAATATCATAATATCATCTAAGTGGATTCCAAAGGGAATAATTTCGACCCAATGATGGTTCATGTCAAAAATCACTCATCCAATCATACTTGGACAAGTGTTATGATAATTTTATAATATTATATTTACCCTTTATTACCAGATCTTTCTTTTTACAGTATTAATCCAAATTACTAAAGTTACTACATATAATGCCCTGAATTAAAAAAATGAATTTTACATAATTTGAAACTAAGGATTCCAAATATATAATTCTATTTAAAAAATAAAAAACTGATGTTGTAGCAATTAATTTAAAATTAGTTCTGTTGTTAGAAGGAAAAATTGGTTTTTTAAAAGTTAAAAAATTGCAAAATATTGGAATTTTTTACATAAAAATTCTTAGTAAAATTAATTCCATTGACCAAAATTATATTAAATGTTAAAAAAATATTCTATTTTTACTTTAAAACCATCAAATAATATAATTTATCCAAATAAATTATTTATATGAAAAAAATTTGTTTTTAATTAAAATTTATAATATTTTTACAATTCATCAAAACTTAAAACTTATTAGAAAAATATCAAAAAATAATACAATGTAAATTTTTATAACCTCATTCCAAAGAATAATTTTATTTTGTTAAATATAATATATAAAAGTGTCAAAACTATATTTAAAATTGGTGCTCCATTGAAAGGAGACAAAACTGCATTTTTTGAAAAATACTTCTTTTATCGGAAAATTTGATTTTGTTCTTATATCATGTCTAGAAAAAATATGATATGAATTATAAAAATTATGTTGAATATATTAAATATAGATTAAATTAACAAAATCCATCAATATTGATTTTATTATTTTATAAACTCACTTATTTTCAGAAAAATAGTTTTTCAGAAGAAAGTTAATATTATTCATACCCACCATTATAATGACTTGGTTATAAGGTATTATAATGATATTTAGTTGTTAAATTAAAATAGGTCTTGTGTGAAATGAATTATATCAAAAGAATATGAAATTGTGTGCAATACAAGCCAAAAACAGTGTTAAATATATCACAAGCTAAGTCGGTGTTGCGTATAGCGCAAGCTTATATTGGTTTAGCATACATCACAAGACATCAATGAAATTGAAAAAATCAGTCTCATAAAAATATTGGGGCGTTAAATTCTACCCCCATTTAATTTAATTACTCCCTTAAAATTGGTCTGGTTTGTTAAAGGATTTAAAATGTCAAAGTTTGTTTCATAGAAACCCACATCCTAAAAACAAGGACTAAAACTTCATTTAAAAAGGAATAGTATGAAAATAACTATTACCCAAAGTAAATCATAACAAGGTATCTATGTAAGAGAACATAAGTGAATATTGTAAATTGTGGAAAAGTATAAATAATTATATAGATTAATAAAGATCATTGATCACAAGAAAGTTAGTAATCGGGTGAAGGTTAACAATTCCTAAACCATAAAGTAAATAAACATGAAAGAGGTAATTGATATCATAAAAAAAGATGATAATAAGACACCATTTTACATAATGATCCCTTTTCCTAATGTTGAATAATTTTCATGAGAATATATACTTACTTGTTTTTTGTACAATCAGATCGTTGGTTGTGCCTTTAACAATTTCCACTTCTGTTCTTATTTAATGAAATAAAGTTGAAGTTTTCATTCATGAATAATTAGCTGATCATGCGATCTTTAAATAGAATTATATGGTCATTACATATATCTTTATGACATCAATTTTTTTTACAAGCTATCGAATATGCATAAGTCCACCTATAGTCAGATAATAAAAACTTCATCTAGTGTTTGGCTTATACTATCCATAAATGGATAACCTTACAATCCATCTAAAAACTGAAAATCAAAAACTTTAAAAATTGGTACACTAACTTGGATTAACATTTATTCCCCATATATAATAAAATATCTCTTGTTGGTCACATTCCAAACATGTGATCCCCTTCATCATGTATTTTATTTAGTCATGGTGATAACCATAATTACCATATATCCTTGTTAAAAACATGCATATTTTCTCATTCTAAAACTTATTGGATATATTCCTTAAGTCCAAAAAAGTTGTATACATAAACCATGATAGCATAACCCTCTTGAAAACAAATCTATAATTAGTTCTTAAGAAACTATAATCATCCAATTTACTTATTCAAATCCGATATATCTTTATCCAAGCATCATTATCTTAATATAAGATAGATATTAAGGGTTATCTTTCCCTTAATCAAGTGTTCTCCAAGTATATCACCTTACCCTTAAATCACTTTTCTAGGTCCATATAACTATTCAATATATATTTTACAATCCTCAATGAAAAACTTATACTAAAAACACTTATATATTTCATGATTCATATAACATAATATCTGAAATTTGAAACATATACACTTCAATAATCCAACTTTATTCTTAAACCATTACTCAGGATCTGTCATCTTAGTCTTTCATAAAATATGAATCATGTCTAAAGGTTCCTCAACCTTAATATAACCAAGCTTATTAGATTTAAAGTAAAAAATAATGCTATAACACCCCATACCTTTCACGTGTCATTTAAAATCTCTTTATCCTTATGAGTATAACCAATACTCATACCACCTTCCTGATTTTATTTTTGAGATTTCCACTTAAGAAATCAGTTTTCATAATTCCCATACTTTCCACATCTAAAACATTAAATTTTAACTATGTTATATCTTGTTATATATATTGGATAATACTAGATAGAAAATATTAAGAAATAAATATCAAAGATTAAAAACACATAAGTAAGGTACATTACTTGTAATATTTTAATCTATAATATCTTAGGTTTAATACTAGTTTATTCATGGTTATCACAAAAAATCTAGGATTATAACCTATACCTAGACTTATCCTTAGTACATCCCAATAAATATTCTTAGAAATATCTATATGGATCTCACTAAAGTTTTCACATCCTATTTTACAAAGTTTGACTAAACCTTCACTCTAATACCAACTATAAAGACCCCAACTTGACGTATATTGGCATTACATAATTTTTTTTGGGGAATGCTTAATACATTACATAAAAATATTCTTAAAGACCATATTAGATTAGTTTATTTGGAAACTTTTATCACATTATTATAATTGGTGAAAGATCATAAACATCTCCCATAAAGATATCCCCCTTCAGTTTTCCTACCAAAAACCTTTCTTTACATCTTAGGGAAAAGAAGACATATGAAAATTGTAATATCAAATTCTCATTAAGGGTAAACAGAGAAAATATCAAACAAAACATGAACAAAATATTGTAAAAACATGAACATAAAATTTTAAAATCATTCCATGTATAACATATATCAAAATCAAGAGTCATGAAATAAATATTGGTAGTTTATAAGACATAAATCAGAAAAGAACATAATCCATGAGAAAATAACATTGAAATAAAACATAAATTGTGGAAAACACATAATCATAGAAAATAATTTCCATATTATCAATGGATCATTTAAAAGTCCATTATAGATGAAAAATTACTTTACTGAATGAAGTTCATTCTTAATTCTAGCCCTGTATTACTACACCATATTTAATTTTCGTTCCAACCTTATATTACTAAATCGGATTTACTTTCCATTATCGCCCTATATTACTGAACACAATTTAATTTACATTTCATTCCTATCTATATCATGAGATATAAATCTTTACCCAATGAATTGGATGGAGATATATGTACCACCCATCTCATAATGAAATTATTCTTACGTGTTCCACAAAAACATAATTCATTCATCATAACATACCCCAAGGAATTAAATGGGTTTCTTAAACATCATTACATAATAAGATATTACACGTAAAACAAATGTATTTACTAAATATCATTCCATCAATAAACACAATCAAGCCGTAATAGTAATAAGTATAGTATAATTGAAATATAACCCTATAAAATAATTCAATCTTAGATGTAAAATAATTTTGATTTAATATTTGAAAATAATTCCTGAGGAAAATATCCTTTCTTATTTAAAAAAATTTCTTTTCTCAAAATGAAACACAATTTTAAAAGAAAATAATTTCTTTGAAAATAGAATTAAAATATTATAAAGTAAGAATCATAGAAATATGGTATTATTAAAATTGAAAAAACTTGTAATTTCGTATAAGTTAAAAGAAAATATTCTTCTCATACCTTTGTCAGACAAGTCAAAAAGTACCTTTTATACAAAAATAAAAAATATTTCTTTCATACCATTCAATAAAAATTGACCAACTAGGTAAAATTGACTTTAAATAATTGTAGAAGGATTGAAAGAATATTTTGTAATACATATTTAGGAAACATGGAGATGAATGATAAATATAGTCCAATATATACTTTCATATAAACAATCTCAGATAATAATGAGATTACAAAATTATCCCTTACTAATTTATAATCAGTCAAATTGTATACCTCATAAAACAATGAAAATTATATGCATATAATAACCTTAATAATAAGAATAATAATAAAATTCATGGGAAATATAAACATAGCTCAAAAGAAGTAGGTGTTGTATAAGGCATATGTCCCACATAAATAAAATCGAGAAAAAATAATCCCTCACCTTAGGTCTTATATTCTTTGTATGTATCCAAACCTCATGTATAATGATTTAAATAATTTAATTTATTTATTACTGAATCATATTCATTTTAATGATATCATATATGATTATATTATCATCCATTTTTAATAATATTATTACTCAACCATCAGGTGTTAACTGCTTTATTTTTTACGCATGTTTCGTCAGATAAGTTCTTGTTCCTATTCTCATATTATAGTTATAAAATTTCTAGAATGATATGAATATAATATATATAATATTTTTTTATTTCAATACACATATATAATCATGATTTATTAAATATCATGTAGAATGAATCACATTGCATTGTGGAGATGGCAGGTAGTACGTACGCACAGACAATAATATCATTCCCATAATTGTGAAATAAAATGGAACTGGATGGTATATATTTTGTTTCAAAATACATATCATGTTATAATTACCATATATAGTAATTCTTTCCATCATTATACCCATCCAATTAATGTGGTAGTGAAAAAAATATGACACCACATTGTGGAGATGGTAACCCGAACATACCCACATGTGGTGATTTCATTTTTCATAGGATGGATAGAAGATGGAATACAATTTAATAATTATAATAACATCTTAATATATAATTTATACTACATTTATTACTTTATAATTTAATTAACTCATGAATAGTAAGTAGAAAAAGAAATAAGTTTGAAAGAATCGGTAGAGGAGATTACCTCTTCTTCGACGTGCTCCCTCTAGACGTCCTCTTAAAGGTACTCAAGTTGGTCTTTTGAGAATACTAGAAGCTATATAATGTAAATAGGTTTGTTGAGAAGGTAAATTCTTAGGGGTTAGTTGATCTTGAAGGATCAAATTTAAGTAAAGAGGCGAGGGAGGAGGTTCCCTTTTATTATTGAGGTGAGGGGAACTTTTGGAAACTCCAAAAATATAAATTTATAATAAACTCAAACCACATAAAAAAAAGTCAAAAATTTCCTTATTATATGGTTTTCAAATAATTTAATAATAAATTATTTTGAAAAAATATCAATAGTGTAATTTTGATACTATTTAATTAATGGTTTTTTAAAAATATTGAGATAAGATGTTAACCTCCAACCAAATTTTTTATTATATATGTATGGGATTAGGGTCATCTAGAATTTTTTTGGATATATTAATTATCCCATATTTTATTTATTTTAATATTTTTAGTAACATTAATTTTTTATTTCCATTAATAAAACAATTACTACATCAGTTTTGTGTAATTATTTAATATACTTATTTGTCGAGTAAAAATTAAAAATAAAATACTATGATGAATATAAATCCTATTAAATTTATAATAATACTTATAGTGGAACATATCTTTTGGAAAATATTATATTTAAAAAATTTATATATATTAGAACTTGAATGTGACAACTTTAACACCACTTTAAATAAAATATTTTAAGTGTCGTAATACTTTCTATATAGCTCTAAATTGTCAATAAATCTACCCTTGGATGATTTTAGTCAATATATACTCAACCAATAAGATTTTTTAAGTGTTTTTATCTTTTAATGGTTATTAACATTTTAATTAAAATTATTTTTTTGATTTTCCATCAATTAAATAATTTATGCATCATCAATGTATACAACTTTAAGTTAAAAATTTTTTTCCTAAAAATTGAAAATATATTATAATGATAAATAAAAACATTTTATATTTAAAATGAGTATTTGTAGTAAAATTTATATTTTGTATAACCTAATTTTAAAAATGATAATGTCGTTAAAATTTGAGTAATACATATTTAACTTTTCTTTAAATAAAATATATTAAATGTCATAATCTCATTCAAAGGGATTCCAATGGGTATAATTTAGAGCCAAGGATGGTTTAGGTTATAAATAACTCATATAATCATATCAGTACAAGTGTTACATTAATTTTAAAATATAATATTTACCCTTAATTACCTAATTCACCTTTTTACTGTATTAATAAAAATTACTGAAGTTACTATTCATAATGTTAAAAAATAAAAGAATGATATTTAAATAATTTGAACCTAAAGAATCCAAATATGGAATCCATTTTTAAAAATTTAAAACAAAAAAATTGCAGTAATTAATTTAAAAATAATCCTGTTGTCGGAATGAAAAAACAGGTTTTTTAAAAGTTAAAACATTGCAAAAGATTGAAATGACTTTACATCAAAATTCATGGTAAAATTAATGTCAATGCACATAATTATATTAAATGATAAAAATATGTTCTATTTTTACTCTAAAACCATTCAATAATATAATTTATCTACATAGAATATTTATATGAATAATTTTTTTTCTATTAAAATTTAGTAGATTTTTAACATTCCTCAAAACCTAAAACTTATCAAACAAATATCAAAAAATGATATAAAGTAATTGTTTATATCTCGATTACCAAGAAAAAGTTTATTTTGTTAAACAGAATATATAAAAGTGTCAAAAATATATTTAAAATGGGTGCACCATCATAGGGTGATAAAACTACAGTTTTTAAAAAACACTTCTTTTATCCAAAAAATTGAATATGTTCGTATATCATTTATAGAAAACATATAATATGAATTTTAAACATTATATCGAATTAATTTGATATATATTTAATTAATAAAATCTATCAATATTGATTTTTTTTTTATTTTTTAAACTCACTTATTTTCATTTAAATAGTTTTTCTGAAGAAAGTTAATATTGTTCACACCCACCATTATAATGACTAGGTTATAAGGTGTCATAAAAGTTTTTAGTTGTTCACTTAAACTCGGTCATGCATGAAATTAATTCAATCAAAAGAACTTGAAATTTTGTGCATCACAAGCCAAGCATAATGTTTCTTGTACCATAAGCTAAGTCAGTGTTGCGTATAGAGAAATATTATATTGGTTTAGTGTACAACAAAAGATATCAAAGAAATTAAAAAAATCTATCTCATAAAAATATCAGGTTGTTACAATCATATAAATTAATTTTTAAAATTTAATATGTATTTATTAAGTATTTAAAAATATATTTTCTATTGAATTATATACAATTCTTAATGATTTATATAATTTGTATAATTAAAAAAAATTATTATTTAAACATATATAAAATAATAATTCAGTAACTTTAATTATTCATTTTATTATTTATGAATTTATATTAATATTAACTAAAATGTATATATCTTAATATAACATTAATTATGTATATTTTAGGTATATCATTATTCATGTATTCTATATATTAACACTAATGTATACATTAATTAATTAGAAAATAATTATTATGTAAATATTTATTTAAGATTTTATGTTATTATCAAATTAGTTAATTTTTAATTTAAATTAATTATTATAATTAAAATAAAACTAATTTATATTTAAGTGGTGTATATTAAAAAATATCATGTTTATTTTTTAACATTTTATGTATATTTTTTTACTAAATTATTTTTCATTAATTTGATTTAATTTATTATATTATTTTATATTAATTTTTATAGGTGGGAAAAACTATTGATAGAAGGCATCAAACAATAAATGTGGACAATGATCATTCGTAACACTGCATGTATCCTAACCCTAGGTAGTAACGATCCCATTTTTTTCTGCATCCATCTTTCATATAATGATCATTAGGTTATGATAATTTATATTTACTACATTTAACCACTAGAAATCTATAGTGGCATTTCAGATATTGTTATATAACTTTTAAGCTTCATCATTTCATATAAGAAAAGATTAGTATGTTTGTTTGGATTCTCACTTTCTTAAATTCATGCACACAATAAGGGAAGAAAAACAACATTGGTAGAATTTTCATAGTGTGGCAGATAACCTCATCTTACTGGGAAGATGATTGATTTCACTTGTTGGTTTGAGTGAGTAACTCAAAGGGGGGGGGGAGTGAAATGAGTACCCAATAAAATTTCTGTTCAAAATGGACTAATTTTAAATCTCTAATTACTTTAAAATAACCCATTTAATAAATATTATAGATCGTTATAAGTTATAATCTTTCAAAAGTTTTCTAAAAGTTTGATTAGTTCTCAGGTAAGTAATATACAATATTACTTAGTCCTTTAAAATCAATTTAGTTAATTAAAATAACATAAAACACTAATAAATATTAACTATCAAAGTATTAGTTTTTGTTTGGTTAAGACAATTTTGGTTTTAAGAGGGAAACTATTGAGTCAATAAGGTTTCCTTAAGACTTCACCATTCCTTTATGTTTTGAAAATCACAAACAATATATCTCAAGGAAAATTTTATTTTCTCTTAATAAGGAAATTTTACTTCCAAAGGAAAATTTTCTCCTTACCTTTGTTTTCATTGTTCGTATTATATTTTCTATAAATCTAACTCATTTTATTTATAAGTGTAAAATTTAGTTTCATTTCCAAATCCTTGGAATCCTATACATACTTAGATATAGTGCATTCTTTTTTTAGGTTATGAATTCTCTAAATTTAGAATCTGAATTCATCTGAATTCAGATTCCGAATTCTCTAAATTCAGACTCCAAATTTCTCTGAAATTGAGACTCTAAATTCTATGAAATTCAGATTCAAAATTATCTAAAATTCAGACTCTGAATTATTTGAAATTCAGATTCTGAATTCTATGAATTTAGACTCTTAATTATCTAAAATTTAGATTCCTAATTATATGAATTAATATTCTGAATTCTCTGAATTCAGACTCCGAACTACTCTAAATTCATATTCTGAATTCTCTGAAATTCAGACTTCGAATTCATCAGAATTCAAACTCTGAATTCCTCAAAATTCAGACTTCGAATTCCTCTGAATTCAGACTCTGAAGTCTATATAATTCTGTTTCGTAATTCCTTCAAAAATAGAATCCGAATATCCATGAAATACAGACTCTGAATGTTTATTTTCTTAGACTATGAACTATTTTTTCCCTTAGACTCTGAAAAATGGATTTGGTTAAGCAACCTTTTTCTTGGTTACCCTTGTTTTAGTTATGAAATGATGACATACAATCTATTTCTAACTAACTATTGTTTGAATTACACTTGTACAGGTCTCTCCAAGATTCAAGGAAAAATATGATCGTTGGAGGAGGTAGACGATCATTGGAAAAGTTCCTATAAATATGAGCTCATTTAAATGAGCTCAAAACTTTTTGATGAATCGGTTGATCAATATAGATATTACATGATTCCGAAGTGATTTTAGGGGGGAGACTCTCATGCCTTGTGTGTACTAAACATTTTGTTCATCTTACTTCGTGTGACTCCGATTATTGCTATGTACAATCGAGGACTTCTGGGGATAGGAAGATAGAAGTACCAACTACCTGAAAGTTTGAGGACTTCCCTGATAAGGAAGACAGAGGTGCCGACTACTTTGAAGTTCTAGGGCTAGCGGGGATAGAAAGATAGACTCTGATATTCTTATCGAAGGCTTACCCTGGTGTGGGTAAGACAGACTTTCTTAAAAGTATAATTCAAGGGACCTTTATCCAAGGTTATTGGATACCCTAATCTTTGGGTTAAAAGATTTTATACCTGTTACTTGTATTGTTTCATTTTTATTTTATACTTAATTTTGATTAATAAGGAAATTATAACTATCTTATACTTTCTTGTACTTGTATACTCTGATTAATAAGATTCTATACACTTTAAGGTAGAATTTTTTTCCTTGTAAACTTTTCTTAAGTTTCATTTCTGGAACCATATATCCAAAAACTAGCAGGTTTGTATAACTACGAGGTCCTTTGAATTTACCTTGTTTAATTTTGTTAAACATTATTTTTCTTAAGGTTGAAAACTAAAGTTTTATATCAACTTTAAAGGTTCCAAAGGAATTTCTAAAGGATGCAATTCACCCCCTCTTGTATACTCAGAATCTTCATTCATATTTCAATCCTACAATTGGTATTAGAGGAGGTCTCTAAAATACTTATATTCACATATAAGTTTACTTTCTCAAGTTTTCATTGTTCTGAATATATTTTCCTTGATTAGGATTTTTATCCTTGTTTACAAAATTTTATTATTAACAAGTCTATGTGGAAAGATTTTTTCTTTTAGATTGTAGGAAATAATGTTGGTTCGATTGAAAATCTTAATCCTACTAGACCACCTATATTTTCTGAGAATGATTATGAATATTGGAGAGATTGTATGAAGAACTTTGTTATTAATAATAGAGTAGAAAACTTTGTTATGATTACTGTAGATTACAAGATTCTTGATAAGGAAGTTAAAACTTTTAATAATTAAGAAAATTCAGAATATCAACTGAACTACAAGGTACACAATAATTTTTTGTGTTCCATGACTAGGAAAATATATAGTCATATTTCTTCCTGTGAAGATGCAAACTGTATTTAAAAGAAATTGGAGGTTACTCATTTTGGTACATGCAAGGTTAGAGAAACTATAAGAGCTATGATTAGAGTAGAATATCATGGTTTTCTTTTTCATTACGAAGAACCGATATGCAAGGTAAAACAAAGGTTTATGAATTTGTTAAAAGTTAACAATCCATGGGTGAAAAAGGTTTATATTATGAGGCACTTGTGGACAAGATTATAGATATCATGCCTAATGAGTGGGAATATAAGAGAAAAACTATTGATGAGAATAGGAAAGTTTCTCAAATTACTCTTGATGAGATTTTTGGAACTCTTCTTCAACATGAGACAAGAATGAATAGTTATGCTGATTTAAATAAGAAGAAGAATGGAAATGGAAGTGTAGTCTTTACTACTACTAAAGTAAAGATTTTTGAAAGGGTTACAAGATCCAAGTCGAAGAAAGTCACTACTTTATCTGAATCAAGTGAAATTAAACTTTCTGAGAATGAACTAGATAATCTTGCTCGAAGGATGAACAAGATAGTTGGGTAGAAAGAATTTCAGTATAGATATAAGAAGAAAGAAAGAAAAGACAATAAATACTCAGAATTCAATTGTTAGGAATGCAAAAGTGTAGGGCATATAAGGCCAGATTTTCCTATGCTTAAGAGAAATGATAAAAAGGAATTTTTTTTTGAAAATAATTGAAAGAAGTACTACAAAGATAAATATAAGAATGCTTTAAAATATAGTGACATAAGGAGTGCTAGTGGTGGAGACTCTTTTGATGAGTCCTCATAGTATAAATCTTCTGGTTAGAAGAATCTTGGTTTAATTACCAAGATACCCATTGAAAATCATTGTGTAATGGACAAGGTACACAATGCCGAATCTATAAGCAATGTATCCTTAAATGATAATTATAGTGATAATAAATATTTTGAATTTTATGATGAAGAATCTTCTTCTGATGAAGATAATACTTTACCTACTTGTGAAGAAGTTTCTAGGTTTTCTAAGATTCTTGAGAATGAAAATTTTAAATTTAAAATCTCGATAAGGAAAATTATAGAATTTCTATTCTTAATAAAGAAGTATCAAATCATTCTAAAGATCTTGATAAGAAAATTTATGATTTTTAAAGTATTTAAAAAACCCTTGAGGAAGTTAATTTTGAGAAGGATGAACTTTCAAAGGATCTAGAAAAAGTAATTTCTAAGAAAAATATTTTATAGACTAACTCTAGTGCTAAAACTATTGTTTTTGAGGATAAATACTTCATTATTTAACTAAATTCAGAAATATTTTCCTTGATGAAGTGTTTGTAAAACTTTACATTAGTTAAGGAAAACTTTGATAAGATGTATTCCAAAATTCGACCTCTAAGGAATAATTCTGGATTTGGTTATACTCATTCAAAACTAGTTTTTAGTAATAATTATTTTTTTCCTCTAAGTGATCCATTCTGAACTATGTGTTAATATGTCGGGCTTTGTGAAAAAAAATTGTTCCTTAAACAAAACTCAGTCCTTATGTTTTCATAAAGCTTATTTTTCTAAGAGATTTTGGATTCATAAAATTTTTCTTTTTGAAGTTTTCGTATCCAAGAAAGTTTGGGTTTTGAAAGTATAACACTCTTAATTTTATGAAAGTAAAGATAATACCAACATCAATACATGGTACATGGATAGTGGATGTTACTAGCACATGACTGTTAACAAAAACTTCTTTGAAAATATTATCAAGATTAAAGGAGGAAAAGTAACTTTTGGATATAATTCTCATGGATAAATTATTGGTATAGGTAACATTTTTCTTCTTGAAAAAACTTTGATTTCGAATGTTTTATTTGTGATGGGTCTTAAGCACAACCTTATTAGCATAAGTTAGTTATGTGATGAAGGTTATCTTCTGAATTTTAGGAATGATAAATGTTTAGTACGCAATTTCAAGGAATAGTTTATTCTTTCTACCGATAGGTAAGAGAATGCATACACACTAAACTTAGAAGACCTTAGGAGCCAAGAACTACCTTGTCTTAGTAAAATGGAAGATCATTCTTGGTTATGGAATAGAAGGTTAGAACACTGTAACCTTAAGAACCTATGAAAACTCTCTAAGAAAAGACTATTTAAGGATCTACTAGATCTTATATTTCATTCTTTAAATGTTTATGATCCTTGTAAATATGTCATGTGACATAAATCATGTTTTAAATCAGTTGGTGAACTCACAACTACTAATCCACTATAGTTGGTGCATATGGATTTTTTGGTCCAACAGAAACTGGAAGCATTGGAGGCAAATATTATGTATTTGTCTTAGTTAATGATCAAACTAGATTTACATGGGTCTATTTTCTAGAAAATAAATATGAAAATTTTTATTATTTCAATTTTTTAGAGCCCAGGTTAAAAATGAGAAAAACCTTCCTTTGATAACTATTCATAGTGATCATGGAGGAGAATTTCAAAATTCTGATTTTGAATCTATTTGTAGTAGAAAAGGAATTACTCATAACTTCTCAGCACCAAGAACACCTCAATAGAATGATGTGGTTGAAAGAAGAAATCAAGATCTTCAAGAGATAACCAGAACCATGTTGAGTGAATATTCAGTAGCTAAACATTTTTGGGCTGAAGCAGTAAGTACTTCTTGTTATATTATAAATCAAGTTTTCATTAGACCTTTTCTTAACAAAACCTCTTATGAGTTATGTAATGGTATAAAACCTAGACCTTCCTACTTTAAGGTATTTTGTTTTAAAGTATTCATTCTGAATACTAAATATAATTTACATAAATTCAAACCCAAATTTTATGAAGTAATTTTCTCAGGATACTTCAGAACTTCCAAGGCTTATAGAGTCTTTAATAAAAATACATATATTGTTGATGAAATAATACATGTTAAATTTGATGAAACCGGTCATTTTGTTTTTAAACAACCTCAACCTATATCTTCTGATGTGTTTTCAAAAACTGATTATCAACCCCTGATAGAAGATCCTTCTCATAAGGAAAATGTTCAAGAAAATGTTTCTGAGAAATTTACCCCAGAAGATTTCCTACTATATGTTGATGAATAGGTTTTACAAAACCCAAATTAGTTGTTTTTCTTAACAATCATCCCGGTGATAGTATCATTGCTGATGTAAATCAACCTATAAAAACCAGAAGTTCTTTAAGAAATGAATTAAAACTTCTAGCATTACTTTCTCAATTAGAGACTAAAAGAACTGATGAAGATTTAGGTGATGACGATTGGATAAAAACTATGCAAGATGAGATAAATGAATTTGAAAGGAATAAAGTCTGGACCTTGGTTGAAAGACCTAAGGAAACTTCTATTATTGGAGTAAAATGGATCTTCAGAAATAAGTGTGATGAAAATGGAATCATAGTAAGAAATAAATATAAATTAGTTGATAAAGTCTATAATCAACAAGAAGGAATAGACTATAAAGAAACCTATGCTCCAATAGCTAGACATGAATCTATTCGTATTTTACTTGCCATTGCAACATTCTTTAACTTCAACCCTTTTCAAATGGATGTTAAATGTGATTTCCTTAATGGTTATGTTCAAGATGAAGTTTTTTTGAATAACCTCCTGGTTTTGAAGACACAAAAAAACTTGAACATGTTTTCCAACTTACCAATGATTTATATGGACTTAAACAAGCCCTAAAGCTCGGTAATATAGACTTACATGATTTTTGTTAAAAAAAATTATGTTAAGGGAAATGTTGATCCACCCCTTTTTATAAAGAATGATAAGATAAATGTTTTGATAGTTAAAATTTATGTTGATGTCATTATATTTAGTTAAATTCAGAAATATTTAATTGATTCATTTTTGAATCTAATGAGATATAAGTTTTAAATGAGTATGATGAGTGAGTTAACATTTTTCCTTGGTTTTAAAATTTATCAAAAACTAGAAAAAATTTATATATCTCAACATAATTATATGATTTATCTTCTTAAAAAGTATGGATATGACAACTATAAGAGTATAATTACTCCCATTGGTACTTCAAATTCACTTGAACTTGATGAAGGTGGGAAACCAGTAGATCAAACATCTTTTAGAGGTATGATAGGAAGTCTACTTTACTTGACAGCTAGTCGTCCAGACTTAATGTTTTTAGTATTCTTATGCGCGAGATATCAATCCAATACTAATGAATCTCATTTAAAGGTAGTGAAAAGGATTTTTCACTACTTAAAGGGAACCATGGATTTATGACTCTTTTATACTTCTAAAAATTATTTTTTGAAAGTTTTTTGGATGCTAAATTTGGTGTATGTAGAATGGATTGGAAAAGTACATCTAGAACTTTCCATTTCTTAGGAGATTCATTATTTTCTAGGTCATGCAAAAAGAAAAACTCAGTAGAACTTTCCACTACCAAAGATAAATATGTAGCAGTTGGAAGTTGTTTTTTCAAGTATTGTGGATGCAACACACACTCACAAACTATGGTATGAGTTTTACCAAAACACAAATAATGTGTGATAATACTAGTTCCATTTCCATAAGTAAAGATCCTGCACATCACTATCGTGCAAAACACATAGACATTAGGCATCACTTTCTTAGGGACCACACACCAAAAGGAGATATCATTCTTTAATTTATTATAATTCAAGATCAACTTTCTGATATTTTCACAAAATCTATACCCTCAGATATATTTGAATACATTAAACAGAAGTTAGGAGTGATAACTGTAAGTTAATATTATATATTAACTTATTGTTAAAATCTATCTCTTAATAATAAGAAGTTTTTTTTTTCATATGGGGAGTACATTTTCCTGTTAGCCAAAATTTTTTGTAGTGAACATTTTTCATAGTAAAAATTTTTCACAGTGAAAATTTTTTGTAGTAAAAAATTTTCATAGTCAAAATTTTATCTTAATATAATATTTTCATAGTTAGAATTCTTCATAGTCATTTTATAGAATCTTAAGTTCTTCAAGAAGAATTTTCCTCATTACGATTAATTTTACCTAAGTAATCCGAAATGAATGTTTCCTTTCCTATGTTTTTGTAATCATCATTTTACTTTATGTGATTTTTATTTTGTTTTGAATTTTTTGGTTTCACCTTACTTAAATCTGAATGTTTATCTTAAAAACCTCAAAAGACCGGAACCAATAAAAATCCTTCTTCGGATATCATCTCATCCATCATATTTGATCCAAAGTTTTTCAACTGTTGGATTAACCAAGGAAGTTGAACCATCACCCCAATCGCCTATATAACGATTTGTTTCCCAAATCGATCTTAAAGATCTAGTGTGCTAAATCCCTGCTACTCTACTTAAGGCTATTCCGATTTTTCCCAAGTTTCATCAGTTCCAAATGTCAGCTGAAGACTCTCTTCAAAATCAAATGTGAACTGTTAAGGAAATCTCTGAGTGGAAGATATATAGAGAAAGTTTGGTCAATACGAAGTTTTCTGATAAGCATGACTCTATCAAATATAAGAATGTCAAGATGAATGGTTGGGAGAGTGTATGTGTATCAAAACCAAAAGCACATGATCCGGTCTATCCAGACTTTTAGATTGAGTTCTATGAGAGAGAAAGTTTCTTCAAGAAAGAAGGCAAAGACATGTTCTCTTTTTATTGTTATAGAAAGACCTACTCTTTTTCTTATAGCAAGAAAAAAAGTCTGATTGGAATTCCTTAAGAAGGATAAGTAGAATTCTGTATTCACAAATCACCTGATGTATTAGGATCTTTTGATAAGGAAAAGGCTATAGATTTTCTTGGATTGAAAAGAGTGAAGACTCTAAAGATTGTTTATCTGTCTATGAACTTACGGATTCTTGAATTATGGGTTCAAGGCTTTATAATTTCAAGGAAAGAGGACAAGGATACTCTGAAGAAGAGTGATATCTATATATTGGATTTCTTGGTGAACCTCAAGAAGATAAACTTGGTTAAATATATCTTGGTGATGATAGGGAATATCAAGAATGGAAATATGAAATCTAAAATCGTTATGTATCCATCTATTCTCTTAAATATTATAGTTATTTGTTTAGAATCTTTCAAAATTCCCTAAAGTTCCAAGATGAGAAATTACAAGGTAATGTTGTTGTGTGACGATACCTTAAAAAATATGAAGGATGGATTCTATAATGAATCTAGATAATTTTATGATCTATCTGAAGAAGAAGTATAAGTTTTTTCAAAGAATCCGGAAGTGGTTGAAAGCATTAAGAAAGGTGGAAGGAAGAGAAAGTATAAGGAACCGAAAGAGAAAATAAAAACTCTTGTGGATAAGGAAACTCATTCAGCACCACTAATGCCCAAGAAGAAAAAAACCTACCCAGATAAAGTAGTGGCTAAGTGGAGAGAGGATAAGATAAACAGGAAGTAAGGGGAGCCTAAGTTTGGCTTTGACCCTATTGAGTAAAAAGATTTAAAGATAAATGTTGCTGAAGAACATGAAAATAAAGAGAAATAGAAGAAGAAAAATAGAAAGATTTTTGAGGCTGAGATAGTATAATATCTTCTCAAAGATATTGAGAAAGAATCTGAACAAATCCCAGTGCTAGAATATTTTTTGATAGAATCACTTCTTGTGACTCCGAGAAAGAAAGTGGTGATTCCATAATCACATCATGAAGAATAAATAGTTGAAGAAGAAGAAGTGGAAGAAGAAGGAAAATAAGAAGGAATTGGTGATACCAAGGACATGATGAAGCATGTAAATGATTATCCTGATAAGGAATTTATTTCTAAGAAATTATCAATTCGAACTTCTGAAGCCGAGTCTTCAAAACATTCTACTCCAGGAAAAGATGAGAAGGGTCAGGAAGATGTGAATAAATTATCTGAAGAAGAAAGTAGCAATCATGATTTTATCTAGCCAGAGGATGTTGAGGAAAGATCCGAGAAAGAAGAAGTAGATGAAGATAAGATTTTTCAGCTATCAGATAGTGGACATGAATATCCCAAATCACAAGACATCATTCTGAGAGCTAATAAGGGAAAGAAGGTGGCAGTAGATGCATCTAGTAAATCTGTGGTGAAGAAGAAAGATGTAGGTGATTCATAAAATAGGAAATCTAAAGACATTGAAAAATAATCCTCACCAACCAAACACTCAGATTTAGAATCATCTTCCCTTGGACATGATTTTGTTGTTCAGTCATTGAAAAAGTTTGTAGGAACTATTACCTTATTCCCAAGCATAGACTCAAGATTCCAAATGCTTCAACATACTATAAATCGGATTTTAGATTTAGTTTCCATGGTTATGGAAAAATGTGTTGGACTAGAGGCAGATTTTAAAACATTCCTCATTGGTTATGTGGCTCATAAAAGATCTTACAAGAAGATTACAAGCTATTCAAATAATACAATCGAAGAAATGAGAATCATTGATGAATTTCATGATAATGTTAAGGATGATATTGAAACTGAAGAAGGGATGATCAAGGATCTTACAAATAGTTTTGAGGAAAAGTTAAGCCTAGAATAGACTACTTGGAAGTAGGAAGTTAATGATCCGAATGGAAAGCTTAATTATATGGCTATTAATTGGAATAGGGAAAGGGATATTGGAACTGAGATTAAAGAGAATCTTGTTAATAAAGAATAAGTGTTGAAAGCTCAAGTAGAATTTATTAATGATCATGAAGAAAACATTAAATCCTTAGAGAAGAAAAGTTAAGATTAGGATCAGTTTCCTATGTGTGTATAAGAGGATAATAAAGAGCTCAAGAAGACAAAAACCATTATTAAGAAACTGATGCTGAAGGAGAAAGAAGGATAATTTTTCCAATACCAATCTTTTTTTGTACTTTTCCCTATACAAATTATTTCAACATTAATAAAATTTAGGTTGTTCTTTATGTATTTTTTTTGTGGTTCTTTAGTATTAATTTTTTTGGTACCAATTTTTTCTATACCCTTTATTCCCTTTTGAAACTAACAAAGGGGGAGAAAGGAATGATAAAAATAATACAAAGTAAAGAATCAATTTCTCTAAGTAATGGGGATTTCATTTTGAGGAAATTTTTTATCAATGAAGTTTTTCGAATGAAAGAAAATAAAAAATCTTATTCAAGAAATCAATAATATGATCCTTATGGATTTTAAATCCTATGTGGTAGTTAGTCGTAAACAATATGATCCATAAGTAAAGAGATATACGTTTTTAATTTCAAATCCATAAAATTTCTATGTCCTTAGATTATTTTTAGTAAGGATGTTTGTACTTTCCAAAAAGGGGGAGATTATTGAGTCAATAAGGTTTCATTATGAATTTTCTATTCCTTTATGTTTTGAAAATCACAAACAATCTATCTCAAAGAAATTTTTTCCCCAAAGATTTATCTTAATAAAGAAATTTTCCTTCTATTGAAAATTTTCACCTTACCTTTGTTTTCATTGTTCCTGTTATAGTTTCTCTAAATCTAACTCATTTTATTTCTAAGTGTAAAATTCTATTTCATATCTAAAACTTTGGAATCAAATAAATGCTTAGATATAGAGTATTCTATTTTTTGGTTCTGAATTCAAGTTCTGAATTCTATGAATTCAAACTCCGAATTCCTATGAACTTAGATTCTGAATTCTCTAAATTCAGACTCCAAATTTCTATGAAGTCTCTGAAATTCATATTACAAATTCTCTGAAATTCAGACTCCTAATTCTAGGAAATTCAGATTCAAAATTATATTAATTAAAACTCTAAATTCTCTAAAATCTCGACTCCGAATTCTCTAAAATTCAGATTCTGAATTCTCTGAATTCAGACTCCGAATTCCTCTGAATTCAGATTCCAAATTCTCGGATATTCAGAGTTTGATTTCCTTAGAATTTAGACTCTGAATTCCTCAGAATTCAGACTCGGAATTCTATAGAATTCTGATTCCGAATTACATGAAAAAAATATGAATATCCTTGTAATATATACTCCAAATGTTTATTTGCATAGGCTTTGAACTATTTTTTTCCTTGGACTCCGAAAAATGGATTTGGTTAAGCAAACTTTTTATTTTCTTACACTTTTTTAGTTATGAAATGATGTCATACAATCTATTTCTAACTAACCGTTGTTTGAGTGACATGTGTATAGGTCCCTCCAAGATTCAAGAAAAAATATAACTGTTGGAGGAGGAAGCCTATATTGGATAAGTGCCTATAAATAAAAGCTCATTTTAATGAGATCAAATATTTTTGATGTATCAGTTGATCACTCTAGAGATTACATGCTACTGAAGTGATTTCTAGAGAGATAGACTCTCATGACTTGTGCGTACTGAACATCTTGTTCATCTTGCTTCATGCGACTATGATTGTTACTATGTACAATAATGGACTTTCGAGGATGTGAAGATAGAGGGGATGACTACCTTAAAGTTTGAGGACTTCCTTGATAAAAAGATAGAGGTTCCGAATACCTCAAATTTTGAGGGCTTGTGAGGATAACAAGACAGAATCTGATATTATTATCGAGGGATTACCATATTGTGGGTAAGACCGACTTTCTTGAAAGTATAAATCAAGGGACCATTATCCCAGGTTGTTGGATACCCTACTCTTTGGGTTAAAATATTTCATTCTTGTTACTTTTATTGTTTCAAGTTTATTTTCCACTTCATTTTGATTAATAAGGAAAGTATAACTATCTTATACTTTCTTGTAATTGTATACTCTGATTAATAATATTCTATATGATTTAAGGTAGAATATTTCTTCTTTGTAAACTTTTCTTAAGTTGCATTTTTGGAACCATATATCCAGAACCTAGAAAGTTTGTAGAACTGAGAGGTCTTGCGAATTTGCCTTATTTAACTTTGTTAAACATAGTTTCTCTTACGGTTTAAAACTAAAGTTTTATATCAAATTTAAAGGTTCCAAAGTAATTTTTAAAGGATACAATTCACCCCCTCTTGTATATTGTGCATCTTCATTTATATTTTGACCCTACAAAAATAATATAAACAAAAATATAAATTGGAAATTTGAAATAAGAGGTTCAGTATCAAGCTGAGACTTAGTCCACTCTACTTGGTGATCACCTTACACCAAGATGTTTATATAAAATAAACTAGTTTATCTGTAACCTAGATCGAGTTTTATAATAGTTTACAAATATTCTAGGTCACACATAACCTCTTCCACTATAATTCATAGGAGTACAAACAAACAGATCACACAGGACCTCTAACACAATTATACATGGGAAACATATAAAATAAGTCTAATAAGATATCAAGTATCTTCTAGTTAAATGTAGTATACAATGTGCATGTGATCAAATAGATAATGCACATACACTTCTTAATATATTGGAATAAATAAATAGAACTGGTCAATCTAAAAGTATAGGGATGGAAATGCTCAGTTTGTTGCATTTTAGCTCGTGACTCTTTAAAGGTATTTAGAAATACAATTTGAGTAGATTTATCTTAAAATATTCAAATGAATAGAGTGTCACATACTCTTATGTTCTTTCCTGGGAAAGTAGCAGATGTGTATGAGCTTTATCTTCCACAATCAAGTGACTGCTGGATATAGCATTTCAGCTCTATAGCTCTATGTGTGTGTTCTATAAGAGAGATATATCATAATTTTTCATGTATAATTCTCATGAGAATTGATTTATTTATGAACTGTAGAGTTTACTTCTTTATTAACATAATAAACATAAATAATATCCACATGTATATGGATATCCTACTTCCTCGTAAAAAAATTTTGAAATCATTTTCAATGGAATCTCTCAATTATTTACAAGAAAATCATTAAAATAGAATTTATAATTAAAATCTATAATGTATATATTATAATTGATTAAATTAAAAGGTTAAGTTAATAAATAGAGTTGGTGTCTCAGTTATGGTGGAGTCTTGAGTTGGCAGTTTTTTTCTCTGATGGTGTCCTGTACTTTTCCAAATTTCATTTATGGGAGTGTCTGGCTGATGGTGTCTCATGGATAGTGGTGTCTTGTATTTAGAAATGTTTTTACTTCACTGTTGATGTCTTTTCTAATGGTAGTTTTGGAAACATGACAACCTAATAGTGAGATATCCTAGGGGTGTCTCATACTTTAAAAATTTTTCACTATGGAAGTGTGTCGCCTGATTGTGTCTCATAACTTAGTGATATTTCCATGATAACGATGAGTCATGGAAAATGGTTACTCATATGCGATGGTGTCTAAGAATTCATCAAAATTATATCTTGGTGGCGAGTTATATTGATGGTGTCTTAACATCAGTAGTAACTCATACTTAAAGTAAATTTCAGCACCTATCCCAGAATATAAGATACTCACAGAAATACATAGAATGCATTAATATCAATAGAATCATGATTTTGTGATTATTAAAACAAGTAGGTTAACAATATCCCCCTTTTTGATGATAAAAAATCATTAAATCAAAGGTATCACAAATATAAACCATGAAATAAAAGGTAAGATCAAAAATAAAAATCATGAATTATCATTAATAGTATGTACAAATGGTATCAAAGAGACGTAATAAGAAAATAAAGGTAATTATCAAGTATCAAAAGTAAAAAGGTTAAAATAAAATAGTATCAAAAGTAAATTCCTTAGGTTTATCCCTCTTTTGGGATTATAAAAAATGCAAATATAAGCAGAAAAATAGGACATGTAGTAATAATAAATATGAAAAAAATAATAAGATTCATCGAAGTCATTTAGAGAAGTTTTTAGAAAAAAATTATTATAGAACATCTCATAAAAGATATAGTTTATTCTCAACAACATCCTCAAGGCTTTGGTGAAGGATCTATTAGTGATTTTACTTTTCCCTTGGGTTTCTCCTAGTTTGAAGTAGTAGGTTCAATTTGAGGTAGAATATAGGTAACACTAGTTGGAATTATGGTAATGTATTGAGGAGGCCAAGGCTCTCAAATGATAATAAACTAGAGTTGACTCATAGCTTGTGCAGGAGGAAGAGGTAAAGTTTGAAACTAGGAAGGCAGAGGGGTAGTTAGATCTCTTATAAGTCATAGATTTAAATATTCTTCTCTTGTAATGGGAATAGCTTCCTGATCCACTACAACTATATCATTAACATAAATAAATAGTTTCATTAGGTTTATGAAATCCATAATGATCAAAACACCGCTTTCCATTTCACTAAATAAATCTATTTTTTCCTCCATAAATCTATTTAACACTGAAGTTATCTCCTTAAACTAAAAAAATTTCTCCATAAAAGCCTATGTCACATGTGGAATCCACAAATTTTCATCAAAAAACTTAAATTTAGCATCCATGGAATTTTTGGTGTAAATACTCAAGAGATAATACTTCATTGGATTTGATATAGTCTTTTTATATTCTTTCATGTAATGAGTATAATATGTAACAAGTTTTATAACATGATCACTATTATGCCTTATTCTTCTTATGGTCTCTTGAGTATGATCTAAAAACACTTGAAGAACAAGCTAAAAGAAATCGAATCTCTTTTATGATCACTAATAGATGAAAATCAACATCATTCACATGAGGTGGAGGAGTATCAGAACCAAAATTCACTGAGGTAAGACTTTGAATTATTTCTAATAGAGCATCCAAACTAATAGAAAATGTAGATTTTAATCCTTCTATAATATTCTTTAAAGACTCAAGTTCACCACTGATCTTCTTATTTTTAATCTCTATCTCTTATATAAGATACATCATTTTAGGTGGAGAGTGTTGGGTCACCACTTCAAATACATATCTTTCATCATTTTCACTTAGATTTTTTAGGAGCGGGTCATGATTATTCAAACACTTATCAAAATCAGAAAGTAAATTTTTACCAAAAATATCTAAGTCACCTTTTGTGACTAAGTCAACTAGCATAGTAGGGGGAGCTGGAGCAACAAGTTCAAGTATAGGTGATCTCATTGAAGAAAAATTTTCCAACAGACCCTAACAAATCAATTTGATCCACCATATATCCTTGAATACCTATTTATTTTTGAACCTCATGTCCACAATACTTTGGTGGAAACTTAATGAATTTATCCCATTCTTCATCCATAATATCAAAACAATTGTCTATAGTTTTGGAAATAAAAGAAACAAAAAAACAATAGGTTCCACAATAGGTAATATAGTAGGTATAACCACAAAAAAGTTAAAACACGAGGAATGACCACAATTAGTAGTGAAACAAGAAACTAAACTAATTTTTGAATACTTGATCTAGGTGATGCACCAACAGATTCACTAATAGCGGGTGCATCCAACATATGAAAATATTATTTTTGAACAAAAATAGTAGATTCAAATTCCACATTCCTATTAATAGTAGGATCATCAAGATATTTATTTCCTTCTTCTTCCTTAATAAGTTACTTCCTTGTTTTTTTGGCTATATGCTTTTCAACAACATCTATAACACCCATCTTTTAAACCAAAGAAAAAAAACCAAAAATTATCTGTCCATCACCAACTGAACTCACTTCAGTTCCTTCAATAGCCTTACCCTATTGGAAAAATTCCAAATATGGGAATTTATTCCCCTCAACAAGTGAATCTTTAATTTTAAGCACATGGTCCACTTCTCCTGTCAAGTCTGGTTTCTTAGTAGGTTCACTAGGTTAAGAAAGTATCTTCGGACCCATCTCTACATCTCTCTTTCTAATTTTGATAACTGAACCCCCAATGTCAGAATCATCTTCATTAGCTACACTACCATTTCTATCATATCCATTTCCATTTCCATTTTATTGTTCCCTATCCTCATCATCATCCTCTTAATTATCGTAATTATAGATTCTTTTAAACTATTCTTCCCCAGAAAACTCTCTTTCTTCTTCACTAATCTTCGCAAAATTTTCTATTTTTGGAAGCCTCCTATGTGGGATAGGAGATCCATAAGTAATTATTGGTTATTGAATTAAAAAATCTAGTTCACTACCTTCATCAATAGATAATTATTTTTCAACTCATTCTTCTATAAAATATTCTTCTACATCCTTAGAGTATTCAATAACCTCATCTGGCTCCAAGATAAAGATAACTACATCCCTCGGTCTTGTGGGATGATCCATTGGGTTAAACTCATATTACTACCTTTCATTATCTCCAAACCAATGTCTCCTCCAGGGGTTCCAATTAATTTTCATTCTTGAACAGATAGATCTTGAAATTCAAGAACCACCACCATATGTATTTATTTCTTCATCCTCAGCAACTAGGCCCTTGGCATTTAACATTGAAAAAATGTACTTTCAGTAGATCAAGGAATTATAACTTGAAATAGGATTTATTATCACACACATATTGATAATAATAAATATTCATAAATTTATCTTATGTTATTATTTCATAAGATATATAATGTAAACATCTTGGTAGAATTGGGTAGAAAAGTCACCTTTTTTGGGACACATAATATGGTATAAAAACTTAAACAGTAATTTTCACTCTCTATCTAGTTCATCAACAACTAGTATTCTTGTTATTATACCTCCTATCATCTATGTAAGAGAATCATCATATAGAAAATGATAACTCTTTGTAGGAATTTTATCTTGGTAATCTTCAAAAAGTACTTTATGTGGAACTCTAAATCATTTTTCTCATCGACTTGAAGAAAAAAAAAATTTCAACCATCTATACTTGTCCATATCTAATGATACTTTTTTTTCATCAAAGAAAAAGTCTATATATTAGTAAAACTGATGAACTAACCTAGGGTAAAAATGTATCTTATTTGAGGAGAACTAGTATAACCATACTTAGTTCTATATTACATTTAGTAATAGATACTTAATATAAGTTAAAAACTTTTCTTATAATTCCTTTTCATCTACTATAATCATTTTTAAAAGCTCGGGGTTTACTGTATAAACTGCAACATGAACGATTTTGTTTCTTTTCTACTTATTAACTGATCACGACCTAGATAGTGAATACTCAAAAGCATGCTTAATTCTTATAATGATGATCGGTTTGGTAAGATCGATCAAAGGCAAGGGAAGGCACATGTTTAAAGACAAAAGGGAACATTGGAATAGAGAGAGAAAGGAAAAAAATTAGAGGTGTGTTGGAAATAGACAACTATTGAGTGTATATAATTTTTAATTTTTATAAATCCAAAAATCCAAATCGAAAATCAGGAAAGATATGAATCTACATATAGGAATAAAATATAAATATAAAAAATAGGTGATTCAGGAAAAATAAAAATGAACATAAAAATTTGAAAAGGAATGAGACCAATTGTGAGATAGGTCAACTGTTTTAGTTCCTAAAATGGTGATTCAAACCCGATGGTGAGACCAAAACAAAAAAAATACGAGATAAACATAACAGTGAGTCAAACCCCATGGTGTGTCATACCCAGTAATGTGTCATACCCAACGATGGGTAATACCCAATGGTGTTTCATACCCAATGGTGTGTTATACCCAATCAGTGTTTCATACATAAAATTAAACATATTCAAATTTAATAATTTATATTTCATGTTTGATATTGTTCATTCTCTTAAAATTTAATGTCATTATAAAAATATTAGCTAATTGATGTTATGTTCCAATAAACTCTGGAGTGATATCCTCCTTTTGAAAATGGTCACTTAAAAAGTGATGTTTTATATCAATGTGGTTTTTCCTAAAATGTGATAATAGATTATTAGAAATATTTATAGCACTTGTATTATCATAGTTTATGGGAAAATTTCATAATTTATATCCTTAGTCTAGTAAAGTGTGTTTCATCTACAATATTTTCAGTCAACAACTACCTGTAGCTATGTATTTAGATTTATTAGTAATAAATATAGAAAAATTTTGCTTCATACTACACCATGAAGCTAAGGACTTAACCAAAAAGTGACATGTTTCAAGGTGTTTTTTATTTCTTACATACATCCACCAAAATATACTACAAAATAACTCACCTGATCAAATGATTTTTTTCTAGGGTAAAACAATACTAAATTGGTTGAATACTTAATGTATTTAAAGATTCATTTAATATCATTTAAGCATGAATCTTTTGTATTAGCTTGAAATTGAGCACAAATACACACACTAAAGATTATATCAGGTCAGATAAAATTCAGGTAGAGAAGGCTTCAAATCATACATCCATAACTGGTTTGATCCACTAGTTTTTGAGCTTCTTCAAGATCCAATTTATAGATGCTTCTCATTGGAGTATCACTACTCTTAGTGTTATCCAAGTTAAATAATTCTAAAATATATTTTGTATGTTTACTTTGATTAAAAATAATTCATTATTTATTTTAAAAAATATAAAATCCAAGAAAGAATTTGAGTTCACCCATTAAAGTCATTTCAAATTCATTTTTCGTCATTTTATAAAAATTATTACAAATATAATTTTTTGAAGACAGAAAAATAATGTCATCAACATAGATTTATACTAATAAAATATCTTTTGAAATTAGTTTTATTAAAATATTATTGTCAGATATACCTTTTTAAAGTCCTTTTGAAATAATAAAATTGTTGATCCTATCATACCAAGATCTAGGAGCATGTTTTAAATCATATTAATCTTTTGTTAATTTAAAAAACTGATATGGAAAATGTGGATTTTTAAAACTAGGGTTTTTTTTACAAAAAATATTCAACTATAAAACCATTAAATAATTCACTCTTGACATCCATTTGATAAATATTAAAATCTAAATGTACTTCATATGATATCATGATTCTTATGGATTCAAGTCTGGCTACAAGGGCATTGGTTTCCTCATAGTCTATTCCTTCTTCATAACTATAAACTTGTGCAACAAGTATTACCTTGTTTTTAAATATAATGCATGACTCATATACCTTCTTCCTAACACCCATTTAGTTATAATATTCATGGTTTCCTTGGGCCTATCTACATGTTCCCACACTCTGTTCTTTAAAACTAATTTAATTCTTCTTTAATGGTTGTTACCCAATATTCATCATTAATATATTCATTGATTCTCTTAGGTTCAAGATAAGATAATAATGATTTATTTTGAACTTTATTTCTAAAAGAAGATCTTTTATGTGTATCTCTATATAGGTCCCCTAAAATAGTATCTAAAGATGATATTTAAGATTTATAATAGCTCTAGAGAAATATGGACTAGTTATTTTTGGTTCTATGGGTTTGGGTTCAGAAATTAATGGAAATTATTCAGAACTGGACAATTTTTATATATTTTTAATAGAAATTTGCAAAGGATTATAATTTAGATTTAGAGAAGAAAAATCAAACTCAAGGTTTTCTAGGGAGGTGTTAGCTCATATGGATCAGTCTCATAAAATTTTACATGAACTAATTCATCCAAAATTTTGGTTCTTATATTAAATACTATACGATTTTTTAGAGATTGAATAACCTAAGAAAATTCCTTCATCTCTTTTGGAGGAATTTTTCCAAATTATCCTTTGTGTTTGGAATAAAAACATTTCCACCAAAAACTCTATAGTAATTAACCTTAGGTTTCCTATTATTCCAAAGTTCATAAGGGGTCTTCTTGAGGATAGTTCTGATCAAGAATATATTTATTATGTAGTAGGATGTATTTATAGATTATTCCGGAAAATAAACATATGGGTCATACTCATTCAACATGGTCTGGGCTATCTATTGGAATGTTCTATTCCTTATTTCAAAAACTCCATTCTTATGAGGGGTTCAAGGAGCATAGAAGTTATTATTATTTCCATTATGTGAGAAAAAAGATTAAAAATATTTATTTTCAAATTCATGTCCATAGTTTCTTTTTATGGTCTTAATTATATGTTCACTAAGATTTTTTACACACTTTTCATACTTGGAAAAGTAAGAGAAAACTTCACTTTTATAAGATAGAACGTATACTCAGGTATACCTAGATAAATAATTAACAAGAACATAAACATATTTATTTACAATTAAGATAAAAATCTATACTTTATAACCATATCCATGTGAACAAACTCGATAGGTTGAGAATTTGACACTTCTTTCTTTGATTTAAAAAAACTTTGTGTTGTTTCCCTTTTTTATAGGGGTTTTAGTCTTTATCAGTTAGGAACTCAAGTCTAGGTAGATCCCTAACTAACCCTTTCCTAGAAATATTCCTATGTAAGTAAATGTTGTAATTTCCTAGTAATCTATACCAAATCCAAAATTATTTGTGAAGGGAAATTAAGCAAAACACATTTTGAGAAACTAAAGAGTTTAAATCAACAACATAAATATTATCATTTCATAAAGTAGTGAAGACCAATGAAATTTTAGAATCATAAATATTACAAGAATCATTTTCAAATTTGAAATAAAATCCATCATCACATAACTACGAAATTCTGAGAAGGTTATATTTAAAACCATCAAAAAATAATAATTTAGAAATCAAAACTGAATTATTGTTACCTTTTTTGGCCAAAACAATGATTTTCCCTTTTTCAATGTCACCAAAAGTGACATGACCACCATAAACCTTAATATGGTTCTTAGAGCTTGAATAATCTCTTATAATATATCTTGAACAAGCATTGTCCAAGTATCATAGACTTCAATAGGAGGACCTAAAATAGTTTTCCTACATAATTTAATTTATACAAAAAATGACTTCGGTACCCTAATCTGTTTGGGTCTATAGATTTTAGTAATTAAAGATTTGGGAACCCACAAGTGATTTATGATTTTCTTATAAATTTATTGAAGAATTTATAAAATAAAAACTTTATTAGGTCCTTTAGAAAAATAATTTATTGAGGAACTTTCTAGTTTGGACTTAGGAACAAATATGTTTTTTGTTACTCTTTTTATCTAGGTTGAAATACAATAATAGTAACATATTTAAGTGAAACTTACATTCCTAAAATATATTTAAGTGTATCATTATAATTAGTTATTTTTTCTAGGTTCTTATTTAATTGTTCATTTTAAAATTTAAGTCATTTTTTCTAAGAGCTGAGCATTTTTCTCTTTTTCAATAGATAGTTCATATTTTGTATTTGAAACTAGAGCATATTTCCTTTTGATAATTTTATATTTATCTTTAACTCATTAAATGTATCTTATAACATATTGAAATACTCAAATAATTAATATGTATACATTTCAAGATCATTATGTTCATCTTCACAATCATTATAAATATCATCATTATGAACATATAGAATATTTTAAATTATAGGTACCTCATTGACATTTTTCATAAAGCACATGTTCACTCTATGTGACTTCTCTTCAAATGCAGAGTCAGAATCAATTGATCTATCCTCTGAAGCACTCCATGTTTCTTTCATCTTTGTATAGTATGATATTATATATCCTTTCCTTTTAAATTAATAGTAGACAACTTCTTTTGGATTATAATTCAACTTCCATTCTTTCTTCCAGCTTCCTTTAGAATGCCATTTCCCTTTGTATTTTGGCTACTCAAAAAATTTCTTTTTCCTACAAAATTTCTTGAATATTCTGGATAGATAATTCAATTCCTCATAATTATATGGTAGAGATTCACTATCACTTGAACTTACAGATTGAAATTTATATTTTTATTTTTCTTTCTCCTTTTGTCTAGAAGAATTAGTCTTAAATGGTACTAATTTCCTATTAGGTTCATTGTAAACTTCCCATTTTACCTTTAATTCTTCCTCATACATAATAATATTTCCAATCATATCCTTGACTAGAATCTTATTAATATCAAAAGAATCTATAATGGAGATATATGTGCCTCTCCATATTTCAAGTAGGAATCTTAATGGTCGCATGATCCGATCCTTGGCAGAAACATGATTTCCAAGGAATCTCATTATGTTGAAAATGTCATTGAACCTGAGGTACATGTCAGAAATACGTTCAGTTGGACTCTTTTTAAAGTTATCACATTTAATTTTATAATTGTTATGTCTTATCTCATTGAGATTAGGATTTTCTTCATGGGAAATTGATAAAGTATCCCAAATTTCATAAGTAGGTTTACATGTAGAAAATCTATTAAAATATTCCTCTCATAGTGGAAAGTAATGAGAATATATTTATTTACAATTATTATTATAAGCTAGCTTTGTAGAATCATCCCAATATTTCCTAGCAGTAAAAGGTATAACATATTCATCTTCAATTACATACTAAATATCAAAACTCATGCTTTGTATATGCATTCTCATCTTAATTTTCTATTGTGAATAATTATTTCCATTAAAGAAGGGAGGTCTTCTTATAGTAGAACCATTTTGTCTAGAATATATTTGAAGAACTCAATTTAGAAATAATAGAAATTTAAGATCTTTAAATATTAACATTAATCACATTTAAAAATATTTTTAAAACTCTAACACCAAAGAAAGAAATACTTTGATACCAAATTTTGGTCAAAGTGAGTAACTCAAGAGGGGTGAACTGAGTACCCAATAAAATTTCTATTCAAAATAGAATAATTATAAATCTATAATTACTTTAAAATAGCCTAGATAATCAATATAGTTTATCAATATAAGGTCTAATATTTTGAAACGTTGCCTAAATATTGAATAATTGTCAGGTAAGTAATATATAATATTACTTAGTCTTTTGAAATAAATTTTCTTTATTAAAATATTATAAAAAAATAATAAATATTACCTATCAATGTATTAGTTTTTTTTAGTAAAAATAGTTTCAGTTTTAAATTGGAAATAAAGAAAATAAAAACATACGATGGAAATTTGAAATAAGAGGTTCAGTCTAAAGTTGAGACTTACTTCCCTCTACTTGGTCATCATCTTCAAACAAGATATTTATATAAAATAAACAAGTTTATCCCAAACTTGGGTTGGGTTTTATAATAGTTTACAAACATTCTAGGTCACACATGGCCTCTTTCACTATTATTCAACGAAGTACAAATAGACAGGTCACACAGAGACCTCTAACACAGTTATACATGAGAAAATATATAAAATAAGTTTGATAATATGTCTAGTATATTCCAGTTTAATATAGGAGATAGTGTGCGTGTGATAAAATAGAGTATTCTCACACACTACTCAATATATATGAATAAATAAACATAATTGGAAAACTAAAAGTGTAGGGATATAAATTATGGGTCTATTTTAGTAAATCTCATGACTCTTAGTAGTTATTTGGAAATGTACCTTGAGTTGAGTTCTCTTGAAATATTCAGAAGAATAGAGTGTCATAAACTCTTATGTTATTGATTGGGGAATCAGTATATGTGTATGAACTTTGAATTCCTCATAAAATTAATTACAGGATATATCACTTTAGCTCTTCATATCTATGTGTGTGTTTTGTAAGTGCAAGATATCATCTTGTTATCTATATTCTTCACCTGATCATTCACTTCTATATGAACAAGAGAGTCTGCTTCCTTTCTTAATATAAGTAGAAAGAAGAATATCCATGTGCATATGAATATATTTCTACCTCATACAGCACATTTGACATCATTTTAAATTCATTCCATTGATCATTTAAGAGACAATAATTAAATTATAATTTGTTATTAAAATCAATAATATAGACATTAGAATAGATTAAATGAAAATTTATGTTTATAAATAGCGGGTTTGTCTTATTTTGGGTGGTGTATTGACTTGGTGGTGTCTTAGTCTGATGGTGTCTTGTAGTTTTCCAAATTTCATATCCGGTTGTGTTTGGCTGATGGTGTCTCATGGCTGGTGGTTTATTGTACTTAACCAACATTTTAATTCTCTTGTGTTGTATCTTATGATGTTAGTTCTATATGGTAGTGAGTAATAATTTACCAATTTATGTTCAATCTGTATGATATCCTGATGGTGTGATATCTTTAAGGTATCTCATACTTCACTGATTTTTCACTCTGGCGGTATGTCATCTGACAGTGTCTCATGACATAGTGATATTTTTATACTGTCAGTGATTCTTGGAAAATAGTAAATCATATGCGATAGTGTCTCAGACTTTTTTAAAATTCTATTTTGGTGGTGAGTCATCTTGATGGTGTCTTAACATCAATAGTGACTCATACTTATGTATAATTTCATTACCTTCCTCAGAGTATAAGATACTCATAGAAAACATAGAACACATTAATATCATTAAAATCATGATTTTGTGACCATTAAAATAATGGGGTCATAATTACTATTAATAAATAGGGATTCATTTGATTACTAATTTTACCCATGATTTTCAACCAAATTTATAGTTCGAGACCAGATGAAGAAAAAAATGGCTAATATGAATATTTTCATCTGGTGGTCACAAAATCCAGCTATAATTATTAAGAAAATACCAACCCTTATTTTTATATTTTTTATTGGTCACATTACACATGGGTGGTGGTTTTGGATACAATTTTGAACATTATCCTTCTTAATGATAAATACCATATAGTAACTATTCTCAAACGGTTATTCTTACTACCTTATTGATACCCAAATAGATATCACATAAGAGAGATGTAGATCAAGTATAAAAAATGTTAGAGCTTTATCCCTATAATAAACTTTTTATCATGTCATCTAGGTTATTAGTTTTAATGATATTCAAGAGTGAGATATATCCCTCATTGACAATCTCTCATATGAGATAGAACAAAGCTTCAATATTATTGGTCTGACTGTGATGAACCTGATTCTTCGAAAGATAAATAACACACTATCTATAAAAAAATATCAAAATTATATTAGATTATCTCTAAGTATTTGATTTGTATATACAACCAAATAACTTCTTTTAATGCTTTTATCATTAACATATATGTTTCCTCTATAGTATAAAAATCCACTATTGATTGTAGAGTGGATCTCCAACTCACTAATCGTCTTTCCATAGTGAAAACACAACCAGTAATGGGCTTTAAATTTTATAGGTATCCTACATAATCAGAATATATATATATATGATAATAAATATCCCAATATTTATATAACTCTTAAATTTTAAACCAACATATATAGAAATTTTGATATATTATTGAACTTGTTTAACAGAACAACAATGAACTTTCCTATGTTCATGAATGTATCAATTTACCATGATCACAGTATGTGAAACGTCAATTATTTTACAAATAATTAAACAAATCAAAGCTTCTACTGTACTTTCACATGTAACATGATATATTCATTTCCTCTCTTCAATAGTCTTTAGATATAATGATGCATTAATTTTAAAATGGGCTACTAACTAGTTTTTCTTTCTCATTAATTCCAAACATCTAGAGAAATTTCTTCAAATATTATGTTTGGATGTGGGTAATAACACTATTAACTTTGTATCATACAATCTGTATCATAAGAATCATCTCATCCTCTCCATAACGCTTTATATCAAACTCTAAGTTGAGTTGAGATTTAAATCTTTCAGTCTCTACCTCACTTTTTCATGAAACCAACATATCACCATCATATAAAATTAGGTTGATAAATTTACATCTTGATGTTTTTTTAATTAAACACAATGATCAAACTTCCTAAAAAACACTTTTGTTATAACATAAAGTGTTTAATCTTTTTTACCACTCCCTTAGTGATTGATTTTTTCCACATGATGATTATTTTTCAATATGCAAACCCAATTATCACATCTTAGTGCACAAAATCCACCAGTTTGTGTCATATATATCTCTTTTTATAATGATCCATGAATAAATGGTTTCTATATGTCTTGTTATCTAATTATAGATCAAACTATGAAACCAATGCCAATAGAATTTGGATAGATTCATGATTAAAAATAGGATAAAATTCCTCATTATTGTGAATCCCTTACTTATGTACATATAACCTAGCAGTAGGTATAACCTTTTATTTGATATAGTTCTTACTATTGTTCTATTCCATCTTTACAAACACCCATTTCACCAAACTTTCTTCTTTCCTTCAGAAGAGGAATAATATCCCATGTATAACTCGGATTCATTTACCTCATCCATTCTTCTATAGTCGACATCCACTAGTCTATCTCATTGTTATCCAAAACATCTTGATACATTTCAGGAAAACCATATTCTATTACTAAAATATTATAAACAATCATATCATTATACTTGGAAGGTCTCTGTATGGTTCTTCAGGATCTACCAATGGTGATACCCTCATGATATTGATTATTACACTAATAAAACTTCTTCTTCTATTGAGATATTAGTATGATCTTTATACTATGTCACCTATAGATTTTTATTAGTTGGTGGTGGAATTTCTACACATAAATTTCAACTTTATATAAGTAATCCATTTATTTTATAGAAGCATTTGACTTTATTAATATTTATTTTTCAAATGTGACATCATGACTCTGAATGATCTTCTTTTCTTTTGGATCCCACTATTGGAAAATTTTCAAACCATTACTAAAGGTGACAAATAAAAATTTATTTTCTTTAGGACCAAAATTTTAATTTATGGCATAGAAATAAGAAGTTCAATAAAATATTTTTTCCTGTTATTTTCAAAAACATTATCACTATACCAAACCTCTATCAAAATTTTACCATAAATCATGAATTCATGTAATCAGTTCATAGTGTTTGTTGAATACATCAAGGATTCTTCCAAAAAAAATTATTCAAAATCAATTGAGAAAACATACACCATAAATTTTTTATGATAAAATGGTTTATTAATTCTATTACTCTATTATGTGACGGAATTCATGGGACTATAAATTGCCTCAAAATACTTTTATGTTTACAAACTATATTTTATATATTTGATGTTTGTTATCCACTATTATCTAATCTCAATCTCTTGATTTTTAATTAAATATAAATTTTAATATTCTTCCATCACTTAAATAAGATATTTAACACACCAACCATATACTTTATGGAATAAACTAAAACATAAAATGAGTAATCATCAATAAATTTGAAAAATTAATGATTACCTCCTAATGAAGAAGTATTTTTTGGTCCAAAAACATCTATATGGATGTAGTCAATGGTTCCATTTGTATGATTGGTTTCAATTCCAAAATTAACTCAGACTATTTAACTTCCACAAAATGCTCAAATAATTTGAGTTTTTGTATCTTGGCACCCATCAAAACACCTCTCTTCAAAAATATCTACAAATCCTTCTCTCCATTATGTTCAAGTCTCATATGAAACAATATAGAACTGTTTGAATCACTCCCATTTGAAATCAATTCACTACTTATAAAAGTATTAACATTCAGATTATAGAAAACCCATATACATATACCATTTGTTTCAAGGATTTCGCCACAAATTATTCTCATAACTCTGCCTTTAATGATTGTCTTATAATCAATCATATCCAGGAATTGAAAAGATACAAGGTTCTTCTATATTTATGGTACACATCTTACATCTACATGGAGTATAATTAAAAAATTATACATCCTTAACTATATAATCATAAATCCTGTCATACGATAGTGATAATAATTTCCCATTAGCACAAAACCTTTATAAAACTCCTTGAGACTTGAGAATCAATCTCGATTCCACACATGTGGAATAAAAAACCTGAATAATGAATCCAACTATCACAATAGTTTACCATTGAGGAAAAAAGGAATGATAAATCTTCAATATAACCTTTTTTCTATACAATATTCAACTTTTATTTCCTAATATTAGGAAAATACATCTTCCTGTTCCCTTTTTAATGAAAATAGGTGCACTCATCTTTTACTATTCACATATAGGTGGAATTAAATCTTGAATTCAATTTTGATTTTCCTTTTTTGAATGATCTAGGTTATCTATTAGATAATATTCATCTAGATAAAGTAAATTCCATTGATAAAAAATCTCTATGGATATATTTATAATTTTTCATATACTCATTATTAATAAATTCATCTCATACATCGATGAGTTTTATCTCATCCTTAACATACAATAGTGTAGTGGTTAGATGAACATATCTCTCTAGTAGAGAGTTAAAAACCAAGAGGTTATAATATTCATATATGATCTTTACATATGAATTTTACACATCTACTATAATTTTATTATAATTTTCTTGGTGTTTGATCATGAAAATACATTTATTTCATTAGAATCAAAACAAATTCTATCTTAGGTAGAGCATATTTTTATTCTTTTATCCATGTAATTATTCTCTAAAATATTCCACAATCTCCTTATATAGGTATATTTAATAACACTATATTTATTATCTTTTTCCAAATAGAGTCAGATCATTTCACAAGCTTGGAGATCAATTCCCCTAAAATATCCATCGAAGATATTAGATAGATTTTCCTCCAGGGTAATTTCCAACTCCCATTGAGTTTTAACATTAAGAACTTCACATTTCCATATGATGAAGTTACTCATTTCTTAAAATTAATCAACCTCAAATTTGGTGTTTGAAACTATAATATTATGTATAAAAGTGCTTTTTTTTCTTCATATAACTTGCTAGAATGGACTCCCCAGGTGGAACAGGTGGTGTTAAGTAACTTTTATTTTTTGGGTTCTCCATCAAATCAAAAAAAATTTAAAATTTCCAAGAATTGATAATTATAATGAAACTAGAATAGTCAAAATTTCTAAAATTGACCATTTAACATATTCAAATGTACTTCAAATGAACACCAAATTTGCATCCCAATTTTATTTCCAACCCCTATTTTTTTCAAAATAACATTTTTCGAATTTTATTCAACATTAAGTGGCCTCACCTTTTGAAGAATGAACACAAATTTTTCTTAGGTTTTTGGAATGCAAAATTACCATATATTTATTATTTATTATTTTCATTCTTAGGAATACGTATACAAGAGAAAAATGAACCCTCACTTTTTGAGGTTTTTTTACTTGACTTACACTATACCCACCATTTCTCACTCCCCATTTTTATAGGTTTTACATTCTTTCCCACAATAGAAAATAGAGATTAAAGAAGAGAGAGAGAGAAAATAGATGCTCAAACCAAAGGAAATTGTGTCACAAATTCATGAGGGTTTTCACAGGGAGGTCATGTCACAAAAAATAATGTTGAGAGTATGTATGGCTTAATTTATGGATAGATCAATGAGCATATAGTGTGGAGAATAGTGTGTTCATGCAAGGAGGTTAGGTGGAGTTAGGAATGAACGAGATGATTTTATTTCTTCTCCAATTATGTGACTAGATCATATACCATTTTTTTGTATTGATTAACTCTCATTCGAACTCAAACACACAAGAATAGAAGAAAAACAACATAAAGAGAATTTATGCAATTCAGTTGGATGAGCTACATCCATGGTGAATGTAACAAACCAAAACATTATCAATGGAAATTACCTTCTGATAATTTTTCCAAATAGTATAAATCAAAAAAATTCCCTTAGTGAACATAACAAAAATATTATAAATGAATAATGAATGGTATAAGTGGTATTTCTAGAATTTAAGAAACTTATACCAATGGAATAGTAACTTGACATTTGGAATAGAAATATGGACCTTATAAACAGTAAACCAACCAATAGAATAGAAACCACATCTATGAAAGTATAAATAAAATTCTGGTATCTTATAAATGAAAATAGGATATAATTATATCATAGTATAAGTAAATAAATATTTTAAAAAACATTAATAAGTGTTGGTATTTTTATAAAAAAATGTTTATTTATAATTTTAAAATTAATATAATTTTTTAAAAGATAATTTATTTTCATAAAATATATTTATAATTTATAATTTTTTTCTTGTAATTATAAAATAATTTTATGTGACCTTTCTTGATTTTTCAAAGTATTAGAAAATCAGTTATAATTTTAAAATCTGTATTTTCCAATTAAATGATTATTTTAATTAAAAATTAAATTTATCATATTTAGGAAATTATTTTCATAAAATGGAGTTCATTTTTGAATTCTACACATTGAAAAATGGTTAGGGTTATGTTTTTGTGATTTTTCTAAAATACATTAATTTTTTGTGAATTGTAAAATATGATAATTTGCGATGAAAGATGAATACATAAATTATTGATTCATAGATTATGTAAGTATGATGTATGCAAAAAATCTATAAATAACCTTAATTTTTTAATATATTTAGTGAAAATTGTAAAACTATTCACAGTCTTGAGTCAAAATAATAACCATTATTAGAAAACACCCCTCTCCTCCACTATAAATACCACCCCTCACCACCTATTCTCCTCACACCTTCCAATATTTGAGCCTTGTCCAATTTATGTACAATAATATTTCTAATCCTCTACCCCATTTCCAGGAGATCTTGGTCTCATCAAAATACCAAACCCTTTTCCCTAAGGAGGTTCTCAAGGAGGAGAAATTAAAGAGGTAAAACCCTCTTTATTTTTATTTTAATTTCTTTTCAATTTCATTTATTTTCTTATACTATCCTCACCTTAACCTATCCAAGAGGAATGATAACTACCTTATATTTTATATTCTGGAATTTTTTTTTATGTTAATGTAATAATTAATCTTCTAATATCTTTCCATTTCCTTTTATTCTAAAACCTAAGTGGTGTGTCAATTTACCGCCACCATGGATGTTGCATTCTCATTTTTCCCTAACATCTTCAAGGATAGTTATAAAACCAGAATTATTATTAAATAATATTTTATTATACATATTATAAGGTATATAATGTTCTAGATGTAATATATAAACATGATGTTTAAAAAAATGATATAAGTTCATAATGGTTATAAAACTCACCAAATAAATTAAATAATTTTTATAAACTATTTATCTAATGATTCATCCTCATACCATATAAAGAAATTAAATATAACACCTATTAACCTTCCCTATGTTCATTAATATCATATAATTTTAATTCTTTATATTCATTCCCATTTTACATGAACTTCCATATTCATATACAGGTGAACCGATCATAAAAATCAAGAAAACGAACACTCTCGAACGATAAAATTAAACTCTATAACTCAACAAAAACCAAATAAATGAACTTAATAAAAATATAATGAATTTATAAAAGGTCTTTGATTTGTTAATTAATGAATTTAATTTGATTATATATGATACAAAAGTAAAGGAATCATTAGGACATAAGGTAAGGGGATTCTCGAACACAACTTTCATTCTTTGGTGTTTCCATCTTTCACCCCATTTTTAGTATGAATGTTATATTAATGTTCCTTAAAAATAATTCCTTTATCTTTCAATTTTATTTTATAGATATAATTGTATCTAATTTTATTTTATGATAAGTGTAAATATTTTTCCCAAATAACACTTCTTTCTAAAAATACATATTTTACTTCTCATGAGATTGTTTCTTCATTACTCAAGATTGATGATTCTTATACCAAGTATATTATTCCCTCTTTATTTTGAGAACCCTAAAGTTTATTCATGAACTTAGTCTTTATAAAATTAAACCCATTCCTTTTCATGGGATATATTATGTCCATGTTTGATATACAGTTTATGTGAAATGCATTATAATGTAAATGTTATGATGTGACTAGTGCACTCAGAATTATATTGCGCATGTATATTTTATGATGTGACGGGTGGATAAAATATTATATATCACTCTAATCAATTAGTTAGTGTGATTAATCTCATGAGATAAAGTGAAATATTCGTGACCCTAGTGATAGCTTTGTTCATAACTTTGTATGATATTTGACCACTAAGACATGATGTTTCATTTTTATGCATTGCCGAATTACATGACTTTATCTAATGTTTACTCACATGATTATGATAGTTTTATTATATTATGATTATTATTATTATTCTCACCCATGTTTCATGTCACTTATTCATTATATTAAAAGGCTCTTATATCACTCCTTCTTTGGATGTATATCCTCATGTGAATACTTTTACTAAGGGGAACACAATGGACAACAAGAAGCTAAAGATGAAGGAATTAAATAAATGTTTATGTTTTATTATGTAAAAGTTATCTATGGACATAATATTACCAAGACACTAAACCTTTGGATCTAGGTTACGTAACACTTTTATGTTTTTATCATTAAAATGATGTAATATCAATGAAAGAAAAAGCAGGGTCGCTATGATGAAGGTAAAAAATTTTGTTATGAATCCCACCCCAAGCATTAACCACCATAAGTAAGGTCACTAAATCACATTGGTAGAACATTGCTCTAAAAAGGACTCTCTAAATATCAGTGTACCAAATCTAGGAAGAACCATCCTAATTTAATCACAACATTGAGTTCAACTTACCATATCATATTTAATCACAACTCATACATACATTCAATGCAAGAGAATAATGAAAGAAAGTAAAAACACAAGATGGTTTTATGTGGTACATAAATTCATCCTATATCAATGGGAGAAACATTTAAACTCTATTTTATCATATTTTTAATACCTTTAGAATCACTATTACTTAGAGCCACATATATCACTAAACTCAATGATCGCATAACACATCAATATGTGGTCCCACCCACTTATATATAGTGGTTCCCTACTAGTCATCTGATTGAACTGACCTTAAAATTTCATAGCGGTATTTCCATTCAAAATAATGACAATCGATGTCCCATGGTATTCCTTAGCCTGACCAATAAACATTGGTAGATAAAAATTGCACTATCATCATACTCCTTTTATGAATTTCCAAGCCAAGAGTGATTCAAAAGATAGATGTATCATCTTTCCAATGACCTAACTCAAACACATCCCACTTTCTGCTAAATTGACTCCCACATACACATTCATCCACTTGAATATGATATCTCTTGACCAAATCACTTCAAAACACTGAAACATTATTTCACTACCTTCAAAAGAACAAAGGTCCTTTTAGAGTTCCCAGTTCTAGTCAACTAATTACAACACTTAAAGAATCATAAAAAATCCAAATAATATTCCTCTTAAATAATAATTCAAGGAATCCCAAAAAAACCTCCTACAAATTGGAAACACAAAAACTTCTATTTTCACCGCAAGTAATTTTCCTCCTTCCATTTTCATTCACCTAAGTCCAACTGTGGAAGAATGCTCCCTCAAAACCATCTAGACTATACTCTCAATGAACATACCCATATATTTTTTATTTCCGATAATCTTTTCCAAATATAAATTTCCATCCCTATATATCTTATAGATAAAATGGTTATTTATGTTTATGTGTTTTTCCTCACATTAAACACCATTTTTTTATACAAATAGAATTCAATTTGACTATTTTAGAAAATAAGTCCACTTTTATGACTGTATATGAGTTCCTCAATATAAAGCCTCAACCATAACATTTTCATTTTTTCTTCCACTACATCCAAATACCTTACTTCCATTATGGAGAGTAAAATAAATGGTTTTAACCTTGAAATCAAACTTACAATCATTCCATAAAATGTGAAACTATATCAGTCATTACTCTTACATGTTTCTATGTCATCCCTAAATTCTATATCAACATACCCATGAAATTAATAATATTCTCTAAAAGGGTAGTTTCTCTTATTCATCTAAGGTGCATAATAATACACATACCAACATCTAAATGAAATTTTCTCATATTCTCTATGTATTGAATGACCACTCACATAGAATGAGTTATGTATGAATGGGTTCACACCATGGTATACATGTCACTTCGTACTATTGATGCATATAATAATCTGACAACGTGATTAGACTCTTCCATTGTTTATAGTAATTATTCCTATAAAAATTAGTGGCTAAAAAGAAGAGTTAAGACAAACTTATATCCACTTATTCCAAAACATTCAAAATACTTCTTCATGTAGTCTTTATATTGTACAAAAAAACTTTCAATATTCCTTTCTTTCTCAATACAAATTCCTAAGGTATTATTTACATTACAAAGATATTTTATTTCAATATCACCAGTTATTTTCTTCTTCAAATTCTAAATTCATTAAATTTCTAGACCCACAAAAATTATATCATCAATATAGAAGAAAAAAATGATGAATCCCCCATTACTATACACCTACATATAATAAAAACAGTCTAAGTTACTCCTCTTTAAACCTTTCTCCCCTATAAGAGATTAAAACTCTCATTTCCACTACCATGTCACTTATTTCATACAACAATTTCTGTAGCATCCCAGGTAAATGAAGAATAAGAGATTTTCATATTTTTTAATATTTTTAAATTAAATATTAATTTTACTTTAAAGGGGTTTCTATGTTCGATTGCGTACCCAATACACAACAACAGGTTTCTTTGAAAATCTTACGTTGCACACTACTAATATAATATTATTATTTTAAATGGTAGTTAACTCCTAGCCGTTGTATTAGTGGGAATGAACAAAACTAACTAAAATATGATTATACATGATTTTTAAACTTATTTAATTTTATCCAATAAAATTTAGAGGCTTTAAATGTGAATGAATCTAATTTTAAGAAAAATTTATATTAAAATGTCGATTTTCAACCTTTTAATGGAGAACCCACTTTAAATATAGTTTTTATCACTTTAATACATTATATTTTAACAAATAAAATCCTTCTTTGTAATGGGAATATCAAAATTTACTTTGTGTCAATTTTCGAAATTTTTCCGATAAGGTTCACTTTTGTAATGAATAGTGAAAAACATTGCATTTTAATTCAAAACTGCATTTTAATCTAATTTATTTGTATGGTTAGATTGTATTTTTAATTGGTTTTAAAGTGTAATTATAATATATTTTCACCATTTAATCCAATTTTGTTTTGTTGAAGTTAATTTCACTTTGAAATTAGACATAAACTAGTGTCAGTCTTTTGATAGTTATTGTGTCTTAAAAACACGCTATTTGTTTTAACAACGGGAATTAATTTCAAATTAATTAATGCAACTTCTATGTTAATAATCTGGTTAAATAGACATCATTTTTTAATTAGGAATATAAAATATATCTTAGGCTTAATTTTTGGTATTTTTCTGAAAAACTTTAATTTTTGATGAATAGTGAAACAACTTAGTAGTAGTTAAAAAAATGGACTTTTTCATTTAAATGAAATTTTACTACTTCTGTGAATTGAATTTCGAGAATTAGACATACATGTTTATTATTATAAAGTAAAATTTGGTTCAATAAGATTAAAATAATTTTATGTGAATAGTAACTTTTGACTTATTTAACGCGGTTAAAGGTAAATAGGGTAATTCAAGGTAAAAAAGAATATTATAATAATTTAAAATTTCCTTAACACTTGTCCAAAACTTATTGGTTGAGTAATTTATGATCATGAGAATATTTGGGTCTATTTTGGGACCCCATTGAGCCACTTGGGAGTGATAATGACAATTTAGATTAATTAATTTAAAGTAAAGACAAAAATGACATAAACAAATATCTCTTTGAAAATTAATTTTTAAATTGTGTTTTATAAGTTATTTTTTCAACTATAAAAATTCATTGTAAAGATAAAGATATTTACCACATCATGGTATTTTTTTTATAATTTTTAGACAACAAATAAATTAAATTATTTATGACATAATAATGATGCATTGTTTACCTCATTAATAAATCATTTAAATAAATATGATTATAATGATTAAAAAATTACCTAAAACTTATCCAATTCCTATTGGATGATTTTATTTAGACCATGAGTCATCTTATCTTATACCTTAAGGATTTATGGATCTTTAGAAATCGAATATAATTATATAATAAAATAATATTAGTAGACTTTCCTAAAGAGCCCCTCCCCCCTTATAAATGGAGACCATTTCTAACCAAATCCTCACACCTCTAAAGCCTTTTTTCTAATACAACCTATAACCAATTAATCTCCCTAAATCACTCTATTCCACCTAGAATCCTTACCTTAAGCATAAGGCACTTCAATAATTCTTTTTGGTTCAAACCAAAAAAAGTTACCCAAATTAAAGATAATAGTTTCTCTTAAATTCTTTTGTTTTATTTTGTTTTATTTTACCTCTAAAACCCCTAAAATCTTTTTATTAATTAATTTTCTAACAAAAAAAGTATCCTCAATAGTTTGATGTTGTTATGAGAGGTATTGTAACTACACTCACACACACCTCCATCTAATGGGTGAAGAACATACAGTTTCTGTAGATGGAAAACTAACGCCTCACGAAACGATGATTGTTCGATTATCTCCTACCACCTCTCATGGTGGCCATTAATATGACACTATATTTATATATGATATATATTATTTTAATGTTATCTTTATTCTTCTATACTTTTATCTTATATCACACCTTTATGGTTTCCATTATGGGTAAACATGATAGTTTCATTTGAGGAAGTGCGGACTACCGCCCCCTCAAAGTGATATGACTCGTTAATGCCATATGTGGGATGTATGAAGGATGAAGTTAATGATATTATATATGATATTATATATTACATTATACTGAAATTATAATATATCTATATATCATTATTTTTTAATTCTATTAAAATAAGAAATAGAAATGAAAGTAGTGTTTATGCGCACGTATGACTTACCGTCTCCATGAACGGTGCATTTTATTTCTTACCTCCAAATGTTATGTAATATTATAAATACATTTATATACTGGATATATATGATATATATGAAATCTAAATCATTAATATCATTTTGGATATAATGGGCTATTGACCACATCGACAAGTTGTGAATATAAGGTGTTTATTTTTGACTGAAGTTCCAAATATCGACAAAATGAACATTATTAACTTAAATGATTAAATAATGTTTATAACATGGTAATAAGTGATATAAAAGGAATAATAAACTTGAAAAATGTACTTAAGAAAGTATAAATTAACTTTAGTTTATTATTAATGAGATTAAAGAATGATCGAGTCAAGTCGGACACGAGGTAAGGGACTTCGTCTCAATCTCATTTCATTGAGGAATATTTAGTTGTATACACCACTTTATTTTATATGGTGTATAAACCACTTTGACTTTTCATTTCATTCAAAGGGAATATTTCTATACGAATCGTTTTACTAAATAAACAAAAGGAATGTTTTTTACGTAAGCAGTGAAGACGACCTTTCTGCCGCCGTGAGTATTATTTGATCTTTGGATTATTTAACAAGGTATAATGTTTTTAAAAGGAATAAAATAAATACCATATACTCTTTTTACATATTTTGGTATTGAAAATGATATTGAGAATAGATTTATAATTTCAATATCTTGAAATGATATTTTGTTATTGCAATATGGAAATGTTATCTTTCCTTTATGTTTATGTTATATGTTATGATCATGTTATGGTTATTGGGAATTATTTATGTATATGGGTGGTTCTGTGATAAACCTAGGTCGGGTGAGCCCAAGATATCTCTCCAATGCATTGGGTAACATGAAAGAGGTAAACGTGAATGTTTCCCCTTAGAGATTTAGGGAATATACTGTGATGGGTATTCCAATGTAACTCCCTATGTATATGTGATAGCTAAAATGTAAGTATGATATGGATGCCACAAATTACCTTTATGATTTATGATTTCTATATGTTATTCATAAATCTTATTTCTTTATGAGGTAAGTAAAAGAGTTTATTTTTTTTATATTAATGAACAAATGTTTTCTCTCATTGTTTTATAACCCTTACTGTGCTTTCTATTCTCATCCCAAGTTTTGAAATGTTTTCACAGGTCTTAAAGATGAATAGGGTCAAGGGTGTGATCAAGGAAAAGTCATGCTGTCTAAAACAAGGAATTAGACATGACCCTTTTTTTCAAGAGTTTTTATTTTATGAAAAAATGGAATCTGTGTAGAAGTGTTTACTTTGTAATCTTTTGAGATATAATAGTTATGTCCTAATTCTCTAAAACCTTAAACTTGAAAAGATCCTCAATGTGAATTATTCATTTAATTCAATATTATGTAATGTTTTAAGGCCAGGTCCTTCTAGTTGGTATTAGAGGTTAGCTTAGAAAACTTTAGGAGTTAGGGTATTATTAAATAAATATCCATAAATTAATTTATGGTAATATTGAAATGATATAGCATTTACAAATTACCATGTTGCTTCGCCTAAGATATTTTTGTGTTCAGAATGGTTTTCCGTAGAGGAAACAGGGCTGCTATGTTGGGATGACATCAGGAGGAAGACAACATTCCAAATCAGAAACCTAATATGGTCAGAATCCGATCTGAATAGTTTGTTGCAGTGATGGAATATTTGACTCACGCTAAAAATGGTGGTTGTATCCATGCACGAGATCAGCTTGATCAACCGCAGAGAAGCATGTCAGTAGTAGAGCATTTCATAAGGCAATATCCCCCATAATTCAGAGAATCATCTGACCCTGTGCTAGCAGAAGGGTGGATTAAAGCACAGTAGAAATTCTTTGATGTCATGGGGTGTTCAAAACATCAAAAGGTTAGTCTTTCTGTTTACCTATTTGAAGGTGAAGCTGATTAGTGGTGGTTGATGGTGAAAAATATCAGGGATAGTGAGGAGATTTATGCTCTCGATTGGGATGAATTCGAAGATATGTTTCTTGAGAAATATTTTTCCTAAGGTGGTTCGTCTTAGGATGGAAAAAAAATTCCTGGAATTGAGGAAGGAGGATGACTCAGTGGATGCTTATGAAGAAAAATTCACTTTACTGGAAAGGTATGCTCCAAATTTCATATGAGATCTTGATACTAAAATCAACCATTTTTACTCAGGATTAAAGCCAAATTATCGAAGGGATTTAGCTTCTTGTGAGTTAAAAAGTTATAAAAAACTTGTTCGTTCTGTGGAGAAGGTGGAAATGGAGTTTGAAGAATGATCAGGTAATTTCTTATGCTTCACGTCATTTGAAACCACATGAGTTAAATTATCCTACACATGATTTGGAATTAGCTACTATTGTTTTTTGCTTTAAAAATTTGAAGGCATCATTTGTATGGAGTAAAATGTGAAATATATACTGATCACAAAAGTTTAAAGTATATATTCACTCAGAAAGAATTGAACATGAGACATAAGAGATGGCTAGAATTAATCAAGGATTATGATTTCATGATCCATTACCATCTGGGAAAAGAAAATAAAGTGGACGATGCTTTGAGTCGAAAAAGTAATGATTCATTAACCATGATACATTTGGAACAAGATCCTTTGGTTTTTGAATTGATAAACTTTGTCATAGAAATTGTTGGTACATAAAATTCTTTTGTTTTTTTAGGCGTCCGTGAAATCATCTTTATCAGACAGAATAAAGCAAGTGCATAAGGAAGATAACGAGTAGCAGAAAATGGTAGAGTTGGTCCAAAAGGTTAAGTTTCCTGATTTTAACATTGGTAATGATTGTGTTTTGAGATTTGGAAAGATATTATGTGTTCCTTGTGCTTCACAGTTGAAGAATGAGTTGTTATGAGAAACTCATAGTTCTCCGTTTTTAGTTCATCCTAGTAGTATTAAGATGTACATAGATATTCGGGAGTATTACTAGTGGGATGGAATGAAAAGAGATATTGCCGATTTTGCTGTGAAGTGTTTGACTTGTCAACAGTTAAAATCAGAGCCGCAGTTACTGAAAGGGATGCTTCAACCATTACTAGTTCCAGAATAGAAATAGGAAAATATATCCATGGAATTTGTTGTGGGATTACTGTAGACATCTCAAGGCAATGATGTAATATGGGTTATAGTTGATCGATTGACTAAATCTACCCATTTCCTTCCTATTAGAGATACCTTTTCTCCATATCAACTTTCTCGGTTTTATGTTCAAGATATAGTCAGGTTGCATGGATTTCACCTCTCCATTGTATCTGATCATGATCCCAGGTTTACTTCTAACTTTTGGAAAGGAATTCAAAAGTTGTTGGGTACTGAATTAAATTTTAGTACAACTTTTCATCCTCAATCAGATGGACAGTCAGAACGAACAATTCAGACCTTGGAGGATATGCTACGTGCTTGTTCACAGGATTATCAGGGAAGTTGTGACCAACATATTTCTTTGGTTGAATTTTATTATAATAACAGTTTTCATTCCAGTATACATATGGCTCCATTTGAGGCATTATATGGAAAGAGTTGTCGAACTCCAGCCTTTTGGGATGAAGTAGACGAAAGGAAGATGATGGGACCAGAATTGGTAGAAGAGATGGTAAAGAAAGTTCAGTTGATTCAAAATAACATGAGAACAACTTAGAGAAAACAGAAAAGTTATGCAGATAACCAGAGGAAGGATCTCTCTTTTGAGGTCGGTGATCATGTCTTTCTCAAAGTTTCTCCTTGGAAAAGTGTAATGCGTTTTAGAAAGAACGTAAAGTTGAGTCTGAGGTTCATTGGACCTTATGAAATCCTGGATAAAGTTGGATCAGCTGCTTACAGAGTGTCTTTACCTCCAATATTATCCCAGGTACACAATTATTTTCATGTTTCGATGTTCAGAAAGTATATACCAGACCCATCTCATGTTTTGAGTCCAGAGGTAGTTCAGTTGGAAGAGAATATCTCTTATGGAGAACAACTAGTGCAGATTCTTGACTATAAAGAACAAGTGTTGCAGAATAATGTAATTCATTATGTAAAGGTTTTGTGAAAAAACGACATGGTTTAAGAGGCAACGTAGGAATCCAAAAATGATATGAGGGATAAATACCCCCACTTATTTTGATAAGTGAATAAAAATTGTGAGGACACAATTTTCAAAAGGGGGGAAGGATGTAACATCCCAGTTAAATGAATAATAAGAGATTTTCATATTTATTAATATTTGTGAATTAAATATTAATTTTACTTTAAAGGGGATTCTATCTTCGATAGCGTACCCGATATGCAACAATGAGTTTCTTTGAAAATCTTACGTTGCACACTAATAATATAATATTATTATTTTAAATGGTAGTTAAATCATAGACATTGTATTGGATGGAATGAACAAAACTAACTATAATATGATTATACATGATTGTTAAATGTATTTACTTTTATCCAATAAAAGTTAGAGGCTTAAAATGTGAATGAATCTAGTTTTAATCAAAATTTACATTAAAAGGTCGATTTCCCACCTTTTAATGGAGAACCCACTTTAAATAGAGTTTTGTTCACATTAATACATTCTATTTGACCAAATTAAATCTTTATTTGGAATGGGGACATCAAAATTTACTTTGTGTAATTTTTTGGAATTTTTCTGATAAGGTTCATTTTTTAAATGAATAGTGAAAACATTGTATTTTAATTCAAAAATGTGTTTTAATATAATTTATTTATATGGTTATATTGTCTTTTCAATTGGTTTTAAAGTATAATTAGAATATATTTTTACCATTTAATCCAATATTGGTCATTGAATTTAATTTCACTTTGAAATTGGACATAAACAAGTGTCAATCTTTTGATAGTTATTGTTTCTTAAAAACACGCTATTTGTTTCAACAACAAGAATTAATTTCAAATTAATTAATGAAAATTCTATGTGAAGAATTTGGAAAATAGTCATCATTTTTGAATTAGAAAAATCAAATATAGCTTAGGCAGAATTTTTGGTATTTTTCTGAAAAATTTCAATTTTTGATGAATAGTGTAACCACCTAGTAGTCGTTAAAAAAATGACTTTTTTCATTTAAATGAAAATTTACCACTTCTGTGAATTGAATTTCAAGAATCCGACATACGTGGTTATTATTAGTAAGTAAAATGTGGTTCAATAAGATGAAAATAATTTTTTATGAATAGTAACTTTTGACTTTTATTTTATCACAGTTAAAGGTAAATAGGGTAATTCAAGATAAAAAAAATATTATAATAATTCAAAATCACCTTAAATATTTTCCAAAACTTATTGGTTGAGTCATCTACGACAATGGGAAAATTTGGGTCGATTTTGGGACCCCATTGAGCCACTTGGGAGTGATAATGACAATTTAGATTAATTAATTTAAAGTAAAGACAAAAATGACATAAACAAATATATATTTGTAAATTAATTTTTACATGGTGTTATATAAGTTATTTTTTTTACTATAAATATTAATTGGAAATATAAAAATATTTCCTACATCATTGTATTTTGTTTATAATTTTTAGACAACAAATAAATGAAATTATTTATGACATAATAATGATGCAGTGTTTACCTCATTAATAAATCATTTCAATAAATAATATTATAATGATTAAAATATTATCTAAAACCTGTCCAATTCCTATTGGATGATTTTTTAGACCATGAGTCATCTTATCTTTGACCTTAATGATTTGTGGACCTTTATTAACCGAATATAATTATATAATAAAATAATATTATCACACTTTCCAAAAGAGCCCATCCTCCCTCTTATAAAAGGAGACCATTTCTAACCAAATACTCACACCTCTCGAGCCTTTTGGATTGTCCAACCTCTACCCAATTAATCTCCCTACATCACTCTCCTCCACCTAAAAGCCTTACCTTAGTCAGAAGGAACTTCAAGAATTCCTTTTGGTTCAAACCAAAGGAAGTCACCCAAATTAAAGGTAACCGTTTCTCTTAAATTATTTTGTTTTATTTTACTTATCCAACCCCTAAACTCTTTTTATTCCTTACTTTTATAAAAACTACAATATCCTCAATATACTATGATGTTGTTATGATAAGGATTCTAACTACACTTACACACAACTCCATTTAATGGGTGAAGAACATATTGTTTCTGTGGATGACAAACTAACATCTCACAAAATGATGATTGTTCGATTATCTACTACCGACTCGCATGGTGGCCATTAAGATGGCACTATATTTATATATGATATATATTATGTTTACGTTTTCTTTATTCTTATGTATTTTTCTTTTATAGAATACCTTTATGGTTTCCATTAGGGGTAAACGCGATAATTTCATTTGAGGAAGTGCGGACTACAACCCCCTCAAAGTGATATGACTTGTTAATTCCATATGTGGGATGTATAAAGGATGGAGTTAATGATATTATATATGAAATTATATTTTAATTATAATATATCTATGTATCTTTATGTTTTAATTCCATTAATTTAAGAAACTGAAATGAAAGTGACGTTCACGCGTACATACGGCTTACCGTCTCTATGAACGGTGCATTTCATTTCTTACCTCCAAATGTTATATAATAATATAAATACATGTATATACTGGATATATATGATATATATGATATATAAATCGTGAATATAATTCTGTCTTTAATGGACTATTGACTACATGGACAAGTTGTGAATATAAGGTGTTCATTTTTTGACTCAAGTACCAAATATCGACAAAATGAGCGTTATTAACTTAAATGATCACATAATGTTTATAACATGGTAATAAGTGATATAAGAGGAAGAATAAACTTGAAAAATGTTCTTAAGAAAGTAGAAATTAACTTTAGTTTATTATTTAGGGGATTAATGAATGATGAGTCAAGTCAGACACGAGGTACGGGATATCGTCTCAATCTTCTTTCATTGAGGCATATTTAGTTTTATACACAACATTATTTTAGAAGGTGTATAAACCCCTTTGAATTTTTATATCATTCATAGAGAATCTTTTTATAAAAAACATCTTACTAAACAAAAAAAAAGAAATATTTTTTCTACGTAAGCGGTGACAACTACCTTTCAGCCACTGTGAGTATTATTTGATCTTTGGCTTCTTTAAGAAGCCATAATGTTTTTAAAAGGAAAAAAATAAATACCATATACTATTTTTATATATTTTGGTATTAAAAATGATTTTGAGAATTGATTTATTATTTCAATATCTTGAAAAGATATTTTGTTCTTGCAATATGGAAATGTTATCTTTCCTTTATGATTATGTTATGTGTTATGGTCATGTTATGGTTCTTGGGCATTATTTACGTATACGGGTGGTTCCATGATAAACCTAGGGCGGGTGATCCCGATATAGCTCTCCAATGCATTGGGTAACATGACAGAGGTAAATGTGAATTTTTCTCCAAAGAGATTTGGGGAATATACTGTGATGGGTATTCCAAAGTAACTCCCTATGTAGATGTGATAGCTACAATGTAAGTATGATATGGATGCTGCAAGTTACCTTTATGATTTATGATTTCTATATGTTATTCATAAATCTTATGACTTCATGAGGTAAGTAAAAGAGTTTATGTTTTGTATGTATTAATGAACAATTGTTTTCTCTCATTGTTTTATAACCCATACTAAGCTTTTTATGCTCATCCCATGTTTTGAAATGTTTTCACAGGTCTTAAAGATGAATAGGGTCAAGGATGGGATCAAGGAAAAGTCATGCTGTCTAAAACAAGGAATTAGACATTACTCTTTTTTTCAAGAGTTTTTATTTTATGAAAAAATGGAATCGGTGTAGAAGTGTCTACTTTGTAATCTTTTGAGATGTAATATTTATGATCTAATTTTCTAAAACTCTAAACCTGAAAAGATCCTCAATGTGAATTATTCATTTAATTCAATATTATGTAATGTTTTAAGGATGGGTCCTTATAATTTCTTACCTTGTTTTTTTACACCAAGCCCTTATTCTACTGATACTAAAAATTAATAGGTTTCTTTATATAGATTTACTTCTCCATATCCCCATGAAGAAACGTCATATTCATGTATATTTTCTTCCAATGTAAATCCCTAGAAGAAACTAAACATATTATGGCTTTAATGGAAGTTTTATTTACTATAAGAGAAAATATTTTTAAGAAATCAATACCTTTACTTTTTCTAAAACCCTTTCACCACCAGCCCAACTTTATACCATCTTCTTCCAACTACTTTTTTAATCATAAAACCCACTTGTTTTCAAGTTACCTCTTTACGATTCATAGTTACACTTGCTCCTAGGTGTTGTTCTCATAAAGTGAATATAACTCATCATTCTTAGATAACTCCCACTTATCGGAATCCTTAAGGTTTCCTGCTTCTTCTAGGATTTATGGTTCTCATACATCTATAAAAATAATAAGTTTAGGAAAAATACATAGCTCTGTGATGGATGTGAGACACTGATTAACCTCTATAACTTGGCCTGCATCTCTTCTCTCTCAAAAAATGAAACATATAAAGCTCTAAACCAAGCCTAACTTGTTTTTGATATTTAATGTGTATCTCTGAATGTCTCATTCCTTATCTCCTAGTTTTTCCCAATGTAATTTCCTTATAAATTTGTGAACTTATCATATATTCAAAACCATATGAATTCTATAGATTATGAATTCCACTTAAACTTATGTTCATATCAACATAGATTTAATTTGACTATTTACCTCCAACCTCCTTTTGTTCCATGTTTTGGTCATTGCAAAGGACCCACTCATTAAATATTACAGTCTACATTTCGATGACATGTATCTTGTCATCATCTCAAAGTTGAAATCTTATATTTTAATTTCTATAAAATATGATGAAACATTTTTAGACTTATCTACAAGCTTATCTCCATATTTTATGTTCACATGTATATATGATAAAATTCTTAATCCCTTAATGTGAGATAAATATTATATTACCTATACATGGTGCTCATGGTATCTATTATCTCATTGGTGATGAAGGTAACCTATTGATTAAGTACGTCTTTTTGTACACTACTTCTACCTAGAATTATTTTGGAATTCTAAAATGTAGTGAAATATTCTATTCCTTTTCCATCAATGTTCAATTTATCTTTTTTAGTTTCTCCATTTTATTGGGAATCCTAGGTATAACACTTCCATGTTTGATACCCCTGTTTCTGTAAAAAAATTTTAAATGTATTCTGTCAAACTTTATTTTATTTTCTGACTTCAATATCCTTGAATTAATTCTAATTTCCCTTTCAATAATACATTTCCACTGAAAAAATACTCTAAAAACATTTTTTTTCTATTTAAGGAACTACACCCACATTTTACTCATGGATTCATCAATGAATTTAATGAAATATCATGAACCTATGTGACATTTGGAAGAAGAATATCCCCATACATCTATATGAAGAAGCTTCAGCTTTTGATAATTTCAGTGTTCTTATACTAAATTTGATAGAAACATTTTGTTACTTACTGTGTATAAAACTCTCAAAACTATTAGAGTCATTATGATCCAAATTTAGATTCATTTTTCTTATAATACCTTCATAGTATAACCATTGGGGTTCCCAATTAATCAATGAAATAATTCTAAACTTATAAAAGTTGAAGCATCAATAAAAATTGTTCCCTATGACATTTTTGAAAATATTTTGTGTTTTCTATTACACCTCCCAAAATAAATAGGGAACCCTAAGTGATTTTACACAATCTATTTTTAAATGCAGTTCCTTTGCCTACTTCATCTAATTATCTAGCTAAGATTATATTCTTCTGTAGACTAAAAATTTGATGAACAAAATTAAATATAAGGAAAATTTCATTGTTCATATAACTCTAAAATCTTACTTCCCCGTAATTTTAAGTGCTTCATCATCATCTTGATTAAATCTTCCAAATATTTTGAACACTTAATTTGATATTCATTCCTTTACACCAATGGAGTGTAACGATGCTTTGGATTTTATAATCCATGATTACACCAATGTTTTGGTAGTTAATATTATATTATCACTACAATTATAATTTAAGTTCATGTAAAATAATCCTCTAGAATCTTTCATTCTAAAATTTACTTTTCCTTAAAGATAATATTTATTGAGATGTCCCTTTTACCGCAATGTCAAAAAACTGGCCCAGGTTTGGTAGATTTCTGTATACTCCCTTCTCTTTATTTTTACTCCAACCATCACCAGATCCTTTGATAAGCTTAGAACCCTCTTCCCTCTACTTTAAATTTATCTTTAGAATGTTCTTGAATCTCCCTCATTAATCTCTCTTTATTAAGAATCAAGTTATGGATATCTTGGAATATTAAGTCAATTTTTATGTTCAAGTTGATAACTATTATTACCATTGAATCATGTGATTTCAAAAAATATAACAAAAATATTATGTCCAAAAAATCATCTATGAAATTCACCTTCACATACACAAACTGGATTCAGATCATGTTGAAATCATTCACATGATCTTATACATACCTTCCTTTTGATAACCTGGTATTGAATAGTCTTTTAATCAAACACACTTTGTTAAGTAAAATAGGCTTCTCATATATATCTACCATGTTTCTATTAAATACATTGTACTCTTCTTTTCTTGGATATTTAGAGTCACATTCTCAGATAATGAAATCCTCACCAAACCCAACTCCTTTCTATATATCATTTTCCATTCTCCATTCTCCATTACATCCATTTTAACCCCCTTCAATGAAACGTATAGGCCCTTCCTGATGAGTTATTCTCTAACGGTATCCTCTAGAATAAAAAATCTATTCCATTTAATCTTTTATCTATGAATTTCTATCTTTTGATGCCATCATCCCGAATATAATAACTCCCACTAAAAATTAAAAACATATAAGCAAGATAGAATGTTACCCAAATTATTTTTGAGAGAAATATTGATCCTATAATAAAATAACATTCCTTATGGTACCATTTTTTTTAATAATTCTACCTCAAACATCAATCAATGTAAATATGATCATTGAAATCAATTTGTATGAAAAATAATCCAGATATAATCTTTGAACTTATTTTATCAGAACTAGGAAAAATAACCTCATATAAATCACAATAAAAACTTCAAATTACTCTATCCTATTCACCCACAACTCATACACACATTCAATGAAAAAGAAGAATAAAATAAAGAAAATACACATGGTTTATATTTTTATCCTACATCCATAGAAGAAACACTAAAACTATTCATTTCATTATAAATTTAAGAAGTTTAAAATAACTTTTAATTATAGCAGTATAGATCACTAGACTAAATTATTTCATGAAACTTAAGTATGTGTTTCCACCCACCTATATATATTGGACCCTATCTGGTCACCTAGTTTCACTAACCTAAATCTTTTATAGGGGTCTTTATGTTCATAACAATGATCACAAATGTCCTATAGCATTCCCTAGATTAACCATTAAGCACCACTTAATGAAAAATACACCATCACATCACTACTTTGATGAAAAAATATAGTGGGAGTGATTCAAATGATAGATGTATCCTCCTTCGGACAACCTGACTTCAGATTATCCTAGTTTTTAGAAAAAGTATTCCCATATGCACATGCACCCTTAAGAATATGGTATATTCTTACTAAATCACTATCAACTTCTAATAACTACTACCAATACCATCACAATACTGAAGGGTCTTTTGTAATTCCTCATTTTGATCAATTGAATCTGAAGCTTGAAGAGGATTCAAAAATAAAAAAATATATCACTTTTATTAAATGGGGATATAACTAATTAATAATTTTTTTTAATGATTTACACTCAAATTTATAAAGAAATAGTGGAATAAGAAAAAAAATGTATGCTATAAATATTCTCATCAGACAAACACTAACTCTAACAAAAATACTTCCAATGACACCAACCCCTATTTTGGACTTATTTAGTGGCCACATACTCTATGGGTTGTGATTTTTTCATTAATTTTAAACAAGTATCATATCATTACTAAAATTGATCAAAGAAGAATAACCTCATCATTTTAATTCTGAAATCATGCAGTACCATTCGGGTTTCATCACCACATAACATTTTATTTATATTTCTATTTCATTATCAATCTTTAAGTGATAAGGTTGTAAGTTAACAATGGAATGTCCTTATAACAACCACCAAACCACTTGTTTGAATCTATGAATAAATCCATCTACATATATTAAATAAATGTATCTCACACACCACTTGGTTGAAATGTTAGGTTGTAACACTTCAACAAGTCCAAAAATGGCAGCAGTAGCCCACCTTACACCTGTTGTAATATCGAATGTCCTGTAATTATCCCCATGTGTAGTTTTCTAATCATTTAAACACCCATAATTATTTTTAGAACCCATTCAATTCTAGTGAAGATAACCCCACACACAACATTGCACCATTTTGAGTTTTGTATTAGAAACTTAATACTTATTGATTTCAGTGCACCACTTATAGTCTGAGAAATCATTTTTGATACAACTAATAGTGCATAACATGGTTTATTTTTAAAGTGCATTAACTTAGTTATCTTTTCACTATTGTAAACATGTTATTATATATGTTTACATTATAAAAAATGAATTAAGTTGAAGCTACATTTTCCATAATCCCAGGACAATGAATACTATAGTGTATCCTATTTTGTTGAAGAAAATAATGAACCCTTGCTAATCTAGGAAGCATTAAAATAACTTATTTTGAAGGAATATGAACATTCAATGTGATGTTACCTACCACAACACAATTTAGTCTACAAATCCAATGAGGGAAATATCCATGTAACATTTTATTGTGCATCACCAACATAGTAGGTAAAAATAAACTAGGGTTTGCTACTACAGATTATGCTATATTTAACACTATCATTTATTAGAACTAAAAAAAACACTAATGAAGGGGATACTTTTATCAATGCAAAAAAGTGATGATAAAAGGACAACCTTTTTCATCAATTTTTTATCATTGAAAAAGGGTACCATTTATAAAATATTTTATATATACATATTTATATATTCCTAAATATGATTTATATAATAATAAATATATATATTTATGTAGATACAATATATAAATATTTAATCATTTATACTTTTGTTTATAATATATTTAGATTAATATTATACAATTTACAATATATATATATATATATATATATTCATATTTAAAAATAAATATTTATATTCAAATTATATAATTTTTAATATGAATATATATTTATAATATATATATATTTATAATTATATGAGCATGTCATTATATATATTTATATATATATTTACAAACACACACTGATAAACATATAGACAATATATATATATATATATCTATTACAAAATATCATATGAACTATATAAATAAATATATAAATACATTAAATATGGTTTTTATATATTTATATTTATACTATATAATTTAAAATATGCATGTATTTATAATTATATGTGTGTTTTCATATATTTATACATAATTATGTATGATTATATATAAATCAATATATAAATATTTTAAAATATAAATATAAAAATAGAATTTATATTTAAAAGTATAATTAATATTAAAATAAAAAAATATTATCAATCTTATTTTATAGTTTATATATGTAATATATTAAAATTTCATTAAATAATTATATACTTATATAAATTATCATATATTTATTTAAGAAAATTTATATATATTGTCCTTGTGAATATATAAAAATTAATATATTTATATAATCATTAGATTTATGAAGTTAATCTTTAATTTGGTTTGAAAATCTCACGGTGCGACAAAGGAAACAAATGTGAAAAATAATGGGGGGGAGTAATATAGACACACACACATATAATATGTGTGTGTGTGTGTATGAATGTGTGTGTGTGTCTGTTTGTGTGTTTATATGTATATGTATGTATGCATATATATGTTTTTGCGTTCATGTATATCTGTATTTTTAGGTGTGTGTATGTTTGTGTATGTGTATTTATGAGTATATATGAGCATGCATGCATGAATTTATGTTTATATATGTGTATGTGTATATATATTTTTATGTATGTGTACGTTTGTGTGTGTTCATTTATGTATTTGTCTGTGTATTCATGTGTGTGTGTGTGACACCCACGTGTCACGATAGTGGTTATTTTGTGTTATTTTATATTATTTTGGGTCAATGTTCTGATCTTTTTTTGGTGTTTCATGGTCAGCCCACACTATTAGGAGTATCTATGTGACAACCATGCGAGGGTTATTGTCATGTGGAAATGGATTTTTTCATGATCACCAAAAGGTTTTCCCAACCATGCAAAGATTCCTAAGAGAACATGTGGATTAGTTAGTGCATAAGGGTAGGCCGCAATACTAGTGATCAGTTACCCCTAATCATGCAACCAAGATGTATTCTTCGCCCTAATTTTAATTTTCTTATGAAATTACCAAATTTCACACTTGAATTTTAAGGGATTTCTTCCCACTTCCCTCTTATCTTATTTATAATACCCCCAATAGCTCAAAAAAGATCTCTTCCCTTCCTCTTTAATCAGGGTGTCTTATTACCATATTTCAAGTGGTTTTGAGGTAAATATCTCTTATTATTACTCTAAAACATTTTCATCTCTTTTTCACTTCCATTTATCTTTGTTCTCTCTTTTCCATGAAAGGAAAAGTTACTTTGCAATCTAGGGTTTGGGATGATTCTAAATTAGTATTTTGGCCTCTTATGGCTTGTAGGGGAGGTTTCCTAACTTTTTTGGGTGGTTATTATTGAGGGATACACGTTCTATATTGGTTTCCACTTCATTGAGGTAGGCGTTTTTATAAAATTACATTATTTTTGAATTCAAAGTATTCTAAAGCTTTATAAATTTACTTTTTATAATATTATGGCTCTATGTGATGTGTATGTTATGTATAAAAATAGTTTACATGTATTTTGGGCATGGAATAAAGTGGTTCTTTGATGAATTTCTAGTGTTTCTTTGAAATAACCTTTTTATTCCATGAACCTTATGAAAATTCCTTAATTGATATTTATATTGATTCTGATGGAAATGAAGGGTTTTTTTTTTTTTTTTGATTTTGAATAATTTAAATACATATTTTAAAGTGGTTATTTGAAATTTAAATAGTGTAAGGGGTTTTAATGTATTTTAAAAGGATTTATAAAGTAGAATGTTAAGAAAAATAGGAAAGGGCTTGAAATCCCATGTTAATATTTTTTAAAGGCTTGATTTTAACTTTATAACAATGATTTTTTTTAGGATTTTGAGACCCTAATTGATTTCCCCTTATTTTTTTACTAGGTCATGTGTTATTTATATTTTTTTTATGGATGTAAGATGTTGAAAATGAGATTTTTCTATATGAGGGTGATGGAGGTGGGAGAGAGTTATTTATTATTCCTTGTGTATTGATCTTGGCTTGTTTATTCACTAACATTGTATGTTATTTAGTCATGGAAACCTAGATACTAAGTGTAGGATTATCATTTTTTTATACTAGTTTATACACATGCTTCCAGTATCCCCTATAGCAAGAATTAAATCATAGAGTAGAGTGCTATCATAATGATGCTGGTCTGGGATACTTAGATGGCTTGTGTGGGTGGATATAATATTGACCAATGTTTATTCCAACTTTGGTTCAATAATGTTTAGATGCACCTCACATTAAGACCTAGAGTAGACCCATGACACACTTATTGCTTGATTTGTGGTTTATATAGAGTATAATTATCTTATTCTTGGTTGTATTCCCTTTTTTAATGTATTTAATTAGTCACCTTATTCTTTTTTATATTCATTATGTATCTATTGAGTTTTGTTTCTAACCTTGTTGTGTGTATTTTCCTTTTTTTGGTATTTCCCTTTCGAAATGGTTTGCAATGACGTTTAGTGAAAACTATTTTGAATTAAAAGCTTTCATTTTGGATTTTCAAAGTAGTTTTAAAAAGAAAATATATTTTGAGTAAAGTTGGATTAGGTTGAGGGAATATTTTCAAAGTGGTTATTTTTAATTAAAGGAAAAAATAAATGAAATTTTATAAAATATTTTTGGAATTGATATTGGTCTTTATGTTCTTATGTTTGAAAAGATTATTTTCTAATTTTATTTCCAAACTAGCATTTATAATTTTCCTTATAAAAGGAATTGTTTTGAATCAATGAGTGTAGACCTGCAAGTATGTATATCTCACACACATATATTATTAGTTCTAGGTTTTATATTATTTAAGGTTTTATCCTTTGGTTTGATGATGGATAAGTTGGTAAGTGGTAAGAAACCAGAGGTTGTATTGAGTGGACTTCATGATTGGTTTGAGGGAGTTTTCTTTTTGGTTATCATTTCATCAGCCAACATGGCCTACTGTGTGTTTGATTATGCTTATACTATGTATCTTATATGTGATATGTTTGTATTTATTTTGGAAGGATGTTTGTTTTAACAATCTCATTTGGTTCATTTACTTATTTTCTTTTACTAATTTGATGTTCCATGGGTGTACGAAGTAAAGATAGACTATGATTTATTAGCGATAATTGAGCCCCTATATTGGAATCTAATCTGAGGGTGAAATATATTTCCAATGGTAGTTTCCCTGATTCCCATGATCTATTTTACAGCCTCTAAGGATCTAAATTGACTTTTGAGACCTGTGGCATGCTAATTATGGTGTCAATTTAGGTGGTAGCCTGAGATCATTCATTACAATTGGTATTAGAGCCCAAGATCTTGGAAATATTCCTAGGTTATTAAGTAACCATCATATTATTTGTGATGATTCATAGTAGAAATGAGATTGGGGTTATCAAGACTTTATAGTTATGGGATGGGAGAGTCTAGATATATCTTTCTCATCTTGAGGCTCAAATTTCTAGGGGTATTTAGGTTTTTAATTATGGATTTTAGTTCATTTTTTTGGGTTTTTGATTTAAATTGATGTGGAATTGTAATATTTTGATCCCATTTTAGTATGATAGGAATCTTAGTGACCACTCATGGGTTTTGGGGTGGGATTGAGTGGAGGACTTGAGTTACACAATTACCTCACATGGTCTGGATTAAAATGTGGATCCTTGCTCTTTGGTCTATAACCTCCATAGATCCTATTTAATGGTTAGACCAAGGTTTCCCAACCCATGTAGCTAAACATTGTACAACTATTTTTCTTCCCCAATTATGTTCTTGTGGCTCCTCTTGATTCTAGACTGCTCCAAAATTTATTTTCACTTGCTGGAGAATAATTAAAGAAGGTCTTGAAAATATTTTGATATTGTTAGAATGGATTTTGAATGATTTATTTCATTGTAATTTGTTTGTGTTTGGGTTTTAAGGGTTAATTTGGTTGAAAATTAAGAGTATTATAAAATTCTTCATTTAAAAATTTGGTTTCAATGGGGTTGAAAAATAATTTTCCCCTGGTTTTCATTGAATTATTTAATAAGTGATTTTTTTCAATGTGGTGTTTGGAAAGTAAAATATTTGAGAGAAAAATGGGTTTTTAAATATATTCTTGAATGTAAATTAAATTAATTTACAAATGGTTTTAAATAATAATCAAATTCTGAAATATATTCATTGAGTTCTAAAAGTGGGATGTTCCAAATTATTCCTCTATTGTATTCTTGAAAGTGATCAATTTCAAAATGAAATTTTGAAAAAAAATGGTATGAAAAAGTGGTTTTGTTTTGAGGAATGTGGATGTTTTATATGATATGTTTTTTTGGTGATATGTGTTTCGCCAATGCTGGTTTATTTTAAAATATGGGTTTTACTTTTTTTTCAAGTGCATTCTGTAGTGGAGTGTATTTCCAAAATAACATGGTATATGTCAATGATTTTGAAAGAAACAATTTCTTTTATGATATGGAATATATGTGTGTTGTTCTTGTGAATTATGTTTTTGGATTCAGTCCCTAGAGTAAATGAGATTATTTAATACTTGTTAGATCAATATTCATCCTCTTTATATAGTGATCAAGGATTAACTAAAATGGTGAGGTAATCTGAAAGGATTGAAGGAATCATCAATTCTATCAAAACACAAAATGTTACATAGGTGAGAGATATCATGAGTATTCTTTTTGATCTAATTGTAGTGGGAATATATGGAACCTTCTCATCCTTAAAAAGAAATTTCACAGAGTTACTTTAATATGAAGTTTATCTAGTGGTTCTTTTTATAGGCTTTTAATGTAGAGAGATATCTTGAGTTCATAAGCATTCATCAAGGAGACCAGTCTTTGGGAGAGTACACCGATCACTTCTCGGAGTTGATCGCCTTTTCTATGGAGCTGCATTACTACAAAATATGCTTTTAACAGTGCCGACCTTTATCAATGCTAACATAAAGTACTGATAATGGATATCTTTTATGAGTTCTATATAAAAGCAATAATAAAGGTTACCTTTCATCAACGATTTATTTTTATTGATGATAAAGGTTATACTCTATCTGTGATTTTTTAGAACTGATAAAGGTCCTAAATAAAATGAAATAATTAAACAAATAAAAATTAAAAAAAACTATTAAAATTTTTGTTAATCAAATAATTATAAATAAAAATGAATAAATTGAATATACATATATATTAATTATAAATATTAATAAATAATATATATTAAATAAATAGATATTTAAAATGAATAAAATTAAATAATTAAATAAATAAAAATTAAAAATGAGTAAATTAAGAAAATTTTTAAACATTTTATTAATTAAATAATTATGGATAAAAATGAATAAATTTAATATAAATATACATATATACATATATATTATAAATATTAATAAATAGTATATATTAAATATAGATATATAAATTGAATAATTTGTAATAATTAAACAAAAAATAAAAAATGAACAAATTCTAATAATTAAAAAAAATAAAGATGTATAAATCACAAAATAATTAAAAAAATTATTAATGAAAAAATTATTAATAAAAATGAATAAGTTCAAGACACACACACACACACACACATTAATTATAAATAGTAATAAATAATATATATTTATTATAAATATATAGAAAATGAATAAAATGAAAAATTATAAAAATATATTAATGTATTATTTATTTTTAATATTGTTTTTTTTCAATTTAACATATATCAAATGTGTGTTACATAGATTTTACATACATATACATAATTAATACATTTTATATATACAACACACACACATAAACATTTATGGAATAAATGATATAGAGAAACACACACAAAATATTTATGTAGTTTATTTAAATATTACTATATTTTAGAATTTCATTACAACATGATACATTTAATATATTAGTTTTTTAATTAATCATTATTATTTATTTATTTTTAATATTATTATAGTTACTATTTATTCATTTTTATTATTTATTATTTTGATTTTTTTTTTAAATTTAATCATTTTCTGTTATTTATATATATATATTTATTTAAAATGATTGAGTATTTTAAAAATTTATTCATCTTGAGTTCAATATATATCCATATTTTCTAATAATTTATACTTAATTATTAAAATGTATCCATTTTTTCAATATTTTTGATGTGAACTCATTTTTAATTATTCAATTTCACTCATTTTTAAAATGCATGTATTTAATATTATATATTCATTCATAATGTTAAAAATATATTTGTAAATTCATATTTATAATATTTATATATTTATATATTTATAATTATTAAAAATAAATTTTATATTTTAAAAAGAGTATTTATATAATTATAAATAAATAATTATATACATTTAAAAATTTATAAAATTAAAATAAATTTATTTAGATAATGATTACACTATATTTATATTTATATTTAATTATTATATAAATATAAATATAAATATATATATATATATATATATAAGTTGAGGTCAAAGAATCTGTTTATTCATGGAAAGGGGCTACATTATAAAGAAAAGTAGATAAAATGCAATGTAGAGATGTACTTGGCGAGACTCAAACTCGAGACCATGTCGACACCCATAGGGGAAGCTACCACTAAGCTACACCTTGGGATACATATATATATATAATTATAAAAATATATATAATGATATAAATATATAAATATTTTTTTAAATGTTTTCATATATTTCTAAATAAATAATTATATATTTTAATAATTATAAAATTATAATAAATATATTTAATATATATAATTATATAAATAGATATAATGATATATTCAATCAAATAAACTCATAGTCAGAGTGGGAGTCTGCTGATGAAGTTGGAGATTCTGATCGTGATTCTGATCATGATTATGATGACTCTTTATTTGTAGTTCTTCTTTATAGATGAGGACTTGACTCTTTATTTGACCTCATCTAAATTTTATTTTTTTTGATTTATTTCTCTTTAAAGTTTAATAAATGGCCAGAAGTTTCACCTTCTTACTAGACCATTTTCATTATATAATGATATAAATATATTTATAATTATAAATTATATAAAATATATTAAAATAATGAATATATTTACTATATACATATAATGATATAAATATATTTATAATTATAGATAAATAATTATAAATATATTTATAAATGTATAAATAAAAAATATAAAATTTTAAAAAAGTATTAATGTAATTATAAATAAATAATTATATACATAAATAATTTTATAATTATAATAAACAAATATATAATTATATAAATAATTTTTTTAAAAAATATTTATAATTATAATTATAAATCATTTATCAATGATAAAGTCTTATCATTGATAAATACCCCTTTTATCATCATTTCTTTAGCTCTGATAAAGATGCCTTTTTCAATGCTTATCAATTTAGCTCTAATAAAAGGTATATTTATCTGTGCTTTTTTGTAAAGGCTAATAAAAGTGCCTTTAGTCTATTTAAAATAACCATAACCATGACTGATTCAGTTATGATTCTCAAGATCTCATGGAACACCTCGATAGTTGGTTCTCCTTCTCTACATTGTCTCAGACGAATTGAGGCTGGAATCCAAGGTATGCTATTTTCTCCTTTTCCCTCTCCTGTTGACTGAATATTTGGAATTCAAGGATTTCGTTTTTGTACTGTTCTCAACCATGAATAACCTTACTTCTTCACTGGACAACAATTATTCCTTATGATTCACAACTTTGGTATTTTATTCATGGGCTTCAAACCTTCCTATAGAGGTTTTCCCATTTCTCATAGTCTAATTGGAAGTCAAAAATAATGACCAATATGGCATGATCCATTCACACTACCCATTTTTACATAACATAACCTTTATCCAGTAGGATTTACCTTTAGACAACACCATCCTAGTTTACTTATCTTAGGTTCATTTTGATGATGGTTATCCTCAATGTAAATTAGTTTGGTTTATTGGATTACACTATTCTTATGTTCTTTGTAGTAAAACCATTGAATTTTGTGTGGTGTTCTAAGTGATTTTTTGATTTTATATACTATATAGAGTGGTATTTTGATGTCCCTTAAATATTAATGCACAATATTACCTCATATATCATACATTCACAAATTCTTAGTTTCATTAGGAGTGCTAATCGGGTCCATCGAACAACATATTTGACATATGGAAAGTTGTATATTTTTTTCACCATGTCCATTATTATTTGATATCTAATGTGACTCTATAATTTTTTTTATATCCCTACACAAATGGTACCAATCTATAAATTCTATTTTTATATTAAGATAATTAAATAATATGCCATCATAATATACAATTTTATGGATAACTAGAGATTCATAGAAATATTGTTTAAAAAAATGAAACTATATATTATTATAAAATGGTAGATAATAATGTTAGAGGTGTACCATGAATGATTTATGTATTTCAAATCTTATATTCCAATATATTTATTCTTCTTTTTCATGATAATTGAGGATTTTATATTTATCTTGGTCTAATGTGTAGAGGTAAAATATTTATTACAAGATGTTTTCTTAAATTACTTCAGCTCTATCAATTATACTTCAACCGTTTAGAATTATACTCTAAATAAATTAAAATATTCTATATTCTTATTCAAATAAAGGGAATAAAATTATAATAACATTATCATACTATAATAAATAAATAATTAAAATTATAATATCCATTGAGTTAATACAATGGCCCATAATAAATTGATAAAATGATCCACTGAAAAACATTATTTATTTTCTCTTAACGATTTTAATTTAAATTTGTTTATTATTGTGTGGATTTTAATGTCACACATGATTTTGGTTACTGTTTATAATATGGGATATATTAAGTACTGACATGTGTTTTGGAAGTAAATTATTTACTACTTTATAAATATATATTTGAAATACATGAATTTCACATTGGATGTGTTGTTTGGATTGTTTCTTCTCATTCCAACCATTTCATAAAATAGAAAAGAATATGTCAAAACATAATTGGTACATATTTATATCTAAAATTGAAATTTTAACCTTTCTATTAGACCATATATGTGAGGGTTAATATTCATTATATTTTTAGTAATGTTTTTTTACTGGTGTTAATTATTATGACATACTATAAATTAGTTGAAATGATTGATTTATGGATTTATTTATATAATTTATTATTAATTTGTTATTTTTAGTAACTATATTATGTGAGTAATGTTGTGATTATGGTTGTGGAAAATATTATATAGATTATAGGGAGTATAATTTTATTAGTAAATGACCTCATTGGGGGACTTGTAATAGTTTTTTTTCATATTTGGAATGGTAAGAGAAATAAACAAAATAAAAAATTTAGTAACCATATAAATTATAAATTTTCTATCAATTAGAATGTTGAATCTATTTTTTTGGATACATGATACTATTTTGAATATATACTCGCATTTGTTTTTATTGTCTAATGATTTCCTTTCGAATCCGTGTATCATGGAGGATGTGAGAATTGTAGACTGAGAAGTAGAATTGATGAATAATTTTGGTGACTGAGGATTGGAAATAATCATGAAATTATGGTAGTTAATTTTTATTCTCATATTTGTATAGATTTTGAATTTTTTCTAGATATTCCATTCTGGAATGAGTGAATAATTCATGATAATTCTATATAATTATTTTAATTTTAGATCGTATATAAGTTATTATGAATTTTATATTGATGATAAATCTATTGAAAGTGAATTAATGGGATAAATAATAATTAATACATGGTTTATTATATTAGGGGATGTTAAAATGGTTCAAAATTAGTGTAAAAATTAATTTAAATTATAACAAATGTTATTTATCTTCATTTAATTATAGTGGATTAATGGTAGACATTGATATTATGATAGTGGATTTTTGGAAATATTTATAGAATAGGGAATATGACGATATTTTTGAAACATTAGAATGTGAGTTACTATATACATGTTAGTGATTCACCGAGGAATGGGGTAAGGGTGATGAAACATTTGTGTTGTTGTTTATTCTTAGTTATGTTTTTTCAGTAGTTAGGTTCAACTAATTTATTATGGCACCCATTAAGTGGTTCGTTCCTAAGGGAACCAATTATGTTAAGACTTCCCCATATTTAAAATGCACTTCCTAAGAGAAATAGATATGTTAAACCAATTTCATTATTTAGATGCAATAAGTACATGTGATAGTTATACTTGAGGGATAGCCTTGGATGCTAGGGGTCCGAGGTCCCATCTCATGGAACCTCTGATGTGGTTATTTACATAGTGTAATAAATAAATATTTATCCTCCTATGATTCAAATTTAATCCTCTTATTAGTGAAATGATTCGAATTTTATCGAACAAGAATGGTATAAACTTATGGTATGATAATATAATTTACTAGTATGAAATGAAGTTAGTACATTTGATTATCATGGTGTCCTGGTTAGTACACAATGACTTGACTTACATGTGTATTTTTAGTGTTACTACTTTGAAAATATACTCAAATATATTCATTGTTGTATATTTTAGGTTCCCTATTAGTATTTACTTGTTTATTTTTATAATCACAACCTATACATGAGACTAAATGGATATAGACACTACTACAAAATAGGACTTTAACAATGATAAAAATGGCCTTTATCAGAGATAGAAAAACATTAACTGACAGAGAGAGATTAAAAACCATAGTCTTTTATCAGAGATAAAAAACATTTATAAAGGATTAATTTATCATCTCTTTTAAAAGGACTAATAAATTACAACATTTATGAGTGCTTTTATTTAGTTCTGAAATGCTATACCTTTTTCGGTGTTTCTACAAGTGCTAATTAAGGGGCATGTTGTAGTGTGTTGTAACAGCACACTGCAAAACCAAGAAAACAAAAAAAATCAGAAAAATTAAGTAGAAATATAGAATTTAGATGAAATAAAATTTATAATCCAAATAAAAGAAAAAATAAACTATATTATATAAATTTCAAATATTGGTTTATAAAATTACTTAATTAGAAATTATTACATACATTAAAAAACATCAATGTTTCTTTGTCTCGATACTAACCCCTGCTCAAGAAAAAAACTCACCTATATAAGCAAATAATTTTTATGTAAAAAGTAATTAAAATAATAATATAAAGTGTAACTTTTAAACTAATATTTGTGTTATTCCAAGAAAACTGTTTATCAGATTGAGTTGTGGTTGATTCTTGCATGTCACACCATTTTTTATTCGTCTTTAAGAATTATCTATAGTAAAATTAACTAAATAAGTATAATAAATAAATGATAAGGAAATTATTAATGTAATGGTATATAAAATGATGTTAAAACAATCTAGGATCATTTTCTATGTTTTGGGGATGTGATGCGTGATTTAAACTAAAATGACATTTATATATTGAAAAGACACACTTGGAGCCATACTGGTCACACCATGAGTCAGATCAAGGTGTGTATGATTCCTACACCTCTCAAATGACTTATAGATTATTTTTATAAAGTATTAAGAAACCCCAAATGTGTTTTATCAATTTTGAGTACATCACTTGTTTTTTTAATAAAATGTCATTTTAAAATAAAAACATGCAATTTGAATCATATCGATCACATAATGTGTCAGTTTGATATGAGAATGATTACTAAACATCAAAAATGACTTTTGATTTTATATCCTAAATTATAAAGATAATCAATGTGTTTTTTCTTAGTTTCCAGTGATTAAAAGTTTTTGAACTAAAATTTTGATTTTAAAAAGATAATGGACACATTGAATCATACCGATCACACCAATCATCAGATTGAGGTGTGGCTAATTTACACACATACCCAATGACTTATAGACTATTTTACTAAAGTATCAAAACAATTCAAATTATTTTACTCAGTTTTGAGTAGGTGAGTTGTCCTTTCCACTAAAATTGATGTCAAGTTTAAATAAATTGATTCACTTGGGGTTATACCAGTAACAATGTATATTGGATTGAACATAGACTTATTCATACACATCCTAAATGACTTGTGGATAATTTTAATAATGTATAAAAAAAATTGAATATTTTTTACTAGGTTTTAGTACATCACTTGTATTTTTTACTAAAATGACATTTTAAACTGGAAACATGCACTTGGACTCATACTAATCACATAATTTATCATATTGATGTGAGACCAATTAATACATGTCAAAAATTATATATGAATTGATTTCAGAAATTATAAACAAAATCCAGGTGTGTTTTTTTTCAGTTTTCAGTGAGTGACAATTTTTGAACTAAAATGTAATTTTTAAACTGATAATGGAGATTTTGAGTCATACCGGTCACATCATTCATCAAATTGAGGTAAATTTGATTATTACACATCCCAAATTATCTATTGATAATTTTTCTAAATTATTAAAACAATATGAATTTAGTTTCTTGGTTTTGAGTAGGTCAGTTTTCCTTTTTACTAAAATTGATTTCAATTAAAAATAAAAAGATGCACTTTGAGTTATAATAGTCACACCATGTTTAAGATTGAGTATTGGATGATTTATAAACATCTCAAATGACACATGGATCATTTTTTAAAGTACTGAAATAATATGAATGATCTTTTTTATTTTTGAGTACATCACTTGTCTTTTCTACTAAAATGTCAATTTAAACTAGAAACACACACTTTGAATCATATCGATCACATCATGTGTCATTTTTATGTGAGACTAATTCCTAAATGTCAAAAATTATTTATGAATCTATGTAGAAATTATCAAGAAAATATGAGTGTGTTTTGTTGGTTTTCAATGAGTGATAGTTTTTGAAATAAAATGTCATTTTTAAACTGATAATAGACACTTTTGAGTCATACCAGTCACACCGTGCATCAGATTGATGTGAGGATGATTCCTAAACATCGAAAATTACATATGGATTGTTTTCTTAGAGTATTAAAATAATCTAAATGATTTTTCTTAGTTTTGAGTAGGTTAATTGTTCTTTCTACTAAAATTGATATCAATTTTAAATAAAAAGATGCACTTAGAGTCATATCAGTCACATCAAGCATTAGATTGAGGTGAGGTTGATTATTACACATAGAAAATAAGTTATGTATTGTTTTCATAATGTATAAAAATAAAACAATTTCATTTGATTGTTTTTTCGCATGTCACTTGTATTTTTTACTAAAATGTCATTTTAAACTGGAAAAACACACTTTGACTCATATTGATCACATTACGTGTCGGTTTTACATGAGATTGATTCCTACATGTCAAAAAATGAATTATAAATAGGTTTTATAAATTATCAAGACAATATGATTATTTTTTCTTGGTTTTTAGTGAGTGAAACCTTTTGAACAAAAATGTCAATTTTAAACTAATAACAGACACATTGAGTAATACCAGGAACATCATGTATCTAATTGAGGTTTGGATAATTTATAGATGTAAAAGAATGGATTATATATTTTTTACCTTAATTATAAAAACAACTTAAATGAATTTGGTCACTTTTAAGTTGGTTAGTTATCTTTTATACTAAAATGGATGTTAATATTAAATAAAAAGTCACTCTTTGAGTGATATCATTCACACCATGTATTTGATTAGGGTTATAATGATTTATACACATACCAAATATATTAAGTATTTTTTAATAAATTTTCCAAGAAATATGAAGGCGTTTTCCCATTTTTGATTATATCACTTTTCTTTTTTATTAAAATATCATTTTAAACTGGAAACATGCACTTTGTATCATACTGATCAAATCATTTATCATTTTAACATGAGATTGATTCCTACACATGAAAAATGATTTATGAATATATTTCCTAAATTATCAAGAAAATATGAGCTTATTTTCTTAGTTTTCATTGAGTGACACTTTTTGTACTAAAATGTTGATTTTAAACTGATAATGAACACTTTGAGTCATACCAGACACATCGTGTATCAGATTGAGGAGAGTCCAATTACTAAATGTCAAAAATGACTTATGAATACTTTTCATAAAGTATCTTTAGAGACCCAAACTTGACGTACATGGAAATTAAATTACTTTTGTAGAATAATTAATATATAACAAAAAATAACACCCAAGTAATGTAATAGTTTAGTGTCTTTGGAAACTCGGAACATAATCTTCTAATCACGGTGAAAGATCATCAACATCTCCCATAAATATCTTCCACTTTTTTTTCATACCTAAAACCAATCTTTATGTCTTGGGGAAAATAAAACTTATAAAGGGAGAGCTCAAATGTTTATTAAGGGTATTCATGGAGAAAATAAAACAAACCATATACATTTGAACATAAAAGCATGAACATAAAGTTTAAACATCAATATCTTGAGTTGTGAAATACATCTTAGAGTACGTAAGGCATAGATCATAAAGAAACATTAATCATGATAAAATAGAATGGGAATAAAATATGTAATTTTTTCAAACCATTAATCACATTATATGATTTCCATATTAGCCAAGGCATTGCTGCCAAGACCATCATAGTGGACAAAGTTCCTTACTGAATCGAGTTCACTCCTCGTTCCATTCCTGTATCACTGAACCGAATTAACTTTCCATTACAGCCATGTCTATCTCATGAGATATAAATCTTTACCCAATGCATTGGAGGTAGATATAGGTCCCACCCATATCATAATAAAATCATTATTTCGTGTGCCACAAAATAAACATATATCATTCATAATAACCCAACGAATAAAATGGGTTTCTTAAACATCATTCCATCATAAAATAATCCATATAAAAGAAATGGATATCATTTCATCATAATAAAAATCAAACCATGTAAATAATAGATACATTATACTTGAAAAATAAACATACTAAATAATTTCATCTTATATGGAAAATAGTTTTGATAATACACTTGTAATAAATTCTTGAGGAAAATATCCATTCCTCTTCAAAATAATTTTCTTTTCTCAAAATGCCATGAAATTTTAAAATAAAAGGATTTTGTTGAAAATAATAAATAAATTTTGTAGAGGGATATTCATTGAAATAAGTCATTATGAAACTGTAAAAATCCATTCACGCCGTATATGTTAAAAAAAACATTCTTCTCATACTTTTTCCAGAAAAGTCAAAAAGTACCTTATATGGTAAACAAAGGAAAGATTCCTTCCATAGAGTGTGGTAAAAAGTAAAAAAGGGTAAAAATTACTTTAAACGTTCATGTAATTATATTAAACATTTTATGAAAACATTTTTAGAAAACATGGACATGGATGATAAACATAACCCCAGTAAATACTTACGTATAAGCAATCTCGGATAAAAATGAGATTTGCAAAATTATCCCTTACCTTAGGTCCAATTTCTTCCGTACGTGTCTGAAACACCTCTATAGTGGGTTTAAACATATTATTAACTTGTATAATAACCATAATAATACTTATGATATCATATATGATTCACTTATGACTTTATATTACCCGTTCTTTTGTGAATTCCATGATAAAGCAGCATTTTGGGTAAAATCATTTCATTTATCGTACGTGTTTGGACTTTTTGTTCTTGATATTATTACCTATATCCTTATTTACATAATTCCAGAATGTAAAACATGATTTAGAAATAATATATATTTAGAATATAAATATATATATGATAGATAGATAAATGGAAATGAAATACATCATTCATGGAGACGGTAGGCCATACGTACGCATGAACACTATTTTTGTTTCCTTATTAAATTTAATGGAAGTAAATGAAATATATATATACAAAAATCCAGTAGCATTATTATGTCATATGTTTCATGATTTCCTATAATATAAACATTATAATTATTCTTGAATGGTTAACATGGAGAATGAATCTCATTACATCCAGGAGAGGGTAGTCTGTACGTACGCACGAGAGACAATATCATTCTTTTGATATTAAAATCGTATATAATTGGATGGTATATAATATATAAAGAATCATAATAATGTTATATTTATTATTTATATCATTTATACTCATTATTATACCCATCCAAATGATGAAATGTTTGAATAACAAACTACACCACAACGTGGAGATGGTAAGCCGTACGTACGCACGTGTGGTGACTTTTTCATTCATAGTATAGATAAAATAACTAATATGGTTGTACCATTTTTATAATAACATCAAAATATATAGAAGATACTGGAGTTATTATTTTATAATGTAAACAACAAAGAAGGAGGAAGTGGAAGAAGAAAGGAACTTGAAATAGGTGGTGAGATATTTACCTCTTCTTCAGGTTCTTCCTTTTGATTTGATCAAAAGGGCCTCTTAGGATGGATTTATGACTAAATTAAGGCCAATAGAATGAATATAAGACAGTTTATAGGATATTTTGGCAGGTTTTGGAAGATCCAAATGGATTGGGAGAAGTGAATTCGAGAGAAGAGGGAGTGCCCTTTTATAAGAGAGGTGAGGGGAACCATATGAAAAACTTAAAATATTATTTTATAATAAAGTAATATTCGGTTTATAATGGCTCCAAATTGACATATTTAGAGGTTAGGGTGGGTATGGGTCTAAATAATTTCAACCAATAAGTTTTATACAAGTTTAGGTTACCATTTTAACCTTATCATTTAGATTTATCTCTAAGATAAATAATTTAACTTTTACTCTGTCTTCTTGTATTCTTACACTATATGTCTAATAAACTTACTATAAACTGCCAGTATAACCCCAATTGGTTCATTAATTTCATATATATTATTATATAAGTCTTTTGGCTTAAAATTAAATTTTTAGGACCATTATATCAATTAATAATATAATATATTATTTTAAAACTCTTTTATTTCAATTTTGACACTATTTGGTATTTTGTTTTTTCTAAATTTATAACAGCATTATTACTTCGAAAAAAATTCATATAAAAACCCTAATATGTTATGTTAACCTTTAAAATTATTTTAATTCATAAAATGTCTAAAATTACATTTATTTGGGTATTTATAATATCAATTATGTTAATATTTCATTAATAAGGTAATCACTGCATCATCATTGTGTCATAAATAAATTAAATTATTTAAGGTATAGAAAATATAAATAAAATACCATTATGTAGGAAATATTTTTATCTTTCTAATGAATATTTTTAGTCCAATATATCTTATGTATAACCCTATATTAAAAATGTTTTAATTATTAAACTTTGATTTTAACTATTTTAACTCTTCTTCAAATAAAATAATAATAAATGTCATAATCTAATCCAAGTGTACCTAAAGGGTAATATTTTATTACTAAGGTTGTTTTTGGTCGATTTAAACTTATCCAATATAATTAGGACATGTGTTAGGGTTATAATAATATCATTTTTACACTTAATTAACCTATTTACTTTTAACCATGGTAAATAAAAGTAAAATTTACTATTCAACAAAAATTATTTTTATCTTTTTGAACCACATTTTACTCCTTGATTTTAATAGTGTCTCTTGGGTTTTTGAAATTCCACTCACAAAAGCAGTAAAATTATGTTTTATGTAAATTTGGAAATTCTCCTAGGAGGTGGGTAAAAGACGGTAAAAAGTTCAATAAAATTTTTATATATCTAAAATTATTATAAAATGACTCCGATGAATTACATTGAACTTATATAGGTATTATGTATCTATTTTGACCTAAATAAATTTAAATATAATAAATGATTATTCAAATAAAAAGCCAGTTTTAACCAATAACTCAACGTATTTCACTATTCATCAAAAAATGAAAGATTTCAGAAAAATACCAAAAATTCACCCTAGGATAATTTCGATATTCTGAATCCAAAAAAGAATTCCATTTTGAAAAATAAAATTTATAAAATTTCAAAAAGTTGGTATTATTATTCATAACAGCTAGTTCATAATAATATTATAATAATATCTCGTTTAGTGAAACTTGGTATTGCATACAACACAAGCTATTGAGGAATGTTGCTGTGGAGTGAAACATAAGCCTAGAATAGTGTTTGAGTATACTACAAGCTAATATAGAGTTGCGTATAGCGCAAACTAATCTTGGTGTAGCATACAATACAAGACATTATAGAAATTAAAAAAAAATTCTCATAAAATATCGAGGTGTTACATTCTACCCCCCTTAAAATGAATTTCTCCCTCAAAATTCATCGAGGTTATAAATCAATTACTACTTTAATGTTTCATTCCTAGAAATCCACATCATAAAATGGAATACCAAAACTTAATTTTAAAAACTAAAGTATGAAACGTAACGGTTACCCAAATTAACTCATCATTGGGTTTCCACATAGGAGAACATAGGTAAAAATATGGATATGGAAGAGAAATCTAACTATCATGTTATGATGGAGAGTGGTAGAGAACATGGGTATGAAAAATCCAAAAAACACAAAGCCATAAATTTGTGATGATCTAAGGTACCGTCTTGGACAACGTTTTTGGTTTTCAAGACCATTTCCCTAATGTTGAAGAATAAAAAGAAATACTTACTTGATTTTCGTACAATATCACTGTTGTTTGTGCCTTGAAAAATTTCCCCTTCATCTCTTAAAGATATGAAGTTGAATTTGTCTTCTGTGAAGTGTTAGAAAATTATGTGATAGAATAAAAGGTCATTCCATCTGTCCAGGTATATGATTCCAAAAATGGACTTATACTTCATCTATCATACCGCTTAATAAATAAACTAGTTTCTACTAACCAGGGACTTCCTGTAGGCCAGAGGTAGGCGATAAAGGCCAGTCACATTTCAGTTGTAGGTTTGATTCCTGCAACCTTGTCCTACGCGAATGGTTTTCGCTCGTCCTGCAAGTTGTCCCTTTGTCTAAAACTACATTATTATAACATTACTGGAATAATATCGTGAAATTTCTTTCCTTAAACAATACTATCTTATGCTTAACTTAATTCATTCCAATATTTAGGCTTATCCAAAATACTTTGGTCCAATCTCATAGTATAAAGAAAATGATTACTTGAAAGGTCACATAACAAGCACATGAATACCATCAAGAACTTGTTTTTAAGCCACTAAAGAATCGATCAACTTTACATTCAGGTTGGATGATAAATCCAGATTCATACCTTTCATGCCTTGTAAAATTTGCGTGATATATACCAACATATTCATCATCCTTTTTATTAAGCTCAAGGAACTCCTTCTCCAACTTTGTTTGAGGAATATGAGGGAAGTACTTATTTAAAAACAAGTTCTTGAACTCATCCCATTCCATGGATTCAATTTCATCTTGTGGCCTTGTATTCTAAATTAGAGTCCACCACTGGTCCGCTTCCCCTTCTAAATGGTAAACAGCTAAAATGACTTTTTCGTGTTCTGAACAGCGAAGTAAGGAAAATATCTTTTCAACGGTACTAATCCATTGTTCAACAATAAGTGGATCAGAAGACCCATTCAAAGAAGGTGGATGTTTCCTAATGAAAGATTCAATAGAATATTGTTCCTTTTTCTGCTCATTTGGAAGTCCAGAATGATTCATAACTTGTGTAAGTATAACAATAAGATTTTGCACTATATATCCCACAACATTGGTTTGTTTAGGAGGACAATCATTGCATTTTCCATTACATTGATCAACACGGTTCCTTCGGGTTTCAACCATCATCTAAAACCCAAAAAGAATAGTGTGAGGAAAAAATCATGATAGGGAAAAAACATAATAAGGGGGGGGGGGGGGGGTGGGGTACGTTGAATATATAACATCTTATGTTTAATTCTTAGATCATTACCGTAATTCTAGGACTATTACCTATATGTATAATTAACCTTAGGGACATCCCTAGAAATACCTTATAAATATCTCTAAGGATCTCACTAAATGTTTCGCATCCAAGTTTCCAAATATTGACTAAACTTTCCTCTGATACAAACTGTAGAGACCCAAGATTGACATACATGGACATTGCATTACTTTTGCAGAATACTTAATACATAAAAAATAATAATACCCAAGGACCATAATATTTTAGTGTCTTTGGAAATCAAAATATAATCTTCTAATCATGGTGAAAGATCTTTAACATCTCCCATAAAGATATTTCACTTTTGTTTTCTTACATAAAACCTTTCTTTATGTCATGGGGACATTAAAACATATAAAGGGTGAGCTCAAATTCTCATTAAAGGAAAGCATAGAGAAAATAAAACAGACCATATACATTTGAGCATATAAAGATGAACATAAAGTTTAAACATCAATATCTTGAGTTGTGAAATAAATATTGGAGTACGTAAGGCATAGATCATAAAGGAATATTAATCATGATAAAATAGCATGGGAATAAAACATGTAATTATGGAAAACCATTAATCACATGATATGATTTCTATAGTAGCCAAGGCATTTCTTCCAGGACCATCATAATGGACAAAGTCCCTTACTGAATCGAGTTCACTCCTCATTCCAGTGCTGTATCACTGAACAAAATTAACTTTCCATTACAGACATGTCTATCTCATGAGATATAAATCCTTACCCAATGAACTAGAGGGAGATATAGGTCCCACCCATCTCATAAGGAAACCATTCTTTTGTGTGCCACAAAATAAACATACATCATTCATAATAACCCAACGAATAAAATGGGTTTCATAAACATCATCCCATCATAACATAATCCATATAAAATAAATGGATATCATTTAATCATAAGAAAAATCAAACAATGTAAATAATAGATACATTATACTTGAAACATAACCATACTAAATAATGTCATCTTAGATGAAAAATATTTTTGATAAAACAGTTGTAATGAATTCTTGAAGAAAATATCCTTTCTTCATCAACATCATTTCCTTTTCTCAAAATGCCATAAAATTTTAAAATAAAAGGATTTAATTGAAAATAATCATGAAATTTTGTAGAGTAAGATTCATTTAAATAAGTCGTTATGAAACTATAATAATCCATTCAAGCCTTATAAGTTAAAAAAACATTCTTCTCGTACTTTTTACAGAGAAGTCAAAAAGTACCTTATATAGTAACCAAAGGAAAGATTCCTTCCATACAGTGTGGTAAAAAGTAAACAATGGGTAAAAATGACTTTAAACATACATGGAAGAATAGTAAAAATTTTATGAAAACCTTTTTAGAAAACATGGACATGGATGATAAACATAACTCCAGTAAATACTTACGTATAAGCAATCTCAGATAAAAATGAGATTTGTAAAATTGTCCCTTAACTTAGGTCCAATTTCTTCCTTACGTGTCCGAAAATCCTTTATAGTGGGTTTAAACATATTATTAACTTTTAACATAACCATAATAATATTTATGATATCATATATGATTCACTTATGACTTTATATTACCTATTCTTTTGTAAATTCCAAGTTAAAGCAGCGTTTTGGGTAAAATCATTTCATTTATCGTACGTGTTTGGACTTTTTATTCTTGATATTATTACTTATATCCTGATTGAATTAATTCCATAATGTAAAACATTATATAGATATAATATATATTCGGCATATAAATATATATGATAGATCGATAAATGGAAATGAAATACACCGTTCAGAGAGACGGTAGGCCGTACGTACGCATGAACGCTGTTTTCATTTCCTTATTAAATTTAATGGAAGTAAATGTCATATATATATACGTAAATATAGTGTCATTATTAGGTCATATGTTTCATGATTTATTATTATATATACTTCATAATCATTCTTGAATGGTTAACATGGAGAATGAATCTCATCGCATCATGGAGAGGGTAGTCCGTACGTACACACGAGTGAAAATATCATTTTTTTGATATTAAAATTGTATATAATTGGATGGTATATCATATATAAAGAATCATCACAATTTCATATTTATTATTTATATCATTTATACTCATTATTATACCAGTCCAAATGATTTAATGTTTGAATAACAAACTACACCACGACGTGGAGACGGTAAGCCATACGTACGCACGTATGGTAACTTTTTCATTCATAGGATGGATAAAATAACTAATATGGTTGTACCATTTTTATAATAACATAACAGTATATAGAATATACTGGAGTTATTATTTTTTAATGTAAACAACTATGAAGAGTAAGTGGAAGAAGAAAAGAATTTGAAATAGGTGGTGAGATATTGACCTCTTCTTTGGGTTCTTCCTTTTGATTTGATCATAAGGTATCCTTAGGTTGGCTTTCTGACTAAAGGAATGCCTCTTGGATGAATGTAGGAAAGTTGTGAGGGTATTTGGGTAGGGGTTGTCCGAGCCAAATGGCTTGGTAGAAGTGAAATTGAGAGAAGAGGGAGTTCCCTTTTATAAGAGAGGTGAGGGGCACCTTAGGAAAAACTTAAAATATTATTTTATAATAAAGTCATATTCGATAAATAATGGCTATAAAGTGACTTATTTTGAGGTTAGGGTGGGTATGGGTCCAAATACTCTCAACCAATAGGTTTTATAAAAGTTTAGGTTACCATTGTAACCTTATCATTTAGATTTAACTCTAAGTTAAATAATTTAACTTTTACCGCGTCTTCTTGTATTCTTACACTATATGGTTAATAAACTTACTATAAATTGCCAATAGAACCCCAATTGGTTCATTAATGTCATATATATTATTATATAAGTCTTTTTGACGAACCTTATATTTTTAAGACCATTATATCAATTAATAATATAATATTTGTTTTAAAAACTCTTTTATGTCAATTTTGACACTATTTGGTATTTTGTTTTTTATAAATTCATAAAAGTATTATTAATTAAAAATAAATTAATATAACCAACCACAATATATTATTTTAATCTTGAAAATTAACTTAATTCATAAAAAAGCTCAAATTATATTTATTTGGGTTTTTATACTATCAATTATGTTAATATTTCATTAATAAGGTAATTACTACATCATCATTGTGTCATAAATAAATTAAATTATTTAATGTCTAAAAAATATTGATAAAATACCACTATGAAGGAAATATTTTTATCTTTATAATTAATATTTATAGAAGAATTTATCTTATGTATAGCCCTATATTAAAAATGTTTTATTTATTAAACTTTGATTTTAACTATTTTAACTCTTCTTTAAATAAAATAATAATAAATGTCAAAATCTAATCCAAGTAGACCTAAAGGGAATTATTTTATTCCTAAGGTTGTTTAAGTTCTAATTAAACTTATCCAATAGAATTAGGACATGTGTTATGGTAATAATAATATCATTTCTACCCTTAATTACCCTATTTACTTTTAAACGTGGTAAATAAAAGTAAAAAGTTAGTATTCACCAAAAATTATTTTTATCTTATTGAACCATATTTTACGCCTTTATATGAACCGTGTCTCATTTGGAGTTTCTAAATTCTACTCATAGAAGTGGTGAAATTATGTTTTATATAAATTTGCAAATTCTCATAAGAGGTGGGTAAAAGACGGTAAACAGTTCAATATATTTTTATATATCTAAAATTATTATAAAATGACTCCAATGAATTACATTGAACATATATAGGTATTATGTATCTATTTTTACCTAAAATAAATTGAAATAAAACAAATTATTAATTAAATAAAAAGTCTTTTTTAACCAATAACTCAGTGTTTTTTACTATTCATCAAAATTGAAAGTTTTTAGAAAAATTCCAAAAATTTACCCTAGACTAAATTTAATATTCTGAATCCAAAAATGAAGTCCATTTTTAAAAATGAAATTTATAATATTTCAAAAAGTGGTTATTACTATTGATAACTGCTAGTTCATATTAATATTATAATAATATCTGGTTTAGTGAAACTCGGTATTGCGTACAACACACGTTATCAAGGAATGTTACTCTAGCGTGCAACACAAGCCTTGAATAGTGTTTGCGTATAGTGCAAGCTAATACAGTTATATGTATAGCGCAAGATAATCTTGGTGCAGCGTACAACACAAGACATCAAAGAAATTAAAAAGAATATTTCTCATAAAATCTCGGGGTGTTACATTCTTCCCCCCTTAAAATGAATATCTCCCTCGAAATTCATCAGGGTTAAAAATCTTTTACTACTTTAAAGTTTCATTCATATAAACCCACATTGTAGAAAGGAATACCAAAACTTAATTTGAAAAACTAAAGTATGAAACATAATCGTTACCCAAATTAACTCATCACTAGGTTTCCACATAAAAGAACATAGGTAAAAATATGGATATGGAAGGGAAATCTAACTGTCATGTTCTGATGGAGAGTGGTAGAGAACATGGCTATGAAAAATCCAACAATCACAAATCCATAAATTTGTGATGATCTAAGGTACCATCTAGGACAACGTTTTTGGTTTTCAAGATCATTTCCCTAATGTTGAAGAATTAAACGAAATACTTACTTTATTTTGGTAAAATCTCACTGTTGTTTGTGACTTGAAAAATTTTCACTTCATCTCTTAAAGAAATGAAGTTGAATTTGTCTTTCGTGAAGTGTTAGCAGATCATGTGATATAATGATAGGTCATTCCATATATCCATGTATATGATTCCAAAAATGGACTTATACTTCATCTATTATACTGCTTAATAAAATTAAACTAGTTTCTACTAACCAGAGACTTCCTGTAGGCCAGAGGTAGGCAATAAAGGCCTGTCGCACATCGATTGTGGGTTCGATTCCCGCAACCTTGTCCGACGTGACGGGTTTTCGCCCGTCCAGTAAGTTGTCCCTTTTTCTAAAACTACATTATTATAACATTCCTTCAATAATATCGAAAAAGTTCTATCCTTAAACAATACAATCTTATGTCTAACTTTATTCATTCCAATCTTTAGGCTTATCCAAAATACTTCGGTCCAAGCTCATAGTATAAAGAAAATGATTACTTGAAAGGTCCCATAACAAGCACGTGAATACCATCATTTATCCTTGATATATCATAAGATATATCTTGTTGGTCAAATTCCAAACATGTGAATACCTTAATCATGTATTCTTTTGAAACATGAATTACCATATAACCTTAGTGAAAACATTAATACTGTCAAAAGTTAACTCTTTCCACATAACAAAATCCCAAAATTTCAATATACTCAAACCATGATATCCCTTTGTCCTTATACCAATCATGAGCTCATGAATACAATCAAACATATTATTTTATCCTTATCCCTTTATTATGTGCATATCATCTACTTTCCAAAAATATTTCAATCACTTTTCATGGTTACCTATACCACATAATTATTAAAAAGCACAACAAACCATTATATAGACATTCCAATATACCACGATACTATAAATGAGATTCCACAACATTATTTTTGAATCCTGTTACATAAAAACATAATAATTCCACCACATCATTGTCATACTCAACATTCGAAATAGTGATCACATGTGACTTCCATTATTCCTTTTCCTTAAGAGGTTGTTGATGTCGATCATCATTAAACCTTGTATTAGGGAATTGGTTACCATAATGTCCCATTTCCTTGCACTTGTAGCACTGAAGTGTTGGTGGAGCGTTCTCTGTAGTCTTTTCTCTATTCCCATAATTAGAAGCCATTTTCCCATTACTTCGGAACTCAGCTTCTCGATGAACTTCTTTTCCCCACTTGAAACATTTTCTAGAACCTTTTAGACAATCTCCACCATGCTTCTTTCCACACTTTGAGGATAAAGAAACATTCACCTTATTTTCACCATTGTTCGGAGATTTTTCTTTAAACTCTGTCTTTCATTTCTTTTCAAAACTATGAGATGGATATATAACACCAAATTACATTTCTACCTTGAGAGCAAAACACACAATTTCTTCAAAGTTACTGAAGTCTCTTTTCAGTAATTCCCTTCGAGGACTTGTTTTTAAGCCACTGAAGAATCAATCAACTTTACTTTTAGGTGGGATGATAAAGCCAAATGCGTACCTTGAAAGCCTTGTAAAATTTATCTCGTATATACCAACAGATTCATCATACTTTTTCTTAAGCTCAAGGAACTACTTTTCCAACTTTTTTCAAAGAATAAGAGGGAAGTACTTATTGAAAAACAAGTTCTTGAACTCATCCCATTCCATGGATTCGATTTCATCTTTTGTCCTTGTATTCTTAATTGGAGTCCACCACTAGTCCGCTTCACCTTCTAAATGGAAAAAAGCTAAAATGACTTTTTCATGTTCTAAATAGAGAAGTATGGAAAATATCTTTTCAATGGTACTGATCCATTGTTTAGCAATAAGTGGATCAGAAGACCCATTCAAAGATGGTGGATGTTGCCTCATGAAGGACTCAATAGAATATTGTTCATTTCTCTGCTCATTTGGAAGTCCAGAATGATTCATAACTTGTGTAAGTATAACAATAAGATTTTTCACTCCATCTCCCACAACATTGGTTTTTTTAGGACAATCATTGCATTGTCCATTACATTTATCAACATGGTTCCTTCGGGTTGCAACCATCGTCTAAAACCCAAAAATAATAGTGAGAGGAAAAAATCATGATAGGGAAAACAACATAATAAAGTGGGAGTACCTTCAATATATAACATCTTATGTGTAATTAAAATATCATTACCTTAATTCTAGGACTATTACCTATACATATACATAACCTTAGGGACATCCCTAGACAGACCTTATAAATATCTCTAGGGATCTCACTAATGTTTTCGCATCCTAGTTTCCAAATATTGACTAAACCTTTCCTCTGATACAAAATGTAGAGACCCAATATTGACGTACATAGACATTACATTACTTTTAAGGAATAATTAATACATAACAAAAAATAACACCAAAGGACCATAAAATTTTAGTGTCTTTGGAAATCAGAACATAATCTTCTAATCATGGTGAAAGATCTTTAACATCTCCCATAAAGATCTTTCACTTTTGTTTTCTTACCTAAAACCTTTCTTTATGTCGTGGGGAAAAGAAAACATATAAACGGTGAGCTAAAATGCTCAATAAGGGAATTCATGGAGAAAATAAAACAAACCATATACATTTGAACATGAAAACATGAACATAATGTTTAAACATCAATATCTTGAGTTGTGAAATAAAGATTGGAGTACATAAGTCATAGATCATAAAGGAATATTAATCATGAAAAAATAGAATGGGAATAAAACATGTAATTGTGGAAAACCATTAAGCACATGATATGATTTCCATAGTATCCAAGTAATTTCTTCCAAGACCATCATAATGGACAAAGTCCCTTACTGAATCGAGTTCACTCCTCGTTCTAGTCCTCTCTCACTGAACCAGATTAACTTTCCGTTCCAGCCATGTCTATCTCATGAGATATAAATACTTACCCAATGCACTAGAGGGAGATATAGGTCCCACCCATCTCATGATGAAACCATTCTTTCTTATGCCACAAAATAAACATACATCATTCATAATTACCCAACGAATAAAATTGGTTTCATAAAAATCATCCCATCATAACATAATCAATATAAAATAAATGGATATCATTTCATCATAAGAAAAATAAAACAATTTAAATAATAGAGACATTATAATTGAAACATAAACATACTAAATAATGTCATCTTATATGGAAAATAGTTTTGATAAAACACTTGTTATGAAATCTTGAAAAAAATATCCTTTCTTCATCAACATCATTTCCTTTTCTCAAAATCCCATAAAATTTTAAAATAAAAGGATTTAATTAAAAATAATCATGAAATTTTGTAGAGTAAGCTTCATTTAAATAAGTCGTTATGAAACCATAAAAATCCATTCATGCCTTATAAGTTAAAAAAACATTCTTATCGTACTTTTTCCAGAGAAGTCAAAAAGTACTTTATATGGTAACGAAAGGAAAGGTTTCTTCCATACAATGTGGTAAAAAGTAAAAAAAGGGTAAAAATGACTTTAAACATACATGGAAGAGTAGTAAACATTTTATGAAAACATTTTTAGAAAACATGGACATGGATGATAAACTTTACCCTGGTAAATACTTACGTAAAAGCAATCTCAGATAAAAATGAGATTTGAAAAATTGTCCCTTAACTTAGGTCCAATTTCTTCCGTACGTGTCCAAAACACATGTATAGTGGGTTTAAACATATTATTACCTTGTAACAAAACCATAATATTTTTGATATCATATATGATTCACTTATGACTTTATATTACCCGTTCTTTTGTAAATTCCATGTTAAAGCATCATTTTGGGTAAAATAATTTCATTTATCGTATGTGTTTGGACCTTTTGTTCTAGATATTATTGCTTATATCCTGATTGAATTAATTCCAGAATGTAAGACATGATATAGATATAATATATATTCAGCATATAAATATATATGATATATCGATAAATGGAAATGAAAAACACCATTAAGGGAGACGGTTGGCCGTACATACACATGAACGCTGTTTTCATTTACTTATTAAATTGAATGGAAGTAAATGAAATATATATATACATAAATCCAGTATCATTATTAGGTCATATTTTTCATGATTGATTATTATATATACTTTATAATCATTCTTGAATGGTTAACATGGAGAATTAATCTCATCGCATCGTGGAGAGGGTAGTCCGTACGTACACACGAGTGACAATATCATTTTTTTGATATTAAAATTGTATATAATTGGATGTTATGTCATATATATAGAATAATCATAATTTTATATTTATTATTTATATCATTTATACTCATTATTATACCAGTCCAAATGATTTAATGTTTGAATAACAAACTACACCACGACGTGGAGACTGTAAGCCGTACGTACACATGTGTGGTGACTTTTTCATTCATAGGATGGATAAAATAACTAATATGGTTGTACCATTTTTATAATAAAATCACATTATATAGAAGATACTGGAGTTATTATTTTATAATGGAAACAACAAAGTAGAGTAAGTGGAAGAAGAAAGGAATTTGAAATAGGTGGTGAGATATTTACGTCTTCTTCAGGTTCTTCCTTTTGATTTGATCATAAGGGATCCTTAGGTTGTCTTTCTGACTAAACAAAGGACTCTAAGATGAAGGTAGGTTAGTTGAGAGGGTATTTGGGTATTGGTTGTCCGAGCCAAATGGCTTGGGAGAAGTGAATTTGAGAGAATAGAGAGTTCCCTTTTATAAGAGAGGTGAGGGGGACCTTAGGAAAAACCTAAAATATTATTTTTTAATAAAGTCATATTTGGTAAATAATGGCTCCAAAGTGACTTATTTTGAAGTTAGGGTGGGTATGGGTCGAAATAATATCAACCAATAGGTTTTATACAAGTTTATGTTACCATTTTAACCATATCATTTAGATTTTACTCTAAGTGAAATAATTTAACTTTTACCGCGTCTTCTTGTATTCTTACACTATACGGTTAATAAACTTACAATAAACTACCAATCAAACCCCAATTGGTTCATTAATGTCATATATATTATTATATAAGTCTTTTGGACGAACCTTATATTTTTAGGACCATTATATCAATTAATAATATAATATTTGTTTTAGATACTCTTTTTTGTCAATTTTGACACTATTTGGTATTTTGTTTTTTATAAATTCATAATAGTATTATTGATTAGAAATAAATTCATATAACCAACCATAATATGTTGTATTTACCTTGATAATTTTTTAATTCATAAAAATCCTCAAATTATATTTATTTGTGTATTTATAATATCAATTATGTTAATATTTCATTAATAAGGTAATTACTGCATCATCATTGTATCAAAAATAAATTAAATTATTTAATGTATAAAAAATATAAATAAAATACCATTATGAAGGAAATATTTTTATCATTATAATTAATATTTATAGTACAATTTATCTTATTTATAACCCAATATTAATTTTTTTTATTTATTAAACTTTGATTTTAACTATTTTAACTCTTCTTTAAATAAAATAATAATAAATGTCCTAATCTAATCCAAGTGGACCTAAAGGGTAATATTTTATTCCTAAGGTTGTTTTTGGTCGAATTAAAATTATCTAATAGATTTAGGACATGTGTTATCGTAATAATAATATCATTTTTACCCTTAATTACCTTATTTACTTTTAACCGTGGTAAATAAAAGTAAAAAGTTACTATTCACCAAAAAATATTTTTATCTTATTGAACCATATTTTACTCCTTGATATTAACCATGTCTCTCGGATTTTTGAAATTATACTCATAGAAGCGGTGAAATTAAGTTTTATGTAAATTTGCAAATTCTCCTAAGAGGTGGGTAAAAGACGGTAAACGGTTCAATAAATTTTTTATATATCTAAAATTATTACAAAATGACTCCAATGAATTACATTGAACTTATATAGGTATTATGTATCTATTTTTACCTAAAATAAATTTAAATAAAATAAAGTATTATTTAAATAAAAAGTCATTTTTAACCAATAACTCAGTGTTTTTTACTATTCATAAAAAATTGAAAGTTTTCAGAAAAATTCCAAAAATTTACCCTAGGCTAATTTCGATATTCCGAATCCAAAAATGAAGTCCATTTTGAAAAATAAAATTTATAAAATTTCAAAAAGTGGGTATTACTATTCATAATGGCTAGTTCATAATAATATTATAATAATATCTCGTTTAGTGAAACTCAGTATTTCGTACAACACTCGTTATCGAGGAATGTTGCTCTGGCGTGCAACACAATCCCTGAATAGTGTTTGCGTATACTGCAAGCTAATATTTGTGTAGCATACAACAAAAAAAATCAAAGAAATTAAAAAGAATATTTCTCATAAAATCTCAGGGTGTTACATTCTACCCCCAAAAAAATGATTTTTCCCTCGAAATTCATCGGGGTTTTAAGATTTTACTACTTTAAAGTTTCATTCATAGAAACCCACATTTTAGAAAAGAATACCAAAACTTAATTTGAAAAACTAAATTATGAAACATAATGGTTACCCAAATTAACTCATCACTGGGTTTCCACATAAAAGAACATAGGTAAAAATATGGATATGGAAGAGAAATCTAACTGTCATGTTCTGATAGAGTGTGGTAGAGAACATGGCTATGAAAAATCCAACAATCACAAGGCCATAAATTTGTGATGATCGGAGGTACCATCTAGGACAACATTTTTTCTTTTCAAGATCATTTTTATAATGTTGAAGAATTAAAAGAAATACTTACATGATTTTGGTACAATCTCACTGTTGTTTGTGTCTTGAAAATTTTTATCTTCATCTCTTAAAGAAATGAAGTATAATTTGTCTTTCATGAAGTGTTAGAAGATCATGTGATAGAATGATAGGTCATTCCATATGTCCATGTATATGATTCCAAAAATGGACTTATACTTCATCTATCATACCGCTTAATAAAATAAAACTAGTTTCTACTAACCAGGGACTTCCTGTAGGCCAGAGGTAGGCGATAAAGGCTTGTCGCACATCAATTGTGGGTTCGATTCCCGCAACCTTGTCCGACGCGACGGGTTTTCACCCGTTCTGTAAGTTGTTGCTTTTTCTAAAACTATATTATTATAACATTCATGCACTAATATCGAAAAAGTTATAGCCTTAACCAATACTATATTATGTCTAACTTAATTCATTCCAATATTTAGGCTTATCCAAAATACTTCGGTCCATGCTCATAGTATAAAGAAAACAATTACTTGAAAGGTCACATAACAAGAACATGAATACCATCATTTATCCCATATATATCATAAGATATATCTTGTTGGTCACATTCCAAACATGTGAATACCTTAATAATGTATTCTTTTGAAACTTGAATTACCATATAACCTTTGTGAAAACATGAATTTTGTCAAAAGGTAACTCTTTCCACATACCAAAATCCCAAAATTTCTATACACTCAAACCATGAAATCACTTTGTCCTTATGCTAATCATGAGCTCTTGAATACTATCAAACATATTATTTTCTCATTATCCCTTCATTATTCCCATATCATCTTCTTTCCAAAAATATTTCAATCACTTTTCATGGTTACCTGTACCATATAATTATTTAAAACCACAACAAACCATTACATAGATATTCCAATATTCCACGATACTATAAATTAGATTCCACAACATTATTTTGGAATTCTGTTACATAAACAAATAATTATTCCACCACATCGTTGTCATACTCAACATCGTAAATAGTGATCACATGTGACTTCCATTAGTCCTTTTACTTAACAGGTTGTTGATGTCAATCATCATTAACCCTTGGATTAGGGAATTGGTTAGTATAATGCCCCATTTCCTTACACTTGTAGCACTGAAGTGTTGGTGGGTTGTTCTCTGTAGTCTTTTCTCTATTCACGTCATTAGAAACCTTTCTCCCATTACTTCAGCACTCATCTTCTCGATGAACTTCTTTTCCACACATGAAACATTTTCTAGCACCTTTTAGATAATCTCCACCATGCTTCTTTCCACACTTTGAGGATAAAGAAACATTCACATTGTTTTCACCATTGTTCTGAGGTTTTTCTTTAAACACCATTTCTCATTTCTTGTCAAAACCAGGAGATGGATATGTAACACAAAATTCCATTTCTAACTTGATAGCACAACACACAATTTATTCATAGTTACTGATGTCTCTTATCGCTAATGCCCTTTTGATACTTGTTTTTGAGCCACTGAAGAATCGATCAACTTTACTTTCAGGTTGGATGATAAATCCAGATGCATAACATTCAAGCCTTGTAAAATTCGTCTCATATATACCAACAGATTCATCATCCTTTTTCATAAGTTCTAGGAACTCCTTTTCCAACTTTGTTTGAAGAATATGATGGAAGTACTTATTGAAAAACAAGTTCTTGAACTCATCCCATTCCATGGATTCTATTTCATCTTATGGCCCTGTATTCTTAATTAGAGTCCAACACCGGTCCGCTTCACCTTCTAAATGGTAAATAGATAAAATGAATTTTTCATGTTATGAACAGAGAAGTATAGAAAATATATTTTCAATGGTACTGATCCATTGTTCAGCAATAAGTGGATCAGAAGACCCATTCAAAGAAGGTGGATGTTGCCGCATGAAGGACTCAATAGAATATTGTTCCTTTCTCTTCTCATTTGGAAGTCTAGAAGGATTTATAACTTGTGTAAGTATAACAATAATATTTTTCACTCCATATCCCACAACATTGGTTTTTTTAGGAGGACAATCATTTCATTGTCCATTACATTGATCAACACGGTTCCTTCGGGTTGCAACCATCATCTAAAACCCAAAAAGAATAGTGTGAGGAAAAATCATGATAGGGAAAACAACATAATAAAGGGGATTACCTTCAATATATAACATCTTATGTTTAATTCAAAGATTATTACCATAATTCTAGGACTATTACCTATACGTATACTTAACCTTAGGGACATCCCTAGACATACCTTATAAATATCTCTAGGGATATCACTAAAGTTTTCGCATCCTAGTTTCCAAATATTGACTAAACCTTTCCTCTGATACAAACTGTAGAGACCCAATATTGACGTACATGGACATTACATTAATTTTGCGGAATACTTAATCCATAACAAAAAATAACACCCAAGGACCATTATATTTTAGTGTATTTGGAAATCAGAACATAATCTTCTAATCATGGTGAAAGATCTTTAACCTCTCCCATAAAGTTCTTTCACTTTCGTTTTCTTAACTAAAACGTTTCTTTATGTCGTGGGGAAAATAAAACATATAAAGGGTGAGCTCAAATGCTCAGTAAGGGTAAGCATGGAGAAAATAAAACAAACCATATATATTTGAACATAAAAACATGAACATAAAGTTTAAACACCAATATCTTGAGTTGTGAAATAAATATTGGAGTACATAAGGCATAGATAATAAAGGAATATTAATCATGATAAAATAGAATGGGAATAAAACATGTAATTGTGGAAAAACATTAAGCACATGATATTATTTCCATAGTATCCAAGGCATTTCTTCCAAGACCATCATAATGGACAAAGTCCCTTACTGAATCAAGTTCACTCCTCATTCCAGTCCTCTATCACTGAACCAGATTAACTTTCCATTCTAGCCATTTATATCTCATGAGATATAAATCCTTAACCAATGCACTAGAGGGAGATATAGTTCCCACCCATCTCATAATGAAACCATTATTTCTTGTGCCAAAAAATAATCATACAACATTCATAAGAACCCAACGAATAAAATGGGTTTCATAAACATCATCCCATCATAACATAATCCATATAAAATAAATGGATATCATTTCATCATAAGAAAAATCAAACAATGAAAACAATAGATACATTATACTTGAAACATAAACATACCAAACAATGTCATCTTAGATGGAAAATAGTTTTGATAAAACACTTGTAAGGAATTATTGAAGAAAATATCCTTTCTTCGTCAACATCATTTCCTTTTCTCAAAATGCCATCAAATTTTAAGATAAATGGATTTAATTGAAAATAATCACGAAATTTTGTAGAGTAAGCCTCATTTAAATAAGTCTTTATGAAACCATAAAAATCCATTCACACCTTATAAGTTAGAAAAAACATTCTTCTCATACTTTTTCCAGAGAAGTCAAAAAGTATATTATATGGTAACCAAAGGAAAGATTCCTTCCATACAATGTGATAAAAAGTAAAAAAGGGTGAAAATTACTTTAGACATACATGGATAATATTAAACATTTTATGAAAACATTTTTAGAAAACATGGACATGGATGATAAACATAACCTCGGTAAATACTTACGTATAAGCAATCTCAAATAAAAATGAGATTTTCAAAATTGTCCCTTAACATAGGTCCAATTTCTTTCGTACATATCCTAAACTATTGTATAGTGGGTGTAAACATATTATTAACTTGTAACATAACTATAATAATATTTAGGATATCATATATGATTCACTTATGGCTTTATATTACCCATTCTTTTGTATATTCCATGTTAAAGCAGTGTTTTGGGTAAAATCATTTCATTTATCGTACGTGTTTGGACATTTTGATCTTGATATTATTACTTATATCCTGATTGACTTAATTATATAATTTAAAATATGATATAGATATAATATGTCTTTATCATATAAATATATATGATAGATTGAGAAATGGAAATGAAATACACCGTTCAGGGAGACGGTAGGCCGTACGTACGCATGAACACTGTTTTCATTTCCTTATTAAACTGAATGGAAGTAAATGAAATATATATATATACATAAATACAGTATCATTATTAGTTCATATGTTTCATTATTTCTTATTATATATACTTTATAATCATTCTTGAATGGTTAACATGGAGAATTAATCTCATCGCATCGTGGAGAGGGTAGTCTGTACATACACATGAGTGACAATATCATTTTTTGATATTGATATTGTATATAATTGGATGGTATATCATATATACAGAATCATCATAATTTTATATTTATTATTTATATCATTTATACTCATTATTATACCAGTACAAATGATTTAATGTTTGAATAACAAACTACACCACGACGTGGAGACGGTAAGCCGTACGTACGCACGTGTGGTGACTTTTTCATTCATAGGATGGATAAAATAACTAATATGGTTGTACCATTTTTATAATAACATCACAGTATATATAAGATACTAGAGTTATTATTTTATAATGGAAACAACTAATAAGAGGAAGTGGAAGAAGAAAGGAATTTGAAATAGGTGGTGAGATATTTACCTCTTCTTTGGGTTCTTCCTTTTGATTTGATCATAAGGGCTCCTTAGGTTGGCTTTCTGAATAAAAAAAGGCCTCTAAGATTAAGTTAGGACAGTAGAGAGGGTATTTTTTTAGGGGTTGGCCGAGCCAAATGGATTTGGAGAAGTTAATTTGAGAGAAGAGGGAGTTCCCTTTTATAAGAGAGGTGAGGGGGACATTAGGAAAAACTTAAAATATTATTTTATAATAAAGTCATATTCAGTAAATAATGGCTCCAAAGTGACTTATTTCTAGGTTAGGGTGGGTATGGGTCAAAATAATCTCAACCAATAGGTTTTATACAAGTTTAGGTTACCATTTCAACCTTATCATTTAGATTTAACTCTAAGTTAAATAATTTAACTTTTACCGTGTCTTCTTGAATTCTTACACTATATGGTTAATAAACTTACTATAAACTACCAATAGAACCCCAATTGGTTCATTAATGTAATATATATTATTATATAAGTCCCCTTGATGAAACTTAGATTTTTTGGGACCATTATATCAATTAATAATGTAATATTTGTTTTAAAAACTCTTTTATGTCAATTTTGACACTATTTGGTATTTTGTTTTTTATAAATTCATAACAGTATTATTAATTAGAAATAAATTCATATAAACAACCCTAATATGTTATATTAACCTTGAAAATTAGTGAAATTCATAAAAAGTCTCAAATTATATTTATTTGGGTATTTATAATATCAATTATGTTAATATTTTATTAATAAGGTAATTACTGCTTCATCATTGTGTCATAAATAAATTAAATTATTTAATGTTTAAAAAATATAAATAAAATACCATTATGAATGAAATATTTTTATATTTATAATTAATATTTATATTATAATTTATATTTTGTATAACCCTATATTAAAAAGGTTTTATTTATTAAACATTGATTTTAACTATTTTAACTCTTCTTTAAAGAAAATAATAATAAATGTCCTAATCTAATCCATGTAGACCTAAAGGGTAATATTTTATTCCTGAGGTTGATTTTGGTCGAATTAAACTTATCCAATAGAATTAAGACATGTGTTATGGTAATAATAATATCATTTTTACCCTTAATTACCATATTTACTTTTAAGCATGGTAAATAAAAGTTAAAAGTTACTATTCACAAAAAATTATTTTTATCTTATTGAACCATATTTTACTCCTTGATATTAACCATGTATCTCAGATTTTCAAAATTCTACTCACAGAAATGGTGAAATTATGTTTTATGTAAGTTTGCAAATTCTCCTTGTAGGTGGGTAAAAGACGGTAAACAGTTCAATAAAATTTTTCATATATCTAAAATTATTATAAAATGACTCCAATGAATTACATTGAACTTATATAGGTATTATGTATCTATTTTTGCCTAAAATGAATTTAAATAAAATAAATGATTATTTAAATAAAAAGTCGGTTTTAACCAATAACTTAGTGTTTTTATCTATTCATAAAAAATTCAAAGTTTTCAGAAAAATTCCAAAAATTTACCGTAGGCTAATTTCGATATTCCGAATCCAAAAATTAAGTCCATTTTAAAAAAATAAAATTTATAAAATTTAAAAAAGTATGAATTACTATTCATAACGACTATTTCATAATAATATTATAATAATATATCGTTTAGTGAAACTCGGTATTGCGTACAACACACGTTATCGAGGAATGTTGCTCTGGCATGCAACACAAGCCTTGAATAGTGTTTTTGTATACTGCAAGCTAATACAGTGCTGTGTATAGCACAAGATAATCTTGGTGTAGCGTACAACACAAGACATCAAGGAAATTAAAAAGAATATTTCTCATAAAATCTTAGGGTGTTACATTCTACCCACCTTAAAATGAATTTTGCCCTCGAAATTCATCGGGGTTATAAATATTTTACTAATTAAAAGTTTCATTTATAGAAACCCACATCGTAGAAAGAAATACCAAAAATTAATTTGAAAAACTAAAGTATGAAACATAATGGTTACCCAAATTAACTCATCACTGGGTTTCCACATTAAAGAACATAGGTAAAAATATGGATATGGAAGAGAAATCTAACTTTTATGTTCTGATAGAGAGTGGTAGAGAACATTGCTATGAAAAATAAAACAATCACAAAGCCATAAATTTGTGATGATCTAGGGTACCATCTAGGAAAATGTTTTTGGTTTTCAAGATCATTTCCCTAATGTTGAAGAATTAAAAGAAATACTTACTTGATTTTGGTACAATCTCACCGTTGTTTGTGCCTTGAAAAATTTTCTCTTCATCTCTTAAATAAATGAAGTTGAATTTTTCTTTCATGAAGTGTTAGCAGATCATGTGATAGAATGATAGGTCATTCTATCTGTCCATGTATATAATTACAAAAATGGACTTATACTTCATCTATCATACCTCTTAATAAAATAAAACTAGTTTCTACTAACCAGGGACTTCCTGTAGGCCAGAGGTAGGCGATAAAGGCCTATCACACATCATTTATGGGTTCGATTCCTACAACCTTGTCTGAAGCGATGGGTTTTTTCCCATCCGGTAAGTTGTCCCTTTTTCTAAAACTATATTATTATAACATTCTTGCAATAATATCGAAAATGGTCTTTCCTTTAACAATACTATCTTATGTCTAACTTAATTCATTACAATCTTTAGACTTATCCAAAATACTTTGGTCCATGCTTATAGTATAAAGAAAATGATTTCTTGAAAGGTCACATAACAAGCACGTGAATACCATCATTTATCCCCCATATATCATAAGATACATCTTGTTGGTCACATTCCAAACACGTGAATACCTTAATCATGTATTCTTTGGAAACATGAATTACCATATAACCTTAGTGAAAACATGAATGATATCAAAAGTTAACACTTTCCACATACCAAAATCCCAAAATTTCTATATACTCAAACCATGATATCAATTTGTCCTTATACCAATCATGAGCTCTTGTATACTATCAAACATATTATTTTCTCATTATCCATTCATTATTCCCATATCATCTTCTTTCCAAAAATATTTAAATCACTTTTCATGGTTACATGTACCATATAATTTTTGAAAACCACAACAAACCATTACATAGATATTCCAATATTCCAAGATACTATAAATGAGATTCCACAACATTATTTTGGAATCCCGTTACATATACACATAATCATTCCACCACATCGTTGTCATACTCAACATCGACAATAGTGATCGCTTGTTACTTTCCTTTGTCCTTTGGATTAAGATGTTGTTGATGTCGATCATAAATAACCCTTGGATTAGGGCATTGGTTAGCATAATTCCCCATTTCCTTACACTTGTAGCACTGAAGTGTTGGTGGAGAATTCTCTGTAGTCTTTTCTCTATTCACGTCATTAGAAACCTTTTTCCCATTACTTTGGAACTCAGGTACTCGATGAACTTCTTTTCCACACTTGAAACATTTTATAGTACCTTTTAGACAATCTCCACCATGCTTCTTTCCACACTTTGAGCATAAAGAAACATTCACCTTCTTTTCACCATTGTTCTGAGATTTTTCCTTAAACTCCATATTTTGTTTCTTGTCAAAACCATGATATGGATATGTAACACCAACTTCCATTTCTACCTTTATATAAAAATGCACAATTTTATCATATCTAATGAAGTATCTTATCGCTAATGCCCTTCGAAGACTTGGTTTTAAGCCACTGAAGAATCTATCAACTTTACTTTTAGGTTGGATGATAAAGTGAGATCCATACCTTTCAAGCCTTTTAAAATTCACCTAGTATATACCAATAGAATAATAATCCTTTTTATTAAGCTCAAGGAACTCCTTTTCCATCTTTGCTCGAAGAATACGAGGGAAGTACTTATTGAAAAACAAGTTCTTAAACTCATCCCATTCCATGGATTCAATTTCATCTTGTGGCCTTTTATTCTTAATTAGAGTCCACCACTGGTATTCTTCACCTTCTAAATGGTAAAAAGCTAAAATGAATTTTTCATGTTCTAAGAAGAGAAGTATGGAAAATATCTTTTCAATGTTACTGATCCATTTGTAAACAATAAGTGGATCAGAAGACCCATTGAAAGAAGGTGGATGTTTCCTCATGAAGGAATCAATAGAATATTGTTCACTTGTCTACTCATTTGGAAGTCTAGAATGATTCATAGCTTGTGTAAGTATATCAATAATATTTTTCACTCCATCGCCCACAACATTGTTTTGTTTAGGAGTAAAATCATTACATTTTCCATTAAATTGATCAATATGGTTTCTTCAGGTTCCAACCATCATCTAAAACCCAAAAGAAATAGTGTGAGGAAAAAATCATGATAGGGAAAACAACATAATAAAGGGGGAGTACCTTCAATATATAACATCTTGTGTTTAATTGTAATATTGTTACCATAATTCTAGGACTGTTACCTACATGTATACTTAACCTTAGGGACATCCCTAGACATACCTTAGAAATATCTCTAGGGATCTCACTAAAGTTTTCGCATTCTAATTTCCAAAGGTTGACTAAACTTTTCCTCTGATAACAACTGTAGAGACCCAAGATTGACGTACATGGAAATTACATTACTTTTGCGGAATACTTAATACATAACAAAAAATAACACCCAATGAATTTAATAGTTTAGTGTCTTTGGAAACTCAGAACATAGTCTTCTAATCATGGTGAAAGATCTTCAACATCTCCCATAAAGATCTTCTACTTTTGTTTTCTTACCTAAAACATTTATTTATGTCCTTGGGAAAAGAAAACATATAAAGTATGAGCTCAAATGCTCAGTAAGGGTAAGAATAGAGTAAATAAAACAAACCATATACATTTGAAGATAAAAACATGAACATAAAGTTTAAACATCAATATCTTGATTTGTGAAAAAAATCTTGGAGTACGTAAGACATAGATCATAAAGGAACATTAATCATGATAAAATAGCTTGGGAATAAAACATGTAATTATGGAAACCATTAAGCACATGATTTTACTTCTATAGTATCCAAGACATTGCTTCCAAGACCATCATAGTGGACAAATCCCCTTACTGAATCGAGTTTACTCCTCGTTCCAGTCCTGTATCACTGAACCAGATTAACTTTCCATTCTGGCCTTTTCTATCTCATGAGTTATAAATCATTAACCAATTAATTGGTGGGAGATATAGGTACCAACCATCTCATAATGAAATCATTCTTTTGTGTGCCACAAAATAAACATACATCATTCATAATAACCCAATGAATAAAATGGGTTACATAAAAATATTCCCATCATAACATAATCCATATAAAATAAATGGATATCATTTCATCATAAGAAAAATAAAAACATGTAAATAATAAGGACATTATACTTGAAACATAAACATACTAAATAATTTCATATTAGATGGAAATAGTTTTGATAAAACATTGGTAATGAATTCTTGAGGAAAATATCCTTTCTTCTTCAAAATCATTTTCTTTTCTCAAAATGCCATGAAATTTTAAAATAAAAGGATTTTTTTGAAAATAATCATGAAATTTTGTTGAGGAAGCTTCATTTATATAAGTCGTTATGAATCCTTAAAAATCCATTCACGCTGTATAATTTAAAAAAACATTCTTCTAGTACTTTTTCCAGAAAAGTCCAAAAGTTCATTATATGGTAACCAAAGGAAAGAATCCTTCCATACAATGTGGTAAAAAAGTAAACAAAGGGTAAAAATGACCATAAAAATACATGGAATAATTTTAACCATTTTATGATAACAGTTTTTGAAAACATGGACATGGATGATAAACATAACCATAGTAAATACTTATGTATATGCAATCTCGGATAAAAATGATATTTGAAAAATTATCCCTTACCTTAGGTCCAATTTTTTCCGTACATGTCCAAAACTTTTGTATAGTGGTTTTAAACAAATTATTAACTTGTAACATAACCATAATAATATTTATTATATCATATATTATTCACTTATGAATTTATATTACCCTTTCTTTTGTAAATTCAATGTTAAAGCAGCGTTTTGGGAAAAATCATTTCATTTATCGTACGTGTTTGGACTTGTTGTTATTGATATTATTACTTATATAATGATTGAATTAATTCCAGAATTTAAAACATGATATAGATATAATATATATTCATCATATAAATATATATGATAGATCGATAAATGGAAATGAAATACACCGTTCAGGGAGATGGTAGGCCGTACGTACGCATGAACGCAGTTTTCATTTCCTTATTAAATTGAATGGAAGTAAATGAAATATATATATATAAATAAATCCCATATCATTATTAGGTCATATGTTTTATTATTACTTATTATATATACTTTATAATCATTCTTTAATGGTTAACATGGAGAATGAATCTCATCGCATCGTGGAGACGATAGACCGTACGTACGCACGCGCGAAAATATCATTCTTTTGATATTAAAATCGTATATAATTGGATGTTATATCATATATACAAAATAATAATAATGTTAGATTTATTATTTATATCATTTATACTCATTATTATACCCATCAAAATGATGAAATGTTTGAATACCAAACTACACCACGACGTGGAGACGGTAAGCCGTACGTACGCACGTGTGGTGACTTTTTCGTTCACATGATGGATAAAATAACTAATATAGTTGTACCATTAAAATAATAACATCACATTATATATAATATACTAGAGTTATTATTTTATAATGGAAACAACAAAGAAGGTGGAAGTGGAAGAAGAAAGGAACTTGAAATTGGTGGTGAGATATTTACCTCTTCTTCAGGTTCTTCCTTTTGATTTGATCAAAAGGGCTCCTTAGGTTGTATTTCTGACTAAATGAAGGCCTCTAGGATATATTTATGACATTTTAGAGGGTATTTGGGCAGGGTTTGGCCGATCCAAATGGATTTGGAGAAGTGAATTTGAGAGAAGAGGGAGTGCCCTTTTATAAGGGAGGTGAGGGGAACCTTAGAAAAAACTTAATATTATTTTATAATAAAGTCACATTCGGTTTATAATGGCTCCAAAGTGACTTATTTTTAGGTTAGGGTGGGTATGGGTCTAACGCCTCTAAAAAATTAGGGTTTATACAAATTTAGGTCACCATTTTAACCTTATCATTTAGATTTAACTCTAAGTTAAATAATTTAACTTTTACCGTTTCTTCCTGTATTCTTACACTATATGGTTAATAAACTTACTATAAACTTTAAATAAAACCCCAATTGGTTTTAATGTCATATATATTATTATATAAGTCTTTTGGATGAACCTTATAATTTTAGGACCATTATATAAATTAATAATATAATATTTGTTTTAAAATCTCTTTTATGTCAATTTTGACACAATTGGGTATTTTGTTTTTTCTAAATTTATAACAGCATTATTACTTTGAAAAAAATTCATTAAACCAACCCTAATATATTATATTAAACTTTAAAATTAGTTTAATTCATAAAATGTCTCAAATTACATTTATTTGGGTATTTATAATATCAATTATGTTAATATTTCATTAATAAAGTAATTACTGCATCATCATTATGTCATAAGTAAATTGAATTATTTAATGTCTTAAAAATATAAATAAAATACCATTATGTTGTAAATATCTTTATCTTTCTTATTAATATTTATAGTCAAATTTATCTTTTGTATAACCCTATATTAAAAATGTTTAGTCATTAAACTTTGATTTTATCTATTTTAAGTATTCTTTAAATAAAATAATAATAAAAGTCCTAATCTAATCCATGTGGACCTAAAGGGTAATATTTTATTACTAAGGTTGTTTTTGGTCGAATTAAACTTATTCAATAGAATTACGACATGTTTTAGGGTAATAATAATATCATTTTACCTTTGATTACCCCATTTACTTTTAACCGTGGTAAATAAAAGCAAAAAGTTACTATTCACCAAAAATTATTTTTATCTTATTGAACCACATTTTAGTCAATGATTTTAACCGTGTCTCTCATATTTTCTATGTTCCACTTAGAGAAGCGGTAAAATTAAGTTTTATGTAAATTTGAAAATTGTCTTAGGAGGTGAGTAAAAGACGGTAAACAGTTCAATAAAATTTTTATATATCTAAAATTATTATAAAATGACTCCAATGATTTACATTTAACTTATATAGGTATTATGTATCTATTTTGTCCTAAAATAAATTTAAATAAAATAAATTATTATTTAAATAAAAAGTCGGCTTTAACCAATAACTCAGTGTTTTTCACTATTCATCAAAAATTGAATGTTTTCAGAAAAATACCAAAAATTCACCCAAGGCTAATTTCAATATTCTGAATACAAAAATTAATTCCATTTTGAAAAATAAAATTTATAAAATTTCAAAAAGTGGGTATAACTATTCATAACGGCTAGCTCATAATAATATTATAATAATATATCGTTTAGTGAAACTCGGTATTGCGTACAAACACACGCCATCGAGGAATGTTGTTCTGGCATGCAACATAAGCCTAGAATAATGTTTTCATATACTGCAAGATAATACAGTGTTGCGTATAGCGCAAGCTAATCTTGGTGCAGGGTACCACACAAGACGTTAAAGAAATTAAAAAGAATATTTTTCATAAAATCTCAGGGTGTTACAATATCAAAATAATAGGAATATTTTTTCTTGGTTTTGAGTATTTAACTTGTATTTTTTATTAAATTTAATGTCAATTTTAAATAGAAAGAAGTACTTAGAGTCATAATGGTCACACTGTGTGTCATATTGAGGTGTGGACTAATCCTAAACATCCCAAAGTATTAAAAAAATCTTCATTCCCAATGTTAACATGACTTCTATTCCCTTTATTTTTCTAACAACCAACACTGAATATTGATACGTTGTTCTTAGATGAAAAACCTATCTCTATTAAGATTAAGAAGAGAATATGAAGCTCATATTCCCATTATATGAAAATAATTCGCCAAAATGGGAAAATGATCTTCCTCTACTCTTTTGGATTTCAACAACAAGAAAGGTTTTTCAGCTAAGAACATTGACTCCATAAGTAGTGTTGGAAATTTGACAAAGAAAAGGAATGGAAAGAATGGTAACATTGGTAAAAAAGAATATTTTATCTCTTTTGTGGCTTGTTACAGATAGTTGAAAGAAAAATATGACTTCTCAAAAGATATGTAGAAAAAACTAAATAATTATTAGATAAAAATGATAAGGGAATTAAATTTGAAATAGTATACAAAATGATGAAAAAATTAATTAAATTAGTAGTAGGAATTCACCTTTTCATGATGGTTGTATATATTATTGATGCATTTCCTTGTGGTTATTTTCCCAGTTTTAGGCTTCAAAAAAATAATCCACCTATATAAAAAACAATTCTTATGTGAGTAATACTAAAAAGAAATAAATTAAACATAAATATGAATCAATAAATTAATTATATGGATAATGATTTTACTATGAAAACATAAATATTACATATGAGATTGAGTAGTGGAGGAAACTTGGAGGAAATTGATAAATTTAAACATTACATGAGTGAAAAGGTTTTGAGTGAGATGATGTCAATGGAATTTTTAGTGTATAAAAGAATGAAATATGGACAGACCACCCCAACTCAAATAAACAAATGTATACGAAAAAAATTATGTGAGTAATACTAAAAATAAATAAATTAAACATAAATATGATACAATAAATTAATTCTATGGATATTTATTTTACCCTAAAAACATTAATATTATCTCTATAATTGAGAATAGGAAGTGTCTTTTTTCTTCCTACAAAGATAATGGAGGGAACATAAAGGAAAGTGATAAATGAAACACTATAGGGGTGAAAAGGTTTTAAGGGAGTAGATGTATGTGGAAGTTTTGGTGAAGAAAGGAATGAGAGATAACTATAAATATTCTAAAATTAATAAACTCTGCATGGGATAATGAAAATTAAATTAATGTTTTATTATATAATTTTTTGGTAAAACAGGGAATGTATATCTTAACATTACCTTTACATCTTCCAAAAGGGTTCCTTTCATTATGGTTTGTTCTTCTAAGGGATTGGTAACATCATCATGTACAGAATACATTGTCTGTATGAGTAGTCAAATATTTAATTTAGATTATGTTAATTCAATAGAGAATATATAATATTATGAGGCAAAACATAATATATTAAAAAACACTTTTACATTATTAATGAACACTCATTATTTTTTATTGGTTTTAGTGATTTGGTTCCTATATAGAGAATCCAAAACCCCTATTTGTGGTCCTCTATAATTTAATAATAATAATATATATATATATATATATATTGGAACCAACATAGACTTATTTTTATCTTCCAATGAATGGGTTATCCTCGATTAAATTTTCATCTTACTCGACATATGTTTTAGTCTCCAATATGATAAGAAAAAAATTATTGTTTATTGGTTATGAAATATAAACTAATTGCACTTCTTTTGATTCCATTATGAATGACTCGTATTTTTCCCCACCACACTAAATTTCACCTTTATAATTCCTATTCCATTAGCATTCACTATAATTATATTTTCAAACCATTTGAAAAGAAAAATCAGCACTTGAAATGTTTTGTAATCAAACTCAAATACTTACTCATTAATTCCAAAATATGAAATATTTTCACAAATTAGATTTATATACATGGAACTAGATATATGCATTTCTTCTACTACAAGTATAACAAAACTATTTTTCATCATATTATAGTCATTGTGTTATTTTGTATAGAACATATTACCACTAATTACAAGAACAGTGTAAGATATAACATTTTAATTCGGTCCCCTAGATAGCCATTGAAGTCCTTTAGAAATTTAAATCAAATTTTTAGATAACTCTTTATAAATTTGATCTCAAAACCATCCTTTAAATTGTTTATTATGTGTGTTTGATATCCATCTTTCTGCTCTTGATAGATTCAAATCCTTAATTTTTTTGTGGTCTCCAATGTATGGATCAACATCTTCACTATTATATAAAATATATAGGTGCACTTGTTCCTACTATGTCAAGGTAATTATAACAACATCTATTCCATAAATCCCTTCACCCATAAGGAGTCTACTATGACAAGACATTAGGAGGCTGATGATGTCAACATCTAATTGGTAATCAATAAACAATTCAATAGTTTCTTTAATAATATATCATTTTTAAGACAAATTTATTTCAAATTTGATTTTTTGGCATACTGTTTGAAAATTTTCATATATCACTTGATGGGTTACATCCATCTATAATGGACATGACCACATAGTTTAATATCTATAATGAAGTGCACAATCAATCATGTCCAAAATAGACTTGATTACATATTTAATTTTTTTAGGAAAACTTAGTAATGTTCCAATAGTAGTATAAAATACATTTTTTTGATATAAATGAGTTCAAGAAAATATATGACACTGAAAATATTCAAATACGTTAAATCAAAGAATATTTATTTCTTTTTACAATCTGAATTCATAAGGTTTTTCAAAAATGTTTTACCAAAAATAGTGTCAATATCTTTAAATTTTTCAAACAGTTTATCACTCGTTATTGAATATGGTGTTGTACCTTGTATGATATTCCAATAGAATTTTTTCATTAAAGATCGGTATTTATGTTTTCAAGGTAAAAAAAATTGATGTACTAGAAACATAGTCTTGGAGGAATGTTTCAACTAAACTAACTGTGTGCGTTTTTCACAAGTGGGACACCCCAATATTCATTTAATGCTATAGTGTGATAAATTTACATAAATGGGGAAGTCGTTTATCATCCCATACAACATGGAAATCAATGTGAATTCTACACTTATATGAGCATCATATGTTGTAACACCTGTATCCCACATCAATTTTAGATCTTCGATCAATGGATACAAGTAGACATCAATATCATTACCTAGTTTATTTGGTCTAGATATAAGAAGAGACAGAAAAGTGCATTTGCACCTCATGAATAACCATGGAGGAAAGTTATAATTTACCAACATGATGGCCCATGTACTATGAGCATGACTCTGTACACCAAAAGGATTTATTCCATCAGTAGATAATTAAAGGTGAATTTTTCTCAGCTAATTTTCAAATCCATGATACTTGTAATCAATTTTATTCCACTGTGGAGAACCTGCTGGATGACATAGGTTCCAATATTTAATTATTTTATCTTCATGCCATGTTAGTTTTCTTGTAGTTTCTTAATATTTATATAGTATTTTAAACCATGGAATTATAAGAAAGTACCAAGCATATCTAGAAGTACTTCACTCATTTTTCTTGTATTGATTATCGCCACAATTAAATAATTTTATGATTGATTTATGGTTCTTATAAATTAATATGAAATCATTTTGGAAAGCATGTATTTTTTAGAGATCATTCCCATTGAACATAGCATTGGATTATCATTATATTTTCAATATGTTTGTTCATTTTATTCTTGTATCATATCATTCAAGAGACCAATTAGTTCTGTAAAGTTGGTGTCACTCCATCCATATCCATATTTAAAATTATATAACTTCAATACAACTAATATTGTGGTATATTTTGTAAAACTTCAATGCAATGGTATCTTAGCACAACTATTAAAATTCTTATTTTTTTGGAATATCATGAACGTCATCTTTAATTTCCATTTTCATTTATTCAATGTGCTCTCCATCATCATTTACCCTAGTATTCATATAAAATGATTCATAAATCATAGTATCATCACAATAGGTGTGCACATTTAGTTTTTCCTCATGTTTAGTCAAATATTTATATATCTTATCTATTCCTTGACAAATAAAATTTTCTTCCAACTCTTCTATACTAATATTTTTTTGGAATAAAAATGACATAAACATGGAAAAATGATTTGAGAAGGATTGTATGCATGATCTATTTCAAACTTCATGAACTATTTAACTTTATATCCATACTCTATTTTCAAACGATAAGTGTGCATCCATTTTCTATTTATATCCATCATATTGGGTTCATAAAATATTCATTTTTTGTAATAAATAAATAAATACACATATTATATTCATTATGAAAGGTAAAATATATATTTAATTATAATAAATGGAACCCAAATTTTTATTGTTTCAAATAATTTAAGTATGCTTTGAAGAAAATGGGTGATTGAATTTAAGAAAATAATTTCTCCACTATGGTAGGTGTTATCCTCTAAATTCATCCAAAGTTGAAACTTATAAACAACTTTCATCCTCATCATCTCATCTTCTGAATAGTTATCATTGAATTTTGTTGTTTGGAACTCATCCTACATCTCTGGTGGACAAGAACCAATGTTTCTTGAAATGATCAAAGACAGATTCATCAATAGGATGACTACTACATAGAATAGTTAAAGAAACATAAAAGAGATGGGTTATGATTCCCAAGAAACAAATTGGAATCATAACTGTTTAGGATAATAACTTGATGAGGATGATAGTTTTACTCCATTGTGTTCTCTAAATTGGGTAATACATCTGATTTGTGAGAATTAAATGGATGGTAATCAAAGATTCCTAAGGTAGGAACCAAAATCCAATGTTAAGGAATGATATTTTTGGAGATGGATTAAAGTAAAACATATATAATGTTTATTATATGTGTGATGAAATAAATGAATTGATTTTTAACAAGTATGAATGAGTGGGTTATCGTTTCAAATATGGATATATTTTTACAAAGGTATAGAAAACTATCTGAACCATTTTTTTATTTGAGATCAGTAATTTTTTTGGTCATTATGTTTAAAAGAAAAAATTTATTTGTGGTAGTAAAAATTTGATCATATTAGATAATGATATAATTAGATACTAACTTAAAAATGGTGGGTTGAGATATTTTTAGGATGAAAAGATAAAATTGATATATATTTTTTTAATAATTAGAATGGGGAGTTTTTAATGATTAAAATAAAGTTGAAACATCAGAGGAAATTAATATTTAATTGAGTAGAATAGGGGGAGCACACAGGGCTGATATAGACTCAAAATGAGACATTAATGGTGAGGAAAATGGAAAAGGATCATCAACTATAAGAAATATAATCAAGGCTGAAATCAATGAATAAAATGTCATTGGTTATCAGACAATTTCAGTGAAAACTCATAGGTTTAAGACTCTAAAAAACCTCATTTTTACCTATTTAGAGCCTAAATCATCTAGAGAGGCTGAAAATGATGATAATTGGATACAATCTATGCCTGGGAAGCTTGAGTTGACTAATAATTTGACATGAGAAAATTTTCAAAGGCTCAAAGATAGAAAATTTATCAAAACCAAATGGTTATTCTGTAACAAAATCATTGACTACAGAAAGGTGTCTTAAAATTAATAATATATATTGTGCAAGGGGATTTCCTAGGATAAAGGAATTTATATTTATGATAAATTTTCTCCCATAGCCAGGTTGGAAACTATTTGAATTTTCATATCTATTTCAGTGAAAATGTAGAAAAAAGTATACCAAATAGAAGTTAAATATATGTTCTTCAATGGAGTTATTAAGGGGGAGTATACTTTGAGAAATTGGATGGGTTTATTATGGATGAAAATTAGAGAAAGGTGTGCTAGTTAATGAATTCTTTGTATAAGATAAAAAAATCACTGAGGACCTGTTGTATAAGATTGGATAAATACCTAAGAAATCATTGTTTTTTTTGAGGTAGAGTTGATCACAGCCTCTAAAACAAGATGGATAATGATAAAATGATTTTGGTACTCATATATGCTGAAGACATAAGATTTGAGAATTGGAAAAGGCACACTGTAATTTTTTTTGGATCATTTGAGGTATGATATTGAGATATCAATGATTGGGGAGTTGAACATTTTCCTAGGTTTATAAGTGAATCAAGGAAATCATAGCACGTAAAGTTATCAATAAAAATATGAAAAATATATTAACAAGTGATTTACAATGGAATATTCCAAACCAATTACAATAGTAACAGCTATATGGATGAATTTTTCAAAATTCACTACTTGAAAATAAGCCTTTATCAACGGTTCAAAACCGTTGGTAAAGTATATATAACCGTTGGTATAATATATACCAACGGTTATACAAACCATGGGGAAGTAAGGCATAGGGAAAGAGATATTCCAATGGTTTGTGGAAAACCGTTGGCACATCTTAGGATTTCAACCTTATACCAACGGTTTTATGTAACCGTTGGTGTAAATTTTTCACCAACAGTTTAAAACCATTGGTAAAGAGTTGGTATAAAACTCCATATTCCAACGGTTTTAAACAGTTGGAATAGGCCATGGAAGTATAATCCCTATGACAACGGTTTACAACCATTGGGATAGGCCATTCTGGGAAATTGCAGCAGCAGCCTGCTACTATAAATGGTGAGCTGCTGCTGTCCAGGACTCTTTCAGTGATTTTCAAGCCTGCATTTCCAGGCCTGAATTGAATACATACATAAAATGAAAACATATACAATAAAAAAATAATTCTAAATCAATTAGTTTCATACTTTGAGAAACTATACACATATATAATTAAAACATAACTCATAAGGCAATTATAAACATACATAATTGATTTAAAATTCAATTCTGAGAGACAATTACATGTGCAATTCGAAATTCAACTCATAATTGAATACTGAATTGAATACATACACAATTTAATTATCAATTATGAAAAGAATACATAAAAAACTAAAATGGTAATTATATGTTTCATATATAATTAATAATACATACAAAATTGCATTTTGTATAACACATACACGATTAAATAAAGAAATTAGAAGCTAATAACCCCAAAATAAGGAATTGGATAAATGACTTCAACCAAAAACAAATATCATGTCTCATGGTTTATGCCTGCTGTCTTTGAACTTAGTGATGATGATAATGGGTGTGTATAAATGAGATTTCATGACTTAGGGAATGTATTTTTCCTTGGCGTAAAAAATGACATGTGTTTTAGAATAGGTGTAGGATTTCCTCACATGAGAAGTGGATTGTGTGACGCTGGACCATGAATCCTTATTGTCACAAACCGAATCTGGTCTCCATCAAACCAGAACCAAAACTAGCTCAGGGAAAGGCCCTAAGGGCGTTCCTTATCCCCACGGGATGGAAAAAGTGCTTGTGTATTATAAAAATTCATTTGGGAACAATTTACCTGAGTTTGGATTCATAAAATAACCAAAAACAAACAACAAACCAAATATTAAAAATTATGCCAAACAGGACTTAAAAAAAATTCATAACTAAGTATATGGGTTTAAAAAATACAAGAGTTCCAAAGGTGTATAAAAGTATCAGAAAAAAATATCCCATGAGACTCCACATGACAAGGGGTCATCACCCACGAGCTGTCTCCACAACACCGCACCATTGAGTGAAACTAGCAACCCGAACCGCTATCGCCAAAGGCCTTGCCTTTTCCTGTGTCAAACACGATCAAGTATAATTACACCAAAATATGTAAGTAGGGTGTGATACTAAGCCCAATAGGATATCACCCAAGGATTCCAAGTGATAGGCATTATAAAATAAAAAACTTACAAGAGTTATAAACAGAAAATGGTTGCATTTATTTCTAAAAGTGTAACTTTGAAATGAAAATAACTTTCAATGGTGATAACTTTAAAGAGTGAGTGAATTTTAATAAAACATTCTAGATACTGGTTTCCACATCCCAAAATACCATAAGTCAAGGATAAATTCCAAAAAGGCCACGAGCACCACGCATAGAAACACCCCTAGGTACTAGTTAGTTGTGAGCCCCAAGTATCTCATACCTTGGTGAAAGTAACCATAATAAAATTCATTCTCATGTGAAAGACAATAGTAGGGAGTATACCCATAACCTAGTGGTCTCCAATCACCTCCATTATATTTTTTTAATGTTATAAATGTCATACTTGCTAAGGGAACCATGGTCAAACCCTTCCGTTCACTAGCGTACTAGTACACTTTAGCCCACCTAGTTACCCGAGTTTCCTGTCTTGTGATAAAATAGTTACCACATGCTACCAAAATCAATTTTCACATATAAATATCAGTTCGGGTCACACACATTCAAAATAGTAGCTACACATTCTTTTCACCTTTTATATAACTCAATAAACCACTTATAATTTCCATAAAACAATTTCATGAAAAGTAATCAATTTTTTCACATTAAAGTAATCTAAAATCCCAAATTTAAAACACAATGGAGGCCAATATTATACCAAACCATAAATTTTAGCATCAAAATATTTTTATAAATCCAATCAATGAATTATAAAACAACACCAAGAGGCACAACATGGGTTGCACATGTAAAACACCCATTTTCACACAAAATTGGCACTTAAAAATCAACTGCTTTGAAAATGATACCCAAATAAATTTTTGAAATAAAAATAATAGAGGAACCTGATGGAAACAGAAATATAGAAATCCAACTCATTCTAAAATACCTATATATGAAATCACTTACCAAAAGAGTCAAAACCCCAAAATCCTTGTGCGTCACTTCAACTGCACCTCCGTAGCACCACAAGGGAGTAAGATTGAACCTAAAACCAGAGGACTGGATCAATAAAATCAAAACTAAAACCCTAGGTACGAAGCCCTAGATTATTAACATTTGGGGATTCAATAAAAAAAATAAACCCTAAGAAAAAGGGAAGAGTAAGGAAGGGAACCAACTTACTTGAGAAATATGTATGTTTTTTGGAGCTCGAGAATTTCGACCCTAATTCGCAATGAATCTAAGCTCCAAATAGGGGAAAACGAATATGTTGGTGCGTCTGGGTTAAGTGGGAAAATTCTAGAGGTGGAATCACCGAAAAAAGATAAAAAATAAATATTTTATGAAAGAATAAAAAAAAAATTAAAAATGGGAATGGGCTTTCGGGTTGGCCCAATACCTAATTTTATCACCCAAATCCATGATGCTAATGAATTTTTAAGGGGCCCAATTTTTTTTGGTTGTTTTAATAGTTAAATAAAAGTCATTTTTGAAGTTGAATAGGTGAAATAGGTTGCAAAATGAAGGAGTTATTAAAGAAACACAAAATATTTTTAAAATTGGAAATGGGCTCTCAGGTTGGCCCAAATTTTGAAAACCCACCATTTCCTTAAAAATGCATGGAAAACCCCCAAAAGAAAGCAAGAATGTAGATTAAATGAAAATTACATTTAAAATATTTCATGTATGTGAAAATTCTCCCCACAATGAAGGACTTTCTACCCTGGAAAACAAGCCAATGGTTGATCAGAAAATAGGTTCGGGTACTCTTCCACAACCCATGACTTTCGCTCCCATGTCTCGTGTGTATCATTCCCATGTTGCCAAAGAACTTGGACAAGTGGAATAGAATTTACCCTAAGAAACTTTTCTTGGAAGTCCACTATTCGCACTGGCCGCTAAAAAATAGATAAATCAGGCTCTATATCCAACTCCTCCAAATCCAGCACATGAGACATATCCGAGTTATGTTTCTTAAACTAGGAGACATGGATAACATCATGGATGGATGCCAACTGAGAAGGAAAATCCAACCTATTTGCCACCTTACCAATATGATCGGTGATTTCAAAAGGTATGACATACCTCGCCGTCAACTTTCCCTGCTTCCCCAAGCGACGGTGACCCAGACGAGGGGCCACATTCAGAAATACCCAATCACCCACAGAAAAATCTAGATCTCGACGCCTCTTATCGGCATATGATTTTTGGCGACTCTGAGCTATCAATAAATACTGCCTGATCAACTTGACCTTCTCAGATGTCTCTTACGTAGGACTCGGTCCCAACACCGATGTCTCACCTACCTCATCCCAACACAGAGGGTACCGACAAGGCCGACCGTAGAGCGCCTCAAAGGGAGCCATTCAAATCGTGGATTGGTAGCTGCTATTATAAGAAAACTCGACCAATAGAAAATGGCTATCCCACGAACCACCGAAGTCCAAGACACAAGCATATATCATGTCTTCCAGGATCTGATTTTCCCACTCTATCTTACCATCTGTCTGAGGATGTCACGTTGTGCTCATATTAATTTGGGACCCCAAAGCCTTCTGAAGGCTTCCCCAAGACCGAGAGGTGAAGTAGGTGTCTCTATCCGAGACAACTACTGATGGAACACCATGAAGCCTTACCACCTCCTAAATATACAACTGGCCTAACTCATCCACTTTAGCTATATCTCTGGTCGGAATGAAGTGGACTGATTTGGTCAGATGATCAATCACCACCCAAATAGCATTCTTACCTCGAGGTGTATGAGGTAATATAACAATAAAATACATGGCAACCTCGTCCCACTTACAGGTAGGAATGGGTAATGGATGAAGCAAACCAGAGGGCATCTGATGTTCCTCTTTCACCTGCTGACAAGTATAGCATCTCGATACAAAGTCAGCAATGTCCCGTCTCATACCTAGCCACCAGAACTGTCGACAAACATCATAGTACATCTTGGTGGCACCGGGGTATACAACCCACTGTGACTAGTGGCTATCCTACATTACCACCTTTTTCAGAGATAGAGGCACTACTGAACCCCCCTTGAAACACAAGATACCCTCAGGGGAAGAAGACCAATCCGAAGATGTATCCCCACCAGGATGAATCTGTCTTGTTCACTGGAATAACTCATCACTGGGATGCTTTTGCTGAATCAATTCTAAAAGAGATGGGGTCAAATGAATGCTTGCTAAGAATGAACTTCCACTGTGCTCATTGGTCTCCACATGCATCTGAGAAAAGAGTCCCATCAGAGTCCACTCATCACTGGACTTCCTCAAAGCCAGCACCGGTACTCTTCTGCTCAAGGCATCTGCTACAACATTACCCTTCCCTGGGGAATAGATGATATCAAAGTCAAACACCTGTAGGTATTTGATCCAGTGACGCTGCCTCAAATTGATAACTTTATATGAGAATATGTATGACAAAATTTTATGATCAGAGTAGACCAAAAACTTCTCCCCAAAGAGGTAGTGGAACCAAGTCTTTAAAGCATGCATTACTGCTGATAGCTCCAGGTCATGGGTCGGATAATTTTTTTCATGTGGTCAGAGCTAGTGAGAGCCATACGCTACCACATGATCATCCTGCATAAGCACACACCTAAGACCTATACTTAATGCATCACAATACACCACATAGCCTTTCCCAGACTCTGGAAGGATCAAGAATGGGGCGATAGTCAATCTCTGCTTCATCTCTTCAAAGGATGCATGACATTCTGGGATCTACAGAAACTTCACCCCCTTTTGGGTGAGCATGGTCATGGGTGAAGCAAGCAGAGAGAAATATCGAACAAACCGCCTTTAGTAACCTGCCATGCCAAGGAAACTTTTGATCTCAAACATGTTCTTCAGGTGCTCCCATGAAATAATTGCAATGATCTTCTCGGGATCCACCGAAACTCCATTCTCTGAGATCACATGCCCCAAAAACATCACCTCCATGATCCAGAAGGTACACTTGGATAGTTTTGCATAAAGGTGGTGATCCCGCAGAGTTCCCAACACGATCCGAAAATGGTTCCCATGCTCCTCCTCAGATCCAGAGTAAACCGGGATGACATCCACAAAAACCATGAAGAATAAGTCGAGATACTAGTGGAACACCCTATTCATGAGTTCCATAAATACTGTTGGAGCATGGGTCAATCCTAAGGGCATGACCAAATACTCACAGTGGCCGTACCGACTTCGGAAGGCTGTCTTCGGGATATCTTCCTCTTTCACCCTAAGTTGTTGATAACCCGAACACAAGTCTATTTTTAAAAACCACTTTTCCCCCTTCAACTGATCAAATAAGTCATATATTCGGGGCAAAAGATATTTTTTCTTGATGGTTACGTTATTCAGCTTTCAGTAATCTATACAAAACCGGAGGGAGCCATCGACCTTCTTTGCAAAAAGAACAGGAGCAGACTAAGGAGAGACGCTCAGACAAATGAATCCTTTTGATTCTAAATCATCCAGCTATATCTTTAATTCCCTCAACACAGTGGGGGCCATATAGTAGGAGGGAAGAGATATCGGCTGTGTCCCCAGTGCCAAATCAATCGAGAACACCACGTCCTTATTTGGGGTAAAGCCTGAAAAATCATTTGGAAATACCTCTGGGAACTCATCCACCACATGAGGTAATCCACCCTCAAGATCATGACCATCATCCTCTAGCACGAGTGATGATAGCTGGAAGATAAAATTCTTTAACTCTTGGAGTAAAGGTCCCACACGACCAGACTGAGGGTCATATTCCCCAAGAAAAACCTGTGGACTACCATCAGGTGCCGCAAAACTCACCTGACGCCTATAGCAATCGATGTGCGTGTGAAAATTTACCAGGCAGTCTATGCTGAGGATTACATCAAAAAGGTCCATATCCAAGACCAGTAGGTCCCACACCATCTCCACCCCTAACACGGAGAGCTCACATGAGGGACACCTGAGACCCTACTCCTTATTCTTTCCCAGCACCGTTATCAACTCCATCACGAAAGATAAAATCTTAGTTGGAAAGTTTAGTGTGCTTACAGTACGTGAATATATAAATGAAACTGAAGAACCAATACCAAAAAGAGAAGAAGATAAAGAAGATGCAATCAAAATGGTACCTCAGATGGTCGATGGACCTACATCCAATCTTGCTGGTGCCTACTCCACAACATGAAGATGCATCGTCTTTGCCTGAGAACGACCACCCGCCTGTGGCTCTGACCTAAATAAGATCTGTGCAAAAGATGATCCATCCCTACCACAATGACCACCGAACTGAGATCCCCCTATCCTCGATGGCTCTGACTGAGCTGGAACTCCCCTGGAAGCCATGGATCCTGCCCCACTTTGAAGTGGATGCTCTATCCCGCAAAAGTGTTACATGTGTCCCATGCCTCCACACTGGAAACAGGTCTTAGGAGGATGAGGGAATGCCAGATAGATGTTCCCTGTCTTCCCACACTAGTGGGACATGACAGTCCTCGCATCTAAATCCACCGATGAAAACTGTTTGGAAGAATGGTTTGAACTACCATCCCCCTTCTATCCCTTCTCTTCCCACTTCCTCTTCTTTTTAGATGAGCTACTAGTGCCCATAGAAGATACCACTCTAAAGATCCCAGACTTCCCCTTATGCTAAATCTCTACCATGCAAGAATGATCAACCACCTCAACAGAAGTTCCCAACTTAAATAGGAATACCTGTAAGTAAATTTTTGGTCGTAGCCCCTTCTAAAACTTCCAATCTTTAAAGCTCTCATTAGAAACAATGTCAAGCGCGTACTACACTTGTTTAGAAAAATGGTTAGAATATTTCATTACTGAATGATCTCCCTAGGAATGATACATGAATTATCGATATCTAGCATAGGATAGAACCTCTGGACAATACTACTCATTGAAGATGGCCTTAAAATATCTCCAGCTCATGTTTTCATGCTTCCCATATTGAAGCACCGATTCCCACCACCTACGGCTGGGACCCTCTAGCTGAAAAGTGGCCCATTTCACCCTGGCCTCCTCAGGTGTGTACAGGAACTTGAACATATGCTCTATCTTCTCGAGCCATTCCTCTTCCTCTTGAGGTTCTGAGCTACCTCAGAAACAAGGGGGTTTATTTTTCATGAACTTCTAGGCCTTATCCTTCCTAGGGCCAGACACATATTCTCTGGCTAGAGTAGGAGCCAGAACCACTTCTTGTCCTAGAGCTTGGATAGCCTGTACCATGGCTTCTATCATCCTTTGATCGAGTGGTGCTGGAGAACTCTCTTAGGCTTCCTCCTGTGGGTGCGTGAGAGCATTCTAGGGAGGCATGTTTCTACAAAAGGAAACAGTCACAGGAACAAAAATCAGTACAATATTTCTGAAAATTTCCAAAATAACATCAAATATAAATAATCCAATCACATTACAACAGTAAAAAACAACTAATTCTCCACACTTGATGTTCACGTGCAGTCTAGAACCCACACGTCTCACCTGGAAGTGAAGATAAACAAACAATTCGGACATCCCATGGCGACTCACGGTCTTCCACGAGTGGGGCAGACCATGCACCCTACTCATGACCAAACTCTAAGCCCCGATAGTCCTAGATCCTGTCTAGCCCAACTCATCCCAAAATAATAATATAACTCAAAAACATTAACCTACCTATGATACCATTTTTTCACGAACCGAATCTGGTCGCCATCAAAACAACACAAAACCCAGCTCATGGAAAGGCCCAAAGGGTGTTACTTATCCCCACTGGATGGAATAAGTGCCCGGGTATCATAAAAATTCATTTTGGAATGATTTACCTGAGTTTGGATTCATAAAATAACCAAAACCAAACAACAAACCAAATCTGAAAAATTATGCCAAGTTAGACTTAATAAAAATTCAGAACTGAGTATATGAGTTTAAACAAGACACAATAGGTCCAAAGGTGTAAAAAAGTAGCAGAAAAAAAATATCCCATGATACTCCACATGACAAGGGGTCATTACCCACGAGTCGTCTCCACAACACCACACCATTGAGAGAAACTAGCAACCCGAACCGCCATCACCCAAGGCCTTGCCTTTGCCTGTGTCAAACATGATAAAGTATACTTACACCTAAAGGTGTAAGTAGGGTGTGAGACTGATCCCAATTTAATATCACCAAAGGATTCCTAGTGATAGGAATTATAAAATAAAATTCTTGCAAGAGTTATAAACAGAAAATGGTAGCATTCATTTCTAAAAGTTCAACTTTGAAATGAAGAAAACATTCAATGGGGATAACTTTAAAGAATGATTGAATTTAAAAAAAACATGCAAGATACTGGTTTTCACATCCCAAAATACCATAAGGAAAGGATAAATTCCAAAAAGTACATGAGCACCAAGCATAGGAACACCCCTAGGTACTAGTTAGTTGTGAACCCCAAGTACCTCATACCTCGGTGAAAGTAACCATAATAAAATTTGAACTCTTGAACGAGACACTTGTAGAGATCATACCCATAACATAGTGGTCTCCAATCATCTACATTATTGTTTTTCTAGTGTTATACATGTTTGACTTTCTAAGTGAACCATGGTCAAAACCCCTCCGTTCACTAGCGTACTAGTACACGTTAGCCCACCTAGTTACCAGAGTTTCCCGTCTTGTGTTAAAATAGTTATCATATGATACCAAAATCAAGTTTCACATATAAATATTAGTTCTGGTCACACACATTCAAAATATTAGCTACACATTCTTTGCACCTTTTATATAACTCAATAAACAACTTATAATTTCCATAAAACGATTTCAAGAAAAGTAATAAAATTTTGCACATTAAATTCATCTAAAATCCCACATTTAAACCCAATGGAGACCAATATTATACGAAACGAAAAATTTCCACATATAGTTTTTTTATAAATCCAATACATGAATTATAAAACAACACCATGATGTACAACATGGGTTACACATGTAAAACCCCAAATTTCACAAAAAAAATGGCACTTAAAAATCAACCGCTTTGAAAATACTACCCAAATCAATTTTTTCAATCAAAATATTGAAGTAGGAACATAATAGAAACATAATACATAAATTAAACTCATTCTAAATTACCTACATATGAAATCACCTACCAAAAGAGTCAAAACCCCCAAATCCTTGTGTGTCACTTCAACCACACCTCCGCCGCACCACAAGGGAGTAATATTGAACCTAAAACCAGAGTATTGTTCCAATAAACTCAAAAATAAAACCATAGGTACGAATCCATAGATTTTGTACATTTGGAGATTTAATAAAAAAGACAAAACCCTAAGAAAAAGGGAGGAGTAAGGAAGGGAACCAACTTACTTGAGAAATCTAGACATTTTTTGGAGCTCGAGAAGTTCAGCCCTATTTTGAGATGAATCTGAGCTCCAAAGAGGATAAAACGAAGATTGGGGTGCGTCTGGGTTCAGTGGGAACATTTGAGAGGTGGAATATCCAAAAAAAGATAAAAAATGAATATCTTATGAAAGCATTAAAAACATTTTTAAAACTGGAAATGAGATTTTGGGTTGGCCCAATACCTAATTTGATCACCCAAATCCAAGATTCTAATGAATTATTTAGTGTCCCAACATTATTTGGTGGTTTTAATAGTTAAATGAAAGTTATTTTGGATGTTTAATGGGTTAAAAAGGTTAAAAACAAAGGAGTTATTAAACAATCAAAATTTATTTTTTAAACTGGAAATGGGCTCTTGAGTTGGCCCAAATTTTGAAAACCCATAATTTCTTTCAAAAATGCAGGGAAAACCCAAAAAAAGAAATATTGTAAATTAAATAAAAAATAAATTTAAAATATTTCATGTATCTTACACTTGTGCTTAAGTATCAACACAATCCGAATACATTTGGTCGTTTTTTTGTGTGCCATTTGTTTTTACTTAAAATGATGTCTATTTAAAAAAAAAGACAGACACTTTGAGTGATACGGGCCACACCATGCCTCGAATTGAGGAGGGTTTGAATCTTAAACGTCACAAATGACTCATGGATCATTTTCTTAAAGTATAAATAGAATCAAAATGTGTTTGGTCAGTTTTCTGTATGCCAGTTGTTGTTTTCACTTAAAATGTTGTCCATTTCAAACAAAAGTGAGACACTTTGAGTGGTACCAACCACACTGCACCTCAGATTGAGACGGGGTTGACTCGTACACGTCACAAATGATCCATGGAACGTTGTGATAAAGTATCAACAGAATCCAAATACGTTTGGTTGGTTTTCCATATGTCAGTTGTTGTTTTCACATAAAATGTTGTCCATTTCAAATAAAAGTGAGACGCTTTGAGTGGTACCGGCAAAAACGTGACACAGATTGAGTTGAGGTTGACTCGTACAGATCAAAAATGACGTTTAGATCATTTTTCTAAAGTATCAACACAATCAGAATATGTTTGGTCAGTTTTCCATATGTCTGTTGTTTTTACTCAAAATAGTGTCCATTTTAAACAAAAGACAGACACTTCGAGTAATACCCGCCACACCGTGCCTCAGATTGAGTCAAGGTTGACTCGTACTTATAAAAAATGACCCATGGATCATTTTCATGAAGTATCAACATAATCCAAATGCGTTTGGTTGGTTTTCCATATACCAGTTGTTGTTTTCACATAAAATGTTTTCTATTTTAAATAAAAGTGAGACACTTTGATTAGTATCGGCCAAACCGTACCTCAGATTGAGGCGAAGTTGACTCGTACATGTCACAAATTACCTATGGATTTTTGTGATAAAGTATGAATACAATAAAAATACATTTGGTCGATTTTCCATATGGTTGTTGTTTTTACTTAAAACAATGTCCATTTTAAAGAAAAGGCAGACCCTTCGAGTGATACCCACCACACTGTTCCTCAGATTGAGTTGGGGTTGACTTGTACACATCAAAAATGACCCATGGATCATTTTCCTAAAGTATTAATAGAATCCAAATGAGTTTGGTCAGTTTTCCGTATGTCAGTTGTTGTTTTCACTTAAAATTTTTTCCATTTCAAATAAAAGTGAGACACTTTGAGTGGTACCAGCCAAACCATGCCTCGGATTGAGGTTCAGTTGACTCATACATGTCATAAATGTCCCATGGATATTTGTGTAAAATTATCAACACAATCAAAATAAGTTTGGTCAGTTTTCTATATGGCTGTGTTTTTACTTAAAACAGTGTCCATTTCAAACAAAAGTGTGACACTTTGAGTGGTACCAGCCACACCGTGCCTCATATTGAGTCAGGGTTGACTCTTACACATCAAAAATGACCTATGAATAGTTTTTCTAAAGTATAAACAGAATCCAGATGTGTTTGGTCGGTTTTCTGTATGTCAGTTGTTGTTTTCACTTAAAATGTTGTCCATTCCAAATAAAAGTGAGACACTTTGAGTGGTACTAGCCAAAATGTTCCTCTGATTGAGGCACAATTGACTATTATACATCAAATATGGATTATGGATTTTTGTGCTAATGTATCATCACAATCAGAATATGTTTGGTCGGTTTTCCATATGTCTGTTGTTTTTACTTAAAACAGTACCCATTTTACACAAAAGACAGACACTTCAAGTGATACCCACCACACCATGCCTCGGATTGAGTCAAAGTTGACTCATAAACGTCACAAATGACCCATGAATCGTTGTCCTGAAGTATCAACAGAATACAAATGCGTTTGGTCAGTTTTATGTATGCTAGTTGTTGTTTTCACTTAAAAAGTCATCCATTTCAAAAACAATTGAGACAATTTGAGTGGTACCGGACACACCGTGCCTCATATTGATGTGGGGTTGACTTGTACATGTCCCAAATGACCCATGGATCATTGTGATAAAGTATTAATAGAATCTGAATGCGTTTGGTCAGTTTTCCGTATGTCAGTTGTTGTTTTTACTTAAAATGTTGTCCATTTCAAATAAAAGTGAGACACTTTGAGTGGTACCAGCCAAACCATGCCTCGGATTGAGGCGCAGTTGACTTGTACTAGTCAGAAATGACTTATGGATCATTGTGATAAAGTATCAACACAATCAGAATACATTTGTTCAGTTTTCTATATGTCTGTTGTTTTTACTTAAAACAATGTCCATTTTAAACAAAAGATGGACACTTTGAGTGATACCCGCTACACCATGACTCATATTGATTCGGGTTTGACTCGTACATGTCAAAAATGACCCATGGATCATTTTACTAAAGTATCAATAGAATCTGAATGCGTTTGGTCAGCTTTCGGTATGCTAGTTATTGTTTTCACTTAAAATGTTGTCCATTTCAAATAAAAGTGAGACACTTTGAGTGGTACTATCCAAACTGTAACTTGGATTGAGGTGTGGTTGACTCATACACATCACAAATTACCTGTGAATCATTCTTCTAAAGTATCAACACAATTAGAATACATTTGGTCAGCTTTCCTTATGTCTATTGTTTTTACTTAAAACCATGCCCATTTTAAACAAAAGACAAACACTTCGAGTAATACCCACCACATCGTGCCTTGGATTGAGTCAGAATTGACTCATACACATCATAAATGACCCATGTATTTTTTTCCTAAAGTATCAATAGAATACTAATTCGTTTGGTCCATTTTCTGTATACTAGTTGTTGTTTTCACTTAAAATGTTATCCATTTCAAATAAAAGTGAGACACTTTGAGTGGTACCGGACAAACCGTGCCTCGGATTGAGGCACGGTTGAATCCTACACATCACAAACGACCTATGGATCATTTTTCCAAAGAGTTATATAGAATTCAAAAATATCCATACCAGAGTGAAAAACTAGGTTAAAAAATAAAGAGTTATATAGAATTCAAAAATGTAATGCATCAATCTGCCCCCGATCACTATCACCATCACCACTATCATCATCAGCCTCATCCTTGCCGCCATCTCTGTTCTCATCTTCGTCCTTATCATCGTCCCCATGCTCATCCTCGACCTCATCCTTAACTTTGGCCGCATCCTCACCCTTATCCGCATCCTCACCCTCATCCTCATCCTCATCCTCGCCCTCGTCCTCTTCAGCATCCTCTTCATCACAATGAACTTCATCATCATGACCACCACTAGAACTACTGCCTGGTGCATTGGATAATGAACCCATCGACTACATATATGTTTGAAAAGCCATTCTATCCTCTGGTGGAAGTGATGAAGATAAATCTTTGATCAGTTTCATAAATTCTTTCTCCCTCATTTGAACCTATTCTTCAAACTCTGTGACCCTTTTAACAGACTGTCTTGCATGCTCCTTAACCATTTCCAACTCGATGGTACTAGAATGGATACCTGGAGAGGACTAATACCTCATCATAACTATATTCTTACCAGGTCGGTAGTATACTCGACCAGAGTGCTCATCTCCCAAAACCTGATATAAATGATCATGTGGCCCTAAATTGTCAGGATCCTGGGAATCAAGGGCCTGTAAAGAAGACTGTTAAAAATATTAATAGATAATTAAATTTCAAAATAGATATTAAACCTTTAAATAAAAAAATTAAAATTTACAATCTTTTGTTGTGTCAGTTCATTAACTGCAGTTCCATCTTTTTTCCTTCTACTCGAGCAAAAAAAAATTTCTCGAGGGATACGTCCTTCAATATTCAATTTGTGCTTCTATAATGACATTGAAACAATGTAAAGTGAAAGTATAATCATATATTAAATATTCAATAAATCACATAATTTAAGAAGGAAACAATAAAAAGGGAAAGTCCTAAAGAAAAATTATAAACAACTATATCATACCAGCTGCCTCTCATGATCTGACATAGTAGTGGGCCTGAAAGTGTAGAAGTATTGCTTTGAATCAATGTTTTTTTTGTTTTTTCCAAAATATTCTTAAATAATGTTTAATAATAAATAAGAAAATATTAATGAAAAATATGAAAACTGTCATTTAAATACCTCAAATGGGATTAATACCTTAAATTTGGCAGTTTCCCAATGGGTAATCATTTGGCGATATTGCTCTATTGAGCAGTCATCCATGATAGCTAATGTCTCCAACTCCATGACCACTCTATCACACCATGAAACATACAACTCATGCCTATAAGCTCTCCAAATCTCTCTTAGCTCCTTTAAATGCACTGGTCATGTACGTTTGCCATCAGGGAAGTTAAACCGAAGCTGACACCCAATAGACTAATTTATATAAATACAAAAAAATACTACATTAAATCCAATAGATTTTTTACCCATATTTTTGCCCACAAATCATCCTTGAATTCTTATGGTTGATGTCTCCAAGAGAGAGGTCTGACCGGAATGATGTTAGAGTATTTGGCTAGCATCGCCAAAAAACCCCGACATTATTGCCCAGATTTATCAATAATCTGTCCATAATCATTGTATTCAACCATAAACTATGTCTTACGGTTCCATACTGCATGAAAGTGTGTATTCCCCCTCCCCCACCTTCTATCAGTAGATGAAACTATTATTAAAGAAAAAAATATTTATACAAGTTATAATAAAAATAAATTTTGGTATAAAAAATTTGTTAGAGTTATATAAATATACCTATGGTAGTCAGATCAATGGGAATCACTGGATGTGAAGAAGTTGAAGGAATGTCCCGTACAGGTGGAGTGTCCCTCAGTGTATGCTCCTCAGCTACATACTGTGTCAGAGCAGGATTCGAAGAAGTTGGAATATAATAGCTCGTAGATAATGAACCAAAAGCAAAAGATGATGGCACATACGTCTGGACAACTAGAAGTGTAAACATCGGAGGCCTAAATATCCCGTGTGTCCCTAAAGACACACCAGGATAAAAAATGGGGCATAGTAGATACATATGTGATAGGTAATAGTCCAATTGGGTATGACCAGTGGACTGTCTAACTCTCGCACCACGAGCCCTCATACCACCAGCCTCAGTACCGAGGCCACCAGATGATCCTCTAACTTTGACACCACCCTGCCTCCTACCACTAGCCTCTGTACTGGGAGAAATATCAGGATCCTTGTCAAATATCTCTCGTCTAGGGGGTGGATCATGAAAAAATGTTTAACACAAAAGTAAACACTTGACATTATAAGTTATTGAAATATATATATTTGATGTAAAATACTCACAATAGGGATGAGTGGAGGAACACCCATCTGTGTCATGCGAAGATTATTTTATGTCATCTTTTTCTACTGCCTCTCTTCAATGGGTGTCATTCTCTATAATGAAAACAAATATGAAAGTAATTAGAAATAGATAACTAATGTGTAACCCAAAAAACAAAATATAGAAAAACCATTATGATAAAAAACATAAAGAAACAGAATATTTATGGTGTTTTGAAGGTAAGTACTAGGATACACACTCTGAATGATGTGGGTGAAACATATAGGTGAGACCAAGACTTCATGATTCTATATATTTTCCACCACAACTTCGGGTTCACAATTAACTCTGAAAAGTGTTCTATTGGAGTCATCATAAGTATAAACAGATTGCTTCCAATTGTAGTATGTATAGTGTCAACTTCATCATCACCATCATCAAAAACATGTCTGGGATTTAATTCAATAATTACACTGAATTTAGGATGACGATGATCTTTAACATAAAAAACTTGTTTCACCATTGATGCCAATACATATGGTTCATCGATTGAAATAGTGCGAGTCATGTCAATAACTCGAAATCCACAATCATCAATAAAGGTTCCTTGCCTCGTCATTGAATCAAACCATTGACATTTCATCACCATGACTCGACCATGCGAGTAATAATCCAAAATTATTATTTTCTCCATGACTCCATAATAAGATACATTTTCAGAACGAGGTCCATTATCCGATGAACTGGCATAACGATCTATTGTGGAAGTTAGCATAATAGCATCATGTTGTGTTGTCATGTTTCTTGCTTGTTCAATGATAATAAATTTGTATCCATTGATCAAAAGTGATTTACAAGTACGAACCATGGTATTAGGACCAAAAACCAAAGCTCTTATTTCTTTAGAAATAGAGTCTGGAAGCAAACTCGATACCTGAAATTTAAAAAAATAGTAAACTTAATTAAATATTATTTTTATTTAGTTATTATAGAAATATTTTTTCCTTCAATTTCAACCAAGCATAAAACCCTTTTCTATGCAAAGTCTCTTTTCTTCTCAAATATAAATAACGATGCTTTCTATATATCAATTCTTTATATTCCATGTTGATAAAAATAAAAATAGTTTAACAAATATTTAAAATTACAAGAGATAAGATAAGAGATACATGTACAATTTACTTGATATACTCATCCAACAAATCACAATTGAACAAAACTGTGCGATGTTCCATCTCTTGCACTTCAAGGCTTAATGTTGTCAATGTATATGATCTGGAAATTCCTCCTGTCTAAAGAACTGATGAAAAACTGGGTTCAATTTTCTCATACTTTTCTTCTTCATTTATCATTGGTTTGTTTATTCTCGTAGTAAGATCAAACAAATACATTGAGCAGAAATCCATACATTCTTCATCCAAGTAACCGTTCACAATAGAAATTTCGGGATAATTCCTAGAACATATAATTTCAATGTTTACATGTTTCTTTCAGTTGTATAAATACAATAGAAAGCAACGGGTCCTCCAAGAAGTATTTCGGTCAGAATATGGACACTTAGATGCAACATACATGTAAAAAATGATGGATGGAATATTTTCTCTAAATCACACAAAATTAATGGTGTCTCTGCCAACAGTGTTTTCAAGAAGGATTTGGAAAACTTCTTAGCACAAATATCAATAAAAAATAGCACAACCGAATAACTGATACTCTTACATTATTGGACAAGAGATGACAGATTGCTATCGGAATGAACTCATGCAAATGGACGTGATAATCATGAGTCTTCAAAGATTTCAGCTTCAACTCTTTTCTATTGACCCGTTTTGATATATTTCTTAAATAGCCATTAGGAACTTTAATAGTCTCTATCACTTCTAGAAATTTATTTTTTTCAGCAGGTGTCATCACATAAGAAGCACATGGAACTTGCCATTTATTTTCACTGATACAGACAGGATGTAATTCTAGTCTGATCCCCCAATCTACCAAGTCACCCCGAGATCATAAATCATCTTTTGTCTTCCCCTTGACATTTAGAAGAATCAAAAGAAACATTTCACATATATTCTTTTCAATGTGCATTACGTCTAAACCATGACGTAACAAGTTGGTTGACCAATACAAAAACTCAAAGAATATACTCTTCTTCTTCCAATTGTAATAGGTATCATTGGAAACATTTTTCCTCTTTCTTGATTTCATTACACCCCTCCCAAATGAATAACTGAAATCTTTCAATTCATTAAGCACATCAGTTCCAGACATACACTGAGGTGGATTGTCAGTCTCCATGGTATTGTCAAATATTTGATGATTATTTCTATATGGATGGTTCATTAGAAAGAATCATCGATGTCCGATAAAACTAAAAATACGACGATATTTCAGTCTTCTCAATCGAGTATTATTCATACAAACAGGACATGCGAATTTCTTTTTGTGCTCCATCCATACATCATTGCATAAGCAGGAAAATCATTGATCGTCCACATAAGCGCAACACGCATCTGAAATATGTCTTTCGAACATGCATCGTATGTGGGCACACCCAAATCCCAAATAAGTTTCAACTCTTTTATTAAAGGGTGCATGTATACATCTATTTCATTTCCATCATCAGAAGGGCCAGATATCTGTATACTCAAGAAAGTGTAAGGCTTTTTCATACACAACCGTGGGGGACTGTTATAAATGTTTTTGAAAATAGGCCATGTACCGTGTGAAGTTAGAATCTGTCCAAATGGATTAAAACCATCACATGAATGACCCAGTCTAACATTACGCATGTCTGCTGAAAATTCAGGATATCGAGCATCAAATCTCTGCCATGAAAATCCATATTCCGGGTGAACCAACACTTTATTATTATTTTTTCTCTCGGTGTCATGCAATCACATTTTTACTGATATTTCATCAGACATGAAAAGGTTCTGTAATATGGGGATAAATGAAAAGTGCCACATTACTTTTTGTGGCACATGATATGGTGTTCCATCATCTTTTGGCTTCTATTGGGAGGTTCCACATTTGATACAATCATTTATTTCATCATTTTCCTCCCAAAATAAGCTGCAATCATTCGGGCAAGCATGATTTTTTTTGAGAATCCAAGTTCATCAACTAACTTCCATTCCATATATTGGTTTGGGGGAATATATGAATCATCTAGAAGTAAGTCCTTCAAGAAGGTAAGAATGTAATCCATTTCAGTATTTAAAATCCCATACATAGTATTCCCATGAATCAATCAGATTAAAAATTACAACCTTTTCATTTTACCACATTGCTGGTATACTGGAGTCTTCATAGAATCATTCAATTTTTTCACCCTATCAACATCATCATTTTCATTGGATGCATCTTGTGTGCTTGTATCGAAATATTGTTGGCTGGACATCCTTTTCTTCTCATGATGGAGAATAAATGGAAACTGATCTTGTATCAAACTCTCCAATTCAGTCCTATCATTTGGATCATCAACATTTTGAGATTTCATTTTCTCTCCATTGTGATACCACACATAATAGTTTTTTTGGAAACCATATTTGGTTATATGGTAGCTAACTGCTTTATGACTCAACCAAGGCCTTCCAACAAAATTAGAACATCAGCAGTGTATGTGAGCACTATATGAAGCCTTGTCAAATGAAAAATCTAAAAAGGTGTTCAAATTATTTTGACAATTAGTTGAAATCCGATCAATTTCATATATCCAACTTCTATCCATTCTGTATTCTTTTTTTCAATAAGTCATTTCAAATCAATTCAATAATATTGAAGTTCAATCAAAAAAATATTTAGGTAAATGACAATTGTTTACTTTAAATAAAAGCATAACTGACACATTACTCTATATGAGAATCATATTAAGAAATACAAAAAAATACAGTGTATATAAGAAAATAAGATACAGAATTTCTAATGCATATATTCAAGGATTTCCCAGTAAGATATTGGAAGTGGATCAAGCAATACATAATCCTTAAGGGTCTTGTTGGGAGTATATGAGTTTTATACTTTAACTTCTTCTAGGAGATTAGGATGAGGAGTAGTATGGGGATCACATCAAAAGTAGTTATGGCCTCATCAAGTTTCACCTTAACCATGGATTAAAGGATCCTAGTATTGGGGCCATAGATCATAGGTTGGTAGGGTGTATTCATTGAATCATGTCCAAATTGATTTTGGAGAGGGACCTTCAATAGTTATAGGTATGGATTTGATTAGAAACACCTATAAAAATGATATCTAGGAATTGTGATTTCCCAAACCAAGATTCCACTCATTAGTGACCCAAACCCATATAGCCACTCATTGGAGAGGGACCTTCAAGTTCTATTGTGTTTTATCTGACATACGAATAATGATTTTGGGGCTGTCTGGTGTCCAAGGAGGAGGGTGGTGGGCTGTCTGGGGTCCACGAAAAAGTGTGTGTGTGTGTGTGTGGGGGGGGGGGGGGGGGGTTGTTCAGGTTCTAGGAAAGAGGGGGGGCTGTACTGGGTCCAGAAAGGTGAGTGGGGGGGCTGTTCGGGGTCCAGAGAGGAGGGGGGATATCTAGGGTCTAGGAAGGAGGGTGGGGGATGTCCGGGGTCTAGGGAGGAGGGTGGGGGGGGGGGGGTGTCCTGGGTTCTGAAAGGAGGGGGGTTTTCCTAGGTCCAGGAAGGAGGGGGGTTGTCCTGGGTGGACCTCAAATAACCGAATGAGGTTCCACTCTATAGTTCTAAGAATATATAAACTAAAGCTACAAAGATTCCACCTATAAACATGAAAAATTTAAATCAGTTCCTACTGTAATTTCATGAAATTTAAGGGATATGTGTTTTGTAAAAATCATATACATTACAATGATGTTTGTGAATGATGGTTTTTTTCCAAAATGTGTATGGAATTCAGTAACGAGGATGATTTCTTCCATTTAACCAATGTTATAGTGTACGTTGAGGATGAATTCTTGCATTTAACCAGTGTCCTAGTTTATTTTTAGGTTAGGTGAGTTAGAAACCATGTTAGTCATGTCATTATAACATGGGTTCTTCCATTTAACCATGAGGTCTTGAATTTTAGGGATGGAAGTGTTTTGACTGATCTAATTACTATCTACTCTATAGTATTACCAACACATCATGTGGGCATACCCATGAAACAATGCCATGTGTAAATGGGAAGTTTTCAGCACCCCATTTGGCCAAACAAACATTTCACCATACGGTATTGTCCATGTATATTTACATGACTAACCAAGTCATGTACTGTGTGTACATTCCCATATACATTCCTAGGACACTAGATTATCATAGACACCATGTCAACAGTTATACACACCATGTTAACCCCTATACCATATCGTTATTATTACAAATATTAATAAAAACTTATTAGACAACATCACTTGTCAAAGATAATCAAATTGACCATAAATAAATATCAATATTGGATATATCAAGTAAAATGACGTCATACTATCTTACATCCTAAATGACCACCCACAACCATGATTAATGACCCCAAAGCTCCCCTTTCAGCCAAATCAACTGTGAAAACCAAAACACATAGTTGCAGAAAAAACTTCATTAGTGTGAAGAATAATAATCCCACAGTCCTCTTGATATTTGAACCACACAGTCATGATTTTTGAGATGAACTTGTATCCATGAAACCATATGAGAATCATGATTCAATACATGTGTTTTTCTGATTTTCCCAAGCATTTTAAGGAACCCCAAATTAGTGAAAATGTTCATTGTGTTTTCGAAAGGTGATTGAATAACACATGTATGATGCCGAAGTAAAAATGATTAATGGTTATATTAGGAAAACTAATATTCATTAATATTACAAATTTTACATTCTGTGAGTTAGTTTCATGAAGAAGGAAGAGGTACTATAGGTGGGGGTAGAGGATGTTGAGCAGCCGAGGGAGCTACCCTATGACACGAAATGGTTTCTAGGGTTTCACTCGTCTACCTCGCCGCTTAAATTTTTGATGGAAGATGGATTCTTGATGCCAGGGAGGTTCGACTCCCACAAGCATGCTGTAAGTGAAATAGAGATTTCTGAGATTCGGGGATGTGAAAATCACAAGAAGAAATCTATTTTGGTTAGAAATTCCAACCGCTCCTTTTCCCAGTTTAAGTGTTTGTGTGTCGGAATGCTTAGGAGAGGTTCTATTGATCATGTGAGGGTGGATTCGGCTACAATTTCGGAAATATTTGAGTTGGGAGAACACTCCATTATAGCGCGTCTCGTTCTGCCTAAATGAACGAAACCATGGAGAATGGATTATCTCACTCAGCAGCTTTCAGGCATCTAGGGGTTCGACTCATGTAAATGTGTCTCTTTGGGTAAAGGGTATTTCCATCTGATCTTACCGTCAGAATAGATTAAAACTCATGCTTGGGGTTTTGGATCACTGTCGCTCAAACCAGGTGCTATTCGTATCAGAGAGTGCGATAGGAGATTCAACCCAACTAAAATCGGTAACTCCTCTTCTCAAGTCTGGATTCAAATATTTGGGTTAAGATGGATTTTATGGAATCATCAAATCCTTTATGATATTACTTTAGCGATTGGTATTCCAATTAAAATGGACAAAGAAACTGAAATTTCTAGGTATGGTCATTATGCTAGGTTCCTGGTTGAGATAGACCTCTGTTCTACTTTGGTTGGTAAGGTGTATCTATCCACTAATGAAGAAGAATTAGAATTAATAATTGAATTTGAGGGTACTCCAAGGTTCTTATTTGATTGAAGGTTTATAGGACATGACACCTCTAACTATTGAAGGTCCATTGTCTGTAAAAACTGCTCTCATCATGGACATGATCTCAAATCATGTCCTAAAGTAGGGATGGAAAAAGCTGGTCAAGCTGATTCTGTTAAACAAAATCAACTTTCTAAGCATGGTAAGCTTCCTGAACATGAGGTTTCTTTGTTTGAGCACAATGTGGAGCTGGTGGTTCCCAACAATGAGCCTAAAAAAGGTTCTGAGCTTACTGGACAGGGAAGAAAAACCTATGTTGACATGGTTGAAGAGGGTGTTTCTGACCCCTCAACTCTACTACCTACTGTCCACGCTGGATTAGGTAATGGGGAGGATGCTTTACATGTTGATTCTTAGAAAACTAAAGAGACTCAGATTTTTTATGATCCTGTTCCTTATTATCATGTAGTCGTAGGTGTCCACGTGTTTGTAGCTGTCAATGCTTCAAATTCATAACATTTAGTGACTGCAAATTCTGGAAAATCTGAGAAGTACATTGCTCCTTTTAATATTTCTTCAAATTTTGATCTGGATATGCTCAATGTGAATGCTACTCCTACATCTTCTGATCCAAATCAGGTGGACAATGCTGAGGCAGCACTTGTTTCTCAAGGTGTTACTGTCTTGGATGACACATACCTTTTCATTGTCAAGATTTCTCCTTGGCAGGAGGTGAGTACTCATTTGGGTGAGACTACTTCTCACACACCTCTTTCAAGTGTGCATGTTGAAACACCAAAAAAACAGCAAGAAATGGATCCCATGGAAGCATTTAATAACACTGGGAAGGCTGCTAATCTTGAAGACATGGAAGGTGGCTCATGGCAACCCGTTAGAATGAGAAGCCAAAAGAAAAGCGATAAAAGAATTGAAGATGAGAAGAAAAAATAGGTTTCATAGGATGACAGTTTAGATGAAGATCTGGACACTTTACATCATCAAGAAAGATAAATAGAATCCTGATATAGTAGATGGAAAGGGCATGGGCGCATCAATGCCAAAATATGGAATGAGTTGAGGGACAAAGAACAAATTATCACTGATAAAATCAGAAAGAAGATTGTCCACCTGGAAGGGGGAACTTGAGAATGTTGGTTTTGATTTTTTGTTGATTTTGGCTGTACATAATGACTCTCCTACTTTTGTTTTTTTATATAATAATTGAGGCTTTGTCCCCCACCTTTAAAAATAAGTAAGAGGTACTACATGGGAAAAGGAGAGGTCCCACCGAAAATTCCCTTCTTAGATATTTTATTTATAAAGAACATTGGATTATACGGTTAAGTATTTATTACTTCTTATGTGAAGAATAATTAAGGACCACATTCTATTTTTCAGAGTTCAAGAAGATACTCCATATGTTCTATTGTGCAAAGGATAAGTGAACAGTATGTCATTTTATATATATATATATAGATTTTGATAGAAACATGATACATACTTGTTATGTAATACACATAGTGTACAAAAATTAAGATGAATAAGATATTCATGTTTGACATGATCTTAATGAAAGGAGTGATTTTCATGAAATAATATGAATAAATATTACAAACAATTTCTTATGAGTTTATATACATGAAGCTGTAATATTTGAAGAATTGAGATTAAAAAAAAACTATGAATCTTTAAAATTAGAACACAAGAAATAGACACCATGCCCTTATAAATGTATATGTGTAATGAAAACATTAATTGGACAATGTGTACACCGATGTAGTGATTTGAGTACACAATTCGTGGAGTAGTGAATCATAAAATTTTCCAAAATCCCCATAAATAGGGAATAACTATATCCTTGAGAATAGAAGGATATCCTTGAGAAGAGGTCGAAGGATATTATTGAGAAGAGGTGGAAGGATTCTAACTAGGCAGCTGATTGGAGGGAAGAGGTGCACCTGTTCTAGGGATTCTCAAGGGCTTCGGTCGGGCAACCTTTCTAGGAGTCGCGCAATGTGCTTCTGGAATTATGGAATCGGGGGGGGGGGGGGGGTGTGGGTCACCTGACTTAGTTGAATTTGGGGGTTTCTTTTCCAAATGGTTATTCAAAACCATTGGGAAAACATTGTTTTCCTAACAGTTTCATCAAACCATTGGGAAAACTCCATTAAAATGCATCTTTCCCAATGATTTAGTCAAACCGTTGGGAAAACTCCATTAAAATGCATCTTTACCAATGGTATATGCAAACCGTTGGTAAAGATCACCTATAACAATATTTCAAGAGAACCATTGGTATACAAGTGTTCGGAAAAGGTTGATTTCCAGTAGTGATTTGACGATTGCAAAGAGGTAGATGTCATGTAATATAGGTATTTAGAGCATATTATACCTCAAAACAACATGACCCACATTGGGTTTGATATATTTCAAGTTTCACTATACCAATGTTATCCCATGGAGAGTAACATGATATCTAGGAAGATGGTACTTCAATATATCTAAATGATGGTGAATTTTGGGTTGTTTTATAATAGTACTGTACAACTGGAGATGTTGGGATACACAGATTTGGAATGGGAAGGCTCAATGGATAACTGAGGGAAAGTAGAGATATTGAAAATTATGGATTTCAATTAAGCCTTGGTTTCATTTGAAACTTGAATTATTTGAGCCATGGATTCAAGCCTTTGAATAGTTAGAGGATTGGTTATAGCCCAGATTCAATCTTGTACTCCACAATGAGGAGGACCAGTAGTAAGTGGATTCGATAGAGAGATTCAAATATCGTGAACTGGATTGTGATGGTTAGGATTCTTAAAATAGAAGGAGATAGTTTTACCAATGCTTCCAAAAAATCATTGATAAAGTTCTCTTTTATCAGTGATACGTTAATACGCACTGATAAAAGTAATCTTTATCAACACTTATTACTTAAGCGCTAATAAAATATTTATAATTATAATTATATATAAAACAATTTAAATATATTTATATAATTATATATATTTAATAAATAAATAAATATAGTAAATATATTCTTTATTAAATTATTTTTATTATAATTTTATAATTATTTGAATATATAATTATTTATTTATAATTATATAAATACTTTTCAACAAAATAATATTTATACCAGTATATACATTTATATAACTATATATATCTATATATGTATATATGGATATATATATATATATATAATTATAGTAAATATATTCATCATTTAAATAAATTTGTTGATATTTTTATAATTATTTAAATATATCTAATTATTTATTTATAATTATGTAAATACTTTTTTAAAAAATAACATTTATTTATTTATAATTGTAAATGTATAAATATAGTAAAAATAAGTTTATAATTATTTATTTACAAATATATTTTTAATATTATTAATTAATATTTAATATTAAGTGCATGCATGTTAATAATGAGTAAAATTGAATAATTAAAAATGAGTACACTTTTACAGTATTTAAAAAATAGTTAATTTTTATTAACTAAATATAAATTATTTATAAAATATGTATATATATTGAAATGAAGATGAATACATATTGAAAATACTAAAATATAGTAAATAAATAAATATATAATAAATAATAGAAATTGATTAAATTCTCAAAAAAATAAAATATAAAAAATAAACAAAATTAAAAATTAATAAATAAAAACTAAATTTAATAATATGATAAATAAATAAATAAAATTTACTGATTCAATACATAATATATTAAATGTGTCATGTTATAATGATATTCTAAAATGAATACTAAAATTTGAATAAATTACATAAATATTATATGTGTTTCAATATAATATTTCATTAATTTCATAAATATTTGTGTGTGTGCATTGTATATAAAAATAAATTAATTATGTATATGTATTTGATGTAAATATGAAACATATTTTATCTATGTTAAATTGAAAAATCAAATGACATTCAATTATGTTCATTAATCGATGCAATTATTTAGTATTTTTAATTCATATTAATTTTTAATTAAAAACCCTTATTCACTAAGTATATTATTATTTAATGTAAAAACATAAATATTTTGTATTATATAAATCATATGTATATACATTTATATATATATCTATATATTTATAATATACTATTTATTAACATTATCAATAAATATTTAATTAATAAAATTTTTAATAATTTTCTCAATTTACTTATTTTAAATTTTTATTTGTTTATGTGTTCATTTTACATATATCTATATATTTGACAAATAAAATTTATTATTATTTAAAATTTATATATAGTATAACATGTATATTCATTTTTACCAATAATTAATTAATTAATATAAATTTTAATATTTTTTTAATAAACTCATTCTTATTTTTTATTTTTTAATTATTTCATTTTTTGGACCGTTATAAACACTAAAAAAATACTGATAAAGAATCTCTTTATGAGTGCTAAAAATAAGGTGTTTATAAAGGGTATCATTTATCATCATTAACAATAAAGTTTTGATTAAGTGGACCTATATGAGTGATAAAAATAAAGTGCTGATAAAGGGTACCCTTATGAGCAGTAAAAAAAGCACTGATAAAGGGTACCTTTTATAAGTGCTAAAAAAGCACCGATAAAAGATACATTTTATCATAACTTGTTTTAGAACTAATAATGGGATCTTTTATCAGTGATTTTTATAGCACTTATAATGTCTATCGTTGTTAAAGACCTATTTTTTAGTAGTAATAGATTTTATATTTGAGATGTAGGTGATGGAAAAGTACTAGTAATATATATTAGAGTCGGTGCATCTTAGTGGGGATGAGTCGATATTCTCATAGTAGTTTCGGGGACCTTTTATAATTTTGAGATGATATTTGAAATTTTAAATTAATATGTGATAATTTAAATGGTTTTAAGAAGACAACTATCATCCTCACTAACTTCATCTCCCAAACATTTATTATTGTATTTTTTTCTTGAGACTCAACCCACAACTCCTCTATGTTTTACAAACTACTCTAAATAGTGTTCATCCAAATTGATCACTAGTACCTAGTATAGGATGACTACTATTAAATGTAGTTCAAGAAACATGGGTGCATTTCTAGAGGATTTGATGGATGAGTCTCAAGAAACAAAATGAAATAATAAAATTTCACGAGATGAAGATGATGGGGATGACAATTGTCTATAACTTTCACCTTTGAATGAATTTAGAGGATAATACCGATCATAGTGAAGTAATTATTTTCTTAAATTCAATTATTCATTTCCTTCAAAATAGATGCACTCCAATCATTAGACAAAACAATAAGTATATTGAGTTAAAGAGTTCATTAAGTTTTCAATAGATCATGCATAAGATCCTTATCAAATCCTTCCTTTGTGTTTATGTTGTTGTTATTCAGGACAAATTAAATGTTTTATTACTCATGATGACAATGTCTTCTGTATAGGTGATGTTACCAATATCGAGGAAGAAAAAACTATTGATGATGAAAATTCAGAATTATTAGAGTATCAATAACATATTGATGAAAAAACAACAATAGAACAATATCATAGCGTTGAATAAAATTATCCGGTCAAGAAGTCAGGGTATAAAATTTGATGTTGGTTGGAATCCATGCGGCCGACCTATTTACCCCAACAAGTCAATGTTCATCAGTTATCTTGGGGTCACAAAGAGGATGAATGTGATTATTGGTATTGATTCATGGTACCACATCCAACCTGTAATGAAGGAAATCCTTTAGAAATATATAACAATAATGTTATGATATACTCTCTATTTTACCATAATATTATATAATGAAATATTGATTTAATTTTCATTATTCCTTGATGATATTTTTTATTTTAAAATATTTTCTTATGAAATTTTTCTTAATGGCCACTGAAAAATCCCATAGAGGCTTCCAGAATCTTCTTATTAAGTTATATCTTAGGTATGCTAAGGGAAAAGTAAATATCCACCCACTAGTTAGTTATACATACATTTTAAATCCAGAAACATGGGATACTTTCATAAATCAACATAATGATAAATCATTTCAAGTTTATTTTTGTGGATAATATATTATTTTATATTATTTATTTTATTTAAAAAAAATTATGTTTGAAGTAGAAAAAGAGTGCTAGAAATAATGAATGTGCATCAAAACCAATGTACCCCGATTGAAAAGAAAGGATGGGGTATGATTCACTAGAGAAGAAATTGTTTTGTGTTTTTAATCAGTAATAAATTTTTTATGTGATATGAAATATCATATGTTCCTTTGTTTATATGAAAATTGTTGTATCAAAATCCGAAGCCACTTCCATCCCACATCATGTGCTATGGAAGGAGGCTTATGTAAATAAGGATGGTATACTAGTTGATGGAAACAAAAAAAATAGTATGAGAACATGTGTAAGTATGACATTATTTTTATTAGTTATGATTTATAATAGTATTACATAAAAAAATCTATTTATGTTCATATTGTTTTATATAGTTTAAACACAAGAATTGGCAATGACTGTATCGGAAGAAAACCTACTTTTAGTAGCTTTGAAGAGACCATAAAAATGTGCTTGTGTTAGAGGATTAGGTTTGGGAGTGTATCATAAAGAATATTTTGAGAAGATAAAACCACATAAATATATACATAATATGGTGAGATGATTTCATATATAAATAGACTCACTGCAACATATTATTGTTCGGTCTAGTTTTCTAGACCAATGTATGAGAAAGGATCAAAGTGAACCAGTGATAGAACAGAGATCTGTACATGAACCAAATGACCCTACCAGCTTTTAAGTTAGTGATTCCCCCAAATACATACCTTACCTAAGGCAATCAATTTTTTCATTACTCTTTCTTTTAAATGTGAATCAAACAACTTTCGATAACATTATATTACGAAAATTCCATAGGGTATAGTTGTATGTAATTTTTATCTATCAACATCCATGCATCACCTTATTGATAGGGATATGGTGTATAGTATCCCAGGAGAGAAGATACACCATAATACCTCCAAAAAGATGACATGAGAGTGGGGATTGAGGTAGCCAAATATTGAGTTTCTTGTTCCAATTGATGATCTGGATATTACAATGATCAATGATGCTATTGGAACTTTCATAACATCACCGTTTAATATTATTAATATAAATGAGGTATATCTTTAACAAATTTTTTCATATGAAAAACCTGTAATAGTTGATGAAAAATGGTTTTAATTGAGGTATGATATTACAGATGGATAAAGTGATGGGAAAATGGAAGTTCAGATCAAGATAGTCAAGTGAATCGACCAAGAAATAAAAACAACCTTCTCAAAGTACCTTATCTCCACTAGTTCTATAAAAATATTTATTATCATTAAAACATCATGTAGAGACCACATTTAAAGATGAAAATATGTATTATATTCTATATGGAATATAAATACATGGAACTTTCATGATAGACGTAATTGGTCTCGAGACTATAAATGATATTCTCAAGCATTATTGGTTGGGAGTCTCAGTTATAAATACATAAATAAGATACATTTTCATAATACATTTATCCAAATAGTGATATAATATGTTTGTTAAAGTTAATAAATATTCATATCATCTACAAGAATTTTTATTACTACAATATAAAGGTAAAACCATTTGAATCATGATTTGGTTTCATTAATCCATATATCATTTCTACAGAAAACATTAATTTGGATAATGAAGAAATTCAGAAGAAAAAATATGAGTTACTTGAAGTTTTTTCGGAAAAAATACTAGACCAACGACACTTTTTTATGTCTACAATGCAAAATTAAAACTCTATTATCCAATCCCATAAAATATATTTTTATTTTTTTCATTACTTTTTTTATTTTTTAGGAAATACTGGATATTGATCGCAGTCAATTCCGAAACCCCAAATATTTATTTTTTGGATCCAATTCATGGATATGAAACAAAGGGACCACACATGATGTTCATTGAGGATTTATAGTACATTGAAATAAAAATTTTATAAATAAAATTCAAATTATATATTTTATTCTATGTTTTAACATGATTTTTTTTATGATAAGGTAATATTTAAATATTTGATAAATCATGACATGAACTCAGTGTTTGAACAGATAAATCCTATATATTTTTATAAATGGAAAAATATTAAGGTATATATAGATATATTTGAATATCAATTCATATTTCAAATTATTTTACTTATTTTGGTCAATGTTTTTGTAGTTTTTGAAGTAAGATAATGGAATCGATTGTGGATATTATGTTTGAAAATTCATGAGAGAGATCGTAAACCATGAAAAAACCGGCATCCTCAAATAGATAATTTCTAAAGGTAATTAAAATTTTATTAAATATATTTATTTACGACATTTTTTAATATTTTCTTTGTACTATAAAGATTTTTTATGACCTTTATACTCAAAAGAAGAAGTAATTTTTTTTAAAGATGAGTGATTAGTGTACATGTTGTTAGAATGTTTGACGATAATTTTTTTGGTGATTATCTGATATGTTTGTGATATAGTATGATAAATTACATTATATATGTATTTGGGGTGTGAATCATTAGTTTTAGAATGGTTATATATTATTTTTTTATCTTTTTCTCATGGAACATTATATTAGAGGAAATCAATTTGTTTAGAAACACTGTCCTACAAAAAATAAAATTGTTTTGTAATGGAGGAGGTTTAGGTGGAAGTGGAGGTAGAGGAGAAGGTGGAGGATGAGGTAGAGGAAGAGTTGGAGGTAGAGGAAGAGGAAGAGTGGGATTCAGAGATCGAGGTGGAGGAGGAGGCATAGGCGGATACTGAGGCGGAGGAGGAGACAAAGCACTAGCTTGAAAATAATAAAATTGTTGGGAAATGGAGTAGAATAACTATCATACCAAGGTTGTGTTTGATAAAAATTGTAAAAAATTTCACAAAACAGTTATCACTTAAGATAAGAGCTGTTGTGAAAGTGTTTTGGGTGGATTATTGAAAAAACATTCACTACTTGTTTGAGTGATTTTGTATAGAAATTTAAGTGGATGATTTTTTTTTGAAAAAAAAACAAGCACCACTTATTTTTTCAAACATATTATCATAGTCTATAGTTTCTATCAGCACATTCCAAGTACTATCAAAGATACTTAAGTGTGAAAGCAACACCTCACTAATAAAAAACAGACTAATTACAAAAAAATAGAAGTAGTTTCTTGCCCATGACTTCTCTATACTATAGATAAAGGGTCTTAATAGTGGAACCAATAGTTACTTGAGAGTCATACACCACTAATCCAATAATCAAATAAATATATAATCCAACTAATTTTTTTTAAAAATTTTTGTGTAGCCAAACACCAAATCCAACAAGTGTATGAGATAATTATTAAAGGACAACCAACATTGAGAGATAATGTTCATCAAGGAGGGATGATATTAAAGGAAACATGACATCAAATGAAAAAGAAATTTCATTTGGAAGAAATCATATAAAATTAAAAACTTTCTTCAAATGAAATTATGAAGCACCAAAAAGCCAAATGAATATCCCTTTGAAATATAATCTAGTATCTTGATCCAAATCCTCTAATAAATAAATAAATATAAAATTTCATCAACGAAATCAAGAATTTTAAGAAAATAACAATGCAACAGTTTCACTTTGGTGGGTAGTGGGATTATTTGGTCTATTTTATCCTCAATTAGATGAATGATATAATATCACAAATTATTTTGAAATATATAAATGTAAAATTCATTTTTCTAATTCACATTCACTATGTAAAATGATATATGTTCACAGGGTCATTAATAAAAAAATCATCATCATTATTAATAAAAAATTACATGAGAATAAGGATATTAACATTTTGATGAACAAATAATTATGATTCTCTGTTAGATTTTATAATAATCTAGAATATAAAAAATGATATACTAATCTATTGGACAATCTATGAAGAATTAATGAATACACTAGATTTCAATTTTGTTTGGATGCTATAAAGGAATATATTGTTGTTTAATATTGTCAAAAGGGGTAAATAATTTATAATGTAGTTTAGTGTCTTATGAAAATACATAATGGGTCACAATGATGTTTTTACATCAAATAAGGTAAATGGTTTGTCATGGAGTTTGTACTCTTTATGATGGAAAAAGGGTAAGATAGATTTTCTAATGTTCTATAAAAACAAATATGTAAATATTTACTTTAGTTAAATCAATGAATGCTGATAGGTTTATTGTAATGGTTAATTTTTTCTAGAAATAAATGAATTTATCTAAAAGGAAAATTCATTCATGTATTATGATCATGAAATCAATAAGGACGATTCACTCGTGATGATGCAAATTTATTTTTATTCTCTAATGAATTAAACATTTGGGGTTATCAAACTGTAATATTTTTAGATAACCCAGAGTGTTGAATGAAATATTGGATAAAAATAAATGGTGAAATTAACCATACCTCAAAGAAATACATGGTGTACCCGGTATAACTCAAATTGTGTGGTTTCAATTTCACATTGACATTTTATTAATGTAATATTTCATATTTATGTTTAATTTATTTCATTATAATGTTACTTACATATGAATTGTAATATTATATAGGAAGATTATTTTTCTCAAGTTGGGGTCAGTTTTTTAAAATCTGCTCATGCTTGTGAGATATTGGACTTTAAGGATGCAACAGAGATAATAAGAATAAGGAAACAGGTCAACAATGTATACAACCATCATGAAAAGGTAAATTCCTACAAATTATTTAGTTAATGTTTTCACCATTTTATCTATAATTTTTAATTTAATTTCTTTATCATCTTTATATATTTTTTTCATAGATCTTTTGAGAAGTCATATTTTCCTTTAATCATTCACAATAAGCCATAAAAGAGAGAACATGGTGCTTTTGGATTAGTCATTTCAGGAATCATAGGGTTTCTTCTTCCATCCAAATAGAAAATTTCATTATTTTCTAGCTTGGTGTGGATGGATGAAATAAAAACACACATAACATACTCATTAGACTCACCTCAATCTGATGAACGAGGTTATAGGTATAACTCAAGTGTTATGTTTTCAGTTTATAATTTACATTTTAGTTCGAAACACACATAACATACTCAAAAATGATCAAGCATATTAAGATTTATTTGATACTTTATAAAAACAACCCATAAGTCCTTTGAGTTCTGTAGGTTTCATCCAAACCATAATCTGATGCATGGTCTGACAAATATGACTCAAAATTCGTCTTTTTATTTTAATTTGACATTAATTTTAGTAAAAAGTCAACTGACACACTCAAACTAATAAAATTCATTCATATTATTTTGACACTTTATGAAAAATGATCCATAAGTCATTTTTGACATGTAGGAACCATTCCCACCCCAATCTGGTATATGATGTTCCTAGTATGACTTAAGGCATCCGTTATCACTTTAAAATTGATATTTTATTAAAAAATGTGTCACACACTAAAAACTGAGAAAACAAACTTATATTCTCTTGATAATGTATTAAAATGATTCATAATTTATTTGTGATGTGTAGGAATTGTTCCCACATCAAACTCACACACATTGTGATCGGTATAACTCAAAGTTCATGTTTCTAGTTTAAAATGACATTTTATTAATTCAAATAAGTGGTGTACTCAAACTCGAGGAAATAAAATAATATTTTTTTTATAATTTATGAAAATTATCCATAAGTCATTTAGAACATGTAATTATCATACAAACCTCAATAAAAGGCATGATGTGACCATTATGATTCTAAGAACTTATTTTTATTTAAAATTGACATTAGTTTACTAAAAAAACAACTAACATACTCAAAACTGAGAAAACACATTCAAATTGTTTTGATAGATTCATTAAAAAAATCCTTAAGTCATCTGTGACATGAAGTAATTATCATGACTTTAATACGATACTTGAAGTTCTCAGTACGACTTAAAGTGTTCGTTATCAATTTAAAATTGATATTTTAGTTCAAGAAGTGTCACTTAGAGAAAATTGAGAAAACATGATCAGATTATCTTGATAATTTAAGAAACCAATTCATAATTAATTTCTAATATTCAATATTTATATTAACATAAAAACCAAACATGATGTGATTGGTATGATTCAAAGTACATGGTTCCAATTTGAAATGACATTTAGTAAAAAAAACAAGTACCATACTCCACAGCAAGGAAACATATTTGGATTGTTTTGATAGTTTTGGGAAAGAATCTATAATTCCTTTGTGATGTGTATAAATAATCTACACCTAAATATAATATAAAATGTGACAAGAATGAATTTAGGTGTTTTTTTCAATATATAAATGTCATTTTAGTTTAAAACGTGCATCATATTTCCAAACTGAGAAAAATATCCTAGATTGCTTTCTCATCATTCTATATTCTATTACTTAGTTAATTTACTTATCATTTTTATCTTATACTTATTTATTTAATTTTCTAAGAGATAAATATTAAAGATGAACAATAAATGGTGTGACATGAAAAATCAATTTCAACTCAATCTGATAAATAGTGTTCTTGGTATGGTTCAAAGTTTAGTTTAAAATTAATTTTTTTCTATTTAATTACTTCCTTAAATTATTACTAACACAATTTTTTTTTCTAATATAGGTGTTTTTTTCTCGATCATGAGTGGTTTTTTATTCTATACAGTTGCGTTGTTTTTCTCAATAATAGCGTTTTTTCTTGTATTTGTGTTCTAAATTTTATTTCATTTAAATTATCTATTTGTGTCATATTTTTGTAGTTTCTAATGTTGTTTCATGTGTTTTAGTGTGATGTTAAATCATGCAACATTATTCCATATTTTCCCCTTTATTAGTGCTACAAAATGGTCCTATAAATTCATACTTTATCAGCATTGATAAAGTATGAATTTATGGGCACATTATAAAGTACTGATAAAGAATAAATTTATCAGTACTTATAGAATTAACAATAAAGTGTCCCTTTATTATTTGTAAATAAAATCACTAATAAATGGTGTGTTTTATTAGCACTTATAAAGCACTCATAAAGGAGTGATTTATTATATCTTTTTTGGCGTTGATAAAGCTCCCCTTTATCAGTGATTTTTTGGCACTAATTAAAACCTATGGTAATCAGTGCTCTTTTAGCAATGATAAAGGCCTATAAAAGTGTTTTTAAAGGAATGTTTTATAGTATCATTTTTTAATGATTATGAGAAATATTATTTCTTTAGAGGTGGTATTTACCCAAATCTTGGTTTAGTTGTGCTCAATTATACCCAAACATACTTTAAGGAGGTTGTTAAGGAATCTATTTGGGGGGAGGTAGTCCAGTCTAGGAAACTGATGAACGGTTGTGTCTTGGTCACATTGGATGGTAATGAAGTTATCCTGATGGGTGTGGAGTATAAGGAAGATAAACCTAAATTAGAAGTGAACAACCATATTTTTAGGAATAAGACACCTCTCATGTGCTTTTAATGTGGGGTTTCAAGGCACTCTAATAACTCTTGTCTTAAACATCTAGGAGTTTTTATCTCTTATTGTTGTTTAGGTAATCTTTAAAAGTTATATAATATGGTTTATTAGAAGTGATCTCGTGTTTGATCTATTTATTAGTGATGGATCATTTTAGGACCTGTTGTTTTATGGATGTGTAATGGTTTTACCTTTTAATTTTCTATTATTTCATGTTTGATAATATAGTGAAATATTATTTTAAGGTTTTTTGGTGTGAATCACAGTTTGTGTGTATTAATTTTGATAGTTATTGGTTTGTGATTGTAGGTTGTGTTGACATTTTGAGGCTCATGCTGGTTGAACATGAGAAAAGAACTTATGTATGTATTTAGGCAACTAGGGTGTGTGAATCACCAGTTTATATTACAATCTAGGTAGTTTTTGAATTTGGATTTGGTGGATTCACAATTATATTGTGATTTGGTTTGTGAACATTGGTTACCTTTGTGTGTTGTGTACTGAGGTTAGAACACATGTCATTCTTTGAGCTTGATTTTTGTTGTTCTCTATTATTTTGTGTTCAAATTTATTTATGGTCTGAGTATGAGTTTAGTTTTATGGTTTTCTTGATGTTTTAAGGATTTTTCTCTCAGTGGTTCCCTTTAGTTCCACCATGTTAGAGAAATTATAAATGGTTTGGAGACCATGATTGGACTTAATTTTTTTCAGGATTACCAATTTTAGGGTTTTGTTTCTATTGTTCTTAGAGATATTGATAAATTTTGGATGATTTATTAGATCATTTTGAGTATGTTATAGGGGTCTTATATTTCTGATGCATTCTATTCTCTACCAAGGACTTCATGAGGGAAGAAAGTATCATGGTGGGGAGAATTGGGACAACTACACATCACCGTATTAGTTATTTTTTTGTTATTTTATATTATTTTCGGTTTCATTGAGTTTTGGTAAATTTTTGTCTTGAATTTTTTGGGTTTTCAAAAACAATTATGTGTTACATAGTCAAGGGAAATCATGTGGAAATCATGAGAGGGGTTCTTTAATATTAAAGTGGAGTTTTTCATAGTATCTACATGGTTCTCCCAACATTGTGGAGCTTATGAGGAGACCATGTAGCTCAGTTGGTTAGTAGGGTCATGCATGCATGGTTGGTACATGGTTACCCCTAACCGTGTGACTAAACCATGCATATCATTTAGAATTAATTTTTTTTAGAAATTCCAAAATTTAACCCTTGAATTTAGGTGTCTTTATCTCCTCTCTACTCCTATACCATTTTATCAAACCCTGAGATCTCAAGGGAGAGATATTCCCTTCCAACCTATTTGATCATGGTCTCTTCCCACTAAATTTCAAAGGATATTTAAGGTAAATTTCCCCTCTTCTTCCAGTAATATGTTATCCTATGTTCTTCTTGCATCTCTCCCAGGTCTCATTTTTCCCAAAACCCTAAATCTCTGTGTAAGCTTTGGTTAAGGTTCTGGGTAGTTCTAACCAAGATCTTTGGTCTCTTGTAGCTTATATACGAGGTTTCTTTACTTTTTTTATTGGTAATCATCAATGTCAACACATTCAATATTGGTTTACACTTATCTAATGTAGGAGTTTCAATAATATATATATATTTATGAATTAAAAGTATTCTTGTGCTTTATAAATTTAATTTTTCTAAAAATATAACTATATTTGATATTTGTGTGGTGTTTTCAATTGGTTTTCATGGATTTTGTGATTGGTATAAAGGGTATATTTGATGAATTTAAAATGTTCCTGTCAAATAAATTTTTTAATTCCATGTGCATTATGAAAATTCCATAATATTTATTTAAAGTTATTTTTTGTAAAGGAAGGTAATTAACATTGTTTTGGTTTTTAAAGAAGGAGATCCTTTTTTCAATATGGATATTTGAAATTTAAATGGCACATGTAGTGTTAATGGATTTATAAAGGATGTTTTAAGTGGAATTTTAAGAAAAATTGGACAGGACTCAATATCATAAGTTATGTTTTGTTTAAAGGATCATTTAGATCTTTAAAATAATAAATTATTTCAGGATTATGATACCCTCATTGATTTCTCCTTATTGTTTTACTAGGTGATGGGATATTTATATTTATGTGATGTATTAATGTTGTTTAAAATGGGTTTTTTCTATGTGAGAGTGATGAAGGTGAGGGAGAGTTATTGCTTATGCCTTGTGTGTTGATCTAGGCCATCTCGTTCACTCACCCCCCCTTTTATTTGGTCATGGGAACTTGGGTACTAAGTTGGAGATCTATATTTATGATACACTAGTTGGTACACATGTCGTTAGTGTCCCTACTAGCATGAAATAGGTATAGGTGGGTAGTTCTATCATGATGATGTTAGTGTGAGTTATTAAGATTGATTGTGTGGGTGAATATAACATAGGTTGATAGTTATTTTGAATTTGGTTTGGTAAAATTTAGACGTTTGTTACATTAGAACCTAGGGTAGATCACATGAAACACTTGCCGCTTGATTAGTGGTTTATATAGGGGATACATATCTTGTTCTGGTTTGTATCTAATTTTGGTTGTATTAGTTATGGATCCTTGTTCTTGTTTATATTAATTATGTATATATTGAGTTTCAATGATACTATGTGGTGTGTTTTATCCTTTGTGTGAGTTTTTTTCTATTTGAAATCATTTTCAAATAGTTTTGGAGAAAACCTTTTTGAATCAAAGGATTTCGTTTTGTATTTTCAAAATGGTTTTAATAAAAGAAAGGTGTTTTGGCTAAAGATGGATTATGATAAGGGAATGTTTTCAAAGTGAAAATTTATATTTGATGGAAAAAAGGAAAGTTTATAGAATTATTATGTAATTGATATGATTCAAGTGCTTATGTTTACTAATATTATTATCTAATTGTATTTACTAACAAACATTTATGATTTTTCTTATGAAAGGAATTATATAGACTTGGTGGGTGTTAACCTATTGGGATAAATAGATCATGCCTATATATTATAGGAACTAGGTTTCAGCTAGATTAAGGATTTTTCATTTGGGATGATGATGGATGATTTAGAAGGTGGTGAGAAACCATAGGTTTCATGGGGTAGTCTTTAATCTTCATTTGTGTTTTTTTATGTTGGGATATCATTGTATTAATTAGATCAACCTGTTTTACATTTTATTCTTCTCCTGATATGTATTTTTATGTGATCAAGTTTTATTTATTTTGGATTGATGTTTTCTTTAACATGATCATTTGGATTATTTATGTATCTTCATATGCTTATTTTATGTTGAATGGGCATCCAATGTATGGATGATCTTTGTTGTATTATATGTAATTCCTCTACAATCTTTAACTTTGATTTGAGGATGAATTCATACCAAATGGAAGTATCATTAATGACAATGAACTAGTCGCTAGCCCATAGTGATTAGGAACCCTCTTCGGGCCTAGGGGTGGCCTGGTTCAGGTTCTGGTTCAAGTGACAACCCGTTCCAGTTCATTACAATGTATGTGTATCTGTATGTGTATGTACCAGTATCTATGTGTATGTGTATGTGTGTGTATATGCATGTGTATGTGTATATATGTATGGAGACATGCATTCATATGTGTATGTGTATAGTTAGATACACAAAAGTATGTGTGTGTTCACCTATATATCACACACACATAAAAAATTTATAAATTTATAAAAATAATAATATTTTAATTATAATTAAATATTTTAAATTTAGTTGATAATTAATTATATTTTATATATACAATAAATAAAATATATACATATATATAATTAATTAACAATAATAATATATCTATATATTATCAAATGTAAATCTATTTAAATATATGTATTAAAATTATTATTTTATATTTTATATTTTTATAATTAATTATATATCATTAAAAATATTTATACATGATATTAAATTTTTTACATTTATTAATGATATATTTTAAAAAATACTTATTTATTTATAAAATTAATAATATTTTTAATTATAATTTAAAATTAAAATTAGTTAATAATTAATTTAATTTATTCATTTTTAATATTTATTCATCTTTATTATAAAGTAATTTTGTATTTTTTTATTTATTATAATATTAATTCATTTATTAATAATATTTATTAAAATATTAATACGTTTATTAAAACATTTACCATTAAAACATTTTTTATAATATTAATACATTTATTATAATACTAATAATTTTATTATAATATAATAATATTAATACATTTATTCTAATATTAATAAAAATTTATCATAATATTAATACAGTTATTATAATATGAATATAATTATTAATACATTTATTAATAACTTTATCATAACATTAATACATATATCATAATATTCACATAGATATTAATACATTTAATATAATTAATATTGTTTATCCATTTATAATATTTTTGGGATTTATCCTTTTTAATATTTTTCTTATTTATCATAAATTAATTTTTAATTGTTAATTTATTATAAAAATAATGCATTTGATCATTGTTTTTATTATAATATTAATACATTTATTAATGAAATATTTATTATAATATTAATACATTTATTAAAATATTACTAATTAACTTATCGCAATATTAATTAATTTATCATAATATTAATACATTTATTATAATATCAACACATTAATCATAATATTAATGCATTTATTAATACATTTTTTATAATTAATATTGTTTATTGTTTTAATATTTTTTTTAATTTAGTCATTTAATATAATTAGTTATTTGTTATATTTTTTAAATTTAATTTTTACATTTTATATTTCACTAAAATTTATCTATGGTAAATTTGATGTGGATAAATCCATATATTATCAACACTATCCATTAACAATGATAAAGGTTAGATTTATCAGTTCTTACTTTAGCACTGATGGAATGTTTCTCTATCAATTCCTTTTCATTTTAGCACAAATAAAGGTATATTTTATCAGTTCTTTTTACTAGCATTGATAAACCCCTTTCTCATCTTTTAAAATAACCCTAATAAATCCCAATGCTCACTCATTCCATTCAGGCTTTCAAAAATGCTGAATATAGTTTCCAGCTTCTTCGAATTTTTTGGAAGAATCAACCCTTAAAACCAAAGGTATGCTATTTGTTACTTGTTTCAAATTGATCTTGCATAGTTTTCTCAATTTTTTGTTTTTCTTCTTGTCTACTTAAAGCCTTCACAATCCATATCCACTCGTTTCTAAGAAAAATAAAAATATCACATGAAGGAAGAGACCTTTTTGATTTTTTTTGTCTCCCCACACCTTTAACCTCAACTGACCACCACCACCCCTCTCTCATTCACACTACTTATAGAATGTGTCACTGCCAACTTCCCCAATCAGAAAAACTACCACCAATTATATATTACATGATTGGACTTCCATGAGAATGTATACAATTACATTGATTATTTGAAATACAATACAAGAAAATTAAAAAGTTTTTGACGACCATACATCCATGATACACTATAATGAAATCAAACTATAATATTTTATAATCACTACTGAAAAAGGTTATAAAAATGGTTTGGAACCATTGGTATATACCTTTAAAACATTGGTATAACATATACCAATGGTTTAATAAACCTTTGTGTGAGATTCCATCAGAAAATACCTATACCAATATTTTTTTCAAACTGTTTTTATAGTTTGTCTATACCAATTGTTTCAAACCATTGGTATAGGCATTTCTTTAAAAAAAATCAATGTTAGGTATTAATATCAGGGCCTCCTAGTTATTTTAAATTTACTTTTACACTCCACTATAACTATTTTAATGTATATATATATATATATATAATTTTTAATTTCAATGTATTTATTATTATTACACATTAATAATGGTGTCACCAATACCAATGGTTTTCCCAAACCATTGGTATAGGTTTCCATGTACCATAACTATACTAATGTTTTGACGAAACCATTGGTATATGTGAAAAAAACCAATACTTATACTAATGTTTTTGTCAAACCATTGGTATAAGTGTCAATATACCATACCTATACCAATGGTTTGACTAAACTATTGGTATAGTTGGCCAAAACCCATATCTATACTAACATTTTGTTCAAACTGTCGGTATGTAAGGTCATATACCATACATATAACAATGTGTTTACCAAAACATTGCTATTGGTGGCCAAAAACCAAACCTATACAAATGGTTTGGCCATATTATTGGTATAAGTTGTTATATACCAAACCTATACTAATGATTCATTTAAAAAGTTGGTATAAGTGGCCAAAAACCATACTTATACCAATATTTTGGTTAAAATGTTGATTTAGGTGGAAATATACTATACCTATACCAACATTTTGACTAATCCTTTGGTAAAGGTGTCCAAAAACCATACCTATACTAATGGATTTCTCATGATATTGGTATATGTCTTTTTGAATAGGGCATATTTATATTAGTTAATGCATTATAAAAAATTTGATTTATAGATTTAAAAAATAAATATGTTTGAGCACAGACACACATAGAATTATATATTTACACACAAATATTTAATTTTTTTTACATATCTATGCATATATACACTATAATCATAACTTATGTGTAATTATTTATTTATTGTAAAATATAATTTTTTTTGAACTAAATAGTATGGATATGAATCAAAAATGGATGTATTCCAATTGTATATAAAAATAGTATAAGGATGTGGTTAAAGAGTTCATTATTTTTCAAATATATGCATGTAACCCTTCTAAAATAATCTGAAAAGGATTATGATGTTGTTATTCAAGAATAATTTGTCTAGAGCAGTTAGAAGACCACTTTATCTACCATTATAAATGTTGTAAAAAACATGGGGAAGAACTCAATGTAGCTAGGGATTGGGAAAACACTATGATATAATGATTATCTAACATGATTACAAGTGTAAAAAATTATGGATATCATATTGAAAAAATGAACATTAAAATTGAAGATGACCTTTGTGATTATCAAAAACAATTTTAGAAGTTAATGAGATATGAAAAAGATACCATTTTATATAGGTAGTACCAAATATAAATTGTGATCATATTTAATAAATTAATGTAATTTTAAATCTATAAATATTTAGAGAAACACCATATTTATATAACTATGCACTCTCTTGAATGATATGATACTTGAAGACAATGAGATTTCTTATCAAAGATATGACACTTAACGAATGATATTTTCAATGTGTATGATCTATGAAAGAATGAATACAAATAAAAATTATTGTTTATTATTTATCAGGGACTAATAATAACATAAAAAATTAACTAAGTGTGACATGACTTGATAAAAGAAATTTGAATCTTGTATTTTTAATATTTTATTGTATTTCTCATCATTCTACGGTTTAGATGGATATATGGAAGTGATGGACTATAAATTAATTGATGTTTCATGCAAATACAAAAATTTATGTTAGGAAACTTCATCACTCAGTTGAATAAAATCAGTGAAAGAAATTGATCAGGAGTATCTCGGATATGGAAAGGATTTAAGAAACCTCTGTCTTGAACTATTTATAGATGGGATGAATCCATTTAGTGTACAAAGTATCTCTTATCGTAAAAGACCTGTAATGTTGGTAAATAATAACTTTCCATTTTTGTTATACATGAAGCATAAATATGTTATTTTATCTCTATTTATATAAATTAAAAAATAATTGAGTAATGATATTGATGTTTATTTTCATCCATTGATCAATGTTATAAAATTAAAACAAGATTCAGGTGTTATGTTGTATGATGCTCTTAGAAATAAAGCTTTCACTTTGAGATCCATGTTGTACCGGACCATAAATTACTTTCTTAATTATATAATTTTCTTTAGGATATATCATTAAATGAATTATAAGGTGTCCCATTTGAGAATATGGTACGCACTTAGTTAGGATGAAAAATTCCTCGAAGATTTTTTTTCTAGGACATTGCAAATTTTTACCCCAATGACATAAATATTAATCATAGACAACATCATTCGATGTGAATTTATAATAATTCACAACACTATTCCATTAATAGGTGATTAAGAGTTTGAGAAATTAAATTATATTATCACCAATCTTAATAAACCCTTTTTCAAAAACGTTACAAAAATAGGGGAAAAAGATCAATTTTTTATGAATCATCGTACTTGAATTTTTTGTGAGCTAGACATTTTTTGATTTCATGCACATAGAAAAAAATAAATGTGATAGTGTTATTGAAACATTACTAAATACAAACAAAAAAATATGGAGCTAAGGATAGGTTAGACATTATTTTCAAGATAATAGGGAGGATTTGGTGCTTAAAAACGGTGAAAGGTAGGCTTTTGTTTCTCTATTGGAATACACTCATCAAGGAAATAAAGATTTCAATTTTTCAACTTATTAAATAGTATAAAGTTTCCAAATGGGTATTCATTAGATATTATGAATATTGAGTAAATTAATTATTTGAATTTAATGGGCTTAAAATATCATAAATATCATGTTTTGATATGAGATTTAATCCCCATGACATTATATTACATTTGTCCTAAAAATGTCCAACACATTTTATCCAAGATTTTATTCCTTTTCAATGAAATATAAAGTAAATTAATAAACTCAAGTGAAAATTATGTAAAAGGAAATTTATAACATATTTAGTTAATTATATATGTTCTTCTGACTTCCATTCATTGATATAGTGGTTCACTTTATGGTTCAATTGGTTAGAGACATCCAACCATGTGGTCTTGTTCATTGCATATATATGTTCACCTTTTAATGGTATATGAAAAATTTTAAAGGGTATGTTAAAAATAAAAGTTTAATATAAGGTTTTATTTTAACGTGATATATTTTATAAGATTATATTAAATTATTTACTGAATTCTTGTTCAATGGGGATGTCATTGATCTCCAAAAATATCATCACAATAGGCGCCTAGTGGGTGAATGATTTTTTGAAGAGATGTTTTTTCAATTAAATGTTTAGAGAGGTATCAACCTCATATCTAAATTATTTATAAAATTATAGAGTTTGTTCAATAATTTGAAGCCCATATAGTAATACTTAGGTATTTTAATCCATTATGGGCTGAAGTCTAGATATTAAGTATATATAATTAATATTTTATAAGATGTTTTTGTGACCATATTTTTTAGGTGTTATCTAAAAATATGAATTTAATTTTAGAATTATATTTATAGATATCTAAGGGACCATGTTCACATATATTATCTTATAATTTTTATGTAATTAATGGTTATACATTGTATAAAAATAAATAGAAGGAATATAAAAAATGAAAAATAATGGTGTTACTTTTATGGTAGAAGAAACACATGTATTTGGTTCTATGGATAGAAATCCAAAATTTCAAAAATATTTAATACTTTGGTCTCATTGATAAAATATGGGAGTCATATTATAAAACATTTCAATTAATGATTTTTTGAACCAAGTTAATTGATAACAATATTAAAGTTAAAATTTAAGAATTGGATTATTGAAACTAAATTTTAGTAAAGAAGGGTAAAAGGACAAACCATTCAAGGAATTATAGGTAGTACAATCATTTTATGTACTTGATCTCAAACCTATACATTGGCCAATTGTTCTATTGTTGACTAAAACCATTATAGGGTTAAATGAATATTCTATTAACTATGAACCATTCATCGGGATGTCCCAATAATTTTGTGATGGTCCTAATGTAGACAACGTCTTTTATGTCATAGGGGAAATGACACATTCCAATTATGTGGTGTATAAAAAGCTATTAATTACTCTAAGGTTTAATGTGTTATTATTTAAAACCCTAATATTTTCTCCAAAGTGGCATTCTCTAAAATCTTTTGTAACATTGGTTATAGAAAATGGGGTATTTCTGGTTTATGTTTTTTTAAAAAAAGTTAAATAAATGAATCAAAATAAGAAAGTCAAATTGATGAATAAAGTACTAAGTTCAGGGTTATTTTTCATTTTTAATGATATTATAGTATTTAAAATTGGTTTAACTCTATTATTATTAACTGATAAAATATAGAATCCTTTATTGATTTATCCTTCACCCTTGTTTGAACTTATTATGGAGACTTACATACTAATTTTATTGCTTGGTTAACCTCCCTTTCTGTTTGTGTGTTAAAAATTAGTGAAATACTTCTAAAATACCAATGTAATACCCGATTAGATATTGGTGGTCCTAGGAAATTTCGATGTAACTCAATACCTGCACACACGTTCTAAGTATTTATAGACACTCACCACTCAATAAATATTATTCCATACATACAAGTTATTCTAAGTGGATGGGGATTAATAATAACTAACCCAAGAATAAAATATTTAACATTTTTAACACCATAAACATGAACATATTTAAAGTAACCAATGACCACTAAAAACCAAAATCATTCAACAAAATATAGTTTTATTCAATAAAATATGGACTCAAGAATTACAAATAATCTTCTTACCTTATTTTATCACTCATAAGATCACCTCTATACTATAAGGGTAACATATAAGAAGGGGAAGGAAAAGGAATTATAAAACATAAGTAAAATAGAAATTAAAATTACTAAATAGAAGAATAACTAGACTAGACCAAACCTTTATGCCAACATGAAATGTCCATTCTAATTTTTACCTCCTCCTTATTTTTTTTGTTGAATAATTTAATCCTCTTTTCCTTTATTCAAACCTGTGATATTTTTTATCTTTTTTATTTTAAGTATTTTACTTTTTTATTGGGGATTCAAATATCCTTGAAATCTAATTCTATTATTTTTAGAATTACTGTTTTCAAAGTTATTATTTCATTGAACATAATCCATTTGGGAGACTCCTATTGTTTACATACATGTTGTTACGACAACCGAAAACCTCAGCTCAAGTCCCTGTTAATCCAGCAAAGCCTTGTTGTTTTTTTCCTTTAGCAGAATTTTGAAAAGGTAGGAATGACACCTACACTGGTGGATTCACACCTAAGTAGAATCAAAATGGAACTTATTTTAGGATCAAATGACACTTATTCCCAACATATTCACACATATTCCCATGATATGACACATCAACTAATGAAATTGACACATACATTGTGGTAGATCACACCTATAATTGGTAAATTCACACACACACAAATGCTCATATTTATTTATATATTTTCAAACTATAGGTTACTATGACATGACACAAATTCCTGGCTCCAATGACACCTACATAGATCCAGATGACACCTAAATTCAACTCCTTTTCCATTTTTCAACCATTGTAATAGAATATTTTGGATTCACCAAAGCACTTAAACCCATTAAAAACTTTATAACTCACTTCAAATATCACAATATATAAAAATAAAACTCAATCCATTTATTTAGTCCCAAAAACAAAATCGAACAATTATTTCAATAATTTTATCTCTTTAAAAAATGTTTTCTAAACACAACAAAATGATCCTTTAATTCCAAAACATCCAAAATTATAATTAATTGAAATGTATAAGGGAATAAAATGAATTATATATTGAAAAAATATAATGATTTAATTGACTATTTCAATTCCCCCAAACTTAAACCCTAGATTCTTACACAAGTAAACTTAAAAAATATCACTAAATAAAAATTTGAAGACTTATCTAATGGGAGTTCATTCTTCAACACCATGTTTCTCAAACTTATCATGACTCTCTAATATTATTTGTTCAATTTAATTTATTTAGTATATTCAATTAATTTACACCTCTTTCATCCTAGAAAGAGCACTTATACATATCTTATTAGAAATGTTTCACTCAAAACTTGAGTATGAATTTTAAGAAAAGTTGTTTTATTCTAATTGCATGAATGTTTCCCCATAGGCTCAAGGAATTTATTTATATTCACCCAATGATTAAATTATTATTATTATCCAGAAGAATTTTTCACGGTTGTTTTGAGGCTCAAAGTTGGTGGTTTTTACTGTAAAAAATATATGGAATATTTAGGATTTTTGGATCTAAGATATTCATAATGCATGATTTTCAGTTTCTTTCAGTAATGGATTACTCCCTTCTATCCATATTATATTGATACAACTGTACTTCCTTGAATTCAGTTGTATAGATCACACCCTTGACATTTGAGTAGTATTAAACTCTCCATTTCTTAGTTTCCTTTTATATGTTTCCCTTTTTTCTTGGTTTTTCTATTGAAGGAATAAAAGGAATATAAATTTAGTAGGTGTTAGATATGCCTTTATCTAGATTAAGAATTATTCCCTTCTAGTTGATGCATCATAATACCTTCTGTTCATAGCTTCACTGCCTCTTCACAACTAACACCTACTCGAAAAATACTTAGATAATAGACTTCATGATAGATTTCAACTTTAACACTACTCTAGATATACCCTGACTACTATATCAATTATTAGATATCCTTATTATATAAAATCATAATTTTATTCCATCTTTCCCTCTTTTCTAGTATCATTTTTTATCACTTTCAGATCTATAATTTTAGTACAGTTTAGAGTTTTTTAGGGAAAGAGATGTATCTTTTAGTTGAAAAAGGTGGTGGACATATCTACCCAAAATTGTATGGTAATTAGTACATGTTTTCAATCTTTTTCGTATGATTTTAAAAATATCCACTCAAAATATTCATCAATTTCCTCTTCATATCAAACATATTTTAAAAAAAAGTCTTTTAGGGATGAATTTCTCCCTTCCCCAAACTTTAATTCAACCTAGATCATGTATCAGCTTCTAGATCAACGAAGATAGGGATTTTTGGTTTGTAATGTTGTTTTATAACAAGTTAACTCATGGATATCATGGGATACAAGGATTAAATTTCAATTTAATATTAAAAATTAGAGTGAAATATAAAAAGGGGATTTAATTTAAAATACTTCTTCAATCTTTTATATAGAAAGTTCCTTGAATACTCTAATGTTTTGAATAAATTCTTTAATATGTTATAATTATTCAAATATTTTTTGGTTCTATCAAGAAATAATTAATTGGAAATAATATGTATGAGTTGGCTAAGAAGCCTCTTGAGTAGGTGATTAAAAATATTGGACACTATTTCATGGAAGGTGATTCAAAAACTATGACCCTAACATGAATTTCCATCATTTAGAATTTGAAAAACAAGTTCACTTTAACATTCATATAAGATTAGAAGACAGATAGTTGTTTTTGTCAATATTGGAATATATTCAAATGTTTTAAGGGAATTAAAATTAAGCTCAACATATTTCAGAACACATAAAAATGAAAAAGAAAAATCAAAAATTTGAAAAAGATTAAAAAGTTAAAAAAAAGTATTAAAAGTACAAAAATATGAAGTTTCCCTCCCGCTAAATTAAATTATGTAGTGTCCTCAATATATTCAAATTGATTTAGAATGTATTTATATTTTAAATATGACAACAACATGAAAGTTAATTTTAAGGAGAGGTATAAATTGTTGTTTTTTCATTAATAAATAGTTTGGGAGAGTGAGATCTCCTTTACTGGTTATTAAAGAAAAATTTCCATGAAATTGCTTCAACGTGTTGCCATTAACAGTGAATAGGTTTTGGTTTCCTTCTTTTAAAATATTTAAAACACCAAAATTATATATATGATTAACTATAAGTAGTCCTTTTAATCTAAAATAATGTTTACACGTAACCAACTTGAGTCTTGAGTTGAATAATAATGATTTGTCTCCTCGATGGAAGTCCTTCAACTGAATAATTTTATCATGGGACAATATAACTTTTTTACTTATTGATTTTTGATATCCTAAAAAATTCATTCTTTATCTCCCCTAAAATTTTAAAATAAAGTCTACATTTTTTCATCTTTTTTTAGGTCTATATTTACTTCTCTCAAAGCCTAGTATGCCTTATTTACCAACTCTACATGTACCTGATAACTATTTTCACTAAACAGAAAATATGGAATCATTAAAATGTGGATTTTTAGGTTTTCTATAATAAAATAAGGTTTAATTTTACACTAGGATCCAATAATTTCTATGTGGTTGACTTCTATTTTCCAAAATCTCCTTAATATCTTTTTTTGGACACTTCATCTTTCCCATTTATTTATAGATGGTAAGGTGTGGATATCATGTGATGTACACAATATTTTCTTAGTAAATCATCCATGATCCTATAGAAAAAGTGATTCCCTTGATCAATAAAGATGGATATTGAAGCTCTAATCCTATTAAATATGATAGTCCTGAAAAAATCACACACAACTTTAGCATCATCAATTTTAGTGACCATGGATTCCAACCATTTTGAAACATAATAAAATACTAGTAATATGTAATATTTCTCAAAATAAAATGAGATAGGTACCAAAAATTATATACCACAATCTTAAAATATTTCACAAAAGATGATTGGTTTTTGAGTAAATTACTTGTATCTTTGAAATATTTCATAAAAATTATTATTTTTCACATTTTTTGCAAAACTCATGAGAATATATGAACCAGGTAGGCCAATATAATATATTTTATAAAAAAATCATTCCTATATTTTGAGGTACATAGTCGGATACATGATATAGTGTGTGAAATAATTAAAATATATGTCACGCCCCAAACAGATGCGCTGTATTTTATTTTTTTATAACATTTTGAGTTGTTATTATTATTATTATCATTATACTTATTATCTTTATTATTATTATTATTATTATTATTATTATTATTATTATTATTATTATTATTATTTGTTTAAAACAATTGAATTAGAATGAAAAAACCCAAATCTAACCTCACCTTCACCGCGCTATCGACCCCCCCATCCACTCATATTCACGCGACCGACCCCCACCCCCTTCCTGCATCCAGTTGTTTGATGTCAACCCCCCACCCCCCTCTGCCTCTTAAACCTCCAAACGATCTCCTCCTCTCCCCTTCGAGACCACCACCGACTGACCTCCTTCCGTGATGCGACCTCCCTCTAGGCGACCTCCCTTGGTCGCGGTTTCCAACAGGTGCGCCCCCCATAGTGACGCAACACCTCACTTGAGTCCCTACGCCCTTTTTTTCTTTAGGTTCCTTCATAGGTCATTTCCACATTGACAAGGTAAGACCTCCACCATACGTCTCCATCTTTTCATCATCCATTTCAATTTTCCCATCGCCTAATTTTTGTTTGGAAGAAAACCCTAACTTATGGTTTGATTTGTTGTGGTTTTCTTCCAATTGCAAGGTGTGCGGTGCCTCACCTAGGAGATGATGGGAAGTAATCCAGCAACCACCTCTAAAAGAGAAGTGGTGCAATTGGTTTAGATCCATTGGTTTCATCTCAGGGTAAGTTTTATGTTTGTTGTTTGGTGTCGTACCTGCTGAATTAGGGTATTTATGTGTTTTAAAGTTTGTAGTAATTATCTATTAGTGTGTTGGTCGTTGCTTTGTGATTTTGGTCCATCTCGGTTGGTCATTCACTATTTGAGGTGGATTTGTTTTTAAAGTGGCAATTTAATGTGAAACAATTTTTGTTTTATATTGTAAACTTAGTCGGGTCACTGCTTATGATTTTATAAATCATTAATGTAGTTTATTAAATTACGTGTAGGATTGAAATTGTATTTTGATAAGGCTTTAATATGTAGTTGATCTTTTTTTAAGAGGGTTCAGGTGCTCTTTGGGTTTAGAATCATTTGGGGGTGTTATTGAAGTTTTTTTAATGGTGTTTTTATTTCTGTAAAAGGTGTAAACCATATTTGCAAAAATGTTTTGTGGCGCGTTTAGTTTTAAAGAAAGGAGATGTAGTATGTTTTTAGGGTAAGGCCTTGTTGAGAATTTTTGAAATGTTTTATTAATTATTTAAATGACTTATGATTTTGTGAGTGTGTTGTGAATGACACTTTGGGAAGGTTTTAGTGTGCGCTTGGTTTAAAAAGTGTGTATTTTTAGTGTGTTTTTCATGTATAGCCTTGTGGAGTTTCACATAATTGTTTTATTAAGTTTCTAAATGATATATTAAATTATGAATGTGATAAAAATTGTGATTTAAAATGGTCTTACTGTGCTTTTGGCCTCAAAAGTGTAATTGTGAGTGGGGTTTTGTGTACAAAGCCTTGCGATTCCTCTTAAAACTACTTTATAAATTTTTTAAATGGTTCATTTAAATTTCTTAAGTGGTGAAAGTCATGTTTGGACATGGTTATGATGTACAGTTGGTTTTAAAGTTATGTTTTGATATAATTTGGGTGTGTTTATTTTGTGTTAATTTTGTGGTGCTAATTTTGATGTGTTGCATAAATTTTTCTATTAATTTATTAAATGATATTTGTAGAGCATTGGACCTCGCTACAATGGTTTTGGACAGTGGGTGTCAAGGTATCCAACATGTATATGCATTGGTTAAGACATATATATATAATCCCTCTTTGTACATATTCCCTCATGGCGTGGGGAATATGTGCAATGTATCTAGGGGTGTATATATATATTTGTATAAATTCATGTGCATGTATGCACCAAGTGTTGGTTTGAGTGGTTGTTGACAAATACCGACATGATTGAGGTAGGTCCCCTATGTCCTGATCTTTAATTAGAATATCCATAATTTCTTAGTGTTTTATTAAAAGTGAATCTTCTTCTTCTACATGAAATACATATGCTATATATATATGTAAATGGTTTTGGTTTTTGAAAAGTGATTTCCATAATGTTTCAAACATAAAGCGGGTATTTCTAAAGACGCATGGTCTTCCGGCCGATTTTGTTTTAAAAGTGAAATGACACGTTGTTTTCAAAATAAGTTCTAAAATGATATCAAAAAATGGGTTTTGGGTGAACATGTTTTCTAAAGTAAAATCATTCTTGAGGAGTAGTGAGGCCCGTTTGGCACTTTGAAAATGGTTTAAAAATTGGAAAACCCCTCTTGAGGCATCCCCCATAGTTTGATAATTGTAATGAAAGTGTTAAAATTTTATATGTAATATGTTCATAGTGTTTATGCTTATGCTTTGTGTGGAGTGAAAGAGGGGGGAATGCGCTTAAGGAAGGAGAACAGTTTTGAGAGGTTGAATGAGTTTTGGATAAAGAAAGTGTTGTGTATATATATGTTTTCTTGATAAAAATTCACCACCACTTGAAATAGAGCCCAATGGGAAACCTGGGTATCTAGGTGGGGGAAACTAGGAATTGTGGGCTAGTGGTCCGGAGGTGACTTGACCCAGTTTCACTGCAGGTTTAATGATTGCAACAGTAACTAAACATATGAATGACTAAGGGTCATGGTCTTCTAAGCCATGTTTTTTGAGGTTCATGTCCTTCTGAGCCATGGTTTCTGAGGGTCGTGGTTTCTAAGCCACGTTTCACCGAGACACGAAGATCCTAGGTCCCCAACTAACACTAGATATTTAGGGATTTCCCATGGTGCTTATGATATGATTTCCAATTCAGTTGTTTCATGCTTGTTCCCTCTTTTGTGAAAACTATATTTTTAAATCTAAATTTGTCTCCTTAAATTTTTAAATATTAATGCATGCTCAAAACCTATTGTGAAAAGGGAATAGAAATGTTTTCCTTGGAAATGAAAGCTTGTTATATGAATTTGAAAGGAGAGAAAAACATTATTTTATTATGCCTTATTTTCAAACTAGCATGACTTGGATTCCTTATAAAAGGAAGTGTTATAAGGCGTTGTTGTATTTTGGATTTCCTACTAAGCATCTCGATGCTCATGCCTAATTTATCTCTTTAGTTTCAGGTTTTAGTTTTGGGTCACTCGAGCTTGGATTTATGTTTGGTGATGACCCATGGGGTCACTTGGAGGTATGTCTAGCTGGTTACCATTACTTTTTTTTTTCATTGTTAATGTTTTCATATTTGTTTGATTTATTCATATTTATCTATATTTTATTTTCTTGGATAAATCATTCCCAAATTCTTGTTTTGTTGCCCGGAACTAGTTTCCATCCTATGGGGATCAGGAACACCCTTCGGCCCATGCCTCCGACCGGCTCGGGTGATCGGTTCAAGGTTGACCCGGGCTGGTTCATGAAAAAATAGTATCAGAGGGGGTTTAGATCATGTCCTTTGGGTATGTATGATAGTTTGGAATTAGGATTCTTAGAATCGAAGTGGTTAATTGTGGGTAAGTTCTTGATCACCACCTATTCAGAATGACCCTTGAATTGCTAGGGTGGTCCGGGATGGTCTTGCCTCAAAGTCCACGTCTGGATCACGATTTGTTTCTAGAACCTTATTCTTGTTTGTGTGTTTCTGGTTAGTTTTGAGATTTTTTTGGTCATTCTGGAGGGGTTTATGGATGTTGTGCATGGCCTGGCAAGCCATGAACATACTATTAAATCACCTTTGATGAATCCATATGTGCTCACCTAGTTGGTGCATGACCAACCAAACTGTGTGACCGAACTGTGTGTTGCAGTTGTTTATTTGAGAATTTAGAATATTTATTCATTTAATGAATTGGTTGTTCTAGAATGTTCTTGGTGTGAGTTTTTGTTTGTTTTGGGGTGCTCCTCTTAGGGTGAAAAATTATTGATTGGTCCTTTGAAATTGGATTTCCAAAATGAAAATCATGGTTTGTTTAAAAAATATAATGATTTGTTTTGAAAATGGATGTTATTTTGGGGACTATTTTGGGATCTTTTAAATGTTTTTTAAAGCATAAATAAAAAGTGGATTTGGAAAATGGTTTTGGGGATTTTGAAATTTTTTTGAAGTATTAAACTAATGTATATTGGAAAAAGGAATTTCAAAATGATCTGTTTGACCTTTGGTATTTCTAGGGATGCCCACGTGTATGGATGAATGTAATTAGATGTTGAATTTTGTTGGTATGCATGGATTGGTACCTGAGTTGGCACAAGAATGTACACACATGAGGTTTCATGGAATACCAATGGGGGGTGCCCAGTTTTCAAGGATTGTTTTGTTTTCTAAATGTATATTTTGATTAGTGATGTGCTGGGACGAATTTTGTTTAATAAATTTTGAAAAAAGCAAAGTGGGTTTTAAAAAGGTTTTTTTAGCATTTGGATTGTTGTAGTGGAATGGTTTTAAAAGTGTCCATTAGTGAAAGTGGGGTTTTGGCTTGGTTGGTGAGGTTTCTTTGGTATTATCTCGGTTGATATTTTATTTGGTTATGGTTATGGTTTTGTGATGTATTAGACTATGGGATGAGGCTTGTTTTCGAGCTGGTGTTTCATGGTAGAAATGAAGTTTTGAGTTTGAGTTAATGATTTATGGTTAAATGTGGAGGCTTATTTTGTGATGTGCTTTAGGTTGGTTTTGTGCTTCTTGTTTAAATTATGTCACCCAAAAATGTCTAGAGGTCTCTGAGGGGTAATTTTTAGCTGTTAGTTTTACCTAGAATCCAAGTGGAGTGGTGGGGTTATTTTCTTTTCCTCATTTCTTGATTTCTATGTGGTGGTCGTGGCTCGATAGAGGTTGCAGTGTAACTTGAGGAAGTCGAGTGTTTCTTTGGGTCTTTTGGATCTCTAGATGTTGTGAAGGGAAAGTTGTCCTGGTTTTGTTTGAAGGGTCATGTTCGATCTAGAAAAGGGTGATTGATGTCTTCTCTTTCCAAGTTGGGGTCGCAGATTGGGACAAGTGAAAATCTTGTTTTACATGGTGCTCAGGAAGGGTTCCCTATTCAGTGTAGAGAGTGAATCAGAGGAACATTTTCTTGGAGTGGGTCTTTCATCAGTTCTTGTATCTAATTCATAAGACCACACAATCGTTTGATTCCAATGATGTCGATTTTGGAACTCAAAGCTATTCGTCACAATCTTCTGAAGGCTTGTCAACAATGTAACGACCCCCAAAACCGGGGTGCTTAATGAGACATGATACACTTAACATTACATCATTACAATATTAAATATCATGTCTCATCACAACAGAGGATCGCGAGGCTCGGGATTCTGGGAAACCAGCTGCTTCTGATTAGCTTCATTAATATCAACTATGCCTGAAAAATTTTAAACAAAACGTAGGGTGAGAAAAAATGCCCAGTAAGGGGTTTTAAAACATTTTATGAAAGTCCTTTCTTAAGTCCTTTTGAAAAGAATAAATCGTACTTTTCTAAAACAAAACATTTTCATTTCTTAAAACATGAAAACCGTTTGTGTTTGAAAACCACTTGCACAAAGAAGCAAGTACTTGAAATAAGCTCTAATGTAAACATGATCAGAGTGCGCAATATAAACAGAATAAGAAATGCATGATGTTAAAACAAGGTTACTTTAATTCTAAGAGAATTCCTATGGCTAAGTAGGAAAACATGCATATCATGGTTCGTGAGTATAATGCAGTTCATTTATCAGTTTTCCATATGAAAAACAGTTCTTGTCACATTAAGTACACCTTCATGATCCTGGGAGCTTTCAACTAGGGGTTGTCCTGTTAGTTGAACAAACCCCTGATTAACCTTTATCATTACATGTAGAGGGAATGTATAATCCTGGACTTTGTCATGACTTTTCATCATGACCATATAACATACTTAACGGGTCAAGGCTCACTGCCCACCCTGTTTCCTTTTCTCAAGCCAAGGCTAACTTGCCAAGACCGTCGCACATGATCGTCTCATGAGACTCTTGCTTTACCCAATGCATTGGAGCGCTATATAATTCCGGGCGCACCCGTCACATGTAGTCTTATACATCCCTTACATATCTTGACGTGGCCATTCGTTCATAGGATTTCATGCATTCGTAATTAAACCCCATTTTCACATACTTATTCTTTCATGAGTACCATTTAAACATTAACACCCTGATGACATGTATGCTAAAACTCCGTTCACATAACAAGCTACCTTGCATTTTAAAAGCATGGGTTTCAGATAATGAACATATTACTTAACATTACATAACATCATAGTATCCAATTAAAACAGTCGCTTACACCTATAATGATGAATGGATATTGAGGGTTTTTACCCAAAACTGTCTTAAAAAAAACAGACTTAAGTACACACTTATGGATACATGTATGCATTTGTAAAAACAAAAGAAATCAAGGAGTCCATGTTAACCATTTTCACAAAAATCCTCATTTATCCTGAGCAGTGATAAATGAAAGTTCTCAGTTTCACGAAGGAATTTGGAGTCCAACTAACCCATAAACCTCATAATGCTTTATAAAAATTGTAAACATGGTCTCTAAATTCATATTGAGGTATAAACACATACGTGTATGTATATACCACAATAATATACATCATTCACTTGCACAATTTCACATATTCACCCATTTACTTAAAATATCCATTTATAGAAGGAAAGAAGAAATCATGGGGTATAAACATTGAGAAAATACTGCTTATCATCCTATAACATGTGCGATTGAAAGAATATATTGATATATCAAGTATATATAAGTATATACATATTTATATAACAACCGATTCTTGTAAAAGAAAAACCCAACCAAAATTATAATCGAATTCTTTTCTTGCTTGGGGAGGGGATGCAGTCAAGGTAAAAGAAACCGATGTCAAAATAAAATAGATGGTATACACACACACACACACACACACACACACATATATATATAACATATACATATATTTAGATAAAAACCGCAGCTTTCATAAATAAAATAGAGGACAGATCTTTACCTTGGCTTGGGTAGGAGAAGAAAGAAATAAAAAAAACGAAGTATGAGAAAACATCGGGGTTTTTCACCCATATATATATATATACACACAACTCGGGTAAGCGTATATATGAATTAAGACCAAAGTTTAAAACAAAAACTTTAGAACCGATTGTCCCTTACCTGCTCGACGGGAAGGAGGAGGAAGATAACTAGGAATCGGGTGCAAAACCATAGGATGTGTTCACATACACATAACACATATGTAAGGGTGTATATATATACAAAACCGAAACTGTAACAGAAACAGAAACCAGCAAAACCTTCTCCCTTACCTTAGCTCGTCGAGGAGGAGGAGGAAAAAAGGAAGGCCGAAGTTGTGTCGGCGTCGCCTGAAGGTCGGAGAGATCAGGAGCTGATCCTTCGGTCCTCAGTGCAATGGGGGTTAAAAAGGAAAAAAAAGGAGAAGAAGAAGGAGGACTTCGGGGGAGGTGGGGTGTCGGCGTCAACTTGTGGAAAGGAGGGAGCATCCTGGGTCCCTTCGCCGGCCTACACGAAGAAAGTAGGGCACCCTACGACCACTGGTCTGGCGACGTGGGGAAGACGGAGAACCGCGGGTGCGAGGAGGAAGAAAGCTGGACAAAGAAAACGCGGAAAAACATGTATGGCAGGGATTAAAAACGGCCCGATCCAGCGGCTGGAACTGATGCGGTCTTTAAAAAAAACGACGACCAAGATAAGAGGAGGAGCAGATCGGACGGCTAGAAATCCACCGCAGTTTAAAACACGGTTTTTCTACAGGTTTTTCTTAAAAAATTAAGATCGCTTTATTAAGAAAAATATTGTTATTAATTTAATACAACATTATTAAACTCAATTATTAAATTATCATTCATTATTTTAATAAAAGTCTTTTGTAAATTAATTTAATCAAGACTAATTTATATTATTATTATTAAACCACTCTTATTCAAAATATATCATTGGTTAAAAAAAATATGTATATTGATTTAATCAAAACGTTTTATTATATGTATATATATATATTTTTGAAACATCAAAAATTAATATTAGATTTCCATTATTATTAATCCTTAATTATTAACTACATAATACTTCATTATGAAAATTAAATATTAAGAACAATGGGTAATAAAACATAACACAAATATATATATATATATTAATTTCCCTTGCTAGTTAACTACCCTAATTTTCTGAATTATTTAATATCATTTAATGCAACTATATTTAATCACATATAAAAGTGAGTTGATGAAAATATTAACACCAAAAAACACGCAAGTGGAAGAAACCATAATTTGACACGGTTTCCAAAATAGTTAATAAAAGGTTAAATCATACGAGAAATAATATATCTAATTTGATGCAATAAAAATATATAACTCAAAAAAGAAATCCACCAGGTTTTGATATAATTAGAAAAAAACAAAAGGTTTAATTGTTCAGATCAAAATGTAGTGGAAGAAGACAATAATATTAATTTTTCTCCATTTCAAACATAAAATAAAATTATTATTTTGGAAAACAAAAGATAATTAACGTTGAGGTCATTTTTTAAACAAAATATTAAAGCAAAACTACACATTTATCATTCGGATCATTTTATTTCCAACGGTCAAAATGTTCATTAGATTCTTTGGGAACCAACGGTCGGATTTATGGCCGTTTGGGGTCCAACGGTCAGATTTGTGGCCGTTTGAGGTCCAACGGTCATCTTTGGTGCTTATAAAAGGATTTGGTCTCGGGTGACCCTTACCCCAAGTGGCTGAAGGAGAAGCAAGGATGGTTCGTGTGATCCCCTTGGTGCTGAGCACGCTCGCGGTGGCTTCAGCAATCCTTATGTTCCTTATGATGGATGCTTGAAATCCCTACCGCATACTCGGGCTCCTAGTAGTTCTAAGCAGTCTTCCCATCGTTGTAATTGGGTTCTTGGTTGGGATCTTTGGTTAGTGGTGTTTTGATCGTGGGAAGTTGTAATCGTCAAGGTGTTTCTTAATAAAGGAGTATTTCATTCATGCTTGTTGTTACGAGTTTTCATTTATTTTCACTTTCTTTTTATAGAAAGATGGTCCAATTAAAGGGAAACATATCATTACCCGAAACAAGAAATATCGGGTCATTACATCATCTCCCCCTTCAAAGAATTGCGTCCTCTCAATTCTATTCGTAAAAGACAAGAAAAGACCTCGGTCGCACAATATTACCAAAACTGAAGGCCTGGCTCGGTTAACGGAACCCCTAAACTGGTACACAACTCTGTTGTTTCCCTGACCCAGATACACTTTGAGCAGTAAGACTTGTACTCCTGCTCATGAGCACTACACACAGGCTTCCACAGGGAGGACCGTGCAATAAACAGCTCTAAAACGTCCGAGCGGACGAATCCCCTAGTAACCCTTCAAACTTCGTTACGCTCAAGGTAGTTGAGGGGAACGACGCGATTGAGAAGACTGACGTTCAGGATATGGAACATGTAGACGGCTCTGAGGTTGCCGTCCTGAGCTGCTATGAGAAAGCAGGCTCTGGAGGAGAAGTTCCGTGCCATAGAGAAACACTGAAAAAGCCCTTCATGGTATCTCCCCCTTCGCCTATAGTAGGGAAGCTGGGTGGTGGCAAGGAGGTGGATCACATGTTCATTCTCCTGACATGCGCGGAGAATTTCCGGACTATTCGCTTTGTCCAGAAGACGTTGACAGGACCCTCGTAAGTGGAGAAAAGAGGGAAAGTCCACCATACAAGTTCTGATCAAGATAATCTCTACTAAATCGTCAGGTAGAGACGAGAGGTTCATCCGACCTGCCATCTGGAAGAAAAGGTATACAAGAGGGGTCACTTATCAACACTAAGAAGAAAGGGATCATAAACTTTTTAATTAAGAAAGTTTACACATTAAAGTCTGAGTTTTCCAGATGGACACCACAAAGAGAGGCGAAACTCTCTAACTCCACAAACCATACACAAGATGAACATACAGGAGTAAAGTCATGGGGACATTTATATCGCCTCTTGAGTTTCGCGTGAGGGGTGTGGAGTTGGGAAACGTCGGTGTACACTTCTTGCCTAAGAGACACTCGTGTGGACTCATTCTCCAATGCTCCGAAGTCCATTGACTGGCCCCAGAAGCCATAGTGCAGGACCTGACAAAGATAAGCCGCTCGTAGATCTCCGGCAGCAGCAGATTCTTGGAAAGGGTTATCTAGCATTGTGCCAAACTCGTCGCCCACAGTAAACACTCGGAAGAGTCCTTCGTGATACCTTCCCCGACGTACATAGGAGGGAAACTGGGTCATCATCATTAAGAGATAGTCCATCCCCATTCCTCGGTGGAGACTAAGCACCCTAGAAGAGTTCGACACATCGTACAAGTGCTTACACGTCATGCGAATTTGGGCATAGTTCAGGAAGTTTTCACGGCTAGCTAGAGATATAATGTTCTCTAGAGCCTCGGTGGGGAGTGACAAAAGGTCGGTAGGTACATCAGCCATCTGAAAGTCATAACGTTTTTTACTTAGTTAGTCTTAGAAATATATTTATATCACCTGGTTTTCCAGAGTTTCCTGAACCCATCCTCTGATACCAACTGTAACGACCCCCAAAACCGGGGTGCTTAATGAGACATGATACACTTAACATTACATCACTACAAGATTAAATATCATGTCTCATCACAACAGAGGATCGCGAGGATCGGGATTCTGGGAAACCAGCTGCTTCTGATTAGCTTCATTAATATCAACTGTGCCTGAAAATTTTTAAACAAAACGTAGGGTGAGCAAAAATGCCCAGTAAGGGGTTTTAAAACATTTTATGAAATTCCTTTCTTAAGTCCTTTTGAAAAGAATAAATCGTACTTTGCTAAAACAAAACATTGTCATTTCTTAAAACATGAAAACTGTCTGTGTTTGAAAACCACTTGCACAAAGAAGTACGTACTTGAAATAAGCTCTAATGTAAACATGATCAGAGTGCGCAATATAAACAGAATAAGCAATGCATGATGATAAAACAAGGTTACTTTAATTATAAGAGAATTCCTATGGCTAAGTAGGAAAACATGCATATCATGGTTCGTGAGTATAATGCAGTTCATTTATCATTTTTCCATATGAAAAACAGTTCTTGTCACATTAAGTACACCTTCATGATCCTGGGAGCTTTCAACTAGGGGTTGTCCTGTTAGTTGAACAAACCCCTGATTAACCTTTATCATTACATGTAGAGGGAATGTATAATCCTGGACTTTGTCATGAATTTTTATCATGACCGTATAACATACTTAACGGGTCAAGGCTCACTCCCCACCCCGTTTCCTTTGCTCAAGCCAAGGCTAACTTGCCAAGACCGTCGCACATGATCGTCTCATGAGACTCTTGCTTTACCCAATGCATTGGAGCGCTATATAATTCCGGGTGCACCTGTCACATGTAGTCCTATACATCCCTTACATATCTTGACGTGGCCATTCGTTCATAGGATTTCATGCATTCTTAATTAAACCCCATTTTCACATACTTATTCTTTCATGAGGACCATTTAAACATTAAGACCCTGATGACATGTATGCTAAAACTCCGTTCACATAACAAGTTACCTTTCATTTTAAAAGCATGGGTCTCAGAGAATGAACATATTACTTAACATTACATAACATCATAGTATCCAATTAAAACAGTCACTTACACCTATAATGATGAATGGATATTGAGGGTTTTTACCCAAAACTGTCTTAAAAAAAACAGACTTAAGTACACACTTATGGATACATGTATTCATTTGTAAAAACAAAAGAATTCAATGAGTCCATGTTAACCATTTTCACAAAAATCCTAATTTATCCTGAGCAGTGATAAATGAAAGTTCTCAGTTTCACGAAGGAATTTGGAGTCCAACTAACCCATAAACCTCGTAATGCTTTATAAAAATTGTAAACATGGTCTCTAAATTCATATTGAGGTATATACACATACGTGTATGTATATACCACAATAATATACATCATTCACTTGCACAATTTCACATATTCACCCATTTACTTAAAATATCCATTTATAGAAGGAAAGAAGAAATCATGGGGTATAAACATTGAGAAAATACTGCTTATCATCCTATAACATGTGTGATTGAAAGTATATATTGATATATCAAGTATATATAAGTATATACATATTTATATAACAACCGATTCTTGTAAAAGAAAAACCCAACCAAAATTATAACCGAATTCTTTTCTTGCTTGGGGAGGGGATGCAGTCAAGGTAAAAGAAACCGATGACAAAATAAAATAGATGGTATACATATATATATATATACATATATATATATATAACGTATACATATATTTAGATAAAAACCGCAGCTTTCATAAATAAAATAGAGGACAGATCTTTACCTTGGCTTGGGTAGGAGAAGATAGAAATAAAAAAAAACGAAGTATGAGAAAACATGGGGGTTTTTCACCCATATATATATATATACACCACTCGGGTAAGCGTATATATGAATTAAGACCAAAGTTTAAAACAAAAACTTTAGAACCGGTTGTCCCTTACCTGCTCGACGGGAAGGAGGAGGAAGATAACGAGGAATCGGGTGCAAAACCATAGGATGTGTTCTCATAGACATAACACATATGTAAGGGTGTATATATATACAAAACTGAAACTGTAACAGAAACAGAAACCAGCAAAACCTTCTCCCTTACCTTAGCTCGTCGAGGAGGAGGAGGAAAAAAGGAAGACCGGAGCTGTGTCGGCGTCGCCTGAAGGTCGGAGAGATCAGGAGCTGATCCTTCGGTCCTCGGTGCAATGGGGGTTAAAAAGGAAAAAAAGGAGAAGAAGAAGGAGGACTTCGGGGGAGGGGGGGGGGGTGTGGGCGTCAACTTTTGGAGAGGAGGGAGCATCCTGGGTCCCTTCTCCGGCCTACAAGAAGAAAGTAGGGCACCCTACGACCACTGGTCCGACGACGTGGGGAAGAAGGAGAACCGCGGGCGCGAGGAGGAAGAAAGATGGACAAAGAAAACGCGGAAAAACATGGATGGCAGGGATTAAAAACGGCCCGATCTAGTGGCTGGAACTGATGCGGTCTTTAAAAAAAACGACGACCAAGATAAGAGGAGGAGCAGATCGGACGGCTGGAAATCCACCGCGGTTTAAAACACGGGTTTTCTACAGGTTTTTCTTAAATCAATAAGATCGCTTTATTAAGAAAAATATTGTTATTAATTTAATACAACATTATTAAAATCAATTATTAAATTAACATTCATTATTTTAATAAAAGTCTTTTGTAAATTAATTTAATCAAGACTAATTTATATTATTATTATTAAACCACTATTATTCAAAATATATCATTGGTTAAAAAAAATATATATTTATTTAATCAAAACGTTTTATTATATGTATATATATATTTTTGAAACATCAAAAATTAATATTAGATTGTCATTATTATTAATCCTTAATTATTAACTACATAATACTTCATTATGAAAATCAAATATTAAGAACAATGAGTAATAAAATATAACACAAATATATATATATTTTAATTTACCTTGCTAGTTAACGATCCTAATTTTCTGAATTAATTAATATCATTTAATGCAACTATATTTAATCACATATAAGAGTGAGTTGATGAAAATATTAACACCACAAAACACGCAAGTGGAAGAAACCATAATTTGACACGGTTTCCAAAATAGTTAATAAAAGGTTAAATCATATGAGCAATAATATATCTAATTTGATGCAATAAAAATATATAACTCATAAAAGAAATCCACCAGGTTTTGATATAATTAGAAAAAAACAAAGGGTTTAATTGTTCAGATCAAAATGTAGTGGAAGAAGACAATAATATTAATTTTTCTCCATTTCAAACATAAAATAAAATTCTTATTTTGGAAAACAAAAGATAATTAACGTTGAGGTCATTTTTTAAAAAAAAATATTAAAGCAAAACTACACATTTATCATTCGGATCATTTTATTTCCAACGGTCAAAGTGTTCATTGGATTCTTTGGGAACCAAGGGTCGGATTTATGGCCGTTTGAGGTCCAACGGTCAGATTTGTGGCCGTTTGAGGTCCAACGGTCATCTTTGGTGCTTATAAAAGGATTTGGTCTCGGGTGACCCTTACCCCAAGTGGCTGAAGGAGAAGCAAGGATGGTTCGTGTGATCCCCTTGGTGCTGAGCACGGTCGCGGTGGCTTCAGCAATCCTTATGTTCCTTATGATGGATGCTCGAAATCCCTACCGCATACTCGGGCTCCTAGTAGTTCTAAGCAGTCTTCCCATCGTTGTAATTGGGTTCTTGGTTGGGATCTTGGGTTAGTGGTGTTTTGATCGTGGGAAGTTGTAATCGTCAAGGTGTTTCTTAATAAAGGAGTATTTCATTCATGCTTGTTGTTACGGGTTTTCATTTATTTTCATTTTCTTTTTATAGAAAGATGGTCCAATTAAAGGGAAACATATCATTACCCGAAACAAGAATTCTCGGGTCGTTACAAACAACATGGCTGTTTGGGTCACCTAGGGAAGTCTGTAGGTGGTATTTCTAGAAGCTTAAGTCTTAGTTGGAGGTTGTTAGTTCCTGACAATGGTGCATCATATGCTTCAATACATTAGAGCTCCAGACATAGGTCTGAGAGTGAATCTTTTCCCATAGTCATGCGGTTTCTTGGTTTGAGGGATGCGATTCCAACCTATAGTCTTTGATGCTGGGGAAGAGACTGGTTAATTTTTTTTACATCATGTGGTTGTATGTTTGGGAGGGGTCTTTTTTTGGAGGTCTTGGTGGCCTCTTTTACTAAGTTTTTCTGGTTGTGTCTTGTGGATTATAAACTCTCTAATGGCTAGTATCCCCCTTAAGCAGTTTTGGGTTTTGGATGTTGCCTATTGGAGATGCTCATGTCCTAGGGAAGTGGTGTGTCTAGATTCAATGTTCATTTCAGGTTCCTCTTTTTTGGACCCACCTCTAATGTTTAGGAAGCTGCCCTGTGTCGGTGGGTTCATGATGAGTAGTTCACTCAGTAGTGTTGAAAATAAATTGAGAGCTCCCATATGAGTGCTATCGTACTACTCCATTTCAAATATGGCGTGGAGACCCACTATGGGTCTCTCCAATGTCTTCACTCAAGCTGGTCAGGTGTGACTCGGAATATTGAGGGGTCACATTAGTGTCAGGGGTTTTGTTTGGTTTTCTAACATGTCTCGATTTGGGAAAGCCCGTATTCGGATAGAGTCCTAAAATGGCAGGGAGATCAACATAGGGAAAATTCATGGAGAACATAATCTTCAAATTGTTCTTGTCAGGAAAACCCATTACCACTTCTCCACTCGACCCCGATCAATGTTGATGATGGGTCATATAGAAAATGTTCATTTGATATCTCAAGCGGACTCTAGTGATTTCTAAGTTTGGGGTCGGGGTGTTCTAGGTTGTGGTTGTGTTTAGAAATGTGATTCCTGTATCATTGGGTATTTTTCCTGGTAGTCCAGGTCTCAAGGTTTCAGGTCTTGGGTGGTATGTGAGTGTTTGATCTTCAAGTGGAAGGGGTTTTGTTTTGAGAATTGTTGTGTCCTTGTTTCGATCTTTGAACAGCAGAGTCTTTTAGGAATTTGTGGGGGCATAAAGTGTTATGGTGGGGAGAATTGTCACGCCCTGACCTGACGCGCTGTATTTTATTTTATTTTATAACATTTTCAGTTATTATTATTATTATTATCATAATAATAATTATCTTTTATTATTATTATTATTATTATTATTATTATTCTTTGTTTAAATCTGTTGAATTAGAATGAAAAACCCCTAATTTAACCTCACCTTCACCGCACGACCGACCCCCCATCCCCTTATATTCACAAATTCAACCCCCTCCTCCTATTAGACCTTTGGCCGATCTCCTCCTCTCCCTTCCAGGACCGCAGCCGACTGACCACCTTCCGCGGTGCGGCCTCCCTCTATGCGACCTCCCCTGGCCGCATTTTCCAGCAGGTGCGTGACCCCCCATAGTGATGCGGTTCCCCACCCGGGTCCTTCCATGCATGTTTTTATTTCGGTTCCTTCGTGGGTCATGTTCGTGTCGACAATGTAAGACCTCCTCAATACGTCTCCATCTTCGCATCATCAATTTCGGTTTTCCCATTGCCTAATTTTTGTTTAGCTGAAAACCCAAACTTAGGGTTTGACCCGTTGTGGTTTTCTACCAATTGCAAGTTGCGCACTGCCTAACCTGGGTGATGTTGGGTCGTAATTCGGAAACCGCCGCTGAAAGTGAAGTGGTACAATTGGTTTCTATCTGTTGGTTTCATCTTGGGGTAAGTTTTATGTTTGTTATTTGGTTTCACACCTGCTCAATTAGGCACTTTATGTGTTTTAAGTTTCCTAGTAATTATCTTTTAGCGCGTTGGTCATTGCTTTGTGATTTTGGTTTTTCTTGGTTGGTCAGTCACTATCTAAGGTGGATTTGGTTTTAAATTGGTTATTTTATGTGAAACGATGTTTATTATTTGTGGAAAACTTAGTCACGTCACCGCTTATGATTTTATAAATAATGCATGTAGTTTATTAAATTATGTGTTGGATTGAAATTGTATTTTTATAAGGATTTGATATTCAGTTGATATTTTTTTAAGAGGGTTTGGGTGATATTTGGGTTTAGAATCATTTTTTGGTGTTATTGAAGTTGTTTTATAAGTTGTTTTAATGGTGTTTTTATTTTTGTAAAAGGTGTAAACTATATTTGGAAAAATGTTTTGAGGCACGTTTGGTTTTAAATAAAGGATATGGAGTATATTTTTAGGGTAAATCCTTGTAGTTAATTCTTGAAATGTTTTATTAATTATTAAAATGATTTTTGAATTTGTGAGTGTGCTGCGAATGATACTTTGGGAAGGTTTTAGTGTAATCTTGGTTTAAAAAGTGTGGTTTTTAGTGTGTTTTTGGTGTATAGCCTTGTGGAGTTTCATAAAATTTTTTTATTAAGTTTCTAGATGATATATTAAATTATGAAAGTGATGCAAATTTTGATTTGAAATGGTCTAAGTGTGATTTTGGACTCAAAAGTGAAATTATGAGTGTGGTTTTGTGTATAAATCCTTGCGATGCCTCTTAAAATTGATTTATTAAAATTTTAAATGGTTCATTTAAATTGATTAAATGGTGAAAGTCATGTTTTGGAATGGTTATGATGTAAAATTGGTTTTAAAGTTACGTTTAAATATAATTTGTGTGCGTTTATTTTGTGTAAATTTTGTGGTGCTAATTTTAATGTGTTGCATAAATTGTTCTATTAATTTATTAAATGATATGTGTAGTGCACTGAACCTCGATACGATGGTTTTGGGATGTGGGTGTCAAGGTATCCTTCATGTACATGACTAGGGTAAGGAACATATATATATATATATGCACTCTTTGTACATATTCCCTCATGGTGCGGGGAATATGTGCAATGAAACTTGGGGTATATATATATATATATAAATACATGTGCGTGTATGCCCAAAGTGCTAGTTTGAGTTGTCGTCGACAAATAGTGACATGTTTGAGGTAGGTCCCCTCTGCCCTAATCATTAATTAGAATTTGCATAATTGCATATGGTTTTATTTAAATTGAATCTTCTTCTTTTACATGAAATACATATTCTATATATATATATATGTAAATGGTTTTGGTTCGTGAAAAGTGATTCTATTAATTTTTCTAGCATAAAGCGGGTATTTCCAATGTCGAGTGGTCATTTAGCCGATTTTGGTGTAAAAGTGAAATGACACATTGTTTTCCAAATAATTTCCAAAATGATATCCAAAAATGGGTTTTGGGCGAACATGTTTTCTAAAGTAAAATCATTTTTGTGGAGAAATGAGGCCCGTTTGGCACTTTGAAAATGGTTTACAAAATTGGAAAACCCCTCTTGAGGTGTCCCCACTAGTTTGATAAATGAAATGGTAGTGTTAAAATGTGATTTTTGATATGTGCATTGTGTTGATGCTTATGCTTTATATAGAGTGAAAGAGGGGGGAATGTTCTTAAGGAGGGTGAAAAGTGGTGAGAGGTTGAATGAGTTTTGGATAAAGAAAGTGTTGTGTATATATATATATATATATATTTTCTTGATAAAAACTCACCACCACTTTAAACCGAGCCTAATGGGAAACCTGGGTATCTAGGTGGGGGAAACTAAGACTTGTGGGCTAGTGGTCCGGAAGTGAATTGACCCGGTTTCACTACATGTTTGATGATTGTAACACTAATTAAACATATGAATGATTGAGGGTTATGGTCTTCTAAAAAATGTTTTATAAAGGTCGTGGCCTTCTAAGCCATGTTGTCTGAGGGCCATGGTTTCTAAGCCATGATTCATTGGGACATGAAGATCCTAGGTCCCCAACTAACAATAGCTACTTAGGGATTTCCCATGGTGCTTGTGATAATATTTTCAATTCAGTTGTTTTATACTTGTTCCCTCTTTTGTGAAAACCATATTTTTAAATCTAAATTGGTCTCCTTAAATTTTGAAATGTTAATGCATGCTAAAAACCTATTGTGAAAAGGTAAGATAAATGTTTTTCTTGGAAATTCATTCTTTTTATTGGAATTTGAAAGGATCGAAAAAAATTATTTTATTATGCCTTATTTTCAAACTAGCATGATTTGGATTTCTTATTAAAGGCATTGGAATAGAGCATTATTGTATTTTAGCTTTCCTACTGAGCATCTCGGTGCTCATGCCTACTTTATCTCTTTAGTTTCAGGTTTTAGTTTTGGGTTAATCGAGCTTGGATTAATGTTTGATGATGACCCATGGGGTCACTTGGAGGTATGTCTAGCTGGTTACCAATAATTTTTTTTCAACTATTAGTGTTTTCTTGTTTTTCTGGTTTATTTATTTTTATCTGACTTTTATTTTCTGGGCTAAATCATTCCCAAATGCTTGTTTTGATGTCTGGAACTAGTTTCCAGCCTATGGGGGTCAGGAACGCCCTTCGGGTCACGCAACAGACCAGTTTGGGTGACCAGTTCGAGGTTGACCCGAGTTGGTTCGGACCAATATATATTTTATTTCACTTCTAGGTAATCATTTTTTATCACTTGGTCATTATAGATTTCCCACATGTATGAATACTCAAAAATGTAAAACTTTGAGTCATATTTGAGTTTTTAAAATTTTTATGGGATCAATTTGGATTAAAATGGATAATATACCTATTAATTTACCATGTAACCATACCAAGGTACCTATCATTTTATGAAATTCAACTTTTATCCTGGAATGTGACCATTCAATGGGACTTGGTCTAGAATTTCTATTTTAATAGAGTTGGGAAGTTTACTCTTGTGATTTTCCACTTGGTTGTCTACTCCTTTATTATATTTGATTTACATGTTGAAATCCTATAATGAAAACAACAATATTACTAATAGTGGGTTTGTTTCAGCTTTTTATATTAGGTATCAAAGTGCTCCCCAATCAAAGAACCTAATAAATTTTATTCCAAGAATATATAATAAGAATTTATCTAAAGAACATTTTTTCAAGTGATTACTTTTTAGTGGTGGTATAGTTGAGTTGGGAAGAATCAAAGGCTATTAAGGTATAGATATTGAGTTGATTTATACCTTCAATTATCCAAGAAATAACTAATCTAATTGCTTGGTTGGAAGTATTGCAAAGTATCTCAATGTGGTTCCCCCGGTTGGGTGGTTACATCACTAGTGGGGTGATTAATATACTATTTAATTCAATAAATTATTCCATGAACTAATCATAAAAATTAAAATCAACTTCTTTTAAAATTATTATGGAGAGTATAATAGAAATATTATTGAATAAATTGATAAATTTACTAAAAATTACTTCTCATCCAAGGAAGGATCTAATATTTTTCGCACGATTTGGGTGAGGTAAAAAATGTATTACATCAATTTTTAACTTATCTACATCAATTAATTTCTAGTAAATGGAATGTTCTAATTCTAATCCTTCACCTATAAAATTGTACATGTCCATGGAAGGATCTAACATGGTTCACACAATTTGGGCAAGTACAAGAATGTATTACTTCAATTTCTAACTTATACACCTCAATGATTATTTTGGAAATGATATGTCATAAGACAGTTGATTTTTTACCATGAAATGTGACTTTTTAATATTAAAAACCATGTTTTTTCTATTTATGTTTTGAATAATTTTTTCAAATTGGTCATACAATGATAAAAATAATTTTCAAAGATATTAAAATCATCGAAAAATGCCTCCAAGAAATCTTTTATGTGATGTGAAAGGATACTTAACATAAACCTTCAAAATGTACCTTGAGAATTACACATCCCAAAAGGAATTCTCTTATAAGAAATGGTTCTTAAGAGACATGTGAAGGTTCTATTCTCATGGTACATTGGAACGATAGGTACCAAAAAGTATCTTGAAAATCCATATAGGAAAAAATAGTATGTTTTCTTTTATAGTATTTATAACTCATAATCATCAAAGGGAATAGAGAAATGATATTTTCTAATTACATGATTCAACATCCTATAATCTATACAATGTCTTCAAATATTATAAATTCTCACATGGATTAACCAATCTTCTTCATTCATAATGGTTAGGAAAATTTTCTTGGGAGCTATATGAATGGGTCTGACCCATTATAAGTATGAAATGGGGTACATGATGTTATCCTCTAATAATCCTTATATATTTTTCTAACTTCCTCTATCATGGTGGGATTCAACATTCTATGGGGATACCTAATAGGGATGGAATTCTCCTCAATCAAAATTTTGAAAGATCCGATGTTGGGGTTTATGCCTAATATATATCCTAAAATCCAACCTCTTGCTTGTATATTTACTTTAAAACATTCAATAAATTTAACTTCATGATTATAGGTCATGTTATTTGTAATTATTCTGGTAGATTATCTCCTTATAACATGTATACATACTTGAGATCAGTTGGTAAATTTTTTAACTCTATATTAGGGTTTTATTCTAAATATGAAATCAAAATTTGATTGCTCACTTTGATATATTAGACTTACATCACATAATATTTCATATAATCACCTTCAAAATTAAATAGACAATTAAATCCCTAAAAACATAGAAGTTATCTCTTCTTCCAAATTAAAAATAGATTCTTCAGAACTAGGGAATTTTTTTCCTTATTAAAATTTCAATCATTATGTGTTTTAATAAAGATGAAAATTCATGAAATATACATGGGTTTCCAGTGGGTTTAGTCTCTTAAAAGTGGGAAGCTGTTAGGGGTGAATGGTTAGCTGATGGGTGGCTCATGGATTCAATTTTTTTGAAATGGTTTGTGTTGTTTCCAAACTCCATTGTGATTTTTACTTCATGCACATTGAATATTTTATTGTACTTATTAAATAATATTATTTATAAAATTATGAGTGAGTTTCATGGTGCTATATCTTTCACCTTGTTCATCATATACAAGTTAACTAGGAAAATCATCTCTTACACATTAACCAACACATCTTATAAGGATCATGCTAGAAAAATAGTAGATCTATTTACCAGATACAAAACCACACTTATGTTTTTCAAGTATCCCATATACAAAAATATAAATAATGATAAATTTATTATATTTTTTTAATAACATAAATCACATAAATCATTTGAAAAATTTATAAAACCAACAGTGAAAGGGATAGAGAATTTCCCTAGATATTGAAATTTTATTGAGAGTTATAGTGTTATTAGTGCTGAGATAATTCTCCTTAAATAAATTTATTTTATCGAAGACTTAATTTATTAGTGAAAATTTATTTTAGGAACCTAGTACACTTTTATATTTTTGAGTGATTCAAGGAGGATAATATTAATATCAAATTTCAAGAATGTTTCTAGAATTTATATTTTAATTTTTTCTTCTTAAATCTTATTAGATTTAATAATTACTTATAGTAATTGAATTTTAAGGTATTTATTATCTCTTTTATTCCTTTTACATGGTGCATCTAGTTTTTTAATGCTTCTTAGTTCACTTTCATTATCATTCTATTCATTTTCTTTTTATAGTTATTGGATCTTAGGAAACTATCCAGAATTTTTAGTTTGGTTTTTTAGATTTTATTGGATTTTTCTCAAGTTATTAGGGTGAATATACTTAAAATATTTTATTAGAATCATACTCTAATTATAATTTGGGTTGAGGTCTAACTGATATGGAAGTCTCTATAGGTTTGATAAAATATCTCTACTAGACTACTAATTTTGTTTCTCAAATATCCCACTCCACTCCCAATATTCTAAAATTCATGATATAGTTAATTTATAGGTGGTGGTTCACTAATGGAAGGTTTATAATTGTCTCTTTTGTAAATGAGGGGGATGTTTCTCAAAAAATTTGTTATAGGAATACTTGTGAGTATGATTGAATGGTAGTGTTTTTCAGAACTTTTGGTTTTTATACTAGAATGGCGATTCTTAGTGGAACAAATTTTAATATGGTGGCTCTTGTGAGTATGATTTAATGGTGGTCTTTTTTGGAACATTTGGTATTTATACTAGAATTGTGATTCTTTCTGGAACTAATTTTAATATGGGTGTCTTGGTTTTCTCTTTTTTATTGTAAAATATATACTATACTTGGGGATTACTCATCCAACCTTTAGTTGTTACTAAAATTTCCTTTATCTAAATACTTCTACACAACTTTCCATGCCTTTTACTTTAGCACAATGGTCAATCAAATGATTATGTGATGATCATAAATTACATACCATAACTGATGTTTAGTATTCCCTTTTCTATTTCAATTCTATTTTTCTCATAATTTTGGTTAGTTCTTTAAGTATAAATTCCAACAAAGATGATGAATCAAAAGTTCTTATCTCACGGATACCGGTTTTACCTATACCTCTTGTTTCAATATATTGTCATTTCTGGGAAAAAATTTCAACCAATATATAGGATTCTTTTGGTGATTTATATATCTTGGATCCTCCAAATTATGAATCTATAAGCATCCTACCATTTCCATCAATTCTTAGTAAAATAATAAAAGAAATTGTCACTCCTTTATGGATTAAGGTGGGAAACATGCACATAGCTCCTTAAACATCCACCAATACTCATAAGAAGTCTTTCTAGAATCTTTTATAATGAAATATAGCTCCTTTTCAATGTTTTTGATCCCAGAGGAAGGGAATAATATTTTAATAAATCATCTCTATAAGTTATCCAAGGCGTGTTCCTCTCTTGGTTATAGGGTGTACAACCCCTTAAGAAAATAGGGTAGTTATAACCATTTAGCTTTTTTCCTTAATTATTTCTCTTGGTTTTAATGTGGAGTGCACATGTGTGAGTTATTTGATGTGTTTTTTTGGGTCTTCACATATAAGACCATAGAATTTAATAACTAGTTAAATTAAGATAGTTTTCACCTCCAAATAAATTTTTAATACTAGCATAGAAATTTGATTAATCTAATTTATGAACTGAGGTTTATAAAGATATATCAGGGTTTTATGGGGATTTATCTCTATCACGGGTTTAAGAGAAATAAGTTATCCAACTAAATATTAAGTTATTCAATTTTAAAATTATTTTTGGCATTACATCACTAACAAAAATGCTGAGTTTTGACACATGCCTATCGATGGGTTTGGAAAAATATATTAATTCCTCCAAGGTTTAATGTATTATTAGTGGTAACCCTATGATTTATTCCAAATAAAAGTGATATAAAATCTAATATCACTTTGGTTAGAGAAAAGAGGGTGTTTCTAGTTTTTTATTTTTAAAAACATTGTAATGAAATGAAATAAAATATTAGAATAAAATCAATGAGGAAATTGATAGATTTGGGGTTAGATTTACTTTTTGGGTTAGATTTACTTTTGTAATGCTATCATAGTCTTTAAAATGGGTTTAAATATATTTTTATTAATTGATAAATTAATTAATCCTTGATTAATTTTATATTCACCCATGGTTGAAGTTAACTGTAGAGAATTACCTAAGAGTGGTTACTACTTGGTCAGCCTCCCTCCCTGTGTGTGTGAAAAATTGGTGAACTACTTTTAAAACACCAAGGGAATACCCAAAAAAGTATTGGTGCTATAGGGAAATTTATAGGTAACCCACTACCTACATACATGTTCCAACTATTACTAGACACATGCCATCCAATACAACACATTCCATCAAGATAAGTTGTATTAATTAAATGGAGATTTTAAATATTCAACCTAAGAAGAAAATAGTGAACCCATTTAAGAATTTAAATGTGAGTGTATTGAAAGTACTTAACAACCATTGAAAGTAGATATCATTAAATATTAGAGAGTTTTTATTCAATAAAATAACGTCTCAAGGATTAAAGGGAAATAGAGAAAAAGGGGAAGTATAATTAATTAAAAAACTTAAGTAAAATAAAAAGTGAAATCATTTATCAGGAATAGTAATAGACTAGCTTGATCTTTCCATCAAACAAAAAATATCCCCTCCAATTTTGACCACTTATTTCATTTTTAGATGTGGGATTTCCTACTATTTTCCTCTAATAAAACCTCTGAGATTTTCTATATTTTATATTTAAGAGCGTTTCCTTCTTTCTTTGGTATTTGAATATCATTGAGATCAACATATGTTATTTTGATTTTTAATTTTTCTTTAGCTATTATTTTATTAAATATAATCTACATATAGGCCTCCTATTTATTGAATGCATGATAACATGTAATACGAAAAGCTTATCTCAAGTTCGGGTGAATCCCTTGAAGTCTACTTATTTTCATCCTTCGTATGAATTTTTTAAATATAGTAATAAAAACTATGTTGGTGGATTCACACCTACATGAATCCAAAATGAGAGCTGTAATGGGATCAAATGACACTTACACCTCGAATATTAACATATACTCCCAGAAAATGACACTTCCACTCATGAAATTGATAGGTATGTAGAGGTAAAATACACCTATTAATGGTGGATTCATAGGTATGCTCTTCTTAATTTTCTTAATTTAAAACTTTTGGTATCGTGGCATGACATATATGTAAAAATATAATGAAACTGATGTAGGGATATATAAGAATAACATTTTTTCCTCTTCCATTTTCATCCACCTTCATAGAATTTCTGGTCCTCTCCAAACCACTTCAACCAATTCAAAACTTTAGAACCACCTTTATATATTATAATAAATAAAAGTAAAATTTAAACCATCCATTTTATACGAAAAATAAAATAGAAAAATTATTTATATAATTTAGTTTCTTTAAAAAATATTTATTAAACTTAACAAAATTATGATTTAATTCCAAAAGATACAAAATCAAAGTTTGTTGACAAGTATAAGAAAGTATAATAAATTGGTTGTTCAAAAATAATAATGAATTAATTGACTTTGTTAGGATTATAATGATAGGATTTTATGCTCGAAGAGGGGTCAAATCCCTTAAATATTAAAAGAAATAAAATTAGTTTAAGGAACATGTTATAGTTTTTTAATATATAATGTGCTTTATTATAATATTATTTGATCACTTATGTATATATTTAATCAAAATTTAATCATTAACTACTTATTTAGATAATGTATTCACTACATATTATTTTTACCAAACCTGAAAATCAACATATAAAAAATATTAAAACTAGGGAAATGTTATAATGTGAAAAAAATAGGTTAGAAAAAGATAGGATCATCATAGTGTAAAAATATTATCAAAAAATATTAATGTGAGAAGAAAAAGCCTAAAATTCAAGATTGTATGGAATGAATATGAATAGCCTATTAATTTTAACAAGTCTATTTCCATTAGTTATATTAGGGTGACTACTCAAATACATGTTTTTATTGATATATATACATGGAATAGTGTTGTGACTATATTGATGGTGATTATTTGAGAAGAAATTAGGGTATAATTATGATACAATTTCTCTATTTTATCAAAAAATAAAAAAAATAAAATATTAATTTACTCTTCATTATACCTTGTAGAGTACATTTACATTAGATGATTGTCAAATAAAATTCATACTACTTGTCACTAGAAAGGCCCATAGAGCCTTTCAGAAATTTGTTATAAAGAATCATCTTAGGGATATTACAGTAAGGTAAACCTCCACCCACTATCTATACCAACACACATATGATAAACCAAGAAATATAGAATGGTTTCATTAGCTATCTTATAGAGGAATCATTTCACGTACATAGTAATTGATGATATTTTATTTGAAATTATATTTATTAATAAATTTGATTCAAAATTTTTAATTTATGAAATAATAATGGGGATCTAAAAATAATAAATCTGCATCAAAATTAATGTGACCCTACTTTAAAGCATGTATGGGGTATACTCTTCACTTGGAAAAAGCTGTATTCATTTTAGATCTATTGTAAAAACTTTATGTGATATGAAACAATTAAATAATTATGTTAATTTATTTATATGCATATTGATGAATCCAAATCTTATTCCACTTACATCCTAAGATATGTGTTATAGAAGGAGTCTCATGTAAGTAAAAAGGGAAAAATAGTAGACTGGCATAAATAAAATCATGAGAGTCAAGTGTATATATGACATGATTTAAATTTATTCTACATTAAATAACTATCACATAAACATGAAAACCTATTTTCATATATTTTTTATTTAGTTTAGACACAAGATTCATCATTGGTTACACCCAATTATCGACTCCTTTTAGTGGTATTAAAGAAACTAGAACACCATGAATGAATTATATGTACAAGTTTTTGAGTGTCACCTAGATAATATTTTGATAAAGAGATGACCCATTGGGATGTAGATGAGAAAATTAAATACATTAATGTACAAATAGATACTCTAATAGAAAAAGTTATTTGGTAAACTAGTTTGTTAGATCAGTTTTTGGGAAGGGATAAAGGAAAATAAATAGCACACCAACAACCATTACAATAAGATCTATTATAACATCCTAGATTTATTGAATATTTATGAATACTTAATTTACTATAAAATAACATCTAATTTTACACTATTAGTGTGATTAAAAGGCCAAGGAGTGGTTTAGGAGTGTCCAAGGATCATTCAAAGGATGGAGCTCTAAAGTTTTGAGAGGTATACTAAGCTGCATGGTTAGTGATAATCATGTAACTCAACCATGTGGGTGCTGAACTAAACTATAAAGGGGTGAATGGTTAGTTTTAACCATGAAACCTAGTCATCTCAGTTTTGGGGGTTTTCTAGTGGTCATGAAGAGGCCACATTGTTTATCCAAATAATATTCCTAGGGCCTCACCCTTAGTTCCACTTATCTAGTATAAGTATAAGGTTAGTCACATGGTTTGGAAAACCATGCATCCAAACTGTGCACCCCTATAAATGAAGGGAGAATTGACCCCTCTAACCATGAATTATTTTACACCCAAATTAATTCATCCTTCCTCTTTTTTATAGAAAACCACATTCTTGGGAACTCTATTTCCTCTCCACCTAGGATTTGAGCTCCCACCTTCATCCAGACTTAAATTGTTATATCGTTGGTTTAATTAGATGGGTATGGGTGAGCCCTTCATTCCTCTTCTTTATATACTTACTTTACCTTGTCATATCGAATGTTATTTCTTAGTGAGCTAATGTTCCTTATTCTCATGTAATTTTTCTATTTTTCTAATTTATCACATTCTAATTTGAGTCTAAATATAATAACGGATGAGGGTTCATCTACCAAACCAAGGTAGTTGATCTAGTTATTTTCCCCTAAATTCTTATTTCTTTATATGGTGTGTCATTGTGTTACACACTTGACTCTTCTAGATATGACTCTTAAATGTATACTTAACTAAATAAAACGATGTTTTAATTATTAGTATAGTCTTAGTAAACCATGAATCAACGTTGAAGAATGACCACCTTGACACAAGCAACCCTTAAGGATGTTCCTTTCTTAAAGGACTAAGAGCCTCATAACATGGAATTTAATTCAACCACCAGTTGCGGTGTATTGAATTACCACTTGTGAATGTAATATATTTAAAATTTTACCAATGAAAAACGAAATTGCTTGTGCATAGACCATTTCACTAATTTTTGTAGCTTAAATTAACAATATTAAATGAATTTGATAACAAGAAAAAAATGTATTATTTGAATGCTATGATTTTAATGCTAACTATGACCATTCCTTTACACCAAGCTGAGGGTGATACAAGGTTCCCAATTAAGGACACCTTGGATGTGTTCATCGATCCTATCAATTAGAAATTGTAATTGAATTGAAACCTATAGGGGAAATACATGGTTTCTTTTATAAAATACCTTAGACAAGATCACCAATAAGATTCTTTTACCTTACCCATGAGTGATACCTAGTTCCCTAGTGGATTACATTAGATTGTCTTGGTGGTCCATGTTTCAATAAAATTCCACAATTAATACATGGTTCCTCATGTAGTAAACCATAGATGGTCTCATAGGGTCTTACCTATATACTATGTCTAGAGTGAAACTTGGGTTCCTTATATGGAACTCCTTGGAAAAACTCTTATGATGATGGGTTTTATAGTCCACCGAGAGTGATACCTGGGTTTCTTTTTATGGAATTCCTTGGATGGGCCTAGGATTCCAATTAGTTAAATTAACTACTGTATCTTCCAAGTTAAAGAAATTTATTAGATTTGGTCTATTATTTACAAACATAACAGTCTAGTTGTATTTGATTCCTAACACATATCCCATGAGTACCGAGAATCTTCTTATTAAAATGTATGGATGCCTTGGTATTACACCTTGGTTCTTAACTATTACTATGTATATATATACTCACATATATTTACATATGTACATTATGAATATATATATATATATGGATAAATTTATATATTAAAATATATATTTAGGTTGACATATTATCAGAGACATCCAGATTAGGCTGAAGAAGGTACTATCTGTCAAGTATCTCATGAGGAAACCGGTCCGATGTGATTTATTTATTTACTGTCTAACATTTATTATTTCCTAAACACTATTCATTATATATGCACAGACTAGATAGTTCTAGACACTATTGGTGGTGCCCTACTAAGTATATATCACACCCTATTCGGGCCGCCGATTGGTACTTAAAAAGAACTTATAGATACAGGTAGGGGCAAAGGGAAGATTCTAAGTTTGGATGCCTGACATGCTATCCTAGGATGGAGTATGGGAGCAGAGGACCAAGCCTATTCTTTTGATGCTAGTGGATCCTTATTTTGGTTTTTTATTTTATAGAATGTTTCATATGCGTGTACCCTTATATCCCTTGTAATTTCCCTTTAGTATAAAATCATGACATTATTATCATTATTGTATATGACATTGATTCTATTCCGAATTAATTATTTAATATGGATGATTTATTCTTCCAATATTCTTTTAATATACTATTTCAACTACCTAATATCCTTATATATCATTGTGATGCACTCTAATCGCGAGAGTATAGTATCTCTACAATACCAGCACAGATCATCCCTGCTAATTGGAAGCCTTTGACATAAATGGAGGAGTACTTGAGGTCATGTGGCCAACCTGGTTTAGTTACTTATGAGTGAAATGGGTCTGATGCACCAAAAATTGTATCAGGGGTTTTTTTATATTGACTTAATGTTTGGGTATTAGAAAAGAGACTCAGAACATGTTATAATTCGGTAATGAGTTGATTCCTATGAGTTGCTTGCCCTACATATAGAGGAAATCCAAATTACTTGGACTGGGATATTACTATTTTGGTTTGTACCTGTTATAATTGTATTGATTTCACCATTGGGTGACACACCCGAGTTGTGAAGTTTTATATTACTATGAGTTTTCCTATATCGTGTTATGAGGAGGTAAGGAGTAATATATCATAAATCATTATAGACACTTTATGATTCACATGTCATGCATATTCCATTCTATATTTATATTACTATGTGCATTTACTATTGTATATTATTTGTTCTTGACTTTTGTATTTGAAAATGTGCTAACATTTCTTGCAGAGGTAAAATAGTTGTATTTGTTAAAGTGTATACATCAACCTAAATGGTGTTTTCCTTTATATATTATTGGAGGAATCTTAATTAACCAATTATACCTTGTTTGAGCTATGGACCATTGGTTCCATGGGATGAAACATTAGATGATTTTATTATATGAATGAAAATTTTAATTTATGAATCATGTACTTCTATAAATTGGGAATGTTAATTCATTTAACCAAATATTTATTTATAACAAGTTATATCCTGATTCAAATGTAATGGTTAGTTTTCAGTTACATGATGTTCCAATTGTAACTAATAAATCTTATGCATCTATAACTTGGTAATGGTAACTCATCTAAGTATACCATGATATGTATATACATATAAATGAGTACGAACAAAACTGAATTTAATTATTAAATAAAAATTGTTTCCATTAAATGGGGAATGCCAATTTTAAATTAAAGGGTTTTTCCCCTATACCTTTAAATTGACACTCCATATACTAGGACCTTTACTACAAAATGTGAGTCCTTTACCCTGACCTGAACATAGTATTGGGAGGTAGGCAATGTCTATTGTGAACTTTTTGATCTTTTTTATTAGCAATATCTGAATTTAAAATTAGTTTGAGAGGTGCATATATTATATATAAAATAGGGTAAGTATCCTATTATGATATATGTGATCCTAAATATGTGAAATATTATCATAGGTGTTAATTTAAAAATTTTAGAGATATGTCACCATGAAATCCTCAAGTCATGCATCAGGAGGGTGGTGATGACCATGATTTAGAGGTGGTGGGCCCTAAGCCACCAACATTTCCTCCTATAGTGAAACCTGAGGTACATACTACTATTCACCAACTAGGAGTTGATGATAAATTGTGATATAGCTTCCTATGCTTCATGCATACAATATAGGGAGCTTTGTGACCAGCCCATACTATGGAAGAGTTGACACGAGAGTTCCAGTAGTAGCATCCTCCCACCTTCTCAGGGGATAGATGTTCTCAGGATACTGAGTCATGGATAGAGGCCATATTATTGATCCTTGGAGACTCCCCCATAGTGGAGGGTCAATCTTGTAACCTATATACTTTGTGATTCTGCTAAGCTATGGCGGGATGTTATCACCCAAGTTGATTGACACCAGGGTATGGTATGGTTAGACTTTACAACATCATTATATGATTACTTTTCCACTCTAACATAGAGAGTAGACTGTGTTAGGGAATTTATACATCTAAAATTGGTTGTTATGTATGTGATGTATTATTCTAAACATTTCACTAATCTTTTTCATTTCACATTGATACTTTTTGGTGATGTGTTTATGATAGTGATATGGTTTGTATGTGGGCTTGAATTCTCCATTCAATCAAATGTTAATGTATTTTGGTTGAATAGAAATTCAGAGATAGTAAATCCAACACTCATCACTAAACAAAACTCGAGGGAGGTTGGATGTGCGAGATAAGGTGGCTCAATAACCAGATAGGGAGGCAGTTCATCTAGTGTTAGGAAGCATCGCTTTGAGCCTAATCACAATGGAAATTCCAGTCAGATGACACACATTTAAAGTTACATAGTGTGTCACCAGTGGGGTAGGGTAGTCCATAAGAATCACCAATGAATAAAGGACCCAATTGAGTGTTGATATTGTGGAAGGATGGGACACCTTGAACATTTTTTTTCTGAAATTTCCCTCCATTGCATATTGAGAAGGTATCTTCACTGACTTCACATTCATATGAAGGACCAGAAGCTTCATGTCAGGTAGAAAGATAGACTACTACCAAACAATCAAACCAAGGAGGTGGATGTGGTTGAGGTAACTAGATATATGACATACAGTTCCAAGAGAATAGACATACCTAGCTTAGTCAGGTTGCATCTTATGGACGTAGTTCTGGATATATCCATATAGTTTTACTAACTCCTAAGGAGTAAAAACATTGTTGTTCTATAGTTTTAGGGTCTACTCTAGTAGCCTCTACTTTAGTATTGATCTTATTTGATATAGGCGATTTGAATTCCTTCATATTTATAGAAATTGTGGAATGTTTGGGCTTATACATAGAGTACTTTTGTTGCATGATGAATCTCTACACACTTTTGGGGATCCAAACCAAGAGTGTATGTTGATTTAAATGATGACCCCTTGAGATAGGTGGTTATATTTTTGCATGGGATATGTTTTTCATTGAGATTATAAGCTTTCGAATCATACTAAAGAAGCACTAGTTGGTATCTTACCATACCCATGTTGGTTACTATTTTTGGAGGGTTTCCTTCACATCAGTCGAGGGTAGTACTTATATTCATAAGGCTAAATGAGATATCTACAAAAGTTGAGATAGACTAGATCAGCATTGGTTAGGAGGAGTAACAACCCATATTTCTATCCTTTTTATAACCATTTTTAGAATGTGAAGTATGTATTTCTCTCATGTAGTGGATTATTTTGGGTATGTTTTCCCTAATGGATTTTCAGGACAACCTCATAAGATATAAGTGGAGTTATCAATTAAGCTAGTGTTAGGAGAAATACTGGTTCCCATTCCTCCTTATAAGATGACACCTATAATTCATTAGGAACATAAGTAACAGTTATATTATTTAGAAGCTAAGGGTTTTATACAACCTAGTACCTCACCATGGGGTTCACTAGTGCTGTTCTCCAAGAAGGTGGTAAGGGCCCATAGAATTTGTGTGGATTATCACTGGTTGAACTAGTTTATGGTTAAGAAATAGTTCCCACTACCTCGTATATATGACCTATTCAACGAGCTTCAAGGACAAAATACTTTCTCTAAGATCAATTTGAGGTCGAGCTACTATCATGTCCTTGTTTGTCTATTAAACATGTCATGAATAGTGTTTAGGAGGGGATATGACTTTTAATAGTATATTGTTATGTTGTTCAGTCTTACAAAAAAGTTAGAAATTTTCATTTTCTAAATCAATTTGTTTTTATACTCATATCTATATTAATTTATGGTAGTCTTCATGGATGATATCTTGGTGTATTCACGTACTCAACATGACCTTTCCAATAATATTAAGATCGTACTAAGTACACTAAGAGAGTACCAAATATATGTTAAGCTCACTAAATGAAACTTTTTGATTGACAAGGTTCACTTCCTGGGTCACATAATCTCATAGGTAGAAGTATATATTGAACTAGATTATATTAGCATTGTAGTTTCCTAATATAAGTCTAAAATTATCATTGAAATTCAATATATATTGGGGTTGGTTGGCTATTACATTCGTTTTATTTAGGAATTTTAATGCCAAGAAACACCTCTTAAGTGATTGAATAAAAAGGGTTTTAAAATTTTATGCTCCAATTATTATGAGGTAATCGTTCAGTATCTAAAGGGTGATGGACATCATCCTTGATCGTGATTCTTCCAGAGATGGGAATAAAATATTAATTATATTGGGACGAATTGGGAATCGGTCTAGGATTAGTTCTAATGCAGGGAGATTGATTTTTGGAATACTGGACCCTCAAGATGAGACCCCATGAGTGTAATTACCCTTCCCACATCCTTGAGATGGAAGTTATGGTTCATGCCTTATGCTATTGGAGGTATTATCTATTAGGAGAGATATTCATAATTTACATAGACCACAAAAGTATCCAATACATTTTCACATAGCATGATTTAAATCATAGTAATAATAGATGGGTATTTTACCTTCAGTCATTCAAATTTGAGATTGATTATACACCCATAAAAGGAAATGTAGTAGTTGAAACTATGAGCTAGAATACTTAGGCATGGGTCATTAAAGAGGATAATAGTAAGTCGTAGTTGATGGATCTATTGTCTAAGATACAGTTGGAGGTTCATGAATATCAGGTAAATCCTATATTAGTAGATTTGAAAGTGATGTCCTCTCTTTTGGAATAGTTAACGATGATATTACTTTTAGATCCCTAGGTCCTAGCCATGATGAATAGTGTCATAGGAGAGGGCCCACTTACTAGTTGGGCTATCGTTAAGGATAGAATCCTTTAATTTAATGGTCATGTCTGTGTGATTATAGAAATACAAGAATAATTTATGTGGGATTCTCATGCCTCTGTTTGGATAGTACACCATGGGCTTACCAAGATATACCAAGAAATTCATTGTCTGTATTGGTGGCTAGGTATGGAGAGGCATATTGCAGGTGTTATCACACAATGTTCCACCTATCAACAAGAGAAGGAGGATCACTATCATACTACTGGTCTTATACAACCTATGACCATTTTAGAGTGGAAATGTAACCACATAACCATAGATTTTGTGATGATCTTGTCAAGATCCCCTTGAGGCAGGGATGCAGTATGGATGATCATTGAAAACTTGGCCAATATTGTACACTTTCTTCCAATCAAGGTGACCTTTTTAGTTGAGAATCTTAGATGGATTTACATTTACAATATTTTATTCCATCATGGTTTTCCCCATTAAATAATATTTGAAAGAGATGATTATTTTGCATCACATCTCTATAATGGGTTATAGTAGACACTAGGTTTATTGGTTCCTTTTAGTACAACATAACACCCTGATACTGATCGTTATTTTAATCTTACAATACCAGTGTTATAGGGAATTGTTTGTGCAAGAATACTTGATTATAGAGGTTCTTAGTAGAAACACCTACCACTCATCGAGTTTACTTATAATAAAATTTTTCAATAAACTATTCAGATGTCTCCCTATGAGGCCCTATATGATAGGTTATGTCGTTCAACCCTATACTGGTTAGAGGTAGTTGAGGTAGTGCTACTGGGACCTTAAATTGTTTAGGAGACTTCAAAAAATTGTCATCTTATTAAGAATCATATGGATACAACTCAGTCTTGGAAGAATTCTTATACTGATCATTATCAATGTCCCCTAGAGTTTGAGGCGAGACACTGATTATTTCTGTGAGCTTCTCATAGATTGGGTCATAGATGGATTCCGTGATTGATAAATCTATCACATTGTTACATAAGGACATTCGAGATCTTGGAGAGAGTCGGGTTGGTAGATTATAGGTTATCTTTACCTCAGAGATATCGAGAATTGCATGAAATGTTCTATGTGTTATAACTTATCCATTATTATTCCAACCCATATCATTCATTTGATCTTGAGGATATTGATATGGATGTATATCCATCATTTGAAGAGAATCATATATGTATCGTTGATCAATTAATGAAGACTCTCTAAGGCGGGTCAGTTCTTTTGGTATGGTTGTTATGGAAGCATGATCATGCACATGATGAGAACTAGGAGGGCGAGGCCAAAATACATGCTTAGTGGTTGTAACTTTTCTCAGAAGATGTTTTACCACCCCTAGAAGGGAAACATGGGGGTGAGTCATTTTAAGGAGGGAATGTTGTAATGTCTTAGATTTTTCAAATAGGTAATGATAATTAATTAATAATAAAAAAACCACTTTTTTTATTATCAGAATGTGATTAATAGGATAAGGAGTAGGTCAGGAGTATCTGAGGAATGTTTAAAGATCCAAATTTTGGAGATGATGATAGTGCCGTATGGTTAATGCATGGTTGGTAATAACCATGTGACTCAACCATGTGAGCAATGTTGTAAACTACTGAAGGGAACATGGTTAGTTTTTACCATTCACCCTAGACCACTTGACCATGCATGGTTTTCCAGTGGGCTGGAAGTGGCCACATAGTTTTTCCAAATTGTACGCCTAGGGTCAGGTCCTTAGTGCTAATTAACCTGTATAGATTCTTAGTTAGGAGAAAATTTTGTAAAAATGTGTGACCAAACTTTTCACCCCTTTAAATGAGGGGGAAATTTTCCAATTTCACCTAACATTTTTTAAAACCAAATTTCTTCATCCTTCCTCTTTTTCATAGCAGAACGCATTCCTAGTTGCTATATTTCTTCTCCATCTAAGCATTGAACTCCCGCCATCATCCAAACTCAAATACTTCTATCATTGGTTGTGTTTAATGTGTATCAGTAATTCCGTTATTCCACTTATTTATTTCCTTCATTCACCTCATCATATCAATTTTTTTTTCTAGGGGAGATAATATACTCTACTTTCAAGGGATTTGTCTTTTTTTCTTATTTATCCCATTCTACATTGAATATAAAGCTGTTAATAGATGAGGGTTCATCTACCAACCTAAGGTAGGAAGTCTAGTTCTTTTCCCCTAAATTCTCATTTCTTTATATAGTGCGTCTCTATGAAATGAACCAGAATATTTTAGAAACACCTCTTAAATGTCTAATTAACTAAATAAAATGATGTTTCCATGCTTAGTATAGTTCTAGTAACCTATGAATCAATGTTAGGGGATGTCCACCTTGATCAAATAAACCCCCTAAGGGTGTTACTTACTTAAAGGCCTAACATCCTCACACCTTCCTTAAATATATTAAATATATATTTTCTAATTGTATGAGTTTAATTCTATCTATAACCATTCCTTTACACAAAGTCAATAGTGATATAGGGGCCCTGATTAAGGATGACTTAGATGTGATCATTATTATTAACACTTAGAAATTTTAATTTAATTAAAAAAACTGGGGTGATACAAGGATTATTTTATAGAATAACTTGGATGAGCTTATGGGGTGTATGATTTTACCTTACCGACGAGTGATACTAGGTTCCTTAGTAGATTGCCTTGGATGGGCTTAGTGGGCAATGTTTCTACCATGCCATAAGTGATACCTAGTTTCCTATATGGTATACCATGGACGGGATCATATGATCTTAACTATATACTATGTCAAGATTGATACTTTGGTTCCTTGTATATAATACTGTATGTGGACTCCTAAGGCGATGGGTTTTATATTGTACTTAGAGCGATAATTGGGTTCCTTTTTAAAGAATGCCTTAAATGGGCCCATGATGCCAATTATTTAAATTAATTGAAATTTATTCCAATTCAAAGAACATTATTTAAGTGGTTCTATGATTTACCTAAATAAAAGTGTAGTTTCACATCCTTGTTAGCACATATGACATGAGTATTGGGAAGCTTATTTTTAAAATGTACGGATGCCATGGGATTACACCCTAGGTTCTAAAAGTTACAACGTATCTATATATATAAGAAAAAATATTTCTATATTTATACATGTAATTTATATATACATACCTTTATATATTAAAATATATATGATGGGTGACATGTATTAGGAGACATCTGAATTAGGCTAAAGTTGTTAGTGTCAGTCGGGTAACCCGTGAAGAACCCAGTCTGATGTGATTTATTTATTTACTATCTTAAATTTATTTTTACATGTACACTACTCATTTTATATGTATAGAATGGATAGTTCTATACATTGTTTGTGTGGAGGTATACTAATTATATCTCACACCAAATTTGAGATTTCAGTTGGTACCCGAACAGGCCTTATGGATTCAGGTAGGGAAAAAGGAAAGTGTCAACTTTTGGTGCATTACGTGTTGTCCTAAGATAGAGTATGGGAGCAGAGGACTGAGAGAATGCTCATGATTATAGTGGAGTCTTCTTTTGGTCTTTTTAACTTTTTTTTATAGCATGTTTTATATGTTTTTAGCCCTATATCTTGTGTAAATACCCTTTTGTAAAACATCATGGCATGGATTCCATTTTTGTATATGATATTGGTTCTATTTTGGATCATTTACTTAATATAGATGGTTTAATATTCATATGTTCTTTTATTATACTATTTTCATTACCTACTATCCTTATATACCACTTTTATACACTTTGATTAGGAACGTATAGTCTCCCCACTGTACCATCGTAGACCCTCTCTACTAGTCATAAGCCTTTGACATACATAGAGGTGTGTGTGGGGCCATATTTCCAACTGGGTTTAATTAATTATTAGTTAATTGGGTCCAAGATTATACAGCCAAACCCCCGGACATTAAGGCTATCCATTCCACTCAAATCCATTTCATTCCTGAGGTAATCAATTTTTATAATATTTTATGCTATGTGAAAAAAAACTACTGATACCAATATTATACTAAAATTATATTGGGTGAAATTGATTGTGATTTATATTTATTAGCACTCACCAATTACCTTATTATAAAGGGTGTAATTTATAATTTACAAATATATATTTTTTGTGATAATGTGTGTTTGGTTTATTATTTATCAATATGTTAATATTAGTTCTTAGAGAAATTTGAGAGAATATATTGTTGTAGTTGTGTAGGAAAATTTCATTAAAGAGGTTAAGGAAGATTCCTTTTGGAGTGTAAGAAACTTTCCTTATGAGGTGTAAGAATGTTTCTTTAAAAATGTAGATTTTATTATTCCATTATTAAAGTTATTAACATCATTAATACATTCATAATCCAATAAAATTTTGTATGAGTTTGTACAAAATAAGATAGGTTGTTTTTCAGAAAAATACAGACCAACATACTGTACGAATTTAGAAAATTTTACCATATTGAATAGATGAAAAAGTTCTTATCATAAATACTTCTGAGTTATAATTATTGAATTATAAGGACCCAACCATAAAACATTACTTAATCTTGAGTTAACTCAAGAACAGACATTGAATATTTTTTTAGGTTTAGCATTTTAGAGAATTAGTCCATAATTATTACACTACATCTCAAATATTACAAAGTAGACACTCCTACTCAATATCCATTTTTTAATAAAATAAAAAATTTTAATAGAAAAAAAGAATTATTTTCTTGATATAAATATTCTCTAATTCTTCCTTTCTCTTACCCTCCATTATACCATATGAAAAACATTTCAAAAACTTGGGATGAGCATAAAAAGATGAGTAAGGGTGATGAAATAAATAAATAAACCATTATCCCATAAATAAATACAAAACATAATATCTTTAACAAATATCATGAAATCATATGATTTATGAATAACACATAGAAATAATAAATCATAAAGGTAACTTGTGGAATCCATAACGTACTTACATTGTAGCTCTCACAGCTATATAGGGAGTTACATTTGGAATACCTATCACAGTGTATTCTATAAATATATTAGAATAAACATTAACTTTTACCTACATCACCTTACTCAATGCATTGGAGAGCTATCTCGGGATCTCCTACCCAAGGTTTATCACAGAACCACCTGTATACATAAACAATTTCCAAGAACCATAACATAATCATAAAACATGAACAAGCATAAACGATAGATAACATTTCCACATTTCAATCACAACATAACCATTCAATATATTGACATAATCAATCCATTATCAAAAACATTTTTGATTCCAAAATATGTAAAAAGAGTATATGGTATTTATTTTCCTTTTAAAAACTTCACAACTTGTTAAGGAATCCAAATATCAAATAATGCTTGCAGTGGAAGAAATGTCATTGTCACCGAATACATTAAAAAGAAACATTATTTTTGTAATTTAGTAAAATTATATTTAGATAAAAGATTCCCATTGAATGAAATTCAAATTCAAATGAGGTTATACATCATATAAAGGAAATTTGTGTATAAATCAATATATACCTCAAAGGAAGGAGATTGAGACGAAGTCCCTTACCTCGTGTCCGACTTGACTCGTTAGTTCTTTAATATCCTCAATAATAAACTAAATTTTATTTATACTTGATTAAGAATCTATATAAACTTTATTATTCCTTTTCTATTACTTATTACCATGTTATAAACCTTATATAATCATTTAAGTAAATAATGATCGTTTGATCGATATTTGGTACTTGAGTCAAAAATGAACTTCTTATAATTACTAGTTGTCCATGTGTTAAAAAGTAAATTATATCCAGAATTATATTCATGATTTAGATATCATATATATCATATATATCCAGTATATATATATTTATAATAGTACCCAACATTTGGTGATAAGAAATGAAATGCACCGTTCCTGGAGGCGGTAAGCCGTGCGTACACATAAATGCTACGTTTATTTATATTTCATATTTAATTGAATGAAAACTTAATGATAAATAAGTATATTATAATTCTGGTATAATATCATATATAATTTCATTAACATCATCATTTATACATTCCACATATGTAATGAACAAGTCATATCTCTTTGAGGGGGCGGTAGTCTGCATTTCCTCAAATGAAATTATCATATTTACCCATTATGGAAACCATAAAGGTATGATATAAATTAAAAATAAAGAAGAATAGTGAAAATATAAATTAATATATATCACATATAAATTCAGTTCCATATTAATGGCCACCATAAGAGGAGGTAGGAGATAATTGAACAATCATCGTTTTGTGAGGCAGTAGGTCATCGTCCAGAGAAACAGTATGTTCGTATCCATTAGATTGAGGTGTGTGGAAGTGTAGTTAGAATAATTTTTATAAAGGCATCCTTGTATATTTTGGATAATATTTTTGTTATAATATAATGGAATAAATAGAGTTTAGGGGGTTAGAGAAGGAAAATAAAAGAAAAGAACCCGAGAGCAGACATTACCTTTAAATTGGGTAACACCCTTTGGTTTGAACCCAAAGGCGTTCTTAAAGTGACTTATTCCTGAGTTAAGGATTATAGGTGGAATAGAGGGATGTTGGGAGCTCTTGGTGCATATTTTGGATGAACCAAGTGTCCTGAGAGGTGTGAGTAAGGGGTTAGAGGTGGTGGCCTTTTATAAGAGGGAGGAGGGGCTCTTTAGAAAAGTTTGAAAGTATTATTTTATTAAAAAATGATTTTGGGTTTCAAAAGGTCCAAAACTTATTTAATTAGAAGATAAAAAAATATATGTCGAAATAAAATTATCCAACAAGAATTGGACAGGTTTTTGATATTTTTTAATCCTTATCTTTTTTATTTAGCCCTTTGTTAACTTATTTAACTTTTTCCATCTACTGTTATATATTCATACTATATGGTTTATATATTTACTATAAAACTCCAAAGGACACAAAATAGATCATTTTTGAAATATTTAACATTATTTAAATCATTTGGTCAAATCTTATATTTCAAGGATTATTTTATCATTTAGTAAAACATTAATTGTTTTAAAAACTCATTTATGAAAATTTATAAATTATTCATAACAAGACTAAAAAAACATATAACAACTTGATTCTTTTGAAAAAACATAATTAATTCAAAGATAACAAGTCAGTATTAGCTCTAAAATTTGTGGATGGCATAAAAACTTTCAAAATAAATTTATTTTAATAATTATAAAATCACTTAATTGAATCCTTTATTAATGAAGTAATTACTGCATCACCATTGTGTTATAATTAAATTTACTTATTTAATTTCTAAAAATTATAAATAAAATACCATGATATAGGAATTTTTTTAGTTTTCCAATGAAAATTTATTGTTGAAGAGATCACCACATAACCCTATATACAATTGTTTTACTAAAAGATATATGTTTATGTTATTTTTGTTCTTACATTAAATTAATTAATATAAAATGTCTTTATCACTTTCTAGTGGCTCTATGGGGTCCTATAATCGAACCAAGGATTCCCATGGTCAGACATGTATCAACCAATAGGACTGGGACATGTATTAGGGCAATATAATATTATTATAATATTATTTTTTACCCTTATTTAAAAGATTCAACCTTTAACCATGGTAAAGAAAATATTTACTGAAGTTACTATTCATAATTTTTAAAAACAAAAGTTATCAATTTACACAATTTGGACCTCTTGATTCCAAATATGGAATCCATTTTTCAAATTCAAAATAGAGAAGTTGCAGAAATTAATTTAAAATTAATTCTCGTTGTCAAAACGAAAAAAGCATGTTTTTAAGAAATAGCAACTATCAAAATATTGACATTTGTTTATACCTAATTTCAAAATTAAAATACTTAAAATGTCCAAAGTTGGGTTAAATGATAAAAATATAATCCAATTAAACTTTAAAACTAATTAAAAGGATAATCTACCCATATAAATAAATTAAATTAAAAGATAATTTTGAATTAAAATGCAGTATTTTTCACTATTCATTAAAAAAAGAACTTTATTAAAAAAATACAAAAATTTCATCCCAAGTAAATTTTGATGTCCCAATTATATAATAAGAGTTTTATTTTGTCAAATACAACATATAAAACTGACAAAAATAAGATTTAAAAATGGTTCTCCACGAAAAGGTGGTAAATCAACCTTTTAAAGAATATTAGAGTATTGGGCTTAAAATTCGATTCATTCAAAATTTAAGCCTCTAAATTTTATTGGATAAATGTAAAGAAAATTTCACAAACATGTGTAATAATATTTTAGTTAGTTCTATTCATTCCCGCCAATACAATGACTATTCATTAACTACCATATAAAATAATAATAATATTATATTATTTTTCGGTATAACTAAACGTTGTGTGAAACGTAATATTTTGAAGAACCCCACTGCTTCCTATTGGGTATGCCATCAAACATAGAATCCCCTTTAAAGTAACATTAATATTTAATTCACAAATATTAATCAATATGAAAATGTCATATTCTTTATTTAACTGGGATGTTACATCCTTCCCCCCTTTTGGAAATTGCATCCTCACAATTTTATTCACTTATTAAATAAATGGGGGTATTTATACCTCAAATAAGTTTTAGATTACCACTTTACAACTTAAACCATATGGTTTTTCTACAATGCCTTTACCTGATAAATTATCTTATTCTGAAACATTTGCTCTTTGCGGTCAAGAATCTAAACTGGTTGTTCCTCATAAGAATGATTGTCTTCCAACTGAACTACCTATGGACTCAAAAGTTGAGATGGATCTGACATATTATTTCTCAACATTGAAACATGAAAAAAATTGTGTTCTTAGGATAAAATTGGAGGTAAACCCACTCCATAGGAAACTAATCCAACTTTATCTAGGATTTCTGAAGGTCCAATGAAACTTAGACTCAAATTTTACTTCTTGACAAAAAGCATCTCAATTTTCCATAGAGAAACTTTGAGAAATACTTGATCACCTACCTCAAAATAAGGACCCTTCCTCTGGTTATCCGCATAACTTTTATACCTACTCTGAGTTATTCTCATGTTTTTCTAAATCATCTTAACTTTCTCTGCTATCTCTTCTACCAATTATGGTCCCATATACTTCCTCTCACATACTTCATCAAAAAAGTTGGAGTTTGACACTGATTTCCATATAATGCCTCAAATGGAACCATCTGTACACTGGAATGAAAACTGTTATTATAATAAAATTCCCCCAAAGAAATATGCTGTTCCCAACTTCCCTAGTAATCAATTGAGAAATCACATAACATATATTCCAATGTCTGAATTGTTTGTTTTGACTACCCATCTGATTGAGAATGAAAAGATGTACTCAAATTTAATTCAGTACCCAATGAATTTTGAAGGAATTTCCAAAAGTTATAATTAACACTAATATCACGATCAGATACAATGGAGAGGGTAACTCCATGCAACCTAACTATCTCTTTAACATACAACCGATAAAGTTGATATAGAGACAACGTATCTTGAAAAAGAAATAAATGAGAAAATTTAGTCCATAGATCTATAATAACCCTGATTTCATTATAACCTTGAGATGTCTTTGGTAATCCAACAATAATGTCCATGGATATATTTTACCATTTCCACTTTGGCACCGATAAAGGCTAAAGCATCACTTTTGGAAACTACCACTCCTCTTTAAACTGTTGACAAGTAAAAAACTTTATATTAAAGTCAGGAATATCTCATTTCATTCTATCCCACCAGTAATACTCCCGAATATATCTTCACATCTTAGTACTACCAGGATGAACAGAAAATACAGAACTACGAGCTTGAAATAACAACTCATTCTTCAAATATGTATCACAAGGAACACATAATCATTCCCAAACCTTAAAACACAATCATTATTAATGTTAAATTTAGGTAACTTACCCTTCTGAACTAGCTCTACCTTCTTCTGCAACTCATTTTCTTCTTTATGCGCTTGCTTTATTCAATCTACTAGGGATGATTTCACTAACACCTGGAACAAAACAGAGGAATCTCCTACACCAACAAATTCTATTCCAAGGTTCACCAAATCAGTAATCAAAGTATCTTGTTCCAAAGGTAACATGGTTAATTTAGCATTACTTTTTCAACTCAAAGCGTCAACCACTTTATTTTCATTTCCTGGATGGTAATGAATTATTCAATCATAATCCTTGAATAATTCTAGCCATCTAATTTTTTTCATGTACAATTTTTTATGAGTGAATATATACATCAAACATTATTGGTCAGTATATATTTCAAAAAAATTTCCATACAGATGGTGCCTCCAAAATATTAAAGCAAAAACAACAGCAGCTAATTCCAAATCATGTGTTGGGTAATTTAACTCATGGTGTTTCAACTAAAATTAAGAATAAGAAATTACTCTATCATTCAGCATAAGGACACATCCATGTCCTTTTAATGAAGCATCACTGTAGAAAAAAAAACTCAACATTTCTAGAAGGTAGAACCAAAACTGGAGCATTCACCAATCTTCTTTTCAATTCCTGAAAACAATCATCACTTTATTTTGTCCGAATGATCTTAACACCTTTTCGAGTTAACTTAGTAATTAAGGTATATAACCATAAAATTTTTTCAACAAAAATCTGGTAAAAACCTACCAATCCCAAAAAACTACGGATCTCAGTTATATTTGTGGGTATTGTCCATTCTTCAAAAACTTTTGTTTTAGCAGGATCAACTGTTATGTCATTTTCTAAAACAATGTTACCAAGGGATAAATTTTTTTGTAACCAAAAATCACACTTGATGAATTTCCAATACAGTTTCTTTTTTTAAGGTTCTCAAGACAACCCTTAAATGACTTTCATGTTCCTCTTTACATTTGGAATAAACTAAAATATCACCAATAAACAAAATGAAAAAATTATCCAATAACTCACCAAAAATTCTATACATAAGATCCATGAATACAACATGTGCATTGGTTAACCCAAAAGGCATAAATTAAAATTCATAATGGCCATATCTAGAATGAAATGTAGTATTTGGAATGTCTACTTCCTTTACTTTTAACTAATGGTACCTTGACGTCAAGTCAATCTTCAAAAAATACTAAGCTCCCTAGAGATGATCAAACAAATCATCGATATGAGGCAAAAGATACTTGTTGTTAATAGTGATGTAATTCAAGGATCTATAATCAATGAAAAGTTCGATTGAACTATCCTTAATTTTAACAAATAATACAGGAGAACCCCATGGTGATGTTCTAGGTCGAATGAAACCTTTATCTAATAAATCTTGCAATTGATTCTTTAACTCTAAAAGTTCAATTTGAGCCATTCGATATAGGGGTTTTTAAATTGGCTTAGAATCTGGAACTAAGTCAACCATAAATTCAACATCTCGATCGGGTATTATACCAAGAAACTAATCAAGAAAAGCTTCGAGATATTAATTTACCATGTGCACATCATTAATCTAAACTGTTTCTTTATTTTCAACAATATGTGCAAGCTAACAATCATTTCCACCTTTTACTATTTTCTCAGCTTCCTGATATGTTATAAAAATTAAGGGTTAATGTTTGTACACACACCAAAATTCTTTCTGAATAGAAACCTTTTTAGCTCTACAATCAGTCTTATCATGATAAACGGATATTTAATCCATACCCAACATAACAAAAAATTTTACTAGAGGAAAAACAATAAGGTTTGAAGGTAGATTCTTTCCGCACACAAGGATAAGAAGGTTCTCAGAATTTTTTTTATCTCAACATTTCTTCCTGAGGTTTTTACCATAATTTTAGGATTCATATCTTGAGATGGAATTCCCAATTTAATAGAAAATTTCATTGAAATTAAAGAATGTTTAAAGCCTGAATCAAACAACACATTTTCATAATCTGAATAAACAAACAGTGTACCTGATAATACTTCATTTGATGGCCCAATATCTACTGAAGTAGTTACAAAGGATTTCACCAACCCTTTTTGCTAGTAATCTGGTTTCTTTCCCTATGACGAGTTCTTCTTTGGATAATCATTTTCATAATGAACCATATCATTTCACTTAAAACATTTTACTAATTGTAAATTATATTTTTTCTTACCATTACCTTGATCTTTTTCAATGCAATTATGAGCCTTATGCCCCATTTTACCACATCGGTAGCACATACCAGAATTCCAAAGGCTTTCCTGGTGTGCTTTTTACCACAATTTTCCTAAATTGTAAACATAAGTTTCTTACCATCAGAATTTTTTGAAGAGTTCTTCATTTTAATCTGCCAACTCGACCTCTTCTTTTGTTTTTTGTCAAAGAATACTAGATCATCAAAAAACTACATTTTCACCTTCTCCGCACATTGAATAAGTTTTTCATAACTTTTGAACTCATAAGAGGCTAAAGACCTTTGATAATTTCTCCTCAATCATAAGTAAAAATGATTGATTTTACTATCAATATCTCATATGAAATTTGGAGTGTACCTTTCCTATCGAGTGAATTTTTCTTCATATGCATCCACTAAGTCATCCTCCTGCCTCAATTGAAAGAATTTGTTTTCTATCTTATGACAAACCAATTTAGGAAAATATTTCTCAAGAAACATACCTTTGAATTCATCCCAATCAAGAGCATCAATATCTTCACTGTCCCTGATATTTTTCACCATCGACCACTACTGATCAGGTTCACCTTCAAAATGGTAAACAACGAGACTAACATTTTGATGTTTTGAACGCCCCATGACATCAAAAATCTTTTCCAGTGCTTTAATCCAACTTTTATCTAGCACAATGTCAGATGATACTTTGAATGATGGGGGATTTTTCCTCCTGAAATGCTCTACTATTGACATGTTCCTATGTGGTTGATCTAGTTGATCTTGTGCATGGATACCACCAAAATTTATAGCCTAATTTAACTATTCCATCACTACAACAAACTATTCTGTTCTGATTCTAACCATCTCAGGTTGCTGATTTGGAAGGTTGTCTTCCTCCTGATGTCATCCCATCATAGCTGCCATGTTTCCTCTGCAAAAAACCGTTCTGAACACATAAATATCTTAGGTGAAGAAACATGGTAATTTGTACCTTCTATATCATTTCAATTAGACCATAAATTAATTTATGTATATTAATTTAACAATATAATAACTCCGAAAGTTATCTAAAACGAACTATGATACCAACTATAAGGACATGGACCTAAAACATTACTTAATCTTGAGTTAATTGAAGAATTAACCTTGAGGATCTTTTCATGTTTAGAGTTTGAGAGAATTAGGATCTAAATATTACATTACATCTCAAATATTACAAAGTAGAAACTTCTACTCAGCATCCATTATTTCATAAAATAAAATCTCTTAAAAGAAAACGTGAATTATTTTCTTGATATAAATATTATCGAATTATTTCGTTCTCTTACCCTACCTTAACCATGTGAAAAAACATTTCCAAATCTTGGGATGAGCATAAAAATCCTAGGTAGTGTGATAAAATAAAGAAATAAATCATTATCCCATTAATAAATACATAGCATATGATCTTGAACACACCTCATGAAATCATATGATTTATGAATACCATATAGAAATCATAATTCATAAAGGTAACTTGTGGAATCTATAACATACTTACGTTGTAGCTCTCTAAGATACGTAGAGTGTAACATTTGGAATACCTATCCCAATATATTCCCTAAACCTCTTAGGATAAACATTAATGCTTTCTTCCATCACATTACACAATGCATTGGAGAGCTATCTCAGGCTCACCCACCCAAGGTTTATCACGAAACCACCCGTATATGTAAACAATGCCCAATAACCATAACATAATCATAACACACGAACTTGCATAAAGAGAAGATAACATTTCCACATTGTAATCACAATATAACATTTCAATATATTGACATAATCAATCCATTCTCAAGACCATTTTCATTAACAAAATACATAAAAAGATTATATGGTATTTATTTTTCTTTTAAAAACATTACGGCTTGTTAAGGAAGCCAAATATAAAATGATGCTCACGGCGACAGAAATGTCATTGTCACCACGTACGTTAAAAATAAATATATATTTTTCATTTAGTAAAATGATTTGTAGATAAAATATTCCATTTTAATGAAATTAAAACTCAAATGGAGTTATACACCATTTAATGGAAATTCATGTATAAATCAAAGTTTATCTCAATGAAAAGAGATTGAGATGATGTCCCTTACCTCATGTCCGACAAGACTCGTTCATTCTTTAATATACTGAATAATAAACTAATGTTAATGTCTACTTTATTAATAACATTTTCAAGTTTATTATTACTTTTAAATTACTTATTACAACGTTATAAACATTATATAATCAACTAAGTTAATAACAGTTGTTTTGTCGATATTTATTACTTAAGTCAAAAATGATCTTATTATAATTACTAATTGTCCATGTGGTGAAAATTCCATTTTTTCTAGAATTATATTCATGATTTAGATATCATATATATTATATATATCCATTATATATATGTATTTATAACAGTACAAAACATTTGGAGATAAGAAATGAAATGCACCATATATGGAAAAGGTAAGCCATACGTACGCATTAAAACTAATTTCATTTATATTTTATATTTAATGAAATGGAAACTTAATGATACATAGGTATATTATAGTTCAAATATAATATCATATATAATTTTAGTAACTCCATCCTTTTTACATTCCACGTATGGCCTAAACGAGTCATATCATTTTGAGGGGGTGGTAGTCCGCACTTCATCAAATGAAATTTTTGTATTTACCCATTATGGAAACCATAAAGGTCTGCTATAAATTAAAAATAACAAATCATAGAGAAAATATGAATATAATATATATCACATATAAATATAGTTCCATCTAAATTTCTAGCATAAGAGGTAGTAGAAGATAATTTAACAATCATTGTTTCGTGACGAAGTAGTTTTCCGTCCATAAAAAAATATATATTCATATCCATTAGATGGATGTGTGAGGAAGTGTAGTTATAATAATTCCCATAAAAACATCATATTATATTGAGGATACTATTGTTGTTATAAAATTATTTAATAAATAGAGTCTAGGGGGTCAGAGAAGGAAAATAAATGAAAAGATCTTGAGAGAAGATGTTACCTTTAAATTTGTGAAACTCCCTTTGGTTTGAACCAAAAGGATTTATTTATGTGATTTATGCATAAGTTAAGGCTTCTAGTTGAAAGAGTTGTATGTTGGGATATTTTGGAGTAGATTTTGGATGAGCGAGGAGGCTTGATAGGAGTGAGTAATGGGTTAGAGGTGGTGGCCTTTTATAAGAGGGAGGAGGGGCTCTTTTAGAAAGTTTGAAATTATTATTTTATTATAAAATTATTTTCGGTTTCAAAAGGACCAAAACTTATTTAATTCATGGATAAGGTACATATAAGTCAAAATAAATTCATCCAATAATAATTGGATAGGTTTTGGATATTGTTTAATCCTTATTGATTTCATTTAATCCTATGTTAACTTATTTAACTTTTACCATGTCCTATTATATATTCACAGTATATGGTTAATATATTAACAATAAAATTACAAGAGACCAAAAATGGATCCATTATGAAAATTTTAAAATTATTTAAGTCATTTTTCCGAATCTTAGATTTTTAGGATTATTTTATCATTTAATAAGATATTAATTGTTTTAAAAACTCAATTATGTCCATTTATAAATTATTCATATCATGACTTAATAAAATATATAAAAACTTTATTATTTCTAGAAAACATAATTAATTCAAAGATAAAAAGTTATTATTTTCTCTGAAATTCTTGTATTTCATAAAAAGTTTCAAAATAGATTTATTTTGAAAATTATAATATCATTTATTTGAATCCTTTATTAATGAATCAATTACTGCATAACCATTATGTACTAATTAAATTTATTTATATAATGTCTAAAAATTATAAATGAAATACCATTATATAGGAAATCGTTTTATATTTCTAATTAATATTTATAGTTGAATATATCACTTATATAACCCCATATACAATTGTTTTACTAAAAGATATAAGTTTATGTTATTTTTGTCCTTACATTAAATTAATTAATATAAAATGTCATTATCACTCCCAAGTGACTCCATGCGGTCTCAAAATCGTCCCAAGGATTCCCATGGTTAGTAATGTATCAAAAATTAGAATTAGGACACATTTTAGTGTAATTTAATATTATTATAATTTTATTTTTACCCTTATTTACCAGATTTACCCTTGAACCATGGTTAATAAAATATATTCTGAAGTTACTATTCATAATACCTAAAAATATAAGTTACCTATTTACACTATTTGGACCTCATGATTCCAAATATAGAGTCCATTTTTTCAAATTCAAAATACATAAGTTTTATAAATTAATTTTAAATTAATTCCCGTTTTCAAAACCAAAAAGCATGTTTTTAAGAAATAATATCTATCAAAAGTTTGACATTTGTTTATATCCACTTTCAATATGAAATTACATCCAATGAAAAAAATTGGATTAAATGATAAAAATATAATTCAATTAAACTTTAAAACCAATTAAAAAGATAATCTAACCATATAAATAAATTATATTAAAAGACTGTTTGAATTAAAATGCAGTATTTTGTTCTATTCATTAAAAATGATCTTTATCAGAAAAATAATAGAATTTCATACAAAGTAAATTTTGATATCCTGATTCTAAAGAAGAACTGTATTTTGTAAAATAAAACATATAAAAGTGACAAAAAACTAGATTTAAAAAGTTTTCTCCATCAAAAGGCGGTAAATCGACATTTTAAATAATATTAGAGTATTTATGCTTAAAATCAGATTCATTCACATTTTAAGCCTCTAACATTTATTGGATAAATGTAAAAAATTAACAAACCTGTGTAATCAGATTATAGTTAGTTATATTCATTCCTTCCAGTACAACGATTATGTGTTAACTACCACTTAAAATAATAATTTTATTATATTATTTTTTAGTATAACTCAACATTGTGTGCAAGGTAAGTTTTAAAAGAACCCCATTATTGCATATCGGGTATACCATAAAACATAGCATCCCATTTAAAATAAAATTAATATTTAATTCACAAATATTAATAAATATGAAAAGGTCATATTCTTTATTTATCTTGGATGTTACATGAATAAAGAGATATATAAAGATTTATCAGATCCTGCCAAATATTATTTTACAAAATTTCTAATGAATAATGATTGGATAGAGAATTCGTACAAGTTATGATAATTAAAAGGAATGTTATAAAGATGCATTCAGCTACGTTTTCAATTGGATACATAGTTCTTTTCAGAAATTAGCTATGTTAATTCTTCTCAAAACACATATGTAAAAGAAACGGATATGTGGGTCTACACTTCATGGAAACATGGGAGAGTACAATGTTCATTAGATAGAGGATATCATATCTATACTATTGGATGGAAGAATCCTGTGCAGAGCATTGGACTGATTTTTCTATGAAGTTAGAGGGGATGAATGTCTACTGAAAAGACACTAGAAAGATCCAATATATGTAATATTTGGAAGTTCATCAGATAGATAAATTTGAAGGCACTCCAAGCATAGTAGGATTTATAATGTCTGAGATGAATTTAATTTCTATCAGGTAAATGAATATCAAATTGAGCGTTATGATGTTATCGGATAGAAAATCATTGATTAAAGGATGCATACAAAGAGAACCAGATGGAGAGATGTATGAATTCTTCTAAAATAAAGATAAGTATGATGGAAACATGATGGAAATATCTAATGATTGAAAATAATCTAATAGATAGGAACATGGATAGATCATTAGATATAAATATGTAAATCTCATTAAAACAAGGTTTCCTAATAAAGGTAAACAAAGAAAAGATCCATAGAATGAATAAATATTCTAATTCCATTGAAGAGAGAAAATATTGTGACTCTATAAATTAATAATGATGATGGAGTTACACTATACAGAGGATTTTTAAAGAGATTTATATAATATTGGTAAATTCCATAAATATAATGATGATAAACTAATCATTCAATGTTTTTTTAACTTTACAAGGTTATGTATTTATAAGTTTATTAACATTAATGTTAAGGAAGTTTGAAAAAATTAGTAGCATTCAAGAAACTTCAATAAACCTCAATAATATTATATAAGAGTTGAGAAGCATCCCATGAAATTAAATTGAGTAGGATATCTGAAATAAATGATTCATTAAGTGGGAAAATTTATTTATGTTACACCCCAAACGTCTAGAAGCCTACCTATATGAATGGGTGAAACATTATGAAGAATGAATTGAGAACAATTTCCATACAATAAACATATCTAAAGTGATAAAAATTAGTATTGATAGAGTATAATAATGTTCATACTTGATTAATGAAGAGTAAATCAAATGGAGGAGCTTTTATTAGAGATCTAATGCATCAAGAACTGTTTGAAGAAGGAAACATATCAAACTAAACTTTCTTCAACAAATAAAGAATCATAAGATGGATTCATTATATAGATCTATGTTAATAAATCACACCATACTAAAGTGAATTATAAAGAATAATTAGATAGAGAAATACCAAACAAAGCCATCTGATAAAGAGAATACAAGACGAAGTCAATCAGATAAAAACTGATAAGATATTATTTAGGAAAATATTATGGATCAGTTCAGATAAAGAATATATAAGTCTTATAAATATCCAGAGGAAGTTTTGAGGTCAACAGATTATTTATAGAGTTGATAAATATCTCGAAGATTGTACACAAGTGAAGTTGATCTAACTTTCTTACGGAGGAAGAGAATACGTTTCTATAGTATATCAAAAAAGAAAAGGTAAAATCTTATAACTGGGGATATAACTAGATATTTAAAAGGATTTTTGGTAGGGTTATAACCATCTATGAAGAAAGAGGATACAATTGGGAGAATTGGGGTGAATAAGAAAATGTTTTAAAAGAGATAATTATTGGGGGGGGGGGGGGGTGGAAGAAAGATTAGGTAGAGGAATGATTATTAGGGGGTAGAACCAATTTCTACCTATGTTATTGTAATCTTATGAAGATTAATAAAATAATCCATTGGGGGGATGAATAACATGGAAATGAGTAGGTCTTTATACCAAACCTTATAAATATTATATGTTGAACACTCTTAATATTTGTTTTATATAAATGTTGAGGTTGAGATTTATATTTGAGTGGGTCATAAATCCAACAAGTTTTCATAGGTTAGGAGAAGTTTCCATAAAAAGTTAAGAAACTCACCTATAAAATAAAATTGGTCAATAATTCACCACATCCACCTCTAAATGATCTTATATTGACTTGGGGAGCATTAATTGGAATTAGACCATATATTCCCCTTGAAATATCCAACCATATACTAATGATGTAGAATATAAATTTAGTAAACATTATAGGTGTTCCTATATTTGAGGAAGAAACTATTAAATTTGGAATATTGTGATTTTAACCTATATTTTATCTCTTGGACATGAAGTTATAAATGATTCAACAATGGGATTTTCTCATATTAATGAAGTTTCTAGGAAAAATGATTATAAAATAAATTTGGAAGTTGATGGAAAATATCATAATTCTATCTTGATAGATCTTGAAAATAATTTTTATATAAATATTATGGTGTTTTTAATGTAAATAAAATGAATGATAAGTTGATAAGTTGTTATAAAGGAATTGATAAAGTTAAGGAAGCTAAGCTATAAATCTGGAGAAGAAGATTTGAAGAAATTAAGATAGTTAATGAAGAAATTATTAATGAATACATAATAAGAGATAATGATATTTTCAGAAATATCATAGGTTTTAATGAGAAGCTAGAATATTCTAATAACATTAAAAACTGATGAAAAACATTCTAGATATATTTTATGTGAAAGTGTCATCTTTAGAAAATTGTAAATATTTATTTCTTGATAAACTCCAGAATATTCTCATGGAATATGAGATGAGAAAAACAATAGTCTTTAAAAATAATTCTAATGAAGAAATAGATTTAGAATATTTGATAAAACTGAAGCTCAAAGATAAGAAATCAAAATATTAATGAAATAATTTACTGGTAGAGGAAAAGGAATAGTTATTCAACAAAATTATTTCTCTTCTTTATAAAAGATACAAAAAGGGAAATTATAAGAGAAAAGGTATAATTTCACATAAATTTTGGAATTATAATGATAAAGTCCACTCTATATATGGTTTTACTAAGAAGAAGTTTGATTATTCTATGTCATCAGAAGAAGTAAAAAAGTCTTGAAAATAGAGGTGGGAGAAAGATAAAAAAATTTCCCTAAAAAGATTAAGAAAAGTTTGATGAGAAGAAGAGAGAATGACGATTATTCATCCAGGAATGAATCTTATTTTCAGGCAATATTTTTATCTAATTTTATAAAAGGTATTTATTCATCAAATATTGATGATTATAGAGAATATATAATGAAAAATGAGTGAATTTTAAAAGAAAATTTTGAAGAAACACTTGCTAAAAATACACAACCCAAGAAGTAAAGGATGGAATTTAAGAAATAATGTAAGGAAATAAATTTTGAGAATATTTAGTTATTAAAAATATAGGGGATAATCCTTTATGTGATTAATGATATGAAAATGAATGATAGATATCTTGGGATGAAACTAAAAGTTTATAAAGAAAATTCATTAGAACAAGCTGAACAAGAGAATCTAAAAATGACAGAAACAACACTTCTTGAGGAACTTAAATAGATGAAGACTAATTTGGCTGAATTCGAATTGTTGTTAAACATTTTGAAAGAATTTTTAGATAATAAATAATGAAAGATTTCAGAAACACAATTATTGTTTCTTAAAAAAATATTGTGTTAAGAAATATGAGGGAATACTTCACCAAATCAACAGAAGTTAAATTTTAATGTTCTAAAGAGAGTGAAATAAGGGTATAATGAATAAAGTTGTTTCTTTAATAAAAAAATAGAAATGTAAATCTAACTCTACTAACCATGAATGTTAAAATGTTAAAGTTTTTGATTAATCAACATCCACTAAGAAAGAGTGGAATTCATCATGAAAGTATATACCTGAAGAAATTATCACATATTTTGTAATGGGGTAATAACAAAAAAACATTAGATTAGTACTACTGTCAATATGAAAGACCAAGATTTAGAGGTCACTATAAGGAACCAACCTTAAACATTACTTATTCTTGTGTCTTTAGACTATATTTAATTTCCATTCATTACAGATTATATTTTATGTTTAGAGTTTTATATATTTAGGTCATAAAATTTAAATAATAATCTCATAAATTAGAATGATAAAAATTATACTCAATATCCATTTTTCACAATATAATTTTTTTAAGTGAAACATGATTTATTTTCATGATAATTCTTCACAAATTTTAAATTGACTTGTTAATTTCCATTAACCATACTTAAACCCTATGAAAAATATTTTAAAATATGGGATGAGAATAAAAATATTATTAAGGAACATAATAATAAATAAAGAAACTATTATTCCATGAATAATTAAAAAACATTTCATTTTTTAAACTAAACATTGGGCTCAAAATAAACATTTTATTACCCCAAAAATCAACTTATTTGTCAAAATATTTTCATAATAAAAGTAAATAAATATTAAATTTAATATAAACCTTATAAATTTTTATTTTAAATCATGAAGAAATCACAAAAACATACTAATAAAGTTATAATTTCCATCCTTATAAGGTTGTATATACATTCCTTTACCTTGTGAAATCATATTATTTCCATAAAATCACATAGAAATCATAGATAAATCATGTAGCTTACTTGAGGAATCATTTTCATATCACTCTAAATTATGACATAGCCCTAATGGTTCCACAAGGAATAGCCATAATAGTTATACTTGGAGTAACCATAATAGTTTCACTTGAAATAACCATCATAGTTATAGTTGGAATAACCATCATAGAATATTCATATAATATCTTAGTAGAAATGTAATCAGTTATCTTCATAACTTTACCCAGTGCATTGGAGATATATAATAGTATCACCTTCCCTCAGTTTATAATGTAATCACATTTCCCCATAAACAATTCCTAAGAATCATAATAGAATATATAAAATATTTCATCCTAGAAATATTTTTTGCACCCATAAGAATTTTTTTTTCAAATATTTATCTTCTCCCTGACATCATTCCTAATATGGTTAGTGCTGAGGACAATGATCATCTCTTAAGCGTTCCTATGGATCATGAGATCAAGGACACTGTGTTTAGTCTCAACCATGATAGTTCCTTAGGGAATGATGGTTTTAACAATGGTTTCTTTCAACCGTACAAGGATCTCATTCAGGTGGATGTTTGTAAGCTGGTTATTTCCTTTTTCTCCAATGGTATTCTTCCTCATGGGATAAATGCTCAATTTCTTACTCGTATTCCCAAAGTGGAAAGTGCTGATGAGATTCATCTTTTCTGGCCTATTTCCTTTATCAACACAATATATAAAATTATTTCCAAACTCCTTGCTAATAGACTCACCCTCATTTCTAACAAAAGTTTCTCTTGGAATCAATTTGGCTTTATCAAGGGTAGAACTATTCAAGATTGTATCTGCCTTGCTTCTGATTGTTCTAATATGATGAATAAAGTTTATAGAGGTGGCATTGTGGACATTAAACTAGACATCAAGAAATATTTTGACACCATGGATTGGGGCTTTATTCTAAAGGTCCTCAAGTGATTTGGTTTTAATGATTCTTTTATTTCCCTGATTCACACCTTGTTCAATTCAGCTTCCATCTCTATGCTGGTCAATGGGTCACCTAAAGGCTTCTCTAAATGCACCACGGTGGTTAGGCAAGGTGATCCACTTTCTTTCATCCTCGTTTCTATTGTGGAAGATTACTTAAGTAGACTTCTTACGAGCTTGGTGGCCCAAAACAAGATTAAGCCTATTCAGGCCTCTAGAAACTTAAAAGTTCCTTCCTACTTTTATATGCTGATGATATTATTTTGTTCTTAAAAGGTGATAAAAGGAACATCCAAAACCTTAAAAATGCCCTGGCTCATTATAAAGATATTTTGGGCGAAGTGATTAGTTGGAGAAAATATTTTGTTTTCTTTTGAAAGAACTTTTCCCCCAACAGAAAAAGCCACCTTATTAATTATTTAGGTATCAAAGAAGGCTCTTTCCCCTTCAAATACCTAGGTGTTACTATCTTCTGGGGAAGACCTAAATCCACCTATTTCCACAGCATTGTGGATCAAATCATCAAACAACTTTAATCTTGGAAGGGTAAATCTCTTTCGATGGCTGGCAGGGTTTGTATTGTTAAGCCTATAATTTTTTCCAAAATGGTCTACTCGATGATGGTTTATAACTGGCCTTCCAGTCTTTTCAAGAAAATCAACGTTTGGAATAAAAATTTTGTCTGGTCTGGTAGTATGGTTGAAAGGAAACTTGTCACCATACCTTGGGTCACTAGTTTTAAACCCCTGGAAAAAGGTTTCCTTAGTATTAAGAATATCAAACTTTTCAATGAATCTCTTCAAGATAAGCTGACTTGGAATCTGATCCATAATAGCTTTGACTCCTTGGACTTCCTCCAGAAAATATTTTTTACCAGGATTCGAAATGGTAACTTGGGTTACATTGCTTCTTCCATATGGCCATCCATTCACCTTTCTTTCCTTAACATAGTGAACAACTCTATATGGATGGTTAGTGCGAATTTCTCTTTGAATTTGTGGATGGACAACTAGACCGGTGTCCCTCTAATCTCCATTCTGACTTCCTCCAATACTCCTGCAAACACCAACTCCACTATTAAGGATGTTGTTAACTCCCATAACATCTCCCTTCCAAATCAAATCAGTCACATTGTTGATAATTATTCTTTTACTAACATGGACGATTTCCTCATTTGGGAACCTGCCTTTAATGGAGTCCTTGATTCCAAAAGCTTCTACAAAAACAACATCACCAATTCTGTGTCGAATTTTTCTTTGTTGACAGATTCTAACAAACCTTGGATTAAGCCCTTGAGACTTACCCATATTTGGTGTATCGCCTATAATAGGGTCCCAATAGAAGTGTGTCTTCAATCATTTGGGATTCCTCTTTGTTTGAGATGCCATCTATGCAATCAACACCATGAGGATGATAATCATTTGTTCTTGTCTTGTGCTATAGCAGAAGCTCTTTGGAATTACACTCTTGATATTTTTGGTTGCAGATAGTCTTTTCCCCCTAACATCAGCTCTCAATTATAGCTCTGTGTTAATTGGGAATTTTTTAAGCAAGTCAAAAATCTCTTTCTGACTACGGGAGCGGAACTCATGCATGAGATCTAGTATGATTGAAATAATTTTATTCATAATAATTTCTCATTCAGTCTCAATGAAGGTAAAATGCATATTTTCATTGCCATTAAGGATGCTGCCACTCTATAGGAAGATCATTGTGACAACTCTGTTGGTGACTTTGAGATCCTTCGACGTCTCTGTATTGAGGGATCTTATAGGCAACCTCGACAAACCTTTGAGGTCGTCTGGAAAACTCCACTTCTAGGATGGACCAAAGTGAATGTCGATGGCGCCTCTAGAGAATATCTGGGTCCAGTAGGTTGCGGTACCATCTTCAGAGACTTGCTTGGCAGAGGCCTTGGCTTCTTCTTTGGTGGGTGTGGTGCGACCTCGGCTTTGTAAGCAGAAATGTTGGGAGTGATTCATGCGGTGGATTTTTCCAAACAAAAGGGTTGGAACCAGCTGTGGATTGATTGTGATTCAACCACGGTTGTTCAAGCTATCTAGAAAGGAGTGGTTCACCTTTCATGGCTGCTCACCTCTCGATGGATGAAATATCTTGCTTCATTCAAGGATCTCAACTACATTGCCACACATGTTTTCCCTGAAGCGAACATGGTTGCTGATAGTCTCTCTAATAAGGGGGTCAAGCAGGATGTTACCAGGTTGGATGATTTGCCTGACGAATCACTTCCTTTTTTTCATAAGGACTGTAATAAGGTTCCATAGTTCAGACTTTTGTAATTTCTTTCCTTTTTTGATCAATAAATTGTTCCTTGGTCTTTAACTGAGGCACCACCTTTTAAAAAATAATATGATTATGAAAAATGAACTATGTTACAATCATGAAGACGATAGGTTGTACATACACATGAGTAATGTTTCCATTTTTCAATTACCATTATGAAAAGAAGGTAAGTATTATTTTATCGTTAAATAATGATAATAATATCATTAAAATTATATTGTTTCATAAAATATAGTTATATATCATCCATGTTATATGGAAATGAAAAACGAATCACATCGCTTTGTAGAGGTGGTAGTCCATAGGTACTTACGAATGACATTATCATTTTCTAGTGAATGGAATGGTAACAAATTAAATGATATATTATATTTTAATAATGATTAATTTTTTTTAATATACAATATAAACATTAATTACATTATTATAATCCATCCATGATAGATAGTGATGGAAAATGAATTATATCGGTTCGCGAGGTAGTAGCCCGTTATACACATGAATGATGGTTTTGTTTTCCATTTTATGGAAGCTGAGATGGATATAGGTTATTAAATTAACATAATAACATTTAAATGTATTTAATATACAACTTTTATTATTTTATCTTGGTTTAGATGATTTGAAGGAGGTGGAAGGAGAAATAAAACAAAGACATGCAATTAAAAACTATACCACATCATTAAAAAAATCTATTTTTCATAACTCCTTAAGACCTATAATATTAGAATTATACACAAAATAAGGCCTATAAAATGTGAAAATAGATTTTAGTAATTTTTTTTATATATTCTCCAAAATAATGTGTTTTTAAGTGTGAAGTAAAGAGGATAATAGTTTATCTTTCATAAGAGAGGGGAGGGGCACTCTTGTAATTTCGAAACATATTAAATTAATATAAATTAATTTTCAGCTTCAAATGGAATAATTTGATTTATTTATAATATGACATGATTATAGATAAAAAATATCATAAAATAAATATTAGACATGTTTTGACTATATTTTTACCCTTATCTTTTGGTTTTAACCCCTTATTATCCCTTTTCACACTTTCCACAACAATATGGTTTCTACTCTTTGAGGATCATGATTTTTACTATAAATAGAAAAAATTCCTATAAATGAAAGAAGATTGATTTTATAAACTATTTCCTAATAAAATTTTCTAATATTTTATTTTTAATAATTTTATATCATATAGTAAAATATTATTTATTATAAAATATCATTAATGTTAATTTTGGAACTATTTATTAATTTGACATCAATAATATCAAGATAGTAAATATAATTCCATTTTTTTTAATACATCCCTAAAATTTTATCTTTTTATATAAAATACTTTTATCACATTAATTATCTCAAATTATATTACTTTTAATATATTTAAATTTATTTATTTATTTTTTCCATTAATTGAATAATTATCATGTCGACATTGTGTAAGCATTTAAGGTAATTATTTATTCACTAAAACTTAAAAATAAATTACTATGATGAATATTAATCATTTATATTTAAAAAAATATTGATAACCTAACATATCTTATGATTATGCTCATGTTAAAAATATTATACTTATTAAAAACAAGGGTGTTCTATTTTTTACTTTTCTTTACATAAAACATTATAAAGGTCATAATCACATAAAACTGGACAAAATAGGACATATAATTAAATATTAGATGAGTATGGATGAAATTGTGTCAAAAAATAGTATTATTTAAAGTCTAAGGGTAATATTATTTTTAACTTTAGTTACTTGATTTACCTTTTAACATGGTAAAAATATTTACTAAGGTTACAATTCATATTGACCAAAAACAAAAGGAACATATTTAACAAATTTGGAGATCCTTATTCCAAATATGTAATCCATTTTTCATAATTCAAACAATATAATAAAAATATTTTAATTTAAAATTAAACTTGAAAAATATGATGAAAAATAGTTTATTAGAAAAATGCACTTTTAAGTATAAATTTTTTTCATTCTAAATTCATTTAAAAAAATTATTTCAAAAACCATAATTATATTATTTTAAATAAAAATAAACTCAATAAATTTTTAAAATAATAAAAAATAAAAAATAAAATATAAAAATTAAAAGAAAACATGTTTTTCAATAATAATCAGTATTTTTCACTATTCATTGAGAAATCAAACTATTCAAAAAAATATCTAAATTTCACTATAGGTTAATTTTTATAATATTATTTTAAAAAATGTTATTTATGTTATAAAAATGTTTTTTAGTAGTTCTAGAAATTAGTTATATTATTCACCCATAAAAGGTAATTAAAAACTATTTTTGATGAAAACAGAACTTTGAATAATAAAATGGTTTTCCTAAAAAATGAATTATTATTTAATAAAAATTAATAAATAAATTTGTATTAATTATAATATTTATATATATTTTAAAAAATTTAATAATATTCATACTCACAGAATTATTGACTATGATATAATGGTCAAATTTAAATAATAATATTTAGCGGTTCATTTAAGCTTGGTTTTTCATGTCATACACAATATAAAATATAATACCCTCATTTTAAAAACTCAGGATATTGCAGTCACTACTTGGGTTGTGGATTTTTTAGGCATAGAGAATATTCATGTTGGTACAATATGTCTCTAACAGGAATGACGTATAAATCAGTGGGGTCTATAATGAGTTGGAAGGAACAAACTTTACATGAAAGTATTATAAGGAAGGAAATAAAGTTCTGAAGTTGAATAATGTTAAATCTTTAACATTAAAAAATGTGATGCTTAAGAAAATTTAGAAAATAAAGGAGTTCAAGAAATTATAGGAGAGAAAGAAAGAGTGCTTTTTTATCTTCCTAGATCAAATGGACATGGCTTGAAATATGGAGGAAGCAAAAAAAATGATGAATAAAATGGGAATAATATAGTATTAGAAAATGAAAAAAAAGTTGATAAAAAGTTATCAATAGATAAAAACTTACAGATTTAGAATAAATGAATGTAGTGTGGGAATGATGGGCATGTTACAAAAAATAATATGAATATACTACCATCCTAGGAATAAAGCATGTAAAGGATGTTCCAAATCAAGGTAAAAAATATGATATGAAATATGATTATAAGATGATTGATTTATCTGAATATTCTATGAATGGGAATAAATAATTGCACCCCATAAAAAATATAATAAAAAGAAGAAGAAGTTGAGACTGGGAAAATATTCTTACTCTAAATATTAATTTTAAGGAACATTGAGTTTCCTCATTATTCCCAATATACTTACTTATATGTATGAACTTATAGTAAATATAAAGAGAATAAATATGAATACAGTTTGAGCATTGTAGAATTTTTATAACAAGTTTGAGAAATCCACCATAGAATATTGTTACTACTATGATGAAGAAATTTGTGATACCCTTGAGTGGTATAAAACCTAAGTATGTGGTATAAGAATAACATTTTTTTGAAAAATTATAGATGATAAGAAATATGAGATGTTTGGACAGATGTATTAATACACATGAGGTTTTTTGATATGTTTGTTGATATGTGTGGAGGATTTATCTTAATAAACTTACTCAAATTTCCCAAAATATAAAGATGTTAGAAGAATATTGAAAAATTCATTACACAAAATAAATGTAATGATCAATATTGATCACATTGATTATACACACTTTATTTCTATACTGTTTTTTCCCATGCATAATTTGAGTTATTTAGTTAAAGGATCCGTGTTAAGAAAATCATGCGACTCTATTTTTCTTGAGAAAAGTTTTTTTGTTGTGTAGATGAAGGAAAATTAGATGATATTATCCTTATGTTACCCTTTTTATTTTATTTTCAATAAATGGGGGAATTTATTTTGGAGGAGTAGTAATATACAAACACCAAAATGTAGAAATTATGTGGCCCACATAATGAATTTGAAGTTATTTCATGTTTTATGTGGATTTTTAAAGAAAAGTAAAATGGGTGGATATTTTTGTGCCAAATTGTGTTTGGTTTCATTAGTTTAACATATGTCAATATGTGTTTATAGAGAAATTTTAGAAAATATATTATTATATTTATGTGAGAAACTTTCCTTAGGGAGTTTTAGGATATTTCCTTATGCTCTATAAGAAAATATTATTATGAGGTGCAAGAAAGATTTTTTTATAAATTCAGACATTTTTGTGTCATTATTTAAGTCCATAACATGATAAAAACATTTAGGATCCATTAAAATTTTCTATGAGTTTTTAAAAAAGGTGATAAGTTAGTTTCTAGAGAAACATTGAGATGCAGGATATACGAAGTAGAACAATATTACCAGACAGACTAGATGGAGAATTCATTATAGGATGGAGGTCACAGTTATAGAGTTTGAATAAACCAATGTATAAAGATTTTTTATGACTTTACAAATATTAAGTTACAAAGTTATAATAAAAAATCAAGAGATAGAGAATTCAGAGAAATTTTGACCATTCAAAGGAAAGTTATGAAGCAGCATTCAACTACTTCACCAATAAGCTATGTTGTTCTTATTAGAAATTTGATACATGAATTATTTTTAAAATTCATATATAAAAAATATTTATGTGTATCTACACTTCATTAATAAATGGTGGAGTAAAAATTTCACCAGATGGAAGATTTTTTTTTCAATGATATTGGCTGTAGAAAAACCATATAGAGAACAATATGGATTTTTCTACAAGGATGAAATGGATTAATGTCCACCAAACAAACAAAAAAGGATCCATAATATGGAATATCAGTAAGTACATCAAATAGAGAAATGTGAAGGCACTCCAAGAAGAATATGGAATATGAAGTTTGAGTTGAAGTTAATTGTCATCTGATAAATGAACATTAGTGTGAGATATATAATGTTATTGAAAAATGATCATCAATAAGATGTTGTGTATATTAGAGGGAGATATATGTATTATTTCTCATTATAAGGAGAAAAATATGAAGTCTTCTATAAGGATATATATTATGATTGACAAGATTATAAAAAATAGGTTCTGGGAGATTTCATCATACATGGACATGCTAATAACATCAGAATATTGTTTCCTAATGAAGGGAAACTGAATGAAGGTGCATAAGATGATGAAAGATTATCAGTCCATTAGGTGAATAAAATCTTGTGAGTGCATGAGACACATAATATTGGGGGTGTTACAGCAGACCAAATATTTCTACGGATATTTACTTGAACAATGAAAATTCATTAACTATGATGATTATAAGATGATATTTCAACATTTGTAATCTTTTTGAGGTTAGGGTACTTTACATGTTCCTTAACACTGTGATTAATGAAGTTTTAAGAATGTATGAGCTTTCAAGAATCTTCAAGAAGCTTCAATAGGATTTTGACGTCTCAAAATGGATCACTCTATAACATTACCAAACCAGTGGTCACATGGACTCAAAGATACCTCTCCACACACTAGAGGATTCCAACTAGCAGAGAGGGTCTTTAAGAGTATGGTGAGGAAACTCTAACATCCTGATTAGAGTGTGGCATAGAGAAATCATAAAAAATAGATTAAGAATAAATAAAACATAGCAGAAAATAGCTAATCATCCAAATATCTTAAATAACGTAGTAGAAACCGTATCCAATGTCATATAAAAATGATTTAGATCATGTCATGTTGACATAAAATGGGAAATAACACAGGAAATATAGAATCATACATGTACATCATGATATATAAAAATTAATTAAATATCAAATGGTATCTATAATGGAATCACAAACAAAATCTCACTTCTATGCTCTTGTATTCCATCATATTATAGAGAAAAAAAGTGTCAATAGAAGTTAAATTTCCCTTTTCCTTGCCTGTATCCATTAAGTCTTCCTAGGTACCAAATGGTAGCCCAAATTGGGTGTGAGATATACTCAGTAGACCACCACCGATAGTGTTTAATAATATTTATTCTATACATATAAAAATAAGCTATGTGAAATTAATAATAGAAACTATAAATGAAATATGTAATTCCCATGTCGGTCAGAGTTGTGAATGGGACACTCAACCAATACAACATGCTTTTTTCTATGTCAGAATTAATCTTATAGATTACCCATTTATTATTTTATTTATAAAAGAGGCTCGATACCTAACTCATATCCAAGGCATCCCCCATTGACCATATTCAACGTAAGGGATGAACATGTCCCGTGTAATTACACTTGATCAAAGGATATATAACAAAGATTCCATGTATTTAAATAATTACTTAATGTATGTATGATCATGTACTTGGAATATGTGTCTTTATAAATCTGTTAATCATTTAATTCTAAAACCTAATCCCATCAAAGTAATTCCACATGAGAAACCCATGTATATCTCCAGGTGTACTATGACCCGTCACCTTATAATACCACCAATGGAATTCCTTATAAGAACCTAGGTATCACTCTAGGAATGGTATAAATACAGGAAACTCTAAGTCCATCCTTGGCATTCCATGTAAGAAACCCAAGTGTCACTCATGGCATATAATAATGAACTTACCTATATTCCCATCCATAGAATTCCATAATAGGAACCCAAATATCAATCATGGAATATAATGATGAACTATCCTATGATCTAATCCTTGGTATTCCATATCAGGAAACCAAATGTCACTCATGGAATAATATAATCAACCTTCCATGTGTGTCTTCTCATGATGTTCATAGTAGAACCCATGTATCACCTATGGAATTATGTAAATCCATTTAATAATTAATTTTTATTCAATAATCCTAATGAGTACATCCACAATGTTTTGATTTACAACCCATACATAATCCCCTACATGGTATAATGAATGTTCATGGTTGAAAATCTACCCATACCATTTAATAGTGAATTTAATTCAAAATGTATATTTTATTTAATGATAAAAACTAACCTCAGAAGGTGGTTCAATTAAATAGTCTAGGATTAGAAAACCTATCATGGGATCAATCCATATATTTATTTTAATTAATAAAACTTAGTTTATTAAGTAGAAACCCCTTATTATAAGGGTTAAATAACAAACTTCAAAAGGCGAACCAATTCATAAACAACTCATGGTTGTTTTTTCTAGATTATAAACACACCCAGGGGTGTAGTTCTATGTGTGGTCCTCATCCCACATCAGTTATTACGAGTCACATGGGTGATATAAATGTAGGCTCAAACATTTAATTTAAGAAAAACTCATTTATTGAAGTAATTTCAAGAAAGTATGGTGCGCGGCACAACGACACAATATATATATAACATGACATTAAGGTAAAATCCTATGTCCACCTTCCTTAGATGTGTTTTGGATTACTTGTTCATTATTGGCCACTAACCCAGGCTAGAATGGGAGAAATTTTATAAATGGACAAATTCTATGATAATAGGGACTATTATATTTCATGGATTCAACCTTACATACAGTGAGATAAATTAAGAAAATAAGAAAGTGGATTGGATATCTTAACCATTGGCTATCCAACGCAACTGATGGTGAGTGATTCTGACATCATATAAAGAACCTGACACAATGCCAAGGTGATGGATAATAGGGAGATACAATAGTTGAGGTAGGTTCTTCAAGTCAAATGGATTAAAATGGGAGTTAAAAAAATTAATGAGAAAGGGGAGAAAACATAATTTCACCCATTTTAATAAGTGCAGGGTTTGGATACATGGTTTATGAAATATGCAGCAACCGTGCTTACCCACTGACTAAGTGGAACTAATCATGTGGGATTGCAACATGGTTAAAAAAAATATGCACAACCCATGAATCTCCCTTATATAGCTTTTCTATAGTTTATCACTTGTCCATGAAACCTACCTCACATGGTTTACAAACCATGATCTACCTATTATAGGGATGCACAGTTGAGCTGCATAGTTATTACTAACTAGGTACTAACCATGACCCTCTTTTTGTTACTCCAAAGATAAAAGCTCTAGGCTCTGAATGATCCCTAGATGCTCTAAAACCATTCCTTACATTATTGAGCACTTTAACTAGAATAAAAAAAATTATTTACACTAAAATTTGAAGTGTTCATACCTCATATGAAAATACAAGATCATAAATCTCCCATCCATAAAATAACTTATCCTCGAGTTTACCTTTGGGGGTGATAAATCATTTTCTAAGAATAACCTTGGCCATTGATCATGTACATCAGTCCCAGGTCCTGGATCTCATCCTATACATGACATTGCTACCATAACACCCTTACTAGAGGAACTGGCCTACCTCAATGAGACTTCATGCTTCCATCAAGGATTCCTATAGGATTATACTCAAAGTATGAATCTACTTATAATTCAACCTCATCAAGATGAAGAATATGAGATGGTCATGAGTAATTATAGAAAAAATGAAATACCTAGAATATATAATTTATGATGTCATAACTATGTGGTAACTCCAATGATAGGATACATATCAGACTCTCTATAAAATATCAAAGGGAATGATGTAAATAGGTGATATATTACCTTGTTCTTGAATCCATATATGACCCATTATTAGGGAAACACATAAGAAAACTCAATCCCCCACTTCAAAATCAAGTTGTTGGGTGAGGTGATCAACATATGACTTATTCAAAGAATATGTTTTTAACACACACTTCTTGATAAGTTGTACCTACTCAGACGTCTCTTGAATGAGATGAGGTCCTAGTAACATTAACTCTCCTACTTCTAACCAAGAAATTAGTGAACAACATGGACTACTATGTAAATCCTCATAAGGATTCATCTTTATAGTCTCTTGGATGTTTTATTGTAAGATAAATTAGCGAGAGTTAAGTGTTTCTACCATGAACCAAAAAATTGAGGATGCATACCTATATCATTTCCTCTAACACATGTATCATATACTCATACTGGTCATTTCTCTATGTGTGATAGAATATACTCAGCAGTACCTATAAACCAAGTTCCCATTACCACTCTTGACAGAATTGCAATCTAAAACAAGTGTCTCTATCTGATGAAATATTATGTAAAAATATATAAATTTGAATGATATCTATAACATATATCCTTCCTAGATCATCTATTAAAAAGGTCTCTTTGATAGGAAGGGAGTGATAAACCTTTGATAGTCTATCTATGATTACCCATACTGCGTCATTTCCTTGAGGTGACATAGGTAATCCCATCAAAAAATCCATAGTTGCATCATCTCATTTCCAATCTTGAAATGTAAATTAATTTTAAATCCGTTCAAGTGGATGGTGTTTCACCTTAACTTACTAATAAGTGGAACACCATGAAAGGAAACCAACTATATCCCTTTTATACCCTTCCACCAATACAGGTGGTGTAAATAATGGATCATCTTCATAAGAACATGATTTAATACCAAAAAAAGAAATGATACTCTCACATAAAATAATCCAGTATGTTTGAAGGTACCTATAAATACCCATGAATTCATAAGATCTCATACCCATTGATAATAGAACCAGTTGGTGGGTCCTCACCTACAAATTTATCCCATAAGACCAAGCCCTCAGAATCAGAAATTTTCCTCATTTTTAATCTATCTAGAAGTGAAGAGGTCAATGATAATTATGTGAGTAAATGTTTTCCATGATGGTATAAACCACCAAATGTATCTTAGTAAATAGGGCCATCAACAACCACTAACTAATTTCCTCCTTAATAGTATGCGTATGAGTCTTTCAACTGAGAGCATTATCAACAGAATTATCATTACTAGGCATATAAGAAAGATCAAAGTCAAATGACTAAAGGTACTAAACCCATATTTGTTCCTTGAGATTCAAGTCATGATATTTAAAAATATACGTGATGGTTTTTTTGGTTTTTCTACAACATAAAATACTCTCCCAGTAAGTAATGCTGCCACCAACGCAAGGCATGAACTACAACTACTAGCATGAGATTTTGTGTTAAGTAATCATACTCTTGAGGCCTCATCAGATTCAAACCATATTCCACAACGTGATATGCTAGCATCAAAATGGGTCCTAGATCTATGTTTTAGGCATCATAATAAATTAAATAACCTCTGATAGGCTTAGGTAAAATCAGGATAGGATTTGAATTCAATATCCCATTTAAGAATTTAAAAATATTTCTTGTATGATTTAGACCATGAAAACATGAAAAATTTTACTGGATAGGAATGTAAGTGGTTATATAAGATGTAATAAATATTTTACAAAGAAGATATAATATTGATCTAGCCTCATGAAACTCTATACGTCATAGTTAATCTTGGAATTATCGTAGGAAACAACACCTCTCAACTTCTCTAGATCAACTAACACTTCTGTATTTGACATAATGTGACCGAGGAAGTGAAACTTATCAATCCAAAAGTGGAATTTTGTGCACATATGATTCATATGGTGCTCTCTTAGTGTGCTCAAAATTCTATCAAGATATTGGGAATATTTGTGTTGATTATGTGAGTACACCATGATTTCATATATGAAGAGTACCAAAAATGAATCTAGATACCGGTGGAAAACTAGTGTCATCAAAGACTTAAATGTTGTTGGTGTGTTCATAAGACTGGTCGGCATGAACAAATACTCATACAATCCACATCTACTATTGTATGTTGTATGCATTATATCTAATGGTCTAAAATGCACATGATGGTAACACGACCACAAATGATCTTTGAGAAAACCCTCATTCATGAGAGGTGGTCGAAGAGGTTTGATATATATGATAGTGGATACCATTTATAAGCTATAAATTGTTTCAATTGATGGTAATACATGAAAAATATGAGGTTACCATCCACTTTCTAGGATAAAAGGACTGGTGAACCCCACAGGGAAGTACTGGTTCATATAAAACCATTAGCCTACAAGTGCTCTAGAGACCTCTTAAGCTCCTATAACTCAGTAGTTTTAATCCTTTAAGTATGAAAGGATATAAATGATACTATTATAACTATATCAATAGTAAAATATACCTCTCTCTTAGGAGTAATTCAAGAAAATTTATCAGAGAATACATTCCTAAAAATATCTACTATATGAGAGAAATCAGCTAGAATGGTTCATTGGGAATCCATAAAAATGCAAGCAATCGGGACAATAATTCTTCCTATCCCACATTGTTAGACAAGATAATCCATTAAACTTTTTGAATATAACTATCACACTATGGTGATGTAAATGATACACTATAATGATAACAACACACATAGGTGCGATATGTAACAAACCAGTAAATCTTAAAAATGAGGTCAAATCTTATCATCTTAAACATGAAGTGGTCCCATAAGATAAAATAATTGCCTATCTCAAGGGGGAATTACTTGAACTAGCATACACATTCTGATCAAATACCTAATTAAGTATTGAGTGTCATCACACCATAGAAATACTAAATCTCAAGACCAAGTCTCTCCAAAATAGCAACATATACCAAAGTGTGAGAAGCACTTGTATAGACTAAATCAAAAACTAGAGTAGAGGATACTAAGATTGTTCCTCTAACCATAGATGGACCAAAATATTTATCCTTCGTGATCAGCTGCATTGAATATATTTATCCCTGTCCATAACCCTGAGATATATACTGAATACCCTAGGAAGTCTCACTCCACTGGAACTATAACCCCTATGTCTGGATCCCTTTTCCATGACCACCTCTTCAGCCTGATCAACTAGGAGTACTCTATCTCCTTGACTAACAAGGGGGTGCTAACCCAACCCTATGTATGGAATTGGTGTCGATCCTCTCTAACTAGGCACTATAGGTAAGTTTATACAAAAACTCCAAAGATGACCCATCTTTCCATAAGATTGGAACTTGACTGGATCATTAATGCACTTGGTCTTAATATTTCTTGGCTTACCACACTGGCAGCATACCACATGGCTCCCGAAGTGCATAGTATGACTTCTATTGTTCCTATGATATGACTCAAATTTTCACTTCATGCTATTAGCTAAATAAATTTTGGGTCTAATAATAGAACTGCTCTGGTTCACACCCTACACCTCTCATAGGTTACACTCAATAATGAGTGTCTAATTCATTATCCTAGATACAATGTTCAACCAAAATAATTTCACCTATAATCATATTTCGTACCTTATACCATCCTTAAATCACCTAGCCCTAGATAAATCATCACCTTGAAGGATCAATGTAAAGAATTTGAGCTTTGTGAAACATGAAAAGTAGTCTATAACTAATAGATTTCCCTACTCTAGGTTTATAATATCTTTGGATATATCATCCCTCAATGTCTTGGGATATAAATAATTATATAAAGACTTATGTAAATATCACGAAACCATATCGTAATGAGAATATTCCTAGGTAATATAGTTCTACCATCACATGGCAGAATCTCATATCATATATATAGCGAGCTTTAATATCCTATTAGGAGGTCTCTCAAGGTTATTTAAAATAGATAGCATGGAATCTATCCATGTATCTATAGACTATGGGTCATCATCCCCCAAAAACATGGGTGTATGGTACTATTGAAACTCTCACATCAACTCATCCATAGTAAGGGCGGGTCACGAGGCACCGTACATGGTTTGTACGAGCTGTAATAATCACTCTCAAAACTAGGTGTTAGTTCCTTGTCTGGGTATAAGAGGAGATTCAATATAGTACAATACTATAGGTAACTCTGGTGGCTTAGGGCCCACCAACTTCAGAGAATGTTCATCACCACCCTCTTGGCACATGACTTGAGGCGGTCATGGTGGAATAGAGTTATAAATGCCAAATGCATTCCTCAGATAAGTTTTTGATAATGATATAGATCACATAAATAATAATTGGACAAGTACAATCCATACCATATAATATTCACACCCCTGTACCTTCTAATAAATATGGGTCTGAGAAACATACAATATAATAATGAATCACAAGAGATACCACCTACTTCCCACTACTAAGGTTGGGTTAGGTTAAATTTCTCTGTCACCAATTAGTGGTTTTAGTATAGAGTATTTCAATTAAAAGTTATAGAATAAAAAACCCTATAAGTTTTAATTGGGATCACCATTTAATGGTTACCATTTCATTTAATTTTTAATAACAATTTTTTCATTTTCATTTATGTTTATAAAATGTTCTACTTAGATGGGTTAACAATCCCAAGTTATAAATTACTATTCTTTATAAGTTTTAATTAGTATGCCATGTAACTACAACCAGTTTTTATACCTTTATCATCAAAATGAAACAAGTAATTATAATATGGTTTGATTCTATGGGTTTGCCTTCCCAATTTATAAAGGCCCATACACATTATAAATTGTTATAGGAACCAACATAATAAAACCATAAATGTTTCATCCCATGAAACGAATTTTCCATGGTTTAAGCATGTCATAATTTTTTAATATCATAACAAATAATATAAATTCCACATATGTTGATTAAAACACTTTAATGACCAATCATATATCATAGCCACAACAAATAAATCTATAATAAAAAATAATATCAGTAAACATATAAAAAATCATAGAATCACAACACATAGGTCAACATGATGAATATCTACCTAAACATGGTATATAGATCAACATGGAACATAATGAGGTATTCATGTCATCACAACACGTTTTAACCAATTCATTCAATACAAATAGATATGGCTTGGAATATGCATGGAATGTGAATCCTAAATTTCCTTCCACGATGTATGAGATGATACCTCCTTGACTCATCAAGCCAAGGGTATATTAAAACCCATCATAATAATAATGACACAAATCATGTGTGTCACTCATTTTTGAAATCAATTAAACTATAATATGAATAATCTAGAATAAAAATTCCCCTCCTAGGTAACTTGGATTTTTCTAGTAAATTGGTTAGCTACTCCCAGGCACTGACCCTCTAACAAATCCAGACACATTCCTAGTCTCTTGTCTAATAACCAAAATAGTAAGATAAAAAGAGAAATAAGGGATTTAATTCCACTTCATGACATCCTAACCTGGATCACTCAATAACAATAGTCAAACCTATGGCCACATGGCCTCAAGAGTGAAACCACACACTAGATGCTTCCAATCAGTAGTAAGTGTCAGTAAGAGTATAGGGGGGAGATTATACCCTCATGATTAGAGTGTGGTACAAAGGAATCATAATAACAATAAATAGTGGAAGTATAAATAATAACCATTAGAGAATTAGTAAATATTTTAGATATCATAAATACACTAGTTGAAACCAAATCCAAAGTCATATATAAAAATGATGATGATATACAAAATAGAATGTATATGGGAAATGGAGAAGAATGCATATACAAAATTCTATTAAAACAATTAAGAAAAGGTCAAAAGATATATCTAATAGAATAATAAGAAATAGTTTCATCCTCTACTACCATAATCCATCATAATACATAGAAATATAGTGTCTATAGTAGGTCACTTTCCCTTTTTCCTGCGTGCATCCCTGAAGTTTTATCGGGTACTAAATGGAAACCTAAACAAGGAGTGCGATTTACTTAGTAGGCCACCACCAATGGTGTATAATTCCATCCAGTTCATTCATATACAAATAATTAGTCTGAAAATGATAATATAAAATATAAATGAAAAATATAATACCAATGTAAGTTCTATTTCCCAATGAGACACTCAATCAATGCCACCTGCTTCGGCCTATATCACAATCTCTCTAATATATTTCTCATTTATGATTCTATTTATAAAACAGGACCATAAACTATATCATAGAAAAGGCATCCATAGTTTATCATATTTAGTTCAAGGAATGAACATGTACCATGTAATTACACTTGATCAAAAGAAAATATATCAAGTACATCATGTATTTAATGAAATACCATTACCAAATATGTCATTTGACTTGGAAGATCCATCTTAAATTTTTTTTATTCATTTAATTCTAAAAAATAAGCCCATCCAAGAAATTCTTCCAGAAAAACATAGGTATATATCTAGTTTTACTATGAACCATCACCATACAAACACATCCATGGAATTCATTATTGGAAACCATGTATCACACTGGTCATGGTATAAAGACATCGCCCTCTGAGTCCTTCTTTGGTATTCAACACAAGAAACCCAAGTGCCACTCATGGAATATAATAATAAAATACCCTCTAAGCCCGTCCTAGGAATTCCATACTAGGAACCCATGTGTCACTCATGAAATATAATAATTAATTTCTGTCTAATCCCATCCTTGTAATTCCATACCCAAAATCCAAGTGTCATTTATGGAATATAATAATCAACCCACCAGGTGTGCCCATCCATGATTTTCATATAAGAAACCATGTATCTCTTATGAAAAGATGTTAATATATTTAATAATTAATTTTAATTCAATAATATCAATCATTCCATTCATGTTATACCAATTCAGAAACCATGTATCACCTCTGGAATAAAATAATGAATGGTCATGGGTCACAATCTACTCATACCATTTAATAATACATTTAATTAATAATGGACATTTTATTTAATTGAAAAAAATTAAACTAAGAAGGTGGTCCAATTTCATATCTTATGCTTGAAAGTCTTACTAGGGTATCAATCCAACCATTTTAATTTAATTAAACCACATAAATTAATTAAACATATCCCCTCTATTTTAAGGGGTGAATAAAACACCTCAAAAGGTAAACCAATTCATAAACAAATGATTATTTTTTTATGTTTAGAAAAAAACCAAAGGGTGGTGGTTCTATGTGAGGTCGTGAATCCTCATCAGTGATTATGAGTCACATGGGTTATATAAACATAGGCCCACACCTTTAAATTATAAAAAAATAATTTATTGAAGTGACACTAGAAAATTCAAACGCACAGAACAAAAGTGCAATAGAAATACAACAATACTTTAAGGGAAAGTCACGAGAACACCTATATTAAACATGTAGTGGATCCATCTTCCGTTATTCACCTATAATATGGGATTGAATGAGAGAAATTGAATAAATTAACCAATTATCTAAAAATAGGGCACATTAACTTTCTTAGATTTAACATTACAAATTTAAATATAAATGAAGAAAGGAATAAAGAGGATTTCAGATATTTCCAATGTCTATATAATTCAATCAACAATGAGAAATTTTGACATCGTATGAAAAACCTGGATTAAATCCTAGGTGATAGAGAAGAGGGAGCTCCAAAAGTTGGGTAAGGTGTTTCATGTGAAATAGAGAATAAAGGGGTGTTAAAAAATTAAGGAGTTAGGGGTGAAATTTTAATTTCACCCATTTTAAAAGGCACGCACTTTGGATAAACGGTTTGGCTAAACAGAGTTCCAATTGTACACACCCAATGCCTAAGTTGAATAAATATTATTGGATATGAGCATGGTTGGGAAAACCATGCACATCTTGTGTGAATCCCCTCTATAGTTTTTTTATAGTTTCTCTCAAGGATATGTAGCCTACAAAAAAACGTCTTATAGGGCCACACAATTGAGCTTCATGGTTACTACTAACCATGCACCAATTGCACGCCTCTACCTATTCCTACAAAAAATAAATCTCTAGTATATGAATGATCCCAACACACTCACAAAAACATACTTAAAATCTTGATAATTTCCATTAGAAGAAAAAATGATTTACACTAAAATTTAAAGGGTTCATACCACATATAAAAATTTGGGACCATATAAACACTCTAAGAGATTTTAGAAGCATCCCATGAAATTTAATTGAATGAGAGATATTAAATCAATGTTTTATTAAGTGGTAAAATAAATTTTAATTCCCTCTAAAACTCATGGAATAAAACATATATAAAGGGTCAAAATAGTAAAGAGAATATGGTTATACCATTTTTATACATGCGAAGGATATTAAGTGCTATAAATTAGTGTTGTTAGAATACAATAATGTTTTTAATGGATTAATGAAGAGTGTTCCAAATAAAGGATATTTGATCATAGATCCAATGAATGGATAAATAGTTGAATAAGGAAGTGTATTAGACCAAAATTTCTTTATAACATAGATAAGAATTAGATAGATCCATCAAATGGATCTGATTTAAATAATGCAAACCATACTGAAGAGAACTGTTAAGAATAATTACATAAAGACATACGATAATAATAAATTAGATAGAGGGAATATCATATAGAGTCAATTAGACAAACATTTCTTATGAAGTTTTCTAGAAAAAGTTATAGATAGGTTTATATTGTGAACATCTTGGTTTTTCAAATATTTGGAGTAATTTTCAAGGTTAACAGACTCTTAATAGAATTATTAAAGACATAAAATATTTTACACTGATTAAGGTGATCTAAAATTAATATGGAGGAATAAAATATCTTTTTTACTATATATTTGAAAATAAGAAGGAAAGAGATGTCAGTTGGGTGTTTAAAAAATTACTAAAAAAGGCTTGTGGCTTAGGGTATAACAATCTACAAAGAAATAGGATATAGTAATGATAGTTGGGTGTATAAAAAACTATGGTATAAGAGATTATTGTTAGGGAGTAGAACCATGTTTTTATTATGGAATGATTACTAGGTTGTAGAACTAGTTTTTGTATGTTCCTTTTTAATCATGTGAATATTAGTAAAATAATCCATGTTGGTGGGAATAACCAATACGGAAAGAAGTAGTTATGTGCAACAAACCATGTAAATATCATGTGTTTATATATATTTATATTTTTTTATATGAATTGTGAGGTTAATGTTTATATTGGAGTGGATTATAACTTTAACATGTTTTCATAAGTTAAGAGATGTTTCCTTAAAAAGTTAAGAAACATTCATGTAAAAGAAAAGGATCACCAATTCAACCCCTCCCCCACTCAGCGATCTTACATTGATCTAGGGAACTTCAATATTATACTCAAAAAACAACTTTTAAAATACCACATGATATTAGGGATTCATGTATCTCGTGATCCGCGTGTCGAGCTACCCATTCCCCTTGATGATCTGGATGTTCACATGATCAAACTTTTTATTGGAAAATATTTATCGACCTTCCAATCAGATTTTGTTGGTAAGGAGGTGGTGGATAAAGGTTCGGGAAGGGGAAGGGGAGAGAAGGAAGATTCATAAGGAGGGTAGGGATGGTGGTTTGGGAAGTGGAAGGAGAGGGTCATGGATCATAGTGATGGGGGTGAAAATGGAAGAGTGATGCGGAAGTGGTTGGGTAGTTCATGCGATGTAGTGTTGGCATTGGTTCGAGCTTGGGGAGACTAGGGAGGTGGCTTGCGATGGATTGGGAGTGAAGATCATGGGCTTCGTGCAGAGGCGGGTTCTGTATTTTGTATCTGGTGTAGAGGGTTTGGATTTAGGAGGTGTGACTTTTTTTGGTGGTCAGTGGTAGGCGTTGCGATAACTTGGATTGGGATGGAAGATGGAGACTCGACATCTAACGGTGGTTGTTCTGCCATCAATGATGGGTTTAGTTTCGGATATAGTGATAATTTGGGGTATTTATAATCTTCAATTAAATTTTTTATTCTTCATTTATTGAATCATCTTAATTTGAAATTTTTTTTACACCACTGTGTTTTTTTTGTTTTACTGCTATTGAATTGATTTGATTACTGGTGGGGACTAAGGCTTGAGTCAGAGATGGTCAAGGAGAAGTGGTGGGTGAAGATAAATGGTGAATCCATTTAGTTGGCATCGGGTAGAGGCTATTAGTGAATCCTTGAGTCACTGTTAGATGGTTGGCAGTGACTCAAGGAGTCACCAATGGTGTTTTTTCCGACGATGGGTCGAAGATGGGGGAAGCGAAGGTGGGTTGGAATTGGTGGTGGGTGAAACAAGGTATTATTCACTATTGGAATTTCCAATGGTTGGTGTAGAATCCAACATTGGTAAATAGAAATGGTGTGTGGAGCTGGAGGTGATGTGGTTTCTGGGGATGGGCTGGAGCAGCGACACTACTTGAAAAACTAATAAAACAACAACAAAAATGTTACAAATAAAAGAATCAAAACAAATTAAAAAATTATAAACATATGGTGTTAATTTATTTAACAAAAAATTAATCAATTAATACAAAATTAAAAATTAAATTATCATTAAAACAATAAAATTCACATTTTAAATTATTAAGTGTCCAAATATGTTAATTACAAATTATTCCACAAATAAATTAAAATAATTTTTAATATATTAAAACATGAATATTTTTGCTCGATAAATATTGAATATTATTGTAATTAAATATTACCATGTATAAAAATATTTAAAAGAAAAAAATTAAAATTTTGAAATTAATTTAATTATTTGACGTAATAAAAACATAATTGAAATTTATTTATTTGAAAATAGAATAAATTATATTGATGAATTAAATAAAAATAAAAGAGAAAGATAATTAAAAATACAGTGAAAATAAATTTAATAGTTAAATATATTGAAAAATGAAAAAATTGATTAATAAAATTGAAATAAAAATAAATAAAGTATAAATAACAAAAAATAATGATATTAAATATATGAAAAAATGATTTTTAAAACACAAATTAAAATAATACCAGAATTAAAATAATAAAAATTAAAAAATTAAATTAAAACTAGAAGAACATATAAAATGAATGTTAGTGCTACATTAAATAATTAATTTTATATTTTTTTAAAAACATTGGATAAAAAAATTAAAAAAATTGAACAACAAAACACTATTTTAACAATTTTAAAATACAAAAAATGTTAATTTTTAAACAAAATAAAAAACGTTAACATTAAAAAGAGAATAAAACGTCCAAATTGATGTGGAAAAAGTAAAGAAATAAAGGGCACATTTGACTCCACTACACTTTACAAACTACAATCTCGAGCAATTCTATACATTTTATTTTTTCACAAAGTCTGTCAAAAACACCAATGAATTTTTTACCCAAGTTCAATTTCACATGCCCTAATTAGATAATTTCATTAACCCCTTGATTTATTGCAATTTTCATGCCTCCTACATGATAAAAACACAGTTCCCTACTTTAACACAAATTCAAATTCCATTTTCAGGTTTACAGACCAGTGATATTTGAGTGTTATAAAAACTATAACAAAAGGAACTACTAGATTTCCCTCTCTCCCAAGTCCGTCAAATGAAGGTTTAACTTCCCACTTCAATGATAAAATTCAAAATATTTTCATATAATTCCATTTTTCCCTTCTTCATTTGGGCTCAATATTCGCCTCATAAAATTGATCCCATTTTCGACAACACCCTTTATTTTATTTTTTCCTTACAAAAATATTTTTCAAAGTACTGTGTATAACACTTATTGAGTTTGGATTAATTTATTAACAGAAATAAACCTAGGGTTCTTGTATTGTATATAGAATATAGGATCCAAATTTCCCATTTTACTCCATATTCAAAATAAGTATATTTATCTGAATTGAATTTTCTCCATAATGTTTTCCATTTCACCAAGGTTAAGATACTAAGTACAAGTTTAAACGTCAAGTTTCCTAGAGTTATAATTTCAATTCCACAAAAATTTAACTTATCACACTTACTTTGATAGATTTAAAATAATATTTACATAAAAAAGGATGAAAACAATCAACAATCAGTCAATTATATCAAATTCAGAATCATTGAATCCCATTAATCTAGAATGAAATATTACCAAGGTCGATTTTTTTTATATGTTTTTTTGTTTTTTGGGTGTTTTTAACTATTGAAAACAACATAATTTATTTATATTTTGCAAGAGAGTTAATTTGGAAACAATATGGGGTTTTCTTGTGTAATCTATGAAGCATATTTAAGCTCAATGAACACCCCTCCCCCACAATTAAAAAATAGCATTGTCCCGAATACCCATTCTCAGAGTGGGGTGCATTTTTTGTAAAAACAATTATTGAATTCATCAAGAACAATTTTGGTAGGGTGTTTCAGGTACAATCAAAAATTTATTTTCCACATAAAAAAAAATTTAATTGTAAATATATATATATATACTTTTAATAATAACAAAAAGGGTTATTTGATGTGTTATCCCTGAAGCATAGTAAAGAGTAGTGAAGGCCCCTCCCCCAAACATAAAAAACAACATTATCGCTAATGATGATTATAATTGTTGGAGGACTTTTAATTCAAAACAACTATTAAATTCAGTAAAAATAGTTTTGGGAAGGGGCTTCAAGAAAATTTAAAAATTTATTTTCCATATAAAAAAACAAAAAAGTAAAGAAAACATATACAAAAGAAACCACAAGCTACCACAAAACAAGAAAGAAAAAAATATTGTTCACCAAAAATATTCATGCATCAGATGATTTAATGAATGATTTTCAAATGAGAAGAAAAAATTAAGGTAAAAAATCATATTAAAATAAATGAAACAAGTGGAAGTACTAAAAATAAATTTAAATGAGTGAAACTTATACTCCTTAAATATATAGAATCTTTTTTCAATGTTGAATAGATAAATTGTAATATCCCTTATAGTAATTAATCAATTATCAAGTTAAAAAGTAGAAATACCTAAAAAATGAACAGAATGACATGAAGATGCCAAATTTAATAGAACAATTGAAATTAACTAGAATTTGGGTTTATGGAAGTATTATCCACTAATTTTCAACTAGCAACTTCCTTCTGGAATGGATGTTTCAAATGAGGCTTCCACTGGAAAGAAATTCTCAAAACCAATAGAGACCACCTTCATCTCATGAAAATTGGTATCTAGAAAATAAGCATCCATAAATCAATAGAAAAATAATGTTAATGAAAATCCTAGTAAAAAAGGTTCAAAAAATCATAGAGACACACAACTGAGTATTGGGAATTAATTTAAATAGAATTTTAAAACTGAAAATAACATGGGTTTCATCGCATACATTGCTAGGTTTAAAGTCCCCAGATAGAAATCATACTATAATGTATTATAATAATGATCTTTCAATGGGTAATATTCATCATTACTTGATCCCACTTTTTTCTTCTTGAAAATATTTTATGTTCACACAACACCTCATTCAACTTAGTAGCTTGAATAAGTATTATAAACAATTCCCAAATGGAAGCACTAAGTATCCTTCCCCCTGTAGATCCAAACCCCAAAATTTCACTCATATAATGAGTTAAAATAGGAAACAAATTAGGAGGTTACACAAGGTGGCCATTCTCAATCCAAATGGTCTCCATTATAGTCTCTCCCACACTTATTTCATTAAAATGTTCAGAAAGTGAAATGGAAATTTCTGTAGTTGGTTTACTGTCATCAACAAGATGAATTATATAAGAATAAACCCTAGGTGAATTTGTGGGATAATCATAAAATTTTACTATGATTATTTCAAACTAATGTTAAAAAAGTTCATCATCCAATTGGTGAAAATTAGTTGGGGAAGACCTGGTGTCCATATTCTTCAAAAAGTCTAGAATCTTGTTGAGCTTGATATTAACATATCCAAAAAAAACTCACCATAAAATTCATGATGAACATGGATGACTCCACACTTATCCTCATATATAACACTAACTTTTAGGCAAAAAATTAAAATCTACAAAATAACTTTACACAAGTGTGACAGAATAGAATCCAGAATCAAGGTCGTGAACATCGCTGAGTTGAAAATTTTGAAAGGTTTGAGAAAAACTATCAGAAATATATCAGGGTATGGGAAGGAACACCTCATGGTTTTGAGAAATGAATTTACTAATTTGATTTTTAATTCTAAACAATATTTTTAACATTTGTGTGGATTTAGACTTAATAAAATTAATTTGAAAATGTTCATTGACAAATTTATTGATTATATAATCAAAGGGATGATGATTTATCTTATAATCATATCTCGAAAACCTCATTATGAACATAAATCAAATTATAGGTCACCTCAAGTAGAGACTCTTTATATAGTTAAAATTACTCTTGATACTCACCAATATTGGGGGTCATCTTACCCATTGATACAACAATCACAACCCTAGTGGTGGACAAGAATAGCCTACTAAGAAAGAGAGGAACAATGTTGTCACATTCCATGTGTATAATTTTGAAGTCAATGGGAAAGTTAAGTTTCCCTATATCAAATAACAAATTATCCACCCACCCATAAGGGTAAGAAAGTGACCTGTTATCTAGGTGTAGAGTAACTGAAGCTAGTTTTAGTTCCCTAAGGCCTAGCTATTTGAATAGGGGATTAGAAAAAATATTGATGCTATATCCCAGAATAAAAAAACACCTAATATTCTGAATTTTAACAATTATAAAAGAAATGAACATAATATTGGGTCTTTTAGTTTTGGGGGAATAGTTTTTTAACTATAGAACTACACTCCTCATTCAAACTCATTATTGATCTCTCACCCAAATCCATCTTTTTAGATAATAACATCTTATGAAATTTTAGGTATGAATGGATTTTGATAAAATCTTTAAAAAAGGTAATTTTTAAATTAAAATTCCTAATCATCTGATGAAATTTGAGGTAATCAGGTTCACTTTTATTTTTTATCCTTTTTGGAAAATGGAGCGGAGGAGGGTAGTTCTTCAACATAGGTGGGTTACTCCCCTTATCCTCAAACCTCACCTTATTCTTTCCCTCTTATTAATTCCCACATCATTTTACTTTGTTCTTGGGATTTTTTATGAATTTTCAACACTTTTCTTAGTTTCTTTAGGACTTTCTATATTTCCATATTTGGGATTTTCCACCTATTTAGTTTTTATTTGAGCTTGAACGTCAATTTCTTCTGGACTAGATTATTTCCTAACTAGTTGTTTATTTATATGGATTGACCAGGTTTTTTTCCTCCATGATATTTTCTCTTGGGTTCGACTAAGTAACATTGGGTAGTTTCTCCTTGTCTCTTCCTTAAAAATTCCATGCCATTTGGCCAATTCGAATTTCCAAACTATGAGAATCTGTATCCTTTTTCAAATAACCAATTTCACGTAGCATTATATTCATCATTTCCTTATGTTTCCATTGATAATTTGGAGAATCAGATCCATATATATTTGAATTATATATTATGGACTATGACTGGTTAGGGAAGTGGACTGTTTTATCATCCCATGTTCTTTCCATGGCAGGTTGGGGTGATTTTTGTATCCTGAATTATACTAATTAGAGAAGGGATGATGGACACCCTAATTTCTAGACCCAATATCCAAAATTTGTGTACTCTTATCAGATTAGATAGGGAGTTTAAATTTGGAACAACATATTTGATTATGACTAAACAGCCCACAGCGACAACAATGCTCTCTAAGAACACTATCATCAACAAAAGTAGCATGAGGGTTAGGTTCATCCCTATGAATGGTTCTTTTCTTAGTGCACCTTTCTGGAGAATTTTGGGTTATTTTATCAAACAATTGTTTAATTTTATCAGCATTATAACCAGAGAAGTCACCCCCACAAGATTGGTCCACTAGGTTTTGGTTTTGAGGGGTGAGGGCATTGTAAAAAGTTTCCATGAACAGATGGGGAGCTAACTGGTGATTGGGACTCTATCTCAAACTACTTTTGTATCTATCACATCCATATTGAAAAATATATCCCTCATCATAAAAAATATAGTGTCCTTATGCCTATCCCTAATGGTGGCGTTCCTAGGGTAATATTTGGAACAAGGTAATTGAAAACCTCATCATATGTTTGAAATATTTCCATATATATAATTTGAAACCAATTCCTAGACCTCCCCTTAAGATAGAATAGAAACAAACTCAACCACAACTCTTCTTCACTCAAATATCATAGAGGTAATTGATATATATAACCATAAAAAATTCTAATGAATTATAGTGAATCCTCTACTATGAGACCATTTAAAGTAGGGAGTTGGGGAGATGAGATTTTTTGATCTCATAGTTTGTAGACCTATGACATAATATGATGTAAGATAGATTTTGTGACACATGAGGAGCTTTGAACTCCCTAAGACTAGGTCTCTCTTGGTAAGGAACTAGAGGTTGTGGAACATTCATGGATTGATTTTTTATCTCTTTCTAATTCTATGTTTTACAAATGTTCCATTCCTGAATTTTTTTCTAAGAATAAAGAGTGTTGAATACTTTCTTGAATTATAGATACAAGTTCTAAATTAGAGGTTCTTGAGTGTATGTAGTTTTTGAAATTTCTGAGAGTCTTTTTTAGGATGATTTTATTTTTTTTGTATTTTCTAGTGTTTTATAATTTATATTTTTTTTAGTTTTTTATAAATTTATTTTAATTGGTATCATGTGCCTTCCCCTATAAGGATACCAAAATTTGATCGTAAGGTAATTAGACTCATGAAAATTTCAAATTTATAAAACCTAAGTACAAATCATATATTGGTAAGAATGGTTTCAAACCATAGGGAAAGAATAATGTTTTTCAGAACAAAAAAAACAAAAAAAAGGAAAAAAACAATAAAAAACAAAAAGTTACAGTGAAATGGTGAAAATGAGGGTGGAATGGATTGGTGCTGGAGTGCAGTGAAAAAAATTGTAGGTAGAGAGAGAGAAAATCAATTGATGATATTAGGGGGATCAAGTTGCCATAAATTGAACAAAATATTTTCTATTCATACTCAAATTAACTACAATTAAATTATTACTAAGAAATATGGCATTGATCCACTGAGAACTCACTTCAGTAGATCAACATAGCTCTTCGATATTTCCTTAGAAATGATTTTTCAATCATTAATTATTAATAGAAATGATTTACAATGGAAAATAGAACATTAAAATTTTCCATTTTTAGAACATTGGTTAAAATTCAAAGGAATAGTGTAAGATATCATCACCTATTTGTACGTAGAATAGCGAAGAAAATGATGCTCATAAAGAATGAAATGATATCTCTTATCCTAAAGTTATCCATTGAAATTTCCGAAATTAAGACTAGATCATAATAATAATTACAAAACATAACAATATGATTCCCCCATAAGATTTAACTACACATGCTAAGAATAAAACCAATGGTAAAAAGAACAATAATAAAGAGAATAGAAAACATCTCTTCTGAGAATAATTCCTTCCTTAAGCTCATACTCAGATTCTTTTCTTTAGATCGGTTTTTTGTATATGTTCTCTATCCTCTTTAGTGAATGGAGATGGTGGAATAGATGATCGAGTGATTAGTATATGGATAGTATAATATCCTAGAATGACCCATGAGAGTGATGATGTGTCTTGAGCCTCCTCCCCTCAAAAAAGCTATCTAATTTATACTTATCATCATTTTTAGTGCTCTATAATGACTTTCATATGATCTTGCAGGCCTCTATGTGGCACATACAGTGTGCTACTTATTCCTCCACTATAAGAAGAACACAAAATCCTCCAACAGGGTAATCAACCCCTGAGCCATGATTTGATAAACAATGTCACTCCCAAATATTTTCTATGTGGGATGTTCAATGTCCATGATCACCTAGTGAGAACATAAAATCTCCCATGATATCATCTATAAAATTTTTCCTAATTCAATCAAACAAAAAGAGAAAAAATGTCAAAATGGAAAATAATTAAGATATGATGAAATAAAATATTACTTAATTAAATATTATTTTTATGAATATATATATTTCAAAATTTATTACAATATTTATGTACTTAATATTATAAATAAATAAATATATATATATATATATATATATATATTAATATTACTTTTAAATAAAACTTATTAATTTGTATAAGCCTATTATAATTATTACTAAAAAATACATATATATATATATATATTATATACTTAATTATATTTATTTTATTATTATAATTTTTATATTAATTATATTAATTATAATATATGTAATTATTATTATTTATCATTATGTCATGTAAAATATATATATAAGGGAAAAAAGAGAATATAAAGGGGGAATTTCACAAATAGAAGAAGTGGATAGATGGGGAATTCATAAGGGGGAAGGGGATGTAAATTTGGGAAGGGGAGGGGAGGGTTGTGGTTATCAGAGGTGGGGGTATGGACAGAGGAACACAGTGATAGTGGTTAGATGATTTTTATGAGGTGGTACAAGCTTCAGTTCGAGATCATAGATGCTAGGTTGATGATAAGTGATGGTTCAAGGGAGGTGGCCATGGGTTTGAGATAACGTCGAGCTTAATATTTAAGATCTATATTGAAGGGTTTGGAATATGAAGGTGTGTCTTATTACAGTGGCCGATGGTGGGTGTTACGGTGGCTCATATCAGGGTGGAAGATGATGACTCAACATCCGATGGTGGTTGTACAACCTTCAACAATGGTTTTAGGTTTAGATCTGGTATTGGTGATGAGTCAAGGAGAAACAGTGAGTGAAGATGAATGGTTACTACCTTGAGTCAACTTCAGGTTGAGGTTGGCAGTTACTCCTTGAGTCACTGTTAGATGGATGACAGTGTCTCAAGGAGTAACTGTTGGTGTTTTTTTTATGATGGTCGGTCAAAGATGGGGGAAGAAATAGTGGGATGGACCGGGTGGTGGGTGAAACAGGGGATGAGTTACCATTCGAAGTTCCAACAGTGGGTGCAAGGGCCATCGTTGGAAAATTCTAACAGTGGGTGGAGTTAGTGGTGACTTGGTTTCTGGCGGTGGGTTTGAGCAGCGAGAGTATTTAAAAAACAAATAAAACAACAATAAAAACCTACAAATAAAATAAAAAATGAATTTAAAAATTAAAAATTAATGCAGTTAATTAATTTAATTAAAAATTAACCGATTAACATAAAAATAAAAATGAAATTTAAAATAAAACATTAAAATTAACATTTTAAATTATTAAGTACCTAAATATATTAATTACAAATTATTCACTAAATAAATTAATTCAATTATGAAAATATTAAAACATTAAAATTTTCATATGATAAAAATTGAAATATATTATAATTAAATATTACTTAGTATAGAAAAATTTAAAAGAAAATAATTAGATTTTTAAAATTAATTTAATTATTTAAAGTAACAAAATCAAATTTTAAATTTATTTATTTTCAAATTGAATATATTTAATTGAAAAATTAATGAAACATAGAAGAAAATCAAATTAATTAGAAAAGGAATGAAGAAAATTTAATTTTTAAATAAAAAGAATATTAAAAAGAATGAGATTAAAAAAATTGAAATAAATTTAAAATAAATATTAAATAAAATAAAATAATTATATTAAATAAATTAAAAAATGATTTTTAAAACAAGAAATTGAATATTAAATGAATAAAAAGAATAAAAAATTAAATAATAAAAATTAAAACAAAAATAACATCATAAAAAATATAAGTTAATGCAACATTAATTAATTAATTTTAAATTATTTATAAACATCTTAAGATAAAAACTAAAATAAAAAAACAAATAGAAATACTCTTTTAACAATTTTTTTAAAAAAAGTAATTGTTAAATAAAATTCATGATTTTAAGAATATAAATAGAATAAAAGGAGAAAATTGATGTAGTTAAAGTAATGAAATAAAGGCCAAATCATATATCATATCCACTAAATCTTATAGAGATGCATAATTATAACAAGGCATTCCCTTTCTAATTTATTTTATATTCAAACCCTATAATTATTAATAAAAAAATTCTAAATTATGGTATAATATTATAGATAGAGAAACATTAGAGGAAATATAATAATGGGTCAAGATAATCTCGATGATAAACCAATATTTTAAAAGGGCCTTCTCGGAGTAGCTTAACCCCACCACTTCCCCTGAACCATTTATTAATATTATAATTTCATGTAAAAATGGTGTTCAAGGATAAAAATATATTCTATGTGTAATTCGAAGATAAAATATTTGGGGAGGCCATTCTAGATGTGATTTGTCTTGAGAGTTTAAATGAAATACTCAAGCATGAAAGGTTAGAAACCTAGATTATTAATGTATACATGAGGTAAATTTTTATAATCCTTGTATCCAATAATTGATTTTTTATGTTAATTAAAGTTGAATGTTATTTATGATTTCTATAGGAGTTTTCATCATTACTATGTCAAGGAAAAACCTTGTGAAGAAAAATTTGGACCCATTAGTCCTCATATCACTTCTACAAAAAAACCAATGGGAGAAGTTGAAATTAAAAAAATAGAACTAGTAACCACAAAATTTTAACCAAAAATAACCGATGATAGGGTATTCTTAATACCTAAAATGAAGAGGTAAAAGTCTATAATCTACTCATATAAACAATATTTACAATTTTTTCATTACTTATTCTATTTTTTAATGTAATTAATGAATTATCATTATAATCAATTTGTGTACTCCAATTATTTTTATATCCAAAGAATGTATTTTCTAAAAATAGACCACACATGATGTCCATTATCAATTTTTAATACAATATATTTAATATTTTAAAAATTAACTTCAAATTATATACTTTATATTATGTTTTAATGATATATTTTTTATAATAGAGAGGTGTTTATTTCTAATCAAAATCATCATACGAGGAAAACCATTATTCCAAAAGAGCCTATAGAATACTTTAACTAGATAAGTATTAGGGTGTATATAATAATATTTTAGAACAAAAAACATATCAAAACAAATTCTTAATTTTCATCAATGTTTCTATGATGTCTAAAACAAAACAATGAAAATGATTATGGTTATTACATTTATAAATTTATGAAATATACTATATTCTATCAACAAACAAGTATCCCCAAAGTGGTATTTTCAAAGGTAATTATAATTTCATTTAAATTATTTATTTATAAATTTTTCTCTATATTTTTCGAGTACTACCAGGATTTTCTGCACTAAATGTATTCAAAAGGCAAATTATATTTATTTATAAACGATTTTCTTACTTACATAGTGTTAGAAAGATTATAAATATCATGATTATGTGATTTTCTATCACATATTTAATTCACTACTTCATAGAGATAATGAATACTTGGTTTATCAACTATTTATTTAAGAAAAACCCATTTATTGATTTACAAAATTTTGGAATAGATTCCACATATATTCAAATGGATTTTTTAAGGCTAAAATCACCCCCCATAAAAATCCCACATCATGAGGTGTCATGAAGTGGTATCCTTAATGGGGAATGGTTTTATCCTTAAATTCTCGATGAAGGTTCTAATATATATGGTGAACTCAAGTACTAATTAATGTTTTCTCTAGGGAAATATTTATTTATTATTGTATTATTTAAAATTTTTAGGGATTCAATGAATTCCATTTTGGGTCTAAGACCATTTAAAAAAACAATTGTGAGAAAACATCATGTTTTAACGATACAAAAGAAAGTTTGGAATTTACTACAATAAGTTATTTTGATATTAAACTATCATTTGTATGAATTTATTCCTATTACCTTTGTGTTACTTGTGTACATTTTTTTCTACTCCCTTCACAATTTTCCAAATCTATTTGAGGATACCCATTCTCCTTGATGTAATATTTTAGTTCACAACGTGAATTACATTCTCAAAACTGACCGAACATGCCCAGATTGACATCATACTTTAAAAAAAATGATCTAAGATTTATTTTTTACTTATATGAATTAACTACCTGACAATATACTACACAGTCTTATCAGTTTGACTAAAAGTTCATGTTTTCATTTCAAATCAACATTTTAGTTCAAAATGAGTATAATATTCTCAAAACATAAAAAACGCTCTATTATTATTTTGACACTTTAAAAAAATGATTTTTGATTTATTTTTTATGGGTAGGAATCAACTACACATTAATCTAATATATGGTGAGTTTGGTATGATACAATGTATGTTTATTTAGTATAAAAATATCATTTTATTTAACAACATGTGTCACAAAGTCAAAAAATAGTAAACATGATCAAATTGTCTTGATACTTTAAGAAAATTATTTACGATTACTTTATGATATGTAACAATTAAATTTACAATAATTTGCTACATGGTGCGACTAATATGACTAAAAGTGTCTGTTTTCAATATGAAATCCGATTTGTTTCTTACAGTATGTCTCACATAGTCAGAATTAGGAAAACATGAACAAATTATTTTAAAAAATTAGTAAAAAAGTATATGATTCATTTTTTGATATGTAGAAATCAACCAAACATGAATATTACACACAGTGTGTCTTGATTGACTATATGTGAATAATTTCAGTTTAAAAGTTACATTTTGGTCTAAAAAGGGAATTGCATTCTCAAACTAAACAAATAAACTCGTATTGTATTGATACATAAAGAAAATTATTTGTGATTCATTTTTGACATGTAATAATTATCCTCAAGTTAATTTGACATAAAATGTGTTCAATATGACCAAAATTAAGTGTTTTCATTTTAAAATGACATTTTAGTTGAAAAAGTGCATCACATACTCAAAACTAAGTAAAATGATATTATTTTCTTGATATTTTAGGAAAAATATTAATAATTTATTTGTAATGTGTATGAATTTAATTGAAGTCAAACTGATATATGGTGTGGAAAGTATTTCTAAAATTAGATGTTTTTATTTAAAAGTGACATTTTAGTTCAAAACACAAGTCACATACTCAAAACTAATAAAAAATGATTGTATTATCTGGATAATTTATAAAAATGATCGATAATTCATTTTGAGCATTTAAAAATCAATCGAACATATATCCAATAATAATTGTGGAAGATATGACTCAAAGTTCATGTTTTCAGTATAAAAGTGACATTTTAGTTCAAAACACACACCACATACTCCAAAATAAGAGGAAAAACTAAGATTATCTTGATAATTTAGAAAAATATTGATCTTTCATTTGGTATATGTAGTAATTAATCAAATTTCAATATGATACATGGTATAGTCGGTAAGACTAAAAGTGTGAGTTTTCATTTAAATGTGACATTATTATTCAAAAAATTTTCCACATACTCAAACTAAAAAATTATATTATTTTGATACATTATAAAAAACATCCATAATTTATTTTTGACATGTATAAATCAACATATTATAAAATCAACACATAGCGTGGCTGATATGACTGAAAGTGTGTGTTTCCATTTAAAAATGACATTTTAGTTCAAAAAAAATGTCACATATTCAACAACAATAAAAACACTCTCATTGACTTGATACTTTAGGAAAGTGATTCATGATTCATTTGTGGCATGTAGATATCAATTTTATATCAATCCAACACAAAATGTGACTGGTATGACTCAAAGTACATATTTTCAGTATAAAAGTAACATTTTAGCTCATAACACATGTCACATTGTCAAAATGAGAAAACATGGTAGAATTATCTTGATACTTTAGAAAAATGATCCATTATTAATTTTTTTCATTTAGGAATCAACCAAACATCATCTGATACATGGTATGGCTCAGTATAAAAGTATCATTTTTTACACAACATGCATCACATAGTCATAACTAAGAGAACATGCTTGGATTATCTTGATAATTTATTAAATTTATCTTTGATTAATATGTGATCAGTTTGAATCAACCTTACATAAATTTGGAACATGGTGTATCTTTATTGATTGAAAGTTCACGTTTTCAGTTATAGAGTTATATTTTAGCCTAAAATGTATATCGCATAATCCAAAATAAGAAAATGTTCATGGATTGTATTAATAATTTAAAAGGAATACATGATTCAATTTTGATGTGTATGGATTAAACATAAGTCAATTTTATATATAGTGTACCTAGTATGACAGATAGTATGTTTTTTTTATTTAAAATGACATTTTATTTCAAAACATGTGTCACATACTCAAAATAAAATAAACACACAAAAATTATATTCATATTTTAGGAAAAATATCTATAATTAATTTTTGATGTGTAGGAATTAAGCTCTCATCAATTTGACAAACTATGTGCCCAATATAACTTAAAGTGTTTATTTTCATTTAATAGTGAAATTTTGGTTAAAAATATTTTCACATTTTTAAAACCAAGGAAACAAACTCAAATTGTCTTGATACTTTATCACAATGATCCATACTTCATTTTTTGTATAGAAATAAATTGAAAGTCAATATGTCACAAACTGAAATGTGTCAACCCTGAACCAAACACCCGATCCAACCTCTTTAAAGGCCCAAAGGGTGATCCCAATCCCCATGAGTAGGGAAAAAGTTCTTGGGCATCAAGAACTAATTTTAGGAATGGTTTCACCAAAAAATATAAAACCAAGGGAGTAAATAAAGGCATATATAAAATAGATTCGATATGCCAAAAAAGATTCAAATAACAGAATACAAAAGCATATAAGGAAAAACCTGCATTAAACCAAAATTGGAAAACAAGAACCCAAAAGTAAATAAAACCCACCTTGATGAGATACATGGGTAAATATCCCACCATATCATCACCAAGATCCCACATATCACTAAAATAATCATTTTCACCTCTAAGAGGTGCCTTTCCTTTACCTATATCAGATAAAACAAGATCCACACACACCCAATGGTCTATGAAGAGTGTGATAAAACTATCCTAGTAGGGTCTCACAAAGTTTTTCATTAGAATTATTTATAATATGAACTATTTATGTTGATTTAAAATTAAAATAATCAATGAAATACCATTTTCATAGTTTTTATAAAAACTGGAAACACCCACTATTTTCAAAAAACATTATAAAATTATTTTCAAATATCTTAGATTTAAAAACACTAATAAATAAACCAATTTTCAAAGAATATTTCATGAATCCATTACCTTTCAGAGCATTCAAATCACAATAAATCATTTCAAACATTGTAAATTTACCAAGAATGAACAAACAACCATTTCACAAAGTGTGGAAACACGGAAATGAAATCCTAGTGTGTTATATGTCTAGCCTAGATTGGACCCTCACATAATATCAAAGATCAAAGGACACATATTTCACACATTATGGTAGGAAAACTGGAATATGGGTAATATTCCACTCATGTATACATCTCCCAACATCAAAAATTGTTTGGTTAGTGTTTTAGTTAGGTATCTAAGCTAGAAAAACATATCATTCCTAGAATTATTCTACCAATTCGATCCCCCTTCTAAGTACCCTAGGATCAGATGTTCCATAATCTATAATTGTGACTTTCACTAATAATTTCAAATTTATTTTTACTTTACACCTCCTATATTGGGTAGAATTCCAATTTCACAATTCAAACCAATTTCATGCTTTGAATCCAAAAATTCATTTAAAAAACAAAGGTAGAGAAATATATTTTATAAAAGGTAAATAAAATCATAAAATTTCAAGAAATATATATCATTTTTGAAAAAATTTATGAAAATGAAATTTTGTAATGAGAAAGCTTGCTTAGTACATAACATTATGACTTTATATGAAACCATCTACCTCAAAACACATGGTTTTTAAACACTCGCATAGAATCCAAAAGACAAGAGTATAAAAGGGGTCTTGTAAACAATTAATATACCTAAAATAAGAATTTAAAATAAAGAATATCAAATTCAACACTTCATAGAACAACAGAAATGAGATGAATCACATACCACATCTTTTCCTGAATAGCACACCACCTGAGATAAATATCTAGAAACAATTATCCAATTTCATAAAGGATACCTAATAAACCCAATTAAAAACTTATATTCAATGACTTTAAATGGTTTTAATATCCCTTGGTCAAGAGGAACATGAATAAGAAGAGGATATAAGACCAATGTAGGGCTACAATTACCAAAATAGGATAGTGAATTTGATCGACACATTGATCCACTAAGGATTCAATTTATAAAATCATAATTCATAAAGGAAGGTCTCTTAGGTTATTATTGATCAATGTGAGGTTAAGGAAGAATAAAAAATATCAAAATCGAGGTTTTATGGTGAAATTATGACATTCCCAATAATTTATATTACCCAAGTGGCATCACTGGCTAGTCGCTGGCCCTCTACGAGTAGTTGTCACATTTAGAATTGTTGAATTTTGTTTTTTCCACTGAATGTTTAGTGGATGAACACCAACATTAAAATGGACCTCTAGTATCCTGAGTTATCTTAAGATAGTTCACAGGGTGGTCGGGCTCCTACTAGCAAGCTAGCAGACTGCCTGAAGCTTTTTTATCTATAGGTGTGGGTCTACACTCTCACACATCCCCCAATACACCTAACAAAACCTCAAAGAAAAAATAAACAACCAGATTTAAATGAGATACAGTTTAAAATTTAATATATAGATGATAAAATTTGAAAATAATATCAGGTTGTGACACAATATGATACACAATGCAGCCAGTATGACTCAACGTGCATGTTTTTAGTATAAAAGTGATAATTCAGTTCAAAACAATTATCACATAGAAAAAACTGAGAAAATGCACTCATATTTTATTCACAATATATATATATATATATAATTCATTTGTGATGTTTATAAATTAACCCCACATTACTCTATAACATGGCATTCCGGTTATGACTAAAATTGTATGTTTTCAGTTAAAAAGTGACATTTTTGTCTAAAATAAGTGTCACGCACAAAAAAAGACAATGTTTTAGGATTTACTTAATACTTTAGAAATATTATCCATGATTCATTTTCTATATTAATAAGTTAATCCTATATTAATTCAACACATAGTGTGGTTGATATGATTGAAATTAAGTTTTTTCATTTAAAAGTGATATTTTAGCTTAAAACATGAATCACATACTTAAAACTAATAAAATTCACAAATAATATATTAATTATTTAATAAAAAGGTATAATATTTATTTTTTATAGAGCAATTTACTACACATCAATCTGACACATGATGTGTCCATATTTGAAGGGCATGTTTTCAGTATAAAAGAATAGTTTTAAGCCAAACACATGTCAGACACTCAAAATTGAGAAAACGCACTCAAATTTTTTTTATAATTTTATACAGTGATAATTTATTTATTCATGATGTATAGGAATGTAAAATATGTCATTCTGACACATAGTGTAACCGGTATGGATTAATGTGTGTGTTTTTTTGTATATAAGTAACATTTTGGCTTGGGTTGTTCTTCATTGTTTTAATTGGGGGAATTTATTTTAGTTAATGTTTCTTTTATTTAATTACTATGATTTTTATTTGTGTGATTATATCATTTAAATTTAATTCCCATATTTTTATTAGTTTAAGGATTACCAATAAGTGTGGGTAACGTAGTGAGAGTGGAAGTTTATACATGGCACCGAGAATCTATACATTTTAACTTAGTATTTGAATTGTGAGTGTGAGTAAAAAAAGAGTTGAACTTACGCTAAGAAAACTAGATATAACATTATTTTCTATGGTGGGGGTGGTGTATATAATTTACACCTTGAGCATATGTAATTGATTACCACACTAGTTTTGACATAAAAAACATAAACTAAAACACACCCAAACTCAGTGATATAGTGACAAAACATACACCACCAAAGTGAAAAATCATCATTCTTAATCAAGGTATATAGTAAATCATAAGGATATACATCCTCATTTGGAAGGATTATAGATATCTTTAGAGAGTATCACTAAGTAAGAAGTGGGGGTTGTTCATTACATTATCATGTCTAGTAGGTAAATATAGGTAAGTTGTGTTGAATTCCATTTCTCCTCCAAGTATAAATGAGAAATATAGTTATTAATTATAGGTTAGGTGATTTATATTATACTATTCCTCTTATCCCATATATCCTAGAAATATATTAACTTCAACACTTTATTTTATTCCTTTTATTATAAATTCTATAAAAAAATACTCATAATCCAACACCTATCATTGTAGAGAAAAGACACGGTACTCAATTGGGATTATGCTGCACTAATATCATGCACTTATAGTGAGTGTGTAGTGTAACCTACACATTTACACCAAGAACTTTTGTAACCATTTATGGGGATATATTCTTGAGTTAAATATGTTTTTGGGAAGAAAACAATTATTGTAGGAAAAAACAAATGTCAATAAAAAATACAAAAAAATATAAGATATTTCACTATCACATTTAAATTAGATATATTCATGTTGATAATAATATTTTTTAATAATTCACTAGGACTAATGTTATTCAATGGTTATACTTACTTTTATAGAATATGGATATTATTGAGTGGAAATATCTATAAGAGAATATTTATATCTTATGTGGTATCTTTAGACATTCATTTTAGCATTTTGATAGATCAAGGATGAAGAAAATGCCACATGCCAAGACCATAGTGCATGAAATATATTTGGAAGTGTATGTTTAGAGAAAATGAGGAGGAGGAGAGGCCACATTGAAGGTGGATAGTTGTTTAAAGATCAAATAACACTTGAAGAGGATCTATACAATTCATCAGTATAATTAACTCACATTCATAACGTTTATATTATTAAGGATGAAGAGAACTGTCTTTTACATTTTATTAGACATGGGGGATCCAAGGGTAAGTTATAGTATTTTAGTTTGAATTTTATACCATATTCTAGAGGCTAAAGACTAGTAGTTATAGTCTAAAGGTGGTACAATGGGGATATTATACCCTTTGTATCAGCAAAAAATATATTGTAATAAATAATAAATAAAGAGTGTATAAATATAATAATAGTAACTAATAATCAATAACAACTAACAATCATTAATCATCCATGCACATGATACATTGTACAAGCAACTGATATACAATAGGTAATATAATAAGCATGGATAATTTGAAAAATAAATAAATAATAAAAACTCCATCATTATAAGGTGGCCCGATTACATTCTCAGTGTCTACTCCCATGATTTCATGTCCTGTACTATTCTAAAATGAGAACAAAACCTAACACAGTCCGTGATCCAAGTCCTATAACCAAAAGTTCTGTTCGGGTACCAAACGGTGGTTAGAATAGGGTCTGTTTAAAACTCAGTAGTCCAACAACAATGATTTATAATGAAATCTAGTCCTTGAATATAAAATAAATTAGTGTGTAGGTATAACAATATGAAGTGAATAAATAAATCTAAATAAGTCGGGATCAGGTTCCTCATGGACACCTATCCAACCATACCCACTTCGACATAAGCCATAAGATCTCTAAATATGTTTCATCATATATATAAATGTGTATATATATGTATGTTATTATATATATGTATTATATATGTGATAAAATATATATATATATATATATGTGTGTGTGTAATATTATCTAGGTTCCGAGACTTAACTAAAGTTTCCTTGTATAATCATAAGAGTCTCATAGATTAATAAGGTCCGTTATGCCTAGATATCATAAATAATATAGGAAACCATGTCATGTATTATGAGTAATAATGAAAATCTTTATGCTTATCATATTAATTGATGGGGTGCAGAATGTCATACCCAACAACCCAAGTGGTGTGAATCACTATTTACAATATCCTTGAACAAGGGGGTTTGAAATTCCACGTCCACATCCCAAACTAATATCCCTCGGTAATAATCTAGTATAAGGTAACCCCACTTTCCCTATGAGACCTTATCATATGCATTCTTTAAAGAGGAACCTAGTATTAATCAAGGCGTAGTGGGCCTTCATTATAATAGTTCATTTAATAATATAAAAATTCTTGTGACACCATCCATGCCATAATATAAATCAAGGAAATGAGTACATACCTATCCATTATTAATTAAGACTATATAATTAAATCATTCCATTTATAACAAACAATAGGACCAAGGGAAACATCCATGCTATAACATAATTCATCACAAATTTAAATTGTAACATTATATGTTCCCAAGATTTCTATTCAGTAATAATAAAATGACACACCTTAGGAGGGTTTTCAGTTGAATAGGCAATGCGTGATAGTAAAAATAAGTTATATAAATCTCATATTTAGTTTTAATCACTTTTTAAATAAGTCATAATTCATAACTCATTACGGGTCAATTATATATACCCTATCATACTTTAACACATTTATTTATCAACATTAAACCAATGACCATTTTTGAAACATAAAGGGAACACCAAAATGGGTTTCCCAAATTGAGGTCACAACCCTCAAACCAAGATTCTGGGTCTAGAGAACATCAAGGGAAAGGTCTAGGAATTTAATTTAATTCATTTTATAATTAAGGATAAATGCATGGAAATTATAGTGTGTACCACAAAAAAAAATATTATATAAATATTGAACACTAAATGGAAATGCATATAGAACACTAACATCATTCTTATATTCTTTACTCATTCATTATCGGTCTTTGATTTGATCCAAAATGAGAGAAATCAGAGGAATCATCTAACAACCTACAAATAGGGAAAACTAGATCACTCATGAATGACATCTGATAGAGTGAGATAAAAAAGAAAAGAATAAATAGGAGTGTTATCCTTACCAAGAGGATTCCAATTCATCTAACAGTGGTAAAATCAGATCAATAATGGAGGAGATCTACCCCTAAAAGAGAGAGGAGGAGGAGGATCATGTGGAAGAAACTTTTAAAGAAGTGGGAAAGGAAAAAAGGGTGAAAATACTTTATAGAATGTAGAGGATAAATGTTCATTTTTCCTTCTAATGAACAACATGGTTTGGATACATGATTTTTTCAAAACTATATGCCAAAAGTGTGGAACCACAACCTAAGTGGCTCTAATAGTATAGGCTAGGTGAATGATTTTTCTAACCATGAACACCCCATGAAGTTTAGATCTAAAATTTTCCATATATGACTCACATGGACCAGTGACCTCATGTTCACTGTTTGGATAATTGTGTGAAAACCTGCAAGACCTGCATGATTGAGGGTCACTATAAGCATTAACTATGTTCTAATCGTGTGCCTCTCTTTAGCTTCCCCAAAACCAGGTTTTTGTATCCCAATGCTCTGAAAACTAAACATAAAACCTATTACACCTATGGGGATTTAAAATTCATCTAAAAACAAAACATTTACATGTTCCAACTATTTAGATCATGTTGTGAATCTTGGTTTTAAATATATAACTTTCACAAAAAAAACTCAAATTCAATTGGAATTCTCAACCTGTTAAAAAATACAGGATGTTACAATCACCCTATATCATAACTTATCATTCCCAAGAATCCTTAGGGAACAAAAAAATCATCTAGCATACTTGGGTTATTAAATTTTCAATCAAACGGCTACATTGTATTTCCCTTTCCCAATGCACCTATAGGTGCTACATTAAACATGTGGTATGTGAGCCACAAAAACTTGAGCCAATGTTCATATTAAAACTAAATATCAATAAGGTGCCTACTTGACACCATATAACCTGATACATGACCATTTAGTCATCTATTTAATCTTATAGCATATGGAAATCCTCACCATAGGCACTATATTTCCATGAAAAATTCTGAGCCACTGTACTCCCACTTTTATAATTTCTTAATAAAACCCAGACCTAACATCTTAAAGATACTTTTTGAATAATTATTAACTCCTGAAACCCAGTTGAAAATGTGGTCTTTGATTTTGATACTTGTTTATCTCAAATAATTGAAATTACAATTGATCAAGCTAAATTGGTCATTCCGTGTTTTCCTTGGAAAGACTTGGATTAGTCTTACACTACACTCATATTATCTAATGGCATATTAAAATTAGTTTCTCACTAGCCGCATTCAACTACCATGAAAATGAAATTCGATCCAATTCCAGCTAACTATATTTGAAAACATCAAATTTTGAAGTAAATACATTATTAAAAAAATATTCCAATGCCTTTATCCATTGGAAATTAATTTTTTATAAAATGATGGAAAAAACCCCATAAAAAGCACATTAGTACAGTCATGGAGGTTTGAAGTGGTGAAGTCTGAGGGAATCCCCTGAAGACCACATACCTAAATTCCTAAGGAAGTGAATCTAAACTAGAATAAATAATTAGCTACTCATATTCACTTCCTGCACAAGCAAGAGCATCCACAACAAAATTGGCTTCTCTCCATACATGATGACCCTTACACCCTTCATTGATTTCCATAAAACAACTTCTAATAAGATAAATCATATTCCACATAGGATTTTCATTCCCTTGTAGAAACCATACCCAAAACTCAAAATTTGTTTCATCCTTAAATACATCCAAGTCGAACCTTTAGCAATGAGAGAATCTGGTGATAAAGGTGCTCGCCTCCACATACAAGGAATTCCCTGGACCATAAAAAGTGCTAAAATCCACAAGAAGTAACCCATTTTGGTCACTAAGAAAACTACCCCTCGTATGTATCCATTCTTGAAAGAACCATCAACATTATGATTAGAACCACTAACATGATTACGCTATCTAACCCATCAGCTTGTCGAGCTATTAACAATGATAGGCTTATTCAAGAATCTACCAAGAACCTATGATCGGTGTCCACCTATCGAAATTGAGGACAAATCATGTATTAGAGTCTTAAATATTACTTGATGATATGGAATCGAAGGTCGTTTATCCATTCTTGTCAAATTCCATGCATCCCATAAAATCTAGAAAATGGTGCTAAATATTATGTAGTAAATCCTGCTCTCCATCTCGTAGTGGTTCGATCCCATAAACTAGAATGAAATGAAATCTTACAGTGATTCATATTCACTTCTAGAAGCCATACAAACATTGGTAGTAGACAAAATTCCAACAACCCACTCACTCAAATAGAATAAATTCAAGAAAGAATCCAGGTGCAGACTACTACAACAAAAACAGTGAGAGTCCATAGTAATACCATTTTCTTGAACACTATCTTCAGTTGAAATTGACTGATTCCGCAACCTCTACACTAGAAAATTCTTTTTTCTGGGGAGTTCCTTACACTATAATCATGAATCCTACTCATCCCAAGTAGGTACCTCATTCAGAAACTATCTATATTCAATTCCATTAAAGATACTCGATGACAACTTGGTAAAATAGAATCTATCTACCTCTTCCGTGAATGAAATAGAGTTGAAAACATATATCTTCTCCTTACTCATAATGTCCTCCATTAGGGAAGGGTAACACTTTTCCTCCTTAACTGACATGTCAATCCCCGAACATCATGGAAAAAATGATCTCTCTCCCACCTAGTCATCCCTCCATAAATTGATATTTTCTCTTCCAACTACCCATTTGGTAACATCTTGCAACTCTTCTAAATATTACAGAACACATTTACCCAACTTAGACACCTTTCCATGAAGGTTTTCTCAATCTTCCTAATGCATGCCACAAAATTTTCTAATAAAGGATTCCTATAAAGATTCACCCAATAGAAAGTCTTATGCTAGACGTGCTTTTAAGGTTTGCATGGCATCTTTAATGTCCCTTAGTCCAATACCTCCCTCTTCCACTGGTTTAGACATACAATTCCTGGAAGTCCATTGGTATTGGCCTGCGGAGTGTGAATCCCATAAGAAAATTTTCATGATCTTCTCCAACTTATCAAGGGTCCCTTTAGGATGGATTATAGTTTAAAAAACGTGCATATGGATCGAATAAAGAACACTATTATTCAACGAAACCCTCACACCGAAAGATAGAAATATGCTCTTCTAATTCACAATTCTCTCCATTATTTTTTTCAAAGTATCATCGAAGAAAGTATTTTTAATCCGAACAAACAAAATCGGTGCCCCAAGATAAATTACAGGAAACTGTTTCCTATGAATTCCAAGAATTTCTTGAATTACATTGCTTCTTCTAGTAGAAAACTTATTGGAAATATAGATTCTAGTCTTCCTTGAATTGATTCTTTGGCCGCTTAGATAACCATACATCACCATGATCTTCAAGAGGTTAGGTATAGAATTTTTCCTACCATTAATGAAGAGAGGAATATCATCATCAATCATGAGATGATAAATAAAACCTTCCCCGACATTCTTATATGGGAGGATTCTTCTTTAATCTATACTTCTATGGTGGTTTTGAGATAAGGCACCCTAATACAGAATGAAAATAGTGAGAGACAAAGGGTCCCATTTCCGTACACCCTGCATGCTTTTGAATAATTCATATCCCTTTTCTATAAGTGAAATAGATAACCACAAATAAGAGTAGAATCTGAATCATAGATCAATGACCCACTCATGGAATCCAAGTCTCCCCATGGGCCGAATAACAATACTCCATTCCAATTTATCTTAAGCTTTATACATATCCACTAGAATGATGATATTGGAAACAATAGTATTTTTTTTAATATCCTCCACTAGTCATTTAGAAATTTTGATCGCACCTTTAATACTTCTTCCTTTAACAAAACCATGTTGTTCCTAAGACACAATATGAGGAATCACCAAATTCAATCTCTTCACAATCAAAATAACTAGAATTTTGTAAGAGTCATTTCACAAGAATATATGTCTATTCTGATTAATACTTGATGGACCCTTCAATTTTGGGATAAGGAACACCGTAGAAGAGAAAGTACTTCAGTTGATATATCGAACTCAGAAAAAATATTGAATCTCCTCAATGAAATAATTCTCAACGAAGTCCCAAAGCAGCCACATAGAAACATCCCAGAAAGCCATCAGAGCTTGGCGCACTATCAGAAAGCATGCTACAAACTACTCCCCAAATCTCCTCCACAGTGGGAATAATAATAAGATCTGAGTAATCCTCCACAAGGATTAGTCTTGGTAAGCCACCCATAAATTCCACCTCTTCCTTTGATAAACCATGAATGCGAATAGGTTCCTCCCCTGCAAGTAAACTCTCAAAGTGTTGTAAAGCCAACCTACCTTCTACATTCACATACGATGTATAGGAATCATATTCAAGACTAATATTGATCCTCAGGTTTTTAATCTCCTTAAATTAGGCATGGATGGATGCATTATTGTATTCACCTTCTTTAAGACATCGAATTCTGGATATTTGCTTGTAGGACCTCTCGATTACCAAAAAATATATTGTCAAAAGATTATGTTTATCACAAAGGATCAAGAACATACCATCATCCTAACTGCTCTGAAAATCCTTTTCCATTATGTTAATATCTACTTACAAGGGTTCCACTGAGATATAAACAAAAGACTTGTTCATTAACCATCCACTTATGTCCTGCATAAGGTGCCTAAGGCACATTGAAAGACCAATTAGTGCCCTCCCGATCTCTTCTTTCTCCCAAGAATCATTCATCACTTGTACGAAGCCATCTACCCGAGGACAATTTGAGGAATATAAAAACGTAATATTATTAGGGTCACCACTTTTCAAATCTACCATCAGAAGATCATGATCTTAAAGAACATGAGATAGATGTGAAACAGTAACCTTTGAGAATGAGTCTAACCCTTGGAGGTTGGATAAACATATGTCAATACAGCTCTAAATGAAACTGGTTCCCTTATGGTCGTTTCAACAAGTGTATTTTCAGCCCTTAAAACCCAAGAACAGAATCCCCATATGATCAATGTAGTTTCTGAAATCATGAATTCCAAAGTTAGCACTACCCACCCCTCCTTTTTCTCCGAATCATCCACATCCTAGTTTAAATCACCACCTACATACCAAGGAAGACCAAGAGAATAAAAGGAATCCAAATAATCCCATAAGGTCCTTCTGCCTTGCACATCACTACTTGCATAAATTAAGGAAAAAAGGATAATAGTTCCCTTCATCGAGATCCTAACCATCATACATTATTCCAATCCTAGACCACATCTACCTGCACCTCCTTTTTCCAGAAAATCCAGAAATGATTGTTCTCATGATATTCATGAATATAATGCATGAACCCAATTTTCTTAGAAAATGTAGTGATATTGATGGGTTCTTGTTTAGGTTCCAAAATAACATCCAGTGACTCATTATGATTTCTGACTTCATTGGCCATGAAGGAACCCTTTGTGGGTGACCCCAGACCTCAAGCATTCCTCAAATGCAAAGAAAAAAAAATTAAAAAATAGAGTTCTTGTGCTCCTATACAGGAGTACCTATTTTCGATGATAATAGAATTTTACCATCTTCCTTAGACATAAATCTGGTAACCAACCTGAGGAGACCATCTAGATACAGAGACTTATTCGGCGTAAGAATCTTCCATTTAAGAGGGTTATCTGACTCTTCAATCAAGGATTGTCTATTAGCTGATGTTACTGGGGGTGAGCATGGAACCAAATCCTCTTGTAGTATAGATATCAACATCATCCTAGAAGTTGAACTACATGCAGCACACATCTCCCTCTCCACCCCTTCTGAAGGCGTCGTCCTCGGAACCACCTCCTGGATATTCTTGGGAAGTCCAAAAGTGGCCAATAGGGACCTCCCTAGTGACTATAGTAAAATAATGTTGAAGATCCCAAAGAATTGAGAAAGAGGAAGAAGATCCCTGGGCAGGGCCAGGTGAATGGTAGGGATGTATTAGAAGATTTCCCCCTCCTCCCAAGCCAATGCAGAAACTGTTAGGTATTCCGACCTAGAGTCTAGAGACATAGGATGACTGGGAGAAATATGCAGTAGTAGTAATGAATTTTCTGAATGCTTTTAATTGGAACATTACAAAGTATGAACATTGGTTATCTCCCCTACCATTTGAGAGGGAGACACTTGATCCTCATCAGTCACCGTAGCACAATAAATTCCTTGAGGAACTACACTGATTTCAAAATCTGCTAGTAACCCCACCTTATCCCTCCATCGAGATTTATTTAGCAAGGTGTTAGTCTATCCACTCTAGAATGGAATATTTCCAAACATCCAGGTTAACATATGACATTGTATTTGAAATCTCAACCACTTAACCATATATCATATGGTACCCATGATTATTTAAAAAGCATCAACGAAAGTCTAATCTAGGATCTTAGTGCTCTTAAATGGTTAGGTACTCAACCAACCACCTCATATCATGTTGACTTTTAAGCATAGATTAATTATCGACCCATGTAACTACTTCATCACCTATTCCTCACAAGCCTGATTCTATAATACTGACATGTTTTAAACTCACACCTACGTTTTAAAACTCATCATCATGACCAAGGCCTGAAATCTTGAATTTACAATTCAATGGATTGAGCAATCCATTTTTTCCTTTTCAAATTGGTCATTTTGGTTCATTCTCCCTCTGCTTGGAAGGGCATGATTAAAAACATTTGGCACAATGATCCCCACCTTAGGAGTTTCCTACTCATCTTTTTCTAAGAAGGGGAACTCATCCCTCGGTATAAACTCCATAGAACATCGAACATGGGTTGTGGATGTGGTGAACATACTTATACAAGTGCTAACACAAAAGGGGATATTAAATAGCCACTTAATAGTGTGTTAGAATAAGATTTCTATTATATGATTTTGTGACATTAATCCTGATTCATGTTTATGAATGTTATCAGTGTCTCGAATACAATAATAAACCAACATAAATTTGTAGTTTTATCACACCTGATCCTTTTTATAACTTTATCCTAAACACTGGAACAAATCATCCTTCTTAAAGTGGATCATGGATAAATTTATCTCAAAGAGTTTCCAAACCCATGTCACTCTACACTAAATATAACCTAAATACACAACTTTGTTAACATCATGACCCTTTCTCAAAGTAGTCATGAAACAAAATAGTTCAAGTTGCTATGCGACCATATCACTTGAACATCATGAGGTTTAATTCATCTCTTCTTTACTTGATGGGAATTTCATATAAAAATTCATGCTACTTCAATATAAAAATAGATTAATAGGAGGTATACATTCCTAACATGTGACAACATACACATGGATCAAATTGGAGTCATGTTATCCATTTGAGTGTTAATAACCTGACGGCTCTCGAATCATACTTCATTATAAAATAAGAAATATCACATGACCATCAAAATGGATGACCATTCCCAAGGGATGTATAACCTACTAAATCCAATAATTATATGTTGCTCACATCTTTCAAAAATTGTTTCTTACCAAACTACCACCCATCTATTGGGGGCTATTGTTTCATCAAAAAGTGTCCAAATTGAAAAAACTGTCACCTCAATGGAACCTCTCATATAAAAACTAATAGAAAGAATTTACCTATGCTAATTTATCACATAGGGAACTACCTAAATCGTGATTTCCTCTGATGAAAGTATAAAGTGTCAAATCTATAACTTGGTCATGCTGAAAATGTCACTAAGAATTCTATCGTAACCTATAAGATTATTGTAAAAAAAGGTCAACTAAAACCTACGAGAAACATCCATGTTCCCATTGAAGACAACATTTAATGTTAATCCTTACTCAATGGTTAAAGATAATAACACCACATTATGGTTTCAGGTTTAGGGAATTTAATTTTTTATCATTTTCTTCAACCTCAAATATAGTTCAAGTATATGGAATCTTAAGTACCAATTAAAAAAATTATACTAAGAGATTTATTTTGAATATTTCATGTAGCATGATAGAAAAATTATCCTATGATTTACTTTTAAAAATTATTTATATAACCATTAGATTATCAAAATTAGATTTGTTAAATAAAATATCAATTCAAATCTAAAAAGGTGAACACCCTTTAGGTTGTAATTGGAATTTTAATTAAGAAATCCTCAAAATAATAAATCTCAAAAGAATATTAAAATATATTTTATCATTAAAAGGTATCGGTTTTGTAAGATGCCACTATACACTTATACATACCCCATATAAGTGGTCAATAATACTATAACCATCCCATTAACTTAAACATACCCCTATAGGGTCTTGTACTAAGACATATAAAGACAAAGGAGACCAACAAGGTTCTTATTATGCTAAACTGGGTTTAGTTAAGTGAAACCCATAACAGTTAAATTATTGAAAATTAAAAACACCCTTAATGGGTTTATCTTACAAGAAATGTTCCCCAGCTGAACTACTTGGGACTAGTTGTGAATTTAGGGATTTATTCATATTGTTCATCATGCCTCAATTAAAGAGGTACAAGACCTTATTATTGATATTTAAACCTTCATTTTGAAAAATCATTTTTTCATGTTAATTAATATTCAAAATACTTTTATAATAATCAGGGCTAATTTAGATGAATTACAATTCCCAATTTACAAAAGGTAATTTCCTTAATAAGTTACAATTGAAATTCATGCGACTGTAAATGGGTTTTTACCTTTGTTTCCAGAACCTAACAAGTTCATATACATATAATGGATTGATTATATTGGTTACCCTTTCAAATTTATAATTTCCCATAAAATTTATAAATTACTGTTGGATCCAATTTAATCACAACCATAAATGTTTCATCCCATGAAACCAATGGTCCATGACTGAAACATTTCATAAATATTTTATTAATGTTAAATAATCAAGATATATGGGAAACACTATTTAGGTTGTTGAATACACTTTAGTAACCAATCATATATCATAATTATAATAATAATTATATCATATAGTAATAAATGAGAGTATACCTGACAAGGTAACTCAAAAAAAACACATGTTAGAATGATGAATAATCACACAAGGCACATGAAATAAGTATTAACCAGTCAAGAAACATAATCAACATGGAATATCATATGATTCAAATATAAATATATACATGCCTAAAATGATGCAAGTATTAATAAATCCTTTCCATATTGGTCCATGGTTGAATATATATAAATTGATAATAAACCGATGTAGAAAGTTACCCAGGGTGAAATAATAATCAACTCTGATAACGTATCATCAATCCCATTCTTGACTACTTCCCTCATGAAAGGGTTGTATAGAGCTGGAAAAAATATATTTACCAAGTGATGACATATTCCCAGTCTCCTCTTTAAAATCCGAAAATAGAAATATAAAGGGAAAATAAATATATGATACCACATTTTAATGTCCCGACCTGGGAGCCACTAAAAAGGTGTCATGAGTCGATCAGTCACATATCCTCAAGTGGACCTCCCCGTAAGCTAGAGGTTTATAACAAGCATCAAAGGTATAAAGATTTTATGGTGGGGAGATGATACCCTCTATATCCGTAATATATATAGTGGAATAAATAATGAATAAATAGAATACAAATATAATAATAAAAATCTAAAATAAATTAAAAATATATCAACAACCATACATGCACATGATACAATGTATAAGTAAAAAACATATAGGAGTTAATATAATAAGAATGTTTATACTAACAAAAAAATAAATAAATAATAAAAACTACATCTCTTTAAAGTGTCCTGAGTACATTCCCAACTACTACTTCTAATCCACCTTTTTAGTCCTAGTCCAAAATAAAAAAACACATAACATGATCCAAGATCCAATTCCTACAACCGAGTGATTTGTTTAGGTACCGATCAGTAGCCTGAATAAGGTGTGAGTATAACTTAGTATGCCACCACCAATGGTGTATAATTAAATCTACTCCATGAATATAAAATAAATCAATATTCATATATAACAATAAGATGTTAATAGATAAATGTAAATAAGCCAGGATCAGGTTCTTCATAGACACCTGACCGACCATAAATGCTTCGACCTAAGATGGAATACCTCTGAATATGTGTATCTATTTATATAAGTATATATATATATATACTATATACATGATAAAATATATATATATATTATTATCTTGGAAATGAGGCATAAATCAAGTATCCTTGTTAATCATAAGATTCTCATAGAGTAATAAGGGACACCATTATATGTTATCATAAATTATAAAGGATGTTATGGTGAGAATAATGATTAATAATGATAAGGTTCATTCCCATCATATTAATTGAGGTGGTGTGGAATGCCTTACCCAACAACCTAAGTGGCCTGAATCACCAAGTCCAACATCCTAGACCAAGGGGTTTTGAAAATCCATGTCCACAACACTAACCAAGTTCCCTATGTAATAATCCAATATAAGATAATCACACTTTCACTATGACCCCTTATATAAGGATTTCCATAAAGAAGAACCTAACTTCGATCAATGAGTAATGGACCTTCATTATCAAAATTCTTTTAATAACATAACAATACTCATGATATCATCCTTGAAATAATTTAAATCAAGTACAAGGAGTACACACCAAGCCATTATCAATTAAAAATATAAAATTTAACCATTTTTTTTATAGAAAACAAGAGGGATAGGTAAAGAACCCATGTTACATCATAATTCACAACACACTTAAAATTATTACATTATAAGCGCCCAAGAAATTTATATTTTGGTGATAAGACGACACAACGTAGGATAGTTTTCGGTCACATAGGTAAAGCATGATCATAATAATATGTTATATGAATCTAACATTTATTTTCAATACCTTTTAACCAAAGCAAAATTCATAACTCACTACGGGTCAAGTATACAAACCCAATTGTAGTTCAACCCATTTATATATCAATTTCAACCAATTAACAATGTGGGAAATTAAAGGAAACACCAAAAGGGGTGGCATAAAATGAGGTCACAACCCTCAAACAAAGTTTAGGGTGTCTAGAAAACATAAAGGGAAAGGATTTGGAATTTAATTTAAGACATCCCTTAATTAAGGAGAAATATGTGGAAAGTCTTACATGTGACAAAATGAAAATTTTATATAAACACAAGAAATTAAATTTAAAGACATATGAACCACCTAAACCATGAATAAGATGATTTACTAATCAATCATTGATCATTGATTCAATCCAAAATGAGAGAAATTGGAATAATCATCAACCACCCTACAAATATGAGAAATTAGATCTCATAAAAATAGCATCTAAAATGGAGAGATAAAGAAGGAAATGAATAAAGAGGAGTGTTATCCTTATCAACAGGATTCTAAAACATCCTATGGTGGTGAAATTGGACTAATAATAGAGGAGATGCATCCATAGAAGATTGGGGGATAGAAGGAGCATGCGAGAGAGGATGCTGGAGAAATGGTGAAGGAAAATTAATGAAACCCATTTAAAGGATAGAGGTGGAAATGTTCATTTTATACCTCTTAATGAAATATATGATTTTTCCACATGATTTTTCAAAAAAAAAATAATGTGCTCACCCACTGCCTTAGTGGCACTAACTGAATGGGCTAGGTGCACGGTTTGGCTAACCTTGTGGAGCCCATATGCTTTGGATTTGAAATTTTCTACAGATTCACTAAATAGTCATACATCTTCATGTGTATAGTTGTTTCAAATCACGTAACACCTTGTAAAACCTTCAGAATTGAGGTGCATGGTTATCAATAATTGCATTCTAACTATGAACCTCCTTTTGGATTCCAAAAAATTGGTCTTTCAAATCCCAATGCATTTAATACTCAATGAAACACCCCAAAACACCTCATAAGATTTAAAATCTATATAAATAAAAAACATTTAAGTGTTATAACTCTTATAATCACATTCCATGTCTTGGTTTAAATTTTATCTTATTCACCAAATAGAAAAATGAATTTCACATGGAATTTTATACCTTATCCAAAACATGAGACTTTAGAGAGCCTCCTATGTTAAAAATAGAATTTTTCATAACAAGAATTAGGGGAAAACCCCCCAAATTGTTTTTCCTTCTGAACAATCCACACCCCCTTCAGAATATGGATTTTTATTTAATAGAATCCAAGATTAATGCCCTAAATAAAGGCTTATTAAGAGACAACCGAATACCTAGGGAGTTATCTTTACATGTTTTATTTATATTAAAATTTATTTCTTATTAATTTAGTTTGTTTTATTTTTATTTTATGTATGAATTCAATATTTTTGAATCCCCTCTATTTTTCTAAACAAGACCCAATAGTCTTTATAGAGAAGAAAATGAAACCCAAACCACTGCCAGAGGAAGAGCCACACTACGCATTTAGGGAGGTTCTTTCATTATCAGTAGCATATATACTCATTAATGGTATGTTTTTAATTTTGATTCTTTATTTTTACTACGATGGTTAGTTAAGTTCACTATATTTATATTTTGGGATATGTATATATTAGAATTGGGAATATGGGCACTGTAACATTATGTTACCTTCGTTCAGGTTCTTCTTGACTCTAGTCTTTTTTCCCATTTTGGGGTGCATTTCAGGCCCTATGGGAATGGAGAGATTATATTGGTAAAATGACTTAAATTCTATGGACATATGTTTTCTTAAAATTAATGGGGTCCTGGTATAAATGTTTCAAAGGTCTAAGGGTGATTTCCTTGGGGTTGGAAATCTTCATAGATTTCTTGGGATTTTTCTGAAAAATCTAGCCTGCAGAATGACTACTTGGAATATTCACATCATAAAATAGTAAAATGAGATGAATATTTTGTAGGGTAGATACCATGATTCCCATTAATAGTGTGAAAAATTATAAGTTGTGAAATAATTTCATGTCATGAATGGGTCTTTTAGGATTAATTCAACCTGAGGCAAAGCCTTTTTCATCCAATATATAAAATCATGGAATTCATGACGTGAAAGGGTTTCATGATGTGACTTATTTGGGTTCAAAAGTTTTTAATCACACTGAATATATGAATCCCCCCATTCAATGTGATTGAATTTGTCTCCAAACCATTGATGATTTTAGGTTTCTTTGGGTGATATCCCTCCTTTCAAGTTTCTCTATTCAGTATTTGATCCCTGTGACTATTGCATTGCTTCTACATGGTAAGTGTTATTCTTATTTCTTCTATGCTGTTAGTTTTGGAAATAGAGATGGATAAGTTTACGGGTTGGGTTGTGATTAGTTTTGGTCTCTTATCAATATTTTATAGTTTTTCATCATGCCTTTTCTTTAATAGGTGAATCTTAATGTTTCCAATATTTTTTGGTGAATGTGACTAGTTTTCCATTATTCATGAGGTAAGTGTATCTATAAAAGTTCTCATAATTATTTAATTTCTTTAAGTTATTGTTAATTCATTTTGTTCGATCATTAAAATTTATTAATTTGAAATTGAAAAGGATTTATTGAAAAAGATACACATTTTTAAATGGGTTTGATTTAAATAAGATTTTGGATACACCAAGTATTTGATTAAAATATTTAATGTGTGGTTTTGGTGTTGAAATGGATTTTTACAAACTTATCACATTAGGTAACCATGGGTTCATCTGGAATAGGCATGTCAATATTTTTGTGTGAAATTCCACAAGTGGTTTTATGCCACGTTGGTTTGTGTAATTTCTAACATTTTATATTAGTTGTATCCACTATAGGCCTAGATTGGGGATTTTATTTCATGTTTATCATGTATTCCCCTAGGTTAGAGCCCAAATGGTGTTCTTTTTCATTTATTATTGGTTTATATCATGATGATTAATTTCATTGTTATTAGCTTATATACTTATCTTATGTTGTATCCATGGTTGTTTACCAGATTTCTTGACATATTATTAGATTTTGTGAATGTTATTTGGTTTATGAAGAAAAGGAATATTTTTTTTATAAAATGGTTGTACTTTATGAAAATGATTTGTAAACTTGATTATTTAAAGATAGAGCTGATAAATTATTAATATTAGAACTTATATATATATATATATATATTATATGGTGGTATCATACTTGTATTTTTTCTCACAACATACTCTTTTTATTTGTGTGGTTGAAGATATTGTTTTTCAGGACTGAGGTAAAGGGAAGGGCATTGGGTAGCATGTCAGTTTATCTTGATATCATAGTCTTTGTAGAATGAGGGTTTGGTGGTAAAGGATGATCACACAGAGAATTTTTTAGACTCATCATGTTTTATCTTTTTGGTTTGGCCTATTTAGCTTGAATTTTTAGATCTCATGGATATGTTCTCTTCGTTTTGCATTGTATCATGGCTGTTTTCTTGGTTCAGGTTTATTATGAGACATGTTTCTTCTACTTTATTATTACTTTATCATGTGGAGGAACATCTTGCATGACTTTTCTAGTTTTCCTAGGTTGGTTCATTGTAAATTTATATCAGATCCATTCCCCATCCTAAATTGTTTTGAAAAAACCTGGGTTTCATTTAGTGTTTTTAGACTATATTTTGGCCCATCAAAATTCGGAAAGTATGTGTAAAAATTGCCTTGTCTAGCTCACTTCTATGACTCAATCCATGTTACCATGGGTGATCTAGGATTTTTTTCCAATCATAATACTTAGTGGTTGGGGTTATTTGAATGAAATAGATAAGGGTTTTATTTAAATAGACCCATTCCTTTCATTTATTTTTTAAGTCCAAAACATCCTTACAATCTCGTTTTTATAAACAGTGATATGGATACCTAAAGATAGTCCTATGATTTTAAAATCCTCTCATGACTAATTGGTTTTTGTCTTGTGATTATTAGAAAACGACTCTAAGAATTTATCTTTCCAATAAAAGTGAGGAAGCTATAAGAAAGGTTCTATAGGTATATCCTCTATTGGAACCTTGTTTTCTAGAATCTATAATCCAAACTATTCGTATTATGGGTCATGTTTCTTTCGGAACCTTGGATGAGCAGTGGATCATGAATCATAATTTACTAAGTAGCATCCACCTATCTTCTATAGTAATAAAGGACCCTAGGAATCTAAATATCGGTTTGAAAGGATTGATAGGATCCTAAACATTCAAAAGAGTTATGAGGACTCTAAGGTGGGTTTTACATGTATATTACTGAGGTAATGGGAAGATATGGTGAGACAATATTGTGAATGTTAAGTTGCCTGGGGATCTCACCTGGGTATATTTCAAGAAAATATTCAACCAATAGTTTTATCATGAGTTTTTATGAATAGAAATACCCAATATTTTATATCCTTAGTGAAAGGAAAGTTTACCATTATGGATTATTCCACCTATTTTGCTAGTTTAGTGTATTTGGAACTAGAGACAATCAACAATTATATTAAAACATTATAGGTTTGAGTTAGGGTTGAGGGATGATATTCGGTAGATGATGACTATCATGTTACTTCAAACATTTATTGAGGTATAAAATAAGTAAGATTTTACAGAGGCTGACATAACTAGAAAAATAGGTCTGGGGGTAGATTCAGTTGCTATCATCGTTAACCATAGTGTATCTGCTATCTAGAAGAGGAAGGGAAAAGGTAGTCAGTTTTCTACTGGAATAGTTTTGTGGACTTCATTAGGACAACAAAAGGTTGTTTTCTATCAGTGTTGAAGGTCGGGTAATTACAAGCCTAATTGTATGAAGTAGTCTAATAACTTACATTATTGTGGACAATATTACAATCTAAGGCGTTTTTTAAAAGGAAGTCCCAAGGAAGTAAGGCCAGATCCACTCTCACCAAATGTTCGCACGTTCGTACTGATGCATACAATGGTGGTGGGTCTTATCCATAGGATAAGGGCGGTGTTCATGTGGATAAGTACACTTAGGGAGGATCTGATATTAGACATCTTTATGTGGTGTAGTATGAACTAGATGAATCAGAAGTAGGGTAAACTACTGTTATAGGTGTGGTGTTTATTTCATATTCTATGGTGATAGCTTTGTTTGATGCATGTCATGGTCATTTTTATATAAAAAAATATAGTAAAGTTTTGGGTGGATTTTATTCTATTCTTTTTGTATATTTATATTCTTTTGGGAAAGAGGTTTGGATAGGGTTTTAAATGTACTACATGTCGAGTGACAATAGTCGGCCTTGAGGTGTAGTGGGACTTCTTGGTGCATGATCTTGATATCATATAATTTATTGTTGGTATAGATTATATTATCAAAATTTAGGCCTCAATAGATTGTTATATCCGTTGAGTTTAGTTTTTCTATGCAGATTTAATCACTCATGTCTTTTATGGTGAGTGTGATTCTTGGTCATAGAGAGAAGGGCCTATTTTCTCCTTAATGTTGTGGTGATATCGTGTTAGTTTTCAAAGACATTTATTAATGATGTTGATCCTTTTTTGGCTAGTCTACTTCCTTTAGTGGTGTGTGTATACCCTTTGGTCTTTCAAAATGATTTTCCAGTTTACTTATATAGAGATAGTTCGAGTTTACTATTGACCTCATACCTAGTATGATGCCTATTTCTTTGACATTTCTCAAATGACACCTATTGAGATGGGAGAACATAAGATATAACTTGGAGAACTCATGGGTAAGGGATTTATTCCTCTTTTTAGGACACTATGGGATTCAAATTTCTTGTTTTCTATGAAGGTATATGGGAACCTTAAGCTTTGTATTGATTATCGAAAGTTAAATCAGGATACCATATAGAAAAAATAACCCTTTCCTAAGATTCGTGATCTCTATGATTAGATTAGAGGGGATCTATGGTTTCTAAATATTAACCTTAGATATAGGTACCACATGTTGAGAGTACGAGAATATGATATACCTAAGAAAAAATTCAGGATATATTATGGGAATTTCATGTTTTTGGATATTCCATTAAGTCTCACTAACACACATATTATATTTATGGAATTGATGAACTAGATTTTTCATTATTTCTTAGAATCATTTACTATTGTGTTTATGGATGATATTTTGGTTTACTCTAAGTCAAAGGAGAACCACATAGACTATTTTGATATCATTCTCAGAACCTTTATAGAATATCACTTGTATAGTGAGATTTACAAATGTGAGTTTTAGATTCATGGAGTAAGGTTTTGAGGGAATTTTATATCTAAGAGGGAAACGTAGTGGTTCTTAAGAATTAATAGATATTTATGTCCTAAGAGAGGCCCAGAAATTGGTTTGAGATCATTAGATTCTTGGGGTTCGATGGTTATTACTGTTGGTTCATTCAGGACTTCCCCAAGATCATATATCCGATTATATCTTTAACCCGTAAGGGTGTGAATTTTGAGGGGAATGAAAAATGATAGAGATATTTTGAGGAAATGAAGGTGAGGTAAATAGTAGCTTCTGTTTTAATTCATCCATAACAAGGTTTTGGTTGTGATGTTTTTTGTGATGATCCTCGAATGGGTTTGGGGAGTGCCTTGATGTAGGGAAAATAGGTGGTAGCTTATAACTCTCTCCAATTATTCCCTCTTTAGAATAACTACCCTACTGATGATATTGAGTTAGGGGTGGTTATGCAAGAACTCAAAATTCAGTATCACTACAACTTTGGGGAGTGGTCTATAGAATATTACGATCAAAAAATTCTAATGTATATTTTCAATTAAATATATATGAACATTCAATAGAGACATTCAGTTGATTATTTCAGAATTTTTATTTTGATATTTATTACAATCCTAGGAAGTAGAATGCATTCACTGATGAATTGAGTAGAAAACTACGGATATAATAAGTAAAGGAATCAATGGAAGAGTGGTATTCAATGATTTTTTACTAATATGAGCTTTTGAGTGAAATAAGTCAATGGCTAAGTCTGATTGGATTTGAAAAAGGCTAAATAATTATTTGATGAGTGGGTTTTTCTTGAGTAAGTACCTGACACCGAGTTCTAGTGATTTAGTGAAATCTTAAATGGTGGGGAGACTGTGAGTGACTGGTCTTGTTCTCCCAGTGGTGCTTTGTGTTTCTTAAGAGGGTTGATTGTTCGTTTTTCTCCAAGGAAATAGATCTTGTAAATTGGAAGACATTATTATTAGTTTTTACACCCCACAAGTATCAAGATGTATCATGAAATGATACAATGGTTATTGTTGGTCCGGGATGAGGTGATCAATTGAATATTTTGTATCGTGGCATATTACATGTCATAGAATTAAAGCGGGGCACCAGAGACAAGTTGGTTTCATGCATCCCTTACCCATTACTATATAAATGTGGGATGATATTTTAATGGACTTCATCATTGGTTTACCACATAATCCTAGTGGAAAGTGTGAAATTTGGGTGATTATTGATAAAATCATGAAATTAGCTCATTTATTACATATCAAAGAGATGATTAAAGTGGAAAATCATAGAGACTTGTATGTCTGAGATATTATGAGACTTCATAGGGTTCCCTCTTAGATTTTTATGAAAGTGAACCATGGTTCACATATAGTTTTGGTAAATGTTTTCAGGAGGTGATCGGTTCCTAATTGAAATTGAGCATGGGTTGTCATCTATAGATGTATGGATAGATAGAATGATCTATCTAGGTTCTTAAGGATATTATCTGAGCATGCATGCCTTATTTTAGAGGATCTTCGGAAAAAATTCCTCTAGTAAAATTTTCCAACAAAAATAGTAATCAATATTTGATAAATATGACGACCTTTTAAAGTTTTTGGATGTCTATATATATATCCCTTATTCATAGAAAATTTGGGAGAGTGGTCTGTGGTTGGGCCGAGTCTTGTTCAAGAAACATAAATAAAGTTTCATTTGATCCAGATGAGATTTTTCATAGCCTAGAGTCATCATAATTTACATTCATGCCATCATCATTGGCTACAAAAGTTTGGGGTTTTTTATCAGGTTTTTCTTAGAGTTTCACCTTGATTGTGGAATCATCAATTGGTTAGGTGGGGTATGATTTCACTGAGTTTTTTTGGCACCATGGAAATTATGCAGTGTCTTAGAAATGTGCCATATAGGTTGGACTTACCTTCTCGATTGAATAATATTCACAATGTGTTTCACATTTACTAGCTTAGGAGGTATCAACCAGATTTTTATAATATTATTGAGTGGGAGGATGTTGATCTTGAGATCAACACCACTACGGTTAAATAACTATTTCAGATTATGGATTGTTGAGAGAATGTGTTTCATTTTAAAACAATTACTTTGTTCAGTGTAATATGGTTGGGTAGATGGGATATCCACGATACTTATGAGGGAATTTTTTGATAAGGTATTAGTGGAATTCACTTTTTTTGAGCCCAAAATAGTGAGGACTTTCTGGGGATAGAATATTTTAATGGTGGTGAGATTTTAACATTTTGTTACCTACCTTCAGGTGCTTATTGACTGTAGTTATGTTTTCCTTTTTTAGAGTATGTTTTGATCACTATTAGGATGGATATATTTTATCAATAAAATGAATTAAATTCTTAGGATGTTGGTTTTTTTGAATTAATAGAGTCTAGGTATAAATGTGTTAGAGTTTTAAGGGGGTTCTCATTTGGTTCCAAAATCATTAGAGATGGTTTCAAATTTTTTTCCAGTATATTAAATGTGGACTTCCTACTGGTTATATTCAAATCATTAAATAGTTACATAATGTGAATTCATTTTATGGAATACGCAGTTATTCCTTTTCAGGGCATGAAAATTACAAGCTTTGAAATCATTTCTCATAATGAATGGGGAAATTGGGATTAATTCTACCCTAGGTGTTTCCTTGTTTAATGTGTATGTAAAATCATGTAATTCACAATGTTAAAGGGGTTCACAATATGAATTCTTTATATTAAATGGTTTTTAATAATTTTTTAGGTATGAATCTTCCCCTATTCAACGTGAAGGCCTTCCTCTCAAACCCTAAGGGAGATTTTGGGAATTTTTGGGTGATCTCCCTCCTTATGGATTTCTCTATTTAGAATTTGATCCCTAAGATTGTTGGGTCACTTATCCCTGGAAAATTTTCTTCCCATTTATTATCTTACATTGGTTGCAGTAGTGGAGTTGGAAATGTTTATGGATTGGGTTGTGTTTATCTTGGGTTTTCTATGTATCATTTATATTTTTCCATCATTCCTTATCTTTTGGAGGTTGATCTTATTATTTACAATATCTATTTTATAAGTTTATTAGGTTTCATCCATTCTTGAGGATGGTGTATCTATACAAGTGGTTCTATTTTTTGAATTTCTTTAAGTTATTTTCAATTCCATTGAGGTTTTCATTGAACTTTATTGATTTGACATTGTAATGGATTTACTGGAAATGATACACATTTTAAAGGGGTATACTTTAAAAAAAATTCACAGAACAATTATTTGATTAAATTCTTCAAAGTGTGGTTATGGTTTTGAAATGGCTTTTGACATACTTAGCACATTGGGTAACTTTGGGTGACTTCTGAATAGAAATTTAACTATTTGTGAGTGTAAATACACAAGAGGTTTTTTGTCACTTTAGTGTGTGAAGTACAACTAGATGTTATATTGATTGGATCCACCATGGGCCTGGATTGTGGCTTTTATTTCATGTCTAACAAATATACCCATAGGTTAGATTCCAAAAGGGGATCCTTGTCATTTATAATTGGTTTATCAAATTGTGGATTATTATCATAGGGTGTATCCATGGTTGTTACATGAATTGTTTGACATATTTCTAGAGTTGGTGAATATGGAATGTTTTATTAAAAAACAAGGGAATTATTTTTTTATAAAATTGTTTTACTTTATGAAAATTACTGGTAAACTTTATTTTTTAAACGGTATAACCAATAAATTTTTTAAATTATAACATTTAAAGATTCTTTGGTGGTATCTGATCGTACCACGATTTACTGTTTCATTTTCACCCTTACACTGCTGTGCTAAACATATTTTGTATTAAAAAATTATAAAAATATTATCAAATTGTACTTCATGTTTGATTCAATAATTTAGTGTTTATCACTATTAAATAGGGCAATGATACTTTTTTGAAAATTACAATGTAGGTGGAGGTGATTTGGAGGGCTCTTGATGAAGTGAAAGAAAACTGTGCCAAAAATTGAATGGATCCATGGACATCTGTCCACTGTTTCGAATAGTACACAAAATCCGTGCATCCAAATGGGCTGAAATTTTGTGGGCCTGTCCAAAACGCAATATTCTAAATTTCCTATTAAGGAACCCAATCCTGATTCGGATTGGATGGGGCCCATCCGAACTGATCTGTCCGAGCCACCGAATTTCGACCAAGTCAAAATCGGTGTTCTGTATTTTATCAATATCTCGAGCATTAGTTGTACAAACGGTGCCAAACTTTCGGTGGAGACAGTCAAGAGGTAGGGCTACAACCTTCCTATTTTCTCCAAAGTGCGATAAAATTGTCTGAATGCCGAAACGCGTCCTGAAAGTGGATTGATGAAATCTGTGTTCCCAAAACCACCTCCCACATTTCCTATAAAAGGGCACCTTGGGCTCCTCATTAGCAAGTTCGGCCAAGGAGTGAAGTGCTGCCAATTTGGAGTCCTAGAAGAGTCTCCTAATCACCTTGGAGGTTCTGGAGGCTCCTATCCTCCTAGGGAGATCAACAATGAAGGAGTTCCACCCGAGCTTTCTCCTCCACCCGATGTCGAGCTAAAAGTTGGGTGTTCATTGTGAGGGAGCTACACAAATGCCAAGGGAGTTCCGATGCATAAATTAGCTACTGGTTTGGAGTAATTTGGGTGTTTAAACATTTCATTCCATGTATCTTATTTTATTTCAGATTTGAATTCTTGATTTGATGCATGTGAGTGTTATGCTCTTAATTTCTAACCGATCGGTGTGAGGTTTTGAGTGCGTGACTTGTGTTGTTCCGATTGGACATCACAAGAATCCTTTTCATACCCACCTTATTGAGATTTCAATATGCTTTGGAAGCTCTTATTCCATGCATAAGTACTGGACCTTGACAATACGATTGTTACGTCAAGGTTTGGTCTGTAAAGTATTGAAATAAAATCTTAGGAATTAATCGGGATTCCAATTAACTCCAACCAAAGAATTACTCTAAACCCAAGATGAATCTCTATGAACAATGAACTTGATATGTGTGTAGTGAAATCACATCGACCCTTTTATCTCATATTTCTCAAAATCCACTTGGTCACTCATCTTTTAATCTATTTCAACTAAGTCATTGTTTTAAGCTGTTTTCAAAACCACCCCTCTCTTTGAAATTTTTATCAAAAATACACACTCTAAACCTACCAACGCTCCTTGAGAGACGACCTAGGGTTTACCCTAGACTATAAATCAACCTTAAAAATATAATCAATTTGACGTGTCACGACATCACGGTCAAATTTTGGCACCGTTTCTGGGGAGCGCTTTGGTTTTTTGTGCGTGTTTTTGATAAATTTTTTTTTGTAATTTTTGTGAATTTTTGTTTGGTTTATCTTCTACCTTTGAATTTGTTTTTGTGTTCTAATTTATTTATTGTGTAGGTTCTTTGTATGACGCGTTCTACTCCGGGAGACCTACAAACTTTCGAACCCGAACCGGAGAGGATCCTACATCAACGAAACCGAGACATACAAGACCACACTTTGAAGGAGGAGACATCAAATCTTAAAATTCTTCTTGATCCTTCTTCTTCTTCTAAAACCAAAGTTAAAATTGAACATAACTTGTATAACATGGCTGAAAATAATATAACACTAAAAGAACTAACCTCACCAGATGTTGATATCCAACCCACTTACATTCAATTACAAGGTGAGGCACCCAATTTTGAACTAAAATCTGGTTTAATTCATTTATTACCAAGATTTCATGGAGTGCCTGGAGAAGATCCACATAAGCATTTAAAAGAATTTCATACTGTGTGTTCAACCTTAAAACCTGCTAATGTGGATGAAGAACAAGTGAAGCTTAGGGCATTCCCATTTTCATTAGAAGACACTGCAAAAGATTGGTTATACTATGTCAATTCACCAATTAGGGGCTGGGCAGACATGAAACGCCTTTTTCTTGAAAAATACTTCCCAGCCTCTCGAACTGCAACTATAAGGAATGAAATATGTGGTATAATACAATCTCAGGGGGAAACATTACATGAATATTGGGAACGCTTTAAAAGGTTATGTTCAAGTTGCCCACACCACCAAATAAGTGATCAACTTTTAATTCAATATTTTTATGAAGGTTTGATTCCTATTGATCGAAATATGATTGATGCTGATGCAGGTGGTGCATTGGTAGATAAGACCCCAATCGCTGCAAGAACCCTCATTGAGAACATGGCACAGAACACTCAACAATTTGGTACACGGTCCAGTGTTCCCATTCGAGGTGTCCATGAGGTGCAAAGTACTGAGTTTGAGAAGAAGGTGGACACGAAGTTCGAAGAGGTAAGTACCCTTCTGCGACAACTAGCTCTCTCCCAAGGGAAATATCAATCTCCTCCTCCCATCCATTGTGGAATCTGCTCTTCTGACACCCACTATTCTGACCAATGCCCCCAATTGAGAGAAACTTCTGAAAGTTGTGAGGCAATATTTCCAGGACGCCCCTTTAACCAACCCTTTAGGCAAGAACCATACTATCCATCCAACCAAGGTTGGAAGGACAACCAAGCCTATAGGCAAGGGGGGTATTCAAACCAACCTCAATAGCAATGGAACCAACAAGGTCAGGTTAGTCATCCACCACCACCCAGAAATCCTCAACCACCCCAAAGGCCATTCCAACCACCCCCTCCAAAAACCGATCCTAGACTAGAAGATATGATGAAACAAATGGCTGCTAATAATCTCCAATTCCAACAAACCACCCAAGCAGCCATACAAGACCTAAAGACCCAACTAGGACAACTTGCCAACTCGGTGGGGGAAATCCAAAGTCATGGGTCGGGTAAACTACCATCTCAACCAGTAGTAAACCCTAGGGATAAAGGAAATGTTAGTGCAATCACCCTTAGGAGTGGGATACAACTCAAAATCCAAATGACCCCTCCATTAGAGTCCTCCCATCCAAAGGAAACCACCATCCCAACTGCTGAAAATGGTCCCAGAGAAGAAAACCCTTTTCCTGAGAGAAGCCCTTCCAAAGGAAAGACTGTGGTTGTTGATGAGCCACCTATCCCAACCATTCATCTTCCATTTCCTCAAAGGGCTGCCCAACCTAGGAAACAAAAAGAAACCGAACTTGATAAAGAAATCTTGGAAACTTTCAAGAAAGTACAGGTTAACATTCCTTTGATTGATGCTGTGAAGCAAATTCCAAGATATGCCAAGTTTCTGAAGGAGATGTGTACACACCGAAGGAGGCTTCGTGGTGATGAGAAGGTGAGCCTGGGGAGGAATGTTTCAGCATTGATAGAGTCGTCACTTCCTACCAAGTGCAATGATCCTGGGAAATTCTCGATTCCATGCACCATAGGGGAGTATTCGTGTTCCAATGCTATGCTTGATTTGGGTGCTTCTATTAATGTGATGCCTCACTCTATTTACTCTTCATTGCAGGTCGGTGAACTGAAGCCCACTGGTATTGTCGTTCAGCTAGCAAATCGGAGTACGGCACACCCCTCTGGTGTGCTAGAGGATGTTCTTGTGAGGGTGAAAAATTTAATTTTTCCTGCTGATTTTTACATGCTTAAAATGGAAGATGATAGGATGAATGGACATGCCCCAAATATATTGGGGAGACCTTTCTTGAAAACCGCCAAAACCATAATTAATGTCCATAATGGTACATTATCTATGGAGTTTGGTGGTAATATTGTCCACTTCAATATCCTTGATACCATGAAGCACCCCTCAGAAGAACACTCCTCTCTCTTTGTCAATTCAATTGATGTTCTCCCTTCCCCTGAAACAACTTATTTTCATTCACCTAATCCCCTTTCTGAGTTTTCTTCATTGATTGAAATGTTAGGTAATGAATCATGCATTGATTGTTGTAGCGGTTTAGAGAAATGTCATGCATGTTTGTTAATTGATGATTTCTTGAACACAGAGGATCACATGACCATCGATAATACTGCTAAGCTTGTAAAAGCTCATTCCTCATCTGAGGATGTTACCATTGAGCAGTTAGATGAGATCAGTGACTTCTCACTTTCACACACACTTCTGTCAATCCAAAATCCCCCAGAATTGGAACTAAAACAACTGCCTCAAGATTTAAAATACTCATATCTTGAGAATGGAAACAAGTTGCCCGTCATCATTGCTAGTTCACTCCCTCCTGAGCATGAATTGCGACTGCTTGATCTTTTGAGGAAGTATAAACAAGCTTTGGGATAGACACTTGCTGACATCCCTGGCATTATCCCATAAATTTGTACACATCATATTTTATTAAATGATGATGCTAAACCAGTGAGGCAGTCACAACGACGACTGAACCCAAACCTACTTGATGTTGTTAAAAAAGAAGTAACAAAATTGTTGGCTGCTGGAATCATTTACCCTATCTCTGACAGCCAATGGGTCAGTCCTATTCAAGTAGTTCCTAAAAAAACTGGCCTTACTGTAGTTAAAAATGAAAATAATGAATTGGTTCCAACTCGTGTGCAGAATAGTTGGCGTGTCTGTATAGACTATCGCCGACTAAACCAACACACTAGGAAGGACCATTTCCCATTGCCATTCATTGACCAGATGCTAGAGAGGCTAGCAGGGAAGTCCCATTACTGTTTCTTTGATGGGTATTATGGATACTTTCAGATCCATATTGCCCCTGAGGATCAGGAAAAGACAACCTTTACTTGCCCCTTTGGTATATTTGCTTATAGAAGGATGCCATTTGGTCTGTGCAATGCTCCAGGTACTTTCCAACGATGTATGGTTAGTATTTTTTCGGATTACCTGGAGAATTGCATGGAGGTTTTTATGGATGATTTTAATGTTTATGGATCCTCTTTTGATGAATGTTTAAGTAGTCTTCATTCTGTCCTACGTCGCTGTATTGAAAAGAATCTTGTATTAAATTATGAGAAATGCCATTTCATGGTGCGACAAGGCATAGTTTTGGGACATGTCATTTCTGGGGAAGGAATCCAAGTGGACAAATCAAAAGTAGATATCATTTCCTCCCTACCATTCCCTAAAAATGTTCAGGATGTGCGGTCTTTCCTGGGTCATGCTGGATTTTATCGTCGTTTCATTCGTGACTTTAGTAAAATTGCACTCCCCCTCTCCCGATTACTCCAAAAAGAAAAAGAATTTGATTTTGATAAAAAATGTGAGGAAGCTTTCAATAAGTTAAAATGGAGTCTCACGTCACCCCCGGTAATCCAACCACCCCGGTGGGATTTACCATTTGAGCTCATGTGTGACGCCTCTAACTATGCAGTTGGGGCAGTCTTGTCACAAAGGGTCGATCGAGCTCCACATGTCATTGCCTATGCCTCACGTACTTTGGACCCTGCCCAAGCAAACTACACCACCACTGAAAAAGAATTTCTTTCCATTGTGTTTGCCTTGGGTAAATTTAGGCCATACCTTATAGGGTCCAAAGTCGTTGTGTTCTCAGACCATGCATCCCTCCGATATCTCCTAAAGAAACCAGAAGCCAAACCACGTCTCATTCGCTGGATGCTCCTCCTTCAAGAATTTGATCTAGAAATTAGAGATAAAAAAGGAGCAGAGAATGTGGTTGCTGACCATATCAGTAGGATTCTCCCACCCTCGGACATTGACTCATCCCCCTGTATTCCCATAAATTAATTGTTTCCTGATGAGAAATTGTACCGAGTGCAAGATGATATTCCTTGGTATGCTGAAATTGTAAATTATTTGGTAGCGTCTTGCATTCCTGCTAATTTCACCAAAAACCAGGCCGAACGTCTAAAACATGAGTCTCGTTGGTACATTTGGGATGACCCCTACCTCTGGCGCACATGTAGTGATCAAGTTATTAGGCGTTGTGTTCCCGATAGTGAGTTTCAATCTGTCCTTAGGTTCTGCCACACACTTGCTTGTGGGGGCCACTTTGGTCCCCAACGAACTTCTCGCAAGGTCTTAGATTCTGGTCTCTTTTGGCCCACATTGTTTAGGGATGCCCATGAATTCTGTAAATCTTGTCCTCGCTGTCAAAGAATGGGGAATGTCTCTAAAAGAAATGAGATGCCCCAACAACCCTTACTCTTCCATGACATTTTTGATGTTTGGGGCATTGACTTTATGGGACCATTCCCCAATTCATTTGGGAACCTTTACATTCTTCTGGCAGTGGATTATGTTTCAAAGTGGGTAGAGGCACGAGCCACGAGGACAGATGATTCCAAGACAGTTGTGGAATTTTTGAGAACCCAAATATTCTGTAGGTTTGGATTACCTAGGTTTATCATCAGTGATCAGGGTTCTCATTTCTGCAACCGCACAATGCAATCTCTTTTGCGCAGGTACGAGGTTGGGCATCGAGTGTCTACTGCTTATCACCCACAAACAAATGGTCAAGCTGAAGTATCAAATAGAGAGGTAAAACAGATTCTTGAGAAAACGGTTCAGCCAAACCGAAAAGACTGGAGTCTTAGACTCACTGATTCGTTATGGGCTTACCGTACTGCATTCAAAACTCCAATTGGCATGTCACCATATCGGCTAGTTTTTGGGAAGAGTTGTCACCTCCCTGTTGAGGTAGAGCACCGGGCCTACTGGGCCATTAAACAATGCAATTCTAATCTTTCTGGTGCAGGTATTCAAAGGAAGTTGTAGATTCAGGAGTTGGAGGAAATGAGAAGAGATTCATATGAGAACTCCCGAATTTATAAAGAGCGAACCAAGGCTACCCACGACCGTCTCATCCTTCATCGTCAATTCCAAATTGGACAGAAGGTCCTCCTCTACAATGCAAGGCTGAAGTTGCACCCTGGTAAGCTTCATTCCCGTTGGTTTGGACCTTATATTGTTACTAATGTCTCTCCATTTGGTGTTGTCCAGGTTCAAAATGAAGACACCAAGCAAACCTTCACTGTCAATGGGCAGCGGCTGAAGCACTTCCATGAAGCCATTTCGGAGTCCCCAATGGAGGAACTCCATGTTCAAGAAGCGGTCTATGAATAACACTCACCAGGTTTTATCCTTCCTTCACACAGTCTCTTTTATTACAGTGAGGACACTGCATTCTCTAGGTGTGGGGGGGTGGATACATTCCTGGGTTAGTTAGGATTTTTCACCATTTTCTCTTTTTGTTTTCTCTTTTTGGCCTTCTTTATGGTATTTTTATTTTTCCCCATCAAAAATTTCGAAATTCCATGATGTGGCGACCATAAAATGGAGAAAGTAAAAATACCATAACGAAGGCTAAAAAGAATATTTGTATGAATTTAACATCAGGGAGTGATTTTTAGTGAATTGGTTTTCTGTCAATGATATAAATGGTCGTATCTATGTGAAACCTTTGAGATGATTGATGCCCATTGTGTGAGTAGTTTTTGAGAAAAGTATGTCGCTAATATCTCCAAAAAAAATTTTTTTGCACCAAACCACAAAGTGTGATTATTTCTTACTTAATATAAGGTAAATATATGTTGGGTTAATATTTTTCAGCTTTAAATGATATTTCCATACGTTCGTTCCTTATCCGATCTGTTTCATTACTGTACCAGATTGACCTATGCGTGTGTACCTAATGTCCGACTGTTGTACGCCCTCAAAAAAAAAATTGTTGTGTCTTGGGCAGGTCAAAAACCACTCCTCCTCAACCTTTGATCTTGTTATAACTATTTCAATTAGTGTCGTGAGGAGATCAAACAAGGGTTGAGAGATGAGTGTGAGATTTGTTCCAATTGAAACTTCAAAAAAAAATGAGGGGAGTGATGAAATGTGCAACATATGGGGATATCTAGGTCGGGAGCTTATGGTTTGAATTCTGGGAATGCTTAAATGAGTGGGTCTTGAAATATGATTGCAAAGGATGTAGGACAGGTTCGGTGAGAAAATCATTTAAGCTGAAAAATGTTAAAATAACATATATTTATTAGATATCAAGTGGAAAGAATAGCATGGAATGGTTTTCACACACACACATGGATATTTAGTGTCATGGTTTACTTCTGAATTCCTTTCTCAATTGGGTATCATGAATCTTTTTGAATTTCACTATGATATGATTTATGAGACATCTTTTTCTATTTTCACTAGGAAGAACTCCTTGGTGTGGTTCATGCATTGATCACTTTACTTTAAATAAAATTTACTCAAATGATAAATCTTTATGATGTTGGATATATATATATATATGAATCATTGTATTTGAATATGTGACTTTGCCCAGGAGTGCAAATGTTTAGGTGTGGGGGTGTGATCGTACCACGATTCACTCTTTCATTTTCACCCTTACACTGCTGTGCTAAACATATTTTGTATTAAAAAAATTATAAAAATATTATCAAATTGTACTTCATGTTTGATTCAATAATTTAGTGTTTATCACTATTAAATAGGGCAATGATACTTGTTTTGAAAATTACAATGTAGGTGGAGGTGATTTGGAGGGCTCTTGATGAAGTGAAAGAAAACTGGGCCAAAAATTGAATGGATCCATGGACATCTGTCCACTGTTTCGAATAGTACACAAAATCCGTGCATCCAAATGGGCTGAAATTTTTCGGGCCTGTCCAAAATTCAATATTCTACATTTCCTATTAAGGAACCCAATCCTGATTCGGATTGCATGGGGCCCATCCGAACTGATCTGTCCGAGCCACCGAATTTGGACCAAGTCAAAATCGGTGTTCTGTATTTTATCTATATCTCAAGCATTAGTTGTCCAAACGGTGCCAAACTTTCCGTGGAGACAATCAAGAGGTAGGGATACAACTTTCCTATTTTCTCCAAAGCGAGATAAGACTGTATGAATGCCGAAACGCGTCCTGCAAGTGGATTGATGAAATCTGTGTTCCCAAAACCACCTCCCACATTTCCTATAAAAGGGCACCTTGGGCTCCTCATTTGCAAGTTCGGCCAAGGAGTGAAGTGATGCCAATTTGGAGTCCTAGAAGAGTCTCCTAATAACCTTGGAGGTTCTGGAGGCCCCTATCCTTATAGGGAGATCAACAATGAAGAAGGAGTTCCACCCGAGCTTCCTCCTCCTCCCGATGTCGAGCTAAAAGTTGGGTGTTCGTTGTGAGGGAGATACACACATGCCAAGGGAGTTCCGATGCATAAATTAGCTACTGGTTTGGAGTAATTTGGGTGTTTAAACATTTAATTCCATGTATCTTATTTTATTTCAGATTTGAATTCTTGATTTGATGCATGTGAGTGTTATGCTCTTAATTTCTAACCGATCGGTGTGAGGTTTTGAGTGCGTGACTTGTGTTGTTCCGATTGGACATCACAAGAATACTTTTCATACCCACCTTAGTGAGATTTAAATATGCTTTGGAAGCTCTTATTCCATGCATAAGTACTAGACCTTGACAATACGATTGTTACGTCAAGGTTTGGTCCGTAAAGTATTGAAATAAAAGCTTAGGAATTAATCGGGATTCCAATTAACTCCAACCAAAGAATTACTCTAAACCCAAGATGAATCTCTATGAACAATGAACTTTATATGTGTATAGTGAAATCACATCGACCCTTTTATCTCATATTTCTCAAAATCCACTTGGTCACTCATCTTTTAATCTATTTCAACTAAGTCATTGTTTTAAGCTGTTTTCAAAACCACCCCTCTCTTTGACAATTTTATCAAAAATACACACTCTAAACCTACCAACGCTCCTTGAGAGACGACCTAGGGTTTACCCTAGACTATAAATCAACCTTAAAAATATAATCAATTTGACGTGTCACGACATCACGGTCAGTATCCCACTCGGCTTTTTTTCTCACACCTAGCTTTTTTTTCTTTGTGAGGTTATAGCAATTGTTTTAGAGTAATTAGGTATAGGGAAGTGCATTATATAGGCTGTCAGTTTCAATTATTATCAATATCTTTGTAGCAGAATTTTTAATGGGGATAGATGGTAACATAGTGAATTTTCTAGACTCTTCATGTTTTATATTTCTAGTTTGGTCTGTTTGGATTAACTTTGTATGTCTCATGGATATGTTATCTTACTTATGTACTGTACCCTGGTGGTTTTATTGGTCTTGGTTTTTTATGATACATGTTTCTTCAATTTTTTTTACTTTACCATGTGGTAGACCAATTTGGGTGACTTTTCTAGTTGCTCCGATTTTGTTCGTTATAGGTACCCACTTGAACCATTCCATTAAAATGACCTAAGAGACATTTTACTTAGGATTCACATGATACCTTAAATTAAATATCATATTTTAATGAAATAAATTTAAAATAGTGTGATTGGATTATTTAGATGAAATTTTATGGATTTAATCAAGAAGTTTTAACATAAGTTAGTTAATGATTTTTGTAAGTGAAACATTTCATAATTTTATATTATATAATAAATTGAATCATAGTTTTTAATTATCTAAACTCATTTTTAATAAATTCTTTTTGATACACGACTATCCAACATTTTTTTCCTGACCTGGTTATTACACTTAAGATCGTGGGATGCCTACTAATTCAAATAGTTTAGATAAGGACATACTTACTTCATTCATAAAAAATTTCTTTATACAAAATTTATTTTTTAGAAAATACCAAAAGAGTATGCTATGTGTATTCACAACTATATGATAGAATAGGGGATGTGTGAATTTCATTTCTAAAATGATGAATTAGAATACAATATATATGTTTAAGGTTTAGGAGTAGAATCTTTGAATATATTAGATTGTAATTTCTTTATTAGATATATTTAATAATGGTGGGATTGAAAGAATGTCACTATTATTTTTCTTAAAAATCCAATCAAACTGTATTAATTATTATTTTATTTTTTATGGATTTCATGGGAATACCCTTATATAATTGATTTAATCATTATTGTGTTTTTATATTTTTTTTATAAATATGTACTTTAATGATTAATTTGAGTTAATTTTAGAAGATAATTAAACCATCAATTTTGAATATATATTTTCTTACTCAAGTACATATATTTTTGAAATTGTGGAATCTTATAAATTATGTTCTAAAATTTAATTTATATTATATAAGTATTTAAAAATACATTTTAATTGAATTTTACATAATTATAAATGATATAATTATGTTGTAAAATTAAGTAATTTTTCATGAAAATGTATATGGTAATAATAATTTAATTAATTTTATTTTTTATTAATGTATATTAATATTAATCTATATATATATATATATATTAATATTACATTAATTATGTATATTTAATATTTAAATCATTAGAAATGGATTTTATATTTTAATACTTATCTATATTTAAATTAATTAAAATACAATAATTAGTTAGTTAATATTTATTATTTATTTATTATGTAAATAATTATTTATGTGTAAATTTTATCATCATGTTAGTTAATTTTTAAATTAATTTAACTATTTTAATTAGTATAACACTGATTTTTATTTGAGTAATATATATAAAACTATATCATATTTAATTTCTAACATTTTTGGTGTATTTTTATTTTTTATAAATTATATTTTATTAATTTCATTTTAATTATTTTTTGGAGGAGAAGGATTGTCGATGGAAAGAATCAAACATTTTTCTTACCCAAGGAAACAATGATCTCTTGAGTTTTTGGGTCCATATCACGTACGATGATCAACAATGTCTGAACCTAAAGGATTAATATTGACTTTGGTTCGGACCCTGAACCTGACCCACTATTTTGTTGTTGGATGACTACCATCTAAGTCCGCCATATCCTGGTTGTTGAAATAGAGATGAATAAAAATTAATATCTCCATAAAAAATAATGAAAAGGTGACCTAAATTTGGTTCCTGCTGAATTAGCACTAAAATATTTCTCCCTCGAATGGTAGGGAGGTGATGTTGGGGTGGTTAACTTCATGCTTCTTTGATAACTCATAATAGGTACCAGACTAAATTTTTGTTTCATAACCTTTACCAGTGCAAGGAAAAATGGATTGGTAAGATAAACATGAATTTTTTCATCTATTTTTAATTCTGAATCTTTGTAATAATCTACTAATATATTCCATTGAAAAATTGAATGTCGTATAATATTTGTAGTGGGTATTTTTTAAGCAATGTTTTGAAAAATTGAATTTTTTATTATTATGTTTATAATCCTAACATAAATTCCATTCTACTATAAATTATACTATGATTTTACACTATAATTTTCCAGTGGTAATTTCCACTAGTAATATACCCTACTAATTTCAACTAAAATTTTTTAAATAAATTATAAAATTACAACACTACTAGAAATTCACAATGTAAATTCATAGTTGTATTTCCTAGTTGAAATTTATAAATATTTTAGAAGAAGTGGTTTGTGATTTCAAATTGATTTAAAGAAGAAATTTTATATGCTCTTTCCACTACGAATTTTCATAAGGAATTTCAATATGACATATCTAGTGGATATTAACACTGTAAATTTATAGTAGGTATTTCCACTTGATATTTTCAAATGATTCAAAAGAAGTTATTTGTGATGTTTAATTGTTTTAAATTACAAATATCATCATTTATTTTGATGTTTTGATTTAAAATTGAATCTAAGTGAAAAATTTTCAATAGTAGGTTCCATTAGGACTTTAGAGTGGAAATTTCTAAATGATTAAAAAGAATGCACCCCATAAAATAGAATTTCTAAAAATGGAGATACGAATTTCTGTGATACTATACTGAAAAATTTTGAATGAAAGGGATTGAGATGAGTTTGGATGGTGTAGTATATTCAGTATACAAACATTTAATATATTTGAATACTATTCATTATTCATCTGAATCTTACATGAGGAAGTATAAAAGTGTTGAAATTACCGAATCAAATTGCAATAAAGAAAATTTCATAGATATAGGTGAAGTTATATATTTAGAACAAAATACCCCATCCAATAGAATTTATAAACAAATCACTACATTGAGACCATGTATTGGGATTTTTTTTAAATCAGAGCCTGATACCTATTCACTTTATGTTTCTTATGAAGGTATTTTTGGTTTTAGTGTATAGAAGAAATATATAGAAAACATAAAAAGTATATTATTTTAGTAACATCAACATTATATACATGTAGAAAATAAGGATTCTAAAGATTAACATGATGTCAATGTAAAAACTCCACATACCGAAACAAGGACCAATTTTCCAGTGAATATTAGAGGCGTCTACAAGTATAATAAACAGTATGAATATAAGAAAATAGTTGAGGATCATGACCACTCTTTACATTATCCAAATACTATGCATTTATTAAGGCCACAACAACACATCATTGATGCACATGGTGCGATGTTTGATATAAATGATAAATATGGTTGTAAGCCCAGTGATTCATTTTCACTTATAAAATCCTTTGCAGGTGGGCCTGGGAGTCTTGAATATACATGAGTAGACCAATAAAATTTTTTGCAGTCCAAAAAATTGATAGAGTTGAATCAATGTTATACTAATGGTATATTACAATTCCTAGAGAACCAATCCAGGGATATCAATTTATTCTTATACTTAATGAAACATTACATGTCTATTTAAATTAGCAATTTATTTTGGGTTGATCCCAAAATAAAGGTGGATTATGATCATTTGGGATACTTTTCCATGCATGAAACAACCTTCAACATAGATAAAGAATTTTAGGCCTCTAAGAGAGTCTACAGGAATAAACCATCATTAAGAGATTGTAATTTTCAATGAAACATTATTAATTAATGATAAAAAAGACTAATTTAGTTGGTTTTTATTATATTTATTGATTTTCCTTATAGTAATAATCCTAAGAGGATATTCATAGATCAATATATAGGTATGTATAAATCCATTGCTTTATGCCTACCTAAAACAAGACACACCCTATTCACTTGAATCACAATGAAAAATCACCTTAAACACTTTGGACCTATAATGAAATATGAGACAAATTTTTTGGAGAAATTAAAAAAATGAAAGTATGGGATTGATGATACATAAAAAATTAAAGATTTATTTACACAAATCCAAGTATAATATGGCGATACAAGTTTTAAATGGTTATAAGATATGCACAAAGTAATGGTAAAATGGGCACATTGTTTCATGAATATTATGTTGATATTAGGAATTCAATTTACATAGTTGAGTGAGAGATTCAATGGAGTATTAAAGGATCACTTGAAGGGTAAGATTGATGCATTAAAATTATTTTATCAATTTTATCATGTGTTGGAGAAGAAACTGTATTAGGAAATGAAGGACAAATTTGATGGAAAGTAAAAAATCCCACACAATCATTTTTCTATATCAACTTCTTAAGGTCCAATACAGTCATTCATACACACACAAAAAACCAATATTTTTCAACATGAACACTAACTGTGTGGTGCTTTTTTACTTAAGTATTATAATGAAATAGATTCCCCAAAAAGGATTGTTTTTTGAATGGAAGGTTACTGCAATTATTTTGTATAGCGTACAAAGAAAAATATATGATAATTGGTTGTACCTATATGATATTTGAGAGTTATAAGTATTTATGTTGTCATGCACTCAAAATATTAGAGTGGTTGGATGTACATTGCATGCTAGAGTTTTATATTCACAAGAGATAGACAAGATATTTATGTGAAATTCATATAGAAGACATGATAATTAATCATATTGAAGAATATTTTGTCTAAATAAAATATAATGTTACCAATAATTGGAAAAAATGGAAAAAAATTGTAATGGAATCCAATGAGTTTGAACAAGGATATATGATTGGGATGTCAAATGTGAACAATTATTTGAGGGAATTGTAGGAAGCTATATAATGCTTAACCTCAAAAACATAGTTAAGAATAATATAACATGTAAATTTGGGAAAAATCTAAAACATAATCGAAGAAGAAAGATAAAAGAAAATCCAGTGACATGTTCGAAAGTTATATAGAGTATGTAAGAAAACACATAAAGAATTGGAACAATATCAGAAATCAAGAGAACAAAAAACCTGTATGTAATTGGTATTTTATTATTATGTTAATTAACTAACATAGGTAGTGATAGTATGAATAAATAATGTTATATTGTTTTCAAGGGGAGTGATAACGAACTATCAAATTCTGGCTACCATGATTCTCATTTCATAGATCTTAATGTATGTAATTAGTATATTTTATGTTGAAAAACTTAAAATTTAAACACACTTCAGCGGACATCATATATTACTATATTTAAATTTAGTATAAACTAATATTATGAAACAATTATAATGTTTATTTTTTACTTATTAATATAAAATTCATACTCAAATTAGGTGGCAAGAAAGACCCCTTTTCATTCATTTGGAGTGGAAAATTCATCAACATGAGACTCCTTTCTTGGATTCACAAAAACCAATAACTATACTCTTTATGATTAGCTAGATTATTGAAAAAGATCATGCACTCAATGAAATGAAAGAATTTTTTATATAAAAATGAATGAAAAAATAGAGAATACAATCACTCTGATAGATATATTTCAAAAGAATGAACCAAAAATAAGAATAGTATCAGATGTTAGAGGACAAACATGTTAATGGAAATGTTCCAAAATTTAGTTGATCCATGGATTCAACTACATATGTCATAAAAATATAAATTTTATTATGAAAACCAATTTTTATAAATAATGATGTTGGTTTCGACACTAGATTCTTTATAAAACTAGTTAATATATTATTAAGTTAATAATTATAATTTCAAAGACATTTTTGTAGGGTATCCTGCATTTCCTATAATTAAAAGTATGGGTAATTCCAGTTTGATTCCTATGAATTCTAACTACCCATTTGTAGTGAGATCTAGGAACTAGGACCTTCCCATGGTCATTATTCAAAGAATTTATAATTGATTTATAGTGTAAATTTCCATTACCATTTTTCAGTACCAGGTATTGGTAGTTTCTATTAAAAATTTTCACATAATCAAAGTGGAAATTTACAATCATGGTTTATATTGGAAATTTCATATAGAAATTTCTAATGTGAATTCCCAGTGGGAATTCAATGTAGTACATGTTTTCAATTTATTTCAATAATATACATTGCAGACTAAAAAGTCATATTATTGTTTAATAACTATCATACAATCACATATTACATCAATATCAGCTATATCAATATGTTCATCCAAATCACCAAATAACCATTTTGAACCCCCATCTACCACCCACCCAAATGATCTAAATCAAATTGTAAATTTCTAGTAATGGTTTACAATGGGAGTTTCTAGTGTAAATTTACAATGTGAATTCCAAGTGGGAATTATATGTAGTATATGTTTCCAGTTGATTCCAAGAATAGACATTGAAGACTACAATGTAAAATTACATTTTAATAGCTATCATACATGCACATATTACATTATTATTAGCTATATCAATATTTTCATCCAAATCCCCAAATAACCATTTTGACCCCCTATCTACTGCCCACCCAAATGATCTAAATCAAATTGGAAATTCTAAATCATGGTTTACATAGGGAGTTTCTAGTGAAAATATCCAATGAGAATTCCTAGTGGGAATTTTATGTGGTACATGTTTCCAATTGATTCCAAGAATAGACATTAGATACTATAAATTTATATTATAGATTAAAAACTATCATATAGTCACATATTACATCAATAAGAACAATATCAACATGTTGATCCAAATAAACAAATAACCACTTCCACCACTATATATCTCCCACCCAAATGATCTAAATCAAAGTGTAAATTCCCAATCATGGTTTATAGTGGATGTTTCCAGTGTAAATTTGAAATGAGAATTCCTAGGGGTAATTCTGTGTAGTTTATGTTTTTGATTGATTCCAAGAATAGTCATTAGAGACTAAAAAGTAAGATTACAATTTAAAATCAATCTAAATAAAAGTAGAAACTTCCAATCATAGTTTATAATGGGAGTTTCTAGTGGAAATTTCTAATGAGAATTCTCAGTGGAAATTTGGAAAGAGATTAACCATTGGGAATTTATACACACTGTATGTTTCCAATTATATCCAAGAATAGAAAATGGATACTAAAAATTCAAATAAAAATATAACAGCCATCATACAGTCACATATTATATCTGAACTATTTTCAAAATATTATTTCAATAAAAAAATCAATTAGAAGTATATATAGTAATTTATTAAGAAAATTCAAACACTAAATAACTTCTTACCACACTAACTACATCGTTAATAAAAGGGACTCTAGTTCTTACACCTTGAATAGGTTACATATAATTATAATATATAAACACACCTATAAATATTCATAACTAATAAATTCCAATGAGTATTTTCTAAATTTATTATGAGGAATAAAACCGTTCAAAACCATATACTAACTAATTCTATCCAGTTCAAAAGGATCTCCATCAAATTATCATTTATTTAATAATGAACATCATAAAATCCAATAACAAACTAAAATAAAATAATGTAGTCATCATTAAATTTAAACACACACTGAAGTAACATAAATTATAAAAAAATAAGATTATTCATTATGTAAAAAATAAACTTCAGTCATACTATAAAAGTGTTGGTTATAAATGAAAATCCATCTTCTTTGGAAATTTTATCCATTGTATATAGCTGAAATATTTATTCATTTATAACTGTTTATGCATCAATAAACTATTTCCAAAAAAAGATAATAAAATACTAAACAACAGTTCTATTTATGTAAATTGATACGAGACATACCATACTCAATGTGAACCTCTTGTTTAACAAATTGATAATTTTCTGTATATTGACCTGATATGATTTTCATTTCCTTACCAAATAACAATGCTAATTTTATATAGGTAATAAGTTATTTTAGTAAAATGAAAAATATATTATAAGAAATTTAAACTACATAAATTCAGTTACATTATCTCTCCCAATAAGTAGAATCAAGAAGTATTTGTAGAATCTTTGTATCATGTCTCCTCACTATAGTCTGCTACTTCACTAACCAAGGAATTATCTTTGATAGATTTTGGGAAATTACATGTGTCTTCATTGAAATAACCTTGAGATATATATAAGTAGATTTATTCATTGGTTCCCTCACCCAAATTTTGATACCTTTGATCAATGAGGTTTTCTTTTTTACACAAAAGATATTGCAGTGTACTACTGAGGACCTTTCACTTCTTTCATTCATAAATATTCTTTGAGTTAGTCATCTTTATTTATTCCCTATATACTATTACTATCCCTCATTTAATCTCCATTAATTTCATTTGTGATTCCCTCCATAGTAGTGTTTGAATTTTTTTTCTTTCTGAAAATTTTTAATACCAATATGTTTTGAAATAGTAACTTTCTTCTCACCTGAAACTAGTTTGATCTCTTTTCTATTCTTTAGCCTTTCCCTTAAAAGAATAATTTGTAAATTATTTAACTTAATTAGGCCTCTGGTATCCTAAAACTTTTATTAATTTTCAAATTATCTAAATAACATAAAAAATTTTCCTTAGTTAAAACATCTCTCATCTATCCTTTGATATGAATTGTATGGTTTTTCTCCTAAAAACCCACCTGAATAAGTTGTTTTGTTTCAACAAAAACATAGAGATGACTAGGTTGGTTTTCATCAACAACTAGTTGAATATGTTGTTTACCCTCATAAGGACTTAATTGTACCCTTGTAATGATTGGAGTACACATGGAATAGTATAAAATAATAATGCAACAATTAGAAATTAATTTGAAAATAAAGGAAGGGTTAGAAATATATTCGAGTAAAATTTCCTGAGGACATTCATGTAGATTATCAGAAACATACTATAAACTCCCACTAAAAAATAATGGTTCACCATCTATTTTTTGTGGCACATTCCAAAACTCTCTGTAATTCTAATACTATTAGAGTTAATATTGTTAGGGACAACCTACGTAACTTAGAAAAAATAAACATAGTTGGAAAACATTTAATACCTTACCAATAAACAGACATTAGAACCTCCAAATTTTAAAGGAGTAGTGAGATTTTTTTTCACCGATTTCATAAGCTTGTGATTAATACTATCATTCCAAGAATAAATCTTCATTTTTGAGATGTCTTCAAAATATGTGATGAAATTATGACCCCTATAGGAACTGTAAGTGAATAAAAATAATGTCGCACATGAAAAAAGTGAAACCAAACATGCCACATCATAAATATATTGCTCTTAACTACCTTCAATAGTTTTAATTATGCATCTTTGTAACATGCCCCATGATAATAGTTGAACAACATGTCAAAAAATCCTCCTCAATTGTGTAATTATTTTTGGCTATAATTTATAGGTAGCTGATAGTGGTATGTCACCATCCTCAATTCCATATATATGATAGATGTCGGTAGTTATTAATTATATCATTCTTCTTGGTATATTAAAAAAATTAATTTAACAACATAACTATATAGAAAAAATAAAATAAATCCATTTGTATTTTTATAATCATCGAAAGGAAGCGTGTTTTCAAGAAAATTTTTAAACAACTACTAAAATTGAATCCATTAATGAAATTTGATTTGATTATTTATAATATTTTGCCTAATATCATTAAATATTTTTCACATCTCATTAATTAAAGACCTGTAATGGCCAGTAGATGGTGTAGAGGTTTTTTACGACACTAAAAAGTAGTATCCCTAAAGAATTAGAATATCTTATAGAAAGTGAGTGAAACCAAAAATAAATGGTGTAAATTAAAACACGAAAAATACAAAAAAATATAAATTGTTCTCTTTTTGGGAATTCCCACTGTGAATTCTTGGTGGAAATTTTAAAATTATTTTTTTTAATTTTTCTCGAGTTGGAAATTCAAATTTCATTCTAGTACGAATTTATAGTTGTAATTCCCACTAGAACATTCCACTGTGAAATAACACTGGGTATTTGTGTAGTGAATTTCAGGTGGGGGTTTCCATTCTAAATGTCCAGTGGTAATTCTCAGTGGGGGTTTATACTATCAGTGACTATTGGAAATTTATATTGGGAATGACTAGTGGGAATTCCCAGTGGGATTTCTATTGGGGAATTTCCACATGGAAATTTCAACTGGAAACCCTCATTTAAAATCATTAACTCATTAAAGTGTAGTTTATTTTGTAGTCAGAAATTATAATTGAATTTAATTTTCAATTACCACTAGGAAGTGAACATGGAATTTCTATAGGAAATTTCCAATGCGAATTACAATAGGAAATTTACCCTAATAATTGACAGTGGAATTTCTACTTGGTATTTCCATTGGAAATTTCCATTGGGAGTTTTCGCGAGGCATTTTTGGTGGAAATTTTCAATTGATTTGAAATAATCTCCTACTAGTCATAATATTAAAAGTGAATATAATAGGGAATTTACACTATCATTTCCTATTGTAATTTCTATTTTATTTCCCATTATAAATTTACAAAATGTAATTTCTAGTTGTACTTTTTAACTCTATAATTTATAATAAAAAATTAAATTAGGTATTTTAACTTGAAAAATCACTTGTGGAAAATCTGACTACCTAAATTTCAAGTTAGAGTCCATTGAAAACATCATCTACAAGTAAAAATATGAACAACAATAAATTTGAAATAACAAATATGTTTTAAATTATTTTTAAATCATTAATAAAAATTTCTTGTTTTAGTAAATTTTTATTTCTAGTGGGTATTTTCAATATAATCTTGAAATAGAAATTTCTAGTGAATAAAAATTCAAAGAAAGAATTTCTAATAGGAATTTACCCTGGAAATTCCCAGTGGGAATGACTACAATGAAATTTCCTCTAGGATTGTTCATTTTAAAATTTTAACTCATTAAAAAAATATTCTATAGTTTGGAATTATATTTGAATTTAATTGGAAAAGTCCAATGGGGATTACACTGGGAATTGACACTGGAAATTCTTACTGGGAATTTCCACCAGAAATTTTATCTGCGAATTGACATTGGAAATTTTCACTGGGAATTTATCATGGAAATTTCACTTGGAAAATTTCACTGGGAATTTTCACTAGAAATTTCAATTCGGAATTTCCACAAGAAATTTTCACTATGAATTTTTATTGGAAATTTCCAATAGAAATTTCTATATGAAATTTTTAATGGAAATTTTCTTTGGGAATTTTAACTAGTAATGTCTAGAGGGAATGTCTACTAGGATTGTATGATAAGAATTTCCACTGGTAATTTACACTAAGAATAGATAATGGGAATTTACACTAGTAATTTCCAATGGGAATGTCCACTAGGAATTTCCACCAGAAGTGTACACTGATAATTTCCACAAGAAATGTCTACTATGAATTTCCAATTGGAATTGTTGGTGGAAAATTTCAATTGATTTTAAAAATAGTTTACTAATTGTAATTTATTAGAGATGGTAATAGGGAATATCCATTGGGAATATCCTCTTCGACTTTATAATCTATTTTCCACTGGGAATTCAAACTATGAAATTTTGAGTTGAGCTTTCCACTCTGGAATTTCCAATATAGATTGAAAGGGGGAATATCAACTAGAAAAATCTTCAGTGTAAAATATTACTGCTGAAATTTCTAATTATAGTGCATTTAAAACAACATATTGAAATTGAATGATGGAAACCAATCAATTTGAAATTAAAAATTGGATTTGGAATCATTTGAAAATTGTTAATGGGAATTTCTAGCTATAATAAATTTGTAATTATTGTGGGGATTTCTATTAGATATATGATATAGAAATTACTAGTGCAAAAAAAAATCTGAGTAAAAATGCCTACTTGTAAATTTCAATGGGCTACACCAGTGGGAAATTCCAAGTGTGAATTACAAGTCATAATTTTCACTACAAATATCCAACATAAAATATAAATGAATAAAAATTAACGGTTTTAATACCTATAAAAAAATCCTATTAGAAATTCATAATGGAAAGTGTTAGAGAAAATTTCATATTGTATTCAACTTATTAATCAAACTATAATATTCCATATGATATTTACAATTCCAAAAAACTAGAAATTATAAGTTATTTATATTTAATGAGGTCTAAATCACCAGTTGAAATTGATAATGAAAATTTATACTACAAATACCAGCTAAAAATTACCTTTGAAAATACCCAAAGGAGATTTCTAGTGGAAACTCAAAGTAAATATTGTAAGAAACATTTTCTTTAGAAAACAAATTCCCTTTAAAGTTTCCAAAAAAAAATCCCTGTAATTTGTTTTATTTTTTTTCATATTTTCTAAATACATAAAAAGGATAGATGTACCTTTCAAATTTATCATTTCCAACTCATTATAAAATACAAAAATAAATTTCCAATTATTTATATAAAATTTAGAAAAAGTCAGTGGAAGTTACTAATTGACAATTATGACTGTAAATGAACATAGCTAGTGGGAATTAACCCAAATAATGGATGCTGAAATTCACACTACAAATCATTTTCAAAATATTTTAAATCACTAGTTGAAATTCATAGTAAAAAAATCATACGATCAAATGAAATTTCATATACTTGAAACTTATAGAAAATAAAGTCAACTTCAACTAAAAATTTCTAATTAAAAATTCTTCTAAAAAAACCAAATAATCATATTCATAGTATTTTATTTACTGAGATATAGGATAAAAACCCTCTATTTTGTAATGAAACTGACACACAGATACATGAACATCCCTTTAAAAACCCAGACATGCCAATATGAACTGAAACAATTTTAAGCTCTTTATCTCTATAGCTCCAAAAAAATTTAAATAAAAAACTAAATACAAATCTTTTTCAGTGGCTCCATTTTATTATAAAAAAATAATAAAATAGAAATTTCATAAAACATATGTCAATTTCCATCCTTGGTGGTGAAAAATTTAGATTGAATCGGTATAACAACAGTCAGCAGTGGGTATGTCAAAATGATGGCGGATGTTTTGGCTGAGAGATTCTCCAAGGGATTTACCGAGGGTTTCACCAAGGGATTCACTGAGTGGGTCACCGATGGAATCACGTGGGGTTCTAAAATGGATTCACTAAGTAGGCCCCCAATGGATGCATGGATGGATTAACTAAGGGGTTCAAATATGAAATCTATAAGGTGTTTCGTGAGGGGTTTACCAACAGAATCACAGAGGCATTTATTGAGCTGCCAATATTTTTTGACTGGCTACCAGATTTTATTTTCAATCCCTATTACTAAATGAATGTCCAGAAAACAAATTACCCATGTGGTACCCATCCAATGACATGTTCAAGGTCAAACCTAAGATTTTATTTTTTGAAACCTAAAATAGTGCGAACCAATGATGCACTACTCTATTTCCAATATGATGACATCACATTTCTGCTTAAAAAATTTAACCATAGAAGAACAGCAGAAGAACTTGATATAGTAAAATCATGTTTTCCACATTCCATAAATCATTCAAGGATACCCACATGTAATGTTTATGCTTCATCAATTTATATGGAACCATGAATTAGTCATGGATCCCCACATGTAATGTTTAAGTTTCATCAATTCACATAAGTAGGTATGCAACTAGTTTCACCACCCCACAGTACAACAAGAAAATTATAATATATCTTATAAAATATGATTTTCATAATACTAAAAATGTATTCATACTTAATATGTAAGATATTTATTGAAAAATATATTATAAAATAATTTAAAATTAAAATTAATTAACAATTTTATAATTATTGTTATGTATTATTCATTTAAAAACAATTTTATGATATAAAATTTCAAGAAATTAATAAACAATCTAAAATAAGTTGAAAACATTTATCAAATTTCATAAAAACATAAATTTGATATGGATGTCTATTCTATCCCCACCACAAATCAAAATGAAACTTGAAAAAATATCTATGACATAATAATTAAAGGGAATCCCGATTAGTGTTTTTAAAAAGGGAAAAAGGTTTGGAAGTCCTCTAAAACTGATATTTTGTCAACATACCCAAATTTTTGAACATTTGATGAAATTTTATCCTCATTTAGGGGGGGTATCTTTATCTTATTTCAATTCAGGGTCAATTTATTCTCTGGTATATCACCCATATGGATATTATGGCAATCAACTTTTATAGTTTTCTATATTATAGTTTTACTTTTAATTAAATATATACACATATATATTTATTATTATATATTTACACATAAAAAATTAATAATATAAATAAATATATAAAAATATTTACATATAAAATATCATTCTAAATATATAAACGATATACAAAAAATATCTATTTTATTTAAAATAAAATCATGTGAATATTTATATACCTAAATAATGTTTATATGTATATTAATATATTTATGTTTTTCCTTTATTAACAAATAAATATATATTTTTGTATATATTCTAAACATGTATATCAATATTAATATACTATATATGTGAATAAATATTAATATGTATAATTATAATTATAGACATAGACACACACACACACATATATATATATATGCGTATACGTCTGTATGTACGTGTTTATAAACACACCCAAACCCACACAAAACATATTTTATAAATGCATTTAAAAATAATTATATATATAAATATATATATTTATATGGATAAAAAATGTAACTAACTATATATAAATAAATAGATATAACACAAAACAGAGAACAAAACAACATAGATTGGTAGTAAAGTCACATGTGCATGAGAGAGAGCATCCTAGGTTCAAATCTAAGTGAATGAGTATGTGGGTGTGGATAGGAGCGGTGTTTTAGCTCTGATAAAGGGAATGAGGTAGGGACATGCGATAGGGGGTTGAGTTCTAATAAAAGTTGGGGTGGCCTCCGTTATATTATCTCAACTATTTATAAGGGTTTTTTGAATTTTATCATTGCTGATAAATTCCCCATTTATTGGTGATAAAAAAAGAACTAATAAAAAAAGACATTATCAACACTGATAAAAGTGACTCCCTTTTAAAGGTGTTAATAACATTAGTGATTTTTTATCACTGATGAAGGATATTTATAGAACTTTTAAATCTTGTATCTCTAGTAATGTCGAATCCTTCAAGTTCTCTTCCTATTATAGTTGGTCTCCTAGAACCAACTGAGTTTTTATTCTGGATGACTAGAATAGAAATATATCATTATATAATGATTATTCTTATGCATAGTATTAATGCGATAATAAACTTGAAATATTTTTTGATATCAAAGGGGAATAGCAGTTCCTTGCTATGGTGAGAACATAAAGATGATGTGAAAATATTCTTAAGTAATGTGTTTTATGGTTTGAATACATTATTCAGACAGAGAACAAATGATGTATAACCATCAGGTGTCGAAGTCTTATACGACACTAAGACTTCTTCTCATGATGTTCTCAATTGGTAATATCCTTGAAGGGAGATCATGATGACAACACTCCAACAATAATTACACATGTTTTTTGTTTCCTTGAATATTCTGATCTTTGAACGTGTGTATTGGTCATTATAATTGAGATCATTATTAATCTGTATCATGAATCATGTACTATGATGTATGGATACAAACCATCAGTAATATAGATGTCTCTATATAACATGATACCTTTTATCAGTGATCAAAAATAACTAATAAAAGGGATAATTTTAATATCACTAACTAAAATTGTTGATAAATGGGGTCTTATAAATACTAAAAAATGCTGATAAAGGCCCCCTTTTATCATTGATTTTATTAGCTTTTATCATTTATTTTAGCATTGATAAAGGTCTCATCTGACAATACTTTTTTTATCCTTTGCTAGTGTTTTTTATCATTGATAAAGACCTCATTTATCAATGCTTTTCTTAACACTAATAAAAGATGACCTCCATAGTTTTAATAAATTATTAAAAATCACATTTTTACATATAAATATGTTGATATTGATATATATATATATAAAATATTTTAATAAATATGATTTATATAACAATATATATCTATTTACAGTTATTATATAATATATCTAGTTAATATTTATTACAAAATAATTAAAAATTAATTTTAATTAAAAATTTAAAAATTATTTTTTACTAATATATATTTAATAACAATTTAGTGATAGAAAAATCAATTAATTAATTAATATCTTAAGATAAGTTGAAAACATAACATAATCTTAAAATTAACGCAACTTTTGATCCAGGTATCTATTTGGCCTCCATGATATATCAAATCAAAACTTGTGAAAAGGTATATTCCATTTAACCTAGATGTGACCTCAGTTTCTATTTTTTCTTGGTCAAAAAGGCCAGTAAGACCTCCAAACCTAAGTTCTTTTTTGGGGATACCCTAGTTTTAGAAAATTCTGATGGAATTTCACCTTTATTTAATAGATTATTCTTGCATTTTATCAGTGGAGACTAAATGTTTTCTTTGGGATTTCACTCATATGGATATTATGGGGTTGAAATATAATTTTTTATATATTTCAATTTTATTTATAAATAAATATATGCATATTTACATATAAATATTAAATTATAAAAACATATATTTAAATATATTTACATATAAAACGTATTCTTAAATATATAAACGATATGTTAGTAAAAAAAGTATTCATTTTATTTAAAATAATTTTTTTCCATTTTATTTATGTTATAAAAATTCATTAATACGTGTATACCTATAAAAAGGTATATGTAATGTTATATATGAATGTGTGTGTGTGTCTATTTAAGTTAACAAAAAGATATATATTCATGTATATATTCTAATACATGGGAAAAAATATTAATATATATATATATATATATCGATATTGATATTGATATTGATATTTATATTTAGATATAGACACATACTAATATGTATATATAAATATAAACACTCACACAAACATATTTTATAATTATATTTAAAAATAATTATAAAAATATATGTAATTACATATAAATATATGATATATAAATATATTAATATATAAATATAAATATGAACACACACACACAAATGTAAATACAAATACAAAAACATGTATACACCAAAAACACACACATGAACATATTTTATAAATAAATTCAAAAATAATTATATAAAAATATATAATTATATAATTATATACAATTATGTAAATATATATAATTATACGAATAAATATATGAAAAATATGTATGTAAATACATAAAATTAAATATATATATATATCAAAAATACTAAAAAATTTGTAGTGTAGTGGTAATGAACGTTCACTTTGAACTTGGAGGTCCTCGGTTTGAATCCTAGAAGTTGCATGAGAGGATTGATCGAAAGGGGGTGGGAACACTAATAAAGGTGGTGGGTGGGTAGGTCAGTGGGTGGTGGGACTCTCACATGAGTAGTGGGGTGGTGGGGAAGGCCAGCGCTAATAATGGAGTCTATAGAGTGGGAAAATTTTTTTTTCTTAAAAAATATTATCATAATTTTTAACACCGATATAAGCGACTGGCTTTTATGGGTTCTTAGAACATCATTTCTTTTTTAGTGTTGATAAAACTGAATTCTAACATGGATAAATGGGGGATTTTTAGTATCACATGATGATATATTCTAGCATCAAGGTAGCATATGTTGGGTGCATCATAAGTGATATGTTGTTAATTGAATGACTAAGAATGGATTTTCCCATTCTGAGTTAACGAAAGAAGATATCTTTAACCATTCAATTGAAATGGAAGTGTCTAGTATAAATCGATATCCATGATAGTTTATATTCAAGTTCATTTTGGAAAGTCAATGAATGATATATCAAGCTTAGGGAGTGATGATATTAGATTTCATTCTGCTTGATGAGATGTTGGTTGAAAAAATTATATTACATAGTATCATTAATAGGAAGGTTTTTTAGTTGTTACACTAGCTTATTTATATATAGGTTCCTTGACTTGTTGCTATATTTTGATCATGATATTTAGGTAAGTTAACTTATATCCAATGAGGAAGAATCCTAGAGGGCCAAATACTAAATATATATAGAAACTCCTTAAATTTTATTGAATTTAATTTTAATAATATAATTATTCCTAGTTAGTAAAATATATTCATTCAAGATAATTTGATTATAAAATTCAATCATGATATGTTTGAATATATAATATGTGAGTTTAATTTAATATACTATTTATTTATTTAAAAGTTAATGAATATAATATTTATCTATTCAAATGTTTAGTCAAAATTATAAAATAAATATTTTATTAATGTTATGAAAATATATATAAATAAATATTTATTCACAATTTTAGTGAATATAATATTTATTAATTTTATTGAATGATTTTTAAGGTTCGATAATCATATGTGAGGATTCTTATCAATTTAATAATCCATTAAATATATTTTTTATGTCATTTAAAGAAATATATTTATTTATTTAAGAAATTATATTTAAATATTATATGTCACCCTAAAAAATAAATGTTGTTTTTTTATTTTTAGTGAAATTTGACATGTAATTTATTATCCATGTATAATAAAATTTTAATGACCCAATCCCCCAAAACAGTATCCCTTTTAGGTAAAAAGGAGAATGGATATGGTGACTACTGGAGTCCAGCCTCCATTAAGCCCTGGGCTGGTCACTAGCACCGAGGGTATATCGTATATAAAATTGGGAAGAATTAACCTCTATTAGAATATATAGAATAGAGAGATAAGATATATATATATATATATATAAAATCATTCTCAAATATAAATATATATATATAAGAAACCCCAAGTACACGCATGTAATTTCATACAAAACATAAACAACTGGAAAGGAAAAATAAAATTACCAAAAGGTAAACTTGGAAGTGACCACGTAGCCCAAATAGTTCTGTAAAACCATGAGCTAGTAATATCCAACACAGTATCCAACCCACCCTTACTAAACAGAATAAATAGTTTATATATGTGTGGGATGATCATAATTATATATAATTATTAGGATCGTCCCCAAATCCTCTCTTGAAAAATATAAATAAAGAATGTTACATCCTAATGAACAACAAGTCAACTAACTCATCATCGAAATAGGTATACTAAGTTCTGGACCTCAATGTGGATATCTATAACCAAGTAATGCATACAATATATCATATAATAATAATAATAAAATATCAAGGGTACCCTGGTACCACTTCCCTATTGGTTTTCCTCTCTAACCCAACACCATATGTCTTTAGGCTTCCCTCTGGAAAAGTATGTTAGCCTGAAGACAACTGGGATAAGTATCCTAACATGCATCTCACTCATCCCATCATCTCATCATCCCATATCATATCACCATGTTGTGAAAACGTAGTTTCTGTGATCCACCATATCCCATGTGATGTGTATCATAAATTAGTTATTATACCTCAAGCCATCATAGCCCATCCACCATGTAAGGTACATCAATCCATCATGGCCTATACATGTCATTCCTATAATAATCCATTGGATGATATATATATATATACATGTGTTTGAAATTAATAAAATCTATTATAACCCTTAATAAACATATATGAGAAACTAACCACCTTGTCTACCAATACATAATACTACCAAGAGAATAGAGTGAGGCCAGAGGGGGTAGTCCACCATCCATCTTCACCTCTGGGATGTTGGGGAAAACTCCCTCCTAGTTTCCACTATATGTCAGTCTCCCTACCAAAATTGGTGGGATATAATATAAAATTATATAATATATAGGATATAATATATCTCACAACTACACTATTGTAATAACATAGTCCTAGGATCAACTATAGTTATCGTCACCCAGACACCTGATTTCCACAATTAAGGATTATATATCCTATAAGTACATAATCATTTAAGGTGATACATCAGGTTTATCATTTAATTTTTACATTTAAATTCATGTTAATTAATTCATTATCCATTAATTAACATTATTTTAATTATATTTCATTAACCATCCAAATAAATTTTATTCCCTCTAGTCATAATCTAACTAAGTACATGGTTTCTCATGATTTACAATAGCATATTAATTCTAGCAAGAACCAATACCATGTGTTAAACATTTATTAAATTTTTTTTACCATTAAATAATTTTATGTACTCTAATAACACATTATATGCAACAAAAAGAGCGAAGAAACCAAGAACATCTAGCTGCCTCAAGCAGCAGCGAAAGGAATGCAGATAAAACAAGAAACCAGGCCATATAGCCATTAAGTTGATTCATTAATATAAAAAATCTCGACATTATAACATAAAATTTTAAACCCAATATCAACTAATTCAATCATCCTGGTTCTATATCTGTCACCCTCACACAAACCCCCATGTATCCCATAATCACATGCATCAACTTCTTCCACACCATCTAGGACTCCCCGCTATAACTCACCATCTATCCTGAGATCATAAATACTAGGATTGCATCCCATTAAAAGGCTCATTTATAGAGAATATATATGTTATAAAAAAAGAGAATATTTAGTGGGGAAAAATATTCCCTAGAAATTGAATTTATCCTTCACATGAAAATGGAATCTCACGACCCCCAACATAAGGTGTCTGATCTTTGTAAATAAACATGCAGTCTCATACCCAAAGATTTATCATTATAAAAAATAACTAGTTTTTATTCCAAATTTAATTAACTAATTCATTATTAATAGGTTCCAAACAATAGAAACCTAAGTCATTATCTATAACAAGCTATTAAATTATTCAGTCATTCTCTATAGATTAAAACCAGTTTAATTAAACTATGAGAAGAAAATTTCTCATAAACATTCCTTTTTATTATTTCTATGATTTACAATAATTTTAGCATCAATTTATTCATCAATTATATAAACTCATAGAACAAAAAAATTAAACAAAGATTCATTTTACATCAATTTTATTACTGTCAAATTATAGAAAACATCAAATTTATTAAGCATGCCTATTTAGTTCTATAGCTAACCAATTAATTAAGAATTAAAATTATTTACCAATTCATCAATTTTATCATTCTAACCCATGAATAAAAATATTATAAACCACGATTAGTATAGATAATATACGATTTGAAAAAACAAGTGGAAAACCATTATTATAGTGCAAAAGAACAACATGTGATCACTACCCATAAACCAATTATACTATTTAATTTTTTTGATCTTCATTAGGTGAATTAATCCTTTATAAAACGTGATAAACCATGATAAATTTATGATTTCATGTAAATAAATAAGAGAATAAAGGAATCCCCTACCTCAAAAGCATCAACATTCTTCACTTGAGAACAGATCAGTATTATGGATCTATGATTACCTCTCTCACAAGAAACTGAGTCCATAGAATTATGTCATGCTACAACCAAGCTAACAAACAGCCATGAAAACTACATTAGAATGATTAATTGAGACTTACATAACATATAATGGATAAATATGAGGAAATGAGAGTGATAAAAGAAGAAAATATGGGGAAATGGTGGTTTAATGTACCTCATATTGATTGGGATTAAAAAAAAGTGATAAATACATGTTGAAAGGGGATTAAATTCCTTTAAAAAATAACCCCTGGGCACCTAGGGTTTGGGAAGAATTATTGAGAGAAAAGTGGGGTCAAGGGACTTGGGGGTATTTATAGGTAGAAATATTTTTAGAGGCCCATGATGTAGACCCTAGGATCATGCTACATATCATATAGAGCATGCCATAGTTGGAAGAAACTATTCCATATCCCCATAGTCAAACATGTAATTTGGATCCTTGGAAAGAACCAAGGTGAAGATCCTAAAATGGGGATATAGGGATACTGTGCGTCCCTATACATTGAAACACAACAAACATTTTTCAAAATTGGGGCTACGGTGAATCCTAAGGCTATACACCACATCCACCCTTATATTGAGAGAATTTCCTAAAACCCCTACACTACTGTCTCCTTACTCCACTTCGTTGCCTCACAACCATCATAAAGGGCCTACGCCAAATCCAACCTCCACAAAATAGTCACCCATATAGAGACATTAGCCACCCTGAGGTCCCATATTTCATAACATGGCCTTCAATGATGCAGAACCCATTCCTATGGTGCTGTCGATGTCTCCATGCATCAACCATGCCTAAAATGATAGTGGCATCCCATTCCTCCATCTTCCCTCTAAACTCCCTATGAACCTTCTTCGAGAACATCCAACACCTAAAAAACACAAAGTGAATTGATTATAGGATCTATTACCTTACATCAAATACCCATCCAACTGTTATTGGCATTGAGAATTTAAAATCAAACCCATAGAGAAAGAAATAGAAAGGGTTTTATAAACAACCACCCCATGAGATACCTCTCAATAATCTCACTGTCATAGGTTCTCAACCACATCACTAAGAGAAAATAACCACAAGAACATTAAATAACATTAAATACCCTAAAAAAACTCTCTCAGTGGAGATACTTTTCTAATGAGAGTAAATCCACAATAAGGTAATAAGAGAGAACCCATATCATTACCTAGAAAAGGTTCCACATCTACAACGGTTAATGATATAAGAGAATATATAAATAAAAACAAATAAGGTTATTGAGAGAGTATATATGACTCACGTTTTTAGGTAATCTTCGACACACCACTATGTCACCATAAAACATGAACCAAGGGAATAACATGCCCCTAAAACACCTTCTCTTTGTGAACCTGGATCACCACTAGCTTCTCCTCGAAGGATACATCATCATAAATATCAATATCACCCCAATTAATGACATGAAAGTCATCATGAAGGTAATAGAAGAACTGTGAATCATTAAAAACATCATATATCTAGCTTATCTATAGGGGACGTTCTATTTGATACTCTATATCTCCAACATGATTCAACACCTAAATAGGCCCAAAAAATCTCACCCCCTGTGACCAAACATTTACTGCCCACAATGAGCATCACCCTTCTGGAACATGTTATATCCAATGTAATACTCTATAGGTATCCTTCTATAACCATCATATTTTTTTAAAAATATTTCACCACTTTTATCCCCTCATGTATCACTTGAAACATCTCTTTTATTTTCTGTACTATCTTCAAATTAATAATTACTACATCTCTAACTGTAGTATAACCCAGCTTAGAATTGAAATCTTTAATGTAAAAATATTCAAATAGTTCCATACCAATAGTGGATTAAAAAATTATATTGTGATCAAACTCGACCAAAGGTAGGTTCCTCATCCAAGATCCTTCAGAATATTGGACAAAATAATGCAACATGTCTTAATGATTATGGATATTCCTCTCTGTCTAACCATTCCTCCAAGATTTAAAAGCTACATTATGGTATAACTAAGAGAAAAAACCAAGAAAGTTGCCTCTCTATATCATGGCTGTAAAATGAGGACCATGATAAGATGTTATTGTCCTTGGGAATCCATAGAGTCTCACCACCTCCTAAAGACACGACTTTGATAAAACCTCTACTAAGATTGGCTCCTTAACCACTATAACATGGGACGATTTCATAAAATGATCCACTATCACCCATATAACACCAAAGACTCTCTAATATTGATTTAAAAAGGTAATTATGTTTATCTAGATGGCCTATTACTTCTACATATGAATATATAATGGTTGGAGCAAAGCATTGACAATATAGTTCTTGGCCTTCACCTTCAAGAGCACTAAACATCATGATAAAAACTCATTAACTACATGATTCGGCCCAGGCCAACAAAAATAACAACTTAGAGCTCAATAAATCTTATTTACGATAATATTTAATATCAAGGGTGAGATATAGAGATCATGGATAACCATCTCACACATAAAATAAGGGATAAAAATCCTTCTTTGAAACAACACCCAATGTTGATCATCCTCAGACCAAACATCAAGTGAATCACTAAAAACAACTCAGTATCTCTATACATATACCTCATAATCCACTAGTTGGGACTCTTCCACATGTTATACCAAAGATGATTTCACTATCATCTAGAAAATATAACCTCTACCTACAACATATCCCATATCAATATTAATCAAAAATATATATTCCATCACTCACTAGGAATATCCATATTCACACATGACATTACAATGCAACTTCCAACTCAGTGCATCTGCTACAATTTTACCCATTCCTGGTGTTTACAAAATATTGAAGTTATAATATTGCAATAATTTCATCCATCTCTGATAATTAAATTTCAAGTCATGAGGGGAGAATACATGACCAAGGATATTATGATTGGTAAAAACCAAACAATTCTCCCAAATGAGGTAAAGTAACCACAAATTCTAGGCAAACACAACTACCACCAACTTGAGATCATGGGTGGAATAGTTATGCTTATGAATATATAATTGCTGAGACCCAAAAGAAACAACTTGTCTCTTCTTCAATGAAACACAACACAATAGAAAATGTTAATCATCATAAAAACCCTCAAATTAAACTCCCACTATTCGAAAACAATGTATTATAGTACTAACTAAATTCTCTTTTAGATACTTGAAAGGTGCTTGACACTGATTTGTCCACAACAAATCATGATCCTTCCTATTCAAGGATGTCATAGAAGTCACAAACCAATATAAATCAGTTATAAAACTCATGTAATAGTGTGTACGAACAAGGAAACTCCATATAATTATAATAGTCTTAGGGGTTGCCCAAGAAACAACTGCCTATATATTTTAAGGATCCTTAGTTTCTCCATATTGGGGCACAAAATTACCTAAGAAATGAACTTCATAAGATCTGAAATCATACTTAATCAACTTTTATAACATCTAATTATGTTAAAGAACTCCCAAAATTGTATAAAAATTCCTCGCATGATCCTCTTTAGACATGAAGTACATAAGGATTTCGTTGATGAAAACTACCACTAACTTATCCAAAATCACCCTAAACGTTGTTTTCATTAATACCATGAACATGGTTATACCTTTCATCACACAACACAAAATTACAATAAACTCATAATTCCTATGACAAAGTTATAAATATTTCTTTGAAATATCCTCATCCCTCACCTGCATATGATGATATCCTGACCACAAATTGATTTTGAGATCTACGTTTCTCCTTTAAGATAGTTGCATAAATAATCAATCCGTGTTAGTGGATAGTAGTTCTACACTTTAATCTAATTAAAGTGACAATAATTGATATAGATACATAAACGTACATCATCCTTCTTCATGATCAAAACTAGTTCACCCGATGGTGACACAATCTACTAAACAAAGTTTTGTTGCAATAGATCATGAAGTTGTACTCATAAATCTCACAACCAAGAAGGATCCATACAATATGGATATATATAAATATAAGAAACCACAAACTATTGCCTCATCCTAAGATTGATATCTCATTGAGGAGGTGAAGCTACAACCTACTCAAAGAAAATATCTGGGCACTCTTCTACCACCTTGGGAAACACCATCAAATGAACCTTTGACAAACTCAAAATCATCCTGACCATAAAAGATGACAAAGATAGAACATGCCTATGACCCTTCCAGGTGTTTCACTCCCTAATGAAAACTAATAGATCTCTATTAGTATCATTGATCACAGCTTATCAGTTAATTAATTCTAAAATCACCGACACAAAATATAGTCAATCCATTTTAAGGATAATTTTATATGGTTAAATTCTAAAACATAGGAAGTATCCCAAATAACAATGCTTCTCCAATGATATCTCACAATCTGTACATACATTTAATAGATAATGTCAACCTACAATTAGTTTATTCAATGCCAAAATAATTGGAAGCCTCTTCACCTTAATAACCAAAGCATGGATGAGGGAAGGATATATGTAGGATTGAATAGATCCTAAATTAAATAAAACATTTAACCAAGTAGAAAACCAAAACATTGTACCTCAAAAAATGTTGACTTGCTAGGAACTAGAAATGTCGGAGCATAAAGTTGATCACAACCTTCTCTATGACCTCTCTATCCCTGATGATAACCACCTCCATGGCCACAACCTTCTATTTAAAGATAGATAAAATAATAGGGTTGTACCCTTCCTTCCCCATCTCCACTCTACTAATACTAATATGGGACCCCCAATTTCTTTTAACTCAATTGAAACTACCTCAATAGTGGATCCTAATGAAGAACACATACAACATGATGACTACTCAGAAAGGTCAGGAACACTTTCTTTTCGTGAACTCGTCCTCCATAAGAAAAATATATATGATCCCCTAGAATGGGTCTGAGGGCCACCACACCCATAGAAACAAGATGATAAGGGATGAGACCTATCCCCAGATGAATTAAAGATCTACTTTCTATGAAACCAAGAACCTCATACTGTAGATCTACATTATAAAGAATCCTAATAAATCTTCTCTAATGATGATTAGGTCCTTCAAACATCTTCTCCACAACCTATTCTCTTGATAACACCTCTAAATATGTCTACAACATGAATGGGGTGACCTAGTACTGGATATATGGATGAAAATAATCTGATAAATTTCTCACCCAAGCCATCTTATTTAGTAAACATCAGAATCAAATCATAAGAGGGTCCTAATATAGATCCCAAAATCCCACATAATAGAACACCCCTATCAAAGGCTAAGAAATTATTAGTAAATGTCTACCTTTATGATCAAATAAATAAAGTATTCTTAGAATTGTTAGTAAATATTCTCACATGAGACCACCAAATTTCTATGATTCATAAGGAATAACATCCACCACTACCTTGCTTCCCCACAAAACATCATCATGAAAAAAACCCAGTTCTCCTTCTAAGAATGGATCGAACTGAAAGTGGTCTCCACCTCCTATAACAATTATTCTATGTATAACTCATACTTATATAAACTATGGTGATTAAAATATCATAGTTTCCTCCCCAAAAGATTCATTATTGATAACCTTTACTCTTCGACAATCTGTTAGGACATCATGTAGAACATCTTCATCACAAACCTAATGAGGATATCGACCTTGAGAAAATCTTGAAAGAAATAAATGGATAGAGACTCTTAAACCTATAATATGTAATATTCAACATTTATTATTTAATTCTTTATTTTATTTATTTAAGGCTAAATTACCAAGTTCTATAAATTTCAAACATAGGTGCAAAGAGTAATTATGAATTATTATTTCATAGTTCTATACCCTAAAACCAATATCACATCATTTAATAGGCATGGAAAAATTAAATTTCATTGAAACATATCAATTAGATCCTTAAATATGTATGTGAAATCAAAACTTGCATGTTTTCATTGATTATTAATCTTAGCGGACATTGTTACCCTACCATCCCATTAAACAAAACCTATGCCTAACTCTAAACTCCATTCAATACATCAACACAAACTTTGATAAAACTATTAAAAAACCCCATCCACCTAAAGAGTACCACTCCTTAGTTGTCAATGAGATAAGGGATAAGGTTGTTTCTCAATTCCCAACTCCAGTAAGACCCAGGTTTTCATTTAGCACTAATGGTATATCATACATAAAAATGGGAGGAATTACCCTTTAAGACAATATGTTGAAGAGAGAGACAATAAAAATATACCAATAAACAACTAATTGGATAAATATATATATATAATAAAACCCACGTTCATATATGTAATTTCATAAAGAAAAGAAAAAAATAGAAAGGAAAATTGCACGTACCAAAAGGTAAACTCGACAGTGACCACAGAACCCAAACAACTACCACAGAACCATGAGGTGGTAATATCAAAAACAATCCCCACCATACTCCTAATAACATGAAAAATAGTTTATATATACATTGGGTGATAACAATAGTATACTCATTAGGATCCATCCTAGAGCCACTCGTGAAAAAGATAAAAAAGCATGATAAATCCCAATGAACAACATGTGAAACTAACTCATCACCTAAACAAGTATAATAAGTTCTAAGAATCACCATGTGTATTTATAAATGAGTGACACATAAAATATATCATATAAGGATAATAATAAAATATCAAGGATACCCCACTACCACTTCGTCACTAGTTTTTCGCTCCGCTCCAATGTTGTATGTCCTCAGCTATCACTCTCAAAAAGTAATCCATCTAAAAGAAATTTAAGATAAGTATTGTAACATGAATATCATGCATCACATAATATCATAATCCCATATCATATGAACATATAGTAAACAATTATTTTCTTATATCCACCACATCCCATATGATGTTTATCATACATCCGGTATTATACCTTCATCCATCGCAACCCATACATAGAGTAAGGTACCTCACGACATCACAAATTATACATGTAATAAATATAATAATAATTTAGATGATATGGATGGAGATACATGTGTGTAACATAATATTACTATTTTTATGTATTTATAAACCCCTATTTTTATTTTTATTTGGTTGGACCTAATTTGGGGTGAATTCAGGTCACAATTTTAAGAGTTTTGAAAATACTAGGCTAGTTTAAAGTTGGCACAAGGTTTTTCAAAACCATGACACAAAAGGCTATTGGATTTTTCACAGTTGGTGCACGGTTAGAATATCCATTCAAACTATTAAGATAAACCTTTTATCCCATTTAATGTTTGTACATGACTTGTGCACAGTTTGTCTAAACCATCAGCCTCTGCCCAAGATATGATGCGAACGAGGTTTTAAGTGATCCAAATTTTGATTGAAAATTTGAAAAACACTATTTATGCCCCTTAAATACCATTAAAATCTAGAAATGATTTATTTATTCCTTGTATCTCCCAAGAAGAGTTTTTATCCCCTCAGATTCCCCCCATAACTGATCCGAAGAAAGGAAAATGAGTGTATATTATCTTCTGTTTAGTTTCCTCCCACCCATTCTTATTATCTCGTGATATCTCTTTTCCACCATAAGGTTCTTTGGATCCTTATGTTGAATTTTGAAAATAATACCCACTGGTTTGGGAATATAAGACTAGGTTTTATCATTGTTTCTGCTTACTTTCTTATTGTCATTATTCCTCAGAAAATCCTGATTAGGTTTTGATGCTTTGAGATCGAGCGACTCCAAGGTAGGTGGTTCCGTTATGATTCCCACTTTACATTAACCCTAAATTTATTTTTTTAATTTAAACCATTTGAATTAAATAAAATATATAGTATTTGATTAAATGGATTTCAATTATTTTGTTAAAAATACCAAATTCCATTGAATTGATGTTTTAATGAAACATGGGTTTTGTCATGACATTGGAAAACTCTCAATTCCATTGAATTTGGGTGAATTTATGGAAATTGGTGAGATTTAAATTGTGAAAATAAAATTTTCTATTTAATTTTGAAAAATTTATTTTATAGAAAATTCTAAAAACCCCCAATTCCATTGAATTGGTTAGAAAATTAAATTGTCAAATTAAATTGTAGAATTAGAATGTGGAATTGAATGGTGAATTGATTTCGAATTTCTATTTTAAAAAATTGTCTTAAAAATCGTTTTGATAGAAACCATAAGGTTTTATCTTTATGAAAAAGAATTTTTTTATTAAAAACCGGTTATGGATTTTAAATAAGAAATTGGAATATTGGAAATGGATAATGAGATTTCTTTATATTTTAAGCGGTCTTAAAATAAATTTCCCTTCATTGTTTATTTAGATAACTTGAAATCCTTAGGCTGTTAGTGAGTTATTTGAATGAAAATTTATGATTTAAAATATTCTAAAAAATTATATCAACACATCACATACCTTTAGTGATGGTCATGAGTCACCTTTTTCCTTGGTTCAAAGGGATGTGTGTAAATATTTGTCATATCACTTTGAGTGTGGGGTCCCTATAGTTTGGAGCTATCATACCTACTTAGGAATATGACCATATTTATTGCTTATTTTTATTTGAAATCAGTATATTCCATTGTTATAAACTTTTTTACATTCTTTGTGAATTTATATATATTGTTTTATACAAAAGTGTTTATTTATGAAATTTTTTAAATGCGACTTTTATGTAAATCACCCATTTATTTAATGGTAATTCTATCCTTTGAAATATTTTTCCATCATTCAAAATGTGAAGCACAAATTTCTAATGAATTATAATACTTTGAAACGTAAAGCATGAATTTTTTAAATATGATTTTGAAATGCAAGAACTGTTTATTTGAAAATTGAAATCACATACTTGGTTTACTTGATATCAGAATATTGTCATGGAATCCTTCAGGGAAATAATATAGGTCTTTGTCTCACACCCTACTTATGCCTTTGGATGTTTGTAGAATACCTCCTTCCATGATCATGCATGGGAAAATGATCACTGGGAGTTGGTTCAAGCTATTAATCTGTGGACATGGTGAGTTGCATCCTTGTAGGGACTTGGGGCAGTTTTTCCTTTTTCTTGTTACTTGGTAGTAGTAATTTCAGTTTTTATACATATTTAACTTCTGTTACATTACTCCCAGTGGTTTTTCATTTGATATTAATAGTTTATTGTTTATTTTACTTCCATAATGTTTGTGGAGAAACTATTCCCAATTTAATTTTGTATAATGTCAGGTTCTAGTCCCCAACCAGTAGGGATTAGGAACACCCTTCAGGATATCTCAGGACTAGCTCAATTATCATTTTTCCATGGTACATGGTCTAGTTCATGAAAAATTGGTATCAGAGCTCTAGGTTGAGCTTTTGTCGTGTTGTTAGTATGCATTTGTGAAATATTATATGGACTTATGAGGTAGTTGGTATTGAGTATCTGACCAGATCTCACCACAATGAAACTTATGTCACTAGGTATGGTTAGGGAAAGATGTCTTATGGATTTTTCTTATTCTTTTACCTATTTTTATTTGGATAAAGAAAAATACACATCATGTTTTTTCAATCTGTTGGGATTATTTTCTCTGTTTCTTTGTTAGAGTGTAAATCTGATGTCTTCCTTAATGTCTATGAACCAGTGAGATTCATTCCCCACATTAACCATTCAAGAATGATTATAAAATTAATTTTATGAGTAAATATAATATTTATGAACTCAATATCATTATGTATATGAATAAAATATATTCTATTTATAATAAACATGACTTACATGATAAATAATTCATGGGAAATGAAGCCGTTAACACCCAAAACAATGGTAATACTAAAATATTAATAATTAAATGATAAAAGAGGGTCATATATGATATCATACATAAGTATATTTTTCTATTATAATTTAATAACATACATTAACCATTGTACATTAGGTTAACACACCCTTGGCTAATGTAAAGTACAAGGTAAAGGTTAATTTTTCAATCTCATTATTACCAGCGATTGTTTGTACGTAAGTATTTTCCGGGACATACTTATCATCCATGTCCATGTTTCTTAAAAATGTTTTAAAAATGAATAGTTAATAGTTTTTATGTAAAGAAATACTTAACTAAAAAATATTTTTAAATTTTTTAAAGATTTATTCTTCTTAATCTTTCTCATTAAGGTCCATGTTTTCTAAATGGTTTTAAGGATTTATTTATATAGACATGAATATTTTAAAATATTAATTCATTTCAAAAGTTTCAAATTTTTATGGGATAATTTGACTCAAAAAACACATATAAATTTATTATTTTATAAATTGAATGAATTTTAATGTTTCAAAGAAGGGTTATTTATCTCAAATAGTTTTAGTGATTTTATTAGATTAATTTCATCTATGTCAACCTTTATTGTTGGATTTTCTGCTTAATTGAGACTAATTTATTTTGATACAATAGAACATATTGTATTGAATGGTATATGAAATGTTTTACTTTGGATGTTCTATTTTTATATCATTCATTTTTTATAGTTAATTTATTAACATTTCATATACTATTTTTTTATGAATGTTTATGTTATGTTTAACCCCTTTCATAAGAGAAATACATTGGACTTAGTATGTAACTAGTGGGGCTCGCTATATCCCCTCGATGCATCGACAGGTTCTCATAAGATTATATTAGTTGGTGAAAAACCCTTCATGTTTTTTTCAAGAAGTTTTAGATTATCAGGAGGATAGATCTTAACACAAATCATATGGGTTTATACCCACAGACTTAAACTGTCATGAAGATAGATCATGATAGTAAATATCTTGAGTAAATATGTGGATAGTGAAAATGTATGAAATTATGCATTCCCTCATTATGATATTAGTTAAGAATAATCCATGTGATTATTTTACTAGTAGAATATCCATGGTTATGCTTATTTGATACTGTATTATTAATTAATTCTATATTTTTATCAAGATTATGTTTAAAGGACTTGAGTTTTAGTTATAATACTTTCATTAAGGTTCATTATTATTTATTCATAATAGGTTCTATTGTATGCTTCCCCTTACTGAGTATCATAGATCACCCCTTTATTATGTTTTATTTTCCCAGGATTCCATGAAGTGTATTATGACAGATATATAGGGTTAATCTAGGAGAATAATGGAATTCTCAAAGGATTATCTATGTTTTATTTTATGTTTTGAATTTTAATGTAATGTTAATGTTTGTAATCTATTTTCCAAGAATGCTAAACTGATTTTTCCTTCAGATTTCATTCCTTGAAATAATTCCAATGTATTAAAATAATGCAGCCATTCATGAATTCTGGGGTTGGGGAATTACAGAATAGATTAGTGTGGCACTATATTTTAAAAAGGAAAGATTACAAATTTTGTTCATAATAAAGTCGAGACTTGTTCAAAACAACCCCTAGAGCTTATTCATTCCGATAAATGTGGGTCATTGAGAAAAAAATAAAAAAATGGAGATAATTAATTCATTAATTTCCTTGATAATTTTACTCACATTACTTTTGTTATGTATATGAAACAGAAGTCAGATTCTATGAAAATATTTAAAATTTTTAGAAAGAAAGCTGAGAATGAATGTGATTATTTGGTGAAGAATTTGAGAACTGATAATGGTGGTGAATACATAAGTTAATAATTTTAATGTTATCTTGATAAGTATGGAATTTGGAATAAATAATGTTCTTCATATACTCCCCAACAAAATGGGGTATCTGAAAGAATGAATATATGTTTGGTGGAAATGGAGATAATTATGTTATTTGAACAAAGTCATTCTCATTACTATTTGAGGTAAGCCAAGATTACTATTGTGTACATTCAAAACTAATGTTTCTATAGACCAATATCACATATGAATATATATGAATTATTTTATGAAAAAACATCAAGTTTGAAAAACTAAATAGTTTTTTGGGAGTCCATGCATTATAAAGAAGGAAAGGTGAAAACTTGGAAATGTTTGACCAAAAATGAGATGATGAAATATTTATTTTCTATGCTATATAAGGAATAGGATATAGATGTTTCAAAAAATAAACATGAATAATTATTGATTCTATTGATGGGAATGATATTGAAAGGGCTGAAGGAGACAAACATACTTAGGCAGATAGGGAAGTTAAGCAGGAAAAAGAAAAACAATTCTGATAAGGTTATAGACAGTTGTAATCCTACGTAAAAGGAGAATCAGACTCATCCATTTCTATTGATGAGTAAGGTACTCAAAAATATCATCCTAGGATAAGGAATAAAGTGAAATATCAGAATATTATCAGTGATCAATATCATAAGGTTAAAATAATAAGAACAAAAAATGCTTTTACACAAACTTCTTTATACTCAAAAGTGGAGTCAAATGATGTGAAAGAATATTTTGAGTATTCGGTATGGGTTTAGTATATGAATATAGAGATGGAATATATTGAAAATAATGATACAGGGGAACTCATACCCAATCCAGAAAACAAAAACATTATTGGTACAAAATGGGCTTTCTAGAACAATTTGAATGAAGAAGGAGAATTGATAAGAAACAAAGAAAGATTAGTATGTAATGGTTATTCATAAATTGAAGGTATTGATTTTGATTAAAACTTTTCCCTATTTTAATTTTTTTAAATAGTCCTAATTTTTCATGTTATTGCTGCACAACGAGTTTACAATATCTTTCAAATGGATGTTAAATGTACATTCTTGAATGGTGATCTTGGTGAGGAAGTTTACATTGAATAGTCTTATATATTTATTTTTCTAAAATATGAATTTTATGTGTGAAGAAAGAATAAGGATTTGTATGCGATAAAACAAACTCCGAGATCATGGTATTCCAAACCGAATAATTTCTTATGAAATATGAGTTATAATGAAAGAATATATTATTGAAATCTTTACATTAGAGAAAGTCAAAAGTATTACCTCATAATAATTTATTATGTTGATGATATTATTTTTAATAGGAATGATGAAAATAGTTATGAAATATTTTCTGAAGAAATGAAAAATGTATTTGAGATTTATATATTATGGGAAATGAAATACTTTCTTAGGATGCAATTTTTTCAAAGGGAGAAACACATTTTTCTTTATTAAGAAAAGTATTATAAATAAATTATAAATAGGTTTGTCATGGGAAATTTAAAACATGTTTCCACACCGATTTCAGTGGGAACAATGTTGAAAAAATTTGGAAAAGGAAAAAAAAGTTGATCATATTTAATTTTGGAATCTCATGGGATGTTTTTTATATTGGACTACATAAAGACCTGATATTATTTACATTGTTACATTATGTTCTAGATTTAAAATTACTCCTAAATAATAATGTTTACTTATTGGAAACATAATTCTTATATACATCAAGGGAACAAAAAAATTGGAATTATGTATAACAACTCAGAAATTAATGTTTTTTTATTCAGATACTAATTGGGAAAGAAATGTTGATGATATAAGAACCATTTATGGTATAGTATTTTTCAGGGAAATAATTATGTTAGTTGGAATTAAAATAAATAGAATTCAGTAACACTCAGTATGGATTATGTTTAGTATATTTTTTCCACTCAATCCACTACTCAGCTTATATGGATGAAAACTCAATTAGAAAATTTACTTGATAAAGTGAAGTTACTCTATCTCTAGGGTTGTGATCATCAACGTAAAATCGATATCACTAGGAATCCAGTTCAACATTATCATTAAAAACATATTTATATCAAAAATAATTTCATTAAAGATCATTTGGAGAGGAATTAATTAAAGTTTGAGTATGTTCCTATATCGGAACAAGTTACTCACATTTTCAAAAAAACCATTACCAAAAGAATATTTTTCTAAATCAAGGTTAAACATGGACATCCTACCTCTTTTTCATAAATTTTGATGTATTTTTTTTCACCTTTCTCATTTTAACTTTGGATGGTGTTTAAAGGGGGTATCAATTGTTTCATAAATCTATCCCTTTAGAATCATGTAAAAAGTGGAAGTTGTGTGTAAGTTTTTCATTTATCATTAAAAGTATGTGAAATATTCTAAATAATTGTTACAGTTGTTATAGGAAAAAAAATTTATTCCAAGAAAGTGAAGAAAGGATGAAGAAAATAAATTCTTAGAATGTTTTCATAATCACTTATTTTGGAAGGCATGATTTTTTTTGCAATTATTATTATTTACTACAATGAGTTAGCTCGCGTATATTTAGAATTATTGATAAGTAACCCATATCTAGAGGATAAAAATTTATGTGTTTTATGAAACACAGTTTAAAAAATATAAATGGGGATATTTTTAGGACCAAACTGAAGAGGAATGTGATTGTTTTTAGGTATTTCATTTTATTGTAAAAAAAGTTTAATAATGAAGAAAAGAATTTTAAGAAGAAAGGGAAATCACCTCCCTTTTTATTTCACCCAGATGGATAATGATATTCAAGGAATAAGATATAAATTAAATGAAAAGGTAAATCTTATTGAGGAATAATCTTGCTGGAAGTAAATGGTCATCAGATTTACTTTGGATCCAGTATGGATGTTGGGATCATTTTGGAATATAATCACATTCTGCATGACTATGATTTAAATATGATGATGATTTGATGGTCTTAGAGTTCTCTTAAATCTATTGTATTTGGAAAACTTGTGAGGAAATCTTGATGAAAGAAAAGGTGAGTGAAGGAGAGGTTTCCAATTGTATCTAGATAGATTTTATAAAGATGGAAAAATAAAATATGTTAGAAATTGTATTTAGTCTGATCGTAATCATGATGGTTTTAATCAAGTCTATTAAATTATTATTAGTATAATTTTGGACAATCATATTCAAATTGAGTTGTGAAGAAATATAGTTACTACATTTTTGGGGAAGTTACAATACTTTCCATTAAAATACTAAAGATGCTGAAGTTGTTCTCAAATATATTTAGATTCAGGAATGATGTCATGATACAAGGACAATTTTTCGATTGAGGGAAGTTGTTGAAGTTGAATTTTCTAAAAATGGTCCATTGTATTTAGTATTTCATCATATTCAATTGAGGAAGATTGGTTTATTCTAGAGAAGTATGAGGTATCGTATTCAGAAGGGAGAGATGCACTCTGATCTATTTACAAATGTTTAATTTTTCAATTAGGTCAATATCCATCATATCAAAATTGATGTCGATTAATTATCTTAAAGATAAGAATAAATATATGTGATTTAATCACTTCATTCAAGTAAAACTATAGAAGATATGAAGGAAATATATGGATGTTTTATTAAGGGGGAGCTTGAATTTCCAAGAATATGTTTTGATTCTTCAATTTTTATAGTGGATCGTAATAAAGAATTAGAATTTAGTTTTAGAAAAAGATGAATGTTTTATATTTCTTCATCTATTTATATTTAATGGGTTTGGAGAATCCAAATGATGAAATCAGACTGAGCTAATCAGTATAAGAACCAAAATTGGACTAGTGATTGAAAATAAAGTCTGAAAGAGAACCAAAATCGTGAAGAATATTCGAGATGATTCGAGAAGCATTGATGAATTCATTGATGCACCCAAAATTCAATGATTCATGAAAGTTAGAGTAATTTAGTTGAGCGGTAATGTTTTTGGGTTTCTTGCAAAAATTACTTTTGGGTCACCTATAAATGCTTAAAGAAATTTTTACTTTTCTTGAGAAATGTAATGTTCACAAGGGTAGAGAGAGAATATCCAAAGTTTTAGGGAGAGAAAGAAGTTTTCATATTGTGTTTGTTGAAGTAGTTTTTATGGAGGAATGTTAAAGGAGAAGAGAAAAGATCGCAATATTATTTATCTGATCATTGTATTTAGTGATCATCTTATTCAGTTGTTTATCGTATTATACTTGTCATCATATTTGGTTTATCATCGTGAAGGGCTAGATAATCATATTAAGATTTATATATTAGGAATTCAATACTGAGGAATAATGTATTCTGAATTTTATCAATCATATTCAGAAAAAGACATATATATCATATTAGGTAATCATATTTAAAGATAAGATTGCAAGAATCTGACTGGGCAATCTAACTGAATTCTATATCAAAGTCCTTGATGTTCTTACCAGCATTTGGGTAAGAAATTGATTTTTTTTGAAAAGAATACATTTGTGGAAATTAAAAAGGAATCACATGTGACATGTGTTGTTATAAAAACATTGTATTATATCATTTTTTCTAGAGGGTGCACACACACTATTGGATTGTTTATATATTGTTACATGAGTGTAAGGGGATATCAGGCTCATTGTATTCCACAAAAAGGGATTGTTTTCTAGTGGATGGTGAGACATTGGATCATTTCCAAACCATACCAATGAAATAGTCATTATTATTCAATAGAGTACCTTATAAATACTTTTCTTCTTATGGATGTGGGTTTGACTTGTTTTTAGTAGGGAATGAAATATTTAATTGGAGGTGAAATTTGTTTCATTTACAATGAAACATAAAATAAAACATATCACTGACTCACCCCTCCCCCTATTAGTGATGTAATTATCATGATTGGTCACTTTCAACATAGTTACCATTTCATATGAATTTTGTCTATATAGGTATGTTTTTCTATAAAAATAGTATGAAATATTTGATAAGTTCAAAGAGTTCTATAACTATTTATATAAACAACTAGGAAAATTTATTGAAGTCCTCTGAACAAATCAAGTTGGTGAATACTTGATCCAGGAATTCAAAGCTCATTTGATATATTGTGGAATTATTTTTAAACCAAATCCTCCAAGATCAGGGTGGTGGATATTTTAGCATTTTAGGGATGATGGCTTGGTTAGGGTAAGATGATCAGAGTGAAAACTAGTCTTTGTACTCCCCATGTGATATTCTAGTGATAGGGTGAAGGTGCCTTGAATAATTCTTGAAGTTTGTAACTCCCCCATGGATTCAGGGTGTTACTCCTCCATTCCAGGAAGGAGTTCAATCAGTCCCATGCTTATTACTTCCATGATAATGTGTGTTTCCCTTATAAACTAATGTTATAAGATAATCCCCCAAAATGGGTCATGGGTCCAACATATATGGAGTTGGTACTCCTTCACATGATGTTCATTATTTTATGTGGTGTGATCCATTCAAGAGGTTCAACAATCCCTTAATTGATGTACTTACATCTATAAAGATTGGATACTCTATTATAGATTTAATGATATTTCATGGATTTTAGGATGTTAGTTAGTTTTTATATCTACGTTCTTATGATTTTTTTGGAACCGTGGGTAGAATATGACATATAATCTTTATTGACTAGAGTTATAACATTGGAACTTGACTAATTCCATGGCTATCTTAATCGTTAAATCCTCTCTCATCATTTTCCCCTGTATTTTGTTTTGTGGGTAATATTCATTCAATCCACTATTTATTTTTAGGGAGTTATACTGGGTATTTTTATATTCACCCATATATTGGAATTTCACGCACTTGTGTTATCATTCAGTTCTCCCTTTTTTATGTATGGGGGTTTTTACTAAGTGCTTTTATAATCACCCCTACATGGGTATTTAACCCACACCTTTTGAATTATATAAAAACTAAGGATAGTTTGAGGGTGGTCATGGGGCATGTGGATTAGTGGGAGTTATGTATTAATGGTTCTTGGTGGTGAGGATCATTTCTAGGGTTCATGTCAGAATTAGATGTGATGAGGTTTTCCTATGTTTCCCATTTTATTTTCATCTTTACTTGGGATATTTGGGTTTTATATTTACCATTATTTCATAGGATTGATTCTTTCATATTATTATGTATGTTTAGTGTTTGTTTCATGTTTTATATTTTGTACTTTCATATTATGTTTGGTATTACATTTTAATGCTTTATTTTGAAGACATGTGATTTTGTGTAGGTTTATTATGATTAGGACTCACTTGTTCATGAAATTATTTCTTGATGTTGGTCACCATCCCCTGGACTATTTTATGTGGTATTAGGGAGCCATGCATGGACTAAATATCAGTTCATATGGGATCTGATGGGTTGGGTCATGTCATGCAATATATCATTTCAGAGTAAAATTTAAGAGAATTTATAAAAAGGTAAATGGGAAATATGTCTTCTATAAGGGTGTGATATTGAATGGAAATATGATGATCAAAATGGTAATTTAACCATTAGAACAGTGATATGATCAATTTATTATCATTCAAGGTAACTTAAATATTACCTCTAAAATAAATTTTAACCTTTAATAATAATGTATTTAATAATAGTTGGCAATTTTTATGAATCTATAAATCATAATGTAATTGTTTGTATAGTTCTTAGGATATACATTATTTTTGAAAATATATTTATAAAATCTCTCATATTTAATGCATGATTTCTAAATATATAGAGTTTTATTTAATAATTTTTACTACAGTCATGGATTTATTTTTATAAAATCAATTGAAAATTTGGATTCAATGTGTAAATAATATATATGATTAAAGTTCTATCAATTATAAAAAAATAAAATATATATTAAATTAGTAAAATGTGATATTTTTATATAATAATTTATATTAGAAAATATTGATTGAATTTAATTATATAATTGATATATAAACTTTAAATTATGAATATATAAGTTATTATTCATCCAATAAAATATTTCCCCCAATCCTATTAGAACCCTTCTTAATCTTATAATGGTTAATGTTAAAATTAAATGAAATTATGTTTTCTTTATTTTGAATTGGTTCTATGGGATTAAATATGACTAAGATAAAGGTCGAAATAATTATGAAGATGATTTGATAAAGTTTAAAAACATATTATATAAAATTTATGGGTATTTTATTTTAGTTGAAATTTATCGTATTTTATGCATATATTTAATATCATGAATATCTACTCAATTCATTAATATAAGGACCCTACAAGAACATTTGTTTTAAAATTTTAGAACGATTTTAAAAAATATGTGTCAAGAATATATAATTGAAAATTTAAACACAGCTTATTAAATTCGTGGTATAAAGTAAATATTCATGTAAAAAAGAAATATATTTTGATACATTGATTATGTTTCTCATTTCAGTGTTTTATACCAAACATATTTTGTATGATCAAACTAAATTTCACTTCACTGAAATTATTTTATTTCTTTAAAAAATTATGCAATAGTAGATTCAAATTAATTCTCCAATAAAAAAAATTTAACTATAATACTCAATTTCATATAATTAAACAATATAAAATAAGTAATTTATATTTGTAAAACATATATGGGTTGAGGGATGATTGGAATCGGGGACTGTTGACTACATGTATTAGTTGCGCGGTCGCATGCTCTCATACCGGCTATGCAATCGCAGGAAAAACCTTTACTTTTGAGATTGTATGACTATATCTTAATCTTTTGATCTGCTAACATGGTTATATGATTTCCTATCCCTACCCCTTCACACAAACACTCTGGCTATGTTTTTGATGATGGGGCCCTCTCAAGATGACTCGAGCTCACATGGAGCACCCACCTATCCTAACAGAATGGTTTTAATATTGGAGAAAGGCAAGAAGGGGTGCTACTATGACACCCAGATTTTGAATTCCAGGATTTACATCAAATCCTCTTTTGGTTCATAGATTTCTCTTGGTATCCAGGTGTTCTGGGTTGGAATTTTGGTGTCTCTTTTGTTCTTTACCTATGAATTTTATCATAGGGGTCATGGATTGTAATTGAACTTCTCTTTTTTCAAATTAAAGGTATGAGGTTGTGGTGTTTTGGAGTTTGCTTATTAACACTCCCAGTGGCACCACTTATGGGGTAAGTTGTTGAGGTGGTTTCACCCATGTGTTGGATGTGTTTTGGGGTAAAAATGATTGTTTCTTTTGGGGATTTCATTCCCTACATCCATGTCTAGCCTCTAGGGTCGCTCCCCCTCCCTAGGACCTCATCATTGAAGGGAGATTTGATAGTAGAAACATCAAAATTATGAACGTATGTCCTACTCTATTTGATTTTTTCCCTTTCCTTAGGGTTTCTTTCACCTTTTCTTGATTTTTAATTTTCCAAGAAACTCGGGTTCATACCTAGGGTTTAACTTATTGTCATTTGGGTAAAATATTGAGGTTTTAGGTTGGGTTTCAATCCCTTGTGGGGTGGCAGAGGTGCAGTTGAGTATTCACACAAAGATTCCAGGGTTTTGACTCAAAAGGATGGTGGTTCCATGTGTACGAATTTTTTCATGAGTTATCTTTCTTAATTTACTAGTTATTGTGTTCCTCATAGGCTTCTTGTGCTGTGAAAATCGTTTTTGATGAATTTTCTTAAGTGTTTAATTTTATAGTTTCATTTTAGATTTAAATTGGGTGATTTTCATGGGTGAGTCTTGGGGAATTTTTGGGTGTATTTTATAGAACATGAAAGTGATTTATTAGTATTCAAACGGTCTTCCAATTCTGGTTTTTTAATGACTTAATGTCATCTGGTCCTTGAAAGGGGGTTTTTATTTTAAATTCATGTTTTACTTCTTGAAAGTTATTTATGAAACGTGTGTTTTTCATGTGTGTCCTTTATGGTATAAATTAAGGTATATTTATAACGCATGGGGGTGGTTTAATAAATGTTTTTAGGGATTAAAATTCTATTTTTAATTTGTATTGGTATAATTTTGGTCTTGAATGGGGGATTTGAAATGGGCTTTGTGTGTGAAGCATAGTTACACCCCTTGGGTTTGTTTTCTGAAAATTTTCAATGTTTTGTTTGGTTAAACATAGTGGGAAAAAGGAGTATGTGTAATAATTGGTGGTATTGTTAACCTAATATGTTTTTTTAAAGGTAAGGCGGGGATATAAAATGTCAAATATTTTTAGAATGTTTTATAAAGTGTTGAAATTTTTTATCAAATTTAAAGAGAGGTTTGAAACATGGTTGGGTTATTTTGTGCGAGTGTGTTGTGAAAAATGAATTTTGTTGATGAATGAAGTAATATGTTATATGTGAGTTAGTAATTATGTGATTTGGAAAATATTGTAATGGTTTTATAAATTTTTTTTATTTATTTGTGAAATTGATAAAGAAATGTGAAAAGTGTTGTGGGCTATTTTGGTGTGAGTATGATTTCAAAATGCATTTGAATGAAAAATTGTATTTTGTAAAATATGTGACGTACATGTGGGATGTTTTGGGAATGTGTTATGTGGAATATATATTTTAATATTCAAATTATATTTCATGTCTTTCTAAACTTTTTTTATCACAAGAGGGAAACTCGGGTATCTAACTGGGTGGATGTGTACTAGTAAGCTAGTGATCCCATGGGGTTTGGCCACTATTTCATGTTGCATTATTGACTCTTACAACAATAACTAAACTATTATGATGATGACTGGGGACCACTAGGTTATTGGTATGTTACCTACTATTGGATCGTGCATGATAACATTTATTGTGATGGTTACTGTCACTGAGATATGAGGTACCAGAGACCCACAACGATCTAGTGGCTAGGAGTTATTTCTCGTTGCTTTTGTACACTTGATATTTTGTTCTTACCATCATAACATGATATAATTGGATTGAAAAATTCAGTATAATTTTGGTTTTATTTAGTATCTTCCCTTCTTTAAAATATCCCACCTCAAAATTGTTTAGTTTTAATGATGCATCTTTTAGAAACTTTCACTATCATTTATTATTTACAGAAATTGCAGTGCTTTTTGTATCAAAATTTTTATCACAAAAAATCTATTAGTGGTGGTATAAAACTAGGATTTGAATCAAACCCTACATACACCTTTGGTTTTATGTAGACTTGGTGGTTATTTTTTTCACATGTTTGGGTACAGTTTGAGTGCCAGTGGTTCGGGTTTCTAGCAGGTCCTTCACGGTGTTGTCTTGTGGAGATAGCTTGAGGGTAGTGCCTCTTGCCATGGGTATGGTTCTTGGTATATTCATTGTGGGTTTGTGTAGTTGTTTTAGTCTTTTATAATTTTTTAAAACTATGTAATTCAATTCTGGTTTTTTTGTGAATGATAATTGTGTTTGAAAAATCCAGAGTCATATTATTGGATTGTTTTTGTTGTTTAATGTTTATAAAATCCTGTAAATCATTCCCAAACTTCGTTTTACGATACTCGGGAACTTCTACTTCCCCATGGGGATCCGAAACACCCTTCGGGCCTTGTAAAGGTTTGGTTCGGGTGCTGGTTTTGATGGAAACCCGATCTTGTTTGTGACAAAATGGTATCAGAGGAGGTTCTAGTTAACAGTTAGGGTCATGTTATTTGGGGAAGAGTTTGGATAGTCTAGAGTTAGTATTGTCGATACATGGTATTCTGATTATAGGTAGTGTGCCTGATCACCACACCTCATGATGGGATTCAAGTTTCTAGGGGAAGTTGGGATTTATCTCAGTCCTTTGGATTTTGTTAGTTTGATGAAGATTATGGGTAATGAAAAGTGAGTTGGGTAATGGTCTCAGTAAGCTACATGGGACTAGAAAGAAATGTAGAGCTGAGGATATTACCCTAGAACACTATCTATTATGGTGAAGTGATGGGAGTATGGATGCCAACCATATGTCCCAGTCACCCACTAAAACTAGTTTCCCCTCTCATTTTCTTGTGCTCTTTAGTCTTTAAATCTTGAAAGTTCGGTTGTAAAGAAAAAATGGCATGGTTTTAAGAAGCATAATGTTTTTGTGAAATGATTTTCCAATAAATAGGGAATGGTTAGTTTTGTGAAATGGTATAACTTAATTTTTAGAATGGTTTTGAAATGGAAAATGGTGTGTTTACACCTCTTTTGAAAACTAAAAATTGTGGTAAGGTTGGTTTTGAAAAAGTGTTCCCAATAGAGTTTTCTAAACTATTGAAAGGTGTTTTAATGGGAGGAGATGTTTTGAAATTGATATGAATAGATTGAGAGTAAGTTTTAATTTGAATTATTGTTCCTTTCTGAAAATTTTGGTAAGATATAGTTTGGGTTTGATTTCGTGGTTAGTGTTTTTGAGAAATAGAAGGAAGTATTGGTTGACTGTTTTGGTTTTGAAATGTGGAATGAATTTTTGTTTCAAAATTTGGTATTTCCATGAGAGACCACATGAATGGGGTTATATGGGATTATGGATGATTTATGGAATGTATGGATGATATTTGGGATGGATATGAGGAGGGTGACCAGTTTGGCATGAAAACATGCATGTGCGAGGCCCATGGGGTACCATTTGTTGATACGCTAACCACTGAAGAGTTTGTTTTCAAGGAAATGTTTTAAAGGAAAAAATTATGTCTTGCTGACTTGATTGGTTTGTTCTGTATTATGTGTTATTGAAATTTTTTGATGTTTTAGGATGTTTTGAGTCCAAGAACCCCTCATATATGAATGGTGTTCTGGGTTTGTTGTTGGTCTGTAAGCTGGGCAGAAGGACCGATTTGTAGTCTCTTCTGAGAAATGTTTTGGGATGACTTTACAGTGGATCCCTTTATGTGTATGGATCTAGTTTGTGGAATTTTTTGTTCAATGTACCAAATTTTTTGGGTCCTTGGGTTCTCTCATTGGATAAGGTAGGCCCCCCATTAAGGGTTAGTGCACAACAGAAGTGCAACCCAGAGTGTTGCACGGTTGGAAAATCCTCCGGTTGATTAATATAAGGAATATTTTTCTTGATAATTGAATATTGAGTTTATAACATTTCCATTCTATGATTTTCTGAGCCTCTTTTAGTAGGAGAGTTCTCATGTTAGGTTGAAGGATACCTTAGTTTCTTAAGTTACCTAATTCATCAAATGTGGAAGTGGTATAGGGTTGTTAGTGTGGATGAGTATCTGGATTGTGTCTGAGAGGGACTATAGGTCCTTTTTCGTCTCTTCTAAGATACAATTCATGTTAAACCACCAGTGTGGGAAATCAGGTCATCAGACACAATTATGTCCACTTTCTGGAATTGTCTGTTGCTTGGGGACTTGGAATAAGATCCATTTCCACGTATTGCTTATATCAGTCACAATGGTCATGTTCGGTGATGCCTTGTAATGTCATGTGGGCATTTTCCTATAAAGAAGAAGGTCATGAAATCCTCTGAGAGTATTTGTTATGTTGGGAGCATGCCTCCATTGGAAAGACATTAAAATCCTCTGTTTTAGAGGAAGGTGTTCATATGTGTCCTTTTATTGTATTGTTTCTTACCTGAAGAAACAATGTGTGATGTGCATTCATCATCTAAGCCCTTGTTTTAGAGAAATGTCGGGTTAGGGTAAAGTGAGTTTTAGAATGTTTTATGTCTTGGTACACCCATCTAGGGTTGCGGTGCAGTTTTTTGTAGCACCATAAGACGAAGTTATGTTTGAGGGTTTCAAATCCTAAATGTGGGGCTGAATATGCTTCAATCATTTGACCTCTAGCCATAGGTCTCGGAGACAAGATGACATGTAGTCAAGGTAAATCCCAGGGTTGTTTAAACCCTTTCACAAAGTCTTATCCTCAATATGAAAGATGGGAAATGGTTTAAACCTATGTTTCTTCATATTGATTTTTTTTATTCTTGTTCGAGGGAAAGAGGTTGGAGGAGCTCATGTCTATGTTATGGCACAATGTAATTCCCTCCCCCTTCAGTCTCCATTGAGTTTTTGGAGAAAGGTTTGAAACTTGGGTAGACAGGTTGAGCAGATGGTTAGTAGTAACCATGCCCTAGAAAACCAAGTAGGTAGAAGGGTACACACTGTTAGTGTATGGTTTACCAAACTGTGTGGAATAACTGTGTAGTTACGCCAATACTTTAATTTTTGGTGTCTTTTTTTTTCATCCCATGGTGGTTGGTTAAGAGGGTTGGTTCTTCAGGTGGGAAGACCCACTATTAATTTTATGTATGTTCTTTTGGAATGTTCTTATGGGGTTTTCCCCTTGTTCAATGGAGTCTATTCGGGACTCCCCCTGTTAGTGTCCCGATCCTATCTTGGAAAAAATTTGAGTTATCTCTTATGGTGGGGAGCCCATTTAGGTTCCCCCATACTAGTAACTCAAATTGGTCCTTATTCTTGTCTTGGTGGTAGGTAGTCATTTTTGGAGCTATCTAACTACCTACACATCCATGGGTAAATTTCTAGAATCTTATTCGGATGGTTATTGAGGATTTTTATTTTGTGATAAAATCTGAATGAGCTTGATCATTTCGGAAAAGTGGTGTATGTTTTTTTATGGTAGTATTCCTTCCTCAATTGATCATTAGAGGTGTTTTATCCTTTGTGGGTGAAAAATGGCAAGGGAGTGAATCTTGGTTTATCGGTTGGGTTTGGTTTTTGATTTTGGCCTTTTTGTGGCTTTCTGGGGGTAGAAATCATTATGCTGGGGAAAATTTCACACCCAAATTTTCAATTCCCTGATTTGGTTCAAATCCACTTTCAGTTTTTAGATTTCTCTTTCTTTTCGAGTATTCCGGGTTTGACATTTTGGTGTCTCTAGTGTTATTGACCTATGAATTTATTCATGGGGGTCAAGGATGGTAATTTTACTTCTCTTTTTTAAAAGTAATGGTATGAGTTTGTGGTGTTTTAGAGTTGAATAAATTACACTCTTAGTGGCACCACTTAGGGGGTATGTTTTTGAGGTGGTTTTCCCCATGTGTTGGATGAGTTTTGGGTAAAAAGGATGTCTTATTTTGGGAATTTATCTCCCCTTTCCTTGGCCAATATTTCCCCTTGGTTCCCCCCTTTGACCCCCTAACATTATAGAAACTTTTATGGTTTTTGGGTGCCCAGAATAGGATATATGGTTTGGCTGCATAGTTTCAAACCGTGGAGATTTTTCCAGCTCATAAAAAAATGTTTTGAAATTCCAAGTTTTCACTTATGGAAATAAACCAAATCCACCCATTCCTTCCCCATTTCATTACATACCTCCATGGCCAGCCTACAAGGTCTCCCCCTCCCTTGGACCTCATCTTTGAATGGATATTTGATGGGGAAAACATCAAAATTAGGAAAGTGAGTCCTCCTCTCTTTTATTTCTTCTATTTCCTTTGGGTTCTGTTCACCCTTTCTTGAGTTCTAATTTTTCTGGAAACAAGGGTTTGTACCAAGGGTTTAACATCTTGAATTTTGGGTGAAATATGGAGGTTTTAGGTTGGTTTTCAATCCCTTGTGGTGTGGCGGAGGTGCGGTTGAGGTTTCACACCATGATTCATGGGTTTTGCCTCAAAAGGTAAGTGGTTCCATGTGTAAGAAAATTTTGATGAGTTATATTTCTTGATTTACTAGTTTTTATGTTCCTCATATTCCGTTTGTGGTGATAGAACTAGTTTTGATGGATTTACGTAAGTGTTTACTTTTATAGTTTCATCTTAGCTAAAATTGGGTGATTTTTATGGGTGACTCTTGGGATAATGTTTGGGTCTATTTTATAACAAATGAATGAAATTTATTAGTATTGAAAGGAGATTCAAATTCTATTTTGTTAATTCCTTAATGTCATTTTTTCCTTTAAAGGTGGTTTTTGAATGGGTTTAAGGTGTAAAACCATGTCTTACTTCGTGAAAGTGATTTATAAAAATGTGTGTTTTTCATGACTGTCTTTTCTAGTATTAATTGAGGTATTTTTATAACACATGGGGTTTTTTTATAAATGAATTTAGGGATGAAAATTCTATTTTGGATTGGTATTGTTATAATTTTGGTCTTCAATGGGGGATTTTAAATGGCTTTTTTCATGCAAAGCATAGTTACACCACTTGGGTTTTTTTATGAAAATTGTGAATGTTTTGTTTTGTTAAACAAAGTGGAAAAAAGGGTGTATATGTGATTTTTGGTGGGTTTGTTAACCTAATATGGGTTTTTTAAAGGTAATGTGATGATTTAAGATGTCAATTTTTTTTTATAATGTTTTATAAAGTGCTAAAATGTTTTATCAAATGTAAAGAGAGGTGCAAAACATTGTTTTGGGCTGTTTTGTGCGAGAGTGTCATGAAAAATGAATTTTGTTGATGAAATAAGTATTATGTGATATGGTAGTTGTCTATTATGTGATTTGGAATATATTGGAATGGTTTTATAAATTTTTCTAAAGGATTTTTGAAAGTGTAAAAGAAATTTGAAAAGTGCTGAAGGCTATTTTTGTGTGAGTATGATTTCAAAATGCATTTTAGTGAAAAAATGTATTTTGTGAATTGTGTGATGTACATGGGAGATGTTTGGTGAATGTGTGATGTGGAAGTTATATTTTCATGTGAAAATTATATTTCTTGTCTTGATGAACTTTTTTGGGCACAAGAGGGAGACTCAGGTATCTAAGTGGGTGGACATGTACTAGTATGCTAGTGATCCCATGGGGTTTGGCCTTAGTTTCATGTAGCAATATTGATGCTTATAACACTAAATAAACCATAATGATGATGACTAGGGACCACAAGGTTATTGGTATGTTCCCTACTAGTGGATCGTGCACGAGAAAAGATATCGTGATGGTTACTCTCACCGAGATATGAGGTACCTAGGACCCACAATGAGCTAGTACCTAGGGGTTATTTCTCATTACTTGTCCTCACTTGATATTTTGTTCTTACCATAATCATACAGTATGATTGGATAGAAAAATTCAGTATCATTTCAGTTTTATTTAAAAGCTTCCATTATTTATAATACCCCACCTCAAAACTGTTTTTTTAATGTTGCATCTTTTAGAAACTATCACTAGCATTTCTTATTTACAAAACATGCAATGATTTTTGTCTTAAAATGTTTATCACATTGAATATCTTAGTGGTGGTATCCTAGTGGGATTTGGCTCACACCAACCTACACCTTTGGGTGTAAGTGGACTCTATTATTTTTTCACAGGTTTGGGTACAATTTTAGTGTCTATGGTTTGGTTTTCTAGTAGGTCCTTCGTGATTATGTCTTCTGGATATGTCTTGAAGGCGGTGCCTCTTTCCATGAGGATGGTTTTTATTCAATTCATTGTGGGTTTCAACAGTTTTTGTAGTCTTTTATAACTATTTTTAACTATGTAATTCAATTCAAGGTTTTTGTTAAAGATAATTGTGTTTTAAAAATCAAGGTTCGTATTATTGGATTTTATTGTTGATTAATGTCTATAAACTCAGGTGAATTGTTTAAAAACATCATTTTATGATACCCGGGAACTTGTTCTAGCCCTTGGGGATCTAGAACACCATTCAAGACTTGTCACGGGCTGGGTTAGGGGCTGATTTTGATGGTGACCAGATCTGGTTTGTGACAGCACTGATGTGGTGCAGGGATGCATCGAAGTGGTGTAGGGGTGATTTGTTGTGCAGGGGTGGTGTGATGTGGTGTATGGGTGTGATGTAGTGTAGGTATTCATCACATACCTTGTATTTGGAGAAACATTCATTGGGGGATTCAATGAAGATCAACAGAGGAGGTGACAATACGATTTGGCGAGAGCTGCAGTGATAGGGGCAGTTGTGTTCCATGAGATCTTGAAGGTGTGCGAGATAGAAGCCTTTAGTTATAGTTATTAAATAAGATTAGGTAAGGATTTTACCAGCGTTTTCCAAAAAACATTGATAAAGAGTAGTTTAATCAACGCTAAAATAGAAAGCATTGACAAAACTACTCTTTATCAGTGCTTTTTATTGTCGATAAAGATACCCCTTTATGAGCACTGAAAAAACGCTGATAAAATATGTCTTTATAAGTGTTGAAAAGCATTGATACTGATCTAATATTGATAATTTATTTATATTATTAATATATTTATAGTATTATATATTTATAAAAGTAAATAATAATATATATATAATTATATAATTATAATTATAAAAAAATTTATTTATAAATATTTGAATATATTTTTAAATTTCTGTATATATTTATAAGCAGTTGGGGGCTTAATTGAGTGGTAAAGGCTCCCCATAATCCTACGTCAGACTCGGGTTCAAATTCAGGTGGGTTAAAATTTCCGTAGTTAGGTAGTGACGCAATCATGATGCATGATGCAGACTGGCGGTGATGCATGCAGTCCACACATGCATGAAAATGAATTGAGACTTTGAGCTATGTAATGGGTTTCATGCCAACTGAACCTTCGGTCCATGTATTGAATAAATAAGTCTTGTTGGGTGGGTTATCCCTCGGGGGGTATGACCTATCTTCCCAACTTGTGTGTGTGGTTTGTGTGTCTTTAATGTAATTGTTCCCCCAGGCACCTAATATATATATATATATATATAATAGTTGATATGGAGTGAAATTACAGATAAACACACACACACACACACACACTGCACACATGCTGCTGAAAAGACAGGCCATAGCCCACAAGGGATAACTCACCCAACCAGAAGCTCTTTATTTATTATATTTTATTAACCCATAGTTCCACTGGGTAAGAATCCCAATACATTGGCCAAAGAACCATACCTCAATCCTAATATCCATTTCAATTATTGATGAGCCACAAAATTTATCCATACCCGCTCCAACATCACATGCGAGCAATAACTCATGTGACCTACCTCCATCCTCTCCTTTTGTCAAGACTGCCCATCTCACGGCCGTAGGCACTGACCATCCCATCCAGTCCCGTCTCGACGCCACCACCCTTGTGGGTTCGTCATCGTGAATCCCCCTGTTGTGACCCCTGTAACTCTCCCACACCCCATCCACACTAGACTCACCAGTTCAGGACCTGCCCATCATTGAGTAGGGTACATCAGTTCTGGCACGTGTCCCGCTCCCGCACCCCATGGCGCCAATTTCCGTGAAGATCTTCCCCATCATTAAGTGTAGTAAATATGTCCACCGAGCTCCTCGAGTGCTCATGCATATAATATGTTTCTTCTGGAAATTAAACCCTTGAAGTAACCCAAACCGATGTAGTATTACAGGGTCCTCAATCACTGAGGCAAACCCCAACTACTATATATATGTATATATTTATAAATATATTTATATAAATATATATATTTTTAAAACCAAAAATATAATAAAAATATTTATTATAATTTGATAATTATTTAAAGATATTTATTTATTTATTTATAATTATAATTTAAAATAAATGTATTTTTAAATATTTGTATATAATTATAAATATATTTATATATTTATATAATTATATATATTAATATATAAATATATATTTATAAAGTTATTATAAATGTATTTATTTTAATTTTATAATTATTTATATATTTATTTATCTATTTATAATTATAATTATATATAAATATATGCAAAAACATTTCTATATAATTATTAATATATTTATAAAATTATATCTCATGGTATGAACCTCTTTGGCGTGTTTATATTATAACCGTGTTTATTATTTAAATATAATTATTATAATTAATATAATTATATATATATATATATATAATTATAATTAAAAATAAATATATTTAAAAAGTATTTATATATAATTATAAATATAAAAAATATATTTATTTTAATTCTATAATTATTTATGATAATATTAATAAGTTCACGAGTATAAAGTGAATGAATCATACATTTTAAAGTATGAAAGCAAGTCTAATCAAGGATGTGGAACCCAAATCCACGATCACATAGAAATTTATTAAAAATGTAAAGACAAAAAAACATACATAGCACGGTCTGTAGACCCACATGGTCCATAAACCCACAAACATGACATAAATCCAACAACATAAAAAACCCATAGGACCAAAACAAAACCATTAACAATCTACCTGCAATAATTATATTGGTCACCATCTTGAAAAAGTCTTGTGTCACGGATCATAGGGCAACCATAGAAAATCCCACAGAAACCGGATATAAAGTCACCAATTCCAAAGACATTGCCTCCCACTGAGGAAGTCGACACCTCAACATCCTGTCGCCGAAAATCCCACATCGAGGGTAGCCCATCTTGTACTCGAGGCCATTTCTGGCATGTCTCCGCCGGCAGGTCCAGTCTTCACACGAAATTAGTGCTCCGAGAGTCGCCATCAACATGATCCCATCACCATGCAGTGGAACCATCTCCATGTTTTTTGAGGTCCTTGTCTCGGATCCCTACGCCAGAACACCTGAATCCATGTCTTGTTCATCACTCCCGACTGCGCATATATGAAAGCATGAATAATAAGGGTAACAATGTATAAATGAACACTCACAAGTCATGAATATATTACATATTTATGTGTCATCACAGGAATAGGTAATCTTAACATTTTGAATATAGCAACCCACAATCATGTCCACAAATAAACTTATGATCGCACCTTGTTTCAATTATACTCACACATCAATATATGAATATAAATAATGACAATCATGTCTTTGAATGTCATTATTATCTTATGATATATATATTTTTATATTGACCAAATTCATTAGAGACATATATTTTTTTATTCATAATTATAATTATATATAAATATATTTAAAAATTATTTATATATTGTTATAACTATAATAAATATATTTATTATTTTAAAAAAATATTATAATTTTATAATTATAATTAAATATATATTTATAATATTATAAATATTTTTTAAAAACATTATATATATATATATATATTTTAATTATTAGAATATATATATTAATATATCATATTTATATTGATTATAAAAATGCATTTTATAATTAATGTATATAAATAAAAATTATTTTTAATATCAATTTAATAATTTTATATATACTAGTAATATTTTTAATTAAAAAAATTTATCTGCGCTAAGAATATCATAGATAATATATATATATATATATTTGAATTATTAAAAAATTATATATATATATATATATGTGTGTGTGTGTTATTAAAATATATATTAATATATTATATTTATATTAATTATTAACAGGTGTTATTTAATTAATTTATATAAATAAACATTATTTGTGGGAGTGTTTATTTTAGAGACATGCCACCGTATTTTGTATATGATACAATTTACAGCTTCTGTTGTTTATTTGTTGATTTGTTGTGTATGCTTGGTTATGCTTCCTTATTCATTATTATTATGTTTTTATTGATTATCTATCTTATTCTTAGTTGTTCTCCTCTCTGACAAGAGGGCATAATTTCCCCACATACACTCCCTTGGCCCTCGCTGCTAGTCGTAAGCCTCTGACATACGGGGAAGCACGTTAGAGGCCTTGTGACCCATTGAGTTTGGCTACTCAGGAGGTGGGACCTCATAGATTTTACATGGCAACATTTATATGCTTTGAAACATGTTCACATTGTGTAAATTTCCAGTAGGAAACTGTCAATCCCACTATTGCAGAAAAGCTTGAACCACTTATCAAGTATTCCAAACACAAGGAGAACCCTTGTAATTCCCATTTGACACACTTAAACCCAGACTCCATTAATTTAAACAAACATACATCCCAAAAATTTATCTCATTTTCCCTACCAAGTGGTCTTCATTCCCAAAAAGGGACTCGACCAATAAGTTTCAATGATGATGGAAAATCCAAACAAAAGGAGCTTAACCATCATTCATAGAGGGACGTACTTGAAAAAAGATGGGATCTTACACATCACCAATAAAAATTTATTTTCTCATGAAAAATTTAATTTTTTATTAAATTATCACACCTCATAAACCCTATAATAAAAACTACAATAATATAATTCCAATATTATAATGAGAGTACATTAATAATTTCTTGATTATTTTTCTTATTTTTACTCTATTCTTAAAAACACATTTTACACCATGTTGAGTTGATACCAGCTATGTGAGCGATGTTGTTTTTTTTCACTTCTCTATTTTATGATTTTACAAATATTTTTTAGAATAATGATAATATCACTAATAAAATTAATTAATTTTATGATTTTTAAATTATAAAATATTAGTGATTTTTAACATAACTAAGGTATGTGTGATGGTGTTTTAATGATGATATTTTATGGTGATATTAGCGATGATGTTTTATTTGTCACTCCTTTATATTTTTTTTACCATGAAACACTTTACCGTTTGAATCTATTTTGAGTATCAACATGACTAATGATATATTATACGGATGGGATAACATGAAGATTTAATCTGGGATTATTTGAATGCATTTAACCATGGTATATACATTAATAACTGATATTATCCTTCTGGTGCAAACATGGTACCATGAAAAAAACATCCCAATGCTTCACAAAAAACAATATATAATAATGGAATAGTTTATGGATAAAAAGGAATAAAAACATTGAAATAAGCAAAAAATTTGTTTGGAATATTTGTGTTTTGTTTTTTAAATTCAATTTTATTTAATCTCTCCCAAACAAAGAAATATAATATCTCTCTGCCCACAAGAAATATACCAGCCCTAGGAAGGTTTTTTTCTAAGTCATTCTTCTAATCATTCAGCTCTTTTCTAGCCCACAGTAGCAGATTACGGTGGGCATAAAGCAGAAGGTGTGAGTTTTTTTAATATATGATTTCTGCAAGCTTTTTTTAAAAGTGTAGGTTAATTTTTTTTTAATAATATGCGTACTAAAGGCAGCAGCGCAGCTTCCGCCTTTAGGTCTCAAGTGAAAGGCTTCAATGGTGCTGTCACCTTTCCTCTAAAGAAAAAATCAATACTTTTTTATATTAAATTTTTTTATTTTTATTTTATTTTTGTTTATATAAATATATACATATATATAACAAAACGTTTTAGTAGAATTTATCTGTTATTTAATATCTAGAAGTACATCCATTACAACAATCTGGATTCTGGGAGAAACTCTCACTGAGGGTTCCCTTTTATAGGAGGATTTTTCCTAGAAATCCTTCTACATTTCCGATTTGGGATTATGGTTCTCCACTTCCAGCACAAAACATTCTGCATTTTTGATGTGAGATTTTGAACTTTTTTAAGTACGTGAATTTGAAAGATTATAAAATATAAACTATATAACCAATATAAATGAAATTTTAAATAAGAGTTAAATATATAATAAATATATGAAATAAAATGAATTCCATAAAAAATGTTAATGAGATATAATTTATAAAATTTCAAAGGCACCTACTTGAAACTTAAAAATGATTCAAATATGATACTTTGAAATCCTATAAAATATAATCTATATGACAAGTATAATTGAACCTTAAAACACGGATTAAAAATATAACAAATAGTTGAAAATAAAAATAATTTCATATCAAATGTTGATAAAAAATAATTTATAATTTTTTGAATCCACTGACTTGAAACTTAAAAATGTTTCAAGTTTGTGACTTTTAATGAGTATAAAATATAAATTATAAGACCAATATAATGAAAATTAAAACATGGATTAAACATATAATAAATAGTTGAAAATAAAAATATTTTTATAAAAAATGTTGAAAAAAAGTAATTTATAAGCTTTAAAAACCTCCTATTCGAAACTGAAAAATGTTTCAAATGTGTGGCTTTGAAAGACTATAAAATATAAACTATAAAACGAATATAAATCAAACATAAAAAAATGATGAAACATAAAACAAAAATTTTAAAATTAATTAGTTATTTAGTAATATAATTATTAATTATATAATAATTAATTACTTAATCAGTAATATAATTGTTAATTACTAATTAGTAATCATTAATTATATAATTAATTAGTTAATTAGTAATATCATTCTTAATTATATAATAATTAATTAGTAATATAATTTTTAATTATATAATAATTAACTTGTTAATCAATAATATAATTATTAATTATAAACTATTAATTAAATAATAAATTTTTTAATTAGTAATATCATTATTAATTAGTAATATAATTATTAATTATAAAAGTATTAACTTTTATAATTATTAATAATATAATAATTGATTAGTTAATTAGTAATGTGATTATTAAATATATTAATTATTTATTTAATTAGTAATATAATTATTTATTATATAATAAATAATTAGTTAATTAGTAATATAATTATTTATTATATTCTAATTAAGTGTTTTAATTAGAAATATAATTATTAATTATAAAATAGTTAATTAGTTAATTAGTAATTTATTTGTTAATTACAATTATTCATTATAATTATTCATTATTAATAATCAATAATTAATTATTTAATAATTAATTATTTAATTAGTAATATAATTATAAAAAATATTGTAATTAATTAGTTAATTAGTAATATATTTTAATTTATAATAATTAATTATTTAATTGGTAATATAATTATAATTATATAATAATTATTTATTTAGTAATATAATTATTAATTATAAAATAATTAATTAAATTATTAGTAATATAAGCAATAATTAATAATTAATTAGTTAATTATTAATATAATTATTAATTATATCATAATTAATTAGTTAATTAATAATATAATTATTAATTATATAATAATTAGTTATTTATTAATATAATTATTAATTAATTAATTAATTATATAATAATTAATTATTTCATTAGTAATAAAATTATTTATTATTTAATAATTAATTATTTAATTAGAAATATATTTATTAATTATATAATAACTATTTAGTTAATTAGTAATATAGTTATTAATTATATAATAATTAGTTATTAAGTAATATAATAATTAATTAGTTCATTTATCATTTAATAATTAATTAGTTAATTGGTAATATAATTATTTATTATATAACAATTACTTAGTTAATTAGAAACAAAAATATTAATTATAAAATACTAAATTAGGAATATAATTATTAATTACAATTATTAATTATAATTATTCATTATTCATTATTAATAATAAATTATATAACAAATAATTACGTAATTAGTAATATAATTATTAATTATATAAGAATAAATTATTAATTAGTAATATAATTTTTATTTATAATAATTAGTGAGTTTATTAGTTATATAATTATTAATTATATAAAAATTAATTAGTTAATTAGTAATATAATTATTAATTATATAATTATTAACTATATAATTAGTAATAGAATTAATTATTAATTATTAATTATTTAATTAGTTATATAATTATAAATTATATAATAATTAATTACTTAATTAGTAATATAATTATTAATTATAAAATAGTTAATTAGTTAATTAGTAATTTATTTGTTAATTATAATTATTCATTATAATTATTCATTATAATTATTCATTATTAATAATCAATAATTAATTATTTAATTATTAATATAATTATAAAAAAATTGTAATTAATTAGTTAATTAGTAATATATTTTCATTTATAATAATTAATTAGTTAATTAGTAATATAATTGTAATTATATAATAATTAGTTATTTAGTAATATAATTATTAATTATATAATAATTAATTAAATTATTAGTAATATAAGAAATAATTAATAATTAATTAGTTGATTATTAATATAATTATTAATTATATAATAATTAATTAGTTAATTAATAATATAATTATTAATTATATAATAACTAGTTATTTAGTAATATAATTATTAATTAGTTAATTAATTATATAATAATTAATTATTTCATTAGTAATATAATTATTTATTATATAATAATTAATTATTTAATTTGTAATATATTTATTAATTATATAATAACTATTTAGTTAATTAGTAATATAGTTATTAACTAATTTAATAATTAATTAGTTCATTTTTCATATAATAATTAATTAGTTAATTGGTAAAATAATTATTTATTATATAATAAATAATTTGTTATTTAGTATCAAAAATATTAATTATAAAATAGTTAATTGGGAATATAATTATTAATTACAGTTGTAGATTATAATTATTCATTATTCATTATTAATAATAAATTATATAAAAAATAATTACTTAATTAGTAATATAATTATTAATTATATAAGAATAAATTCTTAATTAGTAATATAATTTTTATTTATAATAATAAGTTAGTTAATTAGTTATATAATTATTAATTATATAAAAATTAATTAGTCAATTAGTAATATTATTATTAATTATATAATAATTAACTAGATAATTAGTAATAGAATTAATAATTAATAATTAATTAGTTTGTTAGTTATATAATTATAAATTATATAATAATTAATTAGTTAATTAGTAATATAATTATTAATTATATAATAATTATTTATTTAGTAATATAACAATTAATTATAATTAATAATTAATAATTATATTAGTAATTAACTAATTAATTATTATATAATTAATTATTAATCATTGAAAATTAAGATTATAATGAATAATTATAATAAATAATTATATTACTAATTAACTAATATATAACTAATCATTGTATTAGAAATTTACTAATTATTTATTATATAATTATTAACCATATTACTAGTTAACAAATTAATTATATAATTAATAATTAATAATAAATAATTATATAACTAATTAACTAATTAATGATTATACAATTAATATTTATATAATTAATTATTATATTATTAATTAAATAATTAATTATTTACTTTTTATTATATGTTTAATTCATGTTTTATGTTTCATTTATATTTGTTTTATATTTTATATTTTATAGCCTTTCAAAGCCACATACTTAAAACATTTTTATGTTTCAAGTAGGTGGTTGGGAAATTTTATAATAACAATTCATCAAATTTTTTTACAAAATTCTATTTATTTTAAACTATATAGTGTATGTTTAATCCATGTTTTATGTTTCATTTATATTCATATTATAGTTTATATTTTATAGTCTTTCAAATCCACATATTTGAAACATTTTTAAGTTTCAAATAGGTGATTTTGAATGCTTATAATTTTTTTTTGTCCACATTTTTATGAAATTAATTTTATTTTCAACTATTTATTATATGTTTAATCCTTTTTTAATTTTCATTTATATTAGTCTTATAGTTCAAATTTTATAATCCTTCAATCTCACATACATGAAACATTCTTACGTTTAAAGTTGTTTGATTTGAAAGCCTATAAATTCTTTTTCATCGACATTTGTTATGATTTTTTTTACTATTTCTTATATTTTTAATCCATGTTTTAAGTGTAATTTACATTGGTCTTATAGTTTATATTTTATAGGCATTCAAAGTCACATATTTGAAACATTTTTATGTTTCAATTAGCTTCTTTTGAAATCTTATAAATTATTTTTAATCAAAATTTGTTATGAAATTATTTTTATTTTCAAATATTTATTATATATTTAATACAAGTTTTATGTTTCATTTATATATTAGTTATATAGTATATATTTTATAGTCTTTCGAAGGTACATACATGAAACAGTTTTGAATCCCACATCAAAAATGAAAAATGTTCTATGCTGGTAATGGAGAACCCGAATCGCACACCAGAAATGAAAAATGATTTCCAGGGAAAGTCATCTTATAAAAGGGAGCCTTGGTTGAGATATTTTGTTAGAATCTAGAATATTGTAGTGGTTATACTGCTGGATATTAAATATAATATAAACTCTGCTGAATTGATTCCAAGGTATTTAAGTTTTAGTGAGAATGAGTTTCTAGACAAAGATTTTAGGAGAAACATTTCCAGACAAAAGAAAAAAGTAGTAAGATCGTATTCAAAGGTTATCAGAATCTAACTGGGTCATTAAAACAGGAAATTAGTATGAGATCTTTGAACTGAGACAAAACTAGTTCTGAATTGAATCCAAGGTCTTGAGTTTCCAACGGAAAGTTCATTTTTATGTTGAATCTGAATATGTTGCATTGGAACGAGTCCATCAGAGCGACATCCGTCAAAGTGACATCCATCGGAGTGAGCCCTATTGAATTGAGTTCTTTCAGATATAGGAATTGTGAGCTACCAATTGAGTTTACACTTAATTGAAGAAGGAAGAGAAGAAGGAGAATCAGACCAAGTCCAATATGATGGAGCCCATCTGATAGAGGTTTCCAGACTGAGCAAGATTTGACTACCTTTTGCTGAGGATGTTATCTAGATAGAGGTTCTGGAAGAAGTTTCAAGATTAAAATGTTCCTCAGAGAATTTTTTAAGCTCTTGCAGATAGTACACATGTGATTTTTGGTTTATCTTACTATTAGAGGATGTGAAGACTTTATAAAGTGGAATAGGAAAGTAAGAAAGTAAATCTTGTAACTATGGATACATACCAGTAATTGAATAGGCTTGTATATTTGTGAATCCTATGACTGTGGATACTTACATGTTGATGAAAAATATTTTTTGTTTTTTGGGGTGTATAATCAGCCGAGGATGAAAGATAGTAAAGGAATTAAGTTTGGTGGGACTATCCAACATGGAAAAGAGTAGTTATTTTCACCAAACCTTATAAATATCATGTGTTGCATCATCTTTATTTTTGTTACTTATGAAAGGTGAGGTTGTCAGTTATATTTGAGAGGATCATAACTATAACAAGTTTTAGAGGTTAAGAAAAGTTACTAATATATTTAAGAAACATTTTTATAAAAAGAAAAAGGAATCACTGATTCCACCCCCACTCAATGGTCTTTATCCTACCTAAGAAAAACAATATCTACATAAAAACCCTCATAAATATTCATTATTTACATCATTTTGGTGATTTTTGTCACTTTATCCCCCACTTTAATGGATCTCTCATCCTATTGTGTTCTTGGATGTTATTATTAGGGAATCTATCCCTCCAAAACTCATCTCTCTTGGATACTTGGGAATTTTGAGTTCATATATAATGTTAGCAACCTCTTAAACCCTCCTCTTATATTGGTTATTTTTCTTCTATTGATGTAACCCTAAACTGGTAGGGTTTAGATGAAATTCATAGTTTAATATTGAATAAAATGTAGTTTTTGTTTTAGGTTTTTGATAAGGCTAATGTGAACTAGGATATTGAGTTTGGTGGAGTGATTATTTATCAACACCATGTTGAGGTAAGTGTCTTCTTCTACCCACAATTTTGTCAAACAATCATTGATCTTGTATGTGACGTTTTCATTATATTTTTTTATAAATTTTAAATTATTTTATGATGAGGTAGGTTTTTTTGTGTGAAAAAGTTTTGGGGGTGAGTGGTTTTGGAAAAAAATGGAATGGGTGGTTTTTTGGTTGCATGTGTGTTTTCTATAAATTAGAGATGCTAATAAAAAGGTTTTTGATATTGTTGTTAATGGTTGTATTTATTTGGAAGATTATTTATATTATTATTTTTATTGAGATGATATTTGGTTGAGGGACCATATATGGGTTCTAAATTCCCATTTGAGGGTAGGTGCCTTATCGAGGCTGACATTGTGTGTGTCTCTTAGGGGTTTATGGGGATATAATAAAAATTTTGGGTAGTGGATGACTCATGAGTATAAGATACCCTTACTGATTATTTGTGGTTTCCCATGGTTTTTTTCCCTCACGTTTTGGTTGAGTATTTGAATATTTGTAGGTTTTGTTCATAAAATGGTGTTTTGTAACATGGTTAGTATGAATTATGTAATGTGGGATAATCATTTAATTTAAAATTATTTCTTATGGTTTTATAAATTGTTATGGTTTAGGGAATTTTGAATAAAACCTCTTTAAAGCTCAAGTGATTTTAATCTAAAAGGGTTTCATAGTGATGTGTTGGGTAAATCCTATGTAGTCTTGTAATCACCCCCACTCACTTTATTTTTGGATGGGTAGATTATATACAACGTGAAACTGGAATGGGAAATATGTCCAACTTCACTTATGGTGGACCATAACCATGGATGAGCTATGGGGGAGGAGGAGTTTCAGAAGATAGGAGAAATATTTGAGTTTTTTGGAGGTGTGTGGTAGTTGTTTGGGATCTATTTTGGGGAGTCACATTTTATAGAATTATCATCCTTAAATTTTAGTTTTTTCACTTTTTCACCTTTTTTGTTTTTCATAACAAATGTACATATTTTAAAAGAGTTTTATCATGAATTATAAAGGATCTTGGATTTTATTTATTTTCATTATGTTGTTGTTTTTTCTATGGGTTGAGAATCTTTGTTAATCTGACACCCTATGCTGAAATTTTAGTAGAGTCTCGGCATGAGGATTATAGTTCATAAAAGGGTAAAGCATCCCCCAAAAGTGTTATTGAAACACTATAAATTTATCTAATTCTTTTGGTGATAAGGGTAATTCACTTAAGACCTATTAATATTTTAACATGACATGGGTAATTTTGATGGGTGATGTTTTGGGTCTATATGTTATAGCTCAAGATTGATAGAAGTCTCAGAATAATTAGAGGAGGAGACCTCTAGAGTTTGAGGTTAGTGGTCATGTGCTTCTGAAGGTTTGTCCTCATTATGGGTAGTTATTTGAGGAAATAATCTTTCTCCACAATTTATTAGACCTTTCAAGGTCTTGATTGTATCAATGAGGTGGCATATCTATTGGTTCTTCCTGCACAGATGATCAGATCGATTATATTTTCCATGTGTCTCAACTTAATAAATATCTTCATGATAGCTCCTATGTCATTTATTGGGGTAAGTGGGATATTGATATGGATTTTATGTTCATGTATGGGTTATTGAGGTTTAGGACCATCAGAATAATGTTTTTTGAGGATGTTTCATTACATTGGATCATGTTATGTGGAGGCCTCTTTACATGGAGGAATGTATGTAGAAATAATAGTTATTTGCACGAGATCAGTTTATATAGTGTTTTTTATATTCTTATCTTGTAGTGATGTTGAGTTCGGATTTTGATGGTATGATCAAGGATATATTTGTCTCTCTCTCTCAATCTTGATCTCAATTTCAATCTTGATCTCTTGATTTCTCTTGATCTCTCGAGTTGTGGTGTTTTTTATGGAAGGATCCTCATTTGAGATACATCTCATTGGGTGTTTTGGTTATTGATGTTTATTTTTTTACTAGTTGTTTTAATTCCAAAGGAAAAGAATCATTTGATAGGTATCTAATATAGAGTCTCAGATTTTCTTAGTCCTATACTTTGTGGTTTTCAGGGTTTTTAGGTTTTTAAAGTGAGCTTATATGAGGATGGTGGAAGGGAATATTTATTCTTTCAGAAATTTAAATTAGAAATAAAATTATGCAAAAACTCCATACTATCATGACATGATTTCTTTTCTAGTGTTGCTGGAGTTTAAGGGTTATCTCTGGTCGTTATAACCTAATCATTTCACCATGGTTTATAGGGTTGTAGTGTGAAGAGTTATGTTACACCCTAATGATTAAATCGTTATTAGTTGGTGCTAATTTTTCTTATTGTACATTGTATCATATATTTATAATTTCACCATGATGTATGAGGGTGTGGTCATTACAATAAAGTGAAATCCATTGTACCCAGATGAACCTCAGTTTTATGAAATTTAAATGGTTTTTGACTTGTATTCATGGGGGATTGAACTGTGGTTTTTGGTGGTTCAGCTAGATGACCATCACTATGCCATAAAACATAGTGTTATACCATAATTTTTATAATATTATTTTTATTTATAAATTCATATTGGTTCTCAAATTACATTAAATTCCTTCAACCTCATTCAAATATTATTCTTATTATGGTGTGGTTTTAGTTGTCTTGGATGTCCTTGATTATCCTTTAAGACCTTGGTTTCATGTGATCAATATCTCTTACAATCTAATGTTCTTTTCTCATCCGTTATTTTTCCTTTTACCTTATTTTTTATTTCTCCACTGGGGATATGGTAGTGGTTCGTGTTTTTTGTTGAGCTTTTTGGGGTTTTTACGAGAGGATATGATGTGTAGAGGGATGTTGGGTGATTCCTATGAGTTTGATGGTGTTTGAACATCTATTCCTTTTTACCTTAGAGTTATGATTGTTGAAGATTTATCTCAAGTCAAGTAATTTAAAGCCTCTCTATTTATTTATTATGTTGATATGGATTAACTATTTTATATTTTTTTGGTATCAAGATGATATTGGTATAATGAGTATAATTTATTGATTTTATCAAAGTAAAGGTTGAAGTGAATAAAATATTTTTATTATGTTTCATCTAATTTTATCATTAATGTTTTGTTGTCATCAATATGTTGAAATATGTTCAATTGCATAAATGGTTTAAATATATTAATAATATAAATAAAGGGAAACTTGTAATCAATGCTTAATGTTTTTTTACTGAGTATGATTGATAATAAATGATAAATTATGAACTAAGATGTTATTATTTATTACTGTGAAAAATTGTTTTATTGTTTTTCTACAATTATTGTAGTATTATTGTGGTTGTTTATTATTATGGTAGATGATCCATGATATATTGATTCTTTGTATGGTTATAAAATGAAGTGTTATTGTGATTAATGTTGCGGTTATTTGATCAGGTTGGTGTGTCATAATTTTCTAGATATATATAATCCTAATAGAATTAATTTATGAATAAATTTAATAATATTAACATGGAAATGGGTTGTGTTGAATAATTAATTTGAGGAATATTATTAGATATATCTTCAAAATATTTAGGGTTAACTTAAATATAAATTTTAGAGTATAAGTGTGGGTGTTGGAAGGAATGTGTTTAATGAATTAACATGGTAAATAAATGAATTATAAAAGAGAATAAGGTGTGTGACTGTTTTGTGGTTGATGTGGTGTTTTGTTGTGTGGTTATAGGGGTTGGTAGTTGTTATTATATAGTGGCAGGGATATGGATTTGTCTTATGTATATCTATGTATCCATTATATATTTTTTAATTTCATACGCTCCACTACATGTGTTGATGAATGTTACTTGAACCTATATTATGTTTTGGGTCTCGAGTGTATCCCCATATCCCGTATATGGGTTATATGGATGGTTGAATACTCCTCCTATCCTCCTATTCCAAATATAATTCATATATTTTGTGATGGAATGCAATCTTGTTATGTATTATATGATGAATATGACGAGATAGTGATGTGGTTATGTGGTAAAAATGTTGTTGTATGATGGAATGTGGTTGTGTCTATGGTATGGGGTATGTAGCTATAGTTATGTAGTATTAGTTTTGATATGGTTATATGGTATGAAATAGTGTTTATGCAGTAAGTATGTGACCTCCATGATGTTTTCAATTGCAATAAAGGGACAACTAGATTAGTGGGTAAATGGCTTTATGGGGTATCATTCTTAATATATATTGTTGATTATTATATTATCTACTTATGTGGTATTTTTCTAGAGTTGGTATTACTAACATAAGAGTTTTTCTTGTTATTTATTTTGTAGTCTTTTTTCTGTTATAATATTAAATTAATTATTGGGATTCAATTTTATTTTATTATATAGAGTTTATTGGTGGTTTATTTTTATAATTATTGGTATTTATAATTGTAATGCCTCCCATTATGTGTTCATTATATCCTTCAAGGGTAACACTTGTCTACACTACTGCCCAAGGAGGGGTTCCACAGAAGACTCATGAAAAAATCCATTGTTATATATGTTTGGAATAATTATATTATATTCTTAAATCTATGTAGATATAGTTTATTTTATATCATTATACATATATACCTGGTACTGCCAATGTACAAGTTCCTCTAAATGATGTACAAGTCTTATTTTAAAATTTTGAAATATCTGATCTATGGATGGTTCATGCAATATTTTCATCTGAACCTGACATTATCTTATTTTTATATTTAATGAGAGTGAATCATTTCAAGAATAATAATTTATACCCTTGGTTCTGTTCTCCAACCCTAGAGATTGGGGAATTCTCTTTGGGTGTGTAGTAGTTTAGTTTGGGTCAAAAGATCTAGAGTAGTGTTTGAGTTATTATGGAATGTCATAAATAAGAGATAAGGATGTCTGAACTTGAAAATTAACCCATAAAAGTTTTGACCAACCTCTCTATAGGGGAAACTCAAGTAACTCAAGCATATTTGAGTATTCAATAGCCACCATAGTTTTGAGTGATATATTTCAAGTGTTTGGAAAAATACTTGGTGTGACTTGATAATTGTAATATCGATTAGCTAAGAGCCAAATTCTGTATTTCTTTATGAATCCTAAGTATATTGGAACATTAGGGCATGTGAATTTTATTTTAGATATTATGATTTTTTATATGAATAACTTTATTTAATTATAAGAAACTAATAATGTAATCAATGTTTTCATGAATACCATATTAAGGTCAATGTAATTAATTAAATTCATTCACAAGTGTTTGATTGTTATTCGTGGATTGTTATCTTTTTATATTTGATACCAAAAATTATTTTTTATTATTATATTTATACTATTAGTATAATAATTTTCTGTTATATAATTATAGAAAATAGTTTTGTATTAATGTGTTTACATGGAAAGGGGTTATTGAAATGCGTTTTTAGTTCGTAAATAACAATTTTTTTTAAAAAATAGGATACACTTTTCTAAAAAGGTATTTATAGAGTGGATTGATTTTATAAATTTTGGGTTATTTGAAATTGAAAATGAATTTTTATTTCAAGAATGAAATAGAAACATGTGAAATAATTTTAACAAATAATTTTCTTTAATAAACTGGAAATTATGCGGCATGGAAGAAAAAGGAAGAACTTATGTGATTCATATAGTAGGGAGAACCATGAGGCTATTATTATCTTGATCATCTATATTTTGGGAATCTTATGTTTTTTATCATTACTTTTTTTGGTATTAAATATGATAGTATTTTTCATAATTCCTTGATTTTGGGAGTTACATCACCTTGGGGTAGAATTAAAAATGTTGGTAGTGGGTTGGTGATTTGGTTTGAAAGATGCTCTCTTGTTAGAAGTTGGTTTGACTTTTTGGAGATGAGAAGTCATATGTTGGAAATTTAGTAGTTTCTTGTGTCTTGTTAATATGGTTTAAGTATAATTATGAATTTATAATAGAGAAATTTAATGGCGAAAATCAGATTTGTTATTTAATTTTAGTTTTATACATTAGTTTAAAAATCAGAGGTTGAAATCTCTAATGGTTTTACATATGATTGTGGGTCTCAGTGGAAAATTAGAGTATTGTGTATAAGTTTAATGGTTTTTGGCATGAATTTTAAAACATAAAAGTTCATAGAGTACTCTGTAGAGACTTGATACCTGGTGAGGTGTCCAATGTTGGGGTGGCCAAGGTAGACCGCCGGGTATTCAGGGGAGGGGTAATAGGTACACATTGAAGTTCAATTAATTTACTATTATTATTAATTAATTAATCAATTAATTATAGATTGATATTTTTATTAACATCACTAGATGATGATTAAGGATAAAAATTATAATCATTTTCCATTTTATATAAATGTAATAAAAATGAAAAAATTGCGAGTCTTGTGACATTTTAAAATATTCAGTGATATATATATTTATTAGTAATGAGTAATAAATATACAATATAAATTAAATGGTATGGATTATATATAATTTTAAAAACCTCATTTCACTAATTAAGTGTATTTTGTTATTATTTTTATTATATAATAACATTAATAACATAAAATTAAAGGGGAAGGGGAAAATTAGAACTAAAATAAGAAAACCCACAATAGGGGACTGTGGCTAGGACAGTCGTACAAGTGTGGTTGAGGCACCAGTTTCCATATCCACCCCTCTCCATTAAATTATTTTTCATCCCTTTGAATCAATATGATAGGTGGTTGTTTGAATAAATATAAAAATACAATCTCTCTATTTTTATTCTCCTCTATTTTTCCTCAATCAAATTATGGATTTTAAATTTTATTTTTCTAAATCATGGAAAAATAATATTGAGGCTTGAGAACTTATTGTTTCATTGTTAGAGGAATCTGGGATAGGTTAGCTTCTTTCTTCTAGGGGCTTTGTTGATGAATTTTTTTTATGGGTCATCCTAGGGATTCCTATAAATTTCCTTAGATTAATTATTTTTGAGTTTATTAAATTATGGATAATGATGATTTTGGTGTTGGGAATATTTTAGAAGTCTTTAGCATAAATTTAATGAATCCATTTATGTTCTTTGATCATGAAATTTAATGAATTTGAATTTATATGGTTATGGTTTTTGTATTTATTAATGTTAGGGTGTTTTTTGTGGTCTCTTTGTTACATGGAACTCAGCCATGGTTTAATGGACCCTCCATGCTTCTTTAACATGGTTATGTAAAAATAGTGTCTTCTAATGGATTTTAAAAGATTTAATAAGGATTAAAATTTTATTTATGTATCATAAATTAGAGTTTTAATTGATGATTTGATAAAACAATTTAAACCATTTTATATTGATATATTATAGAATTCTTATAATTTATTGGGATGTTAAATTATTTTTTACCCATTGATATATTATCAAGTAAATTATGGTCATTTTAATTTCTCTAACTATTCTTAAATATATTAATTAGGATCTTGATTCATTCTTGACTTAAATAAATGTTATTGATAATGAATAATAAAATGATGACAATACTCTATAAAATGATGATCATACTCTATAATTGGGATTGGGGTTATGAATGAAAGTTAATTATTTTCATTTATTTTATGCCTTTGTATAGACACACTTAATGAGTATGAGTTAGTTTTTATGAAAAATTTGAAATAGATAAACTATAGTGGAACCAACTTTTATAAAGTATTATGTATTAATTTATTTCTTACCCAAGCTTTAATTTTTTATTGGTATTTTAAAAAAATAATTAATTTTATAAATATTAGTTACAATTATTTTGATGAAGTTTTAAGAAAGAAATTAATTCTTAAAACAAAACATTATTTTTTAAACCATAGTTGTAATTGTTTTGATAATGTTTTTAATATGAAATTAATGTTTTATCAAAAATTTAAATTGAAAAATATAACACCTAGTCTCTAGAAACCCACAGCTGATAATTACTTCATTAAATTGGCCTAATATGTATGTGATCTCACCACATAGGATTGATCAATTTAGGACCCTTGTAAAACTAGATTCATACATGACTCCCATAATCCATTATATATATAAAAAATATAGCATAAAAAACTATGTTCATATATGAATCCCATATTTCATTGTAAATATAAAAACATAGCCTAAGAAACATTTTTTCATCTTTGAAATCATTCATAACATCTTACTTCATATCATTGGGAAAGGAAAAAAATAAAGGGTGAGCTCTGGTTCTTAGTAGAGGTTACACATAGTGGAAGATGTCATGAATAAATATGGCATAACAAATATGGAATAGTGGATAATCAAAACACATATCATTAAATCAAAAACTTTAGTTCAATGAACATACATGGATAATATAAACAAATCAAACAAATGGATAATGAAAACTGAATTGTCAATAAATAAAATGCATAAATTATAACATTTATGGACTTTTATATAAAGTATTTGGACAAGTTTCATGAATCTTACCATTAAGTTATCTCAATAAAAACTTCATATATACCATTATGGCCTCTCAACTAAGAAATTATCATATAATGTGATAGTATTAAGCGATACCCATTCTTGTTTTATCTTATGATACATATTGGTGCATTGGGAGTCTATCTATAAAAAAACCCCAACCATAACATACATATGTTCAAAACATTTTTCATATATTGAATATATAATATAATACATAATAAATATAAATAATCATTTCAAAAAACTAGCATATGATGTAATGAACTAGCCTAAGTACCCTGGTAACCCGTTAAATGAGTAGACATTGACATTTCTTGAAGGGTGATTTTGATCCCCACGGGTCGGTGACTAGCACCTGACATCATAAAAATTGAAAGTGAGAATGATTTTGCCTCTAGAAATTGTGGAAGTTTAAGAAAGAAGACAATATGCATATCAAAAGGAACTCAACCAAGAGTAATGTACCAGAAGTCAAACATACATTAAAGCCCAATGTACTATTACCAAAGTACCAAAACAGAGATAAACAACCCATGTCCCTAAGGACACAACACACCAAATCCAATGTTCAAAAACTAGATTCGCCACCAAGAGATCCCTTTCCCTTTTCTCTAATATAGAAGGAGATAATATACAAACACCCAAAGAAACATGTAGGGTGTGAGCTGAATTTTAGTAGGATTTCTAGAAATATTCCATAACAATATACCAATATGAAATTAACTAATAAAGTAATTTCAATTTTTAAAATGAATAGGTTTGATATTTACAAAAGCATATTTAAACAAATCATGATTTACAATTTAAAAGATGGAAATACAAATAGAAATTCATGCTTCACATTTCCAATGACGGATATACATTTTGAAAGATATAATTCACATTAAATAAGATGGTGGTTTAAATAATAACACTTTTCTAAATATGTATTAGGCAAACATATTTATATAAAACAATTTATATAAATTTCTTATGGCATGTAAGAATTTTTCAATAGAGGAATATAAATATAAATGAAATATAAACAAGTAATCAACATGGTATTGTTCCAAGTAGGTATGATATTTCCAAACTATAGGGACCCAATAGTTTGAATATGACAAAGTATGTACATATATCCCTTGCACCAAGGTCAAGAGGATTCATCACCATAACATAATGAATGAGATGTACTGATATAATGTTTTATGATGCTGTAAGTCATGAAATGTTTTCCGATATAAAACACTATCTATCAAAGTATTTCATGTTATATAGTACAAAACAACATTTATTAGTTTATTTTAAGAATTCTTAAAATAAAATAAAATTCCATACTCCATTTCAAGATGTTAATTTTCCCTTTAAAAATCATATTTAGTTTTTAATAAAAAACGAGCCCATTTTCAAAATGATGAAACCAAGGGGTTTCCATCAAAACCATTTTTCATAAACAAGTTTTTGAAACGAATTAATGCAATTTCAAAATCCATTACAGAATTAAATACAACAATTTAATTTTCAAACAGTTCCATAAATTGCAGCACGAACCCCAAATTCACTAGAATTGGGTTATTTCACATATTTTCCATAAAATAGATTTCTATAATTAAATTAATCAATTTAATTGATTCAATTTCTATCAATACCAAAATTTAAATTAAATAATTTAAATATTAAAAATTTCCAATTCCACATCAAAAACTCATTTTTATCAAAAACTCAAATTCACAAGAATTATGTTTTTTCAAAAACCAATTGAAATCCATATAATCCAAATCCAAAACAATTGAATTTAAAATCAAAAAAATACAATTTTAAAAAATAAAATTATGTTAATAAAAATTTGGCATCATAATAAAACTACATACCTCAGAATCTAATAGATCTTGTAACGCCAATGACTTATCGATATTTTTTATGAAGAATTATGATCAAGGAATCCATTAAAAAGGGATTAAACCTAGGTTAAATAACCCAAAATAAAGGGTATTAGATCCATATGTCAAAACAAAGATTCATGGAACCCTAGAGAGAATAAGAGATACCACGTGAGATCATGAATGGGGGAAGAAAACTAACTAGGGGAGGATCAAATGACATTCTCATAGCATCATATCACTCCCAAGAGGCATCTGAAAACTAAGAATCCTCATTGATATCTCTAAGGTTGGGAGAAAACAATTTGGGTTAAAGGAGGTCCATTGGGGACCTTTAATAGGGGTTTATGATTTTTTTTATAAAATGATGGATCCCTTAAAATCTTGTACACATGATTTTCTGGGTAAACCCACACGGTTTGACCAAATCATGTGGCCATTTTAAATGGGACACATTGTTTCTACTAATAGGGTCCATGAATTGACTAACCATGAACCAACCATGAAAAATCACGCTTCCCTAGGTTTCACGGTTTGGGAAAACTAGGTGCTATTCCAAAAAAATTCAATCTTTTAAATTTCCAACTTGAAAAAACCCCAATAAAAACCCAGAAAAAGCCCAATTAATAGAGGGGTTTAAGAATACCTAAAAACAGTAACGATATGTTACAATCCCTCCATCATAGAAACTTTATGTCCCCAGAAATCCTATGTTGAAACTTCCATGTCAAAAAGATGAGGTCACTACTCTCTCATCAATGCCTCCCTCTCTCATGTCTTATGGTAATCAGAACCGCACTGCCATTGCACACAAACCAAAGGTACTGTACTTCCATGAAGTACCTTGGTTTCATAATCGACTATCATGACCGGTTGTTTAGTCATGGGTAAATTGATCTCAACCTCAAGATCATGCTAACTCAGAGCATGAGAAAAATCAGATGGATACTTTCATAGTTGAGATACATGGGACATGTTATGTATCGACTTCTGTTGTGGTAGATGTGATAAATGGTATGCAACTTTCCCCACCCGCTCGACAACCTAGAAAGGTCCCACAAAATGAGGATAGAACTTCTCTTTCCTCCTGAGACATCAATGAACCAACCAAGGTGAAACATTCAAGAACACCTGGTCACCAACTGTAAACTCCAATGGTTTACGATGACGATCAACATAAGACTTATATAAGCTCTATGTTGTTAAAATTCTCTGATGAATCAATTGGATATTTTTTATCATCTCTTGAACCAAACCTGGTTTAAAAAATTTACTTTCACCAATCTTCGGCCAACTTAACAGAGAGTTACATGGCCAACCATACAAGGCCTCAAAAGGAATCATTCTAATTGTAGAATGATAACTATTGTTATAATAATACTCAACAAGACCAACCAAAAATTCCATAGATATCTCATCCTACTTTCATGTAGGCACTGGAAGTAGCTAAAGAAAACCCGAAAATTTCTGGGGCTCATGATTAACCTAATGGAATTGTTAGGAATGAGAGGAAAACTTAGTATTTCCTTGTCTCATTCTAGTCCACTAGAATTTACACCGTATATCATAGAACATGGTTGTGGTTCCTTATTACACTACCCTTTGAGAATTATTACAACCACCCATCACAACTTTACTTTCTGCTAATAGCCCAATGAAGCAATTATGGTAACAAAGAATACCCTATTTGGATAATGACTACATGGAAATTGTCTCCCAACCATAAAGAGAGTCTCTAATGATATAGAATTCATCATCAAGCTGTTAGTCATGAAAAATCATCTCGAGAAGTGCAGTTTTCAACAGAATGTTGGCTAAAGAAACTTCATACCCTTTCTCCTTAACTCCAATATACATATGTGCAAAGATAGGCATAAACTTCCACTCTTCTAAAGATTACAATACTACATGGATCCAATGTTTCCTACTCAAAGCATATGCAACAATATTCCCTTTCCCCATGGAAAGATTAAAGGTATTCCACCCAATGCCTCTGTTGAAGATTCAAATCATTTTGAGAGAAGATATAACTCAATCATTTGTGGTCTTAAAACATGGTAATCCTTTCTCCATAAAGGTAATACTACCAACTCATAAGTGCATGCATCATAACTACAAGTTCAAGGTTATGAGTTGGATAATTCTTTATAAGTTGCCTAAAATGACGAAATCCCTAAGCAATAACATGATTACCTTACATAAGAGCACAACCCAAACCAGAACCAATGAATCACAGAAGACCGTATATCTCAACATGAACTCTAAAAGAGTCAACACCAATGAAATAGAGAAAAGATATTTCAGATCGGAAAAAGAACTATGACATTTATCATTCCAAGAAAAATTTTCTCCCTTCTTAGTTAGAGCAGTCATCAGAGAAACTAACTCTGAGAAGTCTTTCACAAACCAAAAATATTATCCTGCTAAGCCTAGGAATCATTGAATCTTGAATACATTCCATAGTTGTTTCCATATCATAACCACATTCAAATTCTTAGGGTCAAATTAAATTCCATGTTCTGACACCATGTATCCCAATAATTTCACTTCCCTAATCCAGAAATATAATTTTAAAAGTTTAGCATAGAGTTAGTGATTTCTAAGAAAACTCATATATGCTCTCAGATGATTCACATGATCATCCTAAGACATATAGTAAAAAACAATATCATCTATAAATACTACCACTAATGCATCAATATACTCATGGAAAATGTTTTTTATCGATGCCATGAAAACTGCAGAAGCATTGGTTGGACCAAATGGTATAGAAAAGTACTCATAATGGCCATACCTACTTATAAAGATAGTTTTTTGAATGTCAGATTCTTTTGTTCTCAATTAATCATAACAAAATAAAAGATTAATCTTTGAGGACCACTTCACCCCTTTCAATTGATCAAATATATCATCAATCCATGATAATGGATATTTGTTTTTTATCATCCCTCAATTGAACTTTTGGTAATTAACACATACGTTAAGTAAACCATTATATTTCATAGAAAAGAGAATATGTTCAACCCAAGGTGAAAAACTCAGGCATTTAAATCATTTATCTAGAAGATTTCCCAATTAGGACTTCAACTATTGCATTTAAGATGGTTCCATGTGATAAGAAGAAATCGAAACTAGTTTAGTAACAAAAATTAGTTCAACAGAAAACACGACCTCCCTTAACAAAGGAAAACCTAAGATATTAGATGGAAACTTGTCAAAAAACTCAATGAAAACCAGAGGGATATAACAAAACAAATATTCCATCTCCAAGACAAATGTAAACACAAAAACCACTTTCCCCAACTCAGGATAAAAAGGCATGACTCTATATGAACTTGGGTTTAATTCTCTTTTGAAGACATGAGATACACCATTTGGTGTAGTTTAGAAGACCCATATAAGATAACAATCAATCTAGGTTTTATTGAAAATGATCCAATCCATCCTGAAAATAACATTATGATATTTCATGTTAAGAACCCGAAAATTCTATACAAGCTCAATATTGATATAGAGAAAACACAAGCGAGACTATGGAGTCCCAACTCTCTCTTTGTACCAAAGGGTGTAGTAATATCCATTGCACATGATAAAATCTCCATTGGATGTTTTAATAGATTAAAAATATGGGTTGAAATAAACGAATGGGATGAACCCGTGTCAAATAAAGACGTCACTTATGATGAAACTATAGTAATGAAAACTCTGACAGTCACTGGACCCATATCTTCTTCCTCTAGAGACTCTTTAACTATGTGAAGAAGCTTCGTTCCAGATGCCAATGGCTGTAACCCTGTTTCACGTGAAGTATTTTATTTCCCCACACTTTTAGGAGGAGCCGATGATCTTGCTTCACTATTCAGAGTGGAATAAATATGGATGAATCGGTATAAGTACTCTAAACATCCGCGGGAGCAACAATTCTTGGGTGCCTTAGTGCAAACCCTCTTTTAATGTACTACCTTACCATACTGGTAAAAAATATATATTCCTATGCTTGGTACTACATGAGGTTTAAAATTAACCTGATGTCAATAACTTCCACAAGAACCATCCCACTTCTGTTTTCCCATGAAGTAACTCACGCTATTATTGGGAGAAAACGAAGATCCCAAAAACCCTAACCAACCATCCTGGTCTATATTGACCATGAGTTCTCTATCCATTACATCAACATAAGAAGAAAATTTCATCAAGAAAACCAAAGAAAGAATATCCCAATGAAGCCCCAACTTGAACCTTATATCCTTCATCCTCTCATTCGATACTATCTCAGGTGATAAGTGAACGAGATTAGAAAAAATATTTTAATACTCTATCACAATTCTATCTATCTATTTGAGTTTGAGGAACTCAGTGAACTTGGCTAAAAACATCAACTCTGGATAGAACTATTCAATGAAAAGACCCTTTAAATCCTTTCCACTCTAATACCTAAGGCTTTTTCACTATGAACAACGTGTCCTACCATCTCCTCCTTGGAACTTCTAGTAAAATGGTGGCACAATTCACTTTGATCTCATTCGGTTTGTCCAAAAGCCCAAAAAAATACTCCATTATTATCAACCACTTCTCAGATTCTTTAGGATCTTTCGATCCTTAAAATTTTTCTTTCTTTTGGCGAAGTAACTCTTGAGAAAAAAACCTGAGAATGTCCCTCTAAGGTTCCATCACAGGAGACTGAATGAGAACTGGAGGTGGTTCCTATCCCAGATCTTGGACAGTGCACATGATCATGTCAATAAAATTTGGATCAACAACAGGATTCCCTCACCTAGGTTCAGCATCAACTTCCCCTTGGATCTGATTCACAGGTCTTCTCAGAGGAATGATGCTACACAACATCAATACACGACAAGGAAGGCATCAGATTAATGATCACACAGATCAATAAGGGAAATTAATCCCAATAGATATAATGACAAGATTTGGATTTTAATCTGTCCAAATCATGTTAGGGAAAGGACTAAACTAATCCACAAGATGGAATTCCCTAACTAACCCTAGTGACTTACGGTTCATTTTGATAAAAGACGGTCAGACACTCAATCACAACCACCTCCTAAGTCCTAACGTGATTTCAAAATCCATACTAACTTTAAGAAAAGAAGATAAAGTTGTATATCATACCAAATTTTCACAAACCAGTCCATCTACCCTAGTAACTCAATAACTGAACTGACATTGACATACCCCAAAGGGCATTACCGATCCCCTCAGGTTGATGACTAGCACCCAACATCATAAAAATTTAAATGGAGAATGATTTTCCACTAATAATTATAGAAGTAAAAGAAACAAGACAATATGCATATAAAAAGGAAATACACTAGGAGTAATGTAGAAAAATTCAATAAACATTATACCCCAGAGTACTACAAGAAATGTAACTAAATAGGGATAAACATCCCAAGTCCATAAGTAAATAACTCACCAAATCTATGGTTTAATATCTAGATCCACCTCCAAGATATCTTCTTCCCTTGCTTGAACCTAAATAAAGATAATCTACAAACACTCGAAGACACAAGTAGGGTGTGACCCGAATCCTAGTAGGATTTCTTCAATGATTCCATAACAAGATGCTAATATCCAATTAACCAATAAATTACATTCAAATTTTAAAACAAATAGGTTTCAAATTTACAAAATCATATTTATACAAATCATTCTTTACAATATAAAAGAATAAAATACATTTAGCAATTCATGCTTCACATTTTAAATGATGGAATTACATTTTAAAATATAAAATTCATATTAAATCAAAGGGTTCTTTACACAATAGAACTTTTATTAAATTGTATTAAAAAAACATTTATATTTAAAAGTTTATATTCATTTATAAGGCATGTAAGTAGTTTTTAGCAGTGGAATATATATATAATTGAAATACAAATAAGAGAGAAACATGTTCACGTGAAATGTAGGTATGATAGTTCCAGGATATATGGACCCATCAATGTGAATACAAAAAAGTGTGTAAATAAATCCCTTGAAAAAAGGCTAAGACGATTCATCACCATAACCCATGGAATAAGATGTGCTGATAAGATGTTTTAGAGCATTGTAAGTTATGAGGTGTTGTCCAATATAACGCGTTAACTAAATAAGACTGTCATGTGCTCTAGTACAGAAAAATGATGGAAAATCCATTTTAAGGTTTCTTAAAATAATATTAAATCTCATAATCCATATAAATATGCTAATTTTCCCTTCTAAAAACAATAACCATTTTTAATAAAAAACATTCCCTTTTCAAAAATAGGAATCTAATGGGTTTCCATAAAAACAATTTTAAGCCATTTTTCATAAACAAATATTTGAAAAAAAATCTATCAAATTTCACAATACATTACATAATCAAATACAAAAATTTAATTTTAAAAAAATTCTATCAATTTCATCCCAAACACCTAATTCATTGGAATTGGGGTTTCTCACGAATTTTACATCAAAAAAATTTCTACAATTAAATTAAATAATTTAATTCATTCAATTTCAATCAAAACCAAAATTTAAATTAAATAATTTAAATCTTCAATATTTCCAATTCCATACCAAAAACCCATTTTTTTCAATAAACCCAATTCACCGAAATTGGGTCTTTCAAATAACCAATTGAAATCTATATAATCCAAATAATTTCATTTATATTCACACAATTGAAATTTAAACAATGAAATTTGGGTTAATATAAATTGGGAATCATAACAAAACCACCTGCCTCAGAATCTAATAGATATTTCAATTCCAAAACCTAATCAGGATTTGTCTATCAAGAACAACAATCGAGGAATTTAGGAAACAGGGATCAAACCTAGGTTCATTGACAAAAAAATAGAGGGTATTAGATTCATAAATATAAATAAAAATACATGGAACTCTACAAGGAAGAATAGAGACCATGGGAGATCAAGAATAAGATAAGGAAACTAATTCGAAGGGGATTGATCGATGTTCTCATATCTTTAGATTGACTCTAAGATGGGTCTGAGGGGCCAAAAATCCTTCTTGAGAGATCTAAGGTTAGGAGAAAATTATTTGGGTTTAAAGAGATCTGTTGGGGACCTATAATAGGTGTTAAATAATTTTTTATAAAAATTTAGATCTCTTAAAATCCCATATTAATGGTTTCCTCGGTAGATTCACATGGTTAGATGAAAATATGCAGCCTGGCTATCAGCCTATTTTAAATGGGTCATACAATTTTTACTAAGAGGGTGCACAAATTGACTAACCATGCATCAACCATACAAAATCCCCTACCTTTGGTGGCATAGTTTTCATTAATAGGCAGACAATTTTAGAGATCTATGTTCCAACCATGCACTAGCCCATAAAATTCCAAACTTTTAAATTTTCAACCTGAAATAACCCTAAACATAACCCATCCAAATAACGATTAATATATGTGTTTAGGAATACATGAAAATAGTAACGATATGTTACATATGAAATTTTAATATTTTCCGTAGTCAATAAATTAAACGACATGATTATAAGACATCCAGATAAATAATGTGGATGACACTATATGATTAAATCCCTAATAAATGATAAGATTTATCAATGTATTTTAACATAGTTGAAAATAATTTTAAAATATCTCTAAAATATTTCATGAGGAAAATACCATTTTCATTTTGAAATCACATATCGGGGACAAAATTTTATTTTAAAAGAACCATTAAAACATGTAAAGTATACTTAAAATAATAGAGTGTTCAAGGTGGTGGGAAAATATATTCATATTGTATATGCTAATAGAGATCATTGTTTTTACACTTCTAAAAATCCAGAAATGACTTGTTTAGATATTTTTTTAAAAAAATATTCCTTTTAGAACATAGTAAATAAATTGAAAGGTATTGAAAATGAACTTTTTAAAACATTTTATATATAGGTAAAATCTTCTATAAAATAATTTGTAAGAGCATGGACATAGATGAAAATTTTTGTTGACCAAAGAGGAAATAAGTCTATGTTTTCATTAAAAAAATTCTAGATCGTTTTATATAACAAAGAGAGGAAAATGGTTCTGATACATAAAAATTATAGTAATAACCATAGAAGAATAAAATATATAGGTTTCATATATTAGGTTCATATAATATTAAAAAGTAAATCAAAACATAATCAATCCTGAAATTAAATAATATTGTAAAACAAATCCCTTACCTTAAGATCGACTTTCCTTATAAGTACTTTAAAGATCCTATATAATAAATTTAAATTTATTATAATTATATACCCAAAAAGTATACATAATTATTATATCAAATATGTTCCATTTATAACATTTCAATACCAATTAATTAATAATTTTATATTAAAATTAGTGTTTCTGAGTGTTAACTGTTTCGTTTTTCATGTAAGTTTCAGTTTGGTTGTTTCAGTCCTTACATATTTATCATAATTAAATCACATACAGAATGTTAATAATGATATAAATATCAATATTTTATTATATACAAATTTATATTCATTTATTGAAGGTGAATATGATAAATTAATCGCATCACTTCATGGAGGTGGTAGTTCACATGTTCGCACAAATGACATTATCATTTTTTAACGAGTGGAAGTGTAAGAAGTTAAAGGATATATTATATTTACAGAATCAAAATTATTTAATAAATATAATAAATATAATATTATTTAATTTTTACACATAATTATGGCTGACTATAAAAAGTGGTTTCAAAAAATGCAATATATCGTCTTCGCATGGTGGTATTATGCACAAACAGAAGAAAAATGTTTTAATTTTCCATTTAATGGATAATTAGATGAAATAAAATAAAAATAGTCATATATAAATAATATTATTTGATAGATACTTGTGTTATTGTATCATAATTGTTGGGGAGGTTTGAAGGAGTTAAAATAAATAAATAAAAACAAAACACCTCGTTAAGAACTATACCTCTTCTCCAAATAGTCTCATTAGGTTTATACCTAAATCCTTTATAAGATGACATTATGATAAAACCAAGACCTGTAGGAAATTATTATGGATTTTAGTAAAGTATTTTTATATATCTTTGTGGATCTATGTATATCATGAAGTGAGGATAAGGGGGGATAAATAGTGTCCTTTTATAAGCGAGGGAGTTGACACACTTGGAATTTTTCAAATGATTAAAATATATTAATGTATTACTCAAGAAACATATATCCAAAATGACTAATAGTTAAAGATGATATGATATTGGGTTGAAATATTACTATGAAATAATATTTATAAAAGTTTTTATGTAATTTTAACCCTTATCATTTTTTTAACCTCCTTTTCATGTTTTAACTCTTTCCGTTATAATTGATTTTTTACTAAAGTTATTATTCACAATGGAAAAAATGAAAGTGTATTAATTACCAAATTTGTACATGATTATTAAAAACATGGAGTCCATTTAACCCAATTTAATTTCCATAAGTGGTAAATAATAACTGAAAAACAAACCCATAAAATATGAAAAAATGATTTTCTTGTAAAAATCCGTTTTAAATATAAAAATGATTTTACATAAAAACAAAGCATAATTTTGATTAATATGGAATTAATTGGATTATTTTAAATAAAATTTCACTTAATTTTATTTAAACAAAACAAAACCTTATAAATAATTTATTAAGAGAGAACTAAAAATAGTTTTTATTTGAACAGGTACATTACCTAGATTTCTAAAATATTAATAATATAATTATAAGTTCAAAATTATATTTTTATATGAGTTTTATTAATTATATAATATATATTTGGTATAAAAACAAGGTTTTATAAACTTTAATGTCATTATTGTATCATTTATATATCATAAAAGCAACAATTTTATATAGTCAATATTTTTCACTATTCACGTAAAAATCAACAATTTTTAAAAAATCTAAAACAAATTATCCGAAGCCTATTATGAAAAGTATATTTGAAAAATTATATTCATTTTTATAGATAATATTTATAAAATTGGTATAAAATTATTACAATATCTGCACAAAAATTGTAATATAAACCATTTTAAAGAAAAGTTACTTTAAAGCATAAAATAATTTATTCTTATTATTTTCCTAGTAACAAAAATTAGATGAATGTTTAATTTTTTTTATTGAATTAATTATTTTTATTAAGGGAATAATTTATATATATATTTTTAATAACTTTTTATTTTTATTCATTCCTTATATCACAATGACTAGATTATAACAATTATATATAAGTAATATTATTTCATATTTCATTTAAGTCTGGGGTTTCATGTGGTATATTCTATAAAACATAGTGTTATTTAAAAAATAAAAAATAAAATATTATTATAGGGTATTACATTATCCATTTAGTAAATAAATTTCATCCTCTCAATTTAAATTATTTTTATAAACATAATAAATCAAATGATATTAATTAAATTCGATATAGATTTAATAATGAACTTTAATTTCTAGGTTATTGTGGGGAAACATATTATGAAATTACATATATATGTCACATACTTACAAATGAGCTTCTGAAATCATTCCTTGGTAGATGAGTGTTACTTTCCACATAATACTCAATAGATTTACCTTCAATTTTCTTGAGTTGGATTATTTCCTTTACTATTGGGATAAAAAATTTGATAAAATTTACATACTTGATTTCTTTCGATTATTTAAGAATTTTTTCATGTTTTGATGTGCATTATTATAATCATGATGAATTTTTTTTCTGAAGCACTAAATTCAACATTAATTTGACTATAGTATCTGAAAAACTATGAAATGTTATTCATTCTATCTAAATTTGATATATTTATCACATGCTAAAATAATATCCAATATGAATAAAACATTATAAAAATTAATCTAAAAAATATTAACAGTAACCCAATATAAATTTAAATATCATTAAATATGATTGATTAAATATGACCCCAAAAAATTAGAAATGTTTGATCACTTATTCTTCCAAAATAATCTAATTTTTTAATCCCCAGACAACCATTATCACTCAAATATGTATATTCCCTAATTAATTATTCCCAAATAAATAATAAAATATAATAAACATGACCATGGGTCGCCTTTTCAGATCACATAATAATATTAAATGTCGTCTATATATTCTTCAATAAATTTCTCCAAAAATATCAAATTTTTATAAAAATCACTTTTCTGGGTGATTGATACCATTGAAAATATGTTTCAAAAATTCATGTCTTTCAAATTTTACATACAACTAAATATTAATAGTAAAATCATTGGATGTTATTTGCTAGTCCTTAAACTAAACTAACATTTATAAATACCACCACATCAAAATCATATATTCTCCAAATTAACAATAATTAACCTGAATGCAAATCCTTAAAGATAACATTCATCCATGAGGGATATTATTTGATTTGATTTTATGTTAGAAAGATAACTAGATATTATATTCATGAAAAAAATATTTCCAAGAAACAAAACTTCCTAAAATTATTTTTCACACATACTAAATTCCACATATAACTCATTTTCCTCTGAAAACATCAACAATTATTATCAAGTTATTCTTATGCACTTCATAATTTTTAGATTATTTTCTAGATCACATTAATAAATATCAAAAAATAATAATTAGGGTAATATTTGATGCTTGGGGAATTTTTTTTCATGGTGCACCATATCCTTATAGTTATAAGACTTGACATTAATAGATTCATTCTTTCCTTTGTAATTATATGAATGATATCCTTTCTCTTCACACTTGTAACAAAATACCATTCCTTTTAAGCATTTTAAAAGTTATTCATCCCATATTCATAACCCTTCGGATGTTGAAACTTTTTTAAATACATAATATTTATCACTCAAACATTCATGAAACTCCACTTTTATCTTATTAGAAGGTAATTCAGATTGGTTTAGAATGGTTGTCATAAATTTATATAGTTCGATAGGCATAATCATAAGATCTTTAAATCTATATTATCTTATATTTGGTTACTCCATATGTGAAAGGATATCGATCATAACATTATCCAATTTCCCCAATATTTCTATTATCTATTTAGCTCTAACCCCAGCTATATTGACTTGATTAGTAGGGTAATCCCTACTCTGGCCATGGGTGTTGATTACCTTCCTTCCTCTAAGTGTCATCCATAAACAATGACACTCAATCACATGGCCTAAATTCATCCTAAATATTTAAAAAATATAGTAAAAATTCCAAAAAAGTTATCAAATATTACAAAGGATTATCATACTGCTAATGTTAGCCATATTAATCTAAAATCCAGTTCGGAAGGTTTTTACTAAACTTCCCCTGATACCAACTGTAACACCCTGACTCGAGAAACCCAGAGCTGGTGTTTACATTATTAAATTGATACAAGATACAAGAGATCTCACCATGGAGTATTGATCACTTTTATAATTTTGAAAACATAGATACATATATGATTTTCATAATACATTGGAAATATAAAAACATAGTATAAGAAACATTCTTTCATCTTAGAAATCATTCATGATTTACTTTTTCATATCCCGGGAAAAGAAAAAACAATAATGATGGATCTCAGATGCTCATTAAGGGTTACATAAAACATCATCTATCATGAATAAATAAGACATAACTAATATGGTAGAGTATATATTCAAAGAAAATTTTGTTCAATCAATAACTTTAGTATGATGAAATTCCATGGATAATATCAACATATATATCATATGGATAATGTAAACAAAATTATAAATCAATGAAATGAATAAATAGATACATTCATAAACTTTCCATCAAGGGTTTGGCTAAGTTACATGAATCTTACCATCAAGGCATCTCAACCAAGACTTCATACATATCATCATGGTCTTTCAACCAAGACATCTTACATATTTCCAAGGCCTCTAAACGAAGACATTATTATTTAAAGAGATGTAAAACACCAAGGGATGCCAATTATTGTTTTATTCCATGATACATATTAATGCATCGAAAGGATATCTACAAGAAATCCCCATAGTCTAATTACATATGACCAATGTATTCCTCATATATTGAATAAGTAATATAATACCTAATCAAAATAAACATTAATATTTAAAAACTACCATACGAAATATAAATAATTTCCCTTGTCAACAAATATAAAAACATGATCATATTTCATCCATATAAATTAGGTTTATGGTATCATTAGAGTATATCCCCAGTAAAACATAAGATTCATAAAAGTATTTCTACATATATTAAAATACATTTAAAAGATCACTATAATATTTCTTGAGGAAATTATACTTTTCATTTTTAAATCACTTATTTAAAAAATAAAATTTTCCAAAATATTAGCGAAAAGGTTTGTTGAAAACAACCAAAGAAAATTATAAAGTAATCTTCAATTCATTGAGCATTTTTTATAGTGGGGAAATCCATTCATAATGTATATTTTAAAAGAGAACATTCTTTTGATACTTTTAAAAAATATAAGAATGAATTTTTTAGAAAGCAATTTTTTAAAAATATTAATCTTAAAACAATATAAATAATATAAAAGGTAATGATAATTATCTTTTTAAAAAATCTCATATATTTGAAAAAACTTTAATAAAATAATTTTTAAGAGCATGAAAATAGAAAGAAAAAGTTCATCGACCATAGATGAAATAAGGTCCAACTTTCTTTAAAAACATTTTCCAGATAATTTTAAGTTCCAAAGAGTGGAAAATGGTACTAATAAAAAAAATATAGGAGTAAACAGAGGAGAATAAAATATATGGGTTTTAAGATATTAGGATGATATAATTTTTTATGTGAAATATATACATAAAAATCTTGAAATAAAATGAAATTATAACAGAAATCCCTTACCTCATGTTCGACTTTCCTCATAAGTTATTTTGACCTATTGTATAATAAATTTAAATTTATTATAATTATATACCTGTACCATATACCTGATTATAATATAATATTTGGTCCACTTATAATATTTAACACATATTTATTAATTGTTATTTATTAAAATTTTCATTTTTGAGTGTTAATTGTTTCATTTTTCATGTATGTTTCTGTTCATCGGTTTCAATCCTTGTATCTTTATTATGGTTCCATCATATAAAAAAATTTATCAAGATATTAATATCCTCTATATTCATTATATATATATAATAATTATTTAATGGTGTGTATGAAAAATGAATTATATCGCTTTATAGAGGTTGTAGTCCACACGTACACACGAGCGACATTATTTTTTTTAACAGTTGTATGGGTAAGAAAGAAAATGATATATTATATTTAATCAATCATAATTATTCCATAAACCTAATATATATCATATTATTTCATTTTTATTCATTATTATGACCAACCATATGAGGTGAAGATGGAAAATGAAATACATCGTCTTCAAAAGGCAGTAGTCTTCACGTATGCATGGAAGATGTTTTCATTTTCTATTATATGTATAAGAATTTTAAAAGGGTTTGTAACATAAACATAAAAAAATTCAGTATATTAGAGATAATAATTTTATTATATCACAAGGTTTGGGATAGGTTTTATGGAGGTAAAAGAAGAAATAAAAAATAAAATACTCAATTAAGAACTATATATATTCAGAAAACCTCTATAGGTTTATAACTAAATACCTCTTAAGATGTTATAATGATCAAACCAAGAACTCTAGGAAGTGGTTCAGTATGTATGGAAAATATTTTTAAAGGGATTATATGAGCTAATAGGCTCTTGAGGAGTCGAGAAGAGATGAGAGGTTGAGTCATTTTAAAAGAGAGGGAGATAAAATATTTGGAATTTTACAATAAATAAAATATATTAATATCTTTATCATTAAAAATAGATAAAAATGACTCATATTCTAAGAGTATATGATATAGGATTGATATATGGCTAGAAAATAATATTTACAGGTGTTTTTGGTCATTTTAACCACTATCATTATATTTTTAACCCTTTTAACTAGTTTTAACTTTTATCGTGGTAACTAACTTGTTATTAACAAAGTTACTATACATAATGACCAAAAATGAAAGTGAAATAATTAATTTTATTTGGAAATAATGATTCGAAATTATAATTCCATTTTATCAAATTTAACTTCCATATGTAGTATAAATTAATTTAAAAAACACATATAACACAATCAATAATGGAAATTGATTTTTTTGCGATGGGAACCCATTGAAAAAAGGTAATTTGTGATGGGGTCCCATTACAAATGCCCTGTTGTAGAAAATGGGATAGTCCATCGTAAAAATATTTTTTGCAATGAAAAAATTTCTTATCATAAATAGTTTCTTTGGGTTTTTAAAAAACTCTGTTCTGATGGTTCCATCCCAAAAAACTTCTTAAAAAATAAATAAATAAATATAAATAAAATTAAATAAAGTAATATTAATAATATTAATAAAATATTAATAAATAATAATAATATTATTATTAATATAATAATAATAATAATTTTAAAAAACATATTAATAAAATTACTAATAAAAAAATTAAATAAATAATAAAAACCTAAATATTTGCAAAAAATATAATAATAATAGTTATAATAATAATAATAAAATTATAAAAAACATAATATTTGATACGATATAAAAAAACACAGTATATAGAAATGTAAATATACAATATTAAAAAATACGTACATTCAAATGTTTATTAAAAAGACATAAATCACTAAGGGGGAGGGGGTCATATGAGTGAGGTGGTGGAGGGAACTCCATCCCTAAACCCTGAGTTAGATGTCGTATGTACTTCATCATCTACTAGTGCTCCTACTCTAGTAATTGACACATCTTTTCATTCTATTACTATTTTTGCTACTATCGACACATCATAATTTGTTTGCCTTGATTTTTTGACCTAATGACAAAATTGGACATGGATGAAATACGTTTGTTACTTATAATCACCTTAAGATTGAAAATACTATGATTTACTAAAAAGGTATAAATCATAGATTTTATAATCATTATATGATGAAACCGATTTATGTAAACACTGTCAAAAAATTTCATTACACCAATTTATGCCAACCATGTCCAGTCATCCACGTATCTTATCCTCCTGCTACTACTACCATTGTCATCAACACATCACATTATTTTTTCCCCATTTCTGGCAACCCAATGACAAAATCCGACATGGTTGAAATAAATTTCATATTTCTAATCAACTTAAGATTGAAAATTCCATGATTTACTAAAGGGTATAAATCATAGATTTTACAATCATCAGATGATGTAACTAATTTATGAAAAGCCTATCCAAATTTATCATTGCACTAATTTATGTCAACCATGTCCAGTCATCAACGCATCTTCTCCTTCTATTATTACTACTATAGTCATTGACATGTCACATTTTTTCATCCCTAGTATATACTGGTCACATCGTACGTTGGATTGAGGTGCGGTTGGTTCTTACACATCCCAAAGTCTCAAAACAATCTTAACTACCAATTTAACCATGTTTCTATTATCAATCTATATCAAACTTCCAACACTACATATTGAATCAATGTTATTAGTTGTAAGACTATTCTTGTTATTTAAGGTTAGAAGAAAAGAAATGCTCTTGTTCCCATTATATCACAAGAACTCCCCCCAATAGGCACATGAGCTTCCTCTACCCTCCTGGATTTCAACAATGAGAAAGGTTTTTTAGATGACAACATTGAATCAATATGCAATGTTGGTAGTTCAACAATTAATGGTAATGAATATAGAAAATGTGGTTATGTTGGCAGAAAGAATCATTTTTTCTTTTTTGTGGCTTGTTGCAGATAGTTGAATGCAAAACAAGACTTCCGAAAAGATCTATAAAAAAAATTAAATAAGTATTATATAAAATGATAATGAAATTAACTTAGAAATAATAGATAAAATGAAGATAAAATTAATGAAATTCATAGTAGAAATTAACCTTTTCTTGATGGTTGTATGCATTCTTAACTTATCTCATCCACTTGTTGTTTATTTCATCAATGTGTCTCATCATTTATATCCTAGTTCTGGTGACGAAATGATAAATTTTGATATGGTTGACGCAAATGGGTTGTTTCTAATCACTAGGTATAAATCATAGTTTTTACAATCACCTGGTGATGAAACCAATTTACACCAACCGTGTCTAAATGTATCATTACACCAATTTATGTCAATTATGTCATGTCATCTACGTATTTCATCCCGTTGTTGATGTAATCAATGCATCAAAAATATACCTTTCAAGGATTTTAGTGACCTAATAATAGATTTTTAGATAGTGGACATAAATTGGTCATTACTAATTTGTGTCAACCATGTGCGTACTATGAATTACTATTAATTATTACTAATTGTTGTTATTTATTGATATGTACTACTAATTATGGTTACTTACTGCTAATTACAGCTATTTACTACTAATTACTGCCATTTATTTATAATTGTTGCTATTTATTGCAGATTATTGCTATTTTTAGTAATTAGTACTATTTATTACTAATGATTACAAATTATTACAAATTATTTATAACTATGACTATTTATTAATATTTATAACTAATTATTACTATTTATGTGTAATTATAACTATTTATTACTAATTATTACTATTTACTGCTGATCATTTCTGTTTATTGCTAATTATTACTAATTATTTCTATTTATTTTTAATTATTGCAATTTATTACTAATTATTACTCTTTACTTCTAATTACCACTAGTTACAGCTGAATATTACGAATTATTACAAATTTTTTCTATTTATTACTAATTATTAGGAATTGTTACTATTTATTATTATTTATTACCAATTAATACTATTTATTTCTATATATAACTATTTAGTTCTAATTATTGCTATTTATCTCTATTTGTTGATATTTATTAGTATTTATTACTATTTAATACAATTTATTACTAATTATTTCAATTTATTATAATTTATTACAATTTATTACTATTTATTACTGTTTAATACTATTTATTACAATTTATTACTAATTACTGCTAAATACCACTAATTATTACTAATTAATACTAATTACTGCTAATTACAACTAATTACCACTAATTATTAGTAATTACTTTTAATTCTTACTAATTATTGCTAATTATTACAATTTATTACTATTTATTACTAGTTATTTCTATTTATTACTAATTATTTCCATTTGTTACAAAATATTAATATTTTTTAATAATTATTTTGATTTATTACTAATTATTACTACTTACCGCTAATTACCACTAATTATCACTAATTACCACTAATTAATCTTAATTACTCTTAATTATTACTAATTATTACTATTTATAACTATTTATCACTATAATTACTATTTATTACTAATTGTTACTATTTGTTAATATTTATTGTTATTTATTGCTATTTATTGCTATTTATGTCTATTTATTGTTATTTATTACTAACTACCGCCAATTATTACCAATTATTTTTAAACACTCGTAATTTCCATGTAATTATTTATTTAATTAAATGGAAATTTTTCGAGTCCACGAAATTTGACGGCTTATGATTCTGAGGCCCGGTTTGCCCGGAATGAATTTTTGAACTTTTTTTCCGGGTATGTTCAGTAAACATAAGAGTGGGTTTTTGTAACTTTTGAACGGGTGCTCAGATTTAAAATATGAGGGCACCGTTGAACTTGCAGTGCCGATATTTGCTTAAGGATACCTTCACCTCGACCGTAGTGGGTCGATAGTGAAAGATAGTTTTTGTATTTTTCATGAAAGAATAAAATAAAATAAAAATTTGAAACATTTTTATTTTCTATTGTTAAAACCTTCCATGTGGATGTTTTAATAGTGGGGACCACCCGATCCTAACCTCCAATGTGGGTTATGGTGGTGGGGACCACCCGAGACGTAAAACCCCTTGACCCCCTTTGAACTCCCTCTTAATGGGGAGAAACCTCTTGAGCTTCCCCGCTTAATTATGCCAACTCTCCCCTTTAATTAATTAAACCAGCCTATCAATTAATTAATTAAGCTATTTTGAAATTATGCCAATAAACATAATAGATAACTTGTTCTACTATGTGGGCTACCTTTCATTTTGGTGGAACATGGAAGAGAAGAACTATTGGGAGAAAGCTCTCCAACGAAGAATGCGAATGAGGAACATCTCTAACGACGAACGAACCGACAATCGAGGAAACGCTGACGTCACCGACGTTTGTCTATCCCCCAATGAAATCGTCTCATTCCTCATGACCTCCGTCAATGATTCATCGAGGTAGGGGTTTATTTATGAGTGATTATCACTTCCCATGTTCTTCCCTTCTAAACTAAGAATGCAGATCAACTCTCATAAACTAGTTGATTCGCATATGCATTCTTTTACGGGATTGGGAATAGTGATTGATAAAAGTTGTGGCGATTGATGTTTTTAAATATCGTACATACATGTTCTTTATTCAAATTTGTGAACCACTTTCTACTGCTCTAACGTGGAGGGTGCAGGCCAAACAAACTTGGCCTGACTCCTCCATCATTATTCTTTTGTGTGTTCTTCGCAATGGTGACGGCGACCAGTGCCCGCCTTTGGCAGCAGTGGAACACGAGAACGGTGTTCGGCATCACCGCCTGCTGCGACGAAGACAACACATCCTCCCCGCGGTCGAGGTACCACCCGCGGCCACCACCATCTGTGTCCTCCGCCGCCCCGCGGCTTGGTCGCGCTGCACGTGGCCCCGACACGCCGTCTGCGGCCCCGCCGCGCCGCCCCACGCCCTTCGACGCCCTGCGGCCTCGCCGCCCTGCGGCCTCGCCTCCCTTGAATCCTCGCACCACCCCACAACCTCTCTGCCTGGGGACCCCCATTCCACCTCTTGGCCTCGCCACGCACGGCCCTGCCACACCCCCAGGGCTTTGCCGCCCCGTCGCGCCGGTCTGTGGCTCCACCGTTCGCGACCCCGCTGTGCCTCCCCGCAGCTTTGCCGCCCTCGCAGCCCCGCGACCTCCGCACCGCCCAGCCGGACCGCCCAGTGGACCAGGGCCACCTGTAGTAGGCCGGGCCTCACCATGGGCCGGGTCGACTCAAACCGGGTCAGGATAGGTCTGGCCAACCGGGTCGAACCGGACCCAGACCCAATACGACCCATTTACGCTCTTTTGGCCATAACATTGGCACCAAACGTCCGTTTGATGAACCATCAACAGTGATGGAAACCTTGGAGAGAGATTCTCCCTTGATTATATGCCACTGAGGTTTTGGGTAATATTGGTTTATTGTCGGGTTGGATTGATAATGAATCCAACCGGGACCATGGGACAAATATGCTAATAACTTACAGACCGAGAGTTTGATTGACACGCTGTCTATTGCGTTGAGACCCCTATGATGTGATATTACTTTGGGATACTTCTTCTTGAGATTTCATGGCAGTTGGAGTATCGACCAATGGCTTGAGGAGCGGACCCTCCTGAAGACGAGCAAACCTAGTACGGGAACCCCGTAGCTGGCTGTGATGTGAAGAATGAAAAACAATCCTGTGTGGGTCAGCACCTAGAGATCATGTGTGGGTCAGCACCTAGTGATCATGTGTGGGTCATCACCTAGTGATCATGTGTGGGTCAGCACCGACCCATCCTATGTGGGTCAGCACCGAGCTATCCTGTCTGGGTCTAACTCTTAATAGAGTAAGATGATTTAGTAGTTACATATAATCATCTCTACTACTGTACCTAACTTATACCTGGTGTGATACATTCCTTTGTGGTAATACCTTAGTGGTATTCTTCTGTGTGGCGTACATGTGTGGTAATTTCCTTTGTGGCATTTCTTTCTTTGTGGAACAGTTGAGCTTGGGGCTTTTGAGATGGACTCTGTGTTTTCTTCATGATTGAGATTGGTTTACATGATAACTTATGTATATGTTTGGGAATATACCTAAGCAGGGTTATCACTTGTTTCCTTCCTTTTTTCTTTATCCTTTTTGGATTTTTTAAGACCATGAGGGTCTCGGGGTCCCTACTGAGTATCGTTATACTCACACCAGCACGGGCTATGCCTGCACTTAGTTGTGATTGGTGCAGATGATGGACAATGATGACTAAGGTTGAGGGTACCAGGACAGGAGGTTACTCGGAGGTTGATGATAGATGAGGTGAACCGTAAAGACGGCCGTTTGTGAGTTGTACATACTATTCGGGTAGGACCTGTGGTGGACAATCCAGGAGTTGCTTTTCACCTATCAGTTGTCTTGTACTTTATAGTTGGTCTTGTATTCTGGATACTTTTACATACTGTACTCACTCTATTTACTACTCAGTTTACTTGAGATCGTATCTTACTGTGTGCTTAGTTGCGTGTACTTACATGTTATAAAGACAATTTCTTCCTAGTTTTAGGGAATACGACTTCGGTGCAAGTCGCCATCCCCTGGCCAATGGAAGGCTGTAGTCATGGCACGGGCCTCGGGGGACGGCCGACATATCCATACACCAGGACCCTAACTTCTGATTTATGACTCAGTGCACAAAAAACACTAATTGCATGTGTGTTTTCAAGAGTCTTCTTTGTGAACTCTTTGAGTCAGCTCACCAGGTATAACTTATTAAGAGTGGAAGACCTGTTTTTTTTCGGATGCATCAACGCAGACAATCAGCTAGGGTTCGAGATATAGTACATACTGATAGCCCACCGAGTGATGAAGCCCCAGTGAAAGGACCTCTTCCAATAGAGGCACTAGTGGAGGCACCAGAAGAACCATTACCTATTGGGCCACCAATGCCTCCGGTCCCAACAGCAGATGGTGCCCGCCACTTGAGCGCGTTGCATGAGTTCCCGCACCAGAGGCCACCCAGGGTTAATGGAGAGATGGACCCACAGGAGGATAAGGATTGGTTGGAGTCCATGCTAAGAGTTTTTCGACTGGTAGGGACACTGGCTGATCTCATGGTGATCCTTGCTTCCAGTCTACTACAGGCTGTAGTAGGCAGATGGTGGAGCTTGATGCTCCAGGTTTATAATGAGGTGACACTTCTCTGGGAAAAATTCGAGAGCCTATTTTGGGCTAAGTTTTTTCCAGCAACCCTTTTCACAAAGCACATACAATAGCTTCTTTATCTGCTGCAGCGTAGCATGACCGTGGCTTAGTACTCAGTGAAGTTCACTGACCTCTCATGAGACTCCACCGATATGGTGTGTGACCTATTCTTCAGGGCCTGGACCTTTGTGAAGGGATTCGGGCGGGAGATTAGGGCTTCGATGATTACTCTCAGCATCCCAACACAGGTGGGGGTGTTAGAGTGAACCCTTTTAGTGGAGAGTTTACTTTCTGAGAAATCCCCAACAGCGAGACTGACTACTAGTCATCACGTAGCAGAATCTTCTACAGCTGGCAGCAGACATATGTCACAGAGGTCCAAGAGGACCAGACCTACAGATGGATGACCGTAGGATTCAGGTTCTATTGTGCAGGGCACACGATGTAGAGCCAATCATTCCAGGATGAGGCAGTGTTAGGCATGCAGCGGGCAGGGTCACATGGCTCTTGACTGTCCGACCTGCCGTACAGATGATCAGCAGACGGTCGAAGGACCGCCTAGGCAGAGATAGGGGTTTGACCGAGGAGGTTCGCAGAGAGCAGCTGGATGTGGCAGAGGAGCTGGTCGTGCAGCTGGTGGTGGGAGATGATTTGAGGTGCTACTGCCACAACCACCAGGTGGTCCACTCCAACCATAGGAAGCAGGAGGATAGGGGCGTGATCAGCTCCATGTAGCTAAGGCTTATGACCATGGCGCTCTGGAGATGATATGAGGCATGATCTTTTTCTACTCCACCTTATCTGTAGTACTTATAGGCATAGGTTACGGTCATTATTTTATTTCCACTTCCCTTGTTCAGAGCTCAAGGATTCCGACGGAGTTGTTGGCTCGATTCTTACAGCTAGATACTCCTATAGAAGTAGATTCTATGATTACACACTAGTGTCGGCAGTGCGAGCTTACTCTTGTAGGCGAGAGAATCAGCTGAGATCTCCTAGTAGTAGCGTCGGGGGATTACGACGTCATCTTGGGTATGGACTATCTATCTATATTCCTTGCTCATATTGAATGTATTAGGCGCAAATTGTGGTGTGTCTGCATGGATGGGACTAGGTTTACCTTCTCCGTTGAGAAGGGATACTTTGCAGCACATGATGGACTTACCCGGAGGAGAGTGAAACCAATCACTCTTCAGTTGGCTAGCCATACCCTCAGAACGATTGATGTGGAGAGTCTGAGTTATCCTGTAGTGGTGGACCAGTACGTGGATGTCTTCCGTAATATTGTTCTGGGTCTACCTCCTCACAGAGAGGTCCAATTTTACATTGTCTTGAACCCCGGGACGACACCGATATCTACACCAGCATATCGGATGGCTCTTGCGGAGCTTCATGAGCTGTTGGTATAACTAGAGGACTTACAAGGGAAGAGATTCATTCAGACCAGTGTTTCCCCATGGGAAGCCCCAATTTTGTTTTCCAAGAAGGTGGATGGGAGCTTGAGAGTTTATTTCAACTATCAGTGCCTAAATTAGGTGATCATGAAGAACAAGTACCCACTTCCAAGTATTGATGACCTCTTTGATTAGCCGAAATGAGCATAGTGGTTCTCAAAGATAGACCTCAGATCAGGCTATCACCAGCTCAGGGTACGAGACAAGGACGTGCAGAATATGGCTTTTAGATGTCTGTACAACCATTACAAGTTCTTTTTTATGCCATTCAGCTTAACCAATGCTCCAAAAGTGTTCATGGGACTCATGAATATGATATTTCAGCCATACCTTGATCGCTTTATAGTAGTCTTCATTGACGACATTCTGATATACTCAACTACTGAGTAGTAGAATTCCTATCATTTGTAGGTAGTACTAGACACAATCCGAGAGCACTGGATTTATAGTATGCTCTCAAATTGTCAAATTAGTATCCGAGAGGTCCACTTCTTGGGACATGTCATATCGAAGGCTGGAGTTGTAGTAGATCCAGTTAAGATTGAGGTGGTACTTTCTTGGGATCCACCCAAGAGTGTGACAGAGGTACGGAGTTTCCTGGGTTTGGATAGATACTACCATAGATTTGTGACATATTTCTCCAGAGTTGCAGCACCTCTATCTGCATTGATGAAGAAGGGGTAACCCTTCACGTGGTCGGAGAGATGCCCACAGAGTTTTTAGGAGCTTAGGCAGAGGATGAATAGTGGCCCCATCTTGAGGCTTACATAGGAGGGTGTATGGTATATAGTCTACTACGAAGTATAAAGCACCGGACTCGGATGTGTCCTAATATAGGATTGAGCAGTGATCACATATGGTTCTCAACAGTTGAGACAACATGAGAAGAAATAGGCTACCCATGACCTGAAATTAGTAGTAGTGGTCTTCGCCTTGAAGATGTGGCTACTCTATCTGATGGGTGAACGTTTTACAATTTACTCTGATCACAAGAATATCAGGTATATATTTTATCGTAAGGGCATGAACCTGAGACATCGAAGCTAGCATGAGTTCCTCCAGGACTATGACTTTGAGAAATCCTATACTCCTAGGAAAGAGCATATTGTAGCAGATGCACTCACTATGAGATCTGGTATATAACTACTAGGTGAGGCGACAGAGCAGCTAGCCACTATGCAGATATCCTCTGTGGATCGGGATAAAGCATCATTTCTTCAGTCTCTTATAGTCACTCCCCCACTTCTTCAGCGAGTCAGGGAGGCACAACATGGGGACATTGAATACGAGACATGACGTGCTTAGATATCTACAGGGAAGGTACCTGATGGATTTTCTGAAGGTGGGGAGCACGTCATCCTCTTCAGAGGATATACCATGGTACTAGTGTCACTTTAGGAGGAATTGATGAGGGATTCCCACACATCCCCTCTAGCAGTACATCTTGTAGTGGTGAATATGTACCAGGATCTCCGACGACAGCACTGGTGGCTGAGAATAAAGAAAGCAGTTGTAGAGTTTGTCTCTCGGTGCCACACTTGTCAGTAAGTGAAGGCGGAGCATCAGGTACTAGTGGGACTGGTCCATCCTTTAGAGGCCCTAGAGTGGAAGTGGGATGGGATATCCATGGAATTCATGATAGTAATTCCACATAAATCTAGAGGTCATGATTCTATTTGGGTGATCGTCGACCAACTCACCACGTCGGCCCGCTTTCTACCGATCAGAGAGTAGGGTTCTATAGAGATCTTAGGATTCTTTTATGTGCTCGTGATTGTGTAGCTCCATGGAGTACCCTAAATGATTTTCACTAATCGTGATGCATGTGTTACTTCCCTGCTATGGAAGGGGTTGCAGGAAGCTTTCAGGACGTAGATTCGTTTTAGCACTGCCTTCCATCTTCATATGGACGGCCAAACTGAGCGGACCATTCATACTCTCGAGAACATGTTTCATTCTTATGTCTTAGACTTCAGTCACAGCTGGGAGGATCACTTTTCTTTAGTGGAGTTTGCATACAAAAACAGCTATAACTCCACCATTGGGATTACTCCTTTTGAGGAGTTGTACATGCGACCTTGTAGATCACCTTTGTGCTAGACTGACCCAGGGGAGTCAACACTAGTAAGACTAGAGATGGTAGAGGCAACCACAGAGAAGGTTTAGATCATCCAAGAGCAGATGCCGACTACACAGAGTAGGAAGAAGTCATCTTCCAACAGGAGACGAAGACCTCTGGAGTTTGAAGATGGCGACCACGTTTTCTATGGGTCTCACCTCGATGAGGTTTGTGGAGATTTGGCTGAGGAGGAAAGTTATCTTCGAGGTTCATAATACCTTTTTAGGTCCTCAGCAGAGTTTCTGAAGTGGTATAATGCTTTTCTCTTCCACCTCAGTTACACTGGATGGACGACGTCTTCCATGTATCCCAGCTGAGCAGATACGTGCACGACCATTCTGACATTGTTGATCATGATGTGATGGACATTGAATATGGGGTGACATTTACGGAGGTTCCAGTAGAGATTTAAGATCAACAAGAGAGGGTCCTTCATGGGAAGACGATACCTCCCGTGCATGTTCGTTGGTAGCATGAGAACCTCCAGGAGAGCATATGGGAGAGGGAGGATCAGATACATGCTCATTACCTCTAATTTTTTTCCTAGTATTGCGATGTGGATTACGGCGACGTAAAGATCTGATGTTGGGATAATCTAAAGATCCAAAATTTCCATGTAATTTATTTTAATTAAATGGGAATTTTAGAAGTCCGTGATAATTAACAGTGCATGATTCCAAGGCCTAGTGTGCTCATAATGAATTTCTAATTTTTTTTCGGGTACATTCAGTAAACGTATGAGCGGGTCTTTGTAACCTTTGAACTGGTGCTCGAAATTAAAATATGAGGGCACTGTTGAACTCATAGTTTTTATATTCGCTTAAAGAGAACTTAACCTCGATCACAGTGGGTCGAGAGTGATAGATAGTTTTTGTGTTTCTTGTGATAGAATAAAATAAAATAAAAATGTGTGAGATTTTTATTTTCTTTTGTTGAAACCTTCCATGTGGATGTTTTAATGATGGGGACCACCTGTACTAAAACTTCTTATCATTGGATATAGTGGTGGGGACCACCCGAACATAACCTCCCATGTGGATTAGGGTGGTGGGGACCACCCAAGCCTTAAAACCCCTTGAACCCATTTGAACACCCTCTTAATGGGGAGAATCCTCTTGAGCTTCCCCACATAATTATGCCAACTCTCCCCTTATATTAATTAATCCAACCCATCAATTAATTAATAAAGTTATTTTGAAATTATGCAAAAAAACAAAGTAGATAACTTGGTCTATTATTTGGGTTACCACTCATTTTGGTGGAATTGGGGAGAGAAGAACTATTGGGAGAAATCTCTCAAACGAAGAATGCCAACGAGGAACATCTCCAATGTCGAACAAACTGATAATTGAGGAAATGTTGATGTCACCGACTTCCGTCTATCCCCAACAACATCGTCTCCTTCCTCATGGCCTCCTTCAATGAATCATCAAGGTAGGGGTTTATTTATGAGTGATTATCACTTCTCATGTTCTTCCCATCTAAACTAAGAATGTGGATCAACTCTCATAAACTAGTTGATCCACAGATGTTTTCTTTTGTGGAAGTGATAATAGTGATTGACGAAGGTCTTGGGGATTAATGTTTTTAAATATTTTCCATACATGTTCTTGATTCAAATTTGTGAACCACTTGCTACCACTCTAACACGGAGGGTGGGGTCCAAACAAACATGGCCCGACCCCTCCATTATTCTTATTTTGTCTGTTCTTCACAATGGTGATGGTGACCGGTGCAGGCATTTGGCACCAGTGGAACACGAGAACGGTGGCCGACATAATCGTCGGCCCCGACAAAGGAAACAGCGCTGCCCGTGGGCACCGCTGTCCATGGCCTCCACTTCCCCGCAACCCCGTCATGCTGCCCGCGGCCCCGTCACGCCATCCGGGGCACTGCCGTGCCACCCCGTGACCATCACTGCCCCATGGCTTCATCGCCTGTGGCACCCCGCGCTGCCCCCGGCCACACCGTCTATGACACCCCACACTGCCCTACAGTCCTGCCACCTGTATCCCCTCTGCGCCTCCCCACGACTCTATTTCCCTTCGGCTCTGCCGCCCCGCGACCATGTTGTGCCTCCCACGACCTCACCATGCCGCCCCTCAGATCTATCATCCACATCCCCGGTGTGATGCCTCGTGGCGCCGCCTCGGCGTGTCGCCCCACTGCGCCACCCCGCATCTTTTCCGCCCTCGCAGCCTCCGAGCCGCCAGGCCAGGACTGGCCGAGCCGGGTCAGTCTGGGGCGGTATGACCGGGTCGGACCGGACCCGAACCCACTACGACCCATTTACATTCTTTTGGCCATAACTTGAGTATACCTCACTGGAGCATTGGGGAAATTTAGAGTGTTGTCGGGTTGGATCGAGCACGTATCCAACCAGGCCCTCGAGAGAGAAAAGCTAATATCTTATAGATCGAGCGTCCGATTGACGTGGTGTCTGTTGCGTTGAGACACCTATTACATGGCGGTCCTTTGGGATAGTTCTTCATGAGACTTTATGGATGTCGGATTATCGACTAGTGGATTGAGGAGCGGACCCTCCCGATGATGAGCAGTCCTTGTGCGGGAACCCAGTAGCTGGTTGTGACCTGAAGAATGAAGGACGATCATGTGCGGGTCAGCACCAATAGATCCTTGTGGGTTAGCACCTAGAGATATTGTGTGGGTCAGCACCTAGAGATCCTCTGTGGGTCATCACCTAGAGATCCTGTGTGGGTCAGCATCGAGCCATCCTTTGTGGGTCAGCACCAAGTGATCCTGTGTGGGTATGCCTCTTAACAGAGTAAGATGTTTCAGTATTTACATATAATCATCTCTACTACTATACCTAAGTTATACCTGGTGTGAGATGAGTCTCTACCTGTGTCATACTTTCTTTCGTGGTAATACCTTGGTTGTATTCTTCTGTGTGGCGTACCTATGTGGCACTTGCCTTCGTGGTATTTCTTCCTTTGTGGAATAGTTGATTTTAGAGCTTTTGAGTTGGACTATATGTTTTCCTCATGATTGAGATGGGTTTACATGATAACTTAGGTATAAGTTTGGGAATATACCTAAGTAGGGTAATCAGTTGTTTTCTTCCTTTCTGGTTTATCCTTTATGGATTTTGTGAGACCTTGCGGGTCTCAGTGTCCCTATTGAGTATCATTATACTGACCCCACCACAAGCTACGCCCGCACTTCGTTGTGCATGGTGCAGATGACCAACATCGCTGATTGAGGACGAGGGTACCGGGACTAGAGGTAGCTCGGAGGTGGACGTTAGACGAAGCAAATCGCAGAGATGACTATTCGTGAGTTGTACCTACCATTCAGGTAGGATCCGTAGTGGACGATCCATGAGCTGATTTTCACCTATCAGTTGTCTTGTAATTTCTAGTTTTCCTGGTAATTTTCAATTGGGCTTTTATTATAGCCCCTTTTACTTACCATACTCACTCTATTTACTACTCATATTACTTGAGTTCGTATCTTTTTGTGTGCTTAGTTACGTATGCTTACAGGATATAAAGGCAATGCCTTCCCAGTTTTAGGGAATACGTCTTCGGTGCTAGTCGACAACCCCTAGACTATGGAAGGGGGGCATGGGGTAGTCACGACACAAGCCCTAAGGGATGGTTCATGACATTATTCCTAATTATTCCAAATTATTACTATTTATTACTATTTATTACAATTTATTACTAATTTTTAGTAAATATTACTAATTATTACTATTGATTACTATTTATTATTAATTATTACAATTTATTACTATTTATTATCAATTATTAATATTTATTACCAATTATTTCAATTTATTACTAATTATAACAATTAATTACAATTTATTACTAATTATTAAAATTTATTTCTTTTTATTACCATTTATTACTTTTTATTACTAATTATTACTAATTACCACTAATTACTGCTAATTATTACAATTTATTACAAATTATTACTATATATTACTAATTACAGCTAATTATTATAGCTAATTATTACAATTACTGCTATTTTTTAATAATTAATTCTAATTGTTACTAATTACTGCTAATTATTACTAATTTCTGCTAATTATTACTAACTACCACTATTTATTACTAATTAATGCCAATTATTACTAATTATCGCTAATGATTATCAATTATTACTATTTATTACTAATTAATGCTATTTATTACTAATTAATGCTAATTATTACTAATTATTACTAATTATTACTAATTATTACCAATTATTACCAATTATTACTAATTATTACCAATTACCGCTAATTATTACTAATTTCCACTATTTATTACTAATTACTACTATTTATTACAAATTACCATTATTTGTTACTAATTATTACTAATATGTTCTAATTAATACTAATTACAAGTAATTATTATTAATTAATGATAATTGAACTAAATTATTACAATTTAATAGTATTTACATTTAAATAAAAATATTGAATATTAATGAAAAGACATATTTTTACAAATAACTAATGCAAAATTAAACTGTATAATTATAATTTATTTTAATTACTGCTAAATAGTTATTATTATTACTAAGATAAATTAAAATGAATTAACTAAAAAATAAAAGCAACAAATAAATACCTTAAAACCAGATCTTTTGTTGGATGCAAGTCCTAAAAATTAGTCTGCTGTAAAATTTAGAAGTTTCAAAATACTGTAGAGAGAAATATGAGAGCAGGGAAGGAGAGAGAAATTGATAGAATTGTTAAATTGGAAAAGTTCGGATGAGGGTATATATAGGTTATATCATTTATGACGGGGTATTTGCAACGGGTCCCATCACAAATAGAAGTATTTATGGTGGGACTCATTGCAAATAGTGAGTTGTTTATTAATTGTGGAAGATTATTTAGGGTGGTTCATGTCACAATATTTTCTTACCGACTCATTAATTACAATGAGTCATTACAAATACTATCCTACCGACACATTACTTACGACTGGTCATTGAAAATAGTGCATCGATTATTAATTGAGATGATGGTAAAAGATAGTATTTGCGGCGGGTCTCATAGAAATACAATCATAGAAAAAAATTAGTTACGATGACCTATCACAAATAATATCCCGCCAACATATTATTTGCGATGGGGAACCCCCCCCATAAATAACAGAAACCCAGGAAGAGTATTTGAAATGGACCGTCGCAAATACCTATTTTATAAGAAGTAATTACAATGAGTAAGAATTCATGTTGCAAACAGTCTCTTATAACTGACTATTTTTGACAGGCCCTAGTCCCTTCGCAAATAACCAGTCACAATAAGTCATTTTTTTGTAGTGGATGAAAATAAGTTTTCCAGAAAAATTCATTTTGAAGTTTTAAAGTGATTTTACAAAAAAATAAAGTATAATGTTGATTCAAATGAAATTATTTGGAATATGTTAACTTAAATTATAATTATCTTTATTTATAGCTAAACCAAAACTAAAAGGAACCTTATAAATACCTCATTAAAAGATAAGAAATAAAAAAAATTATTTGAACCAAAAAATTACATAGATTTCCAAAACATTAAAGATATATTTTTATGTTCAACATTACATTATTATATTAATTCTATTACTTATTAAATATATATATTTTCAAAAAATAGTTTTCATAAAATTTAATGTTTTTCATTTATCATTATAATGTCATAAAAGTGGCAGTTTTGTAAAATCATCAATTTTCATTATTTTCCTGAAAATAAACCATTTCTAAAAAATTAAAAAATCATCCTATGTCTATTATGAAACGATGATTTAAAAAATGATATCAATTTTTTCAAAAACTATTTATAATTTTTTTTGATATTAATTATAATTTCCCCATAAAAATGAAATTAAAACCATTTTTTTATGAAAAGTTACTTTTAAGGATAAAATGAATTTATTCTAATTCTTTTCCTAGTAAAAAAATAACATGAATGTTAAATTTCTTGATTGTATTCATTATTTTTATTAATGAAATACTTTTTATATATATTTTATAATTTGGTAATTCCTATTCATACTCTCCAACCCAACTAATAGGTTATAATAGATATATTTAAATAATATTATTTCGCGGTTCTCTTAACCTCGACGTTGCATCTGGTGTATGCTATCGAATATAGTTCTATTCCAAAAGAAAATATGAACTAAAATATCAGGGTATTACATAAAAAAGTAGTTAAACGTAATTTAATAATGTGTTGGGTAAATATAGATTCATGAACCTAAAATTAAATGCATCAACTATTCTTTCTTAAAACATACTCTGAAGTGACCTAAGCATAACACATATAAATATTACATCATTGTAGATTAATATTCAATACATATCAAAATTATACACATTTGAGCACCGTAAAAGTTTTGTTTCTTTGGATAATAGATACATAATCAACTTATTTCTTAAAATATATCCAACACCACCCACCACCATAATATTTTTTAAAATTTTCATAAAACCACTTTTAGGGAAAAAGTGGGAACCTGCACATCCGCAAATCACAACTAATTTAGCTTCACACAAATTTCAATAGTAAACTATGAAATTCAAAAATCAACAACAAAAATTAAAAACCTAATGGGAGCCAGAAGAAGATCTGGTCAACCCACAAATCCCCTGAGTAGCTCAAGGATCCCTACATCGACGAAAATTTACACGTCTTCACCATCATCACATCGTCGTTGCATCAAACCTCATCTTCAACTCCATCACTGGCCGTCAGGTAGATCCAACATCAAACTAAACCCCAATAGAAAAATAACAAACCTTCGTGAGATCACCAGTAATGAAACACCACAACCGTCACATATAATGCCGACGATCGCCATCAGAACTAGAGGCAAAGAATATCAAAAACCAGAATAGAAAACATCTCACCAAAAAAATCAAACAATAAAAAACATTCAAATAAATAAACCCAACATAATTGAGACGTTCCGTAAATCCAACTCTAAATGCAGACAAGGACTCACTACTGGAACACCTACAACTGCCGAACCACACACACAAAACCTCTATGTAACCACCTTTCTTGATCCTACTTGGAGAGGAATGATGGAATTGGAGGTCAGAGTAGGGAATGAGTAGCAGAGGGCTCCAGATGACTGCAGCGTTGATGAGATGGAAGAAATCCACCAGAACTAGAAAAAGCCGATTCATGAAGAACATTAAAGACCATCTACCACCGAACCCCCAAACCAAAAACCCTAGAAACCTCTTCACCTGGTCCGACTCAGAGAGGCACAAATGAAACAGGAGGTCAGAGCTGGGATGAGAGACATCAAGGGTTTCAACCAAGAGCAACCATCACCAGAGCCCCGAACCTCCCTCGAACGAAATCAACGTCGTCATCGTCGTCGTCAGAAGAACAGAAGCGCCATCTCCCGAGTAGACCACAAACTTCTCCAAACCATCATCTCGAAAAACAATCATCACCAGTATGAAAACCCGAGCCAACAGCACCATCAAAGAGAGCTTAGGAGACTAAAGAGGGAGGGGGATGGCACCAGAGAGGTACATGATCCTCCCCCCTCCAAATCGTCGTCGAAGAAAACCCAATAACGAAATGGGGAATAGACAGACGGTGCTCAGAGACCTTTGAACCCTCAAGTTCACGAGGATACCAAGGTGTTCAGTGATATCTTCTTTAAATTGAGGATCCAACACCACCCACAAAGATGTTCATATTAGTACGATTTTAAACATATAATACTTAGAACCTTCCATCAATACCTGGGGAAGGAGAACATAATAAAAGGTAAGCTCATATTTATAGTTATGGTAAACATGGAATATATCAATCACAATAGCATAAAATGATCATAAGAGTATGATAAGATAATCATGTGCATGTTCTGAATGTAAAAATATTCATACCCAAAAAATATTAAATCATAAACTCCAAAATCAAGTCACATCCAAAACCATGATTATTCAAGGTGTAAATGTTGTAATCATCATTAAAGTGTCATAACATAGGCATGTGGCATTATAAGCATATGAAATCCAAATCATGTGAACATAAATATTCAAAATCATGTCCACGCATAATATTGTGAGAATAGATATAAGAAATCACACTCTCAAATCAAAATGTGAACATATCTATTCACAATCATGTCTACACATAATATTGTGTACATAACTAGAAAGAAATTACACTCACACATAAAAATGTGAACTTATCTATTTTCAATAATTTCCATACTTATCTTCATCATATCATGATTTATCTATATCACATTACAAAATGAATTAGAGGGATAAAACTAACCCAATTATCACATAATCATAATCTCTTCATTTGTATTCCACATAGTAATGAAAGAATTTATCATTACATTATAACATAACCCATAGAAGAGAAAATGAGTTTCATCAAGATTTCATCATCATAATAAATAACTATCCAGATAAAGAATAATTATTGTATCATTAGTTTATATTCCAAGTGAATCATAAGTAACAAAAAGGATGTTGTCCTAGATGAAAATTCCATTAAATTATCATTGAAACATTTGATGATAAAAACACCATTTTAATTTTGAAATCACTTATTTAAATTCTTAAAATTTATAAAATATTAGGAAAAATATTTTCTTTGAAAAGAACCATGGAAAATTACAAATCAAGATTCTAAAAAATATAGTAGCCATGAAGACATGTAAATCCATTTATCTGGTATACACAAAGACAAAGATTCCATTTACACCTTTATTATAAAGTAACTCATTTAGAAAATGACAAGAAGTCACTTTTTAAATATTTTTATAAAAATTAAAATATGGGTAAAAATGAAATTAAAAAATAGTTGGATAATAGGAAAAAAAATCTTGAAAACATTTTAAATAAAATATGGACATGGAAGAAAATTATTATCGACCAAAGAGGAAATAAGATAGGTTTCTCTTTAAAAAGTTTCTTGGTAATTTTATGTACCAAATGGATTTGGTACAATTAGTTTAAAATTCTAGGAAGAAATTGAGTAGAATAAATGAAATTATATTTTTGAGATATAGATTATATATTTTCATCCTCAGAAATTTAATCATAAAAAATCTTGATAAGAATAATAGGGTAATGTAAATCCCTTACCTTAAGTATTTTCTTACTTAAAATGTGTTGGAACCAATTGTAATATAAATATATATTTATTATAAATATATTCCAGAAACATATTCATACATAACTTATTATGTATCATTCCTTTATAATTTCAAATTATCATTTCATTAACAACCCTTTGTTAAAATGGACATTCGGGTAAAAATAGTCAAATTTTCATGCATATTTTAGTTCAATGGTTTTGATACATACGCCTTGGTCATGATTTTATCATCTACACAATATTAATAATTATATAAATATCATATTTATTAATTATATTCAATTTTTAAAACATTCATTAAAATAATGATGAAAAATGAATTACAAAAATTCATGGAGACATTATTCCATACGTATGTACAATTGATGTTTTCAATTTTCGATGGATGGAATGAAGGAAATAAAATTTTTAATTCACCTTTCTAAAATCATTATTATATCAAATACATTCATTAAATATATAATTATTACTAGGAATGTAAATAAGAAATGAAAAATGAATCATATTATTTCATAGAGGTGGTAGTCCACACATATGCATGAGCAATGTTATCATTTTCCAATGAATGAAATGATAAAAAGGTAGATAAGATATTATAATTATAGAACAATAATTATGTCATAAATATCATATATAAAAATTTAATCTTTCATAATGACCAAATATGACAGATAGTGATGGAAAAAATTTTATATTGTTTAAAGTGGAGTCATTATGTTAGGAATCATACAATAGAATCAAAGAAAATAGAATCAGAATGAAACTTGAAAAGGATTATTAAGAACATATGTATATTCTTTAGACAAACTCACTAGCTTTATACCTAAATCCTTATTAGGAGGGTATTGTAATTAAAATAGGTCCTGTAAAACATGGGGATGGATTTTTGGAAAATATTGTAGTAGGGATTGACTGAGCTAATGGGCTCTCGAAGTGTGGAAAAGAGAGTAGAGGTGGTGTCCTTTTATAATCAAGGGGGAGAGCACACTTGAATGTTTTCCAAAGACTAAAATATATTAATGAATTAATCAATACAAATGGATCCAAAATGGATCATACTTGAAAAGGAGATGACATTAGGCCAGGATATGACTATAAAATATGATTTAAATAGATTTTCAAATCATTTTGACCTTTATCTCTTTAGTTTAATTCCTCATTAACCCATTTTAACCTTAATTGTAGTAATGACTTTTTTATCTTAGTTACTATTAATAATGACAAAAAATTAAGTTGAAATTATTCTATAATATAAAATATGATGTCTCTAAATATGGAATTCATTTCATCAAATTCAACCGCTATAAGTGGTGGGAGTTTAATTTTAAATAAGTTTGCAAAACACAACAAATTTTCTTTTAGAAATATTCATTTTTAAGCATAATACAGAGTTTATTTTAATGCCTTACCATGCAAAAACTTTTATATACATGTTATAATATTTGATTTAATATATTATTTAAAAATTAATTTAAATTAATTCATCAATAGATATTAATTTAATTTATTAAGATAAAAACACATTGTTCATATAAAATCATTTTTTAGAAAAATATATATTTTTACCTTCAAATGATTTTTTAATTTCTAATTAATTGAAAACAAATGAATTAATTTTTTCTCTATGTTAATAATATTTTTTCATAATTCAGTTGTTCCTATTCATTTCCATCAATACAATGACTAGGAAATGACTATCATATTGAATAATAATAATTAAATAGTACATCACATTTCATTTAAACTCGGTGTCGTATGTAAAACTTTATATCAAAGAAATAAATATTAATTTAAAGAAAAATGTATCATAAAATATTGATGTATTAAATTATACCCCCATATAATAATTTTCCCTTATAATTATTTCACTATATTACAAAAAAATGAGGTTACATCTACCTCATATCATCCCTGTGGTTCCCATGTAGCTTCTTTAAATTTACGGTTTCTCCACAAAACATTGAATAGGTGAGTGGTTGTGTTCCACAAGACTTTCTATTTTTGATCTAGATTCTACAGTAGTTGTTCCTTATAAGAGATATCATGATCTATTAGTATGACCTCTAATTTTAGTTCACATGAAGGATCAATTATGTTCTTCTTTAGGAGAGATACATGGAACACATCTTGAAAGTGAGAGATATTCAGTGGAAGCCCCACGAAATAAGAAATTTTCCTAATATGATCAAGAATTTTGAAGGGAACGATGTTTTAACATATATTTTCTATTAACTCTAAGATTCCCTGATGTATGGCCCGACCTGACAAAGCCCAAATCATGCCAGGCCAGGATGGGTCACTAGTTCATATAAAGCCCGACCTGACAAAGCCCAAATCATGCCAGGCCAGGATGGGTCACTGGTTCATATAAAGCCCGACCTGTAAAATCCTCTCTACTAAAAAAATTAAAAAACCCGTGGTATGGAGACTCAAACACCCCACCACAAGCTTCCAAGGCTGTTCCTAGTTAAAAATTACTAGACTATATATATATAAATATTAATAATATATATATATATAATTACATATGAAAAATTTAATAATATATATATATATATATAATAACTAGTTATATATTAAAAATAAAAATGTCACTCACCCATTGATGTTCACTCACCCCAACCACATTAATTTATTTAAGCATGTTTCTACTTGAAAATATTATATATATATATATATAATATACTATATATAAATATATAAAACTATTTAGAAAGTCAAATTAACACTCCCACCCACTGATGCACACTCCCACCAACAAATTAATTTTCTTTTTACAAAAAATATATATAATAACTCATTATATATTAATAAAAACAAATAACACACTCACCCAATGAAGATCACGCACACCTCACCCATCCTCATTAATTTTTTTAAGTATGTTACAACTTGCATATATTATATATATTATATATACTATATATAAATCTATTCGAAAAAAATTAACTATCTACTAGTGTGCACCCCCAACCCCTTGTTAATTTTTTATACAATTTTTACATATTATATATATATATATATATATTCAAATATATGAATCTATTTAGAAAAAAAATTAACACACGTACCCACAGATGGTCATACCCCTCAACATCATTAATTTTTTTAAGTATGTTGGAACTTGAAAATATTATATTCATTTTATATAGAATATATTCATATACAAATCTATTTAGAAAAAAAATAAAACACCCACTCACAGATGCGCACCCCTAACCCGTCATTAATTTTCATTATACAAAAAATATATATATAATTACTCATTATATATAAATAACAACAAATAACACACTCATCCATTGATGTTCACACATGCCCCCATCATCATCATTATTTTTTATATATATTGTAACTTGAATATATTATATATGTTATATATAATCTATATAAATAATTAAATCTATTTAGAAAAAAACATTATCCTACCAACTCGTGTACACCCCCCAACCCAACATAATTTTTTTTACAACTTGAACATATTATATGTATATATATTCAAATATATTAATCTATTTAGAAAACAATTTAACACTCCCACCAACTTATGTGCACCCCCAACCCCAAATTAATTTTATTTTTTACATCATGTATATATTATTAAGAATTTTATTTATTATGATGACTGATATTTATTTAGACATGACTGTCACCGTAATTTTTTTTAGTTGAAAGTTTTCAAATAAATTATTAAAAATATAATTATTTTCTGAATTGATCTATAATTTATATTTTTTTATTAAATTAAAGAAATTATTATAATTATAATTAGCATATTACATTGGGGTTGAGGGGTTTTGTGAAACACTTTAAGTGAGAAATTAAAAACATGTCAAATGATTGATAATTAAAGGAAGAAAGATTCAACTGTAAAAGCTTAATAAATAAAATAAAAGAAATATTTAAAAAAATGTTAAACATTTTAAAAAATACATTAAAATAACCATTTTAAAAATAATTTTAAAAAATTTGTTTTAAAAATGCATTTTATTTATTTTAAAAATATTTAAGAAATTTTTTTAAATGAATGTTGTAAAAAAAAAATTCATTTTTTTCTAAATAATCATTAAAAAAATTTATTTTATTAAGAAAATTATTTAAAAAACTAACATTTAAGAAAAATTTTATAAAATAAATGTTAAAAAATAATAATAAAATGATTGAAAGAACAAATTAAAAAAAATATTGAAAAAAATATTTTAAAAAATATTTTAAAAAAAGTTTAATTTTTTTAAAATCATAATATATGTTTTAAAAAACATTAAAAATGTTTAATTTTTTTAACTCATTATATAATTTATTTTAAATATAATAAAAGACTACAAGGACCTACCCATGGACTAACCCAAAAATCCTAGCCCGAACCAATGATTTGGGATGGCTAGTGTATTTGGTAATTAGGTACCTTACATAACAATTCAAAACATAAAATACAACATATTTATTGAAAACTTTCGTAACATTATTGGGCTTAAAAACACTTTGGATAACCTGGGGACATGCATAATAAAGGGGTGAGCTATAAAGACTAGTTTGGGGATAGAAATGGTAAAACATGAATAAAAAAATACATGTTAGACAATAGATATATCGATGGGGCATAGAAGGATTAATAATCATAAACATGAACAATGATACAAGATATTACATGATAATCAAAGGCAACATGAAAAATGTGGCAACATCTTACAACACTACATCTTAAAAATAGTTCAAGGATAACTACCAAGACATCATTATGGAAAAAGTCCCATAATGGAATTATGTTCACACTCTATTATAACATAATGAATCACGAGACTAAGCATTACCCAATGCACGAGAGCACTATATAATTTCGGGCACACCGATCACATTCATTTCATTCTCTTTCTTAAGCGTACCACATAGATCATAGAACATGGATTGATTCATCATCATAATTTATTTCAGGATCATGGAGTGTGGAACACATACATGTAAGTCCCAAATAAAATAATTATATGTATATAAAGGTCAACACCCTTGATAGGAAATGGGTACAGGTATTCACTACTCAACTATTTTTGGCATGGAAAATCACAATGAAATTTCGACAGCATAATGACATCACTTAAGGATTCATAAAATGGGTTGATGAGAGAAAACAGGGTATATCCTAACTATGAAATCAATTTAATAGTTATAGTGATATGTAAGAACACATCCCAATAATAAATTTGAAAAATTGAGAGAAATAAAATGAAATAGGTGCTTTAAATGAAATGAGAAAAGAGAAGTTTCTTACAAAATTACCTCATGGTAACATGTGTAAATAAAAGTTCATGGGGGTGTTTAACGAGGGAAAAAGTGGTATATAATCATTTATTCATAAAATTTACATTATGGAAATATGGAAGAACATATCCCAACATAGGATAATGGAACTTAATAGACATAACATAAATAAATTGCTTGATAAAAAGAGGAGAGAATGAATCCCTTACTAAATTTCTACATGGTAACAGGTGTACATAAATGATCACGAGAGGATTAATGAGAGTGAAAGGGGATATAATAATTTATACATAAAATGGTATTTAATGGGTATATGGAAGAACATATACCAATATAATCAATTGTAGATTAAGTGACATAACATAAAAGAAGTGCTTGAATGGAAATGAGAAGAGAGAAACCCCTAACATGATTGTCTGACACCAAAATATTGGTAGGAGATTTTTGAGAGTTTGGGAGAACCTTTAGAGGAATATATAGAGTATAGGTTAGTGTACGGATTTTATATAAGGAGTTTTAGTGAATATAAAAGGGATATTCGGTGGGTTTATATAGGAAATGAGTGGGGACTTCTTTATTATTTTGGTTTTGAACTCTACATGATAAAACAACCAAAACCAAAAACCATTCCATGGTTTTTTCCAATGGTTCATACAAAATGGGAGTGGTTATAATTATTTTATAAGGACAATTACCTAAATTAAAAATAATCACTTTTTTATGTAGAGGTGAGTAATACTCTAAAATAAATTATTTTAAAATCATAAAATGTATTAATGGTTTTGGAGGATTCGTTAAGGCTTTGTAAAATTAATAAAATAAAAATAAAAAATACATTATTTTAAATTTACAAAATATATTTGACATGGATACCTTATATAGTATTTATTACATCACTATTGGTTATTATGATGTTATAAAACACACCTTATATTTATACGGTATTTAATTTTTACCCGAAAATTTGACAGTCTCTGAAAATTATGAAAAATTAACTATTGGATAATTTAGATGTTATGATTCTAAACAAATATTCATTTTTTTAAATAATATTCTAAATATGTGTATTTTCACTTTTAAAATAATAGTTGACATTTGTTAAGAAATTCTGGGTTTTTTGACAATAATAGTTTTGAACCCTTATAAAATTTACATTTGACTTCATAAAAATTATATAATAATGTATATTTAATAAAAATTATTTAATAATAATATTTCAATAAGAATATTATTTAATTAAAATATACATTAATTCTTGAAAATAAACTTTTCAATTGAAATTTAATACTAAGAAATACAACTTGGGTTTTATCATTATAATGTTAATATGATAAAATGAAAATATATTAATTACTTTATAGAATATACATATTAATTTTATTAGGGTACTAATACATATCCCTTTAATAACCCATCAAATTATCTAAGAGTAAGGTGTGTGATAGTGAGATTTTCATGGGGTGGTTCAGTGTACATGGTTCAATCCGTGATCTTGATGATCTTGAAATTATCCCATATGTGGGTTATCTCATTCTTAAGATGTTTGATCTCATCTTGGGATTGGTCAAGATAAAATTCTAGTGATTGTATATCCCTTGTAAGATCCAATAAATGGAATTCATAGGGAATAATCCTACTGGTTAAGTCCATCTCTTCCTTTTTCTGTGTCAATTGGATTTTTTGAAATCCTATATTTATGCTAATAATAGGATCATTGTTCAATGATAATATTATCAATGGTAATGATACTTAACAATATTTTAAATCTAATTTGATATAATAAAACCAATGATGTTCATGTATTTTCTCTAACAATTTTACATAATGAAACTTTAAATTAAATTCATAAGAGAAATTTTATTTATAACAGTTTGGGCCATTAGAATCTTCCGCCCTTTAGAAAAATTTCCCTTGAAATTTTCCTTTGCCACACTAAAATAGTTGAGGATAAAATTATTTCATCACCACCTAAAGTTCCCAAATTACTGCTTCAAACTTTTGGTTTCTCCACTACACTTTGACAAGGTTAATTTTGTTATTTCATAGAAATTTTTCATTATGATCTAAGATTTTCCCCGGCTAATTCTCATATGAGAGATCATTATCCAATAGTACCACCTCTAGATTGAGTAAATGTGAGGGGTATTATATATAATTAATAAATATTGATACATGGAATATATCATGTACTTGAGATAGATTTGGTGGGAGTTATAGTCAATAGACTACTGCTCTAATAAAATCAAGGATTTCAAAGGGGCTGATGTATCTTGGACTAAGCATTAACTTATTACAAAATATCACCACTTTATTCCATGAAAATATGATGTGGAATATTATGTCTCTAACATCATACTATAGGTACTGTCGGTGATTATAATCATTGATATTTTGATAGAACTAACCATCCTTGATGTGCTGTTGAATTGTATTTCCCTTTTCCACCATTTCCTCAACCATTTCAGGACTTAGTAGAATTCATTCCCTAACCTCATACTAGCTTATAGGTTCTCTTAACCTCTACCCATAAATGGATGTATAGGGAGCCATTTGGACTCTTGAGTGGAAACTGTTATTTCATGAGAACTCGACTAGAGGAATATACTCATCCCACCCTCCATTGAAGTCAATTAAGAATTATCTTAACATTTAATCATGTGTTTGGATAGTCCTATAATATTGTCCATCATTTTTATGGTGATAAGATATGATGAAGTTCAACTCAGTATTTAGAGCACATGGAAGACTCTTCTAGAAGCTGGAGGTAAATCTTGGGTCTCGATCAGACACAATAAATAGTTTTATTCCATATTTTCTTGAAACTTCCCTAATGTATATCCTTGTAAGATGATTGAGTGAGAGGTCCTTGTAATGAATTGTGTAATATTTGTACAATTATCCACAATAACCCGGATAACATTATTCCATCTTGATGTCTTTGGTAATCTAGTGAAAAGTCCATGGTGATGTTTTCCTAGTTGCATGTAGGTATGAGAAATGGTTGTATAATCCCATTATATTTTTTTCTTTCCACCTTTACTTTTTGGAGCATGAGACATCTGAATGTATAATATAAGATCTCATTATTTATATTATCCCCCCAATAGTTCTCTCTATGGTCCCGATACATCTTCATGCTTCTAGGATGATTAGAGAAGGTTGAGATATGTGAATCATCCAACAACTTCTTCTTTATCATTGTATTTGATGATACTCATAGTCATGACCCAAATCATACAAAACATTCTTTATTAACATTTAACTTCAATGATTTACCTCTTCTTATAGTTTTAACTTATAAATTCCCACGCCATCTCTTTGAGAATACGTTATCCTTTACAAAAGTGATAGTTGAGAAATCATTTGTGAAAGGATCGATGCTGTTCATTAATTTATGATTACCATGTATATCCACTTAAATTATAATAATATTGGGTCCTTATCATTACTCATCAATGATAGGATTGCAGGATCATTTTTACATAGAGATTCTACCACTTTATTTTCTTTCATAGGATGGTAGTGGATTGAGGATTCATAGTCCATGATCAGATATAACAATCTTTGTTGGTGAATATTTAGCTCTTTCTGGGTGAATATATTCTGAAGGATTTTGTGATCATTATATATTTAAAAATTCTTAAAATGCTCCATGTTTTGGAACCAGATGAAATAAAACAAAAGGAATTTGAACATTTTTATTCACTAAATAGGGTAGATTTAAAATAAATAATCATAATGGAATTTTGAGAGTTGGAAACTTTCAAAGTATTGTTTCTAGACTTTGGTGAAGGCCTAAGAAGTTTCCCAGGTGCCTCAAGGAGTTTTAGGAGCATTGGAACAGAAATATTCATGTTTTAAAGGACCTTCATAGGGTGCTACGTTTATCTGATACTATACGGCACATAGCCGGAAACCATGTGACTTATTCCTGGTAAACAGAGGTTTTTGCATAGGCTATGCATGGTTTACCAAACTGTACACCTATCTTACATGCTTTATCGAATTGGGTAGTAGCTCCGCACTATTCACTGCACGGTTGTTGCACTATTTCCAAGATGTTTAGCCAGCCCATGCGAGGTGCCCCAGGTGTCCAGTAGAGGTGCACAATTAGTATATGGTTTCCATATCGTGAAACCTAAACTATGTGCAACACCCAATTTTTTTTAAAAATTAATTATTTTAATTTATTTAAAATGAAATTAAAAACAAAAACCAAACTCACTTTTCCTCTCCCCTCAAACTCGTGATGCACCACCTGGTGTTCCCTTTGGTCTCCCGATGACGCTCCCTCTATCTCCCTCTCCTCCCTTTGATTCTCACAAATTTTGTCTAGATATTCATCTGAATCCTTAAGGTATGGTTCTATCTTCCTTCTCCTCACCATTTATTGGCCTATTATTTGGACTTTCATTGCCTGGTGAGGTTCGGAAAAACCCTAGGTCAAATGGGTAATCCAATTTTTGGTTTTCTTTTCATTCTATGTTACGTGAAGGGTCTCTTAGGACCCCTTAATTCATGTTTTGGAAACCTCCACTAATGGCGAGGTGGTTAGGCTTGTTTCAATTCATCTCTACCAATCGAGGTGTGGTTTTCTTCCCGCTTCTTGGTTTTCACAATTTAAATTTGGCTCTTTAATTTCTTTTAATGTTTGTAGTAATTATTTTTCAGTGTGTTATACCCTTCCTTGTGGTTTAAAGTCATTGTTTATATGGAAAATTTCTTTCGGATTCATAGGTAATTATATATATATATTGGTTCCATGGTTATGTATATATTCATCCATTTAAGTGAATATATATATATGTATGGGGAAAGGTGTGCGTATGTATATATATGAAAATTCATGTGTAGGTGAGTGGAGACAGGTAAATTCAAATAAACATATATGTAAGGATCCCCTATCACATGTTCATAGCCATGAAGATGTACTTATAGGGGCTAATTGTCTTTATATTTATGTGAAGGTGAATATGCTCAAAGGGGGTAGTAGCAGCTTCTAGTTTGTAATCATCAAGAGTTGAAGTGTTCATTTTGGTTCCACCTTGAGGTAGGTACACATTACATGCCCCTTTAATTTTAGTAATTCATTAATTAATTACTTATTTAACCATTCTTAGTTCTTAATTAATTTAGTATCGTTTTAATTTCAAAATATTCCTTTAATAGGGTTAGTGAAGTGCTAAAAAGTGATAAATGATTTTTCTGGTAACAAATTCTTGTTTTTGTAATAAAACCCCTCCAACGAAGGTGCGATAAATTTAAGCTAAAAATTTAGTGATAAAATTTTATGCCTACTTATTTTATTTCCATGCTATTACTTTTATTCTTGAGTTTTAATTTTTAAATAAAATTTTATGGTTCTTGGACCTTTTTGTTTCATTTTCCCAAGTGGGCATATTCTTTATTTCCATAACACCTATCATCTATACTTGAGACCTTGAAATGTAGTCTCAATGACTTAAAAAGTTAAATGAATTGGATAAGGTAAATTATCAGTATAAGATGGATTTTTAGGATAACAACATCCTATATATATATACATATTAATTGAATATGGGTCCTTTCATTGACCTTGAGCTTTAATAATAGTTTTGGAATGTTTTGGTATAAATAATGAAAATGATATTAAATGGAATAACCCCAAGGGATGGTAAGATCATGACCTTTATTATACTTTATGGAATGTTTTAAATGAGTTGATATGTTTTAAAATAAATCATACTATTCATAGTTTGACATGTAATAGGTTATTCCATATGTATTAAATTATGTATGTGGGCATGAATATTGAAATTTCTAATAGGATTTTCATTATGAATTGCATTATAAATGTTTGTGGATGGGAGGAATTCTTAACCCATGCCAGTATTATAAATGAATTTGGATGGGAGGAATTCTTAAACAATGTTAGTATTATAAATGATTATGGATGTTAGGAATTCTTACCCAATTCCATTATTATAAATGTTTATAGACGAGAGGAATTCTTACCCCATGACAATATTATAATCATTTATGGGTGGGAGTGATTCTTACCCCCATTGCACCTATATAATCATTTATGGATGGGAGGCATTATTACCCCATGCCAACTATAAAATAATTTATGGACGAGAGACATTCTTACCCAAAGCCAGCGATATAATTGTTTATGGGTGGAAGGCATTATTACCCCAAGCCAGTTATGATCCAAATATCCATGTATGGGTGGGATGCATTCTTACCCCATGAAAATTTTAATACATGCACACATAGATACATACATACATACATATATATATATATATATATATTTATTTATTTAAATAGAGACTTGTTTAGACTTAGTCAAGCTATGAGCTAAAGTAGGTATCACTGTCAGGTATCCCTTAGGAACCTGGATGGGTGTTTATTTATTTATTCAATTCTATTATTAATTATCTATACCTACACACTACTTAATTATTATTCACTAACCGGATTGGGCTAGACACCATGGGTGCCAGACTATTTAGATTTATAACTCACACCCTAATCGGGTACCCTAGGTACCTGAGTAGACCTTATATTTCCCAGATCTAGATTTATTTCTATATCTTTAGGACCTAGGAGTTAGGAGAAAAGGACTAAGCTAGAGCTCATGATGATCGTGGATATCACCTATGTGTATTTTTTCTTTTCATTATTCTTGTACTCTATTCTAAATAATAAATTTTGTTAACTTATTTATCTTAGGTATCATTCACCATCACTGAATTGTATAAATTGGTGTTGGCCACTTTTATTAAATTGAATACATTATTATTCCATTTTCTTGTTATCTATCTATATACTGCTTCCACTATTGTTTTCTATTTTTATAATGTTCTACCATTTTTAAAATCTCTATTATGGGGGTATAACCTCCCCACTATCACCTCTTGAGACCCTTGATTATAGTTGGATGCCTCTAGCATACGGGGAGATGCGCAAGAGGCCATGTGACCCACCGGTATGGCTACTAGTTCAGTGGTAATCCAGGTCACGATGTTAAAAAATGGTATCATAGGTTGTTTCATTTCATTTATCTTACTATTTTGGGTTGGTAGAAAGGTGAGTTGAAATGTTTCGGCACTTAGTTAACAGTCATGCTTGGGACTAATCACCCCACGTACATGAAATGACAATGTGATCTAGGTCAAGATTGATGTTCGTACTGGTTTCTATTAAAGTTGATATGATTTGACCAAGAGTTATTGTTGTACTTTTCGTTGCTTATGATTTATGATTTATGAAAATATGCCCCTAGCCTGGTACAAAAAGGATTAAACACTGCATGCATCCTATTAGGTACATAGGATATTCACATGCCAGGCATATGCCATGCCATGTAGTTGCATATGTAGGATTTTTATTGATTTGGAATTTTTTCCATGATTGTTATGCCATGTTAGGTGTTTAATAACATGATTAGATTTGTACCCACTTATGTAATTTTTAAGCATGATTTTCTATTAGTATAATATTCCTAGTTGATTTGTATGCCATTGTTTTTCTTTCATTTGGATGCCTTTCTTGTTAATATGCCATTATTCAATTTTTATAACATGTTTATCTGTGTTTACTATATGCTATAACATTCTAGTACTATGTTGATATTTGTAAATGGTTGAATGGGATGAAAATATATTGTTTTGAATGAACAAGAACCTATTTTTGATAGTGAGGTGTATTGGTGCCTTACCGTTGGGAAATGGTAACTCATATAGTCAATCCATCTTGATTATATATATATATATACATTTTAGATACTTTTTATACTATGAAGACTGCTAAATTAAGATGATAAAGTGAATTGTTTTGACGAAATGGATTCAAATTCCAAACATTTATGTGTATGGGAACTTTACAGGTTGGTAGGTGGCCACCTGGACCGTTTAATATGATCATGTTAAATTTTAAATTATGTTTGGTTTTTATTAATGGGAGATAATTTTAAATCCATGATGTTTATTGGTGCTTCATGAATTGGGAAATGGCAGCCCATATTAAATGTAATGGCACAATGATTTGTGAAATACTTATAAATGTAAAAGTTGTCCAATTTTAATCTGAAGTGTATTATATCAATGATAACCTTGTAGGTTTCCTTAATTGTTAAAAGGAATTTATTGTGATAAACTTCTTGAATGTGATGGGATTTCAAAAGCTGTTAAATGTTCTAAAAAGGAATCTTGATACAAATTTCCTTGTTTGTATTAAAATGGGTATGTGATGTTTGTTTAAAACCTTGTAAATGCATGAAGGGTTAAATGAGATTAAATATAAATGTATTGGAAATTAAACCTATAGTGGTTTCCTCTTTTTAAGACTCTCGTGTAAGGATAGTTTGAACTTCACTTTGAGTTTCCTTAGAACAGAAGCATGATCGTTTTCTGTAGGTGTTCATTTCTTTAGAAATGACTCAGATATTAGGATCTTGAGTCGGTGACTTTTGTTCTGTGTGACCTGGTGTTATGTTCTATGTTTTTTTCTTTTATAAGAGGCTAAATCATGGTAGGTAGAACCCTTAGATATTGATTCCTTACTAAATACCTTGAGATTTCTGACATTTGGTTCCATTCAAGTTTTTTTCCTACTAGCCCTATTTGTTTCTAATGATGCCCTTTTTGGATTGGTGGTCATGTTATCCTTAAACCTTTATATAGGTGTAAGAATTGGGTAATTATCAGTTTTAATAGGTTAAACATGCCTCAGTCATGGTTGAATGCTCATTAGGTCATTTGAACCCTTCTTCTTCTTAGTGATGGACGATTTAGTATGGCATCATCCATGTTAACATTTGTAAGGGGTAATATGTCTTTGGGTTTAATCTCTTGTACAGACCATATGATTCTTGAATGTATAGGTATGAAAACCTATTTATAGTATTCAAGATGTGCTGGTTGAATCTAAATAATTGGGGTATTATGCATTCACTTATGAGGTTCCCGTAGAGTGCTAACTGTTGTAACAAACCTATTGAGTTTTATTGTTTTTGTTGAGCCTAATGCAGCTGTGTACAGTCTTGGGTCATCTCGGTAGAGTGAATTGAGATTTAAACGAATCAAGTTCATCCCAATGCTCGGGAGGAATTTCTAGATACTCCGGTGTTTTGACACACCAATCAGTTTGAGTTTGTCCTTGTATACTTTGATGTTGCGATTATGGCATGGAGAAGGGTCACACGTTCATTAGGGAGAATGTGACACAGTGAGGTTATGAGTGGATGGTGTGACACTTCTCTATCATCAACTAGGACACTCATATAGTGTGGATCATCATGTCAAATATGGTAAATTTGGATTTCCATGTAGAAGGAACACTCCCTAAAATGCAATTAGGAATTGTTTTTTGGGTTTGAATGCCTTTGAGTCTTGTGACTTTCGGAAATGTGTCAGTTCTTGGATGGAAACATGATTTGGTTAAGGTTGGATATGTATGAAGCCTTTGAGAAACAATTTTGTTCAATGATCGAATTTGTTGTCAAATCATGAATGATCATGTGATGCCTCGGGTGGAGAAGGCATCATGGTTCGGTTAATGGAAGTTTGTCGGCAAGTGAAGTCAAGTTTCTTCTTTGAGGTAGACTAGTTTGGGATCAACTATTCTTCTCTTCAGCAATTAGTTATGATTGACTATAAAACTATGAAAATACTCTTGGTGTATTATTCTAAGTGATGTGCATGTCTCCTATCTTGACATCATTCCTGATGTAATAAGAGAGCATCAGACTTACCCATAAATGATGCATTAAATGATATTGAAAATGTTGGGTGGTTCTCTTTAGTATTTCTTGTTGGATGAATGATTTACTTCATTGTTTGGTAAGTCATTACATCATAAGTTGGGTATGTACTTCAGTGAACATGTTCATGGTGAATATGAGATGCCTTGGGAGGAGGAATCACAACTCATCATGTAAAATGTTGACCATCAATGCTGAGAATCCTCCTGAATGGTTGGCTGTAGTGGCATAACTAGTTGTTTCTATTGCTCAATAAAGTGGTCAACGAAGGACCCTTTCAGGCACATCGTCCGGTGGAGACAAGTGTGATTTTTGTTGTCTAAGGTCTTTAATGATAATTTGGAACGAATTGGTTAAATGAGGTCGATGGGGGATCTATGGGTTGGTATGTTCATAATCACACTAGGAGCATCTTTAAAATGATTGGAGTGTGCTTTGAAAGTCAATTCCAATAGTGGGAAATACCATGACATGGAATTATCCATCGTAAATGTTAAAAACTATGGTGGGAATTACTTTTGCCCAAGTTTTTAACGAGATGAAAATGTGATCATGTATGTAGTTAATAGGACTAGATGTGTTCCATCTTGGTGTTTTGTTTTAAAATGAGTGTTGGATCGGGTTTTAATGATATAAATATTGTATGCTTAAATGGTGGCCCAAAGGTGCATTGGAAATTCAGAAATGAAACATAACCATTAGATCTAAGATTCATGGACCTTGTATGTTGGATGTGGTTTACATTTTCCCTAGTGGCTTCTTGGGGAACATAATTTTTAGGATGGGAAGGATGTAATGATATCTATTTTAGAACTAAAAAAACACCAAAGGAATTAGAACGTTATCATTTACTGAATGGGCCAAATTTAAAATCGTGCCTCAGAAAAGAATTCTGAGAGTTGGGACCTTTAAAAGTTATGTTTTTGGACTTGTGTAAAAGACCAAGAAGTGTCTCAGGTGTCTAATGGAGTTTTGGGAGTGCCCCACTCAGAAAAGTCAGGTTTTAAAGGATCTACATAGGGTGCGCGGTTTGTGTGAAACCATGTGGCCCATAGTTGGAAATTGATTGGATTATTTATGGTCAACATATGTTGTCACACGGGCTACACATGATTTTCAAAACTTTACACCTAGCTGACACACTTAATGGCATTAGACAGTAGCTAAGCACCATTCACTGTACGGTTGGTGCACGGTTTCCATACCGTGTGGCCATCAGAAGCAAGGTTCCCTAGGTGTCTAGTATAGGGCACACAGTTGGTGCATGGTTTTCCAAACCATGCATCCTAAACCGTTTCAACACCCTATTTTTTAAAAATTGAATTATTTTAATTTAATTAAAATTAAATTTAAAACATAAAACAAACTCACTCTCCCTCTCCCCTAAAACTTGTGATGCACCACCCTGGGGTTCCCTTTGGCCTCCCAATGACGCCCCTTTAGGCTCCCTCTTCTCTTTTCAATCCTCGTGGATTTTGTATAGATATTCATTTGAATATTTTAGGTATGGTTCTCTCTTATTTCTCATCATCATTTCTTGGCCAATTTTTAGGTCTTTCATCACCTAGTGAGGTTCTTCCAAACCCTAAGTCAAATGGGTAATCCTATTTTTGGTTTTATTTGGTTTTAGGTTTTGAAAAGGGTATTTAGGGACCCCTTTGTTTGGGTTCTTGAAACCACTTCCGAAGGTGAGATGGTTCGGCTTTTTTTGGTTCACCACCGCCAACCGTGGGGCTTTTTTCTTCCCCTGCTAGGTTTTACACCCTCTAAATTAGGGCCTTTAATCATTTTAAGGTTCATAATAATTATTTTGTAGTGTGTTAGATCTTGTTGTGTTGTTTTTTTCACCATTTATAAGGTGACTTGCCTATGAATGCATAGTAATCACACACACACACACACACACATATATAGATATATATATGTTCCCCCTTTATGTTTACATTAATCAATAGAAGTGGATATATATGTATGGGTCAAGTTGTTCATATGTATATATATATAAATTCACGCATAGGTTAGTAGAGATGAATATATGCATATAAAAATATATGTAAAAATCCCCTTTCATATGTTCATGGACATTCAGATGTGTGCATAGGGTATAGGTGTCCTTATATTTATGTGAAGGTGAAAATTCTTGAAGGGGGTAAAAAAATCTTATAGTTAGATAGTGTCAAGATTTGAAATGTCTGGTTTGGTTTCACCCTGAGGTAGGGCCCAATTCCTTACACATTTAATTATATTAACAAATTAATTTATTATTTATTGTTCCATTCATAGTTATTAATTAATGTAGTATGTTTTTCAGTTTAAAATTTTCCTTTGGTAAAGTTAGTGAAATGTTTAAAAGTGATCAATGATTTTTTTGACAACAAAGCCATATTTTTTAATAAAACCCATCCAGCAGAGGCGCATTGCCTTCAAGGTAAAAATGTACTAATATAATTTTATGCTTTCCTACCTTATTGACTTTATATTTTATGTATTTTTTAGTTATAATTGATAAAAGCATTTTTAGGTGCCTGGCCATTTTTTTTCATTTTCTCAAGTGGGAATATGCTTTGTTTTCATAACACCTCTCCTCTACACATGATCCCTTGAAATGAGGTTTCCATGTCTTAAGGAGTAAAAAAAATTGGTTAAGGTAAATTTTGGTATAGGATGGATTATGAAGGATAACAACATTATATATATATATACATATAAATTGAACATGGTACTTCTAGTTGAACTGGAGCTTCAATAATGGAATTTGTCATGTTTTAGTATAAACCATGACAATGATATTAAATGGAATAAACCCAATGGATGGTAAAACCATTCCATTTGTAATGATTTATAAAATGTTTGACATGATTTTCAATGTTTTAAGTGAAATTGTACTTATCCTAGTTTCATACATTAGAGGTTATTACACATGCATTAAATTATGAACATTGGAATGAATATTGAAATTCATTAGAGGCTTTGACTTATGCATTGTATTATAAATGTTTACATGTTGGAGGAATTCATACCTCATTTTAGTATTATAAATGATCATTTATAGAAAGCATTCTTACCCTAGTCCAGTATTATATATTATTATGGATGGGATGAATTATTACCCTATGCAAATATTATAAATTTATATGGATAGGAGACATTCTTTCCACATGCCAGTATTATAATCATTTATGGATGAGAGTCATTCTTACCCAAAACCATATATATAATTGTTTATGGATGGGAGACATTCTTACCCTATTCTAGTCATATAATCATTTATGGATGGGAGGTATTATTACCCAATGCCAGCTATATAATTGTTTATGGGTAGGAGGCATTCTTACCCCATGACTGTTATGATCCATATATATGTGTATGGGTGGGAGGAATTCATTCACCATGCTAGTTTTGATATATATATATATATAGTGACATGTTCAGACATAATCCGACTATGATCCAAAGAATGTATCGTCACTAGGTGTCTCTTAAGAACCTGGATGAGTTTTGATTTATTTATTCAATAATGTTAGTAATTCTCTATATTTTTACAGTTTTTAATTATTATTCATTTTCTGTATTGGTCTAGACACCATGGGTTCTATAATAATTTGATTTATATCTCACACCCTACTTGGGTATCCTTGGTACTTGACTGGACCTTATATTTGAAGTATCTGGGATGATTGTTGTATTACTTGGACCAGGGAGTTAAGAGCAAAGGACCCAGATGGTTGTTTGGATGCTCATGGAGAACAACCATGGGGCTTGTTGCATTCTCCTTATTTTTGTACTATATTTTAAATAATTTTGTTTTTAGTGATTTATCTTAGGTATCATCCATCATCCATGAATTGTATAAACTGTCATTGGACACTTTTATTAAATTGAATACATTATTCTTTTCCTACCATGTTAACTATTTATTTACTTGCTTACATTGTTGTTTTCTATTTATATAATGTTATAATGCTGTGAAAATATATAATATGACGGTATAGTCTCCCCAATATAACTTATTGAGATCCTTGATGCTGGTCCGTATCCTCTAGCATATGAGGAGATGTTATTGAAGCCATTTGACCCACTGGTTCAGCTACCTTTTTATGGTAAGATGGGTTAGGATGTTACAATTCTCCCCCAAAGAGATAATTCCACCATATTTTCAATGTAAAGATCACTATAGATAAGTCTATATCATGCATTGGGTAGATTTTTCATTAACTTTCAACTTCCATGAAACATAGACCATCACTTTCTCATTTTACATTTACACACATCCCAAGCCCTTATTAGAACCATCAATGAATACCATGAAGGGTTCTACAATTGTTGGTAGTATGAGTACATGTTCAATGATAATCCTCTCCTTCAACTCCTTGAATATATCTTAGAATTCATAATTTCATGAAAACAAGAATCCCTTACAAGTTTTCTTGGTTAGAGGGTTTGAAAAATCTTGATAAATTTCTCACAAAATGACTATAGTACCTAGATAATCCACGAAAACTAGAGACATCTATCACATATGTTGGTCTCAACCATCCTTAAATTTATTCCCTTTTAAAGGGTCTATAGATATCCCATTTCTTACGATTATTTTCCCCAATAATGAGTATTCTTTAAAGCTAAACTCACATTTTCTATACTTGGAATAATTCTTATTCTTTCATAGGGTCTTTAGCATAGTTCTCACATGCTCCTCATGCTTATCCTTTCTTTTGGAGTATATGAGAATATCATATATAAAGACTACCCAAAAATTTTCAAGGTAATACCTAAAGAATATATTCATCGTGTCGATGAATATTGTTGGATCATTATTAATTCTGAATTTCATTACTATGAAATCATATTTCTCATACCTTATATGAAAAAAATTCTTCGTTATATTCTCCTTATTCATCATAACATGGTAATACCCTAACCATAGATCCACCATGGATAAGTATAATGCCCAACATATCTGATTGAACAAGTCATCAATCTATGGTAAGAAATACTTATTCTTTATTGTGATCTTGTTGAGCTCATGATAATCAATGTAAAGGAACATTGACCCATCCTTTTTCGTAACAAAGAGGACTGGTTCACGCCATTGTGATGTACTTGGCTCTATGAACCCTTTATCCAAATTCTCCTATTGTTGTTTCTTCAACACCTTAATTTCCACAAAAACCATTATATATGGAGTCTTGAATAATGGAAATGACCCAAATATATGCTAGATTGAAAATTCATCCTCTCATCTAGGAAGAAGACTGTGAAATTCTTCAAGAAACACGTCAGCATATTCCCTCACAATAAGAATGTATTAAAAGATGATTCTTTCCTTAGGCTCAATAATTTGAGATATATTTAATTTCTCATAGGGAATTAATATCCATGACTGTGATGTTAGAGCTAACGAAAATTTATACTTCTCTTTTCTGTTATATAGAGTTGGGGGAAGATTCTCAATATAAAGAGTGATTTATTTCTTACGAAAATTAATGTTTAATCTATATAGGGAAACAAAATCCATGCATATAATTACATCAAATGACACAAAAGGGAGTATGAAAATGTTCACTACGAAGTTTATCCCACAGACTTTGACAGGGGAGAAGTTATATACTTGGGATGAAATAATTTCCCAATTTTACATTTTCACTAATAGATCTACTTCAATGCTTTTTGGTGTTGTTTGAATAGTTATAATAAACTTTTATGATATGAAGGAATGCTTATAACTAGAGTAAGAAATGATATTATATATTATTTAATGAATAACTAACATACCTTTCCTCACTTAATTGTTGGGATCCACCTTAGTGGTTGTGATGGAAAATGATCACCCTTTCTTCCTTGTAGGTTGTTGATTGTCATTAAAAACCCTTATCTTAGTGAATTAGTTTGAAATGTGTCATAATTCCTTATTCTTCAAGTAATGAACAATGCACTAAGGGTTGAACAGAAAATTCCTTTCCTCCATCACATTAGTGGATTTCTCCCATTGGCAATCCTTAGCTAGGTGTCCTTCCTTGCCGCACCTAAAGAATTTCCTCATTCCTAATGAGAAATTTCTAGGGAACTTATTTTCGAAACATTGACATGTGGGATGTTAAAATTTATTAGCACCATTGGATTTGTACATCATACTTCCAGAATTGAACCCCACTTTCTTCTTATAATCCCTATGACACCATTGAGTTTCATCTATATGAATTTTGACTATGAGGGAACATCATAAAATTTCTTCATAACTATTAAACTCTCGAATGACCATGGATTTCTATAGACTAGGTTTTATCCCACAAAAAGAGTGACCAACCTTTTATTTGGAGGTAAAAAAAAACCCAAAGTCGCATAATTCTTATTTTGTGAAGTTTTCTTTGTACTCCGCAATAGATTTGTCATATTTTTTCTTGAGGGAAAGGAAATCCCTTTCCATTTTATTTAGGGGAGTGAGAGGAAAATATTTATCGAATTTTTTATATAATTAATTCCACCCCATCACTTTGATCTCTTCATAAAAAACTGTATTCTTGATAAATTTACACTTATGATCAACTTATGACTTCATATGATAAAAATAAAATATAACCTTCTCTTTATTGGAACAGTAAAGGATAGAGAAGATCTTCTCAATGGAGTTGATCCATTATTCCATGATTAAGGGATCAGATGATCCATGGAAAGTAGGATCCATTTTCCGTATAAAGATATCGATTTCATCTTGTTATATCTTTGTGGGGTTTGGGAATTACTCCTAATCCATGTTTCTATTCCTAACCTCATTAAGTTGATAGAGTATCTTCATAAAGTTTGTGATTCATGTTCCCATCAGGTTTGGCATCTTCTTGGGACAGTCATCACATTTCCCATCACATTGATTTTTTACTCAATTCCTCTTATTTACAGCCATTGTATAGAATAAAAGAAAAATTAGGAAATATTATTTTAAACTATTAAACATATTAAGGGGGAATACAGTGACATTAAAGGTATAACTTATAAATTACATTTATCCCTTAACTTATAAATTTTTAGGCTTCAATCTATGTTATCCATGATATATAACCGATCATATAATCATATGGTATTTTTAAATCCCTTAATCATAGTTCCAAATGATTTTGTAAATCACCAAATCATACCCCCAAGGAGTATCAAACTAGGTGTGAAACAAGGCCTGTTGTCATGCACTAGTTATTGGTCAAGTCTAGATCAACGCGGTGTTTTCAGGTTTTACCCCTATGTACATCAATTATAGAGCCAAATCCACTTATAGTATCTTGATAGAGATGTATTTTATTGATAAAACAAATAAGTTATAATCAAAAAAATTATGGATGTTTTCATACAATTAGAAATATACATAAGCCTTTCTATATATTTTTCTAATCCAAATCCAAAAAAATAACAAAAATTTTCTTTTGACACAAACTATAACAACCCTACTTTTTATTACACATTAATACATGATTTACTATATAATACTACACTTAATAAAACCTAGAATATAGATAATTATAGTTTCTTTGGGAATTTGGTACATTACATAATAATTTAATACATGAAATACAATATCTTTATTGAAATGTTTCTTAATATGTTGACACATAAAACCGCATGAGATAACCTAGGGAAGTTCATAAGAAAGGGGTGAGCTGTAAAGCCTAGTAAGGGAATAGACATGGTGTAACATGAAGAGTATAATACATGTTAGACAATAGGAATATAAATTGTTCATAAAAGGGGTTGGAATTATAAACATGAATAATGAGACATGATATAATAGGATAATCATAAAGAAAACATGGGAAATGTGAAAACATATTAAAACAGCACATCATAAACATTGGTCAAGGCTAACTGCCATAAAATAATAATGAAATTTTCTCATAAATAAATCAGGTTCACTCACTATCCCAACATGAATTCTCATGATATTAAACTTTACCCAATGAATTGGAGGTCTATATAATTCCTAATGCACCTGTCACATTCATTACATTCTCATGCTTAAGTGTTCTACACAGATAATACAACCTGGATTCATTCTTCATCAAAATTTATTCCACAATAACTGAGTGTGGAATACATAAACGTAAGTACCCAATAAATAAGTATATTTTCATAGATCTGAACACCCTTTATAATAAATGGGTATGATTATTCACTACATAATTATTTTGGCATGGAAAATCGCGGTGAAATTCCGGCAGCATAACAACGTCATTTTAAGATTCATAAAATTGTTTGATGAGAGAAAAATCGGTATCTCATAATTTAGACATAAAATGTAAATTAAGTGGGATATGTTAGTAAATATCCCAATATTAAATAATAAAAATAGAGAGACATAAAATGAAATAGGTTTTTTAAAGAAAATGATAAAGAGAAGTTTCTTACAAGATTTCATCATGATAATAGGTGTACATAAAGGATCATGGGAGACATAGTGAGAGTGAAAGGGGGATATCATAATTTATAAATCAAATGGATAGCAGGGGAATATGTACTAACATATCCCAATATAATAAAATGAAACTTAAGAGGCATAACATAATAGAAGTGCTTTATAAAAAGAGGAGAGAGATAATCTCTTACTATATTTCGTTATGGTAACAGGTGTACATAAAGGATCATGGGAGGATTAATGAGAGTGATAGGGGGGACACATAATTTATAAATAAAATTGATAGTAAGGGGATATGGTTTAAAATATCCCATTATAAGAAATAGGAAATTAAGATACAAAACGTAAAAGTAGTTCTTGAATGGAAATGAGAGGAGAGAAATCCCTTAGATGAGTGGGTGCATCCAAAAACATGGTAGGGGCTTCTTGAGAGATTGGGGTCACATTAAGAGAACTATAGAGATTTTATGGAAGTGTAAGGACATTCTCGAAGAATTTTTATTGAAGATAAATTGTATTTTGGGTCATTTTATATAGGATATTATTGGGCATTTCTTTAATATTTAAGTTCTGGACTCTACGTAATAAAATAACCAAAACCACAAACAATTTCATGGTTTTTGGACATGGTTTTGGCCAATTGGGAGTGGTTATATTTATTTTATAATTTCAAGATCCTAAATTAATAAAATAATTCCTTCGTTGATGTATAGGTGAGTCATAATCTTAATGAAATGATTTTAAAATGATAAAATATATTACTGGGTCTGTATGATTCATTATGTTTTTGTAAAAATAATAAAATAAACATAAAATTAATTTATTTTAAAGGTAGAAAATATATTTGGTCATTTGTATACTTAATAGTATTTATTACATCACTATTGGGTCATTATGATGTCCTAAAATAGTCTGTATATTTATAAAATATTTAATTTTTACCCAAAAATTTGATTATCTCTTAAAATTATGAAAAATTAATTGTTGGATAATTAATAAATAGTTATTAAAAAAATAATATTCATTTCATCTAAATAATTTTATAAATATGTGTATTTTTAATTTCAAATTAAGAATCAACATTTATTAAGAAATTATGATTTTTTTTGATAATAACAATTTTAAACCCTTATAAAAATTATATTTGACTTATTAAAATTATATAATCATTTATATTTATTAAAAATTATTTAATAATCATATTTTATTAAAATATTATTTAATCAAAAATCCATTATTTCATGAAAACAAACTTTTTAAATTATATTGAATACTAAAAAAATAAAAAATTGTTTTTTATCATTATAGAGTAACAATAATAAAATGAAAATATAATAATTACTCTATAAAATATACATGCTAATTTTATTAGGGTATTGATACATATCCCTTTAATAAAAAAGATAACTCTCTAAGATTAAGGTGTTCGAGGATGATATTTTTATGGTGTTGTTAGACAACTTGGTTCAGGCTTTGATTTCAATATGTTTGGACTTCTCCAAAAATTAGTTTCACTCATGCTTAAGTTATTTGATCTCAACATAGTCTTGATCAATAGAAAATCACAATGATGTTATATACCATGAAATCTATGATAATTGGGCTTCATATGCTATGATCATACTCTTTGAGGCCATCAATTCCATTTTCTGTGTCAATTGAATTTGTTAAAACCCTATATTTATACTAATCATATGATCATTATTTAGAAACTATATTATCAATGGTAATTATACATAAGGGTATTTTAAATAAAATAGGATATAAGAAAACCATAGAGGTTCATGTTCTTTATATAAACATTTTACATAATAATACTTTAAATTAAATTCATAAAAGAAATTTTATTTATAATAGTTCAGGTCATTACATGTCCCAATAGTATGAATTATCCAACTAAAACCTAGTACATTAGAGTTTTCACTCTCGATCATATATGTCTTAATATGGATTCATTTGAATACTAAATTGAAATATATTGTTGTAATAAAATTACACAAAAGTACGGTGTTGATCACAATGAAATTTTAAATCCATAGAATGAGATCTCAACATATTGTCTATGGTTTGAATAGTACTCCCAAATTGAAAATATTTTTGAGGATGATAAGCAGTGATAATGTTGGAATGTGTATTCAATTCCTATTGAAAACTTTCCTAAAACATTGAGGTAAACCTCATATCTAAATCAGATACAATAGAATGTGTTACTACATATAATCTTTCCACATCCATAATGTATATATTAAAAATATGATCTTGAGATAAATCTTATCATATTAAAATCAAATGTGTTGACTTCATAAGGTGATCGAATATAACCCAAATATAATTATTCCCTTTATATGTTTTTAGGAGTTCAATGTTGAAATAAGTGGTAATATTTTCCAATTTCAATTATGGTATGGGTAATGGTTTTAAAATCCCCTTATACTTATTTCTATAAGCCTTAACTTAGTGTCATAACTGGAATTAGGATACATAATCTATAGTATCCCTTTTAAGGTTATCCCCCTATAAATACTCTTATAGATCTCTATTAATCTCTTTTAAATTCAAGATAAATAGAGAATTAAAAACTATGTGTTTCAGCCAATAGATCCTTCTTAAATTATAGAACTGATAGGACACATACTGAGTCCCTATACCTTATTATTCCAACAAAATCATAATTGGACATATAAACATTTCTCACCTTCTTGTATAGTTACAAATTATCCATCTCTACCTCTTTAATCCTCAAATATATGGATGGTTGAACATTTAGCTATGAATGATGATATTTCCCATTTCCTCATGATTTCAAGGACCATATTCTAAAAATTCATAAAATTAGTATTTTTTTCAATCCTCATAATAAAAAAACTATCATGGTCATTGTGACATAGAGTATTAACCACCTTATTCAGCTTCCCAAGGTGGTAGTGTATTGAGAAGTCATAATATTTAATCAATTCCAACTATCTCTTTTTACACGTATTAAACTCTCTATACGGTAATATATATACTTCAAGATTTTATTATTAGCATATATATCACATCTTTCACTATAAAGATAATGCCTCTATAATTTCAATGAAAGAACTATTGTTTCCAACTCCAAATATTTATTTAGGTAACATCACTCATTAATTTTCAACTAGAGTAGAGAATAAGATATCACCATATAATTAGGAATGAGTATGTATCCATGTTCCTTATTATATGCATAAATATAGATAAAAAATCATTATCTACTATAGGTTAGTGCGGGAAAATGTGCATTGACCAACCTACTTTCCTGCTCCTTGAAATTTTCCTCCCATTCAACTATCCATAGTAACTTGGTTTCCTTCCATGTAAACTTGGTTAGTGGATTAAATAACCATTAGAAATTATTTATAAAGAATCAATAACATCATACTATTTGAATAAAACTATATATCTTAGTCATAGTGGTTGGTCTGTGATATTGGTCAATAACTTCCGTCTGTGAAGTATCTACCTATATGCCCTTGATTTATATTATATGACACAATAATGAAACTTTTTTATCCAGAATTCACACTTGATGAATTTTAAATACAACTTATCATTCCTCAAGGTCTTTAAAAAAATCCTTAAATGATCTTCATTATCTTTATTTCTCATTGAATATATAATAATATCATATATAGAGACTACCACAAACTAATTTAGGTAATCTATAAAGACTATATTCATTGGATCCATAATAATAGTGGGAGAATTGATAAGTCAAACTAGAATTACAATAAATTAATAATGAACATACCTCACATAGAAGTTTTTATTCAATCTATCCTCCTTCTTGACCCCTAATTTATAAAATCTATAATAAAGGCAGATCTTTTAAAATTATTGAGCTCCACATAGTTGATCAAACATGTTATTAATATGGGATAAATGATACCAATTATTTATTGATATCTCTTTAAGTTATTGATAATCAATGAAAATACGCATTGAACCATCATTCTTCTTAAAAAAATAAGAGGTTCGCCTGATGGTGACAAACTTTGGTTTATGAATCCTTTATCAATATTATCACAGAGTTTCTTCTTCAATTACTGCAACTCAATTTAGTATATTTAATAAGGATTCTTTGAAAAATGTGTAGCACTAAGTATGAGTTCTAAAAATAACCCACCTCCCCAAATTATTATAATACTAGGCATGCATTCTGAAAATACATCAAAATATTCCTAAAAAATATGCATACCTACAATTTTGAGTTTCTACCCAGCCATTTTATATAAATATCCCTCATGAAAAGATATCAAGACCCATAAAATGAAATTAATTACCATTAGAAGTTAATGTTTATCCTCACACAAATAAATAATAATAGGTTGATTCATAATATCAAACATGAAATTCCTACCTCATAAATTGATATGGAATTTATATTGAGAAAGACCATCCATGAGCAAGAATCACATCAAATTGAACTAGAGGGAGAATCATAAGATATGAAAGAAGTGCATTGAAATAAACATATATCATATATGATCTATAATCTTTAAATGTTATCATCATTCCATTAGGGAATTTTACTACCTAATCAACACCTAATCATTGAGGTGGTGATGTGATACTATTAAAAAATTATTTATATTTAAATGAGTGGGTAGAGAGAGAATCAAATAAGATATTTTCAGTTTTATATTAAATGGTAATGGGACCTTTCACCATTTCATTATTCTGAAACACATTAGTTTTGATAATAACAGACTTTCCATTATCATTTTTCACAGTGTAGTGTTGAGGCTTAGCATCATCATTATTTCTTATATTAGGATGTTGATTTTCATAATTTCCAATCTCCTTGTATCTTAAACATTGAGCTTTATTGGTTGAATCCATCTTCTCATTTTTTGAATTTTCTGAAATTTTTATCCCCTTACAACTATCTCTAACTCAATGATTATCCTTTTTATAATTAAATCATTTACTATATCCTTTCAAAAAACAAATTCAATTATTCCCCCACATTTTTTCATGTAGGTGGTTGTAATTTCTGTACTCTATGGGATTTACCATTAGATTTTCTATGATACTACATTTTCCCCTTATTTCTACTAAGACAAAAAGAATAACTAGAGTTCCCATTATCCATTTCTACATTTAGAGCACATAGAAAAATTTATTCAGAGCTACTAATGCCTCTTAAGGATAAATCCTTTTTAAGACTTGGTTTTGGCCAATATATAATCAATAAAGTTTTCTAATAGGGGTGAAGATAACGAAAAACATAACTTGAAAGTATTGTAAATATTTCTTCATAGGTTCTAATGGATTTATCATTATTCCCATTCATATCCAAAAATTCCCTTTATATCTCAATAATAATAGATTTATGAAATTATTTATTGATAAATACCCTCTTAAACTCCTCTCATTCCAGGAAGTTTATATCTTCCTCTTTCCTTGTGTTCTTGATAAGAGTCCATCATTGATAAGAATATCCTTCAAGTATGTAGACTTATAAGATAAATTTATCATGTTCCAAGCACTAAATAATAGAAAATATATTTTCCATCACATTATTACATTTCATGGAAATTGGTGGATCAAATGACCTAAAAAATGAGGGTGGATGTTTTGATATAAAAGTCTTAATGAAATGTTTCTTCCCCTTTGATACATTCATAATATCAACTGGTTCATGTTATTATTTATATATTGAAATATTTGAGTGAGCATATCCATATTATATTGCATCCCACCACTAAATATATTTGGTTTTTTATGAGTATTGTCATTTCATTTCCCATCACATTATTTTTTAGTAGGATTCCTTCTGGATCTGACCATGGACTGAACCCAAACTAGCTAACATAGGTATTTAGAAACAATAAACATAGTAACAAATAGTAATAAAATAATTTCTAATATTAATTGTTTTATGACACATTCTTATAAACCTGTCGTGGCATCCCAACCCAATTCACTAATAAGTAATAGAGATAGAGGGCCATGTGGCTTTAAGCGCAGCACCTCATGTGCTAGAGGCTACTAACTAGAAATGAGGGTCTATTTATGATATATCATAAATCTATATATCCCATGTCAAGTATTAGACCCATATAATTAACAAAAAAAGCAATATCCAAGTCTTAACCTATAGCCATGAGATCTTCTAGGGTACAATGTGGTGGCCCAAATAGTGAATGTGTAAAATATAGTTGGACACCACAAATAAAATCTAATTAATTTCTAGTTCATGAGTATAAAACATTATATTGTGCAATATATAAATAAATAAAGTAGTAAGGTGGAGGTGAACTAGGAGATACTACATTCTTTGGCCTAGGTTGGATGTATATAACTATATGAATAATGGAGTTTTAATAGGGATAATGAATATAAGTGAAACAATAAAAGAACTAGAATCAAAGGTGAATCTATAGAACAGGTCTAAGTATTCCCATGTATTGGTACTAAAAAAATCTAATGAATACTCCAAGGAATTTTATGTATTGAATTGGTGATCCAAATCATGGTGATCGAGGCATAGTGTTTATCTATTGAGTAGAATATGAGGGATGGAAGCTCAAAATTCCTCTTTCTAAAATGGATCAAAATGAGACTTAGGAGTATGTCTAATGTAATATCTGGAGAGGATGTATAAGTATCTAAGGAGATAATATAAAGAATTACATGTTTGGTGACATCAATCCAAATCTCAGAGCTGATCCTGGGCATTATAGTATTTCAAGATTATTTAGGTGAATCATTTGCATCGGGATAAAGAATTCATGAATATAATACATCGATAAAATCCAAGGTGGGATTACCCCATTCCATTCACATCAAGGAATCATTTTACATTCATCAGTTTTGTTCTTGACATTAAAAACCAAAATCCAAGAATTTATTAGGGAAGGTATCACTTTTAGATCATAAACACTTTTAGTATAATTATAGGGATTATAAATATAAGGTTTCTTGGAAAGAAGAGGAAAAGTAACCCGGGGAAGAAAACATCATGGCTCAAGTACATTTAGTTTAAACACACTGAAAGAATTTTATTAATATTAAATCCAATTAACTCCATAATTCTATTATCAAGTTACCATATTTCACTAAGGGTGTAACAACCTACCAAAACCATTAATTCAATTAATATAAACCAATGTTACCATATAAATATGTCATAAGATCCAAGGTATTCCAGAAATGGAATCCATGGAATTCATGGTATAATTCATAAGATCGAGTAAAGTGATAATATCAAGGATTTTATTAAAATTAAACTACGACCTTGAAGGTTTCTATCAAAGTTTATGATAATGTACTTATATCATTTTATTATTAAATTACTCTTTTTATTTTTATAAGTACACAAAAAGAAATGAACTTGTGATCTAGAATTTAATCATGACACCCTAAGTGACAAAAATGTATACGTATCCCAATATATTCCCATAGTCGATCTAAAAGTTCTATTATTTAAGTGACATGAAAAACACACACTAAAAGGTGGTTGGATCCAAATAAAATTTGACAGTTTTCTTAATTTAAAACTTAACTCACCTTAAAGGGTGTTTTTGTTAAACATTAGGTATGGTCTTCAAGGAATTCAAATCTATAAACACCATAATTTGCGGTTTCATTACCTAGGAGAATAATAATTTGGAGAATTTCTTAGTTTCAATACAAACATGACTTATGAGGTGTTTTTTCATCATAAAAAGTAAGGTTGTCATGGGTGTTAAGAAAAAATCATCATAAGGTGTTGTCTGAGTTGAGGTCTTCAACCTCAAACGGTATAGAGAAGGAATGTACTATATCTTGATTGGGCTTAAGATATCAAATTGAAAGAAATATAAATTTCAGGGGAAATGTTTGGAACTACCGACATGTAGAACAACAAATTTTTTATAAATGGTAATATTTTAGGGAAATTATATAGACCACCTACCTTAATATTAGGATTCCTCAATCATCTGGTATCGACCCCCCAATTCAATATAGAATGGAAGTAATAATAGAAATATAAAAAATCCATTAAAATAAATAATAACCCACATAAATGATTTGAGGGAACTTGATAGAAAATGAAACAAAGAATAGAGGGTCATGGACTCTTAGACTCACCTATAGCCTTCCAACACATCCAAAGACAAGTGAAATAGACTAAGAACAAAGGAGATCTCCCATAGAGGAAGGAAAAATGAGAAGGTAATGTGTGGGAGAGATCCTAAAAAATGAGTGAGAAAAAAGAGTACAAAAACTTATATGGGAAAAGGGTAAAAATCATCATTTTTCTCCTTTTAAATAGGTTCATGGTTTGGCTATATGTTTTGAAAAACCATGCACCAATAGTGTGATCTAACTATCCAAACACAACCCATATTGCACATTTTATGTACATGGTTTCCAAAATTTTGCGTCGACCATGAGATATGTATAAAATACACTATAGTCATCAATATGGTTTCCAAGGTCATTCCATATAGTTTCAAAATACGTGTGCCTATATAAAATAGGATTCATGGATTGGGTGAATGTTTATAATGGATCATACACCTTATTATGTTTCTCTAAAAACTCTAATTTAGAAGAATAAAGCTCCCAAGGCTTAATAAGGCACATATAACACCTCTTACGCCCCAAAATTATCCAAAACAACAAATAAGGGTGTTTAACCTCTCAAAATTATATTTTTATAACCAATATTATAAATAATCTACCAACTAGATTAAAAACACAAAATTCCTCTAAAATTATCAACCTTTACATACAATGGATCTTACAGCCTCCCCACTTTGGAACTTCACATCCCTAAGAGGCCCTAATATCCATCCAAATACATCACCCAACCTAAAATGGTCATCATACCCCTAAAAATGGCACTGTTCCATTTTCTATTTCCTAACACACTCCCAAAATACAGCACCAAACACAATTAATGAGACTAATCTAACCTGAGATGATACTTCTGTTCCTCATTGAACATTGATATGACTCTCTCTAGCTCTCATCTAACCTGATAAACCTATAACATCATCATGTTGGATTGACCGTCCTATGGTTCACCCCACCTTAAAGCATAGCTTACAAGGCCAATTCCAAACCATGGGGGATCCACTATAGGAATTTACTATCAAGGAACATTCTCAGTGGTGAACCGTCCCACTTAGCAGAGTTTTCAACTTACCATAACTCAAAACACATGACAACACAGTAAACCCAGTTCCAGCTCTATGTTCGTACTCTAATTCCAAATATATTGATCCTTTACAACCTTGTCACTAATTGAATATGGACACACATCCTTGAAAATCATAGATAACCTTAAAACAAGCTTTACAACCTTTCTAGTGAGCATATCACCGTGGTTATAAACTAACCATATTAAATCCAATGAAAATAGGTGACAAAAATCCCCATGTTGAAATATAAGAATAATAGTTATAAACTACCACATATGCGCTATTAAAAAATATGACCACATTACCCTCATCACAAAACTCATCAAATGACCACCCACCTGCCCAGGGCATCATTCTAGAAACTAAGTGTCCTACCTGAGCCAAATGACATACAAATTGAACTTCCCATGCCTATACCTTGGTCAAAAAAAACCACGGATGCTTCATTTCTTCTAGGTTACTACCACCTTAGGCTAACCCGTCACATTACTGAAGTCATGAAATATAAAACAAAGGTTATTCCAAAAGGGTCACTAGGATTAATACTACTGCAAAAAAAGTAAAAACAAAAACAAAAACTCAAGGAAAACATCCACATTCCTAACCAAGTAATTTCTCAAAGAATTCAAAAACATACTCCAACACTGAGGTTTTTGATATCGACATGACTAAAAGGTTTTATTTTAGATATTACATAAATTCATATTTTACATGAATATTATAGAGGCATAGAGAAATAAAACGTCAATTACTAGTTATAGAGGAAAACATTATAGTAACTATACTTGAAAGTTTATTTTTAAGACACCACAAGAACTCCAGGAAAAATATATTATAATTTCATTTCAATGATTACTTATCTATAATTTCTCATAACTTGTATGAATTAAATTAAATGTAAATCAAAATATTTATAAGGAAGCACTATTTAGGTTGTAACTAGAATTTTAATTAACCGATGTCTCCTAACAATAACGCCTAAAAACACCCAATATATCTTTTAAAATTATAAAGTAATCGATCAAGTAATAATACACCATAAACGTGGCCGCATACAATTTAAATAACCATCCCATTTGAAATAATTATATGGCCAATGGGTTTAGTACCAAGGAATTTGAAGATGCTGTTGACTTATATGGGTCAATTCATGCCAACCCGAGATTAGTTATATAGGTAGAAATTCCCAATTTATGAAGGAAACACTCAATAAATTAAAATTTACATCCCATATAAATGAACCATCATCATTTAGGAACTAATATTTAATAGGTCCATATATAATGGTTCAGTTATATGTGTTTCCATCCTTAATTTATAGAAGAAATTCCCTATAAAATCAATTAGAACACCATTTAACCACAACTATATTTTATTTTATTCTTAGTTTAGGAGTTGTAATTTCACATTATTTTACATATAGTGGCTCAGTTATGTAGATTTTCATTCCCAAGCTATGAAGGTACACACATTTATAAGTTATAATTGGAAATTATTTTAATTACAACTAGTTAAAACTCAACTCATGAAACCATGATTCCAAGGTATTGATCATATTAAATTTGGTTAACTAAAATTACATCATCAATATATGTGGTAAAACATCACATAGATTGATAAATTCACTTTAAGTAAACAATTTTTATTATGCAAGTACCCTTAGAATTTATAAGCATAGTAATCAAGAAATCAAAGTAGTCAACAACGAATATAAGTAATAAAACATGAATGACATGGCATATGGATAACATATAAATCCTCACATGACTATAATGATTCATGAACACATTATCACATGCCATACCAACCCATGATAAGAAGTCCCATAAATTAGTAACTAGAGGAATGATGAATAATCACTGATGGTGAATTAATAATCAACTATAACAGTGAACAAGAACAATATTATAATCATTAAAAACCTGTTATCCCACCATGTGTGGGTTGGAAATTCTTAGACAGAAGATATTTACCACGTTCTAACACATTTACAGTCTCATTCCTACCTACCAAAAATAGAAATATAAAGGAAAAAGAACATCTGATACCACTTTATGATGTCTTGGGTTTTTTTACTCATATGTAACTAAGAAAAGGGACACATGGACTCAAGCGCATCTCCCTATACACTAAAGGTTGATGACTAGTAGTAAGGGTATAATAAAAATACGGGTTGGAGACTATACCCTCTGGAATAGTACTAAATATAATAGGGTAATAAATAAAATAAATAAACTACAGATGGATAATAATCAACTAATAACTTGAAAAGAGCTAAAGAATAAGTATCCATATAAACCAATTAATGTGGAACTACCAAAAATAGTACATTAATTAGGGAGTACAAGATCATGGCTAGATGAAAATACATAAATAAATAGAAAAACCCAACTCTTGTAGGTAGTTTATGCAACACCCCACCCATAAGCAACCAATACAGTTCTCCAACCTAGTTATCTACAAGGCCTCAATCACACCTCTCTATACCCTATAGGATTTTTACTCGAATCAAGATCCTAGGGTGTGTCCATAGAGAGACTATGCTCTCATATTAGAATAAAAAACAGTAGAAATAACTAGGTATCATCCCAAGAAGTAAATAAATAGAGTGTGAAAGCAGTAAATAAATAGAAATAGAATCATGCTGTAATAATAAATGAAAAGATATAAAATCCAGATTATACATGTCAAACGTACAAAATTGTTCACCCACTAGGCCAAACATACATGCAGGAGTACATAATGAAAACTAAAATAGAAGTTAGAGGATCTACTACTAAATCAGAGCCATAACACATACCTGGTATCTATGAAACTACCATGCCAATTCAGCCTGATCAAAATAATCCACACCAGCAGCTCTGCTCGATCATAAAACCTGGGGTCCTAGGCCTATCCCTCATATATTTGTTCTCAACAAGAAAAGTAGACATAAGGTCTGCACGTACATCAATGTGAATATACAAGGGTGAAAAATAATCCTAGAAGGCCACCTCAATAATGAAGCTATAAATCTGTAGTCATAAGTTCATGATCATTAAATATGCTCAACCTAGTTGAGATATAAATGGAATAATTAGACAAAAATAACATAAATAGAAACATAATCGATCCTTAGGTATGTAATCCATGTGACCATATCTGCTTTTTCTTAAGTAAGAATCTTCCCAGACCTATGACAACACACACACACCCATATATATATATATGTACGTATATATATGAAAATGACATTGACCTGTGACATCATACTAAGGATTCCATGAAAAAACCAAAATAAACTCAATCCACAGTCAATCCTAGGATCGTAGATATGGTCGAATGGACATCCTATGATTAGGGATATGAGCTAGAGGTAATACCACTCAAGATGAGTATCATTATTTCAATCCTATGGTTTATAATCAGGATTGAAAATACGTACTTTGGCAAGAACTGGAAATGTCATTGAGAAAGAAATAACACCACATGGGGTACATATCCTAGCACAAGGTTAACTTGTACAGATCTCCAATAACTAAGATGAAGGATTTTAGGTATCAATTGGAGATCTTGAAAATATGGTATAGAGTTGGATGTCATACCACTCCATCCATATGTAACTCAATCCTATGTCTAATACCTAGGTCCTGGAATATAGGTAATGAGGACATTGAAACTAGGATATTCACAAAGGGATGTCACCCATAGGAGATATATAAGGATTATTCTCCTAATTTGGTATAAAAACATAGAATCATTTAATTAATGGATAGAAAAAATAATTCCCAAACAATTCAGGGTGATACTATAATGGTGCATCCATCAATCCTAGCTAGTATCATAGGTATCTAATGAGGATACCATGTCCATCCTCAGGGAGGTAATCCGCACCCAATAATTAGTACTAATTAGTAAAAATTATAAATTATTAAAGTTAATTACTAAAAATTAGAGTTAATTAGTAAAAATTAGTGATAATTAATAACAATTATTAGTAATTTCTAAAAATTAGCAGTAATTAGTGGTACTTTGTAAAATTTTGCATTAATTAGAAGTACATTATAAAAATTACCAATAATTAGTGGTACTTAGTAAAAATTTACATTAATTAGTAATAATTAGTATTAATTAGTAAATATTAGTGGAAATTAATAAAAATTAGCAGAAATTATGAAAATTTAGTGACAATGACTAAAGATTAATACAAATTTAAAAACATTAGCAGTACTTAGTAAAAATCAGTGGTAATTTGTGGTACTTATTAAAAATTAGAAATGATTATTAAAAATTAGTGGGAATTAGTAAAAAATAGTGGTAAATAATAAAATTAGTAGTAATGAGTAAAAATTGGTGATAATCAATAAAAATTATTGATAAGTACTAAAAATTAGCTGTAAATAGTAAAAATTAGAGGTAATTACTAAAAATTTGCGATATTTAATAAAAAAAGAGGAACTTTGAAAAAATTACTGGTAATTAAAAAAAATAAGTGGATATTATAAATAACTAGCATTAAGTATAAAATATAGCTATTAATACTAAATATTAATGGTTATCACTAAAAATTAATGGTAATTAGCGATACTTAGTAAAAAATAGCTGTACTTTGTAAAAATAAGTAGCACTGAGAAAAAAAAGATGTGCTTAGTTAAAATTGGAAATAATTATTGGTACTTAATAAAAATAAGTGGCACTTATTAAAATGTGTGGTAATTAGAAATAATATGTAGTAACTAGAAAAAATAGTAGTAATTAGTAAAAATTAGTAGTAATTACTAAAAATTAGTGGCACTTAGTAAAAATTAGTGACAATTAGGAATACTTTGTCAAAATTAGTGGCACTTAGAAAAAATTTAGTTCCACTTAGTAAAAAATAGTGTCACTTAGGAAAAATTAACATTATTTAGTGGTATGTAGTAAAAATAAGTGGCCCATAGTAAAAATTTGTGGTAATTAATAAAAATTATTAATAATTAGTAATAATTATAAACAATTACAAAAACATTTTTTTTAATTAGTAATAATTAGTAATAATTACTGGTAATTAGTAATAAATATTGATAATTATAGGTAATTACTAAAAATTAGTGGTAATCAATAAAAAATAACTGTAATTACTAAAAATTAGTGGTAATTGCTACAAATTAGTGGTACATAGTAAAATCAGTAGAACATAGTAAAAATTATCAGTAAATAATTAAAATCATTGATAATTAGTAAAACATAGTGGTAAATTGATAAAATTGATATTATTTATGATTAAATTATAATTTTATAATGTTATGATCTTTTTTGGATCATATGTTTCTTATATATAATTATACATAATTATATTTATTTTAAATTTTGTTGAGAAATATGGAATAAGGAAGTCGACAACAATCTTTATTACATGATCATGATTGGATAAATTATCACAGGAATATAAATGGTTCTGGTATAAATCTGTTATATATTGAGGGTGTTGATTCTTTTCTATGGTTTTCATCATCAAAATAATAATTCGTTTCAAACGGGAAAATAAATTTTCCAAGTAAGAAATGTGATCGCAAGATGTTTTACACATTTGAAAATGGTTGGGGTCATCTATTGTGTTTTGGTATTAATGAATATTATGTTTTTTTATCAATATGGTGAATTAAGTTCTATAGAAAATATTAATAATAAGGTTCTAGATCAATCGTGGATTAAAAACTTAGTGCCTGATTTTTCTAGTCCCTCTTTAAAAAAACTGAAACTCAGGATGATATTATTTTCACTCCTCAATTAGAAATATCTTGATTTTTTGACATTATGAAGTCTAATGAGGATGGATTATATGTTTTTCATAAGGTAAATTTTTTTGAAGTGGTAGTAAAATTTATGACTATTAAATAAGACAATATAATGTAAAATAGATATGTTTATCATATATTCTTTTTGGTTAAATCAATTTTTACCAAAAGGTAATGTGTTGCCTACAAATTTCCATGAGAGAAAGGGGATGGTTCGTAATTTGGGTGTTAGTTATTAGAAGATTCATTCATGTTCAAATTATTTCATATTATATTATGGTGAAAATTATCCATTAGTTAGTAGTCTTACATGTGAAAATTTGAGGTACAATGATGCTCAACTAGGGAAGTATGGATTGATTACTATTAAAAAGTTGAGGTATTTTCCACTTACACCCAGATTGAAGTGTTTATTTATGTATCATAACACAAATTCATTGATGCCATGGTAATAAAGAAATATTTATACTGCTAAAATCTTAAATATTCTTTATTATGATGATTCATGGAAATATTTTGACCAGGTAAACATTCATTTTTCTTTATAATCCCGTAATGTGAAGTTGGGTATTTTGACTTGTTATGACCTGCCCTAGTGAGGGCCTTGCTATGAATCCCTAATCCCACCTCTAATATTCCAGAGTCTAGAGACTAGCACTAATTACGAATATCACTAACATGAGATTCCTTAAAATAAGAACTTCTACACACACACACACATATCTAATCCCATACAATGATGAAATGTAAAAATAATTGAACAACCATGCATGCATACATCTAAATCCATCAATTAGAGTTTGATAATAATTAAAGAGATATAGACAGGGAAAAATACAATCCCACAAAAAAGAGTCTAAAATTTTTTCTAACATGAAAGTAAAATGGGTAATCCATTCAAGGTTTTGTAGGAACACACCTCAGTCTGTACGGTCTCACCAAGAACCATCTGGTCATCGTGCGTCAAAGAATCTATCAAAAGATCGATCGTCTTTAGAAGACACTACACATGTGATAAAATGTTGTTCATGGGTGAGTATAACAATACCCAGTAGAAAACCCCAAAACCATAAATAATAAAAAAAGAACAAAGTCATATCTAAATTGGTATATTTCTACAACACACATAACATGAATATCTAGATATACTGAACAAAGACACACAGTCTAAAGGTAAGTGACAACTGTAATACTAGAATTGGATTTATGCTCGAAGGTTTCATAAATAACGAGTCTGGGAGAACAAAATCCACAATTCTGATATAATTGATGAATAATATCTAATTCGTAATGCTCATCAGGTCTCACCATTATAAGTGTACACTGAATGTCTAAAGAGATATAATATACTGATGAGGATCACTTCCAAGGCCAAGGGGTATACCAAAAACAAAAGATATATTAATCACCTATGTAGAGGATCAATTATAGTAGATATTTGGTCGTAAATATACCAATAACTCCAACTAGGGAATGAATATGAATAGAAGATCTCACTCTGGGACTCACAGAAGGATTCCTAAAACTCTATCCAAGAAGTCCTACTAAAGGGATTGTTGTCCAATGTGTTGGTGGTGATTCCATAATAACCCTTAGTGAATGGATATAAGAAACCCACGCTAATAATACTTTTCCAAGATATAGAGGAAAAGTGATCCAATCCAAATTTACAAAAGTACATTATGTGCAGTAGGGGTAAACATTGTGTCTGTTCAAACAAGGGTATTTACCATGTAAATGGACCCTTTACATGTCCATGAAAAAGTAAAGAAAATTTTTCTACCTGTTTACTTTTACGTGTATCCTAATACATGGATTATCTCTTGTATGACTGGAATATCCATGTATATATGGGATTACATGACGTACCAATGGTGGGGTACTCTCAGACCATGTCCATGTACCCTTTGAGGTTTATTCCAATCTCACAAAATGGGTCCAAACATCATGTAACTAGGTCACATTCCATGTGATACTTATCTCATTCTCGAAACCCAAGCTTCCACTGAGAGGGTCCCACCCACGTGTGGCTCTACCTTACATTCCATGTAGTGTGGAAATTTACAGATTCATAAATCTGGTTCACATGTTTCCAACCACTCCTCCAGCCACCATTCTAGCCTTTCCCTTTATCAAAAATAAGGGAGATTATTATTTGAACCTCATCATCTTAAAACACCCAGATTCAGCCCTTGAATCCATTTTGAAATGGAATTTTACATCATTATTCATTACGAACTGATGAACATGAAATTGGGTATCCAAAACTGTCTGACCCACCACTAATTCCATCTTCACACAACCCTTACATCATGCAAAGACCAAATCTGTAATATCAAATCATTGCACCAAGAAATAGGCAAGCAATGATTGATTTACTTAGTATGTGTCAAACCATAGGAAAAATGAAGAACTCACATGATTAATGATGAAATAAGAAGGAAAAGAACAACAAAAAATGGGGAACAAACCTCAACCAAAGTTAATTATGGCCTTGATCAGTTTCTATTAGAATTAAAACCGAATAATTGATAATCACAAATAGTTCCCCAAAATAACCCCAAAATATACCCATCCCAGAAGATGACCAAACCTCTGATCAACGAGTTTTATTAATGATTCACGTTCATCATATGAATAGAATGTGTAGAAACAATCCAAATGCAAAAAAAAAACCCTACCTCAAGATGGATTGATCACTAATAATGAATGATTCTGCATTGTCGTCATTGGTGAGATCCCCAAATCCAATTACACACTAATCATTAGTATTTGATTTAGTTTATTTTTTCCTAAGAGAGATCCTCCACATCTCTATCCAAGGGTTCTCTAACAGCTACAGGTTTATGAAGATAACCTTTTAATTCCATCATAAAAGTACACATAAAAATTTTTTAGTCTCAGCATCAATGAAATAAAAATAAAATAATTTATTTAATTATTTTATTCATTTAATGTCTGTGATAACTTTTTTAAAAAATTACACACTCCAAATAAGATTACTTTATTCCTAGGGTAATAACTATATTCTAAACTTGACTGTACCATCATATTTCTATTCCGCCCCCATTTGGAATTTATTCCACCTTTTTAGGAATAATGTTCACATGTTATATTTAATATATTTAATATATTTCAAACAGTTATTTTAGGAACATTGGATTTTAGAATATTATGTTGTCTCAGTAATTGGTATCTAAGATAATCAATACAATATTCAAATATAATTCATGAAAAATCTATGTCATTACATATTCCCCACCTTGGGGATTTACATCCCCAAAATGCCAAAACAATTGGCTAAACAAATAGATGTGGGTGCTGAGCATGTATCTGACTCTCCCACTCCTATGTTCTCTCCTAAATATTTCTATGATTCCACTAGAAACACTCTAAAAGAATCCATCACCCACAAAGTATCCTCTCATACTGATCCTCGATATCTATAAGGCACTCAAAAAAGGTAGCACCATCCTCGAGGTACAACTCACCCTAGTTGATGAAATGTGATGATTCATGCATGTACCTCCTCAACTGTGACATGTGGAAGATGTTCTGTACCAAATCTAACTATGTAAGTATAATTAAGAGGTACAACACCTTTAAAACCCTACACAATATCTCGAATGTGCCAATGAATCTTAGAGATATCTTGTTGTCTTGGACAAATATCTATAAACCACATTAAGGTGAAACCCATATGAAGACATGGCCTCCCTCCTCAAACTCAAAAGGCCTTCTTAATTAGTCAGTATAAGTCTTCTCGATGGATCTTTGCAGTCCTCATCCCCTACTATATGATCTAAAATTTTTCTGTAGTTTCTTTCCCCAACTCTGGACCAATATGTTTTGACTGTCTTGGGTCATTCCAGCAAAGTGGTGACCTATAGGTTCATCCATAAAAACACTAAAATGGTTCAATAACGATGGTTTAATGGTAGAATTATTGTATAAAAAACTCCATCAGTGGTAGTTGATCCTCCCAACTACATCAAAAGACCGACATGCAAGATCACAACATGTCTTTGAAAACCTAAACGGTCTGCTCAGTATTTTTATCAGTCCAGGGGTGAAACTCTATGATCAAGAATAACTGAGTCTCAAAATACTCCTATAATCAAGTACATAATTGATATGTGGATAAATAATCATGGTTAGAAATTATTGTCAAGGGAACTCCATCAATTCAGACTAACTTCTGTATGTAGAGACATCCAAAATTGGGAAGAATTTTTGAGTCAGTATACGAAAACCCATATGTAATTGTGTACCCTAGATGTACATGGTAATCTCATCACTAATTACATGGATATCACATCCACTTCTATTTAACAAACTCAATGGGTTGATCTATATATATTGAAACTTAGTGCTCAGCCTTCGCATTCCAACAAGTAAGGCATCAAGAGACAGACTCTGCAACTCCTTTATCCATCATTGACAACAAAAACCATTGTTGGAGGTCACGATAAATATTTCATACACCTGGATATACCACCAATGGAGACATATGAAACTCTCTCAGAACCTCCACCCACAATTTACCTGGTATAATCATGCATCCTCTAAAAAGAATGACATTACCCCCACTTTTAGAAAATACATGTAGATCATGCCCAGTTGATATCTGAGTATGTAGGTTCTCATAGAAAACATCTCCAAGTTGTGCCTCCCTGAATCACTATATAAAATAGAGGGGGTAACAACCATCGAATGGAGGTAATATGATACATATCAATCCACCAAGGATAACTAAAATGAGTCCAACTACTCAAACACCTTGTTTAGAAACTGCGAACAAGATCTCTTACTAAGAGAATATTATAAAACATTCCCCTTCACAAGAGTGTCAAAAATTTCTAATTCATAATCCTGAAGTAAATATAGACATCAAATCTGTCTCAATTTAATATCCCTCTAAGAGAATATATAATTGAGTACCTTATGATCAGAATAGATGATAAAATAGTCAATCATCAGACTGTGTCCCCGAATATTTGATGGGGATACTACCACTACTAACTCGAGATCATAGATCCCATGTTTTTTCTCATACGGTCTCAATTATTATGAATTATAGGCAATCACCATGTACCTCTTCATTATGAACAAACTAAGCTAGGTTCCCAATTCATCATAAAATAGTACATACTCGACACCTTACTATGATAATATTAATATGGGAATTACCATCAAACTACACCTAAATTATTGAAAATACTATTGGAAACTCTCTTTCCACATGAAAGGTTTCCCATTTCGGGTCAAATATGTCATGGGTGCTCATATCCTAGAGAAATTTGGTATGAATATGTGGTAATATCCTTCCAACCCATGTAAGCTCTACACCCCCATCTTTCTTTTGGGTGACACCCAAGATAATAATGTCTCATCCTTGACCTATTCCACTTCCACTTCGTTAGCTGAGATAACATGTCCCAGAAAATGGAATTCCTAAATATAGAATTGACACTTCAAGATCTTCCCATAATGTTGGTTCTCTCAGAGTATATCCATAACCATCATCACATGTCTTGAATGATCCTATTCATAACCTGAGTAAAAAAGTATATCATCTATGGAGAATACCATGAGATGATCTAAGAAAGGATGAAAAATATTTTTCATTAGTCCCATTAACATAGTTGGAAAAATTTTCATTCCAAAATGAATCACTAGGTACTTGTAGTGACCACAACGACATCTGAGTTTTGTCTTCAATATATCCTCATCTTGTACTCACAATTAATTATAGCCTGACTTGAGGTCAAACTTTGAGAACCATTGTTCCCATCTCAACTGATCAAAGAGGTCATAGATCCTTGAAAGTGGAAACTTTTTCTTCATGTTTACTTGGTTCAAGTTATGATAGTCCACACATAACCTCAAGATCCTATTCTCCTTCATGGAAAACAAAACTGGGGATCTCTTGTGTGAAACATCAGGTCTAAAAATATCCATTCCTCTTTAATTCATCTAACCACATCCTCAGCTTAAGAAGCTCTATAGGATACACCTGATATATTAGTTCATATATCGGTTCCATCCCTAGGTGTAGATCAATTCAGAATTATATCTCTCTGTGTTTAGGTAAACTCATAACATCCTCAAGGAATATGTCCTCATAATCCTCCAACATTGCTGTAAAAAAGAAACTCATGACATCCGTTTCACCATGGGTAATTCTAGAAAAATGATGAGTAAATGGATGCACCCTCCTATGTATGATTTCAACCCACTCTACATAGGTTTTATTTTCACTGAAAAATACAAACAAGACCCATCACTATGGAAACACCGCATCCTCTTCCCAAAATAGCCAATTTGGGAATAAACTATAGATAAAAAGTCCATACCTAATATGATTTTGTAAGGCCTAATATCAATTACAAATAGATCCCAATAGAAAATATCACATCCATGAGCCTAGTCACACTGTCGGCATAAGTGTGTGATCACTGAGTCATCTCCTGTCGGAGTCTCTAAGAGCAAGTGTTACGCCAAGGGCTCAACTAGAATATCTATGTCTTAAACAAGATATTTATAAAGAAATGAATTACTAGCACCTGTGTCTACCAATACTACAACAAAGGTATAAAATACATAGATCATACCTAAAATCGTTCTCGAATCCTCTAGGTCCCAAGACATGACTGCATATATCTATCCCTACCCTTATACTTTAGCTCCCTGAGCCTACCATGGACCGCTTAGGGGTGGTGGTAACAAGTCAAAGAATCTACCACCATCTCCCACTCTCCTAACTCCTCAGAAACATCCTCCAACCTAGAAACTTTTATTCTCTTACCTATTTTTCTACCTCAGTGAAACATCCACTATCTCTTTATTAAATGTACAACAGGTTGGAAAATCTAATGGAAGATGGACCATGCCACCATATGAGTAACACCACCTATACTAGGGATGACTAGACCAATATATAGAGGCATGAACCATAGAAACTCTATATTAAGACCTCCTCAAAAAACGTTTTTCATTTATATATCCCTAAAAAAGATGTTGAGTCCCTACTACCAAGGTATCTCCTCCTATATTCTTACTACCGACAACCATTGGCTACCTCCACTCATCTAAGAAACATTTGACCTCCAAATCATTCTCTAGAATACTATTATTAGTAAGAATACATAATGGGATATCACTATTTTAGATGTATCTTCATGAACCTCACTTGAGTTTTTGAGCCTTGAAGAACTGGTCACAAACCATATCTATTGAGTACATGGAGATGTTGATGAACCTCGATGAATATTCAGCTACTATCGTGCTACCCTACTTAAGCTACAGAAGATCCTAGATATGTACAACCATAAACATAACAAGATATTACTCCTATATAAAAAAATCTCAAATTCTAACCATATTAGAGTTGCCTCTTTGTAAGACTGGGTCACCAAATCCCACTATCATCCTACTGATCAATGGATAATGATCTCTATTTGGACCACCATCTGATCCTCTGGTGTCCTGACCAGAGAAAAAACATGGGTAACCACCTCAATCCATTCCTCATTCCCTTGGGTTTTGGGCTTTCCTAGGAACTTTAGGGGTCTCTATCTCTGAAAATCATGAAGTGTGCTCAGCCTGCGCACCTCAACCACTTTCACTGTGATTACCATCATCTTATCAACAGGTGGTGGTATAGATGGTGCACCACTTAGAGGTAAAATATCAAGAACCTGTCCTTGTATTGATGCCTTATCACTAAGTAGGTAATCCTCATAATCTTGATGTTTAATCATAGCTTGCATACATCACAAAGGTATCCTAAAAGTAAACAAGATATACCATGGTCAATGAGTATATCTATAGAGCTTACTCAAGAAACACATAGAATTCATAACTCATTCTGTTATGATGCATGTTCCATTGTTTTCCCTTTAACCAATGTTCTCATATATCAGTTTGAAAGGTAGGTTATCAGAGTCCTGATGTATAGATATATTGTTTTTCAGACCAACACTAGAGTCCCTAGCCTAAAATCCATACTCAAAAAACATAACACTATTTCCCCAAACCAACATCACAAACATCGATCCTAAGGTAGAACCGAATCCTTTGATACCACTCTATCATGACCCATCCCAGTGGGTCCAATTTTGAAAATCTCTAATCCTTCCTTCAATAGGTCACGGTATAGTTACTAGTACTAAGTAGTCATATCACTAATAAGGGAGGCCTTATCCTAAGTTTCTATAAATACACACACATATCTAATCTCATACAATGTGAAAATGTAAAAACAACTGAAAAACCTCGTATGAATACATCTATCTCCCATAACTAGAGTATGATAAGAATTAAAATAAAGTAAATAAGTCCAAAAAAATCCCACCACAAAGAGTCTAAAAACAAGTCCAACTTGAAAGTAAACTAGGAACTGCTATCAAGTTACTATAAGAACGCACCTCGGTCGGTCCGAGATCACTAATTACCATTTAGTTTTAGTGTCTAGGAATGTATCAAATGGTTGATCATCTTCACAATATATGACATTCACGAGAAAATATCATGTAGGGGTGAGTATAAAAATACTTAATAGGTCACCCGGAAACCAAAAATAATACAAAAAAATAATACAGTTATCTATACATAGGTATATGTCTAGAACACATAGAATAAAAATATCTAGATATACTCAAAAAAATAAAAAAAATATAATGTTAAGTCACAACCATAATACCAACCTAGGATTTTAGCAAGGAGGTTCCACAAAGCACTCGTCAAGGAGAACACACTCCATGAGTCTGATAGCACAGATGAAATTCATCTGAGAGGTAACTCTTGTCATGTCACTCCATTATAAGTACACATTGAAAGTATAAATAAATATGATACATAGATGTGGATCACTCTTAAGCTTATGGGGTATTCCAAAAAACATATTATGGATTAACCTAATAAGTAGAGGATTGATTTCCATGAAGTTTTCACAAATAAAATAAAAATAACTCCACCAAGGGAATGAAGATGATTAGATGAACACACTCCAGGACTCACTGAAGGATTCTAGCAACTTTATACATGAAGTAAAATAGAAGTGATAGTTGTCCTATGTGTAGAAGGTGATTCCATAATAACCCTCAGGGAATGGATATAGGGAATTCACCCTAAAAATAGTTTCCCATGATATAAATGATAAGGTATCTATGCCAACATTAAAGAAGTACCCATCATGTAGTAGGGGTACACCTCATGTTTCTTTAGTCCTGGGTCCCACTCATGTAAACATCCCATGGATATGTCCATGTAAAAGTACACATCATGTTACTACCCATGTACTTCTTCCCATGTCCTAGTACATGGCTTAACTCGTATATGGATGGACTGGCTGTGTCTGTGTGGGAATACATGATGTTCCTATGTTCTCTCAGCCTATGCACGTGTACCCTATGAGGTACACACTAACCTCACCAATGGGGTCCACACACTGCATTATACGGTCACATGTCGTGTGTTAATTATCTACTTCCCGGAACCCTAGCTATTTCTTAGGGGGTCCCACATGCATGTGGATCCACATTAAATGTTGTGTAGTGTGGAAATTTCTAGATTTATAGAATTGGTTAATGTGTTTTCAGCTGGTCCTCTGGAACCCATTTTAGCATTTCTGTTTATTGTAACCAAGGGAGATCATTATATGAACCACATCGTCCTCGAATACCATGATTCAAACCCTATAATATGTTTGAAAAATAAATTTCTCCCTCATTTTTCATTGCACATTTAAGGTTGCAAAATCGGGTATATAAAACCATCCGGTCCACCACCACTTCCATCATCACACCACCATCACGTCATGCTGAGCTCAGATCTGTAATATTGAATTTTTCTGCCAAGGAACAGGTTCACAATGACTGATTTTCTAGGTACATGTAAAACTATAGTACAAACAAAGAACACCCATGATAAATAAAGAAATATGATGGAAATTTAGAACCACAATATATGGAATGAATGTCGTCCGATGTTCTTGTTCTCCTCAGACCGTCTCTATTAGAATGAAAAGAGAAGAATTGAAAATCACAAATATTTTTCCCAAAATTACCTTACAAATAAACGCATCCTACAAGACAACCGAACCATGGATCAAAATATTGGTTGATTGATTTGTGTTCATCATAGGAATAGAAAATAGGGAAATAATCCAACCCAAAAAAACATCCTACCTCGAGATGGATTGATTGATAAAGAGGAATGAGTCAGTTTCATCATTTTTGGTGAGATCTCGGATTCCCATTGCACACCAATCATCGATCATTTATTTGGTTGATGTTTTCCTAAGATAGATCTTCCAAATATCTCTCAAATGGTTCTTTAATAGATCTAAGGTTATGTGGTTAACCCTGGAATTCCATAATAGAAATATACAAAATGAAATTTTAGTCTTTATGTCTACAAAATAAAAATAAAATAATTTATTTAATTATTTTATTCATTTAACGTTCGTGATGTATTTTTACACAAAATTCCCATGCCAAAAAATTTTATGTCTCACCAAGGGTAAAACCCACATTATGAACTCAATGGTGCCATATTATATTTTATCTGGGCACATGTTTGGATGTTATTATACAGTTTAATATATTAAATATATTTAAAATATTTAATTTGGGAACACTAGGCCTCAAAATCACATGCCATCTTAGTTCCTGGTCTCAAAAATAATCCATAAAATATCCAAAAATATCACATAGAAAATATAATTCATTTCACTAGTGATGGTTTTTGTCTATTTGGTTCTTATGGTAGTCAATATTCTTATTGGCCCATTTTAATAACTCCATAAAACATACTTCCATGGATGTTGATAAATAAGCCATATATATATTGAACATATTAATTCTAGAAAATCCAAATAAGAATATCAATTTTAATTTTAATTCGTTGATTGATGAGTTAAAATTATTGTAGAGTAATGGTGTTTGTATATATGATTTTGTTTCGAAAAAAAATTACCAAATGAAAGATACATTAGTGTGGAAAATTATTTAATTTATGATATATAAAATGTTATCTATATAGAGTAAACATGGACAAAAATCATGTCTGTACTATATGAGTGACATAAAGAATTTATGATCACCAATGGGATAAAACCTTGTTTTTTAAAATATGATAACAGATTTCATCCTTCTGATTATTATTTCTTAAGTAAAAGATATAATTTTAGAAAAGGTACAATAGAAACATTTGGAACTAAAAAAATGATCTTAGGTATTGATTTAAAATCAACTTTCTCTTCATTACCTCCCATTTCCTTTGGACTAACTATAAACCAAAAAAAATAGATGGATTTGAAAAAGATCACAGTTGTAATGAATGAAGTATTTCTTGGGATCTTCTAAGCTGGTATGATTTTTTGGTCTATCACATATTGGATGTCAATCTTGTTGAGAATAATTATATTGGTAATATATTATTTATAGTTTTGGACACACATGGTAAGACCAATGACAATGCAAAGGCATGATTAAATATTTACAAAAAAATTAAGAAATTTGAAATTGAGTTATTTTAAAAAGATATATCATAGCAGTTAATGAATAAAAAATCAACTTATACACTTTCCAAAGATAACTGTTTATTATTTTGTTAGTGGATTGCATATTTGATACTACAGGTAGGTTTTATTTGCCAATTTTTCTAGATGTGTTAGAAATATTCATATTACCAGACTAAATAGTCATGATTACTATATTATATTGCAAATACTTCTACCAAATAGATTTTTAGGTTTTTGGAATTCTTCATGTTAGGTTAAACTAATAGAAATATCATATTCTTTCTATGACATCTATGTTGAGATAACAAAGTATGATGAACTTAGTAGACTATAAGAAGTTGTTTTTTAATTTCATGTAATTTGGAAAAAAAATTCTTCCATATTTACTTGATTTAATGGAACATTTGATATTAAATTTTTCACATGAAGAAAAATGTTGAGGGATGGTAAAGTTCTAATGGATGTACCCATATGATAGATCCATGCATAAACATAAGAAAAAGGTACGTAACAAAACATCAATTGAAGGGTCAATTGTAGAATCTTATTTATAAGAGGAAATGTCTTATTTCTTCTCCCATTATTTCCAAACTAAATAACCTTTAAAACATGACTAAATGGGGTGTAATGAGGGAAATGTTGATGATGAATTGAAAATTCAATTATTAGTTTTTAATAATCCTGAAATTAAATTTGGTGGAGTTCATGAACGATGTACTTGAGATGATGAACGTTATAGGGATCATACATACGTTTTTCTCAATTGTGAAAAAATTACATGGTTTGTATAGTGAGTGCTACTACCGCTTATTATTTAATTATTTTCATAAAAAATAAATTAATATTATTTTATTTTTATATTATAGGATGATAATATAAAGAAAAAGTTTCCACAAAATACACTTGTTACTCTTGAAGAACATGACAACATAATTTTTTTTATTGGTTTAAATGACTGGTAAAGTAAATTTTTTATTGTTTAACATATGAAATCAATTTATTATTTGTTATATTGTTAATTATTTTTAAATTTTTAAGGTATATCAACATGATAATAAGATTGTAAATTGGTTTTCTATACAAAATTACCCACTATCTGAAATGGTCAAATCTTATAATTAATATGTGATAAAGGTGTTTGATTTCATACACGTGCAATAGTGAATCAAAAAAAAAAGAATTAATTTTGTTGTTTTAGTGAGAATATATCGTAATATAGAAGGTGAAGTTGACTTTTATAGTGTGAGATAAAAAATAATTTAAGTGTGTTATCTGATATAGAATTATGTAATGATTTTTAAATTCCATTGGTTTGATACTGATAGAGGATTGAGTGTTCATTTGAACCACAAAATCGTTGAAATTAAAAATAAACGACTTTTTTTAGTAAATAAGACATTCTTATTTGATCATCAAGCACAAAAAATATATTATGAAAATTATTTTTCTACTTCAAGAGAGTTAATTGATTGGTTGATCATTATAAAAATGAAATCCCGTGAAAATCAGTTTATGAAAAGTGAATGTGGTTCTATTGAAGTGAAAGGAATTGACTTTTTTAAGAGACAACTCAAAATACATATTTTTAATAAAGATAAAAAATAGAGATTATGACACCCCATAGTTATGGGACAATGGTGATGATGATGTTATTGATTTAAAAAGTGAATTTGAATTAAAAAGGGATAATGGAGCTGAAATGCCTTTGGAAATTGATGATACCGAGGGGGAAGATGAAGATATTGACACCTTCATATACAAATATGAGGATGAAGTTGAAGAATGAGACAATTACTTATTTGTTTTGATCTATATATCTATATAATATTATAATCATCTTCAATTAATTGTCAATAACTTTCTTTTCATGTTTCTGATGGATAAATATACATATAAGTACTTATTTTGTGACCACTAAGAGGTTGTACTAATTGGCTATGATATCGATGATATCTCATGATATCCTTAGGTTTTGGGTGGTGTGTCGACTCCAAGGGGTTGTGGTCTTGGGATATTGATGATTCTTGACCCTATTCCCGAGCGATATCCACATCGATATTTTGATCTTGCATGCAGAGGTATGATCAGTTTTCTAATTTAGTTAATTTTAATTATCATTTTATTTCATTAACTTATTTAGGTACTAATTGTTTTATTGTTTTCTCTATTTTCCTAAGGTTTTTCATATATAGATGTTTGGTAGGATATTATTCTATGGAATTATTTTTTTAGAGCATGGGTGATGTGGGATTATATTCCCATTTATGTTCGGAAGATAATGTTTGATCATTGTATGTTATGTAAATATATAATATTTATTTTGAAATTTATTTAATTTTTAATATTCTATTATCAATTATTTTTAGCGTTTATGAGACACCATCAATGATAGCTTGAGAAACTCTATATTGGTGGCCCAACATGACTACATGTGTGTCCAATGTCATCAATTTTCACACAGTCTAAGAAACAAAGCCCTGAAGAAAGATAGATTTGTCGTTTTTAATCAATATTTCTACATTCATCGACCCGACTACATATCCTATAGGTTTTGGATGGATTTTGATCATATTGGTTGGCATAAATATTTTAGAGGAGATCATCATTAAGTTGGAAAAACCGGGGGAGATTAGAGGTCACCCATAGAGTTTGTAGTCATACATTCAATATTCATTGAAGGAATTTGGTAATTACTTTTCTTTAATAATTCATATAACTATAAATGTTAAATGTTTATATTATTTTTCATAAAGTTAGTTGAACATACTGCTATTACAAAGTATTATGTGTACAAGAGGATGTAATTGGACCATTTGACTAGAGATATTACTGGTGGTCGACTGTTCTAGATTATGGTCAGTATTTTTAAAAATAATTTATAAAAATAACATTATTACTATTTTAATTTATAATTGAATTTGATAGAGTCATATGAGGCAGCGACTTATAACACACATTATGAGAGTCAGTTTAAGATTGAGGGTCATACCATTAGTTTAGTGGGATTTGATGACGTGATATGGATGCAAACAACTCAGTATTCATTCGATAAAGGCCGAGTTGTTGGCATCAACTCTCGCTTGATGTCTAGAAGTTATTATGGTACTACTGTGATGTAATTGTTGAATCAATTGTATAATATTACACTTGTTTTAGTTATAAAATGTTGTCATTTATTCAGTTTCTAACTAACTGTTGTTTTAGTGACATGTGTATAGGTCCCTCTAAAATTGAAGGGAAAATATGACCATTGGAAGACAGAGCTGACCATTGGAGCTGTGCCTATAAATAGGAGCTCATTTGAAAGAGCTCATAAAAATTTGATCAATCTAGAGATTACATGCTGCTGAAGTGATTTATAGAGAGAGATACTTTATTGCTTTGTGAATATAGAACACCTTATTCAGAATTGATTCGTGTGACTCTAAATATTTTTGAGTACATTAGAGGGATTCTTGGGATAAGAAGACAGAGGTGCCAACTTCTTTGATGTTAAGGGCTTACGGGGATAACAAGACAGACTCCGATCTTTGTATTGAGGGCTTACACTGGTGTCGGTAAGATGGACTTCTTTAAAGTATAAATCAATGGACCGTTATCCAATGTTGTTGGATACCATTCTCTTTGGGTTAAAAGTCTTCTTGTTAATTGGTTTATTTCAAGTTTTCCAAAGTATTTTGATTATTGTGGAAATTATAACAATCGTATACCTCCTTATACTTGTATACTCTGATTTAGTAAGATTCAATACGCTTTAAGGTAGATTCTTTATCTTCGTAAACTTTTATTAAGTTTCTTTTATGAAACTATATTTTCTAGAATCACTTTCTCAGAATCATATTTCCGGAATCTAACAAGTGTGTAGAACTAGAGGTATTGCGAATTACCTTGTTTAACATTGTTAAACAAAATCATCTTAAAAATTTCCAAAGGAATTTTTTAAAGTATACAATTCAACCCCATCTTTTATTTTGAGCATTATTAGATACTTCATTCAGTATCTATATTATTTAGATCCTACATTTGGTATTATAGAGTATATCATACTCTATATACCATCTCAACAATTAGTATCAGAGGATTGGTTCAATCTGAATTAATCTCATGACTTGATTTAGGAGAGAATTCATCATCTTCTTATTTCCAGAATCAACTTTTTCAGTCTCAAAAAGTTAGGATTCATATTATTCATAGAGATACTCTTGTTCTATTTTTTCTTGATGAAGAATATTTTCCTTGTTTACAAACATTACTACTAACAAGTTTGTGTGGAGATAGTTTTATTTAAGAAGGAAGGAATCAATGTTGGTCCCATTGATAACCTAAATCCAACAAGACCACCTATTTTTTTGGGAATTATTATGAATATTGGAGAGATCTCATGAAGACATTTATTATCAATACTGGAGTAGACAATTTTTTTATTCTTACTGGAAGATATAAAATCCCTGATAAAGAAGTTAGTCCCTTCACCAACCAATAAAAGCATGAATATCAACTGAATTATAAGGTATGCAGTACATTGATTTGTTTCATGACTAGAAATATATATATCCAAATTTCATTTTTTAAAGCAACAAATTGTATATGGGAGAAACTTGAAGTTACACACTATGGAACTTTCAAAGTTATTAAAACCAGAAGATCCATGCTTAGAGATGAATACCATGGTCTTCTTCTTTCCTTATGGAGAACCCATATGTAAGGTACAACCGAGATTCATGACTATCGTTAATAGTTTACAATCCATGGGTGAGAAAGGATTATATGGGGAAGCTCTTGTGGCAAAGATCATAGACATAATTCCGAATGAATGAGAATCTAAGAGAAAAGCTATAGATGAGAATAGAAAGGTTACTCAAATTTCTCTTAATGAACTTTTTTGGAACTCTTCTTCAACATGAGACCAGATTGAAGATAGATTTTAACAATATTAAGAAGAATAATGGGAATGGAATTGTTTCTTTTACTACAACATCAAATCGTATAAAATCCAATAATCCTGAGAAAGATACTAGATCTAAATCTAAGAAGGTTGTTATACAACACGAATATAGTGTAAGTGAATCTTCAGAAAATGAACTATCCAATATTGCTCGAAGGATGAACAAGATTGTTGGCCAGAAGAACTTTCAATCCAGATATAAGAAGAAAGAAAAGAAATATAGGAAATATTCAGAATTTAGATGTTATGAATGCAAGAGAGCTATACATATAAGACCTGATTGTCCTATGCTTAAGGGAAAATAAAGAAAGGAAAATGATTTTGAGAGAAACAAAAAGATGTACTACAAAGATAAAACTAAGAATGTTTTGAAAGCTAATGACTGGTGGAGTTCTAGTGGTGGAGACTCTTTCGATGAATCATCAGATTATGAATCTTTTAGACAGAAGAATCCTGGTCTAATAACCATAATACCTATTGAAAATAATTTCTCAATGGATAAGTTACACAATGCCGTATCTATAACCAATGTATCTTTGAATGATAATTATAGTAATGATAAATACTAAGAATATTCAGATGATTAATCTTCTTTTGATGAGGATAATATTTTAACTACCTATGAAGAAGTTTCTATGTTTTCTAAACTTCTTGATAATAAAAATTATAAAGTCAACAAAAAGCATGATAAGGAAAATTATAGGATTTATATACATTCTAAGGAAATATAAGATCTTTCTAAAGATCTTGATTAGAAAACCATTTGATTTTGAAAATATTACAAAAAATCTTGAGGAAGTAAATTCTGAGAAGGATAAACTTTCTAAAGATCTACAAAAATTAATTTCTAAGAAAAATGTTTTCGAGCCTAAGTCTATTTTTAAAGCTAATGTTTTGGAAGATAAGAACTTAGTTAATAGACTGAAGTCCGATTTTTTTTCCTTGAGGAAGTGTTTTTCAAACATTACCTTAGGTAAAAGAAATATTGATAAGATGTAACCTCAAATTCGACCTCTAAGGAATAATTCTGTATTTGGTTATACAAGTTCTAAACCGATTTTTAGTAACAATTATTTTGTTCCTCAAAGTGCTTCTTTATGTACTAAGTGTTAGTGCGGTGGGAATTGGGTAAAAAATTTCATTAAAGAAAACCCAGTCTTTTGGATTTCATAAATTTTATTTATCAAAGAAAGTGTGGGTGCCTAAAATTTTGCATTCTGAAATATCCAGATCCAATAAATTTGGGTTCTGAAAGTCTAATTTTTTTAAGATAGTAAATGGAATTTCCAACAGAAATACATGGTACATGGATAGTGGTTGTTCTCGGCATATGACTGGAAACAAAAACTACTTTTAAAATATTATTAAGATAAAAGTAGGAAAAATAAATTTTAGAGATAATGCTAAGGGAGAAATTATTGGTATAGGTAACATCGTTCTTCTTGAAAACATTGATTTCAAATGTTTTGTTTGTTAAGGGTATTAAGAACAACCTCATTAGCATAAGTAAATTATGTGATGAAGGTTACCTTGTGAATTTTAGGAATAACAAGTGTTTAGTACACAATTCCAAGCAATAATTTATTCTTTCATCCCATAGGCAAGAGAATGTATATACACTAAACATAGAAGATCTTAGGATCCAAGACCTACCTTGCCTTAGTACAATGGATGATCATTCCTGGTTGTGGAATAGAAGGTTAGGACATTGTAACCTTAAGAACCTATGCAAAATCTCAAAGAAATGATTATTTAAGTATCTACCAGAACTTATATTTGATTATTCAAAAGTTTGTGATCCTTTTCAATATGGAAAGAAACATAAATCATGTTTTAAATCAGTCGGTGAAGTATCAACCACTAGTGCATTACAGTTAGTGCATATGGATATTTTTGGACCAACACAAACTAGAATCATTAGAGGAAAATATTATATATTTTTCTTAGTTTATGATTACACTAGATTTATATGGGACTATTTTCTAGAAAATAAATTTGAAGCATTTTCTTATTTTAAAAGTTTTATAGCCCAAGTTAAAAATGATAAAAACCTTCCTTTGAAAACTATTCATAGTGATCATAGAGGAGAATTTCAAAATTCTGATTTTGAAGAATTTATTAGTAGAAAAAGAATTAGTCATAACTTATCAGCACCTTGAACACCTCAACAGAATGGTGTTGTTGAAAGAAGAAATAGAATTCTTCAAGAGATACCTAAAACCATGTTGAGTGAGTATTATGTAGCCAAACTTTTTCGGGCTGAAGCTATATGTACTTCTTGTTATACTATAAATCATGTTTTGATTAGACCTTTTATTAACAAAACTCTTTATGAGTTATATAATGGTAGAAAACCTAGACCTTACTACTTTATGGTTTCTTATTGCAATGTATTCATTCTGAATACTAAAGATAATTTACACAAATTTTCACCAAAATCTGATGAAAGAAGATTCTTAGGTTATTCCACAACTTATAAGGTTTATATAGTTTTCAATAAAAACACTTGTACTGTTGAGAAAATATTACATGTTAAATTTGATGAAATTGACACCTTCATTTTCAAACAATCCCAACCTACATCTTCAGATGTGTTTTCAAAAACTAATTATCAACCTTTGTTAGAAAATCCTTCTGATAAAGAAAATTTCCAAGAATATGTTTCTGAAGCATTCCCCCCAGAATACTTCCTACCCTATGTTTATGAATAGGTTTTACAAAACCCAAATCAGTTGTTTCTAAAAATCATCTTAGTGATAGTATCATTGGTGATGTTAATCAACCTGTAAGGACTAGAAGTTCCTTAAGGAATGAAGTAGAAAATCTATCATTTCATTCCCAATTAGAACCACAAAGCACTAATGAAGCTTTAGGTGATGATCATTGGATATAATCTATGCAAGATGAGCTAAATGAATTCGAAAGGAATAATGTCTGGACCTTAGTTGAAAGACCTAAGGAAACTTCTGTTATTGGTGTAAAATGGGTCTTTAGAAAGAAGTGTGATGAAAATGGAATCATAGTAAGAAATAAAGCTAGATTTTTTTTCTAAAGGCTATAATCAACAAGAATGAATAGAATATGAAGAAACATATACTCTAGTATCTATACCTGAATCTATTCGTATTTTAATTCCCTTTACAGCAGTCTTCAATTTCATACTTTTTCAAATGGATGTGAAATGTTCTTTCCTTAATGGTTATGTTCAAGAAGATGTTTTTTTGAACAGCCTCCTGGTTTTAATGATACAAAACATACTTAACATGTTTATAAACTTACCAAATCTTTGTATGGACTTAATTAAGCCCCTGGATATTGGTATGATAGACTTAAAAGACTTTTTCTTAAAAATAATTACATTATGGGAGATGCAGATCCAACCATTTTTATAAATAAAGATAAGAGAAATGTTTTGATTGTTAAAATTTATGTTGATGACATTATATTTGGTTAAACTCAGTAATCTTTAACTGATTCCTTTGCAGATCTAATGAAATATGAGTTTGAAATGTGTATGATGGGTGAGTTAACATTTTTACTTGAGTTTCAAATTTTTCAAAAACCAGAAGAAATCTATATATCCCAACATAAGTATATTAAATATCCTCTTAAAAAGTATGTGTATGACAATACTAAGAGTATTAGTACTCCCATTGGTACATAAAATACACTTGATCTTGATCAAGCTGGGAAACTAGTAGATCTAACATCTTTTAGAGGTATTATAGGATGTTTACTTTACTTGATATATATTCTTCCAGACATAATGTTTTCAGTATGCTTATGTTCAATTTATCAATCCAATCCAAAGGAATCTCATTTAAAGGCAGTGAAAATAATTTTTCGCTACTTAATGGGAACCATGGATTTAGGACTCTTTTATACATATGGAAATGATTTTGTTTTAAAAAGTTTTCTGGATGCTGATTTTGGTGGATGTAGAATGGATAGAAAGAGTACATCAAGAACTTTTCATTTCATAGGAGATTCATTAGTTTCATGGTCTTGAAAAAAGCAACACGCGGTATCACTTTCCACTGCAAAAGCTAAATATGAAGCAGCTGGAAGTTGTTGTGCTCAAGTGTTGTGGATGCAACACACACTCACAGACTATGGTATGATTTTTACCAGAACACAAATTTTGTGTGATAATACTAGTCCCATTAATTTAATAAAAATCCCTACACATCAGTCTTGTGCAAAACACATATATATTAGGCATCACCTTCTTAGAGATCACAAAAAAATGAGATTTCACTCTTCAATTTATCAGACCGGAAGATCAAATTGTTCATATTTTCACAAAATAATTACCCTCCGATAGATTTTAATACATTAAACAAAATTTAGGAATTATAACCGTAAGGTAATAATATTTATTAACATTATTATAAAATCAATCTCCTTACAATAATAAACTCCTTTTCATAGGGGGAGTACATTTTCTTGTTTGATAGATCAAAAATTTTCATAATGAAGTTTTTCAAATTTTTTGTAAAGAAGTTTTTCATTTTTTTCGTAATGAATTTTTTCAAATTTTTTCTATTGATGTTTTTCAACTTTTTTGTAATGGATATTTCTATACTGAAAATTTTCCGTAATGAAGATTTTCGTTTTCAAATATTTTTCGTAATCAAAATTTTTCAGAATCTAAAGATCTTCAAGAAATTTTTTTCCCCAATACGAATAATTTTCCTAGAAATCTGAAAGGTATGTTTCCTTTCTTGAGTTTTTTTAATCATCATTTACATGCTGGTATTTTCATTTGTTTTAAAAAATGTTAGATTATCTTTTCCTTAAATTTGAATGTTTTTTCTTAAAATCCTCAAAAGATTAGATTCTATCATGTTTTCCTTGTAGCTATCATATCAACCATTAGATCTGATCAGATGTATTTTCATCCATTGGATTGAGTTTGGAAGATGAATCTTAACTTCCAACACCTATATATAGGTCCCTCGAAGGGTTGTCCCACATCGATCTCAAGCTCTCGCGTGCTGAAATTTTGACCCTGTGCATAAGACCATTCCGAATATCTCAGAGTTCTCTCAATTCAAAATTTCTGTAGAAGAATCCTCTCAAAAATATTTTTCTATTGGAAAGCCTATTTCAGAGTGAAAAATATATAGAGAAAGGTTGGGGCATCTGGACTTCTTTTCTATGTATGATTCTATAATTTTGAAGAACATCAAATTGAATGGATAGGAGAGTGTTTGCATATCCAAGACAGGGGCTCCAGACTTAGTGTATTCAAATTTTCTTGTTCAGTTTAATGAATCGGTTAGTTTTTTCAAGGAAGACAGAAAGGAGAAGTTTTCCTTCAAAAGATATGAAAAGACTTATGCTCTTTCATACATTAAGGCAGCTAGTTTGATTAGAGTTCCGTATAAAGGTGAAGCTGAAATTTGTTCTCATAAGTTTTCGGATGTTCAAAGAAGCTTTGTAAAGGTGAAAGCTATGGAGTGCCTAGATCTTTCTGATGTCAAGACTCCCAAGATTTCTCACATGTCTACAAATAATTAGATCCTTGAATTTTGGGTTCAAGGATTTATCATTCCAAGAAAAGGTGACATGGACACATTGAAAAAAAGTGACATGTACATCCTAGATTTTATAGTGAACCTAAGGAAGTTAAATTTGGTTAAGCATATTTTCATTATGATTAAGAATATTAAGAATGGAAACTGGAAGTCTCAGATGATCATGTACCTGGCTATTATATCGAAGTTAATTGTTCGGTGTCTAGAATCTTTTAAAATCCCTTGCAGCTTAAAGCCCAGGAACTGTAAATTTATGCTAGTAATTGAAGATACTTTGAAGAGGATGAAAATTGGTTTTCTACAATAACTCTAGATAATTTTATGACCTACCAATGGAAGAAGCAGAAGTTTTCCCAAAGAAACAAGAAGTGTATGAACCATCAAGTAAGGGAGGAAAGAAGAAGATGTTGAAGGATGTAGAAGAGGAAGAGAGAACCCCAAAAGCTAAGGATGCCCAATCTGCACCTCCAAAACCTAAGAAACAAAATGCTTATCTGGATGTGGTTGTAGAAAAATGGAGGGAATACATGGAAAAATGAAAACATGGAAGCCACGGTTTGTCTTGATCCTGCTGAAGCAAAGGCTTTGAAAGAGAAGATAGCTGATGAGCTTGATAATCTAGATAAAGAAAAAAAAGTTAAAGAAGAAGATGATTGAAGCTGGTTTAGTGCAATCCTTTCTAAGGGATACTGAGAAAGAATCAAAGAGTATCGAAGTACCAAAATCTTTCTTGGTAGAACCCTTACCTAAAACACCTAGAAAGAATTATGTGACTCAGGGAAAAGTCAAAGAAAAATTTGTTGAAGTAGAAAAAGTCATGGAATAAGTGAAAGAAGAAGAAAGCAGTAGCGATACTGAAGAAATGATAAATCAAGTTGAAGACTTTCATGAGAAGGAAAGTCTATCTGAGAAATTGTCAATTAAAACTTCAGAAGAAAAATCTTCAAAACATGATACACCTAGGAAAGTTTAGAAAGAAGAGGCTGAGAAAGATGAAGATGAAGTGAACAAGTTGTCTGAGGAAGAAACTTTTAATCATCATTTTATTCATCCTGAAGATGCTTAGGCAGGAGATGAGAAGAAGAAGATAGAGGAAGATAAAGTTGTTCAACTATCTGATAGTGAACACAAATCTCTATATGAGGAATCCATTTAGAGAAGTGGTAAAGTAAAATAGGTGGTAGTTGAGACACCTACCAAAGCTTTTGTAAAGAAGAAGGAAACTGGTGGATCATTGAAGAAGAAGGCAGTTGATTTAGAGAAAGAAGACTCACCTAGAAAAGTATCAGATTCAGAATCATCATCTCTAGGACATGATTTCATTGTCATGTATTTGAAGAAGCTGGTTGGCACCATTCTAATTTTCCCAATCATAGACTCGAGATAACAAATGATCCAACACACATTGAATCAGAAAGAAGATTCAGTATCCATGGTGATGGATAAATGTGTAAATCTTTAGGATGACTTCAAGACTTTTTTCATTAACTATGAATCCCACAAGAGATCCTACAAGAAGATGACGACTTAGTCTAAGAAAACTATAAAATATATGTGGATTCTTTATGAGTTTCAAGAAAGTGTAAAGGATTATTTTGACATTGAGTATGGGAAAATCAAGGATCTCACAAGTAGCTTTGAGGAAAAGATAACTATTGAGAAAAATTCTCATATTCAAGAAGTAAAGGATTTAAATTGAAAGTTATATTCAGTAGCTCAATGCTGGAAGAGAAAAAGGGATATTCGGATTGAGATTAAAAAAAATCTTGTCAAGAAGGAAGAAGTCCTGAAGGCTCAGGTAGAGGCTCTAAAGGTTCGGGATGATAAAATCAAATATTTAGAGAAGAAAGTTAAGGATGAGGATCAGCTTCATAAGAAAGCAGAATAAGATCATAAAGAGCTCAAAAAGCTAAAGACTATAGTCATGAAGTTGATGCCGAAGGAAAAGGAAGGATAAATGTATTCGAATACGATCTTTTTTTGTACTTTTCTTCCTTTTACAAATTTTTTATAAACAATGAAATTTTTGGTTGCCTGTATTTTGGATTTGTTATACTAATCTTTAAGGTACCATAATTTCTTTTCCATTCCCTCAAATGCTTTTTTAATATCACAAAGGTGGAGAAGGGAAAAGGAATACTATGTAAAGAAAAAATATCCCTAATTAAGGGAGAGTTTATCTAAGGGGGAGTTTGCATTATAGAGATTCTCATACTCAAGATAATGAAAAATCTCATTGCAGAAATCTAGAATACGATCCATAGTGTTCCAAAGTCTAAGGGGGAGTTAGTCGTATTCATCGTTTCCCATAAGATAAAGGAGATAAGTTTTATTTTCAAAGTCTAGGAAAATATTTTCATTTCCTTATTTTCTTTTTCGTAAGGATGTTTTTGCTTTCCAAAAAGGGTTAGATTGTTGAGTAAAAAATAATTCCTTCTAAATTTTTCATTCTTTCATGTTTGGGGATATTTTTGAGTCAATAAATTTTCATTATGACTTTACCAATCCTCATTTTTTAAAAATCAAAAACACCTTACCTCATGGAAAATTTCATTTTACCATATGTTTTACTTTCATAAGGAAAATTTTACTTCCCCAAGGAAATTTATCCTTACCATGTTTTTTATTATTCATTATATTTTTTAAGTGTAAAATCCGGTTTCATATCTAAAACCTCAGAATCATATAATAATTAGATAAAGAGTATTATTTTTTCATGATATGAATTCCGACTATGAGTTCTTTTAATTCAGACTCCGAAATCTTATGAGTTCTAATGCCGAGTTCTCTAAATTTAGAGTCTGAACTCTTATGAGTTCTGACTCCAAGTTCTCTGAATTCCGACTCCAAACTCTTATGAGTTCTGACTCTGAGTTCACAGAGTTCAGACTTCGATATCTTATGAGTTCTTACTCTGAGTTCTCCGAAATCAGACTGCAAACTTTATGAGTTCAGACTCTGAATTTGAATGAATTCTGACTCAGAACATTGTATGTTCTGACTCTGAATTCTCATGAACTATAACTCCGAACATTGTAAGTTCATGTTCCAAATTCTTATGAATCCAGATTCTGAATTTCCTTGAAATTTAGACTCTGGAATTCTATATAGTTCAGGTTCTAAATTCCTTATAAAATAGAATCATAATATCCTTGTATTGTAGACACTGAATATGTTTTTGGTTAGACTCCAAACTTTTATTTTCTTACATTCTGAATATTTGATTTTGGTTATGTAACCATATTTTTTCTTACAATTGTTTTAGTTATAAAATGATGTCATGTATTTAGTTTCTAACTAATCGTTGTTTGAGTGACACGTGTATAGGTCCCTCCAAAATTCAAGGAAAAATATGACCGTTGGAGGAGGGAGATGACCGTTGGAGATGTGCCAATAAATAGGATCTCATTTTAAAGAGATCATAACAAGTTGATCAATCTAGAGATTACACGTTGCTAAAGTGATTTCTAGAGAGGGGGGCATTATTACTTTGTGTGTACTGAACACCTTTTCAAAATTGCTTCGTGCGACTCTGAATGTTGTTTAGTACATTCGTGGGCTTCCGGGGATAGGAAGACAGAGGTGCCGACTACCTTGAAGTTGAGGGCTTCTGGGGATAGCAAGACAGACTCAAATATTCATATCTGGGACCTACCATGGTGTGTGTAAGACATACATTCTTTAAAGTATAAATCAAGGGACCTTTATCCATGGTTTTCGGATACCCTTCTCTTTGGATTAAAAGACTTACTACTTGTAACTTGGTTTGTTTCAAGTTTTCCATTGTATTTTTATTGTTGAAGAAAGTATAACAATCCTATACTTCCTTATTATTATATACTCTAATTTAGTAAGATTCTATACTCTTTAAGGTAGAATATTTATCTGTGTAAATATTTGTTAAGTTTCTTTTCTGGAACTATCTTTTCCATAATTACTTTCTCAAAATCATATTTCTGGAATCTAGCATGTTTGTAGAACTAGAGGTATTTTGAATTACCTTTTTTATCCTCATTAAACATAATCATCTTTAAAATTTCCAAAGGAATCTTTTAAAGTATACAATTCACCCCCTCTTGTATTTTGAGCATTATTAGATACATCATTCAGTATTTATATTATTTCGATTCTACCTTTGGTATTATAGAGTATATCATACTCCACATACCATCTCAATAGTAATCATCTTGCTCAAAGGGGGATCATGGAGAGTCATCATCATCATTTTCATAATATGAGGAGAAGCTGAGAGCTTAGCATGAGGTTATAGAGACCCTATGTAGAGAGAAGGAAGATTTTTGTCAGGAACATGAGAAACAATAAGAGGATCTGCATCATGCACATGCATAGGAGATGCAAAAAAGGATGAAGTACATAGGGCATTTGGTGAAGGATATTGGGACGATGATCCCCCCACCACCTCCTCCAGATGACACTCCCCCTACCTAGTGATGTATATATTTTTAGATACATTTATTATATATGAATTTTTTTTCTAAATATTGTTATTAATTTAGATATTTATAGTTTTATATAGATATTTTTAATTTATTATATGATTTTATTATTTTTTTTATAATTATATTTCATATTATTGTGATGTTTTTTATTTATTAGTAGTATTATTAATTTTTTTTGATTTTTTGAATTTTTTATTTTTATAACTATTTGAGGTGGGACACTAATCCCATCACAAATATTATTTGCGATGGGAGACATATCTCCTAAAAATTATTTATATATATAAAACCATAAAATCTATTTGGGACATGGAAAACTTCATCTTAATTTTTTGACTGAATCTCATAAAAAGGTTTTTGCGATGCATTTTTCAAAAATGGGAAATTTTTGATGGGGACCTATCACAAATGACTATTTTAGATAGGACCCCATTACGAATTTACTATCAAAAATAAGTTATTATAACGGCCCATAATTTACATATATATATTAATTAAACATTGAAGAATATTTATTACATATCATAACAAGAACCACTCCAGGACTGTATAGGTTTAGTGTCTTTAGAAAATTGGGAAACATAAACAACTAGTTCATAAAACAGCCACATTGTGTCCCGCTTATTTATTCATAACTAGAATACTTTTTTACATGACTTACTTAATACCTTTATTCATCACATTGGGAAAATAAACATATAAAATGGTGAACTCAAATTCTCAATAAGGGTAAACAAGGGAAATATCAATCATATCATAATCATAAGAACATAACATTTTAAAATCTTATCGTGCATATAAAAGATCATAATATCATGTCATGGGATATATTATAAAAGTGAAATTTAATCCCAATAGTTATAACATAGACATTAAATTTTGTGTAATACACATGTAATCATAGAAAATTATTTCAAATTATTCAAGGCTCATTACGGAGACCATCATCGTAGACAATGTCTGTTACTGAACCGAGTTCACTCCTCGTTCCATCCCTATATTAGTGAACTAGACTTAATTGTCATTATATTCATGTATATCTAATGAGATATAAATCTTTACCCTATGAATTTGAGGAAGATATAATTCCCACCCATATAATAAGGAAACCAATCTTACACATGCCACAAAAAACATAAAAACATTCACTATAGGATAACCCATGGAATAAAATGGGTTTCGTAAACATCAATCCTTCATAATCGATATAAAAGATATCGATTTCGTAAATAACACAAAATAAAATTATAGTAAAAACATGGTCATAAATATTAACCTATTTAATGAGTATCAGCTTAGATGGAAAATAATTTTGGGAAAACACTTGAAATTAATTCTTAAGGAAAATATCTGTTCTTCTTCAAAAATATTTCCTTTCTGAAAATAAAACTCAATTCTAGAAGAAATAATTTTATGCAAAGAAAATCTTGTAATCTTGTACAGAAATCTTCAAGGAAATAAGATATCTAAAAAGAATAAAAATCCATTCATGACATACAAGTTAAAAAAAAAAATTATTGTACTTTTTCTAGAAAAGTGAAAAAATACTTCGTACTGAAAACAACAAAATATTCCATTCATACCGTTTAGTAAAAATTAAAAATGGGTAAAATTTACTTTATAAAATTATATAAGGACATAAATAATATTTTTAAATAAATATTTAGGAAACATGGATGTGGATGATAAATATACCCCATCAAATACTTATGAATAAATAATCTCGGATAAAAATGATATTTGAAAAGTTATCCCATGCCTTAGGTCTGATATCTTTAATATATATCCAAGACTCTTGTATAAAAATTTAAATAATTTTATTTAATTACTCTAGAATCATAATTTTATTTATTATATAATATATGATTATATTGTTATCCATTTTTTTTACTATTTCATTGCCACTCGTTATTCAGATATTGACTGCTTTATATTCTTATGCAATATTTGTCAGATAAGTTCTTGTTCCACTTATTAGGTTATACTTAAATAATATATTAAAATATATTAGTATAATATATATCATATTTATTCACTCAATTCATTTATATAATCATGGTTTATTTATGATCATGTATAATTAACCGCATCGCATCGTGGAGACGGTAGGTTGTACTCACACATAAGGGATGATATCATTCCCAAAGTTATTGAATGGTATTGAAGTGGTTGGTGTATGATATTTTAGAATTATTATCAGATTATAATAATCATATATAGTTATTATTTCCATCATTATACCAAACTATGTAAGGTGGTGGTGAAAAACAGATTAAACCATAGTGTGGAGATGGTAAGTCGTACGTACGCATGTGTGGTGATTTTGTTTTTCGTAGGATGGAGAGAAGGATAAATATGGTTTTTTCATATTTCTAATATCATATAAGTATATTATTGATATTAATGTTATTAACTTATAACTAAAAAAATAATAAAGTGGAAGTAGAAGAATAAAGATGTTTGAAACAATTGGTAGAAGAGATTACCTGTTACTTGACGTGCTTCCTCTAAATCTCTTATTATAGCACTAGAGTTAGACTTTAAAGATTGTCAGAACCTCCAGAATGAAAATAGGGGAGTTGAGATGGGAAAATTGAAGTTTATGGATAAGATTTAAGGCTCAAAATGAAGTGAATATGTGAAGGAGGAGGTTCCTATTTATAATTGAGGTGAGGGGAAATTTTGGAAACTCCATAAATAATAATTTATAATAAAATAAAACCATAAAAAACCTAAAAAATGTCCCAATTTTAAAGATTATACGAGATAGGGTGGTAATAGTATCAACCAATAAATTTTAAACATGTTATTTTGTCAATATAACCCATATATTTTTAGTTGACACATAGTCATTCTATATAATTTTAATTGTGGTAATAAAGTTATAAATATTTAATGGTAATAAAAGTTTACATATATATTGTTAACTAACCATAAATGGATACTTTATGACATTATATAACTTATAATTATCACTCTATAATTTTTATTTTATTTTTATTTTTAAATAATTTAATAAATTGTTATTTTTCTAAAATATCAATAGTGTCAATTTTGACACCATTAATTTATTTGACTATAAAAAAACTCCACAAAAAAGATAAATTCTAAAAAAATATTCAATACACTCCTAACATGTCAAAGTAACCTATAAAATTCTTGTATCACATTAATTAGTTCATATGATATTTATTTTAATATTTTTTAAAATAATTTATTCGATATTTCTATTAATAAAATAATTTTTACATCTCTATTTTGTCATCATTAATAGTAATTTTTTAATCTCTAAAAATTATAAATAAATTATTATGATGTAGGTAAATCTTTTATATTTCTAAATACTATATATAGTAGATATTATCTCTGATTTATCCATATATTAAAATTATTATACCTATAGAAAATTATATGGTGACATTTTGTCACATTCCTTAATTTTTATTACATTCCTATCATATTCAAAGGTAAGTGGCCATCAAGTGATTCCATTTTGAACAATAGATGATATGGGTAGAATTTATTCATCCAATAATATATTTACTGGTTTTAAGATAATTTTATAATATAAGTTTTACTTTTAATTACTTGATTTACCAATAACCATGGTAATAAAAATAATTACCAAAGTTATTATAAAAAATACACAAAAATAAAAGTTTCCTATTAACATAATTTGTATCTACTGATCTCAAATAAGGAGTGAATTTTTAAAAATTCAAAATTTTTAGTAATTAATTTAAAATTAATCCAATTGTTGGGATGAGATAATGGGGTTTTTTAAACAAAAAGTTAAAACATTGCGAAAGATTAAAAGGTTTTTACCTATAAATTCAATGTAAAATTAATGATAATGACATAAATTATTTTTAATGACAAAAATATATTCTATTTATACTTTAAAATCATTAAATATGATAATTTAACCATAAAAAATTTCTCGATTAAAAAAGTTTTTTTCAATGAAAATTTAGTGTATTTTTACTACTCATCAAAACATGAATGTTATTAGAAATTTATCCGAAATTTATCCAAAGTAAATTTTTATATGATACTTCAAAATAAAATGTTTATTTTTTCATATAAAAATTATTAATGTGTCAATATCTTAATTTAAAAATGTTTTACCATCCAAAGGTGTAAAATTAAACTTAAAAAATAGATTTTTTTACATCAAATAGGGTTTTATTCATAACCTTTGAATAAAATATCCATTGGATGAATATAAAAAAATATTTTATTAAGTATATAACTCATATATGTCTCATAAATTTCATTTCCAAAATTAATATAAATATCAAAATGATTTATATTTTTTATAAATAATTGATAGCCAAAGAATTCACAATACTTTTTCATAAGTTAGTTATATTTAATCCCTATATCCTAATGAATAGGATATAATGGTAATTTTATAATAAGGGAATATTTTGGTTCGTTTAAACTCATGACTATGTGAAACGTATTCTATTGAATAATATAACTTATTTAATGAAAATATTTCATAAAAACATCAGTGTGTTACATTTTACACCCCTTAAAATGAATATTTCCCTCAAAATTTGTCATATGGGAACAAATAGATAAGGATACCTCTCCCTCATCATATCCTCAAGTTCCCATGTAGCTTCTTCAAATGGGTGTTTCCTTTATAAAACTTTTACCATGTGAGTGGTCTTGTTTTGTATAAATTTTTATCTACGATCCATAATCTCTATCGGTTGTTCTTCATAAAAACGATGTTGCTCCAGTGATAAAACTTCTAAGCTTAGTACAAGTGAAGGATCAGGTATGTAATTTCTCATGATACATACAAGGAAGGAATCATGAATTTGAGATAGATTCGGTGGAATTTCCAATTAGTAACCTACCTTCCCATCAAAATACACAATTTCAAAAGGACCAATATACCTATGTCTCACCTTTCAGTCTTTCCAAATCTATTTACTATGTTGCTGGGAGATATTCGTAGAAAAAACTTATCACCCACTTCAAACTCTAGGTCTTTACATTATTTGTTAGAAAAACATTTTTTGTCGACTCTGATCTACTCTTATGTGTTGTTGAATAGATCTGAAATTTTTTTCCATTTCATCTACAAGATCTGGTCCTAATAGTTTTATTTCCCCAACTTCGTCCCAAAAAGTTGGAGTTATGCACTTCTTTCCATAGAGGGCTTCATAAGGATCTATCTGAATGCTGGATTGAAAGATGTTATTGTAAGAAAATTCCACCTATGGTAGGTGTTGATCCCAACCACATTTTAAATTCATGGAGAAATATCTCAACATGTCTTCAGAGTTTGAATTTTCCTCTAAGACTAACCATCTGCCTATGGATCTTAAGTAGTGCTGAAAACCAACTATGTATCTAGAGAATACTGAATAATTTTCCAGAACATCAAGATAATACTTTAATCACAATCATATATAATACAAATTAGTTTTATAATAAATCTTACCACTTTCATTACCTATATCTTGGCAATATGATCAAGATATAAATCCTCTCTAATAGAAATGAAGTGTGCTTACTTTGTAAGGCGATCCAATATTACCCAGATATAATTATTTCCTTTGGGTGTTTTGGGAATTCCAATGACAAATTCTATAGTGATGTTTTCCCATTTCCATTATGGTTTGGGTAATGGTTGCAACATCCCCTTATAATTGTATCTCTCAACCTTAACTTGCAGAAAAACCAAGCATCGAGAGATATATTCTACGACATCTCTTTTCATGATATCCCACTAGAAGTAGTCTTTTAGTTCCCTATACATCTTTGTGCTTCCATGGGGAATAGATAATGATGAACTATGAGTCTCATCCAATATCTCCTTCTTTAATTTTGGTATGGGAGGAATACAAACCATGGACCTTATTATTTCATCGCAATCAGAGTTGAATTTAGGAACATTTCTCGACTTCTTTTGTAACTATATATCTTCCTTCTGCACCTACTTAATCTTCACTTGTATATATGGTTGAACATTCACTTGAGAAAGATAAGATTTCTCCCCTTCCATTACAATTTCTAGATCCATACCTTCAAAATCCATAAATTTTGGATCTTTCGTGATCCTTATCATGGATAAACTAGAACGGTCTTTTCCAATCAATTTATATGAAACCTTTTTCACCTTCCAAGGGTGTTAATATATTAAGTAGTCGTAATATTTAATAAACCCCAACCATCTTCTGTGGTGCATATTCAGTTCTTTTTGTGTGAAAATTGTAACACCCCGACCCAGTCACCCAGAGTCGGTTCTTTATTACATAACATATGCATGATATAAGGAATCATATCCTGAAAGACCGATTATTTTAGCAGCCTTGGAAGTACTAGATACAATCATAAGTTTTACATTTCATCATGAAATAAAAACATCAACAAAATTTTTTCCCCTTTATAACACACTTATATCCTTATCCTATCCCTATATGTCAACCTTAAAATACTTCTTCACATCATGGAAAAATAAAACATAGAAAGGGGTGATCTCAGATGCTCAGAAAGGATAAAAATATAGCGAAAACATTCTTAAATAATCATAAACATTTAAATCAAAGTATTAGAATAAATCAAAATCCTTTTAAACATAAAAATCAGCATTATATGGAAAAGATAAAATAAAATAACTCGATTTTATTATTCGCATGGATATTCTATTAGTCAAATAATCGCATGCAATATCAATAGCCACTTTCATAATGATGGAATGCAAAATGCCAGACTTCATAACCACATAGTCAAAGCCTTGTGCCAAGACTACGAATAAGATTTTGTCAAGGCCTTATTCCAATACACTACTTTGTCTCATGAGACCTAATTAGGCACTGAGAAGTAATAGTGGGCCCCACCTGTAACATACTAAGTCCAATTCATTCCTCATATGAAAAGGATTAAACATCACATAAACATTCGTATTAAAACTAGCATACGAAATGTATATAATTTATCCATAAACCATGAATAGTGTAAAAATAACACATCCATAGTCCAAAATATCACAAAACCTTCATTACAATATGGATGTTTTTTATCCTAATAAATCAACTTCAAACAAGCTTAAAATCCATCAAAGGAAGTTGACATAGATGAAATCAAAACTTTTTTAGAGAAATATATCCTTCAATTTTGAAATCATTTAAATGTCATATAATTATAAAAGAAAACATTTATTTTGAAAATATTATTATATGTTTGTATGGTAATCTTTGAAGATGCTATAATGGCGGAAAATAGCCACACCCGCCTTATAAGTAAAAAAAAGACATTCTTACCTTAATTTTATTGAAAATGTCAAAAAGTACCTTGTTTGGAAAATGATGGAAAGAATTATTTCAAAACATATATGGTCAAATAAGGGTATAAAAGAATTTAAAATATAGTATATTAATTAGTAAAAATGGTTTGAATTGCATTTTAATCAAAACGTGGATGTGGATGATAAAGATGTCTCAGTAGATACGTAAAAACAACCTCGGATAATAAAGAGATTGTGAAATTATCCCTTACCTTGTAATTTTCCTTAGTAAATGGTTTTTTAACCTCATTTATAATAGTTAAAATATTTTTATTAAATTATACAAGAACTATATACATAAATATGATATCATATATGATCTTCTAAAATTGTTTTGTTAATAATATTTTAGTAGTATCCTCGTTTTGGGTGTTAACTGACATATTCTCCTTTATAATATTTTTTATGTTAGCCATGTTTTTTATGAATATGATGTATTTGATTCAAATGAATAATTATATTATGTTATTAAACATTATTTTTAATCATCAAATGAAATTTATTCATGAATGGGTATGATGGTGAAATGAATCTCATCACGTTAGTGGAGACGGTAATCTGTACGTACGCACGAGCGACAATATAATTGATGGTAAAATCGTATGTAATTGGATGGTATAACATATATAGAGAATCATTAACATGTTATATTTATTATTTAAATTAGTTATACTCATTATTATACGAATCCAAATAATGAAGTGTTTGAATAACAAACTACACCACAACGTGGAGATGGTAAGTCGTACGTACGCACGTATGGTGAATTTGTCATTTATATGATGGATAGAATAATGAATATGGCTGTAAAATTTTTATAATAACATCAAAGTATATAAAAGATACTGGAGTTAATATTTTAGAATGGAAACAACAAAGAAACTGGAAGAGGAAGAAGAAAAGAACTTGAAAACGGTGGGGAAATATTTACCTCTTCTTTGGGTTTTTCTATTTTATTTGATCAAAAGGGATCCTTAGTCTAGCTTTATGACCAAAGGAAGACCTCTAGGATTAAGGGAGTAATTTTGGGAGGATATATGTTCATGTGTTTGTCAATACAAAAGGCTTTGGAGGTGTGAAATTTAGATAAGGGGAAGTGGCCTTTTATAAGATAGGTGAGGGTCACTTTAGGGAAATCTGGAAATATTATTTAGTAATAAAATAATTTTCGGTTTCTAATGGCTCCAAAATGAATTATTTAGAATCTAAGGTGGGGATGGTTATAAAACCTCTCAACAAATATATTTTAGATAGGATTATGTCATCAAATTAACCTTCTCTATTAGATTTAACTCTTAGATAAATATTTTGACATTTACCATGTCTCTTTGTATTTTTATATTATATGGTTAATAAACATAATATAACAAGCCAAAAGAACCCCATGTGGATTATTATTAATATATATATATACATATTTTATTTCATATGGCTGAACATTATATTTTTAGGAATATTATATCAATTAATAACATAGCATTTGTTTTAAAAAACTCAATTATGTCAATTTTGACACTATTTAGTATTTGATTTTTTGGAAAGCCATAAAACTTTATTACTTCGAATAAAATTTATTTTACCAACCCTATCATGTCATATTAACCTATAATATTAGTGTAATTTATCATAAGTCTCAATTTACATTTATTTGGATATTTATAATATGAATTATTTTAATATTTCATTATTAAGGTAATTACTTAATCATCTTTGTGTCATAAATAAATTAAATTATTTGATGTCTAAAAATTATAAATAAAATACCATTATGTATAAAATCAATTTATATTTCATTTTAATTTTTCTAGTCAAATATATCAATTATATAACCTCATATAAAATTGTTTTACTAAAAGATACATGATTTTGATATTTTTGTCTTTACTTTAGATTAATTAATATAAAATGTCATTATCACTCCCATGTGTCTTCATGGGGTCCCAAAATAGACCCAATGATGCCCATGGTCGGACATGTACCAACCTATAGGAATATGACACATGTCAGTGTAATTTAATATTATTATAAAATTATTATTTACCCTTATTTACAGGATTTACCCTTTAACCATGATAAATAAAATAACTACTGAAGTAATTATTCATAATGTCTAAAAATAAAAGATACTTATTTACACAATTTGGACCTCCAGATTAAAAATATGGAATCCTTTTTTCCAAATTCAAAATAAATAAGTGTCAGAAAGTAATTTTAAATTAATTCCAATTGTCAAAACAAAAAGAGTGTTTTTAAAAAATAATTACTATCAAAAGATCGACACTTGTTTATAATCAGTTTAAATGTTAAATTACACATAATGACCTAAATTATATTAAATGATAAAAATATAATCTAATGATACTTTAAACCACTCAAATTTATAATTTAACACTATAAATTATTTTGATTAAAAAAGTTGTTTTTAATTAAAATTTAGTACTATTCATCAAAAATTGAATGTTTTTAGAGAAGTACCAAAAATTCACCCTAAGCTGATGTCTATATTTTGAATTCAAAAATGAAGTCCATTTTAAAAATTAAAATTTATAATATTTCAAAAAGTGCGTATTACTATTCATAACGAATATTTTGATTGGTCACGGTGTGTTACAATCTCAAAGTTGTGTACAATGAAAGCTATTGCATTATTCCAATGGAAACATATCATAGAAGAATGGGGTGTTACATTATTCCCTCATTCAAATAATTTCATCCTCCATCGTACAGTTTCTCCATAGAATTTTTACCAGACAGGTTGTACAGTTTCTCAATACTTGTTCTCTAGTATGAAGAATCCTAACATGCTCTTCAAAATAAGACAAATCAGGTTCCAGTTCAATTTCCTCATAGGTGAGTACATGCGTTGGGTCAGGCATGTATTTTCTCAACAACGATAGGTAGAACACATCATGAGCTCTGGGGAGACTAAGGGAATTTCCAAACAGTAAGCTACAACCCCAATTCATTCTAGAATATTGAAAGGTTTGATGTACTTGGGACTCAATTTACCCTACTTACCGAAACATATAACACCCTTCCATGGAGATACCTTCAAGAAAACATGGTATCCTACTTGAAATTTCAAATCCTTCCTTCGGTTATCGGCATAACTCTCTACCAAATTTGAACTTCTTTGATGTGGGTTTGGATAACCTTTACCTTTTCCATTATTTCCTCAACAAGTTATGGGCATACAAGTTTTCTTTCACCAACATCATCCCAACAAGTTGGTTTGCGACATCTCTTACCATGTAACGCTTCATATGGTGCCATATGAATACATTAATGAAAGCTATTATTATAGGAAAATTTTAACCTAGGTAAATATTGATCCCATGTACCATGAAAGTCAAGTGAGAATGATATCAACATGTGTTATAAGGTTTTAATAGTCTGTTCTAATTGTCCATAGGTTTGATGGTGGAAGGTAGTGCTCAAAAGTAGTTCAGTATCTAGGTCTTTCGGAATACTTTTCTCGAATCTTGATGTAAAACGGGGGTCATGATCAGAAACAATCGATAGGGTTACTCCATGAAGTCATAAAACTTCATTAATATATTGTCTTACCATAATTTCAAGTGGTAAATATTCTTATATTTAAATAAAATATGCTAACATGGTAAGACGATCAACAATGACCCAAATTGAATCATTCCTTCTTGGAGTCTTTGGTAGCCCCATGACAAAGTCCATCGTAATATTATCCCATTTCCCCTTAGGTATGGGAAGAGGTTTCATGACTGCTTCAGACTATTGACTTCCATCTTTCACTTGTTGACAAACTATACATCTTGACACAAAATCAGCAATCCCCCTCTTCATGTTGTCCCACTAGAAATGTTACTTCAAATCTCTATACATCATAGTTCTACCAGGGTGTAGAGAGAAATCGGAGCTATGAGAATCATCTAAAAATTCCCTTTTTTGATCCGGTATATCGGAAACACAACGTCTCTTCCCAAATTTCAAAATCCCATCTTCATATATGAAGTCACTAAATCTACTATCATTCGCATCTTTAATCATCTTTTGAAATTCCTTATCATCAGTCTGAGAACTCTTCATCCTTTCTTGTAAAGATGGTTTGGAAACCATTTAAAAAAGTATTGATGTTTCACCTTCCATGGTTATTACCATATCCATCTTTACTTGATCCATGTATATCAGATCCTTTTCAAATCTCATCTTGTTCAAAACTCCATGATCCTTTCTTCTCAATGCATCTTTCACCTTATTTTCCTTCCTCAGGTGGTAGTGTATATTGAAATAATAATCCTTGAGTATTTAAATCCATCACCTTTGCCACATGATGAGTTCTTTTTGTGAGAAAATATATTCAAACTCTTGTGATCAGTATAAATATCACATTTTTCACCATAGAGATAGTGTCTCCATATCTTCATATAAAAGATAACAGCTTCTAACTCAAGATTATGAGTAGGATAGTTTTACTCATGAATTTTTAGCTTTTGTGATGCATATGAAATAACTCTATCAATCTTAATAAGGAAACTACCTAGTACTTTCTCTGAAGAATCACTATAAATAACAAACCCTTCTTTCCCCAAAGGTAGATTCAAGATATGAGCATTAACTAATCTTATCATCAGTTCTTCAAAAAATTCTTCACACTATTTTTTCCTAACAAATTTAACCCCTTTATTTGTGATCTTGGTTAATGGTTTATCCAACCAGGAATAATTCTAAATGAAACGTCGATAATAACTTGCTAAACCAATAAAAATTCATACCTTAGTTATACTTGTCGGTGCTGGCCATTATTGGATAGCCTTGGTCTTTGAAATATTAATAGATATTTAATCCTTAGAGACAATATGGCCAAGAAAATAATTCTATTGAATCCATAATTCACACTTGCTAAATATCCCATATAATTCATTTCTTTTAAGAGTCTTTAGAATAATGCGCAAGTGATTTTCATGATCTTCGTAGATTTTGGAGTATACCAAAATATCATCAAAAATTCAACTACAAATTCATCATGATATTCCTTGAAAACTCTATTCATTATATGTAAGAAGATAGAGGGAGCATTTGTCAATCCCAAAGGCATTACTGTAAACTCGTAATGCCTATACCTGGTTCAAAATGTTGTTTTCGTAATGTCTTACTTTTTCACAAAAAATTGATGATATCCAGATCGAAGGTCAATCTTTGAAAAATATTAAGCTCCATGAAGTTGGTCAAATAAATCATCAACGCGATGTAGGGGATACTTGTTATTTATTGTTATAGCATTGATCTCCCTGTATTCAATGCACTACCTCATAGATCTATCTTTCTTCTTAACAAAAAGGAAAGAGGATCCCCATGGAGAAACATTAGGGAGAATAAATCACTTATTACTCAATTCCCCTAGCTATTTATTTAGTTATACTAATTCCACAATGTCAATTCTATAAGGTTTCATCTGTATGGGCCTTTAACCAATAATTAAATCAATTTTAAACTCAATTTATCATTCTAGAGGATGTCTATGTAAATATCATGGAAACACGTCAACATATTCTTGCACAATAGGTACGTCCTCAATTCGAACATTATTTTCCTCACAAATAGTTATTTCATTATATTCCTCCACAATAATTGAATTTAGTAGAGCTACTGGGGGTGGATCTAGATAAGAATTAGGTGGTGACATTTCTTCTCTAAAGATAAGGTAATATTTATCATTATCAAAAATGGTAACCTCCTTCTTCTTACAATAAATTTTCAAATCATGGTCTGAAAGCCAATCCATTCTGAGGATTATATCAAATTAAATCATGGGTATGATGATGAGATCATCAGATAAAGAAAATTTATATGTCATAATGGGAACTGATTCACAAAACATTGTTGTGATGATACTTCCCTTAGGTGTTTTGACTAACCACTCCCTTGTTAATTCAAATTGAAAATATCTAATTTTCCTAGCAATCTGGGAAGATATGAAACAATGCGAGGATTCAGAATCAAATAAAGCATTGGATAAACTTGAGGAAACCATTAAATTTCCTACCACCACATCTTTCGGAGGTTTAACCTCAGCAGTAGTGATTGCATAATCTTGGCCTTTTCTAAGGTAAGCTTCCCTTATGCTTAGGACATTAATTTTCATAAATTCCCATCTCCCTAAAACTATATCATTGAACATTGTTATCTTCTTTCATCCCCATACAATCACTGGAATTATTTCATTTCTGTCCATATTTGCAGCATACTTATTTTTATTTTAGACATGCACCGGGGTGCTTCCTTCCACAATTATCACAGGGTGGGAATTCAACTCTTCCCCTTTTCCCCAAATTTTCATTTCCAGAGTGTTTAGCAGATCTCTTCTTCTTCTTCTTTTCTTTAAAGTCATCATACTTAGAGAATTATTTTTCTCTCTTGATAGCACATGAGACAATATCTTCATATGATAAGAAGAATTATGAGACTAATGATCACTGAAGAAATGGTTTTAACCCATCAAAGAATCGATCAATCTTACTCCTTGGGTTATGAGTATAATCTTCAACATGCCTTAATAACGTTGTAAAGTTAGCCTCATATTTTGAGACATTCTCATCCTCCTTTTTCCTTAGACTCAGAAACGTCCTTTCTATATACGCTCACTTTCCATGAGGAAAGTTTTATTCTATGAAAATACCGTTAAAATCCCTCAATTCCATATTTGACATTTCATCATCTTCATTTGGGTTTTGAATCAATGACCACCATTGATCTGCATCCCCCGTGAGATGATAAACTACCATGAAATTTTTTTACCTTTCGCTACACCCCAAAGCATGAAATATTTTCTCTATGGAATTTATCCATTACTCAAATACTAATGGATTTATACTCCCATATAATGTTGGTGGTTTTTTCCTCATGAAGTGGTCTAACATTGATCTTCTTTGATGTGGAGTAGGGTGCTCCATACGGGTAAGGTTATTATTCATTACCTGTTTGAGTTGTCCCAGTATGGTGATAAGCAGATCAGCACCAGTTGCATCACCAGCTCTGCTATACTTATCTTGAGCAGGAGGTAAATCCCTACATGGATTATGTGAATTGATATGGATTCCATTCCTTCCACTAGGCTCAATTTCTAAATAATGGCATACAATATATTATTTTATGAACATCAATACATAATTTCAAACTTGTAAAACACTTAACATAAATTGAATAGTTTATGGATATAATCCATAATCATAAAAAATGATTTCTATAAGGAAGTATAAACTCATAAACCCTTCATAATGGTTTGTAAATGAAATGAGAATTATCCTAACCATATCCCCCAGGAGTGTCGTAACCAAGAGTGAAGCAAGGTCTATTATCGTGCACTGGTTCCCGTTTGAGTCTAGCTCAAAATAGTGTTTTTGGGTTTTACCCATAGGTACAATTGTAACAGAGCTGCCTCTACCTTCTCATATCTAGACGGAGATGTATTTCTTGAAAACTCACAAAATCTATACAATACCAAAATTCTACGAAGTTCTTATATACTAATCCTCAAAGTCTATCTTATGGTAATGTTCTCTAATAAGAGTTTTTCTAAATCTAACTTCCAAGGTTTGTACTAAAATTCTTTTGATACCAACTATAATGCCCCAACCCTAGTCCCCGAGATTTTGTGCCTTATTACATAATATTGGCATGATATAATGAATCATGTCTGGAAAGACCGATCAGTTTACTGGCTTTAGAAGTACTAGATACATTCATAAGTTTTACATTACATAATGAAATAAAATCATCAACAACATTTTCCCCCTTTTTAACACACATATATCCTTAGACTATCCCTATAGGTCAACCATAAAATACTTCTTCACATCCTGGGAAAAATAAAACATAGAAAGGGGTGAGCTCTGATGCTCAATATGGATAACAATATAGCGGAAACTTTCATAAATAAGAATAAACATTTAAGGAAATTTATTAGACTAAAACAAAAGACTTTTAAACATAAAATTAAGAATAATATGGAAAAGATAAACTCAGATAATTCCATTTACTTATTCGCATGGATATTCTACTAGTCGAATAATCACATGCAATATCAATAGACACTTTCATAATGATGGAATGTATAATGCCAGACTTCATAACCACATAGTCAAGGCCTCATGCCCAGACTACAAATAATATTTTGTTAAGGCCTTGTACCAATACACTAGTTTGTCTCATGAGACCTACTGATGAATTTAAGAGTAAAAGTGGGCTCCATGCATAATTTACTAAGTGTAATGAATTCATCATATGAAAAGGTTTAAACATTACATAAACATTCTTATTAAAACTAGCACATGAAATGTCAATAATTTATCCATAAACCATGAATAGTGTAAAAATAACACATCCATAGTCCAACATATCACATAACATTCAATATAATATGGTAGTTTTTTATCATAATTAGTCAACTTCAAACAAGATTAAAATCCATCAAAGGAAGTTGACATAGATGAAATGAAAAAAAATAGAGACATATCTATTTATATTATAAAATCATTTAAAATAATATAATTATAAAAGAAAAAAATTATTTTAAAAATATTCTTATATTCTTGTAAGGGAATCTTTGACAATGGTATAACAGAGGAAAATAGCCACACCTGCCTTGTAAGTTAAAAAAAGACATTCTTACCTTAATTTTGTTGAAAAGGTCATAAAGTACCTTGTTTGGAAAATGATGGAAAGATTCTTTTAAAAACATATATAGTCAAATAAGTGTATAAACGACTTTAAAAAATATTATATTAAATAGTAAAAATGTTTTGAATTACATTTTAAATAAAACATGGATGTTGATGATAAAGGGGTCCCAGTAGATACTTATGTAAAAACAACCTCGGATAATAAAGAGATTGTGAAATTAACACTTACCTTGTATTTTTCCATAGTCGATGGTATTTTAACCTCATATATAATAGTTATAACATTGTTATTAAACTATAAAAGAAATTTATATATAAATATGATATCATATATGATCTTCTAATGTTGCTTTGTTAATAATATTTTAGTAGTATCATCATTTTGGGTGTAAACTGACTTATTTTCCCTTATATTCTTGGTTAAGTAATCCATGTTTGTTATGAATATGATGTATTTGATTCATATCCATAATTATATTATGTTATTAAAAATTATTTTTAATCATCAAATCAATATTATTCTTGAATGGTTACGATGGTGAAATGAATCTCATCACGTTAGTGGAGACGGTAATCCGTACGTACGCACGAGCGACAATATCATTGATGGTGAAATGGTATGTAATTGGATGGTATATGATATATAAATAATCATTAACATGTTATATTTATTATTTAAATCAGTTATACTAATTATTATACCCATCCATATAATTAAGTGTTTGAATAATAAACTACACCACAATGTGGAGACGGTAAGCTGTACGTACGCACGTATGGTGACTTTGTCATTTATAGGATGGATAGAATAAAGAATATGGTTGTACCATTTTTATAATAAAATAAAATTATATAGAAGATACTGGAGTTATTATTTTGGAATGTAATCAACAATGAAATAGGAAGTGTAAGAAGAAAATAACTTGAAAGAGGTGGTGAAATATTTACCTCTTCATTGGATTATTTCTTTTGATTTGATCAAAAGGGCTCCTTAGGATAGATTTATGAAATAAATAAGGACTCTCTAATTAAGGGAAGAATTTTAGGAGGATATTTGGGTAGGTTTTGGCTGAGCCAAAAGGCATTGGAGGAGTGAAATTAAGAGAAGGGGAAGTGCCCTTTTATAATAGAGGTGAGAGTCACTTTAGGAAAATCTTGAAATATTATTTTATAATAAAATCATTTTCAGTTTCTAGTGGATCCAAAACGAATTATTTATAGGATAAGGTGGGTATTCATCTAAAACTGCTCAAAAATTAGGTTTTTGATAGGTTTAGTTCAGCATATTAACCTTATCTTTTTGATTTAACTCTTAGTTAAATAGTTTCACATTTACTATGTCTCTTTGTATTTTTATATTATATGGTTATTAAACATACTATAACAAGCCAATAAAACCACATGTGGTTCCTTATTAATATATATAACCTTATATAATTATTTTGGGTGAAACTTATATTTTTAGGAATATTATATCAATTAATAATATAACATTTGTTTTAAAAAAACTCAATTATGTCAGTTTTGACACTATTTAGTATTTGATTTTTTAAAAGCCATAAAACTTTATTACTTCAAATAAAATTTATTTGACACACCATAACATGTCATATTAACCTATATAATTATTGTAATTTATCAGAAGTCTCAATTAACATTTATTTGGATATTTATAATATCAATTATTTAAATATTTCATTTTTAAGGTAATTATTGCATCATAATTGTGTCATAAATAAATTAATTTATTTGTTTTTTAAAAATAATAAATAAAATTCCCTTATATAGGAAATAGTTTTATATTTATAATTAATATTTATAGTCTAAGATATCAATTATATTACCCCATATAAAAATGTTTTTCTAAAAGATACATGCTTTTGTTATTTTTGTCTTTACTTTAACTTAATTAATGTGAAATGTCATTATCACTCCCAAGTGGCTCCATGGGGTTCCAAAATAGACCCAAAAATGCCCATGGTCATAAATTTATCAACCAATAGTAACAAGACACATTTTAGGGTAATTTAATTTTATTATAATATTATATTTTACCCTTATTTACCGGATTTACCCTCTAACCATGGTAAATAAAATATTTACCAAAGTAATTATTCATAATATCTAAAAATAAAAGTTACCTATTTACACAATTTGTACTTCATGATTCCAAATATTGAATCCATTTTTTCAAATTCAAAACACATAAGTGGTAGAAATTAATATAAAATTAGTTCATTTTGTGAAACCAAAAAGTGAGTTTTTAATAAATAATAACTATAAAAAGATCGACACTAGTTTATGTTCAGTTTAAATGTAAAATTACACAAAATGACCTAAATTAAATTAATTGATAAAAATATAATCTAATGATAATTTAAAACCACGCAAATGTATAATTTAACACTATAAATTATTTTGATTAAAAAAGTTTTTTTAATTAAAATTTTGAATTATTCATCAAAAATTGAAAGTTTTCAGAAAAGTACCAAAAAATTCACCATAAGCTAATTTCGATATTATGAATTAAAAATTGAATTCAATTTTGAAAAATAAAATTTATAAAATTTCAAAAAGTGGGTATTAATATTCATAACAGCTAGTTTGATTAGTCACAGTGTGTTAGCATCTCGAAGTTGCGTACAATGCAAGTTATTACATTATTCAAAGGGAAGCATACCGTGGAAACATGAGGTGTTAAAAAATATACTTTGAACTTTTATGATTAGTTTAAATATCACACCTTTCACCATAAAGACAATGCCTCTATATCTTTAATGAAAATATTTCTACAGATAACTCTTTAAATCATGAGTTGGGTAATTTTTCTCATGAATTTTCAACTTTCACGAGGCATAATCTATCATCATATCATTTTGCATGAGAACACATCCTAGTCCCTTTTTTGGTGCATCACTATAGATCACAAATCTTTCTCCACTATAAGGTAGTGTGAGAACATGTGCACTGGAAAACCTTCTTTTTAGTTCTTTAAAATTCAAATCACATTCCTCCGTCTAAACGACCATAACTCCTATCCAAGTCAACTTGGAGAGGAGATTAGATAATGATGAAAAATATTTCACAAAACGTCAATTGTATCCATCCATCACAAGAAAAATTCATATCTCAGTCACTATTGTTGGCCTGGACCACCTTTCAAAAACCTATGTTTTTACTGCATCCATAGATATCCCCTCTCTTTTAATTATGTGACCCAAAAATGAACATTTATAAATCCAAAATTCACACTTGGTAAATTTTTCATAAAGATTCTCCTTCATCAAGGTCATCAATACAATTCTCAAGTGATATTCATGTTATTCATTTCTCATTGATTAAACAAGAATATCGTTTATAAAGAATACCACAAAAAGATCAAGATAGTCTCTAAAGACTCTATTAATTAGATCCCTGAAGATAACAGGGGAATAAATAAGACCAAAAGGAATCACTATAGATTCATAGTGTCCATACCATGTACGAAATTCTGTCTTTTGTATATCCTCTTTATTGACCATTAATATATGATATCCTGATTGAAGATCAATCTTAGAAAATTATTGAGCTCTGTATAGTTTTTCAAATAAATCTTGAATGCGGGGAAAAGGATATTTGTTATTGATAGTGAACATGTTATGTTCACAATAATCAATTATGAGTCTCATTGATCCATCTTTATTCGTAACAAACAGAACAAGTGCTCTCCAATGTGACACACTAGGGTGTATGAATCCCATATCACGATTCTCTTGGATTTTATTTTTTCAATTCTTGTTACTCAATTGGGGCCATTCTATAAAGTGTCTTTGAAATAGGCATAGCACCTAGTATGAGTTCTATTGAAAACTCAACTTTAAAATTTGGTGGAAGACCTGGAAATTCCTCTTAAAAGACATTATCAAACTTTTGTAGAATGGGTGTATTCTTAATCATGAGTTTCTCCCCAACAATTTAAGATAACTAACCATAATTTATAAGAATAAAGATTCATAAGATGGAATAAAAAATTACTGGAAGGTTATATTTATCCTTTCATCATTAGATGATCATAGATTGATATGGAATATGATATGTGACTTCCCTTCCTTGAAAATTTATATGATCTCCATATAGAGAAAGCCAATACATTCTATGAATCAAATCAAATTACACTATAGTAAGGATCACAATATTTTCATGAAGAAATTTTCCACAAACTTCAACTAGAGAAGAATTATAAACTTTTGATGTGACTTTTTTTCCATTAGGAGTTTTCATAGCTTACTCAATATCTACTTGTTGAAGTAATATAGTGATACAATTAGAAAATTACTCAAAAATAAAAGATAGGGTGGATTGAGAATCAAATAAAACATTTTCTAATTTAGAGTGGATGGTAAGTGTACCTTTTAACACTTCATTATCATACTCCACATCGCCGAAAGTGATTTCATGTGAATTTATTTTATTCTTTTCCCATAATAGTTAGTTGACATTGATAATCATCAATAACCCTTGGATTAGGTAATTCATTTTCATAATTTTCCATTTCCTTGCTCTTATAACATTGAAGTGTATGAGGTGCATTCTCTGTATCATTTTCTTTGTTCGCATTATTAAATATATTTTTCTCATCACTTCAGCATTCAACTACTCAATGACCCTCTTTTACACACTTAAGATTTACTAGTCTATTTAATACAGTTCCCACCATTTTTATTTCCATATTTTGAGAATAAGGGTAAACTCATATTCTTTTTAGTGTGGTCTTTATATTTTTCTTTGAATTACATTTTCTCTTATTATCAAACCCATATGACTAATGGGTTACTCCAATCTATATCACAACCTTGATTTCACATCGAACAATTTCCTCATTACTATTGACCTCCCTTACGGCTAATGCCCTATGGGGACTTTGTTTTAAGCTACTAATGAATCGATCAATTTTACTCTCAGGTTGGATAATAATTCCAGAAGTGTACCATGAAAGTCCTATAATATTTTCTTTGTATGTAAAAACAGATTCATTATCCTTTTTCTTAAGTTCAAGGAACTCCTTATCTATCATTGTTTAAAGAATATAGGAAAAGTTCTTATTGAAAAATATGTTATTGAACTTATCCAATTTCATGGACTCAATTTCATCTCTTTTACACATATTCTTGATAAGATTACACCATTGATCAATTTCACCTTCGAAATGATATACAACTAAGATGAATTTGTCATGTTCAGAATATTGTAGAACTAAAAATATATTTTTAGTGGTACAGATCCATTTTTCATCCACTAATGGGTCATAAGACCCATTGATATGAATTTGGACGCTACCTCATGAAGGATCCAATATAATGTTTCTCCCTCCTTTACTCATTTAGAATTCCGACATGATTCATAGCTTGAGAAAGTTGTGTTAGCTTGGATATAATATTTTTCATTCCAAATCCCATAAAATTTGGTTTTTCATGGGGACAATAATTTGGTTTCCCATCTCATCCTACATTAACACAGTTTCTTTGGGTTCTAACCAATGACTAAAACCAATAAGCATGGTGTGAGAAACCCTGATCATAATAGGAAAACCACATAATCAAGAATAAAATTTCAATTTAAAAGACATTAGGTTTTATCCAAGGTTATTCATAATAATTTATAAAACACTTGGATTATATCCTATGCATATACATATCCTTAGTATTATTACTAAGGCTTTCTCATCCTAGTTTCCAAAGGATGACTATACCATTTCTCTGATACCAATTACAACAGACCATAATTTACATATAGATATTACTCAAAAATTGTAGAATATTTATTACATAACATAACAAAAACCATGTGAGGATTGTATAGGTTTAGTGTCTTTAGAAATTGGGAAACATAAACAACTAGTTCATAAATCATCTACATTATCTCTCACTTATTTATTCATAACTAGACAAATTTTTGACATATCTTAATTAATAACTTTCTTCATGAACTGGGGAAAAGAAACATATGAATGGGTGAGCTCAAATTCTTAGTAAGGGTAAACAAGGGAAATATCAATCATATCATAATCATAACAACATAACATTTGGAAATCTTATCCTACATAGAAAAGATTATAATTTTATGACATAGGATAAATCATAAAAGTGAAATATAATCACAATTGAAATAACATAAGACATTAAATTTCATGTAATACACACGTAATCATATAAAATAATTTCATATTAGTCAAGTCTCACTGCTGAGACCATCATAGTAGACATATTCTAATACAGAACCGAGTTCACTCCTTATTCCTTCCCTATATTACTGAACTGGATTTACATGTCACTCTAGTCATGTCTATATAATGATATATAAATCTTTACCCAATGCATCGGAGGGAGATATGGGTACCACCCATCTCATAATGAAATCATTATTACGTGTGCCAAGAAATCATAAAAACATTCACCACTTCATGACCTAGGAAATAAAATGGGTTTCTTAAACATAATTCCATCATAATTGATATATAAAAATTATTTTCCTAAATAACACATAATAAAATTATACTAATAACATGGTTAGAAATATAAAACTATTTAAATAGAGTCAACTCAGATGGAAAATAATTTTGAGAAAACACTTGAAATTAATTCCTGAGGAAAATATCATTTCTTCTTCAAAAACATTTTCCTTCCTCAGAATGAAACACAATTTGAGAAGAAATAAGTTTATTTGAATATAAACATGTATTATTCTAGGGGAAGATTCAAGAAAATAAATAATTTTTAAATCATAATTGTTTTTCATGTCGTATATGTTAAAGAAACATTATCTCGTACTTTTCAAGAATAGTCAAAAAGCACTTCGTACCAAAAATGAAAAAAGATTCCATTATTATCATTTATTAAAAGTTCACCAATGGGTAAAATGGAATTTAAAAAATTATGTATGGATATAAATAATATTTTTGAAACTAATATTTAGGAAAAATGGATTTGGATAATAGATATACCTTAGTGAATACTTACGAATAAAAAATCTTAGATAAAAATGAGATTTGAAAAATTATCCCTTACTTTAGGTTTGATATCCTTCCTATGTATCCAAACCTCCTATATAATGATTTAAATAATTTTATTGACTTTATAAAAAATCATAATATTTTTTATGATATCATATATTATTATATTTTCTTCTTTTTTAGTGACATTTCATTGTCACTCGTTATTCAGAAATTGACTCCTTTATGTTCTTATGCCTGATTTTACAGATAACATCATGTTCCAATTCATAGTTTATAGTTAAATAATTTATAGGATTATATTAGTATAATATATATCATATTTATTCATTTATTTAATTTATATAATCATGGTTCAATTAATATCTTGTAGAATTAATAGCATGACATCGTGGAAATGGTAGGCCGTACGTATGCACGAGCGATGATATCATTCCCAAAGTTATTGAATGGTTTTGAAGTTGATGGTGTATGATATTTCAGAATTAGTACCATATTTTAATAACCATATATAGTAATTATTTCCATCATTATACCCATACTATTAAGGTGGTGGCGAAAAACAGATTACACCGTGGTGTGGAGACGGAAAGCGGAACTTACACACACATGATGATATCATCTTTCGTAGGATGGATAGAAGGTGAAATATGGTTTTTTAATATTTATAAAAATATATAAGTATATTAGTGATACTTATTTTATTAATTTATAATGAAACAGCTAATGAATAGTAATTATAAGAAGAAATAATTTTGAATGAATCGGTAGAAGAGATCACCTCTTCCTTGACGTTCTTCCTCTAAATCTCTTCTTAGAGCACTAGAGTTTGTCATTGAAGATGAGTAGAACCTCTGGAAAAAAATATGCTAGTATAAAAGGAAAATGGTATGAGGATGCCTAACATTGAAGGCTCAAAATGAAGTGAAGTGGTGAGGGAGGAGGTTCCCTTTTATAATTGAGGATAGGGTCACTTTTGGAAACTCCATTAATAATAATTTATAACAAAATAAAATCACACCCAAAAACTTAAAAAATGTACCAATTTATAATATTAGATGATATAGGGTTGTAATATCATCTGGAAATAAATTTTGGAAAAGTTATGTTTTCAATTTTAACCATATCATTTTAATTGACACTTAGTTATTCTATTTAATTTCAATTGTGGTAATAACATTATAAATAATTAATTGTTTTAACTATTAACTTATATGGTGTAAATTGATCACAAATGGACATTTTATTACATTATAAGAAATATAATTATATCTTAGTAAATTTTTAAAAAAATTATGATTTTTAAATAATTTAATAAAATGTTATTTTTCTAAAATATCAATAGTGTTAATTTTGACAACATTAATTTATTTCAATTTAAAAAAATACACATAGAAGATAAATTCTAACCAAATATCAAATACACTAATAATATGTCATAGTCACAAATAAAATTTTTGGACCACATTAATTAGTTCATATGTTATTTATTTTAATATTTTGAAAGCTATTTATATGATATTTCTATTAATAAAATAATTTTTACTTCACTATTTTGTCATGATTAATGGTAATTATTTAATCATTAAAAATTATAAATAAATTTATATGATGTAGGTAATTATATTAAATTTCAAAATACTATCATTAGTCAGTATTATCTCCTAGTTATCCATATATAAAAATTAATATACTTATATAAAATGAGATTGTGACATTTTTTCACATTCATTAGTTTTTATTACATTCATGTCATATTTATAAGTATGTGGTCATAAAGTGATTTAATTTCTAACAATATATGATAAGGGTAAAATTTAGTCACCCAATAGGATTTTTACAAGAGTTAAGGTAATTTTATAATATTATTTTTTACCTTTAATTACTTGATTTACCTTTAACCATGGTAATAAAAATAATTACAAAAGTTACTATTCATAATGACAAAAAATAAAGGTGGCATGTTAACATCTTCAGGACATTATAATTCCAACTATGGAGTCAATTTTCAAAAATTCAAAACATATAATATGTAGTAATTAATTTAAAATCAATCCCGTTTTCGGGATGAGAGAAAAGGTTTTTTTTAAAAGGTAAAAACTTGCAAAAGATTGAAACGTATTAACCTATGAATTCCATGTAAATTTTTTGATAATGGCATAAAATATATTTAATGATAAAAATATATTCTATTTATACTCTAAATCCATTATATATTATAATTTAACCATAAAAATTATCTCGATGAAAAATGTATTTTTTTCAATTAAAATTTAGCATATTTTTACTCTTCACAAAAACATGAACGTTATCAAAAAAATATCAAAAATTTATCACAAGTATTTTTTTATTTCCTACTTCAAACTAATTTATTTATGTTGTCATATAGAAATTATTAATGTTTCAATATCTTAATTTAAAAGGGATTTCATTTCAAAGGTGTAAAACTAAACTTAAAATATAGTGTTGTATACATCAAATAGGGGTTTTTTCATATCCTATGACTAATATATACATTGGATGAATATAAAAAAAATATTTTATTAAGTATATAACACATAAATATCTCATTTATTTCATTACCAGAAGTAATACAAATATCCAATTGATTTAAATTTTTCATAAATAAATGAAGGCTAAAGAATTCGCAATACATTTTCATAAGTTTGTTATAATTATTTGTACTATCCTAATGGATAGTCTATACTGGTAATTTTATAATAAGGGAATATTATTGTTATTTTAAACTCATGATTATGTGAAACACAATTTATTGATGAATAAAAATTATTTAAAGAAAATATTTCATAAGAAAAATATCCGGGTGTTACATTATACCCCCTTGACCTGAATTTCACCTTAGAAATTCATCACATAGAAACAAACAGACGAGGATCCCTCTACTTTATCATATCCTCAAGTTACCATGTACCTTCTTCAAATTTGTGGTTCCTCCATAAAACTGTAACAAAGTGAGTGTTCTTTTTTCATAGAACTTTTTCACTACGATACAAAATCTCTATCTGTTGTTATTTATTAGAATGATATTTCTCTAGAGATACGACTTCTAAGATTAGTACATGTGAAGGATCAGGTATGTAATTTATAAGGAGAGATACATGTAACACATAAGTAACTTTAGAGAGATTCAGTGGAAGGGCCAATCGGTAAGATACTTTCCCCACACTATCTAGAACTTTTAAAGGACCGATATACCTAGGGCTCAACATTCCCTTCTTTCAAAATCTCATTACTCTTTTCGAGTGAGATATTCAAAGAAACAACTTATCACCCACTTAAACTCTAGTAATTTTATTCGGCTGTTAGCATAACTTTTTTGTCGACTATTAGCTTGTCTTATGTGTTTTTGAATAGATTTGACCTTTTCTTCCATTTCATCAACCTGATCAGGTCCAATTAGATTTCATTCCCCAAATTCATCCTAGCAAGTTGGATTTCAAAACTTCTTTTCATATAGGGATTCATAAATAGACATCTTAATACTGGATTTAATGATATTATCATAAGAAAATTCCACCAATGGTAGGTTTTTATCCCGATCACCTTCAAAATTCTTAGAGAAAGATTTTAACATATATTCCAGAGTATGAATTGTCCTCACACACTGACCATCTATCTAATGATAATAAGTAGTGATGAAACTTAAATATGTATCCAGAGCATACTGAAGACTTTTCCAAAACATTGAGGTAAACCTCAAATCCCTATCCAACATAATGTAAATCTGTACTACCTAAAATCTTACCACTTCATTTACATATATTTTGACAAGTTGATCAAGAGAGAAATCCTCTATAATAACAATTATGTGTGCTGACTTCACAAGGCAATCAACTATAACCCAGATAGTATTATTTCCTTTGTATGTTTTGGGATGTCAGATGACAAAGTAAATAGTGATTTTTCTGATTTCTATTCTAGTATGGGTAATGGCTGTAACATCCCCTTAGACTTATGTCTCATGGACTTAACTTGCTAACAAACCAAGAATCTGGATACATATTCAACAACATCATTTTCTATTCCATCCCATCATAAGTACTCTTTTGGTTCCCTATATATTTCTGTGCTTCTAGGCTGAATAGAGAATGAATAAATATTAGCCCCATCCAATAGATCCTTCTTTAATTCTAGTATGGGAGGAATACAACCCCACTTCCTGAACCTTATTATTTCATCACAATAAAGGTTGAATTCAAGAACATTTCTCACCTACTTTGGTAACTATACTGCTTTCTTTTCTGCCTCCTTAATCTTCACTTGTATAGATTGATGAACATTCATCTAATAAAGATAATATTTCTCCCCTTCAATTAAAATTTCCATTTCCATTCTTTTCAAACCCATAAATATTGTATCTTTCGTGATTATCATCATGGATAAGCTAGCATGGTCTTTTCAACTCAAAGCATCTGTAACATTGTTCACTTTCCCAAGGCGGTAATGTATTGAGAATTCGTAATCTTTAATCAACTCCAACAATATTCTTTGGTAAATATTCATCTCCTTCTCTGTAAAAATATACATTAAATTTTTTTGATCATTATAAATACACATATTTCACCATAAAGATAATGCCTTCATATCATTAATGAAAATATTACCACAACTAACTTCAAATCATGAGTTGGGAAGTTTTTCTCATGAATTTTCAATTTCCATGAGCCAAAAGATATCACCATAAAATTTTGAATGAGAACACATCCCATCCCATTTTTGGATTAATCACTGTTGATCACAAACCATTATCTACTATAAGGCATTGTGAGAATAGGTGCACTGGCTAGCCTTCTTTTTAGCTCTATGAAATTATCTTCACATTCCTCTGTCCAAACAGACTTAACTCCTTTTTGAGTTAACTTAGTGAGAGGATTGGATAATCATGAGAAATATTTCACAAAATGCCAATAATATCATACAAACCAAGATAACATCATATATCAGTTACCATTGTTAATCTTGACCATCTTTTAATAACCTATATTTTTTGCTAGATCCACATATATCCCCTCTCTTTAGATTATGTGACCCAAAAATGAAACATTCTGAAGCCAAAATTCACACTTGGTAAATTTTTCATAAAGATTCTCCTTCCTTAGGGTCTTCAGTACAATTGTCATGTTATATTTGTGTTCTTCATTTCTCTTTGAATATACAATAATATCGTCTATATTGACTACCAAAAACAAATCAAGATAGTCTCTAAAGACTCTATTCATTATATCCATGATGATATGAGGGGCATTAGTAAGTCCAAAAGTCATGACTATATATTCATATTATTCATACTTTGTACGGATCCTTCATTTTTACCATTAATTTATGATATAATGAACGAAGATTAATCTTGGAAAAGTATTAAGCTATGCATAGTTGGTCAGATAAGCCATCAATTTGGGGAATAAGATATTTGTTATTAATAGTGATCTTGTTAAGTTAAAGATAATCAATGAAGAGTCTCGTTTACCCATCTTTTACTTAACAAATAGAACAGGTGCTCCCCAAGGTGATGCACTAGGGTATATGAAACCCTTATCAATATTCTCTTGTATTTTATTTTACAATTCCTACAAATCAACTAGGTTCATTTTGAAATGTTTCTTTGAAATAGTAATATCACCCAATATGGGTTCCATTTAAAAATCTACATCACAATTTGGTGATGACCAGGTAATTCTTCTAGAAATACATCATAAAACTCTAGTACAATGGGTGTACTCTTAATCATGTGTTTATCCCCAACCATTTTAGAAAAATAACCTTTATATATAGGAATCAAGACCCATAAGATAGAAGAAATTTCTATTGGATGTTTATATTCATCCTTGCATCGATAGATGATCATAGGTTGATCAAGAATATGAAATGTGTCTTCCCTTCCTTGGAATTTCATATGAGCTCCATATAGAAAAATTCAATCCATGCCAATAATAATATAAAATTCTACTATAGGAAGGATCCCAAGATTTTTAGAAAGTACTTTCTGACAAACTTCAAATAGAGAAGAATTATAAACTTTTAATGAAACTGTTGTGCCATTAAGAGTTGTCACATCTAAATTTACATATAATTGTTGAAGAAATACAATGAAACCATTAGAAAATTCATCAAATATTAAAGAGTGGGTCGATCCATAATAAAATAATACATTTTCTACTTTAGAGTGGATGATAAGTGTCCCTTTCACAACTTCATTATTGTACTTCACATTACCGATTGTGATTTCATATGACTTTCCTTTGTATTTAGCCTTAATAGTTTGTTGAAATCGATGATCATTGATAAATCATGGATTAGGTAACTGATTGGTATAATGCCCAATTTCCTTGAACTTATAACATTGAAGTGTAGGAGGTTCATTATGTGTAGCATTTTCTTTATTCACAACGTTATACATCATTTTTCTATCACTTCATCCTTTCATTGCATGTTGACCCTATTTTCCACACATAAAACATTTATTATTCCCCTTAAGATAATTACCTCCATTCTTCATTCCATATTTTGAACATAAGGGAAAACTCATCTTATTTTTAGTGTGGTATTTATATTTTCCTTTGAATTCCATTTTATATTTTTATCAAACCCATATGATTAATGGGTTACTCTAATATCTATCTCAACCTTGATATCACATTGAGTAATTTCCTTATATCTATTGAAGTCCCTTATGTCTAATTCCCTTAAGACACTTGGATTGAAGCTACTAAAGAATCAATCAATATTACTCTCAAGTTGGATAATAATTCCAGAAGTGTACCTTTCAAGTCCTGTAAAATTTTCTTAATAGGTACCAACAGATTCATCATCATTTTGCATAAGTTCATTTAAATCCTTCTCCTTATTTGTTTTAATAATTCAAGGAAATTAATTATTGAAAAATAAGTTCTTGAACTCATCCAATTATATGGACAACATTTCATCTCTTTGCCTCGAATTATTGATAAAATTACACTATTGATCAAATTCACCTTCCAAAAGATATACATCTAAGATTACTTTATCTAGTTCATAACATTGTAGAACAGAAAATATATTTTTATTGGAATTGATCCATTGTTCAACCACTATTGGATCAGAAGACTCATTGAATGATGGTAGACACTGCCTCATGAAGGATTCAATGGAATGTTTCTCCCTCTTTTTCTTATTTTGAATTCCATCTTGATTCATATCTTGAGAAAGTTGTGCGATCATGGATACATGATTTTTAATTCCAACTCCCATAAATTGTGGTTGCTATGGGGGAAATTATTTGCATTGCCCATCACATTTAACATCAGTGTGGTTCCTTCACGTACTAGCCATTGACTAAAACCAAGAATCATAGTGTGAGAAACACTAATCATAATAGGAAAACTACATAATCAAGAATAAAATTTCAATTTATGAAACTTTATTTTTATCCTATGTTATTCATGGTCATTTTTATAATACATGGATTATATTCTATAATTAGACATAACCTTATGATTCTTAGTATGGATTTCTCATCCTAGTTTCCAAAGGATAACTATACCATTTCTCTGATACCAACTATAACTTCTCATACTTTACATATAGATATTACTTTAACATTGAAGAATATTTATTACATAACATAAAAAACCACACTAGTACCGTATAGGTTTAGTGTCTTTAGAAACTGGGAAACATAAAAAACTAGTTCATAAAACATCCACATTTTCTCCCCCTTATTTCTCTATAACAAGACTCATTTTTGACATATCTTACTGAATACATTTTTTCATGACCTGGGGAAAAGATAAATATGAAAGGGTGATCTCAATTTGTCATTAAGGTTAAATATGGGATATATCAATCATATCCTAAACATAATAACATAACATTTGAAATTCTTATCCTGTATATAAAAGATCATAATATAATTTTGTGGGATAAACCATAACAGTGAAATGTAATCCCAATATTCATAAAATAAGACATGAAATTTCGTTGCATACACATGTATTCATATAAAATCATTTCATATTAGTCAAGGCTCATTGTCGATACCATCACTGTGGACAAAGTCCATTACTTAATAGAGTTTACTCCTCGTTCCGATCTTATATTATTGAACCAGATTTAATTTCCATTTGAGTCATATATATAATGAGATATAAATATTTACTAAATAAATTGGAGTGAGATATAGGTCCCACCAATCATATAATGAAATCATTCTTACATGTGCCCTAAAAACATAAAACATTCTTTATAACATAACCCAGGAAATAAAATGGGTTTCTTAAACATCATTCCATCATAATTGATATAAAAGAAAATGATTAACAAAATAACACACACAAAAATTATAGAAATAACATGGTTAGAAATATAAAACTATTTAAATAGTGTTATCTTTGAAAGAAAATAATTTAGAGAAAACACTTGAAATTAATTCTTGAGGAAAATATCCTTTCTTATTCAAAAACATTTTCCTTTCTCATAATGACACACAAGTTTAAAAGAAATAATTTAATGTGAATATAAAATTTTAAGAATGTAGGGTAATCATCTAGAAAGTAAGAAATTTTGAAATCATAAAAATCTATTCATGTTGTACAAGTTAAAAAACATTATTCACAAAATTTTGCTGGAAATATCAAAAAGTACTTTATACTGAAAATGACAAAAGATTACATTCATACAATTTATTAAAAACAAACCAATGGGTAAAATTGAATTTAAAATATTATAGAGGGACATAAATAATATTTTTAAATATATATTTTGGAAACATGGATGTGGATGATAAATATACCCTATTAAATACATACAAGTAAACAATCTAGGATAAAAATGATATTTGCAACGTTATCCCTTACCATAGGACCGATATCCTTTATATGTATCCGAAAATCCTATATAATGATTTAAATAATGTTATTTACTTACTATAGAATCATAATCATTTTTATGATATCATATATCATTATATTATCATCCATTTTTTAGTAATATTTCATTGTCACTCGTTATTCAGATATTGACTGGTTTATGTTCATATGTAAGATTTGTCAGATAATTTCATGTTCCAATTTATAGGTTATAGTTAAATCATTTACCAAATGACATTAGTATAATATATATCATATTTATTAATTAAATTCATGTATATAATCATGGTTTAATGATGATCATGTAGAATGAATGGCATTTCATCGTGAAGATGGTAGGTCGTGCATACGCACAAGCGATGATATCATTCCCCAAGTTATTGAATGGTATTGAAGTAGATGGTGTATGATATTTAAGAATTATTATCATATTATGATAATCATATATAGTTATTATTTACATCATTATAACCATCTGATTAAGTTGGTGGTGAAAAACATATTACACTAGGACGTGGAGATGGTAAGCCGTACGTACGCACATGCGATGATTTGATTTTTGTAGGATGGATAGAAGGTGAAATATGGTTATTTCATATTTATAATAACATACAAGTGTATGAGTGATAATGATTTTATTAATTTATAATGAAACAACTAATCAAGAGAAAATATAAGAAGAAATAAGTTTGAAGGAATCAGTATAAGAGATTACATCTTCCATGACGTGCTTCCTCAGAATCCCTTCTTAGAGCACTAGAGTTGGAGTTTGAAAATAACCAGAACCTCTATAATTAAAATATTATAGTTTATAAGAAAATATTGCAGGGGACGACCAATCTTGAAGGCTTATAATGAAGTGACAATGTGAGAGAGGAGGTGCCCTTTTATAATTGAGGTGATGAGTCCTTTTGGAAACTCCACAAATAATAATTTATAATAAAATAAAACCCAACCAAATACTTCCAAATTGTCAAAATTTAGAATATGAGTTGAGATAGGGTTGTAATTGCATCATCTAATAAATTTTGTACAAGTTATTCCATCAATTTAAACCATATCATTTTAATTGACACTTAGTTGTTCTATTTAAATTTAATTGTGGTAAAAAAATTCAAAATATTTAATGGTTATAAAAATTTATTAAATGGTGTTAGTTGATGATAAATGGATATTTAATGAAATTTTTGACCTTATAATTATCAATTTTTCGTTTTTAAATATTTTTATGAATTTTAAATAATTTAATATAATGGTATTTTTTTAAAATATCTATAGTGTCAATTTTGACAACATTCATTTACTTGACTTTAAAAAACTACATAGAAAAGTTAATTTCGAACCAAAATATTAAATAAACTCATAAAAAGTCATATAAACCTGTAAAATTTGCAGATAATATTAATTAGTTCATATTTTATTTATTTTGATATTTTTAAAACCATTTATTTGATATTTCTATTAATAAAATAATTTTTACATCATTATTGCGTCATCATTAATGGTAATTATTTAATCTCTAAAAATTATAAATAAATTCTTATGATGTAGGTAATTATATTATATTTCCATATAATATCTATAGTAGATAGTATCTCTTAGTTATCCATATATTAAAATTAATATACTTATATAAAATGAGATTGTGACATTTTGTCACATTCATTAGTTTTTATTACATTCATGTCATATTCATAGGTAAGTGGCCATCAAGGGATTCCATTTCAAAACATATATGATAAGGGTAGAATTAAATCATCCAATAGGATTTTTACTATGGTTTAGGTAATTTTATAAAATTATTTTTAGCTTTAATTACTTGATTTATCTTTAACCATAGTAATAAAAATAATTACAAAAATAAAATTCATAATGGGAAAAAAATAAAAGTATCCTATTAAAATATTTTGGATTGACAGATTCCAAATATTGATTCTATTTTTAAAAATTCAAAACAAATAATTTGTAGTAACTAATTTAAAATCAATCACGTCGTTGGAATTAGAGAGCAGGTTTTTAAAAAAAGCATAAAACATTGCAGAAGATTGAAAGGTTTTTACTTATGAATTCAATGAAAAAATAATTATAATGACATGAATTATATTGAATTATAAAAATTTATTCTATTTATACTTTAAAAATATTCACTATGATAATTTAAAAATAAAAATTAACTCAATGAAAAAAGTTGTTTTCAATTAAAATATACCGTTTTTTTACTATTAATCAAAATATGAAAGTTATCAAAAAAATAACAGAAATTTATCCAAAGTAAATTATTATACACCGCTTCAAAATATAATGTATCTGTTTTTATATAAAAATATTTTGTGTTTCAAAATATTAATTTAAAATGGGTTCTCCATTCAATGGTGTAAAATTAAACTTAAAAGAAATAGTTTTTTATACATCAAATAGGGTTTTATTCATACCCTCTGACTAAAAGATCGATTTGATGAATATAAAAAAATGTTTTATTAACTATATAACACATATATATCTCATTAATTTCATTACCAAATGTTACGACCCATTCTCCAGGGCCTGTATCGTGACTACCCCAAGCTCGCCTTCCATATGCCAGGGGCTGGCGACTAGCACCAAACGTGTAACTCCCTAAAAACTAAGAAGTTATTGCCTTTATAAAACGTAAACACACACAAAAAGAGTACAAGCAGAAGCAAACACAAGTAAAGCAGTACTAAAAGTGTACTAAAAATAAAAATGGGCCGGAAATACAAGCCCAAATGAAAGGTACAACTACAAATGATAGAAAGTACAACTGAAAAGACAAATAGCTGGAAGATGGAAGCAGCTCCTGGATCGTCCTCCGGGTTCCAATGTGAAGAGTAGGTACAGATGTCCTCCTCAGCACTCCATGTACGTCCATCTCCCCCGGGTACCGACTCATCATGAGGTCCACCTCCAGGTACCGTCATGCCGAGTGTCAACCTCCGGGTACCATCCAGTCCTCGTACACTCTGCCTCGGTCAGCACTGTTCGTCGTCTGCATCCAACACAACGAGGTGCGGGTATAGCCCGTGCATGGGTGAGTATAACGATACTCAGTAGGGACCCTAAGACCCTCAAGGTCTCACTAATCCAACAAGGATAAACCATAAAGAAATATTTCAACAGATAAACTTTACTTAGGTATATGCCCATAAATATACCTAAGTTATCATGTAACCCATCTCAATCACGAGAAAAACACAAAGGTCATTGACACCACTCAAACTAGGATTTTCATTATCGGAACCACAACTGCTGGAGAAATCCCCCTCTGCTGAGTATAGTGGCCCTGTTGTGACTCCGAGGTGCTACTCACTATCTTTATACTGCTGAGGTACTCCTCCTGTTGAGTACCATGGGTCTGCTGCCAAACTGAGCGCTCCTCAACTGTGGGTCTACGCCAAATCGAATGCTCCCCCTATTAGCCGTCAGAGGTACTCCTACTGTCGAGTACCGCAAGTATGCTTCCAAACCAGGTGCTCCGTCTTCCATGGGTCTTCCACCAAACTGTGCGCTCTGTCCCCTGGGCTAGTCGAATCACTCCGAGTCGAATCAGTCAATCATTCGTCAGGTCTACAACTACTAGGTCTCCACACTCCGTATGCTCGTCTTTGGGAGGAACCGCTCCATGAACTACAAGCCGATACTATATGTGTCATGAAGTCTCACGTGGAAGAATCTAAAAGGTCCTCCACGTCATAGGGGTCTCAACACAACAGACGGCACATCAATCGGACGCCCGGTCTGTGAGTTATTGGCTATTTCGTTCTAGGGGCCCGGTTGGTTTTTAAGATAAAACCAGCCCGACCATACTTCAATCTCATCCAAATCCCATGTTTAGTATACCAAAATAATCATCTCATCAGAAGGAAAGCAACATAGTTGATGGCACGTCAATCGGACGTTCGGTCCTTAAGTTATAAGCATTTTCGCTCATAGGGCCCGGTTGGTTTTGGGTTCAAACCAACCCACCCATATCCAAACTTTTCCAAAACCTTGAGTGTATTATATCAAAACTACCATCTCGATTCAAGGATTCCTATGCAACTGACGGTGCGTTGATATGAGTTCTGAAGATCAAGTTATGGGTGAATGACCGAAAATGGTCCGAAAAAGGGGGGTCTGGGCCCGGTCCGACCCGGCCCAACCCACCCTGGGTCGGTTCAAACCGGGTCGACTCAAACCTGTTCCAAGTATGGCCCGGTAAGGCGCGGCTCGGTCCGGCTGGCGTGGCCCGGCCCACGGCTGGTGCGGCCTGGCCCGCGGCAGGCTGGCCGAGCAGGGGGGAGGGGGGGCTCGGTCAACTGGCGTGGCATTAAGTCGCGCCTCCTCTAATTCCGGAATGGCTCTTCCTTTTCGGTTCCACCCGCCGCCGCAGCTCAGCCATGATGGTCTATTCCGGCGGTGTGCTTCAGCATTCTACGGACCACCGGACGTGCTCTGGTGGTCCGTTTCGCCCACTGTCTGCACCTATGAACATCTCGGGACCTGAACTCCACTGCAAAAGCTCCAAATCGCCGTTGTAGTCCCGTTTCATTATCGCCTGTCAATCCGTGCACAGAAAAACAACCTGTGGTGCTTCGTCGAGGTGTGTTTTTTCGGCCTGCGCCCTCCGCGTTTGGAATTATCAATTGGCCATAAACAAACTCTTGATTTCATCAATGAAAAGGGTATAATTTATTCAAAATAAATTATAGAAACACCCTACCTCAATAAGATGTCACGTGTCGTTGAACCACGGAAGATGAACGTCACGGTGGTCAGGCATCTGTTCATTGTGAGGGTAGATGAGGTTGTCGTCATTTGATGTATGCTTCCTCTTCCGAGCACGTGCGTCGGTCGATTGACGACAAAGAGGAAAATAGAAGAGTCGTCGAAGAAGTCCCACGACGGAAGGGGTTCTGAGGAAGAAGCCGAGGAATAAAAGTCATTGGAAGAGATTCTTTGGTTTCTTCATCAGATTTGTTCTTCATTGAAGAACGATGTTCTTCTTTGGAGAGGAACACCTTCTTCTAATTCTCCAGAGGTCCCCCCACAAAATATTTGCTATGTAAAATATTAAAATGAGGCTTTCCCCCATTTTAATAAACATGCCATGCCATTTCAAATTAATTCAAAAGTCTTAATTAATTTGATAAGGTGGCACATTAATGAAGAGGGTGGAATGTGGAGAGGCTCCACCCAATTAATGAGGCGAGTTGTCTTGAATTAAACAAGGGGTTTAAAGGAGTTGAAGAGAGTTATGGGGAGATGAAAGGTTGGGGCTCATGTGGGCCCCACCTCACAAATATCCACACATGAGAAGTTATTTGGGTGTGGGCCCCACCAATAACTTCCCCATGTGAGGAAATAACCAACTCTCAAATAAAATTGTGTACCACACAATTTTAATTTATTTATGATTAAACCCCAAAAATTAATTTTCAACCCGCATGAAACGCAACTGCAGTTGAGGTCCCCTTATGCAATTACCAGCACTGCGAGTTCATCGGTGCCCTCAGATTTCGATTCCGAGCACTTGTTCAAAAGATAGAAAAACTTGCTCATACGTATCCTGAACGTACCTGAACAAAGCTTCAGAAATTGATTCCGGGAAAATTAGGCCTCGGAATCAGGTGCCGTCAGAAACTGCGGAATCGTAAAATTACAAAGAATAAAGAAAAAAAATTCTTGAAATTTCTGTGTCTTTACATTACTCCCACCTCAGGGCTTTATGTATCTTAAAGCTACAACACACACTAGGAAAACTAACAGGGTACTGAGAAAGCATCTGTGCCTCCTACTCCCATGTGCTCTCCTGGAGGTTCTTGTGCTGCCTTTAAACACACACCAAAGGAATTGACCATCCATGTAGGACCTGCTCCTGTCAATTCTCGATCTCCACTAGGACCTCTGTGAAAGTCCCCCCTTCATTGATGTACAACTCACTGTGTTCAATGATATGGGTTGGGTCGTGCACGTATCTCCTCAGCTGAGATACATGGAAGACGCCATGCACCCGGTGCAACTGAGGTGGAAGGGCCAGGCAGTAAGCCACCTCGCCTACTCTGTTGATGACCTGGAAAGGTCCGATGAAATGCGGATATAACTTGACGCCCTGGAAAAATCTTCATAGACCTAATCAAGATGAGACCTATAGGAAAACATGGTCGCCATCCCCGAATACATGTGGCCTCCATCTCTTATCAGCATAAGAATTATGTCTGCTCTGTGTAGTCTTCATCCGCTCATGGATGATCTGCACCTTCTCTGGTAGCCTAAAGATGGGCACACTAGTCAACCTCTACCTCAGCTTCTGAAAAGCTCTGTTGGAATCTCTTTGACCACATAAAGGGTTTCCCTTTCTTCATCAATGCTAAAAGTGGTGCAGCAACTCAGGATAATTCTGGCATAAATCTACATCTGGCCGACTCATGAGTGATCGACTGCACCCACTTATTCATGATTCCATCATGTGATGCCTGGGGTTTCCTTTTCTCCGGCCAAGTAAAACCCATCCCAACGTCGTAGGTAAACCACAAACTTTTTTCCTAATACATTAAATCTATGTATGAACTTTGGTTGCCCAATCCATACCCAAACTAACGTTGTAAGACCTCGACACTGCCACCAAGAGGTTCCAACCGAAATTCTCGCCTCAAGGGTCAGATCACACCGTCGGCGTAAGCGTGATTATTGAGTCTCCTCCCAAATGTATCTCTAGACATGAAGGTCAAGTCAATGGTTTTAACATGAAACTCTAGGTCTGGGACAAGATTCGTGGAAGGAAGGAATGATTAGTATCAATGTATGTTGTTACGGCATCTAGTAGTAGACACAGACCGTACCTCGAATCATTCCTAGATCCCTTGGGTCACACTCTTTGACCGTATGCAGCTACTCTCTTCCCCTACCCTCTTTCTCTCTAATCCTAGAGGGGACTAAAAAGGTGGGTGGTTGTAACATATCGCAATGTACACCACCTCATGCTGCTCTCCTAGCTCTGCTTCCACGTCTGCTGCTCTGCAGATTCATCTGTCCTTAACACTTCCTCTTCTTGAAACATTTTACATGCCCAAGTCTCTGAGACTAGTGCCAGTTCCTTTCTTTCCCACTGCTAACATTCTCTATTTGTATCCATTCAGCCAAAGAACATTCAACCACAACGGTTCTCTCTAGAACCCTATCAAAAGTAGAAATACATAGAGGTAAATTTTTGGCTCAGATGTCCATTAAACACACCTTGCTCTGAGGCCCGAGCTCTAAAGCACTAATCGTATCATAGTAATCATGTACCAGGAATGATCGGTACACATCGATGAATACTCATATACTGACATGTCATCCTGTCGAAGCTATATAAGTTGTAGAAAACTCTCAACCACCTCCTTAAGTCAGTCCTTAGCTACCTGTGAGTCGGGCTTGCCTCAGAACCTGAGGGTTATCTGATGCTAAAACACGTGTAAGGCACTAATCCTACATGTGTCATCTACCGGTACCACCGGTTGGAACTGCTGACCAACAGGTAGTGATATAGTTGTCACACTACCCAAAGGTACTATCTCAGGCATCGTTCCACATACCGAAGCCTCATCACTATGCGGACCAACCAAATGGTCACTCACTGGGTAAAACCAGTATCTATGATCACCATCTTCTCTACTAATGTCTAATCTAGGTGTAGAACTCTATAAATCGCCTCTAGCTAGTCCACTTTTTCCTAGGAATCTGCCTCACTTCGTAACCTCGGAGGCCTCTACTACTAGAACTCATGCAACGCGCTCTGTCAGCATGCATCGTCCGTTAGTATGGCTGGTGGCATCTGCTTCCCAACGGGTGGTGGTGCTGCTGGTATACCACCCGAATGTTCCATCATAGCAAGGGGGCCCAGCACCAGAGCCTCATCGCTCAGTGGTCCATCATCGGGTACTCTCTTAGAACTCCAAATGAATGTCTGCGTGGAGGCATCCTGAACATATGCGACACAGTCAAAAGACTATACCTGGTGAGCTAACCCAGTTTAAGCTTACTTACAGAAAACATTTGGAAACACACGAAATCAATGTTTTCTTTCACTATGTAGAAAATCAAAAGTCAGGTTCCTGGTATATGGATACGTTGGTCTTCGCACCAACACTTGACTCCCTAAACTAAAAACCACACTCATTACCCTTAACACTATTGCTTCACAGAAAGGAAATATTAGAGTCCTAAGTTATATGGTAGAACCGACTCCTCTGATACCAATTTGTCATGACACGTTCCCTGGGGCCCGTATCGTGACTACCCCATGCTCGCCTTCCATAGGCCTGGGGCTGGTGACTAGCACCAAAGGCATAACTCCCTAAAAACTCTGAAGGAATTGCCTTTCTGAAATGAAAACACACACAAAAAGAGTACAAGTGAAAGCAAACACTAAGTAAAGAAGTATAAAAAGTGTACTAAAAATAAAAAGGGGCCGGAAATACAAGCCCAACAGAAAGGTACAGCTACAACTGAAAGAAATTACAACTGAAAAGACAAACAGCTGTAAGATGGAAGCAGCTCCTGGATCGTCCTCCAGGTTCCCACCTGAAGAGTTGGTTCAAATGTCCTCCTCGGCACTCCACATCCATTCATCTCCTCCAGGTACCGACTCATCATGAGGACCACCTCCAGGTACCGTCATGCTGAGTGTCAACCTCTGGGTACTGTTTAGTCCTCGTACACTCTGCCTCGGTCAGCGTTGTCTGTCGTCTGCATCCAACACAATGACGTGTGGGCATAGCCCATGCAGGGGTGAGTATAACGATACTCAGTAGGGACCCCGAGACCCTCAAGGTCTCACTAATATAACATGGATAGACCACAAATAAAGATCTCAACACATAACATTTACTTAGTTATATTCCCATACATATAACTAAGTTATCAAGTAACCCATCTCAATCATGAGGAAAACACAAAGGTCATTGACTCAGCTCAAACCAGGATTTTCATTATCGAAACCACAACTGCTGGAGAACTCCTCCTCTGTCGAGTACAGTGGCCCTGTCATGACTCCGAGGCATTACTCACTATCCTTAGATGGCTGAGTTACTCCTCTTGTCGAGTACCGCGGGTCTGCTGCCAAACCGGGCGCTCCTCCGCTGTGGGTATGCCGCCAAACCAGGCGCTCCCCCTATTAGTCGTCAGAGGTACTCCTCCTGTTGAGTACCACGGGTCTGATACCAAACTAGGCGCTCCGTCCTCCATGGGTCTACTGCCAAACTGGGCGCTCCGTCCACTGGGCTAGTCGAATCACTCTGAGTCGAATCGTTCAAGCAGTCGTCAGGTCTACAGCTACTAGGTCTCCGTAATCCGTATGCTCACCTCCGGGAAGATCTGCTCCGTGAGCTACTGGTCGATACTCCAAGTGTCACGAAGTCTCGCGTGGACGTATCTCAAAGGTCTGCCACATCATAGGGGTCTCAACACAACATACGACGCGTCAATCGGTCACCTAGTCTATGAGTTATTGGCTTTTTCGTTCTAGGGGCCCGGTTAGTTTTTAAGATAAAACCAACCCGACCATAATTCAATTTCATCCAAATACCATGTGGAGAATTAAAAAAGAATCGCCTCATCAAAAGGAAACCAACATAGTTGGCGGCACATGAATCAGACGTCTGGTCCTTAAGTTATAAGCGTTTTTGCTCCGAGGGCCCGGTTGGTTTCGGGTTTGAACCAACTCATCCATACAAAAACTTCGCCTAAACCTTGATTGTAATATAATGAAACTACATCCTTGATCCAAGGATTCCTACGCAACTGACGGTGCATCGATCGGAGGTCTATAGCTTATGTTATGGGCGAATGACCGAAAACAGTCCGAAAAAGGGGGTCGGGGCCCGGTCCGACCCGGCCCAACCCACCCTGGGTCAGCCCGAACCGGGTCGACCCAACCCGGGTTTGGGTCCGACCCGGTAAGGTGCGACCAGGCCCACGGAAGGTTGCAGCTCAGCCAGGCTGGCCGAGCGGGGGGGGGGGGGCTCAGTCAAATGGTGCGACATTAAGTCGTGCCTCCTCTTATTCTAGAATGGCTCTGTCGTTCCGGTTCCACCCGCCACCATGGCTCCGCCGCAGCGGTCTGTTCCGGCGGTGCACCGCCTCCACCAGACATCGACACCGTCGTGCCAGTGTGGCTCAACGCTGTCAGCTTCCACGGACCACCGGACGCGCTCCGGTGGTCCGTTTCGCCCACCATCTGCGCCTATGAACATTTCGGGACCCGAACTCCACTGAAAAAGCTCCAAATCGCCGTTGCGGTCCCATTTCGTCGTCTCCTATCAATCCGTGCAAAGACTGACAAACTGCGGAGGGTCGTCAGGCTGTGTTTGTTGGCCCGCGCCCTCCGCATTATTCATTATCAATTGGCCATAAACAAACACTTTCTTTCATCAATGACAATGGTATAATTTATTCAAAATAAATTATACAAACACCCTACCTCAAAAAGATGTCGCACATTGTCGAACCACAGAAGACGAACGTCGCGGTGGTTGGGTGTCCATTCGTCATGGGGGTAGAAGAGGTTTTCGTCGTTTGCCGTATGATTCCTCTTCTGTGCTCATGTGTCGGTCCGTTGATGACGAAGAGGAATATAGAAGAGTCGTCAGAGAAGGCCCGTGTCTGAAGGGGTTCTGAGGAAGAAGCTGAGGAAGAAGCATCGTTGGAAGAGTTTCTTCGCATTATTCATCAGAGTAGTACTTCGTTGAGGAACGGTGTTCATCGTTAGAGAGGAACACCTTCTTCTATTTCTCCAGAGGTCCCCCCAAAAAATATTTGCTATGACAAATATTAAAATGAGGCTTTCCCCTATTTTAATAAACATTCCATTCCATTTCAAATTAATTAAAAAGTCTTAATTAATTTGATAATGTGTCGCATTAATGAAGAGGGTGGAATGTGGAGAGGCTCCACCCAATTAATGAGGGGAGTTTTCTTGAATTAAATAAGGGGTTTAAGGGAGTTGAAGAGAGTTATGGGGAGATGAAAGGTCGGGGATCGTGTGGGCCCCACCTCACAAATATCCACACATGGGAAGTTATTTGGGTGTGGGACCCACTAATAACATCCTCATGGGAGGAAATAACCAACTCTCAAATAAAATTGTGTACCACACAATTTTATTTAATTTAATATTAAACCCAAAAAATTAATTTTCTTCCCGCATAAAACGCAACTACGGTAAAGGTCCCCTTAAGCAATTACCAGCATTGCGAGTTCATCGGTGCCCTCAGATTTTGATTCTGAGCACCGATTAAAAATATAGAAAAACCTGCTCGTACTTTTACTAAACGTACACGAACAAAACTTCAGAAATTGATTCTGGGAACACCGGGCCTTGGAATCAGGTTCCGTCAGAAACTGCGAAATTGTAAAATTTCAAAGAATTAAGAAAAAAAATTTCTGTGAAATTTCCAAGTCTTTACACTAATGTAATAAAAATATCTAATTGATTTATATTTTTCATAATTAATTGATAGCCAAATAATTCACAATGAATTTTCCTAAGTTAGTTATAATTATTCCCACTATCCTAATGGCTATTCTATAATGATAATTTTACAATAAGGGAATCTCACGGTTCTTTTAAACTCACGATTCTGTAAAACACAAGATAATGAAAAATAAAAATTATTTAAATAAATTTTTTAATAAAAAACATCTGAGTGTCAAAGTTATTATCTAGTAGTGATTGGAGACATGTTTTGGTAGATGATTCCTATAGTGGGGAGAACCATGACTCATAATCATCTGTTTTCAGCTGATTTTTGGGGTGGGGAGCACTACAGGATAAATGGTAAATTTAATAAAGGCACATGAGTTTCTCATGTTATACGAGTTTTGTGGAGTTTTATATTGATGTTTCAATGGTAATGAAGCATGATGAATCAGATTTTGGTGCTTGACATGCCTTGAATTTGGAGCTACGCTAAGGAAGTGCATTATGTGTTCTAGAATATAACACAAGCTTTTGAATTTAAATTGGTGACTAAAATAGGATGGAATGTGTGATTTTATGGACACTAAGGCTTCTCAAAGATGAGACTTATTAAGTTAGGGAGGTTGTAAAACCCCATATGCATTTTAGTGTGTGAAATTCAGGGTAGGGGTGAAATTTTAATTTAGTGGAATGTTCATATTGGGCACCCAGATCTGGGATGTTATTCTATGTGTTTGAGAACATTTAGGGATGTATTTTGTATGGTTAATATTTCATAAGGTATCCATAAGTAGAAAGAGAGAACTTATGGATGATTGGGTGGTTGGGGCTATAGTATCCAACCACTGGATTGTTGGTTCGGTACACACTCTAGCCAATTACCTAATACCAACTATTTGGTGACCTTAAATGGGTTAAAAATTACAATTTCACCCCTTGGGTTTTTATAAGGGGACCCCCCCTTTTCTTATTATTTCACATGACTAAGCCCACTTTCCTCCTCCCTTACCCCCTTCCACCTTAGTTTAAGGATGTTTTTAAGAAATTTTTTATCATTAGAGGTACGTCTCAAACTATATTGTCTAATACTTAGATATTCTTACCATATCCTTTAATTTTGGTTATTTTAGTTATAGATTTTATAGATGATTCCACTATAGCATGGTGGAATAAGCCCAAGATGATGGAGTTTTATGCTTCTAGAAAAAGGGTATCCTAGGATGATGTATGCACACTGTTTCTTGGTGATTTATTTAAGGTAAGTTATATTTAAAATTTATTTAAGGGTTTTCATTAAATTAAATTTAAATTAATAGTCATGTCATTTTTTCATGATAGGTATTAGACTGGATATATTATATGTGTCTGTTGAAGATGACCCAAAGGTGTTTAGTCACAGTTAGGTTGTAATAGTGTATGATAGTGAGATGATTAAATTTTATGCCTATTTGAGAAAATTATTAAATTAATTTTAATTGGTTAGTTAATTATAATTTGAATATGATAACTAAATTGGATTTTGTGGATTGATATAGGTCCCTATTGGCGTGTACTATTGATGGTTAACTATATATGGGTCTGGACAATTGCTCCTAAGATTTAGATTTAAGTGGGAGGGATCTCTTAATGAGGTAGGTGGCCCATTATACTAAACCTATGATAATTTCTTTATTTAGTTATTATTATAGAATGTGATGTGTATAGTATCACCACCATCGGAGATTGATTGGTTTTCAATTTAATAAATTGGTTATTTTAAAATTAAAAAGATGTTTTATTTAAATAAAATATCTTATTATGGATGTATAAAGTTCCAATGACACGATAGGCCTTGGACACTAGCTAGTTTGACTCAACCTCTAATGGGTGAGGCCTTGATTATTATGATAGAACTTATGATGTACAGACCTGGAGGGGTGTAGAGTATATTTTATTTAATGAACATAACATAGAGAACATAGTATTATAAGTCCTTATAGACCCATAAGAAGAGGTTAGTAATGATATGGGATGAATGTCCTAAGAGATTTACATGTGAGGCCTAAGAGATAACCTTAAGCCCTAGTCATGTCGGATGATCATGGGGTGTGCTTAACCCACTGAGACATGGTGAATTGGATGGGCATATCCTGATGAGATGGATAGATAGGATGGGTGTTCAGGCCTACCTAGAGTGATATGTGAATGGTATCCTAAAGGATAGTGAATACTTGAGAATATTGATGATATTGAGGGACATGATGACCTCTAAATGAATGGTGTCATCCCAAGAGATCTGTTTGAGATAATAAGACTCTTTTTGGGTGGACTGACTGAGATGATACCAAGGGGGCTTGTTGGGGTTAATGTGGTTTATGTCTCTAGATTCATAAGGATACAAGTCAGGCCTTCCATATATTTAGAACTAAGATAATATTGGTTGTGGATTCCATTGATTTGGAGCTCTAATGATACCTTTTAGTCTTCTATGGGTTATGTCGCTAGATTCTACATTTTATATTTGGTTATTCAACTAATTTAGAACTCAGATAATACTATTTTGACGGTCATTGGTTATGTCCCTATAGTGGTGAGTATACTTTTTGGGGATACTATATATTTAAAACATGGATGATAATTTTTATGATACAATGGATTATGACCCTAGAGTTATGAAGATAATATATATGGATTCCATGTATTTAGATCTTGGATGGTACTATTGAGCGATGCCATGGATTTAGATCTTGGACGATACTATTTGGGGTATATTGGGGTTTCCCTGAGATTTAGGTGGATTTTTATTTTGGGCTACCATGGATTTAGATCCCGGATGATGATGGGTAGTCATGGTTACATGAGATGATCAAAGACATCAAACAGTGACCGGAGTAGGTATTGTTGATACTAGGTGTTGTATTAAAACCCAAGGATCAACAATGGTTATATTTTTTTAGTATTATATTCTGTTTAATAATATGAACATATAACATGCACATATCACTAAATTTACTTGTTATATAAGAGATCACATTAGTGGTTCCCAACTGAGTTATATACTCAAACCATGATTAGTCGTAGCACTTGTGTACCCGAGAAGATATTACTTTATTGCAGGTTCAGGATGGGTAGAGCATAGGGATTAGATCATTCAGTTGGTTAGCTTACACGAAGTCCGATGAATTAGATGAGGTGTGTATAGTTGTTTTAGTGGAACAATTTTGTATTTATTTAATTATTTATTATGTATATGTGATCATCCCAGTGGATGATCAACCTAGTGGGTGATCAACCTTTTTTATTATATTCCACTGTTCATTTTTTTATAGAAAGTACAATAAAATTATTTTCATATGAATACTTTGATGTGTATGATTTTAGGTTTATTTCCCTATTATTGCGTGCTCTGGTATGAGGGTTTACTCTCCCTACAGTCCTACCCTAGAACCCCATTGATAGTCATAATCATCTTGTACACGGGGATACATGTCTAAGTTCACATAGTGCCAATAGTCTAATTACTGTTCATAGTGATTCAGACTAAGACATTAAATATATCATACGAGAATCATAGTTTTGTATATTATAAATGCATATTAATATATATTTTATGGGGGTTTTATGTTAAATAGTGTTTTGGATATGTGGGATCAAGGTGTTGTTATGTTTTCCTCCACATGTACTTAAACATTGGAAATAATGCTTATGGATTATATTATTATTCTTATTGGTTATTGTTATATTTTTTATATTCTATTATAATGTGTTAATTTTGTAACAAACATGTTTTCAGAATGGAATATCATTTGGGAATGGTTATTCTATCTACCCATGAGCATTGGTACTCCAATAACACATGGGAATGTGTACTCTAACTACCCATTATAGTCATGCATGTGTGTGTGTGTCCCTTTGCAAGTGATGGTGTGCTGATATAGGATATGGTCTGTCCTAATATTCTATTTATATAAACTTGTATTCAATTTTTTATATTCCATGTAATTAAATGATGTTTTCTTATAGACCAAGATTTTCCCCTCGAGGGATATGTGATTCCAAGATAGACATGTTGTTCCATGGTGGATCAAATATACCATGGTCAAAAGGTACAATCAGTGTAAAAGTACCTATTGATTTTTAAAAACCCATTTGTTCCAATTTCAAGAATGGATCAAAGCAATTTTGATTCCTCCTAGTGTCATGAGAATTATCCATTTTTATTAAAATTTATTTATGGTATATTCCTTATTAGTTTCTAAATTCCTTGTCCATTATTTGTCAATTTTTTCCTAATTTTATATATGTAACTATGTATAAAATTTTTTAAGAATGAACCTATAATTTTTTTCATGCGCGATTAAATATCATTGGTTGTTCCTACTGGGACTTTTTACTCACACCCTTCAAGTCCACTTTAGTATACTTGAATCCTCACTTGTAGCATTTCATCCATGAATAGGTACACAGGCAGTTGTTTTGATGCTTTATGATTTTTATAGACATTTTTGTTACATTATCATAGTTGGGACTCCATGAAATGTTGAAGAATATAATATTCCATTTGTATAAATGATCATTTCAAACATCACCATATTTGTTTTATTCCATTTCCTTAAGTTCTTTTTGGAATTGTGTTTTGTTTAAGGCCATTATTGTATATGTCTAGACAACTTATAGGCTATGTTTTCAACTATAAATATATAGTTTATTTTATATAATTATGAAGTTATACTAGTTAACTATAGAATATATTTTTTTCATATATTATACAAGTATTATTTTCAATTTTCAAAATATCTTATGCACAAACTAGTCGGGTTATATTTAATTTATAGAAACCACCATTGACTTATTTTTCTATTTCAAGAGTGAGAATTATCTCCCAACCAATAATTCAAACCCTAAAATATAGTATCCAACCAATAAAGATTGGGGAATTCTCTTGAGGTTATTGGTAGATCAGTTTTGGTTTATGGAATATCTAGATAAAGCTATTACAGTTGGATCAGACACACATAAGGTACAACTTACCAATATCTTCAAGATATCCTTTGATCACATTTCATACCTGAACTCTCTCAAAACTCCAGTCTCACCAAAAAGAAATAATCTATATATTTTTTATGGGGAAATAATGAGTTTTTAAAATCCTAATCTCCAGTACTAATATAATTCCCAATACTAAACTTTAAAACCGTGATCTAATACAATTTGGTAATGGTCCCAACCCAAGTTCCTAAATCCTAAAACCAAATGTAAGATGATATATGGCCTCAATCATACTCAAAAATCATCAAACACCAGAAAATGGTTTATTGGAATATAAATAATTTTTGGGGAATGATTTTTGCATAAAATAAATGAACAAACTACTTGTAAGGAAAGTGAAATTTTTATTCAAAATTCAAAACCATTACTTTAGAAACAAACTATATTAAATTAAGAAAAAATCAAATAGAGTATAATATAAATAAACACCGACATATATAATATGGAATGACCAACTAAATTAAAATGTTCCTTTATACTGTGTATAAATTATATCCTCCAATAATTTATAATTAAACACCATTACATCCATTAAAAATAAAAATCCTTTGATTTATCGTCAATAAACAACAAAGTTTTATCATTCTTGAATAATTGAAAATATATATAGAAACAAAACAATATATCTGGGAAGATATGATTATGTGAATACCTAGTATTATTTTTCTATATGAAACCCATGAAATCCATTGAAGATATATTCCAAGACATGTAGTCAATACCATTGAAATCATTTCAACATATTTTTGAAAAAAATAGATTATAACACAATTCTAATTAAAACTATGATAGCACATGAAAATAATTCATGCTAGTGTTTTTCTAAATGAAAGAGTAACCCTTATTGGGTTAACCTAAACATAAATCCATTTTTATCCAAAAAACATTCAAGGATAAATTAGTAATATGAAAAAACAAACATATACATATGCTTATGATCAGAACATACACCTGTTATGGATCATCACCATCCTGTGTGTTTTTTGAAATAATGGAACACCCTATCCATAAATCAAAGAAATTATATTTTCTTAAAAAATAATTAACAAACCCTTCCATCTATTCCCAACAATTCCTAGTCATTTCTCCTAACCAAATTCATTCAATTTCCCAGAACTATTTTTCCATTGAAAAATAGTTTTCCCAAAAATCAATTATATAAAATTTTAAAAATCTATGACAAAATTATCTAAATTTCTCTAAATATTCATGATTTAAACAAATAATGAACCAACCTGAGTCAACTAGAAACCAAACTTAAGCTATCATGTCATGTTGGTGAGGGAAACAAAATAACAGAAGAAAGTTTTGAATATAACCAAAACCAGACATATAACCAGAGTTAAAAGTGAAAGAAATAAATACATAAAGATCCATAAAATATAATCCAAATTGGATAAACCAGAATGTATAAAAAGGCAATATTAACATATCCCTTTGTGAACTATCGTCACCTCCAAAAAATCATGTAATGAAGTCAATGATGAATATAGAAGTCAGCATGTTATGTAATGACCTTCCCTGTTCCCGAGTCCTACAAAAAAAATTAAAAAACCACCAAAAGAAAAAATTAGGGAGTGAGAAAAATTACCAGTATTATATTACCACAGAGTCTATATAAATTTTAATATCAATAATTCAATATTACTATTTTTTAGTGGAAAAACAATTTTAAAAAGCATTTTCATATATCCAAATATATTTGTAAATCATTTCCTTTTGTTTTCTTAAAATCCTTTTATATTTACAAACTGAGGAATATGAAAAGTATAAGTAATAAAAAAGAAAGCATATTCATACTCCATAGGGAAAGAAACTAAATACAAATACATGATTTAGTTCATCATATGAATCCATGTGACACAACCTCTTCTGAAAATACATGAGAAATAATCTATAAGAAAAATACATCATGCGATAAACAAACATTAATAAAAAATGAACTCTATATTGGGCCCCAGCCTATGTGAGTAATTACTAGACATAAAAGATACTAATATAGAAATATATTGGTTCTTACCAATATCAATTCCTACCGTAGTCCATCAATATCACAAAAGTAACCCTTAGTGGTGCCACACACACTAGGGTCTCCCATGTCCCTTTCTCTATACATCGAAGGTTCCCAATGTTCCAAGTTTGTCAAAATATATTTCAAAAAGATTTCAACAATTAATAAAACAATTTGAAGTCCATGGTAATACAATTCTATGTTTGAACACCCATTTTCAAAAAAAAAACCACCGTTCATAAATTTAATCAAACGCTAGGTCAACGAAAACCTTTTTTTAACGAAAAAACCTCTAAAAATGAATTATTCCAAGAAATAATATTAAAATGGAAATAATTTAAATTCAATAAATAAAATAAATAAATTTTAGAATAAAAATAATCAACTCATATAACTACCCCTATATATACAATCAAATACCTCAAAATGAAGGTAGAACAAATCACCTTTGAAAATTGAGACCGAGGAAGAGTAGATCGGGTTCTCATGATACTAGATCCATAAAAAATAGTAATCCACCATGAAACGAATTTTATATACCATCACAACCAAATTAGATTCTAGAATGGTTAGAGGAAAATATATCTAGAACAAATCAATAAAAAGGAGAGGAAACTAGGTAAAAAAGGAAACATACCTTGAGTATATCCATGGATAATGATGGAATTTCACCAAAAATCCAAGGGGAGAGACCTATAAATAAGAGGAAAAGGATTTAGAAGAGCTAATATGATATTAGTGGGTCATTAGAATTTAAATGGAAAAGGTAACAAGGGTAAAATCTACCTTTTTAAGAGTTTGGAGGGGGTCGTGTGGTTTCCATGAGGAGGCTGCACGGTTAAACTATCTGTGTGCCTTAACCATGAATTCTGACCATTCATTATATTCAGGGGCACATAGTTTTCCCTGGGGGGACAATGTTTTTGAAAAATATTCTTAAACCATGTGAAACCCCTAGAAAACCCCTGAACACCCCACACAATTCCATGGGTATGTCAAAATGTTTTTTGGAAACTATGCAAAAACCATGAAAAGAACCACTGAAACCTTATAAAGGCATAAAAAATGGTTATCACTTGGTTAAGATAACTGTGTTAATTAACCACAAACCTTTCTAGTTTTCTCTAAATAACCTTGTTTTCAGACTTCAATCCTATGAATCTCCCTAAATCGAAAAAGAGAAAAACCAACACTTGCCTAATGCATACCTATAACACTGAGCGTGTTTAAATTATCCACCCCATAAATTCTTTCTATCCTTTTAGAATCTTAAATATTTTGGAATCATAAAAGTTAAGGCCACTACTGCTTCATGAACGATTCATGTTCCCATGTCTCAGGGATATCATATCCACACTTCTAGAGTACCCAAGAAAAGGGATTCATTTTTTAGGCATTACCTTATCATGTCAATCCAAAATATATTTTGGTAGCTCAAAAAAAGCAGTATCAAGATCAATATTAAGATCCTATCATTAAATAACATGGAAATGATCTAGGTGATACCTCCTCAGCTGGGAAACATGAAAAACATCCTGAATTGAATTTATGTGAGATGTCAATTTCAACAGTTATGCCACCTCTTTGAGTCACTCTATGATCTCAATAGAAAAGAAAAACCTTGATGCCAACTTACACTGCTTACCCAACTTATAATTTCCCAAGCAAGGTGAAACTTTTAGAAAAATATGATCACCAAGCACAAACTCTAGTGGCCAAAAATAACTATTGACATAAGATTTCATATAGCTCTATGATGTTAACAACCTATTCCAGATCAACAACAGCATTTCTGTCATCTCCTAAATGAAACGTGGTCCAATCGAGGAACTCTCCCCAAACTCAACCCATCATAAGGTATATCTATATGGCCATCCATACAATGATTCAAAGGGTACCATCTTTATCGAAGCTTCAAAACAATTGTTATAGAAAAATTTGAACAGAGATAATTTTTTTTCCCAAGATCAACCAAAATCAAGAACACAAGACTAAACAATATCCTCAAGAACCTAGGTAGATCTTTATGTATATCCATATGTTTTAGGATGGTAATCAATGACCAGTTTCATATAGAAACCCATCACATATTTCAAATCTTTCTAGAACCTAGAAGTGAACCTTAAGTCCCTACCAAGAACAATGATAGAGAGAACCCCATGATGTCTTCCAATATCTTGAAGTACATGTCTTTCATCTATTACACGTTCATCATCTACATAATGGTTAATAAATGTGCCAATTTCCAAAGTCTATCAATGATCACAAAACTATTACCCTTCCCACTAAGAGTCCATGGTATACCAATGATGAAATCCATGGAAATTTCATCCCACTTCTATATTAGAAAGAGAAAAGGTTGAAGTAAATGAGTAGGTCTCTTGGGTTTTCCCATAATTTTATAAAAAGTGAAAAATTGTGAAAAAAATTCCCAATTTACCACATCATTTATGGACACCAATACCGATTTCTAATATCATGGTACATCTTGTTAGCCCTAGAGTGTATTGACCAACATGAATATAGTCCAGTTTCTATAAAATCCCACATCAAGAAAAAAACAATGACTAACCTGATAGTACAACACAAATCTCCACTCGGAGACCAAGACCACTCACCCAAGGTCTCCCCACCATAACAACTTTTAGAAAATAATTGGTACTCGGTTTCTATCACCTTCTTAAGAAAACATTTCTCAAAAAATATGATTCATCTTTCATCAAATATAAGAACACCTTCCCACCAACCTCTTCCACTCCCAAGCTCATCTGATAAAAAAACTCATCATAGTCCAATCCTAAAAAATTTCCTTCACAGATTGTGTTAGTAATTTTCTATTAAATTCAAAAGAAACAACATTCCCTTTTAGATGAGTGTATTCAATATAAAAATAAAAAAATTTATGATACTCTACCCAATGTCTCTATTTCATGTTCATATCCCTCTGAGTAAAAATATATTTCATTGTCTTATGATTATAATACACTATAAACAACTCCCCAAAGAGGTAGTGTTTACACATTTTGAGTGAGTGTATAACTTTTTATTACTCAATAACATGGGTAGCGTAGTTTTTATTATGAGGGAATAATAAGAAAGATCTATAGTCCACCACATGTTTCCCCTGCATTAAGACACATACTAATCTTGTACTAAAATCATAATAGAAAACATCATAACATGAACCTAGTTCTAAATGAATTAAAACTATTGTTCAATTCAACATCACCATCACATCCTTAAAATATCTCTGAAATTTTTCTCCCCATTCAAACTCTACACCCTTATGGTTTAAAAGATATCATTGAAGTTGCGATCTTGGAAAAATCCCGAGAAAACTTTCTATAGTAACCAACCAAACCCAATAAACTCTGAATCTCAAAAACATTTTTGAGATATTCCGAAGACGTAAATTCTTGTATATTATCAGTATCCACTCAAATCACTCTCTCAAATATCAAATGCACCAGAAATTTCACTTCTAGGATCTAAAACTCACATTTGGAAATATTACCATATATAATATGTAATTTCATGGTCAGAAGAATGATTTACAAATGGTTCATATGGTCTTCATCTGAAATAGAGTACACAAAAATATCATCCATGAATAAAACAACATAAGTGTTCAAGAACGAATGAAATATTCAGTTCAACAAAGGCATAAATGCCATGAGATAATTAGTGAGATTGAATGGCATAACTAAAAACTCCAAATACCCATACCGACTCCTAAAATATATCTTAGGTATATCCTTTTCATAGAATATCAATTGATGTTACCCAAACCAAAGTTAAATATTTTCAAACCAATATTCCCCTCTTAGTTGGTCAAAGAAATCATTAAACCTAAGGATGAGATATTTGTTCTTAACAGTCACCTAATTCATCTTTTTATTATCCACACAAAGTCTGAGTCACCCATATTCCTTCTTAGGAAATAGGACAGGTAAATCCCATGGTGAAATTCCATGAAGAATCAATCCCTTAGACTCTAGGTCCTTAAGTTGGAATTTAATTTCCACCAACATAGTACGTTCAATTTTTTAAGAGAGAAAAGAAATGGGCATATTACCAGGTAGCATGTCAATAGAAAACTCAGCCTCTGTATTTATATTTTAACCAGTAAAAACATCAAGAAAGGCATCAGGGTATACTAACAACACTGTAGGAAGTAAAATATCCAAGAAAAGGTAAAAAACAACAATAACTAGCTCTGAAAATTTTCGTAAGATTACCCCAGCATAGGGAACAAAAAACACCACACTTCCATGATCTAGCAGCCCACTCACCCTAAAAAACATGAGTGACCCCCTGAAAAGATAGAAAATAAACCTATTAATGCAAAAATCTATCCAATAATTAACACATATAGTCTAATCCGTGTAAATTATTTGGTCGAATATGAAATTATCAGGAACTAAAAAGTCCCATAACACCTTATAGTCATTTATCATCACTCAATATGAGGAACACATGAATACTTGTTCAGACCTTTTTCCCAAAGGCATGGAAATATCCAAAAAGATAAGCATAAGTTATGAATATAATCCCAACACTTCAACTAACATTGATTATATAAATGAATGAGTAGCACCAGTATCAAATAAATCTTACACCATAAAAGATAATATAAACATTGTACCTCTAAAAGTAGATGGCCCTAATTGAGATTCATATGGATCATACTATGTTGTATAAAATCATCTGGTCTTAACCTCATGAACACCCTATTGGAATAGGGATTAGATCCACAACCCTTGGAATCATCAGTATGAACCTATGAAACCTTGGTAACAGTGGATCCTATCTTACTGACATGTGATATACTTTCAAAAAAAATATTTAGGAGACCGTAATTTACACAATTATGACAATTATTAGGAGCCTCCATACAATTTGGCTTAGTATGATAATTCATTACACACAGATTGAAGAGAAAATATTGTTGTTCAGATAAAGCCCCTAAAACTGGTCCTAAAGAAAATCGACCACCCTTTCACTTTCTTTTCTGGATAGAAGACACACCCTGGAAAAAAACTACACCAACTAAAGTTCCACCCAAACATGTAATTCCATCAATATCAGTCTTATCCAAGGCTACTTTTTTTGAATACCTATTATAAGGTCAGAAGTCACATGAGAATAAAGGTTGACCAAATATCCAGCCTCAATCCTAGCTCAATCCTATAAGACGTTTGGAACTCATTAGTGAAAAGATCTGGTACTAGATGCATGAAATTAGAAAAATAGGTGGAATAATCTATAATGGTAAACTCTCCTTGCTTAAATGTTAAAAACTCCAAGGTCTTCACCATATGTAATGTATTTGGATAAAACTGATAATTAAATATTTTTATTAAGAATTCAAGGTAAGATCCTCATGAAACATAGCGTTCATAATAGATTCCCACCATCTCCTTGTTGGACCCTTGAGAATATACATGGAAAAAACCAACTTAGAGTTTTTAAAAGTATTAAAAAATTTAATTATCCTCTCTTTAGTCTCATGCCACTCCATATATTAATAGGGTCCTTTATCACCACAGAAGATGGGTGGTTGCTGCTTAGTGAATTATGATCCATGATCCACAACACATCCAGGGTTCATGAAACTAACTTGACCTAGAGTTTGAAATGTATAGATTACAACTTCAACTAATGAAGGGTACACTGAAGGATTTTCTTGCAGAGTTTATCTCACAGAGTCCTCTCTTATATTTGGAAGTGATCCTCTCAGAGGAATTTTCTATTAAAAATAGACAATGACCAATAATATTTAAATCATATTATATACTATTAGGACCAACTATAATAATTCACTTCCATGCATTAAAACATCAATAATTTAAAGAAACTATAAATTCCATGAACAAAACCAATGCTTTAAGTAGGAACATGTCTATTTAAATAAAAAACCCATCCAGTTCATTCAAATGACCATAAACACCAAGTCTCAAACTTGGTATATTGTATGACCATCCATGGTAACTTGTGTCCAGACACAGAATTGAGTTGGCCAAGAACCCTCCCACACTTTCTACCTGAATTATGATGATCCTAAATTCTGTCTAACCAAGACACATAACCAAACATAGGTAGTGTTAAAAAACTATAGACTGATCATCCCCTTAAAACCATTATATAAAAAACCAACCCAAGTTAACTACACAAGCCACCCAAGACGGCCTATCATGGTGGTGAGGTGTAACAAGATAATGAAAAAATGTCTTGAATATAAAAAAAGTAAGACATACAATCAGAGTAAAAAAAGAAAAAGAAATAGATACATACAAGATCCATGAAATAAAATAAAAACATTATAAACTATAATTTATAACAATACAAAACTAAAAATTCCCCATGTGACCAACCATCACCTCTAAACCATCTCATATGAAAGGTAATGATGAAAAGATATGTTGAAATGATATATAACGATCTTCCCTTTACCTAAGTCCTATAAAACAACATCTATAACCTCCCAAATGAAAAATTTGGCTGTGATCACAACACACAACATGATACTACCACAGAGACTAGACAATGTCTAATATCAAGAATACAACATTTCCATCTTTTAAAATAAAAACATTTTTACAAATAATTTTCATAAATAAAAACAAATATGTAAATCCTTTACTTTGTCTTTCATAAAATACTTTCATTTTTACAAAGCTAGGAAAATAAAAAGTACAAGTGATAAAACATGAAATAATATCCATACACCATAATCTAAGAAAGTAGACACATATCCATGATATATTCCATCATGATAATCCATGTGATACAACCTCACGTGAAAACATGTGAGTAATAATGAATGAAAAAAAATTCATCATGTGATAAACAACCATAAATGAAAAAGGAATCCATATTTTGAACTATACTATGGGAATATATACTGAACATAAAATATCCTAAACTATGAATATTTTTGTTATAATTGATATCGAGACTTTTTAGGTTCCATCAATATCCTAAAAGTACCCCCTACTGGTGCAACACACACTAGGGCCATCGATGTCCCTTTCTCGGTGCACCCAAGGTTTCCAATGTTCTAAGATTGTCAAAATCCATTTCAAGAACATGATAAAAATTTAAAAAACATTTTTAAATCTAATAAAATCCACTTTGATGTTTGAAATACCATTTCAATACAAAACCAACCTTCAAGCATTTAATCAAACACCAGGTGTGAAAAAATGCATTTTTAAATGAAAACCCCCTTTAAAAACATGTATCTCTAAAATAAATCTATTAAAAAAATCAATTAAATTCAATGAATAAAACAAAAAAAACTATAATAATAAGTAATTAATATAATTAACCCTTTGTATAGAAACACCTACCTCGAAACATTGGTAGAACAAATTGACTTCGAAAACAGAGACCGGGGAAGAGTAGACCGGGTTCTCATGATCCTAGATCCATAATAGACAACAAAAATCTTACATAAAATCCATTATATTTGGAATCACAAGACAATTTAGTTACATTAATATTATAGGATAATATATCTAGGGAAGTTTTACAAAAAAGTGGGGAAACCAGATAAAACACAACACACCTGAAGGAGATCCATCATGAATGAAAAAATAAACATATAATATAAGGGGAGAGAGATCCATAGCTCCATGGAAGGATTATGATGATATAATGTGATATTAGGTGGTTATTAGGCTTTAAAATACCCAAGGGTAAAATGGAAAATTCCCACTTTTTAAGTGTTTGGAGGGGGGTTCAAACTATTTCCTGAAGGAGGCTACATGGTTAAACTAATAGTGCGCCTTAACCATGTGATCCTACTATTCATTCTATCTAGGGGTAAATAGTTTTCATTGGGGGCCACACGGTTTGAGAAAACCATTCTCAAACAATGTAACAACCCTATACATCCACTAGACACCCCACACATTTCATTGCGTATATCACACAGTTTTTCTAACAATGTGAAAACCATGAAAAACTCCACTAGAACCTCATAGAGGAATACCACATGGTTATTTAATAGTTAAACTATCCATGGTACTTAACTGTGAACCTATCTAGTCTTCCCCAAATTACATTTTTTTCATTCTTTGATCCCATGAATCTTTCAAAACCCTAAAAGTGAAAACCGAGGCTCGACTAAGGTAGACCTATGACCCAGAGGGTGTCACAAAACCAAATCCCATTGTTTTTCTCAAAATAAGCAAACAATAGGTCTTACCAATCCAAAAAAACCTAATTTATAAAACCAATTTCAAAATATTATTTGATAATAAACCACAACATAAAGAAAACCTAAAATCACATTAGTCATATAATAAAGAATTACATTCCACTAAAGAATGAATAAAATACAACCACCATAGATGATGAGAAATAAAATATCCATGAAACCCTAGATCTAGAATAAATGATCAAAATCCAATCCATAAAAACCTCACATCAAGAAAAAAATATCATGATTATTCTATTCATGGTTCATGTTCAAAAATTATATCACTCTAGACTTAATCTTACAAGATAGAAAGATAATGAGAGAAAAAGAGAAATTCAAGAACCAATGATATCACTAAGATATTACATTCAATTTGATGATTATATGATTAATTATAAGAAGAATCAAATTTTTCTTCATGGGAGAAACCCAAAAATAACTCCCAATGATCCATAAGTATTTCTATAGTTATAATAAGGTGTTAATGAGGGTTACACATAGTCTAGTTAATTTTTTAAATGAAAATTGGAAAACTCATACTCATACACATGGTTAGTCTGTAACACCATGTGTCTAAATGTGTGGACCTAAATAATTGTAAATATAAGTCACATGATTTATTCAAAATACCTAGAAAACCATAAACATACCTCTCCCATCTATTTATCCCAACATGGTTTGTTCACATGGTTGCGGAAGTCATGATCCCAACCATGAACACTTCCCCAATATCCAAAAAATATAAATTTTGGCACAAAACCAATTAAAACTCAATTATGAATTCATATTAATCCCTAGTTATCATATTATATTTTTTATATTTATCTCACATTATATTTATTTTTAAACAAATAAATAAATGGATAGTAAGGGATAATATTTTAAAACTAATGTGATTCGATAGTTATTAAAAAACCACTATAAGTAACTATTTTATCCCCATTAAATGGTAATTAACTTGGTTATTATCTATCATTAAAAAATTTCATTATCTTACATTATTTACAATAGAAAATAATAATGTTCAAATGGATATATTTCTTTTTTTGGAGAGAAAATTAAATGGAGTTAATAAATCTAGGTCTATAAATTTTTAAATATTATTCTTTTATTATCAATTTTATTTATAAATATATGTGATATATAAATATTTTAAAAATACCATTTTTAATAAGGGGACATTATAAAGATAAAAATTCATAAAATATCAGAGTTTTAGTTTATGAATTTTTCTTTTTCAATATATCATTTTTTTGAAATTTATTTTTATTTATAATAAATATGAGCTTAATTTGAATCTAAATTAAAAATAAATGATGATTTTCATGTATTGGGTCTTTCCTAAAAATTCAAATATTCTTATGAAATTAAAATCCTATCCATTTTATGTTTATAATATTTTATATTTTAATTTAATGCATTGTTATAATATTAATAATTATTATTATTATTAATCAGGTGGATATTTATATAGTTTTAAAATAATATGTGATGATTCTATTCTAATTTTATAAAATAGGTAAATATATTTTCCTTTATCATAATATTTTGAAACATAAAAATTATTTCCATATTTTACAGCATTGAAAGACGTAATAATTTTTTTGAAAGGGGTTAATCCTATTTTTTTGAAATATTTTATTAACAATTGTCAAACAATTATCTCTACAAGATAAATGAGACATGGTCATGAAAAAAACAAGAACATATCCTGAAAAATCATGGAGATAAGTATGATATACAACAGGATTGATCGTGGATCTTGTTTCCAAGGAAATTGGGGTGCATAGATCTTCTTATATAGTCATGGGCCAAGACAATGAAAGTAGGTCCACTGACATAGACATGGACCATGGATAAAGGGTTACTTATGTTAAAAATTGTATATATCAATCATAATCAATAAACCAAAAAACATAAACATAACCATCACAATAGAAAAAATGAAACAAAAAATCAAAAAATTCATAATAAAGTTTGTTTTATTCATCATAAACCAGAAATATAGGTTATATAAAAATTGATTATTTTAATCATTCCTAATATCATTAATACCCTCTCTGTAATCACCAATACCCTCCTTAACATCACTGTATCCAATAAAAATAAAAATATCATCATCACCTTCACAATATCTCTAAATATCACCGCCTTAATTCTCAAAGGTATCACCCTCATAATATGAATCTAAATCAATAAATTGATTAGAAAATCCAAATAATCTGAGAGTATCATCATCATATGACCATCAATATCTATAACACACTTTAGTGGAAGTGAAGAATAATGAGAAGACATAACTCTGTAGATTTGTTTATTTATAAAAACTTGGTTTTAAGAATATTTTTCTTCTCTTTGTGTTTCTTTTATGATAAAAAATTTATTTTATCATCTAAAAGTATAATATAATGGGTGGTATAAGAAATGTTTCCAGAATTATTCTATTTATAAGGTAAATTATTCTTCCTAGATCGAAAATGAAACATGCCCTAATGCTCATCCCCAAACACCCAACAAAGATGATCATTTGGACCCACAATGTTTGGTTTGATTTCTTCTAGTGTATCAAGAGAATTGTATTGATTTATTTATCACATTAATTATAATGATAAGATAATTTAAAGTATAAATTGTAATAATAATAATTGAAATTTAAATATTTATAATTTTTTCTCGTGTCTTATTATTTACCATTATTACATATTTCTTTATGTTTCTTGTATAAAAAATGTTCTAGTGAGGAACCTGATTATTAATACCCAATTATATTTTGCAATGAAGTTAAATAAAATATTAAGTGTCAGATAATTTTATTTGATATACCAAAAAACTAGGATTCATATCTAAATTTTTTTTATTTAATTTCAAACATGAATTTCATTCATCTAGAACACCATTTTAGAACAAGTTAACAAATAAATAACACAAAAAATTATATCATAATATATTTAAAATTCCAATGAATATATGAAAATTAAAACAATCATAGTATTATTTAAACAAAAAACCAAATTAAAAATGAAACATCATCCTATCAAAAGAATGTGTTTATATGAATTAATGAATAATTTTTAGAGAAACATGGAATTGTGTGTATATATTTTATTACTTCATATGAGTAAATAAATTATTTTAATGGTTGTTATTAAATGAAGATATTATAAATTGTTAATGATATGCAATTATTTAAGAAAAAAATTACTATATTAGTTCTTGATTCATTTATTTATTTTGATTTGTTATCGATATTAGGTATACTTATGAAATGAATCTATTTATAAAATAGAAGGTATTAATATATAACTCTGGATTTTCACTGTTTTAATTTCATTATAAATATGTTTTACTTATGAATTTATATTATATGTTTAATATTTTTAGAAATTCATTGTAATCCATATGTCTAATATGGTTTACTTTATTCATTCTATTTCGGTATTTTTTTAACATATGTATTATTAGATATTTAAAAATTGATTAAATAATGTTCATATTATAAATAAAATAATGTTTGTGGGGAGGGGCTATGACCTACCTTTTTAGGCTAGTATGTGTGCGGTGTTTGTGTGTTTAACACAATTGTATCCCTGAAAACCTAATATGATATAAATAAATTATTGAATTATTATTTTATTTTTTAAATAATTTTTCTAAAAATGTATGTTTTTTTTGTGTTTAAAGGTCATAAGATTGAAATATATTGTCTTTGGAGTGTTTTTTTATTTTTTTCTGGGCTGGTATAAATCACATAATCTAGAGGGATAATGGATGGATGTGAGAATTGCTGGAGATAAAATACTATGGATGTGGGAGGATTGTTTATGGAGTGAGGATAGAAATTATAGAGGATTTATTGGGTTGATATCTTTCGGGAAGATATGGGGTTTATTGTTCTAGGATTTATTGTTTTCGGTTATGAGTTAAGATGGAAGTAAGGGTTGCGGGAAAATAATGGACTGGTCGGTGGAGTTAAGGTGCTATGTTGTAATATTGGTATTATTAAAGGAAGAAAATAGGTGTGGTAGTGTGACATTGGTCTTTAATGTTAACATAAATTATAGTGGTCTTAGATAGCTGGATGTGTAACTGGTATATATTATATAGGGTTTGTTTGAAACTTAAAGAGGAGGAGGTAGTGTAGTAATAATAGGATAGTTCTAAATGAAGTAGGAACTATAATGAATTGGTTTATACTACTCAATTGATGGAAAATTTTGATCGATTGAGCTATAATGGGTTGGAAATGAGGCTAAATGTCAAAAAGTTGAGGTTAGCTTAGTTTACTTTTGTGGTATAATTTTAAATGGGTAGTCTTGGGTGTTGTTGGATTCTTATAATTTTGTTATCTTCACTCAAACTACATATAATTTAAAATTTGAATACAAAATTCATCAAATTCTATAACAACTATTTGATTTATGATTTATTATATTCATTTTTTTTGTAAATGGAGCCAAGACATCATAATTAAAATTATTAACTCTCTTGGGTTAAACTATTTCATTCCAATGTGGTACTATTGGTTCCATTCATAAAAATATCAAATCATATGATAATTTTGAGCATTCTATCTGAGATTATATTAGATGTTAGAAAAAATTAACACATGTTCATTGTTTATAACTATGATACAAAAAAATTAAAATTTATTTTTCATATTACCTAAAAAAAATCAATTACAAAACCCAATATTGTTTTCAATTACATTATCAACACTAAAGATTCGTTCTAAGGAATCCTATAATTTATATTCAATAAGCAGTATATAAAATTCTTATATACCTTCTATCGTTTTAAAATGAAATATTATTTCCTCATACACTTTATAAAGCTTTAAGAATACTTGAAATTAACTTATATCATTATATTAAATCTCTGTTTACAAGTTTATTTTTTAACAAGGGTGATACAATAAGCTTATGTAAAATAATACATGGGAACCACATTATATATTCAAGATTAGTCTTTAATATATTATCAATGATCTATTAAATTTCTAATTGAATAAATCAGAATAAAGTAAACAAGTTTATATAAATGTTTTTAAATTTTGATCCCAACATCAAAAAATTTAACAAATCCATAGAACTACTTTCATATCCATCCAAGGATTTAATTATTAGAATGAAAATATAAATGTTAATTAGTTAGTCAAAAAAATATAGATGATCGATGAAAGGATTTAAATATAGACATTGATTTGGTTCCCTAAATGTTTGATGTTTGAAAATTGAATTCATTTGATTGAAACCCTTGGATGGAATCTTTTAATTGGATGAACAGATTTAAGAAATAAATTTATTTTAATTTATTTAAATGTTTCAAGATGATGTGGATTCATGTTATAAATAAAGGAATACATATCAATCTTTCTCATTGTGTCCTATATATTAAATATTTTCAAGTAATACATAAAACTATACTGCATGAATTTATTTCTAAACATCACTAATTAAAATGTAAATAAAACAAATATTTTCAATTAATATAGAAAATCAAAATCTTAAATTAACTGATCCTACTCATTATCATGAAGAGAAGTGTTCATGATAGTGTGAATATATTTCATAGAACTTTTATTTATCTTTTTTATATCATATTTCTCCTACAAAAAAGTTCAAAAATTAATAATTGTCAATAGTATTACAAAAATTAGTATTTGTTGCATATAATACATTTATAAATAAAAAATTGGTCATATAAAAAATAAATTAATACCTTAAACTTTGGAATGTTCCAATACCTAATCATCTCCTTGTACCAAGATAGTGTAAAATCAACAAGAATTGGTATTCCCTCAACCTAAATACTAATTCTATTTTTCCAACATATGTACAAGTCATATATGTTTACTCTCCACATTTTGCCCTACTCCATAAAACTCATAGTCTTGATATTCATTCCATTAGAGAAGATGTATCTAAGGTGTATTGGAAAATATATTTTTTAATAGAATGTTACAAATTAATATATATATATGTGTGATTATTAATATCACCTAGGAAAACCAGATCCAAGGTTTTGTTCTTTATTTCTCCTCCAACTTATATCTAAGATATGGATTTAATATGAATAATGGTTCTATTTATATAATGTGTTCCCATAAAACTCTTCCACCTTATGCTATTATTAATAATTATATCCATGTACTCATTGTAATCTACCAGAATATATGTGTTACCATTCCAAAAATATCACATCATTGTTCATCCAAATTTTTTATCAGAATATCCAATTGATCACAAAAAAGATTATAAATGAATATATATATTTATCGAAGAATAATTTCGGTTCTGTTTAAACACATATGAATAGTAGGGTGGTATGATGTCCCATAGATTTTTGTGTTTTGAGAAAGAGTAGTGGAAGTATTTTGTACTTGGTTTGGTAGACATATAGAAGGGTTAAGTGACCCTACAAGATTGATAAGTCTAACATGATAAAAGGGATTCTCTGGAATTTTTAACTTAATTATTAAACAAACCAATTTTTATGGATCGACTAATAATAGTTTTGGGCCCAATACTTATCAAGTTATCTGGTAAACAATCCAATTTTTTGAATTATATTATATTATAATTACATTTTTAAAAAACTACTATATTATGAATTTAATATTTAAAATTAATAATTATTATTTATAATATTTATTTAATTAAATAATATTTCAAGGGTCAACGGGCTAAAAACATTTAATCCAGATTTTTCTCAAGGCCAAATTAATAAATGATCTATGACGTTTTTGATCCAAACTATCTTAATTAATAAATGGGTTGTTTATTTTGGCCTGACATTGACATGAATGAATCATGTATAGTTCTAGTGAGTGGTGTTATATCCACAACATGACTATTTTTTAATGTCGACTAAAGATACTAAAGTGATGGAGGGTTAAAAACTCGAGTAAATATTTGTAAGAATCTTGGGGGATATAAATATAGACGTGGATTGTCTAGAGGAGCAGTTCCCTATAGAAAATATAGTGGACATGAGTCTGAAGTAGTGATCGAAGTATGAAGACTACTATCTTGCACGGTCTTGGGTGGAAATGGATATGAAAAATAATTTTTTATCACATAGTATTGATAAAAAAGTGACGAAATCAAATATGGATGGAATATTAGTAACCAAATAAGTATGGTAAGAGGACGAACTATAGAAGAAAAATAATACTATGAATAAAATGAGTATAATATATGAACTTATACTCCAGTGTACCCTCTGACATAACCTTAAGATACTTAGTGAAATCGAGTTGTCTACTCGATGAAGTTTCCTAACATAATAGAGATGATTAAATAAATTTATGATTTGTAACAATAATGGATAATGATATTAACTATATATCTGTTTCTCCTCAGATATGGTGACTTATTCATATTCGCAGGTGTTATCACTAGAAAAGAATGTTTATGCTCACAATGATGATCAATAGATTCAAACCTAAATATTTGATGTGATGCTCGTTCCTCATTATTGTTTTTCTAAGTACTTATTCATACATATATATGGTGACTTAAAAATCCCAAGTAGTAATTCAATACATATATAAAAAATAAAAATAATAAATAAATAAATTATATGACATAAAAAAATTTAGTTAAAAAATCATTTTAATACAAAGACTTGTCAATTTAAAAACATAAATTTAATTAAAATTTAATTTTTTGTTAATAATATGACAAATGGAATCACCATGTTTTTTTAACAGTAAATACATTTCAATTAAATATAATTCCTTTTTAATTAATATAAATAATTAATTATTCACCATGTCATAATGATATAAATTTCATACTTCCAATCATGTCAACACTGTAAATTCCTTAGTAAAATATTTGGTTCACAAATTTTCATAATAATTGAATCATATAATTCATAAGAAGAAAATTTTTAGTGAATATCGATGGGTTAATAGTCAGAGTGGAAATCACTAGATAAGAAATTCAATACAAACTATATTGATTATTATAGTAATCCCTAAATCTGTAATGTTCTAATACTTCCTATTTATTGTTTTTATATGTACATTATCTTAGGAAATGGTGGACTACAAATCCCAAGTAGTAATGTGAGATATTTATAAGAAATACCAATATTAAATAAATAAACTATATGAAATAAAAAAAATAGTTACAAAATCTATTTAATTCAAATATTTTCCGACATAAAAATAAAATTTTAATTATAATTTAAAATTTTGCTTTATAATGTGACAGATTATATCACTATGTTTATTATTTTAATAATAAATATATTTTAATTAAACCAATAAATTTTTGTAATTCACATAAAAAAATTAATTATGTACCACGTATAATGGTTAAAAAACACATAGCATGTCACAATGATATAAATAAATACTTCTAAACACATAAATGCTATGAATTCTCCATTAAAATATCAATTTCACAATTTTTTTTTGGAAAATTGAATCATGTATTCCATAATATAAAACATGTTAGTGAATATCGATTGGTTTGTAGTCAGAGAGGTGATAACTGGATAAGAAATTCTATACTCACAATGATGACCAATGGGGTCATATATAAATATTTTTTGTGTTAATCTTTCCGCTTTATTGTTTTTTCTATGTAATAATTCATAAAGATACATTGTGACATGAAAATATCAACTGGTAATGTGAAATGTTTAGAAAAAATACAAATATTAAATAAATATATTATATGTCATAAAAAACCAATGAATAGTTACAAAATATTTTTAATGAAAAGATTTATCAACTTAATAAAATAAATAAATTATAATTTAAAAGTTTGTTAGTAATGGGAAAACTCATCTCTCTTTCTTTTTTTATTTCAATAGTAAATATATTTCAATTAAGAAAACAAATTTGTGTAATAAATATAGAAAAATTAATTATATACCATGTTTAAAGGTTTATAAAAATATATAACATTTCTCAATGATATAAATCAAATACTTACAAAAATATCAACAATATGAATTCTATATTATAATATCTCGTTCAAAATCCATTATACCAATTGAATCATCTATGTCATCAAATGAAACATTTTAGTGAATATTGATGGGTTGTTATAAAACATCATAATCATCCAAGCCTTTATTGAAAATATATATTGAAATAACATAAAAATCAAAACAAAATATTATTTTAAAAGGTAATTTATATAAAAAAAATTATATCATGCGATGAAGGAATGTAAGGCTCATTCATATAAATCTGATGTTTTATATCAATCACTCTAAATCTATAAGAATCAATATGTATTCCCTATTATTTTATTGAATCAAATGAGTTTAATTTCTCATCATGACATGAACATGCACATAGAAATAAATATTATTATTCTCTCAACAACCCCATAATATTATATGGCATTTGATTGAAGTTTTATGCATGATTCAATAATGTACAATTCAGTGTTTCACTTTTTGAAAAACCACCGTGATGTTTTCCATGTTTTTATCATATCAATTTATAATGAATTTAAAGAAATTGATGGCTATTTATTTGAACTCATGTTCTACATTGTTAGATCCCAATTAAAACACATTGATCTCATCTAATAAATAATCCATTAGTAAACATTGAAACCAAAATATATCAATATTTTATATTAAACAAGTAAATATGACTAATTCACACATAAAAATATGTCGGCTACCTTTGATTTTGACCAAGTATGAAAATATTTATTCCAAAATTACTCATTCATATTAATAGATATTGAATGGTTGGTTATTTTTATACTTTTTATATATTCTCTAAAAATATATAAATTTTAATATATCAGATGATATAAAAAATAACAGAAAAAATACATACTTTTTAATTTACTTACTTTATGTTAACATCAACTACACTATTTTTGAACAATAATATTGATAAATTACAAATTTATTTAATATTTTATTGATAATAAATGATATAATTTCCTTATATTTTGTCAAATATATTTATTTATAAAATACTTGGGATTATATCATTCATTTGAAAATTTGATCGAAATTCTATTTTTACCCTTTAAAGTGCATTGTTGTATTTTGGCCATAAATATTTTTATATGTTTTATTTGAAAATAAATTTTTGTATCTATGTTCCAAAATTAATGGGATACAACTTTTATTTATAAAATCTCAGCTGGGTTGTGTATTTAAGTGGATTAAATGGGCCATGAAGTCAAAGTTGGGCTCGACTCTCCATATTTGACATCACTTCATAGTTTTAGTCGTATAGTTTTCATATGATCTTTGATTTGGACCAAATTTGGATAGTATATTTAGGATCCATTTTTTAAAAAATCATCCTTAAGTATGTAAAACTTTTTAACAACTTTTGTGGTCCAACGGGTGGTGTAAGGCTCATTAAATTATTTGTCCGAATTTCCCCATTCACACTTCATAAATTCTTAAACCTAGCCTCCCCTCCACTAAATAAATTGGTGATTCTATAATTTGGAGGTGTTGGGACATACATTATTATGTTTATAGAATAGTATAAGTGGTTATACTCCAATTATCCAAGAATTTCAATAAGGGTATCTCCTGATGCAAGGATACGTTCGTCAAACCCTTCTTCTTTTTCTTCTTCATATTATGATATTTGTGTCTTTGAAATAAAATTCTTATTTACTGTTCTATTTATTCAGTTTTATTATATTTTATTCAATTTTATTATTCTATAATCTTCCTCTTGTTCTAGAAATAAATACTAGAAACTTTATTGGTTTATACCCTTTCCATGACCTTTTTGAAAGAAAAACATTTCTACGATGACTACACCACCCATAGAAGAGTAGTTATTTTTAGTAATCGATCTATAAACTAGCTTATTCATTAATTTATTTTGATTAAATGATATTATTTAAATAAAATAATATTATCCATCAATTAATTTTTTTTAAATTATAAGAAACAAATCATGTAATTTAATAATCAACCCAAAACACGTGAGGATGAGAATCGTTTAAATTGTGAGAGAAAAACCTTAATCTGTAAAAAAACCACATGGGATAAATTTGTAGAGTAAAAATATAATAAATATACTCAATTAATACTTATTTTTATAATTTATTTATGCCTTAATTTTACACTTACAATAATATATACTTATAATGACTATCAAAGATGTGTGTTGTGATTTAATGTTCTGAAGTTAACATAGAGTTTAACTCATTTCATCTTTATAGTAAAGTTAATTCTCATAGGTTTAAGGGGGTAAAAAATTATGGGATCAAAATTAATTGGATTTTAATTTAAACTATAATGGTTAATAAGTAATTTAATAGGTTGAGTTAGATCAATTACTCTTTTTAAAATATATTTCTTAAAAAACCTCTTCTTTTATTTTTTTTCTCAATCTCATTTCAAAAACCAAAAGAAATAAATACAATCTTATTCCAACATATTTATTATAGTCTTATAAGTGATAAAAATCCCATAATTTTAAGAAGTTTTTTTATTTTATTTTATTTTTAAAACAACATTAACAAGTTGTCAAATTTACTTCCTAATTTGAGAGACAACCATGTTCAACCACTCTGCTGCACCAAATGAGTAAATATTACACATCATTTAAAAGTTCTCACAACATCACCTTTTAAATTGGCACCCTTTCCAGTGAGGAAGGTGATTATTTAAAACAATTATATTTGTTTCTTTTATCTTTCATTTTTTTCTCTTATTCTCTTTTTTCTTCTTCATTTACTCAATCTGAGTATTTTTTCTTCTTTTGTTTTCTTATTATTATTTTTTAGAACATCAACTCAAACATATTTTCTTTTTATTATGGTTAGATTTCCTTATTTTAATTTTTATTTGACTTATGACATAGACTAATACTGAGGATCTATTACATCTGGACCTTGTGATTTAACGTAGCGTTAAGGCTTGAATCAGATAGTCTCAGTCTGCTGGCTGTTTCAACATTAAACATGTTGGGGAATTCATCCATTTTGGGTACACTGTAATTTGAAACAATTATTAATTAAACATAAAAAATAACTAATGGATATAAAAAATTACAATAAACTTAATAGAACCATTTAAGAATTGGTTTCACCCGAAATTATCTATCAAACAAAAGGAATTGCATATCCAAACCATGATTAGGCCTTTGAACAAAAATTTGGGTTAATCCACCTACTTCATAAATTTTATTGATTATCTGTTGATGATCTAAGTAAACATTTAAAATAATTTAATTTCATTTTCTTAACACTAAAACTAAGAAATATTTTTTAAGATCAAATCAAACTAATTGAATTCACAATATCACTTGATAGAACTACAAATTAATGGATGTATTACTTACAACCTAAATATAAAACTTTTTGGAATGATTTCATACATATTTTCTAGTAGATATTTTTTCTAGCATCAAGGACCATTGTTATTCGAAAAGAGATCTCATCAATATAGTAAGCCCAGGGGGAGTCAATGTATGAGTACTAGGAGAGATTCAAGAAGTTGTGCAAAAGCTTTACACATCACCAAATTAGTGAAAAACTCCTCATACAATACTTCTATGAAGTCCTCACACATATAGAGAGAATCATGGTGAATGTTGTAGAGTGAGGGGCATTGGTCGACAAAACCCCAACAACTGCACATGCACTGGTCGACAAGATGGCACAAAATTCCCATCAATTTGGCGATTGAGGTGCACCACCTTTTAGAGGAGTACATCAGGTAAGTACATATTCTCTTTAAAATCATTTAATTGATACCAAGTTAGAATAATTCACCACTACGGTGATACAGATTTCATTGCCTCAAAAGAAATCCCAACCTACTCCTATGAGGCCTTGTGGCATTTTCACTAAAATAGACCACCCAAATGACTATTTCCCCCAACTACAAGAGACAACATATTAAACAATAGTATTCACTAGGAGAACAAATTAGTATAAAAAACTATAACATCCCTAAAATAAGTATGATTCCTTTTCACCAATATAGAACCAAGGATGGAAAGATCAATCAGGCATGAGGTATGGCTGTGGACAACAACAAAGGCCCCCATTTCAATAAATTTTCTTAAAGCCTCCTCCTTATCAGCAGGATTTCCAATAACCCCAAAGGTTTTTTGAATCCCAAGCATCAAAAAGGGAAAGAAGGGTAATCCCCCACCCATTGGAAGATTCTTAAATAATTGATATTTTGAAGCAAATTAGTCTTAATTAACATAATGAGTTGAAGAGTGAATGTTCTGAGTTAAATAAGTTGAAGACACAAATGATCCAGATTGCCACCACCCTCCATGAACATTTTAGTAAGAAATATGTGAATATTATTTTTCAACCTAATAAAATACCAATGGGAATTTCACTTCATTCATATTTAGATGTAAAAAAACAACTAATACATCTGGACCTACCATTCCACTGGGATTCATTTCAACTTCGGAGAAGCCCCAATTGAGAACCACTAATGAGTAGCCTAAGGAGAAAGATAAAGGTAAGAAAAATATTTTTGTTGTTCCTCATAAACCCCATTTCTTTTAAAAATAGTGTTGTTCAAACCAAAAATATGGCCAAAGAGGCTATGCAAAAAAAAGTTTTCGAAACATTCAATTGTGTTGAGATCAACATCCCTCTACTTGAAGAAATTAAGAAAACACAAAGGTATGAAAAATTCTTAAAAACAATTTGTACCAATTGAAGAGGTATTAAGGTATATTAGTGGATCAATCTTGGAATTAATGTGTCAACAATCATTACATCAACTCAAGTAATAGAAACAATGTGAAAGGATCCAATTATATTCACCATACCATGCACCAAAAGGGAGTTACATTTTTCTGATGCTTTATGTGAATTTGGTACTTCTAAAATTGCGATGCCTCACATTGAATTATCTTATTTACAGGTTGGTGAGTTGAATATGATGAGATTAGTTGTGTTGTTGGCCTATAGAGAAACATCATTCCTAGTAGGATTCCTTGAGTATGTACTTGTTCGGGTAAAATACATGATATTTCCATTAGATTTCTATGTGCTTACATTGGAGGATAATCAAGTAAATTCACATTCTCCCATTATCGTAGGTATGAACTTCCCCAAAACTACAAAAACTTTCATAAATGTCCATAATGGAACACTTTAAATGGATTTTTGATATGAAGTTCTGATATTTAATGTTATTCACTCTATGAAGTACCACTCAGAGGACCATTCTTCTTTTTTTATCTCCCATTTTGAACCACCAAGTAAAAACCCCATCGATATTTATTTTCCAATGCTAATAGAGATTATGAGTATTGGTTCTAATTTGATGTCTAAGAGCACTTCCAAAACTATTTATAATACACATCTCTCTCTTAGATCTGATTTTTAAATGGATTCATATTCATATTTCGATAATGGTCACTATAATTATGACTTTGGTATTGAGTATGTTGATGGATTTGATGAATTATTTTGATTATGTATGATCTAATACTGATTTTCATTGTGTGTATATTTATGTTTCTTTAATGTATCCATCCATACATCACCACCTACATCGTAACTCAATCTACTTCCACCAAATCTCAAATACCCATACTTGTAAGTGGTGAGAAATTACCTGTTATCATTACTAAAAATATCTCTTTTGAAAATGAAGAAAAACCTTTGAATCATTTGAGGGAGAATAATAGGAAAATTGGGTTGTCCATGGATGAAATATCCGGTTTTATCCCATCCATTTTCTTGCACATGATTCTTTTAGAGGATGGGGCTCAAACGGTTTGGCAACCGCAAAGGAGACTAAATCTAACTCTTCTAGAAGCTGTTAAAAGAGAAGATGAAAAATTGCTCGAGGTGGGAATAATTTATCCCATTTTAGATACCTAGTGGGTGAGTCATTTTCAAGTTGTGCCTAATAAAAGTGGAGTTACTATTTTTAGAAAATATATATTGAAGTTAGTTCCAACAAGGGTACAAAACAGTTGGTGTGTGTGTATTGATTATAGGAAACTAAATCAATCCACTCACAAAGACCATTCCCCCTCCCATTTATTGATCAAATGCTTGAGATACTATTTGGAAAGACATATTATTGTTTCTTGGATGTATTTTATGGATATTTGTAGGTTCCAATAGCTCCATAGTATTAGGAGAGGAAAATATTCACTTGTCCATTTGATACATTTTACCACATAAGGATGCCATTTGGACTTCATAATTCCTTAAGTACCATCTAGAGATGTATGGAGAGTGTTTTTTTAGATTTCATTTACACCTTTGTGGAGGTATTTATGGATGATTTTATAGTGTATGGATCATCATTTTATTAATGTCTCTTTAGTTTGGGGAAGGTGTTGAATTGTGGTATTGAGAAGAATCTAGTCTTGATCTTTTAAAAGTGTCATTTCAGGGTAGATCATGGAATTATCTTAGGGAATGTAGTGTCAAAGCATGCGATAGAGGTTAATAGATATAAGGTTGATATTATTTCATCCTTACCTTATCCATCATGTGTTTGTGATTTTAGATCTTTCTTAGGACATGTAGGATTTTATAAGTGCTTCATCAAATATTTTAGTAATATTGCTTTTACTATGTCTCAATTACTTCAAAATGATTCCCATTTTGTTATTTGATTATTCTTTTAGGACATCCATTGATGTGATAATAATGTTTCTGACCACTCTACCAATCATACAGCCCCCATGGGGGGAAATTCCATTTTTTCTTATGTGTGATGCTTCAAACATCATAGTTGGTGCGGTCTTATCATAGAAGGTGGAGGTTCATTAACATGTGATTTTTGATTCTTTTATGACATTGGATTCATCCCAATTAAACTAAACAACCATGGAAAAGGAGTTTATTAACATCATATATTATTTAGATAAATTCTATTAATATTTATTGGTCTCTAAATTAGTTGTTTTTTCTAACCATGCAACTCTGAGGTACTACATGAAGAATCCATATGCAAAGCCCAGACATATCTAATGGATGATCCTTATTAAAGAATTATAAATTGAGATAATGTAAAATAATGGGTTAAGGAAAATAGTGGAGGAACACATGATTATTATTACTCACACACCATGGGATGTCACCATGGACTGGATACCACTTCAGGACACTTTCCCTAATGAGCATATTAATGCCATCTCAGGTATGTATCCTTGGTATGCTATTTTAGATAACTACATTGTTACCTTTAAAATTACTAAAAATTTAAAGAAACATCAAGTCCAAAAATGAAAGACTGAGTCTAGTTTTTATTTGTGGGATAATCCATACCTCAAAAGAATGTGTAGTGATCAAGTTATTAGGAGGTGTGTTCCTAATCATGAGTTTGAGTCCGTTCTGAATTTCTACCTTAAAATTTCATGTGGAAGAAACTTTAGACGCCAAATAATATATAGGAAATTCATAGACTCTGGATTATATTTCAATATCCTATTACATGATGCTCATGTGTTTTGTAAATCATTCTCACATTTCCAATACACAAGAAATATTTCTGGGAGACATGATATGCCTCAGCATCCCATTTTATTCTGAAATATATTTGATGTATGGGGAATAAATTTTTTGGATACTTTTCTATGTTCATTTGGGTTTTTTGTATATTTTGGTTGACGATGATTATGTTAGTAAATGGGTGGAGTACAAGGCCATTGGGACTAATTATTCTCATGTTGTATGAAATATTGTCAAGGAATGTATTGTTTACAGGTTGAGAGTACCAAAGGCTATCATAAGTGATCAGGGTAAACACTTCTACAATGAAAAATTATATTCTCTCCTTCTAAAGTATGCGGTGACACACAAAGCATCAACACCATACCACCACCATGAAAATGGTCATTCTGAGATTTCAAATCGAGAGTTGAAGTAAATTTTGGAGAAAACCATGCAGCCAAAAGGAAAATATGGGAGAAATTTCTTGGATGATGCATTATGGGATTATAGGATGAAATACAATACTTACATTAGTATGTCCCCATTTTGTATTTTTTTTGGAAGGCATGCCATCTCTTCATAGAGATCGTGAAATAAACATATTGGTCTATAAATGAAGGCAACATGGATTTATCACAAGATGGACATCAAAGAAATCTATAGATTCAAGAGATTAATGAGATTATATTATCATCATATGAGAAATCAGGACTCTATAAGGAACGATCAAAAATCATCTCATGACAAAATGATCTAAAAATGGAGTTTCTTGTGGGAGTCAAAGTGCTTCTATATATTTTGTGATTGAAGTTGATGTGTGGTAAGTTTCATTATATATGGTGAGTCATATATTTTGTATCTAATTTATTTAATTATGGTTTATTAGAGACCACCAAATTGGAAGGGTGAAGGATCTTTGAAGTCAATGGGTAGTGGTTGAAGTAATACATAGAGGGATTTCCAACACATGCAGTTGATATCATCACACTGCATGATCCCATCATCTCATGAAAACATTAGTTTTTTCAATTCCCTCTAACTTTTATATCATTTATCAAAATTTTAATTCTTAATTAAATGATAATTTTATCCATCCATAGAGTCACATTTTGGACAAAATAATATTTTGTGTTTGGGGGAGGGAATGCAATTTTTTTTAGATTTCATAGGATTTTTTTTGTTTCCTATTTTAATTTCAATTTCCTAAAAACAAAAAAATAATAATAATTTCACAGTACCATTACATCAATCGAAGTTTTTGACACTTCATGTTTTATTTTTCAAACCTCATGAGAATCTTGTTATATAAGGGAAAGTTTTCATTTTTGGTTGTTGATTTGTGTGAAAATGGAAGTTGGTCAATGATATTTTTGATTGTGTCTTTATGAATCCTTTGAGATTTATGACATCATTCATTATATGACATTTTTGGGAAAATTAGGTCATTTAATCTCTCTATTCACATCACACACAATCATGACTTGTGAGTTTCTCTTACCCAATTAAAGTTATAGTTAGGGTAAGTAATCCTTTTCCATATATAAAATGGTACTTCCATAAGTTTGTTTCTCCTCCAATCATTTCTACTACTGTAACTAATTTACCTATACATGTGTACCTAATATCCGACTATTTTACAACCTAAAAAACATAAAAAATCAATAAAAAGGGTAGTGAAGAAATATACAACGTGTAGGGATATCTAGGTCTGTTGATCATGGTTTGACCTATGGGAATTATTAAATGAGTGGGTTTTAGAATTTGATTTCAAAGGATGATGAATAGGTTTAGTGGAATATAATTATGTAGGAATAAAATTGTTTCTTAACCTGAATATTCTAGAAAAAGGTTAGAGAGAAAAGACTCAAATTATTGGCACACACACACATTGGGAATTTGTAGCACAATTGAATCATAAGATGTTTTCACCTGATTAGTGTCATTGATTTAATTGGATTTCTTTTTAATTTAATTTTGAGACATTTAAATTATGATTTTTTAACATTGACTTATTTCTTGTGAATCTTTCTATGGTTGTATTTCCATCCTAGATTGAGAAATTTCAACATGCATCATTTTATAGAATACATGATATGATGTTTTGATCAGAAGTACAAAAGGTTAAGTGTGTGGGAGTTGATAAAACAATGTTTTGTTGAATATTTTATTTATAATAAATTATATAATTTACTCACATTGTGTTATATGTGTTTATCTATAAAATATTTGGGATAAGATCATTCATTTAAAAAAATGATGGACATTTTACCCTTTAAAGTGAACTGTAGTATTTCAGCCATAAATATTTTTATATTCTTTATTTGAAATTCAAATTTGGTAAATAAGTTCCTAACTCAATGGGATATAACTTTAATTTATAAAATCTGAGTTGGATCATGAATTTTAGTGGATTAAATGGGCCATAAAGTCAAACCTGGGCTAGACTCTCTAGATAGGAAATCACATCACTATTTGAAATGTATCATCCTAATTCATTATTTGATTGGTCCCAAATTTAGAGAGGATACCAATGACCCATTTTTTCACAAATGATCCATCTATAAGGATATATGGTTCATGCATTTTGGTTGTCCAACATACGGTAAAATTTGGACTGAATTGTTTGTCATAATTTTCCCATTCACACTTGAAACCTCTTAAAACCTAGCCTCCCCTCCACTAAATAAATAGTTTTTTTATCATTTGGATGTGTGGTACGTTAATTAGGAAGTTTAGGGAAGTGGAAAAGTGGTTCCAATACAATTATCTAAGAATTTAAATAATGGTAGATCTTGAAGAAAGGATTCCTTCATCGAAGCCTTATTCTTCTTCTTCGCATTGTGATATTTTTGTTTATGTAATAAAATTATTATTTCTTAATCTATTTATTGTGTTTTATTCTATTTTATTCAATTTTATTCTTCTATAATATTCTTCTTTGGTTTCGAATTTAAGAGTTGAAACATGATTGGGTTATTCCCTTTCCATGACTTTGGTGAATGCAAAACGATTCTATGTTGACTACACTACCCATAAAAGTGTTTATTTTTAGTAATTGATATATATGCTACCTTATTCATTAATTTATTTTGAACAAATGAGATTATTTAACTAAAAAATATATTATTTTGGAATTGTGTTTTTAAATTATAAGAATCTAATCAACCAATTGAATGATTAGCATAAAACACGTGAGGTCGAGAATATTATAAATTGTGAGAGTGATACATTAATCGATAAAACAAAACCACATGGGATAAATTTGTCGAGTTCAAATATAATCCATAAACTCAATTAATCCTCATTTTCCGAATTTATTTATTCCCTAATTTTCCACTAACCATAATCTAGACTTAGAATTACAATCAAATCTGGGTGTTATGTTTGCACATTCCGAAGCTAGCTTAGGGATTAACTATTTTCGTCTTTGAGGTGAAGTTAATTATTGTTGGTTTTGGGGGTTAAAAAATTAGTGGATAAAAATTAAGAGGATTTCAATTTAAATGATAAGTATTAATAAGTAATTTTTGAGTTATGGGTATATCAATTACACCTTTAAAATATTTTTCTAAAAAAACATCTTCTCATTGTGTTTTCTCAATCTTATTTCAAAAACAAAAACGTTTAAAATTATATATTCAATATTATTCAAAAATAATTATCATAGTCTTATAAATGATAAGAAACACACATCCTTTTACGATGTTTGTTTAGGTTATTTTATTTTCTTTTAAAAATACCAATAATATGTTGTTAAATTTACTTCTTCTTTTGGGATATGACCTTTGTTAACCACTCTTCTACACCTAAGAAGTAAACATTACACAGCATTTGAAAGCACATATGACAGATCCTTTAAACTATACGATGAGACATTTCCCTCTATTCCCTACTCAAATTACACATAAAATATGATCTATATATCCCCTTATTTGTGGAAGTGATATAAATATAGGTTCAATGGGATTTTATTGCTCATCTTTAGTTCTTATTGGATGATTAGATCTATTAGTGATATTACCCAGGTATATTAAATAAAAATTTATGAATTATTGTGATAAATAACCTTTAATAATAAATACTTTAGGATGTTTCTAATTATTTATATAATATTAGATTGTATATATCATTAATTTTGTAGGATATATCTAGTGACATAAAATGGGACCACCAAAAAGCACTTCATTAGGATGATTCACAATCAGATATAAAAAACATGTGAAAAACAATAGTGCAATTTTTTTCCAAGTCCAAAATAATTAATGGTGCGTTTTTATAAAATTTCTTAACTATAATCTTGCTATGAATTTCAACATAAAAGTTTGAATATATGTTACACACCCAAATCAAAATGATTGTCACGTTATATGTCTGTGAACATCAAATGAAAATGAGAATAAACTCTCGAAAAAAGGAATGATATTTATTGGATTTAAGAGATTTTTATTTCACATATTGTGTATACACCCATTTCTAATTTTTAATTGAAAACCCATCCAAAAAAATTTTAATTTCCAACTCATTAAGGAATATTTTATTCATATTTTTCATTAAAAAAATAGTATAAAGAACGTTCCATTGATTACAAATAATTAACTAAATATTTAGTATTTGTTTTATATAACAATACATTATGCTACGACATGATTGAAAATAATATTTTTCTTTTCCTTTTACATTTAAAACATTATCAAGTAAAGATTAAAATTTTTTCTTCATATTAATTACATCCAAGCAGTGTTATAATAAGTTAAATGACTAATATTGATATTAAATAAAAATAATTTTATTTCTATATTTATTATTTCATTGACGTGATTTTTATTTCTTTAAGAAATTATCCAAGTGTTTATTATTTTTCCTATAAGGGTTATCCATCAATTAAAACTCATTAATGCATTATGAAGTTGAATGTATTTTTCAACTTTAATCTCTTGAAAAATGTATTGTTCATACAAATAGGTAAAGATAGTTTTTCATTTATAACAAAATAATATATTATTTCAAAAGCATGGAAATCATTTATCATCCACAAAAGAGTTACTTATCTCATTGTGTAGGTTTCATAAATCTGTCACAAACATGTAAGCTCAATAATAATTTATTTGAATTTATAAAATAAACCAATCAATCAATATAGACAATTAATTTAGTTTGATAGATAAATTTTAATAAAATATATGGGATATTATATTTATTAAATGAAAATAGAAAAAATTATATTGACTTATTTATCACTGCAATATCATTCATGATTCACCTAATGCACCCTAACAAACTAGAAGTATATGTCACCATGATATTAATCGATACATCAATGTATGTGACTCATGATATGTATTAATAATAATATCAAATATAAGTATCATTAAAAAAATTTACATATAGAAATACCCAATGACAAAAAAAACATGTGGAATTCATTATTGTTAGTATAACCTTAGAATATACCACCTAGGAGATTACCTTGTGATAACATCATGATATGAAGCGTTATTTTCTAATGAGAAACAATAACATGGGATTCTACATCATTTATATCCCATCATATAATTTCATTTAACCATTATGTTATAGGGAAGGTCTCACTACGACCTCCATGGTAACTCCATAGCCTAGGGATTTATTGTTTTTCAAAGAGGGTTGGACTAGTAATTTAATGTTTAACCCTTTCAAATATTATAGTAGTAGAAGCATTGGGAGATGATATTTAGTAATATCTCCCTCTTTTTCATCCCACAAATCCCCCATAATGGATGTATGTTCTTAATGAATTTTTATGGTTGTTCTAGGTACATTTCTCCATTTCATACTCTATTTTTTGTTTCTCTTTTATCCCTTTGTGTTATAGAGATATTAGTTATAATTTATTTATTATTTCCATATAAATATAGTTGAAATAATCTATAATGATTTGGATTTAATATGGAAATGAAAGGATATCCCAAAAGGTTAATTTTACATCATTGAGTGCAGTTTTGGTGTGATGAGGATGAAAAATGAGTTTTAAGATGAATATGCCAATTTAAATTAATTTGAATAAGTAATTATAAATTTTTTTAACAGATTATTTTTATTTTATGGAATAATGTAGGTTCTCAAAATCCTAAAGGATCTTGTATGAGGTGGTGCATCGGCCTGGAAAGGGGATAACTCCAGTATTGAATGGGTGGATCGTATTTTTCAATTTAATATATTATTTTCTACATGGGTGTGTAAGATAACATAATTTAATGGGTTTGGTCGTGATGATTAGTGATCATGGGTGACTAGGAGGAATAAGTAGGATGGTTTTGGCCCTCCTATGGACTGAATAAGTACTCTTCATAACTTAGGTAAATGGGGATCACCAAAAGACTATATCATAAAGGGGAGAAGGTGTTGGTTAGGTTGGAATGAGCCCTTGGGTAGGTATTGGGTAATGGGTGGCGATATATAGTATCACAAGTTGGGTCTTAGAGATAATGGGTTGCCATTAGGGGTTTTTAGTTAGGTGATGATGAGAGAGACAACCGTGAGTCTCATGAATGACTAGGAACTCACTCAAGTGGTTAAAGGAAATCCTTGGTGTGTTATTTGATTAAGATAGTTATTATGAGACTTAACATGTGTGGAAGATATTTTTTTCATTTGGGTAAATAATAGATAGACCTCTCTTAAGAGATGTGAGATGGAACTCGAGTTTTGGTCATGCGTTTTTCTTAGAGACTTTTCATTAGGATTCCATGGAGTTTTTTTATGAGTAATTGGACCTCACCTATTTAGTGTAAGGTTTTGATGAGCCTGTATGCTATGAGGTCATCATAGGCTGTTTTATGTGAGTTAGTTCTAATAATAATATTTGGGAAGATATGTATTACGTGTTTAGCATCTTGCTAACAAGCTGGTGGGTTTTGTGGTGGGATATGTCTCATGATTTTTGATTCATGAATGTGCTTGTGATAATTGATGGATTTAGGTGAGGGTGATGTGGATCAGGATTCTTGGACTCAATTTGAGTGACAGGACACTGGAAGGACTTTAATGTGTGAGATGGAGTTCTAGGGTATATGAATTTTGGGCCTATATTGAGTAAAAAGGTTTGTCATGTGGCCGGATTAGTGTAATGACCCAAAATTATATCCATGAAATTTCCACTATTATAACAATTTGGTATAGTATAAATCACATAAACATCAAATTGAAAATATAATACAATATTTATAAATGAATAATGAATGAAATAAGAGGTATTCTTAATAATTATAGAACCTATACAAATGGAATTGTAACTTGACCATTGGAATAGTAACATGAATATTATAAATAGTAATATGACCAATAGAACAGTGAACTCACCTATTAAAGTATAAATAAAATTTATGTATTTAATAAATAAAAATTCAATATAATTATGTTATAGTATATGTAATTGAATGTTTTAATAATCATAAATTAAGTGTCAGTATTTTTGTAAAAAATAAATTATTATTTATAACTTTATAAATAATATAATGATTTAAAAGAAAATTAATTTTCATAAAATATATTCATAAATTAGATTTTTTTCATTATGATTATAAGATAATTTTATGAGTCCTAAATTAATTTTTTAAAGTGTTAAATAATTTGTTATAATTCTGAAATATGTATTCTTCGAATAAATGATGATTTTGTTTAAAAATTAAATTTATAATATTTAAAAAAATATTTTCAAAAATGTAGTCTATTTCTAAATTCTACACATTGAAAATAGTTTATTTTTTAGTGAATAGTGAAATACAAAAATTTACGGTATTTAACATTAAAAGTAAATGAATGAATTTTTGAGTCACACTTGATTCATGGATGATGTAACTAGCTATTACCTCAAAATAAAATGCTCTTATTACTATATTTAGTCAAAATAATCAGCACTATTCATAGCCTTTATCCAAAATAATAAACAATTTAATAAAATACTAAAAAAACACCCCCTCATCCACTATAAATACCACCCATCACCACCTCCTCACATCACACCTCTAAAGCCTTGAATATTTTATAATTTATTCCCAATTAACTTACCAAAACACTCCCCACATCCAAGATAATTTTTCACAAAACAAATACCAAACCATTTTTCCTTAAGTATGTTATCCAAGAGAAAAAATTCAAGAGGTAAAATCCTCACCCCTTTCTTTTAAAATTTCTTTTATTTTTTTCTTATCATATCCTCACCTCCCCTCATACAAGTAGAATGATTACTCCAGAATATTTTATACACTACAATTTTATTATATTAATGTAAAATTATTCTCCAAAACTATTCTCCTCTCATTTTTTTGTTCTAAAAAAGAAAACATCATCCATGACGAGTCAATTTACCACCATCATAGATGGTGTGATTTAATTTTCCTTTACTTCCTTCAGGGTTGGACATGAAACCATTTTAATGGTTGAAAATGATTTAAAAATTTATGTTACAAAAAATTTTATCTTATGTAACTAAAACACACACACACACATAATATTAAATAATAAAACAAAACTAGATCGTGACAATATAAAAGATGCTGAAATAATCTAAACAATTATAATTTACATTTTATGTAATGAATAATCCTCATATAATTTAAAAAAAATATATAATCATTTAATATTATATATTTTCATTAATAATGTATAAATTTAATTTAGGATAACTATTCCCATTTTACATGATTGTTTATAAATTTATACAAGAGAACTAATCATGAAAAGCATAGAAATGAACACTCTCGAATGACAAAATAGATCCTTATAACTAATTAAAAAGGCTATAAATAAACATAATAAAATTATAATCAATAAAATACAAGTATACGATGTTATTAATTAATTTATTTATAGATTTAATTTGATTATCAGGACATTAAGTACAAGTACCGAACTATTTTGGACATAAGGTAACAAATTCTCTCTAAACAACAAATTTTCTTCTAGGTTACGCTTTATCCCTCTTTACCCCAATGTAATTATAAATTATTATTATTAAATCCTCATAAATTATATTTTTAAGTTCCCAAAATATGTAACCATTTCAATTCTTATTTTTTAAAGGGTGAATACATGTTTTATAATGTTCCTTTCTCAATTCCTCCTGATAAGCTTGGCCGATATAAGGGAACTTTCCAACTTCCTACATATTTTCAAGTAAACTTCATAATAAATTTTAATCCAACATAATTATTATAAAATAACTCTATTTTATCATGAAAAACTATATTTTTTCACTTATGGTTTTATGAAAACAATTATTCTTTTCTATATTTTAAAGAATCACTATTACTTTTATTAAAACTGCACTAAAGTAACTCATTTATAATGTTTCCTAAACACTATTTTACATGTATTTATTTAGTTTGATATCAATTATAATGGTCTATTCCTATATTATTGAACTAATTTACATGTATGTTTTAAATCCATTTTTTCCTGTACACCTTTAGGATATTCACATTTTTTTATTAATTTTGACATGATTATGATACAAATTTGTTCCCATGGGTAAACCTTATGCTTATTAATGTTTAACTCTTCATGTATTAATCATGTTTTAATGATCACAAATCTTATTCAGTCTATAAACCTTGTTAATCCTGTGTTATATATCTCACATCATATATACAGTTATCTAGTATCCTTATGATTTAAGTAAATCTATCCAAAGATCTTAAGTGTTATACGTTCAGTTTGATTACTATACACTATCGTTGATTTAATTTATAATGATTTATTTAATAAATTATTAAGTCTAAACCATTCTATGAATATCACTACATAACTATGAATAAATATATTTTACTAAATCTGAGACACCATGAGTCTTCCATCAGGTATGGTTTTTTGGAAAAGGACCCAAACACCATGAACCAGACACCGTGAATCATACACCGTGAACTAAACACCGTGAAAAACCAGACACCGTGACCATGAGACACCGTGACCAACCTGAAGCCGTGACTATGAGAAACCATGACCAACCAGACAACGTGACCATGAGAAACTTCTTTAAGAAGACACCAGTTCAATGAGGCATGGTTCCATGACATACTGTGACACCGTTTCTTAATCTGTTTTGTCATTTTTCAATTTAATCACTAATGGTCATATTTGATGTTTTTTAATGCACTAACATAATTAATGTTTCTTTGTAGAAATGTCATGTGACAATACGGGGTAAGAGGTGTAGAATACATGCAAAATGTCGGCTCCAACACATGCACTCCATGATAAAAGAGTAGTGTGACCTATAAAGAATATACATGAAAGAGAAACAAGAGGGTGTGGGCATGAAAACGAAGAAAAAACATAGAGAATATTTGAAGAGAAAGCTGTCACATGCAACTCGACACTGCTGAAGAACACATGAATCATACATGAATCCCAGAGTGGACGATATCTTCACCACAATTAACACACACCGATCTAGCTAACTTGCGATACTTTTTTTCCATATGAAGAATTTATTTCTTCATATGCTTCATTATAGAAGTCCGGAGCTACATAGACCACAACTCAGATCACTTCTAAACATATCTCATCATTTCTACTCTGTTGTGTGTTATTTTATTATCTTTTGAGTAGTGTGTGTATTTGTATAACAACACACTCTGTATCCTGAATTAAAATAAAGGATACAAGTTATCCTTTCTTAAAAATCTTTTTACACTTGTGTATACCCATGGATAAGTGTGGAAGAGGTCCCTGTGTGGCCTGGTAGTTTGTACCCATGTAGAACTGTGGAAGAGGTCATGTGACCTGGACAGTCCTGTGTACTTTTTTTAACCCCGATCCAGGGTCTAAATCAAGTTTATTTATATAAACTTATTGGTGGTAGGTGATCAACAAGTGGATTATATTAGGATGTTGGTTGAGACTGAACCACTTGTTTTATATCCACTGTACTATTTAATTTAGTTTTCTTTGATTTACAGTTTAATTCAAAATCCACTAAATTCACATTAATAGTCAATCTTGGAAAGAAGTTATCATTGTTTTTTATTATAATAGATTCAAAAGTAATATTAGTGACCAATATTAAGATTACTGAGACCTAGTAAATCTTCTAAGAAGTTATTTGAACTATCAAACTTTCATAACCATTTCACTTTGATTAACTGGGTTGTATTTAAATTTATTCGGGAAACCTTTTAGGAATACTTTTGGAAAATAAATTTTTATAGATACTCAATTCACCCCCCCTCTTGAGTGATCTACTCCGACCAAAATTTGGTATCAAGGGATATTTATTAAGGATCTGCTTTTAACCTTATTTCATTTAGATTGTAGTTATATCTAAAAGATCTGTATATTTTTATTAATTCTAAATTTATAGATCTTTAAAATTATTTCTTTATTATGGATGATATATTATAAGGTGGAGTAACAAACAGACCACAATTCTTTAATGAAAACAATTATTCTCAATGGAAAATTAATATGAAAATGCATTTTGAAAGTATGGGTTTTGAAATTTGGTCTTCAATTATAGATGAATATAAGATTCCTGCTACTGATAGAACCACTTGGGATGGACCTACCAAAACTGCCAACAATAACAATTACAAAGCTATGAATGTTTTATATTTATCCTTTGTAAATGAAGAATTTTATATAGTTTCTTCTTGTAAAACTTCCAATGAAATTTAGGATACCTTGTCTATTTCACACGAAGGAACAAATTTTGTAAAATAAATGAGACTTAATACTTATAATATTAAATATGAAAACATTAAAATGAAACTTAATGAGCCTATTTATGAAATGTATCTTAGGTTCAAAGAAATTGTCAACACAATGATTTATCTTGGAGGAGAAGTCACTGCCATGGAATAGATCATGAGAATTGTCCGATGTCTACCTGACAGATAGATAGGAACCTCTATCTCTATTAGAAAATAATGTGACATCATCAAGCTAACTGTAAAAGAACTCATTCGGAAAATGATGATGTATGAAGAGGATATGAAAGTCAACAAGGAAGATGAGGATGAACCCAATAGAAAATCTATGGCATTAAATACCACCACCTTTAAACACAAAGAAAAAGGGAAATTGGAATCTTATCTAGAGAGTTCTAGTAGTGAACAATCATCACCTGACAGTGATGAGGAGATGGCTCAATTAGACAAAAGATTCAAAATATTTTATAAGAAGAAGAACCTTTTCAGAAATCCTAACTTCAAGGGAAGATATGATCAAAAAGTAAGTTGGGAGAATGATTGGAAAAGAAGTGACAAGACTCATGAGATTGTCTTCTATGAATGTAAGCGCAAAGGAAATATCATGGCTGACTGTCTAAAGTTCATGTTTAAAAAGAAATACGAGGAAAGACACTAAAATTATAAAAAGTCAATGAAAGCAACCTGGATTGCTTCTGAGGACAATTCAAGTGACTTAGAAACATCACATGATGAATAGGATAACAAATCTAATATGTGTTTTATGAAAAACACTTCTGAGGTAACACTGGAATCTTCTATACATAATTCATACTATTCTGGAAATGAGAGTGACTCTGAAAATATTTCTAAAGAATAAATGTTTGAATACTGTAATATTGTTGAAGAAACATGGAATGAACTAAAAGATAAATATAAATCTTTGAAGAAATTGTATTCTATTACTGTGACTGTTAAATCTGAAATCACAACTAAAAAAGAGAAAAAATTTCAACTACTCAAGGAGAATAATGAATTAAAAATCTCTAATGAGCAATTGAACAATGACATAGAAAAGTTTACCAAGGGGAAAAATACTCTTAATCAAATTCTAGGTAAACAATTTTCCCCTAAATATTATAGAGCATTGGTCATCAACTAAGAAAAAGAAATCCTGGTAGAACAAACGTTGTTTTTAAATCTAGGACATACAACTTTCTCTATGTTCTGGAAACAAATCAACTAGTTCAGGTTATGATACACTTTCTACTGTTTCAAGTTTTTCTAGACCCGATAGAGTTTATTTTTCAAATACATTACATAATGCTTATAGGAAACCTATGAGGCAGATATGGGTTCCTAAAGCTCTTATAACTAATATTACCTGACGCAAACAATTATGGGTACCAAATAATTTTTTTTTCTTGATCATTCTGTAGGAAATCTTCTTAAATTGTTCCTATAAAATTTTATGGGACTTCAATGGTGGGTGTTCAAGACACATGGCAAGAGACTAATCATGGTTCAAGAAACTAATAAAAATTGACGGAGTACATGTCACATTTGGTGACGATTCCAAATGAAAAATCATTAGCCTTGGCCAAATCGGTAACTCGAACTCAGTTTTCATTTTTAAAGTAATGTTTGTTGATGGATTCAAATATAATCTTCTTAGTATTTCACAATTATGTGATGATGGATTTGATGTTATATTTGAAAATTATGCTTAGAATTTTTTTAATTCCAAATAAGAATTACTGTTTTCTGTATTGAGAAATGAAAATGTTTATTCTATTAACATAGATTCATTAGTTTCTCAAAATGATTCATGTTTAAGTGTATTTCATAAAGATTCTTCGATTTGGAATAAAATACTAGGACATTGTAATATTCACTCCCTTATAAAGATAATTATAAAAGGATTAATCAAAGACCTACTCAAACTTGACTTTCCAAATAATAAAGTGTGTAATCCTTATCAAAAGGGAAAAAAATACAAAATTTCCTTCCAACCAATGAATGAAGTTTCAACTTCTCAACCTCTTGAACTAGTTCACATGTATTTGTTTATACTATCTAGAGTTTCTAGTTTAAATGGGAAGCCCTAGGTTTATGTTCTTGTAGATGACTTTTCTAGATATACTTGGACCTTCTTTCTAGCTCAAAAAATTGAAGCATTCTCTTACTTTACCTAATATTCCACATTTGTAGAAAATCTTAGCGGACTTGGAATTAAGAAAATAAGAAGTGATCATGGCCTTGTGTTTGAAAATCAAGGGTTTGAATCCTTTTTCTCACAAAATGGATATAGTCATAATATCTCTACCCCTTGAACACCTCAATAGAATGGATTTGTAGAAAGAAGAAATAGAACCCTGCAAGGGATTTCTAGAACAATGCTTAGGGAATATGACCTAACTATTTATTTTTGGGCTGAAGTTGTAAATACAGCATGATACATAATCAATAGAGTATTGACTAGACCTATTCTTAAAAGGAATCCTTATGAGTTATGGAACAATCGAAAACCCAAGGATAACTACTTCAATGTTTTTGGTTCTGGAGTCTATATCCTTAATACTGAGGAAAATCATGAAAACATTTCATCCAAGAGTGATGAAGGAATATTTTTAGGATATTAAATTTCTAGTAAAGCATATAGAGTGTTAAATAAATGGACTAAATGTGTGGAAGAATCTATCCATGTAAAATTAGATGAAACAGATCCACACGAGCTTAAAACCATTCTAGAGAACCTCGAGGATGATGTATAAAATCTGGACATTAATTAAAAACTCTCAAACCATCCTTTTAAGGATTTTTCGAAAACTTCTAGTTCTAGAAATTCCATAGACTCAAGTCACAATTAACCTGAACCTATTTATGAACATGAAATCACTAATCCTACCTTTTCTAGAGTTATTAAAACTCTTATGAACCATCCCTTAGATGTTGTTATAGGAGACTTAGAAAAAGGAACTCAAATTAGAGCTTCTCCTAGAAATTAGGTTGAACATCAAGTCTTCTTGTCACAACTTGAACAAAAAAACATTAATTATGATATCAATGATGAATTTTGGGTGATGACTATGCAAGAAAAACTTAATCAGTTTTAAAGGAATAAAGTTTGGAAATTTTTTGAAAGAACCAAGGACACATTCACCATAGGCACTAAATGGGTATTTAGAAATAAGGTTGATGAAGCTGGTAACATAGTTAGAAATAAGGCTAGATTGGTTTCACAAGGTATAGTCAAGAAGAAGGAATTGACTATGAAGAGACCTTTACACCAGTAGCTATACTTGAATACATCAAAATTCTACTTACTTATGTTGCACATATGAATTTCAAACTATATCAAATGGATGTTAAGAGTGCATTCCTAAATGTGTTTATTTCTTGAGGATATATTTGTTGTGCAACCTCTTAGTTTTACAAATCCTCATTTTCTAAATCATATTTTTAAATTATCAAAAGCTTTATATGGTTTAAAAAATATCCAAGATCTTGGTATGATATTCTGAGTACTTTTCTTATTTCTAAAAGTTTTACAAAAGGAATAGATGATCCAACCATTTTTATAAAACTGATTTCCAATGATGTTTTTGTTGCTCAAATCTATGTAGATGGAATTATATTTGAATCTTAAAAAAATTATTTATGTATTAATTTTTTTTTAAATGATGCGAAACGAATTTGAAATGAGTTTATTGGGTGAAATGAAATTATTTTTTGGATTTCAAATCTTTCAAAATAATAATGGTATTATTTTAAATAAAATTAAATACACTAGAGATCTTCTAAAACATTTTGTATTGGATAGCACTAAAGGTAGTGACACTCCAATGAGTACCACTTGTATGTTGGATCATAATAAAGATGGAAAATATATTGATCAAACTACTTATAGAGTAATGATTAAAATTTTAATCTACTTAACTGCTAATTGATTTGAAATTTTGTTTATTGTGTGTATGTGTGCTCGATTTCAAGTAAATCCTAAGGAATATAATATAAATTTTGAATTTTTTTTAAATACCTCAAGCATACACCCAATCTAGGACTCTTCTATCCTAGAGGAAAATATTTTGAACTAGTTAGTTATTCTGATGTTGACTTCGGTGGTTGTATGTTAGCCAAAAATAGAACCTCTAGAAAATGTCATTTTTTTGGCGAGTCAGTAGTATTATGCTGTAGTAAGAAACAAAAATTGGTATCATTATCTACTCTAGAAGCTGAATACAAAGCTGCTGGTAGTTGTTGTGCACAAATTTTGTGGATGAAACACACATTACTAGAATATGGTTATCAATTCCATCATGTACCTATAAATTGTTACAACACGAGTGTTGTTAATATCATGAAAAATCCAGTTTCAAATTCTAGGACAAGGCATATTGATGTAAGACATCACTTTTTGAGAGATCATTATCAAAAGGGGGATATCACATTAGAATTCATTGGAACTGAATATAATCTTGATAATATATTCACCAAACCATTTAATTATGAAAGAACAGACTATATCATACATGAATTAGGTATGATAAACCATAGGTAAATATCATACTATTTTATATCTTACTATTTCATATATCACTATTTCATATCTCACTATTTTGTGTCTTAATATTTCATGCTTACGGTCTCACGGTTAGTATTTCTTGGTTATTTCCTGACAATTATTATCTCTAACAATAAGGCCGCACAGTCTAGAAATAACATTTTTTACTATTTCACCATTAACACTTATTACTATCTCACCATGAACGCCTATTACTGTCTCGCCCTGAGAGTCAATTACTGTCTAACCATATGAATTATTTGTTATTTTATTTATAAATTAGAACCTGTATTGCAATGATTACTTATTTTACCCATTTTCCCTCCCGTGCTTTTTTTTGCGAGGATTGGTTATCCTAAATGATAAAAGAAAAGTAGTTCCACTCATTATTTACTCAAGCACCCTTCTATTCTCTCAAATCATAACCCTTATTCAACCCTTCAACATTTTTCACTCTTTATCCTTCTATGAATTCCTAGGATGAAATGTCCGTCATCGTCGAATCCTTAGAAACACAGTTCAAATAAAAAGAATATTGTGCTTACGTTAGCACCTGGGGGTCCTCTGAATCCAAATCTCATGAACCGAACTGTAGTACCCGAGAAAGAGAAATTCCCTAAGTGGCTTCGGTCGAGTAAGTATCTGGTTTGGAAAGTATTAAAAGGAAAATCCTGGTTAAATTGGTTTGAAAAGGAAGATAGACCTATCTACCCAAAGTTAGTTGCACAATATTATTAGTTTTTACAATTTTTTTGATTCAGAAAGTGGCTATGTTGTAAGAAGTTGGATAAATGGCCAGAGATACACTTTTTCATCAAGGTTATGTGCTACATGCCTTAGTATACCTCATGAATGTATTTGTGAAGATTAATAGAGAGGTACTCAACCTCGAAGTGAATTATTTGTTTTGGAAGATGCCTTGAAACGTTTAACTAGAAATGGATCCAAGAGTAGAACCATAACTACTGAACTAGATAGAGAATACAGACTTTTGATTAAGTTTTTTCTGAATTTGATTAACCCTAGAAAAGGTGATTTTGTTGTACTTAAATATCAGGATATATTTTTGATTATTCTCAGGAAAAATAGACATAATATCAATATTCATAATTTTTTCATACACCACATTTGTGAATTGATCAAGACCAAATCCAAGTCAACCTCTATATTCTATTCATGGCTTATCTCAGCCATTCTACATGATAAAGGATTGGATGGAAAAAATGAAAAATTTATCAAGGATTATGAGGTCAATATTTCAAAAGTTATAAAGAGGATTAAAATCAATTGGAATCCTTGGATAAAGGAATGGGTGGAAGACAATGACAGCATATATGAAAAGTTCGATCTAGAGGAATATCCCTCAAGACCAAAAGTTATTTCTGATCCTAGTTGAGAACTTGATGAATTTTTTGAGTATTCTGAAAAAGAAGAAGAAGGATATGTTATTTTGTTTGCTAGAGAAACTTTTTTAAATAAGGAAGTCAGTACTTCTACTCCTCAAGTTATAATTGAGAAAGAAGTACATTCCCCATAAGATGTTGCTAATCTGGAAGACCAACCTGAAGTTGAAAAAGAATCTATTTCTAAAGAAACCGAAAAGGATGTTGTAGAAGAGAATAGAGGGGAAGATCTTCATGTTATGCAAGAATCTTCCTTTGAGGAAATTCTAGTGGAACAATTTGTTCCTGAAGTCATTCTTTCAGCTGACGAGAGAATGGAACTAGCCTTTTAATTGGCTTGAAAGGAAATGATTGAGGAAGAAAGTGATGAATTTGTGGAAATAAATCAATGTCCTATGTCTTTGAGTCTTGAGATAAATGCACCTATTGAGGAGGATTATCTCCTCAATCTGGAATCGTTTGTAGTTACAAATCCATTAGATACAATCTTAGTGTACACAAGGTATAAGTATCCCAGTTATTTCGATGTGAATGGCTCACAAGAAGTCTCATTCAAGGGTCTTGACATTTCCAATATGTTTTAGCTAAAAATATAATTTCTCATAAAGCTATCTCTTCCAAAGAACCTGAGCCTATCTGAGATTATATCTCTGAGCCTTCCCCAGAACCTCCAACTTTAGTGAGTAAAGATGACCTGATAAAATTTGGAGTAACCCTTTTTGATGGGGTTGAAAAACTCCTAAATACCCAACCAACTCCTGTAACAAATATGAGTTAGAGATATTCTCCAATGGTATTGGAAAAAATCATTTGGCATACTCAATCCATAATTATTTATGAGATTTAGGAAGTCATATTTGATAATAAACTACTTAGTGATAAAGTACATACTTTAAGTGGTATGGTTGAATAAATGCAGAAAGTGGTGAATTGAAGATCAGAGCTTGCTTCTCATCCTATTAAGAATATTGTTCCTCAAACCCCACATGATATTTCTTATATTATTCAACCTCATTTAGTTATCTTAGCTGAGAAAGTGACTGAAAGGAACAAACAAATATTAAAAGAGATGTGTGTGCTTGTTGTTGGTCTTAACAAGCTAATGGATGTGTATAAGGGGTGCCTTCAGAAAGTACTCAATCAACTAAAATCTCTTTCCTCAGTTGTCACTACATCTAATTCCACTGTTCAATCATCATAACCTTCCTTAGACAGTGATCTACTCAGAACAATGGTCAAAGAGGAACTTTAGGATATACTCAGTGGTTTTAATAAAAAATATCTATCTGAAGTTATCAAGAACAATAACAAAGTTATTGATTTGGTACAAATCCATTTTGTGATTTCTAATGATGATCAGAATGATATAGCCAAGAAAGTGGATTTATATTTCAACCAGATCTTCTCTATGAGAGATATAAAAAATCATTCCAAGTAACTTATGAAAAATCTGAGGATTCCTTCAGTTACTCAAACATCAAGACTCAAGTTCAAATGCTCATAGAGTTCACTGGTCTGTTGGACATGTTTATGGGGAACAAGGATAACTTTAAAAAATTCATGAAGTATGGTGGGGAGATCATTGCGGATTTTATCAAGCTTCTGAGACCCTATCTTCATGTATAGAGTACTACCACAGTTGCTCTTGTGGATTCTCCTAAAAGATCTGGTCTTCCTACCTTCACCTCTTCCCTAGCCTCCACTTCTATGTCTGTCAGTCAGGCCCTGAGTCAGATCAGGACTATAATCCTTGATCAACAGTTGCCTCGATCTTCTACTGCACCTACATTGGCTTCTTCTATCTTTGAAGGTCTTACTTTTACCTTCTCTGCCAACCCGCTCACTCCCTTCTTCTACCTCAACCTCTGCTTCTATGGCTTCTTCTTCTAATCCTACTCCTAAAGGAAAATATAAGACCATACTTTGATGATAAATAGTTACTACTCTATTTTTATAGAAATGTTGTTACTTTTGTTTTGTTGTCTAATGTTTGTACTGAAACTCTTTTTCTCTAATTCATTGTGAACTTTTCTTCTCTTTTCCTATTATCTCTTTTTGATAATCCCAAAAGGGGGAGAAATATATATATGTTATATGCACATTGGGAATAGGTAGTTGGAACAAATATACACTTTAAAGACACATGATTTTTGATCATCAAAAAGGGGGAGATTGTTGGACTCCTCATGTATTAATCATGTTTTAATGATCACAAATCCTATTCAAACTATAAACCTTGTTAATTCTGTGTAATCTATCTCACATCATATATACAGTTGTCTAGTATCCTTATGCTTTATGTAAATCAATCCAAATATATTAATTGTTATACATTCAGTTTGAATACTGTACACTATCTTTTATTTACATTATAATTATTTCCTTGATAAATGATTAAGTCTAAACCATTCTATGAATATCACTGCTTATGTCTTCATATCGATATTTTGCTAAGTCTGAGACACCGTGAGTCTTTAAACAGTTATGTTTTTCTAGAAAATGACCCAGACACCTTGAACCAGCTACCGTGAACCTGACACCATGAACCAAACACCGTGAACCAGACACCTTGACCATGAAACACTGTGACCAACCAGATATCGTGATGATGAGACACTGTGACCAACCAGACATCATGACCATGAGACACAATGAACAACCAGACACCATGACTATGAGACACTGTGACTAACCAGACATTGTGACCATGAGACACTGCATCAAGAATAGACCAGTTCAAGGAGACACCATTCCATGACATATTGTGACACTGTTTCATAATATGTTTTTTTTGTTTTTCAATTTAATCTCTAAAGGTCATATTTAAAATTTTTAAATTCACTGACATAAATAATGTTTCTTTGTAGACATGTCACCTGACAGTACGAGGTACGAGATGCAGAATACATGAATCCTGTCAGCTCCAGCACATGCACTCGAAGATAAAAGATTAGTGCGGTGCAAAAACAATATACATGAAAGAGAAACAGTTGGGTATGAGCATGAGAATGAAGAAAACACTTAGATCATTTTTGAAGAGGGAATTGTCACATGTAACTTGACACTGCTAAAGAGCACACAAAGTATACTTGAATCCCAGAGTGGATGATATCTTCACCACGAAAAACACACGCCGATATAGCTGACTTACGATACTCTATTTTCCATACAAGGACATGATTTATGCATCTGGTTCATCTTAAAGTCCAGAGCTGCATAGACAACCACTCAGAGAACTTCTAAACATATCTCATCATTTCTACTCTATTATGTATCATTTTATTAGCTTTCGAGTAGTGTGTGTATCTGTATAACAACACACTATGTCTCATTCTTTAAACTAAAGGATAAAAGATGTCATTTATAAAACATCTTTTTAAACTTTTGTATACCCACAGATAAGTGTGGAAGAGGTCCCTATGTGGCCTATTAGTTTATACCCTTGTAGAACTTTGGAAGAGGTCATGTGACCTAGAGAGTCATGTGTACTACTGTTAACCCCAATCCAGGGTGTGGATTATGTTTACTTACATAAACTTCTTGGTGGCAGGTGATCACCTAGTGGAGTGGATTAGGTCTCAACTTGAGACTGAACAACTTTTTTTATATCAACTGTGTTGTTTAATTTAGTTTTCTATGTTTCACTATTTAATTCAGAATTCACTAAATTCACTTTGATAGTTAATCTTGGAAAGAAGTTATCATTGTTTTCCCTTATTAGAATAGCATCAAACGTAATATTAATAACCAATATTAAGATTACTGAGACCTAATCAATCTTATAAGAAGTTATTTGAACAGTGAAACTTTCATAACCGTATTACTTTGATTAATTGGGCTATATTTAAATTTATTGGGGAAACCTCTTAAGAATGATTTTTGAAAAGAAATTTTTATAGATACTCAATTCATCCCCCCCCCTATTGAGTGATATACTCTGACCAAAAATTACTTATGTGTGATTCTTCATGTGGCACACATAAGAATGAAAATGTTAGGATTTGTGGTTTTATATAGTTCTCCAATTCATTGGGAAATTTTTAGCCTTATGAGATGTCATGTGCAATGGTCTTGGTGGTTAGCCTTGACTCATTATCCTTCATATGTAATGTTCTTATTTGTTAGACTAGACTCATGTTCCTTCATATGAAATGTGCTAGGAAGTTATCCTTGACTCATGCTTATTTCATATTGTATGTTTTTTTTCACATTTCTATGATTCTATGATTACATGATTTCATGATCTATATGTCATGATTCCTTATATTTATTCACGTTCCATGCCTTTTTATTTCATCATTATATTCATTCAAATAAATGTTCTATTATTTATTCCTATGTTTATTCCCTTACTAGGATTTTTAGGTCATCCCGTCGTTCATGTATTGCCTAGGTTAACCTATGTAGATGTAAGATCTTAAAGTAAGTTAGGAGCTCATTATTGTGTTTAAATAAAATATGTATTTATTTTGGTTTCATCTTTTATAATTATTTACCAATTATTCTAAATACATTATGCCTTACGTTCCTTTTCATGTAAGTTGGTGGTCAATTATGCTTAAAATCATGTAATAATTTGCGTAAAATGATTAGTTTCTATATTTGGTATTAGAGTGCGGTCTATTTAATTTTGGAGATTAAGACTAGATCAATTTATTAATAACCCTTGGGATAATACTATCACCATGTATTTCCAAATTTCAAGTTAGGGAAATAACATGTTAGGGTATACTTTTCATTTATAAGTTTATCTTTTTTATGTTCAAATTTTCCTTTTATATGATTGTTAGATAAGTATTAAACCCCCCTAATTAAAATTTCTCTTACTTAGTTAATGGATGTATATAGGAGAACCTATGACAATAATAAATGTGATAGGAAATGTGATGATTATTCTAATGAAATTATAAATATTATAGGAACATGCTCTCAAAACATCATGATAGTACTCTCTCAACTAGCTTAAGTTATTAATAATAACTTCACTCATGTGGGACTCCCTCCTTATTCTATGAAAGTGAAATTTATTGTCATATATTTCATGCTTCAAAGGACGCCTATATTTAGTGTATCTACTAATCCCCTCATCACAGAACAATGGCTTAACCAAATTAAGATGATATTCCCTACCCTATAATGCTCAGAAGAAGAGAAATTTGTACTAGTGGTCTATCATTTTGATAAGGAAGATGATTAGTGGTGGAAAATAATCATGAACATGAAGTACAAGGAATAATTATTCTCCATGGAATGGGAATATTTCAATAAAATATTTTTTTCAATAAATAGTTTCCCTAAACACACCATCCTAATTTGGAAATAATGTTTATTAGACTAAATAAAAAGGAAGATGATTATATCACAGAGTATAGGGAAACATTACAAGGCTTGAATGATATGCCTCTAGATTTTTCATGAACACTAAAATCAATGTTGCTTTCTTATTTAGTATATAAGAATATGATTCTATAAAAAGTGTTGGTGATTTGAGACTTTGACAGTTATGAATAGATTGTCTAGAGTTCCCTTAAGGTTGATATGGAGATTAGATACACTTATTTGTATCGTGGGTCAGAAGATAAAATATGAAAATGATGTTTAATATTGGAATATCAATAGATAAATCCCATGATGGAATGAAAATGAAACATCCCATGTGTCAAACTATTGGGGATATTCATCATGGGAACATTCTAAAGTGAAAACGGAGATGCTTCAAATGTGGAAGAATGTGAAATCTCACAAATAATTTCCAAAGGGATGTGATGAATCCCCCAAATGGAGAATACTAAAGGAATTGTCTGATCAACAATCAGCCTATAGTGTAGTGTTTCAACTGCACATAATAATTGAATTATACAAACCATTTTCCTATGACAAGGGTTGATTGAGGCAATTAACAACAAAAACCTCCAAGGAAAAAAGGAAGTGCATATATTATTACTACTACTGAGGTGAAAATTGATAATGATGTGGTGAAAGGTTCGATGGTTATTCATTTATTAATAGTGAATGTACTATTTGATTCGGGTTCTATTCATTCTTCCATATCTTTTATGTTTAATATAACTATTCAAACACCACCTCAAAATATGGAGGTTGATTTGTCTGTGAGAATAATAAATGGAAAAATTATTACATCCAAAATATATGACTCCTCCCCAGTTAATGTTTTTGGATAGAACATCCAAGAAAATATAGTATTACATCATTTTGTGGAGTTTGATTCTATATTGGGCATGGGTTGTCTATCTTTATAAAAATAAAACATAAACTGTCCAGAAAGGGAGATCACTCTTCACATCCTGAGGAATCCTCCAATTATATACACATTAAAGTAGAAAGATGAATATCCTTTAGAATCATAATCTCAATTGTGGATATTATTACCTTATGACCAAAAATATCTATCTCAAATGATTGATACAAAGGATAGAATCATGCTTGATGATGTGCCCATTGTGAAGGACTACACTGATGTGTTCCCCAAATAATTTTTTGATATTCCTCCTGACCAATAGGTTGAGTTCTCAATCGAACTTATTCCAAAATCTATTCCTATATTAATGAAACCTTATATAATGGACACTATTAAGTTCTAGGAACTGATGTAGTTAAAGGATAATGTGTGCAAGGGTTTCATACACCTGAGTGCTTCACCATGGGGTGTGCAGTTCTCTTCATCAAGAAGAAAGATTTAACGATGCACCTCTGAATTGATTATCATGAGGTCATCAAAATAAAAATAAAGAAAAAGTGTCCCATTCTATGGACAATTTACTTGTTTGATCAACTATGTGGGGAAAATTATTTCTTTAAGGTGGCCCTTTGGTTAGAATATCACCAATTAAAGGAGCAGAAGGAAGATATTCCCAAGATTGTTTTTTGAACATGGTATGTACCGTATGAGTTCATGGTGATTCTATTCAAAGTCACTAATTCTCTAGAAATTTCCAAGCATTTATGTAATAGGGTATTTATATATTACCAAGACAAAATTTTGGTAGTCTTTATCAATGATATTATAATATACTCTAAGAGAAAGCAGGAACGTAGGGAGAATTTTAATATTTGGATGATAAACATGAAATGGGATAAGCTCTATAAAAATTATAGTAAATGTGAGTTATGGATGTAGTAAGTATAATTATTGGGTGATGTTATCACTATAAAAGGAATATCTCTGGATCCTTCCAAGACAAAGGAAATTGAAGAGTGGCTCAGTCCAACATCAATATTGGAGATCCATAATGTTCTTGGCTTAGTTGGGTACTACTGATGTTTTGTGAGGAATTTATCACAATTGTATAACCCACAAAATTATCTAACACAGAAAGCGGTAAAGTATGTATAGATGAAAGAATATGAGGAAAGATTCAAGGAGCTAAAGAAATGGCTAATCACTGCACCTATATTCACATTACCAGTTAGTGGGGAATTTTTATATATATAAAGTGACGTAAAAAAGAAATGATTAGATTTTTTAATCTTACAGAATGATAAATTGATAGAATAAACCTATTGATATTTGATGATCGATAAGAAAAACTACCCAACACATGATCTGGAGCTAGATGGTGTGATATTTTCCTTGAAAATATGGAGACACTACCTCTATGGTGAGAAGTGTGACATATATGATGATCACAAGAGTTTAAATTATATATTCACATACAGGGAACTCAAAATGAATCAAAGGATATGTTTAGTGCTAATTAAGGGCTATAATTTCTCTATTCACTATCCTTTTGGGAAGGAAAATAAGGTATCTAATACTCTTAACAAAAAATAACTTGCTACTCTATCCATGATTCAAATTGAAAAAGACATTATATTCATGGATATGCAAAGGGTGGATCTAGAAATCATAATAGTAAGGAAAAAATATACCTTTCCCAAATTATTTCCCAACCATCTATCTAAGAGGAGATCAATGAATCGCAAAGGGATGATCTTGGTCTCCCAAAGAAGGTAAAAGAAGTAAAAGAAGTGAAGTTATATGAGTTCTATATAGATTATTATGAAGCAATTTAGTTTGGAACCATATTGTGTGTGCCTTAATCACCTAATATAAAGAAGGATCTATTGGATAATGCACATATCCCACCTTTCTTTATCCATCCTGGAAGTACCATGATGTTCTGTGATCTTCGAGAACTATTTTGGTGGGACACCATGAAATAGATATCAAAGTATATCTCAAGGGGATTAATATGTATGCAAGTTAAATCAGAGAAACAAATGTCTAAAGGGGTGATGAAACCATTTCCTATACCCATGAGGAAGTGAGAGAATGGCATTATGTTATTCATCACTGGTCTCCTGGAGACATCCTAAGGAAATAATGTGATATGGATTATGGTGGATCAACTCACCAGGACTACCCACTTTATCTCAATTTGATAAGATATCTGAGTCAATCAAATTTCCAAGATATATGTGAAGGAAGTGTTGAACCTACATGGGGTATCACTTACGATCATCTTTGATCATGATCCGAGGATTACATCTAAATTCTGGAGAAGTATTCAACATGATTTGAGTACTGAATTGAATTTCATCATGTACTATCACTCCCAAATTTATGGCCAATATGAAAGGACTATTTAGATGTTCAAAGATATGCTAATATCCTACTAAATGTTATTAAAAGGTGGATAATATCATCAAATCTTAGATGGCGAGTTATCATATAATAACAGCTTCCACTCGAGTATTCAAATGGCTCTATATGAAGCTCTGTATGGAAATAAATGTGGAACTCCCACCTATTGGAATGAAGTTGGGGAAAAAAATAAAATTGAATCTGATCTTGTGTAAGATATGAAATAGAATGTTCAAGACATCTAATAACACATTAAAGATTCTTAGAGTTAGTAAAAGTGATATGATGAGAACTATCAAATAGAATTGGAGTTTGATGTTAGTGATAATGTCTTTCATCGAATATCACTATGGAAGGAATTCATGTGGTTTGGAAATAAAGTTATGCTTATACAAAGGTACATTGGCCCCTTTGAGATCCTTTATTACATAGGATTAGTGGGATATCACCTTTCAGTTCCGCTAAACATGGATTAAGTTTATAACGTATTGTAGTTATCTCTCCTGAGGATGTATATAGATGAACCCTCACATGTACTGAATCTGGAGGTACTATAATTGGAAAAGAACCTCCTATATAAAGAGTATCCTGTAAGGATCTTAGATAGAATATACAGAGTACTAGGAAATAAGACAAGTCACCTTGTAAAATTATTATGAAGGAACCATAAGTATGAATACATGATATGAGAAATAGAGGAAACAATGAAGGAGAATTACCCTCACATGTTTTCATCTTAGAATGTAAAATGAAATCTCAAGTGTGAAATTTCATAAGGGGGAAAGAAGTTAACAACCCAAAATTTGATCAATGAAATTTTCTCTCTTATAACTATGTTATATAGTATAAATCACATAAAATAACATATAAAATACAATAAAAACATTATAAATTATGAATTAATGAAATAGGAGGTATTTCTAGAAGTTAAGGAACATATACCAATTGAATAGTAACTTGACCCTTGGAATAGTAACATGAACATTTTGAATAGTATTCTAGAAAATCTAATAGTAACATCACCAATGAAATTATAAAAAAAATTATATATCTCATAAATAAAAATATGATATACGTATATCACAGTATAAGTAATTGAATGTTTCAAAAATGATAAATTAAGTGTTAGTATTCTTGTCAAAAATAAATGTTTCTTTAAATTTTTATAATTAATACAATGATTTAAAAGAAAAATTATTTTTATAAAATATATTTAAAATTAATATTTTGTTTTCTTATGATCATAAGATAATTTATGAGACCTTAATTAATTTTTCAAAGTGTTATAAAATTAGTTAAAATTTTAAAATCAGTATTTTTCAAATAAATGATGATATTATTTAAAAATTAAATTTCAGATATTTATAAAATTATTTTCATAAAATGGTGTCCATTTTTACTTCTATATGTTGAAAAAATTTTAGTTTGATTTTTTTATTTTTCTAAAATAGTTTAATTTTTTGTGAATAGTGAAATACAATAATTTACAGTATTTCACACTATACGTAAATAAATGAAATTTTTAGTCATTCGTGATTCATGGACATTGTAAGTTAAAATTATCTATACATCACATTCCCTAGTTACTATATTTAGTCACAATAATGAACATTATTCATAGTCTTGAGCCAAAAATAATAAACAAATGAATAAAATAACCAAAAAACACCCCTCCCCTCCACTATAAATACCACCCCTCACCATATCTTCACCTCAAACCTATAAAGACTTTAAGATTGTCCAATTTCTACCCAATAATACTCTAAAAAAATATACCCCATACACATGACCATTTGTTCTAATAAAAGACCAAACCCTTTTCCCTAAGGAGGTTCTCAAGAAGAAGAAGTTCAAGATGTAAAATCCTCCTCCATTTCATTTAAATTTATTTTATTTTATTATCCTCTCCCAAACTACCCAAATCCAAGTGGAATGATAAATCCATAATATTTTCTAAAAATTAATTTATTATTTTAATGGAATATTCTTCATCAATCCTCTTCTCCTCGTATTTTTTAAAATTAAAAATGAAAACATTTTTTGTGATGTGTTGATTTACTGCCATCGTAAATGATGGTTTTTTATTTTACATTAATGACTTCATGGATGGACATAAAACCGTCATAATGGTTGAAATAGATTTTAATATGTATTTTAGAAATATGTTTATGTTCTGAAACTAACATATATTCATAATATTAAATAATAAAACAAAACTATCTTGTGATGATCGAAAAGATGCTGATATAATCTAAACAATTATCATCAAAGTTTTATGTAATGAATCATCCCCATATAATATAAAATAATGAAATATATAACCAATTAGTCTTTTTTATTTTCATTAATAATTTATAACATCAATATTAGAAAATTATTCTCTTTTTAATTGATCTTTCATACATTTACCCAAAAACCTTTTACTATTTTTTCTTGGTTTGGTATGAATTTGTCTAGGTAAAAACATGGGTGCACCTGAATTGTTTTCAAAAATTCCAAGTGTGTCATTTCTCTTCCCTATAAAAGGTTACCACCTCTCCCTCTTCTTAACACCTATAAAGCTCCTTGGGTCATCTAAAATATACTCAAATAATCTCTTAACATCCATAAATTCTTCCTATAATCATCCCATCAGATTAGAAGAAACCAAAGAAGCCTTTTGGCACAAACGAAAAGGAGTCACCCGATTAAGATGTAACGTCTACTCTCAAGCTCCTCTATTTTATTTTATTTCTCAACCCCATCCAATATATTTATTACATTATTTTATAAAAAACCAGTATCATAAATATTCTAGGTTGTTTTTATGCTACGTATTTGAGCTACACTTACACACACCTCAATCTAAGGGGCAACAAATATACTTTTTATGTGTATGATGAACTATCGCCTCACTAAATGATGAATTTTAATTTCTCCTCTACCATCTCTTATGATGAAAATTGTGGTGGAAAATATATTTATATACGTAATATATTATATATATTATGTTTTAATATTATTTATTACTTTTAAAACACATGTATTTTTTTACTTTCCATTTTCTGTAAATATGATAATTTCATTTGAGGAAGTGTGGACTACCTCTCTCTCAAGGTGATATGATTCGGTCACACACTACATGAAATTTATTAAGGATAAGTTTACTGAACCTATATGATATATATATAATTATTATTATATTTTAATGTTACTATATACATATATAAATATATTCCATTTCTTTCCATCGTTAAATATTTCAATTAAAATGGAAACAACGTTCATTCATATGTATGACTTACCGTCTCTAAAAACAGTGTATTCCATTTTGTACTTAAATATTATATATATCATTATAATAAAAATATAATTAATATAAATTATATTTATATAATGGTTTATATTCTGGAATCATGATATAAGTATAAGGGCTGTATATATAACAAATTAAGATTCATTTGAAGAACAAAGTAGATATTTTCCAAAGTGAAACCTTAACATAGGTTTTTTATCAAGAGAGTAATATAAAGTCATAATAAAACCATATATGGTTATATATATAATAATATGATTTTTTAAAATATTTAAATTAAATATATATGTACTATACAAGAGGTTGGAATGTGAATTATGTGAGTCAATACACAAGGTAAGTGAATTTTATCTCACTTTTTATTTCTGTGAGATACATGCTTTTTTCACCACCCATTAATTTAGTGTGGTGTGTATACTTCCCATGGATGTATTATATGATTATTATACATAAACTTAAGGGTATTTACATTCCTATTTTATTATTTTTATATCATGGGGATTATGTTTCCAAGGTTACCAAATCAGTAGAGTAATTTCATCACAAATAGCCTTCCATGAGACACATGTCAGGTTATGCACCTATATTTTTTCAGGAGGTGTATATACATCCTTTGAAATTTTATGTGAGTAATATTATTCTTTTCATGATATTTTAAACTTCATGTAATTTCATTTTATTAAATGGGGAGTATGGTTCAAATTTATCAAGTGGTAAGAGTTCATTGCAATAATCTCATCACTTTTCAAGATTGTTTATGTTTATGCTTCCTCTAATGAAATATTATGATACATATCTCAAGAAAACTCATGATTATTTTATATATTCTGTTTATTCATGAATTATTAATGTATTAATAACATTTTTTCAATCTCTGGTACATAATATCATTAAGAATGTTTTTTTAATAAATCCTGACTTTAGCCTCTCTTCGTTTAGAAATCCATGTTCTTTCAAAAAAAGTTTATAAAAAGGGTTCCTAGGAATATTATACTATTATCCTATGAAAATTAAAAGAAATTTTAACCCTTTTTTTATTTTACCAATGATTTTAAAGGAATATTCTTGTCTCTTTCTAAACGAGGAATTTTTCTAATATTTTTACTATGTAAAAGAAATATTCATTTTTTACCTCGTAAAATATGTATGGACTTACCCACCATCAATTCATTGAAGATTTATTTTCAGGTTTAAAAGGTAAATTTTTAAGAAAATGTTTTTAAAATATATTTTCAAGGAAATTGTTTTCAAAAGTTTTTCATGATTATTTTATATATTTTTAAGGGAAATTATTTCCAAAAGTTTTTATGTTTTAAAGAAACTATTTCAAAGAAGAATGGATATTTATCATAAGATATGTTTTCAAAATATCCTTTCAAGTTTTTTTCATCTATGATATCATTATTTTATGTTACTAATGACTTTATAAGAAATCATCCAAAGGTTCTATTTATATTTTTTCTTGAATGATTTTTGTTTTTATAGAATAATTATTATAAAACCCACTTCACTTCCATGGGTTTTATGACATTTATAGCCAATTATTTTCAAGGGTTATGATTTAATTAAGTGATTATGAAACATATATCATTTAATAGTTTATTATTTGATTAAATATTAATGATACCCGTTTAATTTCATGGGTTTTTATTTTATGTTTATAAAATTGATCTCATTTTATGGGTGGTGATATGATGAAAGTTTTATTATCTTGTGGCACATTTATGAATGATTTTATTGTGAGATAGATGAGACCTATATCTCACCCCAATGAATTGGGTAATGATAAGTTGTATATGATATTAAAGGTTACATGGGTTGTATCCCAAGCCAGAAAACAAGAAGGTACATGGGTTGTTTCCCAAGCCTAAACACAATAAGGTACAAGGGTTGTTTCCCAAGCCTAAAAATAACAAGGTATATGGGTTTTAGCCCATTCCTAAATGTAAGAGGGTACGCATGTTGTATCCCATGCTCAAAAATAATAAGGTACATGGGTTGTAGCCCAATCCTAAAGGTAAGTGGGTGTATGTGTTATATCTCAAGCTTAAAAAATAAAGGTATAAGTGTTGTATCCAAAACATAAAATTAAAAGGTAGTTGGGTTGTTAGCCCAAGCATAGAGTAGGTACACTGGGTTTATACCATCCCTAACTTGTTATAAAGGTCTTGGTAGGTTTCCATGACATAAGATTTTCTGTTCTTAGGTTTATGCCACAAATTCCATGTCTTATTTTTATGTTTTGATTCTATGAATTAAACTTATCTTTTCACCTATGCCTTATAAACTAATAATCTTTATTATGATCTCTAATATATAGGGTACGATCTTCAAAATTCATACTTAAGTTCCATACCACTTTGTTCAGTTTTTTATGCATTTCCTTTATTTACCAATACTGAGTATCAGGGGCCACCGCTTTATTATGTTACCCTTGTGAAGAAAGGCTTTAGGTAGAAATACTTAATTTGGTTACCTTTCTAGGAGATATTGAAGATATTTAACTCTGATATAAGATTTTGTTTCCATGTTTCTAAACACACCAAACTATTATGGTCCTCATGCATGTATTTTTTTTAATGTACCAAATATTTGTCTAAAAAGATATAATATCTATGTATGTTATGCTTAGGTAGTTATAGTTGGTATCAGAGGAAAGGTTTAGTCAACATTTGGAAAATATGATGATAAATATTTATTGATATAAATAGGTATATTTCTAAGGATATGTCTAGTGATGTCTCTAAAGATAAATATAAGGAAGAGTAAACATTTAGAGAAATGAACTATTATTTTGGTAAAGGATTGAGTGAGTGGTTTCATGGAAATACATACCTGAATGGATATAATAAGTGGATGTGGCTCTGGAAGAGATGTACCTAGGGGTAATTACTCCAACAAGATGTCCCAAACCAGACTTGGGTAATCTGGTACACGACAATGGGCCTTACTACACACCTATTTTGAATCTCCCAGGGGATATGTTTTAGAAATTCAAAAACTCTTAATGAATCATTATGAAGGATTAAAATATAATATTATTGTGAATAAACACTTATAAGCCTATGTTTTTATTTATTAAAAGGTATATGTCATGATTCAGACATCCAATACGCAATTTTTCATGATTATGTGGCTCTTTTATATGATATGTGTTTCTCACCCAGTGATTTCAAGTTTTAGTCAAAGGAGAGAACTAGAAGTAACATGGATAACATTTAACGTTTTAGATGTGTAAATTATGGGCATTATGAAAATCAATTACTCAAGTGGAAATCTCATAAAGAGAATCGTGATGGTGGTATGAGTATTTGTTATACTTATGAATATAAAGAAACCAAAAAAACATGAGAAAGGTATGTGATGTTCTTCTAGTATTGTTCAAATTGATCATAAGAATAATGATTAGATTTAGGCTAAGGAATCTTAGGACAAGATTCATATTTCATATTCTAGGAAAGACGTTCTAAGGAATAAGTTGATGAAGCCTGAGTAATTTTCTAAGAATAAAGTTAGATTAATAAAGTATTTATGTTTTGGAATTCTTATATTATGATATATGAATTGATAAAACTCATTTTTATTTGATATTTTATTGATAATAAATTATATAAATTCCTCACATTGTGGTAAATGTGTTCATTTATGAAATATTTGGGATGAGATCATTCATTTGAAAATTTGATGAAATTTCCAGTTTTACCCTTTAAAATTCGTTGTTGCATTTCAGACATAAATGTTTTGATATGGATTATTTTAAATTATTTTTTTTAAATATTTTTTTTTACATGATGGGATATAACTTGAATTTAGGATATTGGATCTAAATCATGCATTTGGTTGGTGCAAATGGGCCATGAAGTCAAAGTTCGGCTGGACTCACTAGAATGGACATGGGTTTTGTATTTAAGCCATCACTTCTTCATAATTGGTTGTATTATGCACAAATATAGGGAAGATATAGATAATTCATTTTTTCACAAATCATACTAATGGGAGGAAAGTTGATTCACGCATTTTGGTGGTCAAATGGGTTGTTAAACGTGACTTAAAATATTTGGCCAAATTTCACTATTCACACTTAAAACTACTTATAACCAAGCCTCCCCACCACTCTATAAATTGGTCTTTTTCTCATTTGGAGGAGTTTGGACATGAATTAGGAGATTTAAGGTGGATTATATTTTTTTCACTGAAATTCTCCAACCATTTTAAGGGGGTAGCTCTTGAGGCATAGATCCCCTCAGCAAAGCCTTCTTTTTTGTATTCATGTTGTAATGTTTGCATTTGTGTAATAAACTTATTTGTTCTTATTTTATTTATTCTATTTTCAACTATTTTTTTCATTTCACTCCCTCATTATTTTTCCTCATTGTGATTGAATTCAAGAGTAGAAACGAGATCTGGTTATACCCTTTATAAACTCTGGTGAAAGCAAAACATTTCTACGATGACTACACCGCCTATTGAAGCGTAGTTCTTTTTAGTAATTGATCTACCTCTAACATTATTCATTAATTTGTTTGGATTAAATGAGATATTTTAATTCACATAATATTATCTATGTATTGAGTGTTTTAATTATAAGAATCTAAGTAAGCAATTGAACAATTAGCACAAAAACACACGAGGTCAAAAATTTGTGTAAATTATGGGAGTGTAAACTTAATTGGTAAAACAAGACCACACGTGATAAATTTTTAGAGATAAAATATAATCCCTAATCTCAATTAATCCTCATTTTCCAAAATGTACATGGGACCTAATTTACCACTGACCATAATCTAGATTTATAACATTAATCAAAGTTGGGTGCCACGATTTCATGCTTCAAAGCTAGCCTAGGGTTTAATTAATTTCATCTTGGTGGTTAATTTAATTCTCATAGGGTTCAGAAGTTAAAAAATTAAAGGATCATAATTAAGTGGATATTTATTTAAATAATAATGATAAATAATTGAATGATGAATTAGATGTAGATTGATTATGCCTTTTAAATATTTTCTAAAATAAATATTCTTGTTGTGTCATTTTAATCGAACTTCATTTCAAAAATAAAAACTAATAAAATGCAATATTCTTCCAAGAAACTAATTTTAGATTTATAAACGATAATAAACCCCATACATTTATTTATTATTCTTATTTCCTTTTATTTTATTTTAAAATACCTTTAATATGTGGTTAAATTTACTTTCTCCTTTAAGAGACGACCAAGTTCATCCATTCTACTGCACCTAAGTACCACACAACCATTAATCATTTGAGGGCATCCATGACAGCGCCTTTCAAATTGGCACCATTTCTGTGGAGTCAAGTAATTATTTCAAAAAATTAGAGGCATTTTTTATTTTTCATTTTATTCTATTTTTTTTCATCTTTACCCAATCTGAATTTTTTTCTTCTTCTTTTATTTATTTCTTTTTCAACCATCAACCCAAACTTATGATTTTTATTTTACTATGGCCCACGTTCCTTCATTTAACTTTTTTTTATTTATGACATGAACTAATCTTGACTATATTTTGGATCTTGACCTTGAGATTGAACGTAGCCTTCAGGATCGAATCAGGTATTCTCATACTACAGAAAGTTTAGACATTGAACCAGTATGAGAATTCCTCCACTCGAAGAACATTGAAATTTGAAACACAAATATTTCATACTTAAAACAATAACCAATGGCGGAAATAAATAACAATGAACCTAATATAACCATTCGAGAGTTGGATACACCTATTATAATTTATCAAGAAAATTGCATTGCATACCTAAATCTCGAATCCGACTTTGAACTAAAATCTAGATTAATTCACCTTCTTCCAAATATTCATTGATTATCTAGTGTGGATCCAAAAAAACATTTAAATTAATTTAATGTGTTTTTAATAACCCTTAAACCATGAAATATATCTGAATATCAAATCAAACTAATAGTATTCCCATTCTCAATTGATAGAGCTGTGAATGATTGGATGTATTATTTACAACATGAATATGTAACTTGTTGGAAAAATTTGAAATGTATTTTCTTGTAGATATTTTTTTCCCAGAATGAAGGACCACATCCATTCAAAAATAGATCTTTGGGATCAGTCAATCACAAGGGGAGTTAATGTATGAGTACTCTGAGTGATTCAAGAAGTTGTGTGCAAGCTGCCTACATCACCAAATCAGTGGGAAACTCTTCATACAATACTTCTATAAAAGACTCACACCTATAGAGAGGAGCATGGTGGATGTCGTAGCTAGAAAAGTATTTTTGGATAAGACACCAGTAGCCTCACATGCATTGATTGACATGATATTCCAAAACTCCCAACAATTTGGCGATTGAGGTACAACACATGATCGAGGAGTACATCAGGTAATACCTTCTTCTATTTAAAGTCATTTTATTGATACTAAGTTCAAATAATTGACCACTATGGTGAGGAAGATTGTATTGGATCAAAATACAACCCAAAACCATCCTTTATGTCCTTATGGAATTTGTACTGAGACAAGCCACCCAACTGACTCTTTCCCCCAACTATAAGAAATACAAGATTGTGCAGTAGTGTTTCCTGGGAGACCATATCAGTAGCAAACACAAACATATACACAAAAGAAGCTTGATTACATTCACCAACATATAACCAAGGGTGGAAGGATCAATCAGAGGTGAGGTATGGATATGGACAACAACAAAGCCCCCCTTTCTACAGAACATTCAACAGCCTCCGCCTTACCAGTAGGGTTTCCAACAACCCCAAAGGAGATTTGAAGCCCAAACATCAATAAGTAAACAACTAGGGAACACCCCCCCCCCCCCAAGGTAGATTCTAACACTGATAAAATTTTGAATAAAAGTATTCTTAATCAATAGAATGAGTTAAAGAGTGAATGTTTGGAGTTGAGGTAGTTGACGACACAGATGAGCCAGATTGCCACCACTATACATGAACTGGTAAGTAAGAACTCTAGAAATATTCCATCCCAACCTACTCAAAATCCCAAGGGAAATGTTAGTGACATAAAATTGAGATGTGGGAAGAAAACCACTAATACATCTGCACATATCGTTCCACTGGGATTCACCTCAACTGTGGAGAAGACCCATTCAAAACCAGTTGATGAGAAACCCAAGGAGAAATATAAAGATAAGAAAAATATTAATGATGTTACTCCTAAACCCCTTCCCTTTACAAATTTGGTTGTACAAACCATGAATATGGCTGAAGATGTGATGCAAAAAGAAGTTTTAGACACATTCAAGCGTGTGGAGATTGACACACCTCTAATTGAAGCCATAGAGAAAATACCAAGGTATGTACAATTCTTAAAATAACTATATACCAATCAAAGAGGGATAAAAGGAAATGAGAGGATGAATCTTGAAAGGAATGTGTTAGCACCAATTACACCAAATCTAGTAATTCCAATAAAGTGCTAGGATACTAGGACATTCATTATCCCATGAAACATAGGGGAGTTGCACTTTTTTGTGGCAGTTTGGGATTTATGAGCTTCCAAAAATGGGATGCCTCACTCTATATTATATTTTTTGTAGGTTGGTGAGTTGATGCTAACAGGAGTAGTTGTACAGTTTGAAAATAGAGCTATAACATATCCATCTGGAGTTCTTGAGAATGTACTTGTCCGTGTAAGAGACATGATCTTTTTAGCAGATTTAATTGTGCTTAAAATTAATGACTATTAGGTAAGTTCATGTAATCTCGTTATCTTAGGTACGACCTTCCTTAAAACTGCAAAAACAATCATAAATTTCCATGAGGGTACACTTTCCATGGGGTTTGGAGATAAAATTCTGATAATTAATGTTATGTACTCTATAATGTACCCCTCAGAGGACCATTATATGTTTGTTATCTCATATTTTAAACCAATGAATAAAAACCCCATCGAATTTGATTATCCTATGCTTAGGGATATTATGAGTATTGGTTCTAGATTTATGTCTAAGAGAACTAACACACCTATTTATAATGCACAAAACTCTCTTATATTTTATTTTGAAATATATTCATACACTGATTATGATCATGTGAAATCTGATTATGACATGGCTATTGAATATGTTGAGGGTTTTGAAGCATTATTATTTGATTTTGATGATGATGATTCTGGTACTAAGGTTCATTGACCACATCTTTCTGTTCCTTCAATGTCTCCATCCATACATCACCCCCTATATTTGAACTCAAGACATTTCTACTTAATCTCAAATTCTAATACTTGTTAAGTGGTGAGAAATTACTTGTTATAATTTCTAACAATATCACTTTTGAACATGAATAATAACTTTTGAATCTTTAGAGGGAGAACATTAAGGCAGTCGGGTGTAACTTGGCTGGCATATAAGGTATTATCCCCTCCATTTGCATGAATATGATTATTTTGGAGGACGGGGCTAAACTGGTTAGGCGGCCATAAATAGGACTCAATCCAACTCTTTTGAAGGTTGTTAAAAAAGATGATGAGAAATTGCTCGAGGTAGGTATTGTCATGACCCGTCCTCGGGACCCATGTCATGACTACCCCAAGCCCGCCTCCCATAGGCCAAGGGCTGACGACTAGCACCAAGGTGTAAATCCCAACAAAAAGGGGAAGGCATTGCCTTTATAAAGTAAACAAACACCACAGAGTAAGAAATCAGAAGTAAACACTAAGTAAAACGGGGTACAATATTATTGCGAAAAAGTAAGTGGGCCAGAATACAAACCCAAACTGAAAGTAAAGTACAACTGAAAAGAAAGTACAACAACTGAAATTAAAGCAGCAACTTCGAGCCGTCCACTGGAAGTCCCACTTGAAGGGTGGGTACAGATAGCCTCCTCAGATCCTCAGTCCAGTCGTCCGCTCTGTGTACGTCTCGCCCAGTGGTCCACCACCAGGTACCGACTTGCTCCACAAGCCTCAAATGCGATCAGAGCTGTCCGTCGTCTACATCCAACACAACATAGTGCGGGCATAGCTCGTGAAGGGGTGAGTATATGCTACTCAGTAGGTACCCCGAGACCCCCGAAGGTCTCCCAGAATCCAAAAAGGATAATCCACAATGAAAAGATACAATCACAAAGTAACAACTAACACTACTTAGGTATATTCTCATACATATACCTAAGTCATCAATTCCCGTTCGGCTCCAACATCCGAGCCCATGTTCGATCACATCCACATAGGAGTACAACCCAATCCACACAAGACAACACAACCCAATCCACATAGGAAAGCAAGTCAATCATATCAAAGATATTGATTGAAGTCAAGACTCATCTCACATAGGTATACTTCTTCGTAACGTGATAGAGATGATCAGATATAGCCACTGATTCATCTAATCTAGGACCCACATAGGATACAAAACCAGCTAAGATATCGGACCCACATAGGATATAGACCAACTACTCTGCCAGACCGACGTAGGATAGCAAGAACAGAGTCAAACACTGCCATACCCACGTAGGATACAAGAACAGTAGTCATTGTCATCGAACCCACGGAGGATTTCAGTACGGTCTTCATCGCTTCTGAAACCACGGAGGATTTCAGTGCAGACTTCATCTCCGTCGAACCCACGGAGGATTTCAGTACGATCTTCATCGCTGCCGAACCCACGAAGGATTTTAGTGCAGTCTACATCGTTGTCCAACCCACGGAGGATTTTATTACGGTCTTCATCGCTGCCGAACCCACGGAGGATTTCAGTGCAGTAATCATCACTGTTGAACCCACAGAGGATTTCAGTGCAGTCATCATTATTGTCGCAGTCACAACCAGCTCTAGGGTTCTTGCACACAGCATGCTCGTTTCCAGGAGGGTCCGCTCCACGAGCCAAGGGGGTCGATACATCAACTCAGACATAGTCTGGAGTTGATGTATCTCAAAGTTCCATCTCGACAAGAGGAACTCAACATGACAGATGGCACGTCAATCGGATGCCTGGTCTAAGAGTTGTTGGCTTTTTCATTCCAGGGACCCAGTTGGTTTTTGAGTCAAAACCAACCCGACCGCACTCCAACTGCGTCCAAACCTCGAGCGGAGTAAGCCAAAAGGTCAATATCACTAAGAGAAATCCAACAAAGTTGATGGCACATCCATTGGACGTTCGGAGCTCAAGTTATAAGTGTTTCCGCTCCGAGGGTCCGGTTGGTTTTGTGTTCGAACCAACCTAGCCATATGCAAAGTTCTCCGAAACCTTGATTGTAATATACCAAAACTACCTTCTCGATCCAAGGATCGCATCGCAACTGACGGTGCGTCGTTCGGAGGTCCGTATCCCAAGATATGGGTAAAAGAACGAACTTGTCCGGTTTTAGGGTGTTTTGGGCCCGGACCGACCCGGCCTGAAACCACTTGGGTCGGCCTGAACCGGGTCCGTTTCCGGCCAATTAGGGCGCGGCCCGACCCGGCCGGCGCGGGCGCGCCCCGCACGGCCCGCTCGGTGCTGGCCGTGCCATTGTGGAACGGGTGGGGGGGGGGGGGCTGCCCCCCTTGATTGAACCCCCCCCCCCCCCACATGGGGGCCCCTCCTCTTGCCAGCCAGGGGTTACGATCCCTGGTTTCTCAGAAGCCGACCGGCCTGGTCCGGCTTGCCGGTGCTACTGCCGTGGGACCGCCGCGGTCCCTCCCCTCCGAGGTGTCGGCGGCCGACGGTTCCGGCTGCCCCGCCTTGCACCGCCACGGCTTCGAGCCGCGGATTTGAGTCGCAGCCTTATCCGACCAACACGGCGTGACAGTGTCGCGCTTCTTCACCGCATTCCTCCATGTTTCCGCGCAGTGTCGCTGCACCGCGCCGCGTTCTTTCGAGCTGAAACAAACACAAAAACCAAGGGGGAGGAGGGTCGGCCGTGTTCGGGCGGTCCGACATCCTCCCATTAAGTTGATAACAAGCGGCCCCAAATCAAAGACGAAGAAGGACAAAGATTATTCCATGAATAAAATTAACCCCTACCACAAGGTGCTGTTGAACGAAGTTCATCACAGAAAAAGAACATCGCGGAAGAAGGCGTCGCGGAAGGAGTCTCTGTAAGAATCATCGGCGTCGCGGAGAAGAGAATCATTGGCATCGTGGTACACAGTGTCACGTCGCCGATCTCTACGGATTTGGCATTCTTCGTCATCCTTCATCGAAGGTCGGCGTTCTTCGTCGGCAACGGTGCGTTCTTCGCGTTCTTCATGTAAGAAGATGAAGTTCAAGACTTGAGAAAATTCTCTCCAATCCTTCTCGCACAACCCAAACACCCTTAATGAAAAAAGACTTGTCTTATTTAATTAACTCACACAAGCCACCAATCAATTAGAAATTCAAAATTGATTTCTTGAATTAATTATATTGAACAACTTAAACAGTTAATTAAAAAGAGATTTTACTTACAAATTAGTTGGGGTGTGGGTGAGTTACAGAAATAAATGCACGTGGGAGGTAAAATGAAATTTGAAGGGGTGGGGCTCGTGTGGACCCCACTTCACTAATATCCTACCTAGGGTAGTTAGGAACTAGTGGGTCCCACCCCAACCGCGAAGCATAGGTTTAAACTACCTTAAATAGAAACAATATTGGTTGCACAAATTTTATTTTATTCATCGCTTAACCCACTATTTTTAAATAACCACACCCGAGAAAAAGAAACTCCAGAAAAGATGTTCCTAAGTAATTACCGGCGATGTGATTCCATCGGTGTCCTCAGATTCCGATTCCGAGCACCGGTTTAAACGTTAGAAAAACCCGCTCGTTCATTCACTGAACGTATCCGAGCTAAACTTCAGAAATTGATTCCGGGCACACTGGGCCTCGGAATCAGGTTCCGTCAGAAACTGTGTTCTTTTAAAATCCCCAAGAAAATTAAAAAAATTCCTTGAATTTTATGGGCCTCTACATTACTCCCACATCAGAGCTTTACATCCCCATAATGGTATATCATAAACTAGGGGAACAAATGTATGTACTGAGCACGCATCTGAGCCTCCCGCTCCCAAGTGCTCTCCTGGAGGTTCTCGTGCTGCCATATGATGCGCACTAGAGGTATCAACCATCCACGTAGGACCTGCTCCTATCGATCCTTGATCTCCATCGGGAGCTCCGCAAAAGTCGCCCCATCGTCAATGTCCAACTCCCCATGGTCGATGATATGCGTCGGGTCATGCACGTGTCTCCTCAGCTGAGAAACATGGAAGACGCTATGCACTCGGTGCAACTGAGGTGGTAGAGCCAGGTGATAAGCCACCTCGTCTATCTTGCTGAGGACCTGGAATGCTCCGATGAAGCACAGAGATAACTTTCCGCCTTGGCCAAATCTCTGTATTCCACGCCGAGGTGAGACCCGCAAGAAGACGTGATCGCCATCCTCGAACTGCAGTGGCCTCCGCCTAATATCAGCATAAGACTTCTATCGGCTCTGAGCTATCCTCATCCGCTCCTGGATGACCTGGACCTTCTTTGTCGTGTCCTGGACTATCTCTGGTCCCATGAGTGCTGACTCCCCAAGGTCTGTCCAGCATAGAGGTGATCTTCAAGTTCGGTCATACAATGCCTCGTATGGTGTCATCCTGATGGTGGATTGGTAGCTGTTGTTGTACGTGAACTCCCCCAAGGGTAGGTGGTCCTCCCAGCTGTGACCAAAGTCAAGGACACACGCACGAAGCATGTCCCCGAGAGTCTGAATGGTCCTCTCCATCTGACCATCCGTCTGAGGGTGAAAGGTGGTGCTCAGATGTAGGTGCATCCCGAATGCCTCCTGCAACCCCTTCCAAAGCCAGGAAGTAAAGTGAGCATCTCGATCGGATACAATAGATGATGGAACACCATGAAGCCATATAATCTCCTGAACGTAGAGACGTCCCAAGCTCTCTACTGAGCCCTGCTCTCTGATGGGTAATAAGTGAGTTGACTTGATGAGTCGGTCGACAATCACCCAAATAGAGTCATGACCTCTAGAATTACATGGAAGTCTAGTCACTAAATTCATATATATCCCGTCCCACTTCCACTCCGGGACCTCCAAGGGATGTACCATGCCTGCTTGTACCTGGTGCTTTTCCTTAAACTGCTAGCTGGTGAGGCATTGAGAAACAAACTCTGCCACAACCTTCTTCATACTCAGCCACCAGTTTTGTCGTCTGAGATCCTGGTATATCTTCGCCACTCCTGGATGTACCGCTAAAGGGGAAGTGTGAAACTCTCTCAGAACATCCTCCTGTAAAGAAACTGGTACCATGGTACATCCTCAGAAAAAGACGCCATGCTCTCCTCCTATAGAGAATCCATCAGGTGCTTGTCCTGAGGATATCTGCACACGCCGCGTCTCATAGTCAGCATCCCCATGTTGTGCCTCTCTAAGCCACTGCAGTAGTGGAGGAGTGACTGTGAGTGACTGAAGAAAGGATGCACCATCTCTATCCACGAAGGATATCTGCAAAGCGGCTAGCTGCTTCGTCGCCTCCCCGAGTAGCTGGATGCCCATCCTTATGCTGAGAGCATTGGATACTACGCTACCCTTTCCAGGAATATAGACTATCTCAAAGTCATAGTCCGGGAGGAACTCGAGCCATCGCTGCTATCTCAGATTCAGGTCCTTCTGCGAGAAGATGTACCCGAGACTCTGGTGGTCAGAGTAGACTGTAAAGTGCTCATCCATCAGATAGTGTTTCCACATCTTCAGAGCGAGGACCACTGCTACAAACTCTAGGTCATGAGTAGTGTAGTTTTTCTCATGCGGCCTCAACTGATGTGATCCATAGGTGATCAAGACCCTCTCCTGTATAAGGACACATCTGAGTCCAGTCCCTGATGCATCGCAGTAGACTACGTACCTCACTCCCTCCTCCAGTAGCCTCAGGATTGGCACACTGGTCAATCTCTGTCTCTGCTTCTGGAAGCTCTGCTGACATCTGTCTGACCACACAAAGGGTTTCCCCTTCTTCGTCGAAGCTGAGAGTGGTTCCGAAACTCTGGAAAAGTCTCTCACAAATCTCCGGTAGTACCCAGCTAGCCCCAAGAAACTCCTCACCTTCGTCATGCTCCTGGGTAGCTCCCAAGCTAGCGTTGCCTCGATCTTCACAGGATCCACCACAACTCCTACCTCAGAGATGATGTGTCCCAAGAAGTGGACCTCACGTAACCAGAACTGACACTTAGAGAGCTTTCCATAAATTTGGTGCTCTCAGAGTGTGTCTAGTACAACCCGCAAGTGGTAGGCATGCTCCTCCTCAGTGGTCGAGTATATCAAAATGTCGTCGATGAAGACCAAGAAAAATCGATCAATGTATGGCTGAAAGATCCTATTCATGAGATCCATGAACACTGCTGGAGCATTGGTTACTCCTAAAGGCATAACCAAGAACTTGTAGTGGCCATACCGATATTTGAAGGTCGTCTTCTGCACATCTTCATCTCAAACTCTGAGCTGATGATAGCCTGACCTGAGGTCTATCTTCGAGAACCACCATGCCCCCTTGAGCTAATCAATGATGTATTCAATCCTCAGTAGCGAATACTTCTTCCTCATGGTCACCTGGTTCAGGCGATGATAGTCAACACAAAGTCGCAAGCTCCCATCCGCCTTCTTGGCGAACAATATCGGGGAAGCCCAGGGTGAAACACTGGATGCGATGAATCCCTTGCCCTACATGTCCTCAAACTGTACCCGTAGCTCTCGAAGCTCGACGGGGGCCATCTAATAAGCTGGAGTGGATATCGGGGCTGTCCCGGGGTACATGTCAATATAAAAGTATACTTCTCTATGAGGAGGTAGTCCTAGAACATCATCAGGGAAAACATCCACATACTAATCCACCACTATAGGAAAACTAGGACTCTGCACGTCAACTGCTACTAGGATGAGGCTAGCCAACTGATGAGTGATGGGTTGTCCCCTTCTCTGCGTGAGTCCATCCTATGCTTCAAAGGCTCCCTTCTCACCGGTGAAGGTGAACCTTCTCCCATCGGTGCGTACACACCACACCTTGCACCTAATACAGTCGATCTGAGCATGTACTATAGATAACCAATCCATGCCCAAGATGACGTCATAAGGCCTTGACGCCGCTACAAGAAGATCCCAGCCGAAGCTCTCGCCTCCTAGAGTATGCTCACATTGCCGTTACCAGTGCATAATCATCGAGTCTGCTCTTGTATGAGTCTCTAGCCGTAAGGATCGAGCCAACGGCTCCGTCAGAATCTCCGAGCTCCGAACAAGGGTAGTGGAAATAAAATAATGACTCTCTCTTATGTATATACGAACTACAGCAAGGGTGGAGTAGACACAGATAGTACCTTGAATCATCTATGGCGCACAGTGGTCATAGGCCTCTACAGCCTGAATCTGAGCCTATCTCTGCCCGCCAGCTCCCTGTGGTCGGGGTGGACCTCCAAATAGTGGTGGTGGTAAAGCCTCAAAGCGTCTCCCACCACCTGCTACTCGGCGAGCTCCCCTTCCTCGTCCACCTTCTCTTGGTGGACCGCCTTGGTCGACCCTATACCTCTGTTTAGGTAGCCCATCAACAGTCTGCTGCTCCTCTACACGGCGGGTCGGGCAGTCACGAGCCATGTGGCCCTGCCCGCCGCATGCGTAGCATTTCTTGCTCCTTGGAAGGCTAGCTCTGCACCGTGTGCCCTGCACCTCTGAGCCAGTGTCATGAGGTCGTCTGCCTGATGGTCCGGTCCTCCTGGTCCCCTGTGACATCTATCGACTACCATCTGCAGCAGAATCTGCTGTGTGCCGCCTTGTGGTAGGTCTCTCTGCAGGCGTAGGCTCAACAAGAAAGATCTCTATGAGAAGAGCTCCCTCCAGTACTCCTTCAAGTGTCAGAATTCTGAGGGAGATAATCGATGACATGATCTCATGCCTCAGTACCTGCTCGAAGCTCTGGGCCCGGAAGAATGGGTCTCGTACCATGTCCGTTGAACAGTGCGAGTGATCAGTAAATCTCACCGAGTACTGGGCGACCATCATGCTGCCCTGCTGCAGCAGTAGAAGCTCCTGAATGTGCACTGCACAGAGGGTGGATGGGATGAACTCCGAGAAGAAGAGGCTCTCAAAGTCTGTCTAGAGGATTGATGCCTCGTCGTGCACCTGGACCATCAAGCTCCACCATCTGCCTGATGCCGCGTGCAGGAGGCTCGCTGAGAGGATCACCATGAGGTCATATGGTGTCCCCACTAACCTGAAAACTCGAACAACCGTCTCCATCCAATCCTCAGCTGCCTGAGGGTCCATATCCCCGAGGAACCTGAGTGTCTCTGATGTTGAAACTCATGTAGTTCACTAAGGTGACGTGCACTCTCAGCGGCTGGGGCTGGTGGCATCGGTGGCTCGGCGGGCAGTGGTACCGCCGGTGCCTCCGCTGAAATAGGTCCATGCACCGAGGCCTCATCGCTCGGTGGGATGTCATCTCGCACAAGGCTTGGAACCCTAGCTGGCTGCCATCATGGGGCCATCTTGAAAAAAAACAGGTGCGCCACGGTCAAACCGTATACCTGGTGAGCTTACACAAAGTAATCACAAAGAAAACTTTTGAAACACACATTCAATCTATGTTTTTGTGCATTGAGTTGGAAATTAGAAGTTAGGGTCCTGGTGTACGGATACGTCGACCGCCACACAAACGCTGGACTCCCTGGACTGATAACTACACTCAATACCCATAACACTATTGCTTCACATTGAAGAAAGATCAGAGTCCTGAGTTCTGCGGTAGAACCGAACTCCTCTGATACCAATTTGTCAGGACCCGTCCTCGGGACTCGTGCCATGATTACCCCAAGCTTGCCTCCCATATGCCAGGGGCTGGCGACTAGCACCAAGGCGTAAATCCTGACAAAAATGGGAAGGAATTTCCTTTATAAAGTAAACAAACACCACAGAGTAAGCAAGAAAAAGTAACCAATAAGTAAAACTGGGTACAATAGTAGTGCGGAAAAGTAAGTGGGCCAGAATACAAACCCAAACTGAAAGTAAAGTACAACTAGAAAGAAAGTAAAACAACTAAAAGTAAAGTAGCATTGTCGAGTCATCCACTAGAAGTCCCACCAGAAGCGTGGGTACAGATAGCCTCCCCAGCTCCTCGATCCAGCCGTCCGCTCCGTGTACGTCCCGCCCAGTGGTCCACCTCCAGGTACCGACTTTCTCTACAAGCCTCAACCACGGTCAGCGTTGTCCGTCGTCTGCATCCAACACAACGTAGTGCGGGCATAGCCCATGCAGGGGTGGGTATATGCTACTCAGTAGGGACCCCAAGACCCTCAAAGGTCTCCCAGAATCCATAAAGGATAATCCACAAAGGAAAGATACAATCACAAAGTAAAAACTAACACTACTTAGGTATATGCCATTACATATACCTAAGTCATCAATTCCCGTTCGTCTCCATCATCCGAGCCCATGTTCGATCACGTCCACATAAGAGTACAACCCAATCCACATAGGATAACACAACCCAATCCACATAGGAAAGCAAGTCAATCATATCGAAGACATTGATTGAAGTCAAGACTCAGATCACACTGGTATACATCTTTGTAAGGTGATAGAGATGATCAGATATAGCCACTGATTCATCTTAGTTGGGACCAACGTAGGATACTAAACCAGCAAAGTTGTCGGACCAACATAGGATACATACCAGCTACTCTGCGAGACCCACGTAGGAGAGCAAGAACTGAGTCAAACACTGCCAGACCCACATAGGATACAAGAACAATATTCATTGTTGTTGAACCCACAGAGGATTTCAGTACAGTCTTCATCGCTGCCGAACCCACGGAGGATTTCAGTGTAGTCTTCATCGCCGTCGAACCCACGAAGGATTTCAGTACGGTCTTCATTGCTGCCGAACCCACGGAGGATTTCAGTGCAGTCTACATCACCGTCCAACCCACGAAGGATTTCAGTACGGTCTTCATCGCTGTCGAACCCACGGAGGATTTTAGTGCAATCGTCATCACTGTCGAACCCACGGAGTATTTCAGTGCAGTCATCGTCAACGTCGCAATCGCAGCCAGCTCTAGGGTTCCCACACACAGCATGCTCGTTTCCCGGAGGGTCCACTCCACGAGCCAAGGGGGTCGATACATCAACAGACACGTAGTCTGGAGTTGATGTATCTCAAAGTTCTATCTCGACAAGAGGAACTCAACATGACAGACATCAAGTCAATCGGACGCCCAGTCTGAGAGTTATTGGCTTTTTCGTTCCAGGGGCCCGGTTGGTTTTTAAGTCAAAACCAACCTGACCGCACTCCAACTGCATCCCAACCTCAAGTGGAGTAATCCAAATTGTCCGTCTCACTAAGAGGAATCCAACAAAGTTGATGGCATGTCAATTGGACATTCGGAGCTCAAGTTATAAGTGTTTCCACTCCGAGGGCCCGGTTGGTTTCGTGTTCGAACCAACCCGGTCGTACACAAAGTTCTCCTAAACCTCGAGTGTAATATACCGAAATGACCGTATCGATCCAAGGATCACATCACAGCTAACAGCGCATCATTCAGAGGTCCGTTTCCTAAGATATGGGCAAAATAATGAACATGTTTGGTTTTAGGGGGTTTTGGGCCCGGACCGACCCGGCCCGAAACCCCCTGGGTCGGCCCAAACTCGGTCGACCCGAACCGGGTCCAGGTCTGGCCCTTTAGGGCATGGCCCGGCCTGGTGGGTGCGGCCCGACCCCACCAATGTGGCCCGGCCCCGCCGGCGCGGCCCGGCCTGGGGCGGCTGGTTGGCCCGGCTCGGGCGTGCCCCGCACGGCCAGCTCGGTGTTGGTCGTGCCGTTGTGGAAGGGGGGGGGGGGGCTTCCCCCCTTGATTGAATTGTGCCCCCCCGCCCCACATGGGGGCCGTTCCTCTTTCCAGCCTGGGGTTACGACCCCCAGTTTCTCGGAAACCGGCCGGCCTGGTCCGACCAGCCGGTGTTGCTGCCGCGGGACCGCCGCGGTCCCATCCCTCCGAGGTGCCAGCGGCTGGCGGTTCCGGCCGCCCCGCCTTGCATTGCCGCGGCTTTAAGCCGCAGGCTTGTCCTACCGGTGTCGCGTCGCGCCCCTCCATCGTGGCCCCGCACCGGCCGCGGCCTCTTCGAGGTTCTCCGGTGCGGCGCGACGGCGTCACGGCTTCATTCGGCCTCAACGGCGTGGCGTGACGGCTCCGCGCTTCTTCGCCACATTCCTCCATGTTTCCGTGTGGTGTCGCTGCACTGCTCCGCCTTCTTTCGAGCCGCAACAAACACAACAACCAAGGGGGAGAAGGTTCGGTCGTGTTCGTGTGGTCCTGCCTCCTCCCGTTAAGTTGATAACAAGCGCCCCAAATCAAAGACAAAGAACGATAATGATTATTCCACGAATAAAATTAACCCCTACCTCAAGGTGCAGTTGAACGAAGGTTCTTCATGGAAAAAGAACGTCGCGGAAGAAGGTGTTGTGGAAGGGGGCTCCATAAGAATCATCATCATCGCGGAGAATAGAATCATTGGTTTCGCGGTACACGGTGTCGCGTCGTCGATCTCCGAGGATTCGGCGTTCTTCATCGGAGGCTGACGTTCTTCGTCTGTGACGATGCATTCTTCGCGTTCATCAAGGAGGAAGATTAAGTTCAAGACTTGAGAAAATCCTCTCCAATCCTTCTCACACAACCCAAACACCCTTAATGAAATAAGACTTTTCTTATTTAATTAACTCACACAATCCACCAATCAATTCGGAATTGAAAATTGAATTCTCGAATTAATTATATTGAACAACATAAACAGTTAATTAAAAAGAGAGTTGACTTACAAATTAATTGGGGTGTGGGTGAGTTATAGAAACAAATGCACGTGGGAGGTAAAAAGGAATTTTAAGGGGGGGCTCTTGTGGGACCCACTTCACTAATATCCTACCTAGGGTAGTTAGGAACTAGTGGGTCCCACCCCAACCGCCAATCATAGGTTTAAACTACCTTAAATTAAAATAAAATTGGTTTCACAAATTTTATTTTATTCATCACTTAACCCACTATTTTTAAATAACCACACCCAAGAAAACACTACTCCAGAAAAGGTGTTCCTAAGAAATTACAGGTGTTGTGATTCCATCAGTGTCCTCGGATTCCAATTCTGACCACCAGTTTAAAAGTTAGAAAAACCCACTCATTCGTTCACGGAACGTACCTGAGGTAAACTTCGGAAATTGATTCTGGGCACACCAGGCCTAGGAATCAGGTGTCGTCAGAAATTGTGTTCTTTTAAAATCCCAAAGAAAATTAAGAAAAAAAAATTCCATGAATTTTACTGGTCTTTACAGGTATAATCATTCCCATTTCGGATTCTCAGTGGGTAACTCCTATTCAGGCCGTACCTAAGAAAAGTTGTGTTGCAGTTGTTAAAAATAAGAATGGTCAGTTGGTTCCAATGAGGGTGCAAAATAGTTGGCATGTGTGTATTGACTATAGGAAACTAAATCAATGAACTTACAAGGACCATTTCCCCTCCCATTTATTTATCTAATTCTTAGGAGACTATCTTGGAAGACACATTATTTTTTCATGGATAGATTTTATAGATATTTTTAGGATTCTATTACTCTGGAGGATCGGGAGAAGACTACATTAACTGGTCCATTCAGTATGTCTTCCAATCGAAGGATTCTATTTGGACTTTTCAACACCCCATGTTCGTTCCAGAGATGCGTGGTGATTATTTTTTCTGATTTTATTAAGACCTCTATGAAGGAATTTATGGACAATTTTACAGTGTATGGGTCATAATTTTATGATAGTATCTCTAGTTTTTTAAAGGTTTTGAATCGTTGTACTGAAAATAACCTAGTATTATACTTTGAAAAGTGTCATTTAATGGTAGACCATGGCATTGTATTTGGGAATGTAGTGTCAAAACATGGGATAATGGTTGATATATCTAAGGTAGATATCATTTCATCCTTACCTTATCCTTCATGTGTGCATGATATTAGACCTTTCCTTGGGAATACAAGAGTTTATCGGAGCTTCATCAAAGATTTTAGTAAGATTGCTCTTCCTTTGTCATGATTAATTCAAAGGGATTCATATTTTGTGATTGATGATTCATGAAGGGTATCATTTGATGTGATGAATAAGTGTTTGACCACTCCACCGATCATATACACCCGTAATGGGACATTCTTTTTGAGCTTATGTGAAATGCATCCAACATTGTGGTTGGAGCTGTCTTATCACAAAGGGTGGAGGGATGTACACATGTGATTGCATATGCATCAAGGACATTGGATTCAGCTCAATCAAACTATACAACCATATAAAATGAGTTTCTTCCTATCCTATTTTCTTTAGATAAATTTTGTTCATATTTATTTGGCTCTATGTAGGTGTTTTTTCTTACCATGCAGCTCTGAGGTACCTCTTGACGAAGCCTGATGCATTGCCCAGGCTAATCCAATGCATGATCCTTCTTCAAGAATTTTATATTTAGATAAAGGATAAGAAGGGGTCAGAAAACATGATAGCGGACCACATGAGTAGGCTTACTCACACACTAGATGATGAATCCTTGGACCAAATTCCACTTCGAGACACTTTCCTAGATGAGAACCTTTATGTCATCTCAGGTATGCATCCTTGGTATGCATATTTAGTTAACTACATTGTATCCTATGAAATACCTGAAAATTTAAAGAAACACCATGTACACAAATTAAAAAATGAGTCTCGGTATAATGTCTTGGATGATTTATACCTATGGCACATGTTTAATGATCAATTTATTTCGAGGTGTGTTCCTGATCATGAGTTGGAGTCTGTTTTATATTTATGTCTTACAATTTCATGTGGTGGACACTTTGGACACCAACGGACAGCTAGGAAAGTTCTGAACTCTGGATTATATTGGACTATCTTGTTCCATGATGCTCATGAGTTTAGAAAGTCATGCTCATGTTGAAAACACACTGGTAATATTTATAGGAGACACGTGATTCCCCAACAACCCATATTATTCTATGATATTTTTTATGTATGGGGAATCAATTTTATGGGTGCCTTTCCTAGTTCCTTTGGTCTTTTGTATATTTTGTTCACTGTTGATTGAATGAGTAATTGGGTGGAGGCTAAGGTTACCAGGACTGATGATTCTCATGTTATTGTGGAATTTTTCAAAGAAAATATTTTTTTAGGTTTGGAGTACCAAAGCCCATCATCAGTGATCAAGGGAGACACTTCTACAATCGTAATTTGTCTTCCCTCCTTCGAATGTATGGGGTGACAAGAAAAACTTCAACATCATACCTCCCCCAAAAAAATGTCTAGAATGAGGTTTCAAATATGGTGTTGAAACAATTTTGGGAGAAAACATTGTAGCTGAATAAGAAGGATTGGAGAAATATCTTAGATGATTCTCTATGGGATTATTGGATAGTATACAATACCCCCATTTGAATGTCCCCATTTTGGATTATTTTTGGGAAAGTGTGTCATCTCCCAGTGGAAGTTGAGCATCGAGTTTATTGGGCTATAAAATAATGCAACGTGGATTTGGCCCAAGCTAGAATCCAAAGGAAGCTACAAATTCAAGAGTTTGAGGAGATTTTATTGTCTTCATTTGAGAACTCAATTCTCTACAAGGAAAGATCCAAAGCAACTCATGAAAAAATGATCCATCAAATGGAATTTCAAGTCAGAGAGAATTTCTTGCTCTATAGTTCACGAATGAAGCTGATGCTTAATATGTTTCATTCTAAGTGGGTAGGTCCTTATGTTGTGACTAATGTTTTTCCTTATGGTGCAGTGGAGATCACACAAGAGTACACTGGTAGGAGATTTATTGGAAATGGGAAATGTTTGAATAGATACATTGAGGGACTTCCTACTGATGTAGTGGATTTCATCACACAGCATGACCCCATCATCACTTAAGCATATCAGGTTGTTCCTAATGCTTTCACTTTTTGATTCTTTTTCCTATTTAAAATTATACATTTCATGTTCATATATCATATTGTGGGTTCACATTAAGGAAAATTAAATATTTTAAGTGTGTGGGAGGGGACCATTTAGTTTAGTAATATCAAATTTTTTCCTGTTTTTCAATGATATTAAAAAAATGTGTCTTTTTAAAATTTTATGTGCCTATTTTTTATTTTTTATGTGTCTTTGAAACTTTTTAGATGAAATTATTCTCATCAATATTTTTAAATTCATTTCAATAAGTGAAAGAATTTATCCCATGAAACCGAGCTTAAATGAATGCTGAAAATAACTTCGTTTCATGTTCAAATCTTTAGTAATTTCATGAAAAGTACTCTAAATTTTGAATCCCATGACACATCTCACTGTATTTATATTTTAATTAACTTTACTGTGAGGCTTATGAACCATTATTTTCATATTCTTTATATTTACCTCACTTCTTGAGAGAACCAAACCATGCTTTATTTAACCATAATTTGATTTATAGCTATCAAAACATGAGGGTTTGAGGTACTTGTGTTTATATGATTGAGGAATTTGTTTGGTATTAAACACCCTATTTCAAAGAATACTTTTTTATAATGTCCTAACTTAAACATTTAATCCTTGTATACCTTAGAATCCATGAACAACCTGTTAGGATAACCACATTACAAGCCAGTTTTCTATATCTAACCAACTCTTGTAGTAAAATTGTATAATCTAGTTGAACTTAAGTGTGGGGGAAGCTATCTTGTGTTGTGATACCTCATTATGTGATATGGGTGGAAAATTAAATTCGGAAGAGATGTATTTGTAGTTGAAGGAAATCATTATATTGAAATTTGTGACTTTTCTAGAGCTTTCATGATAAGTGAAGATGTTCTTTTCTGGAGCTTCTAATAGAGGGAGAATGTTGTGCCTATCTAGAGCATTCAAGAAAATCATGTTTCAGAATATTGACATTTTTACTGTTAAAATGTTTTATAGTGTTCACATTCCTTTATTTTTCATGATGATGAAGATGAATTTATGCTATGGGGATTGAGTTGAAGACCATATTTAAGTGAAAATTAGATTAATGCAATTTTTCTTCAAAAATATTCAAGCCCTCCTCATTCAGCCTCAGAATTTTTCCTATCTAAATCCTACCCACGGAAAGCCACAAAACAACCCTGAAAAGTCATCATGATAGAAATATGCCCTTGAATCACATCAGGTGACAATGTTGGAATTTATCAAGCCTATGGGGACCCTTTTATGAGTTTTTATGAGAAAGACATTGCTGAAAAATAAACATTTGTGTTATAAGAGAAAATTAAAGTGAGGTAAGTGTTTTATGCATGGGAGGATAAATGGAGAGGAAATATATTGAATGATATAAATGGAGAAATTGAAATAATAGTTTTCTATAAGGAATGATGTCTTTTATTTCTTTTTTTGGAATTGTTGTATCTCAAGGATATGCGTTTGAAAATTTATTTTGATTTGATATTGAAGTTTACTTGTCACAATTTTTTGGAATACATAATACGAGGTTTTTCCCATGAGTGAAAAATGGTATATGTGGGGGAGTTGATAAAACACAATTTTATTTTATATTTTATTAATAATAAATGATATAATTTCCAGACATTGTGGTAAATGTGCTTATTTATGAAATATTTGGGATTAGATCATTCATTTGGAAATTTGATGAAAATTCTAGTTTTACCCTTTAAAATTCACTATAGCATTTTTGACATAAATATTTTGATATGTATTATTTGAACTAATTTTTTTTAAATATGTTACTTACTTAATGGGATACAACTTTTATTTTGGACATTGAAGCTAAATGATGCATTTGGTTGCTAATAATGGGCCATGAAGTCAAAGTTGGGTTGGACTCACCAGAATGGACATGGGTTCTGTATTTGGGACATAACATATTCATAATTGCTTGGATTATAACCAAATTTTGTGATGAGATCCATATTTTATTTTTTCACAAATCATCCTTCGGGAAGGATAGATGATTCATGCTTTTGTTGTGGTCAAATGGGTGGTTAAATTTGATTTAAAATATTTGGCTGAATTTCCCCATTCACACTTGAAACCACTTATTATCTAGCCTCCCCTCCACTCAATAAATTTGTATTTTTTGATTTGTAGGAGGTTGGACGTGAATTAGAAGATTTAATTCAGATGATATTTGGTTTCACTAAAATTCTCCAACCATTTTAAGAGGTGTAGCTCTTGAAGCATGGATCCCCTCATCGAAGCCTTCTTCTTCTTCTTCATTTTGTAATGTTTTCATGTGTGTAATAAATATATTTGTTCTTATTTTATTTATTGTCTTTCATTATGTTTTTTTCATTTAGTTTTCTCATTATTAATCCCTTTTGAGATGGTATTTAGGAGTATAAACGATATTGGCTTATACCCTTTCTCAACTCTTACAAAAGAAAAACGTTTCTACGATGACTACACCGCCCATGGAAGCGTAGTTCTTTTTAGTAATCAATTTACCTATAACATTATTCATAAATTTATTTTGAATCAATGGGATAATTTAATTAACCTAATATGATCTATGAATTCAGTTTTAAAATTAAAATAAACTATGTAAGGAATTGAATAATTAAAGCAAAAACACACGAGGTCAAGAATTTGTGTAAATTGTGAGAGCGCAAACATAATCGGTAAAACAAGACCACATGAGATAAATTTGTAGAGTTCAAATATAATCCCTAATCTCAATTAATTCACATTTTCCAAAATGTACATGTGCCTTAATTTACCATTGAACATAAGCTATATTTATAACATTAATCAAAGCATGGTGTTGCGATTGCATGTTTCAAAGCTAACCTAGTGTTTAATTAATTTCATCTTGGTGGTTAAGCTAATTCTAGTAGGGTTCGAGGGTTAAAAAAATTAAGGGATCATAATGAAGTGGATATTTATTTAAATGATAATGATAAATAATTTAATTAAGAGTTAGAGTTAGATCGATTATGACTTTTAAATATTTTATAAAAAAAAATATTTGTTTTGTGTCATTTTAATCAAACTTAATTTCAAAAATAAAATTTTAAAAAAATATAATCTTCTTCCAGCAAAATTCTTCTGGATTTATAAATGATAAAAAATCCCATAATTTTAATTAGTATTATTATTTTCTTTTCTTTTATTTTCTAAATAAATTTAATATTTTGTTAAATTTACTTCCTCCTTTGAGAGACGACCTAGGCCAACCATTCTACTGCACCTAAGTACCCCAAAAACCATTAATCATTTGAAGGTGACCACGACAACACCATTCATGAATCATGAAATATATACATATTTTTTGTATAAATTTCCATTAATGATTGAAAAGGACATGATGAATGGTGATTAAGATATAGAAAAGTGATTTGATATTTTGAATATAAATAAGTAAATAGGATGGTACAGATTACCCTAGAACTGCTTATTGACAAAATGGTCTATTTCATCAAAGCTGAAGTTTACGAATTCTTGGATTTAAAAATATATATCTAGTAATTATTGGAATAATGAAGCATCAATGTTTTCTAAATAGATTTATGGTAATTAAGGTTATTACCATGTTTCAAGGGAATATAAAATGAGGTTATTCAAATGTTCAGATTGTGACAACCCTGTGGAACTTTGTGATATATGGGGGATCAATGTTAAGAAGATTTCATGACTTTATTTCTAATGCTTTGAATTTTCATCTTTTAGAATGGTTATGTGGTTAACAATTTTTGGAAAGATTAATTTAAACTTTGGATGATTTTTTTGAGAATAAAGTATAATCTTACCACATGAAGAATTATGCATATTGGATAAACATTTATAAAAATATGGTGTTGATGATAACTAATGATAGATGGTATGGGATATCATGGATCTCATGATCTGTTACTGCTTAGGGACTCAAAAATTCATCTTCCTTTAGGGATAATGAGGTGAAGTGGATCAAAAAACAAAAAATGGTGTGGTTTTCTAGAAATCATGAATGTATATACTTTTATAAAAATTATTTAACATTAGGAAAAATGATATTGAAACGAAAAAATTTATCCTAGTACTTCTGTTTCCAATGAATCAGATGGTCCCCTTATTCATTTCATATTTATTGCTTTCTAATTGTTCAATTTCTCCAACCATATTTCTCTATCATTCTCCATCAAAACTTGATAGTTATATTTTTCTTCCATGCCCATGTTTTCACTTCCCACCTATGTTCTCCTATGTGAGATCCGAGTTATTTTTTACTTTGAGTAACGGTTATGGTTCCAACATTCCATTTGTAAGGGAAGTTTTAATATTTATTTATACGATGTGGGTTTCTATGAATGAAACATTAAATTATTAAAACTTTGGTAAACCAGATGAATTTATTGGGAGAATTTAATTTTAAGGGGGTATAATGTAATAACCCAAGATTTTGGTAATTATTATTTCTGAATAAATTTAATCTTTTTGATATTTTTCATTTCACACAACACTGAAAATAGTTTATTTTATATTAAAGAACTATGTTTGGATTGTGTTATATGCAACACCAAGTTAACCTTTTAGTACATATAACATAAATATTTTGATTTCTCTACATAGAATAAGTAGGATATCTTGGGTTATATGCAACAATAAGTTTCCTCAATGTCTTACATACCATACATGGCCTATTTTTTCTAAAAAATATTATATCTTTAAAATCTTATTATTTAAAATAATAAGAAATAAACTACTCATTAAATTAGATGTTACAAATTTTATTAAATAATTTATGAAAATATATGGTCTACACAAATTTATTATTAATTTATTGGTTATCAATTAATTATAAATGAATATGAAAATAGATTGAATATAAAAGAATATATTATTATTTTTATTATCAAAAAGTCGTTTTAACCTTATAAATTAAATTAATTACAACTAGTGAGTCAAATAAATTTAATATATATTTTATATATTCAATAAAATATTTTTTTATATTCATCCAAAAGATTAGATAGACATAATATAAGAACAAACCCAATATAATGCATAAAAATTGATATTTTTTTATAATGGTAGTTTTACCTATTTTTAATGGAGAACCCATTTTAATTTTTTTTGGGAACTTTTATAGATTTCATATGTCAAAATAAACTTTATATTTTGAAGATAGGTATAAAAAATATTTTAGGATAAATTTATGGTATTTTTCTGTAAGGTTTCATTATTTAACGAATAGTTAAAAATACAAGATTTTAATTCAAAACTTATTTTTCATTTAATTTATTTAAAACGATAAATTATATTTTAAATTAGATTAAAAGTTTAATTAGATAATAATTTAATAAATTAATCCAATTTAGGTCATTTTAATCGATTTCACATTAAAATTTGATATAAAAACTAAGCAAAATTTTAATCATTTTTTACTTTAAAAACTCATAGTGTCGTCCCGTCAGCGGGACTGATTTTTAAATTAATTTTTTCTACTTATGTTATGGGAATATGTAAAAATGTATTATAAATTTTTAATAATAATAATTTATAATTTATAATATGTTCAACATAGTTTTTTACCAAAAACATTTATTGATGTAATTAAAATTAATTACCTCAATTAAGGTAAAATTATGCTTAAATAAGTACTAAAACTTAAATTTAAGACTAAAAAACCTAGAAACTTGTAAAACACCAATTGGATGGCCATTATTTTGAATTTAACCATCAATTTTGTTGTTTTTTTGTTTGTTATGACTTTTTTTGGTACAAACACGGGTACACCTAACATGTTTTCAAAAATTCCAAGGGCGTCTTTTCCCTTCCCTATAAAATGCCACCAACTTTCCCTCTTCTTCACACCTCCCAATCCCCTTGTCTCACACAAAATATATTTAAATAAGATCCCAAAATCCCTCCATTACTTAAATAATCTTTCTGTTGGATTGAAAGAAACCCATGGAATCCTTATTGCACAAACTGAAAGAAGTGACCCAATTAAGAGGTAACGCCTTCTCTCTAGATCCTTTCTTTTATTTTCTTTTTCCACCCACTACAATCTATTTATCATATGATTTTATAACAAAAATGGTATCTTAAATATACTATTATGTTTTCATTATAAGTATTATACCTACACATGTGCACACTTTAATCTAATGGGTAAGGAATATATTGTTTATGTGTACAATAAACTACCACCTCACTAAATGATGATTGTTCATTTTTCCTCAACCACCTATCATGGTGGAAATTATGATCTAAAATATGTTTAAATGTTTCATATTTATATTTATTATGTTTTTGAACTTCCTTATTCATTTTAAAATAAATTTCACTTTAAATTCCATTTTTTTAAATGTGATAACTTCGTTTGATGAAGTGTGGACCACCGCCCATCAAAGCGATGTGATTTGTTGACACACCACATGGAGTTTATTAAGGATGGGTTTAGTGAAATTATATTATATATATAACATTAAAATTATAATTGAATGATATTATTTACATATATACATATATTCCAATTTATTTTGTTCATCCAATACGACAATAAAAAATGGAAACAACGTTCATGTGTACATACGACTTAGCATCTCCAAGAATAGTGGATTATATTTCATAATTATATATTATATATATTATTATAATAAATATATAATTAATATAAATAATATTTATATCATTTTTACATTCTGTAATCCTGATATAAGTATAAGGACTGAAGATTATAACAAATTAAGATGCATGCGTAGAAAAAAGCATATATTACCTGAATTGAAACCTTAACAAAAGATTGTTAACAAGAGGGTAATATAAGGGAATAATGAAAAAATATATGTTATTAGATATAATAATATATTTCTTTAAATTATTTATAATGAATTTATATTTAATATAATGGTGGATTGAATGAGTACTTTGAGAGTCAATACACAATGTAATGGAATTTCATCTCACTTTTTATTTCTATGAGATACATGCTTTATTTACCACCCATTACATTTATGTGGTATTTATAATGACCATGGATTTTATATATTATTCTTATAATTAAATTTATTTGTATTTAAATATCCATTTAATGATCTTTCTCTCATGGGGTTTATGTTTCAAAAGTTACCAAATTAGTAAATTAATTTCGTCACGAATTGTCTTTCTTGAGACTAATGCCATGTTATGCACCTATATTTTTTTACATTAGGTGTATATAAAACCTTTTAAATTTTATATAATTAATATTATTCATTTAATTATATTTTAATCATCATGTACTTTTATTTTATTAAATGGGTAGTATGATTTAATGTAACGAAGTGGTAATATTTATTAAAACAATCTAATCACTTTTTGAGATTTTTTGTGTTTATGATTCCTTAAAAGAAATATTATGATTAATATCTTAAGAAAACTCATTAATTTTATTATCTTATTCTTATTCATGACATATTAATGTATTGGTACCATTTTTCCAATATTTTTTACATAAGATAGTTAATAATGTGGTTTTTAAGAAAGGCCAACTTTAACCTCTATTCTGTTGGAAATATGTGTTCCTTCAATATAATGTTTTATAATAAGGGTTCCAAAGAATATTTTACTATTATCCTAAAATATTTAAAATAAATTTTTATCCTATTTTTCATTTTCCAATGTTTTCAAAGGAATCTTATTTTCACTTTCTGAATGATGATTTTTTCTAACATTTTTAGTGTGAAAATGGAATGTTCCTTTTTACCCCATATGAAATGTACGAACTTACCCACCATTAATTATTCATTTAATTATTTTCATATTTGAATGTTTTATTTTTAATAAAAAAATTAAAATATATTTTCATGGAAATGGTTTTCAAAAGGATTTCAATATTTTTTTATAAGTTTTTAAGGAAAATGGTTTTCAAAAGGTTTTATGTTTTAAAGAGACTTTTTCAAATAAGAAAGGATATTTACATTAAGAAATGTTTTCAAAATACCATTAAAAGTTATTTTAAACCTAATCTAACATCTTTTGATGTTATGAATCACATTATATAAAATGATCCAAAGGTTACATTCATATAATTTCTGGAATGGTTTATGTTTTGATGGAATGATTCTTATGACACCCATTTCACATCCATGAGTTTTATTCATTGGATACCTGATTCTTTTAACAACTTATGATTTCATTAAGTGATTATGAAACCCATTTCTTTTCCTAGGTTATGATGAGATTAAATTTTAATGATAACTATTTCATTTAATGGTTTATGATTTGATGTTTATAAAACTGATCTCTTTTTATGGGTAATGATATGATGAATGTTTTGTTATCTTATGGAACATGTATGATTGATTTTATTATGAGATGGGTGGGACTATATCTCGCTCTAATGAATTGGGTAATGATAATTTTTATATGAGCCCAAAGGGTACACGACTTATAGCCTAATCTAGAAAACAAAGAAGGTACATGGGATATAGCTCAAGCCTAAAAACAAGAAGGTACATGGGTTGTAGCCCAAGACTAAAAACAACAAGACATATGGGTTGTATCCCAAGCCTAAAAGTAAGAGGGTATATGGGTTATAGACCACACTCGAAACAAGAAGCTACATGGGTTTTTTCCCAAGACTAAATGTAAGAGGTTACACAAGTTATAGCCCAAGCCTAAAAAAGAAGGTACATGGGTTATAGACCAAGCCTAAAAGTAAGAGGGTGCACAGGTTGTTATCCCAATATTGAAGTAGGTACAAGGGTCATAAAGCAATCCTAACAGGTTATAAAGGTATTTGTAAGTATCATTGACATAAAATTTTATATTTTTATGTGTATTCCACAAATTCCATGTCTTATTCCTATGTTATGATTTCATGATGTACGATATTGATTATATTATGATATATGTCTTATGAACTACCAATGTATATTATGATCTCTGATATGTTGGGTATGATCTTCCAATGTTTTGCTCAAGTTCAATGCTATTTTGTTCATGTTATTCTTACACATTTCCATTATTTACCAATACCGAGCATCTTAGATCACCCATTTATTATGTTCCCTTTTCCTCAGATGTGAAGAAAGGTTTTAGATATAAGTACTATAGGTGGAGTTCATTATGGGAGATGTTGAATATATTTCATTGAGATAGAATATTAGTTTCCTAGTTTCTAAAGATAGAAAACTATTGCAGTTATCAATAATATATTTTTTTTAATATAACTAATGTTAATTTAAAATGATTTAATATCCATGTATGTTAAGCCTATGTCATTATAAAATGTGTATCATTTTATCCACCTAACCCATTCATTCTAGGGTAGGGGTTTCGAGCATCAGTTCAACCTATCCCATGTGTATAGAATACCCGTCACTACCCCACAAACCACTAAGATATGTGAACATGATTCTTTAACTATTATCCACATATAAAATATCAAAACCATAATCAAACAATAACATAACATCAAAAATTAATAATTCATTCAATATAAAACTCCCTCTCATGACATAACCCCTTAACACATTTACTATTTACAATTCACTTCTCTTTAATCCATTAAATTTTGTCCAAACTCACCCTTATGCCATGTTATCAATTAAACACAAATGAATACATTTACTTTAAAAACCATGAAAACCGACTAAATACAATTCTCTTGATTTCTTTTCATAAAACCATTTTACCATGTTAAAAAATGAGGTTTAACCCCTTGAATCCACCAATTATACATTTAATTAACCTAACCCAAGTTCATGAACATGACACACCCCATGGGTAGCACGAATGTGAACCCCAACATCCTCCATGCATCCCGCATGGATCATGAGGGTTAAAATTATCATTTATCCCATAAATGTATCATTTCTCTCAAATATTATTAAAATAATAGTAAGAAGAAATCAATAGAACAACCACATATCCACAAATCAACAACAGGACTATGGGATATAACTTTTAGACCACCTTCATCGATTTCAAAGACAACACATGCTCAAACTTAGCCCTTGATTCAAATTCAAACACCCTTTTAAAGCCCTAACCCAAGAAACATTTTAAAAATTGGTTTTTAGGGAGTCATAAGAAGGATAATACCTATACAATCCCTTATTTTGAAATGAGTAGAAGGGTAAGTGTTAGAGTCACCCAAATCATCAATCCATTTCTGATGACACTTGAGATGTGTTAGATTCAATGGATATCAACCCTTGGGAGGCTTGGGTCATTTTGGTTTGTCACTAAGGTTGTAAGGGTAAGAAATGAGGAGAAAATTGGGTGAGGGTTGATTAATATGGGGGGGAGATGGTAAAATCCCAATTTTTAATGGGGTCTATAGTTTGGCTGCACGGTTTTCCAAACCATTCGCTACTCTCTGTGAAAAAGTGGGAAAGGATGTATGGTTACATGGGGAGGGCACAATGTTTATAAAAACATGCACTATACATTTATGATGGTTGTATCCAATACCACATGGTTTTCTTGCACACTATCATGGTTTCACTAAAACTGTGCACCCTTCCCTAAGAATGCATGGTTTGGGTGAATGGTTATTACTAACCATGTTCCAACCACAAAACATGCACTCGAAGATTATTTGATCAATTCTTTTTTTGTCTAGAATCCCTAGAACACCTCGGGCCTCCTTGAACTCTCGGTAAACATTCTATTAACTAAATTAAATATACTTAAGGAGAAAAATAAATAAGAATTTACCTTAAGGACATATGTGATCTTACAATCTCCCCACTTTATAATGGAACATCTTTATTCCACTCTCCCAAGAAATCACTATGCTTCCAAGGTAAAAATATTAGGCCACTGGGCTTGCATATCCGACTCCCTCTCCCAAGTCTCTTATGGAAAATTACCATTATAAAACAAAACTCAAACTAAAGACATATTATTTTTTCCCAAGACCCACTCCCTATGATCCAAAAAATGAACTAGATGCTCCTCAAAGGACACATAAGACTCATGCTCAACATCCTAAACCTAAATCACATGAGATCGGTTAGGGTTATACTATCGAATTTTTTACACATTAAAACCATCAAGAATTCCATTGAACTGTTGTGGAAGTGCCAATCGGTACACCACCAGTCCAAAGCTCTATGTAATATTGAACGACCCCACAAACCTAGGGGACAACTTTTCCTACCTCTGAATCTGATGGTGACCCAAACATGGTGTAACTTAAAGAAACACATGATCAAATACAATGAACTCAATAGGCATACAACTATGATACATATATAAATTTTTCATACTCTATGGTGTACCCATATATTTCTGAATCAGCTGAACATTCTCTAATTTCTCTTGCACGATATTTGATCTGAAAAATCTAATTCCTCAGCATCCATCCATCTTAAAAGAGATATACATGGACTACCACAGAGCACCTCATATGGTTCCATTATAAATGTTTCATGATAGATGTCGTTATAGGTGAACTAAATAAATTCATAATTCTTTTCCCATGAACCTCAAAAGTCTAGGACACATGCCCTCAACATTTCCTCTAGAACCTAAATAGTAATTTAAAACTGCTTTCCATCTATGGGTGGAAGGACATACTCAAAAACACCTGAGTACCAAGAACTTTATTCAACCCCTTCTAGAAGCATAGAGTAAAACATGGATCACAATCCAAAACTATATTTCAAGAAATCCTATGAAACTATACTACTTCTTGAATGTTCAACTAACCTAACTGATCAATGGTAATGGTCTCTTAATTCGGTAAGAAATGATCCAATTTGGTCAACTATTCCATGAATACATAGATCACATCATTATTATGAGTAATCCTTGGAATACCTACCCTAAAAGTTATCGTCACATAATCCCAATTCCATTTCAAAATAGGAAATGGTTGAAACAAACCACCAGGTAGTTGGTTCTCCACCTTCACCTACTTATAATTGTAACACAATTCCATGAAACCAAATACCTCTTTCTTCAACCTTGGATAGTAATAATACATACAGAGATCACAATACATTTTGGTAAAACTAGGATGAACTTCCCACATTGATGCACGAAACTAGCATATAAAATCTTCCCATCTAAAGGTTGTCACAACAACCAGACCTCAAATATAAATGATCTCATTACCACCAACAATCCACCCAGAAGATGACTCCCCAAATTCAATAATTTTCCTCAAAGATAGAAACTATAGATCCTCATATTACCTCTCCTTGATATGGATCAGAAGCATGGGATCAAATACAAAGTAGGTAAGTTACACCTTTCCTTGTTCATCATGGACCTCCAAATGCATCTCAACAAACAACTCCATCATTATCTACTCAGAACTAGATTCGTTAACTTCTTGTTTCCAAGTATTTCCAATAAAATAATCCACAACACTATTTCCTTTTTTCAGTGTGTAAGCCAGCTCTAAATCTAAGAACTATATATAATCAATCCAAATTCACTAATGAAGGATAAAATAATGCTATTAGAGGATATACATAATTATTTTTAGATTAGTATACACTATAAAACTCTCTCGAAACAAGTAATGTCACCATCAATTAAAAGTGTAAACCATTGAGTCCAAATCCAGATCATGCATAAAGTAAATTCATTTATGAGGGCTAAAATACCATGACCCATTCACCACAACCCAATAATCCTACATAATCAATTCCCCATTTTCCAGGACATACACATCCCAAAATATGGTATAATTCTTACCAGGTGCAGGTAGAATCAAAATCGATGAGGTATTTTTTCTCTTCATTAATTCCTGTAAATTATTCTCACATACCCCATACCATTAAAAATTTATTACCTTCTTGGTCAGACCCAAAAGTGGTTCTTCAAATTGAGAAATGTCTTTGATGAATCTTTTGTAATATCTCTCCAAACCTAGAAAACTTCGAACATCACAGACATTCTTGAGATTCATCCAAAATACAATATCTTTCTCATTTTTTAGGTATATGGACACACCATTCTATCAGATTATGTGGCCAATGTAATGTACCTTATCAATTTAGAAATGACACTTAGATATCTTGGTGTATATCTTGTGCTCTCTTAGTGTATTTTGGATGATGTAAAGATGTATGGGATGATCTTCTTGAGTCTTGGAGTACGCTATGATTTTATAAACAAAGACAACTACCAAATAATCTAGGTATGTGTGGATGATTTGGTTTATTACATCCATAAACACTAATTTCACATTGGTCAACCCAAAAAACATCATAAAAACTTCATACAACCCATACTTTCTTTTAAAAGTTGTTTGTAGTAGAGAAAAAGATATTACCCCTAGATAATGATACCTTGATTTCAAATCAATTTTGGAAAACATATAAGCTCCCCTCATCGAGTCAAAAACCTCATAAATTCATTGATGATAGTATTAATTCATAACTATCATCTGATTCATCTTTTGATAATCGATGCCCAACTGCAGTGATCCACTAGCCTTTAGGGAGAATGAAACTAGATTCCCCTACGGTGATATAATTTGATGAATAATCCATTTGTTCTCTAGTTAATATAGCTTAGTTTTATGTATCTGGAGTTCTTATAGTTCCATTCTATATGGAGGAATGGAAACCGGTTCTTCCCAAAAAAAAAATCTATCGTGAACTCAAAATCAATCTCGGTTGGTAACCCTGATAAATACTCTAGGAACACATCCTAAAACTGATCCATAATATGAGGAAAGAATGGTTTCTCTACTACCCTTTCATCAAGAATAAAACAAGCCACTTGGACTGCGAGTTTACCCAACTGTTGAAAGGCTATCCCTGTACAACATGCTCGAATATCCCATTCCCCACAATGATCAATAGTGTTCCCCTCTAGGGATGTGAACATTACACAATGGTGGTAATAATAAATATGATCTTGGTATAATAATAGTTAATCCATCCCCATAATTAGATCTAAAAATGAAATTTCATGCAAAAAAAATTCTACATGAAACGGTACCCACTAACCTCAAGGGAAAAATCCTTATATTGCTTGTTATTTTATTCCCACACCCCTAATAGTGAATTAATCAAAATAATCCCACACATAAATTCATCTAAATGGAAAAAAACACTCACAAATTTCGACGATATAAATGAATTCAAAACATCTTTTCCAAACAAATCACTAATAAGTGTGGAAGCTACAAGAATCATACCTCAAACTATTGATAGTCTAGCCTCACCACCTATGGATGTAGGATGAACTACATGAATATGTCATGCCCCTATAATCTAGGATCCATCCTGAATACTTGGTGAAAAATTTCCCTGTGGGTATGGGAACTCCTACCCAAGGGTAACACATCCTCCACCTCAATTGGTATGACCAGTGGAACTCAAACTGCATGCCTGATATGGGGTAACCACCCCCTACCTGCACTCTATATCAACCTCAAACCTTCATCCATTCCCAAATGATAAGGGTTACTATAGAAACTATTCACATTCCCCAACTTTTCAGACAACAGTCACTCAACTGGTGGTCAGGGACACTAGTTATGCATATTTTTGGTCTTACCACACTCAAGTAGAAAACTTGATTGCTAAATTGAGAGGCTGAATCACTTTACTATCTAGATTTTTCACCACTAAACGACTGTAAAATCTTAAATTAGTTCTTCCTACCATAAAAAACCAGACCACAAGATTTCCCAATTAGAACTGTATGTCCTCTACTGGAAGCCACTTAGGATTACATTCAGAAATAAGGGCATGATCCACCACTACATCAAACCTCTATTAATGGATTATATCTACCGAGGACTTTAACTCTTGCCTAATCCCTTATTTTAAATGTCTCAACATTATATCCTCATCTCTTACCAATACTGGAACAGAGCATCATAGTTATGTGAAGCATCCCACATAATCCATCACCGACATAGTTCTATGGGTCGACCTTATAAACACCACAACCATATTCTTCCACATGGTATCTGAATTGAAATATTCTAGAAACTTTCCCTGGAATCCCTCCCACAATAGACTCTATAACTTCTTAGTTTTAGCCAAGATTTATCACCAGTACTTTTCATATCCTCGCAACATGCAAGTCTCTAACTTGACCCTCTTTTTAGGAGGAGTCTCTAAGTGGTTAAGAATTGTATTAATTGACTCTATCCAAAACACTTACACCTTAGGTCCACCCACTCCAGTAAAATTTAGAAGTTTTTGTAGCTGAAACTCTATATCCACCTCAAAAATTCATGGAAGAACGCACCCTAGGAATCATTTCATCATCTAAATAAAATGTGTGAAGTTTTCATGGAACTTCTCATCCCCTATATTAAAATGGATCACCATGTTCTCTTTCCCCACTACTAGAGAAGCATTCTCGGTGGAACCCTCTTATCATTCAACTAGAACACACTGTCATGGTCACATTTCCCTATAATTTGAAAAACATAAATCAATCACATAACATGAAACATTCATAGTTTTCTTGAACAGGAGGATTTCCACTTTCCATAAAGAACCCATTTCATATACACTATTCTAATAGTCATCGTTATGTCAAAATAACTACCCTCTACCATCACTAACATAGGTCATGGTTAACATGGATAAACCAACTAATGTAGATACAATTACTTCATTAGACACCCTTTTTAACCATTTTCCATCTTAACATAAATATTTCTACTTTTGAAAGCTTTACATCCATTAAAATTTATCACAACCAAAATTGTAACCCATTATAAATTTAATTAAGCACAATTCGTAAACTGTTCTTTCACCTTATTTCCATTTACTCATTTATATCATTTTAATTAAAAATAATAATCTATTAGATTCAATGAAGATGAATCATTTTATCCATTATGTCGCACACATCTACCCTATATGTGCCTACCATGATGCAAGACACCTATATCCCTTGGTGCCTAAAATGATGCATGTATGGGAAACTTCAGGAAATTCATCCATGATAAAATTATCATAAAATAGTTACATAACACACCAAGTTCATCACCCAATGGTGAAATATCATTCAACTATAACCAACACACATGAATAACAACAATCCCATCTCAGGGTCACTTGGGTTTTCCATCACACATTGGTTAGCTACTCCCATGCATGAGCTCATTACCATGTCCTGATACTTCCTAATCTCAAATATACTATTCAAAAATAGTAAATAAAATAAAACCTCCTTTGATACAACTTTATAATATTACCAACCTAGAGGTCACAAAATCAATTCACCAGGATGGGTTTCCACATGACCTCACACACACATTATCTTACTCCAGAGGCTACCGAATAGCTTTGAGGGTCTAATGGATCATGTGGAGTTACTATACCCTTTTTATCAAAGTAATTAAAAATAAAAAAATATGAAATAAAGAATATATTAAAAATTTAACAATAAAAATGCATTACTAACCATTTTTTTCAAAACAGGGTAGAAATCCACAACCAGCTGTAAATATGACATGCAAAGTCATACAGTGTCAAGTGTATATAAAAACAAAAAAAAATAAAGAATCCCCAAAATACTCCTAATCCCGGTCTGTAACCCAAATCTACCCACATCGCATGCCTAATCAACCTTCTAGCATAGTTCTCGTGCCCCTATCCTTACCTAAAATCATGAAATCTACTCAGGTATGCAATGGAATCCTGAGTTGGGTGTGATTGAAACTTAGAAGGCCACCACAAATGGTTTCTATAAAAATATCCAGTCTAAACAGATAGTGTATTCATGTTCTAAAACAATAACAAGGTGAAAAAAATTAATTGGGTTCCCTTAGTTATCAATATGCACTTAACTATTTCCATCAATGGCTCCATTGGTTTAAAGATTCCATCAATTCCAATACGGCCTATGACAGTCAAATACTAAGCATAATGGGAAAAGAAGTCAAGTTCACTATCACACTAGGGAAAAAAATTTACAATCAATTTTATGACACTACCTAGGAGGATCAGTCTAGGTAGTCTCATCCAATGCATCTATTGGGAGAAAAGTTCATTTTCAAACCCCCTAACACATTCATTATAAGGGATGAGATTAGATAATTATCCCAACCCAACACATGGGCATAGAACATCAATCATTACCCCAAAACCACAAAGTCATGCATACATGCCTATTTAACCATTTTTTATAGATAAAATTTCACAGCCATAATAAAAAAAATAACATAACATCCACAATTAAGAATTCATTCAGTAAATATAACAACACATTACCTTTTATGTGTTTTTACCCATTGATTTGAGTTCCTAATGTTTGGATCTCTTTGAGGGTTGTTTTCAGAATTTTACCTAAATTTTTTGAATGTTTTTGGGCCTTTTTAATGATTTTGCATGGTTATAAAAAGTGTGAAACCTGGGTTTCATGGTTTTCACATGGTTAAACTAATTGTGAAACCCATTTCATTGTTTTTTCATGGTTAAACTATGTGTGCATCCTGATTGCATGGTTTTCACATTGATAAACTATGTGTGCATCCTAAGTGTGTAACATTGTACAGTTAAGGTGCATGGTTAGTACTTACCGTCCAACATGGCCCAAAAAAACCATGAAAATGGTAATTAATGTTTCTAAAATAAAATTTAAATACATTAAACCCCCATAATAAACCCCAAAATCCTCCCAATCGATCATAAACTAATCCTTAGAGTTTTTTTATCCTTCCCGAGGCATTTTTCCCCAAAACCTCATCTCATTGTAGATCGAAGTGCCAAACAAAGTAGTGATATTTTCTATCAGTGTGTTCTTATATTCTTGGTGTTTGATCTTTCATATTATATTGATTATTTCTTCCTAGAGTCCATGAAAGCCTTGTGATTTGTTGGATCTTGGTTGATTTATGTGGAATTGTGGAACTAGGATATATTCTTTCTTGTATCACGATATCTCTTCCTATATCTAGTGATCACCATCAGAGGTAACACATATTAGATCCATTATAGTTGGATTCCAAATATTAAATGTAGGTGTTTCTATGACTTTCCTTTTTTTTGTAATTCACTATTGGTTGAAATATTCATAGATATGTGTTTCTTAATTTCTAGTAATTATTCTATGTAATTTTTCATTGATATATTTCATAAAAGGTTCTTTAACCAATTCCCCTGGGAATTGAATATGGAATTAATTGAATGGATATAATATTGAAATCTATAACCTTTTTTATGAGTTTTTTAAATTCCATTTTTGTTTTGGAATATTTTTAAAGAGCTTTAAAAGGATGTTTTGGTGAAATTGATTGATTTGGAATGAATTTGGATTTACTAAATAAACATACATAATTTGAATTAAATGAATTGAAATATTTTAAATTTTATAAATAGTTTTAAATACTTTAATTTGATAAATGACCAATAAACCATTTTAAATAATTTTACCCTTTTTTAGAATTGGTGTTCTTGGGTTATTTTAAATAAATGGTGTATCCACACGGAAAGAGGGTTTTAACCCATGATTTTAAATATATTCAATCCATATTAAAATTGTTTTAATTACATTGAATGGTTTAATGATTCTTTGAAATAAATGATTGTTATAATGGCCCATTTGAAATTTTTATGATGAATTGTGAAAGTAAACATGTATTTTTAACATTTTTAATATTGAATTATATAAATGGTTTTGAATTGAATTGAAATTGATGATGCCTGACACCCCATCCTAGCAAGCGTTCGGGATAGAGAATGGTCGGACCGCGACCCAATGGGGTGGACCCACATCTCAGAAGGCCGGACCTGGACCTGACCACCCCCTTTTTGAAAGAACAGTCATAAATTCCCAACGGTAAACCCTATTGATGATCTATTTGCAGATTTAGTACCATCGTGATGATGCTATTCTTTTGGAATGATATAATGAGGTTATAAACAATTTTAGATTTGAATAATGGCTTGAGGAATGGATTCTCCTGGAATCAAGTGGGCTACAAGCATGAATCCTACTGTTGGATGAGACCCGAAGGCTGCTGGTGAGCGAGTATAAGTGACCCTATAGGCCTAAATGATATGTGGCCCTATGTGGACCAGCTAAAAGTGGTTCTATGTGAACCAACTATAAGAATCCCTATGTGGACTAGATATAAACTTCCCTATGTGGACAAGCTATAAGTTGCTCTGTGTTACCCAACTATAATGTCCTAAGTGGGAATAAACTCTTAGTGACCCAGTAGACCCACATTGTAGAGAAACTATTATTGACCCAGTAGACCCATAGTACTTCTCAAGGATGAGTACCTCAACAGTCCAAAGTGTTTAGTGTTACGTTTGACAGTATTTCTTTATATACATTAGATTATACATGCATGAACTGACAGTACCTTGTTCATACCTTCTTTTGTGGTTTTTGCTTTGTGTTTCTAGGTTCTTAATGAGTATTCTGTTACTCACCCCTGCGTGGTCTCTTCCTTCACGTATCATGTCTGGTGCAGATGATAGGAACTTTGATAGAGACCTTGGTGGCTTGGGACAAGGCATTTCCTAGTGAGATAAGATATGCATGATGTACTTCTACATCTTCTGGAAACCACTCCTTACCTACCCGTCATGTGGGGTCCTTATACGGACGGATTTTTTAGAGATATTTAGTACTTTTCTATTTTTAGTTTGTCTTTTATTTGGTTATTATTCTGGCTCATATGACTTATATCATGTACCTTTACTTAGTGGCTGTTTTAGTGCCATGTATGTTTTTATTTCAAGCTTTTTGAGATGTGGTTGTGTGTTTGAATGCATACAAGTATTCTGTAAAATGCCCCCCACTCATGGGATAATTCCTCCGTTGCTAGTCTCTATCCCCTAAACATCATGAAGCAGGTTTGGGGTAGTCATGGAATGGGCCCCAGGGGGACTGTTCGTGACAAATTTGTATCAGAGGAGGTCAGTTCTACCAAAATAACTAAGAGTTTGTAAATTTTGATTGGGAAATAGTGTTAAGTGTTTCAAGATTAGCTTTCAGGCTAGAGAGTCAAATGTTAGTGCATTGGATGACGTATCCATTCACCAGGACCATGAATTATGTTTTCTAACATAGTACATGAAAACACTGGTTTCATTACTCTTTGAGGGGTATTTCATGATATTTGAGTCAAAGTCAGCTCAACTTGTATAATCTATTAACTATGTTACATTTTGATCTATTTCATGATGCCTCCATGCAGACAACTAGCCAGGATTATGATGTGTGACCATGGGGAAATCACATCTAGTGATGAGGCATCAGTTCAGGGATCTGTGCTAGAGATTCCCCCATTGGGTGGTGCAACACTGTTACCATCACTTGTTGATTATAAGTTACTACTAACGCTACCGGTAGAGGAGGAATAGAGGCTCAGTGCCTTGCACAAGTTACAGAGGTAGATAGCTCCCAGGTTCATGGGTAAGACTGGCACCTAGGTGATTGGGGACTATCTTGACGTGGTAACACAAGTCTTCCATCTTGTGAGGATGCCTCCCGACTAGATGTAAATATTATCCAAGAGAACTCTTCAGGGCTTATTAGAGAGATGGTGGAGCTTGATGATTTAGACACATGATGAGGTGACCCTCACCTAGAAAAACATTGAGTTCCTCTTTATTTTCGAGTTCTTACTAGTGAAATTTCCTTCTATGCACATACATGAGATACTAAAACTATCGAAGGGTAGCATATCTATTGCATAGTACTCAGCGGGATTCACTGAACTTTCATGCTACCCAACAAACATGGTATGAGACCCATTATTTAGGTCTCAAGATATTGATAAGGGACTACATTTGGAGATTAGAGAATACATGGTGTCTCTCAACATCCTTACTCAAGATGGGGTGCTACAGAGAGACCTACTTATAAATATATTCCTGGAAGAGCAGGCGTCGACAGCTGGAGCCACCAGAAGACACCAGGAAGCAGAGTCCTCTGTGGTGGGAAGCATGTAGTGGATGCAGGGACCCAAGAAGGTCAGGCATTTTAGGGGATTATACCAGGACTAAGGGTCAGTAGTGCGGGTCACCTAGTGTAGAGCGAGTTATCAAAGGGACAGGCTGTGATTATCATGCAACGGGCAGGGACACATGGCTCATGATTCCCCAAATCACTGCACAGAAGATCAGCATATAGTCAAGGGAGCGTCAAGGTAGAGGTAGAGGGTTGAGTAGGGTGGTCCACAAGGTGGTGAACCTGGAAGAGGAGTGGTCAGAGTGGTAGGTAGTGGAGAGAGGTTTGAGTTCCTACCACCACCACCCCCTGGTGGTCCACCATGGGCTCTAGGAGCCGGTGGATTGGGGTGAGGCCAGTTTCAGGGGATGGATGTCTATAACCACGGTGCCCCAAATATGATTAGAGGTATAATATGTATCTTATCCACATTAGATGAAGTTCTTGTAGAAACAAGTTTTAGTCACTCCATCCCCACTGTAGATCTTATTGGGATCTTGGAGATTCTGATGAAGCCATTAGCTCGATCTATACGATTAGAGACTCCTACGATAAGGTACTCAGTGATTACACCCAAATTCTATTAGTGAGAGCTTACTCTTTTAGGTGAGATCTTCATATATTATTTTCTAGTAGTGTAATTTAGGCCTTATGAATTTATCCTTGGTATGGACATGTTATTAGCATTCCTTGATCAGATCGACTATTTTAGGCACACAGTGTGGTGTGTCTGCAGAGATGGAAATAGGTTTTCTTTTGTTGGTGAGAAGGAAAATTGAGAAGCATAGGATGGATTATCACATAGGAGGGTGCAGAAAATCTCTCATCATTTGGCTAGTATGACCCTCTGTGTAGTGGATGAGACTGGTCCACAGTTTCCTATAGTGGTGGATGAGTACAAGGACATCTTTCAAGAGAATGTTCCAATACTACCTTCTCATAGAGAGGTAGACTTTTTCATTGATCTATACCCTAGGATGACACCCATATCTGTAAATATATATTGGATGGCTCCCACAGTGATTTGGGAGTTAAGGGAACAGTTGGAGGACTTTTAGAGGAAGGGGATTCTAAGGCCCATCATCTCTCCATGGAAATATTTAGTGTTGTTCACCAAGAAGGTATATGGAAGAATGAGGTAGTGCATGGACATACAACACCTGAACCAAGTGACCATGAAGAAAAAGTATAGTATTCCAAGGTTTGATGACCTCTTCGATCAGATGAGGGGAGCGATATTGTTCTCAAAGACAGACCACAGATCAGGCTATCACCATATTCGTGTGTGAGATGAGGACATCTCGAAGATGGCTTTCAGATGTTTGTACAACCACTAAGAGTACATAGTGATGTTGTTTGGCATTATGAACAACCCAACTATATTCATGGGCTCATGAACTGGATCTTATAGCTGCATAGAGGCTAGTCTTTAGTGGTCTTCATTGATGGTATCTTCGGGTATTTAGTGTTAGAGGAAGAGAACGCGATACACCAGAGGATGGTTCTAGACACACTCTGAGAGAACCAACTTTATGGTAATCTATCTAAGTGTGAGTTCTAGATATGAAAGGTCCACTCCATGGGATATTTCATCTTAGAATCTGGATTAGTGGTGGATCTAGTGACGATAGAGGTAGTTATTTCTTGGGAACCACCTAAGAGCATTATCGAGGTGAGGAGTTTCCATGGGTTGGATGGGTACTATCAAAGGTTTTTACCTAACTTTTCCAAAGTAGATGCACCCATGAAGACATTGAAGAAGAAGGGAGAACCCATAATGTTGATAGAAATATCCCAGTAAAGCTTTTAGTAGTTGTGGAAGTGCAAGGCGGGTGATCTAGTCCTAATAATTATAGTTGAGGTTGTCAGCTACAAAGTGTACTATGACTCATCAGGAACTAGGCTTGGTTATGTCCTGATGTAGGGGAAAGCAGTTATTGATTATGGATCAAAATAGTTGAGACCACATGAGGTGAACTGTGTGACTCATGACCTAGAGTTAGAAGTGGTAGTCTTCACACTGACGATGTTGAGACAGTACCTTATGGGCAAATGATTTATTTTCAAATTTGACCACAAGAGTCTCAAGAATATCATTTCTCAAAAGGATCTAAATACAAGACAACAACATTGGATAGTGTTCTTCCAGGACTACGACATTGATATATTCTATACTCCTGGGAAGGGGAACATGGTGGCAGATGATCTCATAAGTAGATCGAGTTCACAGCTACTGAATGGGGCCACAGATTAGTTGGCCTCACATCAGATATCCTATGTGGATAGAGTTGAGGTATCTTATCTATAGTCGATGGTAGTTTCCCATACATTATTACAAATAGTAAGAGAGGCACAACTCGAAGATGTTATCTATGAGACTACATGTGCCTAAATGACCACATGGCATGCCTCTATTGGATATTAGAAATGTGGAGAGAACATCATCAATTACAAAGGAAACACAGTAGTACTAATGGCATTGTGGGGGAAGGTGTTTATGGAATTCCATATATCCACCTTTTCGGTAGATATAGGTGTGGAAAAGATGTATTGGGCTTATGACATCTGTACGGGTGGTCAGGGATAAAGAAAGTAGTATTAGAGTTTATCTCAAGATGGCTCACTTGATAGCTAGTAAAGGTTGATCACTAGGTTCCATCAGGTTTGAAACAAACCCTTGAGTTACTTAAGAATAAGTGGGATATAACATCAATGTACTTCATGGCAGTCTTACCACATACGTCTAGGGGGAATGATGCCATTTGGGTGATCGTAGACTAACTCACCATGTCATCCCACTTCCTAACCATTCAAGAGCAGGGTTCTCTAGAGATCTTGGTACACCTCTATGTGCAGTAAATTGTTCGACTCAATGGATTCCCATCTATAGAAGTCTTAGATTTTGATTTATGCATTACATCAGAGTTTTGGGAGGTATTGTAGGAGGGTTTTGGGACCCAGTTTCCCTTGAGCACAACATTTAACCCATAGAATAGTAATTCGATAGAGTGGAGCATACAGACCTTATAGGACATGCTTTGTGCTTGCGTCCTTGATTTTGGTCGTAGTTGGGAGGACCACTTATCACTGGTAGATTTTGCGTACAACAATAGCTACCAGTCCACCATCGATATGGCACCATTCAAGTAACTGTATAGATCACCATGTTGTTTACTTTTATATTGGAAATGCCAAGAGGAGTTAGAACTCATGGGTTTAGAGATTGTATAGGCTACCATTGAGAATGTGTAGGTAAAATGATAGCGGATTAAGATTGCACATAGCTAAAAAAATCATATGATGATAGGTGACGGAGACCCTTGGAGTTTAAGGATGGGGACCACGTATTCCTATGAGTCTCTCCTCAATGCGGGATATATAGATTTTTTGGGGGAGACATGTTATCTCTAAGGTTCATCAAACCTTTCATGATACTATGTAGATTGGGAAAGGTGGAATACCATTTGGCTCTACCACTGTAGTTAGAAAGAAAGCAGGATGTCTTCTACGTATCACAACTTTGGAGATATGCGCTCAACCCTTATCACATCATCAACTACAACAAGATGGAAATTTATAATGATTCAACATTCACATATTACCCAGTGGAGATAGAGGATTGACAAGAGAGGATCTTTAATGTATGTTCTATTCCTCTAGTGCGTGTTTTTTTGGAATCATAGTAATCTCCACAAGAGAACATGGGAGCGAGAGGCTCAGATTTCTGCCTAGTATCCTCATTTGTTTTATTAACATTAATTTTGGATTATAAGGATATAAATACCTAAAAGGTGGTGGTAATGTAAAACCCCATAATTCCATGTAATTTTTTTTGAAAATTAAATGAGATTATTCTGATACTAGGCTCTGAGACGACACAAAATTCTATGGCCCGGAGTGGGAAAAACATATTTTTGAACTATTTTTTAGGTTCATTAAATAATATTGTGAGTAGGTTTTTTTATCATTTAAACTGGTTATCAGATAAAACATATGAGGGTACAGTTTAACTCAGAGAGTCGAAATTCACTTTGAAAGGACCTAAAATTGGCCTGCACGGGCCAATATTGGATGTTAGTTTTTTGATGTAAATAAAATAATTAATTGACAAATATTTTATTTCAAATCATTATAACTTCTAAATGGTAACTCAGATTTGAAATCCAAAAGTATTGTTGAGCTTGTGAGGGATTGTTTACCTTAGGCAAGGTTAACCATGACTGATGCAGGTCAAGGGTAAAATGCAATTTTCAATCATTATTTAAATTTTTTTTAAAATAAACATGATTATTTTATTTTTATTTTGAACTTTCAAAATTATTCCAATGAAATGGAATTGTAATGAAACGAAACCAATTTTTTTTTTCATAAATGAAATATTGTAAAGACACTATAATGAAATGGTAATGTAAAATATTTTCCTACTTTAATGATTTAACTAGGGGTGTGTATTTGACATGGTGGGAGAGACACATTGAATCAATGAAGGATCATAGTTGAAGAACAATGAATGATGATCACCAACAAATTGAGAATATTCCTTCCTCTTCGAGAGATCCATTCCTTGATGAAGAATCAAGGACCTTTATAGACATATCACCTTCATTAGAGGATCATTCGAACGATCAAAATTGAACCAGGTAGGGGTTTACTTTTGTGTAAAGTTTATTTTCCCATTACTTCTTTCTAAACAAAAAATGTGGATCAACCCACGAATAGGTTGATTCATGGATCATTTATCATGAAAGAGGATTTCTTTATTTAGGCATTTTTCATTGGGTAATCCATGATAGAATCTTAAACCTTCCACATGTTTTTTAAAAAAATCTAACTTGTATAGTGTGGGCCGACACGAACAAGGCCCGAGAACCTTCGTCGTTGGCATTCTTGTGTTATTCATGACCGAACCTCCGAATCAATGGTGAGGAGCACACAATAGTGATGGTGACACAAAATGGATCTCAGTGGCACAGACATTTCGGGAATTAGTCCTGATGGTCTGCGGTGGTGGTTGCGGGTGAGTGGCGCCACCCCACGACGGCGCACCGAGGTGGGGAGGTTGTGGCCACCTAGGGTTGCGACGGTGCACTAGGGGATACTAGAATGCAGGCTAGTGGTTGGTGGGAGGTAGATGAGGCCCGTTTCCATGGGCCTCAGTGATCGTCTAGAACACGGTCCAATAGGGAATGCATGTGTGAAGAGGGAGGCCGACCTAAGTTGACCACATGAAAGTTCATAATGAATTCCATCATGTGTCTAGGTTGGAGAAGGGCCAACCTGCATTCTGTGGGATGAACCGCCCAGCGGGTTGGTTCAAACCTGAACCCAACTGACCTATTTTTTGAAAAAACTATCATAACATCTAAAACGTATGCCTAATTGATGAGATGTTTTCGGTGTTGGAACCCTCACGACGAGGCAGTTCGTTTGGTATGATCTATGGAGGATTCCATGGAATTTGAGATATAACAAATGGATTGAGGATTGGATTCTATCAGAATCAAGTGCACTATGTTCAAGAATAATGCGACTGGGTGAGACCCAAGGAATTATAATGAGAGGTCCTAAGTGACCCTGTAGGCCTATATGATAGGGGTCCCTATATGGACCAGCTACAAGAGGCTCTATGTGAACTAGCTTTAAGTGACCCTATGTGGAACGTCTATAAACGGCCCAATGTGGACCAGCTATAAGCAGCTCTGTGCGACCCATCTATAATGCCCTATGTGGGGAGAGGCTTTAATTGACCCTACAGATCCCTGATGGGGAGATGTTCTTAGTGACTCAGCAGACCTATGGTAATCATCAAGGATGAGTACCTTAGTAGTCCAAGGTGTTCAGCGTTATGACTGGTAGTTGTTCTTTCCTTACTTTATATTATACCTGCGTGAGTAGACAACGCCTCTTGAAAGCCTTATTTTGTGGTATGTCCCTTATATTTGTGGTCCTTACTGAGTATTGTTTTACTCACTATAGCACAACCTCCACCCACACGCATCATGTCTGGTGCAGACGACATGTGATTTGATAGAGACCTTGGTGACCTGGGACTAGGTGGTTCCCAGTGAGATAAGACAGGTAGGACGTACTTCTACAGCTTCTAGTATCCACTAATTGCCTACCCTTTAGGTGGGGTTCTCCTACAGATGACTTTTTTAGAGATCTTTTATAATTTTTTGTTTTCATTTTTCCTTTTTTTTGGGTTTTTATTCTAGCCCATTTGACTTACATCTTGTACCTTTACTCAACGATATTTTAGTGGCATGCATGTTTTCCATTCCATTTTTTTGGGATGTGGTTGTGTGTGTGTTCATATAGGTGTTGAGGAAAATTACTCCCACTCATGGTATAATCCATTCGGTGCTTGCCACAAGCCCCTAGACTTTGGGAGGTGGGCTTGGGGTAGTCATCACACAGGCCCTGAGAGAATGTTGGAATTTCAATATAAGTTAATAATGGAAAAGATAAAAATGTTAGACAAAACAGGTTCCAAAAAAACACCAAACCAAATCACAAATACTACAAGGATCCAATTCCACATGACATGTAGTCACCACCATACTCCATCACCTTGAAAATGATAGAACCCACTTCCACTCTATGGTGCATTGACTTTACCTGCATTCGACCAAACATGATCTACACACACTTAAAGGTGTATACAAGGTGTGAGAAAAAATTCCAATAGGATCCCACCATGTTTTTGAGAAGTAGATTTATTAAATAAAACAATTATACTAAAATTAATAAAAACAGTCCATAAGATACAATTTAAATAGTTTAATAAAAATCATAGAAAAATTTCCTTTTCATAGTTTTCAAAAGATACTAAAAAACCAACTTTTAAAATCGTTTTTATAAACACATCAAAATTCCATTTCAATAAAAATCAAAAAGAAAAACTTTCCTTTTGGTTAACATAAATTTCATGTCACTGACAATCCTTATATAGTTCATGTGATTGGTAGGCCACCCATTGTGCACATTACCCTAGAAAAAAGGCCTTGGGGGAAACCGTTTACTCTCAGGAGTGGATCCTTTCTTCAATGTAGGAAACCTAGATCACATATTACACTAGAAGAGTAGGTCTAGTGGGTAATAGATTGTACCCAAGGATAATTCCATACATAAGTATTGATCATATTTTATTTTAAAATGAAAAAATCATTCAAAGGTATTTTCATCTTTGAAACCATACAAGAAACTCTTTAAAACCATTTTCATTGACAATACCAAATATATAAATCAATTTTCAAGGCCGTAACAAAAACCAAAAAATTTTAAAATTATTTATTTTAAAACCATTTCAAAACCCTTTTTCGTGATAAAACTAAAAAACCATTCTTTCTAACCATTTTAGAAATAAAATTTAAGGTATTCAAAAATGTTTTTTATAGAATAAATCCAAATCGTAGAACCACCAGCATTAAAACAGTTGAAAAATCAACCCCTACATGGGAACACAATCCACTATGAACCAAAGATAATAGAAATTTATAAAGGACCCTAAATCATTAATTCTCAACCAAGAATCCAAAAATTATCACTTTATTTGACAAAGGAATAAAAAAGAACAACATACCACCAAAAATCCCAAAAAACAAATTAGGATGACTAGATATCCATAAAAACCCTCAATTACAAGACATATCAAGAAGGGATAATGACCTCAATTAACCATAGAATCACCAAGGGATGATCTTCCAATGAAAATCAGGAATCCAAGAGTTTTATGGTTGGTATTTCTATTGAAGTGTCCATGATTAAAAAAATATTCAAGTGTAGGTCTTGGGAAAGGGTTGTGTTCAAGGGTCTTAGGAATTTATAGATAAATATAGGAAAATAACACCATAAAACAATCCCTAAATAAAAATTAAAAGGGATTAGTTTGGATCAAAACCATGACGTAATGTAAGGGATTATACCATAGTGGATCCTGGTCAAATTCATTTCATGAATCCATGATTTGGTTAATGATGATAACCTACAAACCAGGTAAAAGGGACCATGTTAAGAGGTAACAATAATGATGTATAATTTAAAATTTAAGAATAATGTTGCATTGTAGCATATCCCCACACTGTAGTGACCCTATAATTAGAACAACTCACAAAGTTTATTTTTGCAATCCTCCACTCCACAACCCTTATTCGATGTCATAGCTACACCAAAATTAGAATAACTACCAAAACTATCTTCTACATCATAATACCCGAACCACATCACAAACTCAACCTCCATTTTGTAGAACCACCAACACACCTTAAAATACCATTAAACTTGATACAAATAAGGAACAACAAATGAAAAAAGAAAGTGAACAAGAAAATAGTCATATCTAAAAAAAATTAGTATATTAAAATTTTCCCTACCATATTTCTTTATTAACCTAAAAATCTATATTGAATAAGGTTGTTCTAAAAAAAGCTGAGGTCATGGCTACTTTGTAAAATAAACCAAATCTCATATTTCATATGATTTTTAGACATGCAACCACATAACTCAAACCAATGGTCGGGAAAAGAGAAAATAAAATGAACATGAATATGTTCATACCTGAAAATAAATCTATGATATTCCATCAAAACCAATTTTTTTATGAATTTGGTAAAATAAATTCATTAGGAAATAATCACCCCACATAAAAGAAAATATGGTGTGTTCTGTCAAACTTGACTCATGAATTTGAAAATGATACAAAGAAACCCTATCCTAACTTCCATGAATATACTTTAACCACTTATATCACAAACATAGTGATATTAATCACATAATTCAAGACATTAATTTTATCCATATTCATTAATAATCTTCATATATATTCATTATCTATATGAATTCTTTTTAGTTTTTTTTAAATATTATCCCACATTGGGTGTCTATAGTTTGATAATTTATAATAGTTTCATAAAAACTGTATTTTTATTTATTATTTTTACAATTTTAATCATTAAAATATAATTTAATTTACTAGAAAAGATGTTCCATGATTGTAATTAAGGTATAATTCCATTAAATGGTAGTTTTGGTTACTAGCCATAAAAATGAAATCGATGATGATCTTGTATTAATGATACTTAAAGAATGAAAGGTATTTTCTTAATTAATGAGTTTAATAATAAAGTTACCATTACATAAAAAATATTTATATAAATATTTATATAATATTATACCATTAATTAAGTTATCATAGTCATCCATGATATAAATCCATAGCATTGTTCAAGATGGTGGTTAGACATACCCAAATATGAATATGTAGTGATTAATGGATGATTATGAGGTTTTTTTAGTTGAAATATAGTTATGCTAGCAGCATAATGATATAATATATTGTTTATTATAATGATATATCATAATAATAAATAATTAGGATAATAAGTTATGGGTACAAAAAAATTACATATTGTGAATATATTATTTTCCATTATTAGTTTGCTTGTTTAAGGTGATTGATTTTATAATTATTAGTTATAATTCATATACTTAATAGGATTTAAAAATAATATTTATCCTTTGAAATATTTCATATTACCATCCATTAAATATGGTAATTAAAAATAGAATACATTGATCTGTGAAGGCGGTTGTTTGCATGTACACATGTATGGTGATTTTGTTTCCATACAATGGGAGTGTAACATCCCAATATTTTATGAAATACATTCCTTCCAATTAATTTAATTTTTTTTGATATATTGAAATAAACACAATGAAAATATCATATTGTGTTATATGAAACACCAAGTATATCTTTCATTTCACATAACATCATGTTTCTTTGATAACTTGTGTTACACGCAAGGCCAAGTCTACTACACAACAATATATCATTAATATTATTATTTAAAATGATAGTTATCAGATAGCCCTTGGAATGGAAGAAGTAAATAAGATTAAAAAAAATTAGGAAAATACTGTTTAAAAAAGATTATAAAATTAATTAATTGGTGACTAATTAATTAGAAATGAAAATTAAAAACCAATTGAATATAAAGGATGTGTTTTTATGAAAAGCTATTTTTGTGCCCAAAAAAATTTATCTTAATAAATTAATTTAATAACTATTATCGAATGATATTAATAAATTTACTTTATATATATTCAATAATATTATTTTAAATTCATCAAATATGTTTTATAGTAATAAAATAAGAACAAATCCAAGTTTAAGCATAAAAAAGTTGTTTATTTCTAAAAAAAATTTATGCCTTTTATTAGTGTACTTATTTTAAAAATAAAAATTTAAACTCTAAAAATTTTAAATTGAAATATTAAAATCTATTTTTTAATTAGGAATTTCAAAATTTTCTTATGCTGATTTATTGGTATTTTTCTGATAAGTTTTATTTTTTGATGAATAGTAAAAAATACTAGATTTTAATTGAAAACTACTTTTTAATATAAATGATATATAATGTTAAATTATATTTTGGATTGGTTTTAATGTCAAATTTTTTAATTATATATCAATTAATCAAATTTAGGTGATTATAATAATGCTCACTTTGCAATCGGATATAAAAACATTTCAAACTTTTGAATGTTTTCACTTTAAAACCTCATTTTCTCATCCAATATGTGGGATTAATTTTAAATTAATTTAAACCAAATATGTGATTTTAATTTATAAAAATTTATTAAATTGTTTTAATAAAAATAATTTAAAATTTATAATACCTTCAAATTTAATTTTTACCTAAATGATTAGTGAAAAAAATAAAAATTAATCACAATAATTGAGAGAAAAATAAGTTTACAAATGTACTAATCTATAATGTTAAGGGTAAAAATGACTTATAAACTTGTACAAAACCATATTTATGGTCATATTTAGACAAATAAACCTCTATTGTGTACGTTTTGTGTTATTTATGCATTTTTAGAAAAAAATGTGTGTTCAACTAACATATTTTAAAAAATTCCAAGTGTGTAATCACCCACTCTTATAAAAGGACTCCCCATATCCTCCCCACTTCATATCTTTGAACCAGTTTGGTTCAGAGAATAAAATTACAATTAAATACCCAAATTACCTCCCCTAATCCTATAATCCTTATTTTTGGAATAAATCTATCCATGTAATTCCTTTGGTGGAAACCCAAAGGACTTACTTGAAGAAGAGGTAACGTTCTTCAATGAGCACTTTTGTTTACTTTCTTTATCAGAACCATTGACTTATTTTTATATCAGGATTATATAACATCATAATTAAATTAAATATTTTTTTATTTTTTTATTTTATTTTTACAACCTATAAATTCACACACTTCCATAAAATGGGGTACACAATCATCATTCCTGTGTACGATGGACTACCGCCTCGCAAACTGATGTCGTTCATTCTTCCATGACCACCTATGAAGGTTGGAAATATTGATGTATATAATATTTTTATATGATATTTGTTATATTTATGGTGTCTTTAATCTCATGTAATTATTATATAACACATACCTTCAGGCCTTCCATTTTTTGAGAATACAATACCATAATTTGTAGACATGAGGACTACCATCTCCTCAAAGTGATGTGATTCATTCATGATTTACATGGAATATATTAAGGATGATTTTGATAAAAATATGTGATATAAATTAGATTTATATAATATTCATTACAAAAATATATTTATGTAAATATAATATATTATTTTCCTCTTACCATTTCACACACTAAAAAAGTGATAGCGTCGTTCATGGACGTGTAGACTCTTGCCACCTCAAAGCGATGTGATTACTTTTACCTCACAAGAATGATATATATATATATAATTAAATATAATGGGTTTTATTATATAATTATCATTATTTAAATATAAAATATTACATTCCTTCTTTCTATAATGATCCTTGAAAGATGGAAACATTAATCATGTGTACGTATAGCCCACCATCTCCAGAGGTGAAACATTGGTTTATTTTTCATAACCAAATTTCATGATTTGTTTTAAAAGTATAATTGATGATTAAATTTGATAATTATTCCATTATTATTATTCTTTATATGTTTAAATAATTACCTTATTGACCTTAGTTGACCCACCAAAGTTAGTTTTGACACATAAGCCGAATATAGTGAAAACATCAAACATAAACATAGTTCATTAAGTAGTTTTATATAACTTGTCAATAAGGTAAATAAAATAAATAGTAAAATTTTAAAATTTTCTCAATAAATTAAACAATTAATTTAAGATTATTTTTGAATATAAAGAACATGCATGATGTAACGCCCCGACCCTAATTACCTAGAGTCGGTGCATTATTACATAACATTGGCATGATCACGAGAAAGATCAAGTCTCGAAAGACCGATTAGTTTAGTAGCCTTGGAATAACTAGATACATCCATAAATTTTTACATTACATCATAAAAAAACATCTTGTCTTCATATCCCCTCATACTATCCCTGCAGGTCATTCATAAATTACTTCTTCATAATCCTGGGAAAAATAAAACATTAAAAGGGGTGAGCTCAGATGCTCAGTAAGGATAACATTATAGCAGAAGCTTTCATAAATAAGCATAAACACTTAAGGCAATTTATAACTAAAACAAAAGCCTTTCAAACTTGAACTTCAGCATAAAATGGCAAAGGTAAAATGAAATAATGTCATTTACTTACTCACATGGATATTCTACTAGTCGAATGATCACATGCAATATCAATAACAAATTTCATAATGATGGAATGCATAATGCCAGACTATCATAACCACATAGCCAAGGCCTCGTGCCAAGACTACAAATAAGATTTTGCCAAGGCCTTGTGCCAAGACACTAGTTTGTCTCATGAGACCTACCGATGCATCGAGGAGCTATAGCGGGCTCCACCCGTCACTTATTAAGTCCAATGCATTCCTCATATGAACCTGTTTAAACATAACATAAACATTCGTATTAAAATTATCATACGAAATGTCAATACTTTTACCACAAACCATGAATGGTATAAAAACAGCGCATCCACAGTCAAACATGACTCATTCGATACAATATGAAATATTGTATTGTATCACATTAACCTCAATCAAGAATAATGAATGATGTTGACATAAATGAAAATAATCGTCAAAACTATTTGAGAGAATTATCCCCCTTTTCTTGAAAACATTTAAAAGTCACACTATTTGTCAAGAAGCCATTTAAAAGTAGATTTTTGAATCAAAGTGTCCCATACCACTTTGAAACTTTTTAAAAGGAGTTTTAATTTCTAAAACATTAATGTCCATATAAATAAATCCTTAAAACCATTTTTAAAACATGGACATTAATGAGCAAGATTTAGAAGAATAAGTCTTTAAAACATTTAAAAATGGTATTTTAGTTAGAGATTCTAACCAAAAGATACACTTGAATACAAATAATTGAGGTAATAAAAACATTGTAATATCATGAGAATAAAGGGATTCATGATATACTATGTCAAAGTACATTATATACACCACATAAAAGTGATTTGGTGTATATCAACAAAGAAGTCTCAATTGAGATGAAATCTCTCATAAAGGTCGTATCCTTAGGTTAAGGATAATCAACGACATAATTATGTGTGAAAAATATAAATACTCTAAATATGATTGGATATTCAGTGTAAAAAAATCAAAGGATATTCACACATATTCTTGTAAAAACAACACCAACGAATTGGATGTTTAACTCAACAAATGGTGAATGAGTTAAAATTACTCTTATCAAATTCATATCAATGACTTGAGAATTACCAATGAGTGATTATGTGTATCAAACTTATATCCACAGGAAGGGGAGTGGAAATTATGACATAATCAAATGAATAGTGATTCCACACATAATCATGGAGTAATATAATCAATGAAATATGCGTAAAGCCAAATGAGTGGGAATTGAAATCTGAAATTCCCTTACCGATTAGGTAACATACGAAACATACACCCATGAAATAAGTATCATACCATGATGATGTAAATACCCATAAATTAAAGTATATTACACAATGAATACAATCATGGGAAGTACACATACACCACATGCAATAATTAAGTGGGGATCAATGGAAATCTCACGAAATTAAAAGTGAGATAAGAAACCCCTTACCACGTTAATCAACTGAGTCGTATGGCCAAAAGTTAATAACCACCAAATGATTTACAGAATAACATGAATATAAATATAATCATTAATATATATCAAATGGCAGTACACAATACACCACTTTCAATAATTTAGTGGCGAAAAATGGAAATCTCACGGAATTGAAAGTGAGATAAGAAAATCCCTTACTTTGTACTTTTTCCTTGGTTGATGGTAGGTTTACCTCCTGTATAATGGAGAAATAATTGTTATTGAATTATACAAGAATCATTTACTTTAATATGATATCATATATGATCTTTTAACATTGATTTGTTAATAATATCTTAGAATTATCGTCATTTCGGGTGTTAATGGGTTCATTTTACTTTATATTCTTTGTTATGTGAGCCATATTCGTTATTAATGGGATGTATATTATTAATATCCAGAATGATATCAAGTCCTTAGATACTATTTTTAAATCATCAAATGATAATTATACTTGAATGGATATGATGGACAATGAATCTCATCGCGTTCGTGGAGACGGTAGTCCGTACATACGCACAAGCGACAATATCATTCTTTTGATATTAAAATAATATATAATTGGATTTTATATCATATATACAGAATCATTATCTTGTTATATTTATTATTTACATGAGTTACACATCATTATTATACCCATCCAAATAATAATATATTGAATAACAATTACACCACGACGTGGAGACGGTAAGCCGTACGTACGCACGTATGGTGACATGTTATTCAAAGGATGGATAGAATACTGAATATGGTTGTACCATATTTATAATAACATCACAGTATATATATTATACTGGAGTTATTATTTTATAATGGTAATAACAAAGAAAGAGGAAGTGGAAGAAGAAAGGAACTTAAAAAGGGGTGGTGAAAACATTACCTCTTCTTCGGGTTCTACCTTTTGATTTGATCAAAAGGGCTCCTTAAGTTGGATTTCTGATCAAACTAAGGCCTCTAGGTTGTATTTAGGGGAGTTGGGAGAGTATTTGGGCAGATTTTGGCCGAACCAAAAGGCTTTGAGGGTGTGAAGAAATGAGGAGGAGTGCCCTTTTATAATAGGGGTGAGGTGCACCTTTGGAAAAGCAAGAAATATTAATTTATAATAAATTCATATTCGGTTTCCAATGGCTCCAAAGTTGACTATTCAAAGATTAAGTTGGGTATGGGTCGAAAACCACTCATACAATAGAATTTAGACAAGTTTGGGTACTTATATTAACCTTATCTTTAAGTATTAACTCTAAGTTAATTAGTTTCACTTTTACAATGTCTCTTTGTATTTTTATATAATATGGTTAATAAACTTACTATATACATCCAAGAGACCCCCAAGTGGTCAATTAATGATGAACCTATCATGATATAAGTCTCTTGGCCGAACCTTAGATTTTTAGGAATTTAATATCAATTAATAATATAATATTTGTTTTAAGAACTCTTTTATGTCAATTTAGACACTATTCAATAGTTGATTTTTGTGAAACTCATAACAGATTGATTAATTCTAAAAAAGTAAATTAAATAAATCCTAATATATCATATTATCCTAGAAAATTAGTTTAATTCATTAAAAGTTTCATATTATATTTATCTGGGTATTTATAATATCAATTATTTTAATTATTCACTATTATAGTAATTATTGCATCATCATTGTGTCATAAATAAATTAAATTATTTAATGTCTAAAAATTATAAATAAAATATCATTATGTAGGAATTTTTTTATATTTCTAAGGAATATTTATAATCTAAAATCCAACATATATAACCCTCTGTAAGAATTGTGTTGTTAAAAGATATATGCTTGTGTCATTTTTGTATTTATTTTAACTTATTTAAAATAAAGTGTCATTATCACTTACAAGTGGATCCATGGGGTCCCAAAATAGACCCAAAGATTCCCATGGTCGACCATGTATCAACTAATAGGGTTAAGACACGTTTTAGGGTAATTTAGTATTACTATAATATTATTTTTTAACCCTTATTTACCGGATTTACCCTTAACCATGGTAAATAAAATATTTACCGCAGTAATTATTCAAAATGTCTAAAAATAAAAGTTACCTATTTAAACAATTTGAACATCCAGATTCCAAATATGGAATCCATTTTTCTAAATTCAAATCACAGAAGTGGCAGAAATTAATTTAAAATTAATTCCCGCTGTCAAAACAAAAAGCGTGTTTTTAAGAGATAATAACTATCAAAAGATTGACACTTGTTTATGTTCGGTTTAATTGTAAAATTATGTCCAATGACCAAAATTATATTAAATGGTAAAAATATATTCTAAATATACTTTTAAACAACTCAAATTCATAATTTATCACTATTAATTATTTTGATTAAAAAAAGTTGTTTTTAATTAAAATTTAGTAATTTTCACTATTCATCAAAATATGAAAGTTATCCAAAAAGTACCAAAATTTCACCCTAGGCTAATTTTGATATTACGAATCCAAAAATGAAGACCATTTTGAGAGATAGAATTTATAAAATTTCAAAAAGTAGGTATTACAATTCATAACGGCTAGTTTGATTGGTTATGGTGTGTTAAAATCTCGAAGTTGTGTACAATGCACGCCATTGCATTATTCGAAAGGAAACATACCGAGGAAACTTGGGGTGTTACCTTCTCCCCTCCTTCAATAAATTGTGTCCTCGAAATTTTTAAAATTTTTCTTGGGAATATAATGGAAAGTCCCACATCGGAAAAAAGCCAATAAAACTATCACTTTAAAAGAAAGAAAGAGAGGTATAAGGGTCATCCAAGATAACCCATACTAGGATTCCATGTAAGAAAACATGGATATGGATGATAAACTAAGTGTCAAGTTCTGATGGAGAGGGATAGAAATCATGATCAGGAGAAAGTTAACAATGAGAAAACCACAAACTTATGTTGGGACAAACGACCATTATTCTCCTAATAGGAAAGTAAACGGACAACACATTTTTTTTAAAGTTACATTACATAAGGAAGAGGAATTCATTTATGATATTCACTAAGAAAATTATGAGATATACTTACATTTTATGTAAATTTTCATTCTTTAATAAATTTCCACCACTAACTCAATTTTTTTTTAAACGATGAGTATTCAAGAAGACTTGGTCACACTGGAAGAGCTAGAATAAACTTCTATAGAATCACATGATCCATGCAGGATAAATCATATATTTACATTGTCTTTGAAGATTAATCAAAACCAAAATGGTTAGTGAATGATCTAATGATCCCCTAAAAGGATATTCATTGAGATAAATATGCACTAATCTTAATTTCTAAAATTAAACCAACAATACCCCAAAGTTAAATAGATACCATTCAATAACCAATTGTCCTTAAAATCCTTTAATATAATCCAAACTAATATTGAAACCCAAATCATAGAAGAATTTGATTATGTAGTCTCCCATGTTACATTGTATCTCCAAATGACATCAAATACTCTTAAAGTCACATACTTAAAAGTAATTAACATCATCACATATTCTCTGTTATAGATTAATAATTTACATAAATAACCCAAATCACTATAAATCAACAATAAAAACGTAGATAAAAATCCACCATTACTCTACAAATGAAACCCCATTGTATTCTATTTGCCTTGGTCATATAGTGTTTCCAACAAAGCGAACATTTTCCAAAATAACATTTATCACTTAATCACCAAATCATTTTCCTATACCAAGGGTATTCATTTGATAAGACATAAGAACCCAAATCATCTTATTATTGATAAATAAAATCATTTAACAAAAAAAATAGTCACATTAACCAGGGACTTCACGTTGTCCAGTGGTAGGCAATAAATCCCAATCGCACTTTGGTTGTGGGTTCTATTCCCACAGCTTTGTCCGACGCGACGGGTTGTCACACGGTCTACGTGTTGTCCTTTTTCAAAAACTATATTTTATAATATTACCAAAATGAGATAAATTCCTCAAAATAACATAATTTAACCACAAATGTTATATCATACTTTGCATTTTCACCCCAAATTATAATAACTTATCATTTTCTCAAACCCAAATGATCATATAAAACCAAATGGTTATTTATACCTATATCCACAAGAGAAGAGACAATTCTTCCTCAAATATCATTCTCACATGGCAAACTGCTGGGTTACAAATACAATAGAAAATTATTCCAAAGTAAACCCATCAATAAGGAGTGCTAATACTTTTTAAATTTTTCTCCAACCATTTATTTCCACATAGCTTCTTCTTTGACCAAGAAAATATCCTATAGAATAGGACATTCACTCGGGTAATGGCCAGATCCCCTACATTTACGGCAAATGGCTGTAAATGGACTCTTGGGACCATTTTTATCTTCTTCCATAGTAATATTCATTTTTATTCGGCAATTCTTCACTTTATGTCCTTCCTTCCCGCACGTAAAACATTTCGTTGTCCCATTGAGACACTTTCCTGGGTGTCTCTTTCCACATTTCCTGCATGATGAAAATTGAGGTTTCTTTTCTCCATGGTCTCCATTGCTAGAGATCTTATCATTTATCACCTTTCTCTTCCTTGTTGAGTCTGGGAGTTGGTTAATATATATGTTGTTGATCATATTTTTGGAAAACTGATTTGGCATAAAGACGATATCTTTTACGCCTATCAACATTCCATTTTGTTGCTCATCGCCACCACCGCTCCCACCTTTTACATCATTCTCAAAGTCACTATGACTTCCTTGGAATCCAGCCATTGACTAAAACCAGAAAGCATTGTGTGAGTAATAGTAGTCGTAAAATCATTTAGAGATTAAAATGTCACCATATTCTCAATTTGAAACATATTAGGATTAACCAAGGTCATTTACTCTCATCTTATGTATATATTACTTAAATCGGTTTGTAAAGAAAATGTAAATTATCCTAAGCACATCCCCCGGGAGTGTCGTAACCAAGAGTGCAGCAAGGCCCGTTGTCGTGCACCAGTTCCCGTTCGAGTCTAGCTCAAAGCGGTGTTTTCGGGTTTTACCCCTAGGTACATCTGTGCCAGAGCCGCCTCTACCTGCTCGTATTCAGACAGGGATGTATTGCTCGGAAAACTCACAAAATCTCTACAATACCAAAATTCTAGGAAGTTCTTTTATACTAATCCTCAAAGTTCATCTTAGGTCTACGTTCTCTAATCAGAGTTTATCTAAATCTAGCTACCAAGGTTTGTACTAAACTTTCTCTGATACCAACTGTAACGCCCCGACCCTAATTACCTAGAGTCAATGCATTATTACATAACATTGGCATGATCACGAGAATGATCAAGTCACCAAAGACCGATTAGTTTAGTAGCCTTGGAATAACTAGATACATCCATAAATTTTTACATTACATCATAAAAAAAACATCTTGTCTTCATATCCCCTCATACTATCCCTACAGGTCATTCATAAATTACTTCTTCATAATCCTGGGAAAAATAAAACATTAAAAGGGGTGAGCTCAGATACTTAGTAAGGATAACATTATAGCAGAAGCTTTCCTAAATAAGCATAAACACTTAAGGCAATTTATAACTAAAACAAAAGCCTTTCAAACTTGAACTTCAGCATAAAATGGCAAAGGTAAAATGAAATAATGCCATTTACTTACTCACATGGATATTCTACTAGTCTAATGATCACATGCAATATCAATAACAACTTTCATAATGATGGAATGCATAATGCCAGACTATCATAACCACATAGCCAAGGCCTCGTGTCAAAACTACAAATAAGATTTTGCCAAGGCCTTGTGCCAAGACACTAGTTTGTCTCATGAGACCTACCGATGCATCGAGGAGCTATAGCGGGCTCCACCCGTCACTTATTAAGTAAAATGCATTCCTCATATGAACATGTTTAAACATAACATAAACATTCGTATTAAAATTAGCATACGAAATGTCAATACTTTTACCACAAACCATGAATGGTATAAAAACAGCGCATCTATAGTCAAACATGACTCATTCGATACAATATGGAAGATTGTATTGTATCACATTAACCTCAATCAAGAATAATGAATGATGTTGACATAAATGAAAATAATCATCAAAACTATTTGAGAGAATTATCCCCCTTTTCTTGAAAACATTTAAAAGTCACACTATTTTTCCAGAAGCCATTTAAAAGTAGACTTTTGAATCAAAGTCTCCCATACCACTTTGAAACTTTTTAAAAGGAGTTTTAATTTGTAAAACATTAATGTCCATATAAATAAATCCTTAAAACCATTTTTAAAACATGGACATTAATGAGCAAGATTTAGAAGAATAAGTCTTTAAAACATTTAAAAATGGTATTTTAGTTAGAGATTCTAACCAAAAGAGACACTTGAATACAAATAATTGAGGTAATCAAAACTTTGTAATATCATGAGAATAAAGGGATTCATGATATACTATGTCAAAGTACATTATATACACCACATAAAAGTGATTTGGTGTATATCAACAAAGAAGTCTCAATTGAGATGAAATCTCTCATAAAGGCTGTATCCTTAGGTTAAGGATAAATCAACGACATAATTATGTGTGACAAATATAAATACACTAAATATGATTGTATATTTAGTGTAAAAAAATCAAAGGATATTCACACATATTCTTGTAAAAACAACACCGACGAATTGGATGTTTAACTCAACAAATGGTGAATGAGTTAAAATTACTCTTATCAAATTCATATCAATGACTTGAGAATTACCAATGAGTGATTATGTGTATCAATCTTATATCCACAGGAAGGGGAGTGTAAATTATGACATAATCAAATGAATAGTGATTCCACACATAATCGTGGAGAAATATAATCAATGAAATATGCGCAAAGCCAAATGAGTGGGAATTGAAATCTCAAATTCCCTTACCGATTAGGTAACATACGAAACATACACCCATGAAAGAATTATCTTACCATGATGATGTAAATACCCATAAATTAAAGTATATTACACAATGAATACAATCATGGGCAGTACACATACACCACATGCAATAATTAAGTGGTGATCAATGGAAATCTCACGAAATTAAAAGTGTGATAAGAAACCCCTTACCACATTAATCAACTGAGTCATATGGAAAAAAGTTAATAACCACCAAATGATTTACAGAATAACATGAATATAAATAGAATCATGAATATATATCAAATGGCAGTACACAATACACCACTTTCAATAATTTAGTGGCGAAAAATGGAAATCTCACGGAATTGAAAGTGAGATAAGAAAATCCCTTACTTTGTACTTTTTCCTTGGTCGATGGTAGGTTTACCTCCTATATAATGGTGAAATAATTGTTATTGAATTATAAAAGAATCATTTACTTTAATATGACATCATATATGATCTTTTAACATTGATTTGTTAATAATATCTTAGAATTATCGTCATTTCGGGTGTTAACGGGTTCATTTTACTTTATATTCTTTGTTATGTAAGCCATATTCGTTATTAATGGGATGTATATTATTCATATCCAGAATGATATCAAGTCATTAGATACTATTTTTAAATCATCAAATGATAATTATACTTGAATGGATATGATGGACAATGAATCTCATCGCATTCGTGGAGACGGTAGTCCGTACATACGCATGAGCGACAATATCATTCTTTTGATATTAAAATAATATATAATTGGATTTTATATCATATATACAGAATCATTATCATGTTATATTTATTATTTACATGAGTCACACATCATTATTATACCCATCCAAATAATAATATATTGAATAACAATTACACCACGACGTGGAGACGGTAAGCCGTACGTACACACGTATGGTGACATGTTATTCAAAGGATGGATAGAATAATGAATATGGTTGTACCATATTTATAATAACATCATAGTATATATATGATACTGGAGTTATTATTTTATAATGGCAATAACAAAGAAAGAGGAAGTGGAAGAAGAAAGGAACTTAAAAAGGGGTGGTGAAAACATTACCTCTTCTTCAGTTTCTTCCTTTTGATTTGATCAAAAGGGCTCCTTAAGTTGGCTTTCTGATCAAACTAAGGCCTCTAGGTTGTAGTTAGGGGAGTTGGGAGAGTATTTGGTCAGAGTTTGGCCGAACCAAAAGGCTTTGAGGGTGTGAAGAAATGAGAAGTAGGAGTGCTCTTTTATAAGAGGGGTGAGGGGCACCTTTGGAAAAGCTAGAAATATTAATTTATAATAAATTCATATTCGGTTTCCAATGGATCCAAAGTTGACTATTCAAAGGTTAAGGTGGGGATGGGTCGAAAACAACTCATAAAATAGAATTTAGACAGGTTTGGGTACTTATATTAACCTTATCTTTAAGTAATAACTCTAAGTTAATTAGTTTCACTTTTACAATGTCTCTTTGTATTTTTATATAATATGGTTAATAAACTTACTATATACATCCAAGCGACCCCCAAGTGGTCCATTAATGATGAACCTATCATGATATAAGTCTCTTGACCGAACCGTAGATTTTTAGGAATTTAATATCAATTAATAATATAATATTTGTTTTAAGAACTCTTTTATGTCAATTTAGACACTATTCAATAGTTGATTTTTGTGAAACTCATAACAGATTGATTAATTTTAAAAAAGTCAATTAAATCAATCCTAATATATCATATGATCTTAGAAAATTAGTTTAATTCATTAAAAGCTTCATATTATATTTATTTGGGTATTTATAATATCAATTATTTTAATTTTTCACTATTATAGTAATTACTGCATCATCATTGTGTCATAAATAAACTAAATTATTTAATGTCTAAAAATTATAAATAAAATATCATTATGTAGGAAATCTTTTTATCTTTATAACTAATATTTATAATCTAAAATCCAACATATATAACCCCTTGTAACAATTGTTTTGTTAAAAGATATATGCTTGTGTAATTTTTGTATTTATTTTAACTTAATTAAAATAAAGTGTCATTATCACTTACAAGTGGATCCATGGGGTCCCAAAATAGACCCAAAGATTCCCATGGTCGACCATGTATCAACCAATAGGGTTAAGACACGTTTTAGGGTAATTTAGTATTATTATAATATTATTTTTAACCCTTATTTACCGGATTTACCCTTAACCATGGTAAATAAAATATTTACCGCAGTAATTATTCAAAATGTCTAAAAATAAAAGTTACCTATTTACACAATTTGAACATCCAGATTCCAAATATGGAATCCATTTTTCTAAATTCAAAACACAGAATTGGCAGAAATTAATTTAAAATTAATTCCCGCTGTCAAAACAAAAAGCGTGTTTTTAAGAGATAATAACTATCAAAAGATTGACACTTGTTTATGTTCGGTTTAATTGTAAAATAATGTCCAATGACCAAAATTATATTAAATGGTAAAAATATATTCTAAATATACTTTAAAACAACTCAAATTCATAATTTATCACTATTAATTATTTTGATTAAAAAAAGTTGTTTTTAATTAAAATTTAGTAATTTTCACTATTCATCAAAATATGAAAGTTATCCAAAAAGTACCAAAATTTCACCCTAGGCTAATTTTGATATTACGAATCCAAAAATGAAGTCCATTTTGAGAGATAGAATTTATAAAATTTCAAAAAGTACGTATTACTATTCATAACGGCTAGTTTGATTGGTTATGGTGTGTTAAAATCTCGAAGTTGTGTACAATGCACGCCATTGCATTATTCGAAAGGAAACATACCGAGGAAACTTGGGGTGTTACACATGATGAATCAGACCCAAGGTAAGGGTTTTTCTTTTATTACTTTTATTTCTGTGAGATATATAACATATTCACCAATTATTTTTGTTGTATGATGTATATAATTCTCGTTAATATATTTTATTATTCATATAATTATATTTATAGAGAATTAAAGATCAATTTTTTTATATATATTTCTTGGGGGTTATGGTTTCAATGTTACCAAAGTTGTAATGGATTTTTGTCACAATTTTCCATCCTTTACACATATATCATGTTATACACCTATATTTCTTTATAAAGTGTATATATTACACCAATAAAATTTTATTTAATTTATATCCTTATTTTCATGATATCATAAGTTTAACTAAATATTATTTTATCATGAGGTTGATGATTCAAATCTACAAAAGCGTTACGATTATTTTGTTACAATCTCATCATTTATCAGGACTTTGTGTTATTAAGTATCTGATGTTGAATTATTATAATTATCATCAATTCTATTATTCAATGATTATTCATGATAATTATATGTAATTGTACCATTTTCACCCCTTTTTACTTAAAATGTTTTTTTATATTTTTAATGAAAATCCGACTTTATTTCTCTATTTGGTAAGAAATCTGTGTTGTTTCAAAATATTGTTTAAAAAAACATTTTTTTAAAATGAAATTTTAAGATACCTTTCATGGGAAATTATTTCAAAAAAATTACTATTTTAAAAATTGTTTTAAGTTAAATTTAAAACTTCTGTTACATGATTCTATAGTTTTTTTTAAAGAAAAGCAATTTCAATGTGTTTTGTGTTTTAAAATGTAATTTTCAAAATTAGAAGGATTTTTTATCAAAATGTTTTTAATGATATTTTAATGGTATTTACATAAATCAATGTCCAAGTCCTTTTTTTCACTTATACCTTAATGGGTATATTTTTTACTTATACCATCCTCATTATTTTCTGGATGGATTAATATTGTTTTGAGGAGAGTGTTATTGTGCCCATTTCTTTTCCATGAGTTAATTATGTTTCAAATATATTGTTATAGAACAAATTTACTTACCATAGGTTAATCATGTTAGGAAGGTATAATGGTTGTTCCCATGAGTTTATGATAAAATAGAAGCTTTTATATGTAATGACAGTGTATGTTACATTGAAATTTGATGGGTAGTTATGATATTAACCAAGATGGGTGGTTACATTACAAACCAAATGATAGGGAGATCTATGATAAACGAATAATAGGTTGTTATGTGACAATCCAATGATGGTTGGGTCTGTTATACCCCTCTAATGCATTGGGTATGGAATTTGATTGTATGGTTATTCTATTTTTAAGAGTTATTCTAATAGTGAAGTGAAAATGATTTCTTAAGTTATATATATGTTTTATTTATGCTTTCTGTGGGTTTATAATTATTCTCATTATCGAGATTGTTGTCACATGGCATATGATTATTTCTTCTTATGACTCTTTCCTTTTTCATGTTTTTATATTTTATGATCTGGTTATTGATGTGTATGAGTTATTATATGATTCATTCATGAAATTTGACTATGTCATAATACCCTTATAAACCTTTATGCTTATTGATAAAATTAAATTGTTATTGATTATGTTTAAACTTACTAACCATTTTATCTCACCCTTATTATGTTTCCTTTTCCTCAGGTTTTATAGAATGAAGTCAAACAATTTATGTGTATAAAGGATTTCACAAGGATAAATTGATGACCTAATGTGAAATAATAAATGTTTTGTTAAATGGGAGAAATGTTCATTTGATGACTTGAGAATTTTTTATATAGGAGTTTTTCCTAATTATAGAAAATATAAATCCTAAATGTACATAAATAATCTATGTAATCCATGTTTTTCTTTTTTTGTTGTATCCTTTGGATGAAAAAATATCGGTCAAAAATATTAACGTCATATAAAAATATGAAATGTTCATGACTTCAACAATAGATCTGAGATCATGGGTCATTGTCTATTATATTTGGAATCTAAGGGTAGTTTAAATAACTTTGGAGATTATGATGTGTTCATATTTTCTTATATTAAGAGTTATGGATACCATTATAGGACAATAAGTTTATAGTGTATCATATGTTCAAAGTAAAAGACACCCCATTTGAGGTTTTTTAGAAGTAAATATTTAGAGGTTATCACTGACATTTTGTGATACATTTTACATGGTTGGGGAATTTGTAATCCCAAGTATCAAAAAAAAGTGTTTTTAAGGTGGAATTATTTTTAATGTTTTTAAAAAGGACAACTCATATGCAGTGTGGAAACTCAGGAAATTTAGAAAGGCAGCTAGGCTAGAACCCATGACCGAAAGACGATTATGGTTTTACACCTACCAATGGACTATACAGTGTCCTTGTTTTCATGATTTATATGGGTAAATATTAAGTTTATTTTAGAAAAATAAGGAATTTTTTGAGGAATAATGGTTTATTTATCTGGGAAGAATATATGATCAAATCATTCTAATCTTTGGGTTCATATTTAGTCAAGAAATTGTTGATGATTTTTAAGTATTGTTATTTAAAAAAATAATTTAGTTTTAAATTTGGGTATTGCAATTAAATTTTTAATATCATTAAATAAAATTATGGTTTATTCATTTTGGTAATTATCTTACCATGTGCTAACCATTTTTGTTTTGGTTAATGTCTAAAGATATAGGGAATAACATGTTATGGGATTATATTTTACTTCTAGGTTATGTATATTTCCTTATATTTTCAGTCTAAATGGTGAAATAATCCTTCAAATTTGGGAAAAATATCACGAAATAAAATGATATCCTATTACCATTTTGTATTATGAAATAAATAAAATTTTCTACAAATATGTGGATTTTGGTTTTGTTTCAATTTAATTCATATTGAAAACATTCTATATCAGTATATATTAGTTCATGGGAATTAGTTTTACCTTCCAAATACATCTTTTAATTTCCTAAAAGGGATATCCCTATATGGAATCCTTGTAATGTTATACATTGGGTAGAATTTGTGTTTCCCACCTTCCATTTCTAAGAGATATTTTTTATTTCAATTTTAAAATGTGTGATTCGATAAATTAATTCTAATTTTTTTAATCATTTTATATCCAAGATGAATTTTGATCGAAAAATTCATTTTATGGGAGGTGCGATGCAACAATTCAAGATTTTATAAAATGTCTTCCTTAAAGTTAATTTAAATTGTTTAATATATTGCATTAGATTCAATAAAAATTTTACCTTCGGTTATTCACAATAAACATTTCATCTTGTGTGGCACATAAAAACAATTTTCTTTGATAACTTGTGTTACACGCAAGGTTGAGACTTACCGAACAACAATATACTATTAGTATTATTATTTAACATTATAGTTATCACCTTGGTATTGGAATATTAGAAATGAAAAAGATTAAAAAAATTATTAAAATATGGTTTAAAAAATTATAAATTTAATTTATTTGTGACTAATAAATTAAAAATAAAAATAAAAAACCAATTGAATATAAAGGATATGTTTTTTTGAAAACTATTTTTATCCCCAAAAGGCATTTTATCTTAATAAATTAAAACAATCACAAATAGTTAAGGATATTACTAAAATTTATATTTCATATATTAAATAAATATTTTTAGTTCATCCAATGTGTTTAATAAGAATAAAATAGGGAAAACTATTTTAAGTAAAAAATTGTAAATTTCTAAAAGGCAACTTTTATGCCTTTTAATGGTGCACTTTTTTTAAAAATTATTTTTTAAAAATTATTTAATTTTATTTATAAAATAAATTTAAAATTTCATAATATTAATTTCAAAATTTATATTTGGGTGTTTCTTGGTATTTTTCTGAGATGTTTTATTTTTTGATGAATAATGAAAAATACTAGATTTTAATTCTAAATTAGTCTTTAATCTAAAAAAATTATAATGATATGTTATACTTTGAATTGGTTTTAAAGTAAAAATATTTCAAATATTTATATTTTAGCCTAATTTAGGCCTTTGGAATCAATCTCACATTGAAATTGGATACAAAAACATTTCAAACTTTTGAACATTTTCACTTTAAAAACTCCCTTTCTCATCCCATTTTCAGGATTGATTTTAAATTAATTTCTACCAATTATGTGATTTGAATTCATAAAAATGGATTCCATAGTTCAAATAATCATAAAATATATTGTTTAATATGGTAAACATTATTTTTGACCAAAATTATTAGTGGAATAAATTAATATTAATCATGGAAATTAAGTGAAAAATAATTTTACTAAGGGACTAAACTTTAGTCTTAAGGGGAAAATTACCTAGAAACTTTTCCAACACCCATTTTTTGTCCATATTTCGAACATTAAATCTTTATTATTGAATTTTTTGTGTTATTTAATACTATTTTAAGGTTAAATCACGGGTTCACCGAAATTGTTTTAAAAAATACCTAATGTGTCCTCTCACTCACTTATAAAAGGCCTCCCCATATCCTCCCCATTTCAAACATTAAAACCACTTATTTTTGGGAAATAAATGCCCAAATGAATCCTCAAATTCCCTCCTATAATAATATCCCACTTACATTGGTAATAAATTCAAACAAATGAAGTCTTTTGGTGAAAACCAAAAGAAGTAACCCAAAGAAGAGGTAACGTTTGTCAACATGATCTTTTATTTTATTTATTTTTAAAACCCCTTTAATTTTTTTATATAATGATTATATAAAAAAATAATTATATTAAATACACTAATGTTATTTTATGCTATTTTTATAACAAAAAATATCACACACTTTTATAAAATGGGATGCATAATCATCGTTCGGGTGTACCACAGACTACTGCTTCACAAATCGATGTCATTCGTTCTTCCATTACCACCTCTCAAGGTTTGTAATAATGATATAAATAATATTTTTATATGATATGAATTATATTTTTGATTTATTTATTCTATATTAATTATTATATAACACATACCTTTATACCATTCAATTTTTGGGAATGCGATAACATCGTTTTTGGACATGTGGGCTACCACCACCTCAAAGCGATGTGATTTGTTAATGCTTAAATGAAATGTGTTAAGGATGGTTTTAATAAAAATATGTAATATAAATGAAATATATGATATTAATTACATAATTAAATTATATAAATATAATATATAATTTAATTATTACCATTTCAAACAATGAAAAGGTGATAACGTCATTCGTGGACATGTAGAAGACCGCCTGCATTGATCTATGTGAGTCCTTTAACATCATAAAAATGATAAATATAAGTATATATAATTAGATATAATTTTATTTATGATATAATGACCATTCTAAAAAGATAAAATATTACTTACCTTCTTTCCATAATGATCATTAAAAATGGAAATTTTACTCATGCGTACGTACGACCTGCTGTCTCCATGATCATAACGTTGGTTTATTTTTCACAACCATATTTCATGATTTTTTTAAAAGAATAATTTATGTATAAATACTATAATTATATCATGATTGTTTTTCATTATTTTTTTAAATAATTCCATCATTAAAGTTATTTAACCTACCAAAGATATTTTTGACACATAAGATGTATATGGAACTACACTAAAATCAAGAATTAGTGATAGTTTAAGAAACCATGATTAATTATTTTTTTTAAATATATCGGTGATTTTTAAAAAACAACACGAAAAACTTTTTTTTACCTCGTGAAAATTCTCCCCCATGAATTTGACCCCCACCCACATCCCCAAACCTGTGAAACCCTGGCACCTTCCCGAGACCAAGACCCCACCCCATTACTGAAACCCTTCTCTCCATCATCACCAGTTTCCTCTCCACCATGGTCACCCCCACCCCATGAACCAAACACCCCTACCCCCTCTTCCCCCAATGCCAAAAAACTTGATCCCACTCATGCCGACCCCCTTCCCCCCTCACCACCAGCTGCCTACTCTACTGTCGTCCCCTTCATTCCCCCCCATGCCGGTCCCCTTCCCCCCTTGCTACAGGCTGACAACTCCATCTCCATCCCATTCATTCCCCTCACTCCGACCCCCTTCTCCCCTTATGGTTTATTTGATATTTTTTTCTCTCCCTACTTTATATTTTTCATATACAATGTAATGATTAGGGTTTTGTGATGAATTATTGAGTGATCACTGATATGAGTTTTGATTCAACATTATTTATGTGTTTTATTTTTTATCAATGTTCCTGGAATATTAATGTAACCCTAAACATGGATGGATAAAACCCTTTTTATGTTTGGTGTAGGGAAAGAAGAACATTTTTATTCTTATTATTTTATCAATAGAAAATCCTTTTTATGTTATTTGATTTCTGTTTTAGTGTTGCTATATTTAATTTAATGTCTTTGTTTTTAGTTTGTATTTTACTCTTAGTAATTGGGGTGACAAAAGTTTTTCACCCTCAACTTGACCTAGTTCATATAAAATGAAATTATTTGGGTTTTCTGGTGAAGTTTTGAGCAATCACTGATATGAGTGTTGAGACACCATTATATTTTTGTTGTATTTTTTTTGTTAATAATCATGTGATATCAATGTGTGTTGATGAAAATATTAAATGAATAATAATTTCATGGAAGTTGGGTGTTGAGTATTTTGAGCTCTTGAGTTGATTATTTAACTAATATAAGATTTAGTTAGGAGTATATATTCTAGAAGATCAAAGCATATATAATAATCATGACGTATGAGGTGACTCTGGTTGAATCTGAAACCATGTGAATAATTAAAATTACTTATATAATCTATTAATTCAAATGATAGAATAATTTTAAGACATTATTTGGAATGATAAGCAGTGATGAAACATTTACGAGTTATATGGAACAAATAAATGATTATTCAAAAAATACTAATAATGAATGAAGAATTATAAGGGAATTGATAATGAAAATTTTTTATTAACATCATACTAATGATGTTAAATTCCCATAATCACAACTAAATATATATATAGTTAAGAGTTTGAATATTTTGAAATAATGAAGAGAAATAATGTATTTTAAGAATATGTGTGAAATTGAGATTGAGAACTGTGCTACATTATGATGATGCACATTATGATGTTCATTCCCTTATTCAACATTTTAGGATGGTATAAAATGATTTTTTTGTTACTTGTGTGGCACCAAAAATGAACACAACTTTCAAAATATGAACATATTTTAATTTAATATGATTTTGATACCATTGTTATAAATCTAGGGGTGTTTTAAAAACTCTTTGTCATAATAGAAACAATAAAATTTATTTCATCTTTGGATCGACCGAAATTTAAAAGGATAAATCCTAGAGAAAATTTACATTAGATAAATTATGATCTAAATTCTCTAAAACCATACTTTAATCTTCTTTTAAATCTTGAAAAGTGATGAGAGCTTTTCAAACATGTGGGGGAAGATTGCAGAAAAGTCATTTTTATTTTCAGTCATGTTACTTGGTGATCTGTTCCCAAGAGTCCTATTCATAGGCCTCCAAGTGATTACACATCCCACAATCCTAGTCCTCCCATATATCCATTTACTAGGATATAAGAAATAACCTCTATAAATAATGTTTAATGGGAGATTATGGTGGAAATTATGAATCATAGAAATTAACTATTCATATTAGTGATTGACTAAAAATCTTACATCATCTGGATAGTTATTTTTTTAATTGTAAGATATGATAGTAACTTATCAAATGATGAAGGTCTCTTCTGTTATAGACTTTGGTCAAGACCACAATTAGAAATAATTATTGTATAAGAAACAATATCGATCTTGTTTTTTATGTCACATATCTAACATTATCAATCTTGTTTTTATGTCACATATGATAGGTAAATTTAAAACCACTCTAGTTGGTTTGAGATGTGCCATCTATAAATATGGAAAAATAGAATGTGACATACATAGAAAGAATTTCTTATATCACCACTAGAAATACTATCCACGATTGATTTCCTTTTTTAATTTTAACTTTTTGGTACTTAAATGACTCTTCTTATAACTACTTGGGTTGTGTTTTCTTTCACTTTAACATATCTGTTTTCCATCTTAGTAATAATTCTATGTTTTAGTTTTTATTTAACAAAGTGTAGGCACATTGTGATATGGATAAAATCTATATCACATTACTGAGAAACAGACCTCAAAATGCTAAGTGTTTGGAGGAGTTTTTAGTTTTTTTGATTTCCAAACAATCTGTTGATAAGAGGATAAGGCATCCATGCCCTAAATGTAAATTTAGAAGATGGTTGAAGAGAGATGAAGCTTATAAACACTTGATATTGATGCAATTCCCTGCTCAATATTTGTGTTGGATTTGGAATGGAGAATCAAATGTTATAGAATGTTCTATCACTGATGTCCACTGCGGAAAGATTGCCCATTTGCGACGGGTTATTTGTGATGGGTTAGGGTCATGTCACAAATAACCACTCGGAAAGGGTTTTCTGTGATGAGAATCATATCACATTGCAATTAATGGCCATTTTTGATGGTATCAAAGGCACCTGTCACAAACTTTTTGACACGACTTTCCTACCAAACCATGGGAAGAGCATTTGCGACAGATAAATGAATCCTGTTGCAAATACCCGATTCAGTTTTTAGTATTTGCGATGAGAATTTTCCCCTTCGCAAATAGTATGTCGGCAGGTTGTCCGTTGCAACGAGACCCATCACAAATGACTATTTACCCTCTGATGTAATTACTACAGGTGGTTGACATTTGCGATGGGTCGCATCGCAAATGCATAACCGCAGGAAGAAAATTTACAACAGGTAAAATATTCTCGTCGCAAAAACCTGGTTTGGTTTTTAGTATTTGTGACGGGAATTTTACCCATCGCAAATAGTATGTCAGTATGTTGTCATTTATGACATGACCCATTGCAAATGACTTTTTTCCTACTGACGAAATTACTTCCGGTGGTTGGCATTTACGACGGGAAGCCTGTCACAAATAGACCCATCACAAATAATCTAACCTATATATACACCCTTCCGTCTTTTCTCTCATCCTCTTCCTCTCTCAATCTCCCTCTATCATTCTTCTAAAAATTTTTTTTGAACATTTTCATAGTTTAAAGTTTTCAATCGTAGCATAGTTCATGCGTTTTATACTCTAAAAGCTTCAGTTTCAAGGTATTTATTTATTTCTTATTGTCTAGTTAATTTATTTAATTTTAAATTATTCATATTGTTTGTTAATTAGTTACAATTAAATTAAGTTAAAATTAGATATTTCTATTTTTTAGTAATTATTTTTCATGAATAATTATGTATTAGTTTTAATTAAAAAATTATATATAATTAGAAATAATTAGTAATAAATAGAAATATTTAGTAATAAATATAAATAATTAGTAATAATTAAATATAGTTAGTCATAATTAGAAATAACGAGTCCAAATTACAAATAATTAATCATAATTATAAATAATTAGTACTCAATTAGTATCGAATAAGTAGTAAATTCTAAAAATTAGTAGAAAATTCTGAAAAATAGCAATAAATTCTAAAAATTAGAAATAAATTCTAAAAATTAGTTTTAAATTATTAATATTAGTAATAAATAGTAAAAAATAGAAATAATTAGTATAAAATATTAAAAATAGTAAGAATTAGCAGTAATTAGTAATAATTAGTAATAATTTGATATAAGTAGTAATAATTAGGAATAATTTGAGATAATTTGTAAAAAAAATTATATAATTTCATATAATTAGTAATAATTTGATATAATTAGTATTCATTAGTAATAATTATGAACAATTAGGACTAATTAGAAATAATTTTGGAATAATTTGGATTAATTAGGATTAGTTATTAATAATTAGTAAAAATTAGTAATAATTTGGAATAATTAGGATTATTTAGTAATAATTAGTAATAATTAGTTATAATTAGTAATAATTAGATATAAATATGTGATAGGGTCGGCGGTAGAGCCTAAGCTTGAGATGATGGTCGTCTAACCCTAATGGGGTCGGTGGCTCTCCCCCCCTCCGCTACAAGCCGGAGGGGGGTGGATGAGAAGGAGGCCTCGAGGCAGAATCGATTCACCCAATTTTTCGACCCTGATTCGTACCCCCCTTTCCCTGAGATTCAGATTGGGCCAAAGGTTCATGGCTTCCAGAACGGAGACCCAGTGGTCCCTCTTTCGGTTCTGGAGATCGCGGAAGCTGAGAGTCTCCTTGATCTGACCTTGATTGCTCGATTCAAGAAGTTTCGTCCTTCAGTGGACGATTTCAACAGGTTCGTCGCCAAATCATAGGGACTTCAGTTTCAGCCGGTTGTTGGTTTGCTGGATAAATGGAGTTTGATGGTCCGTTGCTCTTCATCAGAGGGCATGGTTCATGTGCTATCGTTCACCCCCATGAAGTGCGGAAGGTATGAGTTTCATTTATGCAGATGGTCCTATGACTTTCATATGAACTGCGATTCCCCTCTCATTCTGGTCTGGATTAGCTTGCCCCTACTTTCCCTTTCCTTTCAAAACCCAGTGATCATGTATGTGTTGGGGAACATGGTTGGGCGCTTTCTATGTGTTGATTCCCATATAGCCTTGGTGAGCCACCCAATTAACCCAAAGTTATGCATGGAGGTTGATACCTTGAGAGTGTCAGTGGAGACGATTTGGATTGATGCTGCCGAGGAGATCCGATGCAAGCAGCCGGTGTTCTTTAATCATTGGATAGACTATTGTTCAGTTTGCTGTAGAATGGGACACACCATGGATTATTGCCGATGTGATGGCCACCAGAAATATGATTCTGTGAAATCCAGAGGTGTTTCGAAAGTCAGCAATGGAGGAGACCACGAATCTAAAAGAAATGGGTTCAGTATTACTGAACACTCTTCACCTGCTGCAATGCAGGGTGAAAACCCCTCAGTGTCTATTGTTTTTAGCAGGCTCAAGGATGATCTCAGGGTTAATGTTGGTAGGGAGGCAATAGATCCCTCCTTTCAGACTCATGTTAATGCTAGCAGTGGTGGACATCCATTCATGGGACTCGGTCTTGACCATGTAACAAATGCAGATGATGCTGAGCAGTCCCTACTAATGAGCACTGATTTGGTCAGTGCTGATCCATGCTCCTTGAACCGGCTCTCAGCACCAGAGGAGGAGGAGAATGAGGAATTAACACTGGATAGAGAAGGTAAATACCAGTATATGGAGGTCTGGGTGGAAGGTGAGTTGGATGGGGACCAGTTCTTGGGTCGCTCGTCTGGCAGCGAGCAAGTGGGGTTACATGGTTTGGATACTGAGAAAGAAGGGAAGGGTGAGGTAGATGTTAGTAAGGGGAGGAAAGGGGGTGCAGGATCCTCAAATCAGATCCCAATCATCCTGGGTAATTGGTTTGAAAGTCTAGAGGAGGTAGGATCGGGAGATGTAGCAGTGGTTGCAGTTGAGGGAGAGGAGACTAGCCAGAAGAATCTCGATGGCTTTGGGGTGGAGGAACACATTTCAAACAGCAAGAGTTTATCTACTGGGGAGTCTAGTCCGAGGAGCAACAGGAGAAATAGGAGGAGGATGGGTAAGAAGGATTAATCGTCCTTACCACCTCCCATGAAGACTCGATCAGCGAAAAAGAAATTGGATGAGGAGTTGAATAGGGAGGTCAGGGGTCAATTGGAACCTCCTGGCCATTCTGCACTTCCCTTGGAGCTGATTTTATGTTCGGATGATGAAGTGACAGAGCAGGTATTATTCCTCAATGCGTCTGAAGAGGAAGCAGCCAAGATGATGGGTCAGGACATTGAAGTGAAGCTTAATGAAGAAAAATATTTTTGGGTCGTCAAACAGGACACAATCCTGGTTTGGGGCTTCAATAAGGGGATAAATAGACTGGGGGAGTACATACAGGTCTGGGACCAATTGACCTTTTCTCTTGAAGTCTTGGTAAGGGGAGACCCACACATCCAGGTATCCGCTATATCCTGGAGGTTGTTTAGAGATACGGTTACAGGTAGAGTTAAGCTGTTTTTCAACAATGATGATTTACCATTATTTGACTAATGCTGGTGTGACCTCTTCTTCTTGAGATGTTTGGATAGGTGGAAGTGCTTCTTCAGTTTGTGTGTATCGTGGTGTTTTCAGGTTTTTTTCAGCATGTTTTATGGTCTTGCCTTAGATGAGGTTTAGAGGACAAGGTCGTCACCTCTGCATGTCACTTGGAGCGGAAGACTGAGAGGGTATGGCTTGGCCATTGCTACCATGCCCGTGCATCCTTGCACGAGACTGCTTGCCAAGTCCCATGCTTTGGTGGAGGCCTTTTAACGCCGAGCAGCTGGGTAGAGGCAGGACCAGTTTTTTGTTTGGAGTTTTTTTGTTGCTGTTAGCTTTTTGATGGACTTTGGGTTTCTCACTTCCCCTTAAAAGTGATTTGATAATAAAATAAAAAATAATTTTCTATCAGTCAGATATAAATAGAAATAATTAGGAGTAATTATTAATAATTTTATATAATTCGAATAATTAGGAGTATTTGGTAATAATTATGATTAATTTGTAATAATTATAATTAATTAGTAATAATTATTATTAATTAGTAAAAATTATTAATAATTAGTAATAATTAATAATAATTAATAATAATTAGAATTAATTAGTAATAATTATGATTTATTAGTAACAATTAGTAATAATTAGTTATAATTAGGATTAAGTAGTAATAATTAGGTTAATTAGTAATAATTAGAAATAATTAGTAATAATTACTAATAATTAGTAATAATAAGGGTTAATTAGTAATAATGGGTAATAATTAGGATCAATTGCACACAATTTGAAATAATTGGATATAATTAGGAATAATTAGGATATAATTAGTAATAATTAAGATTAATTAGTAATAACTAGAAATAACTAGGATAATTAGGAATAATTAGGATCAATAAGTATTAATTAGAAATAATTAGTAATAATTGGTAATATTTAGTAACAATTAGTAATAATTTCAAATATTTAGGATTAATTAGGATTAATTAGTAAAAATTGGTAATAATTAGATATAATTAGTAATAATTAGATATAATTAAGAATAATTAGGAGTAATTAGTAATAATTTGGTGTAATTAGTAATAATTAATAATAATTAGTAATATTTAGTAATAATTATTAATAATTAGTAATAATTAGTTACAATTAGTAATAACTAGTAATAATAAGGATTAATTAGTAATCATTAGGATAACTTAGTAAAAATTATTAATAATTAGTAATAATTACGTTTAATTAGAAATAATTAGGATTAATTACTAATAATTACTAATAATTAAGAATAATTTGTAATAATTAGTAATAATTAGATTAATTAGATATAATTAAGAATAATTAGATATAATGGGGAATAAATAGAATATAACTAGTAATAATTTTGATTAATAAGTAATAATTAGGATTAATAAGTAATAATTAGTAATAATTAGTAATATTTAGAAATAATTAGTAATTATAGGAATAAATAGTAATAAATAGGAATAATTAGGAATAATTAAGAATAATTAGCAATAACTAGCAATAATTTGGAATAAGTAGCAATACTTAGCAATAATAAGAAATAATCCAGAATAATTAAAAATAATTATCAATAATTTGCAATAATTAGAAATAATGAGCAATAATTAGATATAATTAGAAATAATTAGAAATAATTAGCAATAATTAGCAATAATTATCAATAATTGTCATTAATTAGAAAAAATTAGCATTAATTAGCATTAATTAGAAATAATTAGCAAAAATTAGCATTAATTCGTAATCATAAGGGTTAATTAGTAATAATTAGGATTAATTAGTAATAATTAGGAATGATTAGTAATAATTAGTAATAATTAGTAACTTTTATTAATAATTATTAATAATTAGTAATAATTAGGAATAATAAGTAACAATTGTTAACAATTAGTAATAATTCGGATTAATTAGTAATAATTAGTAGGAATTAGTAATAATTATGGTTAATTAGTTATAATTAGGATTAATTAGTAATAATTAAGATTAATTAGAAATAATTAGGATTAATTAGTAATAAGTAGGATTAATTTGTAATAATTAGGATTATTTAGTAATTAGTAGGATTAATTAGTAATAATGAAGATCAATTAGGAAGAATTGGGATTAATCAGTAATAATTATGAATAATTAGAAATAATTATGATTAATTAGTTATAATTAGGATGAATTAGTAAAAATTAGTAATAATTTGCAATAATTAGTAATAATTTGAAATAATTAGTAATAATTAGCAATAATTAGAAATAATTATGAATAATTAGACATAGTTAATAATAATTTGCAATAATTTACAATAATTAGCAATAACAAGCAATAACTAGTAAGAATTAAAAATAATTAGCAATAATTAGCAATAATTAGATATAATTAGAATTAATTCAGAATAATTTAGAATAATTAAGAATAATTAGGAATAATTAGGGATAATTTGTAATAATTATGAATAATTAGGTATATTTAAAATTAATTTGGAATAATTAGTAATAATTTTAAAAAATTTAATAAAATAGAGTATATTGTTTTAAGTTGGAACAATTTAAAGTGGATTTGTGGCTTTCTTTTGCTCAATGTCTCATATCCTCTCAAATTTCTCTCATTGAAATCGTTATGAATAATGTGCTCTAATGTATATCAAAGAAGGCTTTTCATTCTAATTTTAGTCAGGAGAATGTTGCAAGGAGATGGGCTACCAAACAAAAGAGTCTCTTTTTCCTGACGATTTATGTCCTTGCAAGGAGACGAGTCATCGAGTAAAAGAGTTTCTACCAATCTGCTAGAAATTGTGCCAATTATTATTAAAAATAATATATAAAAACTAAATATAATTAATAATAATTAGTGATAATTGGTATTAATTATTATAAATTAATGCGGAATAGGTTAAAAGATTAAAAATATTATATAAATAACTATATAATAATTGAAATTATTATAAATTTCTAGAAATGGGAATTTAATTGCTTTGTCTTTTTTGATGTTTTTCTTATACCAAATTATACAAAAAAACTATTTATTTTATATTCTTTAGAAAAACTATCGAATAAGGAAGTTGAAAAAAGTCATTATTAGATGATTGTGGAAGGATAAATCTGGTTAAAAATCTAAAAAATTATGGTTTAAATACTGTATATATTGAGGGTGTTGAAGATTTATTATCATTTGCACGATCAAAACCATGACATATTTCAGAAGGGGCAATTATGTGTCGTTGTAAAAAATGTGAGCTAAGAATGTTTGACACATTTGACAATGTTGGAGGCCATTTATTACGTTTTTTATTTTCAACTGGATTATATTTTTTGGTATCAACATATTGAACACAGTTCCAGATAATATACTAATAATTTGGTTCTAGGTTCAGTAAAGTTTCAAAATTTAGTACATGATGTGGTAGGTTCGTCTATTCAACAAACTAAAATACAAGATGATATTAATTTAACTCCTGAGTTGGAACCATCTAATTTTTATGAGTTATTGAGGTCCGTTGAGGATGACTTATATCCCAGTTTTAAGATAATATAATTTGAAGAAGTTGCAAAATTTATGGCTATTAAATCAGATAATGGAATGTCAAATAGCTATTTTTATCATATATTATTTTTTGGTTAAAACACTGCTACTTGAATGAAATGTGTTGCCTACAAATTTTTATGAGAGTAAGAGGCTTGATCATAATATGGGTCTTGGTTATCATAAAATTCATGAATGTTATAATGATTGCATCATATATTATGATGAAAATGATTTTTTTAATAGTTGTCCCACATGTGGATAATCGAGGTATAAAGAGGATCAAGTGGTAAAGTCTGGATTGATTCCAATACGGCTGTTGAGATATTTTCCGTTTACACCCATATTGCATCATTTTTTTATGTCTCCAAACATAGCATCATTGATGACATGGCAAAAAACCAATATCCCAGTCATTAAAAGATTAAATCATCCCAATAATGGTGATTCATGGAATCAGTTTGATCAAGTGAATTTGTCTTCTGTTTTAGAAGACTAAAACGTGCGAGTGGGTCATTCTACAGATGGTTTATGTCTATTTGGTACTTATGGCTGTCAATATTCATGTTGGAATATCTTTATAACTCTATAAAATTTACCCCCTCGGATGTTGATGAAAGAGAAATATATCTTTTTGAGTTTATTAATTCTTGGACATCTGAAAAAGAATAATTATATTTATTTGAAACCATTTATTGATGAGTTAATTTCATTGTAGAGTAATGGTGTGAGTACATTTGCTGTTGCTATAAAAAATGTTTTTCAGATGAATGGTACATTGATATAAATAATTTGTGACTCCCTAACATAAAACATGTTATCTGGCTGGAGTACACATGGTAAAAAATCTTGTTCGTACTGTATGAGGGACAGAAAAGTGTTTATGCTCATCAATGGAAAAAGCATTGTTTTTTCGACTGCCATCAGAGATTCCTTCCAATGAATCATCCTTTTTAGAAAAACAAATATTATTTCAGAAAGGGATCAATTGTAAAAGATAGACCTCTAACAATTATCTTAGGTACAGAGTTAAAATCAGTAGTCTCTTAATTACCTCCGATCACATTTGGACCAACAGTAAAAAAAAATTGATGGCTTTGGAAAAGAGAACAATTAGATAAAGTGAAGCATTTTTTGGGATTTTCCATATTGAAATAATTTTTTGGTTCGTCACATGTTGGATATCTGGTATATTAAGAACAAATATATTGATAATTTGTTTCATATAGTTATGGATACACCAAGTAGGAACAAAGATAATTTAAAGGCATGATTATATTTTTCTCAAATTTACAGGTGACCAGAACTAGAACTGTTTGAAAATGTCAGATACAAAAGTAGCATATACACTGTACAAAAAGTGTCGCTTATTATTTTGTCAGTGGATTGTAGATTTGAGACTTCCAAATGGTCATGATTCCAATTTTGGAAGATGTGTCAGAAATGGTCATATTACCAGATTGAAATTTCATGACTCTCATGCTATAATTGAAAGAATTCATTCGATTGGATTAATATTCTTGTTGAAATCTATTATTTAGGATGAGATAATAGAGATATCATATTTTTTTGAGATATTTGTGCTACGACAAATAACTACGATGTAGTAAGATAAATGTATGAATAAATTATTATAATTTTATATAAACTATAAAAAATCTCCCCACCAGTTTGTTTGACTCAATGGAACTTTTGATATTACTTTTTCTGCATGAAAAAAATGTGGAGGTAGGGTATAGTTCAGATAGATGTACCCATTTATAAGATGAATGAAAAAATTGAAGAAAAACGTACATAACAAAGTATCAGTTGAGGGCTCAATTGCAGAATCTTATTTTGAATAGAAAATTTCTTTATTCTAATCTCATTACATACAATATGAATACCCCTTAAAAAACCCCATGGTTCGTAATGAGGGAAATGGTGATGATGATATGCACAATCAATTATCAGTTTTAAATAATTTCGAACATGGCTTCGGTGGAGTTCATGAATGATGTATTTCAGATTATGAACATCACAATGCTCATACATATGTTTGGATCAACTATGAAAAAATTTCACAAGTTGTATTGTAAGTTATCCTATAACTTATTCAATAATTTTAGTTACAGTAAATTAAGCATATTATATTTTTTGTTTATATGATAATAATATCAAGAAACAATTTTCACAAATTACAACAGGCACCCTAAAATAATTTTGGAAAAATTATTTTTCCTACTGGTTTAAAAAATTGGTAACATACATTCTTTTTGGTTTAACATATAAAATAAATTTATTACTTGTAATAGTGATAATTATTTTAAAAAAATTCATGTATTTGTACATGATGATAAGATCGATAATCGATTGTGAATATTGACAAACCCACCATCCAAAATAGTTAAATCTTATAATGCATATGTGGTGAATGGTTATCACTTTCATACACATGCATCTGGGGAATAAAAAAACAAAGAATAGTGGTGTTTTCTTAAATGGATCACATCATAGAGATAATGAAGTTGAATTTTATGGGATACTTGAAGAAATTATTCAACTATGTTATTTGGGACAGAATTACGTAACAATGTTTAAATGCCAATGGATGGATACTGAGAGAGGCCTGGATGTTCATCTGAATCATGGAATCATTGATATTAAATATAAAATTATTCTTGAATTAAATGAACCATTTTTATTTGATCATCAGACACATCAAATTTATTTTTCAAGATATTATGCTACTGAAAGAGAGTTGGGTGATTGGTAGAGCATAATAAAAATAAAATCTCAAGAAAACCATTTTACTCAAAGTGAATGTGGTTCAACTGAAGTTCAAGGAAATGAAATTTTTCAAGAGACTGCTCCAAATCCATCTATTTCCCAAAGATACATGAATATAAATGATGAAACTCCACAATTAAGGGTTGATGGTGACAATGATGTTAATGAGGTTACAAATGAATTTTAAATGACAAGAGATGATCAAACTGAAACTAATATAAAAATTGATGATGTTGAAGAGGAAGATGGAGACACTGACATCGACAACTATGAAGATGAGGATGAATAAGGACATTGACATAGTTGAATGATGGTTATAATAAAATATAATTTATATCGATATATAATAGTTGTTTTCAACTATTTTCTAATAAAAATCATTTTGTGTTTTAGATGGACCTAGATCTGTATCGTCTATTGCAGAAGAATGATCTACCTTTAGACGCACAAGATATTCAGTCATATGACCCTCAAGCTGTAGTCTCTTTAGGGAGCACACGGAGGGGGCATGGTCTTGCCCAACTAATGATTCAGGAACCTATCACTGAGCAACGTCCATGTATTGCGTTTGATCTATGCACACAGAGGTATGTTTGGATGTGTATTTTAGTGAGTTTTCATTATTATATTTATATTTTAATTATTTGATTATTTTTTCATTTTTTTCACTACATTACACATACATCTGTTGGATATGGAGGAGCTATATTTCACAATTATTTTCTAAGGAATGGGTCTCATGGGATCAGATTCATGATGATATTCAGCACCGCATGTTTGATCATTAGATAGTATATAAATAAATAATATTTATTTTTAAATAAATTTATTTAATAAAATGACATCAAAAATTATTTGTAGGGTTTATGTTATCCCATCAATCAAAACGTGTTTGGCGCTATTTGGAAGGCATAACAGGGGTTATGCATTCGCTTTGAAGTCATTTTTTGCACAATTTAATAAAGAGTGAAATGAAGAAAGTAGGAAAGACGGAGATTGATGAGTCCTATTGCATCCACCGACCAGATTACATTTAATATTAGGTTTTGGATGGATTATGTACACACTGGTTGAGTGGGATGTTTCAGAGTAGATAATCGCAAGGTCACCACAATCAGGGGAGACAGGAGGTGACACATTGAGCCAGTAGTGGTACATTCAATACACATGGAAAGCATATGGTAGGTACCTTTTTAAAATATTTTATATAACATTAAACGTAAAAGGATTATTTTATATCCATATAGGAAATCGCAGAACGTGATATTACTGATTTTGATGTTTATAGGAATATGTACAGTGATCCGACCACTAGATAGATTAGATGTTCTCTCCAGCGTCAGATTGTGGTCAGTGTAATTTATTTTTGAGTTTTAAATTTAACAACAAATAATATTTTAACAATTTTAATTTTAAATTGAAATTGAAGGAGTTATATGAGGTCATGACATCTAAGTCACAGGCTGAGAGTCAGGCCGAGACTGGTGCTCAGACTAGTTGCCACCCATTTGATGAGTCAGCATGGATTCAGGTGACCCAATATGCCTTTGAGAATGACCAAGTTTTTGGTATCGTCTCTCGATTGATGCCTGAGAGTTTTTATGGTACTACTGAAATGTCGTCATCTAACTCAAGGGGATATCATGGTGAGACATCATTATCTACTACACAGTATCCGGAGGATCTACGACCTCAGAGTGAGAATATAGAGAGTATGCATAGAGTGTAGTAAGATATGTGTTAATGGCAGCAGCAGTCGAATGAGGATGAGGTGAGTCGATGGTGACAGTAGCAGATGGAGTACATGCGACATTGGACTCAAAGTTTAGGGATGGATTTTCCTCCACCATCTCCTCCAGCTCATCAACATGACCCTCTAGTGATTTATTTTAGCATATATGAAAAAAAATTGTATGTAATTGTTTTTTGTAATATTAACTATTTAAAGTTTTAAATATTTTATTTTTTATATTATTACTAATATTACATTTTTTAGTATTTTTTTTATTTTTTTTATATTTTTGTGAATCATAATATTTTTCAATATATTACTAATATTATTATTATTATTTAATGAATATTAATAATAATATTATTATTATTGTATTTTATAATTCAATAATATAATTTATGTTGCTAATATTAATATTATTATTTCATTTATATTAGTTTTATATTATAATTATAATTATTTTATTTTATTGAATTTTCTTTTGAATATTTTATTTTTTTGTATTTATTTGATTTTTTAATATTTTTTCAAATCTTAAGGTTTTTAATATATTATTAATAATATTATAAACATTTAATGAATATTGAAAATATTAGTATTATTATATTATTTTATAATTTGATAATTTAATTTATGTTTCTAATAATAATATTATTATTTCATTTATATTATTCTTTCATTTATATTAATTTTATATTATTATTCGTATTATTTTATTTTAGTGAATTTTTTTATGTTTTTCAAGTATTTACGACGGGTCCCATCACAAATAGTATAAATAAAATATTTTATTACTACAGGACCCATCACAAATAGTTTTTATATAATTATGATACTATTGCAATGGGGAATGACTCGTCACAATTGGTTTTTATAAAAAATGAAAAAACTATTTGTAATAGGGGTACAGACCATCACAAATAATAATAATTGTGACGCCCTTTTCTGTAAAAAGTTATTTGTGAGGGGGGTACAGACTATCACAAATATTATTATTTGCAAAGGACTGTCACAAATAATAATATTTGAGACACCCTTTTCCACAATAGGTATTTTGTGATGGGGCCCCATCGCAAATGACCCGTCACAAATGCCATATTTTCTAATAGTTTTCAATCAAACGAATGAGCTCCCAACATCGTCAAAAATGGATAATGAAATTTAAAACCTTATAAATGATGTTCTCCGCATTGTAAGACACCAAAATCAACATCAAAACATATCAGAATAACCATTTCAGGGTGCTACAAGTAACAAAATCAAAAGTGATATTTTTTAGACAATAGGATAACCAGATCAAGATTATAACATATCATCGGATCATCATCCTGATTATTAGTGAACAATTTAAGAAAAAAACCCTATTGAGTAGAAAAATACACATCATGGATTATTTTATGATGGAAATAAATAGTTTTTTTGTGGATGTTTGAAATATTCAAAAAATTGTTTCTGTTGAAGTTATACCATATCAAATGCCTATGTGGAATTAAAAATAAGGCAATGTCCATTATATTGGAATTTTTTCATGATCCATTTTTGAAAGAAAATATCCCAAAGTCATTTTATGATATGAAAAAAGTTATTTATAATCTTGGTATGAATTATTCCAAAATACATGTGTATTCCAATGAATTAATGCTTTATTGGGGAGAGGATTCAAGCTGATAGGATTGAAAAAATGTTCTTCTTCTAGATGGAAGTAAATGGGTGATGTTGGAAGTCTAAATAAATAAACAAACATAAATAAGAAGAAAAGGAACACAATTGCAAAGTTTTTTCATTACATTTCTTTAAATCCTCGATGCAATGATTATTCATGTAATAAAAACCCGACGAACACATGAGGTGGAATTCTGTAGATAATAACAATGACGGGTTAATGTGATATCTAAGAGATTCACAATTATAGAAGAAATTTGATTTATTATATCCCGATTTCTTACCTAATACTAGGAATTTTTTTTTGGGATTTCCTGCCGATGGATTGAACCCATTTGGGACTTTGAGCACCAATTATATCATTTGGATGGTTGTTTTGATCCCTTAAAATTTACCACCATGGATGTGTTTTCAGAAAACTTAATCTATCATTTTGATGATTATTCCTAGAAAAAAATGCTTGGAAATACTATTAATGTATACTTGAATCCATTGATTGAATAATTACATGAGTTATGGAGGAATGGTATTAAGAAATATGATGTATCTTCTAGAAAAATGTCCAAAATACAAGATGGTCTAATGTGGACCATTAGTGACTTCCATGGACTCGGAAACTTAGATATTCTGAACACCTATATAGGGTTGGATTGTCTTGTTTATTACTTTGATTTTGAGCCTCAACAAATACCATATAGTAAATAATGGTGATTATTGTGTTCTTAAATATTTCTTGATACATATTATATATTTCTGTTGAACAAGTCAAAATTCAATGGTTCTATTAATCATAGACCACCTCCAAAGTTGTTAATTGGATCAAAAATATTGGCACAAATTGGAAATGATGAATTAGAATTTTGGAAGCTGCATAATTTGAATGATAGTGGAAAACAAGTTTGAAGTGAATCATTAAATGAAATCAGAATGTAACAGTGGAAGGAAAAAAGTATATTATTCAAAATTACATTTTGGGAATTTAATTTGTTGCAGCCTAAACTTTATGTGATGCATATTGAGAAGAATGTTTGTGACAATTTGATCTTCACATTGCTTAATGAGCAAGAAAAATTGAAGGAACATCTCAATTCTTAGAAAGACTTACATGTAATGAATATAAAGCATGATATATGGCCAAATGAGATTGGAAAGTATTCTCCAACAATTTTTGTATTGAAAAATAGGGGAAAAGATACATTCCATAAAATTTTAAAACATGTGAAGGCATTTTATTGGTATTCAAGTAACATCGCAAGGTGTTTTGACTTAAATAATTATAGGTTACATGGATTGAAAAGTCCCAATTCAGATATTTTGTTACAGTAGTTACTACCATTGGAATTGCATCCAATATTACCTAAAACTATTACTTCAGTTATACAAAAAAAATTCACATTCTTTAGACAACTTTGTGAGAAATATCTATAACCATTTGAACAAGAAAACCTCCAGGAGAGATTTGAATTGACACTTTGTGCAATGGAGATGATCTTTTATGTATCATTTTTACTATCATGATACATTTGACTGTGCATCTGGTTGAGGAATCTAATGTAGGATTCCCTATACATTAGCGATGAATATCTCCAATTGAGAAGTAATTTATTTATATGTTTTTCATTTAATTAAACATTTACTGGAACTTAGTGAAAAATATAATTATGTTTTTTTCTTTTATTTCAGAGATATCTTTGGCATTTGAAATCTTACATGAAAAGTAAATCTCAACTTAAAGGTTCTATTTCTAAAGGCTATTTGTAATAGGTGTATCTTACCTTTTTTCTAAATAATTTGTTGATATTGAGATAAGATTAAATTGAGTTTGACATGTTGATGACACATTGTATCAATCTCAACTGCATTTTAAATAAAAAATATTTCATGCTATTAGTCGATCAATTGGGAGGAGCTCATATGTTACACTGATAAAAATGGAATTATCATAGGAACATAGATATGTGTTTTTGAATAGTGAAATTGAAGATCAATTTATTGAAGCATTTTGGATAGAAACAAAGAGGAAAATGAGAGGTCGGACATGAAATGAGAAAGATATTGAAAATCAGTAAATAAAGAGCTTGTAGAATGGTTTGCACGACGTGTAAGCTCATATATATTGAAATCAATACATATATTAGGTTGGAATATATAATTTGTTAATATAATAATGTATATATCATTTTTAAGATCATGAATACTAATACTCGAGTTGAGTTTTCATAAGATTTTAATTTTATTGCTCGAGGTCCTTTAAAATAGGTTAGAAAGTTCGACACGTACAATGTGAATGGATTTACGTTTTGTATAGTCGATCAGGAAGAGGGTTTGAAAATGAATAATAGTGATATATTTACATTTTCCAAAGTGGGATACTATGGAACATTGTTTTATATTTTCAAATTAAACTACCACATGAATTGTTTTAGTTTTTTTATTCAATTGAAATTGGGTTGATTTTATCAGGGGTGATAAAAGAGATTCTTTGCAATTTACATCTATAAACATCTCTCACATGATGGGTGTTGGTAACCATGAATTACATTATCCATATATCTTATCATCACAAGATAAAATGGTATATTATGTGGAAGATGTCACAGATTAACGGTAGAGTGTAGTTTCTCATGTAAAACAAATAAGCTTGTATGATATGGGTGATGAAGTGGATGATTTGACCTCTGACATTGAACCCCATCAACAATAAGAAGTGAAATTATTTTTCAATCATGATATTGAAAATATTAGTCTTTCAAGGGTGGATGAAGTAGATGGAGTAATGAGGGAGTAGGAAAATTACATGATTAAAGGAGAGAATGATTGTTTATCAAGTCATCCATTCATTTATCAAATAATTATTTCATTTTTGTAGTCATTAATTATCATAGTTATGTGTATTTTTTTTCAGCACTATAAATATGTTATCATTTATAATTTTTTATACATGAGTTTTTTGAAATATATGTTCTGAATCTATTTTTATTTGACTAAATGATAGGAATTCTAAATAGGATGCATTATATTGATACCGGTCAACCCTCAGTTGATGTTCAAATGACCATAAATATAGATGACGATCCATCTGTCTCCCTCCCTAAAACATCTGAGACACTATCTACTTTCCCTCTACATTATCCCTCACACCCTCCGTTAGTGTCCCATCAGTAACTAAGCCGACTCTTCCACATTCAGCATCCCCAGCAGCAAGGTAGCTGGCCACTCCTAGTTCTTCCCAGGGATATTGGAGGGTGACTATTATGGGTACAAATATTAATATGAGAAAAGTTACAATATTTTTTATACTACTAACTATGTTTTCATAAAATAGGTAAATTATGCTACCGTGGAGAAAAATATCAAATGATTATATGTCTTGAATAAGAAAGTAATAAAGATAGTTGTCCCATTTGACACCTCTGTGGTCCCTAAAAATGACTATGTGAGATTATTTGGAATGATTCTATGCTAGATAAAGGTGGGAAAGTTTACCCATATTATTACATATGATGATTGGAGGCATATTCCTTCATCTTAGAAAAATGATTTTTCTTTATTCATAGATAAAGGTCATTTTAATACATTATGGTTTAATTGAATGCGATTATGTTATTAAATTCTAATATTTCCAAAATGAATCTCCTTGAAGAAATAGTTTTTTGATTTATATCAAAAGATGAATAGATTTATCCTTTATGATATTACAACGATGGTTGGTGGTGAGCATGGAAATTGGACTACTTCAAAAATAGTTATTTCAAAAAAATTATCAGTTTTATGATTAAATATAAATATACAACACTATATAATTTTCAATATAATTGTCTTACAGGTGTCGGTGGTAGGAAGTAGAGATGGATATGGGTATGGAGGTGGGGTGGAGAGGTTGATGAGTAGAGTTAATTAGGTAGTGAATAATGGTATTTTTTTTATTCCATGGAATAATATGGAATGAGAGGGGTGGTTTGATGTATCATTTTTGACATAGATATGAAACCATTTATTGTTGGAGGTAAATTAATATACTTGTTTCTCCATACCATATTTGTTATATGTGTGTGATTTTGTGTGTTTATGAAAGGGATTTTGTGTGCTACTAATAGGGAATACACTTAGTTTTTATTTTTTTCAGGGTAGTTCTAGAGCTGCAGAATCTGAAGATGGAATTTTTTTTGTAAATAAACATTTAGAGGTGGTTTGAACCACCACTAAATATGTAATATTTTTATTCTCAGAGGTTAAAACTACCAATATAAGATGATGGTTTTTTTGTGTGGTTAAAAATGACGCTAAATAGGACACACTATTATTTACTTGATATTTAAATCATTTTAGCGGTGGTTTTGTGGGGGGGGATTGGGATTTAGCAGCAGTTATAACCACCTTGAAATTCTCATTGTTTTTTCCAGAAAACCACCGCTAAAAAAAAATAACCCCCAATAAATATGCTTTCAATGATTCTTACTAGAAAATGAAATTATAAGTACGAAACCACTGCATTATAGATTCTGACACTAGATTTAGCCGTAATTTTTTGAAACCGTCACAGAACTATGTGATTGTGGTTTGGACCACCACCAAATAAGTGTGGTCAAAACATTCAAATTAAACATAATAGATTAAGTAGTTTTATATAACATGTTAATAATGGAAATAAAATTAATAATAAAATTATAAATGTTTCCCATGAAATTAAATAATTAATGTAAGTTTATTATTCAAGAATATAAAGAAAAAGTGTGACAAATCGCACTCACAGTAAGGGATTTTCTCATCCACTTTTACTTCAATGAGATATTTGACATATTAACCACTTATTTTTATTATTTGATATATATATTACCAATGAATGTATTTTATGATTATTATAATTAAATTTATGATTATTTACATATCAATTTTTTGATATATCTTTCTTGGGGTTTATGGTTTCAAAGTTACCAAGGTGGTAATTGATTTTTGTCACAATTTTCCTTCATTGAGACTTATATCATGTTATGCACCTATCTTATTTTATGAGGTGTATATAATATCCCATTTAAATTTTATATAATGGATTTCCTTATTTTCATGAAATTACAAGTTTCACTTAATGTTATTTTTTCATGGGGATTATGATTTAATGTAACCAAAGTGATAAAAGTCTTTGGTTACAATATCATTGTTTATTGGGGTTGTGTATAATTAAGTCTCTGATGTTTAATTATTATAATTATCATGTATTCTATAGTCCTCTGGTTACTTTTTTTATAATTCCATGTAGTTGTTCCAATTTTTACACTATTTTTTACATAAAACGTTTTAGAATTTTTTTATGAAAATATAACTTCATTTTTCCCTTCGATCAGAAATATGAATTCTTTCAAAAAAAAGTTTTATTTTCCCTAAAATGTTATTAAATGATATTTTAATGTTATTTTAAAGGTAAATTATTTTTAAATGTTTTCATGTTTTATTTTTTAAAATTATTTTAAAAATTCCAATATATGTTTCTAGTGTTGTATTCAAATAAAATAATTTTCAAAATGTTTTATGTTTTAAAAAGTGATTTAAAAAAGGATAATTTCCTCAAAACGTTTTTAATGATATATTATTTTATCAATTACAAAAATCATTTTTACTTATCATCCAATGAGAATTTTTTTATAGATACTATCCTCGTTATTTTCTATATGGATGAAGATTTTTTAAAGTGATTATTATGAAGCCCATTTTCTTTCCATGGGTTAATCATGTTTCAAATAGATTGTTATAGAAATAATTTATTTTCCACTAGTCAATAAAGTTATGAACAAGATAGTGGTTATTCTTATGATATTATTATGAAATGAAATATTTTATGTGTTATGATTATGTAATGTTACTTGGATATTTGGTGGGTGGTAAAATTATAAACCAATGTTGGTTGGTTACATTATAAACCGTGGATGGGTAGTTTTATGATAATACAACGATGGGTGGTTCCCTAATAAACCATAAATAGGTGGATCTATTATATCCCTCCCATGAATTGGGTATGTAAATTGACTATATGGTTATTCCATTTGTAAGAGTGACAATAACAGTGAAGTGAAAATGATGGCCTATGTTTCGTATAGGTTTTATTTAGTCTTGTTATAGGTTTATAATGCTTTTCTTGATCTAAATTGATATCACATGGCTCGTGATTATTTATTCTGATCACTCTTTCCTTCTCCAGGTTTTCAAATTTGATAATCTAGGTATTGATGGGTATGAGTTATTTTATGTTTCTCTTACATACATTGATTATGTTATCATACCCTTATATAATCTTATGCTCATTTATTTCATTTAATTGTTAATGATTTTGTTTACCCTTACTGAGAATTTTATCTCACCACTTTTATGTTTCCTTTTTCTCAGGTTATAAATTATATGGTAAAAATATTTATGCCTATAAATGATTTCATAAGGATGATGTTGATGACCTAATGTGAGTTAAAAAAATCTGGGTTAAATGGGAGAAATCTTTAATTGATGAATTGTTAATTATTTATGTAGGATATTGTCATAATTATCTAAAAGTACATACCTAATGGTTATAAATAATATAAGTGATATGTGTTTTACTTTTGATGTTGTATGGTTTGTAAGGAAAAATTTGGGCCACAAATATTAAAATCGTAGCTAGAAACATAAAGTTTATGATTTCACCATTACATCTGGGATCATGGGTCCCGGGATGTTATAAGGAGAGAGGATTAATTTAGTTTACCATTTTAGAATATTAAATAATTCATCATATTTATACATTAAATTCAATTTTTAACAATCAAATTTATTTAGTGAAGGAAAACAACATCTTACTTTATGGAAGTAGTAGTTCGCAAATATGAATGTTTCGTGTTTTTGTTTTTAAAAATTGAAAAATGAAATATTTGTTTGTTCTTTAAAAATAATTATAATAATATATAATTATACTGGTTAAATTTACGTTACCATTTAAACATTTTGTAATTTAATTTTAGGAATAATAATTTCACATAAATAAATAGAAAATACAAACCATCAGTTTTAAATTTAATCATCACTACTTAGATTTTCACTTTTGTGATGGGGGTTAAAACTTCAAGGGAAAGTCATCTTGAGAGGAAAAAAACCTCTTTGAGGTGTATAGAAAGTTTGAGGATAGTTTTTCATATAATCTTGGATGAAATAATTGGGGTTTGGAGTGAGTGTAAGTGAGCATATTAGAGTCCCTTTTATAAGTGAAAAGGGATGGCATTTTTGTAAATAACCAAAAAAATTCAATAATGGGAAGTCACTATCAAGGAAAGTGGATTCATAATTGGGAAATTATAGGGAGAGGAAAGGATAAGGTTGATAAATTACTCAACCACAAATTCTTATACATGTTTTAAAGATGATTTTTGTCTTTCCCTCATGGTTAAACAACTGTTACCCCTTTTTATTTTTACTGAGGTAATTTGCTTTTAGCCGTGGAGATTATCCATTATTATTCAAAATAAAAATTTTCTCGATTAATAATTTAAACATAATTTTTTCATATATGAAATCCATTTTATTATATTAAATTATTAAAGTGATGATAATTAGTTTTAATTAATAAATTATAATATACTTAAAATAATTTTTTGAAAAATATTACTTACGTTCTGAAATGTCAAAAAATGGATTTTAAATTAAAAATAATTAAGAAATTTAAAATTCACTTAAAAATTACATATTTTGTTTTTTTCAAGAATTTACATTCATATTTATAATGTAAAAATGTGATAAAAGTATTGTTATTTTTTAAAAAGTGATATTTTCTCTATTTATCTAAAAGTTAAACATTTTAGAGAATGCTGAAAAAATAATATTAAGAATATATTACTATGATGAATCAAAAAATAATTTTCATTTTTTTAAATTAAAATTCCAAAATTTATAAATTTTACATTTAAATGAAAATATGAGATATAATGGAAAACAGTTATTACATGAAAATTGCATTTGTAAAATATTAACAATTATTATTCATATTTCATATAATTTACTAATTAAATTAGTATTAACCAATTTTTCATTCAAATATATTTTATCATCATTAATCAAAAGTTTCATTGATATATAAATTCATATAGTTTAAAATTAAATATTTATCCAAATAAATTTCTATGAATAAAATGATCATATTAGCTATTTTAAATATATAAATTGGATTTCATTTTTATTAAAAGCAACCATTATATTTCTTTATATAATTTTTTCATAAATATGTTACTCTTACTCATTCTGTCTAATTCAATAGATTTGTTTTAATTGTCTAATGATATTATTATTTCATTTTAGTTCGGTGTTCTGTGTGGAGAAAGTTATCGAGCACATTGACATATTTATATACAATCATATATTCAAGTATTATGCTATAATAATTTTGGTAAAAGTTTTACTTAACATATTTAAAAATAAATAATAAATATAAAAACCCACAAGGTAAATTTAATGTTTTCTAGATGAAAACCCAAAATTTAATTATTATCAATCTTATAAAGTATACCGATGACATTGAAATAATTTGGTTTCCATTAAAAATGAATTTAAACATATCTAAGTATCATTTTTTGAATTTTAAATTGATAAATTCTTAATAAATTTTATTGAATTATAACATAATTCACTAAAAATCAATACTAGTAATCAAAAAAACTATAGTATAATAATGATTTATATCAATTATTTTAACCAAAAAACCAAAAAATATCCATAAGAAATGAAAACAAAATCCAAAAAATACATTTATATCAACATACTTACACCAAAAAATAATTTCCAATCATTATCATTACACAAAAATAATAATAATCCCTTGTTAAATTCATTTTTTCAAAATTTAATAACATGGGAATACCCATTTATTTTCATAGTTTTATATTTATTAATATAAAAAACACTTAAAAAAAACACACATTCAAATATACAACATGAAACCCATATCATAGATATATATGGTTAATGAGACACAATGTTTGTTTCCATCCATTATGTACAAGAAATCCTTCCAGTAAGAACCAAAACACATCGACTTATCCTGAGTCAAGACACACCTAATATTATCATACATCCATGTAAACCAAGGTCTCACTATAAATATATTGATTAATAATTTTTATAATTTACCATTTAAGTCCCCACACTACATATTTCCATGCCAACCAAACCTTTAATGAACAAAACCGATGCCATTTATATCATCTTATCTTAGTAAAAATACTCAAACCCAAACATGAGCTAAATTATAATGTTATTCGACCTTCAAAACCGTCCCCCATCTTCGAGAGGAAATAGAATAAGATATCACAACCAACATATGTGTCCTGGAAAATGGTGTATTAACTCAAATACCCCACATTTTTATTATTGTTCAACCTATATAGAAAAAACATGAATTAATTTAACTAAAAAACATATTATATAGTTGTAAAAACAATATAAGAAAAGAAGTGGTATAAATAAAAATCTATATAAATAACCAAACACCAATGATAACTCAAACTCCACTAGTTTTCTCTATCCAATATTTTTAACTCTATTCAATCTGACAAAAAACCAAACTTCACAACATTAAACATAAGAAAACATCATATGTATATGACCTAAGATTCACATGTTTAGGATGAGTATAATAGCCTACTATATTTTCCCAATGACTTCCCATGTACCATATATATATGAAATCTATGTAGAGCATATGAATTTTATGAAATCATATAAAAATAATGAAAATTAATAAAATTAAAAAACATATTTTCATAATAAACATAATTTTTTTATAAAAAATAAAACATACTAAAACACCATCAATTTTACTACACCCAACATGTACATAACATTTCTCCTCAAGATCGTGGTTACTCTAAACCCATTCCATTTCTATAATTATCTTTCAGTTAAGCCCCAATCTCATGTGGTATGTCCAAAACAATCTCAAATATTTTGAATATTCCTCAACACTATATTGGAGTTTCTAGAACAACATCACATAACCCAACAAGACCCACACAGTCATGTAAAGTTCTAAACCATCCCCACCTAACCCGATGAGGCCCCTACACTTATGTGGAGTTTCCAAGAAACCTTACATAAACGAACGAGGACCCCACACTCATGTTGATTTTCCAAACCAATCATAACAAACAAATTACCCACACTAAAGATTGAAAGTCATTTAACCAAAAAAATAACATGACCATTTCATATAATATCAACCAAAAACAAGGTAATACACAAAATACTCAATTTACTCAAATTCATATATTCTAAAACATACCATTTTTCTCCTTGAAATTATCACTCCCTAAAAAAAATTAATATTAAGAAACTAAAAATTTTAAAGTGATTTAAAATCAATATAGGATATTTAATTTGAAATAAATTATGCAAGTCAAACAACATTACTATACAATAGAATGAATAATAAAACACCTACATTAATCATTCCAATAGATAGAAACCAAACATGGAACACTAATATCTCTCTATAATTAAGTATTAGTAAAATTATAAACATAAATAACCCAATTCTAATCTAGAAACAAAACTAAAAAATCCCAAAATTGAAAAATAAAAGAAAAAATCTTGTATAGTTGTGTAATGACCCCAATTTATGAAAAAAACAAATCCTACTCATATAATAATATTCAAGATTTTATTATAAAAGAACCATAAATCATGATGATTTCACTATTCTTAGGAATAACTAATTAATAAAATCTCTTGATATAGTAAAAATAAGAAGATATAAAGAATAAGGGATGGAATAAATTTTATTTGGTACACAAACATAAAAATATCCAAGGGAAAAGAAATATAGAGGGATAAATCTAAACAAACACCTCAAAATCACCCATGGTTGATATCCCTATATAAAAGGAATAGAAAAGTCCCATAATAATGAAAAAATAGTAATATTTGAGGATTGGATAAATTTTTAAGTGAATGCATAGATTGTCTGCACAGACCTAGTGGTTGTGAATATAAGTATGCATTCCTTACCAAAAATATTTCTCAACATTTAAATTTGCTGTATATAATTCCAAAAACCAAGAATTTACTTTTATCTCTATCATGATACCTTTAATGACCACTTGGGAAGAATGCATAGTCCCATGAATGTGAAATTATTTGCATATGTATTCAATAGATTCCAAAATTCCAAATATTCACACACAAACCTTATAAACATCAATATACATCAAGTATCAACACTACATTCTAAAAACAATTTCCTACCCCAAACTTTTACCATCATTAGTATGAAGTCATTATCTTTAATTTGAAAAACTGGGCATTACATGGGTATATCTAAAAAAACGCTGTAGTGGGAAGGAATAATTGAAAATTGATGGATATGGTTAGGATTATGTTGAGTAGTTCATCATTACTATTATAATTATGGATTAATTCTTGAAACTTCCATTTATCTCTTGAATAGGTTTCATAGTAAAGTAGTTCTAAATAAACCTTTTAAACTTTATGCTTTTATGAAACATATTTTGTTACGCCCACATGTATATGGTTGTCAAGTAGAATTACGAGCTAATAATCTACATTAAGGAAAATATTAAGTAAGAAAAAAATATATTGATATTTCATTGGTTATCCAAAAAAATAAAAAGGTACATATATTAATTTATTAACATTATTATAAGAATTATTCAAATCAGAAATTTCTAATTTATTATAAATAATTAATTCAATGGGAGAATGGTTCCATAAAATATGAAAATTATCAAAGTTAATGTTCATGTTCCATTATCCTATACTCTTACTTAAAATATTTATGTTCCTCAATTTAATTAATCACAATATAATCATAAAAGAAAAATAAAAAAATATTTTCCATATTCATAAAGAAGTTATATTAGAAGAACTGTAATAAATAGTGTTAAGAAGATTCTAAAGGGAAAAACTTTTAGCTGTTTTTGAAGACTATGTGGTATATCTACATGAACTAGGAAATAAATTAGAATTGGATAAATTGAGTTTCATATTCACAATAAATTAATTATTATAATTATTATAAACTTTTAGATTCCAAAAAAATGTGTTTAATTCCTTTAAAATAAATAAATTATGTATTTTTAAAAAGTTATTGAATGGTTTACGAGAGTTGGGTGCATGTGGGTTTTTAAAACAAAGTGAAATTATACAGAAAAAAATCGATGTTACAAAATTATAATTTTCCTAAGGGATTTACTCAAAAGTATAATATAGAATACAAAGAAGCCTTCCCACCAGTTTCGAAGAAATATTATTCAATAATTGTTGTGGAACCAGAAGAACATTATGATTTAAATTTACATAAATTAAATATAAAAACATTATTTATATATGGGAACTTAGAGGATGATATATATTGATAAAATAATGGGTTTTTTCATTGAAGGAGAGGAAAAAATTTTATGTAAATAAAAAATATAATATATAGTCTTAAAAATGTTTCATGAAAATGATATCATAAGTTTAAGTACACTATTATATCCTTTGGATTTAAGTAAAACATCATTAATTAGTGTATATATTAGAGGTCTTCTAAGAGTGTGTTTATATTATTTATTCTATATATTTATGATATATTTCCTTTTGTGAATGATCATGTTATATTAAGTTATACTAGTAAACTAATATCTATTAATTTTGAAATAAAGGATATGGTAAAATCAAAATGTGTGATTAGGGTATGAATATCTCATAATAAATCACAATGTTTTTTGGTCTTATTTTAAATAGAGTTTATTAAAAAAATAAAGACTTCGATGGAAAAATTCTAATGTCACGGGTTCTAATTTTGGAAGAAAATAAATTTAACCTCAATATATGTCCCAAAAAATATTTAGAACAGTAACAGATGGAATTAATTCTTCATACCCATATCGTGGGATGCTTGATATATTAAAAAACATGTATAAGATATTATATCAAAATTATAATTGGTATATTAGGAAGATACTAAAGTAGTCCTATATCAGATTACTATAGAGCTTTGAAGAATGTTTTATTATATCCATAATGAATAAGGTATCACATGCTTGTTTACAAGAAATCCAATCAACTAGTGGTGATTGAATATTTTTATTTTAGTTTTTCTTATTGTGTTGGTACAATAACTTATACTTGTAGTTCGGTATATTTCCTAACGAGTGTTGAAATATCATTAAAGAATGTGAATAAATTTTAAATTCTTACTTTTGACCATATAATTTGAATTTATAACACACAATAAGTATATAATTCATTGTACAAGGTTTTAGATTTTTTTAGGACTCGGGATTATTGACAGTATCACTAAATTCATTGAATATTTATTATGATGGAACCACAATTATATTCTTTTAAAATATTGAAAAACATTCTAATGTTGATAAAAATATGGAATTAATGTACTTTTCCATTATGGGGGAAATTTAGTGTAACACCCCAAGCGTCCACAATACGCTTCTCTTTGAATAATACATTAGCGTGTGTTGTACGCAACTTCGAGTTCTAACACACCATAACCAATAAAACTAGCCGTTATGAATAGAAATACCCAATTTTTAAAATTTAATAAAATTTAACATTCAAAATGGACTTAGTTTTTGGATTCATAATATCGAAATTATCTTAGGCTGAATTTTTGGTATTTTTCTGAAAACATTCAATTTTTGATGAATAGTGAAAAACACTTAGTTATAGTTTTAAACCGAATTTTTATTTAAATAATTATTATTTTATTTAAACTTATTTTATGTAAAAATAGATACATAATACCTATACAAGTTTAATGTAATATTTGGAGTCAGTTTATAATAATTTTAGATATATATAAATTTTATTGAACTTTATACTGTCTTTTACCCACATTCTAGGAGCATTTACAAATTTACATAAAACTTAATTTTACCACTTCTGTGAGTTTGATTTAAAAAATCCAAGAGAAAAAGTTGATGTCAGTAAGTAAAATGTGGTTCAATAAGATGAAAATAATTTTTGGTGAATTGTAATGTTTTACTTTTATTTACCACAGTTAAAAGTAAAAGGGTAAAAAATGATTTTATTATTACCCTAACAGAAGTCCTAATTCTATTTGATAAGTGTAATTGGACCAAAAACAACCTTAGTAATAATATATTATCCTTTAGGTCCACTTGGATTAGATTAGGACATTTATTATTATTTAATTCAAAGAAGAGTTAAAAGAGTTAAAATCAATGTTTAATATAAAAAACATTTTTAATATAGGTTTACACATTAGGTAAATTCGACTATAAATATTCATTATAAAGCTAAAAATATTTCCTAAATAATTGTATTTTATTTATTTTTTTATACATTAAATAATGTAATTTATTTATGGCACATTGATGATGCAGTAATTACCTAATTAATAAAATATTAAAGTAGTTGATATTATAAATATCCATATAAATGTAATTTGAGACTTTTTATGAATTAAAATAATTTTATTGGTTAATATGACATATTAGGGTTGGTTAGATGAATTTATTTTTGAATTAATAATGCTTTTATGAATTTAGAAAAAACAAAATACCAAATAGTGTCAAAATTATCAAAAAATAGTTTTTAAAACAAATATTATATTTTTAATTGATATTATATTATTAAAAATCTATGGTTCAGCCAAAAGACTTATATAATGATATTTGTATCATTAATGAACCACTTGGGGTTCTGTTGTAATTATTTTTTAAGTTTATTAACCATATAATATAAAAATTCAAAGAGACGTGGTAAATGTCAAACTATTTAACTAAGAGTTAAATCTAAAAGATAAGGTTAATATATTGACCCCAACCTGTCTAAAACATATTGGTTGAGTGTTTTTCGACCCATAACCACCTTATCCTTTAAATAATACATTTTGGATCCATTATAAACCGAAAATTATTTTATTATAAAATAATATTTCAAGCTTTTCTAAAGGTTCCCCTCACCCCTCTTATAAAGGGTCACTCCCCCTTCTCTCTAATTCACACCTTTAAAGCCATTTGGCTCAAACAACCCCTACCCAAATAATCTCTCAATTTTCCTCCATTAATAATATTGGCATTCCTTTAGTCATAATGCCACCCTATGGATCCCTTTTGATCAAATAAAATGGAAGAACCCGAAGAAGAGGTACATATTTCATCACCTCTTTCAAGTTTTTTTCTTCTTCCATTTCCTCTTTCTTTGTTGTTTCCATTATAAAATAATAAATATAATATCTTATGTATACTATGATTTTATTATAAATACGGTACAACTATATTCATTATTCTTTCCATCCTTTGAATGACATGTCACCATACGTGCGTACGTACGGCTTATCGTCTCCACGTTGTGGTGTAATTGTTATTCAATACATTATTATTTGGATGGGTATAATAATGATGTGTAATTGATCTATATAATAAATATAACATGATAATTATTCTTTATATATGTCATACCATCCAATATATATTATTTTAATATCAAAAGAATGATATTGTTGCTCGTGCGTATGTACGGATTACTGTCTCCACGAACGCGATGAGATTCATTCCCCATCGTATCCATTCAAGACTAATTTTCATTAGATGATTAAAAATAATTTTTAAAGATATACTATAATTATGAATATGAATAAGATACATCCTATCCATAACAAAAATTTCTTACATAATAATGAATATAAAGGAAAAGTAATCAGTTAACACCCAAAATGATGATAACACTAGATTATTATTAACAAAGCAATATTAAAAGATCATATATGATATCATATTAATGAATCTGATTCTTGTTTAATTTAATAATAATTATTTCACCATTATACAGGAGTTTAACCTACCCTAGACCAAGGAAAATTACCAATTAAGGGTTAATTTCACAATCTCTTCATTATCAGAGGTTGTTTATATGTAATTATCTACGGGGACCTCTTTATCATACACATACATGTTTATTAAAAATGTATTTCAATACATTATTACTATTTTATAAACTATGGGTTAAAGTAATTTATTCCCTTGATGTACTTTTATAATATGTTTATAAAGGAATCTTTCCACCGTTTTCCAAACAAGGTACTTTATGACCTTTTCGACAAAATTAAGCTATAAATGTTTTTTTATCTTATATGGCGGGTGCGGCTATTGTAAAACATTATAACATCATCGAATCTTACCTTAAAATATTATAATAATAATTTTAAAAATAAAAGTTTTTTCTATAATTACTTGATTTTTAAATGATTTCAAAATAGAAAGAGATATTTCTCTAAAAAGGTTTTGATTTCATCTACGCCAACATCCTTTTATGGATTTTAAGTTTGTTGGAAGTTGATTTATTATGATACAAAACATCCATATTATATTGAAGGTTTTGTGATATGTTTTACTATGGATGTGTTATTTTTTACCATTCATGTTTTATGGAGAAATTATTGACATTTCGTATGCCAGTTTTAATACGAATGTTTATGTTATGTTTAAACCTTTTCATAGGAGGAATTAATTAGACTTAGTAAGTGACGGGTGGATCCTGCTATAGCTCCTTGATGCATCGGTAAGTCTCATGAGACAAACTAGTGTCATGGCACAAGGCCTTGACAAAATATTATTTTTAGTCTTAGCACAAGACCTTGATTATGTTATTATGAAAGTCTGGCATTATGCATTCCATCATTATGAAAGCGGCTATTGATACTTCATGTGATTATTAAACTAGTAGAATATATATGTGAGTAAGTAAATGGCATTATTTTGATTTATATTTTCCATATTATGAAGTTTATGTTGAAAAGGCTTTTGTTTTAGTTTTATACATTTCCTTAAATGTTTATTATTATTTATGAAAGTTTCCGCTATATTGTTATCCTTACTAAGCATTGAGCTCACCCCTTTCTCTGTTTTATTTTTCCTAGGATGCGAAGAAGTATATTATGATAGACCTATAGGGATATTATATGGGATCTCAGTGTTTTCCATGGAAACAATGTTGTTGTAGTTTTCCATTTTATTATGTAATGTAAACCTAATGAATGTATCTAGTACATCTAAGGATACTAAACTAATTGTTCTTTAGAGACATGATCTTTTGTGAGCATGCCAAAGTTATGTAATAATTCACTAACTCTGGGTAACTAGGGTTGGGTCATTACAATTGGTAGCAGAGGAAGTTTAGTACAAACCTTGGAAACTAGATTTAGATAATCTATGATTAGAGCACATAGCCCTAAGAAATATTTTGAGGATTAGTATAGAAGAACTTCCATGATTTTTGGTATTGTAGAGACTTTTTGAGTTTTCCAAAAAAATAAATCCCTTTCTGGATATGAGTAGGTAGAGGCAGCTCTGGAAGAGATGTACCTGGGGATAAAACCTGAAAACACCTCTTTGATCTAGACTCAAACGGGAACTGGTGCATGATAACGGGCCTTGCTGCACTCTTGGTTATGACACTCCTCGGGGATATGCTTAGTATAATTCTCATATTCTATACAAACCATTATGAAGGGTTTATGAGTATATACTTCCTTAAAGAAAACATTTATTATGATTGTCGATTGTATCTATAAACTGTTCAATTTATGTTAAGTGTTTTACAAGTTTGGAATTATGTATTTCGATTCATAAACTAATCTATTTTATGCCATTTTTTAGAAATGGACCCTAGTGGAAGGAATGGAAACTGTATCAATGCATGCACTCCATGTAAGTATTTCTCTCCTACTCAATATAATTATAGTGTAGCTGGTTATGAAACTGGTGTTGATCAGCTAATCACCATACTGGGACAACTCACTCAGGATATGAATAATAACCTTACCCATATGGATCACCATGATCTATAGTGTGGAGGATCAATGTTAGATCTCTTCTTGAGGCAACAACCACCAAAATTAAATGGGGGTACAAATACACTAGTATCTGAGAAATGGATAAATTCTATAGAGAAAATATTCCAAACCTTGGGGAGTAGCGAAAGGGAAAAAGTTGTCATGGCAGTTTACCGCCTCACTGGAGATGTTAATCAATGGTGGACATTGATTCAAAACACAAAGGAAGATGATGAAGTCTAAAATATGGAATGGAGGGAGTTTAATGAAATTTTCTTAGAAAAATACATTCTTCTTGACCATCGAGCATATATGGAAAGGCAATTTCTGAGTTTGAGGTAAATGGAGGATGAGAATGTTGCAAAGTATGAAGATAACTATACAAGGCTAGGTAGGCATGTTGCAGATTATATATGTAACCCAAGAAGTAATATTTATCATTTCTTTGATAGGGTTAAAACCATTTCTCCATAGAGCATTAGTCTCAAAATACTTCTTGTCGTACGATGATATTGTCTCATGTGCTATCAAGACAGAAAAAGAATTCTATAAGTCTTACGACTTTAAAGAAAAGAAAGAGAAGAAGAGATCTGGTGAACACTCTAGAAATAAAAATAAGAGGAAGAAAGGAAAAGTTGAATATGCATCCTACAATAAATATTGGAAGAAACACCCTGGTACTTGCCAGAAGAGAAAGTGAGTATGTTACAAGTGTGGTGAAAAAGGCCACCAAGCTCATGATTGCAAGGGTAAGAAAGAGGCGGTCACTGCTGAATGATACAATTATAGAGAAAGGGGGAATTATTCAAGTTAATGTCTTAAGCACCAAGGGAACTTACCCCAGAAGAGGCCAAGGGATCAAGGTCAAGCTTATGTTATCACTACTTCTAAGGTTGAATCTCCTAAAGACATAGTGGAATGTAATTTAATGGTTTCCTCAAGTTTAGCCAATGATTTAGTTGATTTTGAATCATCACATTGTTTCATATCTTCCCAGTTTGCTAAGAAAATTAGATATTTCCAATTTGATTTAACAAGGGATTTGTCAGTCAAAACACCTAAGGTAAGTATCATTGCAACAAATATTTCTGAATCAGTCCCCATTTGGGCATATAAATGTTCTTTACCTGTTGATCTCATCATCATACCCACGATTGAATTTGATATAATCCTCGGTATGGATTGGCTTTCGGACCATGATGCAAAAATTTATTGTATGTAGAATGAGGTTACTATTTTTGACGATGATGATAAAGAACACATTATCATTAGAGCATAATCATCACCACCTAATTCTTATCTATATCCACCCCTAGTAGCTCAACTAAATTCAATTATTGGGGAGGATGAGAATGAAATAACTATGGGTGAGGAAAGGAATGTTCAAATAGAGGATTTAAATATTGTAAAAGAATATGTTGATGTGTTTCCATAAGATTTACCTAGACATCCTCCAAAATGAGAAATTAAGTTTTCCATTGATTTAATTCCTGGATCAAGTCCTATATCGAAGACCCCTTATAGAATGGCCACGGTGGAATTTGTGGAACTAAAGAAACAACTAGAGGAATTTAGTAATAGGGGATTTATTCACCCTAGTGTTTCTCCATGGGGAGCCCCTATCCCTTTTGTTATGAAGAACGATGGATCTATGAGATTGTGCATTGACTACTGAGAGATCAATGCTATAACAATAAAGAAATAGTATCCCCTACCTCACATTGATGATTTATTTGACCAACTTCATAGAGCTCAATACTTTTCAAAATTGACCTTCGATCTGGATATCATCAGTTGTGTGTAAAGAAGGAAGACATTCTGAAAACAGCATTTTGAACCAGGTACGGGCATTACAAGTTTACAGTAATGCCTTCTGGATTGACTAATGCACCCTCTGTCTACATGGATCTAATGAATAGAGTTTTAAAGGAATATATTGATGACTTTGTAGTGGTATTTATTTTTAATATATTGGTATACTCCAAAAGCTAATAAGATCATGAAAATCACTTGTGCAATATTCTAAAGACTCTTAGAAGTCATGAATTATATGGGATGTTTAGCAAGTGTGAATTCTGGCTTCAGGAGATTTCTTTTCATGGACATATTGTCTCTAAGGATGCAATCTCCATTGATCCTTCTATGACAATAGAAATCCAAGAATGTCCATCACCGATGAGTATAAATGAGGTATGCAGTTTTATTGGTTTAGCAGGTTATTATCGATGTTTCATCGATAATTTTTCCCGATTGGCTAACCCATTAACCAAGCTCACACGTAAAGGGGTTAAATTTCTTTGGAAAAAATAGTGTGAAAAATGTTTTGAAGAAATGAAGAGAAGATTATTCAATGATCCGATATTGACTCTACCATCAGGGAATAATGGGTTTGTTATTTATTGTGATGCATCAAAGAAAGGACTTGGGCGTGTCCTTATGCAGAATGATAGGGTTATTTTCTATTCACCACAACAGCTAAAAATTCATGATAAAAACTATCCTACTCATGTTATTGAGTTAGCAGTTGTAATTTTTTCTTCGAATATTTAGAGACACTATCTCTATAGTGAAAAATGTGAGATATATATTGATCAAAAGAGTTTGAAGTATATTTTCTCAAAGAAAGAACTCAATATGAGGCAAAATATATGTCTTGAACTACTCAAGGATTATGATTTCACTATACACTACCACCCAGAGAAGGCAATTAAGGTGGAAGATGCTTTGAGTAGAAAGGATCATGGAGTTTTGAACAAGATAAGATTTGAAAAGGATCCTATATGCATGGATCTAGTAAAGATGGATATGGGAATCACCATGGAAGGTGAAACATCAATACTTTTTCAAATGGTTTCCAAACTATCTTTACTATAAATGATAAATAGTTATCAGACCAATGATGAAGAGTTTCAAAAGAAGATTAAAGCTGTGAATGATGGGAGATTGAGTGAATTTCTGTATAAAGATGGAATTTTGAAATTTGGGAAGAGACTTTGTGTTCCCAATATACCTGATCTAAAAAGAGAATTGTTAGATGATGCTCATAGTTCCAATTTTTCTATACACCCTGGTAAAACCAAGATGTATAGTGATTTTATGTATCATTTATGGTGGGAAAAAAATGAAGAGGGGAATTGATGATTTCATGTCAAGATGTATGGATTGTCAATAAGTTAAAGTTGGAAGGAAACATACTGGAAGAGTCATGAAACCTCTTCCCATACCTAAATGGAAATGGGATGATATCACGATGGACATTGTTATGGGGTACCAAAGACTCCTAGAAGGAACAATGCAGTAAGGGTAATTGTTGATTGTCTTACCAAGTCAAAAAAAATTTCTTGCTATAAGAGAAGAATTACCATTTGAACGTCTAGAAAGAATATTTATTAATGAATATGTGAGACTTCATGGTGTACCCCTACCAATTGTTTCTGATCGTGATCCCCATTTTACACCATGATTCTGAAAAAGTCTTCAGAAATCCCTGGATACTGAACTTCGTTTGAGCACTGCCTACCACCCCCAAACTGATGGACAATCGGAACGAACTATTCAAACCTTATAAGACATTTTTAGATCATGCTCACTTAAATTTCAAGGTATGTGGGATCAATATTTACCTCTGGTAGAATTTTCCGATAACAATAGCTTCCATTAAAGTATTCAGATGGCACTATATAAAACGTTATATTGAAAGAGATGTCGCACACCAACCTTTTTGGATGATTTTGTTGAAAGAAAACTTGTAGGAAAAGAACTTGTAGAGGAAACGGTGTAAAAGGTGATAGTAATCCAAACCCACATCAAAGCACCTCAAAGTAGTCAAGAGATCTATGCTGATAACCGAAGGAAGGATTTGGAATTTTAGGTAGGAGATCATGTTTTCTTGAAGGTATCTCCATGTAAGGTTGTTATACATTTAGGTAAGAAGGGAAAATTGAGTCCCAGGTACATCAGACCTTTTGAAATTCTAGAACAAATAGGGGGTGTAGCTTACCATTAGGTAATGCCGCCAATTCTTTCCAAATTTCACGATGTATTCCACGTATCACTGTTGAGAAAATAGATGCTTGGCCCAACAGATTTACTTGCCTATGAGGAATTAGAATTGGAATCCAATCTATCTTATTGCGAAGAGCCTGTAAAGGTTCTTGATACAAGAGAACAACTGTTGAGAAACCAAGCGACTCATCTGGTAGATGTTCTATGGAGAAACCATAAGATAGACGAGGCAACATGGGAACCCAAGGAACTTATGATGAAGAACCACCCAAGTCTTTTTATGTAGTAATACTCTAGAAATTTCGAGGACAAAATTATTTGAAGGAGGGGAGAATGTAACACCCCAAGCTTCGATGATACATTTCTCTTTACTCTCATGGCACGAAGGCCTTCATTTTTTATTAATTTTGATAATCCACCTTTCAAGGGGTGAGGTGGAACCCTTACAAGGCCTGTAGGCATAGGTATTTCATGTCCCATAGGCCTTAGAGGAATTCATTTCCTGTAGGCTTCAAAAATTACATACAACCCAGACTAACTACTTGGAACTACTCCTCCTCAGCATCTTCATCATGAAATCATCTCTCCACCTTCGCTTGGCTGTTTGGCTAGGCATTCCCATTCATGCACAGGCTTGTCCCGATGGTAGGTGTCATACCCTTTCATTCTTGAAATCTGTTTATCTTCTGCTATGGTGAAAGCGCTTTTCTCATCCTCCTTGTAGAGCTTGTTCCTTGTAGGTTGTCTAGTTAGCATTAGCATTAAGGTGGCCCGAAAGCCTTGAGGTGGCCCAAATGCCTTACTAACCCAAAGGTCTGGGTGGACCAAAGGCCTTATAGGACTCAGGGACTAAATCAGTGGCCCAAAGGCCCAAACAGGGGTATATTCCCTACTGCTACAGTGCCAAACAGTGCTTGCTACAGTATCTGCTACAGCACTGCACAGTTCCCGCTACCGTACTGCTATAGTACTGCTACAGTAACCCAGAAATTCAGCCTCCACCTAGATTTGATCCTTGGCCGTTTGGATGCACTTAATAAGCCCTTACCAACTGGGCTAAGTCTCATGTGCATACGCTTCTCTTTGAATAATACAATAGCGTGTGTTGTACGCAACTTCGAGTTCTAACACACCACAACCAATCAAACTAGCCGTTATGAATAGTAATACCAATTTTTTGAAATTTTATAAATTTTATATTTCATAATGGACTTCATTTTTGGATTCGGAATATCTAAATTAACTTAGGCAGAATTTTTAGTATTTTTCTGAAAACATTCAATTTTGGATGAATAGTGAAAAACACTGAGTTATAGTTTAAAACTGAATTCTTAATTAAATAATTATTTTTTATTTAAATTTCTTTTAGGTCAAAATAGATACATAATACCTATATAATTTCAATGTAATTCATTTTATTTAGTTTATAAAAATTTTAGATATATAAAAATTTTATTGAACGGTTTACCGTCTTTTCCCTATATTCTAGGAGCATTTGCAAATTTACATAAAACATAATTTTACCGCTTCTGTGAGTAGAATTTCAGAAATACAAGAGACATGGTTGATATCAGTAAGTAAAATGTGGTTCAATAAGATGAAAATAATTTTTGGTGAATAGTAACTTTTTTCTTTTATTTAACACGGTTAAAAATAAATAGGGTAATTAAGGGTAAAAGATGATATTATTATTACCCTAACACATGTCCTAATTCTATTAGATAAGTGTAATTCGACCAAATAAAACCTTAGGAAGAAAATATGATCATTTAGGTCCACTTGTATTATATTAGGACATTTATTATTATTTAATTCAAAGAAGAGTTAAAAGAGATAAAATCAATATTTAATAACTAAAACATATTTAATATAGGGTTAAACATAAGTCAAGTTTGACTATAAATATTCATTAGAAATATAAAAATATTTTCTACATAATGGTATTTTATTTATTTTTTTTATACATTAAAGAATTTAATTTATTTATGGCACAATGATGATGCAGTAACTACCTAATTAATAAAATATTAAATTAATTAACATTATAAATATCCAAATAAATGTAATTTGAGACTTTTTATGAATTACAACAATTTTCGTGGTTAATATGACATATTAGGGTTGGTTAAATGAATTTGTTTCGAAGTAATAATGCTTTAATGAATTTAGGAAAAACAAAATACCAAATAGTGTCAAAATTAACGTAAAAGAGTTTTTAAAACAAATATTATATTTTTAACTGATATTATATATATAAAAATATAAGGTTTGTCTGAAAGACTTATATAAGTATATTTGTATCATTAATAAACCACTTGGGGTTCTCTTGGAAGTATATAGTACGTTTATTAACCATATAATATAAAAACACAAAGAGACATGGTAAATGTCAAACTATTTAACTAAGAGTTAAATCTAAAAGATAAGGTTAATATAGTGACCCAAACCTATGTAAAACCTATTGTTTGAGTGGTTTTCGACCCATCCCCACCTTATACTTTAAATAATCCATTTTGGAGCCATTATAAACCAAAATTTATTTTATTATAAAATAATATTTCTAGACTTTCCAAAGGTGCCCCTCACCCCTCTTATAAAAGGTCACTCCCCCTTCTCTCTAATTCACACCTATAAATCCATTTGGATCGGCCAAACCCTACCCAAATACCCTCTAAACTGTCCTCCCTTGATCCTAGAGTCCTTCCTTTAGTCATAAAGCCAACCTATGGATCCCTTTTTATCAAATTAAAAGGAAGAACCCGAAGAAGATGTAAATATTTCATCACCTCATTCAAGTTACTTTCTTCTTCCACTTCCTATTTATTTGTTGTTTTCATTATAAAATAATAACTACAATATCTTCTATATACTGTGATTTTATTATAAATATGGTACAACCATATTCATTATTCTATCCATCCTTTGAATAACATGTCATCATACGTGCGTGCGTACGGCTTACCGTCTCCACGTCGTGGTGTAATTGTTATTCAATACATTATTTTTTGGATGGGTATAATAATGATGTGTAATTGGTGTAAATAATAAATATAACTTGATAATTATTAATTATATATGATATAACATCCAATTATATATTTTTTTATATCAAAAGAATGATATTTTTGCTTGTGCGTACGTACAGATTTCCGTCTCCACAAACGCAATGAGATTAATTCCCCATCATATCCATTCAAGACTAATTTTCATTATATGATTAAAAATAATTTTTAAATACTTAATATCAATATGAATATTAATAGGATACATCCTATCCATAACAAACTTTACTTAATTAACAAATAAAATAAAGGAAAATGAATCAGTTAACACTTGAAACAATGATAATACTAAAATATTATTAACAAAGAAATATTAAAAGATCATATAGGATATCATATTAATGTATATGATTATTGTATAATTTAATAGCAATTATTTCACCATTATAAAGGAGGTTAACATACCCTATAATAAGGAAAAGTACAAGGTAATGGTTAATTTCACAATATATTCATTATCCGAGGTTTTTTATACGTAATTATCTACAGAGACCTCTTTATCATCCACATACATGTTTCATAAAAATGTATTTCAATACATTATTACTATTTTATGGAATATGGGATAAATTAATTTATACCCTTTTTTGCTTTTATAATATGTTTATAAATGAATCTTTCCATCAATTTCCAAACAAGGTACTTTATGACCTTTTCGACAAAATTAAGGTAAGAATGTTTTTTTAACTTATACGGAGGGTACGACTATTTTCTGTCATTATAAAATCGTAGAAGCTTACCATACAAGATTATAATAATATTTTCAAAAATAAATGTTTTCTTCTATATTTATGTTACTTTTATGTGATTTCAAAATAAAAAGAGATATTTCTCTAAAAAGGTTTTGATTTTATCTATGTCAAGATATTTTTATGGATTTTAAGTTTGTTTGAAGTTGAATTATTATGATACAAAACTTCCATATTGTATTAAAGGTTTTGTGATATGTTTTACTATGGATGTGTTAATTAATACCATTCCTTGTTTATGGATAAAGTATTGACATTTTGTATGCCGATTTTAATACGAATGTTTATGTTATGTTTAAACCTTTTCATATGAAAAATGCATTGGACTTAGTAAGTGATGGGTGGAGCCCTCTATAAGCCCTTGATGCATTGGTAGTCCTCATGAGACAAGCTAGTTTCTTGGAACAAGGCCTTGAAAAAATCTTATTTGTAGTCTTGGCACAAGTCCTTGACTATGTGGTTATGAATGTCTGGCATTATGCATTCCATCATTATGAAAGTGGCTATTGATATTGCATGTGATTATTCGACAAGTATAATATCCATGTGAGTAAGTAAATAGAATTATTTTGATTTATATTTTCCATATTATGATAATGTTTATGTTGAAAATAATTTTGTTTTAGTTTTATATATTTTCTTAAATGTTTATACTTATTTATGAAAGTTTCTACTATATTGTTATCCTTACTGGGCATTTGAGATCACCCCTTTTTATGTTTTATTTTTTCCAGGATGCGAAGAAGTATATTATGACTTACCTGCAGGGATAGTCTATGGGATCCCAATGTTTTCCATGGAAACAATGTTGTTGTAGTTTTCCATTTCATGATGTAATGTAAACCTTATGAATGTATCCAATAATTCCAAGGCTACTAAACTAATCGGTCTTTCGAGACTTGATCTTTTAGGATCATGCCAATGTTATGTAATAATGAACCGACTCTGGGTAATTGGGGTTGTGGCATTACATTTAGAAATAAAAAGTTTCAATCGAACATATTAACACCAATATAAGGCTTCATGTCACATTGATTAATGGGATGTCAACCAAGACAACATTTAGACATATTGAAATTATGGAATTTTTATTTGAGTATGTTTTAGTATACATGAAGACTATTTTTTAAAATTTATATTTTAAACTCATTAATGATTTTGTTTTGAGATACCCATTTTCAAACTATACATTATTAGATTGTATGATGATAACAATTATATTCCTAAATAAATATAGTTTCATTGAAATGATTATAAATGTTTCATTTTAAATGATATTAAGTAAAATGTCAACATTATAGCACATGGATGGGACTATGTTAGTAGATGATGTATTACTGCTATGACTCATGTTGATATTAACCACAATTAATATGACACATTATGGAATTAATATAAATGAGTTCTATACATGATTTATTTATTAAATATCATGAATTAATATCACATGACTTAAGTGTGAGAATGTTAAATTTAACAAACATAATATTTTTTAATAAATAAATAAGTAAATATTGGATTATAAGTGAAAATATTATCAAATTGATGACATCATAAAAATTATATAAGTAAATTGTTTTATACCTATTAAATTTTCCTCTAATTATATATTAAGTATCATCTATGAATTTCAATATCTTTCATCAATTACAATGGAAAAGAGAAAAGTTCACAAGGATATAAATCTATTTTTTGGGGAGAATGCCAATAAGAGTCAATGATTCAAAGTATATCAATTTTTTTATATTTTATTCTATTATTGTCCTTTTTATATATAATTACATGATAAAAATATGTATTTGGAAAATACTATTTCAATCGTGAGAAAATTTAAAATAAAATTTTTAATCCTATGCATAATTTATTGTCCGTTAAGCCTTTTTGGATTTAAACATCATCCATTATAACTATTATAAATATATAACATTGAATACAAAACATTAAACTTATATTTTGTTAAAAATGTAAAAACATGGATCTCAATTCATGATAAACAACAAAAATCATGCATAAAACACATTATATTCATATACATAATATATAAGCACATGTTATATCCATAAAATAAATTTTTTTCACTTTGAGAAGTGGCGTGTACCACATGCAATGTTATGTGCTTCTTCTTCTTTTCATTATCAATTTTTCAATGCTATAAAAAATATAATGTTCAGTATATGGTAATTATTACATATCTGTGATAATTTTTTAATGGAAAAACTGTGTTATGTGATTGGGTATTTTTTTGGTAGTATACTCATGTTTTTAGGTAGTGAAATCATGTTCTATATCTATACATTCATGTTCCATATTTTAGGAAAAGTTTATATGACAACAATTTAATGTTTTATCACTATATTTTTGTGTGAATAACTTCTTTTTTTGTATTCCAATGAAAATAATCTATGCCACTGATAAATGTTCTATAACTGGTCTACCACCCATTAAAAATTCTATGTTCACTGTTAGATATTTTTTTGATTTTTATTATGTATGATTTGTAAATAAATAGAAATTTTATGCATTAATACTTCCAATATGAGTTTTAGGGTAACATCATGGCCTTAATTGGGAACATTCTTGTTTAATTTTTGGATTAAGTCTCTTTATTTTGGTTAAATGAACATTTAACAGATATATGAGGGGCCTCGGGGGTGTTATGGGGGTTCAAGACACAAAATAATGGAAAAAAGTGGTCATCCAATGCATGTTGCATGGTTCGCGCAATGTTAGTTGTAACCGTGTGCCCAAACCATTCTTTCTTGGAGGAAGGGTGCGTAGTTTGGGAGAAGTTGTGAAGGGATAGGAAAAACCATGGGGGTTAGGATAGAGCCATTTCAGATGATAAATTCATGGTTTTTAAAACCATACAGCCTCCCTAGGTAACCATGTGTCTTGGTTCCCTTTTATACAGAGGGTGGGACATGGTTTGGAAAACTGTACATCCAAACCATAATCCCCATTAAATGTTGGAATATACCTTTTTACCAACTAATATTTAGAAACCCTCACCTAATTTTCTTCCTCATTTATCCTCATCCAGCCCTAGTAATGATATATGTATTATAAATAGAAAATATTTTTAAAGGGTTGTGGAATGAGAGTGATTTATGTATGGAATGAATTATGAATTGTGAATGTTATGTGTATTGTTTGAGTAAGGTTTTCGAAATTGTATATGTGGTAAATTGTCAAATAAGAATTTATACATGGATTATCTATTTTCTGGAGAATTTAATTGAGGTTTTATTCCCATATGTTAGGTTGGAATGAGGCTCTAAACCCCACCCCTATAATGCAATGGTTACGGAGTCGGAATGAGGCTCTGGTCCTCTAATAGTTTCATTGGATGAGATTAACTGGATTGAAACTCTAAGGTATGTGTGATGATTATATTGTGATTTGTTTTCCCTAGTCACATATGTTATTTTAATTATCCCCTTATAAATAATAGTTTACTAACATAACCTATGGATTAATCGATGAGAATTCTTAACCCATAGAACAAATAATGGAAATGGTTAAAGTGAAACGTATTAACTAGTAGAAAACAATTATTTAGTGTTTAACTAGTTGTTAGTTTAGTACATGAATGAAATATATGATTATACTAGATATTTTGTAGACACCATTGGTGGTGGACAACTGAGTTATACTCACACCCAACTCTTGCCACCATTGGGAACCTGAGTAGATTTCATGGTTGCAGGTCAGGACAAGGGGAAAAGACTTATAATAGAGGGTTGATTTGGGCATGGGATGTGCATGGATGAGGGATCTATACATGGGGTTAGGAACCATTCGGGGATTCTTCATTTTTTCATTATTTTATGATTTCTTTATACTTGGTATAGTTCTACATGAAATGGAATATTTAATTTCGGTTGTCGACGTGTACGCAGTTTTGGGGAATGAATGGTAATGAATGTTTGTTGTTAGTTAATTATTGCCTTTATGTCGTATGTTACCTAATATGGATTACTGTGATAATGGGGGTATATTCTCCCACATGAACTATTAAACCCTCATTTATTGTCAGTATACTTTGTCATCTGGGAGGCGCACCTGAGGTCATGTGGTGACCCAGCTCGAGGCCCCGATTTAGTTGAATCCATGTTAGAGATTTTAAAAAGTGGTATGATAGGTGGTTTTCGTTTCAGTGCTATTTTGGAATGGTATATTAGAGTATAGGAAGTGTCCAGGATTAGAAATGATCTCATTCATGGAAGTATTTAACCCATGTATGAGGGAAAATCCATGTAATCCAAGGTGGGATTATTGTTTTTGACATGCGTTGGTTATAGTTGAATGATATTTCACCAATGTGTGGTGAACTTTTTGCATGATGTGATTATTTATTGATATTTTTCTCATGGCTGAATGAAACATGGTTGTGCATACATGAATCTTTTTACTCACCTAGGGATAGATATGACTTGTATTATAGTAGGCACACATGGGGAAGATGTGTGGTACTTTAAGAGTAAAATGTTTTATTTTCCTGGATATTTGAAAGAAGAAAGTGTTTAATTAAAATAATGCAAATCAATAAATGTAACTAATGTTAAATAATGGTTTAGAATAGTTATGAATGGATGTTTTCGATGGGTTAAAAATTTTGGTGGCTACAAGTTGTAAATATGAAAAGTTATCTACAAGATAATGATTGATATAGTGAAAGTGAAAATGGTTAAAAAGAGGTGCTTTATAAAAAGGATCATGGTTCTGTGAGTTATTTTAATCCATGTTGACCATGACCCATTGTATGGACGGTAAAGGGTAGTTTTAGATGTGACAACAATATTTGGAATAGTGTATGTAGAATGCGTTGTTTATGGATAGTGGAGATCCTCTTTTCATGAAAACTATGGGTGTTTTATATCATGTGATTGAGATATATGTTTGGAATTATAGGGAACTGAGACCTCGATGATGTGTGTTGGTTGAGAGATAATATGATGTCGCTGAGAATGCTCCTCCAATAGTGGGGTGAGAAAACCCAATGATCTAGGGTAATGGAGGAGAGGATCATTTCTATGATAACATCACTCGTTTTATGCTGATGATGGAATAAGACCCAGTGAAGGTTATTCCAAGTATGTTTGACCTAACTAGAGAGTTTCAGTTCTATCACCCTACAATGTTTCTAGAGAGGGTGTATTTGAGGTAGCAGAGTTCTAGATAGAATCCATCTAGAGTATTTGGGATCATTTAGAGACCCCTCATAAGAATAAATTCAAGTTTGAGGTTTATATGTTGGAAGAACTAGTGAATCACTGTCAAGATATTTTAGTTTAGAATCTGTAGGCTAAAGGTATGTTGTGAAAGGAATTCTAGGGATTTTTTTGATTATTTATATTCGGAGACCTTTAGATAGAAGAAGGATGTAGAGCTTATGAGGTGAACCCAGGGGACTATGTCAGTGATGGATTATGTCAGTGACTTCACTGACTTATGAAGCTTTGTTCCAACATTGCCAGGGGATGAGGAATCTATGTGGAGACACTAATAGTAAGTACATAGAGAGGATATCAACGGATTGGTGAATATCTTCCATTTAAATAGATTTTTTGAAGTGGTGGATTGGGCCCTTATTTTCGAATGGAACATCAGTGAGGCTTCCATTAGTGTACATACAGTTCTAGTTGGGTGATCTAGAAGTGCATATTTAGATGGTAGGAAGAATAATTTTGATAGTTTTCACTAGGTCTATAGTGGATTGAGTATTCATTAAAGAAAACCAAAATCTCAAGGTAGTGATCGAGTATTCTACTATCAGCGTGGTAGGTCAGGACACATGCACAGTTAGTGTCCTCGACCACTAGTTGAGTTTTGATTGTGTGGTAGGTTGGGGAATTTATAGAGGTTTTGTAAGAACCATTGACATATAGGAACTGATGGAGGGTCAAGTCTAATGCAGAGTGAAGGAAGGGGGTAGGTTACCTCATATCAGGTAGGCAATTAGAGTATTACTAATTGTACAGGTTGAGGTGTAGATTTGGTACTTTGGTATCTTAGCGTCCATATTAGTAGGGTACTAAAGAACCATGTATTTAATCCATATCTAAGAATATATGGTCATGAAAACTTCATTCCGCTCATCTAACACCTAATGGTGTTGAATCTCAACTATCAATAGGTCAAGGTACGATTCAGGTAGATTTCATGCTTGGTAGTCCTTTTTTCGACACAAGTGCTTCACATTCTTTCATATCTTCTAAATGTGTGTATGTTTTGGGACTATTAGTGTAGCATATGTGTAGTTCTATGTTGATCGACACACTATTAGGGGAGCGAAAAGAAAATATCCAATATTGTAAGGAGTGTTCCCTTTAGGTTGGTGGGTACCGTTTTTTATGGGACTTGTTTGTGCTATAAATGTTTGGTTTTTCCTTGATATTGGGGATTGATTCACTTGTGTTGTACCAAGACCATATTGGATGTTACCACCATAGGGTAACATTCACATCCCTGGATGAGAATACCTATGTTTACCATGGGTAATGGGATATCTGAGAAGACCATGTAGGGCCATTGTGCTGGTAGCTAGGTGAAATTGTTTCCCAAGTGGCTTGTCTTATAGTTGAGGATAGGGTATTTGAGTAGCTTGCCTTTCCTCCCATGGTGGATTAGTTTTTGGATGTTTTTACTGAATATTTCTTGGGGTTTATGCCCAAGTTATATGTGTAGTTCATGATAGAGTTTCTTCTGGGATTAGAACAACTTTGCATTGTGCTATATTTAATGGAACTAGTAAAACTCTAGAAACTTAAAAAATAGTTGGAGGAACTAGAGAAAAAGTGGTTTATTCATTTGAGTATGTCACCTTGGGGATCACCAATATTGTTTTCTATGAAGGATGATGGATCCTTGTGGTTTTTTATTTCTTATTGGAGGTTGAACCAGATGAAATTTGATAACTATTACCCTATTCCTTGAATTTTTGATGTTTTTGAATTGTTTAGAGGTGATCCAGTGTTCTCCAAAATCAATTTGAGATCAAGGTATCATCAGCCGAGGGTGATACCTTTTGATGTATTGTTGAATACTTTGAGGAGTAGATATATGTTATATGAGTTTTTTGTGATGCATTTCAGGTTGAATAATGCACAAAAATGTTTATGGCCATAATAAACCAAATATTTCACTCGTACCTGGATCATTTTTTGGTTGTCTTTGTGGATGTCACCTTGGTGTACTCCAATACTCATGAAAATCATGTCAAACATCTTTTTATAATATTAATTACACTAATAGAGTATAGTATATATGCCAAGATATACACATTTCATTTCTAGATAGACAAGGTAGATTTCTTTGTTCACATAATCTCCATGAAAGGTGTGTCTATGGACTGAGGGAAAGTGAAAGATATTGTTTTCAGGGATCAGCCCAAGAATTTATTTGATTTGTAGAGTTTTTTTAGTTTGTAAGGATATTACTAAAGGTTTATTAAATACTTATCTCATTTGGAGGCACCACTTTTGTGTTTTACTAATAAGTGAATCAAGTTATAATGGCCCAAGTAATGTGATAATTATTTCCAGAAGTTGAATAATAATATAACTACCACACCAATTTTTATTCTATATGATCTAGGTAAGAATTATAAGATTTTTTTAAATGTATCCAATGTTGGGCTTGGGGTAGTGCTGATTTAGGATTATTATGTTGTGGAATATGTGTCATGTTAGTTGAGGCCCCATGAATGTTATTAACCTATGCATGATCTTGAGTTGGTTGCAGTGGTTCATTCTTTAAAGTGTTGGTGAAACCACTTGTAGGGAGAGAGGTTAAATATGTACGCAAATCATAATATTATTAAATACATCTTTTCCCAGTGTTATTAAAACCTCAAACTGTGAATATGGGTTGAGTACATGCAGTCCTTTTATGTCATGAAAGTTTACAAACCAGAAAATGGGAAAAATATTGGGGATTCATTGAGTTGAAAGTCTCAAAATCATGTGATTCAGGTATCAAGTTTAGAGTGGAGGATGATGGTGTTTTTTCTAAGATAAATCTAGAGTATTATGATGGAAAAGAGAATATGAATCATACATCCTTAGAATATGAATCCACACATTTTATTCAGATCAGGTAGAAGAAATATGAGGACACATAGTGTTATTATTTGAGGGAATGTCTTGAAGGTGGGGAGTAACCTTCCGGGTGGATCATTAGCGATGATGAAAATTATTATATTTGTGGCCATGTTGTTGTTCCAACTTGAATGTGGGAATATTTTATTAAAAAGTTTAATTCATCAAAATTGGTGGTGAATCCCAGTTTGACCAAAATGTATCATGACCTCTATAATAATTATTGGTGGATAGGGATGAAGAATTAGGTTATATGTTTCATGATGAAAAGATACCCATATTAGTAGGAGAAGTATGATCATCAATGATATAGTGGTTTGTTATATACATTTACCATTCTATAATGGAAGTGGGATGATATAATGATGTATTTTGTTGTTAGTCTTCCAAGGATTCCTAAAAATAATGATGTGATATAGGTAGTTGTTGATCGGTTGGCTAACATGGAACATTTCATACCAATTCAAGTTACCTTCACTGTTGATCAGTTGTATGAGTTGTACATTCAATAAATAGCATGGTTTCATGGTGTTCAATGAACTATAGTTTTAGGTCATGATCGTTGTTTTAATTAATTCTTGTAGAAGGGATTATATAAGGCTCTTAGTAGCCAATTATTTTTATGTATGAATTTCCACCGACAGATGGATGGAAAATTAGAGCATACTATTGTAGTGATAGAGGAAATGTTGAGGTCACATGTCCTAGACTTTGGTTGATCTTCAGATATTCACTTGGTGTTGGTTGAGTTTTACTACAACAAAAGTTACCAGGATACAATTAATATGGAACCATATGAGGAACTCTATGGTAGGCCATGTATATCTCTATAATACTGGATGGAGGTTGGGGAATTAGAGTTGTTGGGGGTGAGTCTTTTGTAAGATATGTTGAAATAGGTTTACTTGATTCAGAAGCATATGGATACATCATAGAGTAAGAAGAGGTCATTTGCAGATCGACATCATAAAACTCATGAGTTTATGGTGAGTGATCACGTGATTCTTTACGTTCCATAATGGTTGGGTTGTCATCAGATTTTGAAATAGGATATGTCAGAGCCTAGGTACGTGGGTCCGTTTGAGTTTGTTGGCACTATCAGATGGGTGGTGTACCAATTGAATCTTCTACAACTGTATAGTGTCATGCATGATATTTTTCATGCATGGAATCTTTGAAATTATTATCCTGATCTATATCATGTGATCAATATTGATTATGTTGAGCTTGAGGCTGGTGTATCCTTGGAGGAGCATCTGATTGATATTTTGGATCCTAGTGATAAAGTCTTATAGGGAAATACCATGACATTAGTTTCAGTTTTGTACCATCATGGTAAAGACCAAGAAGATACTTGGAAGAGAGAGACTGATATGAGGGTCTAGTGGACCAATCATTTTCTCTTGGAAGCTTAAGGATGTTTTAATGTGTGGCTCAGGGATTATCCATTACAAGGTGTGGAGGTTGTATGATCATAGACTTCATTAAGGTAAATTATTTTTTATGTATTTGATTATGTCTATTTATTTGGGTTAATGGAAAATTTATCAAATATATGAGGTGCCTAAAGGGTTATATGGGGGATTAGAACACAAAATAAGGGAGAAAAGTGGTCATCTAGTGCATGTTTCATGGTTGAGGCTTGGTTAGTAGTAATTGTGTGCCAAAAATGCGTATGACTAGGGATGGGTGCATAATTTTGGGGAAACCATGTAAGGGGGAGGATAATCCACACATTCTTTGATAGATAAATTTTGTATGATCATCACATGGTTTGTAGAACTTGTTAGCCTCTCCAGGTAACCGTGTGACCTAGCCCACTCTTGGATAGAGGGTGGTTCAGGGTTTGAAAAACTTTATATTCAAACCATTCACCCCATTAAAATTGGAAATTTACACATTTCCCCCTAGGGATTTAAGACCCCTCACCCGATTTTGTTCTTCATTTCTCCTCATGAGTACTTATGAATGAACCCAACTCCACAAGCTTGCCAAGGATAGATATCCTTAATTTACAAGCTTCTTCAAGAGACTTTGGGTGTAGATCAAAGCTCCGGCTAATTCTAAAACTCTTATTTATTTTTTTATTTTTGGGATTAATTAGTTGTTATTATTCTTCTGAATACATAATTCCCTCATTTTTCTAGTAGATCTTAGTTTGGGGCTTCAAAGAGTGTTTGTTCTGAATCAAAGTCCCATGTTAAGTGCACATCAATATTCGAAATCAAGGTAGGTTTTTTATAAATTATATCCCATAGTCTTAATGTTGTTTTTGTTTATATAGTTTTCTATTATTTTCTTATTATTATTATTTTTATTCCCTTAGATATAAATGATATATTGATTGGTTAAATGATAAATTCAAACCTTCATGATCCCTATGGGATGCATGTAGGGTGTCAGGGTTGGGATTGAGGCTACCCATGGGGTGTTCAATATTCATGAACTTGATTTTGGGTTATTAAATATGTATTTGGTGGGTTTAAGGTGGTAAATATAGGATTCTTATTCCTAACATGTCAATATGGGTTATGAAAGGAATAAATGATAATCTTGTTTTGTTGGTTAACATGGAGTGTAAATTGAATTGAAGTTAATTATGTTTAATTAATAACATTGCCTGAGGGGGTGTTTGGTTTAAGGATTAATGAGTTAATGAGATATGAATTGTAAATAGAAAATATGTTAATGGGTTATGGAATTAGAATGATTTACGTATTGAATGAATTATGTATTGTGAATGTTATGCATATTATTTCAGTATGGTTTGTGAAATGGTATACATGTTAAATGGTTAAAGAAGAATGTGCACATAGTTTTGTGGTTTGTGAGGTACTGAATTGAGATTTTATGACCACATGTTGGGTCAGACTGTGGTTCTATACCCAATCACTAGAATAAATGGGTTAGGGAGTCAGATTGAGGCTCTATGCCCCTAACATATTAATTGGATGAGAATACATGGACTAAGTTTCCATGTTAAGTGTGATGATTATGTTGGGATTTGGTTACCATAGTTAGATAAGGAACTTAGAATATCCCCCTAAGCATAATATTTGATCGACATAGGTCATGGTATAATCAATGAGAATGACTATCCTAGGGAACAAATGATTGAAATGCTTAAAGTGAAACTTTTTAACTAATGAAACCCAATTATTTATTATTTTCCTTTTTGTTCATTTATTACATGTATATAGTATCTGTTTAGACTGGATATATTATAGACATCATTGGTGGTGGCCTATTGAGTTATACTCAAAACTTTCTTGGGCCACCATTGGATAGACGGGCACATTTCATGGTTGCAGGTCAGGAAAAGGGAAGAGTCCTTATGCTAGACGGTTGATTTGGGTATGGGATGTGAATGGATGATTGATCTAGAATTGGAACCATGACCCATTTGGGAATTTTTCAGTTTGTCTTTACTTTGTTTTTTCTTTACACTTGGAACAGTTTGACATGACATGGCATATTTACTTTTGGTTGTGGAATTTTACATAATTTTTGGGAATGGTTAGTAATTTATGTTATTTTTTTATTGTTTATTTTTTCATTCTAGTTATATGTTACCTTATATTGATTAGTCTAATAAAGGGTGTATAGTCTCCTCATGTAACCTAATATACCCCCACTACTAGTTAGAAACCTCTAGCATATGAGGAGGTGCCCCCGAGGTAACTCGGGGAACTAGTTTACTGGCCTCCATGTTAGGGATGTTACATTTATTTACTATCTATCAACATCTAAAATTTATTTATATATTTTATCCACCTATTTCTTAACATATAACAAGTTTCATGTTCAGGTCAATAACCAATATTAAATTCAAAACATGAATTATTTTTATTTCGAATATTAAATCTCGACACAAAAAAACTGTTAGATAATTTTTATCATTTTATATTGTTCCATTTTAATGTTTTAATTGTTATGTTTTTTATATTTTATATACATGTTTAATGCATAAATTTTAGGTAAGTGTTTTGTGACAAAAATGTTTCATGTCTACAACTATGATGTTTTTTTTAATCCAAAAAAATGTTTTATATTAGGAAATGTTTTACTATAATCCAAATGTTATTTAACAACCAAATTTTCAATATTCTATTTTCTATAAAAATGTATATTCTTTAATATTCCATAATTATAAATTTTACTTGTATAATACATTTTTTATTATTTATATATGTTAAAATATAAATTTTCAATGGATCATAAATCTTTTTGGTTCCCTTTTATTTTTTATGGCTTTGTTATGTGATTTATTCTAAATATATTTTATGTTATTAAATTAAAAATGTTGCATATATTATAAATTCATATGCATCAAATATTGTTGTAAAATCTTATAAATGTTATGTGTACTAAAATATTATGTGTTTCAATTCATTATTACAAGTATTCTTTGTTTTTTTGTTAAAATTATTTTTTAAAATATGAAATACTTGAGTGGTGGATTTGGGTGAATTTGAAAAACTATAATGGAATGATGCAGACATTGTTTCCCATTTGGATGTGATGGTAAATAAATATATTTATTTTTTAATTTACCATTAATTATCCCTAAAATCAATATGTGACAATTAATTATATATTATTGTTAATAAATAGTATTATAATATTATAACTGAAATTAATTTAATATTATAATTTGAGAGGAATAAAATATGTTTTAAATTTTCCATTCACTTCAAAATTAAAGGGACCAATTACCACCTTCTCCGATGAAGATTTTGAAATTGAATTTTTTTTTGAATATTGGCATTTGATTGACTTGAATAATACATTGGATCATTTTTTAATATGTCACATTTAAATTCAAGTTTCCCTAATTCAAAGAAAATTTCTGGATCAACCAATATGATTGTATTACCATAAGTTAATGACCTTAATTGAGTATGAAAAGAGTATTTTGAGTTGACCAACATAAAAAACATATTTCAATGTTCATTTTAGATTGATATTTTCGGGTTGAATTTTAATTTAATAAAAAATAACAAAAGTAATTTGATATTAAAATGAAATACAATTAGGATAAATTCCATAACAATCAACTATTAAATTGATTGAAAAATTAATTGAGAGTTCATATTCACTTGATTTATTTTTTTTATTATACAATTTATTATGAATAGACTATTTGATATTAACATCTTAATATCACATGTGCCATTATTTAGTGCTATATCAATTAGATCATTATCAAATATATGAAAAAATATTGAAAATAGTTTTCTCACTAAAAAAATTATTATGATACCATCAAAATAAAGTAAAACCATGTTAAAATGGTTTTTTAAATTTATTGTGAAAATATTATATTCCTAAAGAGTTTCTCATAATTATAAAATAAACTATAATTTAATTATATTAATACATTTAGTAATTATAAATTTTTAAAATATTTTTTTTAAAAAAAGTGTTTCATAATTAGTTAGTCAGGAGGGGGAAAATTTGAAATTTTAAAATGATTTTCAAATGATAAATAACAATACACAATAGAGTTATGTGAAAATAATGCAGTTAAGAAAAATAATAAGAATTTGAACATAGAAAGGGGACATGAATATTTCTAATGAGGCAAATAGTACCTAGAACTTTTAATTTTTTTTACTTTTAAAATTCAATATTAACTATCAGTGATGATAAAATGATCATATCAATTCTCCTAACATGTTAGTAAATTATAAAAATAATCCAACTTGTTAAATAAATGTATTTTTCACAATGTTTACTTTTTAGTATTCTTGAATATTCTTTTACATGAATGAATTATTTTAGGTTATATAACATTATAATTTTTATCAATAAAAATATTATAAGATCATAAAATATCAATGAACACCTTACAGAAGAAAGTATACCATAACTTCGATGATTATTCTACCATAATATGATATAATAATTTTATATTTATTGATAATAGACATAATATCATCATTTTTCAGCACATAAATTATTTATTATCATTTAGATAGAAGATTATTTCCTTCATGCCTTTAAGAGATATATTTCATCTGCATACTTTTTTTCAAAAACTTCTTCCCATGATTTTTTTCTTTAATTATGATTTTCATAACTCAATCCATATTTCTTTTAGAATATCTCAAAACTAATATATAAAATTCAAGAGTTTCAAACATATTTAATTCATTAAAAAACATGGTAACTTCTTCATTAAACTCTCTTTGATTTATTTCAAACATATCTCTTATCAAAAACTACATTTTTCTGGTCTAACATAATTAACAACAACAAAAATTGATTTTTATTTTTTATTCAAAATAAATAATGACAATTTAAACCCGTTAATATTGATCTATTACATATTAAAAAGTATTAGTTGATTAAAAATATAGGTTAAAAAATTATAAAACTCATGGGTCTTATAACACTTTGACCGAGTACCCACTATATATCACCATGTTTTTGGAGCATCACATAGAAAATTATTCATCTTCCATCTCACAAGTTGTTGAACTGGTGGTGCCTATCAAGTTTCTTGTGTCAATTTCATGAGTTTTCATGGGTTGTTTTATTGTTTCCTAGAACTTGATGCATAATTACTAGGTACTTAGGGGCACATCTTGTGTGTCTCTATCAAAACTATTCTCAAAATAATCACACATTTATTTTATACAATTTTAATTAAAAATATTATTGAATGAATAATATTCCAACTTATGTATTTTTAAAAAGAAATTTTATAATCATATAAAATGTTAACAAAACATGAAATCTCATGTACTATTTCATGCCCACCTTTAGTCACAGAAATTTTATTCTATGAAAAACTCTTAAGTAAAAGGTCTCAACCCAAAATTGTCGGATATTGTGATGTTTTTATGAAAAATATATTCCTAAATGTTAAATAATTCACATTATTATAATTTAATTCATTTACCATTAAAGGGTTTCTTATGATATGATTTTTATGGTCCCTTCAATCTCCACCATTGGATTTTTTGGAAACACATTAACAGAAAACCTTAATGAAATTGTAAATATTACTCTCCCTAGATAAATACTACCCCCATTTAAAAATATATCATTTTATACATTCCCCTCTTCTGTTTTTTATGTGTTTAAATGTCATTTACTTTTAATGACCACCCCTCTTTAAATGACAATGAAAACATTGGATTTATGCGTGCCTCTCCCCCTTTATCTACACAAACCAAATAATTTAGAGTGAAGTGGATATGAGCATCATACAAAATTAGATTGGGATAAATTAAACATTTTAATTCAATATCAATCCATGAGAAACTTCCCTTGAAATAGGTTTCATGAAGATGTCTACAAACATATCCTTTTTTAGAAAATAATCCTATATTAGTTCTCTTATTTTTACGCTCTCATAGTGTTGTGGTATTTTATGTAGATATTATTTAACCAAGAACATTAAAATATGTTCTTTAATAAATTGTTCATACCTTGGCTGTTACTATATATTAGAAAAAAACATTACATTCATCTTAAAATATTTAATTTCATATTTCACTAGAATCATTTTTGTTATTATTCATACACGAAAACATACTATGGTTACCCTATTATTAAAATAATTGAATTTTTATTTTTTAAATTTCATGCCACATAATTTATTATAAGGAAGAATACTCCACATAATGTTACATTTCAAAAATCAATATTTTCAGATCAAATCATATCTATTAAGCCATAATGATCATGTTTTCCACTCATTTAATAAGGAAAGACCTAATCTAATGATATTTTGATATATCAAACAATCATATTATAAACCATAAAATGAGACACCTTAGGATTAATTTGGAATCTCATATAATCACATGAAGAATACAATATTGTGTCTTAAATCCATTATGTAAAATAGAATCTCAATTATTATTTTTTCATTTCTTGATCATAGTTTTATCATCATCATTATTGGTTATCTTCAATCCAACCAACGTTTAAGGGAGTTATAGTGGCCCAAATTATTTGTTTTGTCCATTTTTATATTTTTTATAATATTTATAATGGTTTTTTTCCAGTTGATTTGTTTTTAGAAGAATTTTTAGAAATTGAAAAATATTTTATCTTTTGAGATTTTTATTTTTTACCCCATTCATGAAAAAAATAATAAATTATAAAAATTACCCTATGTTAAAATTGTTATATTGTGGGTGTGTTTAGAATGGGATTTTTTTTGTAGGAGTGGAAGAAATTTCAAATTGGGTTTTTGGGCCTTATACCCAGAATTCATGGGTTTTTAATCATGCACCTAGTTATCTAGAAATAAACTTAATATTTATTTATAAATAAATTTTTAACACTCCTTGATGTGGGATGATTCATCATTGGAAATCATGAATCACCAAGAGTAAACTAATGGGTTATCTCATTCTTCAAGGAAACGTTGATAATTTTTTCAGATCAATCCTGAACCATAAAATCTTCAAATAATTCTTCATGATGTATTAATTTTAGTTATTTTATCAAGTCTTATTATTCATGTAGTTTAATCTACTTTTATCATGTTTTTAATATTCAATATCTTGTGAAATATCGTGATTTTAATCTTCAAATAATATTATTCTTTATTTTTTTATAAATATTTGATTATTTTTTAGATCATAAAATGTTTTTTAAATGTAAACTAAATTGTTAATAACCCACTTTGGTGATACTTAAGGATTTTTTGATTTTCTTATTTGTTGGGCAATGTATAGCAATTGAAATACTGAGTATCCAGAATCACACCATACACTAAATCCCCCATTTTATTTTTCCCTCATCTATCATAACATTTACTCATGATATATGAATATAATATCATTTGAATTAATTTATAGTTTGAATATGGGACAAATGATATAGTGAATAATGGTTTTTGGTGATTCTATGTGAGTTCAGCCAGATTACGATTGACATAGAATACAGTAGTCTGACCCCTCAGAAGAGGAAATAGTGGGTCTGATTAATGGAGAAGGTTGGGATGTGAGATGTGGATTTTTTGGAGAATGGTGATGGTGGTCATTAAAAGGGTGAAAATACGTTTTTAAGGTGATGTGGTGTCCTATATAAGTAATGGACATGGTCAATAGTGATGTTTTGGATGAGGGAAGTGATAATGGTGGTAAAAATGATAGAAACATGGATTTCAGGAATATTTCTTAGGGAAGAAGATGTAACTACATAGTGTGTGGTCATTTTAACACATTCTATGTAATGTTTTCATATTGTGGCTAGGTTTTATATAAAAGTTAAATATCACACAGTGTGTTATCATTTTAAAGACCCCATGTCCCTTCCTTAGTTGGTATATAGGGTTTATGAATAAAATTAAATATCATATACTCTAAGACTATGGGTCACATGACATGTTTGGTGGACCACATGTCCTGGGTGTACTGGAGTACATTCCCTACTAAACCTTGGCACCATACACTTTGTGGGTAAGTTTATATGTTTTTATTGGTATATGAAACATGTTGGGATACTATGGAACATTCCTCAATAACCTATAAGTCCCATGAAAATGTAATTACTGATAACATGTTGTGAACTTTTACTTCAAATAAAATGACATTGGTAGAAACTTCTCTACTTCTATTTGAGGCACCAATTCCAGGTTTAGAAGAGTATTGTCCATGGATAATGAAACCGTTAGTTTTTTTCACATATTCTTATATATGTATAAAAATTTGAAAAATTAATAGTCCTTTATAATAATTTTTTCATGTAAATCTCAACAGTATGTAATCCAACCCCATTTATTGTCCTTTTTATAGTGTTTCATGATATTTTATTTGTTTATAATCATATAGATAATGATTCGGGGTGGGAAAAGTATTGTAGTTAAACATGTGGATGGTAATCCTCTTGGAGACACACTAATACTAGGGTGTGGATCCTATATATACTCAGTATAGTTAATATACCATTGTTATAGGATTTGGGTCCTCCATATATTTATTTGGTAACCCCTTAGTCGGTTTACTTTCAACTCAAAAGGTGTGGGACCACTATAGATGTCAATACCCCACTTTATTGTCACGAAAAACTCAGTGAGGTTTGGCTCATCACTAAAATTCAAAAGAGGTGATGTGGAAGTTATAGAAGTTAGGTATATTATTTTTTGTTATTATTATGATTATACAAGTTTTATAGGTTCCCTATTACTATATGATTTTACTATAGATAAGATTTAAATAGAGGGTTTCACCCATAGTTTTGGTTGAATGGTTTCCTAAAGAATATGTGGGTTTTCTACTACTATTGATGAATTTATATTTATTTTTCCCCTTTTTATTTTTAGAAAAAATTTTTGAGTGGGTTCATAATAACCCATCCATGGTATTTTTTCCCACACATATTATTTATATGAAGATGATGTACAATTCAACAGTGAATTTAATAAATTTGGAGCAGATAGGGATAGAGATTAAGGGTACATGTTGGTTATAGAAATCGATTCTCGTTTCTAGAGCAGATACACCGTGGATTTTCCCTTTTCAATAATAAGAGGTATTTTTTATCTTAGGATGATGGGATCATTTATTTTTCTTAATTTGGGATCATTCATATGTTATATTATTTTTATTTTTTATTTTGTATTTCACACATGTTATGTTATAGTTTATTATTATATATAGTATTTATTTTTTATATTCTATTCATGATATATATGAATATGTGAATTTATTTAAGGACAAGGACTTCCATGTGTGTGATATACCTTTTTGGGGATATTCATTAGCCCCTTGACTATTAGATATGGAATTTGGGTGGCATAATCAGATTATCATCACCCTACACAGGGAACTAGAGGGTCAGGTCATGTCATAATAATATAAGAGTTGTTTTAATCCAAGGTATATATTTTAGAGTTAGTATTCTTGTGATGTTTGGTTACAAAACTTATGAAAATATTATTAAGGTGTCTTGAGATTGTTTTTAATAACATGTAATATAGTGATCATTGTGGATGGTAGACATATCATTTTACAAAGACTCTAATAATAACTAAACTATCTCAAAACTCTAAGAAACTAGTTTTGAGATATGGTGGGATGATACATTCATCTTCTATAATGTTAGATTTAAATTCATTCTCATGTATTTATTGAGTTATCTCACTAGATATTCTTTTATAAACTTGGGTTTATCTGGTAAAAATATTGAATGCCACCTATATACAACCATATCATATTAAAATTTATGGTTATGATGAAATTGTGCCAGTACATTAGCATATAAACACTAATTAGTTGAGGGGTTAGGTATCAATACAATCACATAATTTGGACTTATCTCTACCCCATGAGTAGAGGATATATACCCCATGAGTTATGCAAAGGGAAGAGACAATCATAGTGTAGATGTTATTCCATATAGAGAAACATGTTATTTCCCATAGATTAAGTTCACATAACAAGTTTCAAAACTAGATTCCTCCTAGGTTTTGAGGCTGGACGAATCCCCAAGAGGTAAATTATTGTTTAGAGTTAGGTGTTGGTTTTTAATTCACTTATTCTTCAAGGTGAATCTCGTAATTGGTGGACATTAATTAATCATAATTATGAAAAGGATACTCTATCTTGGTCAGTGTTTGAGTGCTTGTTTATGGAAGTTTATTATCTAAAGAAGATGAGGATAATATAGGTTTAGAATATTTTATACCTTCATTTTGTGGCATGACCATGTACCAATATACTCTACAGTTTTTTAGAACTCATGAGGTACTCCCAAGAAACGATTGATAAGTCATTAATTTTGGATCAGAAGTCCAAGCATTTAATTTTAGAGGGAGATTTAGGATGGGAACATGAACTTGGGTATACCCACCTATAATGGAGTTTTGGAGAATGAATTAATGATTGATAGTTTTTGGTGGATTCATAACATGAAACTAAAGAGGGTTTAGGTTTTAATTGAGAAATTTTTTTAGTGTTATCTATTAAACAATTAATTATGTTATATCACCACCAAATAAAATAACATTCTCAATACCTATATAGGGTACTAGAGATAGAGGGGTCACATATAAGGTCCAACTAATTGGAAGATAGAGCATGTTATGCATATGGTGGAATAGGAATCCTGGATAATGTGTGTCCCATGAGGTGGGAAGTGGAGGATAGTTAGAGAAACACTATTGATTGACCCCCCCCCCAATAGAGACAACATAGAGATCAAGGGCCTCCCCAAGGAAGATTGGATGCACTTTCTAAAGGCATTCAAAATAAGGGAGAAATTTGTGTAAGAGAATATAGGAGTTCATAAAGCATTCATCCGCTACCAAAACCACCACCTTAGTTGATCTATGTCCAGAATATAATTCTGCAGGTTAAGATAGAGTTCAGATACATGTTATGGAAGGCTTTGATCAGGTAGTGACCTATACAGTTCAAGGAGTTATTTTTGTCTTCTCTACTTTTTCATCCATACTCATAAATACAATCACGAGCCACTAATTTATTGATATATAATTTTTACAATAGCTAAATATTCTAGTAAAACTTCTAGTATGATCTCCTCAGCTAGATGCTCTCATTGGTGGTGATCACCCTCTCACTCACATATATTGTTTTGTGAGCTTACTCTAGTCAAATAGAGATATTAGGGGGATCTCATATTGGTATAGATGTGATCCTAGGACACCATCCTTAGTATGTAATTTTTTTCCACAATATAAGATTGGGAATAATTATATCATTTTAAAATAAAACTCCATTTAAAATATGGGTCATTATTCACCTTCACTTGTGAGTGGACTTTTAGAAAGATTATAAGTTCCAACCCTTATAAAGTTGTGATTGATTACACATAAATTAAAATCATTTTCCCTATGAATGGTGAATGTTGTGGAGGATAGTCTGACTAAAATAGTGATAGGGTATATAAAAATTTTCCAAGATTATGTTCTAGGGTTTACTTGTCATTGAGAGTTCAATCTTGTCACTAATTTTCACTTAGGGACCACACTGATTACATAATTTCATTATTGGATGCTATTGATGGAGATGAATGAGATTAAGGTGAAATTAAGAGACATTATAAAGTATTTTTTCACTTTACCAAGTGTTCCCCCTAATAATATTATTCATTATTCATTAATAAGTTGTGCAGGGGATTGGGGATTTATATTGACTGTCACTATCTAAATGATAGGGAAATAAAAAAACCATATTCACGGTTCAATGAAATATTTAAACATATGGGAGAATAAATGTGGGTTTTGAATATTGATATTAGTTTTAGATATCAATAACATCATGTTTGTGAGGTGGATGTCCTAAAAATAGTGTTATGTTTCATTACAATTAGTATGTGTTCCTAGTGATTCCATTCAGATAAACAAACACCCATGTATTGTTCATGGGACTAATAAAACATATATTTTAACCATTATAGAATCATTTTATACTGGTTTTCATGGATGAAATACTCATTTCTTCATGTATATAAGACAAACATGTCAAGAATTTGAGGATTATCTTGGTATTACCCAATGATGACCTGTTGTGTGGAAATATATCAAAGTGTAAGTTCTGTATTTGGGAGGTTTATATCATGAGTAATTTTAGTTTAAAGGGTGTTGGGGAAGTGAATATCATAAATTTTTTTAACCATGATGTCTTGGTAGTAACCCAATATAGTGTTTGAGGTATAAAATTTACTAGGTTTATTTGGATATAATTTAAGATTCATATAGAACCACTCTTTGATTTTCATACCCATTACTACTCTTACATGAAAGGGTTGTCCATTCATATATTTTTAGTCTTGATACAGTGATTTTGAAGTGCTTAAGCAGAGCTTGAACTGTGCTCTTTATTTTTGTATCGATCAATAGAAGTATTTATATATGAGGTATTATATGATGATTCTAGGATTAGTCTTGGGTTTGGACTAATTTCAAGGTAGTAATTCATCACTTATGGGTCCATGAAGTAGAGAACTCAAGAACAAAATTTTTCAACCCATGACTTTAAGCTTCCAATGGAAGAACTTTCCTACAAGATATAATGAATGTATCTTCTCAATGAATTATTTATGTTCTAAAAAATCAAAATATTATTAGGTATATCTTCCCTCACAGAAATCTCAACATGAGTTAGATTCTGTTTCTGGAGTTCCTATATGATTATAACAATGAGATAGTTTATTCTTCTAGGAAAGGAAATGTGGTGTCTACATATCAACTCATCTGGTGGTGTATGTATATTAATATATGGACTCAATATGGTTGGTTTTATTGTATTTGGAAGAAGTTATATATTTTTTATCAATAGAGATGTCCCCCATTCTTCTCTACTAGGTGAGGGAGGCACAAATTGGGGATATTGATTGTAATATTTTTCACAACATGATATTATCATGTAATGAACATGATGAATTTTTTGAAGGTGGTGAGAACAAAATACCATTTTATAATTTTTAGTTGGTTGAATATCCTAGTGTGACAAAGAGGAATCAGTATCTCAAAAACCAGTTTTGGTGGCCAAAAATAAGTTATAGTGTTGATGAGTTTATTTATCCGTGCCTTACCTTTAAATAGGTAAAATTTGGGAAATAGGTTTACTATAGTTTTATCCATTCTCTTGAGATTTTAAAGTATAAGTGGGATATTATATAAATAGATTTTGTGGATATACTTCCACACACAGATAAGGTACATGAAGTCTCCTAGGTGATCATTAACCAATAATAAAATTTATCTGACTTTCTTATAGTTTATGTATAGGAATTAATAGAGAGTTTTGGATTTCATTAAATTAGAAATATTGTCAGTTTTTATTGGGTCCCCTCAATAATACTCTATTAACATGATATATGGTTCATTTATTAGTAGTATAGGAGATTTTTTAAGGATTTTGGAACCTTTTGTGATTTAGGATAAAATTTTACTCTTATATATATAGCCAAACTAATAGGACCATTCATGTTTTTGAATATATGTTATAAAATTTTGTGTTGGGTTTTAGTAGGATATGGGATGATCACATACCATTATTGGTGTTTATTTACAATAATATCTACTACTCCACCATCGATATGATACCCTTTGAGGCCCAATATGGGAGACTCTAAAGGTCTCCCCTTTTTTGGATAGATATTAGTGAGACATTTCTTATGGGAATTAAGCCATTATGGTTGATGATAAACAAGGAGTAGGTGACCCAAGAGTAGTTAAATATAGATTATATTTAACAATGTAGATAAAGGATAAGGATCCATGGAGTTCTAATAGGGAGATCATGTGTTCATAAAGGACTCTTCACGTTGTGGTTTTACGAGGTTTTCATGGGGAAGAAAGTTATCTCTATAGTTTATCAACCCATTCCAAATGCTATACAGGTTAGGAGAGGTTTCTTAACTCTCATTATTACCCTCATCATGTGACAAGGTGCACACCATATTTAAAATGTCATAGTTAATGAGTTATGTGAACAATCCATCACATATTAACAACTGGGGTAAGCTAATAATCAGGGATGAGACCACCTTTATAGAGTAAGTAATTTCAACCAACGAATATTAGGAGAAAACCATTCATGGGAAAGTGATTAAATTGGTTCATGCCTTATAGAAACATATAAATATTCAAAATAGATTATGGGGGAGTAAGTATCAAATTCAAGATCATCACACTTACCTATTTTAGCAAGTTATTTTTTTGGATGAAAATATTTGAATGTGGGAATGATTTAGAAAGATAATTTTTTCATTAAATATTTTTTAAAAATTTTCATAATATTTATAAATGTGGTATCATGGATTAATCATTTTTAAAAGTTTCATAGGTATTTAAAAAATATTAAATATTTTAAAATATTATATTTACCTCACATGCATAGGAATAACTAATATCTCATTAATGGAAGCCTATATATAACTTTTGAAATGATGGTTTTGTCTGGAATATGATGATTTACCTAGGAGAGTTATCATTTTAATTTTAATTTCATAGGCCTCAAATCGAGATCTCTCAGGTTTTTAATTAATTCTTTGGTTATCTATCCCTAACCCTAATATTTATTTATAAATATGTTGTCAAATCCTCCTGATGGGTGAGGATCCATTGTTGGAAATTGTGAAACCCTAAGGATAAACTAGAAAATATTCACATTATATGAGAAGGTATCAATAATGTTTAATCAAGCACAAACCATTAAAGCTTCGATAAAATATCCATGGTGTGCGATTTTGGTTATTTTATATGGTTTCATTCTTCACGTAGTTTAATTATATTCTCTCATGTTTGGATTATTTAATCTCTCGTAATAATATCACAATTTCCATATTCAAATATTATTATTCTTGAATTTATATTTGATTTTTTTTTTCAATTGTGGGATATTCTTGTAACCTGAACTAGAAAGTTTATAATAAATGATGATGATTGTATCTAATTTTATAATCATCAATTTTTTGATTGAATTTAATTCAGAAGAGACGTTTGATAGATGGAATCACATGAAGAACCAAATACCCATTTTTATTTTCTTTTCATCTCCTTTATCCTTCACTCATGATGAATGAAAATCATTGACATTGATAGTGGATGATATTTTTAGAATGTTATGATAGATATTTTTATGGTGGGGTGACATGATGTCAAAAAGGAGTTTAGCTCAGTGGAGCTCATTAAAGATGATGATGATGTAGGTCATCATAGGAGGTAGTTTCATAACATGGGTGTTTATATAATTGATATAGTGGTTATAATAGGGGAATATACATTCCAAAAAGGAAATATGGTATCTCCTAGTGGTTTCAGGCATGGAAAATGAATAAATCATGATATAAGGTTTTGATTATAGTGAGAAACATGGAATAATAAACAGATATGTTCAGAGCCTTATTAGGGATGAGAACTGAACTACACAACTTTTAGTTCATTTGAGTACACACTATGTATCATTTACCTATGGTGAATATGGTTTTTGTTGAAGTTAACTATCATATGAAATGACACCATGTAAAACACACCATCTCTCACCCTTCATTGTTAGCTATGGGTTAAAATATAATTAGATAAAAAATGGTGTGAAACTATGGGTTACACTTTATGTATGGTAGTATACACAACCCAAGATGTGTTAGAGTACAGTCCCACCTAACCACTATCCCTACACTCTATGTAATGTAGTTTACACACTAGGTATTGGTAAATGAAATGTCTTGGACAACTAGGGTACATGACCAAGTAACTCATAAGTCCCATAAACCATGTAACCCATGAATTAAAAATATATAGTTCAACTTCACATGATCATATAATTACAATAAAATCAAAAATTATTTTTGAGGTGCACTCCCCATGTCCAAAAGAGTACATACCATGTACTGTGTAGCCTTTTTTCACAACTTCTCACCTGAGTACCAGAATCAGACAATTGAATAATCATTTCTAGGAATTTTTAAATATATAATGTCATGGAGAATCCTTCGTCGATGTAATATGAATTTTCTAATTTGTTTTTGAATTTTGGTTCTTTATATCTGTAGAGATAATGCGTATGTGTGAGAGAAGAATTTGAAAAAGTTACAGGGTTTGTAATCCTCATAGAGACACACTAATACTATGGTACTTGTCCTTTTTATACTTTTTAGAGTTGGTAACACCCTTTGTGATTGAGTGAAGGTCCTCCACATATATAGTTGGTACCCCCTTAGTTTTTCCACCTTCTAATCACTAAGTTTAAGTCCTCCATCGGGGTTGGTACTCCCTTGACCATCATGAAAACATCAAAAGGCATGGGTACCCTATTACAATTTTAGATAGGTGTTTTGGAAGTTATGGAAGATAGGTATTTTGAGTGATACTTATTTTACAATTATTTGAGTGTTATAGTTTCCCAATATATGAATGATCATTTTGAGGATGAGTTATAATGACATTGTTTCACCAATACTGTTGGTTAAGTTATTGACTATTTCATATCCTAGTTTTCTAATAGTTAATCTGAATTTTATTTAAATTCCCCATTTTTTGAGGAATAAATCTAATTATGATTTTAATCACCACTACATGAAAAATTTTTACCACATGATTTTTACCATGAAAATGAAACATAGTTTAGAGGTAACTACATTGGATGTGGACATGGAGTATCCCATTCATAGTGGGACTTAGTGGTGGTAATCATCGGTGTTCATGTCAGGATCTAGTGTGGCTGTGAGTTACCCTTTTTAGTTATTATCGGTATTTTTGTATATCATGATATTTGAATCATTTATTTTCCATTAATTTTGGATAGTGCATATTTTATATTGTTATGGTCCCTTAGCATGTGTTTCATGCATACTATGTTATAGTTTATTATTTTTAATACTATTGTATTATTACATTTTATTTAAAAGATACGTGGTTATTTTAAGGTTTTATTGGATAAGGCCTTCTAAGTGACTGATATTCCTTCTTTATTATATTTTCCAGACATTGGCCTATTGGAGGTGGGTTTTGGGTGGTACACGTAGCTTACTATGAATCTAGACAAAGTCCTAGTTGGTTTCATTGTATTTTTAGTACTTAATGACCCATACACAATTTTTTATATTTAACTATATATTATATATTACATTGTAATATTCATTACCTCTTCATATAAATAATCCTCTTGATCCATCTATTCAATCAAGAAGGATACTCGAAGCCCACCTTTAATAGGCAAGGTTTTGAAAACTAGCTTTAAGAAAAAAATAAACCAAATATTAAATAAATAAACCGTAATGAATATGTTAGTACAAGATCTTGTTAGGTAAGGGGTGAATCAATGGAAAAATTTTAAATAATTCTCTTAATCCAAAATATTGACCTTGTAAAGGTCCTCAATCCACATAGTATAATCTTATACCCTCACTTACATGTGTAGTAATACAAAGAAAGATTTCATCAAACCATATTTACAAGGTTTAATTGAAATTCCTACTCCTTTTCATGTTTATTATACCCTAAACATGAATTATTAACTATCTCCAATAATAATTTTCAAGAGAGATTCCATTGTTACCTCCACCACTTATATAGTCCAATGGAAGATAAAATGATTCTCAATAAAATATATATTAAAGAAACACCTTCAACATACTCATGATTTTCTCTTTACCCTTAGATATTAGTCCTCCACCATGAGTAGATGGATTAGATGGTCTATAAGTTTACTCCCTCATGATATTCAACATAAATTCTAGTTTCAATACTTCCTATATATCTGTAGTGATTTGGATCTTCCTCTGCCTCCATGAAAAATAGATTTTAAAAAAGTTCTCATACTTCTTCAATGTTGTGAAAATATAACACCTTCTTACTCCCAAATAATGATATACCAGGCTCTGAAAAATCTCAATGCTTTAATAGTATTCACAATCTCACTATATATACCTTCTATTCCTCATTTAACACACAAAAACACACATATTCTCAAAATATTATCTCAGTAATATTATACCCATATTTAGAGTATTTAAATTCAACAATTTTAGGATGGATTTGTGATATCCTTATTTAAATCCCCCAATAATATCCTAAATTTATTTATTCAAAATCATTTAAATCCATGTCAAAATATTTATTTAAATTTATTAATGTCTCAAGAAATTTTATTCTTTTAATTATACACAAAATCAGCTTCTTTGAACTATTTCAAGATCTTCACATTCATGGAATCACATGCCTTTACTATGAAGACCTCCATCTTATGATGTAGAAATAATCTCAACACTTTCTTCATTTATATAGACATCACAAATTCACTAAATCATAAAGACTTGTGTTGAAGCCTTTCACTCAAAATCATATGATCAGAAAATATTTCAGAGACTTATATTGAAGACTTAGATTCTAATCTAAAGACATATGACGAAGTCATATGTTCATGCTTCAAAGTCATACACTCAAGCCTTTTCCAACTATCATCCTCATCATAAATTTGTATATTTAAACCAAAGGATTACTCAAACATATTAATATCATGAATAATCATGCATAATATCAAATTTGAATAATAAACTACCTACTCGATTGAAAATCTTTTAGATTTAAAGCATCACATTCATCTTGAGGCTTTGATTCTCAATATCATAGATTATGGTCTAGTTGATAAATCATGATACGTGAATCTATGAATAACGTCACAAGAACTGTCTAATTATATTCCACCCAGTAGATCCACTAAAAATTCTATATTTATTAAACCTACAATAATGAACCAAGCATAACATACATATACATTACATAAAATTTGAATAATTCTTAAAACATTACAAAAATAGACTCCCAAAGATCATATTAATTTTTTTACTTTGGAAACATGGAACAAAAAAAATTTAAATCGGTGAAATATCTTCAATATTTCCCATAAATATTTCTTCCTTCAGTATTCATTCCTAAAAAACTATCTTCATAACCTAGGGAAGGAAAACATAACACTACTGGAATACTAACCTTTACCAACGGTTTGGAACCGTTGGTATAGGCCTCCAAACCGTTTGTATAGCCTATACCAATGGTTTGGAGAACCGTAGCCAAGTAAGCCGTTGCGATAGGTCTATACCAACGGTTTTCCAAAAACCGTTGGTATAGGTAATATGAAATCTATACCAACGGTAATGGAACCGTTGGTATATAAATTCCAAAAATAAAACATCCGCTTGGATTTGATCCCAGGACCCCTCGTTTATAATCGAACGACTTAACCACTAAGCTAACATCACTTTTGTAAACATAATTTCATAAATATATATATGTATTATTATAATTATTTAAAATTTTGATTTATATAATGTTCTCGGTCAGTGGATCTGGAAAAAAATTAAAGAACCTATCCCAACGGTTTTCAAAACCATTGGGATAGGTTCTGGTTGGGTGTAGTTTAGTTGGTCAAATGTTGGATTTTTTGATGCTTTTTCCCAACGGTTCACCAAAACCATTGGAAAGGGGCTCAAAACACAACCTTTTCCAACGGTTTTGGTGAACTATTGGGAAAGGTCACTCTTTCCCAACGGTTCATCAAAACCGTTGGGAAAGGGCCTAAAAACACACCCTTTCCCAACGGTTTTGGTGAACCGTTGGGAAAGAGTGACCTTTCCCAATGGTTCACCAAATCCTTTGGGAAAGGGTGTGTTTTTGAGGCCCTTTCCCAAAGGTTTTGGTGAACCCTTGGGAAATGGTAGCTATACCAACGGTTTTTACAAACCGTTGGTATAGAAGTGTTGGGAAAGATCATGTTTCCAGTAGAGTAAGAAATGGGTGATATCTAATTCTTTGTAAGGGTAAATAAAGGAAATGTGTAAGCATATCATGGAAAAAATGGTATAATAACATGATCATGATCATTAAATGATGATACCCTGCATATCAAAAATCATAAACATGAATTATGGAATAAATACTAGTAGTTCATAAGACAAAAATTTATAGGAAATAAAGAACATGATTCATGAAAGCATAATATAAGTATAACATATGGAATTGTAACATACACATAAGAATATAAAAATACTAGGTCAAGGTTTCCTACCAATACCATTGTAACATGTTAGGCTTGGGATAATCACCGATGTACATGCTTCAGTATTGGGATTCCCTCCCGTGTACTCTGTTATTTCAGGCTTGGGATGTCCTCCCATGCACCCTCTTATTTCGTGTCTAGTTCCCCTCCCATGCACCCTCTTTTTTTGGGCATGGGATTACATCTCGTGTACCCTATTTTTTGGGCTTGAGACGCCCTACCTTGTACCCTTTGATCTCATTAAAACTTTATCATTACCAAATGCATTAGTGGGAGATATAGGTTTTCCCATATCATAACAAAACATACATTCATGTGACACAAAATCAAAAACAATAATATCACAACCAATAAAATTAAATGGGTGTCATAAACATGAAATAATACCTTAAATTATGGAAAAAGAATCTGGTTTGATAATCATTTCATCAAAGAATAACCTATAAAAATAATTGGGTTTCATAGACACAGAACATATGAAAAGGATCAGGTTTCATAAACATCATGTAATCAATACATTAAATATTCAGATAAATAATTTCAATGAAACATTTAGATCATTTCTTCAAAAGGCATGAGTAACACTAATGGATTAAATCTTAGATGGGAAATAATATTGAAATATTTTTTAAATAAAATCATGGTGAAATTAACCGTTATCATTTGAAAAATTATTCATTAAATGTAAAACCTTTTGAGAATCATTTTCACAAAAATGAACTTGAATACTTATAAATCAAGAATTGAAAACATTTTTAAAGACCTTTTACTTTTAAAACTTATAGAGGAGCTTTAAAACCTTTTGAAAATAGATTTTCTTTGAAAAAAATATTAAATATAATTGAAAACTTTTTAAAACCATTTATTTTAAAATAATTTTAAAAAAAATTCTTAAAAATTATCCTCTTAAACATTAAAAGTAAGCTTTAAATAAATTATGTCGGGTAAATTCATACATGCCTTATATGGTTAAAAAACATTCTTTTTTCTTGGTAAAAAGGATAGAAAAAAGAATTATCTTAAAAGAGACAAAAAGTTTCCTTTGAAAAAATTTGTAAAATAAAAATAGGGTAAAAATTTATTATAATTTTCATATGATAGTATTATAATAATATTGGAATCCATTTTTGGAAATCATGGTTTTGAAGAAGCATATATTTCTGACTGAAGAAAGATTCATGATCATATTTTCTTAAAAAAACTTTCTTAATTATCATAAGTACCAAAGAGTGAAAATATGGTACTAATACATCAATAATAAGAATAGGAGAAGAAAATTCATGAGTTTTCTTGAAATATGGATCATATTATTTCATTAATAAAAGGGTGATCATAAACAATCTCGATAAATAGTGAGACTGTTTCAATAAACCCTTACCACATGGTAACATTGAATCATACTCTCTATGTAGAAAAATAAAATTACATCGATATTTAAAATATCATGAAAATAATTAGATTCATGTTATAAAATTTTAATGTTATTTTATACACAACATATAAAAATATTGGTGAATAACATGGTATGTGTCCTAAAGAGGAAAAATAAAGACAAAATTACTTTACTGATTTGGTAACTTTTGAAACATAAACCCCATGAAAAAAGATCATAAAATGGTTATTTAAATATAAATATATTTAAGTATAATAGCCATATAATACATTCATGGTCAGTATATACACCACACAAAATAAGTTAGTGGTGAATATGGCATATATCAAACAGAAATAAAGAGTGAGATGAAATTCATTTACCTTGTGTCTTTACTCTCATCGTACTCATTCAAACCTCTAGTATAATAAATTTAGGTTTATTATAAATATTTTAATGAATAATATTCTTATATCTAGAACCATATATTGTTTTATTATGACTTTATATTATCTGTTGTCTCCAATTTCATGTTAAGGTTATGCTCCAGGTAATATTCACTTTGTATTTCACTTGTGTCTTCATTTGTTATATCTTTGGTCCTTATAATTATATAATGATTTAAATAATTTAAAACATTATAAAAATATCAAGTTTATTAATTATATTTTTATGATAATAATATATATAATATAGAAGTGTAAAATGGAATACACCGTTCATAGAGACGGTAGGCCGTATGTACAAATGAATGTTGTTTCCATTTTATTTTCATGTTGAAAGGAAGAGAGTAAATGAAATATATGTATATAATATAATTATAGTATTATTATTATTTCATATATATAATAACATTTCACTAAAACTAACCTAAATATATTCAATGTACTGTGTGAATGAATCATGCTGCTTTGTGGGAGCGGATGTCCACCTTCCTCAAAAGAAATTTTCATATTTACACAACATGAAAAGCATAAGGGTATGTTATAAATATAAATTAAATATGAAAAGAAGACATTATAAGTATCATATATTTAATATATAAATATATTTTCCATCATAATTTCAACCATGAGAGGCGGTAAATGAAAAATTAACAATCGTCATTTCGTGAGGCGGTTGTTCGCCATACACATAAATAATATGTTCATTACCCATTATATGGAAGTGTTTATAAGTGTAGGTTGAACACATAACATAACCAAATATCATTATATTGAGGATACCGGTGTTTTTTTATAATAATGAAGTAATCATGGTGGGGGGAATGGGTAATGAAAATAAGATAAAGGAGTTTAAGGGAGGATGTTACCTCTTCTTTGGGTAACTCCTTTTAATTTTCCCCAAAGGACTTCCATGGAATTCATTATGAAAAAAAGAAGTATTAAAAGATGAAATTAGGAATTTTATTGATCTATTTGGGAAGATGCTGTATGAAATTAAGTTGCTTTAGATGTGTGTGTAAGTGGGAGGATTTGAGGCCTTTTATATTAGAGTAGTGGCACTCTTGTAATATATTAGAAAAGGGAAACCCCACCCATGTTTATTTATTGAAAGTGTATCTAATAATGTTAAAATGTCTATACAAGGGAGAATAGGGACGAAATATGTCCATTAAATGGATTTTGGAGAAGTTTTTAGGTCATATTAGGCTTTATGATTGGGTTTTAGTCCCTTGTTAAGCTTAATTTAACATTAATTGTTGTAATTAATTTTAATTATCTTCAGTAATATTTTTTGTCAAAAACTAATTTGATATTATTATAAATTATTAATTAATATTATTAAACATATGGAATCTATTTTTCCAATTTTTAATCAATTAATTGGAAGAAATTAATTTAAATTTAATCTCATAGACGGGACGATTAAGAGACGTTTTAAAGTAAAAAAACATTCAAAAGTTTTCTATGTTTTTATAACCAATTTCAATGTAAAATTGATTCCAGTAAACTAAATTGGATAAATTGAAAAACAAATATCTAATTAAACTGTAAAATAAATTATAAATATAATTTATCCTTATAAATAAATTATATGGAAAGTAGTTTTGAGTTAAATTTGATTAATTTTCACAATTCATTAAAAAATAAAACTTCATAGAAAAATACCTAATTTTTATACCTAAATTTAAAAAATGAAGTTTATTTTGACATAGAAAATTTATAAAAGTTCCAAAATTTTTATTTAATATAGGTCCTCCATTAAATGACGATAAAAGTACCTTAATAAAAAATATATGTTTTTATGTGTAAAATTGGGTTTGTTATTATCTTAGGCTAATTGAATCTACTAGATGAATATAAAAATTATTTAATTGAATTTATAGCATATAGATTTAATTAATATCATTCACTGGTATTAATTAATTTAACTTATTATGTTAAAGGGACTTTTTTATATGAAAATTTTCTTTTATAAAATCATTTCATTTATATTAATTTGGTTTCAATGTTCTTTTTTAATTAATAGGTAACCAAAGACTTAAACAATATGTTAGTTAATACTATAATCTTAAATTTAATGGTTATATTATATATTATTAAATAATAATATTTTAATAATGAATTATTGTTTGGTAACACTAATTCTTGGTGTTATGCAAGCCATCGAGGAAAGTCAGTAATGCAAGTCACGTTAGCTAACATCGATGTTCTGTATAGATAAAGCTAAAATTTAGGTTGTCTTTAGTGCATGATTCACATGATGTGTCATATAACGCAATCCAAAAATAGTTCTTTAATATAAAATAAACTAGCTTCAATGTAGTGTGAAATGAAAAATATCAAAAAGATTAAATAAATTAGGAAAAAATAATTCAAAAATATCAGGGTGTCACATTATACCCCCCATAAATTTAATTTCACCCTCGAAATTCATCTATGTTATAAAAGGTTTAATAAATGAAATTTACTTTTATAGAAACTTCCATTATAAATAAGAAAAATAATACTTGATTTTATAAAAATAATGAAACATCACAGGTACAAAAAGCATCACATAACTAGGTTTTGATATAGGAGAACATGGGTGGGAAGTGAAAACAAAGACATGGAAGAGAAATATAACTATCAAGTTATGAAGGATATTGATTGTGAACCTGGCCAGGAGAAAGGTAACAATCATAGAGCCATAAATCTGTGATGACCTAAGGGACCATTTGATTCCTTGGAAAAGATGGTTCTAGTATAACCTTTTTAGTTTCATGATCATTTCCTTTGGATTGACTAATTTTCATGAGAATATATACTTACTTGATTTAGTACAATATCATCCTTTATTGTGCCTCGATCAACTTCAACTTAATCTCTTATTTCTAGAAATGAACGTTGATTTTTCATTACTGAAGCATTAATAGATCATGAGACCCATAAATATGATGATTGGTCAATCCATCAATCTTTTTCACAATAAAAGTTTAACACATGTTATAAAATATAACTACTACAAAACATGCCTTTAATAACAATGGGATTTATTGACAATAGAAAAATGCATTGAAAATTTCCATCTCTATTAGCACTAAAATAAGCACAGATAAAGGGAGCCCTTTATCAGTGCTAAAAAGGAGTTGATAAAGGGAACCCTTTATCATCCATTTTTTAGCACTCATAAAAGCTAACCTTTATCCGTGCTTTATTTATGAATTGAAAAAGGTTAACCTTTATGGGTGCATTATTTTTAGTGCTAATAATTGTCCAGAATAAAATTAAGTAATTAAACAAATAGAAATAAAAAATTAACAATTACATTAATTAAATAATTCTTGTTAAAAATTAGTAAATTGAATATACATATATATAAATTTTAAAATGTAATAAATATTATTTATTAAATATATATGTGTGTAAAATGAATAAAATGAAATAATTAAAAGAAATAAAAATTTAAAATGGGTGAATTAAGAAAAATAAATAACTTTATATTATTTACAAAATTATTGATAAAAATGATAAAATTTAATATACATATATATAAATTATAAAAAATAATAAATAGTATAGATTAAATATAGATATATAAAATGAATAAATTGTAATAATTAAACAAAAAATAAAAAATGAACAAATTTCAAAATTATTTAAAAATTTATTAATGAAACAGTTATTAATAAAAATGAATAATTATAATATATATATAAATATAAATAGTAATAAATAATACATATTAAATATAAATATATAGAAAATGAATAAAATGTTAATTAAAAACATATTAATGTCTTATTTATTTTTAATGTTGTTTGACTTTTCAATTAAATATATAACGAACGTCGTTTGTAAAATTTATTTCACATATATATATATATAATGAATTTATATACATATATATATATATACAAAACTCACAAAAATATATTTATACAACATATAAAAACACATAAACCTAATATTTAGGTAATTTATTCAAATTTTAGTATATTTTAGAATTTCATTATAACATGATACATTTAATATATTATGTTTCGAATCAGTTAATTTTGTTTATTTATTTTTAATACTATTAATGATAGGGTATTCATTTTTTGATATTTTTTATTTTGTTTTTCTATTTAATCATTTTCTATTATTTATTTGTATATATTTATTTACTATGTTTTAGTATTCTCAATATTTATTGATATTTAATTTGATATATATATATATATTTTTTATTAATTTATATTTAATTAATAAAATTTATACATGTTTTAAATATTTTTAAATTTTACTCATTTTGAATTATTCAATTTCACTCATTCTGAAAATGCATGTATTTAAGATTATATATCCCCTCATAATGTTAAAAATATATTTTTAAATAAATATTTATAAATAAATATATTTATAAATGTATATTTACTATATTTATAAATTTATAAATTTATAATTATTATAAAAAAATTATTGTTATTTTTGAAATTATTATTTAGATATTTAGAAATAAATAAGTATTTATATAATTATAAATAATTAATTATATACATTTAAATAATTATAATATTAAAAAAATATTTAAATAATTATAATTATAAATTCTTTATGAACGCTAATGTTTTAGCACTGTTAAAATGAATATTTATCAACACTTTTTTAGCACTCATAATGATAAATATTTTTCAGCAATAAAAAAGTGTTGTTAAAATAAATCATTATCATTGCTAAAAAATTCGAACTGATAAAGATTTATTTTATCATCACTGATAAACCTCGAGCTTTATCAGCACTAAAAAAGTGACGATAAATATTGTTTTATCTGCATTTATCAATTTAGCACTGATAAAAGGGATCATTGTCAACACTTTTTTGAAAGCACTGTTAAAAGTGTCCATGTTCTATTTAAAAGAACCATAATCATGACTAAGTGACTTGTGATTATCACACTCTCATAGAACTCATATCCTTTCTATAAGAATCCTCTACATTCTCTTAGATGAATCAAGACTAGAATCTAATGTATGTCAGTTTCTATGTGTTCTCTATTTTCTGTTTTATTTTTTGGGTTCTTCGTTTTTCATTTTTTCACTTTTCTTAACAATGATGAACCCTAAATCTCATCTCCTCACCACTAAAATACAACAAACGGTTTTATTTAATATTTTTCCTCTATATAAAATGGTTTTTAATAATGATATGGATATTTTCATAGGGTAAGGTTAGTCAACATATTTGTATGTGACTATATGGAAAAATAAAATAGGTTTTTTACCGCACGCTACTACAAAGGTAATGCTAGCATTATAGTATGATCCAATTCAGTTTAGTCAAAATTTTAAGAGGTTAACCCATTTTTCAAACAAGTAATTTATATTCCTCAGCATTAATATAAGAATTTAGTTATCAAGAAGTGTGTCTGAGGTGAGGTGATGACCTGAATTAGGAACTTTTTGGGTTTAATAAGTAAAAAATGTTACAAAATAGAATTAGAATAAAATAGGGATATTAGTATTGATTATATCAAAAAGAAAAAACATTAAAAATATAATAAGTAATACATAAATATGTCTGGATAGCATAATTTTGTTTGATTCTCGAGCTACCATATGAATTCTAGGTTGTTTTTTGTTTATTTTTTCCTTGACATATCTTCTCGAGTCTCAGGCCTCTAGAAGTTGATATGTAGGAATCAGTAAGAATATATGAAGTGTCATTTTATTATGTGTCATTAATTAATTTTTTTCCTAGAATCAATTATAAATTTATATTAATAGAAACATTAATAACAAAAAAATAATGTATTCTTATTTAATTATTAGTGATTATTAAGTTTATATAACTAATTAGTTGGTTGAGTTTATGGAGAAACCCCCTTTATCTATACAATTAGATATTTATTTCATACATATATTTAAAATAATGATTCTAAAATCTTTTAAATTATATTTAATGTCTCAAAAGACTTATTAAAAATAAATTGAACGATAGAGAGGGGTAGTGGTTCACATTTAATATAGATTATTTTATGCATATTTCAGAAAGATGATAGTTTTTTGGAAGGGAAAAATTACATGAATCTATACAGTAATATTGAATATATCACCACTATGACCCATAGATCTCTAAAGGAAGGATACAATGAACATCCTTTGTATTATAGACCTTATATTGTTCATAATTTTGTCTTGTTAATTGTAGATCTACATCTAACTATGTGGTATAATTTTTAATGATGGGAATATTTATTATTTATGGTTCATCTATGATTTTATGGTACTATATCATCATAATAAATTTAAGATTGCATTTAATAGATTCATTTAATTTATAATAGTAAAAAAATATAGACCACTACAGAGAATAAGTTGAAATATTATTTCTTTAAAGGGATGTATATTATTGGGGGGATCTTATGGTGGATTAAAATAATATCCAAAATTGGAAGGTGAGGAAACCTTGAGTAGACCGAAGTGATGCTGAATATAGGTGGGGTGATATTCATTTCTTTAAGACCATTAGAGTGCAGGTATTTTAATTCCTATTTAAGTGTGGATAATTTTTGAGTTATTTTATTAGTGTAAGTTCTTAGGACAATTTAATCCTTACTGCCTCTTTGATGTGAAGCATTTATGTCAATGTGGTCAGTCGAGGAACTAACAATGGTCCTTTTGAGATATTCTTTCTAGTTAGGGTCATTAGATATGTCTGGTAGATTATTTATGGCTGAGTAGTATAGGGTTGAATCTAGACATGGTTCTTCTATAATTATAGGTACAATACTAGTATATTATACTATTGTTGAAGGTCCTAGGTTTATAATCTTCCTATTATTTATTTATGGTTATCTTATATTTCTTCTAGGATTTGGATTATAACTTATTCATAATGTTATTAACCTGAATATTCTCTATAAGTAAACATATCTAAAAGAGTAATCAGTGTCAATTTTATACAATAGTGGTAGGAACAAGTGGGTATATCTTCCTAAATTGAAAGTGAATGTTTCTTAAAAGTTGATGAGTACTGATACACCTACATAATATGGATGTAAAATGTGGTATATTTTTTAATTAAGATATTATAATGGATATATACAGTCATTTTAAATATTTTTATATCATTATTATGAGCTATTTCAATTTTCTTTTTCCTATGGACCAGTTCATTCAGCTTAAAGCTCATGTTGATTATCATAAAAAGACATGTTCCATTATCCTCTAAGACTGGTGATTGGCATAAATTTATTAGATAATGGGAATTCAATGTAGATTATTTGGGATCATATTTGGTGTAGGATGGGTTTATTACAATAAAAATGAATAGTATGATGCTTCTAGTTGTTAAAAATGAAAAGAAAAATGTTCTACCTTTAGTAGTTGATCATTTTTAGTCCATGTTCCTTGATATTTTTCTTAGATAACTTTCCAGAGAGAGGTGGAAATTCTTATCAATCTATTGGATAAAAGAGTTCTAATTTCAATTTAATCTTCTCAAATTTCTAAAACTAAGTTTTTATAGATAAAAATATAGTAGGCATATATTGAGTAAAATGGATTCATTGAACTCGTATCTCACCATGGGGAGGTATATTCCTATTTACTAGGAATAATGATGAATTTATACATTTATACATGGATAATTGAATTTGATCAGTTGAAGTGTATAAAATTATTTTCAAACATAAAATTATTCTATGGGGATAACAAACTCTCAGTCAGGCCTGAGCATGTTTTGAAGATGATATGGTCATATTAGTACATAATAATACTTTCTTGGTTTGAAAATGATCAAAAAAATGTTCATTTTGATCGATGTGGAATTGAATATTTCGTTCTATTCTTGTGTTTCTAGATCCCAGTGCATAATCCCTTTCAAGGATCCACATGGGATCCACAGTCTCTAAACATCATGAGAACCCAAATCTCTCTCTCTCTCTCTTTCACTTACCAATACGTACACATTTCCACCCCTACCATGTAAACTCATTCCAACTTCCTACGAGACCACTAAAAACAGAATCTCTATCCTCTATAGTGATAAAAGAATAAAAACCATAATAGTCGTAAGCAACAAAAATAAATTTTCATAAAAAATCTCCAAGGATTTCCCAAATAAGGTTTTGTAAATAAGTATTAATTTGGTAAGACAGATATACAATAAAATACACTCAATTCATAAAATTCCACAATTTCATGCATCTTGCATGAAATGTTTTACTATCTTGAACACATATATAATACTTCAATACTGCAGTTCAACTAACCTTCACTAACTTTATTTAATCTGTCCCAAAATGTTTTATTGCCTTATCTTGATGATGGATTAGACTCCATATTTTGAACTATAATTCCTACCATAATTTTGGTTCCAATGTTCCTTGATAACATACCTCCCTCTCAGATTTTATTCATTAATCTTAGGTCAAACCCACACACGATTCCACCTGTATGGTTCAAAGTACGCATATCCAGGTTTAAATTACATTTTAGGAAAAAAATAAATGGCATACTCAAAACTAAGGAAACAAATTTTGATTGTTTTGATACTTTATAAAAAAGATCCATAAGTCATTTAGTATGTGTAGGATTCAGCAACACTTCAATCTGACACCTGGTGTGATCGGTATTACTCCATGTTCCTATTTTTATTCAAAATTGACATTAATTTTAGTGAGAAAAACATATAACATACTCAAAACTGAGAAAAATAATTCTGATTTTGGTGATACTTTATAAAAATGGTCCATATGTCATTTTTGATGTGTAGAAATTAGATGAACCTCAATCTGATGCATGGTGTGACTGATATGACTCTAAGTGTCCGTTATTAGTTTAAAATTGACATTTTAATACAAAAAATGTTTCACTCACTAAAAAAATAAGAAAACACACTCATATTGTATTGATAATTTAGTAAAATTATTCATAATTATTTTGTGATGTGTATGGAATATTATCATGTAAAACCCACACATGATTCCACCTATATGGATCAATTTTCATTTTTCCAGTTTAAAATGACATTTTAATAGAAAACACAAGTGATGTACTAAAAACCAAAGAAACACATTTATATTGTTTATATAATTTAGGATAATTATACATAAGTCATTTTGGTCTTTTAGGAATCCTCATCACCTAAATTGGATGCATGTTGTGACTATTTTGAAAACAAGTGCATTTTTTATTAAAATCTGATATTAATTTTATTGAGAAAAAAACAACTGACATACTCAAAACTGAGAAAATTAATTAATATTGTTTTCATACTTTATAAAATCAATAAATAAGTCATTTTTGATGTGTAATAACCATTCTTACCTCAATCTAATGCATTGGGTGACCAGTATGACTCCAAATGCATCTTTTTATTCAAAACAGACATTAATTTCAATTAAAAAAACAACTAACAAACACAAAACTGAGAAAAAAATCATATTTTTTGGTACATTAGGAAAATGATCCATAAGTCAATTTTGACATGTAAGACTCATTTATACCTCAATTTAACTAACAGTGTGAATGGTTTGACTACAAGTGCACCTTATTTTTCAAAATTGACATTAATTTAAGTAAAAACACTACTATAATAATTTATAAATGTGTTTTTTCTTGTATTTGTGTTATAAATTTTATTTAATATAAATTCAGTATTTTAATCTTATTTTTTTAATTTTTGTTTCACTTTCTGATGGTGTAGTGTGTTGTTATAGTTTACGGGATTCCCTATTTCTGTTGCTATAGTGTGTTGTAGCATTGCACTATAGTATTCCCCTTTATCAGTGCTACTAAATGCATTGATAAAGGATTCCTTTTTGATCACTTATAAAAGAGATGATAAATATCCATTTATTGGTGCTTTTAAAAGAACTGATAAAGGCTCTCTTTATCATCTCTACATAAAAATGATGACAAATGGTGTCTTTTATCCACACATTTAAAAGCACTGATAAAATGATGCTTTATTAGTGCTTTTAATTGTGCTGATAATGCTACCATTTGTTACCATTTTTCTTGCACTAATAAAATCGTTGCCCTTTGAACCACACTGAGGAAGTCAACTCTTTTCTAGTGCTGATAGAGGCCTATTCTAGCACTATTAAAGGCATATTTCTTTGTAATGTATATCATAACTCCACATATGGTGAGATAATAATTTAATCATATCGACTTCATCCAAAATTTAGCTACAACATTCCATTAATAGTTAACCTTATAACACTCATGAAATATTAAAATCTAATTATTTAAAATGAATGACACAGAATCATATTAACATTGATCTCCCATATATTACAACATTTCTCCTGGTATTCATATTCCAAACATGTGAATACCCACATCATATATTCCCTTGAAGCATTTTAATAACCTGAATTACCATAAATCCTTTGGTAAAAAATGAATTATTCAATATTCCAATGATTATTGGATATATTTTTATATCCATGAAGTTTTAAACTTCATATTTGATGATATAGAACTCTTTTTTAAAAATCAGTTCTAGATATAGGGTAATATGTAACATACAGTTTACTTATTCATATCTAATATACATTTTTACAAATATAATTATATCAATGATAAGAATTAATTAGTGGTTAAATTCCATTAATTAAAATACCACATTACCATGAAATCACCCTTCAAAATAGCCTTTTCAATCCTTAATGAAAACATATACTAAAAATAATTATATATTTCATGATTCATATAACATAATCTTTGAATTCCAAAACCTAAAATACTTCATTCATCCAACTATATATATAAACATTTACTCATGATACCTTAAATTATTCCTTAATTCCTCTTTCCTAGAACATGAAATATGAATCATGTATTGTGGTTCCTCGACCCCAATATTATCATTATTCTTATTTTTAATAGAAAAAATACTAGAAGAACATCACATACCTTTCACATTTTGTTTATGGTATCTTTATCTTCAAAAGTTTAACCAATACTCATTCCACCTTTATGACTCTATTTATGAGATTTCCACTTGGGAAAGCAATAATCATAATTCCCATAATTTCCAATTTTTAAACCTTCAATTTTAACTGTTTTCCTTGTATTTCTACCCATTGAATAAAATAAGAAAGAATATGGTGATAAATACGTATCATAAAAGAAAACCTCGTAATCTTGAAAAATTACTTATAGGATTTGTAAATCATGACACACAATTTTTAATCAACAACACCTTAGGTTTATCATATTTATCCATAGACAACTTTAATTTACATCCTTTATTATGATTCATGAAGAATTTGTGAATTTATAAAGAATATCCCCGAGTGTATCATACCAGGTGTGAAGCAAGGCCCAATGTCATGTACTAGATTTCCAAAAGTCAGGCCTGGGACATCTTGTTAGAGTTTTTACCCCTAGGTGAATCTGTGCTAGAGCCACATCCACTTATAGTATCTAGACATGGATGTATTTGTAGAAAACAAATTAGTCTATCCATTACAAAAAATCCAATATATTTTCCTAAATGTTATCTTTTCTTTAATGACATCTGTATGCATATCCTTAGAAATATGCCTAGAGATCTCAATCATGTTTTATCATCCTAGTTCCCAAAGGTTGACCAAACCTTCACTTTGATACCAACTATAATGAAACAGACTTAATAGATATAGAAATCTCATAACATTTGTAAAATACATAAAATATTAAAAAAGAGACTCCCAAAGACCATATTAGTTTGGGGCATTTGGAAACATGAAACAAAAATCCTCTAAATCAGTGAAATGTCTTCAATGTTTCAAAAAATATCTCCCCTTAGTATTTCTACTTAATTTTTTTTTCAGAACCTGGGGAAGGGAAACATAAGAAAGTGGTGATATCAAATGATCAATTAGGGTAAGTAATGGAAAAATGTAAGAATATGATGAACATAAGGGTATGAGAAAGTGATAATGATCATTAGAAGATCATACCATGCAAATCAAAAATTATAAACCGGAATCATGTTTTAAATACTAGAAGTTCATACAACATGAATCATAAGGAAATAAAGATTTTTAGCCATGAAAGAATAATATAATAATAAGTCATGGACACTTAATTTGAGACTGAGAGAGGTTTCTAAGAGGCGTGTTCTCCCAATATCTAGTATATAAGGTTTCTTATGGTATTATTCTCCCCTTCCCCCTCCAGACTAGTTTTTATTGTGGATGTTGTGCTTGTTTTCGGTCGGCGTCATCACGTCTCTGAGAGCCGGATCAGTGTCATTCGCTTCCATTGGTCGATGATGAATCTCGGTGTGGATTTGAAGTTGGTTTGGGGTTCTTTAGACATCGGAAGAGCAGCCAGGGTCGGCGCGACCATCTTGGCAGAATGACGGTGCTCAGCCCGATGTAGATCTCTATTCCATTGATGAAGTGGCTCGGTGAGAAGTTGGGCCAGTTTTCTATTACTCATTCGGTGCAATCAGGTGTGACTATGAAGTTGGGTTGGTGTTCTAGACTCTTTGAGCTTTATTGGAGCGTCCTGGGTTTCTTGGCTTATTTGGCACAACCAAGTTCGTGTTTTCAGTTTGAACTGCAGTGTTTTGGAGGGGGAGGTCTAGTTTGCGGATTCTGTGGGTATTATAGGTTTTAATTCTAGTTATGTTGTGATTTGTTTATTATTATTGGATATGGTTTTGGTGTTCTGATTCGACCACATTGCTTCTTATCTTGACATCCCTACTACTCATTATTGTTAGGTTTTGGATCTTGAGAAGGGTGCATCCATGGTTTTAATCATAGCAGACTCAAGCCCAGAGTTGCACTTCTGTTTCATGACAACATGGATTACCTCATTGGTGGTGCTCCCTTGGCGTGGAGTTGGGCCACCCAATCCTAGGTGACTATGGGTTGATCTCGCACCCTTTGGTTTTTCATTCAGTATTATGTAACTACAGTGATAGGGGTGTTTGAGGAGGGTGGAAGAGTTGGTCCAGAATGATCGTTGATGCAGTCATTTTGACTGGTATTTTTCTAAGGGTGAAAGATTTATTTTCTGAGTTCTATTAGTATAGTGATGCACTCAGACTTGACTCATGGATCTGGCCTCAAATGAGTTTCCCGAGATACCCTTCATCATTGTAGTACTTTTCAGATTTAGATGTTTGAGAGGTTATGACGTCAGCCATTGGATCGCGCATGTTCTTTGACACAGGACACTTGCCAGCTATTCATATTTTCAATTATAGGGTTCTTTTTCATGTTCATATGCTGGGAAGGGGTAGCTCCATGTATCAGTTTGGTTTGTCTAGTTAAATCTTTGGGACATGTTTTGTCTTTAGTCAATGATATCTGTACAGTTCCCCCTTATTCCCTTAAAAGGGGGGTTCTGTTTTAAATAATATAAAAAATTGAAGGCCTCTCGACCATTGTATGGAATAATAAGACATTGAATTTTGGTAGACACATAATAATATAAAAAACCTATGTCAAGGATTCCTTCCAAGTCCTTTGTAACATGTTAGGCTCTTGATAATCACTGATGTACCTACTATGGGCTTCAGATGCCCTTCTATATACCCTGTTATTTCAGGATTGTGATGTCCTTCAGTGTGCCCTCTTTTTTTGAAAATTGGATGTCCCCCCGTGTACCCTCTTGTTTCAGGCATGGGATGTCCTCCTTTGTACCATCTTGTTTCGGGCATGGGATTCCCTATTTTTTACCCTTGTATCTCATCAAAAATTTATCATTACCCAAATAAATGGAAGGAGATATAGGTCCCACCAATATCATAATTAAATCATACATACATGTTCCACATAACCATAAAAAATAATATCATAACCCATGAAATGAAATGGGTTTCAAAAACATGAAATCACACCTTAACCCGTGGAAAAAGAAATAGGTCTCGTAATAATTTCATTAAATAATAACACATGAAAATAAGTAATTTTCATAGACATATAACCCATGAAAAGAAGTGGGTTTCAAAAAAATCATGTCATCAATACATAAACCATTAAGAAAAGAATATGAATGGAACCTTTAGATCATTTCCTAAAAAGGCATGATTAACACTAATGGATTTCATCTTAGATATGAAATAATTTTGAATGATATTATAAAAACACTTCCTGAGGAAATTATCCTTTCTCTTTTGAAAAATACTTTTAAAATTTTAAACATTTTGAAAATAATTTTCACCAAAATAAACATGAAAACATATAAAGTAAGAAATGAAAACATTTTGAAATCATTTTTCCTTAGAAAACATTTAGAGGAGATTAAAAACCTTTGAAAATCTATTTTTCCTTAAAATCTTATAAAAGAATTTTGAAAAACATTTTAAAACAATTTACATGAAAATTTATTTTAAAAACATTTTATTAGAAATTAATCTATTAAAACAATCAAAGGAATCTTCAAAGAAATGATTGCAAGTAAATTTGTACATGACGTATGAGGTAAAAAGAACATTCATTTTGCACTGTAAAAAGGTTAGAAAAAATCATTTTTCAGAATGAGAGAAGAAGATTCTTTTGAATAAATTATTAAAAGACAAAAAATAGTAAATATTTATCTTAATGATCATAAGATATTTTTATAATATTCTTATAATCCCTTTTTTTAAATCATTTTTTTTACAAAACACATATTTCTAATCGAAGATAGAGGTAAAAATGTATTTTCTAAAAAATACTAATTATCTTATCTACCAATGATTGGAAAAAATGGAAATAATACTTGAATAAATCGAGAATAACCAGAGATGAATAAAAATCTTTAGTTTTATTGAAATAGTGATCATACTATTTTTTTAAATAAATAATGATCATGAACAATCTCAATAAATGGTGAGATCATTTCAATAAACCCTTACCACATTGTAACTTTGAATCATACTCCCCATGCAAGAAAATGAAATTAAATGGATCTTTAAAATATCATAAAAGTAAGGGTATTCATTTTAAAACTTTTTAAATGGATTTTTATACACCTCATATAAAAATATAGGTGTATAACATGGAATGTGTATCAAAGAAGGGAAATTGAGACAAAATTACTTTACTAATTTTGAAACATGTTAAACATAAACCCCATGATAGAAAGATAATAAAATGTTTATTTAAATACCTATATATTTAATTAAAAGAGGAATATGATACATTATTGGGAATTATACACCAAACAAAATATGTGAGCGGTAAATGAGGCATGTATCTCACAAAGATAATGAATGAGATGAAATTTCCTTACCTTGTGTCCTGACTCTCATCTTACTCTTTCAAACCTCCTGTATAATTAATTTAAATTTAATATAAATTTTTTATAGAATTATATTCTTATATATAATACCATATATGATTTTATTATGACTTTATATTACCCACTTGTTAACAATTTCATGTTAAGGTTATGCTTTAGGTAATATTAATTTTGTTTTTCGCTTGTTTCTTAACTAGTTATATCATTGGTCCTTATAATTATGTAATTATTTCTATAATTTATACCATAACAAAATATCATTTATATTCCTTATATTTTTATTATACTAATCTATAATGTATAGAAGTATGAAATATAATACACCATTCATGGAGACGGTAGGTCGTACATATGCATGAACGATGTTTTCGTTTTATTATCGTATTGAAAGAAAGAGCATACGTGAAATATATGTATATATATAAATAATATAATTATAGTATACTTATTATGTTATATACACCAGATAGGTTCAAAAACATTTCCTTAATACATTCCATGTAGTGTTTGAATGAATCGCATCGCTTTGAGGGGTGGTAGTCTACAATTCCTCAAATGAAATTATCATGTATTCACAAGAAGGAAAGTATAAGAGTATGTTCTAAATAAAAAATAAATAAGCATAATGAACAATAATTATTTCGTGAGGTGGTAGTTCAGCATATATATAAATAGTCTGTTCGTTGCCCATTAGATAGATGTTTGTGTAAGTGTAGGTTGAAACATTATCATAATAACAATTCAGTATATTTATTATTTTGGAGTTTTTTATAATAATTATATAAGTATATTGGAGGGGATGATTAATGAAAATAAAATAAAGGATCTTGAGGGAGGATGTAACCACTTTTTTGGGTAACTCCTTTTGATTTTCACAAAGGACTTACATGAATTTCATTCTTCCAAAAGGAAGGATTCAAGAATTAGAGGAGTGATTTTGGGGATCTATTTATAGAAATATAGTCTAAAATTAAGTGTCCTGAGAGGTGTGTGAAAGTGGGAGGAGATTATGCATTTTATAGTGTAGGAGGAGTGGCACCCTTGTAATATTTTTGAAAAGGGAAACCCCACCCTAGGTTTTTATTGAAATTGGATCCCATAATGGTCCAAAGTCGATCCAATGGAGTATGGGGTCTATATATTTCAAATAATTTTTTTTGGAAGGGTTTCTTGGTCGTATCCGGCCTTATGTTTAGGGTCTAGTCCCTTATTAAGATTAATTTAATCTTAAACATTGTAATTAATTTTAATTTCCTTCACTAATATTTTTGGTCCAAAAATAAGTTGATATTATTAGACATTATAAATTATTCTGATTAAAATTTGGAATTAATTTTCCCAAATTCCTATAATATAATTGGGAAGAAGTTTTTTAAATTTAATCATTTAGATGGGATGACAAAGTAGTGTTTTAATGTAAAAAAATTTGAAAATTTTATAGGTTTTTATTTCCATTTTAAATGTTAAATTTATTAAAATAAACTAAATTAGATAAATTTATAAAAATTTGATCTAATTAAACTTTAAAATAAATTAATATTTTAATTTATCCTTATAAATAAATTATATGATAGAGTAATTTTGTGTTAAATTTTAATATTTTTCATTATTCATTAAAAAATGAAACATCATAGAAAAATAGCTATTTTTTATGTTTTTCATTAAAAAATGAATTTTATTTTGACATATAAAATTTATAAATATACCAATGTTTTTATTTAAATTAGTTTCTCTATAAAAAAATGGTAAAATTACCTTAATAAATATATAAGGTTTAATTTGTAAAATTAGGTTTGTTCTCATCTTATGCCTATTGAATCTATTGGATGAATATAAAAAATAATTGATTGAATATATTACATATAAATTAAATTAATATCATTTAATTGTACTAATTAAATTAACCTATTAAGATAAATCATATTTTTCATATGAAAAAATTATTTTACAAAATCATTCTGTATATATTTATTTGGTTTCAATATTCTTTTATAATTAATAGGTAACCAATAAATTCAATTATAAGTCAGTTGATAATATAAAATTAAATTTAATATCAATATTATATCTTATTAGATAATAATATTTTAATATTGAATCATTGTTCACTAACACTCGGTCTTGCGTGTTATGCCTACCATTGAGGAAAGTCAGTATTGCATGTAACGAAACATAACCTCGATGTTCGATATAGAGAAAGATAAAATTTATGTTTTCTGTAATGGAAATTTAACTCGATGTTGTGTATAACGCAAGACATACATACTGATTTAATATAAAATAAACTATTTTCAGTGTTGTGTGAAATAAAAAAATTAAAAAAATTAAATAAATTAAAAAAACAATTAACAAAATCTTGGGCTGTTACTCCTATCACAAGGATTGACCGTAGGAATGAATTAACTGTATAAACCAATAAACAACCACATGAAAAATAAATCAACCATGTGAAGAAAAAAATTAGATCTATAGCATGAATAACCCATTGACCATTTAAATCTACCAATCTTATTAGTAAATTTACTATAAGAGTAAACTCTTGCATAAAGAATATTGATAAAGCATAGTACTAGAAATTTAGGACTTCCTTCCTTTGAACTATGGATTTATACACCATGAAATCCATTTACAACTCATGATTTAATGGAAATCCTCTAATAATAATCACCTCCATCACTAAAAACATATTCATATTTTGACAACAAGCGTAAATAAAACATTTTGGCATAACAATATCCCTTAATGTAATAATTTTCAATATCTCAGAAAATTCTTAAATTCAATATGTGATATTATTTAATTCTACCCCTTATTGATAATAAAATGAAAATGGTCAATGGTGTTCTGCTCACCCCATCAAGGAAACCTATTCTCCTCCTTTAATGAACAACTTGGGCCACCTATGGGGGAAGTATGACAAACCATGTTTTTCTTTTGAAAAGATCTTTTAGTTAGACAAATCTATGTCTACTTAGGCTAACCCGGTGTATAAAAATAGTGGGATATAGAAAAAAATTTCAATGATTTCCATAAATAACCACCCATGTGATATCATACTCAGAATATAATTTTTGGGGATACTTATACATATTAAACAAAATACAATGTGTAACTTACATCCATATCAAAAAAAGCATAAAAATAGTTCATGTAAAAGTTAAATAACCCCCCTTTTTTCTCATCTTTTAAAAAATACTCCTACCTAATAAGGGAATTTAATACAATCAATAGAATTGGATTTTAGAGTGATTTTCATACCCTAAATCACAAATTTCGTGGGGTTATATATATTTCTTAAAATTTTGACTTTCATATTACTTAAGACAAATTGAAAACTCTATAAACACCCTTATATGCGATGAATCAGTATTATATTAAATGGAATTTGAAGCACCATGAAAGCAACCATATTTTCTCCCAATTAGTAACATATCTACACCTATTTTTAAGACCATCTATTTTAGTAAAAATAAGTAGAAATAATCTAAAATTATGAGGGACCACATTGTTTCTAAGTAATAATACTTGGGATGATATTTTTCTCTCAAAATTTTCTTCAATTTTCTCCAAAACGTCACGTGGTAATAATTCTTTGAAATTATTTTCCTACTTTTAGAATCAAAAGTTTTCTTTCTAAATTATTTCCCTTGTATTTTTTCCTCATGTTAATAAGGTTTCTATAATTTATTTATCAAGTAAAGTTTATTGGCTTATGATTATATATTCTTTCTCTAAAAGGTTACTTGGGATGATAGAATTATCATAAAATCATTTTAGCTTTCCCATACTAACCAAACCTTTCACATGATATTAATTGAACCATAAAAAATTTATTTGTGTGAATAATATAATCAAATTTGTTCACATAATCTAAAACCACTTTCTTTTCTTTTTAATCTTACCTCACTTGTTCATTATCTATTTGTCTTTCCATGGATTGTTAGTCAGGCCAAACTATCAATCACTCATTCTTAAAATGATTTGTTTCTTTTGGATTCTAATTTGGGGTCCTTATAGACTTATCAGTGTATGACATACCTTCAATAACATTAATAAGTTATCCTAGAATTATAGTCATGAACTTAATGGTTTTATGACCATTTTATCTACACTTTCCAAACACATCATTCAAAATTTTAAATCTATTCTAAATGGTTATATTTTGTGAATTTCCTATCACAACTTGTTTACCTTACAAATATTCTCTCATTTTTACTTTATATATCCTCATTGGTTCTTCTCTTTCCATAAATTTTATAATAACAGTATAACCCTTTAAAATTCGATCATCAAGATTGATTTTAATTTTTTCCAGCATTATTTTCCTGATATTCTACTATAATTCATGACTTATTTCAAAGGAGTTAATGAATTCCTTATAATATTCCCCTTCATTTTATTTGTATAATTTTCTATCATTTTCCTTCATTGAAACCAAACTAATTTTTTGTCATATAACTTATTAGAAATTCCTAATTTTCATTGTTTTAGATTAGGTAAATATTTTACTTTCCTTTTGGAACCTATAATCTCATCAGTTTGAGAAGGTTCATTCTCTACCTGAAATGACTTTTGTTAAGTATTTTTAGATTTTATTGAACTCATTTTTAACTTGGAGGCATATATATTGAGTCTCACTCAGTTCATCCACTCTTAAAACCATATTCCCTAGCTAATTTGACACTATCTTCTTTGGATCATCCATCTTTAATATATTCTTCATGATCTCATTAACATAGGAGGCTTACTTTCTTATTAGTTCCTAATTTTTTATTTAGCCTATTTTTTCTCCTCTAGGAGCTTCCTTTTGTATTTATTGAGTTCTGTATTCTTCTCAAGATAAGATTGAAACTTTTATTTTAGTTCCAACTCAATAACTATATTTTCCTCTTTATCACCATTATTATTGATAAATAAAATTCTTTCCCAGCATGAGTTGATAAATTTAATTCATTATCTTTGTTTTTAAATGAGTCATATTTTTATTTATAATACATATTTTTGTTGTGATATTGAAGTAATTATTTTTATCTTTTTTCTATTTTTGTGTCTCCTCATATTCCTCACCCAATTCAAATTCATCCACCTATTTATTTTGGAAATATTTATTAATAAGAACAATTTTATCATAATTTAAATTTTTTGGAAATTGGTTACTTTTTCCTTCCCATTTCTTATTCTTGAATATCTTAGATAAAAGTATGATAATTTGGTTAATGTATTCATTTCTATATAAAAATAAATCCTTAGATTCTTCAGTCTCTTCTTCTTTGATGTTTTTATTTCACATGGATTCCAGTTCCACCTCATATTTTACTTTCTTTTTGATGGATGGGTAACTTATCATATTATATCCAATGAGAATATTATAAATTTAATCCAAGGAATTATTATACCTTTAATATAGAGCTAAAAACCGTGAATCAATCATGTCTATATTGTTTCTCATCAGCTTTTTAACAATGATGAAATCCTCTATATTTTCATTAAATCCTCAAAATTTGATAACTATATTGTACAACCTGTTGATTTATTCATCTATATTATCATCATAATATATTATAATATCCTCAAATTTACTCCACCAAGCAGTTATCTTGGATTCATTGACCTTAATATAGCCTTTATAGCCGATTTTCAATTTATATTATATATATTTTTTGTTTTAATTACGAATTTCCTTTGTGTAAACGTTTTATGAAAGAGGCATCATGTTTGAATTTTTACCCTTTCCATTTAACTCCATATTTATATTATAATCATGAGTCATAACATCACCTTCATCAATCGGTGAAAATTCACTGTAGTAGTATCTCTAACTTCTAAACCAAGTGAAAGAAGGTAGGTTAATATCTCATTCCTCAAAATAAGGTTGTTTTTTTTCATAAAAGGTGGGAAGTACATGAGTTTTCATAGAATTTAAGTTCTCCATTGATCAAAACATCATATATATATTTTTATAGGTAATATCACTCTGATAAAAATTTGTATTCCCATATCCAGTAGGGTTCCACTAAGAGGAGGTGAATTAGTCACAGACTTTTTTTGAATTCCTTGAATTAATCATCCGGAACATGTTAATATTATCAATCAACTTAGTATGATCTCACATCCTCACCAATGTTTGTAGTAATAAAAATAAATATAGAAGAAAATGGTATTTACATTTTTCAACTAAAAGGACCACTCCTTTCTATATTGGTTCTATAGACCAACATGTGTTCATCACTATCTTAATACACATTTAAAATAAAGAGTCTAATGTACTCCCCATCACATCCAGAGTCAACTGAAAGATACAAGGATTCTTAGACAAAAGATCCAGTAAATAAATACTTTGAGAATTATACCAGTGCTGTCTACACATTTTGATAATTTTACCCCTAAATTATTATATGGATCAACATGACTTCATGCTGTCTCAAGACTAACTTTAAATCCTTCTCTCTCCTCGTTAATGATATATCGGGATCTTAGAAACCGTAGATCTTGAAGAGTATTCATGATCTCACTATCTGTACCTTCTCAACCTTATTTTATATATATATATAATCTTAAAAAATTATCACAAGAATATTATTCCCCATATTCAAAATATATAAACTCTTTGTTCTTTGGATATAGAGAAAATTTCCATATTTAACATAGCTAATAATATCACTAATCTATTTATCTCTTTTAAATCCATATTCAAATCTTCCCTTAAATCTCTCATGGATGTTAGAAATTTAATTCTTTTAATTAGCCACATAATTTGATAATTTAACATCACTCAAGATGTTTATGTTAATGGAATCAAATTTATTTGGAACATTTACTACAATCTTTTGAAATGGAACTCATCTCAGAACATTCTTCTTTTCCATAGGCATCTAAAATTCTCTAAGTCTTGAGGAATAGTAAAAAAAGTCATAATTAAAGATTCATGTGATAAATACCACCTTCAAAGACTTGTGATGAAGAATTATGTTTGGAATTTAAGGCTTATGATAATTTAATATATTCAATATTGAATTACATACTCTCAGGACTATGGAAATCATCAACCTTATATCAAATAATTACATTTAGTAAAATTGATTACATAGAAGACATAAAATAATGAAGACTTTCACTGAACATAAAAGTCAGAAAATTAGCTTCCTCCTTGACTGAAAGTGCTATAGATTCAAATAATATCCTCATTTATTCTCAGTAGATTGGATCATGATCTATTTGATAAATCATTATACATTAATCTATAAATAACACCATAGGTATCGTCTGATTCTATTTCAGCTAACAAGTCCACTACAAAATCTCAACATACTCGATATACTAGGAGGATTGATCATAGATATGGGTAATTTTTATGAACCACCAATCGATAAAATAAAAAATAAATAGACCATATAAAAACCTCAAATAAAATACATTAAAAACCAATAATACATGTAAATCTAAAATTCCTATTAGTGAATTGACCATCATAGAAAACATATGCATATGGTATGTTTATTGGTTGAACATCTATAAATTAAAAACTACCATCACATGAAACTAGGGATTGGTCAATAATTATATCCTATTAAAGCTCATGATTCTATTAAAATCCTCCAAGTATTATCATGTCCTTCACCAAAAACATATTAACATATTGATAAAATGTGAAACCAAAACCTTTTGGGCATAATAGTATACTTCATCTCACTAATGATATAAAAAACATAAAACATTAAATCTAATGGTTTAATAAATTAATTTCATGTCATATCATACAATAAGCCTCCATTAAAATTAGATAGAGAAACCCCAACCAAATAAACCCTTAATACCTTAATAATATAAAATGAGCAACTATAATACTAAAAAACACCCCATGCACAATCTATGTCCACCCAAAACACCTGAAAATTTATTATGTAATTCTAAAAGAAATACAAAAATTATGGGAGAGCCTTATATGAAACTCTCCTCTATCATTGTAAATTGAGTATAATAATTTTCTTGTTAATTATTTAATTAAACTAAGATGATCCATCCCATCCCAAAGGAAATTACAGAACAATCTATAAATCACTTCAAACATGCTCACCGTAATCATATAATATATATTGTAAAACTTTAACAATCATAAATACATTAAAAAAGGTCCCCTATAAAAAAAACATACCAATTTATTTACAATAATACCAAATTCATATTGTTTTGATGATATCACAAGAAAAGGAACACACCCTTGTGGGTATCCAATTACCAAATTGAATCCCAAAATTATTCTGTAAGATATCTAGTCTTTTTAAATATCATTATAGAACAACCTCCAAGGTGAATTATGAGAATAAAATAAGAGATAGATTCACATTATCTGAAAATGATCTACTATTATGAAATGTTTTCCTTAACTAATTTAAATAAGACTCTTTCATTGAATGAATTATTTTACTTTATGTTCAAATGTTTCATACATTAAAAAAATAAAAATGTATTATTTTAATCCATTATATCATTTATAATAGAATTATTTTTATTAGGAGATTTTTAAACTCCTTTAATATTAAATTAATCATAAAAACATCATAATATGATTAATTAAGAAATACAAAAGTACAAAATAATAAAAATACAAGAAGTGGATAAATTATATCTCATTTCATTTATGATGATTAACACCACTTCATGGAACAAGAAAAAAATTCCACAACACAAACCACAATGTTGTGACTTTAACCATGCCATGGATTAGGATTTAGTACACATATATAATGATAATCATAAGGGAATAAAAAATCCCCTCAGAAAATGATGTAGGAAAAAGTGGTCGACCATCTAATAGAACATGTATGTTGGGTTTTCTCCAATACTAACACAAGTGGTGGTTTCATAGCGATTTATAGACTAAAAAAATGAATGACTAAAAAAATATAATAACTGTATATTAACTTATAACAAGGTAAAGTATTATTATCTTTCATCCCATAATAACTAAAACCACATAAAAATTCACTCTACTATATACCTATAAAATAATATTATATAATGGCACTGAGCAATGAATATTACAACTAATTACACAAAAATTGTGGATTACAACAAAAGTAATGAGATTACGACTGACCATCCATTTTTCATATTCCATTTTTTACATATTCTATATTTATTTTTATAAAATAAATTCTTTTAAACCCACAAAAATACCACACCCTATCCTAACCTTCAATTCATTCATATGCTCCACTAAATTCTATATGCATTCAAACACTATCTAGAATGCAGTGTTTAGTTCATCAATACTATAAAAAAAGATTTGGCCTTCATACTATATTCATTTTTTAATCCTCTATAATATGACATGTGATCCTAGGGATATGATATTTAACATTAATTCCTTATCACATGGAATACCACATCGATTCATACCCTCTATAATAGAATACTCAATGTTCAACTCCTTAGAGTACAATATTCAGTTCAACATCTTCCTCACTATACTACCAAAAAATAGTTAAGAATCATCCAGAACTTCTTATTTCCATGTTCAATTTTTCCTCACACTAATCCTATATTTAAAAAAATTCATCACTCATATCGAAAAGATAATTAATAAAACAAATCAAAATCTGTCAATTTTTAAAAAAAATTATAGAAAAGTTATTTTAATATTCCATCATAAATAATCATAGGAATGTTATAATCACAATGTCCTCAAGTTAATTTTTAGTGTCACATAACACAACCTTTAGAAAATCTGGTCCATGCTATTTTAAAATCAATCCCCAACATAATGACCTTTATGAAAAGAATAAAATGAGATTAGTCCTCTGACTTTTGATATGAAAATTTAATAAAATGACCCATAAAGATCTAAATTCACTATGTTCTATAGACATGATAAGGGAGATAAAGGGAAAGGATTTTTGGGATGAATATAGATTTAAGGATACCCCAAGCCTATCAATTTATACACAAATCCATTTTATAGAGGTTAATTACAAAAATTTTAAAAAAATATAAATTATTTTAAATAAATAAATCTTATACCATTTACTTGCTCTAAATCAAACCCTTTTATCTTTTTTTCTCTGAATTTTACATGATATACTCATAAATTCACTTGAATTTACCAAATTAAATTCTCTAAATCAACATATTGACATACATAAAACACTATATTACCTTTCTAATCTTTTTCCTTGACTACCTCATATTATCATCCACTTTCTAGAACATCATGTTTTCTAAAATAAAACCCATATATAGACCATTATTACTACATTCAATATCCTTAACTATTTATTTTAAACTCCCCTAAACACTATAATTTTAACTATGATTATAGAACAACAGTAATAAATGTTTCTTAAAAATTTTATGAAATTTGAATATAAGTAATTCCCATAAATATCATTCCTAATGGTAAACTCCCCTTTCATAGCTCAAAGGAAGCATTAGAAAATTATCCTGAGATCATCTTCTATACTAAATTACTATTATATACTTTAATAAATGATAAACAATAAATTTAAAATATATCAAACTATTGAAAATGAATTTAGGATGTAATACCCTAACTTAGGATCCCAAATATCTTGACCTATATTGGGATTTGACCATACCATAAGAATGCTCCGTAATTTTCACTGGTCTCAAATTATAAACTAGGGATAAAATATATATTTTAGGTATTAATATTCCATCAAAAATTAAAATTAAAAATATGTATGTGAATATAATATCTCATTAAGTTAAATTTAATTAAAAAATTATAAACAAAAAAACATGATTGAAAAATTCATTACTGAAAGAAAATAAATGATATATTTGATGATAAATAATAGTTAAACAACAAATTAAAGCCATGGAAAAATAATACATATCTATATCATAGATTTTTTACTCAACAATGAAGAAAAATTAATTATTCCCCTTTCTTAGATCCTGACCAATAATGTCTTTACGTTTACCATGTATGGATGAGTATAAACTCAATAAGATTTCCCTAATGACAATAAAATTCTTTAATTCATATGAAATCTCAAATATGTGATGCCAATAAATTTATGAAAAATGAAAATTAGTTTTATACAAAATATTTTATCTATCTAAATACATCTCGAAAAGAAGATATGATTACCATGTATTATTAATTCATTAAAAATATACAATTGTTTTAGAAAAAACGAAATCAATACCTTTTACTTCCATACAAATAATAATAAACAATTTATCATTAAAAATATCAATTCCAAAAATCGACTTATTTATCCTAAAACAAAAATAAAATATTCATTTTCATAAAGATTAATTAAAAATATTCAGTTTCCCAAATCTGATGTAAACTTGATATCCCCCTTAAATTCTCTATTCTAAGGAATTCCCCATCATAATTTAAATCAACCAATACTAACTATACTTTCCATGTGTAAACCCTCATTCATATATCCAACCCAAAACCAAAGTGAGGTATCACCATTCAACCATGGTTATCCTAACCACTTCCCAACTTACACACACTTTCTACATCCCTACTTTACTATAGATTATACTTATAGTTTTCAATATAGCTAGCACTAAAAAATCAATTTTTCACCAACATATAACTTCTGTAATAATTACTGAATAAATACCGAAAATTAATTTATCCAAATCCTAACAGTAAACAAGAGTATTGAAATATATATTTTTTAAAATAAACATAAACCTATGAAACATATTTAAAATATCCATCATTTAAAAAAAATATAATTCTCATTGAAAAATTTCCTTTTTTAATTTAGAACACTAATGGGTATTGAAACCCTAATTTTAGAAGAAAGAAAATTATGTTAAAAAAATATTCACACAAATCATGATTTCACACTAAAAAAGAGGTATCTTCTTTAAATAATAAATTCAGGCTTTGGCCCCAACCTTAAAAAACTATCAACCAATAAAGAACATTAGATTATAAAATTTTATTAAATGTATTGAAGCTACTTACCTAGATAGGTCATTTTGGAAGAATTTCAAAATTTCTCAATCAAAGATCAAATTACTTGATTAATTACTCATATCCCTTTAATGATAAACTAAAAACAACAATCAATAGAACTAAATCAACATATTTTACACACCAATATAAAAATTTGATATATATAATAAAAGAAAACAAATGAGAGAATCTAGATCTATGTCTTATAATAAATTAACATCCAACCAATAATCTACACTCAGAATCCATTGAATAATTAATGAAAGACCTTTTAAATATTCCTAAAATTTATATAAATTTATCCAAGAAGTTTTAAGTGGAATAATGAAATAAATTGGATTATTTTTAGGGTGTTTAAAATTTAAGCCACATTATTTTTCCCAACTAAAAAATTTCCATGCACCGCCACCAAGAAAGTAAACCCATATTTTCATTCTGTAATTTATGAAAAAATCATAAATTCATTATCATATTAAATTTTCTCTAGGATCATGTATGAAACCTTAAATACCATTCTTCCCCCAGTGACCTAAAATTCATGGTCATCATGAAATGCCTTTAGGATAACTAATCCCTTATAAAACCCATCCCAACTTCTCTTTAAAATTTATATTCCCATAAAACATTAACCCCAAGGTAGATACCATATTATAAGTGTAATAGTATAATCAAAATTAAATTTTTAGACTATATAAACATCAATTTATCAAAAAAAAAAATAAAAAAAATACATTAATCTTTGTTAGAAAGTTAGGGTTATATCCCATAATCATAAAAAATATAAAAATTTATATAGTCCCCAAATCCATGGTGTTAAAAATCACCCCACCATAGAAATTTTTATCCTCGAAAATTTGGTTTTAACTCTCACTATCAAACAACATTGACCACTACCATCACATCATGGATTTTCTATTAAAAATCTCTTTTTATATTTACTCATGCTTATTTAACTCCTGAATCAATGCAATAATTCGTCCTCTAATAATCTATTTTTATTATCTATAAGCTATATATGTCTATACATATGTGTCCCATTAGGATGAAAATCAACCATATCACATAGCAATATATATATATTTATAAAGTGGTTGAAATTATGAATTATATCATAATGTTTTGACAACACCAACCAAAAATCCTCTTCACTAAATTTCTCAATTATTCCTATAGTACAACATATCTTGGAAATACTTTTTTTGTTCCCATGTTATATATGTATTAACATGAGATTCACTTTTAAGATCATAATATATTAAACATAAAATATCAAGGGACTTTATCAATAATTGAAATAAAATATTTTTCTAACTATGAGTGGAGATTATTGACTTTTGAATCAATTTAACCTTATTCATTGTCTCATATACTAATCTGGGTCCCATAATATTCTTCTTACCAAACTCCATACAACACAATGATAATCTAAATATCGAGATATATGATTATTCAAGTGGTTTTTAATATATTAGTGATTGGTAATTTTTGTTATAAACAAAATCCACTAATGGAAGATTATATCCCAAAATCACCCAAAATAAAGCACACATACACAAAGAATATATTTCAAAACCTTAACAAAATTCTATTTATTTTCATCTATTTGGTAATGATATAATGTAATAATATATAACAAAACTCCCATAACATTTTGGAATCCATTACAAAACCTAGATATATGATTTACTATAGATCACTATTAAGTTTAACAACCTCATCTATATAAATCTTACTAATATTATCAACTAAAAATGTTTATTATCTAGGAATGAAATGTGATTATTTCAAATGTAATTCACCACCACTCAAAGACCAATATGATTCTATAGTGTTTCAGAAAATCCAATAATGAATCCCCTATAAATATTCCCTCATTGTCATATTATAATAATAATATGATGTAGAAACCTCACCAATCATTGATGCTCTTCCCTTACCTATTTACATAATAGACAACGAGAAAAAATCCAACAATGTCCTTTTTCATTACTGACCACCAAGATTGAAATTTTATATGATGATATATCATTGTAGATCCAAGATTTAATACCCAACTCGAGTGGTGAAAATATTTTAAAAACATAAATCCTTTACTCTATAGAAAACACCATATACCTTTTAAAATAGTGGATGGAATTCAAATTAATTTTAATTACATTATTTTTCTCCCAACAATTTATAAAATCCATCATCCTTTAACACTCTTCATTAGACAACTACTTTCCCTCATACTCATTCCAAAAAATTGATGTCAATTTGAGGTCAGATAGAACCACATTATTATTATATCCTCCAAATTAATGTGAGAGTATTACAATAATCAAATAATGTTTCATTTCTTCCCAACTTCCTTTACTTCATGAGTTTAAATTTTCCTTCTCAAAGTATATACCAATATATTTCCCCTAAGAAATTTATTTTTAAGCTTAAAAAAAAAAGAAGTTATCCCAACTATATATACTATAATAAATTTAGATCATTGCATGATAAAATATCTTATAATCTTTATTCACTAGACATTAATCACTGAAATGGTAATTCATCTAAATATTCAAAGTATGAACAATAATAGTTAATTTGAAGCCACAGATAGGGATATTATTCACGTAGGGTCTCGATTGGATTAAAACATATTATAAAACCATTCATTATTATATTAGAATACAATATAAAACCAATCTAAACACATCCAAATACACTTTATAAATGAATAATTATTTGGGTAGAATAAAAATAAAACTGAAGTAAATATCATTTTCAACTCCTTAAATGCCTCCTAAAACATTACATTTCAATCAAACAATTATTCCTTTCGAGTAGAAATAGTTATTGGTGAAGCTAAATTTTAAAATTTCAAAACAAATTTCTAGTAATATCATCAAATCCTATAAATGTAAATATTTGAAATATATTTTTATTATTCTCCAATGACATCAATACCTTACCATTTTGGGATCAACTGAAATTCAATTATCTCAAATAATGTGGAAAATTAACTATTCATCACAGATCCAAAAATATAATTTAAATAAATTTTTATATAAGTTATCTTCATGTATAATATCTAAAAAATATTAATATTCTTCTCATGATCTTTATATAAAGTAATCATTACAAAGATATCCTCAAAAAATAATACCATAACAGTATATATGTACTTATAGAAAATTATTTTCATTAATATCGTAAAAATTAAAGGTGAATCAATAAATATAAAAGGAAATACCAAAAATTACAAAGTCCATATCAAAAATTTAAATATATTTTCAAAATATGCACTTCTTTTACCCTATATTTATGATAGCTAAATTGAAGGTCCATCTTGGGAGATCAATGATCTTGAATTCACTTGGTTATATAGATCATCAATTCAAGATGATAGATATTTTCCCACCATTACTTGATTTAGATTTTAATAATCAATACATATACATAAATTACCATTGGATTTATTAAAAAAACTATCACTGGCTAAGGGAAAAAATTTTGTAAAAAACCCCTTTCTTATTAATTTAAACCAATACACCTTTTACTCCCACAACTCTCTCGGTGATATGAGATAAGATAGTAAAATATGGGTCTCATTGAAGGTACAAGGTTGGTAAAAAAATTCACATCCATCTATGGTTGTTAAATAGATAATTACTTTAGGAAAAAATCTAGATATCAATCAACTACCATTTTAATTAGAGTTTTTTCCATCCTGTCTATTGATCTGGGTGTTTGAAATATGCACTAAAGCATAAGAAATTGTGTCGTGAAGTTCATAAGACCAATTTTTTGTGATCTCTTGATGTTATTGATACTACATCATGGTGTTTGAAGAGAATGATATAGGATACTATTTTTATGTCTCTAATATTATTTTTATCATTAAAATGTAATTTAAAATGTGTCGTGACATGATTTTTAGATATATTGTTAATTATTGAAGGATTTTAACAACTGTATAATCAACGATAGGAATGTTATATGAATTTAACTATTGAATAAAAAAGTTTTTTATTTCAAAACATTTAAAATGTAATTAATATAATATGATCATTTATTCTATGAATGAGGCCTATAAATTAGAGTTCACTAAACTCATTTGATCACACTAATTTTTATTCTCATATATCCAAAACTCTCTTCATTTCTCCCTTATTTATTTTCTTTTTAGGAGGTGGTGTGAGTGAACCAATGTTAAGAAATAATCATATCAATACATTAAATGGTTTTGGTTAATGGTGGTTAGCTTTGGAGGTAAGAACATTTTGGGTTCTTCTAAGGGAACTAAATCAAACTCATTATTTAGAAATATCAAACTCTGGACACTGAAGTACAACTTTTTATATTTTTTCTGGTTATCATCTTTTTTCTTATTTGGGCTGATCTTGTGTGATTATTTTATGTTTATACCAATATGTTTAGGAATTAAGATTTACAGTAATATCATTTAGCTGTATCAAATCCCATTACTAGTGAATAATTGATGTGATGAAAATTAGATATTTATTTTGATGTTTTTGTATAACTATGATTGAGGTTATAAAGTAGTGTCATGATTGTCAAATATTTTCTTAAAAATGGATTTTCTAATGAAACAATATTCACATATATTGTAATATCCATGATAAATGGTTCACTTTTAGTAATAAATTAATTATTTTGTTATCATGAATGTTTAATCATTTTTTTTACTTTACCATTTCATTGTTTTCTAACCAAAACATCATATTTCATGGAAACATAATTTATACCATGAGAAAAAACCACATCATTATAGATTTTGAATATATGTGTTTCATTTTGTGACTATATCATATAAATTGCATGTGTTAAAGTACTAAATTGTGGTTTAAGGATTGGTACTTTGAGTAATTAACATTCCATAGTGGGTAGGGTTGTGAAACCATTCCATTATTCTTGGATATAGTTTTAGAAAACTAATAATTTGGTTTCTCAAAAACCATCACCAACATGGGTCTAAAATCCCATGCCAAATCATTGTGACTTTATACCATATCAAAAGATATTTTTATAGATTTTATAACTATATAACATTTTTATATCTTATTATAAATAATGTAATATTTATTTATTTATGAAATCTATAATCATTTATATAATTTTTTCATTTTATGAATATTTCATGCCTTATTTTAAATTTCATTAACAACTTATTAATTTTTATTCAATGGATATAATAATTATATTCTTGGTACAACATAAAATATTAAGTTCTCATTAAACCAAGATTACGATGTAATATTATAGTTATAAATTCTATAAATATTGTTTATGATTTATGAATATTAATTATTAAATTTTTATTAAAATAGGTGACTACCTTGAGTATTGATCCATGGCTAATTTGACTTTGGGTCAATCTTCTGACTAACCTAGGGTATTATGAATTATTTGAGAAAATTGAGATCCATATAACTATTTCACCATAATTTATTTTATGGAATATAATTCTCACTATATTGTTGGATTATAATTGATATGAATATGATTATTTTGGAAATAGGGAGGCTATGAAAGTACTAAAAATATTATTTTCAATATTTATTCCAATGAAAATTCATGTCAATACCTCAATAATCCAAATGGGGAGTATCATGCCAAATCTGGGTTCCTAGGGATTATATTGTATATGGTATAGTGTGTATTACTAACCCTAAAAGTTAAGTAACCATAATAAATTATGATCATTGGATGATATTTAGTTGGAAAACCCTAAGAGTTAGAATACTAGAGGAATATAGTTAACATTTTCCATTTGATGGATTTTAGAAAAATGGTTATCCCCAAAACTATCCATGTTTCATATATTATCTTAATTAAATTATAGAGTATAAAAATATCTATATTATGAGAGTAAACCCAAATTGGACTCATTAAATAGAAAAATATTTATGTTGTCTCTCTAAATTGGTATAGTGTATGCAGTCATCATTTTTAGTGGGTGTATATTCAATAAAATCCCTTATTAAAATGATATAAAATATAGTACTAACCTAAACATTTTTATTATAACAGATAATGGAATATATCATGAATATCATTTTAAGATCTCTTATTTCCCAAGACTTTAGTTTAATAAATTGTTATCTATGGTTGAGAATACTTCTCAAACATATATAGGAGTTTACTAAACTAAATGGATAACTAATAAGAGATGTCAAAATACCAAATGTGAATCACACAATTGTGTTGTTAGACACAAACTCATAAATAAGAGAGAATTTATAAAATAAAAAGTAGATCTACATTTTAGACATGTGGAAACTGTTTCCTCATTAGATTTCAAGACTTATGAACTATGTCTACCAAGTGTATTGGTTTTTAAATTTAAAAGTTGTTACTATGTTCCAACTATAAATATAAATTTCATTCCTATATCTTTTTTGGATAAGAAATGATTTTCATTCATGATTAATAAAAATAGATGTTTTGTATACATGTATTTAATGTTTTTTAGTATTGGATATATATTGAATGGTTTATACATTTTTGATATAGACAATCAAGCATAAAAGTATTAAGATAACATGTTCAAGATTGATTATAAAACCAGTTACCTTTTGAGTTTTCTCTTTAGATGAAAAAATGAGAAATGTATTAAATGCCTCTATAGATATGTATTGTTAAAATAATTCAAGTATAAATCATTTAATAAATGTAACTTTTTTATTTGGAAAAAAGACTAAAGATCCTTTCAACAAAAAAGTGATATATATAGTGGACTATTAGACATAATGCATAATAGTGTATATAAAAAAATTAGTGCTCAATTAAGTGGTTGGTATAGATACTTTATAAAATTTAATGATGACCTTAGTTATTATGGTTAAATGTTTATAATTATACACAAGTTTGAAACCTTTGAAATGTTTAAATATTTTAGAAACAAGTACAAAATAATCTAAGAAATGTACTAATGTGATATGATTAGATCATGGTGGTGTATGCAGGATATTATAATTTTTCTACTATCTAAAGGATTGTAGAATTGATTTTTATCACACTCTTAATAGAAAACCACACTATAATGGTGTGTATTATAGAAGAAATCATACACTTTTGGACATGGTTTGATCGATGATGAGTTAGTGTGACATTTCTATATCATTCTAAGGATATGCTCTAAAAAATTCTATATTAATACATATCTACATTCTATGTAAGGAAATCCTAAATATAATATATGAGTTATAGAATGGTAGGTATCTCAATTTTATTTTGTGAGGATTTGGGGGTGCGAAAAATATGAAAACAAAAAATATATTGATAAGATTGAACATATAATAGAAAATATATTTAGTCGTTGGTTATCCCAAGGAAACAAAGTGATATAATTTCTATAATCATACAAAACAATATTATGCATATCAATATAGTGTTTTCCTTCAAAAGGATCACATTAATAAATGTTTTAGTGAGAGGAAAATTTAACTTTAAAAAGTTCAAAACTAATAAAATTGAATTGTTCCTAACATGAAAATTGATTAATTCCAAAATAGAGTTATGAAAGAATAATCAAATATGGTTATAAAATAAATTAAAAGGTATTGTTGTAATAATTAGGGGCATAAAAGATATGTATTTCATCTGTAAAATAATTATAATTTAAAACTCATAGATGATAAAACTAATAACTATTGAGAAGAGTGTTATAATTATAAGAATTGGACAGATTCTGCAACATATGATTTGAAATATTTTTACACTAAATAAGTTTAGAAGTTGGTCAATGAACTTGGAGGGGTTACACACATACTTTTAAAGTTAGTTTTACCATTATAAAAATAACATTGATTATATAATGTATACCTATAAATATCTCTTGGTTGAAAAAAACATAAAAAATTATGGTATTTAATGTGAAGATACCATTTCACAAGTTGTGATTATAAATTATATTAAGATATTTATTGAAATAAAATCCCCTTGTTATTATGATATATATAAAATTAATATCAAAATATATTTCCTTAATAGAAATTTAGTTGAGATTATGTATATGATACAACCATATGGTTTTAAAGTAAAATATGTTATTGTTATGGTTTCGATGTTCCAACTATCCATTTATGGAATAAAGAAATAATATTATGGTTAGATCACATGGTTTCATGATTCCATCAAAGAGTTTTATTTCATCATGAATGTGGATTATTATTTTGTATACAAGTGGGTTAGTTTCCATGAACCAACCTAGGTCGACCCCAAACCTATCACCCAATCCGATCCATGTAAAGGCCCTAAGTACATTCCCAATCCGCATGGGATGGGAACTAGAAATTCGCATCATTAGAGTAACCATAGTACCGATTTCTACCAATATAAATAAATAAACTAAACACCAAAAACAAAATATATCAGATCCATATATAGAAAAATTCAAACTGAACATAATCTTTTACATAATGATGAAAATAAAAAAAACTATAAAAAATTCAACTAAACCATATGACCACAACATCACCATCTGAACCTGAAGGCCACTCTATAATATTAAAGGCAACTATCTCCCATGGTGATCGAAACCAAGATGAGACCTACACCACATGCTAAAAACAAGAAAGTGTTATAGGTATGACTATTAAAAATCAGTATACATGCCCTAAAAAATCTATTCCCAACGAAATTCAATTAAAATAAAAGAAACATCAACTTCAATATTGAAATAAAATATATAAAAGTACTCTTTTCCTCACATTTTTTTCTTTAAAGACAAAAAATGTCCATTGAACTTATTTTCATTTAAACCCACATTATTCCCCAAGAGGGAACCATTATAATTTCAAAGATAAAGGCAGATGTTTTAATTTTAAAAATGAATAGGAAGTGTGAAAAACGTTTTCCAAAGCATTATCCATAAATCTTGAAAGCCAACACACAACTCTTATCTACGAAGTAAACCATGAACGTAAGAAATAACAATGATCACATCACGAGGGAAATGTAAATAAGAATAAAATAGTAACCAATCAATAAGTATCTCAATAATATATTGTAGACAAATAATTTCTAGTAGACATGGGAGAAGCATAGGTGATCATGAATAATACAGAATATACTATAAATCATGAATCATCCTTGAAATCATGCCTCACTCGATGACATCAAATTTACCCCACAGATGCTTAATCAGACCCAAAATGGCTTGACCGAGGGGTACTATCCCATAGTATGAAAAAAATATCCCCAACTATAACCCACTAGCTAGAGTGTAATCCTAAGATATTGCAACAATTGTTATCAGAAAAGTCACTCACTGTGCAAAGTCTCAAATTCAAGAGTATAAAAGGGGTGATCTAATTGATGCCAATAGAGTATCCAATCACAAAAACATATATCATATATAATTAATTCACACAATAGGAAACACCATGGGTCACTCTAAGGATCAATATATTTTAATAAAAAATATATATCAAATGAATCAACACCGAGGATCAACCATTTATACCCCATTTAAATGGGTCACACGGAATCCATAGTGAGGACACCCCACACATTCACACAAATGGATCACAAGAATTCCATAGTGTGTAAATACCATCCATTTACTATAAAAAGGGTGATATAATTATCCAAGGAGAGTTTTCATGAAAAACACTTTCACCATTTTCACAAAATTGCCAAACAGACCTCAATCATCCCTTTTCAATGTTTCAGAAACATTTTTCCAAAATGTTTAAAATACTCCATTTTCTATTTCAAAACCATTCTACAAAATCTCATTTAATTTCTCATACCACATGTGAAAACCAAATGCATTTTTATCATAGTGGTAATAGGGAACCAAATCATTATCACATGCCATTTCATTTTTTAAAGAACCAAACACTCACAATTTTCAAGTCCAAACCCTTTATAAATACATTTGAAGAACACAAAACCACCATCAAGATTTTACAAGGAACCTTATACACCTGAAACCACATCATGAAACCACATCATGAAGTTACAAGGATGTAAGAAAAACCACAAAGAAACTTAAACACAAAAGGCCCCCAAAATAAACCAAGGGAAATGCCAACAGTAGATGAAAATGACTATGGGAGAAGGATATCTCATGAGAAAATGAGAGATAGAGGAAGATGGAGTAGAGAAGAAGAAAATACCTTGATAAATATCCCCAAAACCATGAATAAATACCTATATCAAATATTATAGTGAGATGAGGAGTCTTGTAGAGGTAAGGAGGAGCTCCCATTGGGTTTAACGAGCCATAGGAGGGAAACGGGTTTTGGGGGGCTAAAATCCTAAGAGAGTATAAATGGAAATTCAAATAAATTTATGATCTGGTAAACTTACATGGTTTGCCTACTGATTTTTGTAAACCATGTGCCAATTGTGGGATATGGTTCTACCTCAAGGCATAACCTCCCTCCACACTTATTGTAGAGTTTTTATAACTCTTCATTGGTCATGCTCCCTCATCCATAATCATCCCAAGGCCTATATGGTTTCGTAGAGCATGTCACAAAATTTTATCTGAGCACAAACTAGGTACCATTTATTGTCATGAAAAAAATCATATTTTCAACAAAAAACACTTAGGAAACTATGTAATAACCTTGGGTCCAAAGACAAACAAAATATCCCCTCAAAATTTTAACTCATCACCCCTAAAACTCGAGAGAAAAACCTAGATCAAAAAATGAATCGAATCCAAGGATGAACACAAAAACTCGAGTGTAAAAATTCTCCCCACCGTAATGATTTCTGGCCCTAGAAAGACACACAAGATTTTTGTTGCTCAATAAAAGTCAAAATATTTTCCCAAATTCATGATCCATCCTCTCAAACAAAGAACACATAATCCACCAAACGGAATTCATACCTCTTACTCAAAATGATCCAATGCTCCAAGAATACTTCTTGAAACATAACAGAATGATCTAATCAAATTTCTAAAATAGATCAATGTTCCCCAAAAAATAGAAGAACTTGAAATTAGATAACTTCAAATGAATCATCCCATTTCAAAGAAAATATCATAAACTAAAGCTAATTACCAACAGAGGAGGCCAGAATAGACCACCCACCATTAGGAATAAACTAACACTGATCAAATCTAGAAGAAACCTTGACGAGACCCGAAATGGGTCTCCCCAACATTTATGAACTGAACCACTTAGACCGAAATGGTAAACCTGACATGGGATAACTTGGAAACTTCCCCCACACTAGACAATAAACTAGGAACTTTCCCCCACATGACAACAAACCCCCACAGAAAGTGGAAACCACACAAGGTGACCAAATAGAAATTTTGAATTTAAAAGGAACCACCACTGAAGTATCAAGAAATCAGGACCACCACTCATTCTAGCCAAATAGAAACATTCAAACCACATAGGAATCAATTAGAAAACAAAGTCTCTATTCCATTTTCACACAAACAAGGACCTTCATTGATTTGGAAACTCTAATAGGGGATCCAATACTCTCCAAATTACCACAATTAATTCAAAACTAGATTATATTCCCTCACACCCTTGATTCTTGACTACACTCTATTTTCATTCTGAATTCTATGGATGGAGCCCTAATGTTTTAAGTATCTCCTTCCCCACAGTCATGAGCTGATGATACCATGTTAGAATTCCTTTATCAACTAGAATAGGGGTTTCAAGAGATATAACATCATCCCATTTTATACAAAATAAGAAACAATGGGGGAAAATACCCACAGAAAACAGCTTCACTTAAGGATTTAATAATTTAGAAATTTTAAAAGACAAACACGCTTCTATTGAAATAGAAGTTCTTAGGAGGTCCACAAATTCTAGTTTTATAATTTATGGAATTTGAAACACAGAAAAACATCATGAGATAAAACCATTACAAAAAGTAGGCATAAATAGAAAATGATTTTTATCTAAGCCCAGAACATCACTCTACACTGGAAAAATGCCTTCATGTCGCTTCATTGAAACACCCCGACAAAACCATTGCAAGTGGCCTAAGCATGCACCATCATGATTGGTATTTGGATCATTCGAACATGATGAATTATTATGGTATGGATTGAAACAATGTTGACACACCATAATCCTATGCTTATGAGGAGTTGTTGATAGATATAGATGTCATTTTTTCCCATTACCTATACCAACAACTTCATGAAACTTTTTTATCTCTGTATTGGAATTTCCTTTACCATGTCTAGGAAATGCAGGAAGTTTAGATACCTCATGAAATCTCACTAGCATAAATTTAACATGAACAAATTTCTTTACCATGTTGGAAAAAGAGGCTAAAACAATCTATGAAACCTTCCACTACACATCATGATGATTTCCATTATAAAAATGTTGAGCCTTTAAGAAATCGACTTTGGCCCACTCTAGAGTGTACGGAACAAGATCCACAAAACATTTGAGGTAATCCAACACATATACATCACCTTTATATTAACATCACATACTCATATCCTTTTTTCCCTTCACTATCTCATAGAAATACTGATAGATGAACAAAGCCTTAAATAACTCCTATGTGAGATCATCATGGGGCATGTTCGAAGATATTGGATTCCACCACATCTAGGTCAGCCCTTCAAGCATAATGGTAGAAATATTTACCTTTAATGACCCATGAAACTCAAGAATAATGAAAATAATTTTGATTATCTGCATCCACATTTCTACTTCGAGAGGTCTTCCCGACCATAAAATATTGTTGGATTAAACTTATGAAACTCAAGAAAGAAATACATAGGTTAATCAACAGGAGTATATTAGAAAGGTGAACTACTTGTGGCCTCACATCAAATATATATCAAATTTTAATGGGGGGAAACACCAACCAACAAGAAAATCAAGAGCTCAATAAAAAAAACTCATCAAAAAATAATTCCCAAACTCAAAACGCAGCATAAGAAACATACCAAAAACATGTGAAAATGATCTACACAACCATTGGATATCAAAGCATCAAAATTTTCCTCTTAAAAAAATTTGAAAAGAAGAAAACTTAGCGGATTTAAAAAATCACCAATGGTATTCCTTGGAGCCTCACAAATACACATTATCATTCCACCCTATGAACTCATCGAATCATACTAGTCTGGGCACTCATCCACCCACATCATCATGAATCCACTTTCCCACAAATGTATGTGCATGTGAACACCCATTGAAGTATCAAAGGTCAAAAAAAAATTTCTATTTCCCAAAACAAACATTCCACCGAAGTATTAACACTTTAAACCCACTTTTCATTTCAATATTCACAAATATTTTTAAAATACCACTAAACATTCAATAAAAATTCCTTTTCAAACTCCACACTTCAACCATTTCAAAATATAAATCTTGTGAGTCCCGTTCAAAATATTTTTAGTAGATCAAAAAATGTCATACCATCAAAAGAATTAGATTAAAAACTCATTACTTATAATTTAAAATAAACTTCCAAACCCGAGTAAAATAAATTTATGTTCTAAAAAATTAATAATCTCTAGGTTTTGATTATAAAATTCCATTTTTCTAAACCCTCCCTCAAAATTAATTCCAAATTTCCATTTTCTAATTTTCCAAGAACCCAACCATTAACACTAAAATACTATTTTTAGAATTACAAAACAAGAGTTTTTAAAATAATTTTCAGAATAAAGAAAGACCCAAAATATCTCACAAGGGGGAACTAGTGTCGATGGGTGACTTGAACATATAGTTGGTAGCCATATGCCAAACATTACACAATTATAGTGAGCCTTCTAGGACTATGGCCCTAGATCCACATAGAATTCTAGTCCCTACGAGATCACTGAGACCACTAGACCAACTCCCTTTTCATATCAAAAGAAAAAAACAAAACAAAGATCCAAATATTCCAAATAAAACCTAACATCCCATGGAAAATCAAGATTTGGTCCATGATGTGTTGGCCAAACACCCACTCAGACTTGCACCCCATGTTTTGAGAGTCATAGTCCTTTAATATTGACATCCCAAATAATAGAGGATGCTCTAAATTATAGGTCATTTATAAAACTAGCCTCCATTGATACCATTTTTTCACAAACCAACCTAGGTCAACCTCAAACTAGTCACTCTAGCTGATCCATAGAAATTCCCGAAGGGTGTTCCTGGTCCCCATGAGGTAGAAACAAGTGCCAAGAATCATTAGAGTAACCAAGGAAATTATTTTTTCCAATATAAATAAGTAAAATGTACAGTTTAAATAAACCATATCATCCTAATATATATAAAAATTCAAAATGAGGATCATATTTTAAATAGGGAAGAAAATAAAATAACTAAACAAAAAACTAACTAAACCAGATGACCATAAAATCTCCATGTGACCCTAAGGGTCATTGTCCAATAATAAAACCAACCATCACCCATGATGATCAAAACCAATATGAGACATGTACCACAAGCTAAAACCAAGAAAGATCTATAAAAATGTTTATTAAAACTTAGAATGAATTCCTAAAAAACACTATTCCTTATACATTTCCTTCAAAATTAAAGAAACATAAACATCAAGTTTCAAATAGAATATATAAAATTAATATTTTCCACACGTTTTTCACTTAAAAACTAAACATGGTCTATTTCCCATTTTTTATTTAAAACCACATTCTTCACCAAGTGGGAACCATTATCATTTCAAATAAAAAAGAAGATGTATTTTTTTTAAAAGGAAGAGTAAGTGTACAATATCATTTTCCAAAAGATTTTCTGTAAACCTTGAAATCCATCACAAAAATTTTATCCAAGAAGTAATCCATGAAAGTGATCCATATAAATGATCACATCATGAGGGAAATGAAAATAATTACAATAGAGTAACGAATAAAAAAGTATCTCAATCTTCTATTATAGAAAACAAAGTGCCAATAGACATGGGATAAACCTAGGAGCTCATGAAAAATGCAGAATATACTATACATATTGACTCATCTTGGAAAGAATTTCTCACTTGAATACATAAAATTTCACCCACACACACCTGATCACACCCTAAATGGACAGACCGAGGGGCATTATCCCATAACAACAATAACAAAACATATCCCCTACTATGGGTCACTACCCATAGCGTAATCTTAATCTACTGCCATATTTATTCACATAAAATTCACTCTCTATGCCAAATCTCCATGTCAAGTGTAGAAATAGGGTGATCCAACCAGTTCCTACTGAGCGTCCAATCATAAGAACGTATATTTTATATAATTAATTAACACAACATGCATCTCCCTAAATCACTCCAATGATCAATCTATTTCCATAAACAATATATCTCGAAGGATTCCACACTGAGGATCTCCCATTTCCACACATAGAAAATGGGTATTGAGGATTATGTAGTGAGGAAATACCACCCATTCACCCAAATGGATCATGAGGATTCAACATTAGGAAAATCCAATCCATTTAATTTAAACAAGGCCAGACAATTATCCAAGGAGAGTTTTCATGAAAAAAAATTCACCATTTTCACAAAACATCCAAATGGGCCTCACACATCCTTTTTTAATGAGTCAAATACATCTTTCCAAAAAGTTTCAAATACTCCATTTTATATTTCACAATTAGCTTATAAAATATCTTTGAAGCACTCATACCACATGTTCAAACCAAAACCACTTTTATCAAAGTGCGAATCGGGCCACATAGCATCATCACATGACATTTAATTTTTTAAAGAACAAATAACACACCATTTTCAAGTCCAAAACATTTATAAATCCATTTGAGGAACCCCAAAAAATCATAAAGATGTCAAAACGTCATTTACAATGCCAAAACATGCTTTATAATCCACAAATCACATGTTAAGTCCAACCAGTCATTTTATCAAACACTTGGTCTGCAATATTTAATAAAACAATTTCATTTATCACATAAGAAGGAAGATATCACTAATTTTCACATAAAAAAATAATTAAAAAGATCATAAATCACTATTTTATATTCATAGAAGGTGAGAAAAGTAATAAAACCACAATTCATAAATTTTAAAGGCCCGTGCAAAAGGGATACCTACCTCAATATTACGGTGCTTCAAAAATGGACACCTAAAACCTCCTTACAAAGGTCCAACGAAGTAAGAAAAACCACAAGAAAACTTACAAAATACCACAACAAAAATTGAGGTAAACACAAACCCTATATCCACATGACCAAGGGAGATAGAGATTTTAAGAGAAAAATAAATAAAGTGGAAGAGGGAGGATATAATAGAATAATACCTTGAGAAATCGATATAAAACCTTGAACAAATCTATGTATCTAAGAATGGAGGGGGGATAGAAGAATTTTAGAGGAGGAGGATCCCCCTTTGGGTCTCATGAACCAGAATTCGAGGGAAATGGGTGTTTTGGGGGTAAATTATCATGGGGGTAGAAATGGAATTTCAAAATTTTTATTTTTAAATAGGTCGCATAATTTAGCTTCATGGTCTGGTAATCCATGATCCAAGTTTGTGATATGGTTCTCCTTTGTGACAGAACCTCCCCAAATTCTTACCACATTGTTTTTCTACTCATGCATAGGCCATGAACGCTCAAACAGAAGCATCACATGGCCCATACGGTTTCCTAGATCAGGCCACACAGTTTATTATAACTAAGAACAAACCATTTTCCAGTTATTTTCAACCCCAAAAACTAAAAATTTCAACAAAAAAAATCATGAAGGAATCTAATGAACAACCTAGAGACCAAAGATAAAAAATATCACCTCAAAATTTATACCTGTCACACCCAGAACTCAAGGGAAAAACTGAGATAAAAAAATTAACCAAATCCAAGGATAAAAACAAAAAACTAGGTGTGAAATTAGTGGGATGATATTTTAATTATAAATTTTTATATGGATAACATACTACATATCAATAATATTTTCCTAACATTACATTATATAATATTTTTGTTTGGGAAAGTACCTATTGATGAAATAAATAGGTCAAAGAACCTACATACTGATTATAAGTAAATATATATACAAATTAAATATGTTGTTTGGTCTTATTTAAAACCGATATATTAGTAAAGTTCTAAAAAGGTTTATTATATAGACATCTATGAAGGTTAATCTTCTGGTATTTCATAGAATGAGTCTTATAAAAAATTAATTTACTTCTAAATATTTTTAATGAAAAAACATTGATATTATAATCACCCATACTTTTCATACATAGATATTACTCTTATATAGAATAATATTCATTACATAACATGGAAAAACAATACAATAACTATATAGGTTTAGGGCCTTTTGAAACCGGGAAGCATAAACAGTGGTTCATAAATCATCTACATCATCTCCCACTTATTTCTTCATAATGAAAAAATATTTTTTTGACAGATATTACTTTATAACCTTCATCATAACCTAGGGAAAATAAACATAAGAAAGGGTGAGCTCAGATGCTCTGTAAGGGTAAACAAGGGAGATATCAATCATAACATAAAAATAATATTTGAAAATTAAATTCTACATATTAAAGACCATGATATCATGTCTTAGAATAAATCATAGAAGCTCATCAAATAATATATTACTATATAGAATATAATAAGAGATTGAATTTGTGGAATACACATAATCATAGAAAATATTTCTATATTAGTAAAGTCTTATATCAATGACCATCATAGTGGAAAAATTCATTTTCTGAACCTAGTTTACTCATTATTTTAGCCATGTATTAATGAACTGAGTTTATTCTCATTTTAGTATTATATTACTAAACTAGGTCCAATTCCCATTCTAGTCCCATCTATCTCATGAAATATAAATCTTTACCCAATTCATTAGGGGAGATATAGGTCTCACCCATTATATAATGAAAACCATATATATGTTTTGTAAAAGAACATAAATTATTCTCTATATTAGAACCCATGGATTCAAATGGGTTTTATAAACATAAATTCATCATAACATAACCATTGGAAAAGAAATAGGATTAATAAATTTCATTATATTATAAATATAAACTAACCATTTGAATAACAGCAATATTATTCTTGAAAAATATTTCCATTAAAGCATAGGTGAAACCAAATAATTTTAATATGGGAAATATTTTTGAGAGATTAATTTAAAATAATTCTTGAGGAAAGTATCTTTTCTCCATTAAAAAATGTTTACTTTTCTTAAAATGACATACAATTTTAATAGTATAATTTTCTTATTCCATGTAACAATGTAATATTATAAAATAAAGTTCATGTAAATAAGTAATAATGAATGAGGAAAAATACATTCATGCTATAAAAGTTAAGAGAAAACATTCTTCTCATAATTTTTATGAAAAATCAAGAAGTACCTCGTTAAGAAAACTACAAAAAATTCCCTTCAAACCATTTAGTAAAAAAGTAAAAAAAGGGTTAAAATGACTCTAAATTTTTTATATGAATAGTTATAATATTTTTTAATAAATTTTAAGAAACATGTACATGAACAATAAATACTTCCCAGTGAATACTTACGTATAAAAATATATGATAACAATGAGATTCTGAAATTAACCCTTACTTAAGGTATAATTTCCTTCTTGTGTATATAAAAATCCTATATAATGAATTAAATTATATTATTAACTTATTCCAGCAACATATTTATATTTATAATGTTATATATTATCATAGTATCACTAGTTTGTCAATAATATTTATTAATCTTCTTTCAAGTGTTAACTACTGCATGTTTAGTCATATAATTCCTCGTTATTCTTCATAGTTCATAGTTATAACATTTATAGAATTATATTAATGTAATATATATCATATTTATTTATTTTATACATAATAATTCATTAATTGTGAATATTGTATGTGAATCGCATTGCGTCGTGGAGATGATAGGCTATACATACTCACTAGTGATGATAGCATTCCCTTTATAGTAAAAGGCAAGGAATTGGATGGTATATATTTTGTTACAGAATATATAAAAGTTTATAATCATTATATATAATTATTATTTTCACCATTATACACATTCAATTAATGTGGTGGTGAAAAATAGGTTACACCACGACGTAGAGACGGTAGGTTGTATGTTCGCATGCGTAGTGATTTCATTTTTCATAGGATTAGTAAAAGGTAGAATATTATTATTACATAATCATAATAATATCTTAGAATATATTTGATACTTGATTTATTATTTTATAATAGAAACATCACATTAATATAAATTATAAAAAGAAATACTATAGAGAGATTCGATGAAGAAAATTACCTCTTCCTTAGCAAAACTACTTTGGATCTCCTCTCAGGGACACTAGGGTTGGTATTTTGAGAAGACCATAACATCTAGGATGTGATTAAGAAGTTTATAATGGAGATGGTATGTTTATGGATGATCTTTACAGCTCAATTTTATGTGAATAAGTGAGGGATGAGGTTCCCTTTTATAAGTGAGGTGAGGGACACTTTTGGAATTTTAAAAAATATTAATTTATAATAAATTCAATATCAATACATGTACCACAAAAATGACATGGATTCTATTATAAGATGAGTTAATTTTTTAATATTATCATCCAATATATTTTAGACAAGTTTCAGTACTGTTTTAAGAATTATCATTTTGAATGCCCCTTAGTTAACCTATTTAATTAAACTAAGGTAGAACATTTCTCAATATTAAAAGGTTTTAATTTTTAATTATTTGATGAAAATTAGACCATAAATAAAAAAATTATAACCTTTTAGACTATGTTAAATTTATTTGTATTTTAATATATGTTTTATAATTTTTAAATAATCTAATAAATATTAATTTTATAAAATTATATTAGTGTCAATTTTGAAACTATTAATTATAAGGACTTTTAAAAATATCAAGATAATAAGTCAACTTTGAAAAAAATATTTTATTATATCCATAAGAGATTAAGGTAATCAATAAAATTATCTTATGAAATTAATGATCTCAAATTAAATTTATTTTAATATTTTTAATAACATTTATTTGATATTTACATTACTAAAATAATCACCACATCATTGTTGTGTAATTATTTAATATGCTTATTTCTTTACTAAAAATTAAAAATCAAATAATTTTTTGATGATAAATCATATATATTTCAGAATAATATTTATATTCTATTTTATCTACTGGATATAATAATATTAAAAATTATATAGTTGTTAATAATATGAGTATGACATCTTTAAATTTTTATTAAATAAAAAATAATAAATGTCACACACTCACCCAAGTAGCTTAAAATGTTATCATCACAACCCAATAATGTTTTTGGTTGAATCATGCTCATAAAATGAAATTTAGAAAAGTGTTCTGATGATTTTATATTAAATATAATATTATTTTTTACCATTAGTTACTCTATTTACATTTAATTAGGTTAATAAAAACTTACTAAATTTACTATTCTTGTTGAACAAAAATTTAAAAAACACATTTACATAATTTTCTCTAACTGATTAATAAAATGGAATCCATTTTTCAGAATTCAAAATAAAATGTATTGTTAATTAATTTAAAATTAATTTCATTGAAGAAATGAGAAAATATGTTTTAAAAGTGAAAATGTCCAAAAGATTGAAATGTTTTTATATCAAAATTCAATGTGAAAACTATCCCAATGACCTAATTTGGATAAATTGATAAAAAATTATTATAATTATAATTTAAAAAAATTAAAAATATATCTTAACACAAAAAAGTATTTATTCAAAAAAACTATTTTCAATTAAAATGAAATATTTTATTAATATTCATCAAAGTATGAAAATTTTCAGAAAAATACCAATATTTCAACAAAATTAGAATTTTAAATTCCCATTTTAAATAATAAGTTTATTTTTTCAATAATATTCATAAAATTTTAAAAAATTATATTTAAAATTGGTTCCCATTAAAAGGTGGTAAAACAACCTTTGAAAAAATATTGGTTTTTATGAGTGAAATTGCATTTATTCAACTATTATTACTATAGAATATATTAGATGAATATATAAAATATTTAGTTAATATATAAAATATTTAATTCATTAATATAATTTTATAATTATAATCTATTTAATTTATTGAGACAAAACACCTTTAGAATCGTAAAAATTGAAATATTTCTTTTACATTCAATTGGTTTATATTTTCATTTCTAATGAATTGGAATCCAATTAATCCATATAATATATGTATTAATAATATACTTTCATAATTTAGTTAATACTATTCGTAGTTTTTAATTTAACAGCTAGGTTATAATGATCATTTTATACTAATATAATCCCACAAATTTGTTTAAACTCATAGTTGTATGCAATGAAAGATATTGAGGAATTGAAATTATTTAAAGAGAAAAAATTTATTAAAATACTAGGGTGTTACGTTCTACCTCTATTAAAATTAATTTAAAACTTAAAATTCATCACTTGGATACAAATATATGGGGTCACTTATTCCTCGTGACATCCTTAAGTTCTCACGTAGCTTCCTCAAATTGGTGGTTCCGCCATAAAAATTTAATGAAACGAGTAGTCTTGTTTCATAGAAAGTTTTCACTAAGATTCGTAATATATATCAGTTATTATTCATAAAAAAAAGTTATTTATCCACTGGTATGACTTCAAAGTTAGGTACATGTGAAGGACCATGTATCTACCTTCTTAGGAGAGATACATGGAACCCATTTTTAACTTGAGAGAGATTTGTTGGAAGATTTAATCTATATGATACCTTCCCAACAAGATCAAGAATTTTAAAAGATCCAGTGTAACTAGGGTAGAAAATTATATTCTTTATATATCTCATTACTCTCTTCTGAGGAGATATTAATAGAAATGGATTGTCACCCTCTTCAAACCTTAGGTATTTTCATTGATTAGCATCATAACATTTTTATCAATTCTTAGATTTTATTTTGAGTTATTAAATAAATATAAAATTCTACACCATTTCCTCAAAAAGATAAGTTCCCAATATATTTCACTACCCAACATCATCCCAACATGTTAGAGTTCTGTATTTCTTACTATAGAAGGATTCATAAGGAGCCATCTGAACACTGGAGTGGGAGCTATTTTTGTAATAAAACTATACCAAAGGTAGGTTTTGATCCCAACCACCTTTTGAATCCATAGAGAAATCACTCACAATTTCTTCTAGAGTTTGAATTTTCCCCTTAGACTAACCATCTATCTAAGGATGATTGTATCTAAATATTTCTGAAGTCTTCTCCCAAAATTTGAGGTAAACCTTGGATCTCGGTCAGATATATTGAAAAGTGGTACATCATTCAATCTTACCACATTATATGTATTATGTTAAGATGATCAAGAGAGAAATATTATCTAAGCAATAAAGTGTTCCAAATTTGAAAGGTGATCAACTATAGCAAATATAACATTATATCCCTTAGATTTTTTGGGAAGTTCTTTGAGAAAGACCATGGTAATGTTTTCCCATTTCGATTCTGTTATGGGTATTGGATGTAATATCCCCTTAGATATCTATATCTCAACCATCAATAACAGAAAAACCAAGCACCGATAAACATATTATGAAATAGAACTATTTATACCATCCCACCATAAATACTCATTCAGGTCCTTATATATCTTTGTACTTCCACGATTAATAATTAATGATGAACTATGATCCTCAACCAACAACTATTTTTTAATTATGGTATGGGAGGAATACAAACATGGTTCTTGAATCTTATTCTTTTCTCACAATAAAATATTAATTTAGGAACATTTCACACCTTATATTATTGATCTACATCTTCATTATATGCCACCTTAATCTTCACATGTATAGAAGGTTGAACATTAATTATTAAAATATGATATTTCTCCCCTTCCATTAAAATTTTCAGATCAATCCTTTGAAAATAAATAAATAATGGATATTTTGTTATCCCCATAATTGATAGGACAACATGTTCCTTTCGAATCAAATCATTTCCCACCTTGTTCTCTTTTCCATGGTAGTAATTTATTGAGTAGTCATAATGTTTAATCAACTCCAACCATTTTCTTTAGAACTTATTCATTCCATTTTGAGTGAAAATATACCTTAAAATTTTATGGTCAGTATAAATATCACACCTTTTCGTAGAATTTATGCCTCTATATTTTTAATGAAATGATTACTACCGAAAACTATAAATCATGAGTTGGTTAATTTTTCTCATGAATTTTCAATTTTCATGAGGCATAATCTATCACCATATAATTTTACACAAGAAAAAAAATACCCTCCACTTCTTGGTTGCATAAATGTAGATCACAAACCACTCTCCACTATAGGGTATTGTGAGCACAAGTACAAAAACTAAAATTATTTTTAGCACTTTGAAATTCTCTTTACATTCCTCTATCCAAATGAAATCAACTCCTTTCTAATTTAACATGGTGAGTAGATATGAAAATCATGAAAAATATTTCAAAAAATGTCGATAATATACATCAAACATAAGAAAACTTCAGATCTCAGTTTCCTTTTTCATTCTAGGCCAACCTTTACTAACTCCCTACTTTGCTGGAACCACAAATATCCCCTCTCTTTAGAGAATGGGACCCAAATATTAAACATTCTCAAGTCAAAATCTTCACTTTGTAAATTTTTCATAAATCTTCTCGTTTATCGGGTTATTTAGTAATATTATCTTGTGGTCTTCATGTTCTTACTTAATCTTGTAATAAAAAAGAATATCATCTATAAAGACTACCAGAAACTAGTCAAGATAGTCTCAAAATACTCCATTCACTCAATCCATGAAGATATTGGGGTATTAGTAAGACCAAAAGTCATCCCTATAAATTCATGGTTTCCATACCTTGTACCAAATGTCATATTGGGTATATAATCCTTCTTGACCCTAAACTGATGATATCTAGGATGAATATCAATCTTGGAAAAAGTACTAAGATTATTTTAGTTGGTTGAATAGTTAATCAATACAAGTATAGGATATTTGTTCATCATAGTGATGACGTTAAGTTATCGATATTAATTAAGAGTTTTATTAATCTATATTTATTCTTAACAAAAAGAATAGGTGAACCCCATGGTGACACAGTAGGGCATATTAATCCCTTGTCAATATGATCTTAGAGTTGATAATTCAATTCATGCAACCAAATTGGGGACATTCTTAAGATTTCTTTGAAATAGGCATACCACTCAGTATGAGTTATATTGAAAATTCAACTTCACAATTTGGGGAAAGACCTAGAAATTATTCTAGAAAGTCATAAAAAACTACAGTACAATATGTGTATCATTGATGAGGAGTTTCTCCCAAACCATTAGATATATATAGCCTTCATTTATAAGTATTGAGGCCCACTATATGGAATTAAATTCAACTGGATGTTCATATTCATCCTAGAATCGATAGACGATTATAGATTCATTAGAAATATGAAATTGGACTTTTCTTACTTGGAAAATGATATAATATCCATATAGATAAATCCAAACCATTCTAAGAATTGCATCAAATTCAACTAAATAAAGGATCAAAAGATTTACAGGAAGTAATTTCCCACAAACTTCAACTAGAGAAGAATTAAAAACTTGTGATGAGACTATTGTGATATTATAATTATTTATAGCTATCTGAGAGTCTAATTGTTGATGTAACAAAATTATACACTTAGAAAATTCCTCAAAAATAAAATATTGGGTGGATCCAGATACATATAAATCATTTTCTACTTTAGAGTGGATGGTAAGTGTACCTTTCACCACATCATTGTCGTAATCCACCTCTCTAATAGTGATTGCATGTGATTTTACTCTGTCTTTGGACTTAAGTGGTTGCTGAAGTTGATCATCATTGATATCCTTTGGATTTGGGCACTGATTAGAATAATGTCACATTTCCTTACAATTGTAACATTGAAGTGTGCGAGGTTCATTTTGTGTAGCCTTTTCTCTATTTTCATCATCATATACCTTTTTTCCCATCAATTCGGTAGTCAACTACCTAATTACCTTCTTTCATACACATAAAACATTTACTAGTATCTTTAAGAAAATTTCTTCAATGTTTATTTCCACATTTTGAGAATAAAGGAAAGATTATGTACTTTTCACTGTGGTTTTGGGATTTTCCCTTATATTCCATTCTTCTACTCTTATCAAACCCATAAGACTAATTGGAAAATCAAACCTCCATATCAGCCTTAAGAGAACATTGAACGATTTCTTAATATCTATTGAAGTTCCTTATGGATAATTACATTTAGAGACTTGGTTATAAGTCTCCAAAGAATCAATCGACCTTACTCTCAGGTTGGATGACACTTCCAAAAGCATACCTTTCACATCCTGTAAAATTTTCTTCATAGGTACCAACAGACTCATCATCCTTTATCTTAATCTTAAGGAACTCTTTCTTTATATTTTTTCAAAGAATAAGGGGAAATTAATTGTTGAAATATATTTTTTTGAACTCATCCCATTCTATAGAGTTAATTTCATCTCTTTTAATTGTATTATTGACAAGATTCAACTTCTAATCGACTTTAACTTCCAAATTATAGACTGCTAAGATGACTTTGTCATGTTATGATAACTAGAGAACCAAAAATATATTTTTAGTCATACTAATCCATTTTTCAGACACTAGTAAATGAGAGGACCCACTGAAAGAAGGTGGAGTCTACCTCAAGAAGGACTTAATATAATGTTGTTCCCTCTTTTTCTCATTTTTATGTACTATATGATTCATATCTTGAGAAATTTTTGTGATCATAGAAACAAAAATTTTCATTTTAGCTCTCATAACATTCAGTTTCTCGGGAGGATAATCATTTCATTTACTATCACATTCACCATTAACGCGGTTCCTTAGGGTTCCATCCATTGTCTAAAACAAAGAATCATAGTGTGAGAAGAACTAGTGATAATGGGAAAACCACATAATCAAATGAAAATTACTTATAAAATTTCGATTTAGGACACCTTAGCTTTTATCCTTGGTTATTCATGATCATTACTAAAACAATAGAATTATAACATATACATAGACTTATCCTTAGGGTTCTTACCAAGGTTTTCTCATCCTAGTTTAGAATGTTTAACTAAACCTTGTTAGCATAGAAAATATAATGGCCCATAATTTTAATATATATATATATATATATCACTAAAAATAAAATAAAAGAAATTATATAACATGTAAAAACCATTCTAGAACCATATAGGTTTAATATCTCTTGAAATTGGGAATTATAAACAATAGGTTCATAAATCATCTACATCGTATCTCGCTTATTTATTCATAAATAAACCCATTTTTTACACATATTACCGAATACACTTATTCATAACCTAGGGATAAGACACATAAGAAAAAGGTAGGATAAGATACATAGTAAGGGTAAATAAGGGAGATATCAACTAGAACATAAAAATAACATTTTTAAATTAAATCTTTCATATTAAATATCATGATATCATATCATGGGATAAATAATTTAATTTCATCAAATAATATATTTTCAAATATCATAACAGAAGATATGTAATTTTTGGCATACACATAAGAATAGAAAATGATTTCCATAATTGTCAAGGATCATTTACAAGATCATCAAAGTGTAAAAGTTCCTCTAATAAACTGAGTTCACTCCTCATTCCAACCCTATATTACTAAAAAATCATTACTCCCATTCCAGTCATATATTACAAAACCATGTTCACATCCCATTATAGTCTTATATTTCTCATCACATATAAATATTTACCCAATGTATTGGAGGGAGATATAGGTCCCACCTATCACATAATGAAAATCATATATATTTGTGATGAAAGAACATAAATAATTCATAATATAATAAACAATGGAATAAAATGGTTTTCATAAACATAAATCCATCAAAACATAAACCATTAAAAAGAAATGGGTTACATAAATATCATTTTATTATAAACATAAACAAACTATATGAATAATAGGGATAATATAATTGAAAAATATCCCCATTAAATAATAAATAACACCAAATAATATTATCTTATATTGAAAATACTTTTGAGATATTACATGAAAATAATTCTTGATGAAAATATCATTTCTTCTTTAAAAATGTTTTATTTTCTTAAAATGATACATAATTTTAAAAAAAATTATTTAATGTGACCTTGAAATCATGTAAGGGAATTCTCAAGAAAATAAGGAATCATGAAATCCAAATAATCTATACATTCTATATAATATTAAAGAAAACATTCTTCTCATACTTTTTCAGAAAAGTAATAAAGTACCTCCTTAGGAAAATGAAAAAATATTCTCATCAAATCATTTAGTAAAAAGTAAAAGAAGGGTTAAAATGACTTTAAAAAACTGTATAAGAATATTAAGAATATTTTTTAATACATTTTTAAGAATCATGGAGATGGAATATAAATATTCCCTAGTGAATACTTATATATAAACAATCTCATATTATAATGTGATTGGAAAATTAACCCTTACCTTTGGTATGATTTCCTTCGTACATATATGAAAATACTGTATAATGGATTAAAAAATGTTATTAACTTATTCTAGAACCATATTCATATTTTTGATATCATATATGATCATAATATTACTAGTTTGTTAATAATATTTATTTCTCATATTTCAGATGCTAAATATTGTAGGTTTTTTCATATAAATCTTCATTATTCTTCATTGGTAATAGTTATATAATATACATAATGATATTAAGGTAATAAATATTATATTTATTCATTTTAGAGATAATAATTCATTAATGGTGAATATGGAATATGAATTGCATCGCGTTGTGGAGATGGTAGGTCATACGTTCGCACGAGCGATGATATCATTCCATTAATAGTAGAAAGTTAAGAAAGTGGATGGTATAAATATTTTCAATAATTATCATGTTATAATTATAATATATAACTATTATTTCTATAATTATTCCAATACAAATAAAGTGGTGGTGAAAAAAATATTATACTCCAGTGTGGGGATGATAGGTCGTACGTACGCTCATGTAGTGATTTCATTTTTCATAGGATGGGTAAATGGTGTAATATGGATGTTCCATAATGATATTAACATATTATAATATTTTTTATACTAGATTTATTATTTTATAATGGTTCTCACACATGAAGATAATGTAGAAGAATAAATACTTTTGGGAGATTCGGTAAAGATGATTACCTCTTCCTTAGAGAACCTTTATTGGATCTCCTCTTAGTAACACTAGGGTTTGTCTTTTGAAAGAATAAAATATCTAGTATGTGTATAGGGATGTTTATAATATAAATGGGTAGTTTATGGACAATATTTAAGACTCAGTTTGATGTGAATAAGTGATTGAGGAGGTTCCCTTTTATAATTTAGGTGTTTGGAACTTTGGAATGTCAAAAATATTAATTTATAATAAATTTATTATTAATAAAAATAAATCTAAAATTACAAGGATTAAAATATAAAATGAGAAAATTTTTCCAATATATTTTAGACATGTTTTTATATTTTTTTAATCATTATAATTTTGATTAAACCTTAGTTAACATATTTTTATTTTAAATAATGTAACAACCATCTAAATATTAAAAGGTTGTAAATTTTATCTATGTGAGGAAAATTAGTCACTAAATGAAAAATTTATAACATTTTATACCATATTTTTAATTATTTTGTTATTTTTAAAGATGTTTTAAGATTTATAAATAATTTAATGAATATTATTTCGATAAAATTTCATTCATGTCGATTTTGAAACTATTAATTATTTTGTCTTTTAAAAATATAAAGATAATAATATAACTTCAAATCAAACATTTTATAATATCCCTATGTTATAAATATAATATATTAAATTTCTTATCACATTAATTATCTAAAATTAAATTAAATAAAATATTTTTAATAACATTTATTTGAAATAATTATTAATAAAATAATTACTACATTAGCGTTGTGTAATAATTTAAAATAATTATGTATTTATTAAGATTATAAATAAAACATTTAAATAGAAGTAAATCGTATATATTTTATAAAAATATTTATAGTCAAATTTATATATGGAATAACATTATATTAAAAATTATATAGTTACTAAATTTATGAGTATGACATCTTTAACTGTTATTTAAATAACTTATAATTAATTCCATACTCCCACCCAAGTGGATCAAAAATGTTATAATCTATATAAAAGTTTTATCATCAAAAAATAGTTATCCAATGAAATTTAAAAAAGTATTTTGGTAATTTTTTAATATTATAATTTTATATTTACCCTTAATTACTTGATTTACCTTTAACCGTGTGAGTAAAAAATTACTAAGTCACTATTCATAATGACAAAAAATAAAAGAAAAATATTTAAATAATTTGGAACCATTGATTTTAAATATGGAATTCATTTTTAAAATTCCAAATCAAATAAGTTTAAGTAATTAATTTAGAATTTATCTCATAGACAGAATGAGAAAAGAGATTTTAAAAGTGAAAACGTCTAAAATAATGAAATGTTTTTATATCAAAATTCAATGTGAAGATTATTCCCCTAACATAAACTGGATTAAATTATAAAACAATGATCTAATTATACTTTAAAATAAGTTAAAAATATACCTTAACATTATAAAATATTTAGACAAAAAATCCGCTTTCAATTAAAATGCTATATTATGTTACTATTCATCAGAATATGAATGTTATTAGAAAAATAAAATAATTTCAAGAAAAGAAATTTTTTATATTCCTATTTAAAATAATAAGTTTATTTTTTCAAATATAATAAATAATATTTTTTAAAAATGGATTTCATATAGGTTCTCCATTGAATGGAGGTAAAACTGACTTTTGAAAAATATACGTTTTTATGAGTAAAATTGGGTTTGTTCATATATTATGACTATAAAATCTATTGTATGATTATCAAAGATATTTTATTAAACACAATATATATATATATATATATTTCACTAATTTAATTTAATAATTTCAATAAATGTAGTTTATCAAGATAAACAACTTTAGGATCATAAAATAGAAATATGACATTTACATTTAATTAGTTTATATTTTCATTGATAATTAATTAGTAACCAATGAAGTAATTTTATATTTGTGTAAAAAAATTAATTTCATAACTTATTTAATACTATTTATAGTTTCTAATTTAATGGATATGTTATAATGGTCAATTTATACTAATATCATCTCATGGTTTCATTCAAACTCACGGTTGTGTGCAATGCAATCCATTAAAGAATTATAATTATTTAAAAAGATAATATTTATTAAAATATTATAGTTTTACATATATGATTAAACATTTATCTTCCTTAGGATATATCATGTATTCCATGTCGTATACCCAGCCTAATATATTTTTTGATTTGAGCTTAACATGTAAATACTAATCAAATCCCTGTAAGAGTCATTGAATTGATGTCAATAATATATTTATGTACTTAAAAAATTAAATATATGTTATTATAATTTTAAATTTATGGATGATATCATTATAATAGGATGTATCTATAATAGTTTTTAAAATAAAAGGATTATATTTGATCTTAATTTAGTTTCATATTTTACATCAATAGTGGATTTATTAGTTACAAAAAATCTAAATAGGGTATTATGGAAGAGTTGAAAATATAAAAATAAAACATCTCTACATCAGATACTATGAAGTAATATGATTGGATAAAAAATTTAATTGATGAGAAAATGGTTTCTCAAAGCATTAAGGGATCAATTGATCTTGACTGTGATAACAATAGATCTATTTCATAGGCTAAGGAACATTGGCCACATCCATGTATAGAACACATTCATCAAAAAACACGTATAATTTAATAAATGGTCTTAAGAGGTGATGTGAATATCTTATCAGTGGATATAGAATGGAATTTACCATATCGATGGACAAAACCATTAACATAGTAGAATCCATAGGGTATTGTAAAGTCTCTTGGTATTGAATACAAGAGTGATTTCTTGTAATATTATTGTCAATATAAATGTTTCGTGGTTTTATTATAAAATAAATCTATATTAATCATTCATCCATGTCTCCTTCATATATTACATAAAAAATTTAATGATAAAATTCCATCAAAGTTCCTCTTTTTGTAGTACATAATCGATGCTCATCATAGAGAATTGTGGTTTTTGATGATATGATTAGATTGGTGAGTAAAATCCAGAGATAATAAGTAGGGATTTATTATCTAGATTTTCGATTAAATTCTATTATATGTAATATCATACAATCATTAATATACTCAAGGTTATATGATTAATTTGAATCACTATGACCTGAGTTCGATAAGAGACATGGCATGAAAAGCATCATGATTTGATAACATTCTTACACCATCCTTGTGGATAAGATAATCATGGGTATGTTGAATATATTTCAATTATTTTTATTAGTTGAGTTTAACTTAGATAATATTTTCCCTATTAGTTGAAAATTATGAAATTTTTCTCCTATATTTAATTATAATGAAGAAATTAATGGCCATTATTAGTTAAGGGACATGTGATGTGATGAAGTGTTTGGATGAGTATTGTATAATGTATTCATTGAATTTATTCATTCTATTTTAGAAAAAATTTGAATGTATGAGTTGAACTATACTAGAAGGACATTTTATATACCTAATGACCACATGAAATCTTAGAATGATTTATTATATAATAATTCATATTGTGTATAATGATATATCTTATGGTAGACATGTTCATATAGAGATACAAGTGTGTTTGATTGAGATCAAATTTGAAACTTTTATAGATTGAGTAACAATTTCATTTTTTAAAGTATACACTTTTCATAAAATTACATATTGATGAATTGATGATTGATTTTAAGGATATAAATTTATAATCCTTAAATTGATAATCACTCATGTGTCCATGCTAGTTGGTTAAGTGACCTCACAGACACCTAATAATATGCCAAAATCTAGAAACTAGTAGTGAGGTGATAAGGATTATAGTAGGGAGAATATAACATCTATTAAAGAGTAGAAATAAAGATATAAATGATAATAATAATCAAAAAGAAGTTATTTTATGGTATAATACATATAAAAAAATAAAAATAAAACCCATTTAATGTTAGCCTAAAATGTAACTAATTAAAATTTTGAATTTCATACAAATAAAATAAAAAAATAAAAGATTCAAGACTACAAAAGATATGGTCTCTATCCCCATGTTAGAGCCATCTCAAAACTCTATCCCACCCATCAATAAATCATCCAATTTATATCCTTGTACCCTTATCCAAAAATCCATCCAGGAAATTTGTTTGTTTACCAAATGGAGGATTGAAAAGGTCGTGAGTACAACTCAGTAGGCTATCACCAATGGTATCTAAAAAATATAATCAGATTATATACTACATGAAATAACATAATGTGATGGGGTATTAATTTAATGAATTAATACTACAGATAGAATAAAGCTACTAATATATGAGTTTCAAGTTAAAACCGAAGAAAACCATCCCTAATTCAACATGATTCTTGATATATTTTTATATCAGTGGATCTCCCTTCCTAGAATTAATCACCAATATCATTGGTGGATTCTCAAAAAAATGATGAATCACACATATTGTATCATGAATCATTGATACCTTCCCTTATTCAATCAAATATATCATCCTTGGGTACCCAGTGATTGTGCATCTTACCCATAGGTAGTCTATACCCTATGCATGTTACTCTCTTTTAGTATAAAATACCTTGCATCACACCCATGGGTAGAGGTTATAACCAAGAACCATACCCTAAGGTAGCTTTTTCAAGCACCAATTGCAAGTATATGTCATAAAAATAAAAAAATCAATATATAGTGTAAAATCCCACCCTAAATCATCCATCATAATAGTTATATATCATAACAAATTTATGAAATAAATTCACTTACTCAAGTAACAAGAATACCAAATATTTTATCATAATACAAAATATTAATTCATCAAATTACCATTTTTCTGGATAATTATATGTCCTAAACATAGGTTCCCATTTCATTCACAATTTTTTCCCAAATCCCATTGACATGAAAATATAGTCATGATCCATCATGTTAACATGAAAAGGTAATTAAATCTCATTTAACCAATTTTATTCTTGGTGATTCTATTTCGATCAATCACCAAAATTAACATGATATTCCAAAATTCACATTAATGTGTCTACCAGTACACCAAAAGTCTTGGGGTAGGATAACCTATATGGTGGATGAAAGTATATTATAAAAACTAATGGATCTGATGGGATCTATTAGAGATTTATGAAATAGTATTATCATAAACCTTGATTTATTCAATTATAATGGTTATGTGCATGGTGTTCATGCACAATCAAAATTGTTGAATATACTATTATAAATGAAAATATACTTTTAGGGAGTTGTTCTAGAATACCTTCTTCAAAAGTATAGAATAAGTAAAAAAACATCAAATTCTGATATTGTATTTGGATCCTATTCCCTTCAATTTTATTGAATGGAACACCATGAGTTGAAGGATCATGCTTCTACTTCAAAGTGAATGCTTAGAGATCACAATTGGAAAGGGATTAAATAACCATGTGTAATGACCCAAACATTTATCAGTGGAATTTACCTTCTTATAATTATATCAAATGGTATAAAACACAAAAATAGCATATATATCCCAATAAAAACATTATTCGCATAAATGAAGAATTAAATAAGCTATATTTATAAAAATTAAGGAACCTATAACGATGGAATAATAACTTGACCCTTGGAAAAGTAAAGTGGCCATTAAGAATATTGATTCGACCAATAGAATAGTAACCTCCCCTATTAAAGTATAAATAAAATTTATCCATATGATAAATGAATATATTATATAATTATATCTTAGTATATGTAATTAAATATTTTAAAAATGATAAATTAAGTGTTGTTTTTTTAAAACACAGATGTTTATTTATGATTTTATGAATAATATAATGATTTAAAAGAAATTTATTTTTATAAAATAGATTCTTAAATTAATATCTTGTTTTTTTATTATTATATGATAATTTTATGAGACCTTAATTAATTTTTCAAAGTGTAGTAAAATTGATTATAATATTAAAATCAGTATTTTTTGAATAAATGATAATGTTATTTAAAAAATTTATTTATCATATTTATAAAATTATTTTCATATAATAGATTTTATTTTTAATTTTGCATAATGAAAAATGGTTTGGGTGTGTTTTTTGGATTTTTCTAAAATAGAAGAATTTTTGGTGAATAGTAAAATAGGATAATTTACAGTATGAGCTAAATACATGAATTATGGAGTCCAGAATGATGTATGGATGATTTGAAACCATAATATAGAAATATACATAATTATTTAATATATGTTATGATAATTTTATACACTATTAATAGTCTTGATTAAAAATAAAAAAAATAATGAATATAATAATTAAAATACACAACACTCTTCCCCTATAAATACCACCCCTCACCACCTCTTCTCCTCACACATAAAAAGCCTTAAAACTTTTCCAAATTCTACCCAATACTCTTCTTATTCCACCCCACCATATCTAGGAGCCATTGGTCTCAAAAAAATACTAAATGTTTTTCCCTAAGGAGGTTATCAAGGAGAATAACTTCAAGAGGTAAAATCCTCTTCGGTTTTCTTTTAAATTAGTTTTATTTTATTTTATTTTATTATCCACTTATAACCTATCCATATACGAGTGTCATTATAAATCCATTATCTTATATAAATTTTAGTTTTATTTTTTTAATGGAATATCCATCATCAAACCTCTTCTCATCTCCCTTTTTTTCTAAAAATGCAAACATCATCCATGATGTGTCAATTTACCACCATCATGGATGATGCATTTCCTCTTTACATTACCGCCTTCAAAGTAGGTCATAAAACCATTATAATGGTTAAAAAATATTTTAAAATTTATTTTATAACGTTTTTTAAGTTCTGGAACTAACATATATACATAATATTATATAATAAAACATAACTGGTTTGTGATGATTGAAAACCCACCAAAATAATCTAAATGATTATCATTAACATTTAACCTAATGAATCATCATCATAACATATAAAAAATTATATGTAAAACCATTTAAAATTATGTATTTTTATTAATATAATATAATTTTCATTATAGAGAATTATTTTCCTTTTACATGAACTTCTATACTCATATTCAAGTGAATCAATCATGAAAACCAAGAAAACAAACACTCCCAAATGATGGAATTAAATTATATAACTCATCTAAAAAGAGATAAATGAACATAAATAAAATTATAATACATAATTTATATGTATAATATGTTTTTAATTAGTAATTAATTTATATAATTGGATTATACATTATATTAAACTGAATAAAGCATTCAAACATAAGTTAAGGGGATTCTCAAACCCAACTCCATTTCCTTGGGTTTTCCCTATTTCAAAATAAATTTAGTATGGATGTTAATTTAATGTTTATTAAATGTAATTTAATAATTACTCCCTTCCATTTTTTTGGATATGCAATCGTTTTAATATAGTTTATGAAAAATTCAAATATTTCCCACACAAACTATTATTTTAAAAAACACATATTTTACTCCTCTTGAGATTATTTCTTCTTCACTCAGGATTAATGATTGTTATACCATGTATGATATTACCTTTTTATTTGTTTCAACCCAATGATTATTCATGAATATATGATTTATGAAATGACACCCATTCATTTCCATGTGTTATTTTATGCCTAATATTGATGTATGTTTTATGTGGCTTGCATGATAATGTAAGTGTTATGATGTGATGGGTGTGCCCAGAATTATATATAGCACCAATGAATTGGGTAAAGTGATGTATCTAAAGAGATAATATGCAATATTAATGTACATGATGCAATATTTGTTCACAATTATTATGTTTTGATTATGCACAAACTTTAAGCATGGACATGATGATCGGTTTGTTCACAACTATGAGTGGAATTTGACCACTAAGACATGATGTTGTATTTTTATAAATTTACATAATAAATGGATTTATCAAATACATCTACACATTATGATGATGATGATGATACTATTATAATTTTATGGTGATAATGATTATTCTCACCCATGTTATATTGATTCATGTTCTTATTTATCAACTTATTGGGATTTTTGGTCACCCCTTTATTAAATGTATATCCTCAGGTGATTACTTGTTCTAAGAAAAACACAAGGGACAATAATTATCTAGAGAATAACAAATTAAATAAATATTTATGTTTTATTATATATATAAGTGATGTATGGTTCTAATTTTTCCAAGACACTAAACCTTTGTATCCTATTTTCTGTAACACAGTTATGTTGTTTATCTTTAAAATGATGTAATAGTCATGTCAGAAAAAGTAGGGTTTTTATAGTTGGTATTAGTTCATTGTTTAGTAAATTTGAAAATTAGGATTATATAATATTAGTGAAGACCCATAGTATGAGGCTGTTTATATATATGAACCCAATATGATTTGTTTCATAAAAATTATATACATAGGGATCCCACAATATATTTATTTAGAGTTAATTTCACAAAGGAATAAATTATTTATACATGAATTGTTAAATTATTTTTTGTTTAAACCATGCATATTTTTGAAACTGGGGGGAACAAGGAGAAACTATGAAAAAAACACTTGAGTTACAATGCAATAATTTCTTGAACAACATCCCCAATTACATGGATGGTGGGGTTCAAAATTTCATGGTGATACTTACCCAGATGTCTCGGTCTATGACTAATAACCAGAACAATATGGAACCTCCTTCTTCACATGTAAGGGATAAACTGGTTGTCATGTATTTTATCTACAATTACCATATAAATTTAGTGGATATTCTGATCCACTCATTACATAATAGTAGGTCAACTCAATGGGGAAGATATTCTCTATGCTTCATTAATTTGAGAAGAAATGTATGATTCTGGATATTTTATTTTGATGGAGTGGATGATCAATAGTGGATGGTGATTAAGAATACCGAGATTAAGGATGAAATAGAAAAGATAGAGTGAGAATACTTTAATAAAATATTTATTAATAATTATTTCCCTTTAACTCCTCAAAAAAATATAGATATAAGATTCGTAGAGCTGAAGAATAAGGAACCTAAATCTATCATGGATTATAAAGAAAACATCAGAAGTATTTCAAGGTATGAATTTGTTTTTTTCATTAAAATGATAAGAAAAATAGATAGATTGTTTAGTTTTTTAAAAATACACCTTTGAAAGGATCTAGATATTCATGACTTTGGTGGTTATGAAGAAGTTTTATGATGCTCTCTCAAAGTGGAGATGGAGTTTAGAGAATGGTACCGTGGTTATTGAGATAAGAAACAATGAATGTAGTTTCAAGTGGAAGGATCTATTTACATAATTGAAAATAAATATCAACCACTCACATATTAAAAATGTGAGATGTTACATTATGAAAACAACCTAAAAGGGATGGGGAAATTTTATATGTCTGGTATATAAGGCTGTATATCTCATAAATGTCAAAGATAAATGAATAAGTTGGCCAATGAGATGAAGAAAATGAGAGAATCACCCTTGGTTTAATTCTTCAACTATAGGGAGCAAGGGAACTATACAAGCCAATGCAATAATACTCGAGTCCTTGAGGGTAATTCGTGTTTGTAGCCACCAAAACCAAAGGATAATAGAAAATATTTTTGCATTAGTACTACTAAAGTGGATGAAAAAAATTTAATAAGAACAGGGTATAATAATTATTCCCTCAATAATGGAAAAAGTCTAATTTGATTATGGTTCTACACATTCCTTTATATCTTTCATGTTTTTAAGAACTATTGAATCAATTCCTTGACCCATTAGTTCACAGAAATTTGAAATAAGTGGATAGATAAGAACATGAATCAATATAACATGGGTAAGAATAATATTCATCATTATACCATACGAATAAGATCATCATGAGGCAGACTTCTCAATAGATTTCACACCCATAGCTAATTCTATCTCAAAATGCTTCTATAGGATGGCCTCTATTGAACTCGAGGAGTCAGTGAAGCAGCTACATGGGAATTGTAAAAATTAGTTCATACACACTAGTGAATTGACATTAGTGTGCCCATTTGCTTTGTACTAAAAATCTATTGATCAATTAGGTCATGTATCGAATATGAGGAACTCAAAAATATCACCATACAGAACAAGTATCCTCTTCCAAGGATCGATGAGTTGTTCGATCAACTATGAGGAACACTGTACTTCTCAAAGGTGGATATTTTTTTATAGATATCATATATTTAAGGTGAAAAAGGAAGATATTTATAATACTTATTTCTATAAAAGATATGTGCACTATGGTTTTTAGTAATTCCCTTTAGACTTACTAATGTCCCTATGATCTTCTTCAATTTTATGAATATATTCCTTAGACACTATATTGATAATTCGAGTTAGTTTTTATCAATGATATTCTAATCCACTACATGATAAAGGAGGAACATAAAGAAAATATAATGATTGGGTTGGTGAAATTAAGGAAGGATAAATTGCATTCCAAATTCATAAAGTCTAACTTTTGGATGCAACATGTCACATACTTGTGACACATGATCACATTTGAGGGAATTTCTATGGACCCTTCAAAAACAAAGACAATTGAGGAATGTCCCTGACCCATTAGTTCATGGAAATATGCAATCTTCTTGGATTAAAAAGGTACTACTATTGTTCTGTGAGAAATTTATCATGATTTGTATCGACTGATAACTAAGTTAACAATGAAAGGGGTAAAGTATGTCTAGATGAAATAATGTGAGGAATGATTTCAGAAGCTAAATAAGAGGCTGAGTGGTAAACTTGTTCTTGAAATACAACAAGTGGAGATTGTTTTTTGATATATAGTGATTCTTAAAATAAATGCTTGGGTTGCGTACGCATGAAAATTATAAACTAATAAAATATAGTGGCACTACCCTTATGGAGAGAAGTGTGATAAATATACTGATCACAAGAGTTTAAATTATATATTCACATATATTAAAAATCAACATTAATCAAATAGTGTGGTTAGAACTAATCAAGTTACTGGGTCTCTTAGTATATATTAACCTACTACTCTGTCCATGTTGTGGATTAAGAAAGACCGAATGTTCATGGATATACAAAGGATGTATTTGGAAATCACCATGGTAGAGAATACATCCAACCTTTCTGAAAATATTTTCCAATAATCTATCAAATTTATGATTAAGAATTCAAAAAGGGATGATATAGAGTTACAAAATAAGTAGAATGTAGTAAATAAAGAAACTATACACTTGTTTTACATTGATTATGATAGTGTGATTTGGTTTTGAATGAGGCTTTATGTGCCTTCACCACCTAATATAATGAATGAACTATTGGATAATACATATAACTCAACTTTATCTATCAATACTAGATGTACTAAGATGTACCATGCTCTTTGAGAACACTTCTGGTGGGATGACATGAAGAAGGATATTGTGGATTATATCTCAAGGTTCTTAATATGTCATCATGTTAATGTAGAGTGACATAAGTTCAAAGGGATGATGCAACCATTGCCTATACCCATGTGGAAATGGGATAATTTCACCATGGAATTCATCAATGGTATCCTAATGGAAACCAAAGGAGTAAATTAGATATGCATTTTGGTGGATCGACTAAATAACACTGCCTAGTTTATCCTTATTCATGAATATTTATCGCCTGATCAACATGAAATGATATATGTGATGTGGTGAGGACACATGGGGTACCACATTCTATCATCTTTAATCATGATCCATGGTTTACATCTATATTTTAGAGAAGAATTAATCATGGTTTCTGTATTGAATTGAATTTCAGCATTACCTATCATCCCCAAACTGAAGGCCAATCTAAAAAGACTATTCATATGCTCGAGGAAATGCTAAGAGGTTGCTCAATGTAATTCAAAGGTTGTTGGGATCAGAATCACCCATCGGTTTAGTTCTCATACAACTACAATGTACACTCGAGTAATCAAATGGATCCATATGATGTTCAGTATGGAAAATGATATTGAACTCCAATATATTGGGATGAAGTTTGAGAAAAAAAGATACATGGACATAATCTTATGAAAGATATAACAGTGAAGGTTCAATCCATCTAACAAAATATCAAAATTATTTATAATAAATAAAAGATCTATGATGACAACTATCTAAGGGACTCGGTGTTCGACATTAAAGAAAAATCCTTTCGTAAAATACCACCATGGAAAATAGTCATCCTGTTTGAAAAAAAAGGAAGCCTAGCCCAAGGTACATTGGTCTCTTTGAGATCATTAATCGCATAACAGTCGTGGCCTATCACCTTGAAATTCCAATAAATATAGATCATGTTAATGATTTTTTCCATATCTCTCTCTTGAGGAAGTACATACATGACCACTCACATGTACTAAATATGGAGATGGTAAAATTAGGTAATGATCTCTTGTAGAAAAAATGTATAGTGAAGATATTTAACCATAGAGACAATATCCTACAGAACATGATAAATCATTTTTTCAAAGTTTTTTGGTGGAATCATAAGTATAAATAAGACACGTGGGATTTTTAATAAGAAATGAAGGAGAAATACCCTCACCTGTTTTCACCCAAGTATATAAAATGAAATTTTGAGGATGAAATTTCAAAAGGGTGAAGCATTTAATAACCCAAAATATTATCACTGGAATGTGTCTACTTATAATTATGTTATATGGTATAAAGCACAATCATATCATATAAATCCCAGTAAAAACATTATTATTATAAATTAAGAATTAAATAAGTTACATTAATAGAAATTAAGGAGCCAATACCGATGAAATATTAACATGACCCTTGGAATAGTAACATGACCATTATGAACAGTGATTCAACTAATAGAACAGTAACATCACATATAAAAGGATAAAAAACATTAGGCATCCTATAAATGAAATTATGATATAATTATATCCTAGTATAAGTACTTAAATGTTTCAAAATGATAAATTAATTATTGGTATTTTTGTAAAAACAAAATTTTTATTCAGAATTTTTTAAATAATATAATGATTTAAAAGAGAACTTATTTTCATAAAATATATTAAAAAACAAATATTTTGTTGTCATATGAATATATGATAATTTTATGAGACCATAATTAATTTTTCAAAGTGTTGTAAAATTTATTATAATATTAAAATAAGTATTTTTCAAAAAAAAAATGATTTTATTTAAAAATTATATTTATCATATTTATAAAATAATTTTCAGAAAACGGAGTCCATTTTTTAATTCTAAACTTTGAAAAATGTCTTGGGTTAAATTTTGGTGTTTTTAAAATTTTTTTTTTTAAATGTGGGGCTTTCCTCAAATGACCAAAGAAAATTTTATTTAAAAAAGATAAATTACATATGTCTATAAGATGAGATCATAATACAATCTTTAACATGAAAAGGAAGCAAGGAGTATGGAAGCTCCTCGAGCCAGGTTATGTCATGTGTGACCCCTTTATTGGGGAGTCCATCTGTAACCATATTCGCCTCATGATAGGTGTGGGTTGCAATGTAGTTTATACCTGGGAGAGAATAGAGACAATTCATCCATCATGTAGTAATCTTCCATGCAAGAAGAACCACCCAATTCCAAATGGCATACACTACTGTAGTGGAATCACATTCAATCCGAAATTTGTTCCAACCTTTTTGCATGAAGAAAGATATGGTATTGATCACACCCATCATTTCAGCTTCTAGGGATGTTTCAATGTCGCAACCTCCAAAAAAGCACCCAACGATCTGACCAAGATGGTTTCTGAAGAAAGATCCACATCCTACAGGATCCGGATTTGTTTTAGAGGCTCAATACATGCTGATTTTGGTCCATATAGGGAGAAATGGTCTCCAAGAAACTTCAAACATGTGTCGTGGATGACTAATGATGGCATCAACCCGAAGACGCCTCAAAATCAAAAAACCAGCCACAGTGTTTTGGAAACTCCCTCTCTGAATCAATGAACCTTCCCGAATAGAAACTAGAATTCACATTGTACCTGCATTAATGTTGACTGAGCAGTTATTGTTAAGTATAGAGTTCCTATAATTCTAGATTAAGTGAAGAAGCTCTGTAACCCCTGCAAGAAATAAGTTCTTTATTTTTTGGTAACTGTCAATATCAACACAATGTTTTAGTTGGTCATTGAGAGAGTCAAGAATCATCCACATTCAATCAAAGATGTCAAAAATATAGTTCCAAAGAGTAGTGGATGTAGCATAAGACAAAAATAAATGATTACCATCTTCTCTATGATGATCACAAAGATTAAATTTAAAGCAAAGCTGGATCCCAAAACGTTGTAAGTAGGTATCAGTGGGAACCCTATTGTAGGTAAGGATCCAAATAAGAGTTAGTCTTTAGGGATTAATCTAGGTAATATCAGTGTATTTTATTAATTTGAAATCATTCTCACAGTTATGGATTGAGTGGTTATAAATATTTATTGAGTTTAGAAAACCAATGTGTGCAGGCTCCCAAATCAAAAAATCCGCTGATGTACAAAATGGGTAATTATCAATTATATGAACAAAATTATCAGGAAGAGTGTAAATATGATAAGAAATAATATTTCTAATATTTTAGTTTATATTTATAGAAGATAATTCAAGAGGAAATAAAGAGATTAGTGGAGCACCTGTCTAGTTGTCCAACCAGAATCTCATTGATGACTTTATAAAAACCATCCATCTAGAGTCATCCATAATGATGTCATACATATTTTTGATGGATGGCCAAATAGAAGAATCCAGGAAATTAGTATTACCACTTTTCATTCTGTCAAGGAACCTATTCACGATGAGCATAATCGAAGGGGATTCATTGTGAATCATGTTACAACTTAATCTGGCTTGAAGGGCCTCATAAAAAAGTTTTATGTTTTTTATACCCAGACCACCTTTTTCTAAAGGTTTACAATAATTAGTCCAAGGAATTGTCAGAATCTTCCTGTCCAAGGTGCTGCCAGTCCAAAAAAAATATTAATATAAACATTCATTTTTGTATAAGACCAGCTAGCCATTTGTAGGGCATCATAGAGTACACCAATTTGAAGACAATGGTAGACATGACCCAAAAACACTCCCCTCCATAGAAGGAGGTTTTCCTTTCCTATTGGAGATCTGCATAAAAAATTTATCAACAATATTAGAGAAGTACCAAACTTTTGGTATTCTACAAAATATGGGAACCCCAAGGTAAATTAAGGGAATTATCGAGTGATGGATGATGTATGACCAAAATCTAGAATAAAAATTTATAATTTAATATATTTAGTGATAAGGTTTTACACTATTTATAGTCTTGATCCAAAAATAATAAAATAATGAATATTATAATCCAAAAACACCCCTCTCATCCCCTATTAATACGACCGCTCACCACCTCTTCTCCTCACACATCCAAATCCTTTATGTTTGTAAAAAACCTGACCAATACTATACTAAATACTCCCCCCAACTCTAGTATCTCTCTTCCTTGACAACAGACCAATCCCTTTTCCCTTAACGAGGTTCTCAAGGATTAAAAATAAAGAGGTAAAATCTTTACCCATCTTCTTTTTTATTTTATTTCCAATTTCCTTTATATTATTATACTACACTCACCACATTATCCAAGTGGAATTTAAACTATTTTATATTATACATACTAAAATTTTATTATGTTAATTTAATATCCAACATCGAACCTATTCCCCTCTCCCTTTTATTCTAGAAATATAAACATCATCCGTGATTTGTCGATTTACCACCATCATGGACGATGCCTTTTCATTTTCCATTACTTCCTTCATGGATGGTAATAAAACCATTATAAGGGTTGATGTTTTCAAATATATTTTATAACCTTTTATTATGTTTTGTAAATAACATATATACAAAATATTAAATAATAAAACAAAACTAGTTTGTGATGATCAAAAAACCTCCAAAATGAACTAAAAAATTATCATCAATGTTTTATATAATGATTCATCCTCATACCATATAACAAAATGATATATATAACCATTTAATATTATTCAATGTAATTAATAACAAATAATTTCAATTTGGGACATTTATTATCCCTTTATGTGAACTTCCATACTCATATACAATTGATTCGATCATGAAAACTGAGAAAATGAACACTTTTGAACGATGAAATTAAACTCTATAAATCATTGAAAATAATATAAATGATCATAATAAAATTATAATAAATAAAATAAATGTATAATAGGATCTTTAATTAGTAAATAATTAATCTATTTTGATTATACATGATATTAAAGTGAACAATGAATTCAGATATAACGTAAGTGGATTCCCAAACCCAACTCCATTTCCTTTGGGTTTCCCTCTTTCAAACCAAACTCAGTATAGAAATTCATTTTAATATTTCATAAATTTCATTTTATTATTCTTAAATTTTATGTTAAATGTTATAATTGTTTTCTAATAGAGTTTATGACAAACACAATGATTTTTTATAGGAACTCTTCTTAAAAAACACATCTTTCACTTCTCTTGAGATTCTTTCTTCTTCACTCATAATTGATGATTCTTATACAATGTATAATATTAACATTTTATTTTGTGAACCCCAAAATTTAGTCATGAATTTATGATTTATGAAATGATACTCATTCCTTTCCAAGAGTTATTTTATGTCTAAGATTGATGTAAGTTCTATGTGGCCTGCATGATTATGTAAATGTTATTTTTGATGGGTGCGCACAGAATTATATAACACTACAATGAATTGGTTAAAGTGATGTATATAATGATATAATGTGAAATATGTGTGCAAATAATGCTATATTTGTTCACAATAATGATGTTATGACTATGAACATATATAAACTATGAACATGAATTGTCTTTGTTCACAACTATGTGTGGTATTTGACCACTAAGACATGATGTTTCATTTTTATGCATTTCCACAATCTCTTCCTTTATAAAATATTTCAACAAATAATTATGATGATGATACCATGCTTGTATTATGATGGTGATTATTATTCTCACCCATGTAATATTGATTCATGTTCTTATCTATCCACTTACTAAGATTTTAGCTCACCCCATTCTTTGATGTATATCCTCAGGTGATTAATTTTACTAAGAAGAAGAAGAGTGAAACTAAGAAGCTAGAAAAGAATCAATTAAATAAATTTTTATGTTTTATTTTTCATAATTGATGTACGGTCCAAATTTTACCAAGATGTTAAACCTCTGGATCCTAGTTTGGTAACATTATTGTGTTGTTTATCTTAAAAATGATGTATTATTCTTGTAAGATAAAGTAGGGTCACTATACCATGTATAGATACCTATAAGGATGGGTTTAAATAAAATGAAAAATGAATTCAAAATCCATTGAAATCCTATCTTTGGTAACTAGGGTTAGAGTAGAAGATATGTGATTTGTGAATCCAGAGGGTCTGGGGTATTAATAAACACCATGAAATACACCACACCAAACCAAAACACCTTAAACCACTTAATATAATTGGATGACACAAGCGAAACTATAGTGAAACATGAGGGACCACACTATAAACACACTATTCAAATCATTTCGGGGATCCATGACAATAACCATGATGAATATCTTATTTACATAAGAAAGAGAAACAATGGAGCATAAAACACTATGTTGAAGAACCCAGAAACCCCATGTAGAGACTATACCATAGCTGGAATCTGTGCCATAGGGGTGCCAAATTTGTTAGAACTGACCATCTTATAACATTGGTTCCTATAATTGTCTGTGTCTTTTCTACACCATAGCCACTCGAAGTCATATTCCACAACCTCACTTCATAGAAAAACAACCTAGTCCGGCTATGCCATAGCCTACCTTTATGGTCGAACCATGAGAAAATTGTAAGTGACTCTATAATCCACCCAAGATATTTCTATTTCAAAAACTAAACACACCATGATGCATTGTCCATGATTATGGCATAACCTATGGATCCATAAAAGAACATGTTTGTTAAGATGAGATTTCAATTTCTTCCAGAAATAACATGGAACATCCTGAAAAAACCAATCCATACTAAGGTTAAATTATGAAGGATCAACCAAAAACAACAAGCATAAAGAGGTTTAACAAATATTTAAAGAGGGGTATACATGAAAAAATAAGAGTCTTACAAGCTCCCCACCATAGAAAAACTCATCCCCGAGCTATGTTCCAAAGCATCATGGTGGGTATTGGAAAAATAATTGTCATGTAACACCCTGATATTTTATGAGATAGATTATTTTTAATTTTTTGATGTCTTGTGTTGTATTCTACAGCAAGATTATCTTGCGCTATATGCAACACTGTAATAGCCTGCACTATAAGTAACATTATACTTACCTTATGTAACACCAAATTTTAAGTTCTTTTGATAGAATCCATTTCACTGAGTATAGATTTTGTTCAATGTATAAAAGAAATATTTTTGTATTAAGTTATATGCAACACCAATGGAAGATTTCACTAAATGAAACACTGACTTGGCTTGCAATACATGTATAAGTGACCTTCCTCGATAGCATACATTGTATGCAATACCCAGTTTCACTAAAAAATGATATATTATTAAACAATTATTATTTAATGGGATATAAAATATAATTTATGAATATTATTAACCACATTTTGAAATTTATATAAAATTAGATCCATCTAATATATTTTCTAGAACATGATATAAGAACAAAATCAATTTTTTAGATAAAATAAGTACTTCAAAATGATTTTCTGTCACATTTTGATGGTTCACCGATTTAAAATATAATTTTTAACACTTTTATATTTTATATTTGACAAAATATTCTTCTTATTTGGAAGGGGAAAATAAAAATTTTCTCTTGTTGGATTTTTTGTATTTTTCTGATAAAATTCAAATTTTAAGGAATGGTGAAAAATACTGCATTTTAATTCAAAAATGTCTTTTCATCTAATATATTTATATATTTAAATTATATTTTTAATTGGTTTTAAAGTTTAATTGGATTATGTTTTTATCATTTAATATAATTTTGGTCATTTAAAGTAATTTCACATTTAAGTTGGACATAAACACATGATAATATTTTGATTAGTTTTTACTTCTTTAAAACCCACTTGTTGGTTTCTTGACAACATGTATTAATTTTTAATTAATATATGCAAATTATGTATTTTGAATTTTGAAAAATGGATTCTATAGTTGTAGTCAGTGGGTTAAATTAGGTTAATAGGCTACTTTATGTATATTATGAATAGTAACTATGGTAATATTTATTTAACACGGTTAAAGTTAAATCAGGTAAATTAGTGTAACAAATAAAATTATTAAGAGAATAAAATGGTCCTAAAATCTGCCAAAATAATATTGGATGAATAAAATTAAACCATTAATATATTAAGTTCTAAACATAGTCATTTAATGTCCACTTGACAATGAAAACTATATAGATATTAATAAAACCAATGAAAGTGACAAAATGTCAAACTCAGATTTCTTATAAGTATAATAATATTAATGTAGGGATAAATAGGTGATATATTAGAAAAATATAAACCGCAGAAATATAAAAAGATTAACTACGTCATGGTAATTTATTTTTAATTTTTATGAAATAAATAATTACCTTAAAGTCTTATTCTTTGATGATGTAAAAATTAATCAATTGGAGAGAAATCAAGGAAATAATTTTTATTAAAATAATAATAATAATAAAATAGTATAAAACATGAAAAAATATTATTGGTAGAGTATATATAGACCTTAATCATTCATAGGTCAAGGCAGTGACCATTTGGATCCATATAGAATATATTATGACCTTTATATTATTTTATTTAATGTAATATTAAAGTTTTCACATTCATACTTTAATATGTATAAAATTTGTATGGATTTATTTTATAGCATATAAATTCACTACATATATTATCATAAAATGTATTAAATTTGTTTTCATTATATTATTTTATTTTTAAATTTTACTCAAAAAATAACTATATTAAATCATTACTCAAATTCATTGTAGTATTTATTTTATTAATAGAGATATCAAATAAATGTTATTAAAAATATTAAAATATATATATTTTGGGGTAATTAATATTTACAATTAATTTTATAGATAACATTGAACTTAAAGTAATATAATAAAATATTTGTTTTGAAGTTAACTGGTTATCTTTATATTTTTCAAAATCAATAATTTGAATAGTGTCAAAATTGACACTATTTCGTTTTACTTAAAATAGTGTTTTATTAAATTATTTAAAAATAATATTTTTTATAAATATATAATTATTATGATATGGTAAAAAATATCTAAATTTTTTATTTACGACTTAATTGATATCAAATAGGTAAATATTTTACTACTGCAATATGGAAATATTTGTTACCCTAGTTAAAATTAAATTGAATAACTAAGTGTTAAATTTAAAAGATAATGATTGAATGTGAATATAAACTTGTATAAAATTTATTTTTTGATGATAATACAACCATATATCATTTATTCTTCTAAATTGGGAAATTTTGTATTTTTTTAGTGAAGTTTGATTTTATTATAAATTAATTTTTTTGAGGTTTTCTAAAAGTGCACCTCACGTCAATTATAAAGGGGAACCTCCTACCACATTTCTCCAAAACTAATTAGGCATTCAAGTTCTTACATCCAGTGACCATTTATATTCAAAAATTAAATAGTTACATTACAGTGGTGATGGTCTTCTCAAAATACCAACTCTAGTTTTATTAAGAGGATATCTAAAGAGAGAACGCCAAAGAAGAGGTAATCCCCTCTATCGATCCTTCCATATTTCATTCTAATTATACTTATAATTCATGAATTTTTTCATTATAGAATAAAAAATACAATATATCATATATAATATGATGTTATTATAAATATTAAAGAACCATATTCTACTTTCTATCCATCTTAAGAAAAATGAAATCACCACACGTGCGTACGTATGGCTTACCGCCTCCACACCGTGGTGTAATCGGTTTTTCCCCGCCACCTTACATTGATGGGTATAAAAATGGATGTAATAACAATATATGATTATTATAAAATTAGATTCATTATCCACGTTAACCATTCAAAAATTATTATAATGTATATATAATAAAAAATAATTAAATATATGTCATAATAATTCAACTGGATTTATGTATATATATTTATTTATTTAATTTAATTACTTCCATTCGATTCAATAAGGAAACGAAAACATCACTCATGTGTACGTATAACATACCATCTCCATGAACATGGTATTCCTTTAAATTTATCTATTATATATATATATACTAAATATATATGATATATAAATCATTTTTTAGATTTTAGAAGTAAATAAATCGTGATCTAAGTAATAATATCAATAATAAAAATTCAAAACACGTACGCTAAATAAAATTATTATTACCCAAAATGTTGTTTTAACATGGAATTGACAAATGTACGGATAATATAAAGTCATAAGTGAATCATATATTATATCATAAATATTATTATGGTTTTTTTACAAGTTAATAATACATTTAAACACACTATTCAAGAGTTTCGAACACATATGGATGAAATCAGACCTAAGGAAAGAGATAATTTTGAAATCTCATTTTTATCTGAGATTGTTTATATGTAATTACTTACTAGGGATATATTTATCATCCATTTCCATGTTTTCTAAAAATTTTCATAAAATGTTTACTATTATCCTATGTATGTATAAATTAATTTTTACCCATTTTTGACTTTTATTATGTGGTATGGAAGTAATCTTTATTTTATTTACCATATGAGGTACTTTTTAACTTTTCCAGCAAAAGTATGAGGAGAATGTTTTTTTATATTATATAACATGAATGTATTTTTTGAGGTTCATGAAACCATATTTCCATGAATCATATTATACACTATTTTAATTTTATTTTCAACTAAAATATTTTATAATAAAATATCATGTCATTTTGAGAAAAGAAGATGTTTTTAAAGAAGAAAGGATATTTTCCTCTATAATTAAGTTCAAGTGTTTTATTAAAATTATTTTCAATATAATATAATGTTATTAAATAGGTTTATGTTTCTATATCTATTATTACTATGATTTTAGTGTGTTCATGATAGAATTATATTTTATATAGATTATGTTATAATGAAATTTTGTTTAAGAAACCCATTTTATTTATTGGGTTATGATTTGATGAATGATTACATTATGAGATGGGTGGGACCTATATCTCACTCTAATGATTTGGGTAAAGATTTATATCTCATGAGATAAACATGGATAGAATGGAAAGTAAATATCATTCAGTAATACATGGCTGGAATGACAAATAAACCTGATTCAGTAAAGGACTTTGACCACTATGATGGTCTTGGAACCAATGCCTTTAATACTATGGAAATCAAATCATGTGTTTATTTATTTGGCACAATTCCATTTTTATATCAATTCTATTTTATTATGGTCATGTCAAGAATTATTTCATGGCCCAAGATATTGATATTTAATCTTTATGTTCGTGTTTTTAGATTCTAATGTTTGTGGATTGTTTTATTTTCTCAATGTTTACCCTTATTGGGAAATTGAGATCACCCTTTTTCTATTTTATTTTCTCCAGGATATATAAAAAGGTTATATATAGGAAAACTAATGGGAAAGATATTTATGATAGAAGTTTAAGATCATTCACCAATATAGAAGAATGGGTTCCAAGATTCCAATGACACTAAACAAATATAGTCTTTGGGATTATAGTTTTTTTAATGTATTTTTTATTCCAAAAAAGAAATGTATCATCCATATATGTAAATCTTGGTTCGTTAGAGTTGGTATCTGATTGAAGGTTTAGTCTACCATTAAAAACTTGGATCTAAAATATTTAGAAAAATCCCAAGAGATATTTCTTTTTAATGTTTATGGATATCACTAAGGGTAAGTCTAACAATAGGTAAAGTCCTAGAATTATTGTAATGATCATGAATAACATAGGATTAAACCTAATATTTTAGATATTGAAAGTAATCCACCTTTATTATGTTGTTTTCAAAGTATGATTTTCTCTTCTCACATTATTCATTTTGGGTTTTAGAAAATGGCTGGAAATTGGAGGATTTATGTTAATGGATAATATGATGGAAAATGGAATGGTATTATTCATGAGAAGCCAAATGAAATGGGACTTGGAAGGTGAAACTTCATTATTATTCATAATCAGTAATCTCATAATATGATCAATAATCTCAATATTGTTAAGTTTCCTGACCCACCTAATAAGAGAAATATATAGCTTCGTGATGACTAAAAATGAAAAAAAAAGTTATTTTTCCCTCATATAAATCATGTGGGAATATAAATCAAGGAGATTGTTTCAAAGGAATTGTAATATTCTTTGGGTGTGGAAAATAAGGAAAAAAATCCAAAAATTATAAAGGAAAAGGTGTTTTTAATCCAATGGACAAGGATAATAGTATTGCTAATCCATCAACAATGGTTAAATGTTTTAAAAGTTGAATGTACAGGCATTATGAAAATCAATGCCCTAACGAAAGATCTCACGAAGGGAATCAGCATGGTCATATGGGTAGTTTTTATGTAGATGAAAATGAAGACACTACAAATGATATTTGAGATGAAAGAAGTATTGAGGAATAAAACGATGTAGCTCAGTCAAGGTTTAAAAATACAGTGGAATGATTACATGATTATCAAGAATAATGTTGTATAAGAAATTTTATGGTATTATAGAATAAAGAAAAATCTAATAATTGTTACACTATTGTTTGTTCTAAAGTATTTGAAAGTGTATGTTGAATGATACTGATAACCAAGAAAAATTATTCAGATATTTTTAGAAGAGACATGATATGTGCATAACGATGGGATAAGGATATAATTAGATGTTTGATAGCATTAGTGAGTTAATTATTTATATAAAGATATAGTGATATCATTGTTGAAGTGTATATAAATTTTGGTATTTTCTGTGTGTGGAAAGAGTTAATTTTGACGGAATGCATGTTTTCACTAAGGTTCTATGGTAATTCAGGTTATTATCATGTTTTAAGAGAATACATAATTAAGTTATTCACATGTTTTTAATCTAACAACAAAGAACTACCTTATGAGATATGTGAGATAAATGTTAAGTCAATTTATTTCACCTTTTTCGAATGTTTTATATTTTTAGTTTTTTAAAGGATTGTAAGGTTATCCATTTATGGATTTTATAAGTTATATTTTGGTTGATGTTTGTTAGATTAGAGTATTATCTCACGACAGGTGGCCTTATGCATATTTGATTACCTATGATAACCTTTTTGTTGAGAGATAAGGAATGACTTATAATTCTATTTCATAATCTAATAACACTTCTAGAATTAGAAATTAAACTTCATTTATTTAAAGAAAAGATGAGGTGGAAATTGGTTAAGGCACCAAAATGGTGTGACTGTACCAAAATTAAGTATGTATTTATTCTCATGAAAAGATATGAAACTTTTGAAAAAGGATCTTGAAAAAAAAATTATCCTAGTACCTTCTTATCCAATATATTAGATGGTCCCTTAAAACATCTGAAATTTATGGCTTTTTGGTAGTTTAATTTCTCCAAACCTTATTTTCTATCATTCTCCATCATAACATAATGGTTATTTTTCTCTACCTTATCAATGTTTTCACTTCCCACCTATGTTATCCTATTTTGAAAACCAGTAATGAGTTACTTTGGGTAATGGTTATGTTTTTAAAATTCCCTTTTAAAATGAATTTTTAGTATTCATTTTACGATGTGGGTTTCCATGTAAGAAACATTCAAGTAGTAAACCATTTCTAACCACGATGAATTTGGAGGGAAAATTCATTTTAAGGGGGGTATAATGTAACACCCCAAGATTTTATATGATAGATTATTTTTAATTTCATCGATGTCTTATGTTTTATGCTACACCAATATTATCTTTCACTATACATAACATTGTATTAGCTTGTAGTATATGCAACACTATACTTGGCTTATGTTACAATCAATTTCAAGTTCTTTTGACAGAATTCATTTCACTGTGTATAGATTTTTTTTAATTTATAATATATCAATGTTTTTATTATGTTATAAGAAACACCAAAGTAAGCTTTCACTACACACTACACTGACTTGGCTTGCGTTACACACAAGAGCAACCTTCCTCGATAGCTAGTGTTGTATGCAATACTGAGATTCACTCAAAAAAGATATATTAATAAAATATTATTATTTAATGGGATATAAAGTATCCTTTATGAATATTATTAACCAAATTTTGAATTTTATATAACATTAAAATTCATCTTATATATTTTCTAGAACATGTTATAAGAAAAATATCAATTTTTCAGATAAAAGTACTTTTCAAAAAAATGTTGTTTTTCTACCTTTTGATGGAACACCCAATTTAAATCATGTTTTTAATAGTTTTATATATTATATTTTAAAAAATATACTTCTTATTTTGAAGAGGGACATAGATTTTTTTTTTGAATTTTTGGTTTTTTTCTAATAATATTAAAATTTTAATGAATACTTAAAAAATACTGCATTTTAATTCACAACATTCTTTTCATCTAATTTATTTATATAGTTAGATTATATTTTTAATTGGTTTTAAAGTTTAATTGGATTTTTTTATCATTTATTCAAATTTTGGTTATTTTAAGTAATTAAACATTTAAATTCGACATAAACAAATGACAATCTTTTGATTTGTTTTTTACTTATTAAAAAACTGCTTTTTGTTTTTTACAACATGAATTAATTTTAAATTATTGTCAGCCAATTAATTGTTTTTAATTACGAAAAATGGAACCATATTTAGAATTAGTGGTTCCAAATTATGTTAATAGGTTACTTTTATTTTTTTGGATATTATGAATAGTAACTATGGTAATTTTTATTTAACGTGGTTAATGGTAAATTATGTAAATTAGTGTAATAAATAATATGACAAAGAGAATAAAATATTAATAAAACATGAAAATTACTATTGGATAAATAAAATTCTACCCTTAACATATTTGGTTTGAAACATAGTAATTTAATGTCCACTTGAAAATGAAAATGATATAGATATTAATAAAACAAATGAAAGTGAAAAAATGTCAAACTCACGTTTCTTATAAGTATAATAATTTTTAATATAATGATAACCAGGTGATATATTCTAAAATAAATATTACACAGAAATATAAATTAATTATATACATCATGATAAATTATTTATAATTTTTATAAAATAATTAATTACCATAAATTCTTATTCTTTGATGATGTAAAAATTAATTAATTGGTGAGAAATTAGTGAAACAATTTTTATTAAAATCTAAATAAACATAAAAAGGTCCAAATACATGACAAAATATTATTTTTTGAGTATATTTTGACCATAATCATCCAAATTTCAATCGATTGACCATTAGGATCTTTATAGAATAGATTATGAGCTTTATATTATTTTATTTTAAGTGATGTTAAAGTTTTAACATTCATACTTTAATAATTATAACATTTTTAATGTTTTATTTCAAGGAAGATAAATTAGAATAAATATATTCTCCTGAATGATATTAAATTTATATTAATTATAGTATTTTATTTACATTTTTTACTCAAAAAATAAGTATATTTATTTTTTACACAAAATCATTGTATTAATTATTTTATTAATGGAGATATCAAATAAATGTTATTAACAATATTAAAATTAATATATTTTTTGATAATGAATATATACAATGAATTTTTAGATAGCCTTGAACTCATAGTAAAATAATGAAATAGTTGGTTCAAAGTTAACTAGTTATCTTTAGATTTTCAAAAATTAATAAATTTAATAGTGTCAAAATTTAAACTATTTATTGTTTATCAAAATAGTGTTTTAATAAATTATATAAAAATCATAATAAATTTTTAAAAATATATATTAATTATGATAAGGTAATAAATGTTGTAAATTGTTTGTTTATGATCTAATTTACATCAAATAATCAAATATTTTAACCTTTTAATATTGAAATATTTGTTATCATAGTTAAAATGAAATAGAATAACCAAGTGTTAAATTGAAAAGATAAAGTTTTAATGTACATATAAACTTTTCTAAAATTTATTTTTTAATGTTATTAAAAAACCATCCCATATAAACTTATAAATTGGTATATGTTGGTCATTTTTTGAGTAGGTTTTGATTTTATTATAAATTAATATTTTTGTGGTTTCTAAAATTATCCATCACCACAATTATAAAAGGTAACATCCTCCCTCATTTCACCACAACTAATTAAGCCCTAAAGTTTGTCCACAACATTACCATTTCACATCTATACTTTCCTAGTAAAATTTTAGTGGTTCTGGTCTTCTCAAAAGACCAACTCTAGATCCATTAAGAGGAGATTTAAAGAGAGCACATCAAAGATAAGGTAATCCCCTCTACCAATTATTTTATATTTATTTCTACTTCTACTTATAAATAATTAATTAGTTTATTATCTAATAATACATATTTTAAAACTTATAGACTGAGATGTTATTATTATTATGAAACTACCATATTCCACTTTCTATCCATCCCAAGAAAAATGAAATCACGACGCTTGTGTATGTATGTCTTACCATCTCCACGACGTAGTGTAGTATGTTTTTCAGCACTACCTTACTTGGATTGATATAAAAATGGTTGTAATAAATATATATGGTTATTATATAATTATATTGTTTCCTAAGTATAATACACTACACAATTCAATACCATTCATGAATTATGGGAATGATATTGTCGTTCGGGCGTACGTGCGGCCTACCATCTCCACAACGTGATGGGATTCATTTTCCACGATAACCATTCAAGAATGAATATAATTAATATAATAAATAAGTATGAAATATATGACATAATAATGATATTTTATTTATGTTTATATATATATATATATATTCCATTTACTTACATCTATTCAATTCAATAAGGAAACGAAAACATCATTCATGCGTAGGTACAACCTTCAGTCTCCAAGAACGGTGTATTCCATTTAATTTATCTATCTATTATATATATATATTTATTTAATAAATATGATATATAAATCATATTTTACATTCTGTAGGTAATTAAATAATGATCTAAGTAATAATATCAAGAATAAAAAGTCAAAACACGTACGATAAATAAAATTATTATTACCCAAAATGTTGATTTACATGGAATTGGCAAATGAATTGGTAATATAAATTCATAAGTGAATCATATATGAAATGATAAATATTATTATGGTTATTTTACAAGTTAATAATGCGTTTAATACAACTATAAAAGAGTTTCATACACATATGAAAGAAATTAGACCTATGTTAATGGATAATTTTGCAGTCTCATTTTTTTCTGAGATTGTTTATACGTAAGTATTTACTGGGGATATATTTATCATCCATGTCCATGTTTATTAAAAAAATTCATAAAATGATTACTATTCTTCTATGTATGTTTAAATTAATTTTTACCCATTTTTGAATTTTACTATATGGTATGGAAGGAATATTTATTTTATTTTCCATATGAGGTACTTTTTCCCTTTTCCAGAAAAAGTGTGAGGATAATTTTTTTAACTTATATAGTGTGAATGATTTTTTATGGTTTTATGATGCCTTATTTCCATGAAGAATCCTCTACAATATTTAATTTTTATATTCAACTAAATTATTATATTTTAAAATTTTAGTGCATTATGAGAAAGGAAATTATTTTTGAAGACGAAATGATATTTTTTCTAGAATTAAGTTCATGAGTTTTATCAAAATTATTTTCCTTCTAATATGACACTCTTAAATAGGGTTATGTTTCTATCCCAATTATTACTATGATTTGAGTGTTTTAATGATGGAATTATATTCTATATGGATTATGTTATGATGGAATGATTTTTAAGAAACTCATTTTATTTCTTGGGTTATGCTATAATAATTATTTCTTTCTTTATGGAACATTTAAGAAAGATTTCATTATGAGATGGGTGGGACCTATATCTCCCTCCCATTCATTGGGATAGATTTATTTCTCATGAGATATATATGGATGGAACGACAAGTAAATCTAGTTCAGTAATACATGGATGAAACAACAAGTAAATCAGGTTCAGTAAAGGAATATGTCCACTATGATGGTTATGGAAGCAATACCTTGGATAGTATGGAAATAATATTATGTGCTTATTTGTTTTCCACAATTTCATGTTTTATTTACATTTTACATTATCATGGTCATGTTCATTTATGATTTAAGCTTTAGGAACTTCCATGATTTATTTCATGACTCATGATTTTGATATTTAAACATTATGTTCTTGTTTTTACATTAAATGATTATGGTTTGATTTATGTTATCAATATTTACCCTTACTAAGAATTTGAGCTCATCCTTTTTATTTTTTCTTTTCCCCAGGATATAAATAATGTTTTTGGGTAGGAAAACTAATGGGGAATATTTTTATGGGAGATGTTGAAAATTTTTCACCAATATAGAATAATCTCTTCCGAGTTTCCAAAGACACTAAACTAATATGGTATTTGGGCATATATTTCTGTAATATATTATGTATTCTGAAAAAGGAAATGTAATTTCCATGTATGTCAAGATTGGGTCATTAGAAGGGCACAATGTAAAAATATATCATACTCCCTGTCTCAAGGTCCTCTTTCACATGCCCATGTTTCCACTACACTTAAACCAGATGTAGACTCTTTATCTAAATATTCTTCTCACTATAATCCATGTTATTATTTAGATGCACCTCAAAGGATGGATCACCATCTATCTCAACATCATCAACGTCTATTAGGTGGGAAGGGTTAGGATGATATCTCATAAGGTATGACATGTTAAACACATCGTGAAAGGAATTATTTTGATGTTTAAGGGATAAATGATATTTCTTTGGATCAAACCTTTCCACTATATCGAGATGCCTAAAAAACTTTGGTTTTATCTTCCCTTTTTTCCTAATACGACATTTTACCAACTTGGGTGACACTCAAAGGAAAACATGATGACCAACCTCAAACTCTTTAGGTCATATCCAATGGTCAGTGTAGGATATTTTCTAGCTTTATGTAGTCACCAATTGCATTTTTTATTAACTAAAACAACTCATAAGTCTCCTATAGGTGACTAGTCCCAAAGAGTGCTAACTCACATACCTCTTATCGTAAAAGAGATGAACATAATATCCTTTCATAAAGTGCATATAAATAATATATTTTGATTGATTCCTTGAAGCTGTTATTATAATAGAACACGAAGAGTGCTGAATTTTCTTCCCAATAACCATATAAGTAAAAAATAATGTATTTTAACATGTCCTCTAGAATATGAATCATCTATTTAGATATTTAATAAGTGTAAGGATGATATGTTGTACTTATAAGAACCTAAGATCCCAAACCCTTCTAGAGACCCTGTTATTACTGAGACGTGAAACAAGGATCTCGGTCAAAAATTATGATGATCAGAATACCATGCAGTCAAACTATCTATCATAAATAGATTATACCCAGATCATCATTGGTGAAGGTATCCTTGATAAGAAAGATTTGGTATACCGTCATTATTTGATTAATGATGACTCATACTACATAATTTCTAATATTTCTCTTGGGTTATCCTATCATGAATTCCATCATAACATTTTCCCACTTCCATTTTTGAATGGGTTGAGGAAGAAATAACCTACCAGGCCTATGATGCATAGAGTTTAAATAATAATAGTTGAAACATTTTTCACTGAATCTCACTACCTTCTTCTTCATCCATATAAACTAGTATTTCTTATTGATATATTAAAACATATTTCTCATAATTGGAATTACTTCTTATATAGAAGCATTAAACTCCTTCAATAGCTCCTCGCATAATCCTATAGAAACCTAAACATTACCATGGATAAGAATAATAATTCCTCTTCTAGGATATAATCTTTATGGTGGCTACCCTATATATAAAATCTCTCTTAATGATAATCTCTCTGAATATTATAACTTATTTGTCTTGATTAGGTTAACAAGAACAAGTATAAAAGATGTTGAAGTCAGAGATAAGAATCCCTAGGACTCTTGAACATACAGATGCATGTCAGAAAAGAGTTCCACTAGCCACCACTCATCACATAACTCAAGAAATTCCATTGTATAAATATTTTGGCTTAAGGAATAAAAAATTATGTCACCTTTTACTAATGTGAAATCCTACTCAAATTATAGAGACTAAAGATACCCAACCCACATCCTCTATATAAGGATTAGGTATTTTTGAGAAAATATGTACTTGTTGTTCTTGTGGTCTATGAAATCCAATATCCTCTCATCCAATAGATATTGTCTATTGCGTAAAATGTTGTGTTCCACCATAGCTAACTCTAGATCATTAGTAGGGTAAATTCTTTCATGAGTGCTCATCTGTCTAGATCCATAAGAAACCAATTGATCATCCTTTATCATAGCTTCTCCAAGTCTTAATCCAGGTGCATAATATTACATGGGATATTCCTTACCTAGCAAAAGAAATATGAGAATCGATACTAAGGTCAGCATACTCTTCATCTCTTATAATAATCTCTCCCAAGTATTTTTGCAAAAAAAAATTCCTCATTTCTTGGTTAGCCTAAAAATAACTGTTTCCAAAAAAGAACATTCCTAGATAAAGCATATATAATTACCTACTAGACCATGAATATTTCAAAACCCATTAAATTCATGGTTCAATCCCATGATACCATGACTACAACCTTCTATAGTTCCAATACCACTCCAGAGCCTAAGATAACCTATCCTAAAAGGTGCACTATAAAATTTTATAAGTTTCATTTAGATAGATTTACATAAATTTGATGACATTTCATTGTACTCAAGATAATTTCATGGTGTTGTGAATAATCATCTAAAAATTTGTAGTATAATAATATGTTATCAATAAAAACCACAACAAATTTATATAGGAACATATGAAAGATCTGATTCATTAAGTCCACTAATATCACCAGTGCATTCATGAGCCCAAACGAAATCACCATGAACACATAAAATCCATACCTTATCCTAATATTAGTTTAGTATATGAATAATGGCCTCAACCACAACTATTGTTACCCTGATAATACAATAAAATAGGCTGTTAACAATGCTATAAATGGAATTTATTAGTTCTAGAAAAGGATTAACTACCTGAGATAGATTAAAAGCCTTTGTCTTTTGTCGATTCTAAAAATTTGCGGATAAAGGGACTCTTTATCAATACTTATAGAAGATATGATAAAGGAACTTTTATCGGTCATTCTATAAGTGCTGAAAAAGTGTACCCTTATGATAACTTTTAAAGTCACTAAAAAATGTGTCATTTATCAATGCCTTTAAAAGTGAAGATAAATTTTTCCTTTATGAGTGCTTTAAAAAGTGTTGTTAAAAGGCCATACTACAATGTTCTACAACAACACACTGAAACACCACTGTAATGTGTTGTGTCCCACCCAGATTTTCAATTTCCATATTTTCTTTCAAATCCACTTTTAGTTCTTGGTTTTCTATTGGTCTCTAGGTGTTCCAGGATTAGATTTTGTGTCTCAGGTGTTCTTGATCTATTTAATTATTCTTGGATGTATTGGATGGTATTTGGACTTGTCTTTCCTTAAAGGGGAGGTATGAGGATGAGGTATTTTGGAAACAAATTTGTGACACTCCTAGTGGCACCTCTTGTAGGGTATGTTGTTGGGGTGGTTTATACCCTTGAGTTGGATGAGTATTGGGGTGAAAGGGTAGTTTTATTTTGTGTATTATTTCCCCTTATACTTGTAATATCTTTCCCACTTGGACCCCCCCCCCCCCAAAAAAATTGGAGGAATAATATTACATTTTGGGTGGCCAAAAAAGGTCGCATGGTTTGGCCGAACAGTTTACAAAACCGTGTGGTCAAACCATGCAAGGTGTCCAGGTCATTAAATATATTCTTGAAATTCAAATTTTTCCCTCCTGAGATTTATCCAAACACACCCCTTTCTTCCCCCATTTTACCATTTCAGCCGTAAAAGCATCCCAAGCTCCCCAAACCTCCATTGGAACTCATTTTTAATGGGTTTTGAATGGGGGAACTTCATGTTCTCTTCAAGTAAGTTCTTATATCTTTTATTTCTCTCCATTATTTAGGGTTTTATCCACAATCCTTGAGGTTCCTTGTGTCTAGAAGGTAAGGGTTTGAATGTAGGGTTTGATCCTTATTTTTTCTGTCAAGTAATTTGTTTTTAGACTCAATATACCTTCCTTGATGCGCGACGGTGGTGCGGTTGGATTTTCTCACAAATATTCAAGGGATTTCATTATTATGGAAGGTGATTACATGGTTAATCAATGCTATATGAGTTATCATTGATGAATTTTCATTTTATCACTTATCATATTCATTATTATTGCTGAGAAATCTTGTTTTGGTGACATTTGTTAAGAAAATGAATTATAGGTACCAATTTTGTGCTAAATTGGTTGTTTTTCATGTCTATCTCAAGTTGTGTCAATTAGGTTTGTACTCTAACTCATGTAATGGGTTTATAGAAATAGTTTTGGTACTATAAATTCTGTTTTGGTGAATATGGGTTTGCCCATGGTATTCAAAATGGGATTTTAAAAGGGATTTTGGTAAATTGGGCAACAATTTTATGCCAAATTGGGTGTTTTACAAGCCTATTTTATGTTATGCCAATGTGGTTGTAATATAAATCATGAAATGGGTTTATAGAAATTATTTGGGTGTTTTATATTCTATTTTAATGAATATGGTTATGATCATGGTGTTCAATGTGTGGTTTTTAAGGTAGTTTGTGTGCAAAACATTGTTATGTTTTGTGAAGTTATTTTATTGATATTCTAAAGGTTTTTATCGAGTAGTGTTAGTGGTAAAAAACATGTGTATCTACTTTTTTGAGTTAATTATGAATATAAATTATATTTTTATATGATAATGGATTTTGGTATCATGAGATAATGGTTTGAGAACAATGGGGGAAGCCCAGGTACTTATGAGGGCATATATATACTAGTAAGCAAGTGATCTGGATGGGTTGTGTCCCTATTTCACTGAGAAAATGGATAAAAACAACACTAAAAACTATTTTGATGATGATATTGGACCAATAGGTTATGGTTATGTTCCCTACTAGTGGATCATGAATGATAACATATTTTTCTATAGTTACATTACACTGAGGTACGAGGTACATGGGGACCGAGACTACCTAGCGCATAGTGGTGTTTCCATGTTTGATGCTCATTGATTCTTGTCTAGTTATCTTTGGAACATGGTATGTTTTTTTGGAAAATACTATAACTTTAATGTTTTATTGACATGTGATATATCATGGAAATTCCCCTTGAAAACTATTTACATTTAAAAGTTTCATTCTTTAAAAATTATTTCCACCACTTCTTGGTAATAAAACATATCATGCTTTTTATGGTTTATTGCATACCCTATGAATAATATTGGTGGTATCCTATTGGGATTAGGCTCACACATTACTTACACCCCTTGGGTGTAATTAGACATGGTCAAGTTTGACACGGGTAGAGGAAAGGCTTTGGGTGGTGGTGGTTTGGGTTGTTAGTCCCCTTCCGTGGTGCGGCGTTGCGGAGACAGATTGGGGGTGATGAAACCTTTTCATGTGGAGTCCTTGGGGATAATTTTATACAATTTATTTGTGTATTTGGACATCTTGTATTATGTTTGAACTTCTGTTTTTAGTTGTGTTTTTTGTATAAACCTAGTTTGTTATGAATTTTTTAGATTCGGTTTATCAAATGATTCTTGATGTTTTATGCTTCCATATTATGTTTAATCATTCCAAAAACAAAATATATGATACCCAGGAACTTGTTCCAGCCTATGGGGATAAGGAACACCCTTTGGACTTTGTCATGGGTCGGGGTTGACATCAGTTTTGATGGTGACCAGATTTGGTTCGTGACATGCTATTATAGCACACTACAACAGAAGAAACATACCAGATATCAACAAAAACAAGTCCCAATATAGAATTTAAATTAAAAAAAATTACAACACAAATAAAAGAAACAACACAACATTATATACATTTAATACATTGTTTAATGTAATTACATAAATACAAATTATTATATACATTTAAAAGCTCCAATGTTCCTTTGTCTTTTTTTCATAACCCCAATGTTGGAACTCGGCATGTAGTGGAATCCCTAAACATGTGGATTTTTAATATTTTTCTATCTAGGATTGATGTAAACTTGTCAACACTGATGAATAGTAGTCTGGTCTTAGTTGAGGACCACACGTGAAGGATTTTAAGCACAAAAATAAAACCTAAAGTACATGGTTTAATTCCGATGTCACGCATGATGTCTTCTCATCGTTGGATATTTCTGCTCGAAGAATCTGAAGTCGAATTCCTCTAGATATTCCACACACACTTCAAGTAATCCATGGGAGTGTCATTTTTCATAATCTGGGTGCTAGCACGGAATACCGACAATACCTTCGATGCTCCAACTATCACTGCATCGCTTCTCAAGTGATTCCCAAGAGAGATCACCATATGAGATCCTTGGATCCAGAGCATCGCTCTATAGATCATGGGAGAGAGGAGGGGAGATAGAATCTCCATGAATAGTATTTGGAAGAAACCCCTCCTCTTCTATTTAGAGTTCTTAATTAAAATACTCTATATTGCCTCAATGGGCCCAGATACTTAATTCACAAACAAAAAAAATTTATGACTACTAATCTGAGTCATAAATATTATTATCATTTTCTAGTAATATATTAAAATATATTACTCAATAATAATTGAGTCATTCACTCAACTCATCACTCCCATAAATATTAATTAAACCTCAAATAATTTAATATTCATCAATTAATATTTTTTATGTATTTACATAAAACATATAAATATATTTAATAAATAATCTCAATACACATTATTATAAACTCAAATAATATAAATTCATTTATTTCATTAGTGATCGTTTTACCTTGGACAAATCCCAGACCCTAATGGTGGGTCCCACCATGTCCAAAACTCTTATTCAACTGAATTGGGAAGATTCTTGAATACGCTATTGTGTGTGACCCTCTAAGACCTTATCTCAACATCAGTGAATAGTATTCACAGACCAAGAGTAGGATCTAGAAACCTATCCTGGCTCTCTGAAGAGATAATGATTTTCACAATAGCGACAACCAACCTACGAACATGCACTATGTAATATAATCTCTTTGTAATTAATATTTCATATAGTAGGATGCACTCATGTGTCATTGCCTTATCTTACTAAATTTTTTGTTGATTTAACTTGATGGATTTACCCTCGACTATCGGGACCTTGGTCTTATAAAGGTACATCCATCCATATCAACATGGACTAAGATATATTAATTCTATAAACCGGAAGAGACAAATAATTTTTGACCATTCAACAAATGCCATACCATCAATAACGTACCCAACACAAACTACCTCTCCACGACTTCATTATCATGTATTTCATCTTTCATGAAAGTACGTAATCAAATGACATAAAATGGTAATGATATGAATTTAGGATACCATTACGCATGATCGTAGATAAGAACATCCAATGATACCCAAAACATGTGTCATTACTATTGGTGGGTCAGTCCTCATGACATCACTACTAGAGATCACCTAGTGCCAACTTCATGAGAAGAAGTCTCAATTCTTATTATCCCCCAGCACCTGATAGAAAAATATCTATTGTGTCCAATCAGTTAGATGTATCTAGACTATAAAACATATATTTAAGATTAATGTCAAAGTATATAGAGGTTCTCATTATACCCTAAGAACTTCTATAACCTATTGATATGAAAATTTATCTTTGGACGTTAACATTTCAATAGTGGATGTAGAAAAGTCTACACTAAAATGGTAAGATGACATCATTTATAGATAACTCTATACATGATATGTTAATCAAAATTACTGAATAGTTGGCTCTAGGAAACCCACTATTTCAATACTCCCACGTGAACTAGAGCCAACTTCCTAACTAAACTTTTTATCTACTCACATGATTAACATCATGTTTCTACTGAGTAACAGCTTTAGCCACTGGGTCCACCACGGTTCCTCCGCATAGTAATTATGCTATTACGACCTTTTCTCATTGAGTAAAAATTCTCAAGAGATGGTATCCCGAGTATATACATTTTTTCCACTGTAATAACATGAAATCTTGGCTATTAATAATATCATAATTTATATTATGATAATACATTTATTAACAGGTATGATTCCATGAACTGGAACAAATTGATGCGTTTATTTTCTTATTAGCTGCCTTAGAAGCTGAAATGTACTCGGTCTTTGTAGGTATAGAAACAAATGTCTTATATGATCTTGACTCACTCATCACCTTTAAACTAACTATAGTAGTATATCTCTTGATCTATGGATGACTATATTGTATCCTAGAAAACTAGTATCATTTTTCTCCACATATGAGGTACATATCTTGTGTACTTGCCGAAGTAAAATTAGATAGTTTTGACTCCATCCCTTGCATTGATCCTAGATATAACTGATATTTACCTACTGTAAAATATGCCTTGGAAATGTTGGTTCCTGTACATATTATGGAATGCATGATTGATCCATTGCATCAACGTATGGATTGTAACACACCACATTTATCTCTTCCCATGTCACAGACAGGTCAACATGGGGAGATTATGCCATGTGACATAGGAAACAATTCATCTCTTGAATTGTTCCAAATTTTATTTTTCAATACAATGTCACTATATGTACAATTAACTAGGACCAAGAAACCTATAGATCTACCTCAGTAGATCCTATTCTTTAGAACATGGGTTACTACATTAAGTCAATCATTGGAGAATAAATTTCATTTTTATATTAACTAACTATAAGACCAACATTTTTTTCATATGTCGCCAAATATATTTCTATTTGAAAACTTTGATGGTCCCACTAACCTTACGTAGACACATGGAAATCATTTGTTTCAAATGTACATTCTATGATCATGTTGCTTATTTAATCCTAAACCAGATTCCAGTAACTTGCAACCTTTATTAGAATTTTGTGACATGACCATCCCTTTCTGGTAGTGTCGTATAGACACCATCAATTATTGGTTGTCATGACATCCAATGCTTAATAATTTGATCATAAATATTAGTTATGATAAGTAAAATTCTAACGGATTTAGACATATCAACTTGGTTAAACCAATCGATCCTTATTGGTACCAATCTTGTACCATCCATGTATCAACTCACATGAATACCCATCGTAGTATTCAAAATAAAAACCCCCTTTTCACATTGATGCATGGAATCCATAAATTGAATTTTAGTTGTCTTATAAATTTTAGCTAATTGACATACACTGCTTACTAGTAGGAAATACTATTCACATTGAATAATCATTCACTGACCAGAATGAATATAAAAAACATCACCATGGTTTTGTAGTATGTGTCTCTAGAGGATACTATGTTCCACATGTGCTTGTGGAACTAGTTCTTATTCCATCTATTGGTGCATCTTGAGCATTGACTAAACATAATTCAATACAGCTCCCACTATCTCAAATACAGATGTGAACCCTCTTATAGAATGTAGTCTATCTCTTGACTATAACATTTCTATATTAGGGATTTAGGTAATATCCTATGAAATCATTAGGATAAGTACCTTAGATGCCCAATGTGTTTTACATGATGCAATTTTTTTGTATCCAAACAAACTATTTACATTCAAACATGTTTCCTTATGACTGAATGGATTTACATCATACTTTGAGTTGTATGATATCCATTTTTCATTACAGTAGGCATATGGATGTGGGATTACACCATTATTTGTGAATCACTTTATAAAATTGGATGTTTCTTCAATTTGAAACCTTGATATTAGTTACATGAAAATATTGATGTATAACATATGCGTTTATGAATTGTTCTACACTACATTTTTTTATCAATGTTGATATGTATGACTTCATCATCAATCACCCTTATTAAAATTAATGTTGTGATTTCGATAAGGTAATGTGGGTTTAGAAATTAATCCATGCTACATTATAATGATTGATGAATGCTTGGTCGAGATATTCTTCAGTATCCCAACACGAAGCAACTCATATATCTTGACCATGCATATACTTCACTTTATTTTTTCTTAATTACATAAATGAATCTTATGAAGTATATATACCTCTATGTTATACTTGTAACAGTTCATTTTTACTTGCTGAACAATTTCTAAAAGCTTTGTGACATTCCTTTATTTCTAAAGGCTCCTTTTCTCAAACTAAAGACTTTAATAATACCAAAAGTATTTATTTGTGCGAAGACTAAATACCATACTTGTTATATTCATGACGTCCACTTTTATTATTACTCGACAAAGAATTATATTTTCACAAAAGGGTATAAGTATTACATTTATATTCATCACTAATTAAAAATGATTCATGTATTACAGAACTAGTGATTGAGTTTACCTAAAACAACATTCATTCCAGAACATGAAATAATGTCTCTTGCATCTAAGGACATATGATATTAATGTTTGTTGTTATAATCAATAATAGTTCAACACAGATCTTTCATTTGGTAATTAAGAATTCGTGTACTTCTCACCACTGGCCTAGGTATCTGAACTCGTTTTCATGACATGTCAAATTAATAGTGATTTAATGAATATTATTTAGTCTAGGGTAGACCCAATTTCATCTCTCAAGGAGAATTGGTAGTTTTATAGTGTGAATTTTTAATAAGAATAAAAAAATATGGGGTGGTTTGAAAACAGTTTTAAAGAAATGGATTGATTTAAAGAGTTTAATAGTTGATAAATAAAAGTGGTGATTTAGAATTATGAGATAAGAAGATCACTTCAAGTCCAATACACATATTGGATAGTTAATTGTTCTATAAATTTCACCTGGTTTTTTTTTAATTCTTTGGTTGAGGGTTGTCAATATCATGATTCCCCTCTTTCCTCTCAAAACGTTACAAAAAGTACCAACCATTTACACAACAATCGGGTTGTCCAGGTTTGGACTTCAAGAATAGATTAATGTCTGACAATTAATACTAATATCTTTTGTATGTGTGAGATAAATTGGATCCTTGTGTTTCCCAATCGGAACAACCCAAGTTTCCTATTTGAAATTTCAACCCAATTGGTGTTGAAATAAAAAGAGGTTCACTTAATTAAACCCAAGAAACGAATTCATAGGAGAATCATGTTTAGATAAAACATAAGTGAAATAAACCACACACAAATTATACAAAAAAATTTGAGTATCAAGTTCCATAACTCCCTCCCAAGAATGTGTAGCTCCCTCGAAATGATCGTCCACTGTTTAGCTTTCCATCGAGAGGATGAGAAGGCTCGGGTGGAACTCCTTCTTCATTGTTGATCCCCCTATGATGATAGGGGCCTCCAGAACTTCATGGATGAGGAGAGTAATCTTTTGGGTATCCAAAATACCAGATCATTTCCTCTTGGTAGAACATCCAAAATATGATCCCAAGCTTCAATTTTATAGGTAATGTGGAAGGTGGTTTTGGGCACACAGATTGTGTAAAACCACTTGGCCCATGGTTTTTGACCACTTGAATGTCAAATATCACTTTGGAAAAAACAAGAAACGTGTTTCCCCACCGCTTTACAATATCCACCAAACGTTTTTCACCATTTAGACAACTAGATCTCGATATATTGATAATATATAGAACACTGAATTTGACTTTGTGCAGAACTGATTCTTTGGACAGATCAGTTTGGATGGGAATTGTAGAGGCCTAATGGGGCTTTGGTTATTTCATATGAAATGTATCCCTTTAAATTTCGGACCATCCCAAAAAATTTCATCTCTTTTGGATGCACATTTTTGTAGAAATATATGGTTGAGTCCACCAGTGTGTGTGGATCCTGCGCAGTTTGGCCCATTTTTCTTGGACATCATCATGGACCCTCCAAATCACCTCCACCATAAAGGAGCTTATCAAAACAAGTATCATTGTACTTTTTGAAAAGTAATAAATAAAAAATTATTGAATCAGACATGAAGTGAAATTTTTTATTTTTTTTATAATTTTCAATACAAAACTATTTTAGCAAAATAGTGTTAGGGTGAAAATGAAATAGTGAATCATAGTGTGATCACACCCCAACACCTAAACATTTACACTCCTGGGAAAGTCATAATTAAAAATATTATGCATGTAGATATTTCCAAATTTATAAGTATTTAACATTCAGTGAAAATTTAATTCCTTATCAAAATGTGATCAAAGAAAAAATCACAATGAGGAGTTATTCTCAATGATCATTGAAAAAGACATCTAAAAATTTGTATCCAAATGAAATTCCAAGATATGTGTGATACCAATCACATAATATAATTCAAAAGTTAATCATTTCAAAAATTCTCCATATGTGTGTGTGAAAACCATTTCATGGTATTCTTTCCACTTTTTATCGAGTAAATATAAGTTACTATAATAATTGTCTACTAACATGATCCATTCCACCAAACTTTCCCCACATCCTTTGCAATCAAATTTCAAGACACACTCACTTATACATTCCTATAAGTTAAACCATAAACTCCAGACCTAGTTATCCCCATATGTTGTATATTTCTTCACTCCCCTCATTTATTAAGTTTTCAAAAGTTGTACTTGGAACAAATCTCACACTCTTCTCCCAACACATGTTTGATCTTCCTAAGACACTAATTGTAATAGTTATAACAAGATAAATAGTCGAGGAATAGTGGTTTTTATCCGACCAAATATACAACAATGTTTTTTATTTTTATTTTTTATTTTTTGAGGGCATATAACAGTCGGATAACAGGTACACACACATAGGTAAATCTGGTAAAGTATTGAAATAGATCTGATAAAGAACGAATGAATGGAAAAATGATTTTGGAAAGTAGAGAAAATCAACCTAAATTATATTTACCTTTCCTTAAGTAAGAAAATTTCACATATCATGGTTGGGTGAAAAAAAATGTGTGGATAGATTAAGTCACCCAATTTTCCATTAAACTATTCACAAAAAGGGCAGCATTCTTCTCAAAGGTTTCAAAATGATATAACAATTTATATCATCGACAAAGAACTAAATTTCAAAATAAAGTCACAACATAGTATTGAATTCTTGCTGAAATTCACATTTCATCATATTTTTTTGAATGTTAAAACAACATGAAATACAGACATTCCACATGAATTTTCAAAAACTTCCATGATTAAAAGGGCATCATTTTCAATGATAAAATGGGAATGAAAAAATATTCTTGAACAAAGGTGAGTGGGAGAGAATGGGGGGAAAGTAACAATACTATTCAGAAATCTAAAAAGAGAAAAAGAATAAATATGATGAAAATTCTTAACTAACCCAGTAATATACTCATCCACCCACACCTATAGTGTATAATGTCCTCAATATAAAAATTGAATGCAGGAAGAAAGGATAATAACCAGTGGTTGTCTTTCGTAGACTACTTTTTAAACTTGTATTTCCTCCATTGGGGACTCTATAATGGTTTTGTGGAAGAGATTTAGTCGATTCCCATTAACTATAAAGGTTTACTTGGTTTCTTTAATTTTGACCTGGATGCAACTTCAGCCTTGCATTATAGAAGATGACTTTCTTCCCAATGAGGAACTACCGATGAAGGATGATATTTTACAAGCTTAGCAGTATCATTGGTGGTCATTGGGTCCTTGGTGTTCAAGAAATCATCAATCAATGAACATGCATGACACTTTTCTAGATCACACTACAATAATCAATGCATAAATCATTTCCTATAATTTCTATCATTGAAGAAAACTTCGAAAGGGGATTAGGGGAATTAAATAATGTCTTTTAAGGGAAGGGAGTACATCTATAGAATTAACAGAGAAATAGGAATGTTATTTTTAGGGGTTCTTCATGGCCTCAAAGATATTGAAGTGGACAATGTCACCACCAAACCCTATAGATAATGTACCATTATGGACATTAATTATGGATTTCGAAGTTTTCAACAAGGGTATCTCTAATATAATATGGGCATGTCCATCCATCATATTCGCCTCCATTTTAAGCACGTAAAAGTCACCAGGAAAAATTAAATTTTGAACGATCATAAGAACATCCTCTAACACGGCATAGGGGTGTGCGGAACTTTGGCTCTCCAGTTGAATAATAATTCCAGTGGGATTCAGTTCCCCAACCTATAATTTAGAGTACATGGAGTGAGGCATCACATTTATATAAGCACCTAAGTCTAGCATATAATTAGAAAAAGTATACTCTTCTATAGTGCACAAAATTGAGAATGTTCCAGGGTTATTGCACTGGGTAGGAAGTGATGGCTCTATCAATGATGAAACATTCCTCCCCAATCTAACCTTCTCATCACCTATAAGTCACCTTCGTTGTGTACACATCTCCTTTAGAAACTTGTCATATCCTGGAATTTGTTTCACAGTATCTATCAAGGGAATGTTTAACCGTACATTTTTTAAAGTCTCCAAAATTTTCTTATTGAGTTCAGTTTATTTTTGTTTTCTAGTTTGGATGGAAAATTTTTGTAAATGGAAGGAGGATTTTTGGGATAAGTGAATCATCAATAGGAACACTCTCTAATTTGAAGGGGATTCTCTTAGTACAAGGTTCAACCTCATTTGGAGCATTTTTAGTAGTTGGTATGGTGGTTTCATTATGATAGGATGACTCTAATAGAGACGTCATTTGGATTTTAGTTTTGTTTCACTCTGAAGGGTGATGGCACTAGAATTTCCTTTATCTCTAAGGTTAACTACTAGTCAAGGAGGTAATTTACCAAACCCATAGATCTATATTTCATCCATCGAGTTGGAAATTTGGCCTAATTGTGTTTTTATGTCTTGTATGGAAGCTTGGGTGTTTTGTTGGAATTGGATTTTATTGGCAGCCATTTTTTTCATCTTCTATTCTAAGATAGGATTGGGTATTTGGAGGGGTTTGTTAGAATGAACTTTGTTGTAGTTGAGGATTTCTAGGTGGTGGTGGTTGACTACTCTACCCCAGTTGGTTCTATAGTTGTTGAGGTTGGTTTGAATACCCCCTTTCCAATAGTATTGGTTTTCTTTCCACCCATAATTGGATGGATAGTATGGTTATTTCCTAAAGGGTTGGTTATAGGGGAGGTCTAGAAATATTTCCGCACAGATCTCATAAGTTTTTCTTAGTTGGGGGGGCATTGATCAGAGTAGTGGGTGTAAGATGAACATATACAACAATGGATGGGAGGAGGATATTGGGATTTCCTCGGGGAAAGAGTAGGTTATCGAAGAATGGTACTTACCTCTTCAAACTTCGTGTCCACCTTCCTCTCAAATTACGTACTTTTCACCTCATGGAAATCTCAAATGGGTACATCGAAACTTGAACTTGTTTTTTGAGTGTTCTATGCCATGTTCTCAATTATGGTCATTACAGCGATTGAGGTTTAATCCACTAGCACACCACCTATAGCAGTATCAATCATATTTCGGTCCATAAGAATTAAACCTTCTTAAAATACTAAATTAAAATTTGATCGCTTATTTGGTGGTGTGGATAGCTTGAACATAACCTTTTAAAGCATTCTCAGTATTCATGTAATATTTCCCCTTGAGATTTCCTTATACAGCATATTTATTTCCTTGTAGTTTCAGTTTGAGAGGCTGGTAAATATTTTTCAAGAAAATGGTGTTTCATGTATGCCCAGCCTCTAATTAGTGAATTAACATAGTAAATCCAGTCTTTAGCAGTTTATTCCAATGAAAATGGGAATGCCCTGAGCTTTACTTGTTATTCATCCACATTTTTAGGTTTTAATTTAGAACACATGGTATGAAATTCTTTATGATGACTTTGTGGATATTATTGAGCAAGTCCATGGAATCGTGGTGATAAAATAATTAAACCAGTTTTAAGTTCAAAATTTTATGCCTCGCCTTGCATTTGAATGTAAGTGGGTTGGATATCAACATCTGTTGAGGTTAATTATTTTAGTGATCTATTTTTTCATCCATTTTAAACACGATAATTTTATGTTCTAATTTGGTTCCAGAAAAAGACGGGTTTAGAAAAGTCTCGAGTTGTGGTGTGTCCTCTTTCAAAGGGTTGTCTTGTGCATCTGGGGGTCGCTGATATAATATCCTCTCTGGTTCGGGTTTGAAATGTGAAAATTCTCCCAGGGTAGAACACGTCATGAATAGAACCTATATAATAAATAAATAATAACACAACAGTATATAAAAAGGTATAAGATAAAACAAATAAATATTTAAATAAAATCACAAAAATCTTTAAAAACATGCACTAAAACCAAAGTGCTCCCTAACAACGACACCAAAATTTGAATGCGTTATCATGACATGTCAAATTTATAGTGATTTAATGAAGATTTTGTATTCTAGGAATGACCCTAGGTGGTCTATCAATGACCATTGGTGGTTTTATAGTGTTGATTTTTAATAAGAAGAACAAAAGAGGGGGTGGTTTGAAAACAATTTTAAGAAAATGACTTGATTTAAAGAGCTTAATATTTGATAAATACAAGTTCTGTTTTATAATTATGAGATAAAGAGATCAGTTCATGTTCACTACACATATTGGATAGTTCATTGTTCTGAAAATTTCACACGGTTTTGTTTAATTCTTTTGTTGATGGTTGTAAATATCTTTATTCCCCTCTTGCCTCTCGAAACATTGCACAAAGTACCAACCCTTGACACAAAAATCGTGTTGTCAAGGTTTGGACATCAAGAACATATTAATAGCGGCCTTTTCATTATAATATCTTTTGTATGTGTGAGAGAAATAGGATCCTTGTGTTGCCCAATCGGAACAACCCAAGTTTTCCATTTGAAATTTCAACCCAATTGGTGTTGAAATGAAAAGTGGTTCACTTAATTAAACCCAAGAAATGAATTAAGAGGAGAAGCATGTTTAGATAAAAAAATAAGTGAAATAATCCATACACAAATTATTAAAAACCAGTATAGTATCATGTGTCAGAACTCCCGCCCATGTATGTGTAGCTCCCTCGAAATGATCGTCCACCATTTAGCTCTCCATCGAGAGGAGAAGAAGGCTTGGGTGGAACTCCTTCTTCATTTTTGATACCCCTATGATGATAGGATCCTAAAAAACATCTTGGATTAGGAGAGGAATCATTTGGGTATCCATAATACCAAATCATTTCCTCCTGTTCGAACTTCAAAATGAGGAGCCCAAGCTTCCATTTTATAGGCAAAGTGTAAGGTGGTTTTAGGCACACAGATTGTGTACACCCACATGGCCCATGGTTTTCAACCCCATGATAATAGAATATCACTTTTTAAAAAACTAGAAACATGTTTCCCCACATCATTAATGTCCCCACTGAATTTTTGGAACCATTTGGACAACTAGATCTTGAGATATTGATAAAATACAGAACAATGAATTTGACTTTGTTTGGATTTGATTATTTGGACCGATCAATTCGGATGGGAATCATAGATACCTAATGAGGATTTGGTTCCTTCATATAAAATCTAGACCATTAAATTTTGGACCATCCCACAAAATTTCATCTCTTATGGATGCACAGTTTAATAGAAATATGCGGTTGATTCCACTTGTGTGCATGGAACCTGCGCAGTTTGGCCCATTTTTCCTAGACATCATAATGGGCCCTCCAAATCACCTCCACCTTCAATGAGATTATCAAAAAAGTATCATTTCCCTTTTTAAAAGGAATAAATAAAAAATTATTGAATCAAAAATGATGTGGTTTTTTATTTTTATAATTTTCAATACAAAACTTGTTTAGCACAGTGGTGTAAGGGTGAAAATGAAATAGTGAATTGTATTGTGATCAGTATCACCCTTTCCCAGCCACTCGGAGAATACACCTGAGTTATAGTAATGTTTCTATACATACTTGTTAATGGTATTTAAATACAAATATGTAAAAGTAACATAGTATTTAATACCCAATTTGTAAAAAGAAAACATTACATTGTTGAATATGCCTGATGTAGAAGTGGAAAACTTTCTTATTTAAATCGGTTTGTTGATTTTAAACTTTAATTATTTTATTTTATAACATAAATTTAAAATAACCTTTTTCAATACCTTATTAATTGAAGGAAATTGTAAATGTGTCATTGTAATTCAATTTCTTTTATCTTTTCACATTTTCTTTCAATTTAATCTCCATGATAATTGAAATTTAATTTTCTTTTATTCTTATCCACTTGGAGAACCATGCCTAGATAGGTAATAGAGCGTTTACTCAATACATTCTCATTTTATAACATAAAACGATACATAAGTAATGTGGTGAAAATTACATGAGAAAGGGATCTATTTAGAGATCATGATGAATCGTTAAATTTACACATGTAGGTGTAACCATCACGTTATTCATATCATTACTTCGCATTCTCCTTGAAAATATCTTGGAGATGAGACTTCATGTTTATATCATCTATGTATTGGTATAGTGGCCGCAACTGACACTAGGCATTGATGAAAGCATAATGATATTACTAACATATGCTTTGTACATTAGTCTCCTATAAGAAATTTTCTACTTGACATCTTGAGGTAGTTTAATAGTGTTGGAGACACTGGAACCTTGATTTTCCTATATCATATTACTATGCGCATGAGCCTATACTATTCATGAATACTCATGTCAGTGTGGAAATATATTTGTCCAAAATTTATCACATTTTAAACTTGTCGTATAACTTGCCATTTTTTCTACAAAAATGAATTTTACAAGATGAGTGCCTTTTACCTGAATTATCGGTTTAGAAATTTTCATTAATTATATAAATCATTTAATGTCTCCCACTATTTTATCATATTCTAGGAATCCTCTGTTCTAGAATTGGAATATGATATCTCTTGATTATTCTAGTGGCAAGGATCCCAAAACCACCCCTCATAGTCCGCAACCTATGGCTACACCACTACTTGGAGGGTTCTAGGTAGGATTTTATCTGGCCAACCACTTTAACTTGCGATTCCATGAACTGTTGAGTGAATTCCAAGATTCTAAAATCATAACATGATTAACTCAATGCTTGCCTTTAAAATTACAACAATCCAGCTATGCCTATTTATTTGATGCAATTTTAATTAAGTCAAACCATAACTCTTATATGGACTCCCTAGTAGTATGAGGCACCATCAGCTGTGGCATGACCGGCGCCTCAAACAGCCAATTATCTCCAAATTTAAATGATATAAGGCTATTTAGACATAATAAATTATTGAGGGTTTTATTATTTTTAATCTGATGAAAGAAATCATTTTATATTTTATAAGAATATACTATGTGATTTCACTCACAACTAATCATGCATGAAATAGAAAAATATATCATGTCTCTTGATCATTGTATATTGCATGATTGTTTATTATAATTCTATGTGATCGCGTTCTAACTACACATTCACAAAATAAAAAACCATGTATAAATAAAATGAAAAATATGATCCTAAGCTGATATTATTGGTTGATCTGTTGAGTGAATAATGGACCAACCAAACCCCTAGAGGTAAGTACCTTTAGTGACGTGGCTTGCAACTTGAATAGAAACGTTTTCTCATCCAAGGTATCCAACTCTTGTCTTGTGCGTCATTTTCACTTGGTGCGAAGTGTGTCAAACCTCGTCTCGTCATTATACAATAGTACTCACATGCATGCGAGGGGATCTTGGGGAATAAAATTACTACTCTGAGAATAGGCACGCAGACCCTTATACATATAATGACACTTGAGATGACACACATATCATATTTTATTTTATTAAAACAATTATTACAACCCAACATGCAATATTTAAATAAATTAATTAAATAAAAGGCACCATACATTCATCGGTTAGTCTCCAACTCATTATTAGTTTATGCATTAACATGGGTACATAAAATAAATGTAGAATAAAATTAAACTTGCATTAAAATAATACATGATGGTATTTGATTGAATTAAAAATTTCACCCATATCTTTAATTCAATAGTTACACAGTTTGGTCCCAAATTATTAATTCAATTTTAAAAATAAAATTAATTTAATTTAATTAATATCCTAATTAATTTAATTAAGCCACATTAATTTTAATAACCAAAAATTAATATTTAATTAATTTAAATCTCAGATGTAATAAAATTAATTATTTTAATTAATTTTTAATTAAATTAAAAAAAAACTAGCCCCATAAATACTCAGGCAGGGACTGTGCGGGTCGGGGTGAACCTTATCAAGCCCAGTTGGGGCTGTTTTGACCCTATGTAGAGGTGTTCTAGGCCAGGTGGGTCTGCTCAAGCCCGTCTAGGGCTAGGCCAACCTACCTGGACCTATTTTGGGGAACACCCGTGCTGTGTAGAAAGTTACCTCACATCGGATTATGATCCCGGAGTAAATAGGTTCAGTGGGTGGTCGTAGTCTAGTTCGCCAAGCAAGTCAAGCCCTAGGTCTACGAAGGTGGTTTCCAGGTGGAGGGAGACTGCCTATCCCAGGGCTGGGTGGTGCGGAGGTCTACTGAGGAAAGGAGGCTAGACTGAGGCATCGGTGCCGCTGCACCTGGTGTTGTGGCGCATGTCTGAGGTGGGCTGCTACATGTCCGCGACGTTGTGGGGAAGATCAAAGGACAGCGGGGGCTGCTCTGTGGGGCCTAGTGCAGTGTGTCGTGACTCCGCTGAAAGGAAAGCAGGCTAGGGGCATTTGTGCTGTCGGTGGAGGATTCTCTGTGGGGAAGGGAAAGTGGTGGCTGACTGTGGTGTTCTTGGTGAGCTGCTGCTCCGTGTAAGGGAGACCAGTGGGAGGGAGAAGGCATGGGGCCTGCGGACCTGGATGGCGCTACTTCAGGCGGTCTGCCTCTTGTGTGCCACGGCTCCACAATAGGACCAAGAAGCGGCTTGGATAAATTTAATATAGATTCACAGATCTAAAACCTCATATGTATTAAATGGTGATAAATCCAAACTAAACACTACAAATGGCCACAAAATGGTAATCCAATGTCAGATTAACACAATGTCTGTGGCGTTGGGACCATATTAATGACCTTTTCATAAATTAATGCAAATATAATATTTCTTGGATTAAAATCGACATGCATCGCTCTGATACCACTTTTTGGAACTGGTCATACAGCGAAAGCCCCAAAGAGATGTGTTTTTAAAACATTTCTGCTGAAGATTGACGTAAAGTTGTCAACGTCGGTGAAAAGCAGCCCGGTCATATCCAAGGACCATGCATGAAGGATTTTGAGCACAAAAGTAAATTTTAATGTACCTAGTTTAATTCCAAATCCATGTATGACGTCTTCTCATCATTGTATATTGTATCTCAAATAATCTGAAGTCGAATTCCTCTATATCGTCCACACACACATCAAGGAATCCGTGGGAGATTCATTCATCGTTATCTGAGTTCTAGCACGAAATACCGACGATGCATTCGACGCTCCAACGATTACCTCATCACTTTTCTAATGATGGCCACGAGAGATCTCCATTAGAGCTCCTTGGATCTAGAGCATCTCTCTCTAGATCATGGGAGAGAGAAGAGAAGAGAGAAGTCCCTAGAATAGTATTTGGAAAAAAAACCCCTCCTCTTCTATTTATAGTGTTTAATTGAAATACTCGGTATATCCTCCCCATCCCCAGATAATTAACGCACTATCAAAAACATTTTATGACTACTAATATGAGTCATAAATATTATTATCATTTAATTGTAATATATTAAAATATATTACATGATAATAACTGAGTCACTAACTCATCTCGTCTCTCCCATAAATAATAATTCAACCTTGAATAATATATCATTCATCAATTAAATGTTTTCATGTATTTACTTAAAGACTATAAATTCAATTAATTAATAAATTCAATACTCATTATTCCAAAATTGAATAACATGAATTCATTTATTGAATTGGTGATCGTTTTACCATGGGAAATCCCAGACCCCAGTGGTGGGGACCACCATGTCCAAAACTCATATTCAACTAAATAGTGAAGATTCTTGAATATCCTATTATGTGTGGCCCTCTAGGACCTTATCTTGATAGTAGTGAATACTATTCATATACCAAGAGTGGGATCTATCAACCCATCATGGCCCCCTAAAGAGATAAGTATTGTCACAGCAGCGACAACCAACCTATGAACACACATTGTGTAATATAATCTATTTTTCTTTAATATCTTTTAAAGTAGGACACACTCACATGTCCTCACCCTTATATTTCTTTATTGTATGTTTATTTAACTGGATATATTTACCCTCAACGTCCATGGCCATGGTCTTATAAAGGTCCTTTAATCCATATCAACATGGCCTGAGATATATTACATCCATAACCCAGAAGTGAAAAATCCTTTCTTAACCATTAAACCAATGTCATACCACCAACAATGTACCCAACACAAACTACCTCTCCACCACTTCATTTCCATGGTATTTGTCTTGCATAAATGTATGCAATAAAATTACATACATTGGTAATGATCTCAAGTCAGGAGACCATTACACATGATCGTAGATAGGAACATCCAATAACACCATAAGTATGTGACGTTCCTATTGGCGGGTTAGTCCTCATGATCTCACTACTAGAGATCACCAAATGAGAACTTCATGAGAAGAAAACTCAAAGATTATGAGCCCTCGACACCTGATATTCAAACTTCTATTGTGTCCAATTAGTAATATGTATATAAAATATAGAACATATATTTTAGATTAATGTCATAGTATTTAGAGGTTCTCATTATAGCTTGGGAACTGCTATAACATTTCGATACGACAATTAATATTTGGACATTACCATTTCAATAGTGGACACATGAAAATTATACACTATAATAGTATGATGAAATCATGTATCAATATCTATATACATGATATGGTAATCAAACGTACTGAATAGTGGAGTCTAGGGCACCCACTATTTCAACACCTGACTCATACTATTTCTAAACAAACCACGCCTGCTCGAGAAAAATAAAACACCAGTATAAGAAATCAATTCTTATGATAGTAATAATATTAATATATAAATTAACATAAAGTGTAAATTTTAATAAAAGTGATGATGATTTTACTAAAATTGATGTCAATTTATAGTGAAGATGCACTTGGAGTCATATCGGTCACACATTACATCATATTGAGGTGAAGTTGATTCTAATAGGTCTAAAATGACTTGTGGATCATTTTTCTGATGTATCAAAATAATTTTAATGCATTTTCTTGGTTTTGAGTATGTCGGTTGTCTTTTTTACTAAAATTTCATTTTAAACTGAAAACACACACTTTTGAATCATTCTGATCACATCATGCAACAATTTGATTTGAAACTATTTCATACATATCACAAATGGCATATGAATTGTTTTATTAAATTATCATGAATCTTCAAGTGTGTTTGTTCGGTTTTTAGTGAGTGACACTTTTTGAACTAAAATGTGGATTTTGAGATGATAACAAACAATTTATGGTATACTAGGCACATCATGTATTATATTGAGGTGAGTCTAATTAAAAAACATCACAAATGACTTATGTATCATTTTTATATGGTGTCAAAATAATATGAATGTGTTTTCTCAATTTTGGGTAGGTCAGTTGTCCATTTTACTAAAATTGATGTCAAATTGAAATAAAAAAGATGCACATTGAGTCATACTAGACACACTATGCCTCAGATTGAGGTGTGGATGATTCCGAAAGGTCTCAACTGAATTCAAGATTGTTTTCCATAAGTATAAAAACTATATGAATTTTTTTTATTGGTTTTGAGTACGTCAGTTATCTTTTTTACTAAAATGGCATTATAAATTCGAAACACACACTTTTTACTCATTTTGATCACATCGTATGTCAATTTTATTTGAAACCAATTACTACACATCAAAAATGAATTATGAATCATTATACTAAATTATCAAGAAAATATTAGTGCATTTAATCAGTTTTCAGTGAGTTACACTTTTTGAACTAAAATGTCTTTTTTTAACTACTAACGGACAATTTAAGTCATACTAGGAACATCATGTATCTGATTTAGGTGTGGCTGATTACTACACATCAAAAATGACTTATAAATCACTTTCATAAAGTGTCAAAAACAATCCGAATGCGTTTTCTCGGTTTCGAGTAGGTCAGTTGTCTCTTTTACTAAAATTGATGTAAATTTTAAATAAAAATATGTACATTGAGTCATACTGGTCACACTATGGGTCGGATTGAGGTTCGAATGATTCATACACATCTTAAATGAATTATAGATTTTCTTTCTAATGTTTCAAAACAATATGAGTGTTTTTTCTTGGTTTTGAGTATGCATGATTTCTGTTTTAATAAAATTTCATCTTAAACTAGATACACACAATTTTGAATCATTTTGATCACATGTTGTATCAGTTTAATGTGGAACAGATTCCTAAACATCACAAATGACTTATGAATCACTTTACTAAATATCAAGAAAATATGAGCGTGTTTGAATGGTTTTCAGTGGATGACACTTTTTGAACTAAAATTGTGATTTTAAATTCATAAAAGACACATTGAGTTGTACCAAACACATCATGTTTTGGGTTGAGGTACAGTTGATTCCTACATGTCACAAATGACATATGGAATTTTTTCTTAAAGTATCAAAATAATCTGAATATTTCTAATCTATTTTCAGTATGTTGGTTTTCTATTTTACTAAAATTAATGACAATTTTAAATAGAATGATGTAATTAGAGTTATACATGTCACACCATGTGTCAGATTGAGGTATGACTGATTACTGCACATACCAAAGTCTAAACACAAAAATAACATTCTCGGTTACCTTAATATCTATTGAATTTCATTGTCGAACATTCAACACTACACGACCATCTTTGAACAAACCACCCCTACTCGAAAAAATAATTCTCCTATATAAGAAAACAATTATTATAAGTGTAATAATAATAAAAATAAATTAAGAATAAATATGAAATAATTCATTAATTCTATAGAAAATGATTTTACTATGGAAACATTAAGATTACCTCTGTAATTGAGTAATAGAGGGAACATGAAGGAAAGTGATAAGTTTAAACATTGCATAGGTGAAAGGATTTGGGGGATAAGAAGTATTTGGATGTTTTCATGTATAAAGGCATGAAATATGAACAAACCACCCCAACTCAAACAAGATAATCCACCTTTATATGAAAAATATTATTATGTAAGTGATACTATAAATAAATAAATTAATAATAAATATGAACCAATACATTAATTATATGGACAATGATTTTACTGTGAAAACATCAAGATTACCTCTGCTATTGAGCAGAGGCAGCGTCGTTTCTCTTCCTACAAAGGCAGTAATGATTACTTGAAAGAGAGTGATAAATGAAACACTACGAAGGTGAAATGGTTTTGAGGGAGAATAAGTCTAAAGAATTTTGGTGCAGAAAGGCATGAAATATTGACAGACTACCCCAAATCAAAAAATAATAATCCACCTGTATAGGAAAACAATTATTCTGTGAGTGATACAAAAAAAAATAAAACATAAATATGAAACAATATATTAATTATATGGACAAGGATTTTACTGTGCAAACATAAATCTTACATATTTGATTGAGCAGAGGCAGTATCTTTGCACTTCGTACAAATATTTTATAGAGAACTTAAAAGAAAGTGATAAATGAAACACATTAGGGTTGAAAAGGTTTTGAGGGAGAAGAAGCTTTTAGAAGTTTTGGTGTAAAAAGGCATAAAATATGGACATGCCACACCAAATTGAAAAAATTAATCCACTTGTATAAGAATACAATTATTATGTTAGTGATATTAAAAATAAATAAATTAAACATAAATATGAAATAATACATTAATTCTATAGAAAATGATTTTACTATCTCTTATTGGATTATCTAGTCACTTTCCCTCTAGGATTGTTTTAATACAATTTTACATGGTGATTGTTATGGGTTACCTCTTACCCCATTTTTCAAAATAGTATTTCATGTTTTATTTTCAATAAATAGATCTTGAACCTAAATATTTTTAAAAAAATTACTTTCCAATCATCAATATTACCTGTGTGATTGAATAGAGGTATCGTCATTAATCTTCCATCAATTTCATGGAAGATAGAAATGAATATTATAAAATAAATGAACTCTATAGATCATAATGAAATGTAAATCAATGTTCCATTGTATAATTTTTTAGTAAAATAAGGAAAGTGTATCGTAACATTACCTTTACATCTTTTCAATGGGTTTCCTTCATTATAGTTTGAACTTCTGAGCAATTGGTAACATCATCATGAGTAGAAGCAATTTTCTTCACGAGAGGTCGAACATTTAATTTAGATTATGTTATTGTAGTAAATAACATACAATATTGTGAGTAAAAAAATAGTATATTAAAAACACATTTACCTTCTCATTTAACTCTGTTTATTTTTTTAAAGGTTTCGAGAATTTGGTTCCTCTATTGAGAATCCAAATTCCCTCTTTGTGATACCCTCTAAATTTAAAGACATTGTATACATTGGGACTTACATGAAGTGATTGTGATCATCCAATAAAAGGTTCACCCTCAATTGGATTTTCATCTAACCTATCATTTGTTTTATCCTCAAGTAGAATAATCAACCAATTCTTGTTTGTTGGATCGAAGAAATAAAATACATTCAATTCGTGTGATTCCACTATGAACGACTCATCTTTTTCCCATTACACATTGAAATTCACCTTCATAAAGACTATTTAATCAACTTTTAATGAAATGATATTGTGAATAAATTTTCAATGGAAAATCAGACCTTGAAATGTTTTATAATCCAACATGTATATCTATTCGATAATGCCAAAATATTATATATTTTAAAAAAATGGATTTATATCCACAGAACTAGATATGTGAATCTCTTCGGTCATAGATTTAACACCACTATTTTTCATTATAATGAATTCATTGTGTTCTTTTGTATAAAATGTATAAACATTGATTACAAAACCAATGTATGATATAACATTTGCATTCGGTTCTCTGGCTAGCCATTGAATTCATTATGAAATTGAATTAGGACATTATGATAACTCCTTATAAATTTTATCTTAGAGTCATCCTTTAAACTATTGATTATGTGTATTTGATATCAATACTTCAGCCTTTGATGGATTAAAATCTCTAAGAATTTCTTTGTGGGATTCAATATATGGATCAACATCTTCACTATTATATAAAATGTAAAGGTTCACTTGTATTGATCTATCTTGGTAATTGTAATAACATCTCTTCTGTAAATATCTTCAACCATTAGGCATTTGCTGTGATGAGAATTTGGGATACTGGTGATGTCAACATATGATAAGAAATTTGTACAGAATTCAATAGCTTATCCAACAATATATCATTTTTTCAATACAACCGTCTGACCAACATCAATTTTTGACATACCCTTTCAAAAAAATCATATAGAGTTCAATGGGGTGCATTCATATGTAATGGATAGTATCACATAGTTAAACCACTCTGACCATGTAAACCATCAAGTGGACCATTATATCAAATAATTATGGTGGGGAGAATATCTATAATTCAAATAATATGACTACAACCTATTTATTCATGATGGAAAACATCACCGAGCCTATAACTTTACTGAATATGGATTTGAAAAGGAAGAATTGTATGCTTAATGTTTGTCATACATTTTTAGGAAGAATGAAATAGAGATCAACATGCATTAAATCATGAATTAAAACATGACAATCATGTGTTTTTAATCCTCGTAACATCAAATTAGTCATTGAAATGACATTCTTGATATTTGATTAATACCCTTGTGGATCTTTTATACTATTAAAAAAAGAAAAATTTTCAATTATACCTTTCTAGATAGAGTGAATGCTTTTGGATGAAGAAAATTCCACCTTTTACCCTTCATCGATGCCAACTCTTCCATTATCCCCATTTTAATCAAGTCTAACCTATCCTTGATTCCATCTTTTTATTCTCATGGAACATATAGTAATGTCACACTAACACTATCAAATACATTTTTTCTATATGAATGACATCAAGAAAATGTAGTACATACAAAAAATTTCAATATGGTGATTCAAATGGAATTTATCTCTACTTCCAAACAGATTTTTTTGTGGTTTTTCAAAAATGGTTTACTAAAAATAGTGTCAATATATTTTACATTATTATATATTCCATGTCAAATTACTAGAGATGGTGTTTTACTATGTTCGATATTCCCATCGAATGATGTCATCCATGATTGGTATTTATTCCATCAGGGTAAAAAAAATTATATCCTAAAAACACAGTCATCGAGGAATATTTCAATCGAATTAAGTATGTTCATTTTTTCTAAATGGGACACCCCAAAATTCCTTTAATTCTATAGCCTGGTAAATTTTCATAAGAGGGGAAGTCATATATCAGTCCATAAAACATGTCTCTCACTATGAATTCTACACTTCTATGAGCATCATACATTTTAACGCATGTATCCCTCATCAATTTTAGATCTTTGATCAATGGATCTAAATAAACATTAATATCATTATTAGGTTGATTTGTTCTAGATATAAGTAGAGACAAAATAATATATTTACACTTCATACATAACCATGAAAAAAATTTAATTTATGAACTTGATGACCATATAATGTGAGTACTACTCTGTACACCAAGAAAATTTATTCCATCTGTAGATAATAGAAGATGAACATTTTTCAGCTCATTTCCAAATCCGGGATACTCTTAATCAATTTTCTTCAACTAAAGAGAATCTAGTAGATGATGTAGGTTCCCACATTTGATTATTTCATCTACATTCCATGTCAATTGTCTCATTGTTTCTTGACATCCATATAGTCATCTAAACTATGGAATTATTTTAAAGTACCGTACATATTTTGAAGGACTCGATTCGTTTATCTTTTATCGATTTGTGCCACAATTCGGGAATTTTACGAGAAATTCATGGTCCTTGAAAATAATGTGAAATAATTTGGACAATCCTGATTTTTTTAGAGATCATACCCATTGAATATAATGTTCATTTAGTATCATATTATTGGCATGGTAGTTCAATTTCTTTAGTTATCATATCATTCATAAGAACAAGTAGTTCTGTAAACCCAGTGTCACTCCATCTGCTTCCATATTTCAAATTATATAAATTCAATACAGCTGAAAATGTTGTGTATTTAGTAACACTGGTATACAATGGTTTCTTAGCATAGCTATTTTACTCCTCCAAAAACTTTGGACAATCATGAATCTCATCTTCAATTTCCATTATAATTTCTTCAATGAGATATACATCGTCATTTACACTGATATTTATATTAAATGACCTATAAACAACAGTATCATCCCCATCATTATCCACATTCAGTCCCCCCATGTTTAGTCCAACATTTATAGCTCTAATATATTCTATAAAAAATCAAATTTTATTCCAACTCTTTCAGACTAATTTGTCTAGAATATCAATAATGTAAATGAGACTGAGGATTTGAGAAGGGCCGTATATATGATCTATTACAATCTTGATGAACTCTTTAAGACCATATAATACTCATTTGTCAAAAAATTAGCATGAATCCATTTTCAAATAATATCTATCCTACTAGATTCAAAAATTATTAATCTTTTATAATAAATAAATAAACACAAAACATATTCATTATGAGATGTAAAAGTTATAGATAATTATAAAAAGTGAAACCCAAAATTAGATTATTTCAAAGAATTTTAGTATGATTTTATGAAAAGGGTAACTATATTTAAGAAAATAATTTCTCCAATATGTTCAGTGTGATCATTTGAATTCATTAAAAGGTGAATGTTATATACAGATACTATTATCATCAGCTCATCTACTGAGCATTTATCATTGCTTTTTTTATTGTTTGACACATGTTCCCCATGTCTTGTGGACATGAACATATGTTTCTTGAAATTCTCTAAGTTGTATTCATCCATGGGATGACTAATTCTCAGAGTAGTACAAGAAACATAAAAGTGGTGGGGGATGAGTCTCATGGAACCAAAATGAAATAGTAACTGTTTGGGAGATGGAGAAGATGAGGATGACAATTGTACTTCATTATGTTCTATAAAATGAGAAATGCCATTAATTTATGAGAATTAAACAATTGGAAGTAGATATTAACGCATGGCGTATTGAAAGTGATATTGTGGGGTGGGGGGAGGCATAAACATTCTTTTATGTGATTTGAGGGGTCTCGATGGGGACATGATATGATATATTAATCTTTGGATCCTCCATGAATTTTATATGTATATGATAAATCTCATTTTTAATCATATATATATATAACATGGAATTTATAATAAACATAATTAAAAATATAAACATTTAAACATAATTTTTAATGAAAATAAATATAATCCATTCATAATTTTGAAATCTAGAATCATAATTTTTGAATAAATAATCATAAAATAACCCTTACATTATATGTTTTGAAAACGCAAATAAATAGATAGAAATATATATATATATATATATATATACATAAATATATATATATTTAAAATAAACATAAATTTGAAAAAATATATTTAACCTTTACAATATAACATCATAATAAAGTAAAATAAATACAACCCCATACTAATTTTGAAAACTAGTGCCACTAAAAATAAGTAAATATAGTATCACCCTTACTAATATTCCTCTTAAAATAAAACAAGAAATGGTAAGAAAATAAATTTTCAAGGAAAAACCACACACTAGAATATTAAAATAGAATTTAAATAAATAAATTTCCTGACATGAATTGTATAAAATTATCTTCTTTTGATGCTTCACACCATCATCAGACTAGGAATTGTTTTTATAAATCAATTTTTTCATTCATTTAATGTTTTTTATCCAAATTTTTATAAAGTGGAATACATATTTATTTAATTGGTTTATCTATAGACTAGAGGTGATTCTATATGATTCCAAAATAGTGAAAAAATTATGCTTATGGAGAAAGCTGGTGTATAGATGTACAAAACGATGAAAATTGATCCAAAAAACAATTTAAAAAGACCAAAATAGGATATCCAAAACCATAGTCAAGAAAACTACGTTTTATAAACAAAATAAAAATAAAATACAACAATAGGATAACAAATATTTAAAGAAAATAAGAACCTACAAAGGAAAATTAAAAATTCTCATATTTAGATCTTGAAACGATAAATAATGAAATAAAATTAGAACTTACAAGGAAAAACACAGGCCTAACTCACTAGGTTAATGAAAATCTGAGACCATCAGATCTAGATCTCAATGTTTTCATTAGAAACCAAAACTTAAAGAGAACACCAGATTCCAGATGATGTTTGATTAACTAGAGGAATTGGGTTTGTGTGATTCGACTGGGTTTTGTGATGCATGTTTTGATTTACTGAGGAGGAGTACCAGAAATGGGTGGCCTCCATGAAAAGATTTTGTTGTCATGTCGGGTTTGCAACAAGTTAGTTTTTTTATTAATTTAACTAGGAAACATTTATCAGTGCTTATTATTTACATACTGATAAAAGGCATATTTATCTGCACAAAAAAGCGCTGATAGAAGATTTATAATTATAATTATAAATAAAGAAATTTGTATATATATATACATAATAAATATATATAAATATAAATACTGTAAATTTATTCCTTATTTAAATATATTTATTATAATTTCATAATTAATGATTTATAATTATATAAATATTTTCAAAAAATATTATTTATATAATTACATATATTTATATTATTATATATATATATAATAAATATATATAAATAAATATATTGTAAACATATTCATTATTTATGTAAATTTATTATAAATTTAATAATTATTTAAATATATATAATTAGGTATTTATATTTATATAAACACTTTTAAACTTTGTTCTTTATAATTATCAATATGTAATTTTATAAATATAGTATGTGCATTTTTAAATATATTTATTTATAAACATGTTTATTTATAAATATTTTTTACAAATACATTGATATAAATATTTTTTTTAAAATATTTTTTAACATTATTATTGAATATCTGATTTTAAGTTCATATGTGTTAAAAATAAGTGAAATTAAATATATTAAAAATAATTACACTAATATAATATTGAAAAAATGGATAAGTTTTGTGTGTGTTCATTGTATATAAAAGTGAATTAATTATGTATATTTGAAATCAATGTAATGCATATCTTATCTATGTTTAATTGAAACATAAAAAACAATTAATTATATGTCCATTACTCTACGCAGTAAGTCATTATTTTTAATTCATATTAATATTTAATTATAAACAAATATTCACTAAATAGATGACTATTTTATGCAAAGACAATAATTTTTTTGTAATATACAATTCGTATTTATATACATAAATATATATCTATATATTTAATATATAATATTTATTAACATTATCAATAATCATCTAATTAATAAAATGTTTAATATTTTTTTAATTTTATTATTTTTAATTTTAATTTGTTTAATTTTCATTTTTCATGTCTATATATTTAATACATACTATTTATTGGTATTTATAATTTATATATAGTATAATGAATTAGTTCATTTTTATAAACAATTATTTAATTAATAAAATATGTAATATTTCTTTAATAAACTCATTTGTATATTTTATCTATTTAATTATTTCATTTTATTTATTCGCACCATTATCAGTGCTAAAAAAGCATGGATAAATGAGTCCTTTATGAGTGGAGAAAATAAATCACTGATAAATATGCCTTTATTTGTGATAAAAACATGTCGATAATGTGTTAAATTTATCTTTTATTTCTTCAGCGCTGATAATGATGTCACTTACCAATGTTTTTTTCTAGCACAGATAAATACCGGTGCTATTAAAAGCCTATTCTATTGTAGTGTGATCTCAATTCTATCTTAGAGAAGATCCTAGAACCCTTCAACTGATCGAAGATATCATTAATTCATGGAAGGGGATATCAGTTTCTGACTATCATTTGGATCAATTTATTATATTCCACACATAAGTGCAAAGTTTTGTTAGTCTTCTTAGAGAAAATAATGGTAGAACCACATGAAATAGTACTCGGAAGTATGAATCATTTCGATTTCATATCTTTCAACAAAAATTTTAGCTCATGAAGCTCCACTGGTTCATTTCTATGAGGTGGTATAGAAACTATATTATCTCCTATGACCAACTTGATCATAAAATTGATCTCCCACTCATGAGATAAGTCAAAGAACCCTTTATGAAAGGCATCCAAAAAGTGGTTCATAACTAAAAGAAAAATATCCTATTAAAATTCACCATCATAAAAAATAAGACATGCTATCGGATCCATTAGAGAATCCAGTTTACATTGAATTAGTCATACACAACTAACCTAAAGACCTGACTAAACCTAGTGAGTATAGCTTCCCCATTCTGGATATATAAAGGAAACTAACCTTTCATAATAGTCGATACGAGTATGGTATAATACTATTCGATCCACACTAAGGATCAAATTGAAACATGTCATTTCTAGTACAAAATATCCTAAATAAATTAGTAGCCTTAAATTTGTAGAGATCACACATTGGAACATTTGATATCCTCTAATCGCACTCCCAATGGTCTTCCAATGGTAATAACACCATCCATTATCTCCCAAACCAAACACAAGCCATTTGTAAATTAAGAAGATATAAAGATATTTTATTCTCCTATATCAAAAAATAAATGTTAGGGTAGATGATACAAGAATCATACCTTTATAGGTAGAAGGTCTTGCATCCAAGATACCAGAAGTAGATTGCATGACATGTAGCTAAATCACCCCCTTTCCATGGAATCTAGTACAACATCCATGTGTTACCCTTAGGATGGTACTAAAACAAATATAATCGGGTAACATATATCATACCTCATCCTGAACATCTAGGGGAACTCTAGCTACTAGTCTACTGAAGGGTTGATAAGTCCATCCCAGACTCTGGTGTGTGTCAAAATTCCCTTCTCTGTTATTGAAATTTCCAATGGAACTTCTATATATTTCCCAAAAAACTATAAAAGGGACCTCCACTATGGTATAAGGATACATTGAAAACTTATAGACCACCTTGTCACACTGAACACAATGCACCAAGCTATTCTCCTGTAGATAAAGTCCACTCCTCGAGCTACTCATCCCACAACTGCCCTAGATGTAACTATTATAGTGACACTTCTTTACACAAGAATAATAGATCATTGATTGACCTACTAAAAATGTGTTTCCACCAATCAGGTCCTATCTTAGATTTCCTCCCATGATGATATCCCAATTAATCACATCTGCAATACTCCTCAGGAAAAATATGTTTACCTATAACCTTATCTCATAGAGAATGTGTTCCTGTAAACATATCTCTATATGAACCACATCAACCATAAAAGATAGAGAAGAATGATACAGTTTAGTGAAGCATTTCACATTGTCCATCACTATAATTCCCTATTATGTCAATTTTATAAGCTCACGATCCCTCCTATCTTACAACATCTCGGGATAGAAGTGGCTCATGACTGTAAAATAAAATTCCTTCTAAGATAACTCCTCTTACTTCCCATATTTCTCCATAAATGATGCTTCTATAGCTCTATCATAATTTTATAAATAAATAGAACAATATGAATATTATCACTCTCAAGGGATAATATATCCCTTAGGAAGCTATCATAGAGCAAATAGTCCATCTGGTTCTATAAATATATAGGGAGTTTCAACTAAAATACATGTGGAGCATTCTGATTACCAATATCTTGAAACTTGATTTGATGAAAAAAAAAAGATTATGTTTCTATAAAAATGATAACACACTCACTAGTACACTGGTTACACAATAAGAGAAATATAGAAAAGTTAAAAATAATATAGAACCATTGGTTCAATTTTACATTGCAGGTGGATTAACCATTGAATTTAGCATAACCTAACAGTTCCTTTCATCTCTGTTATCATTATATCAAGGGATTTCATTTAACTATTCATATAGAAAGATATGTCACATGTTGTAAACATGTCCCTATCATGAACAATTCATGTCAACATATATCCCCATGTGCCTACCATGGTGCATGTATACTCACCTAGTAATATTCTATCCAATGAGAAAAATCTCAATAAATAATAACATCACACAACATGTGAATCAGCTAAGGTGAAATAACATCAAAACTATAACAAGAAAACAATATGAACAGCAGTCCTAACATAGGGAACTCATGTTTTCACCCAATAATGGGGTAGATACTCATATAGAAAATCTCAATAAAAATCCATGAAACATTATGATCTCTATTCTATATTTCCTAAATAGTAAAGCAACATAAACAAAACTTCATTTGATACCACTTTCAAATGTGCCTATCCCAATGACCGAACCAGTTGGTTACCGAATAGAATTAAGGGTGTACCAAATGTTTCATAGAGACAATACCCTCTGTTAATGAGTATAAATAATAGTGGAAATAAAAAAATAGTCAATAAGAAATGACATCATGATAAAATAAAAATAAAGAAACCCAATAATAATAAAATCTATGTAAGGTCAGGAAAAATGTAACTAAATGACATGATGAATATCATGAATGTAAATTATTAAAAAGAAAATATTAAATACTCAAAAATACCTATACCTAATCCCATGTCCGTTTTGCCTGCAAAATCCAACTAATCTAGTAAGAAATTATCCAATTCAGGAATCGTTTTGACTATCCAAACCTACATCCATGAAATCTTCCTCGGTACAAAACACATCCCAAAAAAGGTGTGAGTAAAATTTAGTAGTCCACCACTAACTATGTCTAAGAAAATTATTTTTTAGTATATAGTGCACGAAATAAAGTGATATACATGAGTATTAATATAATACTACACATAGAATAAACCCAATGAATCATAAGATCTAGGTTTACACTCGATCCTTCTAAAAATACCTTTACACAATGCTTGAGATCTATGTCAAGTAGTCGATTGTCACACACCGACCGACACTTTATTTTAAATTAATTATTTTTGGGTTTTTTTCCAGGAAAGCGACCATGCGTGCTACCGTGTGCGTGACTGTGCTCGCGGCCGTGTGTGCGGTGTCCATCATCAATAAATAATTATATTATATTGGTTTATTTTATTATTTTATTTTTATTATTAATATTAAATTTAGAATTTAATACCATATTAGTTTATCCTTGATTTTTTTTCCTTTTTTTTCTTTCTTTCCTCTTTTTATTTTCTCTCTTTTTCTTTTTTTTCCTCTCCCTCTCATTCTCTCCCCCTCTCTCGCACGAGCCTCTCCTCCCCTAGCCCTAGCCGCCCTACCATCCTCCTCCCTCTCTGGTCGGCCGTGCCGCCCGCCTTGCCTCGGGCTCCCCCACGTCACCCCCGCTGCCTCGCACGGCCGGATCGGTGCCGCCCTACCCTCCTCCTCCCTCTCTGGTCAGCCGCATTGCCCGCCTTTCCTCGGGCTCCCCTGCCTCTCCCTCGCTACCTCTCATGGACGGACCGACACCACCCCTCCCATCCGACCGATTTTTTAGCACGACATACCTCTGACCTCCCTTCCCCTCACCCGTTTTTCCATCTGCACCTTCACCGCAGGTGCGTTTTCCCTTCATTGGGTTGTTTTGTTGATTTGGGGATTTTCTGGTTAGGGTTTTAGGTTGAATTTGGTTTGATTTTTATGCAATGGGTTTGATACCTTAGGGTTTCATTGTATTTCTTGTGGTGCGATTGATGTGCGACGGGAGTTTCGCACCAAGTTTGCAAAGTTTGCTACATTCCGATAGGTGGTTCTGCAAAAAATTATTGTTTGATGAATTAGTTTTCATGTTTAATTAATTCAATGTATTATTTAATAAGTTTTCATGGTGAAATTTTGGTTTTAATAGTGGTTTTATATGCACTAATTTATTGGTAATGTGTTTGTTCGATATGAGTGTGATTTCTTTGTGAAAACTCATGTCAATATGTTTATTAGTGTTTTATAAATTGTGAACTTGGTTTATTAGATCATGCAAAGGGTGTAGATTATATCTTGGTACGGTTTTAGTGTGTGTTTGATTCTAGAAAGGGAGTTTGGATGTGTTTTGGTGTAAAGCCATGTGGTTCTTCTTGGGACTATTTTTATAAATTGTCAAAATGTTTAATTGAATGATATCTATGGTGAAAATCATGTTTTGATAAGATTACACAGTGGGTTTGATTCTAAATTGGCGTTTTAAATGAAACCGGATGTATCTTTGGTTCATAATTTATTGCGTCGTTTGTCAACGCTCTTTTTAAAACTACTCAGATGATTTATTTAATCGGTGCAAGGGGTGTAGATCTAACTCTTGGTGTGGCGTTGTGTGTGTTTGGTTATAAAATGGTTTTTGGGTGTTCTTTTGCATTCAAAGTCTTGGGATATTGTTTGGAGTTGCTTCAAAAAAAATTAAGTGGTTTATTAGATCTTATAAAGTATTTGCACCATGTGTTGGAAAATGTTTAGGTGTGTGTTTAATTATAAAGAGGGTATTTGGAGTATGTTTTTTTAGTGAAGCTTTGTTATATATCTTGTAAAAGTTTTATTAATTACGTGAATGATTTATTAAGTTGGGAGTGTGATGCAAATTTGTCCTTGTGTCATGTTTTCCATGAAAGGTGTATTTTTTTCATGTGTCATCCTTAGTTTATATTATTTTATGGGAAGTGAAATTTCTTTAGTTTTGTTTGGAGCATTTGATAGTTATTGGACTCCCTTGCCTCGTTGTAGGGTGTTTTTCTCATCGCAGTGTGGCTTTTGGTCACCAGTGACAACAACCTATAGGTATACACATGGGTAAGCATGTATATATGTATATACTCCTTGCAAAACATCTCTCATGGTGTGGGGAATATGTACTTTGGTTAAAGGGTATATATATGTGTGTGAAAATGTAGATGCATATAGGTGAAGTAGTTTCGTGTTTCCATCTTCAAGAGTAGCTGCTTTTAGTTAGAAAGCCTCAAGAGCCGAGTGGACGGATTGGTTCCACATTGAGGTAGGTCCCCCACTACACTTGCCTTTAAATTTAGAATTTATTAATTACTTGATATTTTATAAATTTTAATAAATAAGAAATATTATTAAATGATAAATTTTTAAATTATCCCTCGATGTAAAAAAGAGCGGTTTATTTTATACACGACACTTGAAATGTTTTCTTGATGAGAGGACAACCAGTAGTGAAAGAATGTTCATTTGGCCTTTAAACATAATTCAAAAAAAATTAAATGTAGTTTTGGGTTATTGGTAAATGATTTATTTTGAAGCTCAAGAAAGTGTTTGGTTCACTTGATAAATGAGGATTTTCCATAAAATTGGTGAAGGCCCATTTGGCACTTTAATAAAATAAATTATTTTGGAAAACTCTATTTTGGGTGACTTAGATGTGATATTTGATGTACGTTGACTGCATTATTTGTGTGTGATTTTTGTACTGATTGATTGACTTTGTTGACTCACCCCACTTTCTTTTATTACACATGTTGACATGGGAACCTGGCATAGTAAGTGAATTTTTGTGAATAATGCTGCACTAGTTTAGATTGTGCCCTGGCTAGTGGCCCCATAGTAGGGGAATACTGTTTCATTACTGCTATGGGGATTGGGCCCCTCGGTTAGTCCATGCAAGGCTATACCGGGTAGTAGTATGGGCGTTATGACTTCATCGAGTTAGAGCATGCCTTCAGGATGAGTCACATGTATAGTACATTCTAGATTGTCACGAGCTCCTACATTAAACCAATGTCTATTAGGATTTTGTTGCTTGCAGTAGAGATTATGATGCTTATATGTATACCCACATTTCCCTTCCTATGTGATTTATTTTTTTCATTTCTGGTGTATTGTTCTCCTTGGAAAGTGGTAAACTGATTTCAATTAGGTTTCTAAAAATGGTTTTCAAATGAAAGTGTTTAATCCTATTTGTAAAAATTCGAAAAAAATATAAACATCAATTTCCCTTTCCAAAAAGCTATTGACACTAATGAAATGAATCTAGATTTGAAAGTGGTTAAGGGAAATTGTTTGTACTTTGATTTTGAGAAAAATACATAGAAAAACTTACTTTTATAAATTGTAGTTCAAACTTTAAATTAGTGAATTCTTTATTTAATGTCTTCTGCATTGGGAATATAACTAGTCGGCCTACCTACTGAGTTTTACAACTCATGCCTATAGTTTTTTCTTGTTTTTAGTTTCTGCTGCAGGTTTCACATGAGCTTGTTCGCCGTGGGCGAGACTTGGTTGTGGTTTGAAGATTGACTCTCGAGGTCACGAGGAGTTTGTTTTATGGTCAGGTTAGTATGTTTCTCTACCTTTTTTTCGCTACTTTATTTATTTTCATTGGGCGAAATTGTTCCCACTTGCCCTGTTGATGCCCTGGCACTTGTCGCCATCCCAGGAGGATCGGGAATGCCTCTTGGGCCTTGCCGGAGACCGGGTCAGGTACTGGGTTGGATGGCGACCCAGCCTGGTTCATGAGAAAATGGTATCATAGGAGGTTTTTGTTCTTCTTATTTGGGGTGTCTGGTAGATCGGTGATAGGACTGTAGGTACTCGAGTGGTAGGTGTGGGAAGAGCGTCGCGAACTATTACTCATTCTGATCCTCTGGTAACCAGAGGTTGTCTGGGATTTAAGTCTTTGGCTTTGGTTTGTGTGGATGGGGGATGACAATAGGAGTAAACTAGTGTTGTGCGTGGTCTCACATAGAGTAGTTACCCATGTAATGCCCAAGAGTGCGGTTCGACAGTCATAGTGGTTGGAACTTTCCTAGGGAATGGTCTGCTAATCCATGTAGCTGGGTTAGGAACGACCACTAATTCTTCATCCAAGTGCTTTAGGGGTTGCTTATATCTTTTTCTCTTGGTGTCAGTTTGACATGATTTTTAGAGTGTGTTTTCCTTTGACCATATTTAAGGAATTTGGTAATTGATTTGTTGAAATCAGGTTTCTAAAAGAACATTTTGGGTTGTTTGAAATTGAAGTGAGCTATTTTGGAAATGGAAAGCATTTTAAAAATTTGTCTTGAATTTTTAAAATGGGTTTTTGGAAAAAGGTATTTTCAGAATATTGGAAATGTTTTTTTTAACAGAAGAGCCTTGTTTTGTCCAGTGGTATTCCTGGGGTGCTCGCATGTGAATATAGTTGTGATTAGTGGACAGTTGGTGGATCGTGTGGATGGGTGAATGAGTGGCACGGAAATGCATATATTCGAGGCATCCAGGAATATCAGTGGTGGGTTATGTCGGGAATTTTGCGACGATTTTGCAGTGCTTGGTTTTTCAATCAGGAGTTTTTCTCTAGAAATTAATTGATGTGCTAGGTGGGAATTTTTGGATTTGTATCCAATGTGTGAATTTTTGTTTTGTGAGGTGCTTGGTTTTGTGGAAGGCTGGTTTTTTATATCTTGTTCGGGATATGCCCCCTAGAAAGTTCCAATGGGTTTCCATTAGGTCTCTCAATTCTTGGCTCATCCCAGACTCTCAGTGGATTGGCGGAGTTGGGTTCTGCTTGATGGTGTTAGCTATTTGGAGACGTTGAGGTCAGTTGAATATTGTCGGGTGCTTTGGGGAAAGTTGGGTGTGTCTCCGGTTTTTGAGGAACTCCAAATGTTGTGTGGGTATGGGTTGTCTCGGGTATGTTTGGAAGAGTAGGACTAAACCATTAAATGGTGATCGTTCCATTTCCTTTGCGAATGTGGATGTCTTGAGCGACATTCATGACCCGCTTCAATCTCATGGTTGCACCTAAGAAAGTGAAGTCGAGGGAAAGTGGTGGAGCTCATAAGTGCTTGACCAGTCAACAGATGGTGAGGGAGGTATATTGACAGAGTGGCCGCTTGGGTCATGAGGAGAAGACTATAGGTTGCATTTTCAGAGGAGGAAGTTCCAGTCAGAGGTGGTTAGCTTATGACTGCGAGATGATAGATGCTTCAGACATTAGATCCCCAGCCATAGGTTTTGGGGTGAAGCATGTACGTAGTCAAAAATTCGTCAGACGTGGGATGAGCTTGTTCTGACTTATGTCTGCAGTGTTGGGATGAGGACGGCTTAAGTTTCCCTACTTTAGTATCGTCTCTGAAGGTTTCATATTTGTTTTTCAGGGCATAAAGTCCTTGTCTCCTTATGGTGTTATGGAATTATTGAAGTTCCTATCGAGAATTAAAGAGGTTCGGATAATCCCTCTTGCAACGAGTGCGCTCTGTGACCATTCCGGTGGTCGGCTATGGATCAAAATCGTACTCGTTTTGGAGATGCTCATGTCTTGTGGAATTGACGCGTGTCTATCCAGTTCGTCTCTTGGTTAGGGGTTTTCGCTGTCAAAACCCTCCAATGTGGTGGAGTATTGGTTACTGTGGGAATCGTATGTGTGGTTCAGCCCGTGTTGGCGGGTTTGTGATGAAGAGTTCAGTCTGTATCGATAAAAGGAAACTGGGAATGCGCACGCGGGTGTTGTGTTGTTAGGAAAATTCTAAAATGGTGGGGAGACCCACTATGGGTCTCGCCAGCATCTCCTCTTATGTCAGTTTGGTTCAACATAGGGAGCTTAGTAAGTCACGCGACTGTTAGAGGTTTTTTTTGGGTTTGTGAATCGTTTTGGTTTGGAGAACCAATATTTGACAAGGATCCTAAAATGGTGGGGAGACCACCATCAGATGAACTTGTGGAAAACTCTATCTTCAAAGTGCGCATGGCAGTACAATCCCTTTCTTCTGCTCTGCCCGACCCTAATCATTGTAATTGGTTCGCTCGGGCGGTGGGTGACCTTGTGAGTGTTCTTGGAGGTCTTGAGTGATCCCTAGTGTTTCCTATGTTAGGGGTCAGAGTGTTCCATGTTGAAGTTCTGTTTGGAAGTGAACTTATTGTTGTTGGTATTTTCGCTTGGTGATTACAGTTTTGAGAACTATGTAATTTCATGTTATGGGTTTCTTAAATTCTCGATCTTCGAGCGATGAAGGTTTTGTTTAATATACCTTCCAGTCTTCGTAGTATTTCTTGGAATATTTGGTTAACCAAGTCTTTTTAGGACTTTTTGGGGGCAGAAAGTGTCATGGTGGGGAGAATTGTCACACCCCGGCCGACGCTTTATTTTAAATTGATTATTTTTGGGTTCTTTTGCAGGCACGCGACCATGCACAACGATTGTGCGCACGACCCTGCACGGAGACTGTATGCACGACCATGTGCGTGGTGTACGTCCTCAATAAATAAATTTATTATATTTATTGATTTTATTATTTTTGTTTTATTATTAATATTAAATTTAGAATTTAATATCATATTAATTTATCCTTAATTTTATTTTTATTTTATTATTTTATTATTTTTATTTTTTTCTTTCTTTCCTCTTTTTCTTTTCTATATTTTTCTTTTTTTCCTCTCCCTCTCATTCTCTCCCCCCTCTCTTGCGCGGGCCTCTCCTCCCTTAACCCTAGCCGCCCTTCCCTCCTCCTCCATCTCCGGTCGGCCACGTCGCCTGCCTCACCTCAGGCTCCCCCACATCACCCCTACTACCTCGCATGACCGAACTGGCACCACCCTTCCCTATTCCTCCCTCTCTGGTTGGCCACACCGCCTGCCTCGCTTTGGGATCCCCCGCGTCGCCCCTGCTGCTTTGCATGGCCGGACTAGTGCCGCCCCTCCCTTCCAGCCGATTTTTTGGCTCGACTTACCTTTGACCTCCCTTCCCCTCACCCGGTTTTCCATCCGTACCTTCACCGCAGGTGCGTTTTCCCTTCGTTGGGTTGTTTTGTTGGTTTGGGGATTTTTGGGTTAGGTTTTTAGGTTGAATTTGGTTTGATTTTGATGCAATGGGTTTGATACCTTGTTTTTAGGGTTTCTTTGTATTGCTTGCGGTGTGATTGATGTGTGAAAGGATTTTCCAACCAAGTTTGCAAAGTTTGATACATGTCAGTAGGTGGTTCTTCATAAAATTATTGTTTGATGAATTAGTTTGCATGTTTAATTAATTCAATGTATTTATTTAATCATTTGTCATGGTGAAAAATCGGTTTTAATTGAGGATTTATATTAATTAATTTATTGGTAACGTGTTTGTGCGATATGAGTGTGATTTTTTTTGTTAAAACTCATGTCAAGCTGTTTATTAGTGTTTTATGAATTGTACACTTGGTTTATTAGATCATGCAAAGGGTGCAGATTATATTTAGGTATGGTGTTAGAGTGCGTTTGATTCTAGAAAGGGAGTTTGGATGTGTTTTGGTGTAAAGCCATGTGGTTCTTCTTGGGACTATTTTTATAAATTGTCAAAATGTTTAATTGAATGATATCAAGGGTGGAAATCATGTTTTGATAATATTACACTGTGGTTTTGGTTCTAAAGTGGCATTTTAAATGAAACTGGATGTATCTTTTGTTCAAAATGTATTGTGTCATTTGTCAATGCTCTTTTTAAAACTACTCAAATGATGTCTTTAATCGGTGCAAGTGGTGTAGATCGAACTCTTGGTGTGGCGTTGTGTTTGTTTGGTTATGAAAGGGTTTTTGGGTGGTCTTTTGTGTTCAAAGTCTTGGGATATTGTTTGGAGTTGCTTTAAAAAAATTAAGTGGTTTATTAGATCATATAAAGTTTGTGCACCATGTGTAGGAAAATGTTTTGGTGTGTGATTAATTATAATGAGGGGAGTTCGAGTATGTTTTTTTAGTGAAGCTTTGTTATATATCTTGGAATGGTTTTATTAATTACGTAAATGTTTTATTAAGTTGGGAGTGCGATGCAAATTTTTCATTGTGTCATGTTTTCCATGAAAGGTGTATTTTTTTCATGTGTTGTGCTTAGTTTATATTATTTTATGGGAAGTGAAATTGCTTTAGTTTGTTTTGAGCCTTTGATAGATATTGGACTCCCTTGCCTCGTTGTAGGGTGTTTTTCTCATCGCGGTGTGGCTTTTAATCTCCAGTGACAATGACCTATAGGTATATACATGGGTAATCTTGTATATATTTACATTCTCCTTGTGCATATTCCCTCATGGAGCGGGGAATATGTACTTGGGTTAAAGGGTATATATATATGTGAAAATGTATATGCGTATAGGTGAAGCGGTTTTGGGTTTCCATCTTCAAGATTAGCTGCTTTTAGTTAGAAAGCTTCAAGAGCTGAGTGGACGGATTGGTTCCACCTTGAGGTTGGCCCCCCACTGCACTTACCTTTAAATTTATAATTTATTAATTTCTTGATATTTTTTATATTTTAATAAATAAGAAATAGTATTAAATGATAAATTTTTAAATGATTACTCAATGTAAAAATGAGTTGTTTACTTTATACACAACACTTGAAATGCTTTCTTGATGAGAGGAAACCATGTAGTGAAAGAATGTCTATTTGGCCTTTAAAAATAATTCATGGAATTTAAAATGTAGTTTTGGTTTATTGGTAAATTATATATTTTTAATTTCAAGCAAGTGTTTGGTTCACTTGAGAAATGATGATTTTCCTTAAAATTGGTGAAGGTCTGTTTGGCAATTTAATAAAATAGATTATTTTGGAAAACTCTATTTGGGGTGACTCATATGTGATATTTGATTTACATTGACTGCATGATTTGTGTGTGATGTTTGTACTAATTTATTGACTATGTTGAATCACCCACATTTCTTTTATTACACACGTTGACATGGGAACCTGGAAATGTAAGTGAATTTTTGTGAATGATACTGCACTAGTTTAGATTATACACGGGCTAGTGGCCCCATAGCCAGGGAATACTGTGTTTTTACTACTCTGGGGATTGGGCCCCTTGGTTAGGCCATGTAGGGCTATACCAGGTAGTAGTATGGGTGTTATGATGTCATCTAGTTAGAGCATGTTTTCAGGATGAGTAACATGTATAGTACATTCTAGATTGTTCACGAGCTCCTAGGTTCGACCCATGTCTATTAGGCTTTTGTTGCTTATAGTAGTGATTATGATGCTTATATGTATACCCATATTGCACTTCCTGTGTGATTTCTTTTGTGAATTTCTAGTGTATTTTTCTCCTTGGAAAGTGGTAAACTGATTTCAATTAGGTTTCTAAAAATGGTTTTCAAATGAATGTTTTTAATCCTCTTTTTAGAAATTTGAAAAAAAATATAAACATCACTTTCCCTTTCTAAAAATCTATTCACACTAATGAAATGAATCTAGATTTGAAAGTGGTTAAGGGAAATGGTTTGTACTTTGATTTTGAGAAAAATACTTCGAAAAACGTACTTTTTTAAATTATAGTTAAAACTTTAAATTAGTGAATTCTTTATTTAATGGCTTGTGCGTTGGGAATAGAATTAGCTGGGCCTACCTGCTGAGTTTTACTACTCATTCCTATAGTGTTTTCTTGTTTTTAGTTTATGTTGTAGGTTTGACACGAGGTTGTCTTCCGTGGGAGAGACTTGGTTGTTGTTTGGAGAGTGACTTTAGAGGTCATGAGGATTTTTTGGTTGTGGTTAGGTTAGTATGTTGTTCTACCTTTTTTCGCTGCTTTATTTATTTTCATTGGGAGAAATCGGTCCCACATTCCCTGTTGATGCCCTGGTGCTTGTCACCATCCCGGGAGGATCGGGAACGCCTCTCGGGCCTTGCCGCGTATCGGGTCAGGCGCCGGGTCGGATGGATACCCGGCCTGGTTTGTGACATGGATCCTAATTACTTGGATGCATCTCCCATATCATTGGAATATTCTCCGGAAAAGGATGAATCCCCCATATCATATCACGAATCAGTGAGACTCTCCCTTAGGAAATCATGCATACCATCCTTAGACACCTAGTGACAATACATATTACCCTCAGGAAGTCCATACCCCAAGCCTTATACCCTTAGGAATTATCAAATACCATGCATCATAACCTTCATTTGATGGTTATAACCAAGAACCTTACCCTCAGTCATAAAAAATGGTGCCTTCAAGCACTGATCAAAAGCATTGGTCTTAACAAGAAGAAACTCAACATGCCATGTAGCTTCCCACCCTCAGGAATCAATCATAGTAGTTTCATATCAATAAAAAAGATAAGTACAAAATTCACATGTCTAGGTTTCATTCATGCCATATATTCCATCACAATTCATAATATCAATTCATGAAATTACCACTTTTTTGGAAAATTTCATTTCATAAAGGTAGGTTTCTATTTCAATTATCATTTATCAAAAAACCCATTTACATGTAAATATATGCATGAATTATCCTATTAAAATTCCAAAATGGTTACATATAATATAACCTATTTTAGTCTTGGTCATTCTACTTCATGAAATCACCACAATTCACATGCTATTAAAAAAATCATGTTACCAAGCCTTCTAGGTTGATGATAACTATATGGGTAGGATCACCTCTCTGGTGGCCGCAAGTCTATTCTCAATACTAATGGATCCAATGGGATCTATGGGAGGATTAATAAATATTATTTTCATTATACATGATTTATTCAATTAAATAGGTCATGTTGTGACAATGAAAAACTCGTTCTCACAAATAAAGTTCTAAAAACACAATCATTAAATTTATATTTTTCATACCATCGAACATGACCAAATTTTATCCATTAAAAATATATAAAATAAAAGGAAATATTGGATCACTTTCATATTTAATAAACAATTATGTCCAGAGTATTAAAGAATTAAGAAATATACTTACATATGATGGAAAAATAAACAATTTCTTAAAAAAATCTATATCACCTCCAAAAAATTCTTAATGTATTTCACCCCTATTAGACATAACCTAATTAAAACCTTTATTAATAACATAAGTAAATTAAAAAAATAAAATAGTGAGATCAAATTCTTATTAAGGGTAAACAAGAGACATTTCATTGATTACCTAAGAATGACATCAACATAATGGAATAAGAACACGAACATAACATTTGAAAATTATATCTTACAAATCAAATATAATAATCTTGGATCAAGGAATGAATCTTGAAATTTTATAAGACTTGAATCGTAAAATAACATGATCCATGAGATAATAACATTGGCATAAAACATGGAATTGTGGCATACACATAAGAATATAAAATCATTTCCCTTGTAGTCTAGGATCTTTTCCAAGACTATCATAGTGGAATGGACTCACTCTCAAAACCATAATTGTAGTCAAGGTTCACCTGAAGACTATTATGGTGGGAAAGGTCCCTTACTGAACTAAATTCACTCCCTATTAGAGTCTTATTAATCTCATGAGATATCATTCATTACCCAATGAATTAAGGGGAGATATAGGTCCCACCCATCACATAATTAAACCCATAAGTATGTGTTTTATTGTTTAATAGATCATTCATCATATCAAAACCCATAAAAATAAATCGGATTCATACACATTTTATTAAATAATAACCCATGGAAAATAAATAGGTTTCATAAAAATTTCATCCTTTTTAGCATAAAAATAAACTATCTAGAAAAATAATAAGGATGGAATCCTTAGTTAATATCCCTAGTAAAGTAAATGTTTTATCCGATAATGTCATATTATATGTAAAATTATTTTGAAATATAACATGGAATAATTCTTAAGGAAAATAAACATTCTATTTTGAAATCATTTAAAAAAATCAATGAACTTATAAAAGAACTTATTTTCTATGAAAAAAATTGCAAAATTATAAAGGAATCATAAAATAATTAAGGCATCATGAGTCTGGTAAAATACACTTATTCTATAAAATTTAAAACAGAATCCTTTCATAATTTTTGAGAAAAGTCACGAAGTACCTGATTTGGAAAATGAAAAAAGATTCCTTTAAAACCATTTTGTAAAAGGTAAAACATGTGTTAAAATGATTTAAAAAAATTATATGAATATTAAAAACCTTTTTGAAAACCTTTTTAGAATATAAGGACATGGAAGATAAATATTTTCTGGTAAATACTTAAAAAAATACTCATGGTTAATGATTCGATTATGAAATAAACAAGTACCACTTGTGTAACTTTTAATAGTAATCCTTATGAAATAATAATAAATATATTGCTATTTAAATCCAATAATTTTGATGAGAACAGTCCTAAAATAAACTCATGAAAAGTATATTCACCACAAAAAAATAAGTAATATATAAGGCATGTGTCCCAAAACAACAAAAGTAAGACCCAAATCCACTACATTGAGTCTTACTCATCATGTAAATTATATATATTACTGAATAATAAATGTAGGTTAATTATTTACTTTATTAAGAACTATTATAAATTTTATTATTCATTTTATCTCACTTATTACTATTTTATAATAATTGTTTAATCATTTATATTCACATCAGATGTTTTAGAGACATTTTCGAGATAAGTACAAAATGATTTTGGTAGGTTGAATTTGGGAAAAGTTGTCATTATTACACAATATATAGAATAATAATAATGAAATAATTATAATTTTCATATAGAAATTGTACTTTTATATCCAAAAATTAAATATGGTTATGAAAAATGAACTATATTACAATCATGGAGATCGTAGGTCATACGTACGTATGAGTAAAATTTCCATTTTTAAACGATCAGTAGGGAATGTAGGTAAGTATTATTTTATATTTACAAAATGATCATAATATCTTATATATAATATTAATTATTTTGATACACTTAAATATCATCCATGTTATGTGGTTATGAAAAATGAATCACATCGCTTCATAGAGGCGGTAGTACACACGTATGTACGAAAGACATTACGATTTTTCTATGAATTGAATGGAAAAAAGATAAATGATATATTATATTTTTATAATGATAAAAATATCATGAACATAATATATAAACATTAATTCCATCATTATAACCTATATTTGAGAGATGGTGACAACAAATTAATTACATCAGTTTGTGAGGTGGAAGTCTGACGTACCCATGATTGATAGTTTAATTCCCCATTTGATGGAAGATAAGATATATATAGGTTATTATATTAACATAATAAAATATTTGTATAAGTATGATACTAGTTTTTTTTATTTCAACATGGTTGAATAAGATTTGAATGGGGTGGAAGAAGAAATAAAATAGAAATGATCAAATAAAAACGACACCACTTCTTTAGACAACCTCTTTTTCATATCACCTTAAGACAACTAAGGTTGGTATTATTCCTAATACAATACATCTAGAATGAGAGTGTTGATTAAAACAATATATTTAGGTCACTATTTTCCAAAGGAACGTGTTTTTAAGTGTCATGAAATTATAAGAAGATGTTCCCATTTATAAGAGAGGGGAGGGATACTCTTGGTTTTTCTAAAAATATAAAATTAATATAAATTAACTTTCAATTCCAAATGGCTCCAAAGTGAGTTATTTAGAATATAGGATGATTTTACGTAGAAAAAATCTAATTAAATAATTTTTTAACAAGTTTAGGTCACATTTTAACCCTTATCCTTTTGGTTTTAACCCCGCGTTAACACTTTTTAAACTTACCATGACAATAAGGGTTTTTACTCTTTGAGGGTCAATATAGTCACTATAAATAGAAAAAAGTCCCATAAATGGACAATATATGACATTATAAATATATAATAATCAATTGGATGAATATAAATGCTTAAATCTTTTATGTTTTTGAATAAAATATTATTTATTTTAAAATATCAATAATGTTATTTATTTTGGAACTGTTAATTACTTTGACTTTAATAATATCATTATAACAATTATAAATATAAAAAATTATTTTGTTATCACTAACATGTCATGGTAATCTATAAAACTCATGGATTACATTATTTTGTCTCAAATTTTATTATTTTAATATTTTAAATATCGTTTATTTTAATTTTTTTATTAATTAAATAATTATTGCATCATCGTTGTGCAAGAATTTAAGGTAGTCATTTTTCCAGTAAAAATTAAATATAAATTTACATGATTATGATCAATATTTTTATCTTTAAAAAAAATATTTATAGTCTAACAAATATAATAAATAACACCATATTAAAAATATTACACTTATTAAAAACAAGAGTGTGACACGTTTGACATTTATTTTAAAAAATACAATAAAGTTAATAATCTCATTAAAGTGGACCCAAAAGGACATAAATTAGACCCTTGTATGATTATGGTGGAGATATAAACATAAAATAAGTTTTTGGTAAGTTTTTTATTCATTTTATAGTTATTATCATTTTATTTATTTAATTTTTTAACCTAAATTTCCCAATTTAACCTTTAACGTGGTAAAAAATTGTTAAGTTTTTTATTCATATTATCCCAAAATAAAAGGTAACTATTTAACAAATTTATATAAAATTAATCAAATTTTGAAATCCACTTTTTAAAATTTAAATAATTGAATTTTCAGAAATTAATTTTAAATTAAACCAGAAAAACACAACGGAAAATAACTTTTAGAAAAATTCCCTTTTAAAATATAAAATGTTTTTATACTAAATTAAATTATTAATAAAATTTCAAAAAAAAGTAATTTAATTAATTTAAATCCAAATTTAAAAATTAAAATTTAATGAGAATCCAAAAAAAGTTTAACCTTGTAAATTCATTAAAATAAAATGTAAATTTCAATAAAAATTAGTAATTTTCATTATTCCTTGATTTGTTTTAAAAAAAATAATAAATAATTCATCATGCGATAATTTTGAAATTATGTATTTAAAAATGAAATTTATTTTTTAAAAACATTTTCTAAAAATTGTATAAATTATAATATTTACTTATAAAAAGCATGAAAACCCATCTGTGAAGAAAATTTATTTTCGAAGAATAAATTGACTTTAATAAAAATGTATGTCCTTATTTAAAAAGAAATAATTACTACATTATAAATAGGTTAGAATTTTATATATTACATAATTTCATTGATACTATTCATTCCACCTATTTAATGGTTATGTTAGAATGGTCACATTTTAATAATAATAATTCGTTGTTCGTTTAAGTTTGGTGTTGCATATCTTGTACGCTATCGAACATATTTTTTCCTTTTGAAATATCAAGATATTACATTCTACCCACATTAATAAATTTCGTCCTCATAATTTTAACCTATTCTTGGTAAACATTTGTTTGAATTTTCAATATTTCTTAATTTAAATCTAATGTCATAAAAAGGGTCAATTAAGCTTCCACTTTAAAGGAGGGAGATTGAAGTACCAAGGTAATTTGAAATAATACATCACTAGGTTTCCGTATAATATTTTTTTGGAAGGTGAAAACATGGATATAAAAGATAAAACTTATGACTAAGGACTAATAGGGAGTGATATAGAGCATGGTCATTAGAAATTTAACCATAAAAATATTATTATGATATATTAAATTACAATTGATTTATTTGTATGAAAAGTAAATAAAGAATGTTTTTATTTCAAGATCCCTTTCTAATATTTTAGTAAATGCTTTACTTTCTTGTCTTATAATGTGAGGAGATATACTTACTTGACAAGTAGTGTTTTATCCTTTTATCTATTTCAACAACAAAATCTTCTGTTTATCCAAATAGTGAGTATTTAATATGATTTTTTCATGTAAGAAAAATTAATAACCAAATTCTTGGGATCATAAAATCCAAAATAAGATAAAAATATATTCTTACCACCATTATGCACTAACAATTACCAAAGTTATCAGAATAAGGTATGATAATTCATAAAATGAATAAACATTTAAATAAATAAAAACTACTTTTAATCTCAAAAATTCAACAGTAATACCTAAAGCTCAACTTATATAATTTTGTAAATAACTATTCTTAAATTTCCTCAAAATATTTCAGACAAATATTGAAACCCAAAAATGAAAAGGATTTAATCACATTATCTTACAAGAAAAAGATAACCTTTATCTACCAAAATGTGAATTCCCTAAACATATATTTTCCAAGATAGGCTAACCATTCCCATAAATAACACTAATCAAAATAAATCTACAAAAATTCATATATTCAACTAAAATATATTTTAAACTTTATTCTTAAACCAATAGTTTATAATACCTTCTCTACATTAATCATATAGGGTTCCCAAAAAAGTGAGCGTCTTATGAAATAGAATTAATCACATAACACTAAATCAATTTCCAATATCATGGTTATCTATATGATAATGTATTTGTTTCCATAATTAATTTAACTTTTATATTTCATATTATCTAGATAAAGAAAAAAATGTCATATTTACTAGTACTTCACATAGGCCAGAGGTAGGTGATGCACCCTTGTCCCCCTTCAGTTATGAGTTTTGGCCTCATGAACTTTCAAGATTTAAAGGATTCGTACCCATCTGGTAGGTTTTCATTTTTACTAAACTATAGTAATATTATCCTTATAACATTCCCTAACATTTGATAAACATCCTCAAAAAATAAAATTAATTTATTCAACATTAAATTAAACTTTTAGCCTCAAAGGTTTTATCATACATTTCATCTTTCATTCAAAAACTTTAATAACCCATACTTACCTCAAAATAAAAGATCATAAAAACCCTAAAGATGTTAAATAACATTAAAACTAATTTATATAAAATTTAAATTCACTCTTCCTCAAATTATACATCATGTTTAACATAAGGGTAATATTTACCAAACCCAAAATACCATTAACCACGTCAAAATTACATCACATAAAACCTCAAAAGGGGTGTCGATGACATTGAACATATGGCCAAACTCAAACTTATTCATCAATGATGGTATATATAACTCCTAAAATTAATTATAATGAAAAAAACCTAATCTCAAACATTGTCTAAACCAACCTTTGATACTATCTATAACCTCCCATTACCCACACCCCTACAACCAGTTCTAAAAATATGATCTTTACATTTTATTTATTTGATACCAATAAACATGACCCAATTTCAAAAATCCAAAACATAAAAATTAAAAGGTAATGTTGGATCATTTTTATATTTAAGGACCTTTTTGGTTGATAGTTTTGAAGAATTAGGACAAACTCTTACATATCATGGAAAAAATAAAGAAATGACAAAAAAATATATATAATATCCTAAAAACTATTCACATATAGAAACCGTATTATATATACCATAGTTAAAACCATTCTATATAACCCAAGGAATGGAAATAAAATAAAATAGATAGTTCAGATGCTTATTAAGTGTAAATAAAGAAGATATCAATGATTACAAAAGCATAACTAGCATAAGGGAATAAGAACTTGAACAAAACATTTGAAAATCCTTAAATGTATATCAAAGATCATATTTTTTTAGATAAGGAATAAATCTTTTAGTTCATAATACATGAATTATAAAGTAACATTATCCATTAAATCATAACATTTCATAAAACAATGAATTTTTTTATACACAAAAGTATAAAAAATATTTTTCTTAAAATTGAAGGAGATTTTATAATACAATCATAGTGGAATGGGTTCACTCCCAAAACTGTTGTAGTATTCGAGGCTCACTCCCTAGACTATCATGGTGCACATGGTCATTTACTGAACTAGGTTCACTCCCCATTCTATTCCTATTTATCTCATGAGATATCATTATTCACCCAATGTATTGGTGGGAGATATAGGTCCTAGACATCACATAATGAAAACCATATATATGTGTTCTATATGATCATAAATCATTCATCATGTCATAACACCCAAAAATAAAAGAGTTTCATAAACATTTAATCACAAAATAACCTATGGAAAAGAAATGGGTTTTTTAAACATTTTATCTTTTAACCATAAACATAAACCATATATAAAAATAATAAGGATTTTATCCATTGTTCATATCCTCAATAAATCTTAACATAAAAAAATTCATCTTAGATGGAAACTAATTTTGAGAGACTAGTTGGAACAATTCTTTATGAAAATAAGATTTCTATTTTGAAATCAATGTTTTTAAAAAAAATCAGCCACTTTAAAGGAAAAGATGTTATTTTAATATAAAATTGTAAAATTAGCATGTAATCTTAAAATAATTGATGTGTAATGATGGAGGGAAAATCCACCCAGTAGTATAAGTTAAAGAAACATTCTTTCTATATTTTTGTCATAAAAATTACAAAGTACCTCATTTGGAAATTGGAAAAAATATTCCTTTCAAACCATTTTTTGAAAAGGGAAAACATGGTTAAAAATGATTCTACAAAATTATACAAGAATAGTAAAAAAAATTGAAAAAAAATTTAAAAAAATTTACATGGAAGAGAAATATTTCTTATAGGGGACTTAAACATAAAAAAATCCAATTGTTGAATAAACCCTTAGGGCATGGGTATGTTTTGAATTGTAATCCCTATGAGAGAATGAAAAATATAAGTTTATGTAAATCCCAAAACATTTATGATAATATTTAAAAAATGAATTCATTTGAAGTATATACACCGCTAAAAAAGAAAAAAGTAGTTTATATGGCATGTATTATATAAAAATAAAAGTGAGATGAAAATCACTTACCTTGATTCTGACTCATTACATAGATTCTTTATCACTGCTATAAATAGGTCTTATACCAATAATTTTGAAATTTTATTATAGCCTATACCAATGGATCTCCGAACATTTGGGGGTTTGGATTTGGGAATAATCTTATAATAATAGTTTTCTATAAACCGCTGGTATATGACACATTGATGTACACTATACCAATGATTTAAATAAACTGTTAGTATAAACCTATAACAATGGTTTGTAAACTATTGGTATATGCTATGTACCTATAACCAATTCAAACGATTTGGAAACCACTAGTATGGGATATCTCCCTTTAAACAATACCACGAGTTTATAAGCTATTAGTATAGAGAGAACTAAACATCATACCAGTAGTACCCCCTAGATCCCCCATCTTGGCTCAAAATAGCAGAACCTATAAAAAAACTACACCAACACCTGTAAAAACACTACTAAAGAACCTGAAAAAACACTACAAGACAATATACATAATTTAAAAAAGTAATTAATGTATTCAACTAGTGACAACACTCATTTAAAACATCACATATATGCATTCACATATAATTGTTATACATCATGTGTTATAAAAATCAATCAAAAGTATAAAAGATCAATATCTCTATCATCACAACCAATATCATCACCATCACCATATTCATCGTCATCATCACTATCCTCTTTATCATTATCACCATCACCATCACCATCACCCTCACCATCAACATAACCATCTCCATCACCAATAAAAACATCTTCCTGACCACCACAAGGACCATCTGTAAGTGGACCATATAACGTACACATCATCGATATATATGAATCAATATCAATGTCAGTACTTGGTGGATTTGATGAACATAAGACTACCATAAATTTCATAAATTCATCATTGTACTTTTTATTTCGTTAATGCTCCTACATGACCATTTTTTGGGCTCTTCTGCCTTGTTACGATCATGTACCGCTTCTATAGAAGCTATTTCTAACTAGGTGCTACCAAAAATAGAACCTAAAGTGGTCCAATATCTAGTGGGGACAATACTCATCCTTAGTCGACAAAGTACTCTGCCATGGTTCTCATCTCCTAATACATGATTAAAATGATCATTTGGCTAAAATTTATCGGTTTACTAGTCATCAAGTGCCTCCAAATCACACCGTTATAATTATAAATAAAATATTTAGTTACAAAATATATATTAAAATTTAAATTAAATATGTTAATAATTAATTTTATATTGTGTCTATTCATTTAGGGTTCTTCCATCATTGTTATTTTTTCTTGAGTAAAAAATTATATCAAGGCATATGTCCTTCTATATTAAAAACTAATCACTATAATGAAATTGAATGTAGAAAACCATTATTTAAAAATTATTGAGTCATGAGTCTCATAGTGAAAAATAATACCAAAAATATTAATTCAATTTGTTTTTCAAAAAATAGATAATGAAACATGCTTATACCTGTAACCTAAAATGATAATAAACTTAGTAGTCAGTATTTATTTCCAAAAAATAATAATATTTTCAATTTATTGGATATACATTGTGTAGTTTTTATCAATATGTAAAGTATATCATAATTTTATATTGAACACTGACCAATGAATGAACATTAAAATAAAGTACAAAACCATCAAGTAATAGGCTAAAATAGATTAGAAATGTCCCCCCCCATAAATTGTTTCTACCACTAATTATGAAATTATAATGTAGATTTAAAAAAATCATAGGATTCATGTGGTATTTTTGGGAGCTGTAAAATCAAAAGTAGAATTAGTGAAAAAGTAATGCTCTATTGAGTTGAATCTTAAGTCATTCTGTTTTCCATTTGTTAATATATGGTTATATGATTTATATAACTATGATTTTCTTATAAAATGATATATAGTTTTATTTAGGGATTAATTTCATATAAAATTCCACTATTATTTTATTTATTACAAATTAAAATTATATTTTATAGTTATTTATTATATATTTTTGTTTATATTTCAAAGGTTATCATCTCCCAAAATGGGCTTTCAGTACTTAGGCAATTAAGGATAGACTATCTAAAGTGATATTCATTTACCATATTCTAATGCGTTCTATAGGAAATGGGGATTGTGCCATTTATGATCATATTTTTTATGGTATCATTATTCCATCCAATTTATCATTTCATCATTTATCATGAGGATATCAACGGTATGACATCGATGTAGTAGAACAGGTCCTAAGAGGTCATTGCATTGATCAGATCCTAAAAACAATAATAATTGTATCCTTTTTTGGTAAGTTTCAATGGATTTTTAATCGATTATTTTGTAGAATATTTTGAGAAATATATACCATTTGGTAAAATCCCCATTATCAACTTAGAGAACCTAATAATGATATAGTGTCATTATGAGGCACCTCGAGTAACATACTTTAATTTTTAATATGGTTAGTCTTATGTTTCTTGTAATTGAGGAAAGAAATGTTTAGAATTAGTTTGATTCTTAATGTGAATTTTGAGCCTATTTGATTTTCAGAAGTAATTGGATTCTTAATGAGAATTTTGTGACATGAAGTTATTTCTAGAACAATGAAATTATCTATATATGTTGTTTTTGAGATGTTTGACATGGATGTGATTCTTGTGTTTTATTTTGTTTCCAAAAATTATCATGTTTGAACTTGAGTGATATTTTAATAACCATTTGATATAATATTAATTAATATATTTATAAAGTGTTTGGGTATGATCAGAAACATTTTTTATGTGTTCGGAGAAAATATAGAGAAATTTTTAGATGTTGGGTAATTTGGAAAAAAGTTAAAAAAATTTCTATGTCTAGAGGTGTGTATGAGTTACATTGAATGAAGTAGGATTAGTTATAATGTAATCACTCATCCAAACTATATAAACTTATTTTCTCTTGTATACATGTAATATAGTTTGAAAATAATAATAATAAGTACGAAGAAGAATAATAATTTTATTAATGGCTAAAAAATGTTATTTTAGTGGAATTTATATTTCATTTTCAAATTCAAATTATATTTACTTTTTCTAGTGTATGATATATGCTTTGATTCATGCATGCAATTTTTTGGACTAATGTTTGATATAAAAATAAAAAAATGTTTATTCTTTATAGAAATTATCAACAGTATTTCTTTTAATGAAACCAGTAGAATAATTGTCTATATGGATCACATATTGAGAAGAAGTTACCTAAAACTATACAGGTTGAAGAAGATATGGTTTTGGAAGTTAATGAATTTTATTTTTAATTGTAGTTTTTTATAGTGAATTATTTATTGATGAATAATTTATTATTATCCATCATATGATCTTATTGATAATCTATAATATGATAAAAAAATTCATAAGGATGAAATTTCAATGTGGTTTTTTATAGGGATTACATAATGAGATTAATGTCATATATTATGTAGGATTTGAATGATGAATTTACTATATTATTATCTAAACCATATATCGTGTTAATTCATTGACTATATTACTAATTATTGCCACTTTATTATTTACTTTTTATTTATAATTATTCTAATGGTTATAGTTTGCAGGATGTTGAGGGAAATTCAGAAACATACGCATAATGTTAGTATAATTTGTTAATTAGAATGATCATCTGATTATCCATTTGGGGTATCAAATACAAAATGTTTGAATATAAAATAAGTGGCATAAAAACATCTTTTTGTACAACATTTTTTTTACAGTGTATTCAATGATTAATTGTTTAAAAACATTTGTTGCGGAATTTCTAGAGATTAATCAACATACATCTGTGATGGCTCTAATTTTTCTTTTTCATTCATTGAAATCTACATTATTTTAGAATATTGGTTTATCATGCGTAACACTCACTAGTTATACGTCAAAAAAATCTTTTTGTTGGTAATGATAACCGTACAAAAAATAGCTAGACAGGTTCTTCCTAATCTGTCATTATAAATGGTTGGTAACTCCCCCAAATCAAAAGGAACTGTTTAGGTTTTTGGTTCTTCCTTTGATATCCAAGTAAGGTTTTATCCTATTAAAAATATAGGTTCTTTTATATTTCAAAAAAGTTTGTATTGATTTTCTAATTCTATTTTTGAAAAATTAATATTTTAAATATTTTTCGATATAACTAATAATGGAAGTATCTATTGTGGATATCTATAAAATTTGATTTTGTGATTGTGGTCATTATATGTAGTATAATTTGGATCTGAACTAAAGTAATACTTATTATACTATCTCATTATTTATAATTATTCCTACACACATAATACTTAATGAAACATATTTTGGGCTTTATGTTGTAATCATATGATCCATAAAATTATGCATAATTATTTTAATTAATATAATTGTTGTATGATTTTGAATTCAACTCCTACTCTCTCTTATGATCTCTAAAAGTGTAACTTGTAATTACTATCATATAAAACCTTATAGAGCTCTGATTATATAAATTATTTTTAAAATTTATTCATTATAAATTTTTTGCATAAAATTTTTAAATCTAGACCATGAAAAATTATCGGAGATCAATTATTTTTTTATGGTTTCGAAGAAAATAAGTTTGCTGGATAAAGATTATATAAAATTAATAAATGTAGGCTCTATGATCCATACATAATTATGAGAACATGTGTTCTATGAATATAGAAAACATAGACACTTTAAGCTGACATGTGCTATAATGAGTGGGAATAATAGAAATAATCAATGGAATAATCAATGAAATGTAGCCCCACCTTATATATATATATATATATTGAGATACCATATTTATCTACCACCACTTGTACTTCATCAACTTATTATATAAATGATACTGGATGTAATAATGCTAATTTCAAAGATATATACCTCCAAATTCTTTTTTTTATGTATTTTATAAATGAAACTTTTAAAGGCTAAGACTGAACCCTAAATATTTCACCCAAATAAAAACCATAAAATAAGTCATCCTAGCACAAGAAAATAGTAACTGACCAAAATCCAAAAAGAACATAAAATACTGTAAAGGCCCAAGATGTTAAACCTGCTAAAAAACAACAAAAATAAAATTCACACCAACTGCTGCGAAACTTCCCAAATTCAAATTTCAAAACAGAAACAATCCACCACATCGGGACCGGATCCACCTCAGATCTCCCTTAGACCAACTCTAGCACCAACGCAACAACCAGGGCCAGATTTCAAAAACCAATCTCCTCGGAAAGCATGCCACATAATGATGCCTCAATGAACAAACCATGACTCCCCACGCGTCACAGGGAAGCCCAAGACATACACATCGCCCACTATTGCTGTTGCTCGACCACATGAAAACATCACCGTCACCCCATCGTCGACACCGCCATCCAAAAAACACATGCCTGAGAAGAAGAAACTATCACAACACCAAAAATTATGAGGGAAGAACATAACATCCAACCAAAAACAAATGAAACAAAGAGCTTCAACCACCGAAATCCTACACTTCATGGGAACAGAGCTAGGATCGACTTTTGGGACACCTAGTCCGAACGAACGCACTTCCCAATGATTCCTAACAACCAACACGGCTGGCCAACTGGGAGGGTGACGAAGGGAGCAAGAAGCTAGTGTAACGAAGGGATCAGAAAAAGCATCAATTGAGAAGCGAACGAAATAAGTAGAATGGGAAAGTGAATCCATCACCAGTGAAGATGGGATCTCGACAAACACCGTACACAACAACCATCCACTGAAGACCGCATCATGGAAGGATCCTAATAAAAGTGGCACCTTCTGGAATACCGATGACCCGATGACCCAAACATCCCAAAGCCTCCATGCATCCACCATCACGCACCAACTATGAGATCCATGCATGATCCAGAAGCCAGAGCAGCAGATGAATCTGGCCAAGGATTCAACAAAGAGGTGCCACCAGTTCCTACCGATGAAGCTGCCGCCGATCGAGAAAACATGCGATGTGAAGAAGCCAAAGAATGAGATCGAACAAACCATGCCGCCCTCGCTCAAAGAGAACCCATGACAAATAACGAAACCCTAGAAGAGGGGCTGACGCTGTAGCGAGAGAAGATCTACGGCCGAAGCCGTGGCCTCCCGTTTGGGGATATGTTTGGCCTAAGAGATAAAAAAGATGCCATTTTAGTTAAAAGTAGAATTGTCACTATTGATGATTCTAACGGTAAACGAAATAAATATCCTAATCATTTGATAAAGGAGAAAAATAAAAAATTATTTTGAAGTTGGGAATCTTATACAAGGTAAGTAAAGTATAATATAAGAGAACGAGAATAAGAATAAGTGTAATTTTTTCATAGAATGAATGAGAGAAAATAAATAAATTCCATGATATGACGAATAATACAAAAAATCAAATGAAATAAAATAGATGGTTGAACATTGCTGCTTCAAGAATAAAATTAAAAGAAATGAGAAAATTTAGATAATCTTGATTTCAAAAATCAATCAATAGGAATTTCAATCATAACAATGAATCTCAGTGTGCCTCAGTGGTAGAGGTTCCCTGTGATTCTGCATCAATCATATTTTCAAATCCGAGGGGGTGCAAATTTTCGCTGGCAGGCAGTGACAAAGGAAAAATGCAGACATGATGCAAACAGATGGTAACACAGGCATGTTGCTGCATAGGGCCTTCAGGCCAAATTGTGGCTCTTTGGGCCATGTAATGGATTTCATGTCCACTGGGTCCTCGGTCAATGCACAGAATAAATAAGGCATTATGGGTGAGTTATCTGTGGGGGACGGGGGGCTCTGACCAGTCTTTCCGGCATGTGTGTGTGGTGTGTGTGTCTTTGTATAATATAATTATACCCCAAATAATCTAATATATATATATATATAAATAATCACAACAATGAATCACATGAACTATGGAATTATCACATTCAATGGTGATTTCAAACCACCTACAAAGCAATATAATCTATTAATCATCATCATAATCATAAATATATTGTAATTTTTATAAATTTTCATGTATATCTATATAATTTTTATCAAAAAATTCCAATGAATGAATATAAATTATAAATTAAGAAATTTTATTTCAATAATTTATTTAAATAAAAAATTTATAATTAATGAAAATCATCATAAACTTCATTCAGAAACCTCAAATGTTATTAATACGTTTAACTTAGTTCTCTTCCAATGAGAAATAATTTCCTAAAATGTGATGTTAGACAACTATTCATGATAGTTATGGCCTATAAATCCATTTGAAATCTAGAAAAATAGACATTATATAACTCATGCTAATATTATATTCATATCTCAACTAATTCCATGAGTCGTGCAGTCCCCAAAGCCTCAGAATCAAGAAAATTATAACAAACATGGTATAAAAATATTATTTCATATAAATAAAATAATAATATAACATTAAATCTAACGAATTTTTGTACCCACATTTTCAACCAAATAATTATCCTTTAAAGCATTTTGAAGGGGTCCATAGAAGGCTGGTCTAATGGGAATGATGTCAAATTATTTAGAAAGAATTTCCATAATCCTCCTACATTTTCACCCTCCTTTTCCAATCATTTGATTATCCTCATTATATTCATCCATTACCTGTGTGTTCCAATTCCACACCTCAGGCATGCATGTATGAACAACACTCATAGTGAAAGATTGAGCTGTGGAAGAAATAAATATTTTATCAATACATCTTATAATGAAAATAAATTATGGTCATATTGTTTTCCATGGTTCTATATATATAAATGAGGTAGGATGATCGGTGGGTACCACTGGATCCCTATTATCTAAAATATTGATATCCTGTATAATATAAGTGGGGACCAATGTCTACTACTAAGGCTTAGAATGTGTCAAAGTAGAAGTCTAAGGAGTGTGATCATAGAAGTTCAGGTAGAAAAAAAGTTTATGGAAATGATGTTGTGATAGATATTTCTGGAAAAGTATAATACTAACAGGGAGTAAGAGCCATCATCAAATATGGTAAAGAAAGACAAGGAGGATTAGATGTTAATGGTGGAGAAATTATAAGGGGCCTAAATATATCAGGTTCCACTAATGATAATGTTGGATAAGAAAGTGAGATAGTGTGTATATCTGATGAATGGAAAGTGTGTAATAAGGTAAAACAAGTTCTGCGAGTAGCTATAGTACAACCCCTTACATCATCTGACTGAGAACCACTATGACTTGTTTTATTAGAAAATAATTGTCTCCTTGGTGGTGTACTATGATTAATATGTTATTGATATCTATATATTTAATAAAATAATCACAACATGAACTAGAGGAGGAATAACCAACTCTCTAATGTGTCCATTATTATCTCACATCTTCTTTCTTTGTAACTCTTCAAATTTTTTTCATTTAATTTATTTTAAATCAAATGTGAAATTAATTAAAAATTCATTAATGACGTTTAATATACCCAAGAAAGACGATGTGACATGACTTAATTAAGGAATACCTATTTTCAAACCAAACAAAGGATACATAGTCAAATAACAAATTCATATTGTAATAAGTGGAAATAATATCAAAACATAAAAGATGTTTCAAAGAAAAATCAATATGTCAAAATTAGCATGTTTATAAAGGGTATGATATAGTTTCATCTTCTACTTTCAATTCGATCCAATTAAATTTTGGTTAGGTCATTTCGTTCATCTTTGTTCATATTTTTGGTAAGGTTATTTTTCCATTTTTGGGTTAGGTCATTCATTTCATTGGTGTTGATTTTCATTATAATTAGTTTAACAAGTCTCAGTTTAATAATTTTTTTTCTTATTGAATTGTTTCATTTTTCATTTTTTAGGTTTTAATATAGTTCAATTCAATATTAGAAAATTAAACTCATATAAAACTTCATCTGGTATATGCTGAAAATACACATGAAGGTCAAGTTGGATACATAATATTTGTAATCAATAGTAATGAAATTTGAATAGTACCAACTAGAAAAAACAAAGTTAAGCTAAACCAAAATGACTAAGAACACGTATTATTTATTCTATATATTTTCCACCACAACTTCATGTTCACAATCAACTATGAAAATTGAACCATCAAAATCATCATATGTAATAAATTTATTTAAGACAATGGGGACAGTGATGTTGTCCATTTCATCCCCACCATTATGGAAAATATTTATTGGTATTGCTTCAATAATGACTTCAAATTTAGGATGAGGATGATATTTCACATAAATGTTTTTTTTCAAATGATGTCGATATATATGAATCCTTGGTAGAAAGAGTATGAGTAATTTTAATAACTCTAAATCCATAATCATCAATAAATTTTCCATGTCTTCTCATTAAATCAATCCACATTCATTTCATCACAGTAACTCAACCACAAGAGTAATAATAAATATTAGTATTTTTTCAAAAAATTATTAATAAGTTACATTTTTAAAACAAGGTCTAATATGAGATGCACTAGAATAAGAGTCTATTACGGTAGTTAACATAACACCATCATGTTGTGTTTTCATGTTAATTTCCCATATAGTGATAATAAATTTTTACATATTTGATCACAATTTATTTTCACTCATGAACCACATAATTAAGACCAATAACTAAATGTATTCAATCCTTAGAGAAAATTCAGTAGAAAAACTCAATACTTAAAATATATATGAATATTAAAATTAACTAAATATTAATTTTATTAATTTATTATAGTAACACTTCTATATTTAATTTCAACCAAGAAGAAAGCTATTTTCTATAAAAAGTCAATGGCCATATCAATGATAATGAATAATTATTTCTATTTATAGTTTTTTATGTTCCCTATAGAAAAATATATAAATAGTTTAATAAATATCTAAAATTACATGATATGAGATAATATAAACATGTTCAATTTACTTATATGATATAGTCATTGAATAAATCATTAGTAAAAAAACTATGTGATGTGTCATCTCTAGCTCTTTAGGGCTTAATGCTGTCAATGTATATGATCAAAGAATCCACCCTCTTTAAAGAAGTGATGGAAAACTGAGTTCAATTTTTTTGATAATTCTCTTCATCATTTTGTTGGAGTTGGTCCCATAGAACACATTTATATTTACTTTATGATTACTTATTTTTTTTAATATTAGTAAAAACCTTATCACAACATGATTTTCCTAATAAGTAACATAGTATGTGATAATGTCTTAAAAGTAGCTATCATGCTAAAATATCAAAATAGTTCCCCTATATAATGAGAACCCAAAAGTGTCATGACGACATTCTTCAAAACAAATTTCTATATCCTGATGATATAATTTTAGGGATACATAAGATATTGGCTATCAGCGTTGGAGACTCACTGGACATTGAGTCACCATATCACGGTGCATGCCCTTGGTAATATCTAGGGTAAGACATTATAAGAATGAGATCCGCCAGTAGGAAATCAATATTTAAATGTTTCAATAGATGTTTCTATTTCTAGACATGTTTATTGATCCTTATACTTTAATATTATTATTAATGAGTATTATATGTTGCATAATTTGATATATTAGAGAAAACTGTAAGAACACATGTTTGCAGTGAGGCGGGATATGTTGGGTGCATCACGAGTAATATTTCATTAAATAATAACGTAAGAAAGGATTCACCCATTATTTTATTTAGTATAAGTTGGTATATTATGCCCTTTTATTGAAATTATATATATTAAATAAATCCACATCCATGGTTTTCTATATTCATGTTCCATTTCTAGAAATTTAAAGAAAGAGATGTTGATCACATATATTGATGACACTGGTGTTAAACCTTCTCGATTAGAGATATTGGGATAAAAGGATTATATTATATAATGGGCATCCATATGAGGGTTTATGTCACTGGAACATTAAATTCATTCTTTATTGATTCCCTCACATGTTTCTAAATTATATCATTGTACTTTAGGATTCTTCACCTAATGCCACTGAGAAATAGGCCCAGAGGGTCACACACTAGGTGTATCCAAAATATTAGTTAAACAATATAGTATTATTTTTTTTTATTGAAAAGTTAAATAAATATAATTCATTCATGTGGTTTAATAAATATTCAGTTTTTTTAATTCTATAAATTTCATCACTAGATAGTTAAGATAATTTTATGTGAGTAGAATATTTAATAAATATCTATTTTCTATTGATTTTATATAATATTATTTTATTTATTAGAAAATAATGTATTGATATTTATTTAATAAATAGATAGATATTATTCAAGGCCTGATAAATATTGTGGAGGAATAACTAACCATGTTAAATAGTTCAATGAGAAATAATATATATGGAATTTAATTTTAATAAATAACATTTAAATTAAGTACTCAAGTTAAGCACATGTTGAGAAATAATAATTATAATATTATTATAATCATGGGGTTCCACAAGGGATTAAATAAATAATAAAGGGAAATTGTGTAATTATTTATTTATAACCCTAGTTATATATAAACTCAATTATTTTATTTTCAAAGAGATACAATTAATTTTTTGTGCACAAAAAATAGAGATAATCCTCTCAAAGCCCTAGAGTGGTCCCTTCTCCAATAATGCTCCCAAGAACGAAGATTGATCTCCCTCTACCACCAACTCTCAAGTCTAGAGAGATCAAGGAGAATGATTTAAAAGTTATTATCATGGTGATCAAAGGAAAAACATGCAAGTGATAGGATCTTCCATGCTAGCACCAGGAGATGCCTACGACAACATATAACGATTTTTAGAACATGTGTGGATCACCACTAGATGGAATCTTATCATGATTCCTTCAACTCAATGATGGAACAACATAGACCTATCATTAGATCCATTAAAGGAGAAATAACTCTCCCAAGGTAATTTATAATTAATAAAATTAATTATAAATAATATTTGATGATCCTATGAATAATTTTTTCATTCTAAACATTGTTTATTTTTTATTCAATTTATTCATCATGAAATTTATCATTGTATAAATCTCGCATTGATCTTCGATCACGAAAAAAATAAATTTTGGGAATGAAACCCTGAAAACTTATATTAAACATAGATCCTTCATGGGGTATTAGAGTGGTAAAAATTTATTTATAATTGTTTAAAGGATCATTGACTAATTTATATAGTATTTATTTAGGTTTTAATTAATGTTTAATCATTATTTAATCCTAATTGAACGATCTAATTCTTACTCTTTTATTGATCATAAATATATTCAAATTTATTATTTTATGAATGAAATAAAATCTATGATATTATATAGAGGTGTTGAGGATTTTGGATGAATAACACAAGAGTACATGCAATGTACTAGTGTTCAATACACCTAGAATTAATTAAGAATTAATACAAGAAATATGAATTGAATACACATGGTGAATTTAATTATACACCACACATTGACTAGGCCAGCCTAGTGCACTATCATTCATAGTACACATTGTGTATCCCATGCACACAGCCTGTAGTCCTTTATTCACATATAGGACATGTATCTTCTTACATGAGCAACCTGAATGGTGACCATATAACCTAGAGACCACATGGTGCGTACCCCTTGTATGCTCTGTGTACTACAATTTTTTCCGATGCATTGATACACACCAATTCCCTCAACACATGTCTCAGATAAATAGTGATAAACGTACAAATTTTGAAGCTGGAATGTACATGCCAAGTACTTCTATAAAATTATGAGGAATTAAAATTTATTTATTATACTTTGTAAACCTTATCAACATGTTATTGTGTGTGTTCATTCAGTTTACATGACACATTATGTGATGGGTTTTAATATATATAAATATTTAATTCATTTCTTGGTAATGTTAAGATCTTCATATCATATATGTGTCACATTACAGCTATTAATATCCGTATATTTAAACATAATGCATGACAAAAAAGTCATGTAATTAGTGTAATCATTAAGTTGATAGTAAATTTCATGAGAGTATTTGATAAATTGTGTATGCCACATATCATAAGAGTAAAAAATATATGAGTAAAATAAATGTTGGGTAATTCAGATTAGAACTCACCATGTTACCTATAAGGTAATTTTATGTACACAATTAATTCTAAATAAATAAATTTAATTTGTTTAAAATTATTATGGTTGAGAATATCAAGGAAACTTGGATGAGGATTATGATAAAATAATTCATTAATTAAAAGAAGATAAATAACTAATTTGATCATGATTTATTTTCAAATAAAAATGATTATAATTGAATTATAATTTAATTAAGCTTATAATTAATTGAATGTTAATGTATGATCATGATATTAGACCAGGACCTTTGTATATGATTGGTTTCATTTAGTTTTTATTAAATTAATTTTTGACCCGCATGTCTTAACTCATCTCATTATGTAAGGGCCATCATGCCCATGGTTTCTTTTATGTAAACCCCTAGTTTCCCTCACCTTCATGTGAGTAATATAATATGTAATGGATGGATCTCCCATGTAAGTGGAGGAAGTTCATGTTTGGAGCTGAGGTGAATCCAATCCATGAGTAATACAATGGTGGACTACTGGAAAGATGTAACATGAACCTTAATTGGTTTATGATGTTATTCCCCTAGGTTGATGGTTATCTTGTTATTATTTAGATAAAATAAACATTAATAAATTCTAATAATCATATTGATGTATTATTTTATTTCATTCAGGTTTTATGGTTATTTCATTATGTATTTTTTCATGATGGCATGAATTAAGGACTTAAAAAGAATGAAAGATAGAACAAAAATAAAATGGAATAATCATATATATTATCTAATACATTGTTAATAACTGAACTAAATCCAATTAGTATTAACAAGAATATAATAAAGATAACAGTTGGAAATTTATGCATAAAATTATTAAATCCCCCAATAATACATATTAAGTCGGTGTATCCTTCCACTACTTCAGTTAAAATCAAACCATTACCCAAATTGATTGACCTGTAAATGTTTGGGTGCCTTGAATTATCTGGGAATTCTAATATGAGATTATGGTTTGAATTAACTTGGTTTATATCAAGGGATTAATTCCAAATTAGGACTTAGTGAAACTAAAAAGAAAGACTTGAGAAAATCCTATTTAATAATTTTAGGATTGCGAAGTCCACTCAACATATCATGGAACTATGAGTCAATGTAGTTGGAATTTAGAATTCTCACCTAAAACCATTCATGTTTCTTGACCAACCAATGATGGGGTAACATGAAGGGGAATACAGATTATTTCCCTTATAATGGCCAACCAATAAGATATTCTGAAGCCAATGGTGAGGGTTATTGGGTTTCGATAAAATAGAGGGGGATTAATAATTATAATATTTATTTATTTTTTTAAATTTTTCACATTTTTAAAAAATTATTCTCATCTAATTTTTAGAAAAATCAATAAAAATGATTTCAAAAAAGTCATTATGATCCATACTTGAGAAGGATAACCTTCTCACCGACACAACTTTACATGATTGGGGAATTTGTTTATGAGTTATCCTATTCCATGAAGGATATCATATATACTATAAGATAATATCCTTGGTGCACTTATAAATGAGTCTAGTGATGTAGAGTTAACTCTCTATGAAAAACATTTGATGGCTTCCATAGATGTTTAGTGTTTCATGTTATCATCCATGCCCAATGATATTTTTAACCAACATATGGAGATGGATTACTATAACATAATATGCCACCTTAAGGATCTATATCAAGAGATGGTACGACAAGAGAGATTTGAGATCTACAATTATTTATTTAAAACTAATATTAGAGTGTTTTCACAAGTTGAGACTCCTGTAGTCAAGATTATTTTCTATAATTAATGATTTTAAATACTAAGGATTAAATTACCATAGTATTTGTTTACAGATCTCATAATTTCATCACATCCCAAGACCTCCTCCAGTTTTATTGTTAATTAAAATATTAGAAAAAATGATAAGAGTCTTTTGAAACATCATACTTTGATTTGGAAATTAGATTGGGACATGAGGAATGAAAAAATTGTAGTACATATGGTGTTTATTAAAAAGAAGAACAAGTAAATGTGGACCAAGACAAAAAAATTCTAAAGATCTTAAGAAACATCCTTCCAAGAAGAGGAAGATCCAAAGGCATGGCAAGGAAAATGAGGTAGTACGTTTTCATGGGGAAATTTGGGCCACTAGAAGAACAACTACACACATATGAAAGGGGAAGATGAAGGTGCATTTTTTATCTAGTGTAAGTTTTCAATAACTACACATTGGGTATTCAATACATCTTTTGGTGCTCAAATTTGTGTCAAAATATTGGAAGCAAGTGGATTTTAAAATATTTACAGAGGAGCAGTGGATTTGAGAGCTGCTAATGGTGTGAGGATGGATACTATAGCCATTGGTGACTACCACATTTAATTTCTATTGGGAATGATTTGGGTTTAAAAGGTTTTTATTATGTTCTAGTTTCTACTAAGGACATAATATTTTTATGATTCCTAAATGTAGATAAGATTATTTTCTTGTTTGGAAATAGAAGTTATTTTTTTATAAGGGCAACATATGTTTTGGTATGGAACATCTAAATAATGTTCTTTATGTATTCAATTATGAAAACTAACTATTCTTAAATTAAAATGAATCATGTTCACATGAATCATATAAAATCCATATATGGAATCACTATCGTGGTCATTTAAATGGGAAGAGTTTGACAAATATATATCAAGATGTGTATTTATACTCTTCTGAGATAAACTGAATTGTAATATTTTGTTATCTTTTACACTGAAAAATAGGCAAACTGCCATTATATGGATAGGGTGAAAGGGAAAATGATATTCTAGGATTATTACACATTGATGTGCATGGACCATTTCTAGTAAAATCTAGAGGTGGGTATTCATACTTCATTAATTTTGGTGATGAATTGAGTAGATATTTTTATTTCTACTTGATGATGTATAAGCTTGATTCCTGTGAGAAATTCAAGGAATGCAAGAATAAAGTTGAGTATTAACATAAAATGAAGATAAATATGCTTCGATAAGGTTGAGGTGGTGAATATATTATCAATGAGTTTATCAAATTTCTATAGGTGTTTTGGATTCTATCTCAACTCAATCTACCTTACAAACCATAGTAGAAGTATGTTAGAGAAAGGATGAATAATGCCTTGTTAGACATGGTAAAAACGATGACAAGTCATGCAACTATTAAATTCTACTTTGGGGGATATATATTATAGACTGTGACATACAAATTAATCCAGGTAATAATTAATTTAGTAAACTAAATTTCCATTTAGTTATAGAGTATAAAGAAACATGTTTTATTGCCTATACATTTATGGGGTTGTGAGGCATTTTAAGGACTTCCCGTAAAAAAACAAGAAACTTGGGGTAAAGAGTGTATCTTTATAGGGTATCCCAAAGATAAAAAAAGGATACTACTTAGACAAACCCTAAAAAAAGTGACTATTTCTAGACAAGTAATCATTCTTGAGAGGGAACACATCTACAAACCTGATAGTAGGATATATATTAACATCGATGAAACTGATGTATAAGAAATAAAATAGTTGGTACAAAAACATATTTCACTATTCCCATTGTAAAAAGTAGTTTCTTATAGATAAGTACTATGTAGGATCACAATATAATTAGGAAAATTATGGAGATATTGTTTTATAGTCAATGAATATGGATACTCATTATTGGTTGACAATGACGAATATATCCCATACAAAGTGGTAGTGGAGAGATCAGAAGCTGAAATACAGAATGAATCTAAGAATTTTAAAATGGATTCCATGTATCATAATAATGTTTTGGTTCATTTCAATTCAAAAGTTGATTTAAATCATAGAGGTTAAAAATGGGTATTCAATAAAAAACTTGACATGTAAGGTAAATTAAACATTTTAAAGAAAAGATGGTGGCTAAAGGGTTTAAACAATTTCAATTAATTAACTATAATTAAAACTTTACACCATTTAACATGTTTAGGACCGTCATAATTCAACATTACATATCATTTTACCTTGATTATGAAATTTGGAAGATGAATGTCTAAATCACATTACATAATTTGATCCTTTAGAGAGATGGCTATATGACACAAATAATAGTGTTTGTGACTGTATGTGATGCCAAAAAGATTTTCAAGTTGTAGAGATCAATTTATTGATTGCATCAAGCATCCAAGTCATGGAATATTCAATTCAATAAAGATATACAATAATATGGTTTCATTAGAAATTAATATGTTCCATGTGTTTACAAGAGGTTTAGTGGAAATGTAGTCATTATCCTACTAGTATATGCTGATGGCATATTATTTATTGGAAATGACATACCACTCATACAGTCTATTAAGAACTGGTTAAAAATAATTATCCATAATGAATTTAGGTGAAACAACATATATTCTACGGATCAATATAATTCATGATAGATCCAAGTGGCTTCTTAGAATAATCCAAAGAATATAAATTGACTATAATCTAAAGTCATTTTTTATGGAATAATACAAGAAGGGATTGGTTCCAGTGTCACATGATATACATGTTTCTAAGAAAATGTTTCCATATACACAACATGTGAAAATGATAATGAGTAAGATCCCATATGCTTTTATAATAATATAAATAATGTATTTAATGAATTTTAATATACTTGACATTTCCTATGCATTGAGTATGGTAAGTAGATATCAAGAAGATCAATGAGAACAACATTGAAATATTGTTATGGATATCCTCAATTATTTTATAACAAATAAGTATTAATTCCTATTGTAAAAGGGAAATTAGGAGATATTCATCAAGGGTTACACTAATTATAGTCTTCAAATAGATCATAATGATTTAAAATCATAATCTAGATAGGTTTTCTATCTCAACAGATGAACTGTGAGGTGGAAGAATTCAAAGTAGCCAGTTGTCGATGATACTACAGTGGAGTCCTACTATATAGAATCTTATGATTCATCTAAGGAATCAATTTGGATATGAAATTTTTTTCTAGGATCATAATGTGTTGCCTAACATTAATAAACCTATAACATTGTATTGTGATAACACTCTAGTGGTGGCTCTTCAAAATATCCAAGTTTAGACCAAAAAGAAAAAGTATATGCTTTATAAGTATCACACATTGGTGAATTTTCATTATTGGATTATATTTTTAGTAGGTAGAGTTCCCATGGAATAAAATGTAGATGGACCCTTGACTAAAATCCTATGCAAGTAGTTGCATGAATATCATGTGATAGGTATCTAGCTAAAGGTTGTTAGTTGTTGGATCCATTGGATGATAATTTATTTTGGAGATGGATACCTAAAACCAAATTCTATGTACATTATTATTACATATATTCATAGTTTTTATTATTAATATATACCTTATCACATCATGATTTTTGTTCTGCATAGCATTATATGTGTTAAAGACCTATGTGTAGTTGTCCCACTAGAAGGTTATAACATTTCCCCACTACTATGAGATCCTATATGTGTCATGATATTATTCAGAGATATATATTCTATAGCTGAATGATATAATTTTAGGGACAAAAATTATATAGGCTACCAAGGGTGGAGAATCATAGTACATTGAAGCACCTTCTCATGGTATACAACCATGGTATTTTCTAGTGTAGGATATTATGAGAACAAGACCTACAAGTAAGAAATATAAATTTATATGTATCTTTAAATTTTCAGTTCTTCGGATGTGGGTATTGATCATTATTCATTAATAACATTATTAATTACTATTTTGAGTATTCACTTTGATGTATTGATGAAAACCATAACGACATATGTTTGTGGTGAGATATGATACATTGCGTTAATACGAGTAATATTACATTAATGAGTAATGTGAGATAAGATTATTGTATTTTATTCTTTAACAAAAATTGATATCTTAGGCCCTTTGATTGAAATGATATAACCTAAATAAATCCATATCCATATTATTCTATAGGAGTGTTCATTTTATAGAAAGTAAAATAATTAGACGTTGAGCACATTGGGTGATGGCACCAGCGTGCAACCAACTTGATTAGGTATACCATGATAAAGGGACAATATTACAAGATGGGTATCCATACGAATTATAATTTCACTTTTGAAATTAAATTCTTTCTCTATGGGTGACTTAACATGTTTCTATATTTCTAACATTGGACTTTATGATGCTTCACCTAATTCCACTAAGAAAAAGACCCAGAGGGTCACACACTAAGTTCATCCAAAATCCCAGTTAAATGATATCTTATTATTTATTATTTAAACAGTTGAATAAATAGTAATCTCAAATGTGGTTTAACAATTTATTATTTTTTCTTGATCATATATATACTTTCATCGGTTATTCGGGAGAATATTATGTGATCATAATATTTTATAAATATTAATTTTCTATTTACTAAATATAATATTTATTTATTTATTGGATAATAATAAAGTTATATTTATTTAATAAATAAATTGAAATTATTCAAGACCTGATAAATATTGTGCAGGAATGGCAGACCGTGTTTTTTGGTCCAGTGAGAAATAAAATATATATTGAATATTACATGAATAAAAAATATTTAATTTAAATTCACAAGTTAAGAACAATTATAAAATTAACAACAATATTATTATTCTAAACATGGGGTTCCGAATGTGATTAAATAAACAATAAAGGTCACTTGTGAAATTATTTAGTTCTAACCCTAGTGACATATAAACCCAATTATATTATTTTTAAATACATCCAATTCATATATTTTTTTTGTGCACAATGTATCTGGAGAATCCTTTTGAAGGCCTAGAGAGATACCTTCTCCAATAATGATACCAAGAATGAAGAGTGGTCTTACTATAGCTCCCACTCTCATGTCTGAGAGATCAAGTAGAACACTTTGGAAGTGATTCTCATGGTGGTCAAAGGTGAATGCCTCAAGTGATAGGATCTATCATACTAGCATACAAAGATTCCCATGACGACATTCAGAGATTTTTAGAAAACATGTAGTTCACCGCTAAAGGTTTTTTACTCTTAATTTATTCAATGTAGCAATGTTACAATATTTATTTATTGTCATATCCATCAATGAAGAATGAATTATCATAAGGTAATATTTAATTAATTAAATTAATTATAAATAATTTGTGGTGTTCATTCCATTGGTTCTAGAGTTATATCCGTTTTCTTTTTTTCTTTTATTCAATTATGTTGGTCACTACATTTATTGTTGTGTAAATTTTGGATTGATCGTGGATCATGAAAAAAAATTAAAGTTGGAAATGACCAATCACATGTTTCTGTTATACTGGAAACCTTCAAATTTATCATCAGTATATTCAGTATCATAGTCACATCGGAAAAATACATCAAATAGAAATACATAAATTCTTCAACCAAGTAACATTTCATGATCAAAACATTAGTATGATTCATATTCTTGACATAATACTTCAATGTAAACATATTTCTTTTAGCTAGATACATGGAATGAAACTCAACCTGTTCTCCAATAAGTATTTTTATTGGAGGATGGATTGTTATATGCATCATCCATATCAAAAATTATGGAAGGATCATTTTCCCTAACTTGCACAAAATTAATAGTACCACTTCTAGATTTTTTTCATGAAATAGTTGGAAAACATATTAGCAAAATGATCTTAATAAAAATGGAAAAACCAAATAAATTTCAGCTTTATAATATTGGAAGGTAGATTATGGAATTATATTGGAATCAACTCATGTAGTAGGATGTGATAATAATGAGTCTTCAAGGATTCTAGCTTCAACTATCTTCTTTTGAACCATTTTAAAATGTTTCTTGATTAACCATCATGAAGCTTGATTGTCTCTATTACATCCATAAATTTAACTTTTTCTATTGATGTAATCACATAAGAAGCACATGGAACATTCCATTTTTTTATTGATACACAAAGGATACAATTATAGACTGATAGCTTAATCCACCTAGTCATGCTGTGAATAAAAATCATATTTTGTATTTCCATTGACATTTAGAAAAATTTAATACAACATTTAACATATTTTCTTTCAATGTGAATTATGTATAATAAATGATCTAAGAAATTGGTTTTCCAATAAATAAAATAATAGAATATACATTTCCTTTTCCAATTGTTATTGGATTTAGTGGAGACATTCTTTCTCTTTATAGATTTCATATGACCCCACCTAAATATAAAATGGGAATCTTGCAATTCATTATGCACATTAGTTCCATACATACACTTTGGTAGATTTATAGTCTCCATGGTATTATAACACCTTTGGTGAGCATTACTATATTGATGAAACATTAGATATAATCTTCAATGTCCCATAAAAATGAAACTACAACAATATTTATGATTTCTAGATCATATAATCTTAAAAAAATATACATGATAGTTTTAAATTTGTGCTCAATCTAGAAATGAATACATAATAAGGAAAAACATTTATCATCAACATAATACTAATAAACATATGAAATATTTCTTTTAAGAAAGCATCTATTATGTGCACACCAACATTATAAAGTTACTTTACCTCTTTTATTATAGGTTTCTTGTATACATATATATCATTGATAGGATAAGAAGGTCCATATTTGAGTATAATCATGGATGTAAAAGGATTTTTCATACATGTAACGTCCCTGGCTCGGAAGCCACTAAATCATTGCTCCGAGCTGGGTGGTTACATGACCTTAAGTGCGCCTCCCCATACGCCAAAATGCTGCCGACTAGCAGAAGGGGTCTATGTAGTCAAGTGGGGAGACTATACCCCCTTTTATAAGAGTAAGACAAAATAGAAACAACCAATAGTGGAAACAATAATCAATAAACAAGAAACTTGAGAAATAAACAATTCCAACATTAAATATACCATGTCATACTACTAGTGAAAAAGTGAAGAAAAGCCCAAAATAAAGACAACGGCCCAAATCCCCAAAATGGTCCCGCCTCTCAGTCCAGATCCTCCCCCAAGTGCTACCCATGTTCACTCAACCATCTAGCAAGGACCCTTTCCCTTCTCCTGACCTACAAACATGAAGTCTGCCCGGGTACCCAACGACGGCTTGAGCAGGGTGTTAGTACAACTCAGTAGTCCACCACCAACAGTGTCTACAAAATATCCAGTACAAACATCTAGTGCATGAAAAATGGAAATGAATGATAATTTCAAGTAATAACTTAAGGTTCCATTAAATAGTTTAGAGCCAAAACCATTTCCATTCCATTACCATTCATTTATTACCATTGACCGTCACTTAGCATTTCATCACATTTTCATGGGTTAAACACATACATTATGTTACATGGGTCTAAAGACAACAATCACATGCAAGAGGGTAAACACATCGTTATCCTATCTCAACAGGACCAACCCCCTCATAGAAACCATATCCTTACTTCGAAGCCTCAGTCCGGGTGGGTGAAACTGATAGGGAAGCATAGAATCAGTCCTATCCCTACCCCGTGCATTTAGGGTGGAGTTCAGAGCATCAGTCTTCACTCGAACCGTGGATGTAGATCCCTAGTCATACCCCACACTACCAAGCCATGCGCACATGATTATATATATATATATATAATTAACCATCAACCTTCCATACCATTTCCCCTTGGAAAAACCATTCACAACACACAGGAAATTCACATCATGCCTTAACCCATTAACACATTACCATTTCACATAATATAACCATTCAACCAATTCTCATGTGTTATGCCTATCTCACTAAGCATTCAACACTATATCCATAATTCATCCCATTATGGTCTTTAATCAGTTTACAATTAACCCATTTAACCCATTTAACCCATTCATTGTTCCCATGAATCAACCAGTCAACCCATTCCAATTAACCCTTAGGTTATTGCCAAGTCTAGGTGCATCACCTAACTTCTATTCCAAGTTCAACCAAACATTACAACATATTCATCAAACCTCTATAATTCATTACAACAAGGTCACTTGTTTAATAACAATCCCCAAACCCGGGACCAACCGGCACATCCCATGGATGGCCCTAAATTAGGTCAAGTCCATCCCATCACATCCCACGGGGATCTTGAGGGTTCCCATTTACCATTTGAAACATCATTATTACCAACATGCCATGGTTATTCAAAACATAACCAAAGGAAAGCATGAACACAACTAAACATGCACAAAACCCTAAATAACCATGGGATATAACTTGTAGACCACCTACCTCGAAACAGCAGTTGAACGCACCCTTAATCGAGTTCTTAGACCACTATCCCACCAAACTTTTAAGCTTCAAACTAAAACTCTCCCAAAAGATAGGGTTTTAGAGCTTTGGAAGAAGAGAGGGAGAAGATACAAACCCTAAAAAAAGGAGAAGAAAGGATGAGGTTAGCCTTACCCGGAGCTTCGATCCACAACCAAAGGCCCCAAAAATGCCTTAGAAACGAGGGAGATCCACCCCTGGGAAGTTTGGATCAGCCAAGTTCATCGCTAGGGGTGAGAGGGGAGGAAAGGAGGAAAATCCCGAGTGGGGTTTAAAGGCACTGAGTGGCAATTTTGTAAATTTTCCCAACATTAAGTGGCCGCAAGGTTTGTCTGCACGGTTTGGAAAACCGTGCGCAAACCGTGCGCAGGCCATTGCCTGGAGGAGGAGGAGTCACACGGTTTAGCTGCATGGTTTGGAAAACCGTGCACAAACCATACCCTCTCTTCTATCCAGAGGAGCCATGCTGGTAGAGTTTCGCATGGGTAGGCCGCACGGTTTGGCTGACCGTGCGCAGGTCGTGCACCTGGGTCTACATTGCCCAGACTTCCCTTCTTCCATGCCCCGAGCCCCCAGAACACCCACAAGGCCTCTCACATTTCGAAGAAACATTTTAATGTCCCAAATGCTAGGGTTTAACCCAAAACAAAACAAAAACATACCTTTCCAAAAACTGGGATCTTACAACCTCCCCACCTTATTACGGCTCGTCCCCGAGCCGAGTTCCCAAGCTTCATTGCTCCACCGAAGAGAAGAGTTCGAGACACTAAGCATGCACATCCGATTCCCGCTCCCAAGTTTCTTCCTGAACCTACCCATGCTTCCATAGTACTCTCACAAATGGCACAACCTTCCCTCGCAAGACCTTTTCACTACGATCCACCACACGAACTGGATGCTCCTCAAAGGACACATCTGCCTCAAGCTCCACGTCCTCAACATCAACCATGTGAGATGGGTCTGGGTGATACTGTAGAAGATGCGACAAAGGAAACACATCATGCATCCCACTATACTATTGTGGAAGATCCAATTGGTAAGCCACTGGTCCGATCCTCTCCACAATCTCAAAGGTCCCACATACCTGGGTGCTAACTTACACTGATTTCGAATCCGATAGTGACCCAACCTTGGCGACACCCGAAAGAAAACTTTATCTCCCACCCCAGACTCAAGAGGTCTCCACCTCTGATCTGCTTACGACTTCTACCTACTCTGATCCATATCCATTCACTTCCTAATCAACTGAACTCTCTTAGAAGTCTCCTGCACGAGACTCGGCCCCAATAACTCAAATTCACTAGCCTCTATCCAACACAATGGAGATCTACATGGTCTCCCATAAAGAGCCTCAAATGGTACCATCTGAATTGATTCCTAAAAACATTTGTTGTAAGCAAACTCAACTAATGATAGATGACTCTCCCAAGAACCACCAAGGTCCAAGACACAAGCTCTTAACATGTCTTCCAATACTTGGATCGTACGCTTCGACTGCCAATCCGTCTGCGGGTGGAAAGCCGTACTGAAAAACACTTGCGTACCGAGTACCTTATGCAAACCTTTCCAAAAACGTGACGTGAAACGTGGATCTCGGTCCGAAACTATGGTCCAAAAAACCCCATGCAACCGCACTATCTCCCGAACTTACAGCTCACCCGACTGGTCGACTGTGAAGGTCTCCTAAATTGGTAAGAAATCTGCCACTTTTGTTAACCAATCCACAACCACCCAGATTATATCATTCTTTTGCGGCATCCTCAGAAGACCCATGAAAAAAATCCATCATTACATCATCCCACTTCCATTCCAGAATGGGAAATGGATGAAAAAACCACATGGGCGTTGATGCTTGGCCTTCATCAGCTAACAGGTAAGACACCATGCCATGAAGCCCGCAACTTCCATTTTCATTCTAGGCCACCAGAACTGCCTTTAGAGATCATGGTACATCATGGTCAAACCAGGATGCACTACCCACCTTGATGCATGGAACTCTCGCATCAACTCTTCCCGCACCCACTTTGGCACACCCACACGATCACAAACACGAATAACACCGTCCACGCCGACGGCCCAGCCAAAAGGTAGATCCCTACCTTTATTCTTTTCTCTCATGTCCAAGCACTCAGGATCATCAAGCTGACCTTCCTTAACTCAACACAAAAGCGTAGACTCCATCGTTAAGGGAGAAAGAGTGACCTGACCATTCTCCTTCTTCACCTCCAAGTGCAACTCTGCAAACAATGCCACCACCTTCCACTCAGTGCTGGACTCCTGAACTGCCTGCATTTGATCCTTCCTACTCAGAGCATCAATAACACTATTTCCCTTTCCTGGCATGTACACCAACTCAATGTCAAAATACTGGAGATATTCAACCCATCTCTGCTGCTGAAGAGTAATATCCCACTGGGAGAAGATGTAATTTAAACTCTTATGATCTGTAAACACATTAAACCGTTCTCCCAACAAATAGTTCCTCCATCACTTCAAGGCGTACACCAATATAGCCAACACAAGGTCATGAGTGGGATAGTTCCACTCATGGGGTCTAAACTTCCTTGACCCATAAGCCACAACACGCTCAACCTGCATCAACACAGCCCCAAGTCCGATTCGAGATGCATTACAAAACACGATGTACTGCTTACCCGGCTCAGGTAAGATTAAGATAGGTGCAGTCATCAACCGCTTCTTCAACTCTTGGAAAGGATTCTCATAAGCCCCAGACCACTCAAACCTGATTCCCTTCCTAGTAAAGCCCAAGAGTGGCGCTACCAAGTGAGAGAAATCCTGAATGAACCTTCGGTAATACCCGACCAAACCCAGAAAATTCCAAACATCAGAAACACTCTTGGGTTGCTCCCAAGATACAACTGCCTGCACTTTATCTAGATTAACTAACAAACCTGCCTCCGAGATGATGTGACCCAGAAAATGCACCTCACTTATCCAGAATTGACAGTTTGACAGCTTGGCGTTTAGCCGATGATCTCTTAGCGTACCCAGGATGATGTCTGGATGTTGGGCATGATCGCCTTGAGTTTTCGAGTACACTAAGATATCGTCAAAAAATACAACCACAAAACGATTTAGATAAGGACTAAATATCCGGTTCATCAAAGCCATAAACACTGTCAGTGCATTGGTCAAGCAGAAAGGCATTACCACAAACTCAAACAACCTGTACTGACTCCGAAAAGCTATCTGCGGTACGTCAGAAGACCTCAATCTTAACTGGTGATAACCTGACCTTAGATCAATCTTAGAAAAAAATGATGCACCCCTAAAATGATAAAACATGTCATCAATTCTAGGATAATGGTAACGGTTTTTCACCTTCATCTGATTCAACCTCCAATAATCAACACACAGCCTCAACGACCCATCGGCCTTCTTTGAAAAAAGCACGGGAGAAACCCAAGGAGACATACTAGGACGGATAAACCCCTTATGATACAAATCCTCAAGATAAACCTTAATTTCCTAGAGGTATTCTGGCACCATTCGATATGGCAGAATAGAAACTGAATCCGCTCCCGACAACAACTCGATTGTGAACTCAACATCCCTCTCGGGTGGTAACCCCGAGAAATCCTCAGGAAACACTTCCTGAAACCGATCCTCCAGAGTAGGGAAATTAGTTTTTCCCCTCCCTCATCATCCTCATGCATGAGAAATTCCCCTTGAACCATGAGTTCACTCATCTATTAAAAAACATCCCTGTACGCCCTGCTCAAACATCCCATTCAACACAATGGACATAAGAGTCACCCTCAGGGAACCTGAACGATACTCTGCGACGATAACAGTCTATGTGCACCTGATACAACACCAACCAATCCATTCCCATGATTAGGTCAAACCCTGACATCTCGATAATTAACAAGTCCCATAGAAAATGATTCCCACCAACTTCCAAGGCGCATCCCTTGCACTGCATGATATCCTCTACCCGCACTCCCAATGAGGTATCAATTGACATCACTCCACACACTCCCTCTACATGTTAACACAGAACTACCAAAATTTGAGTAGAGATAAAAGAGTGTGTGGAACCTGTGTAAAACAACTCACTAGAAAATGTAGAAGCTACAAGGATCATACCTCGAACAGTTGAAGATCTAGCTTCGCCATCACTAGGTGTAAACTGAACAGCCTGAAGCTGACCTGCCCCACTACCCTGGGCTCCGGCCTGAGTATTCTATGCTACAATTTCCTGCTGGTGTGGGAGATATTTATCTAGAGTTCCATGTCCACCGCCCCTGCCAGTACGGCCCATGGAGCTCCAACTTCCTTCCTGATACAAGGCAACTAATCCTCTTCCCATATCCGCTATCTACTTTCCACCATCATGTTCCCCTTCCTGCCGAGGATTCCTGCAGAACCTCTGCACATGTCCCATCCTTCCACATGAATGATACTCAACTAGAGGTCGAGGACACTGACCACACATATGTCCCGACCTACCGCACTGATAGCATAACACCAGATTACCACTCTGAGAGGCTGACCCTCTCTTTTGACCACCTTGCTAGAAACTTTCTAAATGGCGTTTTTGACATTCAAAAGATGCACCACTTGTCCCCCCACCTGGAACGACAAGCCCACCACCCGAATCTACCATCAGGTTCCCTTCAGAGATGAGTGGTTGATCCATCACCTCTGCAAACCTCTTCAAGCGAAAGATATTTACTTGAGACGTGATCTCATGTCTCAGCCCATCCTGGAAATTCCTTGCTATCGCTGCATCACCCCCGACTCACATTGGGACGAAGCATCGCAGATCAGTGAAGCGACTAACATAGTCCATCGCCGATAGTGATCCCTGAGTCAGGATCATAAAATCTGCAGCCTGCTCCTACCTCAATGTCTTTGGGTAGAAATGATCCATAAAATTCTCCTAAAAAACCTTCCATGACATCCCATCAGCCTGCTCGTTTTGAGCCTGAATGTCCCACCAACGCCTAGCTTGGCCATGCAACATGTAAACGGCCAAATTTAATTGCTTTTTGACAGATGTCTCCAGATGATCCAATATCGTCTGGACATACTCTAACCAGAACTCCACTACCTCTGGCCCACCCTCTCTGGTGAAAGTTGGAGGGTGCTACAACTGGAATTCCTTGGTTAGCTCAAACAAACTCGGTGCAACCCGCCCTGTGTCCTGATCCATCATCTGCATAAGGCGAGCCAAGTTTTCTCTGAAGTGAACATCTCTACCTTCATTGATCACCACATTTTCTTCCTCTTCTACCGGAGGAGTGTTCTCAGCAACATATTCCCATTTCCCAACTAGAAACCGACGTCGTGGTGGCATCTTTCTATAATACCATGCATGAGATTTAGAACTCATACCATTAAACTTTCACGACTTCATCAAAAAGATCTTACTAGCTACAACAACCCATTTTCATATACTAATCCAACAACATTATCACCTAAAATTCACCACCTGACCATCACTACCGCGGGCCATGGTCCACATGTGGTAAACAACCATGCACTACCACCAAACTCACACAACATTTTACCAAACTTTTTCCACTTCATTTCAAACCCTTATATTTCATTAAAAACCATTTACCCACTTGTTTCATTTCATTCTTCAAATCATTTCTTGGTTTCAGGATATGCATGATGCACCCTACCTTCCTTCCTCACACAGCCACCCCGTGTGTGTGCCTAACACAAGGCATGTCACCTATCTCCCTAGGTGCCTACAATGATACATGAATGAAAATCCTTGTGCCATTAAGACCGCGAGCCAAATATCATAAAATAGTCACATCAAACCACATGTACATCACCCAATGGTGAAATATCATCAAACGTGACATCATAAAACCAGGAACAACATTTCCCACCCCAGCTGACTTGGGTTCTCCCATGTACATGGGTTAGCTACTCCCAAGAACGAGGTCATTACCAAGGCCTAACACATCTTAACCCTTGGCTACCAATACCAAATAAAAAGTCCTCAGAGAAGGAGAATAAAGACCTCCTTTGATACCACTTTGTAACGTCCCTGACCTGGAAGCCACTAAACTAGTGCTCCGAGCCAGGTGGTTACATGACCATAAGAATGCCTCCCCATACGCCAAAGGCTACCGACTAGCAGCAGGGGTCTATGTAGTCATGTGTGGAGACTATACCCCCTGCTTATTAGAGCAAGCCATAACAGAAACAACCAATAGCAGAAACAATAATCAATAAACAAGCAACTTGAGCAACAACCAATTCTAACATTAAATATACCATGTCATACTACAAGTGAAAAAGTGAACAAAAGCCCAAAATAAAGAAAACTGCCCAAATCCCCAAAATGGTCCCGACCCTCAGTCTGAATCCTCCACCAAGTGCTACCCATGTCCACTCAACTATCTAGCATGGACCCTTGCCCTTCTCATAACCTGAAAACATGAAGTCTGCTCAGGTACCCAACGGCGGCCCGAGCAGGGTGTGAGTACAACTCAGTAGGGCACCACCAATAGTGTCTACAAAATATCTAGTACAAATAGGTAGTGCATGAAAAAAGGAAATGAATGATAATTTCTAGGTAATTACTTAAGGTTCCATTAACCAGTTTAGATCTAAAACCATTACCATTCTATTAACATTCATTTATTACCATTGACCATCACTTACCATTTCATCACATTTCAATGGGTTAAACACATACATTATGTTACATTGGTCTAAGGCCAACAATAACATGAAAGAGGGTAAACACATCATTGTCCTATCTCACTAGGAACAACCCCCTCATAACAACCATATCCTCACGTTGAATCCTCAGTCCGAGTGGATGCAACTGATAGGGAAATAGAGCATCAGTCATATCCCTACCCCATGCATTTAGGGTGGAGTTCAGAGCATCAGTCTTCACTCGACCCGTGGGTGTATATCCTCAGTCATACCCTATACTACCAAGCCATGTGCATATGATTATATATATATAAGTAACCATCAACCTTCCATACCATTTCCCCTTGGACAAAGCATTCACAACACAAAGGAAATTCACATCATGCCTTAACCCATTAACACATTACCATTTCACATCATTTAACCATTCACCCAATTATCACGTGTTATGCCTATCTCACTAAGCATTCAACACTAGACCCATAATTCATCCCATTATGGTCTTTAATCAGTTTACTCATTAACCCATTTAACCCGTTCATCGTTCCCATGAATCAACCAGTCAACCCATTCCAATTTTCCCTTAGATTATTTCTATGTATAGGTGCATCACCTAACTTCTATTCCATGTTCAACAAAACATTCCAACATATTCATCAAGGCTCTATAATTCATTACATCAAGGTCACTTGTTTAATAACAATCCCCAAACCCGGGACCAAACGGCACATCCCATGGATGGCCCTAAATTAGGTTAAGTCCATCCCATCACATCCCATTGGGATCATGAGGGTTCCCATTTACCATTTGAAACATCATTATTACCAACATGCCAAGGTTATTAAAAACATAACTAAAGGAAAGAAAGAACACAACTAAACATGCAAAAAACCCTAAATAACCCTAGGATATAACTTGTAGACCACCTACCTCAAAACCGCGGTTGAAAACAACGTCAATCGAGTCCATAGACCTCAATCCTACAAACTTTGAAGCTTCAACCTAAAACTCTCCCAAAAGATAGGTTTTTAGAGCTTCATAACAAGAGAGGGATGAGATACAAACCCTAAACCAAAATGAGAAGCAAGGATGATGTTAGCCTTACACGGAGCTTCGATCTGCAACCAACGACACCAAAAACATCGTAGAAATGAGGGAGATCCACCCTTGGGAAGTATGGGTCGGCCAAGTTCGTCGCTAGGGGTGAGAGGGGAGGAAAGAAGGAAAATCACAAGTGGGGTTTAAAAGCTCGGAGTGGCAATTTTTTAAATTTTCCCAACTTTAATTGGCCGCACGGTTTGTCCGCACGGTATGGAAAACTGTGAGAAAACCGTGCACATGCCACTGCCCGGAGGAGGAGGAGTCACAAGGTTTAGCCTCACGGTTTGGAAAGCCATGCGTAAACCGTGCCATCGCTTCTGTCCAGAGGAGGGAGGGTCGCACAGTTTGGTCTGGGAAGGCCGCACGGTTTGGCTGAACGTGCGCAGGTCATGCGCCTCGGTCTGCTTTGCCCAGACTTCCCTTCTTCCATGCCCTGAGCTCCCAGAACACCCTCAAGGCCTCTCAAACTTCCCTGAAAAATTTTAATGTCCCAAAAGAAAGGGTTTAACCAAGAACAAAACAAAAACATACCTTTCCAAAAACCAAGATCATACAATACACATCCATGGAGGATGTTTATAAATTTGTATGAAAACTAGCCATGTGCATTGAAAAGTAAGCATCTACCCAAAAATAATAAAACCATCACATGGTAGATCCAACCTCAAATTATGCATGTGAGCTACAAAATTCGGACATCATGCATCAAATTTACGCTTTGGTAATACATCTGCAGAATGAAATGACTCATAATTATCCTTATTTCTCTTAGAATTATTCCATATCATATTTACTAAAGTTTCATCACACACAAAAATATTATGAAATCTATGAATTAATGTAAATTACCACATTAATTTATGTGGAACACGAGATAGTGTTCCATTACCATTTGGATTCCATTGGGATATGACACAATTTATACAATCATTTCATTCAACAACTTCCTCCCATAATAAGCTGTATTATTCCTGGAAATCATATTTTTTTAGAAAATTAAAGTTCATGAACTAACATCCATTGAATATAATGGTTTGATGGAATATCGAAATCATTTTGAAGTAATCCCTTATAATAGTAAATAATATAATCGATGGTAGTATTAGAAATCACATACATGGTTTTCCATTGAAACACTCATATTAAATATATATCTTTTTCATTTTACTGCATTGCTGATATACTAGAGTCATGATAGCATCATTAATATTTTTCACCCTATCAATATCATAATTTTTATAACACACATTATTTGTTCTCTTAAAAAATTATTCTGGGGTTAGAATCCATTCTTTCACATAATGATAAATAAATGTAAAATAGACATCTAATAAGTTATCCAATCTATTTATGCCATTCAGATCATTAGAATTTTGAGATCAGATTTTATATCCATCATGATACGAGACATAGTAGTTTTTTTGAAAACCATATTTGGTTATATAGTAGTTATCTTCTTCATGACTTAACAAAGGAATTCTATCAAAATTATTACATGGTCATTGTATAATTCATCTATCAGACTAATTTTTAAATATAGAATTTAGAAACATATCCAACTTGTTTTGGAAAACACTTGAGATTTGGTAAGTTTCATACATCCAACTTCTATCAATTATATAAAAAATGTTTTATTTCATTTAATAAAAAATATAATAATTTTTAATTTAAATTGAAATCATATTTGAGAAATTGATAATTTATGTACTTTATATAAAATGATAAGTGACACATTATTATATATGATAATTACAATATAAAATTAAGCAATTTACTATAAATATAAAATCATGATATTCAATTTTATTATATTAATGGGTTTCTTGAAATGTTTTTGAATATATAATTTTTCATTATAATATAACCAATCAACATCAAAAGGGTTAGTGATATCCATCAAGAATCATCAAACAATCACCATTTTTATATGATATTTTACAAAAAAGACCAACTAATAATAAAAATTTAATTTTTTTGAAAAGGCTAACTCAATTGTATATTGTCACATGAAATTTGTGCATTTCAAATCACTAGTTCACTATCAGTAAACTTGTCAATTTATTAGTCAAGTATAAAACATTTTAATTGATTGATAGATTGGTTTTGTTACATTGAACTTGTTAGTTCAAAGATAAAAATAAAAATTGATGAGTGAGAACATCCCAATAGTTTCAAATTGGGTTGCATATATCAAAAATTAAATGATAGTAATTATATTGAGAAACCCATCACTAAAGGATTCCCATATATAAATTTCTCTAATAATATAATCCTCAAACATACTAAAATTAAATAGATAGTGGTAGTTCAAGTATAAATGAAGATAAATATATTGAGTGAAAAATCATAAAATTAAGAAACTATCATTAAATAGAAGTATGTACAACCCCTATTTCAATATCAAATAAGCCACAAAACATATCCAAAACAATAGTAGATGCCAGAAATAAATTAGAACCATCCTAAAAACATAGACCACCCCACATCATTCATACATTAACCATGATAATCCTCTTCCATGAAAAAATCATAATTCAAATTCTATAAATAGTTACATATATCCAATGTAAATATAATAATAGTAAGGATAAATAGATAAAAAAACATAGAATAAACAATTATTTACTATAGTATATGATTACTAATACTCACCCTTTATTCAATGAATCTGGATTATACTATAATCAAAATAGAGGTTAGTGTTTTATGTTTGGACCAAGTTGGTAGGAATTGTTTTTTGGAAGGTGAAAGATGGTTGTTTAGAAAGAGTTGCCTTTTGTTTTCAAGAAGAAAGAAATAACCTCACTTTTTAATGGTTGGGGATTATATTCACAATTGCATTTAGAAAATAGGATGTAAAATTCAAAAAGAAATCCCATCAGAATGAGTAGATTTATTTGGAAAGAAATATTCATCAGACACATATCATGTCTGAAATGAAAGGAATATCATATTGAGAATGGGAATCAGAGTCTTTATGGATCCAATGAAGATATAATAATGATTTTATATTTGGTAGTTTCTCATAAATCATATGTTTTCTAAGAAACTTGCGATTCAATCCTTATGAACTAAATGGGGAGAAAATGTCATGCCAATAAAAGTGGTATTTGGTAGGAATGAAATAAGTCACTAGAAGAAAGGAATATTAATATAATTTCCAATACAGGTCATACGATGATAATTATGATCCCAAATTTTCTTAAATTCATGATACAATCATAATACGTGAATGATTTTGTGAAAGATAATGTTTTTGAAGAAAAATCATTTTGGTATCTATTCATTAGTGTGAGATCACCATAAGTGGAAATTCTTGAAGGGTGAGAAGGTTACCTAAAAATTTGAGAAGAAAAAGATGACGGTATTTAGTTATAATAATAAGGCAGAAGACATAAATGATTACCTAATGATATTTTTTTATTATCCTATTTAAGAAAGAGATTATATTGCTGAAAATACCAATCCATTAGATCTAGTATGCAACCGATCATATGATAGGTGATTACACCAATCTATCATTAAAATTATTAGTATATTAATGAAATTTAATATAGATGATTAATCAGATACAGAATTTTATTCATTGGGAGTTTTTGAGAATGATGAAAAATAAAATAAGTTGAGTTTTTGGCACTAATACATGGATGAAAGTAAGGGACTCATCAAACTGATGAATATCAACAATTTAGTCAACCATTTTCATCAAGATAAAGTATTTTATACTTTCAATTGGGTCATGGGAAATGAAATCCTGAATTTATATTAATATCATGTGGGTCAAGAGATAAATAAGAATTGTAGTTTTCTGTTTTAGATGGGTCAAGTGTCATTAGATGATATATGGTGCCAACTATTGGATTGGAGGTGACACCGATCTATCAGAAGAAGACATAGAACAACAATCATGTAAAACATAACGTGAATCAATTACTTGGAAATAATATCATTGGTCTGATGGAAAGAAGAAAATGAGATTTGTTTTAAAAGAGAAATAAAGAGTGTTGTCAAAGAGAGATCTTGAAGCTTGTTTCAAGTGGGTGAAATATTGTTTATCAAAGCGATTTTGAAGCTATTATTGATGTGTCTTTGAGGAAGTGAATGAATAATTATAAGTGGAAAATATTTTTATTGTATAGCTTTTCCAAATATTTAGGTCTAACAATTGGTATGGAGTATCATAAAGAGTAGTTTGCTTAATGGTCGTTAGGGTTCACTATAATGAGAATACATTTTATGTTCATATGTTCACATGGTGTGGAGAAACTTAACAAAGAATCTATTATCAAGAATACATTTTATCCCAATTAGAAGTCTTAATTTCTTATTAGAATGTGGGTATATAAAAGTAGAGTGAAAATCATAATCAAACTAAAGAATGATTAGATAGTCTAAATCGATCTGAATTAGTGAAAAGGTTTGTGGAGGACCTAGAAGATTTAAGAAGTGTTAATATGTAATAAATAATTAAAAGATGTTTACAAAATTTAGGGAAATGAGTATTTCAAGAAATTTTTTTATATAGGAAAAATATTTAGAATCCCACTTAAACTACATTTTGATCACCTGTAAATAGCGGAAAGTATATTTTAATTTTTAATACATGTACTGTTCAATATTGAAGAAAGAGAAGGTGTTTCTAGATCGGTCCTCCCTGAGAATATTTATCTGATTGATGAAAGATAAAGTATATCATATTAAATTACCAGACAAGACTGAGTAATCAGACTGGTATTTCTAGACTAAGTAAGAGGTAGTTTAAATTTTTTTTGCAGTTCTCTAGTTGTAGTATTATCAGACCGAGCAATTAGATCGGTGAATTGGAATAGGAATCAGAATGAGTATCATTACTAAGTCTAGATAAGTTCTTACCTATTTTTGGGTAAATAAGTAAAGAATATGTTTAATATTACATTTTTTGAAAGTTGAAAAAAATCATAGTAATATGTTATAAAGAATTTGGTGAATTTTTTTAACATGTTAAGTAAAATTGTATTATATCATTTTGTGCTACTTGAAAAACATTCAATATTTTACTAAACATAGTGACACAAAAGTGTAAGGGAATATAATAATTATATTATCCATACAAAAATATTTTTTCCTAGTTAATTGTGTGGTATTGGATTGTTTCCATGCCATACCAAAGATGTAGCCACTCTTATTGAGTAGTGAAACTTGTAAATTCTTGAGATTCTATGGATGTGTTATTTTTTCATCAGAGAAAACAATATTTAATAAGAAGAGAAAGTTGTTTCTAAAGTAAGTAAATTTAAAAGAAAATTATATCACTTATTCAACCCCTTTTCCCTTAAGCGATACTTTGATCATGGTAGGGAAATTTAGATTAGTATCAGAGTGAAGGTTCCCTTTATTTACTCTTTGCTAATGTTTTTGAAGAAAATGTTTTATAGAGAATCTGGATTGTGTGAAATCTTAGGGGATTATAGTCTATGATGATAAGAACTATCATATTTGAAAAGATAAAATGTTAATATATATTATATCTATTGGGTATTATTTTCTTGAAGCTGAAATAGATAGGTTTGTTTCTCTAACATCTATTTATATGAAGAATCTTGAGAAAGATTTTAGGGAAAAAAATTAATTACTCATGTCACTTTATGAAATTTAGTTTTAAGTGTGAAATGTGTTTCCACCATGAATGTTATATAGGATAAGCTGATGAACATTTATAAAGGATAAAAAAAAGTGAAGAATCCAAAATTACAAATATGGAGATGGAATTATAAATTTCTCAATATGGGTGAGTATGAATCTATTGGTAAGTTATTAAATAGGTTTAATTAAATTTTCAACACTGTCATATGTCTTGGAGAAATGATTTAATATTCTAGGATTGTCGAAAATATATTAAGAATTATTCCCAACATGTTTGATTCCAAAGTTTTTTTATTGAAATATATCAATCCTGCAACTCTATCTCTAGATGATCATTATAGTACTCTAATTACTTATGAATTGAGAAGGGGGTAAGTTATGAAGGGGAAAATAATATTTTATCCTGAAATGTATTTCAAAGAAGTTAGGAAAGGAAATTACAAGAACAATCTTTATGAATAATATTTTTCTATCTCCGAGTCTTAAAAATAATTATGTTAAAAACTGTAATGAATTTTTATCCATGTTTTATAAAAACATGAAAATAGTTATAGGTAAATATAAGGTAAAACATTCAATAAAATTATTTTAATGTGGAGTTGTTAAGAAATTTGTGACAATTTTTCCTTGAATAAGAAAATTATATATTATCGATGAAGATGAAATCGATCCAATAAGATCATGGAAGAAATAGGGTGAAAATAATAAATTTTATTCTAAAGGTAAAGATAAAGAATAATTTAAATACAAAAGGAGAAGTTAGTTATATATTAATGATGATGAAAAAGATATTAAAGATGAATATAAAAAGTCTAATGAGAATTATAGATAAAATACCTCCATTTATATAATGAGAAATTAAGAGTTCAAAAGCAGCAATTTTGAAGAAGAAGAAACACAATTAGAATTTCATTTGAAAGAATATTTGAAAGAGTATATAAGAAATATTGGAAGTCTTGAGAATCAAATAAGGAAGTTGAAAAATGAATGTTCTTAAAAAAACATTCAATAATTTTTTCTTAATGAGAAGGTTATTTTTATTGAATATATTGATAAATTGAATAAATCTATTGAGAAATAAAATATTCAAAATTTGCATCCAGTAGTGAAGTTGAAATCAAAATATAATAATTGAATATTGTTAAGAAAATTTATATATATGAACCGAAGGTTATGAGGTTAAACCGTTATATTCTTAATTTCATTGAAGAATCTAGGAAGGATAAACTTGAGAAGTCTAAAAAAGTTACCTTTAAAGGTTTCAATGAATTTTGAAATTGTTTCTAAGAAGAAGAAAGCTATGAAAGTTATAAATATTTCCAAGATTAGTAAAGTAGATAATTCATAAGTTTTTAAAAATTTTGATTCTCAAAAGGTTCCTATAACATCTGATTTTGATAATGATGAAAATAAAATAAATATGAAATATAAGGATATGATTGAGAAGAGAATGGTTGGTGGTAAAAAATGTTATGACAACAAGGTTGTTTAGAAACATGTTCACAACTCCAAACAATATAGAAGTTATAGAGAAAAACATTATCTCTATGGATACTGCTAGTATTGTGGTGGAATTATACATATGAAAAATATGTTTTGTTTTAATCAATAATATTATTACGATTCCACAAGTTAGAGAATGAAAATATTGAATGGGGAGTCAACCCTAGTAGAGGAATAATTCTAAGAAATGTGTTTAGATGAAACCTAATAAGGTTGGTGTAAAAGATGAAAATAAGTTCCATATCTAGAAACTATTTTTTAATGATATGAACAACCTAGTAATCTTGATAAGGGATGTCATTCCTTGTTATTGACATAACAAAACTTTCTTAACAATTCATAGTATCAAGATGTTAAGATTGATAAAGGGAAATAAATGCTCTTGTTGTATAAACAACTCTCAATGATACGAAAAGAGAAAGAACGTGGAACATGGATAATGTCTGTACATCTAATATAATAGGTGAAATAAAATTTTCAATAAATGTAAAAGAATTCAAGGAAGGAATAATGAAATTTTAAAATGACAAATCTATTAGAATCAAAGGTGTTGGGTCGGCCATCATTTGGGAAGAAAAGTCAACTCCCATGAAATATTGGTTTCTTGATGGGTTGAAACACAACTTTCTAAAGATTTTAAAACATAGATTGAAGGTAATAAAGTCATATTCAGAAAATATGGGTTTTTGTAAAAATAATGGAAGATGGAAAGATAGTTACAAGAGGCCAACATACAAAAAAAACATGTTCCATGTTAGTGAAGTTCAAAAATATTATTACATAAGCATGGTGGAAGAGAATCAATTATAGCATAAAAGTTTGGGACACCTGTGTCAAAGAAACATGAGTAAGTTATCCAAAAGAAACATTTTCCTTGTAATTTATAGTATGTCAATATGAAGAAAATGGTGTTGAAACATTTTATACAAAGTAAATATTACGAATTTCTTGCATAAGAAATTTGTCATTTTTTCAAAAAATCCCCTAGAACCTATTCATTACCATATACATGGGACATTGAAAAAATAATCAACTAATGGGTATAATTACTTAATTACTTTCATCTATGAATTTACTTACATTACATGTGTTATGTATATGGAACATAAGTCATATTTTCTAAAAATGTTTAAATTTTTTTGGTGGAAACAATTGTAGTAATGGGAGTATTTAGTGAAGAAGTTTGGAACAAACAATAGTTGTGAATAAAAAAATAAAAGGCTACCTGAAATGGGTAAAACTATTTTACTTGAATGCGGTCCCTCTCATTACATTTGGAGGAAATCCATGATCGGTACTGTTTATCTTAAAATTTTATGCTTCTATAGGCCAAGTTCATATCAAAATTGATGTTTTCACAAGAAAAGTTCATATATGACTCCATATGAACATATTTATGACAAAACATCATGTTTTAAACACTTAATAGTTTTTGGGAGCCCATGAATCATAAATAGGAATTGTGGAAACCTTGGGAAGTTTGATCACGAAGGTGAAGATGGATTTTTTCTTAGATTTGATATAAATGTAAGAAGATATAAATGTTTTAACAAAGAGAAATGAAGAATAGTTTACTCTATTTATGTGAAAGTTATTTAAAATTATGTGGAAGATAACTAAAGTCATGTAGTTAAGAAATATTAACATGATGAACGAACTTTTGTTAATGATTTTGATTAGGATGAAAGAAATTGTAATCCAAATAAAGAAGAAGAATCATACTCACCAATTTCTAGGGATAGGGATGAATCTCAAGAATCTAATCCTAGGATTAAAAAGTGATTGGATGTTCAAATTTTATTGGTGAACAATATCAAAAGGTTTAAACAATAAAAAAATCAAAAGCTATTATGCATACTTCCTTTTATTCAGAAGTTGAGTTAAAAGATGTGAACGAAGGTTTTGAGCTTTCAGAATGGGTTCAATCTATAAATGAAGAATTAGATCATATTGCAAAAAATTATAATTTTGAACTCATAGCTATTCTTGATAAAAAAATTATTATAGGTACAAATTTGGTGTTCCTAAAAAAGTTAAATGAAGATAGTGAAGTGATAAGAATCAAAGTAATGTTATTATACAATTGTTACTCATAGATTGAAGGAATTGAATTTGATGATAAATTTTCTCTAGTTTCAAGGTTAGAGTCAATAAAAATCCTTATTCCTATTAATTCACAATGAAGTTTCATATTATTTCATACGGATGTGAAATCAATTTTATAGAATGTTGAACTTGATGAGGAAGTTTATATGGAAACAAATTTTATCTTTATTATTGGTAAAGATGAATGTTATGTAGGCATGTTGAATAAATCATATTATAGGATAAAGAGTTATTTGTGGGAATGGTATTCCAAATTTGATAAATAATTAATTAATATTATTTTTAAGAAAGGAAGGTTTTACATTAATCTTTACATAAAATAATGTCAGGAATTTGACCACATTATAATATATTATGTTGATGACATTATCATTTCAGGGAATGATGAATGAATTTGTGAATGATTTTTTGAAGAGATGAATAAGTTTTTTGAGACTTTCATGCTGGGAGAAATGATATATTTTCTTGGGTTACAAGTCAAAAAAAATAAGAAACACATATTTCTTTCTTAGTAAAATTATGCAAAGGAAATTCTCAATAATTTTTTATGGAAAATTCAAAACTAATTTCTAAACCAATTTATGGGGTGGGGGGCAAGTTAAAAAATGATGGGTATGGAAAGGAAGTTGACTCTAAAGAGTTTCATAGTATGACTATATATTTTTTATAATTGAATAAATCAATGCCATAAATTATATATACTTCATCCTTATGTGAAGGATTTTAGAGTTTTCTAAAATAATCATATCAATTTCCTAGAAAATAAATACATAGATATCCGAAAGGCACAACAAATTTTAGAATCAGGAATGACATATCAAGCATTATTGACTTATTTGGGTATTCAGATACTGATTGGGAAATAAATGGTGATTATATAAGATCCACATCCAGTGGAGTTTTATTTTTAATTTTTTTTAATATTTATTAGAATAATAAAAAATATATAACTCTTAGCAAGGGCGAAGTTTAGTTTGTTGTTGGAATTGAAGCCAAAACCCACCTAATGTGGATGAAAACTCATTTATAAGACTTACTTGTTAAAGTAATGTTACCCTTTCTCTTGGGTTATTATAATCAACGTTCCCTAAACCGTAAAATAATCCTTGTATAACATTATAATTCAAAACATATTGACAATAAGTTTCACTTCTTAAAATATCACATTGAAAAGAATGAATTAAAGCTGGAGTATGTTCCTGCATCAGAAGAAGTTGTGAACATATTCACAAAAACATTATAGAAGGATGAATTTATAAAGGTGATGTTGAACATGGGCATGAAACCTCTTTCTCATCTTGGTCTAGGTATGTGTTTTGTTCCCTCTCCCATATAGTCTTTGGATAGTGTTGTCAAGGGGGATAATGTTATGATAAATCTATCCATTGATATGTGCTAAACCTTTTAAGGAATCGTGTATATTGAGGGAGTTGTGGGTATTCGATGAACCCAACATCTAAATGTGTGAACTATTATACAATTTTTTTTTGTAGTGGTTGTATGAAACATTTGTTTATAGGAATGTTGAAGAAGTTAAGAATGATGTGAATAAAATATGATTATATTTCATGAGTCACAAGTTTTCGACATCATGGTTTATCTATCAATAATTCTTATTTTCTACAATTTGTAAGATCACACGGTATTATAATTGTTGATAATTAATACATTTATTAATGTTATTAATTTAATTACATTGGTTGACAAAAGAAATCAAAAGGGGGAGATTGTTGGGACTATGTTGACGTGAAGTTGTTTTCAGAAGGTGAAAGGTGGATATTTTGAAAGTGTTTTATTTTATTATCAAGAAAAATGAAATGAAATCACTTACTAATGGTCAGTGATCATATTCAAAATTTAATTCAAACAATTGGATGGAAAACAATTAATAATGTTTTTTAGAATATGTAGATGTTTTTTATATGGAAATGTTCATGGTATTCTCCTTGGGTTCAGAAGGAGAGGAAGATGTTAATGAGAAAGGAAATCTGAGTCTGCATGGATCTGATGAAAATGTGACTATTGTTTGTAGTTAGGTAAGTTATAATAAATCATAAGTTGTCTGGAAATTTTTTGATAAAAACCTTATGAAAGAGAGAATAAGAACAAGTGTTGCCAATCAGAGTGGTATTTGGTTGTAAATAAAGAAGTCACCATAAGAAATGAATGTTAAAATAAATTCCAATTAATGTAATATGATGCTAAGGACGATATTCAATGTCATAAAATACATGATAAAGTGATGATACAAGCAAGTGTTTGTGGAAGAATAATGTTTGTTAAGACAAATATTTCCTATGTTAGCTCATCAGTGTGAGATCACCAGAAACAAAAAAATTTTAAGGTGGAGAAGGATAGATAAGAATGTGAGATGACAAATATGATAGTTTTTTGTGAAACCGGCAATTCACCAAACATAAATATTCATAGAAAGTTATTTTTTGGTAATCATAATCAAGAATGTGATGATGTTTCTAATGATACTGGTCAATAGAACTCGGTATTCTACCAATCAATGGAGAAGTGATGACATCGATGTATCACTAAAATCATTGAAAGATTTATGACATCAGATATATATATGATTAATTGGAAGAAAAATTACTCACATTGTGAGTTATTTATAATGATAAAAAAGAAAAGAAGTGGAATTTTATGGTACTGATGTTTGGAAAAAAAATTAGAGACTGATAAACCTGATTAATATCAACAATATTGTTAACCATTCTCATCAAGATGAAGCGTGGGATGTTTTAAAATAGGTCAAGAGAAAACAAAGACCCGATTTATTTTCTTATCATGTGGGCAAATAGATAAGGAAGGACTATTTTTTTGTATCTGATGGGTCAAGTGTCATTACACTATATATAGTGACGACTGTCGGACATGAGACGACCCCGATCTATTAGAATAAAAAAAATATTAATAATCTTATACAGCTTGACATCGATAAATTTATTTGACAAATGATAACTAGTCTGAGGAAAAGAAGAAAAATATACTTGATTGAAACAAATGTAAAGAGTGTTGTGAAATAAAGATTTCAAAGCTTGTTTCATGTGTTTTCAAAAGTGTTTTTAAAGAGGTTTTGAAGATGTTGTTGAAGTGTTGCCGAGGAAGTGAAGGAATATTTAGAAGTGGAATATTTTTCAAGGAAAATGTTTTTAAAGAATTATTTCTAATAGTTGATAAAAATCATCATAAAAAGAAGTTTTTTTATCATTTGATATAGTTCATAACAATTAGAATCCATTTATTCTTCATTTTTTCACTTGGTATAGATAAATGTAACAAATAATCTTATATCATACATATGTTTTCATAATAATTATATGTATTTGGTTCTGATTAGTAAGTGGGTAAAAAAATTAGCATCACCATATGTTTTTAATGTAATGAAGATATCAGAGTGACAAACAGAATTAAAGAAAATAATTATTAGAAAGGTTGATGTAAGCTAAAATTTTGAGAAGAATTTAGAATGTTTGAGAATATTTGAGATACTTATGAAGCACTGAAGATTTCAAAGTTTTATTTTTAATGTAAGGAACATTTGTGTTTCAGTAGATTTGGTTAAGTATGAAAACTTTTTGTAATCCAACCTAAACAACATTTAGATAAACTATAAATTGTGGGAAGTTAATTTTACTTTCTAACACCACTACTAGTTACTGGTGATGAAAGATAAGATGGGAGCACTAAAAGATTCTACAGAGTAGGAGTTTCCAGATAGAACCTTCCTAATGATGATTACTTGACTGAAGATGAATAAGGTAGGTCCTATTCAGTTATTAGACCTAATTGAGTAATTAAACTAGAATTTCTAGACTGAGGAAGATGTAATTCATAATTGTTTTAGTGGTATTTAGGAAATTATATTTTCGTACTGAGTAATAAAGCTAGGAAATCAAAGTGGGAATCAGATTTAGTATAATTATGAAGTCCCGAGAAGTTATTACCTTTTGTTCGGTAAGGAAGTGATGAATTTTTTTGAATATTATATTTGTGAAATTTGAAAAACATCATGGTAACTTGTTTTGAAGCATCTGGTGAATGTTTCTTAACATTTTATGAAAAATGTATTACATCATTTCATGATGATTGTAGCACATGTAGTGCTGTATTGAACATAGTGATACATAAGTTTAAGGAAATATTGTGCTTGTTTCATCCACAAAAAAAGTATTATTATTTAGTAGATTGTGTGGTATTAGATTGTTTTTATACCATACCATGTACGTATAAACTCATTTTGAGTATTGAACCTTGTAAATACTTGTCTTTTTTTGGATGTGTGATTGTTTTGTTTTTCAGTAAAGAAATAAATCATTAATAGGAGTTGAAGGATGATTTTAATTTAAGGAAATGAAAAAGAAAAAGTTATCACTGATTTACACCTCCCACTGTCACTGATACATAGATCCTAGATATGAAATTACATTTAATATGTATAAAAAATAAATATTGTTTTTGAAATAATATATGATATTTTTGGAACTAAGAAATTTGATATTGAATAAAAATTTAATGAAAAGACAAACTGATGATGGATTGTCATTGTTGGGTAAGAAAATATAACACACTCATATGGTTCAATTTGGACAAGAGTCAGATATAACGAGGGAAAGTCCATGGATGGAATTTTGGGAAGAATTATATACCAATAGTTTTAAAAAACCATTGGTATAGAAAATTTATACCAACGGTTTACTAAAACCATTAGTATAGCATTAATGTGCTCAGTATGTACCAATGTCTATATATAACGTTTTTTATAGTTATTTACACTATACAAATAGTTTATTGAAACCATTTATTTAAACATCAGTTAAAAAATACTATAAAAATATGTTTTTAAAACCATTGGTATATCCATCATTAAATTATCCTATATAAATAGTTATTGTAAAATGTTGGTATAGAGGGTCCTATACCAATGGTTTCAGCAAACCATTTGTATAGTTATGTTAGTAAAGATTTATTTTCACTAGTTTATCATCTTAAATAGTAAATTATATTAAATTATTTAAATTATTTCATTACTTTTTTAAATATTATTATTCATTTTTATCACTTATTATCATTTTATAACAATTATTTATCTTTTATATTCACAACAGATGTTTAGGCGATGCTTGGTACATAAGTCCAAAATGACTTTTGTTGGTTGAATATGTTCCAAGTTTCCATTATTCCATCATATATTGATTAATAATTATGAAATAATTATCATTTTTATGCATCCAAAAAAAAATTTAAATCCAAACATTAAACATGGTTATGAAAAATGAACTACGTTGCAATCATGTAGATGGTAGGTCATACGTACGCATGAGTAAATTTTTTCATTTTTCAGTGGTCATTAGGGAAAGAAGGTAAGTGTTAGTTTGAATTTTAAAAATGGTGATTATATCATATATATAATATCAATTATATATATTTATATATTATATATATGATGCAGTGATGAAAAACAAATCACATTTCTTCATAGAGATGGAAGTCCACAAGTATGCACAAATGTCGTTACATTTTTAAGTGCATGGAATGGTAATATAGTAAATGATATATTATATTTTTATAATGATAAATACTTCATTAATATTATATATAATTATTAATTACATAATAATATAATTTCTTTTGAAGATAGTGATGGAAAATGAATTACATCTATTCATGAGTTGATAGTCCACCGTACAAAGGAATAATGGTTTTGTTTCTCATTTGATGGAAGAGGAGATGGATATAGGTTATGATATTTACATAAAAATATATCATTATATTGCTGAAAATGGTTTTATTATTTTAAAATGGTTATAGAATATTTTAAGGAGGTGGAATAATAAATAAAATAGAAGTTATCAAATAAAAATGATACCTCTTATTTGGACAACCTCCTTTGCTTATCAACTTAAGACCACATATTTTGGTATTACGACTAAACTAAGACCACTAGATTTAGATTTATGGATTATAAAAAGGTACTTTTTTAAGGATTGGATGAACCAAAATTATTTTTAATTTTGAATAAATGAGAAGAAGTGGTTCTCTTTTCAAGGGAGGGAGGGACACTCTTGGCATTTCTCAAAATATTAAATTAATATAAATTAATTTTCAATTATAAATGGCTTAAAAGTGAGTTATTTATAATATAATATGATTATGGGTCGAAATAATATCATCCATTAATTTTTTAACTAGTATAGATTATATTGTTTAACCTTATAATTTTGTTTTAACCCATCATTAACCCTTTTTAAACATACTAGGAAAACATAAATTTTTACTCTTTGAGGGTCAATATAGTTACATATAAATGAAAAAAGTCTCATAAATGGTCCATGGTTGATATTATATACCATAATCTAACATATTAGTTGATTATATGAATTTTATAAATTTTATATCATTAAATAAATATTATTCCTTATAAAATATTAATAATGTCAATTTTTTGAACAATTCATTAGATTGGCATTAATAATATTAAGATATTAATTATAATATGTAAAAAATATTTTTTTATATATCCAACATTTCATAAACATAAATAAAATTAATTGATCATGTTATTTATGTCAAATTATATTTATTTTAATATTTTTAATATCATTTATTTTATTCTTTCATTAATTAAATAATCACGACATCAGCATTGTTCAAGCACTTATGGTAATTATGTATTCATTGAGAATTAAAATTAAATTAAATTAATTAATACAAATATATTAAATTTTAAAAAACTATTTATAATCAGACATATCTTATGGATTTCACCATATTAAAAATATTACACTTATTAAAAACAAGTGTGTGACTTGTTTGACATTTCTATAAATAAAATACTATAAAGGTCACAATGTCATCAATGTGGCCCCCAAAAGGTTGTTAACTCTACACATAAATGACTATATTTGAAAAATTATCATAAAATAATATTTAGGTATGTTTTTTGGACATTTTATTGTTCTTATGATTTTATTTATTTTTTTATTAACTTAAATTACCTGATTTATCCTTTATGGTGGAAACCAAAATTACTATGTTTATTATTCATATTGTCCATAAATAAAAGTTAACTATTTAATAAATTTTAACCCAATTATTCCTTATATATAATTAGTTCCAAAAAATTAAAATCATATAAGTCTTATAATTTAATTGGAAATTACAATGGATAAACACAATGTAAAACATTTTTTTGAAATAAATTACCTTCTTAAATATAAATTTTTTTATACTAAATTAAAATATAAAATATATTTTTTAAAAATAAATGAATTATTTTAAATAAAAAATGTCTAATTAAAATTTAAAACTAATATAAATCATAATTTACATTGTTAATAGTTTCAAATAAAATATAATTTTCAATCAAATTCCATATTTTTCACCATTGCTGGAAAAATATTTTTTTAGAAAATTATGAAAAATTCATCCTATGATAATTTTTTCCTGATGAATTTAAAAATAAAATTTATATTATTAAATAAATTTTCTAGAACATATTGAATTTATATTATTAACTTATAAAAATCATGAAAACACATTTTGGAAGTAAAATATTTTTGAAGAATTAAATGAATTTACTAAATATTAATGTAATTATTTAAAAAAAATTATTAATACATGTTATATCATTATGACAATTATATGATTCTTAATTAAATTAATACTATTCATTCTATTCTATTTCATGGCTATGTTATAGTGGTCACATTTAAATAACAATAATTTGGTATTCTTTTAAGATCAGTGTTGCATATATTTTATGCCATCTAACATAGTATTTACTTCCAAAATCTCATAATATTATATATGTTCATGATATTCAAGTGTGATAAAAATTATTACATATACAAGAATAATTTTGAATATACACTTACTGATTTATTTTAAACCACCTACCTAAAAAAACAGTGATAACAAAGAAAATCCTTAATAAATGAGGTACATTTTGGTTCCTCCTTCCTTAAAACTAAGGACCTTGAACACTGGTATTTGATAGATATTTATTATATTTTGAAAATAATTATCATGTATTTTCTCTAGAAAGGGTTTTTATCACCACAGATCGATCCCTATAAGGCAATGATTGAGTCTGATGAAAATGGGCTTCAGAAGACTTTGAAAGGCAATATAAGGAAGCTAGGGTTTGAATGAAAGATAGAGGAATGAATTAAATTTTGAGGGTTTGGGTATTTATAAAAACCCTAAAAAAACTTCACTATAATGTATCCCCTAGGACCGATCTATAGAATCACCAAACACATGATAAACTGGGACGAAGTATGAGGGACCACGATGCGACCACCCAAATTAAACAACATATGAGATCCATGGATAAATCCACATAATAGATCCTGTTTAATCATGGAGGAGATTCTTCATATCCTAAACCACCATGTTTTAAAATTCAATAATATAATGTAGAGAGTACACCACAACCTGAATTCAAGAAGTAGGGGAGATGAATTTTATAGAACTAACCAAATTCCACCCCATGACCCTTACATCGCTACCAATCAATGTCTTATGCTGCAACATCTCCCCATAACATAGATACCCAGACTGGTTATTTCATAGCCTACCACCACAACATATCCATTCCAAAAAAATTTAGTGGTTGTGAAATCATCCCTTAATCCTTCTTATACTCTAGCAATCCACACTACACAACATAATCTATGCTTATGGAATAGATGATTTGTTAAACCGAGATTTCATCTCTACTCCAACCTATTTCCTCCCAAAAGACCTTGTAACCTTCTATAATAACCCCATCTAGACTAAGGCTCAAAAAAAAATGCTCAACCAAAAACAATAGGCTCAAAGAAGTTTACTAAAAATTTAAAGTGGGATATACCTTTAAATAATGGGATATTTAAATAAAGGCATGTATGGTCAACCATTATTTCACAGAATGAGTATTAATTTTGTTATAAATTATTTTTCTAGAATTTATGTTCTTATAAAACAATAATATACAAAGGATTTTAGATGCATTGAATTTTTTTGTAAAATTTTTCCTTAAGGATTTTGTGGCTTTAGAGAAAGTGGGAGATTATAGGATGTATGTGTTAAAAACAATGACATGATTGTAGTTAGAATAGAGTGGTTTCTGACCTATATTGGTTCTTGATACTACATCATGTCTTTCATATAGAATGATATAGGATATCATTTTTGAGAATAACTTATTAGGATTATCAATCTCATTATCCTTATTAGAACATCATCAGATGTTGTGTAGATATGTTATTAATTGCTAAAAGAGATTTACAATTACTTAATTAATGACATGAATTTTATAAGACTTTTAACATTGAATGCCAAAGATTTTTCTTTTTCAAAACATTTAAAAAATCCTTAAATTTATAATATTTGTTTATTCAATAATGTAAGACAATAAATTATAGTTCATGTCACGACCCGACCCTACCCGGGCTCAAACCGCTACTACCCCAAGCCCACCTCCATAGGCCAGGGGCTGGCGACCAACCCCGAAGGCACAATAACTCGGGGAGGCCTTCGCCTAAGTACCTGTACACACACATGCAGCACACTCAATGTAACAGTGCAGAGTAAAAGGGAAGACAAGTAAAGAAAAGGGCAACTGCTATATATAACCACAAGAGTGAATCGACCTCTAAACAGTACAAGTAAAGTGCTGAAAAGGAAAAAGGGAAAAAACATGCGCCCAATTAGAAAATGTGCCACAAACCGGCAACAGGTAAACAAAAGAAACAGCTGATAGGTCCCCCACCTATAACCCGACTATGACCACCTCACGCAGTCCAAGATCTGGAACTCCTATGCTCCACTGACGTCAAGCTCCACCTGTCTGTCATCTGCAAGGGCACACCAAGTGCGGGGAAAGCCCAAGCAGCGGTGCGTATAAAAATACTCAGTAGGATACCCCGAAGGCTCGAGGGAGCAACAAAAGGAGGTACCAAAGGGTGAGCAGTAGAGAGAACAGGAAAAGTAAAGGGGTACAACAGAGAGTACAGTAGAATACCAATAGAGAGTCCAGCTCAACCCAACAAAAGAAAGGAAGGTAGACTCGTCTAGACACAAGGAGCTGGAAACAGTGAGAAGATGAACTTCTCGTCGAGTCTTTTCTACCTATAGTAGGAGAGTAGACTCGTCCAACCACGGGAAGTTTGACACAGAAATCACATGGCATACCCCGCGCGTCTTCACCTTTCCTGGAAGGAGAGTAACCAAACCCAAGAAGTGTGTACCGGAAACAAGGTATATACATATCCCTTTGCACAATCAAGAAGCCCGAACATCGTCCTAAGGGGATCTCCGTCCCGTAGCTCAGCCAAAGAAAAGATTCACCTACAGTCCCATAAGTAAAACCATTGATGCCCAGCATCACGCATGTCTGCCCAAAACCGCAATCCAAGGGGCTCAATCACCACACCTCGACACTATCCGCTTTGGGCGGCACTGAATCGCCCGCACGGTTTTAGATTGCATCACAAGAACGCGTCTCGGTGGGTAAAGTGACCCTTGTAATTGAGAGTTCTAGGGAAAGTTAAACCACAACTCGTCACTACCCTACAGTCAAGAGGTCTCCTCAAAGTCAAGGTCGTCACAACATTGACCCATAACCAGGGGTCCCGCTCGGGTAATCACAGAGGAAAGCCACAGGCTAGCCTAGTATAAAGGATTGAGCCAGGAATGCCAACTGGTGTCCCACTGCCCAGCCCTGCTGGAGGGTAATTCATAACCAGATATCGGGTGACCCACTGCCCAGCCCCGTTGGAGGGTAAACCCTAACACATCATCCGAAGACCCACTTCCTAGTCCGACTGGAGGGTAAACCATATTAAGATACTAGGTGACCCACTGCCCAGCCCTGTTCGAGGGTAAACCATAACACATCATCCGGTGACCCACTTCCCAGCCCCGCTGGATGGAAGACCTTAATACATAATTAGGCGACCCACTGCCCAGCCCCGCTGGAGGGTAGACCTGGCATAAATCGACAGGCGACCCATTGACCAGCCTTGCTGGAGGGTAGACCTGGAACTAGACGACGGGCGACCCACTACCCAGCCCTTCTGGCGGGTATACCCTAAGAGGTCATCGGGTGACCCACTACCCAGTCTCTGCTAGAGGGTAGATCCTAAGTGTGTCGGGTGACCCACTGGCCAGTCTCTGCTGGAGGGTAGACCCTAAAAGTGTCGGGTGACCCACTGCCCAGTCTCTACTGGAGGGTAGACCCTAGAAGCCGATGAGTAACCCACTGCCCAGCCCCGCTGGAGGGTAAAACTCAGAACATCTCTGGCCTCATCCACTTGAGTGTACAACACTGGCCAACCAGACACGGAGTGGGTATCGTGCAACCACCCAACTCCAGAACAACTCATCCAAAAGAAGTTCTACGCCTGTCCCATCACAGGGTGCCACTAGCACCGCTACTGACCGATCCATCGTGAACAAAACCAGGGGGAGACCACTCAACCCTACTGGTCAACAAACACACAGAAGGACCCTCTACATCGTGAGAGGTCGAAGTACGTAAGGCAGAACACAGTACCCACAATGGGCCCACACGACGTGTGGCCCCAATTCAACCCCAACCAAGCGCACGAACGTCTCAGGTACAAACCACACACACCTCCAAGCACTCTCATATACTCCTAGAGTATACCACATCTCCAGCCCAAGGGCTATCATGCACACCGAACCCAACGTCAATGCGAAGGCATGAGGTAACATTTCCAACTTTCTGCCTCAACGACTGGGGAATGGAAAACCACATCTATCCTAGCCTTACTTCACTCACATGGGAGTGCGCGCGATCACATGCCAAAGGTCTGCTAAAAACACGGTAGAATGACCGCCACCAGGGCACCTCCACATTTCCACATTTAACAAGATCATGCAAGAGGCTCCGCACAACCAAACGGATCACACAGTTGTAATCCTCACGGAAAAACACGCAAGTTCGACTACTTACTCACCTCTAACAGATACCTAATGGAAAAGTCACCAACACTACCTCACGCCCGAACGACGTCCCGTGATACCGAGCCTCGGCCCCAAAAATAGTCGGGTGCATCGCACCATTGTTATCCCCTCGGGAAAACACGTCAAAAGCACTACTCACTTGTGTGCAATGGATATCCGGAGAAAAAGATGTGTTTCGGTGCACCGCACACGAGTGGTGCCACGTGGGACTCGCATCCCGGTCCCGAAACTCAACGAATGGATCGCACCGTTGCGACCCTCTTGAAAAAGTACACAAGATGGACTATTCACTTGTCCAAAACGGTCGCCCGGTGATTAAGATGGAAAATCACCGTCGATGCCCATACGACCCTCGTGGGCCCCACACCATCATGAAGAATTACAGCGGGCAGATTACACCAATGTGATGCCCTCAGAAAAACACCCAACATCGACTGCTCGCACGCCCCGAACGGACGTCCGGTGAAAAAGTCGCTAAAAGTTGCACACAGCTCAAAAGACGGGCTGTGGGGCCCAGGCCTCAAATCCGACATCAATGCCCGGAACTACCCTAGAAACCTCTTCCTCAACGCCAGGGTTCCAACGCCACTGACGACGCTTAAAACGGACGTCAGATGCGTCCGCACCGTCCAAAACAAGAATCTCGGGAAAAAGGCTAGTCCACTTAAAGACACGTCGCGCCTCCGCGGCCCCTCGTTTCGGGAATTAAAAATTTCTGAATCCATCTCAAAACATTCCCCTCGACGCAAGGTCTACGCTTTCGCTGACGGAGCGCAAAACAGACGCCCGTAGAGAAAGCTACGGGCGTCAGAAATGCCAAGGGGGAAACTCCCTTGGGCCGGACCGGCCCGGTCCGGCCGGTCCGCCCACAGCCGGCCCGCCGCCCGGCCCCGGGTCCGGTTCGGTCCGCCGCGGCCAGCTGGCCACGGCCTGTCGTCACCGACCGACATTGATAGCCGGTCCGTTTTTCCTCCACAACGACCCGCGTTACGCGGGTCACGGTCGCCACACGCGGAGTCGCGCACCCCGCGGCCCCTCCTCCCCTTCGCGCTACACCGGCGCCGCCTGAGAGCCCGCTTGAAGCCGCCGTCCGCAGCCGCCTCCGTCGCGCTGCCCCCGCTGCCGAGACGTGCCCACCATCGCCGCCTGGAGCCGGAGCTCGCCTCCGCCAGCCGCCTGAAGCCGGGACCACCACCGGGATGCCGTGCCGCCGCGCTGGTTCGCCAGATCGCCGCGATACCTCGTCGGAATGCCCAATAACCACCGGAAAACAGGCTTAAACCCGCAATCTTCGGCGGATGATTGCGGGGTCCCTGAAACTCAGATTTACCAACCGAAACAAGCGATGGAAAGAGGAAAAACTCTAATACAGATTTATGTGGTTTTTTCGAAAATCAAACAACAATTCGAATGTAAAATTTAGGTTCAAAGGAGGTGCGGGAAAGAAAACACAACAAGATCCTACCTCGTGGGCGTTGCCCGGAGCTTCGCCGCAGAACCGCCACCTTTCCGGAGCTGCCTCGCCGGAACCCTCACCGGAGGTGGAGGAGGAGAGGTAGAGGAGTTTTTCCAGGGGGTTCAAGGGAGAAGGGGGAGGGGAGGGGGAGGGTTTAAATAAATTAATTAATTTTTTAATTAATTTAAAACCCCCGAAAAGACCCGCATCTGAAACCCCCGATGGGGTTGAGGTTAAGCCTCCCCTAGGGTAAACACCACCTCCCGAGCACAACGGCGGTCTCAGAATTTTAATCTGAGACCCCATTCAAAAGTTATAAAATTTAACGTCCGAAGTCACTAAATTACGAAAACGCCCCTGGAGCCATTTTTCACAAACGGTCCGCGCCCGCGAAACATGTACCCCTCCTAGGGTAAACGGCTCTCTCCGAACTCAACGGTGCCCTCGATTTCCCAATCCGATCCACCGTTTAAGAGATACATGAGTTTCAACATTAAATGAATTAATTAATTAATTAATTTATCCGTTTGACGTTCCGAAAGCGAGCGAGGGGTACAAACGTCCCGCACCGACATACTTTATGTTGTTCCTAGAGTAAAAACCTCATTCCGGACCCATTAGTACACTAGGATCTCTGATCCAGAACTCCATTTGGGGGTTATCTCATTTGTTTATCATTTCCAGTGTGAACGCACTGAAAATTTAACTCCGGCCACTCCAGGGCTCGGAATCGAACTCCGTCTGAAGGCACTGCTCTGGAATATCATCAAGAATATTCCAAAGCCTTTCGTATCAAAAAACGGGTTCTTACATCATTCCATCCTTCAAGATTTTCGTTCTCGAAAAGCAAAACCAGGGAACAACACAGGGTACTAAGCCCACACCTGGCTTTCCCATACCCAGAAGAACCCACACACAGCTCTGCATCACCGCACACAGACCAAAGGATTTATCTGTTTATGCTAGGTCGGCCCTTGCTGACGTCGTGCACCCTCTCTAGACATTGGGGTTAGGGAAAGGTGGTATGGTACCTCGCCATCCCTTTGCACGGTCTCAAATGGTCCGAAGGCCCTCGGGGGTAGCTCACCTCCCCGGTCAAACCTCTACGTCGCACGCCGCGACTGGAATCACCGCCCATACCTAAAACAAGGCGCGATGATTCGCTCCTTCAGAATATCCATATGGTCAAACACCCAAGGATATCTGTTCATATGAGATTCCACAGTCGATGCTCTCTTACATGCTCAAAAGGCGAAGGAGTCAACACCATCGACTAAAGAAAAAGGGATCACACCTTTTAATTTACCAACACAGGGTTACACCGACGCCTCGTGCCACCCTGGTAACAACTCAAACAAGGATTCGGGAGAAAATAATTTTACACACAGAGCCTAACAATTCTACTGCAAGAAGTGGAAGAGTCGTAAGGGGTACCTCTCACCATCCCGTGCTCTGCAGAATCGTAGACATCCAAAGCTCACGGCTACCCGCGGTCCCAACCGTCAGCTCCCGGAGCCTGATGTGGACCGCCTAGTGGTGATGGAGAGATCTCGTAATGTCTTCCCCCACTACCAACTCCTCCCGCTCCTCTACTAGCACCACCTCTCTGGCCACTACTCCGATCACGGCGCTGCCTCTGCCGTGGTGGTGCGCCTGCTGCCTGCCCGAAGCTCTCAGCAATTCGGGTCAGGAAGTCTCATGCCAAGTGACCTCGCCCATCACAAGCATAGCACCGACGCTCTATGGGCTGCCTTGGTGTCCTCCGTCTCCACTATGGTGTACAACCACATCCCAGGATCCACTCACGGAAGGGCATCCTCGGTTGAGGCCCTGTGCCTTTTCACCACAGTGGTATATGACCACGTCTCCGGAAACGGCATTGGGAAGGCCACCTGCATCGAGGTCTTGTCCTCTAGCACCTGCTAACTATGGAAGACGTATCGGCTCTGTTACGCCCACTGCCACGACCAACCGCAAAACATGACAGGAATCCCCCTGTCACCAGCGCCTGCTCTAGCACCCCAGCATATGTGGAAATTTCCATTGGTACTATGACAAAATGAATCTCTCGGTGGAGACCATGCTCTAACTTCTGCGCTCGGAGGTTGTCGTCATGGACCAAGTCTGGGTAAAAGCGTGCACGGTCTGCAAAACTAGTCGCGTACTCGGCCACCGTCATCCCTCCCGGCTAAAACTGCAGGAGCTCCTGAATCCGAACAGAGCGCAAGCAGGAGGGGAACAACTCCTCACAGAGCAAAAACTGAAAGTCTCCCCATGAAAGCGACGACTCATCAAGAAACTGAGTCACCAAACTCCACCAACGACAAGCTGATCCACAGAAAAGGGGTGGCTACCAAACCCACTCTCTGATCTGTCGGCGTCTGCACAAGCCTGAAGAGACTAACCATGGTCTCTAGCCAACCCTCTGCTGCCTCAGGGTCTGTCTCACCATAGAACCTCTGTGGTATCTGCCGCTGGAACTCATGGAGCGCGCTCAACCTGTGCTCAAGCTTAGCCTGCTCTGCTGAAACGGTCTTCCACTCAACAGGTGGGGGTGCTGCTACCGGCCCACCCGGAGAAAGGGGCTCACATGATGGGTTCTATACTATGGCCTCGTAGCTCACAGGGTCATCGTCATGAACCAAAGATGGTATCCTGACTGGCTGTATTTACGGAGACATCCTGAATATTATCAAGGAGTGCCATGGCCAGATGAGCATATATGTATATACCACTAACCACGATGGGGAGCTGACTCAAGAAGGACCGTCAAAGTCTCAATCCAATATGATGCACAAAAGAATTTCCCTGCAACAAGTGTCTCAGCATGCCGAGTCGACAAGCGGGTTATCAAGGTCCTGGTGAATGGATACGTCGGCCGCTGCACCATCACTGGACTCCCTGGCCTGAGAGCCACTCTCGAGACACGTTAACACTGTTGCCCGAAATCCAAACCAATTCCCATTTTAGGGACGTCCGCACAACGTCCCAAGGAACGAACCACCTTTGATACCACTTTGTCACGGCTCAACCCTACCCCGGCTCGAGCCGCAACTACCCTAAGCCCGCCTCCATAGGCCAGGGGCTGGAGACCAGCGTCGGAGGCACAATAACTCGGGGAGGCCTTTGCCTAAGTACCTGTACACACACACGCAGCACACTCAATGCAACAGTGCAATGTAAAAGGGAAGACATGTAAAGAAAATGGAAACTGCTATATATAACCACAAGATTGCATCAACCTCTAAAGAGTACAAGTAAAGTGATGAAAAGGAAAACGGGAAAAAACATGCACCCAACCAGAAAAGGTGCCACAACCCAGAAATAGGTAAACAAAAGATACAGCTGATAGGTCCCCCAGCTGGAACCCGACTATGACCACCGCACGCGGTCCAAGCTCCCGAACTCCTATGCTCCACTGAAGTCACACTCCACCTGTCCGTCGTCTACAAGGGCACACCAAGTGCAGGCAAATCCCAAGTAGGGGTGAGTATAAAAATACTCATTAGAATACCCCGAAGTCTCAAGGGAGCAACAAAAGGAGGTACCGAAGGGTGAGGAGTAGAGAGAACAGGAAAAGTAATGGGGAAAACAGAGAGTACAAAAGAATACCATTAGAGATTCCAGCTCAACCCAAAAAAAGAAAAGAAGGTATACTCATCCAGACACAAGGAGCTCGAAATGGTGAGAAGATGAACTTCGGGTCGAGTCTTCGCTACCTATAGCAGGAGAGTAGACTCATCCAACCACGAGAAGCTAGACACGGAAAGCACGTGGCATACCCCGCACGTCTTCACCTCTCCTGGAAGGAGAGTAACCAAACCCAACAAGTGGGTACCAGAAACAAGCTATATATATATATCCCTTTGCTCAATCAAGAAGCCCGGACATCGTCGTAAGGGGATCTCCGTCCCGTAGCTCAGCCAAAGAAAAGAGTCGCCTACAGTCCCAGAAGTAAAACCATCGATGCCAGGCATCACACACGTCTGCCCCAAACCGAAAGCCAAGGGGCTTAATCACCACACCTAGACACTATCCGCTTTGGGAGGCACTGACTCACTAGCACAGTTTTAGATCGCATCACAAGAATGCGTCTCAGTGGGGAAAGTTCCCCTCGTTCTTGAGAGTTCTAGGGAAAGTCAAACCACACCTCATCACTACCCTGCAGTCAAGAGGTCTCCTCAAAGTCAAGGTCATCACATCACTGACCCGTAACCAGGGGTCCTGCTCCAGTAATCACGGAGGAAAACCATAGGCTAGCCTAGTAGAAAAGACTGAGCCTAGAATGCCAACAGGTGTCCCACTTCCCAGCCCTGCTGGAGGGTAATTCATAACTAGATATCGGGTGACCCACTACCCAGCCCCGCTGGAGGGCAAACCCTAACACATCATCTGGAAACCCACTCCCCATCCCCACTAGAGGGTAAACCATATTAAGATACTGGGTGACCCACCGCCCAGCCCTGCTGGAGGGTAAACCATAACACATCATCTGACGACCCACTGCCCAGCCCCGCTAGAGGGTAGACCTTAATACATCATCAGGCGACCCACTGCCCAGCCCCGCTGGAGGGTAGACCTGGCATAAATCGACAGGCAACCCATTACCCAGCCTTGCTAGAGGGTAGACCTGGAACTATATGATGGGAGACCCACTGCCCAACCCTACTGGAAGGTAGACCCTAAGAGGTCATCGGGTGACCCACTGCCTAGTCTCTGCTAGAGGGTAGACCCTAAGTGCATCGGGTGACCCACTGCCCAGTCTCTGCTGGAGGGTAGACCCTAAAATTGTTGGGTGACCCACTACCCAGTCTCTACTGGAGGGTAGACCCTAGAATCCGATGAGTAACCCACTGCCTAGCCCCTCTAGATGGTAAAACTCAGAACTGCTCTGGCCACATCCACTGGAGGGTACAACACTGGCCAACCAAACATGGAGTGGGTATCGTGCAGCCACCAAACTCCAGAACAACTCATCCAAAAGAAGTTCTGCGCCTGTCCCGTCATAGGGTGCCACTAGCACCGCTACTGACTGATCCATCGAGAACGAAAACAGGGGGAGACCACTCAACCCTGCTTGTCAACAAACACACAGAAGGACCCTCTAAGTCGCGAGAGGTTGAAGTACATAAGGCAGAACACGGCACGCACATGGGACCCACACGACGTGTGGCCCCAAGTCAACCCCAACCAAGTGCACGAATGTCTCAGGTACAAACCACACGTACCTCCAAGAACTCTCATATACTCCCAAAGTAAACCACGTCTCCAGCCCAAGGGCTATTGTGCACATGACACCCAATATCAACGTGAAGGCGTGACATAACATTTCCAACTTGCCGCCTCAACTACTGGGGAACAGACAACCACATATATTCCAGCCTTACTTCACTCACAAGGGAGTGCACACGATCACACGCCAAAGGTCCGCTACAAACACGGTCGAAGGACAGCCACCGGGGCACCTCCACATTTCCACATTTAACAAGATTGTGCAAGAGGCTCCACACAACCAAACGGATCGCACCGTTGTAATCCTCGTGGAAAAACACGTGATATCGACTACTTACTTGCCTCGAACGGATACCTGACGGAAAAGTCACCAACACCTCCTCACGCCCGAACGGCGTCCCATGATCCCAAGCCTCGGCCCCGAAAACAGTCGGGCGTATCGCACTATTGCAATCCCCTCGGGAAAACACGTCAAAAGCACTACTCACTTGAGTGCAACAAATATCCAAAAAAAAATATGTGTTCCGGCGCACCGCGCATGAGTGGCGCCACGTGGGACCCGAATCCCGGTCCCGAAACTCAACGAACGGATCGTACCATTGCGACCCTCTTGAAAAAGTGCACAAGATGGACTATTCACTTGTCCAAAATGGTCACCCGGTGATTAAGATGGAAAATCACTGTCGACGCCCATACGACCCTCGTGGGCCCCACACCATCGTGTAGAATTACAACGGGCGGATTGCACCAATGCGATGCCCTCGAAAAACTACCCAACATCGACAGCTCGCACGCCCCTAACAGACGTCCAGTGAAAAAGTGGCTAAAAGTTGCACACAGCTCAAAAGACGGGCCATGGGGCCCATGCCACAACTCCGAATTCAATGCTCGGAACCACCCTGGAAACCTCTGCCTCAACGCCAGGGTTCCAACACCACTGACGACGCTTAAAACGGATGTCGGGCGCGTCCGCGTCGTGAAAAACAAGAATCTCGAGAAAAACGTTTGTCCACTTAAAGACACGTCGCGACTCCGCGGCCCCTCGTTTCGGGAATTAAAAATTCGCGAAACCATCTCAAAACATTCCCCTCGATTCAAGGTCCATGCTACCGCTGACGGCGTGCAAAACGGACGCCCGTAGTGAAAGCTACGTGCGTCGGAAATACCAAAGGGGAAACTCCCTTGGGCCGGACCGGCCTAGTCCGGCCGGTCCGCCCACAGCCAGCCCCCGGCCCGGCCGCGGGTCCGGTTCAGTCCGCCATGGCCTGCTGGCCGTGGCCCGTCGCCACTGACTGGCCTTGATGGTCGGTCCGTTTTTCCTCCACGGCGACCCGTGTTACGTGGGTCGCGGTCGCCGCACGCGGGGTCGCGCACCCCGCGGCCACTCCTCCCCTTCGCGCTACGCCGGCGCCACCCGAGAGCCCGCCTGAAGCCGCCATCCGTAGCCGCCTCCGCCGCACTGCCCCACTTCCGAGACACGCCCATCAACACCTCCTGGAGCCAGAGCTCGCCGCCGCCAGCCTCCTGAAGTCGGGACCACCACCGGGATGCCGCGCCGCCACGCTAGTTCGCCGGACCGCCGTGATACCTCGCCAGAACGCCCAAAAACCACAGGAAAACAGCCTTAAACCCGCAATCTTTGGTGGATGATTGCGGGGTCCCCGAAACTCGGATTTACCAACCGAAATAATATATAGAAAGAGGAAAAACTCTAATACACATTTATGTGGTTTGTTCGAAAATCCAACAACAATTCGAACTTAAAATTTAGGTTCAAAGGAGGTGCGGGAAAGAAAACGCAACAAGATCCTACCTCATGGGCGTTGCCTGGAGCTTCGCCGCCGAACTGCCACCTTGCCGGATCTGCCTCGCCGGAACCCTCACCGGAGGTGGAGGAGGAGAGGGAGAGGAGTTTTTCCAGTGGGTTCAAGGGAGAAGGGGGAGGGGGAGGGTTTAAATAAATTAATTAATGTTTTAATTAATTTAAAACCCCCGAAAAGACCCGCATCCGAAACCCCCGACAGGGTTGAGGTTAAGACTCCCCTAGGGTAAACAACACCTCCCGAGCACAATGGCAGTCTCAGAATTTTAATCCGAGACCCCATTCAAATGTTATAAAATTTAACGTCCGGAGTCGCAAAATTATGAAAACACCCCTGAAGCCATTTTTCACAAACGGCCCGCGCCTACGAAACTTATACCCCTCCTAGGGTAAACGGCACGCTCCGAACTCAATGGTGCCCTCGGTTTCCCAATCCGATCCACCGTTTAATAGATACTTGAGTTTCAACATTAAACGAATAAATTAATTAATTAATTTATCTGTTTAACGTTCCGAAAGTGAGTGAGGGGTCCAAACGTCCCGCACTGACATAATTTATGTCGTTCCTAGAGTAAAAACCCAATTTCGGACCCATCCGTACACTCAGATCTCTGATTCGGAACTCCATTTGGGGGTTATCTCATTTGTTTAGCATTTCCAATCTGAACGCACTGAAAATTTAACTCTGGCCACTCCCGGTCTCAGAATCGCATGCCTTCTGAAGGCACTGCTCTAGAATATCATCAAGAATATTCCAAAGTCTTTCGTAGCAAAAACCGGGTTCTTACAGTTCAAAAACATCATTCGATCAAACTAATGTTTATTGTAACATAGACGAAACATTATATATTTTTATTCTCTTAATATTGTTCTATGGATAAGTTACTAGCGCACCTTCATGGAGAAGATTTTCTACTTAAGATTTTATTTATTATAGTGGTTGGTTTATACCTTTAAAGTAAGTAAGTCAATAGTTTCTTTTTTAAGGGGACTCGATCAAACTCACTATCGAGGATGATCAAATCATATATAGTGAGGTATGACACTTTTAATTTTTTTTCATTTTATATTTTCATTTCCTACTATGACTAGTCTTGTGTGATAGTTATTTCCTTTATTATACTATATTTTGGTATTAATATGTCCTAAAAACATTTACTATGTTCTAAAATAAAAAACTAACAAGATATATACCCAAAATTACCCATTATTAGACCTTTTTATTTGAATGAATATCCCATTATCTCTTGAGAGGGTATATAATAACATCTAACCCGTATGTTACAACAGTCTAATTTTTATTTTAATTTAATTAATAAATCCATACCAATTATAAAGCCATATATTTTTATATCAAGAACTAAAAATACCCATTATATTTCATCTTTTTCTATATTAATTCATATAGTTAGAGACTTAAATCCTTTATAATTTCAATCATCAAGTATAGTATCTCTTTACTTTGCATATTAAATAAACTCTATGTGAATACATAATTGATCAATTAGTTATGAAAACATAAATGAATAAAATTATTCAGTGTCAAACAATGTAAAAATAGTCTTGGAGGTTATGAGAATGGTACCTATCACTATAGAGGTATATGCATCTATATGAACCTCCTCTGATGCCTTCTTAATAATGTTGTTCTGATATACCAACCTATTTCCTTAAAAAGGACTCCCCAGTCATCCATGAGTCTCCAATTCAAATTTATTTAGTGAATAATTCTAGAAATTTTATAACTAAAATTGTGTTGATATTCAAATATAACTCATCTGTGATAACTAGAAATAAAATCCCTTCAAAGAACCAACCTTTCAAAACTAGAAACAAATGTAAGGAAAATTCAGAAATTTTAACTTGTAATATACCACTTTATTATATTATAACCACTATAGTGACCAATTTCCTTAATAAGCATGAGAACATACCGAGGGTTAATTCTCTTTGATGTCCTTCTATTTCCTCTTTTGACTAATGAATTAATTTATTCCTCTACATGGATAGGAATGAAAACAATACTCTACCATAAGTTTTCTATATTTTACTTTATTCCATCCTTCATAATAACCACCACTCTATAATTAGTTCATGTTAATAAAATAATACTATTTCGATCCTTTGATTTCATATTCATCTCAAAACTACCATTCATATGCTTCTCATTTACCACCAAATATTTAACATATTACAATAGTTTAAATATTTTTAATTACACCATAAGAAAAATATTAACATGATCCAAATATATGAACTCTTAATATCTTCTAAATATTAACTATTTCATGGTGTGTTAATCATTGATGATTTTTGAACACTCTTCTAGTAATGTTTTTATCCCACCCTACTACCTTAGATTATTCCCATAACTTCCAAGATGATATCCATAATAGAGAAAATTAAATAACAAACTTTATGGTATTATATGTAAATATAAACAATAATATATGAAAAATATTTTCAACCTCCTTTGGTATATCCATATTTGAATCACTACTAATAACCTTGATAGAATAAAAAAATAGCTCACTAGCTGATAATACATTTGAGAATTCTCCCCTTCACCTATACCACATCCATATAGAACCCATCCAGGAGGAATGATTCTATATCACACAAAATATCTCATTCAAAATTGTATGTCAGAGTAGGGTAAAATAGGGGGGTTAATTTCACTCTTAAAAATCAAAGTATATAACAAAAACCATAAAGACTAAAAACCTATCTTTAAAAGATTAAGGATATTTAAAACATTTTGAAGATATAAATAGATAAATAAAAGTTTAGGTGTAAGGATAAAATTATATAGGTTAATACAATTGGATGAATAAATTATGTGTTTTTCTAAAATAAAACAATAAAATGTATTGATGGATTACAAAAATGACTAATTGAATGAATAAAAGTGATAAATAAAAAAATTTGGAATTTAAATAAGGCACACAATTTTATAATGATTTTTAGAAATAGAACTGTAATATCCCCTGGGTGTACATCCCCCATTTTTTGAGAATTTAATTTATTAGCCACTTATATTTAATTGTATCCAAGATACCAAAACACTATTTCTTTTTAGGATATAGTAAGAAACTTGAATTAAAATTGATAGTATATTTTTAAATGGTATAACTATAATCCTCATAGAGAATAATACATTAACTTTTCAAGAGTATGGATAGTAAAACTGAGTCCTTCACCTTGAAGGTAGTGAGAACCATTAATAGAAAAAAGAATAAGATAGATAAGATTTATTAGAAGTAATCATGTTTTAGTACAGTCTCTATTCTGTCAAAAAAATATGAAGAAAAATTAGTTGAGAATGAGAAAAAAAGATTGTGAGAAGACATTACAATAAAAACATACTCTATATTAGATAATAGAGGATTTAGAAAAGAAATCACCTAAGAGAAAATTATAAATCATAGCACTTTGATGTTAGATAATGTTTGAGAAAGTCTGATATGTTATTTTGAATCCTCTAAGATGTGTCTATTTGTTGAATTTAAATCCTTCAAGAACTTTCTATAAATTTCAATAGGAAATTAAGACAATGATAATCAGATTTAATAATATTTAACCAATATTTAATGTAGCCTCAAATCATCACTGGTAGAAATAACATGCACCAGGTCCTAGTAAAAATACATTTTCCATTTTGGACTTCAGAACGTTAAATACCATTGGCATGGCCACCCACATTTTCCCATTTTGGCTTTTTAACCCATGTTTCGAGCACAGATTCATCTACCATGGTCACGTTTACTCACAGTTTCCTATTTTGGCTACCAAAAAACACCACCATTTCATTTACACTATGCCTTTTTACAAATACACTGGCCTTTTTTCCACTAAAATTCATATAATAATCAGTGTGGTCTCCTCTTCTAAGGTTATATTTGATGAAACATTAAGAAGAGGCTCCCCCACTTCATTAAATAGAATTATAAGTATTTTTTAACATCACTACATGTGTTCAAGGAGTATATTAATAATTCTTCATGTATCTTTTAAGGTTCTTTCAAGATTATAGTAAGATGTCATCATGGTTCTAACAATACATCATAAATTTGAAATTGCTAAACACTTTAATGAGTTTTTTGATCTTTGAAACAAATATGGAAATAAATGTAATACATTTATAATAATTTATAATAAATAACATGTTAATAATAATATTATAATTTTTTAATAAAATGTATAAAAATAATAAATTTTTTGGAGATTCTATAATTACCAATATTTATTCCCCCTTTAGAACCAAAAAAAAACTTATCCCCCTTATCATTAAGCTTATTACTCTTTAAATTTATTACATAAAACCACTCCCAATTAAAATTTTCCCAATTTAAGAATATGAAAAAGGAATGGGTTAGAGTAAATAATATAAATATAAAATTTAAAACTACATTTATCATTATTAATGATCTTTTTGGAGAGATAAAAATAATTTTTTGAAAAATATGAAATAAATAAAAAAATTGAAAGAGTGATTTTCATTAAATCTAAAGATGAAAGAAATAAAATATTATTTTAATTTAGAAGACTCAGAAGAAAAATAATGTTTTAAAAAATTATTTTCATAAAATCAAAATAGTAAAATATACATTGAAAAACTTAAAAAATAACAACTATCCAAGGTTCATTTATATATATGTAAGATTAACACCCACATGAATAATTTATTTGGTTATATAAAGGGATCATATCCAATAAAACTAAAATAAATAAATTAAATAATGGAAAATATTTTAAAAATAATTCAATGATTAACGTTTACCAGTGTTTGGGTTAATAAACCATTAAAAATTCATCGAGAGTGTCAAATGAGATGTATAGTAAAATCCCACTACTTGTTCCCAAGGTGATGATAAGATTAAAAATCAAACCATCCCTTTTCATGGTAAGAACCTATAATTGATTGTAATATAAAACCAGATACACTTGTTTGTATCCACAAAAGAAGGTTTTTTAGATTATTAAGCACACATAATATAAATAAATTATGATATTTCTCAACAAATTTATAAATTGAAAATAATTTTAGAAAAAAATTGAAAATATTTTATTTTGAAAAATAATTTTAAATTTACAAAAAATTAAAACTTATATGGATTTCTAATTTTAAAATATAATAATAACATGATAATAACACCAAACTCACCTTTAATAATTTAAATGTGATCTGGAGGGATATTCTTCATTATGATATTGACAAGTTGAATTTTGATGAAATCAAATTCAAGAAAGATATCAACTTTTTGAATGTGATATTATAGAAAATGGTGCCTTAGAACAATTTTATTATTGAAAGAGTGTTGAAAAAGATTTTTAGAGATACTAATTACACTAGTGTCCTCACACTTGATACTATCATGAAAATATGTTAGCCCAAATTCTATTAGTGTATGTTTTGTCCATATAATTTGGGTGTCAAAATTACCAATGACCATGTATTCTTATTTTACTATAGATAGAGAAACAATGTTTTTCTTATAATGAATCCATGAGACAAAGGATTTTTCTAGTATATGATAAGTTCCATTAATATTTATCCAATATATTTGGCATCCTCAAGATTAAATATTGAAAAATAATGTATGTTTGACAGTGATTTATTTAGGAATAAATAATCCATTCTTTTAGTTTCTTTCATATATAAACAAAATCCTTTGAGGGATTTTAAATGTGATACCTATGGATATGATTGAAAACCATTACAATGTAATACACTAAAAATCACGTCAGCTTGAGTCAAATTAATATAATGTATATTTCATATCATACATAGATAAATCTTGATTTAAATTGATTAAGTAGACATATTTAACATTAGATTACAAGTTGTATTGATGAGTGTTATAATTATCTTAGTATGATTCATTACAAAATTATTTATGTGTTATTAGTGTATTTAATTTGGTTTAAGAATTTTCCATTATAATTTTATGGAATTATAAAACCATGGAATAATTTGAGTTCTATAATAAAACACATTTCAAAAATTAATATTAATTAAATTCGAAAATTTGTTGCAAAGAGTTTATTTCACTAAGATAATAATAACATCATAAATATAAATTTTAATGATTAATAAATACTTTGAAAATGTTTTTAGTGTAACATTGTAATTTTATTTTAACAATTTAAAGTCATTTGATAGAAAAACATAGATAACCTCTAATACCATGCTTGAGGGGCTTGTTTTAAACCATGAAGGGATTTGGTTTACATGGAAACATGATTTTTAAATATAATATTTAAAAATGATTCTGTTTATCTAAAAAAACATTATAAAAATAAATCATTTTCGAAAATAAATTTTCTCATCCATTAGAAAAAATTTTATATTAAAATGAGTGGTGAAGGACAACAAGAATATAATAGCTTTGATTTGAGTAAATATTATAATGGATTCACCATAAAAAAAATACATTATTCATGATTATAGACTTTAGTGACATATAAATACTTCTTGTGGATGATAATTAATTGATCATTGAGTGTATTGTGAATAAACCACATCGTTCCAATAATAAGATGATTATCAGATCATTCCACTAGTGTCCAAATATTGTTCCTTATAATTTTCTTTGAACCCATATTGCATGTCAAGTGTCAAATTATCATCATTAATATAACGATTAATGGATTTTGGTTCATGTTGAGAGACACAATATTAATGACAACCACATTTAAAACAAACCTTCTTGTAGGAGTTCTATATTTTAATTTGTAGATTACATTCTCAGGGTGATGATCATATGATTGAACTCATTCCTTAGGTAAAGGAGTATAAGGGGGGTTCTTAAATATATTTAACTAGATTAAAAAATTGGGGTTTAGTTATGGTAAAAATATTTTAGTCAACATAATAATCACTTTGGGGAAGTGATTTAGAAATATTCTCAACATATTTAATGTGAATTAAATCTTACAAGTTCTTGGTCCTCTTGTTGAAGAATTAAGAGGATTTAGTTTTGTTTGAATAGAAAAAAATGATATATTAATTGGATTTGGGGTCAAAATTTCCTATATTATCCTTGGTATTAAGGATAAATCATTTGTAACCAAATAATTTAAAGAATCTAACATTTGGAATTTTTTCTTTTCCAAGTACATATGGGATTTTCTCTAAGGTGGGTCTTATAGTAAAATGTTTAAGTAAAAAATTTGTTTTATTAACTGACTTGGAAAAAATAATTGAGTAATTTTAAGCTAATTCGTGAGAGTGTTAGACATTTCTTAGAGGCTCCTATGTTATCTTTTGGTAACAAATTTTTTTAGGTGTTATAGTAATGATTAAATAATGACGATAAACTCGAGAAGTAAAAAATTTAATATTATTTTTTATCAATTTTTCCACCATGTTCACTTATAAGGTAAAAGAGTATTTAGGCTTTTTAGTTTTTAATTTTATTGAAAATTTGATAAATATAGTACAGTACTCTTTGTTATTATCTAAGAATGAAACCCATATAAATATTGCATAGTTATCGATAATAAAAAAAGGTGTAAGATTTATCTATCATACTAAAAAATTGTGTTTTTATAAAAAGGTAAAATATGAGAAGTTATAAATATTTAGATGAAGAAAAAAAATTTTAGATTGGAAATTGGATTTATTTCTTCCCATGTTGAAAGGTTTACAAACTAATTTATATTTAAAAGAAAATTTTGGTAAATATTAATCTAATTGGTTAATGTTAATATTAATAAAATAGTGAATATTACAATGAACTAGGTTTCAATTCCAAACAAAAGATTAAAATCTTATGGACTTATACACTGAACACCTTGGGATACAAGATATTTTGAATCAATTATTTAAAAATTTTAAAAATTATATATGGTAAAAACAATCCTTTATTTAGAATTAAATACATTACAAAAATCATTTTTAAAAGTAATTTTGAAACCATTGTAACATAATAGATTAATAATTAGTAAATTATGATTGAATATATTGAGATATATAAAATATTTAATTATATAAGTGTTAGAGAAACCAATCATGCCTATAGTTGTAATTTTACCTTTTGACTCATCTCCAAATGTGACATGTCCTCCGTCAAAATATCCAGGATGATTAAATTAGGTAGGATAACCATATATATATGTCTTGATAACTAGATAACTAGATACTGATTAGATTCTTACTTTTGTATCATGAGTCCCTTTTCCTATAAAATAATAAGAGACTAATTTCATTGGTACCCATATCATGGGCCACTATAGTTATCCAATGAATACTTTAGAATCCAAACATGTTAGAACATGTTTTCCTATTAGAAATATTAGATGAGAGAAAAATTATATTTTTTATACAATATAGATTTTTTATATTTTCATTCACAAAAAATTTGACCAAATTTCTTAAAATAAATAAAAATTTTATTTTTTGAAATTAAATTCATAAAATTAGTCCTTTTATAGTTTTTGGAAAATCTAGATAGTTTCGAAAAACCAATACAAAAATTAATTTTAACAAAATATTGAGATCCCAAAATCTTATTAAATGTTTATTCACCATGAGTAAAAACAAAAGGAGTATTTTTCATGTTATTAATTTTAAATTAAAAATTCTCAACATTTGGTTGTCCTTTAAGTATCAAAATTGAGAAATCTTTTTATATTAAAATATGATCTTCAAAAAAAAGTATTTTACTTCTTTTTTAGCTATTTAAATTTTAAAACAAAATTTTAAAAAAACATCATGAAAATGATATATAGAAAAAATAATATCTTCATATATTAAAGAAGAAGATTAAGAAATTGTAGTGTAAGAACTAGAAAATGAATAATTTACTTCATCAAATACATTAACACTAACCATGAGGAACTTTAGAATTTTTTTACTTGATTTATAAGATAAAATGGAATCATCAGGGTCATTACAAGTTGAGACTTTTAGATCTTTCATATGTGGATTATTATTTTGTTTAGGGGACAATATAAATTTATGTGGATCTTCTTTTGGAAAATGAGTTATATAACATAGAGTTATTTATTTTCCTTTTTGAATCACTGACTTGATATTTTCAATTTTATGTTCCTCTTCACCCTTTAAAAAATTTGATCTATCTCAAATTCTCTTTCATGTTATTCAGCATTTATTTCCAAGAAATAATTTTTTTAAACTTATTTGGCATCCTTAACATCTTTTTATCTTTTCATCCCATTGTTATCTCATATTTCCAGATAAAACTGATGAAATCTTCAACTTCCATAGTATTTTTGTATTTAAATTCTTGGATTGTGGTGACATTGAGTGCTCTATTTCTTGGTATAACCAAAAGTATTTTCATGAATAGTGAGTTTTTAGAAAGATAACCTCCATGATACTTTCAACCATTACAAATATTAGTGAATCATTGAAAATTTTTAGTATCATTTGATTTAGGATACATAAACAAACTTTTAATGTATTGTATAAACATATCTAATCATGTATCTATGAATTTATTATTTCCTTCATGAGTTTCTTCTAAGAAATTACATATTTTCAAAGTAATATTTCATGTATAAATTTTATAAATTCATTTTTATCTAAACTACAAAGAAAGGAATTAATGTCTTTACCATATAATGTAAAATAAGAAATATCATCAGGGGACTTTTATCCTATTTTTTAGTATTAGGTATATAGAAACACACAACTACCTTCCATATGAGATAAAAATATATCTAAGAAAAGTGGAAATGTGTGTTTTACAAAAACAAAATGATGATACCGATTTGTGAATACCTTTTAAAACATTTTTTTGTGTATAAAACATGTTTTCAATTGATACACATTTTTTTTGTTGAAGAAATTATTTATTTTGGTGTTGTTGGTGATTTTTTATGAGATTCTAGATAAAGTCACAAATCAGGAGAGATCAGAATGAAAATTGATATATATGTGGTGTGTACTTTATAAATACTTATTGTACCATTGGCTAGACGTGGTCTAGCCAACTAGAGTACACTCCCATATAGCTGAATATAGAAAACAGAGCTTGTAATTACTATCAACATTCCATGTATGTCCTTCCAAATGTACTTTGTTCAAGATAAAGCATCTACACACCATGTATGTCAGCACCACATGATATATACCCTCACCTAACAACAACTGACACTTTTAATTCAACGTATAGTGCAGCAGGTCACCTACCAGTGAAGAATATAGGGGAAAAATTAGTTGACCCAAGTACATGGGGTGTACTTTTGGGTACACTTTTTGTAGTCTATTTTTCTATAAATATTGAGTTCAGCCTCTGAGTTCATGGTTGGTCATTCAAGGGGTAGGTGATTTAACTATACTGCTCGATCTTCCCTAAAGTAAAAATTTTAATTTTATTCTCCTTTTTCATTTTTGTTTAGTGTAATTTACCTTCACCCCTCTAGTCTCACTTGTCTTTATGGCTGAAGTAATATGCATCCGAAATTAATTACACATTCTTAAAACATTAGTATAGCATAAGTTCGGGGTTGATCCAAAAGGAACTATGGTGTGCATGAATTCAATTGAGTTAATACTTTATTAGGTGAAGTATGCAAAATTTAGAGTTGATTGGTTTGATTTTGGTTTTGGATTAAAACTATATTTTTTTACTTTGAATAAATGATTAACAGTTTTAAAGAAAAAAATGAGTGAATTTAAAGTGTTTAAAATGGGAAGAAAAGACGTGTCAGGGCTATGGTGATTAAGGAGTTCTTATGAAGATTACTTAAATGGTTGTGTTGTTCATGATAATTCATCATTCTGGATTTCATTTTGTTTCAAGATTTCCTTGGTCCGGTTCCTATTGTTTGGATTTAGAGAAGTTGAATCCTTTGTCCAGTAGTCAGTGTTCTTAATTATTTATTAAGTTCAGTCCATTATTGAATCGGTGAAACCTTTTCAATGGTCATGAAAGCTTTCACCTTTACTTCTCTTTTCTATTGCTGAGAATTCTTCCCTTGCTCCGGCTCAGAATTCTCAGTTATATTTGAAAGTGAATTAAGAGTAAGAAGATTTACAAAGAGCAAACACATCTATATAAAACAACACACAAATTATGATCCTTTCATCCACATCCCCAACACGAGGGGTTTAGTTACACATAGAAAGCAGGAGAGAAACAACACACATGATACCTGGCGGATTCATCGTGTAAGCGTTGAGGTAAGGTGTCAGAAGGTGGAACAACGGAATAATGGCACCTCGGTGGCTTTGGGAATGGTAGTAGTAGAGATTCTCTCCCTTCCAATGGTTTCCAACTCTCAAATCTGAAGGCCAAGGCCTCTTTTTATAGAAAAATAAAGTACACGATGTGTATAGAAAGTACACGCCATGTACTTTTTGTCAACACGCTTTGGCACCAATTTCTCCTCAAGTAGGCAGCCTAACACGCCGTCTTTGACTTTTGAACACGGTGCCGCCTGGTGGTTGAGTGTACACGGTGTGTTGCAGCACCATACACAATGTTTAGTTTCCAAATTTGGCAACCAACTACTTCTAGAATATCATACAAGACATGTAGCAATGGAACACGCCGTGTCTCCTTCAACGGCCACATGGGCATGTAGAACCTTCTTGGCAACAACTGTTTCTAGAATGTAGTACACGGTGTGTAATGCCGCCACACACGGCGTGTAGATACTATCCGGTGACATGGGCGTATACACCCTCCTTTAGTCTGTGTCCCTGTCTGGATGTACACGACGTGTATAAAATGTACATGTCGTGTAGTTTCAAAATTTTAATAGACTTCCCTTGATTTATGTATTTTAGCCATAAAGCTCTTGAAAGTAAATAGAATCACCAAAATCAAAGAATATGTTCATGAAACAACAGATATATGTTGAAAAAATGTTTTTTTAATTATATATATGAATGTGTATACACAAATCGGGTGCATCAAGTTCCCCCACACTTAGTCATTTTCTTGTCCTCCAGAAAAATATCAACATCTAATCAAAAGGGCCTATACTTTTAAAAGGAAGGCATTTTAATTAATCAAAAGTATAAATGATAAAGTTACTGAGGATAATTATAAAAGGAACAAACAAATTAAGTTTATAAGATATTAAAATCATGCCTCATATATACTTCAATTAACTACTCTCATCCTCTTTCAACACATTTTCAACCTTTCAAAAATAAGCACGCCACTTGATAATCTACCTTACCAGTCAATATCACACTCCACACTCAAGATGTTTTTATTAAAATTTATGCTCAATATATGGTATATACAATCTATCCATAGGTTTTCAAGATTCCTTGTTCTCTAATTCAAAAAAAAATTAATTACAATAATCATGAGGGCTTTATCAATAAGGTTCAGATGTCTCTGTGGCTAAGGGTTGGTAGGTTCAGATGTGAAAAATAATTTTGAGCCTTGAAAAAGGAAGTCTAATTCCTTTAAACAATAGTTCATGATATTCAAAGTAATGTTCAACGAAAATGTTTCCTTTTCAAGCTCAATCGAATGCAATTTTAATCACCACCTTTTCCCTTAAAAGTAGGGTTCTGAAACGAGCACAAGGTTCCCTTCTCTTTGGATTTTTTTCTTCTTCTCTTTTTTTATAGAATAAATCAAGGGAAACACTTATGAATACAATGAATAATTGTTTGGAACCCTTTCTACACCAAATAGTCAAGATTCACTCCCCCACATTTTATTTCATGGATGTGCACAAAAATATGCCATGTATTGCTAACTCCCTCTTTAAAGCTCCAAAAATGAATAATAATGCAATGTTCAAAAAGAAATAGGGTAGGAAGGGAAATAGGCTTGTAATGTGGCTTCCTATAAAGGTTGTTCATGGATTCAATGGGCTTAACGAAGATTAAATGTAGGGTAGGTCTCAAGATAAAGGGGTTGAAACAATCTAATGCGTCAATCATTTTAAAGCAATTCAAAAATTCTTCATGTTTTGAAAATAAAACATAAAAATTCTGGTAGTGATGCATATCCAAAGAATCTCTCAAGAAAGAGGGTATTAGAAAAGAAATACGTAAAAGGGTTTAGATCACCTCCTAGGAGTGGAAAAATAATAAAGGGACAATCAGGTCATGAAATGCATATAAATGATTAGGCCGATCAATATAATTAGTCATGGATTAAAAGTTTCAATTGAAACTAAATCAGCAATCATTTTAAAACACTTAAGAATCAGCATAAGCATGAAACCCTCAAAATTTTCTTACTGGTAACATTATCATCAATAAATTTATCCAAAAATTTCCTCAATTTTGAAAATATATAATCTAATAATGATGTCTCCTAGATTAGTTCAAGGGAAAGGATTAAGGTGAAAGAGATAAATGCTCCCCACACTTAATAGTGTACATGGGCCACCAAGTGAAATACTAAGGTAAAGGGTGGTCAAGGGTGAGATATGGGGGAAATATGAGGGAAAGTAGTGGAAGATGTAAATCCAAAAAGAAAGAAAATAAAAATTCAAAAATACTCCCCTCATGAAATGTGATGCCCAAGGCACTCCATGATACCTGTGAATGTCGAGAAAAAAAAAATGAAAACAAGCATAACATCACATCATAGAAAATGAAAAAAGAGATATATAAGATAAAGAAAAATGTCACTATAATGGGGTCACCTCAGGGGAGGCAGCATCCTATACAAAACCAGCCAGTAGAGACGGCGCATGAGTATTGGAAGTGGGAGGCTCGGATGCAGCACCAGGAAGGGTAGTTGGAGAAGTATGAGCCACAGGTGCAAGACTCGGCGAAGGAAGCTCAGCAAGAGGCCCTGGACTGACTTTAGTGGTGGCGGAAACATGTGTAGCAGTGGGACATACTGTAGATGGAAGAATGGAATCTGTGGCTTCCACAGGAGAGGGCGGTGGAGCAGTAGCAGAAGGGCCAGGAGCTGAGGCAGAAGCAGGTGGTGGAAGAGCAAGATGCTGAGCAATATGTGCCAATAGCATCTCCATGTGGTCCTGACGGCTGTCGAGACGGATCAAATGTAGCACTATAGTGTCTTGGAGGCTGATAATATGAACCAACTACTACTCCATCTGATCTTGGCGGCTATCGAAGCGACCCAAGACCTGCTCCATCGCTGCTAAGCGGTGGAAAAGGGAAAGATCCACTGAGGGTGCGGGGGAAGGTGGGATGGGTGAAGGGATAGAAGAAGGAAGGTCAGACGAAGTGGTGTCAGCAGGAGGATGGTGAGGTGGAGAAGCTGGAGGGGTTGGGGAAGGAGGAGCAGGGTCAGCAGCTGGGGCAAGAGGGTCAGCGGGTGGCTGGGCTCAAGGCTGAGGAAGGATGTAGGCACCCCCTGCTTCCAGACAAATCCCATGTGAATGAGCATGAGAAAGTCCATCCTATGGGGTGAACCTAAGAGGTCATGAGTTAAAGAGGTCTCGAATACCCCGAGGTGGTGGTCAAGAGGGTTGGTGTAAAACCCTCCGTTCAGGTTTCCCTGACGGCCGGTAAAGATAGACTGGAAATATGAGGCGGCAAGATAGGGGAGGTTCAAGTAGTCGTGATGAATGAAACATGTAAGGAGCTCCATGTCACAGCCGGTCAGGACCCCCATATCGTCGTGGCGGGGAAAAGGATGGCGCTGAAGCACCGATGGGTGAAGCAGATGATGGGGTCAGCGATAAGAGTGCTCTTCAAGGAAGTGGGGGAGTACCGGTAGTCAGGCCCTATGATCTCCCACCACATAACGATGAGCTCAGAGTGCTCAGGATGGGATAGGGTAGAAACTGGAGGTGGGGTGATGGTATGGGGGTAAAAGCTGCACCCTCGTCCAAAATCGATCATGGTGAGGGAGAAACGTCAGCCGCCTATCCGGAAGCAAACCATGGGCACCGCATCACCAGGTTTATCCCGGTACTCCACTCTTACAATCTTAAACAAGGCCGCAAACTCCAAAAATAAATCTCGAAAAATGGGAGTGCTGACCTGGAAAATATCTAGGAGTGAGGTGTGTCCAAGAAGCTCCTCCAGTTCCTCCTAAATACTGAGTTTCTGCAGAATGCTGCTGTCGAGGTAGAAACCACTCACTGGTATCAGCCGACAAGAGAAGCGTCAGACCCTGTCAAATGCGAGATCAGTGACTGGGAATACCATGCAGGGATAGGGAGCATCTGCAGGTACCAGTCTAGGAGAAGGTGCAGCAGTAGGGGAAGGCTCTGTAGGCGGATTTGCTGAAGTATAGGGTGGCTCGGTTGAAGGAGTGCTCGAGGAGGGATAGGCTGCTTATGAAGATGGCGTAGGTAGAGCGACAGCTGGTGGTGCAGAAATGGTGGTGCTCGGAAGCTCGGTGCCGGAAGGTGGAGGTGTAGCAGAAGTAGGTCCAACCTCCACTGAGGGAGTGAGTGGCGGCAGAATGGCCAAAAGAGGGAGCTCGAAGACCGGAGCATCTGGGTCTGGCTGCATCGGTGGTCAAAGTCGGATCCGATGAAAGGTGGACCCCTCGCCCTCAGTGGCAGAGGCTGGCCGCTTCCCTCAGGAAGGATCGAGAACTGCCATAATCTGAAAAAGAAAGAAAAAGAAAACAAAACAAAATAAAAATAAAAAGGAAAGAAAACAAAAAAAGAAAATTTGAGAAAACTGGGAAATAAAAGTACACGACATGTACTCTAGAGTACACGGCGTGTAGTTGGAAATTTAGAGTATCCCATGTTCTTTGAATAGACACGCCGAGGGTGAAAAATAGACCATGTAAAAAGTACATAGCATGTACCGAACATACATGTCGTGTTCACTCAAAGTGTAGGTGGTCGTGTGTTACAAATGACACGACCATGTTTTTATCAGTTCAATAAAAAACATACATGTTGTGTAGTATAACACAGACTATCTATGACTCAAGGTACATGGCCGTGTAGGGGGCGAGACGTGGGCCGACTGAAAGAAATAAAAGACACTGTGTGTACCAAACATACATGCCGTGTTTGCGAACATGGGGTGAGAGGCCATGTTATGTGCCACACACGAAGGAGCCAAAAAAAATTATATACACAGCATTTACCAAACACACACACCATGTATGTGAAAATGGTGTGTGAGGCCATGTGAAAAGGAGTACTTGGGTACGATGAGGAAACGAAAACGGTGTGGACTGAAAATACACACCGTGTATATTTAAATTTCAAATTATTTTGTGTGTGTCCATGTACAGAACTACATGACATGTGTTCTTCATTTCATTCCCCTGTACAGGCGGAAGCCGAACGGTCGGCCAATCCGAAAAACATCCTAAACAAGTCTAAAAATTTAAAAGAGAGGTTGTAGAATGACGTACCTTGACCAAGGATCACAATGCATGAATAATCAGAACCTGAAGCACCTTGGAACGAAAAATCTTAGAAAAGGGGGTGCGGGTGGCGTTCGGGAGAAGAAAATGGGAAGAGGGGAGGAAATGGGGAGGCCGCGCAACACGGGCTCAAGCCAGGTGGCAAGTGTCATATAGAGACGAGGTACACAGCGTGTATGTTTGGACTACACGCCGTGTATGCAATTTTTTTTACAATATATATAAATATATAATTATTATAGTAAACTATATAATAATTATTAGTAATAATTAAAATAAAATAGATATATCTATAAATTCTATTACAAATAAACCTATACACGATGTCTATAAGGAAATATACGCCCTGTAATTTATAATTAGAAAAAGAGTAGTACAACCTTTGGTCTGGTGCTTGGGGCGGGATTCGAACCGGTGATCGACCATTTCGAATGGAAGTCCTTAACCACTGGAGCAAAGGTTGTTCTTCTGTTCATAATTATTATATATATATATTTATTCTATACATCCTATACACACGGGAAGAAAGAAGTACACAAAGTGTGGTTTTTATTTAGGAAAGGATGGGGATGAAGTATAGAGATTAGCATGATTTGAAACAGGGTCTTTTGAACCTGGTGCAGAGACTTTTCCAATCCGCCAACTTCACCCGTATGTAATTTCTTATTTTAAAAATGTTTTTATTTTATTTTGAAAAATTATGGCACACACGGCGTATATCGAAATGCACATAGTGTGGTTTTATTAAAAGAATAAATGATGGAAATGGGATGGTTGTATGGGTTCAAACCCGGGTCTTTTTGAACCGGATTATGATTCTAGCCAACCGGTCTATCCCCATCATGGGTTTTGTATATATATATATATACATATGTATATATATATATGGAAAATACCACACACACCATGTAAATAAAAGGAGGAACCCTGTGCCAAAGGTAGGTCAGGAGGATTCGACCTGGGGATGGCTTGAATAAACTCCAGTGACATTACCATCAACACCAACATCATCCTTGGTTATTTATTTGTTATTCTATAGATTTATACTATTAAGATTATAAATTAAAATGATAAGTACACGCCGTGTATATAAGTGGGACACAACGTGTAACCTCTGGGTTGCCTCCCAGGAAGCACCTTTGTTTTAGGTCATTGGCTCGACCTTCTTACCATGCTTACCTGAGTTGTATGGTGGACAACATTCCCACTTTGTTTTCTATAGGATGGTAAGCTTTCAACCGCTACCCGTTTACTTTGAATGGTTGACCATATTCTCCAGAAATTTCTTCTACTCCATGATGGAATACGCGTACAACATGGAATGGTCCTGACCATCATGAATTTAACTTCCCTGGGAATAAGACAAGATGGGAATTAAAGAGAAGTACCTGATCATCGGGCTGGAAAGATTTTCATGAAATCATTAGGTCGTGAACTGATCTTGTCTCCTCCTTGTAAAACCTGGCATTCTCGTACTCCTCTAATATGAGTTCCTCTCGTTCCAACAGTTGTAACTTCTGTTTCACTTCAGCTGCCTTCATATCAAAATTTATGGCTTTGATGGCCCAGTAGGTTGTGTGTTCCAATTCCACTAGCAGATGGCAAGGCTGGCCATAGATGAGGCGGAATGGGGACATTCCCAGTGGTGTTTTGAAAGCTGTACGATATGCCTATGAGTCATCATCTAACTTCATGGACCAATCCTTCCGTGAAGTGTTCACTGTTTTCTCCAGGATCTTCTTGAGTTCACGGTTGGAGAGCTCTACCTGTCCATTGGAATGGGGATGATATGGTGTCCCCATCTGATGCTTTACTCAATACTTCGACAGTATTCCTCTCATCAGTGTGTTGTTGAAGTGAGTCCCTCTATCGCTGATTAGTACTTGTGGAACCCCAAATCTGCTAAAAATATTTTTCTTTAATAAATTCACGACTACCTTGGCTGTGTTGTGTGCTGTAGCAGTGGATTCCACCCACTTGGGGACGAAGTCGACGTAGACTAGGATGTAAGTGTTCCCAAAAGATGGGGAAAGGGACCCATGAAATCTATGCCCCAGACGTCAAAAATCTCGACCTCGAGGATGGGGTGGTGGGGCATCTCTGCTCTACGTCCCACATTACCGGTCCTCTAGGACCGATCGTAATAGGAAACAAAGGCTCGAGAATCTCTATGCATGGTGGGCCAAAAAAATCCAGACTGCATGATCTTAGATATGGTACGGTCCAACCCATGATGTCCTCCTACTGGTGAGGTGTGACAGAACTCCAGGACACCGTGAAATTCATTCTCTAGGATGCAACAGTGGATCACTCCATCTACACAGGATCGGAATAGCATAGGATCCTCCCAAAAGTAATTTTTCACATTAGAGAAAAATCATTTCCTTTGCTGGAAGGAGAGGTCGGGGTGAATGACAGCTGTAACAAAAAAATTAGCCACATCAACATACCATGGTCTAGTTGTTTCATTGATCGAAAAGAGGTTCTCATCAGGAAAATCCACCCTGATCTACTGATCTTCTTCCTTCTCCAAATGAGGCAGCTCGAGGCAGGAGAGATGGTCAGAAATGAAGTTCTCACTCCCTTTCTTGTCTCGGATCTCAAGATCAAATTCTTATAGGAGGAGTACCTAGTGGATCAATAGGGGCTTCACATATTTCTTGTTTAGTACGTACTTTAGTGCTGCATGGTTAGTATAAACAATAACTTTAGAAATAACTAAGTAGGAATGAAACCTGTCAAATGAAAAAACCATTGTAAGCAACTCCTTTTCTGTGGTAGTGTAGTTGATCTGTGCCTCATTGAGCATCCGGCTGGCATAATAGATAGGTCGGAAAATCCGGTCAAGTCGCTGGCCCAAGAATTCTCCCACTGCATTGTCGCTCGCATCACACATCACCTCAAATTGTTCCTCCCAGTTGGGAGAAATCATAACTGGAGATTCCACAAGGCGCTAATTTAGATGATCAAAATATCTGAAACATGTCTCATCGAACTCAAATATGGCATTCTTGGTTAGAATATTGGTGAGGGTCTGGGCTATTTTGGAGAAGTCGCAGAAAAACCGCCTGTTAAAACCTGAATGCCCCAAGAAGATGCAGATGGCGTGGACGAAAGTCGGTATAGGTAGTCCTGAAATGATTTCGATCTTCACTGGGTCCACCTCTATCCCCTTTGCTGAAATTCTGTGGCCAAGGACTATGCCACTTTGCACCCTGAAATGACACTTTTCCCAGTTCCAGACTAGGTTAGTGTGCTCATATCGTTCCAAAACTAGCTCCAGGTGCCGTAAACAAATGGTGAATGATTTTTCGTAAACGGAAACAACATCCATGAATACCTCCAGGATTCGTTCCGCCATATCATGGAAGATTGCCAGCATACAATGCTGGAAGGTGGAAGGGGCATTGCACATGCTTAAAGACATCCTTCAATAATAAAATGTGCCATAGGGGCAAGTGAATGTGCTCTTTTCTTAACCCTCTAGAGCAATGGAGATTTGGTTGTAGCCATTAAAACCATCGAGGAAGCAATAGAAGTTGTGCCGTGATAGTCTCTCTAGCATTTGATCCATGAATGGAAAAGGGAAAAGATCCTTTCTTGTGGCATCATTTAGATTTTGGTAATCCACACAGACTTGCCAGCCCGTGATAGTGCGTGTAGGGATGAGTTTGTCCTTTTCATTTGAAATCATAGTGATACCCACCTTTTTGGGTACCACATGGAGGGGACTCACCCATGGACTATCCGAGATGGGATAGATGATTCCTGCATCTAATAATTTGATCACCTCTTTTTAAAACTTCCTTCATGGGAGGATTCAAGCGCCTTTGTGGTTGCCAAGATTGCTTGGAACCTTCTTCAAGTAGCTCCTTCTGAGTGCAAATGGTAGGGAAGATGCCTTTTAGATCAGCCACTGTCCAACTAATAGCGTGCTTCCGCTATTTGACAACCTGCAAAAGTGAATTTTCCGACTCCTATGACAGTTCTGAGTTAAGTATAACAGGCAAAGTATTATTGGGTCCAAAATACCCATACATGAGAGAAGATGGAAGAGGCTTCAATTCGAGTTCAGGCGCCTTTAGAACTGAAGGAACCAATGGTTTTACATATGTACTTTCAAAGCTTCCAGGAATGACTACTCATTTCTAGTAGTGGCCGCCCTGGCCTTCAATGAATTTGAGGTCCTTTGGCTCATCAACAGTAGGTATGTCTGGAAAATGCTTATCATTAGAAATTGAAGAGCATATCAGATCATCTTCTTGTCTGCACAGTTGCTCATCCAAGGTAGTCACTTTGTAGCAGTCCTCATGCTCAGGTACCGATGCCTATTTGACAGCCTTTAAAACATTGTAGGAGACTCTTTCGTCCCCAACCCAGAAAATCAACTCTCCCTAGTGCACGTCGATGAGTGCCTTCCCAGTGGCTATGAATGGTCATCCCAATATAAGTGGTGCCTTCGGGTCCTCCTCCATGTCCAGGATAATGAATTCAGTAGGTAGGATCAATCATCCCACTTTTGCCAGTACATCTTCCAGTAGCCCCTTCAGATACTTAATGGATCGATTGGCTAGTTGGAGGGCTACTCGGGTCGGTTTCAAATTACGGAGTATGAGTTTTTGGAAAACTCCAAATGGAATGAGGTTGACACTTGCTCCCAAGTCGCATAAAGCTTTTCCAAATTCACAGGGTCCAATTGTGTAGGGAATAGTAAAACTACTTGGATCCTGTAACTTTGGAGTAATGGAATGTTAAACAATCGTGGATCACTCCTTTGTCAGTGCAATAACACCTAGATCCTCCATCTTCCACTTATTGAAAAGGAAGTCCTTCATGAATTTGGTGTATGTAGGAATTTGTGTCTAGGCCTCCGCAAATGGGATTTTGATGTGGAGCTTTTTGAACACCTCCATGAATTTACCAAATTGGTGGTCCAGTTTTCTCTGCTTCATTCTTTCTGGGAAAGGTAATGCAGGAACAAATGGTTTGACAAATTCTTTTCCCTTTCCTATTTGAGCCTCCGGTGATGGTTCTTCAGATGAAGAGGGATCTAAAACTGAACCATCTTTATCAATAGGGGATGGAGGTGCAGTTGACTGGTGGGTTGGTTCCTTCTATGTAAATGGATTTCCGCTACACAAGGTGATAGCATTGTCCTCCTCCCATGAGTTCTTATCAGTGTTTCTCGGTAGTGTATCGGGCTGCCTCCCTGATAGCCGATTTTCTATTTGGCCAATTTGATTCTCGAGGCATTGGATGGAAGCCTCCTAGTTCTGGAATTTTGATTCCGCAATTGATATAAATTTATTCATCATGTCTTCTAATCTTGATGTGTTCTCTTGCTGAGATGGCTGGGTAGTTGGTGGAGGTGGTTGCTTCCTTTGTTGCTGCGGGCGAGGGATCCGGTACCCTTGCTGCTAATAGGATCCTTGCATAAACTGCTATCTCAGAAAATGATTATGGTAATGAGGCTAACTGTAGACGGGCAGTCACAGGGGCATATGGTTTTTCTACTGTTGGCCCCATCCTTGGTTGTGATTATCTCTCCACGCTGGGTTTTGGTACTGTTGGTATTTATTTGACCCTCGATTTTGAGCGACAATGATCACCTTGCTTGTCGAAGGGTTGGATGGTAGTCTCAGACATTCTCCCAGATTGTGGTTGTTACCATAGTCTCTGCATGCTGGATGGTTCGCTGCATGAACTTGAGATGCTCCTTTGAGATTCAATGCGTTGATTTTTGTGGAAACTGCATCCAACTGAACAGTGAGCATGGTGGTAGCATCAATACTGTGCATACCTTTCTTTTGAGTTCCCTGCTCAGAGTACCACTGGAAGCTGTTGGCTGACATGCCTTCCAGTAGTTCAAAAAGTTCTTTGAGAGACTTCCTCATCACCATACCTCCAGTAGCAGCGTCTACCGCGAACATGGTAGTTGTTGTTAGTCCTCCGTAGAAGGTTTGGAACTACATCTATAGTGGGAGTCCGTGGTGTGGGGATTTTCGTAGCATCTCCTTGAAACGTTCCCAGGACTCGTATAACGACTCAGATTCGTGCTGCTGGAAGTTATGGATATCATTCTGTAGCATCACCGTCTTTGATGGTGGGAAGTATTTGGATAGGAACACCTGATCTACCACCTCCCAGGTGAGGATAGATCATTGTGGAAACCCCTTAATCCTGTATTTTGCCTTGTCCCGTAGAGAAACGGTAAATAGGCGAAGATGAATGGAATCCTCGGACACACCATGGAAATGAAATGTGTCGTAGATCTCTAGAAAGTTGGAGAGATTATAATTCAAGTCTTCACTGGGCAGGCCTCCGAATTGGACAGTGTTCTAGATTAGCTGCATGATTGCAGGCTTGATCTTGAAGTGCTGGGCTTGGACTGGAGGACGGATGATGCCCGTATCAGCTATGTGGATTGAAGGAAGACCGTACTCCATAAGATTATGCCTTGGAGGTGGATGCTACGGGGGTGGAGGTTGCAGATACTGCTGCTCCTGAGGGGAAAAATAGGTCCGTTGTAAGAGTTGATGTGGTTGTTGCAGTTGGCCGTATGCCGGAGGAGGTTGCTGCGGAGTCTATTGGTAATCCCTTAGAAAGAATTCCACGAAGCCTCCAGGAGCCTGCTCCAGTAGACCAGCAGCAGGAGGCTGCTGATCTTGGTACTGCTGCTCAGCCGTAGCATCCACGGCTGGTGCTCCCTCTTCCGTGTTTGCTATGGTACATGGTTGCTGGTTGTGAGTTTCTTTTAGTGCACGTCGACGATGAAGCAGGGTCTGTTCGATCTCTGGGTCGAGCGGAAGTAGTTTCGATCACTCGGCGCTCCTGGACCATGGAGGGTGTCTATTCTTGCACTTTAAGCTTCGACATAATCACAACACAAATGCTAGGCATAACAAGGGAAACGTAAAAGAGAAAATTTAAAAGGTGATTAGAAAAGAGATTTTTGATAATTTTTTATTTTTATTTTCACGTAAATCAATTACTAACACAGTTTAAATCTTATCACTAAAACCAAATCGTTCCCTAGTAACAGCGCCAAAATTTGGTCTCGCTTGTCGTTATGGATGATGTTATATGCATCCCAAATTAATTACTTGTTCTTAAAAATTTAGTATATCGTAAGTCATGGGTCGATCCACAGGGAACTATGGCGGGCGTGAATTCAATTTAGTTAATACTTAACTTGGTGAAGTATGAAGAATTTAGAGTTGATTGGTTTGATTTTGGTTTTGGATTAAAACTATATTGTTTTACTTTGAAGAAATGATTTACAATTTTAAAGAAAACAATGAGTGAATTTAAAGAGTTTAAAAAGGGAAGAAAAGACGTGTCAGGGTTGTGGTGATTAAGGAGTTCTTATGTAGATTTCTTAAATGGTTGTGTTGTTCATGATAATTCATCATTATGGATTTTATTTTGTTACAAGATTTACTTGGTCCGGTTCCTCTTGTTTGGAATTAGAGAAGTTGAATCCCTGGTCCGGTAGTCAGTGTTCTTAATTCTTTATGAAGTTCAATCCATTATTGAATTGGTTAAACCTTTTTCAATGGCCATGAAAGCTTTCACCATTACTTTTCTTTTGTATCGCTAAGATTTCTTCCCTTGGCCCAGCTCATAATTCTCAGTTATATTTGACAGTGAATTAAGAAGAGTAAGAAGATTTACAACGAGCAAACACAACTATATAAAGCAACACACAAATTATGATCCTTTCATCCAAAGCCCCAACACAAGGGGTTTAGTTACACATAGAAAGCAGGAGAGAAACGACACACGTGATACCTAATGGATTCATCGTGTAAGCATTGAGGTAAGGTGTCAGAAGGTGGAACGTTGGAATGATGACACCTTGGTGGCTTTGGGAATGATAGTAGCAGAGCTTGTCTCCCTTATAATGGTTTCCAACTCTCAAATCCTAAGGCCAAGGCCTCTTTTTATAGTAAAATAATGTACACTGTGTATATAGAAAGTACACACTGCGTACTTTTCATCAATGCGCTTTTGCACCAATTTCTCCTCGGGTAGGAGGCATAACACACAATCTTTGACTTTTTGAACATGGCGCCTCCTGGTGGTTGAGTGTACACGGCATGTAGCGCCGCCATACATGGTGTGTAGTGTCAAAATTTTGCAACCAAATAATTCTAGAATATCAGACACGACATGTAGCAATGGAACACGCCGTGTCTCCTTCAATGGACACATGGGCGTGTATAACCTTATCGGGAACAACCACTTCTAGAATGTAGTACACGATGTGTAATGCTGCCGCACATGGCGTGTAGATTTTGTCTGGTGACATGGGCGTGTACACCCTCCTTCAGTCCGTGTCCCTATCTGGATGTACACGACGTGTATAAAAAGTACATGCCGTGTAGTTTCAAAATTTTCACATACTTCCATTGATTTATGTATTTTATCCAGAAAGCTCTTGAAAGTAAACAGAATCACCAAAATCAAAGAATATGTTCATGAAACAACAAATATTTTCTGAAAACATGTTTTTATTTTTAATTATATATATCAAAATATATACACAAATCGGATGCATCACCCTCCTTTACTCTCATATCAATGGTAGGAGTGGAGTTTTTTCTCCACCCACACACTATGAACATGATAAGAAGAAGATAAGTTTCTTTATTGGGGTCGTAATAAATATTATAGGTTTTTGTATTATTAAATTCATGTGTGTTGATTTAATTATGAGTTTTTGTTTTATAATTCCTTTAATGAACTTAATTCCATAATCACTGTTAGTGTTATATCAGACGAAGAACGTCAGAATTAAGAAAATATAAAGGAGTTGAAATGGGTGAATCCATGACTATTAGGAGATCCCATCACCACTATTTTATGGGAAAATATTTTTAAAGTTTTTTTAAGAAATTAACCAATAGACCAAGGGGTTAAACATTTAATTAAATAATTGTTAGTTATCGTACAATTAAAAAATAATTTAATTGAATCCCCAGGGTAAACATGATTGTTAATAAATTTAACACAAAATAATGACCATTACAATAAAACCTAATTGAATTGAAACCCCGATTTTTTTTTCTATTTTTATTCCATTTCCTTCTAGTTAATTCAATTTTCCCAAATTGGTTCACATTTTAACCCTTACCATCACTCATTTTTTCTCGATAATCTATTTAGACTCACTGAATCACACTTATTTCAGTTTCTTCATTTTTCATTTGGGATCAAACCTGACATCCACTAGCCACTTAGTTTATCATATCATATGTGAATAAAATTTTAATTTTTCCACACCTCATGATGGAAGTGGTCAAAATTTTGGAACCATTGGCATGTATTATGGAATGTAGCAATGTGAGTCAAAGTTGAGGTTAATTTACCTAGAAATTACTTTTTTTTATTTCTTGATTCTATTATTAGGAACCTAAACCCCACTTCTATATGGATTTATATGTGATTAGGGATTGGCCAAATCCATATATTGATGATTTTTATCCAAATAATCCTACACTATTGTACCAATATATAGAAGAATATTACCCACACATGGATGATGAGTTTCAATACGAGGAATACACATGTACATTCTTTGACCCATTTATGTATTCTTCTCTTATAGAAACATATTTTTGGTAATATTGAATTAGTACTATCAGTTATATACTCTTTTACCACATGCCAATTAGATCAAATAGAAAGGTTGGGATGACATGGTAATATGGTGGAGCATCTATCCAAGAAAATTTCCAATATTGATAATCCATTTTAACTTGATTTTGGGTGTTCAAAAACTATTTCAAATGATGAAGAATGTTATGATGTGGGACCCATTAGTAATTCACTAATAATTTCTAAAAATTAATTCTAAGGAAGAAATTTTAAATATGGGAACACATCATGTCATGATAATACTGAATCTAATCAAATATTTTATTGTGAATCCTTAGTTGATTATTTAACAACTCTGGAGGATTCCTATAATTAGTTTTATTATTTTTTATCATATTGAAATAGGAACCTCAGAAGGTGGGGGATGTATGTGATTAGAATAAAGAATAAGTCCACATTCGAAATCTTTTGGCCATGAAGCATGGATATTGGAATCCACCACCCAAACCACCTATAGGTCAAGAAAAATGTTTATAAGACAAGGGTTTTGGACATTTGTGGAGGTTCAAAAAATAGAAGCCACAACCACCTTTGAAATATGGGTACGTATCCTACCTCACTTCGATCCAAAGACCTAAAACAAGTGCACTTATTTGGAGGAAACCCAATCAATCTTATATCTCTCTTCACTTATATTTTTTTATATCTACACAACATATACTTCTCTCACACATTCCATGTACCACCTTTATTCTATCCACTATATGAATGTGAATTAAATGAGGTACACACCATGTGTACCATTATAAACAACATGTACTTTTATTTTTAGTGTATATTGAAATATATCTTTTAGTATAAATAATCATTTACTAAGTTAATAAATAGGAATGAATCATGTTATAAAAGAAAGGTCACAGAAGTGTATCCGAGCCATCGCTAGTTTGAATTGCTCCACACCTTCCTTTTGTAAATGATTCAATATTTTTAATCATTTTTTGTAATTAAATGGTGTGTGAAATGTTTTACAAGTAAATAAAACCATTTAAAAAAATAAAAGAAAAACAATATTGGGGATTAATTAGATAACATGGTTGTATCCCATGTGATTAAAAGACCCAGGTTTGAGTTATAATAGCTGGTTTAGTTCCATCCTTTTTTACTAAAATAAAAAAAATGCATTTTAAATTTTATTAAAATTCATGTGTGTCCTATTTCCATAATAATTTATTACATTTTAAAAAATATGAAATAACCCAAGGCTAGTGTGGGATGATTGGTAGTGTCATATCTTAGGGCTTAAAAGTCCTAGGTTTGAATTTGACTAATCTTTACATATCATCATAATATTGCACTAATTAAAACCACACTATATGCATAATTCTTTCACCATGTTTATTAGATATATAATTTAAATATTTAAAGTTAATAAAACATTCACTACTACATCCTCTACTCTAGTAGTTGAGGGAATACATTTGGATCATCATAGTCAATGGTTCGAATCATGCCTCGAGCACTGAACCAAGGGTTGTAGTTCTATTTTTCAAATTTTAAGAAACATGGAATACATCTCTTTTAATCACTACCTTTATTGGTTTATTTTCATGTGAATATATATATATATATATAATAATAAATAATAATTTTTATACTGTTTATTATATTAACTACAAATTTAATTACATATATAAAAAAAACACTTATAGGACATGTTCATCAACATAAATGTTGTGTGATTTATATATAAAAGCTAGGGAACCCTAACCGAGAACATCCCATGTTTTCTGAATACCCCTCTCCATGTTTCCTTCCTTCATACACAAGTTTTACTCTCTCTTAAATCCCCCATTATTAAGCATTTTTGGGCATGATTGTTTCCACATTTCAGCCCAAAATCCAGGTATGTTGTTAAAAGACCATTGTTTATAGGTTTTCATTGTATTTGAGTTGATTTGTGAATAGGTTAGGCGTTCGACAAAACCCAGATTACACTATCATGAGAAAGATCACACGTTCTAACTTTTGTACATGGACACACATGCTTATTTCTAATTTTGAGAAATGTATGGCATGTACATTCGAAACACACCATGTACTGTAGACTCTATGTAGTTTAAACTGAATATGTTTCTACAAAAACACATGGCTAGCCATCCTATGTACCACAACACGACATATCCATTAGTAACACAACATGTAAAATCTTATTGATGACTTATCTATGATAGGGGTCACATGGGATAGATTTCATGTTCTCAAACATGCCGTGTATGTTCCGTACACATTGTGTGAGCCCATTTTTACCCTTTCTTGGCAGAGGTCATGTCCCAATTTTATAAAAAATTGAACCCATGTTAAGAAACATATAATTTATACCTCACAGATGTCATGAACTTACATTTTACCCACACCCATGCCCACCTAGTGTGTGTATCTAGATCACACTGGTTGGAAATCCAATTACACTAAAGGTTGTGCACGTTTTATTTTAGGTTTTATCATATTTTTTTGTTTTTCATTTTATTTTACTTTTTCATATATTATTTTCTTTATAGGCTATGGAAGACATAGACTGTGCTAGTGTAAGGTGACCCATGCTTTCTACTAATAGAGAAAGACCCGCATCCCATCAAATTTGGCTCAGGATGCTAGCGGTGGCTTCAATGAAAAATGTACCAACTCACTAGATGCTAGCTTTAGTGATGATTTATCATATCTTATTGGCCAAAACATCCTTTAAATACATCTCTGATGAAATGGAAACTATAACCCCTTCACGAGTTTCCAAGGGATCTAGTGCAGTGTATCTCACTGCTACCACACCAACACCCACCGCTACCAAGACAGTTAGACCTTTTACACTAGTGGTTTACCACTTCAACTAGTGTTGATAGCTGACTGAATAAAATTTCACCCCTTTATGATCATTGTTGGGTGAAATATGTTGGTAGACAAGATGTAATTATTTTCAAGGAACATGATTTAGCCGAGTGACCACTTTCAGAACATCAGTGTTCTTTACCATCTGGGCATCTGGGAGGAGATTGAGGATATCCTCAGGCAGACAAATATTATTGACACAATCCATGTTAGCATTCCTAAATTTAAATATTTGTTTATAGGTATATTCTATCTTTTAATTCGATGGGCCTGCGTACTGAGAGACACCAAACTAGAAAATAAATCCAGTCATATTCTAGCTGGGTGGACGATGATTTTTCACTTAGCATGGAATATTTTGGTCAAGGGTTTAGCTCCTACCAAAATCTATACTCCCCCACCCATTTTTCCTCCTTCAGCAACCCTGAACGTTCTATCCTCATATCTGTTGGTGGGTGCTTGCTGGTTGAAACCATAGGTATGCTCCGACCTCACAGAAGAGGACTCTCAGCATCACCCACTCCTATATTTCTTCAACCTTTTCATTAGTGATATCCTTTTCCAACACCATATGTACATGGATGTCATGTCGAGATGTTATATAGAGCTCCTTACCAACATCTTTCGATATGATTTCCAAGAATCCCCTATTTTACTACCTCTTACTTCCATTCCATGATTTTTGGCCTTTAGGTAAACATGATTGATAGATTCTATGCCACCCAGTTTTCACACCATATGGGCATATTTGAGTCATCTCTCCCTCATGATCGCTATAAAGTCCTGACAATTCCATATATTTTTATAAAATTATTTGGGATTATTATGAGTGAAAAAATTAACAGCACTTGATTTCGAGTCCTGGTGTTCATGGAATAAATTTTTGAACTTTTTTATGGTACGTTAAGTAAACACATGGGTGGCGTTTTTTATCTTTTGAACCGGTGCTTAGATTAAAAATCCGAGGGCACCATTGAATCCGTAGCACCGTGATTCACTAAAGGGAGGCCTGACTTCAACCGCATTAGGTTGGGTGAAAAGGTTATTTTTTGCGACATTTAATGAAAAAATAAAATAAATTTTTTTTTATTTTGTTATTCATTTCCTACCACCTATTGAGTGGTGGTGGTGGGATAGATGGGTTGTCAATAAATTTAAAGGCATGATAATATTTTTTTAACCACACCATTGAAAATTAAATGGTTTATTGATTAATGCTCGTCATTAATTCCTCGTTGCATTACTCACCCTTCCCCTCTATTTAAATGGAGCTCGTGTAAGGGTTTTTGACATGGCTTCATCAAGCGAGGAACCTCTGAAAAGGTACCGCGACATCTTCCACCAACGAAGGATAGAAGCTTAGACAACAACAATTCAGGATTGATGAACACCATTGAATCCATCCAATGAGGACTTCTCTCCTACGACAACTATGACAACTCCAATTTTTTACGAAGCATGAGTTCTAATTAAATTCATGAAACTCTCTTTTTATTTTTCTCATTCTTGAATTAGGGGGTGTTTGTTGCTGGAAATTTCAAATGGTCTTAATCAATATTTATGTGATGTTTTTATATGATACCCTCTTGTTATGATTTTTACGTGGAGGGTGTGGCCCAAATGAACAAGGTTAGTACCCTTTGTCTCTTGTTTTATCATTGCGTTCTTCACGGGAAAATTTTTAACTTGATGACAACATGAATCAGAGGGTCACACATTGACGTCGATATCCTAAGAGGCCTATAAGTCCAAACATCAGTGGAAACAAAGCTCTAGAGAGTCATTGGAGCCCAGCAGAGGAAACTTTTGCAAGACACGAGTGTGACAGTGCCTGTGGGTGAAGGCGGAATCCGGCGCACGCTGGCTGCAGATGGGGGCGGTGTCGCTCTGTGCCGTGGAGGATAGACGGGCAGCCGATCCTCAGCCTGCCATGTTTTGGCAGAAGGCACTGAACTATTGCGCACCACTGGGAGGAGGCTTTGGCTTCAAAGTCCTGGAAAAGGATATGGGACCCGCATCCTGTGGGTCTAATTGATAAAAAGAAGCAGCGCCACGTGGTACCACCAATTAAATCAATCGAACAACTTTTCTGTTTGGGAATTTGGTCCTCCACCAAGATGGAAGACCACACAAGCTGGAGGACTAGTTCGGGCTGGGTGGGGTCGATCATGGGTCATTCTTGGACCAGGTCGGGTTGGCCAACGGCGGAGCGGGTTGGGTCGGTTTGACCTGTTCAGACCGGACCCAGACCCTTTTCATCCGAGATACGCATAAAAATCTGTATCTCACAAACCATATGTCCATTTGATGAACCGTCTATGGCACATTATTCCATTTAACAAGATGGTTCTTTTGAGATAATCCACCTATGTTTTGGAGAAAGTTGGATTATGTCTAGGTTTGATCGTTCCCAAATAAAATTTGGCTCTCGACACTAAAATACATAAAACACTCAAACCGGGCATCCGATTGACGCGACATATTTTTCATTGGAACCCTTAAGACATGATGGATCATTGGGTTAATTATTCATGGAACTTCATTCCAATTGAAGTACGACAGATGGATCAAGAAGTGGATCCTTCTATAATTAATCATTCTATGTATAAGAATCTTGTGTATGGATAAGACGTGGAGAATGAATAGATATCCTGTGTGGATCATCACCTAGAGATCTTGTGTAGATCAGAACTAATAGATCATATATGTATCAGCACCTAACGATCATGTGTGGATCAGCATTGAGTGATCATATATGGATTAACACCTACAGATCCTGTATGGGTCAAATCCTCTGTGGTTCAGTGCTCAACGATCCTGTGTGGGTCAGCGCATACTGATCCTATGTGGGACATATCCTATGTGAGCTATCGGGGGTTAGTACCAATCAATCTAGGGTGGTTCATATCCAATTTGGGTCAGTTGGGGTTAATACCTATCGATCATGTGTGGGTTAGTGAGGGTTAGTACATATCAATCCTCTGTGGGTCAGTAGTTGTTCCTCTTTACAGAATAAGATGATCAAGCCTTACGGCTAATCATATGTACTTATGTACTTATGTTATACCTGGTTTGAGATGGGTCTTTTTCTTTTTTGCTTTGTGATTTAGATCATTCTTTGTGGTTTTCCTTTGTAGAATTTTGAGAGACCTTCAGGGGTCTCGGTGTCCCTACTAGGTATTATTATACTCACCCCTGCACAGGCTTCGTCCACACCTTATTGTGTCTTGTGTAGATGATGAGAAGATCATCTGAGAATCGAGGATCTAGGACTTGATGGTTGACGGTGGTGAAGGTTGACATGGAGAGCGGTGTAGGTGAGTTGTACCTACCATTTTGGATGGATACTTGGTGGATGATCTCATGAGCTATTTTTTATTGTACTTGTATCTTTTCAGTTGGGATTGTATTTTGGACCCTATACTTTAAGTACACACTATTACTACTATATTTGTACTTCATGGTTGGATCCTGTTGAGTTATTGGTCTGTATGTTTGTACAGGTTTAAAGTCAATACCTTCCCGGTTCGGTGATACACCATTTCAGTGTGAGTCGCCAATCCCAAGCCTATGGATGGAAGGATTGGGGTAGTCACGACATGGGACCTTGGGGACAGGTTGTGAAAATCACTTAGGTTATCTGTAGAGAATGGAATATTTCATGTTTATAAACATGAGGATGGTCAAGAGGTTGGTAGATTCTTTTGTGCTCATGTAATAAGCCCCTAGCCCACTATGATGATAGATGAAATATCTTCCCCTGATGGTGCTGTTGATCTGGTTCCACCCCCTCCACCAGCAGACCATTCTTCCAAATCCCATCCCTCTTATTCCACCCTTCCATCATCTTCCACCATTCAATCTTTTTATACCCCATCCACAACCCACCTCAACCCGCACCCTAAGCTATTCTTCCCATTTTTATCTCCCTGTCAACGTCTAACCACTATTAGGACATCATTGAGCCCCACATGAATTTCTTGGACTAGAGACTCCACCAAATTGAAGGAATGATGTGAATTATTCTTCCGTACTTGAGAATTCAGTTCTCCTTGGGACCTTATCCTCCTTCAAATCCATATCTATCTACACCACTGACACCATTCACAACTCTATCCACCGATTCAGTTCTCCGATCTACTACTAGACTAGATTCCACTTATACTCATGTGTCCTATGAAATACCTAATTCCCCCACAACAGAGTAAGGACTCAGTTCCTATAGCTTCCACTGATACTGCCCCTCCTCCACAGGATCCCATGACATGGACAATGCCTCTTCCAAGTTTAAACAGTAACTGTTTCTGCACACTTATTTCATTATATATATCACTTTTGTGTTATTCATGTGATTTTTTGGTTTTTATTCATGAATAATTATTTTTTAATTTAATTTAATTTTCCAAGGTACTCTAGCGCGTCATGAAATTCTTGTTTTAAATTCTCTACAACTATTTTATCTCCCCGCGAGGGGAGTATTATTTTTGGAATTTATTTTTCTTCTATATTATTTTTGGATATGTCCTTTCATTCTCACCCTATCCCTAGCCAATTGTTTTCAAATCATATTATCTTCCTTAGTATTTCACTTTGATGACCATGTGCGATATTAAATGTTGGGTGAAGTCTCTTGACTACACTAGTCTTTTACCTTGAACTAATCAACAATACATCATTAAATAGATTAAATATTTTAGAATTTGTAGAATACTTAATTTATTTTATTTATAAATAATAAATACCTGAATATGAATTTCAAAAGATACATGATTATTTTAATTTTAAATTATTTTAAAATGATTGATGATATATTTATATTTTTGATTTTAATTATTTTCCATTTTTATTTAAAAGAATGATTAATTTTATTCATTTAATGACCTGATTCACCGATTATTTTCATAATTCCTATGAAATATTCTGACAGATTTGTCATATTCTTTTGTATACCCAGTTTCATGAGGTATTTGTGGAATTTTCATGACTATTAGAACTTTTGGGTTTTCATCTTCAAGACCTGATGATTTTGAATCACATTAAAATGTATAATGCATTTGATTGATATTTTCAGCCCCTTTAACCTTGAGACCTACCGTACATTTTACATACATAAAACACATAGAAACCATGAACTACGTTGATATGAATCTTCCTTACAAGCTTTTTTATTATTCCCCTCCTAAGTCTTTGATAATCTTGTATGATTATCTGTTTGATATTTATGGAGATTGTTTTAGCAATTCATGGTGTATTATAGTGAGAAACCATGAAATTAAGTCTGGGTGAGAGTGTATTTTTTATAATTTTGGCATATGGGATCCAAAACGACTATTCATTTTATTCATAATTGGTCAAATTCTTCTAAAAAAATATTGAAAATTTCAAATGAGGACCAAATTATTATTTTTATACTTAGTAATGATTTAAGAAACCATGGTGTAAAATAGAATATCATGGAGATGGTGAAATTTGAGAGATCTTTATATGGATTCATTTTTTTGAGAATTATCATTGAATATCATTTTTTATTACTTATGAATTCAGCCTCCCTTCTCTTACCTCTGATATTATTTTCACATCATTACCTATCTAACCTAATCCTTAGAAAAATTTTATTTTATTGAAGGACATTATAATTTTGTGATTTAAATTATAAATGGAAAATTAGAATAATTAAAAGCATATGGATAGGGTGAATATACTTGATATTGAGCATAAATATGATTAAATGATCTTGAATGATGAGTTTTTTATTTTCTAGTGAGGTAAATCATCAAGTGGAAAGTGTATTTATGAAATTTTGAAAAATGCAAGTAAAAGGGGATAGATGTATTCAATTAAATTATATAAGTGGCATGATTATAATATATTTGAAATTAAAATAGGTTTTATGCTATTTAAATTCTTCTTATAATACTATAGTATTTATAACTTTAATTTATAGAATTATTCTCTTTTTAGAGTATGGATTATTTTTATTGGATGTTGATATTTTTATTAAGGATAGAAAATGAATAGGCGTGGGGGATATTAATGTGCTCGATTTGTGCTTAAATTATTATAAATTTTATTGAGTATAAAAACATGTTTCACTGAATAAAAATTATTTTGTTGATTAAATGATTTATTTTGGTGTTATTAGTGATTTTTCAGAAGATTTTAGCCAAAGTCACAAATAAAAATTGATCAAAATGAAAATGAAAATATACATAGTGTGTACTTTATAAACACAATATGTACCCTTTCCTAGAAATAGTTCATCCATCCCGAGTATACACCCATGTAGCCAAATCATGACAAAACATAGTTTACTTACTATCAACATTCCATACACATCCTTCCAGATGCGGTTGGTGGATGATAGATCTTCTACACACCTTGCATGTCGGTACCAAACACCATTTACCCTCAAATAATAAAATACTACACTTCTAATTCAACAAACGGTGTAGTGGGTCACTTAATAGAGGGGAAAGCAACATAAAATTAAGTTGACTGGAGTACATGAAATGTACTTTTGGGAATACATCGTGTAGTTAATTTTTCAATAAATAATGATGTAGGCATCTATGTTCAAGGTTGGATATCCAAGGGGGAGGTGATTCCACTCTACCGATCGGTCTTCCCGAAAGTCCATATTTGAGTTTTCTTCCCATTTTTCATTTATATTTAGTGTAATTTCCCTTTCCCCTCCTTTCCACTTGTATCCATGGTAGGAGCTGAGCCGCTTCTCCACCTGAACATCATGACCATTTTCATAAGAGGATAGTTTTATTATATTTGTATTGTAATAAAGATTACCTATTTTTTTAATTTTAATTTTGTTTGGTATCATTAATTGAGATTTATTTTCTAATTCCTTTAATGAATTTAATTCCACAATCACGGTTGGTGTCGTATCAGACCAAGAATGAAACTAATGGTGAAAACTTAAGGACATTCAATGAGTGAATCCATGAACATTGGGTAAGACCATTACCACTATTTTAGGGGTAAACATATCAAATATTTTTAAGTAGTTAACCACTGGTCAAATGGGTAAATATTTTAATTACATAATTGTATTTTATCAAAATCATGAAAAATAAAATTAATCAAATACCCTTAATAAAACAGTTCACTAATAATTTTATCCCTAACTAATTACCATTATAATAACCCCTATTTGAATTCTGACCCCTATACTTCTGTTTTCTGATTGTTCTACCATTTCAGTCATGTTAATTCAATTTTCTCAAATCATTTCATATTATAATATTTTCAAATCACACTTTGTTTCTAGATAATCTTCTTAGACTCTTCAAATAAAACTAATTGTTGCTTATTAATTTTCCCCCTGGGGATCTTCCATGACAACTGCTAGCTACTTAGTGAGTCAGTTTAGAAGGTAGAAACATTTTAATTTTTCAGTTCCTTGTGATGGGAATAGTCAACACAATTATTATCATTATACTAGAGATAATGACCAACATAATGTCCTTTTTAAGAACCATGGGTGTGTTAAAAATTAATTTTTTAAAAGAATATTTCTTGAAAAAATTTGTTATATTTTATGAAAATAAAATATGTAGTGTCCCGACATGGTTTTCCACTCAAATAGTTCTATGATATAGTTGGATATTAGGCCTTAGGCACCCCCTATACACCAAAGGATACTGACTAGATACAGGAGTCTAAAGTGGTGATAATTGGGGAGGCAATACCCTCTAGTGGTGATAATAATAGTGGTATATATATATAATACAGTGGAATAAAGACCATAACTCGGTGAAAGGATGATAATAAACATAGAGAAATAAAAATAAACATAAATAGTAATAAATAATCCCAATTGCACAAAACCATTTCTGGTTAATAGAAATGTCATAACTTGTCATAGAAAAAAATTGACCCACAAGGCCACCTTTGGACGACCATATCAGTACGTAGATATATAATCATGAAAAATAAAATAATGAAACTCTATCTCAATTAAAGAACCACCATGTTCAATATTACACCCATCCCATGGAAAATATACATCTACGATCACTAAGGTACAGATCCCAAGTAGAAAACCTTACCTAATCTCAAAACCATGAATTCTACATGCATCCATAGGGGCCCATGTAGGGTGTGATTGTGATCTGAGTAGGCCACCACCAATGTGATCCTATATTACACCCATAATTATATAGGTGTATGTAAAATATAAGTAAAATGCAATTCACTGTCATTTAATAAATAACCTAGCCCCCTTATGCCAAATACCCAAAAGGAAGAATTTACCTAACTCAACCATTGCTGGTATACCATTGAATACATACCTCAAGCTATATATATATATATGTATATATATATGGAATCTGTACATATCGAAATATATATATTTTTGTAGTGCCGAGATCCCATGAATTAATTGTAGAGACCCAAAGCTTGTCGTATATGGACATTACATTACTTTTGCGAAATACTTAATATATAACAAAAATAGACACCAAAGGACCCTAATAGTTTAGTATCTTTGGAAACTTGGAATATAAACATCTAATCATGTTGAAATATCTTCAAAATCTCCCATAACGATCTTCCCCTTTTTGTTTCCTTACCTAAAAACTTTATTTATTTCCTAGGGAAAATAAAATATAAAAAGGGTGAGCTCAAATGCTCAGTAAGGTCAAACATAGAGAACTTAAAACAATCCATAAACATTTGAAATAAAAAACTTTAACATGAAATATAAAAATTAAAACCTTGGGCAAAGACATAAATCTTGGAAGTACGTAAGGCATATATCATAAAGGAACATTAATAATAATAAAATATCATGGGAATAAAACATGTAATTTTGGTAACCATTTATCACTTGTTATGATTTCCATCGTAGCCAAGGCATTGCTTCCAAGACCATCTTATTGGACAAAGTCCCTTTCTGAATCGAGTTCACTCCTCGTTCCAGTCCTGTATCACTGAACCGGAATAACATACCATTCCAGTCATGTCTATATCATGAGATATAAATCTTTACCCAATGCATTGGAGGGAGATATAGGTCCCACACATCTCATAATGAAATCATTCTTACTTGTGCCACAACATAATCATAAATCATTCATCATAACCCAAAGAATATAAATGGGTTTCATAAACATCATCCCATCATAACATAATCCATATATAACAAATGGATATCATTTCATCATAAGAAAAGTGAAACCATGTAAATCATAGATACATTATAGTTGATCCATACACATATGAAATAATGTCATCTTAGATGAAAAATGGTTTTGATAAAACACTTGAAAAGAATTCTTGAGGAAAATATCCTTTCTTCTTTAAAATCAAATTCTTTTCACAAAACGTCATGAAATTTTAAAAGAAAAAGATTTTGTTTAAAATATTCATGAAATATTTTGGAGTAAGATTCATGAAAATAAGGCTTTATAAAACCATAAAAATCCTTTCATGTCGTAAAATTTAAAAAAACATTCTCGTCGTACTTTTGTCAGAAAAGTAAAAAAGATCCTTGTATGGTAAACAAAAGAAATATTCCATTCATAACATGTGGTAAAAGTAAAAAATGTGTAAAAATGACTTTAAACATACATGAAAACATTTTTATAAAACTTGGACATGGATGATAAATATAACCCCAGTAAATTCTTACGAATAAACAATCTCGGATAAAAACGAGATGAGAAAAGTTATCCCTTACCTTATGTCCGATATGCTTAGTATCTATCCGAACCTCCTGTATAATGATTTAAATAATGTCATTGACTTATTGCAGAATCATATTCATTGTTATGATATCATATATGGTTCACTTATGACTTTATATTACCCGTTCTTTTGTAAATTCCATGTTAAAGAGCATTTTGAGTAAAATCGTTTCATATGTCGTCCGTGTTTTGACTTGTAATTATTCATATGACTAATTAGATCATGATTAATTAATTCTAGAACATAAAACATGATTTATATATAATATATATTTAGAATATACATATAAATAATATATCAATAAATGGAAAGAAATACACTGTTCATGGAGACAGTAGGCCGTACGTACGCATGAACGCTGTTTTCGTTTCCTTATTGAATTGAATGGAATTAAGTATATGAAATAAAAATATATATATATACATAAATCCAGTAACATTATTATTTCATATATTTCATGATTAATTATTATATAAACTTTATAATCATTCTTGAATTGTTAACATGGAAAATGAATCTCATAGCGTCGTGGAGACGGTAATCCGTACGTACGCACGAGTGAGGATATCGTTCCCATATTTATTGAATCAAATTGGAGTGAATGATATAATATATTAAAATCAGTATGATGTTATAATAATCATATGTATTTATTATTTACACCATTATACCCATCCAAGTAAGGTGGTGGTGGAAAAACAGATTACACCACGGCGTGGAGACAATATTCCGTAAGAACGCACACGCGGTGATTTTGTTTTCCTTAGGATGGATAGAAGGTGAAATGGGGTTGTTTAATATTTATAATAACATATCAGTATATTAGTGATATTTATGTTATTAAAATATAATGATACAACTAAATAATAGGAGGTAGAAGAAGAAATATATTTGAAAGAATCGGTAACAGATATTACCTCTTCTTCGATACGCCCTTTGGAAACCTCCTCTTAAGGCACTAAGATTGGTCATTGAAGTAGATCGGGACCTCTAAAATGTTTCTAGGGAAGTGGAGAAGATAATTTGGAAGGGGTTAGACCAGATTGAAGGCTCAGAGTGGTGTGAGGAGGATAGGTAGGAGGTGCCCTTTTATAAGGGAGGAGAGGGGCACCTTTGTAATATTCAAAAATATTAGTTTAATATAAATTAAAACCCCACATAAAAACCTCCAAAAATGACTCAATTCTAAGATTATATGATATAGGGTTGTAATAACATCAAAAAATCAAATTTATACATGTTTTTATCATATTTTAAACATTATCGTTTTTATTTATCCTTATTTAATCTATTTATGTTTATTTGGGGTAATAAAATTATAAATTCTAAATTGTTATAAATAATCAATTATGTGTTGTTAATTTTCCATAATTGGATACTTTATGAAATTTTAGACTCTATCAATTTCAATTTATAATTTTAAAATATTTTTGTAATTTTTAAACAATTTAACAATATGTTATTTTTATAAAATAACAATGGTGTCAATTTTGACAATATTCATTTATTTTAATTTACATAACATCTACACAGAGGATATATTAGAACTAAAAAATTTAATAGATTCCTAACATGTCAAATTTGTCTATAAAATTCATGGAGAACATTAAATAGTTCATATAATATTTATTTTAATATTTTTAAAAAAATTTATTTGGTATATCTCTTAAAAAAATATTTAGTACAACATTTTTGTATAATTATTTAATATACTTATTTGTTCCATAAAAATTAAAAATAAAATCATTTGATAAAGATAAATATCAAAGATTTTATAATAATAATTTTACTCAAATTTATCATCTTAATATAACATCATGTAAATTGTTATCTTTATTAAATTCTGAAGGTGACAACCATGGAAGCATTTAAAATAAAATATTATAAGTGTCATAATCACCTTAATAAGGATCCAAATGATCAAAAATTCGGCCAGTGGATGATTATGGTTTATATATACACTAATAATAAGTTTTTTACAGATTTTTTGGCCTTTTTATATGTATTACTATTTCAATAAATACTATATTTTTGATTTTTCACTAAATAAATAATTTCTGCATCATTAATGTATAGAATAAAAAGATAATTAAATTACTTTTAAAAAATACAAATAAATTACCATGATAAAGAAAAACATTTTTTATTTAAAATGAGTATTTATAACCGAATTTATATTCTTTATAAAATATATTAAAAATACTTTAATTATTAAAGTTGAGTGAGACATATTTCATTTTCCTTTAAATAAAATAAACTCAAGGTCTTAATAACCTTCAAGTGGGTTCTAATGGATTCCATTTCGACCCAAATATTCCTTAGGATGAAATATAATAATCCAATTATATTAAGTAAAGTGTTAGGATAATTTTATAATATTATATTTACCCTTAATTACCCGATTTACCTTTTACTATGGTAAATAAAATTTACCGTAGTTACTATTCATAATGCCCAAAAATAAAAAGTATCTTATGAACATATTTTGGATCCATTGATTCCAAATATGGAATCCATTTTTCCAAATTCAATACACATAAGTTGCAGAAATTAAATTAAAATTAATCTCGTTGTTGAAAGAAAATGGGTTTTTTATTTAAAACATTACAAAAGATTGAATTGATTTAACCTACGAATTCAATGTAAAATAAATGATAATGACATAAATTATATTAATTGGTAAAATTATATTCTATTTATACTTTAAAATCATCCAATATTATAATTTAACCACATAAATTATTACGATGAAAAAAGTTGTTTTTAATTAAAATATAGCGTGTTTTTACTATTCATTAAAATATGAAAGTTATGAGAATAATATGAAAATTTTATCCAAAGAAAATTTTTATATCCTGATTCCAAAGAATAATTTTATTTTTACATATTGAACATATAAACATGTCAAAAACTATATTTAATGTGGGTGCGCCATCAAAAGGCAGCAAAACTGCATTTTTTGAAAAATACATATTTTACATAAAAAAATTGTTTTGTTCTTATACCAAGTTCTGGAAAATGTGTAAGATGAATAATAATGTTATAAAATTCAAAATTTAGTTAATACTATTCATAATGGATAGTTCATAATAATATTATAATAATATTTCATTGTTTAATAAAACCTGGTATTGCGTACAACACACACTATCGAGGAAGGTCGTGATTGTGTGTAATGCAAGCCATGTCATGGTTGCGTGTAGTGAACGACTCCTTTGTTGTTGCGTATAAAAAAATCCAACCATACTTCATTAATACATTGAATATATATATATATACTCAATGTTGCGTAGAATAACTTCTATCAAACAAATTTGAAATTGTGTGTAACACGATCCAAGATTAGTGTTGCATATACTGAAACCTAATATGATGTTGCGTATAACACAAAATAATCTTCGGATATCATACAACACAATACATCAAATAAATTAAAAATAATACATCTCATAAAATCTCGAGATGTTACATTCTACCCCCCTTAAAATGAATTTTGCCCTTGGAATTCGTCTGGGTTATTAATGGTTGACTACGTTAAAGTTTCTTTAATAGAAACCCACATCGTAAAAAGGAATACTAAAAATTAATTTTAAAAAGTGATGTATGAAACATAACAGTTACCCCAATTAACTCATCACTGGGTTTCCTCGTGGGAGAACATAGGTAAAAATATGTATATGGAAGAGAAATCTAAACATCATGTTCTGATGGAGAGTGTTAGAGAACATGGCTATGAAAAATCCAACAATCACAAAGCCATAAATTTGGGATGATCTAAGGTACCATCTGATTCATTAGATATGAGGGCACTAGGACAACATTTTTGGTTTTGAAGATTATTTCCCTAAAGTTGATGAATTAAAAGAAATTCTTTCCTGATTTTGGTTTAATCTAACTATTGTTCGTGCCTTGAACAATTTCTACTTCATCTCTTAAAAAAATAAAGTTGAATTTGTTATTCGTGAAGTGTTAGCAGATCATGTGGTAGAATGACGAGTCGTTCCATCTGTCTCAAACAAAAGGTTAGCAAAAGTTATTAAATATACATAAGTTGATTAATCGTATATAGTTCTTAAAATGGACTTATACTTCATATCTCATACCTCTTAAAAAAATTAAAACTAATTTATACTAACCAGGGACATCCTGTAGGCCAGTGGTAGGCGATAAAGGCCTGACGCACATCGGTTGTGGGTTCGATTCCCACAGCCTTGTCTGACGCGACAGGTTGTCGCCCGTCCTGCAGGTTGTCCTTTTTCTAAAATTACATCATTATGACATTCCAACAATAATAAAGAAAATAGTTCTAGCCTTAAACAATACTAAATTATGTCCAACATAATCCATTTCAAATCTTTAGGATTATCCAAAATACTTATGTCCAAGCTTATAGTATAAAGAAATCAATTACTAGAAATGACTTCTACCGACCATTTGAATACCATCATTTATCCCCAATATATCATAAGATATATCTTGTTGTTCGTATTCCAAACATGTGAATAACTAAATCATGTATTCTCTTGAAAAATGAATACTCATTGAACATTAGTGAAAAAAATGAATGCTGTCAAAAGTTTACTCTTTCCACATACCAAAAATTCCAAAAATTCTATATACTCAAAACATGATATCACTTTGTCCTTATATCAATCATGATCTCATGAATACTATCAAACATATTATTTTCTCTGTATCCTTTCATCATGCGCATATCTTCTTCTTTCCAAAAACATCTAAATAACCTTTCATTGTTACCAGTACCATTCAACATATACTTTCAAATACTTTAATAAAAAAAATAGTTTAACAATCCTTAGATGTTTCTTTATTCCATAGTACCTTTAAATTACCTATACAACATAACTCTTGATAAACATACAATCATTTCACTACCTTCATAAAACATTGACTGAGCTTCATCATTTTATTCCTCAACACTTCTTTCATCTCACGTATCATTTGTATTATCTTCATCATCATCAACATAAATACTACCCATACAACCATGATGATTCTCTTCATGAGATTATCCCATAGGGCATCGATTTTCATAATTCACATACATTCCACATCTATAGAATTTAACCATTATTGATGTATTAGAAATACCATTATCCTTATCCATTGTGTTAAGTGATCCTTTTCCATTACAATTACTGGCTTTGTGTCTTTCTTTTCCACACCCAAAGCATCTTCCAATTCCTTTGAAACATTCTCCTTGATGCCTCTTCCCACATGACTTACATGAGGGAAATAGAACATTCTTTCCTCTATGATTATCATGAAACTCCATCTTCCTATTATTAGTTGAGTCAGGAATCTTACCAAAGATAAGATTGTTGATCATATTATGAGATTTCTGGTTAGGCATAATAACGATGTTTGGACATCCAAATCCTGTTTTATTTGGTTGCTCATGAAGAATATCATTCCATTGTCCATCATATTCTCCATTATCGTGAATCTTCTTGTTTCCATCCATTTTCAAAAACCCAAAAAGAATAGTCTGAGAGGAAAAAATCATGCTAGGAAAACAACATAATTAAGAGAGATTACCTTCAATATCTAACATCTTAGGTTTAATTCTAAGATCGTAATCGTAATTCTAGGATTATAACCTATACTTATACTTAACCTTAGGGACATCCCTAGACATACCTTAGAAATATCTCTAGGGATCTCACTAAAGTTTTTGCATCATAGTTTTCAAAGGTTAACTAATCCTTTCCTCTGATACCAACTGTAGAGACCCAAATCTTGACGTACATGGACATTACATTACATTTGCGGAATACTTAATACATAACAAAAATAGACACCAACGGACCATAATAGTTTAGTATCTTTGGAAACATGGAATATAAACATCTAATCATGTTGAAAGATCTTCAACATCTCCCATAACGATTTTACCCTTTTTGTTTCCTTTCCTAAAACCTTTCTTTATTTCCTGGGGAAAATAAAACATAAAAAGGGTGAGCTCAAATGCCCAGTAAGGGAAAACATAGAGAACATAAAACAATCCATAAACATTTGAAAGAAAAAACCTGAACATAAAATATAAACATTAAAACCTTGAGCAAAGACATAAATATGGGAAGTAAGTAAGGCATATATCATAAAGGAACATCAATAATGATAAAATAGAATGGGAATAAAACATGTAATGGTGGAAACCATTCAGCACTTGTTATGATTTCCATAGTAGCGAAGGCATTGCTGCCATGACCATCTTAGTGGATAAAGTCCCTTTTTGAATCGAGTTCACTCCTCGTTCCAGTAATGTATCACTGAACCCGAATAACTTACCGTTCCATCCATATCTATCTAATGAAATATAAATCTTTACCCAATTCATTGGAGGGAGATATAGGTCCCACCCATCTCAAAATGAAATCATTCTTACTTGTGCCACAGCATAAACATAAATCATTCATCCTATCCCAAATAATAAAAATGGGTTTCATAAACATAATCCCATCATAACATAATCCATATAAAACAAATGGATATCATTTCATCATAAGAAAAGTGAAACCATGTAAATCAAAAAATCTTTATAGTTGAACCATACACATATGAAATAATGTCATCTTAGATGGAAAATGGTTTTGATAAAACACTTAAAATGAATTCTTGAGGAAAATATCCTTTCTTCTTCAAAATCAATTTCTTTTCACAGAACGTCATGATATTTTAAAAGAAAAATATTTTGTTTAAAATAGTCATGAAATCTTTTGGAGGAAGCTTCATGAAAATAAGGCTTTATAAAACCATAAAAATCCTTTAATGCCGTATAAGTTAAAAAAACATTCTCCTCGTACTTTTGTCAGAAAAGTAAAAAAGATTCTCGTATGGTAAACAAAAGAAATATTCCTTTCATAACATGCGGTAAAAGTCAAAAATGGGTGAAAAGGACTTTAAAAATACATGAATTTTTTTTATAAAACTTGGACATGGATGATAAATATAACCCCAGTAAATACTTACAAAAAAACAATCTCAGATAAAAACGAGATTGGAAATGTTATCCCTTACCTTATGTCCGATATGATTCGTATGTATCTAAACCTCCAGTATAATGATTTAAATAACGTCATTGAATTATTACAGAATCATATTCATTGTTATGATATCATATATGTTTCACTTATGACTTTATATTACCCGTTATTTTGTAAATTCCATGTTAGATAGCGTTTTGAGTAAAATTGTTTCATATGTCGTCCGTGTTTTGACTTGTAATTATTGATATGATTACTTAGATCATGATTAATTAATTCCAGAATATAAAACATGATTTATATATAATATTTATTCATAATATACATTTATATAATAGATCAATAAATGGAAAGAAATACACCGTTCATGGAGATGGTAGGCCGTACGTACGCATGAACGCTGTTTTCGTTTCCTTATTGAATTGAATGGAATTAAGTATATGACATACATATATATATATATACATAAATCCAGTAGAATTAATATGTCATATATTTCATTATTACTTATTATATATACTTTATAATCATTCTTGAATTGTTAACATGGAAAATGAATCTCATCGCGTCATGGAGACGGTAATCCGTACATACGCACGAGCGATGATATCATTCCCATATTTATTAAATAGAATTAAAGTGAATGATATAATATCATAGAATTAGTATGATTTTATAATAATCATATGTATTTATTCTTTACACCATTATACCCATCCAAGTATGGTGGTGGTGGGAAAATAGATTACACCACGGCGTGGAGACGATATTCCGTATGTACGCACGCGCGGTGATTTTGTTTTCCTTAGGATGCATAGAAGGTGAAATAGTGTTGTTTTATATTTATAATAACATATCAGTATATTAGTGATATTGATGTTATTACAATATAATGATATAACTAAATAATATAAGGAAGAAGAAGAAATAAATTTGAATGAATCGGTAACAGATATTACCTCTTCTTCGATACGCCTCTTTGAAACCTCCACTTAGGGCCTAAGATTGGTCTTTAAAGTAGACCAGGACCTCTAGGATATTTATAGGGAAGTTTAGAAGACAAATTGGTAGGGTTAAGATGATATTGAAGGCGAAAAGTGGTGTGTGGAGGAGAGGGAGGAGGTACCCTTTTATAAGGGAGGAGAGGAGAACCTTTGGAATCCTAAAAAATATTAGTTTAATATAAATTCAAACCCCACCTAAAAACCTCCAAAAATGACTCAATTCGAATATTAGATGAGATAAAGTTGTAATAACATCAACCAATCAAATTTAGACATGTTTTGAACTTATTTTAAACCTTATCAATTTCATTTATCCTTATTTAATCTATTTAAGTTTATTTGGGGTAATAAAATTCTAAATTTTAAATGGTTATAAATAATCACTTCTGTGTTGTTAATTTTCCATAATTGGATAATTTATGAAATTTTAGACTATATATATTTCAATTTATAATTTTTAAATATTTTTTTTATTTTTAAAAAATTTAATAATATGTATTTTTATAAAATAACAATAGTGTCAATTTTGAAACTATTAGTTTATTTGAATTTAAATAAAATCTACACAAAGGATATATTCGAAATAAAATATTTAATAGATTCCTAACATGTCAAATATGTCTAGAAAATTCGTCGAGCACATTAAATAGTTCATATAATATTTATTTTAGTATTTTTAAAACCATTTATTTGGTATATCTCTTAATAAAATAATTAGTACAACATTTTTGTATAATTATTTAATATACTTATTTGTTGCATAAAAATAAAAAAATTTTTTTGATGAATATTAAAATCAAATATTTTATAATAATAATTTTACTCGAATTTATCATCTTAAAATAACATCATGTAAATTGTTATCTTTATTAAATTATGAAGGTGATAACTTTGGAAGCATTTAAAATAAAATATTATAAGTTTCATAATCGCCTTAATAAGGATCCAAATTGTCACAAATTCTGCAAGTGGATGATTTGGGTTTATATATACACTAATAATAATTTTTTTTCCAGATTTGTGGACTTTTTGATATGTATTTCTATTTCAATAAAAAATATATTGTTGATTTTTCACTAAATAAATAATTTCGGCATCATTAATGTATAGAATAAAAAGGTAATTAAATAACTCTTAAAAATTACAAATAAATTACCATGATAAATAAAAACATTTTATCTTTAAAATAAGTATTTATAACCTAATTTATATTCTGTATAAATTATATTAAAAATACTTTAATTATTAAGGTTGAGTGAGACATATTTCACTTTCCTTTAAATTAAATAAACTAAAGGTATTAATCACCTCCAAGTGTGTTCCAATAGATTCCATTTCGACCCAAATATGACTTAGGACGAAATATAAGCATTCAATTATATTATGACAAGTTTTATGGTAAATTTATAATATTATATTGACCCTTAATTACCCGATTTACCTTTTTATATGGTAAATAAAATTTACCGTAGTTACTATTCATAATGCCCAAAAATAAAAAATAGATTATTAAAATAATTTGGACCCACTGATTTCAAATATGGAGTCCATTTTTACAAATCCAATACACATTAGTTGCAGAAATTAAAATAAAATTAATCATTTTTTCTAAAGAAAATGAGTTTTTGTTTAAAACATTGCAAAAGATTGAATTGATTTAACCTACTAATTCAATGTAAAATCAATGATAATGACATAAATTATATTAAATGGTAAAAATATATTCTATTTATAATTTAAAATCATTCAATATTTTAATTTAACCACATAAATTATTACGATGAAAAAAATTGTTTTTAATTAAAATATAGCGTGTTTTTACTATTAATTAAAATATGAAAGTTATCAGAATTATATGAAAAATTTATCCAAAATAAATTTTTATATCCTGATTCCAAATAAGAATTTTATTTTTTCAAATTGAACTTATAAACCTGTCAAAAACTATATTTAATGTGGGTGCGCCATCAAAAGGCGCAAAACTGCATTTTTTTGAAAAATACTTATTTTACCTAAAAAATTTATTTTGTTCTTATACCAAGTTCTAGAAAATGGGTAAGATTAATAATAATGTTATAAATTTCAAAATTTAGTTAATAATATTCATAACCTCTAGTTAATAATAATATTATAATAATATATCGCTGTTTAGTAAAACCTGGTATTGCGTACAACACACACTATCGAGGAAGGTCGCGATTACGTGTAATGCAAGCCAAGTTAGGGTTTCGTGTAGTACACGACTCCTTTTTTGTTGCGTATAACAAAATACAACCATATTTCATTAATACATTGAATATATATATATATATATATACTCAATGTTCCATAGAAGAACTATTATCAAACAAACATGAAATTGTGTGTAACACGATCCAAGATTAGTGTTGCATATACTGCCAGATAATACAGTGTTGCGTATAACACAAGATAATATTGGGATATCATACGACACAATACACCAAATAAATTAAAAATAATACTTCTCATAAAATCTATGGATGTTACATTAATACCCAAGGATTCTCATGAAGAGTATGAGACCAAGATGGACCTCATGATCTTCCCATAAATATATCACCAGTACCTCATGTCATCCAATACCGCACATTCCAACAATCGAATACTTGGTATCCAAATGATATTCCCAATAAGCCTCCAGTACCTTATGCCTCTACTCAAAAAATCACTATAAGCTCAACATCCTGAAGCCTCGATGCATGAAAATATCCATCCTCTAATAAACAAATCACAGTTGGATCAATAGAACAACATCCCATGGTATTGCGACATCCACCCTCCAATATTCTAATCCCACCAGCATCAAGTATAACGGTGAGCCTCATCCCCAACCTAGGGTCTCAACAACATCTCCCGATCATCTATCACCATCCACTGTTGATATCTAAGGTGAAAATCTCCAATAAAACTGATAGTCAACATCATCCCATTATCCACAATATCTATAGGGTCCTACACCCACAATTATTGGCTGACACAACCTTAATTATGTCCTATATGTGTGTGAATGACTCTAAAAAAAGACGGCCAACATCGATGACTGGATGTCACCAAATTACCTAAGCTACATTATCTAAAACCCTGTGATGTTGTGACCAAATCTCTAAGTAATGATGTAAACACCATCTCAAGTCACATCTTCCATTCCCCAATCCTAATGACCTCAAAGCCTCAAATTGGTGAACATTTCACATTAAGCCAACAATCATCATCACCCAATATATCTCAGGCCACATCCTCTGCCTGAATACCATGCCACATTTTTCTATGTGATCAATATCACCTCAATTCTTGAGCCATGTTCCCAATAAACCAATGTGATTATAATATAATTTAATTAATTTAATTAAATCAATTGGAATAGCAGTTCCAAAATAGTTCGAATCCTCTTACTCAACTTAGTGTAAATAATAAAAGGTCAATAAATGCTCAAACACATCCCATTAAATTCATTGATCATGTTTAAAGGGTGATTTAATTTATCTGGGGTCTCTTTCTGTCAACCCAACGTGTGTATTTATGTACACAAACGCAAAAACTTGTAAAATTAAGGATAAATATTGGAACCACTTACCGTATACTCATAAGTGATTTCTCATCTAAAATGGCCCTCTAAATAAATCTTAAATGATAGAAATCATTGGTTTATAAAAAAATCTAGGAAATAGCTAAAAATAGATTACATTGGGTTTAGAATTTTTTTATGGAAAGATAAATGAGAAAATGAAATAAGAGGATTCAAGGACTAACAAATACACTTCCAATGAGAGTGAAACCTTTCAATTAAATGATTGGAGGTTGAGAGGAGGACAAAGCCCCGGGATGAAAAGAAAATAGAGGAACCTAATGTGTTCTGTATGATATGAAAGAGAAAAATAAAGAAGAGAAATAAATAGAGGGGATGGGTATAAAATTAATATCACACCCTTTCAATAACCCGCACAGTTTGGATAACCATGCACCAACTGTATGGTGATCACTATCAAGGCACCACACCATACAAAACTAAGCATATGATTTTCAAAATAATTTGTAGCCTATACAGATCCCATTTACCAAAAACTATAGAGATCATTCATGGTCGTGTGCCACCACCTTCATGGTTTAACAAACCATTCCTAGTTCAATATTAGGATGCAATGTCCCCCTTAAAGGATACATAGTTAAATATAATCATCTACCTCAATCATAAATTTTCTCTAAGCTTAGTTTCTATGTTCATATACTCTAAAAAATCATCTCAAAACCCATGGAACATGATGGGCCTCAAAACCCATCTGAAAATAAGGCCTTAGGTTAATCAATATCAAGGAATTTGGTATCAAAGTTTAGGAAAATGGTTGGTCCGAACACTAATCTCAAGTATTCAAAAAGGTTTAAGAACTTCGACCCATATAAAAAGTCAGGATATTATAGTCTCACCACATTAATATATCTCATCCCTGAGCAATAATGTTTTTCACCAAGATGGTATTGAACATACCCATATCACAAGAATAATCCATGTTTACCCTGATCATCAATCATAGTTCAACCCCCCTCAAGGTGGTCCCCACATTAAGAGTTACCTACCTAGTCACTTTCATCTAAAACAATATTATGAGGGTTGCACCAATCATCCCCAGAAATACAATTCCTCCCATTATGTATCATAATTCATGCACCTCAATAAGGTCTCAAATAATTATTGTCCCATACATGATACCCATAAAGTCCAACATCTCATAAGATTCCCATAATATCCAACATTTCAACATATTCTCACAAATAATACCATATCATATGTATATATATATATGAATGCACATCGTATCCCCGATCAATATGCAGCTCATATATACCACACATTTTACTGATTTCGACAATAAATCTCAGTGCCTACAAACCTCATACATACATATATATATATATATAACAAATCATAATAGATACCAATATACTTACTAGAACATTATTAGTAAAAAAAAACACACGCGAAACTCAAGCACCAAAATTGGCCAAACCAAAAAAAACCCTGATAATTCACAATATAAAACTTTAAATTTAATCAACTCCTCGACCTGATCTGACTCGAGAAGCACAAAAACATGAACCTGGCCTAAAGCATGACTACCTAAGCCTTGGAATCCCTATAGAGCTACACTACCTATTTAACACTGACCCCTCTATAAGGTCTCTTTATCTCATCAATGAACTACAAATGTAGCTAAATCTCAGCTACCAGCTCTTGGTACCATTCCCATTCGTACCCTATATTCTTTATTCTAAGTCAATCGCTGGCTCCCTAATATCCAAGAAGGCTTCCTATATAACCTATCCAGATGTCCCATATTACCACATGCATGGAACTCCTTTGGAGGATACTCGAACTAAATCTGAACATGTCTCAATTTCACACCCTGGAAACATAATACTAAATAACCACTCCTCCATGGCCTACCTGAGTTTCTATCTCAACATTCATGTTAAAAATCCTCATGTTCCTATTTCAAGATACTTGAAGAATCACCAATAAAATAGCCTAAAGTCTTAATCCAGCTCTAAAAATTCCAAACTATTAGGTTCCCTTAGTCTATCAGTTCCTGATTCACCTTATCTAAGAAAGATGATAGCCTAATGATGTTCACTGGTACCTTGATGGAATATCACAAGCCATCACTAAATATTCATACCAAGGCGATGTTATATTACCCTATAGTAGATGAAAAATAGTGTTGGTCTATAATGTTCTCCATATAATCCATAATGTTGTTGTCTTTTTGTTGGGTGGTTCATGAACTTAAGTTCTATATCCACCCTCAAAATCTCAAGGGATAAGTGATCGAATTCATGGCCTCAAAAACCTTCCATACTAGTACCTCATATATTTCTGCCTATAACTATATATCCTAACAATTATTTTTTAGTCCTCAGAGCTTGTATGTCTCTATCTTCACACTTTGACCAAGGTGTGTCTCAATCTGATCAAGATTATTTTAATCCAACTAGATCCAATTATACTCTAGCTAAGGTCCACCCTCACTATGTTGTAATGATGGGTGATGGGACTAGAACTTGTAATTCAAATATTCCATGGATGGTTCAGCTCCTTGAGATACCTTATGAGTGCCCTGTATTACATGAACCTAGATCACCCTGGGTTTCTCATTTAAACATGTCCCAAATTATGCCATATTATATAGCTCACAACCTATATTAGAGCATGTACTTAAGGGTGATGATCATATCGATTTTCTGGGGCCTCAGCCCACCCCTCAAGGGACTTATCCTACGTCATATCAAGCTACACCATATCTCCACCCTCCTAATACTCCACCGACAGTTATCTATGTTGTATTATATTGATGACCAAACCTAATTATTGAACCACTATAACAATATATATATATATATATCATAGATAGTTAAAGCTATAGTAAGAAGCACATCTCACGACCGTTACACTCTCCTACCACACCCTACCACATGCATCTGGCCTCAAATACCCTTACCTACCCATATAAGAGTTAGCTATCAAGTATCATCTAGCTTTATGGCCCCATACATTCCAATATCATTGTTGGGCATCCCATATCATCTATATCAATCTTTGGTAACTTTGTAAAATACCACCAAATAGTATATACAGTAAAACAATTTTTAGTTTATTTTTTCATACTAGAAATAGCTCACCCCTGTCATTATACATGCCTAACAATATTAGGGTCAGGCCCATATAGAATATATACACATAACATCATATATAGATATCATTGGAAACCATATACCAGGGTCAACTAAGTAGAATGACACTAAAAAGGCTAAACATGAAAACCCTATTAATATTTTTTATTTAAACATTAAACAACCCAACCCCTCTTATCACATTCTATGTTCCCAATGGAAATCACAAGAAAAACACATATCATATGAGCCTATGTTCATATAATGATGTATAAAAAATCCTTCCTTACTATATCAATATAAGGATCAAAACCATATAATCCAATAACATCACACCCAAGAGCATAAATCAAGGTGGAAATAAATCAACTATGAAGTGAAAAGTATAACAATCATTTCCCACCCCTATAAAATTGGATTTCCCCCATGTATTGTGATTTAGGCACCAAAACATGAGTTATTTAAAAATTTGTGACCACATCCTAGTATCTAGTCTACCGTAGCCTATATAATAAGATCAAAAATGAAAATAATACTCTTATGATAAAATTTATAGCACCCCAACCTGATTTTCAAATCATAAATTTCTCTATAATAGTTAGCCACTAGGCCTTATGTGTGCCTCCCCATATGTGAAGGGCTAAAGACTAGCAGTAGTGGCCTGAAGAGGTGATAGTTGGGAGACTATACCATCTGGCAGTGATAATAATAATGGTCCATATTTATATAACACAATGGAAGAAGGAATATAACTCAATGTAAGGAATATAATAAATATAACAGAATAATAATAAACAACAACATTCATAAATAATCTCAAAGTTATAATACCATTTCCAGCTAATAGACAAGTCATAAGTTGTCACACAAAACAACAATCAAGAAAGGTTTCCCATGGTTGACCATATCAGTACATACATATATAATAATAGAAAATATCAAAAGGAAACTCAATCTCTATGAAAGAACCACCAAGGTCCATACACCATCCATCCCATGAAAAAGGTATATATATGATCAGGAATGACAATCTCCCAAGCCTGAATACTTATTTGATCTCAATACCATAATGTTTACACCCATCCTAGGGGGCCCATGTAGGATGTGGGTATGAAATCATTAGGATACCACCAACATGTGCCTTTATTAAACACATAATTATGCATGTGATTTAAAAATATAAATAATAGTTTATTCATAGAATATTGATAAATAAAATGCTTCCCTTATGATCAACAACCACAATGAAGTGTTTACGTACCTCAATCAATGTCAGTATACATCTAAATACATACCCCGAAATATATACAATGCATACAGTACCTATCTTTATATATATATATATATATTTGTAGTGATGAGTACCCATGGATTAATACCCAAGGCCTCCCTTAAATAGTATCATACATAGAGATCCCCCAGGAACCTCCCATAAATATATCACTAATACCTCATTCCATCAAAAACCTCACAGGCCACCAATTAAATACTCTGCATTCAACTAGTATTCCCTATAAGTCCATGGTCCTTATAACATATTATCAACAACACAAATTCCTGAGGCACAATGATATTCATCCGCTAATAAATAAATCACTATCTACTCAACTTCACAACACCCTAAGGCATGTCTATATCTATCCTCTTATAATCCTGGCCCATCAACCTAATTATAACTGTGAGCCTTAGTTCCCAATCGGTGGTCTCAACACCATCTCCTTATGGTCCATCACAATCCACCATGGCTTTATATATTGAGAACCTCCAACAAAACTTCTTGTCACCACCATCCCATAATTTTTAATATATACGGAGGCCTCAACCAATAATGTGTTGTCAAAACCACCTCAATTGAGTCCTATCTGTGTGTATACGACACCAAGGGCGTGTCGAACAAAAACAGTGAAAGGAAATCACCAAACAACCTAATCCCCATCGTCCGACACCTCATTCCCATGCAACCACATCGCTAATACCTAATGGTAAACACCATCTCATGTCTCACGTGCTCTGTCCCAATCCTAATAACCTCATCACATTAAAATTAAGACAATCTCACCTCAACCTGGTGATCATCATCACCCCATGTATCTCAGGCCTTGACCTCAGCCTAATAATTTTTTCACCTCAGTCTAGGTGATAAGTATCATTTTAATCCTAATGTGATTTCCATCACATTATCATGGAACTAATGAATATTAATAAAATATAATTGATTAAACTATATCACACTCCCTAATTTTTTCAAACTGGTCTGAATATTCTTACCCACCTTAGTGTACATATATTCAAAGGCTAGGGAATGCTCAATGAAAACCCATATCATTCATTAATAAAATTAAAATCATGAATTAATTTATCTAGGGTATCACTCAACCAACCCAACGTTTTTACTTGGGTATACACCCATAAATACATATAATATTACAGATAAATATAGTAACTACCTACCCTATACTCATAGTGGGTCATTTATCTTATATCTTCCCCTTATTTGATATAAAATTATAGAAAACAATGATTTATGAAAACATCATCAAAATAGGGAAATATTTATCCCACATATATAGAATTTTGTATAGAAGGATAAAAAATAATGAGAAATAATAGGATTTAATGCCTTTCTAATATGATTCAAACATGATTAACGATGTTAATTTCCGATCTTGAATGAAGATAGGAGGACAAAGACTAGGGATGAAGGGAAAGTGAAGGAACTAAATATGTTGTTTGTGAAATTAAGGATAAAAATTAAGAGGATAGAGATTTATATGGGTGGTTTGTAAAATTACTTTTGACAGCCTTTAAATGACTCATATAGTAAACCGTAAGGTTTGGGTCAACATGTGCCAACTGTGCAGTGCTCACTGTCTAAGAACCACATCTCGCACGACTAGGAACATACTTTTCCAAACCATGAAATAATCATATAGATACCATATTTTGAAAAATTCAAATACCTTTCACAATAGTGAACCACTATCCTCTTAGTTTTAAAAAATGATCCCAAATGAAATAGTGGGATACATGGTTTACCCTTACAGGCTTCTTGGTTAAATATAATTTCATTCCTCCATCTGTGCTATTACCAATGCTAAATTTCTAGAGCATGACATGCCCAAAAATCATCCAAAACCATGAGGAACTTATTGGTCCTTAAATATAATCTAAAAATTCCCCTAGGTAAATAATTCTCCCATAATTCAGTTCCAAATATCAAGATAATGGTTGGACCGACCCCGAGACACAAAAATTTAAAAACATTGAGGAAATTGAACCCACTTAAAATATAGGTATGTTACAATATAATATTTTGATGAAATTTTGGAGAAATAAATTACCCCACCTTTTGATAGAAAATGTAGGTATGAGAGGAGTTAAATGGAATGATGAAGTGAATGTCCCTTTAAAAAATACAAGGAAACAACCAAAACCATAAATTATAAAAAACACATTTTGAAATAATGATGATATTTAAAAAATATGGATTGTATAAAAAAAGAATCAATGTTGAATGAGAAATTATAAAATTATATATGTTTATAAAAGTGGATGAATAAAAGATTGATAAATTATAAAATAAAATTATAAATCATATAAATGGATTAAAAAATTGATTTATAGAACAAATGAAGGGGATAAATAAATATAAATGTGGAATAAAAATTAGGCACATAATTTGGTAAAAAAGTTCAACAATAGATCCGAAAGATCCCTAGAATATACCACCTAAATTACTCAAAGATTTAATGTATTAGTACTATAGATTTAATGGTATCCAAGATACCAATGCTCCTGTATCTTTTAGGTTATATCATGAAACCAAATTTACAATTGAAACCATATTTTAATAGGTATATCTAGAAACATTAAATAGAATATTCCATTTATTTTTAATGTTTATGGAAATTAAATCATATTCCCTCACTTAAAAATTAATGATCCCAATAATAAATGAAATATGAAGAGAGGGAGGAATTATTAGAATCTATCATGTTTTAATAAAAAAAATTATTTCCTAAAAAATCATGAAGAACAACTAGGAGAGGATAAAAAAAGGATAAGAGTGAGAATATATTGTAATAAAAACATACTCTAGATTTGATAGGAGGGGATTAAGAAAATATATCACTTAAGGTTAAATCGGCGATCATAGAACATTGATAGTGAAAAATGGTTGATATAGATTGATCTATTCTTTCCATGCCTTTGTAATGTCTTTATTTAAAGCCTATAAATTATTTGGGTACCTTAGGGAATTTTACAGAGGACATAAAGGAATTTAATAATTAATTTATAGAACATTGAATTTTTTTAAATAGTGACTCAAATTATCATAGGATTAAACATGGTACACCATAGCCTAGTAGAGAAATATTATATATTATTTCCTATAAAATATCAATGGCATGGGTGTGGTCATCGACCATTTAATATTTTGGTATACTTATCTACCTATCAATAAGATATTAATCAACCACAAGCATGGTAACTTTTATTTCATAGTTTTTGTAATATAAAACTCAACCATGGATTACTCACTACATTTTCTTGTAACTACATGAGCGATTTTCCTCTAAAACACATAGATCCATGAGCATGGCTACACTTATTAGGCGTTTTTCATGAAGCTTCAACAAGTGGATCCTCCACTTACTTAAATGGAATTATAAGGATCTAGGAACATCACTCCAAGAGTTCAATAAGTCTATTAATACTTTTTCATAGATTCTTCAATTTTATTTCATGATTATACAAAGTTTTCATCAAGTTTCTAGTTGAAAATCACATAAAATAATTTATTAAATACTTCAAATAACGTTTGTGGATATTAAAATAAGATATGTTATGAACTATGAAAAAATCACATAATCTCTTAGTATTAATCATTAAAATAATTTCTATCTCAAAATATGTTAATCTAGATTTTTATTCCGATGTATAATTCCATTCTAAACTTATTTTTTACCAAAATACAAGTACGTTTTCAAAACCACTTTTAAAAAACCAAAATATATTATCCAATGGGAATCATTTTTTATATAAGTGAATTAATTTCATTAATAACCATGGACACATGATGAATTTCTTACCATATCTGTTACAATGTATAAAATCTTTCATGTTTTAATGAATCATAGGTTAAAAAATCACATACAAAAATCCTACAAGGTCACCACCGACCACTCTATTATACTGTAATTCCTAGTAACTTGGAGTTCCTCATAAAAAGGTATGTTTCATCTTTTTAGAGGTACATTTTCATTTTTAACCATCCTATCCTTAATGATTACAAGATATTACATGAATTAGCTAAAAAAAATTTATGATTCCATTTTATGACAAGCACATTCAAAATTGAATCTCAAGACCCATGTTGGGATGCCATATGGCCAGAAATCACACCCTATGAATTCTATAGGCCACCGAAAAGTTATAAATGATAAAATAAACTATATAGAGAATTATTTTCCCTCAATGAAATAAACTGAAATTATACATGTGAATGTAATAAATATTTAATTTATAAGCACTTAAAATAAATTTTGTTGTTGAAAAATATATTTTTTTATTTCACTTCCAAAGGAAATAAGAAAGACACTTGATGACTAACAATAATTAAAGATAATCTCTAAGGCCCCAAATCCTCCAACATATCACCAACCTGGATCTATAACTCAACATCGATAAAAGGAAGACATCTTCCATTTCTTTATATCAAGAATAATAATGTATTCATATCCATGAAAGTATAAAATAAAGGTTGTTATTTTAAATTTTATTGTATTTACACAATGACTATGATATTCTTCTTTTCATGAATGATCTCAAATTTACAATTCCAATAAATATATAATAAAAAATATATTTAAATATAATAATTTTTTGTCTTAAAACCATTCATAACCAATGTATCATTACCATGAATCATCAATTAATGTCAAAATATGCATTTTATTTATAAAACACCAAATAAAATCCATTATTTTCAAAATAAATCATAAATCTCATTTTATCCCTAAAAAATAAAATTTTTTATATCGAAATATATTTCTCATAATTTCAAGAAACCACCTTTTTTCAAATATTTTTATGATAATTATTTATCATAAAAAATTTGATGGTAACCATATGTTTCCAAAAAAAATATCTCATGATAAGGAATGAAAAAGTATAATCTAAATAAACCAATATTATCAAGTTATTCCATATTTGAATACCAATTGAAACATCCAATCCCACTCTATAGTGAGGTGTCACCTTTCATCCTTAATTATCATAACTATTTCATTCCTTAATGAAAAATTAATATGTCTCCAATTAACATTGTATGAATCATTTTGGGTTAAAAATAAGTCTTAGTAAAAATAATATTTTTATCAATATAATAAGAATTATTAACTCAATATATGAAAATAATTTATCCAAATCAAATGCCTAACCAAGGGTATTTTAATGAAAATAATTTCTAATTTTAAATATATATTAATGATGAATTTAAATCTGAAAACCATTTATTTAAAAATTTATATATCATTTAATAAAAAATTAAAATTTCCAATTGAAAATACCAATGGATGTCAAATAACCAATTTCATAAAAACAAATTTATGTTAAAATTCTATTTCGATCATAAAAAATAATGATTTTATCAAATAAATTTACAATAAAAAATTATCCCAGTAAATCAAAAAATAACATTAGATTATGTTATCTTAAAAAAGATATCAAATCAACCTACATGGACATGTAATTTTGGAATGATTACCAAATTTTTAAATATAATATTACATACTAAAATTAATTGCTCAAATACATAACTAGATGAATGGTAAACCAATCTATATCCATATATAGAATTATTGGGGACACATTTGTCTATACTCGAGAGAAATAATAAGGGAAATAAAGAAGGAGAATTTGGATCTAGATCTCACCCAAAAATTCAATATTCAACTGATGATCTATGCTTAGGGTCCATTAATGAGCTTATGAGATATATATAAAATCACTTTAGACTACTAAGAAAACCATACAATATTTTTTGAAAGTAATAAATAAATAATTAGAGGAGTTTGGGTGTTTAATGTTTAAGTACTGTAATTTTTTCCTAACATCGAAGCTATCAAGCATGGTCCTTGGGATAATATTACTAGCCACACATTTTCTTCAGGCTTGAAAAACCCAAAATTCATTATCATTATTCATGTTATCTAGGATTTTTAATGAGTTACTGTGATCTATTTTTTCTCCAATAACTCCAAATTCCGAGTTATCTTGCATGATCTGATATTATGTAGGTGACTATGAAACCCTCGTAAAACCCCATCCAATATTCTCTCTAAAATTATGATTCCCCTGAAACTTGTAACCCAATTTAAACACCCCGTTATGGATAAACTTTATATTCAAAACTCTTTTTTTTGACTATATAACTAAATTTTTCTTAATAAAAAAATCTATAATCCATGAAACTCCCTTAAAACAATAACAACAATGGAAAAACCTACACACTTCCCTAAACCATCATATTCTCCAATTAAGAGGATATATGAACTAAAAACTATATATATATATATATATCTGATATATACATGGTATATCATAATGTATGATATAATCAATCCAAAAATGTTATTATATTCTAAAAAATGGTTTTTTTATATGCATATAATGAAAATTGTATTCTATGACTAATGGGGAATTGTATTCCATTACATTGTATTGGTCTAGTAAAAATTTAATATTAAGAAGAACTCATAGAACTACTACCATCAATATGCTTAAAACTATCATAGTCTATGATAGGGTATCATATGAAACACATAATAACATTTCATTACACTGCCATTCTATTACTCATAAATTATGATTCATTTGTAAATTCTATAAGTCAATGGAAGTATAATGTTAAACATGTTAGAATTTATATTTCTTTCACCAAAAGCTCTAATTTAAATAACTATTTCATTAGATAAATAAAATTAGGAGGTATATGTGTTCATTTATAAGATTAATGACTTGGTTAGATCAATTACACGTGCATTACAAAGCGTGATTAAATGATACTACACTAAGGAGCTTCATCATGTGTTATTAAAGGTTAAATTCCATGAGAATATATGAGATAGAGACTACACTATATTTGTTCAAGCCTCCCATAATCCCATATCCAACTTATCTTACTAAATATTCAAAATGGGCCACTATCATTTTAGGGTGGTTGGATACTACCCCTCAAATGTTGTGGGATTTAGGCATAACCCATGGATACAAAATAGAAGGGGGAGTATTTTTCTTCTATTGTGATTATTATAAAACACATTTGATTCTATTTAATGTTGGTGTTGTAGATATTCTGTTCAAGGTACATGTATTAATAGAAGTTCATCATTTCCAATTTAATCTGTTTTCATTTTCATATTCTTGGTGAAGTTGGTTTGGGATTTTTCATCACTTTTTTTCTTCTATTTAGTGTTAATAGACCCCTGAGAATCCGCAAATGTTATCAGAGCCTCCCTTTATTTTATATTTATTAATACATAAAAGAAAATTAAGAAAATATAATTATAATTTTTATTTCAATCTAGTATTAAACAAATATATATCTAATTATTTATGGGTCTTGTATCTTGGTATATGATATAGGATATCATAATTCATAACAAGGACTGGATTTGTGATGTTTTTCAATTCGTCTCATATGATAAAGATATATCATAAATTATGACTACCTATGTAGAGTTTCAACAAATAGAGCATCATATCACTAATAAAATTACTAAAAATATAATAAAGAAAATAATACCTAAGGAAGATCATATTTGACGATATAATTATCTTTCATAGAGTATGACATGACCATAACCATACATATGAGGCATGTCATATTTTATGATACAATTATTAATTATAGAATATGACAGTGAATGTATAAAGGTTATATACACAGCCACATATCAGTCATAACCTATCATTGATTTCAAGTCATTAAAAACTATTAAAATCATATCCTATGATTCTATTTATATCATAAAATACAACTCGGGTAGAAAATATTATTTTTCTTATCTTTAAATTATGAATTGAATTTAAAAATTTCTAAAAATTTCTAAATAATTGAAGAATATATTTTTGATATATTGTATAATTTATATAAAAATTATAAATTAATTAATTATAATTTTTTTATTAATAATTTGTTTAAAATTTTAAAATTTTTATCAAAAAAATCCCATAAATATTAAAAAATAATGTGAAAATAAAAAATTCAAATTTATGATATATAAAAATTGTTTAAATAAAGATTTTGAAGATTAATTTAAGAAGATTTTATAAATTTTAGAATAATTCATAATAGGAAGTGTTTATAATTAAAAAAATTATAAAGTATTCAGAATAATTAATTTGAAATATTCAAACTAAAATAGCCTTATTTGGAAACTAGTTGAATATTTTGAAAATATTATAGCTAAATTGATATGATAAAAGGTTTCATTAATATTAATAAAATTTTATATAGAAAATAATATGTAATGTTCATACTATTCAATTAATATAAATGTTTACATTCAATAATTATTTAATATGCATAATGAATAGATAAATTTATATTTTTTTAATAATTATGCTTCGATTTATGAGTTTTTCATAGATTATTATCTCATGTTTGAATTTATATAGTCTTTACTTATTTAAAGGTCATTACCTATATTTTCTTTATATTTTTTTATTATTTATTTCGAATCATTGTATTTTTTAGTTTTAGTTGTTAAACTAATTCTTAAAAATTTATAAGATCTGCATTACATGATAGGTATGTCTAAAATAAGATTTAGTTTTCATCAATCTATTACTTCGTTTTTAATTATAGTTATATACGTTAGTTTTTTATTGAAATTTTTTTATACATACCCGATGTTATAATAATGATCAATCAAAATATCTCTTGAATAAATCACCCTTAGGTAGATGGACTTTGGGTTAGAATTTCCACTTTCTTATAGGATTATGCATTTTTCTGAAAAGGTGGGTCAATTCTATCTATGGATATGAGATTATACATGAAGGGATTGTGAATATTATATAATTATAACCAATAAATAATGGGTTCTCTTCCATATACATGAGCTAAATTAGGATATGTCTGAATATTTGTGGATCATATTTTTTAGTGGTAACAAAAACTAGGGGTTGGGTAAAGAGTTACACATCAATATAGTCTGAACATACTAATTTAGTGGAAGGAATGCGATTCTAAAAATAAAATCATTATAATCATTGATATATGATGGGATAACATGAGATAATATGGTTGCATTAAATCACCTCTAAAATACTATGTTTTAGATTCATTCTTAAAGTATCACTTTTCAAGACCTCAATCATCCAACCATGTGGTACCATTCCAAATAGGGGTTCCCATGGATTATCTTATGTAAGGAAGGAAATTAATGGGTGACCTTGGATTATACTTCAGTAGGTTCCTCCAAAGTCGATTTCCCTTGTATTTTTCTATATTATCCTATTATTAGAGTTTTTATTGGGTTAAACCTAGAAAGGAAACCCTAATGGATATGATACCAAAGGAATCGTGTTGGGTTTATCCATATGATTTTTTGGTTAAATAGTTAATAACTCAACTATTCATGTATATTATATTATATAATTGGGATGATTACATACCTAAATAGATAATTGGTGATATGAATGCTAAAGTGGACTCATTCTGTAGTGAAATATTGATCTTATCCCACTAATAGATATGATGTTTTTTAAATAAGGTTATTATTTTAGTGGAGTCCCATTTAATAAATATCATTTTTAAATGGTAATAAAATGTGGAACATATCTAATAAAATATTCTATTTTAGATAATAACATCATCATCATCATACATAAAGATTGATCCTTAGGAAGTATAATATTAATTTAAGTGTCTCATTAGGCTGTTAAATTATGTAAATATGTCAAGTAAGTTAAATTATCTAGGTTTGAGTAACAACATAGGGTTAAAAATAATTATATGAAAAATTACATAAAGAGTTTTAGTATTCTCTCATATTCTCAAAAGTATTGAGTATGATAATGACTTAATGATTCTGAGTATTTCCTCAATTCTTATTGCATTCAAGTAATTAATATTGTTTTTACTTATGGAAATAATCCTAAAATATGAATTAATTCATTAAAATTTTACCTAATGTTCTCAAGTATTGAGAATATATGAACTATATATATATATATAATATCTAGGTTCATATGTTTTTGGGATATTTTATGGGGTAAAATTTAAAACTAAAATATGAAAACTTGGTTAGATATTCTGATGATGTTTCAACAATTATTTAGTCGAGGTCATTGAAATTGGAAGGCATGTAACCCCTCATTATTTTTCTACCAGTATGATTTGGCTCTAGTTTTGGTTTGAATTATAGGATTCTCAAGGGATGGAGATACATTATAAGGTAAATGAAATAAATTATACTATTGAATGTTGTTTGAATTAATGAAGTCTATATAAAAATTTGTAAATTTATTTAGAGGGTCCTCCATGGGTTTAGTGAGACTAGAGTAATGTTTTGAGAATTTCCCATATAAAAATGGATAGAGCACTGGCTATAGAACACATTCACATGGTGAATGGGTTACACAATGTGAACCTATTGTAGGGTAGATGATGTGAGTATTTTTCAAAGAATAAAAATTTACAAACTAGGAAACCATTACACATTTTGAAGATTTTAATTAAGTCCAATTCATCCCAATGAAAAATAATTTTTTTTGTATTTTTTATTCATTAAATCCATTCCATTAATGTGGTTCACGACAAGAATTATTAGGGTCCAATAGTTTAATTTATAAAGCACACTAGACCCTTTTTTCATTCAATGTTCAATATTTCCCCCCAAAACCAAGGGTGAATTTTGGTGATCCCACTCCTTTTGAATTTATCTGATTGGTATTTTATTCCCTTGGTAGGTTAAATTATTCCCCCAAGTAAGTGGTCCTTCTGTTTCTCTATTATTATTGGCCATAATAGTGGCGTTGTCTATGGTTACAGACCAATTTGTGATAGGATGCTATTTTCTATCAACCATATACCTATTTCTATCATTTCCTCTCATTTGAAGGTCGGTTTGTTGGTTTACAATCTCCATTTTTAAATGTTTTTTGGTATCCATAAGTCTTATGGTAGGTTTATCGATGAAAGTGGTTATAATTCTTGAATTTAAATATGATTTATTTCATTTGAGGTATTGAATGAAAATTCATTTTTTGGAATTCGAAAGTATTTTTTGAAATGATTTCATGTTTTTAAAGATATTTTGATTTAAAAATTGTATTTATTTGTTATTAAAATGCTTTACTAAATGTAACCATGGATTTTGAGTTGGTTTTAAGAAACCTAGAACATTGTGAACCTTGGTGCATTAGGAAACGTACATGTCACTCTAGTGTGTTTAATGCCACTAGGGGTTTTGTTATATCAAAAGACTATGGAATGAATTGATATTTGTTGAGATAAACAAATTTATATTTGGAATTATTTTAATTCTAGTATCCATTCATATAGGATAGATCCCAAATGGTGTTCTTTTTTATTTATACCATGTTTATTGCATGATGGTTTTTTTCATGGATATTTTCTCACATGTTTATCTTATGGTGTATCCATGGTTAGTTTTCCTATTGTTACAAAATTTAATTTACATATGAAATATTCCTAGATTTGGTGAATATGGTATGAATTTATGGAAACGTAAGGAATGTTTAAAAAATGGAATTATTTATGGAAATTATTTATAAGCTATATTTTTTAAAATCTATAACTTGTCAATTATTAATATTAAAACTTTTATAGAATATATGGTGGTATCCTACTAGGAACTATTATCACTCCCTAATTTTTATTTTGGGAGGTTGTAGAACATATGATGTAGGACTCATGTAAAGGTAAGGTAATATTCATACTCACTGGGTTCTAATTTGATTCTCCTCTTTCATAGTGGGATGGTTTTGTGGGGACGACTAGTTAGATGGAGACATGATTAGTCTGGTATGTTTTATCTTTATAGTTTGGAATATTCTTCTTGAATTTGTATGTCATATGGATATTTATTACTTTTTTCCAATCTATAATTTGATGTTTATTATGTTTTACATGAGAATTGTGGTAATTTTATATATCTCAACATGAGGCGGACCATTCAGGATGATGTGTCTAGCTGCCCTGAGTTAGTTTGTTAAAAATTAGTATCAGATGAAATATTCTATTTACCGTGTTATTTACACATACTAGGTGTTGTTTGGTGTTTTAGTTGAGCAGAGATTGGACCATCAAAATTTGGGTAGAATGTGTGGATAAGGGGCTTGTAAATTAACTTTTGTTTTGTAAATAGAGTTACCATGAGTGGTCATGGATTTTTTAGAGCATGATGCATGGTGGTGGTGGTTGTTTGAATGAATCATATATGGGGATTATTTAGTTGGACTTTATCCTTCTTATTTTTTTCTCTGTTTTTTTGAAAAATTCATAATTTATTTAAACTATTACTTTTTTAAAGCATTTATATAGATTCCTGAAGTTTTTTATAATGAATTGTAATCTAATCAGGACTGAATGTTTTTCTCTTGTGACTATTAGACCATTCATTTGAGATTATATCTCTTAAATCCAAGTAAATAAGCTATGATAAATTATCATAGGAGAATCACCCAGTAGACCCTTTTTTGGTAGAGGTTGTAATAAAAACGATTCATACATTGGGTTGGGCATGTGTTGGGAACATGAGATAAGAAGTGGATTAGAAATAAGAATTCACTAAGTATCATCCACATATCATACATGATGATAAATGAAACCATGAATCTAAATAATAGATTTAGAAGATTAAGAGGGTCTTTAACTTTTTTGAGACTCTTAAGTAATGTATAGTGGGTTTTAACCTGTGTACACTTTAGGGACTGATGAGAATATATGGGGACTTTGTTGTGTTAGATTTTTTGATAGTTGATATAATTATTCTTTTTATCTCATCAATGTTATTATATGTGTTAGTATTGCATTATTATCTTATTCAATTATTATTTGATCATTCAACATCTCTGTGTAACATGTCTGAAAAAGTTTTTCGGTGTCCATTATATCAAGTGACGATAGAAAACCATGTTGTGGAGTGGGTTTTCTTAGTACCTGATCTTTATATCCTTGACCTAATTATTGGAATTGATTATATGATCAACATCAAGGCCCATATTTATTATTATCATCATCATGTTTAATTTTTATATCTATATGGAACCAATCATGTCTTTCAAGTTGAGTGGGATTCTTGTTCGGGGAGAGTGGTGCTGATTATTCCTTAGTTTGGGGTGATCTCACGTCAGTTGTCAGAATTGTTCCTAGGTGGCTTTGATCATTTTTTGAGAAATACCATTATTTTGGGGTGTGTGTGTACCCTGAGGTCTTTCAAGAATATTTTTATAGTTTACGTCCATAGAGAGAGGTTGAGTTTATCCTATATATTGAACCTAGTATGATTTCCGTTACTATGCCATATTACTTTATATTTCTAAATGAGTTATAAGAACATAAGGACCATCTTGTGGATCACAAGGCAAACAGATTTATTCATCCTAGAATGTTATCATGGGATTCACCTATCCAATTTTATAATAAGTTAAATGGGATCCTCATACTTTTAACATATCATCAAAACATAAATTATGTGATTGTAAACAAAAAATATCCCTTTCCTTGGATTAAGGATCATCATGATCAACTTAGAGGGGCTCATTGGTTTTCAAAGATTGACCATAGGTCACTATACCACCAATTGAGAGTTATAGTAGAGAATATATAGAATATAGAATTTATGATCTAGTATGGTCATTTTGAGTTTCTAGTTATGCCATTCTATATCCATACCACTCCTGCGATGTTTATGGAGTTGATGAACCAAATATTTCATCAGTTTTTAGATCGTTTGTTGTTTTATTCATGGATGATATTTTGGTTTACACTACCACAAAATAGGATAACATAGATAATTTATATAATATTATTAGTACTTTTTGGAAAAATAATATATACGTTAATCTTTCCAAATGTGAGTTTTAGATTCAGGAAGTATAATTTTCGGGGAATGTTATTTCTAAGAGGTGAATCATAGTGGATCTGGAAATGGTATATTTAGTTATGCCATGGGAGTAGCCAAGAAATGTGTTTTTAGCACTAGATCTGGGAGTGTATGTTTGGGGTATTATATCTTGCATCAAATCATGGTTTAGATAAATTTAGGGGTTTGGAATAGTTCATGATCGATGTATTCATGGACATTAGGTTTGGAATATGTTTTTATGTCAATGAAATTCCATTGATTAATAGAAAATGTTCATATATTTTGAAAGAATTCATGATTAAGGTATATAACTATTGATATATGATATTATTTTGATTGTGGGAAAATGTTAAATTAAATTATGAGATCATATATTTCCATAGATTTAGGGTTTATGATATAGTATGAATGTTATTTATATAATTATTATGGTAAATTAGGACAATAATTAAATAGTGGAGACCCTAATGATAAATATAAATATAGTAAAACATCCTTTAATTTTGGTAAATTATAGAGTGTGTGGTTTCTGAGACATAAAATTTTGGCCTAGATACAAAAAAAGTGTATATAGTTACTAAATTAGAATAATCCTGAGGGAATAAAAATGAAAATGGTTGGTTGGGTATTAACTTGATCATCACTCAATGCACAATTAAAGGCACTAATTAAAAACCTACTTTGAAACTCTCATAGAATATGATTTAATTGATATTCATACTATTTATGAACTATTTTGATGTTTTTGAATACATTTTAATTGAATTATATGATATAGTATATAATTAATTATATTAGAAATCCCAATAGGAAAATTACCATTTACAAACTAGTTTTAACTAAAAGACTCATAGGTTGATCCAATTATATCATAGTTAAATCCTAATTATCATTGGTAGAAGTAAATTTTTCACAATAGAATACATATTTATATTGATCATTAATATTTAAATGATTATTTACTCTAATTTTATTGTATATTATCATAACCACTTTGGTTTTAGTATTTAGTTAGAAATATGATCATGAAAATGATGTTTATAAAGGTATAACACTAAGAACATGTAAGACTTAAATTCATGTAAGAGTACATATTTGGAACAAATGGTTAAGAATCCCAATATATGCCTATTAAAAAGGGTAACATTAGTTTTATACTCTTACCCATGATTGTGAGCCAAAAATTATGTATTGAGTTATACCCTTAGTTATTTTTTCACCAGTGAGTAGTAATTAAAATTGTAAGAATGAAATTTATTTAAGGTGTATATTGTAACACCTTGTAACATACTAGTTTTTAGTCCACTCAACTAGTTCCCTCAAAATGTTTTCCATATATCCTCAGGTATGCCTCCTATAATTACTGAGGCTGCATACGTGTAGTAGGGGTCAAAATAAGTGTCATGGGGAGACTATAACCCCTAACGATAATGTTTAGTAATGGATAAAATAACCAAGTAACATAAATAATTATTAAACATCAGAGTTTGTGGTTTAAAAAAAATTTCAATGAGTAATAGATGGAATGAAAAAGTAGTATAGTATTACAGTAATGATATCCTATCAGGATGGTCACAAATACAATTAAATTCAAAATAAAAGAATAGAATAAAATTAAAAGAGGATGAACTACATCCCCCAGCAGTACCTCAATCTCTATATCCAATCCCACTAAAGCTACTCAACTCAGTCATCAATGTCACCTTGAGAATCATCCTAAGCTATACCTGTGACAAATGAAGGGTCTTATCAGGTACTGAAGTTTAATGGCCACCCAAGCAAGGTGTGAGTAAAAAACTCAGTAGGGAACCACCAATGCGGTCATGTATATAAAAAGTATATGAAATGTGTGTTCATGTTTCAGGATTAGAACAAATAAATAAATATTAAAACATAATTAAGTTAAACATCGTTGATCTATGGTTATAATGAACATGATTGACCATAAGTGTTTCAACCGTTTCCATTGTGTCACTTAGCACATCACATAATTGTACCACAACTATGGTAACACACCAGATCTTAGGAATTTTGTGTGGAACCCCTATATGATCAATCTCAAATAGATAAACATATCATCATTAATATATTAACAACTAGATCATATGCACCCTTAGAATCTCTCTAAACACCATATCTATGGGATTTATCCAATTAATAGGTGCTTTGGAAAATTACTAATCATAATAAACTCTATGTGACCATTACAATTTGCTAAATCCCATATAAAATGGGAATCCCAAATTGATACATATAGTGACACTATCTCTATTGGACATATATTAGAGTGGCCTAAGAATACCATAATTAGGATAATAATAAAAATACACAAGCCTGAGTGGATAGATACTAGACATAATTTGAATCATTGGGACCCGTGGAATCCCATAAAATGCCAAGGTCGAATCCAGAAATTATATGCATTCTTACACTACTCAACAAGTGGATCCCAGGAATAACATACACGAATCAATGATGACTTCATCATGTACAAGTAATATCATAATAATACCACCTAATAATCAAACCCAGATCTCAAGATGTTCATGTTTGTATCCCTAATAACATCATAAAATCTCATTAGGCCCACATGATGGGTCCTATAGCGCACACACGGGAATCTATAAATGCATTAAGAATAAATATGTAAAATCACAATCATAAAGTAGTGGTTGGTTGAATGCCTAATCCCATCAAATTTTATAATGATACTCCTTTGGATCACACCCTTAGTTTGAGTTCTAGGGAGACCTCATGTACCATACATACCCATTCTCAATCCCTCCTTCTCACTAGGTTTATGAGTTAGAGGAGAACCAACTAGAGTCCCCTTAGGTCTAATTTAGGCCCTCTTATCCCTTTAAGAATGTCAGACAAGGGATATAGACTTAATATAATTCCTTTTATTATATTTCATAGGCCATCTTGAAAATATGTCATATCCTCCAATATCTGCAGGGTCTTAACACCCAAGAAATTACATCTTAGTAGAGGAGGAACATTCACCAATAGTCATATCACTAATCCGGATTAATCTATGGAATATCTAATGGAAAACCTATTGGGAATGCATCCAAATTCATAAATCATCACTCTTAGAGGTCATTAGGTCACCTACCACGAGGTTTACTATGACTCATATATTCTAATTTATTACCTCATACATGAGTAGACAAGAGGTCTATTAAGCACATGAGGGTCCATCGAGTTGCAAAATTCATCATTATATATATTTTTTATTAAAAATATTAAATAATTTTAAATATGACCACCTCTTAATGTGGAATGTCCACACATACCAAATGATTTTCTGTAAATTCACAATATAATGGGAATATTTATAAGAACTACCTACCTTATTTTTTTTGTGAATCCCCTTGTTAAAGGAGCTCAAAAACTCTCAGTTTTTCTCACCAAGACCATTTAACCATTTTTAAAAACAAATATGTCATTTAATATAACCAAAACACCAAATTATTTAATGATAATCAAATTATAATTAATTAATTAAATTCAAACAATTAAACTTTTTACACTTTTAATTTAAAATTTATAAATTCTTTGAATCTCACCAGTCGACCTCATCACACCAGAACAATGAACAACTACCCAGACATGAATTTCATTATATTCTTGAACACATTATAGGCCAAATACCTTGCCAATTATGCCCAAAAAATTAATGATATTATTTAATCTACCATATATAAGTAGAGGAAGTTCCCCTAAAAGAGATTATGATTCAACTATTAATATAATTTAATCAATGAAAGGGATATCTTATGTCCATAAAAAAAATGCTCGAGGATATGAATATGTATTCATGAGATATTTTCAATAAAATACACACAAAATACAAATGATAAATGGATTATTCCACCATGATATGATGGAATTGGAAACAAATCCAAAAATTTCAAAAAAAAATTAGGGAACATGATACTCAGAGATCCAATAATGTTTCTGATGTCAAAGACAAACCTTAAAACAATAAATAAAAACCTCAAAATTCCCCCTTAATCAAGGGAGGATAGGGGAATAAAGGTGGTTTAACCCTTGGTCTGCATGAGAAAAAAATTGAAAGGGTAAGTGATTTCCCCATATTATAGTTAATGTGGTAAATGTACTTCCAAACCCTTTTAATACCACTAGAAATATAGTAAAGCCCACTAATAGTTAAATGGATACTGGAATTAGTAGAATCTATTACCATACACCACAAATGATCGGGGGGATTTACAACAGCTTTGACTGCATTATCCATCCGACCTATCTTGAGGATTCTCCCAACAACCAAGATGACTCCTAAGCCCCCAACCATTTATAAAACACTTCTTTTGATGTTTATAAAGAATTAGATCCCTTTTAAAAATCATTAAAAAAATTGACCTATAAAATAACCTTATAGATTCAAATTCCCAGTGGAAGTATCACACCCATAGAGATACATAAACATAAAATCACCCGACTATAATACTTATCATCCTCTACAAGTTTCAATAGGCATCCAATCATAAAAAATTACCTAAATTTGATAGAAAATATCATGAAAAGGGCCATGTTAATCCTCCAAATAACCAAAATAAAATATAATTAAATTTTTTTAACACCCCAAGTTTCCACGGTACGCTTCTCCTTGAATAATACAATACCGGGTTATGTACACAACAATGAGTTCAAGTGCACCATGACCTATCAAACAAGCCATTTAAAAAGCAGTTATTAATAGTAATAATAGCATTTTAAATTTCATATATATCCCATATAATTTTAACATTCATCTTTTGTGTTTCTTAGACATAGTACAAGTACAAATTCCATTTTTCAGATAAAAGAAGTATTTTTTAAAAAATGCAGTTTTTTTCCTTTTAATGAAGAACCATTTCTTATCCAATATTTGACACTTTTATATATAAAATATGATGAAATTTAATTCTTCTTTAGAATATGAACAAAAATATTTACTGTAGATAAATTATGGTTTTTTTATTGATAACCTTCATATTTTGATGAATAGTCAAAGATACTAAATTTTAATTGAAAACAAATTTTTTAATCAAAAAAATTTACTGTTAAATTATACATTTGAATTTTTTTGAACTATAATTAGATTATATTTTTTTAATTTAATTCAATTTTGGTCAATGGAAGTAAATTTACTTTTAAATTGGAGAAAAACACATATGAATCTTTTAATAATTTTTACTTCAAAAAAACCCGCTTTCTGGTTTTAAAAATGAGAATTAATTTTAAATTAATTAATGAAACTTCTATGTTTTGAGATTGGTAAAATAGATATCATTTTCAGATTTAGAATATCAAAATTCTCTATGGGTGAAATTTTTGGTATTTTTCTAAAAACATTCAATTTTTGGTGAATAGTGAAAAACACAACGTTATTGTTTTAAAACCATATTTTTATTTAAATAATTACTTATTTTATTTAAATTGATTTTAAGTAAAAATATATACATAATAAATATATTTGTTCAATATATTTTATTGGAGTCATTTTATAAGAAAACTAGATGTATACTTTTTTTTTGAATTTTTTAACGTTTTTACCCACCTTTTTGGCACGTTAGAAAATTTGCATAAAACATAATTTTAAATCATTTGTGAATTTAATTTCAAAATTCCGAGACATTATTGACATTAATAATTAAAATTTGGTTCAATAAGAAGAAAATAATTTTTGGGGAATAGTAATTTTTGACTATTATTTACCATGGTAAAATGTATATAGGGCAATTAAAGGTAAAAATGATATTATAATTACCCTAAAACATTTACTAATTCTATTTTATAAATTTTTTTCAACAAAAATCATCCTTATGAATAAAATATTATTCTATTTGGTTAACTAGGATTAGATTTAAACATTTATTATTATTTTATTTAAAAAAGAGTTAAAATTGTTAAACTCAAATTTTCATAACTAAAACATTTTTAGTATATGGTTATAGATAATATAAATTAGATTATAAATATTCATTATAAATCTAAAAATATTTCATGCATTATGGTATCTTGTTTATAATTTTTAGGCATTAAATAATTAAATTTATTTATGACACAATTAAGATGCAGTAATTACCTTATTAAAGAATGATTATAATAATTGATATTATAAATATCAAAATAAATGTTAATTCATACTTTTGATGAATTACACGAATTTCATAGATTAATATGACATGTTAAGGTTGATTAAATGAATTTTTTAGAAGTTATCAGGCTATTATGACTTAAAAAAACAAAATACCAAATAGTGTCAAAATTGCCATAAATGAGTTTTTAAAACAAATACTATATTTTTAATTGATATAATATTTCTAAAAATTTAAGGTCCAGCCAAAGGTCTTATATAATAATATATATATTATTAATTAACCACTTTAAGTTCTTTTTTATGTTTAATGTATCTTTATTAACCATATAGTGTAATAATACAAGAAGACATGGTAAAAGTTAAACTGATTAACTAAGAGTTAAATCTAAAATATAAAGTTAATATGGTGACCTAAATTTGCCTAAAACATTTTAGTTGAAGTTTTTTCGACCCCTACCCCAATTATCCTTGAAAAAAAATACATTTTAAGACATTATAGACCTAATATTATTATATAATAAAATAATATTTCAAGCATTTCCTAAAGTGACCCTCACCTCTCTTATAAAAGGATACTTCTCCGTCTCTTAATTTCACACCTCCAAATCCATTTGGCTCATCAAAAACCTGATCATATATTCTCTCAACTTCCCTCAATTTAACATATAAGCCTTACCTTGATCATAAATCCAACCAAAAGATTACTATTGGTCAAATCAAAAGAAAGTACCTGAAGAAGAGGAAATAATTTCACCACCTATTTAAATGTTCTTTTTTTCTTCCACATCCAATTTATTTGATGATTCCATTCCAAAAAAATAAATCCAATAAATTATACATAAATTTATGTTTTTATTAATATGTTACAACCATATTCATTATTCTATCCATCGTATTAATGACAAAGTCACCATACGTGCGTACATACAAAATGTCGTCTCCATGTCGTTGTCTAGTTTGTTAGTAACACAACATTATTTTGATGGGTATAATAATGAGTAAGATTTATGTAAATAATAAATAAAACATTTTAATTACTCTATATATATTATGTATTATCCAATAACATATTATTTTACCATCAATTGAATGATATTGTCACTCGTGCGTACGCACGGATTACCGTCTCCACAAACGCGATAAGATTCATTCCCCATCTTAACCATTCAAGAATAATTTTCATTTAATGATTAAAAAATAATTTTTAGGAACATAAAATAATTATTTATACTAATAAAATACATAATATACATAAAAAACATGACTTAAGTAATAAAACATATAAAGGAAAATGAATCACTTAACACCCAAAACAATGATACTACTGAAATATCATTAACAATGAAAAATTATAAGATCACACATGATATCATTTTTTTGTATTTGTTTATTTTATAATTTAATACCAATGATTTCAACATTATACAATAGGTTAAACTACCTAATAATAAGGAAAAGTACAAGGTAAAGGGTTTTCATCTCACTTCTTATTCATGTGAGATTCATGATATATTGCAACTATTTCCTTTTGTGTGGTGTATATAATTCCCATGATTGTATCCATTGGGTAATATACTTTAATTTATGGGCATTTATTTCTTCATTGTATGATACATCTTTCACGATTTGTGTGTTTCGTATGTTACCAAATCGATAGGGGAATTTCTAATTTCGATTTCCACTCATTGTGTTTTAGAAAACTTCATTTATTATTTTACTCCAATATTATGTGTGAAATGACAGTTTAGTAATTTATGTTGTAATTACCACCCCCCTTTGTGTCAATATACTTTTGATACACATAATATCTTCATTTATAAATTCTCAAGTCATCGATATGAACTTGATAAGAATAATCCTAACTCAATTTCCATTCATTGAGTTAAACATCCAAGTCATTGGTGTTGTTTTTCAAGAATATATATGAATTTCCTATTATTTATTTACATTGAATATCAAATCATATTGAGTATATTTATATTTTTAACACAAAAATTTTTCATTGACTAATCCTTAACCTAATTATATGGTCATTATAATGGATTTCATCTCAATTTACATTCCATTGAGACCTCTTTATTGTTATTTGACAATTTACTTTTATATAGTTTATATACTGTACTTTGATAGAGAATATAATTAATACTGCTATTCTCATGATATTATATAGTTTTTATTACCTCAATTATTTTTATTCAAGCCTGTATCATTTGGTTAAGAACTCTAACTAAAATATCATTTTAAATGTTTTAGACATTTATTCTTTTGAATATTCCTCGTTAATGTCCATGTTTAAAAATGGTTTTAAGGATTTATTTATATATAAATAAATGTTTTAGAATTAAAATTCCTTTTAAAAGTTTCAATGTGGAATGGGACACTTTGATTCAAAAATATATTTTAACAACTTCTTGATAAATAGTGATACTTTTAAATGTTTTCACGAAGAATGGGGATATTTCTCACAAATAGTTTTGATGATTATTTTCATCTATGTCAATATCCTTCATTATTCTTGATTAAGGTGAATTTATTCTAATAAAATCATTCATATTGTATTGAATGAGTTATGTTTGACAATTAATGTGATATGTTTATTCCATTCATGGTTTGTGGTTAAATTATTGACATTACATATGCTAGTTTTAATACTAATGTTTAGATTATGTTTCACCCATTTTCATATGAGGAATGCATTAGAATTTTTAAGTGATGAGTGGATCCCACTATAGGTCCTTGATGAATTAGTAGTTCTCATGATTCAAACTAGTGTCTTAGCACAATGACTTGATAAAATATTATTTGTAGTCTTGGCATGAGGCCTTGACTATGTGGTTTTGATGTCAGACATTTTTCATTCCATCATTATGAAATTAGCTATTGATATTAAATGCGATTATTCTACTAGTATAATATCCATGTGAATAAGTAAATTGAATTATTTGATTTATATTTTCTATATTATGCTGTAATTTAATTTTAAAAGTCTTGTGTTTTAGTTTTATTCATTTCCTTAAATGTTTATGCTTATTTATGAAAGTTTATTTTATATTGTTATCCTTACTGAGCATCTAAGATCACCCATTTCGATGTTTTATTTTTTTCATAGGATGTGTGGAAGTATATCATGATAAACCTGTAGGAATAGGCTAAGGTATATGAGCATGTTCATAGGGTACAAAATGTTTTTTTCATTATTTCACATTGTAATGTTAAACTTATGTATGTATCTACTACCTCCAAGGATACTAAACTAATCAGTATTTCGAGACATGATCTTTTGTCATTATACCAACGATATGTAAAAATGCACTGACTCTGGGTAACTAGGGTCAGAGATTTACAATTATTATCAGAGGAAGTTTAGCACAAACCTTGGAAACAATATTTTGAAAAACTATAATTTTAGAACATTGCCCTAAGATAGACATTGGGGATTAGTATAGAAGAACATCCAAAAAAAATTTAATGTAAATATTATGTGGGTTTTCATACCAATACATCCATGTCTGGATACGAGTAGGTAGAGGCATCTCTAGCAAAAATGTACCTAGTGGTAATCCTTAACAACGCCACTTTGAGATATACTTGAACGGGAAACTGGTGCATGACAATAGGCCTTGATGCACTCTTGGTTACAAAACTCCCTGGGGATATGCTAAGAAAAATTCATATTTTCATTACAAACTGATTTGAAGAATTTTAATATAAGATTAGAATAAATAACCATGGTTACTCGTAAGGTGTTTTAGATTGAAAATAAGGTTTCATGATATTATCTAAATGATTTTATGACTATTGTTACTCAAATAGTTATATATGGTTTTAGTCAATGGCTGGATTGCAAGGAATACATAGTAACATTGAACATGATGTACTAGGTGGGAACGGTTTTTCAAATTATCAATGAAATTAAATGTTGATAAGTGTAAAAGATATCTTGTTCATGCCGAATCAGTTTTCCAAAAATATGATCAACAAAATATATATTAACCATCTCCCACTCTCAACAACGAAAACAAAATAAGTGAATGATAAGTGCTCTAGAAGTAGAGACCATAGAGAAAATAAAGCACAATTTCTATCATACAGGAAATGTGGAAGGAGACACCTAGGAAAGTGTCTCAATGGAACACAGAAATGTTTTATGTGTGGGAAAGAAGGAAATAATGTAAATAATTTCTGAGAAAAAAAATGAAGAGTGTTATGGAAGAAAAAAATGATCCCAATAATCCATTTACAACCATTTTCCATAAATGAAGGGGACTTTGGAATTACCCGAGTGAATTCCCTATTTTATAGGATAACCTCTTTGTAAAGGAAGATCCTATGTGGAAATAATTGGATAATGAAATATTTAAAAGCATTAGTTATCTTTGTTTATGGGATTACATGGGAATAATTTTCTCTTTGTATGTGTAACTGTGAAATTTGTAAAGTGAAAATTCTATCTGTGAAAGAATTATCATTTCTATTGTGGATATAGTTATAAATAAAAATTTGGGTTTATATGATCGTTTAATTTTAGGAAATATAAAAGTTATTAAATTTTGGGATGAAAATGAGAGGTATGAGATAAATTTTGTTGTTAAATTATGTCATGGTTATTTTTTGGAATTTATCTAATTTTGAGAATGTTATAAAATATAGTTTTTGAAAAAGAACAACACATAGACTGTGTGACAACCTGTCGCATCAGACAATGATGTGGGAATCTAACCCAAAAACAAATTACAACTATGATTTAATGCCTATCACTGGACTACGTGAATTACCTAGTTATTGTGACTAATTATTTTTATTTAAATGATTTTATTGCTTAATAATAAGTTTATTTGGGATATTTTGTTTACCAAATGGATATCCTTAGAATTGGAAAATGATTTGGTGATTATATTATAAATGTTATTTTAGAAGATTTTCATTTTTTGGGAACACTATATGCCTAAATAAAATAGAATACTATGGGATTTCATTTGAAGAGTAATGAATGATTTTTTATCTATGTTTTTATTGTGGAATTATAGAGATTTAAGTTATTTATCGAAATTATTAACGTATCATAGATAATATGTGATTAGGTTAGTTACTTTTAAGTATGCCACATTAAGATTAGTCGATGTTATTTGATGATACAATTTAACGTGTAAGACTACGTAGTTAAATTATTCTGAGTTTTGGATTTAAATAAGACTTTAGAATATATTGCTGGATCTTAAAGACGATTGTTTATTGAATGGTATTTATTTTAATTTTGGTATTGTTGGTTTAATTTTAGAAATTAATATTAGTATTTCATTCTATAAAGGATTATCCTTTTTGGGGACCATCTGATCTTGTACTAACCATTTTGATTTTGGTTAATCTCTAAAGACAGGAGAAATATATAGTCCATCCTTTATGGATTGTGTGATTTTCTGTAAGTTGATTATAGTGATTAAGGTGTGACCAAGTCATCTTGAATACTCATCGTTTGGAGTGAAAGATGAGTTTGCAGAATAAATTAGTTAATGTATGGGACTCTACTTAATAAGTATTTTGTTTTCTTAATCTATGATGAAATTAATTCATAAACTCCCAGGAGAAATCGATAAACCCAAAAATGTGTTATCCTAGTACCTTAAGTTATTCATCATAGATTTATGGCTTTAAGGCCCTCAACTTTATATTCACTTGTTTGTGATTGATGACCTCAATCACTCTTTATAGTTACATTTTTTCTCTAAATATATTTTCCACCAATGTTATCCTATTTGAAATCCTAATTTGGTGGTTACTTATTCATTTTCCCGTCCCTTTTATTAAGACTAAAATTTATTAACCTTATTTATAATGTGGGTTTTCCACAAAGGTATTTTCTATTTTTTTACCTTTTTTTTCTGAAGAACATTTTCAAATTGTGAGGAAGCAAATTATTGATGGAGGGAATAATGTAACACCCCAAGCTTCAACGACACGCTTCTCTTTGAATAATACAATAGCGTGCAATGTACGCAACACCGAGTTCAAGCACACCACGACCTATCAAACTATCCATTTAAAAAGATTTTATGAATATTAATAACCTCATTTTGAATTTTACATATATCCCATATAATTTTAAAATTTATATTTTGTGTTTCTTAGACATAATACAAGGAAAAATTTAATTTTTTCAGATAAAAGAAGTATTTTTAAATTTTTTTTGTTTTCCCTCCATTTAATGGAGAACCCTTTCTAATCCAATATTTGACACTTTTATATATTTAATTTGATTAAATTAAATCTTTCATTATAATAGTCATATAAAAATATTGTTTGGATAAATATTTGGTGTTTTTCTGATAACATTCATATTTTGATTAATGGTGAAATATACTATATTTTAATTGAAAACATCATTTTTAATAAAAACAATTTATAGTATTAAATTAAACATTTGAATGGTTTTGAAGTATAATTTGATTATATTTTTATCATTTAATCCAATTTTGGTCATTAGAAGTAATTTCACTTTTAAATTGGACATATACACATATTAATCTTTGGATAGTTTTTACTTCTCAAAAACTGATTTTTGGGTTTTGACAATGAGAATAAATTTTAAATTAATTAATGAAAAATATATGTTTTGAGTTCGGTAAAGTAGACATCAGTTAGGGATTTGGAATATCAAAATTAACTTAGGTTGAATTTTTGGTATTTTTCTGAAAACATTAAATTTTTGATGAATATTGAAAAACACTGCATTATTGTTTAAAAAATTACATTTTAATTAAATAATTATTTATTTTATTAAAATTAAATTTTTGTCAAAATATATACATAATATATAAATATATATTAGTTCAATGTAATTCATTGTACTCATTTTATAATAAATTTAGATTTATAAAATTTTATTGATTTTTTTAATGTTTTTACCCACCTTTTAGGCATGTTAGAAAATTTCCATAAAACATAAGTTTACCACTTCTGTGATTTGAATTTCAAAAACTCTGAGAGACACGGTTGATATCAGAAAGTAAAATTTGGTTCAATAAAATGAAAATAATTTTTGGTGAATAGTAACTTTCGAATTTTTGTTTACCACGGTTAAAATTAAATTGGGATATTAAAGGTAAAAATGTTATTATAAATATGGTAACACATGTCCTAATTCTATTGGATAAGTGTTTTTCGACCAAAATCAAACTAATTAATAATATATGATACTATTTGGTATACATGGATTAGATTAGGACATTTATTATTATTTTATTTAAAGAAGTGTTACACGTGTTAAATTCAAATTTTCATAACTAAAACATTTTTAATATAGGTTTATACTTAAGATAAATTCGACTATAAATATTAATAAGAAATGTAAAAATATTTCATACATCATGGTATTTTATTTATAATTTTTATACATTAAATAAATAAATTTATTTATGACATAATGATGACGTAGTAATTTTCTTATTAATGAAATATTATAATAATTGATATTATAAATATCAAAATAAATGTAAATTGATATTTTTGATGAATTAAACGAATTTTATAGACTAATGTTACATGTTAGGATTGATTCAATGAATTTATTTCGAAGTAATAATGCTGTTATGACTTCCACAAAATACAAATACTAAATAGTGTCAAAATTGACATAAAAGAGGGTTTCAAGAAAAATATTATAATATTAAATTATATAATATTCCTAAAAATATAAGGTTTGTCCAGAGGACTTATATAATGATAGATATATCATTAATGAACCAATTTACATTTAATTGGTAGTTTATAGTATGTTTATTAATCATATAGTGTAAGAATACAAGAAGCCATGGTAAACGTTAAACTAATTAGCTAAGACTTATATCGAAAAGACAAGGTTATTATGGGGACCTAAACTTATATAAAACCTATAGGTTTAAAATATTTAGACGCTTAAACACCATATACTCAAAATAATTCTATTTGGAGCCTTTATAAACCTAAAATTATTATGTTATAAAATAATATTTCATGCTTTTCCTAAAGTGGCAATCACCTCTCTTATAAAAGGGTACGTCCCCTTCTCCTAATGTCACACCTCCAAAGCTATTTGTCTCACCCAAAACCTACTAAAATATCCTCCCAACTACCATCACATTAACATAGAGGCCACAATTTGATTATAAAGCCAACATAAGGAGCCCTTTTGATCAAATCAAAAGGATGTACCCAAAGAAGAGGTAATAATTTCACCACCTCTTTCAAAGTTCTATTATTTTTCCACTTCCTATTTCTTTGTTGTTTCCATAAAAAATAATAACTCCAATAACATATAAATACTGTGATTTTATTATAAATATGGTACAACCATATTCATTATTCTATCTATCCTATGAATGAAAAAGTCACCACACATGCGTAGTACGACTTACCATCTCAAGGCTGTGGTGTAGTGTGTTATTCAACACTTCATTATTTGGATATGTATACTAATGAGTACAATTGATGTAAATAATAAATATATCATGTTAATTATTCTGTATATATGATTTACCATCCAATTACATATTATTTTACCATCAATTGAATTATATTTTTGCTCGTGTGTACGTACGGATTACTGTCTCCACAAGCTTGATAAGATTCATTACCCATCATAAACATTGAAGATTAATTTTTATTTGATAATTTAAAAATAATGTTTAAGAACATAATATAATTCTATATATGAATCAAATACATCCTATACATAAACAACATGACATACGTAACAAAACATATAAAGGAAAATGAATCAGTTAACCCCCAAAACAATGAAACTACAGAAATATCTTTAACAAATAAATTTTAGAACATAATATATGATATCATATTTGTGTATTTGGTTCTTGTATAATTTAACAACAATTATTTCACCATTATATAAGACTTTAAACAACCCTATACTATGGAAAAGTACGAGGTAAGGGGTTTTCATCTCACATCTTATTCGCGTGAGATTCATGCAATATTGCCCCTATTTTCTTTTGTGTGGGTTATGTACTACCCATGATTGTATTATTTGTGTAATATAATTTAATTTATAGGTATTTACATCTTTATTTTATTTTACTTCTTTAATGGAATGTATGTTTCTTATGTTACCAAATCGATAAGGGAATTTATAATTTTGATTTTCACTCATTGGGTTTTAGAAAACATCATTGATTATTTTACTCCATGATTATGTGTGAAATCACTATTTATTAATTTAGGTAGTAATTTAATCTTCCATTTGTGTGGATATACTTTTTATACACACAATAACTCCATTGATAAATTCTCAAGTCATCGATATGAACTTGATAAGAGTAATATAAACTCAATTTCCATTCATTGAGTTAAACATCCAAGTCATTGGTGTTGTTTTTACAAGAATATATGTGAATGTACTCTAATTAATTTTTAATGAATAAAAAATCATATTGAGTATATTTATATTTTCAAACATAATTATGTCATTGATTTATCCTTAACCAAAGGATATGGTGTTTATAATTTATTTCCACTCAATTTACATTCCATTGAGACTTCTTTGTTGTTATGAGCCAATTCACTTTTATATGGTGTATATTTTGTACTTTGACATAAAATATCATGAATCAATTTATTATCATGATATTATAATGTTTTTATTACATCAATTATTATTTTTCAAAGATGTCTCTTTTTGTTAGGAACTCTAAATAAAATATCATTTTAAATATTTTAAACATTTATTATTATGAATCATTTTCATTAATGTACAAGTTGTAAAAATTGTTTTAAGGATTTATTTATATGGATTTAAATGTTTTAAAATTAAATTTCCTTTTAAAAATTTCAATGTTGAATGAGACCATTTGTGGTTAAATTATTGACATTTTATATGATAGTTTTAATATGAATGCTTAGATTATCTTTCAACCATTTTCATATGGGAAATGCATTAGACTTAGTACATGATGGGTGGAGCCCTCTATAGATCCTTGATGCATCAGTAGGTCTCATGAAACAAAATAGTGTTTTGGCACAAGGCCATGAAAAAATCTTATTTTTAGTCTTAGTATGAGGCCTTAACTATGTGGTTATGATGTCCAAAATTGTGCATTAAATAATTATGAAATTAGCTATTGACATTAAAAGAGATTATCCGACTAGTACAATATCTACGTGAATAAGTAAATTTACTTATTTGATTTATATTTTCCATATTATATAGAAATTTATGTTTAAAAGTCTTCTATTTTGGTCTTATACATTGCCTTAAATGTTTATTCTTATATATGATAGTTTATGCTATATTTTTATCCTTTATGAGCATATGAGCTCACCCCATTCATTGTTTTTTTACCAAGATGTGAAGAAGTGTATCGTGATTAACCTACATGAATAGGATAAGGGATATGAGTGTGTTCAAAGGGGATACAATGTTTTTTTTCTTTATTTCATGTTGTAATGTAAAACTTATGTATGTATCTAGAACTCCCAAGGCTACTAAACTAATAGTCATTCAGGACATTATCTTTTTTATCATACCAATGATGTTTAATAATTCACCGACTCTATGTAACTAGGGTCGGGGTGTTACAATTTTAAATTTAATACATTAAATTCTCAAAAACCTAAGTTAATACTCATATAATCTGGAAGCATCATGACGACACACCATGGTGCACATTGAATTTTGGACACCATCATGCCTCCATCCAAAAGGCCATTCTACATAAAGTTGTCCCCACCACAATACTTATCTTATAATTTCCAATTCTAAACCATGAAACCTTCCACCATTAGAACCAAATACCTAAATACCCATTGGGAATTTTGTCGATGCACTCAGTGTGGTTTTTTATTTTCCATGCTGCATCTAAAATTATGAAAAAACAATTGTCAGAACACTTATGACTGACCCATGTTTAAAATGATCGACCTCACCTATCTACATGTATTCAAGACGCCCATTCATGATGCCTCAAACACATTAGTGTTTTTTAGATCTTATAAATGTTCTTACTTTAATTAAAACCAATCGTTGATGTAATTCCCTAGTTTTGTCCTCAATAAACAAAAACATCTATCACCCCCCATCATTAAGCACCGATACAACATTGATATGACACATGACTAGGTCCCATTAAATACTTATTCATCCTAATTTAAATGCACTAAATCCATCACATAAAAAATAATAATTTTCACCTAATATTAGTCATATAATCATAATGAAACTAGATCCATTTAATTAATGACATCCAAATTTCCAAATGACCATCCAATGACTGATCTCATCACGAAAACGACCCTTAAAATACAAGATCCATGAATCAATGACCCAAAATCCATACATTAACACATGTAATGACTAGGAATTATAGTCCTAGTCAGACATTTGTGACAATTATCAAACAAGAAATTCTCTCCAATCCCAACACATAGAAATATTATCATCAACTCCCTCCAAAATTATTCTAAAATGAGGGTCTTTGTATCATTGGATTGTTAAGGGATCTCCAATATGAAAATTACCTCATAACACTCCTCAATAGAAACCTCAGTTGGTTATATTATCACATGTGTGTTTCTCCTCTAGATCCTCACTAAAAAATCCTAGGAAAAAATGGCTTTTATTAACTCTTAGATTAACCACACCACTACACTCGATAAATTTTTGATGTCTACTATTCCAAATAGCTCCATTGAATAATTTTTACAACATGTTGTGAAACTAAATCCGTTATAATTTCATTAGGATCTATTGAACCTTATCTCACACCCCAAAACATACCAATTCACAATTTAAATAGGTACCATGCATAACAAAAATGTACCATTTAATCTCATCCCACATAATGGTGTTCGATATAATACTACCAAATCACATCACCCAACCCATGTTCTCATGATTTTAATTATCAAACCTAGTTTTCCATGCTTCATGGATTTTTAAACTTTCAATCCAAGAACATCAATGATGTCCTCATCCAAAATCCTAAAGTTTCACCAATGATAAAGCCAACCACAATCTTAACCACTACCAAACGCAATTCCTGGTCAAGAGCATACATTCATTCCCTAAAAACAATTCTAAAGATCATCCATAGACAACAAGGTTAGGACCTTTAATTGTCCTACCCTCAAAACAAACTAAAACCATAAATCATCTCCACTTAATGTGCTCCACCTCATGAAATAATAAGGTATAACCATGATTTTTTCCAAACTCAATAGTACCTCTCAAGCATTATTCTCAAACCTAAGGAATGTATAGATAATGTTACCATTTTAATCTACTTTTAAGACTAATATAATACCTCTCAAAAAATTGTATTGAATAAAAATGGAAACTAACTCACTAAACACTGATTCATAATACATGGTCTATAGGTTCATCCACATAGCCCAAGCCAAAACTCATGATGTCATTAATACTAGGAAACCTCATTTTACTATCTCAGTGAACCACGAAATAAATATGCTGATGTCAACTATGGGTCCTCAAATACCCATCAATTGAGAACCTCATGTTGAGTCATCAGCTTACCATGGAACAAATTTTCGCTAAATATATGTACATATGACTACCCTCAAAGAATCATAACTTCATAGACAACATATATCCACAAAAAATAGCATTGTCTTTGAAATTTAATACCATGTTAATCACATCACACTGTTAGGTTAATCAGGGTTCTATTCCAAGATATATGGAAAATATTTGTATATATTATTACTTACACATTAAATATTAAAACACATTTTATTTTTTTAAATAGAATTATAATTACTCTATATGGTTTATATATAACGAATCCCATTCCTATAATGACCCGCTATTATTATCATCCATCCCTTGAGCTAAAATACCACATCATAATCATCATCAGGGTTCATCACGTCATATATCAAAATGAACTTCCATCCAAATAAAGTACATGTAAACATCAGACCAACTAAGTAGATTTCCACTAAGTAATTATATGGTAAAATTTCATATAATCAATTTTAAACACTTTTAATAACTAAGCAACAATATTTAGTAAAACAATACACTAGAATTCCAACATTTCTTTTTAATCATATAGGCATAATATGATACATGATACATCTCTTCGAACTGTATTCCATGAGTCAAATCACATCACCAAACTCTTGCCAATGAGACAAGATCGAAAAAACTATAACCTACTATGAACCTGAAACATCCATATGATTCATTATAGGTGAAAACCAAAACAACCCTTATAATTCATGGAAAAATCAATCTTATCCAGCGTAATGTGTAATTATACTAGAGAAGGTGTTATTAATGCATGATTCCATGTTCCATACCAAGATTAGACACATTCTTATGTCTCCAATCATCAAAACCCAAAATAGAAAGACAAGAACAAAACCAAGGGATACGATACTATTGTGTAATGTATTGAGTCATAATCCACTTGACAAGTAGCCAAAACTGGTATTCCACGTAACCGTAGATGTTCCACCATAATTTTTATAGGTAAACAACTAGGAACGGTGGTCAAAGGAGGTACCATAGGGAGACTATTCCCCTTGATCATAGTGTTTACTAATGAATTAAATAATCATGTAACATAAATCAATAATAAAAATCAAAGTATAAAAGGTAAATAAATATTCTATATGAAATATATAATAATTACATTAAAAAATAATTATTTCCCACTAGGATGATAACATATTAAATTAATTATGTAATAAAATAATAAAATAAAATTATATGTGGATCAACTACATACCTAAGTCTCACCAAAATCCTAGCATCCAATCTTGGTTAATATTCGAAACCTGATCATCAATGTCATATTGATCCTCTTCCCAACCTATGATTGTGATAAGTGATCGGTCTACACATGCACCCATATTCCATGGCTTCTCACAAAGGGTGTGAGTATGAAAATTAGTAGGAGGAAAACAATGCAGTCTTATACAAAACTTGTATATAAAGTGTATGTGCATGTTCCATTATCAAAGTAAATAAAGAACTATAGAAAAATAAATAAAAAACCCCTATCGATCATTGTGTTTAGTGAACTTGATTGACCATATCTACTTCGGCCAACAAAATGGGGTGTCTAAGTACATCATGTAATTCTGCATCTATTAAGTTAACATACTGGATATGAGGAATTACCCTAGGAATCCTAATACAATAGTCTCTAACAGCCAAGAATATCATCATCAATTGATCAAAAACCAAATCCTAGGAATCATAATAATCTCTCTAAAATTATTATTATAATGATTGAATAAAATTATTAGGTGTCATGAAAAATCTCTGATCAGAGTGAAATCCATGCCACCATGTCAACTAGTAGGATCCTAGGCAATATGGGCATTCAAAAAAAGTATGGTATCACTAGATTGAATGTTTAGATCATAAGGTGACATAATAATAACATAATAGTGATTACAATAAGAATTCCAATGCCTAACAAGTTGAGTCCTAGATAGTTCAGGAAACCTAGGGGCCTGTTGAAGTCATGGAATCCCATAATGACCTATGGTTGAATACTAGCATCGTGGTAATTCTTACATGTCTCAATAACAAGTGATTAGGAAACTTAATTGGAAATACATGCTGATTTAATCATGTCCCATTCATATCACACAATAATCACATCAGGCTCAAATCTAGATACAAGGAAGTACCTTTTAGAATCCATAATCAACAAATCTCAATACTCTCATTAGTCGGGTCCCAGTGAGCATGTCTGGGCAACATGATTTTCATCCAGAATAAATATGTAAAAGTATGAGCATAATGTAGGGTTTGGTTTATTTCTTAAACTCATCACCTCTATCCATAGTCCTCAATATCACATCATTAGTATAGGTTCTGTGGTCACACCGGATACCATATCTACCCATTCAAAATTCCACCCACTTTCTAGCATAATGAGTCATAGGTGAACCTACTGGGTGTTGGAACCATGGATGTTTGTTGCTAATAATAATGTTTACTTTTTGTTTGTTTTTAATATACACATTGATGACTAGAGAGTTTTCAAGGAATGCAGTCATAAGTTTGAGGCTGAAAGAATTTTTGAAGGTGGAGTAATTTCCCTGTATTTTCTAAACTTTTGGGGCCTCAAAATCGAGACATTGGTGTTAGAAAACAAATTTTTTTCACATATGAGTGATGGTATGTGAAACAATAATGAAAACTAAAAAAATAAGGGATCCTCATACCTCAAAACGTGGACCACGTACCATGTTCTGGGAATGGTTCAAGGCCACATGCCCGGTAGTATGAATGGAATGAATAATGGTGGGTAGAACCGAAAATGATTTTTAGTGATGATACTTAGTGTTCAGTATATGGAATGGTGAAGGTTAGCAGGATTTCTGCAGTTAAAAAAAAATAAGATTTGTACATGGTGGAGGCTGAAAATATGTGGATGGAGTTCAATATAAAGATAATATTGACACGTATTGAAAATGTGGGTAAATCTAATTATCAAAATTTATGGTGATATGTTCTTATATAAGGAGAAGTAATCGTCTTCATTAGGATTTGAGGAGGGAGATTAAAATTTTGGTAAGAAATCTGGTAATGTTAGAAGTAGATTGAGAAGGAGAGGAAGGTACATAGAGATAACCATTCACTTAAGGAAACAATCCGCAGAAGAAAGTGCAGTTCAAGGTGGAAGCTCTCATAGTATGAGGTAGAGCAAGGTAGAAATTAGAGTAGGGCAGTGCGGGAAGAAGCTGAGCAGTATATGGAGTAAAGAAGTATGCGGAACATGGAAGTTCGCAAAGGATCTAGATGGTACATAGAAATGGAAGTGGAATGTAGAGGAGGTGGTCTCTGAACCATAGTAGGAACACAGTGTACAGAATACCTAAGGGTGCCTAAAAATTGACCAAATCAGTTTGCAAAATTAATTTCCATAACCTATCAGTGTAGGTGAAAATAATATACATATGTGGCTGATTGAGGCACTTCAATAGAGAATCCATTTACAGTTGAGGATGAAATATTTAATGCTAAATAATTGAAGTGATTTAACACCCCAAGATTTCATAGTGTGTTATCTATTTAAAGTAATTCAATAGCTTTCACTACACTCAACACCGAGTTCAAGCACATCACAACCCATCAAACTAGCCGTTTAAAAAGCGGTTATGAATAATATTCACCACATTTTGAATTATATATATATACTATATAATTTTAACAGTCATATTCTGTGTTTCTTAGACATAATATAAGGGAAAAAACAATTTTTCAGATAAAAGAAGTATTTTTCAAAAAATGTCGTTTTCCGCCTATTTATAGAAAACCGTTTTTAAATCCAATAATTGAAAAAATTATATAATAAATTAAATTAAAATAAATTATTAATTATAAGTGGGGCATAGAAATTTATTTTGGATAAATTATTGGTTCTTTTCTGATAAATTTCATATTTTGATTAATAGTGAAGAATAATAAATTTTAATTGAAAAAAACTTTATTAATAAAAATTATTTATACTATTAAATTATGAATTTGAGTGGTTTAAAATTATAATTAGATTATATTTTTATCAATTAATATAATATAGGTCATTTTATGTAATTTAAAATTTAATTTGGACATAAAAACATATCAATCTTTTGATAGTTTTTACTTCATAAAAACCTGGTTTCTGGTTTTTACAATGTGAATTAATTTTAAATTAATTAATGAAACATATATGTTCTAAATTTTCTGAAATAGATATCATTTTCTAATTTATAATTTCAAAATTAACATAGGTTTATTTTTTTGTATTTATCTAAAAATATTCAATTTTTGATTAATAGTGAAAACACACCCTTATTGTAAAAAACTGACTTTTTATTTAAATAATTATTTTTAAATTTAAAGTTATTTTACTATAAAATATTACATAATTCAATTTTTTTTAAATTTAAATAATTCGAGTCATTTTATAATATGATTAGATATGTAAAGTTTTATTTAATTTTTTAACGTCTTTTACCCACCTTTTAGGTACATTTGAAAATTTGCATAAAACGTAATTTTACGAACTCCATGAATTGAATTTGAAAATTTCAAGACACACTTTTGACATAAGTAAGATAAATGTGGTTCAATATGATGAAAATAATTTTTCTTTAATAGTAACTTTGGAATTTTATTTACCATAGTTAAAGGTAAATTGGGTAATTAAAGGCAGAAATAATACTATGGTAATATTAAATTACCCAAAACATGTCTTAATTCTATTGGATAAGTTTTTTTTACCAAAATAATCCTGAGGAAAAAAATTGGATCCTTTTTGATCCATTTGGGTTAGATTAGGAAATTTAGTAGATTTTATTTTAAAAAGTTTAAAAAGTGTTAAATTAAAAGTTTAATAACTAAAACATTATTAATATAGGTTTATGCATAAACTAAACTCGACTGTAAATATTAATTATAAAGCTAAAAATATTTATTATATCATTTTATTTTATTTATAATTTTTAGGCATTAAATAATTAATTTTTTTATCACAGAATAATGCTACAGTAATTACCTTATAAATGAATGATTAAAATAATTGATATTATAATTATTAAAATAAATAATAATTAAACATTTTAATGCCATAAAAGAATTTTATATGTTACTATAAAATTTTAGGGTTAATTGAATGTTTTTTTAAAGAAATTATATTGTCATGGCTTTCAAAAAAACATAAAACTAGATAGTGTCAAAATTGACAAAAATGGGTTTTTAAAACACATACTATTTATTAAATTATATAATAGTCCAAAAAATAAAATGTTCAACCAATGTACTTAAATAATATTATATATGTAATTATTGAACCACTTGAGGTTACCTTGTCATTTTATTCTATGTTTATTAACCATATAGTGTAAGAATACAAAAAGACAGAGTAAGAGTAAAACTATTTAACTAAGGGTTAAATCTAAATGATAAAGTTAATATGGTGACTTAAACTTGTAGAAAACCTATTGGTTGAGATTATTTTTACCCATAACCACCTTATATCATAAATAAATCTATTTAGAGCCATTATAAACTGAAAATAATTTTATAATAAAAAAATATTTCAAGCTTTTCCTAAAGTGCCCCTCAGCAGTCATATAAAAAATTACTTCACCTTCTCTTAAATTCACACCTCTAAATCCATTTGTATCGAACAAACAATACTAAAATCTCCTCCAAAATACCCTAAATTCATTTAAAAAAACATACTTTCATCAGAAATCCAACCCAAGGATCTGTTTTTATTCAAATCAAAAGGAAGCACCAGAAGAAGAGGTAATTATTTCATCACCTCTTTCAAAGTACTTTTCTTCTTCCACATCATCATTCTTTGTTATTTCCATACTAAAATAATAAATACAGTACCATATAGATAATTATATTTTATTTTTAATTTGGTAAAACCATATTAATTGTTCAATCCATCCAATGAATGACCAAGTCACCATACGTGCGTATGTACGACATAACATCTCCACATCATGGTGTAGTTTGTTATTCAACACAACATTATTTGGATGGTTATAATAATGAGTATAATTAATTTAAATAATTAATGTAACATTTTAATTATTATTTATATATAATATACCATCCAATTAAACATCATTTTACTATTGATATAGTGATATTGTCGCTCGTGCGTACGTACGGCTTATCGTCTCCACGATGCGATGAGATTCATCTTCAACGATCACCATTCAATTTTTTTTATAAATATAGATATATATATATATATTGATTAAGTATGAGATATATTAAATAATATTTCTACTAGAATAATATATTTTTATGTAGTTAAATATATGTTTTTACTTACTTCTATACTATACGATAAGAAAACATAAGCAATGTTCATGCGTACGTACAGACTACCATCTCAATGAACGGTCTTTCCATTTTATATATCTATCTATTATAAACATTTATGTTCAAAATATATATGTTTTATAAATCATTTCATATATCCTTGATGTACGTAAATCAAAATATATGTGATATGATCATGAATAACAAGTTAAAACATGTACAATAATGAGAGAGATTATTAACTGAAATGTTACATAACTTGAAATTATTATTGAATGGGTAATATAAAGTCATAAATGTACCATATATGATGTCATAAATATTAATATGGTTTTGGTATAATTTAATAACATACTATGTTCATTATAGAGGAGGATGAACATACCCTCGACTAATGGAATATACAAGGTAAGGGTTAATTTTCTCAATCTCATTATTATTTGAGAATGTTTATGTGTATGTTTTTACTGGGAAATATTTATTATCCATGTCCATGTTTTAAAAAGGTGATTTCAAAAGGGATCTTTTTAAGATAATATTTAACTAAATAATCATTTTAAATGTTTTAAATATTTATTCTTTTAAATCATTCTCAATAATCCCCATTTTTTCAAAATGGTTTTAATGATTTATTTATATGGACATGAATGTTTTAAAATGTTAATTATTTTTGAAATTTTCAAATTGGCATGGGAAAAATTGATTAAAAATGTATTTTTAAATAATTTCATTTTTAAATTGTGTTACTTTTAAATGATTTCATGAAAACGAATATTTCTCTCAATGAGTTTTATAGATCATTTTCAACTATGTCAACATCCTTTATTGGATATTATTCATAATTGGGGTTTATTTATTATTAAAAAAATTTATATATTGTATTGAATGAATTATGATATGTTTTACTGTGGATGTTCTTTTTTTAATACCATTCATGGTTTATGGTTTATGTATTGACATTTCGTATGCTAGTTTTAATACGAATTTTTATGTTATGTTTCAAAATTTTTATATGAGGAATGAAATTGACTTAGTAAGTGACGAGTGAGGCCCGTTATAGCCCCTCGAGGCATCAGTAGGTATCATGTGACAAATTAGTGTCCTGGAACAAGGCCTTTACAATTATTTGTTGTATTGGTATGAGGCATTGACTATGTAGTTATGATGTCCTGCATTATGCATTACCTTGTTATGAAATTTGTTATTACATGTGATTATTCAACTAGTAGAATATACATGTTCATGTTTATATGGTAATGTTTGATTTATTTTTTTCCATATTATGTTTATGTTTATCTTTAAAAGGATTTTTTTATTACATATATTTCCTTAAATGTTTTTATCTTTCACTAAATTATTTACCCTTACTGAGAATCTAATCTCACCCCTTTCTTGTGTTTTGTTTTTCTAGGATTCCAATAAATGTATTATAATTGATATGCAGGGTTAAGCTAGGGTAATAATGGCATCCTCAAATTCTTTTTTTATGTTTTTTATGTTTGAATGTGCAATGTAACATTTATGTATAAAATCTATTTTCCAAGACTGTTAAAATGATTGGTTCTTCGGGACATGATTCCTTCTAATCATGCCATTGTTATGTAATAATGAACTAAATCTTGGCTTCTCGGTTGGGGCTTACTGTTGGTATCAGAGGATGGTTAGCAATATCCATGGAAATTTGATTTAGAAAAACTATGATTAGATAAAATTACCCTAATATAGACTTTGAGGATTAGTATATAAGAACAAACAATTTTTTTTTGGTAATGTAGATATTATCTGGGGTTTCCTAGAAATACATCCCTATATGGATACTATATGTTGAATGGTTCTGGCATAGATGTACCTAAGATTGAGAACTCTGACAAGGAGTTTTGGGCTTGACCCGGGGTATCATGGTACATGATAACATGCCATACTGCCCACATATTTTTACACTCCAGGAGGATATTCTTAGAAAAATTCCCATTTTCTTTAAAAACCATTATAAAGGATTTATGAGTAAATATGTACGCAAAGAAACCATTGTTATGATTATGTGACTAGATGTGTCAAAATATTCAATTACTATAGAGAATTTTTCTATTTTTTGGATTATAAAATATTATATGATCTAACATAGTGTATTTCATTATTTATAAATGGCATATAGTAGAAGCAATGATAAATCCAGTAATACACATGATCCAAAGAGTAAGAAGAACCATATCTTTGATTTTTATTAAGACAAAATTTAGAAAGGAAATAGTATCCCACGTATTATCATCATATGATTAAATAGTATCATGTGTTAATAAGATAAGTATATAATTCTCTAAGACATATGAATTTGAAGGTAAATAAGAAAACAAGAGGATTAAAATGAAAAAGATGGATAAAGGGAAGAATGAAAAGAAGGATTTTACCACAAGAGATAAATGTAGAAAGAATAACCTTGGTAAATTCTTGAAGGGAATGCGAGTTTTTTATAATATTGGAAAAAAGTTCACCATGTTTGTGATTGCAGGGGTAAAGAAAAAAGTTACAAATGTACAATGCCTCATCTTCAAGGTGTTGGGACACTATGCAAATCAATTTTCAAATCATCATAGTATACCCCAAATGAATATTTTATATAATAATCAAGTTATGATACAACTTCAGATGAAGAGTAATGATTAGTGTTCTCTTGTTTTTATTAAATAATTGCTTCATTTGAGTATTGTATTAATGATATACGAATTATGAGAATTATAAAGTATATATGGATTGTACTGCAATACGTTTTCATTAAGGATTTGATATTTTATGGTACCAATTAATGTGACACAATTTCAAGTTAAACATTTTGGAAAATATATCGTTGGGGGAAATAGAACCCCTAATATTTTTCTGAAACTAAGATAATGATTTCAGAATAAGATAGGATTGATCTAGAAGAATTATATCAGATATTCATAACTACCAAAAAAATAATTAATTATTTGTATATTACACCATTTTTGGAGCTTAAAACATTTCTGGATATAAGGAGTATATCCAGTATTCTATATAGAATAAGGGATCCTGAATGTAATTAATATGGTTTTATGGTAATTAAGTTTTCTACCATGTTTCAAGAGAATAAATGATAAAGGTATTCCTTTGTTATAACATGGAAAAATAGATCTTTAATGTATTTACCTTCATTGTAAATTTTAGATTGTGAGTTTAGAAAGAAGTATTTTGGAAAATCCTAAAGAATGGTATAAATTATGTTGGAAATTGGATACTATTTGATATGGTTAAAAAAATTTATTAAGGTTATTTTTGGATTGTTTTAAAAAGGAAAACCCAGAGGTCTGGTGACAAACTGTCATGTCCGGAAAGGACATAAGTCTTAGACGCAAAACCGAAGGGATACAAGGGTTCATCACCTACCACTGGCCTACATGATGTCCTGGTTTGTATGATTAAAATTTTAAAATGTAATTATAGATGAATTATAAATTAAATTTTTTAAAACCCTATACGATTAGGTTTAATAGAATATTTTTTAGTTCTATTATTTTTTAGAGAGAAAGATGAATTTGTGGTAGAATTTAGATAATGGATGGAACTATACTTATCAAGTAGTTTTTTTCTTAATGATTAGGGAAATGATCCTAAAACCAAAAATGTGTTATCCTAATACCTTAAGTATTTTTTAACTGATGATATTTTAAATCATCATCATAGATTTATGGCTTTGAGGCCCTCAATTTTCTATTTATTGTTTATTTTTTTTTGTGATTTATGAAATAAATAACTCCCATTAAATATTTACATTTTCCCTCCAATTATGTGTCTATAATTTTCTCCAATGTTATCCTATTCGAAACACTAATTTGGTGGTGAATGTTTCATTTCCCTTTCCCTCTTTTTAAGATTAAATTTTATTAACCCTATTTCTAATGTAGGTTTTCAGCAAATATATTTTTTATTTTAAACCATTTATTTTTAAAGAATAATTTAAAATTAATGGGACATTATTTTTTGAATTATGTGATATTGTAATACACCCATATTTCATAGTACGTTATCTTTTTAAATTAATTCAATTGCTTTCTTTATACGCAACACCGAGTTCATGCGCATCACGACCTATCAAACAATGTATTTAAAAAATGATTATGAATAGTATTAACCAAATTTTTAATTATATATATATCCTATATAATTTTAACATTCATCATTTTTGTTTCTTAGACATAATATAATGAAAAATTTAATTTTTCAAATTAAAGAAGTTTTTTAAAAAAATGTTGTTTTTCCACCTATTAATGGTGAACCCGTTTATAATAAAATATTTTACACTTTTATATATTAAATTTAATTAAATTTTATTAATCTTTAGAATCAAGACAAAAAAATTTTAGTTTGAATAATTATTCTACTTTTCTGATAACGTTCATATTTTGATGAATAGTGAAAAACACTAAATTTTAATTGAAAACAACTTTATTAATTAAAATAACTTTCTGTGTTAAATTATAAATTGGATTTGTTTTAAAGTATAAATAGAATATATTTTTATTAGTTAATATAATTTCAGTTATTTTAAGTAATTTCACATTTACATTAGACATAAAAACATATCGATCTTTTGATAGGTTTTAATTATTAAAAACCCGCTTTCTGGTCTTGACAATGAGAATTATTTTTAAAATAATTCATGCAAATTATATGTTTAAATTTTTTTAAAATATACAATTTTTTTTTAATTTGGAATATCAAAATTAGGAAAGGGTAAATTTTTGGTATTTTTTTTGAAAAAGTTCAATTTTTGATGAATAGTGAAAAACACTGCGTTATTGTTTAAAACTGACTATTTATATAAAAAATTACTTTTTAATTAAAATTTGTTTTAAATTAAAAATATATACATAATACCTATATTAATCCAATGTAATTCATTTGAGTCATTTTATAACATGAGTATATATATAAAATTTTATTGAATTTTTTAACATCTTTTACTCACCTTGTGCCCATTTTCAAATTTTCATAATACATAATTTTACCACCTCAGTGAGTTTAATTTAAAATATCTCAGAGACACAGTTTAAATCACTATGTAAAAATTGGTTCAGTAGGATGAAAATAATTTTTTTTAATAGTAACTTTTGAATTTTATTTACCATAGTTAAAATTAAATTGGGTAATTAAAGGTAGAAATAATACTAAAATAATATAAAATTACCCCAAAACCTGTATTAATTCCATTGGATATGTTTTATTCAACCGAAATAAACCTTAGGACAAAAATAATATCCTTTTTGATCCATTTGGGTTAGATTAGGACATTTATTATATTTTATCTAAAGATATGTTGAAAGTGTTAAATTCAAAGTTTAATAACTAAATCATTTTTAATATAGGGTTATATATAAGATAAATTTGGCTAGAAATATTAATTATAAATATAAAAATATTTCCTTCATCATGATATTTAGTTATATGTTTTAGTCATTAAATAGTTAAATTTATTTATGACATAATGATTATGTAGTAATTACATTATTAATGAAAGATATAAATATTTAATATTATATATATTAAAATAAATGTAAATTGAAACATTGGATGCCATACAATAACTTTTTAGGTGATTATGACATTTTAAGGTTAATTAAATTTATTTTTTTGAAGAAATCAAATTGTTATGACTTCCAAAAAAACAAAATACTGAATAGTGTCAAAATTGACATAAATGTGTTTTTAAAGAAAATACTATTTTATTAAATTATATAATAGTCCTGAAAAACTAAGGTTAGGATAAATAACTTAAATAATGATAGATATGTCAGTACTGAATGACTTTGGATTATCTTTTCATTTTATACTATGTTTATTAACCATATAGTGTAAGAATACAAGAATACATGGTAAGAGTTAATCTCTTTAACTAAGGGTTAAATATAAAAGATATGGTTAATATGGTGATCTAAATTGAATAAAACCTATTAGATGAGGTTATTTCGACCCATAATCACCTTATCCTTGAAATAAATCCATTTTTAGCAATTATAAACAGAAAAATAATTTTATAATAAAATAATATTTCAAGCTTTTCCTAAAGTGCCCCTCACCTCTCTTATAAAAGGTTACATCCCATTCTCTTATATTCACATTTCGAAAGCCTTTTAGATCAGACAATCCACGTTATATTCTCATCCCAACAACCTTATATTAATCATAGAGGCCTTAATTTGATCATAAATCCAACCAAAGGAGCCCTTCTGTTCAAATCAAAAGGAAGCACCCGAATAAGACGTAATTATTTCATCACCTCTTTCAAAGTTCTTTTCTTCTTACACTTCATATTTTTTTTATTTTAATAATAAAATAATAACTTCAGTACCTTATATATATTGAGATGTTATTATAAATATGGTAAAACCATATTCATTATTTTATCCATTCTATGAATGACAGAGTTCTCATATGTGCATACGTACGACTTACCGTCTCCACGTCATAGTGTAATTTGTTATTCAACACTAAATTATTTGGATGGGTATAATAATGAGTATAATTAATTTAAATAATCAATATAAAATTTTAATAATTCTGTATATATAATATTCCATCCAATTAAACACTTTTTTACCATCAATAGAATGATATCGTTGCTCTTGCGTACGTACGACTTACTATCTCCACGACGTGAAGAGATTAATCTTCAATGATCAGAGTTCAAGAATTTTTATAAATATATATATATTGATTTAGTATGAGATATATGAAATAATATTGCAACTGGATTAATATATATATTTTTATATAAATATATTTCATTAAAATAATTCCATACTATACAATATGATAACAGAAACAACGTTCATGCATATGTATGGACTACCATCACCAAGAACAGTGTTTCCATTTCATTTATCTATCTATTATAAATACTTATATTTTGAATATATATGGTATATAAGTCATGTTATACATTATGGAAGTATGTAAATCATGATCTTTGTGACACAATTAAGAATAACAAGTAATATTGCGTACGATATTAGAAAGTGATTATTATTCAAAATGTTACTTTAACATGAAAATTATTATCAAATGGGTAGTTTAAAAACATAAATGAATCTTATATGATAAAATTAATATTAATATGGTTATGTTATAATTTTATAACATACTATGGTAATTTTATAAGAGGTTATATATACCCTTGACTAAAGGAAAGTACAAGGTATGGGTTAATTCCTCAATCTCTTTATTATCCATGATTGTTTATGTGTATGTTTTTAATGGGACATATTTATTATACATGTCAATGTTTCATAAAATAGATTTCAAAAGGATTATTTTTAAGGGACTATTTAACTAAAACATCATTTTAAATGGTTTAAATAGTTATCATTTTAAATCATTTTCATTAATGTCCATGTTTTCAAAATGGTTTAAAAGATTTATTTATATGGACATGAATGTTTTAAAATATTAATCCCTTTCCAAAGATTCCAAGTTTTATGTCACACTTTGATTCAAAAATGTATTTTAAATTTTTACCTTTCTAAATTGTGTTACTTTTAAATGATTTCATGAAAAATAGATATTTATATCAAAGAATTTTACTAATCATTTTCAACTATGTAAACATCCATTACTAGATATTATTCATGATTGAGGTTTATTTATTATAATACAATGTTCTATATTGTATTTAATGAATTATGATATGTTTTACTATTAATGTATTGTTTTTATACCATTTATGGTTTACAGTTTAAGTATTGATATTTCATATTCTAGTTTTAATATGATTGTTTATATTATGTTACACCCTATTTATATGAGGAATTCATTAGAAATAGTAAGTGGCGGGTGGGACCTGTAATAAACCCTTGATGCAATGGAAGGTCTCACAAGGAAAATTAGTGTCTTAGTAGAAGACCTTGACGAAATTTTTATTTGTAGTCTTAGAAAGAATCCATGACTATGTGGTTTTGATGTCCTGCATTATGCATTCTCTCATTATGAAATTAGTTATTACATGTGATTATTTGACTAGTATAATATCCATGTGTATTTTTCTATGGTAATGTTAGATTTATTTTTTCCATTAGACATTCATGTTTTTGTTTAGAAGTATATTTTTTTATTACACATCATTCCTTAAATGTTTATAGCTTCCGCTAAATTATTTTCCCTTACTGAGAATTTGAGCTCATCCCTTTATTATGTTTTGATTCCCAGGAATCTGTGAAGTGTGTTATGATTGATATCCGGTGTTAATATAGAGGAATAATGGCGTTATCATAGGATTTTGTGGTCTTGTTTTATGTTTTAATGTGTAATGTATTGTTCATGTATGCAATCTATCTTCCAAGACTGCTAAACTGATTAGTCCTTTGAGACATGCTGCCCTATAATCATTCCAATGTATTAAAATAATGCACCAACTCTGGGTAATTGGGGATGGGGCTTTACAAGTGACCTTAATGTTGATAAAAAAAGTGAATATTTTTCCAATGTAGTGAGAAAGGGAGAGTTAGTGGAAGTGATCTGAGGGATGCAATGTGTTATCCCTAAAACCTTGTAAAGGCAGTTCACCTGAGATAGAGTGATTATTCCCAAAATCTTATTATCCAAAACATGAGAAGAATAGTGGTTTCTGGTATGACTAACACCCCATTGATGTATGCTCCTTGGACGTAGCCCTTAGCGGTGAACCAAGTAAAATTGGTGTGTTATTTATTTGCATGTGATTTTTTGTTTTCTACTCTTCCACTTCATACAGTTTTAATAAGTTCCTATGAAAGTAAGAACAAGATCCACCACATTTAGAATAAAAATTTTATACATTGATTCAACCCTCCCCTCTTAGGGTTTTGTAAGGTCTTTCAAGTGGTATCAGAGGGTAAAGGTTTTTGGTGTTGAATCATTCTTCTACTTTCATGGGGTATCCAGTCAATGTTTTGGGATTTACCCTTTCGATGGAAATAATTTTAAGACATTTAAAAATAGGATGAGATCACACATATGGAATCATGGAATGGAATAATTATTTTCTACTGAAAAAGGGAAGACAAGTAACTAATCTTATAGGACTATTAACGACAGATATAGAGAGGAAATTTCTTGATGATGATGAAAAAGCACAGAATGCTCTCATTACAACTCTTTATAATTAGATTTATCTAAAAATAATGAGTTGAATATATACCAAGTCAATGTGGGATTAAAGGGAGAATATTTATGAAGGATATTGAAAAGTGATTGAGGATAAACTTCAATTAATACACAAAAGTTATGATTATATGACGATACACCCAGATGAGAATGAAGAATGCTTTTTCAATAAAATTAGAGAAGTTGTAGGAACATTTTGATGTTTTGGTGAATAAATCAATGAAATTTAAATAGTAAATAAAATATTGAGAATACATCAACCCATTTACAATTCAAAGGTGTCAGTCCTTGAGGAAAGAGATCTCTCTAAACTCTCAGTGCAAGATATGATAAGCTATCTATAGGAATATGAAATGAGAATCCAACTAGAATAATCTATTAATATTATGAGAAAGTAAATGGAATTCAAAGCTATAGACAAACTAAAAGTTTCAGGAGATAAAAATGATTATGATGATGAGGAAAAATTAACACCCTTTCTGATTTTCAAGCTGATCAAGAAGGGAACATGGAAATTTGAAGGCAAGCTACCTCTATCTTGTTTTTATGTAGATGAGTAGGTCACATTGCGGCTCAATGCTAAAGAAAATTTGAATATGAAGAGACTGAATTTAAAAACATGGGAAAACCTAAAAAATATTCTTCAAAAAGGAAAAATTATAATTTTCAAAGAATGAATAGAAGAAGAGTGATGTCTGTGAGGAGGAAGATGATGATAATGAATTCTTTGAGGAAAAAGAACCAGAATTTATGAATGGAAACCATGCCTCCATCATGGATACCATTGAAAAGTAAGAACCACTGATAGATAAATCTAGATATAATCAGTTGACTACTAATGTCAATACCAAGTTGAAACTTAAGGATTCTTTTGGTATGCTTGAGAATAAATATAAGCAATTCAATTATAGGAAATAAATAGTGGATGAATCATCATAATATTTTGATCAGATAGAAGTGGAAATTGAATAACTATAAGAACTAATGAAATTAAAATAATTTATCTTTAAAATTACTGATGATCTTGTGGAACAAAAACATAAATTGAAGAACATTTACATGTAATCAATGACATTACCTATAGAATGGAGGAGTAGTCCCGGAAAGTTGAGGGACTCAGAGAAGAAGTTGTTACTCTGAGAAGTAAACTCAAAATTTAATCAATTTCAAAATAAGTAGAGAAGAAAAAACAATTTTGATGATTCTTGGATATTGATATTCTGGAGAGAGAAAAATTGTTATGATGGAGTTTTAATGATCTTGAGTGATCAAAGACCCACATGCATAATAAATAGTGGAATTGTATGTGACTCTGAAACATAAAATGATATATATAAAGTGAACGAGAATAAAGGAAAGATGAAATTTGATCATGTTGAAAATCCAATAGAAGTGCTGAAAAAATAAAACCTTAATTCAAACTAAAAGGATAACTGAAGATTATCCTTGAGTTTCCAGAAATGATTGTCTGTCAAACTATTTTCCCGAGGAAGAAGAAATGAGGATAAATAGAACCGAGATGACATTCCCTTTATAATGTGTCAGTTTTGTTGCTATTTGGGCCATACCATGTCATATTACGAAGAGGAAAGAAGATATATGAATGGGGAATATTGAATTGTTCAACAAAGGATAACATATTCATATCCATCTTATTATAGAAGAAATAATTTCTATGGATATTTTTTTTCATGGTTCTAACATTGGCCATAAAGTTGTGTTTTACAAGTAGATGTATGTTAGAAGAAATTCTTTCAATGCTCAGAGATGATTCAATACTTTTTAACTAGATGGTGTTTCTATTTCAAATAGATTTTCTCCTCTAGAAGAATAATTTTAATATGAAGAACCCATGTACATGGAAGAGAGAATTGAAAGGCCACCACTTTCCTACAATAATTTCAATATCTCATGGCATGAAAAGAGGAAAATTAAAAAAAATCCATTTTTGCAGAAGTAGTCCTCAAACCTACAAAGATGAACACCACCTAGATTATTGATAGTCGATACTCTTTCCACATGATGGGTAATACAGAACCATTATAAAATTTCAAGAAAAAGGTCGATAGAACAGTGAGGTTCGGTAACGATGGTGCTTTGAAGAAAAAAGGAAGTGTAAGTACTGAGATAGCTAATGGAGAGTTGATGAAAACTAAAGTCCATTATGTGGATGGTCTACGTTACAATATTCTTTGTCTGAGGAAACTCTGTGACTCAGGTCTTATTGTGAAATTCAATTAGAATATATGCACTATAATAGTAATTTCTGAGAATTATCTCATGAATGGATGTAGAACAGAAGAAAACTTATATCAGGTTGATAGAAAAGATAACCTTTTTTACCTAAACGTTTGATAGGAAAACAAGTTGTGGAATCGGAGTTTGGGAGACATCAATCAGCTGGACATGCAAAAAATATCTAAGATGCAAATAGTCATGGATATCCCTAATCTAAAGATTGAAATATAAAAGTCGTGTGATTCTTGCATGTGAGGGAAACTGGTATGATGTTCCTAATGGCCAAATAAGAAAAGAGAATCTAACTCCTCGACATCATCCATACAGAAGATTGTGGCACGATAAATTATTCCAGAACAAATTGAGAAAGGTACTTTATTATTTTAATAGATTACTATAGTTATAACACCAGATATTTTTATGAGAAATATTTTGTTTTAATGTTATATTCATCATCAAAGGAAACTTTCAATACTCACAACACTAGCTTGGCTTACTTTATATGCAACCACGAGCTTCCTCGATAGCTTGCGTTGTACGCAATACCGAGTTTCACTAAACAATTATATGCTATTAAAATATTATTAAAACTAGTCGTTATGAATACTAAAATCCAATTTTTTAAATTTAATAAATTTTATCTTTCAAAATTGAATTCATTTATGGATTCGTAATATCGAAATAAGCCTAGCGTGAAATTTTGGTATTTTTCTGAAAACTTTCAATTTCTGATGAATAGTCAAAACACTTGGTTACTATTTAAAAATATACTTTTAATTTAAATAATTATTTATTTTTTTAAATTTATTTTATGTTAATATTGATAAATAATACCTATATAAGTTCAAAGTAATTCATTGGAGTCATTTTATAATAATTTTAGATATATAAAAATTTTATTGAACTTTTCACCGTCTTTTACCCACCTCCTAGGAGAATTTGAAAATTTACATAAAACATAATTTTACCACTTATGTGAGCGGAATTTTGAAAATATGAGAGACGCGGTTAATATCAAGGAGTAAAATGTGGTTCCATAAGATAAAAATAATTTTTTGTGAATAGTAACTTTTTACTTTTTTCACCACGGTTAAAAGTAAATAGGGTAATTAAGGGTAAAAATGATATTATTATTACCCTAACACATGTCCTAATTCTATTGGATAAGTTCAATTTGACCAAAAAAACTATAGGAATAAAATAAGACAATTTAGGTCCACTTGGATTAGATTAAGACATTTATTATTATTTTATTTAAAGAAGAGTTAAAATAGTTAATATCAATGTTTAATAACTAAATCATTTTTAATATAGGGTTATAAATAAGATAATTTCCACTATAAATATTCATTAGAAAGATAAAAATATTTCCTACATAATGGTATTTTATTTGTAATTTTTAGACATTAAATAAGTTAATTTATTTTTGACAAAATGATGATGGACTAATTACTGTATTAATGAAATATTAACATAATTGATATTATAAATACCCAAATAAACGTACATTGAGGCATTTTATGAGTTAAACTACTTTTATAGGTTAATATTACATATTAATATTGATTTAATTAACTTTTTATGAACTAATCATGCTGTTATTATTTTCAAAAAAATCAATTACCAAATAGTGTTAAAATTGACATAAAATAGTTTTTAAAACAAATATTATATTATTAATTTTTATTTTATTTCTACAAATATAATGATCGTCCACATGACTTAGATAAAGTTATATATATTAACTATGAACCACTTGGGGTTTGTTTTTCTTGTTATTTTAAGTTTATTAACCATATAGTGTAGGAAAACAAGAAGACACAGTAAAAGAAAAATTATTTAACTTAAAGTGAAATCTAAATGATAAGGTTAAAATAGAAACATAAACTTGTCTAAATTCTATTGTATGAGATTATTTCGACCTATACCCACTTTAGATTTGAAATATATCAATTTGGAGCTATTAATACCGAATATGACTTTGTAATAAAATAATTTTTTTTGTTTTTCCTAAAGTGCCCCTCTCCTCCCTTATAAAAGGGAACCTCCTCCCTCTCCTCATCACACCACTTTGAGCCTTAATTCTTGGACAAAACCCTGCCAATTTATCTTATCCACTTCCCCAGAAACATCTTAGAGGTCCTGGTCTTCTTCAAATAACATCGTTAGTGCCCTAAGTGGAGGTTAATAAGAGGCGTTTCAAAGAAGAGGTAATGTCCATTACAGATTCATTCAACTTTATTTCTTCTTCTATTTCTTATTCATTAGTTGTTTCATTATTAATTAATAACATGAGTATCACTCATATACTGATATTTTATTATAAATATGAAACAAACCTATTTCATTTTCTATCTATCCTATGGAAAATGAAATCACCGCGCGTGTGTACGTACAGAATACCGTCTCCACACCGTGGTGTAATCTGTTTCCACCACCACCTTACTTGGATGGGTATAATGGTGTAAAGAATAACTATATATGATTATTTTAATTTTATATTTATTATTAAATAGTATACATACACTTAAATACAATTCCACTATCATGGTAATGATATCATCAATCGTGCGTACGTAAGGCCTACCGTCTCCACGATATGATGCGACTCATTCTACATGATCTTCATTGAATAATGATTATATAAATGAGTTGAATGAATAAATATGATATATATTACACTAATACCATTCTGGAAATGAGGTATCTATAACTTAAAAATAATAATATTAAATTATTTGACAAAACACACATAAGAACAAAAAGCAATAAACACCCAAATAACAAGTAGCAATGAAATATTACTAATAAAAAGCTATAAATATGACCATATGTGATATCATAACAATGATTACGATTCTGTAATAAGTCAATAACATTATTTAAATTATTATATAGGAGGTTAGGACACGTACGAAGCAAATTGGACCTAAGGTAAGAGAAAATCTCGCAATCTCAATTTTTATCTGAGATTGTTTATACATCAGTAATTACTAGGGAATATTTATCATCCACATCCATGTTTCGTCAATATGTAATATTATTTTAATCCTCATAAAATTGTTTAAATCCAATTTTACCCATTGGTGAGTTTTTATTAAAAGATATGAAAGGAATATTTTGTGATTTTTAGTACGAGGTACTTTTGACTTTTCTGACCAAAGTATGAGAAGAATGTTTTTTAACTTATACAACATGAATGAACTTTTAGAACATTATTTCCATGAGGATTCCTTTACAAGTTTTCATGTTTATTTGTAATCAACTTCTTTTAGTTTAAAATTGTATGACATTTTAAGAAAGAAAAAATGTTTTTGAAGTAGAAAGGATATTATCCTCAAGAATGGAGTTCAAGTGTTTTATCAAAATTATTTTCCATCTAAGATAATATGGGGTTCTGTTTCTATCCCTATTTTTACTTTTATTTGATTATGTTATGATGAAATTATTTTTATGATGTCCTTTTATGGATAATTTTATGATGGCATGATGTTTAAGAATCCCAATTTTATTACATGGGTTATGCTATGATGTATGATTTATGATCTTGTGGAACACATAAGAATGGTATCATTATGAGATGGGTGGGACCTATATCTCCCTCCAATGCATTGGGTAAAGATTTATATCTCATGAGATATACATGGCTGGAACAACAGGTTAATCTGGTCCAGTTAAATAGCACTGAAACGTGGAGTGAACTCGTTTCAAAAATGGACTTTGTCCGCTAAGATAGTCTTGGAAATGAGTCTTGACTAATAAGAAATGATTCCCTATGATTATGTGTGTATGCGACAAAGTTTCATGTTTTAAGGTATGATTATTTGGATTACATTTCACTATTATGATTGATCCCATGTCATGATATTATGATCTCTTTTGCAGGATAATATTTTCAAAATGTTATGTTCTTAAGAATATGATATGATTGATATTTCTTTTGTTTACCCTTACTGAGAATTTGAGCTCACCATTTTTTATGTTTTCTTTTCCCCAGGTCTGGAAGAAGGGTATTAAGTAGAATATTCCAAAAGGGACTCTATATATGATGAAATAAATGGGAGACAACGTAGATGATTTATGAACCATTTGTTTATGTTTCCCAGTTTCTAAAGAAACTATAACTATACGGTCCTTTAATAGTTTTGTTATATGTTGTAATAAGTATGCTTCAATTATGATGTAATAACAATTTATGTAAAGTATGGGTCGTTATAGTTGGTATCAAACGAAAGGTATAGTCGACCTTTGGAAACTAGGATGTGAAAGCCTTTGTAAGAACCCTAAGGATATGTCTAAGAATAGAACACAGTCTTAGTGTTTTAGAAATGGACATGAACAACCTATGATAAGACCTTAAGTGTGAAATTTTATTCTTGATTATGTGGTTTTACTATTATAATTTGTGTTTCTCACACTATTCTTTTTGGTTTTAGTCAATGGATGGGACCTGAAGGAACCGTGTTAATGCGGAATGCGGCAGATAATGCAATGATTATCCCCCTGAGCAACCAAACGTTATGGGAGCTGGACTGAAAAATCTTGTAGCCATGGTCACACAACTTTCTCAAGCTATGAATCATACATGACTTCCAAATGAGAAAATGAAGGAGCAACATTCTGTTGAATCCTTCACGAGGCAGCGTCCACCTTCATTCAGTGGGTCTACTGATCCATTAGTGGCCAAACAATGGATCAGTACCACTGAAAAGATATTTTCAGTTCTTCAATGTTCTTAGCATGACAAATTCATCTTAGTAGTATATCATTTCGAAGGTGAAGATGATCAATGGTGGAATCTTATCAAGAATATGAGGCCAAGAGATGAAATCGAGTCCATGGAATGGGACGAGTTCAAGAACTTATTTTTCAATAAGTAATTCCCTCATATTCTTCAAACATTGATGGAGAAGGAGTTTCTTGAACTGAAGAAAAAGGATGACAAATCAGTTGGTACCTACGAAGCAAATTTTACAAGAATTTCAGGGTACGCTTATAGGATTATTATCCAACCTGAGAGTAAGATCGATCGATTCTTTAGTGGCTTAAACCCAAGTCCATGAAGGGCGTTATCCATAAGGGATTCAATAGCTTCAAGGAAATCATTTGATGTGCCCTCAAGGTTGAGATAGATATTGGAGTAACCCATCAGTCATATGCGTTTGATAAGAAGAGGAAAATGAAATTCAAAGGAAAACATAAAGAGCACAGTGAAAAGAAGATGAGTTTACCCTTATGATCAAAGTGTGGAAAGAAATATGGAAGGAGTTGTCTTAAAGGTACAAGTAAATGTTTAAAATGTGGAAAGGAAGGTCATCTGGCATTTTAATGCCGCAATGATGGGAAGAAGATGTCTAGTGATGTGAACAAAGAAAAGGATACACATAGTGCACCTCTTACACTTCAATGTTACAAGTGAAAGGGAATGGGGAATTATGAAAATCAATTCCCTAATCCAAAGGTTGTTGATGATGATCAACATCAAAAAACTCTTAAGGATAAAGACAAAGGAATGTCACATGCAATTTCTATCAGCTATGTGCAGTATGATAACAAAGTGGTGAAAGGTACACTTACCATCCACTCTAAAGTAGAAAATGTTTTATTTGATTCTGGATCCACCAACTCTTTTATTTCTAATGAATTTTCTAAGGGTATCACTGTATTACCTCAATAATTAGATGTTGAGTTAGCTGTGACAACCCATAATGGCACAATAGTCACATCAAAAGTTTACAATTCTTCTCTGATTGATGTTTGTGGGAAAGTGCTTCCTGCAAATCTTGTGATCCTTCCTATAGTGTAATTTGATGTGATTCTTGGCATGGAATGGATTTATTTTTATGGAGATCATATCAATTTCCAAAGAAGAAAAGTCACATTTTATATTCCAGATCAATATATGATCGTCTATCGATGCAAGGATGAACATAACTTTCTAGTGGAAATTTCATCCATCTTATGGTAATTGATTCGACTAAATAAAGGTTATTTATCTCAAATGGTTGGCAAGAAACTCACGATTAAGAATATTCCCATTGTACGGAAGTTTTATGATGTCTTTCTAGAGGAATTGTCAGGTCTTCCACCAAATCATGAAGTTGAGTTTTCATTAGAACTTGTATAGGGTTCTTTGCCTATTTTGAATACACCTTATAGAATAGCCCTAATTGAGTTGCAGGAATTGAAGAAGCAACTCCAAGAGAATCTTGATAAGGGATTAATACGCCCTAGTGCGTCACCTTGGGGAGAACCTATTCAGTTTGTTTAGAAGAAAGATGGAACAATGAGACTCTTCATTGATTATCGAGAACTTAACAAGATCACTTTAAAGAACATATATCCTCTCCCACGCATTGATGACTTATTTGAGAAACTACGCAGAGTTAAATACTTTTCCAAGATTGATCTTCATTCAGAGTATCATTAATTAAGGGTTAAAATGGAGGATATACCAAAGAAGGATTTCCATACAAGGTATGGACACTATGAATTTATAGTGATGCCATTTGGTCTTACTAATGCCCCTGATATCTTTATAGATGTAATGAATAGTGTCTTTAGAGACTATCTTGATCAGTTTGTGGTAGTATTTATAGATGATATTATTGTGTATTAAAAGGGCAAGGAAGAACATGACGATCACTTCAGAATTGTATTGAAGACCCTGAGAAAAGAAAAGCTTTACGCCAAATTTACCAACTGTGAATTTTGGATTCAAAAAGTTGCATTTTTGGGTCACATAATCACAAAAGAGGAGATATCTGTGGATCCAGCAAAAACAGAGTTTATCCAAAGATGGTTGAGACCATGAAAAGTAACTGAGATCTAATGTTTTATTGGTTTGGCTGGATATTATCGACGTTTGGTGAAAGATTTTTCATGATTATCTAACCAACTCACCAAATTGACTCGGAATGGAGTTAAGTTTTTTTTGGACAGAGGAATGTGAAGAGAATTTCAAGGAGCTAAAAGAAGGTTATCCAGTGCACTTGTGCTCACACTACCTTGTAGTGGATAAAGGTTTGTGATCTATAGTGATGCATCCAAGAAGGGATTGGGGTGTGTTCTCATGAAAAAAAAATATGGTGATAGCTTATGCCTCAGGATAGTTGAAAATCCATGAGCAAAATTACCCAACTCATGATTTTGAGTTAGCTGCGGTAATCCATGCATTAAAGATTTAGAGGCATTATATTTATGGAGAAATGATTGATATTTATACTGATCATAAAAGATTAAAGTATATTTTCACACAAAAGGAGCTGAATATGCCCCAAAGAAGATGGTTGGAGCTGATTAAGGATTACGACTACTCAATTCATTACCACACTGGGAAAGCAAACAAGGTGGGAGATGCATTAAATTGAAAAGACCATGCTAGCTTATCCTTGATGAGGATCACAAAAGATCCAATATTTATGGATTTACAAAGGATGGATCTTGGAATAATAATGGAAGGGGAAAATCTTATCTTTCTCAAATGAATGTTAAACTATATATACATGTGAAGATTAAAGAGTCACAGAAAGAAGATGTAGAGTTACCAAAGAAGGTGAAAAATGTAACTGAATTCAACCTTGATTATGATGGGATAATAAGGTTTAGGAATCGGGTTAGTGTTCCTCCCATCCCAGAATTAAAGAAGGAGCTGCTGGATAAGGCTCATAGTTCATCATTCTCTATTCATCCTGGAAGCACGACGATGTATAGGGACGTGAAAGAGTACTTCTGGTGGGATGACATGAAAAGAGATGTTGCTGAATATGTATCTCGATGCTTGGTTTGTCAGCATGTTAAAGTTGAGAGACAGAAGTCTAAGGGGATGTTACAACCATTACCCAGACCCGAATGTAAATGGGAAAACATCACTATGGACTTTGTCACCAGACTTCCTAAAATATCCAAAGGCAATAATGCTATCTAGGTCATAGCTGATCTTCTTACGAAGTCGGCACACTTCAGTGCTATTAGAGAAGATTTCACTCTGGATCATCTTGACAGGATATATGTAAAGGAAGTGGTAATATTGCATGGAATACCACTTTCCATTATATCTGATCGGGATATGAGGTTTACCTCAAAGTTTTGGTGAATTCTTCAGCATACTTTGGATATAGAGTTGAGTTTCAGCACTGCTTATGATCCTCAGACAGACGGTTAGTCTGAGAGGAAAATTCAAACTCTAGAAGATATGTTGAGAGCTTACTCTCTATATTTCAAAAGGGGTTGGGATCAACACCTACCTTTGGTGGAAATTTCTTATAATAATAACTTTCACTCCAGTATTTAGATGGCTCCTTATGAAGCTATATATGGAATGAAATGCCGAACTCAAACTTGCTGGAATGAAGTTGGGGAAAGAAAGCTATTAGAACCTGATCTTGTTGATGAGATGGCAGAAAAGGTCCGATCTATTCAACAACACATAAGAGCAGGCCAGAGTCAACAAAAAGGTTATGCCGATAACTGAAGAAAAGTCCCAGAGTTTTAAGTGGGTGATAAAGTGTTCTTACGAATATCTCCTTGGAAGAGAGTAATGAGATTTGGAAAGAAGGGCAAGCTGAGCCCTAGGTATATTGATCCTTTTGAAATACTGAATCGTGTTGGTAAGGTAGCTTACCGATTGGCTCTTCTACAGAATCTCTCTCAAGTTCATGAATTGTTCCATTTATCTCTCCTGAGAAAGTACATACCCAATCCTTCACATGTACTTAGATCAGAAGTTGTACTGCTGGAGCAAGATCTTTCTTATGAAGAAAAACCGATAGATATTCTGGATCGTAGCGAAAAATTCCTACGGAACAAGACCACTCTCTTTGTGAAAGTTTTATAGAGGAACCACCAATTATAAGAAGCTACATGGGGGCTTGAGGATATGATGAGGGAGAGGAATCCTCATCTGTTTGTTACAAAGTGATGAATTTTGAGGGCGAAATTCATTTTAAGGGGGGTAAAATGTAACACCCGAGATTTTCATGAGAAATATTTTATTTTTATGTTATATACACCATAAAAGGAATATTTCACTCCACACAACACTAGCTTGGCTTTCTTTACATGAAATCGCGACCTTCCTTGGTAGCTTTCATTGTACGCAATACCGAGTTTCACTAAACAATGATATGATATTAAGATATTATTAAAACTAGACATTATGAATAGTAATACCAACTGTTTGAAATTTTATAAATTTTATCTTTCAAAATGGACTTCATTTTTGGATTCAGAATATCGAAATTAGCCTAGCGTGAAACATTGGTATTTTTCTGAAAACTTTCAATTTTTGATGAATAGTGAAAACACTAGGTAACTATTTAAAAACCAACTTTTTTATTTAAATAAATATTTATTTTATTTAAATTTATTTTACTTAAAAATTGATACATAATACCTATATAAGTTCGAAGTAATTCATTGGAGTCATTTTATAATAATTTTAGATATATAAAATTTTATTGAACTTTTCACCGACTTTACTCAACTCCGAGGAGAATTTGAAAATTTACCTAAAACATAATTTTACCATTTCTATGTGTGGAATTTAGAATATCCAATAGACACGGTTAATATAAAGGAGTAAAATGTGGTTCAATAAGATAAAAATAATTTTTGGTGAATAGTAACTTTTTAATTTTTTTACCATGGTTAAAAGTAAATAGAGTAATTAAGAGTAAAAATGATATTATTATTACCCTATAACATGTCTTAATTCTATTAGATAAGTTTAATTCGACCAAATACAACCTTAGGAATAAAATATGACAATTCAGGTCCACTTGGACTAGATTAGGACATTTATTATTATTATATTTAAAGAAGAGTTAACATGTTTAAAATCAAATTTTAATAACTAAAACATTTTTAATATAGTGTTATACATAAGATAATTTTGGAAATAAATATTCATTATAAAGATAAAAATATTTCCTAAATAATGGTATTTTATTTGTAATTTTTAAACATTAAAGAAGTTAATTTATTTTTGACACAATGATGATGCAGTAATTACCTTATTAATGAAATATTAACATAATTGATGTTATAAATACCCAAATAATTGTAATTTTAGACTTTTTACGAATTAAACTAATTTTATAGGTTAATATGACATATTAATATTGATTTAATTAACTTTTTTTCGAACTAATCATGCTGTTATGATTTAAAAAAATCAATTACCAAACAGTGTCAAAATTGACATAAAATAGTTTTAAAAAAAATAATATATTATTAATTGTTAATTTATTCCTAAAAATATAATATTCGGCCAAATGATATAGATAAGATTATATATATTAATTATGAACCACTTAGGGTTCTTTTTTCTTGTTATAGTATGATTATTAACCATATAGTGTAAGAAAACAAGAAGACACGGTAAAAGTAAAATTACTTAACTTAAAGTTAAACCTAAATGATAAGGGTAAAATAGAAACCGAAACTTGTCTAAATTCTATTAGATAAGAGGCTTTAGACCAAACCCCACCTTATCTTAAAAATAAATCAATTTGGGTCTATTAAAAACTTAATATGACTTTATAATAAAATAATATTTTTAGTTTTTCCTAAAGTGACACTCTCCTCCCTTATAAAAGGGAACCTCCTCCCTCTCCACCTCACACCACATTGAGCTTTCAAGCACGGCCAAACCCTGGAAATTTCTCTTCTCCACTACCATAGAAACATCATAGAGGTCCTGGTCTTCTTCAATGACCATCATTAGTGCCCTAAGGGGAGGATAAGAAGATGCGCTTGAAAGAAGAGGTAATATACATTACCGATTCTTTCCAATTTATTTCTTCTTTTACTTATTCTTATTTAGTTGTTTCATTTTGAAGTAATAACATAAGTATCACTCATATACTGATATGTTGTTATAAATATGAAATAATCCTATTTCACCTTCTATCCATCCTACGGAAAATAAAATCACCGCGCGTGCGTACGTATGGAATACTATCTCCACACCGTGGTGTAATCTGTTTCCACCACCACCATACTTGGATGGGTATAATGGTGTAAAGAATAAATATATTTTATTATTTTAAAGTGATATTGGTTCCGAAATATTATACATACACTTAAATACAATTCCATGATCATGGGAACGATATCATCGCTCGTGCGTACGTACGACCGACCGTCTCCATGATGTGATGTGACTCGTTATACATGATCTTAATTGAATAATGATTATATAAATGAATTGGATGAATAAAGATGATATATATTAAACTAATACCATTATGGAAATGAGGTATCTATAATCTAAAAATAATAATATTAATTTATTCGACAAAACACGCATAAGAACAAAAAGCAATAAACACCCGAATAACAAGTAGAAATGAAATATTACTAATAAGAAGCTAAGAATATGACCATATATGATATAATAACAATGTTTATGATTCTGGAATAAGTCAATAACATTATTTAAATCATTATACATGAGTTTTAGACACGTACGAAGCAAATCAGACCTAAGGTAAGGGAAAATCTCGCAATCTCAATTTTTATCCGAGATTGTTTATACTTTGGTAATTAATGGGGCATATTTATCATCCAAATCCATGTTTCGTCAATATGTAATACTATTTCTATCCTCATATTATTTTTTAAATCCAATTTTACCCATTTGTGAGTTTTTAGTAAAAGATATGAAAGAAATATTTTGTAATTTTTAGTACGAGGTACTTTTGACTTTTCTGACCAAAGTATGAGAAGAATGTTTTTTTAACTTATACGACATGAATAGAATTTTAGAACATTATTTCCATGAGGCTTAATTTACAAGATTTCAATTTTATTTTTAATAAACTTTTTTTAGTTTAAAATTGTATGACATTTTAGGAAAGGAAAAATGTTTTTGAAGTGGAAAGGATATTTTCCTCAAGAATGGAGTTCATGTGTTTTATCAAAATTATTTTCAATCGAAGATAATATGGGGTTCTGTTTATATCCATATTTTTAATTTTATTTGATTATGTTATGATGTAATTATTTATATGATGTCCTTTAATGTCTTATGTTATGACGGCATGATGTTTATGAATCCCTTTTTTATTACATGGGTTATGCAATGATGTATGATTTATGATCTTGTGGCACACATAAGAATGGTATCATTATGATATGGGTGGGACCTATATCTCCATCCAATGGATTGGGTAAAGATTTATATCTCCTGATATAGACATGGCTGGAACATAAGGGTAATCCTGTTCAGTGAAACAAGACTGAAACGATGAGTGAACTCGGTTCAGAAATGGACATTGTTTGCTAAGATAGTCTTGGCAATGAGTCTTGACTAATAAGAAATGATTCTCTATGATTATGTGTGTATGACACAATTTTTCATGTTTTATGTTATGATTATTTGTATTACATTTCACTATTTTGATTAATCCCATGTCATTATATTATGATCTCTTTTGTAGGATAAGATTTTCAAAATGTTATGTTCTTATGAATATGATATGATTGATATTTATTTTGTTTACCCTTACTGATCATTTGATCTCACCCTTTTGTATGTTTTATTTTCCCTAGGTTTGGAATAAGTGTATTAAGTAGAATAATCCAAAAGGGAATCTAGATACGATGAAATAAATGGGAGACAACGTAGATGATTTATGAACCGGTTGTTTCTGTTTCCCAGTTTTTAAAGACACTATACCTATATGGTCCATTCATGTTTTTGTTATATGTTGAAATAAGTATGCTTCAATTATGATGTAATAATAATGTATGTAAATTATGGGTCGTTATAATAGTATAATGGCATGTGTGATCTTTATACATAGGAAGCGAAAAGTGATTTATTTCATGAAATCATATCGATGAATCTCTGAAAATAATACTGGATGAAAGATGAAAGTTCTGAAGTCCAATAATGGAAGTGAATAAATGTCTACAAAAATTTAAAATTACCTAGGGAAGCACGAGATACAACTTGAGGTGGCTGCTGTAAGAACTCTACAACAAAATGGATTTGTTGAGAGTGGGAATCGATAGGTAACCACTATGGCCACAACTATGCTAATAGAGATTTGTATTCCTCAATATTACATGAATGAGGATGTTCAAGCTATAATATATATTAAAAACTGAACGAAACTATATATGGGTGAGACAAAGAACCCATATGAATTGTGTCATGGAGGGAAACACTCCGTGAAATATTTTAGTGTTTTTTGGAGGAAAATTATTCTTCTGAAACAAAGAAGGAAATCAAGGTATGTATGTTGACAATGTAGATGAAGGAATATTTCTTAGATACTCAATGGACATCAAATCCTACAGGTGCTTCAATATGTTATTGGGAAGAATTGTGGAAAATTTTGATGTTAAGATAATTGAAAATAAAAAGATAAATTTTTCCAGGAATTATTAAGATGATGTGATAAAATATGATGGAAAATGTGAACATTGAAAAATTCTAATACAGAGGTATAGGATGATTTTAAAAACTCTTAAGAGTCAAATCATGATGTTAACTCAGAATAAGAATTAGAAGAAGAATTCATAGTTAGAACGAATTATGTCTTACCCGAAGGAGAAATTAGAGAGCCAAGATTGATTAGTCCTATATTATCTGGGATTAGAATGCAGCTACATAGATGTGGAGAATGAGGAATAATGATCAATCTATATTTCAATCATTTATGAAACCATCCTCATTTGAATAGGGCGTAAAGGATGAGTCATGGGTAAAATCAATGAATGAATAGTTATATCAGATTGAAAAAATAAGACATGGGATCTTTTCAAAAGTCCTGATGTTCACAATGATATTTTTATGAAGTGGATTTTCATGAAAAGTTTGATGATAATGGAAATGTTATTAGAAATGAGACACTCTTGTTCTGTAGGGGATACTCACAAATTGAATGTGTTGATGTTGAAGATACATTTTCTCTAGTAGAGAGACTAGAGTCAATCAAATTATTTATTTCCATCGAAATCTAAATAGGTTATGAAGTGTATCAATTGTATTTCAAGGTAAAATTATTAAATAGTGTAATGGAATAAGAAGTCTAAATTGAACAACCTGTGGGGTTCTATCATGGAAATGATGAACTGAATGTTTGAAAAATAAATAAATATCTTTATGGATGGAAACAAGAACCACGGGTGGGGTACCCTCAGTTGGACTCTTATTTGATAAATATTTAGTTTAGAAGAGGAGGAGTGGATAGAAATCTATATGCAAAGAATTCTAAGAAGGATCAGTTCATGATATTGGTATACATGGATGATATTAATTTTGGTGAAATAAGGAATGGACCAGTGGTTGAATTTTCCAATCACATAAAATCAGAATTTGAAATGTACATGATTGGTGAACTCACATAATTTTTAGGGATACAAGTGATTCAAAATATGGATTATGATTTTATTTCCCGGGAAAAGTATGAAAGAGTGATACTAAATAAAATCAATACGTGTGATTCAAAAAAAATGACGAATTTGATTATGGTTGAAATAAATCTTGGGAGGCATGTGGACCAGACTTCTGTGGATCCCACCATATATAGAAGAATCATTGGAAGCCTACTTTACCTGATGATTACATAACCACATATTATCTTTTCATCTTTATTTGAGGACCTCTTTCAATGTAATTTGAGGAAGAACATATGGCGACAGTGAAAATAACAATGATATACCTTCAAGGTACACACAATTATGGGATATACTTTGCTACATGAAGAAATAGTAAACTATCTACATTTTCTATTACTGACTATGCTAGATATGTAGTGGATAGAAAGTCCACAAGTGGGTGAGAATTAAATATTGTGTTTCAATTCATGGTCTGGATAAATAGGAAATAGGAAATCACTTCTCTTAGTATTGCTGAAGCTGAATATATATCCACTACCAAGGAGTGCACTTAGTTAATTTGGATGAAACAACAAATGACTGACATAAGTGAAGATTTAAAACAACAAAATGTGATTTTTTTATAAAAATATCACAATTGATCTTTCAAAGAACCATATTCATCATTCTTGTAAGAAATATATAAAAATAAGATATCACTTCACCAAGGAAAAAATGAACAAGGTGTGTTCAAAATGGATCATGTGGGAACTAATGAGCAAGTTGATAACATTATGACCAAGCCACTATCAGTGTCTATGTTTGAGAAACATTAGTTTATCTTTAGTGTTCATCCACCTCCCAGGGCATAAAGAGGTTCCAAGATTCCCCTCTCCCCAGTTGTTTTAACTATTTTTAATCTATTTTTATAAATGTTGCAAGTTTATGTGGGTGATACAATTTAGGGGGAGCATGTTTTTACACTACATGATAATATTTGGTTCATTGGGTTTATTTCCAATGGGGGAGAATGGATATATTCAAAGGATAGTGATCTATTTTTTTCTAGATACATGAATGATGGAGAATTGAAAAGTCTTTAAATAAAACATTAGGGGAGAAAATAATAGGATGGAACCCAATTCATGTCCTCTCATTTATTTTCTACACCAAGCACTACCCACATAGACTTAGAGTGATAGCTGAGTTGTTTATTGAAAGTTTAATTTTTTTATTAGGGCTCGTGCTTTAGTGAAATTATCTAGAGATTGACAACAAAACCAAAGGGGGAGATTATTACAACCAAGGATATGTGTTGCTAATAACGGATTTTTATTTTTGTTTCTTATCAATATGTATATGGATGAATAGGGAGTTTTCAAGGAATGAGGTCATATTTTTGATGGTAAAAGTAGTATTGAAGGTGGCATATTTTCTTTGTGTTTGCCAAATTTTTGGGTCCTCAAAATCAGAAGTTTGGTGTTAGGAAAAAAAGGTTTTTAATAAATTAGTGAATGGTTTGAGAAATAACAAAGTAAACTGAAAAAATAAGGGAATCTCAGACCTCAGAACATGGACCTCATACCATGTTATAAGAATGGTTTGCAACCGGGTACCTGGTAGTTGGAAGGGTATACTGAATGGTACACAAAACCAAAAAAGGGTTTGCTGCGATGGTATGTGATGATGGCATGTGGTACATGGAATACTGAAGGTTAGTAGGATTTAGGCAGTTCTCTAAATAGTAGTGGTACAAGGTGGTGGCTAACAATACATGGATGGAGTTTAGTATACAGTGATGCCTTTCCCACATTGAAAAATTGGGTATTTCTGATTATAGAAATTTTTGGGGTAATGTGAATATGTAAGGAGCAATAATCCCCTTAATTAGGGTGTGGGATATGAGATTAAAATTTATGGAAGAAATCTGATAAACTCTAAAGTAGTCTGTGGAGGAGAATATGGTACACAGGGAGAACCATCCGCGTAAGGAAATTGTCCGTAGAAGAAAGTGTAGTTCGTAGTGGAAGATCTGGTAGTACGAGGCGGAGTAAGGAAACCCACAGAGTTATACAGTACACTAAGAATCTAAGCAGTATGAAGAGTAAGGAAGTACGTAGAGCAAGGTAGATCGTAGGGGATATGGATGGTATGTGGAAAAAATAGTGGTACACATAGTATGTGGTCCACAAACCATACTGAGAACCCAGTATGCAAAACACCTAAAGAAGTTAGAAAGTTGACCAAATAAGTTTGAAAAATTAATTTCCATAACCTATAAGTGTATTGGAAAACAAATTATATCTGTGGCTGATTTCATGGATTCAACAGAGCATCCATTTATAGTTGAGTGTGCATGATTTTAAACTAAACCATCGAAGAAAACATCATGTTGATAAACCAAGTGAAGATTCATCCAACGCATTGAGAAAGGGGGAGTCTGTGAAAGTGATCTGAGAGATGTAGTGTGATATCTCTAAAGCTTTGTAAAGGTAATTCCCATCAGACAGAGTGATCGTTCCCATACTCTTGTAATCCGAAACATGATAAGATTAGTGGTTTTTTGTATGACTGACACACTATCAGCATATACTCCTTAGACGATTCCCTTAGTGGTGAATCAAGTAAAATTGTTGTGTCATTACTTTGCATGGATTTTTTGTTTTCTGATCATCCTCCTCATAGAAGTTTATCAGGTTCCAACCAACGTGGGAACAAGATCCATCAAGTTTAAAATAAAAATTTTACACCTTGATTCTCCCCTCTCCTCTCACGGTGTTCTAAGGTCCTTCATGTGGTATCATAGGGTAAATATAGCTGGTGTTGAATATGTATTTTGCTGTCATTGAGAATCCAGTCAATGTTGGGGGAGTTCCCCTTTTAAGTGGAAGTAATTTTCAGATATGGTAAAATAGGATGAGATCTCACCAATGGTCTCTTGGAATGTATGTCTTATTTTCTTATTCACATGGAATATAAGTAACTTCTCTTACAAGATATTAAATGACAAATAATGATAAGAGATTACATGATGCTGATGCAAAAGCATATAATTCTCTCACTGAATCCCTTTATGATCAGATTTATCTAATGGTAATGAGTTTCACATCTTCTATGTCAATGTGGGATAAACAAGAGAATATTTATGAAGGAGATAGAAATGTTAAGGAGTTGAAACTTCAAGTACTACCCAACAAGTTTGATGATTTGAGGATGCACCCTGAGGATAATGGATATTATTTTTTCAATCAAATTACAAAAGTTGTATGAGAAATCCAAAGTCTAAGTAAAGAAATAAAATACATTGATATATGAAAGAAAATATTGAGAATACTTCCACCCCATGATAATTCAAAGGTTTCATCCCTTGAGGAAGAAGATCACTCTAAACTATATTATAAATATCTACTGAGCAATCGATCAAAATATGAAATGAGATTCAAACAAAAAAAAGCTACGACTCATGTGAGAAAGAAAATGGAATTTAAATCCATAAACAAACTAGAAGTTTCAGAAGTTAGAAATAATTAATATAATGAGGAAAATTAAACTCTTTCCCTCATTTAAGAGATTCTCAAGAAGGGAATATGGAAATTTGAAGGCAAGATACCTATGGCTTGTTTTCTCTATGGAAGAGTTGGGTACATTACCTCTCAGTGCTCAAGAAAATTGGATTTTAAAGAGGGTGATGTTGAAATCATGGAGAAATCATGAAAAAAATTCTTCAAAAAGAGAAACTTAAAAATTTCAAAGAAATTAAAAAAGAAGAGTTTTGTATATAAGGAGGAAGATGATGTTAATGAATTTTTTAAGGAAGAAAAATAGGAATTTAAGATAGGAAAACATGCCTCTTTTATGGATACTATGGAAAATTCAGAACCATTGATAGATAAAGCTATAGATAATTAATTGACTACTAATTTAAATCCCAAGTCACAACTTAAATATGATTTTGGTAATCATTAGAGTAATTGTAAGAGATGGAATAATTGGAAAGCAATGGTGGTGGAATCATATGAATACATTGATTAGCTGGAAGTGGAAATTGAATGAATGAAAGAACTGGTGAAAGTACAACCATCAATCCTTGAATGCATTGATGATGTTCTGGAACTAAAACTCAAAATTGAAGAAAAATCAAAGGTCATCAATTAACATACCTCGAGATAGGTGGAAAATTGCATGAACATTTGGGGACTCAAATAATAAGTTGTTACTCTGATAATTAAACTCGAAAGTGAATCAATTTCAGAAGAAGAAAATAAGAAAATAAAATTTCAAAGGTTCTTATATGCTGAGGTTCTAGGGAGAGAAAAAATGGTTCTGATGGAGTTTAAAATATCCTGAGTTATCAAATACCAGCATGGAGGGGAAATAGTAGAATTGGTTGTGATGATGAAACGCCAAATGATATAATTAGAGTGAACTAGAATAAAGGTAAGATGAAAGTTTATCATGTTGAAAGGATACCATAAGTGCTGAAAATGAAAACCTTAAATAACATTGAAATGAGAATAGAAGATTATCATCATGTTTTCAGAAAAGGTAGGTAATAAAAATATTATCCCAAAAAATATTTCATGAGGACAAATAGAGGTGAGAATACATTTTTCATCATGAAGTGTCTGTTTTGTAGATATTTTGGCCATACCATGTCATACAGAAAATAGGCACGAAACTATATGCATGGGGATAATTTTGGAGTTCCAAAAAGGATAAAATATTTATATACTACATCTTATAGAATAAATAATTTCAATGGATATTGTTTTCATTGTTCTAAATTTAGCCATGAAGTTGTGTATTGCAAGAAGAGGTATGATAGAAGAAATTATTTTATTGCTCAAAAATGAGTCAATACTTGTCAACCAAACGGTGTTTCTATTTCAAATAGTTTATCTCCTGTTGAAGAAGAATTTGAATATGAATATCCCATGTACATAGAAGATATAATTAAAAAGAAATCACTGTCTACACTCAATCCAATATCTCATGGAAAGAAAAGAGGAAAATTTAAAAATCTAATTTTAACGAACTTGCCCTCAAAGCTAAAAAGAACAAAAAAACCTAGATTATTGATATTTCATATTCTTAAAAATTATGGGTAATGCATAAATATTAAAAAATGTTAAGAAAATGGTCAATGAAACATTTAGGTTTAGTAATAATGGTTCTTTAAAGATAAAAGGAAGTGTAAGTATGGATATAGATAATGGAGAGATGAATAAAACTGAATTCCTTTATGTGGAAAGTCTATGTCACAATCAACTTAGTGTGATTCAACTATATTACTCAGGTCATATTGTGACAATCAATCAATATTTATTTACTATAAGATTATTTTCTAGGAATTATCTAATGAATGTATTTTGAACAGATGACAACTTATATTAGGTTGAAAACAAAGAGAACATTTTCTACCTAACAGCTTGGGTGGAAAAAAACATGTGGAATCTGAGATTGAGTCACATAAATTAAAATAACATGAAAAAATAAATAAGATGAATATATTCATGTATATACCTAATCTAAATCATAAATGTGAAACTATGTGTGATTATTTCATGCGAGGTAAACTGGTAGGCAGTTTCTACCAGCCAAAGAAAAAAAGAGCATTCAATCTCCTTGACCTCATCCATAAAAATGTTTTTGGCCCTAATAAATATTGTCGAAACACATACAGAAAGGTAATTTATTATTTTCATAGTTGGCTAAAGTAGAATGGAATGTGTGATTTTATATATAGGAATATACAAGTACTTGATTTCATGATAACCTTTAGACGAATTGTTGAGAACGATACTGGGAAAAACATTTAAGTTCTACGGTTGGACAATGGAGGGGAATATACATCTGTTGAATTTGAAAATTACCTAGAGAAGAATGAGATACAACATAAGGTGGTTTTTGTGATAACTCCAAAGAAATATGAAGCAGTTGAGTGTAGGAATCAACAAGTAAAAAACATTGCCATAACTATGTTGATCGAGAGTTGCATTCCTTGATATTACTTGGAAGAGGCAGTTTATGCTGTAGTGTGTATTCAAAATCAAATAGGACTATTTATGAGTGAGACAAAGAAACCACATGAATTTTTCCATGTTAGGAAGCCCTTGTTGAACTATTTTCTTATTTTGGAAGCAAATGTTTCATCCTAAACAAAGGAGGAAATCAAGGGACGTATGGTGACAATGTAGATGAAGGAATATTTTTTGGATACTCAATGACCAGAAAATCCTACAAGTGTTTGGGAATAATTTTGGAGATATGTTTTGTTAAGATCATTGAAAAGAAAATTACAAATGATTTAAATAATTCTTATGATGATGTAATAGAAGAAGAGGAATAATGTGAACATAGGAAAAATTCTAATACAAAGGTAGAGGAAGATATAAAAAAACTTCCATGAGTCATATCATGATGTTGACTCAGAAGAAGAATCGGAAGAGGAAGCCATCGTTATAGAGAATTTGGTCAAACCCCAGAGTAGAAATTGTAGATTTGATATTGATTAGTCTAAAATTATTGGGGATTGGAATGCACCTACACAGATGAGGAGAATGATGAATAATGATAAATCTGCATTTCTATTAGTTATGGAACAATCGTTATTTTAGGAGGATATTAAGGATGTGTAATGTGTAAAATAAATTAATGAAGAGTTAGATGAGATTGAAAAAAATCAGACATGAGATCTTGTCAAAAGTCCCGAAGGTCACAATGTGATTGGTACGTAGTGGATTTTCAAGAACAAATTTGAATATCATGGAAATGTGATCATAAATAAGGCACACTTGGTCTATATAGGATATTCAAAAATTGAAGGTCTTGATATTGAAGATACATTTTATCCAATAGAGATACTAGAATCAATCAGATTATTTCATGCCCGAACAATCCAAAGAGGTTATAAAGAGTATCAAATGAACACCATGACCACATTCTTAAATTGAGTATTGGAAGAATAAGTCTACATTGAATAACTTGTGGGGTTCTTCCTTGGAAATGATGAACTTAATGTTTGAAAATTAATTAATTATCTCTACAACCTATAACATGAATCATGGTCATGGTACTCTTCATTTGAGTCTTATCTGAGAAAGATTGAGTTCAAAATTAGAGAAGTGGATGACAATATCTATGTAAAGAATTATCAAAAGGATCAATTCATGATATTGGTATACATGGATGATATTGTTTTTTGTGGAAGAAAGCATGGATCAGTGGATTAATTTTCCAATGAAATGAAATTAGAATTTGAAATGTCCATGATTAGTGAACTCACATACTTTTTAAGGATGTAGGTGATTCAGAAGAAGGATTACACATTCATTTATTTGTAAATTTATGAAAGGGATATGCTAAAGAAATTAAATATGTGTGATTCCAAAAAAATGTTGAATCCAATTACGATTGGAACAATGATTGGGACGTATGAGGTCAGGAATTATATAGATCCCAACATGTACATAAGAATCCATGGAATCCAACTTTACCTGACAGCAACATAGCTAGATATAGTCGATGAAACTTGCCTTGCAGACCACTTTCAGAGTAATTATAAGGATGAACATATGGTGGAAGTGAAAATAATAATGAGATACATCCAAGGTACATATAATTATAGGATATAATTTACTTCAAGAATATGTAGTGAACCATTTGCTTTTATGATGCTAACTGGGCTGAAGATGCAGTGGAAAAAAATTCTATAAGTGGTGGAGCATTCTATATTGAGACAAAATGCGTTGGGTGGCTAAGCAAGACACTTGAAATTACATCTCTTAGTACTGCTGAAGCTGAATATATATCCACTATGAAGACATGTACTCTATTAATTTGGATGAAACAAAAACTTACTAACATAGGTGATCAGGTGAAACATCTAATAGTGATTAATTGAGATAACAAGATCCCAATTTATCTTACAATGAATAATTTTCATCATTCTCGTGTGAAACATATTGAAGTAAGATATCAATTCATCATGGAAAAGGTTTAACAGGTAGTGATCAAAATGGACCATGTGTAATTTGATGAGTAAGTGAATGACATTATGACCAAGCCTTTAGCGACTGTGTTTGAGAATCATCAGTTGAACCTTGGTGTTAAGCCACCTCCCAGTGAATATGGAGGTTACGATATTACCCTCTCCCTAGTTTGTTTAATTGTTTTTTATCTATTTTTGGAAATGATGCATGTTTATAAGAAATTGATGATCAAAGGAGAGCATATTTTTACTCTACCAGTCTAGATTTGGTTACCTGGGTTTATTTCCAATGGGTATGAATGGATAAATTCAATGGAGAGTGATCAGTTTTCTTTCTAGATTCAGGAATGATGGATAATAGAAAAATCCATAAATTATTTTTTGGGGGTGAAAATAAAAGGATGTAATCCAACTTCATGTAATCTCTATTATTTTCTATACAGACCAATGCTTGCATAGATTTAGTGTAATGGATGAGTTGTTTCTTGAAGGTTTTTTATTTTTATCGTGGATGGCACTTTAGTGAATTTATCTGGAGATTTCCAACATACCCAAAGGGGAAGATTGTTGGAATGAAGGCTGTTTGTTTCTAATAATGGAGTTTTTTTTGTCAATATACACATGGATACCAATGGAGTTTTCACGGAACGTGGTCATAAATTAGAGGAAGAACCAAGTATTGAAGGTAACATTGTTTCCCAGTGTTTTCCAAATTTTTGGGGACTCAAAATAAAGTGTTTGGAGTTGGAAAACATTGTTTTTTTACATCGGAGTTAATGGTTTGTGAAAAAATAAAGAAAATAATAAAAATAACGGAACCACATACCTCAGAACATGGAATACGTACCATGTGGCATGAATGGTTTGTGGTAGTGTACCTGGAAGTAGGAATGATAGACAAGATGGTGCGTTGGACAAAAAATGGTTTACAGGGATGGTACGTGATGAAGGTGTATGATATGCAGAATTCTAAAGGTTAATGGGATTTTTGTGGCTCTTGAAATAGGAACAATATATGGTGGAGGCTAAAGGTACACAGATGAAGTTTAGTATAAAGTGATGATTTTCTCACATTGAAAATTTGGGTAAATCATATTAGCAAAATTTGTGGGGTTATGTGGCTATATAGGGAGTAGTAACCCCCTTAATTAGGGTGTATGATGAGAGACTAAAATTTTGGTATGAAATATGGTAATTTTAGAAATGGTTTGTGGAGGAGAAGATGGTATGTGGAGAAAAATATCTGCGTAAGGAAATAATCTACAGATGAAAGTGCAGTTCATAGAGGAAGCTGTCATAGAATGGGGTGGAGAAGGGAATCACATTGAGAAGGGAGGTATGCAAAGACGCTTAGTAGTACATGGATTATGGTGGTACATGGATTAGGGTAGCTTGTAGAGGAGTTGGATTGTATGTGGAAACATATGTGGTATGTAGAAGAGGTGGTCTGCAAACCATTCCCAGAACACATTACACGGAATACCCAAGGGAGCCTAAATGTTGATCAAATCTGTTTGGAAAATTAATTTCCATAACCTATCAGTGTATGGAAAAATAAATTACATATTTGGGAGATTTAAGGATTTCATCAGAACATCCATTTATAGTTGGGGATGCATGATTTAATGCTAATCCATTTATGCGACCTTCAAGTTGATAAACTGAGTGAGGATTCATCCAACATAGTGAGAAAGGGGGAGTTAGTGGAAATGATCCAAGAGATGCAGTGTGCTATCCCTAAAATCATAAAATGAATGTGCACCTAGGATAGAGTGACTATAACCAAACTCTTCGAACCCACAAGTTGGGAAGATTTGTGGTTTTTGTTACAACATACACAATGTTGGCGTATGCTCCTTGGACGTAGCCCTTAGTGGTGAACGAAGTGAAATTGGTGTTTCATTTATTTGAATGTGATGATTTTTATTCTCTTATTCTTCAAAAAAGGTTATCAATTTCCTACAAACATGGGAACAATATTTGTCATGATTAAAAGGAAAATTTGACACCCTAATCCACCCCTCCCCTCTCAAGGTGTTCTGGGGTCCTTCACTGAGTTCCCCTTTGGACTAATTGAGGCCCTATTGGCCCCTTATTAAGGTAACACTACAGAGATGGCCTTAATAGCATTCCCATTCCTAGGTTTCCTTGGGAAACTTATAGACTCAACCCATCCCCAATTCTCTATAGGATTTAACCATCCAAGCAATTACTTCCTAGTGGTGAGGAACACTTGACCCGATGTCATGTCATCGATCCTAATGAATCCAATGTAAATATTATGGTAAAACATTTGGGCATCAATCCCAATTCATCACTACCCACTTATAGAGTTCACTAGATCTCATACCACTAGTACCACTATACCCCATAAATTATAATTTATATTATCATCCATTGGTGGTTGAACTATCTATCTGGTACATGAGGATCCATCAGGGCCCAAGACACCATATGTAATTTAATCTTAGGATTTATTTTTTATTATATAAATAAAAAATTATAAATACATAAATAATATAATGTGGTGGGGATACACATTACAGAACCATATAAATAAATGAATAATAAAAAAGGTTAGATTTATAAGGACCTCATTCCTTATTTCGATGTATTTACCATTTTCAATACAGATCAAAAACTCTCATTAAGGATCTTAAAGACAATACAAACATAATTTGAAATAGTGAGGCTCTATATCCAAACAGAACCACTAAATTAATTAATTATAAAAAGTTTATAATTAATTATTTAACATTAATAAACAACATTAAATAAAATTTATATTTTTAATTTAAATAGGAATAGTGAATAAAAGTTCATTGGTTGACCACATCACATGAGAATTACAACCAACCATTGTCCCACAACCCTTGCCGTACTCTAAATTTTTTTGGGACAAATATATAATCAAATACACCTAGAAAAGGTATAAATTTATTTGATATAAGTCAAAAAATTATAAAATTCCAAATGCTAAAATACATTATTGGAATGATACATAACTATAGGAATACATTGCCATAGGATATCCCCTACAAAATAAGAGAAAGATCCCCAACCAGTGAAGATGAATCAACTATCATGTTAAATTAAATTATGATGGAAACCTTAGAAAAAATAAGTGGATTAACTCTATAATAATGTCATGCGATAGTGGATAGATTTCACCATAGGATCTCATCAAATTAATTCACCTGAAATCCCTGTGAGAAACAACTAATTAAACATTTATGTAGTGGAATTTGTATCAAATAACTAAAATAAGAAACCAATATTAGAGAACAAGAGAAGTGAGATTCAAGGAGGTTACCTAAGTTGAAAAAAACTCCTTAAATCCCTTAATAAGATCCATAAAAATACCCCTTGATCAAGGGAGAATATGAGAAGAAAGGGGGTCCAACCTCTGATCCAAGCGAGCAAACAAAGAGATAGAGGAGGGGATACCACTATTTAAGTTAGAGGGGGAAATATTTTCCATCTTTTAAGACCACCGTTGAGATAGTGGAGGCCACCACCTAGATATTGGTGACTTGTTGTAGAAGTATCTATTTCAAGACACCACCCGCAAGCTAGGGGATATACTGTATATTTGGATACAATATCTACCTAAACTATACCAAACAATATTCAAGCCCTAAGAATGCATCATGATCCTTAATAAATGTCTAAAAAACTATTTTGAGGTCTTATAAGCCTAAAAAACCACTTCTAAATCTTAAAAATATTGACCCATCATCTAATATTAGAGTTTCAAATTCCCTTGGGAATTCTGATACTCGTACCTACAAGGTGTCCTACACACACAAATATTTTAGTATGAGTTATTATTTAAATAAGTACTATAGTTAATATAATATATCAAATTAAACAAAAAACTAAAATGAATATATATATATATATATATATTATAATATAACAATTAATTTTTTATTAGAATAAAAATTTAAATATCATTAAGAAAATTAGAAGAAGAGTAAATCAGCAAATAAATAAATAAATAGTTAAAAAACATTATTTTAATTAATTTATTATTATTATTATTATTAATTACTTAGTGAATAATATAATGTGTTATAATATAAATTAATTAAATTCTTGGTTAACATATAAATAAATAAATTCAAGGGCATGTGATTAAAATCATTAGTTTTATAAACACCTATTTTTTTGAAGAATTGAATTTTCTATATATTTTATATTTCTATATTATAAAATTTAATTAATTTATTTTAAATAGTGAATATAATATTATTTTGAACATATAATAAAATATATTAAAACAAATTTATAAATATTTTGTAACTAATAAAAATAAGAAACACATAATGTATAAAAAGACATTTTTCTATGAAAATAAGTTTTTAATCTTATGTTCTAATTTAAAAAATAATTCATTAATATTTAAAATTTAAATTATATTAAATGGATTAAAAATTTTGAATCTTCTAATAAAAAATTGGAAAGTCTATTTAACATATATTTTTAGTAAAAATAATAGTTACCATGGTGAAAAATTAATCAAAATTAATAGGGGTAAAAGATAATAAATTAATGTTGATGTTTTTTTACAAAGTCAACTTGAAACATATTAAATTTTTAGATTGGAAGTAATATACACAAGTACCCGAAACCTAAACTCGCTTAAATAATATATGATTCAACCAATACACCCCACTAAATTTTAAATTCAAAGGAAAAATCAAACCTTTTCACCTATAAAATAAGATCCCTTCCGCCCACATTAATCCATAGGTACCCTTCCTGTTCTTCTTGAACCAATATGAATTTTACCTCTACTTGAATAATATCAAAAATTTTGTACCCTTGTGTTACAATAATGTGTTCCAAGTTTTCCATTTCCAATTATTTTTCCAAAATAATAATAAAGTCCTCAATAAGAGTATTATCTACTACCCAAACTTTTCCTCTTAACCTACCTACGCAAAAAATTCTAATCAGAAAAATATAATGAAATTAATATTATTAATATCATATAAGGTTATTATAGTTATCTAAAAAAATTATATATCTCTTCCTAATATATTAAAAAAAATGAAAACATCACTTGTGTTAAGTGCATACTACATCCTCCATGAACAACATATTTCTTTTTAGCATCATTACTTTTCATGAATGGTTATAAAAACGTTTTAATCAATAAATATTATATTAATGACATGAATATTATTATTTGAATATAAATTATAAATTATATTAATAATATTGAAAATAACTTATCATTTCAAATTTAATCACCTAAAATAAGCATGCCAAGAGAAAACGTTTTCTTCTTTGTAACTAACAACTTATTATCTTAGCTTATTCATCCAAATTTTCTAAATTATCGTTTTAACTTTAAAAAATATAAATAATATAATTATTCTTCTATAATTAAGATATTATAATAAAATAACTTCCACGCTCATCTATTGGTTGTAACATGTTCTTGTTTTGGCTATTTTAACCACCTATATGAATGATGATATAAATTTATATCATGGATGGTTATAAAAACATAATTAATGGTATAATATGATGTTATATATGTAAATAACTAATATTTGATGCTAAAATACAAAATAATTAGATAATAAAATTTTAACAATTTATTATATTTAATAAGAAGAAAATGTAATGGATTTATATAAGTTTGTGATGTAATTTATTAAGATTGTTATGTTTATTACACTAGAGATTAATGTTCTTTTATCGATGTCCAGAGTAAAGGTACATATTTATTATAACAATTTTATTTCACTGAGACATTTTCCATATTCACCACATTTTTTATTTTTGTTGGAGTGAATATTTTTCTAATATAATTTTATCATACCTTTAATAAAATTAAATGTATTTAAAAACTCATTTTCAAATTCTCTGTTTTGTGGGATTTTGATTTAAAATTTATTAAATCCATAAGGATTTTCATTTAAATTCCCACCAATGGAGAAATGGTTTCATATTATATAGTTATTGTTCATTCATAATGTGTAATTACCCCCCCCCCCCAACTATCTTCTATTATTAGTATTGATGTTTATTTTATTGGAGTTACAAGTATTTTCATGAATCCCACCATCCATTTATTTGTATTCAATTTTTTCTAAATCTGTAATGGTCTATCAAATCTATTTTCCTTCATTGATACATATTCTATACCCACCACATGTTTAATTTTTTATGAAGTATATACTACCCTCCGTATGTTTTTATGAAACCTTTTTATTATTTTAATGGATTTAAAAACACATCCCATTTTTATCTTTCATGGGAAATGATACTAATGCTGTATTGGTTTTTCATAACCTAATTTCCTTTCATTGAGTTATTATATTTCCTTACAAACTCAATTCTTATATGTTTGATTTATTTTATCATATAATTTTTCTAAAATTTATTTAGACCTTATTTTCTATTTATTTATAATTATTTATCATGGATTCTATTATAAATTAATTTTAATTATTGGATTATGATATTTTTAATGGTTTTATGAACTCAAAACCGATTTATTGAGCTATAATATTAATACATAAAATTATTTATTATAATATTCCTATATTGATTCTATTTATTTATATAAAATATCATATTTATTAATATATTACATAAATTCTTAATTTTTAACAAATTATTTAATTAATTTCATTCTTTATAAAAAAATATTTTTTGTTATGAATAATTCATATCATCTCCCATAATCTCTTTATTTTCTATGCTTATATTCTTTCATTACACATTTTTTTTATTTTTAAACAAATGTATATATTAACTCATGAGACCTTATTATTTATCATTACCAATTTTCAAAGGTCATTGTATCATCCTTTTTAAGATTTGGGTTTCTATTAAGGTTTTTAAAAAAATAAAAATTCATATTTATTCATGTTCGTATACATTACCTTCCACAACACATTTCCTTTAAAAAATGATATATTATTGTGATTTATTTTAATGTGGTGTTTAAAATGTTTTTCTTGTTACCATACTTAAAATTATTATTTGAAGTGTTTAGTTACATCGTCACTCTACAAGAATGTTAGGATACGTTTTATAACTATGTTTTTCATGGTTTCACTTCCATTTTCTTATTTAACTCCAAAAGTCCAATTCTCTATGAATTTATGTTTCTTTTATTATCATATAATTGATCCTATGAATTTATATTTCATACCCCCACTATGTTCATTATGATTATTTTCTCGAACAATATTTATCCTTCTCTTAGAATTGTTTTTCTCCTTCATGTAAAAATCATTTAATCTCATTGATATATTTTATATCATTTCCATTATTGACTTAACAACATATTAACTATTCTATATAGCCTAAATACCCAAAAATTGAAGTGTGTTTACCAATAAAGTTATTCCATTTACTTATTAGAGAATTTTTGGTAATAGGTTGACTAGTTAATTCAATTTAATAATTATTTATTTTTAAATCATGTTTATTATATATTTTTTATTCATTCTCTTCTTTTAGGGATTTCATTAAACAGAATTAATGATGGGTGTGGGACAAAATTTTATAGCCCATTGATGAATTAGTTAGTGTCATGGGACAAACTTTTTTTCTTATTTTTGTATATCTACCTATTTATTTATAATGACTTCACTTTAGACCTTAATGATTTAAATATATTTTTATCGATGGGAATGAAGCTTTGATGATAAGAATAATATATCTGGTATTATATATTCTATCACTAAGACATTATCTTTTTATACCCACATGTTTATTTATTTTTGTGTTATATTGGAATATATTATGAACACATTTTCTTTGTTGTGGCATTATTTGGTTTATTTATTCATTCCATGTTTTTAATTTCATGTTTATTCCAAGAAAAATTATATTATATGCTACCACTTTCTGAGAATTTGATATCACCCTTATTATATTTTACTTTTTCGAATGATAAAAAAAATAGTATTTATAATGATATGTCTAGATGTGTATCATATGTAGAGATTTATTTGGGGTATCTTGAAGACTTATTATAAAATAATAAATGCTTCTTTTAGTGTAAACAACACCCATTGGATGGGAAAGATATGGGTTTGGTTTATTATTATTTTTCCTAACTATCTAAAAATATAAACCTAAAAGGGCCTTTTTGTGTAATTGGATTGATATTTTTTTATTTATATTTTAATTATATATGTATAAGTTTGGAGATCTTCTGTTGGTTTTAATTTTGGTAAAAAAGTTATGTATTTGTTAGCACTATATCTAAGTGTGTGGTTCTGTTGAGCAAAGTATTGTTTTCAACAATACATATTAATGTTATTTAAAGGGGGAGATTATTTAAAATAATAATTTGTCTCTTTATGATAATTTTGATTGTCACAAATACCCTTAGTTATTTTCTAATGATTTTATTTAGTGTTTTTCAGGAATTTATTAATTAATTTTACTCTTTAAATAACGATAATTTATTACTTAGCGTGGAATCTAGTTTAGTGTGATCCGGAATCACTGTTCATACCTTATGTGGATAAATATAGCGTGGAATCTACTTTAGCGCGTTCTGGAATCAAAGTTCATACCCTACGTGGATAAACGTAGTGTAAGGATGAAAATCATGTATACTTTTTGAGATAAGATAAAAGTATGGTTAAACAACCATACTTTTTTCAGAAAAGTATGGAAGGAGAACCTTATGTTAGGAAGGAACCATACATTTTGGTTATCAGAAAAATATGGAAGGAGAACAGTACGTAAATGCTAACATTTACATTTATTTTCTCAAAAGTATGGCTCATTAACCTTAATTTATTAAACAACTATACGTTCTTGGAACGTATGGATCATGTAAAAGTATGGATCTTTTACCGTACGTGTGAGTGTTGAAGAAAAAAAGTATGGATGATCAACCCTACATTTGTGTTCAACCATACGTTGTCAACCTTACGTTGTCAACCTTACATTTGAAGACTATGTTATCAACCATATGTTTGGAGGCCACATCATCAACCTTACGTTTGGCTTCGAAAATTTTAAAAGACGATATTTTTGTGCAGTGATCAGCAAGCTGATTTTTTGGCGGATTTCAAGCTGGATTTAAAGTCATTTTTAAAGTACGACTTTGATTGATTCAAAGCCATTTTATTAATGTATTTAAGATCGAATTAAAAGGAACTTTTTATGAAGAGTCTTAAGGGAAGTTACGACTTCTCTCTAAATTCAAATGTTTGAATATCGCGAATTAGAATGTGATTTTTATGGATCTAAATGTATAGGAGATATGATTAGCTATATTATATATGTTCTCTCTAAAACACCAGGTACGTGTGTGTGTGGTATTTGATCTATTATTAAAAAATGTGGAAAACAGAGACTGTAGAAATTCACGATTGATCTGCTGAATCAAAAAGAATCGTCAAAACTCTGTTTGTTTAAGAAGAAGGAACTCGGTAAAAGATTCACCTGTTCTGTATCGAATATATACCGTGGATCCACTAATAATGATGTTGTGAACTATATATCTATGTCTATTGCAACCGGATCAACTTAGAACTGCTTCGTCTTGAAGATAAATATTTCTAGAGACTTCAATCAATCTGACGCCAATTGCATTCTGTTGTAATTGTGAAGATCAATTAGAAAATTTCTTTCTAAAATTCATTTTATTCTTGAGTAATGAGCTTCTCGTTCTGAGCTGTGTATGTTCAAGTTTGAACTATAAGGCTTTGTTAGCCTGAAGATTGTAATGGTTTCAACTGCCTGTACTCAGTTGTGAACCAGTCTGTTGAAATGAGGACCATATAGTGAAAATCACCAAGCTCATGGATTTGAGCATTGGTGGAGTGGACTAGGGGCCTTCTGTTCCCCAAACCACTATAAATCTTTGTTCCACTTCTTTTATTTATTTCCACTGCATGATCAAATCTGATAAAGCATTAAGGACAAAACTCGTTCAACCAAAGTGTTACCGAAAAATTGTGAAAGACACAATTCACCCCCCTCTTTTGTATAATCTGTAGATTCAGATCCAACAATTGGTATTAGAGGTCGAGCTTTTGATATATCCTTAAATATCTAGGATAATTTAAGGATTATACAACATAGCATCATGACTGATATAAGAGAAGGGATTTCAATGGTCAAAAAACCATATTTTAATGAATACAACTATGGCTGATGGAAATCTTGCATGATAATATATCTGAAAAACCTTGGATATAAAGTCTATTCAATGATTCTGACTCCTTATCAAATTCCTAAAAATCCTGAGACATGGAGTGCTGCTGCAGAGGCAGAGTATGATATGAATTCGTAGGTTATGAATGCAATCATCTGTGGTCTAGGACCAGATGAATTTAACAGAGTATCTCAGTGCCCAAAAGCATATGATATGTGGAAAACAATAGTTGTGGCATATGAATGAATAGAAAATGTGAGACAAATGAGATATGCAACTGCCAAATTGAAATTTGATAATTTCAGAATGTTTGAAGGTGAAAGCATTACCCAAATGAATGGGAGATTTATAGAAATTGTCAATAATATAATAGCTCTAGGAGAACCTATCAAGAAGGCTAATCAAGCATTAAATGTAATGAGGGTACTTCCTACTCGATGGAATGGTATCTCTACTGAAACCAGGCAATCAACACCTATCAAAGATCTAACTATGAGAGAACTGATTGGTACACTGATGATGTATGATGCTGAAATACTAGATGAGGAAAATGAAAATAAGGTCTACATCTAAAGAGAAGTTACTTCGTTGAAGGTAAATTCACAACAAAAGAATAGAAAGACGAAGAACAAAGAATTAAAAGCTAAACCAGAAAGCTCTGACTTATCCAACTCAAATGAAGAACTGGCTCAACTAGCCAGAAAATTAAGAAAATTCTACAGTAAGAAAAGCAGCTTAAAAAAATCCTTTAAGGGAGATAATAAGGAAGTAATATGTTATGAATGAAAAAATATGGGGCATATCAGACCATATTTCCCATAATTGAAGGATGAAAAGATGAAGAAATTCTTCAAAAGAAGTGACTTTGAGCAGAAAGACAAGAAAGATATGAAAGCCACTTGTAGTGTATCTGAAGACTCCAGTAGCTCTTTTGAATCAATCTCAGAGAAAGAATATGTCAATATAAAAGCAAACATGTGTTTTATGGAAGAAACTGATGAGGTACACTCATATTACTCCCCGGAATAAAATTCTAAATCAAGCTACACAAATGAAAAACTTGCAGCCTACTACAATATGCTTGAAGAAAGATATGATTAACTATTTAAAAAACATAAGTCACTAAAAAACATACATAAAGCTATTGCATATAAAAGAGATACAATGCTGAAACAACATAAGGAATTAACTGATAAATATAATTTGATTAACACTAACTATATTAATTTTAAATCAAGAATAAAAACACTACAGGATGAAGAATAATCTTACAAACCGGCTGCATTGGTTTTTACAGAAGGAGAAAATTCATTAAATAAAATTCTTGGAAAAAATGTCATTAAAAAGGAGATATTTGGAATTGGCAGTAAAGAAGAAAAACCTAATCTATATAAAAATGATTTTGTTCGTAGCTCTAGAAAGGTTAATTGTAACTTTTGTGGGACAAAGGGGTTTATAGCTAAAAACTGTTTCTTAAGACAACCTCAAATTTGTGGTAATAAGAAAGCCTGTGTTTAAAAGGACTTATATGATTCAGCTAATTTTAAAAGAAAAAAGAAAATATGAATACCCAGATCATTGTTAGCTAACACCCCTAGACCCAACAAAATATGGGTACCAAAGCAATTTGTTTGAATGTATTTTTAGGTAGTAGGCCACCAGAGAAGAAAAGATATATGCTACATGGACAGTGGCTGCTCAAGACATATGAGTGGAAACTCAGTGAATTTTTCTTCACTCACTCAAAAAGAAGGAGGACTTGTCACAATTGGTGACAATTCAAAAGGAAAAATAATTGGCATTGGAACTGTGGGAGATCTAAAAACAGTCTCAATCAACAAAGTACTTTATGTACAATGACTAAAACACAATCTGATAAGTATCTCTCAACTTTGTGATGATGAATATACTGTTGATTTTACTAACAATTGTTGTACTGTTTCTAAAGATAAACTGTTTAAATTTAAAGCACCATGAACTGAAAATGTCTATACTTTGGATTTAAATCCCTTATGTAAACAACAAGTAAACTGCTTGACTGCTAAAGTAAGTAAATCCTGGATCTAGCATAGAAGACTTAGACATTTCAATGTATATTTTTTACATAAGTTATCTAAGAAACATTTAGTTTCTAATTTACCTTGACTCAAATTTGAAAGTGACATATTTTGTGATGTATGTCAACTTGGCAAGTAACAAAAATCATCCTTAAAATCTGTTAATAAGGTTGATACATCTAAACCTCTAGAAATTATTCATATGGATTTGTTTGGACCCTCAAGATTAGAAATCTTTTCTAATAAATTATATGTATATTTATTAGTTGATGACTATTCAAGATTTACATGGATTTTATTTTTGAAATTTAAAAATGAAGCTTTTACTTTATTTAAATGTTTCTGCAAATATGTTCAAAATGAAAAATGTTTCAATATAATATCATTGAGAAGTGATCATGGTGGAGAATTTGGGAATTAGGAATTTAATTTCTTTTTCTCAAACATAGGTATTAAACACACCTTTTCTGCACCCAGAACACCACAGAAGAATGGGATTATAGAAAGGAGAAATAGAACAATTCATGAAATGGCTAGAACTATGTTAAATGAATATAGCTTACCTATATATTTTTGGGAAAAAGATGTGAATACAACTTGTTATATAATTAATAGAGTTTTAATTAGACCTATTTTGAAAAAGACACCCTATTAACTATGGAATAATAGAAAACCTAAAGTAAATTACTTTAATGTTTTTGGATGCATGGTTTACATCTTAAACACCAAGGATAATCTTGGTAAGTTTGATCCAAAATCTGGTGAAGGTATTTTCTTAGGATATTCTGCTACCTCAAAATCTTATAGAGTTTATAATAAGAAGTCAAGGATTATTGAAGAATCAGTTCATGTAAAATTTGATGAATCTGATCCCTTTGAGAAAAGGGAAGAACAAATGGATGAACATGACTCTAATAATAACATGAGACTTGAGAACATAAAAAATGTTTTTGAAAATGATATTTAATAAATTCAGTCCAGTTTAGAGGAACATGATATTGAAGAACCTTTAAATGTATTACCTAGACAGTCTAGAACCCAAAAGAATCACCCTTTAGAAACTGTAATAGGTAACGTAGAAACTAGTGTTCAAACTAGAAGAAACTTAGGAAACCTAGTGGAATTCTCTATCTTTCTATCTCAAAAAGAACCCAAGACTATAGAAGAAGCTTTAGATGATGAATGCTGGGTAATAGAAATGCAAGATGAATTGAACCAGTTTAAAAGAAATGAATTTTGGGAATTAGTGGAATGACCTAAGAATTATCCTATAATAGGAACCAAATGGGTCTTTAGAAATAACCAGGATGACCAAGGCACAATAACTAGAAATAAAGCAAGATTAGTAGCTAAAGGATACAATCAAGAAGAAGGAATAAATTATGATGAGACTTTTTCACCTGTAGCTAGGTTAAAATCTATTAGAATCCTTTTAGCCTATCCATCTTATATGAATTTTAAATTATTTCAGATGGATGTTAAATCTTCCTTTTTAAATGGTTATTTAATGGAGGGAGTTTATGTTAAGCATCCTCCTGGTTTTGAAAACTCTCAAAAACCTGATTCTATTTTTAAACTTTCTAATCCTCCTTATGGCCTTAGACAAGAACCTTGAGATTGGTATGAAAGGTTAAGTTTGTTTCTTTTGAAAAATGATTTTACTGTTGGAATGGCAGAAACAACACTCTTTAAGAAAACGTTGAAAAATCATGTTTTATTGGTTAAAATTTATGTTGATGATGTAAAATTTGGATCAACTAATAAAAATTTTGTCATAAATTTTCAAAATTAATGTAAGAATAATTTGAAATGAGTATGATGGGAGAATTAAATTTCTTTTTGGGTCTTCAAATATTTCAAAAATATTTTGGAAATGTTTTAAATCAAAGCAAATACATTACTGATTTACTTAAGAAATTTTGACTTGAAAATAGCAATCCATTTACAACTCTTATGTGTAGTAATATAAAACATGATTTGGATGAAACTGGGAAGTCAGTTGACAACAAGTTATATAGAGGTATGATTGGTAGTTTGTTGTATCTTACTGCTAGCAGGCCAGATATACTGTATTCAGTATGTCTTTGTGCTAGATTTCAATCAAATCCTAAAGAATCTCATCTGACTGTTGTTAAAAGATTTTTTGATATTTAAAAGGAACTGTTTTTCAATCTCTTATTTATCCTAAAACTTCTGATTTTAATTTGATTTCATATTCAGAATCTGAATTTGGAAGTTGTAGGTTAGATAGAAAAAGCACATCAGGTACATGACACTTCCTAGGAAAGTCCTTAGTATCATGGTCTTGTAAGAAACAACATTCAGTTGCCCTATCAACAGCTGAGACAGAATATGTTTCTGCTGACAGTTGTTGTGCACAAGTGTTGTGAATGAAAAACACTCTTATAGAATTTGGGTTGTATTTTAATAATACACCTATTCTATGTGATAATACAAGTGCAATTAATATTTCAAAAAAAAATCATATTAATCATTCTAGAACTAAGAACATTGATATAAGGCATCACTTTTTAAGAGATCATGTTATTAAAAATGATATATTTTTAGAATTTATAAATACTGAAATTCAATTAGTAGATATTTTTACTAAACCACCACCCACTGCAAGGTTTGATTTTATTAAGGGGGAGCTAGGTTTATTTAATTTTAAATAATTTTTATTTTAATTTTACTTTTACTTGTCTATGTAATTTTTTGTAATACTGTTTAAGATTTTTTTTCCTTCTCCATATGAAAATTTTATTTGTTTTAAATATATGTAATGATTAGTGATTACACAGGAATAAAGGCTGTCAAAGCCTTTTCAACTTATAAACCATTTCACTTCTATCAAAACCCTTTCGAAACCCAAAAAGTGCACTTCTGCTCCTAAAACCTAATCTTCGAACCTCTGAAACCCTAACCTTCAAACTTTCAGAGATTCTCTCAAAGATGGTAAGAACTAAAAGAGACAGTGAAGTCAAGCCAAGAAATTCCAAGAGACAACGCACCGAGGGAAGAAAAATTTTACAGGGCAAGGTAATCGATCTCGACTAGTTATTTCAGACAAATATGCTGTTGAAGTAAGCGCTGTCATTTTAGAATCTTTAACAGATGTTCAATAGTGAAAATAACGAATTTCTGTATGAAGTAGAACATAGATACTTCTTCAAATCTCTAGAATTTTCCTTGGGGATACCGAGGATAATATGATGGCTAAGATAAAGGATAGGGATTTCTCAATCGCATCAGTAGAGATTGGTCAGATTCTTAACTTCCCTCATGAGGGAGTTTTTTATTTTGATTTGAAAAATATTGGAGATTCTGTACATAAATCTGAAGACATCAAGTCTTTTCTTTTTGGTACTATTACAATAAAGAAAATGTTTTTCAAGGATTTGGAGCCTGATCAGAATATTTTGGTCAAATTTATTAAGACTAGAATAGCTCCATGAATGGGAGAAATGGAAAAGATTTTGTACCGTGATATGTACATAATGTTTCTTATGTTAAGTGATATTAGGTTAAAATTTCCAAGATACATGATAAGGTATCTCAGTTACTGCTATCAAAGCGAGGCCCGGATGAATTTCAACCCTTTTGGTTGATTTATTTCTAAACTTCTGTTTATGAAATACATGGTGAGACTAGTGGATGCTCGAGTAAACTGTCATTACAGTAATATGTTTAATGCTATAAATTTAAGGAAAGTTGGATATTTATGGAGCACAATTAAAGGAAAACTTTTTCCAGTAGGAGATGAGGAAGACTCAGAGAGTGCTCATTCTCAACCTGCTAAGTCCAAGGAGGGACAAGCTGAATCAAGAGTCAGGAATGTTGCAAGAAGGATTCGCTTCGAAGTGGATGATGTTGAGGAAGACAGAAGTCAGGAAGGACATCAATAAAAAAGAAAGAGACATGTCAATGAGGAAATTACTTCCCTTGCTTTGGAAACAACCTCAGAAGCTTTATTTTCTTATTCTTTTATAAGGGAAGCTGTTATTGATAAGACCATGGAAGATGTTACTGACAGAACTGCACCAGTAGAGGGATCATGAGTTCCATAATAAGCTCAAAGGGATAATGAGGAACAGATTGGAGCTGATGATGAAGTTTCACTTCAATAGGAATAAGAGATGGAGGCAGTGCCTGGTGAAGAAGTGGCCAGACCTCAGGAAACTATTGAGGATATTGTTCTTGAAAACCTAGTGGAAGACAAAGATGAAGATTAATGTGATGAGCATGCTTCTGAAGATCACACAGAGGTACTACAAGAGGATTTTTCTATGGAGGAGTTTGAAAACTATAAGGAAAAATCTGTGGAAAAACCTTCTCAGGACAAAGAAAAAGAAAAATCTGATGCTAAATCATTAGATTTGGTACTACTACATCAACCAAAGCATGTGAATATGAATCAAGAACAAGGTGCATCTGAATCAAGGAAAGAATAAATTGAAAAACTATACAGAAAAGTATCTCAGTTGGAATCTGAGAATGTTTCTATAAGAAATGCCTTAGACTTAGAACATTTGAAATTTCAAAAGCTGAAGGAGTGTACAGTTTCAAGGTAAGAAGTTGAAATGTTTAAAGAGGATATACTGATTGCTGTTACAAAATTGAAATCTGAAATGGTTATGAAGTCAGATTTATCAGATCTGATGTTGTTTATAGAGATCCAATTTGCATTAGTTGCAAATAATGCTGTTAGTGGATCAGGTACTTCACCTTATTTAATCAGAAGGTTTCAAGCTATCACAACTGTGATGAGCAACATGAATGACAGGTTACAAGATCATCAATGTAACAATGCTCCTTTTTTAGTGTTGCTGGACAATCATAAGTTCTTAGTGGTTCAACTGACATCTAGTGAACCATCGGTTAGAATTCTGTTAAATCAGTTATCATAGAAGCTGTTAGTGTTTGTTGAAAAAGAGGAAAGGATGCATGAGTTTTTTAGAGTAAATTTAATTGAGTATATTCATACGACTCAATAGAACATAGATCTCATTATCAAACATGGAGATGGGATGATGAAGAGACTTCAGGAACAATTTACAGAAATCAAGTCTGCAATCCAGAGGAGATAGACCCTGTTGCCTATCTTACTCGAACCTTGATTCTTGTGTATATCATTGTCATGTATATACTACTATTTTTGAATGAAAATTCCCTTCATTTTTTATTTTTTTCTTTCTTTATTTGTTTTACTGACTTTATTTTTGATATGCCAGTACTCCAGATTTAATTATTGATAGACAGTTCATAATATCATTTACTAACAGTTCAGTGCAATATTAAAAGTGTTAAAATCCATTTTTTTCATTATTTTTGATATCACAAAAAGGGGGAGAATTTGGATAAACACAACATCAAAACCTCAACATTTTATTTAGGGGGATAATTCATTTTATTAAGGTGGAGAATTAAAGGAGAAATTTGGATAATCACAACATTTTATTTTACAAAACATTATTCAATAATTTTCTGTATATTTATTGTTTATTCAGAAGGAGAAATTTTGATAAAATTAAATATTGTTTCATCCTTTAAAAATTATAAAACGTTATGTAACTAATTTTGAATGTTAATTTTGTTTAAATAATTTTAATTATTTTATGGGTTTTGTGATCATCAAAAAGGGGGAGATTGTTGAGAAAAGTATTGTTTTCAACAATATATATTAATGTTATTTAAAGGGGAGATTATTGAAAATAATACTCTATCTCTTTATGAAAATTTTGATGCTCACAAATACCCTTAGTCATTTTCTAATGATTTTATTTATTATTTTGCAAGAATTTATTAATTAATTTTACTCTTGAAATAACAAGAATTTATTACATAGCGCGGAATCTGCTTTAGCGCGTTCTGGAATCACCGTTCATACCTTATGTTTATAAATATAGCGTGGAATATGCTTTAACGCGTTCTGGAATCACTGTTCATACCCTACGTGGATAAATGTAGCGTATGGATGAAAATCATGTATACTTTTTGAGATAAGAGAAAAGTATGGTTAAACAACCATACATTTTCAGCAAAGTATGGAAGGAGAACCTTACGTTTTTGTTATCAGTAAAGTATAGAAGGAGAACCGTACGTAAATGATAAATGTTACATTTGTTTCTCAAATGTATGGTTCATAAACCATAATTTTGTAAACAACCATACATTCTTGGAAAGTATGGATCATGTAAAAGTATGGATCTTTTACCGTACGTGTGAGCATTGAAGAAAAAAGTATGGATGGTCAACCCTACATTTGTGTTCAACCATACATTGTCAACCTTATGTTGTCAACCTTACATTTGAAGACTATATTATCAACCCTATGTTTGTAGGCCACGTCATCAACCTTACGTTTGGCATTAGAAATTTTGTCAGACAATATTTTTGTGCAGCGATCAGCAAGCAGATTTTTGGGCGGATTTCAAGCTGGATTTAAAGTAATTTTTAAAGTACGACTTTGACTGATTCAAATCCATTTTATTAATGGATTTAAGATCGAATTAAAAGGAACTTTTTGTGCCGAGTCTTAAGGGAAGTTAGGACTTTTCTATAAATTCAAATTTTTGAATATCGCGAATCAGAAGGTGATTTTTATGGATCTAAATTTGTAGGAGATATGCTCAAATTTATTATATATTTTCTCTCTAAAACACCAGGTACATGTGTGTATGGTATTTGATATATTATTAAAAAATGTGAAAAATAGAGACTGCAAAAATTCACGATTGATCTGCTGATTCAAAAAGAAGTATCAAAGCTCTGTTTGTTTAAGAATAAGTAACTCAAGAGAAGATTCACCTGTTGCATATTGAATATCTACTATAAATCTACTAATGCTGAAGTTGTGAAATATATCTCTATATATATTGCAACCGAATCAACTCAGAACTGCTTCGTCTTGAAGATCAATATTTCTAGAGACTTCAATCCATCTGTTGTCAATTGCATTCTGTTGCAATTTTGAAGATCGACTGGAAGCTTTCTTTCTGAAATTCTTTTTATTCTTGAGTAACCAGCTTCTCATTCTAAGCTGTGTAAGTTCGTGTTTGAACTAGAAGGCTTTGTTAGCCTGAAGATTGTAAAGGTATCAACTACCTGTACTCAGTTGTGAACCGGTCTGTTGAAACGAGTACCGGGCAGTGAAAATCACCAAGATCGAGGAGTTGGGCGTTGGTGGAGTGGACTAGGGGACTTCTGTTCCCCGAACCACTATACATCTTTGTTTCCCTGCATTTATTTATTTCCGCTGCATGATAAAATTTGATAAATCTTAAAGGACATAACTCATTCAATCAAAGTGTTACCGAAAAATTGTGAAAGACACAATTCACCCCCTCTTGTGTATAATCTGTAGATTCAGATCCAACAGGTTCAAGGGTGTAATAGTTGGTGTCATGTAGAGTTTAAATTAAATAAGATATTATGAAGAGTGAATGATCAATATATAGGAATCCATTTGGGTTGTTGTGTGATTTAATTCCAATATATTTCTTGTTATTTTAGGATAATATTAAAATATTTTAAAAGAATTCACGATTAAGGTATAAAATAACTGATATGTGATTTTATATTGTTTTTGGATATGGTTTAAGTTTAATTTTTCAGAAAATATTTTTTGTTGAATTTTGGATTTTGGATATTGAAATAATGAAAATGATTTAATTATTATGGTCGATTATGATGAGAATAAAATAGTGTAATCCCAAAAATTAAATCTAAATATAGGAAGACATCCAAAAAATTTGGTAAATTTTGGTTTCCTAGAAAAAAAATTCTTATATCGATATAAAAATATTGATATGTGATATGGCCTAGATTTATATAGGGATAATAACCTTGAAAAGAGTTGGTTGAGAATTAAATTTTTCTTTACATAATGCATAATTAATTGGTTTAAATGTAGATTGGTTTGAAACTCCTAGGGGATACACTTTTCTTGATTTAAATGCTCTATATGTTCCATTATGGAGGATTTTATGATATTTTTATAGAATATTATGAAAAAAATATATCTAGTTAGTTTAAATAACCTAATAGTAAAATTACTATTGAACAACTAGGTTAAATAAAATGAGTTATAGTTTGATCCAATTATATCAAAGTTTAACTAAAAATATCATAAGTTAAAATGATGTTTTTAATATTATAAATAATATGATTTTTTATATTCATATAATCAGTTACTCTAGTTTTATTAAATATTATCAAATCCATTTTTTGTTTTAGTATATTTTTGAAAACATGATCACCAAAATGAGGTTCAAAAAATGTTTCCTCTAGAAACTATTAAGACTTATAGTCAGTTAAGAAGGAATATTTGTAAAAAATTATTTAATATATATAATATTCCTATTATAAATAAAATCATGAGCCTTTTAGTCCAAAAAATAATTGTGAGTTCAAAATTATATCTTTAGAAATGAACATATCTATTTTTCATTAGTGAGTAGTAATTTAAATTGTTAGGATGTAATTTATTTAAGGGGTAGAATGTAACACATTGATATTTTAGTAAGTTTTATTGCTTAAATAAATATTATATTGAATATATTATATAAAAACAACCCCAAATTAAAATAGAAATCATTATCTTGTAAAAACAATTAGGGGAATAAAATGTGATATATCATTTAGAAAATTATAAGATGACTAAAACTTCATGTAATTAATAATATAGTTAAAACTACAATGAATATGCCTTAACCAATACATTATTTAGTGTCTTTATAATATAATTAACCTAATGACATTCCAAAATATCTTTAAGTTACATAATAAACCCATATATTACAAAGTGTACATGTCTACTCAAAATGTATTTTCCCCACAATATAAACTTTTAAAAAGATGTAACATGTTTTCTTTTCATGAATAATATTCATTACTTGAAATGTTATTTATTATTTTTTTTTATTCAAACATAAAACCTATGAAAACATTTTTAGAAGTGGGATGGTCACAAAAATCTAATTAACTGATATAAAATATAAAAATAATTAGTTCGGTGAAATACATAAGAACCCATAAAATATTTCACTTTTGGATAATATTATTTAACCATATGAAATAAATCATAACCCCATTAAATACACACTTTTTTATCAAATAAAAACTTTTAAAACCTTATCAAAAAATTAGAAACCATTTTTTGGAAAATAGAGTTGTTTATTTATTACCCATGTTAAACTTATGTAGAAAATAATTGTATTCCAATTAAATCCATATAATAAACCTTCCCAATTAATTTCATCCTTATTTATATTGATGATAAGTAAAATTAACCAATTATTTTAAGAGATACATTGGGCACACCCATAATATAAGTTATATTAGGCTAATCTATTATATAAAATGTTTCAGGCTCACCAATTTGTATAATATTTATCAATCTTACCCGTACTCATATATAATTATAAATTACCATATCATGAATAAAAAAATTATACATTAAAATTTTCATAAAAAACCTTGAAAAACTCTTGGAAACTCATATAAAAAGTAATTTTGTTATAGAAATACAAATTCCTATTAAAAACCCTTATTCAGAACTAAAATATAAAAGAAAAAAGAAAAGGAGTATTTATTTGAATAAAATATGAAATATTATGAGGAATAAAATCATAAAATTATGTTTATGGTTTTGGGAAATGCCATTAATTCCTTGTATGTTAAAATAGAACATTCCTTTTTTTCTTTTGTAAATAAATTAAAAAAAATACATATAAAATACATAAAAATATTCTTCTTGAAAAATAGGGAATATTTACAAAAGTGATATAAAATTTTATTTTTGATTATTTAATGTCCATATAAATAAATAAATAAAATAATTTTATAAATTTGTACATGGAATAAAAATAATTAGAATGTAAATATTTAAAACATTCAAAATAAGGGTTTTGATGTTATGTGTCCCTTACCCCGAGTCGGATTAATCACAAACATTCATTATCATTTGGAAAAATAGTCTAAAGTTTATTAATTACCTAATTAATAATTCTTTTTAGGTTTATTATTCATTTAATTTTATTTATTAACATGTTATATTTAATTACTTAATCGACTAAGTTAACATTATTTGTTTTAATGATATTCTACTGATATGTCCAAAATGAATTCGGTAGGTTGAATACGATATAATAGGTCATTATTGCATCATATCTAGAATAAGTATCATGAAATAATTATAATTTTTATACATTAATTATAATTTTAAAAATAACTATTAAGGATGTCTATTAAAAATGAACTATATTACAATCATGATGAGGATAGGATGTACGTACACATGAGTAACGTTTCGATTTTTCAATGATCAAGATGGAAATATGTTATGTAATAGTTTAAATATAAATAATTATTATTATATTATAAATTTAATATTATAATTTTAGACAAACATATTTATATGATCCATGTGACGTGGAGATGAAAAAAAAATTACATTTCTTTTTGGAGGTGGTAGTTCACACATACTCTTGAATGACAATATCATTTTTCAATGGATTGAAAGATAAAAAATAATCTAGTATATTATCTTTAAATATTGATAAATATATCATGAATATAATATTTATACACTAAATCCATCATTATAATATAACATCGGGTTTGATGAATAAAAATGAATTTCATTGGTTCACGATGCGGTAGTTCGTCGTACAAACGAACAATAACTTTGTTTACCATTTGATGGATGTGGGAAAAAGATACAGGTTATGAACTTAATATAAAAACATATTTATAGATTTAATATACCCATTGTATTTTTTTAAAAAGTCTTATGAATATTTTAACGAGTTATTATAATAAGGAAAATGAAAATTTTCGGTTAAGAACAATTCCTCTTATTTAGATAGCCTATTTAGGAATATATCTAAAGCCTTAATAGGTTAGTTTTATGAACAAACCATGGATGCAAGGATGTGTTTAGAAATTTAATTAAGGTATTTTGGTAGTTCTTGGTGGATTTAAAAGTTCTTTATGTTTAGAGAGGAGAAGAGAGGGGGTTTCCTTTTATAAGTTGAGAAGAAGACACACATGAAATATTTTTTAAAAAATTAAAATATATTAATGACTTACTAAAGGAAAATTTATATGAAATGGAAATTTTTTTAATATTATATGATATTAGTAACAATATTTCTATACAATACAATTCATAAAGTTTTATAGGTCATATTAACCCATATCATTTATGTTTAACCCCTAGTAAACCTATTTTAACAATATCCATGGTAACAAAATTTAATTGTTTTCACTATTCATTAAGATAAAAAAATAAAGTTATCCATATTTAATAATATTTATTATTTTTAATTAAAAAAATTAATTCATTTTATCAAATTTAATTCACCAAAATGGGACAATTTAATTTACAATAGACCTGAAAAATGTGATGAAAAATTGTTTTCCAGAAAGATGCTTTTAAGTATAAAAATGTTTTTATACCAAATTCATGTAAAAAATTAATTCCACAGATAAAATTCAATTATTTTTAATATAACTGATTAATGTTTTTTAAAACCATTTTACAAAAAAATGAACATTTCAAATTCTTAAAATGGTAATAAACTTTTCAATAAAAATCATTATTTTTCATTATTCATTTAAAAATCAATCCTTTTAAGAAATTATAAAAAATTTATCCAAAGATAATTTTGAAATTTTGATTTCAAAAAAGACGTTCATTTTCTAAAAGTAAATTACTAAAATTTAAAAACAAATTTAAAAAAAATATAATGTAAGAAATCCCAATTTGGTAAGAATTAATGCATTTCACTCTTTACTGAAAAATACATAATAATATTATTATTAATACAAATCTATAAAATCAAATTAATGGATATTAATAATAAATTAAAATAATTTATCTTAAAATTATATAGGTTGTTATAATTTTTTTATATTTTTTATATTTTATAATTATTGTTTTAAATTATAATTTGATATGTTATAATAAAAATGAGTTTGGGTAATGTTTAGAAGATAAATATTTAAATTCAAGGGGATGCGATTAAAATAATTGAGTCATAAAATTCCTATTTTTTGGATAATTTTATATTATACATTATATTTAGTTTTTATGTTAATAAATTAAAAGTATATATTTTAATTTATTACTATAATATGATGTTTATAAATATAAACAACTATATTAACCGTAAATATTTAGTAATTGAAGAAAAACACTAAATTTATGAAAAGAACATTTTCTAAAAAAATAGATTGTTTTTATATCAAATGATTTAATTTATAATAAAATTTATCATATTCAATAATTTAATTAGTATAAATGGAGTTAATTTTTTGAATCATCAGATAAAAATTTAGTAAGGGTTTTTAGTTAACATTTTTTCCATGGATAAAGTTTAACAATTGGTTAATAAGGGTAAAAAGAGAAAACATAATTTGGAATGAATTTTACTATATCAATTTAAGAAATAGAAAATATAGAAGAATTTTTTTGGGATGTAAATTTATAAACATATTTATCACCAACCTTTTCACACATAACTCCCATGTGATTTCATTTTTACCCCTTACATAATATTCCATTCTACAAAAATGTACAATTTTTTCACCAATAAAAGGATCCCACATCTACCGATTTAAATAAACATATAATCATTGAATAACTCTTGAAAAAATATGAATTATAACTTTCCGAGAATCTTGTTTCACATTTATAATACCTTGGTTAAAAGTAAGTAACCCAAGTAATCCACATCAATGATTTCCTCTAAGAGAAGAATCTGGAGCTCAATGTGAGTATTATCCACTCCCTAATATTTTATTATCTGAATTTTATCTTCAAAAAATTTACTAAACATAAAAATATAATGAAATAAAATTCATTATTATTCTAAAAACATTATTATGTTGATTTGAATAACCATTATCTATCTCCATCTTATCCTTTCAAAGAATGAAACTGTCACTTGTGTTACGTGAAAAATACCACCTCCAAGAATGATGTATTTCATTTTTCATTATGGTATATCATTGATGGATATAAAAATATTATTATTGTGTTAATATTAGTTTTTTATATGATTAATATTCTAGAATGATAAATTAGACATTAAATTAATAATATCAACAATTAATGGTCATTATACACTCAACTTCATAAAACGATCATTCCAAAAGGGGAACCAATTTCTTTTTTTAAAGCAAAAATTTTTATCTTAATTTCCTCATTAAAATCATATTAATTATGATTTTTATATTTAATAACATATAAATAATATAATTATTCTTCAATAATTATTTTATTATAATAAAATAATGTTCAAACTCATCCTTTGGTAACACTATGTTCTTTTTTTTGATTTAACCACATACATGAACAATGGTATAAATAGATATATTGTATGGTTATAGAAAATTAATTAATATTAAAATGTTATATTAATATTAGAATAATTTTTTTCTAGAATTGTAAAAATATTATTAAACTCATTATTAAGATACCGCCTTATGTTCATTAAAAATTTCTAAGACAAACATATCTCCAATTTCATCTTCATGAATCAAAAATAAAACACTTGTTAAATGAGATTATGACTTTATAAAAATTAGGAAAAATTTTGTATAGTAAATTATATAATATAGGTATTATAAACTTGGAATCATTTAAGAGAAAATGAAAATGATATTAAAAAGTGTGTGAAGTAATCAAAGTCATTAACAACTGATCATGAAAATAAACAATAATTAGAAAATTCATGTACAATGATTGGGAATAAATAATGATTAGAAAAGTTAATAGATATATATAAGGTTATAAAATAAGTTACTAATATGGTTCTATTTATTATAAATGAGTTTAAAGTTCTTTCATGTAATTTTAGAGTTAAGGTATTGGTTTCTCATCTCAATTTTATTTCTTTGTAACAAATACTGTATTTACCACTTGTTTTATTTCATGTGAGGTATATAATATCATGGGGAATTTTGGCAGTAATTTCCTTAAATTGTAGAGATTTAAATATTTTTCTCTTGTTCTATATTTCAAGGTATTTCAATTAAAAAGTTACTAGTGCAGTAAAGGATTTCTTCTCAATTCCACTTCATATGGCATGTTTTTATATTGTGATATTATAGTTATTTTATAAGATATAATTACACAATCATTTAATTATATTATTATTATTAATGTTTCCGTAATGGGATTTACAAGTCTTTTCATGAGTCCCTCCTTAAAATTATTGTGATTATATTTTTACCAAATTTTTCATGGTTTCTCATCTTAAATTTATTTATTTGAGACATATTTCATATTGACTTATTGTTTTAGTTTGTGCGTTGGAGATGATTTCCTATGGATAACGTTATAAAAATTTTCATTAAAATCAATTGATTTATAAATAAATCCCATGGTCTATATTTTATGGTTTTTTGATTCCAAAGTTACCAAATTTGTAAGTGGGTTTTATAACACTCACTTTTCCTTGATTTATAATGTTTTTAATTGACTCCATTATTCTATAATTGTTATATATTATACTATGATTGAATCAAGTTGTATTTACAACTTATTTTCAGAGTATTTAAAATTATTTATCACGAAATCCTCTATAAATAATTTTTATTTCAAGGTTAATTATATTTATAAGGGTTTTTATTAACTCAAGACCATTTTTTGTGTTAAAATATTTATCCTTAAAATGAATTATTATAATATTAGTATATTATTTTAATTCGTTTATATACAATTATAACTTTATTTAATGAGAAATTAAAATTTTAATTCAAAACATTTTATATAATGTATTTCTTATTTATTAAAAAAATATTAATGTTAAGAAATTTTTTTAACCTCTCCAATAAAATCATTCTCTTCCAATTTCATAATCCTTATTTAAAAAAATTATCTTATTATTTTTAAAACCAAAATTTTATTTTATCATGTGAACTTAATAATTTCTTTTAAACTATTCAAAATAATTTTTTATTATCCTTTTTATGATGTTAGTTTCAATAATGATATTATAAAATAATTATAACTCATTTCTATTCACATTCATATATTTTATCTTCAACTTCACATTTCCTCTATAAATCCTTTATCTCTCATTCAATACTCCATTATTTGGGTTTAATTAAAATTGATGTTTAAAATTGTTGTCATGTTTACTTATTGAAAATTATTCTTAAAATTTGGTCATTACTTTTTTTATTGAGGCCTTTTTAGGAAATGTTTTGTAAAACCTCTTTTCTTGGGTTTACTTATATCTTTCTATTTAACTCTAAAATATTAATTCTTATTTATAGTTAAATTTCATGATTTAAAATTTAATTTCTCATATGAGTTATCATTCATACCTCACCTTTTCATAAGTTTAATGTTCTTTATCACTCTCTATCATTCTATTAACTATATTTTTTTCCATTATGTCAATATTATTTAATCGCATGGATGTATGTAATATCATTTCCATTATTGGATTAATCATATATCCATTTCTCTATGATATGTATATACCATACAAATTAATTATTGTTTACCAATAATGATATTCCAATTATTGAATGGGGAATTATTGAAAATATGTATTCTAGTGTTTTTAATATGGGTAATTATTGGTTACTAAGTAAATATTATTATGTGTTTTTATTCATTAAATTCAGATGATTAATTCACTTTACTAAATTAGTGATTGGTGGGCCCATGAATTTTATTGTCCCTTAATTAACCGGTATGTTTCATGAGAAAAACTAGTTTTGGTATTTAGTGAATGCCTTCCGTTTTATTTTTAATGAATTTTCATATGATATTTATTATTTGAATTATTTGTAATTTATTAGATTGAGTCATTATAAATAAGATTAATATGTATGACATTATAAATTCCATAACTATGAGTTTAATTATAAATATCAATGTTTTTATTTACTATCATGTTATCCATGAATATATTATGCTCATTATTTCCTTATATTTGAATTTTTAAATTTATTTATTATTTTCATATTATTCATTTCTTTTTTAATACATTATGGTTCATGTTTAATATTACACCATACTGAGTGTGGAGATCACCCTTATTATTTTTTCCTTTTTTCCATGTTATGAAAGATATTATTAATAATGACATGTATTGATGGGTATTATATGTGATTTTTTTTCATTTTGTTGAGGACTTATTATAATATAATAATTATTTTTTTGGTGATAAAAATTATCATTTTAGGGGAAATATATGGGTTTCTTTAGTCAACGTTGTTATTCTGTATATAAAACTTAAATACAAAAATTAATTTGGTTTGAAACCCCTATTTTGAGGTATTACATTGTTTTTTGTTGTTTCTTTTATGTTATGGATGTTCGGGTTGGGTGGCTTGATGTGTTCGAAGAAGGAAGTAGAAAATGAGTTGACTTTGGTTTTAGGATATAGTTCATGATTTTAATGACTATTCATGATGTGAGTAGTTTATAGACATGTTCAATAGAAATTTATTTGATTTATTTCAGGACATGAACTTATTTTCAGGGGAAAATTATGATTCAAGACCTGAATAGGTTTTGAGATTTATAAATCCTGGGAAATTTTTTTTTTCAGCGTAGTTGGACAAACTAAAGATTCATATCATGAATTATTATTTCACACTATGGATAATGTCAAATCCATATAATTTATTAATTATTGTTTTTGTAGGATCTAATTATGAATCCATCATTTTTCCATGAACCCCAATCCCTTTTTAAGTTATTTTTGTGATCATATTCCTTCTAGAGGTAAATTTAATCAAATAATTAATCATTGGTTAATGGGATGTAAAGATAAGGTTTTTAGTTCTTGTACTCTATAATAATTTGTTAGTTTTATATTGGGAAGAAACCCTAAACCAGGCGTTGCATGCCATGATATATAGGCGAGGGAATTTTTTTTATATTCTTTCATATTTTAAATGAAAAAGGAGAGGAATTATAGGTCGGATTGGTTATAGTGTTATCAATCAATATGAATGTGTTTAGGTACATGTATTCTCTCTCTACACACATTTTTAGAACTCAATGAATTTTTTATTTAAAACTGCTACTTTGTTTTGTTGAAGAAAACATATGATGATTCTACTAGTTTTTCTACCTTTGATCCTATTGGTCGAGGGATCAACCATAAAAATGTTTGGTAAATTTATAAAATGGGGAAATTTTCATCAAGGAATGGTTCAATGTGAAAAATTATCATGTTCATGGTTGTGTGGATTAATGATGCATATTAAAGTTTCCTTTTATTTATGGACATGGCTACTTGCAAAAGATTTAGGGTACACTTCATTGTACTAAAAATAAAGGACATTAAATTGGAGGGATGGGTTCCATTAATGAGTATAGAATTTATATCAGAAATTATTGAGGATAGAACATTGGTTGGGAAGTTTCATGGGTGTCTGTTTTCATGAAATTGGATACCTTAATTATGTGATATTTTTCAATGCTTTTACACATACACATGTATATATCTAGAAATAATATTTTATATTTCTCTATTCTAATTTATATTAATTTTGGATAAATTATTATTATCCTAGGGGTGTGTGTGGGATGTCATGATAATTACCTATAAATTTTTCATAACGAAAACCTATATATTAACCTTGGTGTCTATATAGAATTTATTTACCGTGATACAAGAAAGGGGAATCTGTCATAATTTAGCAATAGAGAAGCTTGATGATGTAGTCTCGTTGTTTGGGATTTGGAGCTTGGAGATGTCTTTTTGTTGATTTTGTAATTGTGCCACAGTGGTTCCTTGGTCACATACGTTATATTTGAGTCTTCGATTGATGTAGACTCATTAGTGTCAATTTACAATTGTGACTCTGATGATGTTTTTGGGTTATTTAATCATTATAAAATTATGACTTTTCATATCATGCATACCATGAATTTTTTATATTGCGTTATCTATTGTAGGATTTAATCTATGTAAGGGAAAATTATACCCCTATGATATAGTCATAACATTGGTATTAATTTTTGGAATTTGGTGTTTCCTAAGGTTAGTGGAACTCCAATCCTTCCCAATCTTATGGGTTGCTTTGGGGTATTAAAATTTCAATTAGTTTGGTCAGTTCACTAGTCAGGAATGGAAGGTGTTAATAGTGGATATGTTGGGACTTGAAATGTAAGTATAAAAAGGGTTATAAAAGTTATATATATATATAACATAATGTTAATAAGAAAATTTAGTTATGTAATTGTTGTTTAAAACTTCTAGGAATGTCATTACCTCATCGTCAGGAGTTTAACTGATGAGAGTATCATATCATTCACTAGTAAAATACTTCCTACTAATAATGAATCATTTATATGATATTTTATGATAGTTATTATTATGATTTTGTATATAGAAAATGTTTTGGTATTAAATTATTCAGTTGTGACTGAGTATTGATGTTTCTATAAATATATAAAAATGATAAGAGTAATGAGAAATCGAAACCACTAAGATTATACTTTTGATAAAATGATTCTACATAAGGAACCAAAGGTGAATCAAAAACTTGAAAAAAGCATGGAGAATAGAAAATTATTTGAGAAAATACATCATGTTGATCAGTGAATGTAATTCCAAAGGTCAAACCCACTAATCTCTTGGGGTGACTCGGGACCTGAGTAAACATAGTGATGAATTTATACAATGAACATAATCTTTAATTTCTTGGTAACCCCAGTTTAATTTAATGTGAACCTAGTTGTATAAATGATTGGGGATCTATAATGAAAATGATGGTATTTTTTCATCCAACATTAAGTTAACCAAGAGCACACTTGATAGGGTTTCAATGAATTTTTCAATAAAAAATTCTACCCACAAAATTTATGTGTATAAAAAACCATGGATTTGTTATAGTATAAGAAATATAAAATTTCAACTATGGAGTATAGATCTTGGTTCACATACCTATATTTCATTGTATAGGAAGAGGAAGCTAATAAATCACTCAAGGTATGTATATTTGAAGAAGTTGTATGACCAAAAATTCACTCTATAGTAGTTATGATCCATATTTATAAAAAAAAGGGCCTGGTGAACAAGGTTATTGCATAAGAGGAAGAAATCAGTGGGAACCTTAGTAGAGGGAAATGATTTTTCACCATAGAAACTATTACAAAATCTAATGCAGGGAACACTTATAAAAGGGACCACTACTCCCATGGTAGTAGAGCACCAGATAACAAGTCCACTGGATTAGTTTTCATTCTATCCCAACACAATATAAAACCATGTTTATATTGATGTGGTTTATTTGAAGACATGAAACAGGAATCTAAAACACCACATTTGGAGTTTTACAACTATTTCTATATTGGATGCCTTAATCACTATTGTTTGAAAACAATAAATTCAGTTAGTTGTAATGATTATAATATATCCTAGGCTTCAAATGCTCAACTAGGATGCCCTCTTTAGAGCTATTTTGTCCACCAGAATTGAAATACTCTGGGTCATTTTATAAATACCTTGACACCTCATTATTAACTGCCTCGACATGGGATAATACATTAGTCTTGGGGATCATGTTCGTAGATTTTTTGATATTAGAAGTTTGTTCTAACTCATGTTTTGGGTCCTTTTATGGTGAAAGGAATTATTTTACTTGATTATACTATATATATATTTTGACACCAGTGCGGCCCATTATTTTATTTCTTTTTGCAATGGGAAATAATTGGTCTTGTTTTTAGAAATTAGTTCTCACTTTGTGAACATCAATACAACTCTTAGGAAATGATAATATAGAGGATTTAATTTTTTTTCATATAACATCACCATTGAATTAGTAAACTATTTGTGATACCGTAATATCACATACATGGAAAATATCTACCTCATCATGGGAATGGATTGGAAATTAGTATTCAAGGATCATATTGACTACTATGCTCAATAAGTTAATTTGACATCTCTTGAGGGAGTTTTCTAGTCATTAAAATGGGAAGTGAATGAAGAAAAACTAGGGACTTTATTAACATAGGTTGAGACCATCTCATATAAATTGACAATGAAGACATTGGGGGTATATTGATGCAATTGAACATGGAAATGTTCATTCAATAGTAGATCATTAACCGGATGTCATTACTAATAACTTCTATTGTCTACCACATAAAATGGAAGTTGAGTTTTATATAAAACTAATCCAATATTGGAAACTATTTCATTTCCATCATAAATAATTACACCAAAAGAATAATTAATATTAAATTTTCAACTATAGTATTTAACAAACATGGGATTCATAAGACAAGGTACATCGCCATGGGATACTCCTGTTATATTTTTCAGGAAGGTGGATGATAATCTATATCTTTGAATTTATTATCAAAATATTAATCATGTTATGTTAAATAATTGAAAAAATATTACTCAAATTAATAATCTATTTTATTAGTTAATGGGATATAAAAGGTTCTCTGAAATTTATTTATGATCGGGGTAATACTACATATGAAATAGAAAAGATAATATTCTGAAGACATATTTAATAATCCATTATTACCTCCCATATTGATAGGTCATGAAATTTGGTCTCACTAATTCATAAATGGTTTTTGTGGAATTGATAAATTATATCTTTTATAGATAGATATATTCTTTATTTGGTTTATTTTTGACAATATCATATTGTAATCTCAAATGAAATATAATTATTAAAGGAACATTGTTATAATTCTATGAATATTTTCAGATCACTATATTTATGCTAAATTCAACAAGATCAAATTATGGATACATGAAGTTCACTTTCTTGGGAATTTCATTTGAAAAAAATAAAATCAATTGATCTTGATAAGATTGAGACCATTATTTCTTAGAAACCTACAAATAATGTGATTGATAAAAGAATATTATTAGTATTAATAAACTATTTCCATCACATTGTTCAGAGTTTTTCATATCTTAATTATACCATGACTATGTTTACAAAGAAGTTAATTCTATTCATCAAGAGAAATAATTTGTAGAATTCCATCGAGAAACTTACGGCCCAAAAAACTCTAGAACCCCTCTAAATCACTGTAGAACTAGGTTATGGATATGTTTTCTTTCGTGTTGTGTCTCGATATGTGTTTGGTTTTTATCTTATATAGGGAGATCATTCTATAGTATATCTCTCATGATATTTGATGATACATAAGAAGAGTAATCCAATATAAAATTTGAAATTAGATATAGAGGGTTATTCCATTAAAAACACAATGCCATGATATCATTAGTGAAAAATTAATTATGATCCTGAATCATAAATGTATAAAGAACACCATATCACGACATGGCTTAATCATTAGATAAAGATGATGAATATAATTCCTATATAAATTCAAATTTAACTTATTTTATACATTTGAGAAATTAAATTCAATGGAAATTGCATTATGTTGGAATTTATACAACCTAGTGGTTCTTGAGGCTAGGGAGCAATGGTTACTAATGGGAGTGATTTTCGATCTAGACTAGGAATGTGAAGAGGAGGATGAGGATGAATTTTTTCAGTTAACCTAATTCATGATTTGTTTTATTCAGTAATATGGGATTAATAGATAGACCCTGATTATCTTGAAGTGAGGTCATTCCTTGATGTTCAGGATACTATTTATGGTTAGACAGATGACACCAATTTAGTGTTTCATGTTCAAGACCTAATTATAGTTCCTTCAGCTTTCTAACCAAAATTATATTGTTATTGTCATAATTTATTGTGGAGAATCCCCCTGACTACCCAAAATGTGTATGGGGAAATGATGTACCATATCTGGTGTCTGGGTAAGAAAATTAATGTGGCTAATTATGATGTAATATGTTTCAATTTTTTGTTGGTGAAGGTCAAATATCAAATATCAACAAGAATGTAAATGTTATTACCCATAACATAATTAAAATGGTATTATATTTTTGTAGACCTGGTAACAGGTCTACCGTGGGCTATAAAGTCCCATCATTTTCATTCATAGATTTTAAATATAAAGAAATGAATATTCATTACATGACATAAAAATCCATTCCAGAATCATATAGGTATAATATATTTGGATACTTCAAATAAAAAAAACTAGTTCAAAATAAATCTACCTCATAACTCACATACATATTCGTATCTAGTAACCTTATTTTAAATATCATACACAATACCTTCCTCCATAACCTGGGGAAAAGAATCATTAGAAGAGGATGATATTGGATGATTTGTAAGGGGAAATGGTAGATAACGATGATCTACTAAGTATATCATGAGAATAAGGGTATAGGAACATGATATTAACATTTTAAATATATACCCTTTATATCATATATCATAATCTTGTTTCATGGAATAAATATTTAAAGTTCATAAGATGTGAATCCTAAAGGAATCAAAGAACATGAGCCATGAGATCATAACTTTGGCATAATACATGGAATTTTTTCATACACATAATAACAATAAAAACTTTTACTTAGTAGTCATGTCACACTTAAAAATATATAATTCTGGAATGTTTTCACTCTTTAATCCATATTAGTAGTTAAGGTTCAATCCCAATACTATTATAGTGGACATATTTCCTTAATAAAATGGGTTCATTACACATTCTAGAACTATTCATTTAATGATATATCAACATTTTACCAATTAATTGGAGGGAGATATAGGTCCCAACCCTCACATAATGAAAATCACATATATGTGTTCCCCTAGATAAAACAACATTAATCAGTATAGAACATAAGAAAATAATGATATTTTATAAATGTTTAATCATAGTATAACCCATGGAATAGAAATGTGTTTCATAAACATTTGATCATTTCATCATAGAATAACCCATAAAAAATAGGTTTCATAAACACATTTTCACCACAAACAAAAATATACAATGAATAACGATGGTATAAAAGGATCACATCCCTATTATATCATCAGTGAAATAAAGGGCTGTTATCATTGATGAATAAAAATTTTATTAAAAGATATTTAAAATATTCTTGAAGTAAATAAATATTCATTTTTGAAATCACTAATTTAAAAGAAATATGAAATTATAAATTAAAAAATTTTATTATAAAAAAACATATAAAATTTTAAAGGAAGCATAAAATAAGTGATTAGTCATGAAGGTGGAAAAATTAATACAATCTGTATAAGATAAAAACATTCCTTTAATAATTTTGTCGAAAAAATAAAAAAGTACCACATTTGTATAACAAAAAAATATTCCTTTCAAAATATTTTGTAAAAATTAATTTTTTTTAAAATTGACATTAGAAATAATATTATAATATTAAAAACCGTCTTTAAAATATCTTTAAATTAGCTGAATATAGAATAAAATGTATTTTTGTCCAAATAGAAATATGATGTCAAGTTTCTATATAATAATTTTTATGATCTCATGAGTACATAGGTCAAGTAAAATGAAATGAAAATATGTATTTTTAGGGAATAACACGAATATAATAATTTTGTTGAGTTTAATGAAATGAATATCATAATTTCTAATCATTATATTCTTAATACTAAAAAATCCTAACAACGAATTATATTCTGACATAAAACACTTTTCCTCATGTTTTCATTACATACAAATCACTCTAATACCCAATATAATAATATATATTTTTTCATAACTATATAAAAGAGTCATTTTCATAATTATAATTTCATATATTATCCCTTTAAAACATTTAAAAAACCATTTTTTACATAATTCTTTATTAAGATCTTTATTTTGGCTGTTAATTATATTATTTATCATGCGTGTTTCAGCTCAATAGTTCCAGTCCTTATATATTTATCTTTTTTATATATTATACATATTATTAATCATGATATAAATATCTTATATATTCATTATATAAATATTTGGATTCATCCATAAAATATAGAGATATAAAAATGAATTACACAGTTCATGGAGATTGTAGGTCATATGTATGCATGAAAAATATTTTCATTTTTCAACGGATACAATGAAAGATAGTTAAATATTAACTCGCCTATATATGATAGTTATTATATAATATAAAATATATATATTCATCAAATTATTCCCCATTACCATCCAATTAAAATATAAATGAAAAATGAATCACATCACTTTGTGGATGCGGTAGTCCACATGTATGCATGAATGATGTTATCATTTACAAAATAATTAGATCATGAGAATATAGATGTCATATTATAATGAAATAATTATAATTATTTTATAAATAGAATATAAAAATTTAAAAATCATCAAAATTACCATCCATAAAATATAGTGATGAAAAAAGGCATTGTATCATTTTGTGACGATGGTAAGTTGTACGTACACACGAGTTATACTATCACTTCTTATTTGATGGTATAAAGGGTGCATAATAGTGTATTAATAATAATAATAATAATAAATAAATTTATCAAAATTTTGATAGTTCATTCATTTTTTTATTATAAATACAATACATTTATAATAGGTAAAGAAGATTATAAAAGAAGGTGATCATTTAAGGTGGTTCACCTTTTCTTTGAGATGGCTCTTTTAGATATCCTATAAAGAGTTATAAGATTTGTATTTATGAAAAAATAGCACCTATGTAATATGTATAGGAATGTATATCAGAGAAATTGATATAATTTTGTCGACATAAATGTCTCAATTTGGTGTAAATAAGTGAGGTAAGAGGTGACCTTTTATAATTAAGGTGAGGGGCACTTTTAGAATTTATCAAAAGAGAAATTATAATATATTCATTATAAAGAGAAATGAATCCAAATTGATATGAATTATATGATAATATAGTATAGGGTTTTATTCCCATCATACAGTATAATTTATACGTGTTTCTGTGTCATTTTAAGACTTATCATTTTGATTAACCCTTAGCCAACCAAATTTAATTTTATCTAGGGTAACGACTTTTCCAGTATTAAAGGTTGTAATTTTTATTTACAAGATTTCATTTGGAACATAAATTGAAAATTGATGAAATTTAATACCATATCATATTAATATTGTCTTAGTTAAATATTTTAATGATTTTATATTATTTAATAAAATATTATTTTGATAAAATGTCAGTATTGACAATTTTGACAAAATAAATTTAATTTTACTTTAAATACATAGATACAAATATTTGAATAAAAATATAATATTTTAACACAATAATAACATTTAAATTTCTGCAATAAAATTCATGTAACACTATATATTACTCAAATTATATCACTTTTAGTATTTTCAAAATCATTTTTTATTTATTTCATTAATTAAACAATTATATTTTTTTGGAATTGTGTATGCATTTAAGGAAATTATATGTTTTTTAAAAATTATAAATAAATTACTATCAGGAATATAATTTCATTATACAAACAATTATTATTAATATTCATCTATAACTAGTTATTTTCTCAACGTGAACACATAAAGGGTATTAAAAACTAAGAGATTTACATTTTGTAACTTTTTTAATAAATAATACAAAAATCATTTTCATTGAAAAGTATCCATTAAACCAAAAAATACAACCTAATGTGATAATAATAAAATTAAATTTATCCAATAATAAATAGGATGAATTATTATTTCCTTAACACATATTATTAATTTATATTAACCCAATTTACCCTTTATTGATGAGATAAAATTTACAGTAGTTACTATTCATATAGAAAAAAATAAATGGGTCCTATTTAAAAAAATTTAACCACATAATTATAAACATTTAATTAATTTAATCTAATTTAATTCATATTAATGTTAGAAATTAAATTTAAATTAAGTGTGCATCATGAAAAATAACTTATTTTTAGAAAAAAATCATTTATAATAATAAAACTAGATTTATTATTATCCAATGCAAAGAAAATAGTAGTTCTATTTTAAAAACAAAAATGAAAATAATACATAAATATAATTCAAATCATTCACTAATAGTGATTAATTTAATTTATTAGTAAATATACATTGCATGCATAAAAAATCATCAGAAAAAACATTCCATTTATTTTCAAATATTATTTTGTTGAATAATTATAATCATTTTATGACCAATGAATAAATTTTAAAAATATTTAAACTATATATTTTTAATAATTTAATTATTTATTTTTAAACCTACAAATCTAGTAGTTAGATGATAACGTACTCATACCATTTGAATAATGTTACATGATTACTTTTAAACTCAGGGTAGTGTGGAATGAAATATCGAGAATAAAAAAATTATAAAATTAGAAATATTTCATAAAAATATTGGGGTGTTACATTGTAACCCCATTAAAATGAATTTCACCATCAATATTTTTCAATCTGATAAAAATACATTTGGATACTTCTGCCTCATTACATCCTCTATTCCCATGTAACTTCCTCAAATTGGTGGTTTTTCCATAATATATTGACCAGGTGAGTCCTCTTATTTAATAGCACATTATATATTTGATATATACTATCTATAGATTTTTAAATATAAGATATATCTTACTCCATCGTATGACCTATGAATTTTTTATATTTTAAGAATCAGGTATGTACTTCCTCAATAGTGATACATGGAACCCATCATGAACTTTAGAGAGATTTCGTAGAATCTTTAATTGATAAGTTATCATCTCAATATGATCAAGAATTTCAAAAGGGCCAATATACATACTGATAATCTTGAACTTCTTTCCAAATATCATGACCCTCTTATGTAGTGATATTATTAGAAACAACTTCCCAAAAAATGAAAAATCTAAATCACTCTGATGATTGTCATCATAATGTTTTTTTTTCAAATTTAAGATTCTATGATATACTATTGAATATATCTGACCTTTTCAACCATTTCCTCAGTTATATATGGTCCTAATAGATTTATTTATCCAACATCAACCAGTAATTTTTTTGTTATACCCTTCCTACCATAGAGAACTTCATAAGGATGCATATGAATGTTGGAGTGAAATATACCATTGAATGAATATTCCATTAAAGTTGGGTGTTGATGCCAACCACCTTTGACATTAATAGAGAAAGATATTAGCATGTCTCATAGAGTATTAATGGTACTCTTAGACAGACCATCTTTTTGTGTATTATAAATATTTTTGAAACATAACACTACATCTAGAACCTACAAAATACTTATATAAAATATCGAGGTAATCTTTGAATCCAGATATGATATAATTGATATTGGTATACGCTTAAATATTAAAAATTACTTAATATATAACTGCGTAAGGTGATGAAGAGTTAAATAATATCTAATGGAAGTGAAATGGGTTGAATTTATAAGGAGATCATCAAAAACTAATATAGCATTGTTCCCTTTTTGTTTTTTGAGGATTATAATAGGAAACTCCATGCTGATGTTTTTCCATTTATAATTTTGTGTGCGAAATTTTTGTAAAATCCCCTTATAATTTTATCTCACAACATTAACTTTCTAACATACCAAATATCAAGATATAAAATCAATAATATCTCTATTCGTTCCATGCCACTATAAATACTTATTTATATCTCTATAAATATTCATACATCAAAGATTAATAGAGAATGAAAAACCACGACCCTCCTATAACATCTCCTTATTCTAATAAGGCATGGATGTGACACTTTAATTCCTGATTAACTTTATATCAGTTATGTTATAATATTTGTTTTTGGTCTCATTTTTTCATTAGGGGAGTATTTATGACCATGAAATTGGGAGGATAACTTTAGTAGTGTAATCAAGGAATTTTTTTGGTAATTCTGAGAATAAAACTATAGTTTATCCTCTTCATTGGGAATTTACATGATGTATAATGTGAAAACATGAAATGTAATGGACTCCAAATAGATCCTAGGTAGTAAATAAACTACATGATAATTTTACACATCATGTAAGGTTTACACATCATGTAATGTGAAAATCATGTTTTTAATACTAGGTGAGGCATTTTTTGGAGTAACAAAAAATGAAATAATTTCCTGATGTGTAAGGCATTACACACTATAAAATTCCCCAATTTACTTCTTTTTGGGTTTCATACAAGATTTTGAGGCATCATTCACTTTTTCATCCCCTCTAATTAGCCATTTATCTTACCCTAGTAATTATTAGGTGACTCATTTCCCTTAAAATGGATTAGTTCATTAGTTGATAAATAGGTCTTGGCATTTCACCCCATCGAGTAAGAGTTCCTTTCGGTTTATTCCTTTTTTCTGGTTTCAACACCAATTATGGCATGTATTTGTAATAAGATCATGTTTTCTATCAATTATTTTATGTATCTTGTTGTGACTTGTCTTCCAAAGGAATATCTTATGATATCTAATCCCTTTTTCCAAAGGCAGTTAGGTTCTATACATCCTTGAGGTTGGTGTATCTATCCAATATTTTTTATTTCTTGAGTTTCATAGATTACTTATTGATTCCTTGAGATCTAAAATATAATGTGAAGTGTTGAAATTTAAAATAGAATAGTTTTGTGTTTTAAATGGGATTTTTATTTGATAAAATTATTTACATGACTTGGAAAAAATGTATTTTAAAACCCTAAAAAAGTATGGATTGGATTTTGAAATGGTATTATAAAAAAGGTGATCATGGTTTTTAGAACGGAAGTTGAAAAATATTACAGTGGGAACCTTAAGTGTGTTGAAAAAAAGAAAATGGTATCCTTACTGCGTGTGATTATATTAGAAGGTAACCAATTGTATATTGAATGACAGTGGAAGGATTTTATATTAGTTAAATCAAACATTATTCCATATTTTTGGCTCTTGAGTGTCTAGTACTTATTTTGAAATAGATTAAAGCTCTAATGAACTATTCATTTCTATTTCTAGTTGTTTATAACATGATATATTATTTCAGGGGTGTTGGATCACATATAAATATATACATATATATGTTTAATTGATTTCTTTTATGACTAAAATGTTTCCAGATTTTTTAAACATGGTAGGAAAATTGTAGAAAACCACAAGAATATTTGAGAAATATTTTCAAATTGTTTTATTTATAAATATACTTATAAAACTAGTTTATTTAAAGCTAGAACATCTAAATTATTGATATTATAACTTTTATAGATTCCTTGATTATTTCCTTCTAAGTCAAGTTTCTTACACCAAACATCTACCTTTGGGAACCTTTAGACCTTTTTTGATAGAAACTAGTAATGGGGAGGTCATTCTGTATCATGCATGATTCTCTTTATGTCACTATTTCAGTTTTGGAAGTTTTAGAAGTGATGATTGGTAAAATATAGACTTGTTAATATAGAATTATTATACTTACATGTTTAAACTATTTGTCTTAGTTGTATCTACCGTTGTTTTTACTATATAATATCATTGAATATCATTTTTTATTATATTTGAGATTTTATATCTTTATTATACATCACCCAATAATGGTCTAGCTTGGGTGATTGGTTTGGTTGACCTTGGTTTTTTTGTTACATGTAGGTATCAGAGGATTTACTCAACATAAAGTTTGTTGGCACTACCTAAGTTAGTTCTGTGTCTTTGGTACACTGGATTTTGATCATTCAAATTTCAATAGTATGTGTTGAAAAGGGTCTTGGCCAGCTCACTCCCATGATTAAATCTGAGATTACATCGGTGGTTATAAAATTTATACTAAGTCTGAGACATATTATTTTAGATCATTTGAATTAATTGTATGGGAAATGTATTTCAATTAACCTATATATTATTTTTTGGTATTTTTTGTGTGTAGGGCCATTTTAATAAACTAGTGGGGATTTTATTTAGATAGACCTATTCCTTTAAAAGTGTGCTTTAGTTTTCTGGTTGAATTAATTATTTATTTAAATTATCATCATTTGAAATCATTGTTTTTAATTCTAGATGTTGGTTTATTGGTTTTGGAGTTTTCTCATAATTGATTGGTTATTATCATGTGTTTAATAGAAAAGTCATCATAGAATAGATCATCTAAATAGAAGAGGAGAATCCCTAAGGAAGGATCAACACTAGGATCCTCCAGTTCAACCTTTTAGGTTTGATTTAGTTATACATACTATTCTGAATCTATGTTAAGTAGACATCATGAATCCAAGATGAGTAGTGAATCGTTGATTTAAATTTACCAAGATATATCCACATGTCTTCCGTGATAACAAAAGAGCCAATGAATTAGTGTATTGGATTGAATGGATTGAGAGAATATTAAATTATTTAAAGAATCATATAGATTCTCATGTTGGGTTTTCCATGTATATTCTTAAGGGGCTAGGAAAAATATGGTTGGACTCTATAGTGTATGATATGTTACATGAGGGCCATAACTAGGTTTCTTTCAAGAAAATATTTAATTAGTAGTTTTATCCTGATACTTTATGTGTGTAAAAGACTTGGGTGTTTCAGACCATGGAGAAAGGGGAGTATACTATTCTCAATTACTCCGCCCATTTTATGATTTAGTGCATCTGGAACCAAATCTTTTCACTAATGATTTCCTGAAGTATTAGAGACTCAAGATTGGCCTAAGGACCTATATTTATTCCATGATAGTTTTTTCGTTCCTTATGAACTTTTTAGAGGTAGTGGATAATAAAACATTGGATGAGCTACAAATAGATGGAAGGATTGGTTTGGTAGAGATTTAGTTAGTGTAACAGTTAGCCAAGGTGCTTGTTTTGGCCAGAAAAGGAGGTACATGAGTGGTTAGTTTTCTAAAGTACCAGTTTTAGAGGATTCATAGGGGACGAAAGAGGTTATATACTACCATTGTGTGGGAAAGGGTTATACCAGGACTCATTTTATAGAGGATCTTATGAATTATCATCTTTGTGGGTGATCCAACCATTTAAAATATTTCTGTGACAAGATTTTCTAAGGAAATAAGTATTCGTTCACTTTCAATAATTGATCAAAGGTGCATGCTAAAGCAATAAAATGCAGTGGTCATTATTCTTTGGCTAAGGTGGAATTCAAGGTGGATAATTCTAGATGAATTTATGTGGAAAAGTGTGTCCTAGATTAATTGAAATTAGTTCTAGCTATCATTTGAGGTAAAATGTTAACTTCACCTTCTATGGTGCTAGATATGTTTGATACAGGTGATACTCATTCATTTACATCATAATTGATTTTACCCATTATGTGTCTATATTCGGGTCTAATTTTATTATTATTGGATCTTTCCACACTGTTGAGAAAGAGGTATAAAAAATGTTTCAGGTGCCCCATGTTTTGTGTGCTCATAACAGACTATATGTTACTTTGGGACTTCTTAGTGCTTTATCTTGACGTCTTTGACTTGATTATCAACATGGATTGAATGATAATAATAATTTCCTAGATAGATAGTTATCATCATGGTGTTTAATTATTATCTTATGATGGGGTCACCCATTTTCCAAGGTGAGTTAGGCTTCAGATCGGGATGGGTGACACCTATTTTACTTATACTCATATAATCTAATGCCAGTTGTAATAAATGTTTCATGATGTGGTTGAACCTTTCTTGGGTTGTCAATAACAAACTATTGTGTGTGGGTACCCTGAGGTTATTATGGATTCTTTTCCCATTTAGCACCATAGAGAGAGGACTAGTTTACTACTAAAATATTTCATATAATGAATCACATTTCTAGGTCATCCTATTTAATGTTTCTTGATGAGTTAGTAAAATGTAAGGTCCATCTTGTGGAATAGGAGGTGAAAGGATTTATCCATCCTAGCATGTTACCATGTTATTATCTACACTCTTTTCAATGAAGGTAGACATAATTATCAATATTTGTATTGACTATTAAAAAGTTTAATCAGGTGACTATTAAGAACAAGAATCCTTTATCCAAAATTGATGATCACTTTGACCGGATTATAGGGGATCGTTGGTTTTATAAGATTGACCTACGATTAGGGTACCATAAGTTGAATGTTTGAGAGGAGGAAACACCCAAGACAACAGTTCAGAGTTGATATAGGCATTTTGAGTTATTGGTTCTTCTATTTGTACTCACTAATCCTCCTATGTTATTTATAGCTTTGATAAATTATATCATTAATCTATTCTTTGAATATTTTTTATTTTGTTTTTAGAAGATATCATTGTGTAATCCATGTCATAGGAGAAAAATGTGGACAATTTTTATGTCATTCTTCAAATCGTGAATGATCATCATATGTATGGAAAATATTAATAGTGTGAGTTTTGGATCAGAGAGGTGATGTTTTTGAGGAATGTGATATTTTAGGGCATTATTAGTGGATCCTAAAAATTTATAGATAGTTATGTTGTGGGAAAATCCCAGAAACTTATTTAAGATATGAGGATTCTTAGTGTTGGATGGTTATTACAGATGTTTTCTCCAGGACTTATCCAAAATTTCATCTCTGATGACCAATTTAACCCAAAAGGGTGTAACATTTGACTTGGATGAAAATTTCCACATATAATTTTTTGGATCTGAATGTGAGTCTAAATTTAACATCATTTTTGATTCTCCTAGAACTATGTTTGAGTCACTATGTTTTATGTGATGCCTCATGGTTTTGGGATGTGTCTTGACAAAATGAAATTAGGTGGTGAATTATGGCTCATGATAGTTACATAAACATATGAATAACTACCTATCCCATGATATTATGTTGAAAGTGTTTATGCATTCACTCGATATGTGGTGTCACTATCTTTTGGGGGATATATTTATAGTGTATTGTGAACACAAAATCATGAAATATGTTTTCACATAGAGGGATATTAACATACGAATGATATGATGGGTTGATTATCATAAGACCTTTGATTTCAATATCGTATATAGCCCATTGAAAGGAAATGGGGTTGCTGATACACTAATAAAAATAGTATTGATCCATGAAGTGATGGAATCAATTTGAAGAGTTGTCTCTGATTAGTATATTTTCTTAGATGAAATTGGGAGTGAATGTCACGACCCATCCCATAGTGTCTTGAGAAATGACAAGCCCGAAACCCATCTTGGATAGGCTAGGGGTCGGAGACTAGCACCGAGTAGGAATATCTCACAAATGGGAGACATTTTCCTCAGTACAAGTACACACACACACATCTCTAAGCCCAAAATGATTAAATAAAAAAAAATAGAATGTATAAAAACCATGAATACACTAATATACCTCCCAAGGAATATTAAAGTAAGAAAATGAAATGTAATCATGTGTATAAAACATGCTTACCAAGAGAATGAGTCTTTAAAAGTGAATGAACAAGCTCCTGAAACACATCCACATACAACCCTACCTGAAGGGTAGTTGTAGGATAGATGTCTGAAGCCATAGGATACCACCATGACTTTCTGATATATCTAAGCACCACATAGTCTCTTTATACTTGGTAATCCATAAATGCGTTGAATATAGGCACTCACCATGACAAATTTGGGAAAATATCATGCTGAAGTGAGTAAAACAATACTCAGTAGGACACCCCAAAACCAAAAAGGAAATAATACAGGTGAAAAGTATAGTCATATCAACATAGGAGTATGTCAGTAACACATATACTAAGTGTATACAAATATACATGTTACCAGCCACAATGTAATGTGGTAATTCAAAACCAACCATCAGCCACTTGATTCTGCTTGAGGCACACTTATTATGAGATAACTAACTCCGTGATCCATGATGTCAAAAGAGACTCTGGAAAAGAGGTCCCACTATAATGGGACAAACACAAATTAAAATACACTATTCAATGATCATAACATACAGAGAGGGGATCCTTCCTAGATAATATCTACAACACAATCCATATTCGCTCGTAACATACGAGATCCTTCCTAGAGAATAATAACAACCTTACCGATGTAGCTCATAATGTAAGGGATAATTTTTAGAGAATACTAATAACCCCATTGATATAGCCCACTAGATAGAGGAATAACACCATGAAATCAGAGGACATATAAATTCCCAAAAAACAACATCATGGGTGATAGACAAATTCTCTAGTCCCATGGAGGGATACCGTAACTCTATCTGAGACGTGGCCTTTAGAGGGGTCTACTATCCATTGATATGGATGTAATATTTTATTGAACCCTATAGTAATGAACCAATTAACTTCCATACCTATAATGGTCCAATATAAAAACAATATATTCCATATCAAAGGGATCAAATTGTTACAAGGGTCCCTATGCCACAAATGTAATGTCAAAGGGACCTTCTGTTTGAATGTTACGAAAATTCTAGTGAAAAATTATGACCTAGGTCCGACCTGAACCAATCCAGTAGACCGTGGGGATTCAGTCTCCATAACACTAGGTAATGTTCACTGGACCACTGGACCCAGCCCTTCGGGCTACTCAAGTGGCCCAGTCCGAGCATCCTGGCCCACTGCGTGCATGTCAGCCTCCCTTCACCCGCATGCGGCTGACCTAGCCATGTGCACCCAATCAACATGGACATACACCGCCTATCAGCATTCCCCATGGACTCTGTAACTGTGGCCTCAACACAATCTTACATAGACATTGGCCTCTCTTTCCACCGCTGACTAGCCCACTGGTTGCTGGTATGCCTTGTACTCCACCTAGCTCACCCCCCACCAGGCACATGAAACCTCCACCATCGTTGACCCTTCAGGCGGACTACCATTTTCATCACACCCTACCTGAACTCAGCTATATACAATAATCCCAGAGCTAAATTGTTCCACTATAAACTAATACCACAAGTGATTCATGTCACGCCTTCACCATCGCACCTCTGTAATGTGTTTGTGGTGTCGGATCCCTATCTTGGATATTTTCTCAAAAAATTGAAGGTGAAAAAATCCTCTCTTAAAATTTCATGAAGAATGAGGGATGCAGAAGTATTTTAGGAAAGATATAAAAGAATCAGAATTCAAAAATAATGGATCTTGGCCTTTTTCATGTCATCCTCATTCCGTTAATCATAAAATAAAGAACAGAGTGGAAATAAAATTAATTTATAATAGATTCATTCTCGATAATCCACCTGCATAAATTATCCATCTCGTAAGAAGGATCAAACAACAAATCAACGTGTTCATGGGTTATTTTGAAGTTTTCATCAAATTTAAGAGTGGGGAATGATATACAATGAAACAAAACCCTACCTGTAATTTGGATCATTTTTTGATGAAGGGAATGATTTATTGTTAGAGTTAGTCGATCCATCGAATTCGTGGATCATCGATATTTTGTTCTCCAATCCATCGATGATAATTGGAGAAATATCCTTCGCCATTACACATATAATTTCTAGGTTTATGTCATAATCTTGGATTCCTAACAATAAGATACATTAAAAATAAAACTAACACTCTATCAAAATAATATATTTTAATGACGTTTACATCCATATGATAAATTTCATGTTTGACCCATGCTAGATGATCTTAAGAATCACATAAGGTAAATATTTTTCAATTAACATAATGGAACCCTCAGATTTCGGATATGGAAAATCATTTATGAGTTAATCTATATTTAATGAATAACCCCGTGGGCGCTTTATTAAAAACATAACATTATTCAAAGACTTGTTTCGAGCACACCAGGCCCCACAATCACATGCCATATTAGCTCCGGGTCTGATAATTTTCATAAATAATATATCAAAATAAATCCAAAGAATATAAAAGTCACTACATTATCCCCACTATAGGGTTTTATGACCCTAAAATCCAAAAGAAAGTCCACTAAAAAAAGACGAGGGTACTGACTGCAAATCTGAGCCTCCTACTATCATGTTTTCCCCTAGAGATTCTAATTTTGCCACCAAATGTGAAATAGAGGAATCATAAACCCATGAAGGATCCTCTATTGTGGACCCTCATGCTCTAATGGGTACTCAACAAAATTCACCCCATCAACAATGTTCAGTTTTCCCCCATCGATAACGTGCGATGGATCATGGATGTTCCTCCTCAGCTGAAACTCAGGGAAGACATTGTACACTCGGTGGAACTATGTGGGTATATATATCTAGAACACCACCTTGAAATCATTATGATGAATCTAAAAAGGGAAATTTATCATGGAGATTACCTGCAACCCCTTCCAAATCTCTGCAATCCCCATTGAGGTGAGACTTGAATAAAAACATGATATCCATCCTCAAACTCCAGAGGCCTGTGTATCCTATTAGTATATGAAGTATACTAGATCTATGTAGTTATTATATACTCCTGGATTATTTTCACTTTCTTAATGGAATTCCACAACATCTTCAGACCAATGAGTGCTGACTCTCCTAAGAATGCTGAGTCTCATTGTCTGTATTCACAAGTTGTTCCTCCCTACCTTATTGCAAGAGTAGAGGGGTGAAAACCATAGAATGGAGGTAGTATTCTCCATATCCATCCAAAATGGATATCTGTAACATGACCAAATACTCAGAATCGTTACTCCGTAACTACAAGATGGATCTCTCTTCAAGATCATTCGCCACCATGTTCCCCATTCTAGGAGTATAAACAATCTCAAAGTCATCATCCTGGAGGTACTGTAGCCATAATATTTATCTAAATATCAGATAACTCTAAGAGAAGATATTATTGAGTCTTTTTGGGTCAGACTAGATTATAAACTACTTTCCCATTAGGTTTTGTTTCCATATCTTCAATACGAATACTACCACTACTAGCTCAAGATCATAGGTCGCATAATTATTATCATGATATATCAACTATAGAAAACCGTAAGAAGTCACCACTATATCCTACATCAGGACATAACCAAGATCGGACCATAATGCAATTTAGAACACTACATACCCAAAGTCCTCCTCTAGTAGTCTCAAGATGGGAGTGCTCGACAGTCTTTTCCATAACTCCTAAAATCACTCCTGACACTTCTCTAATTATATTAATGGATTCCTATTCTATGTTAAATCAATAAAGGGTGATTCAAATCTATAAAGGTTGGGTAAATACCTCTTGTAGTACCTATCCAAACCCATGATACTCTGAACCTCAGTATTTATCTTTTGTGGATCTTAAGAAAGAACCAACTTAATCCTCACCGAATCCACTATGACTCGATCCTCTAAAATGATGTGTCTAAGTAAGTGGACCTCTCAAATCCAAAATTGAAACTTCGAGATATTCCTATAAAACTAGTGCTATCAGAGATTGTGTGTGACCATCCTCAAGTGTATTGAATGCTACACTTTAGACGCTATATAAAATAGTATGTCATCAATGATCACCACTATGAACCAATCTATGTTAGGCTAGAAGATTCGATTCATGAGTCAAAAGAAGACTTATAAGGTTTTATCCATTCTAAATGTCATCACTAAGTACTAATAGTGGTCCAATTAAAATCTGAAGGTTGTCTTCAGAACATTCTTATCCCATACACAAAGATGGTGATGGCTAGATCCAAGGTCAATCTTTGAGAAACACCTCTCTCCCTTCAGCTGAATGAAGAGTTCTTCGATCCTTGGTAGTGGATATGTGTTCTTCATGGTAACCTGATTCAGGTGCTGAAATTCCTCACATAACATTAAGCTTCCACCTGCCTTTTTGGACAAAGAAAATTGGGGCTACCCCAGGTGAAACACTGGGTCTCACAAAATCCTTCCTCCGGAAGCCTTCTAACTATTCCCTCAGCTTACGAAGCTCTACAGGATGTATTTGATATGCATGTGTTGATATTTTTTTATACATTTGTTATAGATAAATTTAGAAGTATACCTAATTTTGAGGAGGTACACGTGGAACATCCCCTGGAAAGATGTCCCTGTATTACACCATAACTACTGGAAATTGGGGACTCATATCATCCACTACACCAAAGGGACCATGTTGTGACTACCCTAAGCCCACCTATGATATGATAGGGGATAGAGACTAGCACCGAGTATGAATAAATTTCAAAATGGGGGAAATTTTTCTATGTAATTTTAAAATCACACATCTCTACACCCAAAATGCTGAAATAAAGAATTTTTTTTTGACAAAGAAAGCATACACTAAGATAGAAACCTCAGAGTGTGGTAGTAGGAAACTAGAATGTAAACATGGCCATTATAAAAAGCCACCAAAAGAAGTAGTCTATAAAATTGAATCCACAAGTTCCTAATACTCATCTTTAGAAAAAAATACCTTAAGGGTAGGTGTTGGAGAGTTTTCTAAAGCCACATGATCCCACCATGTCCTTCTAATCTCTCTAAGAAGCACCTGTTCCCAGTCCATATAAGAGTCTATCGAAACATCAATAGTTTTCATAATACATGACATATTTTGGAAAATCCCATGCATGGGTGGGTAAAATAGTACTCAGTATGACACCTCAAAACCAAAAATGAAATACCACGAGGGAACAATATAGTTAGATCAACACAAATATATGTATATAAAACATATACCAAGGATTTCTAGATATACTTATAACCATCCAAAAATTATTGTGATATGTCATAAAAAGTCACAAGAAATAGGCTTTTATTTGAGTCATACTCATTTAGGGACGACCCACTCCTTAATTAGTGATGTGATCAGAGACTCCTACAATGTGGTCTTGCTAATTTGGGCCATGACCAAAGATGAATACACTGGTCAATGATCATAACATACAAAGAGTATATCATTTATAGAGAATACCAACAACCAAATCTATATTATCCACACACATAGGGATCCTTCCCCTAGAATAATAACAACCCTACTAATGTGTCTCGTAAAGTAAGGGATCCTTCTCAGAGAATACCAACAACCATATCGATACATGCCACTAGATGGATGTATAATGCCTTGCAGTCATTGGTTACTCAAAAAAATCCATCAGCGATGATAAAGGATAGATCCAGTCTCATAGAGGGATATTAAAACTCTATCTAGGAAATATCATCTATATGGGACTACTATCCAGTGATGAGGATGAAATACCATATTGAACCCTCAAGGAAAGATCCAAGGGGAACTGTCTACCTATACTGGTCCAATCTAAAAACCCTCTAATCCATCTCAAAATGATTTCCTCATCACAAGGGTCCCTACATCATAAATGCATTATAAAATAGACATTCTATTTTAATGATACAACCATTTTAGTGAAATAGTCTGACATGGGTGCGGTCAAGGTTTGACCCGGCCTGACCCACTGACCAGACCTGATTCGGTCGACCTACCCAGCTTATCCTAGAAGGCCTAGTGCGGCCTAGGCCACTAGGCTACTAGACCTTGATCTGTTTGCACTACGGACGTAGCCCACCGGAACATCCCCCCTTCTCCAGTATGTGGTCGACCTAGCCACATGTGCCCAATCAATGAAGTGCCTCCATGGTCAATGAGAATTACCATTATATCCAAAACTACCTCAAATCCTCTACTAAGGAGGGATCCATTTGGTCTCACCTAGACTGTGGAATCACACTCTACCACTGGACACCACACCAGCGGCCCATTCTCCATGTATTCCGCTTGGTCGGGCCCCCCGCGGGGTTTCTTGCTACCTCCACAGTTAGCCATTCTGTCAGAGGCCAACCATACTCCTCATTCTCCACCCGAACCTATTCATATCAACTACCTAGGCACCTCATTATTCCTCTGTAAACCTCTTCCTTAGATGATTCACACCACGACGTTGCTTTCACACCTCTATGATGTCGTTTTAGTGTCAGATACCCAGTCTTGGATTGTTGCACCACAGAGCGAAGCCACAAAGATCATATGTTCATATTTTGTAAAGAACAGGGGATGAAAAAGGATTATGCGAATGAGATAAAATCACATGAATTCTGAAAGAAAGTATATTGGCCTTGTTCATTTAATCCTCAATCCGTTCATGTAAGAATGAATATTGGAGAGTAAATACAACAAATTTCTAACAAAAGTATCCCTGATAATAAACATTCAAAAAATATCCATCCCATAAGAATAATAGAAACACAGATCAACCTATTCATGGGTTATTCCACGTTTATAAAATTTATTAATGGGGAAAAAACCACAAAAAAACAACACCCTTACGTGAATTTTGATCAGTTGTTGACTAAGGGTGAAGCTTGGTTGTCATCATTTGTCAATCAGTCGAATCCATGGTTCATAAATAATTGGCTTGCCAATCCACCAACATATATTGGATGGAGATCCTTCTCCTTTACTCAGTGGATTCCATGGTTAATTCATAACACTTTTTTCCTAACAATATAAATCATTACAAATAAAACTAACATTACGTCAAAATAAAATATTTTTATAAATATTTAAATGATGTTTATGTCCAAAAGAGAAATTTCACGGTAGAGCCACACTAGTCAATGTTACTCCCCATATATGTTAAATTCTATATTCTGAATGCAATGGTGTCCTTAAATTTCTGATCCCGACAACCATTTAAGTATTTTTCTAGTTTTAATGAAAATTTGTCTGTGAGATTTTTTAAAAACATAAAATTATTCATTAACTTGTTTTAGGCACACCGGGCCTCAGAATCACATGATGTCTTAGTGCATAGTCTTGTAATTTTCCTAATTATTTATAAAAATAAAACTAGAGAAAATACGACTCATTTATGTGAATGCGGTTACTGAAAATTTGTTCATGGTTTCAATAAATGTTTAATTATATTTTAATGATGATTTTTGACTTAAGATGTTGGAATATACTAAGGAATAATTCTTAAAAGAAATCTAAAATTAAGGGGAGACCACATTTTAGTGGTCTTAGTCTCCCAATTGAGCATTGTGATTTCATAGTAGGATAATTGTTCCTTTTCCACTAATACAAGAGTTATTAGATAGTGGAAATTGGTCATATTGTTCTCTATACCCAGGGGACCCAAATATGTAACATGATTTGAGGTGTAAGTATTTTTGGTCGTGGATGAGGCATTTAGTTGTGGATTTTATATCGTGGTGTATAACTATTCAAAGAGTTAAGGTAGAATATCAAAGACCTATAGGTTTTTTACAACCTTTACACATTATAGTATGGAAGTTGGATGAAATTTCCATGGATTTAATCATTGGTATACAATTGAAATATAGTGGGATGGATATGATTTGGGTGATTATCAACAGACTCAATAAATCAACACATTTCTTACCAATATAGGATGTAATGAAAGTAGAACAACTTGGGAACATATATGTAAAAGAGATTTTGAGTCTTCATCGGACTCAATCAATGGATTTTTTGATAGGGGTGTGAGGTTCACATCCATATTTTGGGAATGTTTACCGGAGAAAATGAATTAATAGTGAAAATTTGGAATGACTTATCATCTTCATATATATAGACAGACAAAGAAGACTATCTATCTCGTTGAGAATATGATACAGGCTTGTGTGCTTGATTTTAGTGGATCTTTTGACATGAATTTTTTTAATAGGATTTCATCTAATAATAGTTATTAGGACTTGATTAGAAAGATGTCCATTGAGGCTTTTTATGGTCATCTATTTTGATCCCTATTGTTCTGGGTAGAGTTGGGAGAATAGTCTTCATTTTGGCCGAGTATGGTTTAGGAGATTCTAGAGATAGTTTAGTTGATACAGAGGCATTTGATAATGGAAAAAAGTAATTATAAATCACATGATTAGTATTTTCATTGACAGCTGGAGTATGTGGTTAGTGATCATTTTTTTATCAAAAGTTTTACCACACTTGGAACATCATTTGTTGTATATGTAGGCTATGTTGGAATCGAGGTTTGTGGCCCCCTATGTGATTGTTGACAGACTGGGTAGGGTGGCCTTCTGGTTGGAATTTACATATAGTTTGAATTCTATCTATAATTTGTTTTATAATTACCCATTATTTACATACATAGAAATAAAACATTAAAAAAAGACTCCCAAACTCCATATTAGTTTGTATTTAGAAACTAGGAAAAAAAATCTTCGAACTCAGTGAAATATCTTTAATGATTTTCACAAATATCTTCCTCCATATTATTTATACATAAAAATATTTCTTCATAACCGAGTGAATAGAAACATAAGAACAGGGTGAGTTCAAATTATTAGTAAGGGTAAATAAAGAAAATGTGTAAGCATATCACAAACATAAGGACATGGAAATGTGATCATGATCAAAATAAGATTCTACCTTGAATATAAAAAAAACATGAATTAATGAATAAATATTTACTAGTTAATAAGAAATGACTCATTAGGAAATAAATAGCATGAGCCATTAAATCATAATATAAGAATAAGACATGGAATTGCAGTAGACACATAAAAAAAACTCTATGTTAATGTTTCTTACCATGACTTTTGTAACATGTTAGGCTTAAGATATTCACCTATTTACCTACTTCAGGATTGGTATTCCCTCCTATGTACCGTATTATTTTTAGTCTTGGGGTGTCCTTCCATGTACCACCTTATTTTGGTCTTAGTATGTCCTCTTGTGTACCCTTTTGTTTCAAGCGTGGTATTTCTTACTATGTACCCTCTTGATTTGATCATGGTATTTCCTCTCATGTAACCTTTGATCTCATAAAACATTTTTCATTACCCAATCAATTATAGGGAGATATAAGTCTCACCCATCTCATAATGAAATCATACATACATGTCCCCAAAAATCATAACCAATCATATCATAACTCATGAAATTAAATGGGTTTCATAAACATGAAATCACACCTTATCCCAAAAAAACTAAATAGTCTTCATAATGATTTCATCAAAGAAAAAACCATGAAAAGAAGAAATTTTCATATAAATATAATCCATAAAAAATAATAAAGCTTAAAAAATATCATGTCATCAAAACATAAAACATTTATATAATGAATATGAATTGGGCCATTCCCTAAAAGGCTTAAGTAACACCAAAGGATGTCATCTTATATGGTAAATAATTTTGAATGATCTTTTAAAAACACATCATGAGGAAATTATCCTTTATCTTTTGAAGAATTATTCTTAAAACATACAAAATTTTGAAAACTAGTTTGATGAAAATAAACTTGAAAACATATAAAGGAGACATCGAAAATAATTTGAAATCCATTTTCATATGAAAACATGTATAAGAGCTTGAAAACCTTTTGAAATTTTTTTCCATGAAAACTTATAAGATAATCTTGAAAATTATTTTATGAAAATTTTCTTAAAAACTGATTTTAAAAAATATTCTTAAAAAATAATTTATTTACCATTCAATGAAATATTTAAAGAAATAACGGTGGTCAAATCCTTACATACTGAATTAAGTAAACATAACATTCAATTTTCACAGTAAAAAAAATAGAAAAAAGGCTTGTATGGAAAGTGACTAGAATATTCCTTTGAAAACAATGTTAAATTAAAAAATGGTAAAAATATATTTAAATGATCATATGATTTTGGCATAATTTTCTTGGAATTTTATTTTGGAATGCATGGTTTTCAAGAAACACATATTTTTTACTTAAGAGGGAGGTAGTGTCATATTTTCATAGAAAATATTTTCTTAATTTTCCTAAGTACCAAAGAGTAGATAAAATGGTATTAATACATGAATAAATCAACACTAACTAGAGAAAAAGAAAATTTAAGACTATTTATGAAATAAGGATCATAATATTTCATTAATGAAATCGTGATCCTAACCAATGTTGATAAATAGCGATATTGTTTCAATAAACCTTACCACATGGTGACATTAAAGAATACTCCCCATGTATAAAAATGAAAATACATAGAGGATTAAAATATAATTAAATTAAAGATATTTATGTTATAACATGTCAAAGGTAATTTATACACCTTATATAAAAATACTGGTGTATAACATGGCATGTGTCTCAATAAAGTAAAATTGAATGAAAATTACTTTATAGATTTAGTAAATTGTGAAACATAAACCCCAATACAGAAATATCATAAAATACTAATGTAAATACCCATAGATTTATGATTAATAAAAATATAAAAAATTAATTGGAAATATATACACCACAAAAAATAAGTGAATGGTGAATAATACATGTATCTCAATGAAATAATGAGTGAGATGAAATTTCATTACCTTGTGTCTTGAAATTCATCGTAATCATTCAATACTCATGTATAATTGATGTATGTTTATTATAAATCTTTTATTAAACCATATTTTTATATATAATAACATATATGGTTTGATTGATAATTTATAAGACCATATTATTGATGAATTCTTATTAAGGTTACGCTTGGGGTAAAATACCATTTTTTTGCTTGTGTCTTAATTTTTTATATCTTTGGTTATTATATATATAACATCATTTGTGGAATGTAAACCATGATAAAAAATATCATTCATAAACCTTATAAATGTTTCATAATAATCTATAAGATATATAATAACGAAATAGAATACAACATTCATGGAGATAGTATGCCATACATACACATGAATATTGTTTCCATTTTATTATCATATTGAAAAAATAGAGTAAATGACATATATTTATATAATATGATTATATCAGTGTTATAATATAATATATGTCATACAGGTTCTCAAAACACACCCTTAATATATTCTATGTAGTGTGTGAATGAATCACATTTCTTTCATGGGGCGGTAGTCCACACTTCCTAAAATAAAATTATCGTATTTAAAAAATATAGAAAATATATTTGAATGTTATAAATAATAAGTGAAAAAAGATAGTATAAATATAATATATATAATATATAAATATATTTTCCATCATAATGACTACCATTATAGGTGATGAAACAAAAATTAATCATTATCATTTCGTGAGGTTGTAGTTTGCCGTACAGGTAGAAAAAATATTCATTACCCATTAGATGGAAGTGTCTGTAATAGTATTTCAAAACAATCGAATAACAAAATCTAAGTAATTGTAGGATACTGGTGTTAATTTATAATAATGGAATATGCAGCGTAGTTGGTATGTATAATGAAAATTTGATAAATGAGATTGAGTGAGGATGTTACCTCTTTTTTTGGTAACTCCTTTTGATTTTTACCAATGGTTTTCCTTGGATTTAATTCTCCCTAAAGGGAGGAATAAAATAGTAAGTGGTTGATTTTGGGGTGTTATTTGGGTATATCTTGTCCAAATATATGTTTCTTTAGAGGTGCGTGGATGTGTTAGGAGTGGAGGTTGTTTATAGTGGGGGAGTGCCACCCTTGTAATATTTTTGAAAAGGGAAGCCCCAACCACATTTTATATTTATAGTGTATCAACTATTCCATTTATTACAAATTAAAATATGATTTAATTAAAAAAATTACACTTAATACAACAAAATATACCGAGAAATAATTGTATTTGGGAATTAGGTACATTTCATTACAAATTTTAAAAATTATATACAATATCTTTATTGAAAACAACTTCAAAATAACTGAGTATAGAACTACATTACATAACATAGGGAAATACATAAGAAATTTGTGAGACATAAATCATAGTAAGGGAAACATGAAATAAGGTAAAACATTCTATAAAATATCCATATCAAGGGGCAAAAACGTTTATGAATCATTACCATTAATGATAATACATGATATAACATTATAACATAATGGAAACATATGAATGTGGAAAAAACTTAAAACAATGCATCATAGTTCAAGGATAACATCAAAGAAACCATAATGGAAAAGTTATCATAAAGGTATCAGATTCAATCCATCTTTGAACATGACTTATCATGATACTAAATATTATCCAATGCATTAGAGCGGTAAATAATTATAGGATCACCGATCACATTCATTTCATTCTCATACTTATGTGTGCCACATAGATTATACAACATGAATTCATTCATCATCATATTTTATTCCAAAAAATTGAATATGGAATAAATACATGTATGTACCCAATAATAATTATTATAAGTGCATAATTGTGAACACCCTTGATATAAATTGGTTATAGTAATGACTATAAAATTGTTTTGGCATGGATTCCTATGGTGAAATTTCAGCTGCATAACATGGAAGTGTAAATAATCATTTTTGGAGTTAATAAAAGAAAATGGGTATATCCTTATTTATAAATCGTAATGAAATTATGTTGTTGGTTTTAAAACATACACTAGGGGTGTCTAGACCCGACCCAACCCGACCCAACCCGACTCGACTCGATCGGGTTGGGTTGGGTTGGGTCGGGATAAAAAATTTATACCACATGTTGGGTCGGGTTGGGTTATATAATGGTCGGGTTGGGTCAGGTCACGGGTTGGGAAATAATTGACCCAACCCGACCCAACCAACCCGACTACTATGAGTCGCCTCTTCAGACATTGCCCTCTCACCCTACCACTTGACCCAATTCCCCCTCATCGTCACCCCACACTGTTGTCTTTCTCCTTTCCTACACCATCCATTGAGTCCATTCCATCTCCCAAAATTACATGAATACTCTATTAATTTCATAGATTATTGAATCTTCCATGACATTTCAACGAAAAAAATAAAATAAATTCAAAGGAATCGAGACATGTGAAAACTGTGGAAAAATAGTTCCCGATCAACAAACAAAAACATGATGATAACTGGATTTCATTCGATATTTCTACGAAAACTAATGAATAAGAAAAAAACCAAAGGAAGATAGAACAATTTTAATGATTCGAGGATCCGACGGTGGAGGATCACCTACGAAAATGATCATTGAACATCTCCCTCTTCCTCACCAGTCCAGTGTATCCACCACACCACACCTTCATGTCCCCCTGCCTCTACCACCACCTCCATCTCCATTGTGACCATGTGTGGTGCCAAATCTATTGGTGTTAGGCACTACCCCATTATCATCACCCTCTTGGCCTCACCTTGAACCTCCTAAAACCATGATAACTACTTGCAGGCTAGCTAATCACATCACACCATTGATTACAAGACTAATGTTTTTTAGGTCGATTTATTACAAAGTAGAGGATACAGGTGTTCCCTAGTGTGGTGAAGAAGATGAAGTAGAAGAATACATAACCCGATCAACCCACGAGGAGATAGCCAAAAAAATAACCGAACAATTTTTTTGCCGTAACCCGGTCAACCTGCAGGTTGGGATCATAAAAAATACCCAATTTTTTTTTCCTTATCCCGATCAACCCGACCCGACCGAACCCGAATTGAGACGGGTTGGGTCGGGTCGGGTCTGAATACAAAAAACATCTCTAACCCGACCCAACTTGACCTGACCTATTTTTCTTGGGTCAGGTCCAAAATTTCCCTCAACCCAACCCAACCCGACCCATGGAAACCCCTAACATACACCACCATTACAAATTGGAAATTAAATGGAATAAAATGAATAGTATTCTTGAATAACGAGCAGAAAGAGAGGTTCCCATATAAACTTTTGGTAGCCTAATAACATCACATAACATATCATAAAATTTGTTGATGAGAAATAAAGGGGACGCTCATCATTTGGATGTAAAATGGTAAGAAATATGGACATGTAAAGAAATATTCCAATATATGGAAAGGGAGAATAGAATGCATAACTCAATAAAGAAACATAAATAAAGAGGATAAAGTAAAGAACCCTTACTTGACTCTGAGACTCTAGAAGCATGAAAAGAGGCCTATTGAGAGCATGTGGAATCTTGGGAGGAATAAAGAAAAATTTGGGAAGATTAAAAATGTTACAAGGATTTTTAGTGAAAAGAATTGAGATCTTGGTAGGGTTTATATAGGAAAACTGACAGATTACTTTAACATTTATGTTGTGGACTGTACAAAATAAATTATTCAAAAAAACAAACCTTACCATGGTTTTACCCATGGTTTTTTCCATAGAGGAATTTTTCATCATTTTATTAGGAAATGGGTATAAATTATTCAAATAATACCATTGTTTATGTGTAGGTAAGTCACACTTTTAAATAAATGAATTTCATACCCTAAAATACATTCATGCTTTTGGAGGATTCAAAAAGGATTAATAAAAATAATCAAATAAACATAAAATCACATTATTTTAAGAGGAAAAACATTTTTTCCTAGTATACCCCTAATAGTTTTTATTACATAATTTTTGGGTCATTAGTATGTCATAAAATACATTGTATATTTATATGGTACTAAATATTTACCCAAAAATTTGACCATCTCAAAAAATTTTGAAACAATCACCATCAGATAAATTTAGATTTCTGATTGACAAAATAATATTCATTTTATCTAAATAATTTCCTACATACTTTCATTTTTTCTTTTCAAAAATAACCATCATTTATTGAAAATGATGGGTTTTTGTAAATAACAGTTTTTGAACCCTAATAAAAAGTAAATATCACTTTATTAAAATTATAAGATAATTTAAAATTAATAAAACATACCTAATAATATAATTTTATTATAATTTTTTTATTTAAAAAATCCATTAACTCATAAAAAATCCATAAGTTGAATATGAATATTACCTGAAAATTCAATTTGTTTTTAAATGAATAAAAATCAAAATCTGTTATAATGTAACAAAAAATGAAAATAAATTATTTATTCTATAAAATATATATTAATATTATTAAGGTCCTTATAAACATCCTTTGTGAAACTAGTGTAGTCTCGATGAGTAAGGTGTGTGACGATGAGACTTTCATGGGGCCATTCAACAATATAGTTTGGGTCATGATCTCAATGAGCTTGAAAATATCTTATAAATAGTTTTGATCGTTCTTAAGTTGTTGGATCTAAGATTAGGATTGTTCAAGGTAAAATCACAATGATTCTATCTCCCTAATGGTCTCTAATAAATGGATTTCATAGGGTAAAATCCAATGGGGTGAGGCCATCACTTCCATTGATTTTGTCAATTGGACTTATTAAAGACCTATACTTATACTAATACTATAATCACTGTATAACGACTATATTATCAATAGTAAATATTCTTATTAGTCTTTCGAATCCAATTGGATATAATAAAACAAAATAAGGGCCTGTTTTTTCTTTAACCATATTACAAAACATTAAATCTTAAGGAAATTTTATTTATAATATTTCGGGTTGTTATAAGAAGTGGATCCAATAATGGCCCAAAGTCAATAAAATGGAGGATAGGGTTGAAATGTGGCCAAAAAAAGAATTTTGGACAAATTTATAGATCATATTAGGCCTTATGATTATGGTTTAGTCCTTTTTTATGTTTAATTTAATCTTAATCATTGTAATTAATTTTAATTACCTTTTCTAATTGTTTTGTAAAAAACAAATTTGATATAATTATAAATTATAAATTATCATGATTATAAATATGGAATGAAATTTTCCAAATTACAATCATAAAATTGGAATAATTTAATTTAAATTTAATCTAGTAGATGGGACAAGAAAGCCGATTTTTAATATTAAAATGTTTTAAATTTTGCGAGGTTTTATAACAAATATAAATATGACATTTATTAGAATGACTGAAATTGGATAAATTATTAAAAATATGATCTATTTAAACATTAAAATAAATAAAAAATGTAATTTTTTCTTGTAAAAAATTTGTAAAAAACGCATTTTTGAGTTAAATTTCAGTATTTTCACTATTCATATAAAAATAAATCTTCATAGAGAAATACCAAAAATTTACACTAACCTAATTCGTATGTATTTATTTCTAAAATCATGTTTATTTTTACCTATAAAATTTATTATATTTCCAAAATCATTTTTAATGTAGGTTCACCATCTAAATGTGGTAAAAGTACCTTAATTAAAATATATGTATTATCTGTAAAATTTGGGTTTTTATTATCTTATTCCTATCGAATCTATTGAATAAATATAAATAAAATTTATCGAAAATTAATACATAAAAATATAATTAGTGTCATTAACTATTATTAATTGATTTATTTTATTATTATTAACAATTTTTTTCCTATGAAAATAGTATTTTTAAAAAATGTTTTATATATATTCATTTGGAATATATATTATTTTCTAATTATTAGTTAACCAATGAATTAAACTATAAGTTATTTAACCCTATAATATTTAATTTAACATCTATGTTATATGTTATTAAATAATAATACATTAATAATGAATTATTCTGTGGCAACACTTGGTATTTCTTGTTATGTAATCCATTAGGGAAAGCCAATCTTGCATGTAATGTAAGCTATCCTCGGTGTTCCATATAGGGAATGCTAAAATATATGTCGCATGTAGTGTATCATTAATGTGGTGTTTAATATAACAGAATCCAAATATTGTGATTTATTATAAAATATACTATTTATAGTGTTGTGTGAATTGAAAAATATCAGAATGATTAAATTAATATGAAAAAAATTAAAAACATATTAGGGTGTAACATTCTACCCCCTAAAAATAAATTTCTCCCATGAAATTCATCATGATTATAAATTTTTTAATACTAAAAATTTTCATTCATATAAATCCACAGCATAAATATAAATACTAAGACTTCATTTAATAAAAAATAAATCTTGAAACATCACAGTTACCCAAAGTATCAAATAACACTGTTTTCAAATAGAAGAACATAGGTGGAAATTGAAATCAAGTATATAGAAGATAAATATAGATATCATGTTCTTGAGTAGAGTGATAGAGAACCTAGATATGAGAAGGTTAACAAACATAAATTCATGAAAATGTGATAACCTAAGGGTCCATGTTATTCATTAGAAAATATGGTGCTAGGATAAAATTCTATATTTTCAGATCCTTTTCTTAGGGTTGAATAATTTTAATGAGAAGATATACATACTTGATTCAGTACAATTTTATCATTTTTTGTGCCTTGATAAAATTCCACTTCATCTCTTATTCCAAAAAATAAAGGTGGATTTTTTATTCCGAAATAATTTAAAGATAATGAGATCCATAAATAGAATAACTGGTCATTCCATCTATATTTTTTAAAACGAAAGGTTTTCACATGTTGTTCAACGTGTCATAAATCCACATATTGATAGATAAAAATTTAATATTACCAAATTCATCTAATGTTTAATTAAAATTTCCATAAATGGTAAACCTTATAACCCTTATAAAAGATGAAAATATAAATATTTATAAATAATGACATGAAATCATATTAACACTTAACCCACATATACCACAATGTTTCTATTTTTTCTCAATCCAAACATGTGAACACCCACATCATATATTAACTTGAACTATGATTATAAACTTAATTTCCATGAATCCTTTTGAAAAATATGCATGATTCCATATTCAAATGATTACTACAAATATAATTTAAATCTATGAAGTTGTAAACATCATCTGTGATGACATATACCGCATTTTCAATAATCAGTTCAAAATCTATGGTAATCTGTACCGTCCAAATTACTTATTCATATACAACATATTGTTCTTTGAAGAACATTATCTAAACTATAGGAAATAATTAAGGGTTACGTTCTATTAATCAAAATATCACATTTCCATGAAATCACCATTGAACATATCATTTGAAATCCTTAATTAAAGTAAATAGTGAAAATAATTATATATTTCATAATTTATACAATAAAATATTTGAATTTAAAAACATTACTGTGATATTCAACCAATACTATTCATAAACCATTACTAAGGATCCATTAACATATTCCTTAATACCTCCTTTATAGAATATGAAATATGAATCATGTCTTAAGGTTACTCAACATTAATCTAATCTTGATTCTTATGTTTAATATAAACAATACTCTAAGAACATTACCTACCTTTTACACTTAATTTGCAACTTCATTATCTCTATAAGTATAACAAATACTCATACCACCCTCTTGATTCCCTTTATGTGATTTACACTTTTTAAATAAATTTTTATAATGACCATACATTCCAAATATGAAATATTAAATTTTACAATTATTCTTTCTAGTTCTCTCTATTTACTAAATCCATAAATCATTGGGTGAGGAACAAATATCATAGAATAAAACCTCATAATCATAGAAAATTATTTATAGGATGTAAAAATCATAACACCTAATTTTTAAGATGATAGCTTAGGTTTATCCTAGGTTATCCATAGTTATATTCCATTTATATCCTTCATGATGGTTTGTGAAGAGTTTGTGAATTTCCAAATAATATCCCCCAGGAGTGACAAACTAGGTGTGCAGCAATGCCTATTTTCATGTACCAAATTACCCTGATTCTGGCTTAGGAAATCATGTAAGAGTTTTTTCCCCTAGGTACATTTGTGCCAGATCCACATCCATTTATAGTATCCTTATATATATGTACTTATTGGAAGCCACTCACTCAATCATTTACCAAAATTCATGGATATTTTCATAAATTTTAACTCATCCTTATACTTATCCTTAGAGACATATGTAGACATATCCTTACAAATATACTAATGTATATAACTAATGTTTTCGCATCCTAACTCTTAATGTTTGACTAAAAATTCACTTTGAAACCAACAATAATTACCTAGTATTAATATATATATATATATATATATATATCCATTACATAAATATTTCTTAATACTTTAAACATTATAAAAACAATCTCCCAAAGACCATATTTGTTTAGTTTCCTTGAAAATATTGAAAAAAAAATTCTATCTTAGAGAAATATATTCGATGTTTCCCACAAAGTTCACCCCCCTTAGTATTTATACATTAAAATAATTTTTATAACAGGGGAAGGGATACACAAGAATGGGGTGAGCTCAAATTCATTGAAATATTTGGTAAAGGAAATGCGTAATAATATCATGAACACACTTGTATGAGAACATGATCATGATCATTAGAAGATCATATCCTACATTTATAAAAAAAATAAATAGTAATCAGGAATAAATATTAGGAGTTCACTGGAAGTGAATCATAAGGAAATAATATAACATAATCCATGAAATCATAATATATGAATAATAAATGGTATTATGGTAGACACAAAATAATATAAAAACCCAATATCAAGGTTGCATACCAAAAACATTATAACATGTTATGCTTGGGATAATCACCCATGTACCTACTTTAGTCTTGGGGTTCCCTCTTGTTATCCTCTTATTTCATGCTTGGGTTATCCTCTTGTGTAACGAAATTATTCGGTATTTGGATTTCCTCTTGTGTACCCTCTTGTTTCAGGATTGGAATGTCCTCCCATTTACCCTATTGGTTTGGGATTCAGATTCTATACCATGTAGCCCTTGAGATCATAAAATATTTGTCACTACCCAATGAATTGGGGTGAAATATAAGTCCCACACAAATCATAATGAAATCAAACATAAATATTCCACAAAATCAAAAAAATTATATTATAACCCATGATATTAAATGGGTATCATAAATATAAAGTCATACCTTAACTAGTGGAAAAAGAAATAGGTTTTATAATCATTTCATCAAAGCATAACACATGAAAAGATGAGTGTTTCATGGATATATTTTTTTTAAAATAAGTGGGTTTCATAAAAATCATGTCATAAATTCATATAATATTTATAAAATAAATATAAATGAAACCTTTAGATCACTTACTAGAAAGGCATGAGTGACAACAATGGATGTCAACTTAGATGGAAATATTTTTGGATGATATTTTAGAAACACTTCATGAGGAAATTATTCTTTATCCTTTGAAATATTTTTCTTAAAACATAAAAACATTTTAAACCCATTTACACAAAAATAAACTTGAAAAAATATGAAAGAATAATTGCCTACATTTTGAAATCCTTTTCCTTTAAAAACATGTATAGGAGCTTGAAAACCTATTTAAAACCAATTTTCCTTGAGAACTTATAAAATAAGACAGGAAACATTTTTAAAACAATTTCACTGAAAAAAAATCTATTTTTTTAAAAAAAATTACCAATTAAACATTAAAAATATGATTTAACGAAATTACAGTGGCCAAATATGTATATTCTATACAAGGTAAAAAGAACATTCCTTTTGCTGGGTAAAAAAGATAGAAAAAAAATCATTGTCCAGAAAGAGATAATAAGATTCCTTTGAAAAAATTGGTAAAATAAAAAAAGGTTAAAAATTTCATTTAATGATCATATGATATTAGTATAATATTATTGGAACCCATTTGTGGAAATTATGGTTTGGAATAAGTACAAATTTCTGACCGAAGAGAGAGGTACGGTCATACTTTATTAAAAAAATCATAATTTACATAAGTACCAAAGAGTGGAATAAATAGTACTAATAAACTAATAAATCAAGACTAACTATATGATAATAAAATTAATGAGTGTTCTTGAAATATGGTTTATAATATTTTATTAAAAAAATCATTATCATAAACAATATCGTTAAACAGTGAGATTGTTTCAAAAATCCATTAACACATGGTGAAATTGAATCATAATCTACATGCAGGAAAATAAAATTACATGGAGCTTTTAAATATTATGAGAATATTAAGAATAATTTTATAATATGGAAAAGGTATTTTATACACCTGACATAAAAATATAGGCATATAACATGGCCTGTGTCTTAAAGAAGGAAAATTGAGAAAAAAAATACTTTACTGATTTTGTAACTTGTAGAACATAAACCCCATGATAGAAATATAACAAAATGAATATGTAAATAAACAAGTATTTATGTATTAGAGTAATATAATACATTAATGGGAAGTATATACACCACAAAAAATAATTGAGCTGTGAATAAGGCATGTATCTCAAGGAAATAATGAGTGACATGAAATTCCCTTACCTTGTGTCTTGACTCTCGATATACTAATTCAAACCTCCTATATAATAAATATAAGATTATTATAAATATTTTACAGAACCATATTATTATATATAATACTATATAGGGTTTTATTATGACTTTATATTACCTACTGGTTAACCATTTCATGTTAAGGTTATGCCCCAGGTAATATTCATTTTGTTTTTCTCTTGTGTCTTAATTTTTTATATCTTTTGTCCTTATATTTATATCATGATTTAAATAATTTAAACCATGAGAAAAATATTATATATATCCCTAATATGTGTATTATAATTATCTATATAATATATAAATATTAAATGTAATACCCCGTTAATGGTGACGATATGTCATACGTACGCATGAACGTTGGCTCTATTTTATTATCACCTTGAAAGAAAGAGACTAAATGAAATATATGCACGTATGTATATAATTTAATTAAATTAGAATTATTATATCACATATATCATATATTTTCACTAAACATTTATTTAATGTATTCCATGTAGTGTGTGAATAAATTACATCACCTTGAGGGGGTGGTAGTATACATAGCCTAAAACAAAATTATTTTATTTACACAAGATGGGAAGCATAATAATATAATCTAAATAAAATATAAACAATGGAAAGCATAATAATATGTTCGAAATAAAATATACAAAATCCTAATTATATTTAAAAATATCATATATATCGTATATTAATAATTTTTCCATCATAATATCTACTATGAGTGGTGGTAGAGGAAAAATGAACAATAATCATTTTGTAAGGTGGTAGTTTTCCATACATATAAACATTATGTTTTTTACCCATTAGATAGAAGTGTGTGTATGTTTAGTTAGAATCCATAGAAAAAAGATATATCATTATATTATGTATAGTTGTTTTGTTATAATAATTGAGTATGGATAGTGGGGGGGATGGAGAACGAAAAAAAGACAATGAAGCTTAAGGGAGGTTGTTATCCCTTCTTTGGGTAACTCATTTTGATTTTCACCAAAGGAATTCCTTGGATATCATTATTACAAAAGGTATGGATAAAAGATGAATGGATGGATTTTGGGGAGATATATGGTTAGAGATTTTCTTAAATAAAGTGGATTTAGAGGTGTAAGGAAGTGGGAGGAGGGGAAGCCTTTTATAGCGAAGGAGGAGTGATAGTCTAGAAATATTTTGGAAAAGGGAAAACCCGCCAATGTTTTTATTTAAATTGGATCAAATAATGGTCCAGAGTATTGAATAAGGATTATATGGTCTAAATATGTACATATAAAGGATTTTTAAAAGTTTCTAGGCCATATTGTCCCTTATGTTTAGGGTTTAGTCCATGGTTAAGCATAATTTAATCTTAATCTTGGTAATTACTTTTAATAATCTTTACTAATTTTTTTTTGTAAAAAACAAAGTTTATATTATTGGAAATTATAAATTATGATGATTACAAACATTAAATAAATTTATCAAAAATAAAATCATATAATAGTAATGAATTAACCTAAATTTAATCTCGTAGAGGGGACGTAAAAGTTAGTTTTTAAATTAAAAACATTCGAATGATTGTAGGGTTTTTATAAACAATTTCATTGTGAAATTGATTCCAATGTACTAATTGTGATAAATAGATAAACATTAGATCTGATTAAAAATAAAATTTATTTAAAATTATAATATATCTTTATAAATAAATTATATGAAAAATATGTTTTGAGTTAAATTTCAGTATTTTTCACTATTCAGTAAAAAATTAAACTTCACAAAAAAATACAAAAAATTTAAAAAAAAATATTTATTAAGTATTTATTTTAATTTTTTAGACATATTAATTTTATATATGTGCCAAAATTTATATTTAGAGTTGTTTCATCATCAAAAGGTGGTAAAATTACCTTACTAAAAATATAGGTTTTTATGTGTAAAAATGGGTTTGTTCTTATCTTAGGCCTATTGAATCTGTTGGATGAATATAGGAAATATTTGATTTAATATATAAAAGGTAAATTTAAATAATATCATTCAATATTAGTAATTAATTTAACTTCTTAACATAAATAATATTTTTAGATGAAAATAGTCTTTTGGTAAATCATTCCATTTATATTCATTTGCTTTACGTTTTTTACTTAATAAATAACCGATGAATTCAACTATAAGATAGTTAATCTTATAAATACAAATTTAATATCTATGTTTTATATTATTAAATAAAAATATTTTAATAATGAATTATTGTTAATTAACACTCAGTCTTTCATGTTACGCAAGCCATTGTGGAAAGTCAGCCTTGTGTGTAACGTAAGCTAACCTCGATGTTCTATGTAGAGAAACATAAATTTTTTGTTGAAATTTGTGAAAAAATAATATGGTGTTGCAAATAATACAAGGAATACCTAGTTATTTAATATAAAATAAACAATTTTCAGTGTTTCATGAATTGAAAAATATCAAAAAAATAAAATAATTTGATAAAATAATTCAAAAAATGTTAGTGTGTAACATGTTTCATGTTTCCCAATTAAGGAGTTATATATTAGATCCTTAACATGTAATTTTGTGGCTAGATATAAATATAGAAATCGGTATAACATTGGTTGAGAAGCTAATTTAGATTATGTATTGCTGGTATAAGGTCCTTCATTAGAAAATGATCCTACTGGTCCAGATATTTTTGTGGTGCATATAGGATTGTCATAAGAAGCAAGAGTGAGATTCATTGATAAGGGTTACAGTGGAATCCAATTTTTGTGAGTATAAGATATTGAGCACTTTATTGGGACATAAACCTTTTATAGAGGGGATATTGTAACACACAATTACATTTTTTTTAGGTATGTTCGAATATTTTTTTTGGTTTCCTATTTCTGTTGGGAGAGTATTGTCAACCATGAAATTTGGAGGATACCAATGATGGTGATGTTAAGGATTTGTTTGGATTTTCATCTTAAAACTATAGTTTCTACTGTTGACTAGGCAGTTATAAGATATGTAATGGGATCACATGATATATAATGGATTCCCTACAATTCTCACAAACTGAATACCCTAATTGACAAATTTTACACAACAGATTAGGGTTACACATCATATAGTGGGAAAAATAATATTTTTAATCCTATGTGACACATTTTTTTATTATAACGTAATATGAAATAATTTCATGATGTTTATGGTATTACACACCCTGTAATTCCATTATTTTATTATTTTAGGTTGTCTTATGAGTTTTTAAGGATTCAATATCTTTTCAATCCCCTTTCTTTTGTCCAAATATCTTACCACATGCATTTTTTTGGTTACTCTTTTCCCTCCGGATCACTCCATTCAGTGGCTGTTTAATAAATTTGGGTATTTTATCTCTATAGTTGAGAATTAATTTTAGTTTCTTCTAGTTTTATGACTGTGGAACCGACTATCAAAGAAATTTTTAACCAGATCATGTTTTCTATAAATCATTTTTAGTCTCTTATAATTCCTTATCTTCCAAAGGAAGATCTTATGGTTTACAATCCCTGTTGTCAAAGGAAGATATGTTTTATACATCCTTGAGGTAGGTGGATCTATCCAAGTGTTCCAATTACTTGAATTTACTCTTGTTCTTATTGATTCCTTGAGAGTTGAAATATAATTTCATGTGTAAAAATTTAAAAGGGAACGAGTTTGTGTTTTAAAGGATAATTTTCTTTCAAAACACAAATTAATTTATTTGAAAAATAGATTATCAAATAATGAAGAAGATTATCCTATAATTTAAATAGATTTATAAAAATATGATCATTGGTTTTAAAAAAATTGAGAAACATTTCATAGCGGGAACATTTGGTGTGTCAAGAAAGATACATGGGTAACCTTATTGTGTGTGGAAACACTAGGAGGTAAAATATTGTATATTAATGAATTTTGTAAGGAATTGATATTATTTGGATCCAAACTCATGAATTTTTTAGGATCATGATGTTAATATCTGTATTGTCCCATAGGATGGAGCATGACTAGAAGGTATATTCTTGTTTTTGGTTTCTTATCAAATGATTTAATATTTCATGTATATCGTACATGTTTATTTTCTTTGTTTCATAACATGAATGATTCTAGTTTAGTAAACATGACATGAAAATTATGGAAAATTCAATGACTATTTGGGAAATTCTTTTAAATTATTTTATTTATAAAAATTATTGTAAAACATTTTTGTTTTAATGTTAAAAATTTTGATTTAATATAAGTTGAATTTGTATATATTCCTTGGTGGTTTCCTACCTGGATCTATTTTTCACAACCTACATCTACCTCTAGACGACTGAAGACCTTGTTTTGTAGGACATAGGTAATGAGAAGGGAATTAAAGAGCATAATGCTTCTCTTTTTGTCATTGTTTTAGTTTAAGATGGTTTGAAGGTGATAGTTGGTCACATAGATACATGTTATTCTTGACTATTCATATCTCATATTTTATTCTCTTTTTCTTAGTTGTATCCCCCTTTGTTTTTTCTTTGTACACTAGTTGAATGACTAGTTTTTCTTATAGTCAAGACTTGTTTTGTTATCATTGTTATACCTCACCCCATAATAGGCTTTCTTGGGTGGATATTCTCGTAGATCTGAGTTGGTATATTACAGAAACATACATGGTTCTTGAATATTATCATTCTCTCAAAATCAAGGATCAAATTAGGAACATTTATTACCTTCTTTTACAATTATACATATTCATTATGCACATTTATAATCGTTACAGGAATATATTTTTAAATAATCATTAGATCTAGATAATATTTCTCTCCTTCCATTAATATTTCAAGATAAAACGTTCTCAAATCCATGAATATTGGATCTTTTTATGCTCATCTCAAATAATAAAACATGATCATTTTGAATTAATGAATCGTACATCTTATGAAATTTCACATGGTGGTAATGTATTGAGCATTCAAATTCTTTAATCAGCTCTACACATCATCTTTGTGGTATATTCAAATATTTTTGAGTGAAAATATACATTAATTTTTTGTGATTAGTATATATGTTACACATTTATTCATAGAGACAATTAATCTATATCTTTAAGGAAATAATTACCACCGCTAACAAAAAATAAAGATTAGTTTAATTTTTCACATGGACAATCAATTTTCCTAAGGCACAATCTATCTCTATATCATTCTTCATGAGAATTTGTAAAAATAATTTCTTTATTGAATCACTATAGATTACAAACACCTCTGAAATACAAGGTAAATAATGAATATATTCCTTGACTAACCTTTTCTTAATCACCTAGAAATTTTATTCACATTAATCTATCAAAAGGATCTATGCTCCATTCTGAGTTAACATTAGGAGTGGAGTTTAAATCCATGATAAATTCTCAAATAATCACCGATAATATCCATCTAATCCACGAAAACTATAGATGTCAGTGAAAGTGGTTGGTTTGGTCCAAAATTAAATAAATTCAATATTTGATAGGTTTACTGATATACCATCTCTTGAGATTATATAACCCAGGAATGAAACATTTCAAACCCAAAAGTCAAACATGGTAAAATTTTCATATAGTTTCTCCTTAGAGTATTCAACACAATCTTCAAGTGGTCTTCATGATTTTCCTTTATATTAGAATAATTTGGAATATATTATATATATAATATAAAAATAATAATCAAGTTAATGTCTAAACACTATATTCATTAAATCCATAAGATTCTTGGGGAATTAGTAAGATCAAATGGAATATTTATTTATTCATAGTTTCCGTACATATTAAGGAATGTGGTCCTGGGTATAACCTCCTTATTGACTATTAATTGAATGTATATATAATAAATATAAAACTTAAAAATGTATTGTACTCCATGAATTTCTTCAAACAAGTCATCAGTATAGGTTAAATGATAATTTTTATTGATAATGACCCTGTTATGTTTTTTATAATCAATTCAGAGTCACATTGATCCATATTTATTTTTTAAAAACAAAAAAGCTCCACCCCAAGGTGATGCAATTGACTGAATGAATCCATTTTTAAAATTCAATAGGATTTTCTTCTTCAATTCCCGAAACTCAAACAAGGATATTCTATATGGAGTCTTAGAAATAGGTGTTACACCAAGTATGAGTTATTTTGAAAACTTGGCATCATTATTCCATGGAAAAACAAACACTCTTTCTGAATGACATCAATAAAATCCATCAAAATAGAATTATATTGGATAGGGATTTTCTCCCCAAACATATACGATAAACATCCATTTTGTATATGAATCATGAGATGTAGGATGGATTTAATTTCTATCAGGTGATTATTTTTATCATCACACTGATAAATGACCATAAAATGGTTTGGAATATTAAAAGTAAGTTTCATTCCTTTGAAATTGATTAGTGATTTATTTAATGTAATCCAATCCATTCCAAAAATTACATAAAATTCAACTAGAGGAGGAATATTTTTTTAAAAAAACAAATCCCCACAAACATCAAATGGAGAAGAATTATATACCTGGGATGTGATTATTAAATCATTGGAGGTTTTTACTGCCGACTCAATGTATAATTTTTTTGATGGTACTATGGTACCCTTAGATATAAAATAGTGGGTAGATTAAATGTCAAATAAATAATTATCTATTTTTAGTGGATGGAATGTGTACCTTTCACCATTTCATTATTTTACACCTCTTCAAAAAAAAACAATCAAATGAGATTTACTTATATATCTAGGTTTTATAGGTTATTGAAATCCATCATCACCATTAACTTTGTATTTGGGAACTAGTACCAAAAAATTACATACTCTTTACATTAGAAATACTAGTGTGGGTGGTGCATTTTATAGAGGTTTATTTATATTCAGAATATTAACTAACATATCCTTATCACTTAAAAATTCAACTTCTTAATGACCTTAGTTTTAGAACATGAAACATTTACCTTTTCACTTAATATATTTTCTCCCATGTTTCCTTCAACACTTCGAGCATAAAGGATGGATAATCTTCATCTCTCTAGGTTTTATATAATTTCGATTGAATTACAATTTTATTTTCCTTTCAAAACAATGAGATTGATGGGTAATTGCAAACTAAAAATCTACCTTAATAACATATATAACGATTTATTTATATCTATTGAAGTCACTTATGGATAACTCCTTTTAGAGACATTGTTTTATGCCTATAAAGAATTGGTAAAACATTATTATAGTGTAAATGATAATACCCGGATCATACATCACAAGTCTTGTTAAATTTTCCTCACAAGTATCCAAATATTCATCATAATTTTTCTTTATCTCAATAATTTATTTCTCTATTTTATTATGAATAATACAAGTAATGTAATTATTCAAAAATAATATTTAAATTCATGCCACTCAATTTATTCAATTTCATATTAATTACTCATTATCTTGATAAGATTTCACCACAAATTTGATTTTCCTTCCAAATGATATGTATGCAGAATTACTTCATGATGATTTGAACACTATATAATAGAAAATGTATTTTTAATGGTAATGATCCATAGCTTAGTGAATATTGGATAATAATACCCACTAAAAGAAGGTGCCAATTTCATCATGAAGGATTCAATAGAATATTTCCCTCCTAACCTCATATCAAAGCTCATCATTCATAACGTGAGATTTTTTTGAGCATATAAATGAGATTTTTAATTATAGATACCATAGAATTCATTTGGTCATGAGGATAATTATTTAATTGTATATTTTATTCCACATTAAAATGATTATTTAGGTTCTATCCATTAAATAAAATAAAAAATAAAAGTGTAGTAAATAATAATCATTATTGGAAACAACATCATAATGAAAAATAATATATAGGATGTATTAATCATGAGGAATTATTCTATCACACCTTAGGTTTAATCCATTTCATTCATGATCACTACAAAAACACTAACATTTTATCCTATATTTAGACCCATCAAAATAGTTTTTAATAATGTTTTCTCATCATAGTTTCAAATGGTTAACTAGAACTTACTCTGATTCCAAATATTGTGTACCATACTTTACATAAATAGATATTATATCTAAATAAATTAATATTATTTACATGAAATAAAAATCCATTCTAGAATCTTATAGGTCTATTATCATTTTAAAATTGGAATCATACACAACTGTTTCCTAATAGTTCTATATCATCTCCCACATAGATCTTCATAACAAGAACCATTATTAGACATATAATACTTAACACCGTTCTTTATGTCCAAATAAAATGAAACCAACGTTAAGGGTGATATCATATTCTAGTTAAGGGTAAAGAAGGGAGATATCAATGATCACATTAGCATTCCATGAGAATAAGGGTATAAGATAATGTGATTATCATTTGATATCCATACCATGTATATCATATATCACAATATTGATTCATTATAAAAATCTTGTAAATTTTTATGACTTAATTCAGAAAGGAATCAAATTAGATTATCCTTGATAACATAACATTGGCATATGACATCAAATTGTGTCACACAAATAAGAATATACAATATTTTCATTATTAGGAAAGGTATAATTACAAGGACATAACAATAAAATGGGATCATTCCCCAAACTATCTAAGTTTTAAATGGTCACTCCCAGTACTACATAGAAGATAGAGTCCCCTACTAAATTGGGTTCACTCCCCATTCCAGTCCATTTTTATCTAATGAGAAAACTATGTCTACCAAATAAATTTGTGTTATATATTGGAACTACCTATTATATAATGAAAATCATATATATGTGTTATTAAATATCATAAATCATTCATCATATCAAAAACCATGAAAAGAAATAATTTTTATAATTATTTCATCATAATATAACTCAAGGAAAAGAAATGGGTTTCAAAAACATTTAATTATTTCAACATAGAATAACCAGTGGAAACAAATAGGTATCCTAAAATTATTTTCATCATAAATATAAACCTTCTAGAGAAAGAATAAGGATAATAAAATTGTATCATATGCCTTGTGAATCACAAGTGAAATCATGTGTTGTAATCTATTATGAACTGGAATTCCATTAAAATACCATTAAAACATTCTTGAAGTAAATAATATTTCCATTTAGAAATCACTAATTTAAAAAAAACTGAAAAATTATATAATGGAATAAATTTTCATTGAAAATTAATTTTTACACATGAAAATGAATATTGAATGTAAACATAATTCATTATGGAATGAAAATCCATTATATCCAAATATTTTAAAAAACAAGCCTTCCATATTTTTGTTGCAAAAGTCAAAAAGTACCTTGTTTAAAAAAAATATTCCTTTAAAAAGAATTTGTAAAAATTTATAAATGGATAAAAATTGGTTTTAAAAAATTTATATAGTAAAAAAAATATATAAAAAATATATATAAAACATGGATATTAAAGAAAAAGGTGTTTCGATCGAAGAGAGAAATGATGTTTATTTTCCTTAAAAATATATTTATAGTATCTTTATTTAATAAGGTCATGAAAATGAAAATAAATAAATTATATTCAATAAATAAAAATATAATAATAATAATAATGAGATTCTTGAGATTTATATCAAAATATTTTATCATTAGAAACATAATCACAACAAATCATGATAAACAATGTTATTGTAACATAAAACCACTTACCAGGAGTTTTCCATGGTTTTAAATTTCTCTAACCTCTAGAATAAAATATTTAACTTTTATATAATTATACAAAAAATTTCATTTTAAAACATATAATATTATATATAATCCATTTTTAGCATTTCAACCCCCTCCCATTTTTATAAAAAAATCCTTATTAAAATAGTTATTTTGAGGTGTGAACTAATTTTCTTGTCATGTGAATTTCATCCCTGTAGCTCCATTACTAATAAAATTATCATGGTTATATAATTTAAATAATATTAATCATGATATAAATATAATATATATTCATTATATACATATTTATAGACGTCCATAAAAGTTATTTATTGAAAATTTTAATACACCATTTTGGGAGACGATATGTGGATGTAAAGAAAGAATAGTAAATTTTAATTAAAATTTATATTATCATTATTTTATAATATATATAATATATATAATATAATTCAATAAAATTATTCATAATTTCAATCCAATTTAAATATAATGGAAAAACTAATCAATAATTATATGGAAGTGATAGTCTGCACGTTAACACGGACGTTGTTATCATTTCCCAAAGGATTATATGGTAAGTAGGTAGATGTAATATTATAATTAAATAAGTTTAATTATGTAATAAATATCATATATAGAAATTAAACCCATCATATTACACATAAATAAAATATGGTATTGAGTAATTGAATTTTATCGCTACGTGTAGATAATAAGTTTATGTACACACGAGTAATGATTTTACTTCTCATTTTATGGGAAGGAGGGTGTACAATGGTTTTTAAATTATCATAATAAAATTTATGAATATTGATGATAATAAGTTTATTTATTTTTTATATTTAACATTGATTTAGATAAGGTAAATAATAATTGAAATGAATGTGACCTGATAAGGGGATTTACCTATTCTTTAAAACAACTTCTTTTGATCTCCTCTAAAAGGATATAGAGCTAGGATTTTAGGGAAAAAATAAAATATTAATTTTTTATTGGAAAATTTAGAGGATACATCTATAGATTCTAGTCAATATTTAAGGATCCAATTGGTGTAAATAAACGAGGGAGGAGTATCCCTTTTATAATTGAAAGAGGAACATTTAGAATTTCACAAAATATGAAATTATAATAAATTCATTGTCTAGAAAAATGACTCAAAATGGATAGAGATTAAAATATAAGGCTATATAGTGTTGAAATACCATAAACTAGGGAACTGTAGACATGTTTTTTGTGTCATTTTAACTTTATAATGTTGATTAACCCGTAGTTAATTAATTTTACATTTAACTATAGTAACAACTTTTTCAATATTTATGTTTAATTAATTGTATGTTTAACTATATTTGATTTTTTCTATCTTATCATCCATAAATTTATCTCTCATTTTATTTCTCATCTATGTAATGGAATTTTTGATGGATTTGGTCAATTTTGGTGGAGGTATCCTATGTCTTTATTATCCCTTACCATTTCTGTCCAACCCATCATGCTTGAATCCATTTTAGTTGGACTCGATATGGGATTTGAGTAAACATGGGATGATGATAGATGGGGTGCTAGCAGTAGTAAAATTTTGTGTACTTCATCAGTGATGTATTACTCTTTTCTTATATTGGGGCCTTTTTTTTACAGGTTCTGTGATTCTTCCTAGTGATGCGTTCTTTTGTTCATTTGGTTTTTTCTCACATTTTTTTTCTTGGTTGATCTTTGCTATGGATTAGTGTTTGTACTGGCAATGTTTTTTTTGGGTTTCTCTTTATTCTGAGGGGTATTGATTTTTGATGATGGTTAATCAAATTTTCTATTGATGGTTTGATGTATTGATGGTTGATTTTGATATTTATCTCCCTTCAATGATGATGATGTGGTTTCAAGTGTGATCTTATAGTGAGACCTCCATCTGCCCAACACTGAACTGACTTCCTAGTTCAACACTCTCTTCCCAGTCAGTCTAGTGTGGTGGTCTCCAAGGAGGTTTTGGGATGTGTGGTTTGGGTGGCTTAGGGTATTAGGGAGGGTGACCAAATTTATACATTTTCTCATTGATATAGGTCCTGAAATATTATGGTGTTATTTTTTTGGTACATTTCCACTAAGAATTATGTTGTTTTTTAGCAGTAATGACTGTGTTATTAATGATGACGATGATGGTTTCTAGTTGGTGTCTCCCACATGCATACTCATTCCATCTGTTATGGTTTTCTAAAGTTATGGTGGGTCAAAGGTTGGCCTTTTTCCTCAGTGGTGGTACTGGTTGTGGTATTTTTCTTTATTTTAAATGGTTCTGGATGATATTGATGTTAGAAATGAGGAAATGATTTGTTAGATTCATTGAAATAGGTGTATTGTAGCACTCTCGTAGTCCGAGGTGGTTTTTGATGTTGGGATCAAGGTCAATTTAAATTTTGAATATATTGAATTGGTTGATGTTTATTTTTGGTGTTTAATTTTTTTTATCATTGATTGTACTTTTCTAACTAAACATAAAGTGGTTTATAGAAAATAAAATAAACAGATTGATTGTGAATATAATTAATGCGAAAAAGGTAATAGATATGAATATGTTTTTTAAATAAGTTATTAAGATGGTTATGTTTTTTATTGAAGGTTGAAGTGATTACGTGGATGTTTAGAGCTGTGTTATGGTTTCCATATTTCAATTTTATTTTTATGAGACATGTGTCGAAATCACCACTTTTTATTTGATTATTTTTCGTTTATAAGCTTGTTGGAAACATGATTTTTCAAATATGGAATCTGATGGTATATTGTGTTTTTTCAATCCCAACTAGTTAGAAAAAGGTGGTTTCAATCCTTGAGAGGGTTTTGTAAAGAATTTGGATGACTAGATGACTTTTTTAAATTGAGTTGTTTACCTTTGATTACCAAATTTTAGGGTGTGAATATTTAGAGGAAGAGTATATTTTATTCTACAAAAAGTAATATTTTTTGTGAATGCGATGTTATAGATGTTTAAAATAATAGATTTAATGGAATAACGTTCACAAAATCAATCCTATATCTAGATTATTGAGTGTTTTCATGAAAGTAGTCTTTTATTAACACACATCATATTTGGTGTTTCACATGAAAAGAATATCCATAGGTGACATGTTTTGTGGGAGTGATAATAGAAGGGTTATTTTTCTAATAAATTTTATAGCAACTAAATATTTATATAACATTGTTTTGTAGGAGGACTAATCACTATAATTTTATGAAAGATTCACAAAAATATTTTTCCTACATTAAATATAATCTTTACATGAACTATTGTTTCTTGAAATTTATAGTTGATAACAAAGAAAGGAAAATGGATTTCATTAATGGAAGGTTTGTGAATGTTTGAAGAGATATGAAAACTAAAATTTTCAAAACCAATTCCATGAAAATACTTTCTCAAACTATTTTTTAATTCAGTAATGATTGTGGAATGAATTGAAGAATCATATTCAGATCATCATGATGAAAAAAATAATCAACATATACAACTATATAAAATAATTGTTCTAGTTGATATGCTAATAAAAACATTAGATAATGTAGTGAAGAAGTGGGATTTGATGAATTTTATCCAATGGTTCTAGTGAACACTTCCGAAATTCATGTAATGACAATGAGCTTGGAATTGGGTGAGCATGATGAATCAACTATAATCAACCAAATCTAGCGAGTCATAATGGATTCTAGTATGACCGAAACACTATTAGATTATTCTTATAGGACTATCCATTAGAGATGAAGCATGTAAAATCATTATATTATATTACTATTTCAGAATGTGTGTTTTTGGTGATCGAACAATTACATTAAATAGGTTGAATGAATTATTACCATTTGGGGACAAGATATGTTCAATTCAAAGAACAATTTGGAACCCTGATTCACCCTCCCCCTCAGGGTGTTCTAGGGTCTAACAAGTGATATCAACTGGTTTTTGTAGGTATTAAATATGTGTCCATGCCTTTTTTCATGGAAAATTTATTAAATGATAGCGGAATACCACTATTTGATGGAATAAACATTCACATTTTGAATAATAGAATGATATATCATTTTCTATCTCTTTGTATGGAGGTTCTTTTCACCACAGTCCATGGGATTTGGGTTAGTGATGCGATATGATGGTTTATGAATAAATATGATATTAAAATGATATATTTTAATTCAAAATCGCAAAATTTCATTACTCGGGCTCTATGAGATCGAAACTATTTAATGGTGATGATTCACACAATTGAAAAGGACTTAGAGGAGAAACTATAAAATATGTACTATTTCAATAAGAACATTAAGGAGGAGAAGCTCTATATTCTACCTAATAAGTTTAATGATATAAAAATGCATCTTGAGGAAAAAATAGATAGTTTATTAAATCCAATTAATAAATTTGTTTTAGATATTAATGTTCTTGGTGAAGAAATTAAGGATTTTGAAATTATAAATAAATCCTTCAGAATTGTACCACCTTTGTAGAATCTAAAAAATTTAATTGTTGAGGAAAGGGATATGTCTCTACATTCTCATCATTATATTATATTTACACTCATGACCTAAGAAATTAGGGATAACCTAAATGAATCACTATTTTTATAATTTAAAAATATAAAATTCAAATCCATTTATAACATGAAATTTCCAAAGGATGTGATGGTATAAAAGATATTGATAAAGAATATAATTCCCTTGTTGCTAAAAAATTAAATAGAGGAAAATATAGATTTGATTAAAGGATTTCTTTGTCATTTTATCTATGTGGTAAAGTTGGAAACGTTGTTAAAAGGTTTCTAGGAAATGTTTATGATGAAGAATGTGAAGGGGAAATTTTTCCATGGCATCAGTGGAGGTTCTCGTAAAAAGGATAATTCAAATTAAGACCGGAATTATAGAGGGATATATTTTTTTTGGAAAATAATAACATGATGATATAGAATTTTTGGAGGAGGTATAAAAAAGTGTATGTCTAATATTTATGATTACATAATGGATATAATTAAAAATAAATAACTAAAAATGTTGAATAAAATCATCCAAATGGTATTGTTGATCTCAATGTAGAACTTTAGTTTACTTTTTAAGAGTATTACATTCTAATAAATAAAAATTTAATAATTTTAGATTATTTTAAAGAATAATTGTAGTTTTTTTATTAATATGAATCATATTAAGATATACTATAATGATAATAAAAAAATAATTTGAAAAATCAAGAAATATCAGGAGTGGTTGTGGAGTTTAAACTAAGGATTTAAGGAATGAAAAGGTTACCAGTGACTATACATTGATTTTTGAGGAGAAATAAAATATCTTTTTAGATCATGAATAAAAATAAAATAAAATTATTAGAATTCTATAATATAAAAAAATAAGGGGAATGAGATAAGAATCTGAAATTTAGAAGTTTCTCAAATAAAAGATCAATTGGATGGAGTAAAAAATGGCTATAAATAGGTATAAAATGATTTGAACTATCAATGAAAACATTTTATTAGAAAATTTTCAATTGGATGTGATACTATAAAATCAATGGTTGGAAATTGAATTTTCCAAAAAAAAGGTATGTCAAAATTTAGTTAGATATATGTCAATAAAAGGAAACTAGAGTTATAAAAATCATAGCATCAAAACAATCAAATTATAGAGTTAGAAATAATCCTCAATTATCAGGAGATAATATCCAACAAAATATATATATTTATGTTAGATAAATGTAATGGAATGAAAGTGAGAAGATATTTTATATTATGAAATTTCTATTTTGTGGATTTTCAGGCAATACCATTTCATACTATGAATAGTAAATGATCTATATAAATGGAGAATATATAGGTAGTCAATAAAGGAAAATGATGTCATAACCATAATTATATATAAGAAAATATTTATAGGGGTATTTTTTTTAATTTTTCTACTGTAGTTATAAAGATAATAATTAAAAGATAGAAGAAGTGGAAATAGTAACTACAGAGCACAAATAAAATTGTTATACATAAGCCTTTTGAAAAAATGTACTCTCATATAGAATAAAAAGAAGAGTATGATTTAACAAGAAACCATGTTAAGAAATTAATAATATCATCATATATATATACTGAACTAGGTATCTCATTGTAAAAAATAAATTGATTTTCAAATCAATCCTTATAGAGATCTCACTCAAAGATAAAAAATATTCGAACATGAATTATTGACCGTGGATACTCATACCTCATGATATGAAAAGATAATTTTTTTAAAATGTTGTGGAAAGTTTTGATATAATTTTATAATCTACAAAATTTGGTTCCTCAAAGAGAAAATATCTTTGAAATTTTCAATTGGCGGGTGATGAGATAAAGAAAACCAAAGTACTCTATATTGTCGTTCTTTGTCACAAACTCATAAGTATGAGTCAACATTATGAATTAGTAATTGGGGTGAATTTTTATAAAAAATGATTCACAGTCCATGGTTAATTGGTAAATTTACTCAATAAATTATAAATAATGAATGGTAATTTATACCAAGTAGATTGCAAAGAAAAAACATGATTATTAACAACTAAAAATGGTAAAAACATGTGGCATCAGAGGTTAGGTCACATTAATCAATAGATCATGGAATACTAATGTAATATAATGTCTATAAATGATATTTCCAATATGAAGTGTGATCATAAAAGTACATGTAATAATTTAATATGCAAGAAAGTGGTCTGAAATCCTTATCAAATGAGAAATAATAGTTTATAAAATCTACATGATCAAGTCCAAAATGATGTGTATGGTTGATAGAACGATATGCATCGTTAATTCTATAAGGTTTATCAAATTTAGAAATTTAAAAACACAAAACATGAGAAGAACTAAACAATATGGTAGTATAATAATTTCAATTCTGAGGTCGAAAACAATAATATAGGTTTGTAGAAAATATTAATTAAATAATTTAATCCTAATATATTTAATATTCAAAATATAGACTAATTAATTTGAAGAAGATATGGTGATTGATTTGGATTTAAGGAAAATTCAAAAAAAAATCTCGGTAATTTCAAACTAGTTTCATGATTCATATAGGGTATAAAATAAATAAATAGTAGTAATATGTTGTCATTACTATGTTAGTTGAATCCAATGGTCATGGTAGACAACCCCCCAAATAAAAAATGTTCCCTTTCAATAATGTCCATGTTACTTCAGGTATTTGTTGACCAGGTAACTCAGAAACATTTTAAAACATTGTTGAAAATTCACCCAATTTTCATTGTGGAAATATTCATATATCTAAATGTCTTAAAAGAATCACTACCTCACTGATAACACAATGGTTATGAATGATAGGGTTAATAAAATATTTTGAGAAATCATGGTTTCATAAAAAGAACAAAAATGAATTGCATTAATGAAAAAAACCATAATACAATCGAACCCTGTTGTTATATATGATTCACAAAAGATCTACCCATAATGTTAATAGAAAGGGGGTAAGAAATTAAAAATCATATTCTACTCATCACAACAGTGGTAGTACTTGATCTTAGTGGTGTAAGATCCTAATGAATGCTTTAAGTGGACCATTGAACTATTTTGATATGCCTATATGGTGCTTAGGTAGGTCCCCCATTGTATATTGGGTCAAAAATCAATGATATGGTGAATTAGGATAGTTTAATCCCATACCAAAAATTATACAATGTGTAAGTGGAATGCACGATGTGTAATCCTTATGTCATCAGATCATGAAATTTTATGGTGTATTTCGTTCAAATATTTTTCATCAATGAAAGTCACATTGTGTGAATGAAATACACGATGTGTAAATTTTTCTCCTAGTGTGCAATAGTTTCTTAAATTGTCTAAGAAGATCTACTTTACTTGATGAAGTTCCGATGTTTAAATTATTTACACATTGTGTAATTCCTCTTCTATAGTTTTTCTATCATCAAACATCCTCAAATATATAATTTCACACTACTTTTCTTCACTCACAGTGTAAAGTTCCTTTTAACACCCATTTTCTGCCCTTTTTATTATTCTTTCAAAAATTTATTATTTCCCCAAAAATATCATAAAACAATTCAATACGTTCCAAAATTTTCAATATTAATATATTAATTAACAAATCAATACATTAAAATTCCATAAAATATATGCATGAAATAATATTATCATCGGTCTTGTGAATGTGGCGGGATCACATAGAGAGAGCCAATTCCATATTATAATTATTATTTATAGTATAATTTCATGTGTGATATTTATTCATAGTAAATGAGAGGTGACTGGCCACATTAAGATATACCTTAGAAGATTTGAGAATGAAACTAGAAAGAGAATCAAAATAACATGATCATATGATGGAATAGAACACACATCCATTGAATTTAAAAATTACCTTGAAAAACATGGAATCCACCATGAAGCATCAATAGTGAGAACAACTAAAAAATGGGTTCATTGAAAGAATAAAATGATATGTGAAAATATGTACAAAATTTTTTTGATTGATAGTTTTATTTCTTGTCACTATTGAGAAGAGGCTGTTTAAGTTGTGGTGTACACTCAATACTAGATCGGGTTTATTCCAAGATAGGAAATGACACCACATAAAATATATCCTAGAACTAATCCCTAAATAACTATATTTTGAGTTTTTTAATTAATTACTTCATCCAAAACAAAAATTAAATTATTTCATGTACTATGATGCTATAGGTTAAGGAATATTACTTGGATACTCATTAAGGATTAAATCCTATAAATGAAACAATAATAGTTTGAGAATTTATATTGAGAATAATGATTTCAATAAAACTGAGGATAAAATTATAAAGAATACTAGGATATCATTGGTTTATGTGGTTGAATATGTAGAATAATTTTAAAAGTAAACAGGTTCAAATAGAGAAGGTTTGTAAGGCTCTATTAACATTTAGGATTCTCCAAATGATTATAATTCAGTTGTGGAATCAGAGGAGGAAACCATTTAAAAAACTCAAAGAGAACCTCATAGGAGAAGTAGAGATCATAAGATTATCCATCAAACATTATTGGGGAATTTTTCATCACCTATAATGATAAGAATAAAAAATAGTGAAAAAATATACTATCTTATCAATAGTGGAACTATACTTGTTTAAATTAAAAGAAATTGATGAATTATGGGTGAGTCAATGATTGAGGAACTAGGTAATATTGGAAAAATGATCTTCTTAGCATGTTAAGAGGCCATAATATCAAAACATTGTGCGAGCAATGTGGATATTAAATAAAAAATTCAATATGAAAGGAAATATGATTATAAAAAAGGCTATCATAGTTTATAAAAGATTTGCACATATTGAGGGAATTGATATTAATTTTTTTTGATCCAGTACCTTCAAAAGAGTCAGTCGGTACCTTTTTAGACATAACATTTAAAATAGGGTATAAATATTATTATATGTTTGTCAAAATAGAATTATAAAACGATGTTCTTGAAAAAGAAGTTTATAGTGAACACATAGCAGTATTTCTAATTATAAATAACGAAACAAAGGTATGCAGATTGTAATAATATCAAAATTATATAAATAAGGAACTATGGGAATTGTATGATTGAATATATACTTATTTAATGAAAATTTAATTGAAAATGGAGGGTTTTGACTATAATATATATGTTAATGCATCCAAGAAATACGAGTTCATGGAACTTGTGTATGTGGATGATATCTTATTTAGTAGAAAAAAACACGATTCAATACTATAATTTTATAATCTCACAAAATTGAAATAAAAAATTTGAATTGTTGTTAAACTAATATACCTTTTAGGTATTTGGGTGTTCCAAAATATGTAATACACTTTCATTTATAAAGAAACGTATTATAGAGAACTATAGAATAACTTCATCAAGAATTAGTCAAAATTAATATCGACTCTAATTTGTATTGGAAAACAAGGAAGAATGGGGATGTTGAATTTATGGATCCCTCTTTATATAAGAATATATTAAGAATATTTTTGTAGTTGACAAAACTAGAGAAATATAATTTTATTCATATATGTTTAGTGGTTTAATTATAGAGTAATCTGAAGGAATAACATTTCATAGGTGTTAAATGAATCATGAGGAATATTCATGGTACTCACAATTTTTTTTATTCATTGAATCAAGAAAGGGTAAAAAATTATTATATTTTTATAATGTTTTTTGGGATGGTAATATGGTGGATCAAAATTCATCAGTTGATAGTTCCTTTTTAATAAGTAAAACAATTTTGGATGGTAGACAAATAAATAGAACATAATTCCCTTTGTATGGAGGAATTAGAGTATATATCTACGTAAAAGGAACTCACTTTGCAATTTTGGATGAATAAATAGTAGTCTCATATTTTATTTTTGGTATAAAAAGATGATGGTGATATTCTGTGATAATTATAGTGTGATCAAACTCTTGAAAAAAAATGATCAAAACTCTCATACAAAACATATACGGATCCTATATCACTTCATAAAATAATAATTGGAATTGAAAATGATTAAAAAGGATGAAGCTGGGACTAATGATCCAGTGGTACATATCATGACTTATAAATTTACAATACCAAAATTTGAGAAACCTCGATTGAAACTTAGTGTTCAGACATATCCCCTTGTTCGAGGAGTATTGTATTTTTTCCAATATCAGTGATTTTAAATAATTATAACTATATGCACATGTGGTATAGATTTTAGGGGGATATATTATTTAAGGTGTGTTTTGAGAGATAAAAGAAAAGATTCTATTTATTTGGGTTTATTTACAAAGAGGGAGAAAGTTTGGAGAAATTTTATGGAATTTATTGTGGAATACAATTATATCTTGAACACTTGTTTTCTACACTGAGCATTACACATGTGGACCTAGAGTGATAGATGAGTTTTTTTCTTAATAAATGATTTTTAGAGGTTTATGTGTTTCTGAATTTTAATTTAGATTAACAATAAACCTAAAGGGGGATAGTTTTTAAAAAAGGAATAATTTTTGTGAAATTGAAAATGTTCCATGAACGTAAAGTGGTTTAAAGATAGTGGTGTTTTGTGAACACGCTATAGATTTAGTGTTTCATGTGAAACGTGTATCTATATGTGATTTGTTTTAAGGGAAGGATAGATTTTTGTAAAAGGGTGGATTTTTCTTACAAATAGTCCCTGAATCTCCATTTCAAGTATTGATATTTTGGAGTAGGACTAATTATAATGATTTTGAAAAAGTATTATATGGATAAAATTGAAATGAAAAATAAGAACATTATGTGAACAAAATATTTTCAGGAATTATTATTAAAAACCAAGTAGTGCCAAGATATATAAAAATATTGGGTTCAAAAAAGAAGAATCCTACATGAAAATCAAAAAATTATTGAAAAAGGATGTTTCATGAAAATATTTTCATGAACTATGTTTCACTTAAAAACTGTTATTATCATATTTGAACCGTCTTGATTAGAATCATCATGAATATGTTCCAAAATATAAAAGAATCATTCAAGTTGAAAAACCGAGGAAGACATCACCCAAAGCAATGAGAAAGTAGGAGTTTAAATAAGTATTCTAATAAAAGTAATTTGAATTCCCAAGATTCTTTTATAGTCAATGATACTGACATGGAGTGACCATGAATGAACAATTGTAACCCACAAAATAATGTTCAACTTATTGGATTATGGTACGATCGACACACTATTATCATATAATTTATATTCAATCCCTTAGTAGTTAACAAATAATATCAATGTTTGGTGTTTCTATTTTAGTGTATGTGTATTGGGGGAGTGCACAACTCCATTTGGAAGGTTTAATGAGTTCATACTAAGACGGTAACAAGATCTGTTCAATTCAATGAAAAAGGTGTCACATGGATTTACCCCTCCCCTATCAGGGTACTATAATTCCCTATGTAATTTTATCGTACATTTCATTAAATTATATAGATTTACAAATCTATCTCATATAGTCACTTTCAAGGGCATTCAATTCAAAAGACAATAAATATTTAAGGGATTTTATCTCAATTCCCATTCATTGAGTAATCAATTCATAATATACACATATTTTTCATTTATAAGGTGAAATTAATACCCCATTGAATTATATTATTATTATTAGTGTATATTTGATGGTATTTACTAGTCTTTTCTTTAATTCCTCTGAATTCATTTTATTCAATTAATACCAAATTCATAAGCAGTTTTTATCTCAATTTTATTACTTTGATTCATATATCATATTAAATGCTTATTTTACATTGTGTGGTGTATATACTAACCAATGGAGTTTTTTATAAAAACCTTAATTCATTTAAATTTATTTATAAATACATCATATGTTTTATCATTCTTAGGATATAGATTTAAAATATTCCCAGGTTTTAATATTTTATTATAACTCTATTTCTTTTTATTAATTTATATGATATTTCCTAAATTCCATTCAACTATGTTTAGATTAATTTATCCTATGATTGTATCCAATTGTATTTACACTCTATTTTCAGTGCATTTACAATTTTTTCCCATGAACTAACATCTATAGTATTTTTAATTGAAATATTATGATATTAAAAAGGTGTTTTATTAACTCAAAACCCTTTTTTCTGAGTCATAATGTTTTTACTAAACATATTTCTTCTTATATTCTTATATTGATATAATTTCATTAAATGTAATTCATTATTTATTTCTAGGGAATTTATATTTTACAAAAAATCTTATTTAATGGATTTATTTTATAATTTAAGAAAATATTCCGTTTAATAATACATCATACCCACTCCAATAATATACTTCTCTTACATATCCATATTATTTATTTCCAATTTTTTTCATCAGTTTTTTTGAAACTGAATTATGTATTACCTCATGTAAACTAATTATTTATCTCTACACCTTTTCAAAAGAATGTTTTATTATCCATTTTATGTTGTGGGTTTTAATAAATGTATTTTAAAATAACAAAACTAATTTTCCATTCAGATTTGTATAATTTGTATTTAACTCCTTATTTCTAAAATAAAACATTTATGTATCATTCAGGACTCCATTATTGATAGTTTTTAGGTCATGTTAAATTTTTTTAATGTTACCTTGTAGAAAATGATGCTTGAAATTTGGTTATAACTTTATCTCTTTATGAAAAAATTAAGAAACGTTTTCTAAAAAATATTTTCATTGTTTTGTATTTATTTTCCACATTATATCTAAAATATTATTTATATTTTAGTGTTACGTTTCATGTATAACCTTTTAAATTCTCTTATGAATTTATTGTTCATACCAAAACTTGTTCATATTGGTTATGTCCTATATCCCTCTGGATCCCTTAATTGAATTTTTTTCTCTTTAATGTCGATATTATTTAATATTTTTGTTGTATTTTATATAATTTACATTATTGAATTAACTATAAATCCAGTTATCTATAAATATTTAATAACATAAAATTTTATTGGTGATTACCAAATAAACATTACATTTATTGACTGGTCAATTACTGAAAATCTATATACCAATTATTTCAATACAGATAATTATTGATTACTAGAGAAAGTTGATTCTGTATTGCACATTAATTCCTTTTATATGGTTAATGGATTGGAAATAATTAGCGATTGGTGGGGATGGTAATTATATATCACCTTGATGCATGGATAAGTCTCATTAGACAAACCAGTTTTGGTATCTAGTGTATGTTTTTCTATTTATTTACAATATCTGGGAATGAGGCCTTAATGATTTGAATTATTTGTAATGTCATGGAATGGGACCATGATGGAAGATTAGAATTTTCTGCATTATTATTTGCACCACTAATATATTAGTTATAAATATCCATATACTAGAAATAGTCTACATTAATGTGAAACTGAATGGTGTATAAAATTTTATAAAATATGGTAAGATAAAGTATTACAGATTTCAATGAACAAAAATTTCTTAATTGAATCTGACATGGACCAATTATAGTTACATCCTCTTAACCTAACACCCAAATTGACTAATGAGGTAGTAATTATATTACCCTATCAATAGATATGAGATAAATGAAATTTTATTTTCCTATAATAATTCATCCAATCATCCTAGGATAGTGTGAGGCACTAGGAAGAAGAGGAAATGATCAACATGATAAATGGTACATGAAGGAGGAATCAAACTCAATACATAGGATTATTAATATCTGCATGATTATTTATTATCTTGTTATTGATATATATTTCTCTCAAATATTATTTATTATAAAATTAGATTATATACTTATTCCAATAATATTATTCAGATCCTGTTTATTCTGTAATAGATTATACTATATGCTACCCCTTACTGTGATTTTGAGACCACCCTTTTTAATTTTTTTCTTACCCCATTATAAGAAGAATAGTATTAAGTGTGATTTTTCAATATTGGTATCATTTGTTGATAATTTTGTGCATGATGTTGAGGAACTATTTTAAAAAAATAAACTCTTGAGTTAGGGGTGATAATTCTCATTTGATGAGAGAAAGGGGGCTTTTAGTTAAAATTTTTTATTACTCTCTAAAAATTTTAACCCAAAAGGTCATTGGTGTGTATGTGACTCAATATTTATTGTTGAAATTTTAAATATGAATAGTTATATTTGAGTTTCATTACTTGGTTTCAAAGTTAGAATGTAATGGGAATCAGTTTATTAGAACATTATCTGATAGTGTGGGTTTGGGGTTCCACATAAAAGGTCACACCTATTTTTTAGTTTTTAAAGAAAAAATTATTTACAATGAAATATTAAATACTAGAGGTTGGGATAATGTCTGTGCAAGAAATGGAATTTATTAGCACTATAGAAGAACTCTTAAAAGGGTCCCCCCTTATTACCTATCTTTTAGCACTGATAAAGGGGAACTTTTATCTGTGCTTTTCTAACATTGATAAATGGGATTTTTATTAGTGTTATATATAGAGTAATAAATGGAATTCTGTTGCAACGTGTTGTAAAAACAATAGAAAACTACAAAAGAAAAAAGAATATGGACAGTTCATAATTTAATCACAGTAGAAATTACAAAAAAAATACATGAAAAAACACTATATTATATAAATTTCAAATGTTGTTTTTTAAAATGACATTAAAAAGATAAATTTATCACAAGAATTAAAAAACATAAACGGTTTTATTGTCTTTTCCACCTAACCCCTATAAATAAAGACCAATAATGGTATTATTTTCCAAAGAAACCACCACAAATCAAGAAAAATAGTCCAACTATATATGAATTTTTTTTCAAGTAATACTATAGGGAAATAAATTGATAATAATAATGAAATAACATATTAATAAAATGTCATTTTTAAACTAAAAACACAAAATTTGAGTCATACTGGCCACATTTTCTATTATAATGATGTGTGACTAATTCATACACATAACATAATGATTTAGGAATTTTTTTAAAATAGTATAAAACAAAATGAATGGGTTTTATCATTTCTGAGTATGTGAGAAGTGTTTCTAACTAATGTGACATTTTTAAATTCAAAACACATATTTTGATCTATATCAAGAACACTAGGTATCTGATTGAGGTGTGGCTGATTCTTACATGTCAAAATTAGTTTATGGGTTTTTTAAGAACGTATTAAATCTATATGAATGAATTTTATCAGATTTGGGTATGTGATGCATGTTTTGTTCTAAAATGTCAATTTTAAATAAAAAGACAAACTTAGAGTCATACCAATCACACAATACTTTAGATTGAATTACAGTTGATTCCTATATATCACAAATAACATAAGTCTAGTTATCCTAATGTATAAACACATCGGAATTCAGTTTCATAGTTTTGAGTATATAACAGGACTTTGTTACTAAAATATCATATTATACTAAACACACACACTTTGAGTTATACCAGTCGCTTCATGTGATGGCTTGACCAGATACTAATTCCAACACATAAAAAATTTCTTCTGAATTATTTTCCCAAATTATGAAGAAAATACAACCATTTTGGATTCGTTTTTAGTGAGTGACACATGGTTTGAACTAAAATTTCAATTTTAAATTAATAACAGAAACGTTGAGGCATATCAGGCAGACAAGAAATTTGATTGAGGTGAGTGTAATTTATACACTTCCAAAATGAATTGTGGATAATTATCATAAATTATAATAACAATCAGAATTCATTTTCTTAGTTTGGAGTATGTTATGTGTGTTTTGAACTAAAATGTCAATTTCAAATAAAATATACAATCTCGAAGTCTGACTAATCACATCATGCATTGGACTGTCATGTGTTTTATTCATATAAATAAAAATAACTTAAGGATGGTTTTAGTAAACCATAAAAACAATATGAAGGTGTTTTCTAGTTTTTGAGTATGTTCTACTTATTTTTTACTAAAATGAAATTTTAAACTAAAAACACACACTTTGAGTCATACTAGTCACATCATTTGTGGGTTTGACCTGATATTAATTATATCATTTGAAAAATTCCTTGTGAATCATTTTACTAAAGAATCAATACATTATAGGAATGATTTCTTGGTTAATTGTGAGTTACAAATTGTTTGAACAAATATGTCAATTTTAAACTATAAATGAACACTTTAAGTCATACTGAGCACACTGTGTATCAGATTAAGGTGGATATGATTCATATATATTATAAATTAAATATTTATAATTTTTTAATGTATCATATTATTTGAATATTTTTTCTCGGTTTTGAGTATCTGATGTGTGTTTTATCCAATAATATAAATTTTAAATAAAAATACATACTTGGAGCCATATCAGTCACACTGTCCAAGGGATGGATGTGTATTTGATTCCTACATGTAAAAAATGAATTAATGATAATTTACTAAAGTATCAACACAATATGAATGTTTTTTTTGGTTTTTAGTATGTCAAATGACATTTTTACTAAAATGTCACATTAAACTAAAAACACCAACTTTGAGTCATACATGTCCCATAGTGTGTCAATAAGAAATGGGACTGATTTTTACCTGTCAAAAATGAATTATGAATCATTTTAATAATGTATAAAGACAATATAAGCATGTTTTTTGTATTTCCAGTGAGTTATACATGTTTTGAACAAAATTGTGACTTTAAACTCAAAACACATACTTTGAGTCATATCGAGAACACTATGTATCGTATTAAGGTGTGGATAATTCCTATAAAACCAGAATTATTTTTTTATTATTGTACTAAATTATCAAAAAAATTAAAATGAATTTTAATAGTTTTCATTATGTGATGTGTTTTTAAACTAAAATTTCATCTTTAAATAAAAACACACTTTGGGTCATTCCAGTCAGACTATGAATCAAATTTATGAGAGGTTCATTCCTAAACAAACTAAAACATTACATAAGGACAATTTTACTAAAGTATAAAAATAATTTAAGTGAATTTTCAAGGTTTTGATTATGTTATGGGCCCTTTTTTATTAAAATCTTTATTTAAATTAAAAACAAATACATTGAGACATAATGGTTACATAATATGTCAGTTTGATATGAAATATATTCCAACATGTCACAATTGACTTATGAATCATTTTTATAAGGCATCATGAAAATCTGAGAACACATTCTCATATTTAAGTGGGTGAAACATGTTTTGAACTAAAATGATAATTTTAAATCGATAACATATACTTTGAGTCATTCTATGTACACTATATATCAGATTGAGGCATGGTTGATTTATAAATCATAAAATATTTATAAATATTTTTCTAATGCATCAAAATAATATGGATTTTTTTCATGGTTTTTAGTATACGACACATGTTTTGAACTAAAATGTAAATTCTAAACACGAAACAAGCACTTTGAGTCATACCAGACAGATCGTGTATCGGATTTAGTTAAGGATGATTCCTAACTATCACAAGTATATTAAGGATAAATTTTTTTTAGTTTAAAGTCATTTTTAATAATTTATATTGTATTAGAGTTTGTGATGTGTGTTTTCAACTAAAATTAAATTTATAAACTAAAAACATTCACTCCAAGACCAAGAACGCTATGCATTAGATTGAGGTGTGGCTAATTATGGTGTGTCTGATACAAACACCATTCAAGAAAATATAAATGAAAAATATTTTCGGATCTAATATTTTTCCATTAAATTATTCAAAAATCCTATGGTATATTCATCCTTACAATAAACGTCATGTTTCAAGAATCATGTTGTTTCATGTTCCATCTGAAAGAAACATGTTCTCTATTTTTAGTATTGTTTTAGAGATTTGAAATCGGGCTATGAATTACCAAAATATCATCGATGAAAATATATATATATATCAGGTATATATGTTATGAAAATTAACATCAAAATAGTAGATTCAACGATGGAAAAATTAACTAAATAAGAAGCATGCATTCATCATTTCACGATGTCTATGTAAATTCATTACCAATTTCCATGTCACCATTATCTTAATTACAACATTGATATACAATATATCATGATCATGAGCAGCTTCAAACATGTTACTCTCTCTGTTATACTAGGTACAATGTGAATTAGACTAAGATGTAGTTGATTCTTACATGTTACAAATTAATTATGAATCTATTTCCTAAAGTTTCAAAATAATAGGAATTCAGTTTCTGAATTTTGAAATTTTATTGTGTGTTTTGAACTAAAATTTCAATTTTAACTAAAAACATAATCTGCAATTCATACTATGCATATTGTGTATCATAATGAACTGTGGTTGATTAATACACATCACACTATCTCTTTTTATTATTTAATTAATTCAATATTCGAGTTTATCTAACAATATTTTTGTTTAATTACCTATAATGTTTAATACTATGAAGATTACAAAGAAAAGATCATAGTTTTGATTTCACAATCCTTATTGAAAAATCAATTTCTTTATGATCTCTATGAAAACATAAAAAATAATTATTAGATAAAAATTATGAGGTAATTAACATAAAAAATGTATATTAAATTATGATAAAATTTACTAAATAAGTAGTATGAAGACAACCCTTCAGGATTTTGGTATACATTCAAACATTATGTATTCTTACCATTTATTTATAAACAAATCTATTTATCCTGATAAATATGAGGGATATCAATAGTTTATTTAGTACTAGATTAATATAAATAATTTATTAATAAGTAATTTAATTTTTTTATTTATACATGAAAATAACTCTTCTTAGATGTTAGTTTGTTGATGAAATGTGATATCTTTCATAAATATGGAAACATAATTACCACGATATTTTGCATTAGTTTTTTGGTCACTGTAGAAACATTGAAAAATAAGTAATTAGTTTTGATTTTTGTTTTTATTATGGAGTGTTATTTTATATACTTTAATACATATCATGTTTTCTAATTCTATAGGTTTTTGTGCTCATGGACTATCCTCATGCCATGATTTCGGTAATATTCAAACTCTTCCTTATCATAACATAGTTTTAATTAATATATAATATAAAATTTAAAACATAATGTTCATTTGTATTATGTTCCATGTAGTATATTCCATATTGATAATCCTCCTCATGTTTAGTCATTTTTTTCGGCATTCATACATTGAATATAGAAAATAAATAACTAGAGTATCCAAATTGATTGCATTGATTAATCAATGCTACCTAAAAATGAAAAAGGAATATGGTAATAATGGGATTAAAATACATATTATTACACATGTATAATGGGCATTAAGAAGTGTCTTCAATTTTTGAGTTTTATTTCAAACATTGGGGAAATTTTTCAATGATTACTTCATATTTATTTGGTTTCAATGAGAATAGCTGTGTAGAAGTATATAAGGAATAATGAGTCCAAATTTATATTCACAGGGTTTTATATTCAAATAGTATTAATATATACATAAAAAAAATTATTAATATTATTTATTCATAATTAACATAGTAGAAAAAATATTGTATAAAAAATCATGAAACACACCTCATATATACATTTACAACTGAGACTCATAAATATTAATGATTGATCATTTCATTTACATTCTCAATACCATTATAATCTATTATGGACACTCTATACATTTCTTCTTCAAAATAAATTATGGTCCTACCACCATTTTTTAACATTGAATCTTCATGAACCATTAATTTTAGTATATTCGTAATCCGAACATGTCGTATTAAGGTATTTTCTAAAGATATTTTTGATTGGCTGGTTGATCCTGTAGATCATTTTTATTTGACCTTTTTTTCACCCCTTTCCTTTGGTTATCTATAATAACATTCAATGATTCAAGAATTTTTTATTAATAGTTAATATTTTTTCATAAAAAAATTAATTAGAATGGAATATAACATTATTTATGTGTATTTTTACATGATCAAATGACCATGCTACAAAACATACAATATAAATCCTAGACTTATGTGTATACACATTATCAAGTGGAATAGGTAGCTTAGAACTCAAATCATGACCTACATGAATCCCCTCTCACACATGACCTATTGGAAGTTGTTTTTTTAGAATATATCCTTAGATGTTGTAAATGGAACCCCCTTACAACAAGGTTATGGTGGGTGTTGATAGATATAAAACCAAATTATTTTCAACCAATAGAATATCTATATATGAAATGTATCAGTTTCATCCTGATCAACATTTAAAAAAAATTATGACAATATTGATTTCCTCTTCTTATAAATCACTTCGAGAGGAATGGATCACCTCAAAGCTACTAGGGGTGGGTTGGGGGGATCTTCACATAGTGGTTGTTGTTGTGTTCTTCTTCTACTTGTTTCCTCCCCATAACATTTTCTAACAACTTTTCGCACAAATTATTTTAATTCTAGTAAAGACAATAATGCTTGCATATCATCTATTTTCTTATATTTATCTCGATGTTCATTTGTTTTCCCAAAATATGATTGGGAGACACCCAAAATCCCACACCTCTGACATGACCACACTCTTTTGGATGGTTCAAGGCCACTGACAGAATCTATTCATCGTGTAAAACTGATGATAATTCTTGTGTATATTTCAGATAAAAATTAGAGTAAAATAAGTAATCATTATCATATAATAATGATTTGAAGTAAATTTTTTATTATTTCATACATACCCATGATTCAATCACTTTCTTATGTTTACAACTATTATCATCTTGTCAGTATTTTCATGTAACTCAATCCATAGAATATGGCAATGGATGGTGGTTTATTTGGATTTCAATTCTTCATTCTACATATGAATAAAAGAATATATCTATGTTATTATTTCATTTCATGTGATATAATTATTGAATATTCAGTATAGACACAAACACATACACACACACACACACACACACACACACACAAATATATATATATATATATATATATATATATATATATATATCATTTTTTCAAGTAAATAATACATCGTCCTTTCATTACGGTAGGGGTATATTGGTTTTTCTACATGTTGCATATTTTTAGCACATAGTTGTTGTTTCATAAATTTAAAATTCTTAATTAATGTGATTAATACATGTATTATCATGAAATGTATTACCAATAACAATGTACTTGAAAATTTGTCCATTCATGATGACTAAAAAATACAGCCCACATTTTATGGTTTATTAGGTGTGCATACATCTTTGGTGGGTTTTATTTTTTTCCCTTCATCATAATTGAGATGATAATTCATAATAGTTTTATAAAATATTAGATTCCCCTTTCTAGTGAAAATGAATACAAATTTCAATTGGTATTTGTCTACTATATATGTATTATGCAAGGGATTATGAATAGTAAATCAACATTTCATTATATTATTTTTTAGTATTATAGATAAAGTATATCATAATGTTACCCTAATATCTTACCAAATTAGTTCCTTAAGAACATGAATGACATTATGCTTTGAATTTACATCAACCGACTCACACATTTGAGTGGTGAGACTAATGTTACTACAAAACAATTTCTTTTGGGGTTAATAGGTTTCACACATTTATTTACATCCAAACTCGAATTTGGGGCCTTTATTTCTCACATTAATAAATTTCTTATACACCGTCATTATATGGCACTCCGAATTTTTCAAGGACAAAAGTTTTTCACCATAAAAAATTACTCTACTTCAATATCATGAATATTTCCTATGGATTGGTAGTATCATCATGTGTAGTAAATTTTCATTCCACTACATTGGGAGTATCACCAAGTGAATAAACTAGCTATTCTTCTGGATTTTGAGTAGTGACTTGTAAAGATATAATTATCTATAAAATTGGTTAGAAATTGAGTTAATATTACTTAAATGTAGTAGTGAATAGATCAAAATATGAGGTGAAATTTATATTATAAATAAATATATCCTGATTATTTTACTCTATTTTTTAAAAGTTTTAAGGGATTTTACCCTTCTATTGAGTATCCAAATCCATGTATTTTTGTATCCTCCAATATAAAATATCTCGTCTACATTAGGACTGATACAAAATGAATTAGATGTTACAATAAAAGAAACGACCTCAGATGAAATGAAATCTGACCCTTTAGTGGTTTTGTACAATAAATGAGAAATTGACCACTTTTAGATTATAGGATCTAGGATATAGTATCTTTTTAGTTATTTTGATGTAATTATGAAATTATAATCTTTCTACCATTACTTAATAAAATAAACTTTTATAAATACCAATTCATATATTATACCTACAGTCTTATTATCAAACCACTAAAATTAAAAAATCAGCACATGGAATATTTTATAATCCAACTCCCATTTTTGTTTGATGATTCCAAAGTATTAAATATTTATATAAATTAGTTGTTTCTTTAGTTTTTAATACATACATTACTTAACACAAAAATGTAAATTCATTATTTTTCATGGTATTTTATTCATCATGTTAATTTTTATATAATTTATAACCATTAATTACAGATCCATTAAAACATAATACATGAACACTACGTCCTCTAGGTATCCATCAAATTCATAGAAAAATTGAAACTATATTTGTAATTGGATCCTTAAAAATATAGTCTTATAACCATTCTATAAATTTTTTATTATATGTATTTTATTTCTAGCCTTCATCCTTAGATGGATTTAAATTCCTATGAACTACTTTGTGGGTTTAAAAATATGGCACAACCATTAATATGTTATGAGAAAAATAAATTTCAGCCTTCTCTTACTCTGTAATAGTAATTTTGAAAACATATATTCTAGGAATTCCATCCCCCATAAGACACCCGATTTGATGAGATTTTGGTTGAACAATTATTTCCACAACTGACTATTAATCGTTATAGAAATCAATGGATTACATAGCAACATATCAATCCATAAAAAAACCTTCTGGCTGACATTGATTTATGATATAACCTTTGAACAAATTCATATAACATTCAATTTTGTACCACAATATATAATTTATAGTACCGCATAGTCAAATATCTCTTACCATGTGAACCATAAAACAAATAATTATATTAAAAAATCTGGTAGGAATAAATTCTCTAATTCATATTATTGGACCAATTTTATTTTCCCATAGTTTCAAATTTCAATTGGTCTATAATTATGATAAATATAGGATTTAAAATAAAACAATTATGTGTTAATATATACTATACATTCTTATAAAAAATAAAATGTAATGTTATATGAATTAGATCTTGTATAAAAACATTACATTCATGTGATTTGAGAATCTATAACATTAAACAAGTCATTGAAATTTTATTTTTGATATTTTATGAATACCACTAGGGAACATTTACATAATTAAATAAGTTGAAAAAATGATATATATACTTCCAAGGAAGAGAGTAAGAATATGGTGGAAGAAAATTATGTTTTTCACTCTTCACTGGTGACAACTCTTTCTATATCCCCCTGATAATCAATTATAACATAAACATAATTTCATATTTTTTAGGTGAATTTATTTACATTCCCATGTCACTATTAAATTATTTTTTCACCCATTCTCAAAAAATAATGATGTATAAATAATTATAGTATGGTAATTTAAAAAATATCAATCTATTTTCTGACCATTTTTGTATGGTTTTTTGAAAAAGTTTATCCCAAAGAAGTTTCCATATCTTTTAATTTCTAAAATACTTGATCACCTTTTAGTAGAGATGGCTTTGTAACTTATTCTGAACTCCCATTGAATGATTTTTTCCAAGATTGGTTTTTTTTCAACTTCATAAAAATCTATAATTTTCAAAAAAAAATCTTTTATGAATGTTTCAACATAATTACATAAGTACACTGTGTACAAAAGATAAAACCTCTAGTTCCTTTCATGTTATATATCTACAAATATATATGATTATAAAATTCATTTCTCATCTCGTACAATATCAATCTCAATGTGAAATATTCATTTTGTTAATAATCACACATCATAACACATGAATCCATTAAAAATATCAGATATTTGATCAATGGAAGATGATAAATAGTAATATAATTACATGGATGTTTTGGTCCTAATATAAGTAGATATATCATAATGTATTTTCATTTAATGCATAACAATGGTTGAATGTTATAATTTTCAAAACATAACAAACCATGAACTATGACTATTACTTTGATAACCCAAAGGATTCATTACATTTGTAAATAGTTCTTGACAATGGTTTCTTGGCTCATTTTCAAAATTATGATACTCATGGTTAGTTTTATTCCATTTAGGAGAGTATTTTGTGCGATAAATTATCCATTCTTTAATTCTTGTATCTGTGTGTCACATCAATTGCCTTTTTCTATCTAAACTTCCATATAGGAACCTAAACCTTGGAATGATTGAAAACTACCATATAAATTTCATAGGACCTTATTAATATTTCTTGTATCAAGACTCTCCACACTTTGGGAAATATTTTTGCAATTTTTGGTCCTAAAAAATTGTATACAAACATTTGAAAATTGTGAATTGTTTTAGAGATCATACACATTTAATATATAATTTTTTTACGATTATATATTTTTCAAGGAAGCCCATTATCATCTAGAGGTGTATCCTCCAAGGGAGAAATTAATAAAATTAAAATGGTGTCACTTCATAAATTGACAAGGTTTTATATAATATTTCTTTAGTATGGCTGACAATGTTGTATATTTAGTATAATCAGCACATAATGTCAACCTTTTAAAACTATTTAAATTCTAAAAAACATTAGGATTATCAAGATGTTCATATTAAATTTTCATGATCATTTCCTTAATATTATTTTCTTCATTATTCACACATATAATCATAACCTTGATACCATAAACTTTATTGTTCACACAAGTAATTATATCATATGATCCCTAACATGCAATGTTATCTCAATCACTAGCTATATTCACTTGTTCTCCATATTTAGTCGAACCTCGATAACTTTGATCTATCCTATGATATATCAAGTATTCTTATAACTCCTCTAGTATAAATTGTTTTGAATAAAAACAGTGTAAATACATAAAAGGGATTTGATAAGGGTTATATTCATTATATTTTTCAAATAGGATTAACTCTTTCACTCCATCCTCATAATATTTTATCGTATGATTGGAATCCATCCATATTTGATTCATGTACATCTTATATGATTTAGTTTTATTAATATTTAACAAAGTAAATAAATAAACAAAAAAATTAGAGCTTAGAACCCATAAAAATGTATTCTTAAATAACCATTTAAGCTATATCAATCCACCATTAAATGATAATAAGAATCTAATTATGCATATTGAGATTGTTTTGTAGTGGTGTAAATAATTGAAGGAATTAAATGTGTGATAAATATACAATTATAAATAATCTAATTAAATTTTAATATATTGAAAACCCCATATAAATAGGACAATTTCAATAACATTGTTAGGTGGGATTTGAACATTGGGGACAAGTTGATTTTTTAAAAAGGAAAGGGTAAATAGATATTATTGAAGGGGAAATAAAATAGAAAAATCAACTGATGGGGTAAACATGGAATACTACCCTCAAAAAATCATTTGATGTCCCATATGTTTCCTAATCATCTCTTTATGCACACACTCTTCATTATGATTGGCATTTATATTGGTATATACCTGCCCACACCTGTGACCTCTAGGGTGACATCCTCTCCCCCATGTTTTCAGTTTCTACCAAAGGCATTCAAGGCCAGTACTCTCCATGTTACATTTACCAACATCAGATTAATCCAGAAATCCTTTAAACGAGTCATCTTACTCAACAGCCTCATTTCCAATCTCTATAAGTGATTTCATCTGATCATCCTGAGAAGAATTATATTTTTCATAAAATTAATTATCTAAAACTCCAAAAGAATTAATGCAGCCACCTGTGGATTAACAAATGAAAAAAACAAAGCCTAAACCTTAGAATTCATGTTGACAAAAATCTTTGATTTTTTTTCTTCCATGTCTATGCTATACACTACAAAATATGCTGGAATATGTAGTAGAGAGATTTAGGCATCTATTGGAGATATTTAAATAGAATAATTTTAATGTTCACTAATACCTTTCTATATATATTTTATATCATCATTTACTTTCCCCAAAATATATTATGAAGCCTAAAAAGTTGAATAATTCATAATGGGGATTTGATCCATATGATGGAATTATTTGTTCTCCAAATTAAAGGACCTAGTTATAGAAAGTTGAAATTAAAAGAAGTGTTTTTCAATGTGAAAAGTCCAACATCCCCTATCTAGATAATATTTATTCATTAATCCTAAAAACCACTTGATTCCCATTCATTTCACTCCAAGGAGGGCGTAATATTGCTTGAAAATTATGAATGGATATAGACCATATATTTTCAATCAACATTACCTGATGGAGGGTCCACCTGAAGGGGTACCACCATGTTTGTAAAATCCATATCACATTACGTACCTAGAATTGAAAACATCCTAGGCTCAAAATAATGTTTTTATTTCCTAAATGGAACTATTTTGTACCCCTCCTCAACACATAAGGTATTATATATGTAATCCCACATTATTATTATATAAATTTTCATTATATTTTTTAAACATAGGATATTTTTTTCTAGTATGATTGAAATAAGATACATAATACCTGAAACAAATTCTTCTAATACACTTGATATAATTCACATTAGGTTCGTCATAAGTATATTTAATTTATCTCAAATCTTGGGGATGTACATCAATAGAAATGGTGATCATAAGTCTCGTTTAGTAGACACATAGGGGAAATAATTTACATGTGATAAAGGGAGTTATCAATAAGTAAATGAGGAATATATTAGAGGAATTAGAAAAAGAAAAATTGTAATATAATAATAAAAAGGACCTTAACATAACATGTAAGTGTGGATAAAAAATGTATATGATAATTTCATAATAATATAACCAATGTTTGTCATTGTGGTGTTATAAATATTGCCAAGGTTACTCACCAAGGTATCATAAAACATGTCATATATAGAGGATAAATTATTTACCCAATGCATTGGAGAACTATAAGGTTGAAACCTTTATATGTATTAATTAATATGATCCACATAGATTATAATTAATATTTTCATAATTAATGCATGGAGAATAAAAGAAATGTGTCTCATATCAAAATCATGGAATTTAAAAAAAAATGTTTATAATGAAAAGACCTTCAATCCATTTTTTACTCAAAAAAAGAGAAATATGGTTTCATGTATGTCAATCAAAAAAATAAATATTTTTTTACATCTATATGGATAACTATGTAAAATAAAAAGGGCTGGGTACTGAAAAAAATAAAATTTCTTGAGGAGAAAAGTGAAATTTTGAGAAGTAAATTCGACAACATAATGGGTATGAATCGTGGTTTTAGAAAAAGGGAAATTGAGAGGGGAAAATGTATATCATTAATAAAATAATATAATTATAGTAAAGGACAAAATTAAGTGAAAAAATAAAATATTTTGGAAATTGGAAGACATTACACATAAAAAGGGAACTTGAATGGAAAAGATAAGTGAATATTTACCTTACCTTATAGAGTCGTTCCTAAGACATGAGGATTAGGACCTTGGGGGATCGAGGAAACATTGGAAGGTCTCTTATAGAGTAAAAATTTTACATATTAATGGAATATGTATTGTTAGTGAACTTAAATGGGGGAATGGTTAGGTATTTATAGAAAAATTGGTGTATTTGTTTAGTAATTTTTAAATAAAGTCCTTGGAAATCAACATTGTGGAAAATTTAAAACCATGGGATTGACCAAGGTTTTAACATAGTTTTGGAAAACTGTGACATAATTATTAATATTTTCTCCCACAAGATTCTACCATCATTCTAAATAACTTTTTTTGTATTGAAAAAAGTATAGCATCTACAAAATTATATTTTTGAAGTTCAAGTAAAAATTTTAGAATTAAGAACATAAATTATGGATAGGAAAATAGATTAAAATCTATTAAAATTCATGATTTTAATAAAATAAAATAAATTAGGTCATTAATTTTGATTAATAAATTATTGTATCATTATGAAATATTTTTGTAGTCATTAAACATATAAAAAAACCCATATTGAATTTTTACTATTAAATATAAAATAAAGTATTTTATAATATTATCATAATTTAATCATAAACTAATTTTTAGGTGATTATTAAAAAAAATGAAACATATATTATGAAAATAATTCTGTAAATATGATAATTTTAACAATAAAATAGAAAAATCCATATTTATTAAAAGTAATAGGAGGTTGAAAATGCATAGTAAAATTTCTGACATGTGAAAAAAAATTGTTTTATCATTTATATTTAACAAAATATTGTTTTTATCATACAATTTCATTCAAAGAAATATTAATCATAATTCATTTTTTATTATAAAAATTTATATCTTATTTTTAAAAGAACAATTTTTGTCCAAAAAATCAATTTATTCAATTCATCATATTTTTAACAAAAAATATAATTAAAACAAAATTTATGGAATAACAATTTAATTTATACAATTGAATAAAACATTAAGTAACTCAGTTATTGACTCATAACCTTTTATAACACCCACATATGACCTAATGGTAAAGTGTGTGATGGTTATAGACTCATGTGGTGTCATGGAAGGCATCGACCAAATGGAAATTTTCATTAACATTAACTTCTCCTCTAGGACATTTCATTCAATATTCAATTGTTTAATCATAGCTTGTTATTGGTAGTTAGTGGACATTAGTGATGCTACCTCCCTCCCAATATTTGATAAATGAGCCTCATATGTCATGAATCTATTAGTTGATGCCCTGGATTCCCCTTTCAACATTAATTATCCTTTAATATTTTTACTTATAAACATTAATTATAATGCTGAAATCATTATCAAGAGTATAGTTTCCAATGGTCATATTGACCAATGATCTTTTTTTACCAATGGTCATATAATAGTTGAATTTTGATGGTCAAATTTCCCTTTTATACACACTTAACTGTTATATAGATATGGTTATTTGTGTAGAAAAATATTATAACTCAAATTTTATTGATAATGAAATAACATTTAAAAAGTATGGATTATTACATTTCTCCCCCTTAAGAAATTTCATCCCCAAAATTTATACTCATTCTGTAAGTTGTTAAAATCTGTGGGTACATCTATAAAATTGTCTCATCTAGTTACCATGTCATTTATTCAGATTTTTTGTTCCTACAAAACACTTAAAAGAGGTGGGTATTTTTGTTTCATAGAACCACGTCTCTACAGCCTAAGATCTCCACCAGATGATCCTTAAGAGAGGTTATGTTCTAGTTTTACCACATCAGGGTTTAGTACACATGAGGGATTAGGAATGCACTTCATAAAGAGCGATACATGGAATACATCATGAAAATGAGGTATATTTTGTGGATATTTAAGCTGATAGGCCACTACTCCTATGCGATCACGAATTTCATAGGGGCCAATGTACTATAGGGCCAAGAATCCAGTTCTTCCAAAACTATATAACTCTCTTCCAAGGTTATATTTAAATAATTTTTTTTCTCTAACATAAATCTCTAATTCCATTTAATGATTGTCATCATAGATCATCTTAAGACTATGAGAAGACTTTATATGATGTTAGATGGCATGAACCTTTTCTGTGATCACATTTACAAGACCAATCCCAAGAATAATTCTCTCACAATCTTTATCCCAGCAAGTAGGATTTCTACATTTCTTCTGATATAAAGCTTCATATAGTTCTAGTTGAATAATTGATTAGAATAAGTTATTTTATAGGAACTCAACTAATGGTAGGTGTTGATCCCATCAACCTTTAAATTCCATCGAGCATGTTCTCAGTATGTCCTTGAGGTTCTGAATTGTCTGTTTAGAGAAGTCATCATTTTGGGGCTGATAGACTATACTAAAATTCAATTCATTATTCAGATCATGTTGATTACTTATATATATATTTTTTGTCAACCATGTAGCATTATAAGAAATGATATGAAGTTATACCTCATGTACCCTCACCACTTACTTTACGTAAATTTAGACAAGTTGGTCAAGAGTTAAATCTTTCCAAATAGAGATAAAATGGGTGGTCTTGGTGAGTTGGTCCACTATAACCCAAATCAAATTATTTAATTTGGATTTATTTGAGAGAATAGTGAAAACGCCAATAGTGATATTGTTCCACTTCTATTTTGGTATGGGCAGAGGTTGTAATACACCTTTAGGTAGTCATCACTCTACCTTTACTTTCTAAAACACCAAACACCTTTTAGTGTAGTCTGTAATATCTCTATTCATGTAATCCTAACTAAAATTATCATTATGGTCCCTATTCATTTTAGGGATTCCGATATTTATATAGAATATAGAGCTATGGCCATCATTATTCTTCTCGTTCTTTATTTCTATAATAGAAGTAACACATATCTTAGTACATAAATTTCATTACACCTTCTTGATCAATTATTGAATTCTAAAAACTACCCATTCTTTAAATACTCGATATTTGTTTATAATAAAGGCTATTATCATTGAGATTTCATGACCTTATCTAGTAATGATGGTTGATAAATACTTTGGGATAGCTTTGATGATGTACCTTCCCACATGATTCCCATATCCAAACCTACTTGGTCCTCATTCAATGTATCTCCTTGAACCCTCATATATACAACAGAAGATTATTTCCTACTTAATGCATCCTCAAATTTTTTTCTCCTATGGGGTGACAATGAATTGAACATTCATAGTATTAAAGAAGTTCCAACCATCTGTTATGTATCATGTTCAATTAAATTTGTATGAAAATATACATCCAACATTGACGGTCTTTGTATATATCACATTTAACCCCATAAATATATTTCTTTCATATCATCATACCAAAAATATCTACATCCATATCTATTTCAGTCCTTGTATAAGAACATCACCCATTTCCTAGTTAACATGGGTAGTGGATTAAAAAGTCAAAAAATGTTTTTCACAAAACTCATATAATATCCTACCAACCCAGAGAAACTATGAATCTCAGTTACTATTTTAGGATGAGGCCACTCCTTCACAAACATTGTCTTATTAGGTTGAAATAATATTCCTTCATTATTTACAATGTTCCCCAAGAAAGAAACATATTTTCACCCAAATTAATATTTTATAAATTTTTTAACTCGCCTCTCCTTCCCCAGGGTTTTCAATAAAACCCATATATGATACTCATAATTGTCCTGAATTTAGGAATATGTTATTATATAATTAAAAAATACTATGAAAATGATATAAAGGAAGTCCTTAAAGACTCTATTAATCAAGTTAATAATTATTTCATGAGAATTAATTAATTATAAGGGAATAACAATGAAATCATAATTCCTGTATATTCATCAGAAGTACATCTTTGGAAAATCTTTTTTTACCCTAAATTGATAATAACTAGACCAAAGATCAATATTGGAAAAGAATTGATCCCCCAAATCTAATTAAATGAATCACCAGTCTTTTCATGAGGGAAATTGTTCTTAACTATGATCTTGCTGAGTTCTCTATATTCAATTAGTAAACTCATTGATACACCCTTCTTCTTCACAAAGGGAAATGTTTATCTCCAAGATGACACACTTAGTCTAACAAACCCCTTCTCAAAAAAATATATTTGTTGTTTCTTTAATTCTTCAAGATTCATATTTTTCATTCTATATAGGGTCATTGATATCAACTGGGATCTTCGCATGAGTTCAATAGAGAACACAAACTCTCATTATAGTGGAGGTAAATGTAACTATTCCGGAAATACACTTGTGTACTCTTTAATTATGGGGACATTCTCCATTCGTATACATTAATTTCCTCATTCATCCTTATAGTTCACATCCATAAAAAAGGCCATGGTAGGTTCTTATTGGCAATGCTAAGGTCAAGATATCTCTCATTTGAAAACAACTATAGGTTTTCAATTCAATACTACTGAGATTTACTTTCATCTAAAGTTGATCATATAATTACACATTTAGAGTCATTCCATCCCCAGTATTGTGTCAAATTTCAACATGGAAATGACTATAATATTTTCATTTGGATTTTTCTCAAAAAATTCAATACTAGAGTTTATATAAATAGTTGATCCTTGGATAATCCCTCCAGGAGTCTGGATGATAATTCTTCTTCTATATGTTCATGGATTGATTCTATATTCTTGGAAAACATGGAGGAAATAATGGATTTTATAGAACTAGAATAAAAAAGTAATTTCTAGAATTGAGACAGCAATGAAAGTAACTTCCACCACATCATTTGGAGCTTCAAATTCATTAGTCGGGATAGTAAATTACCGAACATTCTATTTTTTCCTATGATGAGGTTGATGGTGGTTCCCCAAACTCTATCTTTTGATTTAGAAAGTGATTGGAAAAGTTCCCAAGGTAACTAAACTTATAGCATTGGTATTTAGGCTGTTCTTGAACCATCTTACTTTTCTAGTGTTTAGATGCGAGACTTAACCTCACTATGAGAGTTGTAGGCTATATTGAAATCTATAGCACACATGTAGCAAATTACACTCCTGGGAAAGAAGTTCCTCGAACTATTCTTTCGATATTTTTTTCATGTGGGAAGTGAAACCTACCTCATTACACTTTAGTGATCAAATTTTTTCCCTATGAGTTTGTATACTTCTCTCTTATTTTAATTCAATCAATGGAACTACTATATCACTCTAAAATCCAGTTCATCGATCATCGCACTCTGAACTATCTCCTCTAGATCTTATAGTCTATATTGGCTATATTTTTACATATATAGGTTCTTAGTCCACCGAATAATCTATCAACCCTTCCATTAGGATCCAAGAAAAATATTTTTGTGTAAAAAGAAATACTTATAAATTTCATCTCATAGACTCACACTAATTCATTTCCCAACTTCTTCATTTTGAGGAATTCCCTCTCTCTCTTTGTTCGCATTGAACATAGGAAATATTTATTAAAAAATATTCCCTATATTTCTTCCCACTTTCTTGCATCAGTATCCATTATTGGATTTGTTCTTTTAATCAGTGTCCAATAATGATCCTCTTCTCCCTCAAAGTTGTACCTATCAAGGGTGAATTTCTATTTTTTAATAATGGTGTATATAAAATATATTTTTAATATTGATTATACGTTATTCAAAAATCAATGTGATGGTATATCCATTGATGAATGTGGTCTTTGACACATAAAGGACTCAATAAAAAGTTATTCCCTTCGTGGCGAATCCTGTCTCTAGGCTTGAATCAAGTTATTTCTCATTAATTGAGTTAGTTGATTCATAATTCGCCTAATGTTTTAAATTCTAGATTCAATTAGTGTACCGTTGGCGCATGGTTTATTGTGCTCTCTATTTACACAGTTCCTCTAATTTTACACCATTTTCAAAAAGAAGGGATCCATAGTGAGAAACATGTTTCTTTTAATAATATTATAATTATAATGGGATTTTGGGTCTTAAAATATCTGGATTAATTATTTGTATTCTTTTAAAAAACATATTATGTATATATCTTTTATAATGGTTCATAAAAATATTTTTATTAAACCAACATATCCCTCTAGAATGTTAAACTATGAGTGTAGCAAGGCTCATTATCATTAACTAGTTTTAATTCGAGTCTATATCAAATAGTTTTTTTCGAGCTTTACACCAAGATAAATATGTGCTAGAGCAACATCCACTTGTTTGTATCTATATAGGGATTTGTTTTCTGAGAAACTACTTACTTAATATTTCTCTAAAATACCATGATGTTTTCTTATTGTTAAACTTTTCTCTAGGCTTATTCTTAATGTTTTCAAATCACAAATTTCAATAAATAATGGTTTTATAAAAGTGTAAAATTAGTGGGGAGAAGGGTCTTTCATTAACAAAAGACTCTAATTACAAAAAGGAAATAAAATAAATATGACAAAAATAAATTATTATTCTTAAATCTGAAGACATAACACATTAATAGGGAACATGAATGGAAAATAGAGGTGGATATTTCCCTTAAATGAAGAGTTCTTCATAAAACATGATTATTTGTATATTGGAGCTTAAGAAAACCTTTGTAGAACTCTTTGGGATGTAAAACTACCATATAGTTTTAGAGTATTTATTTGGAGTGAAATAAAATATTGAAATAGGGGGTATTTATTGAAAATTTGGAGGATTTTTTTATTAATTTCCAAATATAGGCCTTGAAAATATAGGTTGTGGATAATTAAAATCCATGGGATTTCCTATTTTATTAGAAACTTGGGAAATTTTTTATGTTATTTTATCAAACAATATTATACCATAATTTTAAATTACATATTTTGGAAATGAAAAATAATGTTTCCACAAAATAACATTTTTAAAGTTCGTGTTTCCATTTTAGAATTTAGAAATTAAATTATAGATTTGGAAATTTATTAAAATCTATAAAAATAATTTATATTAATAAAATAATATATTTTAGGTTATTTATTGATGTTAATTAATTATTTCATTATATTTTTACGATTCATAAAAATAACATATTTTAGAAAATTATCGTAAATTAACCATAACATTATTTTTATGTGATTATTTAAAAAATTATACTTATTTTATACTAATAATTATCGAAATATTATAATTTTAACTTTAGTAATATAAAACCTTATTTATTAAAAATAAAATCTCATTGAAAATGTATTGTAAAATTTGTGACACATGGAAAAAATAAAATTATTTTATAATTTATCTTTAGATAAGAGTGTTTTTATAATAATATTTCATTAAAATAAATATTATTTATTATAACTTCATCGATTAAATCAATTTATATCTTTCCTGAAAATAATTTTTTTCTGAAAAAAATTAATTTATCAAGTTCATCATATTTTTAAGAAATAATATTCTTAAAATGGAATTGCTGGAATAATTTTTTTATACAATGGAATTAAATTTTAAGTAACTAATTCCTCAACACATAACCCATTACAACACTTATTTGTGACCAAAGGGTAATGTGTGCGATGGTTATGGACTCTACAATGGCACAACAGACATTTATATAGTAGTAATTTCCCCTAACTCGAGCTTCCCCTATATGTGATTTCATTAAATATTCACATGTTTAAGATCATATTGTGCATGGTAAAAAGATAACCCTAGTAATGATACCTGTCTCCAAAAATTCTATAAATGAGATTCATATGGTATGACTGTATTGGTTGATTTCATCAATTTTTTTCTATATTAATTATCATTTTTCATTTTTACTTATAAACATTAATTATAACGAAATTTTTTTTATCAATAGTATAGTTTCCAATAGTCATATTTAACATTAGTATTTTTTACTAATATTAATATTACATTCCAAAAATTATTTCCACATTTCCCTTAAAAATCTATTCACTATTAAATACATAATGTGTTGTTGCGTACAAAAAATAATATAACACATATTTTCTGAAGAAAAAAAATATCTTAATAATTTCATGGTTAGTAAGTAGTGCAATTTTTTCATTTTCACCATGATTTAAGCATCACACAATGATCTAGAACCTGTCGATGAATGCTTTACTGTCTGTATGGATTCCACCACAAGTATATATTTTCTTTTCCTTTTAGAGGCACAAAGAGTCTATTCCTAAAATAATTCCTTATACAAATAAATTTAGATTCTAGTTTGAAATTCAGTATGTTCATCATCGACAACATCAACAAGAGATGGAGCTCTCTTCTCCTTTTCTATTACTATATCATCCCAAGAATTCTTGGACAAAGAAGTGATATTTTCATGTCTTGAAATTCCACTATCCGACTTCATAGTATCATCAACATCATTGGGAGTGGACAACATACAATTATGGGTTTCTAAGAATATACTGGTGTGAGATTGTTAATAATTATTCAAATTATAATTTGGTTCTCCTTATGATCTATTGAAACCAATATGCAGTGCATTAACAGGTTGTTCATCAACTCTTAGTGTTATATCCATATATGCATCATGTCCAAGCCAATTGAATGAACCCTAAATTATGCAATGTCCATTTACATACTCACACCATAGAAGATCCTCTTGAGTATAGTTACTAATCCCCCTTTATATTGACATCTTATTAAAATAATGTTGTATCAAGGATTTAACTTCCATTTTACATATCTAGAATGTCTCACATATCCCAGTTTCTCAAATTGATCCCTCATGTTACATGAAAATTCGTCATGCCCACATGATGATAAAAAATCCCAGACCAAAGTTATTGTATATGTTGATAATTAATGATCAATCAACCTTTATTACATATAGAAACATGTAATTATTTCATATTTTATATTCAATATAAGTTAATTTTAGTTGGTAGAGAGGAAAACTGTATCAGTAATAGTGGATCCATGATCAAATTCTACAAGAAAATAGAAAAAATTTCCTAACCCATATAGTTTTGTTTCATTTACTAGTATTATTGGTACCAAAATTACAAGTTCAATGTCTTATATGATCATTGTGTGTCATAGGATCTAATTTAACCCAAAAACATTCACCCACAATAATATAGATGATTTTGCTAATGACCTTTGTGGAAAGGTTCCTATCTCACTTTGTTATGTGCATAACACCCGTCTTGAGGGAGATAAATCAATACCCCCACACCGGCATCATCAAATATTTATAGTGTAAGAGGAGATGATAGAAAAACTAACCCATAAAAACATATTTCCACCAACCAAAACTCCATATTTTTGAGATTCGTGTGATCAAATCATCCAATTTCCATGTCTTAGAACCACATTGTAATATAATTTGAGAAATTATAGTCTGATTACCCATTTTTATCTATTCCACAAACAAATCAGTGTCATATTTGACATGGGAGAAACAACCCTTTCAATTAATCACACCGAATACTATTTCATTATATTGAGAGTGTAAACATTACCCAACTCCACCGAGAGTCGATGCATATGTTACAAATTTACTATTAGTATTCCTTGATCATTTAGATATAAGAGGGTCATGATTACATGAGTTTAGACAACCAATATAAATAAATATTTCATCCACTAAAATATGATATGAATTAGCATGGAAGAATAAACCCTAACCGCCATAATGTTCTTGAGAGAGACATCATCTTGCATACCCCAACCTTAATCAATAGGGGTTGATGTTTATTAATTTTTTAATATGGTATGTGGTGGATAATGTGGTGTTTCAATGGTAGGATGATTAGGATCCAAAGATTAGCTTTTACCAGATGATGATAATGTTGATAGGTCCTCATCACATGGCCTTGAGAACACAAAGATTGATGAAACTATTGAATTTAAATCCAATAAACCAGAAGTCTCAGTTTCGGTTTCTCAAGATGCTGGAAAAATTGATGAACAATCATTTAGGGCATTCTCAAATGCTTAGAATTTAAACAATTCACATGGATGGGAAGAAACCTCAAATAATGTAAAAAAACTGTTACTAGGGTAGGAAGGAATAATAATCTTTAATAAAATTTGAAGTAGTTTCCCAGTGATATCAATAAAAACGTCATCTCGAACTAATGATTGGAGAATAAGTCCGTTGAATTGGGATAACATGAAAAACAAATATCAATCTCAGTGGAACCAGAAAAGAGAATAAACTATAAAAAAAATACCACAGAGAAAACTATGAGAAAAATTTAAACAAGACAAAAGAAATATGGATGTTCTGAATACTAGTAATGATTCTAATTTATAGAGTGAATGAATGTCTGATTGGAGCTTTAAAAGAGTTTTCTATGAGTCCATGTAATTGTTATCATGGTTTCGATAAAACTATAGGCGTGTCTCAAGGGGATAAATCAATAATGTCAACTAGAAAAATGATCCACATATTGATGACTTATAGAAATCCAATGGTGGTCGAAATGAATGAATGTGGGGAAAAGAGAAAGGATGCACTGAAAAGACTCAATTTTTAATTATAAGTGAAGTTGAAATGAAAGTGGATGGAATCCTCTGTGAGGTAAGTAGAGAGAATCAACTACTATATGTGAAAATTTATAGAACTATGGCACTATGAATAAAAAATGATTAATTTTCCTACTTAAAGAATACATTTTCATTAGCTTATATATTAATAAATCAAAAATTAATAATTTTTATTTTATTATATCATTATAATTTCAAGATAAAAAATTTGAAGAAATCTGAAACTAAGAAAAATAAATTAATACAAATTTCTGTATATTGATATTTTTAACCAAATGTAATTTAATATATTCACAATAATTTTTTTCAAAATCCATATATATATATATATATATTTTAAATATATAGTTTAAATTTATACCAAATAGTTAATAAAAATTAATTTTAAAACCCATTAAGGTCAGTCAAAATTATTTATATAAAATTTTAAAATATTTACACAAAATATATTTACATAGATATAATTAAAATTGTTTATAAATTACTATAAATTTTTCCAAATAAATATTTATTAAAATTATTTAAAATAGTCAGTAAAGAGGGATAAATATAATAAAAAAAATTTAAGGAGAATAGAAATAATTTGTCAAGAGTTGGTCCCAAGACTATACCACCCCTATCACTAAATTGGGTGCAAGATAACAGTATATTTTCAATAAAGAAAAATACATAAATGGGTGATTATGAAAATTTGAAAATTATTACACAACTTTTAAATCAACCTGATATTGGGGTGACAATAAATATTCAATCATATAGGAACTGATTTATCCTAGTTTTTATATGATGAATTTCTCTCCATCCAACATAACCTCACCAAATATGGTAGGTGAGTTTGAATCGTTCCATTTTTTTATTTAATTCTCAAATTGTAGCTACCAAATGAGCAAGCTAGTGATAACAAATTTTCATGGAGTTTTGATCACACCATGATGTTCTCACTCATCCTGCAAACTATCTAATAAAATAAATCTATTCTAAATGTGTCAGAGTGATTGAGGATCAAAATTAAGGAGGAAATTTAATGTTTAAAGGAGATTATCATGTAGATTGAATGATATAGGAATCATTAAAGAGGAGTAGAAATAATCTAATAACTAAGAAACTGAGAGGTTAGATTAATCCGAGAAGTTCGAGGAAGAGTGGTGGTAGGGGTAGACTTCCATGAAATATTGAACAATGAGAAAAATGTTTGATTACTGTTAGAATTTATATGATTAGAATAGTTTTTATGAGTTGTTTCCAAAATGAGAGGATAAAGGATAGTTATATCAGTGCTAAAAAAATAAAGTGATGATAAAATGTGTCTTTATCAATTATTTTTATCCTTGATAAATGTATATTTTGGTTAGTGATTTTACAAGTGCTGGTAATATATGCTTAAAAGAATATATAAAATATGAAATTAATATATATATTAAATTCTATTATATAATCAAAGAAGTGAAATTATTGAGATTTTTTCATAAATATATAAACATAAATGAATTTTAAAATTGAGTGAAGTTGATAGGTTATTCTTGAATGTATATTAAAAATATTTAAATAGGAATATGTTTTATTAATTATATAAATTATAAAAAAATTAAAAATTAAAATATTTTAAAATGTTACATATTCAAAATATTAAAACATTGTAAACATATACAAAAAATTAATTTGTATGATTAATTACATAAATTTTAAACACATACTTATAAAATATGAAGAAAATATTAAAATTTAATTTAAATAAAAAAATTATTAACATTTGAAAATATATTACAACTCAACAAATAAAATTGATTGAATATTATTCATAAAAATAAAAAATATAGTAAGAATATTAAAACATTGTAAATAATTTTTAATTATTTGTGTGATTAATTACATTAATTAATTGAAAAAACATAAAAAATGAAGAGAATATTTAAAAATGAACTTAAATAAATAAAATATATAAATTTCAAACATTTAAAAAATTTTACATATTAATAAAGGGAAATTGAATAAATATTAATCATATAAATTAAACACATATTAAAAATATTAGAACTCGTTAAATAATTATGTGAAAATAAATATTAAAAAATGAATAAATTCAAAATAATTTAAATACTAAAAAATATTACAAATTAAGAAATAATAATAAATGGAAAATATTATAATATAAAAAATTAAATAAAAAAATCATAAAATGAATTCGCAACATTTTATTAAGTTACAAAAATATAAAAAATGAATAAAAATGAATAAATAAATAATAATAATAATATAAATAAAAAATATTAAAAAATAATTATATTGATTGTATAATAATATTAATTATTAAATTGAATCAAATTAAATTAAATCAAATTAAATTAAATACACACACACATATCCATGATTATAAATAAATAAATTAATATATATATACATATTAAATATAGAATAAATTTTAGAAATGAATAAATTACAGAAAATACTTAAAATAGAGAGATATTGAAAATTAATAAATAATATAAAATTTATAAACAGGCACACACACATACAATTATTTATTTATATATATAGTAAGTTATATAATGTCAATTTAAATATATATTTTAAAAAATATATTTATTTATATGTTACATTTTTTTAAATAAAAAATTAAAAAAATTTAATTATTTTAATTATATAAACATTTTTAAATTAATGTATAAAAATATTTTAATAAAAATTTTGAGTAGTATAAATTTGATAATGTTTATATAAATGTTTGAAAATAAGAACCATTTTTTGTGAAAAGTTTTATAAATCAAATTTATATATTATATTTACAAATATATACTTATTCTAATATTAATCTTATTTGAAAATATGTGAATATTTATATATTAATCAAATTATTCACTACAACCATAATTAGCACTAAAAACACTGATAAGTCGTGACTATTATCGGTGCTAAAAAGTGCTGATAAATCACTTGCTTTTATTAGCGCTAAAAAGGTGTTCAAAAGGGATCCCTTTTATTAGTGTTTTTTATAAGAACTATTAAATTTCCCACTTTAGGAGTGTTTCTTAGACATCATTGATAAATTTCAGTGTCAGATATCACACAAAGTATGGTAGTGATGATTTTTAAAAAAAAATTCGAGTATAATGCTGATTTGAGCGTGAATTTAACCATAAAGTAAAGGTTTCTTGATTTATTAAGAACATTAAATTTTATAATAGTTTATTAAATTTATTTGTTTAATTAATTAAATTATATATTATATGTTTATATTTATTTATATTTACAGAATACTGATATTGACATATCATACGTTCCACAGTTCTCGATGTGTGGAGTTTTATTTTCCAATGTCAGAGAATTTTATTAGGCCCCCGACATGACCTGACCTATTTTGGGGATTCCTTTTGACTTTAAGTAGTAGAACGACAATTTAATTTCTCATTCTTCTCAAAAATGGAGGATAAATATTCCTTGGGAGTTGAAGAAGAGGAGATAGGTAATGTTCCCTGAATTGTTATCAAATTAATTAATGCTAGTAAGTTTTGGATCATTCAATCATGTAATAAGATCGGGTTTGACCCCTGAGCGAGAACTATGATCATATGGCCCTGAGAAACACTCCCGATCATAGAAAAAACTACAATCATAAAAACCTTATCTTAATTATATCTCAGACACTGATCCCTCCACACACACTCTCCTTCACCATTAATCACTCAACACCACCAACCTGTGATGCCTCCTCACCTGGTCTTGCATGAAAACCACCCCTCACATGTGCCCTTTTACTGTATAATTTGGATATTCACCCATTTCAACCTGACCCACTCTAACATACTCTCCTCCCTTCCTCTCTAACCACCTCCCACTACACTTTTCTAATCCCAATCCAATCCCAACCATGATATCTTTTTGGTGTGGTGTCTCATGAGAGCATGGTAGTGACTACCAACTAATGATAGATAGAAAACCCCATGCCCCAACCCAACCCTCCCCAGTGGACCTCCCCCATGGGTTTTTTGAGTTTTTTAATATTATATAACCTATTTTTAATTTTTTTATTGATTTGTTTTGTTAAATTTTAAAAAATTATTAGAATTTCGGATTCACTAATGTTTTTCCCATATCAATTACAATTTGGAAAATTATCCATGCGTAGTTATAATTTCAATGATAATATAGTTTTAATTGTCCTTTTTTTATTTTTGTTAATTTTTTTAATTAATTTCCAGAAATTATGTCTATTGGAGATTCCCATTTTGGCATTAAAATGTGATTCTATTTTTTTATATTAATGTATAAAGGTTTTGGAATTAATTTTTTTAAAGTGAGTTTAATTTTACATTATTGAGATTCAATTGGGATTACATTTATTCATTTTTATAATCATTATTGAGGTTTACTGTTGTTTACATTTAATTTTACTTTATTGAGATTCAATATTTTTTCTTTGTTTATTAGTATTTTCCTTGTATTATAGGATATTTTATGAGGTTAATTTCTTAGTTCTATCAGGTTGTGAATCCTATGACACCCATTACCTAGAAGGATTAGTAATTTTCATGGTATGTAAACTGATAGATAGATTTTGAGTACTATAAAGATATGTTTGTCGGTGACCCAACACTTTTTTTCTCTACAAAGGAGTTAATTTTGAGGTTTTATATGATGTTTCACATCTTGTATTGGATTGTGTTCTAATGTGGCATAGATTGGTTATTTATTATATGTCATGATATTTATGTACCCATTAGAATAAATATTCCACACATGATCTTAAGAAAAAATAATTTTGTTTTCTATTATGTTATGGAGAAATTCCCTCATAGTCAAATGTTTTTTTTGGTTTTTTATGACAATAATATCATAATGTATTTATTCTACCAAATTAATTTTAAATTTTTTTAGTTTTGGTGGATGAAATTCATAGAGTATTAGGACTTCATGATTTATTTTTTTAATGGAAAATTAAATGTTGTAGCAGATGTACTGAGAAAGAATTAATGTTTTTGATTCCATGTATGAATCTAGAGATTCCTAGATACTTATAGAAGAAATATTAGCAATGAATCTATATATAAGAGAGGCTTGAGGAAGATGTTATCTTTTCAAGATGATGGTGCAGTCATATTAATTATAGAATGCGGAGGATTCCCTACAAGAGTAATCTATGGTTGAGGTTTCGGGGGACTTATTTGGTTTTGGCGATTCCCTTGATGGTATGTTTTTTGATGTAACAAATTGGGTGTTGTTTTAGGTAAGGATTTATGTTCCTTCAGTGATTCATGTGATGGTTCTCTATGAGTTCAATAGATTACTTTTTCTATTACGTCCCATCATAAAAAATGTGTAAAAATAATTGAGAGGATAGTTTTTTGTGACTTGTGTTGAAGCCTGAAATTGTAGCATTTGTTTCTCAATAATTTGTCTTCTAGAAGGTCAAGGATGAGAATTGTGTTCCTAAGGGTTTACCTCAACCAATATATATTCCCTAGTGGAAGTGGGAAAAAATATCAATGGACTTATTTAATATTTTACCTCAATCCTAGGGATACTATGATGATACATGCATGTTAATGGATAATTTGATGAAATCAAACCAATTTATAGTGATTTTGGAGTTGATCTAAATATAGTTTTGTTCATGTCAGTATCTTGAGGAGGCGGTATGACTCTACTGAGTTATGAAGAAAATCATATCTCATCAAGATCCAAATTTTTCTTCTAGGTTGTGTATAATATCTATTATGAGTTTTTATATTAGTTATGACTTATATCTAATTTTTATTTATAGATGGATGGTTATACCTAGTGGGTTATCTATAACCTAGAAAAAATTTTGTGCTCTTGTGTCATAGATTTTAGAGGTCCGGTAATGAGACACCTGTCATTGATTATGTTTTTTTAAAAATAGTATCTATTCTACTTTTGGTATGGTTCCATTTGATGATTTGAATGATAGAACTTTTCATTCTCTACTGTTCTAGACCACGGTCAGAGATGCATCAATTATTATTCATGAACTAGTAAAAAATAAAATATATATGGTTGATGTTATTAATGAGAGTATTATAGTAGTGTAAGATCATGATCAAAAATATTTCAATCATTGTAGGATACCTATAGAGTTCAATGTTGTAGATCATGTGTTCCTCAAGGTGAAATATAATCATGGGATGTAAAGGTTTCGTTATTGGAGTAATCCTTCTATTTGTTTTGTTAGTCATTTTGAGGTTTTGGATCATGTTAGAGGCATGGAATATCAGATAACACTTAAACCTGAGATGAGAAGAATACATGTTTTATTTTCACATGTCATTTCTTCATCGTTACCTTATAGATGACTCCCATTTCATTGATTTGGTCGAGATTGATATTGATGACGATACAACCTTAGAGGAGTGTCATGTGGCGATCCAGGACCACCAGTTGAAGTGTTCCATGGGTGTATTATTAAATTTTACACGCCTTTCATTGAAACATTGGTATTTAGGAGAGTAACTATGAACATGAGTGACTTATTTTCACTCAATACCCGAGCTGTTTAATGTTTATCTATTCTCTTGTGACACTGTTTGTTTTATAGATACTGACATTTTTTGTTAATGAGATGGCTTCCTCTTGTTTATTGAGTATAATTTTACTCACTTTTGAGAGTAAAATCTCCTAAAAACGTTTTTATCACTGGGTTGTGACTATTTTTAGATTTTATGCTTTCCCTCTGATGCACTGGTTGAGAACTTGTGATGATGAGATACATGAGAGATATCTTACAGGGTGGCTATATAGAACACCCCTTTACATTTTCACTCAATGTTTGGCTTTGAATTATCAAGGACAATAATTTTGTGATAGGTATCTAATGTATGTGAGTAAATTGATCTAGTAACAAATTTAAAATGTTTTTTGAAGCTCATGGTTCGCGGAGGATGCCTAGACTAGGTCTAGAGGTGTTTGGATACTAAAATATAGAAGTAGGAAAAACTCACGATGTGTAAATATTTTATGTAATGAATATGAGGTTCAAATCTTGTGTGAGGATGGATCCTTAGATTCCTCACGAAGTGAAATAAATCAGGGTTGAATGGCATGAGGTGAGGAGTTATTTCAATGGGACTTAAGACCCTATAATTTCACGATATGAAAGGGATATACACTATAAAAGGGTTTTGTCCATTAAAATTCACTATGCAGTATGCTGATATAAGTTTCAGTGCCATGATTCTTCTCAAACCATATGTCCTTTCTCCAATACCATAAGAATCCAATGACTCACCCTTCAAGATTTTTGGGATCCCTTTATCAAGGATTGATAATTGGTTCATCGTGTTCGATCCATGGTTATCCAAGGTACATCCAACCATTTTAATCTTATAATTATTTGATATGGATAATCCCACTAAATCTTTCAATGATATGGTGGTTTCTCTTTATCATTATAATGGAGTTTTCTTGGACGTTTATTGGTGGGGATATAGTAGAATAAACATTGAGTGAAGTAACTCTCATGGTATGGGTGATCAGGATCTACAATGTTAGTTTGTTATCATGTGAATAATGTTGATGACTTTGTGGTAGGAGATTAATTTATTCTCAAATTTATTTACATTCGATCATAATGTTTTCATGGTTATTTCATATAGATGTAATTGGAATCAATATAATAATTATTGAACCAGATTAATAATTAATTGGTTGTAGTAACAACATTTTGTTTTATTCTACTATGATAATGGGATGCCTCTTGATTTTCTAGACAATGTTCTATCAATGTTATTCTTGTTATAATTTATTGTTATTATACGTATTAACATGTTGTTATTCATTGAAAAAGTTAAAGAATCTATATCTATAATTAATTAAATAATTGGCTTACTAATTAATGTAGATACATTTTTTAGTAAATCCACTATTTATTACAAAAGATGGTAATAAAATTGATGCAAATACCATGCTTTGTTAAATGTGTTATTCCATGATAATGGAATCAATAATTAATGTGAAGCATGTTAATACTTTTTGAGAATGTTGAAATGAAAAGGAATATTAATAAGAATGATACTTACCTAATTTTCTGGAATTCGGTTTTAATTATAATATAATTTTTATCTTTTGATAGATTTTTATAGCTTTATGCATTAGGTTTCCCATAGATGGAGGTTGTAGATAATTAATATGTTATTTCATGATGGAATAAAAAAATATTTTTTGATAATGTTAGTTGATAACGAAATGTTTTATTTTCTACTTGATAAAGAAGAGTTCTATTTGTTTCGTTCTGTGAGATATCATTTATTTAGGAAGGCTAGATGACTTATTTTTGGAATAAGATTCAATGTTGATTATTATTGTGTATTGCCTACCAATTGTTTCATATTATGTGGATGTGATATTCCCCATACGATTTTATGTGAGTATGGGATGGATGATCTTGGGATGCATGATTTGATATGTAGGTTAGGATGGACAGATGATTTGGAAGCATTTAATGCATGTGATGGTGAGATGCATCAGGATATGCCTATGAGTGTTAGTGATGGAATTAGAGATGAGTGATCATGTTGAAGCTAGTATTTTTAACATCCTATTTATTTGTCATGTTTTTGAATTATATATTTGAGTATCCAATGATTTCATCTCTTTGAGGATTTTTTTCTATATTTTATCATAATTTTTTTGAAGGCTTCTGAGCCCTTTTATGGTTTCCATATGGTTTGTGCATGGTTAAATAATGTGTGAAATATGTGTTGCATTGTTTCACATAGTTTGTGCATGGTTAAACAAATGTGAAATCTATTGCCCAATTTTCACATGGTATGTGGATTTATAAACAATGTTTTCAAAATGTTGCACTATTTCTTCATGGATATCCATGGTTAAACAAAGTGTGCAACCCGTTTCATGGTTTGTGAAAGGTTTACGCATGGTTAAAAAACTGTGAAACCTAGGAATAGGGGGGTTCATTGTTTGTGCATGGTTAGTACTAACTATGTGACTAGGCCCTGGAAATCATGTGAACCATAATTTAAAATGTAAAATACTTAATTTAATTCCTAAAACCCACCAAATAAACACTAATATCCTCCCACTTTAACCTAATATGATTCATAGTCATTTAGGAACCCTCCCAATGAATTTTGGATCTGAAATCCTAATCTCTTATAAGATGAAAGTACCAATCAGAGCAGAGATCACCACATTCAGTGAGTTCTTTTCATTTCGATCTGGGAACTCCAATATCATCACGATTCTATATTCCTAAATATTATTATGGACTTTTGGTTAACTGGATCTAAGATTATTTATGTAAAATTTTAGATCTAGGATACCTTATCTATTGTTTTGATATCTATCTTCCTAGATCCAGTGATTTACATCGGGGTCAACACATATTAGATTCATCATAGTTGGATTCCAAATATTCAGAGTAGGTGTTTTGTTACTTTTAATTAATTTTATATTCAATGTTTCAAGATAATGTAATGATACATGTTTCTTAAATTCTAACACATGTTCTATGAAAAATTTTCATTTAATTTCTTCAACAATATTATTTGACCATATTCTATTTGAATTGAACATGGCATTAAATAAATTTATGTGATAATGATTTATATCAACTTTTTTCTGAAATAACAAATGAGAAGTTTGTTTTGATTTATTTTTGAAGAGATTTTAAAGGATGTTGTGGTTGAATTGAGGAACTTGGACTATATTTTGATTTATTAAATGAACATCCTAGATTTGAATTAAAAGATTCGAACTACATGAAATTTTACAAAAAGATTTTAGTGATTGAATTTATTAAATGACCAAGAACCCGCTTTGAATGATTTTGACCTTATTTTTAAATTATGTTTCCTAGGTTATTTTAAATAAATTATTTATTTACATTGAATGATGGTGTCAACCAATGGTTATAAATATATTCAAACCGTTTTAAAATTATAATACTTATTTTGAATTATTTATGGTTTATTTGAAATAAATGGTTGTCTTAAAGATCCATTGAATTTTTATGATGAATAATTAAAGTAATTAGGTATTTTTACCCATTAAAATATTGAATTTTATAAAAGGGTTTGAATTTAATGTAATGATTCTTTAGAAACCAGATAAAAATTTATGATCATTCGCTCATGTGATAATCCCATAAATCTAACATATTTTATTCTTATACTTTACATTTTTATGAGGGTTGAAAAGGGGAATATTTACTATGAGAGAGTTTGGATGTGAGAGTAAGATGTTATCAATAATTTTCCTTGTATGATCCTCACAACCAATTTGTCTCAACCCTTTTTTCACTAGTCATTGGAACCCTAGATAGGTATTTGTGATGACCTAGATATATGATTCACTTGTAGGGTCACAACCTTACAGTGGATCCATATAGAACAATAATGGTTCAAGATATGGACATTCGACCATGAATGTTGATGTGCAAGCAACTAGTTTGATTTATACCTATGAGAAAAAGATATAAGCCCAAAAAGAAGTCATTTGGTTAGATAATTTGGGGTAGACTCACTGTTGTTCCTTGGTTATGACCATGAAATCGATATTCTCGATACTTGATAAATGAATGTGTTAATTATAACTATTTGGAACTAGATATTCCATGCTTAATTCATTTATTTTTATTATTCATCTTGACTCTATTATATCGACTCTTGTTTATCTTTCCATATTAGGATAACATTAACATCTATTCCAGATAATCTGACTTTATCTTGTGAAATGGTTTTCAAATATTTTCAAGAAATATATTAGTTTTATAATGGTGTAATGATATATTTTATAGAATTAGTTTGATAAAAGATTTTGAAAATTTTTAAAACTATATTTCTAAACTAGTTATCATACTCATATTTTTAATCATCTTTAAGAATATTTTAATTATCTTTTCAAGTAACTGCATTGAATATTTGGTGGATTCCTACCAAGCTCTTTATATCACACCCATCTCATTTATTTTGGGGTTTTATCCCTTTATTATCTTATAGAAGGTGTTTGCACTCTCACATTCCTTTGTTGTTTTGAGTAAGGGTGGCCAAGGTTGGGAGACTAGGGACATCATGGGTAGTGGTGTGGCCTGAGGAGGTGGGTCTTGGTTGTTATGTTTTTCTTTCAGTTTAATTATTGTCTGTTTTTTACTATGATATGTAAATATTGATTGATATATATTTGATGATGTTTCCACATTGTACTATATTATTGAAAACAATTTAGGGATAAATCATTCATAATAGTTCTTTGTTGATTCCTAGGTGCTTGTCGTATGCCCATTGATATTAGGAATGCAATTCAAGTCAGTGTTGAATTGGATCAGGTACTAGTTTAGATGGTAATCTGGGATGTTTCATTACAAATGGTATCAAATTAGGTCTTTACAAACAGGTAAATAATTGAATTTGAATTCCTTATGTTATTTGGGATTATTCATAGTAGAAAAAGGATTATGAATGTGTTTGGACTCAAGTGGTAGTTTATGAATGGGTTGTTGGTCACTAACCCTTCATTATGAGACTTGAGTTACCTGGGATGTTGGGACTTATGTTTTTATTTTGAGTTACTGGTTTTCTGATTATAAATTATATTTGGATTCCCAATGAGACTGTATTTTATTAAGGGAATATCTTTTCAGGTTTTCATCTAGAATATAAGGATGAACAGAGTTGTACCATGATTTCATGGTCTGGTAAACTATGATGAATTGATGAAACTGATCTAGAAATCCAATCATGAACAGTTACGAGGTTTGTGTGTGCTTTACTATCCCATATGACCAAGATTTTAATAGTTCTAACTTTATTCTAAATAAAAAACCTTATCAATTTTTTTTACAACTTACATCACTTATATGAGGTTAGTTATCTAGTTTATGTATGTGGGTTGGTTTATGTTCTTGTGTGGTTTTTTCACTATTAATACCTTGTTAATGATTTAAAATATTTTGTGAAAACCAAATATGTGCCTTAAAAAAGTTTTGTTGAGATATTTGGAAAAAAAATTTCAATTAAAATCATGTGATAATTATGAAATATTTTTTTTGGCAAATTGATAATCAAGGAATATTATGTGATGTGATAAAATAATGTTTTCTAAATCAATTTTGGGTTATAATGAATTTAAATGTAAACGGTTATGATAATTAGAAAATAAGATTAATTCTTTTGAAACCATAGAGTATTTTATATGTGATGGTAAAGGTTTTTTAAAAATGAGATTAATTTATAAAATCATTTATCATTTTGAAAGGAATGAGTAATGTTTTATAAATGTTAAAATATTTTGTCTTATTAAATCAATGTTTTTTTGATTAATTTGGGTTGTTGCTTTGTTTTGAAAAATTTGTGATATTTTTTTACTATTATTTGATGATACAGTTGATGTGCCTATTTTTTATGTTCAGAAATGTCTTCTAGAAATTCCATTAGGAATGATAGGATGTTGGTCCAACATTATTTTCCTCGGGGTAGTTCTTCATATTTTCCAGAAGATGACCCCCTTGTTATGAACTCAACCTAGACTCTATATCGGGTGCTGAAAATAGTGATTTTTTGAGAATTGAACCTAATCTTAGTATTCTGATATTTTCATCCACTTTCTTATAAAGGTGAACTAGGTTTTCTTGAGGCACTACTATTTCTTGAAGAAGTAGATGGGATCTTCCATTCTATAAACACTCTTGAATCTTGGAAGGTCAAGACTGAAAAATCATTGTTTGAGGGACCTGGCCATGAGTTGTGGAGGTGGTGATTTCCTCAAGTATGCATGAATTAATATATTGGGAATCCTTCAAGTCAGTATTTATTCGGTGATAGTATCCTAAGCTTGTGAGGAAGGGGAATGTTATCGATTTCTGGGGTTTTGGTCAATATGAGATATATGTTGAGCAGTATTCCAAGTAATTCTCACATTTTTATATTCCATAAATGGTCTTGTTGGTGATTAATTTAGTAAGGATATCTATTTTATAAAAGGACTTCAACCAGACCTCATAACAACCATGCCTATTATCTGGTTTATTTTTTATCAGGAGATTCTTGATAAGGCTTTCTCAGCTAAAGTGGAATGGGTGAAACAACATGAAGGGAAGAATTTAAATTTTAGGGTTAATAAAGAACATCATTATCATGAAAATAAGATTCCACTATTGTGTTTCTAGTGCAGAGCACCTGGTCATTCTAATAGGTTCTATTCAAATGCTCTAATGTTTTACGGATAATGTGGTAGTTCAGGTCACCTTCAAAGGGTTTGCATGTTAGATATAATCAAAAAGAACATTTTGATCATGAATATCAGCAATTGAATATGGGGAAGAAATGATTTTTGAAAATGGTCTTCCAACCATATTCCTTGGAGTAAAGATTTTTATGTAATGAAAAATCTTCTAGTAATCATTTGTCACTTTCTCAATGTTGCTAATATTTATTGGGATCATTATTTCTGGTGTGGGAGTGAAAAATATTTGAGTTTTTCATTCTTCAAGGGTGTATATTAAAAAAACATTAGTTTTTATATATTTGTGAATGATATCTTGTGGGCCTTGGTTTGGGTCATATTTGGATTTCTATGGTAATAATGGATTAATTTATTAATATCTTGTTTATTGTTCAATGATTTTCATATTATTTTGACTTGATGGTTAGTTATTAATTTTGACATGTCAATTGATATACCTAGTGAGAGTGTGGTGCCCTATTGTACACTATCTATTATGTAAAAGATCATTCATACTGTAATTGGATAGAACATGGGAATTTATTGAGGTAACTAGGTTGATGTAAATTTTGATAGACCAGGAACACGATGGTTCTAGAATTTGATTTGATAAGATCATCGAGGCATGAGGCTCGGTTTAAAAAATCCATGGTTTCTATAAATTACTTACCTTTGGTAGAAATAATTGTAAATTATTTACGTTTCATTGGGATTTTTAATATTTATTGTTTCTCCTTAGCGAGTTGTTTTAGTATCTCTTCTTTTGGTTTGTGGGATGTGATTTTCTTTGGTTGTGCCAAATTTTAGTGAGTCAGTAAATAGTGGGGAGACCTATGATGGGTCTCCAGAATTTCTCTATTTTGGATACATTTTATGATATTGATGTGTTCATAATATAGATGTGTGTTTTTTAAACTTTAGGTAAGTATCAATTATAAACCATAGACCATTCACCTAAAAAAATGAGTGAGGTGGTTCTCCTTGTATCTTCTTGTTCTATATTTTATACTGTATGATTTTTAGGGACAAAAAGTCCAATAGTGGGGAGGTTATAACACCCCGTTATTTTTTAATGATTTTCACTCATTGACCAGAGTACCCAATTATTTGATCTTTTTGCGGGTAGTTTTAGGTGTTTTACTAGATTTTATATGGTTTATGGGATTTCTCATGGTTCAAAAATGGTTAAAAAAAGTGTGAAAACTTTTTTTATGGTTTGTGCATGGTTAAAAAATGTGTAAAACCTATTATATAGTTTTTTCATGGATTTGAAATGGTTATACGAAGTGTAAAACCTATTTTTACTATTTTTAATGGTTTGTTCATGGACACAGAACTGTACCCCTTTTGCAGAAGGGGTTACACATTTTTCACCTGGTTAGTACTAACCGTGCAACCTAGACAATAAATCATGTGAATTCTAACTATGGTTATGAAAATCTTAATTAAACTCCCAAAACCTACTAAATTTACCGTTAAATACCCCTGCTCAATCCTAATCTGATTCTTTGAATTTTGAGAGCCTTTCGAAGGAATTGTTTATCCCAAAACCTCATCTCTTAGTGGATAAATGCACTAATGGAAGTTGAGATTCTCTATTTCAGTGAGATATTTTCTTCTACATATCATATATCCTATATTTTTTTTCTTCCTTATTTTTAAATTTTATGACATCCTTTTATTTTTTAGTGTCATCGTTGAATTATATGGAATTGTAGATCTTGTATCCCATCTTTCTTTTTTCTTGATCTATCTTCCTAGTTCAGGCGATCTTTATAATATGTGACACACTCAGATTCATTTCAACTGTATTGAAAATATTACAAGTACATTTTTCAATTGTTGTCCATAATTTTGTGATTTATTTGTTACTTTATAATTCATAGATATATTTTTCTTAATTTGTAACAGGTGTTCTATGAAACATTAACAATTAATTCTTCATAAAAGCTTTATTAGACTTTTAATTTTTGAATTAAATATAGAAATAATTAATTGGATATGAATTTTATTCTTATCACCAATTTGAATATTAAAAATTACCATGTTTGTTTTTTTATTTTTAAAGATATTTTGAAGGATGTTATGGTTGAATTGATAAATTTGGCCCAGGGTTTGATTTATTAAATTAACTTCCATTTTTGGAATTAAATTAATTGAAATATTTTACATTTTATAAATATTTTTAAATTCTGGGATTTAATAAATGACTAAGAACCATGTTTGAATTATTTTCACCTTTTTTGGAATGGGTATTCTTGGGTTATTTAAAATAAATTGTTTATTTATAAGGAAAGTGGTTTCCAACCCATGTTTATAAATATATTCAAACATTTTCAAAATTTCAATACATCCTTTGATTTATTTATGGTTTCATTGAAATAAATGATTTTTTAAAGGACAATTTGAAATTTTTATAACGAATTATGAAAGGAAGAAGGTATTATTACCCTACAGAAAATTGTATTATAAAAAAAATTTGAATTAAAATTGTTGAAGCATGATTCCTTAATTAGAACTTTATAATAATTCTCCCATGCGGTGATCCCTTAAGAATAAATTGTTTGATTATTATACTTCCCATTGTTGTGGGGTTGGAAAAATGATTATTTCTATTGAGATATTTTGGGTGTGAGAGTGATATGTAGATGTTAAAGGTCCACATTGACCCTCACAACTTGTTTATCTCAAAACATTCATTTGACTAGTCATGGAAAACCAAATAGTTAGATGGGAAAACATAGATATTTTATTCACTAGAGGAATCAAACCATTCATGTGGATTTATAGAGAACATGAAATGTTCAGGATATGGAAGTGCGACCCAGAATGTGGGTATACATGGAATTGGTTTTCTTTATAACTATGAAAATGGTTGTTATACCAAATTTTATTAATTTTATTAGCTATTATGAGGTCGAATCAGTATCATACATACATTGTCCCATGACATCCATTTATTCGATAATAGATACATTATAGAGCTCATTTTTTCTATTTAGAACCCATGATCCCTTGTTTGATTCATTTGTTGTTATTATGCACATTAACTCTATTATATTGACTCTTTTTCTTCGTTCCATATCAGGTGCACATTATCATCTTTAATTGATTATCTTACATTATCTTGTGATATGGTTTTCTATGATTTTCAAGAAATTATTTAGTTTTTAAATTGAAGAATGGCATGTTTTATAGGATTAGTTTGATAGATGATTTTTAAAGCCATTAAATCTATATTTTTAAACAAGTCCTCATTCTATTCTCTCTACATATCATTAACAATATTTGAATTAAATTATGAAGTAACTTCATTTAATCTTTTGTGGAATTCAAAAAGGATATTTTACTAACACCCTTCTTATAACTTTTGGTGTTTTATATCCTTTATTGTCCTATAGAAGGTGTTCATTATCTCACCTTCATTTGTGGTTTCGAATTAGGGTGTGCAAGGGTGGGTGACTTGGGACATGGTGTGTGGTCTTGGACCACTAGGAGGAAGGTTTTTGATGTTATATTCTCCTCTCAGTTCTCTTAATGTATCCTTATACTATGATGTATATGTATTTATTAATATATATATGTAATGATGTTTCCATATTTAACTTTTTTAATGTAATATTTTGAGTGAGAAATCATTCCCAATAATTATTTTTTGATTCCTAGGTGCTTGTATCCATCCATTAGAGAGAAGGGACACTCGTTGCCTTAGTGGATAGTTGGAATGTGTACAAGTATTGATGGTATTATGGGTTGTTTTGTTATAGGATCACTTGTTGATATGATACTAAGAGTTGGGATGATCTCTTATTACTCTTATTAATAGGCAATTTCTGGGTTTATCGTTTTATTATTATTTTGTTTTCAATTGCTTGGTGGAGATAGGTGTTCTTGGATACATGATTCCTCTTGGTGGTAGATTATGATGGGTTTCCTTGAGTATATGTATTTTTGGAATGAAGATAATAACTAATAAAAAATTCCCAACTCATGTGGTTTTTTTTAATTGATATAGTTTTTTTAATTTCATTAATCTTGGTAAACCATCGAATCATATTAAACTATGCTTTGAGGGAATAGACTTCAAAATGATGGTTAATGAATGTATGTTGAAATATTTTTAATGGTTAATCAAATGGATAATAAATAAATTAATTAAATGTAATGATAAAAATGAATAATTAATTAATTCATATCTTTAATTGATTATGATCTTATAGGATATCAAGTCCTTTGTAGTGGTAGTCACGTGTCTGATTCATGATAGCTATAGTAGATATTGGACCTAGGATATTCCCATTGAGGGATTGTGAGTTATATTATATTCCATGATTTTATACAATAACCCACCCATGTTAGCTAGGGCGACTGATAACTAGTGGACTATGGGATGGTGGTTTCCACAATATACATGTGGGAGGATGGATGGTTAACTACACAATTTGGCTATGTTTTCGTATATTGGTAGTTACTTACAATGGTATGAATAATGGTTAGTTTACCCATATTTTTGTATAGGTATGTGATGTATTGTGGTCATTTAACAACCATATATTCCAAGATATAGTGTCCAAATTTTTTTATTGGTATGTTCTGAATAGGCTATGATGGATTGAGGTACCTTACTCTATGCATATACTTGATGGATTAATGTATAAGATTTGATGTATGATTCAATTTATACAGAATATGTTGGATCTCAGAAACTACTAGGTTATGATACTCATATGTGTGTATGATATGAAGTGATCATGTGATACATAGTGTGCTTTTTGTGATTCCTTCCCAGGTGTCTGTGGTTTGGCATATTTTGTAGAGAGATCGCTCAAGACTTGTGATGTTCTGGATAATTCGAAAAGCTATGGGGAATTGGGTTAAGGGTACCCCTGATGTTTCATTATTATATTATATCCTCTCTTGTATATGATAAATGGTGATAGGTATCCATGGTGAGGTTGGGAACATAGTATACTTTTTTATGTGACACATTAGTTTTATTACTGTTCACTATTCTTTATCATGCTTTATATTTTGTTTGATGTGCTCTAGAAAGGTTCCAACTTTGTATACTATTATTCTCACACAATGTATATATAATTTTTTTAGGTCATTTATAGTAGGATGGATATTGGGATGGATATTACTAGGACAAGGTTTTGAAGGATCTTTTTGGGTTTCATAGTCACTGTGGTCTTTACAATTTTTATACTTTTAATTTTCCCTTCAGTTGTTTTGTATTTGATGACATTGTATGTTTTCACATGAAATTTCATTATATATATATATATATGTATGTATGTATGTATGTATGATCATGATTTGATTGGTGTATTTATTTAATCTCTCTCCTCATCATGTTAACTTAGAGGGTAATGATTCTCATATGTATGATTATTAAACCTTTCTTAATTATTTCCAACTCAGAGCCTATTGGACGTGGGAACTCAAGAAGTTGCAATCTCCCTTTTCTCATTACTTATATAAGAGGGTTACTTTATAGGGGGGAAAGAGTTATAACCTCATAACAACTTCAATTAGGTATACATATTTTATCATTTCTATGTAACTGTTTTTTTCTTATTCATTCTTTTTAATTTATATATTCTTTCATTTATGGATTGTTTCATTTATGGATTATTATATTTATAGATTGTTTCCTTTTTTTTGAATTATAAATAATTTTATGATATTTAAACTATTAATAAATCAAACACACTACAAAAATTAAAAACAAGATTTCTGGGCTCTAAAATATCTGTCTATAAATCTGCCCCTAAAATTACAAAAAGGAACCTCACAAATATTTTCTAGAAGTTTATACTTAGAGTGAGAAAATAGACTATAATTTATTCCTTGAAACAAAGTGTTAGAATATATAAAATTCACTTACCTTATAATAAGAAAAATTTAAGATATCATGTTATTTATTGTATTATATATGATTTTCATCACGGTGGATATGTCATTCATACCGTTAGTTCATGTATTAGAAAAATTTTCATAATTCCATAAGAAAAAACATACTTCCATATATACAATAAATTATTTAAAAATAAATTAAAAATGAATGGATGTCATTAAAATAATAAATTGGTGGTAAAATCCAATAACATTAGTCACATATCTTTTTACCTCATTTTTCATCATAATGATTAATTGTGGATGCTAATTCTCTACCTAATTTTTCCTAATGGTTTTTTTAAAAAAAAATTAAAATATTATTAATTGAATTAAATGATGAAATGATGATATTAAATGTAGATATAAAGGGAATTACATTGATCACATTCTAGGATATACATGTTCCATGTCTAGTATTAGAGGTATGTTAGGTTCATACATTGCTCATATAAAGGACCCACCATAACCATCATATCGCAACACCTCCTAACATCATCCCTCATCTTCATTATGTTGGTTCATATGATGTTGTGATGTGTGGTTTCAGTTCCATCAAACATCAGTTCATTGCTTCCCTAGTGAAAATATGGAGGAAAAATAGAAATACATTACATTTTCTAATGTGTGAGATTACTATTACTTTTTTGGATGTGTCCATAATGTTGGGCCTCTGCATCGAGGGTGTCACCATGACAATATATGTTAATGTGGATTACTTGATTTATTTAAAAAACTTCTAATATTTATAATCTAATTTGATGGAAAGTCCATCATCTGGACTCAATTATTCTTTTCATGGATAGAAAATCACTTTACCCATCTATTTGACAATTCGGAAGAGATCTCCATGCTATATTTTCTAATGACAGATTCTGAGACTTATTGGTGGAATTATCTTCATCTATCATTCCACTCCATTTCTACCCTTTATATATTTACTGTTACATGAAGACATGGTGAAATAATTGTGGTATATCCGGGGTCTACATGTCTTGGTCATATATATAGAGTGTTATATAGCATATGTCGCAAAGAAAAGATATAGATTACATGATGTTTTATTCTTATCTAGATATGGATATTAGACCACATATCTTCCTTATCTCCACAAGCTTGCACACCATTTACTTCTGATAATTTATGTGATTCCCCACATAGATGATAATATGTTATAATTCCTTCTTATGTGAAAATAAAATTTGTGAGTTTATTTTATGAAATATCAGTATTAAAATATTATCTACTGGGGGAGTGAGACACATAGATATCCAAATACCACCAGACATGGTTTCTACTCTTAATGACTTATGCTTGAAAGTATTTGATCATATGATGCATGAAATTATTAGTTATATTATAAAATAAATATTGTGTACTATATATGAATTCATTTTTTAATTTATTATTAAATGTTTTCATATTTTTGGTTTCATGGTTTCCATATATCTAACTTCAAATCTAGAGTCTACCACCTTATTATATGATGATCCTTACTTCAAGGTCTGGCATCATGCCTATGATTTATTTTTATATTGTTGAGAAGAATTATGTTGATAGATTTATAAGATATTTTGACCTAGATGATCTCATTATCTCCCCTCCCTTCCAGTTTCCTTTAAATAATTCCCTAAATATGTAAGGAAAGATAGAATTCTATTAGATGAAATATTATGTATGCTATCTGGAGACATAGAATAGACATGACATGTTTCAATTAAGTGGGGTGGAAGAACACACATTAATCTATAAAATTATTTGGATTATTTTCCTTGGTATTAAATTTTTACATTGATATATGTTACATGGCATGGATAAGGAAATCATCATCTTTTAATAAATTTTCCTTCCACATTTGAATAATTTTTGTATTAAATTTATTTAACTACATAAATATGTTTTCAAAAATCTCATATTGAACACCTCATTAAAATCCCTACGAATGTATATAGATACAAATTTTTACATTCCTTTTTTATTTAGTACTAACATATTTTCTTATTCCCATATATGTGATTTATCATGATATTTTTTTTGATAGTACAGGTGATTACTAGGGTTATAAACTTGATATATGTGTGTAAGAGGGATATGAGCCTATTATTGATATAGTATATGATGAAGTGTAAGAGGATGAGTATTATAATCATAATAATAAATATATTTAAAAATCTTCATGTCTAAAAGAATATTGTGTTTGAAAGAATGTACACCACACAACACTGATATTAAACGAACACAAAAATATTATTATTTAAATATTAATGTTATTACATAGCCATTAAATTAGTGGGTATGAAAAGTATGAATATAATTATGAAATAAATATATATAGGAAATAAAAAATTAAAATTTATTTATTAATTCGTATGAAATAATTACTCAATTTTCATTAATGTTATTTTTATTCTTCTGAAATATGTTTTCTTCACAAGCGATTTTTAATTTGTTTAATAAGAAAAAAATATATTTAGTTTTTGAAATTTTTAAATTTTTTATTTTACAAAAACATTAATTTTTTTAATTTATCTTATAAAAATTATCTTATTTTTAAATTTCATGTTCTTTTGAAAAGGATTTATTTCCCAATGATTTGTGAAATATACCGATAATTATTGAATGTTGTATTTTTTATTTCAACCATTCAGAAAGATTTATTATATTTTAAAATGGTTTAAAATTAAAATTAAATTTATTATATTTTTATTAATTCAATTAGGTTTATTTTTATCTAATTTATAATTAAATTTGGTATAAAAACATTTATCATACAAAAAAAGATGTTTAAGAAAAACTGTATTTTTCTAAAAAATTGTTTTTATTTTTTCCGACATATTTTAAAATTAATCTATTCTATTTATAGTGTCTGTATTTTATATAAAGGATTTATTATTTGTAATTATAAGGATAAAATTTATTAAATAGAATGATTTAATTTTTATGAATTTTGAATAGTAACCGTGGTAAACTTTATCATTTCGATAAAGGATAAACCATATTAATCTAAGTCAAAATTAAGTGATAATGTCATAATATTCAATCTTAATCTTTATTGGATGAATTTAATTCAATTAAAATCATCTTATCCTTGAAATATAATAGTTTAAGAGGAAAGTTTTCTTGAAAAAGAAACATTTATTATTTAAAGAAAATAATGTTACAAAATGTAACTCCCTTAGATTTAAATATCTATTATGTTTCCAAAAAGGAAAAAAAGAAATATATGAACGAATATAAATGTCAATTTTTATATTAATAAAATTATTATATTTAATTGTATATATTTCTAATTTTTATAAGTTATAAAAGTAACTTAAATTCTTGTGAAATTCTAATACAATATTTATATAAGTAAAAGAAATAAGTATAAATGAATTTGAAAATATTAAAAGTGATATAATTTGATTGATTTAATTTATCTTATGAATTATATAGATATATATGACCAATTAGAAATGTTTTAAACGAATATATTTTACTCCACCCATTCTTATTGATCAATTTAATTTCAAATTAAATGAATTATTTCAAAATTGACATTTATAATATCATAACAAAATCATAATGTATTAAATAGTTTAAAAATTATAAAAAAACTATCATTTTACATGTGAATTAAATATAGTTTAATTAATTATAAATTTTCAATTTATGATTTATTTTTCATTTTATAGTAATATTATTAACCTTTAGTGATTAAAATTGTGGTTACTATGGTTTTGTTTAAAATTATTAATAAAGCATTTAATAAAAAAGATAAGGAATTAAATGACAACAAATGTTGTTTAATTTCATTTTATGGTGTAATTTATATGCTATACATTTTTTATTTAAGTTAATGACCATTTAGAAATTTTTTATCAAGAATAGTCAATTTATATTATAATTTTTTATGGAATTCAAAAAGTTCCCCTCACCTCAATTATAAATGGGTATATCCTCGCCTACTTATTTACATCACATTGATCCATATAACCCCAACAAACCATGAAATTTAATCTTAAAAAAATAATTTTACATGTTATTTAGGTTCTATTCATTCATAAATATAAACCCTATGATCTTTAAGAAAATGTCCCAAGGAGTTCTTCCAAAGAAGAGGTAATCATCTTAACTGATCACTTTTTTACTCATTATTCTAGCACTTATAAATATTTTTTATTTATCATAAAATTATAAAATAAGGATACAAAATATACTAAATGGTTATTATGATTATTAATCCCTCATTATCAACCATATTTTCCATAAAACAGGGAATGAAAGCATCGCTTGTGCGTACATAAGACTTTCCATCTCTGTATAAGGATGAAATTCAATTTTAACCTCCATATTTTATCGATAGAGAGTATGAAACTTTTGATGTGTATATATTATATTTATGATATATTTATACGAATAAAATTATAATATCAAATATACCTTCTTAACATGCAATTTGTTAGAATACAATAACGTCGCTCGCGCGTACGTGTGGACTATCACCTCCTTGAAACGATGCAATTTGTTTATCATTTCCATTTTACATGGATTATAATATGGATAGAATTGATGAATATATATGATTTATATGAAATTATAATTATTGTTTAAATTATAATGTTTAGTTACCTTTCTTCCACCCATTTCTTCAAAAAATGAAAACAACATTCATTTGTTCTTAAGACCTACCATCTCAATGAGAAGTGAAATTATTTTTTCTATATATAACATTTAAATATTTCATGAAATATTTATATAATTAATATAAATTATAATTATATTAGGATTAAAATTTTGGATATACTATGATCATGGTCAATGTACAAGGAGAGAAACTAATATACCAAAACCTACATGAAAAATGAAGTAGCTGTTAGAGAGAATAATGTTTTTTATAAATAATTATTAATAAATGTGTGATAAAAGGTTTTAATAAAATAATATATTGTATTATATATATGAATATGGTTATGGAAGAAATTTTTAATACATCTATATTTACTTATTAGAAGGTTTGGACACAAAATAATCAATTCAAACATAAGGTAAGGTTTTTCTCATCTCACATTGACTTCCATGAGACAGATGGCATATTCAAAAAATATTTTTTTATGTGGTGTAAATAATATCTCTCTGATATATTATATCTTGAATATTTATTTATTCATGTTATTTATCATTTATTTTTAATTAATTTTTTTATGGGAATTATTATTAAAATGATACCCAATAGGAATAGGTTTATTTCATGGACTTACTAAAAGTTAAAAATTTATTATTTTAATACATAAAATGAAAAGAAAGGACAATCACAGGGTTGAGAAATGATGAAGGGAAAAATAATAGATCTTAATAATGAGATTAAAATCATGTGTTAAATAACCAACACCATCATGTATTATAATTTTCTCAACAAGGGTCTATTTTTTTACTAACACATCAGTCACAGAATTCCCTTCTCTCAAAGTGTGACTGACCCGGATTCCCTCTTTTAAAATCAATATAAAAATCCTAATAATATATTATATCTTACTAGGGTAACATCCCCTTCTAAAAATCCCACCAATATAGAAAAATTAGTTCTTACTTTTAGGGTTTTAATATAATAAACATGTACAATGCAAAACCTATTAACAAATCCATTGCCATCACTTCAATAAAATATCATATTTCATAAAATTAACTAAAACCCAATTGAATAAAATTATTGTTTTATCTCACAATCCCATAAAATATAAATTTCTATTAAATATTAATCTGTCCAAATTAATTTTTAAATTTATGGTTTGTGTTTTCCATTGGATCTATCTACCTTGATTTCCTCTTCTAATTTCCATAGAGGGACACAACCATGGTAGTAGCCTTCTTTGAGACAATGTTAATAACCTAAATTGAGTTAGGGAACCTAGGTATACCACCATCACCTTAAAAAAGAACCTAGATGAAAATATATAACTATTTTGTACCTCCTCTTGCCTTATTTTGAGCTTCCTAGAGTGTCCAACACAATGCAGAAAAAATGATTTCTCGAGCCTTCACCTCCACCCCCTACATAATTTCACAATAAAACCAAGAATTTATGGCCTCCATAATTACGATTAAACCAGAATTTCTATTTAGACTGTGGATTAAAAATCTATATATCCCTTTATCCCGTTCCCTCAGAATAATTTGAGATCCGAAGATTCTTGTTGTCGTGAAGTACAATAGTGACAATTGGGCAGCAACGAAACTACCTTTTTCTTATGATACATAGGTATGGAGGTATTTATTAATCTACAAACCAAGTATTTTAACTTAATGGGTATCTATTTGAACCATAATTTGGATTCCCAGCCTTCCAGCCCACTTCTCCCATGCACGATTTTTCTGTTTTATGTATTCGACATTGGTTATGATTAAGTCCTCTATGGGGGAATATTTTTCTTCCATATACATATTTTAATAAATTTTTTATATAATATTTATATTTCTGACTAATGATTTATTAATGATGTTTTAACCCCTGTTTTACTTATTATAAAATGGTTTGAAAGAAATTATCTTGTTGTTTTCCAAATGAGATACTTCTGAAAAAAATTATGATAATGTGAAAGGAATGTTTTTTATCAAATATGACATGAATATATATGTCAAATATCATGAATTATATATTAATGAATCTCCCTTTACATGTTTAGAAGGTTATTTTCAAATTAAATGCTTTCCTTTAAAAAATAAGTTAAAAGGTTATTTTCTTTATGAATTTTATAACGACCTTTTAAAAGTATTTTCTTCCATTTCAACATCATTTTTTTGAATATTATTTTAGGATATAATATAATGATACCATTAATAAAATTTATTCTAATAGTTTATTTTTTGGGGTAATGTATTTATAATTTTTTTCATCATTTTTTCTAATATAAAATTTATTTTTTTAAGGAATATTTATTATATAGTATAGTTTATTCATATATGGAATGAATTGTACATAAAAAGTTATGAAATGGTACCTCTATAGCCTATATATACATAATTAGGTCTCATGATACAAACTGGATTGGGATTTGTCTTAGGCCTTACCCTCTTATGTAGATATCATGGCATAAGGCATAGGTGATATATTCAGATATCTTGGATGGGGTATTGATGGTTGTTTTTATAAGTTCATAATTATAAATTACATAATTTTGAAATAGATTCATAATTTACCTATGATAATTTATTTTTTATTATATCCAGGTATTAGTTTTTAGATCAGTAAATTATGTATTCGACATTATTTCATAATCATTTATTCTTTCCATATTATTTAAGACTTATTTTGATTTTTCTATGTGCGTAACATTACTGAGTAGTTGATCTCACCCATTTCTTTTATTTACATTCATAAGGCTACCAAAAAGTGTTTCTTGATTGATATATAATGATATGATAAATTAGAAGATAATTTTCTCAAGGAAAATAATATTTTATATGTTACATTTTTTAATTTAATTTTAAATTCAAGTATATTTCTAGTTCAAATTGATTAATAAACTATTTGGTCATATTCTATGGGGTTTCTTATATAAAGTTACAATTTTAAAAAGTGACCACAAGATCTAAGATACTTGAGTTGAGGTCTTTATAGTTGGTATCACAATATGTTTAGTATAAAAATTAGGAATTACATTTATATAAACATATATTAGAAAACCTAACCCTATAAAGATCATTGATAATATTCCAAATGAAACCATGTGTATGATTATGAGATTAACTATGCATAAATGTTTCATTTTTTTAGTGTTTCATTAGTTTTTGGTTAATATATTATGTGCTATAATGTTATGATCTATTAAAATATATTCCATTGTTTATAAATATAACGTAGTGGAAAGAATGGAAATTGAATCAATGCATGTGATCCATTTTTGGAGTGCCTTCATATGTAGGATAATGATTCTTGAGAGGTATATAAAGTAGGATTTTGAAAAAATTTAACTATATATTTATAGTTGACTTAGGTTTTGAGAAATAACCATTCTTATATAGAGATGGATGATAATCCCCAACTATGTGTAACAATGTTAGACCATTCCACGTGTTTACAATCTCAATTATTTAATGGGGATACAAATCCATTTTTAGTTAGGAAATGGATAATTTCCTTATAGAATATATTTCTTTCCATGGGATGTAATTAATGAGAGAAAAATGTTATTGAAATTTATTATCTCAAAGTGGATTTTAATTAATAGTGGTCATTTATTCAAGACAATAATAATGAGGAGGAATCAATGATCATGGAATGGAATGATTTCAAGGAACTTTTATTTGAAAAATATTTGCATCAGGAACAATGAAAAGATATAGAGACACAATTTCTAAAAATAAGACAAAATGAAGATAAAAATGATTCTATGTATAATTCTAAAATTAAAAGGTTAGCAAGGCATGCTAGAGACTATATATTTATCCAAAGAGTAATATAGATAAATTATTTTATGGGATTAAAAAAATCCATCAAATATAACTATTCTCTCAAACAATATCATCATATGAGGATAGAGTATCATGTGGTATTTAGATAGTGAAATAATTCTCCAATTACATTATTCTCGACGGAATGTAAAAAAATTCTTGTATAAAAAATAAATAATGGGGATAAGGGAAATAATAATTTTCCACAATTAATAGTTATGGAAAGAATAACCATGGTTATTTTATGAATGTAATCAAAATTTTCAACATGTATAGAGAGAATGGCCACAACGCTCATGAATTCACAAGAAATGAAGAATCTAAAAATGTAAAATGCATCAGTTTTGAGATTATAGGGCACTTTGGAAACTTATTCCTTAATAGACAAGGGAATAGATATTAGAATAAGAAAAAGGATCATGTAAAAGATTATTATATTTCTCCAGTGGAAGTGGAATGATTAATATTCTTGTGTATTTGGATTCCAGAATTATATAATATAATTATTTTATCATAGATATTCTAGTTAGAAGAATAATTAAACATGTAAATATTATATTTATATTTTTTTTCTTAAAGATTTTAATGTATATTTTTTGTGTTACCAATAAAATAGAAAATTGATTTGTGGTGAGGTACAATTTTTAGAGAATATACAAATAAAGTGAAAGGTAATAATAATATTTTCCTAATATTTATATAGAAGCAAATAGGATAGTATTGATTATGATGAAATGGTTAGTAATTGGATATGTGATGGATTTTACTATTTTTTGGATTTATGGAATATATTCGATAATATGATATTTTATTTTTTAAATCATGCAACTTTTCATCATGTTTTTAGAGTGATTCAAGTTATTAACATGTTTTAGGAAAATATAGTATTATGTTATTTACATGTGACATTAATAGAAAAATTATGGTGGATTAATTATAAGTTTATTTTGAGACATTTTTCAGAAAAATATTATATTTTTTAATATGGTTGGTAATATTTTAAAGGATCCTTCTGATTGGATACTTCTAGAATATATTAAGTTGAAATTTGTATATTATTATTTGGTATTAAGGTGTAATTTATCATATTGGATAACCTATGCTAACCAATTTGGTTTTGTTAAATATTTAAAGTATGAAAGAATTATATATTAATTTTTTGATTCATTAAAATTTCTTTAAGAAATAAAAATTCATCTTGAATATCTATTTTCTAGTATAAGAGATAAAGTGGAAATATATAAAATCAAAAAAAAATATGATTATTTTTATGACATGGAATGAATCATGTTACTGTATTTTATAAATTTTGTTTTCCAGGTAGTAAAATAATATCTAAAATTGTCGAAATATACCATAATAACATTATTTTTCATGTTTCTAAAAAATAAATTAGCAGCCTTTTAACTCTTCAAATATTTACAGTTTTTCGAGGGTTACCTTTGTCATGACCATGTTCTCTATCATTATCTATTAATAATTGGTTGTAAATATTTTCTTCCATGTCCATATTTTCAATTCCAACTAATTTTTTCTTATTTAGAAACCTACTTTTGTGATGACCTTCGTATTTCATTTTCCCTCTTTTTAAAAGGTTGTTTTGTTTACCCTTTGATGATATTGGTTTTCCACAAATGTATTCTCAAATATCAAAAATATGATTTCCATGAACAAGTACAAATTATGAGGATGAAGTTTATTTATGGGGAGACATAATGTTACCCCCCAATATTTTAAAATTACACTATGTTTGATAGCATATATAACATGAAACACCTAATATAAACAATCCCCAAAATATTATCATTTAAAGATAAGTGTTATAACATGTCCATTTAATTTGTGTGTATGAATAGAATTAACAGAATTATAAAAATATATATTTTACCTTCCCAGTTAGATTTCAGTTACTAGTTCTTATGATATATGTATTCAATTTTCAGTAAAGTTATATTATACCTCAGAAATATGTTTTCTTTCAAAATGATTATTATTCCTTTTTATGAGAATATATTATAATAAATTTCAAGAAATTTTATAATTACTATTTTATAAAAATAGTATCATTTATGAAATCACCATATTACAATTATCTTAGGGTGATTTTGATTTTAATTTTCCGAAATTATTTATTTTTCAATGAATACTCAAAAATCAATTTTTATTGAAAACTTATTTTTTGGTTTAACTATTCATGAAGTTCTATTAAATTTTAAATGGGTTTATAATAAAACATAGTTTTGTTATATTTTTACAGGCCAACTTATTTGTATTGGAATCAATTTTATATTTTAACTTTTTATTAAAATAGTGTTTTTACCAAAAAGGCATTTGACGAAAAAATATATATTTTTTGAAAAAGAGATTTGCATCGCTTTTTAAAAACATATTTTAAAATTAATTTATTAAATTTAATGAGTTTTAATTTTATAAATGGATTATATATTTAAATTTAGAATTCTATAATTTTTTAAATAGTTGACTTTGATTTTTTTTTTCAGTATTATGAATAGTAGATGTGGAAAAATTTAGCACCTCGACAAAAGATAAACTAGGTTAATATTGGTTAAAACTATGTTATAAGTTCATAATATTTAATATAAATTTTTTATTGGATAAAATTAATTCAACCCTAATAATATTTTTACTAAAATATTATGGCTTATAACACACCTTTCTAGGAAAATTATTCATATAATACATAAAGCAAGGAAAGTTACATAATATCACTATTTTAGTATTAAATATCTTTTATGTTCCCACAGAGGTAAAATATATTTATATATATATATATGAATGAACCAAAATTATAACATGGATATTAATTATATTATAATAATGAGATAAATTTATTTCCAATTTTTAGAAGTTTTAAAATTAGCTTAAATGATCGTGAAATGCTAATACAATATTTATTTAATTAACATAAAATGTAAATCTATAAATTTAAAAATTTTAAAGTGATAAATTTTGAAATATTTAATATTTCACGTGAATTTTACAATTCTAAAGGATATATTAGATGGATTTTAAAATAATAATTCTAATTATCCATTTATATTGATATATTTAATATGAAATCAAATGAATATAGTCAAAAATGGCATTCATAACATTTTATCAATATAAAAATATTTTAAATTGATTAAAATTCAAAAATTTATTATCATATAACATGATAATATTAATTGGTTGAAAAACAGATCCATGATCCATATATGCATCACTTGTTCACTTATAGTAAAATTATAAACCCATTGTGATTAAAATATTGATTAACCTGGTTATGGTTAAAAATGATTAACCAAGGGGTTAATAAAAAATATAAGGATTACAATGATATCATAAACAAGTAAAAATTTCATTGGATGACGTGTTTTGAACTGTAGACAATTTTTATTTGAAATAATGGCCATTTGGAAGAATATTACTCGATAATAGCCTTCCAATGTTTAATTTTTTTATGATATTCCGAAAGTGCCCTTCATTTCAATTATAAAGGGAGCAACATCCCATATTTTTTTACATCACCTAGAGCAACATAGATTGAACTAACCCCAACAATTAATATTATAAACATACTTATCAATGTTATTGAGGTTATATATCTTCTCAAAGGATATCCCCACGTCTGTTAAGAAGAGATCCAAAGGAGTTATACTAAGGAAGAGGTGATCTCTTTAACTAATCACATTATTTTTACATCATTTTATACTTCTTCAAAATTTCTGATATTTTTTTTATAAAATTGTAAAAAATTATAATAAATATACACAAATTTTATAATTATTATGAATCCACCATTATCCAACCTCTTTCCAATAAAATGGTAAGTGAATGTATCACATGTACGTACATATGACTTATTGTCTCCACGTAGCAAAACAATTCATTTTTCATCACCATATTTTTTGTATGAGAATTATGATGGGTTCAATATTCCTATAGGATAATTATGAAAAAATTATAATCCAATAATTATAATTTCACATATACCTTATTACATTGAAATAAATTTGAATAGAATAATTCCACTCTTTCATATATATGGGCTACCACCTCCACGATGTGATGTGAATTATTTTTCATTTTTGTTTTACCTGGATAGTAATATGGATTTATTTGATGAATATATAATATTCATATATTATAATAAAGAATATATAAATTATAATTAATATTTAACATTATTTTATTCCATCTATCGAAAAATTAAAACATTATTGATGCGAATGGATGACCCACCTTTTTTATGAACGGTGTAATTTGATTTACTATATATTATATTTACAGATGACCTTGAATATGTATATAATGAATATAACTTATGATCATATCATGAAAAACATTATGGAGATTATATTACCACAATTAAAGTACATGGACCAAAACTACCAAACCCAAACCAACATGAAAAATCAAGGAGTTATCACCTAAAATAACCATTTTAATATTCATTTTTTTATATGTCAGAAAAAAGATGATAATTAAATTATATATGGTCTGATATATATAAATATGGTTCTATAATAGATTTATTATAAATATATATTTACTATTCTATAAGTTTGAACATACAATAAGTAATTCAAACCTGATGTCATGGTTTTCCCAACTCACGTTTACTTCCATGAGACATATTCCATATTCTGTAATTAAATTTTTTATGTGGTATAAATTCTATAAATTTGATATATTTTATAATGAATCCATTTTCATTAATGTTAATTAATTTTTTTTATTTCATGGGGAATATGATTTAAAGGATACAAAATTGGTAAGGGTTTATTCTACAATCTCATCATTATTAGGGATTTTTTTTGTTTAAGTCCCCACTTGGGGAATATTATTATTTAATATGTAAATTTTTAAAAGGAACATTTAAATGTAATTTATATTAATATATAAGGATTTATTAATTAAATTTATACCCATGTTTAACTTCATAAAAATTGGATTGAAATGAATATTTTTTTGGAATGATGTATTATTATCATTTTTTTAAAAGTATAAAAGGAATATTTTTAACTGATATGGAATGAAATTATTTTCCCTCCAACATTGATTATCTTTTCATTAAATCCTAAATTGAAATTTTTACAATGTTAATATCCTCAAAATTTTGTAGTTATATTTTTAATGTATTTTCTTCTATGTCAACATCCTGTTTGAATCTTATTTTGAGCATGCACTCTTATGATACCATTATTCATATTTCATTGGATGGTAAAATATTTCTTAGAATTTGGAAAGTATTAAAATTTCATATGAACAGTTCTACCAATGTATATAACTGTCGAGTTTGTAAGTCATGTTTATTATATTGAATTTTTTATTTATATAAGGAATGAATTGGATTTATTAATTAAAGTGTGTTGCATGATATAGCCTCACATGCATCATTAGGACTCAAGAGACAAACTAGATTGTGTTTTGGCTTAGGATTTACACACATCTGTAGATTCCATGACACATGAACGTGAATGTATTTTCTGATGTCTTCGATAATGCCACGATGTTTCATTTCAGATGTGTAAAATTATTCATTCCATAATTATAAAACTAGTTATTTATTTCCATGTGATTATATTATTTGTTATTATATCAATGGATAATATTTTATCTCATGAAATTATTTATATAGAATTATTTTATTGTCATTTATTCTTTCCAAATTATTTTTACCCTACTAAGATTTTGATGTGTGCATACCCATACTAAGCCTCAGAGCTTCCCAATTTCTTAGGTTTTTCCCCTAGGATTCTAGGAATTGTTTTGTGACTGATATGTAAAGATATTATAAATGGGAGTATGCTTCAATCAATGAAAATACTATGTAATATTTTATATTTTCAAATGTAATGTGAAGTTTATGTATGTACCTAGTTCCCAAGACTGCTAGACTATTTGGTCCTTTGAGATGAAATTTCCTATATCTCATTCAAAATTAATAAAATAACCATAAAATCTAGGCTTATAGAGTTAGGTTATTTTAAATATTCTCCTACACTACTCATTTCATAAGATTCAGAACCATAACAACAACTAGAGTCACAAGCACTTGAATAAACATAACCACATTTTATTCATATAGAGGGATTGATGCATCTTATACCAATTCAATTACAAACTGTATTATTGTATTAAAATTTTCTATATTGATAAAGGACCTATGGTGTATTTTTTTGTCTTTATTTTCCTCACATATAAAAATACCCAATACAAAACCATCATATTGTTCATATGTTAGACATAATTCAAGTAAGAATCCACTTTCATTATTGCTAGGATAGGGTATAGAAGATGATACTATATATCCATTTATTCTCACATATAATTATGTAGATGTGGGTACTAATGATTCTAAATAATAGGTGTATATGACAAAGCATATATATTAGTAGATACATCATGGATGCATTATCTATACACCTATTAGTGGTAAAATGGATCACTAGAGACAGTGATAAAAATTGGATTGATATATATTATATGTTTACTAAATAATTAGTTTTAAATTATATAATAACAAACTAAATTATTATTTTTTCATTAAAAATGAAATCGTTATAAATTGAAATTAAGAAATATGTTTATTGTATGATATTTACATTTTATGAAATAATTTTTTTCAAATTATTAAAAAAAATTAGGTAGCTTGTGTTACATTAATGAATGATTTTTTTGTTAGCATGAATGCCATTTTACATTGTGTTAATCTTGTTGTGCATGCAATGCTGATTTTAGGGAAACCTGACATACTATTAAAATTTTATTATTTAAAATGAAAGTTATCACATAGATGTTGAAATGAAGTGTATGAACATGATTAAATAAATTATAATGTATTTAATTTACATATGTATTTAAATATTAATTATTTTTTGAAAAATTAATTATAAATGACAATAATAACTACATAAAAATAATCGGAAACATTTTCTGAAAAGCTATGATTATAGACAAAAATGTGTTTACATATATAAATTAAATAAATAACTATGGGTAAAATATTTTAACAAAATTATATATTATATATTCAATAAGATGTTAAATATTCAACTTATTTTTTTATTGATATTTGATGAGAATTATACCAATATTATGTATAAAATTGCATTTTTTTAAAAATCAGTTTTTATCACATTTTTTATCACGTATTTAACAGATAAAATTTAACATTTATTAAAAATTAATTTTAATAAAATAATTTATTAAATCAAAATAAGAAAATTAAATTAGAATGATTTTTTGAGAATTTTACGAAAAGATAACTTTATGTTGAATAGTGTAAAATGCTGAATTTTAATGGAAAAATACTATTTATTTTAAATTATTTATAAATATAAATTATATTTTTAATTACGTTAAAAGTAAATTTTTTTATTATATATCCATTAATTTATTTTATTTATTTATACTAATTTTTATATTTAATCATTCTATAAAATATTTTTTAACTCTTTAAAAGTTTCTATTTGAAAAATCACTTTCTCATTGTGTCAGTAAGAATAATGTTAAATTTAATTTTTCATATTTCTTAAATTTAATTTGATAAAATTGATTCCATATTTATAATTATACTAATTAAAGTTTTTTAATATGGTCAAATTTTATTTCTCATAATAATTAGTAAATATAAAAAAATAAATTTCGTGATTAAGTTTAAAAGCGGTGTTTTAACACTTGCTTGTGTTCAAATTAATTATCATTGCATATATATTTTTTATTTTATAAATTTGATTTAATATTTATAATTTTTATCTTTTAATTATCTAATAATGATCATTTTATTTTATGTTATATGATATAATTACCTAGGATAAAAAACTAATTTCTATTGTGAAAATAAACTGGTAAAAGGAAGTAAACTTAATGGCCGAAGAATATCATTTTTAAGAAATATTTATTTTTTGTGTAGAATTTTAGTGATAATATCATCTATCCCCTATATTATTTAAGAATATTTTAGCCAGATGTGGTGATATTGACCTCCGATTATTGAATAATTTTTATTATTTAAATAAGTGACACTCCTGTTCATTTGTAAAAGGGAACTCACTACCCTGAATTATTCACACCTCTAAAGCCATTTGGATCAAAAATATTCCAAAATAAACTAAAATATTCAAAAAAATCATCCTAGAAGCCTTATTTTTGTCATAAATACAATCTATGATGGATTTTGGAGCTAACCTAGAGAGGATTCCTGAAAAAGAGGTAATGTTCTTCAATGTGTATCTATATTTTATTTGTTCCTCTATAACATTAATTTTTATTAAACCATTATTATATAATTTCATCATTTTTATCCATACATATAAACATTTTAATGTTCTTTCCATGACCTAAAACCACATACAATTCCATCAAATGTTTTATGAAATTATCATTCATGTGTATGATGATCTTCTGCCTTCCAATCTAATGTCATTTTTTTCAAATTTGAACATCTCACTGTAAGGTTTGATGATAAATATAGTATATATATATATATATATGATATTTATAACATAACTATACCTATTGAGCCATTATATCAATTTTTGTAATTTCCATTCTATGGGGGATACAATTACATCACTAATTTTCATGACAGATGACCGCATTGTGGAGGGATGTGATTCATTTTCATTAACACTTTATATAGAAGATAATAAAGATTATGTTAATAAATATATTTGATATAAATTATATAATTTTTATATTAAGTAAGTATTTATCATTCTGATAAGGTAATATATCATTTTCTTTCTTATATTTTCACTCACTGGAATATGATAACGTCATTCGTGTACGTGTAGACTACAACCTTCATGAAGCAATACGAGTATTTATTTTCCTCACCACACCACAAGGATTGTATTTATAAGTATATCTAAAGAAATTATATTTAATGATTCATATTATTATCATTATTTTAATTTATCATTTTACATACCTCATTTCTATAACGATCGTTGAATAATGGTATCATTACTCAGAAATATGTACGACCCAACATATTTGTGATAGTAATATATTTAATTTCTCAAAACCATATATCGTGGTTGGTTAGAAAATTATAATTTATATATATATATGATAATTACATAATTATTAGTATTATATATAATATGTAACCATGATAAATTTTTGAGGAATGAAAATAACAACTCAAAACATATACGAGAAACAAAGCAGTTATTACCCAAAATAAGATTTTAACAAGGAATAGTTAATTAATGGTTAAAAAATGTTTATAAGTAAATAATATTATATATATATATATGAACATGTATTTATAATATAGTTATAATAAACACACATATATATATACAGGAGGCTTGAACATGTACAAATGAAGTTGTTACTTATAGAAATGGATTTTCAATCTCTCTTTTATTTTACGAATCCATATATAACTTCAACACTCATTTATTTCTTATGGTGTATATAAAATTACATAAAAATTTTATTTCATTAAAATAAACCTTTTCATGATATTAATATTTTCGTTTTATATTTTTTTTAATTTTTCTTATGATTGAAAATATTACAAAAGTGGTAAGGGATTTTTATATCCCTTTTATTTTTCATGAGACAAATACAATACTCAACAGATGTTCTTTTTATGTGGTGTATATAATACCCATGAATTTTTTTTATAATTATTCACTATAAAATTATATATATATATATATATATATATCAATTTGAGTATCTCTATTTCTTTGGGTTTACGGTTCAAAAGTTAACAAATCATTAATGACTTTTTGTCAAAATTTTCCTTATATGGGGCATAAGTTATATTATGAACCTGGCTTGTTATATGAGTTGTATATAATTCAAATTTACTTGTTATATACTGAATATACATATATTAAAGAGATTAAATGTTTTATTTAACTTTATTCTCTCACGCGGATTATGATTCAATGTTACCAAAGTGGGAAGAGTTTTTAGGATACATTCCTATCATACATTAGGATTATTTATTATAATTAATTACAATGATGAAATATTATGATATGTCTCTCAATAAGCTCATGAATATTTATACACTATACCTATTTAATTATAATACATTTTCCATCATTTTTTCATCTTAATTTGTTCACGATTTTAAAAATAATGTTTATATGAAATTGTCTTTTCAGTGGAAAGCCCATTTTCATCCCAAACCATGTTTTAAAAAAATGTGTCCAATAATGGTTTTAATATTATTAGAATTAATTAATAATTAAAATTTTAACCATGTTTTAATTTTTAAAATTATTTTGGAATTTAATCTTTATGCCATTTTCCAAATTAATTCCAATTTAGATTTTACTGAAAATGTGAAAGGAATAATTGTTTTAATGCATAACATATTATTTGAAATTCCCACATTAATGAAAATTATTTACTTCGAGACATCCTTTATATGTTAAAATTTTATTAATAAGGAATATTATTTTTAAATTATTTTATTATTATTTTCTTTTAAAAAACATTTTTAACGAAAAATTTTCCCCTAAATAAATATTCAAAATGACATTTCAAAATAATATTCTATCTATGGAGATAGACATTGATGTTACTTTTTCTTTACTTGGGATATTATACAATAATATTATTCATATTATTTCTCTAGAAGGATTACATTTTCAATGAAAAGATTCTTATGAAAATCATTTATATTCTATGGGTTATACGCTGATACAATTGGTATGAATCCCATTTCATTTCGTGGGTTATGATATGATAAATGCTTTATGATCTTATGGAACACATATTTCTGATTTTAATTATGTTATGGTTGTTATTTTATTAACATAGATAGTGGTTAAGTTATAACAAATGATGGTGGTTACATTATAACCAAAGATGGGTTGGACTAATATCTCCCTTCAAAGAAATGGGTAAGGGGTTATATCTCATGAGATAGGAAAGATTGGAATTGGGAGTGAACACTATTCAATAAGGTACTTTGTCCCCTGTGATAGTATTGGGATTGAATCTTGACTACTATAATGGGTTGAGGATTTATTCCATTACACTATGAGGAAAGAAAAACTAATGGGGATAGAGGTGTGTCCTGCCCATTAGGTGTATCCACCCATGGAGTGCCCTAATAAGTTTTGTAAATACACCTTGAAAACTAATGAAATTATTTTATATTATTATGTGTATACCAAAATTATATTTATAATCAAATTCTTATAATCTCATGACACATGTTATTGTGTTGCATTAGGGTTCATGTCTTATAAACTCACAATATTTATTCCATGACACATGTTAATGATAATTGATATACAAGTTATGGTTTTAATTATCATAAAGTTATTATACAATTATTATCACTCTATGTTTAATTATTTCCCTTTTTTACCCTCACTAATAATATAATCTCACCCTTTATTTTGTTTCCATTCCCAAAGTTATAATGAAAGGATGAATGTATGGTTGGAATATGAAGAATACCAAATGGTAAAATTATCATGGTAAATATTGAAGAACATTCACTATATAAAGAGATTCTGTACCTAGTCTCTATATACTAAACCATTATTTTCCTCAGACATGTTTTTGTGTAATTTTTTGAATATTCATTTAAAAATATTTATTATCCATATATGATATTCCTAGGTCTCTATAGTTGGTATTGAATGAAATTTTTAGTTAACCTTTGGAAACTAGGATGAGAAAACATTAGTAAGATACCTATGGATATTTCTAAGGATATAGCTAGGTAAGTCTCTAAGGATAATTCTAACAATGAGAATAAGGTATTGGAAAATATACTAGAATTTTGTTAAAGGGTGTATCAATTGGTTTTCAATCAATTAAATAATTGTTTGGATACTATAAGTGGATGCGTCTCAAGAAGACATGCACCTAGGGGAAATAAATCAGAAAAGTGTGCATTATGAAAGACTGAATCATCACATTTTAAACAAAAACATGCCTTGATTCGCACCTGGTTTGACACTCTTGTGGGATAATATATTGTAATTCAAAAAATCATTATAAATCACCATGAAGGATTTAAATATATTGTAAATATTAATAACATAATATGAACCTAAGTTGTCATAGATTAAAAATAAGGTGTCATGATTTATAAATCCTATAAGTGTTTTTTCTTGGTCATGTGGTTTTCCACTATTATTTGTGTTCATTACAGTATGATTTTTGGTTTTATTTAATAGTGGGAACAATAAGAAACTCATTTAACATTGAATGTGATGGATAATGTTTTCATGAGTGGGATGATTAATAATGGAATGGATGTTGTGATTATTACTAGTTAGTTATCATGGAATATAATTATAGTTTTACACATAATCCAACACTCAGACTCAAAAAGGAAGAGAAGAATGGAGTTTTAAGAGAGTTTGGGTAGTGTATACCATGGAGGAAAGAATATTACGTTTCTAATATGTCGAGAATGTAGAAATAACCACTTCTAGGAATGAATCAAAGGAATGAGGATATGTTTTATTTGTGATGAAGAATGATAAAATAAATAAGAAATATTCATGGAAAAATGAAATGTTTAGTTAACATTATGGTTGTGAATATCAGTATACCTAAGGTATTATCAATGGATAAGTGTTTTAACTTTGGAAAGGATGGTAATTATGTAAATATATATTCCATGGGAAATATAATGATATAAATCAACAATGTGGTATGAGTAATGGTCATACTACAGATGATAAGGAGAATACTTATGACATATGAAAGGAAAGATGTATTAGGGAATAAGATGATGATTCCTATTTAATGGATTAAATACGAGATGGAATAATTGAAGTGTTTTCATATTTCAATTAAAGAATTATGTTATATAAATCATGAAATATATAAGGATTTATTAATTATATATTTTTATCAAGAATATGGAAGAATATATTGAATAATACTAACGGAAAAGATAATTGATTTTATAAAAAAGTAATAATTTTTAAAAAAACCCAGGATTAAGGGAAAATAACCATTAATATATTCTTAAGGTTATGAAAATGGTGTTTAGGTTGGATAAAGAGATTATTATTATGGATAAAATAATTTAGATAACATTTATGACATTAGATATCATAATATTTTTTTTTAGAAAAATGAATTTTTTTTTTCATGGATCGAGTTTAAAACAATATTAGTTCTATAGAATATATCCAATAATATGTGTCTTATGTAAGGAATGGGGATGTATGTGTTTTTTAAAATATTTTTTATGGTAATTTTGTTTAATTCATTGTTTCAAGATAATTAATGATGAATGTATTCATATGTTTTGTATGTGAAAGTCAAGGTATAATGTATTATATGTGGGGGATTAATTTTATGTTTTCTATAATTTATTGACATTATTTATAAATTTTTAATTTTGGAATGGTTATAAGGTTAACTATTTATGTAATAGTATATGTTTTACTTTGGGTGAGGTTTTAGAGATTAATGTATTACTTCACCAAATGAAGACTTATCCATATTGGATAACCAGTGTTAATCTTCTATTAATTAGATATAGAAGTAATGACATATTATAATTCTATAGATATTATTTTGTGGTTGATAAATGAAAAATTAATATATTAGAGTACTATTTGAACTGTAAATTGATAGAGTTACAAATAAAGTATGTTATTGTGCTATGAAATAAAAATATATAAAGTGTGTACATTTATACATGTTCCCAATCTAGATAGAAATGATATTTCCCAAAATAAGAAGAAGGATATGGACATAATTTTTCCCTTTTATAATAATTATTTATGATATCAATGACCTTTTTCACACCTCTTTGGTTTATAGATTTTTTTATTATCATTTTACTGACCAAGTTCTCTAGCACACTCCATCAGTATTTGGGTGTTATTTTTGTCTTATATGTTCATATTTTAACATCCCACCTATGTTATCATATTACTAATTTAGGTAACTTGTTTGTTTACATCCTTTTATTCTTAATGGATGTATTATTATTCATTTGTATGACGTGTTTTTTTATGAAATAATTTTCAAATGTTAAACCTTTGGCGACCGAGATAGATTTCGAGGGAGAAATTAATTATATGGTTTGTAGAATGTAACATCATGAGATTTAAATATATATATTTTTTCAATATATTTTAAATTTCTAGATATGATATACTATACTAATGAAAAAATTTATTTGTTAGCATGCATGATGGAAGACACTGAGTTATGCTTGTGTTTCCCACAATACTTAGTTGAGATGAAACATGACATACTATCAAAAATATTATTATTTAATATGACTTATATCACATAGTTATTAGGATAAAAGGTATAAATATGAATAACAGAATTAGGAAAATATTTATTTTACATAGGTGTTCAAAATTAAATATTTTTTGAACAAAATATTATAAATGAAAAAAAACTCTATGAAATTAAAAGAAATCATATTATAAAAAACTGTAGTTGTGATGAAAAACGTATTTTACATCAATAAATTAAATAAATAACATTTGGTGAATTGTTTTGATGAAATATATACATTATATATTAAATAAAATTATTAAAAGTCATCTTTTCTGTTTTATAGATAAGTGATAATTATAAAACCCATTTTAGGATAAAAATAATATTTTTCTAAAAACTAATTTTGTCACCTTTTTTTCAATTAATTCAATTTATTTTTACATTTAGATAATATATTTAATAAAAAAAGTTTATTTTTTAATTAATTATTTAAAAATTAACATATGTTTATTTTTTTTAAATTTCATGAAAACAGAAATGTTCTCGATGAATAGAAAAAAATATTGAAATTTAATTAAAAACATCCTTTTAATTTATGTTATTTATATAGTTAAATTATATTGAAAATTGATTTTAAAAAAAATAAGTTAAATTATATATATATATATTAATCAAATTTAGGTAATTTTAAAAAAATTCAAATATAATTTTTTATAAAAACATTATAATTATGTAAACATTTTGTTTTTTAAAACCCACTTTTCCATCATGTATGTGTTGCTAATTTTAAACTGAATTCTTCTAATTCTGTTAATTTAATTTGATAATGTGGGTCAAATATTTGGAATCTTAATAATTAATATTTTTTAAATTATTTCAAATAAATAATTGGTCATATTTATTAGTAAAGATGATAAAAATCAATTACTGCGATTAACGTTAAAAGCGGTGATTTTACATTCCCTTTTGTTAAAATGGATTGTTAATATACAAATGTTTTCTATTTGAAAAGTATAATATTTTATTTTTAATAATTAGTTTTTATTTATAAAATAAATATATTTTATTTTAGGATTTAATATTAAACTACACTAGTTAAAAAAACTAATTATTGTTGTGGAAACTAAAGTAGTAAAAGTGAGTAAACATAAAGACTAATGAATAAAATGTTTCTAACATGTGTTTATTTTTGTATTGGAGGTATTTATTTAACATAAAATATCTCCCAACCATTTTTATCAATTTTGGTGCTCAACTAGGCATGTGTAACATACCATTATTGAATGCTTTTGTGTATTTACAAAAATATAGGTCCTCCTCATTTAAAAAATTACAGTCACTCCCCTCACGTCTTCATACCCATAAAGCTAGTTGGCATGACAAAACTCTACCAAAAAAACATAAAAAATTCCATCCCCTCACCATATAATCTTACTTTGGGCATCAATCTTACATAGGATGGATTTTTTATTACATAAAGAGCATACCCAAAGAAGAGGAAATGTTCTTGGTCGTGCATCATTATTTTTTTCTTATTCCACCTACATCAATTATTGTTAAAACATGATGAAAAAATAAAATAATTATCATAAATATACTAAGATATGGTTGTGTTACGTTCATCACTTAATTGAATATTAAATTACATTAAATGGGTTACGAAATTATCAATTGTGTGTATGTTGGACTACAACTTTGCGAACCAATGTCATTCATTTTCTAGTTACCATATATCAAAATTTAGTATGATTATTGATATAAAGTTTATATATATATTAATAACATAATTATTACTATGGAGTTATAAAACAGACACGGACACACACTGTAACAACCCATGATTCCACAGTATGTTTCCCTTTGAATAATGCAGTAGCTTGCGTTGTATGTAACTTGGAGTTTTAACAAACCACAAATAATCAATCTAGTCGTTATTAATATTAATACCAAATTTTTGAAATTTTATAAATTTTATTTTTTAATATTGACTTCATTTTTGAATTCGAAATATCAAAATTAGCTTTGGGATAATTTTTGGTATATTTCTAATAACTTACAATTATTGATGAATAGTGAAAAACACTCTATTATTGTTAAAAATTGACATTTTATTTAAGTAATTAGTTATTTTATTTTAATTTATTTTTTTTCAATATAGATACATAACACCTATATATGTTCAATTTAATTCAATTAATTAATTTTATAATAAGTTTATATATATATAATTTTATTGGACTTTTTACCGTCTTTTACCCACCTTCTAAGAGCATTTGAAAATTCTCATAAAACATAATTTTACAGCATCTATGAGTTGAATTTCAAAAATCTTAGAGGCATGGTTGACATAAATATGTAAAATGTGGTTTAATATGATGAATTTTTTTAGTGAATAATAATTTTTGACTTTTATTTACCACAGTTAAAAGTAAATAGGCTAATTAAGGGTAAAAATGGTATTATAATTACTGTAACACATGTTCTAATTCTATTGGATAAGCTTAATTTGACCAAATAAACCTTATGAATAAATTATTACCCTTTTTTTACACTTGGATTAGATTATAACATTTATTATTATTTTATTTAAAAAAGAGTTAAAAGCGTTAAATTCAATGTTTAATAACTAAATGAATTTTAATGTAGAGTTAAACAAAATATAAATTCAACTATAAATATTCATTATAAATATAAATATATTTCCTATATAATTGATTTTTATTGATACTTTTTATACATTAAATAATTTAATTTAGTTATTACACAATGATGATGCAGTAATTACCTTAATAATTAAATATTAGAATAATTGATATTATAAATATCCAAATAAATGTAAATTGAGACTTATGATGGATTAAACAAATATTATAGGTTAATATGACATGTTATGTTTGATTAAATAAATTTTATTTGAAGTGATAATTTTTTTATGGCTTTCAAAATATTCAAATAGTAAATAGTGTCATAATTGATATAATTGAGTTTTTAAAATAAATAATTTATTATTTATTGATATAATATTCCTAAATATCTAAGGTTTGGAAAAATGTATTATATAAGGTTATATATATTAGTAATGAACAACTTGGGGTTTACTTGGCTTGTTATAGTTTGTTTATTAACTATATAATATAAAAATACAAAGAGACATGGTAAATGTCAAACTATTTAACTAAGAGTTAAATCTAAAATATATTGTTAATATGGTGGCCTAAACCTATCTAAACCCTATTGGTTGATAATTTTTCGACCCACCCTCACCTTGTCCTCGAAATAAAACATTTTTTAGAAATTACAATCCGAAAATGATTATATTATAAAATAATATTTTAAGATTCTCCTAAAGTGACCCTCACCTCTCTTATGAATGTATACTTCCCCTTCTCTTAATTTCACACATACAAATCCATTTTTCTCAGACAAACCCTGCCCAAATATCCTCTAAACTATCCTAAATTTAACCTAGAGACCTTACATTGATCACAAAGACAACCTAATGAGCCATTTTGATCAACTCAAAAGGAAACACATGAAGAAGAGGTAATAATTTCACCACCCTCTTTCAAGTTCTTTACTTCTTCCACTTCCTCTTTCTTTGTTGTTTCCATAAAAAAACAATAACTTTAGTACCTTATACATACTATGATGTTATTATAAATATGGTATAACAATATTTGTTAATATATCCATCCTATAAATTAAGAAGTCACCATATGTTTGTACGTAAAGCTTATCGTCTTCATGTCGTGGTGTAGTTTGTTATTCAAACACTTCCTTATTTGGATATATATAATAATGACTTTAACTGATGTTAATAATAAATATAACTTGTTAATTATTATTTATATAGGATATACTATCCAATTACATATGATTTCACCATCTATATAGTGATATTTTCACTCGTGGGTACGTACAGATTACCATCTCCACGAAAGCGATGAGATTCATTCCCCATCTCAATCATTAAAGAATAATTTTTTTTTATGATTAAAAATTATGTTTATGAAAATAATATAATTATGCATATTAATCAAATACATCATATCCATAACAAACATGTCTTACGTAACGAAGCATATAATTGAAAATGAGTCAGTTAATACCTGAAACGTCGATACTACTGAAATATTATAACCAAACAAATATTATAGGATCACATCTGATATCATATTTATGTATATAATTCTTGTATAATTTAATAAAAATGTTTTAACTATTATAAATGAGGTTAAATTACCATATAAAAAGGAAAATTATAAATTAAGTGTTAATTCTATAATCTTTTTACTTATCCGAGGTTGTTAATACGCAAGTATCCACAGGGACCTCTTTATCATCCACATCGATGTTTTCTTAAAAATTTAATTAAAAACATTTTTACTATTTACTATATTATGGATTAAAGTCATTTAGTTATTTATTTTACCACATATGTTTTCAAAGTAATCTTTCTGTCATTTTCCAAATAATCTATTTTGTGAGATTCTTGACAAAATTAAGGCAAGAATTTCTTTTTTAACATATATGGTGTGTGTGGCTATTTTCCACCATTATAACATTGTCGAATCTTCCCATAAAGTCTTATAAGAATATTTTTAAAATAAATGTTTTATTTTATAATTATATTACTTTTAAATGTTTTTAAAATAGAAAGATATATTTCTCTATAAAAAGTTTTGATTTCATCTATGTCAACATCAGTTGATGGATTTTAAGATTGTTTAAAGTTGATTTATTATGATACAAATATTCCATATTGTATTGAAGGTTTTGTGATCTGTTTTACTGTGGATGTGTTATTTTTAAACCATTCATTCTTTATGGATAAAGTATTTACATTTAGTATGCTAGTTTTAAAATGAATATTTATGTTATGTTTAAACATTTTCATATGAGGAATGCAATGGACTTAGTAAGTGAAGAGTCAAGCCTGCTATAGCTCCTCGATGAATCGATATGTTTCATGAGGCAAAAAAGTGTCTTGGTACAAGTACATGATGAAATATTATTTTTAGTCTTGGCACAAGGCCTTGACTATGTGGTTATGAAGTCTGACATTATAAATTCCAACATTATAAAATTGGCTATTGATATTACATGTGATTATACGACTAGTAGTATATATATTATAATAAGTAAATGGAATTATTTGATTTCTATTTTCCACATTTTGATTAATTTTATGATTATAAGGCCTGTGTTATAGTCTTATAGATTTCCTTAATTTTTATGATTATTCTTCAATGTTTCAGCTATATTATTATCCTTATTGAGCATCTGAGCTCACCCCATTCTATATTTTATTTTTCTCAGGATGTGAAGAATTATATTATGACTGACCTATAGGTATAGTGTAAGGGATGAATGTGGTAAATGGAGACAATGATTTTGTGGTTTTTCATTTTATAATGTAATGTAAAACTCACGAATGTATCTAGTACATCAAGGATACTAAACAGATCGGTCTTTTGGGATTTTGATCAACTGTGATCATGAAAATGTTCTGTAATAATGAACCAACTCTAGGTAACTGGGGTCTTGGAATTACACACACACACATATATGGATATCTTTTTAATTACCAGTCAACAAGGGATATGATAATGTCACTCATGTGTAAGACATACTATCTATTTGCCTAGAAATGTGATTCATTTTCATACAATATTTATATAAATGATAATAAAGATAATGTTAGTAAATATATATTATATTAATGAAATATTTAACTCTATGAAAATATAATATATAATTTTATTTATGACCATTTCACTCACTAAAATATTATAACATCATTCATGTACAAGTGGATTACCACCTTCACGAAGTGACATGACTATCTATTTTCATAAAAAACCATCTAGCTGATATGTATAAGTATATTTAAATAAATAATATGTTATTTATTATATTAATATAACTCTGTAAAAATAAAATATCTCATTCCTCCTTTCAAAAATGATCATTGAAAAATTTAAATGTTACTCATACATATGTATGACCTACCATCTCCATGATCATAACATACTTCATTTACCAAAAACATATTTTATGATTGGTATTAATTTTATAATTGATATATGTATATGATATTTATATTTTCTTATTATTCTATATTTTATGGAACTATGATAATAAATGGGGACCAAAATTAGCAAATCAAAACATTAATGAAAAATGAAGCAGTTATTACCCAAAACATGTTTTTAACGAGGAATTGTTAACAAAATGGTAATAAATGGTCATAATTAAAAAATATATGATATATATATATATATAACATTATAGTTCGATAATATATTTATAATAAACTAATATTTATTATATAGAAGGTTTGAACATGTACAAAGGACATCAATACTTCAGGATATGGATTTATAGTCTCTTTTTTATTTAAGGAAGTCATATGAAAATTCAACACTCATTTTTTTTTGTGATGTATAATCCACTTATTTTAGAAGATATATCAATAATATCCTTATTTTTATGATATTGAAAGTTTAATTTGATGTTATTATTTAATAGGGCTTATGATACAAATTATTAATAAAGAGATAAGGGATTTTTGTCTCACTTTTAATTTTTATAGGAAAAATTAAATATTAACAACATGTTTCATCTATGTGATATATAAAATTACCATGAATTTATTTTATTAATCTTCTACTGAAATTTATTGGTATTTAAAAATTGTTTTTAGGGTCATTATGTTATGGGGTTTAAAGTTCAAAATGTATGAAATCTGTAATGATTTTTCTATCAATTTTTATTCCTTAAGAGATATGTTAGGTTATCCCTCAATCTTATTCTATAATATGTATATTATAACATATGACATGTTATATAATTAATATGATTATTTTAGTTTTATTATATAATTTAAATAATTTTACTCTTTAGTGAAGAATATTATTCAATGTTACAAAATTGGGAAGAGTTTTTTTGTTATAATCTCATCATTCTTCAGGATTCATTATGATTATGATTTAAAATGATAAAATAATATGATATATATATCTCAAGAAACTCATTAATTTTCATCATCTAAAAATATTTCATGCAAATAAATGTTTTCTCATCATTTTAAACTCTTTAAATATACTATAGTTCAAAACTAATATTTTTATGAGAAACCATATTATCAGTCGACAACCCTATTCTTATAGAACAATGATTTATATTTTTTAAAATTTTTATTATTTAAAAAAATTAATAAAAAAAATTACCCATTTTTTATTTTTTTATTTTTTTTAAAAGGTACATTCAAGATATTTTTCCAAACCATTCTCATTTTTAATTTTCTAAAAATTTGAATGTAATATTTTTTTAACATGTATTGCATGAGCATAATTTACAGCCCCTATGCCCATTATTTTTTTAGAATATTCCTTTATATTTTTACGTTATTTTCAAAGAAAATGTTATAAGAAATATTTTATGAATTTTTTGTTAAAAAAATTGATTTTAATGAAAAGATATTTTCCTCAAAAAATATTCCAACGGGTCCTTAAAATCATTTTACTTATAAGAACACATCCTTTGATGTCACTTATAATTTAATGGGTTTGTGATCGAAGAATAAAATTATAATTATTTCCTTAAATGGTTTACATTTATGGTGAACATATGCTCATGAAACCCATTTCCCTCCTATGGCTTATGTTGTAATTAAATTATTATGAAACCCCTTTCATTTCATTGATTTTGATATGCTAAATGTTTTGTGATATTTTTTCAGTAAGAACAATGGTTTTTTTGTTAACATATATGATGGTTTCATTATAAAAAATAATGGTGGTTATTATATAACAAATGAACGGTGGAAACAATGTCTCCCTCCAATTTATTGGGTAAATATTTATCTCTCATGAGACAGATAGGACTAGAATGGGTTGTGAACCCAGTTCAGTAATAGTATTTTTTTACCTTGATGGTTTTTGGATTAAACCTTGACTAATATGATGGTTTGGGGAGTGAACCCATTCCACTATGAGGAAAGGTCTACCACTATGGATGGTGGTGTCTCTCTCTCAGGAGGTGTACCCACCCATGGAGATCCTTCATAAGTTTTATAAATAAGCCATTACTACTATGGAAATTATTTCCTTTACTTCTGTAAAATCCACAATTTCATGTCTTATGCCAATGTTATGATCTTATAAATCATGTTCTCTAATTTTTATGTGATTCATGTCTTATGAAAACTCAATATTTATTCCATGAATCATGTTTATGATCTATGATATGTAGGGTACAGTTTTTATCTTTTATTCTCAGGTTCTCACAACCTTATGCTCATGTTATGTTCATGTACTTCCACATTTTACCCTTACTGAGCATTTGAGATAACATTTTCTTATGTTTCCTTTCCCTAGGTTATAAATAATGATTTTTTGGAGTGTATGTCTACGAAGAGTAATAAATGGGAAGATATTTGTTGGAAATATTGAAGATGTTTCACTAAAAAAGAATATTGTGTACCAAGTCTTCAAAGGAATTAAATTATTATGATCCTCAGGTGTGTGCTTGTGTAATGTATTGAATATTTATCTTCAAGATGTAAAATCCATGTATAAGAATACTGGGTCACTATATTTATGAATGATCAAGACACAATACTTTTAATATCTATATTAATAATAATAATAACTAGTATTTGTTAATTATACTAAAAATTATTGTTATTATCTGTATTATGTCTAATAAATAATTATAATAATTTTGTTATTAAAATTTAATAATATTATTAAATATAAAATAAATAATTATGGATAATATTATTATTAATCATTATATTATTTGTTATATAATTATTTATATAATTAATATTACATACCTTAATATATTATAAATAATATAATTAATAATAAGTAAATATATTATTCAATGGACATTATTATATATATATATATATTATTAAACAATAAATACACTTTATTAAAGTATTAATCATATAAATATTATAATAACATATAATTAATTAATAATATATAATTCAAATTACAATTAATCAATATATTATTTGTAATTATATCATTAATTTTTTTTAAAAAAATTATAAATAGAATTTATTATAATATTAATTGAAATAAAAATATGTTAATATATTATTAAATATTATTAAATAGTAATATTCATAATTAATGAATATATTACCTATTAATAAATTATTAATAACTATATTAATAAAAAATTAATAGATATTATAAATATATCAATCACAATATTTTTTTAATAAGTGATAGTATATAATATTTTATTGAAATCATTATACTTTATTTAAATAATTATAATTCAAATAATTATTAATAATTATTTAAATTTTTATGAAATATTTATATATTATTAAAAATTAATAACTAACTATTAATTAATATTTATCTTCTAAAAATATATAGAAAAATAAAAAAATCAAGAGGCCAGAATCACATTTATGCCTCATTTTGTGCCCCAAGAGGTTTAAACTTCATTCAGACATCTAGAATGAAGAGATAATCTGAATATCATTAACAATTCTCCAACCCCTTTTTCTTTAAAAAATCATCTCCGGGGGCAGTGATATAATGGGATCAAAGGGGACCAACCGACTAATAAGTTGAAACCCACTTCCTAAAATTGTTATATGTATATGATACATGTAATAGGTTTTTAAAAAGAAATTATAGGTATATATTTTTATATGTTTTATTAGAAAATTCATGGGATAAAAATTTTACACAAGAAAAATGTACAATCTATTGGTAGATTTTATGTTTTAATATAAATTAATAATAATTAAAATAATATTGATATTATTATTATTATTATTATTATTATTATTATTATTATTATTATACATGACCCATCGTAGGTGGAGGGTGTTAAGGGTTAGGGGGTGAGTGGAAGGTCGCGAGGTTAAGTTCTTATTCCTGCATATCTACTATGATTTTCCTTACATTGTATATAGTGGTGGTAGATATAATAACATATTATTATTCTTACGCATTTATATGTGCACAAACACATGTATATTAATGGAGAAAAGCATATAAATTTAGAAATATATGTAAATTTTTCCACCGAATGGATCTTTTCAAATGATTTTCAATGTAAATCAATGTGATAATATTTTCATGGATAATATAGTTAATTTTAGGGGTGTTTGGGACAGTTTATGTTGTTAGGTGTTGGAATTGTTGAATACCCTACCTAAAATATTTATAAGGTAACAAATCCTGCTGTTTCAGGATTAAAACAACATGATAGCAGTCATTCATAGATTTCAATCCCCAAAGTTTAAATAATTGAGAAATTATTATTTTGGATGTGTGTACATTTACGGGGTTATCCAATGACAATTTCAACCACTACGACACATGTTATATATCCCACCTCCACTAGTACCTCTCATGGTATTATAGTGGAGATGGATGTGACCCTTGAAACTCACCGAAAAAAAGAGATATAGATATTTTCTGTATATACTTTACATAATAAGTGGAAATATCCTCAATATATAGTTTTTAGGAATAGTGATAAGATGCACTAATCAAATCAATAACATAGATAAATATCCAATCCCAATACATGAAATGTTATTCTAGTAGAAACAAATTAAAATTTAAAATAAACCATGAACCTCTCCAATGGTAGTGTCCATGAACTCGATCACCACAATATAACCCCAACTACGTTGTATCACCATATTTGGTCAACAATTCCATCTATGGGTATGAAAAAAAACTGTGTGAGATTATTTATATATAGGGGTGAATATATATTTATATTAAATATGATCCACCTAAAATCTCTCTTGAAAATAATAAATTAGAAAATTAAATATGTGGTTAATAAATAAGGAAACAAACCTATAACCTAAGCAAGTAAACTATATTTCAAAAATTATGACATATAATTAACCATATAATGAAAAAAATTAAGAAACATAATAAAAAATGTATATAAGAGGAAGGTACCCTACTACCTATGTTCCCTTGAACATGTGACCCTAAATCCTAATGTCTCACATCATGATGCACCGACCCCCTCCATAATAATACAACACATATTTTACAACATATCATAACCACATCATCATATCATAAAGAACCCTGTGAAACACATGAAAACCACAACATAATCACATATCCATAATCATACAATGAATCTAAGAGAAATCATATCCTTGTGTAAATATACACTACACATTAATCAATTACCACAGATGTATATTACACATGTAATACCATTATATTCATTAACCCTAAGATGCCACAACTCAAATATACATGTTTGACAGCAAATAAGATCCATCACAACCTGTATGTGAACATAAAAAACAACCATAAGCCACCATATCCCATGTATCACAACATACCATACTATATTTTAAAGAGATAGTAGGATAGGGGAGGAGTCACTTATACATATCTATGAAATCCTAGATGTTGGGAACATACCTGAAACCCAATGCTAATAAGGGTGTAGACAACCCTTACAGACATAGGTTGAAGAGCATAATGAATAACATAATATAATGATAGTATAAAAAAATAAATTTAATGGAAACTATTCTACCTTGTATATGATCTAATGCTAATATCCCACATGAAAAACTGACTTCCAATACTTATACTGAAATATAAAACTTTTTCATGCATACAAGCATCAATGTTCAGAACCATTAAGTATCCAGTAATTTATTATTACATTTTAATCACCATAGTTCAATTATCACTCAATTTTTTTAAACCCCATTAATCATATCATAACCATCAAAAGCCATGTTTCTTTAATATAACTAATTTAAATTAAAAAAAATCACAAATTTTCTCTTCAAGAGTTCATCGCAACCAATAAATGGTTTCTTTTTAATATTTCATTACCATCTCAACAACCATTCCCCCATGAGTTCATTTATTATCTCATTATTATTACATAATATTTGTAATTATATGAATACATCGAACCCATATCAATAATGATATTTACCTAAAGGTATCAAGAAGTACTTATCAAGCATAATATAATCTTAACAATGAACAGAAGGATAATAAAACATTAAAAAGACCAACTACTCAAGACAAACATGCTTTTTTCACCCTAGTCATCTCTCCACATCATGCATACCATCCCAGCCTCACTAAAATCTATCCACATCAATAGTAGAAAGTCCAACCAGAATCTAATCTTTAGAATATTTATTAAATAAATGAAAAAGGTATAGAGGAAATGAGAAGGGTAGAGAAAGGAACTTTCCCTCATATGTCAAACACAGAATTACATATCATAATAATACATATCCTTCCCATAATCAGAGTCATCGTCAGTTTATCATTCATATTAGGACTTACCCCGATTGAGGATATTAAGAATGTCAGAATTAAACTTTTCTGAAAACATAGAAGATCATATAGAAATAGTGTGACGAGTGTTAGAATAGATCTTCCATGGCCTTATCTTTGAGGGAGCATGAGTGAAGGATAAAAAATCATCAAACATCCCTTTCCTAGAAATTGGTGCATATTTGAATGTGATAGGTCCACCACAACTCACCGCTATATCTTCAACCATACAAATGTCACCTAACTTCCCAATTATTATAGAGGATATCAAAATATTCTGAAAAATATCATGAGCCCCAACACAAAATAACCATACTAGTTTCTATACAATAAAATCATAATTCATATAATATATCTATCATTAATATATAAAAAAACACACATTCAATAAAATAATATAAAGGGGAAAACAATTCCACAGAACTTCAATGATACAATAATTACATAAATAGATTAGGATTTAAAAGAACCTCAAAATTTAATAATATTAGGAACTGTATTTCATTGCCATATTTAAATTAACTGATTCAATATAAGATATTTTTAATAATAATATACCTAATAAAAAATAGTTAATAGCTAATATAATTAGACATTACACATGAAAATTTCATTCTTTCATCATGTTAAGCATTTATATGGTGGAATTATAAATTTAGTGAATAATTATTAATTACATTCCTTTTAATTATCATCCTTATGTTGCTTAATAAACATCGACATGTAAAATATGAAAGGGAATCATAGATAATTATGGAATCATGATTTTATACTATTTAGTAAATCACAGGAGCTTGTGCGATCACGCCAACATTAATGTACCAGAACACATTAATAAATCACCCGAGGAAGACATTATAACAATAAAATTCGTATGTTATCACATTCCCTATTATTTAATACACCATCTTGCTACATTTAGTTTATTATATTTTTTTAAGGTAAATTTCACCATTTAAACATTTTAGATAAAGCATAATTCATCTCCAATTACACATAAATAAAAAGAATTAATAAATTCTGAACCTCAATTTAAATTGGATAGAATCACTACACAAGTATAGAATTATAACAATATAATAGGGAGAATAAGAGTTCACATTATAGTATCCCAATCAACATAGACATATTATTACATGTTTTTCAACATAAATATCTAATAAAAAAACCAAAGGATCAAGGGGAATAATATATATTGGAAGACTAGGTAAATAAAATATAAAAATCAAACTAAAATAAATTATCTTTATTTTAATCTACATACTGATATCATAAATCCCCTAGTTTTTCTAAAACTACACAGGATATCGTGGATAGTACATAAATTCAATGGGTGATCTATAATGCCTAGTGAGAGAATAAGGATGATAATAGAGAAGAAATATGAGTTAAAAGGAATAAAATGATACAATAAAAGAAAGGGAACATGAATAATCGTATGAAATCATTTAATAATGAAGATGGAAACATAATATCTTTGAATAATATGAATGTGGGAACAACATAATACATGAAATAAGCATTAGTCAAGGATGTCCACTAAGACATCATAACATGGTAGATGGAGTCCCAAAATATATTAGGTTTACTCCTTAATTCCATAAATATAATCTCATGAGAGATAAAAATTACCCAATTAATTGGAGTGCTATTTTGGTGGACCCATCATAACACGTACATGCATATTTTTTCATTATAAAGAAAATAAATCATAAGTCAAAATCATGGGAAAAAATATGAAAAGAAAATGGGATATATAATTATATATTATGGCTTAATAAAATGGAATATCATAATGGTTTCCAAGAAATAAGGGTTAAAAATATTATTGGATGTTCATAAATGAAAGATAAAATATTTTAAGAAAAATATAATCCAATTTTAGTGAATACATGAAATGTAAAACAGATGTTACTTTGGAAATATACCTCTCAAGCAGGGTATTATGGAAAAGGGTAATTAATCACTAAAGAGGGTAATGGATTTGAAAATATTATAAAAACTAGAGATTAACATAAAATATTTTCAATAAAAAATTTGAAATTTTAGATACCATGGATGGTTAAACGAATTATTGAGTAGTAATCATTATTGGGTAAGAAGTAGAGATGTTCCGTTTAATTGTGTTTTTTAATAGATAAACTTGAGAAGGAACCCTAAAATAATTTATATCACTAAAAAACAAAGTACATGATAACTAGATATATATATATATATATATGTGATAAACATATATATACAAGTTCGTAATGTAAATACATGAGAATACTTTTTGATGAAGTGTGTTTTAGAGGTAAGCGGCCAGACCCAATGTAATGGATGGTGGTCCAGATGTTCCCTCACCTTGTGTCTTTATTAGTTCTATACTTTCACTTAACCTTATGAATAATAAAATTATATTTATTAAATAAATAATTTATAACCTTGTTTTAATATATTTTATCAATTATCATGTATTTATGTCAATTTAGAATAATTTAATTGTGAAATCATTTCTATTTACACTTCCCTTTGATCATTCATTTCAATGTTCTAGGGTCAGATAATTTGTAGGTAATTATGAATGTTCATAATGAGGGGTTCCATAATTATATTCAAAATATGGTATGGAGTTAATGTTTCTAAATAATTTCAAAATGTTATCATTATCCAATATTATTGAATAATATGCATGATTCATATGGAATAGGTCTTATTTCTATACTCTTAGTCAATTTCTGTTGATTTTCAAAAAAATAACAATTTTATTAGGTTTCCTTTAATATTATTAATATATATCCATTATAAATTGTGAAAGAAAATATAATATAATTATTTCATTCATTTTTAAACAAAAAAGGTGCATTTAATAATTCTATCATGGTGGTGGAGAAAAAGGATTCATGTTGTTTATGGAGGTAATTAATTAACAATATTGGGAATACCGTTTCCATTTTAAAATGACAAGAGAAGAGGTTGGATAATGGATATTCCATTAGAACAATAAAATTCAAACATATATATGATATTGAACTAATTATTTCATGATGGATGGTTTTTTGAGTATGAAGAGAAAAAGAAATTAAAAATATAGTTTGATGGTATTACCTTCTCTTTTGAATGTATCTTCTATGATTTCATACTAAGTCACCTTATTGTTGGTATTTCTAGCATATAAATGGTTCTAGGTACATATGTAGAGTGATTAGGAGAGATTTGGGAAGTGTTTTTATAGGTTAAAAATCCTATAAGGTGTAGGGAGAATGTGTGGTATTTATTATTGGAGGAGTGGGGTGTTTTTGAATAAAATATTCATTGCATTATTTTTTATGAATACTAAAAATAGTGTTGAACATTGTTACTATATGTAATAAATGTTTCATGTGTGTTTAAACTAATGGTTTCATACATCACCATTTTGAAATTAATCTTATATCTAATCTATAATGTTTCATATCCCATTTTAGAGTATTTTAGTATTCACAAAAAAACCACTATTTAAAAAAATAAACAAAATTTACCATAATTTTTTTTAAATGTGTAGATTCTATAAATTAAATCAATTTCTCAAAAATAGTTTTCCAAGCATGTGAAATTATAATTTTATCTAAAATAATTATTTATATGAGAAATATGCATTTTAATATTATGATCTATTTTTTCACCCCTTAAAAAAATTATGGTATCATAAAATCATTTTATTATAATTAAACATCATATTGTTATATAAAAACATATTATGAAGATTACTTATATTTATAAACATAATATATTTTTTAAAAATATTAAATAAAACCTATATGTTTTATAAGAATATAAACAATTATTTATCATTTTTAAAACATCAATTCACTTGTATAATGATATAAATATTCTTTATTTTCATTTTATAAGTTTCATTAATATTATTTTACACTTATATAGGTGAGTATAATATTCTAATAGATATGTCACTATTTCTAATATTAATATTACTATTCCAATCATCAAATTACTATTGCAACTATCAGATTTTTTATGCTCATATGGATTCCCTACATTGTATAAATACCTCACGATTCAATCAATATTCATTCCCTTATATTTTATCTCAAGGTTATATATATTTTTATTTTCAACATGCATTTTTACTTATTAATATTACATTTCATTCATATAATGTTCTTTATGACTGTGGTTATTATAAGGGGTCGAGCATATCCAAATCTTTATATTATTTTTATAATATTTTCTTTTTTAAGCCATTATACCACTTTTTAATCTTACAGACTTATTTATTATATAAATATAAGGTTTAATATAATAAAATATTATTGGTTCTATCTTGTGGTGAATATTATTTATTTTAAACTATATAACTAAATTTGACAAATTTATATAAGAAGATAAATTCCATTAATGAAATTGTATGTTTCTTAGATTTTTACTCCTTAAGATATTAATCCTTAAAATTTTTGTTTCTCCAACTAAGATTTCATTTCAATGGATAAGATGAAAAAATTTGAGGGTACTTCTATTTCAATATATCCTTGGGTTCCCATATCCCCTCCTCACAAATATGGTTCTTCCATATTACTTTGACAATCTGAGTAGTCATATTGCATAGAACATTGTATCATTTTTTCATGATCTTCAATGGATTATCTTTATAAGAAAGTTAATTTTACAGTTATAAAACCTCTAAATTTAGTATATGTAATGGATGTAGTATGAAATACGTTAAAAGGGATATATAGAACACATCATGTACCTGAGAAATGATTGGTGGTAGAGATAGTCTATATTCTATAGCTCTGATATGATCAATAAGAAAAAAGGGGAAGATGTACTTTGGTATTAGCTTCCATTCTTCCCAAATCTCATGACTCTCTTCTTTATAGATACACAAAAGAATTATTTATATAAAAAATCAACCTCTATGTCTCATAAATGATGTTTATCACACCCCTTTCATTGAATTTGAGCATCCCTAATGGGATACTGAATGGTTTTGAACTTTTCTATAATTTCATTGACCATTTCAAGTACCAAAAATTGGCCTTCACCAACTTCATCCTAGCACATAGGTGTTCTAAATCACCTCCCATATAAATATTCATATTGAACAATTTGGATTCCTTAGTGGAAGATATTATTGTATGAGAACATGGACAGAGTATGATATTGTGCTAATAAACATTTAAAGTTCATGAAGAAATATCTCAACCTATCTTTATGTTTCAGACAATCTAATCATGTTGGGAATCAGTTTTGGGTTAATAAGTTATATTGAAGAATAACTATGTTTTTAGAGAATTTTGGGAACTTTTCTAGAACATGGAGGTGAAACATGGATCTCGATCATATATAATTGAAAAGGGTGTTCCATGTAGCCTCACCACTTATCTGTTGTATATCCTTTTAATTTAATCGAGTGATAAGTCCTCATGAATCGTAATGAAGTGAGTGGTATTTATAAGAAAAAACATTATAACCCATATGGAATTATATCCCATGGATGTATTCAAAATACATATGAAAAAGTCCATGGTGACATTTTTTCATTCTCATATAGATATGTGTAATTCTTTTATCATTCCCTTGGATTTTTTTTCCTTTTTTGTCTTTCACATTCAAAAATATCAGACACTTTGATGTAAATGGCATGATCTCCTTCTCCATATTGTCTACCCCAATAGTTATCTCATAGATCTCCATACATCATTATACTCCCTAGGTTGATGGAAAAGGTCAAGGTATGTAAATCATTTAATATATCATTCTTCATCCCATGATTTAATGTTACACGTAGTCATAAACCAAATATTACAACTCCATCTTCATCAATTTTGGACATTGATAATTTTCCTTTTCTTATTTATTCCCCCATCATTAGTATCTCACATCATCCCATTGAAAATAATTTATCATCTCTATAATGTAATGTTGAAAAATTGTTTAAGAAAGGTAGGATCTTGTTCCTTCCTTTATAACACCAATTTCTATCTTTATCAAGTCTAGGAATATCTTATTGTTATTAATTGTCATCATTGACAAGGCTTCAATATTATTTCTATGTAGAGAATCATCAAATTTATTTTCCTTCCAAATATAGAAATGGATTAAGATATATTAGTACATGATTATATATAATCATATTCAATGGATTATATTAATCTTATTTTATTTGAATGTATATTTTAGGATCTTATGATTATAACATATTTCAATATTTTCCCCATAAATATAATTCTTGAAAATATTTAATGTGAAAATAACTACATAAAACTCAATATCATGTGTACTATAGTTAATCTCATGAAATTTCAACTGATATGAGGTGTAGGATATCATATTCTCATTTTGAATTAGTACACAACCCAACCCATTCTTTGAATCATCATTGAACGCCACCAAAAGATCTCCACATGAGTGTAGTGTGAGAGCTAGTGTAGCAATAAGCCTAATTTTTATCTCTTTAAAGATCTCTTCACACTCATCTGTGTAGAAAAACATTACTAGCATATGAGTACTCTTCATTAGTGGGATTGAAAATCATGATAAGTTTCTCAAAAATCATATTTAATACCTAGATAGTCTAATGAAACTATCGATCTATATTACCAATATTGGTATGGGCCACTCCTAAATAAGATTTTTCATTTAAGTATTGATATATATCTATTTTTTGTTTATAACATGACCGAAATAATGATACATTATTAATCCAAAACACATATTTATTTTAATTTTCATACACCTTATCTTTTCAAAATCTATTTAGAATAATACTCAAATGATTTATATGTTACTCTTTAACATTAAAGTATATAATAATATCATCTATAAATAATACCACAAATTAGTCAAGGTAATATCTATAGACACTATTCATAAAGTGAATGAAAATTTATGGTGCATAGTATGTTTAAAGGGAATCAATATGAACTCATAGTGTTCAATACTTGTTCTAAACATATTGTGGGGAATATAGACCTTCCTCACATTTATTTTATAATAACACGACTTACGGATAACCATAGAGAAGTAATGGTACCTACTTGACTGATTGAACAAATCATCAATTCATGGGAGGGGATATGGTTCTTTATCCCTAATTCTTGAGTTCATTATAATAAATTCATAGGATCATTAACCAATCATTATTCTTGATGGTGAATACTTATACACCCCACAATGAAGAAATTAGGGTAATGAAATCATTACCTAGAATATATTGTAACTTCTATATCTGTTCTTCTAAATCAATGGTGGTCATTCAGTTCGGAGTCTTGGATATAGGTAGACATCCATGTATAATTTCAATTTATAACTGAATATCTCATCCCATGGGAAGAGTAAATAACTATTCGGGTAATACATTAGTATAGTCCCTCATAATGGTCATTTATTATAGCATGATTATATCCATTGTATTAATAATTTGAGGTACACATGATTTCATATAATGAAGTAATATCCATGCTCAAGAATAAGGTACCAAAGATGATTCATCCTCCTCCTTACAAATATACTGAAACCAAGGATGAATCTTGATATGGAGAGTAATTTATATAATTCATGATATATGAGGATTGATTTATACAAGGTATCCAATCAATACCTAATATATAATAAAATTACACTAAAAGAAGTATGAGTGGATTGGATGGGAGGAGAATCCCACAATCATTGAATGGGGATGAGTTATATACTTGTAATGAAATTATTACTTTGTATATTTTTATCAGAGATAGCTGAACCCCCATTTTTTGTGTGGTCTTTGAATAGTTATACTGATCTTGTATGATATGAAGGAATGTGAAAAACTAGAATAAAATATTATATTCTCTATTACTAAATGAATATTGAATGTACCATTCAACACATAATTATTGGGATCCACATCATTAGTAGTGGTATAGGAATCCCTTCCTTTACCTCTAGTCCATATAAGTTCTTTTAATTGATTATCATAAAAAAACATGTCTTAGAGAAATTAATTTCATAATGACAACATTCTTTATAGATGAAACACTTTAATACAGGATGATTATTGATTAGGACCTTAATTTATACCATCAATTTATTGCAATTATTCACCTACCTTTAGTAATTATTAACAGGATTCCCCTCTTTCCCACTTTTGAAAAATATCATAGCTCCCTTGAGAGAGTTTCCAAAACTATTCTTACCATACTATTGATATGTGGGTAGTTGGTATCTCATTAATCAATGTTATTTATCTATCAATCTTCTGAAATTAAACTCCATATTATTCATTTTATCTATAAATCCACAAGACCACTGACATTCACCAACATCCATAATTACCTTATTATATCAATAAACAATATCTTTACAGATATCAAATCCTAAAATACCCAGATATTTTTATATACTTCATTGTAATCCACTGATGATGTGGACCATGTTTCTTTTGTTTTTAGTTTCAAATAAAGAGGCATGTTTTACAAGACATAAAATGTTTTCTTCATAAGCCTCAATATAATCATCTTGATTTTATTAAGTCAAAGGAAGTCACATTAAATTTTAAAAAGGATATTTTATGGAAAATATTTATCGATAAATTGTTTCTTGAATATTTCCCATTCCATTAAATAAAATTTCCCCATGATATTTGTGTCATTGATAAGTATCCACCACTAATTGACTTCCCCTTTAAGGTGATAAGGGACCAATATGACTATCTCTAGTTCATAGAATTGGAGGAAAAGAATATATTTCAAATGGATTTAAACAATTTATCAGTGATGATAGGATTAGAAGATCCATTGAATATTGGAAGACTTTGTCTCATAGAGGACTCAACCATAACATTTACATTCATAGGAGATAGAGTAAATTCTACACAATTTATGTCATTATTCATAAAATGAGTTTTTTTATCCAATACATTCATTAGGTTCTCATATGATACTCCCATTATGTTTGTAATCTCGTTAGAGAAATCATCACATTTCCTATCAGATTGGTTATTAGAACAATTTATCCTATTTCTCACCATTAATTAAAATAATGTTAGAGGTGAGAATAATTAAACTAATAGTCATATAAAGAAAGAAATTATGAAATTAAAAATAATAATTTAAAAATTAAATGAATATCATATCATATGATTCAATAGGTTTCAAGAGATGTTATCCATGGTAATTTTCATATTAGTTTTTTGATCATAATAGTCTATTCAGGTTCATCATAATGGTTAATAATAATTTTGGGAATTTTTAGATGAATATCCCCTCAGAGTGTCAAACTAGGTTTGAAATAAGGCATCATTATTGTGAACCAAGTATAGGTGAAATTAATACACAATGTGACTGTTCATATATATTAAAATTTAATTAAATCTATTCTAAAGAGACATCCACTTATAGTGTCTAGACAGGGATATAATTACATAGACACGACTCGATATATAATTCACCAAAATTGTAAGATATTTTTCTATCCATAGAATTATCCATATGTTTTTTACTAAATTATTCTAATCTTAATACCTAAAAAAGAACATATGAAATTTATAGGCCCAATACTGTTACACTTATTATTACACCATTGTGGACTTAATTAATTAATAAAATAACTAATGGATCAAGGGACCTAGTCCAACGGAAAAATATTGGTTGAACTGGCCCATCACCTGAGCTAGCCTACCACATTTCCCAATGAGTGTTCCAAATCACTATGGGCTAGATTAAAGCGTCATGCACAACCAAATATTAATTAAGAATGTTTTTCCTATAGGCAAACATGTATGAAACAACCATGTAGGGGTAATAAAACACTAATAACATCAGTTTAAATATAATAAGAGAAACATATACCATAATTAATGACATACAACATGTAATAACATGTCATAAATGAACATATACATTGTATTGAAAAAAAACCCAAAATATAAAATAGTTGGTACCACACAAAATAAGGCACCATGTGCATCGTAACTATTAAAAAATACCAAAATTACTCCACATTATCCAATAACTTCAATACCATGTCTTCTACCCAAAAAACAGGATTTTTATAATAAAAAAGATCTACCTTCAAACATAGTGTCCTTTCTTCTAAATATGTTTTGAAAAATGTTAAAAAAATTCCTAAAGGGCCAATTACAATGTGAGTCCTGAATACAAGTGGGATTACTCCATGATTCAATTTTAGGATTTTCCCATGAAACTAATATATTAGTATGATAACATTTTTAAAACTAAACCACTTTTAAAACATACCATTTTTAAATTCACCTTCAAAATTTATTTGGTTTTACATTACAGACAAAATTATTTTTCTAAAATAGTCCAAACATTGATCAAATTTATAAAAATTACCACAAGTCTCAACATAAACAACATATACATTAAGTAATAGTAAAATAATGATAATATCTACATCATTTAACCATATAAACAAAAATAGACATAATACATCACATCACATCAAAATGGAACTAATTGATGCCTAAAGAATATAAACCCCTCTGGTATGAGTAACCACCATGCCTATAAAGAGTGTGTAATAAAGTATTCTATCTATCCATGAAAATGTATACTCTCATGGTATTCATCAGACCCAACATGGAATTACTTGCACTCTTTTTACTTAAAGGCTCTCACGGTCCCTTTGAATCCAAAATGGATATCCGCCTTGTCCTCCCATTAATGGTCACAAAACAACTCTGAAAAACAAAAATTGAATCTCACAAAATCCTTTTACTAAAGGATCGCATATTTCTATGAAAAAATAGTCACTTACACCTCAGTTATCCCTTGTTATATTCTATGAAAACATATCCAAATGTATGTTCCCTTATCCTATAGTTGATAACATAATCCATTTCCTAAAAATACAATTCCAATTTTATCAAAAAACCTTTGTAGAGTAAAATTATTTCTAAAACCACTATATAATTACATATTGAATCGAAAAACCACTTTAATCCATTTTATCAGACACATTTTTGGCATACGAGACAAACCCATTTGGAAATCCCAATTTAATCCCCAAATTGCCAATCCATTCGATGAATTATATCAAAAATGGAATATAAACCAATAATAAATCACATAAATGAAAACTTAATTGATATCAATTATAGGCAATTAGAAATTTTAAGGTATCCCATGGAAAATGCCACTAAATAGAGAGACTGACATTAGATATGGTGAAGAGCATATCTCCCTTGATAAAGACAACTGAGAAGAGGTAGAAAAAAGTGTTAAACACCAAAAACCTAATGGAAAAACCAAAAAACACAATAAAAATACTAGATTCATCATACATCACCTATAGGGTTATAAAATTCTTCAAAAAAATGAAGTAAAAAACCATAAGTTGGGGGAATAATGATAAAAACATCAAAAAATTAACACACCTTAAGGAAAAACACCAAGAATACAAGAATATATAACCAAAAATGAAGGGGAAGAGCTCCACATTGAATTGGGAGAGGCTGAAAACATAGGGGAAGATAAATGATCCCCCAAAAGTTTAAAAACATGACATGGGAATTTTGATAAAAATCTATTTTTTATGTTAGCTTAATAGGGGCGCGTATCATGTAGACACGGTTAGTCAAAATGTGTGCTAGCTATGTGGGCTCCATTTTCTAGAAATAATGGCTCTATAGGTTCCCATAGGATATCATCGAGTTTGAAAAAGTATTTTGAATCCATGAAAACCCCCTTTTCCACAAACTGTATCACCCTCAAATGGTAACTAGTATGGTTAGAGAAACTAATGAACCTCCATGATAAAAATTGTTAACAATGATTTTGTATTTGGTGAAAAATAAAATATTTGCATAAGAATGTGTTTCTTAGTGAGGAATCAAACCTAGTCCATTGTAATGAGGTCTTTATGAAAGTAATTTTCAAAATAGTGGTTTTCAGTCCTAGGTTTCCATACTGAACAACATCAGAAGTAGAGGCCATTCATAAAGGTGACGTTATTGATTAGATTTTTTATCAGATTCAAATCGACTACAATGATGATTCATCTAACTCAATATTGATTAAAAATTAAAATGTTGATGTCTGAAGAAGTATTATTTTTGCTGAAGTGTTTGGAATTATGTGGGTGATGTTTAGAATTAGAGAGTTTATATACATTCTAAAACAAAATCATACGAGGCTTTTATGATCAATAATTTATAACAAATCATGAAATATACCATAATAAAATACTTTGTATAAATAGAGGAATCATAAATGTTACATTGATTTAAGAATTTAAGACAAAGTATCCATCATATCCAGAACTACGAAACTCAGAATTTTCAAGATGTCAGAATGTTTAAAGATAATGATGTATGAAAAATTTAAATGTTTTATAGTGAATAATTACATCATAATAAGCTATGAAAGAAAGAAAAATCAGAAGGAGATGAGAAATAAATAGAAATCATAATGAGCTGGTAATGAAAAATATATCATAATGATATGAGACTTAAATAAAAAACATAATGACCAGAGAAAGAAATAGAAATCATAATGATCTAAGAAACAAAAAAATCATAATGAAATGAGAATGAAATAGAAATCATTATGATCTGATAAATAGCCATAAATCATAATGAGATATGGAATAAAAAGAAATTGTAATGAGTTGAGATAGAAATAGTATTTTTAATGAGCTAAGAAAGAGGATGATTCATAATGTGCTAAAAAGGAATCAAATTTGTAATGATCTACAATGAAAACAAAAATTGTAATGTACTGAGAATGAAATATAAATTATAATGAGTCGAGGAAGAGAATAAAATATAAGGACCCAGCATTAACACATTACAAAATCATAAATTAAATGAATATTTCACATTGAGGATCTTTTTAGGTTTAGAGTTTTAGAGAATTAGGCCATAACTATTATATTACATCTCAAGTATTACAATGTAGACACTTCTACTCAATTTCCATTATTCTCACAAAAATAAAAACTCTTGAAAAAAAGATTCATGTCTTGTTCCATGTTTTAGAAAACATTATTTTTCTTTGATCCCATCCAAGAACCTATTCATCTTTAAGTCCTGTGGAAAACATTTCAAAACATTGGATGAGCATAAAAAGCTCAGTAAGGGTTAAAAAATAAAGAAAGAAAACAAAAGTTAATCATTACATACATAACATAAGCTCTTTAACATACCTCATAAAACCATAAGATTTAGGAAATAACACATTGAAATCATAAATAATATAGTTAACTTGTGGCATCTATACCATACATACAATGCAGTTATAACAGCTATATAGGGAGTTATATTTGGAATACCAATCACAGTATATTACTGAAATCAGTTAGTAGAAATAGTCACTTTTACCTCAGTCACATTACCCAATTCAATATAGATCTATCTCAAGCTCACCCACCCATGTTTTATCATTGAGCCACCCATATATGTAAACAATGCCCCAAAACCATATCATATTCATAACACATAAAACAAACATAAAGGAAGGATAACATTTCCACATTGCAATCACAATATATCATTTAAATATATTGAAATAATAAAACCATTATGAAAACCATTTTCAATACCAAAATACTTAAAATATTATATGGTATTTATTTTCCTTTTAATTACATTACGACTTGTTAAGGAAGCCATAGAATAAATAATACTCACGGCAGTGAAAAGGGTCATTGTCAACATTTACAGTAAAAAAAACTTTCTCTTTTTTTTCAATATTATATTGATTTGTAGAAGAAGATTCCATTTGAATGAAATGAAAATTCAAAGGTGTACATACAGCGTATAAAGGAAATTAATGTATTAAAACAAATTATGCCACAGTGAAAGTAGATTGACACGAAGTCCCTTACCTCGTGTCTGATTTGATTCGTTTGTTATTTAATCTACTAAAAAATAAATTAAATTTAATTTATACTTTTTCAGATCCCTATTCAAGTTTATTATTATTTTTATATTACTTATTATAATGTTATAAACATTATGTATTCATTTAAGTTAATAACTATCATTTTGTCGATATTTGGCACTTTAGTAAAAAATGATCTTCTTATAATTACAATTTTTTTATGTGGTTAAATATCCATTACATACAAAATGATATTAATGATTTATATATCCTATATATCATATATTTACAATATATATTTGTATATATAGTTGTACATAACATTTAGATATAAGAAATGAAATGCATCGTTCAAGGAGACAGTAAGCCGTACGTACGCACGAACGTTACTTTCATTTATATTTCTTATTTTAATGGAATTAAAAAATAACGAATCATAGGTATATAATAATTACAACATAATATCATATATAATATCATTAACTCTCTCCTTTATATGTGCCACATATGTTATTAATGAGTCATATCACTTTGAGGGGGCGGTAGTCAGAACTTCCTCAAATGAAATTATCGTGTTTAACCATAATGGAAACAATAAAGGTATGATATTAATTTAAAATACTGAAAAATAAAGAAAAAATAAACAAAATATATATCATATATAAATATAGTGTCATCATAATGGCCACCATGAGAGGCGGTAGGAGATAATTGAACAATCATCATTTCATGAGGCCTTAGTTTTCCATCTACAGAAACTATTTGTTCTTTACACATTAGATAAGGGTGTGTGTAAGTGTGTTTTGAATCCTTCTAATTAAAACATACTAGTATAATTATTATACTGGTGGTGTTATAAAATAAAGGAATAAAATGTGTTTATGGGATTGGAAAGTAAAATAAAACAAAAGAACATAAGAGAAGACGTTACATTTAAATCAGGTAACTCCCTTTTATTTGAACCAAAATGGTTTTTTGTAGTGTGTTTTTCATAAGTTAAGGCATATAAGAGAAGGATAGTGATGTAGGGAGATTTATTTTGTAGTGTTTGGATGAGATAAAGGGTTTTATAGGTTTGAGTAATGGGTTATAGGTGGTGGATTTTTGTAAGGGGGAGGAGGGGCTCTTTATGAAAGTGTGAAAAAATTATTTTATTACGTAATGATTTTCGGTATCTAAATATCCAAAGCTTATTAAAGTGTAATATAATATGAATCATGGTCGAAATAAAATCAACCAATTAGAATTTTATTGGTTTTGGATAATATTGTACTCTTTATAATCTTATTTATTGAAATCATTTATTAATATGGTAAACAATACATCATTATTGTCTCAAAAATAATTTAATTTAATTAATTTCTAAAAATCATAAAAAAACCATGATATATTAAATATTTTTATCTTTCCAAATAATATTTATAGTCCAAAATATAACTTATATATCCCTATGTAAAAATTAATTTACTAAAATTTATTTTTTTGTCATTTTTTCATTACTTTATGTTAATTAAAATAATGTGTAATTATCACTCTTAAGTGGCTACATGGGGTCCCAAAATCGTCCCAATGATTCTAATGGTAGTAAGTGTATTAAAAAATAGGATTAGGAAACATTTTAGTGTAAATTTATATTATTATACTAATATTTGTTTACCATTATTTCCAGATATACCCTTTAACCCTGGTAATTAAAATATTTACTGAAGTAAATATTTATAATGTATAAAAATAAAAGCTACCTATTTACCTAATTTGGACCTCCTGATTCCAAATATAGTATCCATTTTTTCAGATTGAATACACAAAATTGGAAGAAATTAATTTAAAATTAATCCCCACTTTAAAAAAAGGCGCTTTTTTAAGATATAATAACAATGAAAATGTTGAAACATGTTTATAACAAATTTCAAAGTGAAATTAATTACAATGACCAAAATTGAATTAAATGGCAAAAATATAATCTAATTACACTTTAAAACCAATTAAAATGATAATATTACTATAGAAATAAATTATATTAAAATGCAGTTTTGAATTAAAATACAGCATTTTTTACTTTTCATTAAAAATTGAATTTTATCATAAAAATATTAAAAATTTACCCAAAGTAAATTTTGATGTCCCTATTCTAAAGAATAATTTTATTTTATCAAATAGAATATATAAAAGTGAAAAAAGCTCTATTTATAAAGGATTCTCCATCAAAAGCCTATAAATCCACCTTTTAAAGAATATTATATGATTTGTGCTAAAATTTGGATTCATTCACATTTTAAGCCTATTAATTTTATTAGATAAATGTCAAAACATTTAAAAAACATGTATAATCATAATTTTAGTTAGTTCTTTTCATTTCTACCAATACAATGACTAGGCTATAACTACCATTTAATAGAATAATATTATATTATTATTGTCCAATGTAAGATTTAAAAAAAACCCATTGTTGCATATCACGTACACCATGGAACATAGAAACCCCTTTATGGTAAAATTAATATTTAATTAACCTTATATGAATTAAAAAGAAAATGTTTTATTTCATTATTTACAAGGAATGTCACATCCTCCCCCCTTTTTGAAATTGAATTCTCTCAATTTTATTCACTTATCAAATAAATGGGGTTATTTATCCCTCATAGCATTTGCAGATTCACACATTGCATCTTTAACCATTTGTTTTCACAAAACATTTACCTGGTGAATTACCTTATTCCATAATAATTTCTCTCTTTGGTCAAAAATCTGGACTGGTTGTTCCACAGAAGAGAGATTCTCTTCCAACATAACTATCTATAGACTCAAAATACGAGATGGATCTGGCATATACATTCTCAACATTGAAACATGAAAATCATTGTGTACCTGGGATAAATATTGAGGTAAAGCCACTCTATATGCAACTAATCCAGCTTTCTCTAGAATTTTATAAGGCCCAATGAACCTCAGTCTCAGCAATCCCTTATTACCAAAATAAATCGCACTTTTCCATGGAGAAACTTTGAGAAAGACATGATCACCTACCTCTAAAGAAAGATCCTTCCTCTGATTATCCCCATTTATTTTCATCCTACTTTGAGTTGTTCTCATGTAATTCTGAATCAACTGAAAAGTTTCTACCATCTATTCTACTATTCTGGTCCCATCATCTTCCATTCACCTACATCATCCCAAAAAGATAGAGTTAGACACCGCTTCAATATAATGCCTCAAATAGAGCCATCTGTATACTGGGATGAAATTTTTTATTATAAAGAGATTCATCCAAAGAAAGATGTCAGTCCCAAATTCATTGTTAATCTAATGAAAAAGCGCGTAGCATATACCCCCAAGTTTTGAATTGTTCATTCTAAATTCCCAACTAATTGAGGATGAAAAGATGTACTAAAATTTAATTTAGTACCCAACGTCTTCTGAAGGCCTTTACAAAAGTTAGAAGTAAACATATGGCCATGATCAGATATAATGGAGAGGGAACACTAGGCAACCTAACTATCTATTTAACATACAACTGGGAAAGTTGATCAAGAGGAAAAGTATCACGAATAGGAATGAAATGAGAAGATTCAGTCAATTGATCAACAATAATCCAGATTGCATTATTACCTTGAGATGTCTTTGGTAATCCCACAACATAGTCCATGGATATATTTTTCCATTCCACTCTCGCACCGGTAAAGGATGAAGCATCCCTTTCAGTACTGATGCTCTGATTTAACCTACTAACAAGTCAAACACTTCACATTAAAATCCGAAATATCTCTTTTCATTCCATCCCACTAGTAATACTTCTGAAGAACTCTGTACATCTTAGTACTTCTAGGATGAACTAAAAATGGGGAACTATGAGCTTCACATAACAACACATTCTTCAACTTTTAATCACAAGGCACTCATAATCATTTCCCATAACTCAAAACACAATCATTAACAACATTAAATTCAGGAAACTTAGACTTATGAACCAACTATAAATTTTTATGAAACTCACTATCTTCCTTATGGGCTTTCTTTATTCTGTCTGATAGAGATGATTTCACTAACACCAGAAACAAAACAGAAGAATTTCTAGCACCAAAAAATTAAATGCCAATGTTCATAAAATGAAAAACCAAAGGACCTCTTTCAAAATGTAGAATGGTTAATAAAGCATTACTTTATGGACATATAGCATCATCCACTTTATTTTTTTCACAGATGGTAAAAGATCATGCAATCATAATCAATGAATAAATCCAACCATCTCCTTTGTCTCATGTTCAATTCTTTCTGAGTGAATATATACTTCAAACATTTGTGGTTAGTATATAGTTCAATATTTACTCCATAAAAATGATGACTCCAAATCTTTAAATAAAAAACAACCGAAGCTAATTCCAAATCATGTATAGAGTAACATAACTCAGGAGGTTTCAACTGACATGAAGCATAAGAAACTTCCAGATCATTCTTCATATGGTCACAACCAAGTCCTTTCATAGAGCCATTACTGTAAAAAAAACTCACCATTTCTAGATGGTAGTGCCAAAACTAGAGCATTCAGTAATGTTCTTTTCTATTCCTGAAAATAAACATCACATTTTTTTGTCCAAATGATCTTAAAACCTTTTCGAGTTAATTGAGTAATTAGACTAGATATCCATGAAAAAGTTTCAAAAAACATATGGTATTAACATTCCAAACCATGAAAACTATGGATAATGGTTGTATTTTTGGTCTTGAACATTCTTTAACAAATTTTGTTTTAGCATGATCAAGAATTATGCCATTTTTTGAAACAATGTGACCTTGGAATGAAATTTGTTGTAACCAAAACTCACACTTGCCGAATTTACCAAAGAGATTATTTTATTTTATGGTTTTAGAGAAAACCCTTAAATGAATTTCATACTCCCTTTTTAATTTATAATAAATCAATATATAATCAACGAACACAACCACAAACTTATTGAGGAACTAATGGAAAGTTCTATTCATAAGATCCATGAATACAGTAGGCGCATTGGATAAACCAAAAGGCATAACTAAAAATTTATTATGGCCATATCTAGTATGAAATGTGGTCTTTGTAATGTCTTCTTCCTTTACTTTCAACTGATGGTACCCTGACCTCAAGTCAATCTTCAAAAAATACTAATCTCCTAAGATCTAATAAAACAAATCATCGATATGAGGAAAATGGTACTTGTTCTTAATAGTGATGTTATTCAATGCACTATACTCAATGTAATGTCTCATTGAACCATATTTTTTTAACAAATAATATAAGAGAACACTATGGTGATGTGCTAGTTATAATGAAACCTTTATCAAATAACTGCTGCAATTGCTTCTTTAACATAAAAAGTTCAATTTGAGGAATTTGATAGGGGGTTTGAAATTGGATTAGAATCAGGAAATAAGTAAACAGTAAATTCAACTTCCCGATTAGGTAAAATACTCAGAAACTCTTTAAAAAAATATCAAGGTACTCATTTACCACTGACACATCATGAATCTAAATAGTTCATTTGTTTTCAACAATATGTGAAAGGTAACATTCATTTTCATATTTTACTATTTTCTCAACTTTTGATATGTTATAAATATTAAGGGTTCATTATTGTACACAAACTAAAAATATTTCTGAAAATAAACCTCTTTAGCTCTGCAGTCAATCTTATCATGATAAAAAAAATATAATCCATAACAAAAATAACATCAAACTCTACTAGAGGCAAACGAATAAGGTTTGTAGGTAGATTCTTTCCCCATACAAGGACGTGATAGTTCTTATGATTTCTTCTTTGATTCATCATTTCATCAAGGTGTTTTTACCATATGTTTAGGATTCATATCTTGAGAAGGAATTCCCAATTTACCAAAAAAATTTCTAGAAAAGCGAAAATGTGTAGACCCTGAATCAAACAACACATTGGCATAATATAAACAAACAAACAGTGTACATGATACTACTTCATTTGATGGCCCAACATCAGGTGAAGTAGTTGAAAAGGATTTTAACAACTCTTCTTTTCTTGTAGTTTGGATGCTTTCCCTCAATTGAGTTCTTCGTTGGACACTCATTTTCATAATTATCCATTTAATTACACTTAAAACATTTTACTAATTGTAAATCATATTTTCTCTTACCATTACCCTGAACTTCTTCAGTGCAATTACAAGCTTTATGTCCCATTTTACCACATATGTAGCACTTAACAAGATTTAAATGACATTCCTCAACATTATTCTTACCAAAATTTTCACAAAGTGTAAACTTATGTTTCTTACCATCAGACTTTTTTAAAGAGTTCTTCATTTTTTCTACCACTTTGACATCTTATTATGTTTTTTGTCAAAGAACAACTGATCATCGGAAATCTCCATTTCCACCTTCTCCACACATCAAAAAAAATGTTCATAATTTTTGAACTCACGAGAAGTAAATTCCCCTTGATTATTTGGACATATTCCTGAATAAAAAACGATTGATTTTTCTATCAAGATATATTATGAAATTTGGAGAAAACCTTAATAGTCAAGTAAAATTTTCTTCATAAGAATCCACTAAGTCATCTTGCTGCCTCAATTTTAATAATTTCTTTTCCATCCTATGAAAAACCACCATAGGAATGTATTTCTTGAAAAACATACCTTTGAATTCATACCAATCAAGAGAATCAATATCCTAATAATCCTTCATTTTTTTCACCATCGACCACCACTGAACAGCTTCACCTTCAAAAAGGTAAACAATGAGACTAACCTTTTGATGTTATGAACACCCCATAACATCGAAAATATTCTCCATTTAATAAAATCACCCTTCTTCTTGCATAGGGTCAGATAATCCTCTGAATGATGGGGGATATTGCCTCACGAAATGTTCCACTACTGACATGTTCCTATGTGGTTGATCTGGAAAATATCGTGCATGGATACTACCCCCATTTATTTCCTATGTCAACTGTGCCAAAACTATAACAAACTCTTCAGTTTCGATTCATACCATCACAGGTTGCTGATTTCGAAGGTTTTTTTACCTCCAAATGTCATCCAAACAAAGCTGCCTTATTTCCTCCACCGAAAACCATTATGAACAAAGAAATATCTTCGACGAAGCAATATGGTAATATGTAAATACTATATCACTTCAATATTAACATAAATTATTTTATGGACATTAAATTAACAATGTTCTAACTTTTGAAGTTATCTAAAACAACCTAGGATACCAACTATATGGACCTGGCCTTCAAACATTACATAATCTTGAATTAAATGAATAATTCACATTGATGATCTTTTCAGTTTTTGAGTTTAAGAGAATTAAGCCATAATTATAAACTTACATCTCAAGTATTAAAAATTCAAAGGTTTTACTCAGTTACCATTTTTTCACAAAAATAAAAACTCTTGAAAAAAAGAGTCATGTCTAGTTCCTTGTTTTAGACATCATGACTTTTACTTGATCACTTCCTTGACCCTATTCATTTTCAAGTCCTATGAAAATCATTTCAAAAATTAGGATGAGCATAAAAAACACAGTAATGGTTATATAACAAAGAAATAAAAAATTAGTTAATCATTAAATACAGAACATAATCTCACTAACATACCTCATGAAACCATAAGATTTATTAATAACACATAGAAATCATCAATCATAAAGGTAACTTGTGGCAACTATATCATACACACAATGTAGCTATCACAACTACATAGGGAGTTACATTTGTAATACCAATCACTGTATATTACCTAAATCTATTAGGAAAAACATTCACGTTTACCTCTGTCACATTGCCCAATTCATTATAGATCTATCTCGAGCTCACTCGCCCATGTTTTATCACGGAACCACTCGTATACGTAAATAATTCCCCCAAAACCATTAAATATTCATATCACATAAAACAAACACAAATGAAAGATAACATTTCCACATTGCAATCACAATATATCATTTAAATATATTGACATAAAAAACATTATGAATACCATTTTCAATATCAAAATGAAAAAAAATTATATGATATTTATTTTCCTTTTATAAACAATACGTCTTGTTAAGGAAGCCATAGATCAAATAATACTCGTGGCGGTGGAAAAGGCCATTGTCACCATTTACATTAAGAATAAACTTTCTCTTTATTATGTTGTTTAGTAAAATTCTTCATAGAAAAATATTCCCTTTGAATGAAATGAAAATACAAAGGTGTTTATACACAATATAAATGAATGCCATGTATTAAAAATTATATGCCACAATAAAAGGAGATTGACATGAAGTCCCTTAACTCGTGTCCTATTTGACTCATTCGTTCTTTAATCTCCTGAAAAAAAAACTAAAGTTAATTTATAATGTCTTAAGATCCATTTTTATGATTATTATTTCTTTTATATCACTTATTACAATGTTATAAACATTATGTAACCATTTAAGTTAATAACGGTTTTTTGTCGATATTTGGTAATTGAGTAAAAATGGACTTCTTATAATTACAATTTGTTCATGTGGTCAAATATCCATATAAATAGAATTATATTCCTGATTTATATATCATATATATCATATCTATATAGTATATTTATGCATTTATAATAACACATAACATTTAGAGATAAGAAATGAAATGCACTGTTCATGGAGACGGTAAGTCGTACCTATGCATGAACATTAATTTCATTTATATGTCTTATTTTAATGGAATTAACACATAATGATACATAGTTATATTATTATTCTAGTATAATATCATATATAATATCATTAAATCCATCCTCTAAATGTCCCACATATGGTATTAATGAGTCATATCACATTGAGGGTGTGGTAGTCGACACTTCCTCAAATGAAATTATAGCGTTTACCGATAATGGAAACCATAAAGGTATGATATAAATTAAAAATATAGATGAATAAAGAATTAAACATTATATATATCATATATAAATATAGTGCTATTATAATGTCCACCAAGAGAGGTGGAATGAGATAATTGAACAATCATCGTTTCGTGAGGCGTTAGTTTTCCATTTACAGAAACTGTATCTTATTTACGTATTAGATAAACGTGTGTGTAAGTGTAGTTCAAATAATTGTAATTAAAACATAGTAGTATACATAGATTAATGGTGGTGTTATCAAAAAATAATAAAAAGAGTTTATGGGGTTGGAATGTAAAATAAAACAAAAGAACATAAGAGAATACATTACCTTTTAATCGCGTAACTCCCTATTGTTTGAACCAAAAGCGTTTGTTTTAGTGAGTTATTCCTATGTTAAGGATTATAAGTGAAGGATAGATATGTAGGGATCTTAATGTTTCAGAGTTTGTATGAGAAAAAGGCATTTAGATGTTTGAGTAATGTGTTATAGGTGAGGGATTTTTATAAGGGTGGGGGAGGGGCTCTTTAGGAAAGTGTGAAAATATTTTTTTTATTACATAATGATTTTCGATTTATAAATGTCCAAAACTTATTAAAGTGTAATATAAGATGACTCGTAGTCGAAATAAAATAATCCAATTGGAATTGGATAGGTTTTGGATATTATTGTAATCTTTATAATCTTATTTATTTAAATCATTTATAAATGAGGTAAACACTACATCATTATTGTGTCAAAAATAATTTAATTTATTTAATGTCTAAAAATTATAAAAAAACAGTGATTTAGTACACATTTTTATATTTCCAAATAATTTGTATAATTTAAAAGATTACTTATATTACCCTATGTAAAAATTAATTTACTAAAATATATTTTTTATTGTCATTTTTGTCATTACATTATGTTAATTAAAATAATGTGTCATTATCACTCATATGTGGCTCCATGGGGTCCCAAAATCATCCCAAGGATTATAATGGTCGGAATTATATAATAAAATAGGATTAGAAAACATGTTATGATCATGTTATATTATTATAGTAATATTTGTTTACTCTTATTACAAGATTTACCCTTTAACCATGGTAAATAAAATATTTACTGAAATAAATATTCGTAATGTCTAAATATTAAAGTAACCAATTTACCCAATTTTGAAATCCTGATTACAAATATGGTATCCATTTTTCAAGATTCAAAACATTGATGTGCAAGAAATTAATTTATAATTAATCCCTGTTGTCAAAACAAAAGGGGTTTTTTAAGAAATAATAACTATGAAAAGATTAATAGTTGTTTATAACCAATTTAAAAGTGAAATTAATTTCGATGACAAAAATTTAATTAAATGGTAAAAATATAATCTAATTAAACTTTTAAAAAAATTAAAAAGATAATATTAATATATAAATAAATTAGATTAAAAGGTAGTTTGAATTAAAATACAGCATTTTTCACTTTCTCATTAAAAATTGAATTTTATCAGAAAAATACAAAAAATTTAACCAAAGTAAAATTTTAAGTCCATATACTAAAAAGAATTTTATTTTCTCAAATAGGAAATATAAAAGTGAAAAAAACTATATTTAAAAAGGATTCTCCATCGAAAGGCAATAAATAACTCATTTAAATACTATTAGATGATTTCTGTTTAAAATTGGATTCATTCAGATTTTATGAATCCAAATTTTATTGGATAAATATAAAAACATTTAACAAACATGTATAATCATATGTTAGTTAGTTCTGTTCATTCATGAAAATACAAAATCTAGGCATTAAATACAATTTAATATTATATTATTATATTATTATTTTCAAATGTATGATTAAAAAAACCCATTGTTTCATATCAGGTACACCATGGAACATAGAAACCCCTTTATTGTAATATTAAAATTTAATTAACAAAATATTAATTAAAAATAAAATGTTTTATTTATTTATTTACAAGGTATGTTTCATCCTTCCCCACTTTTGTAAATTGTGTTCACACAATTTTATTCACTTAACAAATAAATGGGGGTATTTATCCCTCATGACATTTTCCGATTCCCATGTTGCCTCTTCAACCATATGGTTTTTTAACAAAACCTTTACCTGGTGAATTACATTATTCCATAATTATTTCTCTCTTCAGTCAAGAATCAGGACTAGATATTACTCATAAGAGAGATTCTCTTCTAATAGAACTATCTATGGACTTAAAACATTAGATGGATCTGGCATATACTTCCTCAACATTGAAACATGAAAATCATTGTGCACCTGGGATAAACATGGAGGTAAAGCCACTCTGTACGCAACTGATCCAACTTTCTTCAGAATTTCATAAGTCCCAATGAACCTCAGTCTCAACATTACCTTCTTACCAAATTACATCACACTTTTCCATGGAGAAACTCTTAGAAATACATGATCACCTACCTCAAAATAATGATCCTTCCTCTGATTATCCAAATAACTTCTCTTCCTACTCTGAGTTGTTCTCATGTACTTTTGAATAAACCGAACATTTTCTACCATCTAATCTACTATTCTGGTCCCATTAACTTCCTTTCACCTACCTCATCCAAAAAATCTAGAGTTTGACACCACTTCCCCTATAATGCCTCAAATGGATCCATCTGTATACTGGGATTAAAACTATTATTATAAATAAATTCAACCAAAGAAATATATTGGTCCCAAATTCATTGTTAATCCAATAAATAAGCACGTATCATATCCCCCATGTTATGAATTGTTCGTTCTGACTTCTTATCTGATGGTGGATGAAAAGCTGTACTAAAATTTAATTCAGTACGCAACGAATTCTAAAGGCCTTTTAAAAAGATAGAAGTAAACCTGTGATCACGATCAGATATAATGGAGAGTGGAACACAAGGAAACCTAACTTTCTATTTTATATACAACTGAGAAATTTGATCTAGAGGAAAATTATCTTGAATAGGAAGTAAATGAGAAGATTCAGTCAATCGATCAACAATAATCCAGATTGAATTATTACCTCGAGATGTCTTTGGTAATCCCATAATAGAGTCCATGGATATATTTTCCCATTCCACTCTGGAACCGGTAATGGACGAAGAATCCCTTTCAATAACTGATGCTCTTATTTAACCTACTAACAAGTCAAAAATATCATAGTAAAATCAGAAATATCTCTTTTCATTCCATCCCACCAGTAATACATTGGAAGTTCTCTGTACATCTTAGTACTACCAGGATGAACTGAAAATGGGGAACTATGAGCTTTACATAACAACTCATTCTTCAACTTTGAATCATATGACACACAAAATCATTTCCCACAATACAAAACATAATCATTAACAATGTTAAATTCAGAATACTTACCCTTATGAACCAACTCTACATTTTTATGCAACTCATTGTCTTTTTTATGGGCTTGCTTTATTCTGTCTGATAGAGATGATTTCACTAACACCTGAAACAAAACAAAATAATTTCCACCACCAATAACTTCTATACCAATGTTCATCAAATCGAAATCCAAAGGATCTCTTTCCAAATGCATCATGGTTAATAAATCATTACTTTTTTGACTCATAACTTCCTCCTCTTTATTTTCTTTTCCTAGATGGTAAAGGATCATGAAATCATAATCCTTTATAAAATCAAAACATCTCCTTTGTCTCATTTTCAATACTTTCAGAGCAAATATATACTTCAAACTTTTGTGGTTAATATATACTTCAAATTTTACTCCATACAAATGATGCCTCCAAATTTTTAAAGAAAAAAACAACACCAGCTAATTCCAAATCATGTGTAGGGTAACATAACTCATCAGGATTCAACTAACATTAAACATAAACAACTTTAGGATCATTATGCATAGGGACATAACCAAGTCCTTTCATCGAAACATCACTGAAATAACAAATTAACCATTTCTGGAATGTAGTTCCAAAACTAGAGCATTAAATAATCTTCTTTTCACTTCCTAAAAACGATAATCACATTCTTTTGTCCAAATGAAATTAACACCTTTTCGAGTTAATTGAGTCATTGGACTAGATATCCGTGCAAACTTTTAAACAAACATCTGGTAATAACATGCCGAACCAAGAAAACTATGGATCATGGTTATATTTTTTTGTCTTGACCATTCTACAACAACTTTTGTTTTATCAAGATCAATAGTTATGTCATTTTTTGAAACAATGTTACCATCGTATGAAATTTTTTGTAACCAAAACTCACACTAGGTGAATTTCCCAAATAGATTCTTTTATTTTAAGGATTTCAAGAAAACCCTTAAATGAATTTCATGATCCCCTTTACTTTTGTAATAAACCAAAATATCATCAATGAACACAACCTCAAACTTATCAATGACCTCATGAAAAGTTCTACTCATAAGATCCATGAATACAAAAGGTGCATTGGTTAAACCAAAAGGCATAACTACAAATTCATAATGGCCATATCTTGTATGAAATGTGGTCTTTGTAATGTATTATTCCTTTACTTTCAACTGATGGTACCCTGACCTCATGTCAATATTTGAAAAATAATTATCTCCTTAGAGCTGATCAAACAAATCATCGATATGAGGAAAATTATACTTTTTCTTAACAGTGATGTTATTCAATAATCTATAATCAATGGAAAGACTCATTGAAACATCTTAATTTTTAACAAATAAGATAGGAGAACCCTATGGTGATGTGCTAGGTCAAATGAAATGTTTATCTAATAACTAATGAAATTGCTTCTTGATCTCTAAAAGTTCAATTTGAGCGATTTGATAAGGGGGTTTTAAAACTGGCTTAGCATCAGGGACTAAGTAAACAGTAAATTAAACATTGTGATCGGGTATACTACTAGGAAACTCTTCAAAACAAATATCAAGGTACTCATTTACCACTGACACATCATTAATCTAAACAGTTCATTTGTTTTCAACAATATGTGAAAGGTAACATTAATTTCCATATTTTACTAGTTTCTCACCTTCTTGATATGTTATCAAAAGTAAGGGTTCATTCTTTTTCATAAACTGAAAATGTTTCTGAAAATAAAAATCATTAGCTTTTCTGTCAATCTTATCATGATAAATAAAAAGCTAATCTATATCCAAGATAACATCAGACTATATTAGAGGAAAAACAATAAGATTTGCAGGTAGATTCTCTCCACACTCTAAGACATTATAGTTCTTATAATTTTTTTATTTTCATAATTTCCTCATGGTGTTTTTACCATAAGTTTAGGATTAATATCATGATATAGAATTCCCAATTTACAAGAAAAATTTCTAGAAATAAACAAATGTGTAGACCCTGAATTAGGCAACACATTGGCATAATCTAAACAAACAAATAGTGTACCTGATACTGCTTTATTTGATGGCCCAACATCAGCTAAAGTAGTTGAAAAATATTTCAACAACCCTTTTTTTCTTGTAGTTTGGATGCTTTCCCTCAATTTTGTTTTTTGTTGGACACTCATTTGCATAATGACCCATCTAATTACACATAAAACATTTTACTAATTGTAAATCAAATTTTTTCTTACCATTAACCTGATGTTTTTTAGTGCAATTATGAGTTGTATGTACCATTCTTCCACATCAGTAGAACATAAAAAGATTCAATAGAAATTCCCCAACATGCTTTTTACAAAAAATTTTACAAACTAGAAACTTATATTTCTTACCATCAGACTTTTTTGAAGAGTTATTCCCTTTTTTATACCACCTTGACCTCTTAGTATGTTGTTTGTCAGAGAACAGCTGATCTTTGGAAAACTCCATTTCCACATTCTCCACACATTGAAAAAGTTTTTAATAACATTTGAACTCATGAGAAGCTAATGTGATTTGATTCTTTGGCTTTAATACTGATTAAAAATGGTTGATTTTACTATCAAGATCTCGTATGAAATTTAGTGCATACCTTTCCAGTCAAGTGAATTTTTCTTCATAATCATCCACTGAGTAATCTTCCTGTCTCAATTCATGGAATTTCTTTTCCATCCTAAGATGAACCACCTGAGGAAAATATTTCTCGATAAATATACCTATGAATTCATCCCAATCCAGAGCATCAATCTCCTCACTATCGCTGATATTTTTCACCATCGACCACCACTGATCAGCTTAACCTTCAAAATAGTAAACAATGAGACTAACCTTTTGATGTTATGAACACCCCATAACATCGAAAATCTTCTCCATTTTTTTAATTCAACCTTTATCTTGCACATGGTCAGATGATCTTCTAGATGATGGGGGATGTCACCTCATGAAATGCTCCACTATTAACACGTTCCTATGTGGTTGATCTGGCTAATTTCATTCATGGATACCACCACCATTTATTTCCTAAGTCAACTGTTCCATCACTATTTAAAACTGTTTAGTTTCAATTCTGACCATCTCATGTTGCTGATTTGGAAGGTTGTCTTCCTTCAAATGTCGTCCCAACATAGTTTCCCTATTTCATCTGTAGAAAAACATTCTAAACAAAAAAAATATCTTTAGAGAAGCAATATGATAATATGTGAATACTATATCACTTCAATCTTACCATAAATTAATTTATGGACATTAATTTAACAATTTCATAACTTCTAAGTTATCTAAACTGACCTCGAATACCAACTATAAGGACATGGCCTTCAAACATTACATAATAATGAATTAAATGAATAATTCACATTGATGATATATTCAGTTTTATAGTTTAATATAATTATTCCATAACTATAACTTTACATCTCAAGTATTACAAAGTCGAATCTTTTACTAAGTTTTCATTTTTTTCACAAAAAAAAACTCTTGAAAAAAAGAGTCATGTCTAGTTCAATGTTTTAGACATCATTACATTTACTTGATCCCTTCCTCGACCCTATTCATCTTTATGTCCTATGAAAAAAATTTCAAAACTTGGGATGAGCATAAAAAGATCAGTAAGGGTTATAAAACAAAGAAATAAAACATTAGTTCATTATTAGATACATAACATAATCTATTTAGCATGCCTCATAAAACCTTAATATTTATGAAAAAAACATAGATATCATAAATCATAAATCTAACTTGTGGCATCCATATCATATTTACATTTTGGAAATCACAACTAGGTAGGGAGTTCCATTTGGAATACCCATCACAGTATATTCCCTAAATATCTTAGAAGAAACATTAACATTTACCTCTATCATGTTACCCATTGCATTTAAGAGCTATGTCGGGCTCACCCGACGTAGGATTATCATGGAACAACCCTTATACATAAACAATTTCCATGAACCATAACAGATTCGTATAACATAAAACAAACATAAAGGAAATGTAACATTTTGACATTGCAATAATAATATATCATTTAAATATATTGAGACAACCATACCATTATCAAAACAGTTTTCAATACCAAAATATATAAAAGAGTATATGGTATTTATTTTCCTTTTAAAAACATTTTGGATTGTTAAGGAATCCATTGATAAAATAATACTCACGGTGGTGGAAAAGGTCGTTTTTACCGCTTACATTAAAAAGAAACATTATTTTTTTTGTTTATTAAAATTCATCATAGAAAAATATTCCCTTTGAATGAAATGAAAATTTAAAGGTGTTTATACAACGTTTTTTAAAGAAATTCTTTTATTAAAACAAAATATACGTCAATGAAAGGATATTGAGACGATGTCCCTTACCCTGTGTCCAATTTGACCCATTCGTTATTTAATCTCATGAATAATAAAATAAAGTTAATTTATACTATTTATATATTAATTTTTATGTTTATTATTCTTTTTCTATCTCTTATTACAATTTTATAAACATTATGTAATCATTTATGTTAATAACGGTCGTTTTGCAGATATTTGGTACTTGAGTCCAAAATGAACTTCTTATAATTACTATTTCTTCATGTGGTCAAATATCCATTATATCCAAAATGATATTCATCATTTAGATATCATATATATCATATATATCCAGTATATGTGTGTATTTATAATAGTACATAACATTTAGAGATAAGAAATGAAATGCACCGTTCATGGAGACGGTAAGTCGTATGCCCGCATGAACAATAATTTCATTTATATTTCATATTTTAAAGGAATTAAAAAAATAACGATACATAGTTATATTATAAATAATGTATAATATCATATCTAATATCATTAACTCCATCATTTATAAGACCCTCTTATGTTATTAACGAGTCATATCACTTTGATGGGGCGGTAGTCCGAACTTCCTCAAATGAAATTATCGCATTTACCAAAAATAAAACCATAATGGTATTCTATAAATGGAAAATAAAAAAGCATAAAGTAAACATAAACATAATATATATCATATATAAGGACAAATCCATCATAATGTCCACCAAGAGTGGTTGCAGGAGATAATTGAACAATCATTGTTTCATGAGGCGTTAGTTTTCCATCCACAGAAACAGAATGTTTTTTATCAATTAAATGGAGGTGTGTGTAAGTGTAGTTATAATACTTCTCATAAGAACATCCTATTTTGTTTAGGATAATGGTTTTGTTATAAAATAAATGAATAAAAATAGTTAAGGGGTTAGAGAAGTAGAATAAAACAAAATAACTTAAGAGAATACGTTACCTTTAAACCGAGTAACTCCCTTTGGTTTGAACGAAAAGGGTTTGTTGAAGTGACTTATTCCTAACATAAGGCTTAAATGAGGAGGATAGTTTTCAAAGGAGATTAAATGGTTTGAGTCTGGATGAGCCAAGGGGCTTGAGATGTGTGAGGAATGGGTTAGAGGTTAGGGGTTTTTATATGGGGAACTTTATGAAAGTGTCAAAATATCATTTTATTACCTAATGATTTTCCGTTTCTAAATATCCAAAACATATTAAAGCTGAATATATGATGACTCATGGACGAAATAAAATCATCCAATTATAATTGGATAGGTTTTGGATATTATTCTAATCTTTATAATCTTATTTATTTAAATCATTTGTTTATGAGGTAAACACTACATCATTATTGTGTCATTAATATTTAATTTATTTAATATCTAAAAATTATAAAAAAAATACCATGATGTAGGAAATATTTTCAAATTTCCAAATAATATTTTATAGTATAAATGATAACATATATAACCCAATGTAATAATTAATTTACTACATGATATTTGTTTATGTCATTTTTTTCTTTTCTTTAAGTTAATTAAAATAAGGTGTCATTATCACTCTTAAGTGGCTCCATGGAGTCTCCAAATAAAACCATTTATTCTCATGGTCAGATGAGTGTCAACAAATATGATTAAGAAACATTTTAGGGTAATTTTATATTATTATTTTAATATTTTTTATCCTTATTTACCAAATTTAATCATTAACCATGGTAAATAAAATATTTACTGAAGTAAATATTTACAATGTTCGGAAGTTGTTTCACCAAATGTATATTATCAGTGTCCCAAATTTTTTTTACCCTAACATTTATTGCACCAGTAATGGGTTGATCCACAGAGAACAAGAAGTTATTTTTATCTTGTTTAACATAGTGTGTATTTTTGTTTTAATGATGTATGCAGAATTTTGAGTCGGTTGTTGTTGATTGGATAAAAAGAACAATTGTTTTAAGTTTCTTTTAACAAATTACTTAATAGGATAATAGTAAATATGAAAAAATTGATTTTTATGTAGATAAAGAGAGATGTGAATTGGGGTTATGGATTAATGAAAATTTGATTTGTAAATAAAATTGCTTATGAGGATGTGTTGTTCAAAATAATCAAACACTCTAAGTTTCAATTTGTAACAATATTTCCTTGGTCCAGTAAACATGTATTTAGATATGGATAAACTAAATCCTTGGCCTGGTATTTAGTGATTCATAGTTTTTTATTTGTCTTATTCCATTTTGAGTTGACAAATACGTCCAATGATCATGGAATTTTTCATTTTTATTCTTCTATTGAATCAATAAAAAGTTTTCCCTTGGTCTTGTTCATAAATTTTTGGGATAATTAAAAGTGTTTTAAGAAGAATGAGAAGAGATTAAAAGGAATGTACACATTCAAAACATCTAATTTAAATAACAAGTCATCATCTTCCACATCCCCAACACACTGGGAATTTAGTTACACTAATAGAGAAATAAAAAGCTCTTGATAACTGATGAGATCATTATTGGAATTCATGGAGGGAATGAATCTTCAGTATATGGTAGAATAGAGGAAGTACGATAGAAGAGATTCTCTCTTGTGGACCTTCATCCTTTTCACTACACTTTCTCTCCACAAACCTCCCCTCAAACTAGAGACCAAGGCCTCCTTTTATATAAAATATAAATACATGATGTGTAGCAAGAGTACACAGTGTGTACATTTTTCAATGCTCTTTTTCTTTGTTTTCTTCGCCGGTAGGCGGCTTAACATGTCTTCTTTGACTTGGAACTTGGTGCCACCTAATAGGTAGATATACACGGCATGTAGCGATGCCACATATGTCATTTATTCTTATTACTCGGCCACCAACTGCTTCTAGAAAGGTAAACATGGTGTGTATAAGTTATAAATTACATTCCACTTCAACTAGCCACATGGGCGTGTAGCCTTACTCTCATCTGCCAACTGCTTCTATAATAGTGTATATGGTCTGTAATGTGTTAAAACGGCATGTACCATATTCTGATTACTTGGTAATGTACTTGTCTTAGTCGATCCATGTCTGTGTCTGGAAGTACACAACATGTAAATAAGTTCATGCCGTGTAGTCTGTATGTTTTTCTCAATCTCTCCCATTGTGTGTATTTGAAAAAAAACTCGTGAAAATGGACATGATCACCAAATTAAAAGTATCTTCTCCATAATTAGTATGTAATTAATGAAAACCTATTATTATTTTCAATAAATTATTTGAAAATGTATACAAAAATAAGGAGTATCAAACTCCCCCATACTTAGTCATTTTCTTCACCTCAATGAAATATAAACATCTAATTAACATAGTCAATATAAAAAGGAATGAATTCAGTTAATCATAAATGAAAATAAAATGTTATTGGAGAAAATTATAAAACGCTACAAAAGAGTTTCAATTCCTGAGATATTCTAGTCATGCCCTATATATAATTCATTAAACAACATTCATCCTATTTTTAAACACATGTTACAACCTTTGAAAAATAAACAAGTCACATGCTGATCTACCTCACCAATAATATACTCAACACTAAAAAATTTTAAATAATAGTTTTTCTCAATCGATGATATATACGTTCTATCCATAGGTTTTCAAGAAATCTAGTTCTCTACTTTAGAAAATTTATTTACATAAATCATCGGAGCCTTTCAAGGAGGATCATATGTTTCTATGGCTAAAGGATGGTCAGTAAATATGTGAAAAATAACTCATTGTCTTGAAAAATGAGGCCAAATTCCTTATATAAAAATGCATGATATTTAAAGTTAAGCTCAATGTAAAATCATCCTCATAAAGCCTTATCAAATAATCCTATCACCACCATCTCCTTTAGTTTGGTATGTAGGGTTCACAAACTAACAAGTGAGTATAAGGTTACTTTGTCTGTATCATTATTATTATTTTTTTAAAAAAATAATAATGGGAGCCTTTCCAAATTTCCAAAAATAGATGTTTGGAACCTTTTATGCCCCTCATGATCAAGAGGGTCTTCCCCATACTTAATTTCATAACAATTCACGAAAGTATTCCATGTGTTACTAATCCCTTATTTGGATCTCAAATGAATAATCATCCAAAATCATAAAATAATTAGGGTAGGATGGAAAATAGGTGGGTTTCACGAAGATAAGATGTAGGGTAGGTCTCAAGATAAAGGGGTTAAAACAATCTAATGCCTCAATCATTTAAATGTTATTCAAAAATTCATCAGGTTTAAAAATGAAAACATGGAAATTTTGGTAGTTATGTAAATTCTAAGAATCTCTCAAGAAAGAGGGATTTAGGAAGAATATGACAAAGGGTTTGGAATACCTCTTTGGATTGGGAAAATAATTAAAAAGAAAACCAGGTCGGGACTTACATATATTTGATTAGTCTAATCAATATAATTATCCGAGGATTACTATTTGTAATTTAAACTCTATTAGTAATCAATTTAAAATACCTTTAAACCAAAATAACCATGATACTTTTGAAATTTTCAACAGTTATCATTATTATTTAAAAATATGGTAAATCAGAATGCCTTCATAGTTTAAAATATATCTTCTAATAATGATGTCTCCTTCAATGATGATAAAGGAAAAGACTAAGGTGGTTGAGAGATGGTCCCCTATACTTAATACCACACATGGTCCACCATGTGCCCGAAAGTGAAGAAGGGAATTGGGGGACACAATAGTAGACCAGAATGAGGTGATGTAAGGAAAGAAAGAAAGAAAAAACAATAAATAGTGAAAAACAATACTTCTGTCATATCTAGGCGAAGAAAACAAGAGGTGGTGGAAAAAAGGAAGCCCAAAACGTTCAAGAGTACCTTTGATAGAGGTGGAGAGAGAAAAAATCTTGTATAAACAATGAACATAGGAACAATATATTACAAAAAGATATATAAAATGAAAAATATGTGTCGAAAAACCAGTTAGGGGGTTTCCTCAGAAGTGTCATCATCTGATACAGAAGTAGCCAAAAGAGAAGGTTGAGGAGCCATGGAAACGGGAGGCTCAAACTCTGCACCCAGAAGAGAAGCCATAAGAGTAGAAGTAGCGGGAGATAGAGTCAGAAGAGGATGTGTGTTTTAGTAATAGATGGGCCCATAGTGGATAATAGAACTGAATCTGTGGCTACAGTAGTGAAAGGCAGTGGAGCTGCAGAAGAAGGGCCAGGAGATGAAAATGGTACAGACGGTGGGGGGAATGGGATTCCATGATGATGAAGAAGAAGCCCCAACATCTCCTCCAGTCGTTCCTAACGCTGATCGAGATGGACCAAGTGCTGCTCCATCACAGTTAGGCGGATGGCAAAGGTGATTTCGATCGAGGGTGCGGGAGTAGGGGGCGGTAGGTGGAATAGAAGAAGGAATTTCAGAAGTAAGGGGATGGGGTGAGGATGTTGGAGGGGGTGGGGAAAAAAGAAGGTGTATCAGTGGGGATAGGAGGGTCAACAGGTGGGTTGGTAAATTTCTGGGCAAGTACATAGGCACCCCCTACTTCCAAACCAATCCCATGAGAATAAGCATGAGATAGTCTATCCAATGGGGTAACCTAATAGGACTTGAGGAAGTGAATGCTCAAAAACCCTGAGATGGAGGGAAAGGCGGGTGGTGTAAAATCCACCGTTCATGTTTCCCTGAGGTCTAGAAATCATGGAGTGAAAAAGGAGGCGGTAAGGTAAGGGATTTCCAGGTAGTCCTGCCAGATGACACAGGTAAAGTGATCCATGTCACAACCTATCACAACCCCATATCCACATTTAAAGGAAAAAGAATGGATCAAAAGAACCTGTGGGTGAAGCGAAGGATAGGGTCAACTATAAAGGTACTATTCTCAGAGATAGGGGTATAGCGGTGGTTAGGCCCAACAATCTGCCGCTACATGAAAATGAGATCAGGGATCTTAGGTCGAGTAATGGAGGAGACATGGGTGGGGTGATAGTATGTGGATAGAAACTGCTCCCTTGGCCGAACTCGGTCATGGTATGGGAAACATAATGGCCGCCTAGCTGAAATGTGACCACTGGCACTCCATCACTAGGTGTCTCCCAATACTGGGCTCCGTCGAGCTTGAATGATGCTGAAAATTCCAAAAATAAATCCCAAAAATTAAAAGTGTTGACCTAGAAGCTCGAGAGTAAGTGAGTGTGCCTGAGAGGATCCTCTAGCTCTCCCCAGATGCCTAGCTGATGTGGGACGTTGCATTCTAGATAGTGGCTGCTCAACAGAATCGGCCAGTGAGGGAAGCACCAGACCCTGTTATGTTCCAAATTGGTAACCAGGAACACCAAGAAAGGGTAGGGAATACCCATAGGTCCCAACCCAAGTGGAGGTGTTGTAGCGGGAGATGGCTATGGGGGTGGATTGGCTATATTAGGTGGAGGGTTGCTTGATGGGGCAGTCGATGAGGGACCAGCTGCAGAGGAGGAGATATCAAGTGGAGTGGTAGGTGGGAGGGAATGAATGACTGTGCTTGGAGGCTCGGTATGAGACAGTGTGGGTGTGGTGCTTCTCAGACCAACCTCGAATGAGGGAGTGAGGGGTGGAAGAATGGCCAATGGATGGAGCTAGTAGACCGGAGAGTCCATATCTCGTAGTGTCGCAGGCCGAAGTCAGATCTGACATTAAATGGGGCTCTCGCCCTCAGTGGTTGAAGCTAGTCACATCCCTCAGGAAGGACCTCTGTTTGTCATACCCCTAAAGAAAATAAAAAAACGAAATAGAAGAAAAAAAAGAAAAAAAGAAGAAAATGTTAGAAAATTTGAAAAATAAATATTACACGGTGTGTAGTTTTAGAGTATATGACGTGTAGGGAAAACATGTTAGCATCCCGTCTTCTTTGGATAAACACGCCGAAGGAGAAGGGTATAAGCCAGGGAAGGATACACGGTGTGTAATGAACATACATGTCATGTTCTTGAAATGTTTTCTTGTTCATGTATTGGAAAATACATGACCATCATTAAGCAGTTCTAGCAATACAGTACACGCCGTGTTCAAGTATCACATGACATGCATATGAAAAATGGTAAATGGCTGTGTTATGTGCTACACACTGGCTGGACAAAAGTAAAGGCATACAGTGCGTGCACCGAATGAACACATCATGTTCATGAACTTGGAGTGCCAGGCTGTGTGAAAAAGATATCTGGGGACAATGGGGTATGGTATATAGTGTGTACCGAACATACATACCGTGTATTTTCAAATTGTGATGAATTTTGGGTGTGGCCATGTACATAAGTACGCTATGTGTGTTATTCAATTAGTGGTCATGTATTGTGGAAGCTGAACGGTCGGCTGATCCAGAAATCACTATATACGCTTATAATAACTTGAAATAGATGGTGTAGAAGGGCGTACCTGGACCGAGGATTAAAATGAACCAAAAATTAAAACCAGATACACCAAAAATCGACAGATTTGAGCTAAGTGGGTCGGGTGTCATACATGGGAAGAAAACGAGAAGAAGGGGAGAGTTCCGTGTGACACGGGCTGAAGATGGGTGGTCCGCAGCTTATAAAGCCGAGGTGCACGGCGTGTAACATAGACTACACACCGTGTATCTCATTTTTTTCCTAACATATATATATATAATAAATATATATAACTATAATAATTATTTTAGTAAAATATATAATAATTAATACTAATAACTAAAATATAAAAATAGATATATATATATATATATTACAAATAGAAATATACATGTAATGTATCGGTAAATACACATTTTGTGTTTTAAAATTAGAAAATGAGAAGTACAACCTTTGGTACGGTGCATGGGGTGGGGTTCAAATTGGCGATCAGCTGTTCCGAATTGAAGCCCTCAACCACTGGAGAAAAGGATGTACTGGTGCTCCTATTTATTATATATATATATATTTATATTTAATAGAAACAAACTTATACTGCATGGGGAAAAATAAATGCATGGTGTATGGTTTTTAAATAGACAAAAAGGGATGATGATGGGAGATTAGCCGAGGTCAAACCCGGGTCTTTTGGATACAAGGCTGAGACTGCCAATCTACCAACTTCACCCGCTTGAATTAATTTATGTGAAAAATCTTCTCAGTTTTTAGAAGGAAAACATGACACACATGACGTTTATCAAAATACACAGCATGTGTTTTTTTAAAAGGAAAAATGATGGAAATGGGGTGGTTTCAGGATTTGAACCTAGGTCTTTTGGAACCGGGTGATGATCTTGGACAACTGATCCATCACCATCAAGGGGTTTCGTATAAATATTTATATATAAATATGAAAAATACCACAAAAGAAATGTATGAAAACACATAGAGAAAAAGGAGGAACCTTGTACCGAAGTTTGGTCGGGAGGATTCAAATAGGTGATGCCTCAGATAAACTCCTGCGACCTTACCATCGGCACCAGCATAATCCCTTTTTATTTATTAGTTAAACAATATAATTATAATAGTTAAAAATAAATGAAAAGGAAAAAAGTACATTCCATGTATATAGGTGGTACACGACGTCTATCCACTAGGTTGCCTCCTAAGAAGAACATTTGTTTTAGGTCATTGGATCAACCTATTTTCCTCATCTTACCAAAGATTTATGGTGGAAAAAGTTCCTATAGTGTTTTCTATGTGAGGATAAGCCTTCAATTGTTGTCAATGCACCTTGAATGGTTGACCATCCTCTCTAGAAATTTTCACCACTCCATGATGTAATACCCATATAACATCGAATGGTCCGGACCATCACGACTTTAACATCTTTGGGAATAATTGAAGATCAGAGTTAAAAATGAGCAACCAATCACTGGGTTGGAAACATTTATGTGAAATACTTCAGTCGTGAATTTCTCTTGTTCTCTCATTATACAGCTTGGCATTCCCATACACTCATAATCTGTTTTAATCATGTTCTGATAGTTAGAACATTTGCTTCTCATCAACTGCCATCACATCAAAATTCAGGGCCTTGATGACCCAGTAGGCTTTGTGTTCTAACTACACTCATAGATGTCATGAATTTCCATAGATGAGGAGGAATGGGTACATTCCATGTGGTGTTTTGAAACCAGTCTGGTATTCCCACAGAGCATCATCTAACATCTTGGACCGGTCTTTCCTTCAAGTGTTCACAATTTTCCCCAGGATCTGCTTCGGCTCATGGTTGGAGATCACCATTTGTCCACTAGACTGGGGATTATATGGTGTCCCCATGTGATGATTTACTCCATAATTAGAAAATAATCCTCTCATCAATGTGTTGTTGAAGTGGGTCCCTCTATCACTAATCAGTACTTGGGGAACTCTAACATGGAGGCGTAGTCGACACAGACCAGGATGTAAGTGTTCCTGAAATATGTGGGAAGGGGACCCATGAAATCTACACCCCAAAAGTTGAAGATATCGTCCTTTAGGATGGGGTTCTTGGGAATCTTAGCTCTACGTACTATGTTACAAGTCCTCTGGCATCAATCACAACCAGAAACAAAGGCCCAGGCCTTTTTATGCATGGTGGGCCAGAAAAACCCAGATTACATGACCTTTGCTATCATACAGTCAGATCCATGATATCCCACAACAAGTGAGGTGTGACAGAACTCTAGGACACTGTGAACTTCATTCTCTAGGATGCAACGACAGATCACCCCATCACCACAGGATCAGAATAGCAAAGGATCTTCCTTGAAGAACCTCTTTACATCAGAGAAAATTATATTCCTCTACAGAAAGGAGAGGTTGGGATGAACGATTCATATAACCATAAAATTAGAAATATCATCATACCATGGTCTAGGTGTTTCGTTGACTAAAAAGTGGTACTCATAAGATAAATCCTCCTTGATCTCTCGATCTTCCTCCTTCTCTAAATGAGGCAGCTCTAGGCCGGAGAGATGGTCACGAATGACGTTCTCACTCTTTATCTTATCTCGAATATCCAGATAAAATTCATGTAAAAGGTGCACCCAACAGATCAATCAGCGCATCACATATTTGTTGTTCAATAGTTACTTTAGTGCTGCATGGCCTGTATAAACAATAACATTAGACAACACTAAGTAAAATCGAAACCTTTCAAATGTGAAAACCACTACAAGAATATCCTTCTTTGCGGTGGTTTAGTTGATCTATGCCTCATTGAGTGTCCTTTAGGCATAATATATATGTCAGAAAATCTGATCAAGCTGCTAGCCCAAGATTACTCCCACTGTGTAGTCACTCATATCGCACATCACCTCAAATTGTTATTCCTAGTTTGGAGAAATCATAACTGGAGCTTCCACAAGGCACTAGTTCAGGAGTTAAAAAATGATGGCGCATGCCTCATCAAACTCAAATATGGCATCCTTGGTTAGAATATTGATGAGGGGATGTGCTATTTTTGAGAAGTCACGAACAAACCACTTGTAAAACCTTGCATGTCTCCAGAAGTTACGGATGGATCTAACGGAAGTCAGAATAGGTAGTCATGAAATGACCTCTATCTTTTCCAGGTCCACCTATATCCCCTTTTCATAGAATTTTTGGCCAAGGAAGATGCCACTTTTCACCATTAAATGACACTTTTCCTAGTTCAAAACTAGGTTTGTGTTCTCACATCACTGCAAAAATAGATCAAGGTGGAGCAAACAAGTGTTGAATTATTTTAGATAAATAGAAAAATCATCCATAAATACCTCCAGGATCTATTCCACCATGTCGTGGAAGATAGACAGCATAAAACACTGTAAGGTGGTGGGAGAATTGCACATTCCAAAAGACATTTTTCGGTAAGAAAACATACCATAGGGGAAAGTGAAAGTGCTCTTCTCCTGATCCTCTAGAGCAATGGAAATTTTGTTATATCCGGAATAGACATCGAGAAAGAAATAGAAGTTTTTCCCTGATGGTCTCTCTATCATTATATCCATGAATTGTAGGGAAAAATGATCTTTCTTCATGGCATCACTCTAGTTCCTGTAATCGACACAGACTCGCTATCCCATTATAGTGCGAGTGGAGATGAGCTCATTCTTATCATCTGATACCACCGTGATATCCCCCTTTTTGGGTATCAATTATAATGCACTCACCCTTGAACTATTCGAGATGAGACATATGATGCCTACATCCAACAATTTGATCACCTCTATCTTTACATCTTCTTTTATGGGGGGATTCAGGTGTCGCTGTGGTTGTTGAGATTACTTGGCACCTTCTTCAAGTAGAACATTGTGGGTGAAGATGGTATGGTTGATGCCCTTAAAATCAATGACTATCCACCCAATAGTGTGTTTCTTCTATTTCAGAACATGTAGAAGTACATCTTCCTGCTCCTGTGATAGTTCTGCGTTCTGTATGACAGGAAATATTTGATGGTCTCCCAAATACTTGTAAATTAGAGAAGATGGAGGAGGCATCAGTTTCGGTTCAGGAACATTTAAAATCTATGGCACAATAGGTTGCACCTTGTCCCATTCCAGACTATACGGAACAACTACATGTTTCTAGTATTGGATCCCTGAACTTCTAGGAATTGTAAGTCTTTTAACTCTTCTTCAAATAGAATGTTTGGAATGATAACGTTATCTAAAGTAAAATAACATACCAGATCATCCACCACTGTGATTAAGTGATCATCCATTATGGTAATCACATAACATTACTCATTCTATGATAATGATGCATGCTTAACGGCCTTGACAACATTGTAGGAGACTCTTTCATCTCCTACCTGGAAAATCAGCTCCCCTTGGTGCACAATGATCAGTACCATCCTAGTGGCCAGGAAAGGCCTTCCCAATATGAGAGAAACCTCCTAGTAATCCTGCATGCCAAGGATGATGAAATCAGAGGTATGGATCAGCTTGTCTACCTTGAACAACACATCCTCCAGTAGTCCCTTCAGATGTTTAATGGATCAGTCACCAAGTTGAAGGGCTAATCAGGTAGGCTTAAACTAATTGAGCCCTAGATTTTTCAAAACTCCATGTGGAATGAGGTTCAAACTGGCCCCTAAGTCACATAGGGCCTACCCAAACTCTCATGGTCCAATAGAACATGGAATAGTAAGCCACTTGGATCCTGATGTTTTGGAGGGATTGAATGTTGGACGACTGCAGAACACTTCATTTTGAGGGAAATGGTTCCTAGATCCTCCATATGTCTCTTGTTAGGGAGGTATTACTTCATGAATTTGGAAAAATTGGGCATCAGCATCAGTGCCTCTATAAATAAAATATTTATGTGCAACTTCATAAACACGTCCATGAATTTTCTGAACTGTTGGACCAGCTTTCTCTGCTTCAATCTCGCTTGGAATGGTAAGGTAGGCTAAAATGGTTGGAAAACCTCCTTCCCATTATTCTACGATGCTTCCATCCATGGTACATTGGATGATGAGGGGTCTGAATTTGTAATTTCTTCATCAATGGGTGTTGTGGGTGCACCTGGATGTGCTGGTTAGTGCTGTTGGAGCACCATTCCATTCCGTAGAGTGATGGCATGAGGCTCCTCCCTCTTGTTCTTCTCAGTGTTACTTGGTAGTATACCTGTCAACTTCTAGAGAGTTGGTTTTCTAAATGTCCAATGTGATTCTCCAGGCCTAGAATAGAAGCCTCTTGATTTTGGAACCTGGTCTCACCAGTAGTTATAAATTGGTTCATGAGAACCTCTAACCTTGAGGTGTTCTCCTGCTGAGGTGGATGTTGAGCTGGTGGAGGTGGTGGCTATCGTGGTTGTTTTGGGAGAGGGTTCTGATACCATTTCTGTTGATAAGAGCAATGTGGGGGATATTTCTACCTCTGGTATTCGTTCTAATAAGAAGTCTGGTTGTAGTCGTGCTGTCACTGGGGTGGATGATTCTGCAGTTGTTGGCCCCAGACTATGTTCTATTGATCACGCCATGTCAGGTTCTGGTACTACTAGTACTGGTTGGGCCCAGGTTTTTGTGCATCATAACTCACCTTGCTTGTTGAAGGTCCTCTAGCAGAACCCAGTCATTCTTCCATGTCATGGTTATCACTACATTCGCTACATGCCGGATAGTTTTCCGCATGTACTTGAGATGTTCCCTTCAGATTGAGCGCATTGAACTTTTTGGACAGAGAATCCAACTGGGCAGCAAGCATAGTAGTTGCATCCACGCTATGCATACCTTGTTTCTAGGTGCCCCGCTCAGAATTCCACTGGAAGCTATTGGCCGACATGTCTTGCAGTAGTTCGAAAAGTTCTTCAGGGGATTTCCTCTTTACCATAACTCTGGCAGCAGCGTCCACCACAGACATTGTATTCATTTTCAACCCTCCGTATAAGGTTTGGACCTGCATCTAATGTGTAAGTCCGTGGTGTTGGAATTTGCGCAACATCTTCTTGAAGTGCTCCCATGATTCATATAGTGACTCAGTGTCATGCTGATAGAAGTTGAGGACTTCATTTAGTAGAGTCACCATCATTGAGGATGGGATGTATTTAGATATGGGCGCTTTGGATAGCTCCTCCTAGATTAGGATACATAGATGTGGAAAACATTCAATCCAGTATTTCACCTTATCCCATAGAGGGAAGGGGAAGAGGTGAAGAAAAACAACGTCTGTTGATTCTCTACGGTAGCAGAATGTGTCATAGACCTCCAGAAAATTTTAGAGATGGGAATTGGGATCCTCACTGGGCAAGCCACTGAACTGAATGGTTTTCTGAATTAGTTACATGATAGAAGGCTTGATATCGATTTTTTGGGCTTACACCGGTGGACATACGATGCCCGTGTCAGCTCTGTGGATATATGGGAGGTCGTACTCCATGAGTGTATGATGTGGAGGTGGCTGATGTGGGAGTGGATCCAGCATGTATTACTGTTCTTGAAGGGTTAAGTACGACCCCTGACCATGGTTGAAAAATGGAATCTGCTCCAGTTGGCATTTTTTGAGCTGATGCGGGCCATACCCTAAAGGAAGTGGTGCTTGCTGGTTCCGGTTTTCATAGAAACCCAACTACTATCCGGCTCATTGGAAAACAGCTACATTTCCTTACTCGTTCTGCGCTAGTAGAGTGTTTTAGTTGTGCTCATCCATATGTTCTCATTGGCACATCAAGAGTGTATGTTCGATCTCTAGGTCAATCGGAAAAAATCCTGATGATTCAACATTCTTGGAATGTGTGAGGTAGCCACTCATATACCTAAAGGCCTACAAACATGAAACACAACAATCATAAATGAGGAAAATGAAGATAAACAAATATAAAATTTAGAAAAGATATTTTTGGGAATTTATGAATTTAATTTTTACTAAAATTTGATACTCCCTAAATGAAAACATGAATAAAATTAACATATCTTCATTCTCCATAAACGACGTCAAAATTTGGAGAGTCATTTCACCAAAGGTATACTATTGGTGTCCCAAATTGTTTTTACCCTAACAAGTATTGCACCAGTAAGAGGTCGATCCATAGGGAACAAGAAGTTATTTTTTTCTTATTTAACATAGTTTTTATTTTTTGTTTTAATTAATTGTACTGAATTTAGAGTTGATTATTGTTGATTGAATAAAAAGAACAATTAGTTAAAGTTTTTTAACAAATTACTTAACAGGATAAAAGTTAAAATGGGAAAATTGATTTTGATATAGATAAATAGAGACGTGCATTGGGGTTATGGATTTGTGGGAAGTTTTTTAGTAAATCGAATTGCATATGAGGTTGTGATGTTCAAAATAACATAGCACTCTAGGTTTAAAATTGCTATAAATTATCCTTGGTCCGGTAAACATGTATTTAGAGCTGAAGAAACTAACTCTTTGGTCTAGTAATCAGTGTTTCATAGTTCTTTATTTCTCTTAGTCCATTTTGAGTTGATAAATACATCCAATGGTCATGGAATTATTTGTCATTATTATTCTTTTGAATCCATGAATATTATTCCCTTACTCTGGTTTAGAATTTTTAGTTATAATTAAATGTGGATTAAGAAGAATAAGAAGAGATTAAAAGGAACAAACACAATCATAAAATCTATTTTAAATTACAACTCATCATCTTCCACAACCACAACACACTGGGTATTCAGTTACACATATAGAAAAATAAAAATCTCTTGATACCTGATGATATAATTCTTGGAAATTTGAGGAGGGAATTATTCTTTAGTAGACGGTAGAACGACAGTAGTTTAGTGGCATATATTTTCTCTTTTTGACCTTCATCTTTCTCTCTATACATTCTTTCTACACACCACCCATCAAACCAGATGACAAGGCCTCCTTTTATAGAAAATATAAATCCACGGTGTGTAGCAAGAGTACACGGCGTGTACTTTTCTCAATGCGCTCTTGCCTTTATTTTCTCTGCTGGTAGGTGGCCTAACACGCCATCTCTGACTTGGAATATGGTGTCGCCTGGTAAGTAGCTATACACAATGTGTAGAGCCACCACACAAGGTGGGTAGTCATATTTCTCGGCCATCAACCACTTCTAGAAAGGTATACATGACATGTATAAGTTGAACATGACATGCCCCCTTCAGTCGTACACATGGGCATGTAGACTTACTCTCATCCGTCAACTTCTTCTAGAGTGGTGTACATGGCATGTAAAGTGTGAACACGTCGTTTACCGGATTCTGATTACATGTGCATGTTCCAGTTCTAGTCAATCTGTGTCTGAGTTTGGATGTACATGGCAGTTAAATAAGTACATGCTGTATAGACTGTAAGTTTTGATCAGTCTCCCACATTTTGTGTATTTGGCCATAAAACTCATTAAAATGAACAAGATCACAAAATTCAAAGTATTTGTTCCATAAGTAGTAGGTAATTAGTGATAACGTGTTCATATTTTCAATAATGTACGTGAAAATGTATACACAAATCGGGTGCATCAAATGTCTAAAAATAAAATTTACCTATTTAAACAAATTGGACCACTTGATTTAAAATATGGAATCAATTTTTCCATATTAAAAACACATACATTTTATAAACTAATTTAACAATAATTCCTGTTGTTAAAACAAAAGGAATGTTTTTAAGAAATAATAACTATCAAAAGATAGACACTTGTTTATGTCCAATTTAAAAGTGAAATTAATTCCAATGACCAAAATTGGATTATGTTGTAAAAATATAATCTAATTACACTTTAAAACAAATTAAAAATATAAACTAACTATATAAATAAATTAGATTAAAAGGCATTTTTGAATTAAAATAAATTATTTTCCACTTATCATTAGTAATTGAATTTTTTAAGAAAAAAAATTGCCCCAACTAAATTTCGATGTCCCAATTCTAAAAAAAAATTTATCTTTCTAAATAGAACAAATAAAAGTGACAAAAAATAGTTTTAAAAAGGGTTCTCAATCAAAAGGTGGTAAATCGACCTTTTAAAGAATATTAGAGTATTTGTTCTTAAAATTGGATTCATTCACATTTTATGCCTCCAACTTTTATTGGATAAATGTAAAAAAAATTAACAAACATGTACAATAATATTGTAGATAGTTCTGTTCATTCCCTACAATATAATAGCTCAGTGTTAACTACTATTTAAAATAATAATATTATATTATTATTGTGAAACATAAGATTTCAAAGAAACCCATTGTTGCGTATCATGTATGCCACAGAAAATTTCAATCCCTTTAAGGTAAAATTAATATTTAATTCTCAAATGTTAAATAAAAAAATTTATTATTTATTTATTTACCTGGGATGTTACATAAAATCTGAATGATATGAGAGAGAAATATAATTCATAATGAGAAGATAAGGAGACTAATTTTTATTAAGCTAATACAGAAATAGTTTTGTAATGAGTTCTGAAAGAAACTAATTCACAATGAGTTGATAAAAAAAATAATAAGAGTGAGATGAAAAGGAATCACATTTTTAATTATATGAGAGGGAATCATATTCCTAATGAGATGATTAGTAATAATACTCAAATATAATATTTCATGTGTGTTATGAATTATTGAAGAGCTGAAAAATTGAAATTCAATTTTTTTCAAATCTCAGGGAAATATATGGAGGATTAGAGAAGACAGATTATAAGTTTAAATGAGACATCTTTTTCGTGTTTTGAAATATGAGGAAGTGGTGTAAGTTTTAATGTTTCCCACTCATGATTTTCTTTGTAACCTATAAAAATATTCTTAGATCATTTGTTCATTATAAATTTTATGTATGAAAAAAAGGTGTATCACTGAATAAACAAATTGTAATTTATTTTTGGATAGAGATCTTGTGTAGAGGGTCTGCTACCTGAAATTTTGTTTACCAGATTATTAAAGATCATATTATGGAAAATTGTATTTATTCTATTGAAAAAAAAACAGATCATATTGGGCATTTAAGAAGAGTTTTAGTAATTCATATTGATAATGAATTCATTAAACAATTTTTATCAAATCAAGTCTCATCATATTTATTGAATCAGATCCATCATGATCATACTGAGAAAATTAGATCCATCTAATATAGACTGAAGATTCAAACTAAGAAATCATGGATAAGTTTCGACTAATCATTTATTATTATTTTCAGTCAATTGATTTATAATAAATTGTTGAATACTAATGAGAGGTAGTATAATCTTTCCTATCATATGATAGATAGTTTTTAATGGATGTTTTCAAATTATATATTTACTTCTTCAAAATAGTGAATTTCTATAGACCCACAGGAGTGGATATGGAAAGGATTTAGGTTTGTCACACTGGGTCTGAAACATATAAATCTTGTGTTTTTTACATTATTTCAAACTTTTTCAAGGATGAGTACTTACAAAGATATTATAAGGAAATAAATATTAACATGTTACATGGGTTATATTTTAAAAATTGTTGAAACTTATAATATTTGAAAAATTGATAAGCCCCCCATCTCAATTTTTATTCAATAATTTAGAAAACAAATTGGTTTCATTGAGGATTGTTTCCTTGTTAAATTATTATAATGGATAATATTAACTTTAAAAACATTATATTAATTTTTACAATTATTTTAAAAAATTATTATGGACTAAAAAATAGGATGACTCCTTTACCTATCTCTTATCATACAAGATGTTGATGGGGATTCTATTAGTTTTCAACCCGTTGAGAAATATTTTCATATGAAGTTTATTAATTAGAGAAATATAGAAGTTTATGGGAAAGATAGAAGTGTTATCCTTATATCCATATAATAAAATGTATATCAAAAGATTATAGGTCTCAATACTGGAAAAATTATGTGGGACAAAATGGAATGTATCATCAAAGGGAATACTAATGGGAAGGGTAAAAAGAAACAAATCTAGAGTAATATGTGTAAAGACATCAGAATGAAAGACGAATAAACTATTTATGAACAGATCACCCGAGTAAAGGAATTTTTTTACAACATCAAAGGATTCAATGGTGTTCGGTAAGATTCTAAATTTGTGAAGAAACTTATGTGAAACATCCTAGACAGGCTTCATTATTAAATTTCCACTTTATAAAATAATAATGATTTATATATTAATTAATTAAATTAAATTATTATTTATTAGGGAATGAGGAGAGACCCAATGATTAAAAATAAAATTAATGATGAAATTAATTATGAAGCTATGAAAATGATAAAAATAAAAATTGTTGAAGAAACTAATCCTTTGGAGTCTAAAGATAAGGAATATTATGATTTGAATGATAAGATTATATCTATTATATAAAAAAAATATCATAGAGGAAGAGGAAAATATGGAGTTACACTTGATATCAAATTTTTTTAGTGTGGTGAAACTAGAAACATTGCTATGAATTTCCCTAATAAAAAATTTGCAGAATATCGATATGATTTTAATGAAAAACCTCGACAGAAGAAGCGAAATAAAAATGATAAAGAATAAATGTCATCCAAAAAATATAAGAAGATGATTAATAGAAAGAAAATAAGATATTTTAGTAATAATGTTTAATCATACTCAAATGAAAACAATTGTTATAATGATTAATATTAAGAAAAATTTATAAACTTCATTGAAAAAGTTTAGAAAAAATGATTCCTCTAATAGTAAAGAAGTTGGAGAATAATTTATAAAGCGTATCAGTTCAGAACAAAAAAATTTCATATCCAGGAAAAAAATGTGAAGAAATAAATGATAATATTGATTAATTATTGTGAGGATGTTTATATAGACCCTCTCTTTTCATATGTTAACTTTACATTCCATTTTCAGAATATATAAAATAATATACAAACAGATGCCCAGAGACTGTTCTAGTATACTTCATTTGGAAACATGGAAACATAAACACTGATACAGAAGTGAGATAAATTATCCCCCACTAGGTTATTCATGACAAGAACCATTCTTAAATGCATCAAACATAATACTTATCTTTATAACCGAGTGGAGGAAATATAAAAAGGAGTGAGATAAAATTCTTAGTAAGGGTAAAAAGAGAAATATGTAAGAATAATCATTAGCATAAAGGTATGGGAATAGAATCATGCAAATATAATATCATACCCTTCAAAACAAATATCATATAAATTAATCATGGCATAAATCTCAGATGTTTGTAACACATAAATCCCAAGGCAATAAAAAACATAATCAATGAATGCATAATATAGGAATAAAAAATTGTAGAAGACACATAAGCATATATAATATAATTTTCCTAGTAAAAAAGGCTTCAAACTATAACCATATTAGTATTATAGGTTCACTCACCATACAATCATGGAAGTCATGGTTCACTTCCTTGACTATCTTAGTATCATGAGACCACATCTCATAACATCATGGTAGTCATGGTTCACTCCCATGATCATATTATTATTCAAGGATCATTACTAAGACCATATTTTTCTATCTAATGAGATATAAATATTTATCCAAATAATTATAGGGAGATATAGGTTCCTCCCTTCTCGAAATGAAAGTATACATACATTTTCTACAAGATCATAAGAAATTATATCAAAGTCTATGAAATTAAATGGTTATTAAGAACATTTAATCATATCATAACATGTGTAAAAAGTCATCTTTCAAAATCATTTCATCATAAACATAACTTGTTAAAATAATTTTGTTTCAAAAGCATATAAACCATAAAAAAGAAATGGGTTTTATAATTATCATGTCATCAAAACATAATTTATTCATAGAAATAATATGAATGGAAAAAATGAATAATTTCCCCATAAATTCATTATTAAATCCATTTTATGTTATCTTATATGTAAAATAATTTAGAATGATTGTTTACAACATTTATTGAGAAAAATATCATTTATGCGTGAAAAAATAACTTTTTAAACATAAATACATTTGAAAACATTTTTCATTCAAAATAGATTTGAAAAAATATAAAGGAATAATTGAAAATAATATAACATTTTTAATGTAATTTTTACATGAAAATGAAATTTAATGGGATTTTGAAAACATTTTTGAAAACATTGTATTTTAATATAATAGATTTTTATCAAAGAGAGTGATGGTAAGATTTTACATGAAACATTATCTTAAATAAAAAAGAGTAAAAAAATGGTATTAATACATGAGAATATATTAAATATCAAGAGTATAATAAAAATCAAGAATGTTTTTGAGATAATTATAATAAGACTTCATAAAATGAAGCTTAAACATAAACAATATTGAAATATGGTGGGATTGTTTTAATAAACTCTTATAAAATGGTATTTTGGGATCACACTCTCCATGTAAGAAAAAGAAAATTACATCAATATTAAAATATAATGAAAATAATGATATTAATGATATAACATGTAAAATATAAATATATAAACCTCAAAATGAATATAGGTGTAAAAAAACATGAGGCTCGAAGAGAGAAAATTGAGTGAAAATTATTTTACTGATTTGGTTACATTTGAAAAATTAATACCATGACAAAAATATCATAATATATATATATGTGTATATATATATATAAAAGAATTAATTTATAAATTAAAATATTTAATACATCCATGGTTAATAAACACATCCCAAAATAGTAATGTTCGGAGAATAAACCATGTAACTCAATGAAATAAAAAAGTGATATGAAATTCCCTTACATTGGGTCTTGACTCTCATCATACTTATCCAAACAACATGTATAAAAAATATTAATTTATTATATTTATTTGAAAGATACATATTATTATATCTAATACCATATATTGTTTTATTACAACCTTATATTACCCTCTCGTTAACTATCCTATGTTGGGGTTTCACTTTAGATAATATTCACTTTGTTCTTTGCATGTGTCTTAATTTGTTGTATTATTGGTCCTAAGACTTATATCATGATACCATAATGTAAAATATGATATAAATATCATTTATTCACATTATATTTTTATTATAAAAAACTATATAATTTGATGTATTAAATGGAATACATCATTCATGGTGACTTTAAGTTGTACATATGCATGAACATTGTTTTCATTTTATATTTTCATATTGAAATAATGATGGAAAATGAAATATATGAATATATGTATATAATATCAGTAAATTATAATTATAATTATATATATATATCATAGAACTTCTTTAAACTCATCTTTAAAACATTCCATGTAGTGTGTGAATGAATCACATAGCTTTGATGGTGTAATAGTCCATACTTCCTCAAAGGAAATTATCGTATTTACACCAAATAGAAAGTAAAAAAATATATGTGGTGTAAAAATAACATAGAAGATTAAATAAATAATAAATAAAATATATAACCTATATAAATATATTTTCTATTATAATTTCCACCAAGATAAGAGGTAATGGAAAAATGAAAAATCATTATTTAGTAAGGTGGTAGTTTTTTGTACCTTTAAATAGTATGTTTGGCACCCATTAGATGGAGGTATGTGTAAGTGTATTTTGAAACCTTAGCATAAAAAACTGTAGTATATGAAGGATAATGGTGATTTAATAAAATAATGGTATAAATATAGTGTAGGGGGTGGAGAAGGAAAATAAAATAAAGTATCTTGAGAGATGGCGTTATCTCTTACTCAGGTAACTCCTCTAGGCTTGTGCCAAAAGGCTTCCTTAGAAGAAATTCTGCACAAAGCAATTCTTCAAAGAGGAATGTATTGATTTGTGAATATTACTTGGAAGAAAATTTATGAAACTATGTGGGTTTATATGTGTGTTGAATAGGATAACTAGTTTAATTTTATAGGGAAGGGAAAAGAAACACTTTATATTTTTGAAAATAAGTTTTGTGTACACACATTTTTACAGAAAAAAAGGAAAACAAAAACACTTAAAAATTGTAGTAAAATGGATGAATAATTTCCCAACATGGGTTTTTTAAATGTTTATAAGTATGTTTGGTTATTAAATTTATGGTTTAGTACTCAGTTAAGTTAAATTTTACCTTAATTGATATAATTAATTTTAATCATTTCTCTAATATTTATGGTCAAAAACTAATTTGAAATTATTATAAATTATTAATTATATTTATTTTAAATATATAATTTATTTTTATATATTCAAATCACATAAATTCTGGAAATTAATTTAAAATTAATTCCGCTGTTGGGTCAACAATGCATGTTTTTAAAGTAAAAATGATCAAATGTTTGTTATGTTTTTATATCCATTTTCGATGTGAAATAGGTTACAATAATAAAAATGGGATTAATTTATAAAATTATATTCAAATTTAAATTTTAAACTAAATTAAAATATAAATTTACCTTATAAATAAATTTGATGAAAAATAATTTTTGAATTTAAATCTGATTTTTTTCATAATTCTTCCAAAACATATAAGGAATTTTCCAAAAATCATATCTTTCATTATCAATGTGTTTTATTTATATAAAAAATTTCTAAATAATATTTGAAATTTATTTATTGCTATTAATATAACTATATTTAAATTCTTTGTTATAATTATCTTGTTGAAAAACTAATATCAATAAAATGTTGTTTCCTAAAAACATAAATGTTTCATGTAACATATTACAAGTCAGTGTAGTTTGTAACATATTCCAAGCCAGTGTTTCATGTAACATATGTCAAGTCGGTGTCCTATAACATATTCCATGTCTGATTCATGTTAAAGGAATATTTTACTTTGTGCATTTCAATAAATATATTAAAATTTAATTTATTCAAAAAAATCCATAAAAACACAGGGTGCTAGATTTTACCCCTGAAAAAATTATTTTTTCCCTCCAAATTCACTACTCAAGTAAAAATGGATGAGAAAACTTCTTCATCATCATATCCTCAAGTTCCAATGTTTCTTACATTAACTAGTTATTTTTCCAAAAATATTTGACTATGTGAGTGGTCATGTTTTGTAGAATATTCTCAGAACGAAGTAGAATTTCAAAAGTTTCCTCCTCGCAAGAAAGATCCTTCTCTAACGGTAAGACCTCTCAGTTCAGTACATGTGAAAGATCAGGTATGTACTTCCTTATTTGAGACACATGGAACATATCATGGACTGAGAAAGATTTGGAAGATGTTCCATGTGATTGGATACCAACCTTATATGATCAACAATATCTAAAGAGACTGATATATCTAAGACATAGTTTAAATTTATTCAATAATCTCAGTTCCCGATAGCTTTATTTCTCTAAACTCATCTTATCACATTGGTGCTCTAAATTTCTTCCAACAAAGGGATTCATATGGTGCAATCTGAATTCTTGAGTGAAATCTATTATTTTAAGAAATTTAAATAGAGAAAGGTGTTGATGCCAACCACCTTTGAAATCCAAAGAACCAGATCTCAATATATTGTCTATTGTTTGAATTGTTATTTTATACTGACAATATGTTTGATTATGATAAGTAGTGATGAAAATCAATTCGATATTCAGTTGTTGAGAAAGAATTCCCTCAAACATTGAGCTAAAATTCTAATTCTAATCTGATTTAATATATTTTGGTACTCTATGCATCCTTACCACTTCTTTAATGTATATTATGGAATGATAATCTTGATATAAGTCTTATATGATAATGATGAAGTGTGCTGACTTGGTAAGGAGATCATATAATAATAAAATACCATTAAAACCTTTATTTCCTTTGGGTATTCCAATGACAAAATCCATAGTGATGTTCTCTAATTTTCATTCTTGTATGGGTAATGGATGAAACATACCCTTTGACTTTTTCTTTTTACCCTTAACTTATTGGCATACAAAGCACTAGGATACAGACACTATGATATCCTTCTTCATTCCATCCAACCAGATTTTTTCTTTCAATTCCATATACATATATGTACTTATAAATTGAATAGGTAATGGATACCTTTGATATTCCTCTAAAAGATCCATCTTCAAAAATTTATGTAAGGAACACTTAAATGTTTCCAAAACCATATCACTCTATCCCTATCAAGGTTAAACTCAAGAATATTTCTAAACTTTCTTTGGATATCTTCATCTTCCTTCTATGGATACTGATTCTTTACATGGATAGAGGGATGAAAAATTATTTGGGAAGGATAATATTTCATCACATCATTCAGGATTTCAAAATTCATCCTTAAACAATAATAAAATATTGGATATTGTGTGATCCTCATTCTTGAAAAGTTACCATGATCTTGTGACTCAAAGCATTGGCCACCTAGTTCACTTTCCCAGGGTGGACATGTATCTAGATGTCAGAATCCATTATCAAACCTAACCATATTATATTGAACAATTTCAACTCCTTATGTGTGAATATATAATTTATAATTTTATTACTGGTATATATTTCACAATTTTCACCATAACAATGTTTACTTTATATATTTAATTTAAAAATTATTAGCGATAACTCCAAATCATATGTTGGGAAATTATTATCATAGATCTTGAAATATCATTAGAAATATTCTATAACTATGTTATTCAGCATAAGAACACATCACAAACCCTTCTTGGATGAACCACTATAGATTACAAACCCTTCTACACTTTAGGGTAATGTAAGCATGGGTGAGCTGACTAACCTTCTTCTTTAGTTCCCTGAAATTATTCCTTATATTCATCTGTCTAGTGTAACTTGACACCATTATGAGTTAACATGATCATTATATTATATTATCATGAGAAATAATATGAAAACCATAGAAAGTATCGAGTTAAACGATGAAATCGATGGATCTCAGTCATCATGGTTGGTCTAGGCTGATATTTAATAGACCCAATCTTTGATGGATTTATTACTATACCATCACATGAGATTATATGACCTAAAATTCACACCTTGTAATTTTTCCATATATATTTTCATTTCTTAGGGTCTTTAGTACAATTCTCTAGTTATCTTCATGCTCATGAATGATCTTTTAATATATAATAATATCATCATTAAATACTACCACAAACCGATTGAGGTAATCTCTAAAGACTCTATTCCTTAAATCTAGGAAGATAGTATGAGAATTAGTAAGACAAAAATGCATCATTATATATTCATAGTTTCAATACCTTGTATGGAATTTCCTCTTGTTTATATCCACTTTCTTGACCCTCTATTGATGATATCTATTAGGAAGGTCAATCTATGAAAAATATTAAGCACCATGCAGTTGATCAAACAAGTAATTACTACGGGGGAAGAGGATTGTTATTCATGATCTTGATATCATTAAACTCTCGAAAATCAATGAAGAACCAAATTAATCCATATTTATTTTTAACAAAAATAATAGGTTCACCCAAAGGTGTCACACTTGGTTAAGTGAATTCATTATAATGGTTTTATTTCAGTTTCTTCTTAAATGACTACAACTCAATCAGAGACATTTTATAATGAGTATTTGGAATGGGTTTGGAACCACGTATTATTTATATTGAGAACTATAATTCATGTTTTGGTGGAAGTCTAGGAATATATTAGGTGTGGACATCAATGATATCTCAAAAAATATACATATCATCGATTTTGATTCTCTCCCAAACCATTTGTTATAAAAAACCCATTTTAATGGTAATTAAGACCCATAAAGTAGATGTAATAACCACACAAAGTTCATACTTATCATCACATGGATGGATGATCATAAGAGGGTTTGAAATATCAAAAGTAACTTACCATACTCTAAAATTGATGTGGTTGTTATGTAGATAAATCCAATCCATGCCTATAATGACATAAAATTAAACTAAAAGAAGAAAGAAATAATTTTCAAGAAGTAAATTCTTATTATGTTAACTAGAGAGGAATTATAGACTTGAGATGAAATCATCATATCTTTAGGGGTTTTCCCTACTAATTCCATATTTTTTTGGAAGCTTAACACCCATAGAATATTATTTAGATATGAAGGATTTTGTAGATCTGGAATAAAATGTGACATTAGTAGTTCAAGAGTGTGTGGTATGTGAACATTTCATCACGTCGTTATTACACCCCTCACTAGACATAGAGATTACTTGATAATTTACCTTATCCCTTGGTTTAAATGTATTTTATATTGATCATCATCACATGACCTTGGGTTTGGGATGTGGATATAATAAGGGTCATTCTCCTTAAACTTGTAGAACTGAATCATGGGATGTGAATTTTATGTCAGTTTTACCTATTCTCAATGTTATCAAACTTATTCCCATCACTTCTTTAATAAATTTCCTGATGGACATCCATTCAAGACATAAAAATTTTATTATATCCCTTATGAAAATTTCCTCCATTCTTCTTCAAACATTTATAACATAATGGTAAGCTCATAATCTTCTTTTCATGGTTTTCTGATTTTCCATTAAACTCTATCTTCCTCAACTTATCAAAACCATTAGATTGATATGTGACACCAACCTCCATTTCATTATTGATAGAACAAAACACAATCCCTTCATATCTAAAGAACTATCTTATTTTTTACACCCTTATGAGAATTAGTTTTAAGCCATTTAAGAACTTAATGACTTGCCATTTTGGTTGGATGACAATTATTGAAGCATACCACAGAAGTCTTGTAAAATTAGCCACCTAGGTAACAAAAAATCATCATCCCTTTGCATTTATTTAAATAACTCTTTCTCCATCTTGCTACAATGAATATGGAGAATCTAGTTATTGAATAATATGTCCTTGAACTCATCCCAATCCATGGATTCAATCTCATATTGCAACCCCGTATTCTTCATTTGAGTCCACAGCTTGACTATTTGACCTTAAAATCAATAGACAACCAGAATGACTTTATCATGCCATGAACCCCAGAGAATGGAGAATATATTTTTAGTATTATTGATACACAGTTCAATAGAAATTGGATCCCAAACAACTTTTAAATAATGTGGGTGTTTCCTCATTATTGAATTAATAGAATGTTGTGCCACGTTTTCTCATTTGTAAGTCCACCATGATTCATAGATTGAAAAAGATATATGATCATAGACATGAGGGTTTTTATTATATATCCCATAGAATAAAATTCTCATGAGGACAATCATTCCATTTTCCATCACAATGACAATTAATGTGGGGCTTTTTGGTTCCATAAATTTAATAAAACACAACACCATAGATTAAGAAACAATTATTATTGGGAGGAACCACATAATCATGAAAATTACCATATAGGATTTCTACATTATGACACCTTATTTAATTTATGAGACATTTGTTTTATCCTTGATTATTAATAAGAATTTTAATTTTCAAACCTTCATTTTGGTTCATGAAGACTTTGTGAATTCCTAAAGCATATCCCCCATATGTTTCAAACTAGGTGTCAAGCAAGGCCCATTTTCATGTACTGGATTACCATGAGGTAAGCCCGAAACATATTCTATGATTTGTTACCTCTAGGTACATTAATTTCAGATCCACATCTGCTTATAGTATCTTGACATTGATGTATTTCTATGAAACCACTCACTCTATCCTTCACTAACATTCTAGGATGTTTTCCTATCCTTTACGTTATCCACAAACATAACCCCTGACATTTCCATAGGGTTCTCTAAAACATTTTCTCATAAAAGCTTATAAATAATAGCTAAATATTTTCTCTGATACTAAAGATAAAAATCCTCTCTTTTCAAACATTATAATTACATAACATTTATGGAATACATAAAACATTATACAAATATATACATAAATATTGTACTAGTCAAGTGGTTTGGAAATAAGGAAACATAAACACTAACACATAACTGAGCTAAATTATCTCCCACTAGGTTGTTCTTGACTAGAATCATTTTTAGACACATCACGCATAATACATATCTTCATAACTTGGGGAAGGAAACATAAAAAGAGGTGAGATCAAATGATCAATAAGTGTAAATAAGGGAGATATATAGGAAAAATCATGAGCATAAGGGTATGATTACATGATCATGAATATATAATATCATACCCAAAATATCTAATATAATATACATGAATCATGGGATAAATATTTTATGTTCATAAGACACGTATCATAAGGAAATAATGAAAAAAATCCATGAAATCATAACATAGGAATAAGACAAGGAAATGAGGTATACATATAAGAATATATTATATGATTCCAAAAATATCCATGGAATCACATCCATGGCCATTTTGGTAGTATTGGTTCACTACCCATACCATCTTGGAAGTCGGGGATCACCCCTATGGCCATTTTAGTAACATGAGTTCAGACCTCATACCATATTGGTCGTCATGGTTCTCTCCCATGGAAACATTAGTAGTCAAGGTTTATTTCCAAGACCATATTAGTTTATATCATGAGATATATAACATTAACCAATTCATTTGAGGGTGATATAGGTACCACTGATCTCCTAATGAAATCATAGTTACATATTCAACAACAACATAAGAAATCATATTATAATCAATGAAATGAAATGGGTATGATAAAATTGAAATCATATTAGAACTTATGGGAAAAATCAGGTTTCATAATAATTTCATCATAAACATAACCCATGAAGATAAGAGGGATTGAAAACCATATAACCCGTGAATGAGAAACAATTTTCAAAAACATAATGAAATCAAAACATAATCCATTCAGAGAAAAATTTTGAATGTAAAAATTGAGTAATTTACAAAAAAGGAAAGAGTAACACAAATGGATTTCATCTTATATGGGAAATAATTTCATGGATCTTTTAGAAATATATATTGAGGAAAACATCATTTCTATATAGAAAAATTATTTTCAAAACATAAAACCTTTTATAAAACTTTTTCATTGAAAATAGATTTTAAAACTTATAAGGGAATCATCAAATACTATAAAACGTATTTAAATTATTTTTTCCCTAAAAATGGGCTTCATAGATCATTCAAACAAGTTAAAACATTTTTCAAGACATGTATTTTCAATACAATAGATTTCTTATCGAAGATATAGAGGGAGACAACCATATTTAACATAGAACATTATTATATGTACCAAAGAGTAGAGAAATGATACTAATGCATAATGATATCATTAAAAACTATGTTATAGTAAACATAATGAGTTTTCTTGAGATGCAAATCATAATATTTCATCAAATAATGCATAAATATAAACAATCTTAAATAGTGATGAAATTGTTTCAATAAACTCTTATAACTTGGTATCATGCGATCATATTCTCTATGTTAGAAAATAAAATTAGGTGAAGAATAAAATATCATTAAATAAAGGATATTAATGATATAACATGTAAAATTTATGTATATACACTTCTAAAAGAATTTTGGGTAATAACAAAACATGATCCTCGAAGAATATAAGCTGAGAAAAATTTATTTTACCGATTTGGTAATTTTTGAAACATTATCCCCATGAATAAAATATCATAGAATAGATAAGTAAATAAACATGAATTTAAGTATTGTAATAATTTAATACATCCATGAAATGTATACACACTACACAAAAATAATGGGTCATGAATAAAGCATGTATCTCATAGAAAAAAAGGAAGATGAAATCTTACTACCTTGTTTCTTAAATCTTGTCATACATGTTCAAAACACATGTATAATAGATATAAATTCATTATAAATATTTTAAATAATAGTATTATTATATCTAATACCATATATGGTCTTATTATGATCTTATATTACACTCTTGTTTACCATCCTTTTTTATGGTTTCACATCAGATAATATTCTCTTTGTTATTCCCATGTGTATTAATTTGTTATATCATTTGTAATTATATTTATATAATTATTGAACAATGTGAAAAATGATATAAATATTATTTATATCAAATATATTTTTATAAAAACAATCTATATAATTTTATGTATGAAATTTAATACACCGTTCGGGGAGATGGTAAGTTGTATATACGCATGAACATTGTTTCCATTTTTATTCACATAATGGAAGAAATGAAATAAAATTAAATATATGAATATATGTATATAATATCATTAAATTATAATAATAATGTTATATATATCATAAATTATCATTAAACCCTTCCTCAATACATTCCAAGTAGTTTTTGAATGAATCACATCAGTTTGTGGGGGTGGTTGTCCACACAAAATCAAATGAAATTATCGCATTTACACCAAGTGGAAAGTAAAATGATATGTTCTATAAAAGGAATAAATATGGTTATATTTATAATAAATAATAAATATAACATATATAAATAAAGTTTTAATCTTAATATCCATCATCAGAGGTGATAAAGGAATAATGAGCTATCATTGTTTAGTGAAGTCGTAGTTATCCGTACAAGTACATAGTTTGTTCATTACTAATTATATGAAGGTATGTGTAAGTGTATGCTAGAATATTAGAATAAAAACATCCTAGTACAATTATAATAAGGTTTTTTATAATATAATTTAATAACGAGACTAGAGCGGGTGAATAAGTAAAATAAAATAAACGAGTTTGTGAGAAGACATTACTAATTATTCAGGTAACTTTTTTTGGTTTGAGCCAAAAGGATTCCCCAGTAGAATTTCTGATAAAAATAAGTGTTCAAGGTGGAAGGTATGGATTTTCATAACTATATTGGTTATATATTTTTTTAAATCTATATTGTTTTATAGGTGTGAAGAAGAGGGAGAGTAGGTGGATTTTATAGGGATGGGAAATGACACAAATTGGGAGTTATAACAGTTTATATGTAGTTTGGTATTTTAAATTGATGGTTAATTATTTAGAAAAAAATAATTTTACTTTCATATATGTAATTAATTTTAATCACTTTCACTAATTTTTTTTGGAAAAAAAATGTGTTGAAATTTGTTTAAATGATAAATTATACTGATTGCAAATATATTATCTATTTTTCTAAATTCTAATAACAAGAGTGGCTGAAATTAATTTAAAATTAATTCTGTAGTTGGGTCGACAATGAGATTTTTTAATATAAAAATAATCAAAAGTTTGATATATTTTAATACCTAATTTCAATTTAAAATTTGATATAATTACTTACAATGGATTAATAAATGAAAATATAATATAAGAAAATTTTAAACTATATTTAAATATAATTTTACCTTATAAATAAATTAGATGAAAAAATATTTTGTCATTTGAAATCCTGTATTTTCACTATTCATAAAAACATGATGTTTCTCAGAAAAATACCAACAATTATCCCCAGGATAATTTAAACATTATAAATTGAAAAGTTAGATTTATTTTATAAAATTCAATTTCGAAATGTGTCTCAAAATAATTTTATTATTTTTCATTGAAGGAAATTAAAAGTAATTCATTCGATAAAATGTTTTTTTTAAAACCTATAAGTGATTTACCAAAAATAATATATTTCATTATAAATATGTTTTATTTATATAAAAAATATTAAAAAAATATTTAAAAGTAGTTATTACCACTGAAATCACTAAATTTAATAGATAGGTTATAATTATATCCTTTAAATAATTATAAAAATAAAATTATGTTTTGTAGAAATATAATTGTTGTGTGTAACGTATGGAATGTAGGTGTTGTGCATAACATTCAAAAATTCGGTGATGCATATAACATATGTTGAGTTAGTGCCCTGTAACATATTCTATGTCAATTACATGATAATTTAATGTTTGACATAGTGCATTTCTAGGTATAAATTAAAATTCACTTTATTTAAAAACATAAGTCCATCAAAACACGGGGTATTACAATTTTTATGATGGAAACATTATTTTATCATGATGGGGGAAGAATACCTCAAGGATAATTTACCAATGAAACATAAAATTTATGAACATGGAATGTTGGTCGACAATCTTAGTAAGACTCTGGAAGTTACAGAAGAAGATGTTAAAATATTTCAATAAAAAAATCATGGTTCTGAAAGTACATTGATGACGATAAATGAAAATTTCAAAAATGTTTCTAAAGTAAATATTGATACTTATAAGGTTTCTAAGAAGGATCGGTATGAAAATTACATTAAATCTTCAATCACCAAAATTAAGGTTTCATCTAATTATTTCAATATTTCAGGTTACAAAAAAGGTTTTAGGAAATAGTAAGTGGATAAAGAATATGATAAACTTATCAAATCATCAAAATTAGAAGACTCACTCAAATTATAAGATGGTTAACGTCCGGGGTATGTTATAGTTGAAAGAAGTTACCAAACCCAAAAATGTTTCTATATAGAAATATATTTCTTGAATATTGAATCATGATTTATTGGTTATTGCGGGTGTCGTTGAATCTATGGGATCAATGCTTATTATTTTTAGTAGAATATATCTCTACCTAGAAGAAGGATTCAATAATTTTTGAGAAAAAGTGAATGTAGAAGGAGTATCTTTATTCACTTTTATAAATTTGTTTAGTTGAATTATGAATTGGTTAGAAACATTCTAATAAAAAATATTTAATTCTTGGAAGACGTCTGTGGATGATGTGTTCAGGTAGTTCGTCATGTCAAAAGTTGTTTGAAAATCCCCCAATTTTTCTCTTATGATAAAAATGAAAAATAAGAAGAAATGAATAAAGTTAAGGGAAGAGATTTTGTTACTGAGAAAACTATGAAACATAGTAAAAGGAAAAACCCATGGATAATTGAGATTATGTTTTCTACACATATTATAGGTGATATAAAAATATTTAATCATGTTAAATGTCATGATAGAGGATAAAAAACTAGGGGGAATCACTTCAAAATTGACGAAATAAAAAACTCATATTACTTGAGTATTGAAAAAGAAAACAAATTATGGCAATAAAGACTTGGGATCCATGGACAAAAAATTATAAATTTTTTTTTAATTTTCTTGTCATTAGATTCATACCATAATTTAAAATAAGGCCAAAAGATTTTTTTTGAAACTTCTCAAAAAGGAAAGACGACTAAAAATAGGCATAAAAAATTAAGGTTCAATCAACCAAAATAATTAAGCTTATTCATTCCAATTTTTATGGGCCAATGAGGAATCAATCAAGAAAATGATATTTATACTTTATCAATTTTATTTATGATTTCAATCTAATGAAAAATATCTTTTTTAACAATCACATGTTAGAAGCTATTGAAATGTTGAAATTCTTCCAAAAATATTTTGAGAATGAAATGGGGATTTTTCATAAAAATGATGAGAGTAGATAATGGTTCTGAATTCACAAGAAATACTTATAAAAATTATTTGAGAAGGCTTGGTATCAATCATTCGTATAGTACTCTCTATACTCCACTGAAAATATAGTTTCAAAAATAAATAAAAGAATTTTGGATTAAATGCGAAGAATTATGTTACCATAATTAAAACATTCCAAATCATATTGGAGAGAAGATGTTTGTACTACTATAAATATTCAAAATAGATTCTTGTTAAGACTAGAAACTAACATGATTCCTTATGAAATGTGTTATAACAAAAATCCTTAATTGATACACGTCAATGTTTTTACATGTCTGTGTGTACTTAAATTAAAAAATCTGAATCTGGGAATGTTTGACAAGAAAGAAAAGGGAGGGAATATTATGGGTTATTCACCAAAGGGAAGAAGTTACAGATGTTGGAACAAACATTTAAAATTTTGGTGAAATTATATAATGTGAGAGTTATTGAAAACAAAAATTCCGTAACAAAAGATTTTGAGGTTAATGTGGAGGAAAAACTAAATAGTTCAAACAATAGTGATTGTACATCAAAACTTCTTTATCATGATTTCGAAAATTCAAGCGATGAGGAATGTTTAGATGGGATAGAAACATTGAAATTCCCTACATTTTAAAAACATGATGATACTAAATACATTATTAGATATCATAAGGCTCTTATTTAGAATAGAAGAATGTTGAGATTAGAAAATCATGGTTCACTTATCTTAAATGTTGAACTAGAATTAGTTTTAGAATCTATTGAAAACAAATATTTGGTGGATTAAATTAATGAAGAGTTATATTAGATTTAGAATAATTTATCATGGGAAATTGTTTCATGGACATAAAATAAAAAAGTTATTAGACAATAGTGGGGTAATAGAATCAAGTTAAATGAACAATGTAAATGATTCAATAAATAAATCTAGGATTGTTTGTAAAGGTTATACCCAGATGAATATAAAGTATTTTTTCCTAAATTGTGAGATTGAGGAAGAATTTTACATTAAACTATATTTTCGGTTTCTTCATGATGAGGATGAAGAAAATTATGTAATATGAATAAATATTTTTATGGGATAAAACATTCTCTACTTGATTTGTATTCAAAACATGACAATTGTTTAAAGAAGTTGATATTTTCTGATTGAAAATTTGATAACAAATTGTATGTGAAAATGATGAATCCAGAACACTAATTTTAATTGTTTATATAAATGATATAATTATTTTTGGGATGAAATTTTTTTTTGAAAGTAATTTTCTATGGAAAGGAAATAGAAAATTAAAATGTAAATGTTCAAATATGTATCTTTTTTACTTACCTTACGAGATCAAAAAAATGAATTTTTTTATCTCAAGAAAAGAATTATTGGGAATTGTTTAAGAATTTTGTGATGTAAAAATCCAAATAACTTTCTACTCATATTTTAGTGAGAACAATGTTGAGTGAATATGAATCCATAATAATTGTAAATAACAATTATTTTTTGTAGTTAATAGGATGTCTTATTAACCTTATATCCTCAATGGTTGATACTATTTATACTGTGTCTTTGTATTCTAGGTATAATAGTAATTTGAAAGATTCACATATGATGGAAGAAAGAAGGATTTTGATATTTTTAAAAGGAACAATATAAAATGGATTGTTATATAAAAGGAATTACAAGAAGAAGAAAAATGGTTGTACTAATGTCGGTTGATATGGAGATTGTAACTATAGAAAATCAACCCTAGGAAGAACATTTTTCATGAGTGAATATTGTGTGAGTTGGAAAAGTATGAAACAAGGCTTGGTAACATAAATCATTGATGCATCTGAATATGATGTAACTACTCAAGGTTTTACACAAATGTTGTCAATGAATTTTTATCTGATGATTTCAAAGAAAAAGATTCAAAATGATTGAAGATACATTGGTATAAACAATGTTTAAATGATCCTTCTAAAAATAGTGTCCATCATTCACGATAAAAACAAATTGTAATGAATTTTCACTTTATAAAAGATAATATTGTTGCTGGAGATGTTTTTTTGTTATACATTTAAAAAAAGTATCATATTACTAGTACAGTTTCAATAGAAATGGAAAAAAATGTTTTTTGGAATTAAGGCTATAAAATTATGGTCAACCTCCACTAATCACTTATTAAATCAAATACAGAATGATCCCACTATGCATTGAATTATGTTTAAAAGTTGGAGAGAAAGTAACAATCTTTTTACACTATAAGATTTTTTTTCTATTTATTTTATGAATATGAAGCCATGGATATCATAAAATTTGGGTAAGAAAAATAAAAGTGATAAGAAAAGTTAAAAGTGAGCGGGAGTTTATTTTATATGGATGCAATATTTTCTTACCAACGAGGGATATAATTCCATCAAAAAAATACTTTTTCAAAAAGTGTTATGTCAAGACAATATTTTTTGAAAAATTATATGTTTTTATAAAAGAAAAAAATTGGGTTGTTTATAAAAGTTGAGTTGTGAAAAAATTACATGAGTTAGATATGTTTTAATGAATGGTTTTCAGCAAATCTAATTGGAGATATTGAATAACCTTTTTTATAAATTTTTCTAACAATGTTTTCATATTTTTTTCAATTAATTTTCCTTATAATAATGTTTCATTATTCCAGAATCTGACCTAGTCCATCATAATGTGGTCTATACAGAAGTTTTTTTCTAGAAAAAGGATTTTTAAACCCAGTTTTTTGGACTGAGTAGAACCATAAGTTTAAGGAGTCATAAAGATGATGTGGTTGATTAAGTGCTTTATGAAATAAAAATTCATCACTATGAATATTCATCTAAATTGGTGTTGGTTAGAATGTTTGGTGTTTCTTTTTTATTTATTAGTATTTTTGATAAAGAGTTTTGTTAAATGTTTCTGATGTCAGGAATTAGAATGTTTTAATAATTTATAAAAAAAATCATATTATGATTTTCTAATCAAGAAGTTCTCACAAATCATGAAAATTGTCATGATTAAATAATTTTAAGAAAAGGAGTAGTCATAGAGATTTCATCGATTCCAAAATTAAATAGAACATACCCATAATATCTAGAAGTTCTAAAATATGATGTTTTAAGACGTTACAATGTTAAAATATGATGAATTTTGAAGAATTTCAAAGTTGCAGAGTGAAGAATTCCATCATTATGAGCAAAAAATGAAACAGAATTCCCAATGATATGAGAAGAAAACTAAACAAGTAATATGGTGTGAATGAAAAATAAATCATATTGAGATGATAAAGGAATATAAATTTAAATGATATGAGAATTAAATATATATCATAATGAGATGAGAATGTAACTGAAATCATAATGAGTTGATAAGGAAATAGAAATCACAATGAGTTGGGAAAAAATAAAAAATTGTAATGATATGAGGAATAAATATAAATAATAATTATCTAATATAGAAATATAATTCGTAATTAGTAGAGAAGGAAATATATTTTTAATGGGATGAGAAGGAAACTGATTCGTAATGTGGTGAGAAAGAAACAAAATTTTTATTGAGATGAGAAAGAAATTTAAATTGTAATGAGATGAAGAAGAAATAAAAATCATAATGAGTTGAGGTAAAAATATAATTCATAATGAGATAAGAAGGAAAATGATTCATAATGAGTTGAGAAGGAAATATATTCCTAATGATATTAGAAGGAAATTAATTCATAATTAGGTGATAAGGTAACATATTTATGATGAGCTATAAACAAAATCTATCATAATGAGTTGCAGAGGACATATATTCACAATGTGTTTAGAGGGAAACTAATTCGTAATGATATGATTATTAAGAAGACTGAAAAATTATATTATAGGAATTTTATGAATAGTTTATGTGGTGAAATATTGAAGTTTTATTTTCTGTAAAACTCAGAGAAATATAGGGAGGATTGAAGAAGTCAATGTTGAAGTTTAAAAGTGGGAGTTTTTCTATTTTCTGATATATGAGAAAGTGGGAAATGTTTTAAAGTTTCCCACTCTATATATTCCTAAGTCTCATATAAATAATTTCTTATATATTTAGGTCATTATAAATTTTACAAAAGAAAAATAAGAAGAGCACTAAATAAATAATGTATAAATTATTTCATGATAAAGATCTCGTGAGGAGGATCAGACAGCTAAATGTTTTTTTATCACACTGAGAAAGGTCATATTGATGAAAATAAAATTAATTCAATAATAATGAGAATGATCATATTTTACATTTAATCAGAGTATGAGTAATTCATATTGAGAATGAAGTCATTAGACTGAGTTCATCAGATCCAATCGCATCCTATTGAGAGAATCTAATCTAGCATGGTCAGACTGATAAAATCAGATCCAACCTAATTGGACCGTTGAATCAAACTGATAAATTTTGGGAACGTTTAAAAAAGTAGGTATTATTTGGTTTTGATAAAATTTTTAATAATAAAACATTTTAAACTAACAATATTTTGTATAATATTTTCCATTAGGAGATAAAAGTTGACCAATGGGAGTTGGTACAAGTTGTATTCTATTGTCAATAATAGTGAATTTCTATAGACCCATGGTAGTGGAAAGGGAATGTATATATGTTCTCACACTATGTTCAAACCTTGTAAATCTTGTTCCCTTTACTTTTTTTATCACTTTTCCATGCTTGAGTAATTACGAATAGATCATGAGGATATAATTATTAACAGTTTGTAGGGGTTATATATTAAAAATTATTGAAACTTATGAAATTTGAAAAACGAATTCATTCTTGATATTATTTTTTATTTGAACCTTTGTAACTTCAAAAACCATTTGATAACAGTGCTCTTTGGTTTTAATCCCCAAAACATTTTTTTTCACTCCTAGTGGCCTCTATATCCATGAATGCATCCAAATATAAATAAAACTCAAAATTAAATGTACCAATGACCTGAAGGGAGTTAGACCTAGTAAATTGGGAAGACTAGAAATATGATATATTTACAAGAAATAAAATAATAATATACTTATTTCCATATCCATAATGATCGCTAAATTTCATTTGATCTAATAAAACTAAAATGCATAACAAGAGGAATACATAAAGAAAAGGGTGAGATAGAAATAATTGTAAGGTAATAAGTTGTATAAAGAAGCTTAAAATATATGTCAAAATTAATAAAATGATATCAAAAATAATAAGTCTCATGAATAATAATAGGCGGTTATGATATAAATAAGATACATTTATAATATCCTATAAATATAAGAATAAATCTACAACATAAAACATGGCATAATAATAAGTCAATATTAACTAATGAGACATTATAATAGGGTGGATAGAGTCCCAAATGGATTGGGTCTACTCCAAAATTCCTTACATACCATATCACGGGATATTAAATTTAATCAATAAATATATAAACTATCTAGGTGCATCAATTATAACTTTTAATTTCATATGGGGTTCATATAAAGAAATCAATGCTCTGGAATAATCATTATTGAGTCAATAAAGTTTCCTTATGAATTTTCCACTCCATCAGGATTGAGGAGATTGTTGAGTCAAAAATGATTCCTTATGACTTTACCATTTCATCATGTTTTTAAAATAAAGAACACATTATCTTAAGAAAATTTCATTTACACTATGTTTTACATTCATAAGAAAAATTTTACTCTCCAAGGAAATTTATCCTTACCATATTTTTCATTGTTAATTTTTTCTAAGTATAAAAATTGGTTTCATATTCAAAACCTTGGAATCATATATATACATATATATAAAGTATTTTGTATTTAAGATCCGAATTCTGGTTCTGAACTCTCTGAATTCAAACTCCAAACTATTCTAAGTTCTGACTCCGAATTCTCTAAATTCAAGCTCTGATCTTTTCTGATTTCTGACTCTGAGTTATCTGAATTTAGACTCTGAACATTTTTGAGTTTTGAATCTATTTTATTAGATTTCAATCTCTGAACTCTTCTAATTCTTGACACCAAGTTCTCTGAATTCAGACTCCAAACATTGTATGTTTTGCCTCCGAGCTCTCATGAATTCAGACTCCAAGTTCTACTGAATTCAAGAATATTATTTTTTTTGAAATTCAGACTCTGGAATTCTATAGATTTCTAACTCCTAATTCCTTTAATAAATAAAATCTGAATATTCTTTTATTATATACTCCTAATTTTTTTGGTTAGACTTCGAACATGTTTTCCATATATTCTGAATAATTGAATTTGCTGAAGGAACCAATTTTTTGCATACACATGTTTTGGTTATAAAACGATGTCATTCATTCAGTTACTAACTAACCATTGTTTGAGTGACACGTGTAAAGGTCCCTCCAAAATTCAAGGAAAAATATGACCGTTGGAGGAGGGAGCCGATCGTTGAAGCTGTGCCTATAAATAGAAACTCATTTGAAAGATCTCATAAAATTGATAACAAGTTGATCAGTCAAGAGCATAAATATTGTTGAAGTGATTTCTAGAGAGAGAGAGAGGCTCTAATAAACTCTCAGGATTCATGAATAATGTTTGAACGACTTGTTCAATCCTTGGTTCATGCATAATTACTTTGTATAGAGGTGCAATTTCCTTAAAATCAGAGACTTCAGGTTGTGAAGTCAGAGGTACCGATTTCCTAAAAAATCAAGGGCTTGTGAGGATAAGAAGATAAATACCAATAATCAGAATCAGGGCTTACTTGGGATTGGGTATCACAGTCTTCCATGAAAGTATAAATCATGGAACCTTTATTCAAAGTTGTTGGATACACTTCTCTTTGAGTTAAAAGATTTACTACTAGTTTCTAGTAGTGTTTCAATCATTGTTTTCCACTTTAATTATGTTTGTTGAGGAAATTACAACTATCTTATACTTCTATATACTTTTACACTGATTAAATAAAATTCTATATGCTTTATGGTAGAATCTTTGTTGTTTATTAGAACATAGAGGTGTTGTGAATTTTGTTTAAACAAAATTTCTTACGGAATTTTTAATGTATATAGTTCACCCCCCTCTTGTATATTGAGTATCTACACCATATATTGATACTAAAATCAGTATTTTATGTATGTTACAATCGATCCAACAATTGTTATTAGAGGGATTGGTAAAATCTAAATTAATCTCATGATTAGATTCAGAAGAGAAATATTCTTCTTCAATTTTTCCATAATCAGATTTTTGGACCAATAATGTTCGGATTCATATTTTTTTAGAAATAATCTAGTTATATTTTTCATTTATTAGACTGTTTACAAACTATTATAACTAACATGTTTGTGTGGAATGATTTTCCTTAGGATGTCAGGTTTAAATGTTGGTTCTATCAACAATCTAAATCCTACCAGACCTCCTATTATTGATAGAAATGACTATGAGTACTGGAGATATAGGATGAAGACTTTCATTATTAACATTGGATTTGATAACTACCAGATGCTGCTAGGAGAATATAAGATTCCTAATAATAAATTGAGAACTTTTACTAATTAGGAGAAATCAGAATATCCAGAAAATTTTAGAGTCAGAAATACGTTGTCATGTTCTATGACTACAAACATCTATAGTCGAATATCTTCATGTGAAGATGTAAATAGTATCTGAAAGAAACTTGATGTTACACGTTTTGGTACTTCTAATGTTATAGAAACAATAAGTTCTATGTTGAGAGCTAAATATCGTGGCTTTAACATTCTTTATGGATAACCTATAAGAAATGTTCATGAGAGGTTCATGGCTATTGTGAATAGATTATTGTATATGGGATAAATGGGTTTGGATGATGAGGATCTTGTAGATAAGATCATATATATCTTGCCAAATGAGTTGGAGTCCAAGAGGACAGTAATTTATGAGAACATCAAAGTCACCAAGATTTCTTTAGATGAGCTGTTTGGAACTCTTCTTCAGCATTAATATAGATTGAAGAGATATGCTAATAACATTAAGAAAAAGAATGGAAACGACAGTGTTGGTTTTACAACTACTTCAAAACATATGAATTCCAAGGCTCCAAAAAGAGTAACTAGATCAAAGTCAAAGAAAGTCACTATTCAGTCAGAATCTAGTGATATAGAAAATTCTGAGAATGAATTTGCTATTCTTTCTCAGAGAATGGACAAGATAGTTTCTAAGAAAAACTATCAAAATAAGTACAATAAGAGAGACAACAAAGATAACAAATATGGGGAAGTTACTTGTTATGAATGAAGAATAACTGGTCATATCAGATGTGATTTCCCTCAATTTAAAAAGAATGGAAAGAAGATAAGGAATTCAGAGAGATAAAAGAAGATGTTCTATCGTTCGAAGCACAAGAAAAGTCTTCAAGTTAACGACACATGGAGTGATAGCTATGGAGACTGTTCAGGAGGTGAATATTATTAATATGAATCATCATAAAAAAAATATTGGATTCACTTCTACTACTTCATTCCCAAATACATGTCTTATAGACAAGGTACGCTCTGCCGAGGCATTAAAAAATTTATCTCTTGATAAAAAATACTATTATGATGATATTACTTCTAATTAAGATACTTAATCTTCTGATAATGAATAAATAACTTCATATAAAGAAGTATCTATATTTGAAAAGTTGTTCAAATCATGAAATTGTAAAAATTTTAAGAAACTATACAAGGAAAATTCTAAGGAAGATGTTCTTAAAAAAGAGATTTCAGACCTCTCTACAGATCATAAAGATAAGGATGAGCTTCTAGAAAATCATTCTAAAGACCTTAAATAAGTAAATTCTGAAAAGGAAAAACTTTATTATGGTCTTAAGAATGTTATTTTAGAAATAAATTTTTTTGAGGAAAAATCAAACTCCAAGGAAATTATTCTCGAGGATCAGAATTTAGTTATAAGACTAAAATCTGAAAAATATTCTTTTAAGAAAAATCTTGAATATTTTACTTTTGGTATAAATTTTTTGACAAGATGTATTATCAAATCAATCCTCAACGAAATATTTCTGGAGTAGGTTATACTCACAAAAACCTATTTTAAAAAGAAACTATTTTATTACATGCAGACCCCTTTCTGTAATAAATGTCAAATTGGTGGGCATTGGAAGAAAAATTGTTCTTTGAATAATATTCAATCTCTTAGGTTTCATAAGTCCTATTTTTCTAAACTAATGTAGATACATAATATTTTATTCTCTAAAAATTCCAAATCCATGAATGTTTGGATTCTGAAAGTCTAAAATTCTTATATTCAGAAAAATAAGGAATGTGCCAACAACAATACTTCGTACATGGATAGTGGATGTTCCCGGCATTTGTCTAGTAAAAAAACATATTTGGAAAGGTTATCAAGATAAAAGGAGTAAAAGTAACATTCATAGATAATGGTAAGGGATAAATTATTGGTATAGTTAACATCGTTTTTCTTGGAAAAACATTTATTTCAAAAGTTTTATTGGATAAGGGTCTTAAGCACAACCTCATTAACATAAGTAAATTATGTGATGAAGGTTACGTTGTGAATTTTAGGATTGAAAAGTGTTTAGTACACAAATCCAAGGAAGAGTTGATTCTTTCTTCCAATAGGCAAGAGAATGTTTACACACTAAACATAGAAGACCATAGGAGCCAAGATCTACCTTGCCTTAGTGAAATGGAAGATCATTCTTGGTTAGGGAATAGAAGGTTAGGACATTGTAACCTTTTGAACCTATAGAACCTCTCTATGAAAAGACTAGTTAAGGATTTACCTGAGCATAGATTTGATTCTTCAAAAGATTTCAATCCTTGTAAATATGGAAAGAAACAAAAATCATGTTTCAAATCAATAGGTGAAGTCTCAACCACTGATGCATAATAGTTGGTGCATATGGACATTTTTTGACCAATATGAACTAGAAGCATTATAGGTAAATATTATGTATTTTTCTTAGTTGATGATTACACAATATCTACAGGGGTCTATTTTCTAGAAAATAAGTCTAAAGATTTTTCTTACTTCAAATGTTTTAGATCCCATGTTAAAAATGTGAAAAGCTTTCATTGATTACTATAAATAGTGTTAATTAAGGGGAATTTAAAATTCTGATTTTGAAACGTTTTGTAGTAGAAAATGCATTACTTATAACTTCTTAGCACCCATAACACCTCAACAGAATGGTGTTGTTGATAGAATAAATATAATTCTTCAATAGATAACAAGAACCATATTGATTTAGTATTCTATAGCCAAACATTTTTGGGTTGAAGTTGTAGGTACTTCTTGTTATACTTTAAATCGTGTTTTAATTAGACCTTTTCTTATTAAACTCTTTATGAGTTATGGAATGGTAGAAAACCTAGACTTTCCTACTTAAAGATTTTTTGTTTCAAAGTATTCATTATAAATACTAAAGATAATTTACACAAATTGGCACCAAATGTTGATGAATGAATTTTCATAGGCTACTCAACAAATTCTAAGGCTTATAGAGTTTTTAATAAAAAAACATTTACTAATGAAGAAACAGTGCATTTCAAATTTGATGAAACTAATCCATTTGTTTTTAAATAAGCTCAACCCATATATTCGGATGTGTTTTCAAAAACTTATTATCAACCTTTGTTAGAAGATCCTTATAATAATGAAAATGTCCAAGAAGTTGTTTCTGAAGCATTTACCGCAGATGATTTCCTAACCAATATTGATGAATAGGTTTTACAAAAACCTAATTAGTTGTTTCTAAAAAATCATCTGAGTGATAGTATCATTGATTATGTAAATGAACCTGTAAATAATTGACGTTCCTTAAGGAATGAATTAGAACATCTATCATTCTTTTCCAAATTAGAACCAAAAATTAATGATGAAGGTTTAGGTGATTATGATTGGATAAAATCTATGCAAGATAAACTAAATAAATTATAAAGGAATAATGTTTGGACCTCGGTTGAAAGAACTAAGGAAACTTCTATAATTGCAGTAAAATGGGTCATCAAAAATAAATGTGATGAGAATGGAATCATTGTAAGAAATAAATCATGATTTTTTTCAAAAGGCTATAATCAAAAAGAAATAATTGACTATGATGAAACCTATGCTCTCGTAGCTAGACTTGAATCTATTTGTATTCTACTTTCCTTTGTAACATTCTTCAATTTCAAACTTTTTCAAATGGATGTTAAATATGATTTCCTTAATGGTTTTGTACAAGAGGAAGTTTTAGTTGAACAATCTCTTATTTTTGAAGATACAAAACATCCTGACCATGTTTATAAACATACCAATGATTTTTATAGAATTAAGCATGCCACTAGAGCATGGTATGATAGACTTAAATGACTTTTTCTTGAAATTAATTATGTTAAGGGAAATTAAGATACAAAAATTTTTATAAAGAAAGGTAATAAATTTTTTTGATTGTTCAAATTTATGTTGCTGAAATTATAGTTGGTTCAACTCGGCAATATTTAACTGATTATTTTGTAGATCTAATGAAATCTGAGTTTTAAATGAGTATGATGGTTGAGTTAACATTTTTCCTTGGTTTCAAAATTTCTCAAAAACCAGAAGGAATCTATATTTATCAACATAATTATATTAAATATTTTCTTAAAAAGCATTGAAATGACAACACTAAGAGTATAAGTACTCCATTTGGTACCTCAAATACCCTTGATCTTGATGAAGTTGGGAAACCAGTAGATCAAATATCTTTTGGAGTTATGATAGGAAATGTACTTTACATGGGGGCTAGTCATCCAGACATAATGTTTTTGGTATACCTATGTTCAAGATATCAATCCAATCCTAAGGAATCTCATTTAATGATAGGGAAAAGAAATTTTCACTTAAAGGGAACCATGGATTTTGTACTCTTTTATACTTTTGGAAATGAACTTATTTTTAATAGTTTTTCGGATGATGACTTTTGGGAAAGTAGAATGTATAGAAAAAGTACATCCAGAAGATGTCATTTCTTAAGAGATTCATTAGTTTCTCGGTCATGTAAAAACCAACAATCAGTAGTACTTTTCACTGCTGAAGCTGAATATACAGAATCTAGAAATTGTTGCGCTCATGTTTTGTGGATGCAACACACACTCATAGACTATGTTATGAGTTTTAACAAAACCAAAATTTTGTTTGATAATATTAGTTCCATTGCTCTTAGTAAAAACCCTGAAAATCACTCTCGTGGAAAACACATAGATATTATGCATAACTTTTTTTGGGATCACACACAAAAAGGGGATATCATTCTCTAATTAATTAGAAGACATGATCAAATTGCTGATATTTTCACAAAATATTTACCCTCTGATTGATTTTAATACATTAAAAAAAAGTTAGGAATGATAAACATAAGGTAATATTATTTTTTACCTTTTTGTTGAAACCAATCTCCTTACAGTAATAAACTCTTTTTCATAAGAGGAGTACATTTTTTTGCTAGATTTCTAAAAAAAATTTCATAGACTAAAAATATTTCGTAATGTAAAATGTCATAATCAGTTTTTCAAAATTTTTTGTAATGAAATTTTCTTAATCAGTTTTTCAAAAATTTTCTTAATGAAAATTTTCATATTCAGTTTTATATATTTTGCTTCATGAGGATTTTCGTAATGAATATTTTCATAATGAAGATTTTTGTAATGAAGATTTTTGTAATGAATATTTTCATACAAAAATGTTCGTAATGATGATTTTTTTACTTTAAATTTTCATAATGAAGATTTTCTAAAAAGCTTTTGTGGTTAGTTTTTTTTTCAAATTTTCTTAATCAATTTTTCAGAATCTAAAGTTCTTCAAGATGTATTTTACTCACTACGAATAATATTACTAGAAATCTGAAAGGTATGTTTCCTTTACTGAGTTTTCATAATCATCATTTACTTGCTGGTAGTTTATTTTGTTTTTAAAATTTTCGGATTCTATTTTCCTTAAATCTGAATGTTTTTATTAAAAAAACTACAAATATCATATCCAATATTTTTTTGAAGCTATCTTTTCAACCGTCAGATCTGATCAGAAATATTTTCATCCATTGGATTGAGTTTGGGAGATAAACTGTCTTGTATAACGCTTATATAAGGAAACCCCAACTGGTTGTCCCACATCAATTCCAAAGCTTGTGTGTGCTGATGTTCTGACCTTCTTCATAAGATCATTATGGATTTTCAAGGGTTTCTCAATTTTGAATGTCTATAGAAGAATCCTCTTAGAAGGATATGTCTACTATCAAGCCTCTTCCGGAGTGGAATATCTATAGAAAAAGGTTGGTTCATCCGACCTTCTTCAGAATGTATGATTCAATTATCTTGAAAAACATTTAGCTGAATGGATGGGAGAGCGTTTCCTTATCAATGTCAGGGGCTCAATATTTAGGGTATCTAGATTTTCTTGTTCAGTTTTATGAATCAGTCAGTTTCTTTAAGGAATAATGTAGAGAAATGTTTTTGTTCATGATCTATGGAAATACTTATTCTCTTTCATATACTAACGAAGAAGATATGCTTGGTATACCATATGAAGGGGAAGTTGAGTTATTTTCCAATAAGTTTCTCGATGTCAAAGGATGTATTATTAAGGAGAAGGCTATGTCATGTCTTGGACTCTCTGATGTGGAGACTCTGAATATCACCCACTTGTCTACAAATTATCAGATTCTTGAATTATGGGTTAAGGGATTCATCATTCTATGAAAATGTGACAAAGAAAATTTGAAGAAGAGTTATATGTATACCTTTTATTTTTTGGTAAATCTATGAAAGATTAACTTGGTTATGAATATTCTCATTATGATTGAGAATATTAAGAATAGAAACTTGAAGGCTCTGATAATCATATATCAAGCCAATTTCTCCACGTTAATTGTTCGGTGGTTAGAATCTTTTAATATTCATTACAGCTTGAAGCCAAGGAATTTCAAATTCATGTTAGTCAGTGATGATACCCTAAAAAGGATGAGCATTGGTTTTTATTCAGACTCAAGAGAATTTTATGTCCTACTAGAAGAAATTGTTGAAGCTATTCTCAAACAACAAGAAGTGGATGCACCATCAAAAAAGTTTATAAAGAAGAGGAAGATAAAGGAAGTAGAATAGGAAGAAAAAAACCTAAAAGCTAAGGAAGCTCAATCCACACCTCCAAAACCTAAGAAGAAAAAAACAATATCATGATGATTTTGTAGAAAAGTGGAGGGAAGATAAGAAATTTAGGAAATCAGGGGAGCCAAGATTTAGTTTGGATCTTACTGCAGTAAAAGACTTAAAATAGAAGACAACTAATGAGCTTGAAAAACAATAGAAAGAAATGTTGTTAATGAAGAAGATTACTGAAGTTGAGATAGTGCAATGCCTTATGAGGGGTACTGAGAAAGAATTAGAGATCATTCTGGTACCAGAATCCTTCCTAGAATAACCCTTATATAAAACCCCTAGAAAGAAGTATGTGACTCTGGAAAAAATCAATGAAAGAGGAGAAGAAGAAGTAGTACAAGAAGTTGAAGAAGAAGAAGGCAGTTGTGACACCACATATTTGATTAATAAAGTGGAAGATTTACATGAGAAAGAAATCCCCATCGAGAAGCTCTCAATCCGAACTTCTGAAGTCGAATCTTCATAGATGGTTACACCTAGTAAATATTTGAAAGGAGGGGATTAGAAGGGTGAAGATGAAGTGAATAATCTCTCTGAGGAAGAAATATCTAAGCATGACTTCATTCATCAGGAGGATTCCCAGGAAAGAGCTGAGAAAGAAGAGATAGATGAAGATAAAACTTTTCCACTGTCTGACTGTGAACATGAATCTCTTGATGAGGAATCCATTCCGAGAAGTGATAAGGGAAAACATGTGGTTGTTGATATACTTGGAAAAGCTGTTGTTATGATGAAAAAAGATATAGGTGCTTTATTAAAGAGGAAGGTAGATTAAATAGAGAAATAAGCCTCACCAAGAAAAGTTTCAGATTCAGAATCATCATCCCTTGGACCTAATTTCGTTGTTCAGTCATTGAAAAAGCCAGTTGGGACCATTCTGATTTTCGAAGCATTGACTCAAGATGTAAGATGCTTCAACACTCATTGAATCAAAATTCATATTAAGTATCTATGGTGATGGATAAATGTGTAAGTCGTGAGGATCATTTCAAGATTTTTTTCGTTAACTATTATGTTCACAAGAGATCCGGCAAGAAGATGGCCACTTGTCCCAAGAAAAATATAGAATATATGATGATTATTGATGAGTTTCAAGAAAGTTTCAAGGATGATTTTGACACCAAAGATAGTAAGATCAAGGATATCACAAGATGTTTTGAAAAAAAAGATGACTCTTGAACAGAATTCTCGGATTCAAGGGGTGAAGGATTTGAATGGGAAACTATATTCAGTAGCTCAAAGCTGGAAAATGGAAAGAGATCATCATATTGAAATAAATTAAAATCTAATCAATAAGAAAGAAGCGTTGAAGGCTTTGTCATAGGCTCTCAAGTCTCAGGATGATTGAATCAAATCTTTAGAGAAGAATGGTGAGGATCATGATCATATTATTAAGCGACTAGAGGAAGACCACATGGAGCTTAAGAAGCTCAAAACAATTGGGATGAATTTTATACCCAAGGAAAAGTAAGTATGATTGACCAAATCTGATATTTTGTTGAATTTTCCTTTTTGTAAATTTTTTTCAAATCCTAATGAAATTTGGGTTGCTTGTTTTTCTTTGTATTCTTTGTACTAATATTTCAAGTACCTTATTATCTTTTCCATTACCTATATTTATTTTTGAAAATCACAAAGGGGGAGAAAGGAAAAATAATTCCAAGTAAAGAAGAAATTTCCCTATATAAGGGGGAGTGTTCATCTAAGGGGGAGTTCTCATTACAATGATTTTTTATTCAAGACAATGAAAAATATCATTCCAGAAATCATGAATGTGATCCTTAGTGTTCTAAAGCCTAAGGGGGGTTTAGTCATATTCATCCTTTCCCATGTGTGTTAAGGGAGATATGTTTAATTTTCTATGTCCTTATATTAATTATCATAAGGATGTATTTGTTTTCCAAAAAGGGGGAGATTTTTGAGTCAATAAGAATTCCTTATGACTTTTCCATTTATTCATGATTGGGGAGATTGTCGAATCAAAAAGGATTCCTTATGACATTACCATTTCTTCATGTTTTGAAAATTACAAACTCCTTTTCTTATGGAAAATTTTATTTACCCTATCATTTACTTTAATAAGGAAAATTTTTCTTCTCAAAGGAAATTTATCCTTACCATATTTTTCATTGTTCAGTTTGTCTACGTATAAAAATCGGTTTCCTTTTGAAAACCAAGGAATCATATATATTATTAGATATACATCATTCTGTTTTCCAGATCCAAATTTTGGTTCCGAACTCTCTGAATTCAGACTCTGAACTCTCCTGAGTTTTGAATCTAAGTTCTCTGAATTCAGACTCCTAAATTTTTTGAGTTCTGACTCTGAGTTCAATGAATTCAGACTACAAACTTTTCTAAGTTCTGACTCTGAGTATTCTGAATTCAAAATCCAAAATCTTCTGAGTTCTAACTCCGTGTTCTCTGAATTCAGACTCTGAACATTGTAAGTTCTGACTCCGAACACTCATGAATTCAGACTCTTAATTCTAATGAATTCAAGACTCCTAATTTCTTTGAAATTCAGACTCTGGAATTCTATTGAATTTTAACTCTATATTCCTCTGATAAACAGAATATGAATATTCATGTATTATAAAGACTAGTAAGGTAATAAAACGTATAAAGAAGCTTAAAATATATGTCAAAATTAATAAAATGATATCAAAAATTATAATTATCATGAGTAATAATATGCAGGCATGATATAAATAAGATAGATTTATAATATCCTATAAATATATGAATAAATCTACAACATAAAACATGGAATAATCATAAGTCAACATTCACTAATGAGACATTATAATAGGGTTGGTAGAGTCCCAAATAGACTGGTTCTACTCCCAAATTATTTATATACCATATCACGAGATATTAAAATTAATCAATAAATATATAAACTATCTAGGTGCATTAATTATAACTTTTAATTTCATATGGGTTCCATATAAAGAAATCAAATCTCTAGGATAATCATTTTTGAGTCAATAAGGTTTCCTTATGAATTTTCCACTCCATTAGTATTGGGGAGATTGTTGAGTCAATAAGGTTTCCTTATGACTTTACCATTTCATCATGTTTATAAAATCAAAACACCTTATCTTAAGAAAATTTCATTTACACTATGTTTTACATTCATAAGAAAAATTTTACTCTCCAAGGAAATTTATCCTTACCATATTTTACATTGTTAATTTTGTCTAAGTATAAAAATTGGTTTCATATTCAAAACCATGGAATAATATATATACATAGATATAAAGTATTTTGTTTTCCAGATCCAAAATCAGGTTTTGAACTCTCTGATTTCAAACTCCGAACTCTTCTGAGTTCTGACTCCGAATTCTCTCAATTCAAGCTCTGATCTTTTCTGAGTTCTGACTCTGAGTACTCTAAATTCATACTTAGAACATTTTTGAGTTCTGAATCTGAGTTCTCTGATTTCAATCTCCGAACTCTTCTAAGTCTTGACTCCATGCTCTCTGAATTCAGACTCCAAACATTGTATGTTCTGCCTCCGAGCTCTCATGAATTCAGACTCCAAGTTCTACGGAATTAAAGAATAATAATTTGTTTGAAATTCAGACTCCAGAATTCTATAGAATTCTAACTCCTAATTCCTTTGATAAATATAATCTGAATATTCTTTTATTATATACTCCGAATTTTTTTGGTTAGACTTCGAACAAGTTTTGCTTATATTCTGAATAATTGAATTTGCAAAAGGAACCAATTTTTTCATTACACATGTTTTGGTTATAAAAAGATGTCATTCATTCAGTTACTAACTAACCATTGTTTGAGTGACACGTGTAATGGTCCCTCCAAAATTTAAGGGAAAAAATGACTGTTGGAGGAGGGAGCCGATCGTTGAAGCCATGCCTATAAATAGAAACTCATTTGAAAGATCTCATAAAATTGACAACAAGGTGATCAATATAGAGCATACATGTTGTTGAAGTGATTTCTTGAGAGAGAGAGGCTCTAATAAACTCTCAGGCTTCCTGCATAAAGTTTTAACGGCTTGTTCAATCCTTGATTAATGCATAATTACTTTGTACAGAGGTGCAATTTCCTTAAGATCAGAGACTTCGGGTTGTGAAGTCAGAGGTACCAATTTCCTAACAAATCAAGGGCTTGTGAGGATATCAAGATAGATACCAATCATCGGAATCATGGCTTTCTTGGGATTGGGTATCACAGACTTCCTTGAAAGTATAAATCAAGGGACCTTTATTCAAAGTTGTTGGATACCCTTCTCTTTGAGTTAAAAGATTTACTTCTAGTTTTTAGTAGTGTTTCAGTATTTGTTTTCCACATTAATTATCGTTGTTGAGGAAAGTATAACTATCTTATACTTCTATAGACTTGTACTCTGATTAAATAAAATTCTATATGATTTAAGGTAAAATCTTTTTTGTTTATTAGAACATAGAGGTGTTGTGAATTTTGTTTATACAAAATTGCCTTAAGGAATTTTTAATGTATATAGTTCAACCCCCTATTGTATATTGAGTATCTACACCATAGATTGATACTACAATCAGTATCCTATGTATGTTACAATCGATCCAACAATTGGTATTAGAGGGTTTGGTAAAATCTAAATTAATCTCATGATTAGATTCAGAAGAGAAATATTCTTCTTCAATTTTTCCATAATAAAGTTTTTTGGACCAATAATGTTTGGATTCATTTTTTAGAAATAATCTAGTTCTATTTTTCATTTCTTAGACTATTTACAAACTTTTATTACTAACATGTTTGTGTGGAATGATTTTCCTTAAGAGGTCAGGTTTAAATTAGGGTTCTATCAACAATCTAAATCCTACCAGACCTCCTATTTTTGATAGAAATGATTATGAGTACTGGAGATATAGGATGAAGACTTTCATTATTAATATTTGAGTTGATAACTACCAGATGCTGCTAGGAGACTATAAGATTCCTAATAAGAAATTGAGAACATTTACTAATCAGGAGAAATCAGAATATCATGAAAATTTCGGAGTCAGAAATACATTGTTATGTTCTATGAACACCAACATCTATAGTCAAATATCTTCTTGTGAAGCTGGAAATAGTATCTGAATTAAACTTGATGTTACACGTTTTGGTACTTCTAATGTTATAGAAACAAGAAGTGCTATGTTGGGAGCTAATTACCATGGATTTAACATTCTTTATCGATAACTTATAAGAAAAGTTCATGAGAGGTTCATGGCTATTGTGAATAGATTATTGTATATGGGATAAAAGGGTTTGGATGATGAGTCTCTTGTAGATAAGATCATATGTATCATGTCAAATGAGTGGGAGTCCAAGAGGACAGTAATTTATGAGAACAGAAAAGTCACCCAGATTTCCTTAGATGAGCTGTTTTGAACTCTTCTTCAGCATGAATCTAGAATGAAGAGATATGCTAATAACATTTAGAAAAATAATGGAAATGGAAGTGTTGGTTTTACAACTACTTCAAAACATATGAATACCAAGACTCTAAAAGGAGTAACTAGATCAAAGTCAAAGAAAGTCATTATTCAGTCAGAATCTAGTGATATAGAAAAGTCTGAGAATGAATTAGCTATTGTTTGTCAGAGAATGGACAAGATAGTATCTAAGAAAAACTGTCAAAATAAGTACATGAAGAGAGACAACAAAGATAAGAAATATGATGAAGTTACTTGTTATGAATGAAGAATAACTGTTCATATCAGATGTGACTTCACTCGATTTAAAAAGAATGGAAAGAATATAAAGAATTTAGAGAGATAGAAGAAGTTCTATCATTTGAAGCACAAGAAAAGTCTTAATGGTAACGACACATAGAGTGCTAGCTATGAAGACTGTTCAGGAAGTGAATCTTCTGAATCTGAGTCATCAGCAAAAAGAATAATGGATTCATTTCTACTACTTCATTCCTAAATAGATGACTTATAGACAACGTACGCTCTACCGAGGCTTTAAAAAATTTATCTCTTGATAAAAAATACTATTATGACGATATTACTTCTAATTAAGATACTTTATCTTCAGATAATGAATAAATAACTTCATATAAAGAATATCTAGATTTGAAAAGTTGTTAGAATCATGAAATTGTAAAAATTTTAAGAAACTATACCAGGAAAATTATAAGGAAGAAGTTCTTACAAAAGATATTTTAGACCTCTCTACAGATCATAAAGATAAGGATGAGCTTCTTGAAAATCATTCTAAAGACCTTAAATAAGTAAATTCTGAAGAAAAAAAACTTTATTATGGTCTTAATAATGTTATTTTAGAAATAAATGTTTTGAGGACAAATCAAACTCCAAGGAAATAATTCATGAGGATTAGAATTTAGTTATAATGCTAAAATCTGAAATATATTCATTTACGAAAAATCGTGAATACCTAACTTCTGGTATAAATTTTTTGACAAGATGTATTATCAAATCAAACCTTAAGGAAATATTACTGGAGTAGGTTATACTCACAGAAAACCTGTTTTCAAAAGAAACTATTTTATTACATGCAGATCCCCTTTCTGTTATAAATGTCAAATTGGTGGGAATGGGAAGAAAAATTTTTCTTTGAATAATATTCAATCTCTTAGGTTTCATAAATCCTATTTTTCTAAACTAATGTAGATACATAAAATTTTATTGTCTAACAATTCCAGATCCATGAATGTTTGGATTCTGAAAGTCTAAAATTCTTATATTCAGAAAAATAAGGAATGTACCAACAACAATACTTGGTACATGGATAGTGGATGTTCCCGACATATGTCTAGTAAAAAAACATATTTGAAAAGGTTATCAAGACAAAAGGAGGAAAAGTAACTTTCAGAGTTAATGATAAGGGAGAAATTATTGGTATAGGTAACATCGTTTTTCTTGGAAAAACATTTATTTAAAAAGTTTTATTTGATAAGGGTCTTAAGCACAACCTCATTAACATAAGTCAATTATTTGATGAAGGTTGCGTTGTGAATTTTAGGAATGAAAAGTGTTTAGTACACAAATCCAAGGAAGAGTTGATTCTTTCTTCCAATAGGAAAGAGAATGTTTACACACTAAACATAGAAGACCATAGGAGCCATGATCTACCTTGCCTTAGTGAAATGGAAGATCATTCTTGGTTATAGAATAGAAGGTTAAGACATTTTAACCTTATGAACCTATGGAACCTATCTATGAAAAGACTAGTTAAGGATTTACTTGAGCTTAGATTTGATTCTTCAAAAGATTACAATCCTTGTCAATATGGAAAGAAACATAAATCATGTTTCAAATCAATAGGTGAAGTCTCAACCACTGATGCATAATAGTTGGTGCATATGAATATTTTTTGACCAACACGAACTAGAATCATTAGAGGTAAATATTATGTATTTGTCTTTGTTGATGATTACACAATATTTACATGGGTCTATTTTCTAGAAAATAAATCTACTGCTTTTTCTTATTTCAAATGTTTTAAATCTCATGTTTAAAATTTGAAACACCTTTATTTGATTACTATAAATAGTGTTCATTAAGGGGAATTTAAAATTCTGATTTTGAAACGTTTTTTAGTAGAAAAATCATTACTTATAACTTCTCAGCACCCAGAACACCTCAACAGAATGGTGTTGTTGATAGAAGAAATAGAATTATTCAATAGATAATAAGAACCATGTTGAGTTAGTATTCTATAGCACAACATTTTTGGACTGAAGCTGTAGGTACATCTTGTTATACATTAAATCTTGTTTTAATTAGACCTTTTATTATTAAACTCTTTATGAGTTATGGAATGGTAGAAAAACTAGACTTTTCTACTTCAAGATTTTTGGTTGCAATGTATTCATTATAAATACTAAAGATAATTTACACAAATTGGAAACAAAATTTGATGAATGAATTTTCTTAGGCTACTCCACAAATTCTAAGGCTTATATAGTTTTTAATAAAAAACTTTTACTATTGAAGAAATAGTGCATGTCGAATTTGATGAAACTAATCGATTTGTTTTTAAATAACCTCAACCCATATCTTCAGATGTGTTTTCGAAAACTGATTATCAACCTTTGTTAGAAGATCCTTCTAATAAGGAAAATGTCCAAGAAGTTGTTTCCGAAGAATTTACCCCATATGATTTCCTGACCAATGTTGATGAATAGGTTTTATAAAAACAAAATCAGTTGTTTCTAAAAAAATCATCTGAGTGATAGTATCATTGATGATGTTAATGAACCTGTAAATAATTGACGTTCCTTAAGGAATGAAGTAGAACATCTAGCATTCCATTCCCAATTAGAACTAAAAAGTAATGATGATGGTTTAGGTGATGATGATTGGATAAAATCTATGCATGATAAACTAAATAAATTTGAAAGGAATAATGTTTGGACCTTGGTTGAAAGACCTAAGGAAACTTCTATAATTGGAGTAAAATGGGTCTTCAAAAATAAATGTGATGAGAATGGAATCATAGTAAGAAATAAATCTTGATTGGTTTCTAAAGGATATAATCAAAAAGAAAGAAATGACTATGATGAAACCTATGCTCTCGTAGATAGACTTGAATCTATTCATATTCTACTTTCTGTTGTAACATTCTTCAATTTCAAACTTTTTCAAATGGAAGTTAAATGTGATTTCATTAATGGTTTTGTACAAGAGGAAGTTTTAGTTGAACAATCTCTTATTTTTGAAGATACAAAACATCATGACCATGTTTATAAACATACCAATGATTTTTATGGAATTAAGCATGCCACTAGAGCATGATATGATAGACATACATGACATTTTCAGCAAAATAATTATGTTAAGGGAAATTAAGATCCAAAACTTTTTATAAATAAAGATAAGAAAAATGTTTTGATTGTTCAAATTTATGTTGCTGAAATTATAGTTGGTTCAACTCAGCAATATTTAACTGATTATTTTGTGGATCTAATGAAATATAAGTTTTAAATGAGTATGATGGCTGAGTTAACATTTTTCCTTGGTTTCCAAATTTCTCAAAAACCAGAAGGAATCTATATTTATCAAGATAATTATATTAAATATTTTCTTAAAAAGTATGGAAATGACAACACTAAGAGTACAAGTACTCCCATTGGTAACTCAAATGCTCTTGATCTTGATGAAGCTTGGAAACCAATAGATCATATATATTTCGGAGTTATGATAGGAATTTTACTTTACATGATGGATAGTCATCCATATATAATGTTTTTTGTATACCTATGTTCAAGATATCAATCCAATCCTAAGGAATCTCATTTAATGATAGTGAAAATAAATTTTCACTTCTTAAAGGGAACCATGGATTTTGTACTCTTTTATACTTCTGGAAATGATCTTATTTTTAAGAGTTTTTTCGGATGATGACTTTGGTGAAAGTAAAATGTATAGAAAAAGTACATCTAGAAGATGTCATTTCTTAAGAGATTCATTAGTTTCTCGGTCATGAAAAAACCAATAATCAGCAGTACTTTCCACTGCTGAAGCTGAATATGTAGAATCTAGAAGTTGTTGCTCTCAAGTTTTTTGAATGAAACACACACTCATAGACAATTTTATGAGTTTTAACAAAACAAAAATTTGGTTTGATAATATTAGTTCTATTGCTCTTAGTAAAAACCCTAAAAATCACTCTCGTGAAAAACACATAGATATTATGCATCACTTTTTTTGGGATCACACACAAAAAGGGGATATCATTCTCCAATTAATCAGAACACATGATCAAATTGTTGATATTTTCACAAAATCTTTACCCTCTGATCGATTTTAATAAATTAAAAAAAGTTAATAATGATAAACATAAGGTAATATTATTTTTTACCTTTCTGTTAAAACTAATCTCCTTACAGTAATAAACTCTTTTTCATAAGGGGAGTAATTTTTTTTGTTAGATGTCTATATTTTTTTCATAGACTAAAAATATTTCATAATGAAAAATGACGTAATCTATTTTTCAAAATTTTTTGTAATGAAAATTGTCTTAATCATTTTTTCAAAATTTTTCTTAATGAAAATTTTCATATTCAATTTTATAAATTTTTCTTCATGAGGATTTTCGTAATTAAAATTTTCATAATGAATATTTTTGTAATGGAGATTTTTTTAATTAATATTTTCATACATAAATTTTTGTAATGATGATTTTTGTACTTTAAATTTTCATAATGAAGATTTTCTAAAAAGATTTTGTGGTTAGTTTTTTTTCAAATTTTTTTTAATCGAATTTTCAGAATCTAAAGTTCTTCAAGATGGATTTTCCTCACTACGAATATTATTACTAGCAATCCTAAAGGTATGTTTCCTTTCCTGAGTTTTCATAATCTTCCTTTACTTGCTGGTAGTTTCTTTTTTTTTCAATTTTCAGATTCTATTTTCCTTAAATCTAAATGTTTTTTATTAAAAAAATTACAAATATCGTATCAAATATTTTTTTGAAGCTATATTTTCAACCGTCAGATCTGATCAGAAATATTTTCATCCATTGAATTGAGTTTGGGAGATAAACTGTCGTGTATAACGCTTATATAAAGAAACCCCAACTGGTTGTCCCACATCAATTCCAAAGCTTGTGTGTGCTGATGTTCTTCCCTTCTTTATAAGATAATTATGGATTTTAAAGGGTTTCTCAATTTTTAATGTCTATAGAAGAATCCTCTCAGAAGGATATGTCTACTATCAAGCCTCTTTCGGAGTGGCATATCTATAGAAAAAGGTTGGTTCATCCGAACTTCTTCAAAATTTAAGATTCAATTATCATGAAAAACATTAAGATGAATGTATGGGAGAGCGTTTCCGTATCAATGCCAAGGGATCAATACTTAGTGTATCTAGATTTTCTTGTTGAGTTTTATGAATCAGTCAGTTTCTTTAAGGAAGAATGTAGAGAAATGTTTTTGTTCATGAGCTATGGAAATACTTATGCTCTTTCATATACTAACAAAGCAAATATGGTTGGTATACCATATGAAGGCGAAGTTGAGTTCTTTTCCAATAAGTTTCTCGATGTCAAAGGATGTATAATTAAGGAGAAGGCTATGTCATGTCTTGGACTCTCTAATGTGGAGACTCTTAAGATCACCCACTTGTCTACAAATTATCAGATTCATGAATTATGGGTTAAGGGATTCATCATTATAAGAAAAGGTGACAAAGAAACATTGAAGAATAGTTATATGTATACCTTTTATTTCTTGGTAAATCTATGAAAGATTAACTTGGTTATGAATATTCTCATTCTGATTGAGAATATTAAGAATAGAAACTTGAAGTCTCTGGTAATCATATATCAATCCAATTTCTCCATGTTAATTGTTCGGTGCTTAGAATCTTTTAAAATTAATTACATCTTGAAGACAAGGAATTGCAAATTCATGCAAGTCAGTGATGATACCATGAAAAGGATGATCATTGGTTTTTATTCAGACTCAAGAGAATTTTATGACCTACTAGAAGAAAAAGATGAAGCTATTCTGAAAAAACAAGAAGTGGATGCACCATCGAAAAAGGTTTTAAAGAATAGGAAGTTAAAAGATGTAGAATAGGAAGAAAAAAACCCAAAATCTAAGGAAGCTCAATCCACACCTCAAATACCTAAGAAGAAAAGACAATATCTTGATGATTTTGAACCAATGTGGAGGGAAAATAAGAAATTTAGGAAATCAGGGGAGCCAAGTTTTAGTTTGGATCCTGCTGAAGTAAAATCCTTTAAATAGAAGACAACTAATGATCTTGAAAAGAAATAGAAAGAAATGATGTTAAAGAAGATGATTAGTGAAGCCAAGATAGTGCAATGCCTTATGAGGGGTACTGAGAAATAATTAGAGATCATTCTGGTACCGGAATCCTTCCTAGTATAACCCTTACATAAAACCCCTAGAAAAAAGTATGTGACTCTGGAAAAAGTCAATGAAAGAGAAGAAGAAGAAGAAGTACAAGAAGTTGAAGAAGAAGAAGGCAGTTGTGACACCACATATTTGATTAAGCATGTGGATTATTTCCATGAGAATGAAAGCCCCATCGAGAAGCTCTTAATCTGAACTTCGGAAGTAGAATCTTCAAAGCTAGTTACACTAGTAAATTTGTGAAAGGAGATGATTAGAAGGGAGAAGTTGAAGTGAATAATCTCTCTAAGGAAGAAATATCTAATCATGACTTCATTCATCAGGAGGATGCCATGGAAGGAGCTGAGAAAGAAGAGATAGATGAAGATAAAAAATTTCCACTGTCTGACAGTGAACATGAATATCTGGATGATGAATCCATTCCGAGAAGTGATAAGAGAAAACATGCAGTTGTCGATATACCTAGAAAAGCTATTGTTATGATGAAAAAAGATGTAGGTGCTTTATCAATGAGGAAGTTAGATGAAATAGAGAAAGAAGCCTCACCATGAAAAGTTTCAGATTCAGAATCATCATCCCTTGGACCTGATTTCGTTGTTCAGTGATTGAAAAAGCCAGTTGGGACCATTCCGATTTTGCAAGCATTGACTCAAGATGTCATATGCTTCAACACACATTGAATTAGAATGCAGATTAATTTTCCATGGTGATGGATAAATGTGTAAGTCTTGAGGATCATTTCAAGATTTTTTTCATTAATTATGATGTTCACAAGAGATCCGGCAAGAATATGACCACTATTCTGAAGAAAAATATAGAAGATATGATGATTCATGATGAGTTTCAAGAAAGTTTCAAGGATGATTTTGACAACAAAGATAGTAAGATCAAGGATATCACAAGATGTTTTGAAAAAAAAAAGATGACTCTTGATCAAAATTCTCGGATTCAAGAGGTGAAGGATTTGAATGGGAAACTATATTCAGTAGCTCAAAGATGGAAAATGGAAAGAGATCATCAGATTGAAATAAATGAAAATATAATCAAGCAGAAAGACATGTTGAAGGCTCAAGCATAGGCTCTCAAGTCTCAACTTGATTTAATAAAATCTTTAGAGAAGAATGGTGAGGATCATGATCAGATTCTCAAGTGACCAGAGGAAGACCACATGGAGCTTATGAAGCTCAAATCAATTGGGATGAATTTTATGCCCAACGAAAAGGAAGTATGATTGACCAAATCTGATATTTTGTTGAATTTTCCTTGTTGTAAATTTTTTTCCAATCCTAATGAAATTTGGGTTGCTTGTTTTTTTGGATGCTTTGTACTAATATTTCAGGTACCTTATTATCTTTTACATTACCTATATTTATTTTTGAAAATCACAAAGGGGGAGAAAGGGAAAATAATTCCAAGTAAAGAAGAAATTTCCCGATGTAAGGGGGAGTGTTCATCTAAGGGGGAGTTCTCATTACAATGATTTTTTATTCAAGACAATGAAAAATATCATTCTGGAAATCTTTAATGTGATCTTTAGTGTTCTAAAGCCTAAGGGGTATTTAGTCGTATTCATCCTTTCCCATGTGTGTTAAGGGAGATATGTTTTATTTTATATGTCCTTATATTAATTATCGTAAGGATGTATGTTTTTTTCCAAAAAGGGGGATATTTTTGAGTCAATAAGAATTCCTTATGACTTTTCCATTCATTCATGATTGGGGAGATTGTCGAATAAAAAAGGATTCCTTATGACATTACCATTTCTTCATTTTATGAAAATTACAAACTCCTTATATTATGGAAAATTTTATTTACCCTATCTTTTACTATCACAAGGAAAATTTTTCTTCTCAAAGGAAATTTATCCTTACCATATTTTTCATTGTTCTGTTTGTCTAAGTATCAAAATCGGTTTCCTATTGAAAACCACGAAATCATATATATAATTAGATATACATCATTCTGTTTTCAGGATCCAAATTCTGGTTCCGAACTCTCTAAATTCAGACTCTAAAATCTCCTGAGTTTTGACTCTAAGTTCTCTGAATTTAGACTCCAAACTTTTTGAGTTCTGACTCTGAGTTCTATGAATTCAGACTCCATACTTTTCTGAGTTCTAACTCCGAGTATTCTGAATTCAGACACCTAAATTTTCTGAGTTCTAGCTCCGTGTTCTCTGAATTCAGACTCTAAACATTGTATGTTCTGACTCCGAACTCTCATGAATTCAGACTGCGAATTATAGTGAATTCATGACTCCAAATTTCATTGAAATTCAGACTCTGGAATTCTATAGAATTCTAACTCCATATTCCTCTTATAAAAAGAATATGAATATTCTTGTATTATAGACTGTGATTTTTTTTGGTTAGACTCCGAAATATTTTTCCTTATATTCCAAATAATTGAATTTTCTTAATTAACAATATTTTTTATTACTCATGTTTTGGATATAAAAATATGTCATGCATTCAGTTACTAACTAATCATTTTTTGAGTGACACGTGTACATGTATCTCCGAAATTCAAGGAAAAATATGACCATTGGTGGAGGGAGCTGACTATTGAATCTGTGCCTATAAATAGGAGCTCTTTTGAATGATCTCATAACAATATCAATAATTTGATCAATATATATCTTACATGCAATTGAAGTGATTTATAGAGAGAGATATGCTCTTAAAATCTCTCAGGCTTCATGCACAAAGTTTGAACAGCTTGTTCAAACATTTTTTTTGTGCGGAATTGCTTTTTGAAGAGGTTTGATTTCTTTAATATCAGAGACATCAGGTTGTGAAGTCAAAGGTGCCTATTTCCTTACAAATAGTGTTCTTGCGAGGATAGCAAGACAGATACCAATATTTGGATTGAGGGCTTACATGGGTTTGGGTAAGACATACTTTATTGAAAGTATAAATCAAGGTACCCTTATCCAAGGTTTTTTGATACCCTTCACTTTGGGTTAAAAGATTTACTTCTTGCTACTAGTAGTGTTTCAATATCTGTTTTCCGTTGAAATTTTGGTTGTTGGGGAATGTATAACTATCTTATACTTTCTTATACTTGTACTCTGATTAAAAAGGATTATATACGCTTTAAGGTAGAATCTTTGCTGTTTATTAGAACTTAGAGGTGTTTTGAATTTTTTTATATAAAATTTCCTTAAGGAATTTTTAAATTACATAATTCACCTCCCCCCCTGCTTGTATAGTGTGTATCTACACAATAGTTTGATACTACAATCAGTATCATATCTATCTTAAAATCGATCAAAGAATATTCATAAAATAAAATGAAAAGGAAATTGGTTATATAATCATATATTATAGGATAACCAAATAGTATATCATATTGGTTTATATGAATGAAGTTTAAAATGATTATTTCAGGTTAATAGATTCTAAATATGAAAGGAATAAGAAAAATTACATCCTTGTGAAGTGAGGACATGAGAATGAGTTGTCATGACAGTTTGGAAATATACCTCTCATATAGGGTTTTAAGGAAAATGTTAAAGTATCATTAAAGAGGGTATGAGAATAAGAATTTCCATAAATATAAGAAAAAATAAAATAAATTCCCTAATAAAAGGGTAAATTTTATGAACCATGGATGGTTAAAAAACTTTAGGGAGAAGTATTGAAATTGGGTAAGAAATATAGATATTCTATTCAATCGAGTTTCATAATTAATGAAATTGATAAGGAACCCTTAAAAATATAGAACAAACACAAAATGTCCTAGTAACTATATATACACATGATATGCACATCTATACAAAATATTAAATAAATACATCATACTAATAGTGTTATGAAGTGAGTTTTTGAGGAAAATGGAATTACAAAAAATTATATCGGGTGGTTTATATGTTCCCTTAACTAGTGTTCATATTCATTTTTCACTTTCAGTTACCCTCCCCAATAGTCAAATTAGATTTTTAAAATACATGTTTGACAACGAAATTCTAATATTATTTAATTACCAATCATTTATATTAATTTTTATTAATTTAATAGAGATATATTTTCTTTTTCCACTACCCCAAGGTCATTCATGCCATGTTTACAAGGTCATTTTAATTTTTAGGTAATTATGAAATTTATTATAGAATGGTTCCATTACTTCATAAGTGTAATGGTATGAAGATAATGTTTTTATGAATTTTAAAAAATTCCCATTATCCAGTAGTACTCAGGAATAGGTATGATTTATTAATAATGGCTGTTATTGGTGTACACTTAGTCTATTTCGGTGGGCCTTTCGACCATAAAGAACACATTGGGTTTTCATTAAAATTTAGGATATATATCTATGAAAAAATGTGATTGAGAATATAATATATTAATTATGATTATTTTAAACCTGAATAAGTGTCACCCTTTGACCAGGAAAATTATTTTATTTTATTCCATTCTTGATCTAGATCCTTGGTATGAGGATCAGTTTGAGACCAGGTTTAACATTTTATGTTTATGGACATTTTAGGTGGATTTTTGGCATACACATAGTTCAGTAAACATTGTGGCCAAAACCAGTTAAGAATTTGGAATGTAATTGATTTTAAACAGATGTTGCCACACTGTTTTTGCATAGTAGGTCAAACTTTCTGGGATGGCCATGTGGTCGTTCTCCTCTTCACCAATAACTACCACATGGTTGGCACCCAATTTGGAAAACTGTGTGAGGTAGCCAAAATTTTAAACTCTTTAAATCCCATACTCTCTCCCCACTTTTTAGATCTATTTGTTGTTTCCTCCCCTTTCCCATTTTGTTGCATGAAGGTCCCCATATCCCTCCTTTATTGGTTCTTCTCCCTCTATTGGTGGTTGTCCATGATTCTAATGTACGATTCTTTTGATTTTTACTCATTTCCCACCTCCTTTTCTCTTTACCCTCTTGATTTCATGGTTTTTATTGGTGGAGAATCCATTTTTATGAATCCTAGATATTAAGGATGATGTGTAGTTAGATTTTATTCATGATTAGGTCATGTCAATTGATCTTCAAGGTGTTTTAATCAATCTCTAATAGTTTTTTCGCATCCTCACTCCTTTGAGGTAGGTGTATACTTATTTTTACTTTTCGATGAATTATATAAATTATTTGGTGCAATATAAAATTTAGAAATATGTTTCCTATACTTGTGATTTATTTGGATAATTTATTATTATATTTTCATGTTGGTAAAATTTGGTAAGAATTTTATTTGAAGAGTTTATTTCATTATACTTGTAAATATGTTCACATAACGTGCCCAATGAAATAAAAATTGTATTTAAAGGGGTTATCTTAAATATAACTATATGTATATGCATGTATGGTGTTTTATATTATTAAATTTATAATTTAAAAATATAATTGGGTGTTTTTAATTGTGTTTTATTTTATTTATGTTCTAGTCTCTTGGTTTATTGTGAAATTGGATGTTGTAAGTTATAAATGGTGAATTAATGAAATGTGGTTTAAGTGGGGGTTGTTGTGAATGGTGTATTTCATCTAAAATGCTCCTTGTATTCTTATTTTGTTTTGAATGGATGTTCCATTGGATTTGGGTATATCCACATATATGCATGTGGTGCACATATGAATGGACCCATAAAGAATAATATCTTTGAAAAAATGTGATCATCATAAGAACATGAAATTCATATATTATTTCCCTTCATTTCCCCTCAATACTATCCTTTATTAATGACTCTTTTAAGCCCTTAGTGGTTCTCTAAATGTTCCATGGTCTCAATGTGAATGGAAAATGGTTTTAAAAAGGCACATAAAGTTATGGCCTGTTTGAGAATTTGTGGTGTGTCTCAATTTATAAAATTTTTAACGACCCATATGGAATTGCAATGTTGAAAGTGTTGTTCCATGTTTTTTTGGAAATGGTTTACAATTTTTTTTTAAATCCATTTGGATTGATAGTTTTGAAAGACTGATTAGAACAATTTGATGTCTTAGAAATGAATTGTGTTTTTGTAATTCAAAATGCATGTTTGGTATCATTTAATGTTTTGAGAAATGTTTTATAAGACCTTGTTATGTGATGAATCAATTGGAATATATGAAATATTTTTGTATGATGGGCATCCCTATAGAGGACTTCCCTTTATCAGTTATCATATAGGTGATGATAGTGTTTAGGGTAGGATAGTGGTGTGAAGGATTGTAAGGTGAGTCATACATATTAGGGACTCCTACATAAATAGTATACTATTAACATGGGTTTCTTATTCATATTTTAGATGGTTTAGTGATTTTTTATTATCAATATTGATTTTATGGTCTGGTACTCCCATGAATGTATAGGGATTGGTGGGATGTTCTATAATATTGGTATGTTTAGGTTGATCAGTTGGTTATAGACTATAGTGGTGCACCATATGTTGGAAGGTGAGTATAATTCGAGTACATCTAGGGATCTCTCTTGGTATGTTTAGGAAACACCCATGGGTTACTATATATATATTTTTGGTATAATATGATGCACTTGGCTTCCCATTTTCTCTACTTTTTTTTTTAGCATAGCATGGTATCATTTCTTAAGTTTTTCATTTGGGTTAGGGTTATAAAATATTAATCTATTCTAAAAATAGTGTTATGGAGTTTTTTATTCTAAAAAGGTAAAGTGGTGTTTGTTTATTTGAAATGGGAAAAATCTATTTTTGTACTTTTTTTTCAAACTAGATTTTTTAGACTATTTTCAGAAATTGAATTTTATATCTTCTTTAGTGGTTTCTTATTAAGCCGCCAAGCTCATAACCATCTTAAACTATTCAATTTCAGAAGAATTGATCAATTTTGTAGGTTCAGGTTCCTAATTCATGTGCTCTTTGTTAGAGTTGGTTTTTCTCATTGTTAGATTATACATATAGTTCAAATAGTGATGGTGCTTGTTGCATTTTGGTTTTGTTTTGTTTTAGTCTTATCTTTATTAAATTGTATTTTTATCCAGATAATTTTTTTGTATTTGTTTATGATCATTATATGGAGTTTTTTATTTTTATTTTTATGTTTATTTTATTTAAACCTTGTTCACTGGAAAAAATCATTCCCTCAGTGATTACATTGATAGCCAACACTAGCTTTCAGCCTGTGGGGATTAGGAATTCCCTTTGGGACATGTCTCATACTTTTTCAGATGTCGGGATGAATAGAATATTGGCATGGTGGGTGAAAAAATGTTATCATAAGAGTTTCTTGTTATATTGGGTGTCATATATAACGGATATTAGGATTTTTAGGACACAATATGTAGGTACGAGAAGATCGTCTCAAACAGTTCCTCATTAGATCCTTGTGTTTCTAAAGACAATTCATGTTTTGCATATATATTTTTTGTTTTCAATATTATTTTGGGTGAGAATTGGTAATGAAGGAGAGCTTGTGTTATGTCGTGATCCTACATAGAGTAGTGGACCATTTAGAATACGAGTACACATTTGGAGTTTCTAATAATTATTGATTCCTACAAGGGGTATGGACAACTAACCATGTCACCAATTTATATATAGACAGTACATCCTCATTCCAATAGTTGGTTGAGTTGTCTTCTATTTTTTTGGTTACTGTCAGTGATATTTTAAAATGAAAACAATTTTTGTAAAAAATAAGTTATTTCAACTGGTTCTGAATAAGAAAAATTGGTTTTCAAAAAAGGATATTTGGATTGAAAAATTAGTGAATTATTAGGTTTTGATAACGAAATTATAAGCATGACCCTTCGTATTATTTATGAGAATTCACATGTTTTTGGGAATTTATGGAATGTGAATGTTGGAACTAGAATACCGATGAGATAAGTATAAGAGGATGAACACATATGTCATGGTTCATAGGATACCATGGGTGAGTATTTGAAATAAGTGGTTTGAAATTATTGTTAAAAAAGGGTTTTAATGGACAATTGCTATGAAAATTGGTTTTATTTTATGGAGTTGATCTTTTTTTGGGAAAAGTGACTTTTTGTATTAGAAAGTTTCCATGATGATGGATGTTATGATATTGAAATGAAATGGTGAATTTGAGAAGGAAATTTTTGGTTGTGATTATATTTGTTTGGCATGTTAGCATATCATTTTGGCTTGATATGTTCTTCTGGATTGTGTTTTCATTTTATATTGATTTTGGTTTTGTGTTTCTCATATTGAACAAAATACGCGACCCAGAGGGGTACCAAAAATTTGTAATGAATCATGCCCAGTTTCTGGATATTCTTTAATTTTTTATATATATAGTTGTGATTGTGGTCTATTAGAGATAGTGTTGTGGATTGAAGATGCCTAGAGTGTCTTCAAATCATTGGGGACACCTGAAGCTATTATATTTTGTATTTTTCTCAGCTTGTATGAGGTTATATTTTTTGATGAATGAGATATTTTTTCTTTACCATCCGTGATATTTTTTGATGAAGTTGGATGTTTAATGTCTATATTTTTCTAATGGGATATATCGGATGAGGTGAAGAAGAATAAGAGGTAAGATCCCATGAGTATTCTGAAAGGCCGTCAGATGATGAGGCCTATGTGGACCGCTTCAAAGAGATGGTTTCCATTCCTCTAGAGGTGGTTTCAATGAATCTTCTAATGGCTTATCTTCTCATTAGTGTTATTTTCCCAGAGATCATGGATAAATATTACTCATCATATGATCATTATCTTGAGAAGATATTGGATGAAGCATTCTTAGTTGTGTTAGTTTATGGAGTGCATGTTGAAAATATGGTATCTATTACCACTCATAATGTTTCCCCATATGGAAAGTGTTGTGTGCTGGAGGATGATGTTCTTGAAAAGCATATTCAATTGGTTCGAAATTCCATTTTTTTTACATTTCGGTTCTACGAAATTACTCCAAAAGTTTCCTATATTCAAAGTCATATTATAATAATCCTTGAGAAACATATGATTATTACAGCTGGATGGATCATAAGGAATATTTTTTTGTGGAGCATCACCTGAAGAAGAGATTATAATTGGAGGATTTCTACATATTACTATGAATCATGGTATGATTGAGTAATTAGATATCTAACCATATGCCTTGGTGTGATGCTTGTGCACAGTCAGTAATTTCTAGGGGAGTGTGGAAGACCTTCGCCCATTTTATCTCCCGAGTAGATGTTGAGGCATTTAGAGTTTCCTTGTTGTTTTTTTCTAATTTAAGTTCAAACATTCATTATGAAAGGGTAATTAACATGTTCTTTTGGGAATCACATGGTTCTCTATATCTGAATGTGAATCATTAAATGGATATCCTTTTGTAAATTAGTTTCTTTACTTCTATAAAAAAATTTTAGAGATATTCATGCTTCTGAAAAATCGATGTTTTTAGTTTTTTTGGTATAGTTGTTTCTTCAAGTTCTATCCTGGGTTATCCACTAGTTTTGGATTTTTTTGGTTGGTATGGAATTTTCATAGAGAATAAAGTATTTTGTATCTAGTGTAGGGAATTTTGATTCGTTATTGTTTGGAGATCCATTTTTCTTATATTACATGGCATGAGGTATAGTTGTTGGAGTTCCTGTTTGTGTGTAATTTTCTATGGGGTTTAAATGTTGATTATGTTAGTTGTGTTATTGTGGTAAGGAGAAACCTATCAAGTGTTACCATTGTTCATTTCACTATGTTTCCCTAATAAGCAGTTCGAGTGTGACCTATGGAAAAAATTTTCACCATGAGGTTCATTGTATATTTGGATTTTTATCAATCATTGAATCAATTTTTTCTTACATTCATTAGGGTGAATTTCTTGGGGATGAAATTTATTGTAGTTGGAATAATTATAACACAGAGAATGTGAAAATCCACTTATTTTATTATTTTATTGATCGTGATCTAAGGGTTGAGATTTGGGTTGATTCTATGTTTACTTTTTTATTTTTTGGATGTTTTGGGTGGCTTTTTGGCCTACACACATTTGGGCGCACGGTTTGGGAAACTGTGGGGCCCAACCCATGTAACCATGCAAAGGGTATATGATTTGGGAAAGATGATAACACATAGTTTGTGCATAGTAGGTTAAACCATTAGAAATGGTTGTGATGTTGATATCCTCCTAGACAGTATCTACTACATGGTTAGCACATGATTTGGTAAATAGTGAGGCTAAACCATAAAGATGCCTAGATTTTTAAAATATTTTAATCCATAATTATATCTCCCATCCTTTGAGACCCTTTTTGGGGTTTAGTGCCCATTTCTTATCTTTATAACATAAAGGGATCCCCTATCCCTCATCTCTTTCCCTTCACCCTATATTGATACTCACCCAAACAACCAAGATAAGAATCCTTGTATTTCTTGTTCTTTACCTCCCCCTTTCTCTTAACATTATTGATTTCATGGTTTATCTGGATGGAGTTACCTTTTTATATTCACTAAATGTTATGGTTGATTTGTAGTCCTATTTTAATTATGTTTTGGGTTTGTGTATTGATTTTTGGGGATTTTTCATCATTTTAAATGTGTTTCATTACAACCGCAATACTTTGAGGCAGGTGTCAACCCAATTTTCACTTTTAATGAAATCCATTGATGGTTGAGAGATTTAAAAAAATATAAATATTTTTCACATTATTATTATGTTTTTTTATTTAATATGATTCTTTAATGAATTTTAAATTTGGTAAAAATGGTATTTGAAGAGATTCATTCATTTTTCTTATAAATATGTGCACATAATGTGATCGATTAAACGTTAATTGGTTTTTAATGGGATTTTATTCAACATAACTATAGGTATATACTATTAAAGTGTTTGATAAAATTCTATTTTTCTTATAAGAATAATTTTTTTTAATAGAAATTTATTCTTGATATGTTATAATGGATTGGATTATTATGAAATTGGATATTTTATGTTATAATGTGTGACTTAATGGCACGAGGTCTATTGGTGATTTGTTTTCAATGGTGTATTTTTTCCAAAATTGTCCTTTAATTCTCTTTTTGTTTTCAATGAAAGTGAAATTGTATGTCAAAACATTCACATGTGCACGGGGTATACATATGGATGGGAACACATAGGATAATGGATTTAGAAAAAATTTCTTGAATTAAGAACTAAGTATTAAATCATTATTTCTTAAAAAATATCCATTGTAAATAATTATTTTACGCTCATCTTTGTTATATAAATGTTCCTTAGTTTCAAAATTAATATAAAATGGTTTTTAAAATGCACTTGAGGTTATGTCACATTTGGCACTATGTGGTGTGGCTAGATTTTTAAAATGTTTAACAAACAATCTATGCTTTAAAACATGATAGTGGTGCTCCATGTTATTTTGGAAATGGTCTGGAGAATTTTTGGGATCTATTGGGATTGATATTATTGAAGGCCAAGTTGGAACTGTATGTTTTTTTGGAAAGTAAATTTGGTTTTTTGAGTGAAAATTCATTGTTGACATCATTTAATATTGTTTAGAAATGTTTCATAAAAGCACATGATATGAAGGCCTGATTGGAACTTCTGAATTAATAGTTATATGAAATCACCTGTATAGTGTATTTCCTTATATGGGTTATCGTATAGGCCGTGTTAGTGTCTGGTATAGTAAAGTGTGGTGATAGTAGGTTTTTTGAGTCTCTCATGGATGGCCTCCTTCTGACACTATAAACTATTACCATGGATTTCCTAGGAGTAATTCAGTGGGTCAGGTGATGGTTTTCTATCAACCTGGATTATATGGGTTTGTACCCCCATGACATTATATGGTTTAGTATGATGTTCCACTAGATTGTTTAGTTTAGGGAGGCCTCATTGGTTATAGAATATGGATCTACAATATATTCTCGTAGGTGAGTTTGATTTGAGTATGTAGAGGGATCACTCTAAGGATATTTAAGAAATACCCATGGTTTACTATCTATATTTTTCTGTTACACTCTACAACATGTTTCTTCCTATTTAATATTCTTTTTTATTTTTCATCATAGCTTGGTATTATTTTATTCATTTTTGGATTAGTTTTTGTTTATAAAATGGAAACCCATTTTAAAAAAAGTGATGTTGATTTTTTGGTTTGAAGACCGGAAAGAAGTGTTTGATTATTTAAAATGAGAAAATCATATTTTTATAATTGTATTTAAAATTTATGTTTATGGACTATTTTCTGGAATGAAATTGTATGGATTCATTATTGGTTTCCTACTAAGCTATCAAGCTCATGCAATAACTGTACAATTCAGGGTCATAAAACTAGGCAATTTAGTAGGTTCAGGTTCATCGTTTATTTTCTCACTTTTGGAGTAGGTTGGTCCTATATTTGGAGTGACCTAGAGGTCATATAGAGATGGTTCTGGTAGGATCTGGTCCTGTTTTGTTTTTGTTTGAGCTTTACTCAGTCGTACTTTTATCTAAACCCATTTTGGTATATATTTATGATTAGTAGTGGGATATGATTTCTTGTTCTATTATTTGATTATGGTTCATTGAGATAAATCTTCCTTTCATTAATTACATTGATGTCCGTAACTTGTTTCCTGCCTATGGGGATCAGAAACGCACTTCAGGATGTGTTTCAAACTGATTCAAAAGTCTACTTTGATTGAATCCCAACCAGGTTCATGAATATAAGTGAATATAAACCATCCATGAAGGATATATAGAAAATTAAGTATTTTCTTTATAATGATGTCAAATAAACCATATTTTGAACAATGTTTTCCTTTTAGAATGAAAATAAATGAAGTTAGATAAAGGATATTAGATTAATAAAATAACCTTCTTGTATATTTATGACATTTTAGTTATTATTTCAAGTTCAGAAAAGAATTTTTTGGAGGATAATTTGGAGTAAAAATTAAAAATATTGATTGAGTGTATTACCGTCTGTTTTTGATATCTCCTATTAGTCTTCCACTTAATGAATGTTGGGATTGGTATTTTTAGGACATAAATTCTTCTAGGTATTTAGGGGGGAGATTTTGAGAGAGTTGGGAATAGTTTTGGGATTCTCCAATGATTATATGGGGCGGGGAGAATGGTTGGTATTTATAGGAGGTCGAGAGAGGGATTTTTGAAAATGGTATTCATTAGTATACATTTTTTGGATCTAGAATACCATAATGATGAATTATATTCCTGTATATGTAACGAATTCGATTTTATGGATTTTTTACAAATTATTATAAAACATTCCAAGACTAGGAGCTAAGAAGATGTACGATTCCATAGACTAGGGTTCATAGAATGTTAGTTTGAAAAATGATAAAAATTTAATAGCACACGTGCAAGAGATTTATAAAAAAGTGAAATAACTATTAAATAAGAACCCTAAACAAAAATATGAAGGGAATATTGAAATCATAGTAGTGACATTACCCTAGGTGAGACCTAAAATTGGTCTGCGTGGGTCATCTATTGAAAATGTCACCAGAAACGTAACTATAAAAACATAATTATATAAAATATATTTTATATTTAAATCATAATAACTCATAAATGGTAACTCATATTAGAAATCCGACACCACCATTGAGTTCGTAAGGGTTTTTTTTCTTATCTAAGGCATATCCTCGACTGGTGCAGGTGAAGGGAGGAAGTTATTTTTTTTGGATGAAAGCGTCATTAAAATAATTAATAAAAAATTTATTAAAAAATTTTATATTGGATGTTACTTGTTGATTATTTAAAGATTTTCATTTTAATAATTAATATCAAAGGAATTTAGTTTTAACCACATAACCATGGAATTTCCTTGATATAAAGAGAATTAAGATCTCTCCTGATGAAGAACACTGGTGGATCGAGGATCGAAGACGACTTGGAATACCATTCTTCATCGATGACTAATCCAAACTGAAGCTAGGTTGTCGATCTCTTCATTATTTGTTTTCCCATTCATAGAATAAAATAATGAATATAGAAAATCCAATGAATATGTTAATATGAGGTTCTATCATGCTAGGGAGGCGGTTAATTATTATGGGATTAATGGGAATTGATCATAGTGATTATTCTAATATTGGTTTCTTTGTGATCCAAAAAACATGAATGGATCAAGAAAAAACGTACAAGGTCATGATCTATTCTATGGGTGTTCATGTGTTTTATCTCTCCTATAAATCGATCAAGTTCTTCATATATTCTTCTTCCTTTGAATACCTATGTGAAAAATCGATCATTGCACCCATGATCAATGGAACAACAACCTGATACCAAAGTAAATGATATGTGATGGAATTTTAGAGGTGCGATAGGAGCACAACTAGTAGGCGATGACTAATAGAAGAGGGCATGATGAATAGCATGCTGCCAATAGGGTGGTTGACAGAGAGTACAATGTATGACCCAGTGGTAGGATGCGTTTTGGTGGGGAACATAGTCACAGTCTAGTGGGACCACATTAGAGGAGGAGCCTACGCTGGAGTAGGCCATGGATGGTAGATGAGAGATGCGACAGGAGGCCGTGGCGGTGGTTGTGGTGGGATGTGGCTCGAAGGATGAGTCAGAGGAGGTCCCCATAAAATAATTCACTTCCTTTTTCTTTTGGTAGAATTAACATCGGGATAAAAACTTTACAGCTGATCTGATCATACCAAAAAAATTGAACTAAATCTTAGTGGAATAATACATCTTAACAAAATTATAATTCACTTCCAATGTTAAACCATTGAACTCCCTAATGACCCTTTCACACGTCATTGAAAGAATGAAGAGCCTCCCCTAAAACAGCACCTGATACTGAATATCCCGCAACCATACCTCAAGAGAATCACTGTAATAATGAAATATTACTAAACCTAGACCTAAGAACCCTAAAATGTGACTCCTATAACTACTAAAAACAATGAATATACCTTCCCTAGAAACATACATCCTCAATATCCATGTTCTCCTATATTAGTTTGCATCACTTCAAGCCCCTCCATTACACTCCAAACATATCTGGACTAGTAAAATGAATCTCCACAAGACATAATAATTAGTGTTCTATCCACAACATTCTATTTATACATCATATATTGGATATCAATGTTTAAAACGTTTGTAATCTATGATGAATACAAGGATTTCATTGATGCTCAAGAACATAGGTAGTGTAGTTATTCTCATGAGGAAAAAACTAATGAGAACAATAAAGGATAATTTATCTTTGTTTCATTATAATTAAACCCATTATAATTTGTTAAATGTTACAGTAAGACAAAAAAACAACTCCCTCATAAATTTTTTTTGAGAACAAGAGCACTGATAGACTTCCACATTAGACAATAAAATGTTTCCTTACATTGGACATTCTCCCCAAAGGCATGATCCTTCACCATCATGTTTGTCAGGGGAGTCATGATCTACAAAAAATCAAGAAAATTCTCCCATTACAGGATTTAATAACTAGAAAATTCGAAATCTCCACAATGTTCATAAGGGATTACTTTGAAACAACTACATAAATCTTTGATGAATCCAAGAAAAGGAAACTATGAAATAAAATATGTTTTATGAAATATAACTCATAGGTCCAGAACATACACTTCAACAAGTTCTTAAATATATGATGTTTCTTAAGAACCTCTAGAAGAGGTAAAAAAATCCTCTATGGGATCCTCAATCCACCCATAATATAGAGGATTACATTAATGAACATCATCATGAATTAATCAAAGAACTCAAGGAACACAGTGTTAATCAATCACATGAACATGACTAGTGCATTCATAATACTTAAGTGAATCACCATGAGCTCATAATTCTCATAATGACATATGAAGATAGTATTTAGAATATCCTCATCCTTAACCCTCATATGATGATATCTTGATTATAGATCAATGATAGAGTGTCTGATATACCCCTAGTAGATTGAAAATATCATCAATCTATATAATAAGAAAATATATCTTTTTATTAAGATTATTAAAGCCATGATAATCGATGAACAATCACAGATTAAAATTTTCCTTCACCAAAAAATAGATCAGAGCACCCAAATGTCAGACACTAAGTTGGAAAAAATCACACTAAAAATGATTGTAAATATAAATCCATAAAAATTGAAACTCAAAAGGAACCATCCTATATTGAGACATATATATCAATGAGACACCTAATTGAAATCCTTTTCTTGAACATGATCTCACATCAAGGGGGTATCACCACAACCTCTCTTCAAGAAAGAAATCCATCTGATCTTCAGCAACCCTATATAAAACCACAAGCTAAACATATTCTTAAATCAATAAATATTTATCCATCATAAGTGACAAGGAATAAATATTATTTTAATACAACCTTGGTCCCACTCACCAATGAACAAAACACACTCGCTATTAGCATCATAAAATATAACACACCTTTTTAATTAATCCATGACAGTGAAAACTAAATACAACCAGTACATGATGGGGATGATGTCATATGGATGGATATATATTCATTAAGAATCTATTAAGGTTAAATTTTTCCCCAATATTAGATCAAAATATCTAAAAATATCATATAGGCTAGTTCATCCTCCATCTAGCATAATCAACACCAAGAGAGCATGAATTTTCTCTTGCATACATACCAATTCTTTAAATGTTAAGGGGGAAATGAATGTGTGTGTAGCTATTGAGTGAAACAACATATAATCCTAGGTAGAATATAAAAATATAATACCCTGCATGATGTTTATACCTCTATGAATTGGTAACTATAAGGATTGAATATTATTTTGTCTGACTATATGGAATATTTGACCATGATTTTAATCATCGGTATGACTGGACAATACTCTATATCCTTGAATACCAGGGGCATTCTAGGGATATAATCTACTTTCCTTTACCTCCCTTTATTTATCAAAATATGGTGTTTCATGTTTCTAATGTCTTATCGGAAGATACTACCTCAAAAAACTAACCAAAAGTGGGTATATATCTCCACAATATCATCTAAGGAAGGTAAAACACTCTATATTTTTATGGAATAAGAATCTAAATGAAAACAAAACTCATTGGACCCCTATAAGGGGTCCAAGAATATAACACCCCGAGATTTTATGAAAAATATTCTTTTAAATTGATTGATATACCTTGTTGTATGCCATACCAAAATTAGCTTGTGTTAAAAACAACACCGTATTAGCTTGTATTGTATGCAAACACAATTTTTGGCTTGTGTTGCGCGCAAAAGAAACCTTCCTCAATAGCGTGTGTTGTACACAATACTGAGTTTCAATAAACAATGATATATTGTCACAATTTTATTATGAACTAGCCATTATGAATAGTAGTAAATAAAATTTAAATTTTATGAAATTATAATCCATCTTACACATTTTATTGAACATGGTATGAGAACAAAATAAATTTTTCGGGTAAAATAAGTATTTTTAAAAAAATGCATTGTTGACACCTTTTGATGGAGCACCCACATTAAATCTTGTTTTGACATGTTTATAAGATCAATTTGACAAAAAAATTATTATTTTGAATCAGGATATAAAAACTTACATTGGATAAATGTTTTATATTTTTCTGATAAGTTTCTTATTTTGATGAATAGTAAAAATACGCTAAAATTTAATTAAAAACAATTTTTTTCATTGTAATAATTTATATGGATAAATTATATTATTGAGTGATTTTAAATTATAAATAAAATATATTTTTACCAATTAACATAATTTATGTCATTAGCATTTATTTTACATTGAATTCATAGGTAAAATCATTTTAATCTTTTGCAATGTTTTAACTTTTAAAACTCAATTCTAAACAACGAGATTAATTTTAAATTAATTTCTACAACTTAATTGATTTGAATTTGGAAAAATGGATTCTATATTTAGAATAATTAGGTCCAATTTATGTTAATAAGATACTTTTTATTTTTATGCATTATGAATAGTAACCAAGGGAAATTTTATTTACCATAATTGAAGGTTAATCAGGTAATTAAAGGGAAATATAATATTATAAAATTACCCTATAACTTGTCTTAATATAATTGGATGATTTTATTTTTCCCTAAATCATACTTGGGTAGAAATTGAATCAAATAGAACCCACTTGTATTTGATTAAGACCTTTTATTTATTTTATTTAATGAAAAGTGAAACATGTCTTACTCAAACTTTAATAATTAGTTATTTTTAATATATGGTTATAAGGAATATAAATTATATTATAAATACTCATTTGAAATAAAAAAATTTTATCTTTATCATGGTAATTTATTTATAATTTTTACGCCATAATTAATTATTTTAATATCTTATACATTAATGACGTTGAAATTATTTATTTATTGTGAAATCAATAATATAGTTTTTATTAAAATAATAATACCCATAAAAATGACCAGAAATAGGACCAAAATATATTGGTTGAGTATATATATAACCTAATAATCCAAGGTTATATTTGTGGACCATGTGGAGCCTTATAAAAAATATTAGTACATCTATATTATATTATTTTAAATGAGGTCATTAATGTCACCTTCATAATTTAATAAATATATGAATTTAAATGTTATTATTTTAAGATGATAAATTAGATTAAAAATATTATAATGACATTTATGGTACTTATCCTCATCATAGTATTTTATTTTTAATTTTTATGCAACTAAATGTGTATTAAATTTTTATACAAAAATGATATAGTAATTGTTTTATTAAGAGAAATATCAAATAAATGTTGTTATAAATATTAAAATAAATATAATATGAACTAATTAATGTCCTCCACAAATTTTATAGATGAATATGACTTTTTATAAATCTATTAAAATTTTTGGTTCGAATTTATACTCTATTTGGATATTATTTAAATTCAAATAAATTAATAGTTTCAAAATTAACACTATTGTTATTTTATAAAAATAACATCTTATTAAATTGTTTAAAAATATCAAAAATATTTAAAAAGTAAAAAATTAAAATTTATATGATAAAAAATTTCATATAGTATAGAATTATGGACAATTCACAACACATAAGTAATTATTTATAATAATTTAAAATTTAGAATATTATTAAAACGAATAAAATTAAATAGATTATATAAGGATAAATCAAGTTGATAAGGTTTAAAATAAATTAAACAAATGTCTAAATCTTATTTATTAATTATATTACAACCCAATATCATCTAATATTCGGATTTGAGTAATATTTGGTGGTTTTTATGTGGGTTTTGAGATTATTATAAATTAATATTTTAGAGATTTAAAAAAGTGCCCCTTTCGTCTCTTATAAAAGGGCACCTCCTCCCTCTCCGTCTAACACAAGTTTGAGACATAAAGCTCTGATAAACCTTGAGATGTTTTCTTCTCCCCTTCCCTATAAACATACAAGAGGTCATGATATTCTAAAAAGACCAACTTTAGTGCCTTAAGAGGAGGTTTAGAAGAGGCACGTCGAAGAACATGTAATCTTTTCTAACAATTCTTTCAAGTTTCTTTATTCTTATACTTCCTCTTATTTAGTTGTTTCATTATAAAGTAGTAACATATGTATATATAATATACACATATGTTATTATAAATATGAAACAACTCTATTTCACCTTCTACCCATCCTACGGAAAACGGAATCTCCACGCGTGCGTATGTACGGAATATTGCCTCCACGTCAGGGTTTAATCTGCTTTTCCACCACCACCTCACATGGATGGGTATAATGATGTAAATAATAACAATATATGTTTATTATAACATAATACTGATTACTGAGATATTATATCATTTACTCCAATTCCATTCAATAGTTATGGGAATGATATTATCGCTCGTGCGCACGTACGAATTACCGTCTCCACGACGCGATGAGATTCATTATCCATGTTAACCATTCAAGAATGATTATAAAGTACATATAATGAATAATAATGATATATATGACATAAAAATTCTAATGTATATATATATATCATCTACTTACTTCAATTCAAGTCAATAAGGAAAGGAAAATAGCGTTCTTGCGTACGTACGACCAACCCTCTCCAGGAATGGTGTGTTTCATTTCATTTATCTATATATTATATATATATATATATATAAAATATATATGATATATAAATCATGTTTTAGAATATATATTTATGTAAATCATGATATAAGAAATAATAATAGCAATAACAACAATTCTAACCATGTACGATAAATGAAATGATTTTACCCAAAAAACTGCTTTAACATGAAATTGACAAAAGAACAGGTAATATAAAGTCATAAGTTAATCATATATGATATCATAAATATTATTATGGGTATTTTAGAAGTTAATAATATGTTTAAACCCAATATACTGGTGTTTCAGACATGTACGAATGAAATTGGACCTAAGGTAAGGGATAATTTTACAATATCATTTTTATCTGAGATTGTTAATTCTTAAGTATTTACTAGTGTTATATTTACCAGCCATTTCCATGTTTTAGAGAACTTTTTTCATAAATTACATTGTATTATTTCATGTATTTTTAAATTCATTTTTACCCCTTCTTGACTTTTACTATGTAGTATGGGAGGAATCTTTTTTTACCAAACATGTTACTTTTTGACTTTTCCAGCAAATGTACAAGTAGAATGTTTTTTTAACTTATACCACATGAATGGATTTTTACGGTTTCATAACACCTTATTTCCATGAATAATCATCTATAATATTTCACTATTATTTTCAAAATAAATCCTTTTCTTTTAAAATTTCATGGAATTTTATGAAAAGATAATGATTTTGAAGAAAAAAGGATATTTTCGTTAGGAATTTATTTCAAGTGTTTTATCAAAACTATTTTCCATATAAGGAGAGATTATTTAATATGTTTATGTTTCAAGTATAATGTCTCTATCATTTAAAAGGTTTAGTTTTTCTTATGATGAAATGATATCCATTTCTTCTATATAAATTATGTTATGATGAGATGATATTTCTGAAACCCATTTTTATTCATTGGGATATGATGAATGATTTATGTTTAATTTGTGGCACCGGAAAGAAATAATTAATTATAAGATGGTTGGGCCCTATATACCTCTCCAATTAATTGGGTAATGATTTATATCTCATGAGATAAACATGGCTGGAATGACAAGTAAATCTGGTTCAGTAATGTAGGGCTGGAACAGCATGTAAACCCGGTTCAGTAAGTGACTTTGTCCATTATGATAGTCTTGAAAGATATTTCTTGGCTAATATGGAAATAATATCAAATGCTTAATGGGTTTACACAACCAAATTTTTTATTCCCAAGCTATTTTATCATGATAAATGTTCTTTTATGATCTATGACTTACGTACTACAAAGACTTATTTCACCACTCAAGTTTTTGATGTTTAAACATTTTGTTCATGTTTTTAAGTTCAAATGTATATGGTTTGTTTTAGTTTCTCCATGATTACCCTTAATAAGCATTTGATCTCACTCTTTTTATGTTTTCTTTTCCCCAATATATAAAAAATGTTTTTAGGTATGAAACCAATATGGAATGATCTTTATGGTGGATGTTGAAGATCTTTTACCATGATTAGCAGATTGTGTTCCATGTTTCCAAAGACACTAAACTATTACAATCCATGGGTATAAATTTCTATTTTGTATTAAGTATTCCACAAAATTAATATAATTCTCATGTATGCGAAGCTTGGTTGTCTATAGTTGGTAATAGAGGAATGGTTTAGTTATCCTTTGGAAACTAGGATGTGAAAACATTAGTGAAATCCCTAGAGATATTTCTAAGGTATGTCAAGGGATGTAATTAATGTTAATTAAAAATATAAGTTATAGTCCTATAATTATGGAAATTATCTTAGAATTAAACCTATGATTTTAGATATTGAAGGTACTCCCCCTTTATTATGTTGTTTTCCTAACAAGATTTTTTCCTCTAATACTATACTTTTTGGGTTTTAGAAAATTGCTGGAAACCGGAAGATTCACGATAATGGAGGATATGATGGACAATGGTATGATATTATTCATGAAAAACCAAATGAAAATAAATTTGAAAGTCCAAACATAATTGTTATGCCTAATCATCAATCTCATAATATGATCAATAATCTCAACATTGGTAAGTTTCCTGACTCATATAATAAGAGAAAGATGGAGTTTCATGATGATCATAGAGATAATAAATTTAAATTTCCCCCATGTAAATCATATGGGAAGAGGAATCAAGGATAATGTTTCAAAGGAATTGGAATATGTTATGGGTGTATAAAGGAGGAAAAAAATCCAGTAATTTCAAAGTAAAAGTTTGAGTTAACACCATGGACAAGGGTAATGGTATTGCTAAGACATCAACAATGGTTAAATGTTTTAAATAAGGATTTTACATGCATTATGCAAACTAATTTCCTAAGGGAAAATATCATGAAGATAATCAGCATGGTCGTATGGGTAGCATTTATGTTGATGATGATGAAGTGGCTACAAAAGATATATGAGCTGAAAGAAGTGTTAAAGAATAAAATGATGAAGCTCAGTCAATAGTTTAAGAAGGTAGTGGAATGATTGCATGTTTATCAATAGTAATGTTGTATATGTAATTTCATGGTACTATAGAATAATGAAACATCTATAGATTGTTACAATATTGTTTTTCCTAAAGTATTTGAATGTTTATTTTGAATGGTACCGGTACCATGAGAGGTTGTTCTGATATTTTTGAAAAGAAGATGATATGCACGTAATGAAGGGATACAAGGAAAATGATAGTATTAACAAGATTATGACTGATATAAGGACATAGTGACACCATGGTTTGAGTATATATATATTTTGGGATTTTGGTATGTGGAAAGAGTTAGCATTTGATAGCATTTATGTTTTCAGAAATGTTTTAGGGAAATTTTTGTTTCAAGAATACATGATTAAGGTATTCACACATTTTTAATGCGATCAACAATATTTATCTTATGATATATGGGGGATAAATGATGGTTTTCACATGATTATATGACCTCTCTGGTAATATTTTTCATTTTTAATATGAGATTCAACAAAAGTATTTTGGATAAGCCTAAAGATTGGAAGGGATTAATTTGGACATAAGATAATATTGTTTAAAGCTATAACATTTTTTTGATATTATTTCAGGAATGTTATAATAGTATAATTTTAGAAAAAAGACAACCCATAGGATGAGTGACAACCCGTCGCGTCGGACAACGTTGCGAGAATAGAACCCACAACTGAAGTGCAACATACCTTTATCACATACCACTGGCCTACAGGAAGACCCCGGTTAGTAGAAATTAGTTTTATTTTATTAAATGGTATTATAGATGAAGTGTAAGTCCATTTTTGGAACCATATACGATTAATCTCAACATAGATGGACTTATGTATATAACTGTTGCTATCCTTCTATTTGAGACAGAGGGAATGACCTATCATTCTATCGCATGATCATCTAACACTTCGTGGAAAATAAATTTATCTTCATTTTTTTAAAAGATGAAGTGTAAATTGTTAATGGCACGAACAACGGTGAGATTGTACCAAAATCAAGTAAGTATTTCTTTTAATTCAAAAATTCTTCAACATTAGGGAAATGATCTTGAAAATCAATAATGTTTTTTATTGACCTCATATATGATGAATTAGATGGTACCTTAGATCATCACAAATTTATGGCTTTGTGATTGTTGGATTTTTCATAGCCATGTTCCCTACCACTCTCTATCAGAACTAGATGGTTATATTTCTCTTCCATGTCTATATTTTCACACATGTTCTCCTATGTGGAAACCCAGGGATGAGTTAATTTGGGTAACATTTAAATTTAAAACTTTAGTTTTAAAATTATGTTTTAGTATTCATTTTTACGATGTGGGTATCTATGATATAAATTTTCAGGTAGTAAACCATTTATAACCCCGACAAAGTTCGAGGGCGAAATTCATTCTAAGGCGGGTAGAATGTAACACCGCGAGATTTTATGAAAAATATTCTTTTAATTTAATTGATTTATAGTGTTGTACTCCACACCAAAATTATCTTGTGCTATATTCAACACTTTATTAGCTTGTATTATATGAAAACGCTATTCTTGTCTTGTGTTGCATGCAAGAGAAACCTTCTTCAATAGCGTGGGTTGTTCGTAATACTGTGTTTCACTAAACAACGATATATTGTTATAATATTATTACGAACTAGCAGTTATGAATAGTAGTAACTACATTTTAAATTTTATGAGATTATAATTCATCTTACACAATTTATAGAATATGGTATGATAACAAAAATAAAATTTTCGGGTAAAATAAGTATTTTTCAAAAAAAGAAGTTTTTCCGCCTTTTGATGGTGCACGCACTTTAAATATAGTTTTTGAAATTTTAATAACTTCAATTTGACAAAATATAATTCTTATCTAGAAGAAAGATATAAAAATTTACTTTGGATATATTTTTGATATTTTTCTGATAAGTTTCTTATTTTGATGAATCTTAAAAATACTTTAAATTTTAATTAATTTTTTTTTCATTGTAATAATTCATATAGTTAAATTATAATATTTAATGATTTTAAAGTATAAATAGAATATATTTTTACTTCTTAATATAATATACGTCATTAACATTTATTTTACATTGAATTCATAGGTAAAATCATTTCAATCTTTTGCAATGTTTTATCTTTTAAAACACGTTTTCTTAACGACAGGATTAATATTAAATTAATTTCTGAAAATTATGTGATTTGAATTGGGAAAAATGGATTGAATATTTGGAATTAGTTGGTACAGATTATTTTAATATGATACTTTCAATTTTTAGGAATTATCAATAGTAACTACAGTAAATTTTATTTACCATAGTTGAAGCTAAATCTGGTAATTAAGGGTAAATATAATATTATAAAATTACCCTAACACTTTTCTTAATATAATTGGATGATTATAATATTCCATAAATAATACATGGGTAGAAATGGAATCTAATGGATCCCACTTGTTTTTTATTAAGACCTTTTATTTATTTTATTTAAAGGAAAATGAAATATGTCTCACTCAAACTTTAATAATTAGATTATTTTTAATATAAGGTTATAAAGAATATAAATTCTATTATAATTAATAATTTGAAGTCTAAAATGTTTACCTTTATCATGGTAATTTATTTGAAATTTTTAAGAAATATTTAAATACCTTAATAGCTTATACATTACTGATGTAGAAATTATTTATTTAGTGAAAAATCAATAATCTAGTTTTTATTAAAATACTAATACCTATCAAAATGACCAGAAACATGACCAACCATTATTGTTAGAGTATATATATACCCTAAACATCCTAGGAAAGATATGTGGACTATTTGGAGCCTTATAATAAAGATTTGGTCATTTATATTATTAAATTTTAAATGTTTTCAAAGATGTCACCTTCATAATTTAATAAATATAACAATTTAAATGTTGTAGTTTTAAGATGATAAATTCGATTAAAAATATTATTATGAAAGGTATTATATTTATCTTCATCATAGTATTTTATTTTTAATTTTTTTCCACTAATAAGTATATTAAATGAATATAAAAAATAATGTAGTAATTTTTTTATTAAGAGAAATATCAAATAAATGGTTTAATAAATATTAAAATAAATATTATATGAACTAATTAATTTTCTCCACAAATTTTAAATATTATTATAAAATTTTATTAAGCTTTTAAAAAATTTTCTTTGAATATATCTCTTGTGTGGATTTTATTTAAATTTAAATAAATGAATAGTGTCAAAATTAAAACAATTGTTATTTTATAAAAAGAACATATTATTAAATTGTTTAAAAATCAAAAGAATATTTAATAAATATAAATTAAACATCATATTCTCTAAAATTTCATAATGTATCCAATTATGGATAATTCACAACACATAAGTAATTATTTATAACAATTTAAAAATTAGAATATTATTAAAACAATTAAAATTAATTAGATTAAATAAGGATAAATCAAGTTGATAAGGTTTAAAATAAATTAAAAACGTGTTTAATATTATTGGTTGATGATATTACAAACCTATATCATCTAATATTAGGGTTGGAGTAATTTTCGTAGGTTTTTAGGTGGGGTTTGTGTTTATTATAAATTAATATTTTAGAGGTTTCCAAAAGTGCCCCTCTCTTCTCTTATAAAAGGGGACCTCCTCCCTCTACACCTCACACAAATTTTAGCCATAAATATCAGCCAAACCATTACAATTTCTCTTATAAACATCCTTATAAATATACTAGAGCTCCGGATATTATCAAAAGACCATCTTTAGTGGCTTAAGAAGACGTTTAGAAGAGGCGTGTCGAAGAAGAGGTAATCTCTTCTACCGATTCATTCACGTTTTTTTATTCTTCTACTTCCACTTCCTAAGTTGTTTCATTATAAAGTAATAAAATAAGTATAAATAATATAATTATATGTTATTATATATATGAAAAAACCCCATTTCAAATTCTAACCATCATACGGAAAAAGAAATCACCGTGTGTCCGTACGTACGGAATACCGTCTCCTCGCCGTGGTGTAATCCATTTTCCTCCCCCACCATTCTTGGATAGGTATAATGGTGTGAAGAATAACAATATATGGTTATTATAACGTCATAATGATTCTAATATACAATATCATCAACTCCAATTCCCTTCAATAATTATTGGAATGATATCATCGCTCGTGCGTACGCACGGATTACCATCTCCACGACACGATGAGATTAATTCTCCATGTTAACCATTCACTAATGATTATAAATTATATATAATAAATAATAATTATATATATGAAATAATAATGCTACTCGATATATATATATATATATATATATATCATCTAATTACTTCAATTCAAGTCAATAAGGAAAGGAAAACTGCGTTCATGCGTACGTACGACCAACCCTCTCCAAGAACAGTGTGTTTTATTTCATTTATCTATCTATTATATATATATATATTGAATATATTTGATATATAAATCAAGTTTTACATTCTGGATTTAAGTAAATCTTTATATAAGAAATAATAATATCAAGAACAACAATTCCAAACACGTACGATAAATGAAACGATTTTACCCAAAACACTAATTTAACATGGAATTGACAAAAGAAAGGGTAATATAATGTCATAAGTGAATCATATATGATATCATAAATATTATTATGGTTCTGTTACAAGTTAATAACATGTTTAAATCTACTATACAATAGTTTCAAATAGGTTCTAAAAAAATTGGACCTAAGGTGAGGGATAATTTTGCAATCTCATTTTTTTCTGAGATTGTTTATTCGTAAGTATTTAATGGGGTTATATTTATCATCAATTTCCATGTTTTAGAGAAATTTGTTCTTAAATTATTTAATATTATTTCATGTATTTTTAAATTCATTTTTACCGCATTTTTACTTTTACTATGTTGTATGGAAGGAATCTTTTTTTTACCATACGAGGTACTTTTTGATTTTTCCAGAAAATGTAAAAGTAGAATGTTTTCTAACCTATACTGCATGAATGGATTTTTAAAGTTTCATAACGCCTTATTTCCATGAAGATTTATCTACATGATTTCAGGATTATATTTTTAAAAATACTTTTCTTTTAAAATTTCATGGAATTTTAAAAAAAGTTAACGATTTTGAAGAAAAAAGGATATTTTCCTCAAGAATTCATTTCAAGTGTTTTATCAAAACTATTTTCCATCTAAAGAAAAATTATATAATATGTTTTTGTTACAAGTATATTGTATCTATAATTAACCAGGTTTTATTTTTCATATGATGAAATGATATCGATTTATTCTATATAGATTATGTTATGATGGGATGGTCTTTATAAAACCCATTTTTATTCATTGGGTTATGATGAATGATTTATGTTTAATTTGTGGCACACAAAAGAATGATTTCATTATGAGATGGGTGGGAATTATATCTCCCTCAAATGCATTGGGTAATGATTTATATCTCATGATATATACATGTCTAGTACGGCAAGTAAATCCAATTCAGTAATACAGGGCTGGAACGACATGTAAACCCGGTTCAGTAAGGGACTTTGTCCACTATGATGGTATTGGAAGCAATGTCTTGGATACTATAGAAATAATATCATGTGCATAATGGTTTTCCAAAATTACATTTTTTATTCCCATGCTATTTTATCATGATTAACATTTTTTTATGATCTATTCCATATGTACTACCACAATTTATTTCACCACTCATGTTTTTGATGTTTGAACATTTTGTTCATGTTTCTAAGTTCAAATGTATATGGTTTGTTTTATTTTCTCCATTATCAACCTTACTAAGAATTTGTGCTCACCCTTTTTATGATTTCTATTCACCAGGATATAAAGAAAGTTTTTAGGTAAGAAAACAAAAGGGAAATATCTTTATGGGAGACGTTTAAGATCTTTCACCATGATCAGAAGATTGTGTTCCATGTTTCCAAAGACACTAAACAATTATGGTCCTTTGGTGTTTTTTGTTATTTATTAGTTATTCCACAAATGTAATGTAATTTCCATGTACGTCATTCTTGGGTCTCCACAAAGAACATACAAAAATGGTGAAATGGGACGAAATACGTCATAAGGAAATCCTCATTATCAAGAACTTATTCAGTACATGAAAGTTATAAATTTTAGCAACTTATCTTGTTGTTAAATATTCCTGATGACCCCCTACATGAATGTCCAATTTCAACATACAATTTATAATATATATTTTTTCTATCACCTAAATATTTGTTGTATATTAAAATTTGTTGAATTTTCACTAAATATATAGAAAAAACACTTTTAAAAAATGAATCACCCTTGCCTCCTCATCAGGTAGAAGATCTGAAACATATCAGATGAGATTCTAATAGTGAATAACAAAATAACACAAATTGGAACTCACCTATAGGTGAGTAATATATCTTAGAGATAATATATTTTCTTGGTAAATTAATGATTCTTATCATTTGGAAGATCATAGATCTTCTTTTATGAAATATCTGACTCATCGTGACCCCCAAAGAAAAAAACAACCCTTATAGAGCTACCGCATATTGAAAACTAACTGAAAATGAAATTAAATGATCCTTTTGAGTTTTGATCATAATGAAAGAAATCTATAGATCATCCAATAAATGCTCAATATCTTAATATAAAATGAATTTCTTATACTTCTAAATGATCTATAGTTAATACACCTGATGTATCTTTTTCAAAGCATCATCGTCACTATCTTCCCCTCTGTGATTATCTACTAGCACATCCTGCTGAACATCATTAGTTTGACCCTCATGGGGATGTAAAACTATTTCCATACATTTAAAATGTAATAATATTTGGTAATCATAAACATTTTTATGTAATAGTCAATATTTATTAGTTATGAATCATCCTAATTACCAATGTCTACCCAATTATAACACGAATGCAGACAATCATGATGCTTGATCCTCACCAATAAATTTACAACTCAAGAAACATCACTTTGCTTAGTATGTTTCAAAATATTAAGGTCCTTGAATTAGAACATTGGGTTCCCTAAAATCCCATTTCCTAACAAATATCAATTTCTTACATCACATACTATGTTCAAATTACATGGTTTTACTACCAACCGATCTAGTCATTTATAGTGTCATACCAAATATATATTCTATCTTTTAACCAAAATATATGATATAACATTTTCATTTATAATGAAGATTGGTGTTTCCCCTTAAGTCCACCTGCAATAGAACCTGGGTAGGAGACTATAAACTAAATTAAAAAACATAAAAAATTGGAGGAATTTCACGGAGTATATAAATCCCTATATAAACAATAAAATCATTCAATAAACTCAATAATATAGATCAAAAATAAAAAAATGAATGAAATTTTCTATATAATTTATTGAAGTAGGTAGCACAATAAAAATAATATATAAGAGTAAGGCACTTTGATACCATTATTCTATTAAATTAGACACCTAAACCCCAATAAAACACACCATGATTCTCTCATCCCTTTATAAATCCTACTACTGATCTGTGTAAATATATTAGAAAAAAATATTTATCTCATAGTGTAAATAAATAAAATAATTAGAAACAAAATATTATAAAATATCCATAATCACACAATGAATCTAAGATCCATAAAAGTCATGTGTAAATATACACTATACCTTATTCCATTGTATACCATACATGTGATATATGTATATGATATAACCTGAATCCACCAAAACCAATATATACATATATGTTTGTAATTGGGATCCATAATATTCAAAATGAGAATATAACATATATCCATAGGACACCATAGCCTAGGTATGCTTATATACCATTCTTTCTATGGAACATATAGTGGGGTAGGGGTGTAGTCATCCATTTATATCAATGAAGACATAGATGTAGAGAAAACACATGCAAACAAAATAAAATATGTGTTTCAACAGCCCCTACTAAATAAAATGGTGAATTATAATGAATAATTAAATACAATGACATTATATAAGAAAAAAATATAACAGAATATATTCTACCATAGACTCTAAAGCTTACATTTCATAGGAAAATCTAACTACCAATACTAGTACTAAAAATATAAACTCATCTATGCAAACAAGCATCAATGTTCAACATAATTATGTACTGAGTAATTTAAAATTACCATTTAATAATCTATGTTAAATTAGTTAACAATTCATAAAATCCCTCCAATTATTCCAGTTTAATCATTTAACAACCATCAAAAGGTAATGTGATTTAATATTTAGTATTTCAACTCCATATTTCAAAACCCTCTCTTTAAGAATTCATCCCAAAATACATGTTTTAAATTTAATACATCACTAACATCATAAATACACATTATCACGAGTTCATTTACATTTCATTTTTATTCCTCAATCCCATGTTATTCAAAGACTCAATTGAACCCATCTTAATGAATAGATATACATGAAAGAATCATGAAACTTTTTAATTCCAAATATTAATACAATAATAGAAAATAATAAAATAATAATATTTTAAGGATCACAACCCTAGACAAGAATCTCAAGGTTAACTATGAAACCTCTCAGCATGATCCATACCAACCCATTATTACTAACATCAATCCATTACAATATTTGAGGAAAGGATCCCAAACATCCATCAATAACTGACCATACCAGGTTTCATATAACCCCAAAAGAGATATATAATATCTTAGTCATATATAGTTATATATATATATATATAATATTTTTCTAAAATAGAAAACACAAGGCGATGTTAGTTCCATACAATATGAAGCATACACGATTAAAGAATATATTTTAGGCTTCAAAAAGCAAAAAAAAATTATATAAGGAGAAATATTTTAGTTAAATATTTAAGATAAATTATTCATTATGATAGGGTTTCAATAATAATTAACCTAATAAAAAAATTTATTAACAACTATAAACAATATCTATACTTAATCAAGAAAAGTGTCATTATGCTGAATATTGCATGGAATTTTAACAAAATTCTGTGAATGAATCCTTCATTATCTCATTTTAATTACAATATTTATGTTTCTTAATCAATTTGTTCATGAAAAATATATATGAGAATCATATATAATAAAATAATCAATCTTTAAAACTATCCAATAAATCAAAAGAGGTAAATATTATAATAATTTAAAATTATATACAATCATAATACCAATTTCTAAAGCATTAACTACTGAATTTTTTTTATCATCTTTATTATGGTAAATCCCAACATTAAACCATTGAATAAAAAATTATTTATCCATACATACACATAAATAGATATAATTCTTAAGCACCCTACCTCAATTATTGCTAGAAAAACTCATTTTATATGTCACAAAGAAGCATTTGGAAATAAGGGATAAAAATAGTTCACACTAATAGGAACTCATAATAAAAACTAAACCAAAGATAACCATGCATAGTACCCCAAAAATATAAGGGATGTATGTTATCCAATGCATTTACTTCCCAAAGGGTGGAATCATAGGATATATAATGTTAAGAGGAAATGAAAAGAAACAATAATGGAGGGAAGATAATGATGTATATCAATTACACATTTTTGGAAAACCCATCAACCCCAACTTAATATTATCTAGACAAGGGGAGATATGAAATATTTTATGAGAAAAATATCCACATTTAATCATCCATAGGAAAGGAAACATATTATCCTGGGAAAATGGAATAAAATAATAGAACCCCAAAACCCCAAATCAATAGTTATGATCAATTTAAATTCCTCTATAGTGAGTTTTTAACCAACATGCTAATAGTTTCCTTGACCAATACATCTAAGGAGGGTCCTCGATGATGTAAAATATTTCTAGTCATCGTTTTTACCCCACCACAGATTAGACTATGACCTGAGAGACCCCCCTCAACCTCTCAATATCACCTACAAAAATTTAACACTTTATATCTTAGCCCCACTATTCCAATTAATATTGGTGTTTCACATTACCGTTTTTTCCATAGGGAAACTCACCAAGAAGTATTCCCATAAAAATGGAATTTTACCCTCCCTGTTTCCCACTAGTAAAATCTAGAAACACATCTATCCACTATGATATTAAAAAATGGATAGAACTTGGTATGAAGATCTAACATGGAATGGTCACTCCCTAAAGATGGATTTTCACTCCCCATGGTCACTAAACATCCAAAAAACTAAAATCCATGGTCATAACACATAAAATAACCTAAAATTCTATTAGAACCATGGGTGTTTTATCCCCATAGAAAAAAAATAAACAATCTACCAACATAAAACCTCTAAAATCCCTCCTGAAACAAACAAAATACTATCAAAAACAATGGAAAGGGATTGAAGACTAATTCGTCTTACAAAATGATTGACTTCTAGTGGGTCATATAAGTATTGAGATGAATATATTGATATTTTAGTCTTAGAAATGTAATTCAACATGAGTATTTTATGGTTATTTAAATATAAAAACTATAGATATATTATTTACCATAATATTTTTTAAGAACATGATAATAAAATTAAATTTCATTTGTGCGAGTAATGGAATATACATGCATTGATTTGTAACTTCACAGAAGTGTCATACATATAAAATGAATCATATTGAAAACTATAATTTTGAGGGTTATCTACTATAATAATTTTATATTATTGACATATATTTGATCTCATCAAGATGATGAAAGTATTGTTGATGTAATATTGAACATGACCATAAACCAATGATGAGTATGCAACTCAATGATAATATAGACAAGGACACGATGAGAATCCCAATAATGATTACGGTGAATATTTTGAAAATGAAAATAATGATAATATTTATAGTAATGATTATACAATGTTTAAATGATTTTATTGCTTTAGTAGTCGATGATACATTCAAGGAAATGAAATTATCATGTTGAAATATTATTACCAAAAAACATTTTAGGTAAATGATAGATACATTCTACTGAATCTCTACCTAGAGGTTTTAAAATAGGTTGATGGTGTTGGTGTGATAGTGTTTTATTTGAATAATCATTCTTGGAGTGGTGTTTTGTTTTAATACCAATTAGTCATTTAGATTTTTTATTGACATACCATAATAATTTTTTATCTAAATACCATTACCTTTGATAATTATGTGTTTTAAATAATTAATAGAGAATTATAACCATGTCAATAAAAATTTTGTGGTATTGTGAGTTAATAATTATGGTATTTAGATTTTATTAGAAAAATAGATGTACTATTCTTTATACAATAACCAATTAAAGATGATTTTCTCATGTATATCCTAACACATAGAGAGTGAAAATGATAGTGTGATGTAAAATCTATCGTCCTAGATCCCATATTTATGGATATAGTTTTGATATGGATTTGTGAGTGAGATGATCTTAAGGGGAAGGGACTAAGGTTGATGTATTTTATGAGGTGTTTGTTTGTTAGATATAGTAATCATGGAGATGTAATTAGTTTGATGTAATTTTTTTAATATCTTATATCTACTCACTAAGAATAATAATCATATCATTGTAACTACATCACCTCTTGAGCACCTCCAAATATGATTGAGGATTATAACAAGATATAATGAATTAGTGTGGGAATGTGAGGAGACTATACCCCAAAGATCTGAGGGTATAAGAAATTATAAAACAACTAAACATAATCTATACACATCCATTGGATTAAATGAATTAAATAAACAATAATCCTTAATAATAATGAAAATACTACAGTCGACTCAAATAGTCATACCATCATATATATAGATTCCCTCATGGGAGGGCCAAATATGTATTTTAAATTAGAAATAAAATAAGAAAATGTATCTATTATACCACTAATACATACCTCATCCCATGATCTATATAAATGACCTGACCGATCTATCCCATTCAATCAAGACCACACTTATTCCCATCCCGCGCCTATATCCATGTGATAGTCTTCTCAGGTAACAATGTGAAATAGAATCCTGAGTAGGTTAAGAGTGAAAAACATAGTAGGGAACCACCAACGTAGTCCTGTACATATTGAAAATGATATTATATGGATATGTGGTATTCTTTGAATTAATAAATATATTGTTAAATAAATAAATAAACTACCATTGATCATTAGGTACATTACCCTAATAAAACATACCTACTTCGGTCAGTGTTAGAGTGTCTTTGAGTATGTTGTGATGAGCAAGCCAATCCTAATAAAAACACAATTATCATTTACCCCTATATATAGTGATAATGAACAATGGAAAAAACTCACATAATTATACATGATAAATACCTCGGGAAAGATCTACCCCATTATCAAAACTTAGAGAATGTTCCATCCTAGAATTCAATGATTCACAGAATAAAATCCCCAACAATACAAGATACTCTACCACACCCACTAAAGACCCCAAAAGCATCGATAGCTCTTGTGTGGTAGGATCTGTCCTCTTATTGAAACAAGCATAATCATGGATAAAAATATATGGAACCCACACCTGTAGTTTCACAAACATCCTTACCAGCATAGTGTTCTTTAGTATCATATAACACCCACTATGGATGTTTTTTTATAAATTGGCATAAACCACCTCGATGGGAATTTTATTTAGTCATCATGGACAACTTTTAAGGGTTTTGTATTTATAATAACTGATCCCAAGTTAATTATTTATATCAACATAAAATTTATATATATATATCATAAACATGGTTGGACATCTACCTAATCAATCATTTGAAACACAATGTATTTACCAAGAGAAATACCTATCTCACTATCGTTCAGCATTCCAAAAAAATGATTCCAGTTAAATAATGACACCCTTGTTCATTAATTTCCATTCCTATGTATTCCTAATCACTGTGTTCAACAAATATCTATAGAGAAAACAAATACCCTAGGACTCATCATATTCAAGACACCCGATAAGGTTCCCTCAATCCAAAACTGATCTATCTGGTCAACACAGATCACACAAAGGATGTCCAACTCCTTGGAATGTGACAAGAAAATGGACTAAAATTCCACACGATATATTCCACATCTTTAAAGGCTAAGAAATATGGATCAAAACTCATCTAAAATCCCAAGGTTATCCTTTCTCAATTCAACCACCCAACCCAATCCCATATTGCCTATGGTATATCCAACAAGGACGAAAATATCTCAACAGTCCTCAAAATGACTACTAGGGACTTCTTTCTCAGGTCCTTAAACCCTCAATATTTTATGTTTCTATGGTTCATATGAATGATCCACACATTATTAACCATTTCTATTAAACCAAAGAAAACCCCTCAGTGGGGTTAAGTGTCTAGATAGATTATTTGAATTAGGGGATTGACCATCAACGACTAGGTCTGATATTCATATGAACAAACTCAAATGTGGCATTAACACTTGTCTCATTTTTAGAAAAACGAAATTTAATCCAAAAATTTAACAAATTTAAATAACTTAATTAATTAACTAATTATGTATTGTGGGTTAACAAATTCAAGGGTGTGATTTCACATAACATGTATAAGTAATAACAAATATTAAACCATATGGTAATGATTAATGGCCACACAACTTATTTGAATCATTTTTCCATTAAAAATTCCCTAGCATAAAAAATCTACCCGGACTCAACCATTACATTCCAAATCCTAAGACATCACTTGAATATTGAGTGGATTGGTTACACCCAAACCGAAACTAAATGAACATAAGAGGTCCATAACATGCTCATGAAAATATTCTATGTGAAATGGATCATTTTAATCCACTGGTTACCATGTGTAGATGGTTTCATTAAATGAAATACTCAAAGTAAAATTATAAACTTATTATGATCAGTTGATTCCACCATTGTTTGGTGGTATCAATATCAAATCCCTAGCTGGAAAAAGAGGAAAATAATGAGGGATGATAGAAAGTGTTAACATCTCTTGAACTATATGCAAACATTAATATTCCAATATATATATATAAACTATTGTCACATTAAGGAAGACTAGGGGGAACCCCCTATACCACATGAATAAGATAAATTATTAATGGGTGCAGAGCCATATAAAAATACTATGAGAAATTTTCATTTTTTCCAAAACCCAAAAGCGTTTTATGTTGGAATCTTATAGTATGTTAGTGTTTTGGACCATCCACCTCTCACCCACCCACACTATGGTGCACTCTCTCTAATCAAGGACACTCTTCAAACCCCATTACTTGTCTAAAAATACCAATTTGAGGTATTCAAACTCTCATAACTCTATTATGAATTCCTTTTCAAAAATTAACCCCTAAACCAATGGATAATTAAAATTACTCAAGAAATTCATGACCTTCATTGCCACAATATCATGAAACCTTCCCATTACAATAAATGTCATCCACAATAAATCTTAATGATATTCCAAAAATTTCAATCAACCCACATCGATCACCAATTCAAATCAAAACATCATGATTCTATCATCGAACTCTAATCATGTCTCCAGAGAACAATACTAAAGAAGGGAACTCATATCCCCATAACATGATCAATAAATCAAATTAATTATTAAGACATTGATATGGATCTCACCAATTCCCATATACCCCTATATTATTAATGTATATTCATCTAGTTGATCATCCGACCCATAGTGGTTACCACTATAAGACATTTTTTAAAATTATAATTATTAACCAGTATTCATTAAATCTATTGGAATTTATTACCAAAACATGTTCATAGTGGTTCTATGAAATTATATCCATTGTTCTCAGCAGGTTAAACTTGAACACATACAAGGAAAATGATTAATCTATTGTACCAATTAACATTTCAAAACTCCAACACAAAATAGATGTGTACTCACAATCTATGAAAATAAGCCAAGATACACAAACATTTCATTGAAAAGAACCGTATACCACTAAAAATATACCCTTATTGTTGAAAAATATATATTTTATAGGGTTACTAGACCACTATACCAAATTCCACTGAAAAGTGTATTTTGAACCCCATCAGCAAAAATTTCCACAAAAACACTCAGCTACCCCAACCAATTAACTATGAGAATCACCTAATCATGATTCCATTACCCTGATGTAATCCCATAATCACTCTAAAAAATCTAAAAAATTATATACCTAACTTTCAGTTAAAACTCATGGTTTTATCCACAATTATTTGAAACCGTCATTATGCTTTAACTATGACCGTGGAGGTATTTCCAAACCAAATCATGATTGGATAACATCAAGTTCAACCGGTTCCTAATTTAGACACATATAATCCATTGAAAATAACACTAAAATTTACATCCAGAATTATCTACTGGATCCTAGTAAAATTGTATAAATATGTTCACTTGTATCCAATGTCAAGATGATAGATACATGACTTGTCTCTCATCCATGACCCTTCATACACGATGATCATGTGCCAAAATTTGATGTAACTTTTACCACCACTAGAGTACATCCATAATCTCTCTAGTGAACCAAATTCTCAATAACCATGAACCACACTCCATCATTTACTAATCATAATAACTGGAAGTGGCCACCCCACTCATTCTTGGGCACAAACACAAAACCCTGCTCACTACATTTTCCCTTCTCATGTGAATTCCATAAGTAGTACATATAGAAATTAATCTAATGGGAGGGTAATATAGTCCAATATCATCTGAAGGACTACCTACTATAAGTCTTTCCTTACAACAATACTCCAGTGAAATACCCGAAAGATCCCAAATATCACACGTGCATCGCTCCTCCCAATCCATGTTCACCATCTTATTAGAACCTAACCATGATTAATCTCTAATATTGATTGTTGCACCACAACTTGATCCAATTAATATGTATAATATAACATTGAGGGAAATATATTAAATCACCATTGAATCCAAGGGCCTCCAATCCTATAAGTTTCACATAAAATTCCTTGGTCCTTGGTGCACACACAACCGCTCAACGATTTAATATTAAATCAGTCCCACATGTGAAAAATGAATTTCACATAAACCTAATTGATGGAAAGATAGAAAATATTCTCTTACCACCCAATCAAAAAAACTAACTCAAACATAATTAGTTTTATCATATCAAAATATGAATCATATTCCAACCCTCTAAAAATGCTCCAGGGAATGTATGTCTCATTAACGGGATCACCCTTTGTATTTTACTTCAAAATCATCATACCTCATAATACATGCTTAACCTCTTACATACCCAAAAAACATAAACATAATAAAACAAAAATAATCTACCCATTGTATTAGCATACTTTGGAATCACATATAATGTTAATAGTTTCATCACTAGTCTAGTACTTCCCTCAAAAAATATCTTTGAAATCAAAACAAAAATCACTAATGGTTTCTTCCTGGAAATAAGTTCCCAGGAAGAAAACATACATTTCTTACAAAACACTATAACGATGGTCATATTTACATACATTCCACTATCATATGTTTACCTCATAAAAAAACGTGGCACTATCTCACCAAAAAACTGAGTCAAAACACATGGTCATTCAGTCCTCTCACCTAGCCCATAATCTATTATCACAAAGGTCAAAACTGAAGTATCAATTCATGGTCCCAAAACTATCAAGGGTCCATAAAAGGGAAAATATTTTTCCAAAAATCCCATCATAAAATGTCATATATATATATATATATATATAATTTAATCATATCCGAATCAACCACCCATAAGGGAATTGATTCTCATGATCATCCACACATGGTATTGTCCATCAAGAATTAATAACATAGGTGGTTTCTCACTATATCTCCATAGATGGGAGTAACCCACAAAAATATTATATTATAATATGAAATGACACAAATATATACCTCTTCATATATAGGAACATCATCGTAAATGACTCGTATCAAGGGAAACATTATCCCTCTCTCATTTTTGTATAATTATAGTATATAAAAAATGAAGAAACACCATTTAGGAGGTCACTAACCATTTAATTAACTAAATCTATAGAGGAATAAATCCCACAGAACATGTCACATGTGGATCTAATTCCATGTTTGACTTACTAGGATCATCGTACCTCCTCTTAACATGTAAAAACAACTCCATTGTTGATAAAGAGTGTCTCATTATAGATCCACAAGAATTACCATTAAAATAAAATCATATACAATATTTTACAATAGTTCATAATTACACTATGATATCATATTGGAAAACCTTGTATGATATGTTTTTGGAAAATTAAATAGATGATCCCATTATAAATGTGATAAAATTAAACATTTTTAGCCGTATATGGAATTCATATCATGTGTCCCTAATCAATATGAATAATACATTTCTGTCCTACATGTATAAAGTGTTAAAATCTCAGTGAAATCACAAATCCAAAACCATGTGACTCACATGATGTAAAAATCATATAACTATAAGAGTAATCACTAATAATAGTAATCTGATGACCCAGGTTACCCTGACTTCCCACCCAAAATGGTGTTCGGGATGCACCTCTCTGATATATATCACAGGCTATAACATTGTCCTATATCGCATATCTATTATACCCCAAATAGTATAGACAATGAAAAAACCACTAATATAGATTTGTAATATCATAAACATGATCACTATGAAAAACTAATACACTAGTGGTGATACATGACCTCAAGATCACCTCCTTGTATGCTGGAGGCCACCGACTAGCATCGCAAGTTTAGGGTGGTACAATTAGGTTACTACACCACCTATATCAGATCTCATTATAATATATAAAATAAAAAACATCCATACACATAAATCATTGTACAAGGAATCAATAAACATGATTCATCAATAATAAATGAAATGATACAATAAAAATGAATTGTCATACTGACATGATAGAAAGATCACCCACTTGTCTAATCACATATAAAAAACTGCAATAAAAAAATATGAAAAATGATCTAGTACATCACTAATCCATTCCACATCCCATGATCCTTAAACATTACCATGTTATCCAACTCATTAAATCCAGGGCCTCACCCAACTGATGCAAATAACCTAGTGAGAGTCTATTCAGGTGGACTAAGTGAAATGGAGGCCCGAGAAGGGTGATAATGTATACATTAATAGGGAACCCCCAATGCAGTCTAATACATAACATCAATGTAATAATAAAAACATGATCCATACTATGAATAAATAAATAACTTTTAAACTGAATAAATAAACCCCCATTGACCCTTTGTCCTATGATATTGATCGACTATACATACTTCAAAAAGTGCCGAAATTTATCAAATCACACTGTGATGATAATATCATCCATAATAACAACTCAAGGATCATTCACCATAGTGTATAGTGATAGTTAACTAGAGACTAAAATCACCTAGATATACATTATAATGACCCAGAGAATGCACTATCCAAATATCACAACCTAGCTAATGATGTGTATCAATAAATAATGGTTACTAGAAGCTAAGAACAAACCATATGAGAGACTGGACCACTCCCACAAAAGACTCCACAATCCTTGGTATCTCACACGTTGAAGAACCTATACATCTACCAATACTAATATATTTTATAATACAAATCCATAGTGCCCCCAACTATTATTTTATATACCTCCCTGCCATTAGAGTTTTCTTTAGTAATAAAGGAAAAACATTAAGGGTATTTTTTATATGTAACCACAGACCACCATGTGGGGTATTTTATATAGTCATCATGGACCACCACTATGGGTGTTTTCTTTTGTCATCACAAACAACCCCTAAAGGGTTTTTTCTATTTATAATAAAGTAGCACTCAAAGGTAATTTTTGTATATTAACATGGAAATACATATATACATACATACATATATACAAATATATATATATATATATGTAAGAACTTGGTTTTTGTTTTGCTGTGAAAGACTTTGGAATATTTTTGATGATATTTCAGAGCAGCGCCTTCAGACGGTGTGTGATTCCGAGCCCCTGTGTGGGTGAAATTATGTTTTTAGTGTGTTCACACTGGGAACACCAAATAAATGGGATAACACCTAAACGGTTCTTCGGATCAGAGACCCGAGTGTACGTATGGGATGAGAATGGGGTGTTTAACCTAGGAATGACATAAAGCATGTCGGCACGGGACGTTTGGACCCCTCGCTCGCTATCAGAGCGTGGAACGGATAAATTAAATAATTAATTTATTCGTTTAACATCTTAACTCAAGTATCTCTTAAATGGTGGATCGGATTGGAAAACCAAGGGCACCGTTGACTTCGGAGCATTCCGTTTACCCTAGGAGGGGTTTCAATTTTGCGGGCACAGCCCGTCCATGAAAAATGGCCCCAGCAGCGTTTTCATAATTTGGCAGCCACATGCGTTGAGTTTAATAACTTTTGAATGGGTCTCAGATTAAAATTCTGAGACCGTCGTTGTTCTCGGGAGGTGGTGTTTACCCTAGGGGGAACATAATCTTGAGAGCGCCGGATGTTCTGGACGCAGGTGTTTTTGGGGGTCGAGTCTTTCAATTAGAGTTTATTTATTTAAACTCTCCCCTTCCCCCCTTCCTCCCCATTGACCCCCTGGAGAAACCCACCTCCTCTCATACTCCTACTCTCCTCCACAACTCGGGCCAGGCAGCTCCGGTGTGGAAGCTCCAGTGAACCCCGCATAAAACATTGGGCTACGCCCATTGAGGTAGGAGGTTTTGGTTTGTGTTTAAATGTTGGAACCTTCTTTCAATCTCAATTATATGCGTTGATTATTGTTTGATCGTCGAATCAAAGCCCATGTATGCGTGGTAAGTTTAATGAGCTTTCAATCACACTCTTCAGAATTGGAATCCGAATTCGGAGGAGGCCGTAACGGTTCGTCGATGTTTGTAGGTTTTGTGGATTTCCGGCGGGTTTCTGGCAGTCCGGGGAGGTGGTAGGCCAAGGCGGCGGTGCGCAGGGGATTCGCCCGGGCGCAGCAAGGCGAGGGCGAGAGAGGGCAGCCGGGGGCATCGGTGTCGGCCGGGGCCCGTGGACTGCGAGCGGCACCAGGAAGAGGTGCGAGACAGAGTCGGTCGGGCTTCAGGCAGCCAGGGACCCCGGCGACAGCAGGGGACACCACGAAGGAGGTCGGCCGTGGGTGCTGGGGGCGACAAGGAACAGCCGTGAGCACTGGGGTTCGACGACGCTCGGCAGGATCGGGGTCGCGTCGTGACCCTGCGTTGGAGACCAAGACCCTCCATAGGCGGGTCTCCGCGTAGAAGGACCGGCCCTGTCGGCCATTCGGTGGCAGTGGGACACTGCAAGCTGGCCGCAGCGGAGTGGACCGGACCCGCGGCTAGGCGGACCGGCCGGACCGAACCGGTCCGACCCAAGGGGTTTTCCCCTCCAACTTCTGACACCTGTATCTTGAGCTACGAGCATCCGTTTCGCGTGCCGTCATCGATAGAACAGACGTCACATCTAGGGGAATGTTTTGAGATGGTTTTAGGGATTTTTAATTAACGAAGCGAGGGGCCGCGGAGGCACGACGCGTCTTTAAGCGAATTGATGTTTTGCCGGGGGATCATGTTTTGGATGGCGCAGACGCTTCTGACATCAGTATTGAGTGCTGTTAGTGGAATTGGGACCCTGGTGTTGGGGTGATGCTTTCTAGGGTTGTTTCAGGCATTGTAGGAGGAGTTGAGGCGTGGGCCCCAGGGCCCGTCTACTGACCTGTGAGCAGCGTTCTGTAACTTTTTCATCGAACGTCCGTTCGGGGCGTGCGAGCAGTCGATGTTGGGTGTTTTTCCGATGGCATCACATTGGTACAATCTTCCCGCACTAATTCCGCACGATGGTGCGGGCCCCGTGAGGTTTGTTTGGGTGTTGATGGTGATTTTTCCATCTCTATCACCGGGTGTCCATTTTGGTCAAGTGATTAGTCGAACATGTGTACTTTCTTTGAGAGGATCGCAACGGTGTGATCCGTTCGTTTTGTTTCGGGACCGGGATACAGGTCCCACGTAGCACCGCTCATGTGTAGTGTGTCGGAAGGAATCTTTTTCTCCGGATATCTATTACGCTCATGTGAGTAGTCTTTTTGATGTGTTTTCCCAAGGAGATCACAATGGTGTAATGCGCTCGACTGTTTTCGGGGCCAAGGCCCGGGATCACGGGTCACCGTTCGGGCGTGAGGTGGTGTTGGTGACTTTTAAATCAGATATCCGGTTGAGGCGAGTATGTAGTCTATCTCGTGTGTTTCTTCATGAGGATTACAACAGTGTAATCTATTCAGGCAGGCGGATCTTCTTATGCGATCTTATGAAATGTGGAAATATGAAGGTGCCCTGTGGCGGTTCTTTTACCATGTTTGTAGCAGACCCTTGGCATGTTATCGCGTTCAATCCTGGGATAATGAGGATGGTGTTTAAAGAGATGTGGTTGGTTGTGCATCATCCATTGAGGTGGCAGGTTGGAGTTGTTATGCTACGCCTTTGCATTGACGTGGGGTTCCGTGTGCACGAAAGCCTTTGGGCTGGAACGTGGTATACTTTGGGAGTATTCGAGAACGTTGGGATGTACATGTGGACATTTGTACCTGAGAACGTTTGTGCATTTGTTTAGTGTTGACTTGGGACCACACATCATGTGGTCCCCATGTGCGTGTCCTGATCTTCCTTACTTAGTTTTGACCTCTCATGAAATAGAGGGTTCCTCTGTTCTTGTTTTTTGACGAGAAGGGTTGAGTTTTCTACTGGTTCTGTTCTTATTTGGCCAAAAGAGATGGTTTGTTTCCTCTGTTTCATTAGCTATGAGGGATTTCAGTACCGTGCCCTTTCACCAGACTGCGACACCATTTTCGACTACAAGTGTTCGTATAGTGTGGGTGTTTTCCCAAATTTTGGGATAAGTCGACTCGGTCTGTTCCAACAGTGACTCAGCGGATTGGAGCGTGATCGCCTTGTGTGGCCTGGGGAGACTCTCCCATCACTATGTGTTCGCTGGTAGAGTTCTTGTGGATTTGGTGTTACCAAAACTTTATGAAGGCACCGATCCTCTACTTAGGAGGTTGTTCTAGCAAGGCTGAGGTTGTTTCCATTAGGGCTGAGGTTGTTTCGAGCAGGGCTCGCCAGTTGTACCATCCAGTAGGGATGGCAAGTACAACAGTTTCCACCTAGCAGTACCATCCTGTGGGGATGGCCAGATCAATTCTGGGTTTACCTCCAGCGGGGCAGAGCATTGGTCATCGATGCCAGGCATACCACTTGCTGGGCTGGGCAGTGGACCTCGATACTGAGTTGACCTCCAACTGGGCTGGCCAGTGGTCCCCGATGCCGGCCTTACCTCCAGCTGGGCTGGGTAGTGGTTCCTGATGCCGAGTTACCTTCAGGTGGTCTGGGTAGTGGTCCCGTCGCTGACTTTATCCGGGTCACCCTCCAGTGGATTACTCTGTTACGGAACTGGGCAGTGTGGAACCCATCGAATCTTGTCAGGTCTCTCTATAGTGGGATCCCGTCGACTTCCAGGGACCCTCCAGCAGGGCTGGGCAGTGGTTCGGCTATCGACATTGAGATATCATGACTCTGTGATAGTGATGTGGTGTGGTTTTACGTTCCCCCAGAGCTCTTTGGTATGAGGGGCACTTTCCCCACCGAGATGCGTCCTTCTGACGTGACATAAAACCGTGCCGGTGAGTCAGTGTTGCCCAAAGTGGATAGTGTCGAGGTACGGTGATTTGAGCACCTGAATTTCATTTCGGGGTAGACGTGCGGGATGATGGGCATCAATGGTGTTTACTTCTGGGACAGATGGCTATTCACTATCTTGGGCTGAGCTACGGGATGGAGAACCCCTTACGATCTTCTTTTGGTTTCTTGTTTGAGCATACAGATATGTATATACCTTCTTTCTGGTACCCACTTTTTGTGTTTTGGTTACTCTCCTTCTAGGATAGGCGAAGACGCATGAGGTATGCCACCTAATTTTCGTGTCTAGATTCTCATGGTTGGACAAGTCTACTCTCCTTATATAGGTAGCGAAGACTTGACGAGATGTTCATTATCTCACCGTTTCCAACTCCTTGTTTTTGGACGAGTCTATATCTTTTCTCTTGTTGTGTTGATCTTGACTCTCTACTGTACTTTTTACTGCACTTTCGGTTGTACTCCTTTACTTTCCCTGTTCTATCTACTGCTCACCCTTCGGTACCTCCTTCCCCCCGAGCCTTCGGGGTATCCTACTGAGTAATTTTATACTCACCCCTGCTTGGGATTTTCCATCACTTGGTGTTCCCTAGAAGACGATGGACAGGTTGGTCATAACATCAGAGGTGCTCAGGAGCTTGGGAGCTTGGACCACATGTAGTGGTCGGAGTCGGGTATTAGGTGGGGGTCCCTTCGATCTGTTTTCTTTTGATTACTTGTTTCTGGGTTGTGGCACTTTTCTGGTTGGGCGCGTGTTTTTTCCTTTTCTTTTCAGTGTCCCTTCACCTTCTACTTTGTACTTTTAGAGGTTGATGCACTTTGTGGTTTATTTATAGCAGTTTCCTTTTTATTTTCTTTTTTACTATGCACTTTTTCATTGAGTGTGTTGCATGTGTGTGTACAGGTACTTAGGCAAAGGCCTCCCTGAGTTATTGTTCCTTCGGCGCTGGTCGCCAGCCCCTAGCATATGAAGGCGGGATTGGGGTAGTTTTGGCTCGATCCCGGGTAGGGTCAGGTCATGAAAAAGTTGTATCGGAGGTGGTTCATTCCTTGGGGCGATGTTCAGATGTCCCTAAAGAGGAATTGGTTGGGATTTAGAGAAACAATTTCACGGTGTCTCGAGAGCAGCTCTCAGTCCAGGGAGTCCAGTGATGGTGCGGCGGCCGACGTATCCATTCACCAGGACCTTGATAACCCGCTTGTCGACTAGGCATGCTGAGACACTTGTTGGAGGGAAAAATTGGTTTGTGCATCACATAGGATCGAGTCTTTGACTTTCCTTCTTATGTCAGCTCCCCATTTTTGATATTGGTATATACATATATGCTCATTTTATCGCGACCCTCCTTGATGAAATTCAGGATGTCTCCGCAAAGACAGCCAGCCAAGATACCATCTTTGGTGCGTGTCGAAAACCCTGTGAGCTACGAGGCCTCAGTCCAGGACCCATCATGTGAGCCCCTTTCTTGGGGTGGGCTGGTAGCAGCACCCCCCTCCTGTTGAGCAACAGGCAGCTTCATCATAACAGACTGAGCTTGAGCGCAGGTTGAGCCCACTCCGCGAGTTCCAGTGGTAGAGACTGTTGAGGTTCAGTCTTGAGCCCGACCCTCAGGCGACAGAGGTTTGGCTAGAGACAGTGGTTCACATTTTCAAGCTTGTGCAGATGTTGATAGTTCAGAGAGTGGCTTTGGCCGCCACCCTTCTCCGTGGGGCAGCTTGTCATTGGTGGAGTCTGGTGACTCGGTTTCTTGACGACTCCTTACTTTCGTGGGGTGACTTTTATTTTTGTTATGTGAGGAGTTTTTCCCCCTACTTACGGTCTGTTCGGATTCAGGATCTCATGCTATTTTAGCAGGGAGGGATGACAGTGGCTCAGTACGCAGCTAGTTTCACAAATCGTGCACTCTTTTTCCTGGACTTGGTCCGCGATGATAACCCCCGAGCGTGGAAGTTTGAGCAGGGTCTCCGCTGAGAGATTTGTGTTGTCATAGTACCCTTGAGAATTTACACATATTCCAGGGTGCTAGAGCAGGCGCTGGTGACAGAGAGTTTCCTGTAACATTCTAGAGTTGGTGGTAGTGGCAGGCACGTTGGAGCCGAGACGTATGCCACAGCTGGCGGACGTCGGCAAGAAGAACCTCGACACAGATGGATTTCCGATAGCTGGACTCAGGGGCGTGGTCATACACCACAGTGGCGCCGGAGGGCACCAGTGTGGCCCGAAGAGATTCGGTGTTATGCTTGCGATGGACGAGGTCTCCTGGCATGGGACTGCCTGACCAGGCATGTAGAGAGCATGGGGCAGGCAACAGGTGCACCACCATGGTAGGGGCAGCGCCATGATTGGAGTATTAATTAGAGGGGTGGTGCTGGCAGAGGTGCGAGAGGAGCTGGTATTGGGGGACGAATTTACAAGGTCTTCTCATCACCACTAGGCGGTCCACGACAGGCTCCGGGAGCATACAGTTGGGACCGCAGACAGCCACGAGCTTTGGATTTCTACGGTCCTGCAGAGCATGAGGTGAAAGAGGTATGCTCTACATCTCTTCTACTTCTTGCAGTATAATTGTTAGACTCTGTGTGTGGAGTTCTTTTCTCCATGCTCCTTGATTGAGGTGTTACCAATGTGAGGCAGGGCATCGGGTGTTACCCTGTTTTGTTAGAGTAGAAGGTGTGTAACCTTCCTCTTTAGTCGATGGCATCAACTCCACTGCTCTCAGAGATTTTAAGAGAGTCTTGGATGAGAGACATCGAATGTGTAATCTTGTGTGATCATATATCCTTGAGTGTTCCACCATATGTATATTTTAAAGCATGGAATAACTGAGCCTTATCCTAGGCCCAAGCGGTGATTCCAGTCATAGAGTGCGACATAGAGGTTTGATCGGGGAGGTGAGTTACCCCCGAGAGCCTCTGGGCCAATTGAGACTGTGCAGAGGGATGGAGAGGCTGTCTACCGCCTTGTCCTAACTCCAATGTCCGGAGTGGGTGATGGACATCTCCCACATGACTAACTCGAGAAGAAGTGTGCGTGCTCCTATGCACGTCATCAGTGCGGGCAGACCATGCGTGAAGGGATCAAACCCTATGGTCAGTGAGCGGTGACGTGGGACTGTGAAAGAGTTCTTCTGGGTATGGGAGAGCCACATGTGGGCTTAGTACCCTGAGTTGTTCCATGGTTTTGCTTTTCGGGGACAAAAATCATGAAGGAGGTAATGATGTATGAAGCCTTGTTGTTTGCTGCGAAAGAAATTGGAGTGTTCTTGATGATATTTCAGAGCAGCACCTTCAGAAGGTGTGTGATTCCGAGTCTCGGTTTGGCCGAAATTATATTTTTAGTTCGTTCACACTGGGAATGCCAAAAAATGGTATCAATCTTAAATGGTGCTTCGGATCAGAGATCCGAGTGTACGGATGGGTCCATAATGGGGTGTTTACCCTAGGAACGACATAAAGCATGTCGGTGCGGGACATTTGGACCCCTCGCTCACTATCGAAGTGTGGAATGGATAAATTAAATAATTAATTTATTCGTTTAACGGCTTAACTCAAGTGTCTTTTAAACGGTTGCTCTTATTGGAAAACCGAGTGCACCGTTGAGTTCGGAGTGTGTCGTTTACCCTACAAGGGGTGTAAATTTTGCGGGCGCGGCCCGTCTGTGAAAAATGGCCACCAGGGCATTTTCGTAATTTGGCATCCGCGGGCATTGAGTTTAATAACTTTTTAAAGGAGTCTCAGATTAAAATTCGGAGACCACCGTTGTGCTCGGGAGGTGGTGTTTACACTAGGGGGAGCTTAATCTTGATCGCGCCAGATGTTCTGGACGTGAGTGTTTTCGGGGGTTGAGTCTTTTAATTAGAGTTTATTTATTTAAACTCCTCCTTCTCTCCTTCCTCCCCAATTGAACCCCCCTGGAAAAACCCACCTCCTCTCATACTCCTCCGATCCTCCACATCTCCGGTCAGGTGGCTCTGGTGAGACGGCTCCGGTGAACCCAGTGTGAAGCATCGGGCTACGCCCTTCGAGGTAGGAGGTTTTGGTTTGCGTGTTAATTTTCAAACCTTTATTCAAGCTCAATTATATGTATTGATTGGTTTTTTATCATCAAATAAAATCCCATGTATGCATGGTACGTTTTATGAGCACTCCATCGCACTCTTCATAATTGAAATCCAAATACGGAGGAGGCCGCAACGGTTCGTCGAAATTTGCGGGTTACGTGGTTTTCCGGCGGGTTTCTGGCTGTCCGGGGAGGCGGCAGGCCAAGGCGGTGGTGCACAAGGGCTTCGGCCGGGCACCACAAGGCCCGGGTGAGTGAGGGCGGCTGGGGGCTTCAGTGTCAGCCGAGGCTCGCAGACAGCGAGCAGTGCTAGGCGGAGGCATGAGGTGGAGTCGGTCGGGGCTCACGACGACAACAGGGGAAACCGCGGAGGAGGTCAGCCGCGGCCGCAGGGGCGACAACGAGCGGTCGCGGGCGCTGGGGTTCGGGGCACTCAGGAGGACCGGGGTCGCGTCATGAACCCGCGGTGGAGACCAAGACCCGCCATTGGAAGATCTCAACGTGGAAGGACTGACCCTTTTGGCCGGTCTGTGGCAGTGGGCCGCAGCGGAGTGGACCGGACCCGCGGCTGGGCGGACCGGCCAGACCGGGCCTGTCCGGCCCAAGGGGTTTTCCCCTCCAACTTCAGACGCCCGTATCTTGAGCTACGGACGTCCGTTTTGTGTGCCCTCAGTGGCCGCACGGACCTCACGTCGAGGGGAATGTTTTGAGATGGGTTAGGGAATTTTTAACTCCTTAAACAAGGGGTTGCAAAGGCACGACGCGTCATGAAGCGAATTGACGTTTTGATGGGGGATCTTGTTTTGGATTGCGAAGATGTGTCTAACATCTATTTAGAGCGATGTCAGCGGAATTGGTACCCTAGATTCGGGGTGAGGCTTTCCATGGTGGTTTCAGAAATTGCAGTAGGAGTTGAGGTGTGGGCCCTAGGGCCCATCTATTGACCTGTGAGCAGCATTCTATAAATTTTTAATCGGACATCTGTTCAGGGTGTGTGAGTAGTCGATGTTGGGTGTTTTTTCGAGGGCATCGCATTGGAACAGTCTGCCCGCACTAATTCCTCATGATGGTGCGGGCCCCACGAGGGTCGTTTGGGCATTGATGGAGATTTTTCCATCTATATCACAAGGTTTTAATTTTGGACAAGTGATTAGTCGAACTTGTGTACTTTTTTCGAGAGGATCGCAATAGTGCAATCTGTTCGTTGTGTTTCAAGACCAGGATGTGTGTACCACGTAGAACCGCTCGTGTGCAGTGTGCTCATATGCATCTTTTTCTCCGGATATCTATTGCGCTAAAGTGAGCAGTATTTTTGATGTGTTTTCCCGAGGGGATCGCAATGGTGCGATGCACCCGACTTTTTTTGGGGCTGAGTCTCAGGATCACGTGACGTCGTTCGGGCGTGAGGTGATGTTGGTGACTTTTCCGTCATATATCCATTTGAGGCAAGTAAGTAGTCTATCTTGCATGTTTTTCCATGAGGATTACAACGGTGTAATCTTTTCATGTGGAAAGAGCCTTTTACGTGATATTATAAAATGTGGAAATGTGAAGGTGCCCCGTGGCGGTTCTTCGACCCTGTTTGTAGAGAACCCTTGGAATGTGATTGCGTTCACTCCTGGGAGAGTGAGGTTGGTGTTTAAAAACATGTGATTGGATGTGCCTCAGCCGTTGAGTTGATAGGTTGGAGTTGTTACGCTATGCCTTCGCGTTGATGTGGGGTGCCTTGTCCATGATAGCCTTTGGAATGGAACGTGGTATACTATGGGAGTATACGAGAACTCTGGGAGGTACATGTGGACGTTTTTACCTGAGAACGTTTTTGCATTTGGTTGGGGTTGACTTGGAGACACACGTCGTGTGGGACCCATGTGCATGCCGTGAAATGCCTTACATACTTTTGACCTCTCGCGACGTAGAGGGTTCCTCTATTCTAATTTGTTGACCAGAAGGGTTGAGTTTTCCTCAGGTTATGTTCTCATTTGTCCAGCAGAGATGGTTTGTTTCCTCCGTTTCATCAAATATGAGGGGTTTTAGTATCGTTACCTTTCACCGGACTGTGACACCATTTGCGACTACGGGTATTCGTACAGTGTGGGTGTTTTCCCCACTTTTTGGGACGAGTCGACTCAGTCTGCTCCTAAAATTGACTCTTCAGATTGGAGCGTTATCGCCTTTTTCGGCCTGGGGATATTCTCCCGTCACTCCGTGTTCCCTAGTAGAGTTCTTGTAGATTCGGTGTGACCAACACTTTACGTGGCCATCGATCCTCTGCCCAGGAGGTTTTTCCAGCAGGGCTGAGGTTATTTCTAGTAGGGCTGAGGTTTTCTTCAAGCAGGGCTTTCCAGTTGTACCATCAAGCAGGGATGACCAGTATAGCAGTGTTCACCTAGCAGTACCATCTAGCAGGGATGTCAAGAGTAGTTCCAGGTTTACCTCCAGTGGGGCTGGGCAGTGGTCCCTGATGTCAGGCTTACCTCCAGCTGGGCTGGGTAGTGGTCCCTGATGCCGGGCTTAACTCCAGCTGGGCTGGGCAGTGGTCCCCAATGCCAGGCTTACCTCCAGCTGGGCTGGGCTGTGGTCCCTGATGCCGGGTTACGTCCAGATGGGCTGGGCAGTGGTCCCGTCACCGACTTTAGCTGAGTCACCCTCCAGTAGATTACTCTGTTACATGATTGGGCTTTGTGGAACCCGTCGACTCTTTTCGGGTCTCTCTATGGTGGGAACCCATTGACTTTTAGGGACCCTCCAGCGGGGCTGAGTAGGGCATCGCCTGTCGACATTGAGATCTCTCGACTGTGTGATGGTGATGTGATGTGGTTTGACGTTCCCCCAGAAATCTCAAGTACGAGGGGCACATTCCCCAACGAGATACGTACTTGTGACGTGATCTAAAACCGTGTGGGCGAGTCAGTGCCACCCAAAGTGGATTGTGTCGAGGTGTAGTGATTTGAGCCCCTGACATGCAGTTCGGGGTAGACATGCGGGATGCTGGGCATCGATGGTGTTTACTTCTGGGACTGATGGCTACTCACTCTCTTGGGCTGAGCTATGGGATGTAGATCCCCTAATGATCTTGTTTGGGTTTCCTATTTGAGAATACAGATATGTATATACCTTTTTTCTGGTACCCACATCTTGGGTTTTGGTTACTCTCCTTCCAAGAGAGGGGAAGACGTGCAGGTATTCCACTTTCTTTCCATGTCTAGCTTCACATGGTTGGACAAGTCTACTATCCTTCTATAGGCAGCAAAGACCAGACAAGAAGTTCATCTTAGCACCATTTCCAGCTCCTTGTGTCTAGACGAGTATATATCTTTTCTCTTGTTGGGTTGAGATGGACTCTCTACTGTACTCTTTACCGCACTTTCGGTTGTACTCATTTACTTTCCCTGTTCGATCTACTGCTCACCCTTCGGTACGTCCTTTGTTGTTCCCTCGAGCCTTCGTAGTATCCTACTGAGTATTTTTATACTCACCCCTGCTTGGGCTTTACCTGCACATGGTTTGCCCTTGTAGACGATATACAGCTTGGTCATGACCTTATAGGAGCTTAGGTGCTTGAGAGTTTGGACCGTGTGAGGTGGTCAGAGTCGGGTTCTAGTTGGGGGACCCTTCCAGCTGTTTTCTTTTGTTTACCTGTTGTTGGGTTGTGGTACTTTTCTGGTTGGGCACGTGTTTTTCCTCTTTTCGTTTTAGTGTACCTTCAGCTTTTACATTGTACTTTTAGAGGTTGATGCACTTTGTGGTTTATTTATATCAGTTTCCCTTTGCTTTTATTTATTACTCTGCAATTTTGCGTTCAGTGTGCTGCGTGTGTGTGTACAGATACAAAGGCAAAGTCCTCCATGAGTTATTGTGCCTTCGGTGCTGGTCGCCAGTCCCTGGCCTATGGAGGCAGGTTGGGGTAGTTGCGGATTGAGCCTGGGTAGGGTCCGTTTGTGACATTATATATATCATCAACATAGGTGGACTTATTCCTAACACATTATTATGAACATATAATGACTCCCGATATCATGAATCAACTCATCAAAGCCATACAAGCCCAAAACATTGACCTTGGTTCGAAAAGGAAACCCTATTTCATCATTATCCATTAATGAGTACACCATGTCACTAGGGTCAACATGTCACTGGGTAACCCATAGTGTCCTAGAGGTATCATTATATTAAATAACCCTTATAAGTGTCCCTCCATACAAATTTCATCTCATAAGTCAACACCCATCATTTACAGTGCCTCATGCCCCTTAAAAATTCATAATTATAAAATGGAATCGTGGTCCACACATGGTATGCCACATTCATAAAGATAAAGGGAGATGGTATATAACACATATAATATAACAAACTTATACTATGATTGTATCTCACCCAAACAAGCCCATCCTATAGATGATCATTCTACCTAGGCTTAAAAAATATGATTTTTCATCACAGGTCTTGTTATGGTTTTCATTCTCAAATCCTTGAAACCCCCATTTTTTGTCAACATGACTAAAAGGGAAATTCCAGTAAGTAATAAACATTTCAGTTAAAAAAATAATATCCCTTTAGGGGGTACATGTGTCAAGGGAGTAAATTTGAATTATGGGCTTGACCATCAGTTTCTGAGTCGAACAAAGTGGTATACAAAGGACTATGTGGCCTTGGAACTTGTTTAGTGGCATGAATTGTAGTCACATGAATCATAACTAACATTCATCAAACAATAAAGAAAGTCCCAAGGACCACCTCCCTCATATGATTCTTTGCCTTTAATAATTCCATAGCCTGAAAAATCCACCAAAACATAATCAACCCTTTCCGAAAATCAATCCACAACCATAGCATCAAGATTCCCTTGTCACTCAAACCACACCCAAGTACACATGTGTGGTCCATCCCATGATCTAAGAACCATTATGAGAAATATCACTCAATCCAATCTCAACATGACCACATAATTTTTTTTACAAAAAAAAAACCTCTATAAAATAAAAGTTATTCTCGTTCATGATATATTTATTCCAACATTCTCTCAGGGAATTTTTATTAAATCTCCAACTAGAGGAATAAGAAAACTAGAATAAACTAGAATATAAATTATGAATATTTTTAAAGATAATTAATAAAATAAAAAAATTTAAAAACACCATATTAATCATAACATCAAAAAGGGAGAGGAAAGTATGAAGGGGGATCCAACCTTGGTCCAAGGGAGTAAGAGAATATAAGAAAGAGGGGATAATCACTCTAAAAACATAGGGTAAAATTATAAATTCCTCTCCCAAAACACTTACAATGTAGATAATACTATGTCACTATCTAGCCATAGGCCACGTTGAGCATGCAGGTGGATCTATCTAGCCACCAGCTAGCCAATTGATCATGCAGACTAGTAGAGAAACTGGAGTAGTGTGATGACAAAAATATTTAGAAATGAAATTAACTTTTTTTAATGATTAAATTACTTATTATTTAATGATGTTATAGATGAAACATCGACTCCATTGGCTATTTTGGACAATTAGAAGTTATATAATTTTTTTTTATCTAAAATAATAGTAAGAATCATAACGTTTGATAATATAGACATTATATAGTGACTGTTTTGATTAGTATATATTATGGGCTATGATAAATCAAATTGAAATAGATAATTGATGTGATTTCCTCGACCAGTAGGATCATTCATTATGATACCAATTTGTCTAAGATTCTAAGGGATATTTAATCATTGAGTTTTTCCCTTGATCAAGATCATTCTAATATTCAAAATCTAAATCATGAGATAACCCATTTATAGAAGAAGATTTATCTTATTATGATCACAACCCCAACCATATTCACTGAATCTCTCAAAGAAAGTGTCACCCTTACACACCTTACCCTTAGGGAATATGTTGGTTTAATTAGGGGTTAGGTATCTAGACCCTACAAGTATAATTTTTTTATATTTTAAATTTTAATAAATTAATGATTATATTAATCATTTTTATATTAATAAATTATAAATGATTATATTATGAGTTTGAAAAAAATTATATTTTAAAATGAAAAAATTAAAATTATGTTTTTGGGAAATATATAATTAATATTAAGACACTGTATTTGATAAAATAAATAATTTTTTATATAAAAGTAATATTAATAAAATATTTTTCTTAGTAATAAATATTTAAAAATAAATGACAATATAATTCATGTAATTCCAATGTCATTTTTTATATGGTTCAATTAGTAGTGAGTATCGTAAAAACAAGATTTTTTAGTAAAAATGGATTTATAAATAAGTGATGAAAATATCATATTTATGAAATTATTTTGATAAATAATTATTAATTTTTTAAATCAACACATCTAAATTATAAAATTTTTATTTATTTTTAAATTTTCTACAAAAATATATTATTTTGGTTAAAAATTCAATATGTATAAATATATGGTTTGTATAATGAAATCATAATAGCCCAAAAAGAAGTAATAAATAATATAAGAGGATTAAATGAGAAAAAATATGTTTCTCTATAAACATTGTTCATTTTTAAGTTATCTTATTAATTTTATAAACCATTAATAAATCCTTCAAATCCTATATTATATTTTATGGTTTCAATAATAACTCATTATGAACATTACCCCCATCTATATTACCAATGGTATTAATTTAAGGAGTTAAATTATTATTATTATAAAATATTTAACACCAATCCTCTTTGTTAGAATCAATTAGGAAGAACCATGGGTTGGTTAATGGTTTGGATTTATTTATTTGTATATTGTTCAAAAACAAAGCATATATATTATTAAAAAAACCCCCTTTATTTTGTTATAAAAACCCTCCCAAAATCATATTAATCTTCACTAAACCCCATTAAGAATTAATTTACTCTACCCTACCCTCTCTAGATCCCTCCCACGGTGTTCTCGAGATCATAAAAAGCTACACCCATGTTTTTAAAAGATCTCTCTCAACATAAGATTAATCTCCTCTTCATTATTCAAGCATTTCCTTTATACCATAAATTTTAATTTCTAATTTTTCATGTTGAAATAAATTTCTAAACATCTATATTAATATTTTTATAATTTTCATGTAGAGAGGTAACCACTTTCACTATCGTTAAATCCTTCAATGAATCAATTTTTACACCCATTATGCTATCAAAATTATCTTGAGATTTTCCATGCCAAACATTTATGTATTGAATACCCATTACAATTTACACTATAGGTAATTCACTTATATTTATCTATCCTTAATTTATTTTTAAATTCCATATATGTTACCCACACCCCATAAACATGGAGTTATATTTGAAAAAACATATTATTATGGGGTATGATCTATATGGAACACAAATTCATGTTCATGATATGAATGTGACAAGTGAGCCCAAAATTATATATCATTCTAGTGCATTGGGTAATATTTTTATCTCATATTTGTGGTGAATTTTAGTTTATCCTAATAATTGTGTGTTATGATTTCTTATTGGTTATCCTTGACTGAAGGTTATGATGTCCTATTTTAGGTGGTTTCCACCTTACAAAGTTTTCTTGATATTATCATCTTATATCGTGATTTTATGATCTTTTTGTGGTTTTATAGTTTTATGTCACCTTTATATGCTTCTTTACTAACATGTATTACTTTTAAAATGTTATTCATTGATTATTCTCTTATTGGGATTTATAAATCACCCATTTCTTATGGACATCCGTAGGTTTTTCTATGCAGTTTTAGAAGATTTAAGGAACCTAAGGGCATGATATGACAATTTTTAAGTAAAGTGGTCATACCCATGTTTCATTTTAATGGTATACATACATTATTTCCCAAATAAAGATGGTCTCATGAACATCAAGGATTGTAACATGTGATTTTTTGAAATAAATTATTAATTAATAAGTATTAATGATATGGACTTTCATAGATGGTATCAGAAGAAATTGTATTTATTTATGGATTTTAGGATTATAAAATCCTTGTGAAATATTTAGGAAGAGAACCATCATTATAAAAAATCCATAAAATTTGGTAGAGTATAGATTAAATTTTTATCCAAGTAACTAAATCAATTTCTTGATACTACAAGTGGATGTGTCACTTGCATGGATGTACCTAGGGGTAATAACTGAGAAAAGGGTCCATTGGGATTTAACTCATTATTAAAATTTTTCTTGAAAATGAGGCCCTCTAGAAAACTCGGATTGACATTCCTAGTGGATATTCTGTGTTAAATTCAAAATTGTTTATAAACCATTATTATAGGAATTTTTTTTCATAAATCCTCATGTTAGAGACTAGATCAAGGATAAAATATATTGAAACCTTGAAATTCATTGGTTAAGGAATTTATATCATTAATGATTTATCCCTTCAATGATCATATTTTAACTTTTATATGGTCAATAGTTTGAAAATTATCATCTCTAATTTTTCATTTATTTTAGTTAATGGATAGAAATAACTGGAATTGAATAAATAACAAATATGAGGAGATATATGATTTAAATCTAAATGAGATTCCCAAACTGAGGGTTGTATGAGTCAGTAACCTCTTTAAAATAATTTACCAATTAACTCAAGTTATTGATGTAAAATTTAATTAGGGGAAAACCCATGCATCCTAAGAAATATGATTTTTTCATTGATACCTTTATGTGAAAAAATTCATATGTCTTTCCATGGATATTCCAATACCTTAACTGAGAAATAACAGATCAACACTTGTGGAATGATCTTCTCCATATTTCAATTCCCTGATAAGTAGAAGTTCATGTTGGTTTTTTAACAAATATAATGACAAACGTTTCTATGGTGGGTGTTGATTAAAAATAAAAATACCCCGATATCAAAGCAATGGAGTGGAATGGTTTCTGTAAAATTAATTTTGATAATTATTTTATTCAAACTATAAAACATAAAATAGAGATGAATTTCATTTTACTCAATGAAATGGATGTTTAATCCATCAATGAAAATGAAGAGTTCTTCCAATGACTTGAAAATACAACTTCAGATTTATCATCTCCCCCTAATGCAATCTTGAACAGTTATTTGGGGGGATACCATTGAGTTTTAAAATACAATTGATTATTTGAGAAATTAAAACTATTAGTAAATTATCTATTGTTCCATTAATGTTGAAATGGATATCAATTAATGTCATGGTTATCATGGGTCTAGTGAAAGTAATAAGAGAATATATTTTACTTCCCGTATGGAAATGTATAAATCCAATAGGTGGTCAAAAATTAAAACATCCTACTTATCAAAAGTATGGGATGAAGAATCTAAAAAATTGATTAAAGGTGAAAAGAAAATGGTTAATAAATACTAATGGGTGAAACCCCTATTGTTGTAGAGGAAATTAATTCTCTCATCAAACCTCCACCTACTGTCTGATGTTTCAACTAAATATGAAAATGAATCTATATAAATAAAAGCACCGAGACAAGGGTTGTCATTAATAACCACCATTAATAACCTATAAGACAAAATGAGAAAGGGGGATTTAATTCCATAACAACTTTTGGGGTGGAAATCGACAATAAAGTGGTGAAATGTACACTAGTTATTAATTAAAAGATGGAAACAAACAATTTTATTTTGGATTTATGAATGATTTCGTATCATGCATGATTAGTAGAACTATTCAAATACCACATAAAAACATGTATGTAATGTTATTAGTAATGATGGTAAATGGGTCAAATATTTCATCCTAAGAATATAACTCATCCCACTACAAAGTATGTGGGAAAAATTTCATAGAAGACCTTATGACACGTAATTTGGAAGAATTCAACACTATTATAAGTATGTATTGAAATTACTTGTATAGATCAAACATAAATTTATTTTTTAATGAAATCACCTTTTATATTAAAAATCACCCAATGACTTTATAAAATTAGATGGATTATGATAAATCTAATTTTGTTTCATCATCTCTGTCATGGATATTATTTCCTTATGAGAATAAATATCTTGGTTAATTGAATATGAATAAAGAAATGATCATAATTGATATCATGATCATTGTAAGAAAATTCACTGATGTGTTCATGAAGGAATTTTTTGGTCATCATCCATGTTGATAGGTTGATTTATCTATAATAATTATACATAAATCCTTTTTAATATCCAAATCTCTATACAGAATTGGCATGATTGAACTTGATAATCTGAAGATTTAGCTACCTGAGAATATAAATAAAGGGTTTATAATACCTTGTGATTCAAAAAGTGGGGAAATGCTCCTTTTCATCATGAAAAATATGGTTCAATGTTCATATACATTAATTATAATGATCTCAACAAGATCACTATAAAGAAGAAGTATCTACTACACTATATTGATGAATTATTCAATAATATATGTGTAGCCCAATAATTATTTAAGGTAGATATTTGGTCAGGATATTATAAGTAATGGTGAATAAAGAGGATACCCCCAAGAATTATTTTCATAAAATTTATAGATAGTATGGGTTCATAGTAATTCAATTAGGAATCAGTAATTCTCTAACTATTTTCATAGACATGATGAATATATTATTTAGGAATTAACTTGATAAATAAGTGGTAGTATTTATAGATTATATTATTATATACTCTAAGAAACATGGGAGAGCATGTGGATAATTTGGATGCTCCACTGAAGACCTTCTGAAAATAAAAAGTTATATGAAAAGTATAGTAAATGTGAGTTTTGGATGGATCACGTATCATTCATATGGAATATTATCACCTATAAAGGAATATTTTGGACCCTTAAAATAGTGGTAATTAAATGATAGACCATACCAACATCTATGATGGAAATATTTTGTTTACATGGATTAGATGGGCACTGTCATTTATGTCTGAGAATATTCTCATGATTTTAAATTCAAACAAACCCACTAACTTTGAATGGAATCATTTTAATTGGATGATGGCTATCAGGAGAGCTGTTATGTGTTAAATAAGTGGAAAATCACTACCCAAATTATCAATTTACCCTCTATTGGGGGAGTATTTGTTATATAATGTGATTATTATAGAATGGTATTTGGTTGCATACTCAAGAAATATGAAACCTATACCTCGTGAAAATTAAAAATACATGACAAAAACTACCAAATTCATGATCTATAATTTTATACAGTTATATTTAATTTTATGATTTTTATAAATTATATCTATGGTTATAAGTGTGAAACATATATATATATATATAAGAAAATACTCAAGAATATATTAACTAAAAAGATCTCAACATTTTATAAAAAAGGTGGATATATCTGATAATGTTTTATAATTGTTTAATCAATCACCATCCCCTTAAGGTGAAAAATGTTGTAGGTTATCTAAGAAGAAAGGATCCCAGAAGCTTATACATCAAAAAAATTTCATGGTATCCAATATTCTTGGACATATAGAAAATGGACATGGGAGTAGTAGAAGGATATTCATACTTCCATTCTCAAATAACTACGCAACCATCCATTATTAATAAGATCATGGAGGCTAAAAAAATATAAGAAGTGCTATAGAAAATGTAACAGCCCAAGATTTTATGAAAAATATTTTTTTTTAATTTCACTAGTTTCTTGTGTTGTACGCTACACCAAAAGGAGCATGCACAACACGCATACTTGACTTGCCTTGCATTACACGCAATCACGACCTTCCTCGATAGCGTGTGTAGTACGCAATAACGAGTTTCATTAAACAACAATATGCTATTAAAATATCATTAAAACTAGCCTTTATGAATAGTAATAACCACTTTTTGAAATTTAATAAATTTTATTTTTCAAAATGGACTTCATTTTTGGACTCAGAATATCGAAATTAGCCTAGGGTGAAATTTTGGTATTTTTCTGAAAACTTTCAATTTTTGATGAATAGTGAATCCACTAAATGGTAGGTTAAAAACTGAATTTTGCATAAAACATAATTTTACCGCTTCTGTGAATGGAATTTTGAAAATCCGACAGACACGGTTAATATCAAGGACTAAAATGTGGTTCAATGAGATGAAAATAATTTTTGGTGAATAGTAACTTTTTACTTTTTTTTTACCACGGTTAATAGTAAATAGTGTAACTAAGGGTAAATATGATATTACTATTACCCTAACACATGTCCTAATTCAATTGGATAAGTGTAATTCGACCAAAAACAACCTTATGAATATAATATGACCATTTAGGTCCACTTGGATTAGATTATGACATTTAATATTATTTTATTTAATGAATAGTTATAATAGTTAAAATCAATGTTTAATAACTAAAACATTTTTAATATGAGGTTATACATAAGATAAATTCGACTATAAATATTCATTAGAAAGCTAAAAAGATTTCCTACATAATTATATTTTATTTATAATTTTTAGACTTTAAATAAATTAATTTATTTATGACACAACGATGATGCAGTAATTACCCTTTTAAGAAAATATTAACACAATTGATGTTATAAATGCTCAAATGAATGTAATTTGAGTCTTTTTATGAATTCCACTAATTTTATAGGTTACTATGATATATTGGGGTTGATTTAATAAACTTTGTTCGAACATATAATTCTGTTATGACTTTCACAAAAATCATATATCAAATAGTGTCAAAATTGACACAAAATAGTTTTCAAATAAAATATTATATTATTAATTGTTATTTTAATCCTAAGAATCTGAGGTTCGGCCAAATGACTTAGATAAGGATATATATATTAATAATAAACAATTTGGGGTTCTTTTGGCATGTTATAGTAAGTGTATTAACCATATAGTGAAAGAAAATAAAAAGACACGGTAAAAGTTAAATTATTTAACTTAGAGTTAAATCTAATTGATAAGGTTAAAATAATAACCTAAACTTGTCTAAATCCTATTTGTTGATAGGATTTCGACCCATCCCCACTTTAGCTTCGAAATAAGACCCTTTGGAACCATTATAAACCGATTTTGACTTTAATATAAAATAATATTTTGAGATATTCCTAAGGTGCCCCTCTCCTCCCTTATAAAAGGACACCTCCTCCCCCTCCTCCTCACACCAATTTGAGCACTCATGCTCGGCCAAACCCTGCCAAAATCTCTTCTCCACTCCCCTAGAATAATCCTAGAGGTTCTGGTCTTCCTCAAAGACCAATTTTAGTGCCCTAAGAGGAGGTCTCAAAGAGGCGCTTCAAAGAAGAGGTAATTACCGTTACCAATTCTTTCATCTTTATTTCTTCTTCCACTTCTTCTTCTTAGGTTGTTTCATTATGAAGTAATAACATCAGTATCACTCATATAATGATATGTTATTATAAGTATGAAACAACCCCATTTCACCATCTATCCATCCTACGGAAAAATAAATCACCGCGCGTGCGTACGTTCGGAATACCGTCTCCACGCCGTGGTGTAATCTATTTTCCACCACCACCTTACATGGATGGGTATAATGGTGTAAAGAATAACTATACCTAGTTATTACAACATCATATTGATTCTGATATATTGTATAATCCAATCCAATTCAATTCAATATTTATGGAAATGATATCATCGCTCGTGCGTACGTACGGACTACCGTCTCCACGACGCGATGAGATTCATTCTCCATGTTAACCATTTAAGAATGATTATAAAGTATATATAAGAAATAATAATGAAATATATGACATTATAAAGCTACTGGATTTATGTATATATATATATATATGTCATCAACTTACTTCCATTCAAGACAATAAGGAAAGAAAAAAAGCGTTCATGCGTACGTACGGACTACCGTCTCCATGAACGGTGTTTTTCATTTCATTTATCTATCTATTATATATATATATACTGAATATATATGATATATAAATCATATTTTATATTCTTTAAGTAAGTAAATCATGATATAAGTAATAATAATGTCAAGAACAACAAGTAAAAACACCTACGATAAATGAAACGATTTTACCCAAAACGCTTCTTTAACATGGAATTTACAAAAGAACGGGAAATATAATGTCATAAGTGAACCATATATGATATCATAACAATGAATATGATTCTTTAATAATTCAATGACATTATTTAAATCATTATACCGGAGGTTCGGACACATACGAAGCAAATCGGACCTAAGGTAAGGCAAAATATCACAATCTCATTTTTATCCGAGATTGTTTATTCGTAAGTATTTACTGGGGTGTATTTTATCATCCACATCCATGTTTCATCAATATTTAATATTATTTCCATCCACCTACAATTGTTTAAATCCATTTTTACCCTTCAGTGAGTTTTTAGTAATATGTATGAAAAGAATCTTTTGTCGTTTTTCGTACGAGGTACTTTTTGACTTTTCCGACAAAAGTACGAAGAATGTTTTTTTAACTTATACGGAACGAACGGATTTTTACGGTTTTTATAAATCCTTATTTTAATGAAGCTTCCTCCAAAATATTTCATGAATATTTTCAATAAAATCTCCTTCTTTTAATATTTCATGATATTTTGTGAAAAGAAATTGATTTTGAAGAAGAAAGGATATTTTCCTCAAAAATTCATTTCAAGTGTTTTATCAAAATTATTTTCCATCTAAGATAATAAAGGGTTCTGTTTCTATCCATATTTTTACATTGATTTGACTATGTTGTGATGGAATTATGTTTATGAATTCCTTTATCTTATATGAATGGTTTTATGATGTCATGTTGTTTAAGAATCCCATTTTTATTACATGGATAATGAAATGATGTATGATTTATGATTTTGTGGCACACATAAGAATGGTATCATTATGAGATGGGTGGGACCTATATCTCCCTCCAATGCATTGGGTAAAGATTTTATATCTCATGAGATAGATAGGGCTGGAACGGTAGGTTATACCGGTTCAGTGAAACAAGACTGAAACGAGGGTTACTCGATTCAGAAAGGGACTTTGTCCACTAAGATAGTCTTGGCAATGAGTCTTGACTAACAAGAAATGATTCTCTATGATTATTTGTGAATGCCACAGAGTTTCATGTTTTAAGTTATGATTATTGTGATTACATTTCACTTCCATGATTTATCCCATGTTATGAAATTATGCTCTCTTTTGCAGGTTAAGATTTCCAAAATGTTATGTTCTTATGAATATGATGTGATTGATATTTCTTTTGTTTACCCTTACTGAGCATTTGAGATCACCCTTTTATGTTTTCTTTTCCCCAGGATATAAAGAAAGGTTTTAGGTAAAAAAAGGGAAGATCTTTATAGGAGATGTTGAAGATCTTTCACCACGATTAAAAGATTACGTTCCGAGTTTCCAAAGACACTAAACTATTACGATCCTTGTGTGTGTGTTTTTATTATGTACTAAGTATTCCGCAAATGTAATGTAATGTAAATGTACGTTAGGCTTCGGGTCTCTACAGTTGGTATCAGAGGAAAGGTTTAGTCAACCTTTGGAAACTAGGATGCGAAAACGTTAGTGAGATCCCTAGAGATATTTCTACGGTATGTCTAGGGATGTCCCTAAGGTTAAGTATACGTATAAGTTATAGTACTAGAACTACGCTAACGATCATAGAATTAAACCTAAGATGTTAGATATTGAAGGTACTTCCCCTTCATTATGTTGTTTTTCCTAACATGTTTTTTGCCTCTCACACTATTCTTTTTGGGTTTTAGACGATGGGTGGAACCCGAAGGAACCGTGTTGATCAATGCAATGGACAATGCAATGATTGTCCTCCTGAACAAACAAATGTTATGGGAGATGGAGTGAAAAATCTTATTGCTATACTTACACAAGCTATGAATCATTCTGGACTTCCAAATGAGCAGAGAAGGGAACAATATTCTATTGAGTCGTTCATGAGGCAACGTCCACCTTCTTTCAGTGGGTATTCTGATCCACTTGTTGCAGAACAATGGATCAGTACCACTGAAAAGATATTTTCAGTTCCTCAATGTTCTGAACATGATAAAGTCATCTTAGCAGTATATCGTTTGGAAGGTGAAGCTGATCAATAGTGGAATCTTATCAAGAATACAAGGCAAAGAGATGAAATTGAGTCCATGGAATGGGACGAGTTCATGAACTTATTTTTCAATAAGTACTTCCCTCATATTCTTCGAACAAAGATGGAGAAGGAGTTTCTTGAACTAAAGCAAAAGGATGATGAATCTGTTGGTATATACGAAGAGAATTTTACAAGACTTGCAAGGTATGCATCTGGCATTATCATCCAACCTGAAAGTAAAGTTGATCGATTTTTCAGTGTCTTAAAACCAAGTCTTCGAAGGGCATTAGCTATAAGAGACTTCAGTAGCTATGAAGAAATTGTGCGTTGTGCTATCAAGGTATAAATGGAAGTTGGTGTTACATATCCATCTCATGGTTTTGACAAGAAACGAAAGATGGAGTTCAAGGAGAAATCTCAGAATAATGGTGAAAAGAAGATGAATGTTTCCTTATGCACAAAGTGTGGAAAGAAGCATGGTGGAGATTGTCTTAAAGGGACTAGAAAATGTTTTAAGTGTGGAAAAGAAGGTCATCGAGTAGCTGAGTGTCGAAGTAATGGAAAAAGGGTTTCTAATGATGTGAATAAAGCAAACACTGCAGAGAACGTACCACCAACACTTCAATGCTTCAAGTGCAAGGAAATGGGGCATTATGCTAATAAATGCCCTAATCCAAGGGTTAGTGATGATCAACATGAGCAACCACTGAAGGCAAAGGACAAAGGAAAGTCACATGCGATCACTATTGGCAATGTTGAATATGACAACGATGTGGTGGAATGATTAAGTGTTTATGTAATGGGATTCCAAAATAATGTCGTATCATTGAGTATTGCAATATTTATTGATGTGGTATTCAAAGTGATTGAGATATTTTTTTGGAAATGAGATGATATGCGGATAATGAAGGGAAAACGAGAAAATGAAATGTTTAATAGTATTCATGAGCTCATGATTGATATAAGGACTAAGTGATATCATGGTTTGAGTATATAGAATTCTGAGGATTTTGGTATGCGGAAAGTGTTAACTTTAAACTGCATTCATGTTTTCACTAAGGTTTTCAAGAGAATACATGATTAAGGACTTTGAATGTTTAGAATGTGACCAACAAGACATATCTTATGGGGATCAACGATGGTATTAAATCTCTGGTAATTGTTTTCACTATATTATGAGACTGGACTGCAGTATTATGGGTAAGCCTAAAGATTGGAATGGATTATGTTGGAATAAGTTAGTATTGTTTAAGGATAGAAGTTTTTTTCGATATTATTGATGGGATGTTATAGTAATACAGTTTTAGAAAAAGGACAACCTGCAGGATGGGCGATAGCCCATCGCGTCGGACAAGGCTGTGGGAATCGAACCCACAACCGAAGTGCGACTGGCCTTTATCGCCTACCACTGGCCTACAGGAAGTCCCTGTTTAATAGAAACTAGTTTTATTATATTAAGCAGTATGATATATGAAGTACAAGTCCATTTTAGGAACCATGTGTGATTAATCTCACTATAGATCAACTTATGTATATAATTTTTGCTAACCTTTTGTTTGAGACAGATGGACTGACCCGTCATTCTATCACATGATATGCTAACACTTCACGAATAACAAATTCAACTTCATTTATTTAAGAGATGAAGTGGAAATTGTTCAAGGCATGAACAATAGTGCGATTGTACCAAAATAAAGTAAGTATTTGTTCTAATTCAAATTTTCAACTTTAGGGAAATGATCTTGAAATCCAAAAAAGTTGTCCTAGTGATCTTATATCTGATTAATCGGATGGTACCTTAGATCGTCACAAATTTATGGATTTGTGATTGTTGGCTTTTCCATATCCATGTTCTCTACCACTCTCCATCAGAACATGATGGTTAGATTTTTCTTCCATATCCATATTTTCACCTATGTGGAAACCCAGTGATTAGTTTATTTGGGTAACCGTTACGTTTCATACTTTTGTTTTTAGAGATTGGTTTTGATATTCCTTTTTACGATGTGGGTTTCTATTAAAGAAACTTTCGAATAGTAAACCATTTATAACCCCGACGAATTTCGAGGGCGAAATTCATTTTAAGGGGGGTAGAATGTAACAGCCCAAGATTTTATGAAAAATATTTTTTTTAATTTCACTAGTGTCTTGTGTTGTATGCTACACCAAAAGGAGCTTGCACAACACGCATCCTTGACTTGCCTTGCATTACACGCAATCATGACCTTCCTCGATAGCGTGTGTAGTACGCAATAACGAGTTTCATTAAACAACAATATGCTATTAAAATATTATTAAAACTAGCCTTTATGAATAGTAATAACCACTTTTTGAAATTTTATAAATTTTATTTTTCAAAATGGACTTCATTTTTGGACTCAGAATATCGAAATTAGCCTAGGGTGAAATTTTGGTATTTTTCTGAAAACTTTCAATTTTTGATGAATAGTGAATCCACTAAGTGGTAGGTTAAAAACTGAATTTTGCATAAAACATAATTTTACCGCTTCTGTGAATGGAATTTTGAAAATCCAACAGACACGGTTAATATCAAGGACTAAAATGTGGTTCAATGAGATGAAAATAATTTTTGCTGAATAGTAACTTTTTACTTTTTTTTACCACGGTTAATAGTAAATAGTGTAACTAAGGGTAAATATGATATTACTATTACCCTAACACATGTCCTAATTCAATTGGATAAGTTTAATTCGACCAAAAACAACCTTTTGAATATAATATGACCATTTAGGTCCACTTGGATTAGATTATGACATTTAATATTATTTTATTTAATGAATAGTTAAAATAGTTAAAATCAAAGTTTAATAAATAAAACATTTTTAATATGGTGTTATACATAAGATAAATTCTACTATAAATATTAATTAGAAAGATAAAAAGAGTTCCTACATAATGATATTTTATTTATAATTTTTAGACTTTAAATAAATTAATTTATTTATGACACAACGATGATGCAGTAATTACCCTTTAAGGAAATATTAACATAATTGATGTTATAAATGCTCAAATGAATGTAATTTGAGACTTTTTATGAATTACACTAATTTTCTAGGTTACTATTATATATTAGGGTTGATTTAATCAACTTTGTTCGAACATATAATTCTGTTATGACTTTCACAAAAATCATATATCAAATAGTGTCAAAATTGACACAAAATAGTTTTTAAATCAAATATTATATTATTAATTGTTATTTTATTACTAAAAATCTAAGGATCGGCCAAATGACTTAGATAAGGATATATATATTAATAATAAACAATTTGGGGTTCGTATGTCATGTTATAGTAAGTGTATTAACCATATAGTGAAAGAAAACAAAAAGACACGGTAAAAGTTAAATTATTTAACTTAGAGTTAAATCTAATTGATAAGGTTAAAATAATAACCTAAACATGTCTAAATCGTATTGGTTGATAGGTTTTCGACCCATCCCCACTTTAGCTTCGAAATAAGACCCTTTGGAACCATTATAAACCGATTTTGACTTTAATATAAAATAATATTTTGAGATATTCCTAAGGTGCCCCTCTCCTCCCTTATAAAACGACACCTCCTCCCCCTCCTCCTCACACCAATTTGAGCACTCAAGCTCGTCCAACCCCTGCCAAAATCTCTTCTCCACTTCCCTAGAATAATCCTATACGTTCTGGTCTTCCTCAAAGACCAATTTTAGTGCCCTAAGAGGAGGTCTCAAAGAGGCGCTTCAAAGAAGAGGTAATTACCGTTACCAATTCTTTCATCATTATTTCTTCTTCCACTTCTTCTTCATAGGTTGTTTCATTATGAAGTAATAACATCAGTATCACTCATATACTGATATGTTATTATATGTATGAAACAACCCTATTTCACCGTCTATCCATCCTACGGAAAAAGAAATCACCACGCGTGCGTACGTACGGAATACCGTCTCCACGCCGTGGTGTAATCTATTTTCCACCACCACCTTACATGGATGGGTATAATGGTGTAAAGAATAACTATACATAGTTATTACAACATAATATTTATTCTTATATATTGTATAATCCACTCCAATTCAATTCAATATTTATGGAAATGATATCATCGCTCGTGCGGACGTACGGACTACCGTCTCCACGACGCGATGAGATTCATTCTCCATGTTAACCATTTAAGAATGATTATAAAGTATATATAAGAAATAATAATGAAATATATGACATTATAAAGCTACTGGATTTATTTATATATATATATATATGTATGTCATCAACTTACATCCATTCAAGACAATAAGGAAAGAAAAAAAGCGTTCATGCGTACGTACGGACTACCGTCTCCATGAACGGTGTTTTTCATTTCATTTATCTATCTATTATATATATATATATACTGAATATATATGATATATTAATCATATTTTATATTCTGTAAGTAAGTAAATCATGATATAAGTAATAATAATGTCAAGAACAACAAGTAAAAACACCTACGATAAATGAAACAATTTTACCCAAAACGCTTCTTTAACATGGAATTTACAAAAGAAAGGGTAATATAATGTCATAAGTGAACCATATATGATATCATAACAATGAATATGATTCTTTAATAAGTCAATGACATTATTTAAATCATTATACAGGAGGTTAGGACACATACGAAGAAAATCGGACCTAAGGTAAGGTAAAATATCACAAATCTCATTTTTATCCGAGATTGTTTATTCGTAAGTATTTACTGGGGTGTATTTTATCATCCACATCCATGTTTCATCAATATTTAATATTATTTCCATCCACCTAAAATTGTTTAAATCCATTTTTACCCTTCGGTGAGTTTTTAGTAATATGTATGAAAGGAATCTTTTGTCGTTTTTCGTACGAGGTACTTTTTGACTTTTCCGACAAAAGTACGAAGAATGTTTTTTTAACTTATACGGCACGAACGGATTTTTACGGTTTTTATAAATCCTTATTTTCATGAAGATTCCTCCAAAATATTTCATGAATATTTTCAATAAAATCTCTTTCTTTTAATATTGCATGATATTTTGTGAAAAGAAATTGATTTTGAACAAGAAAGGATATTTTCCTCAAGAATTCATTTCAAGTGTTTTATCAAAATTAATTTCCATCTAACATAATAAAGGGTTCTGTTTCTATCCATATATTTACATTGATTTGACTATGTTGTGATGGAATTATGTTTATGAATTCCTTTATCTTATATGAATGGTTTTATGATGTCATGTTGTTTAAGAATCCCATTTTTATTACATGGATAATGAAATGATGTATGATTTATGATTTTGTGGCACACATAAGAATGGTATCATTATGAGATGGGTGGGACCTATATCTCCCTCCAATGCATTGGGTAAAGATTTTATATCTCATGAGATAGACAGGGCTGGAACGGTAGGTTATACCGGTTCAGTGAAACAGGACTGAAACGAGGGTTACTCGATTCAGAAAGGGACTTTGTCCACTAAGATAGTCTTGGCAATGAGTCTTGACTAACAAGAAATGATTCTCTATGATTATGTGTGAATGCCACAAAGTTTCATGTTTTAAGTTATGATTATTGTGATTACATTTCACTTCCATGATTTATCCCATGTTATGAAATTATGCTCTCTTTTGCAGGTTAAGATTTCCAAAATGTTATGTTCTTATGAATACGATGTGATTGATATTTCTTTTGTTTACCCTTACTGAGCATTTGAGCTCACCCTTTTATGTTTTCTTTTCCCCAGGATATAAAGAAAGGTTTTAGGTAAAAAAAGGGAAGAACTTTATAGGAGATGTTGAAGATCTTTCACCACGATTAGAAGATTACGTTCCGAGTTTCCAAAGACACTAAACTATTACGATCCTTGTGTGTGTGTTTTTGTTATGTACTAAGTATTCCGCAAATGTAATGTAATGTAAATGTACGTCAGGCTTCGGGTCTCTACAGTTGGTATCAGAGGAAAGGTTTAGTCAACCTTTGGAAACTAGGATGCAAAAACGTTAGTGAGATCCCTAGAGATATTTCTACAGTATGTCTAGGGATGTCCCTAAGGTTAAGTATACGTATAGGTTATAGTACTAGAACTACGCTAACGATCATAGAATGAAACCTAAGATGTTAGATATTGAAGGTACTCCCCCTTTATTATGTTGTTTTCCCTAACATGTTTTTTGCCTCTCACACTATTATTTTTGGGTTTTAGACGATGGCTGGAACCCTAAGGAACCGTGTTGATCAATGCAATGGACAATGCAATGATTGTCCTCCTGAACAAACAAATGTTATGGGAGATGGAGTGAAAAATATTATTGTTATACTTACACAAGCTATGAATCATTCTGGACATCCAAATGAGCAGAGAAGGGAACAATATTCTATTGAGTCCTTCATGAGGCAACGTCCACCTTCTTTCAGTGGGTATTCTGATCCACTTGTTGCTGAACAATGGATCAGTACCACTGAAAAGATATTTTCAGTTCTTCAATGTTATGAACATGATAAAGTCATCTTAGCAGTATATCGTTTGGAAGGTGAAGCTGATCAATGGTGGAATCTTATCAAGAATACAAGGCAAAGAGATGAAATTGAGTCCATGGAATGGGACGAGTTCAAGAACTTATTTTTCAATAAGTACTTCCCTCGTATTCTTCGAACAAAGATGGAGAAGGAGTTTCTTGAACTAAAGAAAAAGGATGATGAATCTGTTGGTATATACAAAGCGAATTTTACATGACTTGCAAGGTATGCATCTGGCATTATCATCCAACCTGAAAGTAAAGTTGATCGATTTTTCAGTGGCTTAAAACCAAGTCTTCGAAGGGCATTAGCTATAAGAGACTTCAGTAGCTATGAAGAAATTGTGCATTGTGCTATCAAGGTATAAATGGATGTTGGTGTTACATAACCATCTCATGGTTTTGATAAGAAACGAAAGATGGAGTTCAAGGAGAAATCTCAGAATAATGGTGAAAAGAAGATGAATGTTTCTTTATGCACAAAGTGTGGAAAGAAGCATGGTGGAGATTGTCTTAAAGGGACTATAAAATGTTTTAAGTGTGGAAAAGAAGGTCATCGAGCAGCTGAGTGTCGAAGTAATGGAAAAAGGGTTTCTAATGATGTGAATAAAGCAAACACTGCAGAGAACGCACCACCAACACTTCAATGCTTCAAGTTCAAGGAAATGGGGCATTATGCTAATAAATGCCCTAATCCAAGGGTTAGTGATGATCAACATGAGCAACCACTGAAGGCAGAGGACAAAGGGAAGTCACATGCGATCACTATTGGCAATGTTGAATATGACAACAATGTGGTGGAATGATTAAGTGTTTATGTAATGGGATTCCAAAATAATGTCGTATCATTGAGTATTGCAGTATTTATTGATGTGGTATTCAAAGTGATTGAGATATTTTTTTGGAAATGAGATGATATGCGCATAATGAAGGGAAAACGAGAAAATGAAATGTTTAATAGTATTCATGAGCTCATGATTGATATAAGGACTAAGTGATATCATGGTTTGAGTATATAGAATTTTGAGGATTTTTGTATGTGGAAAGTGTTAACTTTAAACTGCATTCATGTTTTCACTAAGGTATTCAAGAAAATACATGATTAAGGACTTTGAATGTTTAGAATGTGACCAACAAGACATATCTTATGGGGATCAACGATGGTATTAAATCTCTGGTAATTGTTTTCACTATATTATGAGAGTGGACTGCAGTATTATGGGTAAGCCTAAAGATTGGAATGGATTATGTTGGAATAAGTTAGTATTGTTTAAGGATAGAAGTTTTTTTCGATATTATTGATGGGATGTTATAGTAATATAGTTTTAGAAAAAAGACAACCTGCAGGACGGGCGACAGCCCATCGCGTCGGACAAGGCTGTGGGAATCGAACCCACAACCGAAGTGCGACTGGCCTTTATCGCCTACCACTGGCCTACAGGAAGTCACTGATTAATAGAAACTAGTTTTATTATATTATGCAGTATGATATATGAAGTATAAGTCCATTTTAGGAACCATATGTGATTAATCTCACTATAGATCGACTTATGTATATAATTTTTGCTAACCTTTTGTTTGAGACAGATGGACTGACCCGTCATTCTATCACATGATCTGCTAACACTTCATGAATAACAAATTCAACTTCATTTATTTAAGAGATGAAGTGGAAATTGTTCAAGGCACGAACAATAGTGCGATTGTATCAAAATAAAGTAAGTATTTATTCTAATTCAAATTTTCAACTTTAGGGAAATGATCTTGAAATCCAAAAAAGTTGTCCTAGTGATCTTATATCTGATTAATCGGATGGTACCTTAGATCGTCACAAATTTATGGATTTGTGATTGTTGGCTTTTCCATAGCCATGTTCTCTACCACTCTCCATCAGAACATGATGGTTAGATTTTTCTTCCATATCCATATTTTCACCTATGTGGAAACCCAGTGATTAGTTTATTTGGGTAACCGTTACGTTTCATACTTTTGTTTTTAGAGATTGGTTTTGATATTCCTTTTTACGATGTGGGTTTCTATTAAAGAAACATTCGAATAGTAAACCATTTATAACCCCGACGAATTTCGAGGGCGAAATTCATTTTAAGGGGGGTAGAATGTAACAGCCCAAGATTTTATGAAAAATATTTTTTTTAATTTCACTAGTGTCTTCTGTTGTACGCTACACCAAAAGGAGCTTTCACAACACTCATACTTGACTTGCCTTGCATTACACGCAATCGCGACCTTCCTCGATAGCGTGTGTAGTACGCAATAACGAGTTTCATTAAACAACAATATGCTATTAAAATATTATTAAAACTAGCCTTTATGAATAGTAATAACCACTTTTTGAAATTTTATAAATTTTATTTTTCAAAATAGACTTCATTTTTGGAATCAGAATATCGATATTAGCCTAGGGTGAAATTTTGGTATTTTTCTGAAAACTTTCAATTTTTGATGAATAGTGAATCCACTAAGTGGTAGGTTAAATACTGAATTTTGCATAAAAATTAATTTTTCCGCTCCTGTGAATGGAATTTTAAAAATCCAACAGACACGGTTAATATCAAGGACTAAAATGTGGTTCAATGAGATGAAAATAATTTTTGCTGAATAGTAACTTTTTACTTTTTTTTACCACGGTTAATAGTAAATAGTGTAACTAAGGGTAAATATGATATTACTATTACCCTAACACATGTCCTAATTCAATTGGATAAGTGTAATTCGACCAAAAACAACCTTATGAATATAATATGACCATTTAGGTCCACTTGGATTAGATTATGACATTTAATATTATTTTATTTAATGAATAGTTAAAATAGTTAAAATCAAAGTTTAATAACTAAAACATTTTTAATATGGGGATATACATAAGATAAATTCGACTATAAATATTCATTAGAAAGCTAGAAATATTTCCTACATAATTATATTTTATTTATAATTTTTAGACTTTAAATAAATTTATTTATTTATGACACAACGATGATGCAGTAATTACCCTTTTAAGGAAATATTAACATAATTGATGTTATAAATGCTCAAATGAATGTAATTTGAGACTTTTTATGAATTACACTAATTTTCTAGGTTACTATGATATATTAGGGTTTATTTAATCAACTTGGTTCGAACATATAATTCTGTTATGACTTTCACAAAAATCATATATCAAATAGTGTCAAAATTGACACAAAATAGTTTTTAAATCAAATATTATATTATTAATTGTTATTTTATTACTAAAAATCTAAGGTTCGGCCAAATGACTTATATAAGGACATATATATATTAATAATAAACAATTTGGGGTTCGTCTGGCATGTTATAGTAAGTGTATTAACCATATAGTGAAAGAAAACAAAAAGACACGGTAAAAGTTAAATTATTTAACTTAGAGTTAAATCTAATTGATAAGGTTAAAATAATAACCTAAACTTGTCTAAATCATATTGGTTGATAGTATTTCGACCCATCCCCACTTTATCTTTGAAATAAGACCCTTTGTAACCATTATAAACCGATTTTGACTTTAATATAAAATAATATTTTGAGATATTCCTAAGGTGCCCCTCTCCTCCCTTATAAAAGGACACCTCCTCCCCCTCCTCCTCACACCAATTTGAGCACTCAAGCTTGGCCAAACCCTGCCAAAATCTATTCTCCACTTCCCTAGAATAATCCTATACGTTCTGGTCTTCCTCAAAGACCAATTTTAGTGCCCTAAGAGGAGGTCTCAAAGAGGCGCTTCAAAGAAGAGGTAATTACCGTTACCAATTCTTTCATCGTTATTTCTTCTTCCACTTATTCTTCTTAGGTTGTTTCATTATGAATTAATAACATCAGTATCACTCATATATTGATATGTTATTATAAGTATGAAACAACCCTATTTCACCGTCTATCCATCCTACGGAAAAAGAAATCACCACGCGTGCGTACGTACGGAATACCGTCTCCACGCCGTGGTGTAATCTATTTTCCACCACCACCTTACATGGATGGGTATAATGGTGTAAAGAATAACTATACATAGTTATTACAATATCATATTGATTCTGATATATTGTATAATCCACTCCACTCCAATTCAATATTTATGGAAATGATATCATCGCTCGTGCGTACGTACGGACTACCGTCTCCACGACGCGATGAGATTCATTCTCCATGTTAACCATTTAAGAATGATTATAAAGTATATATAAGAAATAATAATGAAATATATGACATTATAAAGCTACTGGATTTATATATATATATATATATGTATGTCATCAACTTACTTCCATTCAAGACAATAAGGAAAGAAAAAAAGCGTTCATGCGTGCGTACGGACTACCGTCTCCATGAACGGTGTTTTTCATTTCATTTATCTATCTATTATATATATATATATATATATATATATACTGAATATATATGATATATAAATCATATTTTATATTCTGTAAGTAAGTAAATCATGATATAAGTAATAATAATGTCAAGAACAACAAGTAAAAACACCTACGATAAATGAAACGATTTTACCCAAAACGCTTCTTTAACATGGAATTTACAAAAGAACGGGTAATATAATGTCATAAGTGAACCATATATGATATCATAACAATGAATATGATTCTGTAATAAGTCAATGACATTATTTAAATCATTATACAGGAGGTTTGGACACATACGAAGCAAATCGGATCTAAGGTAAGGGAAAATATCACAATCTCATTTTTATCCGATATTGTTTATTCGTAAGTATTTACTGGGGTGTATTTCATCATCCACAACCATGTTTCATCAATATTTAATATTATTTCCATCCACCTACAATTGTTTAAATCCATTTTTACCCTTCGGTGAGTTTTTAGTAATATGTATGAAAGGAATCTTTTGTCGTTTTTTGTACGAGGTACTTTTTGACTTTTCCGACAAAAGTACGAAGAATGTTTTTTTTAACTTATACGGCACGAACGGATTTTTACGGTTTTTATAAATCCTTATTTTCATGAATCTTCCTCCAAAATATTTCATGAATATTTTCAATAAAATCTCTTTCTTTTAATATTGCATGATATTTTGTGAAAAGAAATTGATTTTGAAGAAGAAAGGATATTTTCCTCAAGAATTCATTTCAAGTGTTTTATCAAAATTATTTTCCATCTAAGATAATAAAGGGTTCTGTTTCTATCCATATTTTTACATTGATTTGACTATGTTGTGATGGAATTATGTTTATGAATTCCTTTATCTTATATGAATGGTTTTATGATGTCATGTTGTTTAAGAATCCCATTTTTATTACATGGATAATGAAATGATAAATGATTTATGATTTTGTGGCACACATAAGAATGGTATCATTATGAGATGGGTGGGACCTATATCTCCCTCCAATGCATTGGGTAAAGATTTTATATCTCATGAGATAGACAGGGCTGGAACGGTAGGTTATACCGGTTAAGTGAAACAGGACTGAAACGAGGGTTACTCGATCCAGAAAGGGACTTTGTCCACTAAGATAGTCTTGGCAATGAGTCTTGACTAACAAGAAATGATTCTCTATGATTATGTGTGAATGCCACAAAGTTTCATGTTTTAAGTTATGATTATTGTGATTACATTTCACTTCCATGATTTATCCCATGTTATGAAATTATGCTCTCTTTTGCAGGTTAAGATTTCCAAAATGTTATGTTCTTATGAATACGATGTGATTGGTATTTCTTTTGTTTACCCTTACTGAGCATTTGAGCTCACACTTTTATGTTTTCTTTTCCCCAGGATATAAAGAAAGGTTTTAGGTAAAAAAAAGTGAATATCTTTATAGGAGATGTTGAAGATCTTTCACCATGATTAGAAGATTACGTTCCGAGTTTCCAAAGACACTAAACTATTACGATCCTTATGTGTGTGTTTTTGTTATGTTCTAAGTATTCCGCAAATGTAATGTAATGTCAATGTACGTCAGGCTTCGGGTCTCTACAGTTGGTATCAGAGGAAAGGTTTAGTCAACCTTTGGAAACTAGGATGCGAAAACGTTAGTGAGATACCTAGAGATATTTCTACGGTATGTCTAGGGATGTCCCTAAGGTTAAGTATACGTATAGGTTATAGTACTAGAACTACGCTAACGATCATAGAATTAAACCTAAGATGTTAGATATTGAAGGTACTCCCCCTTTATTATGTTGTTTTCCCTAACATGTTTTTTGCCTCTCACACTATTCTTTTTGGGTTTTAGACGATGGCTGGAACCCGAAGGAACCGTGTTGATCAATGCAATGGACAATGCAATGATTGTCCTCCTGAACAAACAAATGTTTTGGGAGATGGAGTGCAAAATCTTATTGCTATACTTACACAAGCTATGAATCATTCTGGACTTCCAAATGAGCAGGGAAGGGAACAATATTCTATTGAGTCCTTCATGAGGCAACGTCCACCTTCTTTCAGTGGGTATTCTGATCCACTTGTTGCTGAACAATGGATCAGTACCACTGAAAAGATATTTTCAGTTCTTCAATGTTCTGAACATGATAAATTCATCTTAGCAGTATATCGTTTGGAAGGTGAAGCTGATCAATGGTGTAATCTTATCAAGAATACAAGGCAAAGAGATGAAATTGATTCCATGGAATGGGACGAGTTCAAGAACTTATTTTTCAATAAGTACTTCCCTCGTATTCTTCGAACAAAGATGGAGAAGGAGTTTCTTGAACTAAAGCAAAAGGATGATGAATCTGTTGGTATATACGAAGCGAATTTTACAAGACTTGCAAGGTATGCATCTGTCATTATCATCCAACCTGAAAGTAAAGTTGATCGATTTTTCAGTGGCTTAAAACCAAGTCTTCGAAGGGCATTAGCTATAAGAGACTTCAGTAGCTATGAAGAAATTGTGCGTTGTGCTATCAAGGTAGAAATGGAAGTTGGTGTTACATATCCATATCATGGTTTTGACAAGAAACGAAAGATGGAGTTCAAGGAGAAATCTCAAAATAATGGTGAAAAGAAGATGAATGTTTCCTTATGCACAAAGTGTGGAAAGAAGCATGGTGGAGATTGTCTTAAAGGGACTAGAAAATGTTTTAAGTGTGGAAAAGAAGGTCATCGAGCAGCTGAGTGTCGAAGTAATGGAAAAAGGGTTTCTAATGATGTGAATAAAGCAAACACTGCAGAGAACGCACCACCAACACTTCAATGCTTCAAGTGCAAGGAAATGGGGCATTATGCTAATAAATGCCCTAATCCAAGGGTTAGTGATGATCAACATGAGCAACCACTGAAGGAAAAGGACAAAGGGAAGTCACATGCGATCACTATTGGCAATGTTGAATATGACAACGATGTTGTGGAATGATTAAGTGTTTATGTAATGGGATTCCAAAATAATGTCGTATCATTGAGTATTGCAATATTTATTGATGTGGTATTCAAAGTGATTGAGATATTTTTTTGGAAATGAGATGATATGCGCATAATGAAGGGAAAACGAGAAAATGAAATGTTTAATAGTATTCATGAGCTAATGATTGATATAAGGACTAAGTGATATCATGGTTTGAGTATATAGAATTTTGAGGATTTTGGTATGTGGAAAGTGTTAACTTTTAACTGCATTCATGTTTTCACTAAGGTATTCAAGAGAATACATGATTAAGGAATTTGAATGTTTAGAATGTGACCAACAAGACATATCTTATGGGGATCAATGATGGTATTAAATCTCTGGTAATTGTTTTCACTATATTATGAGAGTGGACTGTAGTATTATGGGTAAGCCTAAAGATTGGAATCGATTATGATGGAATAAGTTAGTATTGTTTAAGGATAGAAGTTTTTTTTTCGATATTATTGATGGGATGTTATAGTAATATAGTTTTAGAAAATGGACAACATGCAGGACGGGCGACAGCCCATCGCGTCGGACAAGGCTGTGGGAATCGAACCCACAACCGAAGTGCGACTGACCTTTATCGCCTACCACTGGCCTACAGGAAGTCCCTGTTTAATAGAAACTAGTTTTATTATATTAAGCAGTATGATATATGAAGTATAAGTCCATTTTAGGAACCATATGTGATTAATCTCACTATAGATCGACTTATGTATATAATTTTTGCTAAACTTTTGTTTGAGACAGATGGACTGACCCGTCATTCTATCACATGATCTGCTATCACTTCATGAATAACAAATTCAACTTCATTTATTTAAGAGATGAAGTGGAAATTGTTCAAGGAAAGAACAATAGTGCGATTGTAGCAAAATAATGTAAGTATTTAATCTAATTCAAATTTTCAACTTTAGGGAAATGATCTTGAAATCCAAAAAAGTTGTCCTAGTGATCTTATATCTGATTAATCGGATGGTACCTTAGATCGTCACAAATTTATGGATTTGTGATTGTTGGATTTTCCATAGCCATGTTCTCTACCACTCTCCATCAGAACATGATGGTTAGATTTTTCTTCCATATCCATATTTTCACCTATGTGGAAACCCAGTGATTAGTTTATTTGGGTAACCGTTACGTTTCATACTTTTGTTTTTAGAGATTGGTTTTGATATTCCTTTTTACGATGTGGGTTTCTATTAAAGAAACTTTCGAATAGTAAACCATTTATAACCCCGACGAATTTCGAGGGCGAAATTCATTTTAAGGGGGGTAGAATGTAACAGCCCAAGATTTTATGACAAATTTTTTTTTTTAATTTCACTAGTGTCTTGTGTTGTACGCTACACCAAAAGGATCTTGCACAACACGCATCCTTGATTTTCCTTGCATTACATTCAATCACGACCTTCCTCGATAGCATGTGTAGTACGCAATAACGAGTTTCATTAAACAACAATATGCTATTAAAATATTATTAAAACTAGCCATTATAAATAGTAATAACCACTTTTTGAAATTTTATAAATTTTATTTTTCAAAATGGACTTCATTTTTGGATTCGGAATATCGAAATTAGCCTAGGGTGAAATTTTGGTATTTTTCTGAATGCTTTCAATTTTTGATGAATAGTGAAACCACTAAGTGGTAGGTTAAAATCTGAATTTTGCATAAAACTTAATTTTACCGCTTCTGTGAATGGAATTTTAAAAATCCGACAGACTCCGTTGATATCAGTAAGGAAAATGTGGTTCAATGAGATAAAAATAATTTTTTGGTGAATAATAAATTTTTACTTTTTTTTACCGCGGTTAATAGTAAATAGGGTTACTAAGGGTAAATATGATATTACTATTACCCTAACACATGTCCTAATTCAATTGTATAAGTGTAATTCGACCAAAACCAACCTTATGAATATAATATGACCATTTAGGTCCACTTGGATTAGATTATGACATTTAATATTATTTTATTTAATGAATAGTTAAAATAGTTAAAATCAAAGTTTAATAACTAAAACATTTTTAATATGGGGTTATACATACGATAAATTCGACTATAAATTTTAATTAGAAATATAAAAAGATTTCCTACATAATGTTATTTTATTTATAATTTTTAGACTTTAAATAAATTAATTTATTTATGAAACAACGATGATGCAGTAATTACCCTTTTAAGGAAATATTAACATAATTGATGTTATAAATGCTCAAATGAATGTAATTTGAGACTTTTTATGAATTAAACTAATTTTCTAGGTTACTATTATATATTAGTGTTGATTTAATCAACTTGGTTCGAACATATAATTCTGTTATGACTTTCACAAAAATCATATATCAAATAGTGTCAAAATTTACACAAAATAGTTTTTAAATCAAATATTATATTATTAATTGTTATTTTATTTCTAAAAAACTAAGGTTCTGTCAAATGACTTAGATAAGGATATATATATTAATAATAAACAATTTGGGGTTCTTTTGGCATGTTATAGTAAGTGTATTAACCATATAGTGAAAGAAAACAAAAAGACACGGTAAAAGTTAAATTATTTAACTTAGAGTTAAATCTAATTGATAAGGTTAAAATAATAACATAAACTTGTATAAATCCTATTGGTTGATAGGATTTCGACCCATCCCCACATTAGCTTCGAAATAAGACCCTTTGGAACCATTATAAACCGATTTTGACTTTAATATAAAATAATATTTTGACATATTCCTAAGGTGCCCCTCTCCTCCCTTATAAAAGGACACCTCCTCCCCCTCCTCCTCACACCAATTTGAGCACTCAAGCTCGGACCACCCCTGCCAAAATCTCTTCTCCACTTCCCTAGAATAATACTAGAGGTTCTGGTCTTCCTCAAAGACCAATTGTAGTTCCCTAAGAGGAGGTCTCAAAGAGGCACTTCAAAAAAGAGGTAATTACCTTTACCAATTATTTCATATTTATTTCTTCTTCCACTTCTTCTTCTTAGGTTGTTTCATTATGAAGTAATAACATCAGTATCACTAATATACTGATATGTTATTATAAGTATGAAACAACCCTATTTCACCATCTATCCATCCTACGGAAAAAGAAATCACCGCGCGTGCGTACGTACGGAATACCGTCTCCACGCCGTGGTGTAATCTATTTTCCACCACCACCTTACATGGATGGGTATAATGGTGTAAAGAATAACTATACATAGTTATTAAAACAGCATATTGATTCTGATATATTGTATAATCCACTCCAATTCAAGTCAATATTTATGGAAATGATATCATCGCTCGTGCGTACGTACGGACTACCGTCTCCACGACGCGATGAGATTCATTCTCCATGTTAACCATTTAAGAATGATTATAAAGTATATATAAGAAATAATAATGAAATATATGACATTATAAAGATACTGGATTTATGTATATATATATATATATGTATGTCATCAACTTACTTCCATTCAAGACAATAAGGAAAGGAAAACAGCGTTCATGCGTACGTACGGACTACCGTCTCCATGAACGGTGTTTTTCATTTCATTTATCTATCTATTATATATATATATATATACTGAATATATATGATATATAAATCATATTTTATATTCTGTAAGTAAGTAAATCATGATATAAGTAATAATAATGTCAAGAACAACAAGTAAAAACACCTACGATAAATGAAACGATTTTACCCAAAACGCTTCTTTAACATGGAATTTACAAAATAACGGGTAATATAATGTCATAAGTGAACCATATATGATATCATAACAATGAATATGATTCTGTAATAAGTCAATGACATTATTTAAATCATTATACAGGTGGTTCGGACACATACAAAGAAAATCGGACCTAAGGTAAGGGAAAATATCGCAATCTCATTTTTATCCGAGATTGTTTATTCATAAGTATTTACTGGGGTGTATTTTATCATCCACATCCATGTTTCATCAATATTTAATATTATTTCCATCCACCTACAATTTTTTAAATCCATTTTTACCCTTCTGTGATTTTTTAGTAATATGTATGAAAGGAATCTTTTGTCGTTTTTCGTACGAGGTACTTTTTGACTTTTCCGACAAAAGTACGAAGAATGATTTTTTAACTTAAATGGCACGAACGGATTTTTATGGTTTTTATAAAGCCTTATTTTCATGAATATTACTCCAAAATATTTCATGAATATTTTCAATAAAATCTCTTTCTTTTAAAATTGCATGATATTTTGTGAAATGAAATTGATTTTGAAGAAGAAAGGATATTTTCCTCAAGAATTCATTTCAAGTGTTTTATCAAAATTATTTTCCATCTAAGATAATATAGGGTTCTGTTTCTATCCATATTTTTACATTGAGTTGACTATGTTGGGATGGAATTATGTTTATGAATTCCTTTATCTTATATGAATGGTTTTATAATGTCATGTTGTTTAAGAATCCCATTTTTATTACATGGATAATGAAATGATGTATGATTTATGATTTTGTGGCACACATAAGAATGGTATCATTATGAGATGGGTGGGACCTATATCTCCCTCCAATGCATTGGGTAATGATTTTATATCTCATGAGATAGACAGGGCTGGAACGGTAGGTTATACTGGTTCAGTGAAACAGGACTGAAACGAGGGTTACTCGATTCAGAAAGGGACTTTGTCCACTAAGATAGTCTTGGAAATGAGTCTTGACTAACAAGAAATGATTCTATATGATTATGTGTGAATGCCACAAAGTTTCATGTTTTAAGTTATGATTATTGTGATTACATTTCACTGCCATGATTTATCCCATGTTATGAAATTATGCTCTCTTTTGAAGGTTTTTGATTTCCAAAATGTTATGTTCTTATGAATACGATGTGATTGATATTTCTTTTGTTCACCCATACTGAGCATTTGAGCTCACCCTTTTATGTTTTCCTTTCCCCAGGATATAAAGAAAGGTTTTAGGTAAAAAAAAGGGAAGATCTTTATAGGAGATGTTGAAGATCATTCACCACGATTAGAAGATTACGTTCCGAGTTTCCAAAGACACTAAACTATTACGATCCTTGTGTGTGTGTTTTTGTTATGTACTAAGTATTCCACAAATGTAATGTAATTTCAATGTACGTCAGGCTTCGGGTCTCTAAAGAAAAAGGTATTGAATAGTATCGAATTCAACATTTCTAAAGAGGGAGTTTTAAGATTTGGAAACCAGATATGTGTCAAAAAAAACTAGACTTAAAGATGGAACTTCTAGATTATGAACATAACTCATATGTATCTATTCGTCTATGAAGATGTAAAATATATAGAGATCTAATAAAAAACGTTTGGTGGGATAACAAGAAGAGTGAGATTGTAGAATTTATATCTTAATGCTTTGTATTCCCAAATTTGAAGGATGAATGATATTGGAATAAGGGTATGATGAAATCATTTCCTATACCAATATGGAAATGGAAAAGAATATCCATGTCTTTTATCATTGGAACCCCCAAGACAGATAAAGGTAGTAACTCAATATAGGTATTAGTCAATCATTTTACAAATTTATCGAATTCATTTTTTTTAAAGGAAGACTTATCTCTTTACCAACACACAAATATATAAATATGGGAAGTGGAAAGATTTATAGAGTTCCCCTATCTATTTAAACTAATCAGGGTTGTAGGTTTACACTATGGTTTTGTTGAATCCTTCAACAACATTTGGATAGAGAGATGATTCATAGTATGTTTTATCAACATAATTAGAATGGTCATGGTAGAAGAACCCATCAAATTATAGACTTAAAGTGGATATTTATGAGGCCCCATAAGAGAAGAGTTGTTATACTCCAACATGGTGGGATAATGTTAAAGGGTGAAAATGATAACACAAAATATTATCCAAGACATGAGATAACAGTTTCGAACCATACATATTTATATAAAATTTGTAAAAAAGATGACATAAAATCTAGGCAGGAAATCATAAACAGGTTCTAGAGTTTGAGGTTGGATATAAGGTGTTCCTATATATATCTCAATTAAACAAATTCATGATGTTTCATAAGAAGGTAAATCATAGTCCAATATATATCATCCATGATTAGATGCTTGATATAATTGGAGCTGTAGCCTATCAAATTTCACTCCAACCTATCATATATAGAGTATATACTGGTTTCCATGTATCGCCCTCGAGAAAGTATATCAAACTCTTTACATATACTAATTCCATGGGCGGTACCCTTGGATAGTTATCCTTCACACGTGGAGTAGTCAGTGAGATTCTTACATCGTAGATAAAATTTTTTATGAAACAATACCACACACCTGGACAAAGTGGTATGGTGGAACCACATGTTTGCATAAATGAAAATGGAACCACAACAGACGATGAAAAAAAGTACACTCATTTGATGTAGGGTATAAATTGAAATTTTGAGGGTTAAATTTATGAAGGGGGATAATATAGTTACCCAAATATTAATAAAAAAATTATATTTTAAGATGAGTATATTCTTTATTAAGTAATGAAGTTCTAAAAAAACAAATTCATTACTTTGGTTACTTAATACCATTATATGTTATATTATTCTAGAATTAAATGAACATTAAGCATAATAACTATTGATAATATATTTATTATATAGTACAAATTATGATATGTATATATTAAGTGTTATGATAAATCCAGTTGACATATGAAAAATAAGTGATGGCCTTGAATAGTAGAACCATACCCCTTGAATCCCAGTTATCAGAGCATCTGAGGGAGATGACATCACTAGTATTTTCCATAGACTAATCCAAAAGATATATTTGACAATTAAATCATGGGTGAAATCATTTATGATTGATTTTCATGTTTATCAAGATCATAATTCAGACCATGATTTCAAAACCACAAAAAGAATGTATCACCCTTTCATAGTAAACCCTTAGGGGGTATGTTGGTGTAATAAGGGGTTATGTATCAAGGCCCTAACAGTATGCATTTTTATAGTTTCATTTTTAATAAAATAATTATTTCATGGATCCAATTTTATTATTACCATATAAATTAATATATTATGAGTTTGATAAAAAATAAATTATTATATAATGAAATCAATATTATATTTTTGGGAAATATATAGTTTCATCAAGTCACACTTTTTAATAAAATAAATTAATTTTGAAATAAATTTTATTCTAATAAAATATTCTTGTTAAATAATGTTTATTTAATTTTAAATGATAATTTAATTTAATTAATTTAATTGTAATTTTTTAGGGGTCATAATATTCTTAGGTCTAAAAATATTATATTTTTTAGTAAATATGAATTTTTATTTAAAATAAAAAAAATATCGTATTTAGAATATTTTTTGATGAAAAATGATTATTTTTAAAATCAACATATAATAACTATCTAACGGTTATTCTTTTATATTATTCAATGATATTCAAAATTTTAGATAATATTTAAATACAAAAAAAATATATAGTATGAATTGTGACTCTCTAATTGCCAAAAATAATTGTAATAAATAATATATTGGAAATTAAAGACTAAAAAATGATTCCCCTAAATTATATTGTGTTTTTGAAGTTATTTAATCGATTATATAAACCTCTAATGATTCCCCTAAATGATATATTTTATTTTATTATTTTGGAATCTAATATTTATTAAATTTCTCACTTCAACATCACTAGTGGTATTAATTTAAGTCTAACAGTTTTTAGCCTTATAGAATAATTAAATAAAATTCTATCTGGTAAAAAAATGGGTAGAAACATTGATATGGTATGCGGTTTAGATTAATTTTGTAATGACCCGAAAATTTCAATGAATTTTTTTTTCTTAATTTTTTTGGGATTTTACAAGAATGCAATTTCTGACGGCACCTGATTCTGAGGCCCGGTGTGCCCGGAATCAATTTCTGAAGTCTAGCTCGGGTATGTTCAGTGAACAAACGAGCGGGATTTCCTAACATTTGAACCGATATCCGAAATTGAAATCTGAGGGCACTGATGAAACCGCAACACTGGTAATTGTTTAGGAACACTTATTCCAGAGTTGTGTTTTCCCGGGTGTGGTTATTAAATTAATTGGTTAAGTAATGAATAAAAATAAAATTTGTGCAACCAATTTTATTTTTATTTCTAAGTAGTTAAAACCTAAGCTTGGTGGTTGGAGTGGGACCCACAATATCATACTCCACTAGGTAGGTTGTTAGTGGGGTGGGGCCCATACGAGCCCCACCTATTCAACTTCCTCAAACCCCCCATTTAATTTGTAACTCACCCACAGCCCCCTTAAATGAAAAGTGAACTCATTAATTGATTAACTTATTCAATGTAATTAATTTGGGAATTCATTTCGAATTTCAAATTTAATGTTGTCTTGTGTGTGTTAATTAAATAAGACAAGGTCTTATTTCTTTAAGGATTCTTTTTGTTGTGCGAGAAGGATTAGAGAGGAATTTCTCAGCAGTGGAATCCTCATCTGTAATAACCTGAGATTTTATAAGATATATTATTTTTAATTTCTTTCATATCTTCTGTTGTACGATACACCAAGATTATATTGTACTATACACAACACCGTATTAGCTTGCAGTATACACAACGCTATTCTTGGATCGTGTTACACATAATCTCATGTTCGTTTTATAATAGTCATTCTAGGCAACATTGAGTGTGTGTGTGTATATATATATATATATATTTAATGTATAAATGAAATATGGTTGGATTCTGTTATACGATACAATGAAAGATTCTTGCACAACAACCAACCTTGACTTGGCTTGCATTACACGCAATCGCGACCTTCCTTGTTAGCGTGTGTTGTACGCAATACCAGGTTTTACTAAACAACAATATATTATTATAATATTATTATGAACTAGACGTTATGAATAGTATTAACTAAATCTTGAAATTTATAACATTATTATTCATCTTACACATTTACTAGAACATGGTATAAGAACAAAATAAATTTTTCGGGTAAAATAAGTATTTTTCAAAAAATGCAGTTTTGGCGCCTTTTGATGGCGCACCCACATTAAATCTAGTTTTTGACATGTTTATATATTCAATTTTACAAAATAAAATTATTATTTGGAATCAGGATATAAAATTTTACCTTGGATAAAATTTTCATATTATTCTGATAAATTTCATATTTTAATGAATAGTAAAAACACGCTATATTTTAATTTAAAAAAACTTTTTTCATTGTAATAACTTATGTGGTTAAATAATAATTTTGAATGGTTTTAAAGTATAAATAAAATCTATTTTTACCATTTAATATAATGTATGTCATTATCATTTATTTTACATTGAATTCGTAGGATAAATCAATTTAATCTTTGCAATGTTTTAATCAAAAACCCGTTTTCATTCGACAACGGGATTAATTTTAATTTAATTTCTGAAACTTCTGTGTATTGAGTTTTGAAAAACGGATTCCATATTTGGAATCAGTGGGTCCAAATTATGTTAATAGGCTACATTTTTATTTTTGGTAATTATGAATAGTAACTACGGTAAATTTTATTTACCATAGTTAAAGATAAATCGGGTAATTAAGGGTAAATATAATATTATAAAATTACCCTAAAACATGCAAAAATTTTATTGGATGGCTAAAGGTAGACCCATATAACCTAAGGGTGGTATTAGATTCAATTTATGGACTTTTGACCATGAAAATAATTTAATTATTATTAAAACCAAAGAATGTGACAACATGTCACTCTCTTAAATATTATAAGTATAATAATTTAAATTTAGTGATAAACATCATAAAACATCGAACATGAATATTCTCCAGAAATCTAATAAAATTATATACATAATTATAATTTGTTTTGAATTTTTAGGGATTAAATAATTGACATTAATGGTGATACATTAATGATGCAGAAATTATTTATTAAGTGAAAAATCAGTAATATAGTTCTTATTGAAATAATAATACCAATTAAAAGGCCCACAAACCTGACCAAAACTTATTGGTAGTGTATATATACACATTAATCATCCAATTACATAATATATAACCGTTTGGAGTCTTATAAAATTGTTTATGACAGTTATATTATTTTATTTTAAATGATTCCAAAGTTGTCACCTTCATAATTTAATAAATATAACAATTAAAATATTGTGATTTTAAGATTATAAATTAGAGTAAAAGTTTTATTGTGAAAGGTAATAGATTTATCTTTATTATAGGATTTTATTTTTAAATTTTATGAAACAAATAAGGATATTAAATAATTATACAAAACTGTTGAAGTAATTATTTTATTAAGAGATAAACCAAATAAATGGTTTTAAAAATAATAAAATAAATAATATATGAAATATTTAATGTTCTAAACTAATTTTCTTTATACATATGACCTTTTATGAATCTATTAATGCTTTTATTTCTAATATATCTTCTGTATATATTTTATTTAATTAATAGTGTCTAAATTTACACTATTGTTATTTTATAAAAATAACATATTATAATATTGTTTAAAAATCAAAAAAATATTTAAAAATTATAATTTTAAATTTATATGGTATAAAATGTTATATAGTATCCAATTATGGACAATTCACAACAAATAAGTAATTATTTGTTATGATTTTAAATTTATAATGTTATTACCACAAATAAAATTAAATTGATTAAATAAGTATAAATCTAGTTGATAATGTTGGAAACAAAGTCCTAACATGTCTAAATTTTATTGTATGATGAGATTAAAAACCTATATCATCTAATATTCTAATATGAGTCATTTTTTGTGGTTTTTATGTGGGGTTAGATTTATTATAAATTAATATTTTTAAGATTTCCAAAGGTGCCCCTCTCCTCCTTTATAAAAGGTCACCTCCTACCTCCCTTCCTCACACCAATTTGAGCCTTCAAGCTCAGACATGCCCTGACAAATTCTCTTCTCCACTTCTATATTAATATCCTAGAGGTCTTGGTCTTCTTCAGAGACCAATTTATTGCCCAATGTGGAGGTCTCAAAGAGGCACTTCAAAGAAGAGGTAATGTCTATTACCGATTCTTTCAACTTTATTTCTTCTTCTACATCTTCTTCTTTAGTTGTTTCATTATGAAATAATAACATCATAATCACTCATATACTAATATGTTATTATAAGTATGAAACAACCCTATTTCACCATCTATCCATCCTACGGAAAACGAAATCACCGTGTGTGCGTATGTACGAAATACAATCTCCACGCCATGGTGTAATTTGTTTTTCCAACACCACCTTACTTGGATGGGTATAATGGTGTAAGGAATAACTATACACAGTTATTATAACATCATACTTATTATGATATATTGTATCATCCAATCCATTTCAATTCAATAATTGTGGGAACGATATCATCGCTCGTGCGTACGTACGGACTACCGTCTCCACGACGTGATGAGATTCATTCTGCATGTTAACAATTTAAGAATGATTATAAAGTATATATAAGAAATAATAATGAAATATTTGACATTAAAAAGCTACTGGATTTATTTATATATATATGTATGTCATCTACTTAATTCCATTCAACTCAACAAGGAAACGAAAACAGTGTTCATCCGTACGTACAACCTACCGTCTCCATGAACGGTGTATTTCTTTCCATTTATCGATCTATTATATATATGTAGATTCTGAATATATATTATATATAAATCATTTTTTATATTTTGGAATTAATTAATCATGATCTATGTAATCATATGAATAATTACAAGTCAAAACACCGACGACAAATGAAACGATTTTACCCAAAACACTCTTTAACATTGAGTTTACAAAAGAATTGGTAATATAAAGTCATAAGTAAACCATATATGATATCATAACAATGAATATGATTTTGTAATAAGTCAATGACATTATTTAAATCATTATATAGGAGGTTCGGATACATACGAAGCATATCAGACATAAGGTAAGGGATAATTTTGCAAATCTCATTTTTTATCCGAGATTGGTTATTCGTCAGTATTTACTAGGGTTATTTCTATCATCCAATTCCATTTTTTATAAAATTGTCTTCATATATGTTTTATGTCCTTTTTACCCATTTTTTTACTTTTACTATATGGTGTGTATGGAATCTTTCTATTATGAGGTACTTTTTGACTTTTCCGGCAAAAGTACGAGAAGAATGTTTTTTTAACTTATACGGCACGAACATATTTTTATTGTTTTATAAAGCCTTATTTTCATGAAACTTCCTCCAAAAAATTTCATGTCTATTTTCAACAAAATCTCTTTCCTTTAAAATATCATGACGTTTTGTGAAAAGAAATTGATTTTGAAGAAGAAAGGACATTTTCCTCAAGAATTCATTTTAGGTGTTTTATCAAAAACTTTTTCCATCTAAGATGACATTATTTCATATGTGTATGTTTCAAGTATAAAGTCTATATGATTTAGATGGTTTCAATTTTCTTATTATGAAATGATATCCATTTCTTTTATATGGATTATGTGATTATGGGATGATGTTTATGAAACCCATTTTATTTATTGAGTTATTATTAATGATGTATGTTTATTTTGTGGCACAAGTAAGAATGATTCCATTATGAGATGGCTGGAACCTATATCTCCCTCCAATGCATTAGGTAAATATTTATATCTCATGAAATATACATGGCTAGAATGGAAAGTTAATCCAGTTCAGTAATACAAGACTGGAACGAGGAGTGAACTCGATTCAGAAAGGGACTTTGTCCACTAAGATGTTCTTGGTAGCAATACCTTGGCTAATATGGAAATCATATCATGTTCATAATGGTTTCCACAATTACATGTTTTATTCCCATGCTATTTTATCATTCTTAATGTTCCTTTATAATCTATGCCTTACGTACTTCCATGTTTTCTGTCATCGCTCAAGCTTTTGATGTTTAAACATGATGTTCATGTTTTTAAGTTCAAATGTATATGGTATGTTTTATTTAATCCATGCTTACCCTTACTGAGCATTTGAGCTCACTCTTTTTATGTTTTCTTTTCCCTAGGATATAAAGAAAGGTTTTAGGTAAGAAAAAAAAAGTGGAAGATCTTTATGGGAGATGTTGAAGATCTTTCACCACGATTAAGAGATTACTATCAAGTTTCCAAAGAAACTAAACTATTACGGACCTTCTGTGTCTGTTTTTGTTATGTATTCCGCAAAAGTAATGTAATGTCCATGTACGTAAAGATTAGGGTCTCTACAGTTGGTATTAGAGGAACGGTTTAGTCAACCTTTGGAAACTAGGATACGAAAACATTAGTGAGATCCCTAGAGATATTTCTAAGGTATATCTATGGATGTCCTTAAGGATAAGTATATGTATAGGATATAGTCTTAGAACTATGGTAACAATCATAGAATTTAACCTAAGATGTTAGATATTTATGTTACTCCCCCTTGATTATGTTATTTTCCTTGTATTATTTTTTTCTCTCACATAATTCTTTTTGTATTTTAGTCAATGGAGGGAACTAGAAGGAATTCGTTTAACATTTAATCCAATGGAAAAATTGGTGACTATGAGAAACAAAATTTCATAATGTCTTGAGAGAAAGATATTGTGATTATTCCGAATCAGTCATCACGATATATGATTAACAAGGTGAAATTTAGTGGTATGCCTAATTCCTCAAAAAAGAGGAAGATAGACTTTTATGCATGTTCGGAAGTTGAGGAGCATAAAGAAAGGATGATTGAGATTTCCAAAGAAGGGATGAAGAACCTTGATGAATACCTCAAATGGAGGGAAATATGTTATCTGTGTGGAGAAAAGGGTCATAGAGTGAAATACTATTATGGTGTTCAATATCTTATTTGTAGAGAACATGGGATTTACCCAACTCAATGCCCTGACCTAAAAAGTATCTTCTAAAATCAAGGAAGGACTTATTCCAGGACAGTCATTGAAGAGTATGGATTGAAAAGTTTATGTATTGGTATTCATGAATAATTTTTTTGAGGTACTTTTAAGGTCTATTAGAATATTTTTGTATTAGTCTATTGTGGTTTTCAATAATTTTATTGTACCGGTAACCATGAAAAGTGATTCAAATATTTTGGAAAGCATATGATATGCGCATAATGATGGGATAAGGAGAAAATGAAATGTTTGATAGTATTCATGAGTTCATGAATGATATAAGGACTAAGTGATATCATGGTTTGAGTATATATAATTTTGAGGATTTTGGTATGTGGAAAGAGTTAACTTTTGACAACACTCATGTTTTCACTAAGATTCAATGGGTATTCATTTTTCAAGAGAATAAATGATTAAGGTATTCACATGACTGGAATGTGACAAACAAGATACATGAGGGATAAATGATGGCATTCACGTGATTGTTATGTGACATTTCAAGTAATCATTTTCTTTATACTATGATCTTGGACCGAAGTATTTTAGATATGCCTAAAGACTGGAATGGATTATGTTGGACATAAGTTAGTATCAAACTTTTTTCGTTGTTATTTATGGGATGTTATAGTAATGTAGTTTTAGAAAAAGGACAACCTGCAGGATGGGTGAAAACCCATCGCGTCGGACAAGGCTGTGGGAATCGAACCCACAACCGAAGTGCGACTGGCCTTTATCACCTACCACTGGCCTACATGAAGTCCCTGTTTAGTAAAAACTAGTTTTATTATATTAAGCAGTATGATATATGAAGTATATGTCCATTTTAGGAACCATATATGATTAATCTCACTATAGATCGACTTATGTATATTTAATAACTTTTCCTAACTTTTTGTTTGAGACAGATGGAATGACCCATCATTCTATCACATGATCTACTAACACATCACGAATAACAAATTCAACTTCATTTCTTTAAGGGATGAAGTGGAAATTGTTCAATTCACGAACAATAGTGAGATTGTACCAAAATCATGTAAGTATTTCTTTTAATTCATCAAATTTAGTGAAATGATCTTGAAAACCAAAAATGTTGTCCTAGTGACCTTATATCCGATGAATCAGATCGTACCTTAGATGATCTCAAATCTATGGCTTTGTGATTGTTGGCTATTTCATAGCCATGTTCTCTACCACTCTCCATCAGAACTTGATGGTTAGATTTTTCTTCCATATCCATATTTTCACCTATGTTTTCCTATGTGGAAACCCAGTGATTAGTTTATTTGGGTAAACATTACATTTCATACTTTAGTTTTTAAAGATATGTTTTGGTATTCCTTTTTACAATGTGGGTTTCAATTAAAGAAACTTTCAAGTAGAAAAACATTTATAACCCCGTCGAATTTCGAGGGCGAAATTCATTTTAAGGGGGGGTAGAAAGTAATAACCTGAGATTTTATAAGATATATTCTTTTTAATTTCATTCATATCTTCTGTTGTATGATACACCAAGATTATATTGTTCTATATGCAACACCGAATTAGCTTGCAGTATATGCAACGCTATTCTTGGATCGTGTTACACATAATTTCATGTTCGTTTTATAATAGTCATTCTACGCAACATTGAGTGTGTGTGTGTGTATGTATATATATATATATTCAATGTATAAATGAAATATGGTTGGATTCTCTTTTATGAAACAATGAAGGATTCTTGCACAACACGCAACCCTGACTTGGCTTGCATTACACGCAATCACGACCTTCCTCGATAGCGTGTGTTGTACGCAGTACCGGGTTTTACTAAACAACGATATATTATTATAATATTATTATGAACTAGCCGTTATGAATAGTATTAACTAAATTTTGAATTTTTTAACATTATTATTCATCTTACATAGTTTCTAGAACATGGTATAAGAAAAAAATAATTTTATTGGGTAAAATAAGTATTTTTTAAAAAATGATGTTTTGCCGCCTTTTGATGGTGCACCCATATTAAATCTAGTTTTGACAGTTTTATAAGTTCAATTTAACAAAATAAAATTATTATTTGGAATCAGGATATTAAATTTTAACTTTGATAAATTTTTCATATTATTCTGATAACTTTCATATTTTAATGAATAGTAAAAACACGCTATATTTTAATTTAAAACAACTTTTTTCATCGTAATAACTTATTTGGTTAAATAAAAATCTTGAGTGGTTTTAAAGTCTAAATAGAACATATTTTTACCATTTAATATAATTTATGTCATTAGCATTGATTTTACATTGAATTCGTTGGTTAAATCAATTCAATCTTTTGCAATGTTTTAATCAAAAACCCGTTCTAATTCGACAACATGATTAATTTTAATTTAATTTCTGCAACTTATGTGTATTGAATTTGAAAAAACGGATTCCATATATGGAATTAGTGGGACCAAATTATGTTAATAGTCTACTTTTTATTTTTGGGAATTATGAATAGAAACTACGGTAAATTTTATTTACCATAGTTAAATGTAAATCGGGTAATTAAGGGTAAATATAATATTATAAAATTACCATAACACATGACAAAATTCTATTAGATGGATAAAAGTAGACCCATATCACCTAAGGGTCAGATTAGATTCAATTTATGGACTTTTGACCATGAAAATAATTTAGTTATTATTAAAATAAAAAAAAGTGACAACATGTCACTCTCTTAAATCTTATAAGTATAATAATTTTAATTTAGTGATAAAAATCATAAAACATCGAACCTGAATAGTCTCCAGAAATCTAATAAAATTATCTACATCATGATAATTTATTTATAATTTTTAGGGATTAAATAATTGTCATTAATGGTGATACATTAATGATGCAGAAATTTTTTATTAATGAAAAATCTGTAATATAGTTTTTATTGAAATAATAATACCCATTAAAAGGATCACAATCCTGACCAAAACTTATTGTTAGTGTATATCTACACCTTAATCATCCAATGACCTAATATATAACCGTTTGGAGTCTTATAAAAGTTATTATGACAGTTATATTATTTTATTTTAATTGATGCCAAAGTTGTCACCTTCATAGTTTAATAAATATAACAAATTAAATATTATGATTTTAAGATGATAAATTCGAGTAAAAGTTTTATTGTGAAAGTTAATAGATTTATCTTCATTATTGGATTTTATTTTTAATTTTTATGCAACAAATAAGTATATTAAATAATTATAAAAAATGTTGTTGTAATTATTTTATTAAGAGATAAACCAAATAAATGGTTTTAAAAATAATAAAATAAATATTATATGAACTATTTAATGTTCTCCAATAATTTTCGAGAAACATATGACCTTTTATGAATCTATTAAAGCTTTTATTTCGAACATATCTTCTGTATATATTTTATATAATGAATAGTGTCAAAATTGAAAGTATTTTAATTTTATAAAAATAAAATATAATAAATTGTTTAAAAATCACAAAAATATGTAAAAATTATAAATTTAAATTTATATGGTATAAAAATTTATAACATATCCAATTATGGACAATTAAAAACAAATAAGTAATTATTTGTTATAATTTAAAATTTAGAATGTTATTACCACAAATAAAATTAAATTGATTAAATAAGGATAAATCAAGTTGATAATATTGAAAATAAATTCCTAACATGTCTAAATTTTATTGGTTGATTTGATTACAACCCTATATAATCTAATATTCGAATATGAGTCATTTTGGAGGTTTTTAAGTGGGGTTATATTTATTATAAATTAATATTTTTAAGATTTCCAAAGGTGCCCCTCTCCTCCCATATAAAAGGGCACCTCCTCCCTCCCTTACTCACACCAATTTGAGCCTTCAAGATCTGCCAAACCTTGCCAAATTCTCTTATCCACTTCCCTAGAAACATCTTAGAGGTCCTGGTATTCTTAAAAGACCAATTTTAGTGCCCTAAGTGGAGGTCTCAAAGAGGCGCTTCAAAGAAGATGTAATGTCCGTTATCGATTCTTTCAACTTTATTTATTCTTCTACTTCTTCTTCCATAGTTGTTTCATTATTAAATAATAACATTAGTATCACTCATATAATTATATGTTATTATAATTATGAAACAACCCTAGTTCACCGTCAATCTATCCTACGGAAAACGAAATCACCGCGCGTGCATACGTACAGAATATCGTCTCCACGCCGTGGTGTAATTTGTTTTTCCAACACCACCGTACATGGATGGGTATAATGGTGTAAAGAATAACTTTACACAGTTATTATAACATCATACTAATTATGATATATTGTATCATCCTATCCAATTCAATTCAATAAATATGGGAACGATATCATTGCTCGTGCGTACGTACGGACTACCGTCTCCACGACGCGATGAGATTGATTCTCCATGTTAACAATTTAAGAATGATTATAAAGTATATATAAGCAATAATAATGAAATATATGACATTACAAAGATACTGGATTTATGTATATATATATATATGTATTTCATCTACTTAATTCCATTCAACTCAATAAGGAAACGAAAACAGCGTTCATGCGTACGTACGACCTACCGTCTCCATGAACAATGTATTTCTTTCCATTTATCGATCTATTATATATATGCATATTCTGAATATATATTATATTTAAATCATGTTTTATATTTTGGAATAAATTAATCATGATACAAGTAATCATATGAATAATTACAAGTAAAAAGACGGATGAAAAAATGAAACGATTTTAACCAAAACACTCTTTAACATGGTATTTACAAAAGAACGGGAAATATAAAGTCATAAGTAAACCATATATGATATAATAACAATGAATATGATTCTATAATAATCCAATTACATTATTTAAATAATTATACAGGAGGTTCGGATACATACGAAGCATAACATACATAAGGTAAGGGATAATTTTGCAAATCTCATTTTTATCCGAGATAGTTTATTCGTCAGTATTTACTGGGGTTATTTCTATCATCCATGTCCATGTTTTATAAAAGTGTCTTCATGTATGTTTAAATACCTTTTTACCCATTTTGAATTTTACTACATGGTATGTATGGAATCTTTCTATTACGAGGTACTTTTAGACTTTTCCGGCAAAAGTACGAGAAGAATGTTTTTTTAACTTATACGGCACGAACAGATTTTTACAGTTTTATAAAGCCTTACTTTCATGAAACTTCCTCAAATAAATTTCATGACTATTTTCAACAAAATCTATTTCATTTAAAATATCACGACGTTTTGTGAAAAAAATTGATTTGGAAGAAGAAATGATATTTTCCTCAAGAATTCATTTCAAGTGTTTTATCAATACCTTTTTCCATCTAAGATGAAATTATTTCATATGTGTATATTTCAAGTATAAAGTATCTATGATTTAAATCGTTTCACTTTTCTTATTATGAAATGATATCCACTTCTTTTATATGGATTATGTGATTATGGGATGATGTTTATGAAACCCATTTTATTTATTGGGTTATCATGAATGATGTATTTTTATTTTGTGGCACAAGTAAGAATGATTCCATTATGAGATGGGTGGGACCTATATCTCCCTCCAATGCATTGGGTAAAGATTTATATCTCATTAGATAGACATGGCTGGAATAGCAAGTTAAACCGGTTCAGTAATACATGACTGGAACGAGGAGTGAACTCGATTCAGAAAGGGACTTTGTCCACTAAGATGGTCTTGGTAGCAATGCCTTGGATAACATGGAAATCATATCATGTGCTTAATGGTTTCCACAATTACATGTTTTATTCCCATGCAATTTTATCATTCTTAATGTTCCTTTATGATCTATGCCGTATGTACTTCCATGTTTTATGTCATTGCTCAAGATTTTGATGTTTAAACATTATGTTGATGTTTTTAAGATCAAATATATATGGTATGTTTTATTTTATCCATGCTTACCCTTACTAAGCATTTGAGCTCACCCTTTTTAAGTTTTCTTTTCCCCAGGACATAAAGAAAGGTTTTAGGTAAGGCAAAAAAGGGGAAGATCTTTATGGGAGATGTTGGAGATCTTTCACCACGATTACAAGATTACGTTCCATGTTTCCAAAGACACTAAACTATTACAGTCCTTCTGTGTCTGTTTTTGTTATGTATTCCGCAAAAGTAATGTAATGTCCATGTACATCATGCTTCGGGTCTCTACATCATCTTCCTCCTTGAAGAAGGTAAAGAACGCACCGTCGCCGATGAAGAACGCCGACCTCTGACGAAGAATGCCGAATCCTCAGAGATCGACGACGCGACGTTGTGTACCGCGACGCTGATGAATCTCTTCTCAATGATGCCATCTTCCATGAATCCATCTTCCGCAACATCATCTTTCGCGACGTCGTTGTTCTGTGACGATCCTCGTTTGACGACTTCTTCCAGGTAGGGGTTATTTTTGTTAGTGGAATAATCTCTTCTATTCTTTTTCTTTTATTTGGGGCCGCTTGTTATCAACTTAACGGGAGGAGGCCGGACAGTATGAACACGACTGACCCTACTTCCCCTAGGTTTTTGTGTTTGTTGCCGCTCGAAAGAAGGCGGAGCGGTACAATTCCACCCCACGGAAACGTGGTGGATTGTGGCGAAGAAGTGCGGCACCATCACACCATGTCGTTGAGGCTGAACAAGCCGCGACACCATCGCGTCATGCTAGAGAACCACAAAGAGACTGCGGCAGGAGCAGGGTCGCGGCGGAGGGGCATGATGCCTTCACACCGCGCCTCTTAGACAGGGCCACGGCTCAAAACCAGGGCGGTGCAAGGCGGGGCGACCGGAACCGCTGGCCGCTGGCACCTCAGAGGGCGGGACCGCGGCCGTCCCGCAGCGGCAGCACCGGCCGACCAGACCAGGCTAGCCATTTCGGAAGGGAGACCTGGGTTCATAACCCCCGGCTGGAAAGAAGGAGCAACCCCACGTGGGGGGACGCAGTTTCAATCAAGGGGGGTAGCCCCCCCCCCTTTGTGCGTCCGCTCGGCCAATGCCGAGCCGCCCCGGGCCGGACCGGCCGCACTGGGCCGGGCCGTCCAGGTCAGGTCGGGCCACGCTAGCTGGGCCGGGCTGCGCCCTAATTGACAGGACTCGGACCGGGTTCAGGTCAGCTCGGTTCGGGCCGACCCTAGGCGTCTCGGCCCGGGTTGGCCTGGGCCCAAAACCCCCTAAAACTGGATAGGTTCGCTTAAATGCCCATAACATGGGCTACAGACCTCCGATCGACGCACCGTCAGTTGCTATAAGATCCTTGGATCGAGATGGTCATTTAGGTATATGAAACTTAAAGGTTTGGTGAACTTTGTGTACGAACGGGTTGGTTTGAACCTGAAACCAACCAGGCCCCCGGAGCGTAAACACTTATAACTTTAGCTCCAGACGTTCGATTGAAGTGCCGTCGACTTTGATGGATTCCTCTTGACGAGGAGAAACTTCTGAAACACTTAACCTGAGGTTTGGATGCTGATGAAGTAAGGCCGGGATGGATTGTACCCGAAATCCAACCAGGCCCCTCGAACGGAAAGGTCGATAACTTTCAGACCGAACGTCCATGTGACGTATTGTCAGTGGTGTTGGTGATCACGTTGAGAAACGGTCCCTATGAGTATATCCCATGTTAGTTCGGGGTACAGTTGAGATACATCTGATTTGGTTCACACACAAAATCAACCAGGCCCCTAGGACAAAAAGGTTAATAACTCACAGACCGGGCGTCCGATTGATGCCCCATCCGTTGCTTTGAGACCCCTATGACGAGGTGGAACACTGAGATACTTCTTCGTGGAACTTTGTGATACTTGGAGTATCAACTTGTATGTCGTGGAGCAGACCCTTTCGGAGACGAGCGTACGGAGTACAAAGACCGTGTAGCCAGCTGAGACCTGACGACTGCTTGACCGACTCAACTTGGAGTTAGTCGACTAGCCGAATAACGACCCATACTTTACATACATTGTTAATACTTCAAAATTGAAGCACACTTATTACAACATATGACAAAACCACAAAGGACCGTATAGGTATAGTGTCTTTAGAAACTGGGAAACATAAACAACTGGTTCATAAATCTTCTACAGTATCTCCCGTTTATTTCATCATATCTAGGGTCCCTTTTAGCATATTCAATTTAATATCCATCTTCCTGACCTGGGGAAAAGAAAACATAAAAGGGTGAGCTCAAATGCTCAGCAAGGGCAAATAAAGGAAATAAAAATCATATCATATCTTTATGAAGATCAAAACCTGCAAAAGAGATCATAATATCTTAACATGGAATAAATCATAGAAGTGAAAATGAGATCCCCATAATCATAACATAAAACTTGAAACTTTGTGGCATGCACACATAATCATGGAAAATCATTTCTTGTTAGTCATGACTCATTGCCAAGACTATCTTAGTGGACAAAGTCCCTTTCTGAACCGAGTTCACTCCTCGTTTCAGTCCTGTATCACTGAACCGAAATAACATTCCGTTCCAGCCATGCCTATCTCATGAGATATAAAATCTTTACCGAATGCATTGGAGGGAGATATAGGTCCCACCCATCTTATAATGAATCCTTTCTTATGTGTGCCACATAATCATAAAACATACATCATCGCATAACACATATAACAAAAATGGGATTCTTGAAACATCATGACATCATAAATCAATTCATATTTGATAAAGGAATTCATAAACATAATTCCATCACAACATAGTCAAACCAATGTAAAAATATGGATAGAAACAGAACCCTTTATTATCTTAGATGGAAAATAATTTTGATAAAACACTTGTATTGAATTCTTGAGGAAAATATCCTTTCTTCTTCAAAAACAATTTTCCTTTCATAACATGTCATACAACTTTAAAATAAAAGAAGTTGATTAAAAATAAACTTGAAAACTTGTAAAGGAAGCTTCTTGGAAATAATGTTTTAAAAATCCATTCATGCCGTATAAGTTAAAAAAAAACATTCTTCGTACTTTTGTCGGAAAAGTCAAAAAGTACCTCGTACGGAAAAACGACAAAAGATTCCTTTCATATTCTTTACTAAAAACTCACCTAAGGGTAAAATTGGATTTAAACTATTGCAAGTGGATGGAAACAATATTTCATATTGAGGGAACATGGATGTGGATGATAAAATACACCCCAGTAAATACTTACGAATAAACAATCTCGGATAAAAATGAGATTGTGATATTTCCCTTACCTTAGGTCCAATTTGCTTTGTACGTGTCCGAAGCTCCTGTATAATGGTTTGAATAATGTTATTGACTTATTCCAGAATCATAAATATTTATATGATATCATATATGGTCATATTATTAGCTTCTTGTTAGTAATATTTCATTGTTACTTGTTACTCGGGTCTTTATAACTTTTTGTTCTTATGCGTGTTTTGTCGAATAAATTCTTATTCTTATCTTTAGGTTATAGATAATTCATTTCCAGAATGGTATTAGTGTAGTATATACCATATTCATTCATTCAATTCATTTATATAATCATTATGAAATGAAGATCATGTAGAACGAGTCGCATCACATCGTGGAGACGGTATTCCGTACGTACGCACGAGTGATGATATCGTTCCTATGATCGTGGAATTGTATTGGAGTATATATATATATTATTTCAGTATCAATATTACTTAATAATAATCATATATAGTTACTCATTACACCATTATACCCATCCTTGTAAGGTGATGGTGGAAAATAGATTACACCACGGCGTGGAGACGGTATTCCGTACGTACGCACGCGCGGTGATTTCATTTTTTCCGTAGGATGGATAGAAGGTGAATTAGGGTTGTTTCATATTTATAATAACATATCAGCATGTAAGTAATACTGATGTTATTACTTTATCATGAAACAACTAAAGAAGAAGAAGTTGAAGAAGAATGAAATTGAAAAGATCGGTAATGGATATTACCTCTTCTTTGGAACGCCTCTTTGAATCCTCCACTTAAGGAAATAAGATTGGTCTTTGGAGAAGACCAGGACCTCTAGGATTATTCTAGGGAAGTGGAGAGGAGAAAATGGCAGGGGTTGGCCGAGCTTGAGTGCTCAAATTTGTGTGAGGAGGAGGGGGAGGAGGTGCCCTTTTATAAGGGAGGAGAGGGGCACCTTAGGAATATCTCAAAATATTATTTTATATTAAAGTCAAAATCGGTTTATAATGGTTCCAAAGGGTCTTATTTCGAAGCTAAAGTGGGGATGGGTCGAAATCCTATCAACCAATAGTATTTAGACAAGTTTAGGGTATTATTTTAACCTTATCAATTAGATTTAACTCTAAGTTAATTAATTTAACTTTTACCGTGTCTTTTTGTTTTCTTTCACTATATGGTTAATACACTTACTATAACATGCCAAACGAACCCCAAATTGTTTATTATTAATATATATATCCTTATCTAAGTCATTTGGCCGAACCATAGATTTTTAGGAATAAAATAACAATTAATAATATAATATTTGATTTAAAAACTATTTTGTGTCAATTTTGACAATATTTGATATATGATTTTTGTGAAAGTCATAACAGAATTATATGTTCGAACCAAGTTAATTAAATCATTACTAATATATCATATTAACCTAGAAAATTAGTGGAATTCATAAAAAGTCTCAAATTACATTTATTTTGGTATTTATATTATCAATTCTTTCAATATTTCATTAATAAGATAATTACTGCATCATCTTTGTGTCATAATTAAATTAAATTATTTGATGTCTAAAAATTACAAATAAAATACCATCATGTAGGAAATCGTTTTAGCTTTCTAATGAATATTTACAATCGAATTTATCTTATGTATAACCCTATATTAAAAATGATTTACTTATTAAACTTTGATTTTAACTATTTTAACCCTTCTTTAAATAAATTAATAATAAATGTCCTAATCTAATCCAAGTGGGCCTAAATGGTCATATTTTATTCCTAAGTTTGTTTTTGGTCGAATTAAACTTGTCCAATAGAATTAGGACATGTGTTAGGGTAATATTAATATCATATTTACCCTTAGTTACCCTATTTACTATTAACCGCGGTAAAAATAGTAAAAAGTTACTATTCACCAAAAAATTATTTTCATCTCATTGAACCACATTTTAGTCCTTGATATTAACCGTGTCTCTCGGATTTTTGAAATTCCATTCACAGAAGCGGTAAAATTAAGTTTTATGCAAAATTCAGTTTTTAACCTACCACTTAGTGGTTTCACTATTCATCAAAAATTGAAAGTTTTCAGAAAAATACCAAAATTTCACCCTAGGCTAATTTCGATATTCTGAGTCCAAAAATGAAGTCCATTTTGAAAAATAAAATTTATAAAATTTCAAAAAGTGGTTATTACTATTCATAACGGCTAGTTTTAATAGCATATTGTTGTTTAGTGAAACTCGGTATTGCGTACGACGCAAGCTATCGAGGAAGGTCGCGATTGCGTGTAAAGCAAGCCAAGCAAGTGTTGTGTAGAAAAAGATTCCTTTGATGATAACATAAAAGTCTCGGGTGTTACATTCTACCCCCCTTAAAAAGAATTTCGCCCTCGAAATTCGTCACTTTGCAACAAACAAATGAGGATACTTCTCCCTCATCATATCCTCAAGCTCCCATGTAGCTTCTTCAAGTTGGTGGTTTCTCCATAAAACTTTCACCAAGCGAGTGGTCTTGTTTCGTAGGACTTTTTCGCTACGATCTAGAATCTCTATCGGCTGTTCTTCATAAGAAAGATCTTGCTCCAGCGGTACAACTTCTGAGCTGAGTACATGTGAAGGATCTGGTATGTACTTTCTCAGGAGAGATACGTGGAACACATCGTGAACTTGAGAGAGATTCGGTGGAAGCGCCAATCGGTAAGCTACCTTCCCAACACGATCCAGTATTTCAAAAGGACCGATATATCTAGGGCTCAACTTCCCCTTCTTTCCAAATCTCATAACCCTCTTCCAGGGAGATATTCGTAAGAACACTTTATCGCCCACTTCAAACTCTAGGTCTTTTCTTCGGTTGTCGGCATAACTTTTCTGTCGACTCTGAGCTGCTCTTATGTGTTGTTGAATAGATCTAACCTTTTCTGCTATTTCATCAACGAGATCAGGTCCTAATAGCTTTCTTTCCCCAACTTCATCCCAGCAAGTTGGAGTCCTGCATTTCTTTCCATAGAGAGCTTCATAAGGAGCCATCTGAATACTGGAGTGAAAGATATTATTATAAGAAAATTCCACCAAAGGTAGGTGTTGATCCCAACCTCCTTTGAAATCCATAGAGCAAGCTCTCAACATATCTTCTAGGGTTTGAATTGTTCTCTCAGACTGACCGTCTGTCTGGGGATGATAAGCAGTGCTGAAACTCAACTCTGTATCCAGAGTATGCTGAAGACTTCGCCAGAACTTCGAGGTAAATCTCGGATCTCGATCAGATATAATAGAAAGTGGTACTCCATGCAATCTTACCACTTCCTTTACATATATCCTGGCAAGCTGATCTAGAGAGAAATCCTCTCTAATAGCAATGAAGTGTGCAGACTTTGTAAGACGATCAACTATGACCCAGATAGCATTATTGCCTTTGGATGTTTTAGGAAGTCCTGTGACAAAGTCCATAGTGATGTTTTCCCATTTCCATTCGGGTATGGGTAATGGTTGTAACATCCCCTTAGACTTCTGTCTCTCAGCTTTAACTTGTTGACAAATCAAGCATCGAGAGACATATTCAGCAACATCTCTTTTCATGCCATCCCACCAGAAGTACTCTTTCAGGTCCCTATACATCTTCGTGCTTCCAGGATGAATAGAGAATGATGAACTATGAGCCTCATCCAGCAGCTCATTCTTTAATTCGGGGATGGGAGGAACGCAAACCCGATTCCTGAACTTTATTATCCCATCACAATCAAGGTTGAATTCAGGAACATTTCTCACCTTCTTTTGTAACTCGACATCTTCTTTCTGTGCCTCTTTAATCTTCACATGTATAGATGGTTGAACATTCATTTGGGAAAGATAAGATTTTTCCCTTTCCATTATAATTCCAAGATCCATCCTTTGTAAATCCATAAATATTGGATCTTTTGTGATCCTCATCATGGATAAACTAGCATGGTCTTGTCGACTTAATGCATCTGCCACCTTGTTTGCTTTCCCAGGGTGGTAATGGATTGAGCAGTCATAATCCTTAATCAGCTCCAACCATCTTCTTTGACGCATATTCAACTCCTTTTGTGTGAAAATATACTTTAAACTTTTATGATCAGTATAAATATCACACCTTTCACCATAAAGGTAATGCCTCCAAATCTTTAATGCAAAGATTACCGCAGCCAACTCCAAATCATGTGTTGGGTAATTTTGCTCATGGATTTTCAACTGTCGTGAGGCATAAGCTATCACCATATCATTTTGCATAAGAACACACCCCAATCCCTTCTTGGATGCATCACTGTAGATCACAACCTTTCTCCACTACAAGGCAGTGTGAGCACAGGTGCACTGGATAACCTTCTTTTCAACTCCTTGAAATTCTCTTCACATTCCTCTGTCCAGAAAAACTTAACTCCTTTCCGAGTCAACTTGGTGAGTGGATTAGATAATCGTGAAAAATCTTTTACAAAACGTCGATAATATCCAGCCAAACCAAGAAAACTTCGGATCTCAGTTACTGTTGTTGGTCTTGACCATCTTTCGATAACCTCTGTTTTTGCTGGATCCACAGATATCCCCTCTTTTGAGATTATATGACCCAAAAAATGCAACTTTTTGAAGCCAAAATTCACACTTGGTAAATTTGGCATAAAGCTTCTCCTTTCTCAGGGTCTTCAATATAATTCTCAAGTGATCTTCATGCTCTTCCTTGCTCTTTGAATAGACAAGAATATCGTCTATAAAGACTACCACAAATTGATCAAGATAGTATCTAAAGACTCTATTCATTAGATCCATGAAGATAGCAGGGGCATTAGTAAGACCAAATGGCATCACTATAAATTCATAGTGTCCATACCTTGTACGGAAAGCCATCTTTGGTATATCCTCCCTTTTGACCCTTAATTGATGATACCCTGAACGAAGATCAATCTTGGAAAAGTATTGAGCTCCGCGTAGTTGGTCAAATAAGTCATCAATGCGTGGGAGAGGATATTTGTTCTTGATAGTGATCTTGTTAAGTTCTCGATAATCAATGCAGAGTCTCATTGATCCATCTTTCTTCTTAACAAATAGAACAGGTGCTCCCCAAGGTGACGCACTAGGGCGTATGAATCCCTTATCAAGATTCTCTTGGAGTTGCTTCTTCAATTCCTGCAACTCAATTGGGGCCATTCTATAAGGTGTCTTTGAAATAGGCAAAGCACCCGGTACGAGTTCTATTGAAAACTCAACTTCACGATTTGGTGGAAGACCCAGTAATTCCTCCGGAAAGACATCATCAAACTCCCGTACAATGGGCATATTCTTAATCGTGAGTTTCTCACCAACCATTTGAGATAAATAACCTTCATTTAGTGGAATCAATACCCATAAGATGGAAGAAATTTCCACTGGAAGGTTATGTTCATCCTTGCATTGATAGACGATCGTAGATTGATCTGGAATATGAAATGTGACTTCCCTTCTTTGGCAATCGATATGAGCTCTATGTAGAGAAAGCCAATCCATGCCAAGAATCACATCAAATTCCACTAAAGGAAGGATCACAAGATTTGCAGGAAGCACTTTCCCACAAACTTCGATCGGAGAAGAATTATAAACTTCTGATGCGATTGATGTGCCATTAGGTGTTGTCACAGCTAACTCAACATCTAATTGTTGAGGTAATACGGTGATACCCTTAGAAAATTTTTCAGAAATAAAAGAGTGGGTGGATCCAGAATCAAATAAAACATTTGCTACTTTAGAGTGGGTGGTAAGTGTACCTTTCACCACATCGTTATCGTACTCCACCTCGCTGATAGAAATTGCATGTGACTTTCCTTTGTCTTTAGCCTTAAGAGTTTGTTGACGTCGACCATCATCATCAACCCTTGGATTTGGGCATTGATTGGCATAATGCCCCATCTCCTTGCACTTGAAACATTGAAGTGTTGTAGGTTCATTCTGTGTATCCCTTCCTTTGTTTGCGTCATTAGACATCTTCTTCCCATTATCACGGCATTCAAATGCCTGATGACCTTCCTTTCCACATTTAAAACATTTACTTGTCCCTTTAAGACAACTCCCTCCATGTTTCTTTCCACACTTTGAGCATAAGAGAAAGTTCATCTTCTTTTCCGTGTGCTCTTTAGATTTTTCTTTGAATTCCATCTTCCTCTTCTTATCAAACCCATGTGACTGATGGGTTACTCCAATCTCCATCTCGACTTTGAGAGCACATCGAACGATTTCCTCGTAGCTATTGAAGTCCCTTATGGCTAACGCCCTTCGAAGACTTGGTTTTAAGCCACTAAAGAATCGATCGATCTTACTCTCAGGTTGGATAATAATACCAGAAGCGTACCTTGCAAGTCTTGTAAAATTTGCTTCATAGGTACTAACAGATTCATCATCCATTTGCTTCAGTTCAAGGAACTCTTTCTCCATCTTTGTTCGGAGAATACGAGGGAAGTACTTATTGAAAAATAAGTTCTTGAACTCGTCCCATTCCATAGACTCAATTTCATCCCTTTGCCTCGTATTCTTAACAAGATTCCACCATTGATCAGCATCTCCTTCCAAACGATACACTGCTAGGATGACTTTATCATGCTCAGAACATTGAAGAACTGAAAATATCTTTTCAGTAGTACTAATCCATTGTTCAGCAACTAATGGATCAGTAGACCCGCTGAAAGAAGGTGGACGCTGCCTCATGAAGGATTCAACAGAATGTTGCTCCCTCCTTTGCTCGTTTGGAAATCCTGCATGATTCATAGCTTGAGAAAGTTGTGTGAGCATGGCTACAAGATTTTTCATTCCAGCTCCCATATCGTTTGGTTGCTCAGGGGGACAATCATTGTATTGCCCATCGCATTCCGCATTAACACGGTTCCTTCGGGTTCCAGCCATTGACTAAAACCAAGAAGAATAGTGTGAGCAACACTAATTATAATAGGAAACCACATAATTCAAGAATAAAATTTTCATGCTTAAGGTCTTATCCTAGGTTATTCAAGGCCATTTCTAAAACACTAAGATTGTGTTCTATGCTTAGACTTATCCTTTGGGTTCTTACTAAGGCTTTCACATCCTAGTTTCCAAAGGTTGACTATACCTTTCCTCTGATACCAACAATAACGACCCATACTTTACATACATTGTTAATACTTCAAAATTGAAGCACACTTATTACAACATATGACAAAACCACAAAGGACCGTATAGGTATAGTGTCTTTAGAAACTGGGAAACATAAACAATTGGTTCATAAATCTTCTACAGTATATCCCGTTTATTTCATCATATCTAGGGTCCCTTTTAGCATATTCAATTTAATATCCATCTTCCTGACCTGGGGAAAAGAAAACATAAAAGGGTGAGCTCAAATGCTCAGCAAGGGCAAATAAAGGAAATAAAAATCATATCATATCTTTATGAAGATCAAAACCTGCAAAAGAGATCATAATATCTTAACATGGAATAAATCATAGAAGTGAAAATGAGATCCCCATAATCATAACATAAAACTTGAAACTTTGTGGCATGCACACATAATCATGGAAAATCATTTTTTGTTAGTCATGACTCATTGCCAAGACTATCTTAGTGGACAAAGTCCCTTTCTGAACCGAGTTCACTCCTCGTTTCAGTCCTGTATCACTGAACTGAAATAACCTTCCGTTCCAGCCATGCCTATCTCATGAGATATAAAATCTTTACCCAATGCATTGGAGGGAGATATAGGTCCCACCCATCTTATAATGAATCCTTTCTTATGTGTGCCACATAATCATAAAACATACATCATCGCATAACACATATAACAAAAATGGGATTCTTGAAACATCATGACATCATAAATCAATTCATATATGATAAAGGAATTCATAAACATAATTCCATCACAACATAGTCAAACCAATGTAAAAATATGGATAGAAACAGAACCCTTTATTATCTTAGATGGAAAATAATTTTGATAAAACACTTGTATTGAATTCTTGAGGAAAATATCCTTTCTTCTTCAAAAACAATTTTCCTTTCATAACATGTCATACAACTTTAAAATAAAAGAAGTTGATTAAAAATAAACTTGAAAACTTGTAAAGGAAGCTTCTTGGAAATAATGTTTTAAAAATCCATTCATGCCGTATAAGTTAAAAAAAACATTCTTCGTACTTTTGTCAGAAAAGTCAAAAAGTACCTCGTACGGAAAAACGACAAAAGATTCCTTTCATATTCTTTACTAAAAACTCACTTAAGGGTAAAATTGGATTTAAACTATTGCAAGTGGATGGAAACAATATTTCATATTGAGGGAACATGGATGTGGATGATAAAATACACCCCAGTAAATACTTACGAATAAACAATCTCGGATAAAAATGAGATTGTGATATTTCCCTTACCTTAGGTCCAATTTGCTTTGTACGTGTTCAAAGCTCCTGTATAATGGTTTAAATAATGTTATTGACTTATTCCAGAATCATACATATTTATATGATATCATATATGGTCATATTATTAGCTTCTTGTTAGTAATATTTCATTGTTACTTGTTACTCGGGTCTTTATAACTTTTTGTTCTTATGCGTGTTTTGTCGAATAAATTCTTATTCTTATCTTTAGGTTATAGATAATTCATTTCCAGAATGGTATTAGTGTAGTATATACCATATTCATTCATTCAATTCATTTATATAATCATTATGAAATGAAGATCATGTAGAACGAGTCGCATCACATCGTGGAGACGGTATTCCGTACGTACGCACGAGTGATGATATCGTTCCTATGATCGTGGAATTGTATTGGAGTATATATATATATTATTTCAGTATCAATATTACTTAATAATAATCATATATAGTTACTCATTACACCATTATACCCATCCTTGTAAGGTGATGGTGGAAAATAGATTACACCACGGCGTGGAGACGGTATTCCGTACGTACGCACGCGCGGTGATTTCATTTTTTCCGTAGGATGGATAGAAGGTGAATTAGGGTTGTTTCATATTTATAATAACATATCAGTATGTAAGTAATACTGATGTTATTACTTTATCATGAAACAACTAAAGAAGAAGAAGTTGAAGAAGAATGAAATTGAAAAGATCGGTAATGGATATTACCTCTTCTTTGGAACGCCTCTTTGAATCCTCCACTTAAGGAACTAAGATTGGTCTTTGGAGAAGACCAGGACCTCTAGGATTATTCTAGGGAAGTGGAGAGGAGAAAATGGCAGGGGTTGGCCGAGCTTGAGTGCTCAAATTGGTGTGAGGAGGAGGGGGAGGAGGTGCCCTTTTATAAGGGAGGAGAGGGGCACCTTAGGAATATCTCAAAATATTATTTTATATTAAAGTCAAAATCGGTTTATAATGGTTCCAAAGGGTCTTATTTCGAAGCTAAAGCGGGGATGGGTCGAAATCCTATCAACCAATAGGATTTAGACATGTTTAGGGTATTATTTTAACCTTATCAATTAGATTTAACTCTAAGTTAATTAATTTAACTTTTACCGTGTCTTTTTGTTTTCTTTCACTATATGGTTAATACACTTACTATAACATGCCAAACGAACCCCAAATTGTTTATTATTAATATATATATCCTTATCTAAGTCATTTGGCCGAACCATAGATTTTTAGGAATAAAATAACAATTAATAATATAATATTTGATTTAAAAACTATTTTGTGTCAATTTTGACACTATTTGATATATGATTTTTGTGAAAGTCATAACAGAATTATATGTTCGAACCAAGTTAATTAAATCATTACTAATATATCATAGTAACCTAGAAAATTAGTGGAATTCATAAAAAGTCTCAAATTACATTTATTTTGGTATTTATATTATCAATTTTTTCAATATTTCATTAATAAGATAATTACTGCATCATCTTTGTGTCATAATTAAATTAAATTATTTGATGTCTAAAAATTACAAATAAAATACCATCATGTAGGAAATCTTTTTAGCTTTCTAATGAATATTTACAATCGAATTTATCTTATGTATAACCCTATATTAAAAATGGTTTACTTATTAAACTTTGATTTTAACTATTTTAACCCTTCTTTAAATAAATTAATAATAAATGTCCTAATCTAATCCAAGTGGGCCTAAATGGTCATATTTTATTCCTAAGTTTGTTTTTGGTCGAATTACACTTGTCCAATAGAATTAGGACATGTGTTAGGGTAATATTAATATCATATTTACCCTTAGTTACCCTATTTACTATTAACCGCGGTAAAAATAGTAAAAAGTTACTATTCACCAAAAAATTATTTTCATCTCATTGAACCACATTTTAGTCCTTGATATTAACCGTGTCTCTCGGATTTTTGAAATTCCATTCACAGAAGCGGTAAAATTAAGTTTTATGCAAAATTCAGTTTTTAACCTACCACTTAGTGGTTTCACTATTCATCAAAAATTGAAAGTTTTCAGAAAAATACCAAAATTTCACCCTAGGATAATTTCGATATTCTGAGTCCAAAAATGAAGTCCATTTTGAAAAATAAAATTTATAAAATTTCAAAAAGTGGTTATTACTATTCATAACGGCTAGTTTTAATAGCATATTGTTGTTTAGTGAAACTCGGTATTGCGTACGACGCAAGCTATCGAGGAAGGTCGCGATTGCGTGTAAAGCAAGCCAAGCAAGGGTTGTGTAGAAAAAGATTCCTTTGATGATAACATAAAAGTCTCGGGTGTTACAAGCCGAGTGGATGGAGAGCCTGGATTTTGGCGATAGACCCACGACGGACGGAGTGCACGGTAGTTTGCTATAGACATGCGGTACTCGATAGGAGGAGTACCTCTGTAGGCTATTAGGGGGAGCACCCGATATTTGGCGACAGACCCACAACGAACGGAGAGCCCGATATTTGGTAGCAGACACGCGGTACTCAACAGGAGGAGTACCTCAGCAGTCCTAGGTTAGTGAGCAGTACCTCGGAGTCGTGACAGGATTACAGTACTCGTCAAAGACGGAGCACTTCAGCAGTTACGGTTTTGATAATGAAAATCCTTGTTTGAGCTGAGTCTATGACCTATGTGTCTACCTCATGATTGAGATGGGTCACTTGATAATTTAGGTATATGTATGGGCATATATCTAAGTAGTGGTAATCCATTTACTTAATAACCGTTTTGTTTCCTCATGATTGATATGGGTTACTTGATAACTTAGGTATAAATATGGGCTTATACCTATGTAAGGGTTATCTATTGAGATTCTGATATGTGGTTGTCCTTGTTGGATTTAGAGAGACCGTGAGGGTCTCGGGGTCCCTACTGATTATATTTATACTCACCCTTGCACGGGCTATGCCCGCACCTCGTTGTGTTGGATGCAGATGATGGACATCGCTGATGGAGGCCGAGCGTTCGAGGACTGGACGGTACCCGGAGGTGGATCTCACAACGAGTCGGCACCTGGAAGAGATAGAGGGACAGACGATCGGACATGGAGTGCAGAGGAGGACATTTGTACCTACCCTTCAGGTAGGATTTGTGGTGGAAGATCTAGGAGTTGTGTGTCATCTTCCAGCTGCTTTTCTTTTTCTATTTTACATTACTTTTAGTTGTAGTTGTACATATCTGTTGGGCTTGTATTTCTAGCCCCCTTTGTATTTTCTGCACTTTCGTTACTGATGTACACAGTTTTTTCTTCCTATTGTACTATGGTTGTGTTTTAGTTTACGTTTATAAAGGCAACGCCTTCCCAGTTATAGGTATTTACGCCTTTGGTGCTAGTCTCTAGCCCCTGCCCTATGGAAGGTGGGCTTGGGGTAGTTACGACATGGGCCCCGGGGGACGAGTCGTGACAAATTGGTATCAGAGGAGTCGGTTCTACCGCAGAACATATAACTCTGATATTTTCTTTCTATGAAGCAATAGTGTTAAGGGTACTAAGTGTGGTTTTATGTTCAGGGAGTCCTATGTTGGTGCGGGCAGACGACGTATCCATACACCAGGACCCTGACAAATGATTTCCTACTTTTTGCACGAAAACACTTGTTGCATGTGTGTTTCCAAAAGTTTTTAAAAGTCATCTCAAACCATGTCAGCTCATCAGGTATAAATCATTTGACCATGTCACATCTCTTTCTTTCAGGATGCCTCCCCATGGACGACCAGCTAGAGCCCCAAGAGTGGTACGTACTGATAGCCCGCAGGGCGACGAGTCCTCAGTACAAGGCCCTATCCCAGTTGAGAAACCAGCGGAGGCACCAATGGTACCACCACCCGTTGGGCCACCGATGCCACTATCCCTAGCAGTAGAAAGTGCTCGTCACTTGAGCGCATTTCATGAGTTCTAGCGCTAGAGGCCACCCAGGTTCATGGGGATCCTTGCTACCAGCCTCCTTCAGGCAGCAGTAGGCATATGGTGGAGCCTGATGCTCTAGTTTCATGATGACGCATCACTTCTGCGGGCAGACTTCGAGAGCCTGTTCCGGGCAGTGTTTGTACCATCCACCCTTCGAGCAGTGAAGAGCCAAGAACTACTTCATCTACAGCAGGGAAACATGAGTGTAGCTCGGTACTCAGTGAGGTTCACAGACCTATCGCACTACTCTACAGACATGGTATGGGACCTGTTCTTCAGGGCCCGGACCTTAAAGCAGGGGATCAGGCGAGAGATTAGATCTTCAGTTGTTTCTCACAGCATCCCGATGCAGACACGGGTGTTGGAGAGAGCAGTCCTAGTGGATAGTTTCCTTGCTGAACAATCTCTAGCTGCAGAACCCACTACTAGTCGACATGTAGCAGAGTCTTCTATATCTGGCAGTAGACAGTTCACGCAGAGGTCCAAAAGGACCAAACACACCAGTGGATGACTGTACGACACATGATCAGTTGTGCGGGGAAAATGGGGTGGAGTAAGAGCTAGCCATGCCAAGAGTGGGCAGTGTTACTCCTACGGTGGGCTTGGTCACATGGCATGTGACTGTCTGACCCGCCATACAGATGATCAACAAATAGATGAAGAACCCCTTAGATAGAGGCAAAGGTTCGATCGAGGCGGACCACAAGGTGAAGAAGACTAAGGAAGAGGATCTGGCCGTGTAGCTGGAGGTGGACGATGCTTCGTGGTGTTGCCACCACCACCATCAGGAGGTCCATCCCAACCGCAGGGAATAGGTGGACATGGGAGAGCTTTTCTTCAGGCAGTAGAAGCATACGACTACGGAGCTCCGGAAGCTGGCGGTCAAGAGAGGGACTAGTTCCAGGCATGGGACCTTTGATCTTGGTGCTTCTAGTTTCCTTGTTGTTGTTTGTGGTTGTTGTGTGTCTTTGTAGTTGAGCAGCAGTAATAAAAGACACTTTTCTTTATGAAGTTTTCTTCCTTTCTTTTTGTGTGCTAAGAGGTTCTGGTTTAAACTGCTGACTTGACCCTCACATTCAAGATTCCTACTCGAGGAAACCCAGTGACCACACACTGATGCCAACTGTGTGACTCGATCCTTGGAGGCGAGAGTGACAGTTGGATCTCTTGGTAGTAGTGTCGAGGCCTTATGATGTCATCCAAGACATGAATTTTACTGTTTATGTCAGGACTGAATGTATTAGGAAAAGAACGTGGTTCATCTAGGGTATGAGACCAGATTTCTCTTATTGGAAAAGAAGAAATCTTATCAACTCTTGTGGAACTAGAGATGGTCCAGGACACGACGGAGAAGGTACAGATCATCTAGGAGCGGATGAAGACTGCACAGAGTAGGCAGAAATCATATGTAGATAGAAGAAAAGACCACTGAAATTTGTGGATGGCGACCACGTTTTCTTATGGGTCTCACCTCAACGAGGTCAATGGATATGTGGCTAAGGTGGAAAATAATCTTCGATGTTCAACGGACCTTTTCAGGTCCTCAGTAGGGTAGGCGAGATGGCTTACTGTTTGACCCATCTACCTCAGTTGCACCATGTGCACGATGACTACCACATATCTAAACTGAGGAGATACATGCTTGACCCGACACATATCATCGACCATGGGGAGCTGGACATTGGTGATGGGGTGAATTTTGTGGGGTTCTAGTAGAGGATGAGGATCGACAGGAACGGGTCCTTTAAGGATGGTCGATTCCCCTTGTGCGCTGTCATTGGTAGCACGGGAACCTCCAGGAGGGCACATGGGAGCGAAAGTCTCATATACGTGCTCAGTACCACTTTTGTATCCCTAGTTTGTGTTAATGCTTTATGGGGATGTAAAGCCCTAAGGTATGAGTAATGTAAAGACCTAGAAATTTCAAGTAAATTATCTTTCATAATTTCTTTGGGATTTTACAAGTACGCAGTTTCTGATGGAACCTGATTCTGAGGCACGGTGTACCCGGAATCAATTTCCGAAGCTTAGCTCGGGTATGTTCAATGAACGAACGAGCGAGGCTTCCTAACTTTTGAACCGGTGCTCGAAATTGAAATCCGAGAGCACCGATGAAACTGCAGCGCCAGTAGTTTCATAGGAACACCTTTTCCAGAGTTTCATTTGCTCGGGTGTGGTTATTAAAATAATGGGTTATGTAATGAATAAAAATAAAATTTGTGCAATCAATTTTATTTTTATTTCTAACTAGTTAAAACGTAATCTTGGTGGTTGGAGTGGGACCCACAATATCCTACTCCAATAGGTAGGATATTAGTGGGGTGGGGCCCACACAAGACCCACCTATTCAACTTCCTCAAACCCCCCATTTAATTTGTAACTAACCCGCACCCCCCATAAATGAAAAGTCAACTCATTAATTGATTAACTTATTCAAAGTAATTAATTCAAGAATTCATTTCAAATTTCAAATTTAAAGTTGTCTTGTGTGTGTTAATTAAATAATTAAAGGTATTATTTCTTTAAGGATTCTTTTCGTTTTGCGAGAAGGATTGGAGAGGAAATGCTCAGCCGTGGAATCCTCATCTTCCTCCTTGAAGAATGTGAAGAATGCACCGTCGCCGACGAAGAACGCTGGCCTTCGATGAAGAACGCTGAATCCTCAGAGATCGACGACGTGACACCATGTACTGCGACCCCAACGATTCCCTTCTCCACGATGCCGTCTTCCGTGACGCCGTCTTCGGCAACATGGTCTTCCACAACGTCGTTGTTCCGCCATGATCCTCGTTCGACGACTTCTTCCAGGTAGGGGTTATTTTTGTCCGTGGAATAATCTTTGCCATTATTCATCTTTTATTTGGGTCCGCTTGTTATCAACTTAACAGGAGGAGGCCAGACCACACGAACACGGCCGACCCTCATACCCCTTGGTTGTTGTGTTTGTTGCGGCTCGAAAGAAGGCGGCGCGGTGCAATTCCACTACGCAGAAACATGGTGGATTGCGGCGATGAAGCGTGGCGCCATCGTGCCACGTCGTTGAGGCCGAACAAGTCGTGGCGCTGTCACGTCATGCCAGAGAACCACGAAGAGGCCGCGACCGGAGCGGGGCCACGGAACTGTCGCGCCGCGCCAGTCGGACAGGGTCGCGGCTCAAAGCCATGGCGGTGTAAGGCGGGGCGACCGGAACCGCCGGCCTTCCGCACCTTGGAGGGTGGGACCGCGGGGGAGCACCGACCGGCCAGACCGGGCCGACCATTTTGGAAGGGAGACAAGGGGTCGTAACCCCCAACTGGCAAGAAGGAGAGACCCTACATGGGGGTCCTTGGTTTCAATCAGAGGGGCAACTGCCCCCCCTTTGCGCGTCCGCTCGACCAGTGCCGAGCCAAACCCGCTCGGGCAGCGTTGAGCCACCCCGGGCCGGACCCACTGGGCTAGGCCGCACCGTAATGGGCCAGACCCCGACCCGTGTCGTTTCGATCCGGGTCGGGCCGACCCAGGGGGTCTTGGGCCGGGTCGGTTAGGGCCCAAAACCCCCTAAAACAAGACAGGTTCGCTTAAATGCCCATAACATGGGTTATGAACCTCCGATCAGCTCACTGTCAGTTACGATGAGATACTTGGATCAAGGAGGTCATTTCAGTATATTACACCCAAGGTTTCGGAGAACTTTGTGTATGTCCGGGTTGGTTCGAACACGAAACCAACCGGGTCCTCGGAGCGAAAACGATTATAACTTGAGCTCCGGACGTACGATTGACGTGCCGTCGACTTTGTTGGATTCCTCTTGATGAGAAAAAACTTTTGGCATAGTTCACCCGAGTTTCAGATGTAGATGGAGTATGGCCGGGTTGGATTGTACCCGAAATCCAACTGGGCCCCTGGAACGGAAAGGCAAATAACTTTCAGACCGGACATCCATTTGACGAACCGTCAATGGTGTTGGTGATAATGTTGAGAAACGGTCTCTATGAGTGTACCCTATGTGATTTTTGGGTATAGTTGAGATACGGCCGGGTTGGTTCGCACACGAAATCAACCGGGCCCCTGTGAAGAAAGGGCTAATAACTCACAGACCGGGCGTCCGATTGACGCACCGTCTGTTGTGTTGAGACCCCTATGATGAGGAGGTCCTTTGAGATACATATTCATGGGAATTTGTGATACATGGAGTATTGACATGCAGATCATTGAGTGGACCCTCCCGAAGATGAGTGTACGGAGTACGGATACCGTGTAGCTGGCAGAGACCTGATGACTGCATGACCGACTCGAGTTGGAGTGAGTCGACTAGACCAGTGGATGGAGCGCCTGGTTTTTGGTGATAGACCCATGGCGGATGGGGCTCCCGGTAGTTGTCCGCAGACCTGTGGTACTCTACAGGAGGAGTACCTCTGTAGGCTATTAGGGGGAGATCCCGATATTTGGCGACAAAGCCCGTGTGGACGGAGTGCCCGATATTTGGTAGTAGACCCGCGATACTCGACAGGAGGAGTACCTCATTAGTATTAGGTTAGTGAGAAGTACCTCAGAGTCGTGACAGGATCATAGTACTCGTCAGATATGGAGCTCTTCAGCAGTTATGGTTTCGATAATGAAAATCCTGGTTTGAGCTGAGTCTATGACCTATGTGTTTAGCTCATCATTGAGATGGGTCACTATATAACTTAGGTATATGTATGGGAATATATCTAAGTAGTGGTTATCCATTGATTTCATAACCATTGTGTTTCCTCATGATTGAGATCGGTTACTTGATAACTTAGGTATAAGTATGGGCTTATACCTATGTAAGGGTTATCTGTTGAGATTCTGCTTTGTGGTTATCCTTTTTAGATTTAGAGAGACCTTGAGGGTCTCAGGGTACCTACTGAGTATCGTTATAATCAACCCTGTATGGGTTATGACCGCACCTCGTTGTGTTGGATGCATACTATGGATAGTGCTAACGGAGGCCAAGTGTTCGAGGACTAGATGGTACCCGGAGGTAGATCGCATGACGAGTCGATACCCAGAGGAGACAGACAAACGGAAGATCGGACGTGGAGTGCTGAGGAGGAAATCTGTACCTACCCTTTAGGTAGGATCTGTGGAGGACGATCCAGGAGCTATGTGTCATCTTCCGGTTGCTTGTCTTTTCTGTTGTAATTTACTTTCAGTTGTAGTTGTACCTATATGTTGGGCTTGTATTTCCGGTCCATTTGTATTTTCAGCACTTTTGTTACTGTTGTACTTAGTGTTTTCTTCCTCTTGTACTCTGGTTGTGTTTTTTTTACATTTATAAAGGCAACGCCTTCCCTGTTATAGTGATTTATGCCTTTAGCGCTAGTCTCCATCCCCTGGCCTATGGAAGGCCGATTTGGGGTAGTTATGACACAGGCCCCGGGGGATGGGTCGTGACAAATTTTTTACATAGTGTTCAATAACTATGTTTAAAAATTAATATATAATTCCACTCTCTTTTTTAATAAAACATAAAATACCGTTAATTTTTCTACTTTAAAACCCACTATAAAATATTTTTACTCAAATTTTTTATTTCTCGATCCTTTCTTGTTTATTCTCAAACACATCAAAAGCTTTTACCAATATTTTTGATGTGTCATCTCAAGATAAGGGTTTTTCTCCTCCTCCTATTTATTAAAAACTTATTTTTTTATTATGCCTTTTGATTTGTAATTTTTCAGGTTGTAATATTTTTATATACATAACTGTTACTGTCCTTGTTATTTCCAAATTATGATACAATCCCTTTCATTCACATTAAACCCTTTCATGAATCTATGTGTACATTCATTATTCTACTGAAATTATCCACTGGTTTTATATGACAAATATTTCTATAGAGAATTCCTATCACAATTTCCACTCAAGGATATTATAATATATGTACCAATACTTCACTTATTTGGATTTTCCATGTATATAACCCAAAATAAATAATATTTTTATTACTAGTGGTAAAATATATCCTTATGTTGCATGATCTACATGGCACAAAATGCATGAACAAGATATAAATGTTACGGGTGGGCCTGAATGTATATAGATGTAAAATGAATTGGGTAATGTTTTTATCTCATGAAATAACTTGTATGGTTTATGAGAGGTTATCCTAATCACACAATGTTATATTGGATAAATGGTTAGGCTTGAATTATGTTTATGAAATCATACATTATGTTATTGCCACATTCCCATGTTTCTTTGATGTTATCAAATTTTTTTATGATTAGAGTACCTTGTTTATGATTATCACCACTTTTTTAACCATTATATTCCACTTGAATAACATGTGTTAGTTAAATCATGTTATTATTTGATTATTCCCTTATCTTTATTTATTTTTTATTTTTCTGGAACAACATAAGTGTCCTTTATTTAGATAGACATCACAAATTTTTGTCATAAATAACATATAACAATTGATTCCCTAGATAGAAGATGTCATTTATAATGAAAAATAGTACATTACTTGACTAGTTTAAAATTTATGAACCATATGTGAAGGATCTTTAAGTGTAATATATAATTAATTTATAAGAGAATATACAATTACATCATCATTTAATTATGTTTTCATTGGTTATCTAGTTAACAAGATATCGTTATACCATCCTTGAATTGAAGGATCCAAGAAAAAAATACCTATATAGGTGATCTAAACATGCATAGAAATATATGAACAATTCGATAGAACTATTGGTTACTAGAACGGTGGGTTTTTATCACATTCATTGTTTGTGGTTGATCGTAGTAGAATTATTCTCAAGAGAGGAATATATCTGGATGATCTTCGAATTTTGGAGAGAGGAGGTGAGGTAAGAAATATCGATCTCCTGTTCTATCTATAGATATTAAAAGAGTATCTCTTTATCAATTGTTCTCACCAAAACTGAATTTTTGAAAATCTATATAATTATATATTTATTATCGATGGTTTTGGGTTGGTAATTCGAAAAATATACACATTCCATATTATAATTCATAATAAACTCCATGTCTAAGAATAATAATAATAATATTATTAATCCACTGAAATGTGCATCACCTTTAAGAATGTATATAAAAAATTATTTTTATTATTACTGATCAGACCATTAGAATCAATAATATTTTCATTATTGACATTTACTAATCCTAAAATAATGATTATTTAATACATAAATGTCACTATATTATTTTAACATAAATATAATAAATATGATATTTCCCAAACATTAAAATAAATATTTATTAATATTATTTTACTCACATATTCTTTATAATTACTTGTGATTATATAATTTTGATCATCCAAGATATATAAATACTATTTTTTATAACTTGTTAAATTCATTACTTGAATTTTACTAAGATTACAGATACACATAGTGTGTCATATTCTAGGACTCATTCCCAGTGATATTACAAATATAAAAAAAATCAAACTTTATTATTTAAAAATACACCAAGGAATCCATAGTGTAATTGTTAATGTTTTAATTTCATCAAAACTCCCATGAATGTTTACCACATAGCATAATCTATTTATCCCAATATATCAAAACAATTAGGTTGTATTCTAGTGTCCCAAGCCTATATTATCAATATTTATTTATTTTAATTTCCAAAAAATGAACATACCCATAAAATCCTATAACTATGTAATTATTCATGTGGTCTAATTCCAATCAATGGTCTTGAGGTATTACTTCCATCAAAAAATAAAAAGGGAATAATCCTTTCGCGTAATATCTATTAATGCAACATCACTCATGACACACCTAACATATCTGAATTATCTTTGAGAATATGCCATCATAGTATTCATCAATACATCATGTACATATATTTTTATTTATATTAATTGTAATTTTAAATTTTTGGATCATTACAGATGCCTAGAGATAGAAACATCTAATGAAACATGAAAAGTTTAATTTCCTAATAATGAGATTATTCTCATAGCTTTCTATCATTGAGATTAACAAGGCTGAGAACTAAGAAATTGGGTCATAATGATTTATGAGCCTCCTACCCCTGATAAAATATAATTTCATTGTTCCATAAGATAATATCATAAGACTAAAGAAAAATTTTCAATAATAATGTCATGGTACCTCTAGGTTCTCATCATAGTGTAGAACAACAATGATATGCCAATGTTTAATATATTACAATAAAAGTTCCATCAAAAACGTTATGTAGAGGAAAAATAAAAATTTTATTTGAAAAAATTATTAATAATGATGAAATTTAATCGATTATTAAACATGTTGGTTCTAGGGAACCAACTCCCCTAGAATATCACCTTCAATAGTTCTATTTTATAAAAACATTCAATCCACTAGCTCTTAAAGGATTCTCATTCCTCTGATAAGATAAAGCCTTGTTCAAAGGGTCCACTACTTGTTCTTTCATGGAAACTCTACTCATATAACTTCATATCATTAATAAAGATCCCTAAAGAGATGAAACTTTATAATAATGTTATTTTTCCACTGGTGTGACCATGAATCATTAGATATATTTACTTTTACAATTTTATCAACATAATACATGATAAGATATTTACTTCTATATACTACATCAAATTATCGTAAAAAATACAAATCCTTACCATTTAATTATATACATCAGATGCCACAATATATATATAATACCCTTAAGAATAAAAAAATTGGCTACTTTTAACTCTTTCCACTCACAAACCTCAATGGAGATAGAATGTATATCCAGAATGTGACTTTAAATCATTATGATATTTCTAAAATTTATCATCTGTATTACCTTTGATGACTAGCTCCTCATCTCCCCCACACACTAGTAAAATATTTTCAGTCTACCTCAAATACTTAAAGACATTTTTAACAGTAGTCCAATATTGTTCACCAATATGTACTTGATATATTTTGACCATGATCAAATCACATGTAACATCATGACTTTTAAAAAACATGGAATTCATGAAATATCCCATTGATTAACTGTACATTATATTATACATTCTCTATCTATCCTATTTTATTTTAGGACAAATTTTCATGGAATGATTTATTCCATGTGAAATAAAAACAATTCCCTCTTATATTGCACCATATTGAATCTATTTTTTTATCTGTTCAATGTATATACTTTGAATTATCCCATGAAGCCTCTTCAATCTATCATATATGATCTTGGACTCAAGATTATATGATTAATAACCTATTTTTATCATGGAGAAGCACTTGATCATCCATGTATAAACCCCTTAAAGGAATATATATTGTTTGAAAATTGTAATATTTCATTAATAAATAATATTATAAAATAAACTATAGTTCTACTGAACCACATGTAATCACCCAGATCACATTATTTCTTAACGAAGCCAAATTAAATTATATATTAATTAAATCTAATGTTCCACGACCTGTATGCTTGCTTAAATCCATAACAGGATATCTATAATGTGGGGTGAGTTGAGATAAAATAACATAATCCCATAGAAATTTATTAATCTCCTATTTAAGATATTCAACACCTCAATCCAATTGTTGTTTCCTTATCATCTTACAAAGTTGATTCTCAACCCCAATAATAATGTCTTTGAAATTATCAAAGGATTCATATTAATATCTCATCAAGTAGTTATAATCATACCTACAAAATTCATCAATAAAATTAATTAAGTATTAGAATCCAACTCTAACTTATACTTGAAATTTTCAACAGAAATCATTGTGTAACAATTATAGAAGATCCGTGACCATTTCACCTTAACCATTGAATGGTAGTTTAGTTATATTTCCATGTAAACTATCCTGAAATAATTCATGTATAATTAGCTAAAAATGATTCTAAATAACTATATTGATATAGATTTGTCAAAAATATTTCATTTATGTGACCAATATGGTGATTCCACAACTAGGTATCGTAAGAGCCACATGTATTAGTTTAATTTTAAAATTTCAATATATGCTTTCTTTGATTTAAAAAATAATGTCCATTTTCATCTATGTTATAAAATAACATATGCTATCTTTATAAAATTGGATAACATTAATTCTAGAGATGAAAACAAATCCATCTATATTTAAAAAGGAAACAAAAATAATTTTATTGGTAATAATAGGCACATAATAATAGTTATTTAAAAAACACAAAAATCATGTTAACAGTATGAGATGGTAGCCTCTAATGGATAGTGTAGATATCCTCACTTCATTGTTATCCTCTTGATATTACTCATCTTCAGTAATATTATGAAATAAACATGATTATTATATTTAGATAAATATATGAGAACCACATGTAGTATATAATACCCAATATATAGATATGTGTATATTACTCTCAATAAGGAATGCTGCTAATTCTTCCCCATGATTCATGGGTTCGTTTCAATTTCTCTTCCAATGGAACTTCTTACAACATGAAAATGCCACATCATATTCCTTTCCATACCTCTATATATATTTATTATTAAAAGGATTATAATATAGAGCCTTAGACTTAGAATAAGTCTTTAACCACTTTTCTATGTTCATCCTCTTTATATTCACTTTGTGTGGAAATTCTTTGTCCCACCCTATATCTTTATCTACTTGGAGAACCAGTGTAATCTATTCTAGTAGTTTCTTCTCACTATTTATGATATTGATATTCATAATAAAACAAGATAATTTTTTCATTGATGAGGAAAAAATGATTTATGTGAGAAGCTCAATGGTGATCATAAAACCCAAGTTGTCCAGGCTCTCAATTTATCCAATCATCATTATTTCTTATTCCCCAACTAACATCAACTCTATAAGATTTATCATGAATATTGAATTATAGATTTTATATATCTCTAATATTATATTCTTTTTATAGAGATCTTTATCCTTTAAAATGATACTATGTATTTCCATATCCTCCTATTTCTTTAAAAGATCATTGGACATGGATTATATCACTAAAAATTAGACAACCATAATTTCATCAAAATGATTAAAATAGACATATAATTTTTTCTCACAAAACTCTTTAGAAATGATCTCAGAAAGTGGGTCTTCAATCATGTATAATTTTCACTCATGGAATAGTATAACATGAAAGATACTATACCATTCAAAAAAATTTAACCCAGTGATAGGGTTATCCTTATCATGTATGGATTATAATGATCTTTTCAATGTTGTTTTATTTTCAATTTCTAAAAATTAAGAGTAGATAATTTTATTTTTTTTGATTAGAAAATATATTAAGAAATTTAAATTTTATTTCATTTTTAATAATATCCAACTATTGATTCAAATCAAATTTTCCTCTCCATTAGTTTCATAATATCTATTTACTTGGATATTCTAGTTTCATGGGTCCATATTAAGTTTCTCATAACCATGACTTGGGTCTGAAAAGGTATTTGAATGGGTTTGGGTAGTAATAACATTTAAAATATATTAATTCATAGTTCCTTGATCTATTGGGTGGACTCCCAAATATTGAAATCCTATTTTATGATTTCATATACCTTTTCATAATAGTTACACCAAATCCTTATTGAGATATTCAATTTTTATGAAAACTATATTTTGTCAAAACAAAAATATAAGCAAAAAGTTAAATAAAAATTGAAAGAACTCAAATATTGGTTGGTTAAGTGGTTTTAACTATGATGTCGATTCTAACTCATGTAGTGGAAGGATAATTTGATTTACTATTTTAATTTAATAGAATTTCATCTTCCTGAATAAATACCATTTTATATATTCACATACCTTGTTAATGTTATGTTGATTTTATTTAAGTCATTAACCATGTCTGATAATAAATTTACACATAATATAATTATATTTTATTCCAAATTTAATGCTTGATAAATTATTTATTAAATGATTGAACAATATTTTAAAAAAAAATTAATTAACCATGATGCTTACAAAAATAAATATAAGTGCAATGAACATGATATTACTTAATGGTTGTTTTATCTAGTAGATGATAAAATGACTACCGAACCTAAGTGAAACCACCTTGAACTGTAGCTTGGTTCATGTTGCAGTAGTACATATTGTCTAATATATATCGACTCAATTGGTTTCTCCTTGGATCCTTGGCTAATACCACATTCTCATACAAGGGAGCTCCAAAAATTCATAATATTTTACTCACATATAGGTGAGGGAATCTAGTTGATTTGATTAAGGTGTTTAATTGAAAAGAAACCCCGGGTATTCAGTCCCTCATATAACAAGTAGGAGAGGATGACTCGCATTGCACGAGTAATAAATTAAACAAAATAAATAAAAAGGAACCAGTCCCATAAAAATGGATGGTTTAATCTCATGATCACCCTCAATTTCAACATTGATCATTCCTTAGAAATCTTGAAATCAATTACTTTTATTCATTATTTAATTAAGATAATTTTCCATGAATTAATCCAATAAATTCAATTTATATTAATAATATAAAACTATTCGTAACTCACCATAATCTATTATTTTAATCACAATTAACTACATTTAAAATTATTTTAGTACACAAGTGTTCTTGGATGAAACCTCATGTGTTTATAAAAAAATTAACACATAAATTAATTTAATATTTTACTCTTAATACAATGACTTTGAGTGCACTATTTAATGAACAACACAAGAAAAACAAAATCAACAGGTTTAATTATATGTTTATTTCTTACTTCTATGATAAATTGAGAACATTACAGCTTTAAAACTACATAGTGTAAAAAATTACACAATCTACACTATTCTTTTTTCCTTTGTCCATAGCACACGACCTGGGTTGGGCTATGTTATCAGCCATGGATGTGTTTGAGGTATATAATGTGTAATGGGAACACATTTTTTTGAAATTGATATTTCATGGCATGTATGTCCCCATGACATGTATCTAATACATGACATGCTGGGACACCCTGCGTTCTTAGCCATGAGAAGACGACAACTACACATTTTGTCCATTGGTTACATAGTGTGTAGTTCTCCAAGACACATGCCAGCCTATATAGATACACATGCCAATATATTTTTATTAAATATTATATATGATAAGGTTAGATATATCCAAAATCATAATGATATAAATTCCTAAAATACAATGATACACAATGTTCAAAAAATAATTACACACCCTATACTCTTATTTTTTACATGAAGAACCATTGGAACCTCTAGATGGTATGAATAAAATAAATTATCAATTTTAATCATTAACTATATTTTTTATGTTATCAATAATGAATAAAGATAATGGATAAAGATTTTAGATATTAAAATAAACCATGTTATATAAATGAAAAAACAAACAAATGAAACCAATAAATGGAAAATATCTAAATATATATTAAACATGTGACCACTATGACACCACTTGAAAGTTTCTGAAATATGTAAAATCTCATTGGATAGTATCAACAACTTATCTTATAGTTTTAAATCACTTATACTAATTTAGTCATATGATAAAAATAGTAATATCTAATAAAATAAGTTGATTACATGAAAATGTTAATATTTTAGAACAACAAGAAATATACTTTCATGTGAAATTTATAATTAATTTATGTGCAGATGTGGAATTAACTCAACTTAAAATTGTACATTAATTGATGAGTTAGTTAATAAGATATTCTCATATTGTATTATTACTAAATGATCTATGTGAAGAATTTATCTATTGGTATTCCTCATATGAATCACAATTTCTGAACCATACCATAGAAACTCTAGGTGCTAGCATGAACAATCTTGAATGATTACATTGTTTGTGGTGGATCATAGTAGAATTATTCCTAATAATTTAAGAACACATAATTATCTATCACTATCTTGATAGAAGATGGGAGGAGATAAATCAAGATCCCTTCATCCATCTCTATGGATTGATAGAGTTTCACGATATCCATTCTTCACACCAAAATTATAATTTCCAAATGTGATATAATAAGATATTTATTGTTGTGGGTTTAGGGTTTGAAAATTATACATTAAAAAATATAAATCTCTATAATTCTTATTTGATCCCATGTCTAATAATAATAATAATAATATTCATCGCATATCATTGAGAAAAACATTAACATTATATAAATAAATATAAATAATATTATTTTGAGTTATTCAATTAGACTTGGTCAGCTTCCCCTCATCGATATTTACCGATCATTTAATAATTGAAATTTAGTAAATAAATTTCAATACATTATTTTATGATAAATAAAATAAAAATTATATTAAACAATATATTAAAAAAAATATTATTATTTAACTCACTTATTATATCAAAAAAAATTGTGATTAAAGTATTTTGATCATCCAACCTGAATAAATCATATTTATTTTAACTTATTATATTAATTAATTTAATATATATAATATTGAATATATAATTAGTGTGTGACCCCCATTTCTCTTTATCAGTGTTGTTAAGAATAAAATCACAATTTACAAGGTCAACATCTTGAAATAATCTGAGACATACATATGGAATACAATTAATGTAATAACAAAATCAAACCTCTTATAAATGTATAAAATGTAATATAATATTTTTAACAAAATATCTACAATTGATCCAGTTACATGAATGTTTCATCAGCCTATATGCACGATATATCTTTCATTAACATTCCAAAAATTAACATGACCATTAGACGCCATGGAAAATGATTTTTTAGGTTGTCATATTCCCATAAAATGGCTTGAAATATTAACTTATATGAAGAGACAAAAATAGATAAATACTTTCCCGCATTATCCATTAATGTAATATCACTCATGTCACACCAAAATATTCCTAATTTTCCACAAAAATATGTCATAATGGTTTTCATTAATACATCAAAGCACACAAGTCAGGATTTCCATTAATTGTAATATTAAAGTATTAAGTTCAATACACACAACTACAGATAGGAACATCCAATTAAACATGGGAATTTTGATTTCCTATTAATGGGTATATTATGATAAACTCTTATCATAGATATTAAAAAGTAAAACATCAATTCCTTATGTGCCTCATACCCTAGATGACATGTATTGTTAGTATCCCATTAGATAATATCATCTGACCATAGAATATAGTTCAAGAATAATGTCATGGATCCTCTAGGATCACATCATTGTGGGGAAATTACATGACCTTTCTGCATGATTTATATTATTAGGGAATTATCACATTAAAAATTCATATAAATTAATACTATTAATGTGATAAGAAAAATTTATTCATAATGAAATAATGAAATAATGAAATCATGAAATCATATACTAAATAAGTCAGTTATTGGGTATGAAATCCAACATATATCTCGCAACATTCTTTTGTATTTCCCCATGTTATAACAAGAAAGTTAAAAATATTAAAAGAACCAAAGGGAATGTTATGGATTTTTTTAATGATGTTATTTCAGATATATTTAATGTTAAATTTTATGGTTTCTAGTTTCCCAATGACACTAGGCCACATGATGTTATCTAATTGTACCATGGGTATATTTAAGTAATAAATTATGAAATATAGTGCATTAAAGATAATAGTTTTTTACATTGAACCCATCCAGTGGTTGTATGTTGTATTCCAGCCACCTAATATCTCTTCAGTCCTAAGATGTTGTTCCCAACCACCCTTCAAACCCCATTGTGTATTCAATGACACATGTTTTAAGTGATCAAAATCCCAAATCTATTTTCTGAAGGCTAGTTCAAAATATATCCCCTCATCTAGAAAAAATTATAATTCTTATAGAAATTCATGAAACAGAATCACATGGAAACATATATAAATAAGGAGAAGTTTTGGTAATATTAGTGAAAATTTTGGTAGGATTTTCTTCTTTGGAGATGTTAATATATGGGGAGTTTTCTATTCAGTTACACATGAATGCATTACAATTTTGTATCATCTATATAGTTATAGAAACTTATATGATGACATATATAACACATTTATTAGGATTATAGTTAAATGTGTTAAACATTTTATTTATATTTTCCACTAATTCATTCTTACACATGCATAATATTTCATTAGTTGTTTGGTAATTTTAGGGAGAACTTACTTATCATGTAGATATACTCAATCATATATTAATATATATGTTTCCAGGTTTTATTTAGGTATTTTTTTAAAATTTATCTCAACGACTAGGATGATAGAATGAACATGGTGTTTGATGATTTTTTCATGTCCTACAAGGATATAATTTTTTTGGGGTTTTATTAGATTATTTTTATTTAGTGTTTTTTATAAAATATTATCTATTAGGTTTTTAGTTTTCATGTCTGAAATTCAAGAATTATTTATTAATTATTATTTCATATGGTCATATATTCCTTGTGAATAATTTTTTATTCATTTCCATTTATCTTTTGGTCATATATTTTGTTCATCAATGGGTAATTAATCCAATTTGTTTCATTCACACCCTTAATTAAAGTCACTATTTTTTAGCTTATTAAAGGTGGTATTTGAGGTCAAACATATTTTATTATAGATCCAAGGGGAGGAATTATTAGTGGTAGGTCATATTAGAGTGGTATCAAATTTTTTGAGAGATTGGATGGTGTTTCTATAAGTAATATTTATTGAATATTCTAGGTTTGTGATGTTAAAGCACACTTAAAACCATGGTATTCATTAGGATGTGGATACCATGTATTTTTTTAATCCATCTATGAATTTCTAATCATGGACCCTATTAATTCATTATTTATGACTATGGGAAGAGTTTTATTCATATAGGGTGTTGATTTGGTTTGGGATCATAATTTATATAGCTACTTATAGTGCGTGCTGAGTATGGAATACTAGTTCACATGGGGGTGGGAGGAGAGTGCAGATATATTTTCCATAATTTTTTCATATATTCAATATCTCACAATAAATGATTCTACCTTTATTTCCATGATATTCACATGATCCATATTTGAACTACGTAGTGAATGTTTGATCAATGGAGTAAAAATTATGTCCTGACTAGTTCGAACATTAGCTGTGTATTCAGGTTTAAATATTATATTGAATATGAGGATATATTATCTGTTATGACTCTATATGAATCCTAAGATGAAATTATATTGGTATTGAACAAGTATAATTCCATCCATTGTTGATCAACATGATTATTGAGATATTGTTTAGATACTTGAGTATAAAGGTAATTAACCCAATGCAATATAAATGATTGATCTTACTAAGGAGGTTGTCATAAAGGAATACATGTCTTCTATTGACGATGAATGAAAAAATATTTTATATATATATCAACCCAAATGGGGTGATCCTAATTTTAATGATTTGTGTTTTGTCCTATAAGAGTTTAGAATATTTCTTTGATTATTCTAGAATCTTGGTGCTAAGTCAGTGTGGGATTCTGGGACCCAGAGAACCTTGAATCGGTTATCTTAAAGTTATTAAATACATTTCATCACATGGGAATATTTTATATTGAAATTTAAAATAAATCCTAAGTGCAGTGTATGATAAAAATTTGAGATCATGGTTGTGTTTAGAACACAGTGTTTACCGTAGGCATGACAAAAAAATTTTAATGTCGGGTGTATGAGTGACTGAGAGTTTAGGGGGGGGGGATTGTGTGGAGATGTTATTAATTAAATAAAAACACAGTTAATAAAATTAACCTACCCCCCCCATCACCATGTTCTGGTGCAATCACAAAAGGAAAGGAAAACCCTCACCCTCACCCCTTCAGAAGTTGGATGAGAACTAAGACAAATCTAATCAACAAGGTGTTATCGATATCAGTTTTTTGTTCCAATCAACAATATATCATTGAGAATCATGATCTGGGTTTTTTTCTACACAAAAAACTTTGGAATTTATCAACAGAGGTCGGAAGATTTGATTTTTGGTCCTGACCCCCATTTTATGCATTATTATAAGCTTTAATATCCCTATAAAAATCATTAGTGATCCCTCATAAGTCGATCTATTGGTTTCATAGAAAAAATGTATGAGTCCAAAGAGTAAAAAAATTCCTATCTAAATTTTCATATACATAGAATGTAAACCAGTGTTACATGTTGTTATTTAATTCTATTTGGAGGAAGATAACTTTTTCATAATACACGTTGTGTACTGGGGTTACAAACCATATAGGAATCCCATGTCATCTGTCCAGAGGACCTCGCTAGGTTAACTATTTAATAGTACTTCACTTTGTAAAAGTACATGGAAATGGGTTAACAGAAATAGAAATAGGATGAATACACAGCCAAGTGGCCATTTCACTTGAACTCAATGAGTTTTATTGGGTACACTCCATGTGAGTGACTTGGTTGGCCTATCCATGTAAAAGAAGAGAAAATTCTAGGTTCGAGTGTGGCGTGACATGCCATGTATAGGATGTACATACTACATTTTCCTTCACGGCCATTCTAAGACATGTGAATGGGAGAAACACCTAGGTGCTGAAGAAGTCACTTGTTTCATGGACCCTAGTGTATGATATGACTTATTGATATCTCATTGAGGTATTATTGATATGTTCTACCATAAATATCTACTTCTCTATCTCTCTAATTTGGTATTGTGATTAACCCATCTTGAGAATTTTTCCACGTTGAACATGATGGGGGCCTCTATAGTGACCTACAAGATACGATTTTGTGGGATTCATTCCAAACACTATAGTAGCAGATCTTATTATTGGGAAGTGATTGGGGTGGATCAATGGGTTCACAATAGGGTCTTAATCCTTCCATGTCACCTTAGGATGTGGGTCCCCCAGACTCTATAGGCTGGTAGTGCTACGACCCCTTGTTTAATCAGGGCGTGGGTCCCCTAACAGTGGAAATGTTGTAATTTTAGGTATGATAAGCATGATTATTACATTAGTGGAACATTTCCAATGTTGTAGGTCTATGTGGTTCTTAGAGACACACTTCGACTGGTGTTCCCCTTTGGAATATGTGTAGAGGATTCCTATATCTCTTTACTATGGTAGAGATTAGACTCCAAACATTGTGGTTTCAGGTCCTCTACCCATTTGTATGTTATCAAAAGATGATAATTTTGTATAAGAAAAAAAATTTAGGTTCCCCACAACATTGTTGTGATTAAATATATCACTCCTATACCATTCCATAGTGTGGTCCCTCTATACTAATTGACCTGCTTGAGTCGATACTCCCATGTTGAACTAGGGTGTGGGTCCTCTATCTATGGATTCGGTACTCCCATATAATGTCAGGACATGAGTGCTTTATATAAGATGTATAGAATGAGTGGGTACTCCCCTACCGTTCTAGGGCATGGTGTCTCAATCATTGGATTCTGATCTACCATATTTTTCTAGTCTATGGGTCCTCCATTGGTGTTGTTTTGAAAGAGTTGGTACTCCCCCATCTTTGTGTAGAATTGGGGAATAGTTCCTCTATTGGATTTGGATCTTTTACGTGGTTGATTAATGTTATGATGATCAAGACCATCCACTAGTTATGTTCATTACCTTGTTAGAAGTTAGTTCTACCTTGATTAATTGTGGCTTTGAACCCTCCATACAAGAGTGAAAATGGTTTCTTGGGATGGCTATGAGATATTACTCCATCAACTATAGAGTAGTGAAGTGTTAAGGATCCCTATGTTATCTATTTCTATAGATGAAGAATGTTTTGCATAGACTAAAGTAGTGGTGAGGGGATGACCCCTCCACATGGGTTCATTCAACCTTGTGTGGGGTGCATGTTATCATGGATGGAACCTATAGTGCTATGAACTAGAGTTTGACCTATTCAGTTGTTCTCAATAGAGAATGTTCTCTTGGATGTACCATCAGGAATGGTAGAGTTTTTCTTAATTAAGTGTATCTCTTGGACAGATGTCATCTGAGATGGATTAGTGAATGCAGTGTGTTCTTCTAGTTTTTGGTTACCTTAAAACATTTGAGTGGAATCCTATAGATAGATATGAGGTTATAACCTCATGAGTCTTGGAGTATAAGATGAGCATATAAGAGATATTCTATAAGTACTTACTATATTGTCACATGTATGGGTTGACACCCCTTGTTGACTGAGCTGACTCGTCATGTATGATCGAGGATGGTTTGGGATGATGTTTATCTCTTTATTTGGTTTCCTCTATCTAGGTTGAGTGGTTATTTCATTTCAGTTGCCCCATTTTCTTTTGGGTTTTTGGGTCTCCTACTTAGTTTTGTTGTCCTCAACCATCACCAGATTTTCCTTCATGTGTTGTTCCTTGTGAAAACCACATGCATTTTGACAAATTCATAGAAGGACCCAAGGTAGGAAATTTATAGTGAGTTAGACCGACTGGAGTGTTTACTAAAGAAGGAAAAGGATATTTCAGTTAGTTTCATTTTACAGTGATCCCCTCATTTTGAGTATGTTAGATGGTTTTATAGTTTATGGTGGGTATGATTGTTTGTATTTTTAATCATTCGTTACTTCTTATTTTACTCTTGTTTGGGATAAATGTATGCATGCATTTTATTTTCCAAATTATTAAATATCTACAATATTTTATTGAAGTGTTTTTGGGTGTGTTCATATAGGTACCTTAGGAAAGGGACTCCCATTTGTGTGATATGTCAACTCGGAACTAGTCGACCATCCTTGGCTAAATAGTGGTATGGTTGTGGTAGTTTTGGCTCAGGCCTCATTAGGGATGCATCAAGAAAGTGTCGTATCAACGGAGGATTTCAAATTGGGACTATAGTGTCATGAGTTTTTTTTGAGTTGCATAAGGACAATGTTAGGGTGTTTGGACATTGGATTTAAGGCCAGAAGCTATAATGTTTGTGCAACAGTCGAGGTATCCATTCACTAATATTTTGATAAATTACTTTTCAAATTGGTACATTAGGACAATAGTCATAGGAAAATAGTGGTACATTCATCATATAGAACATTGTTTTGGGATCGTTTTTCTTTCTTGAGTTACCTCCCAAGATAAACTATTGAAATAGGTGAATCTTGATTTTTCATCAGAGTGCCGCTGCAAAAATAGCTAGAAAATGTTATGTGGGTTGATTTACAGGACAACCCACCATGTGATGAGGTTATAGTGCAAGGAAATTTTTCTATGGTAGCACCTATTGGTGCTACACATGTTTCACCATCCCTCATTGAGTTACTAGTTGTGCAGACATCTCATGTCGAGGATTCACATAGACTAAGTACGATGTATGAGTTCCAGAGGTAGTTAAAAATGATATATCATGGGGATCTAGAGCCCCAAGAATCTGATGACTAGCTTGAGGAATTCACACAAGATTTTTTGCCTTTTGAGGACCCTTTTGTAAAATGTTGGTCTTAGTAGTGAGCCCTCTAAAGGGATCAGTGGGGTGATGGTGGATTATAGTGACACCAAACTATGACATGGTGAATCTCACTTTGGTGGAGTTTTAGAGGCTTTTCAATGAATAATTTTACCCATCCATGTTGAGATCTATGCATATCCAGAAGCTTCTAGATCTTTAATAGGTCATCATGAAAATAAAAGTTTACTCAACGAGTTTCATACACCATTCATGATAATCCATGGCTATGGTTTGGGACCCATTATTTAGGGATCAAACTTTTGAGAAGGGACTATATAGATATGTCTGAGAAGGACTGATTTCCATGTTCTTTTCCCACTTATACAGGGGTACCAGATTTTGCTATCGTAGTATAGAAATTTCTATCTGTGGGATGGGTGGATATATCTTGTAGTGGTGGTCTCAAGGATGAGACATTTAGAGGAGTTCGAAGGTAACAGTTTAAATGATCATGGTACGGGAGACATAATCATGCCCAGAATCATGTATGTGGTCCTGTAGCATATGAGTCATGTCGGGGACAAGGTTAGGAATATGAAAAATGATGTTACACTTATTATATATGTGAACATCATGTTAGAGATTTTCTAACACCCCATGCCACTAAGAGGAATCCAGTCAATGGACCTTTATGACAAAAGTATAATTTTCATGAGGGTGTTGTGGAATATAGAGGATGAGAAGAAGTTGGGAGGGAAGAACGAGGTGGTAAGCAATTGATAGTCTTGGAACCACCACCCATAGGTGGTCCATACAAGTCTCTAGGAGCTAGAGTATGGGTCTAGGACTACTGCAGACCATAGATGACTTTGACTTGGAATATATGAGGATGAATAAGGGTACAATATCTATCATTTCTAATTTCTATCGCATTAATTTTTATACACAGTTATGAGTTACTCTTTTATTTCCTCTTCTTTGTCATGGATTACCAAGGGTGACATGGGGAATCATTAGAACCACGTGTTGTGTTTTTTGACGTGGATTTTGAAACATGATAAAGAGGGACACATTTCCATCCAATATACATTTCTATTGTGACACGTATAATGTTGTACTGATGAGTCTGTTCCACCCTAAGAGGATAATTTCACCGTGTGGTGGAATAGTTCCATAAAGTTTTTTGTTTTATATTGGGTTGTCAAGTAGAGTGTTAGAGAAGGTCATGGAATTTCCAGTTGAGTTTTCTTGCTTGAACATTATATTTGGACACCCTGGTAGAAGGTGAACTATTCATAGAACTACTCATAGAAAAAGTCATAGACCCTACTATATTTTCTTAGAGTGGATTGATTTCCTACCAAAAATAATTAGTTGGTATTATACTAGTGGGTGTGGAAGTGTTTTTGATTTGGTGAGTTTTGTTATAACTGGTGGTTTATAGATGAAGGGTTAAGACCTAGTGTTTACCCTTGGGAAGCCATATTTTGTTCATTGGTTCCCTCGTGTGCTCAGATTCAATATTAAATTCTAGAATTTTAAGGATGTTATTGTATTTTTCATCTTTGGGTGGGTGTCAACTATGGTGTTTTATCGGTATATACATCAGTATAATAATGTGGTGTACCTCTAAACCCTATGACTATAGATAGACCATGGTTCATAGTTTTTTCCACCTATCGTAGATAATGATACATGTACCGATTGATTATACAATGATGACCTTGTTGGAGATGGATGTTGGTGTGGTTTGAAAATTTTGGTTCACATTAGTTTGTGCAAGTAGGAAGTGAAACAACCCTTGGAGAGCTCATTGTCATGAGGAATATAGTGGGGAAGTCAGTTTGTTTCCCTCATTCCTAGTATTTTTATTTTTGGGGATGAAAAGCCTTATATTGTTGAGGATTTAATTACATGGGGTTATCACTTTAAGGCTTTGTAATATTTCTACGAATATTTTTGAGGCTATGTGCTAAGTTAGTATAGGATTGTAAGTCTTAGAGAGCCTCAACAATGGGATCTGGAAAATATTAAATATTTTTTTCCACATGAACATAGTTTCTCTTGAAACATTGAATAAATCTTAAGTGGAGACCTGAATCAGAATTTTTTGACCACCGTTGAGTTCAGAAAGTCATGTTTTCTCTAGGTGTGTCATAATTTTTTCTATTCTAGGTGTGTGAGTTTGGGTGAGATGGTGAGTCATTGTGTGATGAGGTTATTAATTAAAATAATATTTAAATAATAAAATTAACCTAAACCCCACTCCCATTCCATCTTTTTGGTAATCAAAAAATAGAAGAGGAAAATATAATCCCTATCCCCTTTGTATGATGGATGAAAAACAAGAGGAATTAGAGAAATGAGGTGCTACCTATCTCCATTTTTAAATTCATCATCGTCAGATCAATGATTTTCATGATCCATGTGTCGATATAAACCAATAGCTTCAGCAATTACCCCTCAAGGTAGGAAGAATTGAGTATTTGTCATGATCCCCATTATTATGGATTTTTTGAAGGTTCTAGATCCCTATTTTGATAGCCATTGATCGTTAATTGGTCAATTTATTGGTTATAGGGGATACCTTGCTGAAACAGGAGACTCAAAAAGAAATTACAATCAGAATTTCTATTTACATATCATGTAAACTAGTGCTACATATTGTGTTCTGTTTTCATTCAGGGAATATATATTTTGGGGACTAAAAACTGTGTACGAGGACTACATTCCATATAGTGGCCCCATGTTGTGTGGCTAAATAACTAGCTTGGGAATCCATGTGAAATTACATGGCAGTGTAATAGAATAGAGACCTTGGGTGTTGTACATGGACATAAGAAGATGAAATACCCACGTTTCTATTTCACCTGAACTCTACATGTACTATGGGTTATAGATCATGTGAGATACATGGTTGTCCAATATGTCTAGAAGAATAGCATGGCCTGGGGCTAGGTGAGCTAGGAAACTCCCTATACAAGATGTACACACCTTTTACGACTACATGTTTTATCCAAGACATGTGAATGGGAGACAAAACCTATTGATTAGGTGGGTTCACACACCATGTAGACCCCATTGAACATCATTTAATTTTTAATATATTCTTGGTATATTTTTTCCTATATATATCCCTCTATGTGACATATATTTTTGTGTGTGAGTTTCCTATCCAGGGTAGTTTTTTTCAAAGAATTTGATGGTAGCCTTCGTGGTGGCCCAAAAGATATCATGTATAGAGTTTGAATTAGGGAACTGCGGTTGAGGTACTTGTCCTTGAGAAGTGACCAGGGTGGATTAATGGGTTGAATTAGGGTTCAAAATCCATCCATATCACCTTAGTATGTGGTCCCATTAAACTCTATAGGCCAGTAGAGTGGTTGTACCCTATTGAATTAGGGAACATGTCCCCATCCCATGTCAATGTTGCAATGCATGGTATCATAAGTGTGATACACTTATCTGCAGTTGATGGATGATGCTAGAGATCATTTTGGTTCATATAGAGACATTAGAACTAGTGATCCCTTGGGTAATTAGGGAGAAAGTTTCCCTTACCATTATACTTTGGAAGAGATGGGACTCCCAGTGATGTGGATGAAGGTTCTATACGCATGTGGCAACTCTCCCAGGATGATGCACCCCTATTAGACTCGGACGTGGGTTCCCCCACAATGTTTATGTTGTTTTAGACAACACTCCCCTACAGTATGAGGGTGTGGGCCATCCATAATTGTTGACTAGATAAAGTGAGTACTATCCTATTGAATTAGGACGTGAGTCCTATATCTATGAAGTCAGTAAGGACCGTCCATATCAAGACACATGTCCCTAACATATGAATTATAAATATAGTGGTTACTCCCCTATCATGTTATAGTGTGGGTACTATATCCTTAGATTATGAACCCCTCTGTTGTTCCAGGGTACAGGTCTTCCACATTAGTTGTTCTGACAATGTTGGTACACCCATTTTGTACTATAGAGTGGTCCCTCAAGATTAGGGTCATTACTCCATTATCATGTAAGGGTGTGGGTATCCCATAGTATTTTTTTTGTAGATTGGTACTACCTAGTAGTAAATGGGTGGGGGTACTATAGCCTCATATTGGTATGCCTCTGTCATACCAGGGTGTGAGTCATCTATACTTTTAGGGGTAATCCATTATATTACATGGGTGTGGGTCATCATCTATAAAGTATTAATGTCTTATCTTCATGTATTTATGGGGAGAAGGTCCTACAATATATATTGTGATCCCTCAGTGATTGTATAATGTAATGAATAGTGGGTCCCTACATGAGTTACGTCTAATACCTGGTTTGGAGATAAGTCTATCTAGATGGATTGAGGAACAAGAAACAATATAATAGAGTGACAGAGACTTAATGGGATGTTTAGAAGATAGTATTCCCTCTAAAATAAGGCATTCTTAAGGTGTGGGTCCATTAATTCAATATCAATAGAGTGGATGAATGTGATGAATGGTCTGGAGTAGTTCTCCCTCAACTATGGGTAGTGGTTAGGAGTGAGACTCTTCAGTATAGTACTTATAACCTTGCATAGGGCCCAAGAGAGTGTTAATAGGACATTTGGTGAGGGGTACCAGAGTTTGACCTTGTGATTTTTTTCTGGTGGTGTGAATTCTCTCAGACGTAACATGGGGAATGGTAGAGTTATTACCAATGGAGTGTTTCTCTTTTATGGGTTACACTTGCTAGGTCAAGCATAAAATTTTCATTTAGTTACTTCATCTTATTGGGGGTTCTTGTGGTGCGTACATAATATTGTTGTACTAAAACCAGTAGAGGCATTTCAATCATGTGTTTTGTCTTGTGAAGACTTTATTCCTTTTGATGGAGTCCTCCAGAGACCCAATGTAGGAGTTCATAATAAACTATACTGACTGAGGTGTTTACTAGATATGGACCGAGGAGCCTTTTGGAAGTTTCCTTTCACAAAGATCACATCATATTGTGTATTGAGGATGATTTTTTTGGTTCTTGGTGGTCCTATGTTTTTTCCTTTTTATGTTTTCAGTACTTGTAATGAAATATGGTTTTGGATAGATATCTGCATTCATTTTATCATGATTATTTTCATATCTCTACACTATTTCATTTTGGTGTTTGTGGGTATATGAATACATGTACCATTGGAAAATCCCTCCCATAAGTGTGATATGTCTACTCAATGCTTTTATCTAGCCCCTAACCTTTGGGAGGTAGGTATGGGGTAGTTGTGGCTCAGGCCATGTTCGTTTGTGTGATGACAATAATTCAACAAGGTAAAACCTAAGATGTATAAGGATTTGATTATGTTTTTACATTTTAGGGTGGTCATATTAATTAGTGTTCTTTATATAATGATATTATTTCATATTTGATTGATATTCGATGGATAATGATAATATTGCTCAGGTAATGAATAGTTTTCATGGAGATATATTTTTATGTTTTTATATTTGTTATTGTATACTTTTTCTTATAATGATCCTTATTTTTCTTGAGTTATGTAATTTTTGATTTGATCCTTTATTAGTATAAATATGTTTTTGATGAAATGTTGTTTGAATTTCAAGAGAGGCTTGGTGAATAGATTATAAGGACTCATTGGTATCAGTATAAGTCATTGAGTTAGATTAGAAAATGATATTTATTTGTTATTTTATTAGTGGTGATATGATAAGTGACTAAATCAGGTAATTTTTATTAGGTAATAAGAAAATTTATTTTGAAACTATATGAATAAAAGAAATATAAATTATATAGAAATTGTAACATTAAAATGAGTCATAGATTGATAATCGTAATCTTATAATCTACCAAATTATAAAGTCCCATTTAGTAGCGAGCATGTAATTTGAAATTATATTGTGTGAACGGTAGTTCGAATTGAGTTTAAATATTTCAAGTTATAAACCAAATGATGTCATTATGATTTATCGATATAACTAGAAATATTTTAAGTATTTATATTGGTTATCATGATGGATGTTTTTCTTGATAGAAATGAGAGGTTATTAAATTTTATAGGGGTAAATATCGATTATGAATTTATTTTTTCTTTATTAAAGTTTAATACTTTGTATAGAGATTTCTAATGTTTGAGGTTGACAATTTGAGGTAGACAGTTTGAGGTCATTTGGATAACAATTACCCTATTAAAATTGTGAGTCGATGTTTGTGTTCTCTATGGTATATATGTGTAATGTTATTGGGAACCTCATTGTGGTTAGATGATTAAAATTATTATTTTTGGTTGCATTGGTAATCTTTGGAGCCTCTATTAATATTGACATGATGATGAGTTAGTTACAGTTTATTTATGGATTTTTATATATCATGTGATAATGATAATTAAATGTGGCATAAATTATATTCATAGAGATTTAAGGATTTCTGATGATATAAGGTAAATTTTTATTATGGTTAACCTAGATGAACATATAGTGTTGAATGATTTATTGACTATAGAAATGGTATATTAGTATTTAAATATCCTTTAATTTATTATTTTTCAATCTCAATGTAGTTTTTATATTGAAATATAATTGGAGGTATTTTAGGAGTAAATGAAACTACATGGTGATTATATTACATGGAGTAATTGATGAGAGGATAATTACTCCCTTGAATTAATGTAATACATTGAGATGTTGTGATTTATATTGAAATTAATTTAATCATTATGATATTTTTCATTTCACGGAATAAGAAATATATCATTTCTATATGAAATCAGTAAGTTTGGATTTTGAAATACAAAACACCAAGATATTCTAACACTACAATAAGGACTTATATTATCTTGTGGTACACATAGTACAATTTTTGGATATTATTTCACATAATTACAAGACCCTTCGATAGCTTTCATTACATGTAACTATGAGTTTTATCAAAATGTAATATACTATAAATATTATTATTAGAGTATTATTATAGCTACAACATAGTTAGTGGAATGAAATTTATGAATAATATTAACTCAATTGTGAAAAAAATAATTAAAAATTTATATAAAATTAATCATTTGTTCGTTAGTTAGTAGAAGTTTATGTAAAAACAATTTTAAAATAGATAGGTTTCTTTTGTAAGATTTTTTTTCTATGCATAAAAAAATTTTATATCAATAAATTAAAAAAACCACTTTTGATTAATATTTTATATAAATTTTATATATTAAATATTTAATCATTATTTTTTATACACATCCAATAGATTATATAGGTATAATTCCAAAATAAGTCAAATTTTCTGAATAAAAATGTGTATTTTTCTAAAAGGTAATATTACATCCTTTTAAAGGTGAACCAATTCTAAATATTATATTTGAAATGTTTATAATTATTATTTTAAAAAAATAACTTCATTTCTGAATTTCTAAAATCAAAAATTACATTATGTAAGTTTTCGTTATATTTCTGAGAAGTTTTATTTATTTGATGAATAGTGAAACAAAATTTTAATTCAAAAATAATTTATAAAATAATTTATTTATATAGTAAAATAATTTTTTATTTTTGTTTTAATGTATTATTATATGAATTATAAATTTCTCAACCCAATTTAAGTCATCAGTACCAGTAATAAATTATAATTGGATTTAAAAACCCTTCAAATGTTTGGACCTTTTCACATTTAAATCCTACATTTTCATCGTGTTAGTGGGATTAATTCTAATTTAATGTATACCAGTTATGTGATTGGAATTTCTAAAAACTACATCTATATTTCTAATATTCATAATTTATAATTTCTAATAATTTAAATATTTTTTTGAAGAAAAATATTAGTGAAATTAATTTATATTAAATATAGAAATTAATAGAAAACTTTTCTCACTAATGGAATATAACTAAACATTGAGGCCCAAAATTACATATAAAAATTTCCAAAATTCATTTTATGTTAATTATTATAACCTATCCTCACTTTTATATAATTGGGATAATTATTCGATCCACTAAATAAGTGAATAATTTTGGTGGAATTCCATTTCAAAAAAAAATACAAGAATGTGACTCCATATCCACTATAAAGAGGAACTAAATCATCCCACTTATTAAAAAATATCAATACCCAGGGATCAAAAAATACCTTATAACAGTTATTAATACTCATAGACACACTTCCATTTAACAGTTAAAGAACATACAATTTGTGTGTACAACAGAGTACCGCGTTGCAAAACGATGTTGTTCATTTTATCCTTTACCGAATCTCATCAGTGGAATTATGATGGAAACTAAGTATTTTTATTAAATTTTTGATATATATGATTTATTTATTCTTTTATTTTTACTATATAAAATAACCTTCATTTTTTCCATTTTTTGTAAATATTATAAATGATTTTGAGGACTTGTGGACTATTGCCTCCTCAAAGTTATTTGATTTCATCACAAAATAAATGGGATATATTAAGGGTTGGTTTACTGAAATTCTATAATATTTTAGATATAATATTTATAATTTAATTTAATTATATAAAAACACACACAAATATATATATACATATATTTATTTATTTATTTTCTTAATTTCAATATGACAAGTAAATAGAAACTGTATTCATGTGTATGTATGACATACCGTCTCCATGAAATGTGTATTCTATTTCATATTTCTATATTACAAAGAATAATATAAATAATTATTTACTAAATATATAATTTATCTAAATAAATATTTACAATATTTAAATAGGTAAATCATGTTCTATTTAAGAGGATCAATAATAACAAGTCAAAACTTATATGAAAAAGCTAACAGATATTTCCGGAAACATAACATTAATATAATGTATTTAATTAACCATTGTCCTAAATTCAAAAAAAAATTATATATTGTCTTAGATATAATAATAATTTTTATGGTAGATTTATAATAAAATTATAATTATTATAGATTTGGTTTTAATTTGTATAAATAATTTCAATACTTATGGTGAGGTAATTTCATCTCAAATTTTATTTTTGTGAGATACATTCCATACCCACCACTCACTTCTTTTGCGTGGGGTATATACACCCATATGACAAGTTATGTAATGAATTGAATTTATTTAATGAAATTAAATGTTTCAATTTATTTCATTCTTTATCATGGATCTCGATTTAAAAGTCACCCAAGTAGAAATAGTTTTCTCGTTTAACTTCTATTTCTATGAGACTTGTGCCGTATTCACCAACAATTTCATCTATGTACTATATATATTTCACTCGAATATATTATATGAATATTATTCTAAAATATATAGGTATTTAAATATAATATTTATGATGTTTCCTCATGGGGTTTATGTTTCAAAAGTAACTGAATCGGTAAATAATTGTCTCTCATTTCGTCTTCCTTAAAACACATGCCATGACATCCACCAAATATTCTACGAGATGTATATATAGACCATTGAAATTTGATATCAAGAATATATTTATTTTAATGAGGTTTTATGCTTAGATTAATGTTATGAATTTTATATTATTATCATTTAATGATTCCAATGTGTAAAAAGTTTATTACTACAATCTCATCATTTTTTCAGATTTTTAATGATTCTGTTTTCATTGATAAAATATTATGATCCATATATCAATAAAACTCATTAATTTTATTATTATAAAATTACCATTGACATATAAATGTACTAAAACCATTTTATACTATTTTTTACTTATGATAATTTAAAATGTTTTTAATAAAATAAAATTTTATTTCTCTCTTCGGTCAGAAAATTGGTTTTTTCAAAAAACTATTTTTTCTAAAACAAAATTAAAAAATGTTTTTATATGATGTGTAAAAGAAATTTTATAAATTTATTAAAGTTTTAATTAAAAAATATAAATGAAATATCCTTTTATTTTTCCAATCAAATAATTTTATAAATTTTTTTAGTGAATAAGTAATGTTCGACATGAATATATTTACCTGTCATCATTTCCCTGAATCGTTATTCGAATGTTTAGATGGATATTTTTAAAATATTTTTTCCCAAATATTATTGAAACTGTCGATTTTTAAGTATTTTTCAATGGATACTACATTTATAATTTTTTATACAGTATTTAAAATTGGTTTCAAATCATCCATAATATCTTTTCATGGTTATTTTCAAAGAAAAATGATTTCAAATTATTTTATGTGTATGAAAATTTCTACAGTGTAAATGATATTTTCCTCAAGATATGTTTTAAAATATTTTTCATGATTCCTTTAAATGTTTTCTAAATAGTTAGAATGAAATTAATTTTAAAATTTTATATGTTTTAGAAATTTATTTTTGAAGAATATTTATTATTCATGTGATCTCTCAAAATTTATCTCTATATACGATGATATACTGTGATATGGCTTATTTTTTTCTAGTGTCATTATAAAAAACCCATTAAAATTCTTTATTTGAATGTTTTATGATTACTGTGGAATGTATTTTATGAAATCCTTTTCTATACAATGGGTTATACCATGATAAAAATGTTATGAAATCTAATTCCTTTAAAAAGCTATTATATGCTAAAATGATTATAAAACCTATATATTTTCAATAGGTTAGGATATGAATTAATGTTTAAGATACCAATTTAATTTCATGGGTTATGATATTATGTTTATGTAACCCATCTCTTTTTATGGGTCATGATATGATGTATGTTTTATGATCTCTTGTAACAAGTACGTATGATTTCATTATATGATTGTTAAGACCTGTATATACATCCCTTTCATTGATTAATGATTTATATTTCATGAGTACGAAAAGAATACAATATGATGTGAAATTTGTTTAGTATGATAGGACGGAAATGAGGAGTGACACTGTTTCGTTATGACAGGGATGGAATAAGGAGTGAACTAGGGTCATTATTATAGGGTAAAAAACAAGGAGTAAAATAGATTTAGTATGAAAGGGTTTGAATGAGGAGTGAGATATGTAAATAATACATGGCTAGAGTAGGATGTGAACTCGGTTTAGGAATAGAGTTTTGGAATTGGAATTGTACTCGATTCGGTAGTATATGAATGGAATGGGCAGTGAACCTGGTTCAGTAAATGAATGTTTCTGTTATTATGGCCAAGTATGTAACCCCTGAATACTTTGTAAATCAGTTTATATGTTTATTTATATACCATAATTCCTTGTATTATTCACACTTATTCTCTCATGGATGATTTTCTAGATTACCTTAGGATTTATATCTTATAAACTAAACGTCATTATACGTTGATCCATGTTCCTGATCTTTGATATGTAGGGTATGATATTCTAATGATAAAATGTTTTTTTAAGACCCTTATGTTCATATAATTCTTACATATCATTATTTTTTACTATTATTGATAATATGGTCTAACCACTTTCTTATATTTCATTTCTCGAGGTTATGACAAAATGTTTTATGTAGGACTAATAAAGGGGAATATCTTTAAGAGAGATGTTGAAGATCTTTCACCATGTAAGAAGATTATGATTTAAAGATTCCAAATACACTAAAATACTATGGTCATTGGGAGGTTATTTTGAAATTTGATGAATATTAATATAAATTTATGTAATCTCCATATATTTTAAGCCTGGGTCTCTATATTTGAAATCAATGGAAAGGTTCAGTCAACCTTTAGAAACCAGGATATGGTAGATTTAGTGATATCCCTAGGGATATTTCTAAGGATATGTATAGGGATTTCACTGTGGATAATCCAAAGGTTTCATAGATTGAAAAGTAGGTATTAATATTTAGGAATCCTATAAGTAATTTATCTTTATTATGTATATTTCTTCTATGAAATGTGTTTATCACACTATGTTCTATGGTCTTTGATAATAATAAGATCTAGAAGGTCAAATGTTAAAATTGAATGACTCAGATGAAAATTATGGGTATTATGACAATTAATTACCTAAATTTAAATATCAAAAAGAGAATAAAAAATGGGGTAAAAGTATTCATTATACTACTGAGGATCAAGAGAATGTAAATGACATATAAAAGGTATGGGGTGTTGATACAATATTTTTTATATTATGTATAATAAGTATGATTATATTAAAGTTTAGAAGCATTATGAAAATATTCATAATTCATATTCTATGAAATAATAAGATAATTAGGCTTCTGTAATTGTTTTATAATAATGTTGGGTGATTTAAGATTATATGTTTTGAAATTAAATGATTATTTTATGTGGATAAGGAAATGTATAATTATTATTTCTATGATTTTTTCATTGTGTATTGAAAATAAAATGTTGAATGAAAATGAAGATATATAAAATTTATTTAATGGAAATGTGATATTTTCATTAAGGGGATATAACACTTAATACACTATTATGTATGAGAAAATTTTATTTGGAATATAAAATGAGTTGATGATATGGTTAATATAAATTGGATATTATTTATGAGCTCAAAACTAATATAATTTTCTGAAAAATTGGTCTATAATATTTTATTTGAGGATTAATTTTTTTTTGGATTTACGGAATATATACATAAAAAATAATTCATGATTTCAATAAAAATTTATATTAATTCTCGTTATTACATTGTTTCAAGAAAATACATGATGATGGTATTCACAGGTTTGGAATGTGAAAACAAATATATATTATTTAATATGTGGTGGATAAATTTTAAGCTGATAAATTGCACTACTTTATAATGTTTTTATTTTCATCTATTGGATAGTTAATAAGGATGAACAATTATGGAATGGTTTAAGATAAAATTTGATGAGGTTTTAGAGATTAAAGTATTATGTGATTATATGATGTTTTTTTCATAATAGATAACCTATTATAACAACTTTGTTTTTGTGAAAACTAATGATACATGGGACAACATATTATGAATGTTATGATCTATTAGTGCTTAAAGCATAACACATTCACCATAATTTCATGGAATAAAATATGGGGTTGAAATTGATCAATGCACAAAAAGGGCGATATTGTGCTAAAATAATGTATGGATATCTTGTCTTGAAAATTCGTCATATTTAGGAAAAAAAATTGAAATATTTTTGTTCATATTAACATAATTGTTGATAACATCAGTGTCATATTCCATGATTCTTTAGTTTGTTGTTTTTTATTGTAAAATTTCTATGGATCAACATATTTTTTTGGAACAATGATCTTTATCTATGATTATGATTTTTTATGATTTTTTCCAATTTTCATGTTTTCTCTTGGAAATTATATTCTTCTACATAGAAACCATGTTATGAATTACTTTGGTTAACCATTATGGTAACCAATTTCCCTTTTTCATGGAAGTTTTAGTATTCATTTTTAAGATGTGGGTTTCTAAGAATGGAACATTCAAGTATATATCTTTTGATAATAAATATGAATTTTGAGGGGGAAATTTATTTTAATGGGGGTTATTGAAACACACTGTCCTTTTGTGAATTGTTTTCAAATAAATTTGATATTTTTAATGTTTTTCATTTCACACAATACTAAATGTATCTATTATTATATGAAATCACTATTTTTTCTTTGAATTATATGAAATAATAAATTTAACCATTCACTAAAATCAACACATAAATTAGCTATTAGTAAATTTAAACCTATGTTTGGGTTGTGTTTGACACAATACTGAGCCCATTCGATAACTTTCATTACATGCAAGGCTTAGTTATACAATTTACACTATTATTAATGTATTATTATAGCTACCACAAACCAATGGAATTGTTGTTTAAAATAAGATAAGAAAATTTTGAAAATATTATTAAAACATTTATTAAAAATTAATCATTTTTTATCAATTAGTGGAATTAAATGTAACAAATATTTGAAAATTAATTAATTAATTTTCTTTGAAATGTATTTTTCTAAATAAAAACAATATTTAATCTCAATAAATTAAAAAACCCTAATTTAGATTAATTTTTTTAATATAATTTATAAAATATATATTCAATAAATATTTTATATACACAAATTATATATTTAATAGGTATAATATAAGAAAACAAATTAAATTTTATGAATAAAAAGGAGTATATTTGAAAATGGTAATTTCACCACCATTTAGTTGCGAACCAATTTAAAATATTACTTTTGAAATATTTATAATTAAATTTGAAAAAATAAACTTAATTTTATAATTTAGAATACCAAAATTTACTTTTGTTAAATATTCGGAATATTTTTGAGAAGATTAATTTTTTGATCAATAATGAAAAAATACTGAATTATAATTCAGAAGGTCCTCTTCATCTAGTTAATTGATATAGTTAGAATAGTTTTTATTTTGGGTATAAAGTAAAATTAGATAAATAATAAGTCACACAATAAAATTTTAAGTCATTGGACAAAATTTCACATTGAAATTGTATTTAAAAACCTTTCAATCTTTTGGGGATTTTTTCTTTAAATTAGTATTGTCGTCCTGTCTGCGACATTAATTTTAAATTAATTTCTGGTACTTCTGTGACTAAAATTTATGAAAATAAATTCAATATTTTTTTAATAATAATTTATAATTTCTAATATGGTCAACATATTTTTTCAAAATAAAAATTTAGTGAATGCGATTAAAAATAATTACAACGATTAAGAGAAAAATTAGATTTACAAATAACTAAACCATAAACCAAAGGCCCAAAATAACCTATAAATTATCCCAAAATCACATTAATGTTAATATTTAGACCCTATAATTACTTATATCTATTTATTTTAATCATTTTATCCACTTTACATGAGATAATCATGTCTGGAATTCCCTTTTCCAAAATTAACAAGAATTCCACTCCACCCCACTATAAAATGCCACTCAACCCTCCAATTAATTCACACCAATCAATACATTTTTAATGAAAACAATTTCACAAATAAGCTCCAAAATTCCCTACCTAATGCTTATGTTCCTACATTTTCCCAGAAATCCATCAATGAGATCCATTTAGTGAAAACAAAGAGGAGTTTCCCAAAGAAGAGGTAATATCCTTCCTTGAGATCCTTTATTTTATTTTCATTCTAACCCCACTAATTATTCTTATTACATTATTATAAAACAAAATAAGTATCATAAATATACTGATATATTTTAATTCTAATGGTTTAGACTACAATTAAAAACACTTCCATCTAGTGGCTAATGAACTTACTATTCATGTGTACGTCTGACTACCACCTCACGAAATGATATTGTTCGTTTTTACATGAAAACAACTCTTGGATTAGATTTATGATTTAAATTATTTTTTATATGATATATAAGATATTTATAATGTATTTATTCTTCTGTAATTATTTTATAAAATATTCTTCTATGCTTTCCATTTTTTGTAAATACGATAACTTCATTTGTGGATGTGTAGACTACCGCCTTCTCAAAGTAACGTGATTCGCCCACACATTAAATTGAATGTATTATTGATGGTTTTAGTGAACAAATATGAATATATTTCATAATAATTATATCTTAATGATAGTATATATATATATATATGTTTGTATGTATTTCATTTATTTAATTTTTTTCAATAATATAAGAAATCAGATATAGTGTTCATGTGCACGTACCACATACCATCTCCAAGAACTCTGTATTCCATTTGTTATTTAAATATTTAATAGATTACTATAAATATTTATATAATTAATATATATTATATATTTATATTCTTTCACTTTTATAAATAATTAAATCATAATATTAATAATAGGATCAAGAATAATAAGTCAAAACCTATATGAAAAATCAAGATGATATTACCCAAAACGTTATATTAACATGGAGTTGTTAATAAATGAGTAATATAAAGTCATAAAAAATATATAAGGTATTAAATATCATAATATGGTTCTATGGAAGTTTTTTAATAAACATAAATTTATTATACATGGGGTTTTATCATGTAGGAAAAATGTCAGGAATTAATCTAAGGGAATTTCATCTATGTTTTTTTTCATGAGATACATGCCATATTCACCACTCATTTTTTTGTATATAATTATATATGGAATTTTCTATGATTTCATTAATTTATTTAATGATATTAAAAGTTTATAATTATTTTATTCTTTTATAGGACACATGATTCAAAATCCACTAAATTAGTAAGGGTTTTCTTGTCTCAATGTTATTTGTATGAGGCTTATGCATTATTTACCACTCAATTATTTGGGGTGTATATAATGATAATTAATATATAATATATTTATTATAATTAAATTTATTAGTATATAAATATCACATTTATTATCTTTCTTCCATGGGTTTTATGGTTCAATAGTTACTGAATTGTTAAATAAATTTTTTCTCAATTTAACATATTTGAGAAAGATTTAATGTTATAAACCTATATTTTAAATGAGGCGTATTTAATTGCATTTGAAATGTTATTTATTGAATATAATTACATTAATGATATTTTATTCTCAATGTTATTTTATTAGTTCTATAGTATTGTGATTCAATGTTACTTATATGGTATTAGTTTATTACTATAATATCCTTGTTTATAGAGATTGTTTTTTTTACGATTCCATTAATGAGATATTGTGATATATATAATATAAATATAATTAATTATATTTTCATATGGATATATACAAGTATTTATAAAATGTTCCACTCTTTGGTAATTAGGATAATTTGGAAAGTTTCTTTATGAAAATCCATCTTTATTTCTATCAATGACTGGAAATGTTTTTATTCAAAAAACCTAGTTGTCTAAAAATGATATTAAAAATGTTTTACCAAGATGCGTAAAGGAATTTTTTATCCCAGTTTTACGTTTTAAATAAAAATATATTTTAAAATGAATTTAATCATCTCTTTTCGATCAAGTAACATTTCTAAACATTTAATGGTGAAAAAGGAATGTTCAACATGTACTGATTTACCCTTCATCATTTCCTTGAAACATAATTTTACATTTTACAATATATTTTTAAAAGAAAATTTTTATCCTAATATTCAGGAAATTCATTTATCTAATGTTCTTATCATAGAAATTGATTTTCAAAAATGTTTTATAATTCGTTTAAAATGGTTTTCAAAGCTTCTTTTAAATATTTTAAAAGTTATTTCCCTAGAAAAATGATTTGGAAAATGATTCATGTATTAAAAATAGTTTTTGAAATAGAAAATGGTATTTAACTCATTAAATGATTTAAATGATTTATTTCTACATTTTGAAAAAGGATTCAAAGAAAGTGATTTTCAAAATGTTATATGTTTAAAAAAGTGAATTTTGAAGAATAGTTACATTCCATATAACTCTAAAAATCATTATCTATATAAGATTATATCCTTTGATATAGTTATTGATTTACAAGGATTATGATTTAAGGATGAAAATATTATTCTTTATATGAATGTTTTTTTGATTTAAAAACATTTTTTTTATGAAACTAGTTTCTCTTCCATGGGTTATACTATGATAAAATGCTTATCAAACCAGATTATTTTCACGGGATATTATATAATGAAATGATTTATGAAAACTGTTTATTTTTCATAGGTTATGATATGATTAATTGTTTATAATTCCCATTTAATTTAATGGGTAATTATATGATACATTTTAATTCCATATATTTTAATGGGTTATGATATGAGGAATGATTTATAATCTTATGAAAAAAGTATGTGTGATTTCATTATGTGATGGGTTGGACCTATATCTCCCTCCAATGAAATGGGTACTTATTTATATCTCATGAGTATGGAGGGGTTGGAACAAGGTGTGAACATAGTTTATTATTCCAGGGCTGGAATGAGAAGTGAACTCAGTCTAGTATGATAGGGTTGGAATGATGTGTGAAATCAGTTCAGTATGATAGATCTGGAATGAGTATAGAACTCAGTTCAATATGAAAAGTCTAAAACTAGGAGTGAAATTATATATCTATAAAAGGAATGGAATGTTGAGTAAACTCGATTCGTTATGAAAGGGATGGAATAAGGAGTAAAATCGGTTTAAGAATACAAATCTAGAATGAAAATTGAACCCAATTTAGTATTACAAGGTTGGAATGAGAAGTTAACATTTTTTAATAGTACATGACTAGAAAGAGTAGTTAACCCAGTTCAGTAAAGGAATTTTTTCCGTGTCCACTTAGAAGGCCTTAGTAGTATGACTTATATATTATATAAATCGGTTTATATTTTTTTTGTTTCTACTATAATTCCATGTGTTATTCTTATATTATCCCCTCATATATTATTGTCTTGATTCCATTATTATTAATGACTTATGAACAATTAATCATTATTCAATGATTCATGTTCATGATCATTAATATGTTGGGTATGACCTCCTAATGATTTTTTCATGTGCTCATTCCCTTATGTTCATATTAAACATACATATCCCTCTTGTTGACCCTTACTGAGCATCAGAGCTCACCCCTTTCTTATGTTTCCTTTATCTAGGTTATAAAAAATGATTTTATGTAGGTGTAATATATGGGATGATCATTAAGAGATATTTTTAATATCTTTCACCAAGTTATTAGACTTCATTTATATGATTCAAAATGCCCCAAACTACTACTATCTACATGAATTTATTTTGTATAAAGTGTTAAACATTCATCTAAAATGATGTAATATTTGTGTATGTTAATATTGGGACACTACAATTAATGATGGTGATATTCAATGATTTATGGAGTGGGGTTTGAAATTGATTACCCCAGATTTGTCGAATATATTGATACAAAAAGGTGTATCCACAGGTTATGGAAATTATTTTATTTCCTTAGAGAAGGATAAATGGATTCTTAGTCATATAGTCCTATGATATTATAGTGTTTCATTGTGTGATATGTTATTAAATGAGTAATTCGTTTCGAAGAGAAAAATATTTAGTTATGAAACCAGATATTAAACTAATTATGACAAGTTCATTAATCCTCATTATATGGAATTGATATATTAAAAAGATGAATACATAAATGTAATAAGGGAAGTGTATTCCACTAAAATTATATTTTCCCTATATTAATTAAATTTATCTTATCAACATTTATCAACTTCCCTATGGGAGGATGAGTGTTGAATTTATTATTTGAATATTAATGAATATGATGCTAAACCATTACCCCAATATTACAAAATTTCAATTAATTCTCAATTTACTATCATATAATGATGAATTCTACTATGTTTTTGTGTTATGGATATTTGCATGTTACTAATTCTTATGATTGAGATATTATGGTTGTACGATGTTTTGTTGTTGATTATAATGAATCATTATGGCGTTTTAATTAAATATTAGACAAAAAATATGATAAAATTGGTATGTTTTTATTGAAGTTAATCGATATATTTTTATATTAGTTTGGGTATTATAATGGTGTAGTAGATTCATTCACAACTATAATAAATATGTTTTATTGAGATTAAATATTTTTTTTATATTGGTTTGTTGGGGAAATGATTGTGTAAGTGAAACTTTTAGGAGTCAAGAAATTGAAAATGAGGGATTTGTGCCTTTATTGATTTATATTTACTTTTTATCTTGATGAAATTAAATGTTAATATGATCTTATAAATTATTTAACGAATTTGGAAACTTTGGATTCTCTTTTTTAATTGGTTGTTACATTCCAGAATTATTGATCACACCTTTTAAAGTTGTATCATCCATTAAAGATCATGCGTTGAATTATTAATTAATCATTTTTATGGTGATGATCATGTGTTTGACCATTTTAGAGTTAATGTATTGAATTTTTTGAGTTTATAAGGTTAATATTTGTAATTTAAATCATAATATTTTTCAATGGTTCATCAATTTTGATAGACCTTAAATACTAGTTTTATAGTTTGTAAATATTTATCAAAAATTATTTAATCTTTCACCCAAAAGGAAAAAAATATTAATTTAACAAAGAAAATAACCTGTAAAATTTCTTAATAATATTGTTAAATTTTAAAATGTTTTTTACCATATTATAATTTTTTGGTGCGTATGTAATGAGTTTTGACTTATGGAACAATCAATAATTTAAATAATTAAAATTTAAATGGTTTAACTTTTCTTTTATTTTTTGAGAAAAATAATTTTTTAACAAGGAAGATGATTTTATAAAAATATTCTGAGTGCACCAATAATCATAAGACACAAAATTTACAATAGTGTGCAAGTTTTTAATCTATCATAGAATGTTGAACTTGTAAAAAATTATTAAAATTGTTGAATGAGTAAATAAAATTATCTGTAACACGTATTTATTTATTTTGATAAAAAAAATTTCTAGATTAATATTTCATATATATTATTATGATCGGTATTTTTTGGGCTATACATCATTAAAATAAAATTATATTTCGCTTCGATCTTGACTAAACCCCTGCCATGTGCCCATTTTGTCTGTAAATAATGGAATGAGGATCCAAGTACTCATTTTTATATTGAATTAAGAGAATGAACAAGATGTATTTAGAATGGGGGATCTGGATTCCCCCTATAAGTAAGTCTCCCAGAATATATTTTCTAAATTTATTTATTTAATAAACTATTATAACATAAAATTAAATGTTCAAATTACACAAATTTTTTATCCATACAACCCTTAATCTTAAATGGATGACATTATTACAATTTAAAATATTAAATTATATCATTTTATTCACTATAAAATATTCATAGTGAGACAATTTGTAAATTTAGTTATTTTCATAAATCAATTACTCATCGATATATGATTTTATTAATTTAATCGAATAATATTTTTTAATAATCTATGCATTCGATGAACAATTCATTTATGGAAAATGAACCCATATTTCCAATTATAGGTTTCATTCTTATGTTATCTTGTTGTTCTAAAATTTATAAGAGGGGGGATGTAGGACAAAAGTCTGTGGCTATCCATTCCCAAGTGTGTCTATAAGGACATGTCCCATTAGTGGTGGTCTAAGTAGATCCAGATAAACCATCAATGTCCCAACATGATATGGAATTGGTATAAAGGTGATACTCCTAGTGATTATAATACTAGAAGAAGAGTTTATAAGCTATGTACTATGTTATAAAATGGTATCCAGATGGTGCGTCTTAGAGAGAATAGACTTTAGTTTGGAGGCAGTCGATCCAACAGGGGTATAAGGTTTTGGTAATGGGGAATCATTGCTCTAGGAAAAGACATGTGATTTATTTGATTTGAATCATATTTTCAAAGCCAAATGTTCTTGGATATGGATAAGGGAATTGGATATTTGATTATAATTTCATAAAATATGATGAAAACGTCACTTTTAGTGGAACTTAAAAGAAATGAAATTAAAATGAGATCTGTTAAAATCACTATTAAAATACTCTGTGACATTTTGATTGTGTTTCGGATAATGAAACATAAAAATCTTCTTTACCCTTTATTATTAATAAATTTAAATTTGATAATGACAGTGAAGGATAATTCATGGTTTGATCTACAACTACAAGGATCTAACATTATTAGAAAATGTTACGTACTGATGAGTCATCATTCAAAGTGATATCCTAAAAGAATGATGTGATGTTTTTGACAATATTATGATCTCCATTCAATGTTTAGTTCGATATTGGCATGGTGTTGAATATGATGATAACCCGATAATAGGGACTATGACTCAAATATGATTACATTGTTAACATGGTGAGAATTTTTATGAAGATTTTGATAATTATGCAGATATTAAAAATTATTATTAAATTTATGGTAATGATTTTATATATGATACAGTGGAATGATTTGTTAGGTGGTTAATTATAAATTCTATGAAATAGAAAAATTATATTGAACTATTTATCTTGATATACATATCTAGAATATGTCATAAGGATTTTAGTGAACCTATCCCCAAAGGTGTCTACCTAGGTAGATATTGGTAGTATGATATTGTTTTTTCTTGTGGTATCTTCATAAAGCGGTTTGATTTTTTGTCTTTTCTAGAATTTTTGGTTAGAAATTGGTATCTTTTAAAGCCTTTTTAGTGTGAACATCTTGACGGTTGGGTACTATGATTTGTTATGATCAATTGTAGATGAATAAGATGTCAATGGAATGGAAGTAAATATATTCGTAATTTTTTTATAAAAATTAAATGTTATTTAAAAAATGGACACAACATATTATATGAAACAACCACATAAGAGTGGTTTTAATGGATGTGTAACAATCCACACAATGTGAGAAAACTAGTGTTATGGTCAACATGAAGACATAGTACACAACTACCTTTGGATACTATTATGATATATATATATGGTTTAGAAAATAATAATAATGTGGGAACAAGGTTGAATTATATTATAATGAATTTATATAGTTAATATTTTCAAGAGGACAAGGGAAAATGGTTAATTTAATTTATAATGTGAGGTGTTGGGAGTATTAGTGTATGGGTTAATTAGAGTTTGTTTCTAAGTAAATTGTTATATTTTTCATAGGAATTGTTATATAATGTACTCTTTTTTACGTGAGGAGCTAAATTTTTGGGGATATAGAAAGATTATATGAAAATTTTATCATTTGTATGGTTATTATAAAAATTATAGGATCAATTAAAATACCAAGAAGTTGAAGTTATAGTTAATATTTTAAAACATAGTATTTATAGTTTCCACTGATTTGTTATCATGGATGTGTGATATTTCCAGAGTTGCTCAGTCATTTTCATTATAACCTACTGATTTCTTGTATATATTAACCCTTAAATATAGATAAATGTTTGTTTGTTTTTATAATGGATTTATAAAGTTGTGTTAGATCAATTACTAGGTTGATAATAAGATCTTGGTTTTTGAGAAATGTTTTCTATACCATGATGGTATAATAGTTTTTTTGTTTTATTATACTATTTGGATTTAATGATTATTTTTCATTGTTTTTTATGTATAATAAATGGTTAAATTGTACAAAATTAAATAATTCCACATTATTTATGATTTTAGTTCATTTTGGATTTCCATTTGATTAAAATTATGTTGTTTTAATTCATTTTATAGACATCCACAATGTTCTTTAAATGTTTTATAAAATTTATACCCTTGGTGATAGTCTTTAAACAATAGCCTATTGGTGGTGGTCCACAATGGTTAAACTATAATATTCATTTGATTTTGGGAGGGGTTTTGAAATGGTTTTGTCCTGAAATTAAGAACATAAATTCATATCAAATTTAATCTTTTATATATATAATTGTATAAAAATATCTTATCACAACATCAAGAGGATATAATGAAAATTACTACAGTTTTTAACCCTTATATAATACCTGAATTATTTATTATGATGAGTTTAGGAATGATGAATATCACTTTAATTTTTTTTAAATTATTAACAGTAATTATAAAAACTATGATCCACCTTTATCATTGGAATGAATAATAAAATGTAGAAAAAATTCATATCTTACCCCTTAATGATCCCTCATATTAAATATTCATAATAGATTTATCGAGACCATTGAGGAGAGACTGATGGGATTCTACCTCTTATGGTATCCATGGATTGTGGAAATATCTTAATTCCTAGGAAGGACATCCTTTAAGCCATATTAAACTGGAACTGTTGAATTAAAGGCATAAGATTATATCATTGATAGATCTTTTATCAAGGTGTTTTAGTGACAAATTCTACACTATTGAATAAAAAAAATGCATAATAAAGGATCCTACATATATAGGTCATCTATGAATGTTCTTTAAAAGATAACTATTTAGTCATTAATATAGATATTTTTCATAAATGTTTCATGAGTTATAATAGTTGTACCTCAAGAATCATTTTTTATATATTAACTCTTTCATGTTTGAAAAATAAAGCATTACTTTTAAAACTCCTAATATTACCAGTGTAACACCCCGCCCCTACCTCATTGTCTTGAGGAGGCGGTGAGGGCTACTTGGCCTTAAGTGACGTTCCCAAGACGCCAAAGGCTGGAAATAAATGCCAAGGGCTTCAAGATCATGTTAGGGAAGGATTTTCCCTTAAGATAAAACCAACCAAACCAAGAACTAATGATGCATGCCAATCAAACATTCAAACATGAACTCTCAAAGGACAACCAAGTTCTTCCACAATATATCCAAAAACAAAAACAACTAGATATGCCCACACAACTTCAGAATACACTACGGAAACTAAACAACCAACACCACAAGCCATGACACCACCCCAGCTCCATGCAAATCTCCAAGCTCCAAGCTGCACCAAGGGATCACAATGTTCCACTAAAGGAAGGAGATACCTTACCTTTTCCCACGCCACGGTACAAAACATCTTCAAAGACACCAACGTGGCAAAGCAGGGGGTGAGTACTAAAACATAGTAGGATTTCCACAAAAGACTTCCTTACACACTCCACTAGGATAAAACCGTTAGCACATTTATATAAAAAAGTTTATATAAAATAATCACAAGTGAATCCATTACCATAAGTCTATACACCCTTACCAAGCCATCGTTCCCCAAACCATGTAATCCCAGGGAAATCCAAACAATCATGATGCATGCCAAACATGTCACACAAAGAAGTCAAATCAACCATGCCATGCAAGGAAGAAAATTCAACCATTTCACATTTCCAAAACAAATTCCATCTGTTCAAAGAAACACAAAACAAATTTACCATAACAAAGCAACCATAACAGCGGGACTTCCCGCCCAACTCATTCACCAATATTCGGCTAGTAGGACTTCCCGCCTACTACCTGACAACCCAAAATGGTAACGGTGGGACTTCTCACCCTACTAGTTCACCCTTCAGAGTGAGACTTACCGCCCACTTCCACACAACATTGCAATCAAGCCAAACCAAGCATAAAATCACCAAGGTCACAACGACATGTAATCAACCAATTCCCTCGCATACCATTCCACTTCAATAAATCGTCCATTTACTGAAAACAATTTTTCATGCAAAACAACCTTTAAACAAAACAACATCTTTATTGAAATCCATTTCCATCAATTATTTTCACAAACCAATCATAGCATCCCATTTTAAAATCCACGACAATAACATTTCACCACAAAACCCTGTTTTTCCCAAAAATCACCAAAACATCACCCAAGGGATTTCTAACAAATTACAAACATCAAACAAAATTAATTTCAAGGAAAAAAAATTAATTATAACCAAAACCATTAGCTCTAACCAAGTGGAGATGAGAGAGATGCAACCTACATTTAGGGTTCCCGAGAAATCGACCCACAAGCCACAACACCTCAAATCCGATGAACGCACCACCAGGACCTCTCTAGATCCCCTTACCTAACATCCTAAAGCCTTAAAATCATCATCAAAGCTAATAAAAACCCTATATCTACACACAAAAAGTGTATATCTTGAAAAACAAGAAAGAGGGAAGTGCAGATCTAGAAGAAAACACAAAGAAACCATGAGAGAAGAGTTACCCGGGAGAAACCACATTCAATCCACCTTGAAAACCATTAAAAAACCTTCCAAACTGAGTGGGAGAGACCCTCCAACCCTTAAGAACCGAAAATACCAATTGAGACATGAGTGGGAGGATGTTTGGAGTGTTTGAGGATAGTCCTGAGTGTGCCCGAAACTTATAACCCTATTTTTAAGTGGCTGCAGGGTTAACCCGCATGGTTTGGAAAACCATGCGCTAACCATGTGCACGCTATTTCCTTGGGAGCAAGAGTCAACATGGTTTCCTCACACAGTTTGGAAAACCTTGCGTAGGCCGTGTGAAGCCTACTATCTCCCTTGCACGGTTTCCTAAGGAATCCGTACGGTTTCCACATACCGTACTCAAACCGTGCACCCCTTTAAGAGCCTCCAAACTCATCCAAAACCATTTCAAACGCTCCCAACCTCTTCCCAACTCATCCCATTCAATTTAAACACATAAAATGCATAAAAAAGGCCACATACCTCAAACCTAGGGTGATACATTCTCCCCACCATTAGACTTTCTGTCCGTGGAACGTAGTGAACCCGCCATTTGCCGAAAGTGCTCGGGCCACTACATGACCATCACTTTCTCCAGCTCCTGGGTATCCTCTTGAATCCAACCATGTTTCCACAAAACACGAACTAAACCGATTCTTTTAGCATGCAAGACTTTCTCTTTCCTATCCACAACCCTCACTGAAACGTGCACCAATGAAGAATCCTGTTCAAGCTCAACATGATCCCCTCGAATCACATGGTCACGATCCGGATGATACTTTTTCTACTACGACACATGAAACACATTGTGCACCGCAATAAACCTAGGTGGCAAAGCCAAATGATAATCCACCTCACCAACCTGTTCAAGAATCCTTAAAGTCCCAATATACCTCGGAGATAACATTCCCTTCTTCTGAAACCGACGATGTCCCAACCTAGGAGAGGTCCTCAAGAACACATGATCACTCACATTGAACGACAAAGACAGTCGACGGTGATCCACATATGATTTCTGACATCTCTGAGCTGTCTTCATTATCTTCATGATCAACTTGATCTTCTCCATAGTATCCAAGACAAGGCTTGGTCCAACCATTAAGGACTCACCTATTTCCACCCAACATAGTGGAGAACGACATGGACACCCCTACAACTCTTATAACAGAGCCATCTGTATGGATTCCTGATATTTGTTATTGTACGAGAACTCAACCAATGACAAGTGATCCTCCCATGAGCCACGAAAATCCATGACACAAGACTACAACATATCCTCCATCCTCTCAGATTGACCATCCGTCTAAGAGTGATACGCTGTACTCATCGTCAACTTTGTCCTAAGGTTTGCTGTAAGGATTTCCAGAAACGAGATATAATCCTCAAGTCTCTATCTGATACAATCGAAATTGGCACACCATGCCTCTTTACCACCTCCCGGATATAGATTTTGGTTAGATCCTCCATCGTATGAGATTCACGAATTGGGATGAAATGGGCCGACTTCATTAGCCGATCCACTATCACCCAAATGGAATTGTGCTTTCCGACCGTTCTTCGGAGACCTATGACAAAATACATCGATATCTGCTCTGACATAAAAATAGGGATTGGTAAAGACTAAAACATTTCCTCTGGGATCTGATGCTCTGCCTTGACCTACTGAGAAGTCAAGAATCTCAAAAAAAAACTCAGCCACTCTTCTTTTCATACCAGCCCACCAGAACTGCACTTTCAACGCCTTATACATTTTCTGAATTCCAGGATGAACAGCACACCTGGAATGATGATACACCCTGAAAAGATCCTCCATAAAAGAAACTGGTATAACCATATGATTATGAAAGCACAAAACTGAATCCCCATTCAGTTGCCAACCATCAACGGTCTTCCCACCATTGAGTCTCGACCCCATGGTCACACACTTGGAATCAGACATGTAGTCCTCTCTAACCAGGCCATCCATGTCAGGAGTCAACTAAACTAGAAAAAGACCACTCTATCGCCCTGGTCCCTATATTCCAACCACATTTCAGCTATAACCGACATCAACTGCCACTGGTCCGATGTCTGTTTTACCACCTGGGCATATTATTTTCTACTTAATGAATCTGCCACCAAATTTACCTTACTCAGTGTATACATCAAGTAAAAATGAAAAATCTAGAGATATTTCATCCTTATCCTTTGCCTCATGTTCAGATCCCTTTATGAGAAAATGTACTTCAAGCTCTTATGATTTGTATATACCGTATGCTTCTCAACGAAGAGATAATGATGCCACACCTTCAAAGGATGGACCACTGCTACCAACTCCAAATCATGAGTTGGGTAGTTCTTCTAATGCACTCTTAACTGTCATGAGCCATATGCAACCACATGATTCCATTGCATGAGAACGCACCCCGACCCTGATCCCAATGCATCGCAATACACCATGTTCCCTTTTCATGAATCTGGAAAAACCATGATTGGTGCTGATGTAAGATGACCCTTTAGCTCTTAGAAACACTACTGACACTGTTCATTCCAGTAGAATGAAAAATTGTTTCTTGTGAAAGCTATCATTGTGAAGCCAAATGTGAAAAATCACGAACAAAATGCTGATAATGCCCAGCTAGATCAAGAAAACACCGTATCTCGAACACATTCTTTTTCATTTTCAATGAGAAAATAACCTCTATATTTTCCGGATCCATTGAAACAACCATTTTAGAAATCACATGGCCTAGAAAACAAACCTCATGTATCAAAAAGTCACACTTTTATAGTTTGGCATACAACTGATGATCCCTCAAGATCCCTAGCACTGTTACCAAGTGCTGCTCAAGCTCCACCCTTATCTTTGAATACACCAAAATATCATATACAAACAACACCACAAATGAAACCATATATCTATGATGTATCTGATTCATGAATTCCATAAACACCACTGGCGCATTCATTAGAACAAAGGGCACAACAAAATATTCATAATGTTAATGTCTACTTCTGAAAGATTTGTTTTAGAAATATCATCCTTCCTCACCCACAATTGATGATATCCTCTCCTCAGGTCAATCTTAGAGAACCACTGGGCTCCCCTCAACTGTTCGAACACGTCATCAATTCATGAAGTGGATATTTGTTCGTTATCTTAACTTGTTTATGTCGATGATAATCAACACAGAGCCTCGAAGTTCGATCTGCCTTTTTCACAAAAAACACATGATCTTCCCACGGGGGTGTTCTAGGCTAGATGAACCATTTATTCTCTACTCTTACAACTAGACTTCCAATTCCCACAATTCAGTAGGTGCCATCCAGTAATATGGGGGGTGAGATAAGACTGGTCCCCGAAAGAAGATCAGTCGTAAACTCCACTTCTCTTACAGGAGGTAACCCATAGAATTCTTTGGAAAAAATGTCCATGAACTGATCCAACATTACTGGAAGAACACTATGCTCAACACCCTCTTTCGATTCTAACGACAACACCACCAACCGATATGATAACTTACCCACTACTGGTGCCAACAAACCCATTGCACCCAGTCTTTCATGCCTCTCTCCTCTTTATAGACGTCTAATGACATATTGTGTCGTCAAAGCTAGTGTCCCTGCATTAAAATCAATGTGGGTCTTAAACGCCACCAGCCAATCCATTCCTTGGGTTACATCATGCCCATCCATCTCAAGCACTGAGAAATTCCACATTAGCTCAACCTCACCCACAACGATAAAACATTCTCTACACAAGAAGGCTCGACACTCTCTTTGACCCAGAAGAGTTTAAAGTTTCCAAAAATGAAAGCATCATCTCCAGAGTTAAACCCAGTAAAATAACAGCATGAAAATCAAGTAAAGTATGGGAAGCAGATGTTTCAAACTGATCTTGCATCAACATGGGATTTAAAATAACCGTACCTCACACCGTGGATGGTCCCATTTGATCATCCACTACAACATGCTCAGCTGCAATAATATGTGTGCTTTATATGCTCTTCACTTTATCCCCTAGCTGAAACTCCCCTTATTGAGTTGTATCACGAACACCTGACCTCAAAGCATTACGACAATACCGCTAATGATGCCCCATCTTTTTGTAGTTATGATATTCTCAAGGTTGTGCCTTAAAATCCCATTTCAGGTGGTGCACAGAACCAAAATGAAAGCATCATGGATTACACTTGTGTCTCTAAGGAAATTTTAACAATATAGTGGTCTAATATTGATGTACTCTAAGTCATTGAGAAAATGTTTCTGTGTTGTTCTTTCTCTCAGCGTTGGGGTTCAAACCTCCTCTCGTGAGGAAAATCGTGCTTCCATTACTTCGATTTCTGACCGTGATAGATATCATAATAGTTGTATCCAGTTTCAGTCCTAACTGAACTGTTTGAAAAGCCTGAACGATGCTTTGGGCCAACTGCTGGTTTGACCGGGGCTCAGGTGGTACCGCATTTTCAGTAGCTTCCTCCAATTGATCTCTATGATGTCTAACCGGTTCCATCGCTATTAATATAAAACAAACAACCATGAGTATCACTTCTGTAGACATCAATAATTCTCATTTCAAATCACATTACACAACACTATCACAATGAGGCTGTCCACCTTTCCATATTTTCCATGATTCACCTTTTTTGAAAACCAACCATTTGAAAAACTATTTCTCAATTCAACCCATATATCATTATGCCCAATGAAATATGCATCCTAGTGGAAAGTAATTTATATCATGAATGTCTTTCTCATATCATTGGATACACCCACGACATTGAGATATGAAATTCCTATAAGATTCTCCAAAACACTTATGTTCTCAACTCCCTGGTAACCTGATGTTCAGCATAATAGTGTTATCTACGGCCTTTTATGCTATTCATTCCATGTTCCGACATTCCTACGCCTTTCTACCATCCCGACTCAAGGAATATACTGTAATGAATGTCAACTCCAAATCCAAGAATAAACTCCAGAGGACGGAACAAGCTGATACCACTTGTAACACCCCACCCCTACCTCATTGGCTTGAGGAGGCAGTGAGGGATACTTGTCCTTAAGCGACGTTCGCAAGATGCCAAAGGCTGGCAATAAATGCTGAGGGATTCAAGATCAAGTTGGGGAACAATTTTACCTTTAGAAGAAACCAATGAAACCAACAAATAACAATGAATGCTAATCAAACATTCAAACATTTATTCTCAAAGGACAACCAAGTTGTTCCAGAATAAATCCCAAAACAAAAACAACTAGACAGGTCCACACAACATCAGATTACACTGCAGAAACTAAACAACCAACACCACAAGCCATGACACCACCATAGCTCCACGCCAAGCTCCATGCTCCAAGCTCCACCAAGGGATCACATTGCTCTACTAAAGATGGGATATACATTCCCTTTTCCCATGTCACGATACACAATATCTGCAAAGACACCAATGTGCCAATGCATGGGGTGACTAATAAAACTCAATAGGATTTCCCCAAATACATTCGCTACACACGCCACTAGGATAAAACTGTTATCACATTTATATAAAATAGTTTATATAAAATCATCAGAAGTTCATCCATTACCATAATTCTACACACCCATACCAATCCATCATGCCCTAAACCATGTAAACCCATGTAAATCCAAACAATCATTCCATAGGCCAAACAAGTCACACAAGGAATCCAAATCAACCATGCCACTCAAGGAAGCCAATTCAACCATTTCACATTTCCATGACAAATTTCATCTATGAAAAGAAACACATAACAAAGTAACCACAACAAATCAACCAAAATAGTGGGACTTACCACCCAACTCATTCACCCATCTTTAGTGAGAAGGACTTCTCGCCCACTTCCTGACAACCCAAAACGGTAACAGTGGGGATTCCCACCCAACTCGTTCACCCATCTTCGGTGAGAAGGACTTCCCGCCCACTTCCTGACAACCCAAATCTTTAACGGTGGGGATTCCTGCCCAACTCATTCACAATTTATAGTGAGACTTGCCACCCACTTTCACACAACATTTCAATCAAGCCAAACGAAGCATAAACTCACCAAGGTCACAACAACATGAAATCAACCAATACCCTCGCATACCATTCCACTTCAATAAATCCTCCATTTATTGAAAACCATTTTTCATGAAAAACACCTTTAAACAAAACAAAATATTTATTTAAATTCAGTTCCATCAGTCATTTTCACATTCCAATCATAGTATTCCATTTTGAATTCCCATTTTTAAAATCCACGGCAATACCATTTCACCACAAAACCCACTTTTTCCCAAAAATCCTAAAACATCACCCAAGGGGTTTCTAACCAATTTTGCACATAAAACAAAATTAATTTCAAGATAAACAAATTAATTGTAACCAAATCCATTATCTCTAACCTAGTGGAGTCGAGAGAGAAGCCACCTACCTTTAGGGTTCCTGAGAAATCGACCCACAAGCCACTGCACCTCAAATTCGGTGAATGCACCACGAAGACCTCTCTAGATCCCCTTACCTAACATCCAAATGCCTTAAAATCATCATCCAAGGATAACAAAACCCTAGATCTACACACAAAATGCTTAGATCTAGAAAAACAAGAAAGAGGGAAGAGCATATCTAGAGGACAACACAAAGAAACCACAAGAGAAGACTTACCCGAGAGAAACAACCTTCAATCCGCCTTGAAACCCCTTCAAAGACCTTTAAAAACAAGTGGGAGAGCCCCTACAACCTTTAAGAACCGAAAATACAGAGTGATCCATGAGTGGGAGGATGTTTGGAGTGTTTTAGGTTAAGCCTGAGTGAGCCCAGAGCTTATAACCCTATTTTTATGTGGCCGCACGGTTAACCCACACGATTTGGAAAACCGTGCGCTAACCGTGTGCACGCTACTGCCTCGGGAGCAAGGGTCTACAAGGCTTCCTCACACAGTTTGGTAATTCGTGTGTAGGCCGTACGAAGCCTACTATCTCCTTTACACGGTTTCTTGAAGAATCCGTATAGTTTCCACTAACCATGCTCAAACCGTGTACCCCTTTAAGAGCCTCAAAAATCATCCAAAACCATTCCAAACTCTCCCAACCTCTTCTGAACTCATCCCATGCACTTTAAACACATAAAAATGCATAAAAAAATGCCACATACCTCAAACCAGGGGTGCTACAACTAGAATATTATTACCAAAACAAAAATGGTATTTTTATAGTAGGATAATATGACAAACCAATGTCTATCACAAAATATAATAATTCCATTCATAGTACTATGACATAGTTGCACTCCCCATATACTTGTGCTTCTCGAGGAATATCATAATATGGTCTAAACTAATATTACATGGAGGACCCTTTAGTGCATATTTATATTAATATCTAACTTTCAAAAAATCCTTATACACTTCCCACACTATCAGTTCATGCTACATCATATTAAAGATCTTGTGAATTCAAATCAAAAACTATTTTTTATATCTTCTTAAACCCCTTTAATGAAATATAGCATATATTTTCATTATATTCTACATCATATGTATCATGTTTTTAAAATCCATATATATCTTCCTATAGATATCCTTAAAAAATCCTTTTTCTGTATCTCACAATGTTTCATAAAAATGATCCACATTCACACTAATACAAAGTATGGCCCCACATTCAATTCTAGTATTGAAACGAATTATGAATTCTCAAATCAATCAATGTTTGTAAACCGTTCCTTCTAGTAAAGCATTATGTATTCTCAATATACAATGGGATTTGACATTATCTTTATCAAACAGGTGTATTTTATTACTTTGGTCAACCAGATATATCATATAAATGTATTCCATGTCATATCATTCAATTGAATATTATATTGAGTATATGTGTAGAAAAAAGTATGTAAAACCTATATAAACTTCTCAAACACTCTTAATTCTTAAATTACATGCTGACTGGTTGATGAATACATCACATGTATTCATCTAAGTGGATGAACACCTCCCATACCCCTCATACATGTTGATAGGCACATCAAATGTATCTTATCTAGGAATGGATATTCACTTCCTCATTCTATCTCAACCAATGGCCGAAATTTCATACTCTTCATACAAGAAGATAAATTCCATTTTTGTTAATCCTCAACTAACATTGTGATTAGATTTATTCCAACCCTCCCCCTGGTTATCTAATATTTATTAATTTCATAATAATGGTATAAAACTACAAAATATATCATGCTTACTATCTTTCCAGCCTTAAGTATGGGGATTTAATGTGAAATATGCAGCCTCACCAATCCAATTACATTGTGTGTGACACTAAATATGGTATACAAAGTCTCTATCTAATAAAGCAACATCATTTTTCCATTATGAGGATATAATGTATCTCTAATATAGATCTCATTGATGATAACCATAAAATTTATTCACAACAAATACCACTCCATCAAAAACATAATTTATGGGTGAATCATTGTCTTTCTTTGAATGGACAATTATTATTTCACTCAATTCATTATAGGTAGAAAATTTTAATGAATGATAATGCTTAGACCGAAATTTTGATTTGCATGAGACACATTACATTATTAAATGCATTAATAATTTTATAAAAACCATATAATATTTCATATCTAATCATATTTCTTATGATAGACCACTTGAGAGGCCTTACATTTAATACACATTTAGTTTATTGTTATAATTATTGCATATCTATATAATTATATTCATATATCTTAGAGTCTATACGATAAAATCCTCCCACTAAACCCTTTTAGTGATTAACAACGATTAATCTAGCTAGTTTTAATAACGATGATACTTAGGAATCATATCCATAATGATCTATTATTTTAATTTAATATTCAAATTTATTTACCTCATAAAATATAATGTTTTGATATTAATGTTTGTTACAAACATAGAACTCGTTCTAGGTTCACCAGTCTCACCATTATTAGAAATTTTCCAATAAATTTATCTCTTTGAGGATAATCAAGTAACTAATGTAACTCTTTATTTTATTGATCATATCATAAACTACATTATAATGTAAAGGGATATACACTTTTTCACAGTAATTATATTTAACACATTGCATTTCCATTAACTGATATACCAAAAAATATTCTAGGATATTAAGTAACATTAAATTAAATTTTTTATTATTATAATAATTTATTTTTTATAATTTAAACTTGTTTATGTATGAAAAAAATCCCACTAAATATTTATAAGCCACATTCTCTACAAATTATCATGCTATGGTAAAAAAACTATTTTCTATTAGGGAAATGAAAATTATTTCCTCAACTAGGAATAATTACAAATAAACTCTTATACCCATATAACATATGGTACTATATTTTTTATATGATTATACCAAAAGAATACTTGTTTCAAAAAAAATATGCCAATTTTGGGTGGTTGGATCAGACCCGTTGCATTTTGATTATTTTTTGATAAATTCATTTATACCTAATAAAACTAATTTTATCCATATCACCATTTCAAACATGTTATAGTCTTGAATAAAAAATATGTTTCCCAAACATAAACACTTTCATTAATAATATCCATTATTTATAGTAACACATCTTATCAGATAAGAGGAAAATATGATGACAATTTTAGTATTTAATTTGATCAAATTAAGCTTCTTGGTAATCCACTCCATCCAACTCCTATATGATGAAACCCCTTTCTCTATCGATCATATTAATACATTTAGCTCCATCTAATAGTCCTTATTCATTTTTAAAATCATATACATAATCACAAAAAATTTTAAATGTAAAACTATTATTATATACCCTTCAAAATATAATAATTGAATTATAAATCATTAATAAATTATGTACACTTTCCATAGAGTTTCACAAACTCTTTAATGTAATTTGGGAAGTCCCATCACCTATGAAACCATTCATTTTCATTACTAAAACATACTTTAAGATTAATGAACTTTGAATTTTTATTCTGGGAATCATTTTTAGACTCTAAAATTACCTCCTATTATCCTAATTTTTACTTTTACCCACATATATTTTCAAAAAAATAATAAAACCTAGAAATCATATGCCAAAAAATCTATGAAAATAGGGAAAACATTATATTAACTCATTCACATTTTCAAATAATTTTATATAATTTAAAAAATGCATTACATAGCTAGAATAAAACTTAATGGATATCATCTATCTCACTAAGCCATAAAATTTATCAATCTTATAGAGTTCGTAAGTGTTAAATACAATTCCTTCAGTCAAATGTGTCTCATGTTTTACATTGTCTTTAGAAGAAATTTTATCAAATGTGTATCATGTTTTACGTTGTCTTTAAAAGGAATTTTATTATATATAATCCAAATAATATATTGATCCCATTTTCAATCCCTTGTATCCATTAATAGGAAAAGATATATATTTTAATAATAAACGTGTCTTCTTTTGTGTTCCTCTTCCGACTTTGTTATTTAACTTGGCCACCATACAAATTATATCATATAATAATCATGGAGGGTTTAGAAGAAAACTATTATTACAATCAATCGTATAGATAAACTCAATAACTATTCTCTAGAATCATACCAATGGTATTCTTATTAAATTATATCCCAAATAAAACACAAAAAATGAGGTACTTAACTCATTGAGTTACCTCATTACTTCCTTTCCTTACACAAGATAATCTAGGGTAACATAATTTTTTTGTGAAACTTCCTTGTTGTATGATCATGGACTTGATATGTCTTTTTATTAGAAATAATTTGACCCTTATTATTTTAATTGGGGTTTAATCCCACCATATTGTATTATTTAATCAATTTTCATATATACAATATTTTAATGATTTAGGTTGGAATCATATTAACTATACCAAATCATTTTGTCCAAATCATATAAATGTTTAATTATATACATTAATCATAAATTATGTTACTATCCCAAATTAAAATCAAATTATATTTATACATATGTACAAGTATCTCAGGGAAAAGGTATACAAATATCTTTTAATTAATGTATTATAATCAATTTAAATCAATAATAAACACATGTTTAATCATGGAACAACAGTTTTCCAACCCTCACTTTTATATGGAAGACATAATCCTCTATGAAAATGAGCAGTCTGACCCAATGTACCTCCACCCACAATTATTTACTACAGATATATCTAAATAAAAATATAATTTTTGAACCTAAATCTTATAAACTATTATTAAATTATTATTTCATGCTCACAAAAATATATAACACAATGTCATGGTAGAAGAAAACTAAATCAATTATCATACCAATCATGTAACTTTTTAAATGAATTTGAGTACTTTAAATAACCGGTTCAAAAAAAGTAAACAATATAATACATCGTAATCCATAATGTCACTTTTATACACATGAAGAAAAATAGGGAATATAATTAATTAAGTGTTAATTTTATAAATATTTACATGAGATAATTATTTATGAATAATTTATCAATAAATAAATAATATAAACATTATAAATTTGTATGAATAAATATGAAGCATTCAATTTTTTCAATTATAAAACTGTCAAATTATTATTTAAATGTATTTAATATTAACTTCTTCATGTAAAATAATATGATAATTTTTGTAAATAATTTTATTATTTGATTATAAATGAATTCCATCTAACCATACGACACGAGTTGTTTCATGACTATTGAGAAAAATCGTGTAACTCTCGGGACATGGAATTTACATCATCAAGGGAATGTTTGAAACCTTTCTTCTCAGTTTATCTTTGGTGTGATAGTGGGTGAGTTCTGTTGAACCCTTTCAGTATCTACCTATTTCTAGAGGGTATGATTCCTTGGAAAATACTCATGATAGTATTACGAGGCATTATGTCCTTGGAAGAGGATGTGAACCCCAATATGAGATTAGTCTTGGGTAGAATATATGAATACCTCAATGTTTCAGGGGAGTGTGATCATATATAATTTATTATTCATCCCCTTGAAGGGTTTGAGGGATCATAATTACAACCATACATGTGTATACAATACCCTACATAGAGGGTTATTCTAGGTAGGGTATTATATTCTCTAGGATCCATGGGTGAGATACCTTAAATTTTCATAGATATCATTTATGTTTTAGAATGCCCTTCTTCATGGACGGATCCAACTAGTATGATCTCTCAGTTGAGTCCCAACAACATGGGTATTATTGATCTGTATTACCTATCAGATAAACGCCTTTAGTGAAATCAATACTCATAGATTATGTTCTCTTGGATGAGTGTTACCTTGGGACCTCTAGTAGAATCACAGACATGATGTGAGGTCATAACCTCAACTTGAGACATAGTTTCTATCTCTAAAATATATTGATTATTGTTAAATATTATTATATCTGATATCCTGATTAATATAAATTCATGTTGATGTGCTAGCTAAAATGATCAAACTTTTCCTATAGTGATATTATGTTTTCCTATTCAATATTTTTATACCCACCCTATATGGGATCTTCTCAAACACTTTATGTATTAGAGATAAAATTAGATTTCTGTTGGAGTCCTTGGTGGATGAGTTGTACATGGTGATTTGTAATGATATATTATCATTGGATGGATCCATGGGTTTCATTTGGATAGCTGCCATAATGTTTTTAGTAGGTTAGGTTCATTTTCAGTTTTGGTGGGACTGTATTTGGACCCTTCCACTTTTTTATTATTAGAATTTAAGAGATAACAACACCACAATAGGGGGAATTAGTGTATAATAAAATATTTATTATATGAGGATATTATTATACAACCATATAGAAAATTATATTTCTCTCAAAATTACCATTTAATGTGTTATGAATGTAGTAACTAATAGAAGATATTTTATATGATCAATATACAATATGCTATGTCCGTTTAGCATGCATGGAAATGTGTCTGTGCACTAAAATTAGTAAAATTTGACTTCATTACATTTAAATTTTTTGACTCATATCACTGACCCCAGGATTACATATATGAATATTCAGATAGTCTCTGGTCCCATTAAATGTAAAACTCAATTCATTATCATTTTATTCTTCCTTAATCACACATAAGGGTTATATAAACATGCACCAAAAAGGGTGTTTCTCGTTAGAATAATGATTTCAATTTCTACGGAGGAATAGACTCTTGGAAAAGAACCTTCATTGACCCTCATCCATCAAGATGATATATGGAAAAAACCACTGTTGATATACTCTTTCTATACAAATGAATATTTCACAAGGTATTCATTTATCTTTTTCATAATAGTATTTTCAAACATTTAAATATATAAGATGGCTAGGATCAATCCCTCTATCTATAGGATTATAAGAGGTGACCCCTGTGTTAATCAAGGGAAACGTGAAGCATAAAAATTAAATTAATAAGTGGGAATATCAACCCACAAGTCCTCCTAACTTAAAATAGTCACTAGAATAAAAATATTAATGATAAATAATGGTATAAAATCCTACGGCATAACACCTTTCATTTTTCAAATTTTTTGGTGTTTCTGTAATTACTATGTTATATTCATGATTTCATCCATTAATTAGATTCTTATTTAACAAAACAATATCATGGAGTCCAGTGGTGGACTAGATCCACTCCACCCATTGAAAAAAAAATCCTCTTAACACATCATATCTTCTATGAGAGGGTGGGACAGAGTCTTGTCGCATGTTATGGGATGTTGCGTTGTCAAAATTTATATGAAATATACTCATGTAGTATAAGAAATCCAAAATAATTTCTCTAACCTATTTTAATAATTCCATATCTCAAGAAATGGATGTGGTGGGGATACACCAAAAATTCTTATGGAACACAAATTCACCTTCCATGGATCTATTCCGTGGTCCACATCACTATGACCTAAACACCCCCATAAACACATTGTTGTTAGTATACATAATATCTGTGGTGTTACTCACCTCAAATTTATATTTGAACCAAAATATATTGAAATCAACTTTTTCCTATGTTTTTTGTAGCTATGTGATATCCTGCTATCTTTACATCCCACATAATATATACATGTAGAAATCCAACGACATAAAAACCAACACAATACATTGAACTTATAGAAGAGAATAATTGGTTATGCACCCAACCACCCACATGTTCTTAGCTACATCATATACCACTACTTATACATTAAATCCCATATGGTATGAACCACTAATATGTACACAAGATGAACTGTGTTAATGGTCGCATTTCCTCCAGTGCTACCATGTCTATCTTGTTATGTTGGATCACTTTAGTGGTCATGAATTCACCCATATAAGAACCATTTATATTCCTTGTCTATAAATATGTGGGTTTCATTATTTAAGTGGAACAAAAATAGAGGTTGTAGTATAGTCACAATGACTACAACTTGGTCTCTATCAATGAGATAGAATTACACTTCCCATTTCCTATTCCTCTTTTCAACAGAAACATTTCAAAACACAAAATACACACAAACCATAAAAAGGTTTTATATCACACAATTACCCTCTTTGGGTTTTTTTTTCAATTCTCAAAATTCAACCACTAATTTCAATGTGTAAATCATAGATCAAGTAATCATTAATTCTAATCCCACATGAAAAGTTATCAGTGTGAGAAATACTAATTAATTGAAAATTTTCCATAACCCCCTTTAAATCAGTTTTACCACATCAAAACTAGACCTGAATTTTTATTCCATACTCTCCCATCATATAATAATATCCCCTTTTTTCTACCATCATCTCTACATTTGAAACAAATTTTGAACTTTATCCCACATTGGTTGTGACCCCAAAGAGTACACTACCCTACAAAATTCTAATGAAGTGATTATAAATCCATCATACTGAGGCGAGAAAACATAAATTTATTACAAGAAACTATAGGTTGTAAGAGATCCATATTTAATTAAATTATTTGAATAAAAATGGGTGGACTCCAAGATTTAATTGATGCTTCACAGACACCACATTGGGTTGTTCCTTTATCAAGATATCTACAATTTATATTTTGGTAACACATACTCCAAAACCATAACTTCTTTCTCCGCATCCTCCTTTATTAATTGATATTTTTTCTCAATGGGATAGGTAAAAAATGTTGGATAATATTTTTTCTATGATTTATCCAAATAGAGTTGTCACACATAATTTTAATGGGGTAAATTACATAAAAACTTACATTATCAATGTTTTGTATCATCCATAGTAATTTTTGAGGATTATTGAGAATAACAAATATACTCGGCCTCATCATTTCTTAAAAAATATATTCTTGCTTCTTTTTTCTAGGAAATACATAAACTCCTAAGATTAAATGAACCAAAAAAATTATGATTTTGGATTATCTATCAAACAATCTTAGTCTATGTCAATAATTATAAATAATGTTTTGTGCATAATTATAGTATAAAACACATATTTTTTATAATAAATATCTCAATTAATTATTTTAATATATTTCATGCGGATATCTTTGGATCACACTGAAAACGAATGGATTAAAAATTTTAAAATAAGAATTTGTGACAATTAGCTCTCAAAAATCGCACAATTATAATAAATATAGGAAAATTAGAGGAAAGAATTTAAAATCTTGAATGAAATATAAGTTAATAAAAATAATGATATTTTTGAGAGATATATCATAAGATTTCTTCATAATTACATATTCATAAACAAACCTGATAAACAATGAGATTGTAACATAAATAATTTTACACTTGGGTATCTTTTTTATCGTAACACATATGAAATAAACTACCTTATATGGATATGTATATCCCATAATTTTTATTATAACAATAATAATATAAATTTATGAAAATTATATACAAAAAAAATATGTGGTGAATATTTAATGTGTACCACGTAAATGAAAGTAAGACGCAAATATCTTACCACTTTAAAAATTAAGAATAATAATCTACATGAATGTATAAAAAAATGACACATTAAAATAATGAAAATTCATTAAATAATATAAAAAGAGGGAAGTATATACCACATACAAAATAAATGAGTGGTGAATATGACACATTTCTCTCATAAATAAAAAAGAGACTATAAATACCTTAACTCATGTTTTGAAATTCTTCATACATGTTTGAAAATTCAGTATAATAAATATAGGATTATTATAAAAAAATTATAGACACAAAAAAAATTTATATCATACCAAATATGATTTATTTAATACCATTTAATAAACTTTTATTATCAATTCATTGTTAAAATCACGTTTCGAGTAATAACTGCTTCATTTTTAATGTTTTCTTTGGTTTTGTATTTTAAGTCCTTTTCCTTTTATCATATTTAAATAATATATAAAATAATAATAAAGATATATATAGAATATTAATTCTTTGTTTACATATTAATATTAAAACATAAAATTGAGAGATAGAAAATGAATTATGCCATCTGTGGAGATGACATGTCATACGTAAGCATGAATGCTGCATCAATCTTCTCAACAGAGATAATTATACGAAGTTAAATAATATTACACAATTTTATAATAATTTATATTTCAAATAAATTATAAATACATATATATTCAATAAATATTTTTTATTACAATCCATTTGAAAATAAAATAAAAAACAAATTGCATTGCTTCGTAGACGTGGTAGTCCACATGTGACACATGCAACGTTATTGTTTTTCAATGAATAAAAAGGTATGAATGATGACATGATATTATAATTCATGGATATTTCATATGTCTTATATATTATATATAAATATTAAATCCATCATTATATGCAGCTTAGAGGGAGTGGTGATGGAAAGTTAATTACATCAGTTCATGCGGTGGTAGTCCACCATACACATGACTGATGGTTTTAAATCCCATTTATTGGACAATGATATGAATATATGTTATGAAATTAATGTAATAACATGTAATTATATGTTATAATATTTTTTATTATATTTTAATTAATAATACCTAAATGAAGTTTGTAAGAGATAAAATAATAAGAAAATATTTAGTGAATGCAATTACATTTTCTCAGAACAACCTCATTTGGGTCACTTATTAATGACCATAGGGTATGTATTTTTGGAATAAAATATGATATATATTTTGAAGAAGTATTTTTAACAGATAAATTTTCCTAGGGTTTTGATTAATAACAGATTAATAGGTGTGGATAAGTGAGGGGAGGAGGTTCCCATTCATAATTGATAAGGAGTTTCATTTTTGTAAATACCCAAAACTATTCAATAACGTGAAGTCAATCTCAAAATATGTTGCTTAAAAATTGATATATAATTTTTTAAAGGTATTATATAATCAATAAACACCTACAACAAACAAAAACACTTTCAAAAAAATATATTTCCATATCATCTATGTTTACAACATTTTACAATTTTATTTATCATCATGGAAAGAAATCTATTTTTATTTACAATGGTAATTTATCAATGATGGAAAAAATTAAATTATAATTATTATAAAATTTCCACCCAATTATTAAAAATATCAAATCAAATTTATAATATAAATATCCAATGTGTGTTGGAAATTAATTTTAACACATGGTTAATCAACACACAAAACCATTTCTAACCATAATCATTGTAATTCATTTGTACAGTTTATTTTCTAATCACTATAAAAAAATTATGTTTAACCTATTATATAAATAATATTCTATTTTCATATATGTAATTAATATTTTCAAATTTTATTGATATAATTGGATGAATTTAATTTAATATGAAATCCATATCCTTGATTCAAAATAGGTTATCTAATGATTTTTTTCATATGTATAAAAAGTATTAAAATATAAAAATTAATGGGAAAGTGATTCAAATTATAAAAAGTTAAATTAAAAATAAATTATTTAATGAAATATTACTTTTATTAAAAATAAATATATAATTAAAAATTTTAAATACTTTAATCGATGATGCAATTTTTTAATAACAAGTAGTATTTATCACTATTCATTAAAAATTAACATTTTCCAAAAATTATTAAAAATTTACAATAAGAGAATTTGAAAATGTTGATTCGAATGATGAATTTTTTTTTTTCAAATAAATTTTCTAAAAGTGCTAAAATATAAAATTATTATTTTTACATTAAACGAAATGGAAATAATTTTTTAGAAGACATATATTTTTGAAATAGAAAAAGATATAAAAAAATTAAATATTTTTCAATATATTTTCTTTATTTAGTACAATTATAATTAATTTTACAGTTCTTTATTATTCATATTCATAGAGGAAATTTTAACAACAAGGTTATAATTAAAATGTATAAATAATAATATTAATTGTATAATACAGTTCTATAAAACTTGATGTTCTATGTCACACACGATATCATGAAATTATATTAATTGAAAAATATATTTAATAAAAATAAGGGTGTTACAAATATCCCATTTTCTACTTGAACTATCTATAAACAAGGGAAAATGGAAATTCAAAAACTAGATACGTCATGAATTCAAACCTCAAGTGTCTTTATTTTTTTCGAATTCGTTGTCATATGAGTCTCCTCAAATTATGTTGTCTGTATAGATAAGAACCATCAATTGTTGTTCATTATACTTGTTGATATAAGGAATTTGTTCAAATCCACCTCTATGTAATACGAGTTTCTTTATACATTGTTATAATCTTCAAAATCATGCACATGGTTCTTTTATGAATCCATGCAATGCCTTATTTAGACTATACACATTTACTTCAACATAATCAGTGATAAATCATCATATTTCTTAATATATACTTACAATTCAAGGATACAATTCATGTAGGCAGATATGACATCCATTTGATGAATTTTGAATCCGTTATAAATTTCCATGGAATGAAATTATCAAATTATCTCAAGATGTTCAACAAGTGTATACAAATAATGAACATAAACTTATTCATTTTGAAAATAATATTGTCACATGGTATATTTTTTGTTCCTAATCACCTGTCAATAATCATTTTATTTGTTTTGAAATAATAATAATAATTATTTTATGAAATGAATTTAATATAGTTAAAATAACATCCCATGTATTTTTTCAATTTTAGGTCAAGATCCATATTCATTGGTTTAACCAACTATAATAATTAATAATATCTTTAAAATATATTTATTTTTATAATGATAAAAAAGTTATATACTACTAGGATTTCATTCAATTAGTTTGGAATACAGCTATCTGATCTCCAAATATATTTCGTGTAATAATTTCTCCACCGTTTGATTGTATCTATGAACATACTAAAATTTCAATATTTTTTTCATTCTATAAATATTATATTGTGTTATATTAATACCTTTTTAGTCCCCATAAACCTTGAAATTACACACCACTCATAGATTCTGATATTTTATAGTTTTCATGTAATATATGATCATGTGATGCTGGAATTTTTCCACCTTCATCAACAACAACATCAATACTCTAATTATTATTTCTCAAACCTTTTATTTTGACATAGGAAAATATTTATCTTAGATAAATATCCATGAAATATGAATTCATATCCCTAATGATCAATTGTTATACATTTTCTATTTTGAGAATAACGGATCTACTTCCAAACTCAATTAATTATTTGACAGTAGGATTCATTCCTTACCACATTTCATATATGTTTTATTCTTAAATTTGACATAGAAATGCTATATTATATATTGGAACTATTACTAGAACACCTTATTTTCCTTATATTTTTGAAATATATTTTTTATTACCATAGTTCAATCCATATTGTTGATTATATAGTTTATTATTTCAACGTACCCATTGGGGGGGTTGATAGCTGATACTTAATATTGAATTCCATAATTTTGTAGATATTAATCAATTCTATGACTTGAGAATTTTTTCCCATTTCTACTTTGAAATAGCTAAATTTTAACACAATGGTTCTTTCAGCTATCCTATGATATATAATGATATATCTATATACATCAATTATTTGTATGATGTGAATAATCAATTCCATTTTATTATATTCATATATAAAGGCAACTTAACAGTTATATAAATTTGATTCATTTGGTGAGATTGGCCCATAAACATCCACATGCATAAGATGAAGAATACATGATTCTTTAATCTTCATTGTCTTATAAGACTTATGGATAATATTCCCCTTTTGATATGAATCACACTTGTGAGTTTGATAATATGTGAGATTATCAATATCATGAGATCTATATCCATTTACCAATATCTTCATAGATGATTTTATAAAATGGAAAATATATTTATACAATAACAGGTTATAACTTTCTTTGGAAATCATATAGATATTTCCCCCACCAATAAGGTATATATATAAATTAATTATTTTTTCTATAGAAAATGACTGATCCATCATTAGAATTAATGGTAAATGCATTTTTACTGTACTTTAATGCATGTACGTGGTAAAAAAATTGGCTAAAACTAAGATGTTTCTAAATCAACCAATGAAATAAGAGAAATTTAGTTCACAAAAGATATTTTCCTCCAATATTTGATTTTATAGAACCAAAAATCGTAAATCTATCATTGTTTCTTGAATTGAATGATCCCATATTTTTTGTGCTTAATGTTCACAATGAGGTATTTATAACTACCCATATGTTATTTTTCATCCACTATCTATAATCAATGAACATGACTTTTCCACTTACCTAAATAAAATTTAGGAAACATTATCCATATATATGATTCCATTAAATTACCATGTTTGTGATGGTTATTCATTGACAATAGGTGAATCCTCATTATTTTTATCCTTTTATAAAATTTAAAATATGTTCTGAGTCTCTAATTTTTTTTCTGAATATTCCAACATATAATTTATACTTCATTTAATAATTCTATATGAAACATATTTTATTCATGTAGTGAAAGAATTTCCTTATTATAATTGCCTTCACACCCAAAATAATACCCATTAAACAAGAAAATAAATATTACATTTTTACATTCTTGTTTTTATTAATGTTTCTCTTGAATGGATCTCCTAGAAATAGAGCACACATTGTTGGTGTGTCCCATCCTTCACTAAGAAATACACATATATATATATATATCTTGAAACATTGAAATTTACCTAGGGTACCAGATATGTTGGATTTTCATTGTTTTGAATATCAACCTTATTATGAGTAGAATAATCTCGATTATTTAAAATAATAACAAAGTTTTTCATATTTTTTAACCAATGAACATAAAGAATATACATGAGACCCTCCCCATGAATTCCCTTTTCATTACATAAAAATGGTTCTTATGTATTCCATATCATCAATATAGGTTTCAATAATAATTATATATATTCACAAATTGGATGCAAGTTTTTAACTTCTTATACCTCTTCAAATCTCTTTAGTCTATCATTAATATTTTTCTCCAAACCATTAATTATTTAGGTATTGTATTCAATTTTATGATTCCATTGATCTTCTATCATTGAAATTATTGAACAACTTGATCTGAGTTATTCTATTTAAAACATCTTATATAAGTATTTCTATTAATGTTTTTTATAAAGAGATTAGAATATTTTATCACTATAATTGACTTCATTGTCCATATCCCCATTTTCCATGTTATTCATGTTCTACCTCAAGTTTAATCTAAAAATAAACCCTTGTAAAAAATATTTTATTATCATTATCATTATCATAAATTCTTATCATATTTTACATATTCATCATCACTCCATAATCTTTACAGTTTTCAACTTATTTAATATTGATAACTCTATAACTATATTATTATTTAGAATAAAGACTTACTTTTTTGAAGGACCTATATTGAGAATTATTTTAATATTAATTTTTTTTCTTCTTGTGATGTTTTTCATCAACAATTTATTCTTTATAGTTTTTGGGAAATTTGACTACAAGATGACCCACAATTCCACAATTGAAGAAAACAAGGGGAAGAATACCCTTAAAACTTCTACTTACTATTTTAATATTACAGGAAAATAATGAAATCACCATATTTTTTTCATCAAAATTTGATTTTTCCATTAATATGATATTCTTAATGTAAATAAATTACACCTCCATAGAATTATTCCATAATTTTAGACACATTATCTGAGTTTATCATTTCATACACCACTATAGTTTTATACAAGCTATTATGAGAGATCTCTTTCGGATCATTTTTTTCCATAACAAAAACTTATAAATAGAAACATTTAGAGAGTCTTATCCTGATTTCCTATCTGTTAAATTCTTCCGTGAGATCCTCTATGACAACACTCAAGTCAATGAAAGGAATGTTTACATGGATAAAAGGAATCAATAATTTCCTTTAATATATTTTAAAAATCATTATACATGTTTTGTAGAACAAAAATATTGTCCCCCAAACCCATGAATCCATTTCTTAATTACTCGTGAACTTTTCCCACATAACATGAGAGGTTTTTAATGATAGTACCTTCATGAATATGTGATTAAAAAAATAACATACCAAAAATTTATTATATTGGGAATATGTATCTAATTTATGATTATATCTTTCTATCAAGGATCCACTTTCAATATTTTTAGTGTTTTTTAGAGGACCACAATATAATGTTTCATTCTCAATAATTTAAAATAATATTGAATTTGGATATTCCATAACTAAAAAATAATACCCTCAATGATGGGGAATACTTTATAATTGAAAATTATTTCTATAATTACATGATAGAATAAAAATAAATTCCCCATATTATACTACATGTTATAATCTTATAGAAGTTAACACTCTAAGGTGGGGGGTGGGGTGAATCAGGGTATGTGTAAGTCATTCCTATATGAGGATCTTATTCTATTACATTATGGAGAACATTGATTTCTCTAAAAAATATCCCACACATGATAAAAATATTAAGTAAAAAACACAATATATTTTACTTGGTGTATATTGACTAGGATATTTCCAAGGATAATTCTCAAAAATGTTCAAGAACACCACCATAGTATCACTATATTATAGTTATAAATTCTGAGTGATCTCACAGAACCTCATCATTCATTACCATGAATTGTTGGAGAATATAATTCTCTCTATAATAGGGGAAATCACTGATCCATCATTTGATTATTTTTTCTTCACACATACAGATTATATGAACATGTAGAAATAATAGTGTTTCTTACTAGGAGAAAAGAAAAAGTAAAAGAAAAAAATCACAAACCCAATGATCAAGGGGTAGTTATAGAATATGGGGGTCTAAAATATTTGATTCTGAGGGAGTAGTATATAAAAATACTCATAGACTCTAGGAGACAAGACCCCAAACAATAGAAGGGAAAAAAATCAGCTTCACGTGTGTACCTTGAAACAAGGTAATCAGCCGCATTGTTTCCCCCATTAAAAGAGTTGTGAAATATTCTACTGTTGTTGAGGAGTGGATTTCAACTCAAAATGTGATAATATATTTTATGTTTCATACATTGTTCTTTGAGTGAGTTTAAAATAATATGAAAATTAGTTTCAACAGTCATGAGTGAGATATTCTTGGTTGAACAGAACTCAATACCTTTGTGTAAGGCCCAATACTCCTCCTATAGTGAGTCTCCTATGTTAATGTTAGTACTTAAAGATTTTACCACAATATATATATGGTTCAAAAAACCCCTCCCTCCTCAATATTCTCATTACATAAGGTCTGTCAGTGTTTAATTTCAATCAATTGTTTTGGAGTTCCAACATATCCACCAACCCTAGAAAATATCTATACAACCTATATAGTATTTATATCTAAGAACATATCTCAATGAGGAAGACTCATCCCATTTTTAAAAATATACACCAAATTATGTAAAATAGAATGACATGAGACACTATGTTATATCATATTAAATTTGTTAATTTTTGTGGGATGAACATCATTGTTATAGAGTATTCACGAGTCCCTTTAGTCATTCTACACCATTTTAAACAACACTGCAACATGGAGTCCAATGATTGACTAGAACCAATTTTCATGGATAAATTACTCATATTAGATCTTTATTTATAATTCTATAACATTACATTCAGGAGTGTTATCACACTATATGGGATTTAGTGTTTTCAAAATTATTATTTCATATCCTCCAATAGTTTAGAAAATCCCAAAAAAGATATTTTACCCTTTTTAGAAACTCCACATCACAAGGATGGTTGTGGTGTGGACACCATGAGAAATATATTGGAACCAAAATACACCTTTGTGGTACTATAACATGGTATACCTCCCTATGGCCTAGAAATACCATGCACCACTTTCTTTAATAATATACATACTATCTATGGTGTGGGAACCTCTAAATGTCTAGAGTAATTGAAATCCATTAAAATAATTGAAGTGACATTGTCTTTTTTTCTATAAAATAAACTATTTGAATTATGTTCCTCATCATATATAAATATATAAATACCTTTAAATATAAAATAACTCGGTCCATTAATCCACCAAACGTTAGTAAAGAGGTCCACTACCAACCTCCTCTATGGTTTCGTTGTAAACCATGGACCACAACCTCTACACTTCTACCCCTAAAACACATAGCCATACTCATTATACATGTTAAATAATGTTCAAGATTTATTACCCTCAGGTTAGTCCACAACTAGTTACCCCCACTAGTTCCCCAACGTGGTTGATCTTGCACCCATATAAGTAGGTCCAGCTGGACTGGCTGCCTAGTCATGGTTGATCCTATATTATAGTTGAAACCACTAAGTTTGACTAATAGTCCTAGTGACATTGGAATTAAATTTTTCAAAGGGACATAATTTATCTTCTTTATTCATTTTCCACTTTTTGAATAAAGACATTTTAGGAAACACAATACATACACAAATCCAGATTGAATTTTATCCAAAATTGATATAATAATTTTTGTACTTTAATGTGGTATGGATGTTGTGAATGAATTTAAAATTTGAGTTGTTTACCTTAATGTATTATAATGGTTTAGGATGATTCATTTGTGTATATGTAATTTATTATAAGGTTGGTCATGTGTGTGATATGACTACTAGACAGTTCTTGCATTCCCCTATCCTATTAGAGGAGGGATTAGGGTGACATTCTTTTCTTAACGTTGTATAGAAAAGAACCATTGGGTTGGGTAATTGAAATGTGTTATGAAATGAGGTTATATTAGAACTAGATCTTTTATATTTTATGTATATGAATATTGTTTCGGAACTAGGGATAAAATGGTAATATTTTTAATGTTTGGATCTTAGGATAGAGCATCCAATGTTGATACGGTGACTAACTTATAATTTTAGCACGACTCCGATAACCTTCTTAATGACTGGACTCATGTATTAACTTTCTTCCAAGTGAAAATTAGAACATGAATCCTATTTGAATGGTTTTCAGAATTTATTTATTGATTATTCTCTTCATATATTCTCTTTTAACCATTGTGTGTCTTGGATTTCATTGTATTAAACCACTATGAAAACTATCTAGGAGTCTATAGTGGGATTATAGTCATGATCCTCTTAGAAATGATGATTGATTGTGTGGATGTTTGTAAGATTTGGAACCCCTAGGTGGATATATAGATATGTCTCCACCTTTTTAATAGCTCACTAACTCGCCTCTAGGGATTTATGTCGATTCACACTATCATATTGATCAAGAGTTTTTCTTAGTAGTACTAGAAGGAGACATAGATGTGTCATGTGCACATCCTAATATCTAAAGATATATCACCCCAAAATTAATAGTTGTCTAGAAACATTTTTCACAAGGGATAAAGTACATTATTGATCTACTGGTGTCAGTGTCCCATTTAGTTGGGACCCCTATTGATGATGATCTTGTCAGTAAGACTTCTCTAGGGTGACACAAGGAATAAGTAGAGCCTTGTTTTGGTGATGTTAGATAAAGATTTTGGAACAAAATAGAGATACTTCCCAACCAATTTGCATTCATGGGGTGTGATTTAATAATGTGTGGGTGAGTTAGTGCCACCCAAATTTGATAGTGTCGAGGTGTGGCATATTAATTAATTTGACTAATATGTTTGAGGTTGTTTTTGATGTGATATGGAATTAGATAGAGCATTAGTTATGGTGGATAGGTACTCTAGGGAAGGATTAAATATACAATGTAGGAGCTTATGACCCGATGAATTTGAATGTGGTTATTTGTATAACCTATGTCTTCTCTTAACAAGATACAGATTTAGTAAACAATCACAAAGCTCAATTTATTAAACATTTCTCATATTCAAGGTCTAATGACACAATTATATATTTTTTATCGAACCACATGTTTTGAGGATCCTAAATATTTGGTTTAGTGATGAAATAATTATACTAATAGTGTGGCGTAACTGTAGGAGGGGATTGATCATCACATAGTATATTTCTATAGTATCAGTGAGACCCTATAATTTTTTTCCTGGGGTATACATATTTCTTAATATACATGCCAGGATGTCTATTTCTAGTGAGGGTTGTAGTATTCCTTATTTAGGGGATGTAATTTTTCATTCATTGGTAGGAATGATTCCTAGGAAGAGTAGGATGAGATCATGTGTAGGATTATAAAATAAATTTCTTATCAATTGGCTTGTATGACCCTTAAATAAGTGGATATTAGGATATTTCCATTTCATGAGGTGTTGGATGACATTAATCAAATCTTTCATGATGAATTTATAGGGTCAGCTACGTGAAAATAAAATTTTTATTCTATTTATACATTCACTATGTATGACCTTATATTAACACAGTGATATCAGATGAAATCATGTAGATTTTATAGTCATTGGTGTGGTTAGAGGAATATATAGAGGGGGATACTAGGTTAGATCTAGTGTGTTCCTCTTGTAAACCTAGTGTTCTTCACTAAATGGTATATGACTGATTACTATTAGGAATGTATTAACATCACCTGATCTTGGTAATTCATAAGAAAGAGTATCCACCCAAGATAATTAATGACTCTATGGAAAGTGGTTAATGGGAACTGGTTCATGGATTTCGACCTCAGGATGTGTGATCATTGGAGTTGGGTTTGAGAGGAGGAAATACTAAATGTCTCTCCCCAAATCCACTATAAATTCCATGAGTTCTATGTGAAACATTTTTGCATGATGAATGCCAAAAGATATATACAGGACATAGGAATCAAATCCATTAAACCTTTTTCGATTAGTAAATGGTTATATTCTTTAATGATATCATAGTGTACTCATTTTTGGATTTTGTTGAAAAGAGAAACATTATGATAATTCTAGATATAATCTAAAAGCACCATGATTAATGGAACTTATGGAATTTTCACATCTAGATTCATAAGGTATATTTATTAGGATATTCTTTCATGGACATATAACTGATAGAAAACCCATTAAAAGTTAATTATGTACTATATTTAGACCCACATGAGAGTGTGGAAGTGGTATCAGATGATCACAATTTTGTTTTCTAATTTTATTACTGATCTCGATGATAGAGTATTTTGGATACATGAAGTTGATAATCAAAGATGATGATGTTGAATTGTACCTCTATAAATTTCTTCATCACCTATTATCCAATGGAATTTTAGTGAATCACAAATTGGGGAAATTGATTATGAGATCTTTCATGACCAAATATCCACCTGACAAGTTCATGGTAGATTTTCTAGTGGTGAAGTGTATATCATCCCTATTCGAGGATAGATGATGACACCTGCCATGTTGTGAAAGGAGGTGTAATTAGGATTAATTTCTTATCTTAGCAGTAAATATTGAAGAGGTGAGGATATAATAGAAGATTTTAGCATCTGGTTGGGTGTCGAAGAATGTAGTGGTGTGTTTTTGAGTTAAACTCATCATTCCACACCTATTAGTAGGTGACGCAAACTTTTCCTGTATGGAAGTGTTAATGGGGTGGTATGTTTAGGGATTTCATGTTGGTGATAACTTGATTAGTAAGAGTTCATGAAACTATATTTGATATCACATACCAATTCTCAATGTTGTCCCACTTCCAAACCATTGAAAAGATGTTCTTAATGTTGATTTTGCATCAACTATTTGAGTTTGAGGTTTTCTGGATTCATGGGATTCTCATGATGATCATTTAATGTCATGTTGTTCACATCAAATCCCAATTATGTATATGATGTAAGATTCCATTCAGACTCAATTTAAGTTGCGAAGAGTGTTTATCCTCCAATCAGAAGCCCATGTAATGAAGATCAGTTTGGTTATGACGAACATTCATCTGTATTACATGTTAGTTGTGATACATTGTTAGGAGAATCATCTACTATAGAGGGAGTTATCTTATCATAACAGTTACCACTCCCCCATTGGTATAACACTATTTGAATTAATGTATAGAAGTCCATACAAGTCACCCGGTAATTGGTCAGAGCTAGTAGAATGTAGATATTATGGGCCATGATTTTATTCTACTAATGATTGTGAATGTTTAAATTCATCTAGGAGAGGATGATGACAACATGAAAAATTTAGGAGTCCTTTATGGACTAATGACTACGTAATTTGGAGTTTAATGAGGGGATCATGTGTTATATGGTATCTCACCCCATTTATGATTATAGAGATTTGACTGGGGTGGAATCTACCATTATAGTACAGAGACCATTTTCCAGTTACATTTTTTGATTAGCGAGTTGGTATATTACATCTTCCTATGAGAAAAATAAGACTAGGTGCACAATATATTCCAAATTTCATAGGTGAAGAGTTATACACATGAATTATTTCATGATATTGACTACTATGAGTATGATGTTGAAGATGGATCTACATTTTCAATGTTCCTAATAGAATTTGAGGACCAATAGGATAAGAACATATATGGTAAATTATTTCCCATGGTTTCATATTTGTTACTAGTATAGGAACTTTTGGGAGTGCTCGTGAGAGTTGGAAAAATAGTTGAGAACATAATATCATCGTTTTGAGTAGGTTTATTATATTTTGGATGGAAATCCTTAAAGATAGGGAAAATGTAATAATTTTTTAGCATATGACTTGTTAATATTTTAATAAATATTTTCACATCTTTGCCTCGAGTTAGCAAAGAATTTTGGCATAGGGAGAGACTAAGTGTGGATTTATTTAAAAAATATATATTATATAACATGCATAATGTTTTTTTGAACAAAATGAAATAAAATATGAATGTTGTCTCGTATGGTAAATCTAAGACTTCTATTAAATATATAAAAAATGTTTCACTTATGAAATTATATAATTTTTTTTTTAATTTCTAGTATTTAAATAAAGTTATATTGTGGGTAAATTAAAGAGTAAATAAATTTGTTTATTCATTTAATCATCACTACATAATCTGATATTTTTTATCCTATTTATGTGTAAATCCTTAGTTTATTAGAATAAAAAATGTATTTGAGGATAGATAGAGATCTTGGATTTTAGATTTGGTGAATGATGGCCTGATCATGGATCCATAATTGCTACAATGGAGTTTATCTTCACCTGCATAGTTCTCCAATCTCACAATTGATAGTAAAATGGAATTTTTGTTCATTGAAAAAAAGTATGGAATTTTTTGGGTTGTTTTAATATTTTTTTTATTCCATGCTGAACATGAATCAATGCTTCTACTAATTGGTTAACATTTTAAATACTGACTTACACTTGATGCATTTCAATTCCTAGATTGTGATTTCGATGAACATTGATTATTTTATTCATTCATATATGTAATATAAATAGATTTTGACAAAACTGAAATGTATACGAGGATCACTCCTTATTATTTTTTTAGGATTATCTCAAAAATATTTATTCATGAATTCATTGTTGGCATATTCTTTGGCCGAAGATTACGAAAAACAATTAGCCGATAATTTATATTTATTCATTGGTTGAATAGGTCATCATCATGGGTTTATGATAAATATTGATGGAATAAAAGAGTTATTTCAACAAACACATAAAATATATGTTCAGATTAAGAGACCAACAATTCACAATTTGGAAGTGTAACAATATGGTTTGAAGATAAGAACTTCCTAATTCAATGGATCACCAATTTGACGACACCATTGAATGATCAGGTTAGGATGAAAAAAATATTAGTTATATGGTGGATTACATGGATGGATCATTAGGTATAGAGATTTTGGTGGAGATCCAACAGACATCAATGAATTTCTAGAGAACATAGAACTACACACTGTGTAGATCAGATGAATGCACTCCAGGTAGTTACCTCAACATGATGACTATGGCATAATTTTTGAGTCAGATATAACGTTCCATTTCCTTTATTTACACACTGTGTGACGCTGACTTATTTATCTTGGCATGTATAGTGCATACAATCCCATAAATCAGTGTGAGATGACATACTATGTGTATTGAATCACATGCAAGGGACACCATGATGGATAGATTGGAGTTTATAGGGTTAACAAACCCATGTGACTATGTCGTCCCACTATCCATGTATGGTGTGTTTGAGACATTATACTACTAATGGTACATGGGAATGGGAGGATGATACACACCGAGTGTCAGCATGAAACCTACACACTATGTGATGTGACATACATCCTGTGTTTGTTGGAAAGTACACTAATATAGAAAGTTAATGATCATTTGACATAATAATTAATATCATAAAATACACATAAATATCATTCAAAATACCAATATTTTACATAAGGAACACTCATCATTTTACCATTTTCTGAATATTTCAAATTAGGAAATTTTTATTATATATCATCAAAAAAACTCTTAAACATAACTAAATTTTACATTAGAGGGTAACATAGAAATACCTTTATTCAATAAACTTATGTACACTTATATATCATAGGTATATAAATAAGTTACTCTTATTCATTAAAAATTTATTCTTATATATTACAGGGTCATTCCACAGTTACACTTACATATCATTCATATACATGTTTCTAACTATGTACAAGATGAATCTTAAGTATTAAAAAGTTAATATTAGATATTTTAGTTCTTCTAAAACATATAAATTCTATATAGGTGGGGGTTATTATTACATTTTGGGTACATATATTTAAAATTATATTTGAAATATGTTATTTTTTATTGAACTAGCCATTTACGCAACCCTTTATAAGGTAAAATTTATTTATAAGACTTAAACATATATCCAAACATGGGAAATTTATATATTAGAATATTAAATATCATACAATTCATATTACATATAATATATTTTAATTTTTTATAGATCCATTGTAACTCAAAAATAAATCCAAATTCATCCCAAAATTAATACAAAATTATAATTTCATCAAATAACACTAAAGATTTACTTCGAACTAGAAAAAAAATTCAAAACCAAAAGAAGTAGTACTTAAAAAACATCAACCCCTGATCATAGGAAAAAAAAAACCCATGAAATATATTGACATAGCCAAAACATTGAAATGGTTTGAATTCACATGCTCAATCCATGATCTAGCCCAATGTACCATTCCTAAATACCTTATTTCTTAAATCAATGATACTATGAGATCCATTCGACAATTTTTTAAATTGTTATGAAATATTGGTGATACTTATTAAGTAACTACCACATTTTATTTTTCAACTATGTTCATATATTTAACAATTAAATTCCATTTATTTCTATTTTTCAATAAGAGCCCCATTTTTGAAATGTAGGAAACAAAAATAATATTTGTAGTTCCTATACCAAACCCAAAAACCACATTTCAAAAACAAACATAATAACAAAAATAAAAGTTTCAGAGTATGATGTATAAATAGAAGGATTTAATCGAAATCCTTGTAACAAAGAATAATAGGATACCCTTGAACCTTGCACCGCATATATTGATCTAGGCCTCATCTCATTCATTCACCATATGATGAATTGAATGGAATTTTAAACTACTTATAGTAGAGAGCCATACATCAAATAAATGAGCTAATAAATCTTTTTCTATACAAAAAATTCATTATAATACATTCTAAAAATGAAAAAATGATCCACTGTTTTATTCTCCCCTTTATACTTAGTATAAATCATTGATTGGACCTTTCGTACAACAAACCTATGAGAAAATCCGGAAAATATAAATGATGAACAATATAATGGATATAAGAAATCCATAATCCACACCATCCTTCACCATGAGATAAAGATACTATTATAGAGGAAACTAGAGGAAGAATAATTCAATAAACACATATATAATTTTAATTTTTTTTGAAAAAGTAATATGAAAATGGATGGATCATTGAAAGAAAAAGATAACACAACCAATACAATGTGGTCCTCCATCAAAGTCTGAAAAAAAAATATTTTAAAAATCATAATGTCAAACCAAAATGTATTTTAATAAGACTGGTCAAATGATATGAGTAGCAGAGGATGTGGATAATACTTTTCAAAACTATTTCGAAACAAAAAATATACAAACTCAAAAATAAACACTAACTAATAAATATTTTAATGAAATGAGGAAATAAACACCAACCACTCTTATTTAAATAAACCTAATAAACCATTTTCTCCACCATCAATTTTCTAGGATGGGGTTAATTTTAGAGATTTAGGAGAATGAATTGATATAAGAGGAGGGAATTGTCATCAATCGGTAGGGGAAAAACCACAAATAAAATTTTTGTGGATGAAAAAATGTGGTCAAAAGAAAATATGAGACACATGGGAATGGATATATTGGTGAATTTGAAAATAATAAGGGGAAAAATGAATATATATAGAATAAGTACCACTACTACTATGAGGGTTTCAATGGAATCCCCTAGAGACATGAAATCCAAGAGAGAGTACGACAAAGAAAATATGGTTCTATTTTTCCATTTACATTTAAAAGTATTAAACTGATTCTGCAAAATGTTTCACTATATAGAACATAATTTCTTAATTCTTGATTATGTAGAATAGAAATATAAATGTTATTGTATAATATTTTATTTCCATATCATTCATTGAATATGATTGATACATAATAAAACACTTTTGATATATCCATATCATATAATAAAATATACCTAAATGTAGTGTGATACGATATCAATTTATTTTATTCAATGAAATACCCATCTAATATATAAGATAAAACTTTTATCATGAATTTCGTAGAAAATGGTATTCATATATCATCTCCTATGGTATGGAAAAAATACATCAAATGTGTATAAGTCATTAGGGAATATCTCTTTTATAAAACAAACATTTCTAGGTGATTTATTTCATTTATTCTTCCTTATATAAAACACTCACCAAATCTATAGAATTCACATACAATACCTTCTCAATATGATACTGATTCTATACTAATCATGTGATATAATTCATATACTATTAAATATACATATTTCCCTAATAAATCACATGTGGAAATATATAAAATACTTTAAAATAAAGGATAAATTAAAATGTTATGAATAATATCTAACTATAGAAGAATAAATAAAATATGCCTCTTCATAAATATTCCCAAACAGATTGAATAGTATAATAATTCTTATTGAATGATTAAACCTTCTTAAAATTCTATATTAATCTGGATGAGAATAAATAAAATATAATACCAGAATATTAATAGAAAAGTCCAATTTAATTCTCCTTCATTAATCAAAGGATTACAATTAGATATGATAAGTCATCATCCACTCTTAAATCATATACAATAGATATATTATAATATACATAATTTTGAGTACAATAGTCAAAGATTATTTAAGTCCAAACCCACAAAATGGTGACAGAAATGGTCTTTTATATAATTCCTAACAAAGAGACATACATATAGATGAGTGATATCTATAATTATATGTGAATATCAATGATGGTAAATTTTTTGGCCAAGATCCACCAAAATATAAATTCATGATCTGAATATATCCTCATATGTTTGAATAATTATATTAGTTTTGAAAATATTTTATGGATGAAGTATTATACTAAGGAACAACTTTTTATCTAAAGAACAATGTTACCCCTACATATGATAATTTTAAATCATGTAAAACCATAAAAAATAATTTTATTAAAAACTCCGTGAAGTATCTACACTTTTTCTACATATATTATTTATACACCTTATCGAAAATATTCTCCACATATGTATTAAATACGAATAATTATTTACATGATCAATAATAACATAGATAACAATAGATCCATTAAATGAATTAAGAGATCCATTTTAAAAATTTATTTATATATCTTACCAATTCCACCAAGGAATATTCAATAGCTGCAAAAAACTTTACTAGAACCAGATTATCAAAATTTAAGAAATTATAGGAAAGGAATATTACAATATATTGTACCTCTAATATATTTATTATAGACAACAATTACTATATATTTAATTTATAACACATACTTAATATATAAATATATCCATAGTATCACACTATGTGATATTTATGTGTTTAAATATTAATAAAAATACATTTATTTATTTTTAGTATATCATATTCTATGATATAAGGATATTATATTCTGTAATATACTACAAGGTAAGATACATTCTATTTCTATAATCATATAATGATGAATCACTATATCACATCAAATAATATTTGACATCACTAACTCTGATATAAGGCCTATGATATGTGATAATAAAGTGGAAATGACTACTGATATCAATTTAACCTATATGAAATATTGTGACATAATATGTTATTTCCTATAATAAAAATTTTAAAGAAATATATTTACATAATTTTTTACATATTAAGAATTTTCTATAAAATATAAAATATTTCAGAAAGCATTATATTTATATTATGAATCGTTCAAATATAATTATTAATTTATTATGAAATTATTTATTAACCCTAAATAGGTCATATTAACTTTACATCTTAAAAATAATCACTGATGTGTGCCCATAAGGTTTGATTTTAATTCACATGACTTTATAACACATCATAATTTTTTCTCAAGAATATTTTTTTACAAAAACTATATTATATAGATTAAATAATGTCTTCATAAATTTATTTTCACCAGACTCTTCATGGGAATATGTTTTTCATTCAAATCCCAATAACCATATAATTCTCCAGATTTATTATTGTCAACATTTGTGTGTTTATTTCATGTGATTATGTTGTGTGAAATGTGTGTTAGTAAGAAAAATGTAACACCTCTTTTAATAACATGTCGGTGGGCATTAACAAAGTCATTATGAGATGATTGGTTCCCATATACCCTTTTTTAAAGGGGAAAAATATTTCTCATTGGTGATTGAGATGGTATGTTAGAGAGAAGTGGGGTGTAGAAACCTTCATTGAAAAAAATATTTATCAATGATTTTTCATTGAGGCACTATCATATAAAATGAGCATATAAATTAGAAATGAATACCAATAATATCCCAGTAACATGAATGACTGATTTGAGGTTAAATAAAATGGAATGACACCAAGGATAAATTTTGGGCATTAAAAAACTGGTTTTGTTTTCTAGTGGTGTTTTATTTATTTATATAAAAAAATAACTTTAAAAACACCTGAGATCCACAATGTTCAGTCATGAATAATTGATGTAAATAATGATGGAATAATAGGGGGTACAAAGATTCCAAAAAAATTGTATATAATGACTAATATTGATAGAAATAATATGGGGAATAACATAACAATGTAATTATTCACCAAAATTAAATAATTCAGCAATATCACCCATTATTTTAATTGAAGTGCAAAATTTATCAGTGAAACTAATATTTATTCATAGCCCCAAGAACATGGTGAACCCATGTTACTACTTAATAATGTCCATGTCTTTCTCTTAAATGTGAGCGTGGTCGAGGATGATCATTCCACCCTATACACACTCTAGAGTAACAATGAATTAGGGGTTGATATGATTTTTCTATCAATGGAATACATGATTCTTTCTTAAGGTAATTGGGTTTTTTTTGTCTACCTTAAGCACTGATTGACTGATGTCTATGAAGTCAAATTATCTTATCTTAGGAGACATCAATGTGTTCTAGAATGTCATTGTCTATGCTATGTCACGCCTCATGCAGTCCTATGCATTCCATTGTTTCATCCTTCAATCGGTGTGTCACATACCTCCTTTGTGTGGGATGCCTTCAAACCTCCATATCCACATTCCACATGTGGGAAGGATTTATTCACATTATTGGGGAAAGTGTGTAGTGGCTTGGGTATGATCCCTATCTATACCACACCTAAACCTACTCTCTGCCACCCATTGTTCTCGATTCAGTGATCACTTGTATTGTTGATGTTCTACTTCATTTAAGGTGGTTAAATAATTGACAATAATGAGGCATATCACACTACATATAAGATTACAAAGATATTAACTAGGTATATTTATCATCCCCATTTTTTTGATGGTTTAGAAACCAAATATGGGAATAATTATGATAATCAATAAGTGATTATTCTAGGTTTTATTGTGGTGAGGCGAACTCCACTGTATCTAATATTTCAATAACTTAAATTTTAATTATTAGTGTTTTATTTTCTATATAGAGACTTCTGGTGGGTATTCATTATAATCCTTGTTCTTTAATATTGTTGCTGGTCTCCTCCATCCATTGTATATATAAAACATATTACTTAATAGTGAATGTATACTCACTAATCAAGATATCTTGTTCAACAAGAGATCTACAATCCAACTACACCACCTCATCAAAGATGACATCACATTTTATTTTCACGTGATTTCCAATGGGTTCATACACATAGTATGCCTTGGTCCCTAACACATTCCTAATGAATATCATTTATTAATTCCAAGCACACTTTTTTATAAACAATTTCTTCATGTTCTTGACCTGTAGGAGGCTACCAAAATATTAGAAAAATGAATATCTTATCAATTTTCATGCCATGCAACATAAAATATCACAATGATTTGAATTTTTTTCAACACGTTATTTTGGTTTCTAACAGTAGTAGATATATCCTCACCATAGTATGATATCCATTTCCTTCAACATTATTTGAGTCATACTAAACATTTTCTAACTAGTAATGAAAATGAACCCAACATTTGGTGATGAATCAGGAGAAATGAGATATCATCATATGATTTTCTCAATGAAGTAGTTTCCAAATTCCAATTAAGTTAACTCACCGTCATTGTTGATACATATGACCTTGAGATTACATCCCTTTAGACACATATATTGTGTCATGAATATTCCTAATACTTTGAAGATGTTAGTCCTTGGTGGAAAGTATACTAAGCCATATGTATTGACTTATTTCTTCAATGAGAAGTTGTATGCATCAATTATTTATCATCATTATAAGAGTGATTTATTCTTAGTAGTCACTATAGAAATGTTTGAGACATGCTCTATGGGATGATTCACATGTGTGGGGAAAGAAAATTGACACAAATGCCCATAGAGGTATCTATCTTATAATTTCATTTTAAAATCAACTTATAGTAACCCTTGGACTATAACTCCGTGAGAGAGATTGAGTATATAATGAGTATTTATGTGGATATACCTCAGGTAATGGAACAAAAAACACTTTTGATCCCAATACCAACAAGTATACTGGATATTTAATGTTGATTATAAGATTTTACTATTAAATGGGGAAGTGCTTTACCCTGGCATGTAGGAACCACTACTAGTTGCTAGTCCTAAGGATCCCACTATTGATAAGTACCAAGGACATATTTTCATAATGTTTCCTAATAAAAATGATGTTGGTGGTGATCATCAGTATGAAATAAATCCTCATGAGCATGTAGTTCTCTATAGCATTGTAGGAAATCATGATTATACCACATAACATAATGTTAGTGATAGATTCATTATAAAACTATGTGGTCCCATATATCCCAAATTTAATCTTAGAGAATATAAAATGGTTTTTAGTCATGTTATTTATGTAACCAATGTCTAGGTACAACATGAAATCATCACATTCATCCTCTTGATTCAATTTTTTGATATATTTTGACTTGGTGTGCTATAGAGTTATGTATAAGGACATGGGGAATTGGGATTATAAGATCAGAATGGATGGGAATTAAGAAACTAAATAAATGAACTTTATATAAGGATTATAGTCTTATCATCATCACTCAGAATTAAATAGCTCTCAATATGAATTATCATGTTAAGAAAATAATTATCCCAATAGACCAATTTTCAACAATAAATATATTTTCCCTCAAAAAATCAAGACTGTTGTAAGATATAGAACTATCATATACATATAAATCACCACTGCCTACTTCAGTATTTCATCGTGGATGTCACTGATTCCTCTTTATTGACATCAAGAAATTGGATTATCTGTACATATTATTCTACTCAATCTTTTATGAAATAAAACCATCCTTAGTGAAGAGAATAATTTTTCTAGTATTGGAATTGGGTTCCAGTTCAAAATGAACCTCCACTACATTTAGAATCTCAGTTACCTCCTATATAGATAAAATTTAGTGGTCCAGAAAAATGTCAATTGAATGAGAAATTTAGGATAACATAGAAGGGATAACGTATAAGTAATTCTCATTGAACATGTATTTAGGATCTGAATCACTAGTAATGGTGAGATAGTTGACCAACATAGTGAGACACATAATGTTGTTTTACACCAATTCACTATTATAGAATGAAATTCCCTCATACTCCCTCTAAAGATAATGTGAATTTTCCTTGAAAACAATATCAATGTTTATCCAAATTATATTGACAGTGTGCCATGCCTCATTGGTGAATTTATTTGATGGAATGTATATATATCATATCTAGAGGGATATCATACAGAATTGACGACAAAACCATGCTATCATAATTGGGGTCAACACCTTTAGTTTTAATAGTGTCCCAAATTCTATGAACATGGAGTATACACTTCATGATTAAGGCCTAGCCAATATCATTTATCTACTTGGAGATTTGATACTCATCTGATCTTATAACCTCCATAACCACCTAATGTACCACTAATGTGCCTCTTCTACTACCAGTGAGGGCTCGGGAATGTGTTGATGATGTGTGGGAGAATCATGTTGATAAGGGATTTATGTTAGACGTTGTTTAATCCAATTTCACATTGATTCCAAATGTTGGAAGTGAATGACCATCAAGAAACACAAACTCACACAATAACATGGAACATGAAAAATATAACTACTCAAACATGAGTGGTTTTGTGTAGTATCATAATAGGATAATTTTCTAGTTTTTTTCCATTTATTTATATATAAAATAATATACAATACTCATGTGAACCACTTAGTTTAGTAAAAATATATTAATTGAATTAATGGAAGAATATTGGGTGTATATATTATCAAAAATATTAGTGAAATAATGAGTAATAATAAGATAAATGCAATGGTAAATGGAAAAATAATGGTGAAATTATTCTTCATTCTGAAATTAATAAACAATATAGATAATAATTATTATAAAAATATATTAGTTTAAAATTGGTTCTTCATCCCTTTATACCTGATCTTCTCTCTAGTGTGTCACATAAATAATTATAACACTATATTAAATATTGTATTTAGTGGATGTAAATGTTGTGTTTAAATATAATTATTATCAACCTAGAAATCACCTAATGATAGTCTCTTTTGGTCATCATCTATAGATTTTAGGGAAAACCATTTTTTCCCACTAGAGGTACACACCCGAAACATGTGGTTTTTGGTGGTGGACACATTCTAATCCATGGTGGATAATTTTGGGATGCATTCCTTAAAGAAGAGGGGTAACAAGAGATTTTATTACCAGCCATGGAAGAAATGAATTGGATGGATATGTGTGGGGTATTTAAGGGATGGTTGTGGTGTGGCTGGCATACAATCAAGTAGACAATAGATGGTTACTTGGAGTGTTTCTAGGGGCTATTGGTGTTAAGGGCATGTCATGGGTGATTAGGGGTAGACGGTGGTTTTTTGGGTGTGTTTTTAGGGAAATTCCAAGATAAGTCAAGAACAATCTATAAAAATGATACTATTCCCCTGGTATTTTATGGTTACTAAAGATCTCCCACTTCCCAAGATGTAAAAAGTCAAATATCTAGTACTGTAATATGTCCTATGAACCCCTATGAAAAAATATTACACGGAAACTATATAAAGATTTATAATAAAAAAATATGGAATTTTCATATTATATAATATAAAATGTTCAAATGAACTATATCATTAGATATAAATAGTTAATTATATATATATATTATTTATTTTAGTCAATATGGATGTTTTATATTTATCGTGTAACTGTTAATTATTAATTTATTCACTATATTCATGTATATATGAAATCATTATATGTTTTTTTCATAGAATATGAAGTGTTAATACCTATCATGTTAAATTTATGAGGTATTTATTTATTTAATAATTTTCCTATTTAAATATACATTAAGTTTTTATTTTAAAATTTTATCTATACGAGATTTAAATTATTTAAATTTGTTCCAAAAATATCGTATGTTGTATCTAAAGTGTTTCATGTTTGTAATTTCATAATATATAATATAGTTTATCCCATATGAATTATTTTTTTATAATCATGATGTATATATTTTTTCCCTTGTTCTTATATAGTGTTAAATAAAATTGGGTTAAGGACATAAATCAATCAGTATTAATGGTTTGTGGATAATCTGAATTCCCACTTTCATGGAATATTAAGCATTATATTTGATGATGGGGGGTTAACTAAATATCACACCATATATTCTCTTGAATATTATTTTCATTTATTTTCCATTACATGAAAATATATTCATTTTCCATTTTATTGTGATCCATTTTTTTATGTTTAGAATATTATGATTAATTTTTTGTTTTAGATTTGAATGAATAATTTTTCATACAATTCTTATACATTAACAAGAATAAAATATGATTTTTTTGGAATTTCTAATATAAATAATTTATACATATTTGAATTATATATTTTTAGGCATGTAATGAAACATAATACCATAAAATTAATACAAAACATTATATATTTTATAAAAACCTCAAATAATTATGTGATAGAATCTTTCTAATGTGAACACTCATTAAGACATTCATCATCCAACATGGATGATATAAATGATTAGGTTCCCATTTTTAATCTTGTTTTAGGTGTATTATGGGTAAATCATATTGTTAGGTTGGTATATATTATTAATATATTTCTATTAAACATGGTTGGTTGACTCTAATGTTTATGCTTATATAAATATTGATGTATGGTTATTAATAATATTAAATAAGAATATTTTCTATTATTATTACTATTAATGAGTGATATGTGATATATTTGACATACCCATATCCCCAAATAGATATATAATTAGAGGAATTTTAAATAAATCTTGAATAATATAGAAATATGGATATTTAACCCCTAATTTATATGATTTATAATATTATATTTTTTGTTGGATTATATTAAATAAAATTTATTATTGAAAAATTATGTAAAACATGATACATAAAAAAATGTACTATTTTAAATCTAAATAATATAAGACACTAGTATATATCCATAATTTAGATTTATTTGAGAATAAGAAAATCGAAATAGTAAAAATTTTCTTGATTGATAACAGAATCCGAGAATATTAATCAAATAATAAGAAACATTCTATATTATATAGTTTCATCTTCTTCAAGAATCATTAATTTTTTATGGCTCAAATGTAAAGAAAGATACCTTTTGATGAAAAATAATTATGCAATAGACATTTAAATTCTTTGGATTATTTATACGTTTATATAATTTTAAAATAAACATGAAATAATAGAGTATTTTAAATTATTGATAATATATTGAATCTTGAGTTAAAATAACGTAGACATAAGAGATACGAGACTTGTAAAAAACATATTAAATATATGATGATAGAGTGAACTTCAGTTTCCACTCATTTAATCAATATGTGAAATTCCCCTTTTCACATGACTATGATACCATATAAATACGAAAGAAAGGATCTAAATCAATCATTCATAACTTGAGGTTAGAAAATTATGTCGATGGCCCAAAAATATCATTTGGGGTGATATTTACAATCTAGTGGATCATACTATGTATGAAAAAATAACAATCAACTAACTATCCAAATATAATAGAAACCATAAAAATCGTCATATATTATAAAAAAATTTCAATATATGTCAATAAATATAATAACATCAAATAAAAATAAACTAAAACCCTGTTACTTATATCAATATAGAGTACTACCTAAAGAAATTAAAATAAAAAAAATACCCCCTTCTAAAATTATTAAACCCTCTTAAAACCATCACTATAAAGACACATTCCATCATATCTAATAAATACATCAACTTTACATTATGATAAATTAAATATAATTGTAATACAAGAGTATGTATAATGTATGTGACAAAACATAGACTAATACCACCATTAGTCCCATGAAATCTATTTTATCCATCATGTTTATATGTGTATCATCAAATTAAATTTGATTAATTTAACGTTTTAAATAATCTAAAATAGTACCTATCATAATCTGTTAAGTGCTTTCAAAGACACCCAATCACACATTTTACTTCCTTCATCCATTTTTAGTGGTTACATAATACATTTTTTTCATCCTGCATCATCATCAAATATTTGGATTGTCCTTTTATATCAAAACTTGGGGATTATAAAATAACATGGATGACTTTATTTTTAGGAAAAATCAATGATTTTTAAAAAAAAATTATTCAACATAATTTCTTGACACATAGAACCATTCTTGATATTGATATACCCATTACATAAAGAATACAATAATTATAACATCACAATGAAACCAAGCATAATAACAATAAAGACAAATAAATGAAGTTCTCATTCAGTATATTATTACATATCATAATGAAAAATAAATTTTTTTTAATTTATGTTCCATTATTCACAATTTAATTAATGTGTACCCAATATATAAATAATTCTTTTGATATAAACACCCACTGAAACTAAATTTTATTTACAAGAATTAATTTTCTAAAATTCTTGAATTGTTATCATCATGATACCACAACAAACACCACTTTCCATAATAGGACAATATATATTCAGAAATCCTAATTTTAATTATAATACATAGTCCATAAATTCAAATTCTTCATCATCAACTAAATGATTATAAAATTATTTCAATTCCCATTTGACACATAACATAAATAATAAACATTTATGATATACTTTAATCTAATATTCTAATATGTGAAGATATATCATTTCAATAAATAAATTCATAATACCTATGTCCTTTTGAATTAATTTTCGTTATAACACTATCAAGATATTTTAAATATATATTCATGGAAAATATTATAAAATAAAATATTAAATAATCAAAAAAATTTACAAGTTTCAGATCACCTACAACATTTCAAATTAAAATTCCAAATAGAAAATATACATTTAATTATACACCAAAATATATATTTCATGAATCCATCAAAACTAGAGAAAAAATATGGTTTTAGATAAAGTAGATCCAAAACAAAGACAATAAAAAATGAAACCTTATGGTTAACATTCATCTTAGCCCATATAATTTAATTTAAATGAGGAATCATAATTTTTAATGAAATTTGATGTTTTGAAGAGATTTAAGTGTAGAAAATATAGGGAGTTCCACCACATATCAATGTTCTATAAAATAACAAGTAATAAGATTAATCATAAAATATGACTATAAAAATATCAAGAAACCTCTAATAAAATAGGGGTTGGATAACCCCACTAAGTGGGAATCAAAATACACAATATTAAGGATTAATATCTAATGTATGATTCTCTCTTGAATATATAACACTACTAATTAATCGATTATTCATGAATCCGTGATTTATTTTTTTACTAATTCCATTAGCTTATCAATAACCAAAATTACCACATCATGTCTTATAGATGATCAAAGAAGGATCCCCATGAAACCCATAATAAGGTAATATAATTTCTATAATAATATAGATAATGACTAGAAAATACGCACTGAATTATTATTATCTACCTTTACATGATGATATATAAGTAATCTCAAAACAAACCTAATGATATATATCATCACCCATGCCTATTAGAATATAGTCATATACCATGGTACATTTTAGATAAACCATGGTGAACAAACCTATATAATATAATAATTAGAACATAAAATCTTAATATATATATAATAAAAAAATTATTCATATATACATATACATGATATATTTCATGTCTATAGTCCATCCAAGTACTTTCTCTCCACCATAAAATATTCATTGAATCATATTTTATTCAAGAAAAATAGTATAAATCAATTTAACAATTCCATGAAGGAAAATTTCATAGTAAGCAATACCAAAACCAATTGGTTAGGATCTTCAACTACATCAAAATTGGGATCAATTAAAAATAACACAAGATTTCATTCATATTTAGATTCTAGTACTATAAAAATTCATGATTTATAGATCAGATAGTAACAAATAATATTAACCTTTTATGATTTATATGGCATATCAAAGTCAAAATACTGGTGATACTCTACTAACATAATTTATTTGATTTTAAGATCTCATTGAGAAAGTATATTTTTAAAATTTGTTTGTAACTGTACATGAAAAATATAATTAAGAAAAATAATATCTCCAATACACAAGTATATACAATTCCACTTCAATCTTTATATCAAGAGTGTGATAATTTTTCTGGGCCTATTAAGATGGTATGCTCACTAATCTACTACATTATCATCCTATATGAGAACCCAAACTTTTCCCACTCTTAGAAAATCATAATAAATATCCAAATGCTTACATGAATTACCTAAAATAAAAATAGGTGTTTATGTGATTCTCCTATTTAACTCTAAAATTTTATATTCACATTGATAATACCATCAAAATCCTATTCCCATCTAAATGAGATCCATCATCCATGTTTACAGTCCATAGATGTCCTATATATACTATAATTTCCAAAAACAATTATAGCCACAAAAATATTATTGGATACTTATTTAGAAATCACTACTTATATTTTCACAATATCAAGAAAAATTAAAAGTTATAATAAAACATTCCAAATAATTTTCACATCGACAGATTAAATATATATTTTTTAGAGATTAGATATAAAAATTTACTCACACATTATGAATAAGATAAGTTTAAAAACCCTACTATGTTATCTCAATGATAATTATTAAACATGAAAAAACATTTGTCTAGAGAATAAAAAAATTTCCAATTCATAATTTCCATCAAAATTATTAATGTGTTAGTGAACCCAAATGGAATAAATCAATATAAAAAACGATGATAATGAGTTTTAATTTATGTCATTTTAACATACTCAATACATTTTTTGATATGATAATAAACTAACAAAATATCAATCCCATAACATCATTATGATATCCTAAATTGATCAAAAAGATATTATATCTATGTTATTGAGATTTGATTTTAATAGTTCCCAAATTTATCTATTGGTAATCCATATACAACCAAAAAATCACAACTTCTATCTTAAAAAAATGGACGTCCATAAGGGGAAATTATTTTTCCAATAATGCTTCTTCACTCAAGATCATATAAAAAAAATTTAAATTTAAAATCATAGCTAGTTCTATATAATAAAGAGTTACTAAAATAAAATCTGTAGTAGATACACATTCTATCATAATCTACACCTTCCAGTACAATGATAAACACTATATATTCATTGAATATATATATATATATATATATATCAATAAAAATATTTATAAAAGAAAACAATGATAAATTAATAAAAACACAATAAGAATTACACTACAAGAGATGAAGGGGCATTAAATTTTTTCAAATTAAACCCTTATTGACCAACATGAATTCCCATTTTTCTCCAAAAATATAATATAATTATGTTCTTAATAATAAAACACTACTCATATTTGATGAATATCAACATAATCTTGGAAAAATGTCAACTAATAAATTCCAAAATTATATCAATAGTTGAAATATATATGAAAATAAATCCCAATATATTTATGTACTGACTGATGGGGATCATATTGTTTTGATATTTACTGATCATTTCAAGAATATTATATAATGGATTATCCACATTTAACTCTCTAAAAGACACACCAAATCCAAACCAAAATTATAAATAAGGTGAGACAAAATAATGTAATGAAAATCAATTTTATTAATGATAAAACTATCCAAAGATAAATTATAAATTATAATACCTAATACCATAAAATACCCATGAATGATATCTAAAATAAAATGATTGATAGTAAACAACTAAGCCATACTAACTCTATTGATCATATCTTATGAATCCTAAATCCCTTGAGCCACACCACCGTACTAAAAGTATGCCCAGAAACCATTACGAAAACCTCTATAATATATATATGATAAAATCATACTAATTATATATTAAAGTATTACAATTTTGAAATTAAATTCAGGATTAAATTCATAACCATACAAATAATTTATTTATGTTCACATTCAAACAAATGCTGATGATTCCCCAACATACCATTATTTGGATAATTCTTTATCTTACTAGGTCAAGTGGGAATAATTTCGATGTATTGAGCACAATGTAAACTCAACAATGGTGTGATATCTTGACAACTAGGAGTTGAAAATTTAATTCCAATATTTATAATATCTAACCACCCTAGAAAATGATTAAACTTATTTTTATTAATACATGAATGTTTAATTTCCCCCAAAACATCCCCTTAAATAAATCCTTTGTCTTACTCCACTATGTGTTATATATACCAACAAAATATAGAAAGGTAAATAACAATACTTATATATTCTAGAATTGGGGAAAAATATTTACATAAATTATCAGGCCTTAATATATTCTTCGCTACCCATGGTTTGAGAAAATAAAATAAGATCAATCCATTTAGTTTCACTCTTAAAAATAGAAAAGTACCACATTTTAAATCACTAAACCCTAGATCCTTATCTAAAATAATGTTCTTAGTATATAAATTCCCATAAAGAATTGAATGTATCCAATGTTAACCACTTGGTCCCCATAGATAATAAAATAAGTCACCACTATAATCACATCTACCATTTAAATGTAATAACCAAAACCAATAGTTTTTAAAAAAAATAAATAATCAACTTGAACATAGTATTAATTATTTCTATCCATTCCTTGGTAACCGATCAACTAAAATCACCTAAGAAATTAGGATTATTCTAAAACTAAAAATATAATGTAATTTATATTCAAATTTATTCGATTCCTCTTATAAAACCTGTCTCTATAAATTATGAATCAATAAAAAAATCATCAAATTTAAATATTATTGAAATATTTAGAGGCTTTCACCAGTGGATTATATCAAACTCCAAACACTTAATACTTATCCACACATAAATATTGATCAACCTTGTCTCTATATACCTTCTTAACATGCCTCTTTGGTTCCATGTCGCTATAGTATTGAATATTATTAACCACAATTAATCATAATCACTTCCAAAATCAGTAAAATATTAAATAAAAAATTAATATAAAAATCAACATTAATTCATTTCACCTAGTCTATGTGATCATTTTTTGGTTATTTATTACCCCCAAATGTCATATCCCACCGATTTTAAATGATTATCACAATACATATAGTTATTTAAGAATCATTAAATTAAAAAAATAAATAATCTAAAATGATTCAAGAGCATTAATTAACTAATTAATCATTAATAATATACCAAATAAAACATTATTTATTTTATTATTTAATAAATTATTAATGTAAATAATTTTATCATTATAATTTAGAAGTATAGTGAAATTACATGCAATAAAACATATTCCATGTCCCAATGTTCTAATGACGATTCACGAACACCCTAATAATCACCATAAATCATGTCAAATTCATAACATATAAATCCCATTCTATAGAAATCAAAAAAATAAAACTCATCGAAAATAATGAGGTCAATTATGCACTAAACCCTGACCTAGGCATAAACAATAATTCTTTTTTTCAATATTTGTACAGATAGTTTTTACACTCATATGTTAACCTATAGTATGGATTATACCATATTTCTTAAATATAAAAAATCATATAAAATAACAAATTAAAAAAATTCCATATTATATCAACCCAACTTGAGATGACTATACCACCATGGAAGAATTCAATAGGGATTTAGTTTTACTTCTGGATCGCTAAAGGTTAAGGAAAAAATGGCATAAATATATCACATGGGGAGGGATTTACCAAAAAATGAATTATATCATATAATTAATAATAATAAAAAATTAAATTTAAAATCATAATAAAAAACAAAAAAAAATTATTTTCCGATAATATCCCTTATTCCTCTATAAACTCTAATTAATATCATATTGTCATATGTAAAATAAACCAAAACACAATTCTATGTATGAATATAAAATAATACTAAAAAAATAAAAATTCATGAACATAATCTCTGTAAAACTCCCAAACACTCAGGGATCCATCTCTATATCACCACTATCCTCCACCTCTCATCGATATAGGGTTTCTACAATTACCTGTATTATGATTTTTGTCATTTATATATAAATTGAATTTATACACAAAGTGCGTGAAAATAAACTCTATAGCAATCCACCAGAATACCCTAATTAGAGTGTGGATTCTAAAATGTATAGATGTATATCATATAATTAACACATTTAATTTTAGATTTTAAATAAGAAAAAACAACATGCATTAGATGTTACCAAGCACATACTTTTCCATACAAAAACTCTCTTTGTTAGATTTCGTCAATGCCAATGATTATTCAAAACCAATGTCAGATCACCTCATAGATATCTAAAAGAATAATATTTTATAGAGAACCATTTTTTTAGACAAACACAGGTATTCTTTCATTTTATAGACAACCCCATAGATTTTCAAATAATATGGAATATAACAAATCATTTCCTAAAACAAAAAATAATAATTGATATAACTAAAATAATAGATTATGTAATATAGAAAAATATAAAAAATACATCTTATATCACATCAGTAAACCACAAACGAAAATTAATTTCTCTTTTAAATCATTATTATATCTTATAAAGATAAACCCCATTTTATAAATCATGTGAAATTATTAGCAATTTTATTTCCCACTACGTCACTTATAAATCAATTAAAAAATAAAAAACTCTAATAATATAATATTTTATTTTCATGGATTCATTTTATTTATTGAAAAAATAATAATCATCGATGTAAAAGACCAAAAAACCAATTATAAAATTTAAATATAAAAATTTAACATGCCTAACCATATTTCTTGTAAAAATAAACGAATTTAAATCCATACATATCAACTAAATTATTAAATCTGTATTTAATCTCAATTTAATAACAATCTATAACTAATAAAAATTAATTAAAAAATTTCCTCCATTTGGTTAACAAGTTTAGGTATTACAATCCAAAAATTAAAATTATATTAGCAATTTTATTTTTATTAAAACACCTTCCATTATTATTAGGATTTTAAAACGTTATATTCACAAATTAAATAATTTACATATACATTAAATTTATAATTAAAATCTATCAAAGGTTTTAGATAACCATCATGATTTCAACAAAAATCCACCATAAAATGGAATCAAATTTCACAATAAACATAAGATTTCAAAAAAACATCACAAACTAAGAAAACAATTATATGATTACATGAAACATTAAAAAACAATTAATTATGAAAACATAACTATTATAATGCTATAAACCCAACTATATTATTTCAATGTTGAAATAAATAATATATTAATAACTGAATTTTTAATATCGAATTATGAAAAAAGATTATATAGAGTTATACTATTCAATTATTAATCATCTAAAAATGTAATAATATAATTGAAAAAAAAACCTCACAAATAAAATTACAAGAAATATATCTTATTAAATTTGGTGTCGGGAAATAGCACAAGGTGTTTGGTGGTGTTAGGGCATATAGTGCTTCTAGACTTACTGAGTAGCCTTATAGTGAGCTCCGCCAAGTTCCCAATAGATGTAAAATATTTCCAATAATATTTAATATTTAATAAAATACATTTATAAATTACTCTAGTTAAATGTACATTAAAATTAAGTAAAATAATATTCAAATAAAGTCAAAATAAAAGTAAAATAAAATAAAGACACACAAAAATTCTCGAGTTATTATGATATTATTTGGTATATAAAAGAAAATATAAAAAGAGGGTTCACCTATTAAGTGGGGTTTGGACATTTATTTTATCATTAAATTATTCAATGATAGATAAAATTAATTCATTTTTAATTAAATAATGTCTATAAGTGATTAGACATACCAAATCTCTTAAATATGTTGAGAGTTGTAGAGAAATACATGAGATATTAAATTTAGAGAAACATTATAATGGTGAGAAGAATAATGTTAATGTATTTATATATAACAATAATAAAAATGCTATTAGACATCCCATGTCCATGATTACATCATTAAAATAGAAATGTGGTGTCAATAAGGAAGCGTGTTCTTTCATTGTGAAAAGTACAGAAACAAGATGTATAATTATTTCTGATACATGTACATTAATTAAAATTTTCATGTAGAGTCCACATTAATTTTTTATAATATAGATATAAAATTATTTAATTATGATTTAGGTGTATAAGATATCATATATTGATTAAAATTTTATGCATATACATAATGACACAAAAGGGAAGGAGACATTGATATATGTAATAATGTATTTGATAATTACAATTGAAACATGATTTGATAAAAATGATGGGGAATAAATGATTTTAGTCATCCTACTATATTTTCATAATGATTGTAAACTATTGTATATTTTTATTAATTATGAATCTTATTTCTTTGTATCTTGTTCAACTAGAGCATTTTGGATTGAAATAATGAAAAGTATTGTTTTAATGAATGTTATATTTATGGTTTCAAGAATATTGTGAATGATTTACATATTCATGAATTATATTATTCAATATTTAAATAATGAAACAAATAAGTCCTGGTAAAAATAATAAAAAATTATTAGATCAACGTAGATATAATTAAATTAAAAATTTACTAGTATAATAAAAGATTAAGTAAATGTTTCATAATTATATTATTTGGAATTTATAATTACATGATAGGGTTATAATTTAAATAAATGGTAATATATTCCAACATAATAAATTGAAAATGAAAAATTAATATCAGTTTTTGATGTTTTCCAACATATCATGTGAAGTCATTTTGGGTTTTCAAGAATAAATATAATATCTAATTAGCTTAATCTTTTATATAAATTCGGTTTATTATTATATATCATCTATATAAAGGTAATAATTTTAATTTTAGTCAAAAAAAATGTGTGATTTATTACATGTGATGTAATAAGTTTTATAAACACTTAGTGTAAGTAAACACTATAATTGTAAGTTATATAATGTAAAACAGAAATAACATCATGGATGGAAAGTGTTTATTCTGAAATTATTGTCTAACTATTATATTCATATTTTTAAAAAATTAATAGTATTATAACTAAAATAATTAATAATTACTAAGTATATGGAAATAGTATTTGAAAATAGTAAAATAAGAGATTTATTAGAGGATATAGTAAAACTAGAGGCATTATAATAAAGATAATTCAATATATATATATGTGAGGGATTATATTCTTCCTAATCAATGAGTTGGAAAATTTCCGAGATTTTATTAAAAAAAATTAATGTGAAAGAATAATTATTTTTATAATACTAGGGTTTTTTCTTCTTTAAGGATCCCAAGCCTCACCTATGATATTAATACATTCATTATAAGATATTTCACAATAAAGAGTTTAGTGGGAGTAATGATTTAAATAATTTATTAGGTACAAAAGATAATGTATATTTTTTAACAAAACCATTGGCATAATAAACACATAAAACTGTGTTTTCTCTTTAATTATTAAATAAAAGGAAAATATGTATAAAATACTTAATTTTTTTATAAGTATCATAACTAGTTTTTTTATGTTAATAATTGGAATATTATGTATCATGATTTTATTATTAATTGAAATTTATTCTGTATAATTCATCCATTTATGTTAAATTTATTATATTAGATTTATAATATAAATAATCATTATAGGAAACATTTATATCTCACATAATGATAATAATCACATAACGACATGGGTTGTAAAAATATGTTAATATTTGTATTACGAGTTGATTATATATAGAAATTAAATTTACTTATGAGAGAAAAATTATAATTATTTCCTCTAGTGATCAGTTTTGAGTATATTATATTTAATTTTATACGTATATTTAATTATTATATTTGGTTGTTTGTGTTGAATTAATACCCTATACTCAAAGAAAATAGAATAAATTACATGTTAATTTTAATTATTTGATACATTTTCTCAAAAATAGAAAATATTGATCTATATTGGGAGTGATTGGGAATGCTTATAATTTTATAGATTGTTCTTTATAACAAAAGTGGTATTTAAACTCATATATGATAGTAATGGAATTTAGTCACATGATTGAGTATCATAACATAAATGAATGAAAAAGATTATTAGACTGAAAAGTGATGTGTTTATACACATAGATTAATGACTCATGATGTATTCACCTATATCGGATAGCCTAATTAGATAATCAAGAATGATTGAGTTATCCTATATGATCTTGAAATGTTTCACAACTTAAGGCTTTACACAATTATTATATATGTAATTTATGGAGTTATAACTTGTGTAACTTTTTTACGGAGATATATTAGTTTAATAATGGTTATTCTAGATCCATTTATATCTTGAGTGTCAAATATTTTTAACCAAATTAATCTTTTTTATTTTGAATATAGATTAATAATTACTAAATTATGTTAACTTTATGATGCCATATAGTGTCGCACATAATTCTATATTAATGGGGTAATTTTATTATATTTATTCTCATTATTATTATTTTACATGATTGTTTTATCCTATGGAGTTTAAATAAATAATTATATATATATTTTTCACAAGTGATATATTGAAAGATATGTACCCTAAAAAATTTATGTTCATATTATAATATATATATTTTATATCTCCACTTATTATGTATGGATAAGACAATAATATGTTAAATGATACCATCATTATATATTTCATATAATTTACATTAGGTATTATTGTTTTTAGATGAAACATGATTAGAAAATTTAATTAACAATTTTTATGTGTTTTCCATTGATGTTTTTAATTTAATTACTATTTAAAATAATGGTGTAATAAAAGAATAGCATATGGGTTATTTAATAATATAGGCATGCTAGGGAAAATATAACATTGGATAATATATGTGGTATACTAAGATATATATTATATATATATAATATGATACTATAAAATATTATATTTTTAATATTCATATATGATTTCTGACCTTATAAAATAACACATCATTTTATGTTGTGTCATATGAGAGTTTAAACTAGAATTAATAAATTATAAACATGTCTTAATATTTATCATATATGGTCACTAAAGTTTCTTAGCATTATATATATGTAATATATGTCTATTATTTAAAGTATGTTAATGTAATATCTGAAGACATAAGATCCTCATTAATTTATCACAAGATGATTATAAAATGGGTATGAATGCTACAAGAAAAAATATCTTATGGGGTTGTAATTCATTGTGCCCAAGAATCTCCCTCTACAACTATTACATATGGGGGTACAGTTATAAACTAGTTAGAGAGAGGTTTTATTTTTTAGTTATAGAGTGATTTACTAGTTAATGATAAATTATTTATATAGTTAATATGTTATATTCATATGTAGAAATATAATGATTAATATTTAGTGATTACCATTAGGTGCATAAAAATGTATCTTGAATCAAAAGATCAAAATTACACCATTTATAAAATTTTAAATGTCATTTATTTATTTTAAATATCCAGTAAATAAATCATGGAGAGAGTTTATTATTTCTTAACTACATTTAGACATTTTAGATGTCCCAAAAATCCTAATGTTCTATAAAAGATAAATCCAATAATGTTTATAATAAATAATTAGTTTATAAAAAATTAATTAATAAAGGATAACAAAATCATGTGAAACATTATAAGATATCATATACTATAATATGATGTGGTTTTATATGGACTTATTGATCATATATCAATAAAAAACACTAGATAATTCTATTTATATGTACTTTTTTGGGGATTTTAAAATATAGTATCATGTCACCATTAATGTTATGATGATGTTTCCAAGAGTGATATAACAAAATCCTTTGGTTTTGTGAATATTCACTACTATAAAACTTGGATATCACCACAGACCTATTTTATAAATTTTCCAAAACTCTGGTTACAGGTATTTATACCAAGCTATAACCATAGTTTTATATTAAACTATGGTTATAGTGTATACTTTCGAAGGTATCGCCACATTTCCATGAAACTATGGATATAAAGTTTTCTTTCTATAGTTATAGCAATGGTTCCACAAAACCATGGCTATCAAGTTTTTTAGGGTCAATAACCACAATATTTGTAAAATCGTTGATATATAGTCATTCTCCTATGGATATATCCATTTTTTGTGTAAAATTGGGTCGATAGAGTTTTTTTCCATGGGCTATAATCACTGTTTGTGAACAGCTATGACTATACTGTCTTTCTTCTAGACTATAGACATTGTTTTTGGAAACCATTGGCTCTATATTTTTTTGGGCTATTGACGTGATATTTATAAATCATAAATATAGATTATTTTTTCCATTTTATATAAACCTGGTTTCTCAAAAACCATGGTTGTAGTTCTTCCTTTGTAGCACGTGAAAAAAATTTTACCTTTGAAAAAAGAGAGGGAAGCGATATAGCCTCTGTTTACATGCTATAGTGATGAATCTTAATAAAATATATAACAATATATATATACCTGACGTGGACCGTGGTGTAGTGGTTTGGTGGGTTCTCCACATAGTAGAGGGGAAAAGATCAATACTGGCTAGGTGTATATTATATTTGGATTATAGCCACAATATACATGGGATATAGACATTGATGTAAACCATGGAAATATCCCAAAGAACCATTGTTATAGCTTTAAACTACATCCAACCTATACATGTCATATATATCAAGAACCATGTCTATATCTTATAGACACAATTTTTCCCCTATAGAAACATTTTTGTGTTGTGGTTATAACACAAAATTATACACGTGATTTTCCATAATGATATTAAATTGTTAGTGTGTATTATATTAAATATCTGAAAACATTCAGTGATAAAGATAATATTATGTCACATCATAGAGTGTGATATAAAATACCCCTATCAATTATATAAGAATGAAAATCTAGGTTATCATTATTGTGGGTTGGATTATTATATGAGTATTTCCTATAACCCTTTGAAAAATATATATTACATAAAACTAAATGGTTTAATATATATCACTTGTTCTAATTTAAGAATTTTTTATACATTGATTATAATTTATAGATTAATATAAATTATTAAAATAAGTATATTAAAAATGATTATATTTAATTTATGAAAATTATATAAATGTAAATTATGTTTTGAAAAATTCATTATTTGGTTATTAAATATTTAATAAACATGAATTATTCATATGATATAGAAAAAAGATTCATAATTTCATAATTTAGTTATAATTTTATAATAATAATAAACAAGTTTAAAAAATGAAGGTATTATTTTTTTATTTACCTTTTTAGTGAAAAAGGTTATAAGGGAGGGTTGACACCCTTATAGAATGTTAATGGAAAAAATAAATTTAATTTGATTAATTCATTATTATTTTTTAAATAATTAATTAATAAGATTCTAATTTTTAATTTATAATTTTTAAACATATCAGTTAAATGATTTGAGTAAAAATTTAATTTTTAATTTTTTATAATATTATTCAAATATATATATATATTTAATAATATTATTAATATCCAAAAGTGTTATTATTACTATTATTAGAGTTCATTTCTATTTTTATTGATAATGTTACAGTATGATATAGAACTCATGATCCATTTGTGACATGTTAATAGTGACATTAATTTGAATAATTCATGTCTAATATGTGCTGGATAATTCTAAATGGTGGTGTGGGTCCAGAGCTTGACATGTTACCCTTTCTCTCTATGATTAGACATAATGAAAAATATTCACCCATCATCCCTTTTAGAGAGATAAACTGTTTATTTCTCCCATTTTTCTTTATAGAGTGTGATGATGCGTCTTTGAGATCCATTTTTTATTTTCTAAATGATGTATTTTGAATTTTTAAACATTTAGGCACCATCATTTACCTTTTTGTTTGTGAATATTAAATGATATTATGATACCAATGGCATAAAAAATTACGAAAATGATATTGGTCCATTTATACCATAAATAAAAATATTTTCTAATAATATGATTATCAAATGATGACCATTATTCTGATTATTACAATTTAATTAATAATGAATTTACATATTATTTTAAGTCGAGATAATTGAAATTGATAATATCAGTATGGTATATATTATTAATGAAGTGTTTGAGATATTTATGACACTGTGTATCCAATCAAAATTAATGTTAATGTTAATAAAATATTATGTTGAAAATAATTTTAATGATATAAAAGAATGGGAAATTGTTAAAAAATTAAGGATTTCCTAATGAATTTTATGATGTCATGTAATTAACTTATTAATTTTTTAATGAGGAAAAGATAATTTTCTAAAAAAGGTAAAATGTAGCTTAAATTATATCTAGGATTTAAAATATAACATTTAATTACATAAATATTAATGATAATAAGATAAATCATTAATGTTCACTCTAATTACTGAGTGACATTATGACAACAATGAGAGTGATTATTGAATTAATAAATATTAAATTAATTATAGGGGGAACCTATAGAAAATTAAAAGGATATGAATATAATTTTTAAATAAGAGTGACTATATATTATAATAAATTTATATAAAAGAAGATTATAAAAAATATGATAATAATAAATACCATATAGATGATGTGAGTTAATTACATATGTGAAAGGAAATTATATAATAAAGAATGGGAATTATTATTTGTTTTTTACAAAGTCATAGGATAGTGTGCCTATGATGATTTATCAAGAGATAAAACCTTCTCCCATGGTGCATCTAGATTTTTATCATCCTTACGGGGTCTCGATAAGGTCTCCAGTTCAAGTCTCACTGAGTTATCCCTTGTCAATAGTGTATGTATTTTCCTGAATTTCTCCCCCTCTTCAGACCATTTTAATAATCAAAAGAGAATAATTGATATGAATATGAGAGAATAGTATTATTTCTGATATGTTATTTCTATTTAATGATTAACACCCACATGTGGGGTAGATGATATCTAACATTTAGGATATAGTAGGAATGAATAACTAACATTATGTCTATCAGTGAAACTAAGTGACCGGATGGACACTGTTAGATATATGGGGTGGTAGGGTTACAGATTTTTAATGTGATTACTTTCTAACAAGGTCCCACATGGTTGTAAATTCATCTTGTTGTAAGCATGGTACATATGAGAAAATATATTATTCAGTGTCCTTTAGACATAAGAAGAAAAAACGATGCTATTTACTTATCACATTTTTTTTATTTTATGATTGTTGCATATTTATTAGAGTTACTATTATATGGTGATTTAGGGTTTGTATAACATCATAAGTTTATATACTCTATTAATGGGGATTTTTTCATGTCTGTTATATCTAACATCTTGAGATTGAACATTAAGTGGATGCAAGATCCTATTACTAGTTTTTGAACAATCAGTAAACACCTGATTTTCACATGTTATTTTTTAAACTCTTCATACATGTGATATCAAATCTTTTTTCAATACATACTCAACATATATAAGTCTCGTTATTTATTTTATTCCTTGATTTCAATTTTGTTATTGATAGATAAAACATTTCTATAATAGAATCAAATGATAAAAAATTTTATATTTATATGTTTGATGAAAAAGACTATGAAATTTAATGAATACAGATGAAATATTATATTATGTAAATGGAACTTTATGAACCATTAACGGGAGTCAAACAATAGAATATTTAGAGGAAAAAACTAGACAATCTAGATTATAAGGAACTTTGATTAATCAATTTTTAAATGGAATTAATTTTTTTCATGAAAATATTATAGAAAAAAATAATAGAATTACTGATGGTATCCCTGTCCGACAAGTATGAAAAACGTAAAAAATTAATCAAAGTGTTAGTGATCTAATTTTTTTTGATATTAGATTTATTGAATGAAGATCTGCCATAGACCATGTCAATTATATCAACATGATAAATATTTAACTTGATTCAGTGATTTTAACTTCCACAAAAGATGTCTGGGAACTATTTTTACTATCATTTCTATCAAAGAGTCCAGAGGCGACACTCACTACTGTTAGTAATTATATCAAAAAATTCATCATAGTATTTCAAGATTTTTTGAACATAATTCTGAATTAGAATATAATGTGAAGGTATGTCTATGAATCTACTAATAATGAACTAGACATTAAAGGTAGGGGAATGTTCACCCAACTGAAAAATTATCCCAAACAATGAAAATATGTTTAGAGAATAATGTAGAATAAATTTTTTTATATGAGGAGATACACGCTGGAACGATGATAAGAGGTGAATCTGAAGAAATATTGAACAATGAATATAATGATCAACAAAGGAATAACACATCTAGGTTCCAATTTTTTAAATTCTATGGAATTTAAAATCAAATTTATATTCAGTTTCAATGGTCTTGTCGAATCAGGGGTGTTTGATTTGGGAGTGTCATTTCATTCCACATCAGAGTAGGGGTGCATGAAGAAGTATTTATCTGAATGATTTATCAAGCAACACTTGTTCGATGATGAGGCTCATAAATTTGTCATAAATGGTGATATGAATATCTATATGTGGAATAATAACATCCTATTGTTAATGGCAGTTAGGAAAAAATAGGTTATGAATAAAATAACATTTCTATAAGAAAACTACATATCGAAGGAAATGGGGAAAGATTCACTAATGGTGTATAGTTAATTACTCAATAATTATTTTTTTGGAAAGAGTTGTAAATAATGTGACCTTATATCAAACTATATGTTTATATGGAAGTATTTTTTGATCGAACTACAACATCCAAAATTCTAGTGTGATGGAACAATAGACTTGTTCATCATTGTAAAAATAATATGAATTTCCTAGTGTAAAAGGTTATTGGACTCTCAATTATACCGATGATTGAATCTATGAGTATTGTATACTCTATAATCTTAAGAAAATGTTTTTTAAATTTAATATATGGTGGAATTAATTCTTGAATTAGAACTAATTCATGACAATGTATTGGTTTTAACTACAATTTGATCCCATAGAGGTTACTTATACTTTGTGACATTTAATGATAATTTTTCAAGAAATGAATTGGTATTTTTCATAAATTACGTATAAAAATTATTTGTAATTTTCACAAATTGGTAATATATGGTTGAAAGGGATACCATATAAAAAATTAAATTCCCAATTCCAGCTAATTGTGGTGAATATGGTGGAAAAAACATCAATCAATACTCTCAGAAGAGGTAGATCTAGAATGGGATAAATAATCTCAAGGTAATGAACTAATTTTTTTTATTTGTGTTCAATGAGGATGATAACATTAGCAATCGAATTTTGGATGATATTTTTAAGAATATCATCAAAGATTAAAACATTATACTTAATGAGTGTAGATTATATAAACACTAGAACTTATAAAATCACAAATTTTGGTTTAAAGAATTAATTTCATATAATCGGATTGATCCCGATATAATATCCAAATGTATGCAAGTTTTTCTTAATTTAGATTTTGGATTAGGTGATTTGTAAGATAGATCAATAGAGGATAAACATGGATAATCAAGGGATTCAATGGTATGGAGCATATTTACTGAAATTTGAACAGAAAAAGTATTGAAAATAAAATATATAGTACTAAAGATACTAGATTCACATATTGAATTGAAATGGTCTTAAACTATTATTCGACTGATGAAATGATAGGGTTACAAATTGGATTACTTTTTTATATTGGATAGGGAAAAACTATGATCCCAGGAGAATAAGTATTACATTATTTTTTAGAAAATTGATGTTATATATAAAAGAGTAAGGGATTTAATATATTCTAATTGGACATTAGAGGTAATTGTTTTAAAATGGATAATTAATGATCTTGGTTCTAATTATGTGTTTTCATTAATGTAAAATTTTAATGAAATCTAGAGGTATGAAATATTGAGTGGTGGTGAAAGTTATTCAATATATAGTGGGGTTGGATTTCAAAAAAAAAATCACTAACTGTAAACCATACTACTATCCATTTTATAAAAATACTTGTTTCCAAAAATGATATTTCTTTTGAGAAAATTTACAAAATATCATGGGTTCCCTCATGGAGATTTTAGGTAAGACATTTACATGAAATAAATAAAATTATTTCAGGATATATCATATCATAGACTTTATTTATAAGATAAAAATTCATCTCTATAACTTGAGAATAGCTTGATTTCAAAGGAAATTGAAAATCATATCTTTTACAGATGAAAATCATTTCATTTAAATATATTCATGAAATTGATTCTATTAAAATTCAAGTAATTAATTTTAATATATCATCATGTTATTCTATATTGATGATACGACTTTCGTGTGTACAAGAATTCAATGGGTCATGTATTTAAAGTTTTATATATAAATTTTTTAAATGAAGGATTTCAGTTTTTTAAATTATATTCTTGCTAGGTGGGAAAAAAGATTCTAGGGAATTAGAATTTTCCTGATGTACCAAATTAGAATACATATAAAAGGTAATGGAGAAGCTTCTAGTTACATGATATCGGTCTATTTCAAATCCTATAGAGGAGAAATTTTAATTTTGTATACAAAAAGACAAATTATAGAAGATGTATTGAGTTAAATGAGAAATATTTTATTTTCTTTTATACTTGATTGTCTTATATATGAGATTTTATAAACTCTCATTTACATTACATTTTAGGTGGGATCCACTTGTTGATATATGTTAAATCTAATTTATATTTCGAATACTCTTCATGTATTGGAGTATATTTAACAGAATGAGGAAATTTCATAGACCCTTCATTATTATAAAGGTTGTTGAATCAATAATTAGTTGTCAGTAATGTGTTGGTTGGATATTTCAAATTTATAATGCATAAAAAATAGTGTATCTCAACTAAATAGATATTCACTAGAGAGTTTGTTCATCGAAAAGGAACACATTCAACATTTTAATCACTCTTAATAGAGAGTTTTTTGGAAATCTGTGTGGGGTGGTCAAAACCAGCCAAAAGACCTTAGAATTCATTAAAATCAGGTGACAAAAACCAGCCAGTTAATTGAAAAATTTTCTGGTAGACAAGACATAATTTAGAGGTATCATGTGACTGCGATGATTGAAAACACACTTTCGGCGCCATAAAAGACGAAAACACGCATTTAACTATCAAATGAATTCTTAAAGACATCATAATGACTTGAAATCACATCCATAAAATTATAATTATTATATGTGATGTTTAGGTGGAGAGAAAACATTCATCATTCATACAGTTTGTGTGGTATGGCTGAATATGTGTTTTTTTGGTATTTGGCACGCTTGACAATGGTGTGTGGGGTTGTCAAAACTGGCTGAACAACCTCAAAATGCCATGAAATCTAGAGACAACTACCAGAGAGTGAATTGTGAAATGTTTGGGTATACCATATATGAATTGGAGGTGTCATGTGACCATGGTGACCGAAACACACATCCCGTGCTAGAAATGACCAAAACAGGCGTTTAATGGTCAAATACATACCGAACAGCATCAGAAATACATGAAATCATAGGACAACATTAAAATTATTATCTATGACGTCTGTTAGTATATGAAACATCAAATTGAAATTTGGTCTAATTAGATTCATAGAATTAATGATTTTACATTTGTAAAAAGGTATTCAAAATTATTAATAGATTTTTAAAATCAAATACTTTCGATATGTTACATTAATCTAGAATTGGAATATATGTTATTAAATTTCAATTATTTGTTTGGATGTTTTTTAGGTATTAATTTTTTTATTAAATGTTTTCATGTATTTATATTCAATGATGGATGTGTTTGTTTTAAAGATGATGAGCTGATGAGATTTATGCGCATATGAGTATAGATATTTTGGAAGTGTTTATTTATTTATACTTTTGAAATATAAGTTTTTTATTATATTTTTGGAACATAAAAAAAATAAAAAAGTCTATATAGTCATCCATTTGTCGGGCGTTATAGGTGATATCGATGACACCTAGAGCGTCAGCCAAATGGCGGGCACAATAGCCAAATCTGAAATGGGATATAGCTTCCTCTATTTAGCGGACACTATATGTGCCACCTATATCACCTATAGAGACCTCTAAATGGTGGTTTCTAAAGTCCATGTTGGCATGTCTATAGTATCGGCCAAATTTCTGATGCTTTTAGCAACAACGATGGGCCTAAAGCATCTTCCATTCGGTGGAAACGTGGTGGACGCTAAGGGCCTTTAGTGACGGATTTTGGGGGTCACTAAACGAATTCATTCTAATAGTTGTGGGGAAATCTATATATGTGGTTAAGACCATATTTTTTGGTTTAATTATATTACATGAGTTACTAATATATATGGATTCCCAGTTATATTGGTTGTAACATCATGTACCCCACTGAAATGAACTATTATTATACCTATGCCTAAGGACGAAGGATGGATGTTTGAACAATGAAAATACTCGTTTTATTTTACATAATTTTTTTATTATATTATATTGATTATTTTTATGATCTATGATTGATGGTAATTGAGTAAGTCTAATTCAATGTGGTGATTTGGGTTAGGTATTTCTTCGACCTTTCTATATACGAAATTTTATTGAGTCTTACTCTTGGCTATTTTCATTATTGTGGTCTTGGTGGCAATACATTCAGAGTGTGATGTTTGGGGAGATTATCTCAGTAGTTGGTATAAAAAATTTGTTATATATATGAGTAACACTAGTTTAAACAATAATATATCATGTTACATTCTTTCTGGAACATACATATTTTGATTTTAGTGGGGGTTAATATTTTATAAAAAATGGGTTTTGTTTATTTAAAGGTATGGATTGATATATTTAATTGAATGAATTTTGAATAATTTAGGTTGAGGTTATAGGAAGACCTCAATCAAAAGAACATATAATTTTCATTGAAAGAGCATAATTAGGGTGGAATATAGAAAAATATATTCGGAAACTATGGAATGAAAATATTTTGGTTTGAGGAGGATATTGTTGGCATCAAACAAGAATTATATATCATGGATGTGATGACCATCATAGAGTTAATAGTGGTATTAATCGATATATACTAGTATACTATAACACTAAAAAAGGTATCTTTGAGGAGAAAACTATTCAAAATTATGTTATTAGATAGAAGGTCAACTAATAACTATGTAGATTATTTCAACATGATGAAAAGTCATATTGGTTCTGGAAAGGTGAATTTTGTTGATAATTTTTTGTACATACTACTATTATCGTAATTATTTTAATCATGGGTTGAAATGGTGATTTTAGTGGGAAACTGAATTATAATAACAAAAATAATCTTCAATAATGTCTCAAATTTGATTATGAATAAATAACTCTAGTTGAGGGAGATTCAATCACCTTCTAGTGATTAATTGTAAATAAAATAATGAAATCACATCATCTAATAATTAGAAGGAGATAATAGAGAATTTGAAGGGATAATTGTATATTTACATCAACCTAAACTGGTATACTATGTGGGAACTATAGAAAAAAGATCACCTTAAGAAAGATTTTGATGAGCATAAAAAAAATATGGAAGAAATTTTTTTGGATGATTTAATTCCCTGAATCTAATTGTTGATAATAGTTCCAATATATTCTTGAGTGTTCTCACACATGTGGAGTCATGGATCATATATTTTGATGGTTTTTTCACCAAAACTAGAGTAAATAGATATATTCCCAGTTATGTATTTGTAATATCTGAAAGTAAAAATCTTTTGCCTGATGAAGCTCTTGAATTTGTTGGAATAGGAGATGAAAATATATGGATAAAGAATGAAAGTGTCTTAGATTAAGAAGTAGTTTGATATATTCATGGTCTCTAAAAGTATCTAATTTCATTTGGATAGTGGGATTATATAGGTAATAATATAATTGTTTAAAATGTAGTAATGAAAATAACCCGATGATCTCTTGGTATAACTAGATGTGTTATGGATTATAACACCCTGTGATTTTAAAAGAGGAACATCAGGTTCAATAGTGTGTGTGGAATGAAATACAAATAGTTTAATATAATATAACGCCTGACTAATTTTTAATATATTTTCTTTAAAAAAATCAATCTCTTCAATAACATGTGATGCACTCACCACCAGGTTTAAATGGACGGTGATACTCTATTACAATATTATTATTTAAACATAAAAATTATAAAATAGCTGTTAAGTTTGGTGCATCAATATAATTGTAATATAATTATTAAAATTATATGGATTACACATGTATAAAATAAATCCAATGGTTACCTATTGATTATAAATAAAATAAGAACTATTTTTTAAATCAAGAAATGTTTTCTAAAAAATATACTTCTCAAAAACAAATTTTACCTACAATTTGTACACATAATTTAAATTATTTTGTTTTTTTTATTTTTACATGAAAAAACCAAATTTTTTTAATCTACATGTAAAATATATTTTTGTTATATTTTTTCCAATTTTTTGAAATGATAAATTTTTTGATTAATAATTAATAAAAAGATTTAATATTGAAAATGACCTTTTAACTTAAAATGATTTCAGAATTAAATTATATTTTAAATTTGTTTTAAAGTAAAATTAGACAAAATTTTAATAATATTTTTTAAATTTATGTCATTGGAATTAATTTCATATTCAATTTTGAGGCTAAAAAATTCTATATATATGAGAATTTTCACTTATGAAAAGAGATCATTCATTGTGTATGCAGTTTAATATTAAATTCCATTCTTCCAAATATTTGATATGAAATTGGTAATATGGTTTCAATGTATAGAATAATAATAATTTATATTATCTAATAAGACCATCATAATTTTTAACCATACTAAATAGTAAAAAACAATTAAATTTAATTGCCGCATTTATGGTAATAATATGGTTACCTAGGGGTTAAACTGAACATATTAGGAATAGAATGACCAATAAACATATATAAAACACATTACATGTATATATTTCGTCCATTTAGCCACTAAGTTAAAATAATGGTCCATTTGGATCATTTTTTCAGGTAAAAAACATGGGCACACCTCTTTCTTTTCAAATATTAAAAGTGTTCCAGTAACATCACTTAAAAAGGCCACCCGTCTCATCTACAAATAATTCATTAAAAAACCTTCGAATAGAAAAATAAATACAAAAATCCCTTCATTAATTCCATACAAAAACCATTGTGTCTTTATTTTTATTTTTTAACCCACAAATGAAGGCTCTAGTTATACACCTAAAAGTGTTACCCAAAGAAGAGGTAAAATTCATAAACTTTCATATTTTTTTAATTTCTCATTCCACCTAATTAAAGAATTTTAAGAAATTATAATATAATAAAAATATATAATATATTTTGAGATAATATTATTTTAATTTCATAATGCATATCAATATCCATTTTCAATAAATGGGAAACGAAACTTCCAACCATGTGTACAACGAACCACCGCCTCCTGAATCGATGTATTTCTATTTTCATCACCACCTAAAAAGTCATGATATAATGAAGGATTTAACATACTTATATGACATTTATGACATTATTATAATAATTTACTTATAATATAATATATATCTTCATACAATCCATTCATTGGGGGATATAATATGGTCACTTGTGTGTACGATGGACTACCTTATTATAAAGAAATGTGGTTTTTTTCCCCATGTTTTACATCAAAAGTAGTAAAGATATGGTTAAATAATAATTATGGTATTTATAATCTTACCATACATTGAGAAATAAAATATCTTTTCTAACATCTTATATTCTAATCTATTGGAAAGGAATAACATCACTCATGTTCACATGTGGGATATCGCCACTCAAAGTGATGTGAAATGTTTTTCATTTTATTTTTACATGGGTAGAAATAAGGATACATTTGATTAATATAAATGATATATATAAAATAATAACTATTTTTTAAATGTAAATAAATATTTAATTTTCTTTCTTTTTATCCTTCATGAAAAATTGAGACAACTTTCATGCCTAAGTACAACCAACCATCTTTATAAACTGTATAATCCATTTTTTATCTATAACATTACCATATTACTCTAAATCCATATATAATTAATATATATATATATATATATATATATATTTTACATTTTGTAGATGATTTAACAATTATCAAATTAAAATTTTCAAAATTTCATAATAGAAATATACCTCTAAGACGAAACAATTAACTTTCAGAAAAGTTATTTTAACAATAAATCCATTAAAAATAAGTGGCCAAATACTATAATTGAATCATATATTGTATGAGATATATCAATTTGGTTATATAATAATATTATAATAAAAATACATTTATAATAGTGTAGGTTTATAAACATAAGAAGGAAGTCAAACTGGAGGTAAGGGTATCTCATCTCACCTTTACTTCTTGGAGACATATAAAATATTCACCAATTATTCCACATTGTTCTATATATACAACAAAACTTTTGATATATTAAATTATTAATATTTATCTTTTCATGGAATTTAATATTTCATTTTATTTTACTTATTTCATGGTTTTGTGATGCCAAAATTACCAAAATGGTAAGGGTTATTTAATAATCGAATCATTATTTGAGATTGTTAATTATTAACTCTCCCATGGTATAATTATTTTCAATTTCTATAAAAAACCATTATAATTACTTATACCATTTAAATTCCTGAAATCATCATGTAATATACATTTTTGACATTCACTAAGACCTATAATTTTTTAGACTTTTTAAGGAAATTCGATTTTTTTCTCTCTTTACTAAAAAATATATTTTCATCAAATTCAATGTTTTGGAAAAATGTTTCCCAAAAAGTTTTTAACCTTTTACAAATTATTTATTAGTTTAGTTTTTTATGAGTATAATTTTTACCTTTTAGTTTTATTTTCCATTGTTTCTTAATCACAAACACATCCATAAAACACAAATTTACTAACTTTTTATATCATTTGTGTTTTTTGTTTTAGTAGAAATCATATATTTATACATGAAATAAAAATTATAATAAATTAAATTGAATATAAATATTTATTTTTTAATATAATACATTATAATAACAATGTGTTTGTTTCATTAGAGCAATAATTATTATGATAAGAGGTTATACAATAGTTTTGTCTATCAGACCAACTAATGTCATAACCATTAGACTAACAAGAAATATGATTATTTGGAATGGTTATAGATAAGTTCATTAGATTTAAAATGATTTGTATATTCCATTAGACCAATTAATATTTATTATTATAGTAGTTATAATAATATATATTGGTGAAAGATATTTTATATCATTATAATGGTTCCAAACAAAATTAAATCAGTAAAAGAAGTACAATTTATTCATATTTATAAAGATCAAGATCCAAATCATTATATTTTTTCAAAGTGAAACATGTCTACTATTGTTTCAAAAAAATCCAAAAATATTACCTTTTAATATTTTGTTATAAATAGGAGGTCATTTGATGAGTTTTGATATGATGTATTTGCAGCTCTACACATCGGAAGATCTTTTTACATGAACATATCATTGAAAATCATTGTAATCATTTTTAGAGTTGTAATTCTGAAGAATCAATGTGAGGATTATAAATTCAAAGATTTTATTTATTTTGTTTTAACTATTTACAGTCATAATATTTCTCTAGGGATTATGAGGATAGTAATATCAGTGAATTTGATCCATTAGACAGAGAGCTTCTGGGGATAAGAAGACAGAGTTGAACCTATCCATAAAGTCATCAGATTCTAGGGGATTTGAAGATAGAAACATTCTGATTATCGTATAGATGTGTTTCTTAATAATGATATAGAAACAGTTAAATTAGGTTTTGAAGATATAGATATCATAAGTCATGATTTATGACCTCCATAACTCTTAATGTTAAATTTAAGTATTTCATTTTATAATGCTTGTAATTCATTCTTAAAATTTTAATATTTTTGTTAAATTCATTATACATGTTTAATTTTCTACTATGTACTGAAATTAGATTTTTATTGTATAATGTATTTATAATAAACCATTTTATCATCCTATCTTTGATACATATAGTTACATTGATAAATCATATAGTTTATGGATATAATTTTAACATTCAGATTTTCAGAAAAAATATTGGACTAATCTTATGACTAAACAAGTTTTATATCTTGTCGAAGTTTAAAATGTTAAACTATAATTCCCCCATTATTTTAGCCATAATATACTATTAGGATATAAAAATTTGTATTTCTGTATGTTATAATAATATACATGATGATTATTTACTTTTCCCATATATTTGAAGTGGTTAATTGTTTTGTCAACGTCATGATTATAAATTTCTTTTACACTAACATGTTAAGTTAAAAAAGAGTTGATTTACTTTATAATTTGGAATGTTTGAATGTTGGTAGTCATGAAAATATAAATCCTAATTGACCACATATTTTTTATGTGAATGATTTTGACTACTAAAGAGATATAATGAAGACTTTTTTTATCAATGCTATTATAGAAAACATTGTCATTCTAACTAGATATTATAAGATTCCATATTAGGAAGTAACTATTTTTACAAATCACAAAATGATAGAATATAAATTGAATTATTGATTAAATTTTACTATAATTTTATTATAAAAATATGTATCTATAGTAAAATTTCATTAATTGAATTAGTTAATTATATATAGAAAGATTTTAAGGTTACTCAATTTGGAACCTCTAAATTTCATAAAATTAGAAGACCTATGTTTAGGGAAGATTATAATGAATTTTATTTTTTACCTAATCTAAGATGAAACACTGATTAATGATTATTATTAATAGTTTATATTCTATTAGAGAGAATGATATAATAGATGGATTTTTAGTTAAAAAAATTGTTTATATTATTCCAAATGAATGGGAATCAAAGAGACTTACTTTAAATGGTAAAAGGTGGATTAAAAATATTACTATAGATGAAAATTTTGGAAATATTATATAATAAAAATTTAGACTAACAAAGAATAAAAAATGATGAAAAATAAAAATGGAGTTTTTTATTTCTCAACATCATATAATGTTCTAATGAAAGCCCAATTCGATCCAAAATTTGTGAAATATTCAAAGAAGAAGAATGTTGTTTTTTGAATTACAAACTAGTTCATCTGAATACAGTGTAAATAAAATGGATAATCTTATTAGAAGAATGAGTATGAATTTTGGCATGAAATAATTTTAATAAATATATTAAAATATTCTTAAGGATGTGGGTTTTAAGAAATACTCTATAGATGTTATATGTTAAGGATGTATAAAGGTAGGATATATCAATACATATTTTTCTAAGAATAAAAAAAGGATAGGAAATAAAGGATTTCAAATTGGAATTCAATGAATTTATATAAACATAAGGGAAATAAGAGTTTGAAATATTCAGACACATGGAGTGGATGTGGTGGAGATATTTTGATTGACAATTCTTTGGATGATGGATGTTTTGGAAAGAAAATTAATTTTTTTTTTATTTTTAGCGATTGAAAAGTTGATTTTTTTATGGATAAGGTAACTACAACAGAATATCATACCAATATTACCTTAAATGTTAACTACCATGATAACAATGAACAGAAAAATGCTACATATTCTCATGAATAATTTTCTTCAACAGAAGAGGATAATAAATTACTACTTTATAAAAAATTATCTAGGTTTGAATGATTACATGAAAATGAAAAAATTAAGGTTTCTACAAAACATGAAAATTATAAATAAAAATTTGCTGAGAAAAATCCAAGGATAACTATTTTAAATTATGAAATATATACTCATTATACTGATTTTTCTAAATCTATTTTAAAAAAATATCAGTTCCAAAATATTTTGAGAAAACCATTTCCATGAAAACTATTTTGCAATGTGATATTGAAAAATATAATTTTCAGAATATTTCTAGTGAGAAAAAACATAGTTATAAAATTGAAATATAAAATTTCTCATTTGAAGAAATAGTTGTCTATGTTTTTATCTAGAAAGAAAAACCTTGATTGAATTTATGATCAAATCAGTCATTATAAATCTATTTTTTAGAAAGGGTTTTATTAATAAAATCCCAGTTTTTAGTAATAATTTCTTTCTTCTAAGGTGTGTTCCATTTTTCATGAAAATTATAAGTGGTGGACATTGGAAGAAAAATAATTCTATAATTAAATTTTAGTCCTTAGGTTTTTATGAAGAATATTTTTTATAACATATGTCATTTTTTCAAAATAATTTTTCTGAAAAAATATGGATGTTAAATATTTCACTTTTTAATAATTCTGATCCCATTAAGTATTGCGTTCTAAAACCCCACTTTTTTTCAGGAAAATAATTAATATTCCAGCACCAAGAATATTTAGTGTATGGATAATGGTTTTTAAAAAAAATAATAGAATAAATTATTTATTTAATAAGATCATAAAGATGAAAGGTGGAAAGATTACATTTATGGACAATGTTAAATGAGAAATTATCTCTAAAGGTAACATTTAACTTCTCTGAAAATATTTAATTTAAAATTTTTTATGAATTTTGGGGCCTTAGATAAACCTTATTACAATAATTTAATTACGAGATGATAGTTATCTTCTGAACTTATAGAATGATAAATGAATTGTTCATAATTATAAAGGTGAATTTATTCTTTCTGCCAATCTACATGAGAATATTTTCACATTGAACATAGAATACCTTAGGAGTGAAGACCTACATTTTCTTAGTACATTGTGAGATCGATATTGGTTATAGAATATAATATTAAGAAATTATAAATTTATAATATTTTCTATGTTTTATCATAATTAACTTGATAAGAATCTACTAGAACATAGGTTTTATTATTATGTCGTCTTCAATCCTTTTCAATATTGTAAGAATCATAAACCCAAAATTAAGTGTATTACTGAATTCTTACCTTATTATTTTTGATTGTTAGTTCACATGGATTTATTTGTTCATAAAAAAACTAAAATTTTTCATTTTAATTATTATGAATATGATTTATTTAAGGATTCCACTAGATGTACTTGGTTCATTTATCTAGAATTGTAATTTGAGTCCTTTACTTATTTTAAAACATTTTTAAAAATGTTATAAATCATGAAAACATATCCTTAATAACTATTCATAGTAATCATGATAGATAAATTATAAAATAAAAATTTGAAACTTTTTGAAGTAAAAAAGGTATTATACATAATGTTTCTAGACCTAAAATATCATAGTAAAATGTTGTATTTGAATGATAAAATATTGTTCTTTAAAATATTTACTATACCATATTGAGTGAATTCTCAATTGATAAACATTTTTGGGATGAATTAGTTAGTGCTAACATCTATACAATAAACCTATTATTACATAAACCATTTATTAATATAACTCTTTATGACTTGTGGACTATAAGAAAATTAAAACATTATTACTTTAATGTTTTTTGATTAAATTTATTATATTTGAATACTAAAGATAAAACACATAAATTTTCACTAATATATGATGAAGAAATATTTTTGGATAATAAAAAACAATTAATTATCATAGAGTCTTTAATGAAAACACATAAACTATTGATGAAATAATATATGTTAAATTTTAGGAAAAATATTCGTTTTTTCAAAAAACCTCAACCATCATCATTGAATGTTTTTTCTATAATTTATTATTTACCAATATTAGGAAGTTGTTCTTATTATAAAATACTTAATAATTTATTTCTAATTTATACATGAAAAATATTTTAAAACTATTACACATGAATAATGTTTTACCAATCCATGAATTCAGTTGTTTCTGAGGAATCATCCTACTAATAATATCATTGGTGATAAAGATCAACATGTTAGGACTAGTAGTTCATTAAGAAATGAAATAACAAATCTATCAATTGTACCTCAATATAAAAGTAAGACTTTGGATGGGTCTTTAGGTGATTAGTATTGGATAGAAGATATGAAAGGTTAACTAAATGAATTTTAAAATATCATTTTTTGGAATTCAGTTGAATGTCCTAATATAATTTTATAATTAGAGTAAAATAGAATTTTAAAAATTAGTGTCATGAAAATGGAATAATAGTTAAAAATAAAGCTAAAATTATTTCTATGTGTCATAATCAACAAGAGGGAATAAAATCAGAATAATAATATGATCTAACAACGAATGATTAATTTATTCATATACTTCTACCTTAAGAACCATTGATTAATTTAAAAAAATTGAAAATGCATTTGAAGTATGATTTTTAATGGATTTGTATTGGTGGAATTTATAATGGAAAACAACTGAGTTTTTAATATATAAATATCAATAATTTTTTAAAACATACAAGAAAACTAAATGGAGAAAAATGAGCCCCTATTATCTTAAATGATCGGTTAACTATATTTTTTATACAGAAAATTTTTTATGGGAGTTGAGGATCAAAGAAATTTTAGAAAATAAGTTAATAAAAATTTTATGATTATACAAATATATATTGACAAAATTATATTTGGTTTCACTCAAAAGTATTTAACATATTTTTTTACTAATCATGGGAATTATGAGGTTGAAATGAGTATGATGGGTGAGTTAATATACATTCTGGTTTTCATATTTCACAAAAACGAGAATGAATTTTTATATATAAAAATAAAAATAAAATATATTATCTTAATAAATTTGGTTATAAAAACACTAAATGTATTAGTAATCATATTGAATCCTCAAATACATTAGATATTGATGATTCTGGGAAACTAGTTGGTCAAAAGACTTTTAGAGGCATGATTGGATGATTTCTTTACTATGAAATCCAGTTATCCAGATTTAATGTTTTACGTATTATTATATGAAAGATAAAAATATAATTTAAAAGAGCATCATATTAATGATGTTAAAATAATTTTAATTTTCATAAGAGAATTATAAATTTAATCTTATTATAGTCTTCTATATACTTTTTTTGGTTAAAAAGATTTTTAGGTTGTTGAATTTGGTATATGTATAATGGATTGGAAAAGTACATCTAGAAATTTCCATTTTTTATGAGGATATTTTGTTTATTTTTCTTATTATAAAAAATAGTCAGTAGAACTCTGTAGTATTGTAACCGAAACAGTGGCTTCTTGACTTTTTTGTGCTCAAATGTTGTGGATGAAACACACACTCAGTAACTCTGGAATGAGTTTTAATGAAACTAAAATATTGAGTGAATACAGAAGTTCTATTATCTTAACTAAAAACCCAAAACATTAATAATTTCATAAAAACATAGATATAAGACACCATTTCGTTTTTGATCACATACAAAGTCGAGATATAATTTTACAATACATAGAAAAACAAGAACAACTTGCTGATATTTTTACTAAACTCTATAGTTTATGTAGATATGAATATGTTAAATAGATTCTAAGAATTATCATTATCAATTTATTATTTATATAAAATTCATTTTAAAAATATCCTTATAGTAAAAAACTCTTTTTAAAGGGTGGGGGGTTCTTATTTTTTATCATCATCTAAAACTTTTATTTTTCTTAATCATTTATTTTTATAAATTATTTTTTATTATAAAAAATGTTATCCATAATATTTTAGTTTTATATTTTTATTCAGTGTTAGAAATAATTATAATATTTTTTAGAATATTTATTTTTATAAACTTATTGTTTTCAATGTTTTAAAAAAATATTCTGGAGTAAATTTTTTTTTTGACAAAAGATCATTAAATAATATTCCGGACAACATATTGGTTATGACATTATTTATATTAAATTTATATTAAAAAGGGAATGAATAGTTTATTCATACTAGGAAAATATATCTACACTTAAAGGTACTCCCCAAATATTTTAGTTAATGTACTTATTCATTTATTTAGTTTATAAATGTTGCTGTACATATTGATTTAAATTATACAATTCACAATTTTTTTTGTAATTTCTAAATGTTAGTATACTCATATAATTATATAGTCCGGTCATAAGTTTTCATAAAAAAACATTTAGAGTTGAAAATTATTTCTAAATCAGTCGTGGATTAATTCTCAATCATTGGATCAGAAAAGTGTCTTCAATATCAGCTATTGTATTTTTTGAGAATTTAGACTGCCACCCTCAATCTTAAATATATGAGTGGGGTATCCATGTTTGACATCAATTTTCATGATTTTGTTCCTGAATATTACCACTAGATTTATTTCTTAGTTTAATGTTTTCCAATCACCAGATTAAAATCCTTAGTCTGAGCTCATTCTTCAGATTCATTCATATGGAAACTACATAGGATTTTGAAAAATGAGATGTGGTAATAAAATTATTGATTTAATGATAATTGTATGATAATTATGATTCTATTTTTAAAAAAGTAATTATTTTTCATGGTTAGGATGTAATTTCAATCGAAATAGAGGATTTTGATAAAAATCATCTTAAAATTTAATAGAGTTTTCTCCTACAATAGACTTCCATTCAGAATATGATAAAGAAGATGTATATTTTATATTTTTGGATAAAGTAAAAAACATTCATATAAAAACGTTTCTGAGTTTTTTGATGTACCCTTATAAGGGGAATTGTATCTCCCTTCTCAAAATATCTCATATAATCTTGGAAATTTATTAAAGAAAAATGATAAATAATCGATATTTACATATTTGAAAAAATTACAAAAGCATTAAAATCGGTATCCAGATGGAAGGGTGGTAACCATATAGATATAGGGTTGTGTGATACCAATAAAGGGAGATAGGGATACACCTAACATAATTAATATATTTTTCTTATACTTGTTTATTAATATCATACAGAAACACTTGATCGAATTTATATTCCTCTTAGTTGAATCAATTGACAATGTGCCATTGAGATATAAAATTATGATGTTTCCAAGATTCCTAAAAAATAATAGTAAATTGAATGGATATTTTTCATATCAATAATAAAATGTATCAAATTAGAGAAAATATTTCTCTTATTGGTGAAGATAACATAGATCACATAAATATTTATTTCAATTATAAATTAATGATGTTTGTGGATGAAATGTGTAGAGAAGAATCTGAAACCGACCCTATGAATAAAATATATGTTCATAAATAAAGTAGAAAATATAACTCTTCATCCCAAAAAACTAAAAAGAAATAGATTGTGATGTTTGAGGATGAATTGAAGATGTTAATGCATCATAATGAATAGAAAAAACTAGGTAATACTTTTTCCGGCTTAGATAAGGATGAGGTATTGGATCTAAAAATGGAAAGTTTTGATGAATGAATAGATTAAAGGAAACAACGAAAAAAATTAAAAAATTAGTAGGGGATAAAATGATAGATATTATAATAATGTTATTTAATTAGGAATCTATATATCAACCAATTACAGTCTCCCCCATATTAGTTGTACAACCATCTCCATAGTCTGGATCCATTCATTATACTGAAAAAACTTTTACATATTTAAATTTAGAGTTTATAGAATCTAAAATAGTCCCATAAGTTCTCTAAATAGTTCATGAAAATAAAAAATTAAAATAAATTTTTTAAGAAGTTTATGTTAGATGTAAGTTAACTATTCAGCACTGAAATCAATAGATAATTCACATAAGAAGATTAATCCAAAATCAGATAATATTATTATTAATGGTGTAATAATAACATAAATACATATAGAAAATGAAATATAAGAATATTATTAACAAGTATTAGAATACGAAAAACTAAATTGAAGAATAAACAAGGGAAAAACAAGTTATCCATAATCAAATGCAACTTCAACTCTATTATCGTCCTAGTCTGATAAGAATTAGAAATTAGATGTTTTAGAAAATGTTTATTCATAATCAATAGGAGAATAATATGATCAATATTCACATATAAAAGTATTAAATATTGTTGAATTAGATAAAAAATAGAGATTGTGAAATTATTATTTGATGTTAGAATGGAAAATAATGAAAAGTCAGATATCAGACCCTCTATACATCATATTTGAAATTTTCTATTGAGGTCTATTGAATCATCATAAATAAAAGCTCATACATTTTTTATTATATTTTTTATATTTTAAAACAAACTTCTAATTTATTACCATATATTCACAACATATATGTGACATGTAAAAAAATTGAAAACTCATTAATGAAAAAAACATAACCATGAAATATTTTGAAAAAGTTAGTGATCCCGAAATAGGATGAAATAAAATCATAGAAAAGAAGGAATAAAAAACTTATGAAATGATTAAATTAGATAGTGATATGGTCAGGGCACACTGATTGTGATTTTAAGGTTCATGATGGCCAATTATTTCAAGTCAAAAAATATTAAATTGAGTATTTCAAATAATTTGAAATGTTTTCACATCATGAATCAGAAAGAATATAGCTTGTTGAAAAATTTATAGAAACAACTGATAATCATAATTAGGAAACCAACCTTTTGAAAGAAAAAGTTCATAATATAGAAGAATAAAAAAACATTCTCTAATCATTCAAATATGATATTCTCATATTAAAGGAATAAAATAAAAAGATTAGTAAAATGATTGATTTTTTGTATGTAGAGAATCATAGACTATTAGTATGGAGTAAATGGTAATAAAACCAGAATCATCAGTTTTTGAAGACTATAAGGAACATGAATATTTCCATATGTTGATGAAAATTATAAAGTATTTATATAAGAATAAAAATATTTCTTTATAACTAATATCTTTAAGTAATTATAACTTTTGAATGAAGTTATGTTTTAATGAATTTATTATCTATATATTAATGTTTTAATGTCTTCCATTTTTGGATTAGTGTTCTTCCATTTATATCTTGGATTAATAATTAATTAAAAGACAATTATTTTATATAATTTTATTTCTAAAATCTCATGAGATTATAAAATTTTTAAATTCCTTTTTTTATGTCACAAAGGGGGGAATTTTTTCTTATAAGGGGAATGAATAATCATAGGTTGGAAAATCATTTGTGATAATTTTTTTAATGGGGATTTCTCATGTAAGGGTGTCAAATTTCTAAGGAATATATTTTATTACATGTGAGATTATATAAAAACAATACATTATAATTTATCAATAATGATAAATGATAAAAATTTAATAAATTTTGGAATGTTATGCTGAGTAAATGAAAAAACCTGTGAATAATATCATTTATGTGCAAAAAAGGGGTATAATTATTAACAATTTAATATATTTTTTCATTTTACATTTTGTGATATATTTGTTCCAAAAAAGGAGAGATTGTTATGTCAAAATTTTTATATTGTACATTTCTTTTCCATAGTTTTGGAAATTGCACACACTTTTTACTAAATATATTTTAAAAAAATTATATACCCTAATAATTTTAGTATGATTTTGTAGAAAAATTTTTTTTATTCTGAACATAGACATGGTTATAAATTAAAATTAGTATAAAATTTTATAATTCAATCTGATCCATCAGACTAAAAATACATCCAATACCTCAACCCAACTATTGTTTTCACCAGTAGATAGACAAGTGTTTTTCTATCAGAAAAACTATAGTCTTTAACATCAGACTAATAATAGTTTTGATTAATTCGACTGACCATAGTTTTTTATTAGATATAAAAACATTATTATATTTTATTTGACTGAAAAATGTTTATAATATGAGTAGTTAAAACTATATATATTGGGAGAAAATATTTTATAGCATTATAATGGTGTTAAAAAATAATGTCAGACAACGAATTATAGTACATTCTTAGCTATGTAGATCAAAATATAGATCATTATGAGATTTCCAAGTGAATGTTATCTGATGTTGTTTCAACCAACTCATAAATAATACCATTTTTTATTTTCCTATATATATGAGTTCATTTGAAGTGTTCAGAGCTTATGAATTTGAAACTCTACAAGTCTGAAGATCTCTTTATGAAAAAATATTCATTCTATGTTTTTTAAACATTTATACTCTTGTATTTCAATAGAATAAATTCGAGGAATTTAAATTCAATATATAAATTTTAATTTTTTATTCAATGAGTATGATCATAGTATTGATCTATGGATTCCAGTGATAGGATGATGGGTGAGTCCCACCTATCAAATTGATGGCTTCTATGGTTTGGAAGAATGAGCTTAACCGATCTAGAGATTGGAATGATTCTAGGGGATTGGAAGACAATGAATTTATAATCATCATATCAAGGGGATTTATAGTAAGGGAAGACACACCTTTACAGTATGACTTACAACTATGGATATCCTATGTATGGATTTTGGGCATCCTTGACTCTTAAGGTTAAATAGTAGTATTACATTTTCTAAATCTTTTATGTCAATATTACTATTATCTAATTATGATTTACTTTTTTGCAAAATTTTACTTTTCCACAATTGATTTACATTAGAATGTATGTTTGTAATTATCTTTATAAAAAAAATTTATCGGTATTCAATGATATTTTTAATAAGATTGATATATCATATATTTTATAGTTATGATTTTTACAGTATGAACATAAAAAAGAATCTATGTTCAATATTTATGAATTTATAGGTTTTTTATTTTTTCTAAGTTTAAAACATTAAAATTAAATTCACCCATTCATCTAGAAATAATTTTCCCTTTTGATCCAATTTTTTTTACTCATTTAAGTATTTTTAAATATTTTTTTGAAATGAATATTTTGGTTTTTTCGAAAAAAGGCCCATTGGTGTTTTACCAAAAATGTGAAATGAACAATTTTAAATAGTGTGGAATGAATTAAAATTCATTTTTTCAAGGCCACTTAATGTTGTGAAATATTTCATTATATGTTTCATTGGTTATTTAAAAATAAAATGATATTAAAAATATTTTTTTGAAATTTTATGTGTTTAAAAAAATTCTATTTTCATTATGAAAATTTCATTTTCATAAAACACTGTTTTCAATGACATTATTATGGTATGTATATTTATCAATTATATTATTTTTTTATACTCTTGATAATATGGTGATATGTTGTATTGATATCATCATTTTTCTTTCTTTGGATGATTATTGATCATCTTGACTGAGTATGTTTAATATTATTACCATTAACTATATTTCTATGGATGGTTTATGATTATATATTTTTTTATTAGGGTAATTATTAAAATTTCATATGTTATATTCTTAATATGAATGTTTATGTTAATTATGGTTCACCCATTTCATATGATTAATGCATTAGAATTAGATGGTGTTGGGTGGGGCCCGTTCATAGATAGTCCCTCAATGTGTTGATGAGCCTCATGAGATAAATTAGTTGGAAAAATTAGAAATCATTCTGCCAAAAGATTTATGTTTTCTTGTGAATGGTCTTTATAGTATATTTCATATGTTTGCGAAGATGAATTACCAAATTTTGAGATTACTTATTAATGTCTATGATATTTTTGAATTTTTTAAATATCCATGGATATGTTTCATTTTTTATGAATATTTGTATCGATTTATTTTATCATGATTTATTTCTACTATATTATTATTAGTTTAATGATTAACTGTAATATGTATTAGTTATTATTAATTCCATGTTGATTATTCTTATATATTGACTATATATGCCATTCTATTTATACCCTTACTAAGAAGTTGATCTCACCCCTTTTTATCTTTTATATTCCAAAGTATACCAAGAAGTGTTTGGGGATTGATATAAATAAAAAATTTATGATGAATCCTATAATTCTAAAAAAACACACTTTTTAATTTTTTATTTTCATTTGTAATATTAATTTGAAGTATGTAGCATGTTTTCCATGACTAATAAACTATTTAGTCTTTTAGGATGTGATTCCTTGTATCTTATTCCAATGCAATAATGAATCCTATAACAATGGGATATTAAGGTCGGGGTCTTTTTAAGTGCGGAAGAATTTATCTAAAATTAAGAGTAGGGGTGGAATCAATTTCATGATTTTCTACCACTCAATGTTAATATTTGTTGTGATATTGACTTGGGAACTTCAGTTGAAAAATATTAATGTTTAATCAAAAAAATTGAAATTGAGTCTAGAACATTCATATTATATAACTTCATGGATTCACAAACATTTAAAAAAAATGAAAAGTGGGTTTTAACTTGATAATATGAAAAAAAAATATTGGCCTTGTATAAATGGATGTATAGTAGCCTACCCTGGTCAACTCTCATGTATAATCATTCTTTTTTTCTTCTATTTCTCATAAAATAATATAAGGTAAATTTGGGGGTATACTTACTAAAAGATATTCAATGTGGTTGGAGTCATTTTTTAGTGGAATGATTTTGTTTAAAGAGAAACTAGAATTATGTTAAAGATTCTGACATCCAACAATGTTGGTGAGTTTATAGGGAAACAATTCTTATATTTCAATAAGCACATGGGTATCATGCATGAAAAGATAATAATAATTAATCTTGAACAAAATGGTATTTCTAAAATGAGGAATCATATATTTATGGAATGTTAATAGATTATGAGTTTACTTACAAGATCAAAAAAGGATATTTGGGTAGAGGTGGTGAACACCACAACAAACCTAATTAAAACGAGTACCCATGCACCAATGAGATAAGAGTTTCTAGAAATGATATAGGTAGGTAAAGCATTAGAAACAGATCACCTTAAGGTATTTATAATATTTCCCTATGAGCATACTAATGAAAAGGTCATATATAATATTTTAAAACAATCATAAATGTTTCTTAATAGGATATTGAGATGAATATTTTATGTACCTACATTGTTGTGGTGATAATAAGAATGTTATTAAAATTAAGAGTGTTTTATTTCATTATATTTTTTTATAAAATTTAAAATATATATAGGAAAAAGAAGTTAATGTTAATTAATCGACATCAATATATGATTATTTGAATAGTTGTACCAAATATTCTCAAATTTTAGAGTATTCTAATTGAACTAGGTCTATTAGAGGATTGAAAATCTCAAAGTAATTGTTTATAGGATAGAATTTGGTGTTTGAGAATATTATTAGTGGAAGATAAAACATAAATCACGCTAACCAGTATTAGAGAGTTCTAGAGGATGAAATTTCATAGGTTTTAGTTTAAGAGAATAAAAAACATAGAATTAATTACCAAGGTTTATAAGGGATAAATGATCAGTATATAAAAAGGGAGTTATCTTGATATTTTTACTTTTAACAAATTTAGTATAACTAAATATATTATAATATTTATCTAACCTCAAGGCTTCTAAAATATGGGAGATGGCTATGTGAGATGAGTTGGATTCATTCCAAGACTAAATATATTGACATGAGATATAATTAAATTTGAAAATCTCTTGAAGTTGAAGAGTTGGGGTTGTAAAATATTATTGGAAAAAAATAAATATTATATTTTATATATTAGTCTTGTCCATGAAATGATTTGGAAACACTACACCTTAGTGGGATTTGGGTGGGTAGAAGTTGGTGGAAATAACTACATATATAAAGAAATATCTTAAGAAGTTCATATCTATCAATGTGTTTGAGGATGATCAGGAATATTTAATGTTTTTCATGTGATTTATTATCAGAATTAAGAAGTCTCTTCAAGGATCGGGATTTAGTTCACCTGTTGTCTTGGATTCGTTCCATCAGATGTAGGCAGTGGAACCAGATCCTTTAACTAGTTATAAATAATGTAGGTTGAAGTTCCTAAAAAAGTATCAATTCAATATGATATGAATCCCGAACTGTGGTTAGTTATCCAACAGATCATAATGAACACTATCTACTATGTTTATCTTGTCTCAATGTGTATTCCTATAAGATATCAATGGTTATAATTTAAAATAGATAGAGGATCATGAATGTAGGTTGTTGGTGAAACATGGTAATTTCTAAATCCCGTTTTATATATAAATGAGGTCGTACCACCTACTAATTTTTAATGTTTTTTCTAAAAATGAGTTATCAACATGGGTGATAATTAATCAATTTTTAATCATTTTACTTCAATATAAATACACTTTACAATTCTCTCCCATGTATTTTGGATGAAAATATGAACCATGTAAATAAAAATGTTTTTTTTACTCTATAAAATTTCATTTTTTTTATTTGTATTATTTTCATAATATTTTTCCAATGTATATTCATATTTTCATTTATATTGTGTAAATATTATTATTATAATGTTATCTATGTTAGAGAAGTTTTAAATGTATACTGTGTTTGGATTTTTGATGTTTAATATCTGATGGATGCAAGATTATGCTTTTGGTTGTTGAAAAAATGTGAAATTGAAACTTTCTCATATAAGGTTTTTTTCATCCTCTCCATAAAATCTCTATAATGAGAGTTATACTATATTTATAAATAATAACTTAAGGACACAATATTTTGACCAAGTCTTTGAAGTCTATTTCTAATATTTATAGTGGAAGAATATATATATATATATATAATCATGTAAATTTAATGAGTGTCACTAAAGAGGGTGTATGACATCCTGATATGGGATGGTCATGAATATCATTGTTAAAGATGATAATTTTTATTGGTGTTTTATTTTTTAACACATTTTTTATTAATTATGCACATAGTTTAAAGTTGTACATAGGGTTAACTCACAGCTTGGGATGACCATAATAAGTATTATTAATAACCATTATATGTTTACAAATGAATTTATCACTCCTATTTCAACGATGATTAAGATATGTAAATGAGTAATGTTCATAGAGTATACATATGGATAGTGGAAGTAGATTTAGGTTGATTGTAGTCTTCATTATGACGACCACATTCTGGTCATCCATACATTGGCTTATAACTATTCAGGATGCGTTAGTTTTTCTTAGTGATTAATTTTGTTGTATTAATTTGTAATATGAAGATATTATTATATTATAATGGAATATATTTCAAGAATAATTATTTATTTATATTATGGTGGATTTTGTTTCATTATAGTTTTATGGGTTATATTTAGATGTAATGCCTTTAATCTATTGAGTAGATACCTCAATATCGATCATTAGCATCTATGTTTTTAGAACTAAGTTTAGTGATTTCACATAAAAGTACATTATAACATGATATATTATTATCAAAGTGTTATGGTATATTTTTTAGATAGTTATATTTAAGTATTGTATTATGCTACTTTGAATAAATTTTACCAATTGCAGCTCATAATGTCATAATAGAGGACTTTATAGAGGATGTAAGTTACTAATGTATTATTTATAATGAAAATTTTTATTTATTTATAATTGAATCCATATTATAATGATAGGTCATGAAAGAAGGGTCCATGTATATTGTAGGATTAAGTTATAATTTTTTTATTTTATGTTTGATTTGATTGAATTTGTATATTTTATATGTGAACCAGATTGACGAAAGACCTACTAATATTTACATTATATTCTGTAAGAATTAGATTAGGATCTGATAATATAAAAAATATAAAAAATGTTATAATATTGAGATTTTTCATTATAAATCATTGCTTTCATTGATGAGCTGAGACAAAGATAAAAAATGGCATATTGATACATAGTTTGAGATAATGATTAATAGAGAACCTGAGCTGACTTAGATAGTAGTATTTCTACATTGTGGTGCTCGTTTCATGTGTAATGATAGAGAAATTAATAAATGTTTTATAAATTTATTTCATATTTATGATATGTATTTCTTATAGATTTGAATTATTTAAAAATTAATACTAAACAATTTCATGGACTTATACATGATGTCAAGAGTTCAAATAATAATTTTACATCGATTAGTACGCCTCTAAGGTTGGTTAATTTTTATTGATATATAATTTTTTATTATCAATAAGGGAACATGAATATTAGTGGGATTTTACTAATTACACAAGTGATAGTTTGATGATAGTTGTTACATCCCTACCTAAGGTCCACATAAACCATTCCTCGAGCTAGTGTATAACAAGGTCTCAAGCATGCTTCCTCATATGGAAGAGGCTAGCGACTATCAATGTGGGTGTAATGGTGTTATGGTTGGTATACTATAACCTCATGTTTGTGTGTCCCAATGGTCAAAATCATAAATATACCATAATATAAGAATATAAAAATTGAGGTATTAGACATAAAATGGATGAATAAAATTTGAACAATTGGATAATGATAAAAAAACAACAAGGAAATGTCATATACATGGATACATGTCATGATGATATAAAAAAAATAATCATGGGACAAACATATATATAAAAACTGAAAAAAGAAAAAAATACTCCAATATAATCTCAAGAAAATGATCATTCCTATACTCTTATGATCCATCAATAATTAATGAATATTGACAACCTATAGCAAGGCCCTTGACTATATGCAAACCTACAGTCATATAGTCTTCCTACATTCTAAAGGAATCACTAGTAGAGAGTGATATATAAATCTCGGTAGGCCACCACTAACGGTTTCCAGAAATAATCCTTACAGTGCTTCTAAAAGAACACTGTACAGGTAATAGAAATTATTAACAAATATAAATAAATAAACAACAACCTATATAGGTTCTTAAAGGAAACTTAGAGACTGTACTAACTTTGGTTTATAGGTGAAATGAAATTCTAATGTATATATATATAGTAATAAGATATATAGTATAGTAAAATATTTTATCCATTTATATTAATCAAGTATGAGAAGAAGTATGTTGCCAGAAACTTGGAATACTAGACGTTGGAAGATCAGGGTGTAACTCAAACATCCATGACATGTCTAATGAGCCTATAAGATCACGAAATAGGGTACATTACCTAAATCTCATTATGTGTGTGAGACTTTATGATCCTTACATGAGGTGGTGATTTTTCCCTCATGTCAACACTCAATGAATGGGATGTGGCACATCTTTCCCACCATACAACTTATACCAATGGTGTGAGACATATTTATTAACACTCGATCAAAGGAAGCCTGATACTGTCATGAAAAATTAATCCCGCATACAACATAACACATCCCATAAAATGGAGTGATAAAATTTATATTGTTATTAATGAAACAATTACTCTAATGTGTCTTTTTTATCAAGCCCATATGTATAAATATTGCATAACAATTCAATTAATCATTTTATAAGTTATGAATCATTAGGCATGGAATTCACTCCCTTTATAATTGATTCCATTTAATTCAATTTGATCATTAATGGAATATAAAGAATGATGTATATTTAATTTTATATATTTAAATCCATTTAATTTTCTATACATGAATGTTTATTTTATAATGCTCAATGAGGAACATAAGAGGTGTCCTTGGATGTTAGGAAACTAACTATGAGAAAATTCTAAATTATAGTTGAGAAAATAACTTGTGAGGTTCCCTAGGTCCTAATAATCATTATAAAATGGTGTAAATTCCTCTTGAAATCTACAATAAAATATAAATAGACATTATGGGCACTGGAAAAAATTGACCAATAGGTTCAATTCCATTTATCACACCCAAGCGGTGTCCATATATTGGGTATACATCTATGAACTTCCAAACAATGATAAAAATGAATGCATAAAGCCAATGTGATAAATTTTATATGAAAAACTCAATAAAAAGGGATTCTTAGAAAATATTTTATACAGTACAATGCTGTTTCTATGAGGCGTAAAAACTCATGTGGAAAATAATGATACCACCAAACTAAAGGATGTAGATGACTCCACTATCATTATCATTCTTAAATTCTATGTTGGTTTGGATAATTCGATGAAATTATCCAACACTATTGGAAAAGTGATTTAACATAAATAGTTCTATAGATTCTAGGATAAACTTTTTTAAGAAGGGAGAGGACTCGATAAGTCACTTTAAGCTATCCAATTTCTTTGACGGTTATTGATTCAAACCCTGGACGCATGATTTATCTAAAAGAATAGATCGATGAAAAAGATGGTTCATAGGTGGAGAAAAAAATTCATTAGATTGGATGGGGGGAAAAGAAATATGGTTATTATATTAGAGTAGATAAAATGTCTATTTCACTTCAAAAACAAGGGTGCACGATTCAGACACATGGTTGAAAAAACCATGAGCCACCCGTTCATAATTCAACACATCAATGGTTCACCCCACTAGGTTAGGCACATAGTTTATCTAAAATTGTGAATACACAAAAACACCATTCTAAAAAAACATATATTGGTACATATAGTCATTCGAATGGAGTCGTACAATTTTAGATAAAATGTTCATATCTTATTAAACGTATCTTTTTCCCCCACATAGTTAGCGGAAACTATAAGGCATGGTGTACACTATGTCATCTAACAATACAACCGAGTTGTTTATCATATTTTATGGAACCCAGGGATCCAAAAAAAACATAAAAACTCATGTGACCTCTTTTAGGATATAATGGAAATTTACTGATATTAAACCAGGGGTTTAAATTGAAAACCAAATGATTCATCCCTTTTTTAAAATAATAGTCATTACGACTTCTTCTCATAAAGATTAATCAACCCTATGTTTTCCTTTTGAGGGTAATGAGGTGTCATTAGAGAATAAATATGTCCATTGAGCTTGTATATCAGCTTCCCCTTCCAAGGTCTCATATAATTCTTAGTTGTGCTACTATAATACCTCTAACATAACAACAGATCAACCTTAGAGATTCTTCAATCTCAGAACAATAATATGAACTGGAAACTAATTGAAGGAAGAATCTACATTTATTTCAACCTCATTAGACTAAATGAAACTTAATGGTCCAAGATAATATTGGAAAAGTTGTGATATATTTAAAACATCATTAATAGTCCAATATCTATATGAAAGTGGTATCTGGTATGCCACTGCGTTGATTCACTTCACAATTTCAAAGGGTAGAACAAACCTCGACCAGAGATTTCCCTTACTATAAATACATCTATGGCCCAACCTAGGTGATAATTTCAAGAAATACTTATATAGAAACTCAAAATTGAAAGGTCATCATCATCTATTTGAATATGACTGCTATCTAGTTTGATATGTCATCATGAAATTTCAGATAAACTGGACCAACTATGTAGTCTCTAACATGAGACATTGTACAAGAATATCTTCCACCCCTAAAACTAGCCAATACAATGGTGAATGGAAAGGACTACCATATACGGATTCATAATAATCCATCTCCATGGTATCCTAAAATATATTATTATAAGAGAAATAATTAATGGAAGTTCATTTTAAAACAGAATCCCAAAAGCCAAGGACACATTCATGGAGAATGTCCTATAAAACCTGAATCATATGCTTCATCTTTTCATCAGTTAGTGGGAGATAGATCGTTCTCGAATCATGTGTGTACCTAAGGACTTATATAAACCCTACCAGAACCATGGAATAATATGTGGGTATCTACTGAATATGACAGATATAGGATCTCCATGAAAACATACAACCAAACAGATATATTTCTTTCTTATCTTGTCTGTTGAGAATGTCTCCCTCATAGGTAAGAAGTGCGTGAACTTCTTCAAATTATTAATGAAAACCCAAACCGCATCATTGAAATGATGTAATATAGGACGAGCATACATGAAATCTATAAAAATATCAACACATTTTATCTCAAGAATGGAAATTACTATTAAATAATTACTAGATAATTATGTTATTCCATCATTTACTGATTGGTGAACACCTAGTGATGAACATAGATATATAATGTTTCATTCTAGGAAACAAATATTGTCCTCATAGATCCAAATAAATCTTGGTGAAACTGAGCTGAATTACCAATAACAAGGTGTTAAATTCCCACATCTGAGTCTCTCTGATATCTTATAGGACCCATACATGACCATGTAGAAGTAGAGTATCATCCCAAAAAATTCCTATCTTGATGATGGATCATCATCTTAGACACTCTCCCTTTGGAAAAGGCCATTGGTATTAGATAATTACCTCATTATAAACCATTCAAGATGAGTAGAGGTGACTACTATGTAATAGTGTATACTCTGACCATGTTCCTTTTATACCTCAATATCCATCCCCAAGTATAATTCCATGAGTTTACATTCACCACGAGAAATATGAACTACCTATTTGAATGTCTCCTATCTTAGAGAATTGTGTACAAATTTTTTTTACCAGACATGTAGAAAATATCAATATTATGAAACTTTAGGTACTCAACCCACATTCACTACATAATATTTAGTTCATGTTTTATGATTATGTACTTGAATATTTTGTAATTTGTGAACACCACAAAACTCTCTCCATTTAGATAGTGTCTCCAAAAATGTAATACTTGGACAATAACAACTTTCTCAAGGTCATGCATCAGGTAATTTTTCTTATGAGCCTTAAACTAATGAGACCTATAGTTAATAACAAACATATTCTACATCTAGAAATCATTAAGATAGATTTTGGATGCATCATAGTGAACTATATATGTTTTTAAAAGATCTAGAAGAATCAATATCAGATATAAAGTTAAATTAACCTTTAATTTTTTTAAGGGATTATTCACAAGCTTCTGACCCCATATATTTGAAAATCTTTTTTTAAACCCATACGAAGTTCTGCAAGGAAGGATAAATTCATGATTAAATGTCTTTAATATATAGAAATCCCCAATAAATAATTGATATAAAGTAATTTATTGGGTTACTCCAAAGAAATTAAAACTCCGACTTTTTGTAGGTCTATTGAAACAAATAAATATTAGATAATTTGACCAAATATGTGATCTTTTTCAAATGGAAATTTCCATTTACTAAGAATAGAATATGGATGATCATCTCTTAGTGTACACAACATAGTATCAAGATGGCTAAAATGTATGTGTTTGGAATGTGAATACTGTAAAATATTCTCAAAAATTAATACCATAAATTAACCCAAATACAGGTCAAAACCCCAATTCATCAGAGCCATAAAAATTGAAGGTTTGTTCACAAGACTGAACAACGTGATAAAGTACACAAATAGATAATACCTGTTCCATAAATCTATGCAGGGTATGTATGATTTCATGACATGCACCTTATGATATCCCAATATAAAATCTATCTTTTAAAATACTCTCTATACTTGTTTCTCATCAAATAGGTTGTCTATTTTCGGTAGTGGATATTGAATCTCTCTTTTAGTCTTGTTAAAATGATGGTAATCAATGAAAAATATAATGGTACTATCTTAATTTTTGGAAAAAAAGTAATAGTGAACACCATAGAGAAGTGATGTGGTGAATAGATCCATCATCATCAAGAACCTATTTCTCTTTATTGAACATTTAATGATATTTAAGTGTCATCATCTATTGTTTAATGGTAACAAGTTTTTATTCTTTCACAATGCCAATGGAAAAATATATCCCTCACACCAGAGGTTGACTAGAGAAGTCAATAGAAAATAAATCCCTCAAATAATCACTTATAAGAGTGAAAAAACGGGTTGTGACCCCTGTTCATCAAGGAAAATTATAATAATTTGATCAGTCACACTATCTAGACACTACTTATCAGGTACATCTCTAGTCTCTTACAAATCCCACTATGCATTATTCCCAACCCTGCTTCCCCCTGATGATTTCATAGTCACCATGCAATTATAGTATTCTATGTGTTCTTGAGAGGGGACTAACCAATCAATCCACATGATTAAATTGAATCCCACCATGTAATGGTTTAAAATGTTCCAAATAAAAAGGTACGCACCTATCTTTGAGAAAAAAACATTTCAATGGAGAACAACATTTGATCGAATACCAAACAAGGTATAAAATTTCATAATTCCATATTATTAATTGATTATGAAACCCATACTTCCCATATTAGTCATAGATATAAATGAGTAAGATGCACCATTATCAGAAAAATCAAACACTAATGTCGAGGATGCATGGATAGTACCTCATATAGTAAAATGATTAGCACTATGCTCATATGGGATATGTTGGACTGGATGTAACTCGCATGTACCATAGCCACAAGTCACCGCCTAAATTCTCTATGAAATCCCACTCTAGTGGTCCTGAGAATCATAAGTTTGACTACCTCTCCCTTAGACGACTCTGTAGCCTCTACAACCAATGGCGTTCTAACTACCAGCCTACCCTGATCCTACTGATCTCGCTTCTATATGTGGCATAGAAATAAATCCCCACTCACTAGGTGATGATGTAAAAGTATTATATAAATGTCGAATATGGATCATATTTCCACAACATCTATATTCTATTATATCTCATTGGTCTCGCCCAAATTTACCCATGTTTTAAGGGTCAAGCGGTCGCTTGTAGTGTAGCTTGGGTTGTCGAATCCTCAGAGACCTAAGAAGAACATTTAGACACTCAATAAAAAGAGATGGATTTTTGGATATGAAGTGGCCAACATGGGTTGATTTTAGATTGTTTTTAAAGAGCACTAAAAGATCTATGTGAATTAAATTATGAGAAAATGAGTTGATCCTAGGTTATTGCTCGGGGTGGATTGAATGAATTCCTTTTTTTACGATTTTAATTTCAATAACTCAAGATGGATTCATGTAATGAATTCAAACTAACCCCATCACATACTGATTAAAAACCTCCAAAACATATGATAATCACCTATACACTTGTAGGATCATTTTCATTAGCACTCCAAGGTAAAGAATGTAATTAGCACATGAAAGTGGGGTGAATAAATTCAATATGGAAGAGGAAGAATAAAAATCATTGAATGAAATAAACTCAATTAAAAGAAATTAATAAAATTTAGGGCATGAGAAATAACATTCAATCCAGCCCCTTTCTAATCCCTTGGATCATCCCATAAAAGGGTTATCCCTCCATTGATGACAAGTTCTCAACGGAAGCGGAAAGTAGACTTATGAGGGTGGAATTGAAGAAGTAGAAACAACAAAAATAACGATCACTCCACCGTTGTGTGAACAAAATCACAAGGTTTGGTGTGAATAAATTAACACCTTCAGGCAACAGTATCAAGGTGATAAGGATAATAATAGAACAAGGGAATAAGAAGAACTTTTATTGAAGACTAAGGTGATTCGAACATCTTACATGAGAAGGAAAACATTACAAAGGAAAATTGGCATAACAACATTACAATGAAAAGAAAGCACCCAACCTCCATAAATCCACCACCACTCCTGCCTTAAATTGGAAAAAATGAAGCCTTGGCTGAGCCCGCAACATTACATGTGCCTTTAATTAATTATGTTGGGGAAAGGTGGGTGGAACATTAATGATGAGAGACTTTTCCACTTCTTGCCCCGAAGTTGCAGCCAGCTTGAATCCACCGGAAAGACACGCCTAAAGGACCTTTTAGAAGTCCGAATTTGAGTGGTCCCTAGAAGACTTAAATAAAGATACAGATGTCCCCTAACATCATATAAACTTTAATCCCGAAAAACTTTGTGGTTCGGGAGATATGATTGAAATAGTGGGCAGTTTTTCTGGGCCGCAGACTCTGGCCCAAAATTAAATCTTCAACTTGGGTCGCCTTAATCACCACCATTGAGGTAGAATTAGCACTACTACAGCAGAATTATTTGTTCCCCTATATGTCTTATATCCTTCCATAAATTGTGGGATTCATTGGGCTTGTATTGTGGGCCCCATAGTCCGATCAGTGGGATGATATACAATCTGCCTTCTCCAGAATTGTTTCCTTTAATCGCCAAATATCTCCATCATACTTTATTAATAATCCATTGATACCTGAATAAAAAATGTTCATAATTAATTTAATATCCATTTCCAAAAATATCAAATTAAAACATTGTTAGTTACATTCTTTAAAATCAGATAAAACATTGGGCCTAAATTGGTGCACATTAGGCATGAAGTGCACAAATGATGAGAATGGGTGTTCAAAATGTAAAATGCACTAAAATGGTATTTATGAATATCAAGGCACATGAAAACTACATATATTAGCAATGAATATAAGCCTATTACAGTGGCTATTCACACCCCCCAGCTTGAGTTTTGCTAGTCCCGAGCAAAATATATCTCACAAAAATGAAATTCAAATGACCTATTCCAAAAACATTTTAATACACATTTCTCACCCAAAGATCACATACCAAACAATTATCAAACCCATAAAAATCATTTAAAAAAAGCTATGTCCACAGGCATATCTCAAGCCCAAGCCCATTCCTTTGTTCAAATTCATTGCCATATTTCATCCAAATTCAATTAAGCATGATGAAGTGTTGTGTGTCACAATAGACATGGGGGTTCATTTTCATTCGAGGGAGAAAAGATGGAAGCGCTAGGAGAAATCAAATTTTAATAATAAGATGAGTACTCATTTTTTATTTTCTTTTTTTGGGTTTTTTTTTTGCAATTTTTCCATGGTAATTGAAATTGAACTCAATCGAGTCATCCCATGTAGCAAGACTTTGCCGATGACTCCCAGGCTCAAAGACCTGAGGGCACCAAGTGATGCTCACATACCCGGGCATCATGTCGAGTTAACTCAATCAAAAACAAATTCAAATTACCCAAAATAGAGATAAAATTCCCAACTCTGGGCCAAAAAACTATGGAGTCGCGATCCCCAAGTGCCGAAAGGCGCACATTAGGTCAATTCATTGCTCTATGCACATTTTTTTGAATACTCATGTTAAAATTAAAATGATCGCTAATCCTATGCTATTTATTATGGGTCCCCAAGAACTCAAAATAAGACCCCACAATCTATAGGACGTGCATTGTGTTTTTTTATTAAATGGATGAAAATATAACAGTGAAAAATCACATCGGACAACCGCACTTTCCAATAACTATGCACATGAACATACACTTGCATTAAAATCAGAATCAAGGCATGCAAAATTATTTGATATCCAATTTAAGAGTCTGGAATGTGTGTTATCATGTTCAAGGTTAATGGCATTTTTCCTTCCACATATTTTCATCTCCCCCCCCAACTTGGAATACACTGTCCCCAGTGTTTAAAGAATTGAAACATAGAAGTGGCAGGATAGAAGTTCAACGAAGACATTGAAAATGAAAATTATTGAATGAAGTCACCTGGTGGTTGATGTTGAAAATGCATTCCCATGTCTCCCTTCAGTTTTGGTTTATCTCCCAATGGCTTGGACGGTTGTGACCCGCTTTTCCCAATGACCTATGACATGCCTTAAATTTTTTTTTAATATATATATATTTTGTATTTTTTTTAACCTAAAAAAATTTATAAATAACATAAACTGATGATACATTGTCTTCTTTATATTTTCTCGGTAAGGTATTACTCAGGGATCACACCGCGTGACACGGATGAATACGATGCTCCCCTTTCATACCCATCCTTAATCATAAAAGAAGAGCATGTCAACAATCTATTTTTTTTAAATACCAACAAAAATATAAAATAAAAATAAAATAAACTGATGATACATTGTCTTCTTTATATTTTCTGGGTAAGGTATTACTCAGGGATCATACCGCGTGACACGGATGAATACGGTGCTCCCCTTTCATACCCATCCTTACTCATAAAAGAAGAATAGGTCAACAGTTTATATATATATATATTTTTAAAATAACAAATTGAAGAAGAAGGAAATAAAGAAGAAGAAAAAAAATGAGTCACAAAGACTAGAAACATGAAGACCACAGGTTTCCCGGGAGGTTGTTGGTATTGGACTGATTATGGTTGGAGTTGGTTATGGTTTTGAAAATTTTGTGTAGGTTAGGGGTTTGGTCCTTGTGGTTGGCTAGGTTGTTGGTTATCTTTCCATCGGAAGCATGGGTGGTCATTATACCTTGGGTTGAATGTGTTTGGGTATTGAGTCTTTTGAAAGTTTAGGGCATTGACTTCAGTAGGTGGTCCTCATAAAAGAACATCCTTGATGGATGGAATAGTTGGACAGTTGTCCGTTTTATGGTCATGTTTGTCACATATTGTGCAAACAAGGTCTATAGTTTGGATTTCATTGATTTTTCTATGGTCTATCTATTCAACCTTCCTAGAGAGTGCTGCAAGTTTCGCCCTAAGGCTTTACTCTTCCCTAAGTGTATGCATTCCAGTAGTTCATTGAGGCTTTTCAGAATAAGGTGATGTTCCCCATGTTTGGTTTTGTTCAGCAAGGATTTCTAGATACTCGTAAGCATCATTTGGGGATTTGTTTTTAAAGGTCCCATTACACATCATGTCAACGAATTTTTTGTTCCCCGGGCCCAAACCTTCATAGAAAATTATTACTTGTTCAGGAATAGAAAAACCATGGTGTGGAACCATGTTTAGGGTGTCTTTGAACCTCTCCCATGTTTCATAAAATTACTCTCCCTCTTTTTAAAAAAAGATTTGGATGCTCTTTTTTAGTGCAATGGTTTTGGGATGGGGGAAGTATTTTTTGTAAAATTCTCTTTGCAGTTGGTTCCAAGTGTGGATTGATGAAGGTATCAGATTATTTAACCAGTTCTTTGCCTGATCCTTAAGTGAGAAAGGAAAGAGCCTCATCTTAGCTGACTCAAGTTGGTGTGGTGAGAACATGTTTTCAACAATGTCATTGAACTCCTTGACATGAAGGTAAGGCATTTCTGAATCCATCCCATGGAAGGTTGGAAGGTGGTTTAGGACATGAGGTTTAAAGACATAGTGGGCATCTCCTACGGCAGCATGCCTAATGCAAGAGTGTGCATTGGTCCAGGTAGGTGTAAGGTAGTCACTCATGGTTTGATCGGCTGCATTCCCCAAATTCGGGGCTGCCTCATTTGGATTTCCATTTTGGTTCCCGCCCGGGTTTATGAGTTGGTTTCTTTGAAGACCCTCCATTGAAATTGACTCAATATTTAACTTTGGGGTATTAGGAAGGTTAGGATCCAATGGTGTACTTGACTCCCCTATCCTATGACTTTCCACCCTAACTAGTCTGTTTGAGTTATCGCGTGTGAAGGCGGACATGCGCAAAAAAAAAGCGAGAAAGGGAAAAGATATGAGATCATGGGTGAGAATAGAAGAATGTGGGTGAGGAAAGAAGGTTTTTGTCTAAGGAACTTACTTGGTCCCTGGAAACGGCACCAAAATTTGGTCTCGCCCAAATTTACCCAAGTTTTAAGGGTCAAGCGGTCGCTTATAGTGTAGCTTGGGTTGTCAAATCCTCAGAGACCCGAGAAGAACCTTTAGACACTCAATAAAAAGAGATGGATTTTTGGCTATGAAGTGGCCAACTTGGGTTGATTTTAGATTGTTTTCAAAGATAACTAAAAGATATATGTGAAATCAATTATGAGAAAATGTGTTGATCCTATATTATTGCTCGGTGTGGATTGAATGAATTCCTTTTTTTACGATTTTAATTTCATTAACTCGAGAAGGATTCATGCAATGAATTCAAACTAAACCCATAACTTACTAATTAAACACCTTCAAAACATATGATAATCACCTATACATTTGTAGGATCATTTTCATGAGCACTCCAAGTTAAATGATGTAATTAGCACATGAAAGTGGGGTGAATAAATTCAATAAGGAAGAGGAAGAATAAAAATCATTGAATGAAAGAAACTCAATTAAAAGAAATTAATAACATTTAGGGCATGAGAAATAACATTCAATCCAGAGCCTTGATACTCCCTTGGATCAACCCATAAAATAGTTAGCCCTCCATTGATGAAAAGATCTCAACGGAAGCGGAAAGTAGACTTATGAGGGTGGAATTGAAGAAGTAAAAACAACAAAAATAACGATCACTCCACCGTTGTGTGAACAAAATCACAAAGTTTGGTGTGAATAAATTCACACCTTGAGGCAACGATATCAAGGTGATATGGATAATAATAGAACAAGAGAAGAAGAAGAACTTTTATTGAATACTAATGTGATTCGAACAACTTACATGAGAAGGAAGAACATTACAAAGGCAAATTGGCATAATAACATTACAATGAAAAGAAAGCACCCAACCTCTCTAAATCCACCACCACTCCTGCCTTAAATATGAAAAAATGAAGCCTTGGCCGAGCCCCCAACATCACATCTGCATTTAATTAATTATGTTGTGGAAATGTGGGTGGAACATTAATGATGAGAGACTTTTCCACTTCTTGCCCCGAAGTTGCAGCCAACTTGCATCCACAGGAAAGACGTGCCTAAAGGACTTTCTCAAAGGCAGAATTTGAGTGGGCCCTAGAAGACGTAAATAAATAACCGGATGTCCCCTAACATCATGTAAACTTTCAGCCCGAAAAACTTTGTGGTTCGGGAGATATGATTGAAATGGTGGGCTGTTTTTCTGGGCCACAGACTCTGGCCCAAAATTAAATCTTTAACTTGGGCCGCCTTAATCACCACCATTGAGGGAGAATTAGCACTGGATCCTGAAGAATTATTTGTTCCCCTATATGTCTTATATCCTTCCGTAAATTTTGGAATTCATTGGGCTTGTATTGTGGGCCCCATAATCCGATCCGTGGGATGATATACAATCTGCCATCTCCAGAATTGTTTCCTTTAATCGCCAAATATCTCCATCATACTTTATTAATAACCCATTGATCCCTGAATAAATAATGTTCATAATTAATTTAATATAAATTTCCAAAAATATCAAATTAAAATATGGATAGTTACATTATTTAAATCAGATGTAACATTGGGCCTAAATTTGTGCACATTAGGCATGAAGTGCACAAATGATGAGAATGAGTGTTCAAAATGTAAAATTCACTAAAATGGTATTTATGAATATCAAGGCACATGAAAACTACATATATTAGCAATGAATATTATCCTCTTACAGTGGCTCATCACTCATAATCACTATGGATTTTTTTATTCCAGATTTGCACACTAGTAAAAAACATGAAAGATTTCAACCAGTAGATTCTAACAACTACCACCTCCTGAATTAATCATAATGAATCCCTTTCAACTAGAAGAAGAATAATTAATGATAGATACATGTGTCTAACTTCATTGAATATCACCAAAGTATTCCCTCAAATTTCTCTCTGTAATAATGTTTTGTTTGATTATTTTAGAAATAGTATTCAACTTGAATACATTGACCTTTGACCAGATGGCTTATACCTGATCATCCTAAAATCACATGGTAGTCATGATATCATCAACAGTTTGAGTATGAGTTAACCACCACAACTCTATAATATTAGTGGTTTATTCCATAAAAAACAAACTTCCCGTGTTCTAGTTAATGATTAATTTATCTCGGTCCTCCCATAGAATCTAGGTAATGAAATTTTTGTAGAAGATATTTTTGAAATACACCCATAGAATATCCCCATGTTGATCATCATGGGTGATAACATCCCACCAATTCTTGGAAGAATTTCATAGAATATACACTTTAAGATTGGGTCACCTCTTTTCAACTATATTTTAATGCTTGAATATATATATATATATATATCATACCTTTAATCAAAGACTCTATAGAATGTGTTTATCTATACCCTGAAAATGGGTGAGGATGTTGTTTCTACAATACATGAGTAAATTCTACCATACACAGGGCAGGTCAAACAAAAAATTTTATATAATTAAACATACAAAAAATCCCTCTCATAAATGATGGCCAGTGCCTATATCTGGTGTAGTATATGGTATCATATTTTGAACAAAAGGAAGAAATACTAGAGGCTCAGGACCCGTTACTTCAGGTGCATTGTTTTCACCATATTCAAGGCATGTGATTGGTGGAATTTGTGGTGGTAGTATAATTTAAATGAATTTATAAGTATAGATTTAAGATACAAAAGTGATCTCATATAGAAATCTTTCCAAAGTATAAGGCCTTCCTATGGAAACAATCATGCCTCTCTGCATGCTTCAAAATCCATTCCTATGAGGTAGAAGATACTGTAGAGGACCATAATAATTTATGAGATACCCAAATACCCACCACTAAATCTAGGTATATGTATATGTCTCTATTTCACATGTATATGATATTCCATTAATTTTAAAAGTCACATTCATAACACATTTCTGACCATGTCACCAATGACCCATGGTCCAACATTATAAAATCAACTACTTAAGGTGGACGTTCTAAACTATTCTAGAAAAAAACTATTTGGTTAAGGAAAGAACATTAAGTGTTAAATATGTCTTCCAATTGCGAAAAATAGTTTCAACACATTTTGATATACATTCAAGAAACTAACAATATGAAACTGTAAAATACCTGACAAAAAATAAAAATGACAAGAAAAAATGCATGGAATATTAATCTTATTGTGTCTATATGATGAATGAACTACTGAAACACAATTAATTAATTGGAAAAAATTAAAATAAATCATTATTTCAATAATACCAATATCTATAACATAATAAGTCATTTTTATCACCCAATAGTAAATTTGTATCAACTATAAATGACATAATTCATAACTGAAACTACCCATAATAGGTAATTTGGGTTTAACCTATACTTGTGTTATCTATGTCTAGGAATAGGTTCAATGCTAATTAATTTTACTTGTATCTCTTATCTAATAACGAAATAGTAAGATAAAGGAAATAATTACCTCAGATAAAACTTTTTTAACATCCTGACCTTGGGTCCACCTAAAGCATGCTTTGATCTGGTGGGTCATATGGCCCCAAGTGCGCCTCCCCATATTCCAGAGGATGCTGACTAGAAGAGATGATTTAAAGGTGTTACAATGGAGATTCTATTACCTCATTTTAAAGTGGTACAATAGATACAATCATAAAAGTACAACAACATAATCATATATGAACAAATATATTACATAAAAGACAAAATAATAAATACATAACAACTGAATAATGATAAAAAACCTTTGGCCAGTGTTATATTCATGTATTCATATATTGATAATATTAAAAATTAAACATGGGGAAATAATATATATAAATACTCTAAAAAGTGAAAAATATTTTCCACTATCATCTCAGGATAATTCTCAGTCCCATTCTCTAATGCTCCATCCATAAGTAATGTAGATCAATAACTTGTAACTAGGACCTTCCCCTCATCTGAACCTACAATCATATAGTCTTCTGAAGTACTAAAGGCATCCTATGTGGGGTGTGTGATATATATCTCAGTATTCCACCACCAATAGTTTCTATATGTAATCCACGTAGTGTTAATAACAAAACAATGTGAAAGTTGTATTAGTTAATTAACAAAGCTATATTAATAAATAATAGCCCTCTCAGGTTCCCAAAAGACACCCGGTGGCTCTTCCCTCTTCCGATAATGGCTACAATGTATTTCTAAAATGTAACTATAAGAATATTAATAATATATATGGTATAGGTATATATTATTTCCACTTATATGAACCATGTTTTTGGGGACATAATTGGCCATATACTTGAAATACTACGGTTTGGATTGATCAAGGTGTATCTCAAACATCCCTAACCATTCTAATGAGTCTATAATCTCAAAAACTAGAGTACATGCCCTATATCGTAAGGTGATTGGTAGAATTCATACTCCTCAGTCGATATGGTGAGTGTTTCATCATGTCAAGACTCAATGAAAGTGATGTGGCATGTCTATCCTATAGTCCAACTAGTGTCAATGTTGTAATCCATCATGCTCGAGAGCCAAGCTAATAAATCATGATACCATCACTCTCAATTGGTCCCTTAACTTTATACCACAACACATAACAAGGAATAATCATATTTATAATGTTTATGAAGAGAGAATTCATTTCATGTGTCATGATTACAAATACAATATATATATAAGGCATATAAGATCAATTATGCATTTGATAAGGTAAAGAACATTAGGCATGTACATTACACCCTTTATAATAGATTTCATCAAATCCATTTAATTAATTTATGGAATTTAAAACAAACCGGAATATTATATTCCATATAATCAAATCAATTTAATAATTTTAACATAATATTAATGTTTATAAAGGTTAAATAGGAACTTAGTAGGATTTCATTGGAATGTGTGAAACTACCTACGTTGTTAATTCCAATTATAGTTGGTCCATAATATAAGAGGTTCTTGGGGTTCATTTAAACATTCATAAGTGATCGAAAATCCATTTTAATCTAATAAAAATAAAAATAGGCATTCAGCAAACTTGAAAAAATTATCCAATATGGGAAATTCCTTTAGGCATACCCAAGAGAGTCCATATATGGGGTATAAAACCTATAAATTTACAAATAATGATCATAGGGAATGCTTCAATATACATTGATCAATTTGATATGAATAAATAAATTAATATGTAAAACATAAAAAAACGAGGTTTGTGGTACAATTTCATAGATATGAGGAATCAAAACTCAATAAAAAACAATGATAACACCTAAATCAATGCTATAGAAGACTCCTAACTCATTATCAGACTCATATTAGAACATGTTTTGGAGAAATCCATGAAATAGGCCGACTTCATGAAAATAGGAAAACATTTATTTCACCTTAATAGTGTTGTGCATACCAAGATAATCAAAGATTATAAGGCAGGGGACTCAATATATCAACTTAAGCTATCATATCCCTTCAACTGTTCTTGATTTTGATACTGGGTATGAGAGTTATCTTAACACCTGTATCGAAGAAGATGTTTTCTCAAAAGAGTAGAAAAAAGGCACTTGAATGAGAGGATTGAGATGAGAATGATGGTTAATATATTATATAATGTAATAAAAAGTCATTTCAACTAAAAAACAAGTGTTCATGTTTTAGCTACATGGTTGTCCAAACCATTTTCCAACCAGGTGTCATTCAGTACTTCCAAGGGGCACCCCGTACAGTTAGGCACATGATTTATCTGACCATGAAAAAACTATGAAAAACCACACTTTTAGAAACATATGGTGGTTCACATTGTCATGAATTTGTATTCACATGATTTCATAATAACTATGAAGGTATTTCTACAACTCCGTTTTTCCCACACTATTATAGGGGACCATGCAGCCTGGGCTACATGGTTTGGCTACCCGTGCCTCCTGGTTACATCCCCTATTTTTTGGACTCCAATATTTGAAAAGGCCTTAGATGGAATTAGGACCTTCCATAGTATATAGTTCATGTTTACCATGATTAAACCAGCTATTTAAATTGAAAAAACAAAAGAATTTTCACCTTCTTGAAAGGATGGGTTGTTAAAATTGTATTATTATTGTCATTATGGTTTTTTGGTGATTTTTCTAAGGTTTATAATAGACAAAATATACTCATATATACATGGATAACACAATTCATATTATATGTGGTGATGTGGGATTTAATAAACTATTAACCATTTTATAAAATATAAAACCCCTAAACGTTATAACTAAAATTACACTTATGATTTATTTAAATGACTTATTATGTAATATGGTTATAAAAAACACATTCAGGTTTTTTGTTTAATTATATCTTATTGGATTATAATATCATTAATTATAATTAAAATTAATAATATATACACTGAATAGTGATGACATGATTATTCTAAATATAGGGTCTTAACAAATCTAATTGACACGGACAATGGAACTGAATGCCTCAACCAGTGCGATTGTACCATTTGAAATCCTTTTATTGAAGATTCCAATGGATATATAATAAATGGTATTTTACCATAACCAAGATCATTTTTTTATCCAATAACATAACAGTGAGAAAAAAATTTAAGGGAGATGTTTAATTTTAACAAGATCACAACCCAAACCATGTACGTCGAACCACCCCATGAAAGTCTCTCTAATGTTCACATTACTCTTATGAAAATTTTTGGTGTATTGAATTTATATGTATCAGTACCCTAATAATACTATTACATGTATAGTATATAATAATTAATATATTTTTTATCTTAATATTTCTACTTTATAAAAGATTTGGTTTTTCATACAATTAAAAAATTATAATTTTGGGTAAAAATCAAATTCAAAAAAAGAATCTATTTTGTTTAATTAATAGATTTTGGTAATAAATAAAATTTTATTTTTATATTATTTTCATTAAATATTAATGGTCATATAATTTTTATGAATTCCAATTTAATATTTATAAGGGAATAAAAATTGTTATTTTAAAAGATGCCCAATATTTCTTAAATTATCATTTTATTATAAAAGTAAAAATTCAAATATCTAAAAATTTATTTTTTTTAAAATGAATATTATTTTTGTTTTGAAAATTTAAAAATTTTCTAATGGATATTTCTTCATTTTTTGAGATAATGGAATTTCTAGTTAAACATTAAATATGGTATAATTAAATAGCTTTTATTGTTACGCCATAATGGGAAAAAGTGATGCAATATATACAAAAAATGGTATCTAATACAAAATATATGTCTTCCATTTTATATAATGTAATTTAGTTTTTATTTTATTAATTATTTTTTTTTCTTTTATGAACCCTCCATAACATATAATATATTTCAATGTTTTAGAATCATTTATTTACGAACATTAGTAATATTCACATTAGAAGGGGTATTATTTAACTAATATTGACACGTTTAGTAATAAAATAAATAAAAAATACCATTTTTGTGAAAAATTATAGAGAAAACCATGGTAAGGCCTGTGGTTTTTAATATTTAATAATATAAGGTCCGAACCCAAGGTTTAGAAATAAAAAATAAATCCCTACTCATTTCCCATATAAACACACACAAGATCACAGTTCCCATCACTAAAAATCCATAAATCACATCCTTACACTTACATCCACTCTATAAGTTCTTCCCAAGGTTTCCCAATGCTCTCAAAAAACTAATCCAAACCATTTTGTGTTGTATAATCATTTTTGGGTTTTTACATCCTCTCATTTTCATTTAAGAATCTCTTTTTTGTTAAGATTCTTAGTTTTAGTTAATGGTTGTTTTTTTATGTCTTCCTAGAACCCCCATAGTTTAAATTAGATGTATAAATGAGTTTTTTCCCCTTTCATTCTCATTAATCACTTTCATTAACCTTTATGTACACTCATTACCATGGTGAAATTTAGTAAGGGATCTTATCCATCTCTTATTTGTTCATGTATCATTATTAACTTATAACATTATCTCTAATTCATAATATTGGGATAAGTCCTTAAATATTATCCATGCATTCCATTTTATTTGTAAATTATGATATATACCTTTCAATCTCATCAATATGTCCAATGAACATTTATACGCCCCCATTCTACTGACGAAATTTATCTATGATTTTCCATTCTAATAAAGTATATAGTGAATACCCACACCCATTTTATTTTGAGGGAGTTAAACTATATTAAAGAATAATTCATTCGTAGGGACTTACAATTATATATTATGCACTCCATGATAATGTAATAAAATATGATTGTTAATGAAACCAATTTCTTATGATCTCTATGACCAACATAATCATTGTAATTAATTTAATGTGATGGGCATGATTGGAATTATATTGTGATCCAATTAATTGGGTAGTGTTTTGTCTCATTAGGCATCATGTTAGGACATGGAGTAACTTGATTACTATATGAGAATTTTTACCCCATTATGTTTTGGTAGTAACACATGACCTATGTTTATGATGTTGTGTTTTAACATGTTTCAAAATTTCCCATATTTCCATTATGATTATCATGATGTATCATACCTCATTGATCATGTTTATGATTCTCACACCATTATTCTAATAGATATGACTATTTTCTAACAAGAATTAATTTCATTATGTTATTCCACATTTATTTCCTTACTAGGATTTATATACCACCCAATTATTATTTATATCCGTAGGTTATCCCATTTAGTTTTAAGTATGATCATGATATGGAAGTCTTCAATAAATATGACACATTCATTATTTTAAGTTGTTATGTAATGTACATAATTACTAAATAATCTATAATTATCAATCTCCTAGGTTTTATTTTGTGTAATCTTATGTAATAAATCATTAATTAAGTTTTAATATATTGGAGGGGTGTAATTGTTAGAATTAATGGAAAGGTTTTGTTATTTTAAGGATTAGGATTATCAAAATCAAGAGAAATATTTATGGATAAAACTATGTATAATAAAGAATATATAAATACTAGTAATGTATGGACAATTTATTTTATCAATAAAATACATCCCTAACAATATAATATAAGCTAATGTGGATCAGAAATAGATTTACATGGGGAAAACCCCTGAAATCTTTGTGGATCTATACATGGCTAGGAACTAGTGCATGAAAATATGTCTTGCTTCACACCTAATTTGAAACTCCCAAGGGATATGGTTTGGTAAATTTAAAAGATCATTACAAACAATAATTGTGTGATAAAAAAATCCTATAAGAGTCTATATTAAGATATTTTTCATGGATAATATAGACTGAAGACTCGAAATTCATAGGTTAAGAAAATAAATATAATTTATAAGTTATACATGTAATGATATTGGATTCCCATTATGTGTTTGATAGATTAAAAATACATATCATATTATTCCCTTTATTCAACACAATGGATGTAAATAAAAGGGATCTAAAAAACCAATGTGATGGGAAATGTGTTGTCATCACCAATAAGATGCCGAACCTGATGGGAGAAGGAATCAGGAACCATATGACGATAAACTCTCAGTGGTTGCAAGGTCCGAATAGAACCATAGATCAGAAGTAGATCCCAAATCCCCCAAATAAATAACAAGGTGAAATTGATTAATTTATGTAACAAAGGCTTATGATAATCAATGGATCAACTAATCCTTTAATGATAGAACAGTGGATCAAATACACTGAAAATATATTCTCCATCTTTTAATTTTATGCGAACTATAATGTTTTACATTATCTTTATGGTATAGAGGGATAATATGATCTGTGGTGGACATTGATCATGAAGAAAAATCCTAGGGAAGTTATCAAATGACGGGGTGGAAGGGATTATGGAAAATGATTTTTAATACATATTTTTCTTGAAATCTTTTACATAAAATGTAAATTAATTTACATTACCTTGTGTAAAAAGATAGAGAATATATTAGGGTGTGTAAAGAAAATTTTACAGATCTTTCACGATATGACTCAGGCATTGTTGTCACCCTTGAATGTAATTTTTACCACTTCATCGTTAGGCTAAAAACTAGTATAAAAAATATCTAGAGATCTAATACATTAATAACTATGTGGAAATTGTCTGATGTTCCCTGAAAGTGGAAATGGTGTTCAGATAATCTCAAGGTTTTCACTACGATAAGAAGTAGAAATTAGAGTTTAATTATGGTGGTTGGATGAAAAAAATCTAAAACTGCCATGAATAATAAACATCCCACTTGTCAATGGTGATGAAAAAATCACCCAGCAAATTTCCTAAGGGGTATGAGAAAATGATTTAGGAGTGTTATGAAAGGAAACCTAGAAACATATTGTGGATTTAAGAGACCCACTAATTCATTTTAGGAGATGAATTATATGGTAATATTTTAATGCATTGTTCATTTCTCCAACTATAAGGAAATATGGAATAGTTAAAACCAATTCAAAAAGCCATGTTCTTTTGAGACAACTAAAAAAATGAAAGGTTGAAAGGGATATGGTTTTTCCACATAGACATTGAGAAAGATCAAGAAAAATAAGTAGTGATTGGTATCCTAGTTATTCAGTCTAGAATACAAAAATACTTTTTGAATCTGTTTCAACGCATTCCTTCATATCAAGAGACATTATCAGAAATGTTCGAACACAACCACAAACCATAAACATAAGTCTTTTAGTTAAAATGAATAATTGGGAAATTATTGTATCCCAAGTATGCGACACCTCTGCAATAAAAATATGTGGGATAAACATCCCGTGAAACATTCCATTATCCCGTTAATGGAATTTGATGTAATTATAGGAATGGATTGGATTCCCCTATATAGATCAAACATAAATTTCTATGAGAAATAAATCACTCTTGATTTGTGAACTAATTCACAATTTTGATTGTGATCAAGGAAGAGTATGAATCATTTATAGCACCAACATCTCATGTGTAGATAATAATTCCTTACAAGAAATAATATCTAGCTAAAATTATTGAGTCCAAGTAAAGAATCATCATTGAATACATGTCAATTTGAGTGAATATACTGATGTATTTCCTAAAGTATTTCATAGTATTACTCCTATAAGAGAGGTTGAATTTAAAATCATGATTATACTAGGGGAATTACCTTTATCCAATACTTCATAAACAATGGATGTACTGGATCATGAGGATATGAAGAATCAACTACAAGAGAATCTAGATAAAGGGTTAATACCCCCAGTGCTTTTCTATGGGGTGAACCATGTCCTCTTCGATAATAAGAAGGATATGTAAATGAAACAATGTATTGATTATCAAAAGCTCAGAAATATTACAATAATGAACAAGTATCATCTTCCATGGATTTATGACTTGCTATGTCAGATACATGGAGAATAATCCATCTCCAAGGTGGGTCTTCAATTGGGGTATCACATTGTTTGGATGAAGAAGGAGGATCACGCCATGAATTCATTTATTATAAGGTATTGACACTATGAGTTCATAGTAATTCTATTAAAACTCACTAATGTTCCAACAATATTCAGGTATTTTATGAACAATGTATTTAGAGATTAACTCAAAAAAAAATTAGTAGTATTTATAGATTATATTATAATATACTCTATAAGCCTGGAGGACCATGACGATAATCAAATCACTGTTCTAAATCCCATAAGAATGGAAAAGAATTATGCAATGTGAAGAAAATGTAAGTTCTTTTTATGAATGTGTCATTCAAGGGGAATATCATAATAAGTAGTGGGATTTTTATAGACCTTTAAAAGATCAATGTAATTTATAGATGGATGAGGAAAAATATGTTATATATATTTATTGTTTCATTGGATTTGGTGGGTATTATTGTCGATTTGTGAAAATTTATCCCAATTTTCAAACCCTTTATCCAATAAAACTTGAAAGGGATTAATTAATCCTATATTTATTAATCTACAGAGATCATAATATAGATGAATAATAGTATTATCAATTCCTTTTCCTCACCCTACCCTCAATTAAAGAACTTATCATTGTATTTGGTGATTATTCGAAGAAATTATTGGGTAGTTTAAATACAAAATGAAAATGTGATACCCTATCCCTCAATAAAAATTTTAGTTTAGGAACAGAACTACAAAATTAGCGATCTATAGTTGGTTTTAGTGATTCTCAGGTTGAAAATATGGCGGCATTATCTCTCTGGGTAGAAGTGTGAAATATATACAAATCAAAAAATCATTATGTGTATATTAACATATATTTAGATAAATAAGTTCCAATGCTGATGGTTACACATGTTCAATGGCTATAACTACACAATCCCATACCATTATGGAAATGTGAATAAATTGGATAATGATCTGTGTAGAAATGATCTAACAATCATATCAGTAATGAGTGTTTAGAAGGATCATATCTTCTTAGACATGAAGAGTATAGAAATGGAAATCAAAAAGGAAAAGACACAACTAATCATTTCACAAATTATTTCCCAATAATCTCTTATATAGAAGATGAATGATGATGAAAGAGATGATGTTGAAATTCAAAAGAAAATGGAAGCCTAAAATAAAAGGGAAATCCATGGAGATAAATTTTAATGAAGAAGGTTTTTTAGTATTTGGGTCACGACTATGTGTACAATCAAATACTGAGATAATGATTGATTTTTTGGATAATCCACATAGATTATATTTATTTATCCATTATGGATGCACGATGATATATTGTGATCTACAAGAGCACTCTAGGTGGTATAATATGAAGTAGGGCATCAAGGATTGTACATGCTGCCTTGTATGTCATCAAGTGAATGCTAAAAAGATAAATATCCATGTGGATGACTCAACTATTTCCCATACCTACATGGAAATAGTTAAACATCACCATTTAATTTTTCACTAGTCAAATGAAGTAATAATGTTAAAATAAATCTATCTAGGTTGTGGTGGATCATATTAAAAAGACGGAAGTCTTCCCTATGATACGAGAGGAATTATAACTTGATCAAATTATAATTATATACATTATAGAAGTGGTGAGGCTTTATGGATCACCAATATAGATTATATATAATAAATGTCCAATAATGACCTACTTGTTTTGGAATAGTCTCTAATAGGCTCTAAATATTGTGTTGAACTTATGTGAAGATGATCACCCTCAAATTGATGGGTAATCTCAGTAGACAATTCAGACACTTGAAGAAATGTTGAGATCTTTCTAGATTTAATTCAAAGAAGGATGGATCGATATCTTGTTCTAGTTGAGTCCTCATACAATAGTAGTGTTTGCTCTTGTATCCAAATAGTTCACAAAAAATCTATTTTGGGAAGAGGTGTAGAAAACCTACATTCCGTGATGATGTTGGAAAAAAACTGATAGGTCTTGAAATAGTAGAGGAGATGGTGAAAAAGGTCAAGACCAGTCAGTATCATATCAAGGATACTCAAAGAATACAAACAATCTATATTGATAATCATCAATGAGACCAATAGTTTGATGTTATAGACATGGCATTCCTCTAAATGTCTCCATGGATGAATGTGAAGAGAAATGACAAGAAAGGAAGTCTTAGTCCAAGAAACATCATCCACATTGATCTCCTTGATAACATTGGAGTGATGACCTATCAACTAGTAATACCACATAATCTATCTCAAGTACATTATTTGTTCCATGTATGGATCTTTTGAATGTACATACCAAATCCCTCACATGAACCCAATCCAAGGGTGGTACTATTCAATAAATATTTCTCATATGAGAATAAATAATGAAAATATTAGATTGAAGAGAAAATGTTCTAAAAAATTATACATTTAACAAAGTTAATGTTCTATAGAGAAAGGCAAATTTTGAATAAGTGATGCAGGAACTAGAGGAGTGGATGAAATATAGATACCCTCATCTGTTTTGTTATGGAAAATGTAAACATCATCGGATAAATTTCTAAAGGGGGAGGATTTAGATGACCCTAACTATTATAAATAATGTTCCCCTAATGATTTATTTAAATGTATTATTATGGAATATAGTTTTAAAAAATGATGCAGTTATTTGGTTATATTACACCCTATTGTATTTAAAAGAACATTATGTATCATTATCACTAATAATATAGTCATTGTATAGTGATAACATGATTAGTATAAATATAGCGTTTTAACATATATAATTGACATTGAAAGGGGATGTGATGTCCTCAACCAATAGTATTGTACATTATGCATCTCATTTATCAATGACTCCAATAGAGATATCATCATCGAGATTTTCCATTGACCAATACCAAGATGATATCCAAAAACTATTGCACAAATGAAACTATTTATGGGGAATTTTCAATCTCATATATATCATAACTAAAACAATATACGTCGAATCACCCCATGAATATCTCACTATCAAATACCTTACACTTAAGGAATTTTCTATTGTATTAACGAGATATGTTCCAAGACCCTAATTATATGATTATGTATATTTTATAGAAATATTAATGTATTTTTATTTTATTATTAATACATTATAAATTATTTTGATGTTAATGCTAAAATAAAAATTATAATTTTGTGTAATATTAAAATTAAATTAAATAATATATTTTGATGAATAAATGTATTTTAGAAATAGATATTTTTTTTAAATAATATTATTATTTATTTTATACAAAATACAAATGATCATATTATTTTTATGAAGTCAAATGTAATTTTTATATGGGTTCAAAAACTGTTATTGTCAATAAAACCCAACATTTATCAATAATTTTCATTCATATATTATGATCCAAAATTCATATATTTATAAAATAATTTTGATAAAATAATTATTATTTTTGAATTAAGAACATATAACTTTTCAAACATTTATTTTTTCATAATTTAATGAGATAGTTGAATTTTCTAGTAAAAGTTAAATACAATGTAATTATATAGTGTGTATAATGACATCATAATGATCAACAAGTTATGTAATAACTAATATAATTGGAATAAAAGACAAAATAAATGTTTTAACCATATAATGAAGTGAATTTAGGTTTATTTCAATAATTTTTGTAAGCCTTTATGAACCATTCAAAATATAACATATATATTAATGTTCAAAAGTAATTATTATGGACCTGACCCACACCCACATCAGAAATGGTATTATTTTATTAATTTAGTCCATATGACTTATAAAATAATTAAGAAACTTCCATTGAGTAGAAATAATGGGAAAAGAATGGGTAGGTTGTTTATTTTGGTTATTTTTTTATAGATTCCAAAAGAAATGATTGAGAAGTAATTAATAAATCCCAACTCTTTTTCAATATATACCCTTCCAATATTGAATTTCCCATCAAAACAATACTTAGATATTATCCTTATTCTTTATTCACCTCTCTATCATCTTATAAGTGTGATATATTCTCCTAGGAAGATCATCCCAAGCATTGTGAGTCACACACTCTAGTACAGAATTTCTATATTCTGATTTCCATTCAAGAACCTCTTTAATGTTATGATTCTTAGTTTTAGTTTTTTGTTTTTTGAAAACGTTTTACTACAACACCTTACTATAAATGTTATGTATAATTTATTATAAAACCCTTTCACACTAATTAATCCCTATCATGAACCATTATGTAAAAAAGTATCCAGGCTGAAATTTATTAAGTGATCCTTTATTTATCCTCTTTATTCATGCATATTTATTAAATTATGTCATTATCTAAAATTAATTAATTTTGTATATGTAATTATATATACCATATACTCTACGTGTTATGTCTCTATGATGTTATACCTATTAAAATCTCATAAATCTCACCCATATTCATTCATACACCCCCATTATGCTGCCACAATTTCACTATGATTTTCTTTGCCAAACAATTGTGTAGTGAATTCCCGTACACATTTACTATCAAGCATGTCACCATTATCACATATAATTCATGATTAGTACCCTAAATTTATATACTCCACAATACATTATCATGTAATAAAATTTGATATTGAATGAATCATTGTTATAATGTATATATGGAACACTAAATCTTGAGAATAAAAAGAACAAGGTTGGTATGCCCAAAACTATATAGCACTCCAATGAACTGGTTAATGATTAGCCCCATGAGAATATATGATGGGACAGAAAGTAAAACTAATTTCATTATGGAACTTTTTTCATCATGATATATTGGTAGTTATACTTGACATTTGTTTATGATGCAATGTTTTAAGATGTTTCCAAATTTCCCTTGTTTCCTTTATGATTATCACTCTATATCATAACTCATTTATCATGTTTATGATTATCGGTCTTTTATGCCCATTGATATTCCTATTGTCTAAAATTCATCAAATTAATCATTTTGCGCCATTTTAATTCCATTAAAAAGATTTATAGTTAACCCATTTCTTATACATATACCTGGGTTTTACCTTTTAGTATTACGTACCATCATGTTAAAGAGGTATTCAATAAAGATGGCATATTTATTGTTTTATGTTATCTTGAAATGCACCTAATTCCACAAAAAACTAGACATATTGACCACTCATGTTGTATTTTTTTGAAATATTATTTAAAAAATCATGAATTAATTAATAATAAATATGATAGTTGTCATATAAAATAGTTCAAGGATTCATAGGGTTGATACAAGGCCTCCTGAAAAAAGATATCATAGTAGTATAATGGGGATAATAATATATCATTTCATATTTTTTGATAAAATATATACTAAAAAATATTACTAGAAATTAATTTACATACCACTAGAATAGATGAAATTATGAAGGGATCATTGGATATTGATTCTTAGTGTGACAAAGTAGGATAAAGTAATGGTTGGTGTTTCCATTTAGGGGAATTTCTGAATTGTTTTTACCGTCATATTTACTATTGTGTGGATGTCACTAAGAATATTTAAACATGTATATTTTTTTGGGTAACATGATGTGTTAATGAAATAATGAATTTCAGTTAATGGATGTGATTGATGGATAGATGTATATTATACTACTATAAAGTTGTTTAGTGCATGTTAATTATTATTCATGAATATGGTCGAAAATATTTTTAAATATTAACATTGTATTGATGTATCACCATTGAAATATGTATTTATTTACATTGTATAATAGGTACGTATAAAATACTTTTTGTGACTATCATGAAAATTTTGACAATAATATCTCTATGGAATTGAATTATCTTACAGTATAATCTAGTTTAATATTAGTAATGTTGTGTTTTATACACAATAACCAAATGAGAAAGGTTGTTTGGTTATACTGGAAAATTATTTTATATCTCGTATTTATTCTAAGGGAAAATTTTAGAGTGGGCCACAATGGGAGGTTGTGATTTTTATACGATTCCTTAATGATGAGATGATAAATGAGATATTATAGAAATTTAATTAGATTTTATTTTAATCATATGAAAGAATGAATTGTTATAATATTTTTATGTTTACTACGTGAGTTTTTCACTTATATGGTTAAATTATGATGGGGTGTGTTTAGATTATCCAAGTAATGATGATCATTGATTATATTATTTTTTATGGATAAATGTATAGTAATAAAATTTATCACGATCTGGTATATTGAAGAAGAAAAAAACAGTTATCATTCTCATTAAATATGGGGATCTCAATACAATATTTTATTGAATAATGATTATTTTTTAGGAGATATAACACAATGTTATGAAAAAGGCTCAGAATTTTGGGTAGTGATATTCTACAGATCATAAATTTACAAATCAATCAAAACATCCATAATCTATAGGATTTAGAACACTCATCTAGAAAATAAATATATATATACCTTTTTGAAAAATAATTTTATTATACAAAACTACTAGGTATTATAAACCACATTAATTTTAGATTCAAAAGTTTTAGTCTATTCATACCTCATTAAACTAAAAAACATCAAATAGAACATTTATCTGTCTTTCATGTGTAAAATTCTTATCATATACCATATAATATAATATACTTTTTAACATTTTAAAACAATCAATCACAATCAACATATGGAACACTACTTAAAAATTTTAATTGTGTAATTGATTGGAAATAACTTATATATTATTTTTAATCATCAGACTATTTAAATCATATATTCATTATTAAACGACATACCATACCATATCAGGTGAGCAGTAAAACCTAAACATATTACATAATGCGTACTCTAAAAATATTTTATTCATGATTGTAGTTAAAAGTGAAATTTAGAAAGTTGTAAGGTTTATATTTTATAAATGGATTTAATATTTTGATTAATCATATATAAATTATCACATGGTAATGGTTTTTAAATTTTATGAAATAATTTGTATTTACCTGAATAATGAAAAGACTGTTTTTTACTAAAACTGTAGAATTTATGACTACGTAAGAATGTATAAATTATTAAAATATAAATAAAATCAAGATAAAAATGTTATTTTAAGTGTAGAATTATTCATTTAAAAATATCATGTTGAAGTTGTAAAATCCATGTTCCTCGTTTTGGAAGCATAAGTAATATTTTACTCCAATATAAATGTTTATTCTCTTGTATTAAAAACCAGTTTTCATCCCTTGAAAGACATAAATATAACTAAATTTATTTAATAATTTATATCCAAATGATCAAAAGATATAATATTGTAAATTTTATTTTTATGGTGTAAAAAAAATATGAGTAAGATTATTGTTAATTACATCCAAAATGGTAAAAATGTTATATTTAGAAAAAAAAATTATTTACATTGTCCAATTTTTACCAATTAAAATAAATTTTTTTCTTCTAAAAAATTATCTAATATGCTTTCCATTCTATATATAGTTATATTAAAACTCACTAAATTTGAAATAAATACTAAATAATATTAAGGAAACATAATTTTAAAAATAATATTTTTTATCAAATAATTTAGATTTATATATATATTAAATGTCTTAATTTAAAAGATAATTTAATCTTATTTAGAAATAGAATTTGATTATACAGATCCTAAAGTTATTTTCATGACATTATAAATCAATAATAAGTGTAGAATTAATTTTATAATAAGATATAATTTAATTGGGTAAACAAATTTTACAATGGTAAAAACCAAATTGAAAAAAAATGAAAACCTAGTGGTGAATGACTTTAATCTTGTAAAAAATATTTGTAAAATTGAATTTCAAATGATTTATCAATCATATATCACCTAATAATTCAATATTTCCATTATTTGAGTTATTTACAATTAATTTAACCATATATTTGATTGAAAAATAAATAAGTATTTACAAATATTCTATTTTTCACTAATAAAAAGAGATCCCTTACACCTTATTTCTCTAACCACACCAAAGTGATAAATAAAAAATATAAACCAAAACATATCCTAAAATATATTCCTTGTCCTAAAATTCAATTCCATGACATAATTCCATGCTTAGGATCCTTAAGGTTTTACCTCAGGGAAAACACCCAATGGGAGAAGTAATTTTCTCCATCAAGCTCTCTTAATTCTGTTTTTTCATAACACCAAAATCTAATTATATCCACATCTTATAATAACATATATATTAATAATATTCTGAAATTTTATTTCACTAATGTAATATACATTTTCTACCCTCTTCACAACTATTTGTAAAATTGTCTCTTTAGTTACATGGAGACTATCACCTCAAAAGAAAGAACTTATTTCATTTTTCACTCTATTATATTATTATATATAGAGATATCATCTAGGAATATTAATATATTTTAAAAAAACTATCAATTATCATTATTCTTATATAATAATGATATTATGACTATGAAATCACTTTTTTATCCATAATCAACCATAGATTATTGTTTGTTCATGCTCAGGTCGGGTTTTCCACCTCATTGACCAACACTAGAAATTTATATAATGGGTGACTATAGAAAAATAAATAATGATTTTATTATACATTAATTTGAAAATAATGTTTGTAATATATTTATGGTATTTTTATATTTTTATTGAACTTATTATTAATATACCATCCCTAGTTTGTAAAAATTAAAGAAATAAACTCATCTCAAACTTAATCATCTTGAATAATATGTAAAACACTTATTAACTGGAATTATAAAATTATCAATCAATATAAAGAATAAAATATATTTCTCATACTTATCCTAAAATGGTGATATTTTAATCGATAAACAATGACTGACGTCGTTATTTTGAAACATTAAGTAAGCATACAATCAAAACAAATAATATTTGATGATGACATTAAAATATAACTAAATTGTATATTTATTGTAAATAATTATAAATGATGTTTATAAAATTTTATAGGAATTAATAATTTTTAATAATTTTTTATTATTATAGTTCTTTTTATTATATAACATTTTAGATCATGTTTTAGTAAAAGAAATTAAAGGGAAGACAATTTATATCTCAAATTACATTCTCTTGTTACATATTCTATATTGTGTACTTATTTTCAATTAAATGGTTTATAAAATAAGTGTTATATTTATTAAATAATTAATATTATTTTGTTCATGTATTTTTATTTTCAATTACAATATATATTTTTTATGGGGTCTTGATTGAAATGTTACCTATGTTGTATGTGGTTCAAATCCTTCCATTTCCCTTTAAACTGGAATTATGTTTTTTATAATAAATCTTCCACATATTCTCAAACATTAAATTTCATTGAATTATTTTATATTAATGTGTTTTAATGAGAAATTAATTTTTTCCAACAATTATATACCTTTAATAATCCATTAAAATGAAAAAAATATGAATAACATCATTATAAATTATGTGTTATTTCCATTTAAATTATACAACCAATGGGATAATGGAAAAATATCATGGTATGGAACATATTCACCAAGGGATAGTGACCCTAAAAATGTTTCTTATGTGTCAACTGAATCATTATTTAGAGAATTGGGAGTGTTCTTAAGACTGTAAACATGTTGAAATACACCTAGATGATATTTTTTTGGTAATTCACATGTTATTTACAGATCATAATTAAGTATTTGTGTACTATTTTTTGGTCTCCTACATTTTCTATGTATTGAAATGAATTACCATATTCTGTTGATGACCAAAACATATTAAATTACCCTATACAACTATATTAAATATATTTATTTGATAGGGTAACATCATGTTACATTGAGAATACCCCATAATTTCAAATTTGATTAATGTATATTCTATTAGACAGTCACATTCCATTTAATGAAGAAATATTTATTTGTTAAATTTCCATTATACATATATCCATCATTCTAGTTAGTTATAAATAATATTTTTCATATGAAATGTTATGAAATGTATTTTTAACTCATACAATGAATGAATTGTATTTAATTAATGATAGGTGGGGCTGACATATATAGCCTCTCGATGCATCAGTGCGTCTCGTGAGATAGACTTGCAAGGGTATTACCAGATACCGTACCCATTTAATTTTGATTTATTAACAAATATACTTTATTCTATGTTTATAATGTTTAACATTAATCACTCAATCAGAATGATATAAAAAATTAGTATCCTTGTTTTCAGTTATTTTTCATAGCCATAGTATTCCGTTAGTTTAATTTTATTATGATATATTTTTACGGTTTTTTTTCAATTATATTAATTCCATGATAATATTATGATCTATCTTGTGTTAATATAATATTTATTGAGTATTTTATGTCAATATTATTTTTATAAAAATTCCCCTAAAATCCAAAAAGAGAACTATTAAAAAATTTCAAGGATATGCTAGGAGGGATAATAATTTTCTCATGGATTTCTCTTTTTTATATTATATTATCAAGATTAATGTGTATAAATATGTATGTATATAGTCTTCCAAGGCTATAAATATATTTTATTATTTGGTAACTATTGTAATCTAAACCCTTAATATAATATTACTATCAACTATAGGTTATTACAGTTTTTATGAGATCAAGATTAATTGAAACCATGAGTACTTGATATAGAGAAACCAAGTTAGATAAAATATATATTTAAAAAAACCATAACATATTAGGTATCTATTCTAGAATAAATTTATAGGAATTGTATTATAAAATTCAATGTCATGTTCTAATTTTATGTATTTTATTTTTTAGAAATAGAGATTATCAAAAGGAGTAGATATCATATCAACAAACACAGTTAAAAATATGTTATTCCTCAAAATAATTACAATGATTCTGTAGTTATATATGATCAAATAATAACTGTATTAGTGAATTTGTCCTAGGTTATAGAAAATAACATTGAACACATATACTAATTTCATGATCCACAGTTTTGTGTAACTATATTTTAATAGTTCATGCTATATCAACCATAATCATTCAATGGAACCACTAATCTGGTGGTTATTGACAAATAGATCAAGTCACTATAAAAGAAATTTATTTCCGTGGGATGTAGTAAAATAGAAATATTAATATTAGAGAAATATATTTTGAAGGGAAATACATATCAATAGTGGTATCCAATTCACATGAATAAATAGAATGTAGGGATTGAGTGATTGGAATGGAGAACTTCTAAAGATATATGAGGTAAAATATACTTTCCTAAAGTGAAAATGGATGAAATGAAAAATAAATTTGACAATCTAGGATATATTGATGTTTAAAATGTTTTTGAATTTTTTTCTATCTGTAAAGACCCATAAAATTCAATGGAAATTTTTTCTTAATTTTCTTTGGAATTTTACAAGAGCGCGGTTTTTGATGGCACCTGATTCCGAGGCCCGGAGGGCCCAGAATCAATTTCTGAAGTTTGGCTCGGGTACGTTCAGTGAACGAATGACCGGGAATTTCTAACTTTTGATCCGGTGCTGGGAATTGAAATCTGAGGACACCGATGAACTCGCTGCACCGATATTCGCTAAAGGAGACCTTTTCCAAAGTTGCGTTTATTGCAGGACGAATGTTAGTTTTTGGGAGAATTAAAAGAAGTAAAATAAAAATGTTTTAACTTCTTTTAATTCTCCCAAAAACTATCTTCCGTCCCGCAATAAACGCAACTTCGGAAAAGGTATCCTTAAGCGAATATCGGCGATGCGAGTTCATCGGTGTCCTCAGATTTCAATTCCGAGCACCAGATCAAAATTTAGAAATTCCCGCTCGTTTGTTCACTGAACGTACCCGAGCCAAATTTCGGGAATTGATTCCGGGAACTCCGGGCCTCAGAATCAGGTGCCGTCAGAAACCGCGCTCTTGTAAAATTCCAAAGAAAATTAAGAAAAAATTTCCATTGAATTTTACGGGTCTTTACATTACTCCCACCTCAGGGCTTTACGTCCCCGTAAAGATACAACAAAAACTAGGAGAACAAAAGAGTGTACTGAGCACGCATCTGAGCCTCCCGCTCCCATGTGCTCTCCTGGAGGTTCCCGTGCTGCCATCTGATGCGCACAAGAGGGATCGATCGCCCACGTAGGGCCTGCTCCTTTCGATCCTCTATCTCCACCGGGACCTCCGTAAAAGTCTCCCCATCGTCGATGTCAAGCTCCCCATGGTCAATGATGTGCGTCAAGTCGTGCACGTATCTCCTCAGTTGCGATACGTGGAAGACGTCGTGCACCCGGTGCAACTGAGGTGGCAGAGCCAGGCGATAAGCCACCTCGCCAACCCTGCTGAGGACCTGGAAGTGTCCGATGAAGTGCGGAGAAAACTTGCCGCCTTGGCCAAATCTCCGAATACCACGTCGAGGTGAGACTCGCAAGAAGACGTGGTCGCCATCCTCGAACTCCAGTGGCCTCCGCCTCCTGTTAGCGTATGACTTATGCCGGCTCTGATCTGTCCTCATCTGCTCGTGGATGACCTGGACCTTCTCTGTCGTGGCCTGGACCATCTCCGGTCCCACCAGTGCTGACTCCCCAGGGTCTGTCCAGCACAAAGGAGATCTACAAGGTCGGTCGTACAACGCCTCATACGGTGTCATCCCGATGGTGGAGTGGTAGCTATTGTTGTACGCAAACTCAACCAAGGGTAGGTGGTCCTCCCAGCTATGACCAAAGTTGAGGACATATGCGCGGAGCATGTCCTCGAGAGTCTGAATGGTCCTCTCCGTCTGACCATCCGTCTGAGGGTGAAAGGCTGTGCTCAGACGTAGCTGCGTCCCGAACGCCTCCTGTAACCCCTTCCAAAGCTGGGAAGTAAAGTGAGCATCTCGATCGGAGACGATAGATGACGGCACACCGTGGAGCCACACAATCTCCAGAACGTAGAGACGTCCCAAGCTCTCCACTGAGCCATGCTCTCTAATGGGTAAGAAATGTTCCGACTTGGTGAGTCGGTCAACAATCGCCCAGATGGAGTCGTGACTTCTGGAAGTGCGTGGAAGTCCATTCACGAAGTCCATAGATATGTCATCCCACTTCCACTCCAGAACCTCCAAGGGCTGTACCAAGCCTGCTGGTACCTGATGCTCTGTCTTCAACTGCTGGCAGGTGACGCCTCGAGAAACGAACTCTGCTACTGCCTTCTTCATGCCCGGCCACCAGTGCTATCGTCTGAGGTCCTGGTACATCTTCGCCACTCCAGGATGTACCGCCAAAGGGGAAGTGTGAAACTCTCTCATCACTTCCTCTCGCAAAGCTCCTGGTACCATGGTACGTCCTCTGAAAAGGATGTCGTTATCTGCTCCAAGGGAGAAACCATCAGGTGCCTATCCCGAGGATATCTGTGCACGCAGTGTCTCACAGTCAGAGTCCTCACGATGTGCCTCTCTGAACCGCTGCAGTAGTGGAGGGGTGACTGTGAGAGACTGGAGGAAGGCTACTCCATCTCTATCCACAAAGGATATCTGCAAAGAGGCTAGCTGCTCCGTCGCCTCCTCAAGTAGCTGAATGACCGTCCTCCTGCTGAGGGCATCGGCTACTACGTTCCCCTTCCCAGGAGTATAGACTATCTCAAAGTCAAAGTCCTGGAGGAACTCGATCCATCGCCGCTGTCTCAGGTTCAGGTCCTTCTGCGAGAAGATATACCTGAGACTCTGATGATCGGAAAAGACTGTAAAGCGCTCTCCCATCAGGTAGTGTCGCCATTTCTTCAGAGCGAAGACCACTGCTGCTAACTCCAGTTCATGGGTAGCGTAGTTCTGCTCATGCAGTCTCAACTGACGTGATCCATAGGCGATCACTGCCCGCTCCTGCATCAGAACACATCCGAGTCCGGTCCCTGATGCATCGCAGTAAACTACGTACCCTACTCCCTCCTCATGCAACCTCAAGATAGGTGCGCTAGTCAATCTCTGTCTCAGCTCCTGGAAGCTCTGCTGACATCTGTATGACCACACGAAGGGTTTCCCCTTCCTCCTTAACGTACGAAAAAGATGAAAAGATTTCTCCTTTGCCGAAAAGTGAAATCTGGTCTCATCCCCTGGATGAACCACGTTCCTTCCCTACTACAGTCAATCCCTTCATGATTAGTTATTTCATGGCATGGATGACGTCGTAAGGCCTCGACGCTGCTACCAAGAGATCCAACCGTTACTCTCACCTCCAAGGGTGGAGTCACACTGTCGGCATCAGTGTGTGATCAATGGGTTTCCTCCAGTAAGAATCTCGCAAGTGAGGGTCAAGTCAACAGTTTTTAACTGGAACCTCTTAGTAAAAACAAAAAAAAGACAAGAAAAAAAAAGTCACCAAGGCAAGTATCTTTTATTACTTCAACTTAAAGTACAAGGATACAAGGCAACACAAACTACGAAGCTAGAGGCATTATGGGCAAAGGCCTCTATGCCTGGAGCTAGTCCCGCACTAGTCCACCCGCTTCCGGAGCTCCATGATCATAAGCTTCAGCTTCCTGAAGCCGTGCTCTCCCCTGAGGTCGGGGTGGACCTCCTGGTGGTGGTGGTGGTAGAGCCTCAAAGCGTCGCCCACCACATGCTGCTCTGCTAGATCCTCTGCCTCGTCCGCCTCGACCCTGCGGACCGCCACGGTCGAACCTCTGCCTCTTCCTAGGTGGTTCCTCAACCGTCTGCTGCTCCTCTGCATGGCGGGTTGGGCAGTCATGAGCCATGTGGCCCTGCCCGCCGCATGCATAGCACTGTCTTCCACTCGAAATACTGGCTCCGCGCTGTGTGCCCCGTACTGCTGAGCCAGTGTCCTGAGGTCGTCTGCCTGAGGGTCTGGTCTGTCTAGACCCCTGAGTCATCCGTCGACTGCCTGCTGCAGATGACTCTTCCACGTGTTGCCCTGCGGTGGGTCTCAGTGCTGGTGTAGACTCAGCAAGGAAGCTCTCAATCAAAAGGGCCCTCTCCAGTACTCCTGTCTGATTCGGTATGCTGAGGGAGATCAGTGATGCCCTGATCTCGTGTCTCAAACCTTTCTAGAAGGTCCGGGCCCGAAATAATGGGTCCCGTACCATGTCGGTCGAGTAGCGCGAGAGATCGGTAAATCACGCCGAGTACCGAGCGACCGTCATGCTGCCCTGCCGCAGCTGGAGAAGCTCATGGATACGCACCGCACGAAAGGTGGCTGGGACGAACTCCGAGCGGAAGAGGCTCTCAAAGTCCGTCCATAGAAGAGATGCCTCATCGTGCACCTGGAGCATCAAGCTCCACCATCGTCCTGCTGCTGCGTGTAGTAGGCTCACGGCGAGGATCACAATAAGGTCTGCCGGTGTCCTCAGTAGCCTAAACACACGTACCACTGCCTCCAGCCAGTCCTCGGCTACCTGGGGATCCGTCTCCACACGAAACCTGGGTGGTCGCTGGCGCTGAAACTCATGCAGTGCGTTGAGGCGACGTGCTTCATCAGCGGCTGGTGCTGGTAGTATCGGTGGCTCGACGGGCAGAGCTACCGCCGGTGCCACTGCTGACAAAGGGCCCTGCACCGAAGCCTCGTCGCTCGGTGGGCTGTCGTCACACTCGACTCTCGGAACCCTAGCTGACTACCGTCGTGGGGCCATCCTGAAAAGGAAACAGGTGTGCCATGGTCAGAACAGTATACCTAGTGAGATGATATAAGTAATCACAATGAAAACTTTGAAACACACACGCAATCAATGTTTTCGTGCATTAAGTCGGAAATCAGAAGTCAGGGTCCTGGTGTATGGATACATCGGCTGCCGCACCAACACTGGACTCCCTCGACTGATAACCACACTCAATACGCTAAACATTATTGCTTCACAAAGAAAATATCAGAGTTCGTGGTAGAACCGAACTCCTCTGATACCAATTTGTCACGACCCGCCCTCGGGGTCCGTGCCGTGACTACCCCAAGCCCGCCTTCCACAGGCCAGGGGCTGGCGACTAGCACCAAGGTGTAATTCCTGGTAAAAAGGGAAGTCATTGCCTTTGTAAAGTAAACAAACACCACATAGTAAGCAAGCAGAAAGTAAACACTAAGTAAAAACTGAGTACAACTGAAAGTGCAGAAAAGTAAATGGGCCAGTATACAAACCCTAACTGAAAGTAAAGTACAACTCGAAAGGGAAAACATCAACTGTAAGTAAAACCCGCTACACCGAGATTTCCACTGGAGATCCCACCTGAAGGATGGGTACAGATAGCTCCACTGCTCCATGGGTCCCACCGTCTTCTCCTAGTACGTCTCACCCAGCGGTCCACCTCCCGGTACCGTCCTGCTCTGCAAGCCTCAGCCAAGATCAACGCTGTCCATCGTCTGCAGCCAACACAACGTAGTGCGGGCATAGCCCATGCAGGGGTGAGTATAAGCTACTCAGTAGGGACCCCGAGACCCCTGAAAGTCTCTCAAAATCCACAAAGGATAAACCACAAAGAAAGGTACAATCATGAAGTAACAACCGACACTTCTTAGGTATATGCCCATACATATACCTAAGTCATCAATTTCAAATACGCTCCAACCTCCGATCCCAAGTACAACTTTGCCACATAGGAAAGTAAAGGTATTCCACACAGGAAAGCAAAACGTAATCCAAACAGGATAGCACAACACAATCCACACATGAAATTAACAGGATTCAGCTCACACAGGTATACTTCTTCGATAGACAATAAAGATGATCTCGGATCCATCTAAGTCGCCTGACCCACGAAGGATCGATATGTAACTAACCCCCGCAAAGACCCACAAAGGATCGGGCCCACACAGGACCTGTAGGCGCTAGTTCACACAGGACCGCTGAGAGCAAAGACCCACACAGGATCAGACCCACACTGGATCGGGCCCACACAGGACCTGTAGCACTGATCCACGTAGGATCGCTGAGTGTTGTAGTCGTCGTCGTCGAATCCACACAGGATCTCTGTACTGTCGTCGTCGCAGTCACAGTAGCAGTAGCAGTAGCAGTTGTAGTCACAGTCGCTGCCAGCACTAGGGTTCCCGCACATAGCAAGCTCGTTCAGGAGGGTCCGCTCCACGAGCCGAGAGGCTGATACATCTGTAGACGCCGGAGAAGTCTGTTATTCCCAAAAAACCTCTGGATGCGGAAAGCGAGGTCGTATTTGGAGTCAGAAGCACGTTTCGGAGGGCCCGGAGGCCTTGCGCGGAATTTTGGAGACCCGCGCGCAAAGTTGTAGTGCCGCGCGCAAACCTCCCGGGATGCGCGCAATGCGGTGGGCCGGGGCGCAATTTTGCGCGCCCGTGGCCCGCGCGACTCCCTTGCGCGCCGGGCCCGATTCTGCGCCCGCGAAGGAGATTGCGCGCCCGCGGACCCGATTCCGCGCCCGGGGTTGCCTATAAATATAAGGCGACCCCCGACGTTTTGAAGGTTGCTGGAATTCGAAGAGTCGCTCGTTCGCGCAATCCAACCCCTTCTGCACGCAATGCTGATCTTCAGGTAACCTCCTTTCTTTCGCGCAAGAAAGCCTCGGGGTTCTCCTTCGCGCGCAATCCCTTTGGATCCTTTCTTTTGAACAAACTCTTCACCCAAAGGCCTTTGCACGTAAAAGAAGCCTCTTGCGTGCAATTGCCCCCGGGTGCGCGCAATCCAGCCCGATTGCGCGCACCCCCCCTTTCAAAGTGGCCATTCGTTAAAAGAATGGGCCGTTGCCCCCGCGCGCTATCCGAAGCCCAGTGCGCGCAATCTCCATCTTACGCGCGCAAAGCGCTGGCCCAATTGCGCGCCAGCCCGCCCATTTGCGCGCCGACCCGCGGTATTGCGCGCCAAGCTCCTCTTTTGCACGCAAACCGCCAGGGTCTCCCCCTTTGACCCCCTGAGGGTACCCGCCTGCGTGGCGCCCTATGATCTTCGTCCCGGGTGCCCGCACCGTGCGTTGTCTTCCCGTGCGGCCCTCCAGGATCGCGCGAAGTGACACGGACCCATCGGCGGCACTATCTCGTCCGCGCGACAAGACGTTAAACTGCCAAGCATCTTCATCCGCGCGACAAGACGTTAAACTTCCAAGCATCTTCGTCTGCGCGGCAAGACGTTAAACTGCCAAGTGGTTCGTCTAACATGACGTTAAACTGCATTCGTCCTCAACACACGAAGTTAAACTGTACTTCGTCCGGAAAGACGTTAAACCGTCCGCTTCTTCTGATCCCGTGCCTCGCACGCAGGGTCCCCCTCCCGATTCGGATGTGGCCCCCACCCACTCGTCTCTGCAGGGATGTCGGGATTGGAGTGGCCTTCGCCCACGGGGGTAGGGTATTACAAACCCCTAGTTCCTTGTGGGGGACTGCACATGTGTATCTCCATCGTGCTTCCCCACTGCCGAAGCCAGTAGAGGGCGTGACAGGGACCGAGGTCTCTCACCTTCGGCCCAAGTCCCTCTCCAACTGAGCTTTGCCGCATCCGGGCTGCCTTAGTGCGTAAGTCCTGACAGAACGAACTACGTGGACTTTGATCCCTGTCTCCTAAACAGGGTACGTAGGAAGCCTCTATGAGGTTCAAGCCCACCACCTGGTCATCCCGGTCGTATTCACATCGGTTCCTCCATCAGTGGACCCCTCTCGGGTCCACATTCGCGTCGATTCAACTATGAATCCGCCCTCGTGGGAGACTGCACATGTGTATCTCCATTGTGCTTCCCCACTTCCTTTTTCTCTTTTCAACGTCCAGCATGACGTTAAACTGTGATCCACCCGGCCGTTCCATCCCCCTCTGTGCGAGGTGGTTCGGTTCAATCCTCCGCCCGGCGGCCTCGACCTCTTCGTGAGTCGGCTCGCCGACGTCCAGCATGACGTTAAACTGTGTATCCGAACTACGCTGACTTTGATCCGCGCTAACGCGCGGTACGTAGGAAGCCCCTACGGGGTCCAAGCTCTTCACTCCATCGTCCATCCTGATCCTTACCCGGGCCGCCACATCCCGGTGGGGTCATGCCATTTCATTCCACTCCACTTCACTCGGGAAGCCGCCCATGTGCTGGCCCCAGCGTCGGAGGTTCCCCGCAAGGTGTTCTGTCATCTGTTCCACTTCTCGGGTTGATCAGTCCGATGCCATCCCCGCTGGACGTTAAACTCGCGGCATACCCCGTGATAAACATGGGAAGCTGAGGAAAACCTCAGGTAACACAGTTCCCCGTACCCAGCGCAGGATGCCTCAGGCCATCACGCCTTCGAGAAGCCCTATTAGGTACGGAAGGCAGACATGCAGAGCCGCAGTATTAAGACACGCCCCCAACACCCAGAGCTACCCGGTCTCCTCACCGCAGGTTGCTGCCCCGACCAGACTCCTTGGAGCGTCTGGGCGGAAGCAGCGTAATTAAACGGCGTCCATGGAGACATGGCGCCGGGAACGAGATTCACGAGCACTTCTTAAATCTATGAGGGAGACCCGGATTAGGCGACGAGTTCTGAGGAGACGTCCACGGAAGGAGGAGCCGACATCCCATCATCCCGGTTTCGATCAAGGAGCAGACTCCCCTGAATAAGGGACGGATGCCGCCCGCCTTTGGAAAGCGGGACTGCGGGGCCACGAGCCGTGCAACCATCCCCTCGGGTCGACGGGCGCACGCGCGAACGCGTCCTAGCGGAACAGCGTCGGAACAGAAACCCGATGCACATCCGCACCGAAACAACATCAACTGTCACAAAGTCCAAATTTGATGTATCCAAAATTTCCGTAACGTCAACAGGAACTCAACGCAACAGACAGCGCGTCGATCGGACTTCCAGTCTGAGAGTTATTGGTTTTTTCGTCCCAGGGGCCCGGTTGGTTTTTAAGGCAAAACCAACCCGACCGTATTCCACATGCGTCCAAACCTCAGGAAAAGTATGCCAAAAGATCCGTCTCACTAAGAGGAACACAATAAAGCTGATGACACGTCAATCGGACGTCCGTAGCTCAAGATATGAGCGTTTCCGCTCCGAAGGCCCGGTTGGTTTCGTGTACGAACCAACCCGGCCGAACACAAAGTGTTCCAAAACCCTAAGTGCGATATACCGAAACGACCGTATCGATCCAAGGATCGCGTTGACGGAGACAGTTCGTCGATCGGAGGTCTGTGGCTCAAGTTATGGCCAAAAGACCGAAATCATCTTGAAAACGGGGGTCCGGGTCCAGGCCGACCCGGCCTGACCCCCCCTGGGTCGGCCCGACCCGGTCCGGCCGGCGGCGGTCCGGCGCGGGCCGGCGCGGCGGCGCGGTGTGGCGCGGCGACGCGGTGTGGCGCGGCGGCGCGGCTCGGCCGGCGGCGGCGCGGCCTGGCGCCGCTTGGGGCCACGTGCGGGGGGCTAAGCCCCCGCTGCTTCAATTTGGCGGCGCAACTTTTAGCCGCGCCTTTTGGAGAACCGGCCCACTTCGTGGGGGCCTGCTTGAGGAAAACTGGGGGGGCCGCCTGCCCCCCCTCCATGAAACCACCCCCCTCATAAATGGGGGGGGGGCTTTTGAGTTGACCGGGGGAATTAAATTCCCCCGGTCATTGACCTTCCGGCCGGCCAGCTGGTCGGCCGGTTTTTCTCCAACAGGACCGGCAAAGTCAGTCCCCTTCTGGCTTCCGACACCGGAGGCCCGGCGAGCCGCCGGTCTTCCCGTCTCGCCGCGGCCTGGAACGAGCCGTGTTGTTCGTTGTCCGGCGTGGTGCGACGGCACCACACCCCTCCGCCACGGCCCCGCTCCGGCCACGGTGCCTTCGATTCCCCTCGACGCAGCGTGACGGTGTCACGTTCATCATAAACTTCCCGTGGCGTGGCGCGACGGTGTCGCGCAATTCAACCGAGCGAATTCCAGCATGGTGCGACGGCACCACGCCATCTCGTCATCCACAAGAAAAAATAATAATCATCACGAACAAAAGAGGGGGAATTCGGCCGTGTTTGTGTAGTCCGACTCCCCTCTCATTAGATGATAACTCTTAAATATTTAATAATAAGATTATCATTCTAGAACCAAGAACGAGAATAAATAATAACCAACAACAACCCCTACATTGGTTTCAAGATCGAAGATCATCAATGACCTGCGGAAGACAACGTCGCGGAGGTCGGGCGTCGCGGTAATCGTTCGTCAAATCCGTTGACGAAGAGGTACGTCCGAAGAGGTACGTCGATGGCGAATTCTCGTAAGCCGACGAAGGAAGTCCGAGGAGGAAGCAGCGTTCCCTTTCATTGACACGGAAGACTTCGTTGATCTTCGGAAACAACCGGCTACGAAGAAGAGAGGAGCGACGTTCTTCGTCGGAGCTCGAAGGTTCTTCGCATTCTTCGTCAAGCTTGAAGAAGAAGAAGAAGAAGAAGGAGAAGGAGAAGGCTTCAAAACTCTCAAGAGGCAAGAGAATTCTAACCAAATAAAATAAGCTAAGAGCTTATTTTATTTACTCAACCAAACCTTTTAAATGAATATGACAACTTAACTTATTAATTGGGTTGAGTTGTTTTAACTTTTTCAAACCTTTCAAATTCAAAAAGGTTTGGTTGAGTAAATAAAATAAGCTCTTAGCTTATTTTATTTGGTTAGAATTCTCTAGCGTCTTGAGAGTTTTGAATCCTTCCCCTTCTCCTTCTTCTTCTTCTTCTTCTTCAAGCTTGACGAAGAACGCGAAGAACCTTCGAGCTCCGACGAAGAACGCCGCTCCTCTCTTCTTCGTAGCCAGTTGTTTCCGAAGATCGACGACTTCTTCCCTATCACCGAAAGGGAACGCCACTTCCTCCTCAGACTTCCTTCGTCGGCTTACGAGAATTCGCCATCGACGTACCTCTTCGGACGTACCTCTTCGTCAACAGATTTGACGAACGATTACCGCGACGCCCGACCCCCGCGACGTTGTCTTCCGCGGGTCATTGACGATCTTCAATCTTGAAACCATGGTAGGGGTTGTTGTTGGTTATTATTTATTCTCGTTCTTGGTTCTAGAATGATAATATTATGATTAAATATTTAAGAGTTATCATCTAATGAGAGGGGAGTCGGACCGCACAAACACGGCCGAATTCCCCCTCTTTTGTTCGTGATGATTATTATTTTTTCTTGTGGATGACGAGATGGCGTGGTGCCGTCGCACCACGCGGGAATTCGCTCGGTTGAATTGTGCGACGCCGTCACGCCACGCCACGGGAAGTTTATCATGAACGCGACACCGTTGCGCCGCGTCGAGGGGAATCGAAGGCGCCGCGGCCGGAGCGGGGCCGCGGCGGAGGGGCGCGGTGTCGTCGCACCGCGCCGGACAAAGAACACCGCGGCCGGTTCCGGGCCGCGGCGAGACGGGAAGACCGGTGGCTCGCTGGGCCGCCGGTGTCGAAAGACGGAAGGGGACTGGCTTTGCCGGTCCCGTTGGAGAAAAACCGGCCGGCCAGGTGGCCGGCCGGAAGGTCAAAGACCGGGGGAATTTAATTCCCCCGGTCAACTCAAAAGCCCCCCCCAATTTATGAGGGGGGCGATTTCATTGAGGGGGGGGGGGGGGGGCAGGCGGCCCCCCGGTTTTCCTCATGCAGGCCCCCACGAAGGGGGCCGGTTCTCCAAAAGGCGCGGCTAAAAGCCGCACCGCCAAATTGAAGCAGCGGGGGCTTCGCCCCCCGCGAGTGGCCCCAAGTGGCGCCAGGCCGCGCCGCCGCGCCGGACCGCGCCGCCGCGCCGGCCCGGGTCGGACCCGGGTCGGGTCGACCCGGGGGATGTTCGGGCCGGGTCGGCCCTGACCTAGACCCCCCGTTTTCGAGACGATTTCGGTCTTTTAGCCATAACATGAGCCACGGACCTCCGATCGACGAACCGTCTACGGCAGCGCGATCATTGGATTGAGACGGACGTTTTGGTATATCGCACTCAAGGTTTCGGAACACTTTGAGTTCGGCCAGGTTCGTTCGTACACGAAACCAACCGGGCCTTCGGAGCGGAAACGCTCATATCTTGAGCTACAGACGTCCGATTGACGTGCCGTCAGCTTTGTTGTGTTCCTATTAGTGAGACGGATCTTTTGGCATACTCCACCCGAGGTTTGAACGCAGGTGGAATACGGTCGGGTTTGTTTTGCCTTAAAAACCAACCGGGCCCCTGGGACGAAAATGCCAATAACTCTCAGATCGGGCGTCCGATCGACGAGCTGTCTGTTGCGTTGAGTTTCTGTTGACGTTACGGAACTTTTGGATACATCAACTCTGGACTTTGTGACAGTTGATGTATCAGCCTCTCGGCTCATGGAACGGACCCTCCCGAACGAGCTTTCTGTGTGCGGGAACCCTAGTGCTGGCTGCGACTGTGACTACTACTGCTACTGCTACTACTACTGTGACTGCGACGACGACAGTACAAAGATCCTGTGTCGATTCGACGACGACGACTACAGCACTCAGCGATCCTATGTGGATCAGTGCTACAGGTCCTGTGTGGGCCCGATCCTATGTGGGTCTGATCCTGTGTGGGTCTTTGCGCTCAGCGGTCCTGTTTGAACCAGCTCCTACAGGTCCTGTGTGGGCCCGATCCTGTGTGGGTCTTTGCGGGGGTTAGTTACCTTTCGATCCTTCGTGGGTCTGACGACTTAGATGGATCAGAGATCATCTTTATCGTCTTTCAAAAGAGTATACCTGTGTGAGGTGAATCCTGTTGCTTTCCTGTGTGGATTGTGTTGAGCTATCCTGTGTGGATTACGTTTTGCTTTCCTGTGTGGAATACGTTTACTTTCCTGTGTGGACTGAGTTGTACTTGGGCTCGGAGGTTGGAGCGTATTTGAAATTGATGACTTAGGTATATGTATGGGCATATACCTAAGCAGTGTCGGTTGTTACTTCGTGATTATACCGTTCATTGTGGTTTATCCTTTATGGATTTTGAGAGACCTTCAGGGGTCTCGGGGTCCCTACTGAGTAGCTTATACTCACCCCTGCATGGGCTATGCCCGCACTACGTTGTGTTGGTTGCAGACGACGGACAGCGTTGATCTTGGCTGAGGCTTGCAGAGCAGGACGGTACCTGGAGGTGGACCACTGGGCGAGACGTACTAGGAGCGGACGGTGGGACCCGTCGAGCAGTGGAGCTATCTGTACCCATCCTTCATGTGGGATCTCCAGTGGACAGCTCGGTGTAGCGGCTTTTACTTACACTTGTTGTTTTCCCTTTCGAGTTGTACTTTACTTTCAGTTTGGGTTTGTATACTGGCCCATTTACTTTTCCGCACTTTCAGTTGTACTCAGTTTTTACAAAGTGTTTACTTTCCACTTGCTTACTCTGTAGTGTCTGTTTACTTTACAAAGGCAATGCCTTCCCTTTTTACTGGGAATTACACCTTGGTGCTAGTCGCCAGCCCCTGGCCTATGGAAGGCGGGCTTGGGGTAGTCACGGCACGTACCCCGAGGGCGGGTCGTGACACTATCCATATGAGGTTAGATAGAGTTAATGAGGGAAATGTAAATATGACTGAAAGAAATATTATAACCATATTTAAGGATATATAACTAATTAAAATAAATCTGGTGTCTATTTCTTTTATTATATGAGGATATCATCTCAATTTCCATTAATATATAATATGAATTCTCCAGGAATTATTTCTGCAAATAAGATCGTAAGACATAGTTTTCAACTGAGCTTTACTAAAATTATATTCTAAAAAATGGTAATAAAGAAAGAGTAGAATTTCCCATATGTAATAACTATGGAAGGAAACACCCATGGTATTTATCAAATGAAATGAGTTCTTGTTTGACGTTTTGGGAAAAAGGCAATCAATCTCAGAAAAATAAAAATGGACGATATATGTTTTTTTCTACTCAATTATTTATCATTATGGATATGGGTAACTATTTAAACAATATCACCAAATTCAAGGGAATTTACCAAATAAAAGTTTAAGGGTGCAATGGTGAGCATATACAGTCACTATAGATGAGTTCGAAGTCCCAGATGATGTAATAATGGGTATATTGAGCCTCAAAAATGTATGTTCTGAAATAAATTATTTTATTTCATCCCTATTCAGTCATTTATATCATAAATTCATGCTGATAACATTAAATAATCCATTAATAGTCTTATAATGGAGTTGTCGGTTAAGACACCAAAAAGGAATGTTATTGTAATGAATATTTTTCAAGCAGTCTCAATTATGATGAAAAATATCGCATTGTGGAAAATAGGATTTTTTAAATGCGGGTTTTCAACATAATACATAGATCGTAATGGCTCTCAATTTATGAGGTAAGAATTTATTACTTAAATTAATATTATACTAATTTTCAAGGGGGCGTAAAATCCTTTTTTTAAGGGAGAGACTTCACCTTCTGAGTCTTTTCTTGACCAACATAAAATAGATTACCATAATTAAATTATAGGATAATAGGAATAAAAAACTATTTATTCATATAAAATATATCTTAATTATAGAAATGTATCCCTTTTACCAAAATACATTGATGTATTTCCGAAGTAATTACATAGTAATCCACCCGTTCATGAATTTGAGTTTCACATTGAACTCATTGTACATGTTTTTCCTCTGTAACTCCAAAATATGTTAATACATATATATATATATATATTATTTGAATACATATATTTTTATTGATAGCTTTCCTAACTAAAAAATATAAACTAAAACAAAATCATAATAAAATTTATTAAAATAATTTTTTAATAAATATCAATTCTATAATGTATATGTTAAGTTGACGAGTATTAATAGTGGTAACAACTATTTGAATTATATGTAGAGATAGAAATAAATTCCATATTTAATACTAATTAATAGTTATAATTCAATTAATGTATCCAGAAAACTAATTTGAACACCTTATGTTTAGAAATATATTTTATTCTAAATTATTTTTATATATACATTATTCTAAAAAAACTAATCATGTTATAGATGAGGTAAATTTTTGGTAGTAAAAAATGTATTTTTGACATGAATAATCAATTAAAAATAAATTTATTATTAATTTTAAAAAAATAAGTATATGAACTGTTAATACATTTAAAATTTATTTTCTAATGAAAATGGGATTTAATTATATTTTATGATTTTATTTAAAAGTTATATTACAAAATAATAAATTTTTTATTCCAAAAATTATTTTTTTGGATTTATCAAAAAAATTATCCAAGGATATTTTTTCCAAATTAATTGATTTTTTGATCAATAGTTAAAAATAATTTTTTAATAATTTTTTTCATGTGTTACCAAATCAAGAAGATTGTACAACTTAAAAAATATTAAAATATTTTTCATGGTAATTTTTTTAAATAATTAAATAATTTAGTTATATATATAGTTTTTTAATTTTGAAAACCCTTATGTATCATTTTGAAACTTATGTAATGTTTTATTCTTATAAAAAAATAATTTCCATCTTTTTATTTAATTATTATTTTAAAAGGTATTAATATAATATGCATTTAATATTATGAAATATAACAGTTTTTTTAATAATAATGTTATTAATGTAATTTAAATAATAAATGTTAACACTTTTATCCTAAACATTACTTAATGAAAAAAACACTTTTTATAAAAATATGTTTTTAAACGTTACATGCACCCATATTAAAACTAATTTTTCAAAAAAATATAAATTTTATTTGAAAAAAAAAATTATTTCAAATTTAGAATCATTAGAGAGATATTATATAAAAAGTCCCATTTTTTGGCATAAATGGTATATTACTTTGGTACATGTTATTTACTAGGGAAAAATAAAAAATGTTAAATGTGAAAATTCTATTTATTAAATATATAAAAACATGTTTGTAATTTTTTGAGACTTTATCATTATTTCCCTACCCCCAATTCTTTATTTTCTATTTTTTGATCTATTTTACCTTTGAATAGGGATATTAACTTTTATATATTATGAAAATATCACTTCTCTCCTTTATAAAAAGATTCATCACCATCCCCCAAATCTTCATACGCCAAGAATCTTGTATTCAACCACAAAATGAAAAACTAATGCTCCAAAACACAAAAAAACCACTTATAGGTTTTATTATCCAAAAAATATCACTTCTAAATATCTTAATCTATTTAGAAATAAGTATTTCACCAAGGATTAAAGTGACCATTCCTAATTACTGCCTTACAAAAAATTAATTCATGATAGAATATGCACCACAAATCATAAAACATATATGTTTGTTAAAAATTTGACAACAAAAATAATTTTAATTATTAATACAGAATAATTTTTAATTAATGGGTTTTATTTTTAAATCTTTATAAAACATTTATAATAGAATAAATATCGTAAAATTTTTGAGGTAGTAAGAAATTTTTTTAATACCATATTTTTTAAAAAGTGACATTCTTTTTGACTATTTCTAAGAATATAAAAAATGAAACATTTAGTAGAAATTATATATATTCCTTCAAAACGTTGTAAAATTTTAATGGTATTATAAAATTTCCATAAATAATCATTATATTTAATAAAAAAGTTTTTCTAAAAATAATTTTTATAATTGTGGACATGGAAGAAAAATATACCTGATTGGAAGGGAAATAAGATTATATTATATTCTAAAAATTTATTTCCTCGATTAAAGTGTAAAATAGGGTAAAATAAAATTAAATATTATAATTAATTTAATATATAGAGTATTTTAAAAAAGATATGTTTTATAAAGTATATATTATAAGATTCCAGTAATGAACTTGGTAGGACATACACACGAATGATCGATGTTTTAATTTTTCAAATGGGTGAATGGTTAATGAAGTATATAATATATTAAATTTAATGAATAAATATTATTTCATAATTATAAAACATATTCCTTAGTTCCATCAATATTACAATCCATATGAGGTTGTGATGGAAACACCTTTCATCGGTCAGTGAGGCGGTTGTATGCCTTACACAGAAGTGGTGGTTTTGTTTCCCCTTTGAGGGAGAAGGACATGGATAATTATTATTCCTTAATATTAATTAAATTTATGTATATTTGAGATATTGGGGTTATTTTATTGGTATTTTTTTAAAGAATTGAATAATAAAAATTAATAATGGAAAATAAAGATGTTGTCATTGTTGATTATCTTAACTTAAAGAAAACCTCATTCAGATATCTTATTAAGAAACCTAGGGTTTATATTTTTTGGAATAAAAATATATTATTTAATTTTTAGGTCATTTTAACCATTATATTTTTAGAAAACCCCTGATAATCTTGTTTGGTCTTGAATCCTTTATAATTAATAATAAGCCATTATTTTGAAAAAATATATTAATTATACCTAATTAGAAAATATTAGTTATGATGACAATAAATTTAGACTCCAATTTTTTAATTTCGATTTTCAGAAGTCACAAAATTTAATTTAAAAATAAATCTATAAAACATGTGGAAAATAGTTTTTAAAGAAATGTGATTTCAAGAATAAGATAGTCTTAAATTAAATATTTGATAGGTAATCATAATTATATGGATTGTAATTAATATATTAATTTACTAATATATTAATTTATATTAAATAATTTATGATTAAATTTTATTTTAATTAACTAAAATGTAAAGATGTTATGCATTTAAATGCATTTTTTTGAAAAATATCAAATTTTATCCTTAAATAGTCTGATTTCTATTTCTAAAAAATGATGGTAAATACATGGTTAATTATAAAAATTGTATGATTTTATTATAAATATAATTAAGAATATTAAAATAAAAAAATTTCAAGAATTAAAAAAATCTTATTTCTAAGTGTATATTTCAAAACTTCATTCCATTTTTATTTTTACCTTGTACATTCAGAATCGATATTAATTCATTCAAATTAGAATTTTTATTCCTTGAAATATTAAAATGTTCATTTTTGATATTTATATTATAATAGAATGTTCCATTACTATAATTGAATTATTGGTATTAAATTTTTCCATGTTAAAAAATATCATCTTTCAAATTTTAATGGATATTACTATTTAAAAAAATGGGGGAGGTTATTCATCAGGACATCGTCAGGTTCCCATGTTTCTTCCTCCATTTAATGAATTTCTCCAATTATTATTACTGGTCGATTCATTCAATTCCTTAACACTTGTTTGCTAGTTTCACAAATATGGATATGATTTTCATAGTAATATAGACCATGTTCCAATTCTATTTCTTCATAGGTGAGAACATTCATTAGGCCTGGAATATAATTCATTTTCAAATAGGTAATGAAAAAATTCTATACATTCTATAAAATTGGTTTAATTACCATATGATAAGACACAAATCTATTTATTTTCATAATTTCAAACGGTTTGATGTACCCGGGGCCAAGTTTCCCATTCTAACCGAACCTTATAACACCCATCCCTATTGATTCATTCATGAAAATGTGATCGCACACTTGAATTTAGAACATTATATTTTATTTATCATAATAAATATCTTTTATACATTTAGATGTATTAATATGATTCTGAAAAGTATTAACTTTTTCATAGTCTCCTCAACAATTTATGCGCCTACATGATTTCATTCACATACATCATCCGAACATATTAGTGTAAAAAATAATGCTCTATATATTTCTTTAAATGGTGACATTTGAATTCATAAATGGAACATATTATAAACGGGAAACTCTACAATAGGTTAATAATGATCCGACATACATTGAAAATCATTTAAATATGGCATCATCATGTATTATAATGTTTGAATAGTCTTTTAGGACTATCCATATTTTAGGGTGATAGGAATTGGTCAAATTAATATTAGTATCAAGATATATCGGAAGAAATTTCCTAGATTTCCATATAAATCCTGATCAGAGAAAATTGAACAAGGTTCATGAAAAATTTTATCTTGAAAACCATTGAAACGATGTCACAAGCTCATTAGTCTCATGGCATCAAACATGCCTCCCATTACATGGGAGCATGCCGACTAGCAATGAGGCTATAATGACGGTGCAATGGAGAGATTATAACCTCATGACCAGAGTAGCATAGATGTATATAACATGAAAAATAATTCAAAAGAGAATTAATATTAATATCTATGTAGATAAATACTATAATAATAATTGAATGAATTACCCATGAACAAGTGATGCTTTAATATAAATGAAAATTTAGTTCAACATGTTTTATAATAAATGATACAAAAAAGAAAGAAAAAACCTCAAAGGATACCAAAATGAGAACCATGATCATGATCTAATTCTTTTTCTCTTAAACTCCCACATAGATATGTAACAACAAAATAATAAGTTTTTGATCAAAACCTGCAACTATGAGGCCTATTTGGGTACTCCAGTGTAATGGTGTCTCAAACAGGTTGTGATATATATTCAAAAAGACACCACCAACAGTGTTTAATTCTATATAGTTTAGGAGTATTAAATAAAAACATGTTTATGTATATTGATAAAGATGTAAATAAATTTAAAATAATTGGGGCTTAGGATCCTCAAAGGGTGCCTGAGTGAACATACCTACATCGAAATAATCCATAAGATCTATGAACGAGAGACAACATATATATGTATGTGTACTTATTTATGATATATATATAATGATATTTATATCCCCATATATAAATACAACTCATGGAAAGACATGATATGGAACTTAGGTTCCCATGTAAATTTTAATAAGTCTCATAGAATATCATGGGATGTCATACCTAAAAATAAAAATCAGTAGGGGAAGTCATGACCATGTATCATTACTTTTGAGGGACCCCATGACCATATGTTATAAATAAGGATGGACCCCATTAAGGAATATCATAATCATAATGGGAGACCATTTTAGATTATAAAAAAAATCATAAAGCCAATTCATGGATATGAATAATTAGGTACACCATACCCATTTAAATTTGGGATGCCATAACCAAGTGTCATTGATAATTAAAGAAACCATGCTTAAAGGTCCCATATAATATTAGGATGACATGATTGATTATAATATATAATTAGTAATGCCATGAACTAGTGTCAAATTTAGTTTACGAGTTCTATACTCAAGTATCATTGTTTAAAAGGGTCACCATGATCGAGTACCACATTTAACTAGGTGATGTTATGCCTGAGTATCATTGATCACAATAGTCACCATGCCCGATTATCATAATATTATAAATTAATTAATTAAAATTGATATTCTTTGTCATTTGATATCATAATAAAATTATATCAATATGGTTATTTCATCTATAAGAATTTAATAACGATATGGTGAGCGCCATTAAATTTATCAACATATCATGTGAGATGAGTCAAAAATTAAACTCTTTATTTAATATGGTCCATGTGATGATCCTTACCATTAAAATTTCTTTAAATTTCAATAGTTCATCTTTTTAAAGGAAGATTTACCATAATATATACAATCTAATTAATCTACGGAGAAACACCCACAAAGTTCATTATTTATTTCATTCAATTTACCTATAAATTCAGGGATTATTATGTCTATACTCATAGAAAAATGATTGTTATGTCCACGAAAAAGAATAAAAGATAAATAATATAAGAATAACACCCAAAGGGGTGATTTTATTCAAGGTAGACATCCATTAATGCCGAATTTTAAATGCATGGAATAAAGGAAATTTTTTTTCATAAGCCTTTACATAATTAATTTTTCATTTATAAAGTGAAAAATGGAAAATAGGGTTGACTTGTCAATATTTTATTTAATAAACATGCCAGAAATTAAGAGAAATAAATGAGACCACCTACCTCATACCTAGGATGATCCAATCATCTAATGTAATGATTTGATTAAATCAAGTTCATTTAAAATTGCTGAAATCGAAATATTACGTGAAAATATAAAGAATTAGTTTACATATATTTCATATTGTATATAGTGAGTAAAAAAATAACAGGTAAGAAAAATTGATATATTTCTAAGTAATTTCAAACACAACTAATGAAGGTTTATTTCAAGCCCCAATAAGAGAGATATCATTAGTCCTCGGTAGAGAACCATGGGGGAGCTCAAGAACCTAGATTTTAGGCATTTAAAGAAGAATAAAAGGGAGTAAGAATATTAGAAGTAAACATGGGGAAAAGGTTAATTTCAATCATTTTAGTGATTAAAATTGTTTCACAAGGTAATTGGATATACAATGTTTCAACCATGAACCATAGGTATCTAAATGGAAAGCCTCCTCACACGAATAGCTCAGGGATTGTACAACTATTTATAATTCTCATGTTTCTATTATGCAAAATATATTAAATTTCTTTCATATTTGTTAACCTCCTCTCACCTGATTAGAAAAAACCATGATATCCCCTCAGCTCCCTTGGATAAGCAACATGGTTTCTCTTGTACAGATTATGGATAAAAAACTCTTTCATTATACAGAAAAAGATATACAGTTGTGCTACAAGGTTATAACTAACAATATTACAACTATGAACCCTTCTGTGATTCACTCGAAACTATATTTTTAGGGATTGATACACTGAAAACTAATACAAATATTGGAGACACATTTTGGGAATTAAAAATCATCTAAAGAACAATTTTTTGTGTTCCAAATTTCCTATTTAAAATTTTGTGTTGATTTTATGAAAATTCGAACCCACTAAAAAGATATTTTATATTCATTTGGATTATTTCTAGGGTTTGTAAACATGAAACATTACACTAAACTATGAACTCTTACAAAAAAATTAATATAGGGTAATTAAAGGCAATCAAGAAGAAAATATTCTATTTTAGAATGAAAATTTTTTAGATTCTATAAGGTGGTCAATAATAACCCATATTGCATCTTTAATTATGGAATTATTTATAAATATAGTAAAAATTCCCATATTATTTTCATCACATTACCACATTGGAATCAATATTGGTTACATGACTACACATGGGGGCGTTCTCTCATGACTGACAGAATGAATTGCAAAAAAATATAGATATATAATCAAAAAATTCTCACTTCATATTATCTCACTAAAAATGGTCCTTAAAACCCGATGTGTATTGGTGAGACTAATGTGTATAGTGAAATATTAGCAATGATCATCATGAAATATTTCCTTTTTTAGTATACGAACTTCCCATTCAGGATCCATGTATCACTGAGAGGGGGAGGGGTGAATCAGTGTTATATTTTTCTTTTTATTTTTCCCTCTTGTTGAAACAACCTTCACCTCTAGTTAATGGGTTTCTTCCCCGATGAACTCACGCAACCACATGAACACAATATTTACAAGGTTTACTACTCAATAAGAGTAGTTATGTCCTTGGTATGGTATAGAAACAATACATTACCACACAATCCACTAGAAAACAATACTTTGATGTGGAATACAACATGTAGGATATACCCTTACACTCTAGTATCACTAGGAAAACAATCTGCCAGTGTGTGTGGGCCCTCCTTGCACAAATAGAGAATTACTATATTTCACTGATTCTTTACAATTGAAAAGTTCTATTCTCTAAAGTACAAATCTTCACTTTCCTATGCAGAAGCTGGTATGAACTACCATATGCATAACAGAATACGTGCAAAGACCCCAATTTTTTTTCATGCAACCTTTTGTGTTTCTTGCGTGAAATTCAAATGGATTGCGTGTAAAAATTCCATTTTGTGCGAAAAAACTTTTTCAGGAAACATTTCACACAACTTATCACGTGTTCGCGCACCCTTATTATTTTCGAGAAAAAATATTTCTTTTCATATAACTCTCATAGCGTATAATTTTAAACGCACCAGAGATCAGAATTTATTATAATTGACGAGCCATAGACAATGAGAGGGGTTCACCTCATATTTATAGGCATTTTTGACCTCATGCCAAAAACACCTATCGTCACATAAATAACCTTTTTAGGCGCATAAGCTGTATTTCATGCAATATCAGATTTTGAGCAATGCTCTTATTTTTTGCGTACCTCCTACATTTTCAATTTCTCAAGCTTCTGATCTCGAAATACCTCTTGTTCGAAAAAAATTAATTCTTCAATTTCGCGCACCATGCCAATATTTTGCGCATCCTTTATTTTTCGTGAATCCAGCAGATATTTCTCAAATCTCGTAGGTATTTCACATAAATTTTTTATTTTTTGCGCATCCCGCTAGAATTTTTCCATCATTCATTTTTTCGCGCACTTGGAACATTTTTCCGCACACTAAATGCCTTTGTCATTTTTCAATGTTCTGGTCTTGAATCATGCCTTGAAAAAAAATCTAAACCATCATCAATATTGTGAGTAACAATCATTTCCAAAAACATCTCTTTATCTCCAGATTTTCTATTCCTTTTTCATTTCATTCATCACTGCTTCCCAAAAACCATTTTTAATCGTTCATCACAAACTCCACTATCGTGATATATATCCTTTGATAGACCAGATTTGACATCGTTATAATTACAATATAAAGTACAGAAACATCCCTATCTTTCAGCAGAATCATTACTTCTTATCAAAACTATATATGAATGGCATCGTCCTTTCTCCACCATTCCATCATAAAGCTTCCATCACAAGTTCTAATTACTTACGATATTTATGAAATACATAGTAGCAACGAATATTCTGGGTTTATGTCCTTTAAAAAGTGATTTGATTTATCTTCATTGACAATAAAAGATAACACTCTACAAAAGCTAACACTTCTCCAACCAACTGGGTCCCAATAGCATACATATAGATAGAATATGTATCCTCTTTTCAAATTTCACAACACTACCTTCATATTCAAAGTCTTCCAATTCTCTCTTAATAATGTATTTAATTTTCTTTTTAAAATTCTCATCATTATGTTAAGAATTTTTCATCTTTTCAAAATAAATATGGTTTTAAAATCATTTTAAAATGGTGTTATTTTTCATTAGTAATACACATATCCATATTTACTAGCTCAATTCATATTTAATCCATGAAAATCCACATTTTTTCTGAAATCTATAATATTTAATGCTTATACATCCACATCCATGTTTTATTTCTCTAGGTGGTAGTTTATGTAACAATCATAATATCTAAGTAGATGGATTCATCTTTCTCTCCTCATATTGAGCTCTTTTGTGAAATGATTTGTTTCATTCTATCAAAACATTTCCATCTATAATATATATATATATATATATATATATATATATATTGTCTCCATATCTTACAATTAATTATTAAATCTTTTAATTATTGATCATTATTTGGATAGGTAATTTCAAAAATGATTAATTGTGTAACACCCCAAGCTTCTACGGTACGCTTCTCTTTGAATAATGTGATAGCGTGTGTTGTACGCAACACCGAGTTCTAACACACCATAACTAATCAAACTAGCCGTTATGAATAGTAATACCTACTTTTTGAAATTATATATATTTTATATTTGAAAATAGACTTCATTTTTGCATTCGGAATATCGAATTTAGCCTAAGGTGAAATTTTGGTACTTTTTGGATAACTTTCATATTTTGATGAATAGTGAAAATTACTAAATTTTGATTAAAAACAACTTTTTTAATCAAAATAATTAATAGTGATAAATTGTGAATTTGAGTGGTTTTAAAGTATATTTAGAATATATTTTTACCATTTAATATAATGTTGGTCATTGGACATAATTTTACAATTAAACCGAACATAAACAAGTGTCAATCTTTTGATAGTTATTATCTCTTAAAAACACGCTTTTTGTTTTGACAGCGGGATTTAATTTTAAATTAATTTCTGCCACTTCTGTGTTTTGAATTTAGGAAAATGGATTCCATATTTGGAATCAGGATGTCCAAATTATGTAAATAGGTAACTTTTATTTTTACACATTTTGAATAATTACTGCGGTAAATATTCTATTTACCATGGTTAAAGGGTAAATCCGGTAAATAAGGGTTAATAAATAATATTATAATAATACAAAATTACCCTAGAACGTGTCCTAACCTTATTGGTGGACACATACCCGACCATGGGCATCCTTGGGTCAATTTGGGGACCCCTTGGAGCCACTTGTATGTGGTAGGGACACATTATATTAATAAAGTTAAAATAAAAATAAAAATGGCATAAGCTTACATCTTTTAGAAGAACAATTTTTACATAGGGTTATACATGTTGAATTTTCTATTATAAATATTCATTAGAAATCTAAAAAGATTTCCTACATAATGATGTTTTATTTATAATTTTTTAGACATTAAATAATTTATTTTATTTATGACACAATGATGATGCAGTAATTACTAAAATAGTAAAAAATTAACATAATTGATATTATAAATACCCAAATAAATATAATATGAAACTTTTAATGAATTACACTAATTTTCTAGGATAATAGGATATATTAGGATTGATTTAATTGACTTTGTTCGTAGTAATCAATCTGTTATGAGTTTCACAAATATCAACTATTGAATAGTGTCAAAATTGACATAAAAGAGTTCTTAAAACAAATATTATATTATTAATTGATATTAAATTCCTAAAAATCTAAGGTTCGGCCAAGAGACTTATATTATGATAGGTTAATCATTAATGGACCACTTGGGGGTCGCTTGGATGTATATAGTAAGTTTATTAACCATATTATATAAAAATACAAAGAGACATTGTAAAAGTGAAACTAATTAACTTAGAGTTGATACTTAAAGATAAGGTTAATATAAGTACCCAAACCTGTCTAAATTCTATTGGTTGAGTGGTTTTCGACCTATCCCCACCTTAACCTTTGAATAGTAAACTTTGGAGCCTTTAGAAACCGAATATGAATTTATTATAAATTAATATTTCTAGCTTTTCCAAAGGTGCCCCTCACCCCTCTTATAAAAGGGCACTCCTCCTTCTCATTTCTTCACACCTTCAAAGCATTTTGGTTCGGCCAAAATCTGCCCAAATACTCTCCCAACATCCCTCACTACAACCTAGAGGCCTTAGTTTGATCAGAAAGCCAACCTAAGGAGCCCTTTTGATCAAATCAAAAGGAAGAACCCGAAGAAGAGGTAATGATTTCACCACCCTTTTCTAAGTTCATTTATTCTTCCACTTCTTCTTCCTTTGTTCTTACCATTCTGAAATAATAACTCCAGTATCTCAAATATACTGTGATGTTATTATAAATATGGTACAACCATATTCATTATCCTATCCACCCTTTGAATAACATGTCACCATACGTGCGTACGTACGGCTTACCGTCTCCACGTCGTGGTGTAATTGTTATTCAATATAATATTATTTGGATGGGTATAATAATGATGTGTAACTCATGTAAATAATAAATCTAACATGTTAATGATTCTTTATATATGATATACCATCCTTTTATATATTATTTTAATATCAAAAGAATGATATTGTCGCTCGTGCGTACGTACGGACTACCGTCTCCACGAACGCGATGAGATTCATTCTCCATCGTATCCATTCAAGTATAATTTGATGATTTAAAAAATGATGTTTAAGGACTTGATATCATTCTGGATATGAATAATATACAACCTATCCTTTACATACATGTCTTACGTAACAAAACATACAAAAGAAAACAAGTAAGTTAACACCCGAAACGACGATAATTCTAAGATATTATTAACAAATCAATGTTAAAAGATCATATATGATATCATATTAATATATATGATTCTTGTATAATTTAATAACAACTATTTCACCATTATACAGGAGGTTAACATACCCCAACCAAGGAAAAGTACAAGGTAAGGGTTATTTCACAATCTCTTCATTATCCGAGGTTGTTTATATGTAATAATCTACTGGGATCTCTTTATCATACACATCCATGTTTCTTAAAAATGTATTTCAAAACATTTTTACTATTTACAAGAATATGGGTTAAAGTCATTTATACCCTTTTTTGACTTTTTATAAGAGGTTTATAAAGGAATCTTTCCGTCGTTTTCAAAACAAGGTCCTTTTTAACCTTTTCGACAGAATTGAGGTAAGAATGTTTTTTTTAACTTATACGACGGGTGCGGTTATTTTACGCCGTTATAAAATCTTCAAAGCTTTCCTTACAAGCTTATAAGAATATTTTCAAAGAAAATGTTTTATTTTATATGGATCTTAAATGATTTCAAAATAAAAGGAGATATTTCTTTAAAAAGAATTTTGATTTCATCTATGTCAACATCCTTTGATGGATTTTAAGATTATTTGAAGTTGATTTATTACGGTACAAAACTTCTATATTGTATTGAAGGTTTTGTGATATGTTTGACTGTGGATGTGCTATTTTTATACCATTCATAGTTTATTGTGAAAGTATTGACATTTCGTATGCTAGTTTTAATACGAATGTTTATGTTATGTTTAAACCTTTTCATATGGGAATGCATTGGACTTAATAAGTGACAGGTGGAGCCTGCTATAGCTCCTCGATGCATCGGTAGGTCTCATGAGACAAACTAGTGTCTTGGCACAAGGCCTTGACAAAATCTTATTTGTAGTCTTGGCACGAGGCCTTGGCTATGTGGTTATGATAGTCTGGCATTATGCATTCCAACATTATGAAAGTGGTTATTGATTTTTGCATGTGATTATTCGATTAGTAGAATATCCATGTGAACAAGTAAATGGCATTATTTCATTTTACTTTTGCCTTACTATGTTGAAGTTCAATTTTAAAAGGCTTTTGTTTTAGTAATTCATTGCCTTAAATGTTTATGCTTATTTTGAATGTTCCGCTATATTGTTATCCTTACTGGGCATTTGAGCTCACCCCTTTTCTATGTTTTATTTTTCCCAGGTAGTGAAGAAGTAAATTATGAATGACTTGCAGGGATATTATGAGGGGTTAATAGTGTGGATATGAAGACTTTGTTGTTGTAGTAGTTTTTCACTTTGAAATGTAATGTAAAACTTTATGATTATATATACTGTTTCCAAGGCTACTAAACCAATCGGTCTTTCGAGATTTGATCTTCTTGTGATCATGCCAATGTTATGTAATTAATGCACCGACTCTGGGTAGCTGGGGTCGGGGCGTTACAGTTGGTATCAGAGGAAGTTTAGTACAAACCTTGGAAGCTAGATTTAGATAAACTCTGATTAGAGCACATAGACCTAAGATGAACTTTGAGGATTAGTATAGAAGAACTTCCTAGAATTTTAGTATTGTAGAGACCTTGTGAGTTTTCCGAGCAATACATCCCTGTCTGGATACGAGCAGGTAGAGGCGGCTCTGGCACAGATGTACCTAGGGGTAAAATCCAAAAACACCGCTTTGAGCTAGACTCGAACGGGAACTGGTGCACGACAACGGGCCTTGCTGCACTCTTGGTTACGACACTCCTAGGGGATATGCTTAGGATAACTCTCACTTTCTTTACAAATCATTATGAAGGGTTTATGAGTATATACTTTCTCAAAGAAAACATATTTATGATTATGGATTATATCCATAGATAGTTCAATTTATGTTTAGTGTTTTATAAGTATGGGATTATGTATTTTGATGCATAAACTGATCTAGTTTATGCCATTTTTTAGAAATGGCGCCTAGTGGAAGAAATGGAAACTGTATCAATGCACGCACTCCATGTAGGGATTTCCCTCCTGCTCAAGATAATTATAGTGGGGCTGGTGATGCAACTGGTGCTGATCAGCTAATCACCGTACTGGGACAACTTACTCAGGTTATGAATAATAACCTTACCCGTATGGAGCACCCTGATCCGCAGCGTGGAGGATCAATGTTAGATCGATTCATGAGGCAACAACCACCAACGTTCAATGGGAGTACAAATCCCTTAGTAGCTGAGCAATGGATATTTTCCCTAGAGAAAATATTTCAGGCTTTGGGGAGCAGTGAAAGGGAAAAAGTTATCATGGCAGTTTACCGCCTCACTGGAGATGCTGATCAATGGTGGTCATTGATTCAGAACATGAAGGAAGATGATGAAGTATCAAATATGGAATGGAGGGAGTTCAAAGATCTGTTTTTAGAAAAATACTTCCCTCGCGACCATCGAGCAGATATGGAAAGGCAATTTCTGAGTCTGAGACAAAAGGAGGATGAGAATGTCACAAAGTATGAGGCTAACTTTACAAGGTTAGCGAGGTATGCTGGAGATTATATTCGCAACCCAAGAAGTAAGATTGATCGTTTCTTTGATGGGTTAAAACCATTTCTCCGTCGAGCATTAGTCTCACAATCCTTTTCATCGTACGAAGACATTGTCTCATGTGCTATAAAGACCGAAAAGGAATTCTCTAAGTCTTATGACTTTAAAGCAAAGCAAGAGAAGAAGAGACCTGCTGATCAATATGGGAATGGAAATAAGGGGAAGAAGGGAAAGGTTGAATATCCATCTTGTGGTAAATGCGGGAAGAAACATCCTGGTACATGCTTGAAGGGAATGGGAGTCTGTTACAAGTGTGGTGAAAAAGGCCACCAAGCTCATGATTCCAAGGGGAAGAAGGAAGCTACCAACGTTCAGTGCTACAATTGCAGGGAGATGGGGCATTATGCAAATGCATGTCCTAAGCGTCAGGAGAACTTACCTCAGAAAAGGCCAAGGGATCAAGGCCAGGCTTATGCTATCACTACTGCTGAGGTAGAAGCTCCGAAAGACGTGGTGGCAGGTAATTTAATGGTTTCCTCAAGTTTAGCAAATGCATTATTTGATTCTTGATCATCGCATTGTTTCATATCTTCCCAGTTTGCTAAGAAAATTAGATATTTCCAATTTGATTTAATAAGGGAGTTGTCAGTTAAAACTCCTAAGGGAAGTATCGTTGCAACAAAGTTTTGTGAATCAGTCCCCATTAGAGCACATAAATTTTCTTTATCTGCTGATCTCATCGTCATACCTATGATCGAGTTTGATATAATCCTCGGTATGGACTGGCTTTCGGACTATGATGCGAAGATTAATTGTAAGAAGAAAGAGGTTACGATTCTTGATGATAATGATAAGGAACACCTTATTTTTAGAGCAGAATCGTCACCACCTAATTCTTATTTAGATCCACCCTCAATAGCTCAACTAAATTCAATTATTGGGGAGGAAGAGAATGAAATAACTGCGGGTGAGGAAAGGAATGTTCAAATAGAGGATGTACCTATTGTGAAAGAATTTGTAGATGTATTTCCGGAAGATTTACCTGGACATCCTCCAGAACGGGAAGTTGAGTTTTCTATTGATTTGATTCCTGGATCAAGGCCTATATCGAAGACCCCTTATAGAATGGCCACTGTAGAGCTAGTCGAACTAAAGAAACAACTAGAGGAATTGAGTAATAAGGGATTTATTCGCCCTAGTGTTTCTCCATGGGGAGCCCCTGTTCTTTTTGTTAAAAAGAAAGATGGATCTATGAGGTTATGTATCGATTACAGGGAGATCAATGCTATAACGATAAAGAACAAGTATCCCCTACCTCGTATTGATGATTTATTTGACCAACTGCATGGAGCTCAATACTTTTCAAAGATTGACCTTCGATCTGGATACCATCAGTTGTGTGTAAAGAAGGAAGACATTCCGAAAACAGCATTTCGAACCAGGTACGGGCATTACGAGTTTACTGTAATGCCGTTTGGATTGACTAATGCACCCTCTGTATTCATGGATCTGATGAATAGAGTTTTCAAGGAGTATCTTGATGAATTTGTGGTGGTATTTATTGATGATATCTTGGTATACTCCAAAACCTACAAAGATCATGAAAATCACATGCGCATTATCTTGAAGACTCTGAGGAGGCATGAATTATATGGAAAGTTTAGCAAGTGTGAATTCTGGCTTCAGGAGATTTCTTTTCTTGGCCATATTGTCTCTAAAGATGGAATCTCTGTTGATCCTTCTAAGACCAAGGCAATCCAAGAATGGCCAGCACCTACAAGTATAACTGAGGTACGTAGTTTTATTGGCTTGGCAGGTTATTATCGACATTTCGTCCAGAATTTTGCCCGATTGGCTAACCCATTAACGAAGCTAACACGTAAAGGGGTTAAATTTGTTTGGAAAAAAGAGTGTGAAGAATGTTTCGAAGAACTGAAGAGAAGATTAGTCAATGCTCCTATATTGACTCTACCATCAGGGAATGATGGGTTCGTTATTTATAGTGATGCATCAAAGAAAGGACTTGGCTGTGTCCTTATGCAGAATGATAGAGTTATTGCCTATGCATCACGACAGTTGAAAATTCATGAACAAAACTATCCTACTCATGATCTCGAGTTAGCAGCAGTGATATTTGCTTTGAAAATATGGAGGCACTACCTCTATGGTGAAAAATGTGAGATTTATACTGATCACAAGAGTTTGAAGTATATTTTCTCACAAAAAGAACTCAACATGAGGCAAAGGAGATGGCTTGAATTACTCAAGGATTATGATTGTACGATACACTACCACCCAGGGAAGGCAAACAAGGTGGCAGATGCTTTGAGCAGAAAAGACCATGGTGTTTTGAACATGATGAGAATTGAAAGGGATCCAATTTTCATGGATCTAGTGAAGATGGACATGGGAATAACCAGGGAAGGTGAAACATCAATGCTTTTTCAAATGGTTGCCAAACCATCTTTACTAGAAAGGATTAAGAGTTCTCAGACCGATGATGAAGAATTTCAGAAGAAGATTAAAGCTGTGAATGATGGGAGATTGAGAGACTTTGTGTATGAAGATGGGATTTTGAAATTCGGGAAGAGACTTTGTGTTCCCAATATACCTGATCTAAAAAGGGAATTGCTGGATGACGCTCATAGTTCCAATTTCTCTATACACCCTGGGAGCACCAAAATGTATAGAGACTTGAAGGAACATTTTTGGTGGGACAACATGAAGAGGGAGATTTCTGATTTTGTGTCAAGATGTATGGTTTGTCAACAAGTGAAAGCTGGAAGGCAACAGCCTGGAGGAGTCGTGCAACCTCTTCCCATACCGGAGTGGAAATGGGACAATATTACAATGGACTTTGTCATGGGGCTACCAAAGACTCCTAGAAGGAACGATGCAATATGGGTTATTGTTGATCGTCTTACCAAGTCAGCACATTTTCTTGCTATAAGAGAAGATCTACCCCTGGAACGTCTAGCAAGACTATATATTAATGAAGTTGTGAGACTTCATGGAGTACCCCTATCAATTGTTTCGGATCGTGATCCCCGTTTTACTTCAAGGTTTTGGAAAAGTCTTCAGAAATCCCTGGATACTGAACTTTATTTGAGCACTGCTTACCACCCTCAGACAGACGGACAATCAGAACGGACTATTCAAACCTTAGAAGACATGTTGAGATCTTGCTCACTTGACTTTCAGGGTATGTGGGATCAATATTTACCTCTGGTAGAATTTTCCTATAACAATAGCTTCCATTCGAGTATACAGATGGCACCATATGAAGCGTTATACGGAAAGAGATTTCGTACACCAACCTGTTGGGATGACGTTGGTGAAAGAAAACTTGTAGGCCCGGAGCTGGTGGAGGAAACGGTGGAAAAGGTGAAAGTAATCCAAAATCACATCAAAGCAGCTCAAAGTAGGCAGAAGAGCTATGCCGATAATCGAAGGAAGGATTTGGAATTTCAAGTCGGTGATCATGTTTTTCTGAAGGTATCTCCGTGGAAGGGAGTCATACGTTTTGGTAAGAAAGGTAAATTGAGTCCCAGGTACATCGGACCTTTCGAAATTCTAGAACGAATTGGGGTTGTAGCTTACCGATTGGCAATGCCGCCAAGTCTCTCCAAAGTTCACGATGTGTTCCACGTATCTCTATTGAGGAAATACATGCCTGATCCGACGCATGTACTCACCTATGAGGAATTAGAACTGGAACCTGATATGTCTTATTGCGAAGAGCCCGTCAGGATTCTTGATACAAGAGAACAAGTACTGAGAAACCGGACGACGCGTCTGGTAAAAGTTTTGTGGAGAAATCATAAGATGGAAGAGGCAACGTGGGAACCCGAGGAACATATGATGAAGAACCACCCGAGTCTTTTTATGCAGAAATACCCTAGAAATTGCGAGGACGGAATTATTTGAATGAGGGGAGAATGTACCACCCCAAGCTTCTACGGTACGCTTCTCTTTGAATAATGTGATAGCGTGTGTTGTACGCAACACCGAGTTCTCACACACCATAACTAATCAAACTAGCCGTTATGAATAGTAATACCTACTTTTTGAAATTATATATATTTTATATTTTAAAATAGACTTCATTTTTGGATTTGGAATATCGAATTTAGCCTAAGGTGAAATTTTGGTACTTTTTGGATAACTTTCATATTTTGATGAATAGTGAAAATTACTAAATTTTGATTAAAAACAACTTTTTTAATCAAAATAATTAATAGTGATAAATTGTGAATTTGAGTGGTTTTAAAGTATATTTAGAATATATTTTTACCATTTAATATAATTTTGGTCATTGGACATAATTTTACAATTAAACCGAACATAAACAAGTGTCAATCTTTTGATAGTTATTATCTCTTAAAAACACGCTTTTTGTTTTGACAGCGGGATTTAATTTTAAATTAATTTCTGCCAATTCTGTGTTTTGAATTTAGGAAAATGGATTCCATATTTGGAATCAGGATGTCCAAATTATGTAAATAGGTAACTTTTATTTTTACACATTTTGAATAATTACTGCGGTAAATATTTTATTTACCATGGTTAAAGGGTAAATCCGGTAAATAAGGGTTAAAAAATAATATTATAATAATACAAAATTACCCTAGAACGTGTCCTAACCTTATTGGTGGACACATACCCGACCATGGGCATCCTTGGGTCAATTTGGGGACCCCTTGGAGCCACTTGTATGTGGTAGGGACACATTATATTAATAAAGTTAAAATAAAAATAAAAATGGCATAAGCTTACATTTTTTAGAAGAACAATTTTTACATAGGGTTATACATGTTGGATTTTAGATTATAAATATTAATTAGAAAGCTAAAAAGATTTACTACATAATTATGTTTTATTTATAATTTTTTAGACATTAAATAATTTATTTTATTTATGACACAATGATGATGCAGTAATTACTAAAATAGTAAAAAATTAACATAATTGATATTATAAATACCCAAATAAATATAATATGAAACTTTTAATGAATTACACTAATTTTCTAGGATAATAGGATATATTAGGATTGATTTAATTGACTTTGTTCGAAGTAATCAATCTGTTATGAGTTTCACAAAAATCAACCATTGAATAGTGTCAAAATTGACATAAAAGAGTTCTTAAAACAAATATTATATTATTAATTGATATTAAATTCCTAAAAATCTAAGGTTCGTCCAAGAGACTTATATTATGATAGGTTAATCATTAATGGACCACTTGGGGGACGCTTGGATGTATATAGTAAGTTTATTAACCATATTATATAAAAATACAAAGAGACATTGTAAAAGTGAAACTAATTAACTTAGAGTTGATACTTAAAGATAAGGTTAATATAAGTACCCAAACCTGTCTAAATTCTATTGGTTGAGTGGTTTTCGACCTATCCCCACCTTAACCTTTTAATAGTCAACTTTGGAGCCTTTAGAAACCGAATATGAATTTATTATAAATTAATATTTCTAGCTTTTTCAAAGGTGCCCCTCACCCCTCTTATAAAAAGGCACTCCTCCTTCTCATTTCTTCACACCTTCAAAGCATTTTGGTTCGGCCAAACTCTGCCCAAATACTCTCCCAACATCCCTCAATACAACCTAGAGGCCTTAGTTTGATCAGAAAGCCAACCTAAGGAGCCCTTTTGATCAAATCAAAAGGAAGAACCCGAAGAAGAGGTAATGATTTCACCACCCTTTTCTAAGTTCATTTCTTCTTCCACTTCTTCTTCCTTTGTTCTTACCATTCTGAAATAATAACTCCAGTATCTCACATATACTGTGATGTTATTATAAATATGGTACAACCATATTCATTATCATATCCACCCTTTGAATAACATGTCACCATACGTGCGTACATACGGCTTACCGTCGCCACGTCGTGGTGTAATTGTTATTCAATATAATATTATTTGGATGGGTATAATAATGATGTGTAACTCATGTAAATAATAAATCTAACATGTTAATGATTCTTTATATATGATATACCATCCATTTATATATTATTTTAATATCAAAAGAATGATATTGTCGCTCGTGCGTACGTACGGACTACCGTCTCCACGAACGCGATGAGATTCATTCTCCATCGTATCCATTCAAGTATAATTTGATGATTTAAAAAATGATGTTTAAGGACTTGATATAATTCTGGATATGAATAATATACAACCTATCCTTTACATACATGTCTTACGTAACAAAACATACAAAAGAAAACAAGTAAGTTAACACCCGAAACGACGATAATTCTAAGATATTATTAACAAATCAATGTTAAAAGATCATATATGATATCATATTAATATATATGATTCTTGTATAATTTAATAACAACTATTTCACCATTATACAGGAGGTTAACCTACCCCAACCAAGGAAAAGTACAAGGTAAGGGTTATTTCACAATCTCTTCATTATCCGAGGTTGTTTATATGTAATAATCTACTGGGATCTCTTTATCATCCACATCCATGTTTCTTAAAAATGTATTTCAAAACATTTTTACTATTTACAAGAATATGGGTTAAAGTCATTTATACCCTTTTTTGACTTTTTATAAGAGGTTTATAAAGGAATCTTTCCGTCGTTTTCAAAACAAGGTCCTTTTTAACCTTTTCGACAGAATTGAGGTAAGAATGTTTTTTTAACTTATACGACGGGTGCGGTTATTTTACGCCGTTATAAAATCTTCAAAGCTTTCCTTAAAAGCTTATAAGAATATTTTCAAAGAAAATGTTTTATTTTATATGGATCTTAAATGATTTCAAAATAAAAGGAGATATTTCTTTAAAAAGAATTTTGATTTCATCTATGTCAACATCCTTTGATGGATTTTAAGATTATTTGAAGTTGATTTATTATGATACAAAACTTCTATATTGTATTGAAGGTTTTGTGATATGTTTGACTGTGGATGTGCTATTTTTATACCATTCATAGTTTATTGTGAAAGTATTGACATTTCGTATGCTAGTTTTAATACGAATGTTTATGTTATGTTTAAACCTTTTCATATGGGAATGCATTGGACTTAATAAGTGACGGGTGGAGCCCGCTATAGCTCCTCGATGCATCGGTAGGTCTCATGAGACAAACTAGTGTCTTGGCACAAGGCCTTGACAAAATCTTATTTGTAGTCTTGGCACGAGGCCTTGGCTATGTGGTTATGATAGTCTGGCATTATGCATTCCAACATTATGAAAGTGGTTATTGATTTTTGCATGTGATTATTCGATTAGTAGAATATCCATGTGAACAAGTAAATGACATTATTTCATTTTACTTTTGCCTTACTATGTTGAAGTTCAATTTTAAAAGGCTTTTGTTTTAGTAATTCATTGCCTTAAATGTTTATGCTTATTTTGAATGTTCCGCTATATTGTTATCCTTACTGGGCATTTGAGCTCACCCCTTTTCTATGTTTTATTTTTCCCAGGTAGTGAAGAAGTAAATTATGAATGACTTGCAGGAATATTATGAGGGGTTAATAGTGTGGATATGAAGACTTTGTTGTTGTAGTAGTTTTTCACTTTGAAATGTAATGTAAAACTTTATGATTATATCTAGTGTTTCCAAGGCTACTAAACCAATCGGTCTTTCGAGATTTGATCTTCTTGTGATCATGCAAATGTTATGTAATTAATGCACCGACTCTGGGTAGCTGGGGTCGGGGCGTTACAAATTGAATTAATGCATGGGAAATAAATTTTTCCTTCATCATAAGAAAAAAACCACATCCCCTTTTCCATACATCACTTCAAAAAAAATTATACCCTTTTCCTGATGGTATAGTCAAGATTAGAGCATTGAACATTATCCTATCCAATTATTCAAGAAACAATTCACATTCTATTGGATATGTGAACTTTACCCCTTTATGTTTACACTTGGATAACATGTTTTCCAATTATGAATATTTTGAATTGATCACCAATAGTATCCTACCAAAATAATAAAACTATATACCTTGATTTTGTTCTTCGATGTAATCCATTCATTAGAATCCTTTATCTTCACATGAGTAGATGTGATTCCATATGTGTATACAATATACCAATAAAAATATTCTTTCTATTATTATTATTCACACATAATATATTTCCTATATAAATATTTTCCATTAAGTGTATCAAGTAATCCTGAGGTTCACTTAATTGTCCTCATATATTTTAGATTACATAAAGATGAAATCAATAAATATATAAAAAATATATCAATATATACCTTTAATAATATGTTAATTTTATCAGTATAAACAAAGGGTGCATTAATCAATTCAAAAAGAATTACTGTAATATTATAGTGTCTATACCTCATTTGAATTTCTTTATTTAAAATATCTTCATTATTTTCTCGAAACTGATGATACCCATAATGAAGGATAAGATTTTTGAAATTTTCATTTCTGTGATGTTGATCAAATTAGTCATAAATGAATGGAATATGACTCATGTTATTTTTTGTAATATCATTTATTTCTCAAAAAACAATGAAAAACCTCAAAAATCAATCCTTATTCTTATTTAAATGAATAGGGATACACAAGGTGAAACACTAGGCCATATAAGTACCTTATTAAAAAAATCATCTATTTGTTTGTTAAACATCACTAATTACTCAAGGGTCATTTTATTAGTAGTATTTGATATAGTTCATTCATCTAGGACAAAATCAATGGAAAACTCAACTCCAGTCTCTCGTGGATGTCAAGGTAACTACAAAGAAAATAAATCAATTTATTAGTATATAATAGGTAAATTATAGATTTTAAGATTACCATTTTGATCCATATGCTTTTTATTCTCTTATTCCTCAGAAATATCATTTAGAAGAACCATTGGGTGGATCTAGAGATGACTATAATGATGTAGTCTCTAATCAAAATATAATAATTTCTATATATTCAGCTTTAATCAAAGTGTACTTTTATTTATAATAAATTATTGTATAATTTTTTCAAATAAATTACATTACAAGGATTATATAGAATTATAGAATAGGAATAATTATATAATCTAAAAATATGTGACATTTATCTATTATAATGGAACTACCTAAAACATCCTTGTTATAGTGAGATTTCCACAATGAGTTTCTTACTGAAAACTCTCTTATTAATGTGATAGTGAAATATATAATTTCATTAAAAATTGGACGACATAAATGTGTGATAAGATAACAAATAAAATAAAGTATTAAATATGTTTTAATAAATGATTAATTTACCTTCCATTACATTTTTAGGAACGTTAACCTCTGTTGTAGGGATCAGATATTCTTGGCTTTCTTCCCTTAGCCTCTTCAATTAAATGTTCTACTGATTCTTGGAAAAATTGGTTTAATATTTCACATTTATTTAATGTTGAACAACTATATGATAGTACTGTATTTTTCTCCCTGACACTCATTATTTTTATTATCGGTGTCATATATTTTGAAACAATCTATAATACTCTTTAAGTATTTTCATAGATTATTCTTTCAAGAATTTTAACATGATATAAATTTTATAATTTTGTTCTTATTCATTAAATAATTAACTTTTACATAGTGTACAACTAAAGTAGTCTTCTCTATATTTACCATGAATATGTTGGATATAGAAAATTCATTCAATAGTTTCATGGATCTTAAAAAATTTTCATCATATGATGAAATGTTTTGATAGACTAATTCTTGTTAGAGACATGGATTAATATCTCAGATGAAATGGTCAATATTCGGTTCTGTTATACAAATGTAATATATATAATTCCAAAATAGTCTTGTAAAGTATACCTTATACACAAAAACACTTTCCCCCTCATACTTTAAGTTAAGGAAATTTCTATTCCTTGTAGTTCATTGATCACAAATATATGTATTTATTAATGATTATTACTTTTAATGCTCTCTATTACATGTGTTCTATTTTTTCATCCACTCAAGTATCATGGATCAAATAATACAATTTATCACCATATAATTTCTGAAAATATACCTATATTATATAATATTCCCTTCTATTAAATGCCATGGCCATTAATATATTTTCAGGCAGAATAATCTATTTCTAATATACCACTATATTAGTAGTTTCATGAAAGGATGAAGTATGATATCACATGAAATGATCCAATAATGGTACATCTTTCTATGGCGAATAAAATTTCTTAATAAGTTAAATTTTAATCTTTATAACCACAGTCATCTTCTATAATAGGACCATGATATACTCAGCTCAAGAACATGTTGTATTATCTTTCTCGATGAGGGAATTTATACATTATCCTTGAGAATTGATACCATTATTTTTTCAAATAACCATTTCAAAATAATAAAATATATAGAATTTTTTATAAAATTATTAATATTAAAAATAATATATAATTCATAATATAGTGAATCAATTAACAAAAATTTACAATTAAGGCGTTGTTAATATTATAATCATTAAATTTAATTCTTTGGGAATATATTAAATCATAAAAATATTTTCTAATCGTTCATAGTTTTTTGAATGAATATTTGAAGTAAAATATGAAGATACCTAAGAAGTGTCAAACCATGTGTTATGTAATGGAACACTCATAGTGAAACAAAATGTTGAACTATATATAATCAAGTTACTCTTTTTGATGATATTACTATTATATTAATCAATTCTAAAACTGAACATAATAATAATATATTTATAGGTTTTAATTTCTAGGAAATTCATATAATATGAATCTTAACAAAACATTCATGAAATTATTTTACAAATATAAATATTCTTAATGTTTTTAATTGGTTCATTTTCTCTAATCTATGATATCCTAAATCTAGTTACTATGTGTTCTACTAAAAATCCTATGATAACAAATATAATAATAACCACTATAGTAACACAGATTTAGTGTCCACATTATAATACTTGAATAAGTTACAAGGGATCACATCACTATGGATCGATCGGTTTAGTAGACTTGAAGAACTAAATACATTAAATATTATCAATTTTATATTGGAAATAATAAATAAAATGTAACAATAGAAAACAATCATCATCTTTGAATCCATTTAATCCATTTTAGTTCATGTCATGGTTAAAGGAAAATAAATAAGGGGAAAAAAAATACTCAGTAAGGGTTCTGTTTAGAGGAATATGTCATTTTTAAATAAGTCATAATCAATATAGAAAATTAAATAACTGAAACCACATGTCATTTAATCAATAACAGGAGCACAAAATTTATCCGTGGATAATATCAATGAAATAACCTTATAGATAAAAATAAATAAATTATCAATAACATAAATTAAAAATATTTGACTTCATGTCATTATACACCATCATATAATTATTATCGAGGCCATTCACAAGGATAATTTAATATATGTCGAGGTATATACCAAAAACCCATTTAATAATTTCAGCTAAAGTATTTTCCTCATGAGGCATGTCAATGCCTCGAGGGGGTATATAATTTTGGGTGTCACATGTCATTTCATGTACAATGAATTATTCATTTCATTAATGATAAATTTAAATTCACAATAATATTACATTTTAATAAATATATGTATTGAGTAATGAATAAAGAATATTGATATTTCCCAAATCAATCAAATAAATTTCAATGCAAAAATTGAATATAAAAATGGAATTGGGTTTATAAAATAAAAATATATATGATAGAAATAATATGGATATTTCATATATATTTAATATCCATTAGTCATAAGAAATTGAATGCTTCAAAATAATAAGAATTACAAAAAAATTAATAAGAGACTTATAATGACCATCAATTAAACAAAAATATATGTTATAATAAATGCATTTATGCTAATAAATAAAATAAAATGCAAGTAGAAATATTAATTAAATTCTAATTAATGTTTTCTATTTTTAAAATTATATAAAACATTATAGAGAATCTAAATAACATAAAACTTTTATTTAGGTGGGAATGTCCTTTATAAAAGTATATGTTAAAATAAACACTCATTTTTTCTTTTTTAAATCATTTTTTTGAAAATTAAACATAAAAAATATTATATATTTTTATTTAAAACATTATAAATAATCAAGGATAACATAAAATTTCTTTAATTTATCAATATATTAAATAAAATGTATGTTTTTAAAATCATTTCAAAAAATATAATCCCAGAATAAAAATATACTTGACCAAAAGAGAAATAAGATCATATTTTTTTAAAAACATTCATCTGTTGATTCAAGTATCATAGTTGGAAGAAAAAAGAAAAAAATATTGAAAATATTAAAATATCTAGAGGATAAAAAACATATTGGTTTTTTTGAGGATATATTATAATATTCCATGATAAGGAATAAAAGTAACCCGAAAGTAAGAATATAAAATATAGTTTTACCTCTTTGGTATTTTAAAATAATAACCCCATGAAAGAATAATATTTATTCAAAACATTAATAGTCATTTATATATATATATATATATCCGTGTTAAATATATAAAAGGGTCAGTATATTCAATACATAAAATAATTAGGTTCATAATACTGAATATGTCATGGCAGAGTGTAAATTAAGATGAAATCACAAACCACACTCTTCCCTTTAGTTATAAATGATTTAATGTCATATATAATGGATTTAGTCATGTTATAATTTATTAAATAATATTATTTATACTTATAACATATTATCAATCTTACGTTAACAACATCCCATTATTAATATTCTTATTGTTGTTAACTTCTTTGTATTATCAACCATGTTTTTTCATTGAATTTCTAGTACTTGTGCATATGATATTATTCCACCATATATATAGTAATATTAATTTTATAAATGTCATATTTATTTATTATATACTTATTAAGAATCATTATTTAATGTTATACATGGAAAATTAATCGCATCGGTTTGTAGAGATGATACGATATGCATATAAACATGTAACATTATAATTTTCTTTATTTTTTGAAAGGGTAAGGATACATGTATTACCCTGGTATTTTGAAAGAATAGTATGTTTAATAGTGTACATGACATGCAACCATAAGCCTAAAGGAACTATAAAGTAATATTATTTAAATAAAACATTGATAAACTAATCATTGAGTTAGTTGGTATGAATATGATTTATCATATTATGAATTTTTTTTAATGTAAAAACTCAATAAAAATTTGTTGATTAATTATTATTGAATAAGAACTAAATTTTTAGTATATTCATTTTTCAAAAAACTTGTTTTCTTCAAAAATATATATTTTTATTTTCATGAGAAATTAATATAGTTATTTTTTCCAATTTAATAATTTTTTTTGATAAAATGAATTAAATTTTTGAAATGATAATATCAAAATTATGTTCGGGTATTTTTTGGAAATGTTTCATTTTTTAATGAATAGTGAAAATGCTATGAGGGATAAATACCCCCACTTATTTTGATTAGTGAATAAAATTGTGAGGACGCAATTCCCAAAAGGGGGGAAGGATGTAACATCCCAGGTAATTAAAGAATAAATAATTTTCATATTTATTAATATTAGAGAATTAAATATGAATTTTAATTAAAAGGGGTTGCTATGTTTGATAGCGTACCCGATACGCAACGATGAGTTTCTTTGAAACTTACGTAGCACACTAGTAATATAATAATATTATGTTAGTTAACAAGTAGCCGTTGTACTGGCGGGAATGAATAGAAATAACTAAAATATGAATAGATATGTTTTTAGATGTTTTTACATTTACCCAATAAAAGATAAAGGCTTAAAATACGGAAAGAGTTCAATTTTAGGCTTTTATACTCTAATTTTTACTAAAGGTTCACTTATCACCTTTTAATGGTGAACCGTCATTAAATATAGTTTTGATCACTCTTATAAATTCTCTTGGACCAAATAAAACTTTTATTAAGAATCGGGACATCAAATTTTACTTTGTGTAATTTTTGGTACCTTTCTGATAAAGTTCATTTTTTTTATGAATAGTGTAAAATGTTGCATTTTAATTCAAAACCTCTTTTTGATCTAATTTATTTATATGATTAGATTATCTTTTGAATTGGTTTTAAAGTGAAATTAGAATATATTTTTACCATTTTATCTAATGGTGGTCATTGGAATCAATTTCACTTTGAAATTAGACTTAAACTAGTGTTAATCTTTTGATACTTATTGTTTTGTAAAAACACGCTATTTGCTCTGGCAGCGGGAATTAACTATTAAATTAATTAATGTGACTAATATGTTTTGAATTTTGTAAAACAGACTTCATTTTTGAATTCAGAATATCAAATAAAGCTTAGGGTGAATTTTTGGGATTTTTCTGAAAAACTTCAATTTTTGATGAATAGTGAAACCACTAAGTGGTAATCAAGCAAACTGATTTTTCAGTTAAATGAAAGTTTACCACTAATGTGTATTGAATTTTGAAAATCCTACATACATGGTTGTCATTAAAAAGTAAAATGTGGTTCAATGAGATTAAAATATTTTTTTTGGTGAATAGTAACTTATTAAGTTCTTAATCGCGATTAGTGGTAATTAGTGTAGTTTAAGGTATAAATAATAATTTAATAATATGAAATGACCTAGACACATGTCCCAACCTTATTGGTTGTGTCATGGCCGACCACGACAAGCCATGGCCTAACTTGGGGACCCCATGTATCCACTTTTGTTGGGAAATGACATAAATTACTTTTTATTAAATTTTAAAGTGAAAATGACACAAACATAATATGTTTTGCAAAAACAATTTTTAAGTGGGGTTATACAAGTCCAAATTTTGATTATAAATATTCAATGGAAAGCTAAAAAGATTTCCTACATCATAGTAATTTTTTTATAATTTTTAGACATTAAATAAATTTAATTATTTATGACATAATAATGATGCAGCGATGACATCATTATTTGACGATTTAAATAAAATGGAAAGATAATATAAAATATATGAACTACACATGTCCAAAACCAATTGGATGAATGTATTTCGATGCCTTATAACCTTATCCACGAATTCTATCAATGTGGGACCTTTTAAAACCGAAACACATTTTCAAATAATGTAATGTTTCTTTACTTTCCAAAAGTGCCCCTCCTCTCCTCTTATAAAAGGCCCCCACCTCTACCTCATTTCACACACTCTTCAAGCCTTTGGCTCGGCCAACCCCTGCCCATTTGCTCTCTCCACATCCCTCTCCTCATCCTAGAGGATTCCCTTTGGGCAGAATCCTTTCAAAGGAAGCCTTTAGGCTCAAATCAAAAGGAGTTACACTTTTTAAAGGTAATTCATTCTCTCATGTTCTTTTGTTTTATTTTGCTTCTCCAACCCCCTAAACTCTTTTTATTTACTTCTTTTGTAACAACACCAGTATCTTCAATATACTAGGATGTTTTTATAAGATTTATTTGAGCTACACTCTCACACAACTACATCAAATGGTTAAAGAACATAAGGTTTCCGTGGATGGCGAAATTCTGCCTCCCAAAACGATGATTGTTCAATACTCATTAAACACCTTCAAAGGTGGCCATTATGATGTCACTATTTTTATATATGATATATAATATGTTTATGTTTTCCTTAAGCTTCTGTTTTTTCATTTTGGGCATACCTTTATGGTTTCCATTATGGGTAAAACACGATATCTTCATTTTAGGAAGCGCGGACTACCGCCCCCTAAAAGTGATTTTATTCGTTAATACCATATGTGGGATGTGTAAAGGATAAAGTTAATGATATTATATATGTTATTATACTGGAATTATAATATACTCTTATATCATTATGATTCCATTCCAGAAAATATGAAATAGAAATGGAAGTAGCGTTCATGCGTACGTACGGACTACCGTCTCCATGAACGGTGCATTTCATTTCTTATCCACAAATGTAATGTACTATTAAAAGTACATGTATATAATGGATATATATAATTAATGATATATCTAAATGATGAATATAATTCTGGAATTAAAATATACATAAGTCTCATTTAGTTTTAATTCCATTAATATGACAAAGAAATGAAAGTAGCGTTCATGCGTACGTACGGCTTACCGTCTCCATGAACGGTGCATTTCATTTCTTACCTCTAAATGATTATGTAATATTTTAAATACATGTATGTACTGTATATATATGACATATATGATATCTACATCATGAATACCATTCTGGATATAATGAAACATTGACCAAATTAACAACATGTAAGTGTAAGAAGTCTATTTTTGACTTAAGAACCAAATACCGACAAAATGAACATTATTAACTTAAATGATTACATGATGTTCATAACATGGTATAAAAGGAATAATGAACTTGGAAAAGATTCATAATCAAGTAGAGATTAACTAAAGTTTATTATTCAGGAGTTTAAAGAACGGTCGGGTCAAGTCAGATACGAGGTATGAGAACTTCTTAACCCAATTTCCATTCTTTGGGTTAATCTCCTACTTTCAAATTATGTCATTATATTATTATGTCGTATCTTGTATTTGTACTTTATTTATGTGTACTTATAGTGAATACACATAATGTATCTATTTTATTTTAAAAATTATCTTTGTATGGGACTTCGTCTCAATCTCCTTTCATTGAGGCATATTTTGTTTTATACACAACTTTCTTGTATACGGTGTATAAACCCCTTTGACTTTCACGTTTATTCAAAAGGAATCTTTTTTATACGAAGCGTTTACTAAATGACAAAAGGGAATGTTTTTGTCGTACGTATGCGGCGACAACGACTTCTCCGCCGTCGTAACCGTTATTTGAGTTTCAGCTTCCTCTACAAGCCATACCTTCTTTTTTAAAAGAAAAATAAATACCATGTTTTACTTTGGTATTGAAAATGGTTTTCATAATGTTTTTATTATATCAATGTGTTGTATTGATATCTCGTGATTGAAATTTGGAAATGTTATGTTTCCTTTATGCATGTTTTATGTGATATGATTATGTTATGGTACTTGGGTATTATTATGAAGACGGGTGGTTCCGTGATAAACTAAGGGCGGGTGAGCCCGTTATAGCTCTCCAATGCATTAGGTAACGCGAAGGAGTGAAACGTTAAGGTTTCTCCGAAGAGATTTTAGGGAATATACTGTGATGGGTATTCCAAACGTAACCAAGAGGGTTACTCCCTATGTAAGAATGTTATGAATGCCTCAAGTTACCTTTATGTCTTATGATTTCTATGATTCATTCATGATTTTATGAGGTATGTTAAAGTGCCTATGTTTTATGGGTAAAGTATGATTTCATTCTTATGTATATATGAACTCATGTTTCCTTTCCATGTTTTTTTTATAACCCATACTGAGTTTTTATGCTCATCCCAAGTTTTTGAAATGTTTTTCACAGGTCAAGGGAAAGGTACATGATAAGATGATAGAGTCAAGGATGTGTCAAGAAATAATCCATGTTTTATTTTAAATATGTTTCCATTGATGGTAATGAAGAATACTATCTTTATGTAACCACTTTGTTTATATGTGGAATTTAATGCAAGTTTCATGACCTAATTCCCTAAAACTCTAAACCCGAAAAGATCCTCAACGTGTAATCTTGTAATAACTCAAGATTAAGTAAGGTTTAAGGCTGGGGCCTTATAGTTGGTATCAAAGGTCGGTTTAGACAACTTTAGGAGTTAGAAAAGTGTTAAATTATAATATGATTTAAATGATATAGAATTTACAGATTACCATGTTGCTTCGCCTAAGATATTTCCATGTTCAGAATGGTTTTCCGTAGGGGAAACAAAGCAGCTATGTTGGGACGACATCAGGAGGAAGACCGCCTTCCAAATCAGCAACCTGAGATGGTCGGAATCGGAACTGAACAGTTTGTTGCAGTGATGGCACAGTTGACTCAGGCTATAAATGGTGGTGGTATCCATGCACGAGATCAGCCAGATCAACCACAGAGGAACATGTCAGTGGTGGAACATTTCATGAGGCAACATCCCCCATCATTCAGAGGATCATCTGACCCTGTGCTAGCTGAAGGATGGATTAAAGCACTGGAGAAGATTTTTGATGTCATGGGGTGTTCAGACAATCAAAAGGTTAGTCTTGCTATTTACCGTTTGGAGGGTGAAGCAGATCAGTGGTGGTCTATGGTTAAAAATATCAGGGATGCTGATGAGATTGATGCTCTTGACTGGGATGAATTCAAAGGTATGTTTCTTGAGAAGTATTTTCCTAAGGCTGTTCGACTTAGGATGGAAAAGCAATTCTTGGAATTGAGGCAAGAGGAAGACTCAGTGGCTGCCTATGAAGAAAGGTTCACTCGATTGGCAAGGTATGCTCCAAATTTTATCCGGGACCTTGATAGTAAAATCAATTGTTTTTACTCAGGATTAAAGCCAAAATATCGAAGGGCATTAGCTTCTCGAGAGTTTAAAAGTTATGAAAAGCTTGTTCGATGTGCTGAGAAGGTGGAAATGGAGTTTTCCGATGACCAAGTTTTCTATAACAACCAGCAGAAGAAGAGACCGAGGTGGCAGGAGAAAGGTAAGAATTCTTCAAAAAAGTCTGATGGTAAGAAAACTAAGTTTCCAGTTTGTGATAAATGTGGAAAAAGGCATGCTGGGGAATGTCTTCTGAATTCTGGAAAGTGCTACCGATGTGGTAAGATGGGACATAAGGCTCGTGATTGCACTAAAAAGGATCAAGGTGAAGGTAAGAATAAATTTGATTTACAGTTAGTGAAATGTTATAAGTGCAATGAGATGGGTCACTATGCAAATGAGTGTCCGACAAGGAGCTTGAGTGATGGGAAGCAGTTAGACTACAAGCAGAAAGGGGTGGTGAAATCCTTTGCAACAATTTCAGCAGATGTTGGGCCATCGAATGAAGTGGTATCAGCTCCAGGGAGCTCAGTATTTTTCGAAGATTGACTTGAGGTCGGGGTACCATCAGTTGAAATTAAAAGAATCCGACGTTCCGAAGACTGTGTTCCGTACTAGATATGGCCATTATGAATTTGTAGTTATGCCTTTTGGGTTAACCAATGCACCTGCTGTATTCATGGACCTTATGAATAAAATTTTCCATGAGTTCTTGGATAAGTTTGTGTCTGTGTTTTGAGGTTTGTGAAGAGGTTATGTGTGCCTTGTGATTCACAGTTGAAGAGAGAGTTGTTATGTGAAGCTCATAGTTCTCCGTTTTCAGTTCATCCGGGCAGTACTAAGATGTATAGAGATCTGCGGGAGTATTACTGGTGGGATGGAATGAAAAGAGATATTGCTGATTTTACTATGAAGTGTTTGACATGTCAACAGGTTAAAGCAGAGCGGCAGTTACCGAAAGGGATGCTTCAGCCTTTACCAGTGCCAGAGTGGAAATGGTAGAATATATCCATGGACTTTGTTGTTGGATTACCAAAGACATCTCGAGGTAATAATGCAATCTGGGTTATTGTGGATCGCTTGACTAAATCTGCTCATTTCCTTTCTATACGAGATACTTTCTATCTAGATCAACTTTCCCGTTTGTATCTTAAAGAGATAGTCAGGTTACATGGAGTTCCTCTCTCCATTGTATCAGATCGTGATCCCAGGTTTACTTCTAACTTTTGGAAAGGCCTTCAGAAGTCGTTGGGTACTGAATTAAATTTTAGTACAGCTTTTCATCCTCAATCAGATGGGCAGTCAGAACGAACAATTCAGACATTGGAGGATATGCTACGAGCTTGTTCTATGGATTATCAGGGAAGTTGGGACCAACATATTTCTTTGGTTGAGTTTTCATATAATAACAGTTTTCATTCTAGTATACAGATGGCACCATTTCAGGCATTATATGGGAAGCGGTGTCGAACTCCAGCTTTCTGGGATGAAGTGGGTGAAAGAAAGTTGATGGGACCAGAATTGGTAGAAGAGATGGCAGAAAAATTTCAGCTGATTCAGAAACACATGAGAACAGCTCAGAGCAGGCAGAAGAGTTATGCGGATAACCGGAGGAAGGATCTATCTTTCGAGGTAGGTGATCATGTTTTTCTCAAGGTTTCTCCTTGGGAAAGTGTGATGAGATTTGGTAAGAAAGGAAAGTTGAGTCCAAGGTTCATTGGACCATACGAAATTCTAGAGAGAGTTGGATCAGTTGCATACCGAGTGGCTTTACCTCCGAGTTTATCTCAGGTACACAATTGTTTTCACGTTTCGATGTTGAGAAAGTATATGCCAGATCCATCTCATGTTTTGAGTCCAGGGGTAGTTCAACTGGAAGAGAACCTATCTTATGAGGACCAACCGGTCCAGATTCTTGACCATAAGGAGCAAGTGTTACGGAATAAGGTGATTCATCAGGTAAAGGTTTTTTGGAAAAAACCATGTGATTGAAGAGGCAACGTGGGAATCTGAAAATGCTATGAGGGATAAATACCCCCACTTATTTTGATAAGTGAATAAAATTGCGAGGACGCAATTCCCAAAAGGGGGGAAGGATGTAACATCCCAGGTAATTAAAGAATAAATAATTTTCATATTTATTAATATTAGAGAATTAAATATGAATTTTAATTAAAAGGGGTTGCTATGTTCGATAGCGTACACGATACGCAACGATGAGTTTCTTTGAAACTTACGTAGCACACTAGTAATATAATAATATTATGTTAGTTAACAAGTAGCCATTGTACTGGCGGGAATGAATAGAAATAACTAAAATATGAATATATATGTTTTTAGATGTTTTTACATTTACCCAATAAAAGATAAAGGCTTAAAATACGGAAAGAGTTCAATTTTAGGCTTTTATACTCTAATTTTTACTAAAGGTTCACTTATCACCTTTTAATGGTGAACCGTCATTAAATATAGTTTTGATCACTCTTATACATTCTTTTGGACCAAATAAAACTTTTATTAAGAATCGGGACATCAAATTTTACTTTGTGTAATTTTTTGTACCTTTCTGATAAAGTTCATTTTTTTTTATGAATAGTGTAAAATGTTGCATTTTAATTCAAAACCTCTTTTTGATCTAATTTATTTATATGATTAGATTATCTTTTGAATTGGTTTTAAAGTGAAATTAGAATATATTTTTACCATTTTATCTAATGGTGGTCATTGGAATCAATTTCACTTTGAAATTAGACTTAAACTAGTGTCAATCTTTTGATACTTATTGTTTTGTAAAAACACGCTATTTTCTCTGGCAGCGGGAATTAATTATTAAATTAATTAATGTGACTAATATGTTTTGAATTTTGTAAAACGGACTTCATTTTTGAATTCAGAATATCAAATATAGCTTAGGGTGAATTTTTGGGATTTTTCTGAAAAACTTCAATTTTTGATGAATAGTGAAACCACTAAGTGGTAATCAAGCAAACTGATTTTTCAGTTAAATGAAAGTTTACCACTAATGTGTATTGAATTTTGAAAATCCGACATACATGGTTGTCATTAAAAATTAAAATGTGGTTCAATGAGATTAAAATATTTTTTTTGGTGAATAGTAACTTATTAAGTTCTTAATCGCGATTAGTGGTAATTAGTGTAGTTTAAGGTATAAATAATGATTTAATAATATGAAATGACCTAGACACATGTCCCAACCTTATTGGTTGTGTCATGGCCGACCAAGACAAGCCATGGCCTAACTTGGGTACCCCGTGTATCCACTTTTGTTGGGAAATGACATAAATTACTTTTTATTAAATGTTAAAGTGAAAATGACACAAACATAATATGTTTTGAGAAAACAATTTTTAAGTGGGGTTATACAAGTCCATATTTTGATTATAAATATTCAATGGAAGGCTAAAAAGATTTCCTACATCATAGTAATTTTTTTATAATTTTTAGACATTAAATAAATTTATCTATTTATGACATAATAATGATGCAGCGATGACATCATTATTTGACGATTTAAATAAAATGGAAAGATAATATAAAATCTATGAACTAAACATGTCCAAAACCAATTGGATGAATGGATTTAGATGCCTTATCACCTTATCCACGAATTCTATCAATGTGGGACCTTTTAAAACCGAAACACATTTTCAAATAATGTAATGTTTCTTTACTTTCCAAAAGTGCCCCTCCTCTCCTCTTATAAAAGGCCCCCACCTCTACCTCATTTCACACACTCTTCAAGCCATTGGCTCGGCCAAACCCTGCCCATTTGCTCTCTCCACATCCCTCTCCTCATCCTAGAGGATTCCCTTTGGGCATAATCCTTTCAAAGGAAGCCTTTAGGCTCAAATCAAAAGGAGTTACACTTTTTAAAGGTAATTCATTCTCTCATGTTCTTTTGTTTTATTTTGCTTCTCCAACCCCCTAAACTCTTTTTATTTACATCTTTTGTAACAACACCAGTATATTAAATATACTAGGATGTTGTTATAAGATTTATTTGAGCTACACTCTCACACAACTACATCAAATGGTTAAAGAACATAAGGTTTCCGTGGATGGCGAAATTCTGCCTCCCGAAACGATGATTGTTCAATACTCATTAAACACCTTCAAAGGTGGCCATTATGATGTCACTATTTTTATATATGATATATAATATGTTTATGTTTTCCTTAAGCTTCTGTTTTTTCATTTTGGGCATACCTTTATGGTTTCCATTATGGGTAAAACACGATATCTTCATTTTAGGAAGCGCGGACTACCGCCCCCTAAAAGTGATTTGATTCGTTAATACCATATGTGGGATGTGTAAAGGATAAAGTTAATGATATTATATATGTTATTATACTGGAATTATAATATACTCTTATATCATTATGATTCCATTCCAGAAAATATGAAATAGAAATGGAAGTAGCGTTCATGCGTACGTACGGACTACCGTCTCCATGAACGGTGCATTTCATTTCTTATCCCCAAATGTAATGTACTATTAAAAGTACATGTATATAATGGATATATATAATTAATGATATATCTAAATGATGAATATAATTCTGGAATTAAAATATACATAAGTGTCATTTAGTTTTAATTCCATTAATATGACAAAGAAATGAAAGTAGCGTTCATGCGTACGTACGGCTTACCGTCTCCATGAACGGTGCATTTCATTTCTTACCTCTAAATGATTATGTAATATTTTAAATACATGTATGTACTGTATATATATGACATATATGATATCTACATCATGAATACCATTCTGGATATAATGAAACATTGACCAAATTAACAACATGTAAGTGTAAGAAGTCTACTTTTGACTTAAGAACCAAATACCGACAAAATGAACATTATTAACTTAAATGATTACATGATGTTCATAACATGGTATAAAAGGAATAATGAACTTGGAAAAGATTAATAATCAAGTAGAGATTAACTAAAGTTTATTATTCAGGAGTTTAAAGAACGGTCGGGTCAAGTCAGATACGAGGTATGGGAACTTCTTAACCCAATTTCCATTCTTTGGGTTAATCTCCTACTTTCAAATTATGTAATTATATTATTATGTCGTATCTTATATTTGTACTTTATTTATGTGTACTTATAGTGAATACACATAATGTATCTATTTTATTTTAAAAATTATCTTTGTATGGGACTTCGTCTCAATCTCCTTTCATTGAGGCATATTTTGTTTTATACACAACTTTCTTGTATACGGTGTATAAACTCCTTTGACTTTCACGTTTATTCAAAAGGAATCTTTTTTATACGAAGCGTTTACTAAACGACAAAAGGGAATGTTTTTGTCGTACGTATGCGGCGACAACGACTTCTCCGCCGTCGTAACCGTTATTTGAGTTTCAGCTTCCTCTACAAGCCATACCTTCTTTTTTAAAAGAAAAATAAATACCATGTTTCACTTTGGTATTGAAAATGGTTTTCATAATGTTTTTATTATATCAATGTGTTGTATTGATATCTCGTGATAGAAATTTGGAAATGTTATGTTTCCTTTATGCATGTTTTATGTGATATGATTATGTTATGGTACTTGGGCATTATTATGAAGACGGGTGGTTCCGTGATAAACTAAGGGTGGGTGAGCCCGTTATAGCTCTCCAATGCATTGGGTAATGCGAAGGAGTGAAACGTTAAGGTTTCTCCGAAGAGATTTTAGGGAATATACTGTGATGGGTATTCCAAACGTAACCAAGAGGGTTACTCCCTATGTAAGAATGTTATGAATGCCTCAAGTTACCTTTATGTCTTATGATTTCTATGATTCATTCATGATTTTATGAGGTATGTTAAAGTGCCTATGTTTTATGGGTAAAGTATGATTTCATTCTTATGTATATATGAACTCATGTTTCCTTTCCATGTTTTTTTTATAACCCATACTGAGTTTTTATGCTCATCCCAAGTTTTTGAAATGTTTTTCACAGGTCAAGGGAAAGGTACATGATAAGATGATAGAGTCAAGGATGTGTCAAGAAATAATCCATGTTTTATTTTAAATATGTTTCCATTGATGGGAATGAAGAATACTATCTTTATGTAACCACTTTGTTTATATGTGGAATTTAATGCAAGTTTCATGACCTAATTCCCTAAAACTCTAAACCCGAAAAGATCCTCAACGTGTAATCTTGTAATAACTCAAGATTAAGTAAGGTTTAAGGCTGGGGCCTTATAATTAACACAATTTTTTCATTTATGTAATTAATAATTAAATTATTTTCTTTAGAAATAATTCTTTCCTTTAATTTTGCACAAATTATTTGAATACTAAAAGATTAAATTTTATAAAAAAATATTTTCCATCGAGTTTTAAGGTTAAACCTTATTTTTAATAATAACAATTTCATTTATTAAAATTTATAAAATATATTTTAATTTTATAATCAATAAAATTAATATTATGTAATACAGTGAACATAATTAATGATCATACTGAATTATAAAAAAAAATTCCATGGTTAAATTTAAAACATTTTTATTATGGGTTAAACACATGTGATAAGGGTTAATAGTTAAAATGGCCTATTAAGATATCTAATTTATATTTAATAGCCACATTTAGAATTTAACTTTTCTTATATTAAAAAATAGTTCATTTTGGATGAATTTTTGTTCAATAAGACATCATATATTTTATTCTTTTTAAAATTTTATAAATTTCCTCCCCCCTGCACATATAAAATTTATCCACTCTCATATCCTCTCCAATATTCAAGAGCATTTTTATTCTAGAACATACCTAAATAATACCATAATTACAACCCTATGTATAACCTGGAGTCTCTTTTTTTAAAACCATACTAGGAATGCTTTAGTAATGAACCTAAATATAATTTTTGAAGAGGTGCAATAGTTCTTAATAATTTGTTTTTGTTTTATTTCATCATATACCTAATTCAATTCTACTTGAACCATGATGAAATAATATCACAACTATCTTACATATATTGATATGTTATTATGTTAATGACATAGAATATACCCAACTCTTCTTATATCAAATGGGAAATGAAACCATTGTTCATGTATATGTTGAACTATAACCTTGCAAAATGATATAATTTGTTTTACATCCCCAGCTAATTTGAATAGTTATAATTCTAGATTTAATATATATATATATATATATTATATTAATGAAATATTTATCATTCTATAAATTTAATATGTCAAATATTTACTTACATTTATATTAATTAAAAAAATGATGTCCTCATTTGTGTGTATGTTTGGACTACCACCTCTATGAGGCGATGCCAATAATTTTTCACTAGCACATTATTATTTTCAACAAAATGAGTAATTTTTATATAATTATTTTAATATATTCATTAATTATAGTTTATAATTTTATATTCAAAAAATTGGATTTTTAGGTATTATATGGTTTTATTTATAATCATTATTTAAAATTGAAGATTATTATTTTTGGAAAATTAAATTTATTATTTCATTTCGAATCTAATAATTATCTTAAGAATAATGTTTTAGAATTTCTAAAATGATTTATTTTTCAATGAATAGTAAAGAATTCAGATTTTTAATGAAAATAGTAATTTATTTCAATTTAATATTAAATTAAAATTAAATGTTTAATTAGACTTAATATTTAAATAATTTCATTATATTTATAATTATACAATAACGTGTATTGAAATGAATTTTATACATGAATTTAGTATAAAATCATTTAAAAAATAAAATGTCATTTTCTATAAGAATATTTTTATTGTGTTTATACAATTTAATTTTAAATTTTACTCTCCCAATTCTTTGTTATGAATTTTAAATAATTAATTCTATTATTATAATTAGATGGTATCAATTTATAAAATATGTACCTTTTATTTTTTGTAACCTAAAATTTTAAATTTTTAATTTTTCATACCATGGTAAGGGGCAAATTGGGAAATTAATGTTAAAAATAAAATGACAAGGGCTAAATAATAACCCTCTAAATTTTGTTAATTTTATTTGACGAGTTTATATCATACATAATCATCTCAATTTTAAATATATGACCATTTTACTCATTTTTATGTGATTATAAATATTATAATATTTTATGTAATGAATTGTAAAATATGAATCACTCTTCTTTTAAATAACTATAATATTTTTAACAAAGGGAAAAAGAGAAGATGTATTTGGTTATAAATATTTTTATTAAATATAAAATATTTAAATTCATTTGGGTAAATTATTTTTTATTTATAGTAAATAAATAATTACCATAAATGATTTCACAATAGTAACCAAATAATTATTCTATGAACATAAAAAATAAAATAAATGATATTAAAATATTAAAAGTAATTAAATTTTAAATAATTAATTTGATAAAAAATATATAATTTTAACATGTTATTTTTATGTTAATAGATTATATTATAATTACATAGTTTTATTTATGTTATAAAAGACAATGTAACTGAACAGATCTAAATTTTACATTATTGATATTTTATGAAAGTAATATTATATTAAATGATATAAATTATATATAAAATATTTAAAAAATAGATTTTTATATGGTTTAAATTGTCATTCATGGACCATTTGTGGTATATTTTCAATTTACAGTAACAATTATGACCCACAGTGTAACATCCCAAGTAAATAATGAATATGGAATTTTTATATTTATTAATATCTATGAATTAAAAAGTAATTTTACATTAAATGGGATGCTATGATTGATGGCATACTTAACCAGCAACAATGGGATTCATTGATATCTTACGTTGGACACAACGTCGAGTGATATTATAAAATAATATAATAGTATTAATATTTAAAATGGTTGTTAACTCATAGTCATTGTATTTGAGGTAATGAACAGAACTAATAACTATATCATTATACATTTTTCTTAAATGTTTTTACATTTATCAAATAATAATGTAGAATCTAAAATTTTGAATGAATCTAATTTTAAGCATAAACAATCTTTTATTATTTAAAGGTCGATTTACCACCTTTTCATGGTGAACCATCATTTAAATATATTTTTTTCACTTTTATATGTTCTATTTGACAAAATAAAAATTTTATTTATAATAAATACATCAAAATTTAGTTTGGAGGGAATTTTTGTAATTTTCTGATAATGTTCATTTTTTAATAAATAGTGAAAAATACAGTATTTTAATTCAAAACTCCCTTTTTTATTTAATTTAATTATATAGTTATATTGTCATTTTAATTGTTTTTAAAGTGTAATTATTCAATATTTTTACCATTTAATCCTATTTTTGTCATTGGATGTAAATTACACTTATTTTTGACACAAAAGAAGGTAAATCTTTTGATAGTTATTATTTCATAAAAACATGCTTTTTTATTTTGACAATAGGTGTAACACGACAGGTAAATAATGAATATGACATTTTCATATTTATCCATATTTTTGAATAAAATATTAACATGACTATAAAGGGGACGCTATGCTCGATGGCGTACCCAACACGCAACAACGAGTCTCTTGGGAATCTTACGTTGCACTCTAATAATAAAATAATATTATTTTAAATGGTAGTTTACATGTAGTCGTTGTAATGGTGGGAATGGATAGAAATAACTAAAATATTATTATATATGTTTTTAAATGTTTTTACATTTATCAAATAAAAGATAAAGGCTTAAAATACGGAAAGAATTCAATTTTAGGCGTATATGCCCTAGTTTTCACTAAAGGTTCACTTATCACCTTTTGATGGAGAACCGTCATTAAATATAGTTTTGTTCACAATTTAAAATTCTTTTGGACCAAATAAAACTCTTATTAAGAATTGGGACATCAAAATTTACTTTGTGTAAATTTTTGGTATCTTTCCGATAAAGTTCATTTTTTTAATGAATAGTGTAAAATGTTGTATTATAATTCAAAACCACTTTTTAATCTAATTTATTTATATGATTTGATTATATTTTTAATTGGTTTTAAAGTGAAATTAGAAAATATTTTTACCATTAAATCCAATAGTGGTCGTTGGAATCAATTTCACTTTGAAATCAGACTTAAACTAGTGTCAATCTTTTGATACTTATTGTTTTATAAAAACACACTATTTGCTCTGACAACGGGAATTAATTAATAAATTAAATAATGTGACTAATATGTTTTGAATTTTGTAAAACAGACTTCATTTTTGAATTCGGAATATCAAATATAGCTTAGGTTAAATTTTTGGGATTTTTCTGAAAAACTTCAATTTTTGATGAATAGTGAAACCACTAAGTGGTACTTATAAAAACTGATTTTCTGTTTAAATGAAATTTTTCCATCATTGTGTTTTGAATTTAAAAAATCTGACATACATGGTTGTCATTAAGAAGTAAAATGTGGTTGAATGGGATAAAAATAATTTTTTGGTGAATAGTAACTTATTAAGTTCTTAATCGCGATTAGTGGTAATTAGGGTAGTTTAAGGTATAAATAATGATTTAATAAAATAAAATGACCTAGACACATGTCCTAACCTTATTGGTTGTGTCATGGCCGACCAAGAAAAGCCATGGGTCAAATTGGGGACCCCATTGATCCACTTTGGTTGGGAAATGACATAAATAACATTTTATTTAATGTAAAAGTAAAATTGACACAAACATGATATGTTTTACTAAAACAATTCTTAAGTAGGGTTATACAATTCATATTTTTGATTATAAATATTCATTGTAAAGCTAAAAAGATTTCCTACATCATAGTATTTTTTTTATAATTTTTAGACATTAAATAAATTAAATTATTTATGACATAATAATGATGCAGCGATGACATCATTATTTGACGATTTAAATAAAATGGAAAGATAATGTAAAATCTATGCACTAAACATGTCCAAAACTTATTGGATGAGTGGATTTAGAAGCCTTATCACCTTATCCACGAATTATATCAATGTGGGACCTTTTGAAACCGAAAAACATTTTCAAATAAAGTAATATTTCTTTATATTCCAAAAGTGCCCCTCCTCTCCTCTTATAAAAGGCCCCCACCTCTACCTCATTTAACACACTCCTCAAGCCTTTGGCTCGGCCAACCCCTGCCCATTTACTCTCTCCACATCCCTCTCCTCATCCTAGAGGATTCCCTTTGGGCAGAATCCTTTCAATGGAAGCCTTTAGGCTCAAATCAAAAGGAGTTACACTTTTAAAGGTAATTCATTCTCTCATGTTCGTTTGTTTTATTTTGCTTCTCCAACCCCCTAAACTCTTTTTATTTACATATTTTGTAACAACACCAGTATCTTCAATATACTAGGATGTTTTTATAAGATTTATTCGAGCTACACTCTCACACAACTACATCAAATGGTTAAAGAACATACGGTTTCCGTGGATGGTGAAATTCTGCCTCCCGAAACGATGATTGTTCAATACTCATTTAACACCTTCAAAGGTGGCCATTATGATGTCACTATTTTTATATATGATATATAATATGTTTATGTTTGATTTATGATTCTGTATTTTTCATTTTTGTCTTACCTTTATGGCTTCCATTATGGGTATACGCGATATCTTCATTTAAGGAAGTGCGGACTACCGCCCCCTCAAAGTGATTTGATTCGTTAAATACCATATGTGGGATGTATAAAGGATGGAAATATGATATTATATATAACATTATACTGGAATTATAATATACCTTTATATCATTATTATTCCATTCTATAAAATACGAAATAGATATGAAAGTAGCGTTCATGCGTACGTACGGCTTACCGTCTCCATGAACGGTGCATTTCATTTCTTACCTCTAAATGATTATGTAATTTTATAAGTTCATGCATGTACTGGATATATATGACATATATGATATCTACATAATGAATACAATTATGGATATAATAAACATTTGGCCACACGAACAACATGTAATTGTAAGAAGTCCACTTTCGACTTAAGAACCAAATTTCGGCAAAACAAATATTATCAACCTAAATGATTACATAATGTTTATGACATGGTAATAAGTGGTATAAAAGTAATAATGAACTTTAAAAAGGTTCATAAGGAATTATAAATTAACTAAAGTTTATTATTCAGGAGATTAAAGAACGATCGAGTCAAGTCGGACCCGAGGTAAGGGATCCTACAACTCTCTTTCTTTTTAAGTACACTCTTTTATGTCATTTATTTTAATCTCATCTTTCTTATGATTGGGATGTTATTTTATATTACATTTACTGTAATTTTTATGTTCATGTGATGAGAGACCCTATTCTCTCTCATCAATCCATTTTGGAAGTTTTGAGTGGCGCCGTTAGGTTGCCGAACTTTCGTAAGAGATCTAACCTCTCTCTTTGTTTTTAAGTACTCTCCTTTATGTCACTTCTTTTAAACTCCTCCTTTCAATGTTGGGGGATTTACTTTTATTCCACTTGCTGTAAATTCTATTGTAATATGATGGGATACTCTATTTGATCTCCTCAATCCATATTAAGAAGTTTTATGTGGCGCTGTTAGGCTGCCGAGTTTTCGTAAAGGATTTTTCATCTCACTTTTATTCCCGTGAGATTTATGCTACATTTGCCACAAATTCCATTGAGTGGTGTATGTACTGCCCATTATTCTACTCTTTGTGTAATATAATTTCGTTTATGAGTATTTACATCAATGACCTATTGTCTTTCTTTCATGGGGTGTATGTTTTGAAAGATACCCAAGTCGGTAAGGGAACCTTTCACCCTCCTCTTTTTTTAAAAGACTTCTTTTATTGGGTCTTTTAATTTACATATTTTTATGTTGGGATATGTTCTAATACATCCTTATTGATGTAAATTTTATGTCCAAGTGATGAGATACACTTTTTATCTTTCCTCAACTCATTTTTATGTGATGCCGTTAGGCTGTCAAGGGAACTTTTTAACCCAATTTCGATTTCTTTGGGTTCAACTTGTTGTCATTGAATATGTCATCCATTGAATATGTGTGAATGACCTTTTATTGTTTTACACTTAATATCCACTTATATTGGGTGTATATATATTTCTCGCACATATTTTTGAGATTTATTTGTCCTTAATTTAAGGATACCTTCTTTATAAGGGATTTCATCACATTTGACATTTCTATTGAGGGTTCATTGTTATTATGCACCAATTCACTCTTATATGGTGTATATACTGTCCTTTGGAGTATTATATCATGAATCCTTTTATTCTCATGATATTATAAAGTTCTGACTAAATGTTATTCCTCGATTATTGTATTCAAATGTCTCTAATTTTGGTAAAACCCCTTTAACCAAAATATCATTTTAAATGTTTTATTTATTTGTTCTTATTAATATCCTTGTTTTCAAAATTGTTTTAAGGATTTATTTATATGGATATTAATGGTTTAAAATGTTAAAAGCTTCAAGGTGGTATGGGACACTTTGAATCAAAAATCTATTTATTAAATGTTTTAAATGGTTTTGGAAATGGTTTCTTTTTGAATGGATTCATTATTTCAATATCCTAAAATGTTATATTGTGATTGAAATGTGGAAATGTTATGTTTCCTTTATTCATGTTTATGTGATACGATTATGTTATGGTTCTTGGGCATTGTTATGAAGAACGGGTGGTTCCGTGATAAACTAAGGGCGGGTGAGCCTGATATATCTCTCCAATGCATTGGGTAGCGCGAAGGAGTGAAATGTTAAGGTTTCTTCGAAGAGATTTAGGGAATATACTGTGATTGGTATTCCAAACGTAACCAAGAGGGTTACTCCCTACGTAAGAATGTTATGAATGCCTCAAGTTACCTTTATGTCTTATGTCTTCTATGATTTATTCATGATTTGATATGCCTATGTTTTATGGGTAATGTATGATTTCATTCTTATGTATATATGAACTCATGTTTCCTTTCCATATTTTTATAACCCTTACTGAGCTTTTTATGCTCATCCCAAGTTTTTGAAAAGCTTTTCACAGGTCAAGGGAAAGGTACATGATGTGACTATAGTGTCAAGGATGTGTCAAGAAAGAATCCGTGTTTTATTTTAAATAGGTTTCCATTGATGGGAAGAATTAATATTGTCTTTTATGTAACCACCTTGTTTAAATGTGGAATGTAATGCAAGTTTCAGGATCTAATTCTCTAAAACACTAAACCTGAAAAGAGCCTCAATGTGTAATATTGTAATAACTCAAGATTAAGTAAGGTTTAAGGCTGGGGCCTTATAGTTGGTATCAAAGGTCGGTTTAGATAACTTTAGAGGTTAGGGTATTCTTTAAGCATAATTGACAATTACCATAATGGTTAGGATTTCAGAAAGAGTCTTAGTTTTAGATAAAGTGAATGAGTAAGTATATCTTAGTGTTTATCTTTCTCATTTGTACATGATGGTTTTTTTTATATACTCACACTGACCCTTTTTGGTTTTAGTAAATGGCTGGATCTAGCAGGCACCAAAGTGACAACAGGTTTGAAGGAAACTGTGGTGGTTCTCTGATTAAGATACTAGATAAAATAGAGGATTCAATGAGGAAACTCGTGGTTGTCCTAAACCAAATATCAATGAGTCATGATCAACCACTTGAACCTTGGTATGTTCTGTAATGAATCAAGTACGAGATGACCAATCGATGTGGAAGTTCAGGTAATAATTATTAAGGTAACCATTAGGGTTTATATGATCCTTAATTTGTAGGTAATTATGGGTTACTCTATGGTATGATGGAAAATGAAAATAATGAGATAAAATTGAGGTTAAAATATGTTATGATTATTTTTGAAGATTTTATCTCGTTTTGGGGAATGTTTTAAGAATTATATAGTTTTTGAAAAAGGACAACACACAGACCGTGTGACATCCCGTCGCGTCGGACAAAGCTACGGGAATCGAACACACAACCAATGTGCGACTGGTATTTATCGCCTACCACTGGACTACGTGAAGTACCTGGTTAGTTTGACTGATTCTTTCTAGTTATATGATTTTATGAATTAATAGTAAGTTGATTTTGGGTTATTTATGAAAATGATTAACCTATCATGGAGGATATGTGATTAGGTTAATTATTTTTCAATACGAGACTTTAGGAGCAACTGATGTTGTTTGGAGATAAAAGTTACGATTTAATTGGGAAGACTATGTGACTAAATCCTTCAAATATTTGGGTTTCAATCTTAAATTGGTTTACATTGAAGAATTTTATGGAAAAATTGTTTATCGGATGGTTCTCGTTGAACATTGGGTTTTGTTGGACAAATTTTGGAGATTAAGAATAGATTTTCTTTTTATAAAGGGATATCCTTTTCTGGATTATCTGACCTTGTACTAACCTTTTTGGTTTTGGTTTTGGTTAAAGTCTAAAGACATGGGAAGTATATAGTTCTCTTTTGTGGATTAGGTGATTCTCTAGAAGTTGATTATAGTACTCTTAATGTGAACAAGTCTCCCTAAATACTCGTCTTTGGAAAAAATATGAGTTTGACTAAGGAATCTAGTAAAAGTTGAAAGTCAACATGATAAGTGATTATGTTTCCTTATGAATAAATTTCTCAATAAAAAGTAACTTAAAAGAAAAATGTTGTCTATTAACTTTTCCAACCGGGGAATCGAATACCGTTTAACCCATCACAAGTTTGTGATTTTCTCGTGGTTAACTTTCTCCTAAACATGTTTCCTATCACTCTCCACCAGAACATGACCCTATGTTTTCTCCTCCATGTCCATGTTTTCATACATGGAGTCCTAGTATGGGTTAACTCGGGTGACCTCTGTACTTATCTTTATTTGTTTTAAAGTGATTGTTTTACCGACTCTTGTTTCGATGTGGGACGTTCAAGGATGTTTCCAAGCTCAATTTTAAAAATTGCGAGGACGCAATTCCCAAAAGGGGGGAAGGATGTAACACCCCAGGTAAATAAAGAATATGAAATTTTCATATTTATCCATATTTTTGAATAAAATATTAATATGACTATAAAGGGGACGCTATGCTCGATGGCGTACCCAACACGCAACAACGAGTCTCTTGGGAATCTTACGTTGCACTCTAATAATAAAATAATATTATTTTAAATGGTAGTTAACATGTAGCCGTTGTAATGGCGGGAATGGATATAAATAACTAAAATATGATTATATATGTTTTTAAATGTTTTTACATTTATCCAATAAAAGATAAAGGCTTAAAATACGGAAAGAATTCAATTTTAGGCGTATATGCCCTAGTTTTCACTAAAGGTTCACTTATCACCTTTTGATGGAGAACCGTCATTAAATATAGTTTTGTTCACTATTAAACATTATTTTGGACCAAATAAAACTCTTATTAATAATTGGGACATCAAAATTTACTTTGTGTAAATTTTTGGTATCTTTCTGATAAAGTTCTTTTTTTTAAATGAATAGTGTAAAATGTTGTATTTTAATTCAGAACCACTTTTTAATCTAATTTATTTATATGATTAGATTATATTTTGAATTGGTTTTAAAGTGAAATTAGAAAATATTTTTACCATTAAATCCAATAGTGGTCTTTGGAATCAATTTCACTTTGAAATCAGACTTAAACTAGTGTCAATCTTTTGATACTTATTGTTTTATAAAAACACGCTATTTGCTCTGACAGCGGGAATTAATTAATAAATTAAATAATGTGACTAATATGTTTTGAATGTTGTAAAACAGACTTCATTTTTGAATTCGGAATATCAAATATATCTTAGGGTAATGTTTTGGGATTTTTCTGAAAACCTTCAATTTTTGATGAATAGTGAAACCACTAAGTGGTACTTATAAAAACTGATTTTCTGTTTAAATGAAATTTTTCCATCATTGTGTTTTGAATTTCAAAAATCCGACATACATGGTTGTCATTAAGATGTAAAATGTGGTTCAATGGGATAAAAATAATTTTTTGGTGAATAGTAACTTATTAAGTTCTTAATCACGATTACTGGTAATTAGGGTAGTTTAAGATATAAATAATGATTTAATAAAATAAAATGACCTAGAAACATGTCCTAACGTTATTGTTTGTGTCATGGCTGACCACGACAAGCCATGGGTCAACTTGGGGACCCCATGGATCCACTTTGGTTGGGAAATGACATAAATAACATTTTATTTAATGTAAAAGTAAAATTGACACAAACATGATATGTTTTACTAAAACAATTTTAAAGTGGGGTTATACAATTCATCTTTTTGATTATAAATATTCATTGGAAATCTAAACAGATTTCCTACATCATAGTATTTTTTTTATAATTTTTATACATTAAATAAATTAAATTATTTATGACATAATAATGATGCAGCGATGACATCATTATTTGACGATTTAAATAAAATGGAAAGATAATGTAAAATCTATAAACTACACATGTCCAAAACTTATTGGATGAGTGGATTTAGAAGCCTTATCACCTTATCCACGAATTATATCAATGTGGGACCTTTTTAAACCGAAAAACATTTTCAAATAATGTAATATTTCTTTACTTTCCAAAAGTGCCACTCATCTCCTCTTATAAAAGGACCCCACCTCTACCTCATTTAACACACTCCTCAAGCCTTTGGCTCGGCCAACCCCTGCCCATTTACTCTCTCCACATCCCTCTCCTCATCCTAGAGGATTCCCTTTGGGCATAATCCTTTCAAAGGAAGCCTTTAGGCTCAAATCAAAAGGAGTTACACTTTTAAAGGTAATTCATTCTCTCATGTTCATTTGTTTTATTTTGCTTCTCCAACCCCCTAAAATCTTTTTATTTCATTATTTTGTAACAACACCAGTATCTTAAATATACTAGGATGTTGTTATAAGATTTATTCGAGCTACACTCTCACACAACTACATCAAATGGTTAAAGAACATACGGTTTCTGTGGATGGTGAAATTCTGCCTCCCGAAACGATGATTGTTCAATAATCAGTTAACACCTTCAAAGGTGGACATTATGATGTCACTATTTTTATATATGATATATAATATGTTTATGTTTTATTTATGCTTCTGTATTTTTCATTTTTGTCTTACCTTTATGGCTTCCATTATGGGTATACGCGATATCTTCATTTAAGGAAGTGCAGACTACCGCCCCCTCAAAGTGATTTGATTCGTTAAATACCATATGTGAGATGTATAAAGGATGGAAATATGATATTATATATAACATTATACTGGAATTATAATATACCTTTATATCATTATTATTCCATTCTATAAAATACGAAATAGAAATGAAAGTAGCGTTCATGCGTACGTACGACTTACCGTCTCCATGAACGGTGCATTTCATTTCATACCTCTAAATGATTATGTAATGTTATAAATTCATGCATGTACTGGATATATATGACATATATGATATCTAAATAATGAATAAAATTCTGGATATAATAAACATTTGGTCACACGAACAACATGTAATTGTAAGAAGTCCACTTTCGACTTAAGAACCAAATATCGGCAAAACAAATATTATTAACTTAAATGATTACATAATGTTTAGGACATGGTAATAAGTGGTATAAAAGTAATAATGAACTTGAAAAAGGTTCATAAGGAATTAGAAATTAACTAAAGTTTATTATTCAGGAGATTAAAGAACGATCGAGTCAAGTCGGACCCGAGGTAAGGGATCCTACAACTCTCTTTCTTTTTAGGTACACTCTTTTATGTCATTTATTTTAAGCTCATCTTTCTTATGATTGGGATGTTATTTTATATTACATTTACTGTAATTTTTATGTTCATGTGATGAGAGACCCTATTCTCTCTCATCAATCCATTTTGGAAGTTTTGAGTGGCGCCGTTAGGCTGCCGAACTTTCGTAAGAGATCTAACCTCTCTCTTTCTTTTTAAGTACTCTCCTTTATGTCACTTATTTTAAACTCCTCCTTGCAATGTTGGGGGATTTCCATTTATTCCACTTGCTTTAAATTATATTGTAATATGATGGGATACTCTATTTGATCTCCTCAATCCATATTTGGAAGTTTTATGTGGCGCCGTTAGGCTGCCGAGTTTTCGTAATGGATTTTGCATCTCACTTTTATTCCCGTGAGATTTATGCTACATTTGCCACAAATTCCATTGAGTGGTGTATGTACTGCCCATTATTCTACTCTTTCTGTAATATATTTTCGTTTATGAGTATTTACATCAATGTCCTATTGTATTTATTTCATGGGGTGTATGTTTTGAAAGATACCCAAGTCGGTAAGGGAACCTTTCACCCTCCTCTTTTTTTAAAAGACTTCTTTTATTGGGTCTTTTAATTTACATATTTTTATGTTGGGATACGTTCTCATACATCCTTATTGATGTAAATTTTATGTCCAAGTGATGAGATACACTTCTTATCTCTCATCAACTCATTTTGATGTGATGACGTTAGGCTGTCAAGGGAACTTTTTAACCCAATTTCGATTTCTTTGGGTTCAACTTGTAGTCATTGAATATGTCATCCATTGAATATGTGTGAATAACCTTTTATTGTTTTAAACTTAATATCCACTTATATTGGGTGTGTATATATATTTGTCGCACATATTTTTGAGATTTATTTGTCCTTAATTTAAGGATACCTTCTTTATAAGGGATTTCATCACATTTGACATTTCTATTGAGGGTTCATTGTTGTTATGCACCAATTCACTCTTATATGGTGTATATACTGTCCTTTGGAGTATTATATCATGAATCCTTTTATTCTCATGATATTATAAAGTTCTGACTAAATGTTATTCCTCGATTATTGTATTCAAGTGTCTCTAATTTTGGTAAAACCCCTTTAACCAAAATATCATTTTAAATGTTTTAATTATTTGTTCTTATTAATATCCATGTTTTCAAAATGGTTTTAAGGATTTATTTATATAGATATTAATGGTTTAAAATGTTAAAATCTTCAAGGTGGTATGGGACACTTTGAATCAAAAATCTCTTTATTAAATGTTTTAAATGGTTTTGGAAATGTTTTCTTTTTGAATGGATTCATTATTTCAATATCCTAAAATGTTATATTGTGATTGAAATGTGGAAATGTTTTGTTTCCTTTATTCATGTTTATGTGATACGATTATGTTATGGTTCTTGGGCATTGTTATGAAGAACGGGTGGTTCCGTGATAAACTAAGGGCGGGTGAGCCCGATATAGCTCTCCAATGCATTGGGTAACGCGAAGGAGTGAAACGTTAAGGTTTCTCCGAAGAGATTTAGGGAATATACTGTGATGGGTATTCCAAATGTAACCAAGAGGGTTACTCCCTACGTAAGAATGTTATGAATGCCTCAAGTTACCTTTATGTCTTATGTCTTCTATGATTTATTCATGATTTGATATGCCTATGTTTTATGGGTAAAGTATGATTTCATTCTTATGTATATATGAACTCATGTTTCCTTTCCATATTTTTATAACCCTTACTGAGCTTTTTATGCTCATCCCAAGTTTTTGAAATGCTTTTCACAGGTCAAGGGAAAGGAACATGATGTGACGATAGTGTCAAGGATGTGTCAAGAAAGAATCCGTGTTTTATTTTAAATAGGTTTCCATTGATGGGAAGAATGAATATTGTCTTTTATGTAACCACCTTGTTTAAATGTGGAATGTAATGCAAGTTTCAGGATCTAATTCTCTAAAACTCTAAACCTGAAAAGATCCTCAATGTGTAATCTTGTAATAACTCAAGATTAAGTAAGGTTTAAGGCTGGGGCCTTATAACAGGAATTAATTTTAAATTAATTTGTTCTACTTATGTGTTTTGTATTTGGAAAATAGATTCTGTATTTAGAATTAGGAGGTAATTTTTTTTTCAATAGGAATATTTTATTTTTGTATATTATACATATTTACTTTAGTAAGTATTTTATTTAAAAATGTTAAAGGGTAAATCTGGTAAATTTTTGTGAAATTTAATATTATAATAATATTAAATAACACGTAAACTTGTTCTAACACTATTATAGGATACATGTACGGGAATGGAAATCATTGGGTTGATTTTGGGACCCCATGTAGTTACTTGGAAGTGATAATGACACTTTATATTAATTAATTTAAACTAAGGCCAAAAATAACATAAACATGAATCTTTTTATTAAAACAATTTTTATACCGGGTTTTATAAGTTATATCTTCAACTATAAATATAATTTAGAGTGATAAAACAATTTTCTATTTCATGGAATTTTATTTATATTTTGAATACTTTAAATAAACTTATTTAATTATGACAATGGTGATGATATAATTGCTTCATTAATAGAGGATTAAAATAAATGATATTAAAAATATTAAAATAAATTTATTTTCAACAATTTTATGCCATATACTAATTTTATTTATTATTATTACTTTTAATCTATGAATTAATGATGGATATTCTAAATAATCATGTTATTTTGGATTTTTTTAAAAAAATCATGATATCAATAGTATTAAAATTTGTATAAAAGAGTTTTTAAATGAATCAATATTTTATAAAATAATGAAATTGTCTTTAAAATATAATATTATTAAAAATGAGAAATATTATGTTAAAAATTTCATTAATGAACCATTTTGGGTCTCTTTTCATTTTTTATTATACATACTGACCATATAGTATGAATATATATAAGAGGACATTGTAAAAGTTAAATAAGATAACAAAGGGTTAAATAAAAAATACATGGATTACAAATTATCCAAAAAAATTTGAATTATTATTAGATGATTTTATTTATAACTATATACTCCTTATCTTTTATTTAAATATTCTTTGGACCTTTAGAAATTGAAAATCATTATATAATAAAATAATATTTTTAAACATTCTAAAAGTTCCTCTCCCCCACCTTATAAAAAATCATAATCTTTATTCCTTACTCACACCACTCAATCCCCCATTTCTCATCCAACCTTTTCCTAAGTAAGCTCTCAAGATCTCTCTATTCCTCTTAGAAACCATAACTTAGGCAATAATCTCTTCAAGAAAGACTTTTTTTTCAAACCAAAGGAAGTTACCCGATTTAAAGTTAACATCTTCTCTCATGTTCTCTTATTTTATTTTACTTATTCACTCTCTATGATCTTATTATTAATTTTTTGCATAATAATACCAGTATCATAAATATAATATTTTTTTTATGAGAAGTATTCAAACTAAACTTACAAACACCTCTATCTAATGGATAAGAACACACTATTTATTTTATGGCTAACTGCTGCCTCACAAAACAATGATTGTTCGATTATGTCTTACTACATCTCATGTTGGACATTATGATGGAATATTTTTTAAATGTGATATATAATATATTTATATTGTCTCTATTATTTATATTTTTCATTTATTTCATACCTTTATGGTTTCCAAAATTGGTAAATACAATTATTTCATTTTAGAAAGTGCAGACTACCACCCACTAAAAGTGATATGACTTGTTCGTGCCATACGTGGAACATATTAAGGATGGAGTTACTGAAATTATATATGATATTATATACTGTAATTTCAACATTCCATTGTATCACTAATTTTTCATTCCTTTAATTACCAAATTGAAATTAATGTATTCTTCAGGCGTACGTATGACTTACCTTCTCCATGAATATTGCATTTCATTTCTTATCTCTAAATGATATGTACTATAATTAATACATATATATAATGGATATATATGATATATATTATATTTAAATCAAGAATATCATTATGGATATAAATTAATTTTGACCACATAGAATATTTTTAATTAAAGGATGTTCATTTTTGACTCAGTTAACAAATATCGACAAAACAACCATTAATAACATAAATGATTATGTAGTGTTTATAAAATTATAAAGAGTAATATAAAGGAATAATAAACATTAAAATGGTTCCTATGATAGTATAAATTACTTTATTTTATTATTCAAGTGATTAAAGAACGAAAGAGTCAAGTCAAACACGAAGTATGGTATTTCATCTCAATCACATTTCAATGAGGAATATTTTGATTTACACGAGACATTATTTTAAACTGTGTATAAAACCTTTTGACTATTCATTTCATTAAAATGGAATCTTTTTCTACACAGAGTTTTAATAAAAGACATATGGAATGTTTCTTTTTAACATACATAGTGAGAATGACTTTTCCAGCACGGCGAGCATTATTTGATATTTGACATCCATAACAAGTCATAATGTTTTTAAAAGGAAAATAAATACCATATAATAATTTTATGTATTTCAGTATTGAAAATAGTATTGATAATGGATTTATTATGAAAATATATTTAAATGATAATTTTTTATATCAATGTTGAAATGTTATCTTTCCTTTTTTTGTTTTATAAATATGTTAGGGTTCTTGAGAATTGTTTGCATATACGGGTGAATTCATGACATACCTAGGGGTGATCCCGAGATATATCTACAATGCCTTGGGTAATGTGATGGAGGTAAATGAATTTGTTTCACGTAAGAGATTTAGGTAATATACTGTGATGGGTATTACAAATGTAAATCCTTACATAGTTGTTAAAGCAACATTGTAAGTATGTTATGGATATCACAAGATACCTTTATGATTTATGATATCAATTTTTTATTCATAAATCTTATGATCTAGTGTGGTATTTTAATGATTGAAAATTATTATTTCATTGACTTGTATGTATTGATGGACTAATGTTTTAATTATTTATTTTATAATCTTTACTAAGATTTTTATTCTCATTCCAAATTTTATTAAATATTTTTCACATGACATAAAGATGAATTGGGTCAAAGATGGGATTAAGGAAAAGTAATTATTTTAAACATATGGAAATAGACATGACAATTTTCTTCAATGGTTTTTATATTATGAAAAAAGTTAATACTGATCAGAAGTGTCTACATTGTAATATTGGAGATGTAATGTAATAGTTATGGCATAATTCTAAAAAACATTAAACCAAAAAAGATCCCCAATTTGAATTATTTAATTAATTCAAGATTGTGTTTTGTTTAATTCTACAAACTTATACTCAATGTTTAAAAAATCATAGCGATGTGATAAGTGTGAAAAGGGTTAATGAAGGGTTAAAAATGATAAGGGGGAAAATATGATCCAAAATTGTTCAAATTATGTTTTATGAGATAATATTGAATCATAATAAAAATATATTTGAATATTTTAAATTTATATCCATTTGAAACGAAACATTATTTATATAAATTTAATATTGTAAGAGACTACAAGAGTGACCCTATCCTCTCTTATAAAAGGGCTCACTCTTCTTCTCATTTGTACACAAAAAAGACCTTGTTTGGTAATAGAAGACCAGAAAACATAATTAAATCCCTAATTAATTCCAATAGTTCTTTTTTGGGTATAATAATAACCTAGGAGGTCCTAACTATTTATGAAAATGGTAGTTTTAAAATATGAGGTATATTTTTTAACCATAAGCTTTTGTTTTATTTCTTATTCCACCTCTTCCAATATTCTTTAATCGCAATGATATAAAAAAAGTATCTCACAGATATGTATATTTTATTATGTTAATTTAATAAACTATATCCATCTCAATCTTACATAAAATGATAATGGAATTCATTATTCTTGTGTATGGTTGACTACCTCGTCGAAAAATGTTGTAATTCAATTTGCATCATTGACTATAAAGGATGGGTATGATTATGAATTTAAAATAAAAATGTGATATTAGTTACATATTTATCATTCATTAATGATAATATAAAACATATTTTATTAACTATCAATAAAATGGAAAACAATAACATCATTCATGAGTATGTGAGAAGTACCACCTCTATGAAGCGATGAGATTTCTTTTTCATCACCAGATCTCTTGGATGATATATATTAAAAACATTAAAAATAATATTATATTATTATCACAATATAATTAATAAATTATACATGCATAATTTTTATAATGATCTTGAAAAAATTGAAATGTTTCTCATGCGTATGTATGACCTACCATCACTTTCATTATAACATAACTCATTTTTGATAACCACCATTCATTATTTTTTTAAATGTTTCAATTATTTATTAAATTGATAATTATTTTATTTTTATTATTTTATATAATATTTAACAATGAAACCTTTGACCAGAGTCTACTTACCAAATCCATTTTGGACGTATGAAAAATATATTTTTAAAACATATAACATGTAGTTAATTAGTTAAATAATTAAACATAACATTATAATAGAAACAATAAATGGAATAATAAACTAGAAAAAGGATTTTAAAAATGTAAGTAACTGACCAAATTTTATTATTATTGAACATAAAGAATGTATGTGGTTAGTTGGACTCAAGGTTAGGGACTTTCATTAAAAATTCCTCTTTTAATGTTTTCTATAAAAAATGTCCCAAGTCCATTTTTTTAAAATTATTTAATGGATGTATTTATATAAAGATATGTTATTTATAAAGGAAGTTTTATGTTCATTATAATTTATTTTAATGATCTTCAAAAAGAATATTTTTATTAAATATTTTGAATTTCATTATAAATGATAATTTTATTATTATATTTAAATGTATAAGGTGACAACTAATTTTTCCACCACTAAAATGGGTTCTTGAATATTTTCCTCCATTATAAGATTATATGTGTACTTGAAAGAAAAAACCCACCCTTTTGTTGTAGAAATTTATTTTCTAAATTTGTATTAATGGAATGAGAAATATCAATATCTATTTTTTTTCTTATGTGTGAATGAAATAATTTTATGATTGAATGATTCATTATATTAGGATTATGTTATTATTATTTTGAATTGTTCATGAGGTAGGATGGTTCTATTATAATTTGATAATTCTTGATCCCTTTACAACTCCCTAATACATTGGGTAAATAAAACATGTTAACTACTTAGATTTATTTTAAGATATTATGGGAATATACTATGATGGTAATTATAAATATGGTATTTAGTTAACTGATTAGTCCCATGCTAAAATTTTAGGAGAATATATTGTGATGGGTATTCCAAATTAAGGACAAAGTTACCTGATATAATTTATCCTAAGAAATTATAGGAATAAACTAGGATGATTATTCTAAATACATGATGGATTTATGCATTTATGATTCTATGAAAAAGTTACTAGAATATAATGTTATGGTTATTCAATGTATAACCATGATTGTTATTTCTAATGTATCTACAATGGTTATTCCTTATATTCAACTATAACTATGATGGTCAGTATAAGTATAACTATAATGGGTATTCCATGTGAAATTGTGAGTTTTACTCTTCATGAATGTGTGATATAAAAGTGATACCCTATGTTTTCTACATGTTTGTCATTTCCTCCTAGGGGTTTTAATAGTATCCTTTGATAAAAAAGTATTGGATTTTCATGTGAAAATGATTTATTTCATAATCTCAATGAACAATGTGATAATGTTATGTATTTTATGATTTTGCATTTATTTTATTAGACTAATTGATTTCCATATTCTGATGTTCAATAGTAATTTTTTTTGGTCACACGATGTTTTAAAATATTTTTCACAGGTTTTAAGGATGAGTAAAGGAAATTAATAAGTGAATATAAAAGTGATGAATGTTTTTATCATGAAAAGAAAAAAAGTTTTATTTTAAAATTTATAATTTTTTTGGAAAATGGATAATATGTATAAGTTTACAACTTGAAATTTATGTTTGTTGACATAATTATAAAAATATCAAAACATAATTAATCTTTAGGAATGAAAGAATGTTAAATGTAGTCTAATGGCACTAGAAAATATAATAGTTATGGATGATTTCTTATAAGGATGATTTATAAAAATTTAATTAAATAAATAATTTGGTAATTATGATATAATAATCATTATAGGATGATTAAATTATACTATCCTTCTTTCTATCATGATCATTGAAAATTGAAACATTACTCTTTGCACATATGACCTCCTATCTCAATGATTGTAACATTGTTAATTTCTCATAACCATCATTATTTATTGGTTTTATTAGTATAAGTGATTTATAAAAATGATATTTATGTAATGAGTATTATTCAATATATGAGAAGAAATGTACTATTTTTTCATAGTCTACCCGTCTAAGTCGTATTTGGACATAAAAACCAAAAAACATCAATATATACAACATGAATTTAATTGATTCAGTAATTAAATATAACCAAGTAATAGATAAAATAAAACGAATAATAGGCTTGAAAATTGTTTTAAATAATTAAAATTATCAAAATATATTTATCATTTAGGAATTTAAATAACATATGAGATTAGATAGACCTGAGATAAGGGTTTTCCTAATAGAATTTCCATTCATTGCGTTATAATTTTATTTCATCAGATTTTTATGGAATTATTATATGATAAATGAATCCTGATTATATTTTTTATTTACAATTATCTTTTTTAAATTTACATTCGTTGCAAATTATTTCTTTATTGAATAATTTTCATTTCAATGAAATGATATTTATATGAGATTTCATCTTAATTTCCTCTCATTGAAGAATATTGTTATGTTATGCACAAAATAACATTTATATGGTGTATATGTTATCAAAATCACATATTGTCTCTTGAATATATCATAACTCATTATATTTAGTTTCAATTCAATTTACTTCATCCAAAGAGATTTAACTTCAATGTTACTAAGTTGAAAAGATTTTATCTCCATTTCCTTGCATTGGGTTATATAACTTCTCCATTGATTATATTATGTTATTATTATTTTTGAATTGGAATTTGGTTGATTTATTTTTTTATTTCTTCTATTATTCAATGATTAAATTTTTTTACACATAATATTTTACTACCTGATTAAAATTTTAATGGTAATACATTTTTAAAGGATTTCATCTCCATTTTCACTCTATTGGGACATTTTTTGAATAATGAAAACATTTACTTGTATTTGGTGTATATAATACATTTTTTTTGGAATTTGACATTAATTTATATTTTATGATAATGGATAGTGATTCATTTTGAGTTAATCTTTCAAAGTGAATGTTTGAATAATGGTCCGGTGATATTTCTCATTATGATCTGGTATATTATTATTCATTGTCTATTTTATTAAATTTATTTTAAAAAAGTAATTGTTATTAATAAAAAGATTTCATAAAGAATTTTTATGTTATATTTAAATTTTTAAATGGTATTAGAGGAATATTTTTATTATTTTCCCCAAATGGGTCATCTTATAATTTTTGGAAAAAGTCAAAAATAATGCTTTCATTTTAGTGTATACATATTCACTATAATCTTCCACCACTATAACCATTTTTCCCTTTATTTATTATATAAAATTTAAATTATTATTCAATGAAAACTATGTTTGAATTGGTATTTTAAATGTTCCATTTTTATTCTTTAAAGTATTTTATTTTTTTATAAAATCTACTTTTACAATGGTTGTGTAACATCTTTTGATTAATATTTGTACCATAAATTCCATTAAAATATTAAATTTCTTGAAATCATTAGAAATTAAATTTATCTTAAATATAAATATTATTTAACTTAAATATCCTTATTTATATGAAATTATATGTTTTTTTTTCATATGGTGTTTTACAATGAAAATTCTTTGACTTACTGATAAAAATTGCTAAATCGACACTCTTTCTTAAATAAAAATGTTTATTGGTAAGTCATATTGTTCATAAAATAAATTAATTATTCAATAGATAAATAATGAATTCGTTATGTCATGATGGGTGGGGCCAAGTTATTGATGGACCCATAATGCAACAACAGGTATGTTGAGATAAATTAGTTTGCTAAAATTAAGTGGGTGGTTGGTGTGTTCATACACATGAATTAAAAAGTATTAGTAAAACAATTTGACGATATATATATCATGATGTCAAATATTAATAATTTACTTCCATAATAATTCAATTATTATTATCAATAGATTAATTAAATTTATAATATTTAAGAATAAATTTTGTACAAAATTTATTGATTAAATTAAATTTATTATAATTTATTTACCTTTTTATTTTTTTATGAAACATCCCATCCGGACAACTTCTTTAGTATGTAATTCTTGTTGATAATTTGATATCACCTTTTAAAACTTTTTCATTAGATTTTTATGGGCATTTTTAATAATAGCAAGGATGCAAGAATGATTTTATTCTATATAAATATTATATATATTAGGTGCTTGGGGGTACAATTACATCAAACACACACAAAAACCGAACACACAAATCTTTAAAGGCATGCCATATCCCCCCATGGGATTACCCATCCAACCATCCACATTATTACAATATATATTTGGACCAAAGGCCCAGTAGGCATGTCTCCCATTACTTGGCCCACAGTATTGATATTTTTCTCTGAGGTGCATTATGTGAATAGTTTAACTATAGTACCACCACCACTACATTACTCTCTATAGTACCATCTTCTCCTATGGTGTCTGTCATTTCTATAGATATAGTTCCCACCACTACTATAGTATCTTCGTCGCTATAGTGAATCCACTACTACAGTACTTCAATGATAAAATTATAGTAACATAGCCCCAATGGATTTTGAACCCCCATTATTCATGTAGGATTGTGGGGTTCTTACCACTAAGACAAACCCTAACTACCAGTATAAATATTATATTTCAAATGAAATATATGTATCATGTATGTCACTAGTATTCCATGAAAACTAAAATAGTCTTTCCTTTGATATGAGAGCTATTGTATCTTATACCAATGTAATAAAATAGATACGATATCTAGGCTACTAAAGGTGGGCTTGTTATAGTTGGTATTAAAGTATATTTAATACAAACCTAGTGAAAAAGATTTATAAAGACATAGATCATGAAACATTACCATATGAACATATTTGAGGATAAGTCTAATTGAATATAATTATATGGTAACATCCTAATGTTTTGGTAAGGTGGAGAATATGGGGGATCCTAGAAATACATCCCTATCTGGATACTATAAGTGAACATGGTTTCAGAATTTATGGATCAAGGGGTATTATCCTTTATAAAATTTGGCTGAGTATTTGTTGGAAATCACTCTACTACACGATTAAAGTGCAATTATTAAAAACCTAGTATGTCACTCTTTAGGATATACAAGGGTTAATTTACATTTTATTTTAGATCCATTATGATAAATGAGAGAATTGAAATTATGGAAAACAATGAAATTATATTTGGACATGGGATAAACCTAAAGTGTCATGGGATGAAAATTATAATTCATAACAGATGTTTAAAAGAATATGTATCATTTATTAGGTTTTAGATTATTAGTGTTTAACATTATATATGATATTTTGAGAGACACTTATAAGAGTACAACCCATTTTTTTATTATATGTTTTAATGAGAGGTTTATTTTAAAAATATAAATTTTATAAGTTTAATTATATTGATAAAATTTAGGGTTAGTATCATTATTGATATTATGGTAATAATAGTAAATTATATTTATTTTATTTTGGTGAAACAATAAGAAACATAGAAAACCATGGTGCTTAAAATTTTATTTGATGATTAATTTTATTTATTATGATGTTCATCATAATTTTGGAAATGATATAGAAATAAAAGTAATGTTTTTTATAAGACCGATAAACTGTAGTCCAAGAGGCAACCCATCAGATATGGAATGGTTGTAGGGATTCAACCCACAACTAAAGGGAGACATGTGTGAAATGCATACAACTGGACTACAAGGTCTCCTAGTTAGTATGACTAATTTTTCATAAATCGTTTTATGGATATGTATTAAGTTTTTTTTGGAATCATATTATAGGAAAAATAATAATGAATTATTATTATTATTAGGTGATTAATAATATTTTTGGTGACATTTTATTTAGTTAAGGTCTAAATAAAATTTAGTTTTAAACATAAAGGATCATTTTGGAGGAATGATATTATGTTTTTAGACGTGTAATTTAATATTTTGAGATACCATTTGAGGATAAATAATTATTTGAGATGGATATTTAGAGATTAATGTATTATATTATTAAATATTCAGTATCATGTACTAACAATTTTCTTTTTCAATATTTTGAGAAATAATGAATGAATTGTTAACTATTTAAGTATTTTATAATCTAGAAAAATCTAATTTATTGCATTCAGCATGAAGAAATCGACTTTATATCATATATTTAAAGAAAATATTTATATTAATCATTATATATCCAAAGGATGAACTTAAGATTTTGAAATATATAAAAACTATGTTTTTATATTCTGTTGTGATCCCTATCTTGATATAAAAATAATCACTCAATATTAGAAAATGTATCATGAAAATAAATTTATACGTTTACCCTCACTAATAAAATTTAAATGGACTATTCACCCATAATATATTTATGGATCTCTTTTCATTAAATTTCTTTTGACAGTGCTCTCTATCACTCTCTATTAGTCATTGGGCATTAGTTTTATCCTCATTGTCCATATTTTCAATTTCCACTAATGTTATATTATATGTAATGCTTGTTTTATATGATTCTATATGAACTTCATATTTCCCTTTCCCTTTTTTAAGTAGATGTTTTATTAAAACTTATTAAATTGTTAGTTTCTCATAAAATATTGTTAAATGCCAAACACTTCATTTATAAGAACAATGTAGAAAATATGGGAAAAATTTATTTATGGATGTTGAATGAAAGACCCTAATTTTTAAAAATAACATCATGTTTCATAGTGTATATGGTAGTGAAAATTTAGGCAAAACAGACCAAAATATAAAATTATTTAAATATGTCTTTATAACAAATATATTCGATTAATGTTTATTAATAAGATTATCCATATATATATATAAGATGTAAATGAAGAATATAAATTTATTTTTTAAATTTTAGAAAATAATAATTTTATATTTTTGTAATTTCATTTTTTAGAAAATAAATTTTCTTCAAGATTCGTTTTAACTTTTTTTTGTGAGAACATATCATTATTAACTTTTTAAAAAAATTTAGAAATTGTATATAATATAATTATATTAATTTTTTAAATCATAATGTAAATATTATCTTAGGGATAATTTTTTATTTTTTTAAAGCATTATTTTTATACAAGTATTGAAATATTCCGATTTTAATTCAAAATAATGATTTCATTACAAAAATTCAAAAACATATATAAAATTTTAAAATGTTTTAAAATAATTATTTTCAATTATATTCCTCATAATAATATAATTTTATTTTTAATGAATTCCATGAATGAATTTTTTATAAAAAAAATATACCTTAAATATATTGTTTTTGCAAAAAAACACGATTTCATCATATTTTGAGGGAATAACATTGAATTAAAAATTCTCACTTCAATGAATTCAATTTTACTCAATTTATACCATATTTAGAATCATAAAAATTAATATTAGATAATTATTCTAAATTATTTGTTTCATAGTGATCAATAAAAATAGAAAAACTCAAAATATAGACTTATAGTTAAAACAAGTTTACCACGGGTGATAATCATTAAAATGAAATAAAAACATGTCTAATTTATAAGTTTAGTTCATATTTCAAAACTATGTATTATAATAATATGAAAATCTTCCATTCTTGGTCCACATATATTATTTAATGAATTAATATATTTTATTCGTTTTAAAAATTCATAGTGTGTCTTCTCCCCCACTTATAAGAGGACTCACCCTCTCTAATCATCTCCACATGTTAATAGCCTTTTGATTTGGATAATACCAACCCAAATACATTTCTTAAATCCCTACCCATGACCTAGTGTCTTTTTTTTTCATAAAAACTTTTTAGTAATGATTTAGGTATAAATATAAAATGGTATTCTGAAAAAGAGGTATAGTTCTAAACTATACATTTTTAATTTATTTATTCTTCTAACACCATATGATAATCTAAAAATATGATGAAATAATAAAAATAGCATCTTTAATATAAAAATATTTTATTACATTAAATTAATAACATGTTTCCATCTCATATTCTATAAAGTGGGAAACAAAACCCTCATTCATGTGTTTGGAGGACTACCGCCACGTGAACCAATGTAATTATTTATCCATCACCAACTATCAATGATGGTTTTAATATATATATATATATATATTATTGAAATATTTATCATTATAAAAAATAAATATATCAAATATATTTTTTATATTTCCATCTATTGAAAAATGATAACAGTATTCATGCGTATGTGTTGACTACCACCTACATGAGGCGATGAGATTCATTTTTCTCCACCACATCACATTGATGATATATAGATGGTTATATTAATAAATATTATGGTATTTATGAAGTGATTATGATTATATATATTTGAAATAATACTTATCTTCTTTCTATAATGAATATTAAAAAAGAAAACAGCACTCATACATATGTATGACCTAACATTATAAGGATTTCAACATCTATCATTGTACATAACATTCTTTATTGATTGTATTTAAATGTAAGATTGACAGATAAGAAATATAATTATGAAACTAATATTAATATAGATATTTTATAACATTGAAAACTTCTTCCATAGCCAACCTACTAAATTAATTTTGATCATATGAACCATGTAACGTCAAAAAATATCACAAGAAATTAATTAATTAAGTAGTTTAAAATAAAATAGTTTCAAAAAAAGGAAGAATAAAAATTTAAGTAGTTATCATGAAATTAAATTACTAATATAATAAAATTATTTATGATTATTAATAATATAAACGATGATTCGTATCTGAGGTAATATGTTTGTTAACTAAATTTACATTGGTTGGGCTATTCTCCTACATGATTGAAAATGTTATTCCATGAATTTGTGTGAAATAACATCTAAATATGTTATTTTAAATTTCAAGTTGTTTTTTGTCAATTTATATTTGTTACACATAATCTATTCATTTTCTAATTTTCATTTCAATGATATGAACTTCGTACGGGATTTCATCTCATGTTCTTTTCATCAATAAATATACAAATATCACGCACCAAATTTGTTTTTTATTGTGTATATTCTTCCCCAAATACATATTATATCATGAATTATTCATAAATCTGGTTACATTAATTATAAATTTAAATTATTTTAATCAAGGGGGTTTTATTTTAATGTTACCAAGTGGTATGTGGTTTTTTATCTCAATTTCCTCATATTGGGTTATATCACTCTCTTCATTATTCTATTTTAAGATTATGTGTTAAAAAATGTGATTATTTTATTTTTTATCTCCAATTATTCTAAATGGATTTACATTTGTTAGATACTATAACTTCAATGATTAATTGAAATTTCAATTACTTAATATCTCTAAGAGATTTCACCTTAATTTCATCTCAACTAATATATATTTGTATATATATACTTATTTATTTTTATATGATCTATATATTTACCCACTTATATATTTAACATGAATATATATTTAATCATAATCATTAATTTTTCAATTCATTTTCTTATGAATATTTTTTATAGAAAATATGATCATATTTTTATTTTTGATCACGTATATTTTCCTTCCATGTTCACTTTTTTGAAAATTATTTTATAAAATTAATTTTTATTACAAAATTTTTTTGTAAAAATATTTTAAATTATACAAGTTTTTTTAAATTCATTTAATGAATGTTTCTAATATTTTCCTAAAAAGGGTCATTTTATAAATTTTTAAAAAATTCAAATGAAATGTTTTCTTTTCTATGTATACATCATTGATATATTTTCATATCACTATTACCACATTACATTATTTTTCTTATTCTATAAAATTTTAATTATATTACAAAATAATCACATTATAAAATATTATTTTAAATGTTTATTTTCCATTGAAAAAATTAAAATATTTTAATAAAAAATAATCTTCTTTTATTGTTATCCTTCATCTATAGATTAAAATTTTTAAAATATCTCTCCCTTGAAACATTCATTTTATTATGATTGTTGAACATTATAATTTTATTAAATAGTTGTTTTATTTATTATAGATATGAACCATATATGATTTCTATATATGGTGTTTTATTTTAAATTTTATTTGATTGACTATTGAAAACTTGATATATCCATATTATTTATTCTATATCGGTATATATTTATATGGTGTATTTTCATGAATAAAATCGATTATATAATATATAATGAAGGAATTGGAAATTTAGTAATGGATGTGGCCTGATTATATATATCCTTACAATACATCATCATGTCTCATGAGACAAATTATTTGGATAACATCATATTGGATTCTCTTTTATACCTATACATCGATTAAATAATATTGGAACAAGAATTTTATGGTTTAGATACGAGGATGTATGATATCATTATGTCCAATATTATGTATTTCCTTCATTTATTATTTATTTATTATAATCCATTCAATTACTAAATTTGATATTATCCATGGACGAATTTTATTAAAATTTTACTCGTTAAATGGTATTTTTTCCAGTTATTTACCTATCCATATTAATTATTCCTTACTAAATGATTATAAAATCAATATTACATGAATCTTATTAAGTATATTATTTAACCACTAAATTTGTTCATTATTTGGGATATGAAGAATAATATTATGAATAATATAAAGGATCAGAGAATGCTTATTTATATAAATATTATATTTAAAATATAATATGGAAATCATGTGTGTATATTTTCTTCTAAGACTGCTAAATTTACTAGTCTTTTAGGATTAGCTATCTGGTATCTTATAATAAATTAATAAATCAAACATCGTCTCTACATGATGGAAGATGGGTTTGTTAAAATTTAGGTGATATATTAATTTTCGAAAATAAATATGATCTCATAAATATCATTTGATAAGTATCGTAATGTCTTGTATTATCATCATTATTTTTAACCATCTGAGGTTGTTATGGAAATAAGTTACATCAGTTTGTGATGGGGTAGTCTGCTATAAAAGTAAAGGATGTTCTATTTCCCATTTAATGGAAAAAACTTTTTCCATTAATATAATAATGTACCACTATATGGGAGATATTAGAGTTATTGTATTGTAATATTATATAATACTTGATGGTTTTAACATAATAATTAAAGATAAAAATGTTGGTGAAGATTATTAACTTTTTTTAGAAGAACCTTATTGGGATATTATATTGTAGACAATAGCGTTAGTCTTTTTAGAGGACCAAAAAACATAAAATAAGGAACACTATTTTGGGGAGGTATTTTTTCTGGGGTTGGTAAAACGAAATGTATCAAGAGGTGTGATATTTGTAGATGAAGAGGTTCCCTTTTATAATTGAGGTGAGTCGAACACTTATAATTTTGAATGATTTAATGTAATATTGAGTCTCTTTATTGGAAACATTTATCCAAAATTACTCATTTCAAATGGATATATGTTTATAGCTGAAATAAATCCACCCAACTAGGGTTAAGATTTTTTAATTTTATTAAACCCATATCATTTTATATTATCTCTTTGTAAACCCATTTTCTCATTTACCATAGGAAATAATTTTATTGACTTTACTATAATTTATGAAAAAAATTAATGTTGGACATATTAATTAATATTAATTATTATTAGTTTAAATATAGAATCCATATGATCAAATTCCAATTAGATAGGTTTTATATTTTAATTTAAAAATTTACATTCATAACATGTCAATAAATTGGGGTTTTAAAGAAAATCCATCATAAGATGATATTAAATTAATTATATGACTATTAATCATCATTATATGAAGTTTAATTTTTATAGTTTTATATATAGTCGGAAAAATAAAACTGTTCCTTTTATTATTAAATTTATTTTTACATAGTTAAAATGGAAATGCATTCTTCATTTTAAAAAAATTTCTGAAAATAATCCCATTTTCCTAAAAATTATATTATTTATGTTTTTATAAAATTGATAATATATAAAATTATAATTGTAAATATTTTCATAAATTATTATAAATCAAAGGTTGAATAGTAGAATACTATAATATTATTTATAAAAGTTGATTTCTAATTAATAATTTCAAAAATTCATTATCATCTTGTTTTGATATAGTAATATCAAAATCTATATTAATCATGTAAAATTGGTATTTTTGTGTGATGAAATATTAAAATGTGCATTGTATTATAGTTATATTTAAATAAAATGCTCACTTACTACAATTCATTCTTGTTTGTTATGTATATTGAACCTGAATTTAATTTATTATAAATTACCATGAAATATATAGTGATTTACAAATTTATGTCATGTTATACCATTCTTGGGATTTCAATTTGAAAGATAATGATGATATAATGGTGTTTGGAATCCCATCCCCACTTATAGTGTTATCATTGTAATTCGTGATCATATTTCATATAAGTTGTATAGTTATTCTATTTGATATTATTATGTGGTATGGGATAATGGATTTATGTGGATTTATATTTCTTGCACAGAAACATATTTATAAATGTCTCTCGATTCATGAATAATGATATCATAAAGGGACTTTTTTATCTCACATTTCCTTTCTCTATGTTAAAATGTTATCCATTGACCATAATTCTTATATGTTTCCTAAATTAATATATTTTAAATTTTATACTATATATCCCCCTTTTTATTTGGTTTAAAATATTTTTGTAACTCAAATATTCCATTATGATAAATTTGAATCTCAAAAAATCAAAACATTTTAGAGAAAAAAAACGCATATCCTTTTAAGATGGTTTTCCTCTATTTAAATATATTTTGTTCTTAAAAATGTTATTAATTTGTTATTTTCAAATGCAAATACGTGTTTACTCATATAACCTTACTATTTTTTATTACCTATTTTCTATGAGAAATTTTATCTATAACATTATCATTGATAAAAATGATAAAGAATATTATAGAAAAAACACTTCTATAGTTTGATTCCATTTCCACAATATATTTAAAATTATCAATTTATTTTAATATTATTCAAGAATAAATATCTACATTTACATTATAAATACTCCTTTTAGGTGATTTAATTTTTACTACAAACCATTTATATTCTTGATGACCATTTTAGGGATACCATATAGAAATGTATCATACCCGATTTTTATTTAAATGGTTTTTATTTGTGAAATGAAAGATTGTTTTAAATTGGAACAAATAAGTAACAATGATTGATGGGAGGGATTGCATATCACCCTTAATGAACTAGTTATGATATTATTAATCATGATAATAGTTGGATTATTTAACAACATAAAGGCTGGTCCTTAATTGATTACACTGAAAACATAATGGCAGATTCTTCTTATATTATTCTCCCAAAATTAAGGGAATGCCTTCATGGATTATGATAAAAACAAATAGTGGAATCCTTTTTGGATATTATCACAACATACTAGGTATGGATTCATAGATATGGTCAAAATATGATCATTCTTACAATTTTTTAGCTCCAAATATCATTGTTATAACATGATTTAAGGAAATTTTACATTTCCTTAGTATATGACTGTGATTTTTCTATATGTATAATGTTTGTTATAATTTTTTCTATACAATTGTATATTGTAAAAGTTTTTTCATTTTAGATCATATTTCCTTATATCATGTCTTATAAAAAATCTTATTATTATATGTTCATTCAAAATGATATGTCTCTCATGTTAATTTTTATCACATAGTTATGATCTAAAACATGATGACCTGATGATAATTTTATGTTACTAATAATTTTATGTCATACATTTATTATATTTCCTTTTCCATTGAAAATTTTATATAGCACTATATTTAAAAGAACGTTTTATATGAAAATTCTTTATGAGATATATTAAAGGAATTAAAAAAGAAATAACAATTTATTTGAAAAAAAAATTAATTGAAAATGATATTCTAGAGACATTGATTTTTAGGAATTTATCCTTTGAATATTTCAATATATATATATGTGTTTGTGTGTGTGTGTGTGTGTGAAATTATCATTATAATTTGTGAGGTTTTCTGTGTATCTAGAGACCTCAGGGTTAATAAATTAAAAATTTTAAAATATTTTAATGAACATGAATGAGTATTTTTATTCTAAATTTATTTACTCCATATAACATTATTCAAATGTGAAAACCAATACCCTGGTTGATTTTGTAACATAGGGTTTATCGTAGGCACGCGCTGTAGTTCTTCATTTCTAGATGTTTAATTGTGGCATCCATTGGTGGGTTTCTTTAATAAAAAAATTCTTTATTTTATTTAATTTATTTTAAATGTCGTAAACTGGTGATTCCTCTATAAATAAATTATTATATATAATCTCCATGGTCAATTGCATAAATTTGGGAGAATTTTAGAGGAAATTTAGATATTATACATTGGTAGATTGAACTAGATAACATCATACAATCAGATCTAGGTGGTTCAAGAGGTATGAAATGAAATATTATTTTTTCATCAATAGAGAATGCATTAATTATCGATGATCGTTCCTAAATTGAGTTAGATCATTATAATTATTAGATTTATAACAGTTGATTTAATAATATAGGGATTCTTTATCAGCTTTGATTTTTAGCATTTGTAATCCTTACATGATCCCGATAAAATTAATTCAATTTCTTATTCAAATTTATTATTTCTATACCTTGATACCATCCAAGATATCTGATTTATATGTTTTTGGCCATGAAATACTATCCAGTGATTGATTCTCTTTTTTTTATGTTATTCCCCAGTTTGTTTATTGTGTTTTTCATCGTTGACCCATGATGTCACCGTTCGAAATTGTTAGGGTGGGTTCGAGTATGGTCAAACCCCAGTATTCCTTATAGTAATAAGAAAAATGTGTAGGTAGAATATTTAATGATATATTGATGTTTGATGTGGGTACTGATGATGTCATCATGGATTTGGATCTTTTACAGCAATAGTAGATACATCATTTGTTCCATAGTTTCCATGGGAGATCAGATTCTTAATTTCAAATCATTATAGGACATATATTAATGACTAGTGACAAAACCATTTATTTAAGAGGATTTAAGATGGTAAACCTTAATATTTGGTGGTGGAAATGGGGGATGTAGGATTTTTGTGAAGAAATATATAAATCTGTGAAAAATCCCATCTAAACAGCATGTAACATGTAAAACTCATGCCATATAGTATTATGGCTCCAGTAACAATGTTTTTTGTTATTTAAAAATATTACATATCATCTGAACCAACCAATTTACATGTGACCCTATGCAACTAGATCGACATGTACTCCGAGAGTATATAGAAAATAAAATGACCATGTATATGGGAGCAAATAGAATATATAGGCACAACTGTGTACTTGAAATTAGTTAGGATACCAATATACAATCATGTACACCAAAACATGTTGATATTAGTATGTATATCCATATGATAATTGGAAAATCCTAGTTTTCAATGATGTGATATGTACAACCCATACACATCATGTGGTATAAAATTAAATGTCAGGCATTTTCCGGGAAAGAACATGACTAGGAAGGAATGTTTGGACCCCAATATATGTTTCTTATTCCCTTAGAAATATCTTCCTATCATATATCAATAAACGAGACTTGTATTTTTTCAATGATTATCCTATACTTATTTTTTCAAATAATATGGAATTGTAGATTTTATTTTGAAATATGAGATACGATCTGATTTTTTACAAGAATAAAACTTATTTAGGTGATGCTTGTTAATGAAAGTGATTATAGAAGGGTCATTAGAGTTATGTCAGGGTTTGTACTCCCCTGTTTCACTATGGTGTGTATCCCATGTACTCTATAAAATGGTAGTTTCAGAACTCAACCATAGTAGGGTGTATACTCTCTATCTACATAGTGGTTCTCTCCAATCCCAGAGATCAAGTAGAGAGAGGGTCCTATATTAGATAAGGGGCTCCCTTGGATGTGGACCACTACAAAAAGAGGGGTTAACCTTTATATATTCAATTCATGTTGTGTGTGATGTTTGGAATAAGATATAGAATTTTAGAGATACATGAAGACTCTTTGACGTTGTATGATCTATAATATGATGATTCCATTTCTATCTTTGTTGTGTTTCTTTATGAGGATATGTAGATTTTGTGTTTGTTTTCCATTTTTCTATGGGATGAGTCAAAATCTATCATATCATTCTATTTTACCCTTTATAGTTTTCAGTGAATCTTACTTGTTACAAATATAAACACCCCTATAATGTTTTTGGACATTTATTATATCATATTCAGATGATAAAAGGATTTATGGTGACATAAGTTGAGCATAGTGATACTTCGGTCCCTTTTCCGTATACAGTGTTCAGACTTAGTGTTAAATAGCTATGCTCTCTCATTTTTCCTTTATTATAGTTATTAAGAGGTTGTGACTTCATTTTGTGTTAGGAATATATTTTTTCCCTTTTCACTTTAGGATTATTCTATGAGTCTATTATGTATTCCCTAGAGGATATCGAATTTATAGTTTTACTCTAAATGTTTCAATATTTTTTAGGGTCATAAATTCTCCATGGAGATGGTTGGGTGTGTGAATACATGTATATTATTAAAATGACTAGGATTCTATATATAACTTATTGTTTTTTTATCAAAACCCCGAGCCGATTTAAGGAAAGCATAGGGTTATGGTATCTCTGCCTTCTAAGAACCAATAAGTCCCTAGTAAGTCAAGCTTTTAATGTCATTGGAGTTAATATTCAAGTATAATATACATTTAGTTCTTGGTATTGTATTTTTATTATGAGGTTAATTCTTCATATTAAGGAAATTATATAAGAATATATAGTTTCATGTGACACTGTATCAAATTTGGGGTTTAAATACGTAATTTTTAGCACTAGATCTGGGTGTGTTGATATAAGGTACCTCAGTATTTATTGCAGTGGGATCTAGTTACTATTGAGTATTGTTTTAATTATTTATATAATATGTTGATGGAACTTTACTAAAAACCAAAATGATAAATATAAATATAACATAACATCTAAATGTTTGTTAAAAGATGAGATAATTTGGTTCTTATAGAAATTATATCCCTATCAAGATACTAGAAAATGAATTAAGTTATGGAACATGTAATGAACCGAACATTTATTAATGGAAATTTTTCTTGATCTAATTAAATGTCTTATTATGTAATATTGATATATAAAATGTGAACATATTTGGTTTTCTGTTTATGGATTTTAAAATTCTGATAAGAATTGTGATCATTGCTAATATATCTGTTGAACATTGATCACATGATTAGTATAAATATTGGGCTTTAATATATCTAATTTACTTAGAAAATGGAAGTGATGGCCTCATCCAGTTGACTTTACCCCTAAAAATACAATTTATTAGATCTTGTAAAGGAGGTGGCGTCATTGGGATTCACCATTAACCAATCCCAAGCCGAGCTTCAACACATTAACCTCGAGCAGAACCACCTACGAGAGAAGTGAAAGTTGATAGAGATTATAAACAGATAGATGTTATCTAAGCCACCCCAACAGTTTTTCACCATCTCACACCTTACCCTTCAGTCTTATGTAGGTGTAATAAGCGGTTATGTAACAAGACCTTATCAATATGATTATGTGCATTTTTATTTGTATATAAAAAATAATATACATTCATTTTGTTAATTTTTAAATAGATTTTAAAGCACAAAAGTATATTTAGTTAATATTAAATTAAGAAATATATTTTGAAAAATTAATGTATTTTTTTATTAAATAAATTTTTAATAAAATTTTATTATTATTAAATTACTTTTTATTAAGTATAAATAGTCATATAATTTTTATGAATTCAATTGTAAATTTTATTATGGTTTGAAAGTTTTTTTCAAAACCCATGAATTTTTGTTAAATTTCTTTTCTTAACTGAAAATTCAAATATTTATATAACTATTTGAACTAAATTAATATTATTATCTGAATCAGGATGTTGAAATTTTCCAGTGGTTAATTTTTCATATTTTTGTTGAGATAGTCAAATTTTTGGGTAAAAATTAAATACCATTTATATACGTAATGTGTTTTATGACATCATAATGAACCAATATTTAAGTAATGAAATACAATAGAAATTAGTTTTGGAGAATATATACTTTACCATTAAAATAATGTTATTTTATGGTTTTTGTATTTATTTTACAAAGCTTTATTGGACCCTCCAAGACTTGTAAAACATTTTAGCTTTTCAAATTGAATTCTTTGATGGTGTGACTCACCTTCACAAAAGAAACCCTATTATTTTAAGATGTTCAGCCACTGTCCATATAAAATTTTTTCACTCCCCTTTGGCAAAATACATGGGAAAAAACCATGGGCTCGTTTTGGGTTTTGATTAGTTTAATGTGGGGTGTCAAAAACCTAAATAATAAATAATTCCCTCTCCTTTCCTATATAACCCCACACAAGCTCCCACTTCCTCTTCAGTCAAAGCCTTTTGAGTTCATCCAAAATCTGTCCTTATCTCTATAGAATCTTCCCAAGTCACCCCAAGATCCCAAGAAGCCTCTCTCAATCCCACCACAAGCCTTTGGGATCACACTTCAAAGTAATGGGTTCCTTCTTTTTTCAATTTATCCAAGTTTCTTTATATTGTCATTTCCTTATATTTTCTATTATAATTGTTTGGGTATGATTTTTCCCTTCCCCATACAACCCTATTTATTTTTTAATTATGATCCTCATTAATGCATCCCATGTAAACCTAATACCGTGCAAAAATTTCGTAAGGAATTTCTCTCTCCTAATTTACATTAAATCCATTTATTTGTATTATGAATATGAAATTCCATTACTCATTTTGGGACATGTGTCTATATTACCCATTTCTATAAATTTCATGTTAATATGATGAGACACTAGATTATTTCTCATGAACCATTTTTATGAATTCATTTTTCATGTTGTTACGCTACTGAAATTGCACTACGATTTTCCATGAAAAAGTCATTGTGTAGTGAATACCATGCCCATTCCTCAATCAAGGGTATTCACCTTTATACACAATTAAATATTTTTTAAAGAGTTTCATGTATGTATTCCACATTACTTTATCATGGAATTAATGATTATGTTGAATTATTCCTTGTTGTATGTTCTATGTGGCACACTTATGCATTAAATGAAATGTTTAAGAAGTGTGCGCCTTTATAGAGCTCCAATTCATATAAAGTTTGATATCATGATATGTCTAGTGCAATAAGGATTTCCATATTCTAATTCATGTTCAATGAGTATTTACACATTCTATGTCAAGTGAAATTATGGTTTACTAATGCTCCTGGTGTAATGTTCCTTGGATCATGTTAATTTCAAGATAAGTGTTGCTGCCACATTTCCATGTTATGATAATCATGCTATATCATGCTTATATGTTCATGTTTCTTTATGATCTATTGAAATTTATATTTCCTAACATGTATTGTACCCCTCATTTTATGCCATTTTTTCTCCCTTTAGGGGCTTTATAGCTCACACTTTTTTTATGCATGTCCTCAGGTTATCCCATGAGATGCTATGTATGATGGAATACAATGGTCATGTAATGGAATTTTTATAAAAGATGTTGTGTTATATGTTTTAACTCTTTGGAAATCTTCCCCATGTTGAATACTCTAATAAAAATGTGGTCTTGCTTATATATCATTTCACTTTTCTCCCTAGTAGTGTCAACTCAGATCAACATTCCCATCATTTTATCAACATCGTCCTTTAATTCGATAATGGTCAGAACATTATTCGCCTATTATTCACCCATATGAATATGAAGTTCCATATTCTATCCAAAACCCTCCCTTTCCCCCACTGAGGGCTATCGAAAAACCCTGACTCTTGCAGCAGACTTGGTGGGTTTTCATCATCCTTCCCCAGACCCACATCCTATATTTTCTGTTGAATCTCCCAATGTTGATCCTTGTTATTCTCGAATTTATCCCTTTGGGGAGTCTCCATAACATCCACGATACCCTCAGTCTGTGTATCCTCCACATGCTCTATGTTATCGGTGTCTCCTATATATTAATTATCCATGTTTCCTTCTTCTATTCAAGGATTCTATTCCTTGGATTTACCATATTTTTTGGTACACCTATTCTCTATTAGAATAGGTATGTAAGAGAAGTCTTTATGACCTTTAAATTTCATCATCTTGGTGAAAATGCAGCTCCCCAAGTCCCTATTTTATTTATTATCCTTTATCCTGATTAGAATGTGCAGGCCTTTGTTGTAGCTTTAGTTTACAATGTCATTTGAGGGTTATCCTCCATCAAAATATTTTTCTAAGGAACAATTTGTGTTTCATTCAACCCCTCCATTAGCACCAAGGATATCAATGTTTTTGGTTAAATTGATATAGGCCAGATTCTTTTAATTGGGTCCATGTTTGATATTCATCTGATTGCATGAAACAATCCTTATCTCCTCCCACTCATGACCATCCTTGGAACTACCCCCTCCAAACTGTTGAAGCACCACTTATACATTGTTACAATTTCCTAAACATAGAACCATAACATAGGTGAAGGAATTAGATAACACTGCACCCTTATTATATATTACAAAATCTCCAACTATGTCCATCATAGCCTGTTCATTAGCTTTGTGCATATCCAATGTAACATCCACCATTGCACTTGAATTTGAAACCTATGAAACCATAATGTCACTATGGGGACCTTACAGATCTCAACACAACATTATAGATATTTTATTTACACTCAGATGATTAGGTAATAACTTACTTGGATTTAGTTTTACTTTTACCCATGAACTCACAACACAAGAAGACTTGCCAGCACCATGAACGAATCCTCCACAACCCTATAATGTCCCATTATAAGCTACATATGGGGCCAATGATCCCTCATACAAAAACATAGCATTGTTCCCAAGAACCAAATTAGTAGATATATTGGGACTAGACAACCATATTTTTAACCTGATAATGAATCATTGGATTCTGAAATGGTAGTGGGAGACCAAGAAGCAATATTTATATCTCTATAATAAATGGATCTCATTTCAAGTGTAAATAGAATGACCAACGAAAGAGGGAGATACACATACCTCAAACAACCCACAGAGCATTCACCCTATTAGAGATCAAGTCTTCATCAGGAAAAAATCGATCCATGAAATGCCTCACATCTAGAAGTATTATAGTATGTAGGTCATTCATCTTACATAAAAAAAAATAAATGATTCAATACATCAAAAGGGGTCATATCTTTTCGAAGTGGGCCACTAATTCTAGATCTTTCAAAGTAGAAGCCTACGTGATCTCTATGAAAAATCAAAATCATAAAGACTACATTAATGTTCGATTGAACATTTGGAAAAACATATATGTCTGGGATACTATGACTAGAAAAATAATATATTAATGTAGTGAAGAGAGGATGATGTAAATGATAGGGAAGATCTGAAGGACACTCCTACCCCTCTGATCTAGAAGGTCCGGGGGGGGGGGAGGCAGCAACCAATCCATAATATTTGTCATCACTAAATGATCTAGAAATGCACAAAACCTATGGTCATCATTTACAAGTCACGTATCCACCATTGATTCATTATTTACCTCGACATATTGATTATAGTTATTGATTCATGATGGCATTAAATGTTCTAATCCCTTACTATTCATTTTAGGTCACCCTTATTTTTATTGCATTACAAAGGATATAAACTTTGAATGAATTTCATGGTTATTGAGAATTTTATTTCATTATATTTTATTTTTTTCCCAATATCAAATTGGTATCACATATTCATCTAATTATGATAATTAGGTAAATTAATCAATATTTTTTGGATTTGACATTTTGTATCTCTTCCATCAAATAAATTAAGGCACTAACTCTATCCTACTTGGGTAAGAATTGTTATAGTTGGAATCTGACAACTTCTAGTTGAACCCTTCTTAACTAGATTTAGGAAAACATATATTAGGGAACATTACCCTACAATTGATCTTCAGGATAAGTATAGAAGAGTATATTAATTTTATGGTAAGTTGGATATTATGTGGTTTTACCTTGTAATGCAACTCTATTTAGATACTATAAGCGGATTTGGTTATTGACCATATATAAATATGGGTAATCATTCAAAAGGGTATTATTGGTTTGGACCAAATCATTTCATGGTTCAATACAATTGTCCTTATTGTGCACTGAGTTTGACACTCCCTAGGGATATACTTAGGATAATTCATATTTCTTTACAAACCATTATAAAGGGTTTTAAGTAAAAAGATATACCAAAAGAAACCATTTTTATGATATAAGGCTAAAAATGAATAAAATTTAACTTATTTTAAGTGTTAATCCATATTTGTATTGACAATTTTTAATTTAGAATTTATAATTTTATAAGCTAATCTAATATATAACATTATCTATAAATGAATCCTAGATGAAATAGGGGAATCAATAATCATTTCCATTATAGGTAATGGACTACTGAGGAAGCTAATATATTTGGTATTGGAAAAAATTGTTATTTAAAAATTTTGGAAGCCTAATGATGTTATGAAAAACATCATTTTTTGTATGGAGAAACATATTCCACAATAAGAATATGCCATATATGATAACATTATGTAGTATAATCTCATATTATTTTGTGGAAATTCTAATCCTATTGTAGCCGAGGTTTGGATTAAATCTATAGAAATATATTTATGTCCTTTTGATTTTATGAAAAGGAAAAGGTTACATATGAACTGTATTCTCTTAAAGGTGATGTTGATAAATTGTGGTTATTGATCCAAAATACTAAGGAGGAAGAGGAAATAAAACTCATTGAATGAAAATAAATTATGGATACATTATTCAATAAATACATCCCTCAAGAGAAACATATTGAGATAATGAAATAGTCTCTTAGCTTAATTAAAAAGATATGATAAAGTGTTGATGTGTATGAGTCTTTTTTTACAAGGATAACAATGTATGATATGGATTACATACACAACATAGAGTTTAATAAGACCATTTCAATCGAGGAATTAGTCTAATTCTCTAAATGGTTATGATCTCTAAAATGTTTTCATAATATGATAAAATTTATTTATGTTCTATAAGGATATATAATGAGCTATAGATTTTTATGGATTAAAAAGGAAGAAAGAGAAGACGAGGATGAATGAAAAAATGGATAAATAAAAGAAGGGAAGAAAAGAATTTCCCTCATGTGATAGCTACTGAATGAATAAATCAAGTAAATTATTTAAGGGATTATGAGTCTTTATAAGTGTGATTAAATGTTTTTCCAGGAAAAATAATGATAAGGGAAGAAATAATACACTGTTACTCAGTGTTTCAATTGTATTTATATGAGACAATATATTAATGGATGACCCATGTGTCATGGGGAAATAACTCAGAAGAAGCTAAGGGGTCTAGTTCAATATTATTTTACTAATGCAACTAATGTTGATTGATTAATATGGTCATCTGTTTGGATCCAGAAATATGTTGTAAAATTGTTTTCTTAATGACTTTACAGTTTTAAGAATTATGAAATGTTTATGGATTTTAGTTTCATACTCTGTCTAAATGTATTTGAAAGAATAAATTTAATCATATCAAGAAATGTGATTTAGTGAAAATCTTATCTTCTTGAAAAACACATGATTAATGGAAATATAACACTTTATATGTTAATGGTTTTGAGATAATAGTGTTGGGATAAAAATAATATTGATATGGAAAATGGAAATTGAATTCATTTTACTACCTTAAAACTAATTAATGATTGGTTGAAAAAGATTCTTATTCTACAATTTATGGAGTTAAAATATTTTTTGAATTTACGGAATATATATATCAATTGATGTGTTTTTAATCCATAAGGAAGAATATATGTTTTCAATAAAAATATTTTTTAATATAAAAACCTTTATTACTAAGATCAAGTTAAAATAGAAAGGACACAATTTATTTAAGGGGGGAGAATGTAACACCCTAAGACATTACAAAATATTTATTTAATAATAAATTTAATATCTTTGATATCAGATGAGGCGCACAACACTATGATTAAAAAACACTATTTAGTTATGATTTTCAGACATAATGTGAAATTAAATTTTAATAATTTTTGAAAAATTATTTGAAAAATAAACGTAAAATCTGAGATCATAATATAAAAATTATCTTATATTAAATATTTTTTTTATGAAAATTTTCATTTATTGATGAATAGAGAAAAATACTAGATTTAAGTAGAATTCCTCCTTTTCGTTTAAATAATATATAATGTTCAGTTATATTTTTAATTGGGATTAATGTTAAATTAGTTCAATTTTATATCAATTAATCCAATTTAGGAAAATTTAATCAATTTATTGTTTAATTCATATATATGAAGACAGTATTATTTTTTGATTATTTTAATTATAAAAACCTTCTTTATCTTTATGTGAATGAGAATAATTTTAAATTAAAAATTTAAAAATAATTTAATTAATTTTTGGAATAATATATTCCATATTTGGAATTAGATTAATTTATAATGACCATTAGGGTAAAATTAATTTTTATCCTAAATTAATAGTGAATGCAACAAAAACAAATTATCACGGTGAAGGAAAAAATGAATTTACTTGATGATTAAACTAGAATGACAGAGTTAAAAATGATTAAATATATTATTAAAAAATTAATTAATGAGTTTATATTGTTATTATACATTAGTTCTATTTAAATATAAAAATTCCATTCCACTTTTCTTTGAATTTAAAAATATAATAAATTATTTAATGAAAATGTCCAATAATGACAGTTTTCTTACTTTTAATATAAATAAATCCTTAGGATGGGGAAAATAAAATATATTTTTGGTTATATATTTAATTAATAAATATAATTTTTTTTACCATTATAACATTTTAATAATTTATATGATTAAATAATTACATTAAATGCTTAATAAACCTCAAAAAAATAATTATTTAGTTAATAATAAAAAATGAAAAAAAATATTAAAAGTGACATAAAGTGAAATAATTATTGATTCACATTATTTTTTAGATTAATATATTTTGATAAATATGTGTGAATATAATATACTTGAATTCCATTATTGTCTTGAAAATTTTCAAATTCAATTTAATTGAATAATGCTGAAATTTAGAATAATATAATTTTCTATTAATTAATTTGTAAATAAATGATTTAAAATTACAATAGATCATTTATCCTTAAAATTTATTTATAAATAAAAATAAAAATAATCTATTATACATTCATGGACAAATTTATTTTTATAATGAATATTTTGAACACTAAATTTAAAATATATTTATGACAGTTATTGTTAAAGGGATGTTTTTGCATGTTATATACAGTTGTGTTAAAATTATTTTTTAACAAAATTTTAATATTTTTTTTTAAATTAGATATTATATATATAATAAGTATATATTTATTATATAATATCTATCACTTTGATTATAATTTATTTTAAAATTATTTTAGGTTAAAAATAACAATTATTGTTGTGGAAAACAAAATATGGTAAAAATAATGAAATATAGTAGTTAAGAGAAGAAATGTTTAAAACATGTGTTTATTTATGAGTTAGGGTTCTTACATGACCATATCATCCTTATAAACCATTAATTATCAATTTATTATCTTTTTTAGGAAATATAAAACTACCAATAGTGAATACATTTGAGTATTTACAATAAAGACACTCCTCATCAAAAATAAAAGTGTTCTCACACCCCTTACTCATTCAAAAATTAATTCATATTTACTTTGAAATATACCATAAAAATGACATGAAATTTAAATCCCAAAATCCTAGAAGAAATATTTTTGTCATACCTCTAACTTATTAAGGCTTTATTAGAAACATAAAGAGGACATATGAAAATAGGTAATGTACTTCAACAAGCGTCTTTATTTTACTTATTTCTGGAAAATAAATAATTTTTTCTTAAAAATATATTATATTATAACCTCTATTTATTTTAGAAAGTATGATTATTTAATAATATTATGATAATCTAAAATACCAACGCTTCTATCGAATGCGCTATGAAATCATTAGTCGTCTGTATAGAAAACTAACACCTTGTGAAAAAATGTCATTAATTTTTCCATTTTCTCCACCCAAGGATGCGTATGATGATGTAATAAATATATATACATATATTATTTATATATTATTTATATTAATGGAGTCATTATAAAAAATATATATATTTACCATCCATTCCATATGATATTTATTAACGTCGCTCGTCTTTATGACTGACTACCAACTCCTGAGGTTATTTTAATCTTCTTTTCTCTAACGATTCACATTGAAGATAATAGATGTAAAGTGAAATATTATATGTGATATAAAGTAAATAATTATTATATTAATTAAATAATTATCATATTATAATCATACTATCTATTTTTATATATGTTTTCTTTCTTCCATTTTAAATCATGTATGTATGATAACATCATTCGTATATAAGCAGACAAACACCTTCCCATTGGGATGTGAATATTTTAATCACTACACCACATGGATGATATATTTAAGTATATATTTGTCATATATGTGATATTATTTTCATTTTGGAAAGTTAAAATTTTATTTACCACCTTTCCATAAAAACCATTGAAAAATGAAAACGTTACTCGGGCATATGTATGACCTATCATATCCATGATGATAACATACTTCATTTCTCATTACCATCATTCATGTATGATATTAAATGTATAATTTATTTATAAATATGACCGTTAGGGGACTATTATTATTCAATATATCATAAAATTCTATAATATGTTCAAGGCCAAGATTGTTTATAAGAAAACACCCATCATAAACCAATGAAATTAACACATAAAATTATGAAAATTGTAAATGATTATTGAAAAAATGATGATAATTTGTAATAAAATTATTTTATATGATATTATAAAATTTAATCTGGTTTTATTAAAATTAAAAAACATGTTAAAAATCCCTATATAGTATGTTAAATAACATTCAACTAAAAGAAATCATGTAGTAATGTATTTCGTTTCATATTAAATTTCATTGAGACTTATTTGTTGTAATGGACCAATTCAGATTTATGTGGTCAATATACTACCCCAATTAAATTAAATATCATGATACATTCATAATTAAATTTACTTTATGTAATTTTTTTTATCTAATTGGATTTTAATTTAAAATTACCTAGTTGTAAATGTTATTGAAAAATATCACTTTATTTTATGATTTTTAACATTCTCATGAAAAAATAACATTATTATTAAAGAATCATTATAAATTTTGATTCTCTTAAAAATCAATATTCATTAATAATGGATATTATTATTTACTATACCTTATAACATTTTTTACATATGGGGTTTTGTTTGATATTTATTTGATTAATTAGAAAAATATTAATAAATCCACATCTTTTACCCAATATGATTTTGTGTCATTGTTTGTTGATATTATGATATATATGGGCTATATTATTAAATTAACTAGTGACCATTGGTGGTATTTTATTTAAAACTATGATGGTTTCTGAATATTTATTGTTTATCCCTTACAAATGATTGTATAAATGTGAAATTGGTTAACAAAGTATAATCCTTTAAATAAATGGTTTCATGAGGATTGATCTTTATATGTGATAAACCCTAAATTATCAATGTAAAATTAATTAACTAGTGTCTTATAAATATATATAGACCTTTCATTGTTGGTGTAGTTGTGTGATGTGTGTGGAATTGTATTATATTGTGCCTTGTGTGGTTGTGTGGTGGTGGGGTTGAGAGAAAAACTCTAGATGGGGTGATACGAGTGGTGCAACTATATCTCATGTAAGAATATTTATTTGTTGTGTAATGGAAGTATAGTGTTTGGGAATGAGGCCTAAAGGTTTGGGTTTTGGTATGATTAGGATATTTGGTGGGATGAGTGTGTTGTAGTTATACAATTGGGATGTCAGGTGGGTTTGGAAGATGTGTGTTGTGGGGTTTGGCATAAATTTTGGGTTTTTCTTTTTTAGAGTAAGGATATGGAAGAATATCATTAATGAATGATTATGGTAGTGGTGGGTATGGGTGTTGAATAGAGTAGATATAAGAAGATGGTTTCTTTACTGTTGATTTTTTCTCTACATGGTTTATATTGTGTGGTTTGATTCTTGTTGTAATTTTTATTTTCTCGAGTAGGCTTAGAATAAATAAATGTTCCTTTAATAAAGAATGATAATTCATTAAATGATATGTATGGGTTTATGTTTGAGTTGTGTCGTGTTGTGAATGGATTACATTTATCAACATCCAATGTGACTGTTTGTGGTGTTAAAAAATTCATTTAGAGGTAGCAGCAGAGTTATTAGAATAATAGAGAGGTTGATTTTTGAATTGAAACACCATAGTTTGGTATTGATTGTTTAATATTGTATATATATACTTTTAATTTCATTTATATATATATATATATATACGTTTCCCACCCTAGTTTAGCACTATATGTCAAACACCCACATCATCATCAGGGAGGGTGTCTTTCCCAAACATCTCAGTGGGAGGATGGATGTATGGGCACCTTTTCTTCCTTTCCCTCTCTTAAAGTGTGTTATAGAATATGATACTTCAAAAATGTAGTGTTCTATGAGGTCCATTTGTGTACGGGTGAGTTGTTTTTCCCAGGGGTCATTGGGATGAGAAGTGTTGCTCTTTCCCAGGTGTATTCAAAATGTAATGTGGTCTGTGGGCAATGTGTCTTTGGGAAGTATGTGTTTATGAGGCCCAGGTATGTACGATGGGGATGTTATGAGCTATTTGTTCCCAAGTTTTTAGGGCTAGCTAGGAGACTCGGGTTTGTGCGAGCATGTAGTGATGTGGTACTTTTAGAACAGGTGGGAGTGCTCAGATGTTTTCTATTGGGGTGTGAGAGCGGTTAATTAATGAGAAAGTGGTGTGGGTTTCCCTTTCATCGATGTAATATATATTACTTTACATATCTTTCATTATTTTACTAGCATTACTTATATGAGTTTGGGGTGGATATTATTCCTAGTTTGGTGATGTTAGTTTCTATCGTTTTCTCACAGGGGAATTAGTATGCTTCTCCACATATGCACAAGAGACATGGTTTTTTCTTACTTATTATACTTGTATTATCACCATATTTTATTAAACTATATTCTTATTTACAAGAGGAATAAATGTTTAATGTTGGTCACTACTAGCTCAGACTATGGGACAACTACCATGTTGCTACATAGCATTGTTCTTATAGTACTTTAGAGTTTAATTGTATTTATAGCCGTTTTACATTATAAATGGATGTGGGAGGGAATTTGGATTCTTTTAGATATATTCCCATGAGTTGTTTTAAGGTGGTATATCTTATATCTCGATCATGGTTACTAAAAATGGAAATTCATCCAATCCTTTTGATAATTATATATATGTGGTGTTGGTTTCCACCTCATAGCCTACAGCAGGTGGGACTCGAAGGTAATTATCTATCTTCCCCCATTTCCAACTCAGGTGAGGAATGTTTAATGGGGTGGGGGTCATGATTGAATGGTGTTGGAGTTGATGGTTGAGATATAGAATGGTGTTTGGAGTTAGGAACATGGATGATTACAAGGGTCAGTAGGGAGATATGGTTGGGTGATCTTGGTGTGTGAGATAGGCAAGGGAATACTTACTAGGAAATATAATTTTAGGCCCCATGTGATCAGATTCCAGGACTCTGAGTATAACGAATGACTAGGTGAGGCTACACAATTGGCTGGGTAGAGACCCCAGGAAAGGAACATAAATCATAATGACTTGTGTTTTCATCAAAATTGGGCTGTTTTGGGGAATTTGAAATGGATAAAAAATGGGTTAAATGAGTAAAACTTGATCATGAATAAAATTCCATACTATTTGGGATTAGTAATTCCTTGTTAATATGTCATCTATGGAAACTGTCAATTGTCCACATGTTGTAGATGCAGTAGAGGCTCAAAAGGTCTACCTAGTTGATCAATGGAGGATTGACCGAGTGTAGTAAGAGTACCTGTAGTAGAAAATGTTACATTATTTCTATTGATAGGTTCTAGGGATTTATGAGGGTAGCATTTTGGACATGGTTATATGATATCAGCTCAAAGAGGTTTTCATCCCCTTCATCTTGATCTGCGATCCGACAGAGTACTGGGTTTTTTTTAGAGTGAGACAGATGGGTGAAGCCATGGCCTAGTGGCGGAAATTATACCTGAGAGAGGAAAATGGCTGATGTTTTGTGGATCAACTATGGGAAGAGGTTTCATTTATAATTCCTCTCATCCACCATGATGGCTGATAAGAGGAATGTGTTTCTCTCCCTCCAACATAGGAGTATGTCGGTGTGGGAGATGTGGATCAAAATCAAGGATCTCTTTCATTTTTATCTAGATCTATTTCTAGATGATTACTCTCTTGCAAGATGCTTAATATTGGTACTTCATCCTTATCTATAATACATATTTACTCCATTTACCCTGCCAACTTACATGGAGGTATCGAAGAACGAAAAGGTAGTTGATAGGATACACACGTGAGGTGGTCTACCAGAAGTGGGGAATTGACCTAGTTAATATATGGGAAATGTTTTTAGTGGAAGGTCTCAGAAGACAGGGCATTCGAAGATCCGACTAGTGGGGAGGTGAACTCATTAGTTACCATTTCGAATATCTCATATTCATGCATATAATGTGGGACTAGGGTTGATGTGTTTTATCAGTATAGTGGGTTAGAATATTAACAGTTAGTTTTCATTAGTTGTTCATGATTAGTATGGTGGAGGTGTGCAGGTCGAGTGCCCACCTCAACAGTAGATACTAGAAGCATAGTTCCAGCAGTTGGGAGAACAACCTCACGCTCCACCGAGTGGTGATGGAGCAGGTTGAGTTTGACCTCATGGTGTTAGTTGAAGACCTACAGATGGGCGTGGTTGAGGAGGTAGTCGTGTGTAGAGGATTGAAAGAGATGTGTGTGGTCAGTTACATGCTTCAAAGGAAGCCGTTTCAGTAGAGCTGAATATCATTTGAGGTACAATAATTCTATTTAGTACTCATTCTAACACATTGTATGATTCATGAGCTTTGATCTCATATTTTCACATGTTCAATCATATTATATAGTAATATACATAGACATTATTCCCATGCCCCTACTGGTGAGTATGCCAGTTAGTGATCAAACCATCTTGTTTGACATATGTCTGCGATGTAGAATGATTATTGGGCCACATTAGTCTCATGGGGATAATTTCTTATAATATGCGAAATAGTATGATTTCAACCTTTTCATTAAATGAATATACTTGATGCATTATGTAATCAAATTATTCTAGTGGAGAGTCATTTTTTAAGATGTGTATGGCCATAGGGTGGCTTTTGTTTCCCAGAGGAGTTGTCAGATGGAATGTCGGTGTAGAGGAACCCTTCATTCTGTATTGGACAAGCTGGTTGTGGGATAGATAAATAATGAGATAGAGGAGGTTCCCAATGTTATTGGTGAGTTATTGGATATATTATATGAATATTTCGTAACTCTACCCCCTTAACATCATGTTATGATTGGGATATACTTGTAGCCCGATGCTTCTCCAATATAAATAGATCCTTATTGGATGGAACCATCAGAAATGCATGAGTTGAGGATATAGATAGACGATCTTATAAATAAAGAATTTATACAGCCTAGTATGTTACTATAGGGTGCTCTGGAATTGTTTTCAAAAAAGAATTGATGGCAGTATGAGTTTGTGCATAGAATATCAGAGGATGAATCTGGTAACAGTCAAGAATAATTACACTCCCATGATAATAAAAGATATTTTCAACCAGATGAGGGGATGAAGTTGGTTCTCTAAAATCAATCTACATTCTAGTTTTTCCCAATTGAGGGTAAAGGAAGTATATTCCCTGATGACTAATTTTAGGTGAAGGTATGTGAACTTCATGATCGTGGTTACGTCATTCAGCAATACAAACGCATCGACAATGTTCAGGGGGCTCATGAACTCTGTCTTTTGTAAGTTCCTAGAATGCATTTCCATTTTTTTCAAAAATTAAATCCTGATTTACATGAATTCAGTGGAAGAACATGATGAGCATATCAGGACTATCTTGTAGGTTATTCAACAGCACAAGATCTTAAGAAAAACATCCAAATTCAAGTTTCTTTTTTCACAAGAGGCACACTTCCATGTTCTTGTGGTGTCCTAAAATGGTGTAGTAGTGGTACCATCTAATTATTAACATGTTGTTTCTTGGGAATCAACTAAGAATGTGTCAAAATTTTATAATTTTCTCAGTCTAGAAAACTATTAACATAGATCTGTAAATGATTTATATCAAGATGCAGATCTTTTTTATAGCCTTGAACAAGAAAGAAAATTCTACTATGAGGAGTGAGTGGTGTCAATAATTATTTACATACCTTAAAGGGAAGTTGTTTAATACTCCATTGATTAGGTTTTTAGAGGAAGGGATGATATTTTAAGTGTTTCTTGATTCTTCCCTTATGGTATTTGGATGCATCCTGATGCAACAAAGTTGAGTGATCACTTTTGGGTTTGGGAAAGTATGTCCCCTAAAATGTATCTATGCAAATAATGATATTGAGATAGTAGTGGTAATGTTGATGATAATATTGTGGTAGTAATACCTCAATGGGGAGTGTTTTTTTGTCTTCAGGGATCACAAGATCTTGAGATATATCTTTTACCAGTCAGATCTGAACATGAAACAGTAGTGGCAGTCATATTTTCTTATATATTACAATTTTGAGATCTATTACACCTCAAGGAAGGGGAATTTTATGGTTGATGATTTGAATAGGAATAAATAAAATGAGGTTCTTTTGAAATTTGAGAATGCTTGGATGATGATGGAGGAGTTGGCATCCTTGCACATAGATGTAGGAATGGATAAAAGTAGAGGCTACTTTTTTATGATGATGGTTTATTGTTCTCTAATACAAAATTTGAAGGATTATTAGTCGGGAGACTCAGAGGCATAGGTGATGCATGATCAAGATGACTATGGTGATGCTCCGAAGGGATGGTCAGGGGATAGTAAGTATCATATTTATTTTCACGAGAAGCTATTTTTTTATGTAGAAATGCATGAGGTAGTTCTCTGTTAGTTAAAAAACATTCCATTTGCAGTACACATAAGAATTTATAAGATGTACCACATCTTTAGAGAATAGTTTTGGTAGCCCGGGATGAAATGGGCAATATAAGAGTTCGTGGAGAAGTGCTTAGTTTTCCTGTTAGTGAAAGATGAGAAATATATTCCCAACATATTATTGAAGCACAAAGATATACGCAAGTGGATGTGAGATAATATATCAAAGTATTTACTATCAAGGATACCCATGGATTAGGTAGGATGCTATAAAATATAGGTAGAGGTGGATCAGTTGGAAAAATAGGCTCACTTATTAGTAATAAATGAGTCAGCATAGTGGATTCCATGGCCAAGAGGTATTTAGATGAGGTGGTGCATTTTCATGGAGTCCTGAGATCCTTTATCTCAGACCGATACATGTGGTTTATCTTGAGAGTCTGGAGAAGAGTTTAGAATGCTTTTGGCACTCAGTTACACCTTATCAAAGCTTTCCACTTTTACACTAATGGGTAGATAGAGAAAACTTTCTTTACTTTGGAGAAAATTATTCAGAATGATTCATGGACTTTGGTAGATATTGGGCACGACACCTACCCTTGGAAGATTTTTCCTACAACAATGGATATCACTCTTCAATTGACAAGGCTCAATTCAATGCTTTGTTTGAAATACCTTTTATTTCAACTATGTGAAATAAAGCTATTGGGGAGGTAGCTATTGTTTGTATAAATGTGGTTTTGGGTATGACTAAGAAGGTGAATCATGATCATGAGGGGATGAAGGCTGCATAGGACCAACACAAGTCCTATTCCAATCTTAATAGGAGTTCCTGGGAGTTTTTCAATAAATACCATGTGTTCTTATGGGTTTCCCGAAGACATGGAAAGTAGATTTTTGGGAAGGATAGAAATGTTTCTTTATGTTTTATATTACCTTTTGAGGTTATTGGGTGAGTTGTCAAGGTAGCATACAAGTTGTTGATGCCACCACAGTTGGAGAAGGTCTACAATGTCTTTGATGTCTCTCAGCTACATTAGAATCTTAATAATGATGACCATGTCATTTAATGGGGAGATATGGATGTTGAAGATGACATGACATTTCTGTAGCGGCTGGTAGAGATCTAGGATCATCAAGAGAAGGAGTTGTTTTGACAGACAATTCATTTGGTTCACGTGTTGTGGAGGTATGGTGTCATGGAGGAGAGTTCTTGGGAATGAAAACCAAAATCTATGCCCAGTACTTTGGGTTGTTCTGAGTTTTTTATTGTTTTTTACCTTCTAATATAATTCATGAACCTTGGTATCAATGATATGTGTTTCTTACTTGTTCTGAAATGTGTGATGAAGTGCTAACATTTGGAAAGTGGAGGAATAGATTCTTAATAGAGATGTATTAATTAATATGAGACTAAACTCATGTGGGTGAGTCAGTGCCACATAGAGTGGATTGTATATTGGAATGGATGGGGGAATTTTCTGGTTAGAGTGTTTAGGATTGTATTTTTGATGTAGTTGTGTGATATTTATTTTCGTCAGCTGGGTTGGAAGATATCTTAGGTGTTCCTGGATATTAAGGTTTCTCTCTGGGATTCAAATAACTCATGTTTATTATCATTGAACATTGTAGTGCTTAGTCAGTTGTGGAGTTTCATGCATAATGGGAACCATGATAGGTATCTAACAAGGTGATTTTTTGGAACCCTCTTTTACTTATGATTTGTATTCTAATTATTGTTGATGAAAATTGTTTATGGGGTATCTAATGTAATGACCAGAAACTTCCCAGTATATTCCTTTATGAAAATATAGTGTTTTAGCTTTTATGGAGGCCAAAGTGGATATTTTTTATAGTTTTCTTTTTTTTTCAATTTTTCCATCGGTGAGTCAAGATGGGTAGGTTACATTGGTAGGTGGTAGCAGTTGGAAACATCGACAGGTATCATTGGTGTATGTCATTAGTAGCTTGCATTGATAGGTTACATCAGTGGGTTAAAATGGTGACTCACTAATGGTGGGTCAGGATAGTGAGTCATTTATCGGTAGGCAAGATCGGTAGGTTGCATATTTGAGAGGAATCAGTGAGTCACATCATTGAATCAACCATTGATGAATCGCATCGGCAACTCACCCAATAGTGAGTCATTTTACAACAGTTTGTCAAAATTCTAGTTTTCTAAATTTTTTATTTTTCACCCATTTAATGTATTAGTTGACATAAATTGGGTTTTGTAGAATATTATAGCCATTTTAAATCCATTTCGAAGGACATAGAATTTTCATCGAATTTTTTTTAATAACCATGATACTTTTAACAGTAAAACATCATTGTATGGATTGTGATCCAACTTTAATGGCCTTTGAACTTTTTTCCAAATAGATATAGTATCTACCCTTTCTAGACATGAGACCCTTGTTTTATTGTCTGCTTACCTCTCTTTTTATATTGATGTTCCTATAACCTTTCTTCCTCAAGGAGCCATGTGACTTTGTAGCACCCTTGAATAGTGTCTTCCTGGAGGTTCCTGCTTCTGCTTCTACACCACCTATTTTTGAACTAGGAGTAGTTGCTTATCAACTGTTATTCCAAGTATAGATCCCTTTATCTTTATTTTATTTGTGCAGCATGAGGGGTGGGTGTACTAATGTTTCCCATGGGTAAAAACTGGAATCTAAATTAAATAATGAAAATTGAATCGACTTTAAACAAAGAAATATGGTCTAGAAGAAAGTAGTGAATTCTTATGTTTTATTATTTATTGATATTGTGTTCTTCATGGGGCTATTGAAAATCATGGTTGTTGGTGGTATTATTTATTATAGAATTGATGGATTATAGATATTTTTTTGATCCTCTATGAATGACCCTATGAATATAAAATTGGTTAAACATGTATATTTGTTTAAATAATTGGATGACTAAGGATCTCACTTTCTCTATGATAGCCCCTGAATTATCAATGTATAATTAATGAATTATTTTCTTTTAAATCTAAGTAAACTTTTTTTTTTGGTGTGGTTTGGTGATGTGTATGAATTTGATCTATATTGTGCCTTATGGGGATGTGTTGTGTTGGGGATGAGAGGAAAACTATTTTTAGGGTGATATAGGTTGTGGAAGGGTATCTTTGTATGGGAGATTGTTTTTGTGTGGAATAGATAGTATGTGTTTGATCAGGGGAAATAGTTTCAGTTTACTCTATGTTTATGTTACTCGGAGTGATGGGTGTGTTATTATTATATAGCGAGGCTATCAAGATGGTTGCAATGATGTGTGTTGGGTGGTTTTATTTTAAGTTCATGGATTTATTTTTTAGAGGAAGGACAAGGCATAATGAATTTGAATAATGGTGATGGTAGTGGTTGTTAAAGGTGTTGAACAAAATGTATATATTATGTAGGTTTCTTTTATGTGCAAAATTTCCCCCTCCATGGTATATGTTGTGTGTCTTGTAGCATAACGGGGTTGGAACTTTCCCAAGTAAGGATATAATGAATAAATGTTTTCCTTCAAAATAAATGAAAATGGGTTATATGAGATGTTTGGGGGTATGTTTGAGTTGTTGATTGTTGTTAATGTCTCTCATTTAGAAACTTTCATAGTGAGTATTACTGGTCTAAATAAATGAATTTAAAGGTATGATCAAATATGACAGTATCATAGGGTGGTTGATAGTTTTATTGAGAAGACATATGTTTGGAATGAGTGTTTGATACTATATATAGATACCTATACATTCCTTGTGTTTTCTATACGAACTCCATACTAGTTGAGCACTATGTTCCAATCAACCCCATTTTCTGGGGGAGGGTGTCTTTCGCAAATATCCTTGGGTGAGGATGGATGGCTAGTCATCTACTCATCCCTGCTTCTTCTTTATGTTGTTGATAGCATAATATTTTTTAGGCAGATAGTGGTTTGTGAGGCACATGTGTGTGCGGGCGAGTTGTGCCTTCCTAGGTGTCCTCGTGATAAGATGTGTTGTAATTTCCTAGGTGTTTTTGGGATGTGATGTTGTATTGGGCGAGGTGTCTACATGCAGGACGTGGTTATGAGGCCCAGGAGTGTAATGATGAGATGTTATGATTATTGCTTTCCCATGTTGTGGGACTAGCTGTGAGGCATGGGTGTATGTAATTGGGTTGTGATGTTGGATATTCAGAAGAAGTGGGAACACCAAGATGTTTTCCATTAGTGTGTGAGAGCTTCTAATTAGTGGGATATTGGTTCAAGGTACCCTATCATCAATGTGATCTATATTAATTTACTTGAATTGCATTATTTTTTTAGAGTACCATTGATGAGGAATGGGTGTATAGTATATCATTTTATGTGATTTGGGATTCTATGTTTTTCTCATAGGGGTATTTTTATGTTTGTTGACTTGTTCATGAGAGACTTGGGTTTTTCCAACTATGTATACGGGTATTCTCACCCTATGTTATAAAACTTATTTTATTTTTCTAGGAGGACTATATAGATCATGATGTATATTAATAGCATAATCATTGGGGCATCTACAATGTCAATATATAAATACATATATATATCTGTGTGTGTGTGTTATTTTGGTACTTACTTTGGAGTTTTATGGTATATCTAGCAGTTTTACATTAATCATTATTGTGGGATGGATTTTGGCATCTTTTATATATATTTCCTTGAGCTGTTTTTGAGGTGATACAAACTATATACCTATAATTGTTACTATAAAATGGGTAATTCATCACTCTTTTTTGATAATTTTATACCCTTGGTGTTATTCACTACCAAAGGGACTACTGAAGGCGGGACTCAAGGATCATTATCTCTCTTCATCAATTTCCATCATAGGAGGGGAATCATTGGAGGGAGGGGTCATAAAAATATGTATAAGTTTATTATAAATATATCGCTAAACCATATTAGTATATATATATATATTTTTGTTTTTATTATGACCATATATTACTAGTTTGTGTTAAGGTAATATTTTAGGGAATAATAACTTTGTTTATCGAACTTGTTTTGACTTGTAATTCCTGATCCTCTAATTTAAATTATGATTTACTTTTTTCCGGAATATAAAGCATGAAATATATATAATATATATTCATTATATACAAATTTATAATAATTTATAAAATATATATTAAATAAATGGATTGAGACTTTCTTGGAGACGGTAGGTTGTATATACACATAAATGTTCTTTCTATTTTCATGGCTTATTGAAAGAAAGAACATAAAATAAATATCAAAATATATGTTTATAATATCATTAATGTAGATTTTTTTTGTATTATATATCATATAATATTAAAAACACCATCCCCAGTACATTCTGTGTAAAGTGTGAATGAATTAAATCCCTTTGAGGATGTAGTAGACCACAATTCCACAACCCATGTTATCGTATTTACACAACATGGAAAGAATGAATGTAGGATTAATTTAATGAATAAAATATTATAAAAACATAATAAATACTATATATTTCTAATTGAATCATATTTTCCATCATAATTTCCATCCATAAGAGATTGTAAATGTAAATCAGACAACATCATTACATGAAGCAGAAGTTCGCTGTGCACAAAAATGATATGTTTGTTACCCACTAGATTAAAGTGTGTTTAAGTGAATGTAGTACATTAACATAAAAAAATATCATTATATTAAGGATAATGAGGTTGTTAGTTTTTCATGGAATAAGAATAATTGATTCGGTGGATAATGATAATAAAACAGATGAGTTTGAGGAAGGATGTTACCTCAACATTGGGTAACTCTTTTTGGGGTTCACAATAGGGCATCCTTAGGTGGAATTATTACAAATGGGAGGATTCATGTAATATGTAAGGGATAATGTGAAGTCTAATAGTTATATCTTGGATGATATTATGTGGTTTTAGAGGTTTGTATAGGAGGGATAAGTGGTGTCATATTATAGGGAAGGGAGGGGACACAATTGGCCATTCTGAAATCAGGTTAGGTGGTCCCACATTGTTATATACAAATAGTCATCCAAAACCAACAAAACTAAATAATAAACTATTTATGGATGATATATTTCCATAAAACTGATGTTATAAAAGTTTATATGTAATTCGGGCTCTTAAGTATAACGTTTATTCCATTGTTATGCTTAATTTTACCACAATCACTATAATTATACTTATTAACTTTCTCTATTATTTTTGGTAAAATATTAAGTTGAAATCATTAGACTATAAATATCATACCTATTAAAAACATATATATATATATATATATTAATATTTATTTCATTTAAGAGGAAATATTATTTTGAATTCTTCTCTCACTAATGTGGCGATGAACCGATTTTTTTAAAGTGAGAATGTTCAAATGTTCTTTAATATTTTATGTAAAATATAAATAAAAAGACTAAATTTAACTAAATCAGATTAATAATCATATTAGTGATCTAATACACCTTTAAATAAAACATAATATATAATTTAACAACATAAATATATTTGATGAAAAAGCAGTTTTGAATTAAAATTAAGTATTTTTCATTATTAATCCAGCTTTGTTGGAATGTTCCGAGATGTTTTCCCAAAGGAGGATGTCACACTACCTCCACAATGAGATGTTTAGTTCCCGATACACTTACAGTCCAATTATAATTCAAATTTCATGTATGGTTATTATATGTAACCTTATATTTTGTGTGTTTTGAGGATTTATATTGATGATCAAATGTGGAATATTTCTATATGGGAAAGTGTGTCACCATGGGGTTCTCCAGTGTAGTTTACAAAGAAGGAGGATGATTGTATAAGGTTTTGGATTGTCTACCAATGGTTGAATCAGGTGATTGTCAAAAAAATTTACCCATTTCCAAGGAAAGATATTTTTTTACTACCTGGTAGGGGTGAGTTTTTTTATATGAATGATCAACATTAAATATTTCACTAGTTGAGGATGAAAGAGGGGAATATCTTGAAGGCTACATTTAGATAATCGTATGGGAATATTAAGTTTATAGGCATGTAATTCGATGTCATAATAACACAAAAATTTTTGATGGGAATTATAAACACCATTTTTTGTGAGTTCTTGGATATGTTCATTGTCATATTCATCAATAATACCATAATATGCTTGATGTTAGAGTAAGATCACATCGAGAGACTCGGAAATATCTTGAAGGTTCGTAGACGAAACTATCATTATGTAAAGTTGTCCATGTGTATTTTCTACACACAAAAGTTGTATTTCCTTAGGAATTTCATGTCTCGGTAGGGTGTGGATGTAGACCTATAAATAGTTTTAGAAGTTTTTTCATGGAAATATCTCAAGAACAAGGAATGAGGTTGGCAGTTTACTTGGTCTCATAGGGTCTTATCAGATATTTTTACCCGATTTCCCTTGAGTTAATTAACCATTGACAAATTTTAATAGAATGGAAAATGATTTTGCATGGAGTGATCAGTGTTATGAACTATTTGGTTACCTGAAAGTGATTTTTTTTCATTCTCCAGTGCTATGGTTTTTTTAGGAATTGGTTATGTTTGAGGTGTTTTTTGACACTTCTCATCTGGATTTGGGATGTGTGTGGATGAAGTAGTGGGAAGTTATCTTTTATGGGTCTCATTAGATACATATTCAAGAACATAACTATTCCACCCATAATCTAGAGTTAGTAGTGGTGGGTTTAACACCCAATTTATTATGAAATTACCACATTGGGAAGAGATTTATGTCCTTCCTGGATCATAAGCATTGTAGGTATATCTTTTCCTAGTATGACTTGAATCTAAAATTGTAACACCCTGAGATTTTATGAAAAATTTTCTTTTTAATTTTATTGATGTCTTGTGTTGAACGCTACTCCAAAAGTAGCTTTCAATACATGAATCCCTGACATGTATTGCATTACACACAAATGCGACCTTTCACAATATCATGTGTTGTATGCAATACTGAGATTCACTAAACAACGATATGTTATATAAATTAGCCATTATGAATAGTAATACCCATTTTTTAAATTTTTATAAATTTTATCTTTCTAAATGGACTTCATTTTTGGATTCAGAATATCAAAATTACCCTAGGGTGAAATTTTATTATTTTTATGAAAACATTCAATTTTTGATGAATAGTGAAAACAATGAGTTACTATTTAAAAACTGACATTTTCTTTAATTAATAAATTATTTTAATTAAATTTATTTTAGGTCAAAATTGATACATAACACCTATATAAGTTAAATGTAATTCATTTGAGTCATTTTATAATAATTTTCTATATATAAATAGTTTATTGATCTTTTCACCGTCTTTTACCCACCTCCTAGAAGAATTTGAAAATTTACATAAAACATAATTATAACACTTCTGTGAGTGGAATATAGAAAATATGAGAGGCACAATTAATATAAAGGACTAAAATGTGGTTCAATGATATGAAAATAATTTTTTAAATAGTAACGTTTTATTTTTTTTACCACGGTTGAAAGTAAATAGGGTAATTAAGGGTAAATATGATATTATTATTACCCTAAAAAATTTAATAATTCTATTGGATAAGTTTAATTTGACCAAAAACAACCTTAGGAATAAAATATGACCATTTCGGCCCACATGGATTAGATTAGGACATTTAATATTATTTTATTTAAAGAATAGTTAAAATAGTTAAAATCAATGTTTAATAACTAAAAAAAATTTTATATAGGGTTATACATAAGATAAATTAGACTATAAATATTCATTATAAAGATAAAAATATTTCTTACATAAATGGATTTTATTTATAATGTTAATACATTAAATAATTTAATTTATTTATGAGATAATGATGATGCAGAAATTATCTTATTAATGAAATATTGACATAATTGATGTTATAAATACCCAAATATATGTTATTTGAGACATTTTATTAATTCAAATAATTTTATAAGTTAATATGACATGTTACTATTTATTTAATTAACTTTTTTCAAACTAATCATCCCTTTATTATTTTCTCAAAAATCAAATACCAAATAGTGTCAAAATTGACATAAAATAGTTTTTAAAACAAATATTATATTATTAATTGTTATTTTATTCCAAAAAATCTATGGTTTGGAAAAAAGACTAATATAAGGTTATATATATTAATAATAAACAACTTGGTGTTCTTTTGTCTTGTTATGGTAAGTTTATTAACCTTATAGTGTAAGAAAACAAGAAGACACAGTAAAAGTAAAATTATTTAACTTAAAGTTTAATCTAAATGATAATGTTAAAATAGAAACCCAAACTTGTCTAAATTCTATTGGATAGAAGTATTTCGACCCCTACCCACCTTATATTTTAAATAAATCAATTTTGAGCTATTAAAAACCTAATATGACTTTATAATAAAATAATATTTTTAGTTTTTCCTAAGGTGCCCCTCTCCTCCCTTATAAAAGGGCACCTCCTAACTCTCTTCCTCACACCACATTGAGCTTTCAAGCACAGAAAAACCCTAAAAATATATCTTTTCCACATCCCTAGAAACATCCTTGAGGTCCTGGGATTCTTCAAAGACCATTTTTAGTTCCCTAAGAGGCGGTTAAGAAGAGGCGCTTCAAAGAAGAGGTAATGTCTATTACCAATTCATTCAACATTATTTCTTCCTCTACTTCTTCTTATTTATTTGTTTCGTTATAAAGTAATAATATAAGTATCACTCATATACTGATATGTTATTATAAGTATGAAACAACCCTAATTTACCATCTATCCATCCTACGGAAAATGAAATCACCGCGCGTGCGTACGTACGGAATACCGTCTCCACGCCGTGGTGTAATCTATTTTCCACCACAACCTTACTTGGATGGGTATAATGGTTTAAATAAATAACTATATATGATTATTGTAAAGTGATATTGATTCTGAAATATTATACATATGCTTCAATACAATTCCACGATCATGGCAATGATATCATTGCTTGTACGTACGTACGGACTACCATCTCCACGACGCGATAAGATTCATTCTCCATGTTAACCATTCATGAATGATTATAAAGTATATATAATGAATAATAATGAAACATATCACATAATAATTATACTGGATTTATGTCTATATATATATATATATGTATTTCATCTACATAATTCCATTCAATTCAATATGGAAACGAAAACAACGTTCATGCGTACGTACGGCCTACCGTCTCCATGAACGGTGTATTTCCTTCCATTTATCGATCTATCATATATATATATATATATTATGAATATATAATATATATAAATCATTTTTTACATTCTGTAATTAATTAAATCAGGATATAATTAATAGTATCATGAAAAACAAGTCGAAACACGTACAATAAATGAAACGATTTTACCCAAATCGCTGCTTTGACATCGAATTTACATAAGAAAGGGTAATATAAAGTAATAAGTAAACTATTTATTATATCATAACAATGAATATGATTCTGTAATAATTCAATAAGATTATTTAAATCATTATACATGCGGTCCGGATACATACGAAGCATATCGGACATAAGGTAAGGGATAATTTTTCAAATCTCATTTTTATCTGAGATTACTTATATGTAAGTATTTAATGGGGTTATTGTTATCATCCATGTCCCTGTTTTCTAAAAAAACATTTATGTAATTTTAATTTCCTTTTTACCCATTTTGACTTTTACTACTTGGTATGTAAGGAATATTTATTTTGTTTACGTTACGAGGTACCTTTTGATTTTTCTGACAAAAGTACGAGGAGAATGTTTTTTAACTTATACGGCATGAACAGAATTTTACAATCTCATAACACCTCATTTTCATATAGATTAATCTAAAAGATTTCATTATTACTTTCAACAAAACTCTTTTCTTTTAAAATTTATTGCATTTTGTGAAAATAAAATGATTTTGAAGGAGAAAGGATATTTTCCTCAAGAATTCATTTCAAGTGTTTTATCAAAACTATTTTCCATCTAAAATGAAATTATTTAATATGTTTATGTTTCATGTTTAATGTCTCCATTATTTACTTGGTTTGATTCTTCTTATGATGAAATGATATCCATTTTTTATATGGATTATTTTATGATGGCATGATTTTTAATAATCACATTCTATTACATGGGTTATGTTATGATGTAAGATTTTTGATTTTGTGGCATAAGTAAGAATGATTTCATTATGAGAAGGGTGGGACCTATATCTCCCTCTAATTCATTTGGTAATGATTTATATCTCATGAGATAGACATGGCTTGAATGGTAAGTTAATCGGTTTCAGTAATACAGGACTGGAACGAGGAGTGAACTCGATTCAAAAAGGGACTTTGTCCATTAAGATGGTCTTGGCAGTAATGACTTGGCTACTATGGAAATCATAACATGAGCAGAATGGTTGTCACAATTACATGTTTTATTCCCATTATATTTTATCATGGTTGATTTTCCATTATGATATATTCCATATGTACATCCACGATTTATGTCTTTGCTCAAGATTTTGATGTTTAAATTTCATGTTCATGTTTTTGCATTCAAATGTTTATAGATTGTTTTATGTTCTCTATGTTTACCCTTACTGGGTATTTGAGCTCACGCTTTTTATTTTTTTATTTTCCATAGGATTTAAAGAAAGGTTCTAGGTAAGAAAATAAAAAATCTTTATGGGATATGTTGAAGATATTTCAGCAAGATTAGAATATTATATTCTGAGTTTCCAAATACACTAAACTATTATGGTCCATTGGTGTCTGTTATTGGTATGTATTAAGTATTCCACAAGAGTAATATAATTTCAATGTATGTCAAGCTCTATGTCTCTAAAAAATATTGAATTTGGATAGATTTTCTTCAGCAATATGATTCAGAGATCATATAAACATTAGTAAAGGGAAATTTCATGGTCGATGCTTTGAGCAGAATGTTATGGATGGAGGTTGTTCAAGAATATATAGATTCTTGGAATGTGATGGAGGATATAGTAGCATTGTAGTTAGAAGAATTATGTGATGATGCTTAATAATCCTTTTCTATAGATAATTCTAAAATCTCGTTTGATGATGTAGGTGTATGAGTTTTAGTGGGGTGAATCATAGGTAGAGGTGTTGAGTCATTGTGTTGGCCACGGTGATGCCACATAGGGGTGGTTAGAGTATGGTCAAAACTGAATGTTTTTCATTAAATATGTTTGTTCAGGTAGAAATTAACATGGGATTCCTTCATGTGTTTTATAGATCACCCTTGGTGGTTTATCCTATATTTTAAAAGATGTCTCATGGATTAAAGATTTATTTTTGGTGGCCAAGGATGAAACAAGAAGTGTTGGAGTTTTTTGAAATGTTCTTTTTCTTGAACATGTAATGGTTGGGAATCATTTTCATGGTTTTTTATTGCATCCCTTGGATGTTCATAATTGAATTTGGGATGAAATCCTGAAGGATTATTTCATAGGGTTACTCCAATCTCAATGAGGTTATGATTCTATCTATGTGAAAGTGGATTAGTTAATTAAATCTATAGTGTTCTTAGAAATAATGGAATCAGGAACAACACATACATTATCTAGAAGGTATGTGGATGAGGTGGTGTAGATTCAAGGAGTTATGAGGTCTATTTGTTATGATTGGGATGTGCGGATTTCCTCATGATCCTAGAGAGGATTGCATCATTGGTTTGGAACCAAATCATGCCTCAACACTACTTTCACCCCTAGAAATATGGGAAGATAGAGCGAACTATACAAATGTTGGAGGATATTTTTTTTCCATGCATCATGGATATTGGTGGATTTTGGGTATGACCCCTTCCCTTGGTGGAATTTTCTTATAATAAAATCTATCACTCTTCTATTGACATGTATCCATTTGATGATTTTTTAGAGAGATCATATCATTCTACATTATTCAATATGGAGGTTCGTGAGATAGATGTTCTTGGTCTTCATGTGGTGCAGAGAATGATACATAAATTTACACTCATTCATGAGTTGATTAAAGAAGCACATGACCTAAAGAAGTCATATGTCGATCATAGAATCAATCCCTTGGGGTTAAAGGATGGGGGAGATGTGTTATTTATGGTTTCTCAACGACATTGGTAGAATATGATTAGTAGAGGGAGTAATATTTCATCTAGGTTCATTGGACCCTTTAAGATGTTGGGGAAAGTTGAAGAGGTGTCATATTACATGGAGATTCCACCATGGTTGGAGAGGATCCATGATGTCTTCCACGTCTCTCAAATTTATCTGTATCTACAAGATGAATCCCATGTCATTGAATAGGGATAGTTGGATATTTCAGATGAGGAATCATTTGTGGAGCAGCCAGTGGAGATCTAAGATCATTAAGATAAGGTGTTTTATGGATTGAACAATTCACTGTTTCATGTGTTGTAGAGTCATGGTTGTTAGGATGATAGTAAATGGTTGTGAGAACTCATATGTGGGCCTCACACCAAGAGTTGTTTGGAGTTTTTTTCTATACTTTTCATTCAAATGTTATATTTGAACATTGTTTTTTAATAAGATGACCCATTTTATCTTGGTTTATAATTTTTCTCATGTTATGTGTGATAATTTTCTGACATGTAGAAAAGGGAGGACATGATTCTTAGTAAAGATACATTAATTTCGATGTGATTAAACCCATGTGAGTGATTCAGGGTTTCCCATATTAGATAATATCCTACCATAGAATATATAATTCTTTAATTTGGGTGTTCAGGATAGTGTAATTAGTTGGTTCTGTAGTTGTGTGGTATTTAGTTTGTTGCATTTATTGGCTGGGGAAGTGTAGAGGTGAGAGGTTGTGTAGTGTTTTTGTGGTAGTTTGGATGGGCATGTTAGATTCATGGTAATGTTTGATATATGATGATATCCTTTAGAGGTATCTCATAGGGTGTTTTTTTGGATACCTTCCCCCCCCAGGGATTTGTTTTCGATTGTTGAGGGATAGAATCATTTAAAAGGTATATGATATATTTTTTTCTGCCTTTCTGGTCCATTAAATTGAGGGTTTTGGTCATTGTAAATGTTCATAGGAGGATCATAAGTAGTTTATATACTTTTTGTTACATAAGGTTGGAATAATCGGTATTATACTTCATGTAACTAGATTACATGATGATAATTTTTTATTTCAGGATTTTTTATAGAGGTTTCATGATGTGTAGGAATTTTAAAAGACATAAATAAGGCTTTCATGATGTGTAATATTTCAGAATTAGAAAGAAATATGAATCAGTGACATGTTTTTCTAGGAAAACTGATCCACAAGTATTAAACAACATTAAAGAGGATTAAACATCATGAAATACCCTAAAAATGTTCAGTTTTAAAATTCTTTTTGTGTAGAACCCCAATTCATTTTTGTTATGTATTAATTTTTCTTCCTGGTATGGGTGAACCCTAGGATCCCTAAAGGAAAATTCATTCCATTTCCCACAATCTTCTTTCTATTGATCCTGGTGGATGTTCTTTGGTGTTCCATGGTCAATCTTTGGCGAGTTCTCTTCTCTTTCTCATTTTTTTATTTAGATCTATACATAAGGATACACTCTGGTGGTATTTTTTTGGTTTTATGGTGTGTTGGGTTACGTTTTAAGTGATCCTTGGTTTGAGATAAGTTGTTCCATAGTTTAGGTTGTGTGTTAGTGATTCAAAATATTTTTTATTTTCCTTATAGTACATAGAAACTAGAATTCCCCCTTGAGGTACATGTCCACTCATTTCTATCTATTGTGCATCATGTGGGAAGGATTATACATATTTTTATTTGTGAATTGATGTTGTTATAGGAAAAAATGAAGATAAAAAATTTTGTTAATATAAATTGAGGTGAAAATGGGGTTTGATTCACAGGTTTTTTATAGCTTTGATATTGATTGTGATATTTTGAATCTTTAGGCCTGATGCCTCACTAAAAATTGTGGCCATTGGTGGATTTATTTGAAGTGGATACATCTGTTGTGGTTTTTTTGTTATCGATATTTGTTTGGTATAATCATTAAATGAAAATTTTCTAACCATGTATACTTGCCTAATTAATTGGTTTCCCCATGATTTGTTTTTTTGTTATAACGCTCCATAGAAAAATATTGTAATGTGGTAAAATTTATTGTATAACTATAAAATGTTTTTTTGGTTTTTATGTATTGGGGAATTGGATGGAATGGGGTTGTCTAATGTGGCTATGATGGGTGTGCTATGATTACTCAACAGGGCTATGGAACAGGTTCTGCTATGTTATATTCCTGGTTGTGGTTATGTGCTGGGGGTTGGTTTTATTATCATGGTGGTTTGAGAATGATGTAATTGAAGAATGATGACAGTGATTGGTGTGGATTATTATCCATTTATAACATGTATAAATCATCACCCCATATCTAGAGGTTGTGGAATGATGTGTTATTAATTTGAAGTGGGATAATTTACCATGATTGTTAGTCTGTTGCATGGTTTCCCCAGTACTGATGGAGTGATTAAATAATTGATTATTGAATCATGGAATGTGATGGGTTAGCGGGGATAAAAATGGATATGTTTAGATTAAATTGGTTGGAAATTTAAAAAAGGTTATGTGGCATGATGTGTTTTGTTGTATATTTAGAGGTAGCAGAAAATGTGGCACTGTTGTGGGTTTGTTGTCTGTTTGAGAACCTGTAGGATGGGCATGGGTGTTTTATATCTTATATGTATATATTTGTATTTCCATGTGATTTTTATATGTTCCCCACCCATGTTGAGCACTATGTTTCTAACACCCACATCTTCACATAGGGGTGTCATTCCCAAACATCTCAATTGGAGGAGGGATGGATGGACATCCAATCTTCCCTGGTCTCTCTTCAATAAGAGGTTGGTATTTAATAGATTGTGATGGTCGATGATCTTTTAGTGCGTTAAATTTTTGTTATGATATCTTAGGTGTCTTTAGGAATAGTTTTGTTATAGTTTACAATGTGATTTTGGAATGAGTTGTGTGGGGGTGTCACATGTGTCCTCAGGGAGAGTTTTGATGTGCTTTCCCAGGTGTCTTTAAGATGAGAAGTGTGAAATGTGATGTGATGTGATATGTTGTGAGGCCTATGTTTGTTCATGTGAGATTTGTTGTCAGTATCATGTGTGTGTGTGTGAGGATATATTGTGAGGACTATGGGTGTATATGAGGAATGTGTTTTGAGACTCATGTGTGGGCGGGTGGGATGTGATGTGGTAAATTCAGATGAGGTTGGAGTGCTTGGATGCTTTCTATTGGGGTGTGATAGCAGATAATTTGTCGGAATGTGGTGTGGAGTACCTTATCATTGATTCCACTTATATTATATTACATGACTTGTGTTACATGGTGAGAATTACTTGGTGTACATGGTTTAGTTTAGTATACATATTTAGGTTCAACATGGTTCTGTTATTTTCTTATTGGGGAATTCATATACTTTTATAACATGTGAAAAAGAGACTTTGTTTTTCCTATTCATTATACATGTATGCTTACCCTATTTATATAAAACTATTTTCAGGATTCCAAGATTATTTCATAGACTGTGATATATCATGAGAGTTGTTGTGTAACAACCTAGATTTAAATTTGGTATTTACATTGGAGAGATTTTAATTTGTGTTAATTCTATTTTACATAAACATGTTGGATGGTTTTATTATTATTTATCTTATGTTGTGGATTGATTTTGTATGACACATCATATATCCCAATCATGTTTCCATATAATTTTTAATTCCTCCCATATTGTGATATTTTTAAACTGTTGGACTATATTTCCAACCCAATTCCTATTGAAGGCGGGACTCGCGGGGTCATTATCTATCTCCCCTCATTGGAGTGGTAATACTTGAATTATTTATGAAATTTTTTCATTAAATAATTTTAATTATTTAGTAGATTTCATTTCAAGAAATTTGGGGTTTAAATGAACTACATGATTCCCATATAATGAAATTATTGTTATATCCTATCTGTTAGGTTAGCGAGAATAATTATAACTAACATATAAAAATACATTTTGAATTAATATTGCATTAAATATTTATAAAAAATTTAAATCAATTTGACATTTTTATTATTGATTGAGTTAGTTTTGGTAGTAAAATTAATGATATATATATGTGTCATATACTGAATAAAATATTTTTTATATTTATCCAATGAATATTTTATTAATATATTATGAATAAAATCCTATTTTATATATACAAAATTATTTTTTCAGGATAATTTTATACCATTGAATGGAAAAAACATTTTAAATTATGATTTTGACACATTAATAATTTTTATATGACAATATAAAAATTTTATTTTGAAGCAGGGTGTAAAAATTTACTTTGGATATATTTCTGATTTTTTTCTGATAACATTAATGTTGTGTTGAATAGTAAACATACACTAAATTTCAATTAAAAAAAAATTTATCGTAGAGAAAATTTACATGGTTAAATTATAATATTGAATGGATTTCATTTATAAATATAAAATATTTTTATAATTCAATATAAAGTATGTTATTATCCTTAATTTTACATTGAACACATCAGTAATAACATTTCAATCTTTTATAAAGTTTTAAGTCTTAAAACCAGTTTTCTCATTTCAACAATGAGATTCATATTGTATTATTTACTTCAAATTATGTGTTTTTTATATATAAAAATGGATTCCATATTTTGGAATCATTAGGACAAAATTATTTTAATCAACTAATTTATTTGTCATTATGAATTGTGACATTGGTAATTACTTTTATTGATATGATTAAAGGTAAATCAAGAAATTAAGGTTAAAAAATAATATTATTAAATTACCTTGACACCAGTAAAACACATATTGGATGAATAAATTTGTCCATATTCAACTATTTATCTAAATTGAATAACTTTTGGTCCACTTACCTCTGAATATGACATGAATTCAATAAAAACTAATGAATGTGAGAAAATAACGCAATAGTGATGTAAAAATTATTTAATTAATAAAAATATCAAATAAATAGTTTTAAATGTATTATAATAAATAACACATGAACTAATTAACGTTCTCCAATATTTTATAGATTATTATGAAATTTTATGTGATTATGGAATATTTTTTTCTAATTTATCTCATTTATTTTTCTTTTTATGTCAAATAAATGAATATTGTGCAAATTGAAACTATTGATATTTTATGAAAATAAAAATTTATTAAATTATTTAAAAATAATAACAGCATTTAAAAATAACAAATTGATAATTATTGATATGAAATTTCATTAAATATCAATTTATGGTAAATTAATTTAATATAAGATAAAATTTTATAAACATTATATATTTATAATGTTATTACATCAATTAAAATTAAATAGAATAACTATGTGTCAATTAATATAATATAGCTTAAATTGAACAAATAATATCTCCCAAATTTATTAGATGATGATATTAAAACCAAATATCGTCTCATATTTGATTTTGTGACATTTTTGATGTATTTGGGTAGGTTTTTATGTTCTTATATACTATTATTTATGGAGTTTCCAAAAGTTCCCACCACATAAATTACAAAAGGGCACCACCTCCCTCACCTCTTCACCTCATTTTGAGCCTCCAATATTGGAAATACCCTTCCATTTGTTCTTTCTCAACGTCATTATTTTTATTCTAGGGGTTATGGTCATCTTTATTGAGAAACTCTAGTTCTCTAATAATAGATTTAGAGGAGGCTCATCAAAGAAGTGATAATATCATATGCCGATTCATTCAAACTTATTTATTCCACTACTTCCTATTAATTATTTTTTTATTATAATGTAATTACATATTTATAAATAGTATACTAATATTTTATTATAACCTGAAACAACCATAGTCCACCTTCTACCCATCCTATGAATAATGAAATCCCAACGCGCGCATACATAAGGCTTACCGTCTCCACATTGTGGTGTAATCCAATTTTCACCACCTCCTTACTAGGATGGATATAATAATGGAATTAATATATTTATGAGTGACATAAAATTATTTTTATTATGAAATACTATACACCAGCGACTTCAATACTATTCAACAAATATGGGAATGATTTCTTTGCTCGTGCGTATGTACAGCTTACCGTCTCCACGGTGCGATGTGATTCGTTCTAAATAATATTCATTAAAGCATGATTATATAAATTAATTTAATTATAAAATATTTTATATATTATACTAATATTATTTTTTAAATTAATAAACTATAACCTACAAATAGTAATAATTTCTTATCCGACAAAACATGCATAAAAACATAAGCAGTTAGTAACTGAATAATGAGTAACAATGAAATGTTACTAAAAAAATAATGGAAATATGAACATAAAAGTTATCATAAAAATTATCATGATTCTGTAATAAAACAGTAAAATTATTTAAATCATTTTACAAGTGATTTTTAAACATAATAAGCATGTCATATCTAATGTATGGGATAAATTTTCAAATCACTTTTTATCTGAGATTGTTTATTCGTAAGTATTTACAAGGATATAATTATCATTTACATCCATGTTTCCTAAATTTGAATTTCAAAATATTCATTATATTCTTATATAATTGTTTAAATTAAATTTTACCATTGTAAAATATTTACTAATTGTTTTGAATGGAATATTTTGCTATTTTTAGTAAGAGGTACTTTTTGACTTTTTTGGAAAAAGTACAAGAAGATTGTTTTTATATCTTTTACGGCATGAAATTATTTTTACACATTAATAATTCCTCGTTTCCTTGAATCTTAACCTACAATATTACAATTTTATTTTTTCATAACACTATTTTATTCTTAAATTTTGTGGCATTTTGACAAAGGAAAACATTTTTTTAGAAGAAATGATATTTTTCTCAGTAATTAATTTCAAGTTATCTCTATAAATTATTTTCAATGCTAGATGACACTCTTTATGTGGGGATATATTTATAAACCTATATTTAATATTATTATTTTGTTTTTATGAGAGAATTTAATTTATAAAATGCATCTGTTTTATATCAATCATGATGGAATGATATTTAAGAACACCATTTTATTTAATGGTTTATGCAATGGTATATGTTTTTATGTTATTGTGTCACATGTAAGAATTATTTCATTATGTTATATTTCAGACTTATATCTACCTACAATGAATTGGGTAAAGATCTATATCTCATGACATAGACATGACTGGAATAGAAAGTAAATCTAGTTTAGTAGTATAGGGCTGAAATGAGGAGTGAACTTTGTTAACTAATGGAATTTTTCCGCTATGATATCATCAACGAGCCTTGACTAACATGAAATGATTTTCCATTATTATATGTATATTCCAAGATATCTAATATTTTATATTATGACTATTGGGATTACATTACACTTTTATGATTTATCCTATTAGATGATGTTGTGATCTTTTATATGAAGGATATGATTTTAAAATGTTATGTTTATGATTATTATTTTCCATGATTACCCTTAATAAGAATTTAAGCTCAACCTTTCATATATTTATTTTCCTTAGGTCATGAATATGTTTGTTAACTAAGATATGTCCGATGGAAGTACAGTTATAATGAAATAAGAGGTAGATAGTGCATATGTTTTGTGAACAAGTTGTTTATGTTTCATAGTTTCTAAAGACACTAAACGTATACTATCCTAGAATTTTTTGTTATGTTATGTATTAAATATTATTCAATGTTGATGAAATATATATATTTAAATTATGGTCCATTATTGTGGGTATCAGAGAAAATTTATAGTTATTCATTTGAAATTAGGATGAGAAAACCTTAGTAAGAACCCAAAAGATATGTCTAAGTATAGGTTATAATCCTATCCTTGTGTTTTACAGATGTTCATGAAGAACCTTCGATAAAACCTAATGTGTACTAAATTGAAATTTTATTGTTTATTATGTGGATTTCCTATTATTATAAGTGTTTCTGACACAATGCTTCTTGGTTTTAGTTAATTGGATAGAACACAATGAAATTGTGTTAATGCTGAATGTAATGGTTAATGTAATGATTGTTGTAAGAACCCAGATCTACTTTTTAGGAATATTTTTTATGCGTCAAGAGTTTTTGAGAAAAGAAGAGTTTCTGGGAATCTTTGAAGTACATGACATGTACATTATGAGTACACATCATGTACTTGGTTACCATGGGTAGCAGTGTGCTCGCCATGTAGCAGCCTTGCACACGGCCTTGTTGGGTGACATGGAGGATACATAACGCCGAGCACAAAAATAGAAAGTACACACCATGTACTCCAAAGGTAGATTCTATGTATTTTGTTTTGTTCATTAAACGCACCGGGGTCGCGTCTAACAGTCAAAACCAACTTCTTCAAGGTCTGGTTCATCTGAGAGTGAGGTTCCATCCCAGATCTTCGACAATCCCTTGAGACTCCATCCATCCTCCAAATCAAACATCGTTTGTTGCATTGGAATCACATTGGTGAGTTCCCTCTTATTCTGGAGCCTTATTTCATGAATCCTCTTCTTTTCCATGTTATCATGGGTTAAATTTTTTTATGTTTTGGTAGATCTTCAATGGTATATAGAGATTCAATCTTTGAGGTTCACTTATATTGATCTCCTAACCCTAAGGTATGTGGTTTGTGCCTTTTTGTAGATTGTTTTTGGGTTTTTGTGCAAAATTTCCCAATACCCAATAACGGGGTATTGCGTGTTTACCATTTTAGCCATATTGATTTCTCTACTATGTTGAATCCCTAAGTATATGAATTATTGGTTGTGAATAGGGTGATTATTTGTGGTTTCTATGTTTTCCCAATGCATGTTTGTACAGTTTGGAATGTTTCTTCGTGATTGCCTGTTAGGCTGTTGTTTAATTTCCCATGCCTAGTAATGTAGGATTGTGTGACTGTTGGTCTGTTATTCTATTGTTCTGTATAATTCCAGACAAGTTTTTCTTGAGTTTTTCCTTGGTCGTTACACACTTCTACACTTGCTTGACATACACGGGGCCATGAGAACCTGGTGTAATGAACGTTGAGGGCTTCTTCAGAGTGTCTTTATATTTTACGATGTGAGACCACAAGGGGGAATTGTCGTAGAGTGCTTCCTTAGAGATTATATAGTTCCTTGACGTGGGCCGCATAGGGAATGCGACATAAGTTCTTTCGTAGAGTGAGTTTAGTTACGATACGAGACTATAGGGGTAATTGACGGTGAGTGCCTCCACGGAGAGTCTTTTCCTAAGCTGAACTAGAGGGGTTAGACTTAGTGTACTACCCAGAGGGTTGTTTGTACTTGTTAGGTAGGACCAGAGGGTTCAGCCTAATAGTGATTACCAGAGGGGTACATTTTTTTTACATTCTTGTTTGTTATTTCTTGATACTGAACTGTGGATTGTTTACTATTGCGTACCTTCCTTTTTACTGATTTCATTACTTTTTCGATCCATATACTCATTGACTGTTATGAATAGATCTCGTGGTGGTTTCCTATTGGGATTAATCTCACACCCTATTTGGGCCATGATTTTTGGCCCAAACAGATTATATTGTTGTAGGTATAAACAAGGGATAGCTTCCTTCAACATCAGGTACATGACAAGTCGTGGAGCTGTAGATCAAGAAACCAAGCTTAGTCTTGCGATGCTGAGGAGCTGGCTTCTATTTTTCTTTTGTACATGATTTATTAATGCATTTCAAAATTTTTCTTTTTTTTTCTACTTTCCTAGACATGTATATATCATGCATCATTATATATATATATATGTTCCAGTTTTTTCTTTATCAGTCTTCTACTATTACTATTGCCCCTTATTATTACTGCTTCTGCTATAGTATATCTGTTTGTTTCCACTGTGTACTCCACCAATGAGGGCATAGTTTCTCCACTACCACACCCAATGTCCTCGCTACTAGTTGGAAGCCTCTAGAATTCGAGGAAATTCACTTGAGGCCATGTGACCAACCGCGTATGGGGCGCCTTTAGGTGGATTCCAGGACCGGGACGTTACAATTGTCACCTTGAGTAAGATAATGTTTTGTAAGATAGAATGAAAAATCATTTATCCATTCTCACGCATCTTTTTAAAGCTATGAATCATATAGGGATTCCAAACGAATAATGGAGGGAGCAATATTTTGTGGATTCCTTCATGTGATAACATCCACCTTCATTCAACATGTATTTTTATCCATTAGTGGATGACCAATAGATTAGTACCACTGAAACGATATTTTCAGTTCTAAAATGATCTTAACATGATAATTTCATCCTATCATTCTATCATTTGTATGGATATGGTGACCAATGGTGGAATATTATCAATAATATGATGAATAGAGATGAAATTGAGTGCATAAAATGAGACAAGTTCATGAACGTATTCTTCAAAAAATATTTTCCTCATATTCCTCGAAGAAATATAGAGAAGGAGTTCATCGATCATATCCACAATGATGATGAATCTATTGGAACATATAAAACAAATTTTACATAACATTAATTGTACACTTCTATAATTATTATCCACCCTTAGTGTAAAATTGATATATTTTGTAGTGGCTTAAAAACAAGTCTCCGATGTGTATTATCCATAAGAGACTTCAACATGGATTAGGAAATTGTTCGATGTGCTCTCATGGTTGAGATAGATATTGTAGTAACCCATCATTCATATGGGTTTGATACATGGATAAAAATGGAATTCGAAGGAAATTTAAAGATCACACTGAAAGGAAGATGAGTTTTCCCTTTGGAACAATTTGTGTAAAGAAAAATAGAGGAAATTTATTTAGAGGGACAATTAAATTTTTAAGTGTATAAAATTAGGTCATCGGGTAATTGAATGCTGATGTGATGGGAAAAATATGTCTAATGATGAGAAAAAAGAAAGGGTTACACAAAATACACCTCTTACAATTAAATGTTACATGTGCAGGGAAATGGGACATTATTTTAATCAATGCCCTAATCCAAAAGATATTGATAATGATCGATGCCACAAAACTCTAAAGGCTAAAGGAAAATGTGACGGCCTGAGATTTTATGAAAAATATTCTTTTTAATTTCATTAATGTCTTGTGTTGTACGCTACACCAAAAGGATCTTTCACAACACACATCCTTGACTTTCCTTGCATTACACGCAAATCGAGACCTTCCTTGATAGCGTGTGTAGTACGTAATACCGAGTTTCACTAAACAACGATCTGCTATTATTTAAACAAGCCGTTATGAATAGTAATAACCACTTTATGAAATTTTATAAATTTTATTTTTCAAAATGGACTTCATTTTTGGATTCGGAATATCGAAATTAGCTTAGGGTGAAATTTTGGTACTTTTCGGATAACTTTCATTTTCTGATGAATAGTGAAAATTACTAAATTTTAATTAAAAACAACCTTTTTAATCGAAATAATTAATAGTGATAAATTATAATTTTGAGTGTTTTTAAAGTATATTTAGAATATATTTTAACAATTTATTACAATGTTGGTCATTGGATGTAATTTCACATTTAAAGCAGACATAAACAAGTGTCAATCTTTTGATAGTTATTATCTCTTAAGAACATGCTATTTGTTTTGACGAAGAGAATTATTTTTTAAATTAACTAATGAAACTGATTTGTTTTGAATTTGGTAAAATAGACATCATTTTTGAGTTCATAATATCAAATATAGCTTAGGCCTAATTTTTGGTATTTTTCTGGAAACTTTCATTTTTTTGATGAATTGTGAAACCACTAAGTAGTAGTTAAAAAAACTGAATTTTTCATAAAACATAATTTTACAGCTTCTGTGAGTGGAATTTCGAAAATTCTAGACACATAGTTAATAACCAGGACTAAAATGTGCTTTAATCAGATGAAAATAATTTTTGGTGAATAGTATCTTTTTACATTTCTTTACCACGGTTAAAAGTAAATAGGGTAATTAAGGGTTAAAGTGTTATTATTATTACCCTAACACATGTCCTAATTCTATTTTATAAGTGTTATTCGACCAAAAAACAACCATAGGAATAAAATATGACCATTTAGGCCCACTTGGATTAGATTAGCACATTTATTATCAATTTATTTAAAGAAGGGTTAAAATAGATAAAATCAATGCTTAATAACTAAATAATTTTCAATATTGGGTTATACATAAGATAAATTTGACTATAAATATTCATTAAGAATCTATAAATATTTCCTACATAATGGTATTTTATTTGTAATTTTTAGACATTAAATAATTTAATTTATTTATGACACAACGATGATGCAAGAATTATCTTAGTAATGAAATATTGACATAATTGATGTTATAAATACCCAAATAAATGTCATTTGAGACTTTTGATGAATTAAACTAATTTTATAGGTTAATATGACATGTTAGTATTGATTTAAGTAATTGTTTTCGAACTAATCATTCTGTTATGATTTTCACAAAAATCAATTACTAAATAGTGTCAAAATTGACATAAAATATTTTTTAAAAACAAATATTATATTATTAATTGTTATTTTATTCTTAAAAATCCAAGGTTCGCCCAAATGAATTAGATAAGGTTATATATATTAATAATAAACAACTTGGGGTTCTTTTGGCTTGTTATAGTATGTTCATTAACCTTATACTATAAGAACACAAAAGACACGGTAAAAGTAAAATTATCTAACTTAAAGTTAAAACTAAATGATAAGATTAAAATAGTAAACGAAACTTGTCAAAATTTTGTTGGATGAGAGGATTTAGACCCATCCCCACCTTATCTTCTAAATAAATCAATTTGGAGCTTTTTAAAACCGAATATGGATTTATAATGAAATAATATTTTTGGTTCTTCCAAAGGTGCCCCTCTCCTCCCTTATAAAAGGGCACCTCCTCCCTCTCTTCCTCACACCACGTTGAGCCTTCAAGCTCGGCCAACCACTACCAAATTATCTTCTCCCCTTCCTTAGAAACATCCTAGATGTCCTTGTCTTTTTTAAATACCAATTTTAGTACCCTAAAAGGAGGAATCAAAGAGGAGCTTCAAAGAAGAGGTAATGTCCGTTACCGATTGTTTCAACTTTATTTCTTTTACCACATATTATTCTTAGGTTGTTTCATTATGAAGTAATAACATCAGTATCACTCATATACTGATATATTATTATAAGTATGAAACAACCCTATTTCACCATCTATCCATCCTACGGAAAATGAAACCACCACGCGTGCGTACGTACGGAATACTGTCTCCACGCTGTGGTGTAATCTATTTTCCATCACCACCTTACTTGGATGGGTATAATGGTTCAAATAAATAACTATATATGATTATTTTAAATTGATATTGATTCTGATATAGTACACATACACTCCAATACAGTTCCACGATCTTGGGAATGATATCATCGCTCGTGCGTACGTACGGACTACCATCTCCACGACGCGATGAGATTCACTCTCCATGTTAACCATTCATGAATGATTATAAATTATATATAATGAATAATAATGAAATATATGACATAATAATGATACTGTATTTATGTGTATATATATATCTATATGTCATTTAATTAATTCCATTCAATTCAAAAGGGAAACGAAAACAGTGTTCATGCGTACGTACGACCTACCGTCTCCATGAACGGTGTATTTCATCCCTTTTATCGATCTATAATATATATGTATATGATGAATATATATTATATTAATCATATTTTACATTCTGGAATTATTATAATCCTGATATAAGTAATAATATCAAGAACGACAAGTCGAAACACATAAGATAAATAAAATGATTTTAGCCAAAACGCTGCTTTAACATGGAATTTACAAAAGAACAGGTAATATAAAGTCATAAGTGAAACATATATGATATAATAACAATGAATATGATTTTTTAATAAGTCAATGACATTATTTAAATCATTATACAGGATTTTTGGATACGTACGAAGCATATCAGACCTAAGGCAAGGGAATACTTTTCCAATCTCATTTTTATCCAAGATTGCCTATAAGTAAGTATTTACTGGGGTAATGGTTATCATCAATGTCCATGTTTTATAAAAGTGTATTCATGTATATTTAATGTTCTTTTTACCCATTTTTGACTCTTACTACATTGTATGTACAGAATCTTTCTTTTGTTTACGTTACGAGGTACTTTTTTGACTTTTCCGACAAAAGTAGGAGAAGTATGTTTTTTTAACTTATACGGAACAAACAGATTTTTATGGTTTTATAAAGCCTTATTTTCATGAAGCTTCCTCCAAAATATTTAATTACTATTTTCAAAAAAATCCTTTTATTTTAAAATTTCATGACATTTTTTTAAAAGACAATGATTTTGAAGAAGAAAGGATATTTTCCTCATGAATTAATTTCAAGTGTTTTATCAAAACAATTGTCCATCTGTGATGACATTATTTCATATTTGTATGTTTAAATTTTAATTTCCCTATGATTTACATGGTTTCACTTTTCTTATGATGAAATGGCCATTTTTTTTATGGATTATGAGATGATGAGATGATTTTTATGAATCCCATTTAATTCATTGGGTTATGATGAATGTTTTATGTTTATTTTGTGGAACAAGTAAGAATGATTTCATTATGAGATGGGTGGGACCTATATCTCCCTCCAATGCGTTGGGTAATGATTTTATATCTCATGAGATAGACATGGATGGAATGGTAAGTTAGTCCGGTTCAGTGTTACAGGACTAAAACGAGGAGTGAACTTGATTCAGAATCGGACTTTGTGCACTAAGATGGTATTGGCAGCAATGCCTTGGGTACTACGGAAATAATTACATTTTCTTAATGGATTCCACAATTACATGTTTTATTCCCATGCTATTTTATCATGATTTATGTTCCATTATGATCTATGCCTTATGTACTTCCATGTTTTACGTCCTTTCTCAAGATTTTGATGTTTAAATATTATGTTCATGTTTTTAAGTTCAAATGTATATGGTATGTTTTATTTGATCCATGCTTACCCTTACTGAGCATTTTAGATCACCATTTTTATGTTTTATTTTCCATAGGATATAAAGAAAGGTTGTAGGTATGAAAAGAAGGGGGAAGATCTTTATGGGAGATGTTGAAGATATTTCACCACGATTAGAAGATTACGTTCCATGTTTCCAAAGACACTAAACTATTACAGTACTTGTGTGTCTATTTTTGTTATGTATTAAATATTCCGCAAAAATAATGTAATGTCCATGTACGTCAAGCTTTGGGTCTCTACATTTGGTATCAGAGGAAAGGTTTAGTCAACCTTTGGAAACTAGGATGCGAGAACTTTAGTGAGATCCCTAGAGATATTTCTAAGGTATGTCTAGGGATGTCCCTAGGGTTAAGTATAATTATTGGTTATAGTCCTATAATTACGGTAAAGATCTTAGAATTAAACCTAAGATTTTAGATATTGAAGGTACTCCCCCATTATTATGTTGTTTTCCCTAGCATGATTTTTTCTCTCACACTATTCTTTTTGGGTTTTAGACGATGGCGGGAAGCCGAAGGAACCGTGTTGATCAATGCAATGGACAATGCAATGAGTGTACTCCTGAATAAACAAATGTTATGGGAGATGGAGTGAAAATTCTTATTGCTATACTTACACAAGTTATGAATAATTCTGGACTTCCAAATGAGAAGAGAAGGGAACAATATTCTATTGAGTCCTTCATGAGGCAACGTCCACCTTCTTTCAGTGGGCCTTCTGATCCACATGTTTCTGAACAATGGATCAGTACCACTGAAAAGATATTTTTAGTTCTTCATTGTTCAGAACATGATAAATTCATCTTATCAGTATATCGTTTGGAAGGTGAAGCTGATCAATGGTGGAATCTTATCAAGAATATGAGGCCAAGAGATGAAATTGAGTCCATGGAATGGGACGAGTTCAAGAACTTATTTTTCAATAAGTAATTCCCTTGTATTCTTTGAACAAAGATGGAGAAGGAGTTTCTTGAACTAAATCAAAAGGATGATGAATATGTTGGTGTATACGAAGAAAATTTTACAAGGCTTGCAAGGTATGCATCTGGCTCTATCATCAAACCTGAATGTAAAGTTGATCGATTCTTCGGTGGCTTAAAAACAAATCATCAAAGGGCATTATCTATAAGAGACTTCAGTAGCTATGAATAAATTGTGCATTATGCTATCAAGGTTGAAATGGAAGTTGGTGTTACTTATCCATCTAATTGTTTTGACAAGAAACGAAAGATGGAGTTCAAGGAGAAATCTCAGAATAATGGTGAAAATAAGATGAATGTTTCCTTATGCTCAATGTGTGGAATGAAGCATGGTATAGATTGTCTTAAAGGGACTAGGAAATGATTTTAGTGTGGAAAAGAAGGTCATCAATCGGCTGAGTGTCGAAGTAATGGAAAAAGGGTTTCTAATTATGTGAATAAAGAAAAGACTGCAGTGAACACACCACCAACACTACAATGCTTCAAGTGTAAGGAAATGGGGCATTATGCTAATAAATACCCTAATCAAAGGGTTAGTGATGATCGACATGAGCAACCACTTAAGGCAAAGGACAAAGGAAATTCACTTGCTATCACTATTGGAGATGCTGAATATGAAAACTATGTGGTGGAATGACTAAGTGTTTATGTAATGGGATTCCAAAATAATGTTTCATATAGAATATTTATGTATTGTTCTACTGTGGTTTTCAATAATTTTATGGTGCCGGTAACCATGGAATGTGATTGAGATATTTTTGGAAAAAAAAGAGGATATGCACATAATGAAGGGATAAGGAGAAAATGAAATTTTTGACACTATTCATGAGCTCATGACTGATATAAGGAAATAGTTATATCATGGTTTGAGGTTTTGGTATGTGAAAAGAGTTAACTTTTGACAGCACTCGTGTTTTCACTAATATTCAATGGGTATTAATTTTTCAAAAGAATACATGATTAAGGCCTTCGAATGTTTGGAATGTGACCAACAAGACATATCTCATGATATACGGGGATCAACGATGGTATTAACTTGCTTGTTATATGAAATCTTTGGTAATCATTTTCAATATAATATGAGATTAGATAGTAGTATTTTGGATAAGCCTAAAGTCTGGAAATGATTATGTTGGACATAAGTTAGTATTGTTTAAGGATAAGTCTTTTTTCGATATTATTTATGGGATGTTATAGTAATTTAGTTTTAGAAAAAGGACAACCTGCAGGACGAGCGACAGCCCATCGCGTCGGACAAGGCTATGGGAATCGAATCCACAACAGAAGTGTGAATGGCCTTTATCGCCTACCACTGCCCTACAGGAAGTCCATGTTTTGTAGAAACTAGTTTTATTATATTAAGCAGAATGATATAAGAAGTATAAGTCCATTTTAGGAACCATATACGATTAATCTCAATATAGATGGACTTATGTATTTTTTGATAACTTTTCTAACCTTTTGTTTTAGATAGATGGAATGACCCATCATTCCATCACATGATCTGCTAACACATCACAAATGACAAATTCGACTTTATTTCATTAGGAGATGAAGTGGAAATTGTCCAAAGAATGACCAATGGTGGTACAATACCAAAATCACCAAATTATTTCTTCTAATTCCAATCTCATCATCATTAGGGAAATGATCTTGAAAACCAAAAATGTTGTCCTAGTGCTCTTATATCTGGTGAAAGAGATGGTACCTTAGATCATCACAAATTTATGGCTTTATGATTGATAGCTTTTCCATAGACATGTTCTCTACCACTCTCCATCAGAACATGATGGTTAGATTTCTCTTCCATATGCATATTTTCACCTATGTGGAAACCCAGTGATTAGTTTATTTGGGTAACCATTACGTTTCATACTATTTTTTTTAAAGATTGTTTTTGGTATTCCATTTTATGATGTGGGTTTCTATTAAATAAACTTTTGTGTAGTAAACCATTTATAACCTCGATGAATTTCGAGGGCGAAATTCATTTTTAGGGGGGTAGAATGTGACCCCCCGAGATTTTATGAATTTTTTTTAATTTCGTTAATGTATTGTGTTGTACGCTACACCAATAGGAGCTTTCACAACACACATCCTTGACTTTCCTTGCATTAAATGCAAATCGCGACCTTCCTTGATAGCGTGTGTAGTACGCAATACCGAGTTTCACTAAACAACGATATGCTATTATTAAAACTAGTCGTTATGAATAGTAATAACCACTTTTTGAAAGTTTGTAAATTTTATTTTTCAAAATGGACTTCATTTTTGGATTTGGAATATCGAAATTAGCTTAGGGTGAAATTTTGGTACTTTTCGGATAAATTTCATTTTATGATGAATAGTGAAAATTACTAAATTTTAAATAAAAATAACCTTTTTAATTGAAATAATTAATAGTGATAAATTATTAATTTGAGTGGTTTTAAAGTATATTTAGAATATATTTTTAAAATTTAATACAATGTCGGTCATTGGATGTAATTTCACATTTAAAGAAGACATAAACAAGTGTCAATCTTTTGATAGTTATTATCTCTTAAGAACACACTATTTGTTTTAACGACATGAATTATTTTTTAAATTAATTAATGAAACTGATATTTTTTGAATTTGGTAAAATAGACATCATTTTTGGGTTCATAATATCAAATATATCTTAGGCCTAATTTTTTGTATTTTTCTAGAAACGTTCATTTTTTTATGAATAGTGAAACCACTAAGTGGTACTTAAAAAAACTGAATTTTTTCATAAAACATAATTTTACCACTTTTGTGAGTGGAATTTCGAAAATCCGAGAGACTCGGTTAATATCAAGGACTAAAATGTGGTTCAATGAGATGAAAATATTTTTTGGTGAATATTAACTTTTTATATTTTTTTACAATGGTTAAAATTATATAGGGTAATTAAGGGTAAAAGTGTTATTATTATTTCCCTAAAACATGTCCTAATTCTTTTGGATAAGTTTAATTCGACCAAAAACAACCTTAGGAATAAAATAAGACCATTTAGGCCCACTTGTATTAGATTATGACATTTATTATCAATTTATTTTAAGAAGGGTTAAAATAGTTAAAATCAATGTTTAATAACTAAAACATTTTTAATATAGGGTTATACATAAGACAAAATCGACTATAAATATTCATTAGAAAGATAAAAATATTTCATAAATAATGGTATTTTATTTATAATATTTATACATTAAATAATTTAATTTATTTACGACACAATGATGATGTAGTAATTATCTTATTAATGAAATATTGACATAATTGATGTTATAAATAACCAAATAAATGTAATTTGAGACTTTTTATGAATTAAAATAATTTTATAGGTTAATATGACATGTTTTTATTGATTTAAGTAACTTTTTTCGAACTAATAATTCTTTTATGATTTTCAGAAAAATCAATTACTAAATAGTGTCAAAATTGAAAAAAAATAGTTTTTAAAAAAATATATTATATTATTAATTGTTATTTTATACTTAAAAATACAAGGTTCATCTATATGACTTATATATGTATATATATATTAATAATAAACAACTTGGGGTTCGTTTGGATTGTTATAGTATGTTTATTAACCTTATAGTGTAAGAACACAAAAAGACACGGTAAAAGTAAAATTGTCTAACTTAAAGTTAAAACTAAATGATAAGGTTAAAATAGTAAACTAAACTTGTCCAACTTCTATTGGATGAGAGGATTTAGACCCATCCCCACCTTATCTTTTAAATAAATCAATTTTGAGCTATTTAAAACCGAATATGGATTTATAATAAAATAATATATTTAGTTTTTCCAAAGGTGCCCTTCTCATCCCTTATAAAAGGGCACCTCCTCCCTCTCTTCCTCACACCACTTTGAGCCTTCAAGCTCATCCAACCCCTGCCAAATTCTCTTCTACCCTTCCCTAGAAACATCCTAGAGGTCCTGGTCTTCATTAAAGACCAATTTTAGTGCCCTAAGAGTAGGACTCAAAGAGGAACTTCAAAGAAGAGGTAATGTCCGTTACAGATTCTTTCAACTTTATTTCTTCTTCCACTTCTTCTTCTTAGGTTGTTTCATTATGAAGTAATAATATTAGTATCACTCATATACTGATATGTTATTATAAGTATGAAACAACCTTATTTCCCCATGTATCCATCCTACGGAAAATGAAATCACCACGCGTGCGTACGTACGGAATACTGTCTCCACGTCGTGGTGTAATCTATTTTCCATCACCACCTTACTTGGATGGGTATAATGGTTCAAATAAACAACTATATATGATTATTGTAAATTGATATTGATTCTGAAATAGTATACATACACTCCAATACAATTCCACGATCTTGGGAATGATATCATTGCTCGTGCGTACGTACGGACTACCATCTCCACGATGCTATGTGATTCACTCTCCATGTTAACCATTCATGAATGATTAGAAAGTATATATAATAAATAATAATGAAATATATGACATAATAATGATACTGGATTTATGTATATATATATATATATATATATATCTATATTTCATTTACTTAATTCCATTCAATTCAAAAGGGAAATGAAAACAGCGTTCATGCGTACGTACGACCTACCGTCTCCATGAACAGTGTATTTCTTTCCTTTTATCAATCTATAATATATATGTATATGATTAATATATATTATATAAATCATGTTTTACATTCTGGAATTATTTAAATAAGTATATAAGTAATAATATCAAGAACTTCAAGTCGAAACACATACGATAAATAAAATTATTTTACCCAAAATGCTGCTTTAACATGGAATTTATAAAAGAACGGGTAATATAAAGTCATAAGTGAAACATATATGATATCATAACAATGAATATGATTCTGTAATAAGTCAATGAAATTATTTCAATCATAATACAGGAGGTTCGGATACGTACGAATCATATCAGACCTAAGGTAAGGGATAACTTTTCCAATCTCATTTTAATCCGAGATTTCCTATACGTAAGTATTTACTAGAGTTATTGTTATAATCCATGTCAATGTTTTATAAAAGTGTTTTCATGTATATTTAAAGACCTTTTTACCAATTTTTGACTTTTACTACATGGTATGTATGGAATATTTCATTTGTTTATGCTACGAGGTACTTTTTTTACTTTTCTGGCAAATGAACGAGAAGAATGATTTTTTTAACTTATACGGAACGAACGGATTTTTATGGTTTTATAAAGCCTTATTTTCATAAAGATTCATCCAAAATATTTCATGACTATTTTCAACAAAATCCTTTTATTTTAAAACTTCATGAAATTTTGTTAAAAGGGAATGATTTTGAAGAAAAAAGGATATTTTCCTCAAGAATTTATTTCAAGTGTTTTATCAAAACCATTTTCCATATATGATGACATTATTTCATGTGTATGTTTCAAGTTTTATTTCTCTTTGATTTACATGGTTTCACTTTCCTTATGATGAAATGTCCATTTGTTTTATATGGATTATGAGATAATGAGATGTTGTTTATGAAACACATTTTATTCTTTGGGTTATGATGAATGTTTTATGTTTTTTTGTGGCACAAGTATGAATGATTTCATTATGATATGGGTGGGACCTATATCTCCATCCAATGCATTGGGTAAAGATTTTATATCTCATGAGATAGAAATGGGTGGAATGGTAAGTTAATCCGGTTCAGTGTTACAGGACTGAAACGAGGAGTGAACTCGATTCAGAATGGGACTTTGTCCACTAAGATGGTCTTGGCAGCAATGCCTTGGCTACTATGGAAATCATTACATGTGCTTAATGGATGCCACAATTACATGTTTTATTCCCATGCTATATTATCATGATTTAGGTTCCATTATGATCTATGCCTTATGTACTTACATGTTTTAAGTCGTTGCTCATGATTTTGATGTTTAAATATTATGTTCATATTTTTAAGTTCAAATGTGTATGGTATGTTTTATTTTATCCATGCTTGCCCTTACTGAGAATTTGAGCTCACCCTTTTTATGTTTTCTTTTCCCCAGGATATAAAGAAAGGTTTTATGTAAGAAAAAAAGGGGGAAGATCTTTATGGGAGATGTTGAAGATATTTCCCCACGATTAGAAGATTACGTTCCAAGTTTCCAAAGACACTATACTATTACGTTCCTTGTGTGTCTGTTTTTGTTATGTATTAAGTATTCTGCAAAAATAATGTAATGTCCATGTACGTCAAGCTTCGGGTCTCTACAAAAAAAAAGAAAATCCACATGAAATCAATATAAGAGACATATAGTATTATAATTATAATGGGAAAGATTCACATTCCATACACTCTAATGTAATTTTTTTAAATTTATTCCAGATACACCCATTATTTTATTTCTGAAGAATTTTCTAAATGTTTCACCATATTACCTCAAAAATTTGATGTCGAGTTAGATGTGACAACTCTTAATGGCACAAAATTCTCATCAAAAGATTATAATTCTTCTCCAGTTGATGTTTTCGGGAAAGTGCGTCATGAAAATCTTGAGATCCTTCCTATATTATAATATTATGTGACTCTTTGCATGAATTAGCTTTATCTATGTGGATCTCATATAAATTTCCATGGAATGGAATTCAAATTTCATATTCCAGATTAATATATGATCACTTATCGATGAATGGATAAAAATAACCTTCTATAATAAATTTCAATAATCTTATGGGTCTTGATTCCAATAAATGAAGTTTTTTTATCTCAAATGGTTGGGGAGGAACTCAGAATTATCAATACACCCAATGTACATGAGTTTTATGATGTATTTTCAAATTAATTTTCATGGCTTCCCCCCAATCATTAATTTGATTTTTCAATAGAACTCATACCGGGGGATATTCTTATTTCAAATAAACCTTATTGAATCGCCCTAATTGAGAGGTAGGAACTGAAGAAGTAACTCCAAGGGAATATTGATAAGGTTTTTGTAATCCCTATAACATCACCTTGGGGAGAACCTGTTCTATTTTTTAAGAATAAAATGGATTAATGAGATTCTAAATTGATTGCAGAGACCATAAAAAGATCACTAGGAAGAACATATTTACTCTTCCTCGCATTGATGACATATTTGACCAACTACAAGGAGCTATATACTTTTCTGAGATTGATCTTCATTCAGGATATCATCAATTTCGGCTCCAAAAGAGGATATACCAAAGACGAAATTCTATAAAATGTATGGGAACATTGAATTTATAGTGATTCCTTTCAGTCTTACTAATTCATCCTCTATCATTGTGGATCTAATGAATATAGTACTCCTAATAGACTATCTTTTTAAATTTTTGGTAGTATTTATAGACAATATTCTTGTATATTCAAAGGGAATGGAAGAACAAGAATATTACTTGAATATTGTACTAATGGCCATTGGAAAAGATAATATTTATGAAAAATATACCATGTATGAATTTTGGTGTCCAAAATTTTCCTTTTTGAGTCACATTATCTCAAGAGTGGGGGTATCTGTTGATCTAGCCAAAACAGAGGGTATTGAAAGATTATTAAGACCAACAACTATAACTGAGATTTAATGTTTTCTTGTTTTTGATGGATATTATCAATATTTTTTTAAATTTTTTCCTTGATTATATAATCCAATCACTATTTTGAGTTGAGAAATAGTTATGTTAATTTGGATAGGGGAATGTGAAGAGAATTTAGATGAGTTAAAAATAAGGTTAGCCAGTGCATGTGTGCTCCCACTGCCTTGTAGTGGAGAATGGTTTTTGATCTAGAGTGATGCATCAAATTAGGATATGGGATGTGTTTTCATGAATAAATATATTTTTATAGCTAATTCTGCACGACAATTGAAAATTTATGAGTAAAAATACCCAACTCATGATTCAGAGTTAGCTGTGGAAATTTATTCATTAAATATATTAATGCGGTATTTTTATAGTGAAATTTATGATATTTATATTGATAATAAATTATTAAAGTATATTTTACAAAAATAAAGCTAAATATCTTCCAAAAATGGTTGTTGGATTGGATTAAAGATTTTGGCTACTCAATAAAATACCACCACGATAAAGAAAACAAAGTTGAAGATGCTTTGATTCAAAAAGACCATAGTAGCTTATCCATGATGAGGATCATGAAAGATCCAATATTTATAGATTTCAAATAGATGAATCTTGAAATTTTAATAGAAGGGGAGAAATCATATCTTTCTCAGATGAATGTTCAACCATCTATACAAGTGAATATTAAAGAGGCACAAAATGGAGATGTAGAGTTCCAAAAGAAAGAATGAAATTCTTTTAAATTCAACCATGATTGTGATGAAATAATATGGATTAGGTACCAGGATTGTATTCCTTACTTACCATAACTAAGGAAATATCTATTGGATTATGCTCATATTTCTTCATTCTCAATTCACCTTGGAAGCACAAATATGTATAGGGACCTGAAAGAGTATTTCGAGTGGGATGGAATGAAAAGTGATTTTTCCGAATTTGTATCTCGATGATTGGTTTTTCAAAAAGTCAAGCCTAAGATATATAAGTATAAGGGTATGTAACATACTTTACTCATAATAGATTGGAAATGGAAAGACATCTCTATGGACTATGTTATCAGACTTACCAAAATATCCAAAGGCAATAATGTTATCTGTGTTATAGTTGTTCACATTATGAAGTCAACATACATAATTTATATTAAAAATGATTTATCTCTTTATTAGAAAACTATGATAAATGTAAAGAATGTGGTAATATATTAGTGAGTACAACTTTTATTATATCCGATCGGGATATAAGGTTTACATAAATTTTTTTTGTAAAGTCTTCATCATGCTCTAGATATAGAGTTGTGTTTCAACACTACTTATTATCCTAAGATAGTCAGTCTAAGGGGACAAATCAAACTTTATAAGACATGTTGAGAGCATTATTTATGGATTTAAAAAGTGATTTTTATTAACACCTACCATTGGTTGGATTTTCTAAACAATATTAGATTTCACTCTTTTATTCAGATGGCACTTTATGAAAACCTCTATGTAAATAAGTGATGAACTCAAACTTTCTAGGATAAATTTGGGGAAATCAAGATATTACGACCAAATGTTTTTGGTGAAATGGCAGAACATGTTAGATATATTTAAAATAACATAAAATTAGTTCATAGTCGATGATTAATTTATGCTAAAAACCCACGAAAAACATAGAGTTTTAAGTGGGTGTTAAGGAATTATTATGAATATCTACCTAGAACATAGTAATGCTATTTATAAGTAAGGGAAAGATAATCCCTAGGTAAATTAATCATTTTGGAAATTCCGGATCATGTTGGGAATGTATCTTACTGATTGGTGCTTCCTCCAAATCTCCCTCAAGTTCATGATGTGTTCCATGTATCATCCTTGAGAATGTTCATAATCGATCTATCATATGTACTAAGATCTAATGTCATACTGGTGGAGAAATATCTTTCTTATGACGAACAACCAATAATGATTTTGGATCAAAGGGAAAATGTTCAATGAAAAAAGGCCACTCACTTGGTTAATGTTTTATGAAGGAACCACCAATTTGAAGACACTACATGGGAATTTGATGATATGTTGATGGAGAATTATCCTCATGAATTTGTTTCTACGTGATGAATTTTGAGGGTGAAATTCAGTTTAGGGGGGGTATAATGTAACACCAAAGTGTTTTATGAAATATTTTCATTAAATAATTTTTATTCATAAATATATTTTATTTCATGAAATTGATTGTTTAAATGAACCAAATGATGAAATTATTATAAATATACCACTATATCCTAGACATTAGGTTAGCAAGAATAATTATAACTAATTTATGATAAAACATTATTAATTCATTGGAAATAAATTATTTATGAGAAATATAAATCAATTAGATATTTTTATTTTTGAGTGAATTAATTTTTGTAATGAAATTAATGAGATAAATATGTGTAATATACTCAATAGAATATTTCTAATATTCATTCAATGGGTATTTTAGTCATAGACTATGAATAAAACGTTATTTGATGTATAAAAATAGTTTTTAAAAGATTAATTTTACACATTTAAATGGATAACCCATTTTCAATTAAAATTTTGATAGATTAATAATTTTTATATGAAAACATAATCATGTTTTTCTAAAATGGATATAAAATAATTACGTTGGATTAATTCCTGATATTTTTATCATAACATTGACATTGTGATTAATAGCAACATACCAGAAATTTTAATTAAAACAAATTTTATCATCAAGATAATATATATTGTTAAATTAAAATATTGAATAGTTTTTATGTATAAATAGAATATATTTTTATAATTAAATATAATATATGTCAGTAGTATTAATTTTAAATTGAATTTATAGAAAAAACATTTCAATATTTTACAAATTTTTAACATTTAAAACATGTTTTCTCATTTCGGCAATGAGATTAATTAAAAATTAATTACTAAACGTTTTGTATAATGAATTTTTGAAAATTTATTTTATATTTTGAATTATTACTACCCAATTATTTTAATAGTATAATTTTATTTGTAGGCGGTATGAATAGCAGCATTGGCTATTTATTTTATTACCATGGTTAAATGTAAATCAGGTAATTTAGGGTAAAAATAAATTATAATATTTTTAACACCTATTAAAATCCAATTTCCTTACTAAATTATACCCGTATAATCTATTTTTAAAAATGGAATCCATTTTGGGCCACTTAATCTCAAATATGACCTGAATGTAATAACAACTAATGAGTGTGACAAAATGTCACAATCTCATTTTATATAAGTATATTAATTTTAATATATGGATAAGTAGAAGATAATGTCAACTATATATAGTATCTAAAAATCTAAAATAATTACCTACATCATAGAAATTTATTTATAATTTTTATAGATTATATAAAAACCATTAATGATGACACAATAGTGACGTAAAAATTATCTTATTAATAAGAATATCAAATAAATGGGTTTAAAAGTGTTAAAATAAATATCTCATGAACTAATTAATGTGATCTATGAATTTTCATGGTTATTATGATATATTATTATAGTATTAATTATTTTTTTCTAATTTATCTCATATGTGGATTTTTTTTTGAAGTCCAAAAAAATGAATACTGTCAAAATTGTCACTATTGATATTTTATGAAAAATGCATTATATTTAATTATTCAAAAATCAAGAAAATATTTTAAAATTACAAAGTGATAATTAAAAGATAAATAAATTTATAAAATATCCATTTATAGTCAATTAATACCATATGACTAAATATTAAAGTCAATTAAATATTTATATTTTCATTGTCATAATTATAATTAATAAGAATAACTTACTGTAAATTAAAAGGATATTGTTTATGTTGACAAAATATCTTGTAAAAAATTTATTTTTATATGAGATAAGAACTATATCTCATATCATATTCTAATGTAGGACATTTTAGTGTTTTTATAGGGTTTTATTTTATTATATATTATTATTTACAGAGTTTCTAATAGTGCCCACACCTCAATTAGAAAAAGAACATCCTCCCTTACATCTTCATTGAATTTTGTGCCTTCATGCAAGACCATAATCAGAAATTTTTCCTACTAAAATCCCCTATTATTATTATAGTGGTTGGGTTCATCTTCATAGACCAACTCTCATCCTCTAAGAGGAGATTTAGTGGAGGCACATCAAAGAAGGGGTAATATCATTTACCGATTCATTCAAAGATATTTCTTCTTATACTTCATCTTGATTAGTTGTTTCATTATAAAGCAATAAAATCACTATAAATCATATAATAATTTGTTATTATAAACATTAAAAAACTATATACCACCTTCAACACATCCTATGAAAAAATAAATCACCACATGTGCGTACATATAGGTTACGGTCTTCAGGCCGTGGTGTAATATGTTTTTGTACCACCATCTTACATTGGTGGGTATAATGATAGAATTAATAAATATATATATGATATATATATATATATATTAATTATTATATTCAATACACCATCCAATTCAATAAAATTCAGCAATTATGGGAACAATATCATTGCTCGTGCGTACATACAACTTACCGTGTCCGCAGTGCGATGCTATACTTTCTAAAAAATCATAATTAAATAATGATAATATAAATTAATTGAATTAATAAAAATGATATATATTATAATAATACCATGATCTGAATGATATAACAATAAACTAAAAATTGGAATATGAACTTATCCAACAAAATATGCAAAAGAACATGAAGCAGTTAATACATGAATAACGAGTAACAATGAAATGTTACTAACAAATGGATGAAACTATTACCATAAATATTATCAAAAAAAATATTTTTATTTTTGAATAAATCAATAACATTAGTGAAATCGTTATATAAGTGGTTTGGATACATACAAATCATATCATACCTATATTAAAGGATAACTTTTAGAATATCATTTTTATCTGAGATTGTTTATTTGTAAGTATTTACTTGGGTATAATTATCATCCACTACCGTGTTTCCTAAATAAAATTTTCAAAAAAAAAACTTTATATAAAAAATAGTTTTTAATATTAAATTTTACCCATTGGAAAATTTTTACTAAATGGTATGAATGAAATATTTTGTTGTTTTTGTTATGAATTACATTTTTACATTTCTAGTAAAATAATGTTAGGAATATTTTTTTAACATGTATGACAGGAATGAAATTTTTTGATTTCATAATTCCCTATTTCCATGATGCTTCTAATACAAGCACACAATGTAATTTTTCACATAAAATGATTTTCATCTAAAATTGTGTGTCGTTTTGAGGAAGAAAAATGTTTTTGAAGAAGAAGGGATATTTTCCCCATGAATTAATTTTAATTATTTACTCAAAATTATTATCAATAAAATATGACACCCTTTAAATACAGTTTTATTTATATCCCAGTTATTACTATTATATTTTTGTGTTTATGATATATTGTTATTTATAAAATCCCTTTTTATACCAATTATGATAGAACGATGTTTAAGAATCACATTTTATTTCATGGGTTATGCTATTGTAAATGTTTTTATGTTTTCTTGGAACACATTAGAATGGATTCATTATTAGATTAGTGGGACCAATATATCCACCTAATACATTGTGTAAATATTTATATATCATGAGATAGAGATTAATGGAATGAAATGTAAACATAGTTTAGTAATACCATGCTAGAAGGAAGAGTGAAATCAGTTCAGTAGTGGAATTTTTTCACTATGATGGTCTTAGAAATTATCCTTTACTAATATGATATTGTTTTCTATGATTACGTGTGTATTACATGATATTTTATGTATTATATTAGGACTATTTGGTTTACATTTCTCTTTTTTGATTTATTTTATTACATTATATTTTTATCTTATATATAATGGATAAGATTATCAAATGTTATGTTTATGATTGATATTTCACTTGCTCACCCTTAATGAGAATTTTACCTAACCCTTTCTTATATTTCCTTTCACCAGGCCATGGAGAAGTGAATTAAGTGAGAGATGTCAAAATATAGTATAGTTGTGAATAAATAAGCGGGAGACGATGTTGATGTTTTATGATGCAATTTTTTATTTTCCATATATTCTAAATGCACTAAACCTATGTGGTTCGAGCGTGTTTCTGTTATGTTATGTATTAAATATTATTGAATGTTGAAGTAATATCAATATATAATATACGGGCTATTAAATAAGTAACTTTGGAAAGAGTGGTTGTGAAATAATGTGTCTAAAATAATGGTCAATTTTTTATACCAGAGGGTAAATGGATGAAATAGGTACAAAAATGAGTTTTTTACTTTATTATAGGTCATTTTTCACTATTAGTTATTGTTTAGTCCTAAGGTAAACTTATTTTCCTCTTAATTGCTGAAATTAATTTTAACAATTTTCACTATTATTCTGGTAAAATATTATGATGAACATATAATAAATTTTAAATTATTCTTATATCAAATATTTAATAAATCATTAAAATTTATATTAATATTTGTATAAGATCTTAATTTAAATATAATCTAGTGTTTAGGATGAAATAGAGAGGTTTTAAAGTGGAAATGTTCAAAAGATTGAAATGTTTTTTGTCCAATTTTCATGTGAAATTGGTAAAAACGAGATAAGATTAATTTATATATTTATAATTGATATAAATATACTTTAAATAAAACATAAAATATAATTTAATTATATAAATAAAGAATATAAAGATGTAGTTTTTAATTAAAATTTATTGTCTTCAATATTCATCAAAAAATGAAACGTCTCAAATAAATACTAAAAATTCACATAATGTAAATTTTATATTTTGTGTCTAAAAATTAATTTTATTTTTTATTATAAATATTACAATAGTTTTAAAAAACAGTTATAAATATAGTTTTCCAATAAAAAGAGGTAAATCTACTTTCTGGAATAATACATATTTTTATTTTTAAAATAAGATTTGTTCTTATTTTATGTATATCAAACTTACTAGGTGATGTTTTTTTGAATTTATAATATATAAATTTCATTAATATATCTAAATAATAGTGCTTAATTAAATATATTATGATAAAACTCATGTGCCTGTATAAGGTATATTTTCTATCAAACATTTCTGATATATTCAACTGGTTTTTATTTTCTTTTATAATTAATTGAAAACAAATTAAATAATTTTATAAATTTGTAAAATACATAATTTCATAATATTTTTATTTTTATCCTTATATTCCATTCAAATTTATAAGGGATAAGTATAATAATAAATTAATAATATTATAGTATTTCGGTAAAAGTCGGTATTTTGTGTGACATAAGCTATCAATAAAACTCAACATTGTGTGAAACACCAGCAAAAAATGGTGTTGTTTGCAATAAAATTATACCTATTTGTTTATTTTAGAAATTTATATCCTTGTTTTTGTATATAAATAGAGATTCAAATGGTGTAGTATAAAATGAAATCCATCAATGTGTTTTAATTTATTAAAAAATATTTCAAAAAATTGGAGGTGTTATTGGAAAACATTAATTAAAAAAATTATTATATACTAAATGAATTTGATAAAAAGAAAATTTTATATTATTTTTATAACTAATTAGATTATATGGGGCTTATATCTATTTTCACAACATTAACATTTTTTATGAAGGGTTATGTAGAATCTTTAATACAATATTAATGACATGGTTAAAAATAATTTACCTAGGTAAAAACTATGCGAAAAAAAGTAAAAATATTGTGCTGATTGAAATTAAATATTCTCAATACATGTTGGAAAGATAACAGTAGAAGATTTATCAGACTTATATATCCCAAAACATAATTATTTCTAATTTTTGAGCAATAATTATTTTAATATTATTATTCCATCATTGAAGAAGTTATATTTATTTACAAAGAATTCCATTCTCATAACTTATAAAAAATGACCCTTACAACCCCATTTCGACCCCCAATAATTTTTTTATCATGAAAAATATTTCTCAGTAGTATAACCTCAACACTCTCTACATGTTCTAGAATTATTTTCAATTGTAAAATTTGAAGCTAACGAGCATTATGTTTTTACCCATGGGAGAACATCCAATGAGAAAGGTAATGTTGTCCACTACATTTTTTTTCTTATTTTACAAATATAAAACATATTATATATATGAAATTATGAAAAAATCAACATTACTATTGTTTTAAAATGTTATTATTCTAATGGAATATCTTTTTTAAACATCCACCTTACTAAAAAAATGAATATTTCATTTTGGTTTCATGCAGACTACTACCTCTTCAATAATGATGTATACAATTATTCAGTCAAGTATTTTAATACATATATAAATATATTATAACCACATTTACTAAATTAAAAAATAGAAAAAATTATTATTATTCTCTTTTAGTTATAACATGAAAAAATAATAATATTATTTACCATAGCTTGTTCTCATTTGGGCTATTTTAACTAGCTATTTAAATGATTCTATAAATTTATATCATAGAATACTTTGGAAAATTAAATAATATTACTGTTATAAATTATTGATCAAATATATTTTTACTAGTTATAAATTTTTTTATTTATATTCAAATCATTATTAATATACTTCTCTTCATTATTTAGAAAATTTCTCAAAGAATATCATCACCAACTTCAACATCATGAAACATAACTATAATAATTATTAATTAAAATCATAAAAATAAAAATAATTAATATAAACTTGTTATAAAACCATTAGTTTTATAAAAATTATGAAAATTAAATATATAAATGATAATCAACAATATTATTATGAAACTAGTACATAAAAGTCAATCAAAACTAATAATATATTATATTTTACAGAAAATACAATTAACTAATATATTTTCATTAAATAATTATAATAGTTTTTAAAAATGTTTATTGTAATTAAAAAGGTTCTTAAACATGTGATTATGATATGTTTTTTTATTATAATGGATGTTAGAGAACGTTCGAATTGGATGTGTTAGAGGTAATGGGTTTTTTATCTCAAATTCAATTACCTTAAGACATTTATTGAATTGTGAAGCTAATTTAAATTATATATTTTATTTAATGACTATTTTATTTATTACATCATGAATTTTATTTTATTTACAATATTTAAATTCTAATTATAAGATCTATATTTTATAGGTGTATTGTTTTACATGTTACATAATCCATAAGGGGTTGTAATCATTTTCTTTCCCTTTAAATGAAAATTGTTTTGTATAAACATAATCTAATTTTTACCTAACTATAATGAGATGGTATTATAAACCATTTATATTTTTTCAATGATAAATTACTAATTTCCTCTCATAGTAACCATTTTTATGATGCCATTATTCTAAAAAAACTAAATTTTGTTAAGTAACGTGTATAATATTTCATAGAAATTACATTCCTATATGGATAAAATCATGTGGATGTGGCTATGGAATAATTGAACCTAGGGATAAAAACCCTCAAAAGGTTTTCTAATTATCAACATAATATTTACTCAGTTCATGATGACTTGGACTAATACTATATACCAAATTTGAAAAACTCGGGATATTTTCATTAGATAATTTACATTCTCATTAATAACTATAATGGAGGATCTTCCAATTCTTTCATTAAACTCCTACCATTTCAATATATTGAACTCAATTACTATATTCTATTTATTACCAACACTTCTAGACCTTCCAATCATACATTTTATATATTTCATTAAAATGTTTCTTATTATTACATTGAAAATACCCCCTTGGTTTCTACGTCAATTATTGGATCTACTCCTTAAAATCCACATTATTGTAAAAAAAATTGAAATATTTCTTGTTCATATTTCCATTGTATGAATGAGAATTGATTTATTATTTCATGATTATATAAGATGTTTTTATAAAATATAATGAATTTTTTTTGTTAACTCGTATGATGAATGCCTTAAACTTATATAGTGAGGGTTGGGATCAATATAGATATCTCTTCAATGTAGAGGTTGGTCTAAAAAAACAAACTATATATTCTATTAGCATCTGCCTTACCCATTTATGTATGATATATTTTCACAAGTCCTTAATGTTGTTTTAATTATGTCAACAATAATTTATTTCATCATTATAAGATCAGTAATTTTTATCCATGTTTTTATTTTTTATTGATATTGTATAACCTCAGTTTCATTTTATTATGGGTTTATTTTGATAATTTAATTTTTTAAAACTATATATTTCATCATTATTATATGATAGACTTATTTTTATGGGGATGAAGGTTTTTATTTTGAAGTTTCTTTGGCGTTGAATATTGGATTTCATGGAATGGTTTTTTGTATTTTTTTCGTGAAGCCCTGCAATATATGATTCATGGTATGGAATCTAGTTCACCTTCAACGGATTGATCCAAAATATGATCTGAGAAAAATATTCACTGAAGATATTCACTATCCAGAAATGGATGTTTGAGAGGGTATGTAGATTTACATTGGCAATAGGCCCGTAAACTCTTTCATGGGACAACTACCCGAACAACATTGAGAATATAGAATCTTATCTAACATTTCTGATGATGTTGGGTGGGGGACTTCTTTTTCATACCTGAATTTGTTGTATTTTCCTTGAGCCTTTTGTATATGGGGATTGGTTCTTGTTTAATGTCCTTGATGTCTTTTTGGGTTCCCCCTCATCCAATAAAGGGGGTTTATCTTAATAAAAAATTAATTTTCAATCATAAAACATTCATTATCAATTGCTGTAATATAATATGATAAAATTTTGAATCTAATTTAAATCCATGATCGCTATTATTTCACAGGTCACACCATTCCAGATGAGGAAAACAATATATCAAATTTTATCATCAGTATCTCTCTTAAATACATTAGTTTTAGAATGAATATTATCACTTATGACAATTTTATAGTGTAAAAACTGGTGGTTAACATTTATATTTTTTTAGTTCCCTAAAACATAATAAAATGATACCACTATTATAGATATTAAATAATTAAAACATGTATTCCCCATTAATTTCATTGATTGACCCCACAATAACTTTACATTTATTTCAAGGTTGAATAACACTGGATGGGGCCTAATTTAATTTTTTTATCATAATATTTATATTAATACAATTTTAAAACCCATTTTGAAATTTTAAATCACCCGAATATATATTTTGGATTATTACCAATTGAAATTATTGATTTATCAGGGAATCTATTTAATTTTTCAAACCCTACATTTTATTTCATATTGTTCATTGAATTCACTATGGATTTATCTTAAAAATAAATTCATATGTTTTCCTTCCATGGATACATGTCATGGATTATATGACTCCCTCAATTATTTATCAATTTTGAAAAATAGTCAATAAAATTATCAGACAGGAAGCGGGGTACTATATTGTAGTCTTAATGTAGAGGAATTTTATTATACATGAAATGAAATACATTTAATTCAAACTCCCATAAAATACATATTGGTGGTTCTTATTTCCCTATAAAAAATACAATGTTTATTTAATATAACTAAATTTTCATCAATAATCTTCATTTGATTTTGATTTTAGTTTATTATGAGTCTAATAAAACTTGTGTATATTTACTTCTATGATGAATTAACCCTTCATCAATCACCATGATTCATTTACCATATGATTGAACATCCACCTAACTTTTCATATTTCGCTATGATATGTTTTGAGAAACCATATAGGAATTTTTTTGGTTTTTATTCTTGAATAGTTATTAGTGTTATCTCAAACATTTTCATCCTTCATGAATATTTCTTTACATGTCCATCATTCTTGTATGAAACTACACAAAATTATTTATTCCTTCCCTAAATTATCTTTGATTATATCTAAAATGTTTGTATGAATATGTCAATGGTGTGTGATGGAACATTCACAACCTTTCATATTACTTTCTCCCTTCCCAATGAACATATTACATAGTGTTATTGTTGCCTCATTTTTCTGTTCAAGCCTCCCATTTGACATGGGAATGAGGGTTTTCCACTTAGCATTACCTTCACCCTTTTTCTACATTTCATTTCTATATATTCATGTTATCCTATATAAAATATATTCCATAAAATAAATAACATATGTATATATTACATGACTGATATATTGAAATACATTTCAATCTATCTTTGTTCAAAGTGATTCTAGATAAACACATACGGTGTGGCCCAGAATTATAAATTAACAATAATTTTTTGTTATCTTCCTTTAATTTCCTTATATTCTCTACTTATCAGCAGCATTACAATTTTATTCCTAATTATATATTTGGTAAATTTTATACTAAACATGATGGGGCCAACATAAGAGGGATATTCTACTATAAATTATTATTTTTCCATCAAATTGAAATATCCACAATCTTCTCATCATTTTATTTTTTATGGGTAAAAATATTCTAAATCCACGAACCATCTTCGTTATTATATTTTATCATTTATTTAGGATTTTTTAGTGGGAAAATCATTACCTATAACACATTCCATATGTCTTTATATTTCTCTTGTTTTGAGGAAGGTTCTCTATATATAACACTTCAGTCCTCCATTTTTTTCCCATTATGGACATTTATTCCTTAAAGGTCAACCCGTGTTATTTAATCTGCATATTATCTGATATCAAAATTTTCATGAATATTTAATAAGAATCATTAATTAATTCTAATAGATCCACCTTATCATAAAAGGTTTGGATCATTTATTTAATAATATATGATAATTTTCTGAATATACATCTAGATTTCATTGCTACTTCCATACAAATATAACCATCTACCAAATTAAATGTAGAGAAACTGGTATATTTTTATTTTAATGTATCTTCTGCATAATTTTTTAAAAATAATTATCATCATATCAAATCAATCATAGTTTGATGAGTGCGATCTTCTTGGGAGTCCAATTATTGTTTTTCCTTATCTTTATATCTTTTGACATAAAGAAATTATCATTAGTATTTCCAACTAAAAATTTATCTTCTTAATATTTACAATATAAATTTTAGGTGGAATCCATAATATTTTTTTCATACTTTAATTTCCCATAATTTTTTTCAAAACTAATTTAAATATCAAATTAACTATAATAGTGAATGATTTTATTGAATACAATATTGGTGATACATTGGTCTAGAATTCTCAAGGTCTCTTTATAATTTATTATTTCATCATTATTTATTAGAATAACATCATGACATATGTAATCTTTAAACTCCTAATAATAATTTGGTAGAACCAAGTTCATCAATGTTTTCCTTATATAATTGTTAGAAGTTGTAAAAATAGGTGGTTTAATTATGGAATCCATATGAACAAAATTTATAAATTTATATTGAAAGATTGAACCTCCAAAAAAGAATCTATTGGATTTGATAAGTCCTTTTGGGACTATATTAAATATTTAAATCCTAAGGGTGTTGGTGGAGGGGGTTGGGATTGTGTTATATAGTGTTAAATTTTTTTTCCATTGATCAGGTTCCCCTCTAGTTAGATCATTTTACCTCACATGATGTAATGTATTAAATATCATGGTAACCATCGATGGTCTTCTCACAATATCATCAAATACAAATTTATAAGTACCATGATTAAAGAAATAAATTATTTTAAAATGGGTTTTTTTACACTGGGATATGTTCAGAGGGAATATAATGGAGATTTTATTATGCACAAAAATCTAGCGTACTCACATTAATTAGATACATGCTCTAGTGATTACAACTCTATACTATGTTGTGCTACCTTTCTAATGTTTTGTGTTGTCTCAGTAGTCACATAAAGAGAACTACCCCTTCTTATTCTTTAGGTACAATTTCATGAATGGATACATAATTTTATAAAAATGATGATCTTGTAAAATTATATAGTCTGGAATATATTTCCTAAATAATAACAGGTTCCTGAAAAAAAATGAATCATTAGGCCTCGATTAAATTTTTCATTGTAATCTAGTTTACTACACATAACATCTAAATCATTATGAGATCAACTCCTCAGTGTGGTAGTTGATACATTATCATTAAATGGTTGATGATGATGAACTATTTAACCTAGTGTTGATTCATTATCTTATAGAACAATCTCAACAATTTCAAACCTCTTCCAAATGAATATAATTATACACTAGAATAATATTTTTTTCTCTATATCTGACTATTTAATAAACAAGATGTCTTAATGTAACATTATCCTCTTCAATAATTATTCTTTTAGTAATTAAAATTTAGTAAATGAATTTTTGTGGTGACTCTCCTTTCATATTATTTTCTTCAAATTGAATAAGTAAATATGCCTTTTCTTCTTCCAAAAATACAGTATTATTATTTTATAAATTCTTACTATTCTTGAACCTTATAATAAGTGGTGAAGATATATTCCATTTAATCAAATAATATGTGATTTTTTTATATCCCATATATTTTAATGAATAAAAATTCATCCAAATTTTAATATTATATCCCTTAAAATTCATTCTAAATTTTCCACTTCTTAAATTCCAACAAAATATTCAATGTGTTTCAAATGTTTCATAATCAGAGTGTGATTCTATTTAGTGTAACATGAAATGCCCCTTAAATAAAGGTTGGTGGACTAGAGCCAACTTGAGTTGTCCATTTTGATAATTTAATCATCTATTCAGAGAGTTATGAATAATTTATTCTTATATATTAGTGTAATTAATTCCATGAACACAATATACATGGTATTGTATTTTTCTTACATATCTTATCATATGGTTATATGAGTTCCCAACTGTAATATGAACCACATGATACTATGAGAAAAATCAAATATATATATATATATCATAAGGTGTAGATACATTATATTTATGATACATAGATTATGTCTAAATATTAGGTTTTGGGAGCTTATAATCCTCTATAATTCTTCTAAAAAATGATACATGTGGTGATGTATAGTATTGGATACCACGAGGACTGACACGAAAACCGTATCACCACATGTTTTGGGTGTGAATAGATTTTTATAAAATCATCGTTTAAAGATTATATTTTTTTACTATGGTACTTTAATATTCCCAATAATGAATATTTACATATATGGAAAATAAATATCATAATAAATGATTCAAAATAACAAAGAAAATCACATATAATGGATCATTACAACAAAATTACTTCAAACCATGAACTACATAATATAGGTTATTAAATAACATGAATCATTATATCATTTAAAAGTAAATAAATTTAAAAGAGACATTAAATAGATTATGATCGTATTTTTATATCTAAGAAATCATCAAGAGCATCTTCACCTTTTAGAATCATTTTCTGTATAAAAAAATATTGAGATACGAAATAATAAATGAAAAATATTGTTTATAATATAAAAAAAATAGAAATGATAAGTGTTTATTATGAAATAAGAATATAATTAATTTATATTCTTTAAATGGTGTAATATATCCATTATATGATCTTCATTAAAGTGTATAAAATTTTTTAGGTATGATTCGATTAAATATTTTACCAGATTCGTACTATTGATAGATAGTTGATAATAATATGGTTATTTATATTTTATAGATATTAATTGAAATTAAGTTAAAAATAATTACAATTTTTATTATTATGATTAAATATTGAAAATATACAAAGGGAAATGTAATTGATTTTAATGAAACTGTTATCATAAATTCTTAATTTTTTGAATGTTATTAACTTTAAAGACTAATATATTGATAAATTTATTGTAAGGGATAGTAAAATGAAATAAAAATATCCAATATATAATAAATAATATATATGTGATACAAATATAATTACTGATGGTTAAAATTTTTTTTCTACAAATAAATATATTTATTATTTATTATATATATTTATATAAAAGATAATTTTATCTTTTAAGGAACTTGAAATTTAACTGAATTTATTTTTATATAAATATATATAAAATGAATAAGCATTTATGCATTGATATAAATTATTTAGTAATAAGGATAAAATCATTAAATGATAAATAGAAATATTTTTCACAGAATTTATATTTTATACGTTGTTTATTTTGTTATAATATATTAAAATGATCACTATTAAAGAAATATTTTTAACTAAATACATTGATTATATATAGAATCAAAAAAATAAATCACACATAAAATGATTATTACATAGTATTTAATAAAATCAAATTAGTAATTTATTTTAATATATATATCTATATATTTTAAAAAATTTATTTTTTATGCATTATAAATTTGAAATTAACATTTATCTCTTTTATAAATTGAAATAAATAAAAAATAACACATATTTTTAATTAAAAATTAATCAAATTTCAATGAGGATAATTTTATTTTTAAGCATAAAATAAGTTATTGAGGTAAAACAAATGTTACCATAGTTGAAGTAAATGAGGTAAAATGGTTTTACAGGTAAAGACCTAAAATATATTTAAAATTTATTTATAAATGAGTTTTTACAGGAATTATCAATCTACCCTTATCATATGACAATTATTTTTTAACCATTTATCCAATTTCAATATTTAAAGTAATTACTTACATATTTATGAATGAGTATTTTTAAAATTAATACACACGATTATGTATATAATGAACCCTCAATTACCTACCTCATACCATATATTTCCTTAGGATTAAGATTGAATCCCTTACAAAATGTCACCCTAAAAATAATCATCAATTTTTTCTAACCACTTGTCACAAAGAGTCAGAAATCCATCATTTAAAGGGTCTCTCGAGGAGTGGATTCATGTATTCAACATAAGTGTTACCCTATACTTGGTAATTATTCATTATATTCATTACCCATTTTTTCATAAATATGATTTAGAAGTTCAATAATATTTTTTAAATCATTTAGATTCATTAAAATTTGTATTATTACTATCTAATAACATCTTCAAACTCATTTATTCATTATAAAATATTCTTGTTTGTATTGATCCTCATATGCTCTAAAAATATCTAAACTATGTTATAGAATAATCCAAGTACCATATTGGTCGTTTTGACACTTAAAAACAACATATTTAGTGATAAAATAATCATTCAAAGTGATAAAAAATCACTCTTTTTCCCTTAATACATGATATGGTAGTGGATAATGTTTTCTATTCGTTATTGGGAGAATTGTTAAAGCATAACTCTTGGGGGATTGAAAGGATTATCAATGTAATTTTTATGTAAAAGAATTAGAATGGAATCAGTAGGGTTATAAATTAAAATAATAGGTTATTTATAAATTTCAGGTTAAAGAATTAGTAATTTTGCATTGGTATTTTTATCTTATTAATCCAAAGTGAATGTCATATATAAACAATAATTTATTATTATTATTTACTTGACATGCACTAAAAATGTGGATAAAAAATTAATATTTTTAAAAATAGATAAATTATCATTTATTAGAATAGTAATGAATATATTATTTCTCACTAGAATATTAATGTCAGTTCACCAATCCAATTTAATATTTATCTAAATATGAATAATGGATTTGTTAAATAAATAAACAACACATCATTATTCACTGAAAAATAAATAATTATCAAATTAACCAAACTAAGGAATAAATATTTATTATATATTTTCTTAACTACATAAAAAATAAATTTATTACCTTCAAGTAAACTAGGATAAATAGATATTATATACTCATATAACTAATAATTATATATTGAATAAATATTTATTCAATATTTAATCCAAAAAATTGTCCTCCTCAATAATTAAGGATTAAATCAATGTGATCAAATAAACCTAAATAATCATTAATCCTGATTTGAGAATAATATTTATCTAATATATTATCTTCATATAGAATTTAGTTTCATTTCAGAATACACATAATTTGAGACCCCTTAAACTTATTATTCTTTGGAATTAATAATATCTACCTAAACTATATGGCTTACATATTAAAATATTTCGAGGAAGGTTGATAGAAGGAATTTAAATGTAATTATTACAATAAACACTTACGAACACATATGGTGTAATATAATATCATTATCCTAATATCTATAATAAAATAGGTTGTAAAATTGTTTCATCAAACTATGTGATCAGTGTCTCCTTCTTCAACTCAACGTAATATAAATTTCTAATAGAACACCATAGACATGGATTTGATCAAGTAGTTTTAATCCCATGAAAGGGTTTGAGATATAATATATAGTACTTGTTTTATTCAATACATAAATGTATATGAATGATTATATTCATAATAATAATCATAAAGTCTATGACTCATTTGAAAAACATAAAAATAGGATCATCCAATAGCACATGTGAATGTGAATTTTCTTTTGATAGGACAAGTTATCATATTTTTCTTTATTGAGATTACTAATGAAAAATTCATGGGAAAAATGAATATTTATTATTAGCCAAATACCCCTGATAGATTATATCATCCATGTACAATTAGATGATATCATTCCACCATATATCATTTAATTATGTCTTCTACCACCGAAAATCATGGTTCTAATTATAGCGTAGAACATCTATGACATTTCAGTGGGACAAGTACTATATTGACTTTATCAAATTAATTGTCACATAAATGAAATAACAATATATGGTACACTATTATTTATTATTTAACACACGAGTAATCTAGTAATAATATATTTATAGTATTTTGTTTGAGGACATCCACTTCAATTGAATCACAATTGTTTTAGTGGAAACTCATAAAAATTAAATTGGTTTGTCTTATTTGATAAACATGTTTTTATTGAGATATGGTTATAATTAATTCACCCACCAAAACAAATTTGGTTGATCTTCTAACAGAAATATCATTTCTCTAAAAAATCCCACAAGATATGATATAATTATATATATACTATTCTCCTCCCTCCCCAATGAAATATGGGATACATATAAAAAAAGTTGAATTCTCACCAAAATTTTTATTATTTATACTATCATTATATATGTCAAAAATATTTAACAATATTTTACTGATGATTTATCTTAAGTTGTATGATACGATTAGACATACTCAGTCTAATGTAGATATGGAAACTATTTTTGGTAATATTCAATACCCTTTTATATTAACAATACATTTCATTGATCAATGATCCAATGTTATCAAAATAAGACTATTTCCATATCACCTCAATATTAGTATTCTTATTTCTATAATTACTATGAACTCTTCCTGTTTTCCACACTAAATCACCACTAGATAGTTCTGACTGCCAGCCAATGCAGTTATCTTGAACTTTTTTTTTCTATTTTAATTATATTATATATGGATATAGAATATATAAAAAATCAATGTTTCATGGAATATTAGATATATTTCGAATGAACTATTAGAATTATGCATTCTAAATTTTTTCAAAAATAACATGTGACATTAGATATTTTAAGTTTATTTCTCCTTATTTTATTATTTATAAAATATTTTATTTGTAATGAATTGGATGAAGAAAATAATTGATATATTATAGATAATTTTATTCTATATAACATGGGTTTTTATATATTTATCATCAAGAAATTAAAATTTCATCTAACTTAAATACACTATTAATCACTTTTTCTCTATATGTTATCAATCATATCTATTATGAAAAATATTATTCTCTAACAATAAAATTATTATAACCTAAGAACACATTATATTAAAATGAATATCTTATGTTAGTCATTTTAATTTGGATCCATAAATGGTTTGCTAGAAAATAAATACATCCTTAATAACCTGATATCAAGAACATTTAGCATATTTTTATATAGTCATTTCCTATATGGTTAACATTAAGAATCATGATTTTCCCGTCCAATACCCAATACAATGATTACTAGAAATCTCTATTATGTAAAATTCGAGTGTAAATTTACATGATTATTAGTGAGAAGTTATTATTATTAACTATTTTAAGATATTATGAACCCTTTATAAACATATATTCTTCATTGATATAAAAATAACCATCCCTATTATTTATCCTAAATTACTAATAATTAATTTACATTAACTTGACAAAAGACCAAACTCTGTTAATAAATTTTTGTAAATGGAAGTCAGGTTTAATTTCAAATGTTCTTTTCAATAATAGATATGTTTTGTACTAATAATTACAATATTAAATAATATTATTACATAATAATATATATCACAAATATTGTTGATTATAAAACCATTATTATTATTTTAAAACAATTATTTTAAGGATGTGGATTTAGAACAATTACTCTCACAAATAAATCAAGAGTTAATTATTCTATTTTCAAATTTTAGATTTCGATCCATGATTTAGCTAAATCATTTACAGGTTCTGTTATCTCAAAAGAAATGTACATTAAGCATAGATATTTAGTTGGTATGGATAATTCTATTATATTATGGGGATATTAATTTCATTTGATGTTGTAGGATAATTAAATAGGATGAATCGTTTGTTTCCTTTGATGGGGATTCAATGATAACTCTAACAATGAAAAGTATTCACATAAAAAACTTTTGGGTGTGTCATAATATATTCCCATCATATTGAAAATTACATGAAATATATTAGAAAAATTATTTGGAATATTTTTAATTTTATGCTGCTATGTTACAATACATGTTTGAAATGTTATAATGGAAGACATTCTATATATATATATATATAATACAATGTATCTATATACCATGTATTGTCACTATCATTATGATGTGTATAATTTATTTTGTTTCTAGGAAAATCCTTTACACTATAATTAATGATCGATGAATACTTTTCATTCTATAAAAAAATATTTTTGGATTATATTTTATAATTTACCATCTAAATTAATTACATTAATTTATCATTCATAAAATTTCATAATGTAATTTTAATAAAAGTATATGAATTTAGATCTATCATCACCTTCGAATAGTTTACACCACCTATATTAAATAAACTCCTTCAATTTTGTAGATTACCTTTATATCAAACATATTTTCATTATAAGACATTATAAAGTAATATACTTGTTTAGTTTAGCTCCAAATAGTGTTAATATCATACTGGGTATATACAAGTCAAATTATAATATTAATTTATTAATAAATATCTTTCCACAACTGGGTGGGATTAGATTTACTATATTTATCATTAATTTACAAATATTTATATATATATAATTTTAATAATACTAAATATTTAATTAATTGTTAAATAACATAAAACATTAATTTTCAAATAAATTATTACTTATTATGTTCAATCGAACACTGATGTAAATTTATAGGTAAAACTTAATGAAAATTTATATTTTGAATCCAATGAATCCTTTTATAAATAATAATTTTTTAAATTATCACTACTGACATAAGATTTACCCTTTCACTATCTAGGATAATTCAACTTTTCTTCTTTATGTTATTTACATCTCATGACTAACATAGGAATCACCCTTCAGTGCCACCTTTGAGAAAAAAAGTTATTTTTTATAATTATTTCTTCATGGTTTATTTATTTGAACACATATTGATTTTTAATACCCATGAATTTTAATATGAACACTATAATAAATTATAAATATATTTAAATTTTATGTAATTTCGTTAATCTTTTTAATTTTAATTCTTTTAAAAAATATTTTTGTGCACATGAGAGGAAAATAGACTCCAATATAATGATCTACTTACAAATATTTTGTGCCCTGGGAATATATCCTAAAGGAACCATTTAATATAAAAATTTCATGATATATTAAAAAATTTCATTCATATTTTTCACTATACAGTTTTAGAACCATGTTCCCATAAACCCATGTATCCCTTGTGATTTTTTTTTTCAAATGATAACAAGTTATTTTCTCCATATTTTTTATCAAATAATTGGTTGAAATAATTGAACATATATTTAAGGGAAGATAATATAAAATTATTATATAATTTTTCCATACATAATCCAGAAATTCACTAACAGATCAATGTACATCAATATATTAAAGGAATTAACAATAGATAAGTACCACTTCTAGTTTACACTAGTATAGTTTAGTTACAATCACATTTATCTAATTACTTTATTTAACTTTTTTCAGGAGATAAGAGATGTGATGTAATAGTATCAGAATCAATGTTCTTATGTTTCTTTATATTGTTATAGAAAATATCTGATTTATTGATTTCATATAGAATTAGAGCATCACCATGTATCTTCTATAGTTATCCTTTTATACGTTTCTTACTATTTTAGGTTCATGAAAGGGTATATAGAATTAAATCACATTGTAATAATTTTATGTTGTAGTACAATGTATAAAATCATTGTACCACCCTTCAAAATATATACAGGTGAGGGCATAATATATGTTAAGAATAATCATAGTTTTGTGATGATTTATATTTCTATACCATTTATTAACTTTAAACATATTTTTATATTTAATGTTGATTACCTAATGGTATGATGTAATTAATATTATCTATTACTCTCCAAAATTTTTATCGAACCTCAAAATCCCTCACCAGTGTTTCTGATATATATTCAAGTAGATATTTTATTGTAATGGCCATATATGCCCCTAATTATAACCCAAGGGGGGTGTCTTAAAATCCAATAAAATATACTCAAGAAAGTGTGAAATTCCAATTCAATAACACATAGCTCTATGACTTATTGAGTGGACACCCCAATAAATAAATTTAGGGTTTGGTCTTCCCCTATAATTACACACTAATATTTCTTTGTCTCATAAAGTAGATCAACCATAAATGAAAAGCATGTTATGTTGACCCATATCTAAAGCTATAAAATAAGTAAAAATTTACTGCACCCCAATAGTTTGTGGTCAAAAATAGTGAAATATGGTTTGATTTCAACCAATGTAATGGAACTCTTTTCTTATTTAATATTTTATTTGAGTTATTTTTATCATTATGTGTCAAAAACCATTTTATCATATAATGATATTTTTATTATTAAGTGGGTTTATTTATATGATTTACTGTATCTAGATAAAATTTACACATAAAAAATTTATATTAATTCCATATTTAATTATTATTAATACATTATTTTTTGTGAATATGAGAATAAATCCATAAGATTTAATAATTAAAAAAATTACAAATAAATAAAATAATAAATGTTATTTTTTCATGACAATATCTAACAGATAGTTTATATAGAATATGATAAACTAACTCTCTAATTATGTGGAAATATCCTTGAACCATAAAAAATTATGGGCTATAATATTTAACATGTAAGCTAATGAAAGTATAACGATATTTATTGAATTAATGAATAATTTTATTATTTATTGAATCAATTTCTTTTTTGTATTTAATGATGAAATTATAATATAATAATGAAATAGGGAAGAGCATTAAAATAATTTGAGTATTATTTTAATGAATTTATAAAATGAAAAGTTACATATAATGTATAGTAATTATGATTTCTCGATGTATAATGTTTCATTTGTTAGGGATTTGAATCACCAAAAAGTGATATTTGTGGATCGTTCTAAGAGAAATAAATAATGAGTAGTGGTCTATATATCATTTTTAGTGAAGATATATATTTTCTATAAACAATATGGTTATTATTATTGATTTGTGTGGAACTTCTCCTGATTTTCAGCACCACTGATCAAGAAATCTCAAAATTGTGTAAATAATTTATAGACTGATGAATATGAATGGGGGTTTAAGGAATTGAAAAAAAGGATTCTTATTACAACAATCCTCATGCTACAATCAAGTGGGAACATTTCATGGAATACAATTATTCATCAAATAAGGTATTGGGTTCTATATTAATGTGTAATTATAAATTGATAGCACAAACCTCAAGGAATCTTAATGATAATGTTCACAAGTACACAACACATGATGTAGAGTTCACTTCAGTTATATTTTATGCCACTATCTTTATGTGGAGAAGTGTGAATTTTATAATGATTGAAATAGAATAAAATATGTAATCACATATAAGGAATATAATGTTCTCTAACAAAGGGGGTTAGATCTGATCAAGGACTATTGTATATCAATCAACTACAATCATTACAAATAAGATAAATATGTGGAGGATCTAGGTATAAAGGATCATAATTCCATATCAATGATTAGAATTGGGAAGGATATAACCTTATCGGATATACAAAGAATATAAATTTTAATTATAATGGAAGGAAAATAATAATTCCATTATGAAATAATTGATCAAAAACCCCTTCTAGAGAGGTAAAAGGATGATCAAAGAGATAATGTAGGAATATATAATATGGTGGAAGTTGTAATAAAAGTGAAATATTTATAGTTAATTATATGTGATGAATTATTTCTATGATTTAGGTCCTGAATAAATGCATCATCATATCCAAGAATAATAAAGGGGGATTCGAATGATTTACATAGCTCGACCTTATTCATCCACCCAAATATTGAAAATCTATATATAGATATATTATAGAAGTATAGGTTGAAAAATATGAAGGGGTAGATCACAAAATATATATCAAAATTCATGGTATGTTTGTAGGTGATGTCATAAAGTGAAATATACAATGGAGTGAGATAACAATTATTAATTTCCATATAGAAATGGAAAAATATCACCATAGACTTTTGTTTCTAGACTTAAATAATACATCATGTAGAAATAATTCTAAATTGGTTGTGGTGTAGGAAAAAAAATACAAATTTAATTTTAATATCATATGACTTCTCATTTGATAAAAATGAAGGGAAAGACATCATAGATATTGTTAGACATCACAGAATAAGACTGTTAATTTTCATTAACTACGATATATGAGTTACCTATATGTTTTCGATATGTATTCATCATTATCTAAACACTAAATTGAACTTATGTATGGATTATCACCACAAAAAATGATGTCCAATATGAGTGGAATAAATTCAAACATGAAGATATATTTAGAAATTTTTGATAGAATTCAAATGGGATTAGGCCATCATTATTTTCTAGTTGAGTTATCATATAATAGTAGTTCCAACTCAATATTAAAAATGGATATATATATATATATATGAAGACATTATAGAGAAGATAATTATAATACCTATGCCCTGGGTTATAGCTAGAAAATAATGGTTATGAGGATCTAAAATGGTTGATGAAATGGTAGAATGTTTGATACCATTCCAGATCACATTAGTGAATCTCAATGTTAACAAAATATCTATACTGACAATCATCCATGAGATCTGATGTTTTAGGTTTGATATAGAGTATTCATCAACATATCTCAATGGAGAGATTTAGGATATTTGGGAAGTATAAAATTATATATCCTAGGAACATTAACCCCTTAGAGATTTATGATCACATTAGAGTTGTGGTCTATTGACATACACTCCAAACAACCGTTTCTTAAGTACATGAAATATTATGCATAAACCTACTAAATATTTACCTACCATATCCATCAAATTTACTGAATATAGTTCATTTTTTAATAGAAAATCGTATCTCTTGTGAGTAGAAGCTGGATAAGAAATTAGATTATAATGATAAACATCAATAAAACAAGACAATCGACCTAGTCAATGTACTATTTGAAAACAAATTATTTGAGTAGGAAACATGGGAATTTGTGGAACCATGAAATAGAAACAAGATCACATGGTTTCACATTATTATAGAAGAATGAATTTTTAGTGAAAAATTTATTATAGCGGAATAAAGTAATGAACTATAATTTTATCAATACGATTTCTGTTCGAAATTAATAATTATTTCATATATAATAAAATTATATTACATAATATATATTCTCTACATGATATAATTTTTTTATTATATTAATTTAAACATTATATTTAGCGTATGAAAATAGAAAAAATGAAAAATTATATAATCATAATATAAATTTATGATCTACTCAATCCCTTAGTATAATTTCACTCATGAACTATAATATAAAAGTGAAGAAGAATATTATTAATGAAAATATAAATTTTGAAAATGAAATATATGTATAACATTGAGACAAAATAAAATTTAATTAAGAATTTATTAAATATTTGGTATTTGTATCATTATAGGAAAACATATAGTCCTTATAAATATCGTTGTTGGAATAGTAATATGACCATTGGAATAATAACATGACTATTGGAATAGTAATATGAAAATTAAGAATCATAACCTAGCCCTTAGAATAGAATCCTCACCTATGGAAGTGTAAAATAATATTTAGGAATCTTATCAAATGAAAATATTAAAAACAAATTCATGGTACAAGTAAATAATTATTTAAAAAATGATTAAATAAGTGTTCATATTTATATAAAATAGATATATTTAATTTACATTTTAAAAAATAATAATTATATATAAAAAATGTTATTTTCATAAAATGGGGTTATAATAAAATTTTAGTTTTTATAATTATAATATATTTTTATAATACCTAAATTAATATTTCAAAGGTCTATAAAAATGATCATAATATTAAAAATGAAATTATTCCAATAAATGATAATTTTATAAAATAAATTTAACAAATATTGTTTATAAAATTAGTTTTATAAATTGTTGTTAATTTTTTATTTTATATTACTTAAAGTAGTTAGGGGGTGGTTTGTATATATATTTTTAAATATTTTAATCCTCAATGATTAGTGAAATGTGGCAAAATATGGTATTTAAATTTATAAGATAAATACATTTATTTTTGAGTCATGTATGATGTTAAAAAAATTATTAACATGCATAATATACTATATATGGCCACAATTGTTATCAATATTGGTTTAATTTGTCCAAAATAATAAACTAATTAATATAATATACAAAAAACCCATCTTACCCATTAAAAATACAACATCTCACTATCACTTCTATTAAAAACATATAATACATAGATCCTAAAAAATGTATAACTAATTAACCTGATAATATTCTACCCCATATCGTTATTCTAATGGTTTCATCTAAATATATTTCCATGGAGACTTATTTTGTATCTTAAATATGGACAATCAATGGGAGAGGTAAAATATAAAATAAATTTCCTTCAATTTTTATTCTTCTACTAGCACCCCACATGTTCTTCATCAACCAAAAAATATAATAACAAATATCTTAAATATAATGATATGTTATATTATGGTGTTATATCTGTATTTTTTGTCCCTTTATTGAATTCCAAAAAAACTTGATCACAATATGGTTAGTTCACCAACTCCACGAAGTACACACATCGATTTTATAGACCACCATCTAGGAAAGTATAAAAAATATTATTATGGTAAAATAAAGTTATATTAATTATAATATAAATTATTTAATTTTTGGAATTAGTTTATAGACATAATATTAAATAATATGTAATCATTTTGTGATGGATGGTAAAATCACATTATTAATCAAACTATATAACATTAATTATTTTACAAATCAAATAATCCATATTCAAGATTAAAGGATATTTGAGTATAATTAAAATTTTGAAAATACATGAATATCATTTTATTTCACTTCTAGAGTTGATTTCATGTTTTATAAGAAATCATTAATAATTATTCATTAGTGATCTGACCATGGAATCGTGAAGTGAACACATATAGAGAAAAAAAATTCGTAATTATATCTCACTAAAATGGTTCTAAATGAAAAATATATATATAAAATATAGAAGTAAAATATTCTATATTAATTATTTAATGAATCTATTTTAACAATTTATTAAATTAAGTTCATGTGTAATATGATTCTGGAACATAATATATGATATCTCTCTAAACAAACAGTTTAACTTTTTATTGACCTTTCTCTCTCTAACTAACGTTCACTCTATCTAGTTTTTATATAATTATTCTAAATTTTATATATATTTCTATTACATATATACCTATATTATTTCCCCTTACATTGATGGGGTATTACATTCCATATGTTCACTTTTATACTTCCATCATTATAATGAAACATGATTAATTGAAAATTTTGTATCCATTAACCATTTTATAATAACACTTATTAAATTTAATTTTTTCTATTCATTATTTAATTATATAAATGATAATTTTAGGTATAACCAATCTTTTTTTCTCTAGATTATGAAATAAATTTTAATATTTATTATTTTTGCAATTGTCTTTAACTCATTCTATGACACACAATTTCCAAAGTACATTTCTATACCCTGTTCTCCACCCTTTTCCATGATTTTTATCCATATTAACACAAAATTTTGAGACCCATTTTTATTTACCTAGATATGAAGATAATATTTTTAATTTCATATTCTATATGGAATCTTCATGAAATTTCTGTTGATTATGAAATGAAGAATTGATATGTACCCCATTCCATTCCATAAGAAATTTTATATATTTACCTATTATTGATATCATTTTATATCACACATTATCATGTAAATGGTCTAATGGTTGCACTAAGAGAGTGATTCAATTAATTGGTTAATTTTTTTGTCCCATGTGATAATATATATATAAATATTGAATAATCCTACCTCACAATGGCTCTCCATCCATAATTTTATATTGAATTTCTAGAAATATTTCACATGTTCATTTATCATGTTTTAGGTTGGTTCACCATTCTTATTCTTCCATGATTTTGTTATAACTTGTTAATTAGGGTTTTCACCCTTGTGATTATTCATTTTCATTATCATTTATGATATAATGTAATGTGATTCAACTCAAACATTATCATTTACTGTCATGTTTATTCCCATACTAGGTTTTATATCTCACACATTTTATTTAGGTATTCCACAATTTATCCAATGAAATTCTAGGAGCTCAAAGGGATTTCGGAGCACATTATGGTGATTTAAAAAAATTATGATTTATTTTATTTTTTTCATTATATTTTATGAATGATGTAATCTAAAAACATTTTTAATATCAATAAATTACTTTTTTGTTGGGTATTTATGTTAAATATCATGTAACGGTATTTTTAAATGTTTTTGGTTGCTATATGATGTCCTTATGGTCATGAAATTTTCAAATACTCTTTCACTTTTGATGATACATTTGGGCGATTGCTTCCACCCAAGGTTGATTGCATAAGAAAATAAACCATATTTATTTTGTTTTCTTTTTTATAACATTGCATTCAATTTACATATTCTTTCTATATTGAATTGTATCTACATTTTAAATCATATAATGTCATGAAATAGAAAAAATTATTTGAAAAAAAACCATAATGACAACATTAATCATTATTATTTTTTATATTAATACTTTCATTCACTTCTAAGAATCTACAATTAATAACCAAAATTATATGTTAAAATCAAGTTTTTATGAAAATACATTTTTTTCTAACTTACCTCAAAAAATGATTCCTTCTATGAATAATATTTAAATTCACGAACTCTTAGATTGTCTTCTAAATATATTTTCCACCTGATGTTGTATCCAATATTTTTTATCCCATGGGAGTTAAAATATCATAAAATAATTATAGTAATATTAATAATGTAAACTAATGATGAATATCCTATCAAAAATTCCCTTAAAATCACTCCAATGATTCATCAATTTTATTAATTCCATATTAAAAAATGATTATTATTCCTCTTAAATAAATTATTAAAATACATTAACAATGTTTGTATAAATTAATTTCCATGAATCAATATAAGATTCCTCTTACTATAGAATCCAATTTAATTCTTTTTCATTCATACAGTCATAGAAACATCATAGAATTAACCATTCATATGTGAATCCTTACTTAAGAGAATATTAATCCATTGATATAAATATTTAAATAAAATATAAGAATGATATAAAGGGTTCCAATTAAATATAATAAAATATTGAATATTATTATTAGTCAAATTAAAATTTAATATGATGTAATTTATTATAAAAATTTTTTTCCCTTTAACTAGATATATTAAATGGCCCCTCATAAATTCAATTCAAAAATACATACTATATGAATTAAAAATTGTTGTGATATTTTGTCTTGTTATCCCTCAAACAAACAATAAACTAACATTTTATTGATTTTCAAATGAAACACAAGGTAAAAAAGAAATCATGGGGGTCAGAAATAGTGATGGCCTAGAGAATCATTAATAACAATCTTCATCACCTCACAAGGAAAAGAGATTATGCTAAGGAAAGAGGACATACATTGATTTGGGGATTCCATGGGTGACAATAAATTAGCCACATGGTTCCCCTCCAACAATGTGAGGGTGATCTAAATGTGATTACCCAGGATCTGTTTGTATTTCCTGATCAGACTGAACTATTCCACGAAACAAGGCTTATACCTAATAGTGATTTAAAAAGAATTAATTATTTTTTCCACCTCCTAGAGCATGATGTTCCACTGCCCACACAGCTCCAAACCTGTGAGCATCATCTACACTTCAGCATGTAGGAAGTCACCCCAACCAAAGAAGGCATAAAATTATAATACTAAAGAACCCTCATGGTTCTTAATGATGAATCCACCACGAATTGTCCCTCCAATAAAAGGCCCATCCATGATGAGAATGAGCCAAGGTGGAGAGGGTTCCAATACACCCAGTACCGCCATCCCAGATCACTATCCTAATTAAAAAGAAACTATTTCAGGATGAGGGATTTAACTAAAAGTGCATCTTGAAAATATGCACATAACTGGACCAGTACTTGAAATGATTTTTTCGTTTTTAATAGAATGCTATCCTGAGAACCATGTGGGATTTTGTGTAATGCATCATTTATCTCCCTCCAAATGGTCCTGAAACCCTGTAACAGGATAACATCCCTCTTCTTACTCTTAGGACCATGGTCACCCTCTCCATGAAACCATTCCCCATGAAAAGTGTCATGCATCCCTCATAAATAGTTCCACCTAGTGAAAGGACTAATGTTCGGCCAAAACCAACTAGTCCATTCGCTATCTAAAAATAGATGCCCCACCGTTTTAGGCTTCGGATCACGAAAACAACAGCAGTTGGAGGCAATTCTCACAGATATGTGTGTAATGTTATCATTATTGGGAAAATATTTATTTTTATCCCATGCAAAAAAGAAGTAAAATTTTGAGGGAACCTCCTTGCAATACAGAGTCCCCCATGTGCCATCATTAGTTGTATCCCTCCTCACACAAGCAAATACCTTTATTGAAAACTTACCTGATGGGAAGTCTATAAAAATATGGTTATCAAGTTCTTCATTAGTGATAATGTTATTAAAAATTGCGCATTTATTGTCATAAATAATGTCCTGAATAAATCCAGTGTGGCTGCTTGCCTCTTGAAATGAAATATTCATTGTGGGTCATCCCAGGAATGACAACCTTCCAACCCCCCAAATCTTCAGGCATGTAGTTGATTTCGCCACTAACAACCATCCACCTGAATTGTCCTTCCCCATACTATTCTTCCTTTCATAGACTCCCATGCTAGTATAGCATGGATCCTTGGAATGGTCCATGTTACACTCCTCAAAATAATACTCTCTATAGAGATATGACTTGCAAGACACTTCCACGATGCCCAGTTTTGTTTTTCATACATCTATCTATCATATATGATGTACACCATAATCCTCTTCGTGTTGGCGATAATAATGTTGGGAACCATCGAGGTGGACATTATGTGCATGGTAATGGAAGCAAGAATCCCATTTACAAGGGTTATGCGACCTCCAAAAGAGAGGAAACTATTTTTTCAATTGTAGATGCACACTATGATCATGCTAGCCAACATATCAAAATGAAGGATTCTATGTGAGAGAGGGTTCACCAGTTCCCCAAGATACTCCATAGGAAATGATCCCCTACACATATTCATGTTGTCGTAAAGGATCCATACCCTTTTCTCATAGATATTCCTGGTGGTATAATACAAACTGTTTCCCCTATTTTCCACCTTCCCACCGCACATTCAATAATCTCCAAGAATGTAATTCATACCCTCAACTGACATCCAACCTCCACTGATAAACAAAATTGTGTCATTTTCTAACATTAAAGGCAAGATACCCCTTATTTAATTAATATTCCTATAGTGTAAGACATTCCCCATGAGAATACTCTAGTTGACATAGAATCTAAATTTTTTTGAGGGGTGATGAATAGGGTGGATGAGTAAGGATCTCTATTCCAGATAACATTGCATACCTTGAAGAACCCAAACTGCTTACCCATAAATGAGGTTGATATCCATGCTGAGCTAACGAAATGGAAAAGAAGATTTCTAGTCTTGTTCGACAAACCCATGGAAGCCAACAACCATAAGAAAAAACCCTATTACATCTATGATTGGACTTGATCATATTTAATTTGATCACGAAGTTACCCCCAAAAGAAATGTTGTTGATTTCACTAACCATTTCATGTACCACACCAATTTCCCCCAGTATTGAATGCCCTTTTATAATACCATGCTGCTTTGGAGGAAACCATGTGATTTATTGAGGAGCGAATCTTTTGTTGAGAATTCTTGAAAAATAATTTTATGGAATATTACCCAAACTTATTGGTCGATACTGATCAATGGATTTTGGGTTTCATATCTTTAAAATCATTAAAATCATGGTTTCACAGAAAATATGTGAAACAATCCATCCCTAGAAGAAATCATGCATTACCCTTACTATGTATCCATTTATAGTGTCCCAAGACACCTAGTAAAAGGATCATGGAATACCATCATTCCCGGGTGTGCTCTCTGGGTTCAGAGTCAAGACCACCTCATGTACTTCATCCTCCTCCCGAGTCCTCCCCAATAATTCATCTGATTATTTAGAAATATAGAGTGGGAGTTCCTCTTATATATCAGTATCTCCCCTCAAATACCCACTAGACAAGCCAAAATTGGGGCATGCCAGTGAGGATTTGATAATATAATTTTCCACGTCTCCAACCTCATCACGATCACTATAATGAGAAACATCATCCCTGAGAATATTCTATCTCTAAATTCATAGGAACTCTTTGATTAAAGAATAGAAAAAAACCATGTTTCGATCCCCATATAGAATCCAACAAACTCTAGATCATTTTCTATCCATATGTTCCTTCCTCGAGAGGGTATCAGAGAGATGATATTTTTGAATCTTTATCTTAGTAAAAATATTTTCATCCCATTCATGTTCTATAAAATCCTTCATTTGAGTGACCTCTTTACGGATCTCAACCCCATCCTTATCCCACAAAAGAATATCATTTCTCAAATGGTATAAAAGAACTTTAAGATTCGTGATCTTCTTATGGATTGTGATCCAGTAGTTTCTCATATTATAGAAGCTTCAGGACTCCCTAACCACATCATAGAAACCTAGTTCCTCAACACTGGTATTAGAAAAATATAACTACTCCTCTTTTGAAGACCCTAAATCTATGGAAACACAATGAAGAGATTGATCTGAGAGGAAACGCACCAGGGGAGATACTTTGGCTTCAGGTGAATTAGATAATGCGTCCTCATTCATCAAGAACAGACCAAGTTGACCTATGATCTTTCATCCTTTTCGTTGGTTATTATAACAAGTGAAGTTATCTTCTTTGTACCCCTCATCCAAAAGGATGTCTATTTCCATGAATGAGATGAAAGCATGGATGATCCACCTAGGGAAGGAGCCACCCCAATGTTCCTCCTCTAGTCTTGTGATATTGTTAACATATCCCCTAACGATCCAAGGATCACTATATGTGTTGAGACCATCTAAATCCTTACACAAAAACTCTCTATCTTGAGAGTTGAACTTTGAATAGGTGAATGAAAAGATAAACAAGTGAAAACCAACATAAATATTAATGGCTATAAATTAATATAACACACTATACAGATCGACTATGATGTGTTCCTTCTAGAACAACTATATTTGAGGGTTGAGAGGATCCTTGTGCATGAAACCACACACTCGAAGCCTTAAATAATACTCCTTGATCTTCGAAGCCACCAAATTTGGTTCGAGGAACACAACCATAGAGACAAAATTGTTAGTAATTTCATTGACTATGAAATCAGCCTTCACACAATCCATTAGACCAAAAGAATTCCAAATAAGGATTCTCAACATTAAAACAAGAACGTATGAATTTTGTCCCACACTCCATTCCCTTGACAATATGAAACGAAATCATGGAGATGAATATTCCAATTCTAGATTGATACCGAGAGGAGATATTACTCTGAATCGTCAAGAAAACTGACATAAGAGAGTGAGATCCATTAGAAAACCCCTTGAAAATGTTATCTTGAGAGCGGAAGCACTAATTTCTTACATTTTTATGATCAACCCAAGATGAAACTCAAGGTGATTTCGGAAGAGAGTAATTCACCTTCGCTTTAGGTTATGGTAGGGTGGAAGACACCACTGAAAGAAATGCCTATTCGAGAGAGAACCCAAGGATCAAGGGATAAATAACAGTGATGAGAAGCATTACTGATCAGATCCCAAATAGAGTGGAGGCTCATATCCCAGAGATGAGAAGATGGATCCCCACACATACAATTGTTTAAGAGAAACAGGTCAAAACTGGGAAACTCTTGTCATTAGAAACTAATGGATTGCTTGGATGGAGAAGCCTTAGAAGCCAGCCTAGGGGGATCCACACCTTTACCCTTCTCACGGCCCTGCGAGACTGAAGAGGAGTGTGAGCTAAAAAACCTTGATGCGAGACTCAAAAACTCCTCAGACCTCAAGGCCTCTATTCGAGTATTCTAGAAAACCTACAATGATTGAACTAAAATGTGAAAAAATAATGAAAATATAGCAAGAACAAGATATATCCAAGGTTGATGATGGTCCTCCATACCTTTGATATGAATAGACATGTGGCTCTAAAGAGAAATAGAAATATTCATCTCTATATAGATCCTCATAACTGACGACTCTACCATGCAACCTATCCTATTATCCACACAAAAAAATGACCCCAACAAATCATTAATCACCCAAAAAATGGGATCATTCATAAGGGGATGATGGATCCCTTGGAGCGAGATTTAAACCGCCACACTGGGAGATTTTTTAGATTATGTGGTTGTAAATCTATTTACTGTGATACTAGAAAGCTCATAATTATACACAAAAATAAACATTAAAAAATTTTAATTAGAAATGTTTAAATGTATAATAAATGGGTTTTAGAACTCTAGTTTTCTATTTTTTTCAAATTTATAAATTTTATTAATTTTTATATAGAAATTTAATATAAAATTTTAAATATAAATTCCATTAGAAAGAGAAAAAAATTATTCTTGAAGTGTGTCATGATTTTTAAAATTAAGGACTCGCCACAATGTTCACTGGGTCAAATAAAATAATGAAAGTAAAAATTATCATGTTTAATCCACAAGAATAATAATGTAAACAATAACTAATTTATTAATTTTAATATTAAAATGATTTATTTTTTTTGAATATGTTATGTGAAATAAAATGATATATTTTTAAATATAAAATGAGAATGGTAAAAAAAATATACTTATGAATATTTTTATTGAATAAATTATAATTTGATATGCTATGGGGAAGTCATTGGTTCATTCAAAATTTATATGTTCCATTGAGTTGAGTTCAAGATTTTTTTTATAAAAAACCTTAAACAATGATTAATTTTTTTAGCTACACCAAACATCCTAAAAGGATAAACACAAATTCCAAGATAAAGTAACTACTCACATAGAGAGTTAGTCTTAAAAAAATTATGATCATGTGTTTTCATAAATCCACATTGTATTGTAAGGATTTATTAAATTGTTTTCAAATGAATAGTTCCTAAATTACATTACACCATTTTGTTAGTCACATTATCCCTTAAAATTACTATTTAATGATAAATAATTAGATGAATATAATTAAAAATGAACTATAACATAAAAGATTCAATTAAATATCATTCACATTATTATTAAATGATATTTCATTAAACCTATTATTTTTTAACCCTTTATTTATCAATACAAATATATAAAAAACAAACAAAATAAATTTAGATGATGAAGGAATATCAAAATATAAATTTATTCATTGATCACATCACTATATATGTTTTTAATGTAGATTTCAGATTGATCTCTCTCCATTTTCATTTTATTCACTCTTTTCAAAGTATTTTCCTCAATTTATTTAAAATTTAAAACTGAAATTTATTAGTATCTTCTTGCCAAATTTATTACATAATTTGTTTTCCATTATTTACACATTAATCCCTAAATGTATTCAAGAATATTCTAGAATATTTACACCATTATTATATCAATCCACTAAGAAATCCATTTCCTTGTTAGGAATAACTACCATTTTGGTTTGGTGTGTACCCAACAGAGTAGCTATTATCACAATATTACATTTTATTGTATGATATTTTTTCCCATATATAAATTAGAAATATTATATATTTCAACAAGTAATGTTATTTTATATCATTCCAAGAATATTATAAAACATTGTTTATATCATTAAATTGACATGAAAATAATTATACAAAATATTAACCAAAATTTTTGAAAAAAAATTCTTTTTGGATAATTCTTGTCTTTTTTAATTATAATGATGTTATATTACATATATCATTAATGAATTTAGAATTTCTTTTGTGATTTTTTTCATTAATCGTAGAAAATATAACTTATAGTCCTAGAATATTATATTTATCCAATAATCCACATCATCTTATTATAGTAATACTTTAGAAATAGAAACATTTTTTATATAAAATATTTTTTATAGAAAACTATATTTTAGTAACATGATTCTTTATTTACAAATACAAGTTTACCATGTTATGTTTTGGGAGATTCAGTAGTGTTTTTTCATTTGATGGATGCTTTTATAGAGGTTCATGTTTTGAGTATGCTTAGTAGAATCCATTAAAAATATCCAATAAATTTTGAAAGGTAAGATAGTGGGAATGGGGTAGGTTCATGATTGGTGCACTATTTTGGAAAAACTATGTGGATTCCCTAGAGAACCCATAAAATTCTAAATAGTAATAAAATCAGGAATGGTGCATGGTTGGGTACTCAAACAAACCAATTGATTGAGGGGTTGAATTAATAATTTATAAACCAAATGGTTAGTGTATGATTCTTCAATACATGTGTCCAAACAATGTGATTTACAATTGGACATCTAGGAATAGTGGATCTATTTTGAATTAAAACATCTATTCCCAATTTCACCCTAATTCTTTGAGAAAAATAAATCCTATTGTTCCCAAAGTGTGGGGGACATTCCCCTTTATTCATGAGTGATCTATAGGAGAATCAATGTTCGTTTGAGGTATGGATTCATCACTAATAATCATTCTTGAATGTTCTTATTAGATATCATCTCTTTCTCTTTTCCAAAACCATTGATCCATTCCAATAGATATAAGTAAATTTTTTTCTAAATGATTTTTATAATATATTTATCAATCATTGTTGGGTCTAGGGAAGGAGAGGTGGTTCTTGATCCAATCTATATAATAATTGTGTTGTCCATTTATTTTACAGACATTTCTTTGGAAGGGGGATTCTCTCTCAATTCCACATTATTAGAAAATGAAGTATTATCTTCAAATAATTTTTTTATTTATTTTAAAATTATTGTGTGATTCTCATTGGAAACCTCTTTAGTGATAGTTTTTGGAATTTGTTGAAATTGGATGGTTTAGTTGAAAATATTATTTGAGGATAATATTAATAGTAGAACATAAAATTGAACTTAAAATTGTATTATTATTTGTCACATGGAAAATATTTGTTGAAATGTTAAAATAATGGATGTTTTTATGTGAAATTTCATTGAATGTATATTTTAATACATGGTTGGTGTGAGTTTATTGTTTTTCTGTGACCCTAAATAATGCTTATGTGACATTTGGGTAAATTATACCCGTTTCTAGATATAGGGAATTCACCATTTAGGAATATGGATATTGCAACCTAGTAACAACGTTTTGGATGGATGAGAGACCCCTCATGATTATGGAATTGTCACCAGTGCATGCATGAGTGGGTGTGTGAGGAATCATGTAATGGGAATTCCTAATTAGATGATAAAAGTATTAATGACTTATTTTATTTATTTCCATGGAAAACTATTTTGTTTTTTATTTAAACTATTTTAAATATCATTTAAACAATTTTACATAAATTTTATAAAAAGTTTTTTCATAGTGAACTGATATGTGAAGTTACTATGGAAATCCATCTGTGTTTATATTCACCCACTTCTTGGGAATTGATGTATATTTTTAGATAATTCATATCACGACATAGGTAATGGAAAGGTATCTTAGTCCTATTGTGATGATTTATGATACTGTGGGTGTCACATGTCATGTTGGAGCTTAGCGTAGGTTGGGTGTTGGTAGTTATTTGTATTTGGTGTCATTAGATTTTGATGTATTTCTATTTACGTTGATTTTTTCCATTTTTTCATATTTAAATATGATATGTATATTGATTTGGTTAGTTTGAGTGGTTTTCATGCTTTTTATATATATAGTGGTTTGTTCAGTTATTTTATTTGTGGGTAATTTTTTCATTCAAATAGAAAATTTTCCCACAAATTTTACTTAGTCTTTTGTCTTTTATTTCAATCCTTTGGTGACTTGGGGATGTCTCCTAAGGCTTTTAATACCCTCCACCTCTTCACACGCTAGTAGGTGTGGGTCAGGATGTTATAAATGGTATCAATTTTTTCAATCCATGAGTATTTGTTGGGTTCAATCATGCAGTTGGAAATGATATTTGTCTTCATATTTCACCAAATTAATTGGATATTATAAATGATATATAAATACCATAATATGAATTGTAGTGTTAAAAATGGCATATGTATCCTATTTATAAAGAACCTCTAGTTACTAGGGATAGAGGGTACATGAGGTCTTTATGAAAATTATAAGTGAGTCGCCAAATCATCATCATGGGTATATCCAATGAGAGTTACATGACATGCATTGACTATATGAATTCACACAATTTCTAAATTATTCATTATATAGTCAATAATTTATAGAAATAGAAAGAAGTAATTTTTTAAGAAGTTTTTTTTTCAAATATTGATATTCTGAAATAGAATTATAGTGGTAATTTGAATACGGTAAAAATAGTTTATTGTGGATAAAGTGTGTTTCCTATATTTTTGAAATGGAAATTTGAAATTGGTATGTATAAATTTTTTATAGGGTGGGACTAAATGGAGTTTGGTTTTGGATATATTTAATGATACTAGGAAAGGGCTGTAAGAACTAACCAGAAGAAGATACAAATAATTTAGATTCACTTAAGACACAAGTGAACCAATAGTTGGTCCAATGTATAGTCTAGGATTTTATGTCCATAGAAAGAGGGATAAAAAAAGATGAACCAAGACATGTATATCATTAGTTTAGTTCTAGATGAAAAACCCACTGAATTTTTAGGGGATTATGACCTAGAAAAATAATTATTCTAGATAAATAAGATGAGTCAAATAATTAATTTCCTTTGGACACTAGTATAATTTAGACTAATGTTGGAGGTATATATTTTAGAATATTTATAATTCCCATGGTGAGATTTATTAGTTCAGGATTAATGTGACATGGGCATGGAATGAGAGGATTTTAAAGAAATATTCAATAAATAATTATATCCACAAACCATTAATATTTATATAACATCTTATTTCTTTAATATCATGAAGTAAAATATATTGATAACAGATTATTGTACTAAAATTATGAATTTAGTCCTCACTGCAACTACTTTTTTTTAAAAGTATATCCTTGAAGGTACACATTTTTCAATTGAGGTTGAAATGAAAAGTTATCAGAAGGATTGATTTAATATATATTATGTATTATATAGAGATGTTCAATAGATTACTGATAGTAGAAATAAGTATCTTAAAAAACATGGTATAAAAGATCATGTTTATTTCTGTAAAAAGAAGTGTGAACTCCAGTGTTGGAAATAATCAGAAGAAGGGGACCTATATCTATAGTAGTGGGACACCATAGAATCGGGATATTGGATTAGTAATTCATTTTCCTTAATAAAAATTTTATCTGTGTTGTTTTTAATGTGTTTATTTCTACCATATGAAGCGAGATTGTACTTCCCCACCTAGATAATGTCACAAATGATACAATATGGGAAATCTTATCTAAAATTATCAATGTTCTCCTAGGCCAGGTGGTGTAGAAAAATATTACACTTCTTAGGAATCATATTCTTTGATGAGATGAGTACAAAAAAATAGATCTCATAAGCATAACTAAGGAATCCATTGTGATTCTAGGATACCATGAATCTTTAACCATTTTAATCTCAATAGTGTACGAATGAGAAAAATACACCAAATAAGAAATTGTTTGTATTGAGCAAGTGTTCATTGATGATCAATCCAAACCATTGGTGGTGGTAGGTATGATTATTTTGAATTATTTCCTTATGAAGTCTATGTTTGATTTGAGTTCATCCGATTCCATTAATTCTTCTTGTAGCATTGATCTATTAGGGTAACATTTTGATATAATGGCTTATGTTTGTATACTTGAACCACCATTAGGACTATGAGAGTGTAGATCATTTAAATGTGAAGAGTGTTTGAAAAAAATCTATAGTATTGAGTTGTTATGGGTTTTATTTTTGTTATAGATTGATGTTTATGATTGTTTTTGAATAGATTTTCTGATGAGCTCTAAGTCTTATATTGATTATTATTCACAACATGTGAGTTTCAAATAATATGATAATTTAAAAATTCACATTAAATGAGATTGGGAAGAAATGAAACCAGATCATAACCATTATTACCATTAGTTGGAACTATATCTCACTAGTTGAATTAGTTTCATTGGCATTAGTAGATGATATCCATAATACCATTTTTCCAACCACATTGGACTTGCTTACCATTTTATTTCCTGAAAATTTGTCTAGGTTTCCACCCAAACGATAAGTGGAGTTTATGATTTATCTCCAACCATTGACAAGTCATATTTCCATTATATCTTTTTGGATAGTACCAAAATAATTTGAGCAATGAAGGATCAGTTGGAATATTTATAATGTAATGGATTCATTAGATAAGATATATGTCCATGGTAAATACTAGTTCTATTTGTGATGAAATAAAATTGAACTCTTACGATTTATCTAGATTATCATAATATTTATCAATTTATGATAGTGAATAAATATCCTACACCATTATTTTATGCCCTATTTGATACATTTAAGGGTTCCTAGTGGTTATCTAAAATTTTATTTTGTTTAGGATATCACCCAATGTGGGTTCAGGTATAGGATAATCTGAATACATCTTTCAAAAGAAGATAAGAAAATTGTGATTTTTTAATGAAAATTATTATTATTAATTCACCATCCATTTTATGACATTAGTCAATAAAATATATAAAATTTATCTAGATTAATTTGTGGTTTTGTTCGTGGATGATACAATAATGTATTCTATAACAATATCGGATAATGTGAAAAAATTGTCTATAATGTTGGGAATCTTGTGGGAGAAAGGTCGATTAGGCATGTTGTTAATGTTATATTTCTAGATACAAGAGGTACGTTACCTTGGCAATTTAATCTCTAATATATGACTTTCTATTTATTCATAAAATATTAACATTATTATCTCTTGGTAACTATTAAATAATTTATTTAGGATTCATAGTTTCATTGGCTTAGAAGGATTATACAGTCATTTTTTATCTGAATTTTAACATTTGGAAACATCGAGATAATCATTGATGAAGAAAGGTGTTGCTTTCCCATGGATTGACAAATGTCAATAATATTTTTCAACAACATCAGTTTTGAAATTCTTATATACTATCCATTATTTTTTATGAGTCTAGACCTGTAAATATAGTATATTTTTATGCATATAGAACTATACTAGGATGTGTTCTTACATAAAGATGAGAGTGATACTTCTGGATAACGATACATAAGGTTGAATGAGAATAACTAAAAAATGGGATTAGGGATTTGATATAGTAGTCCATTCTTTTATTACCTATAATCATTATTTTTTGAGATATTCATAGTGTTTATGGGTCATAAGAGCCTGAAATGCTTTTTATCACAATGAGATTTGATTCTAATGAGATGAATACATATGAAATACCTTAAAACATTAGAAGTTGAATTGATGTATAAATAAAATAAAGGGTATTTAGTGGTGGATTAATTAAGAAATAGTTCATATATTCATTTGGATAAATAAGCATTGGATCAGTGGAAGATTATTTCAGTTAGAGAATACATGTATCTATATTGTACTGAATTGTTTGATGTTGCAATTTTATTATAAATTTCATTTGTTTTTAATTTTTTTTACTATGTTATAAGGGCTCATATATCTGATTATGAATTCTTTTTTATGAGTTAAAAAAACAATTGTATAGAGACCATTAATAGATGGGAGTAGGATTGGAGTTTAGTTTTGAGGATTAGAGATCTGGTCATGCTACCATCTGTTGTTAAGAATTACCTTTTGATGATTTTTATGACCAAAAATGAGTTATTCATCTTGGGAACCAAATGATTTGTAGTTTGATGAATGCTCAGTTTTGGGTGGTTTTATGAAATGGGAATGAGTAGAGTATGTTTGGATATACCTTTCAAGTCAGTTGGTAAAAAAAAGATAAAAATTACTAGTATGAAAGTTCTACTCATTAAATATTTATATAAGGAAATGGGTGTAGATAACCATGGATTTGATGACGTGATTAAAAAGAATGAATAGTAAACATGATGCTAAATGGGTAATTGTCGACCATCTTAGAAATTCTTCTCATTTTATCTTTATTTGTGATTCCTAGTTGGTTGATTAATTATCCAATATCTATATCCATGATGTTATAATGATAAAAAACATTCCAGTATATATTGCATCTGACAGAGGCCCTAGGTTTATGTCCAGTTTATTGGAATCTTTACAGTAATCCCTTTGGACCAATGTTACTCTAAGAATAGCATATCTTCCCTAAAATTATTAAATATTATATAGGATTATATAAATGATTTATAAAATTTTTTGGTCCTGTGGGATAGATTTTGTTGGGTCATTAGAGGAGAACATGACGTTAGTGGAGTTCTTCTACAAGAAAAATTATCAGGCCTTGAAATATATGGATCCTTTTGAATAATTATATTGGTGTCCTTGTCATGCACCACTTTTTGGGTGAAATATGTGAGACTTAACTATTTTGAAAAAGTTTTCTGAAAGATAAAATGGAGAATATTTATTTTATTATAAAGATGATTGAGATAGCATAGAGTTGTTTGAAATATTATGATTATCATCTTCAACAACGATTGACATTTGAGTTTAGTGGTCATGTGTTCTTAAAAATCTCTCAAAGTAATGGGAATAATTATTGGGGTATTTATGGATATTAATCTCCTCGATACATAATAATTTTTGAGATTCTTGAATAAGTTTTTGAGGTGTCATATTAGTTGTATTTTCTAAAAAGATTAATTTCTGTGCATAATGTGTTTGATGTATCTTAATTAATTAATTACCAACCAATTTTTATCATGTAATTTGATGGTATCCTGCCATCCAAGATCATAATAATATATTGGTTGATGTTCTAGTTTGTATTTTGGATATGTAATAGAAATTACTCCATGGTAAAATCATTAGTGTAGTGTTGGTTTTAAGGAAGCATTGTCTTACTCAAGAGGAACAATGGATCATTAAAAATAAGTGCAACACCCCCATTTTTCGGTACCATAACATTTATTTCTGTATTTTATGTATATATATTTATCATGATATTTTTTAAGAGTTTAGGTGGTGTTTTGAGATGTTTTGGAGGCTTAATGGAAGTGCACAGTTTATGTTCGGTCAGTAGAAACCATGCCACATCTCTATGAAATTGTATAAGGAAATACATGGGAACTGGGTTGGATCATAGTTGGGGAATGGATTGGAAAAACCATGTTGGTGAGTAAAATAAATCATTCAATGATAAACATAGTAAAATACAAGATTGAAATATAGTTTTCAAACTATCTGAGCCAATCATGTGAGGTTTGGATTAAGATAGTATAACCCGCATGGTTGGCACATGATTTTGAAAACCATGCAACATAAAATTGGACCTCATATATTTTTAGATATAATTCAAACGAAATAATTCATGAACAAATTTTTATATTAATTATCCAATATCATGAAAAAAAATCTATGGTGTCAAAGACATTTCTAGGGGACCTATGAGTGATCTATAAGAGAATTATTATGAATTGTAGGTCAGAATTATTCCGCAAGTTCTTTTTCTTCTTAGTTATTCATAGTTTTATTCTCTTCATGTTTCTCAATTTCATACATTTAATCCACCAGTGATATATCCACTATATTATATGTATTTTGATATAATCTTGAAGAATAATTGTTTAATATTGGGATGGAGGGATGATTTTTTATCTTGTCTTGATAATAATTGTGTTGTTCAAAATTATTACTAATGATAGTGAGGTAGGTGGCTTCATTGAAGATGCCTCTTGATTAGAACATAATAGTTTAGATTCAAATAATTTTTTTATTGAAATTTTTGTTATGTTATTTTTTTATTCATCTTTTAAACCACATTAGTTATGGTTTTGGGGAATTGTGGAAAATGGAATGCCCTTTGTAAAATCTAATTTGATGATAATTTAAATGTTGATTCTAAAATTATTTTTTTGATTTGATGAAGGGAAAATTATTTGAGAAATGTTTAAATAAATAATAGTTCTATATAAAATGGATTATAATGTATTTTAGAATATATGGTTGGTATGAGTAAATACATTTCATGTTACCCTGAAAAAGGTTCTTATACCATTGGTGAACAATAATTGTTTCCTTGTACTGGGGGGTAATTCCATTGGTTCATAAGGATATTGGTCACCATGTGAAATAATTGTGTATGAATGAGGGACCACTCATGAGTATAGAAATTTCATAGTTGCATGCATGTATTGGTGTGTGAGGAATCCTGGAATATTTATGTGAAATGAGATGAATATTTTTTAAAGGGTTGTTTTATTTCCCTCCATAGAAACATGTTTTGGAAATTATCAAAACCATTTTATTTTTTAAAATTATTTTTTATAAATTTCATTACAAGTTTTTTCATAGTGGTAAGAGTTGGGAAGTCATTGGGAAATCCTTCTGTGTTTAGGCCCACCCCCTTCATGGTCACCATTGTACATTTTTAGATATCATATATATAGACACATGTAAATGATTATAATCATTGTTATTTAGTGATTATTATTCATATCATGGAAACATATTATCATGATTGGTTTTCGTGTAGGATGGGTGTTTATGATATATTGCCTTTTGTGTATTTAGTTTTGTTTTCATTGTTTTTCATTGCATATTGTATCTTCCTTTCTTCTTTTACTCTAACACGATTACTATTTTGGTTAGGTTTATTTTTATTTTCTACTCATGAATCATATAGAGGGTTTTGTGTTTATTGTATTTTTGTTTTGGATGTTTTTTTCAAAGGGAAAATCATAACCCACTTGTTATTGAGGCCATTTGTATTTATTCCTAGCCATGGGTGTCTTCGTTATGTCCCTGAAGGCCAGTAACAACAACTGTATCTTTAAAATCCAATGGGTTGGGGGTAGGATGTTACATGTTTTGTATAATTACATAAAACATCTTACTATAAATATTATCTTACCAATCTACCTTATCCATTTTCCAAACACTATGATTCTAATCAAAATTTTTGCATCAAAATGTGTAAGCTTATATCTCAATCCATACATCATAAAGTCACTCCAAAACATTATCCTCATTTGAAAACATATTTATTTACAATAGAAAATATAATTTCCATTTGTAACTTATGTGTTGTAAGACACTATTCCATTAAGTAGACATCATTTATATTCTAAAATTCATAAATATTTTTCTAATACTATTGATTTAACTAATAATATTCTTCTTTTCATCTAGAATATTCATTAGATTGCACTAACAAAAAATATTTTTCTTCGTTACTTCAGTATAGACCAAATGAAATTCTAAATATTTTCTGATGACCTTGTAATATATTTCAATTTATCAAATATTTACACAAAATAGTTGTTTTTTAGATCATATAATTGTTTTTCAATTTATAATTCAATATATTTCTAGTTTCTTTTTAAAAAAATTATTTCCTTTAGAAAAAAAATATTATTTTAAAGAACCCAATCCCTTGACCAAGTCATATTTTATCCAATTAATTTTTAATTTCAATTAAAAATTCATCTAGTGTAAATATTATGACCACATTTCACTCTATTTTATATTTATCATACAAATATTCATTTTAGGTACATTAGTATTCAATAATATCAGAACACAACATCGATTCTGTTGAATATGGGACACAAAATATAGGTTTTATGGGAATTAATTTTAATTAGTGAATTAGCATAATGATTTTCATACCCATATATATTTATTTTATATCAAATATACAAAAATTAATGTAGTTAAAAAAATTTAAAATACAAAATATTCACCACTTTTAAGAGTTTTGCAAAAAACAAGTGTTATATTGAGTGGATTCTTTTTTAATATTATTGAGAAAAATCACGGTGATACAATATCTGATTATTTTAATCACATAATATATTTGAAACACTATGTATTTATAGTATAATTTTCCCCAAAGACTTATGTTCTATAGAGTGAAAGTTTAAACTTAGTAGAACACTACAGTTTTATCAGCATAACACATTATGTTTAAAATCATACATGGATTGTTCTATGATTTATTTGAAATTTTATATTTTTCCCAAATATATTCTAAAAACTTTTCCAAGTCCCAAAAAATAATATAAGTTCCAATTTTATCAAAAAAATTTAATAACTGAAAAATTTATTTATGCCATGGGTATTTAACATAATAAATTAAAAAAATATATATTTATATATACTATTATAAAAATACAACATTTATAATTTAAAAAAAGGATTTTATTGAGTTTAATATAGAAAATTAATTTCTATATATAATTAAGTGACATGAGATATATTTGTCCACTATAATGTTTTATATGTAATGTTATCATCTAATTTTGAAATTCAACTAAGATAATTGAGAATAAAGTGACTAACATTAAATAAATGGCATGCTCCTTGTATCTAGGTTATACATGATGTTAAGTAAAAATTAATTTTATAGGTTGAGTATGGTGAATGGGTTTCAAGAAATAATCTGTTATTTCTTGAGTAACATAGATATGATACAAAATATAACACTTTTTTATAATGATTTTAGATTTTTTCTAATAATAAAAATTTGTGAAAAATAGATTCAATTAGAAAAATATATGTCTATGTGAAGGATTATTTTTTTTTTATAAAAATGTGTATCTAATAATTGATATATCTTACTTTATATATTCATTTTGCAATTAGTTTGGATAAAAATTCACATGTAGTTACATTTGAGATATCATAATGTTACATAGAACCAATGTGTATGTTTCCTAAATAAATGTGGAATACTGATTAATTTATGAACATTATTGATATTAGTTATTATATTTTTAACTATATATAATTTTAGATTTTTTAAATGTAAAAATATTTTCAAAAAATTGTATTATATTCTTTATTAGATATTATTCATTAGTTTATTTAAATTCTACAGTTTACATTAATTTATTAGTGTTAAAAATCATATAATTCCATATAAGTGGAGTTATATATAAGGATAACTGAATATTTAAACGATTCAAGTACATGATGCTTTTTTGGTTAGTGAATCCATGAATTATAAAAATTTATTTTTAGTTGAGAAATTATATAATGTTTTTGGAGCGTCAAAACTCTTTATGATCCTAGTTTATATTTTGAAGAAATAGTAAAAAAAGGAGAATTGATAATCAAATTAGAGAAAATTGAATTATTGAGAGAACCCCCTTAATTGAATATCTTTTTACCTCTATTATACCTACTCTCATGAGGTGTTTTATATTTAATTTCTATTATATCCCGAATTTCCATAGATTTTAAATTATTTGATATATCAAAAGTACTATGACTAGAGTTTGAGGAATTCAATAATAAGAGAGAATAATGATTATTATTGAATGTGGGAAGAATTACTATCATAATTTTAATTTAATTTATCAATTAATCTTATAATTATTTTCTATTGGTTTTATTTATTCTAATACATTTTAGGCTAATTAGACGAGGAAAAAACCCAATGATAAAAAATAAAAAATACGAGGAATATCTTAACCAAAAAAATTATTACCTTAATTATATATAAAACAATGAGTCTTTCATTAACCATTATATTTTTTATAATAATTTCCATCTAAGGTATTTTATTAAGAGTTTATTTTCATTAATATTTAAAATTATTTTATCCTATTCTGAAGGGATTAAATAAATAACTCAAAATCATTTATGATCACAGAAAGATTATTTTAGCTATAATGTGATTAATTTTCCCCATAAAATAATCAGAACATGAATTAAAAATGAGAGTAAGAAATTTTCTATAATATTTCACATAATTAAAACAAATGTATTAAAACTAAAAATGAAGGGATTGGATGTATAGTTTATTAAAACATTACCCAAAAAATATTATTAATCTAAATTAAATTTATATAATTTAATGTGATACTTCGATCATAGTTTATTATTCATGATTCCCAATTTGAGGTTATATAATGCCTCAAATAAATTCTCCAATAACAATTAGTCGTTAACTATTATAGGGGAGTAATGAAGACATTGTGAAAATATTATCAGACAAATTATATTCAAAACCCATATATTATATATAATTTTTTTAATAAAAAACATTAAAAATTGATATTGATATAATGTACAAAAAACTTAATAATATCTAACAACCAAACTAGTTGAATTAATTTAATAATAAAATATCAAATTATGACACAACATGAATATTGTCTGAGATCCATTGCCAGGAACTCACTAAAAATAAATAAATATATTGATGTGGGAAAATAGGGACTACTAAAGTATTATGTTATATTTACCCAAATGAATCCATTTTATTCCCCAGAAATGATATATCGAAACATGTGAAAAATCAACTAAATTTCATTTAACGGGAAAAACATATTTTCCAAAATTAATCTCTCAAAGAACGTATTCTTCCATGAACAAAATATTCATTCCAAATGTAATATATCCATTTGAAATTGTATTAATATAAATTAATTTCCATTGAAATCCCCATTTATTCAACCAATCATATCCAAGGAGGTCAATTTCATAATTTGTGTATAAAATTTTAATACAACATTCTTTATCAAAATTTATAATATTTTTTAAATCATCATGATATTATAAAAAATTATAATGAAATAAATACACTAAACTAAGAAACCATTATACCATGTAATAAAAAAAACTAATAAACTATATCACCATTTATGAACATAGTTCATCTTGGAAAAATATTCTTACACAAATATGATTCCCTTTAGGTGTTTCCACACAAATTTTTATTTTCTACTATTCTATATAGTTCATTCAATCGATGTCTCATGCCTCTTTCTAACAATTCCCAATGGTTCTTTCTAACCCTGGAATCCAAATTAAAAATAATTAAAACACTTTTGTCAAGAATATTTTATTTCCTAAATAGTTTTTTCTCTAAATCTGATCATATTTTATAAAATATATTATATAAAACCATTATTTTATATATACAAGATCTAATATGAAAATATATTTTTATTAAAATATATAAATGGATTGAAAATAATTTTAATAATCGTCCAATAGTTGAGATCTATGAGTTTAAAACAATATCATTGAAAAAAATTGATTTGTTTTCAAAACCCACATGTTTTATACAAAGTATTTCAAAAAATTATACACATTAAAAATCAAATACTAATTTTATCCCATTTAATTATTATAACACACAAATACAGACTAATTTCTCATCTATATTTCATAATCAACAAAAGATAAGACAACATCTATCTATAATGAAACTAATTCTAAAAAATAAAATATATGAATATTTGATCTCCCACATTTGATATTTTATCATAAAGTCATTATGTTGATATAAATTTGAAAAAAAATAAAGACATATATATATGATTATAAATATGATCTAATCATTTATATCCAATAACATTTGATGAATGACTATAAAATAATTGAATATGAATTTTATAGAGAGAGATATAGTATTTTTATCTTATATCCAATTGGATTTGATTGATTTGGGAGTGAATGTTTTCCGTTAATGTTGCAGAATCCAAAAAATCGTCCAAAGGATTCCCTAATCCTTGTAAATGTTAGTTTATGATAAGAATATGTTTCATCATTGGAAATACTGGCATTTAAAAACAAAATTTGGAATATTACTCATCATGTTTCTGTATCCCACACATTTATGTAAACATGAAACAAAATATGAATGATATAATATATAATTAACGTAATAATGTATGGTTTACATATTTTGTCACTCATCTATTCAGGTAATTCTAAAAAACACATAAAGTTCCAAAGAAAAACTACATATTAAGTTGGCACATTTATTTAATAATGAACATAACCATACATCAATAACAAATTTATTGAAAAAAACTATTTTTCTTTATAAAATTCATTATAATGATGATAAAACGAAAAATATAATATATTATGATTCATGATTCTCCCAAATAATTGAATTTACACCTTAATAAATTCATTAGGATCAACATATTATTAATATCTAAAATAGTTTTTGATATATATCAAACTATCTCAATCTTGAATCCTCATAAATCCACATGTGTTTTTTCAATACACATAATAATTGGACGATTAAACATGTCATGGTCTTATAAAACCCATCAATTATCGCTAATAAGATTTTAAAATATCTTATTTTCAATCAAAATCTATCATTTCCCACTAAAGAATACTTGATAAGTCTAGTTGGTACTTACTTATTTTAGAAACATAAACTATATCAAGTATAAAAACATTTATCGGTGTAAATATAAAACAAAATTCTACCCCACCAAATCATTTTATGAACCTAATTCGTTTAGTAGAGTAAGGTTCTAGATTTTCATATTTTCAAAGATGACATATTTGTTAATGTAATATTCACATTAAAACATTGTATTTCATCAAAAATTCCAATAGTTATAAAAAAATTATCATAATAATTATGATGAATGTAATTTTCTAATATCTTATTCTTGATCAAAAACACTTATTTATAAGTTTCTTGAAAAACAGTAGGCCATGTGAAATTTTTCTATTCCATACTATTGAATAATGCTAATGTACTCAAATGGATTTCAAGGAAGAGTATTATATTTTTTTGTTATTGAGACATAATTTGAATAAAAAACATAATATATTTATAATGTTAAAGTAAATTCTTTAATATGTTAACCCTTGAGATTATTATAATGATGAAATGTTTATTGAATAGAATTCTCACTTTGTTTTTGAGAAAAAGATGAATTTAAATCAAAACTAGTGTTTCATAATTTTAATCTCTATAATAGGGATATTGTCTGGAAATACATCTTGAAGGTAACATTAATGGACATTTGGAGACTAGATGATTAATATGGATGATGAAAATTGAATGTGTTTTCATAAGAAAAGAAGTTGAGAATATATTAGAGATAACATTAATGAATCTATTGTGTAAACATGGAAAACTCAGGAAGTAGTGAAATATGATGATTGTAGTGATGGAATTGGATGAATTGTTAAAAAAGTACCAATAGTTATTGAAAGAAAAATATAATGTTTTTTTCATTTTAATATTTTCTAAACCCAATTATTATTATTTATAAATTATAAAAAATGAAGAGGAATGTTTAACTCCATTTGGATGATGTTGAATGAATTTAGTAATGGAAGATTAATTTGGGAATTTCTATCTAGTAGTTATAATTATGCATCATAAAATTATGATGGTGTAATTATAGATGTGGGAATATTTGTATTTAAATATGAGTAACATAATTACTATTTTTGAATGTGGTGAACATAAAATATAACCTAGAACAAACTCTAGAATATTTTTGATGGTTTTTGGATTATGTGATAATGAATATATGGAAGTTAAAAGATAAAAGAAGATGTGAATTTTTAGGACATAACTACTGAGAAACAATATATTATTGGGTGTATAGAAGAATATTTCAACTAACGTGAATCAAAAAGGGGGCTTTGAGAAGGGATATAGAGTTTGAGTAAATTGGTGAATAAATACACCATGGGGGTTATAGAAACCTTTTTTCTGAAAGAAAAATTTGGGAGTCAATTGAAGATAATTCCAAAAATGTTTTTCAATAGGGCTGATAATTTATAAACTCATATGGGGGGATAAGTAATGATATATTTTTTAGGTATTATAAATCATTTTGAATAAGTATCTAGTATAAAGGTCTCTGAAAAAGTGCTATAGTAGAATATATAAAGAAAAAGTGATTTCAAAAGATTGGTTTGGATTCTAAAACAATAGATGTTGAGGATTATATTAAAGAATAATTTAGTATAATTACAATTCATTAGAAAAAGAAATACATTTCTATAGTTGATGCTAAATACTATAAGTGGAAGTATAAATGGGAGTTACACTTTATGGGTGAACTATAAAGATAATAACCAACAAATAAGTACTATAGACAGTCTTTAAGAAAAATTATAATATTAGTGTATCATCAATTATGTAAAAGATTAGTGACCATAATATGGGAAAACTGTGTTCTCCAGATGATAGAGTCTTATGATGGTATCAGCTGAACTTGAAGTTTAATATTAATGAATTATATACTAGATCAATATTGATTATATGGATGATTGTGAACAAAAAAATTCTCAAACTACATGTTATTTATAATAATATTTATGTGAATTCAATGTATTCTTGAAGATTATTTTCTATTATGAATGATATAAAAATTATGATGTAAATTAAATGGATTAACACGTAATTTATAGAAGAATAGAATATATTTGAGGATTAATTTTGTGGATTATTTGAAGAAATTTGAGAAAAATATTATTATAATTATTGATGATTGTTGAATATTAATTTAGGTAATTATATTTTCAAAAGTTAGATCATGTATTTTATGATTATGTTTTCATATCAATCAAAATATGTGAATAAAATAAAGTGAAAAACAAGCAGATCCATGTTATAGAAATATTGAGATGAGTTTGAGTAACTGACTCATATGTTCTATAAATATATTTATTTAATGATAAGATTTTTAATTCTATAATATTAATGTGTGATAGATGAAGAGATTTAATTTTATAAGATCACATAGTTGTGACGCTAGATTCAGAAGTTATGTATATTGATATTCTATATTGATAAGTATTATAATTGGGTTTTTGAGCTGGTGCTAATTTTGAATTATTTAGAATTATTATAATAATGTCAATATTTTAGTGTAGAATCATCCTAAATATAAAACATCATTCTTATTTTGGTGGAGTTCCACTTTAGATTGGATAGATCAAACTAAACAATTACTCTTTGGTGATAATGTATGACCAAGGATGATACCTTGACTAGATTTAAGGATGATACCTTACTACACCTTATAAGTGTTGAGTTATGTATTATACCTTCTCAACCTTTTTAATCATAATGGTTAATTAATGATAATGCCTATGTCATAGATTCAATTAGAACACATCAATGTGTTGATACCCATAATGGGATTGAACTATATAATTATAAAATGTATTGATTGATGTTACCTTTCAATTTTACATTAGGTGTGAATGTGTTAGTAAACATAAAATATCCATAAATCTTAATTTGTGAAAAGGATAATCTAAAAAAGGGTAAAAGTTAAATGAAAATAATTTGGTAAAACTTATCTACACTAATTCCACTCCCTTGTTGTGGTTGTGTGATCCCATGATCGATTTAATTAATATCAATTCTCAAGGTCAAACATATTATTTGTCTATTTTTATCTTAATTTTTTATGTAAGTTAAATTATGTACATATTTGAGGATGATTCTGAGATGTCTTAGTTAGAGAGTAAGAAATATACCCCGTTAATATATTTGTGTAGACTGTTTTTTATATATCTCTATGGAATAAAATTTAAAAATAAGCTCAAAATACTAGTAAGATAAATTTGTAGTAATAACAGAAAGAAGGAACACTACATCTGTAAGGAATAAAAAGTGGTATATTATCTATCATATTTTTTAACAATCACCCTTTAGGACAATCTAAGAAAAATATTGAAGATTGTGATTATATTTTATCAGTTGAATACCTGACACTGAATTTATGGATTATTTAAAAATTTTCATACTAAAGATTTTACATATATATTAGAGTTTATCAAAAAAAAATATGAAAAAAACAATTGATAATGTTATAAACACATTGAGAAATAAAATGATTTAGAAATTGAAAATGTGAAATTATGTGATAAAACATTTTAAATCTTATAAATATAAATTTTTCATATAAAGAATGATTCAACCTAGTTTATGTATAATTAAAAAATGTATGTTACTATAAATTTTTGGATATTTATTATATTTAAATTAATGGTTCATGCATATAATAACATCCTTATCATTAAAGTTACTCAGTTAGAAATAAAGCATTAAAAGAAAAGGATTCCAAAATATTCTATGTTTTTTGAATATTAATAAAATAATATAATAGTTTAATATAAAAACATATTAAATTACCTTGAAGATCATAAACCACTATAATTTTAAATTGACTAGAACTTGATGTAAATTTGAGAAAAAACATATTTTACTCAAAATTAATATTCATATTATAATGATATAAGAAATACATTAATAAATATTTTAGAAATGTCTTTTTTACTAAAATTTATTTTTATATTGATAATAAGATATTAAAATTATAGAAGGAAAATTTTATTTCAATCTCAAAAATATGGTAGCCCTTACTTCGTAAAATCTTTTGGGAACTAATATTTTTTCCCTGAAAAGTGTATGTTGCAGATTAAATTATATGTGTGGGTGGATTGAGTGATTTTTTCTGAATATCATCATTTAATAAAATATGGTTATGAGAAAGAGGATAAGGCTTAGTTATTTTATAATTTATAAAATGAAAATTTTATTTAAATGATAAAAATCATGGAGATGATGTTTTATAGTACATTTCATTAAGGAAAATAACATGTTTTATTAGAAATTTTTTGAAATATCAAATATTTGGACACAAGGCCATATACTATTGGTATAACATTAAAATTAAATGAATAAAATAATTACCTATATTGTAAGGGATAAATTATGAAATCAATGAAAATATTTCTAATTTAAACCACAATATACATAATAGAATAAATATATTATATTATATTATATTTTAATATCATTAACAATTATATAAAAGATATAACGAGATTGTTCATTTTAATAACAAGTGATGGTTTACACCTAACAATACTAATTAAATTACTACTTAAGCAATAATGTTATAATATTGAAAATGAATACTAAGAAATATAGTGGGCCTACATTTGGTTGTAATAAAAAGGAAGATACCAAACTTAAAACACTATAAAAAGAATGTATAGGAAAATATTACACTAATGAATATATAATATAATTATGGATGAAAAAGAGACAATGTGTGTATTTGAAAATTATACATGAAAATTATCTTCAATAAAAACAATATTGAATGAAAATAAAATCAAAGCCATAAAGAAACAGTAATGATTTATTTGGTTGAAGAAATTTCTAATTTCTAATTATAAATTCATATGATTTTTTCAAAAATAGGAAATTTATATACATTTTAAAAACCATGTTATGGATATTGGAAATATAGAAATATTCACAAACAACAATTATTAAGTTGTGAAATATAGATATTAGAGGAAAATAAAATGAATCAAGCATAATAAAGTGAATGAGTTATGCTAGATGCTGTGAAGAATTATGTAACAAATGTAAATAAAACTATAAAGAGGAATAACACCATGTTTTAATAGTAGTTTAGAGTATAATAGTTAATGGTGAAAATATAAATAAATGTGAATCTAAAAATGGATGTTTTTTCATGATGAGAAATATATCTCAACTGTTTTTTATTAGAAATGAGACATTAATGAATCCACCAAATTCTAAAATATATTAGGAATTTTTTTTCTATATATGGAATTTTATGTCATAATATGATTTTGTGGAGACTTGAATTATTTAGTTTTTTGATATTTAAATATAAACAATGTTGATATCCATCCAATATTACATTGTAATAATTGTTATCAAACACAACATATCAATTTGAACAAAAAACAACATGTAATTTGGTATCAACCATGATGAAGATGACTTACATTGTTTACCCATTTATGAGGTTTGAGTTGAACAAGATAAAAATATTAATATCCCACATAAATCTAAAATTCTAGAAAGTACAATAATATATGATTTTAATATATCATTATATTATAATTAAAGGTAAAAAATTATATAATACAAAAGTGTTGAAGTCCCAAATTTTCTAGTTCTAAATGATGGATTTTAAACACATAATTTCTCTAGTAATAGATTGCAGATATTGGAATATCAAAAATAATGACTTTGATTTCTAAGGATAGTTGAATATATTCTTCTATCCATTTATGAAAAATAATTGAAAACCTAAAGAGGAGAGTTCGATTATTAAATGATAAATGAAAATTAACATGAAATAGGATTATCCCTCTTCAATATTCATTATGATAATATATTTTTTACCTTTAATGAATTAGATAAAAGTAAAATACATTGAACAACAAGTAGTATAGTATTTCTGAGTATTAATCAAATGATGAATTATTTATGGAAATTTTTTTTCTATCTTAATCTCCCATTTTTTACACAAAGGATTTATTATATACATAAAAGATAATTAATTTGATTCTAATTTTTTTTATGGAATGTGATTCTATGAATCTCTCAAGTGAAATCAGTTTTATTTTCAAAATAATGGAATATAAGGGAGATAAAATTTGAAATCAAGATTGGTCCATAATAGGAATTCGACTTCCACCTACTCAAATAGACTCCAAATAAGAAGATAAAAGTTCCATTGTATTTATTTTCAACAATAGGTGGAGAAAATTACAATATATTGTAGTGGAAGGATTATTATATTAATTTTAGAATTGAAATTTATGTTAATAATAAATCCAAAAGGAAAGATTCTGGTACTAAAATGGATTGAAATGAATATTATTTTATTATGCTAATAAAATGTAAAATAAATAATAAGTAATTAAAATTTATTTTTAATATAAATATTAATATTTAATGATGTTAAACGATGGGATCTGTAATATTGAGAAATATTCTATGGTATAAGTATCACATTAATGATCAGAATAAGTTATATATTAATGTTATACATGTGTTTGTTATTTTAACAATTGAAAATAAATATAGTATATAATTCAACTATTGGAGGGTGACACTAAATTAGATTGTGAGTATAAATTTTTAATGCACTTTATGTAAGTGAATGTGTTTCAAATATCAATAATGCTGATTAAAAATTGATGATGAAGTTAATGATATTATCCTATGAAAATTTATATATCTAGAAGTGGAGATATCTAATGATTTCTATGTTGGACCTTGTTGAATCCATGACCTATTATAAAGGATCATTAAAATATTATCCATAACATGTTATTATAAAAAAATGTGAGAACTCATAATTTCTCTAAAATTTATCAAAATTGATGATAAAATTTGAACATCAATAGGTTAATGTTGTAAAAATGTAGTTAAAGGAATAGTGAATCTAAATGTTTCAGTGGTATGATATACATATAGAATTTGTAAGAACCTAGTTCTTAGTTTTGAGGTACGAGTTCCTTCTTTTCTCTTTTCCTTGAGTTTTTTTTGAGAAAATAAAAAAACGAGGAAAAATACTAAATTTTGGGACCACACGCAATGTAATTTTCCACATGTCGTGTACTTTGGCCGTGTGGGATGAGTACATAGGGTGTGTAGTCATGCCAGTGACGAAGGGTGTAAAAACCGACTACATGGCATCTAGTGGGTATATACACACTGTGTAGTCAGTTGGCAGGGATATAGTAAGGCAGTGGAAGCAACCACCAGATGGGTGATAGTACACATTGTGTAGTCAATAATACACGTCGTGTACTCATGTCGACGAATGAACATTTTGGCGGTGCTTCCAGAGGAACAATTAAATGAGGGAAGTACACACCGTGTAGCCAAAAGTACAAATCTTGTATTTTGTTTTTTTTTCTTAAAATGGGAAGTGGCCTCCCTTGTTCACAGGGAAGGCATAGAACAACAGAGGGAAGCTCAAGGAGATGGCCGGAGCTTTAGAGATCCGCCGATCGCAAACCGGGAATCTGATTCTGCCTCTGTCGATCATGCTGGGACCGCGCGAGTAAGAGCTTCCTTCTCCTTGGGTGTTTCTTTCCATTTCATTCTCTAAGGGAAGTTATTTTAGGATTAATGAGAATTATTTTACCTCAGATCTACGACTTCCTTGGATGTTTCAGAAGGCATCATTCGTGTATATCGATCACAGGTTATTGAGGTAGGTGGCATGGTGTTTAATTTCAAACTGATGTGCGTTTTTTGTACTGTTGAGATATGTGCCCATGAATGGGGGTTAATATGGTTTATTCTGTGTTTAATTGAATACCTATAATTGTTAAGGTAATTTAAATTTTATAATAAACTATTTTTTCTGATCGCTGCATAGATCCAGGACCACCTCAGGGGTGCGTTCCTCTGTTTAGCCATTTGGCCAGCATACCTGAGGGTATGCCTTTATATTAATGATTATATAATTTCTTTGATATGAATTGTTTGTATATTGCTTGTTTATATGTTGGGAATTTCCCGGTTGCTTTCTTATCTTGAGGGCAGTGCTTTACATAGCCTAAGGGTAGTGTTACCTTTAGCCTGACGGTAGTGGTTATTTTAGCACGAGGGAAACTTCTTCCATGCCTATGGGAAATAGAATATGTGCCTGTGGGAGACACTTTGTATACCTAAGGGAAATATCTGTTATTCCTGTGGGAAATTACCTGCGGGTTGCGTTTCTGTTTACCTGAGGGTAAGGGTTTTCAAGTCTGAGGACACTGACTATTCACAAAGAAATTCACTATAGTGGTTTCCCTATAATTAACGATTAAATGAATAATAAAATGGAAATATAACTGGTAAAGTTATTTACTTTGGAGTAGTGCTTAGTTTATTGAATTTTACTACTACACACTGTTGTTACATATTTTCACATAGTTGGGCATGGGCCTTTGGTGTGTGCCTACTGGGATTTATTTCTCACACCCTATTTGGGTCATTTCTTTGGCCCAAACAGATTATATTTCTGCAGGTGTGGATAAGGGAATGAGTCCATATACGTGGACTTGATTGATGTTAAGGAGTAGGGAAGCATGGGACCGGGCTTAGGCTCACGATGCTAACGACTGTTTGGTTTTGTTTTGTTGTACTCTGTATTGTACTATACTGTATTGTTGTGTAACATGTTCTGGCTATTTTCCTAGAACATGAGACATGTTGCATCATTATCTATATAACTGTTGGTTATATTTTACTGGAGTTGTTTATTTTCCATGTGTATGGTTTGTTGCTTCCACTGTTCTTGAATGTTTTTATTATTCCGTTGTGCTACACTTTGATAAATGAGGTCATAGTTTCCCCACTATCACACATGGGCCCTTGCTGTTATTCAGTAGCCTCTGGCGATTGGGGAAATGTACTTTAGGTCATGTGACGAACCTGGTTCAGGGCACCCGATGAGTGGAACTCGGATCCAGGACGTTACAAAGTGGTATCAGAGGGGTTCATTTCTTTGACTTACTAAGTGGAGCCTTAGTCAGGGATAGGACAAGAATGGTAGTTGGTAATAAGCAGTGCCCAAGCGTAGCTAACCCGTGTACAGGGAAAAGCCAATTTACCACATGTTGCAATTTTTATAATTATGTGATTTTACAATTGAATTGATTTTCACTGAAGGGTGACACACTTGTATTGTGATGTTTATATTTTATTCATGGTTCTATCTAGTTTCAGACTGATGAGATGATGGTATACCATCTCATGAATAATTTAGGAACATTATATAAATCACATTCCATGAATAGTTTCCATGCCATGTAGGTGAATTAGAAATTGCATTTTGTTGTGATACATGTTGTGCTGGTAAAAGAATGTTGTTGTGATAGATTCATGGATTGATACTTGCTATTTGATAGGGTATTATTTTGTGAGCCTGTTTATAGAATGGACACAAAACTTTGGTTTTGGGGAGTATGGTCCCTCATTAACTAAAACATGGTGGATCATTGACTGTTTATCCAGTTATAACACATATAAGATTCCAAACATTGATTCGCGGGGAGCATGGGCCCTCATGAATTGGAATTTGGCACTTAGTTGTTTTTTTTCAGTATTTTCTGGGTTATGGAAATGTTTTTGAGGCATACTGTCTGGAAACCCAGTATACACCCCTTGGAGTACCTTAAACACGTCTGGTATATTCATCTGTTAGGGAAGAAAAGAAAAAAAATTAGTACACACCACGTACCCTAAGTACATGTCGTGTAGTCATCTTCCTTGTCATAGACCGTGTGGGTGGGAAAATGATGAATGGAAATTCTTGTAGCGAACACATCGTGTTCCGGATGTACATGCCGTGTAGTGTTGACCCGGAGTCCGCCGGTGTAACTAACATGCACGAACAGAGGGGACCTTACGACATACATGTCGTGTCCACTGTGGAACATGGCGTGTAGTCTGACCTGGGATCCAGCCGTGTAACTAACAACAAATGTCGGTGTAATCCTTTCATGTACATGCCGTTTGTATATTGAACACGCCGTGTTGTTGGAGCCATGTATCTGGCCGTTTAATGATCAACATGGTTCAACAAAGCTCATCTAGTACATGTTGTGTACCTCTGGGACACACCGTGTAGTCTTGAAAAGTGAAAAACCGTGTGGACCTGACCGTGTGGCTGGGAAACGGGGTAGTGTACACACCGTGTGCGGGTGTAACACGCCGTGTAGTTCAATCCGAGTAGTCGGCCATGTCACAAATGACACGGGCAGTTGGGCAATTACATCATACACGTTGTGTAGATTATATACACATCGTATAGTTTTGTTCAATGGCAGCCATGTGGCTTGGCCGTGTAAAAAGACCCGAGAAGGGTAGAGAAGTCAGGTACATGTCGTGTAGTCAGTAAACACTCCGTGTAGTGTTGTTTTGCAAATCATGAATGACTTATTCCTCATGTTCCCCTTCTGGTTCTTTCATTTTCATACTGTGATAATCTTGATCTAAGGTGTGCGTCTGACCTTGTAGTGTCATGCCGCTGAGACGTTCACGCGTTGTTCTCCAGGAGAGCGGTAACAAGTATACTTTAGAAATAGTGGACCATGGGTTACCAGTGGATCTTCTAGCTGAGCCAGATGCGGCTCCAACCATTATACTGGGCATAGTCATAGAGGCACAGTTCCATGAAGGCTTTATACGGTTCATGCAGACCTTTCAGGGAACACCGCCAGTTTCCACTTCTATGGACAAGCTGACTCGTATATTCCAGTAGAAACATCCGCCTATGTTTTCTTGGTATGGTGGACCACATGCTGTAGAGTCTTGGATGGGGTCTATGAATACTTTTTTCGAGAATCTTGAGACGCATCTAGGGCGGAGGGTCATGCTCGTGACTTATATGTTGTGTGATTCCTCCAAGAGGTGGTGGGATGTTACCACCCAGTCAGAGCATCAAAGAGACCTGGCGTGGGATGATTTTCAGATAGCCTTCTATGAATTATTCTTCCCAAATACGATGAGGGCAGATCGAATTTGAGAGTTCATGAATCTGCATAGGGTGCTATGTCGGTGATGAACTATTTTGCACATTTCACCGATCTTTAGCATTTTGCACCTATTCTGGTGGGCGATGAGACGCTGAGAGCTAGGACATTTTAGGATGGTCTTTGATATGACATCTGATCACTGGTGACTATTTTCAGGTTTCCTTCAATACATACTATTATGAACTAGGCACTGATTACCGAGAGGAACCTGAAGGGAAGATATTGGCATGGGCTAGGGAGGTTCATCACCAGTTTCTGGTACTATTTCTACTGGTAAAAGGAATAGGCAGATAGATTTTTCTCAAGGTGGCAGTACTAACCAGAAGAATGGTTCATGTGGCCATGTCATATGATACTAGTGTGATAAGGAGGGGCACAAGATACCTCAGTGTCTACGAGACCCATTAGAGTGTCGAGCTTGCGGCATAATGGGTCATCTACAACGCTTTTACAGGGTATTTCCACCAGGGTCTAGTGAGAGGGGTTTTGTGCAGACTCCGCGTGTGGGAGAAGGACCAACAGCTTCTTACCAATTGGGAAACTGGAATATGTCAGGGTGTGCAGGTAGAGATGGTGGTCGTGGTCGTGGTAGCCAGACACCAGGATCTCAGAGGCAGCAAGTCGGGATAGCTCAGGGTAGCTAGGTTGTGTCACAGGGTCGCAGCATTGGGCTCGCATATGTAGTGTAATAGACACAGCAAAAGTAGGATCCCAGACCTTCTATAGTCTGAGGAACTATTCTAGTATCTTCTGTCTTATCTTCAGTAATTTTTGATACAGGTTCTACACATAGTTTCATAAATGTGCCCGATGTGGAGAGACTTGGGATCTGTGTTTCTTCTTCCTCTGATATTATGACATTAGACACTCCTTAGGTAACTAGAACGGCTATTGTTCGTCAGTTCAAGGAGTGACACCTTGAGTTTGGGGGGTGTCACTTCCTTTTAGACATCAATGTCTTAGAGATGAAGAGCTATGATTTCATTCTCAGGATCGACTGGTTTGTTCCCTTTCAAGATTTTGTGGATTTCTATTGTCGTAGGGAGATTTTAATGGCACTAGAGGTCAAAGAGATTCTATACAAGGGTGAGTGGGATGTTCAAGTGAGTCGAGCTAGACCAGAGCATCATGGGTGAGGTGGTATCATAACCCAAATCATGAGATTATATTTGGATGACCAGGGGAATTGTAAGAAGGATTTCCCTATAGTGGTTGATAATTTTAGGGTTGTTTTCTAGGACGACTTTTCAGGTCTTCCTCTGGAGCGTGAGGTGGATTTTTCGATTGAGCTTGTGCTAGGAGCATCTCCGGTGTCCATTCCTCCTTATAGGATGGCTACTCTAGAGTTGCAGGAGCTCAATAGACAGTTAGAGGAGTTGCAGTCAAATGGTTTTATCCGACCCAATACTTCTCCATGGGGTTCTACTATCCTTTTTATGAAGAATGAGGATAGTACTCTCAGACTCTGTGTGGATTATCGGATGCTGAACCAGTTGACTGTTAAGAACTGATATCCCTTGCCATGGATTGATGATTTTTTTGATCAACATCTTTGAGAATGATTGTTTTCAAATATTGACATGAGATCATGATATCATCAGATGTGCGTTAGACTATCTGATATACCTCTCACAGCTTTCATGAGATGTTATGGTCTATACGAGTATATGGTTATGTCGTTCGGACTCACGACTGCACCAGCAGTTTTATGGCTCTGATTAATCATGTGTTCCATTCTTATCTAGAATCTTTTGTGGTAGTATTCATGGATGATATTTTGTTGTACTCTCACACTCAACACGACCATGCCACCAATATTGAGATCATATTTAGTACACTAAGAGAGCATCAACTATATGCTACGCTCTCAAAGTTCCACTTTTAGATGAACCAGATACACTTCCTAGGTCATATCATCTCAGAGGCAGGAGTTGCAGTAGACCTAGAGAAGTAGAGAGTAGTAGTTTCTTGGGAGCAACCTATGAACGTGTTTGAAATACAGAGTTTCTTGAGGATGACTAGTTACTACAAACACTTCATACAGGACTTCTCCTGCTTAACAGTGCCATTGACAGGTTTGACAAAGAAGGGTGTGAAATTCATTTAGTCCGAAGCTTGCGATAAAACCTTCTACTAGCTGAAGGGGAAGTTGACATCAGCACTAATCCTGATAGACCCAGAGGAGGGGAAGAGCTATACAGTTTACTGTGATGCATCAGGTATTGGGCTAGGAGCTGTGTTGATGCAGGGTGATCGAGTATTTGTGTACGAGTCTCAGTAGTTGAGGCCACATGAGAGGAATTATCGGTCGCATGATTTCGAGTTGGCTACAGTTGTTCATGCATTGCACTGTTAGAGACATTATCTCTTGGGAGAACATTTTGTGGTGTTCACGGACCACAAATGTCTCAAGTACATCTTGACCAAGCGTGACATGAACCTACGACAGCGAAGGTGGGTTGAATACCTTCAGTACTTTGATTTTGATCTTGCCTATAAACCTGGTAAAGTTAATGTAGCAGATTATGCAGTGATCAGGAAGACTCAGATACATGTAGTGCAAGAGGCCAGTGCTGAATGGCAGCTTATGGGTTTGTTCTCTGAGATGAATTTGGTGGTGCACGACAGTCACGGGCAGACTTGTCTTTCATCTTTAGATATGACTTCTATCCTCCTTGATATAGTGAGGATGATACATCTATCTGATTTAGAAGTCCTTTCTATACAGGAGTTAGTTACTAGTGAGGACCCTTCCCCTAGTTGGACGATAGGCGAGGATGAAGTATTGCGTTTCCATGGACGATTTTGTGTTCTAGAAGATATACGTGAGGAGCTAATGTGGGAGTTTCATGCTTCATCATGGGAAGTTCATCCTGGGGTTAAAAAGATGTACCGAGAATTGAGACGTCAGTACTAGTGGCCAAGTATAAAGAGAGAAATAGCTGGTTTTGTTACAAGGTGTTCCACCTGTCAGCAGGTGAAGGCGGAGCATCAGAGGCCAGTCTGGTTTTTGCAGTGGTTACCCATTCAAGCATGGAAATGGGATGATGTCTCGATGGACTTCATGACTGGGTTCTAGAGGTCACCTTGAGGAAATGATGTCATGTGGTTTGTTGTGGACAGACTCACAAAGGTATCTAACTTTTTTCCGATCATGGAGAACTTCATAGTTGATGAGCTCGGGAAGTTGTATATTCGAGAGGTCATATATATTCATGGGGTCCCTCATTCTATCATTTCAGATAGGGATTCCCATTTTATGTCTCATTTCTGGAAGAGTTTTCAGAGGGCGTTGGGTACACAGGGGCTTCTGAGCATAGCATTCCACCCTTAGACTGATGGTCAGTCAGAGCCTACAATACAGGTGCTTGAGGACATGTTGTGTGCATGCATCTGAGACATTGGGGGCTCTTGAGAGAAGCATATACCCGTAGTCGAGTTTGCCTATAATAACATTTTTTAGGAAACTCTTGAGATGACACCTGACGAGGCTTTATATGGTAGGCCATTCCGATCACCTTTGTGCTAGTTAGAGGCAGGTGAGGAAGCTTTACTAGGACCACATCTCGTGCAGGTGACTTCTGAGCAGGTCCAGTTGATTAAAAAGCTGATGGCTACTACACAGTCTCGTCAGAAATCTTATGATGATCACCGAAAATGACCCTTGGAGTTCGTGGTTGGGGTTCAGGTTTTCTTGCGTGTTTCACCGAGGTTGGGAAATGGGCAGATTAAGAGATAGGATAAACTTTCACTAAGGTATGTGGGACCACTTGGGATTCTAGAGAGAGTCAAGTTAGTTCCCTATCGGTTTCAGTTATGACAGAGGTACCGGTCCACGCACGATTTCTTCCATGTATCTCAGTCGTGACACTATCATTCAGACCCGTCTCACGTCATTCAGTCTGATGAGGATGAGCACGAGGTAGATGCGTCCTTTGAAGAGCATTGGATTAATATCGTTGATAGGAGCACGATGGTTCTTTGATACCGGTCAGTTCCTCTCGTACGGGTGGTATGGAAGCATGGCTGAGTACATGAGGAAACCATTGAGTGGGAGACCAACGTACATTCTTAGTGGACATAGTTATCCATGGCTATATCTTCACCACCCATGTAAGGTAATTTTAGGGATGAGTTTCTTTAAGGGGGGAAGTTTGTAAGAACTCGGTTCTTAGATTTGAGGTACGAGTTTCTTCCTTTCACTTTTATTAAAGTGTTTTTGAGAAAATAAACATAGTAGGGGAAAATCATAAATTTTGGGACTACACACCATGTACTTTTCAAAACTCCGTGTACTTTGGCCATGGGGGATGAGTACACAGGGTGTGTAGCCATGTCAGCGACGAAGGGTGTAAAAACTGACTACACGTCATGTAGTGGGTATGTACACGCCTTGTAATCAGTCGGTAGGTAAAGATTAAGGTGGTGGAAGTAGCCGCTAGCTGGGCGACAGTACACGCCGTGTAGACAAGAATACACACTGTGTACTCATGTCGATGGATGAACAGTTTGGAGGTGCCGCCAAAGGAATAGTTTAATTAGAGAAGTACACGCCATGTAGCCAAAAGTACACTCTATGTATTTTGTTTTTTTTCACATAAAATGGGAAGTAACCTCCCTTGATCATAGTTAAGGGTTAGAACACTGGATGGAAGCTCTGGAGATGGCCGGAGATTTGGAGATCCACCGATCACAAACCTGGAATCAGATTCCGCCTCTTTCGATCTTGCTGGGACTGCGCCGGTGAGAGCTTTCTTATCCTTGTATGTTTCTTTCTAATTCATCATCTAATGGATTTTATTTGAGGTTGAACTAGATTTATTTTACATCAGATCTATGACATCCTTGGATGTTTCAGAAGGCATCGTTCGGATATATCGATCACGGGTGATCGAGGTAGGTGGCTTGGTGTTTAATTTCCAACTAATGTCTGTTTTTTGTACCATTGAGACATGCGCCCATGAATGGGGTGTCTTATGGTTGAGTCTGTGTGGAATTAAATACCTAGAATTTTTTAGGTAATTTAAATGTGATAATAAACTATTTTTTAGGATTGCTTCTTGGATCTAGGACCACCCCGGGGGTGTGTTCCACTGTTTAGCCATTTGAACAGGATACCTGAGGGTATGCCTTTATATTAATGATTATAAAATATCCATGAGAGGAATTGTTTGTATATTTCTTTTTTATATGTTGGGAATGTCCAGGTTACTTGCTTAGCCTAAGGGAAGTGCGATACTTAGCCCAAGGGCATTGTTACCTTTAGCCTGAGGGTTATGGTTATTTATACATGAGGGAAACTTCTTCAATGACTGTGGGAAATAGACTCTGTCCCTGTGGGCGACACATTATATGCCTGAGGGCATTATCTGTTATACCTGTGGGCAATTACTTGCACATTGCATTTCTGTTTACCTTAGGGGTAAGGTTTTGTGTGTCTGAGGACACTGATTGTTCACATAGAAATTCACTGTGGTGGTTTCCTTATAATGAACCATTAAATGAATAATAGAATGGAAATTTAATTGGAAAAGATAGTTACTTTTGAGTACTTCTTAGTTTATTGAATTTTACTACTGCACACTGTTGTTGCATATTTTCACACAGTTGGGAACGGGCCTTTGGTGGGTGCCTACATGGATTTATTTCTCACACCCAGTTTGGGTCATGTCTTCGGCCGAAAAATATTATATTTTTTCAGGTGTGGATAAGGGAAACAATCCCTATATAGGTACTTGATTATTGTTGAGGAGTAGGGAAGCATGGGACTAGTCTTAGGCTCGTGATGCTGCTGACTATTTTGTTTTTTTTGTTGTACTCTATTTTTTACTATACTAAATTTTTGTGTAACATGTTCTGTATGTTTTCCTATAACTTGAGACTGGTTGCATCATTATCTATATAGATATTGGTTATCTTTAATTGTAGTTGTTTATTTTCAAGGTGTATGGTTTATTTCTTCTGCTTTTGTTGAATGTTTTTATCATTCTTCTGCGCTACACTTTGACAAATGATTGTATAGTTTCCCTACTATCAGACCTGGGCCCTCACTGCTAGTAGGTAGCCTCTGGCGTTTCGGGAAAGGCGCTTGTGTTCATGTGACCAATCGGGTTTGGGGCACCCGTTGAGTGGCACCCAGATCCTGGACGTTACCGAATATACCCATATATAAAAATCATTAGTAATAGATTAATATGTGTATCTTGAGAATAAGTTTGGAATCACTATTTCTTGAAGATGTACTCATTAATGTAAAAACATAAGTAATTCATGATTTTTATTATTGAGGTTTAGATATTAAGATCAATTGCATCTATAAGATGATATATTATAGTAGATGATAATATGGAAGAATGAAGTATTGTGGATGTAAACACTACCAAATAATGAGATATAGATAATAATTTATATGTGTCTAGAAAAAGATTCATTGATAATTCATATATAGTTTGAGTAAATTAAAAAATATGTACATCAATCCATTTTTATCACATACTAAAAAAATGAATTATTGAATAAATTAAAGTGAAGTAATAAAATTTTCATAAGGGTTGTATAAATTTAGAAATGCTTTAATAAAGGATAAAATATTATATAAATGTTCACATAATATTAAAAAATAATCTTGCATTAAACAATATGAAATTTTTATTCTTTATACAAGAATTAATTACCCTACATTTTATGAGATCTTTTAGGTTTATTTTTTTATTAAATTATCTCATCAACTTTATATAAATAAATATTACATCATATATTGGAATGTTCCACTTAGTATAAATTTCTTTCCCAAAAAAACATCTAAATTAAAAAAATCTCTTTTAGTAACATATCTGTAAAATTTTAAAATTGAAATAATCATTGTCCAAATGCATCCTTAAAACCACATGAAGAAATTTTGAAAAATTGTGATGAGGATTAAAATATTATATATAGTTATATAATACAAAATAATGAATCCCATTTGTCTATGAATATGCTAAAAAATTATCTTTATCAAAATATCTATTGAGTTCAAAATAATCATTTTTTCACAAGAATTCAACTACCCTACTCAATGATTTCCCCAAAAAAATTATAATAAATGTTAAAGGAGAAAATATAACACAATATGTTTTCATTTAAATCATTAATATCTTATATAAATTTATAGATTTCACACTTAACAAGTAGTATAAATATCATATAAAATTCAAGAACATTATCCTACCCTGTGAAATCATAATATTTTTTTGAATACATATAGAAATAAAAGATAAACATTATAGGTGACATGTGAAATTATTATAATATCACTTGTACAGTCACTCTTAACAATGGAAAATCCAACCACATAAATTTCTATAATACCATTGGAGAAACCTAACAAGTTAACATCATCTGTTTACCTAATGTATTAGACATATATATCCAGCTCACCTTTCATCAGGATCTATATTTTGATTTACCATCATCAAGAGTTATATTCGGGTCACCTAAAATCATAAAACATTCCTAAGAACCATAAAAAAATAATAATACATAAAATTCTTCATTTCCAATATTATATTAATAATTTTTTTCATTCCTAAGAAAACAATTCAATAGAATGAAATATTCCTTCCAATTGAAACCCTTACTGAAGAAACCAAAAAAATGGGAAGGATGTTTTTTTATTTTAAGATAACAAGAAATATTTTAATAAATAAACCATAAAATAATGGTTTTGGTTTTGTTATGAAACCATTAATCCTTATACATTATAATTGTACATTACATTTTTTACTTTTCATTTATTTTTTTTATAAAAAGTACATAAAAAATCTTTTAAAAAAATTGTTGAAAATTAGAAGTGAAATTAAATTTCCTTTATAATTCATTTTATTCATATAAATATATCGATAACATTTTTTTATTATATGGACATTGAAGAAGAATAATTAGAAAATAAATATCTAAAACAGTTAAATATAGGTTTTGAATTAAATCATCCCTTACCTTAGTTTGAATTATCATGTATATTCTTTATCATATGGTATAATAAACATATGTTAATTATTTTTATCTTAAAAAACTATTTTCTCATATCTATTAATGATTTTTTTATTTATTAAAATTTTAGTTTATTTATTTAAAAAATTAGGTTCACATCAGTCGTTTTAATGATTTTTATCTCATATGTGGAGAGTAACATTTAAAATTTGAAATTGTTAGAAGAGGCCATATTATTATATCTTTTTAGAAAAAAAATAATTATATAATTTTCATTTTTATACATTAATTATATATTTAGAAAAATCTATAAATGATTGATTTGAAAAATTAATTATGTTACAATCATGGAGACTGCTGACCTTATATACAAATGAGTAATATTTTTTGTATTAAAAGATAATGATATAATCAGGTAAATGTCATTTTATAATTCAATAATGATTCTTATATCATAAATAATATATAATTTATTTTAAAAAAATTATTTATATTTTCCATAAGATGTGATTATGAAAAATGAATCACATCATTTCGTGGAGGTGGTAATCAACAAGTACACTTCAATGAAATTATCATTTTTAATGGATAGAAGAGTAAGAAATAAGTAGATAAAGTTTTGTTTAAAAAATATAAATATATAGTGTACATTATATATTTACATTTAATCCATGATTTTTACCATCCATGATAGGTGATGATAAAAAAATTAATGAGTTGGTGTGGTAGTAGTTCACTATATAAAAAAATAAAGATTTCTTTTACCATATGATGGAGGTGGGAAATAATATATTTTATGAAAATAATATACATACTTAAGATATATGTGTCTTTATTTAGTAATTTTGAATAATATTTTAATGATGTACAATAAGAAATAAAATATAGACACTCAGTTAAGAATTATATCTCTTCTTCATAAAAAATCTTTAGGTTAATACCTAATTCCGATGTTGGATTTTTTATGATCCAACAATGACACTAGGACATGGGGTGGAATCTAAAGATGGTATTTTGTTTTTCTAGAAGAAAATAATTTTCTTTTGTGGGGATATCAGAGGATATGGGTTTCCCTATATAATTTTTGGAGATTACAAACTTGGAATTTTTAAAAATCTTATAATATATTATTTACATATAAAATATATATGTAACAAAAATTGATTACATATAAATATAATGTTATATTCGGTTGAAATATGAAAAAAATCTAATTTAGAAAATAATTTATTTTATTTTATCTCTTCTCACAATTGTTTTAACCCTGATAAATATATTTTATCCTTATTTGTTGAGAAAATTTTTTACAATTTATAATATTAATTATGAAGAAATTTTATGCTTAAAACTTTACCTAATATTAGTTAGGATGATTCTAAATAGGGAATCCATTTTATCAAATATAATGCAAGAAATTACCAAAATTTATTTTTAAATTGAACCTAAAAAATGGGATGATAAATAGTTTCAATGAAAAATATTTTTTTAAGTATAAAAATATTTTCAAACTAAATTTATGTATAAAATTCATAAAACTACCATAAATGTATTACTAATAATATAATTTAACTAATAATACGTTGAAATAGTTTTTTAAATATATTATTAAATATTTATAGTAAAACACAGTTCTTAATAAAAATCATCATTTTCACTATTTATTAAAAAAATGTTTAGAAAATTATAAAAAATTTATCCAATTATAATTTGGAAATTATAAATTAATTATGAAGTTTATTTTCAATAATTTAAATTATAGAATTTTAAAATAATTCTTTTATATAAAATCATATAATTCATGAAAACCCAATTGGGATATAAATAAAAAAATTTTTTGCTTAAAATTTACTTAATGTTATTTTAAAAATTATAAATATAAAAAATATGACTAATTATATTTAATTGGACATGAAAATTATTTATAATAAATTTAAATGTGTTTTTAGGTTCATCTCCCTTTTAGAAATTTAGTCCTTGAAATTTTATTGATTAGTTAAACAAGTGGGTATATTTTTTATCCTAATATTTTTGATTCCTAGGTTTCTTCTTCAATCATAAAAAATTTCCGTTAAAACATCACCCAGTAAATCAATATATTATGAAATTATTTATCTTTATATTCTATAATCTATAATTTTTGTTTCATATAATATGTGTTATCTTCCTACTGAATTACTTAAGATTTCAAAACATAAGATACATCCATAACAAATATTCCAAAAAACAAAACATGAATTAAATCAAGTACATGTGATTAACTCATTGGTAAGACCACTATTTAGGAAACGACAATAGAATTTTCTAGTATTTATAATGGTCTAATTAATCATGAACATAAATTTTCTTTTTTTCAAAAATAAAAATTACTTTTTTATAGAGTTGATTTAAGGATACATAATCTATTACCTTGAATGAATGATCTTTCCTCTTGTTATATTTTTATATTTTCTTCCTTCAATGAGCTATACTCATATACTAATAAATAATATTAACCCATAAAACCACTTGGTCTACTAATTATGTGTCCAACAACATTCTTTAAACAACATCATCCAAACAACCTGTAGTCTGACACTGCATTCAACATAATGAGAAAAAAATATACAATTTGTAAACATGAATTCCAATTTTTAAACATGAATTCCAGTTTTTTATAATAAAAATAAATAAAAGTAATATTTTGATCCAAAATTCACCAATAATCCAATGAAAATGATCGAATCATATTCTATAATGTCTAAATTGTTCATTCTAACAGTCCATCAAATTTATATTGAATTGTTGAATTGAAATTTAATTCAATACCTAATAAATTATGAATTATTATAAAAAAATAATAGGTAAACCAACGATAATGGTCAGATACAATATATATAGGGACTCCATGTCATATTATTATATGCACAACATAATTTTTAGAAGGTTTATTAAAATATATGTCATCTCAACTGAGAAATAAATCTATATATTTAGTTAATAGGGCAATAATAACCCATATCAAATTATTATCTTACGATGTCTTTTGTAATCAAACCACTAAATTAGTGGCCATATTCTCCCATTTCCATTTCGGCATTGTAAAATGTTTAAGAATACCTTTAGTAATTTTTTTCATCTTCAACCTACTACGAATTTAAAAATATCATACTAAAATAAGAAATATCTTTCTTCTTTACATCTATCAAAAAATATCCCTGAATGTATTTATACAATTTTGTGCTACTTAGATGACAAAAAAATCGAGAACTATCATACACACTAAATTTTCCATTCCATAAATAGGGGTCATATAAAACACAAAACATTTTTTGAAAATGAAGACCCATCAACGTCAAAGCTAAAAACATCTAACTTACCTTTCATAATCGATTATACCTTTTCCTCAAAAACTAACAACTTTTTGAAATTTCTTAATCCTTTCAGAAAATGAAGATAACATTGAATCATTAAAATAAACACATGAATTTTTTTTATAAAATCATTAACTATAGATCATATTCCAGACACAACATTGTTTATGTAGCATTATCTTTTTAACTTAATCAATTTGCTTCTCAATTTTATTTTCCTGGATGGTAATGAATTTTATGCTCTAATCCTTTATTAATTCTATCTGTCTCCTCTATTATATATTATAATATATCCAAGTGAATATATATTTAAAAATATTATAATCATAATATATTTCACCATTTCCTCTATATAAATTATGACTCTATGATTTTAAATTATACATTATAGCTTCTAGTTTCTAGTCATGTGTACAATATTTTCTTCCATAAGGTTTTAATTGATCTGAAGAATTTCCCTTACCTATTCGTTCAGTACTAAAACAAAACCAAACCCTTAAATTATGAATCCTTGTATAAAAAAAGTAACTACTTCTAGATGGCTAGGATAAAGAATTATTACTCACTAATATTCATTTAAATTTATGGTAATATTAATCACAATTATTTTTTCAGATAAGACTATGTTTTTATGTTGTTATGTTAGTTAGTGGGATAGGAAAATAAGAATAGATATTTACTTGAAACCATAAATGTATTTATAATGTAACATCCTAGGTAAATAAATAATAAAAAAATTTTGTATTTATTAATATTTACGAATTAAATATTAATTTTACTTTAAAGGTGTTACTATGTTCGATAGCGTACTTGATACGCAGCAAACCGTTTCTTTGAAATCTTACGTTGTACACTAGTAATATAATAATATTATTTTAAATGGTAGTTAACACATAGCCATTATATTGGTGGGAATGAATATAAAGAACTAAAATATGATTATTGATCATTGTTAAATGCTTTTACATTTATCCAATAAAGGATAAAGGCTAAAAATATGAAAAGATTTCAATTTTAGGCATATATACTCTAATTTTCACTAATGGTCCACTAATCGCCTTTGGATGGAGAACCCTCATTAAATATAGTTTTGGTCACTCTTATACATTTTTTTGGACCAAATAAAATTCTTCTTTATAATCGGGACATCAAAATTTACTTTGTGTAAATTTTCGGTATTTTTCCGATAAAGTTCATTTTTTTAATGAATAGTGAAAATGATGTATTTTAATTCAAAACCACTTTTTTAATATAATTTATTTAAATGATTATATTATATTTTGAATTGGTTTTAAAGTGAAAATATAGTATATTTTTACCATTTAATCCAATAGTAATCATTGGAATTAATTTCACTTTGGAATTGGACTTAAACTAGTGTCAATCTTTTGATATATATTGTTTCATAAAAACACGCTATTTGTTCTAACAGCGGGAATTAATTATTAAATTAATTAATGTAACTTATATGTTTTGAATTTTTTAAAATAGACTTCATTTTTGAATTCTGAATATCAAATATAGCTTAGGGTGACGTTTTTGTATTTTTCTAAAAAACTTCAATTTTTTGATGAATAGTGAACAACTAAGTGGTACTTAAAAAAATGATTTTCATTTTAAATGATATTTTACCACCCCTGGGATTTGAATATAAAAAATCTGACATACATGGTTGTCATTAATAAGTAAAATGTGGTTCAATGGGATTAAAATAATTTTATTTGAATAGAAACTTTTAAGTTTTTAATCGTGATTAGAGGTAATTAGTGTAATTTAAGGTAAAAATAATGTTTTAATAATATGAAATGACATTGACACATGTACTACCCTTATTGGATGTGTCAGTTTCGACCAAGACAATCCATGGGTAAACTTGGGGACCCCATGAAGCCACTTTGGAAGAAAAATGACATTAATAACTTTTTATTTAATGTTAAAATAAAAATGTCACAAACATGTGTTGTTTTACTAGAACAATTTTTAAATGGTGTTATAAAAGCCATAATTATGACTATAAATATTAATTAGAAATATAAAAATATTTCATACATCATTATATTTTTCTTATAATTTTTAGACATTCAATAAATTTAATTATTTAGGACACCATTATGATGCATCGATTACCTCATTATTTAACAATTTAAATAAAATGAAAAGATAATGTAAAATCAAAGACCTACACTTTTAAAAAACCTATTGGATTGGTGTATTTGGAACTCTTATCACCTAATCCTCAAAATACATAATTTTTGGACCTTTTAAATCCAAAAATCATTTTATAATAAAGTAACCTTTTATAACATTTCAAGAGTGCCCCTCCTCTCCTCTTATAAAAGCCCCCCACCTCTACCACCTTACCCACACCTCTCAAGCCTTTGGCTCAGAAAAATCATGCCCATTTTGTCTCTCCACATCCCTCTTTTACTCTTATAATCATCACTTTGGAAAGAAGTATTTCCAATGAAGCCTTTGAGCTCAAATCCAAAAGAGTTTCCCGTTTTAAAGTTAGTGTCTTCTCTTGTGTTCTTATGTATTATTTTGCATCTCCAACCCCCTAAAATCTTTTTATTACTTTATTTTATAACAAACCCATTATCTTAAATATACTAGTATTTTTTATGAGATGTATTAGAGCTACACTTACACACACCTTCATGTAATTGTTAAAGAGCATACGGTTTCCGTGGATGGCGAATTTCTGCCTCACGAAACGATGATTGTTCAATATTCTTCTAACACCTTCAAAGATGGACATTAATATGACACTATATTTATATATGATATATAATATGTTTATGTAATCCTTAATATCTTGTATTTTTCATTTATGGCATACATTTATGGCTTCCATTATGGGTATACGCGATATCTTCATTTTAGAAAGTGCGGACTACCAACCCCTCAAAGTGATTTGATTCGTTCATGCCATATGTGGGATGTATAAAGGATGTAGTTAAGGATGTTATATATGAAATTATTTTGGAATTATAATATACCTTTATGTAATTATGATTCCATTCCATAAAATACAAAATAGAATTGAAAGTAGCGTTCATGTGTACGTACAGCTTAACGTCTCAATTACGGTGCATTTCATTTCTTACCTCTAAATGTTATGTAATATTGTAAATGCATGTATATACTGGATATATATGATATATATGATATCTACAAAATGAATATAACTCTGGATATAATGGATACATGAACAACTTTTAATTTTAAAGCCTTTATTTTTTACTCAAGTACCAATGATCGTTAAAACGAGTGTTATTATCTTAAATAATTACATAGTGCTAATGACATGGTAATAAGTGATATACAATGAATAATGTACTTGAAAAAGGTTTTTATCAAGAAGAAATTAACTCAAGTTTATTATTCATGAGATTAAAGAGAAATCAAGTCACGTGAGACACGAGGTAAGGGACTTCGTCTCAATCTCCATTCATTGAGGCATATTTTGTTTTATACACAACATTCATCAATACGTTGTATAAAACCCATTGACTATTACGCTTATTAAAAAGGAATATTTTTTTATACGAATAATTTTACTAAACGACAAAAGGAATATTTTTTTGTTGCACGTATGCGGCGACAAAGACTTCTCCTCCGCGGTGACCATTATTTGAGTTTCGAATTCCTCTACAAGCCATAACCTAACTTTTTTTTTAAAAAATGTAAAATAAATACCATGTATTACTTTTCTTTTATTTTGGTATTGAAAATGGTTTTCATAATGTTTTTATTATATCAATGTGTTGTATTTATATCTTGTGATTGAAATGTGGAAATGTTATGTTTCCTTTATGCATGTTTTACATGATACGATTATGTTATGGTTCTTGGGCATTGTTATGAAGACAAGTGGTTCTGTGATAAACTAAGGGCTGGTGAGCCCGATATAGCTCTCCAATGCATTGGGTAACACGAATGAGTTAAACCTTAAGGTTTCTCCGAAGAGATTTAGGGAATATACTGTCATGGGTATTCAAAACGTAACCATGAGGGTTACTCCATACGTAAGAATGTTATGAATGCCTCAAGTTACCTTTATGTCTTATGATTTCTATGATTTATTCATGATTGGATGAGGTATGTTAAAATGCTTATGTTTTATGAGTAAAGTATAATTTCATACATGGAATAATGTTTTAATTTCGTACTTTTATTTCCTTTACTGAGATTTTTATGCTAATCCAATGTTTTTGAAATGTTTTTTCACAGGACATGATGTGGAATGGGGTCAACGATGGGATCAAGGAAATGTCATGTTATCTAAAGCATGGAACTAGACATGTTTATTTTTAAGAGTTTTTATTTTATAGAAACTTATTAGAGGTATATACTTTGTAAGATTTTGAGATGTAATAGTTATGTCCTAATTCTCTAAAACTCTAAACCTAAAAAGACCCCCAATGCGAATTATTCATTTAATTCAATATTAAGTAATGTTAAAGGTCGGGGCCTTATAGTTGGTATCAGAGATCATTTTAGATAACTTTATGAGTTATAATTCTATTAAATGATTATCAAAATTTTTTTTATTGTCAAATTGAAAAGATATAGCATTTGAAGATTACCATGTTGCTTAATCTAAGAAATGTATGTTCAGAATGGTTTTCCATAGAGGAAACATGGAAGCAGTGCTAAGAAGGAATACAGAAGAAAATGACCATCTGAATCAGCATCTTGAGATGGTCAGAATTAGAACTGAATAGTTTGTTGTAGTGATGGCGCAATTGACTCAAGAGATAAATGGTGGTGGTATCCATGCACGAGATCAGCCAGATCAACCGCAGAGGAACATGTTAGTGGTAGAACATTTCATGAGGCAACATCCCTCATCATTCAGAGGATCATCTGACCCTGTGCTAGATGAAGGGTGGATTAAATCACTAGAGAATATTTTCAATGTCATGAGGTGTTCAGACAATCAAAAGGTTCATCTGACTACTTACCATTTGGTGGGTGAAGAAGATCAGTGGTGGGCGATGGTTAAAAATATCAGGGATGCTGAGGAGATTGATGCTCTCGATTAGGATGAATTCAAAGGTATGTTTCTTGAGAAGTATTTTACTAAGGCTACTCGACTTAGGATGGAAAAAAAATTCCTGGAATTGAGGCAAGAGGAAGACTCAGTGGCTGCCTATGAAGAAAGGTTCACTCGATTGGGAAGGTATACTCAAAATATTATCCGAGACGTTGATATTAAAATCAATTGTTTTTACTTAGGATTAAAGCCAAAATATCGAAGGGCTTTAGCTTATCGTGAGTTCAAAAGTTATGAACATCTTGTTCGATGTGCTAAGATGGTGGAAATGGAGGTTGTTGATGATCAAGTGTTCTATAAAAACCAACAGAAGAAGAGACCGAGGTGGTTGGAGAAAGGAAATAATTCTTCAAAAAGGTCTAATGGTAAGAAAACTAAGTTTCCAGTTTGTGATAAATGTGGTAAAAGGCATGCTGGGGAATGTCATCTAAATTATGGAAAGTACTACTTATGTGGTAAGATGGGACATATTGCTCGTGATTGCACTGAAAAAGATCAAGGTGATGGTAAGTCCAAATTTGATTAACAGTTAGTGAAATGTTGTAAGTGCAATGAGATGGGTCACTATGCAAACGAGTGTCCGACAAAGAGCTTGAGTGATGGGAAGAATTTATACTACAAGCAGATAGGGGTGGTGAAATCCTTTGCAATTACTTCTGCAGATGTCGGGCCATCAATTGAAGTTGTATCGGGTACTTTTTTTTGTTTTTTCAGATTATGCCACTGTGTTGTTTGATTCAGGGTCTACACATTCTTTCATCTCTAAAAACATTTCTAGTAAAATGGAAGTACCATATCAAGAAATGTCTCCTGAACTTGTGGTAAAAACACCTGGGGAAAATGTTGAGGCAAAAAGAATTTACAATAATATTCCTATCCTTATCCGTGGAAAGAACCTACTTCAAACGTTATTGTTTTACCTTGTGTAGAGTTTGATGTTATCCTGGGTATGGATTGGCTCTCTATTTACCAAGCTAAGATTGACTGTAGAGATAAAGAAGTTTCTTTTCAGAAAGAATTTCAGTTTGTGTACAAGAATGAACCCTTACTGTTGATAACATATCAATAGGCTGAGAAACATGTAAAAGATGGAAATGAATATTACCTTTCACATATCGCTGAAAACAAGGGAACTATTCAGATTAATGATGTACCAGTGGTAAATGAGTATCTTGATGTTTTCCCTAATGATTTTCCTAGAATAATACCATATTGTGAAGTTGAATTTACTATTGACTTAGTTTCTGATGCTAAGCCAATTTCAAAACCACTTTATCGATGGCTAAAACTGAACTTTTAGAGTTGAAGGAGAAATTGCATGATTTATTAGAGAATGGTTTCATTAGAACTAGCTCATCACCATGGGGTGATCTTGTTTTATTTGTTAAAAAGAAATATGGTTCAATGAGACTTTGCATTTATTATAGAGCCTTGAATAACATCACTGTTAAGAAAAAATATCCTTTTCCTCATATTGATGATTTGTTTGATCAGCTCCAGGGAGTTCAGTTTTTTTCAAAGATAGACCTGAGATCGGGGTACCATTAGTTGAAGGTAAAGGAAGTAGATATTCCGAAGACCACGTTTCGTACAAGATATGGCCATTATGAATTTGTAGTAATGCCTTTTGGGATAACCAATGCACCTGATGTATTCATGGACCTTATGAATATAATTTTCCATGAGTTCTTGGATAATTTTATGGTTGTTTTCATTGATGATATTTTGGTGTTTTCTAAAAGTAAATAGGATCATGAAAGACATTTAAGGGTTTGTCAAGACCCTTCCTTGGGGCCTGTGCCGTGAATACCCCAAGCCCGCCTTCTATAGGCCAGGGGCTGGGGACTAGCACAAAGGCGTAAATCCCGGTAAAAAGCGAAGGCATTGCCTTTGTAAAGTAAACAAGAACCACAGAGTAATCAAGTGGAAAAAAGTAAACACTAAGTAAAAGCTGGTACAACAGTAAGTGTGGAAATGTAAAGGGGGGCCGGAAATACAAGCCCAACTATAAAGAACAAATAAAAGGGTAAAAACAGCAATTGAATGGTAAAGCCACAGCGTCGAGCCGTCCTCTGGGAGTCCCACTTGAAGGGTGAGTACAGATATCCTCCATAGCTCCTCGGTCCAGCCGTCCGCTCCGAGTACACCCTGCCCAGTGGTCCACCTCAAGGTATCGTCCTGCTCCGCAAGCCTCCACCGCGATCACTGATGTCCGTCGTCTGCAACCAACACAACGTAGTGGGGGCATAGCCCGTGCAGGGGTGAGTATAAGCTACTCAGTAGGGACCTCGAGACCCCCGAAGGTCTCCTAGAATCCACAAAGGATAATCCACAAACTAAAGATACAATCACGAAGCAACATCCGACAAGGCATAGGTATATGTCCATACATATACCTAAGTCATCAATTCTCGCTCGGCTCCAACATCCGAGCTCAAGTACAACCCAGTCCACACAAGAAATCAAAACGTAAATCCACACAGGATAGCACAACACAATCCACAAAGGAATGAAAAACGTAAATCCACACAGGATAGCACAACACAATCCACAAGGAAAGAAAATAGGGTTTCAGCTCACACATGTATACTTCTTCGTAAAGTAAGAGATATGATCAGATGTAATCCCTGATTCATCTTCTAGGACCAACGTAGGATACAAGCATTGTAGTCATCGTCGTCGAACCCACAGAGGATTCCGGAACAATTGTCTTCATCGTCGAACCCACATAGGATTCCAGTATGATAGTCTTCATCGTCGAACCCACATAGGATTCCAGTACGAGAGTCTTCATCATCGAACCCACATAGGATTCCAGTACGACAGTCTTCATCGTCAAACCCACATAGGATTCCAGTACGACAGTCTTCATCATCGAACCCATTTAGGATTCCAGTACGACAGTCTTCATCGTCAAACCCACAAAGGATTCGAGTACGATAGTCTTCATAGTCGAACCCACATAGGATTCCAGTATGACAGTCTTCATCGTCTAACCCACATATTATTCCAGTATGACAGTCTTCATCGTCGAACCCACATAGGATTCTAGTATGAAAGTCTTCATCGTCAAACCCACATAGGATTCTAGTACGACAGTCTTCATCGTCGATACCACATAGGATTCAAGTACAACAGTCTTCATCGTCGAACCCACATAGGATTCCAGTACGAGAGACTTCATCGTCGAACCCACATAGGATTCCAGTATGATAGTCTTCATCGTTGAACCCCATAGAATTCCAATTCGATAGTCTTCATCACAGTAGCAGTTGCAGCCAGCTCTAGGGTTCCCTGCACACAGCAAGCTCGTTCTAGAGGGTTCGCTCCACGAGCCGAGAGGCTGATACATCCACTGACACAAAGTCCAGATTTGATGTATCCAAAAGTTCGGTATCGTCAACAGGAACTCAACTTCGCAGACGGCCCGTCAATCGGACGCCCGGTTCGAGAGTTATTGGATTTTTCATCCCAGGGGCCCGATTGGTTTTTAAGAAAAAACAAACCCGACCATACTCCACCATCATCAAAACCTTGGGCAGAGTATGCCAAAAGATCTGTCTCCCTTAGAGGAATCAACCAAAGTCGACAGCATGTCAATCGGATGTCCGGAGCTCAAGATATGAGTGTTTCTACTCTGAAGGCCCGGTTGGTTTCGTGTACGAACCAACCCGGCCGAACCCAAACTTTTCCGAAACCTTGAGTACAATATACCGAAATGACCGTCTCGATCCAAGGATCACATCACCGCTGACGGAGGTTCTTTCGGAGGCTCGTATCTCAAGTTATGAGCAAATGACCGAAAAGGTCCGGAAACAGGGGGTCTGGGCCCGGACCGACCCGGCCCAACCCCCTGGGTCGGCCCGAACTGGGTAGACCCGACCCGGGTCCGGGTCCGACCCGGTTTGGCGCGACCCTGTTTGACCCGGTTGGGCGCAACCCGGTCCGGCCCGGGCGGCCTGGCCCGGCCTGGGCGCGACTCGGCCGGCGGGTCGGCTCGGCCCGGCTCGGCTCGGCCGAGCGGGCGGAGTCCGGGGCGGCGGCGTGCTGCCCCCGCGTGTCAACACCCCCCCCACCTCGTGGGCCGCCCTTGGACAGTGGACGCGGCATTTCCGCGTCCCGTGTGTGCTGGACCCGCACGGTCGCGGGTCCGCTGGCCGCCACCGTCGCGGCTTCAGCCGTGGTGGCCCTGTCTGGCGGCACGCCGGGGCGCCTCCGCCTCCAGCCGCTGGCGCCGCCGGTGGGTTATGCGGGCCACCGGAGTTGCTCTGGTGGTCCGATTTCGTTTCCGTCTGCGCCGTAGATCCTCCCGGGTCCCTTACATCACTGTGGAAACAACAGATCACCTCTGCGGCATGTTTTGTTTCCGCCTGCCAATCTGCACATTAACAAAGTACTGCGGAGGGTTGTCAGGCCGTGTTTGTTTGGCACGCACCCTCCGTGTTAGGTGATAACAATTGGGAAGAATAAATTATCATATGAAAACGTAACAAGATACAATTTAATAAATTAAAATTGCACATGATCCAGGTTCTTTTGTTTAGGGAGAACATCCACGGAAGTATAAATTATCTCACAAACAAACCCTTACCTCGCCGTAGTCGTCGAGCGTGCTTTCTTCGCGGAATTGATCGTCGTGGAAGGAAGCGATCGTCGCGTTGCGGAAGGGCGTCACGTCGTCGCGGAATACGGTGTCACGTCGACGAACTCTAAGGTTCAAGAACATATAGATTTAATAATATTAATTAAATCCATGATGTTGTTGTAACCCACAAAGAGATTTAAAAGTCAAAACCCGAAATATCCTACCTCAAGCAGTTGGTGACCGGAGATAATTGCCGGGAAGAACGTCTCAGAAGAAGCGTCGTCAATCTCCGAGGGTGACGGCGTTCTTCGCGAAGGAGGATGACGGAACAAAATTTCTGCCAAAAACCTCTCAACGAGCAATCCTCAAGAACACGTGCGTTGGTCTTATTTTATTATTACACCAACGGATTGTAAAAATGTTATGAAATGATTAAATTAATTCATAGAATTAATTTAACGAAGTTAATCGTCCAATTAATTGGTGCGTTAAGAATTTAAGAAAACGTGTCAGTTGACTTTCATAATGACGGGTTTTCGCGGGGGCGTTACTTAGAGGAAAAGAAACGGTGGGGCTCGTTCGGGCCCCACATCACAAATATCCTACCAAGAGGGTAGGATATTTTCTGATAGCACCCTATCTGCATCAACTCAGCTTAAGCAGCTTTAAGTGGCTTTCAAGTGGCATTACGTGAAAGAAAAATAATGTTGTCGGACATTTTATTTTATTTCTTACCATAACCCCAAAAATTTAAAAACCACACTGAGCAAATGCAACTCTGGAAGAGGCATTTCTAAGAAAATATCGGCGCAACGATTCCATCAGTGCCCTCAGAATTTGATTCCGAGCACCGGTTCAAAAGTTATAAAAACCCGCTCGTTCATTCACTGAACGTACCTAAGCCAAACTTTGGAAAATGATTTGAGGCACATCGGGTCTCAGAATCAGGTGCCGTCAGAAACTGCGTTCTTGTAAAATTACAAAGAAAATTATGGAATAAAATTTCTTTGTTGTTTACGGGTCTTTACATCACTCCCACCTCAGGGCTTTACGTCCCCATAAAGAAACATCACAAAATAGGGGAACACGTGTGGGTACTGAGCACACATCTGAGCCTCCCGCTCCCAAGTGCTCTCCTGGAGGTTCTCGTGCTGTCATCTGATGCGCACTAGAGGAATCGACCATCCACGTAGGACCCGCTCCTGTTGATCCTTGATCTCCACTGGGACCTCTGAAAAAGTTGCCCCATCATCCACATCTAGCTCCCCATGGTCAATGATATGCGTCGGGTCGTGCACGTATCTCTTCAGCTAAGATACATGGAAGAGGTCGTGCACCCGGTGCAACTGAGGTGATAAAGCCAGGCGATAAGCCACCTTTCCAATCCTGCTGTGGACCTGGAATGGTCTAATGAAGTGTGGAGACAACTTTCCGCCTCATAGAAATCTATGTATTCCACGTCGAGGTGAGACATGCAAGAAGACGTGGTCGCCATCCTCGAACTCTAGTGGCCTCTGCCTTCTGTCAGCATAAGACTTCTGCCGGCTCTGATCTGTTCTCTTCCGCTCCTAGATGACTTGGGCCTTTCTGGTCCTACAAGAGCTGCTGTGATTTCTCCTTTGCCGATAAGAGAAATCTGGTCTCCTCCTATGGATGAACCACTTTCTTTGCCTAATACAGTCAATCTCGACATGGATGATACTAACCCACAACAAAGATGACGTCGTAAGGCCTTGGCGCTACTACCAAGAGATCCAACCGTTACTCTCGCCTCCAAGGGTTGAGTCACACTGTCGCCATCAGTGTGTGGTAACTGGGTCTCCACCAGTAGGTATCTCTCAAGTGAGGGTCATGTCAACAGTCTAAACATGAACCTCTTAGTAACAACACAAGAGAGGACAGAAAAGTAAATGCCATAGAAAAGGGTGTCTTTGATTACTGTAGCCAAGTACAAAGACACAAAGCATCTACAAACATACAACAACAAAACTAAAAGCAATATGAAAAAAAGTCTCCCGGTCTGGAGCTAGTCCCGCTATTGTCCACCTTCTCCCGGAGCTCCATGATCGTAGGCCTCAACTGCCTGAAGCTGAGCTCTCTCATGTCCTCCTGTACCCTATGGTCGGGGTGGACCTCCTGGTGGTGGTGGTGGAAACACCCCAAAGCACCGTCCACCTCCAGCTACACGGCTAGCTCCTCTACCTCGCCCGCCTACTCCCTGCGGACCGTCATGGTTGAACCTCTGGCTGGGAGGTCCCTCTACCACCTGTTGTTCATAAGCCGGACAATTCGGGCAGTCTCAAGCCATGTGACCTTGCCCGCCACATGCGTAGTATTGCCTGCTTTTCGAGTAGCTGGCTCTCCTTCGTGTGCCCCGCACAACCGAATCATCACCCTGAGATTTCCCATATGAAGGTTTGGCCCGCTTGGACCTCTGCATCACCTGTCGACTGCTAGCTGCAGAAGACTCCGCTACGGGTCATCCTACAGAGGGTCCTGCTGCTGGTGCCTGCTCAGTGAGGAAACTCTCTACTAAATGGGATCTCTCCAACACCTCTTCCTGCATCAGAATGTTGAGGGAGATCATCGAGGCCCTAATCTCATGCCTCAGTCCCTTCTCGAAGGCCTGGTCCCGGAATAATGGATCCCGTACCATATCGGTGGACTAGCGAGGGAGATCAGTGAATCTCGCCGAGTACTGGGCAACTGTCATGCTGCCCTGCCGCAGCTGTAGTAGCTCCGGATGCGCACCGCATGAAGGGTGGATGGGATGAACTCCGATCGGAAGATGCACTCAAAGTCCTTCTAGAGGAGAGATGCCTCATCGTGCACCTGGAGCATCACGCTCCAACATCTTCCTGCCTCGGCGTGCAGGAGGATCGCTGCGAGGATCACCATGAGGTCAGCTGGAGTACTCACTAACCTGAAAGCCCGTACAACTGCCTCCAGCCAGTACTCAGTTGCCTGGGGGTCCATCTCCACATGGAACCTGGGCGGTCTCTAGCACTGGAACTCATGCAGTGCACTAAAGCGACGTGCATCGTCAGCAGCGGGGGCTGGTAGCATCGGTGGCTCGGCGGGTATAGGTACCGCCGGTGCCTCAGCTGTCAAAGGGCCATGTACTGAGTCCTCGTCACTCGGTGGGCTCTCACCACGCACAACGCTCGGAACCCTAGCTGGCTACCGTCGTGGGGCCATCCTGAAAAGAGACAGGTGTTACACGGTCAGAACAGTGTACCTGGTGAGCTGACACAAAGTAATCACAATTAAAACTTGAAACACCCATGCAATCAATGTTTTCCTGCATTAAGTCGGAAATCAGGAGTCAGGGTCCTGGTGTACAGATACGTCTGCCGCCGCACCAACACTGGACTCCCTGGACTTGATAACCACACCCAATATTCATAACACTATTGCTTCACATAGAAAAAGATTAGAGTCCCAAGTTCTGTGGTAGAACCGAACTCCTCTGATACCAATTTGTCACGACCCGTCCTCGGGGCCCGTGCCGTGACTACCCCAAGCCCGCCTTCCATAGGCTAGGGGCTGGCGACTATCACCAAGGCGTATATCCAAGTAAAAAGGTAAGGCATTGCCTTTGTAAAGTAAACAAGCACCACAGAGTAAGCATGCAAAAAAAGTAAGTACTATGTAAAATCTGGTACAACAGTAAGTGCGGAAAGGTAAAGGGGTGACGGAAATACAAGCCCAACTGTAAAGTACAACTAAAAGGGTAAAAACAGCAACTGAAAAGTAAGGCTGCAGTGTCGAGCCGTCCTCTAGGAGTCTCACCTGAAGTTTGAGTACAGATAGCCCCCACAGCTCCTTGGTCTAGCCGTCCGCTCCGAGTACACCCTGCCCAGTGGTCCACCTCCAGGTACCGTCCTGCTCTACAAGCCTCCACCGCGATCAGCGCAGTCCGTCATCTGCAACCAACACAACGTAGTGCAGGCATAACCCGTGCATGGGTGAGTATAAGCTACTCAGTAAGGAACCCGACACTCCTGAAGGTCTCCCAGAATCCACAAAGGATAATACAAAAATGAAAGATACAATCACGATGTAACATCCGACACGGCTTAGGTATATGCCCATACATATACCTAAGTCATCAGTTCTCGCTCGTCTCCGACATCCGAGCTCAAGTACAACCCAGTCCACACAAGAAAGAAAAACATAAATCCACACAGGATAACACAACCCAATCAACAAAGGAAAGAAAAATGTAAATCCACACATGATAGCACAACACAATCCACAAGGAAATCAAACAGGGTTTCAGCTCACATAGGTATACTTCTTCGAATAGTAAGAGAGATGATCAGATGTAATCACTGATTCATCTTCTAGGACCCACGTAGGATACAAGCACTGTAGTCATCTTCATCGAACCCACATAGGATTCCGGAACAATTGTCTTCATTGTTGAACCCACATAGGATTCTAGAACGAAAGTCTTCATCGTCGAACCCACATAGGATTCCATGACGACAGTCTTCATCGTCAAACCCACAGAGGATTCCAGTACGACAATCTTCATCATCAAACCCACAGAGGATTCCAGTATGACAGTCTTCATCGTCGAACCCACACAGGATTCCAGTATGACAGTCTTCATCGTCGAACCCACATAGGATTCCAGTACGACAGTCTTTATCATCGAACCGACATAGGATTCTAGAACGACAGTCTTCATCGTCGAACCCACATAGGATTCCAGTACGAAAGTCTTCATCGTCGAACCCACATAGAATTCCAGTACGACAGTCTTCATCATCGAACCCACATAGGGTTCTAGTACGATAGTCTTCATCGTCGAACCCATATAGGATTCTAGTACGATAGTCTTCATCATCGAACCCACATAGGATTCTAGTACGAAAGTCTTCATTGTTGAACCCGCATAGGATTTCAGTATGATAGTCTTCATTACAGTAGCATTTGCAGCCAGCTCTAGGGTTCCTACACACAGCAAGCTCGTTCGGGAGGGTTCGCTCCACGAGCCGAGAGGCTGATACATCCACTGACACAAAGTCCAGAGTTAATGTATCCAAAAGTTCTGTATCGTCAACAGGAACTCAACGTCGCAGACGGCGCGTCAATCGGACGCCCGGTTTGAGAGTTATTGGCTTTTTCATCCCAGGGGCTCGGTTGGTTTTTAAGGAAAAACCAACCCGACCATACTCCACCTGCGTCCAAACCTCGGGCGGAGTATGCTAAAAGATCCGCCTCACTTAGAGGAATCCACCAACGTCGGCATCACATTAATCGGACGTCCGGAGCTCAAGATATGAGCATTTCTGCTCCGAAGGCCCGGTTGGATTCATGTACGAACCAACGCGGCAGAACCCAATGTTTTCTGAAACCTTGAGTGCGATATACCGAAATGACCTTCTCAATCCAAGGATCCCATCACCCCTGAAGGAGGTTCGTTCAGAGGCCCTAAACTCATGTTATGAGAAAAAGACAGAAACGGTCCGGAAACGGGGGGTCGGGGCCCAGACCGACCCGGCCCAACCCCCCTAGGTTGGCCCGAACCGGGCCGACCCGACCCAGGTCCGGGTCCGACCCAGTTGGCCATGACCCGGTCCGGCCCGGCCGGCGGGTCGGCTAGGCCCGGCTCGGCTCGGCCGCGCGGGGGGAGTCTGGGGCGGGGGCGCGCTGCCCCCGCATGTCAACAACCCCCCTCCCCCCCCCCACCGCGGGGGCCGCCCTGGGTCAGCGGACGCGGCATTGCTGCATCCTGTGTGTGCCGGAACCACGCGGCCGCGAGTCCGCTGGCCGCCGCTGTCGCGGTTTTAGCTGCGGCAGCCCTGTCTGGCGGCGTGGCAGGGCACCGCCGGTGGGTTCCGCGGGCCACCGGAGTTTCTCTGGTGGTCCTATTTCATTTCCGTCTGCACTGTAGCTCCTCCCGGGTCCCGTACATCACTGCGGAAACAACAGATCACCTATGCGGCATGTTTTGTCACCGCCCACCAATCCGAACATCAAAGAAAAACTGCGGAGGGTTGTCGGGCTATGTTTGTTTGGCCTGCACCCTCCGCGTTAGGTGATAAAAATTGGGAAGAATAAATTATCATATGAAAATGTAAAAAGATAAAATTTAATAAATTAAAATTGCACTTGATCCAGGTTCTTTGGTTTAGTAGGAACATCCACAAAAGTATAAATTATTTCACAAACAAACCCCTACCTCGCGGTAGTCATCGAGCGTGCGTTCTTCACGGAATTGATCGTCGCAGAATGAGGCGATTGTCGCATCGCGGAAGGGCGTCACGTCATCAAGGAATACGATGTCGCGTCGATAAACTCTGAGGTTCAAGAACATGTAGATTTAATTATATTAATTAAATTCATGATGTTGTTATAACCCACAAAGAGATTTAAAAGTAGAAACCCGAAATCTCCTACCTCAAGCAGTTGGTGATCGGAGATCATTGCGGGGAAGAACCTCTCGGAAGAACAATCCTCAATCTCCATGGGTGACGGCATTCTTCGCGTTCTTCGCATTCTTCGCTTTCTTCACGAAGGAGGATGACGGCCCAAAATTTCTGTCAAAAGCCTCTCAACGAGCAATCCTCAAGAAGAAGTGTGTTGGTCTTATTTTTTTATTATGCCAACAAATTGTAAATAGGTTATGAAACGATTAAATTAATTCAGAGAATTAATTTAACAAAGTTAACTGCCCAATTAATTGGTGCGTTAAGAATTTAAGAAAACGCGTCAGTTGACTTTCATAAAGACGGGTTTTCGCGTGGGCGTTACTTAGCGGAAAAGAAACGGTGGGGCTTATGTGGGCCCCACCTCACAAATATCCTACCAAAAGGGTAGGATATTTTTGGATATCACCCTATCCGCATCAACTCATCTTAAGCAGCTTTATGTGGCTTTCAATTGGCTTTAAGTGAAATAAAAATAATGTTTCCACACACTTTATTTTATTTCTTAACTTAACCCCAAAAATTTAAAAACCACACCCGAGCAAACGCAACTCCGGAAGAGGCATTTTTAAGTAAATACCGGCACTACAATTCCATCGGTGCCCTCAGAATTTGATTCTGAGAACAAGTTCAAAAAATAGAAAAACCCGCTCGTTCGTTCACTAAACGTACCCGAGCCAATCTTTGGAAAATGATTCTTGGCACACTGGGCCTCAGATTTAGGTGCCGTCAGAAACTGCGTTCTTGTAAAATTCCAAAGAAAATTAAGGGAAAAAATTTCCTTGAAATTTATAGGTCTTTAAATCACTCCCACCTCAGGGCTTTACGTCCCCGTAAAGATACATCATAAACTAGGGGAACAAGTGTGGGTACTGAGCACGCATTTGAGCCTCCCGCTCCCAAGTGCTCTCCTGGAGGTTCCCGTGCTTCCATCTGATACGCACTAGAGGAATCGATCATCCACGTAGGACCCGCTCCGGTCGATCCTCGATCTCCACCAGGACCTCTGCAAAAGTCGCCCCATCATCCACATCTAGCTCCCCATGGTCAATGATATGCATCGGGTCGTGCACGTATCTCCTCAGCTGAGATACGTGGAAGACGTCGTGCACCCGGTGCAACTGAGGTGACAAAGCTAGGTGATAAGCCACCTTGCCAATCCTGCTGAGGACCTGGAATGGTCCAATGAAGTGTGGAGACAACTTGCCACCTAGTCAAAAAATCTTTGTATTCCACGTCGAGGTGAGACACGCAAGAAGACGTGGTTGCCATCCTCGAACTCTAGTGGCCTCCGCCTTCTGTCATCATAAGACTTTTGTCGGCTCTGAGCTGTTCTCTCCCGCTCCTAGATGACTTAGACCGGTCTGGTTCTACAAGAGCTGCTGTGATTTCTCCTTTGTCGAAAATAGAATTCTGGTCTCATCCCATGGATGAACCACTTTCTTTGCCTAATACAGCCAATCCCGACATGGATGATACTAACCAACACCAAGGATGACGTCATAAGGCCTCAGTGCTACTACCAAGAGATCCAACTGTTACTCTCGCCTCCAAGGGTTGAGTCACACTTTTGGCATCAGTGTGTGGTAACTGGATCTCCTCCAGTGGGTATCTCTCAAGTGAGGGTCAAGTCAATAGTCTAAACTGGAACCTCTTAGTAACAACACAAGAGAGGACAGGAAAGTAAATGCCACAAAAGGGTGTCTTTTATTACTGCAGCTCAAGTACAAAGACACAAAGAATATACAAACATACAACAACAAAACTAAAAGAAGCATGAACAAAAGTCTCTAGGTCTAGAGCTAGTCCCGCTCCTGTCCACCTACTCCCGAAGCTCCATGATCATAGTCCTGAGCTACCTGAAGCTGAGCTCTCCCATGTCCTCCTGTCCCCTGTGGTCGGGGTGGACCTCCGGGTGGTGGTGGTGGCAACACCCCGAAGCGTCGTCCATCTCCAGCTGCATGGCCAGCTCCTTTGTCTTGCCCACCAACTCCCTGCAGACCATCATGGTCGAACCTCTTCCTGGGAGGTCCCTTTACCGCCTGTTGTTCATCAGCAGGACGAGTCGGGCAGTCTCGTGCAATGTGACCTTGCCCGCCGCATGCGTAGCATTGCCTGATCCTCGAGTAGCTGGCTCTCCTTCGTGTGCCCCGCACAACCGAATCATCACACTGAGATGCCAATCTGAAGGTCTGGCCCGCTTGGACCTATGTGTCACCTGTCGACTTCCAACTGCAGAAGACTCTGCTACGGGTCGTCCTGCGGAGGGTCCTGCCGCTGGTGCCTGCTCGGTGAGGAAACTCTCTACTAAAAGGGCTCTCTCTAACACCTCTTCTTGTGTCGGAATGTTGAGGGAGATCATCGAGGCCTTGATCTCATGCCTCAGTCCTTGCTCTAAGGTCCGGGCCTGGAAGAACGGATCCCATACCATATCGGTGGAGTAGTGAGAGAGATCAGTGAATCTCACCGAGTACTGGGCAACTGTCATGTTGTCTTGCCGCAGCTGTAGTAGCTCATGGATGCACACCACAAGGAGGGTTGCTGGGGTGAACTCTGAGCGGAAGATGCTCCCAAAGTCCTTTCAGATGCGAGATGCCTCATTTTTTCACCTGGAGCATCAAGCTCCACCATCTGCCTATCGCCACATACAGGAACCTCGCTGAGAGGATCACCATGAGGTCTGCTGGTGTCCTCACTAACCTAAAAACCCATACAACTGCATCCAGCCAGTCCTCGGCTGCCTGGGGGTCCGTCTCCCCGCGGAACCTGGGTGGTCGCTGGCGCTGGAACTCATGCAGTGCACTATGGTGATGTGCATCATCAGCGGCTGGGGCTGGTAGCATCGGTGGCTTGGTGGGTATAGGTACCGCCGGTGCCTCAGCTGTCAAAGGGACCTGTACCGAGTCCTCGTCGCTCGGTGGGCTCTCGCCACACACAACGCTTGGAACCCTAGCTGGCTGCCGTCGTGGGGCCATCCTGAAGAGAGATAGGTGTGCCACGGTCAGAACAGTGTACCTAGTGAGCTGACACAAAGTAATCACAATGAAAACTTGAAACACCCATGCAATCAATGTTTTCATGCATTAAGTCGGAAATCAGAAGTCAGGGTCCTGGTGTACGGATACGTCGGCCGCCGCAACAACATTGGACTCCCTGGACTTGATAACCACACCCAATATGCTTAACACTATTGATTCACATAGAAAAAGATCAGAGTCCCAAGTTCTGTGGTAGAACCAAACTCCTCTGATACCAATTTTCCACAACCCGTCCTCGGGGCCAATGTCGTGACTAGCCCAAGACCTCCTTCCATAGGCCAGGGGCTGGCGACTAGCACCAACGTGTAAATCCCGGTAAAAAGGGAAGGCATTGCCTTTGTAATGTAAACAAGCACCACTGAGTATGCAAGAGAAAAAAAAGTAAACACTAAGTATAATCCGGTACAACAGTAAGTGCAGAAAAGTAATGGGGGGCCGGAAATATAAGCCCAACTGTAAAGTACAACTTAAAGGGGAAAAACAGCAACTGAAAAGTAAAGCTGCAGCGTAAAGACGTCCTCTAGGAGTCCCAACTGAAGGGTGAGTACAGATAGCCTCCACAGCTCCTCAGTCCAGCCGTCCACTCCGAGTACACCCTGCCCAGTGGTCCACCTCCAAGTACCGTCCTACTCTGGAATCCTCCACCACGATCAGCTCTATCCGTCGTCTGCAACCAACACAACGTAGTGTGGGCATAGCGCGTGCAAGGGTGAGTATAAGCTACTCTGTAGGGACCCCGAGACCCCCGAAGGTCTCCCTGAATCCACAAAGGATAATCCACAAAGGAAAGATACAATCATGAAGTAACATCTGACGCGACTTAGGTATATGCCCATACATATACCTAAGTCATCAATTGTCGCTTGGCTCCAACATCCGAGCTCAAGTACAACCCAGTCCACATAATAAAGCAAAACGTAAATCCACATAGGATAGCACAACACAATCCAAAAAGGTAAGAAAAACATAAATCCACACAGGATAGCACAACACAATCCATAAGGAATGCAAATAGGGTTTCAACTGACACAGGTATACTTCTTCGTAAAGTAAGAGAGATGATCAGATGTAATCATTGATTCATCTTCTAGGACCCACGTAGGATACAAGCACTATTGCCATCGTCGTCGAACCCAGAGAGGATTCCAAAACAATTGTCTTCATCGTCGAACCCACATAAGATTCCAGTACGAGAGTCTTCATCGTCGAACCCACATAGGATTCCAGTAAGGGAGTCTTCATCGTCGAACCCACATAGGATTCCAGTACGACAGTCTTCATCATCAAACCCACATAGGATTCCAGTACGATAGTATTCATCGTCTAACCCAGATAGGATTCCAGTAAGACAGTCTTTATCGGCGAACCCACATAGTATTCCAGTACGACAGTCTTCATCGTCGAACCCTCATAGGATTCCAGTACGACAATCTCCATCGTCAAACCCACATAGGATTCCAGTACGACACTATTTATCGTCGAACCCACATAAGATTCTAGTATGATAGTCTTCATCGTCGAACCCACATAGGATTCGTGCACGACAGTCTTCATCGTCGAACCCACATAGGATTTCAGTACGAGAGTCTTCATCGTCGAACCCACATAGGATTCGAGTACGATAGTCTTCATCGTCGAACCCGTATAGGATTTCAATACGATAGTTTTCATCACAGTAGCAGTTGAAGCCAGCTCTAGGGTTCCCGCACACAGCAAGCTTGTTCGGGAGGGTTCGCTCCACGAGCCGAGAGGCTGATACATCAACTGACACAAAGTCCAGATTTGATGTATCCAAAAGTTCCGTATCGTCAACATGAACTCAACGTCGCAGACGGCGCATCAATCGGACGCCCGGTCTGAGAGTTATTGGCCTTTTCGTCCTAGGGGCCTGGTTGGTTTTTAAGGAAAAACCAACCTAATCATACTCCACCTGCATCCAAACCTAGGGAAGAGTATGCCAAAAGATCCGTCACACATAGAGGAATCCACCAAAGTCAACGACACGTCAATCGGACGTTCGGAGCTCAAGATATGAGCGTTTTCGCTCTAAAGGCCCGGTTGGTTTCGTGTACGAACCAACCCGACCGAACACAAAGATTTCCAAAACCTTGAGTGCGATATACCAAAATGACCATCTCAATCCAAGGATCGCATCGCCGCTGACAGCGGTTCGTTCAGAGGCCCGTTGCTCATGTTATGAGCAAAAGACCAAAAAGGTCCGGAAACGAGGGGTCTGGGCCCAGACCGACCCGACCCAACCCCCCCTAGGTCGGCCCGAAATGGGGAGACCCGACCCGGGTCTCGGTCCGACCCGGTTGGGCACGACCTGGTCCGGCCAGGGCGGCCCGGCCCGTCCTGGGCGCGACCCGGCCGGCGGGTCGCCTCGGCCCGGCTCGGCTCGGCCGAGCGGGCGGAGTCCAGGGCGGGGGGGGGGGGGGGGGGGGCGCTGCCCCAACGTGTCAACACCCCCCCCACCGTGGGGGCCGCCCTTGGTCAGCGGATGCGGAATTGCTACGTCCCTTGTGTGCCGGACCCATGCGGCCATGGGTCCGCTGCCTGCCGCCACATCGACTTCAGCCTTGGTGGCCCTGTCTGGCGACGTGCCGGGGCGCCACCGCCTCCTGCCGCCGGTGCCGCCGGTGGGTTCCGCGGGCCACCAGAGTTGCTCCGGTGGTCCGATTTCGTTTCTGTCTCGGCCGTAGCTACTCACGGGTCCCGTACATCACTGCGGAAACAACGGATGACCTCTGCGACATGTCTTGTCACCACCCGCTAATCCGCACATCAACGAAGAACTGCGGAGGGTTGTCGGGCCGTGTTTGTTTGGCCCGCACCATCCGCGTTAGGTGATAACAATCAGGAAGAATAAATTATCATATGAAAACGTAACAAGATACAATTTAATAAATTAAAATTGCACTTGATCTATGTTCTTTTTTATAAGAGGAACATCCACGGAAGTATAAATTATTTCAAAAACAAACCCCTACCTTGCCGTAGTCGTCGAGCGTGCATTCTTCGCAGAATTGATCGTCGCGGAAGGAGGCGATCATCGCGTCACGGAAGGGCATCGCGTTGTCGCGGAATACGGTGTCGCGTCAACGAACTCCGAGGTTCAAGAACATGTAGATTTAATTATATTATTTAAATCCATGATGTTGTTATAACTCAAAAAGAAATATAAAAGTTGAAACCCGAAATATCCTACCTCAAGCAGTTGGTGATCGGAGATCATTGCGGGGACGAACATCTCGGAAGATGCGTCGTCAATCTCCTAGGGTGACGGCGTTCTTCACGTTCTTCGCGTTATTCACGTTCTTCGCGAAGGAGGATGAAAGAAAAAAATTTCTATCAAAAGCCTCTCAACGAGCAATCCTCAAGAAGTCGTGCATTGGTCTTATTTTATTATTACGCCAACGGATTGTAAACAGGTTATGAAACGAGTAAATTAATTCATAGAATTAATTTAACGAAGTTAACCGCCCATTTAATTAGTGCGTTAAGAATTAAAAAAATTCGTCAGTTAACTTTCATAATGAAGGGTTTTTGCGGGGGCGTTACTTAGCGGAAAAGAAACGGTGGGGCTCGTGCGGGCCCCACCTCACAAATATCCTACCAAGAGGGTAGGATATTAACGGATAGAACCTTATCCACATCAACTCAGATTAAGCAGCTTTAAGTGGATTTCAAGTGGCTTTATGTGAAATAAAAATTAAGTTGTCGCACACTTTATTTTATTTCTTAACTTAACCCCAAAAATATAAAAACCACACCCGAGAAAATGCAACTCCAAAAAAGGCGTTTCTAAGAAAATAACGACGCTTCGTTTCCATCGGTGCCCTCAGAATTTGATTCCGAGCACTAGTTCAAAAGTTAGAAAAACCCGCTCGTTCGTTCACTGAACGTACCCGAGCCAAACTTCGGAAACCGATTCAGGCCACATCTGGCCTCATAATCAGGTGCCGTCAGAAACTGCGTTCATGTAAAATTCCAAAGAAAATTACGAAAAATAATTTCTTTGAATTTTACGGGTCTTTAGAGGGTTATTTTTCAAACCATAAAACGAAAGAAATTTTATGGTAAGTTCAGCAAGTTTGGGTTTTGGTTGCAACAAATTTCATTCCATGCAAATATTGTTTCTAAAGATGGAATAACTATGGATCCTGCAAACAAAAAAGTTGATGAAGAATGTCCAAGACACAAAAATGTATCTGAGATCGGTAATTTTCTTAGTTTGGCAGGTTACTACAGAAGGTTTTTTGAAAAATTTTACAGTTATCTAGTCCAATGACTAAGCTAACTCGGAAGGGTGTTAAGTTTATATAGACAAAAGAATGTGATGATTGTTTTCAGGAGTTGAAACAAAGATTAGTGAATGCTCCAGTTTTGTAACTTCCTTCCAGGAATGGTGAGTTTGTTATATACAGTGATGTTTCATTGAAGGGACTTGGTTGTGTCCTTATGTAGAATGATCGGGTAATTTCATATACTTCACGTCAGTTGAAAACTCATGAGATAAATTACACTACACATGATTTGGAAGTACCTACTGTTGTTTTCGCTTTAAAAATTTTGAGGCATCATTTGTATGGAGTAAAGTGTGAAATATGTACCGCTTAAAAAAGTTTAAAGTATATATTCACTCAGAAATAATTGAACATGAGATAGAGGATATGGCTAGAATTAATCAAGGATTTTGATTGTACAATTCATTACCATCAGGGAAAAGAAAATAAAGTGGTTGATGCTTTGATTCAAAAAATTAATGCTACATTAACAATGTTGCATTTGGAATGTGATCTTTTGGTTAAGAATTTGATGAAATTTAGAATAAAAGTTATCGGTGCAGGATGCCCTTATTTTTTGTTTCAGGTATCAGGGAAATTTTATTTATCAGACAGATTCAAGAAAGAACAGAAGAACGATAGTGAGTTGCAGAAAAAGGTAGAGCTAGTTCAGAAGGGTAAGTTGCCTGAATTCAACATTGATAATGATTGTATTTTGAGATTTGGGAAGAGATTGAGTGTGCCTTGTGATTCACAGTTGAAGAGAGAGTTGTTATGTGAAGCTCATAGTTCTCCGTTTTTAGTTCATCCTGGCAGTACTAAGATATACAGAGATCTGCGGGAGTATTACTAGTGGGATGGAATGAAAAGAGATATTGCTGATTTTTCTCTGAAGTGTTTGACTTGTCAGTAGGTTAAAGCAGAGCAAAAATTACCGAAAGGGATGCTTCAGCCTTTACCAGGGCCAGAGTGGAAATGGGAAAATATATCCATGGACATTGTTGTGGGATTACCAAAGACATCTCGATGTAATAATGCAATCTGGGTTATTGTTGATCGCTTGACTAAATCTACTCATTTCCTTCCTATTCGAGATACTTTCTCTATAGATCAACTTTATCGATTGTATCTTAAAGAGATAGTCAGGTTTCATGGATTTCTCCTATACATTGTATCTGATCGTGATCCCAGGTTTACTTCTAACTTTTGAAAAGGCCTTCAGAATTCATTGGGTACTGAATTAAATTTTAGTACAACTTTTCATCCTCAATTAGATGGGCAGTCAGAATGAACAATTCAGACTTTAGAGGATATGCTACATTCTTTATCAATGTATTATCAGGGATGTTGGGACCAACATCATTCTTTGGTTTAATTTTCATATAATAACAGTTTTCATTCAAGTATACAGATGGCACCGTTTGAGGCATTATATGGGAAGCAGTGTCGAAATCCAGATTTTTGGGATGAAGTGGGTGAAAAGAAGTTGATGGGACCAGAATTTGTAGAAGAGATGTAAGAAAAAGTTCAGTTGATTCAGAAACACATGAGAACAGCTCAGAGCAGGCAGAAGAGTTTTGCGGATAATCGGAGAAAGGATCTATCATTCGAGGTAGGTGATCATGTTTTTCTCAAAGTTTCACCGAGGAAAAGTGTGATGTGATTTGGTAAGAAAGGAAAGCTAAGTCCAAGGTTCATTGGTCCATATTAAATTCTGGAGAGTTTTGGATCAGTTGTTTACCAAGTGGAATTACCTTTGGGTTTATCTCATGTACACAATGTTTTTCGTTTTCCGATGTTGAGAAAGTATATGCCAAATCCATCTCATTTTTGAGTCCAGAGGTAGTTCAACTGGAAAATAATATATCTTATGATGAAAAACTGGTCCAGACTCTTGACCATATAGGGCAAGTGTTGCGGAATAAAGTAATTCACCAGGTAAAGGATTTGTGGAAAAACCATATGGTTGAAGAGGCAACATGTGAATCTGAAAATGTAATGAGGGATAAATACCCCCACTTATTTTGATAAGTGAATAAAATTGTGAGGACGCAATTCCCAAAAGTGGGGAAGGATGTAACATCCCAGTTAAATAAAGAATAAAACATTTTCATATTTATTAATATTTACAAATGAAATATTAATTTTACTTTAAAGGGTTTTCTATGTTCGATAGCGTACCTGATATGCAACAAAGAGTTTCTTTGAAATCTTACGTTACACACTAGTAATAAAATAATATTATTTTAGATATTAGTTAACAAATAGCCGTTGAATTGGTGCGAATGAATAGAAATAACTAAAATATGATTATATATGTTTGTTAAATGTTTTCAAATTTATCCAATAACGGATAAATTCTTCAAATATGAAAAGAATTCAATTTTAGTCATATATACTCTAATTTTCACTAAAGGTCCACTTATCGTCTTTTGAGGGAGAACACTCTTTAAATATTGTTTTGGTCACTCGTATACATTCTTTTGGACCAAATAAAATTCTTCTTTAGAATCGGGACATCAAAATTTAATTTGGGTATATTTTTGATATTCTTCCGATAAAGTTCATTTTTTTAATGAATAGTGAAAAACTTTGTATTTTAATTCAAAACCTCTTCTTTTATCTAATTTATTTATATGATTAGATTATCTTTTGAATTTGATTTAAAGATAAATTAGAATATCTTTTTACCATTTAATCCAATAGTGGTCATTGGAATTAATATCACATTGAAATTGGACTTAAACTAGTGTCAATCTTTTGATATATATTGTTTCATAAAAACACGCTATTTGTTCTGACAGTGGGAATTAATTATTTAATTAATTAATGCAACTTATATGTTTTTAATTTTTTAAAATAGACTTCATTTTTGAATTCAGAATATAAAATATATCTTACGGTGATGTTTTGGTATTTTTCTGAAAAACTTCAATTTTTGATGAATAGTGAAACCACTAAGTGGTAATTAAAAAACTGATTTTTCGTTTAAATGAAATTTTACCACCCCTGTGTTTTAAATTTAAAAAATAAATCATACATGGTTGTCATTATGAAGTAGCATGTGGTTCAATTGGATTCAAATAATTTTTGGTTAATAGTAACTTTTATGTTTTTAATCGTGATTAGAGGTAATTAGTACAATTTAAGGTAAAAATAATGTATTAATAATATGAAATGACTTCGAAACATCACCTACCCTTATTGGATTTGTCATGGCCCACCAATACAATCCATTGGTCAACTTTGGGACCCCACAGAGCCACTTTGGAAGGAAAATGACATTAATAACTTTTTATTTAATTTTAAAATAAAAATGTCACAAACATGTGTTGTTTTACTAAAAAATTATTAAATGAGGTTATACAAGTAATAATTTTGACTATAAATATTAATTATAAAGATAAAAATATTTCCTACATCATGATATTTTTTTATAATTTTTAGAAATTATATAAATTAAATTATTTATGACACCATGATGATGCATCGATTACCTCATTATTTAACGATTTAAATAAAAAGAAAAGATAATGTAAAATCTAAGACCTAAAATTTTCAAAAACCAATTGGATGGGTGGTTTTAGAACTCTTATCACCTTATCCTTGAAATATATAATTTTTTGACATTTAAAATCTTAAAATCATTTTATAATAAAGTAACATTTTATAACTTTCCAAGAGTGCCCATCATCTCCTCTTATAAAAGGCCCCCACCTCCACCACCTTACCCACACCTCTCAAGACTTTGTATCAGACAACAGCTGACCATTCTGTCTCATAAAATCCATCTATTACTCCTAGAAGCCTTAATTTTGGAAGAAGTTTTTCCAAGGAAGCCTTTGAGCTCAAATCAAAAAGAGTTACCCGTTTTAAAGGTAGTGTCTTCTCTTATGTTCTTATGTTTTATTTTGCTTCTCCAACCCTCTAAACTATTTTTATTCTTTTATGTTGTAACAAAAATAGTATCTTCAATATACTATGATGTTTTTATGATATGTATTAGAGCTACACTTAAACACACCTTCATCTAATGGTTAATGAGCATTCTGTTTCCGTGGATGGCCAATTTCTGCCTCACGGAACGATGATTGTTCAATATTCTTCTAACACCTTCAAAGGTGGCCATTAATATGACAATATATTTATATATGATATATAATATGTTTATGTTTTTCTTAAGATTCTTTATTTTACATTTATGTCATACCTTTATGGCTTCCATTATGGGTATACGCGATATCTTAATTTTAGATAGTGCGGACTACCACCCCCTCAAAGTGATTTGATTCGTTAATGCCTTATGTGGGACGTATAAAGGATGGAGTTAATGATATTATGTATGAAATTATACTGGAATTATAATATACCTTTATTTCATTATGATTCCTTTCCATAAAATATGAAATAGAAATGAAAGTAGCGTTAATGCGTACGTACAGCTTACAGTCTCCATGAACAGTGCATTTCATTTCTTACCTCTAAATGTTATGTAATATTGTAAATGCATGTATATACTGGATATATATGATATATATGATATCTACATAATGAATATAACTCTGTATATAATGGATACATGAAAAACATGTAATTATAAAGAGTTTATTTTTGAATCAAGTACCAATGATCGTTAAAACGACCGTTATTAACATAAATAATTACAAGTGTTCATGACATAGTAATAAGTGATATAAAAGGAATAATGAACTTGAAAAAGGTTCTTAAGAAAGTATAAATTTACTGTAGTTTATTATTTAGGAGATTAAAGAGAAATCGAGTCACTTCGGACACGAGGTAAGGGACTTCGTCTCAATCTCCATTCATTGAGGCATATTTTGTTTTATACACAAAATTCTTTTATATGGTGCATAAACCCCTTTGAATTTTAAGAATATTCAAAAGGAATATTTTTTTATAGGAAGCATTTTACTAAACGAAAAAAGGAATGTTTTTTTCGTACGTATGCGGCGACAACGACTTCTCCACCGCGGTGACCATTATTTGAGTTTCGGCTTCCTCCACAAGCCATAACCTTACTTTTTTTTAAAAAAATGAAAAATAAATACCATGTATTACTTTTATTTTATTTTGGTATTGAAAATTGTTTTCATAATGTTTTTATTATATCAATGTGTTGTATTTATATCTTTTGATAAAAATGTAAAAATGTTATTTTTCTTTTATCCATGTTTTACGTGATACAATTATGTTATGGTTCTTGGGCATTGTTATGAAGACAGGTGGTTCCATGATAAACTAAGGGCGGGTGAGCCCGATATAGCTCTCCAATGAATTGGGTAACGTGCAGGAGTTAAACATTAAGGTTTATCCGATTTGATTTAGGGAATATACTGTGATGGGTATTCCAAACGTAACCATGAGGGTTAATCCCTACGTAAGAAATTTGTGAATTCCTCAAGTTACCTTTATGTCTTATGATTTATATGATTTATTAATGATTTGATGAGGTATGTAAAAATGATTATGTTTTATGAGTAATGTATGATTTCATACATAGTCTAATGTTTTCATTTTGTACTTTTATATCCCTTACGAATATTTTTATGCTCATCCCAAGTTTTTTAAATGTTTTTCACAGGACATAATGTTGAATAGGGTCAAAGATGGGATCAAGAAAAAGTCATGCTATCTAAAACATGGAACTAAACATGTTTCTTTTTAATAGTTTTTATTTTATGGAAACTTAGTTGAGGTGTCTACATTGTAGGCTTTTGAGATGTAATAGTTATGTCCTAATTCTCTAAAACTCAAAACCTGAAAAGATCCTCAATGCAAATTAATAATTTAATTCAATATTACGTAATGTTTAAGGTCATGGCCTTATATATAATCAATGAAAAAGTATGAATAGTAGTCCCATTGGAATGTAATTAACGGTCATAAACCTCATTAGTTTTAAGAGTATCAATACTTATACCATCATTATTTTTAATATGTACATGGAATGAAATATTTTTAACTAAAAATAACATTTACTAAAATTTTCAAATAATTTTTTTTACAAGGATATAAAAACATTAAATTGTTTTTTAATGATAATCATATATTTATTTATATAAAAATATATCATCAATATAAAAAGCAATAATGTAATTCAAATATAAATAGAAATATGAATTCAAAATATATAAAATATATATGAAGAATTCATTAATACAAGGGGAATAACTAGAATCTTATAATTATAATCCTCATATGAAATTCTATGTTTTAAATGGTGTCCTTCTTAACATTTAGCTGATGGTACTTGGACCTCAGATCAACCTTAAAAAATATTGAACTCCCTAGAGGTGTTAAAATAGATCATCAGTATGTGGGAATGAATACATATTCCTAATATTAATGTTATTCACATATCTAAACTCAATAATAAACCGTATAGATCTATATATCTTTTTTGACAAGGGAAATATGATCACCCCATGGTTATGTTCTATGATAAATAAAACCACTATCCAGAAAATTCTCAATTCAATATTCAATTCCATAAGTTCTAATAGAGCTATTTAATAAAGGGATTTTTAAATTTTTTTATCATCAGGAACTAATTCCATAGTAAACTCATCTTCATGATTAGCTATAAAAATTGGTAGCTCATTATAAAAGACATCCATATATGATTTTAATACTGGGACTTAATTAATTTAAATAGTTCTCTTAATTTCATATTTATTATAATGATAACATTTATTTTCCATATTTTAATAGGTTCTTAGCTTCGTTATATATTTTAATTCTATGAATTGATATCTATATAAAAATTGTATCTCATTTCCAAAAATATGATATTTACTTATTAAGATTATCTTATCATGCTTAACTAAATGAAGATCTATACCTATAATAGCATTGAATTATATTATAGGAAATAAAATAGTGTTTTTATGGAAAAATCTTCAACTTATTATAAAAATAATATAATTATATGTTATGATTTCATTAATACCACCCCAACTTCTTTTTACCAAATTTGATGACTTCATTTCATGAGGTTCAATCATCATTTTCCATCAAACATCCCCCAAATTAATGAATCAATACACCACAAATAAAAAAAATATCGTAATCTAAATAATTTTGTAATGAACCTTTTGCAACTATATTTGATAGCCCATCATATTTTGAATTAGTTGGAAAACAATTCAGAATATAGTTATTATTATTGTCTTTCCACTTCCCATTATTTGGTCTATTTTTTCGACACATATTTTCATAATTAACAATCTCATTAAATTTAAAACACTATAATGGATTTTTATGAAAATTTCTATTACCACTTATATGATATTTTTTTGGAACAAACTACCCATATTCTTAAACTTACGACTTTATAGGAGAATCCCTAGTTCCTAAGACACCACACAAGGTGTTTTTACCACATTGATAAAAATAAAAAAAAATAACACTCAAAAAAATAGATTCCTTTTAAGTACTAATCTTATTTTCCCACCACATAGATCCATATTTATCCATATTTTTTTATGTCGTAGACAAAATTCACTTATAATTAACCTAACCAAATGACCACACAAACTCATGCTTAAATACCTATATTACAAAGGTTCCTAACAAGTATCTTGGGTTTAATGATGGTATAGTGGGGAGAAAACACCCTCTATATTTGAACCAAATAAATTTGAATAAAAGTATTAGATATCTTAAAAAATCTAATAAACCATCAATTCATGAACAACATATTACATAAATGAAATTTGGTCAACATATAAATGATAATACATAAAACTATAAAAACTGAGAAAATAGATATGTGAATAAAAGATTCAACCATCACAAGGTATCCATAGTACCTAATAGACCACCACAACCATACCATGTCCTATCCCATATGATACAGTTTAAAAAATAATGATTAAAATTATAAAATATAGTTAGAAGATCTATTCCAATACCAATCAAGAACATAAATACGGTGTGTGTAAATCTATGAAAGCCACCACCAATGGTGTCTAATGAAAATCCATTCTACGATTATAAAATAGAATAGTGTATAGGTAAAATCAATAAGGCTAGTAAATAAATGATATATATATATATATATATATAATTTAATGTTTAGGTTCCTCATAGGTTTCCTAGTTTACTAAACATATTTTTTCAAAATCTATAATGTATATGATAATTTTAACATTTTATTTAAATAGAAACAAAAATTGTGGTATATAAAAAATCCATCCATATAACATGATAATAAAAATGGGTTTTAGATATCAAAAGAGATACCTTATTTAAATCACAATAGTATTCCACGCATTTAACCATAGTTCCCATAGAGTATCAGGTCTTATGATACCATTGAAATGATAATGGGAACCATGACCAAGAACTTACATTTAATAATGATTAGTTCCCTGGGAAAAAAATAAAAAATTTATAATGAGTATTTCTATGTCTAATAATTTCAAATGAATTATGACAACCTTCCTTTATTTTCATTTTGATAAATAATAAAGTGTGTTATGTCCATCCGTTTCAATTAAATTATAGGGTGTTTCATTTCAACATCCCTAAACCATTTAATTGATTTAATTAAATGTTACTTATAAGCCTGCCCAAGTATTTTTGTATCATAATACATGTACCACCCAAAGCATAAAATAATAAGAAGGCAGAATACATTTAATTATAAATCATGGTCTATTAGAAATATCCATTCCATTATATAATCCATCAAAATTAATTTCATTATTAAATCCATTACCAATCAGTCCTCAATTAAAAAGGTTTAAAAGCTGTATTCATTCTAGAAATCATTTCATATTCATACAAAAAAGTATAAATGATGGTATTACACTATTTTAAAATTCAATTTTTAAATTATCAATTCTACTTACAAGTGGAATTCTCAACACAAATTATCAATATATAAAAATTATGTGCCCATTTTAAATTCCATAATTTATTACCAATTCTTCATAAAAATGTTAAAACTTGATCCAACCACAGGGATGTTCAATTACATAGTTATGATATTGGGATCATGGGAAAATTGGTAACACACCAAAGGATGGATTAATCACAAGGAATGAAAAAAATATTAAGATTAAACTCATGGTATGTAAATATACATTCATTTAAGATAAAATTTCCATTTCATTAGTCATATAAAACACATGTGATGAAATGAAAAGTAATTATACATTATCTTTATTAATTAAATTAAATAATTTATTTTTATTTGATTAATTCACTTATTAGGAGTCTATAAAAAACACCTAATTTTACAAAGTTGAGGTCATAACCCACCAACAATTTCATGGTGTCTAAAAACATAAAGGATATAGTCTAGGAATTTAATTTTAGATACTTCATGTTTTTGGAGAAATGAACCAAGTGACTAGAATGTGTCACAATGATTACAATTTATAAAATAGTAAACATTAGAGAAAAAAATATAGACCGCATACATCATGTATAGAAATATTCACTCATTTGTTATAATTATTTAATTTGATCTAAAATATATGAAAACGATGAACCAACCAACCACATTAAAAATAGCACATATTAGCTTGCATAGTGATAAATTGTCTATAGGAGAATAAAACAAATAACATGGGTAAGAGGAGTCCTGAAATACATCTAGGATTTTAGTGCATATTAGGCGATTCAAATCATACTATTGAATGGCGAGAATCATCCCATGTTATAGAAGAAGAACGGTGCAGGTAGGGAGTTACTGGGAATGAATTAAAGTTATAATGGGATGATAAATATTTAATGTAAGAAGGGAAAATAATAATATCCCCTATTTTAATGAGGTTAAGGGTTAGGCTACATGGTTAAAAAAATGTTGTGACAACCTTGTGGATATCAGTATCTAATCACCATCCTACTAAATCATTTCAGCACATGGGTTAAAAAACTATGTGTAGAATATGTGGTTCTACTATCCTATGCACATCCACCCGAAATGGTTTCAAAATAGTACTATTCATACCATACACTAAATATGTGGATCCATCAACACCTTTCTACCAAAACAAAAAGTTGTATAGGCTAACCCGCATATTCCAATACCATTTATCTATTCTGAAACTTCCACATTTTTTTAGATAGTACTAACAGTTCACTAACTGTGTGCCCCTTGCTATCTATCATGAAATTGAGATTTCCAAGCCCAACCATCTAATACTCATATATGCAAAGGATAAAAATTACAAGCTTTAAAACTCGTATATTAAGAACACATTAGTGTGTTACAAATCATAGAATCACAATCTATATCTTTTAGTTTTTTTTCATCATACACTCATTAAAAAAACTCAACATCTTTTAAAAATTTTAACCAAAACCAAAACTTGGGATATTACAAGCACCCCCCACCCCCAAGAAATTATAATCCCATAGAAATCATGGGGTTTTCTAAAAAACTAACCAACTGAAAAAATGTCATGTAATATCACTCAAATGGCCACATTATGTTTCAATGCTTCCGATGTACTAGTGGATGAAACATCCTAGAGGCCTTCAATATTTTTTTATAACAAGCTTTTTAGTTGGTTTTAGGGACAACCCTTTTATGAACCATAGTCTTAGAGGAACAAAGCGCAACACATGACTCAATGTACCAATGACTTAAATATACTTGGAAGTAACCTTCCATAAAGAATGAATCATTAATAGGGTATAGATCCCCACCTCGCATGGCTGGTCACCTTGAATTTCCCTGTGTGGAGCCACATGATACTTGATAGAGATGGTGGTTTCGATACAATCTAATTATTTCGATCTAGTTTTCTCTGATGGTGGATTCTACTCCATTGTGTTTTCTTTTTAGGAATGCAATAAAGACATATAATATCATTCAATATCCTAGAGACCCACTAGACCAAATTATTTGGATGGCCCAATGGCTCATGTATATCAACATGTCTTGGGACTGCACCCCTGGTTGTATAATGTCTGCATCACTTCTTACCTACATTATCCCAACTTCACTTCCACATCATAAATACCCATAGGGTCCTACCTAGATTCATTCTTGGGTATTTTGGATTGAAATAATAGTTCTTCACTAGTCATTAAACTCTATAAAACATTGGTAACCACTTTGAAAATACTTAGATGACACTTAATAAAGCTTAACTAACAGAACAATTATCACAATGAAATTTGTATATGCCAGTAACCTATCGTTCCCACTTCTATATTTTTAAATTACAAAAGAAAATTCCACACCATGATGGTTCCACCTTCAAAATTTCTTACAAGATAATTCCCATTAAATTTAAATGAAGATGTTAACATGATTATCAACCCATAAAACTGAAGCACACATGGGGAAATCCCCACTGATCCTCGATTTAATCAAAACAAATGATTTCTAATTATCCCCTAAAACCTAGTAGATCTATATTTTCATCAAAAATACCTAACCAAACTTTTCAATATACACATAGAATCTAAACAACATTCTAGCTGTATTTATTTTACTATTACAAATAAAATCCATCGATAACTCATGCCAGCCCCTATTGGGTTGACAACATTATAAAAATATCAACATCAACATATAACACACCACCAAAAAAATATATCTAACAACTTATTCTTTATAACTATGAAATAATTTTAGATCACACACAATAAATCCAATAATGGAATTTTAGTGATATCTCCTTGATGAACTATCCAATATTCATAGATATCATTATGCCTCAACATAATAACTGGTGTTCACCCAAACTGAAATACAAAAATTTTCACCATCTATCTGAATCTTGATGCCAATATACAGACTCCACCATAGTGTATATTAAGACATATGCGTGAAATTTATAGAGAAAACTAGGAACACCTTATTTCATTTATCTAATGGTATTTTACATCCATAAAATCATCACACAACACATATGAAGGTCACAAATCCTTTATCACATGAGGAGTTCTCTCTTCTGACCAATGTCAAACTCCCCATCTAATAATCATCATCGTCATAAAAAAATTAAAAAATTCGTTTTTTTACATATCTCATAGTACATCCACCCTCATAAATAATGAATGGCATGGTTAAGGATCACCTTTTTTCCAATAATAAATGGAAACATCTCTGAGAACCCATTCCCACTTTCTGAGAATGGTTCCCATGCTATTTGATGAGGCTTCACCAACAACGAGGGTCACCACCATCAAAATTCCAATGACGTACTCCCAAAAATATGGATTAACATAAAACTCTCCTCGAGCACAAATCCCATAGGGTACCTCTATCAAACTATAAAATATGATTAACAATCGTGTTGAAAATCATAAGTTGTCTCAATATACTCATAATGATTCCATGATAATGGGAATGATCACCTATAAACTAAGACTTTGATATGATTTAATCAAAAGGTTTTTATAAATATCATTAGCCACACTCACATAAAACATGTCTATATACCATGAACAAACCCCTAAATCCATGTCTACTAAAAACGTGTGTCAAGGGCCACCCATGGGATAATTATCTCTCGAAACCCAGTTTATTTTTAAAATTATCCCTCATCACATGAATCTTCCATTTATTTTTACACTAGTATAGGGGTCACTGCCCAACTATATCGGATTGGAATATTTCAATACTCAGCTTATAAATGGATTCTCAAGATATTTCACATTCACCAGTTAACTCATAAAACTAGAATAAACATATAATTACATTCATAATGGGTGTATATCATATACATCTCAATTCAATACCAAACTCATTCTCCTATGAATCATCCATCAATGAGGCTAAGAATATTTTTCTACACAGAACAGTAATCATAATACAGTAGGATGCCTCTTGAAACTCTTCATCAAAATTGAAGACCTCCCTATTTTCATGATTTATTGAATGATCATATACCTCATGGAGTAATTTTATAAATTTATTAACCAATTGCACAACCACTTTTCAATATGGTTAGGTGCCCAAATAGATCTGACCTTACAATTTAGTATCGATACGCAATCATGCTAGGTGATTACTCTAAATAATAGGCATCCCCATTACTATAATAAAAAATAATCTCCTACTATTAATATTTATTACAAAATTGTAAAACAAAGATTAAAACCTATAAAAAATATATGAACATGGGACAATGCCTCTCATGGGTTTCCCTTGATCAAACGAAACCTTGTCTCACTATGTTCTGAGTAAAAACAAAGGGCATATGGTTCCCCCACCTTGCCCTAGAATTAATTTCATAGAATTGATACAATAGTTGAATCCACTTATCAAAAGAGGTATATCACACAAGAACCAAATCTCACGTATGGACCTCTAATACACAACATCTATCAATCCTATAAACTCTCTCTAAAGTATTTGAAACTGATGGTAGAAATAAAATATCAAAGACCGACATTGCTCACAATATATAAACATAGTCATAAAAACTCCATATTACATACATCATCCTTATAGTCCCTAATTATTACACCCATGATTTTATGAAATAATCATTAGATAAATTTAATTTCTTTTATATTATACATTACATATAATACAATCTTTTAAAGATCTGTTATATACTACTAAAAACAATATTATTTAAACATGACTGTTATAAACTAGGAATTTTATTTGATGTTATGCATTAGAAAAATAAAAATTTGAATATTAATTATGACCATTTTAGAAAATTAAAATATATTTATAAATGCGATCTTAATTATTGATAAAGTCTTTATATGCTTCAAAAATACATTTTCCTCAAAAAAATTATTTTCGTTTTTTAAGAAAAAAATAATAATATATTTAATTATATTCAATAATGAATTATAAAATAGTAAACCTACTTTTTAAATACAAATTTCTAAAAAATACATTTACTTATTTGATAATTTGGTAAAAATATTATTTTATCAATGAATGGTGAAAATATTGTGACATTTATTTAAAAAATTATTTTCCCTGGAAAAAATTTATAATGGTTAGATTTGTTTTATAATTAATTTAGAAGAAATATTAGTTCAATTATAATATTATTAATATAATTAAGTTAATTTTAATTAATTCTGTGTTCAAATTTGATATTAAAACATTATATAACAATCAAAAAGTTTTATTTGGAAAACAGTTTTTCCCTCGCCTTTGTAGGCAAAATTTTAAGTTAAAATCATCAAATTATATGAAGTAAATTAAAAAACACATAAATGATTAAAATAAAAATAATAAAAATTATTTAATAATTTTAACTTATTCTCTGGCCATAATAAATACTAACAATGTTTAAAATAATATATCACCGTTCATGTTAGAACAAGTTTACTAAGGTTTGGAATAAAATGATAATGGTTATAGTGATCTAAAAAATGAAAAAATAAAATTTTATGTTCATAAGAAGACCATATGTCATATATATTTTGATAATAAAGAATATTTTATCATTAGGTAATGTGTAAAATGCTGGTATGCATTTATCTTTTCGCATATTTCTTGTGTGTCCTCTCCCCTACTTATAAATAGGATCCCTCTATCCTCTCCACTGTAAAAATCCAAGGGTTGTTTTCTCTACCGAGGTATACATAGATACCATACCTAATTCCCTCCCCAAAACATATTTGCATTATATTTATTGTAAAACCCTTATATGATGGATTTTACAAATAACCTAAGCGGGTTGTATGAAGAAGTGGTATCATTCATACCTGAGCATTAATAATTTATTTCTTCTTCTAACCCATTAAAATATTATTAAAATATGATTATATAATAACTATATTATATAACATATAATTATATTATATTATGCTAATTAAATAAGACATATCCTCCCATATTTCATCAAAAGGGAAATTGTACCATCTATAGTGTGTACGACGAACTACTACCAAAATAACTGATATATTTTCTTTCTGAAAATTTCCCATAAATAATATAGATAATGAAGTATTTAGTGTTTATATATTATATTTATAAAACATTTATAGTCCCTAAATTATAATATAACATCCCCATTATTACCTTTCAATCCGTTTGAAAATGATACCATCTCTCATGCGTACGTGTATGCTACTGCCTCCATAAAGCGAGGTGATACATTTTTCATTTTATTTTGAGATGGATTGTAATTAAAAAAGATTATATATATATGTTATATGAAATAAAAACTCTTATTTAATCAGGAATTTATATTTATCTTCGTTTCATTCCATAGATTGGGATAATGCAGACAGTGTCCATGTGTATTCATGACTTACAGTCTCCATTAAATGTGTAAGTCATTTTCTATCTATAAAATTATTTTTTTACTATAAATATATTTATAATTAATACATATTATATTTACTTAATCTTAAATTATTTTATATATAATGGAACCATGATCAATATAAAATGACATAAAATATAAAACCAAAACATACATGAAAAGCGAAGTAGTCATTACCTAGAACATGATATTAACAAGTAATTGTTAATAAATAGATAATAAAATGTCTTAATTAAATCATAACAGATATAAAATATATGTTTATTGTTCTATAATATATTTATAATAACATTATACTGATTATACATGAGGTTTGAATGTGTATGAATAAATTCAAGACTTGCGATATGGGATTTCCATTATACTTTTATTTCTTTGAGACACTTTTCATATTTACAACTCTATTCTTTTCTGTAGTGTATATAAATCACATGAATATATTTATGATTATTATTATGAAATATATTGGTATTTAAATGAACATATATAGTTCTCTATGTTATTGGGATTATGATTCAATATTTACCAAAGTGGTGACAATTTATGTTAGGATATCTTTGTTTGTCGGGATTGATTATGATTGTTTTTACAATGTTGAAAAAAATGAACTATATCTCAATAAACTCTAAAAATATATTTTAATATCATTATTTAATTAAAAAAATGATTTCTATTTCATTTAATCTTCTTTGTGTTCTCAAGGTTCCTAAAAGAATGTGTTTATGGAAAATTGAATTTATTTTTCCCTTATATCAAAATTACTTTTTCATCAATGTCCTTGTTTATACAAATGTTTTAAATAATATTTTTACTCTTATCCAATGAAATTTTCGTGTCATTTTTTACCTAGTTTTTTCTTTAAAAATAAATGTTTACAACGAATCTTCATTTCATTTTATAAATAATGTTGTTTTGAATTTTTACCTAAAATTTGAAAGGAATTGTAACGCCCCGACCCCAGTTACCCAGATTCAGTGAATTATTTTAATACATTGGCATGATTACAAGGAATCAAGTCTCGAAATACCGATCAGTTTATTAGTCTTGGAAAATAGATTACATACATGAATGTTACATTACACATTATAAAATAAAACACAACATAAAAGTTCCTTTCAGAACGCAATTAATTCCCTAGCTTAACTCTACTTATCAGTCATAATACAATTCTTTAAATCCTAAGAAAATTAAAACATAGATAGGGGTGAGCTCAGATGGTTAGTAAGGATAAAAAAATAGCGGAAACATTCATAAATAAGCATAAACATTTAAAGCAATGTATAAGACTAAAACAAAATCCTTTCAATCTTAAACATCCGCATAATATGGAAAAGATACAATAAAATAATGCCATTTAATTATTCACATGGAAATTCTACTAGTCAAATAATCACATGCATTATCAATATATACATTCATAAAGTTGGAATTCATAATTCCAGACTTTCATAACCACATAGTAAATACCATTTTCCAAGACTACAAATAAGATTTTGTCAAGACTTTCTGCCAATACACTAGTTTGTCTCATGAGACTTGTCGATGCATCCAGAAGCTATAGTGGGATCCACCCATCACATCTGAAGTCCAATGCATTCCTCATATGAAAAGGATTATGCAGAACATAAACATTAATATTAAAACCAGCATACAAAATGTCAATACATTATCCATAAACCATGAATGGTATAAAAATAGCACATTCATAGTAAAACATAGAATAAATCATTCAATATAATATGGAAGATTTTATCATAATAAATCTACTTCAAAAAAGTTTAAAATCCATCAAAAGATGTTGACATATATGAAAATGTTTAGTAAAATGGTTTGAGATAAATACCCATTTTTCATAAAATTGTTTAAAGGTATTATAATTTATAAAGGAATTTATTTAAAAGTAATTTTTGAATCAGAGTGTCCCAAACCACTTTGAATCTTTTGGAAATAATTATCATTTCAAAAAATTATTGCCCATATAAATATTTCTTTAAAATCATTTTGATAACATGGACATTGATTATGTAATGGCCCGGACCCTCCTGGCCCATTACTTTTCCAAAAGTGAGGCTCCACCAAAACAGTGGAACCGTGAGGGTGACACCGTGACGGTAACACCGTGACGGTGGAATTGTGACGGTGGCACCATGACGGTGGCATTATGACGGTGGCACCGTGTCCCCTTGCCGAGCCTTTCGTTCTTTTTTTTCCAGTACCTGACTTTTCTGCTCCCGAAACGTAAGTTTCGACCTAAATTAATTCTTTTACTCCATTTAAAACCATTTAAATCCCACAATTAATTCCTAAAAATCCCGAGATACCTCCATGTGTAACTGCCCAACTGTGTGGTCAACCCACAACACCCGCTCCTCATGCGGTTTCGTGTTCTTATCTCAACTGTATGTGACCCTAATAAACTAAAGGGTTAGGTGTGGTTTCTTCTTTCCTCAATCGTGGATTTTCACAAAGAGCTTCTAGTGCATCGGGCGAGCCGCATCGTTATCCTTAAAGTACCATGCCCGGACTAAGCGTCGATCGTCTATCAACAGGTAGGTAATTTCTCCTTCACCTCTCCCTTTTGTGTATCATGTGGGGTGGGCGTGCTTTTGATTATATAGAATTGGATAAACCAAACCTAATTAACGATAATGAATTAATCCTGTAAAGAAAGAAGGGGGGGTTGTGATCATTGATGCTGTTTTATATTATGATCTTCTTTTTGAGTTGTGCAGGCTTACGCCTTCTGTAAATCGAGGCCATTGGTGGTCGATGTATGTGCACTAATGAACCCATCGTGGTGTTTTAAATGGATGCTTTGTAATTGTAAACTCTTGCTCTGAAAAGTAAATTGGTTAATCAAGTATACCCAGCTGAATAAATTGAAAGCACTAGGATCAATCCTTTCTGTGCTAACCCCGGTCAAAACATGGAATTGAAATGATGGAATATGTTAAATATTATAAATCTAAAAATAAAGTCATGGCCCTACTTAGTGTTGGTGGAAGTGGTTTTGTTGTTTTATTTGGAGGCCGATTGGTGGAAATGTGGGAGGGGATGGAATACCCTGTTTTTTTTTGGATTAGGGGGTTTTGAGTTATAGGACAAGGTGGGTACTTTTTTATATCACGAATTGGGGTGGTATCCTCTTTTGATGAGAAACCATTTCCGGGGACACAGGGTAGTGTCTCGGGGTTGTCTGGTTCCGGGACTTCGAGGGTTCTCACTTTTCCTTTATTGTTGTAAATTTACAAGAGCACCGGGTATGGATACATAAATTGACGTTTGGATGGTTTATTTTCCTTGTTTATGCTTATGGTGTTAGTTTACCAATAGTGCATAAACTTAATTGAGCATTATTTCTGAACATGAAACAAGAATGGGACAAATGGGTTCTGTAGGCGAGAGTTGTGACTCGGACTTGAGCGTTGTTGTGATCTGTAGGCTGTCTGGGGAAAAACCTAACTTTGGGTGACTTCTTATTACCTATATATATATCTTTTAGTTTTGTGTTTCTTATTCGTGCCGCACCCATGTTGAGAACTTAGTGCCGAACACCCTCGTTTCATGGGGGAGGGTGTTTTTCCCAACACTATTATTAGTGGCTGGTTATTAGCTCCTTTTCTACTCCCTTTCCTAGATAGCCCAAGTATCTTCGGGCAAGATGTGATAGCCTGAGGTCCATTATTAGCCCAATAACCTTTGGGCGGGGTAGTGTGGTGGTTGGCCAAGTGTGTGTGGCGGGTGGTTTCCCAAGTGTCTTCGGGATGAGACCCGAGTGTCTTCGAGTGTGGTAGTGGATTTTCAAGCCCAGGTGTCTTCGGGTGTGGTGGTGGTTGTTCTGGCCTAGGTGTTTGCAGGCGTGGTTACATGTGATAGTTGTGGACTAGGTGTTTGCAGGTGGGATTCGACAGTGGGACTACATGTTCTTGTGGCCTAGGTGTGTGCGGGTGGGTGTGGCAGTGGGACTGCGGTGAGAATGGCGGGATTGGTCCGATGCGTAGGATGTCTCAATAACTAGTGGGAAAGTGGCGTGGGGTACCCAAACATCGATGTCCTCTGACTATATATATTACTTGACTTGCGTTATTTGGTGAGTGTTCCTTGGTGAGGCCTGGGGTGGATAGTTTACCTTGATAGGTGTTTGGTTTACTCCTTTTTCTCACGGGACTTTAGTACATTCCCCCACTTGTGCACGAGAGTCTTTGGTTATCCATACTGAGTGTAATTGTATGATCACCCTACGTATATAAATCATCTTTCAGGTTTCCAGGAGGACTTAGAGGATCACGCAGGACCATACTAGCTCAATCCTTTGGGGAGTTGCAGTTGTTGCTTTTCTTCTTTGGTACTTACCTTTGTAGTCACCTTTTGTACTTTGTGGCTTTACTTTTGGAACATGCATGTGGGAATGGTTTACTTTTGGCTTTATTTTTTTTACCTTGGTGTTGATGATTTTAATCATCTTATCTCTCGATCCTATAAAATAAAAAGGGGTAATGCCTTCCATTTGTGAGAAATTTGTATACCCTTAGTGTTGGTCGCCACTCCGGGACCTATTGAAGGTGTGTCTCGGGGGTCATTATCTCTCCTTCAACTTAATGAAGGAAGGGAATAATAATCTGCTGATCCTTCCCTCCTTTTGGTGAAGGCAAGTCGTGGCAGAATGGTATTAGAGGGATGGTTGAGAGATAGGATGTAGTGGAGTTAGGCACAGTGAGGATTGCATGGGATGGTAAGGCAATAGTGTTGGGTGACCTTGGCACGTGAATTAGGCTAGAGAAGACTTGATAGGACACAAGATTTTAGGGCCCCCTGTGATCCGATGCAAGGACTCTGGACCTACCGAATGACCGTGTGAGGCCATGCTGATTGTAGGGTAGAGACCCTAGGAAAGGTACATGCATCATAATGACTTGTGTTCTCGTGTTTCTGGGATGTCTTGGGAATTATGAATAAATTAAAATTTTAATATGTTTTAAGAACGATATACTACACTACATGGGCTTATGCATTCATTGTTTACCTTGCAGCTTTGGCACCTGGAAGGCGACCACTTGTGGTACAGGAGATCGAGGCCCCGGAGACTACTTTGGCCGATCAGCAGAGAGCTAATTGAGAGGAAGAGGACGACCAGTGGCAGAAGACTATTCGGGCCTTCCAGCGACATACCCTCGAGAAGTACGAGGGCAGCACCTCTGAATGAAGACGGAAGGCTGGCTAGAGGAGCTAGTGATAGCCTTCGGCCAGATTCGAGCCCTGACCGAGTACTAGGTTCCTCTGGCCGTTAGCCAGATGCGGGGAGTGGCGTGTCAGTGGGGGACGCTTTACCAGGGGGAGAGGAGAGAGGCTGAGGTGGCTTGGGCGGATTTCAAGAGTGAGTTCCGGGCGGAATTCCTCTATTTGACGATGAAGGCGGAAAAGAGACAGGAGCTACTCTCCCTCCAACAGGGGTGTATGTCTGTGGGGGAGCTAGGGATCAAGTTCAAGGACCTCCTACATTTTTCTCCGGACCTCTTTCCCGACGAGGAGTCTCGGGCGAGACGTATAGAGGTGGTGCTCCGACCCTCCCTCCAGTACGTTGTTACCCCCTTTACACTACCGACGTACTTGGAGGTCCAGAAGAAGTCCGGAGTGGTGGAGAGAATGCAATCTCTAGGAGGTGTGTCATGATAGGGGATCCAGCTGGGACCATCAAAGGGGAAGGCCATCAGCACCAGGCCTCCAGCGTCATGACCCTCTAGGTTCTTGACCCGCAAGGAGCAGGCCGCAGCAGTTTCAATTTCGATCCCCTGGTCCTCACCCCTTTTCTTTGGGCCTAGGACCTTGGGGCTTCGTCTGTGGGAGCTCTGGACATCTCCAGAGTCAGTGCCCGGACCGGGTGCAGTACGACGATGGTCGACAACCCCACCACCCGCCCCAGCAGCAGCTTCCAGCACCGGCAGCAGCGACAGCGAGCTGCCGCTCCTCTGAGAGAAGACGTAGGAGGAGGAGCCCAACCTCAGGGCGCACGTCAGGGACCTCGACTGGGGAGTGGTCGGGGATGTGGGCGGCAACCAAGGGGCAGAGGAGCTGGGAGTGGATAGTTGCACGCAGCAGAGGCAGCAGTTCCAGCAGGTCTAGATGCTGTTCGAGGTACGATCAGTTTGTTTAGCACTCTTGTTTATACTTTGTTCAATAGCAGAGCATCACACTCCTTTATTGCACCTATTCTAGCTTGTGCCTTGGGTATAGATGCCGAGAGACTTCTGGAGCCCTTGGTGTCGAGAACACCAATCGGAGGACATACCAACTTGTTGTTTGTTTGTCGAGGATGTAGACTGATGATAAGGCCACATCAGTCGGTTAGGGATCTTCTCCTGCTACAGATTTAGCCATATGATGTCATCATAGACATCGACTGGATATTTTTTGTGTGTTCCATCATCGACTGTTTCTGAAGAAGGTTCGTGTTCTCGGGCTTCGGCGGCCGGCGTATTACCTTCACCGGCGAGCGGAGCGGTCAGAAGGGCAGCATGCAAGAGGTACCCCTCCTCTCCTTGTTAGTCGAGCTATCAGTAGATTCAATGGATGCCAAGATGGTGGGGGTGCCAGAGGTAGTCCGTGAGTTTATGGACATCATTCCTAAGGAGGTGACGACTCAACCTCCTCGATGTGATATCGAGTTTGGGATAGACCTACAACCCAGTGCTCATCCGATCATGATGGCTCCTTACTGGATGGAACCTTCAGAACTACGGGAGATGCGGATTCAGATTGACGATATGATGAAGAGGGGTTATGTTAGGCCGAGTGCGTCACCGTGGGGTGCTACAGACTTGTTCGCCAAGAAGGCAGATGGCGTTCTTAGGTTGTGAATAGACTACAAGAGTCTGAATCAGGTGACGATCAACAATCGCTACCCGCTTCTGAGGATAGACAATATTTTCGACCAACTAAAAGGGGCATGATGGTTCTCGAAGATCGACCTGCAGTCTGGGTACCACCAGCTGAGAGTGAAGGTGGGCGACATCCCGAAGACGGCGTTCAAATGCAGATATGGACACTTCGAGTTCGTATTCATGCCCTTCGGTGTTACGAACACCCTGACTGTGTTCATGGGGCTTATGAAATCAATCTTCTGGGAGTACCTGGATCGGTTTGTAGTTGTGTTCATCGACGATATCCTGATCTATTTGAAGTCAGAAGAGGACCATGCAGAGCACCTGAGGACAGTTTTAGAGGTCCTCCGACATCATCAGCTCTATGGGATGTTGTTGAAATGCATGTTCTGGGCAGGAGAAGTGCACTTCCTCGGGCACGTGGTGTCCGAGCACGGGGTAGCGGTGGACCCATCAAAAGTTGAGGCAGTTGTTTCTTGGGAAGCACCAAAGAATGTGGCAGAGATCCGTAGTTTCCGTGGGCAGGAAGGTTACTATCAGAGGTTCATACCCAACTTCTCCCGAGAAGCAGCCACTTTGACAGCCCATACCAATAAAGAACATGTTTTCGGGTGGAGTGAGCAGTGTGAGTCAGCCATCAGCTATCTGAAAGAGAAGTTGGTTAGTGCCCCAGTGCTGAGATTACCAGAAGAAGGGGCGGCTTATGAGGTGTACTGTGATGCTTCAAGACAGGGCCTGGGATGCGTGTTGATGCAGCAACAAGGGGTGATCTCTTATGGGTCCAGGCAGCTATGCCCCCATGAGCATAATTACGCTACCCACGACCTCGAGCATGCAGCAGTTGTTTTTGCGCTAAAGTTATGGTGGCACTACCTCATCGGAGAACACTTCGTGGTCTTCACAGATCACAAAATCTTGATTTATATATTCTTCCAACGGGACATAAAATTGTGACAGCAGAGATGGGTGGAGGTCATCCAGGATTACGACTTCAAGATCTCTTATACTAAGGGAAAGGGAAATTTAGTGGTCGATGCCTTGAGTAGGAATACACAGAAGGATGCGGTCCGAGAGTCGGCGAATTTCTGGAGAGCGATGAAGGAGTTGGACACCTTATACCTGGATGCGAGGATAGATGGTGGCAGAGGTTGGCTATATCAGATGATAGTGCAGTCATATCTGTTTCGACAAGTGGATGAGTCTCAGTGGGGAGACCTAGAGTGCAAAGTGATGCATGACCGAGTTGAACAGGGAAATGCTCCGGAAGGATGGACAGAGGATGGTCAGAACCGGATGCTTTTTCAGAAATGGTTGTTTGTTCCAAGAGTGATGTGCGGCAAGGTTCTCAGTGATTTCGAAAACTAACCCCTAGCGGTACACCTAGGAGTTACCAAGATGTAATAGGGAATGAAGGGACAGTTTTGGTGGCCCGGAGTGAAGCGAGCAGTGGAAGAGGTTGTGGCCAAGTGCTTATTGTGTCATCAAGTGAAGGCTGGACACCGAGTTCCAGGTGGCCTACTACGGTCTCTAGGTGTCCCCGAGTGGAATTGTGACGACATATCATTGGATTTAATCATGGCACTACCCAAGGTCCATGGGGGATATGACACCATCTGGGTGGTAGTGGACAGGTTGACGAAATCGGATCGCTTTCTGGCGATCAGGGGGTCGAGTGCACTGGATGCTTTGGCACGAAGGTATGTGGATGAGGTGATGCAGTTGCATGGATTTCCGAGGTCTATAGTCTCGGATAGGGATACATGGTTTACCTCGTGAGTTTGGAGGGGACTGCAACATGCTTTTGGAACCCAGTTACGCATTAGCCCTGATTTCCATCCCAAGACAGATGGACAAACAGAGCGCACCATCCAGACCATGGAGGATATGTTGCGGGCATGTGTTCTGGACTCAGGAGGATCATGGGTGTGGCACATGCCCCTGGTAGTGTTCGCCTACAATAATAGCTATCACTCTACCATCGGTATGGCCCCATTTGAAGCCTTTTATGGGAGGCCATGTCGTTCACCTGTGTGTTGGGCCGAAGTGGGAGAGGTAGGCATCCTTGGCTAGGAGGTGGTGCAGAGCATGACGATGAAGTTTAAGCTCATACGGGAAAGGATGAAGGCGGACCAGGACCGACAGAAGTCGTATGCTGATACCAGGAGGAGGCCCTTGGATTTTGAGATTGGAGACCATGTGATCTTGAAGGTCTCCCCTAGGCATGGGCATCAGAGGTTCAGAAAGGGGAGTAAGCTTTCTCCCAGGTTCATCGGACCCTTGGAAGTGTTGTGTTGGGTCGGCGAATTGGCTTATCAGCTAGCGTTACCACCACCGCTACTGGGGATACATGATGTCTTTCATGTGTCCCAGCTCCGTTGGTATCTACACAATGATTCAAACATCCTTGATTGGGGTGAGCTGGACATCGAGGACGATGTACCCATTTTGGAGAGACCAGTGATGATCGAGGATCACAAGGAGAAGGTGCTTCATGGGCAAAATATTCCCATGGTTCTTGTGTTGTGGAGACATGGTGGTCTTGAGGAGAGTATGTGGGAGAGGGAAGCACATATGCGTACCCAGTACCCAGAGTTGTTTTAATTTTTGTTCCATATTGTACCTGTTGTGGTAGAACGTTTTGTATTTTGGCTATGAAATGTAGTAGTTTTCTTTCCTTTTAATGTGTGTTAAAAGCCCTGGCTATGGGGGAGGAGAGAACCCGCCCCCTAATCAAGACACATTATGGTGGATGCGTTTAAACCCATGCGGGCGAGTCAGTGCCTCCCAAAGTGGATAATATCTTGATATGAGGGAGGAGACTCCCCAACCAACATACCTGGGCATTTTGGCATGGTATGTTGCTTGGTTCTTGTCAGGGAAGTGTTTTTAGTTAGCATGGGTTCACTTCTAAGAGGTATCGTTCGAGGTGGTTGTTCGGACCCTCTCTTTCCTTCTTGGTTTGTTTTGATTCTCAAGGACGAGAATCGTTTAAGAGGTATCTAATGTAATAGCTCGGACCCTCCTGGCCCATTACATTTCCAAAAGTGAGGCTCAACCAAAACAGTGGCACCGTGACAGTGGAACTGTGTCCCCTCGCCCAGCCTTTCGTGCTGTTTTTTTCTAGTACCTGACTTTTCCACTCCCGCAATGTAAGTTTCGACGTAAATTAATTCTTTTACTCCTTTTAAAACCATTTAATGCCCATTATTAATTCCTAAAAATCCCATGAGACCTTCGTGTGTAACTACCCAACCGCTTGGTATACCCACGACCCCCGCTCCACATGCGTTTTTACGTTCTTATCTCAACCGTCTGCGACCCTTATAAACAAAAGGGTTAGGCATGGTTTCTTCTTTCCTCGATCACAGCTTTTCACAAACAACTTTTGGTGCATCGGGTGAGCCGCATCGTTATCCGTAAAGTTCCGATCCCAGCCTAAGAATTGATCATCTATCAACAAGTAGGGAATTTCTCATTCGCCTCTCTCTTTTGTGTATCATGAGGGGTGGGCGTTCTTTTGATTCTGTAGAATTGGATAAACCGGACCTAATTAAAGATAATGAATGAATCCTATAAAGAAAGAAGGGGGGGGCTGTGATCTTTGATGCTGTTTAATATTATGATCTTCTTTCTGAGTTGGGCTAGCTTACGCCTTATGATAATCAAGGCCGTTGGTGGTCATTGTTTGTGCACTAATGAACCCCTCATGGTGTTTTAAATGGATGCTTTGTAATTGTAAACTCCTGCTATGAAACATAAATTGGTTAATCACGTATACCCGGTCGAATAAATTGAAAGAACCAGGATGAATCCCTTCTATGATAACCCCGGTAAAACATGGAATTGAAATCCTGGAGTATGTTAATCTTATAAATCTGAAAATACAAGCATGGCCCTACTTAGTGTTGGTGGTAGTGGTTTGGTTGTTTTCTTTCACGGCCAATTGGTGGAAATTTGGGAGGGGATGGGATCCCCTGTTTTTTTGGATTCAGTGGTTGTGAGTTTTAAGACTGCTGGGTACTTGATTATATCATGAATTGTGGTGGTATCCTTTGTTGATGAGAAACCATTTCGGGGGACATGGGGCAGTGTCCTGGGGTTGTCTGGTTCTAGGACATCGAGGGTTCTCAATTTTCCTTTGTTGTTGTGACGTTACAAGAGCACTGGGTATGGATACTTAAATTGATGTTTGGCTGGTTTCTTTTCCTTGTTTATGCTTATGGTGTTAGTTTCTCAGTAGTGCATAAACTTAATTGAGAATTAATTCTGAACACGAATCCAGAATGGGACAAATGGGTTTTGTTGGCGAGAGTTGTGACTCGGACTTGAGCACTGTTGTGATATGTAGGTTGTCTGGGTAAAAACCTACCTTTGGGTGAGTGCTTGTTACATATATATATATATATATATCTTGTAGTTTTTTGTTTCGTATTCGCGCCCCACCCAAGTTTATCCCTTAGTGCCGAACACCTCCGTTTCATGGGGGAGGGTGTTTTTTCCAACACTATTATTAGTGGCTGGTTATTAGCTCCTTTTTTGCTCCCTTTCCCGGATAGCCCAAGTATCTTCGGGCAGGCTGTGATGGCCTGAGGTCCATTATTAGCCCAAGAACCTTCGGGTGGGGTAGAGTGGTGGTTGGGTAGGTGTGTGCAGCAGGTGGTTTCCCAAGTGTCTTTGGGATGAGGCCCAGGTGTCTTCGGGCGTGGCAGTGTATTTTCAAGAACAGGTGTCTTCGGGTGTGGTGGTGGTTGTCCTGGACTAGGTGTTTGCATGTAACAGCCCAAGATTTTATAAAAAAATATTCTTTTTAATTTTATTAAAGTCTTGTGTTGTACGCTACACCAAAAGGAGCTTGCACAACACGCATCCTTGACTTTCCTTGCATTACACGCAATCGCGACCTTCCTCGATAGCGTGTGTAATACGCAATACCGAGTTTCACTAAACAACGATATGCTATTAAAATATTATTAAAACTACTCGTTATGAATAGTAATAACCACTTTTTAAAATTCTGTAAATCTTATTTTTCAAAATGAACTTCTTTTTTGGATTCGGAGTATCGAATTTAGCCTAAGGTGAAATTTTGGTACTTTTCGGATAACTTTCATATTCTGATGAATAGTGAAAATTACTAATTTATAATTAAAAACAACTTTTTTAATCGAAATAATTAATAGTGATAAATTATTAATTTGAGTGGTTTTAAAGTATATTTAGAATATATTTTTACAATTTAATACAATGTTGGTCATTGGATGTAATTTCACATTTAAACCAGACGTAATCAAATGTCAATCTTTTGATAGATATTGTTTCTTAAAAACACGCTATTCGTGTTAACAATGGGATTTAATTATAAATTTAATTAATGCAATTTCTATGTTATGAATTTGGTAAAATAGACTTCATTTTTGAATTCGGAATATGAAATATAGCTTAGGATGAAATTTTGGCATTATTCTGAAAAACATCAATTTTTGATGAATAGTGAAACTACTAAGTGGTAGGTTAAAAACTGAATTTTGTATAAAACTTAATTTTACCGATTCTGTGAATGGAATTTCGAAAATCCGAGAGACACGGTTAATATCAAGGACTAAAATGTGGTTCAATGAGATGAAAATAATTTTTTGGTGAATAGTAACTTTTTACCTTTTTACCACGGTTAATAGTAAATAGGGTAACTAAGGGTAAATATGATATTAATATTACCCTAACACATGTCCTAATTCTATTGGACAAGTGTAATTCGACCAAAAACAAACTTAGGAATAAAATATGACCATTTAGGCCCACTTGGATTAGATTAGGACATTTATTATTAATTTATTTAAAGAAGGGTTAAAATAGTTAAAATCAAAGTTTAATAAATAAATCATTTTTAATATGGGGTTATACATAAGATAAATTCGATTGTAAATATTCATTAGAAAGCTAAAAAGATTTCCTACATGATGGTATTTTATTTGTAATTTTTAGACATCAAATAATTTAATTTATTTATGACACAAAGATGATGTAGTAATTATCTTATTAATGAAATATTCACATAATTGATAATATAAATACCAAAATAAATGTAATTTAAGACTTTTTATGAATTCCACTAATTTTCTAGGTTACTATGATATATTAATGTTGATTTAATCAACTTGGTTCGAACATTTAATTCTGTTATGACTTTCACAAAAATCATGTATCAAATAGTGTCAAAATTGACACAAAATAGTTTTTAAAATCAAATATTATATTATTAATTGTTATTTTATTCCTAAAAATCTAAGGTTCGGCCAAATGACTTAGATAAGGATATATGTATTAATACTATACAATTTGGGGTTCGTTTGGCATGTTATAGTAAGTGTATTTACCATATAGTGAAAGAAAACAAAAAGACACGGTAAAAGTTAAATTATTTAACTTAGAGTTAAATCTAATTGATAAGGTTAAAATAATACCCTAAACTTGTCTAAATCTTATTGGTTGATATTATTTCGACCCATCCCCACTTTAGCTTCTAAATAAGACCATTTGGAACCATTATAAACCGATTTTGACTTTAATATAAAATAATATTTTGAGATATTCCTAAGATGCCCCTCTCCTCCCCTATAAAAGGACACCTCCTCCCCCTCCTCCTCACACCAATTTGAGCACTCAAGCTCGTCCAAACCCTGCCAAAATCTCTTCTCCACTTCCCTAGCAACATCCTAGAGGTTCTGGTCTTCCTCAAAGACCAATTCTAGTGCCCTAAGAGGAGGTCTCAAAGAGGCACTTCAAAGAAGAGGTAATTACCGTTACCAATTCTTTCATCTTTATTTCTTCTTCCACTTCTTCTTATTAGGTTGTTTCATTATGAAGAAATAACATCAGTATCACTCATATACTGATATTTTATTATAAGTATGAAACAACCCTAATTCACCTTCTATCCATCCTACGGAAAAATGAAATCACCGCGCGTGCGTACGTACGGAATACCGTCTCCACGCCGTGGTGTAATCTATTTTCCATTACCACCTTACATGGATGGGTATAATGGTGTAATGAATAACTATACATAGTTATTACAACATAATATTGATTCTGATATATTGTATAATCCACTCCAATTCAATTCAATATTTATAGAAATGATATCATCGCTCGTGCGTACGTACGGACTACCGTCTCCACGACGCGATGAGATTCATTCTCCATGTTAACCATTTAAGAATGATTATAATGTATATATAAGAAATAATAATGAAATATATGAAATTATAAAGCTACTGGATTTATATATATATATACATATGTATGTCATCTACTTACTTCCATTTCAAGACAATAAGGAAGGAAAAACAGCGTTCATGCGTACGTACGGACTACCGTCTCCATGAACGGTGTTTTTCATTTTATTTACCTATCTATTATATATATATATATATATACTGAATATATATGATATATAAATCATATTTTATATTCTGGAAGTAAGTAAATCATGATATAACTAACAATGATGTCAAGAACAACAAGTCAAAACACCTACGATAAATGAAACGATTTTACCCAAAACGCTTCTTTAACATGGAATTTACAAAAGAACGGGTAATATAATGTCATAAGTGAACCATATATGATATCATAACAATGAATATGATTCTGTAATAAGTCAATGACATTATTTAAATCATTATACAGGAGGTTCGGACACATACGAAGCAAATTGGACCTAAGGTAAGGGAAAATATCACAATCTCATTTTTATCCGAGATTGTTTATACTTTGAAATTTACTGGGGTTTATTTTATCATCCACATCCATGTTTCCTCAATATGTAATATTATTTCCATCCACCTACAATTTTTTTAAATCCAATTTTACCCTTCGGTGAGTTTTTAGTAAAGGATATGAAAGGAATCTTTTGTCATTTTTCGTACGAGGTACTTTTTTGACTTTTCCGACAAAAGTACGAAGAATGTTATTTTTAACTTATACGGCACGAACGGATTTTTACGGTTTTATAAAGCCTTATTTTCATGAACCTTACTCCAAAATATTTTATGACTATTTTCAATAAAATCTCTTTCTTTTAAAATTGCATGATGTTTTGTGAAAAGAAATTGATTTTGAAGAAGAAAGGATATTTTCCTCAAGAATTCAATTCAAGTGTTTTATCAAAATTATTTTCCATCTAAGATAATAAAGGGTTCTGTTTCTATCAATATTTTTACATTGATTTGACTATGTTGTGATGGAATTATATTTATCAATTCCTTTATCTTATATGAATGGTTTTATGATTTCATGTTGTTTAAGAATCCCATTTTTATTACATGGGTTTTGAAATGATGTATGATTTATGATTTTGTGGCACACATAAGAATGGTATCATTATGAGATGGGTGGGACCTATATCTCCCTCCAATGCATTGGGTAAAGATTTTATATCCCATGAGATAGACATGGCTGGAATGGTAGGTTATACCGGTTCAGTGAAACAGGACTGAAACGAGGATTACTCGATTCAGAAATGGACTTTCTCCACTAAGATAGTATTGGCAATGAGTCTTGACTAACAAGAAATGATTCTCTATGATTATGTGTGTATGCCACAATGAGTAATGTTTTAAGTTATTATTTCATTTCACTACTATGATTTATCCCATGTTATGAAATTATGATCTCTTTTGCAGGTTAAGATTTCCAAAAGCTATGTTCTTATGTATATGATGTGATTTATTTTTCTTTTGTTTACCCTTACTGAGCATTTGAGCTCACCCTTTTATGTTTTCTTTTCCCCAGGATATAAACAATGGTTTTAGGTATAAAAAGGAAGATCTTTAGGGGAGATGTTGAAGATCTTCCACCACAATTAGAAGTTTACGTTCCGTGTTTCCAAAGACACTAAACTATTACGATCCTTGTGTGTGTGTTTTTGTTATGTACTAAGTATTCCGCAAAAGTAATGTAAAGTCCATGTACGTCAGGCTCCGGGTCTCTACAGTTGGTATCAGAGGAAAGGTTTAGTCAACCTTTGGAAACTAGGATGCGAAAACGTTAGTGAGATCCCTAGAGATATTTCTAAGGTATGTCTAGGGATGTCCCTAGGGATAAGTATACGTATAGGTTATAGTAATAGAATTACGCTAACGATCATAGAATTAAACCTAAGATGTTGGATATTGAAGGTACTCCCCCTTTATTATGTTGTTTTCCCTAGCATGATTTTTGCCTCTCACACTATTCTTTTTGGGTTTTAGACGATGGCTAGAACCCGAAGGAACCGTGTTGATCAATGCAATGGACAATGCAATGATTGCCCTCCTGAACAAACAAATGTTATGGGAGATGGAGTGCAAAATCTTATTGCTATACTTACACAAGATATGAATCATTCTGGACTTCCAAATGAGAAGAGAAGGGAACAATATTCTATTGAGTCCTTCATGAGGCAACGTCCACCTTCTTTCAGTGGGTCTTCTGATCCACTTGTGGCTGAACAATGGATCAGTACCACTGAAAAGATATTTTCAGTTCTTCAATGTTCTGAACATGATAAAGTCATCTTAGCAGTATATCGTTTGGAAGGTGAAGCTGATCAATGGTGGAATCTTATCAAGAATACGAGGCCAAGGGATGAAATTGAGTCCATGGAATGGGACGAGTTCAAGAACTTGTTTTTCAGTAAGTACTTCCCTCGTATTCTTCAAACAAAGATGGAAAAGGAGTTTATTGAGCTGAAGCAGAAGGATGATGAATCTGTTGGTATATACGAAGCGAATTTTACAAGACTTGCAAGGTATGCATCTGGCATTATCATCCAACCTGAAAGTAAAGTTGATCGATTTTTCAGTGGCTTAAAACCAAGTCTTCGAAGGGCATTAGCTATAAGAGACTTCAGTAGCTATGAAGAAATTGTGCGTTGTGCTATCAAGGTAGAAATGGAAGTTGGTGTTACATATCCATCTCATGGTTTTGACAAGAAACGAAAGATGGAGTTCAAGGAGAAATCTCATAATAATGGTGAAAAGAAGATGAATGTTTCCTTATGCACAAAGTGTGGAAAGAAGCATGGTGGAGATTGTCTTAAAGGAACTAGAAAATGTTTTAAGTGTGGAAAAGAAGGTCATCGAGCAGCTGAGTGTCGAAGTAATGGAAAAAGGGTTTCTAATGATGTGAATAAAGCAAACACTGCAGAGAACGCACCGCCAACACTTCAATGCTTCAAGTGCTAGGAAATGGGGCATTATGCTAATAATTGCCCTAATCCAAGGGTTAGTGATGATCAACATGAGCAACCACTGAAGGCAAAGGACAAAGGGAAATCACATGCGATCACTATTGGCAATGTTGAATATGACAACGATGTGGTGGAATGATTAAGTGTTTATGTAATGGGATTCCAAAATAATGTTGTATCATTGAGTATTGCAATATTTATTGATGTGGTATTCAAAGTGATTGAGATATTTTTTTTGGAAATAAGATGATATGCGAGAAAATGAAATGTTTAATAGTATTCATGAGCTAATGATTGATATAAGGACTAAGTGATATCATGGTTTGAGTATATAGAATTTTGAGGATTTTGGTATGTGGAAAGTGTTAACTTTTAACTGCACTCATGTTTTCACTAAGGTATTCAAGAGAATACACGATTAAGGACTTTGAATGTTTGTAATGTGACCAACAAAACATATCTTATGATATATGGGGATCAACGATGATATTAAATCTCTGGTAATTGTTTTCACTATGTTATGAGAGTGGACTGCAGTATTATGGATAAGCCTAAAGATTGGAATGGATTATGTTGGACATAAGTTAGTATTGTTTAAGGATAGAAGTTTTTTTTCGATATTATTGATGGGATGTTATAGTAATATAGTTTTATAAAAAGGACAACCTGCAGGACGGGCGACAGCCCATCGCTTCGGACAAGGCTGTAGGAATCGAACCCACAACCGAAGTGCGACTGGCCTTTATCGCCTACCACTGACCTACAGGAAGTCCCTGTTTAGTAGAAACTAGTTTTATTATATTAAGCAGTATGATATATGAAGTATAAGTCCATTTTAGGTACTATAAATGATTAATCTCACTATAGAATGACTTATGTATATTTAATAACTTTTTCTTACCTTTCATTTGAGACAGATGGAATGACCCGTCATTCTATCACATGATCTGCTAACACTTCACGAATAACAAATTCAACTTCATTTATTTAAGTGATGAAGTAGAAATTGTTCAAGGCACGAACAAAAGTGAGATTGTACCAAAATAAAGTAAGTATTTATTCTAAGCAAATTTTCAACTTTAGGGAAATGATCTTGAAAACCAAAAATGTTGTCCTAGTGATCTTATACCTGATGAATCAGATGGTACCTTATATCATCACAAATCTATGGATTTGTGATTACTGGCTTTTCCATAGCCATGTTCTCTACCACTCTCCATCAGAACATGATGGTTAGATTTCTCTTCCATATCCATATTTTCACCTATGTGGAAACCCAGTGATTAGTTTATTTGGGTAATCGTTACATTTCATACTTTAGTTTTTAAAGCCAAGTTTTGGTATTCCCTTTTACGATGTGAGTTTCTATTAAAGAAACTTTCGAATAGTAAACCATTTATAACCCCGACGAATTTCGAGGGCGAAATTCATTTTAAGGGGGGTAGAATGTAACAGCCCAAGATTTTATAAAAAAATATTCTTTTTAATTTTATTAAAGTCTTGTGTTGTACGCTACACCAAAAGGAGCTTGCACAACACGCATCCTTGACTTGCCTTGCATTACACGCAATCACGACCTTCCTCGATAGCGTGTGTAATACGCAATACTGAGTTTCACTAAACAACGATATGCTATTAAAATATTATTAAAACTACCAGTTATGAATAGTAATAACCACTTTTTAAAATTCTGTAAATCTTATTTTTCAAAATGAACTTCATTTTTGGATTCGGAGTATCGAATTTAGCCTAAGGTGAAATTTTGGTACTTTTCGGATAACTTTCATATTCTGATGAATAGTGAAAATTACTAATTTATAATTAAAAACAACTTTTTTAATCGAAATAATTAATAGTGATAAATTATTAATTTGAGTGGTTTTAAAGTATATTTAGAATATATTTTTACAATTTAATACAATGTTGGTCATTGGATGTAATTTCACATTTAAACCAGACGTAATCAAATGTCAATCTTTTGATAGATATTGTTTCTTAAAAACACGCTATTTGTGTTAACAGCGGGATTTAATTATAAATTTAATTAATGCAATTTCTATGTTATGAATTTGGTAAAATAGACTTCATTTTTGAATTCGGAATATGAAATATAGCTTAGGATGAAATTTTGGCATTATTCTGAAAAACATCAATTTTTGATGAATAGTGAAACTACTAAGTGGTAGGTTAAAAACTGAATTTTGTATAAAACTTAATTTTACCGCTTCTGTGAATGGAATTTCGAAAATCTGAGAGACACGGTTAATATCAAGGACTAAAATGTGGTTCAATGAGATGAAAATAATTCTTTGGTGAATAGTAACTTTTTACCTTTTTACCACGGTTAATAGTAAATAGGGTAACTAAGGGTAAATATGATATTAATATTACCCTAACACATGTCCTAATTCTATTGGACAAGTGTAATTCGACCAAAAACAAACTTAGGAATAAAATATGACCATTTAGGCCCACTGGGATTAGATTAGGACATTTATTATTAATTTATTTAAAGAAGGGTTAAAATAGTTAAAATCAAAGTTTAATAAGTAAATCATTTTTAATATGGGGTTATACATAAGCTAAATTCGATTGTAAATATTCATTAGAAAGCTAAAAATATTTCCTACATGATGGTATTTTATTTGTAATTTTTAGACATCAAATAATTTAATTTATTTATGACACAAAGATGATGTAGTAATTATCTTATTAATGAAATATTCACATAATTGATAATATAAATACCAAAATAAATGTAATTTAAGACTTTTTATGAATTCCACTAATTTTCTAGGTTACTATGATATATTAATGTTGATTTAATCAACTTGGTTCGAACATTTAATTCTGTTATGACTTTCACAAAAATAATGTATCAAATAGTGTCAAAATTGACACAAAATAGTTTTTAAAATCAAATATTATATTATTAATTGTTATTTTATTCCTAAAAATCTAAGGTTCGGCCAAATGACTTAGATAAGGATATATGTATTAATAATATACAATTTGGGGTTCGTTTGGCATGTTATAGTAAGTTTATTTACCATATAGTGAAAGAAAACAAAAAGACACGGTAAAAGTTAAATTATTTAACTTAGAGTTAAATCTAATTGATAAGGTTAAAATAATACCCTAAACTTGTCTAAATCTTATTGGTTGATATTATTTCGACCCATCCCCACTTTAGCTTCGAAATAAGACCATTTGGAACCATTATAAACCGATTTTGACTTTAATATAAAATAATATTTTGAGATATTCCTAAGATGCCCCTCTCCTCCCCTATAAAAGGACACCTCCTCCCCCTCCTCCTCACACCAATTTGAGCACTCAAGATCGGCCAACCCCTGCCAAAATCTCTTCTCCACTTCCCTAGCAACATCCTAGAGGTTCTGGTCTTCCTCAAAGACCAATTCTAGTGCCCTAAGAGGAGGTCTCAAAGAGGCACTTCAAAGAAGAGGTAATTACCGTTACCAATTCTTTCATCTTTATTTCTTCTTCCACTTCTTCTTATTAGGTTGTTTCATTATGAAGAAATAACATCAGTATCACTCATATACTGATATTTTATTATAAGTATGAAACAACCCTAATTCACCTTCTATCCATCCTACGGAAAAATGAAATCACCGCGCGTGCGTACGTACGGAATACCGTCTCCACGCCGTGGTGTAATCTATTTTCCATTACCACCTTACATGGATGGGTATAATGGTGTAAAGAATAACTATACATAGTTATTACAACATAATATTGATTCTGATATATTGTATAATCCACTCCAATTCAATTCAATATTTATAGAAATGATATCATCGCTCGTGCGTACGTACGGACTACCGTCTCCACGACGCGATGAGATTCATTCTCCATGTTAACCATTTAAGAATGATTATAATGTATATATAAGAAATAATAATGAAATATATGAAATTATAAAGCTACTGGATTTAGATATATATATACATATGTATGTCATCTACTTACTTCCATTTCAAGACAATAAGGAAGGAAAAACAGCGTTCATGCGTACGTACGGACTACCGTCTCCATGAACGGTGTTTTTCATTTTATTTACCTATCTATTATATATATATATATATACTGAATATATATGATATATAAATCATATTTTATATTCTGGAAGTAAGTAAATCATGATATAAGTAATAATGATGTCAAGAACAACAAGTCAAAACACCTACGATAAATGAAACGATTTTACCCAAAACGCTTCTTTAACATGGAATTTACAAAAGAACGGGTAATATAATGTCATAAGTGAACCATATATGATATCATAACAATGAATATGATTCTTTAATAAGTCAATGACATTATTTAAATCATTATACAGGAGGTTCGGACACATACGAAGCAAATTGGACCTAAGGTAAGGGAAAATATCACAATCTCATTTTTATCCGAGATTGTTTATACTCTGAAATTTACTGGGGTTTATTTTATCATCCACATCCATGTTTCCTCAATATGTAATATTATTTCCATCCACCTACAATTTTTTTTAAATCCAATTTTACCCTTCGGTGAGTTTTTAGTAAAGGATATGAAAGGAATCTTTTGTCATTTTTCGTACGAGGTACTTTTTTGACTTTTCCGAAAAAAGTACGAAGAATGTTATTTTTAACTTATACGGCACGAACGGATTTTTACGGTTTTATAAAGCCTTATTTTCATGAACCTTCCTCCAAAATATTTTATGACTATTTTCAATAAAATCTCTTTCTTTTAAAATTGCATGATGTTTTGTGAAAAGAAATTGATTTTGAAGAAGAAAGGATATTTTCCTCAAGAATTCAATTCAAGTGTTTTATCAAAATTATTTTCCATCTAAGATAATAAAGGGTTATGTTTCTATCAATATTTTTACATTGATTTGACTATGTTGTGATGGAATTATATTTATCAATTCCTTTATCTTATATGAATGGTTTTATGATTTCATGTTGTTTAAGAATCCCATTTTTATTACATGGGTTTTGCAATGATGTATGATTTATGATTTTGTGGCACACATAAGAATGGTATCATTATGAGATGGGTGGGACCTATATCTCCCTCCAATGCATTGGGTAAAGATTTTATATCTCATGAGATAGACATGGCTGGAATGGTAGGTTATACCGGTTCAGTGAAACAGGACTGAAACGAGGATTACTCGATTCAGAAAGGGACTTTGTCCACTATGATAGTCTTGGCAATGAGTCTTGACTAAAAAGAAATGATTCTCTATGATTATGTGTGTATGCCACAATGAGTAATTTTTTAAGTTATGATTTCATTTCACTACTATGATTTATCCCATGTTATGAAATTATGCTCTCTTTTACAGGTTAAGATTTCCAAAAGCTATGTTCTTATGTATATGATGTGATTTATTTTTCTTTTGTTTACCCTTATTGAGCATTTGAGCTCACCCTTTTATGTTTTCTTTTCCCCAGGATATAAACAATGGTTTTAGGTATAAAAAGGAAGATCTTTAGGGGAGATGTTGAAGATCTTCCACCACAATTAGAAGTTTACGTTCCGAGTTTCCAAAGACACTAAACTATTACGATCCTTGTGTGTGTGTTTTTGTTATGTACTAAGTATTCCGCAAAAGTAATGTAAAGTCCATGTACGTCAGGCTCCGGGTCTCTTCATTGCAGGCGTGGTTACATGTGATTGTTGTGGCCCAGACGTTTGTGGGCAGGATTCGGCAGTGGGACTGCGTGTGGTTGTGGACCAGGTGTGTTCGGGCGGGTGTGGTAGTGGGACTGCGGTGAGAATGGAGGGATTGGTCCAATGCGTAGGATGTCTCAATAACCAGTGGGAATGTGGCGCAGGGTACCCATACATCGATGTGCTCTGATTATATATATTACTTGACTTGCGTTATTTGGGTAGTGTGCCTTGGTGAGGCCTGGGGTGGATAGTTTACCTTGATAGGTGTTTGGTTTACTCCTTTTTCTCACGGGACTTTAGTACGTTCCCCCACTTGTGCACTTCAGTCTTTGGTTTTCCCTACTGATTGTACATGTATGCTCACCCTACGTATATAAAACTGCATTCATGTTTCTTGGAGGACATCGGGGATCACGCAGGACCATACTAGCTCGGACCTTTGGGGGAGTTGCAGTTGTTTCTATTCTTCTTTGGTACTTACCTTTGAAGTCACCTTTTTTACTATGTGGCTATACTTTTGGAACATGCATGTCAGAATGGTTTACTTTTGGCTTTACTTTTCTTATACCGTGGTGCTGATGAGTTTCATCATCTTATCTCTTGATCTTATAAAACAAAAAAGGGGTAATGCCTTCCATTTGTGAGAAATTTCTATACCCTTGGTGCTAGTCGCCACTCCGGGAACTATTGAAGGTGGGTCTCAGGGGTCATTATCTCTATTTCAACTTAAATAAGGAAGGGCCTGGCAATCTGCTGACCCTTCCCTCCTTTTGGTAAAGGCGGGTCGTGACAGATTAAAAGGGTTTAGAAAGATAAATCATTAAAACATTTAGAATGATGATATAGTTAAATAGACCCTCCTATACAACCATAAAAGAACCAATTTGAAAACATATTTATGAAATATGGGTATCGATGATAAATATGTCCATGAAAGTACTTACACGTGATAAATCTTGGATAAATATTGAGATAGACGAAATAAACCTTACCTTGCACTTTACTTTGGTAGAAGGTATGATTAACCTCTGGTATAATGACCATTGTATGTTATTAAATTATATCAGAACCATATTCATATTTATTATATCCTACATGATTAATTTATTACTTTATACTACCCATTTAATAATTATTTTCATGTTAAATTAATGTTTTAGGTAATAATCACTTTATTTATCATACGTGTTTTTACTTGTTAATCTTGATCATATCATTTATATAATGATTTAAATAATTACAGAATATAATCCTTGATTTATATATCAAATATATTTATAATATAAATATTTATAATAGATAGATATATGAAATGTAAAACACCGTTTATGGAGATGGTAGGTCGTACGTACGCATAAAAGTTATTTCTGCTTTCATATCGTATTGAACGGAAGTGAATATGATATATGTAAGTAAATACATACATATATATATATATCCAGTAGAAATATTATTTCATATATTACATACTTATTAATAATATATATTTTTGTAATCATCGTTGAATGGTGAACGAGGAAATTAATCTCATCGCGTCGTGGATGGTATATCGTATATAAATATAGTATATAATTGGATGGTATATCATATATAAAAAATAATTTTAAAGTTATATTTATTATTTGCATCATTTATACTCATTATTATACCCATCCAAATGATGAATGTTTTGAATAATGAACTACACCACGACGTGGAGACGGTAAGCCGTACGTACGCACGTGTGGTGACATTCCATTCATAGGATGGATTAAAATAACAAATATGGTGGTAAAATTTTCATATTAACATCATTGTATATAGAATATACTAGATTTATTATTTTACAATCGAAAAAACAAATAAATAGGAAGTGGATGAAGAAAAAAACATGAAGGAGGTGATGAAATATTTACCTCTTCTGGGGGTTCTTCTTATTTATTTGATCAAAAAGGCCCCTTAGGTATTCTTTCTGACTAAATTTTGCCTCTAAGATTAATGGAGGATAGTTGAGAGGATATTTGGGTAGGGGTTGGATGATCCAAATGCCTTTGATGGTGTTAATTGGAGATAAGGGGGTGTGCCCTTTTATAAGAGGGTGAGGGGATCCTTAGGAAAAGATTGAAATATTATTTTATAATAAAATCATATTTGGTTTATAATGAATAAAAATTGGATTATTTAGATATGAAAGTGGGTATGGGTCGAAATACTCTCAACAAATAGATTTTAGACAAGTTTAGGTTACAATTTTAACCTTAACTTTTAGATTTAACTCTAAGTTAAATAATTTAACTTTTACTGTGTCTTCTTGTATTCTTACACTATATAGTCAAATAACATACTATAAACATCTAAGAGAACCTCTATTAGTTCATTAATGACATATATAATATAATTCAATCCCTTTTCCCAGTCCATATATTTTTAGGAATAGAATATAAATTAATAATATAATATTTTTTTTAAAAAACTCTATTATGTCAATTTTGAAACTATTTGGTATTTTGTTTTTTTAATTAATAACAGCATTATTAAATTGAACAAAATTTATTTAATCAACCCTAAAATTTCATATTAACCATTAAAATTAGTGTAATTCATTAAAAACCTGAAATTATATTTATTTGGATATTTATAATATTAATTGTTTTAATGATTCATTAATAAGGTAATTATTGCATCATCGTTGTGTCATAAATACATTTAATTATTTAATGTCTAAATTTTTTAAATAAAATACCATTAAGTAGGAAATCTTTTTATATTTCTAATTAACATTTATAGTCTAATTTATCTTATGAATAACAATATATTAAAAATGTTTTTGTTATTAAGCATTGATTTTGACTCTTTTAACTCTTCTTTAAATAAAATAATAATAAATGTCCTCATCTAACCTTTATGGACCTAATGGATCATATTTTATTCCTAAGGTTATTTTTGGTCGAAATACACTAATCCCATAGAATTAGGATATGTGTTAGTGTAATAATAATATCACTTTTACGCTTAATTACACTATTTACTTTTAACCGTGGTAAATAAAAGTGAAATGTTACAATGCACCAAATATTATTTTCATCTAATTGAACCACATTTTACTTAATAAAATAAACTGTGTCTCTCGGATTTTTGAAATTCAACTGACAGAAGCGATATTATTATGTTTTATGAAAATTTGCAAATACTTCTAGGAGGTGGGTAAAAGACGGTAAAAAGTTCAACAAAATTTTTATATATCTAAAATTATTATAAATTGAACCCAATGAATTACATTGAACATATATAGGTATTATGTATCTATTTTTACCAAAATTAAATTTAAATAGAATGAATAAATATTTAAATAAAAAGTCTATTTTAAACAATAACTTAGCGTTTTTCACTATTCATCAAATATTGAAAGTTTTCAGAAAAATATCAAAAACTCACCCTTATCTAATTTTGTTATTCCAAATTCAAAAATGAATTATATTTTACCCAAGTCAAAACATAGAATTTTAATTAATTAATTTAAAATTAATTCATGTTTTTAAAACCAAAAATCATTTTTTATGAAATAATAAATATTTAAAGATTCACAGTTGTTTATGTCTAATTTCAAAGAATATTTACTTAAAATGACTATCATTGTATTAAATTTTAACAATATAATCTAATTATAAATCCAAACCATTTAAATGTATAATTATACACACTAAATTATTTTCATTAAAAATTTTGTTTTCAGTTAAAATATATTATTTTTCATTATTCACCCAAATATGAAAGTTATCAGAAAAACACCAAATTTTTATTGAAACTAAATTTTTATGTTCCATTTCTAAATAATAATAATATATTTCTAAATTAATTAAAAAATTTTTAAATTATTGGATTTAAAAAAAGTTCTCCCTTAAAAGGCAGTAAAATTGGATTTTTTTGGAAAATAATTCTTTTATGTGAAAAAAAATGAATTTGTTCTTACATTATGTTTAAAAAACATATAATATGTATTATAAAATTTAAGGATTGTATAAATTTCAAAATTCAGTTAATACTATTCACAACTGCTTTTGAACGGCTGGTTCGTTACGTCTTAGTGCGCTTAAACTCAGTGTTATGTGTAGTGCATGTTATTGAATTACTTTGAAGAAATAACATACTATGAAATCCTCGGGTGTTATATTATTCCCTCTTTCAATAAATTGTTTCCTTGGAATTTGAGATTGTTCATTGAAAATAAAAGGTTGAAAATATAAAATACCTTTGTGGGAATACCCACAACGGAAATTGGGTTAGTATAATTTGATCTTAATAAGAGGAAAATGGGACTGAAAATTTCAACACAAAATTATGGTCTCGATTAGGAGAAAAGTGGATGAAATTATAGACACATTATTGGAGGAAAAAAATAAATATTTATAGGGATTGGATGAGGTCATCAGTCATTAACAATTATAGAATTGAGATCCTCAAAGCCATAAATATATGATGATTTAAAATATCACAGGTTCAATAAAAGATAAGTTATTAGGATAACACATTTTTTGTTTTAAGATCCCTTACATAATGTTTATTAATTTATTTCTTCATAGATTAATAGAATAAGTAAAAAAATATACTTAAAAAGTGTAGTTCTAACATTTAACTAATTTCTACCACAAACTCATGTTTCACTCTAAAAGATAATATAACTTAAAAAAGTAGTTTATTTATCCTATTCATATAGGGTTCCAAAAAAATGAATTTATAATTCCTTTAAAAGACCTTAGAAAAAAAAATATTCAATCCTAGACATCACATGGGCCAACGGTAGGTGATACACCCTTTTTTCCCTTCGGTTGGCGATTCAAGACTTTCGACCTTTCCGAACACGATAGGTTACCGCCCGACCACCTGGTTGTTCATTTTATAGAAATCCAAAATAAATCTCAAACTAGAATTATCCAAAATACATCTGTCTAGACTCACATCCAAAATATTATAAGGAAGGTGAACATAATGATGATCCTTTTTCCCATGTAATAACATGTGAACACCTTCATCATTTATTCTTTTAACACTGCAACATTCTGAATTACCATAAAACCATATTGTTTATATTCATGCTCCCTTATTCCTTATAGAATACTGGATATACTCCTTCTATCCAAAAATGATGTAAACTACAACAATTATGGAATATACAGATAATTAATCAGTTTTAAGGTAGTCAAGAATATGCAATATAATTTATCCAAATCAGTCATGTGTAATTCCAAAAACCACTACCTCATTATCAAAACCATATTATGGTTTATCTTTCTCTCAACCATTCAATACATATGTACTATATAGTTATTATAACATTTACATTATTAATACAATACTAAAATGACAAAATAATTTAATAACAATGTAAGAAATCTAATCATTCCTCTTCATCATCACTAGTATCATAACATGATTATTATCCAATACCATCATTTGTGGTATACTCTGATGACTTGTAAATTGATTCTAGTAGTGTCCAAAATCCTTGAAGATGAAGCATTGTTAATTTGAATCCTTTTTCATACCCTTTCAGTCAGGTACTTGGTGTACTTTTTCTCAATAGTTATAAAAAACTCCCAATCCATTCCAACAAGTTCGAGTTTGTTTCTTCCCACATTTATCACATATGGAAAAATTCTACTTTTACCTCTTCCCTTGATCCATATTTATCTCTTCCATATTTTTATTCTCTTTATTCCATTCAAATCAATAGGACTCAAAAAATTATTTACTTATCTTATTAACACATGATACTCTTTCTTCATATGCTGAGAATACATGGTATACTATTTCCCTTCTATATGTTGGCTTAATACTGTGAAAGATATGATCCTTCATACTCTTTGGATCATACGTATTTCTGGAGTTCACATTTCCTCTAATGATCACCATTTCTATACAATGGCATACACTAGGTCAGTTTATGAATTGCAATGAATAATTCCAAACTTTTAAAATACCTAACATAAATTGAATAGTTTATGGAAATAATCCATAATCATAAAAATATTTTCCTTGAAGAATTATATACTCATAAACCCTTTATAATAATTTGTAATGAAAATAATAATTATCCTAAGAATTTCCCCTAGAGTGTGGTAACCAAGAGTGTAGCAAGGCCCACTGTCAAGCACCAGTTCATGTTCGAGTCTAGCTCAAGGCGGTGTTTTCTGGTTTTACCCCTAGGTACATCATTGTCAGAACCACCTCTACCTGCTCATATCCAGATAGAGATTTATTGCTTGGAAAACTCACAAAATTTCTACCGTACCAAAATTCTAGATAGTTATTCTATACTAATCCGCAAAGACTTTCTAAGGGTAATGCGATCTAATCAGACTTTATCAAAATCTAGTTTCCAAGGTTATTTCTAAACATCATCTGATACCAACTATAATTCCTCGACCCCAGTTACCATGTAACACCCTGAGATTCCACGATACGCTTCTCATTCAATAATGCAATAGCTTGCATTGTACGCAACATCGAGTTCTAAAACACCGCGACTAATCAAAGTAGCCATTATGAATAGTAATAACCCCTTTTTAAAATTATAGAAATTTTATATTTCAAAATGGACTTCATTTTTGTATTCGTAATATCGAAATTATCCTAAGTTGAATTTTTTGTAACTTTCTGAGAACTTCCAATTTTTTTATGAATAGTGAAAAATACTTAAAACAACTTTTTTAATAAAAATAATTTATTGTGATAAATTATACTATTTAGTGGTTTTAAAGTATAATTAGAATATATTTTTACCATTTTATCTAATGGTGGTCATTAGAATTAATTTAACATTGAAATTGGACATAAACAATTGCCAATCTTTTGATATAAATTGTTTCTTAGAAACACGCTATTTTTGCAACAGCGGGAATTAATTATAAAATTAATTAGTGCAACATATATGTTTGGAATTTTGTAAAATAGACATCATTTTTGAATTCGGAATATCAATTATAGCTTAGGGTGAAATTTTGGCATTATTCTGAAAAACTTCAATTTTTGGATGAATAGTGAAACCACTAAGTGGTAGTTAAATAACTGATTTTTCGTTTAAATGAAATATTACCACTTCTGTGATTTGATTTTAAAAAATCCAACATACATGGTTATCATTAAGAAGAAAAATGTGGTTCATTGAGATTAAAATAATTTTTTGGTGAATAGTAACTTTTAAGTTCTTAATCGCGATTAGATGTAATTAGTGTAGTTTAAGGTAAAAACAATGTTTTAATAATATGATATGAGCATGACACTTGTCACACTCCTATTGGATGAGTCATGGCCGACCAAGACAACCCATGGGTCAGCTTGGGGACCCCATGGAGCCACTTTGGTTGGAAAATGAAATTAATATATATTTATTTAATGTTAAAATTAAATTGACACAAACATGAGTTGTTTTACTAAAACATTTTTTAAGTGGGGTTACACAAGTCCAAATTTTGATTATAAATATTCATTAGAAATATAAAAAGATTTCCTACATCATAGTAGTTTTTTTATAATTTTTAGACATTATATAAATTAAATTATTTATTACATAATTATGATGCAGCGATGACCTCATTATTTAACGATTTAAATAAAATGAGAAGATAACGCAAAATCCAAGGCATACACTTGTCCAAATCCTATTGTATGAGGAGATTTCGAACCTTTATCACCTTAGCCACGAATTATATAAGTGTGTGACCTTTAGAATCCGAAAAGCATTGTGTAATAATGTAACATTTCAATCTTTCCAAAAGAGCCCCTCCTCTCCACTTATAAAAGGCCCCCACCACTCCCAGCTTATTCACACCTTCAAGCCATTTGGATCGGCCAACCTCTACCCAAATACTCTCCAAACTTCCACCTCTTACTCCTAGAAGCCTCACTTTGGGCAGAACTCTTCCCAAGGAAGCCTTTGGCTCAAATCAAAAAAAGTTACCCGATTTTGAGGTAATGTCTTCTCTAATGTTGTTTTGTTTTATTTTTCTTCTCCAACCCCCTAAACTCTTTTTATTCATTTCTTTTGTAACAAAACCAGTATCATAAATATTCTAGGATGTTGTTATAAGAAGTATTAGAGCTACACTCACACACACCTACATCTAATGGTTAAAGAACATACGGTGTCTGTCGATGGTGAATTTTTGCCTCACGAAACGATGATTGTTCAACACTCATATAACACATTCAAAGGTGGAAATTAAGATGTCACTATATTTATATATGATATAAAATATGTTTATGTTTTACTTATTCTTCTGTATTTTTCATTTATGGCATACTTTATGATTTCCATTATGGGTAAAATGCGATAATTTCATTTTAGGAAGTGCGGACTACCGCCCCCTCAAAGTGATTTGAATCGTTAATGCCATATGTGGGATGTATAAAGGATGGATTAAATGGTATTATACACAATATTATACTTTAATTATATTATAAATTTATATCATTATGCTTTCATTCCATTAAATACCAAATAGAAATGAAAGTAGCGTTCATGCGTACGTACGGCTTACCGTCTCCATGAACAGTGCATTTCATTTCTTACCTCTAAATGTTACGTAATATTATAAATGAATGTATATAATGGATATATATGATATATATGACATCTAAATCATGAATATAATTCTTGAGATAATGGATATTCTACCACATAAACAACTTGTTATTATAAGAAGTTTATTGTTGACTCAAGTACCAAAGATCGACAAAACGACCGTTATTAACTTAAATAATTACATAATGTTCATATCATTGTAATAAGTGATATAAAAAGGATAATGAAATTGAAAATGGTTTTTAATAAGGTATATATTAACTCTAGTTTATTATTCAGGAGGTTAAAGAACGGTTGAGTCAAGTCAGACACGAGGTAAGGGAACTTCATAACCCAATTTCTATTCTTTGGGTTAATCTCCTACTTTCAAATTATGTCATGATATTATTATGTCCTATCTTGTATTTATACTTTTTATGTGTACATAGAATGAATACACAATATATATATATTTTATTTAAAAATGATCATTGTTAGGGAATTTCCTAACCCAATTTTCATTCTTTGGGTTAATCTCCTACTTTCAAATTATGTCATGATATTATTATGTCCTATATTGTATTTCTACATTATTTATGTGTACTTATAGTGAATACACATTATAGATGTATTTATTTAAAAAAATGATCTTTTTAAGGACTTCGTCTCAATCCCCTTTCATTGAGGCATATTTGGTTTTATACAAAACATTTTTTTATACGGTGTATAAACCCCTTTGACTTTTACGTTTATTCAAAAGGAATCTTTTTTATACGAAGAGTTTTACTAAACGTCAAAAAGGGAATGTTTTACATTCCGTACTTATGCGGCGACAATGAATTCTCCGCCACCGTGACCATTATTTGAGTTTCAGCTTCCTCTACAAGCCATCATTTTTTTTAATGAAAAATAAATACAATGTTTTAACTTTATTTTATTTTGGTATTGAAAATGGTTTTGAATGCGTTTTTATTATATCAATGTGTTGTATTTATATCTTTTGATTGAAATGTGGAGTTGTTATGTTTCCTTTATGCATGTTTTATGTGATACAATTATGTTATGGTTTATGATATGTTTAAACCTATTCATATGAGGAATGCATTGGACGAAATAAGTGACGGGTGGAGCCCGCTATAGCTCCTCGATGCATCGACAGGTCTAATGAGACAAACTAGTGTCTTAGCACGAGGCCTTGAAAAATCTTATTTGTGGTCTTGGCACGAGGCCTTGACTACGTGGTTATGATAGTCTGGCATTATGCATTCCATCATTATGAAAGTGGTTATTGATATTGCATGTGATTATTCGACCAGTAGAATATCCATGTGGAGAAGTGAATGGCATTATCTCATTTTGCTTTTGCCATATTATGTTGAAGTTCATGTTTAAAAGGCTTTTGTTTTAGTTATACATTTCCTTAAATGTTAATGTTTATTTATGAAAGCTTCCGCTATATTGTTAACTTTACTGAGTATCTGAGCTCACCCCTTTCAATGTTTGAATATTTTTCCAGGATGTGAAGAAGTATTTTATGAATGACCTGCAGGGGTAGTCAGAAAGGGATATGATTGTGGACTATGAAGACCATGTTATTGTAGTTTGTTTACTTTATGATGTAATGAAAGACTTATGAATGTATATACTGTTTCCAAGGCTACTAAACTAATTGGTCTTTCGAGACTTGATCTTTTGTGATCATGCCAATGTTACGAACTAATGCACCTACTCTGGGTAGCTGGGGTCGGGGCGTTACAGTTGGTATCAGAGGAAGTTTAGTACAAACCTTGGAATCTAGATTTAGATAAACTCTGATTAGAGCACGTAGACCTAAGATGAACTTTGAGGATTAGTATAGAAGAACTTCCTAGAATTTTGGTATTGTAGAGATTTTGTGAGTTTTCCGAGCAATACATCCCTGTCTGGATACGAGCAGGTAGAGGCGGCTCTGGCACAGATGTACCTAGGGGTAAAACCCGAAAACACCGCTTTGAGCTAGACTCGAACGGGAACTGGTGCACGACAACGGGCCTTGCTGCACTCTTGGTTACGACACTCCCAGGGGATATGCTTAGGATAACTCTCATTTTCATTACAAATCATTATGAAGGGTTTATGAGTATATACTTTCTTAAAGAAAACATTTTTATGATTATGGATTATATCCATAAATAGTTCAATTTATGTTAAGTGTTTTATAAGTATGGGATTATGTATTTTGATTCATAAACTGATCTAGTTTATGCAATTGTTTAGAAATGGCGCCTAGTGGAAGAAATGGAAACCGTTTCAATGCACGCACTCCCTGTAGGGATTTCCCACCTGCTCAAGATAATTATAGTGGGGCTGGTGATGCAACTGGTGCCGATCAGCTAATCACAATACTGGGACAACTTACTCAGGTTATGAATAATAACCTTACTCGTATGGAGCACCCTGGTCCGCAACGTGGAGGATCAATGCTAGACCGTTTCATGAGGAAACAACCACCAACCTTCAATGGGGGTACAAATCCGTTAGTAGCTGAGCAATGGATAAACTCCTTAGAGAAAATATTCCTGCCATGGGGAGTAGTGAAAGGGAGAAGGTTGTCATGGCATTTTACCGCCTCACTGGAGATGCCGATCAGTGGTGGTCACTGATTCAAAACTCAAAGGAAGATGATGACATATCGAATATGGAATGGAGGGAGTTCAAAGAGCTTTTCTTAGAAAAATACTTTCCTCGTGACCATCGAGCAGATATGGAAAGGCAATTTCTGAGTCCTAGGTAGAAGGAGGATGAGAATGTCGCAATGTATGAGGCTAACTTTACAAGGTTAGCGAGGCATGCTTCCAATTATATACGTAACCCAAGGAGTAAGATTGATGGTTTCTTTGATGGGTTAAAACCATTTCTCCGTCGAGCTTTAGTATCACAATCCTTCTCATCATACGAAGATACTGTCTCGTGTGCTATCAAGACAGAAAAGGAATTCTCTAAGTCTTATGACAACAAAGTAAAGCAAGAGAAGAAGAGAACGGGGGAACAAGAGACAGATAAAGGGAAAAAGGGAAAGAAGGATTTTTTATTATGTGATAATTGTGGGAATAATCACCCTGGTACGTGCCTAAAAAGAATGGGATTTTGTTATAAATGTGGAGAAAAGGGTCACCAGGCTCGCGATTGCAAGGGAAAGAAAGAGGCTGTCAAAGTTGAATGCTACAATTGTAGGGAAATGGGGCATTATGCAAATGAATGTCCTAAGCGTCAAGGAAACTTACCTCAGAAAAGGCCAAGGGATCAAGGCCAATCTTATGATGTGACTACAGTTGAAGCGGAATAATTAATGTATTGGTGCTTTTGGACTCAAGGATTATATTCTGGTTATAAGAATAATGTGATATATATAAAGATTGTACTGCAGTACTTTTTGATTAAGGTAATATGATTAAGGTAATCATATTTTTAGTATGTGATAATAAGAGAAACTTTTCTTTGTTTGGGGAATCTGATGTTACAATTGATTTTGGAATTTAGAGACCTTTTAGAGAAAGTCTGGACGGAGGTATTTTGGATAACTATTAAGGTTGGAATGGATTAAGTTAAACCATGGATAGTATTGTTTAACGTTAAAGCATTTATGAAGATTTTTTTTGGAATATTATGATACTATAGTTTTAGGAAAAGGACAACCTGATGGGTGGGGCATAACCCGTCGCGTCGGACAAAGCTGCAGGAATCGAACCCACAATCATAGTGCGACAGGCCTTTATTTCCTACCAATAGCCTACAAGGAGTCCCTGGTTATTACAAAATAGTTTTACTAATCTAAATGGCATGTGTTAATATTTGGAACCTTATAAAATTTGGATAAAAAGAATATTTTTGAGTTCCGTTACCATTTGGAGTAAAAGATGGGTTTGTGGTAAAAATTTAATAACGAATGAAAGTATACATAACAATTATGTATATTCCCTTACGTTCTTAGTAAATCTCCTCAATAAATTCCTCAACATTTTAAAAGGTAACTTAAAACAAAAATGTTGTCGGTTAACTTTTCCAACTGGGGATTCAATGACTGTTTAACCAATCACAAGTTTGTGATTTTGTTGTAGTTAAACTTTCTCCTAATCCTGTTTTCTATAACTCTCCATCAGACCTTGATGGTTTGTTTCTCCTCCATATCCATATTTTCATAGAATCCTAGAATGGGCTATATCGGGTGACCTTTGTACTTATCTTGCTTTCTTTTAATGTTATATATTTATTAACCTTATTTCCGATGTGGGTTTTCCTCAAAGGTATTTTCTCTTTTCAACCTTTTATTTTCAAAGAAAAATTTCAAATTGCGAGGACGAAATTTATTGAAGGAGGGGAGAATGTGACACCTCGAGCTTCCACGATACGCTTCTCATTCAATAATGCAATAGCTTGCTTTGTACGCAACTTCGAGTTCTAAAACACCGCGACTAATCAAAGTAGCCATTATGAATAGTAATAACCACTTTTTAAAATTATAGAAATTTTATATTTCAAAATGGACTTCATTTTTGTATTCGTAATATCGAAATTATCCTATGTTGAATTTTTTGTAACATTCTGAGAACTTCCAATTTTTTTATGAATAGTGAAAAATACTTAAAACAACTTTTTTAATCAAAATAATTTATTGTGATAAATTATAATATTTAGTGGTTTTAAAGTATAATTAGAATATATTTTTACCATTTTATCCAATGGTGGTCATTAGAAATAATTTAACATTGAAATTGGACATAAACAATTGCCAATCTTTTGATATAAATTGTTTCTTAGAAACACGCTATTTTTTTAACAGCGGGAATTAATTATAAAATTAATTAATGAAACTTATATTTTTGGAATTTTTTAAAATAGACATCATTTTTGAATTCGGAATATCAATTATAGCTTAGGGTGAAATTTTGGCATTATTCTGAAAAACTTCAATTTTTGGATGAATAGTGAAACCACTAAGTGGTAGTTAAATAACTGATTTTTCGTTTAAATGAAATATTACCACTTCTGTGATTTGATTTTCAAAAATCCGACATACATGGTTGTCATTGAGAAGTAAAATATGGTTCAATGAGATTAAAATAATTTTTTGGTGAATAGTAACTTTTAAGTTCTTAATCGTGATTAGAGGTAATTAGTGTAGTTTACGGTAAAAACAATGTTTTAATAATATGATATGAGCTTTACACTTGTCCTACTCCTATTGGATGAGTCAGGGACGACCACGACAACCCATGGGTCAACTTGGGGACCCCATGGAGCCTCTTTGGCTGGAAAATGACATTAATATATATTTATTTAATGTTAAAATTAAATTGACACAAACATGAGTTGTTTTACTAAAACCATTTTTAAGTGGGGTTACACAAGTAAAAATTTTGATTATAAATATTCATTATAAATCTAAAAAGATTTCCTACATCATAGTATTTTTTTTATAATTTTTAGACATTATATGAATTAAATTATTTATGACATAATTATGATGCAGCGATGACCTCATTATTTAACGATTTAAATAAAATGAGAATATAATGCAAAATAAAAGGCTTAAACTTGTCCAAAGCCTATTGGATGAGGAGTTTTCGAACCCTTATCACCTTAGCCACGAATTATATATGTTTGGGACCTTTATAATCCGAAAAGCATTGTGTAATAATGCAACATTTCAATCTTTCCAAAAGAGCCCCTCCTCTCCACTTATAAAAGGCCCCCACCTCTCCCACCTTATTCACACCTTCAAGCCATTTGGATCGGCCAACCTCTGCCCAAATACTCTCCCAACTTCCCCCTATTACTCCTAGAAGACTCACTTTGGGAATAACGCTTCCCGAGGAAGCCTTTGACTCAAATCAAAAAGAGTTACCCGATTTTGAGGCAATGTCTTCTCTAATGTTGTTTTGTTTTATTTTTCTTCTCCAACCCACTAAACTCTTTTTATTAATTTCTTTTGTAACAAAACCAGTATCCTAAATATACTAGGATTTTGTTATAATAAGTATTAGAGCTACACTTACACACACCTACATCTAATGGTTAAAGAACATACGGTTTCTGTGGATGGCGAATTTCTGCCTCACGAAACGATGATTGTTCAACACTCATATAACACCTTCAAAGGTGGCCATTAAGATGTAACTATATTTATATATGATTTAAAATATGTTTATGTTTTACTTATGTTTCTGTATTTCTCATTTATGGCATACTTTATGATTTCCATTATGGGTAAAATGTGATAATTTCATTTTAGGAAGTGCGGACTACCGCCCCCTCAAAGTGATTTGAATCGTTAATGCCATATGTGGGATGTATAAAGGATGGATTAAATGTTATTATACACTATATTATACTGTAATTCTGTTATAAATTTATATCATTATTATTTCATTCGATTAAATATGAAATAGAAATGAACGTATCGTTCATGCGTATGTACGGCTCACCATCTCCATGAACGGTGCATTTCATTTCTTACCTCTAAATGTTACGTAATATTATAAATGAATGTATATACTGGATATATATGATATATATGACATCTAAATCATGAATATAATTCTGGGGATAATGGATATTCTACCACATAAACAACTTGTAATTATAAGAAGTTTATTGTTGACTCAAGTACCAAAGATCGACAAAACGACCGTTATTAACTTAAATAATTACATAATGTTCATATAATTGTAATAAGTGATATTAAAAGGATAATGAAATTGAAAATGGTTCTTAATAAGGTATATATTAACTATAGTTTATTATTCAGGAGGTTAAAGAACGGTTGAGTCATGTCAGACACGAGGTAAGTGAACTTCTTAACCCAATTTCCATTCTTTGGGTTAATCTCCTACTTTCAAATTATGTCATGATATTATTATTTCCTATATTGTATTTATACATTTTATGTGTACATATAGTGAATACACATAATTGATATATTTTATTTAAAAATGATCATTGTAAGGTAATTTCTTAACCCAATTTTCATTCTTTGGGTTAATCTCCTACTTTCAAATTATGTCATGATATTATTATGTCCTATATTGTATTTGTACATTATTTATGTGTACTTATAGTGAATACACATTATAGATGTACTTTATTTATAAAAATGATATTTTTAAGGACATCGTCTCAATCCCCTTTCATTGAGGCATATTTGGTTTTATACAAAACATTCTTCTATACGGTGTATAAACCCCTTTGACTTTTACGTTTATTCAAAAGGAATCTTTTTTATACGAAGCATTCTTCTAAAAGACAAAAAGGGAATGTTTTACTTTCCGTACTTATGCGGTGACAACGAATTCTCCGCCGCCGTGACCATTATTTGAGTTTCATCTTCCTCTACAAGCCATCGTTTTTTTAATGAAAAATAAATACAAAGTTTTATCTTTCTATTATTTTGGTATGGAAAATGGTTTTGAAAGCGTTTTTATTATATCAATGTGTTGTATTTATATCTTGTGATTGAAATGTGGAGATGTTATGTTTCCTTTACGCATGTTTTATGTTATACGATTATGTTATGGTTTATGATATGTTTAAACCTATTCATATGAGGAGTGCATTGGACTTAATAAGTGACGGGTGGAGCCCGCTATAGCTCCTCGATGCATCGGCAGGTCTCATGAGACAAACTAGTGTCTTGGCACAAGGCCTTGACAAAATATTATTTGTGGTCTTGGCACGAGGCCTTGACTACGTGGTTTTGATAGTCTGGCATTATGCATTCCATCATTATGAAAGTGGTTATTGGTATTGCATGTGATTATTCGACCAGTAGAATATCCATGTGGAGAAGTGAATGGCATTATCTCATTTTGCTTTTGCCATATTATGTTGAAGTTCATGTTTAAAAGGCTTTTGTTTTAGTTATACATTGCCTTAAATGTTAATGTTTATTTATGAAAGATTCCGCTTTATTGTTAACCTTACTGAGCATCTGAGCTCACCCCTTTCAATGTTTTAATATTTTTCCAGGATGTGAAGAAGTATTTTATGAATGACCTGCAGGGGTAGTCAGAAAGGGATATGATTGTGGACTATGAAGACCATGTTATTGTAGTTTGTTTACTTTTTGATGTAATGAAAGACTTATGAATGTATCTAGTGTTTCCAAGGATACTAAACTAATCGGTCTTTCGAGACTTGAACTTTTGTGATCATGCCAATGTTACGAACTAATGCACCGACCCTGGGTAGTTGGGGTCGGGGCGTTACATACCAAGAGTTGGTGCCTTATTTTAATACATTTTCATGATTATAATAATTCATGTCGTGAAAGACCGATCAGTTTAGCAGTCTTGGAAAATAGATTACATACATGAACATTACATTACACACTAAAAAATAAAACACAATATAAATGATCCTTCGAGAATGCCATTAATCCCTAGATTATCCTTTCTTATCAATCTTAATAAACTTCTTGGAATCCTAATAAAATTAAAACATAGAAAGTGGTGAGCTTAGATGCACGGTAAGGATAATAATAGAGCGGAATCTTTCATAAATAAGTATAAACAATTAAGGCAATGTAAAAGACTAAAAGAAAAGCCTTTTAAACTTAATCATCATCATAATATGGAAAAAATACAATAAAATAATTCCATTTAATTATTCACATGGATATTCTACTAGTATAATAATCTCATGCAATATCAATAGCCACTTTCATAATGATAGAATGGATAATACCAGACTTTCATAACCACATAGTCAAGGCCTTGTTCCAAGACTAAAAATACGATTCTGTCAATGCCTTGTGCAAAGACACTAGTTTGTCTCATGAGACCTACTGATGCATCGAGGAGCAATAGTGGGATCCACCCATAACTTACTATGTTCAATGCATTACTCATATGAAAATGTTGAAACATAACATAAACATTCATATTAAAACTAGCATACGAAATGTCAATACTTTATCCATAAACCATGAATTGTATAAAAATAGTGCATTCACAGTCAAACATAGCATAAACCATTAAATATAATATAGAAGATTTTATCATAAAAAATCATATTTAAAAAAGTTTAAAATCTGTCAAAGGATATTGACATAGATGAAAATAATGAGTAAAATGATTTGAGAGAAATACCAATTTTTCATGAAATCGTTTAAAAGTCTCACAATTTATAAAGGAAGTTTTTTAAAATAGATTTTCGAATCAAAGTGTCCCATACTACATTGAAACATTTGAAAATATTTTCCATTTAAAAACATTCATGTCCATTTAAATAAATCCTTGAAATCATTTTGAAAACATGGACATTGATTAAAAGGGTTTAGAAAGATAAATCATGAAAACATTTATAATGATGATCTAGTTAAATATACCCTCCCATAAAACTATAAAATATGTTTTTTGAAATCATTTTTATGAAATATGGGTATCGATGATTAATATGTCCTGAAATTTACTTACAGATGAACAATCTCGAATAAATAATTAGATTGAGGAAATAACCTTTACCTTGAACTTTTCTTTGATCGATGGTACAATTAACCACTTGTATAATGACCATTTTTTGTTACTAAATTATTCAATAAAGATATTCCTATTTATTATATCATACATGATTCATTTATGACATTATACTACGTATTTAAGAATTATTTTCATGTAAAATTAACGTTTCTGGTAATAATCGCTTTCTCTATTGTACGTGTTTTAACATGTTATTCTTGATCCTATCATTTAGATAATGATTTAAATAATTCCATAATATAATCATTTATTTATATATCATATATATTTAGAATATAAATATTTATAAAAGATATATATATGAAATGGAAAACACCATTTATGGAGACGGTAGGACATACGTATGCATAAATACTATTTCTGTTTTCATATCGTATTGAATGGAAGTGAATAAGATATATGTAAGTACATATATATATAAATATATATCCATTATCCTTATTATTTAATATATTACATACTTACTAATAATATATATTTTTATAATCATCATTGAATGGTGAATGTGGAAATGAATCTCATCGGGTCGGGGAGACGGTAATCCATACATACACACGAGTGACAATATAATTCTTTTGATATAAATATACTTTATAATTGGATGGTATATCATATATACAGAATGATAATAATGTTATATTTATTATTTAAATCATTTATACTCATTATTATACCCATCCAAATGATAAAATGTTTGAATAACAAACTACAAGACGACATGGTGATGGTAAGCCGTACGTACGCACGTGTGGTGACTTTACATTCATAGTATTGATAAAAATAACGAATATGGTTGTAAATTTTTTATAAAAACAGAAAAATATATATAACATAGTGGAGTTATTATTTTATAGTGGAAACAAAAATGAAAGTGGAAGTGGATGAAGAAAGTAACTTGTAGGAGGCGATTAAATATTTACCTCTTGTTCAGGTTCTTCCTTTTGATTTGATAAAAAGGGCTCCTTAGGATGGATTAATTACTAAATTTAGGCCTCTAAGATGAAGGGAGGACAGTTTTGAGGATATATGGGCAGGGTTTGGCCAATCCAAATGGCGTTCAAGATGTTAATTTGAGAGGAGGGGGAGTGCCCTTTTATAAGAGGGGTGAGGGGCACCTAAGGAAAAGATTGAAATATTATTTTATAATAAACTCATATTTGGTTTATAATGACTCTTATTTTATTTATTTTCAATCTAAAGATATTATGGGTCGAAATTCTCACATCCAATATGTTTTAGACAAGTTTAAGTGACCATTTTATCCATATCATTCAGATTAATCTCTATGTTACATAATTTAACTTTTACCATGTATTTTTATTTTTACACTATATGGTTAATAAACATAAAATAAAATTCCAAGGGAACCTAAAGTGTTTTATTAATGAAATATATAATATTATTTAATCCCTTTTTCTAAACCTTATATTTTTTAGAAAATAATATAAATTAATAATATAATATTTGTTTTAAAAACTCTTTTACGTCAATTTTGACACTATTTGGTTTTTTTAAAAAATTCATAACAGCATCATTACTGTTAAATAAATTTATTTAATCTACCCTAACATGTCATATTATCTTATAAAATTAGTGTAATTCATTAAAAGCTTCAAATTAGATTTATTTGGATATTTATAATATCAATTATTTTAATCACTCATTAATAAGGTAATTACTGCATCATCATTGTGTCATAAATAAATATAATTATATAATGTATATAAATAATAAAAAAATACCATTATGTAGGAAATTTTTTTATATTTTTAATGAATATTTATAGTTGAATTTATCTTATTAATAAGCCTATATTAATAAAGGTTTTAGGTATCAAACATTGATTTTAACTCTTTTAACTCTATTTTAAATAAAATAATAACAAATATCCTAATCTAATAAAAGTGGATATAAATGATCATAATTTATTCAAAAGCTTTTTTTGGCCGAAATACACTCATCCAATATAATTAGGGCATGTGTTAGTGTAATAATAATATCATTTTTACCCCTAATTACCCTATTTACTTTTAACCGTGGTAAATAAAAGTTAAAAGATACTATTCACCAAAAAATATTATCATCTTATTGAACAACATTTTAGTTTATGATATCAACCATGTATCTCATATTATTTATATTCAACTCATAAAAGCCGTAAAAGTATGTTTTATGAATATTTGAAAATACTCCGAGGAGGTGGGTAAAAGACGGTAAAAAAGTTCGATAAATTTATTATATTTCTAAAATTATTATAAACTGACTCCAATTAATTACATTGAACATATATAAGTATTATGTATCTATATTGAACTAAAATAAATTTAAATAGAATATTTATTTATTTAAATAACATGTCAGTTTTAAACAATAACTTATTGTTTTTTTCAATTCATCAAAAATTGAATGTTTTCAGAAAAATACCAATCATTCACCCAAAGCCAAATTTAGATATTCTGAATTCAAAAATTAATTCTATTTTATCAATTTTAAAACATATTAGTTTAATTAACTATTTTAAAATTAATTCTCGTTGTCAAAACCAAAAGGTGTATTTTTAAGAAATAATCACTATCAAAAGGATGACACTTGTTTATGTCTAATTTCAATGTAAAATTTTATACAATTACCATAATTGTATTAAATGATAAAAATATATTCTAATTATACTTAAAACCATTAAAATTTATAATTCTACACTATAAATTATTTTGATAAAAAAATTTATTTGTCGTTAAAATATAGTATTTTTCACTATTCACCCAAATATGAATGTTATCAGAAAAATACCAAACAATTACTAAAAATAAATTTTTATGTTCGGATTCTAATGTATATGATTATCATGAAATATTTAATATATAAATGTTTCAATTATTGGATTTAAAAAATTTTCTCCATTAAAAGTGGGTAAAATGGATTTTTTTGAAAAATACTTGTTTTATCTGAAAAAAATGAATTGGTTCATACATTATGCCTAAAAACTCAAAATAGGGATTCTAAAATTATAAGGATTGTATAAAGTTCAAAATTCAGTTAATACTATTCATAACATCTTTTGAACGACTAGTTTGGTATGTCATGGTGCGCTTGAACTCAATGTTGCGTGTAGTGCAAGTTGTTGAATTACTTTGAAAAAAATAACATACTATGAAATCATGGGGTGTTACAAGAATCATCATTTTAATGTGTCCATTATGAACCATATTTACCACTATCTTTACCCCTAAATGATTTAAAACATTATTTAAAAGTTTTAACATTTATTTTCAATTTATAAAAAAAATATATTTTTTGGAAATTTTTTATTTTATTTATGCATTTCGAAAAAAATAAAAGGTTATGTTCCTCAATAAATGTGTCAATTAATATTTTAAAATATTTTTTTCCATTACGATGACTTATTCTGATGTTACATAAGATTTAATGGGTATATGATTTGATGATAACGTCATGGTTCTTTCTCTAGATGGTATAGAATTACGATGAAAATATTTTTATAAAACTAATTCCTTTTCCATGGTTTATCATATGATATATTAATGAAATGATTATGAAACTCATCAATTTTCCAAAAGCTATGATATGATAGAATGATGAAATGATAATAAAATCAATGTATTTTTTTAATATTTTGAGGGAATTTTTATAAAAAACATTTATTTTCAGGGGATGTGATGTGTTGAATTTATTAAGGTTTTTTTTCAAAAAAATATATATATTATGTGATGTGTGGTACATATATCTCCCCCTAATTTAGTGGGTAAATTTGATATATGATGTGTCAGATAGGACTAGAATATGGAGTGAACTCTATTTTATAAGAGAATTTTTCCCCTATGATAGTATATCTAGTGAAACATAACTACTATGATGGTTTGATAAGTGAACCCATTATACCATAAAAATCATTGAAATGATCCATGAATACTAAGGAACTAATTTTCAATGATTTTATGTATTCCAAAAATATGTGTTTCTTGACAATGTTATTCTCTCATGACTCAATTAATTTGATTCATGTTTGGTTAATGTCTTATAACCTATCATGATTTATTCTATTACTCGTTTATGTAATATATGATATGTAGGGTATGTTTTTAAAATGTTATTCACAGGTTATAATATCATTATGATCTTGTTATATTGATATATCTTTGATATACTATTATTGTGTATTTGAACACACCCATTCTTATGTTTAATGTCTCTAGGTTATCAAGAATGTTATTGTGCATGATATATAAGAAGTGTTATACTAGTGAGGAAATTAGTGTGAGAAAATATATTTCACTTATAAACCATTTGTTTATGAGTTAACGTTTCCAAAGGCATTAGACCTAAACGAACCTTGTTTGGATCATTATTTAATATATTGAATATATATATATTTAAATGTTATATCAATGTTTAATAAATATGGGTCACTAAATTTTGTATCCAATAAAATAAAAGAATATAATCATTATGAACTCTTATGTTTTATCATTGGGTGGAGAATGGATCTCTTCCATTGGGCTTCCAGATGGAAGGAATACTACTATGGATGGTGGTAAGAATCCCACATAGTAGGTGTATCTACTTATTGAGTTCTCCTTAATGAATAAATTATATTCCACAGAAAAAAATTATAGATCCTCATATTTCATATCATATAATGGTTTAGTTATCCTTTAGAAACATGCATGAGTGAACTTTAGTGAGAACTATAAGGATAAAGGTAAGGAAAATCCAATGAAAAAGAAATTGTACTTGAATTTTAATGATTCATTGAGCGAGTGGTTTATAAGAGATTACATCCATGCTCAAACAATACAAGTGGATATATATTTGGAACAGATGTAAATAGTTAAAATAAATCCAAAATGGAAACATTCAGTTTGACTTGATCTAGATATGGTGCTAGAATGTGGTCCTTTCTTAACAAATGGTTTTACATTACTAGTGGGATATGTTTTGAAAATTCAAAATATCAATATGAATCATCATGAAGCATTTTAATAGAAAACAACCATGAGTGGCCTAGTTTAAACCTATGGTGTGATAGATAGAAATCGAAGGTTTCGGTATTTAGATATCCCATGGTAAATGTTTTTAGGATTGATCACTATAATAAAATATACATGATGTTCATGCTAACTATATTTTTTGAACATGGGATTTAGGATATAAAGATGTTTTTATGGTGGTAATAGGCATGATCAAATACTAATGTACCCTATTTGAACTTATTTAAATGAATTTTTAAATATTAGAAAAAACATATGAAAATATAAATTCTTATCACTAAATAATAGATGATAAATTATTAATGGACAACCTTATTATCATGATCATCACATACATGTTTCATGATTATTCTCTAGTTGAATTTTTTGGTAATGTGATTCCTAAAAATATTGTTATTCTCCCAATGGTTTAATTTAATGTTATATTTGGATATGATTTTATTTATCTTTATAAATACCACATCAATATCCAATGTTTTGATTTGACATTTTATATTCGAAATCAACCTATGGTAATATATTACTGTGACTATAAATATAGCCTTATGATCGAAATCACAGTCATTTTATGTGTCTTAATTCCTATTAAAATGAATTTTTATCCTATCAGGTTTGAGATAAAATAAATATTTATCATATTCCTATTTTGTGGGATTTTGATTCTTTGTTTCTAGAAGTTTATCACATTCTTCCACTGAATCGTGAATTTTGGATTTGAAAATAACCCATATTTTAATTAATAGCTAATTTAAACACTCACTATAGAATGTTCCATTTATAGTTTCAAAAATTGAATAAGAATCTATAGTATTATATTGAAATGGGATTTATTCAAACTAGTTTTTCACCTTATGGTGCACCTATTCAGTTTTTTTAAAATAAATATTGATCAATGTGACTCTATGTTGGTTGTCGGGAGGAAAATAATATCACTATCATGATCAAGTATCCATGAACACATATTAGTGATTTGTTTGATCAACTCCATTGATCTCATAAATTTTCCAAGATTCAACATTGTTATGGATATCAAATATTGAGGGTTAAGATGTATCATATACCGAAGACAACAGTGAAAACAATTATAAAATATATGAATGTGTACTTATTCCCTTTAGACTTACTAATGGCCCCATCATCCTCATGTATTTAATGAATACTATATTTAGATATTACATTCATTAGTTTATAATTGTATTTATATAATATATTATTATATATTCAAAGAGAATTAATGAGAATTTTGATCACTTGAAAATTTTTAAGGAGACCATAAAGAATAATAAATTGTATTCAAAATTAACAAGTCTTCTTTTTTTTTTATAAAGAAAGCTTTAATTTTTAGGAAATATAATCATAATAGAGGGTATATTTGTGGATCTGTCAACAAAATAGGCTTTAGAATATTGACCCCAACAAACCAATGTAACAAAAATAAAACGTTTTCTTGTATTGGAGGATATTATCAATGGTTTGTGGAAAAGTTATCATAACTAGATGATCCAATAACCATGTTAACATAGAAGGGAGACATGTTCCTCTAGATAAATTATTGTGTAGGAAATTTAAAGGAACTATAGAGAAGGTAAGTCAATTATCTTATTCTTACAATAGCATATAGTGGAGATGTGTTGGTAATATATAGTGATGCATTAAATAAATGATTGATGATTAATACCATTAAGGATTAAATGGTTATAGTTTATGCCTCATGAAATTTTATGGTCCATAAGAAAAATTACATGACTCCTGATTTTTAATAAGCTATGTTAATTATCTCCTTACAAATATAGTGGAATTATATTTATTGAGAAACGTGTGATAAATATTTGTCATGTTATTTTAAAGTATATATTCAAAAATAAAGAGTTGAATATGCATTAGTGACAATGGTTGTAGTGGATTAAATATTATGATTGCTCAATATATTACCATTATAGAGAAGCTAATAAGGTGGATGATAATTTCAGTTAAGAGGAAGAAGCTATATTATCAATGTTTAGTACCACACAAGATCCAATATTTCTAGATTTCCTAAGGACGTATATTGAAATCATGATGGAATAGGAAATATTATCTCTATGAAATAAGTGTTCAATAATTTATTCATGTGAAGATCAAAGTGGTGTAGAAGGATGAGGTAGAGCTATAGAAGTAGGTATATTATTTTTAGTGGTTTAAACTTTTGTATAGTATAATGACAACATTTAGAAACCATGTTTTTGTAACATTAAAACATGATTAGAAGAAGAAGTTATTAGAGGAAGCATATAGTTCTTCATTATAAATTGAACCTAGAAGTAAATATATGAATAGGGATTTTAATGGGTATTTTTTGGGTTACAATTAATAGTTGTATTGTAGAGTATGTATCTCATTAATTGATATGTCATAAATTTAAGGCCAATACACAAAGGCATAATTGGATATTACAACCAATACCCATTAAAAAATTAAAATGGGAAAAAATCAAACTACATTTTATCATTGGACTCCCCAAAAAATATAAATGGAACCAGTCTATATGGGCTTTTGAAGATTTCATTATAAATTCAACACACTTAATCTTTATTGGATAAGATTTATCTAGGAAACAGTTTGTAAGAATATAGACTAAATAACTAGTAAGGTTATATACAGTACCACATTTTTTTATTTCTTATTAGGTTCCAAGGTTTACTTAGAAATACTTTTGAAGTTTACAACATTATTTTGATTGTGTTATGTTTTAGAACAAAATATATTCCTCAAAAAATAGAAAGTATTAGATAACAACTAATACTCTGGAGGATATTGTAATATAATTTCCTATGTATTTCAACATTTTCGGGGATCAATACATTCATCTAGTTATGTTTTCTTATAAAAATATCTCTATATGATCATTCAAATGGAAAATTATGAATCCATCTATGGAAATAATTAAAAAATGAAAATATGATCGGATGATGTTAGAGATATAATTCTATCAAAACATGATCTAGCTAATGAAAAGTTAAATAAATTTAGTGTCATTGAATAGAACACCACCAAAACTGATTCAATGGAAAAAAATTGACGACAATCACCAGTGTGATCAAGATTTTGATGCTTGTGGGAAGGGTTTTCTATGAATTTTTACATGGAATAAGGTTATTAGATTAAAAAGAATAATAATATGAACCCTAGGTATATTTTTCATTTTGATATTCGTGATCGAGTAGGGAAAATTTCTTATCACTGGGTTCTTCCACCGAACCACTCTTAAGTCCACAATGTGTTCGATGTATCACTCATAAGGAAGTACATACCTGGTCCTTGAAATGTTTTGAACTTAGATGATATACCATTATATAATCATATTTACTAGGAAGAACAACATAGAGATATTGTGTATCATAGAGATAATTTTATTTGAAACAAGAACAATAAAAGGTTAAAGGTTCTACAGAAAAACCACCATCTTGAGGATGCTATAAAAGAATTCAAGGATATAATGAGCCATATTTATCACCAATTATTTGTAAAAATGTTAGGGAATTGATAGGATATAATTAATTTTAATATTGGTTGAATTTAAATCCCAAAATTTATGAAATATTGTTTTTATATAAATTTTATTCCTTTGATAGATTATATTTCACACAATATCACGTTTTAATGAACCACAATATACTAGAAAATATATTTTTATTAAATCATTACCATTATAACATACCTATTAAAATTGGTTGTATAGATATGGATATATATTTATTTAAATTTATTATGAAAATATTACTTAAAATTATATAGGGAAAATTTTAAACATATTTTTTGGAAAACAATATATATATATATATATATATCGAGAAAGCATTTTTCTAAAAAAATTATTTTAATTTCATTTCATGAAATTTTTTTTTTCATCTTTTATAAACTTTAGTTGGAATAATGAGTGTTATTTACAATATTAAAATTTCCATGTTATCTTAGAGTGAATTTTGTATATAATCTCTAATAGATAAATTTTACGATGAATAGTTAAAATATACTATTTTTTTAATGTTTCATTTTAGTTTAGAAAATTTATAATAATAATTTTTTTTAAATGGGTTTAAACGAAAAATTAGTTAAATTATATTTTTATCAATCAAATTTATGTCATTAAAATACATTTTATTCCCATATTTAAGAAAAAAACATTATAAACTTATGAAAACTTAATAATTAGAAAAAAGATTTTTAATTACCCATGTGGGTTTAATTATAAATTAAAATTTTACACAAATATAATTTGAATTTGAGAAAATAAATTCAAAATTTGGATTTAGAATATTTAATGTCATATTATAATTTCACCTTAATATTTTTTCTTAAGGGATATTATAATTAGTAAAATTTAATTATTGTTGATCTAGTTGAAACTGGTTTATAAGTGGATTAAAATGACAAAAAATATTGTCCAAAACATATTGAATGGAAATATATAGACATTATTACAATAATATTCAGGAAATGAATCATTTCGGAGCATTTTTTCATGTGTAAACTATAGGTCTTAATATTTCATTTCCAAATTTCTATTTGTTCCCTCTCTGTCGCTTATAAAAGGGCATCCACTATCTTATTCTATATAAACCTAAATTACCATTTTTTTCCAATAACATATAAAATACATAAATTAGTCCTATTCCCATATCTTGAAGTCCTTATATTGATTAGAAACCATTATATATAAGATTTTAGTGTTATCCCCATTGGGTTTTCAAAGAAGATGCATCATTCATTACTGAGTGTATTTATTTTAATTCTTCTTATATCTGTATAAAATAATAATAAAATATTATTATATAATAAAGTAATTATCTATAATATAATAATATGTAATTTTTATATTTTTATAACCTAAATGATTTTCCTATTCTCTCATATGGGAAACGAAATAGTTAATCATGTGTACGGTGGACACCCACCTTGCTTACCGATGTAATTTGGTTTCCGTAAATGCCTCTAACATATTGGTATAATGATGGATGTAAATTATATATATGATATATATTAAATAAATATACTAATTAATTTTAAAAATAAAATATATCTTCTTAAATGCCAATTTATTGTAAAATAATAACATCGCTCAGGAATTCATGTGGACTATCGCCTTGATGGAGTAAGATGTTTAGTTTTTCATTATCTTTTTACATCGATGGTAAGAAGGAAATATTTAATGAATATATATAATATATATGATATAAAAATTATTATATAGTGGTTAACTAATATTTCTTTTTCACGCATTCTATCTATTGAGAAAACGCACATAACATTCATGTTTACGTACGATGTACCATCTCCATAAACACATTAATTTAATTTCTCTCTCTAAATTTAATTTAATATATAAAATAAAATATATAATGAATATATATATAATATTTATATCCAGTATAAAAAATTTTAGATGCTGAAACAATGATTAATGCTAAAGGACTGGAAACACCAAACTAAATCATTCATTAAAAACATAATAGTTTTTGCCCGGAACAGAATTATAACAATAAATTTTTAATAAATGGGTATGAAATGGTAATTATAAAATCATATAAAGTATTATATATATGATTATGGTTCTTGAATATATGTATTATTATGATATATTTATTATAATTTATTTCTATGGGGAATGGAGAATTTTTTTGACTTTAGGTAATAAATTTGTATCTCACTTTTATTTATGTGAGACACATGGGATATTCAACACATGATTATTTTGTGAGGTTTATATAATAATTATAAATGTATTTTATGATTATAAATTTATTATTTATGTGGATTGGCATGTCTATATAATTTTATTTATTTCATGTTTATTATGAATGAATTGTTTCCAAAGTACAGAGGTGTTCATGCTATAATCCGATTTTTTATCGGGATTACATGTGATTATGATTCCGATGATAAATTTTATAATATATTTCTCATGAATAAAAACAATTTTATTATAATTGGTTTATTTTTTGAAAATACATGTTTTACCTTTATGTTTCCCTTGTTATGTACTCAAGGGTATATAAGAATGTTTTTAATGTAAACTGGCATTATATTGTTCATTGGTCGAAATTCCATTTTCAACCAAGATTTTTTTTTTTGAAAAATGTATTAATGAATGTTTTTAATATTATACAATGATATTTAAATAAAGTATTTACCAATTTATTAATTTTTTCAAAATAATTGAGGTTAAATTTCCCCACTTTTTCTCAACACACACAATCTGACATTTTACCAAAAATATTAAAGGTAACATTATTTTTTCGTTTATGAAATGAATTTTAATATCCAACAAGATGTCCTGTAAATGATTTAGGTACTAATTTAAAGGATTCTATATCTATTTTCATGGAACATATTTCCATTTTTTTTAAAAATTTTAGGTGTTAAATAAAATTTTTCTTAGATGAAAGGTTATTTTCCTTGGGAAATGATCCAAGTGAGATTTTAAAATTATTTTGTATATAAGATGATATATTTTTCTGTTACATATTTTTAATGGGGATATTGAGATATTAATATTTTTTAAAAAAAATATATTTTTTCAGAATTTAATTAAATAATTCATCAAGTATATTACATTTTTATGTTTTCTATTTGGATATAATATTATACAAAAATGAAAAAAAATATAAACATGAAACCCAACTTCTAAAAGCAGATTAGAGATGTAGTAGATTCAAACACAAAATTCAAAGCTCTATGTTGATGAAGTAGTTTGAAACTGGGTAAAATGGGCTAGAAAAATAACATTACATGTTGTGTAAATTATATTTAAAATGTGAATATAAAAAAAATTCATTATATAAAAAAATTATTTTTAGCCTCAGACATTACAAAATGTAAACAACACTAATCACGATGTGAGATATTTTAAAAATATTATGTCTAAAAACAAATATTTCAGGTTTTGAATCAATTACATGCCATGAAACTCTCTATAATGGTCTTTAAATTCTTATTTAAGTTGATTACTTGGTGTTAAAATATTTAAGCACCCTATAAAAACTCGTGATGATGGGAGAACCAATAATTAATCTATTATTGATGGAATGAGAATGTTGACATCCTGTAAATAATATGTTTTTGGCATATTGAAGGGGGTCACTCAGTAGAGGATGATTTAGAAGGCAACATAATGCAAACTGAATTTTCTTGTTTTATTAAAATTTATATTTATTTCATTCATGTTTTCAATGTATCCTTTCTCTCAAATCAACTTGACCTCCCAATCCATAGAGGGGTAGTTATTTTGGGTGATCAAAGGGTTAGGATTTACAATCTTCTATTATTTAAATCCTCACGATTGATAAAACATGTGAGGAATTGTGATGGGAAATATTGTTAATTAGAAAATAAAATTAAATAATTTGTTATTTCTTTAATATATACAAAGTAACAATGAAATTACAAGAAACAAGGTAAGGAGGGTAGACTAATTGTGGCTTGATAATGTATGAACTTACTATCATTATATGACTAAGGGGTATATATGTATTAAAAGAGGTATATTTCTCTTACAATCCAGTAGAATTTGAATTGGTAGATATTAGAAACAATGATATCATAGAAATAGATTTAGAAAAATCCATTATAGTCATTATCAATTCAACAAAAAGTGAAATACCTAAATTTTTTGTTCTTATCTTCAAGGACTACATAGTTTAACCAATATAACATGATATGTAATAGAACATTATTTTTCCACTACCCATGATAGGAATTAATCAGATATTTTCTATTAATTTCATCCTTATTCTATCATTATATGCTTTTTTGTTATGAAGAAAATATTATTATATAACACTTTTAAATTTATATGTGATATTATATGATAAATTAATCATATTATTATGAAACCTAGTCATTTTACATGGTTATTTAAATGATCAAATCATTAAATAATGATGCAATTAGTTTCTTTTCTTTGAGTTATTCTTTGATGAAATGCTTGGGAAACACATTTCTTTTCATGGGTTCTGATATGATGAATTTTTTATGATCATATGGAATAAAAATGTATATATTACCAAAAAGGAGAGACCTATATCTTTCTCTGTTGAATTAGATAATATTTTACATCAAATGAGATAAAATGATCGTGAATGGGAAGTGAACCTAGTTTAGTTATGGTCTCTATCCAATATGTTTGTATTGTGAGTAATAACTGACAGCAATATTGGTTTTGGGAGTGAAACCATTCAACTATGATAGTTTTGGAAATGATACTTGACTACTGAGGGAATAATTTTATATGATTATGTTTTCACCAAAAATCTATATATTATAGTAATGTTATGATCTCATACCTCAAATTATTTTATTCCTTAATGATCACTTCTTATATGATATAAAGATTTATTCTATGATTAATGTATATAATCTATGATATACTTGGTATTGTTTTAAAATGATATCCACATGTTCCCATACACTTACTCCCATGTAATATTGATATCTCTCATGTTTACTGTTACACAACATATGATGTCATCCTTTCATAATTTTCTATTCTTAGGTTATGTTGAATGATATTATGTTTGATATGAATAATAAATTTTATAGCTATTATAAAATTAGTGGGATATGATATAGTTTACTTATAAACAATTTTATGTATCAATGTTTCCAAAGGAACAAGCCCAAAAATATTTGGACACGGATCATTATTTCATTTAATATATAATCATCTATTTAAATGTGATATCTTTTTATAGAAAGTATTAGTTTCTATACTGATCCTATTTGAGAATCCACGTAGGAGAGTTCTCTCTAGAGTGTCACAATTCCAACGTAAATTGATAAGGAGGTGAGAACCACTATCCATCTATATGAAAAAAATACCCCATCAATGTTCAATGTACTGGTGGAAAACCTGAATAATTGATGTTTTCGGTTAAAAATAAAGTGTCCTATAAAAATAAAATAATCATTGAATGATATTTAGTGGGTCTTGAAGCTCGTTCCAAAATCGGTTGTCTTCCAATCTCTATGGGTTCTTCCACAACTGGGATAACACCTCACATACACATGGTATTAAATTTATAACTATAGTCACACCTATAAGGTCACTACGATCTATTTTACAACCTCTAGGGCTGAGTAATAGTAGAAAAGAATCCAACTAAGACTCATAATAAATATCCAAATTCTTATATAAGTCATCTCATATGGAAAATCTAATTGTTACACATACATAAGGTTTATTCATTACGAACACCATTAAATGATTTTATTTAATCCAAATGATAACTTCAAATATATTTTAATCATTATAGAGGCCCAGATATGTGAAATTCCAAGAATAAATAATAGTGAAAAATGTACATGGAAATCAATTGAGCTAAAATATCATAACATTTTAGAAAAATTATCTCAAAGTTTCTTTTAACCATTTTCATCCAAATTTATAAAAAATTAGATAAATTAAATAAAATTGTAATTCCAATATATAGGGGTAAAAAAATTTTAGAATGTAGCTGGAATTTAAATTAGCTGACACCTCTCATCAAAAATTCTTAAAAGGATAAAAAAATTTCATTTATCATATAATTTGTATTAGTAAATTAATATTCCACCATATATATAACGAACCATACTTTACATACATTGTTAATATTTCAAAATTGAAGCATACTTATTACAACATATAACAAAACCACGAAAGGACCATATATGTATAGTGTCTTTAGAAACTAGGAAACATAAACAACCGGTTCATAAAGTGTCTACACTGTCTCCCATTTATTTCATCATATATATTGTCCCTTTTGGCATATCTTACTTAATAACCTTCTTCTCAACCTGGGGAAAGAATACATACAAAATGGTGAGCTGAAATGCTCATTAAGGGTAAACAAAAGAAATATCAATCACATCATATTCATAAGAACATAACTTTTGGAAATCTTAACCTGCAAAAGAGATAATAATTTCATAACATGGGATAAATTATAGTAGTGAAATGGAATCCCAATAATCATAACATAAAACATGAAAATTTTTGGCATACAAACATAATCATATAGAATCATTTCTTATTAGTCAAGACTCATTCCCAGGACTATCTTAGTGGACAAAGTCCATTTCTGAACCGAGTTCACTCCTCATTTCAGTCTTGTTTCACTAAACCGGTATAACCTACCATTCCAACCATGTCTATCTCATGAGATATAAAACCATTACCCAATGCATTGGAGGGAGATATAGGTCCCACCAATCTCATAATGATCCCATTCTTATGTGTGCCACAAAATCATAAATCATACATCATTGCATAACCCATGTAAAAAAAATGGGAAATCTTAAACACCGGGACATCATAAAACAATTCATATAAGATAAATAAATTCATAAAAATATTTCCATCACAACATAATCAAATCAATGTAATAATTGGGATAGATACAGAACCATTTATTATCGTAGATGGAAAATGATTTTGATAAAACTCTTGAACTCCATTATTGAGAAAAATATCCTTTTATTTTAAAAACATTTTTCCTTTCTTAACATGTCATAAAATTTTAAACAAAAAGAAGTTGATTAAAAATAAACTTGAAAACTTGTAAAGGAAGATTCTTGGAAATATTTTTTTAAAATCCATTCATGCCGTATAAGTTAAAAAAACATTCTTCTCGTACTTTTGTCGGAAAAGTCAAAAAGTACCTCGTACGAAAAACGACAAAAGATTCCTTTCATATCTTTTACTAAAAACTCACCGAAGGGTAAAATTGGATATAAACTATTGTATAATGATATAAATATTACATATTTAGTAAACATGGATGTGGATGATAAAATACACCCCATTAAATTCCAAAGTATAAACAATCTCGGATAAAAATGAGATTGTGATATTTCTCTTACCATAGGTCCGATTTGCTTCGTAAGTGTCTGAACCTCCTGTATAATGATTTAAATAATGTTATTGACTTATTCTAGAATCATACATATTGTTATTATATCATATATTGTCATATTCTTAGCTTCTTACTAGTAATATTTCATTACTACTTGTTATTCGGGTGTTTATTACTTTTTGTTCTTATGCGTGTTTTGTTGGATAAATTCTTATTCTTCTCTTTAGGATATAGATACCTCATTTCTAGAAGGGTATTAGTGTAATATATATCATATTCATTCATTCGATTCATTTATATAATCATTATGAAATGAATATCATGTAGAACGAGTCGCATCACATCGTGGAGACGGTATTCCGTACGTACGCACGAGTGATGATATCGTTCCTATGATCCTGGAATTGTATTGGAGTGTATTTATACTATTTCAAAATCAATATCACTTTATAATAGTCATATATAGTCATTATATACCCCATTATACCCATTCAAGTAAGGTGGTGGTGGAAAATAGATTACACCACGGCGTGGAGACGGTATTCCGTACGTACGCACGCACGGTGATTGCTTTTTCCGTAGGATGGATAGATGGTGAAATAGGGTTGTTTCATACTTATAATAACATATCAGTATATGAGTGATACTGAAGATATAATGAAACAACTAAAGAAGAAGAAGTGGAAGAATAAATAAAGATGAAAGAATTGGTAACCGACATTACCTCTTCTTTGAAGTGATTCTTTGAGACCTCCTTTTAGGGCACTAAAATAGGTCTTTGAAGAAGACCAGAACCTCTAGGATGTTTCTAGGGAAGTGGAGAGGAGAAATTGTCCGGTTTTGGGCGAACTTGAAGGCTCAAAGTGGTGTGAGGAATAGGGGGAGGAGGTTCCCTTTTATAAGGGAGGAGAGGGGCACCTTTGGAATAACTTAAAATATTATTATATTATAAAGTCCAATTCTGTTTTTAATAGCTCCAAATTGATATATTTATAAGATAAGGTTGGTAGGGGTATAAATACTCTCATCTAATAGAATTTATACAAGTTTAGGTATCAATTTGATGCTTATCATTTAGATTTAACTTTAAGTTAGATAACTTAACTTTTACCGTGTATTCTTGTTTTCTTACACTATAAGGTTAATAAACATACTATATCAAGACAAAATAATCCCATGTTGTTTATAATTAAAATATATAACCTTATCTAAGTCATTTGGTCGAACCGCAGTTTTTTAGGAATAAAATAACAATTAATAATATAATAATTGTTTTAAAAACTATTTTATGTCAATTTTGACACTATTTAGTAATTTATTTTTGTGAAAATCCTAACAGAATTATTAGTTCGAACCAAGTTACTTAAATAAATACTAACATGTCATAATAACATATAAAATTAGTTTAATTCATAAAAAGTCTCAAATTACATTTATTTGGGTATTTATAACCTCAATTATGTCAATATATCATTAATAAGATAATTACTGCATCATCTTTGTGTCATGAATAAATTAACTTATTTAAAATCTAAAAATTAAAAATAAAATATCATTATGTAGGAAATCTTCTTATATTTATAATGAATATTTATAGTTGAATTTATCTTACGTATAACCCCATATTAAAAATTATTTACTTAATAAACATTGATTATAAATATTTTAACCCTTTTTTAAATAAATTAATAATAAATGACCTAATCTAATCCAAGTGGGACTAAATGGTCATATTTTATTTCCAAGGTTGTTTTTGGTCGAAATAATTTTGTCCAATAGAATTAGGACTTGTGTTAGGGTAATAATAATATGATTTTTACCCTTAATTACCCTATTTACTTTTAACCGTGGCAAAAATGTAAAAAGTTACTATTCACCAAAAAATTATTTTCATCTCATTGAATCACATTTTACATACTAACATCAACCGTGTCTCTCATATTTTCGAAATTCCACTCACAGAAGCGGTAAAATTATGTTTTATGAAAAATTCAGTTTTTTAACTACCACTTAGTGGTTTCACTATTCTTCAAAAATTGAAAGTTTTCAGAAAAATACCAAAATTTCACCCTAGGATAATTTCGATATTCTGAATCCAAAAATGAAGTCCATTTTGAAAAATAAAATTTATACATTTTCAAAAGGTGGTTATTACTATACATAAGGGCTAGTTTTAATAATATTTTAATATCATATCATTGTTTAGTGAAACTCGGTATTGCATACGACACAAGCTATCGAGGAAGGCCGAAGTTGCGTGTAAAGCAAGCCAAGATAGTGTTGTGTGTAGTGAAAGATTCCTTTGATTATTTATATAACATAAAAACAAAATATTTCACATAAAAGTCTCGGGTGTTACATTCTACCCCCCTTAGAATGAATTTTTCCCTCGAAATTCGTCACTTTGTAACAAACAGATGAGGATACCTCTCCCTTATCATATCCTAGAGCTCCCATGTAGCTTCTTCTAATTGGTGGTTCCTCCATAAAACTTTCACCAAGTGGGTGGTCTAGTTTTGTAGGACTTTTTCGCTAAGATCCAGAATCTCTATCGGCTATTCTTCATAAGAAAGATCTTACTCTAGTGGTACAACTTCTGAGCTGAGTACATGTGAAGGATCAGGTATATATTTTCTCAGGAGAGATACATGGAACATATCGTGTACTTGAGAGAGATTCGGTGGAAGTGCCAATCGGTAAGCTACCTTCCCGACACAATCCAGTATTTTGAAAGGACCGATATATCTAGGGCTCAACTTCCCCTTCATTCCAAATCTCATGACTCTCTTCTAGGGAGATATTCGTAAGAACAATTTATCACCCACTTCAAACTCTAGGTCTTTTCATCGGTTGTCGGCATAACTTTTCTGTCAACTCTGATCTTCTCTTATGTGTTGTTGAATAGATCTGACCTTTTCTGCCATTTCATCAACGAGATCAGGTCCTAAGAGCTTTTTTCCCCAACTTCATCCCATCATGTTGGAGTCCTGCATTTCTTTCCATAGAGAGCCTCATAAGGATCCATCTGAATACTGGAGTGAAAGCTATTATTATATGAAAATTCCACCAATGGTATGTGTTGATCCCAACCACCCTTGAAATCCATAGAGCAAGCTCTCAACATATCTTCTAGAGTTTGAATTTTTCTCTCAGACTGACTGTTTGTCTGAGGATGATAAGCAGTGCTGAAACTCAACTCTGTATCCAGAGTATGCTGAAGACTTTTCCAGAACATCGAGGTAAATCTCGGATCCCGATCAGATATAATAGAATGTGGTACTCCATGCAATCTTACCACTTCCTTTACATATATCTTGGCAAGCTGATCCAGAGAGAAATCCTCTCTAATAGCAATGAAGTGTGCAGAATTGGTAAGATGATCAACAATGACCCAGATAGCATTATTGCATTTGGATGTTTTAGGAAGTCCTCTGACCAAGTCCATAGTGATGTTTTTCCATTTCCATTCGGGTATGGGTAATGGTTGTAACATCCCCTTAGACTTCTGTCTCTCGGCTTTAACTTGCTAACAAACCAAGCATCGAGAGACATATTCAGCAACATCTCTTTTCATGCCATCCCACCAGAAGTACTCATTCAGGTCCCTATACATCTTCATGTTTCCAGGATGAATAGAGAATTAAGAACTATGAGCCTCATCCAACAGCTCCTTATTTAATTCTGGGATGGGAGGAACACAAATCCAATTCCTGAACATTATTATCCCATCACAATCAAGGTTGAATTCAGGAACATTTCTCACCATCTTTTGTTACTTGATATCTTCTTTCTGTGCCTCTTTAATCTTCACATGTATAGATGTGTTGAACATTCATTTGAGAAAGATAAGATTTTTCACCTTCCATTATAATTACAAGATCCATCCTTTGTAAATCCATAAATATTGGAACTTTTGTGATCCTTATCATGGATAAACTGGCATTGTCTTGTCGACTTAATACATCTTCCACCTTGTTTGCTTTCCCAGGGTGGTAATGGATTGAGCAGTCATAATCCTTAATCAGCTCCAACCATCTTCTTTGACACATATTAAGCTCCTTTTGTGTGAAAATATACTTTAAACATTTATGATCAGTATAAATGTCACACCTTTCTCCATAAAGATAATGACTCCAACTCTTTAATGCAAAGATTACTGTTGCTAACTCCAAATCATGTGTTGGGTAATTTTGCTCATGGATTTTCAACTGTCGTGAGGCATAAGCTATCACCATATCATTTTGCATAAGAACACACCCCAATCCCTTCTTGGATGCATCACTATAGATCACAAACCTTTCTCCACTACAAGGCAGTGTGAGCACAGGTGCACTGGATAACCTTCTTTTCAACTCTTTGAAATTCTCTTCACATTCTTCCATCCAAACAAACTTAACTCCTTTCCAAGTCAACTTGGTGACTGTATTAGATAATCGTGAAAAATCATTCACAAAACGTCGATAATATCCAGCCAAACCAAGAAAACTTCTGATCTCAGTCACTATTGTTGGTCTCGACCATCTTTCAATAACCTCAGTTTTTTCTAGATCCACAGATATCCCCTCTTCTGAGATTATGTGACCCAAAAATGAAACTTTTCTAAGCCAAAATTCACACTTGGTAAATTTGGCATAAAGCTTCTCCTTTCTCAGGGTCTTCAATATAATTCTCAAGTGATCTTCATGTTCTTCCTTCCTCTTTGAATAGACAAGAATATCGTCTATAAATACTACCACAAATCGATCAAGATAGTCTCTAAAGACTCTATTCATCAAATCCATGAAGATAGCAGGGGCATTAGTAAGACCAAATGGCATCACTATAAATTCATAGTGTCCATACCTTGTACAGAAAGTCGTCTACGGTATATCCTCCCTTTTGAACCTTAATTGATGATACCCTGAGTGAAGATCAATGTTGGAAAACTATTGAGCTCCGCGTAGTTGGTCAAATAATTCATCAATGCATGGGAGAGGATATTTGTTCTTGATAGTGATCTTGTTAAGTTCTCGATAATCAATGCCGATTCTCATTGATCCAACTTTCTTCTTAACAAATAGAACAGGTGCTCCCCAAGGTGACGCACTAGGGCGTATGAATCCCTTATCAAGATTCTCTTGGAGTTGCTTCTTCAATTCCTGCAACTCAATTGGGTCCATTCTATTAGGTGTCTTTGAAATAAGCAAAGCACCTGGTACGAGTTCTATTTAAAACTCAACTTCATGATTTGGTGGAAGACCCGATAATTCCATTGGAAAGACATCATCAAACACCCATACAATGGGCATATTATTAATCGTGAGTTTATAACCAACCATTTGAGATAAATATACGTCATTTAGTGGAATCAATACCCATAAGGTAGAAGGAATTTCCACTGGAAAGTTATGTTCATCCTTGCATTGATAGACGATCATAGATTGATCTGGAATATGAAATGTGACTTCCCTTCTTTGGAAATTGATATGAGCTCCATATAAAGAATGCCAATCCATGCCAAGAATCACATCAAATTCCACTATAGGAAGGATCACAAAATTTGCAGGAAGCACATTCCCACAAACTTCGATCAGAGAAGAATTTTAAACTTTTTATGCGACTGTTGTGCCATTAGGTGTTGTCACAGCTAACTCAACGTCTAATTGTTGAGGTAATACGGTGATGCCCCTAGGAAATTTTTCATAAATAAAAGAGTGGGTGTATCCAGAATAAAATAAAACATTTTCTACTTTAGAGTGGATAATAAGTGTACCTTTCTCCACATCGTTATCGTACTCCACATCGCTGATAGAAATTGCATGTGTCTTTCCTTTGTCTTTAGCATTAAGTGTTTTTTGATGTCGACCATCATCATCAACCCTTGGATTAGGGAATTTATTGGCATATTGTCCCATCTCCATGCACTTGAAAAATTGAAGTGTAGTAGGTTCATTCTGTGCATCCCTTCCTTTGTTTGCATCATTAGACATCTTCTTCCCATAATCGCAGCATTAAAATGCCCGATGACCTTCCTTTCCACACTTGAAACATTTACTTGTCCCATTAAGACAACTCCCTCCATGTTTCTTTACAAACTTCGAGCATAAGGGAAATCTCTTCTTATTTTCAGTGTGCTCTTTAGATTTTCCATTGAATTCCATTTTCCTCTTCTTATCAAACCCATATGACTGATGGGTTACTCCAATATCCATCTCAACTTTGAGAGAACATCGAATGATTTCCTCATGGCTATTGAAGTCCCTTATGGCTAAGGCCCTTCGAAGACTTGGTTTTAAGCTACTAAATAATCGACCGATCTTACTCTCAGGTTGGATAATAATACCAGATGTGTACCTTGCAAGTCTTGTAAAAAAAATTCATAGGTACCAACAAATTCATCATCCTTTTTCTTTAGTTCAAGAAACTCTTTCTCCATCATTGTTCGGAGAATACGACAGAAGTACTTATTGAAAAATAAGTTCTTGAACTTGTCTCATTCCATGGACAAAATTTCATCCCTTTGCCTCGTATTCTTAATAAGATTCCACCATTGATCAGCATCAACTTCCAAACGATACACTGCTAAGATGACTTTATCATGCTCAAAACATTGAAGAACTGAAAATATCTTTTCAGTAGTACTAATCCATTGTTCAACAACTAATGGATCAGTAGATCCACTGAATGAAGGGGGACGCTGTCTCATGAAGGATTCAACAGAATGTTGCTCCTTCCTTTTCTCGTTTGGAAGTCCTTCAGGATTCATAGCTTGACAAAGTTGTGTGAGCATGGCTACAAGATTTTTCATTCCATCTCCCATAACGTTTGGTTGCTTAGGGGGACAATAATTGCATTTCCCGTCGCATTCCGCATTAACACGGTTCCTTCGGGTTCCAGCCATTGACTAAAACAAAGAAGAATAGTGTGAGAAACACTAATTATAATAGGAAAACCACATAATCAAGAATAAAATTTCATACTTAAGGTCTGATCCTAGGTTATTCATGTCCATTTCTAAAACAATAAGATTGTGTTCTATGCTTAGAATTATCCTTAGGGTTCTTACTAAGGCTTTCACATCCTTGTTTCCAAAAGTTGACTATACCTTTCCTCTGATACTAACTATAATGACCCATACATTTCATACATTGTTAATAATTCAAAATTGAAGTATACTTATTACAAAATATAACAAAACCACGAAACGACCGTATAGGTATAATTTCTTTAGAAACTGGGAATCATAAACAACTAGTTCATAAAGCGTCTATATTGTCTCCCATTTATTTCATCATATCTATAGTCCCTTTTGGAATATCTTACTTAATAACCTTCTTCCTGACCTGGGGAAAGAAAACATAAAAAATGGTGGGCTTAAATTCTCAGTAAGGGTAAACAAAAGAAATATCAATCACATCATATTCATAAGAACATAATGTTTGGAAATCTTAACCTGCAAAAGAGGGAATTATTTCATAACATGGGATAAATCATAATAGTGAAATGGAATACCAGTAATCATAACATAAAACATGAAAATTTTTGGCATACATACATAATCAAAGAGAATCATTTCTTATTAGTCAAGACTCATTTCCAAGACCATCTTAGTGGACAAAGTCCATTTCTGAACCGAGTTCACTCCTCATTTCAATCCTGTTTCACTAAACCGGTATAACCTACCATTATAGTCATGTCTATCTCATGAGATATAAAATCATTACCCAATGAATTGGAGGGAGATATAGGTCCCACCCATCTCATAATGATACCATTCTTATGGGTTCCACAAAATCATAAATCATACATCATTTCATAACCCATGTAATAAAAATGGGAATCTTAAACATCGGGACATCATAAAACAATTCATATAAGATAAAGGAATTCATAAAAATATTTCCATCTCAACATAATAATATCAATGTAATAATAGGGATAGAGACAGAACCCTTTATTATCTTAGATGGAAAATGAATTTGATAAAACTCTTGAACTCTATTCTTGAGGAAAATATCCTTTTTACTTCAATTTTTTTTCCTTTCTTAACATGTAATACAATTTTAAACTAAAAGAAGTTGATTAAAAATAAACTTGAAAACTTGTATAGTAATAATCTTGGAAATATATATTTAAAATCCAATCATGCCGTAGAAGTTAAAAAAACATTCTTATCGTACTTTTGTCAGAAAAGTCAAAACGTACCTCATACGAAAAACGACAAAAGATTCCTTTCATATCTTTTACTAAAAACTCACCGAAGGGTAAAATTGGATATAAACTATTTTAGAAGGATATAAATATTACATATTGAGGAATCATGGATGTGGATTATAAAATAGACCCCAGTAAATTCCAAAGTATAAACAATCTCGGATAAAAATGAGATTGTGATATTTCTCTTACCTTAGGTCCGATTTGCTTCGTAAGTGTCCGAACCTCCTGTATAATGATTTAAATAATATTATTGACTTATTCCAGAATCATACTTAATGTTATGATATCATATATGGTAATATTTTTAGCTTCTTATTAGTAATATTTCATTACTACTTGTTATTCGGGTGTTTATTACTTTTTGTTTTTATGCGTGTTTTGTCGAATAAATTCGTATTCTTCTCTTTAGGTTATAGATAACTCATTTCCAGAATGCTATTAGTGTAATATATATCATATTCATTCATTCAATTCAATTATATAATCATTATGAAATGAAGATCATGTAGAACGAGTGGCATCACATCGTGGAGACGGTATTCCGTATGTACGCATGAGTGATGATATCGTTCCTATGATCTTGGAATTGTATTTGAGTGTATTTATATTATTTCAGAATCAATATCACATAATAATAGTCATATATAGTCATTATTTACACCATTATACCTATTCAAGTAAGGTGGTGGTGGAAATTAGATTACACCATGGCGTGGAGACGGTATTCCGTATGTACGCAGGCGCAGTGATTTGTTTTTCCGTAGGATGGATAGATGGTGAAATAGGATTGTTTCATACATATAATAACATATCAGTATATGAGTTATACTGATTTTATAATGAAACATCTAAATAAGAATAAGTGGAAGAAGAAATAAAAATGATATAATCGGTAACGTACATTACCTCTTCTTTGAAGTTCTTCATTGAGACCTCCATTTAGGGCACTAAAATAGGTCTTTGAAGAAAACCAGAACCTCTAGGATGATTCTAGGGAATTTGATAGGAGGACTTGTCAGGGTTTGTCCGAGATTGAAGGCACAAAGTGGTGTGAGGAAGAGGGGGAGGAGGTTCCCTTTTATAACGGAGGAGAGGGCCCCCTTTGGAATAACTAAAAATATTATATTATTATAAAGTCAAATTCGGTTTTTAATAGCTCCAAATTGATATATTTAGAATATAAGGTGGGTAGGGTTCTAAATCATCTCATCCAATAGAATTTAGACAAGTTTAGGTCTCAATTTTAACCTTATTATTTAGATTTAACTTTAAGTTAGATGATTTAACTTTTACCATGTCTTCTTGTTTTCTTACACTATAAGGTTAATAAACATACTATATCAAGACAAAAGAACCCCAAGATGTTTATTATTAAACTATATAACCTTATCTAAGTCATTTGGCCGAACCTTATATTTTTAGGAATAAAATAAAAATTAATAATATAATATGTTTTTTAAAAACTATTTTATGTCAATTTTGACACTATTTAGTTATTGATTTTTGTGAAAATCGTAACAGAATGATTAGTTCTAACCAAGTTACTTAAATCACTAATAACATGTTATATTAACCTAGAAAATTAGTGTAATTCATAAAAAGTCTCAAATTACATTTATTTGGGTATTTATAACATCAATTATGTCCATATTTCATTAATAAGATAATTACAGCATCATCTTTGTGTCATAAATAAATTTACTTATTTAAAGTCTAAAAATTAAAAATAAAATATAATTATGTAGGAAATAATTTTAGAATTCTAATGAATATTTATAGTCTAATTAATCTTATGTATAACCCCATATTAAAAATTATTTACTTATTAAACTTTGATTTTATCTATTTTAACCCTTCTTTAAATAAATTAATAATAAATGTCCTAATTTAATCCAAGTGGGACTAAATGGTCATATTTTATTCCTAAGGTTGTTTATGGTCGAATTAAACTTGTCCAATAGAATTAAGAAATGTGTTAGAGTAATAATAATATCATTTTTACCTTTAATTACCCTATTTACTTTTAACCGTGGTAAAAAAAGTAAAAAGTTACTATTCACAAAAAAATTATTTTCATCTCATTGAACCAAATTTGACTTATTGACATCAACCGTGTCTCTTGGATTTCTGAAATTCCACTCACAGAAGTGGTAAAATTAAGTTTTATGAAAAATTCAGTTTTTTAACTACCACTTAGTGTTTTCACGATTCATCAAAAATTGAAAGTTTTCAGAAAAATACAAAAATTTTACCTTAGGATAATTTCGATATTCCGAATCTAAAAATGAATTCCATTTTAAAAAATAAAATTTATACAATTTTAAAAATTGGTTATTACTATTCATATTGGCTAGTTTTAATAATATTTTAATATCATATCATTATTTAGTGAAACTCGGTATTGCATACGACACAAGCTATCGATGAAGGCCGAGGTTGCGTGTAAAGAAAGGCAAGATAGTGTTGTGTGTAGTGAAATATTCCTTTGATGATTTATATAACATAAAAAAAATTCACATAAATGTCTCGGGTTTTACAATATACATATATAAATCACCTTATTAATGGTTGTTAAAATGTTCAATATCCATCCAATTAGCATAATTATAATATAATGAAATTATGTACTAAGGAATCTAATAATAACGTTGACCTACAAGGGTCCCATCATGAAAACTTGTGTTTAATTATATGGGAATCCATTCCCATTTTATAGATTAAACACATTCTAAATTAACAAAGGAATCACATTTATACTAAACCTAATAATATTCAATTTATCAATATTTTGAAACACCGTTAATGGGTGTATCTCATAGGAATATGATGCAATGACTCACAAAAAAGGGTTGAATATTTTATAAGATGATTGATGTATACGTGTTTTCATTCCCATGTTATAATGGTATATGTCTTTATAAATATAAATTAATACACCTTTTAATTAACAATCGTATGAAATAAATTTTATTTTGAAAAAAATTCAATTCCATTCAATTAAAAATATTATATTAAGGATAATTAAACAACCATTTCAAAATCATTTCATTTATATAATTCATTTAATAATATGTGAATATAACTACACCATCATACTATGTGGAAAAACACCATTCATGTTGATGCATAAGCATTGTTGAAGTAACTTGTCCAATATTCTCAGTAATGAAAATTGATAAATTAGAAATGAATAAAGACATGTACAAAGGTAAACACACAAGTATGATATTAAGATAGTCATTCTAATTCCATGTAAATCCTATATTCCTGACAATATTTCGTGAACACACCTCATCTCACAACAAAATCGGTGAATATTTAAATGAAATAAATCCATAAATAGAATAAATGTAGATCAATACCTATAGGTGAAGAGTATATAAAATATAATAATTAACACCTGGATTAACAATACCATTCCTATAAACTAGATATTTCCAATGCATGTGGGTTGACCATTACCAAAGACAATCTATTTACCATGTTCCAATACAGTAATAGTTTCTTATCCTACATACAAAAATTTTAAGTTAATGAAAAGAAATATCTGATATAAATTTTTGTCATATTAGACCAAGCTTACTTATAAGTAACCTGAAACGATGGAAATATGACCTCAATAGAGCCTCCTAGTATATGAAAGCCAACCGAATAACAACAATGATCAAATAGAGGTTTAGTGAAGAGATGATACCCTCTGGATAAATTCCAAAATATTTGATATAAAATTATATAATTACATAGAATTATCCAATAAACCTAACATTAAGGAATATATTATGCCATAACTGAAAATCAAACACCATATATAAGATGTTACATAGAATATGTATAACGTGAAAAAGATAGAAAAAAAAATACAAGTCACAAAATCTTAAAATAATCTGTAGTACATTTTCATCCACCATACCCATTCCATGTCCGATCCCATATGATCAAACATAAAATAATCAGGAGTTATATTGTAAACTATAATGAAGAGATCTATCCACACACTATATGATATACCAAATAGGGTGTGAGTAAAATATAATAGACCCCCACCAATGTTTCCTAATGAAAATACATTCATTGAATATAAGATGTAATAGTGTGAAGGAATAATTAATATGGGTATTAATGTAATGATGTATATGTAAATCATGTTAGAATAAAGTCCATTATAGGAACCATGTCCGACTATACCTTCATTAGACTAAGACGAAATTTCTTTGAGAATTTTATCATTTTATAAAAATAGACTCAAGAATGATGACATAAAAACAAGGAATCATTATAAAATGGTAATAAAAATGTTCATTATATTGCATAAGAGTATCATTCTCAAAATAAATGAATCTTTTGAAGAATCTAAATAATGGTGTCATAGAGCATCAGGTCTGAAAACTCCTAAGAATGATATGTAAAATGATGTTGGACAACATCACTTTAATAATGAGGAGCTCCATTTCATACAATCATAATTCAATAATAATGAGTTTTATTTATTAAAATTTTAAATTATTAATGGGGAGTGACAGGTCCAATCATATATAGAAATAAAAAGGTGGGTCACATCTAAATATTTCAAATAAATGATGAGGATTATCATTCCCAACATTGCTTGACTATTTAATTTATTCAATTCAATATGTCTTATGTACCCCTCCAAGGCATTATGTATCATAATCCACATAAATCTAAAGTCATACGATAGTAAGTAAACATGTTTCATTTAATAATAAAACAAATTCTATGATAACACATCGGCCTATGTACCGTCCATTATGATTTATTTCATTATTTGAATCACTTCTTTTTTATTACTTAATGGGAAAAGATCAAAAGAGTTATTCATACAATAAATTAATTAACATACATGTGATAATATCCATATGATGGTATTAAACCATTTGAATATTCATTTATTTCAATTACATATTATACTAATACGAATGAAGATCAACTATAATTATAAATATATAAATGAAGATTTCATTTTTCAATTAATTAATCAATCATATTCACTTAATTAAGAATTTAATAGTCCAACACACCTCAAGATTGTTAAATTACATAGTTATTATATAGGGAAAATGGTAATATATGAATCAAACCCCACAAGTAGTTTAATCATAAGGTAGAGACGATAACTAATGATATATAATTGGCAAGTAATTCTTTATGAAATTCATTTAAAATTTCAGTATCATCATTCATATCAAATAGAATTTATGAATGTCCATGTATGTATTCATTCCTTACATTAACGAAATAAATTGTGTTATTATCATTTAATCAATTCCCTTCCTGAGATTCTAACTAAACACACCAATGTTAATTTTTTTGATAAATACAAGTAAAAACCATAGGGAAAATAATAGGACACACCCCAATGGTTAGTCCAAGTTGTGATCAAAACCCTCGAGTGATTGAATGGGGTCTAAAAAATCAATGGTATTATTTATCAGTTTAATATATGGTACATAATATTTGAGGAAAAATGTGTCGAAAGTACAGTTTAAAACAGAAGAGAACAATTTATAAACACAAAACATTAATGAAAAGAACATATGACCACCAACATTATTATTATGATAATTTACTCATCCAGTATCATCCTTTACATTGATTCATAATGGGAGAAAAAGATGAACCAAATTAATTCCCTAAAAATTCATAATATTTTCATTTATAATAATAGATTTTTTATTGGAGAAGAAATTAGAGAAAGGATGTTGGATGAGACTTATACTTACCCATAGGAATCAAAAAACATCCAATGTTTTTTTTCTATCAAACCATGAATGAGGGAGAATCATCCCACAATACATGATAATGAGAGGGAAAAATGTAGGGGGATTATGTACATGAATATAGATAAAAATTGGGTAAACACCATTTATCATTGGAGGGGTAAATTGTAAAATTTTCACCTTCTAATGAGGCACATAATTAGGCCACACAGTTAGGAGAACTATGGGTCAATGATATTGGCCTCACCATATAGTCACTATCTTACCTCATGGTTACAAAAAATGGAATACAAAACTATGCATCGACCTTGTGGTGTTAATTTCTGACACACACCCATCCTACATTGTTGCAGTACATGATTAGGATAACCATATGCAAACAATGAAGATACCTATACACATCCTCACCAATCCAAATGGATGATATTACCACCACACATGGTCTACAATAACCACACTCTGATGCCAAATTGATCACATGGTTTGTATTCATGGTTATTTCTAATTATTCACTAGTTGTGTGCCTAGGGCTATCTCTCCTAAAAATGTGGTTTGGAAGACCGCCACTACCAAAACTCATTCTAACACCCTAGAATCCATCCAAACCATAAACATTATCCCAAAAAAAACGTGTTAGAGTGTTCATAATTTTATAAGGATATTTTGATTCCCAAATTTTAATTTAGTACATCCACCTTATGAAAACCTATAAATCCATTGAAAAGTTTTTCCAATAAGAATACACTCTTAGAATACATGGTTTGAAGAAATATCTATTTTAAATCTCTCATCATAATAAACTACATCCTACCAACATTAAAATTCTTGTGAGTCAAAATTTATTTGGTATCATGGATTTAATCTTTAGAAAAATTGATTAATTTTATTATCAAGACCCCAAATACAATTGGATTCATACCTTTCCATTCCAGAGAAGTTTTCACTATACATGGCCAAAAAATATTTTTGCTTATGACTTAATCCCATTAATTTATTTTCCATCCAAATTTGAATAAACATAGTCAAATTTTGGTCATAGAAATTATTCATAAATTTATCCCATTAAATGGTGTCAATAACTTCTCATTATCTAGTATCCATAACAATTATCCACCATTAATCGAATTCACCATCAAAATGGTAAATAGATAATGTTATCTTTTCATAATCTAAAAAAACCATGAAATAAAATATATATTTTTGGGATTTAATACACCCCATAGTTATCGACGAGTGATAAGATCCACTAAATGATGAAAGATGTTGTCGCATAATATACTCCACTATTGTCATGTTACTCTATGGAAGATCTAATTTCTCTCTATAATGAATACATCTGATATTTATAACCAACATATACTAACCAATAACACCATCGAAATATTCATTTAAAATTATAACTATTCGATGATACCAATTTGGAATGAAATTATCCTCTTGGCGTCCTTATAAATTAACTACCTTGTTTCCTCTATAGAAAACAATTCTAAATAGATACATTTTAGAAGGTGAAACATGGTAATATTAAAATTATATATCAGGATAACCATAATTTATCTTCCCTTAAGGTTATTTACATACGTAATCTTAACCACTAAAATTTTATAGAACTTTTCTCAAATACCAAATATAAGGAATTGACCATATATAATATTTATAATGGATTTTTTAGAACTGATTTCATATTAATTAATTTATAGATATATTTTAGGTTTATAATTTAACAGCATTATACCATCACCCTTACTTAAATAAATATTTTATCCCAATGTTTTAACTACCTCTTACTATAAATTATTTTTATAATACCAAACATAAATAAAAAATATCTTTTCATGGGATATAATTAAAAGTTTAATTTGGACATTATCCATGACCATATGCATCAATTAAATCCAATGAAAAACATTTGAACATGTATCATGAGCACAAAAAACATAGTAAGGTATATATAAAATGAAATAGAGAAACTTGTTATCTCATGTGTACTCAAAAATGAAATACCATTTTCAAAATTAATATTAGGTTCAAAATAAATAAAATCACCCAAGAAAAAAACTTCTCTAATAAAAAAATTCATAAATCAAATCATTTAATATATTAAAGGAAAAAATAAAACTCCTAATTTTATCATAAAATGATGAAAATTATTATTAAATGTTATCCCTTTCACCCTTATTAGTTAGTATGAACTTCGACTTAAACATAACATCATTATCTAAAATTTAAGAATCATAATATTTATTTGAAAATCCATAGAAATCATATAACAACATGTAGATAAATTGGGACATAACATTAATTTCATTCTTATAATCACTTTTAAAAATAGAATAACCTACCTAGTAATTTCCAATAATTTATTAGGAGAATCCTAGATGGTAAACTCTATCCTTTTTACCAATTAATTATAGAGTAGTATCAAGGAAACCATTTATCATGAGATGTATCAGATCACCCATCATCATAAGATATATCAATCTCATACATCAATACAAAAAATGACTATGAACAATAACATATTTATAATACATGAAATCTTTCATTTCCCTTATCAAAATCATAAAAATATTCTTTTTACCAATAATAAAAAATTATAATATATTGAAATATCCCATCTATTCACAATCCTTTTTAAAATACCTAGAATAAAAGGGAAAAATGAAATTTCCATAAATAAAACATGAAATATTGTAAAACATGATATAAATTAAGTAATGGTTGTGGTAGAGGGTAGAGCATTGATGTCGTATACATTAAAATATAACATTCCTTTTTTTCATTTCATGAAAACATTCTATATCAAATATATAAAGATTAATTTTGAAAAAATTGGTATAAAATTCAAGAAATACATAAAAGTTACATTACAATTCATTTACATTTAGATAAATACAGACATAAAAAAAATGAATATGGGTATGAAAGGAGAAGATTTAGAAATTAAATCATTGAAATAGTTAAATCGATGTTTTTCCTTGAGTCTAGCACATTTTGATCTTAAATAAAAAATATATGTTAATTATTTAGTTACATAAAAACAATATTAATTTTTATTATTACTTTTTATTTTATTTAATAATATATTATATACAATTATTTAATCAATTAGGTTCACATCAATATTTTTATAAAATTCATTTCAGATATCAAAAATTACTTTTGTTAGTTGAATATGGTCAATGAGGTAATTATCACATAATATATAGAATAATAATCATGATATAATAATGATTATTATATATTAATTATAATTTTAAAACCAACTAAGAAGTTAGTAATGAATAATTAACTATGTTATAATCATGGAGATAGTATTGAACATACGTGTGTAAATCATTTCTATTTTTCAAGAAGCATGATTGATACAAGGGGAATATCATTTTATCTTTAAATAAATATAAAATTATCATAAATATCATATTTTTTCATTAAATACCCACATATATATAGTATCCATGTTATGTGGTCATGAAAAATGAATCGTATTGACTAATGGATGTGGTAATCCACATGAACACAAAAATGATGTTATAATATTTAAATTGATTAGAAAATAATAAATAAGATAAAATATAATATTTAAAAAATGGTAAATATGTCCTAAATATCACATATATAAATTAAATAAATTATTCTATCCAATAGTGATAGGAGGTAGTGGAAGAATATTATATCGGCGTCGAAGGCGATATTCCACTAAACACATAAAAAATATTTTCGTCTCCCATTTAATAGGGATTAAGATACTTGTTATTCCATTAACACGAAAAAATTTCTGTAAATGGAATATTCTAGTGTAATAATTTCATCTTATCTGAAGTAGATTTTAAAGGAGGTATAAAAAATAATATAATGAAAATTATCTATTAAGAACTGTAAATATTCTTTGGACAAACTCTTTTGATTTATACAAAAATCTGCCCTTTGATTATTTTTTGATAAAACCATGTCCCTTGGGTAAAAAAAATGTACACTTAAAAAGAAATAAATTACATGTAGTTGAGGTTTGGCTTAGTGGTAAGCACCCCATAATTATACATGGAAAATGGGGGTTCAAAACCCATTGGACGCAGGTTACTGTAGCAGCACTGTAGCGCTACTATAGCAGCAGAGATATAGTTGCAACGGCGGTACTGTAGCGGCGGCAGGGGCACTATAGCGGCGGCGGTTCTGTAGCAGAGCGGGTACTGTGGCATTACTATTCACAGAATGGGCTTTGGGCTTAAAAATTGGGCCTACGTTCTATGTAATAGGATAAATTCCCACTAGGCCTTCGGGCTATGTAATGGGTCTCCCTCTACCCAGTTAAAGAGGTCTTTGCTTTGTTTCAATAATAAAAATGAGGCTTCAACCCCAACCTTTAAAAAAAATTAAATTCCATGAAATCGGAAAATGGAAGAAATAAACCCCAAAGAATATCAATGAAAATTTTTCCAAGGGATGAAACCGTAAAGGATGGGTTGATCCCACAAAGGAAAAATTGTTTCACGGACCATCGTTCCTCATGGAACTCCACCACATCAAAATGAACCCCACAAATGAATCTTTTCATGGGAAGATGTAGTGATTTCTACCTTGATGAATGAACATCCTCGTGACTGAAAAATTCCTCGAGATGACTTGGTGCTTTCTACCCATGAAAATGATGCATCCCCTTCATGGACTACCTCTCCCCGCTAAAAATTTCATTTGGAGGCTGAGGAATTTTTCTTTGGTAATTGATAAATAGGACCCATGTCCTACTATATAAGATCAACCATGCCAGATTCTGGTCACTCTATTCATCAATACAAATACACCTATTGAAACAAAAAAAAAGATACTATAGGGGAGATGATGAAACCAAACTAAAGAGAGCTGAAGGATTTGGGATACTCGTAAATTCCAAGTAGGTTAAAAAAATTCATAGTAGTATAGAGAAATTAATAAATAATTTACTCTCTTCTGAACTAAAAACCTCTTTTTAGACTCCATTTCGGAGAGCTTAATGGATGATATGTTTTTCGATTACCACCCCATATATTGAAACACTACGCAGCTGAAACCCTACCCTACAAAGGTAGATTATACCAAGAAGAAACTCATTCCTGTGAATCCATACACTTATTGGATAAGATACAGTTTTATGAAGAAAAAATCTATATAGGAAAAACTTAGTCCTGGGTAGCACCATGCTACGTGGATAATACCCTCAACCTCATAAGATCCTACTCTATAGAAGGAACCTGATCCTGTGTCAAAAAAATATGTACAGAATAGGGCATCCTAGGCTTTCATTCTCTATAATTCCAATCAATTAATTTTGGTCATGTAAATTGGTCACATACTAGACCCTCCATGAATCAACCTAATGGTATCATGCGAAGACCACTTCTAGAGCTTCTAGATTCGTTAAATCATATCAAATGGTACACAAGTGTGCCCTTTTGAGTCTATATACCCATGGTAAAAGGTGTCACATTTGTAACCTTCACCATATGGTGGATCCTTGGAATATCCTTGGGTCTATATTCATATGTTAATGTGGGTTCCAACCCTTGTGGTGCTCAGGTTGACCTCCCCAATATGGGTAGAGAGGCTAAGGATCACACCCACCGTTCTCTTTGTCCTGGAATGGTATCTCCCCCAGAATCAATTTTAAGGAGTCCCTCCTAGTGTAAGGCTCTAAACATTACTACGAAAGTGGAAATATAGATCTTATTCACCTAAATCTTGGTTTTATATGGATAGATCACCATATGATACTATCATGGATATGAAAATACTAGAGGATATAATAACACTAAACACCCTCTCCCTCTCCCATTGGGGTTCATCACATCATCCATTAGTGGACAGAAAGGGTTGTGAGATCATAAGATTCATTGTTACCTCTTGTTTCTCACACTGATCATGTCTCATGTAGGATTAGAGGTTATTAGTTATCATGACATCTGCATGATCCCATATCTCAGATGGGGCTTCTCCATAGATATAAGTTTCAACTGCTTCAATCCAAATATGCCTAATTTACGATGTATGTCCTTGAAAAATCTACTAAAATGTGAATATTATATAGTTAAATTCTTATAAAAAACCTTTAAAGGGCCATATTCTATATGAAGAAAAAAATATGTGCATCATCTATGTGTAAGCCCCAGTCATGTCCCCTAAAATGGCCAACTTCCCTTCGTGATACCCGACTTTTCCAACTATGTGGGATTTGATTCCCAACTAACTGGGATATGTTGGTTTCCTCCATGAGGTCTAAAAATTATGCTCGGATTGAACATAATTATCTTCGGGCTATACCACTACAAGAGCCATGTCCATCTTAGAGACCATATCTTTTCTATGGCCCATGCACCTCCTTGGCAAATGTCCCACACCATCCAAAAAAAGGATTGTTTTTTCCTAGATTTTCCTTAATTCTTGATGATGAACTACATAGTTAGAACATTATCACATGACCATAAAGGGTGATAATCCATGATATGTTGAACAAAACTACATGGATATCTATTTATCTCATGAGGATATGATGGAATCCCATCTCATTGGATTGATCCCGACATGAAGGCAACTGACGACTCCTTGTATGTCATAAAACACTAGAGTAGCTCATCATGCAGCTTAAAATAACATTTGTATTAATAAACATCCCTGGAATATATAATCATTCCATTAAATGGATCTATCTAAAGAGAATTTTAAATTCAAATAGATTATTCTAAAACCATATTTATTTGTAATGGATCGAAAATTTTGGGGTAATTTGTGTATGTATACATAAGAGTGCACCATGGATACATGAACATGTATTAAACTGATAAGAGAGTATCTATATAGGGAATAGTCCCCCATAATTGGGGTGATGAGCCCATCCGCCCATCCTATTGGCTAATGTCATTTATCAAGTATCATTGGCCATGTTTCCCAATGAACACTTATCTTTGTAAAGTAGGTCCTTGTGTCATCATGTATATAAGAGCCGTAGGGAGTTTTGGGCTCCATGAACAAAACTCGTTGGATACTATTGGAATATGTTTTACGTGAAGTCAATATTTTAATACATTTCAACCCATTACACCAAAAGATTAGGTGATGAAGCCTCTCATCGAAAAACAAATGGTGAACCCGACATCAATTCTTTACCACAGTGGTAGTGTTACCCGCATAAGACCCATTTCTCATCTAAAATGGATGAGGGATGAGAGAGGACATTAATTACTCATGTGTTCCTGACATTATACTTTTAATTGGGGTTTTTATGTATTTTCCATTTATATTGCATTAACGTTTTTACTATAACTCTCTTCAATACAACAGATCCTCAACATCATTCTCAAACACATGCATCAGATACTACACATGCGGCCAGGTCCTCAGCCAAACACAGGATTCCATCACCCACATTGTTTCTTGAATGATGGGGGTCAAATAAATTGGTTATAGAGTACCACTATAATTGTACTATCCCTACACTGGAAGTAGCTATGATGGCCCTCTAGTCTACGAAACCCCGCTAGTTGTCCTCCAAATGATGGTTGGTGATCTAGAACCAAATGACCCCACAACCATTCTCTAATCATCTCAGGACTGTGTAACAGGAAATTGGGAAAAAGTTCTTCCCACATATTATTGATTATGATTAATTCATCACTAATGTAGTCATCCTTGTAGTATATGGGTCCCTACTGAGGTTCCCTATCAATAATCATCACAACCAATGTTGTGCATCCCTATATCCTCACGCTGAAGTGGATACCACTTCTTGGTCCCCCAATAAAGTCAAACGGCCCCTGGTCTCTACGTAGGAACACAATTGAAAAGAATCATAGAAGAATGAATATACAATCATCATCATTACTTATAAATAAGTCCTCTATATAAATTCATTGACAAAATATAGGGAGATATATATCCCAACTCCCTCTCATGAATCATTTCATTCATTTATGCAATCAAATTATGAGATGGATCAAATTTGGGCTACTACTCACCAAACCCTCCATGAAAATATGGTGTAAATTTAACGGTAGATTCATATCCCTGCTAATGAATATTAGTCCGTTTACCCAAATCTGTTGACAACCAACCATGGGTAGATAAAAATACCTAATCATGAATATGAACCTCACCATCCAAATATGGTAACCACCGAAAATGAGTATATAAAAATTCCAACGAATACAAACTATGACAACCATGAAAATAGGGGGAAAAACTATAGGTTGATTCATATCCCTAGTAATATACATGAATCCTTTTATTCAATTACCATGAAAATTGGACAGATACAAATCTCATCCCAATTATATGAATCCCAACTATAAAATACAGAAGAATAAAAATACAAGAAGATGTAAATTTCTATGGATTCATATCAATCCCATCAGTCAAATACGATGGAAAAAACAAGTAGATGAAAATATATCATCATTAATATCAATATAATTATGTAATCTTGGGGGAAACTATTGAATTTAGTTGGTATATCCTAGTTTTAAATATGGAGTAGACCCTTATCTCTGCCCCTATAAATTTTTTAGATGGTAGTGTTTTGGTCAAATACCAAAACACAAAATTTATTGAATGAAATAAATGGGTACACATGTCTGAAATAAGGACTTTTTTTACATCTCTAACATAAAGAGAGATGAACTCTAGTGGAATATCGTCCCTATGAAGAATATCACAAGCAACCAACTTTTAGAAAGATCATCAGTGATCCAGTGAGGAAGCAAAACCACAGGATCCATAGAAGAAGCTGGCGGTCTGGTCGAGGGGATTTCTGAAGATGGCTCCACATCCCCCTAGGCCAGGGTTGCCTTTAAAAGCACCATCCACATTGATTTTAATCCATCCTGGTGGCAAGGGCTACCAAAAATCTATAACTATAGATCTAGGTCGAGGATAATTTCCCTTAACTCTGGTACACCTAAGAATCACAAGGTCACGAACCGAGTTGCTGCATTGATCTTTTTTTAATCGAAGACCGGACTAGGAACATATTCCTTATCTGAAACAAAAATCTGTATATATTCATATTACATCAATTTAAACCACTCAACACATCATACAAATGATATAGTACTATACAAAAATTCATAACCATATCTCTGAGACATTGATATAGTCACATCCACAGAAATAGTAAGGAGTTGTTCCCAAAAAACCAACCTTCCCAAGTGGGGTGACTCATCAACAGAGTAGGCTAGTAACATAGGGGTAAACTTATATCTGAGATTTATTCTAGGAGGGTCATTGGAAATATCCTGTGATAAATGGATTACATGATTAGGAAAAAATACCCATTCCATATATGGGCATCATTCCTCATCAGTGGCCACTCCATGATAGGCATACATCCATTCGAGATTTCGATAGTGTTACTAGAATATCCCAGAATTACAACAAGATCCACATGAATATGAACACATATATGAAACCCATCACCCATATAATGTGGCTTCAGTATCACACAAGATATCTCCTAAATATAAAATACAATAAATTAAACTATGAAATAAAGAGCACACTCATGACCATGATCTTTTGAAAGATAGTGTTTTTTATTACATCTAAGCATCTATATGTTCTTGATCAAGATCATATTGAACAATTAACAACAAATAGAAATTTTAGTACCAGTTATGATGGTCTTCCACATAATATTTATACCCTCATCTCTAGAGGTTCTCCGATGAGTATCCACTGTGAGGCTTTCCTTTTTGGAAAAATTGTGATTGATCATGGCTGCTTAAACAGTATGTTCTCTAACCATTAGACAGAGGTGTGTGTAAGTTTAAATCAAATCCTTATCATAAATACATCCTAGTATATTGAATATACTAGTTTTGTTAAAAAATAATCGAATAAAAAGGGTTAAATGGGTTGGAGAATCAAAATAAAACAAAAGAACATATGAGAAGGCATTACCTTAAAATCAGTTAACTCTTTTTGATTTGAGACAAAGGCTTCCTTGGGAAGACATCTGACCAAATTAAGGCTTCTAGAAGTAAGATAATGAAGTTGAGAGAGTATTTGGGCAAAGGTTGGCCGATTCAAATGGCTTTGACGGTGTGAATAAGGTGGTAGAGGTGGAGGCCTTTCATAAGAGGAGAGGAGGGGCTCTTTTGGAACAATTGCAATGTTACTTTATTATGAAATGCTTTTGGGATTTTAAAGGTCCCGTAATTATATATTTCATGGATAAGGTGATAAGGGCTCGAAATCCACCCATTAAATAGGCTTTAGACAAGTGTAAGACTTATATTTTACCATATATTTTCATTTTATTTAAATCGTTCATTAATGAGGTAATCACTGCATCAACATGGTGTCATAAATAAATTTATATGTTTAATGTCTAAAAAGTATAAAAAAATACCATGATGTAGGAAATATTTTTATCTTTACAATGAATTTTTATAGTCTAAGATATTATTTATATAGGCAAAATTAAAATTGTTTTACATTGGTGTTACATACTTTTGTTATATTTTCCTTTATTTAAAAAAAATTAAATTATAAAATGTCACTCTCACACAAAAGTGAATTCATGGGTCCCCTATGTTGGCACAAGGAATACCATGGTCAGACATGCCACATACAATAGCATTAGGACACATGTTGGGGACATTTTATATTATTGTGATTTATTTTATTACCCATAACTAACCGATTACTAATTAATCTTGACAATTAAAGATAATTGTCGTCGTAACTATTCATAATGTCCAAAACAAAAGAGTCTTAATTACATAATTTGGAACTTCTGATTCCAAATATGGAATCCATTTCACCGAATTCTAAACACAACAATTGCATTAATTAATTTAAAAATAATTTCTATTGTCAAAACCAAAGAAGGGTTTTTAAGAAGTAAAATCTATCAAAAGATTAACTTGTTTTTACATACAATTGAAAAGTGAAATTACATCCAATGAAAAAAAAATTATTTAGTGATAAAAATATAATTCAATAATACCTTAAAACCAATTAAAATTTAAATCTAGGTATACAAATAAATTAGATGAAAAGTCATTTTTGAATTAAAATACAACATTTTTAACTATTCATTTAAAAAATGTATATTATCCGAAAATACCAAAAAATCACCCTACGCTATATTTGATATTGCAAATTAAAAATTGATTTCCATTTTAACAAATTCAAAACATATAATTTTCATTAATAAATTATATAGTTAATTCCCGATGTACAAACAAATAGTGTATTTTTGAGAAACAAAATCTATCAAAAGATTGACAATTGTTTATTTCCAATTTCAAAGTGAAATTAATTATAATGACCATAATTGGAATAAATGGAAAAAATATATTCTAATTATAGTTTAAAACCACTCAATTGTATAATTTATCACAATAATTTACTTTGATTTAAAAATTATGTTTTTCACAATTTTTCACTATTCATCGAAAATTGGATGTTCTCTGAAAAAGAAAAAAAATTCAACTTAGGATAATTTTGATATTTAGAATCCAAAAAATGAAGTAAATATGAAATATAGAAATTATATAATTCAAAAATTTTTTATTCCTATTCATAATGGCTTCTTTGATTGGTCGCAGTGTGTTAGAATCCCGAACTTGCATACAATGCATGCTATTGCATTATTGAAAGAGAAGAATACTGTGGAAGATTGGGGTGTTACCATGTTTCAAAAAACTAGATGGTTAATGATTCATCTCACAAGGATATTCAATAATACAATCTCATGGGTTTGTTCTCATCTTCAAAGCAAATTATGGCTCCTAGGATGAAATAAAAATTCAATGCACCTCACCATGTGTCTTTAACCCAGTGTAATCCAAATAAATAACTAGGAATCTGTAATCCATCCATAAAAGGGATCCATCAATGGAGATCGTCCAATTCAAAAAGATGATTACAAACTTATTATTATTCATAATTGATCTTCAATTCAATATAATCTCATTTTGCATACATGGTAATGAAAAAAAGATTCACTAACATATCATAAATCTATAAGAGAGTCCTTTAATAGGTAGTTGTTCCCCCCCAAGGGTGTGATGAGCCGGAATTCCTGTCCTATAAACCAATGTAATTTAATAAGTGTGTCTATCAATGTTACCTAATGAATATATTCCTTTTAAATTATATCCCTATGTCATCCCGGATGAAAGAGTCATTTGGAATTTCTGAAATCGGGAGCAAAACCTATGTAAGATTGTTTGAAGACGTGGTAAATGTTATTGAGTACACAAATTTAAACCCCTTACAATCAATTTTGGGGTAATGAAACCTATCATCATAAAAATTGGCTTAGACTATATGTGGATGATTTAATATAGGAATATTGGTATGTATTGGCCAAACATAATGTCTATTGAAGAGTGTAGATAATAGGAGATGGAGTGTCCTTTTATAAGTGGGGGAGTGGAGATGCATAGAATTGTTTAAAATAATAAAATATATTATTTCCATAATAAAGAAAAATGGAACCAAAATGGACCATTAGTGAAAATAATATGATATATTGGTGGAATATGGACATACACGTTAATTTATATAGTATCAAGTTCATTTTCTCCTGTATCACTTAGGTTCAACCACTGATTGACGTGTTTTGACCTTATCTACACAAACATGTTCTTTTATGTTTTTCTAATTCACTATGAAAAAAATTAATTTAACCATATTATATATTAATTATTATTATAATTAAAAACATTTAATTGACTTTATCTAATTCATTTTAAAGAATTGGTTGAAATTAATTTGATGCTAATCCTAGAAAATGTGACACTTGGTTTGTTCTTCAACCAATTTTTTTTTAACTAGGACATTATTTTCATTACAAATTCATGTATACAATTCATTGAAAATACCATAATTGGATTAATGAAAATATAATTGAACTAATTTTACATTGAATACATTTTAAATTTTTTTTTACCATCTTAATGTTTTTAAAGGAAAATATAGTTTTCAATGAAATTATGTATTTTTCATTATTCATTTAACAATTTAACTTTTCAAAAAATTATAAATAATTTATCCTACAATAATTTTTAATTATGAATCTGAAAATAATGTTTTTTTATTAATTTAAAATTCTATAATTTGAAATTTAATCTGTAAAATAAATTCATATATTTCCCAAAAAATCTACTTTGATGGAAATAAATCTATTTTATTTTGATATAAAAAATACCAAATCTTATTTTAATCAATATAAATTAATAAAATCTAAATAATAAATATTATTAAGATATGAAACTGATTTATCTACATATTACATGAGTTGTTACAAAATAGTTTCCATATAAATTTTTTTTTAATGAACTACAATGTTTGATGGACAATAGAAAATGCCTATAGTAGAAAAAAGTAAGAGGAAGTGGGTTAAGAAGTCGGGTCACGATGCTAATGTAATGGATATAGAAGACTATCTTGGAAAATCATGTACTAGAAGAAATTTATAGAAACATTTTAAGTTGAATAAATTCTCTAACTATACATTCCAGGTGATTTGGAAATTTTACAACCATTATGAATAAGATTGGAAATTATAGACGATAAGAAAATTATTATAACAAGATTTATTCTAAAGTCCATAAGAATAGAATAAGAGAAATTTTCATGATCTGTATTATGATGTGATACTATATGGATCAAATGGTATAAGATGAACACTAGGGGTGGTAGTAAGGTAGTTATTTTTATTATTATTTTAATAAAAACATAACTTTTAAATTTTTTAACACATTCTTATATAACTGGTAATCAATGATAATTAAAATAAATAATCTATGAGATAGTTAATTACATTTGAATGCATAATAGATGAATATATTTTATATAATTGTTGGTTTCAATACCATGAAAAAACAATTATATTTTTACTATTATTAAATACATCAGGAAAGGGTTTGTCCTTAATCTTATACAACTGATGAAATAAAAAATGCATTCATGCAAGAAATAACTGACTGTAACAATAAAAATATTATTACACTATAGAAATATCAATATTGAAATATTATGTCAAATGGACTAAGTGAATGTGATCCTATTACTTTTTACTCAATATAAATGTCTTCTTATCTCAACCTACTCATCTCATTGATAATTTTTTTCTCTGGAAAAACATATATGTTTTCTTCGATTAATATTATATTAATTTTATTACCACTAATTTTTTATTTCAAAAAAAACTTGAATATTTAAATATTTTAATATCTAAATTATTCTATATTATTTTTTGGAATAGTCTACCCTTTAAATCACAGTCAAATAACTCCATTAAAACATATATGAAACATAATATTTCTTCAACATTAAATCATTCACAAAACCATGACTATTTATTTATTCCATTCTGATATGAATATTCGTATGAAAAAAACATCATTGTAAAATATCTAGAATCATAAAATAGGTTAATAATTTCTTTTCATCTAGTTATAATTTTTTTTGTGTGGAATCTCGACTCACAGTGCAACCATCTCTAAAGTAGAAGTACAAACCTTAGTTGGTATTTCATTACACATTGAATTTCAACATAGATTACTTCTTTATAGTTCATAATAAATTTTTTACATTGAAAACCAAAAAAAATTATTTATTTTTGGATAATATATTTTTTAAGGGTTGAGGGGGAACCCTCATGACCAATATACAGAGAGGAATAATTCTTGAACATGACTTGAAGGACCAAAGGAACAAGGGCCAACACATGGCTATTGAAGGCTTAAGACCTTAATACATAATGGAACTTCCCCCTTCATCTAGCATGTTTTGAGGTTCCTGGATCCCCACATTACACATTAGAATGACTAGAATTACCTCATACAGAGATTCCTAGTTCTTGGTATTTATTGAGTGCACCATACCCTCTTAATCATCCAATATTGTTATCTCATCTCTAGGGAAGGATACTCTCTTTGAATCCATTTCTGGGGAGTTCTCATATGTGGTCTACCTGGGATTCTTCATTGTCCATTATGGCTTGATTTCCTAGTGGCCGTTGTTCCCTACGGACTGAATACTTTTTTGGTGTCCCGAAAGCCCTGTGGCCTGAAGGCCTCGGTGGCCCGATGACCTGGACACCTGCATGCCCAAATCGGTGGCCTGAAGGACCAAATCGGATGAATAGTTATATATACTACAGTATCACACTCTGCCTATTACATTAACTACTATAGAAATCCTAAAATTCACTATCACTTTGATTTTATCCTGGGTTATTGAGATGCCATCCTAAATCCTCTACCTCTCTTGTAGATGTTCATTAGATCTTAATAAATTCATTTTCAGTAATCGCCTATAAAATTCATCTCAAACCATGGATTAAAAACAATACGATGATATTTTAATCTACTAAAAAAATTATAACATCATTTTGGTTAATTCACATTCTAAAATATTATCTTATGAAATTATCTACTAATTTATAGAAACCTAAATGTTTGGAAAAAATGATTATTCTTATGAAATATATGTATTCTCTTTCATAGGAGTATGTTAATCGTGAGAATGACTATATGAGTCATTTGTTTCTTTGATTTACCAAAATTCAAGTCTTTAAACTTACTATAAGGGTAAATTATTCCCAAATCAGTGTGGTTTTTATATTAACAAAATGATCTCTATCAGTTAACATAAAAAAAAATTTAGTAGCCTTATGGAATCATCCATAAGAGTAAGTGACTGTTATAAAATGTTGGATCATCCTTAAATGATATATTAAACCAATTATTTTACTATTTTATCAATATCAAATAAATAAATGACCCTTATAATAAATCCTTAATCCTTTTAAAAATAGAATCCACCCATATAAAACATTAGTGACCATTATGAAATAGAGTTTGACAATTTGAAATTGTCCCAATAAACCATGACAAACTCAATGAGACATCTTTATTTTTCATATATTAAGAAGATTAATACTCTTAGGAATTCATGAAAATATTTTGTAAAAATATATACTATTCTATCTAAATTTTCCAGAAATATCGATTTTTCATCTTTAACATATAATTTATTGATTCCTTCAATAAAACACATAAAATTTTCTATTAACAACAAGTCACCACCAGAAACTCTAAATCAACTAAAAAATGATCTCAAACATTCAAAAATTTATATTGAAAATAAATATAATTTCATCACCAAGTGGGTTCAATGGATACAATGGTATACATAGAACTGGAAGAGGAAGTATAATAATGTGTATATCAGAATTATCTTGTGTATGTCAAATATAAGAAACCAAATGATACTGAATCTGTAGAGACCCGAAGCCTGACGTACATTGACATTACATTACATTTTCGGAATACTTAGTACATAACAAAAACACACACACAAGGATCGTAATAGTTTAGTGTCTTTGGAAACTCGGAACGTAATCTTCTAATCGTGGTAAAAGATCTTCAACATATCCTATAAAGATCTTCCTTTTTTTACCTAAAACCTTTCTTTATATCCTGGGGAAAAGAAAACATAAAAGGGTGAGCTCAAATGCTCAGTAAGGGTAAACAAAAGAAATATCAATCACATCATATTCATAAGAACATAACATTTTGGAAATCATAACCTGCAAAAGAGAGAATAATTTCATAACATGGGATAAATCATGGCAGTGAAATGTAATCACAATAATCATAACATAAAACATGAATCTTTGTGGCATTCACACATAATCATAGAGAATCATTTCTTGTTAGTCAAGACTCATTGCCAAGACTATCTTAGTGGACAAAGTCCCTTTCTGAATCGAGTAACCCTCGTTTCAGTCCTGTTTCACTAAACCGGTATAACCTACCGTTCCAGCCCTGTCTATCTCATGAGATATAAAATCATTAACCAATGCATTGGAGGGAGATATAGGTCCCACCTATCTCATAATGATACCATTCTTATGTGTGCCACAAAATCATAAATCATACATCATTTCATTATCCATGTAATAAAAATGGGTTTCTTAAACAACATGACATCATAAAACCATTCATTTAAGATAAAGGAATTCATAAACATAATTCCATCACAACATAGTCAAATCAATGTAAAAATATGGATAGAAACAGAAACCTTTATTATCTTAGATGGAAAATAATTTTGATAAAACACTTGAAATGAATTCTTGAGGAAAATATCCTTTCTTCTTCAAAATCAATTTATTTTCACAAAATATCATGCAATTTTAAAAGAAAGAGATTTTATTGAAAATATTCATGAAATATTTTGGAGGAAGCATCATGAAAATAAGGCTTTATAAAAACCGTAAAAATCCATTCGTGCCGTATAAGTTTAAAAAAACATTCTTCGTACTTTTGTCGGAAAAGTCAAAAAGTACCTCGTACGAAAAACGACAAAAGATTCCTTTCATACATATTACTAAAAACTCACCGAAGGGTAATAATGGATTTAACCAATTGTATGTGGATGGAAATAATATTAAATATTGATGAAACATGGATGTGGATGATAAAATACACCCCAGTAAATACTTACGAATAAACATTCTCGGATAAAAAAGAAATTGTGATTTTTTCCCTTACCTTAGGTCTGATTTGTTTCGTATGTGTCCGAACCTCCTGTATAATGATTTAAATAATGTCATTGACTTATTACAGAATCATATTCATTGTTATGATATCATATATGGTTCACTTATGACATTATATTACCCGTTCTTTTGTAAATTATATGTTAAAAAAGCGTCTTGGGTAAAATCGTTTCATTTATCGTAGGTGTTTTCACTTGTTGTTCTTGACATTATTATTACTTATATCATTATTTACTTACTTACAGAATATAAAATATGATTTATATAACATATATATTCAGTATATATATATATATATATAATAGATAGATAAATGAAATGAAAAACACCGTTCATGGAGACGGTAGTCCGTACGTACGCATGAACGCTGTTTTCTTTCCTTATTGTCTTGAATGGAAGTATGTTGATGACATACATATATATATATATATACATAAATACATTAGCTTTATAATGTCATATATTTCATTATTATTTCTTATATATACTTTATAATCATTCTTAAATGGTTAACATGGAGAATGAATCTCATCGCGTCGTGGAGACGGTAGTCCGTACGTATGCACGGGCGATGATATCATTTCCATAAATATTGAATTGAATTGGAGTGGATTATACAATATATCAGAATCAATATGATGTGGTAATAACTATGTATTGTTATTCTTTACACCATTATACCCATCCATGTAAGGTGGTGGTGGAAAATAGATTACACCACGGCGTGGAGACGGTATTCCTTACGTACGCACGCGCGGTGATTTCTTTTTTCCGTAGGATGGATAGATGGTGAAATAAGGTTGTTTTATACTTATAATAACATATAAGTATATGAGTGATACTGATGTTATTACTTCATAATGAAACAAACTAAGAAGAATAAGTGGAAGAAGAAATAAAGGTGAAAGAATTGGTAACGGTAATTACCTCTTCTTTGAAGCGCCTCTTTGAGGCCTCCTCTTAGGGCACTAAAATTCGTCTTTGAGGAAGCCCAGAACCTCTAGGATTATTTTAGGGAAGTGGAGAAGAGATTTTGGCAGGGGTTGGCCGAACTTGAGTGCTCAAATTGGTGTGAGGAGGAGGGGGAGGAGGTGTCCTTTTATAAGGGAGGAGAGGGGCACCTTAGGAATATCTCAACATATTATTTTATATTAAAGTCAAAATCGGTTTATAATGGTTCCAAAGGGTCTTATTTCGAAGATAAAGTGGGGATGGGTCGAAATCCTATCAACCAATAGGATTTAGACATGTTTAGGTTATTATGTTAACCTTAACAATTAGATTTAACTCTATGTTAAATAATTTATCTTTTACCGTGTCTTTTTGTTTTCTTTCACTATATGGTTAATACACTTACAATAACATGCCAAACGAACCCCAAATTGTTTATTATTAATATATATATAATTATATAAGTCATTTGGCCGAACCTTATATTTTTAGGAATAAAATAACAATTAATAATATAATATTTGATTTAAAAACTATTTTGTGTCAATTTTGACACTATTTGATATATGATTTTTGTGAAAGTCATAACAAAATTATATGTTCGAACCAAGTTGATTAAATCAACCCTAATATATCATAGTAACCTATAAAATTAGTGTAATTCATAAAAAGTTTCAAATTACATTTATTTTGGTGTTTATAACATCAATTACGTCAATATTTCATTAATAAGATAATTACTGCATCATCATTGTGTCATAAAAACATTAAATTATATAATGTCTAAAAATTACAAATAAAATACCATTATGTAAGAAAGCTTTTTAGCTTTCTAATGAATATTTATAATCGAATTTATCGTATGTATAACCCCATATTATAAATGATTTACTTATTAAACTTTGATTTTAACTATTTTAACCCTTCTTTAAACAAATTAATAATAAATGTCCTAATCTAACCCAAGTGGCCCTAAATGGTCATATTTTATTCATAAGTTTGTTTTTGGTCGTATTACACTTATCCAATAGAATTAGGACATGTGTTAGTGTAATAGTAATATCATATTTACCCTTAGTTACCCTATTTACTATTAACCGCGGTAAAAAAAAGTAAAAAGTTACTATTCACAAAAAAATTATTTTCATCTCATTGAACCACATTTTAGTCCTTGATATTAACCGTGTCTCTCGGATTTTCGAAATTCCATTCAGAGAAGCGGTAAAATTAAGTTTTATGCAAAAATCAGTTTTTAACCTACCACTTAGTGGTTTCACTATTCATCAAAAATTGAAAGTTTTCAGAAAAATACCAAAAATTCAGCCTAGACTAATTTCGGTATTCCGAATCCAAAAATGAAGTCCATTTTGAAAAATAAAATTTATACAATTTCAAAAAGTGGTTATTACTATTCATAAAGGTTAGTTTTAATAATATTTTAATAGCATATTGTTGTTTAATGAAACTCGTTATTGCATACTACACACGCTATCGAGGAAGGTCACGATTGCGTGTAATGCAAGGCAAGTCAAGGATGCGTGTTGTGCAAGCTCCTTTTTGTGTAGCGTACAACACAAGACACTAGTGAAATTAAAAAAAAATATTTTTCATAAAATCTTGGGCTGTTACATTCTACCCCCCTTAAAATGAATTTCGCCCTCGAAATTCGTCGGGGTTATAAATGGTTTACTATTCGAAAGTTTCTTTAATAGAAACCCACATCGTTAAAAGGAATATCAAAACCAATCTCTAAAAACAAAAGTATGAAACGTAACAGTTACCCAAATAAACTAATCACTGGGTTTCCACATAGGTGAAAATATGGATATGGAAGAAAAATCTAACCATCATGTTCTGATGGAGAGTGGTAGAGAACATGGCTATGGAAAATCCAACAATCACAAATCCATAAATTTGTGACGATATAAGGTACCATCCGATTAATCAGATATAAGATCACTAGGACAACTTTTTTGGATTTCAAGATCATTTCCCTAAAGTTGAAAATTTGAATTAGAGTAAATACTTACTTTATTTTTGTACAATCGCACTATTGTTCGTGCCTTGAAAAATTTCCACTTCATCTCTTAAATAAATGAAGTTGAATTTGTTATTCGTGAAGTGTTAGCAGATCATGTGATAGAATGACGGGTCAGTCCATCTGTCTCAAACAAAAGGTTAGCAAAAATTATATACATAAGTCGATCTATAGTGAGATTAATCACATATGGTTCCTAAAATGGACTTATACTTCATATATCATACTGCTTAATATAATAAAACTAGTTTCTATTAAACAGGGACTTCCTGTAGGCCAGTGGTAGGCGATAAAGGCCAGTCGCACTTCGGTTGTGGGTTCGATTCCAATATCCTTGTCCGACGCGATGGGCTGTCGCCCGTCCTGCAGGTTGTCCTTTTTCTAAAACTATATTACTATAACATCCCATCAATAATATCGAAAAAAAAACTTCTATCCTTAAACAATACTAACTTATTCCAACATAATCCATTCCAATCTTTAGGCTTACCCATAATACTGCAGTCCACTCTCATAATATAGTGAAAACAATTACCAGAGATTTAATACCATCGTTGATCCCTATAAGATATGTCTTGTTGGTCACATTCTAAACATTCAAAGTCCTTAATCATGTATTCTCTTGAATACCTTAGTGAAAACATGAATGCAGTTAAAAGTTAACACTTTCCACATACCAAAATCCTCAAAATTCTATATACTCAAACCATGATATCACTTAGTCCTTATATCAATCATGAGCTCATGAATACTATTAAACATTTCATTTTCTCGTTTTCCCTTCATTATGCGCATATCATCTCATTTCCAAAAAAATATCTCAATCACTTTGAATACCACATCAATAAATATTGCAATACTCAATGATACGACATTATTTTGGAATCCCATTACATAAACACTTAATCATTCCACCACATCGTTGTCATATTCAACATTGCCAATAGTGATCGCATGTGACTTCCCTTTGTCCTTTACCTTCAGTGGTTGCTCATGTTGATCATCACTAACCCTTGGATTAGGGCATTTATTAGCATAATGCCCCATTTCCTTGCACTTGAAGCATTGAAGTGTTGGTGGTGCGTTCTCTACAGTGTTTACTTTATTCACATCATTAGAAACCCTTTTTCCATTACTTCGACACTCAGCTGCTCGATGACCTTCTTTTCCACACTTAAAACATTTTCTAGTCCCTTTAAGACAATCTCCACCATGCTTCTTTCCACACTTTGTGCATAAGGAATCATTCATCTTCTTTTCACCATTATTATGAGATTTCTCCTTGAACTCCATCATTCGTTTCTTGTCAAAACCATGAGATGGATATGTAACACCAACTTCCATTTCTACCTTGATAGCACAACGCACAATTTCTTCATAGCTACTGAAGTCTCTTATAGCTAATGCCCTTCAAAGACTTGGTTTTAAGCCACTGAAAAATCGATCAACTTTACTTTCAGGTTGGATGATAATGCCAGATGCATACCTTGCAAGTCTTGTAAAATTCGCTTCGTATATACCAACAGATTCATCATCCTTTTGCATTAGTTCAAGAAACTCCTTCTCCATCTTTGTTCGAAGAATACGTGGGAAGTACTTATTGAAAAATAAGTTCTTGAACTCGTCCCATTCCATGGACTCAATTTCATCTCTTTGCCTTGTATTCTTGATAAGATTCCACCATTGATCAGCTTCACCTTCCAAACGATATACTGCTAAGATTACTTTATCATGTTCAGAACATTGAAGAACTGAAAATATCTTTTCAGTGGTACTGATCCATTGTTCAGCAACAAGAGGATCAGAATACCCACTGAAAGAAGGTGGACATTGCCTAATGAAGGACTCAATAGAATATTGTTCCCTTCTCTACTCATTTGGAAGTCCAGAATGATTCATAGCTTGGGTAAGTATAGCAATAAGATTTTTCACTCCATCTCCCATAACATTTGTTTGTTCAGGAGGACAATCATTGTATTGTCCATTGCATTGATCAACATGGTTCCTTCAGGTTCCATCCATCGTCTAAAACCCAAAAAGAATAGTGTGAGAGGCAAAAATCATGTTAGGGAAAACAACATAATAAAGGGGGAGTACCTTCAATATCTAACATCTTAGGTTTAATTCTATGATCGTTAGCGTAGTTCTAGTACTATAACCTATACGTATACTTAACCTTAGGGACATCCCTAGACATACCGTAGAAATATCTCTAGGGATCTCACTAACGTTTTCACATCCTATTTTCCAAAGGTTGACTAAACCTTTCCTCTGATACCAACTGTGGAGACCCGAAGCCTGACGTACATTGACATTACATTACATTTGAGGAATACTTAGTACATAACAAAAACACACAGACAAGGATCGTAATAGTTTAGTGTCTTTGGAAACTCGGAACGTAATGTTCTAATCGTGGTGAAAGATCTTCAACATCTCCTATAAAGATCTTCCCTTTTTTTTACCTAAAACCTTTCTTTATATCCTGGGGAAAAGAAAACATAAAAGGGCGAGCTCAAATGATCAGTAAGGGTAAACAGAAGAAATATCAATCACATCGTATTCATAAGAACATAACATTTTGGAAATCTTAACCTGCAAAAGAGAGCATAATTTCATAACATGGGATAAATCATGGCAGTGAAATGTAATCACAATAATCATATCATAAAACATGAAACATTGTGGTATTCACACATAATCATAGAGAATCATTTCTTGTTAGTCAAGACTCATTGCCAAGACTATCTTAGTGGACAAAGTCCCTTTCTGAATCGAGTAACCCTCGTTTCAGTCCTGTTTCACTGAACCGGTATAACCTACCGTTCCAGCCCTGTCTATCTCATGAGATATAAAATCTTTATCCAATGCATTGGAGGGAGATATAGGTCCCACCCATCTCATAATGATACCATTCTTATGTGTGCCACAAAATCTTAAATCATACATCATTTCATTATCCATGTAATAAAAATGGGATTCTTAAACAACATGACATCATAAAACCATTCATATAAGATAAAGGAATTCATAAACATAATTCCATCACAACATAGTCAAATCAATGTAAAAATATGGATAGAAATAGAACCCTTTATTATCTTAGATGGAAAATAATTTTGATAAAACACTTGAAATGAATTCTTGAGGAAAATATCCTTTCTTCTTCAAAATCAATTTCTTTTCACAAAATATCATGCAATTTTAAAAGAAAGAGATTTTATTGAAAATATTCATGAAATATTTTGGAGGAAGCTTCATGAAAATAAGGCTTTATAAAAACTGTAAAAATCCGTTCGTGCCGTATTAGTTAAAAAAACATTCTTCGTACTTTTTTCGGAAAAGTCAAAATGTACCTCGTACGAAAAATGACAAAAGATTCCTTTCATACATATTACTAAAAACTCACCGAAGGGTAAAAATGGATTTAAAAAATTGTAGGTGGATGGAAATAATATTAAATATTGATGAAACATGGATGTTGATGATAAAATACACCCCAGTAAATACTTACGAATAAACAATCTCGGATAAAAATGAGATTGTGATATTTTCCCTTACCTTAGGTTCGATTTTCTTCGTATGTGTCCGAACCTCCTGTATAATGATTTAAATAATGTCATTGAATTATTACAGAATCATATTCATTGTTATGATATCATATATGGTTCACTTATGACATTATATTACCCGTTCTTTTGTAAATTCCATGTTAAAGAAGCGTTTTGGGTAAAATCGTTTCATTTATCGTAGGTGTTTTTACTTGTTGTTCTTGACATTATTATTACTTATATCATGATTTAATTACTTACAGAATATAAAATATGATTTATATATCATATATATTCAGTATATATATATATATATAATAGATAGATAAATGAAATGAAAAACACCGTTCATGAAGACGGTAGTCCGTACGTACGCATGAACGCTGTTTTTCTTTCCTTATTGTATTGAATGGAAGTATGTTGATGACATACATATATATATATATATATACATAAATCCAGTAGCTTTATAATGTCATATATTTCATTATTATTTCTTATATATACTTTATAATCATTCTTAAATGGTTAACATGGAGAATGAATCTCATCGCGTCGTGGAGACGGTAGTCCGTACGTACGCACGAGCGATGATATCATTTCCATAAATATTGATTTGAATTGGGGTGGATTATACAATATATCAGATTCAATATGATGTTTTAATAACTATGTATAGTTATTCTTTACACCATTATACCCATCCATGTAAGGTGGTGGTGGAAAATAGATTACACCACGGCGTGGAGACGGTATTCCGTACGTACGCACGCGCGGTGATTTCTTTTTCCGTATGATGGATAGATGGTGAAATAGGGTTGTTTCATACTTATAATAACATATCAGTATATGAGTGATACTGATGTTATTACTTCATAATGAAACAAACTAAGAAGAAGAAGTGGAAGAAGAAATAAAGATGAAAGAATTGGTAATGGTAATTACCTCTTCTTTGAAGCGCCTCTTTGAGACCTCCTCTTAGGGCACTAAAAATGGTCTTTTAGGAAGACCAGAACCTCTAGGATTATTCTAGGGAAGTGGAGAAGAGATTTTGGCAGGGTTTGGCCGAGCTTGAGTGCTCAAATTGGTGTGAGGAGGAGGGGGAGGAGGTGTCCTTTTATAAGGGAGGAGAGGGGCACCTTAGGAATATCTCAAAATATTAGTTTATATTAAAGTCAAAATCGGTTTATAATAGTTCCAAAGGGTCTTATTTCGAAGATAAAGTGGGGATGGGTCAAAATCCTATCAACCAATAGGATTTAGACAAGTTTAGGTTATTATTTTAACCTTATCAATTAGATTTAACTCTAAGTTAAATAATTTAACTTTTACCGTGTCTTTTTGTTTTCTTTCACTATATGGTTAATACACTTACTATAACATGCGAAACGAACCCCAAATTGTTTATTATTAATATATATATCCTTATCTAATTCATTTGGCCGAACCTTATATTTTTAGGAATAAAATAACAATTACTAATATAATATTTGATTTAAAAACTATTTTGTGTCAATTTTGACACTATTTGATATATGATTTTTGTGAAAGTCATAACAGAATTATATGTTCAAACCAAGTTGATTAAATCAACCCTAATATATCATAGTAACCTATAAAATTAGTGGAATTCATAAAAAGTTTCAAATTACATCTATTTTGGTGTTTATAAGATCAATTATGTCAATATTTCATTAATAAGAAAATTACTGCATCATCATTGTGTCATAAATAAGAAAACTTATTTAATGTCTAAAAATTACAAATAAAATACCATTATGTAGGAAAGCTTTGTAGATTTCTAATGAATTATTATAGTCGAATTTATCTTATGTATATCCTCATATTAAAAATGATTTACTTATTAAACTTTGATTTTAACTATTTTAACCCTTCTTTAAACAAATTAATAATAAATGTCCTAATCTAACCCAAGTGGGCCTAAATGGTCATATTTTATTCCTAAGTTTGTTTTTGGTCGTATTACACTTATCCAATAGAATTAGGACATGTGTTAGGGTAATAGTAAAATCATATTTACCCTTAGTTACCCTATTTACTATTAACCGCGGTAAAAAAAAGTTTAAAGTTACTATTCACCAAAACATTATTTTCATCTCATTGAACCACATTTTAGTCCTTGATATTAACCGTGTCTCTCGGATTATCAAAATTCCATTCACAGAAGCCGTAAAATTAAGTTTTATGCAAAATTCAGTTTTTAACCTACCACTTAGTGGTTTCACTATTCATCAAAAAATGAAAGTTTTCAGAAAAATACCAAAATTTCACCCTAGACTAATTTCGGTATTCCGAATCCAAAAATGAAGTCCAATTTGAAAAATAAAATTTATAAAATTTCAAAAAGTGGTTATTACTATTCATAAAGGCTAGTTTTAATAATATTTTAATAGGATATTATTGTTTAATGAAACTCGTTATTGCGTACTACACACGCTATCGAGGAATGCCGCGATTGCGTGTAATGCAAGGCAAGTCAAGGATGCGTGTTGTGAAAGATCCTTTTGTTGTAGCGTACAACACAAGACACTAGTGAAATTAAAAAAAATATTATTTTTCATAAAATCTTGGGCTGTTACAGAATCTATAATTGAATTCACAAAAAATTTAAATGATCTCAAATTAATTATGATTATTTTTATTTTTAATTCATGATGAAAATATTATGATGTAAATGATTTGATTCATTAATATATTTGTATAAGATTATATGGTTTTTGACATTATGTTTTTTAAAATCATTAATGACATTTTTCATTGATATTTGAAAAATCATCAGAGGTGGTTAACTTGGAATTGAGTAATTGAGAGCATTAAAATTTGGAGACCATGATCGAATCTTGTTATTATATATCAATCATGATTTTGTAATGAAAAGAGGAGTATAGAATGAGTAGATCAATTCCAAAGAATTGGTCTATATGAGTTAATGTTATTTATCAATGAGTTTAAAACTTCTATTTAGCTAATGATAAGAGTAATGATTATATAAGATGTTTTTGCAGTGGAAGAAGAGATGAAATTATATAAGATATTAGAGTTGAGATACCAAACAGAAATGATATGGACATTATGTTTGTTGAAATATATGTTCTAAATGTTTTTTTAGAGCACATTTATTTAAAAAATTTAGAAGTATTAGACATTGATTAGTATTTTAGTGTAGATTTATCCTAAACATGAAATATTTTTCTTATTTTTTTGGAGGACCATTAGAGACTAGTGAGATCCAATATAATTTTTACTAAATGATTACTAAAAATATATAACATTGGTATATGTATGATCCCTTCTCATGGGTGACCAATAATACATTACTACTCCATTTAACATCTAATCCAATGATTATACCGTTTAACATTTATAATTAATGTAAATTAATAAGGAGTGGATACCCACATTGGGATAATATGTTGTAAAAGTAACATTTTATATGCTACATTTACTCTCTTTCTTTCATGTGAGGTGAATTTAATAGTTAAAATATAGAATCCATTAATCCTAATAGAGGAATATACTCAAGTGCTAAAAGGGGGTAAAAGAAAATTGAAATGTATTTTGTAAAATTATCATACACTGATTCCCCCAACATAATTTGACTAATTATAAATTACACAATTCAAAACAAGTTATTGAAATGACATACCATACAATTCATTAAAAGGATCCCTTTAATCAAATGATATGTAACTATATTTATAAGTGTGCTCTATTAAATTAATATGATCTACCAATGATATTCTTATGTACATTACAAAATATACTAGTATTCAATATATCATCTATATAGTATAATTTCATTTTTTATTCATTTTAGAAAGAAAATTCTTACTAAACATCAACAGATTATCCATGTAATTTCAAATCCCCTTCTAGAATCACATTATGAATATTAGATCAAGATAAATTTCCATGTACAAAAGGAAAATTTGAAATCTTATTATCAATAATTCACATAATTTACCAATTTCTGACATCTTGAAGACATAATAATTGGGTATAAAATAATTTTTATTCCCCAATCAATCGACCTCCACCAAGATTCTATCATCTTCCAGGGTAATCATTGAAAATTGATTAGGAAGTATATTTTTATATTAACATATTTACATGTTATATAAATGTTAAAATATAAATATTTTAAATATATTATTCTTAATTTCCTTCTAAAAAGTAAAACATTAATAAATTAATATTATGGAATCATTCATCATCCCATTCCACTGGAATGGGTGTTTAACATCATGTAATTTATCCATTGATTCGTAAAAAAACTCATTGATATAGAGATGCAAATCCATCATCACAATTTTTATTAAGCCTAGTGGAATCTCTATTCTAACTCTAAAACTAATGGATGCATCAGTAGAATGACCCCTCATATTAAAAATATCCCTACCATTTAAGGTGTATCTAACTCTCAAAAATATGAATCTTGATAAATTTCCCAAATTCACTTAATGCATAATATTTAAAGTGATTTTGATAAAAAACAAAACATTTAATTCTCTTTCATCTTATGCCAATTGAGATAAATCATCCATTGTCATATTCACTTACAATTCATCCCATGATTCCCTTTAATCCATATCATAATAATTTTGAATTATAGATTCATCCAAAATATTTTCATTACACTATGATATATGATAATTCAATATTTAAATTCATAAGGTACATGAAATATCTCACCATTACAAATGTTAAATCATTTTAGGAGATGATACATTTCAATATTTTATGGTATAAATACCCCATGATCCTCTCTCTACACATTAAATGTATCAAAATGTTCCTTGAATGGACAACTAGACCGTGATCTATTTCAGATATAGAATAATTTCTGTCATGTCCATATAATATCCACACAATAAATATCACTATTGTATCCTCATTCATAATGACATGACCCAGACCAAATTAAAAAAAATCACAATATAAAAAATACACAATAGACATCTCTAACAATAATATCATTATTTTGATGTTCAAAATTCGATTTATCTTGTAAGAGTACATATTTTTAAATATCATCTCATTCAATATTCATACAATTATTTTTCAATTACCTGGGATATTTTAACATTTAAATTTCTCCCATCATGTGATGGTTGTATCTAGCATAACCAATGAATCTATAAATAAAAAACAATACCAAGAACCACCTAAAATATGAAATAATTGCATTAAATATATATTTATAAATCAAATAACATAGAAAAAAGTTATTCGAAGAACAAATTCTCCTAAATATATAATTAGAATTTGGATAAAAATTCACATGACATGTGATCCTTAATTTTCCATAAAATTATTACCAAATTCAATTTATAATTCACTAACAAAATGAATATAACTATATTTCCATCTATACATGCAATAAAAAATAATTCAAGGTATTTATTGAAGAATAAATTCATCAGGGACATGAATTAAAATATTACACTAAATGGAATTACCAAGAACTAATAATGATTATAGCTAGTTTTCAACACTTTCATAAGGATGTTTTCCAATTTCACTCTTTGTTGTCGATACCTCGATCTCACATCAATCTATGATAAATAACATTCTAAATTTTTTTGACTGAATAAAAATTTGATGCGGATAAATAATTATTAATTCTTCACCATGGAATATATCAACTCATAGTAGTCAATGCATTATTATAATATTCTATTATTCCACTTACAAAATAATACAATTTCTAACCAAGGCGAAACTCACAATCCAATTTATCCCTTTGTCTACTAATCCACGAATGTAAACATTAAATATTATAGATCTATATGCGCTATACTGTATAAAGGTAATTATATCAAGATAAATACATATGTAATTCAATAGTGTGCTATATCGCTCTGGTGATCATACTAATAAGTCTTAAAGAAATTTATAAAGGCCATGATCCACCAACTCTTGAAAATTGTGAAAACCATTTTTATTTCCAATCCATGTGAAAAAATAGATAATTTATTAGATAAAATTCAATATATTTTAAATAATAGGTCCAATAATATATTTTTTTAATCCCACTCTCCTTGAAAGCTAAAAACACTTCCACATTGTGTAAAAAGATAAATTTTATAATAATAGTAGTCAATGTGATATTAAAACGTCACCAACCAATCCATTATAATGATTAGGTTATATATAAACTCATAAATTACCAACAATTTACATAATATATCAATTTCACCTATAATAATAGAATATGATGGGAATATTACCCCATTTTCATCCTTTCTCCCAAGTGTGTATCAGTATCTATATAAATATATGTTATATCAAAAAGAAATCCTAGATAATCCGTGATTCTTGAGTGCATAAATGAATGATATTCATTACTATAAAACAATGAAGATATCAAGAAGGACAAAATTAGGAGAGAATCTTAAATCATTAACGGTTTATCTTATGACACATTTAATACATTATCTCTAGAAAACAACTTATCATTCTTCTTATGAGGTGCTCTTGTTGAGATTCCATAGCCACAATAACATGAATGCTAGACCCATCATGATTAGTATTGTAAACTATCACAGTTAATGCATTTTTTAGATTATAAAATAAATATTAGATATTCAATTTATTAATTCACATAAGTTCATCTGATACCCCATCTCTCCAAATGGATGACTTTCCTTAGGTTTATAATGAATATAATACTTTTGGTGTGATTATATTCTATATTGAAAAAACCCCTCAAAATCCTACTATGAAAATATAATGATCATTATGGATTGAATTATTTATATCTCTAATTAAATTCATGACACTATTAAATTTTTCCACTAGAACAATTCATACCTAAACTTATTTAAGGAAGATGAATAATTTCACACAAAGAATCATACACCGCTACCATATTCATCATCTACACATAGGTATATTTCATTAAGGATATATACTAAAATTAGAACTCAAAAGTATGTCACATTTCAAATATCCATTTTTTCTATCAATAATCTATGGAGTGATTTAGTGAAAATTAATCATTATTTTAAAAATGACTCATATATTTTAGAATTTCTATGATTCCCTGATATAGGTACATGAATATAAAATAATTTTATAGTTTAAATCTATCATGGTAGAATTTAAAAATAAAAAAATTCTAGAATCCCTCCCATACGAGATACTTATGTATCATTTCATTTTTCTATCTCCCACCATCTATGTTATAGTACCATCCAAATATGTGTATTGGTCTCCATAGTTAGAGTATCATTGTTACACAATAGTTATAAGATTATGTTGAATTATTATTAAAAATAAATAACATCCTATATCCAAACATATCCCTAAAAAATGGGATTATTTTTCAAATAAATCTATAAGGAACAATTCATATATTAATGATGATCTTATTTTAATCCTATACCAATATATTGAGTACATGTAATATTGTAATAAAAAAATTTAGGTTCACTGGGTAATTCATCTCATATTTTATTACACATCCAATAAGAAAAAATATTAAAGTAATGATATTATAAAATATCCATAAATTTAATTTTAAAACTATATATTTATTTAATATCACACTAATATTATAAAATATCTATAAGAAATCATAAAATAATTTCTAATCATCATTTTCAAATCAAAATAATGTATTTCTGAGATTCACAGTATTAATGCATAATTTAAAAATTATATACACAGTCTATGATTCCTCCAATAAAACAACATAGAAATCATTCGAAATTTAACACACAATTAAAAAAACACTCATTCATAATAAAAAATGTATGTAAAAATCATTTTTTCCCAAAAAATATAAAATTCAAATGACAAATAAAATTGAATAATAACCAAAATTATAATTTATTTAAACAATATTCATATTCATAAAATTATTTCCATAAATATTGTACCCAATTTCTATTGGAAATCCCATCATAGTAAAATTATTAAAAATATGTTAAGAAATTATTTTCAAATATATTTTTAAAATTCCAAATTTAAAACAAAAAACACTTGAGTAATTAGATATATTTTCATTTGTTTACATAGTTTTATTATACCATGTTCATGTCCCCACAAACTAATTATGAATATATGTTACATATAATTTCACCCAAATCAACCCATTATTCCTAAAATGGTCCATTTTTCATAATAAAACAATAATATCCAATAATGGTTAATAAATTTGTGTCATACTCTATCTACATAAAAACACTCAATTCACTGTAAAGAGGTTATTTCGGAAATATTTTCAGAACCTTTTCAATACCATAATTCTTATTTTTCATTATTATAATATGCCTAAAAAATATATCTAATACCACAATGAATTCCATTTTATAATTTCTCAAAATAGATGCTCCGATCTTAAAACCTAAGTCATGGAACAATAAACAATTAGTGCATTCATTGGTCACCAGAGGGTAGAATGTTGTGTTAAAGAACAACACAATCCTTGGGGAATGCCATTTAATCTAGTAATATTCTAGGCATAAAAATTATGTTCAATTTAAAATATTTTGAATTAAAAAATTTAATTGAATTAAATAATATAATATGAAAATATAATAATAGGGTTTATAAAAAAATAGGAAAAAAATAATATAATAAATAATCCAAAAGTATGATTAAACATAAATTCCCTCCGAGTTTCTTCTCGAAGTACCCACATTGGATTTATAGATAACCACTAATGAAGAATTACATCTTCATTTTTCCTTCATCATGATACATAAGTTATATATATAGATCTATTTTCACATATTGGGCTGAGTAAAAGACATTTTTATGTTTCCCAGGATGAGTCCTATCAGTTCTTCAAGGATTATTAATATATTCATTTATAAAATTTATGCTAATGTTTTTAATATGTAAACAATATCAAAATATATTTCATTTGAAGAAGGCTTTTTTTCATATTGTATTCCCATATATAGAAATTTATTTTTTCAAACACTATAAATTAATTTTAAACAAATAATAATGTAATAAATTCATTTTATATATGTAAAATTTATCCATATAATCACAAGAATTTCAAAATGTGCCCAATGTTTTATGTGTCTCCCAAAATTAATATGGAAAAAACCCGTGGTTTTTCTTAATCACACAGGATTAATTAAAATATTTACAAACACATACACATGATAAATAAAATCATAGATATAACATACACTATAATCATCCAATTTAAATCAATATTACACTTACCATTATATTGATAAATGACTCCATATGAATTGTTATAATCCACCAATCATGGAAATAATTCATGGAATCCATAGATCTAGATATATAATTATCCTTAATAATTTATTTGAATATAATATCTATTTATTACTAATAACATGATAAAATATATCTAGTAATCAATGATTCAATATATTGTGTAATAATTTAGTTATAAATCATAGAATAAGAAAGACAATATGGATTCTATATTACACAATATATATTGAGAGTGATCATGTTTTCGTATAATAGATCTTATTTGATTCAATTGATTTTGGATAAATAAATCATCAATATATTGTGGAGAATCTTAAAATTATAATTAAATATTTAATAAACCCATTAAAAATAATTTTAGGATCTTAATGGCGGTTAAATAAGGAAAATCAAGAATTTATAAAAGAGACTATACATTTGAACCCATAAATCATGGTTATCCCACATGATTATGTAATCATATTCCTAACAATTTGAGAACTATTATCTCCAAAAATTAATACTACTTGTTAGAAAATATGACTACTCTTCCATGAAACAAATCATAAAAAACAGATATCTTAAAACAAGACATTTATGGATTTTCCACAAAATTACATAATGATCAGGCTCATCATGATTTAACTATAAATTTCTATAAACACATCATTATCAATCCAATATTCACTAAAATAGATGAATAATTATTTACTATATCTTGGGTATTAGATTATAAATAATCATAGACCAAAATAATCCCATGAGAATAAAGTCAATAAAGGTAAATGAGGAAATCAATATGAACATGAAATCTTAGAAATTGGTTAATGTATTTTTTTCTATAAATATAACCTTATATTGTGATTTAATGTATAGAACTATTCTTTTAAAATTTATATGGAATTAACTCTATGTATGTGATGTTGGTCAGGACATCTTATATGAGATTTCAAATTTTTTTTCCATAGTTCAGACATGTTATAACTATTTCGAGTATATTTCGTGAGGACTATTTTTTATTCATGAAATTGTTAATGAATATTTCCTTATTATGTAAATAATATGTAGTTTTTAAAGGTAGTATTGGGAAATATATAATTTAGAGTTGTAAAAATTAACATGTCATTATATAGGTATATATTGAGTTATTAGTGGAAACAATATTCCCAAGAAACTCAAAAATGTTTCATTAGGTTCCTAATAGGAACTACTAGATAATTCATAAGTGAATAAAATAATAAATAATGACTCAAGTGATGAATGAATTATTAATTTGTATATAGTAGGCACAAAGTAAAATTATAGAATACCTTCATATTTTGGGTCATTTTTTGACCAATATGGATGATATAACCCACACATGGGATTAATGTGGCATAAATAAATCTTAATGGGTTTTATTGTTCAGCATCAATATTGGGATTGTACATAAATTAAGATTTATTATTTTTAATTAATGTTGGTTATTAAATATTGGATCTGGGTAAGATATAATAATTTAAAAATCATTAGGACTTAATGTGTGTGATATCTTTTTTTGATTGAATTAATTAAATGAATACATTTTATATAGTTGAATGAAATAGTAATATATTATTATATAAACAACTTATAATATTTGAAAATCAAAATTTATGAACAAAAAATTATTTTAATTCATTTTTAATAAATTAGGAATATTACAGTTTTCTCTAATGTCTTGATTTTTATCATCATCAATCTATTTTAAAAAATTATTTTTATTTAATATTGTCAATGTTTAAATACTTATTTTCCATTTTAACACATTTATTCTTTTTAATCTGTTGATTATACCCACTAAATGTTCAAATAAAATCATTTATAAATGTCTTTTCCACATTATACACTTCTCTTGTAATTTATAGACGAAAAGAATAAATTTTTTGACATAGATGGATATATGTTTTTTATTTTTGATGGGAGAAAATAATAATAATAGAGGCACAATAAAACATAAACATCACATTTCCCATATTATTTAACCATTATTATGAATTTACTATTATATAAATGAATATCTATATTATTAATCTTTTTAATTTATGATACCTTCTAATCATATTTCTAATGAATACTACCAAGGAAAAATGTGTCCCATATATAAGGGTATTACCTTGGTTATATGAATCTCCTAGAACCTGGAAATGATTTTCTTTTACCCATGATCTATTAGAACATTAGATTGATAATATATGCAGAGAAATAGATATTTTTTCTTGATGATGGAAAAGTTATAAAATAATAATCACATGAAATTCATTTCATAAGGGATGAATCACTTTATATATATCCTCCAATGGTGATCAATGGGTTCCTGTCTATTTCATAAACGTCCATCTATCATTCAAAAAATTATGAATCCTTTTAATTTCTAGTTTAATTATTTGTAAATTTTTGAAAATTTAATAAGAAATATATTTAATCTACTTCAAACATCATCCATTTTTTATAAATAATTAATGATAACTAATATGGAATAAATAATCTGGGTCATGTGTTACGATATGAAACATTCAATTTCACACACACAACCACGATATAGTGACCTTTAGTATGATATGGATTAATCCTACAAAAACCATGACATTTTTAATAACAAAATTTCCTAATTATTCTCTATTATATATTCCTTTCAATATCTCCCATAAACTACAACCTTATAGACTTAATTTAGTTTCCCCTTATGTCACATCAAATAAAAAACACGTAAAACCCTCTACAAAATTTATTCAGATATCCTAAAAAACACATTTTGGAGAAGAAATAATTATTTTTCCAAATATGTAAACTAATATGAAACAACATGTGAAAATATATCAAAACATATTTTAGATATCCTATAGAACAATTTTGGAGAAATAAAAAATTACATACCACTATTTGATAATAAATATTAATCATCATTTACACAATTAAAAAGTTAAACATCATGGGCCTCTATAATAGTTAAAATAGTTATTAATTAACTTATCCAAAACTGTAATCATGGAATGGTCAAAAGAATAATTAATTCTACTCAATATATATATTTTTTTGGAACTATATTCATTGAATAAACGTATCTCCATTTCGACGATCAGATGTTTCATCATAAATAATATACAAAATTATATCATTATTCTTTGTAAAACATTAATTTACCATGATAAATGATGTATTCAGTCTCATATGGACATATCATTCATTCTCAATGATTTGTGTATAGAATAACCATATGGATAAAAACTACACATGAAAATAAAATAAATATATGAGTATATCACATTACCCTTGTTCAAATATATAAAAAAATCATATGTTCCTTATCTCAGAATGGATACACACATCCACATTATATATCAATTGAATGCGATGATTTATCACTCATTATTTGAGTGAAAAATACCTTATTGGGTATATATTAATTGATGATATGATTAGAATCATAAATATCCACCTCTTAATTAGTTCAACTGAGAGGTTAGTCTATGAAAGGTATCAACAAATTAATGTTCTTAGTCACTATATCTTTTAAACCATTGGTTGTGAGGAATACATTTTAAATAAGCAACCCTAGCACACCAAATACATAGGTTATGATACTCCATGTGGTATATATAGTGGTCAATACAAAACAAAAAACTCTATTTTTTCCTCATAAATGTAACAACCAATACAAGTGGGGCTCGTGCTGTGACTCCCCAAGACCGTCTCCAATATGTTAGGGGGGTGGAGACTTGCATCGAGTAGGCCTATCACTAACACGGTTAGCCTAAGAATAAATACCTAGACACACACACACCCCCACTTCTCAAAATTGTAAAATACTAAATCATAAAAACAATATAAAATGTAATAAACCATACATCTAAATCCAACAACCAGATTACGACCGAAAGAAAAGGAAAGTAAATAGGGCCAAATGTAATCCCACCAACAAGAGTATAAAAGAAAGACATACCCATATTTATGTACTAGGGATTACAATCATGATACCACAAAACCAAAATAAAGTAATTTTTGTCCAACTAAGACCATATAGTCATATCCATCAGGGATTCTGTCAAAGGGTTGATCATCTACACAAGACATGACATGTGTGGGAAAAGCCCATGAATTAGTGATTATAACAACACACAGTAGCAAAACCAAAAAACTACAAAGTATAAAATAATGAAAATACAATAATATCTATATACGTATATATATATATATATATATATAACATATATAATATATAACTCCTCGACCCTAGTTACCCAGAGTAGGTGCATTATTACATAACATTGGCATGATTACAAAGAATCATGTTTTGAAAACTGATCAATTTAGCATTCCTGGAAGTAGATTACCTATATCAAATTCACATTAAAATATCAAACATAAAATACAAAATATATTGTTCATTTTGAACACCAATATTCCCTTCTTTCTTAACCATGCATAACAATAATAATACACATCTTGGAAATCTTGGGAAAATAAAACATAAGAAAGGGGTGAGATTAGATACTAGGTAAGGGTAAAAAATTTAGCGGAAGATAACATAAACAATAGGCATGCTGAATAATTGAAAACATGTGCCTTTACAAATAATAAACATGAAACATTTATGACAGAAGTATGATTTGAGTAAATAATGGCATAATAAAACACAGTAATGGGCATTCAACTCGTCAAATAACCACATGAATGATCAATATTGTTTTCATAATGAGGGAATGTATAATGCAAGAAATTTTGAATCATTTTTTCAAGGCCTCAGCCAAGACATCTAAAAATGAATAAGGCCTAGGCCAAAAATAGATATCGAATTGGGAAAGTCCTTGGCCAATTCCATATATAATTGTATCATTAGACCTATAGATGCATCGAGGAGCTATTATAGGCTCCACCCATCACTTAACATGTCCAATATATTCCTCATATGAAAAGGCTGAAATGTAACATAATCATTTTATTAGAACTAGAATACGAAATTTCAATAATTTAACCATTATGTATGATTTGTTTTAAAATTACACATCCATAGTCACAAATATCAAAAAACCTTCAATACAATATGGATTATTTTTTTCATAATAAATCAACTTCAAACGAGTATAAAATCCATCAAAGAATTTTGGCATATATGAAAATGATTTGTAAAACTCTTTGTGAGAGATATCCCTCTTCCATGATATCATTTAAAAGTAAAATCATTTATAAAGGAAGTAATATAAAAGATAGTTTTAAATCAAAGTGTCACATTCCAATTTAATCATTTTTTGTGAATTAACATTTCAAAACATTCATTTCTATATAAATAAATCCTTAAAATAATTTTAAAAACATTGAAATTAATGAAAAATGTTTTGAAGAATAAATTGTTATAACATTTGAAATAATGTTTTAGTAAAATAGTCCCTTTAACATAATCACTTTGAAAACAATTTTATAAAACATGGACATGGATAACAATAATTTCCTAGTAGATACTCATGTAAAAAAACCTCATATAATGAAGAGATTATAAAATTAACCCTTACCTTGGACTTTCCTTTGGTCGAGGGTATGTTTAACATCCTATATAATTATTATAGTATGTTAATAAATTATACAAAAAACTATTTTCATATATATTATATCATTCATGATTCATTTACAACATAATATTACTTATTTAATAATGATTTTCTTGTAAAATTAACATTTTGGGTAATATTCGCTTTCTTTATCGTACGTGTTTAACTTGTTAATCTTGATAGTATCATTTAGATAATGATTTAAATATATCCAAAATATAAAACATGATTTATATGTCAAATATATTTAGAATATAAATATTTATAGTATACATATATATGAAATAGAAGGCACCATTTATGGAGATGGTCGGTCGTACATACGCATAAACGTTGTTTCTTTTTTCATGTCGTTTTGAACAGAATTAAGTGAATAAGATATATGTAAGTAAATACATACATATATATCTATATTAGAATTATTATTTCATATATTACATACTTATTAGTAATATTTTTTTTTCTAATCATCATTTAATAGTGAACGTGGGAATGAATCTCATAATGTTGTTGGGATGGTAATCCGTATGTACACACGGGTGAAAATATCATTATATTGATGGTGAAATCATATATAATTGGATTTTATATCATATATAATGAATAATTAACAAGTTATATTTATTAATTACATCATTTATACTCATTATTATACCCATCCTAATAATAAAGTGTTTGAATAGCAAACTACACCATGACGTGAATACGGTAAGCTGTACACACACACGTATGGTGGCTTCACCATTTATATAGTGGATAGAATAAAAAAATATGGTTGTAACATATTTATAATGACATCCCCATATGTATTAGGTACTTTAGTTATTATTTTGGTAAGGAAACAAGAAAAAAATAGGAAGTGGAAGATGAAAAGAACTTGAAAGAGTGTGCTGAAATTATTACCTATTTTTTTGTTGTTTTCTTTTTGAGTTGATTAGAAGGGCTAAATATGATGGCTTTATGATCAATTTAATGACTATTGTTTGATTTTAGGGATGTTTGGAGGATACATGTGCATGTTTTGTCTGAGAAAAATGGATTTTTATGTGTTATTTTGAGAGAAAGAGATGTTCCATTTTTTAAGAAAGGTGGGGGCCACCTTAGGAAAATGTGGAATATTTTTTTATAATAAAATAATTTTCAGTTTTTAATGTCTTAAATATTATTTATTTCAATTCTAATGTGGTTATGGGTAGAAATACTCTCAAAATAGGTTTTAGACAATCATATGTTACCATTTTAACCTTATCTTTTAGATTTAACTCTTAGTTAAACAGTTTAGCATATACCTTGTCTTCTAGTAATCATACAATATATGGTTAATAAAAATACTATAAACATCCAAGGGAATATAAAGTGGTCCATTAATTTCATATATAATATTATTTAAGCTCACTGGAAGAACATTATATTTTCATGAAAATTATATCTGTAACACACCGAGATTTTATGATAAGTATTCTTTTTAATTTATTTGATGTCATGTGTTTTATTCTACATCAAGATTATCTTGTGCTATACGCAACACCGTATTAGCTTGCAGTATACGCAACACTATTCTTGGATGGTGTTACACATAATTTCAAGTTTGTTTGATAATAGTCATTCTACACAAAATTGAGTATATATATATATATATTCAATGTATAAATGAAATATGCTTGGATTATATTATACGAAACAGAAAATGAGTCTTTCACAACACGCAACCCTGACTTGGCTTTCATTACACGCGATCACGACCTTCCTCAATAGCGTGTGTAGTACGCAATACCGGGTTTCACTAAACAATGATATTTTGTTATAATATTGTTATGGACTAGCCGTTATAAATAGTATTAACCAGATTTTGAATTTTATAACATTATTATTCATCATACATATTTTCTAGAACATGGTATGAGAAAGAAATAAATTTTTCGGGTAAAATAAGTATTTTTTTAAAAATCCAGTTTTGCAGCCTTTTGATAGTGCATCCACTTTAAATCTAGTTTTTGACATGTTTATAAGTTCAATTTGAAAAAATTAGATTATTTTTTGAATCGGGATATAAAAATTTACTTTGGATAAAATTTTCATATTATTCTGATAACTTTCATATTTTAATGAATAGTAAAAACATGATGTATTTTAATTAAAAACAACTTTTTTCATCAAAATAATTTATATGATTATATTATCTTTGTAATTAGTTTTAGATTGTAATTATAATATATTTTTATCATTTAATTCAATGCTTGTCATTGGAATTAATTTCAATTTGAATTTGGACATAAACAAGTGTCGATCTTTTGATAGTTATTGTTTCTTAAAAAAATGTTTTTTATTTGATAACAGGAATTACTTTTAAAATTAATTAATGACACTTATATGGTTTGAATTTGATAAAATAGACATTGTTTTTGAATTTGGTTTATCAAATATAAGTTAGGCTGAATTTTTGGTATTTTTCTGAAAAACGTCAATTTTTTATGAATAGTCAAAACACTGAGTTTTTGGTTAAAACTGACTTTTTATTAAAATAATCATTTATTCGATTTAAATTTATTTTATGTCAAAATAGATACATAATAATTATATATGTTCAATGAAATTCATTGGAGTCATTTTATAATAATTTTAGATTTATAAAAATCGAATTGAACTTTTCACCTTCTTTTACCCACCTACTAAGAGCTTTTGCAATTGTTCATAAAACTTAATTTACCACTTCTGTGAGTTGAATTTCGAAAATCCGAGAGTCACGATTAATATCAAGGAGTAAAATGTAGTCCATAAGATAAAAATAATTTTTGGTGAACTGTAACTTTTTACTTTAATTTACCACGGTTAAAAGTAAATATGGTAATTGAAGGTTAATAGAATATTATAATAATTCCAAATTAAATTAACACTTGTCCAAACCTTATTGAATGAGTAATGGCCGACCATGGGAATACTTGGGTCGATTTTGGGACCACATGGAGCCACTTATGAAATACAATGGCACAGTAGATTAATTAATTTAATCTAAAGACAAAATTGACATTAACAAAAATCTTTCAGTAAATTAATATTTATATGATGTTATATAAGTCATATTTTAGACTATAAATATTAATTATAAAGAAAAAAATATTTCCTAAATCATGGTAATTTTTTCATAATTTTTAGACATCAAATGAATTAAATTAATTATGACACAATAATGATGCAGTATTTACCTCATTAATAAATGATTTAAATAAATAAGATTATAATGATTAAAATATTATCCAAAACATGTCCAATTTTTATAGGATGATTTTATTTCGATCATGAGTCATCTTATCATCATATTTAATGATTTTTGGAACTTCTAAAACTGATGATAAGTTTATAATAAAATAATATTTTCACACATTCCAAAAGAGCCCCTCCTCCCACTTATAAAAGGAGACCATTTCTATCCAACTCCTCACACCTCTCAAGCCATTTGGATCCTCAAAAATCTGTCCAATTAATCTCCCTACATCAAAATCCTCCCTCAGGAATCCGTAACATAGGCATAAGGAACTTCAAGAAGTCCTTTTCGTTCAAACCAAAGGAAGTTACCCAAATTAAAGGTAACTGTTTCTCCTAAGTTGTTTTCTTTTATTCTTCTTATCAAACCCCTAAACTCTTTTTAATACTTTATTTTGTGGAAACACCAGTATACTCAATATACTATGAAGTTATTCTGATAAGTATTCCAACTACACTTACACACAACTCCATCTAATGGATGAAGAACATATTGTTTCTGTGGATTGCAAACTAACGCCTCACGGAACAACGATTGTTTGATTTCCTCATACCGCCTCTCATGGTGGAAATTATGATGGTACTATATTTATATACGATATATATTATTTTTATGATTTCACTATGATTATTTACATCCCAATTATATCAAGCCTTTATGGTTTCCATAGTCAGTAAATACGATAATCTCATTTGAGGAAGTGCGGACTACCGCCCCCTCAAAGTGATGTGATTCATTAATGCCTTATGTGGGATGTATAAAGGATATATTTAATGATATTATATATTAAATTATAATGTAATTATAATATAAATTTGTATAATTATGTTTTAATTCCTTTAAAATATTAAATAGAAATGAAAGTAGGGTTAATGTGTACGTATGGCTTACCGTCTCCATGAACGGTGCATTTCAGTTATTACCTCCATAGGTTATGTACTATTATAAATACATGTATATACTTGATATATATGATATATATGATATATAAATCATTAATTTAATTCTGGATATAAAAAACCGTTGACCACATGAACAACATGTAATTATATAAAGTCCATTTTTTGACTCAAGTACCAAATATCGACAAAATTAACATTATTAACTTAAATGGTTAGATAATGTTTATAACATGGTATAAGTGATATCAATAGAATAATAAAATTTAAACAGGTTTTTAACAAAGTAGAAATTAACTTTGGTTTATTATTCAGGAGATTAAAGAACGATCGTGTCAAGTGGGACACGGGGTAAGGGAACTTCTTAACCCAATTTCCGTTCTTTGGGTTGATCTTATCTTTCTTGTTTATGTTGTTATTTGATTATATGAGAAATGAATATTTATATATTTTCATGTATTTATATTTTCATTATGTGACCTTATAGTAAACACACATAAGGGATCTATTTTATTTACAAAAAGATCTTTGTGAGGGATAATTATTCCAATATCATTTTTATCCGAGATTGTTTATTCATAAGTATTTACTTGGGTTATTTTTATCATCCATTTCCATGTCTTCTAAAAATGTTTTCATAAAATTTTTAGTATTCATCCATGTATGATTATATTCATTTTTACCCTTTTATGAATTTTACCACATGGTTTGGAAGGAATCTTTCTTTTGTTTACCATACGAAGTACTTTTTGACTTTTTCGACAAAAGTACGAGAAGAATGTTTTTTAACTTATACAAAATGAACATATTTTTACGGTTTCATAAATCCATATTTTCATGAATATTACTCTACAATATTTCATTAATATTTTCAATAAAATCCTTTTCTTTTAAAATTGAACGGCATTTTGTGAAAAGAAAATGATTATCAAGAAGAAAGGATATTTTCCTAAAGAATTCATTTCAATTGCATTATAAAAAACATTTTCCATCTAAGATGACATTATTACATATTTTTATGTATCTAGTATAATGTCTCTAGGATTTAAATGGTTTCACTTCTCTTACGATGAAATAATATCCATTTGTTTTATATGGATTATGTTATGATGGAATTATGGTCATGAAACGCAATTTATTCTTTGGGTTTTGAGGAATGATTTATGATGGTTTTGTGGAACACATAAGAATCATTTCTATATGATATGGGTGGGACCTATATCTCTCTCCAATGCATTGGGTAAAGATTTATATCTCATGAGACAGACATGGCTGAAATGGTAAGTAAATCTGGTTCAGTAATACAGGGCTGGAACGGCAAGTAAACCCAGTTTAGTAAGGGACTTTGTCCACTAAGAAGGTCTTTGTAACAACCCAAGATTTTATAAGATATATTATTTTTAATTTCTTTCATATCTTCCATTGTAGGCTACACCATGATTATCATGCGCTACACGCAACACCATATTAGCTTGAAGTATATGCAACACTAATCTTGGATCGTGTTACACAAAATTTCAAGTCTGTTTGATAGTAGTTATTATATGCAACATTGAGTGTATATATATATATATATTCAATGTATAAATGAAATATGGTTGGATTCTGTTATATGAAACAATGAAGGATTCTTGCACAACACAGAACCTTGACTTGGCTTGCATTACACGCAATCATGACTTTCTCAATAGCGTGTGTTGTACGCAATATCAGGATTCACTAAACAATGATATATGGTTATAATATTATTATGAACAAGACGTTTTGAATACTATTAACTAAATTTTGAATGTTATAACATTATTATTTCATCTTACACATTTTCTAGAACATGGTATAAGCACAAAATAAATTTTTCGAGAAAAATAAGTATTTTAAAAAAAATGTAGTCTTGCCACCTTTTGATGGAGTACCCACATTAAATATAGCTTTTTACATGTTTATAAGTTCAATTTGACAAAATAAAATACTTCTTTGGAATCAAGAAATAAAAATTTACTTTGGATAAATTTTTCATATTATTCTGGTAACTTTCATATTTTGATAAATAGTAAAAACATGCTATATTTTAATTAAAAACAACTTTTTTCATCGCAATAATTTATACTGTTAAATTATAATATTGGATGGTTTTAAAGTATAAATAGACTATATTTTTAACATTTAATATAATGTATGTCATTAACATTAATTTTTCATTGAATTCATAGGTAAAATCATTTCAATCTTTTGTAATGTTTTAACTTTTAAAACAAGTTTTCTTAACAAGGGGATTAATTTTAAATTAATTTTTGAAAAATTTTTATATTGAATTTAGAAAAATGGATTCCATATTTGGAATCAGTGGGTCAAAATTATGTTAATAAGCTACTTTTTATTTTTGGGCATTATGAATAGTAACTACGGTAAATTTTATTTACCATAGTAAAAGGTAAATCGGGTAATTGAGGGTAAGTATAATATTATAAAATTACCCTAACTCTTGTCTTAATATAATTGGATTCTTATATTTCGTTCTAAGGAATATTTGGGTCGAAATGGAATCCATTGGAACCCACATGGAGGTGATTAAGACCTTTAGTTTATTTTATTTAATGAAATGTGAAATATGTCTCACTCAACTTTAATAATTAAAGTATTTTTAATATAATTTATACAGAATATAAATTCGTTTATAAATACTCATTTTAAAGATAAAATGTTTTTATTTATCATGGTAATTTATTTGTAATTTTTAAGAGTTATTTATTTAACTTTTTATTCTATACATTAATGATGCAGAAATTATTTATTTAGTGAAAAATCAAAAATATAATTTTTATTTAAATAGTAATACCTATCAAAAGGCCCAAAAATCTGAAAAAAAATTATTATTAGTGTATATATAAACCCTAATCATTGACTGGCCAAATTTGTGACCATTCAGATCATTATTAAGGTGATTATGACAATTCTAATATTTTATTTTAAATGTTTCCAAAGTTGTCACCTTCATAATTTAATAAAGATAACAATTTACATGATGTTATTTTAAGATGATAAATAAGAGTAAAATTATTATTATAAAAGTTTTTATATTTATCATCATTAAATGATTTTATTTTTAATTTTTACGAAACATATAAGTATATTAAATAATTATATAAAAATATTGTACTAATTATTTTAGTAAGAGATATATCAAATAAATGGTTTTAAAAATAATAAAATAAATATTATATAAACTATTTAATGATCTCCACGAATTTTATAGGCAAATATGACATGTTATGAATCTATTAAATATTTTATTTTGAATATATCTTCTGTTTAGATTTTATTTAAATTCAAATAAATGAATAGTGTCAAAATTGACACTATTGTTATTTTATAAACATAACATATTATTAAATTGTTTAAAAATAACAAAAATATTTAAAAATTATAATTTGAAGTTTATATAGTCAAAAATATCATAAAGTATCCAATTATGGAAAATTAAAAACACATAAATAATTATTTATAACCATTTAAAATTTAGAATTTTATTACCCCAGATAAACATAAATAGATTAAATAAAGACAAATTAAAATGATAAGGTTTAAACTAAGATCAAAACATGTCTAAATTTGATTGGTTGATGTTATTACAACCCTATCTCATCTAATCGTTGAATTTAGTGATTTTTTGAGGTTTTTATGTGGGGTCTGAATTTATATTAAACTAATATTTTTGAGGATTCCAATGGTGCCCCTCTCCTCCCTTATAAAAGGGCACCTCCTCCCTCTCCTCCTCACACCACATTGAGCCTTCAAGCTGGGCCAACCCCTGAAAATTTATCTTCTCCACTTCCCTAGAAACATCATAGATGTCTTGGTCTACTTCTATGACCGATCTTAGTGACCTAAGAGGAGGTTTCAAAGAGGCGTATCGAAAAAGAGGTAATATCTATTACCGATTCATTCAAATTTATTTCTTCTTCTACCTACTATTATTTATTTGTATCATTATATTGTAATAACATCAATATCACTACTATATTGATACGTTGTTATAAATATTAAACATCCCCATTTCACCTTCTATCCATCCTAAGGAAAATGAAATCACAGCGCGTGCGTACGTACGGAATACCGTCTCCACGCCGTGGTGTAATCTGTTCTTCCACCACCCCCTTACTTGGATGGGTATAATGGTGTAAAGAATAAATACATATGATTATTATAACATCAAACTGATTCTATGATATTAGATCATTCAATCCAATTCGATTCAATTAATATGGGAATAATATCATCGCTCGTGCGTACGTAAGGATTACCGTCTCTATGACGCTATGAGATTCATTTTCCATGTTAACAATTAAAGAATGATTATAAAGTATATATAATAAGTAATCATGAATTATATTACATTATAATTCTACTATATTTCTGTATATATATGAGTATGTCATATCCATAATTCCATTCAATTCATTAAGGAAACGAAAACGTCGTTCATGCATACGTACAACCTAACGTCTCCCTGAACCGTGTATTTCTTTCCATTTATCGATCTATTATATATATGTATATTGTGAATATATATTATATATAAATAATGTTTTATATTCTGGAATTAAGTAATCATGATCTATGTAATCATATGAATAATTAAAGTCAAAACACAGACGACATATGAAAAGATTTTACTCAAAACGATCTTTAACATGGAATTTACAAAATATCTGGTAATATAAAGTCATAACTGAACCATATATGATATCATAACAATGAATATGATTCTATACTAACTCAATTACATTATTTAAATGATAATATAGGAGGTTTGGATACATATGAAGCATATCGAACATAAGGTAAGGGATAACTTTTCCAATCTCGTTTTTTTCCGAGATTGTTTATTCGTAAGTATTTACTAGGGTTATATTTATCATCCATGTCCAGGTTTTATAAAAATGTTTTCATTTATGTTTAAAGACATTTTTACCCATTTAGTCTTTTACCACATGTTATGAAAGGAATATTTCTTTTGTTTACAAGATGAGGATCTTTTTGACTTTTCCGACAAACGTACGGGGGGAATTTTTTTAACTTATACGACATGAAAGGATTTTTATGGGTTTATAAAGCCTTATTTTCATGATGCATGATCCAATAGATTTCATGAAAATTTTAAACAAAATGTTTTTCTTTTAAAATTTAATGATGTTTTGTGAAAAGAAATTGATTTTGAAGAAGAAAGGATATTATCCTCAAGAATGCATTTCATGTGTTTTATCAAAACCATTTTCCATCTAAGATGAAATCATTTCATATGTGTGTGGTTCAACTATAAAGTATATATTATTTACATGGTTTCACTTTTCTTATGATGAAATGATATCCATTTGTTTTATATGGATTATGTTATGATGGGATGATGTTTATGAAACCCATTTTTATTCTTTGGGTTATGGTGAATGATTTATGTTTATGTTGTGGCACAAGTAAGATTGATTTCATTTTGAGATGGGTGTGACCTATATCTCCCTCAAATTCATTGGGTAAAGATTTATATCTCATGATATAGACATGGATGGAACGGTAAGTTATTCTGGTTCAATGATACAGGACTGGAACGTGGAGTGAACTCGATTTAGGATGGGACTTTGCCCACTAAGATGGTATTGGCAGCAATGCCTTGGCTACTATGAAAATCATAACAAGTGCATAATGGTTGCCACAATTACATGTTTTATTCCCATGCCATTTTATCATGATTGATGTTCCTTTATGATATATGCCTTATGTAATTCCATGATTTATGTCTTTTCTCAAGGTTTTAATGTTTATATTTCATGTTCAAGTTTTTTGCTTTCAAATGTTTATGGATTGATTTATGTTCTTTATGTTTGACCTTACTGAGAAATTGAGCTCACACTTTTTATGTTTTATTTTCCCCATGAAATAAACAAAGATTTTAGGTAAGGAAACAAAAAGGGAATGATCAATATGGAATATGTTTAAGAACATTCAACATGATTAGATTTTTATATTACAAGTTTCCAAAGATACTAACCTATTACGGTACTTTGGTGTCTATTTTTGTAATGTTTTAAGTATTCTGAAAAAGTAATGTAATGACCATGTACGTCAAGCTCCGGGTCCCTACAGTTGGTATCAGAGGAATGGTTTAGTTAAACTTTTGAAACTAGGATGCGAAATATAACGACCTATACTTTACATACATTATTAATACTTCAAAATTGAAGCACACTTATTACAACATATGACAAAACCACAAAGGACCGTATAGGTATAGTGTCTTTAGAAACTGGAAAAAATAAACAACTAGTTCATAAATCTTATACAATGTCTCCCATTTATTTCATCATATCTAGGGTCCCTTTTAGAATATTCTACTTAATATCCATCTTCCTGGCCTGGGGAAAACAAAACATACAAAAAGGGTGAGCTCAAATGCTCAGCAAGGGAAAATAAAGGAAATAAAAATCATATCATATCTTTTTGAAAATCATAACCTGCAAAAGAGATCATAATATCTTAACATGGAATAAATCATAGAAGTGAAAATGATATCCCCATAATCATAACATAAAACTTGAAACTTTGTGGCATGCACACATAATCATGGAAAAATCATTTCTTGTTAGTCATGAATCATTGCCAAGATTATCTTAGCGGAAAAAGTCCATTTCTGAACCGAGTTCACTCCTCGTTTCAGTCCTGTATCACTGAACTGAAATAACCTTCCATTCCAGCCATGTCTATCTCACGAGATATAAATCTTTACCCAATGCATTGGAGGGAGATATAGGTCCCACCCATCTTATAATGAATCCTTTCTTATGTGTGCCACATAATCATAAATCATACATCATCACATAACACATGTAACAAAAATGGGATTCTTGAAACATCATGACATCATAAAACAGATCATATAACGTAAATGACTTCATAAAAATAATTCCCTCACAATATAATCAAATCAATGTAATAATAGGGATAAAAACAGAACCCTTTATTATCTTAGATGGAAAATAATTTTGATAAAACACTTGAACTCCATTCTTGAGGAAAATATCCTTTCTTCTTCAATAAAACTTTTCTTTTCTTAACATTTCATACAATTATAAACTAAGTGATGTTGATTAAAAATAAACTTGAAAACTTGTAAAGGAGGATTCTAAAAAAATCCATTCTTGCCGTATAAGTTAAAAAAACATTCTCCGTACTTTTGTCAGAAAAGTCAAAAAGTACCTCGTACGAAAAACGACAAATGATTACTTTCATATCCTTTAATAAAAACTCACCGAAGGGTAAAATTGGATTTAAAAATTTGTAGGTGGATAATATTACATATTCAGGAAACATGGATGTGGATGATAAAATACACCCCAGTAAATACTACAGTATAAACAATCTCAGATAAAAATGAGATTGTGATATTTCCCTTACCTTAGGTCTGATTTTCTTTGTACATGTCTGAAGCTCATGTATAATGGTTTAAATAATGTTATTGACTTATTCCAGAATCATACATATTGATATGATATCATATTAGTAATATTTCATTGTTACTTGTTACTCGAGTCTTTATTGCCTTCTTATGCGTGTTTTACCGAAAAAATTATTATTATTCTTTTAAGGTTATAGATACCTTATATCCAAAATTGTATTAGTGTAACATATATCATATTGATTTATTCAATTCATTTATATAAATACTATATAATGATGATCATGTAGAACGAGTCGCATCACATCGTGGAGACGGTATTCCGTACGTACGCACGAGTGATGATATCATTCCTATGATCGTGGAATTGTATTGGAGTGTATTTATACTATTTCATAATCAATATCACTTTTTAATAGTCATATATAGTCCTTATTTACACCATTATACCCATCCAAGTAAGGTGGTGGTGGAAAAAAGATTACACCACGGCGTGGAGACGGTATTCCGTACGTACGCACGTGCGGTGATTTCATTTTTCTGTAGGATGGAAAGAAGGTGAATTAGGGTTGTTTCATATTTATAATAACATATCAGTATGTAAGTAATACTGATGTTATTACTTTATCATGAAACAACTAAAGAAGAATAAGGTGAAGAAGAAAAAAATTGAAAAGATCGGTAATGGATATTACCTCTTCTTTTAAAGGCCTCTTTGAATCCTCCACATAGGGAACTAAGATTGGTCATTGAAGAAGACCAGGACCTCTAGGATTATTCTAGGGAAGTGGATAAGGTATTTTGGCAGGGGTTGGAAGAGCTTGAGTTCTCAAATTGGTGTGAGGAGGAGGGGGAGGAGGTGCCCTTTTATAAGGGAGGAGAGGGGCACCTTAGGAATATCTCAAAATATTATTTTATATTAAAGTCAAAATCAGTTTATAATGGTTCCAAAGGGTCTTATTTCGAAGGTAAAGTGGGTATGGGTCGAAATCCTATCAACCAATAGGATTTAGACAAGTTTAGGTTATTATTTTATCCTTATCAATTAGATTTAACTCTAAGTTAAATAATTTAACATTTACAGTGTCTTTTTGTTTTCTTACACTATATGGTTAATACACTTACTATAACATGCCAAACGAACCCCAAGTTGTTTATTATTAATATATATATCCTTATCTATGTCATTTGGCCGTACCGTAGATTTTTAGGAATAAAATAACAATTAATAATATAATATTCGATTTAAAAACTATTTTGTGTCAATTTTGACACTATTTGATATATGATTTTTGTGAAAGTCATAACAGAATTATATGTTCGAAAAAAGTTTATTAAATCAACAAAAATATATCATAGTAACCTATAAAATTAGTGGAATTCATAAAAAGTCTCAAATTACATTTATTTGAGCATTTATAACATCAATTATGATAACATTTCCTTAAAAGGGTAATTACTGCATCATCGTTAAGTCATAAATAAATTAATTTATTTGAATTATAAAAATTATAAATAAAATATCATTATGTAGGAAATATTTTTAGCTTTATAATGAATATTTATAATAGAATTTATCTTATGTATAAACCCATATTAAAAATGTTTTAGTTATTAAACATTGATTTTAACTATTTTAACTATTCATTAAATAAAATAATATTAAATGTCATTATCTAATCCAAGTGGACCTAAATGGTCATATTATATTCATAAGGTTGTTTTCGGTCGAATTAAACTTATCCAATAGAATTAGGACATGTGTTAGGGTAATAGTAATATCATATTTACCCTTAGTTACCCTATTTACTATTAACTGCGGTAAAAAAAAGTTAAAAGTTATTATTCACCAAAAAAAAATTTTATCTCATTGAACCACATTTTACTTACTGATATCAACCGTGTCTGTCGGATTTTCGAAATTCCGTTCATAGAAGCGGTAAAATTATGTTTTATACAAAATTCAGTTTTTTAACCTACCACTTAGTGGTTTCACTATTCATCAAAAATTGAATGTTTTCAGAAAAATACCAAAATTTCACACTAGGATAATTTCGATATTCCGAATCCAAAAATGAAGTCCATTTTGAAAAATAAAATTTATAAAATTTCAAAAAGTTGTTATTACTATTCATAATGGCTAGTTTTAATAATATTTTAATAGCATATCGTTGTTTAGTGAAACTTGGTATTGCGTACAACGCAAGCTATCGAGGAAGGTCACGATTGTGTGTAAAGTAAGCCAATCAAGTATTGTGTAGAAAAAGATTCCTTTGATGATTTATATAACATAAAAGTCTTGGGTGTTACATTCTACCCCCCTTAAAAAGAATTGCGCCCTCGAAATTCGTCACTTTGTAACAAACAGATGAGGATACTTCTCTCTCATCATATCCTCAAGCTCCCATGTAGCCTCTTCAAGTTGGTGGTTCCTCCATAAACCTTTCACCAATCGAGTGGTCTTGTTTCGTAGGACTTTTTCGCTACGATCCAGAATCTCTATCGGTTGTTCTTCATAAGAAAGATCTTGCTCCAGCGGTACAACTTATGAGCGGAGTACATGTGAAGGATCAGGTATGTACTTTCTCAGGAGAGATACATGGAACACATTGTGAACTTGAGAGAGATTCGGTGGAAGCGCCAATCGGTAAGATAACTTTCCAACACGATCCAGTATTTCGAGAGGACCGATATATCTAGGGCTCAACTTCCCCTTCTTTCCAAATCTCATGACTCTCTTCCAGGGAGATATCCCTAAGAACTCTTTATCGCCCACTTCAAACTCTAGGTCTTTTCTTCGGTTGTCGGCATAACTTTTCTGTCGACTCTGAGCTGCTCTTATGTGTTGTTGAATAGATCTGACCTTTTCTGCCATTTCATCAACGAGATCAGGTCCTAATAGCTTTCTTTCCCCAACTTCATCCTAGCAAGTTGGAGTCCTGCATTTCTTTCCATAGAGAGCTTTATAAGGAGCCATCTAAATACTGGAGTGAAAGATATTATTATAAGAAAATTCCACCAAAAGTAGGTGTTGATCCCAACCTCCTTTGAAATCCATAGAGAAAGCTCTCAACATATATTCTACGGTTTGAATTGTTCTCTCAGATTGACCGTCTGTCTGAGGATGATAAGCAGTGCTGAAACTCAACTCTGTATCCAGAGTATGCTGAAGACTTCGCCAGAACTTCGAGGTAAATCTCGGATCCTGATCAGATATAATAGAAAGTGGTACTCCATGGAATCTTTCCACTTCCTTTTACATATATCATGGCAAGCTGATCCAGAGAGAAATCCTCTCTAATAGCATTGAAGTGTGCAGACTTTGTAAGATGATCAACTATGACCCAGATAGCATTATTACCATTGGATGTTTTAGGAAGTCCTGTGACAAAGTCCATAGTAATGTTTTCTCATTTCCATTCGGGTATGGGTAATGGTTGTAACATCCCCTTAGACTTCTGTCTCTCAGCTTTAACTTGTTGACAAACCAAGCATCGAGAGACATATTCATCAACATCTCTTTTCATGCCATCCCACCAGAAATACTCTTTCAGGTCCCTATACATCTTCGTGCTTCCAGGATGAATAGATAATGATCAACTATGAGCCTCATCTAGCAGCTCCTTCTTTAATTCAGGGATGGGAGGAACAGAAACCCGATTCCAAAACTTTATTATCCCATCACAATCAAGGTTGAACTCAGGAACATTTCTCACCTTTTTTGTAACTCGACATCTTCTTTCTATGCCTCTTTAATCTTCACATGTATAGATGGATGAACATTCATTTGACAAAGATAAGATTTTCCCCTTCCATTATAATTCCAAGATCCATCCTTTGTAGATCCGTAATTATTGGATCTTTTGTGATCCTCATCATGGATAAACTAGCATGGTCTTGTCGACTTAATGCATCTCCCACATTGTTTGCTTTCCCAGGGTGGTAATGGATTGAGCTGTCATAATCCTTAATCAGCTCCAACCATCTTCTTTGGCAAATATTAAGCTCATTTTGTGTGAAAATATACTTTAAACTTTTATGATCAGTATAAATATCACACCTTTCACCATAAAGGTAATTCCACCAAATCTTTAATGCAAAGATTACTGCAGCTAACTCCATATCATGAGTTGGGTAATTTTGATCATGTATTTTCAACTTTTATGAGGAATAAGCTATAACTATATCATTTTGCATAAGAACACACCGCAATCCCTTCTTGGATGCATCACTATAGATCACAAACCTTTCTCCACTACAAGGAAGTGTGAGCACAGGTGCACTGGATAACCTTCTTTTCAACTCCTTGAAATTCTCTTCACATTCCTCTGTCCAAACAAACTTAACTCCTTTCCGAGTCAACTTGGTGAGTGGGTTAGATAATCGTGAAAAATATTTCACAAAACGTCGATAATATCCAGCTAAACCAAGAAAACTTTAGATCTCAGTTACTGTTGTTGGTCTCGACCATCTTTCGATAACCTCTATTTTTGCTGGATCCACAGATATCCCCTCTTTTGAGATTATGTGACCCAAAAATGCAACTTTTTGAAGCCAAAATTCACCCTTGGTAAATTTGGCATAAAGCTTCTCCTTTATCAGGGTTTTCAATATAATTCTCAAGTGATCTTCATGCTCTTCCTTGCTCTTTGAATAGACAAGAATATCGTCTATAAAGACTACCACAAATTGATCAAGATAGTCTCTAAAGACTCTATTCATTAGATCCATCAAGATAGAAGGGGCATTAGTAAGACCAAATGGCATCACTATAAATTCATAGTGTCCATACATTGTATGGAAAGCCGTCATTGGTATATCCTCCCTTTTGACCCTTAATTGATGATACCCTGAACGAAGATCAATCTTGGAAAAGTAGTGAGCTCCACGTAGTTGGTCAAATAAATCATCAATGCGTGGGAGAGGATATTTTTTCTTGATAGTGATCTTGTTAAGTTCTCGATAATCAATGCATAGTCTCATTGATCCATCTTTCTTCTTAACAAATAGAATAGGTTCTCCCCAAGGTGACGCACTAGGGAATATGAATCCCTTATCAAGATTCTCTTGGAGTTGCTTCTTCAATTCCTGCAACTCAATTGGGGCCATTCTATAAGGTGTCTTTGAAATTGGAAAAGAACCCAGTACGAGTTCTATTGAAAACTCAACTTCACGATTTGGTGGATGCCCGGTAATTCCTCCGGAAATACATCATCAAACTCCCGTACTATGGGCATATTCTTAATCGTGAGTTTCTCACCATCTATTTGAGATAAATAACCTTCATTTAGTGGAATCAATACCCATAAAATGGAAGAAATTTCCACTGGAAGGTCATGTTCATCCTGGCATTGATAGATGATCATAGATTGAAGTGGAATATGAAATGTGACTTCCCTTCTTTGGCAATTGATATGAGATCCGTATAAAGAAAGCCAATCCATGCCAAGAATCACATCGAATTCCACTAAAGGAAGGATCACAAGATTTACAGGAAGCACTTTCCCATAAACGTCAATTGGAGAAGAATTATAAACTTTTGATGCGATTGATGTGCCATTAGGTGTTGTCACAGCTAACTCAACATCTAATTGTTGAGGTAATATGGTGATACCCTTAGAAAATTCTTCATAAATAAAAGAGTGGGTGGATCCAGAATCAAATAAAACATTTGCTACTTTAGACTGGATGGTAAGTGTACCTTTCACCACTTCGTTATCGTAATCCACATCGCTGATAGAAATTGCATGTGACTTTCCTTTGTCTTTAGCCTTAAGAGTTTGTTGACGTTGACCATCATCATCAACCCTTTGATTTGGACATTGATTGGCATAATGCCCCATCTCCTTGCACTTGAAACATTGAAGTGTAGTAGGTTCATTCTGTGTATCCCTTCCATTGTTTGCATCATTAGACATATTCTTCCCATCATCGCGGCATTCAAATGCCCGATGACCTTCCTTTCCACATTTGAAACATTTACTTGCCCCTTTAAGACAACTCCCCCCATGTTTCTTTCCACACATTGAGCATAAGGTAAAGCTCATCTTCTTTTCAGTGTGCTCTTTAGATTTTCCTTTGAATTCCATTTTCCTCTTCTTATCAAACCCATATGACTGATGGGTTACTCCAATCTCCATCTCGACTTTGAGAACACATCGAACGATTTCCTCGTAGCTATTGAAGTCCCTTATGGATAACGCCCTTCGAAGACTTGGTTTTAAGCCACTAAAGAATCGATCGATCTTACTCTCTGGTTGGATAATAATACCAGAAGCGTACCTTACAAGTCTTGTAAAATTTACTTCATAGGTAACAACAGATTCATCATCCCTTTACTTCAATTAAAGAAACTCTTTCTCCATCTTTGTTCGGAGAATACGAGGGAAGTACTTATTGAAAAATAAGTTCTTGAACTCGTCCCATTCCATGGACTCAATTTCATTTCTTTGCCTCGTATTCTTAATAAGATTCCACCATTGATCAGCATCTCTTTCCAAATGATACACTGCTAGGATGAATTTATCATGTTCAGAACATTGAAGAACTGAAAATATCTTTTCAGTAGTACTAATCAATTGTTCAACAACTAATGGATCAGTAGACCCGCTGAAAGAAGGTGGACGCTGCCTCATGAAGGATTCAACAGAATGTTGCTCCTTCCTTTGCTCGTTTGGAAGTCCTGCATGATTCATAGCTTGAGAAAGTTTTGTGAGCATGGCTACAAGATTTTTCATTCCATATCCCATATCGTTTGGCTGCTCAGGGGGAAAATCATTGCATTGCCCATCGCATTCCGCATTAACACGGTCCTTCGGGTTCCAGCCGTTGACTAAAACCAAGAAGAATAGTGTGAGAAACACTAATTATAATAGAAAAACCACATAATTCAAGAATAAAATTTTCACGATTAAGGTCTTATCCTAGGTTATTCATGGCCATTTCTAAAACACTAATATTGTGTTCTATTCTTAGACTTATCCTTAGGGTTCTTACTAAGGCTTTCACATCCTAGTTTCCAAAGGTTGACTATACGTTTCCTCTGATTCCAACTATAACGACCCATACATTACATACATTGTTAATACTTCAAAATTGGAGCACACTTAGTACAACATATGACAAAACCACAAAGGACTGTATAGGTATAGTGTCTTTAGAAACTGGGAAACATAAAAAACTGGTTCATAAATCTTCTATAGTGTCTTCCATTTATTTCATCAAATCTAGGGTCCCTTTTAGCATATTCTACTTAATATCCATCTTCCTAACCTGGGGAAAAGAAAACATACAAAAAAGGGTGAGCTCAAATGCTCAGCAAGGGAAAATAAAGGAAATAAAAATCATATCATATCTTTTTGAAAATCATAACCTGAAAAAGAGATCATAATATCTTAACATGGAATAAATCATAGAAGTGAAAATGAGATCCCCATAATCATAACATAAAACTTGAAACTTTGTGGCATGCACACATAATCATGGAAAATCATTTCTTGTTAGTCATGACTCATTGCCAAGACTATCATAGCAGACAAAGTCCATTTCTGAACTAAGTTCACTCATCGTTTCAGTCCTATATCACTGAACCGAAATAACCTTCCATTCTAGCCATGTCTATATCATGAGATATAAATCTTTATCCAATGCATTGGAGGGAGATATTGGTCCCACCCATCTTATAATGAATCCTTTCTTATGTGTGCAACATAATCATAAATCATACATCATCGCATAACACCTGTAACAAAAATGGGATTTTTGAAACATCATGACATCATAAAATAGATCATATAAGGTAAATGACATCATAAAAATAATTCCCTCACAACATAATCAAATCAATGTAATAATAGGGATAAAAATATAAACCTTTATTATCTTAGATGGAAAATAATTTTGATAAAACACTTGAACTCCATTCTTGAGGAAAATATCCTTTCTTCATCAAAAACACTTTTCTTTTCTTAACATGTCATACAATTATAAACTTAGAGAAGTTGATTAAAAATAAACATGAAAAATTATAAAGGAAGATTCTAAAAAAATCCATTCTTTCCGTATAAGTTAAAAAAACTTTATCCGTACTTTTGTCGGAAAAGTCAAAAAGTACCTCGTACGAAAAACGACAAAGGATTGCTTTCATATCCTTTACTAAAAACTCACCGAAGGGTAAAATTGGACTTAAACATTTGTAGGTGGATAATATTACATATTCAGGAAACATGGATGTGGATGATAAAATACACCCCAGTAAATACTAAAGTATAAACAATCTCAGATAAAAATGAGATTGTGATATTTCCCTTACCTTAGGTCCGATTTGCTTTGTACGTGTCCGAAGCTCCTGTATAGTAGTTTAAATAATGTTATTGACTTATTCCATAATCATACATATTGATATGATTATATATTAGTAATATTTCATTGTTACTTGTTACTCAGGTCTTTATTGCCTTTTGTTCTTATGCGTGTTTTGCCGAATAAATTCTTATTCTTATTTTAAGGTTATAGATACCTTATATCCAGAATGGAATTAGTGTAACATATATCATATTTATTCATTCAATTCATTTATATAATTACTATATAATGATGATCATGTAGAACGAGTCGCATCACATCGTGGAGACGGTATTTCGTACGTACGCACGAGTGATGATATTGTTCCTATGATTGTAGAATTGTATTGGAGTGTATGTGTACTATTTCAGAATCAGTATCACTTTTTAATAGTCATATATAGTCATTATTTACACCATTATACCCATCCAAGTAAGGTGGTGGTGGAAAATATATTACACCACGGCGTGGAGACGATATTCCGTACGTACGCACGCGACGTGATTTCATTTTTCCGTAGGATGGATAGAAGGTTAATTAGGGTTGTTTCATATTTATAATAACATATCAGTATGTAAGTAATACTGATGTTATTACTTTATCATGAAACAACTAAATAAGAAGAAGTTGAAGAATAAAGAAATTGAAAAGATCGGTAATGGATATTACCTCTTCTTTTAAACGCCTCTTTGAATCCTGCACTTAGGGAACTAAGATTGGTCTTTGAAGAAGACCAAGACCTCTAGGATTATTCTAGGGAAGTGTAAAAGGGATTTTGGCAGGGGTTGGCCGAGCTTGAGTGCTCAAATTGGTGTGAGGAGGAGGGGGAGGAGGTGCCCTTTTATAAGGGAGGAGAGGTGCACCTTAGGAATGTCTCAAAATATTATTTTATATTAAAGTCAAAATCGGTTTATAATTGTTCCAAAGGGACTTATTTCGAAGGTAAAGTGGGTATGGGTCTAAATCCTATAAAATAATAATATTTAGACAAGTTTAGGTTATTATTGTAACCTTATCAATTAGATGTAATTCTAAGTTAAATAATTTAACTTTTACCGTGTTTTTTTGTTTTCTTACACTATATGGTTAATACACATACTATAACATGCCAAACAAACCCCAAGTTGTTTATTATTAATATATATATCATTATCTAAGTCATTTGGCATAACCTTATATTTTTAGGAATAAAATAAAAATTAATAATAAAATATTTGATTTAAAAACTATTTTGTGTCAATTTTGACACTATTTGATATGTGATTTTTGTGAAAGTCGTAACAGAATTATATGTTCGAAACAAGTTGATTAAATCAACACTAATATATCATAGTAACCTATAAAATTATTGGAATTCATAAAAAGTCTCAAATTACATTTATTTGATCATTTATAACATCAATTATTTTAACATTTCCTTAAAAGGGTAATTACTGCATCATCGTTGTGTCATAGATAAGTTAATTTATTTGAAGTCTAAAAATTATAAATAAAATATCATTATGTAGGAAATCCTTTTAGCTTTCTAATTAATATTTATAATCTAATTTATCTTTTGTATAAACCCATATTAAAAATGTTTTTGTTATTAATCTTTGATTTTAACTATTTTAACTATTCATTAAATAAAATAATATTAAATGTCATAATCTAATCCAAGTGGACCTAAATGGTCATATTATATTCATAAGGTTGTTTTTGGTCGAATAACACTTATACAATAGAATTAGGATAGGTGTTAGGGTAATAGTAATATCATATTTACCCTTAGTTACCCTATTTACTATTAACCGCGGGAAAAAAAGTAAAAAGTTACTATTCACCAAAAAATTATTTTTATCTCATTGAACAACATTTTACTTACTGATATCAACTGTGTCTGTGGGATTTTCGAAATTCCATTCACAGAAGCGGTAAAATTAAGTTTTATGCAAAATTCAGTTTTTTAACCTACCACTTAGTGGTTTCACTATTCATAAAAAATTGAATGTTTTCAGAAAAATACCAAAATTTCACCCTAGGCTAATTTCGATATTCCGAATCCATAAATGAATTCCATTTTGAAAAATAAAATTTATAAAATTTCAAAAAGTAGTTATTACTATTCATAATGGCTAGTTTTAATAATATTTTAATAGCATATCGTTGTTTAGTGAAACTCGGTATTGCGTACAACGCAAGCTATCGAGGAAGGTCACGATTGTGTGTAAAGTAAGCCAAGCAAGTGTTGTGTAGAAAAAGATTACTTTGATGATTTATATAACATAAATGTCTCAGGTGTTACACGAAAACTTTAGTGAGATCCCTAGAGATATTTCTAAGGTTTGTCTAGGGATGTCCCGAAGATTAAGTATAAGTATAGGTTATAATCCTAGAATTACAGTTACGATCATTGAATTAAACCTATGATTTTAGATATTGAAGGTACTACCCCTTTATTATGTTGTTTTCCTAGCATGATTTTTGCCTCTCACACTATTTTTTTGGGTTTTAGAAAATGGATGGAAACAATAAGATTCACGATAATGGAGAATATGATGGACAATGGAATGATATTCTTCATGAGAAACAAAATGAAACAGGATTTGGATGTCCAACCATAGTTATTATTCCAAATCAGGAATCTCATAATATGATCAATAATCTTAACTTTGGTAAGATTCCTGACTCAAATAATAAGAGGAAGATAGAGTTTCTTGATAAACATAGAGGAATGAAAGTTCAATTTCCCTCATGTAAGTCATGTGGGAAGAGGCATCAAGGAGAATGCTTCAAAGGAACTAGAAGATTCTTTGAGTGTGGAAAAGAAGGAAACAAATCCAGTAATTTCATAGGAAAATGATCAGTTAACATAATACAAAATGATAATGGTATTTCTAATACATCAACAATGGTTAAATTATATAAATGTGGAATGTACGTGCATTATGCAAATCGATTCCCTATGGGAAAATCTCATGAAGAGAATCAGGATGGTTGTATGGGTTGTATTTCTGTTTATGATTATGAGGAGACTACAAATGATATATTAGATGAAAGAAGTGTTGAGGAATAAAATGATGAATCTCAGTCAATGTTTTATGAAAGTAGTGGAATGATTGTATGTTTATCAAGATTTATGTTGTATAGGTAATTTAATGGTACTATGGAATAAAGAAAGATCTAAGGATTGTTACAATATTGTTTTTCTTAATGTATTTGAAAGTATATTTTGAATTGTACTGGTAACCATGAAATGTTTTTCAGATGTTTTTGGAAGGAAGAAGATATGCGCATGATGAAAGGATACTGAGAAAATAATATGTTTGATATTATTTATGAGCTCATGATTGATATAAGGATAAAGTGATATCATGGTTTGAGTGTATAGAATTTTTGGAATTTTTGGTATGTGGAAAGAGTAAACTTTTGACAACATTCATTTTTTTCACTAATGTTCAATGAGTATTCATTTTTAAAGAGAATACAAGATTAAGGTATTCACATGTTTGGAATAAGAACAAAAAGATATATCTTATGATATATGGGGCGGATAAATAATGGTATTCATGTTCTTGTTATGTGACCTTTCCAGTAATCATTTTCTTTATACCATGATATTGGACAGATGTATATTGGATAAGACTAAATGATTTGAATGGATTATGTTGGACATAAGTCATTATTGTTTAAAGCTAGAACTTTTTTTCGATATTATTTCTAGAATGTTGTAATAGTATAGTTTTAAAAAAAGGACTACTTGTAGGACGAGCGACTATCCATCGTGTCAGACAAGGTTGAGGGAATCTAACCCACAACCGAAGTGTGACATGACTTTATTTCCTACCACTGGCCTACAAGAAGTCCCTTGTTAGTATAAACTATTTTTATTTTATTAAGTGGTATTATAGATAAAGTATAAGTCCATTTTTGGAACGATATATGATAGATGGACATATGTATATAACTATTGCTAACCTTTTTATTGAGACAGATGGAATGACACATCATTCTATCACATGACCCGATAACACTTCACGAATGACAAATTCAACTTCATTTCTGTAAGAGATGAAGTGGAAATTGTTCAAGGAACGAAGAACAGTGAGATTATATCAATATAAAGTAAGTATTTCTTCTAATTAAAATTATTTCACTTTAGGGAAATGATCCTAAAAACCAAAAATTTTGTCCTAGTGCCCTCATATCTGATGAATCAGATGGTTCCTTAGAACATCACAAATTCATGGATTTGTGATTGTTGGCTTTTTCATCGCCATGATCTCTACCACTCTCCATCAGAACTTGATGGTTAGATTTCTCTTCCATATCAAAATATTCACCTATGTTCTCCTATATGGAAACCCATTGATGAGTTACTTTGGGTTATCGATACGTTTCATACTTTTGTTTTTAAAATTAAGTTTTAGTATTCCTTTTTACGATGTGGGTTTCTATGAATAGTAAATAATTTATATCCCCGATGAATTTCGAGGGAGAAATTCATTTTAAAGGGGGTAGAATGTAACAACCCAAGATTTTATAAGATATAGTATTTTTAATTTCTTTTATATGTTCTGTTGTACGCTACACCAAGATTATCTTGTGCTATACGCAACACTATATTAGGTTGCAGTATACGCAACACTAATCTTGTATCGTGTTACACACAATTTCAAGTTTGTTTGATAGTATCTATTCTACGCAACATTGAGTGTATATATTTATATATATTTAATGTATAAATGTAATATGGTTGAATTCTGTTATACGAAACAATGAAGGATTCTTGCACAACATGCAACCCTGACTTGGCTTGCATTACACGCAATCGTGACCTTCCTCGATAGCGTGTGTTGTACGCAATATCAGGTTTCACTAAACAATGGTATATGGTTATAATATTTCTATGAACTAGCCTTTATGAATAATATTAAATAAATTTTTAATTTTATAACATTATTATTTCATCTTAAACATTTTCTAGAACATGGTATAAGACCAAAATAAATTTTTCAGGTAAAATAAGTATTTTTTAAAAAAATGCAGTTTTGACGCCTTTTGATGGTGCACCCACATTAAATCTAGTTTTTGACATGTTTATAAGTTCAATTTGACAAAATAACATTCTTCTTTTGAATCAGAAAATAAAATTTTTCTTTAGATAAAATTTTCATATTATTCTGGTAATTTTCATATTTTGATGAATAGTAAAAACACGTTATATTTTAATTAAAAGCAACTTTTTTCATCACAATAGTTAATATGGTTAAATTATAATATTCAATGGTTTTAAAGTGTAAATAGAATATATTTTTTCAATTTAATTTAATGTATGTCATTAACATAAATTTTACATTGAATTCATAAGTAAAATCATTTCAATCTCTTGCAATGTTTTAAGTTTTAAAACACGTTTTTTAACAACGGGATTAATTTTAAATTAATTTCTGAATATTTTTTTATTGAATTTAGAAAAATTTATTCCATATTTGGAGTCATTGGGTCCAAATTATGTTAATAAGCTACTTTTTATTTTTGGGCATTATGAATAGTAACTACGGTAAATTTTATTTACCATAGTAAAAGGTAAATTGGGAAATTAAGGTTAAATAAAATATTATAAAATTACCCTAACACTTGTATTAATATAATTGGATGCTTATATTTCGTCCTAAGGCATATTTGGGTTGAAATAAAACCCATTGGAGTGTACTTGGAGGTGATTGAAACCTTTAGTTTATTTTATTTAAAGGAAAGTGAAATATGTCTCACTCAACTTTAATAATTAAAGTATTTTTAATATAATCTATACACAATATAAATTCGGTTATAAATAATGATTTCAAAGATAAATTTTTTTTATTTATCATGCTAATTTATTTTTAATTTTTAAGTGTTATTTAATTACCTTTTTATTCTATACATTAATGATGCAGAAATTATTTATTTAGTGAAAAATGAAAAATGGAGTTTTTATTGAAATAGTAATACATATCAAAAGGTCCAAAAATCTACCCAAAACATATTATTAGTGTATATATAAACCCTAATCATCCACGGGAAAATTTTTGGATCACTTGGATTCTTATTTAGGCGATTATGACGCCTATAATATTTTATTTTAAATGCTTCCAAAGTTGTCACCTTCATTATTAAATAAAGATAACAATTTACATGATGTTATTTTAAGATGATAAATTCGAGTAAAATTATTATCATAGAATATTTAATATTTATCTCCATCAATGGATTTTATTTTTAATTTTTATGCTACAAATAAGTATATTAAATAATTATACAAAAATTTTGTAATAATTATTTTATTAAGAGATAAACCAAATAAATAGTTTTAAAAATATTAAAATAAATATTATATGAACTATTTAATGTGCTAAACTAATTTTATAGACAAATTTAACATGTTATTAATCTATTAAATATTTTATTTCGAGTATATACTCTGTGTAGATTTTATTTAAATTCAAATAAATGAATAGTGTCAAAATTGACACTATTGTTATTTTATAAACATAACATATTATTAAATTGGATAAAAATCACAAAAATATTTAAAAATTATAATTTGAAATTTATATAGTCTAAAATGTCATAAAGTATCCAATTATGGAAAATTAAAAACACATAAGTGATTATTTATAACCATTTAAAATTTAGAATTTTATTACCCTAAATAAACTTAAATAGATTAAATAAGTATAAATCAAAATGATAAGGTTTAAAATAGGATCAAAACATGTCTAAATTTGATTGGTTGATGTGATTAAAACCCTATATCATCTAATATTCTAATTGAGTCATTTTTTGAAGTTTTTATGTGGGGTTTGAATTTATATTAAACTAATATTTTGTAGGATTCCAAAGGTGTCCCTCTCCTCCCTTATAAAAGGGAACCTCATCCCTCTCTTACTCACAACACATTGAGCCTCCATGCTCCGCCAAACCCTTCCAATTTATCTTCTCCACTTCCCTAGAAACATACTAGAGGTCCTCGTCTACTTCAAAGACCAATCTTAGTGACCTAAGAGAAGGTTTCAAAGAGGCGTATCGAAGAAGAGGTAATATCTGTTACCGATTCATTCAAATTTATTTCTTCTTCTGCCTCCTATTATTTATTTGTATCATTATATTGTAACAACATAAATATAACTAATATACTGATATGTTATTATAAATATGAAACAAACCCATTTCAACTTCTATCCATCCTAAGGAAAACGTAATCACCGCGCGTGCGTACGTACGGAATACCGTCTCCACACCGTGGTGTAATCTGTTTTTCCACCACCACCTTACTTGGATGTGTATAATGGTTTAAAGAATAAATACATATCATTATTATAACATCATACTGATTCTATGATATTATATCATTCACTTCAATTCGATTCATTAAATATGGGAATGATATCATCGCTCGTGCGTATATACGGATTACCGTCTCCACGACGCTATGAGATTCATTTTCCCCGTTAACAATTAAAGAATGATTATAAAGTATATATAATAAGTAATCATGAAATATATGACATAATAATGCTACTGGATTTATGTATATATATACATTTGTATGTCATATACATAATTCCATTCAATTCAATAAGGAAACGAAAACAGCGTTCATGTGTACGTACGGCCTACCGTCTCCCTGAACCGTGTATTTCTTTCAATTTATTGATCTGTTATATAAATTTATATTTTGGATATATATTATATATAAATAATTTTTTATATTCTAGAATTAAGTAATCATGATCTATGTAATCATATGAATAATTACAAGTCAAAACACGGACGACATATGAAACAATTTTACTCAAAACGATCTTTAACATGGAATTTACAAAAGAACGGGTAATATAAAGACATAAGTGGACCATATATGATATCATAACAATGAATATGATTCTTTAATAAGTCAATGACATTATTTAAATCATTATACAGGAGGTTCGGATACATATAAATCATATCGGACATAAGGTAAGGGATAACTTTTCCAATCTAATTTTTATCCGAGATTGTTTATTCGTAAGTATTTACTGGGGTTATATTTATCGTCCATGTCCAGGTTTTCTAAAAAAAAATTCATGTATGTTTAAAGTCCTTTTTACCCATTTTTTACTTTTACCACATGTTATTAAAGGAATATATCTTTTGTTTACCATATGAGGATCTTTTTTACTTTTCCGACAAAAGTACGAGGGGAATTTATTTTAACTTATACGACATGAAAGGATTTTTATAGTTTTATAAGGCCTTATTTTCATGAAGTTTCCTCCAAAATATTTCATTACTATTATAAACAAAATGTTTTTCTTTTAAAATTTCATGACGTTTTGTGAAAAGAAATTGATTTTGAAGAAGAAAATATATTTTCCTCAAGAATGCATTTCATGTGTTTTATCAAAACCATTTTCCATCAAAGATGACATTATTTAATATGTGTATGGTTCAACTATAAAGTATCTATTATTTACATGGTTTCACTTTTATTATGATGAAATGATATAGATTTCTTTTATATGGATTATGTTTTGATGGGATGATGTTTATGAAACCCATTTTTATTCTTTGGGTTATGATGAATGATTTTTGTTTATGTTGTGGCACAAGTAAGAATGATTTCATTATGAGATTGGTGTGACCTACATCTCTCTCAAATTCATTGGTTAAAAATTTATATCTCATGAGATAGACAAGGATGGAATAGTAATTTATTCTGGTTCAGTGATACTGGACTGGAACGAGGAGTGAACTCCATTTAGAAAGGGACTTTGTCCACTAAGATGGTATTGGCAGCAATGCCTTGGCTACTATGGAAATCATAACAAGTTCTTAATGGTTGCCACAATTACTTGTTTTATTCCCATGCTATTTTATCATGATTGATGTTCCTTTATGATATATGCCTTACGTACTTCCATGATTTATGTCTTTGCTCAAGGTTTTAATGTTTATATTTTATGTTCATGTTTTTTTCTTTCAAATGTTTATGGATTGTTTTATGTTCTCTATGTCTGACCTTACTGAGAAATTGAGCTCATACTTTTTATGTTTTATTTTCCCTAGGAAATAAATAAAGGTATTAGGTAAGGAAACAAAAAGGGGAAGATCATTGTGGAAGATGTTAAAGATCATTCAACAAGATTAGATGTTTATATTCCATGTTTCCAAAGATACTAAACTATTACGGTCCATTGTTGTCTATTTTAGTTATGTGTTATGTATTCTGCAAAAGTAATGTAATTTCCATGTATGTTAACCTCCGGGTCTCTATAGTTGGTATCAGAGGAATGGTTTAGTTAAACATTGGAAACTAGAATGCGAAAACATTAGTGAGATCCCTAGAGATATTTCTATGGTTTTCCAAGGGATTTCCCTAAGGTTAAGTATAATTATAGGTTATAATCCTAGAATTACGGTTACGATCTTAGAATTAAACCTTTGATTATAGATATTGAAGGTACTCCCCCTTTATTATTCTGTTTTCCTAGCATGATTTTTTCCTCTCATGCTATTATTTTTCGGTTTTATAAAATAGCTGGAAATAAGAAGATTCACGATAATGGAGAATATGATGGACAATGGAATGATATTCTTCAAAAGAAACCAAATGAAACAGGATTTGGATGTCCAAACATCGTTATTATTACAAATCAGAAATCTAATAATATGATCAATAATATTAACATTGGTAAGATTCCTGACTCAACTAATAAGAGGAAGATGAAGTTTCATTATAATCATTGGGGAAAGAAAGTTCAATTTCCCTCATGTAAGTCATGTGGGAAGAGGCATCAAGGAGAATGATTCAAAGGAACTGGAATATGCTTTGGGTGTGGAAAAGAAGGACCAAAAGCCAGTAATTGCAAAGGAAAAAGATCAGTTATCATAATGGACAATGATAATGGTATTTCTAATACATCAACAATGGTCAAATTCTATAAATGTGGAATGTACGTACATTATGCAAATCGATGCCCAATGGGAAAATCTCAGGAAGAGAATCAGGATGGTTGTATGTGTTGTATTTATGTTGATGATTATGAGGAGACTACAAATGATATGTGAGATGAAAGAATTTTTGAGGAATAAAATGATGAAGCTCAGTCAATATATTATGAAGGTAGTGGAATGATTGTATGTTTATCAAGAGTTATGTTGTATAGGTAATTTAGTTGTATAATTATATTGTAATAACATAAATATCACTAATATACTGATATGTTATTATAAATATGAAACATCCCCATTTCACCTTCTATCTATCCTATGGAAAAAGAAATCACCGCGCCTGCGTACGTATGGAATACCGTCTCCACGCCATGGTGTAATCTATTTTTCCACCACCACCTTACTTGGATCGGTATAATGGTGTAAATAATAAATACATTTCATCATTATAACATCATACTGATTCTATTATATTAGAGCATTCACTCCAATTCGATTCCATAAATATGGGAATGATATCATCCCTCGTGCGTATGTACGGATTACCATCTCCACGACGCGATGAGATTCATTTTCCATGTTAACAATTCAAGAATGATTATAAAGTATACATAATAAGTAATAATCAAATATATGAAATAATAATGCTACAGGATTTTTGAATATATATATATATATATATATTTCATATAATTAATTCCATTCAATTGAATAAGGAAACGAAAAGAGTGTTCATGCGTACGTACGGCCTACTGTCTCCATGAACGGTGTATTTCATTCCATTTATTGATATATTATATATATGTATATTCTGAATATAAATTATATATATATATCATTTTTTATATTCTAGAATTAAGTAATAATGATCTATGTAATCATATGAATAATTACAAGTCAAAATACGGACGACATATGAAAAGATTTTACTCAAAACGCTCCTTAACATGGAATTTACAAAAGAACAGGCAATATAAAGTTATAAGTGAACCATATATGATATCATAATAAGGAATATGATTCTATAATAAGTCAATGGCATTATTTAAATCATTATATAGGAGGATCAGATACATACGAAGCATATTAGACATAAGGTAAGGGATAACTTTTCCAATCATTTTTTTATCTGAGATTGTTTATTCGTAAGTATTTACTGGGGTTATATTTATCATCCATGTACAAGTTTTATAAAAATGTTTTCAAGTATTTTTAAAGTCATTTTTAAAAAAATTTCACTTTTACCACATGTTACGAAAGGAAAATTTCTTTTGATTACTATACGAGTATCTTTTTTACTTTTCCGACAAAAGTATTAGGAGAGTGTTTTTTTATATTATATGGAATGAAATGATTTTTATGGTTTTATAAAGCCTTATTTTCATGAAGCTTCCTCCAAAATATTTGATGACTATTTAAAAAAAATATTTATATTTTAAAATTTCATGACGTTTTGTGAAAATAAATTGATTTTGAAGAAGAAAGGATATTTTCCTCAAGAATTCATTTCAAGTGTTTTATCAAAACCATTTTCCATCTAAGATGACATTATTTCATATGTTTATTGTTCAACTATAATGTATCTATTATTTACATGGTTTCACTTTTCTTATGATTAAATGATATCTATTTGTTTTATATGGATTATGTTATGATGGGATGATGTTTATGAAACCCTTTTTTATTCTTTGGGTTATGATGAATGATTTATGCTTATGTTGTGGCACAAGTAAGAATGATTTCATTATGAGATCGGTGGGACCTATATATCCCTCCAATGCAATGGGTAAAGATTTATATCTCATGAGATAGACATGGATAGAATGGTAAGTTATTCCGGTTCAGTGATACAGGACTGAAACTAGGAGTGAACTCGATTCCGAATGGGACTTTGCCCACTAAGTTGGTTTTGGAAACAATGCCTTGGCTACTATGTAAATCATAACAACTGCTAAATGGTTGCCATACTTACATGTTTTATTTCCATGCTATTTTATCATGATTGATGTTCCTTTATGATATATGCCTTACATACTTCCATGATTTAGGTCTTTGCTCAAGGTTTTAATGTTTATATTTCATGTTAAAGTTTTTTTCTTTCAAATGCTTATGGATTGTTTTATGTTCTCTATGTTTTACCTTAATGAGCATTTGAGCTCACCATTTTTGTGTTTTATTTTCCCCAGGAAATAAAGAAATGTTTTAGGTAAGGAAACAAAAAGGGGATGATCGTTATGGGAGATGTTGAAGATCTTTCAACAGGATTAGATATGTATATTCCATGTTTCCAATGATACTAAACTATTACAGTCCGTTGGTGTCTATTTTTGTTATGTATTAAGTATTCTGCAAAAGTAATGTAATTTCCATGTAAGTCAAGCTCCGGGTCTCTACAGTATTGGAGGAAATTCCTTGGCTAATATGAAAATCATATCATGTGCTTAATATTTTTCAACAATTAAAAGTTTTATTCCCATGATATTTTATCATGATTGATGTTCCATTATGATCTATGCCTTATGTACTGCCATGTTTTATGTCATTGCCCAATATTTTGATGTTTAAACATTATGTTCATGTTTTTAAGTTCAAATGTATATGATTTGTGTTATTTTATCCATGCTTACCCTTACTGAGAATTTGAGCTCACCCATTATATATTTTTTCTTTTCCCCAAGATTTAAAGAAAGGTTTTAGGTAAGAAAACCAAAAGGGGAAGATCTTTATAGGAGATGTTGAAGATATTTTACCATGATTAGATGATTAAGTTTCGAGATTCTAAGGACACTAAAATATTATAGTCCTTTGGTGTATTCTTTTTTATGAATTAAGTATTTCCCAAAAGTAATGTAATGTCCATGTACGTCAAGCTTTGGGTCTCTACAGTTGGTATCAGAGGAAAGGTTTAGTTAATCTTTGGAAACTAGGATGCGAAAACTTTAGTGAGATTCCTAGAGATATTTCTAAGGTATGTCTAGGGATGTCCCTAAGGTTATCTATAAGTATAGGTTATAATACAAGAATTACCGTAAAAATATTAGAATTAAACCTACGATGTTAGATATTGAAGGTACTCCACCTTTATTATGTTGTTTTCCCTAGCATGATTTTTTCCTCTCACCCAATTCTTTTTGGGTTTTAGATGATGGATGGAACCTAAAGGAACCTTGTTGATAAATGTAATGGACAATGCAATGATTTTCCTCCTAAACAAACCAATGTTATGGAAGATTGAGTGAAAAATATTTTTTCTATACTTACACATGTTATGAATCATTCTGGTCTTCCGAATGAGCAGAGAAGGGAACAATATTCTATTGAGTCCTTCATGAGGAAAAGTTCCCTTTCATTCAGTGGTTCTTATAATCCACTTGTTGCTAAATAATGGATCAGCTCCATTGAAAAGATACTTTCCATACGTCGCTATTCATAACATGAAAAAGTCATTTGGGCTATTTACCGAATAGAAGGAGAAGTAGATTAATGGGGGACTTTAATTAAGAATACAAGGCCCCAATGTGATATTGACTCCATGGAATGAGATGAGGTCAAGAAATTATTTTTCAAAAAGTAATTCCCTCGTATTCGTTGAACAAATATGGAAAAGGAGTTCCTTGAACTTAAGCAAAAGGACGATGAATCTGTTGGTATATACGAACTGAATTTTACATGGTTTGCAAGGTATGCATCTGGCTTTATCATCCAACCTGAATGTATGGTTGATTGATATTTCAATCGCTTAAAACCAAGTCATTGAAGGTAATTAGCTATAAGAGACACCAGTAGCTATGAAGATATTTTGCATTGTGATATTAAGGTAGAACTGGGAGTTTGTGTTACATATCCATCTCATGGTTTTGACAAAAAACAAAAGATGGAGTTCAAGGAGAAATCTCAGAACAATGGTTAAAAGAAGATGAATGTTTCATTATGCTCAATGTGTGGAATGAAGCAGGGTGGAGATTTCCTAAAAGGTACTAGAAAATGTTTTAAGTATGGAAAAGAAGGCCATCGTGCAGTTGATTGTCGAAGTAATGGGAAAAAGGTTGCTAATGATGTGAATAGATAAAAGACTACAGAGAACACTCCACAAACACTTTAATGCTTCTAGTGCTTGGAAATAGGGCATTATTCTAATAAATGACCTATTCCATGGGTTAATAATGATCAACGTGAGAAACCTATTAAGGCAAAGGATAAAGGGAAGTCTCATGCGATCACTATTTTTGATGTTGAGTATGAAAATGATGTTGAGTAGTGATTAACTGTTTATGTAATGAGATTTCAAAATAGTATCATGGAATCTCATTTATGGTATTGTGGAATTTTGGAATATCATTGTATTGGTTTTCAATAATTTTATGGTACTGGTAACCATGGAAAAGTGATTGAAATATTTTTGGAAAGCAGATTAAATGCGCATAATGAATGGATAAGGAGAAAATAATATGATAGTAATCAGGAGCTCATGAATAAAATAAGGTCAAAGTCATATCATGGTTTGAGTATATGGAAATTTTGGTATTTTGGTATGTGGAAAGAGTTAACTTTTGTCAGAATTCATGTTTTCACTATGTATTCTTTTTTCAAGAGAATACCTGATTAAGGTATTCACATGACTGGAATGTGATCAACAAGATATATCGGGGATAAATGATGGTGTTCAAATTCTTGGTAGATGACAATTCTAGTAATTGTTTTCTTTATACAATAATATTGGACATAAGTATTTTGTATAAGCCTAATGATTTTAAATGGATTATGTTGGACATAAGTTAGTACTATTTTAGGCTAGAAATGTTTTTTATATTATCGATGGAATATCATAGTGATGTAATTTTAGAAAAAGGACAACCTGCAGGATGGGCGACAACCCATTGCGTCGGACAAGGTTATGGGAGTCGAACCACAACCGATGTGTGATAGACCTTTATCACATACCATCGGCCTACATGAATTCCCTGGTTAGTAGAAACTAGTTTTATTTTATTAAGCGGTATGATAGATGAAGTATGAGTCCATTTTTGGAACCACATACGAATAATATCACCATAGATGGACTAATGTTTATAACTTTTGCTAACCTTATGTTTGAGTCAGATGGAATGACCTATCATTCTATCGCATGATCCGCTAACACATCATAGAAAACAAATTAAACTTCATTTATTTAAGGTATGAAGTGGAAATTTTTCAAGACATGAACAACAATGAGATTTCACCAAAATCAAGTAAGAATATCTTTTAATTCAAAAACTCTTCATCATTAGGGAAATGATCATGAAAACCAAAAAGGTTGTCCTTGTGCTCTTATATCTGATGAATCAGATTATAACTTTGATCATCACAAAGTTATGGCTTTGTTATTGTTGGATTTTTCATAGCCATGTTCTTTACCACTCTCCATCAAAACTTGATGGTCAAATTTTTCATCCATATCCATATTTTCACCTATGTTCTCCTATGTGGAAACCCAGTGATGAGTTAATTTGGGTAAAAATTACGTTTCATAATTTAGTTTTTAATGTTATGTTTTGGTATTCCTTTTTACGAGGTGGGTTTCTATTAAAGAAACTTTAAAGTATTAAACAATTTATAACACCGGCGAATTTCGAGGGTGAAATTCATTTATGGGGGGTAGAATGTAACACCCCAAGATTTTATGATAAGTATTGTTTTTATTTTATTTGATGTCATGTATTTTATGCTAATCCAAGATTATCTTCTTCTATATGCAACACTGTATTATCTTGCAGTATATGAAACACTATTATTGGATTTTGATATGCACAATTTCAAGTTCATTTGATAGTAGTCATTCTACACAACTTTGAGTGTATATATATATATATATTCAATGTATAAATGAAATATGGTTTGATTTTGTTTTACAAAACAACAAAGGAGTCTTGAACAACACGCAACCCTGACTTGGCTTGCATTACACGCAATCACGACCTTCCTCGATAGCATGTGTAGTACGCAATATCGGGTTTCACTAAACAAGGATATATTCCTATAATATTATAATGGAATAGCAGTTATAAATAGTATTAACCAAATTTTGAATTTTAAAACATGATTATTCATCTTAAATTTTTTCTATAACATGGTATGAGAAAAAATAAAATTTTCGGGTAAAATAAGTATTTTTTAAAAAAATGCAGTTTTGCCACCTTTTGAAGGCAAAACCATATTAATTCTAGTTTTTGACATGTTTATATGTTCAATATGACAAAATAAAATTATTCTTTGGAATCAGGATATAAAAAAATACTTCTGATAAATGTTTCATATTATTCTGATAACTTTCATATTTTGATGAATAGTAAAAACATGATATATTATAATTAAAAAAAACTTTTTTCATCCCAATAATTTATATGATTATATTAACTTTTTACTTGGTTTTAATGTGTAATTAGAATATATTTTTACCGTTTAATACAATACTGGTCATTGGAATTAATTTCACTTTGAATTTGGACATAAACAAGTGTCGATCATTTGATAGTTATTGTTTCTTAAAATCACGCTTTTTGTTTTGATAACATGAATTACTTTTAAAATTAATTAATTCCACTTCAATGTTTTTAATTTGGTAAAAAGACATCTTTTTTGAATTGGAATATCAAATATATCTTAGGCTGAATTTTTGGTATTTTTCTGAAAAAATCAATTTTTGATGAATAGTGAAAACACTGAGTTTTTGGTTAAAATCGACTTTTTATTTAAATAATAATTTATTCGATTTAAATTTATTTTAGGTCAAAATAGATACATAATACATATTTAAGTTCAATTAAATTAATTAGAGTCATTTTATAATAATTTTAGATTTATAAAAATTGTAATGAACTTTTCACCATCTTTTACCCACCTCCTAAGAGCTTTTACAATTGTTCGTAAAACATAATTCTACCACTTCTGTGAGTTGAATTTCAGAAATCCTTGAGACATGGATAATAAAAATTAGTAAAATGTGGTTAAATAAGATAAAAATAATTTTTGGTGAATAGTAACGTTTTACTTTTATTTACCACGGTTAAAAGTAAATAGGGTAATTCAAGGTTAAAAGAATTCTATAATAATTAAAAATTACATTAACACTTTTCCAAACCTTATTGGATGAGTAATGGACGACCATGGTAATCCTTGGGTAGATTTTGGGACCCCATGGAGCCACATATGAAATACAATGACACATTAGATTAATTAATTTGTTGTAAAGACAAAATTAACATTAACAAAAATCTTTTAGTAAATTAATTTTTATATGGTGTTATATAAGTCATATTTTAGACTATAAATATTAATTATAAATCAAAGCAGATTTCCTACATTTTGGTATTTGTTTCCTAATTTTTAGACATCAAATGAATTAAATTAATTATGACACAATAATGATGCATTATTTACCTCATTAATAAATGATTTAAATAAATAAGAATATAATGATTAAAATATTGTCCAAAACATGTCCAATTATGATTGGATGATTTTATTTAGACCAAGAGTCATCTTATCATCATATTTAATGATTTTTAGACCTTTTGAAACCGAATATAATTTTATAATAAAATAATATTTTCACACATTCCAAAAGAGCCCCTCCTCTCCCTTATAAAAGGAGACCATTTATATACAATTCATCGCACCTCTAAAGACATTTGGCTCATCCAAACTCTATCCAATTAAGCTCCCAGAATACCTCTCCTCCCTCTAGAATCCTTAACTTAGGCAGAAGGCACTTCAAGAAGTCCTTTTGGTTCAATCCAAAGGAAGATACCCAAATTAAAGGTAACAGGTTCTCTAAAGTTGTTTTCTTTTATTCTACTTCTCCAACCCCTAAACACTTTTTAATCCTTTATTTTGTAACAAAACCAATATCCTAAATATACATGGATGTTGGTATGATAATTATTCTAACTAAACTTACACTCACCTCCATCTAATGGATGAAGAACATAATGTTTTTGTGGATGGAAAACTAACGCCTCACGGAACGATGATTGTTCGATTTACTCCGACCACCTCTCATGGTGTAAATTATGGTAGAATTGTATTTATATATGATATATATTATGTTTATAATTTCATTATTATTCTTTAATTTCCAATTATATCATTCCTTTATGGTTTCCATAGTCATTAAATACGATAATCTCATTTGAGGAAGTGTGGACTACCGCCCCCTAAAAGTAATGTGTATCGTTAATGACTTATGTGGGATGTATAAAAGATGTATTTAATGATATTATATATTATATTATACTGGAATTATAATATACCTATGTATCATAATGTTTTAATTCCGTTAAAATAATAAATAGAAATGAAAGTAGCGTTCATGTGTACGTACGGCTTACCGTCTCCATGAACGGTGCATTTCATTTATTACCTCCATATGTTATGTATTATTATAAATACATTTATATGATGGATATATATGATATATAAATCATTAATATCATTTTGGATAAAAAACCTTTGACCATATGAACAACATGTAATTATAAGAAGTCCATTTTTTGACTCGAGTACCAAATATCGACAAAATGAACACTATTAACTTAAATGGTTAAATAATGTTTATAACATGGTAATAAGTGATATAAATGGAATAATAATTTTGAAAAAGGTTCTTAAGCAAGTATAAATTAACTTTGGTTTATTATTAATGAGATTAAAGAATGATCGAGTCAAGTCGGACACGAGGTAAGGGAACTTTTTAACCCAATTTCTGTTCTTTGGGTTGATCTTCTCTTTCTTGTTTATGTCGTTCTTTGATTATGTGAGATTTGAATTTTAGTATATTATCATGTATATAAACGTTCTTTATGTGACCTTATAGTGAATACACATAAGTGATCTATTTTATTTAAAAAAAGATTTTTGTAAGGGATAATTATTCCAATCTCGTTCTTATTTGAGATTGTTTATTCGTATGTATTTACTGAGGTTATGTTTATTATCCATGTCCATGTTTTCTAAAAATGTATTCATAAAATGTTTATTATTATTCCATATATGTTTAAAGTCATTTTTATCCTTTTATTACTTTTAACACAAAGTTTTGAAGGAATCTTTCTTTTGTTTACCAAACGAGGTACATTTTGACTTTTCCGACAAAATTACGAGGAGGATGTTTTTTAACTTATCCGGCATGAATGGATTTTTACGGTTTCATAACGACATATTTTCAAGAAGCTTACTATACAATATTTTATGACTATTTTCAAAAAAACACCTTTTCATTTAAAAATGAATGGCATATTGTGAAAAGAAAATGATTTTCAAGAAGAAAGGATATTTTCCTCAAGAATTCATTTCAAGTGATTTATCAAAAACATTTTCCATCTATGATGACATTATTTAATATGTGTATGATTTTAGTATAATGTCTCTATGATTTTTATGGTTTCACTTTTATTATGATGAAATGATATCCATTTGTTTTATATGGATTATGTTATGATGGAATGATGTTTATGAAACCCAATATATTCTTTGGGTTATGATGAATAATTTATGATTGTTTTGTGGCACACGTAAGAATGATTAAAATATGAGATGGGTGGGACCTATATATCACTCCAATGCATTGGGTAATGATTTATATCTCAGGAGATAGGCATGGCTGAAATGGTAACTAAATACAGTTCAGTAATACAGGGCTAGAATGACATGTAAACCCGGTTCAGTAAGGGACGTTGTCCACTAAGATGGTCTTGGCAGCAATGTCTTGGCTACAATGGAAATCATATCATGTGCTTAATATTTTTCGATAATTAAAAGTTTTATTCCCATCCTATTTTATCATGATTTACGTTCCATTATGATTTATGACTTATGTACTGCCATGTTTTATGTCATTGCCCAAGATATGGATATTTAAACATTATGTTCATGTTTTTATGTTCAAATGTATATGATTTGGTTTATTTTATCCATGATTACCCTTATGGAGAATTTGAGCTCACATTTTATATGTTTTCTTTTCCCTAGGATTTAAAGAAAGGTTTTAGGTAAGAAAACCAAAAGGGAAGATCTTTATGGGAGATGTTGAAGATCTTTCACCATGATTATATGATTATGTTCTGAGTTTCTAAAGACACTAAACTATTACAGTCCTTTGGTGTCTGTTATTGTAATGTATTAAGTATTCCATAAAAGTAATGTAATGTTTTTATACGTCGAGATTTGGGTCTCTACAATATCAAACAATCATAATGTAATTTTTTAAAAAATTCTTTTATGTAAATTTTCACACTATTTGGTATTTGGTTTTTGTGAAAGGCATAAAACCATGATTAATTATAAAAATATACATTTAATCAACCCAAAATTTCCATATTCACAAAGAAAACTCGTGGATTTCACAAAAACATTGAAATTATATTTATTTTAATATTTATAGTATCATTTAATTGATTCTATCATTAATAATATAATTACTGCATCATCATTGTGTCATAAATAAATTTAATTATTTAATGTCAAAAAATTATAAATAAAATACCATGATGTATTAAATCTTATTGTATTTATAATTAATATTTATAGTTTTGTTTATATTATGTATTACCCTATATTAAAAATGGGTTAGTTATTAAACATTGAATTTAACACTTTTAACTCTTCTTTAAATAAAATAGTAATAGATTTCCTAATCCAATCCATGTGGACCTAAAGGATAATATTTTATTACTAAGGTTTTCTTAGTCAAATTAAAATTATCCAATAATATTTGGACATGTATTAGTGTAACTATATTATCATTATTATCATTAATTACCATATTTACTTTTAATCATGGTAAATAATTGTCAAAAGTTACTATTTACCAAAAATTATTTTCATCTTATTGAACCACATTTTAGTTACTAATATTAACTGTGTCTCTCTGATTTTTGATATTCAACTCACAGAAGTGGTAAAATTATGTTTTATGAAAATTTACAACTGCTCCATGAATGTGGGTAAAAACATTAAAAAGTACAACAAAATTATATACATTTAATTTTTTTATAAAATGACTCCAATGAATTACATTGAACATATATAAGAATTATATATATTTTCTGGATTAAAATAAATTTAAATAATATAAATAATTATTTAAATAAAAATTTGGTTTTAAATAATAATGCAGTGTTTTTCACTATTTATCAGAAATTGAATATTTTCAGAAAAACAATAAAAATTTACCTTAATATTATTTTGATATTACAAATTCAAAAATAAAGTACATTTTTCCAAAATAAAAACATATAAGTTTAATTTACTAATTTAAATTTAGATCCTGTTAACACGACGAAAATGCGGGTTTAAAAAAAAGTAAAAACTATCAAAAGATTAATATGTGTTTTTATCAAAATTAAATGTAAAATTACTTAAAATTTCCTAAATTGTTTTATATGATAAAAATATAATCTAATTATACATCCAAAACATTCAAATTCATAATTAAACATAAAAAATTATATAGATTAAAAAGGTTGTTTTCAATTAATATTTAGTATTTTTCATTATTCATCAAAATAAGAATGTTATCAGAAAAGTTCCAAAAATTTATCCAAACTACATTTTTATTTCATCATTATAAAGAAGAATTTAATTTCACTAAATATAATATATAATAGTGTAAAATATTTTTTTAAATGGATTCTCCATTAAATAGGCGGTAAAATTTCATTTTTTTTGAAAAATTATTCTTTTATCTGAAAAATTAAAATATTCCTCATATTATATATATGAAAGAAAATATTATTTTTAAAATTATATAGGATATTGATAAAATTCAAATTTTAGTTAATACTATTCATAACCACTTTTTGAACGGCTATATTGGTGAGCCAGGGTGCGCTCGAACTCGTTGTTTTCTATAGTGCATGTTATTCAATTACATTGAAGAGATAACATACTATGAAATAAAGGGGTGTTACATTCTATCATCCTTCAATAAATTGTGTCCTTGAAATTTGAAACCTTTCTTCAAAAAAATGGTTAAAAATAGAAATATAATTTTTTTGGAAATACCAATTTGGAAATTGGTTTAATAAAATTTAGTTTAAATGAGAGGGAAAGGGAAATTAAAAAGTCACCACCAAATTATGATCTCGATTATTAGAAAATTGGTGGCAATTAAAGACACATAATTGGAAGGAAAACATAAATATTTATAGATAGTGATTGAGGTCATCAATTACAAATAATTGTAAAATTGTGGGACATAAAGCCATCAATCTAAGATGATGTAAAATATCATTGGTTCAACAAAACATAAGGTATTAGGATAACACATTTTTGGTTTTAAGATCCCTCCCCTAAAGTTTAAAAATTAATTTATTCATAGAATAAGAGGAATATATATATATATATACGTGAAATGTAGAGTTTCATTCTTCAACTAATTCATACAAAAAACACATCTTTCACACCAAATGATAATAGAAATAAAAAATATTTCATTTATCCTAATTTTATAGGGTTCCAAAAAAATTAATTTATAATTAATCTGTCAGACCATTTAAAATCTACATTTTAAAAACCAGGACATCATGTAGGCTAGTGGAATGTGATGCACCATTATCACCCTTCGGTTGAGGGTTCAAGTCTCACTGTCTTTCCGGACGAGATGGGTTGTTTCCCGACCTCCGGGTTGTCCTTTTTATGAAAATCCAAAAAAAATCTCATTAAATGATTTAACTTTTACAATAGTATCCAATGTCAAACATAATAAATTCCAACCTTTATAATTATCCAAAAAACTTCTTTCCAAATTCACCGTCCAAATTTTATAAGGAAGGTAAACACAACGAATATCTTTTTACCACGTAATAACATGTAAAAACCTTCATCATGTGTTACTTCAAAACATTTTAACACCATGAGTTACCAAAAAAACCATATTGATTACATTAATGCCCTGTTAATCTTTTTATAATAATGGATATAATATTTCTATCCAAAAAAATTTAAACTCCAACAATGATGAAATATACGAATCAATAACCAGTTTCAAGGTAGTTTATAATATCAAATATAATTTATCAAAATCATACATCTCTTATTCCAAAATCACTACCTCGGTATCAGGACAATATTATGGTTTATCTTTCACTCAAACATATATTTTCCAAAATATTTAACCTGATATTGAGTTATTTTTCTTGGTTCCACATAATCTCAAGTCCTTAATCAAATAGTACTGCAGTACAATCCTTATATACTCTATAATTTTTATAACATGTACGTCATCAATACAATACTCAAATGACACAATACATTAATAACAACATAATAACTCTAATCATTACTCTTCTTCTTCTATAGTATCATAACATGATTATTATCTAATAGCATCATTTGGGGTACACACTGATGATTAGGACATTGATTCACATAGTGTCTCAACTCCTTGCAGATGAAGAATTGTACATTTGAAATATTTTTCGTACCCTTGCAATAACGTACAAGGTGTCATTTTTCTCCTCACTTGTAACAATCTCCCATTCCTTTGAAGAATTTACAAATTTGATTGTTTCCACAGTTATCACACAGGAGAAAATCCTTCTCTCCCCTCTTCCCTTTATCCATCATTCTCTCTTCCATCCATGTCTTATATTTCTTCCCATCAAATTCATAGGAATCAGCGAATTCTGTACTTATCTTATTAATACATGATACTATTTCTTCATATGATGAGAATACGAGGAAGACTATTTACCATCTAAATGATGGCTTAATACAATAAAAAATATGATCCTTCTTAATCTTTCGATCATGCACACTACTAGAATTCTCCTTCCTTGAACTAGAAGAAATTTCAAAACAATGGCATACACTAGGTCAATTAATGAATCAGAATGCATAATTCCTAACATGTAAAATACCTAATGTAAATTAAAAAGATTATGTTTATATTCTATAATCGTAAAATGTTTTATTTGAGAAAGTATTTACTCTTAAATCCTTCATAATGTCTTGTAATGAAAATGTGAATTATCCTAAGCATATCCCCCAGGAGTGTCGTATCCAAGAGTGCAGCAAAGCCCGTTGTTGTGTACCAGGATACCTCGAGTCAAGCTCAAAACTACTTGTGGGATTTTTCACTCCGAGTTACATCTGTGCCAGAGCCACCTCTACCTGCTCGTATCCGAACAGGGAAGTATTTCATGGAAAATACACAAAATATCTACATAACCAAAACTATAGGATGTTATTCTATACTAATACTCAAATTCTATTTTAGGATAATGTTCTCTAATCATAGTTTATGTAAATATATTTCCAAGGTTGTTTCTAAACATCCCTTGATAACAACTGTAACGCCATAACCCCAGTTACCCATAGTTGGTGCATTATTACATAATGTTGGCATGGTTACAAGGAATCATGTCCCGAAATACCTATCAGTTTAGCAGTCTTGGAAATAGATTACAAAAATCAGCTTCACATTACAATTTCAAACATAAAATACACGATAGATTGTTTTTTGAGAATTCCATTATTCCCTTTTAACTTCATCATGCATATCAATCATAATAAACTTCTTAGAAATCCTAGGAAAATAAAACATTTGAAAGGGGTAAGCTCTGATGCTCAGTAAGGGTAAAAAATTTAGCGGAAGATAACAAAAACAATAGGCATGTTGAATAAATTAAAACACATTCCTTTACAAACAACAAACATGATCACTTTATGGAAGAAATATGAGCTAAGTAAATAATTCCATAATAAAATATAGCCATGGGTATTTTACTTGTTGAATAACCACATTAACCATCAATATTATTTTTATAATGAGGGAATGTATAATGCGATACATTCTGAATCATTATGTCAAGGCCTCGGCCAATATGTCTAAAAATGATTAAGGCCTCGACCAAAACTATATATCAAATTGGGAAATACATAGTCCAATTCTACATCTAATTGTCTAATGAGACCCAACGATACATCAAGGAGCTATAGTGGGCTCCATCAATCACATACTATGTCTATATCATTCCTCATATGAAAAGTTTAAAATATAATATAAACATTCGTATTATAACTATCATACGAAATGTCTATAATTTAACCGTAAACAATGATTTGTAAAAAAAATAACACCTCCATATTCAAAAATATCAAAAAACATTCAATAAAGTATGGATGAATTGTATCATAATAAATCAACTTAAAACATGTTTACAATCAATCAAAGGATGTTGGCATAATTGAATATGATTTATAAAACTCTTTCATAGAGATACACATTTTCCAGGAAATCATTTAAAAGTCATGTAATTTTTAAAGGAAGTAATATAAAATATTGTTTTTAATCAAATTGGCACATACCACTTTAAAATGTTTAAAATGAATTAACATTTTAAATCATTCATGTCAATATAAATATATCATTAATATAATTTTGAAAACATGGACATTAATGGGAGATGTTTAGAAGAATAAATGTCTAAAACGTTTAAAATGATTTTTTAGTGAAAAAGTACCTTAAAAATAATCCATTTGAAAAAACTTTTATGAAACACTGACATGTATAATAAATATGTCCTAGTAGATACACATGTAAAAACATCCTCAGTTAATAAAGAGATTGTAAAATTATCCATTACTTTGCACTTTCCTTTGGTCGAGGGTACATTTAACCTCCTGTATAATTACCATAGTATGTTATTAAATTATAATAAAACCATATTCATATTTATTATATTATACATGATTCATTTATGACATTATAAAAACAATTTAATAATTATTTTCATGTTAAATTAACATTTTCTGTAAAAATCGTTTTCTTTATCATACGTGTTTTAACTTGTTATTATTGATCGTATCATTTAGATCATGATTTAAAAAATTTCAGAATATTGAACATGATTTATATATCAAATATATTTACAATATAAATATTTATGATAGACATATATATGAAATTTAAGGCACAATTTATGGAGACGGTAGGCCATACGTATGCATAAACTATGTTTCTGTTTTATTATCGTATTAAATGGAAGTAAGTGAATAAGATATATGTTAGTACATACATACATAAATATATCTACAGTATAATTATTATGTCATATATTACATAATTATTTAAAATATATATTTTTATAATCATCGTTGAATGTTGAACGTGGGAATGAATCTCATCGCATCGTGGATAAGGTAATCCATACGTACGCACACACGGAAATATCATTATATTGATGGTGAAATAGTATGTAAATGGACGGTATATATTATATACAGAATCAATAACATGTTATATTTATTATTTACATGATTTATACTCATTATTATACACTTTCAAATAATGAATTGGTTAAATGAATAATTACACCACGACGTGGAGACGGTAAGTTGTACATACGCATGTATGGTGACTTTGTCATTAATAGGAAGGATAGAATAATGATAATTATTGTACCATATTTATTATAACATCAAAGTATTTAATAGGTAATTGAGTTATTATTTTGGTTTGGAAACAACAAATAAAGTGGGTGTTGAAGAAGAAAAGAACATTAAAGGGGGTGGTGAAATTATTAACTCTTCTTCGGGTTTTTTCTTTTGAGTTGATCAAAAGGGATCCTTAGGTTGAATTTCTGATAAAATTAACGACTTTAAGATGATTTCATGAAAGTTTAAAGGATATTTAGGTAGGTTTTGGCTAAGACAAATGGATTTGGAGGTGTGATTTTTAGATAAGGGGAAGTGCCCTTTTACTAGAGAGATGACAGTCACTTTTGAAAAAAAGTGAAATATTATTTTATAATAAAATCATTTTCGTTTTCTAATGGCTCCAAAATGATTTATTTCGAGGATAATGTAGTTATGAGTCCACATAATTTCAACCAATATGTTTTAGACAAGTTTAGGATACCATTATAACCTTATCTATTATATTTTACTATTAGTTAAACAGTTTAACGTTTTCTGTGTCTTATTGTATTCTTAAAATATATGGTTAATCAACTAACTCTAAACATCCAGGAGAAACTCAAGTGGTTCATTAATGACATATATAATATTATTTATTCCCTTTGCCTAATCCTTATATTTTTAGCAATATTATATCAACCAATAATTTAGTATTTTATTTAAAAATTATTTTATGTAAATTTTGATGCTATTTGATATTTGGTTTTTGTGAAAGTCATCAAAACAGAATTACATCGAACAAGATATATTGAATCAACCCTATCATGTAATATTCACCAATAAAATTTGTGTATGTCATAAAAACATTGATATTATATTTATTTTAATAATTATAATACCATTTATTTTATTCTTTAATAAATAAGGTAATTACTACATCATTATTGTGTATGAATCTTCAGTAATAGCCTTCAAACCCATAAAAGTTATAACCGTATTTATAGTTCCTGGTTGTCTCCCAAGCTAGAATTTCCATTACAATTTCCATTTACATTGGCTTTCCCTATGTTAAGATAACATTTAATAGAAATTGGAATCCCTGAATGTAGGCATAACACTTTGAAATATCCTATAAATATGGTTAACTCGGTGTACGTCCATAACCATCTTCAAGTGTCTCACATGATCCTCGTTAGATGCATAGTACATAAGGATATCATCAATAAATACAACCGATAAACCAATCTAAGAAGGGATGAATGTTCCAATTCATGAGTCACATCAACACTAATGGGGAGTTATCCATAACAATGGGCATCACCATGTATTCATGATGATCATATCGATAATTGAATGTTGTCTTTGGAATTTATTTTTTCTTCTACTCACAAATAGTGATATCTTAGCATATAGTCAACCATTGAAAACCATTTTCCATATATCAACTGAAAAAATTCATCATTCATACGTGGCAGTATATAATATTTCTTACCAGTAACATGGTTCATTCTTCGGTAGTCCACACATAACGTCAAGCTCCTGTCCGACTTATTTTTTGAATAGAAGAGGGGCTTCCCAATGTGAAACAATGGGTTTAACAAATTCATTCCTCTAAAAATCATACAACTTATCCATTAGATCAAAATGATCTATGGGAGACATCTAATATACATGTGCATATATCAGTGTCATCATGGAGTGTATATCAATGCATAACTCAGTCTCTCGGTGGGGAGGTAATCCCAATACATTCTCAGGGAAGTCTTCCGCGTACTCTAACACTAGTACAGAAAAATGGAAACACATAACATCTATTTCAACAAGGGTTATTTTATGTTTAAAAATATTTAAATTAATGTTGAAAAGACAGCTATTGTACCTCAAATCATTCCCAGAGCCTCTGTGTCATATGCTTCAACCACATATAGCTTTCTCATATCCTTCCTTCCAGCACCCTGACCCTGGCTTGGACTACATGTGGGTGGTGGAAGTATCAATTAATTGTATCTAACACCTCTTAGGGATCTCCCAGATCCTCTTCCATGACTTCTTCTCTTTATAAATTTATACTCCTACTACTACCTCCTCCTTTAAGGCCTATCTATGGTCATTATTCCATCCATATGGTGGGTTAAAAAAATTCCCAATAAAGGTGTCCCCTACCATCACATAAGTACCACCGCCTATCTTCGAAATGACTAGACCCAACTATTGAGCCCTTAAATATAAAACCATTATCTTGTGACCTCCTCCTAAAACGTGTCACTGGACTATGTCCATGGAACTGACATCACCTCACAATTTCCATGGTCAATGCACCAACACTACCACTACTAGAAACCACAAAATATATCCATTCATCCAAGAATCTCTCAACCACGAAATATAACAATATTACTATAGAATAAGTTAGAATAAATGAATGTATATCACTAGATCATATGACACTATGTATCCCAAGATTGATGGTATGATCCCTATAGAACTAATCATGATCCATATCCATTGAGTGTATGGATAGTTTAGTAAACCTTGATGAATACTCACCTATTGTCATGGTTCCCTACTAGAGCTATTGAATCTCTAGGATACGTACAAACATCAGTGTAGCCAGAGATAAATCCACATTGAAAATGAACTCAAGCTGTGACTATATAATATTTTCCTCATCATATGAATGGTTCACCAAAACCCACCATCATAAAACTGTGAAATGAATAATTCTCCCCACATGGACCACCATCATATCTTATTTTGTCCAGAACTAGTGGAAAACTAATGCCACCACTTAATAATATCCTCAGTAATATTTGGGTCAAGATCACATCAGAACATGAAGGGTATCTACCACTAAAACCTGTGTTTTGTGATAATCATGATCACCTAGTTTTCTAGAATTTTGGGTACTACATACTGTTTCATAGGTGGTGGTATAACTTATGCACCACCTGAAGGTAACATATTTGGAACTCATCCCTATATAGATACCTCATGGATGAGGGTATCACCGTTATTATCTTGACACATAATACTAGCTATCATATATAATTTATGCATCATGATAGTAAACAAGATTTACGACAATCTATGAGTATATCTAAAAAGATGAATTAAGAAGGACATGGAAACCACAACCGAATCCTATATGATTCATATAGCATTATTAATCTTATAACTGATTTTTTCTTGTAACAATTAAAAAATTAGTTTATCAGAGTCCTATTTTATGGATATATCCACCGCCACCCAAAACAATAGTGTCCCTATCTTGAAAGATGTGATCAATACACTTAACAATGTTGACCCAAACCAATCTCCTAAATTTCAATCCTATGGTCGAACCAAATACTCTGATAACACTAAGTCATAGCCCATCTAATGGGGGACCACTCCACGAGTCCCAAAGATCATATCTAATAGTCTATGTTCTAGATACTAGAACAGATTAGTTGTATAACTAAAATAGGAGGCCTTAGCTTGTGTACCTATACACATGCACACATCATCAATAATATAAAATTTCGAAAAGTAAAAACAAATGGAGAACTATTCCAACATGAATCAAAGTCCCACATCCATAGTACAATAGAATGTAATGGAAATTAAATCAGGAAAAGGAATATCCCATAGGATGTGTCTAAAAATAATCCGAACCTAAAATTATGGACAAAGAAATGTTTTCACGATACCACAGTAACACACATCGAATTTTCTATTCACACTAATCATCATATAGTACTATTCTATCAAGGAATCTATCAAAGGTATGATTTTATTCTTATTACAATAAACATACAAGAAAATATTATATGGGGGTGATTATAACAATAATCATTAGAAAACCCTGAAACCAAAAATCATAAAACAATGTGAATATAATCATCTCTATATAGGTATATGTTTACAGCACTTATAACAACAATATATTGTTGTACTAAAAAATTACACATAATCTAGAGGTAGTTAACTACAATAATATTCCATCGTAGGATTCCATGTTGATGGTTACACATAGAAATCATACAGAAGAACACACGTCAAAATTATTATAACTGATTGCATCCATATTAGAGGTAACATGTCTCACTATAAGAAGCACATTCTGATGGTCTGACGAGATACAATACATAGATGAGGATCACACACAATACCATAGTAGGATACAAGGAAATAAATTTGGATTAGCTCGCTAATCGGATGATTGAATCATGAATAATTCTCATGATGATAAATCAAAGAAAATTATCTAATGGAACAAATATTAATAAGGAATCTCACTCCAAGCCTCATATAAGTATTCCAACAACTCTATCCAAGAATTACTAATGAATATATATCTATCTTATGATTATGAAAAAATTCCATACTAACCATCATGGAATGGATATTGGAAATATTCGTTAACTAATATTGTCAAAGAAACAATGGAAAAGGAATCTAATCCATGTTTAATAAAGTCAACCATTTCATGAATGGGTCACACTCTATAATATATCTCGATTCTTGGATTCATGTCCATATTTCATTTTTTGTAATCTATTATTTTTTTGAGGGGATGTTTAATAAATGAATGGTCAGGCCCAGAGGTGTCCTGAGGGTTTAATACATAAAATAAATAGGGGATTGGTCATCATGTGCATGTTTCATGGTTGGTTCATGGTAAGAGGAAACTGTGCTAGCAAGAAGGATGAGTGCACAATTAAGGAAATCGTGTAAAGGGGATTCCATACAGGGTGATCAAAGACAGAGGTATTCACCATATTTGGTTCATTTGTTTCCTATCTATGAAAAATATTTTTGTAAGAGTGAAACATACCAACTCTCAAACAGAGGCTGGAAAATGGTTTGCACAGGGTTTGGGAAACTATTTATCCAATCCGTGTGCCTCATTAAAAGTTGGGGTCCACTATTATTGCCAAGGTATTTTAAGTGTTATAATCAATTTCTTCCTCAATTTCCGCAATTTAAACCCTAGTTACAAGACTATGCTCCAAAATATTCCCAAGGGTGGACATCCTTTGATTATTTGTCATTTATAGTTTCCTTGGTTGTGGATCAAGGATTTGGGAATGTCAATCTCTCTCCTTGCTTCACTTTCTTGGATTACCGATTTTAGTCTCATAAATCTACTTATGTATCCCTAAAACCATCCTTTTCCAGTGGTTCTTATATTGGGGATTCAATGGGTTCTTGAATATATACATATGACATTGTTTAAAGGATGATTTATCTATGGATTTGAAGTAGGTAATCTAAAAGTTATATATCGTGGTCATGAAGTTGACTTGTACATGTATGGTTATGTTAATTGTTCCATATTTCTGTGTATCTTATCATTTTAAATGTGTTTGTTAAAATGTTTAGATATGTCATGAATTTAAATTATTATGGTCCCCATGGGATGTGTTGAAGCTAATTTGATGAATTTTGGGCCACCCATGAGGTGAACCAACTGTCATTAAATTGTAAAATTGTAATGTTAACCTTATATTCGACTCATGATAAAGTACAGATCATGATAAAAAGGATAAAATGATATATTGTGATAAATATCTTTTATTGATAGTTGTGTTAACATTTTGAAAGTGGAACAACAGATAGTTTGACTTGTTATAACATGGGAATAATGAGATGATGGGATTTTGATAGATAATTTTTTAATTGGACTTGAATTTCATATATGGGATAATTCATCTGAAATTGTGATCATGTTAATTCTGTTAATGTTTATGAATTATTGAATATTTTTAGTGGGTAAGGAATGATAAAAGAGAAATGGACTAAATGGGAAATATAATGTAAATGGTAAATGTGATAATGTGATAATTTTTTATGTTAATTTATATATTGAAATGTTATAGAATGGGAATGTTATTTGTATTGATTAGTGTATGGATATGATATAATATTTGCGATAAATTGATAAGTATGCATGTACACATGTCCATGTGGTTTTAGGGGTATTGACATGAGGTTCTACACCCATAGGTCAGGTTGGACTATGACTGTAAACCCCACCCCTAGAATACATGTGTTAAGGAGTTGGACAAAGTCCTTATTCCAAAAACGGTTTCATTGGATGAAACTACCTAGTTCGAGTTTCCATGGAAGGTGTCCTGAAACTATTTTGAAGTGATATCCTATGTAAGATAAAGAACCTTACATATTCCCCATATGTATTTTAATTGATAAATATGCCCAACTAATTGAGTAATAGATGATAATTGTTAAAATGAATATTGTTAAGTAATGGAAATCGAGTTATCTTTGGTTACATTGTCATTTATTTATTACATGCACTAAATATTTATTTATACTTTATATATTTTAGAAAACATTGGTGGTGTTCTACTGAGTTGTTCTCACATCCATCTGGGGCCATAATTAGTTACCTATGATTATTACATGTTTATAGGTCAGGACAAGGGAATAAGACATATCCTAAGGAGTTGAGTTGGGATTAGGATGTGCATGGATGAGGATCCAAACATGGAAATAGTACCCATTTTTAGGATTGGATTGTTTTCATTATTTTGTTATTTTCTCACTCTTTTAACTATTAGAATTACTTGTCATATTTTTTATTTATTTGTGATGTTGTAACCTATTGGTAGTTGTTTGGTTATACACGTTATTGATTTTTATTCATTATTTACTTTATTTATTATATTATCTCATCTAGATTACTATGGTGAAGAAGGTATAGTATAACCATGTGACTTTTAAGACCCTCTTTCCAAGTTGAATTTCCCTGGCGTATGAGGAGGTGGACTTTGGGTCATGTTGCAACGCAACTCGAGGAACACGATTAATGGCTTCTGGGTCAGGGATGTCTCAAAGTGGTATCTAAGTATGGATTTCCTTTCCATACAATTTGGGAATATTAGAAAGGATTCCATGAAGTGTTAGGACTTTTAAATATGTTTTTTAATTAATGTAGCTACCCCGTGTAGGGGGAAACACCATGTTCCCAGGGTGGGAATTGGTGTTCATAATTTTTATTGTAATAGTGGGTAATATTTCACCATTCGGTGATGCACTTGTAGTGAGATGTGGTTGTTTTATGTTTTTATTCTCATTTAAATAAATAAAAGTGGTTATGAATTCATGAATTATTATAGGAACATAGGTATATATGTGGAATGGATCGAGATATGCACACATAATATGGGTGTCTGTGACATGAATTTTAAGAAGAATTCCTGAAATGTTGAGCAAAATTGTGTCTAACAATGATGATGAAATTGGGTAAATGGAATGAATGTTAAATATTTGCGATTAATTAGTTTTTAAATGATTGAAATTTTTTGTTTTGGTATGTTTTGAAATGGGGAAATGTTCTAAATATGGAATAATAAAGATTGAAATGTGGAAATGGTTTTAAAAAGTGGCATAATTGAAGTATTGTGACTATATAAGTTGGTTTAACCCATGTTTTCCATGATCCCTGATAAGTATGGATTATGTTAGAATTTTAGATATTATGTTGTCCATCGAGATAGTGTATGATAAATGATTTTTCTATGGATAGTAGATACCCATATTTATGTAAACAAAGGAAGTGTTATATCACGTGTCTATGACATGTGTTTTGATAAATAGGGAAAATGAAACTATAAAGTTATATGTTGGATGGGATTCAAGAAGATATATAAGGGAATGATCATTTATTAGTTGAGAAATGAGACCCATTGGATCAGGTTAATCGAGGGGTGGAATGGTTCTATGAGAACTTCACACATTTCTATGTAGATGATGGAATGAGTCCTTGGGTAGGTTGCACTGAGCATTTATTAGATGAATATAGATAGTCAATGGTAACACCTTCAAATATTTGATAATTATGGTGGGATTGAGGTGGATTAGTTTTGGATAGAGTCTTTGTATAATACTTTGGAAAATTCTAAGACTCATACTAAGAAGATGGCCATGTTGGAAACTTATAAATTATGAGTTATGGTAAAGAATTGGTGTGATATCTTAGTTCAGACTATTCATGTTACAGGTATGTCCTAGGAGGAAAATAGGAAAATTTCATAGATAATTTATTTCAAGTGATTATAATGAAAGAGAAGGATTCAATGTTTATAAGGATACCATATGGGACTATGTCCATGATAAATTATGCTAGTCCCTTTATAGACAGGTGATTATTTATTCTAGCATTGGGGGGGGGGGATTAGGTAGCTATGGAGAGAGGCAAATAGGATGGACTTAGAAAAGAGATCATGACCATTGTAAACATGTCCCATATAAAAGGTTTTTATGAAGTGTTGGATTAATCCCTTATTTTAAAAGCTAATATCAAAGGGTTTTCTATTGGTGGGAAAGGAATTTTAATGGGTTAGATCAGTGGTGCAGCTTCTGATGGCAGGAAGAATAATTTTTAGAGTTTTCATTAGGAACATAGACCACAACCCATGCTAGAGGTGTAAGTTAGCATCATATATTTCAGTATACACCTGGAGGTGGTGATACTGGACCATCAACTGTTTGAGGTACGATACATATATATTCCATGATTTCAAGTGCATTATTTGGAACAGGTTCAACACATTATTTTATATGTTCTCATTTTTTTTGTTCTGTTGGGGTTAGTAGGGGAGCTTTTGTGTGGAGTTATGTCTGTAGCTACATTTTTAGAGGTGGATGAAGATTGTTTTTTGAAATATAGTGGTTTTCTCTTGAGGTTTGTGGGTACGGTTTTCCATGGGATTTTTTCATTCTTGAGATGTTTTTTATTTGATTGGGGAATATATTTGTTGGTGATTTATCATTCTCATATTGATTGTTACCATCAGACGGTAATGTTCACGTCACATGAGGGGAATGTTTATGCCCTCCATAGAGAATGATATATACAAGTAGGAAGTACATGACTATTTTTTTAGTAGTTAGGATGGCTCAAAGATTTATTCACTTTCCTTATTTTTGGTGACGGGGTAGTGGTACAACTTCTCTTCCCTCCCATGTTGGATCATTTTCAGTTGTTTTTCCTAAGGAATTATTAAAACCCCAACATAGAAGAGATGTTGAATTCAGGAAAGTATTTTTGTAAGGGGGATAACAAATTTTCATTCCTCCATATATAATAAAACCAAAAAACTCTATGATTATAAGACTCAGTTGTTGAAGTTGGATAAGGATGGTTATATTCATCATAGAACGTCACCATGGGGATCTCCAGTGATGTTTTGAATGAAGGGTGACGAATCGGAATAGTTATGTGATGATTATAGGAATATAAATAAAACAATAGTTATGAACTAATATTCTATTCCATAAATAAAAATATATTTTTCAAATGATTATAGTTGATTCAATGATCTCCGAGATTGATTTTATATTGGGATATCATCAGCTAATGATGAGACCTTCTGATGTTCCACATAATACCTTTACTAGTAGATATGGTTTGTATGAGAGTGTTCTGATGGTGTTCAGGTTGAGTAATTCACAATAAGTACTATGGACATAATGAATCAAATTATTCATCCATACCAATATTACTTAGAATTTGACTTCATTTATGTCATCATGGTTTACTCAACAACTCATGATGATCATGCCAAATATCTTTTCATTATCTCTAGTACAATAAGAGAAAATTGGATATACGCCGTGATTTCTATTTTTCATTTATGATTGATATGTTACATTTCATGGGACACTTATTCTAATAGAATGGTGTGATAGAAGATATCGATTATGTGAAGGCATTTGTATCTTTGGAGTAGCCCAAGAATGTTTCGGATGCCTCAGGTTTTCTATGATTTGGGGTTTATTATGGAAGGTTTTTAATTATTTTCCCACATTCTAGTGCCACTTTTGTGTTTGACTAGTAGGGGAAACAAGTTTTAATGGTTTGGGTAATGTGATAATTAATCTAAGAGTTGAATATGTGGTTGACTAGCACACTGATTATTATCTTACCAGAGCTAGGTAAAGAGTATAACTTATTTTGATGTGTCATGTGTTGTTATTGGGGTAGTGTTCATGAAAATGATCGAGTTATGGCATATGGGTCACGAATTTTTAAGTATCATGAAATCAATTACCCTTCTCATTACATCGTGTGTTTTACTTTGGATTATGCATTAATGTGTTGGAATAACTACTTCTGGGGAGAACTGTTTTCCATGTATAACGATCATAAAATCCATAAGTATATTCTCTCTTAGCATGACATAAATATTCTGTTTTGAAATAGGTTTTAATACCTAAATTATTTTGACTTTGAGTTATATTACATGAATAGAAAGGGAAATTGTATTATATATGATTCGTGTTAGAGGACTCAAAATCATGCTTGTTTAAGAATATATCTCCAAGTGGAATATGATGAAGTTATTTTCTATGATGCATCTAGAGGTGCTAGATAAGAATAGTTAGATGACCCATGCATCCTTGGTAGATGATTCCATGCTTTTTTGATGTATAATGGAATGAAAACATGGGGATTTAGTGTATATTACCATAATGAAAAAACATAAGGGAATATAGTCACCTTCTAGTTAGTTTGTTAGTGATGATGTGATTTTTTATGTTCATGGTCATGTTTTTGTACATAATTTTTTGTTAGTAGATTTGATATTTGAGTTTCATGATTCAAAATGTGTGGTTAATCTTAGGTTTCCTATAATGTATCATGATCTCTATAGGATGTATTGGTGGCTTGGGATGAAGAAAATGGTTTCAGGTTTAATGGTGAAATGTCTTACCTACCAGAAGGTCAATTCTAAGCATCAGTGATGGGATTTTTTGTTACATATAGAACACATTTCATCATGTATGTGGCATGATAGGACGATTGATTTCATGGTTGGTATTCTGAGGATTCCTCATAAAAATGATGTGATCTAGGTGGTTGTGGATCGAATAACTAAGTTCGTTCATTTCGTACTGATTTGAGATACCTTCATTGAGGATCTATTGAGTGTGTTTTTAATTTTGTAGATGTTATAGTTTCATGGGATACCACATAATAAAGGTTTAGATCGTGATCTATGTTTTACATCACCCTATTGGAAGGTATTATAGAAGTAATAGTGTACCCATGTCTTTTTTATTATTGATTTTCACCCGCAGATGGATGGGAAATCAGAGAGTACAATTTAGGTTCTAGAGGACATTTAGAGATATTGTTTACAATATATTTGAGGTGTTGTGGGGAAATAATCTAGTGATATTTGAGTTTTTTAAAAATAATAGTTTCCAACATACGATTTTGATGGGATCGTTTGATGAACTCTTCGGTAGACCATATAGATCCTTGTCGTGTTGGATAGAAGTTGGGGAATTATAGTTCTTGGGACTGAGTCTCATGAAATATATGTGAGAGAATATTTAATTTATTTAGAACTTCATGGAAATGGAAAATAGTTCTAAGTGGTTTTTATAGATCAACATCGTACAACTCTTATTTTTGTGGTGGGTAATTGAGTGTTTCATAAGGGGTATCCAAGGTAGTGTTATCATCAAATTCAAAATCAGGGTAATTTATTGACAAATTATGTGGGGCCATTTGATATTGTGGAGAGAATCAGAGTAGCTGCCTATGGGCTGGCTCTTCTTTAATGTTTTAGTGGTATGAGTGATATTTTTCATGTTGCACAACTTCAATAGTATCACCCTATTGCATCTCATGTGATTGATGTTGAATATTTTTAGTTTTAGGCTGATTACTTACTTTAGGGGAATATACTATTTATTGTGTATCATAGTGATATGGTATTATAGGGAAAGACCTTGCCTTTGGATCGATTTTTGTGGTAGCATAGTAATGTTCAAGAGGAATCATAGTAGAAAATATCGATATGCTTCCCAGTTGAAAAATCAATTCACTTTTGAATCTTAGTGATGCCTAGAAGTGTTTATTGAGAGATATATTTTATAATGTGGGGGTGGGGGTTTGTAAGATACTAGATTTAATAATGGTGTATACTATAGATACATGAGGTTGACATACTTGGATATTACATTTATTTTGTGGAATAATTAATACATGACACAAAAAATGACCAAAAACCATATTATATTAGTGACTTCAGAGAGTTTAAAAAATTCTTCTAATCTTGGTGAAATATCATCAACATATCTTATAAAGATATTCCCCTTTTTTCCAACCTAAAACCTTTATTTATATCCTAGCGAAATGAAAAAATATAAAGGCTGAGATCAAAAGCTTAGTAAGGGTATACATTTTTTTAAAAAGTTTGTGCCATTGTCAGAAGACCAAAGCACTAATTATTGATTATTTAAATGGCGGGAATACAAGAGACGAAAAGAGGAGAGTTTTCTACAATCTCTTTGATAAAGATTAAACAGATCATGAAGAAAGGTATACAACCATGATAGAACCTGGTTGACACCTTTATTGGCAAGAGAATCTGCAACCACATTGGGTTCCTGGAAAACATGTGTAGCAATGATGTTGATCCCCAAGAGAAAATCCAGACACTTCATCCATCGAGTGGTGAGAGGCAAGACAAGATGAGTCAGTCCATTCCATAAATCTTGAACAATGGTGGTCGAGTCTCTTTCTATACAGATATTCATCCAACCATTTTGAAGGAAAAAAGCGACAGTATTGATGACACCCATCATCTCTGATTCTAGTGACAAAGCATTGACATAGGAGGTCTCCATGTCTGACACCTTTGGTGCAATTAAAATAACCTTTAGGAGAGCCATTTTTCATAATGGAGATGGAATCAAGCTTAAATAAGGTTTTAATTATTTTTATAAATATATCATTAAAACCAAAACCATGAAGAACATTGAATATAAAACCCCAATGAATCATATCGAAAGCATTTTAATGTTAAGAAATTTAGAAATATTCCCTCCTCTGGAAACATTATTAAGAATGGTGGTGCATTCAGAGGCAAGGAAAATGCAATCCTATATAGATCTTCCTTTAATAATACCAAGTTGATTCCAAGACACAATTATTTTGCATATGGGAGAAATTATATTTTCTAAAAATTTAGTAATTATCTTGTAGATAGCGTTAATGAGGGCAATAGTCCATAATTGGTGAATCTTAGAGGCATTATCAACCTTAGGAATAAGAGTGAGGAAATGATCATTATGGCCATGAGGGAGTACAACATTGGAGAAAAAGGATCTAAAATCATACAAACATCCATGTGAATGACATCCCAGTGTTTCTGAAAAGAACCATTATGAAACCCATAATGTTCTTGGAGCACTATCGGGCTTTAAACTAAATATAGTGTCTTTTATTTCATGATCAAGTTGTGTTCTAAGAAGATATGAATTTTATTTCTCCTCAATCAAGGAGGGGATAATATCATCTCTGAGGTCATAATTGACATCAGGACCATGGAAGATGTTCTGGAAATAGGAAACCACATGATTAGTCAGGGCATCATCTGAATCAATGTCAATTTCATTATGCGTAAGAGTGGTGAGAGGTTGACTAAATTTATTTATACATTGAATAGAATTGTAAAATATGGATTTTCTTTATCCATCAGATAACTATTTTTTTTAAATTTTTTTGCACATGTTATCTTTGAGAGTGAGAAGAGAGTTTAGTTTCGTTGATATCTAAATATCCAGTTGAGGGTCACGAGAAAAATCAGAGGTGGTATTATTGATTTGAGTTTAAGAATTTTTATTTTCCCGAATAGTGATATCTATGTAAATTTTTATATTTTTTGTTCTACAACAGCCTTTAAGAGCCTATTTTAGATGTTTGAGTTTAGTAAATCAGGAAAAGGAATCATCTTGATGGTTCATAGATTTCCAAAAATCATTGATAAAAGCAATGCAATCAGGGTCATCAGACCAAACATTAATAATCCTAAAGGGGAGGATGGTTTTCAAAAACATAACAACCATATTGACAATAATATGGAGATGATCTAAATTTAAACTAGGAATATTAATTCTAGAAATAGTATCCCCTTTTTCAAGAGTAGATGAATTCACAAAATCTCTATCAATTTTTCTCGTTACTACTTTGAAGGTAAAAACAATAACGTAAAGATTAAACATCAAAATAATAAGCAATGTCATAAATATTGGAAGTATGTAAGGCATAGATCATAAAGGAACATTAACCCTGATATAATATAATTGACATAAATTCTGTAATTGTGGAAAACTAATAAGTACATATTATGATTTCTATATTATCTACGTAAATGCTTCCAAGATCATCATAGTGGTCAATGTCTTTTACTAAACCTGATTTACAAGACATTCCAACAATGTATTACTAAACAAGATTTACCTGTCATTCCAGATATGTATATCTCATGGGATTTAAATCATTACCCAATCCATTGGAAGGTGATATTGGTCCCACCAATCTTAGAATGAAATGTATCATACATGTGCCACGAAACATAAATCATTCCTTATAACATAACCCAATAAATAAAATAGGTTTCTTAAATGTCATTACATAAAATATTAATATATATAAAAGATAATTCCATCATTAACAAAATAAAATTATATTAATAATTAAGAAGAAACTTTACCCTATTTAAAAGCACCATCATAAATAGAATATGATTTTGATAAAACACTTGAACATAATTCTTGAATAAAATATCCTTTCATCTTAAAAAATGATTTCTTCTCTCAAAATGAGACACAATTTTAAAACAAAAGAATATATTAGAAAATAAAAATAAAATATTTTTGAGGTCGATTCACATAATATAAGGCATCATAAAGTAGTAAAAACATGTTCATGCCGTATAATATAATAAACATTCTACTCATACTTTTACTAGAAATTTCAAAAAGTGCATCACATAGTAAATAAATGAAATATTCCTTCCATACCACGTAGTCAAATGCCGAAAGGAGAAAAAATTATTTTAAACATACATGGAAGAATATTAAAATTATTATGAAAACATTTTTGCAAAACATAGACATGGATGATAATTATATCATCATTAGATAATTACGAATAAACAATCACAAATAAAATGATATTGGAAAATGTATACTTTATCGTAGGTCTAATTTCATTTGTATATGTATTAAAATAGTTTATATTTGTTTTAAACATATTATTAACTTTTAAAAAAACCATAATAATACTTTGGATATCATATATGATTCACTCATGACTTTATATTAGTCCATTATTTGTCCATTCCATGTTAATGCAATGTTTTGGGTAATAATCATTTTATTTATCGTAGGTGTTTGGACTTGTTATTCCTGATATTTTTACATAGATCATGATTTACTTAATCTGTGAATGTAAAAAATTATTTATATATCATATATATTTAGCATATAAATATATATATTATATCGATAAATGGAATGGAATATACTGTTTATGGAGATGATAGGTAGTACATACGCATGAATGATGTTTTCGTTCCCTTATTAAATTAAATGATGTAAGTAAATAACATATATATAAATATAAATAAATTAAGCAGAAATATTATATTATATATTTCATGATTATATATTATATTTAATTTATAGTCATTCTTGTGTGGTTAACATGTAGAATGAATCTCATCAGGTCATGGAGACGGTAAGCCATTTCTACGCACAAGTGAAGATATCATTCCAATAGTTGATGAATGATATAGAAGTGGAAGGTGTATAATATCTCAGAAATATTTTATATTATAATAATCATATATAGTTTTTATTTCTGCCATTATACCCATCCATGTAAAGTGGCGGTGAAAAACAGATTACACTACAACAGGGAGATGGTAATTCGTACTTACGCAAGCTGGGTGAGTTCATTTTTTTATAGTATTGATAGAAGTTGACATAGTGTTGTTTCATATTTAAAGTAACATATAATTATATGAGTGATACTTATTTCATTACATTATAATGAAAAAACAAAATAAGAGGTCGTTGAAGAATAAATAAATTTGAAAGAATCGGTAGAAGAGATAATCTCTTCCTCAACACACCTTCTTTAAATTTTATCTTTGGGAAATAGAGATAGTGTTTTGAGAATACCATAAACTCTATAATGTAACTAGTAATGTTGAAAATATAAATGGTTGGGGTATGGATGAGATTGAATGCACAAAATGGAGTGAAGAGGATAGCGATGAGTTCCATTTTTTATGAGAGGAAAGGGGAACTTTAGAAAAATTCCAAAATATTAATGTATTACAATTTAAATTTTGATTTAGAATTATCAAAAACATATTTAATTAAAATTTAAAATGATTCTGGTTCTAATAACTATCATCCAATAATTGTTTTACAAGTTATGACTACTTTTTTATCCTTATATTTTTTATTTTACCCTTATTTTACCATATTTAATCTTACCATGATATCATGTTATTTACCCATTTTGGGTGAATGGAATTACCATATCATGTAAAATGACCCAAAAAAGTTATTTATTATATATTTGGACTTATATTAACCATTTGGATGAATATTATATTCTTATGAATTTTATATCATTTAATACAGAATTTTATTTTTTATGTTATGCATTGTGTCAATTTTAGACACTAATCATACCTCACTTTTTTTAAAATTTATATATACCTTATTACTTATAACCAAAGGAATTAAATCATACCTAATATGTTAATGGAATCCATAAAATTCGTGGATTACATCAAAATAATAAAATTTATTTTATTTTAATATTTACACATTCATTTATTTGAATCATAAATTAATGAGCTAATCACTACCTCATAATTGTGTCATAAATAAATATATTTATCTAATCTCTCAAAATTATACTTACAATAGCATGATATAGTAAATATTTTTATCTTTACAATTACTATTTATTGACATAAATATATGTTATATCATCCCATATTAAAATCAATTTAGTAAAAGATATATGTTTGTTGTATAATTATAATAACATTAAATTAATTCTTATAAAGATCCATTTTCGCATCCAAGGGAATCCATTCAGTCCCAAAATCAACCCAAGAAATTTCCAGGGATGGACATATCTCATGAAATAGGATTAGGTCTTGTGTTATGGTAGTTTAATATTATTATATTATTATTTTTTTACCCTTATTTACTGTATTTACCCTTTAACCATGGTAAATAAAATAATTACTGAATTTACTATTCATAACTTGAAAAAATAAAAGGTGCCAATTTACAAAACATGGACCTTTGGATTAAAAATATGTAATCCATTTTATGAAATTAAAAACACATTTTTTTAGTAATTAATTTAGAAATAATATCTTTTTTCAAAAAAATGGGTTTTTGTTTAAAACATTGCAAAAGATTGAAATGTTATTACATATAAATAAAATGTAAAATTAACGACAATGACTTAAATTGGGTTAAAATATAAAAATATATTCTATTTATACTTTATAACCATTCAATTATAAATTTTAACCATATACATTATTTTGATGATTTTTTTTCAATTAAAATATAGCGTATTTTCACTATTCATCAAAATACGAAAGTTATCAAAAAAATATCAAAAATCTATCCATAGAAAATTTTTATATACCTCTTCCAAATAAGAAGTTTATATTTTCTAATATAACATATAAATGTGTCAAAGAATAGGATTTAGAATTGGTGTTCCATCAAAAGGCGGTAAAACAACATTATTTTTAAAATACATCTTTTACCCAAAAAATTGATTTTGTTCTCATATCATGTGTTAGACTAATTATAATGTTATATAAAATTCTAAATTTTATTAATATTATTGATAATATCTAATTTATATCAAACTTATTAATAATTTTTTAATGATAAGTCATTTGTAGTGAAACATAGTATCGCGTACAATGCAAGCTATCGAGGATGGTCTCTCTTGCGTGTAACATAAGCCAAGTTAGTGTAGCATGAAGTGAATACATACATTGTTGTTGTATATAACATAATCCAAACATATTTAATTTTTACATTGAACAAAACCTGTAATCAATGTTAAGATCTATCAAATTATCTTGAAATTTTTTCAATATAAGCCAAGAATAGTTTATTGTGTACTACAATCTAAAATAGTGTTATGTATAGCAAAAGCTAATCTTGGGGTATCATACTAAACAAGATATAAAATAAATTAAAATTAATGTGTCTCATAAAATATATGGTAGTTACATTCGACCCCCGATAAAATTAATTTCTTCTTCAAAAATTTTCGGGGTTATAAATGGGTTTCTATGTGAAAATTTATTTCATAGAAATCCACATCGTAAAAGAAATTATAAAAATAAATTTTAAAAATGAATGATAGAAACATAACAGTTACCCAAAGTAACTCATCATTGGGTTTCCACATTTGATAAAATTGTTGGAAAGTGAAAACATTGATATGGAAGAGAAATCTAACAATCAATTGATGATGGATTATGATAGAGAATATGTTTTGGAGAAAGTTAATTACTAGAAAGCCATAAATCTATAATGATTTAAGAGACCATCTAATTCATCGAATAAAAATGTACTAGGATAACATTTTTTTTGTTTTCACGATCATTTTTGTAAATAATAATAAATTAAGAAGAAATAATTAGTTGATTTTAGTACAATCTCTTCATTGGTCATGCCTTGAACAATTTTAACTTCATCTCTTATTTAAAGAAATGATGTCAAATTTTTCAATCTTTAAGTGTTATAAGATCATGTAATATAATTAAAGGTCATTCCATATATATATATATCAAAAAAAGATTATCACAAGTTATTAAATATATATAAGACCATCTATGGTGAGATTAATTGTATATGGTTCCAAAAATGTACTTATACATCATCTATAATACTGCTTAATAAAATTAAAGTAATTTTTACTAAAAAGTGACATCCTATAGGCCTGTGTTAAGTGAGAAAGTCTTCTATAAATTTGTTTGTTTGTTCAATTCCCGCATCCTTATCCAACGTGACAGGTTGTATCCCATCCAACGAGTTGTCCTTTTTCTAATAGAATAATATTATAATATTCCCAAAAAAATAAAAACAGTCTAGCCTTAAACAATACTCTCTGATGTCCAACATAAAACATTCCAACCATTAGGATTAACAATAATACATCTATCCAATCTCACGGTACCAAGAAAAAATTTTCCAAAGTGGTTATATAACAAGCTTGTGAATAACATCATTTATCACCCAAATATCATAAGATTTATCTTGTTGGTCACATTCCAAACATTTGAATTACTTCATCATTAATTCTATTGGATCATGGTAATAACATAAATTACCATATATCCTTATTGAAAACATGTATGTTTCTTTATTACAAAACTTATTGGATATATTCCTTCAGTCCAAAAATGTTGTATACTTCACCCGTGACCACATAACCCATATTTGAACAAAACCTTAACCAGTTCCAAGGTAACATAAATTGTCCAACATATCATTATAAAAATATCATTAGCTTAACATCATGCTCATATTAAGGGTTATCCTTTCGTTAATCGGTTGTATCATAATAATTTCACCGTTTCATTAAATCACTTTTCTTATACATTATAACTATTCAACGTATTCTTGAAAATCCTAGTCGAAAAAAATAAATCGACAACTCTTATATAAGTTAACATTCATCATTAGTGGATTCAAATTCATAAATAATTAAATTCATCAAATTTAATGGTAGGAATGGAATAATTCATTACATGTATATTATGAATATCCTTATGTCTTGTCATTGAGTTAGGTAATGCTCATGTTTTCCACAGATGATACATTGAACTCTATATCCATAACTATATAACACTTTCTTCCAAATAGATAACATCTTTCCAAACATTTTGTTGTATTCCTCAAGGTTTTTCTTCCCTTAATCTTGATATTTAATATTATTAATCATATTTCCTCTTTGTTCCTCACCATGGGAACATGTATGAAAGTTAATCATCATCCTATTTGATGACATGGGAATACCACTAATGTTCACCTTGTTAATCAGATATTGTGACGAATGATTAAAAAAAAATTACAATATCATTCACACTAGTCATTACAAAAATTTGATGCTCAAAGCCACCGATTTTATCCTCTTATTAAAGGTTTCCCCAATTTCTTCTGGTTCCCTCTATTAACTAAAAGACAAAAATAATAGTGTCAGAGGAAAAAATCATTCTAAGAAAACTACATAACAAAGAGGGATTACATTAAATTAATGACATATTTGGTTTAATCCTAGATTATTTATTATTATTACCATAATTACCAGACTGTATCCCATAGATATACATAACCTTCGTTACATCCCTAGGCATACCATATAAATATCTCTATGTATTTCGCTAATTTTTTCAGATCCTAGTTTACAAAGGTTGACTAAACCTTCTCTCTGATATCAATTATAGTGACCCAATATTGACATATATGGACATTACATTGCTTTTTCAGAATACTTAATACATTACACATACGAATTCCCAAAGAACATATTAGATTACTGTCTTTGGAAACTCAGATCAAAATATTCTAATCATGGTGAATGATCTTCAGCATCTCGTATAAAGATCTTCCCCTTTTTCCTACCTAAAACCTTTCATTATATCATAGGGAAAAGAAAACATAGAATGGTTGAGTTCAAATACTCAGTAAGGTTAAATATGGATAACATAAAACAACACCATAAACATTTTAATGTAAAATCATGAACATAAAGTAAAAACATCAAAATCATGAGCAAAGACCAAAATCATGGTCGTACATAAGTCATGGATAAAAAGGGAAAACTAAACATGATATAATAGTATTAGAATAAATCATATAATTGTGGAAAAAAATTATGTACATTTTATGAATTACATAGTATATAAGGCATTACTTCCAAGACTATCATAGTTGAAAATGTCTATTACTAAACAATGTTTACTTTCCATTGCTACCATTTATTACTGAACCATATTTACCATCCATTCCATTCATTTATATCTCAGGAGATATGAATATTTTACCAATGAATTTGATGGAGATATATGTCCCACCCATCTCGTAATGAAATCATTATTACATGTTCCACAAAACATTAATCATTCATCATAACATAACCCATGAAATAAAATGGGTTTCTTAAATATCATTCCTTTATAACATAAACAATATAAGAGGTCATTCCATCATTAAAACAATAAATTAATAGTAATAACAAGGATAGAAACATAACCCTAATTAAATGTTTGATATCATATGGAAAATAATTTTGATAAAACATTTAAACATAATTCCGGATGAAAATATCATTTCTTCTTCAAAAATCATTCCTTTTCTCAAAAATGACACACAATTTTAAAATAAAAGTATTTATTTGAAAATAAACGTGAAATTTAGAAGTGGGAGATTTTTGAAAATAATACATAATTAATATTTAAAAATAAATTCATGCTGTATAATTTAAAAAACATTCTCCTCATACATTTACAAGAAAATTAAAAAAGTACCTCGTATGGAAAATAAAAGAACGATTATTTCCATAAAACATATTAAAAGACACAAAGAGGTAAAAATTACATTAAACATACCTGGAAAAATATTAAAAAATTTATGAAAAAACATTTGGAAAACATGGACATGGATGATAAATATATTCCTTGTAGATACTTACAAATAAACAATCTCAGATAAAATGAGAATGGAATTTTTATCCCTTACCTTAGGTCAAATTTCATTCATACATCTCTGCAATAGCTGTATTGTGGGTTTAAACATATTATTAACCTTTAAAAAGACCATAATAATATTTATGTTATCATATATGATTCACTTACGACTTTATATTACCCATTCATTTGTCAAATCCATGTTAATGAAATGTTTTTTTATAATAAATGTTTTATTTATTGTACGTGTTCGAACTTATTATTGATACTATTACATAGATATTTATTTACATACTCCCATAATATTAAAAATTATTTATATATCATATATATTCTATATATATATATATACATACATATATATATATATATATCGATAAATGGAATGGAATACACCGTTCATGGAGACTGTAGGATGTATGTATGCATTAATGCTGTTTTCATTCCTATATAAAATTGAATGGAAGTAAATGACTTATATATATATATAAATCTAGTATAATTAATATTTCATATATTTCATTATTATTTATTATATATACTTTATAGTATTTCTTGAATGGTTAACATGTAGAATGAATCTCATCGTGTCGTGGAGATGATAATCCATACATACACATGAGTGACAATATCATTCCCATAGTTATTGAATGGTATTGAAGTGGATGGTGTATAATATCTCAAAGTCAGTATTATTTTATAATAATCATATATATCTATTATTTCTACAATTATACCCATCTATGTATGTTAGTGGTAAAAATTGATTACACCACGGCGTGGAGATGGTAAACTATATATACGCACGTGCAGTAGATTAATTTTTCATAGGATGGATAGAAAGTAAAATATGATTGTTTCATATTTATAATAACATATTAGTATATTATAGATAAATATTTCAGTTCATTATAATGTAAAAACTAAATAAGAGGATGTAGAAGAAGAAATAAATTTGAATGAATTGGTAGAAGAGATTACCTATTCCTTGATGTGCCTCTTTTAGACTTCTTCTTAGGGCAATAGAGTTTGTATTTTGAGAAGACCAGAACCTGTAAAATGTTACTAAGAATGTATCAAAGATAAATATTGAAAGGTTTTCCTGATCTCTAATTCTCAAAATGGAGTGAATAAGATAGGGACTATGTTCCCTTTTATAATAGAGGTGAGGGGCACTTAAGGAATGCTTCAGAATAATAATTTATTATTAATTTAATTTCTTTTTTAAATTTACCAAAACATATTTAACAATCATTATAAATATATTTGAGAAGTTTTGAATATTTATTTATCCTTTTCGTTTTGGTTTTACCCTTATTTTACCTATTTTAATATTACCATGATATGTTGTTATTTACATATTATGGGTTAATTTAATTAACAAATCGCGAAAAAGGACCCAAAAAAGTTATTTATGTCATATTTGGACTTATATTAAACATTTTTCTGAATCATAGATTTTTATGAATTAAATATCATTTAAAAAAACTATTTTATGTTTTATGGTATGAATTGTGTCAATTTTGGACACTATTCATACATGACTTTTTTAAAAAAAATTACAAATTTATTACTTATTACAAAAGGCATTAAATAATATGTAATATTCTAATTTAAACCAAAAATTTTGTGTATTCCATCAAAATATTCCAAATAAATTTATTTTAATATATATACATTCATTTTTTTGAATCATTAATTAATGAGGTAATCACTACATCATAATTGTGTCATAAATAAATATATTTATCTAATGTTTAATAATTTGTTAAAAAATTCCAGGGTGTAGGAAATATTTTTTGATTTCTAAGGAGTATTTATAGACATAAATATATATTATATATACAAATATTATAATCATTTTAGTAAAAGATATATGTTTAGGATATAATTATATTTAAATTAAATCAATTCTTATAAATCATTATTTTAATATCCATGTGAATACATGGGGTCCCAAATTAACCCAAGGATTCCCATTTTTAGAAATATCTCATCCCATAGGATTACGTCATGTGATAGGATAGTTTAATGTTATTATAATATTATTTTTTTACCCTTATTTACCAAATTTACCTTTTAAACATAGTAAAAAAAATAACTACTGAAGTTACTATTCATAATATCCAAAAATAAAAAGTACATATTTTCACAATTTTAACCTTCTCATTCAAAATATTGAATCCATTTTTCCAAATTAAAAACACATAAGTTTCAGTAATTAATTTAAAATTTATCCCGTTTTCGAAAAGAATGTGGTTTTTGTTTAAAATAATGCAAAAGATTGAAATGTTTTTACCAATTAATTCAATATAAAAATAAATTAAAATTACTTAAATTGTGTTAAGTTATAAAAATGTAATCAATTTATACATAAAAAATTCAGTATTAAATTTTATTCATACAATTTATTTTGACGAAAAAGGTTGGTTTCAATTAAAATTAATCATATTTTCATTATTCATCAAAATATGAAAGTTATCAGATAAATATAAAAAACATACCCAAAGTAAATTTTTATTCCCTTATTCCAACGAAGAAATCTATATTCTCTAATATAACTTATGAATGATTCAAAAACAAGATTTAAAATTGGTACGCCATCTGAATGGGGTAGAACTTAATTTTTTTGAAATGTTTTTTATTCGAAAAATTGATGTTTTTCTCATATCAGGTATAAGATAAATGAAAATTTTATATAAAATTAATAATTACTTAATAATATTGATAATGGGTAGTTTATAAACGATTAAATAATAATATTTTAATAATATATCATTCTTTATTGAAACTTCATATTACGTACACCACAAGAAATGGAGGAAGGTCTTTCTTATGTGTAATACTAACAAATTCAGTGTTGCATATACTGAAATCATCCATCATTGAATCATATAACATAATACAAACTTAGTTCATTTTTACACTGAACAATATATACTCCGTGTTGAGTTCTATTAGAAGAAATTTAAATTATGTACAACACAAGCTAAGAATATTGTTATGTATACAGCAAGATAATATGATGTTACGTATAGCGTAATCTAGTTTTGGTGTATCATAAAACACAAAACATAAAAGAAATTAAAAGGAATATATATCATAAAATCTCGGGGTGTTACATGAACTTATATAATTTTTTATTTAAATATCATAATTATCATTAGTGGAATTCTTATATAATTTACGGGGAGGCTCAAGGGTGTCCCTTGGGTTTGGAACACAACATAAAAAGGTTACTGACCATCTTATTTTTGTTTCATTGATGTCTCATGGTTATAGGAATCAATGCACCCAAATAATGCTATCATAGAGGAGAGTTACACAGTTAAGAAATCCATGGAAGCATGAAGCATAATCGTGTGATCATGGACAATGGTATTCCATATTATTTGTGTACATTTTGTCAAACTGTGTAGGATCCCTTGGTGACCATGCGTTAGATCGTTATACTGGAATGTGGTTGGTTCATGATTGGAAAATGGATTGGGAAACTATGAAGATAAACCACACTCCTCATTAAAAGTGTGTTTTACCATTTTCCCATTGTTATTTTAAGTGTTCTACCTGATTTATTCCTTTTTTTATCTCCATTACTACCCTATTAATGAAACAAATATCCCAAATATTTAGACGGTTGGATATAATTAAATTCAAGGCTGTCCGGATTTATGTTGGTAAGGATTGAATCTATACGTATGTCTAAGGCTCCATTGGCTTCAATTAATCATATTATGGATTGTGGGTTTTTTCTTTTTCTTTTGAATCCCCAAAACATTCTCTTTTCTAGAAGTTTTTAGGAGGAGGATTCAAATGGTTATTGAATCTAGAAATAAGGATTAGGAGAAGAAATCATTCATATAAGGATTCATAGTAGGTTGTCTATAATTTATATCACATATTCATGAAATTGATTCCTGCATGTGTGGTTGTGTTAATGGTTCCGTCTTGTGTTTCATTTCATATTTTTGAATGGAATTAGTAAAAGAGTTGGATAGCTGATGAATTGAACCCCTCGTCATCCTTGTGTGATGTGTTGTGGTTTTTTTCACCAAATTTGGGCCACACATTGGGTACAATAACATTCCCAATCATTTAAAATTATATTGTTAACCATAGATTGACTAATGATAAGGTAGATCCTTTAAAGAATATGATGACGTGTTATCATGAGTTAAAAATAGTTATTGATATTTCTTTCAAGATTCATGTTTTGGGACAAGAGATTTTTTTAATAAATTTTAAATTGGTTAGATAAGATGAATTTATTATGAATTTTAATTAAAATACATAATTTTTTTTAATTCATAATTAATGATGAACATGGTAAATGGGTTAATATATAATAATGGTTGAATATGATTAATGATTTAATTCATGAAACAAAAGAATGGTTTAAATGGGATAAATAATGTATATGATAAATTTTTTAATAGATTAATGCTTTATGTTATTTAATATGTGTAATAAATGGTTGTGATATAGTATATGTGATAAATGGATAAAAGAGAATGTGAACATGTCTTTGTGGGTTGTAAGGTGTTGAAATGAGGTTTTATGCACATCTATTGGGTTGGATTGAGGCTCTCAAGAATACCCCTTGAATTCATTATTTAGGTAGCCATACTGGGGAACTATTCCCATAACTATTTCATTGGATGAAACTATCTGGAATGAGGCACCAAGGTACATGTGATGAATTTTTTTTATAAATTTATATCCCGGGTGAGATAGAAAAATTAACTTATTCCCCACATGAAATTTAATTGTTCAATATGCCTAACCCAATGTGAAATGTATGAAAATGGTTAATCTGAATTCTGTTAACTAATGGAACCTTATTTGTATTTTGTTACCTTTTAATTTTTTAGTACATGCATGTAGATTCTATTTAGAAGAGATATTTTCTTTACACAGTTTACGGTGGCCTACTAAGTTGTACTCACACACTACTCGGGCAAATGATGGGTACTTGAGTAGATTTCATCAGTGACGGTTAGGAAAATGGAAAGGGACCTATTCTAGGGAGTTGATTTAGGCTTGTATTGTGTATGGATGAGGATCTAGAATTGGAGTGAGGACCCATTTTGGGGATTCAATTTATTTGGGTTTTCCTCACTATTATGGCTATTAACATAACATGGAATATGAGTTTTTTTGTTAGGGAATTGTTCCCAGTAACGAGATGTTTAGTTATACATGTTATTGATTATTGTTCATTTTTTCCATCATTTCATTTGTTATCTACTGTGTCATACTCCGGTAAAGAAGAAATAATCTATCCATGTGACTTATTATACAAAAACTGGTTGTCAGTAGCCTTAGGCATATTGTGGGAATGATTTAGGTAATGTGGTGAACCAAATCAGGGAACCATATTAGTGGCATCTTGTGTAGGGACATTACACATGCTATGTCCCTTGACTTTGGTTTCTACCTGTGTAAATGACCCATGACTCAAGCCATGTTAGTGTAATAAAATACAATGTTTATCAATTGCCAATGTACTCTGCCTGTGATCCAGTATATATCATAGCACATGTACATTTCCATGACATGTCCATATAGTGGAGTACATAGAATGTTCCAACCCGTTCTCTCCAACCTGTGTCTTTGTACCCTCCATAGTACAAGCTCAGTTACGAGGGAGAGACTGAAAGCCATGTGATAGGGGTCACATGTCATGGCATGCATAGAATTCTCTTGAATCCCATTCCACATAAAATTATTCCCCACCCAACATATAGATCCTATTTAAATGTTCTAGGATGCATAATTTCATATAATTCTGGATATTTTTTGATGCATCTCAGATTTACCTTCTGTCTTCGATCATGTGATACCATGGTTGTAAATCAAAAAACCCATCTCATTTGAGCCTTTATATTGATGAACATTTTATTCTAGAAATCAATCCATTATGAAAATGGATTTATACCTCATTATTCGTTGGGTGATAAATAATTCCAATGAATGTGAAATCTGGTATAAAAAACCTTCTGATTCGCCAATCTTCCATCATCGCACCACGGTCATCTTGTACCGATCCTAGATCTATAATATAGTATTTTTCTACCATGAAACATATATATATAATGATCAATCAATCTATATATATCTAATTAGGGTCCAAATTAATAATTCCTATGATAATTGAAAAATATGTGAATAAAATACAATGAAAAATTAATAAGAAAGATCCATGATCAATGTTCTTGTAGATCTCGATTATTTTCCATGAGAATTATAATGATGAAACAAAATATTAGTGATTCCGACGCTTTTACGTCGGGGCGCGCACATGTTTCCGTCACACAATGGGAGGACGCGTGGCTTGTTGGCCAACATTCCCGCTTTCCAAAGGTGGGCAGCATCCATTCCTTGTTCAGGGACGTCTTATCCTTGATCGAAACCAGGATGATGGTATGTCGGTTCTTCCTTCCGTGGATTCCTCCTCGGAACTCGTCACCTAGTCTGAATCTCCATCATAGATTTAAGACGGGTTCGTGAAGCTCATTCCCGACACCATATCTACATGGATGCCAGTTAATTACGCTACTTTCATCGAGATGCTCCAAGGGGTCTTGTCAGGGCAGCAACCTTCGGTGAGGAGAATGGTCACGTTGGGGTGTCGTTAGCATGTCTTGACGCTGGGGATCGGCATGTCAGTCTTCTATCCCTTATTAGAGGGCTTCTTGAGGGAAAGTAAGCCCAAGGCATCCGACATCAAACATGGGGAATGTGTTCCATATGAGGTTTTCCTCAAATTCACATGTTTAACATGGGGTATGTTGCATGTTTAATGTCTTTCAGAGACGGATCAGACTGATCAAAACACTGAGAGTGGATCGAATTGAAGGACCCCCTAGGGGGAACACCGATGTTGGGGCAAACACGTGGGCGACTTCCCAGATACCATGGAGTGGGATGGGGTGGCATGATCTCACAGGGATGTGGCTGCCTGGGTAATGACCCAGGATGGATGGTGGAGTGAGACATGTGGCTTACACTCTGAGACGACCCAAGAGGGGGGATATAGTTTAACGTCATGCGGGACGAGATACAGTTTAACGTCATGCGGGATGAGATATAGTTTAACGCCATGTGGGACGAGGGCATACCGTTTTACTTCATGCGGGATGAGGGAATACAATTTAATGCCATGCGGGACGAGGGCATATAGTTTAACATCATGCGGTATGAGGGCATACATTTTAACGACATGCGGGACAAGGGTATTTGGGGATTATGCTCTGAGGCGGCCCATGGTGGTGGGGGAACTGACGTGGAGTGGTCGGGATGACCAGGTGGGGGGCTTGAACCTTGTGGAGGCTTCCTACGTACCGTGTGTTATCACAGATCAATGTCTATGTAGTTCACTGGGATGGGGCTTACACTATGAGGCGGCCCATGGGAGGGTATGGGGCTTACGCTCTGAGGCGGCCCATGAGAGGTTATGGGGCTTACGCGTTGAGTAGCCCAAAGAGGAAATATGGACTTACGCGTGGTTAGCGGCCCTTGGTGCCGGGGCTTACTCCAGGATGGAGGCCCGTGGTGCAAAAAAGCACAGTGGGAAAAGGACTCCACTGTCCTTGGAAGGGGGAAGTACGGAGATGCACGGGTGCAACCTTCCACAAAAAATGCCAGGGGCTTATGCTCTGAGGCATCCCTTCCCCCTCGGACAAATGCCACTCCGATAAGGAGGATTACATTCCATGCGAGGAAGAGTCCATTCTCATGGAGACGAGTGGGCGTAAAGAATGCCTAAGCTGGGGGGACCCTACGTCCGAAGCACAGGGTCAGAACACTGTTTAACGTCATGTGTTAAGGATGAGGTGCTTAGAAATTTAACATCTTGCATCTTGGACGAGGTGGGTTCGCACCACACCCCTAGGGATTACATTCCCAATGCCCTCTACCCCTTATGGGAGGGAAGGCATCAACAAGGCCGTGGTGAAGAGGGGCCGCTGGGCGAACCATCGAGGGGTCTATGTTAGCATGGCTATGCGAAGAAGCAATAGCCATTAGTGTGCCTATGCGGAGAAGCATAAGGCAGTGAAACGCAATGGGAAACACCGCCCAATGGACCTTAATGTTACCTTGTACGATCCTGGAAGGTCGTACGAGAAAACAACGCATGGAGCGCATGCTCGGTAGGGGAGACATTAGGTTCCGGTGTTGAGAGGCAGCCAAGGGGCTTCAAGGTGAAGGGTCCTGGGTTTTTCATGCAAAGAGAAGGATTGCACGAAAAGCACCAGGATGGTGCGCAATTGGAGCCAGGGGATTGTGTGCGGAGGGAATTGCGCACACAGAATGTGATTGCGAGTGTGGGACACAGATTGTGCACATGGAAGGAACCTAGATGAGAGGGAAAATTCACTTAAGCCATTGGAGTTGCGCGCAATAGAGAACCCCAGGGCAAGGTTGCGTGAAAATAAGGATTACCTGGAAGTCATATTTCGTGCGGGGGGAGTCGAATTGCGCGCACGAGAGCCGATCCGAATTCCACAACCCCCAAAACATTTGGGGTCTCCCTCTATTTATAGGCCTCGAGAGGCGCGGAATCCAGGTGGCGCGTGAAATCTTCCATGCCAGGAACCATCGGCACGCAAAGCCTATATATAAATGGGGGATAAACCATGGATCAAATATAATTATATTTTTTAGGACCAACCATAGTTACAAATTTAAGCCTTCGAATCTGTGCATAGAATGGATCACTTATAAAGACGAGCCTATATATAAATGGGGGATAAACCATTGAAGAAACATTGTTTAGGTTTATAAAGGATAACTATGGTATAATTTTATTAATTTTTCCTCTCCTTAATTTTCCAATATAAATTTTATTAAATCATGGTAATTTGGTGCCTTGGTACTCAGAATGTAACATGGGAAAAAGATTCCTTATTAAAATATTTATAACACCTTCATACAGTTTCTTATTGAGATTAAATATTGAGGGTGCATGGGAAAGAACAAATGGAATAAAATTCAATAATAAAACATTTAGAAATTTAGACATTTTATTTTTCACATATTCGTATGATATAAGAAGATAGATTTTAAAAGAAAAATGTATCACTTACATCCCAAAAATTTAATAATACATCTCCTATACATTAGGATATTTATTTTTGTGGGATAAGGTTGACTTTTTTTCTTTAATAGTTCATAATAATTTCAATATATTTTTGTTTATATCTATTCTTCTAAAACCTATTTATTTTTTTATATATTTATTGTTTCTAGAACTGTACATTTTTTATCCCCATTTTTTTTGAGAACTAACAGTCAACATTTTTTGAGGCTGAAAGTGTTTGTGTTTTAGTTTATTTCAATTTAATTGTCAATCAATTTTTATTCTATAAATATAGTTGTGGTTGATATTTCAATGGTGAGTTATCAACCCAAAATCTATACTATTGTCTATTTTTCCTTGTTAAATAATTTTACTTTCTATTAAAATTTATGTCACTAAAACTATGGATATTGTATTAGGTATTTTTATGGAAGAGATTAATCATATTTGAAGCTGTCTTAATGTATAGTAATTCAATTAGAAATAGTGGGTGTAGATTGACATTTTATAATCTGTACAATAAATAAAAAAATTATACATATATTTAATGACAATGATAACACCATAATAAATACTTAAGATAATCTATATAATTTGAATGACTAAGAAAAAAATGGGAAGAAGAATTCTTGAATGAGGATGAAGAAGTCAATAATTGATAATGTCGAGTGACTTCTGACAACACTAACATTAACCACTACTATATTTTTTTGAATAAAAACTAATATAAGAAAAGGGATGGAGAATTATATATCTACACTAATATATATTTAAATTATTATAAACAATTAAGTGTATAGAGTAAAACTATTTATCTCAGGGGTTATCTCTAAAAAACATGGATATAAAAGAAGTACGGTGGAGAAGAAAAAAAATAGAAAACAAAAACGGGAGGTCTAAGAAGAGAGCTACAATAATATATACATAAATTAATAAGAACTATTATAGAAGATAAATTGATCCTTATCCCCATAAAAATGAATAAACATTGGTATAAAATAGGATGTAAAAATTTATGAGGAAAAAAGTAAGACCTTTTGGAAGAAAAATATTTCCACTGAAATATAGAAAGAATTTGACACATTAAATGATTAAATCGGTAAATGGTGTATTCTGAAAAGTTGTCTTCATATTTATTACTATTCCCCCCCCCCAATTTTATTTGGATTATTTTTTATGTAAAATACAACTTGGGGAGGGGAAGATTTTTTATTTGAGAAATTAATAAAAAAAATAATACGTGTGTATATAAAATTAAAATATGGTTAGTGTAGTGTTCTTGAGATAAGATGTAATGAAAATAGAACAAAATGAACAGAAGTATTTATATTGGTTTTGATTACAATGATTTTATTACAGTATTAAATATCCTATAATCTTCATGGATATTAGTACCCTGTAATAAAATCAATTTTAATGGAATGAAAACCTTATTTAAAAACTCTTCTTTTTAAGAAAAATCAGAGGCACATGACAGTAATTTCACTAGTGAATTAACCTAGTTTTTATCTTGAAATATTATTAGGACTCACAACCCAAGCATCCTTTTTAGTGGTAGAAAAACCAAAGAAAAGTAATAATACAAACTAGGTTAAGTATCCTGTAAAAAGGCAGGGTTGTACCTTTGGTTTGATTAAAAGGAATTGTATTTAAACAATGTTCTCACACAATTACATATGAGATATTAGTCAATACCAGCCTCCAGGAGGAGTATAGGAGATTGATGAGTGGACTACAAAATTAGTGATCCAAACCACTATAAATCCTTATGATCATTAATTTTTATATCCGCTTCATCCCATTTTAAGAAAAATTAATCAATAAAGATTTATTTTTATAAACATTATATATTTGACAATTTTTTTTTAAATTACCATAAAACCCCTCTTCTAATATTTTCCAACTATACTATCAAACAATTTGAATTATATCATTGTATAAACATGAAACTACAAGAAAGAGTTTCCATAAAATAATTTTATAATTTAATTATAACACTTTACATATTAATTTCAATAAAAATTAGTTATAAAATGATAAAAATAGTCTATTTTAATAACAAAAATTGATAAAATTAAAACAATTTTGGGAAAAAAATATGTATATGTTGGGACCAAGTTGGATGATGAAGTTTTTTTAATTCATAAAGTATTTTATTTTTTTGTTAATATATTTTTATAAGAATGGATATCACTTTACTTTTTATAAATAGATATAAAAAGATAGGTATATTATAATACATTACAAGGTAAATATGACAATACTTTGCTATTATGTATTTCAAAAATGTCATAAGTTGGTAGGAGAAATTGTGATGAAAGCATTATCAAGGAAAGGGTTAAAAAGAATATTTTCTTTAAGATATAATAAAAATATTGAAAATGAATGAATTTAAAGAATATGGGCTTCATGAAGTAGATTTCGAAAATAACAGAAGAATTCTAATGATGTTCTCTATGACTACGATGAGCTTTATGAATGGTAGTGGTGAAAAACATTGCAAGTGAGCATTGGGCGGTGAAGAGAATTTCAAGTGGAGTATTGTGGTGTCATAAAAGAATAAATCACATCATGGAGGTGAAATTAATTTCATGGAATACTCCACGATTAATATAATATTTATTAATCAAAAAAATTCCAGGTTTCTTCATGAAACAGAGTGATTTTCGGCAGAAATTGCTGAGCTCTTCAATTTGGTGCTGACGTGGCACTGAGGTGTCTGGAAGGTTTTATATTAAATGGGAAACTTTTAAAATTGTCATCGAACCCCTAATAAATGGTAGATAGACATGAAATTAATTTTAGGGCTCGCTAATTGCAAATAAGGTTCGCAGAGAAAGAGAGATCTACGAAGGTGGTAAGCTCCTCGAAGGAAAGGATCTTCACAACATATAGTTGAGATTTTTTAAAGAAGTGAACTTTACAAATACCAATATTCTATCAATGTAATAGTGATCCCCACGATATAGTAAGATATATGAACTAGAGGGATCTCTAAACTAGATTGCTCTGGGAATCTGGGAGCATCATGAAGGATCTCTCTGAAGGAGCTCTACGAGTTGGAGATTTGATTACCCATTTTCAGTGAGAAGTTATTTCAATTTGATCAGTATATGATTGGGGTATAATAATAATTATTATTAAGAAGTCAATTTATTTCATATCATATTATTTATATGAAATATAAGACTTGTTTTCAATGATCATATTTGTGAAATTTTTTCAAGAATCACTATGATATTGCATTACCCGGTTTGTTCTTAGAGTGTGCACACACACATGTGGATTATCTCCAAAGTACTACACTAGTGAAAGATAATATCGTAATTTTTTTATAAAATATTAATGTATTATCTCTTTCTTGGATCATGTGGTACATGATCATCTATTTACCATACCAAGGAATAGATACTGTTATTGAGTAGTGAACCATGTAAATTATTATGTTTAAATGGATGTGTGTTTGGAATGTGTTTTGTAGGGAAGGGGTTCCTTAACAGGAGAAGAAGGATATTTCATTTTAAAGGAAACATAAAAAGGAAAATATATCACTGATTCACCAACCATCTATCATTGATAATTGGATCCTGACAGTGTAACTCCAGAATAACAAATTCTTAATGTTTGATGTTTTGAATAATGACCCACCACAAAAAATAGAGAGAGGTAGAACCTAACCTACAACTAAAATAGATAATGGTGGATTATGAACTATCAATATAAATTTCCAATAATTGATAAAGAGAGAATGATCTACCATACTAATTTTCCAAAAAAAAAATAATTCTTCCAATAAAAGTAAAACTTATTCCTTTAATCTTAGTAGTTAAAGAATTCAATTGAATAAATAAAAATTTGTCCCCCCTCTGATGTCCAATGGTGACTTCGGATTCACCTTTATAAATGAGTAGTATGGAATCATGACATACCATTTTTAGTATCCAATGTTAGATCATCTACAATAGTTACAAGTAAAAAAGGAAAAAATATGAATAAATAAATTTGTAAAAAATATATAAACATCAAACAACTAGATTAAATTTAATACTAGTTAAATAATAATAAAAATTCATTAATAATGAAAAAATCTACTAAACCCAATATGAAAATGAATTTTGTACTGTTGTATCTTGATGAATCCTCTCACCACAACGATATAACAGCCTCAAAAAAAATTCAGATAAACATGGATAAAAAACTACGGAAAAAATAATATGAATTTTTCTTAAAAAAGAATAAAATAAACAAAACATCAAAATGAATAAATCATTTAAAATTGTGATGATAATTATAAAAATTAAAATTCTATAAAGCTATTTATAAAAAAATAAATAGATATTAAAAAATAAACTGATATAATATAACATTACAATGAGCATATGTTGATGTGAAAAATATAAATTATTTACTGATTAAATTAAAATAAATAGATGTAAATTGTAGAAAAAGAATAATGAAGAAAATATCGATGAATATTGAAGAGAATACTTCCACGACACAGTAAAACCTGATAAAAACAACCACTTGTCAATAAATAACCCAGCATTGATGCCCAATTTGGAAAAAATTACCCATATTTGAGGTATAAAATAAGTTCAGTATCCCACCATTTGATTCAAATGGTTACTCATGTCTCAAAGTTGGTACATAATGGTGACACATGACTCACTATTAGATTGAAAAAAGACCCAATTCACTATTTGGTCAAATATCATCTTATTGAGAACCAAAATTTTTTTAATGATGATATCCTAGTCAAAGAAACATGTGGAAGAAGATGATGTTTTCACATTGTTAAACTTTGAAGAGTGAATAAAAGAAGAAACTATAAAAAACAAAAAAAAATTATGATGTGACACCATTATAAAAAATAATCAGGGAAACTTTTAAGAACACCAGTGAATAGAAGAAAATGGAAGGTCCTAAGAGGATGAATGAAAATCAAATAATGGGGAAAAAAGATAATATATGAGATCAAAGAAGATTATTTAAATAAATCATCATCATTTTTTGATGAACTCAAGGGTAATGAATGAGACCGGTCAGACGCCCAAATAAGATTATGAAAAGGATAATTGTGAAAAAAAATTATGAGTGATCAAAAACAATCATGTGATTTTAAAATAGATTGAAAAGGTTGATATGAATTGATCAGATGGTCACAAGTGTATCCAATTTTATATTTTAGATGAACGTTTATACTCAAATGATCAACCCAATTAGAATTAGTCATGAAGAGGATTAGTCATATATCAGTAATGGCAAGGGGATTCTCAATTTAAAATATAACACAATCACAGAAAGTGGCTTGTGGATATAGCTAGAAACTTACATCCAAATTAATCTCATTGAAGGCATTAACTATGTTCCTTTTAAACAAGCTTTCATTCCTTTTTAGTCAACTTTTCACCCCTGATACATCACCCTCATTCTAGTATATATGTGGCAGGATTTCCCATGAGGTGAACCTAATGGGTCCCATATGATGTTGAGAGCTTGCCACTAAGCTAACATGGAAGGAAAATAGTTGTACAAAAATAAAAAAATGTAAGAAAAAAATAAAAAATATTTATGAAATATTTAAAAATGTATGACATTACAAAAAGAATATATTGAAAATTGAATTACTTTTAATTACACGTGAAAATTTAAAACACCTTAAATAATATAAAAATATTAAAAATTTAAAAAACATCGTTAAAAAAACATAAAAAATATAATAGAGTTAATTTAAAATTTTATAATTTTATTAGATAATTTAATAAATGATTATAGATAGTAATTTAACAAAAAAAACATACTCTTAAGATATTAAGAAATTTCATATACTAATAATCTATCATTTTTGTAAATTTATAAAAATTTATTTTAATTTTCTATTAAAATATCCCGCTTTTGAAATTTTTTAATAAGTATATTAGAAAGGTATTTTATAAAGTATAATTTCCTAGTAAAACAAAATTGAAAAATATTGAAATAGTATATTAAATATTTTTCATAAGAATATAACATTAAGTTACAATATTCAAAGATAATAAATATATTTTATTAGTTTAAAATTTTAACATTTCTATTGTAAAACATATGATCTAATAGTAAATTACCAATAATAAAATAATTATCAAAATATGGCATTTATAAAAAATATAAAATGGTCAAGAACATTTCATGTTAAGATCAAACACAATCTTGTTACAAAATATTATTACATTCAATGTACTAATAAATTTTTTTATAAAAATATTTATAAAACAACCAGGTTCCTAAAGAAAATAAAATTTTATTTTCTTTAAGGGTTTCTAAAAACAAACTCGTGATGATTTGAATCATATAAAAAATTATCCACAAATAAAAATTTAGGGCCTAAAATTAAAAAAAAATAAAAAGACTTTTATAATTTATTTTAATATAGAATTCAAAATATATATCATCATAGAAATATAAAAAAATAGATTATAAAGAATATAAGATATTTATTTAAGAGTTAAATAACTTCCTTATATTAACTTTTGAACATATTATTTCAGACATACTACCGAAAATTTATGTATTCATATTCTTTCAGATTAAAAAATTATTTTAATGTTAGATAGTTGTATTTTATTTCAATTAACAAAAAAGAGGCTACTCTCCCTCAATTAGTGAATCATTAAAGAATGATAAATCAATACTATTACAATAAATTATTGAAAAGTAAACTAACAATATGGTTTGTAGTCATTTTACCCTAATCAATATTTTATTTACCTAAGAGTGCAATATTGTGATCACACCCTATCATCGATAAAAATGAGTCTAATTACAACACATATTTTTTATATTTTCAATATTATTAACAAATATAATATTATATATGGGGGATTAATTTAAAATATTTGTGAAATATAAAATAATAGAAATATAAATTAAAATGAAAAAATGAATGCAGTTATATGGAAAGAATAAAGGTAGATATTCACTGGAGGGTGTGGGGAATTAAATAATTGTTATGAAAAATCTTTATATTCAACTCAATGAGGTGATAAAGACCTATCACACCCCACATTTCAATTAGAAATGTGATTGTCCCATTTAGAGGCCCCTATATATGGGGAAATATTCTTCGGAACATAAGCAAGGAGACATTTTTTTCAACCATGACTTCCCCAGAAATACTCTACCATACACATAAAAATGATAGTGAAGGGAATGTTGATTAATGAATGATAATAAAAATTTCAATGATATAGAAAACAATGAGACCTGTCACCATAATAGATTTAACCAACACCAAAATTCATAGAATATAATAAAATAATTAGAAATTATGTCAAAAGAAACTCAATCAAACCACCACTCCCTCCCTCAAAAAAGATTCAAGGCTATTTATCCATTTTTTAGAGTTTATTTGAGAAAATAGTAAGAAAACACATAAGATAAATAAAATATAAGAGTTGATATATGATGAAAAATAATAATATATTAAATGATAAATAGTATTAAAAAATAAAAATAATTCTAAAAAATGACTAATGGCCAAAAAGGGTTATCCCCCTATTTCCCCACAACATAATGTATTGGAAGAATGGCTGAGGGGTAAATTTTTATGCAAAATATATTCATACAGTTATCGCGTCATTTTTAATTGACCTCTTTCCATCGTCATCATGACATAAAATTTCTATGTCAATAATTTTTTTAAATGTCGATGTGATCTTCTTTAGAAATACATATTGAAAATGTTTGCATCTTGTAACAGTCATTCGCATTCAGTATCCATGCCGTAACTTGTTCATATGTCACTGATACTTATGAGGAAGTCACAATGTGTAATTTTGTTACAAATTGTGTAATATTTCATCTCTATTTTCATATTCTACATGATCATCTAAAATCTGGTGTCATACTGTGAGCAGAGCATGCAATGCGATGGGTCATTTAGCTATACCATGAAATACATAAGAAATTACAAATAGTTAAAATCCAAAAATTATGTAAAATTTTAAATTTTAGCTTAAAATATGAGAAAATACATAAATATGCTGCAATTTACCATTAAAGCACTATTTTGGGATAATAAACATGAAATTATAGTATAAACTATGTCAAAATGTTACCTTAACCACTCTCCCACTCGTTACCATTGCACTCATGGGAATTCATCATACATTCAAATAAAATCCCCAAATTAGTCAAAAACGATAAAACCTCAATGATATTTTCAAAAATTGAATTCCATCATCTATCTTTTATGAAAAGAAATTATATATCATTTTCATACCTTACATTTAAAATACTTCATCCTTATAAATCTATCAATGGACAAATCACAACCTACCTTGACAATAAATTTATTTCACTCTTCACATAAGGGAAATTAAAAGTAAATTTATGATCATACTGAGAAATTATAAGTATCACCATAGGATTATTAAAATTTTAGTTTATCCACATCATGAAATATTAAATTGGATTTAACCATGATTCATTTTCAAGCTGAATTTTGTGGCTTAGGGTTAGTGGTAAAATGATAAAAAAATTATGGCGAGAAATAGGTGGATTGACTCTTATGTATAATGCATTAATAATAATGTGAAAACACATGATATGGCTCACTAAAATCTTCATGAAAATTTGTAACAAAACCCCACTCATTTATTGTGGCAAGGGACATGTTCCCGTTAGTGATTATAATGAATTATATACTATAAAGTTTTTCTTTTTTTGTGATTTTTTTATAATCACCCAAAAGGCACAAATTTTTTTTAATTTTGTTAAAAAAATTAGATAGATAATGAGATGGAAATTTAAAAATGAATGAATGATAATACATTCCCATTACTTTAGGGAGGTAAATTAGTCATAATAATTTGTATACTAAAAATTTCAAGCATATCCATATTTAATAGTTTTTAAGGAGAATTAGATAAAACAAATGAAGCATAATTAAATTATTACTCCAGACTAATTCTCTTATAATACATATTCCACGATGATTAGACACACCTCACAACAACAAAAAATGAATCATATTCCAAAGAACGTACCCGAAATTACCTTTTCACACTCTCAAACATTAAATTTCCCTGGGAAATACAAAGAGTGCAGGTAAGTAAAAAATCATCATGTAATGTGGATTTAACATATAAGTAATATAATGGAATATAAGGGATATCAATAGATAGATTTAAAGTCTGTTATTACGATAAATTGTGTATATCCCCATACATGTCTAATTAATATCCAAAACCTATCATGAAATCATGTATATTAAAAGATAAACCTCAGAAATTCTATTTCTCACACAATATCATGGATTCCCTCAAGAAAGTGTGTTTGTTAAGAAATATATATCAAAGTGTTTTAGAATAAAATATATGATAGTAAAATATATATATTTATTTTTTCATGGTAATGGATTAAAAAATTGGTCAACTGATAAAAATAAATCATAATCTATTACATGTAAAATAATTTCACATTTTAAATCATTCAAAATCCATTCATTAAAAATCATCTCAATTTTTTAAATATAAATTTAATTGTTAAAAGTGATAAAAATATACATTTGAATACAAAATATTTAATAACTACTAGGCTCACCATCATTGATTTAATTTGAAAAATAATTATATTAATCACTATAAAAATAAAGCATGGCTGATAAAATAAAGGATACAAAATAAATCTATTTTTTATATTTTTTTAATGAAAAATATTGTGTGTAAGAACATGGCCTCCATAGAAACAGCTCCAAATTGACAAAAGGTATTTAGTTGTTTTAACCTTTTCAATTAAGTTATTATCATCCTATGAATTCACTATAGAGTCACACCCAAGGGCTGATCACAAGGAGGCTACTTATAACAAATACATTTTCTATTATCACTATTATTTATAGATATAGTAATATAGATATGGGATGGATTAGAAATATGCATGAAATATAAAATAATATGAATATAAATATAAATGAATTACAGAGTGATGATATAGTTAAATATAGAATTCAGATTTTCTTATGTGGTTGTGGTGATTTAAATCATTGTTTCAAATTATTCTCTATATTCAACTCAATGATCTTATAAAGGCCTATCATACCTCACCTTCTAATTTGAAATTGAATTTCCCCTTATCAGGACCTTTTCATATGGGAAATTATATATTGAATCATCATATAAGAATCGTTTTTTCTGAAAACCACAACCCAAGCCATACATCATCATATTCATGAAACAAATAATTGAGGGAATGGGTTTTGATAAATGAGAAGAAGAATTTCAACATTAGGGAAAATAGTGAGATCACTCCCCATAATAGATTTAACCAGCACCAAAATTATAAGAATTTAATAATATAAATAGAAATTAAATCATTAAAAACTCATTAAAAACACCATACCCTTCCTTGAACAAGCACCGAGGATATATATCCATTTTTATTGGAGTTTAGAAGAGAACATGGTGGGAGAACTCAAAAAATGAATGAAATATAAGAATTTATATATGAATAAGAATAAAAATATATTAAACATGACGTACTATTAAAAAATAAAAAAATTTGTAAAAAGGGACAAAAAAGGACAAAAAGGGAAATATCCATGTTTCCCCACAATATAATGGAATGTAAGAGTGTATGAGGGATCAATTTATTAGAAAAATATTGTCAAACTCTCACCAAATCGTATATAATTTTTTTGTCTTCCACCTTTATCATGAAGTGTAATTTCTCTTTCAATAACCATTGTGAATATCGAAATAATATTCTTGAAAAATTCGTATCGAAAAATCCCCAGTCATGTATTTTTTTTTCACAACATGTAATTGTCATTTACAGCTTGTAGCCATTTCATGACATGTCCAGATGGTACTACATATTTTTTTAATGTCACGATGTGTAATTGTGTTACAGATACTGAAATATTTATACTCTATTTTCTGACTCTACTTCATCCTCAAAAATATGTTGTCTCGTTGCGAGCAAGATCATGGGGTATTGTGTCTTTTAGATACATCGGGAAATACAGAAGTTATTAAAATAGTTATATTCCAAAATTAAGATCAAATTTCAATTTAACTCAAAAAATCACAGAAACCTAAAAATGTGACAGTGGCCCATTAAATAACAATATTTAAGAATTATAAGAATTTATTTATAATTTATAAAATGTGAAAATGTTAGCTTCATCATAAAAATATAAAAAGAGTAATAAAATTCAAATTTTAACTATGTAAATTTTCAATATTTGTTTCTTGGAAAATAAAAAGAAAATAAATTTTTTTGCAGATGGATTGAATCGGAAAAAAGAGATTATATTATGCCATCATAATAAGATATATTAATTTATATAGTAAGATTATTGTTTGATGAAATAATACTAATCTAGGAAGGTGGACAACATTAGTCTAATTAGACATTAGTAAGATACATTTAGAACCTATGTTGTCAATGGTTTAAAATAATTTATTGATAGCATTTTGATCATCCACAGTTATTTCAATCAATTTATCTAGTTGAATCTAAAAAAAATTGTTAGACGTTAATGTTATTTTTTTACTAAATGACTAAGTGAATATCAATGACCATTAATTGCAAAAGTTCCATTTTATTCTACATTTAAATCTTGTTATAGAATAGATACATCCTTTTGAACTTTTAACAACATAATTCTTATACAAGTTTGGTGTAAAATTTTTATAACCAAACCCATTTTTATTTTTGTTTTATTACCTTGACTATGTCATGTAATCATATTGGTTTTTACCCACGAATAAAATAGATTATACCTCTTTAATATGAACCAAATCAGTTTTCAAAACCAAATTCCCTTTTTGAATTGATTATAAATTTTTATAAACCATTACATTAGATCTAATTGATGTGTTCCTTAATTATTTATTTTGTGGTATTAATTTCTATCAATCATTTTTTAATTTACATATATCATCCAAAACTATTGAAAATATTATTTCCTTTCCATTATCATTTACATTGAAAATGTTTCTTATTTTTTCATTTTTATCTTTTAGTTTCAAAAAGGCATATTTAAAATTCATTTTAATTTCATCATTCTGGGAAAGATTCATATTCACATTTTCATAACCCCTTATAATATTATCATATTCATTGAATTTCTTTCCATTTTTACATTTAACATATATACATATTTCCATCATTTTTATACTACAATTTTTCAATTCTCTATACTATTTATATAATCTTTTAATTCTAGTATTCATAGAATTAGAATTATAAATAGAATTAGAATCTGTGTCTTTTCATATTCATATATTACATAATGATAAACGCTTTTAGGAGTTATTAAATTAGTAAAAAGAGAATCATTTAACTCACATGTAATACCCATCAAGGAATCAATACCAAAGACCTTTTCACTTTCAGAGTGACTATTTGATTCATTATTATCTTCATAGCCGCATCCCCTAAACAGATTTTTTTTTCTTTCCACCATTTTCATTATAATTTTATGAGTTCCTTTTCTTGGGAAAATCATGTCTAATGTGACCTTTATTACAGAACACATATAATTTTTAATCTAAATCATCTTTATTTTGATTTGATTTAACATTTTTATAATAATTATTATTCTTCCTTCTAAACATTATATTAACACCAATAACATTCATAAAATTGAAAATATTTGAACTGATGTAATCCAAGTCATTATTATTTTCTTGGAAGTCACAATAAAAGGAATTCATGTCATGGATGAAATAATATTTCTATGAAATAAATTTTCATTTAGTATAATCCATATTATATATATTCTTCAACACTAACTCATATTATATTGGAGAGCATATTTTTTATCCAATGTATATTCATTAAATTTCTTACTCTAGTAGATGTACAATGTCTTTTCATACCATCTCATTGGATGATATCTTAGAACACATTACACATGATTAGTGTTTTCCAAAAATTATCCATGATCACTCATACCGTTTGTTATACAAGCGATTTGATGGAACATATGGTATATAGATTCATAATGTCCCATAATGATGTTCTGGTATTCTTCTTGGAGAACTACTAGCATGGTTTTCTTTAGCTAGTTAATACCATAATTAGTTACTTGTAGTATCCTCAATTTGTTATGCCCACCGTACAATGATGTGAAATATATATACACACTTATACATATATCATAATAAAACATATTTTTAACATTATAATTTATAAAATATTTTACTATTTCATTAAAAATTTGAGCCTCTCGATCAATCTTGGGTATCCCGTATGGGGATTCCATCATTTTACATTGATCCACAGTTAGATGTTTTATGAAGGACTCCATTATTTATTTCCAATATCAATAGTCACTCCCATCAAATAATAGGGTTTTTTGGTATCCATCCATTTCTAACATTTATACATACCATCATAAATGAAAAATATTCTTTTGGTCCTTATACTGATAAGTCTAGAATATCATTTTATCATAGAGTTAAAAATAATTAAAATAATTATTAGATATATATATACTAATATTGATATATATTCTAAGTGATTAGAGTCTTGTTACTACACCAATTTATTTTGGATGGTGAAATAAAAAGGGAAAACCAATTATAAAAACAAAGTTGAGGCTCATTAAAAAAGATAGGGTTGTGCCTCTAAATTTTTTAAAAGGTAGATTCTGTAAACAAGGTTATCACACCTTTAAAATTTATTTTAATTGTGGATCCCAGTCTCTTCAAGGAGTAGAGGAGTTTTAGGGGTGGAATAATATCATGGTGATCTAGACTAATATAATTACTTAGGTTCTTTACATTTTACTACGACTTCACCTCATATAAAGAACACAACATTGAATATAGATTAATTTTTTATAAACTCTGATAATGTCTATCATTAAATTTTGAATAAACTATTCATGCCCAATGGTAATATTTTTCATCAATAATGATCCATTAATTGGTATCATAGCATCATATAAATGATAAATTGGAAGAATGAGTGTACATAAATTAATGTGACAATTTAATTTTACCATTATAAAAATTTTATCCAATAAAAATAATAATAATGAGATCTAAATAATTTAGTTTAATATCAATAAATGAGATAATATAAAAATTTTAGAAAAAAATTATTTACAAGTTGTTTAATGTTTTTGGTGAGGACTAATGACCTAATGTAGAAAACATATTACAGAGGATCATAACCTACCAATAGAATAAATAATGGTGGCTTGTTATATACATTTTAAAATATTCAATGGTAGATAAAATATCCTGATCTATTGATAAAATTTTTAATAAAATATAAATGAGGATGTTTAAATAAAATCTGATTTCATGAATACTAACAGTCAAAGTCTTCATAAGAAGTAATAAAAAATTTCACACTATTGGATGGCCAATGATGAATTCTATCTCACCAATGGAAATGTAAAATAGTGACTCATGGTAAATAATTGGGTGTATCCAATGGTGGATAATTGATTTTTTTAAAAAAACAACAATAAAATATAATCAAATCGATTATTAAATCAAATAAATCCAAAATAATGATTGAATATATAGTATGATAAATTACAAAACAAATTCATACAGAAATATAAACACTACTATGGGTAATTATTAAATTAATGAGATATCTTTTGAATTCAAAGAAACCTACTCCAAAATGGAAATAAGGACCTCAAAAAAAATTAACAGTAACATGGATAAAATAAAAAGTGATAAAAAATAAAAGAGTTATATAAACCAGAATAAAAAAACAATAATCGATTGTATAGATCCTATAAGATCATGAAGATAATTAAAAAAATTAAACTATAAGAAGATATTGAAAAATAGAAATACAAATATTAATAAAATCAATTTATATAATATTAAATTACATTGAGAAGATATTTATAGATTGAAGATAAAAAATTTACTGATAAAATTATAATACATTTGAGTCAAGATATGAATAAAGATAAAACTAGCAATAGAGCACGAAATGAATTATTTTATTGTAAAACACAATAAGATGAAAATAATATGTGGGTAATAAATAAACCGTTGTTGATGTCCAGTGGTGGGTAATATCTCCCATTATTGATGTTTGGTGGAATATCAGTGACCCAATTTTGGATTCTAAGAGTGAATCATGACTTACCATTGGAATCCACTGGTGACTCATGACCCAATGTTGGGTTCAACGGTGTCTAAACTCACCATTGGTTAATGCAGTGGATATTTAATCTACCAAAATAGATGAAGGCCAAAATAACCCTTAGACCCATCCAATAGAAGAAGAGGAAGTGTTTACTGTTGAATATTGTGAAAAAATTATGAAATTTGGAACCAAATGGAAGTGAATCAGAAGATTGATATTACTTTAATAAAAAACAATTAGATGAACTTCAAATAATGAGATTGAATATATGATGAGGTAATGTCCTAATAAGATTAATTAAAATCAAATGTTGATGTATAAGATGAGCTTCTAGATCAAATAATCTTAGTTAAAAAATTTATCAGTGATCTGATGATGATTTATAGTGTACTAGAGGCCAGATGTTCGATACCAGAAGAAGATTCTAAATAAGTTAACGATAATAAAACAAATGTATTATGAGTTATTGAAAAATGAGCGATGGATTTTATAGTAGATCAAACTGTTTTATGAATCCTAATTGGGCAGACACATGATCTGATTTTTTAGATGAATAGTTATACACAAATGAGTGTCCCGCATCGAATCCAACATAGAGATGTAGTGTATAATATCAATAATGGAACATGGATGTTCAGTTCATAATAAAAACAAGTAGACAATGCATTCTATGGGTATAGCGATTGACATATGCCCAAATCATGCACATAGTTGGCACTCACTATGGTCCTTTTACATGGGTCTTCACACCTTTGGAATCCACTAGGCACACAAGATATACCAACCCCTTTTGGGATGTATATGGAATGATTTCTAATGGGGTTGACTTAACAGCCCCCCTGTATGGTTGAGAGCTATCCCCTAAGCTCACATGAAATGAAAAATTATTTAGGAAAATAAACATAATTTAGAAAAAAATTTATAAAAATTATGAAACATTAAAACAAAAATTATAACACTATAAATAAAATATATTATAAACATGATATATTTTAATCTAAATAAAATTTTAATATTATTTAAATTTAGAAAATATAATTAATTAAAAGTATAAAAAAATTAATAGAGTTAAATACAAAATATGATAATTTTATAAATGAATTTAATAATTTGATATTATGATTAATTAAAAACCGAATTAAACTATTAAATTTTTTAAAATAAATTCCAATACTAAAAAATCACCTCTATTGGCCTCCGAATAAAGATTTAATAGTTAATTTATTCAAGAAAATTCATTCGTTCCTAGTGACAAATTGAATTACAATTCTATAACATCCTATGAAATAATGAAATAAAAATATGCTTATTCATTCACGGACACATTAACTAATGTTTTCCCTATATATTTTCTATATTACTATGAAATTTGATCTTCATTGGGTCATCCTTTATTGAGATACATGACCATATTTAAATGTGATCCATCCTATGGATAGATTTTGAGGCCCAAATTGTTTGCTGGTTTTGAGCCTCCAATGGATTGATTGAACTATTTTTCTATTTACTAAAATATTTCCAATAATTTATTAATGATTAGAAAAAAAATAAAAATTTTATTTAGTGGAGAAAAAATTATTGCTGAAATTCAGGAAAAAATTATTTAAAATCCAAATTAGGAAGAACTATAAATTATGCTTAAAATTGAACTAAAACATGAAAATGTGACAATTTTCCACAACATAACATAATTTTAGTATTATTAAAATTTAATTCTAGTATAAATTTTGTGAAAATATTAGAAACATCATTTATTTTATATGAAATTTTTTAACATACCATTTGATTTAAGAGTTGATGTCTTCAAATATTCTAATGTGTTCACCGACATCACACTCTATAAAGAATAAACTTATTTCATTAAATGTATCTAGTATAAGATATTTTATTGTTTATATCATATCATTATGACCAGGTTTATGTAGTGGTAGATACATATTTTTCTTTGATGTCTTTTTATGCAATATTTTCTCACCCTTTATCCATTTCCATAATATTTTGTCTAAAACATCCATATTAACCTCAATAGAAAGAAAATAATTTTTATCCCTTTAATGAAACTAAAAAATCTACTAAAATATTAAATTTATATAATATATTAAATTTAACAAGGTAAAAAAATAAGTTTTATTAAGGTTATACCTAGTTATCTCTGATTCCTCTTCTAGATTCCAATGGGTGATGTAGCGACACATGAAGGACTTGTACGGGTCAATATCTTTCTATCCAATGTTATAATTTTATTATTATTTTATGAATTATCCCAACTTATACTTGAACCTTTTTCCTATTTATGATGTATGCAATTTTTACTATTATTTAAACCCTTACCTCAATATTCAATAAAGTAACAGAAAATAAAACAAACATAATTAGACTTTGTATGGATATTATCTTTATTAAAAAACATATTTCTTCTCATGTTCTAATTTTTTGTACATATTGATTATTATCGCTTCATTTGATGTTATTATAAGTTATGTAAAATTCATATACAAGCAATTGGTTGGTATCATCCTTGTCCCTAAGGGAAGGTACCATCCACTTACCTTTGACAATGTAAAATATGATTTTTTGTCAAATAGAATGTCATCATTTAGGTTGGTGCCACTAGATGCTGAAGGATACTTCCTTGAACCACTTAATATGTATTCAATAAACAAGACATGTGGAAAAAATCTAAATAAAATATTTATTTTTACATTAATTAAGATACATTGTGATCTTTCATCATAGTTTCATTCCAAAATTTTAATGGTTTGTTGCCTATAATAAATAATTATATTTAAACCGACTCTTAATTTCCTCAGTTTCATTCTACGATATAGTTTCAAGTGGGACATTTTTCTTTTTAAATTCATATATTAACTCCTATATGTGTTGGGTTTTTATTAATTGATAAAACTATATATTATTTATTTAAATATTAATATTATAGTTTTTTTCCAAAATTAAATATTTATTAAATGTCATTTCAATAATTACGGGTTCTCATGTTTTCCATAATATATTAAATAATAACTAGAATATTTTATATTGAATAAATATTTCTTCAAAATTTAATAAGAGAAATTTTAATTATTTTCTTTCAATGTGTTTTTTAATAAAAAATGTTTTATTATTTATAGTATATAATCTCATTAAAAATCCTTATTCAATTCTAATCAAGGTATTCAATTAGGATGATCATGTTTCCTTCAACATTCTTCATGTGATTTTTGAATAATGTGATATCAAAAAAATCATATAGTTTATATTATTTCTAAAAAACATCATGTATGTATGGATTTTGAATTATGACATGGAAAATATCACTTTTTGTCGGTAAAAATCTCCTTAATATTATATTTATATTTATTTCAAATAATATTGGAAATTAATTTTTGATTAAATAATTGTGATGTCTAATTCCATGAATCTCATTACAACAACATGTGAAATATAAATTTCATTTTCATGAGAATAAACAATTTAGGTTTCCTAAATTTCATCTAGAGAAATAATCATAATTAAATTATTGAATTATCTCTTCAATGTAGTGAATTATTCTAATTTATCTCAAAATTCATTTTTACATGTATTATTATAATTTCATCACTTTTATAATATTATTGATACAAAATATAAAATAATTATTACATAAGTACCAATTAATTCATACACAACCTCAAATCGTGTAGAGACCCAAAGCATGACGTACATGGACATTACATTATTTTTGCGGAATACTTAATACGTAACAAAAACAGACACACAAGGACCGTAATAGTTTAGTGTCTTTGGAACCTTTGAACGTAATCTTCTAATCGTGGTGAAATATCTTCAACATCTCCCATAAAGATCTTCCCCATTTTTTATTACCTAAAACCTTTCTTTATATCATGGGGAAAAGAAAACATAAAAAGTGTGAGCTCAAATTCTCAATAAGGGTAAGCATGGATAAAATAAAACATACCATATACATTTGAACATAAAAACATGATCATAATATTTAAACATCAAAATCATGAGCAACGACATAAAATATGTAAGTACATAAGGCATAGATCATAATGGAACATAAATCATGATCACATATCATGGGAATAAAACATGTATTAGTGGCATCCATTAAGCACATGTAATGATTTCCATAGTAGCCAAGGCATTCCTGCCAAGACCATCTTAGTGGACAACGTCCCATTCTGAATCGAGTTCACTCCTCATTTCAGTCCTGTACACTGAACTAGATTAACTTACCGTTCCATCCATGTCAACCTCCTGAGATATAAAATCTTTACCCAATTTATTAGAGGGAGATTTAGGTCCCACCCATCTCATAATGAAATCATTCTTACTTGTGCCACAAAATAAACAAAAAATATTCATCATAACACAAAGAATAAAATGGGTTTCATAAACATCATCTCATCATCTCATAATCCATATAAAACAAATGGACATTTCATCATAAGAAAAGTGAAACCATGTAAATCATAGAGAAATTAATCTGGAAACATACACATATGAAATAATTTCATCTTAGATGGAAAATGGGTTTGATAAAACAATTGAAATGAATTCTTCAGGAAAATATCCATTATTCTTCAAAATCATTCTCTTTTGACAAAATGTCATGCAATTTTAAAATAAATTGATATTGTTGAAAATAGTCATGAAATATTTTTTAGGAATCTTCATGAAAATAAGGATTTATAAAACCATAAAAATCAGTTCGTTCCGTATAAGTTAAAAAACATTCTTCTCGTTCTTTTGCTGGAAAAGTCAAAAAAGTACCTCGTAACGTAAACAAAATAAAGATTCCATACATACCATGTAGTAAAAGGCAAAAATGGGTAAAAAGGACTTTAAATATACATGAAAATACTTTTATAAGACATGGACATGGATGATAACAATAACCCCAGTAAATACTTACGCATAGGCAATCTTGGATAAAAATGAAATTGGAAAAGTTATCCCTTACCTTAGGTCTGATATGCTTCGTACGTATCCGAACCTCTAGTATAATGATTTAAATAATTTCATTGACTTATTACATAATCATATTAATTGTTATGATATCATTTATGTTTCACTTATGACTTTATATTACATGTTCTTTTGTAAATTCCATGTTAAAGCAACGTTTTGGGTAAAATCATTTTATTTATCGTATGTGTTTGAACGTGTTGTTCTTGATATTATTACTTATGATTAGATTTAAATAATTCCAGAATGTAAAACATGATTTATATAATATATAATCATCATATACATATATATTATAGATCAATAAAAGGAATGAAATACACTGTTCATGGAGATGGTAGGTCGTATGTACGCATGAACGCTGTTTTTGTTTCCCTTTTGAATTGAATGGAATTAAGTAAATGACATACAGATATATATATATAAATATACATAAATCAAGTATCATTATTATGTCATATATTTCATTATTATTCATTATATATACTTTATAATCATTCATGAATGGTTAACATGGAGAGTGAATCTCATCGTGTCGGGGAGACGGTAGTCCGCACGTACGCACGAGTGATGATATCATTCCCACGATCGGGGAATTGTATTGGAGTGTATGTATAATATTTCAGAATCAATATCAACTTACAAAAATCATATATATTTATTTAGTTTAACCATTATACCCATCCAAGTAATATGGTGATTGAAAATAGATTACACCACGACATGGAGATAGTATTCCGTATGTACGCACGTGTGGTGATTTCATTTTCCATAAGACGGATTGATGGTGAAATAGGGTTGTTTCATAAATCTAATAACATATCAGTATATTAGTGATACTGATGTTATTACATCATAATGAAACAACCTAAGAAGAAGAAGTGTAAGAAGAAATAAAGTTGAAAGAATCGGTAACGGACATTACCTCTTCTTTGAAGCGCCTCTTTGAGTCCTCCTCTTAGGGCACTATAATTGGTCTTCTAATAAGACCATGACCTCTAGGATGTTTCTATGGGAGGGTAGAAGAGAATTTGGCAGGGGTTGGCCAAGCTTGAAGTCTCAAAGTGGTGTGAGGAAGAGAGGGAGGAGGTGCCCTTTTATAAGGGAGGAGAAGGGCACCTTTGAAAAAACTTAAAATATTATTTTATTATAAAGTCATATTCGGTTTTAAATAGCTCCAAATTGATTTATTTAGAATCTAAGGTGTGGATGGGTCTAAATCCTCTCATCTAATAGAATTTTGATAAGTTTAGATTAATATTTTAACCTTATAATTTAGTTATAACTTTATGTTAGATAATTTTACTTTTACCGTGTCTTTTTGTGTTCTTACACTATAAGGTTAATAAACTTACTATAACAAGCCAAAAGAACTCCAGGTTTATTAGTATTAATATATATAACCTTATATAAGTCATTTGGACTAACCTTGGATTTTTAGGAATAAAATAAAATAATGTTTGTTTTAAAAACTATTTTATGTCAATTTTGACACTATTTAGTAATTGATTTTTGTGAAAATCATAACAGAATTATTAGTTCGAAAAAAGTTACTTAAATCAATACTAACATTTAATATTAACCTATAAAATTTGTTTAATTCATAAAAAGTCTCAAATTATATTTATTTGGGTATTTATAAAATCAATTATGTCAATATTTCATTAATAAGATAATTACTCCATCATCGTTGTGTCATTAATAAATTAAATTATATAATGTCTAAAAATTACAAATAAAATACTATTATGTAGGAAATATTTTTATATTTATAATGAACTTTTATAGTCGAATTTATCATATGCATAACCCTATATTAAAAATGATTCAGTTATTAAACTTTGATTTTAACTATTTTAACCCTTCTATAAATAAATTGATAATAAATGTCCTAATCTAATACAAGTGGGCCTAAATGGTCATATTTTATTCATAATGGTGTTTTTGGTATAATTACACATATCAAATAGAATTAGGACATGTGTTAGGGTAATAATAATAACACTTTTACCCTTAATTACCCTATTTACTTCTAACCGTGGTAAAAATATGTAAAAAGTTACAATTCATCAAAAATTATTTTCATCTCATTGAACAAAATTTTAGTTCTTGATATTATTTGTGTCTCTCGGATTTTCGAAATTCCACTCACAGAGGAGGTAAATTTTATTTTTATGAAAAATTCAGTTTTTTTAACTACCACTTAGTGGTTTCACTATTCATAAAAAAATGAATGTTTCTAGAAAAATACCAAAAATTAGGCCTGAGCTATATTTGATATTATGAGCTAAAAAATGATGTATATTTTACCAAATTCAAATCATATCAGTTGCATTAATTAATTTAAAAATTAATTCCCGTCGTCAAAACAAATACCGTGTTCTTAAGAGATAATAACTATCAAAAGATTGACACTTGTTTATGTCTGATTTAAATGTGAAATTACATCCAATGAACAAAATTGTATTAAATTGTAAAAATATATTCTAAATATACTTTAAAACCACTAGAATTAATAATTTATCACTATTAATTATTTTGATTAAAAAGGTTGTTTTAATTAAAATTTAGTAATTTTCACTATTCATCAGAAAATGAAAGTTAACCGAAAAGTACCAAAATATCACCCTAAGCTAATTTAGATATTAAAAATCCAAAAATGAAGTCCATTTTGAAAAATAAAATTTAAAAAAATTTCAATAAGTGGTTATTACTATTCATAACAGCTAGTTTTAATAATAGCATAGCATTGTTTAGTGAAACTTGATATTGCGTACTACACACGCTATCAAGGAAGGTCGCGATTTGTGTGTAACGTAAGGCAAGTAAAGGATGCGTGTTGTGAAAGCCCCTTTTGTTGTAGCGTACAACAGAAGAAATTAATGAAATTAAAAAAAATCATAAAATCTCGGGGTGTCACATTCTACCCCCCTTAAAATGAATTTCGCCCTCGAAATTCGTCGGGGTTATAAATGGTTTACTACTCAAAAGTTTCTTTAATATAAACCCACATTGTAAAAAGGAATACCAAAACCAATATTTAAAAACAAATGTATGAAACGTAATGGTTACCCAAATAAACTAATCACTGGGTTTTCACATAGGTGAAAATGTGGATATGGAAGAGAAATCTAACAATCATGTTCTGATGGAGAGTGGTAGAGAGAACATGGATATGGAAAAGCCAGCAATCACAAAGCCATAAATTTGTGACGATATAAGGTACCATCTCATTCACCAGAAATAAGAGCACTAAGACAACATTTTTGGTTTTCAAGATCATTTCCCTAATGACGATGAGATTGGAAATAGAAGAAATACTTTCGTGATTTTGGTATAGTCTCACCGTTGGTCATTCGTTGGACAATTTCCACTTCATCTCTAAAAGAAATGATGTTGAATTTGTCATTTGTGATGTGTTAGAAGATCATGTGATAGAATGATGGGTCATTCCATCTGTCTCAATCAAAAGGTTAGAAAAGTTATCAAAAAATATATGAGTCCATCTATAGTGAGATTAATCGTATATGGTTCCTAAAATGGACTTAAACTTCTTATATCATACCGCTTAATATAATAAAACTTGTTTCTACTAAACAGGTACTACCTGTAGGCTAGTGGTAGGCGATAAAAGCCAGTCACACTTCGGTTGTGGGTTCGATTCCCACAGCCTTGTCCGACGTGATGGGTTGTCACTCGTCCTGCAGGTTGTCCTTTTTCAAAAACTACATTACTATAACATCCCATCAATAATATCGAAAAAATTTTTATCCTTAAACAATACTAACTTATGTCCAACATAATCATTTCCAATCTTTAGGCTTACCCAAAATACTGTTGTCCAATCTCAAATTATAGTGAAAATGATTACCAAATAGTTCATATAACAAGCATGTTAATACAATCGTTGATCCCTATATATCTTGAGATATGTCTTGTTGGTCACATTCCTAACATTCTAAGGCCTTAATCATGTATTCTCTTGAAAAATGAATACCCATTGAATCTTAGTGAAAACATGAGTGCTGTCAAAAGTTAACTCTTTTCACATACCAAAACCTCAAACCATGATATAACTATTTCCTTATATCAGCCATGAGCTCATGAATACTGTCAAAAATTTCATTTTCTCCTTATCCCTTAATTATGTGCATATCAACTTTTTTTCCAAAAATATCTCAATCACATTCCATGGTTACCGGTACCATAAAATTATTGAAAACCACAATAGACAAATACATAAATATTCTATATACAACATTATTTTGGAATCCCATTACATAAACACTTAATCATTCCACTACATCGTTTTCATATTCAACATCGCCAATAGTGATCTCATGTGACTTCCCTTTGTCCTTTTCCTTAATTGGGTTCTCATGTAGATCATCACTAACCCTTGGATTAGGTAATTTATTAGCATAATTCCACATTTCCTTGCACTTGGAGCATTGAAGTGTTGGTGGTGTGTTCTCTGCAGTGTTTTCTTTATTCACATCATTAGAAACCCTTTTTACATTACTTCGACACTCAACTGCTTGATGACAATCTTTTACACACTTAAATAATTTTCTAGTCCCTTTAAGACAATCTCCACCATGATTCTTTCCACACTTTGAGCATAAAGAAACATTCATCTTCTTTTAACCATTATTCTAAGATTTCTCCTTGAACTCCATCTTTCATTTCTTGTCAAAACAATTAGATGGATGAGTAACACCAACTTCCATTTCTACCTTGATAGCACAACGTACAATTTCTTCATAGCTATTGAAGTCTCTTATAGATAATTCCCTTCAAAGATTTGGTTTTAAGCCACTGAATAATCGATCAACTTTACTTTCAGGTTAGATGATAATGCCAGATGCATACCTTGAAAGCCTTGTAAAATTCGTTTCGTATACACCAACAGATTCATCATCCTTTTCCTTTAGTTCAAGAAACTCCTTCTCCATCTTTGTTTGAAGAATATGAGGGATGTACTTATTGAAAAATAAGTTCTTGAACTCATCCCATTCCATGGACTCAATTTCATCTCTTGGCCTCGTATTCTTGATAAGATTCCACCATTGATCAGCTTCACCTTCCAAACAATATACTGCTAAGATGACTTTATAATGTTCTATACATTGAAGAACTGAAAATATATTTTTAGTGGTACTAATCCATTGTTTAGAAACAAGTGGATCAAAAGGTCCATTGAATGAAGGTGGGCGTTGCCTCATGAAGGACTCGACAGAATATTGTTCCATTCTCTGATCATTTGGAAGTCCAGAATGATTCATAGCTTGTGTAAGTATAGCAATAAGATTTTGCACTCCATCTCCCATAACATTTGTTTGTTAAGGAGTACAATCATTGCATTTTCCATTTCATTGATCAACATTGTTCCTTCGGGATCTATCCATCATCTAAAAACCAAAAATAATAGCGTGAGAGGCAAAAATCATGCTAGGGAAAACATTAATAAAGGGGGAGTACCTTCAATATCTAACTTCTTAGGTATAATTTTATTACTGTAACCGTAATTATAGGACTATAACCTATACATATACTTAACCTTATGGACATCCCTAGACATACCTTAGAAATATCTCTAGGGATCTCACTAAATTTCTCGCATCCTAGTTTCCAAAGGTTTACTAAACATTTCCTCTGATACCAAATGTAGAGACCCGAAGCTTGACGTACATTGACATTAAATTATTTTTGTGGAATACTTAATACATAACAAAAACAGACACACAAGGACCGTAATAGTTTATTGTCTTTGGATACTTGTAACTTAATCTTCTAATCATGGTGAAAGATCTTCAACATCTCCCATAAAGATCTTCCCCCTTTTTTGCATACCTAAAACCTTTCTTTATATCATGGGGAAAAGAAAACATAAAAAGGGTGAGCTCAAATTCTCAGTAAGGGTAAGCATTTATAAAATAAAACATACCATATACATTTGAACTTAAAAACATGAACATAATATTTAAACATCAAAAACTTTAGCAACGACTTATAACATGGATGTACAAAAGGCATAGATCATAATGGAACATAAAACATGATAACATAGCATGGGAATAAAACCTGTAATCGTGGCATTCATTAAGAACATGTAATGATTTCTATAGTATCCAAGGTATTGCTGCCAAGACCATCTTAGTGGACAAAGTCCCATAATGAATCGAGTTCACTCCTCGTTTCAGTCCTGTAACACTGAACTAGATTAACTTACTGTTCCATCCATGTCTATCTCATGAGATATAAAATCTTCACCCAATGCATTGGAGGGAGATATAGGTCCCACCCATCTCATAATGAAATCATTCTTACTTGTGCCACAAAATAAACATAAAACATTCATCATAACCCAACGAATAAAATGGGTTTCATAAACATCATCTCATAATCTCATAATCCATATAAAACAAATGGAAATTTCATCATATGAAAAGTGAAACCATGTAAATCATAGAGAAATTAAACTTGAAACATACACATATGAAATAATGTCATCTTAGATGGAAAATGGTTTTGATAAAACACTTGAAATGAATTCTTGAAGGAAATATCCTTTCTTCTTAAAAATCGTTCTCTTTTAAGAAGATGTCATGCAATTTTAAAATAAAAGGATTTTGATGAAAATAGTCATAAAATATTTTGGAGGAAGATTCATGAAAATAAGGCTTTATAAAACCATAAAAATCCATTCGTTCTGTATAAGTTAAAAAAACATTCTTCTCGTTCTTTTACCAGAAAAGTCAAAAAATTACTTCGTAACATAAAAAAAAGAAAGATTCCATACATACCATGTAGTAAAAGTCAAAAATGGGTAAAAGGACTTTAAATATACATGAATAAACTTTTATAAAACATAGACATGGATGATAACAATAACCCTAGTAAATACTTACGTATAGGTAATCTCAGATAAAAATGAGATTGGAAATGTTATCCCGTACCTTAGGTCTGATATGCTTCATACGTATCCGAACCACATGTATAATGATTTAAATAATGTCATTGAGTTATTACAGAATCATATTCATTGTTTTGATATCATATATGTTTCACTTATGACTTTATATTACCCGTTCTTTTTGAAATTCCATGTTAAAGTAGTGTTTTGGGTAAAATCATTTTATTTATCTTATGTGTTTTGACTTGAAGTTCTTGATATTATTACTTATATCCTGATTGAAATAATTCCAGAATGTAAAAATGATTTATATAATATATATTCATAATATACATATATATTATAGATCGATAAAAGGAATTAAAAACACCGTTCATGGAGACGGTAGGCCGTACGTACGCATGAACGCTGTTTTCATTTCCCTTTTGAATTGAATGGAATTAAGTAAATGACATATATATATATATATATATACAAATATAGTAACATTATTATGTCATATATTTCATTATTATTCATTATATAAACTTTATAATCATTCATTAATGGTTAACATGGAGAGTGAATCTCATCGCGTCGTGGAGACGGTAGTCCGTACGTACACACGAGCGATGATATCATTCCCAAGATCGTGGAATTGTATTGGAGTGTATGTATACTATTTAATAATCAATATAAATTTACAATAATCATATATAGTTTTTTATTTTAATCATTATACCCATCCAAGTAAGGTGGTGATGGAAAATAGATTACACCACAGCGTGGAGACAGTATTCCGTATGTACGCACGCGTGGTGATTTCATTTTCCATAGGATGGATAGATGGTGAAATAGGGTTGTTTCATACTTATAATAAAATATCAGTATAGTAGTGATACTGATGTTATTACTTCATAATTAACAACCTAAGAAGAAGTAGTGGAAGAAGAAATGAAGTTGAAAGAATCGGTAACGGACATTACCTCTACTTTGAAGGGCCTCTTTGAGTCCTCATCTTAGGGCACTAAAATTGGTCTTTGAAGAAGAACATGACATCTAGGATGTTTCTAGGGAATGGGAGAAGAGAATTTGGTAGGGGTTGGCCGAGATTTAAGGCTCAACGTGGTGTGAGGAAGAGAGGGAGGAGGTTCCCTTTTAAAACGGAGGAGAGGGGCACCTTTGAAAAAACTAAAAATATTATATAATTATATAGCCATATTCGGTTTTAAATAGCACCAAATTGATTTATTTAGAATATAAGGTGAGTATGGGTCTAAATCCTCTCATCAAATATAATTTCGACAAGTTTAGTTTACTATTTTAACCTTATCATTTAGTTTTAACTTTAAGTTAGATAATTTTACTTTTACCGTGTCTTTTTGTGTTCTTACACTATAAGGTTAATAAATATACTATAACAATCCGAAAAAACCCCAAGTTGTTTATTATTAATATATATAACCTTATATAAGTTATTTGTACGAACCTTGGATTTTTAGGAATAAAATATTAAAATTTTTGTTTAAAAAACTATTTTATGTCAATTTTGACACTATTTACTAATTGATTTTTGTGAAAATCATAACCGAATGATTAGTCAGAAAAAAGTAAATTAAATAAATACTAACATGTCATATCAACCTATAAAATTAGTTTAATTCATAAAAAGTCTCAAATTACATTTATTTGGGTATTTATAACATCAATTATGTCAATATTTCATTAATAAGATAATTACTGCATCATCGTTGTGTCATAAATAAATTAAGATATTTAATGTATAAAAATTAAAAATAAAATACCATTATGTAGGAATACTTTTTATATTTCTAATGAATATTTATAGTTGAATTTATCTTATGCATAACCCTATATTAAGGATTATTTAGTTATTAAACTTTGATTTTAACTATTTTAACCCTTCTTTAAATAAATTGATAATAAATGTCCTAATCTAATCCAAGTGGGCCTAAATGGTCATATGTTATTCCTAAGATTGTTTAGGGTCGAATTAAACTTATCAAATAGAATTAGGACATGTGTTAGGGTAATAATAATAACACTTTTACCCTTAATTACCCTATTTACTTTTAACCGTGGTAAAAAAATGTAAAAATTAACTATTCACCAAAAATTATTTTCATCTCATTGAACCACATTTTAGACCTTGATATTAACCGTGTCTCTCAAATTTTAGAAATTACACTCACAGAAGTTGTAAAATTTTGTTTTATGAAATATTATGTTTTTTTATCTACCACTTAATGGTTTCACTATTCATCAAAAAAATGAAAGTTTCCAGAAAAATACCAAAAATTAGGCCCAAGCTCTATTTGATATTATGAACTCAAAAATGATGTCTATTTTACCAAATTCAAAACATATCAGTTTCATTAATTAATTAAAAAATTAATACTTGTCCTCAAAACAAATAGAGTGTTCTTAAGAGATAATAACTATCAAAAGATTGACACTTGTTCATGTCTGCTTTAAATGTGAAATTACATCAAATGACCAACATTGTATTAAATTGAAAAAATATATTCTATATATACTTTAAAACCACTCAAATTAATAAATTATCACTATTAATTATTTCGTATCAAAAGGTTGTTTTTAATTAAAATTTAGTAATTTTCACTATTCATCAGATAATGAAAGTTATCTGAAAAGTACCAAAATTTCACCCTAAGATAATTTAGATATTCCAAATACAAAAATGAAGTCCATTTTGAATAATAAAATTTAAAAATTTCAAAAAGTTGTTATTACTATTCATAACGGCTAGTTTTAATAATATCATATCGTTGTTTAGTAAAACTCGGTATTGCGTACTACACACGCTATCAAGGAAGGTCGTGATTTGCATGTAATGAAAGGAAAGTCAAGGATGCGTGTTGTGCAAGATCCTTTTTGTGTAGCTTACAACACGAGACATTAATGAAATTAATGAGAATATTTTTCATAAAATCACGGGGTGTCACAAATCATACGTAAAAAGTCATTTGTTTTCTAAAAACTATGCATTAAATGGAGATATGACTTGTATAGTGATACAAATGAAACATATGTAGGACATGAATGACAAGTAAAATATCTATATAAATTTATATGCATGTGTCCCTTTGCAAAGATTATACTCATATGGATTATTTCATGAATAAAATAGAAATAATTCTACTTATCCAAATTTCATGCTTCCACATTTATATTCTATATTTACATTAAATAATTTTATAATTTTTCTAACATCTTATAGTGGTTTTAAAACATTAAAATAAAAGAGAAATCTAATTTAAAGGAACTTCTATAAATGGATGTTCTCCCTAAATTCCTTAACAACTATCTTATCATGAATAACATTGAATTCATACTAACAACTGGATATAAATAAAAAAATTCAACAAGTGTTTTAAAAAACAAAATAATTATCTCTAGATTACATTAACATGAAGAAAAATACATTAATCATTATAAACAGAGTTATTACATAGATATATCCTTCTATGATCTTTATGAAGCACTAAATAATACCTTCCCACTTATTTAAAAAAGGTAAATTTATGTTATTTCAATGTAAAATATAATGGAAAAAGTAACTTATCTCCACTTATATACAACAAAAATACAAGTATCAAAATGATTTTTTCACCAACCTTACTAAAAGAAAAAAAATTCAGTCTCATTCATGGGATATTTGGTTTCAATTTTTTTATTTTTTTGGATATTACATCAATTATAAAGTTCAATGTTCATTTTTCAACTCTTTACATGCCCCCGAAAAATAATAAATTATATGTGAATATTGGGGTTGGTGAATATTGGTGTGGATCTCATGATTTATATGACTTCTTCTACCCCTCTTATTTTAAAATACCTGCCAAACCAAATTTATTTAGATCGGGGTAGTATCAAATGAATCCCTAAAATTAGACATTGGCTACCCACTCTATGTCCACAAGTACTAATCATGTGTATAAAATAAGAGTGAATAAACCAAGAGATTAGGGTTTACAACTCATATATTCAACATATGATACCACTTTCAAGATCTCTTTTTTGGGATGTTTCAAATAGTTCTATCATTATATTTTTTATGCAGAAATATATTCTCTATGAGTATATTTTATTTTTATTTTAGTATTTTATTTTATAATTATGTCTTATATTATATTCATATCCACTATCCATTTCTATTGGACACAAGTACTAAACATAATAATAGAAATTATGCCAATATTCAATTGATTATTTCACCAATCCTCTAGTAGAACCCATAATTGTATATGGACCTCATTATCTATAATATAGATACAATGTCTCTAGATTCTTTTTATTTTGGTTGTTGGGTGATAAAACCAACATTTTGGGATATTAATTGGTAGCTACATCTCATTGGTATTCTATTACACACAATGGATGTCATGATGGATTTCTAGAAAAATATCAACATTAATATTTTCCAGGAATTGGATTTTAAATGTACAAAATCATATGAATCAGGTTTGGAACATAAAATATTTTTTGGTTACTTGACAAATTTTTTAGAAAATTTTTATAAATTCATTTCCAAATTATCATTGGTTTCTTCTCAGAACAACATGATCCCCTTTTTGGAAAATATTATATTCCAAATAATTTAAGGATTTCTTTTCATGATTATTTAGAATTTATAAATTGATTGGATTCTCAATATAAAATTTCTGCACCATGTAATTGTAAATTTCTGTAGATTGAATATTCTTCATCCTCAAATAATCTCAAAATAATTTCTCGATCAATATTATATTTTTTTATTATATCTACTTGAATTTATATTTATTATTATAAAATTTTATCAAACTTATTCATTATATTATTTTTTGGCCCTAATTTTATCATCATTTATATTTTTGGAGGTCATATAAATCATCATTAAATAATATATTATATATTCATAAACTATTTTTATAAATACTTTATCATAAACATTTTGTAAAATCATTCAATTAAGGAAATAGTTTCATTGAAATATACAATTGATTATTCCTTTAATTATATAAGATCATTGAGATGTTTACAAGTTCAGAATTTTTACCATAGTTAATCCACTATTTAGTCATTTTATATTTCTAGATGTGTTTTAAACAACATTTCACTTGAGAGAAATTATATTAATTATTATATCAACTAAAAATTTCCACACACCGCATTCGATTTTAGAGTTTATGTATTTAAATTCATTACTCTTTCCATCAATATCATTATCTTTAAATAATTAACATGTTTCCTTAAAACAATTTCATTAAAAATACATTAATGTTGAAAACATTCCACTATCACTAGGTAAATGTTTTCATTGATCATTCATGAACTTTTTGAAATATTTTTATGGTCATTTGACTCTATATTTATTTTGATCCTTAATGTTTTAGTTAAAACGTCTGCATTTTCTGAAAAATAAGAAATATATTTTTCCTCAATTTTTGGAATCCCAAAAAACTTCTATAATATAATATTCATATAATCTATTAAAAAATTGTTAAAATATAATTATATCAAATTAATGATAGATCTTCTCACCTATGACACAACTTACAGAGTCATGTGGATCATATGGGAACATTGAGAGGGGGTGAATCAATGTATTCCCAATTTTATGATGTTTTTATTCTCATTGATTTATCCCATCTTTATCTAGAACCACTGTCTTTATTAATAGTTATGTACATTTTAACATTCAATCAATACTTACCTCAGTATTAAATTTATGATTAGTTAAGAACAAATACATAACTGGTTCTTACATGGTTTAAATCCATCGTATAAATCCTACCCCATTTCATGATTAATTTTTTAGGTGTGCCTTTTTTATTATCATTTTAATTTAATATTATTACATGTATAATGTGACAATAAAAATTGGTTTTATTTGAATCCTAGAAGTCTCTCAATGAAGTTATCATCCACATCCCATTGACTGCATCACACAGTCTTTGGATCCATTTTGAATGATGTTGTTTATATCTATACCCCCAATTTTTCATTGGTCATGCACAAATCAATATATACTTATTCAATATTTGTAATATTATCAGGAAGTCCATAATAGTGTTTTCAATATCCTTCAACTAAAACTAACTATAATTTGAGATCACAATGGATTCTTAATTTTTAGGGTCTCGATGCCGAATACATAATATAAAATTAGTATAATCTCTTCCACTCCTTAATTTCCATTTATAATACAATTATATATTATTCGTTATCATATTATTTCTCAATGCATTAAGTTATTATCCCTTAATACTAGTAATGAATCTTATTGGATATATATGTATTATAGTGTCATTTTTCTTAAATATAAAATATTTCTCCACCATGATTACATAATTGAAGTGTTATAAATTTATAAAAACTTATTTATTCATTATATATATATATTATTTTAATATACTATTATTTTAATATTTAATAAATAAAAAAACATTTATTTTGTTAATAGAAAAATATCTTATTCAATAGGGTGGATTATTTCTTATTTTAATTCTCATTAAAAATATTTATTCTATTTAATTCACGTTCTTTATGTAGTATTTGATTTTTTTTCCTTCATCATTATCTATTAAATAATTGAATATAAAAATATAAAAATCTCTAGATATCCCAAAATTCAAATTCCTTTCAAAATCCTCCAAGTAGAGACGAATCTATGAATTATTGCAAGAAAAATCTTTCATGTTGTATGCAATATACTATCATCAGGATAAAACACATATTAATCTCATTGATCAACATAAATCATAATTATTCATAAATGCCTATGGTATTTAATTCCACAATTATTTTTGAAATACCATATGATTTATAATTCTCATTTTTTGTTGGAGAAATAATATCTTAAATTATAAATATAATTAATGGAAATGATCCTTATGAACACTACATAAGGCCATTTAAAAAGCAGTGAACCATTCCTACATTGCTTGAAATATTATGTCCAAAACATGAAATAATTTTTACAGAATTATTAAATAAAGAGTTAATAACTGAAATCATACAAATGGATCTTGAAAATGACAAACACTCGTCCTCAAATCACTCATGAAAAAGACATTATTTTAAAAAAAACTCTACACCCAATGAAATTATTCAAACATTACTCTGTTCATTAATGACTAATAAGAATTCTAGTTTCATGCATGTGTATATATCTATTTTACAAAATCAACTCATATAGATTCCTAAATGACTAATAAAAAAGCATAGAAACTAATTTTTTTTCTTATGTGAACACTGAAATTCCATATTTAACACTGATAATATAATAACCACATTAACAATTAAAAGGATTTTTCAAACACTAAAATGAAATTTAAACATTATAAAAAGGTTCTTCATTCAATTTTAGGTCTCTCTAATATTTATTCATTTACATAGTTAGACATGACATCGAATACCAACTTCCTAGTAGATAGTGACCTCTAATTTCCTTCATGTATTGTAGAATAAATTCCCAAAATTAGTACATTCCTTCAATATGAATAAACATACCTCAATCATCATAAATAATGATTTTACTAAAATCTTTCATCCATGATATTCGAGTAGCAGTAACTATTCTATTATAATTTTTTTAATTGGTAACAAAACAACCTTCTTTATTACTATATATTTTGAAAAAAAACTCACTCATCTCATATCATATACTATATAAATATTTAAAATTTAAAACATATATTAGTAGTGTTACAGAATGATGAAAGTATTAGTCATGTGATATTTATAAATTCTTTCACTTAGATATATTGAACTTTGAACATTTTTTTATTTTGATCAAATTAATATTGGTTTGACTACTTATGTGATTAGATAACATTTATTATTGAAAATAAAAGTAAAATTAGTATTTATTAGTACTTTACTGAATGGTATTAATTTAATATTAGTGTGATAAATTATAAATAATTAATTAATTTTCAATATTACTATTATTATGTAATGTTTTAATATATTACATCTCTAATAATTAGTATCTTATTATGAAAAATATGTAATTATGTAAAAATTCCCAATGAATTATATTAATTATATTTTAGTGATTATTTTTTAATAAAATTCAAAATTTATTGATGGTGATGATGAACCAATAAAACTAACTTCAAAAAATAAACAACTGCAACAATGATTCAATCAAGGAGGGACAATATTTCACAAAGGGGAAATAGAAATAATCAATAAAAAAATTCTATATAAAGAAAAAAGATGAATAAATTTGTGGTTATAGTGATATAGATCATGGTAACTCAATTGGGAAATATAAGATATTGCTCATGTATAATGCAGAGTACCAATTACATTAGAATTTAATTTTTCTTTAATTTTTGTAATATTCATAAGAACATGGAATTAAAAATAAAGGGTACTATTAAACATAGTTTCCCAGATGTATATGTATCCATAGAGAAAAAATATAATTTTGCTGATAAATATCTTATTTCCTCTATTGATAGTTTTAATTTAATTAAATGAATCTAGATTATTTCTAATAAATTAAATGTTTTTAAGTGGTTCAAAAGTTTCATTTGATTGGAAAAAAGGTCATCAGTTATATGATAGTTAAATATTGATAAAAACCACAATTGTATTCATGAATGTGAAATTTTAACAATATGTATAGAATTATAGATTCGATCATGAGTATAAATATCAAAATAAACTATAAAAATGTGGTATCTAAATGGAAGATCATATTCTAGTTTTTTTGGAGATACTTAACTAAATGAAATAAATTTCAATGATGATTCTTGTTCAAAATATTTTTTCAACACCAAATTAATATATAGATTCATAATAGTTATTTTAAAAGAAGAAATATAGTATATATTTTTTAATTTATATCTCATACATTATTAATATTCAAATAAAAATCAATATCATGGTTGATAATGGTGTGGATGAAGGAATGTTTATTAGGTATCATCCATATATATGAATATGTCAATAAGAAAAAATATATATTTAGAAAATGTATATTAGATATTATAATAATTTATATTAATAAAACCCAAAATAAGGAAACAAAAGTTATTTTATAGAAATTTAAATAAAATTCTAGAATAAAGTTTAGTAAAACATGCTAATGAATGTGAAAATTTTGAATAAAATATTAAATAAAGTGATAAATGAGTAAATTATACTTTTACATTTGATATGGAATATGATATATTTTATACTATATGATATCTAAGTCTAGAAAAATAATATTAAGGAAAAAATATCTTCAATAATTAAGATGAATGAATTCAATGCAAAATAATTGAAATGATAAAAAGTCAGAAATATTTTATTTCTCTGATTCAACAAAAATTATTTCTCATTGATCATTGACCTAAATAAAAATATGATTCAATGAATGAATAACATAATCAAAATGATAATAATAATACTGATGAATTTTTCATTATTCTAAAAAAATATAAAATTAGTTAGACAATTTGATTTATTTGAAATAAACTCAATGGGAAGAGAAATGTAAATAGAAAAATGTGAGTTATGTAGTAAGGACCAATAAGAGTTATATTGATCACTATATAGGGGTTGAATCAGCATTATTTGAGAAATTAAATCCATTTTCAGTTTTTAAAACGATGTTATCACATTGTGAGTATATATTAGATCTCAACCTGTTGTGTTCAACATAAATAAAAAAAGAACATGAATTTCATGATTAACATAGTTTGATCCAAACATGTGAGGTTTTTCATCGATATCAAAGGATGTATTCCCATGTATTACTATATTTTACATATTATGAATAAAATTACTATAAGGGAAGGAAAATGCCATTGGCCCCCTTAAAATATACATCAAATCGCATATTTTGTATCCCTATCATTCCACCATTAAAAAAAATAAATTATATAAATGATTTACAATGAGAAAAGAACTCTTAAATATGATTTATCCCTTGCTCACAATAAGTGTGTAATGATTTCATTTTGTATAGAATGCTTCAAATATATAACCAACAAAGATCTATTTCAATGTTATGTAAGATTAATAAGTATTATATAAATATCTTCATCTTCATAGGTTATCTTTTATTATAAAATATATATATTTAAATACTCATAAGATTATTTACCCGATATAATTTATTCATCATTGTATCTCCCTCATTATTTTATATTTCATTATATCCCCATTTTCATTTATGTAGATATTGATAGCCAAAGAGTAATATTTATTGAAATTTAGAAAGAATATAATGTTAAACATCCTAAATCACATTCCTATTACTAAAATTGAGATATGAAATTATTGTTAGGAAAACCTAAATATCTTATGAAAATTCAATATAAATTTTTAAATACACCTGCCTACATGTTAACAATAACATGTTTTTGGTAACCATGAAATGTTCTTCCAGTTTTCTCAAAACCACTATATGAAGCCAGAATAAGTTTTTAATGTCATTTTGACTAGTATCAACCTAATTTTAAAAAAATATATTCAATATAATACACTGTTAAAAATTACATGACATGTTATCAACCACCATTTTGTATTATAGAATATTGAAAACATGTAATAAAATGAAAAATCTGAACTAAAATATTTTCATCTTCCATGATTTCGTTGTAATATTTTCAAAGTAATATTAAAAAATATATGTAATAATGATTTTCTTTTCAAAAAATATCATATTTAATTTTCATGATATTAAACTTTACATATGAAGTGTCATTTGTTATGTAATTTTGTTAGATAATAACCTTAGTAATATTATTATTTTGGCATGAATCTAGAAATGGGTTGTAAATATTTACCTTTTATTTTAGAAATATATAACATAACATTTTATTAACCAACATTTCATTGTATTTAATAATTACTTATTGATTCAATTTTCAATCAAGTTTATGAATTTTGACCTCATTTCATTCTTATCCAACCAATTATGAAATCATAAATTTATCAGGATGATATCAATTTTTTGAGCCAAAAGTCATCTTTTGAAATTTCAATTCCTTTTATTTGGGCAATAAAAATAATTCTTTATTAATGAATTCATATGTTGTTTTATTTTATGTACTAATTTTTATATACAGGTTCTTCATTACGTTTCTTATTATGTGTACGATAAATATCAAACACACTATGTAATACAGTCTGACAGTTTCAATGTTTATCATAGAGAAACTAAATAAAATATATTTCATACTCATCAAATATAATTAATTTCAGTCACACTGATTATTTTTTTCATAATATAAACCAATCAACATCATACTGACTAGAAATAACATATTCATTGTTTTGACAAATTCATCGTACACATTTACTGTACACTTTTCTATTTATCATAATATACAAATTATTTTTGTAACCACTTTATCGTAAACCTAAAACCGTATTTTATGGGAAATAAAACCTTTTAATTAAAATGATTTCATTTATTCTGTTATAATATAAATTATTAGATGATGTAATTTTTTTATTTATAAGATGACTGTTGGAGTTCCATGTGTCCAACTTCCTCCAAGATTTATAGAAGAAATCCAACCATTGGAACCAAAATATAACCATTGGGATGAGTCTTTTAAATATTTTTATAATGAGAATGTTCTTGACAAAGCAATTATTTTGAGCCTCTATTCATGTGCATTTTAAAAAAATTACTTTGAGAGAAATTCATGAAGTTGTGATGTTGTGAAAAACTTGTTTGACATACATGTAATCATCAATAAAATTGTTTTTCATCATGCGACATCAATCATTAGTGATTAAGATCGATGTATTCCATAGATAGGAAGAACAACATGCTGCTATTTTTCAAATAATGGGATTCTATTAATATGAAGATAGAGGTATTGATGACCTACATAATTGATGGTTGTTGAGGTTGACAGAAAGACTAATATTGATAATCATATAGAGGTATTACCCTGGTCTGGGTAAGACATAATTTCTTTAATGTATAAATTCAAGGGACCCCAATACTAGTTCCAATGATACCCATATATTTAGGATAAAACGATCGGGATTATTACATTTACTACTACATTATAATATAAATTGAACTGTATTAGTTGTTTATCGTTTGATTTTATACATTGATTATCATAACCAATCGTATTTTACAAAAAAAATATATACTCCAATTACTATCTTTTGAAATTATGATATTTTTATTATCCAATATGATTTAGTATGCATTATGGTTGGAATGTTTCATTATTTTACTATGATCGTCGTAACCGGAGTGATTATGATCTTTTGCACGCTTAATCTGACAAAATAGTTTCTTCTATGAATATGATTAATTTGAACAATTAAAAATGGAATACCTATCATAACTAACCATATATTGATATTATTTTTCATATGAACCAAAACCTAATGTTTTTAATTTTTTAAAATACATTATGAGGTTTTGTGAATTGAATTAGTTTAAATTATTTTATACTAAATCCTTTTATGGATTAAAAATAATTTTTTTAAACCTATAATTCACTACCCTCTTCTACGATTCCATCCATATTCATATTTCGTTCTAATAGTTGTTACAAACAATTCATAGTGATCCTCATTCATCTTATTAATCTATGTGGATTTTTGTCATGATAGTGAATTCTTCATATCAATAAAATAGGATAAGTTACTAGGAGTACCAAAAAGAAATATCTATAAACTATATGTATATAATCAATATTAGTGTTACATTTACACTTTCTTTCACAATTAACCACCCCTAAACCCCCTCTATTATGACCTAGGATGTTCATACATGGATGTTAGATCTTTTAAGATGAATATTCTACAAATGAAACAGAAGCATGCATAAGAACCATAATAATTCAGTGACATTGGAGACTAGGTATGGAATACTTTAATTTGTTGAATAAAATTAAACACATCCTATACAAAACATCCACATTAGTACTGTTCACAAACATACCCCAGTTGAAACGTTTTTTCATAACCCGTGGAAATGATTCATAAGAAACAGAGAGTTAGAATTATCTGTATGGGTAAACAATAGAGATACATATGCATAACATTGAAATAATAGTATCAAAACATGATAATAATATATGAAAATTATACCCAATATATAAAATATGTGAACATTGTTTCATTGCATAAATATTGAGAGCTTATAAGAGATGAATAAAAAGAAAATGAATGAACATGAGTTATGAGAGCATAAAATTGGCATAAGTCAACAAATATTTTCATGCACATCAGCATATAACATTGTGAAAATGTATAAATTGAGGCATGTTAATTATTTATGTTAAGGACATGAAATCAGTCTTTGGTAGTATGTGATGGATGTGAAACCTTGTCCAAAACTAACATAATGGATGTGAAATGCATGCTTATTCATAACATTATAAACTTTTAATTAGTTTCACTTATAACATTATGAACATAAAATCATGTTTATGCATAAAAAATTTAGCATGAAATGAGGTTCGAAAAAAATATTTACTCATGAGTTATCCATCAATAACTAATTCATTGGGGGAGATATAGGTCCCATTAATGAAATAATGAAAACCAATAGTATTTGTGACAGAAGATCATAAAATATCCACCCTCTCATAACTCATGAAATGAAATGGGTTTCATAAATATTTCATTATATCATATCTTTTCAAAAAGATACATTTTTCAAAATCAATTCATCAATTCATCATAGCATAACCTCAAGAAATAGAAGTATGTTTCATAATAGTTTTTTCATGGTATAACATGTAGTGGAGAAAATGGTATCATAAACATATTTTCCCAATAATGCATTTAATGAAACAATAATAATGTAATCCTTGGTTAAAATACCAATGATATCATATGTTTCATAAAATGATATCATCTTGGTGGATAATGACTTTTAATGACCACTTGGACCATTTCACGAGGAAAATAATTTTTATTTGAAAACAACATTTTAAACCTAAAAAATCATACAAAATTATAAAATTAATTTCTTTAAAAATAACATTAAAAATAAATAAATAAATCTTCAATGAAAATAATGGTCATGAAGGTGGAAAATTCCATTCATTTTTTACATGTTTAAATAAAGAATCCCTTCACAATTAATTGTAAAATACAAATAGAATGTTTTGGAAAATTTCAATAAGGTTAATATCAAAAAATATATAAAAATTCATAAATGGGTAAAAATTACTACATGGGTAAAATTTTATTTATTAAATAATTTTAAGAAAAATTTGAAAATAATGAACTTTTAAAAAAACATGTTTTTGGAGGAAAATGGTTTAATGACCAAAGTGAGAATATATTCTATTTTTAAAATATTCGTTTCCAATATTAAGTACATAATGAAATAAAAATTAATGTAAATGATAATTATTATGAAATAAATTTAAGAGATGGAATTTTAATGTTTTCATGAGTGATATATAACAAAATTTAATCATTGTAATCATAATCAAAATAATTCTGATAAAGGATGAGATGATATCATAAAACTGTTACCAAATTAGTAACAATGAATAATAAGCCCCTTGAGATTTACATCATCAAATGGATATTAAATCCCCATAATATTCAGGATAAGAATCATAAAATACGTTATTTTGAATTATATACACCACATAAAAGAAATTATTGGTGAATTTGGAATGTGTCCGAGCGAAGTAAAAAAAGTGAGAAAGATATTAAATACAATTTATATAATATTCTGAATCCTAAGATCTAATAGGGAATTAAATATTATAAAACACTATGTTTTATTTATAAAAGGATATTATATATATATATATATATAATGATAGTGTGGGATGACATACACCACAAAAAATATATGAGTGCTTTATTTTCATAGCCCTCCTAGAAAAGAATAAGATACTCTAATTCCAATTACTTAAGTATCAAATTCATTTTTACACATTTGAACATCAAGTATAATAAATATAAAAATATTATAGATCTAATATATAACCATATATATATATTATACTGTATGTTATTTACATATATCCATTCATTACCCATTAATCACATTTTAGGTAGTAAACAATTTGTTTTCTTATATATTTTGATTTGTTATTTTACGTCCTATTTCTTTGATCATTGTCTGATAATGTAAATAATAAAATTCATGGTTTAGTTATCATATTTATACATGAATTATAAATCTGATACCAATCATGATATATTGTTTTGATAGATGATGTATGATATGATGATGGAGATGGTAGGTCTTAGATACATTGGAGAAATATCTTCATTTTTATGTTACCATTATGGACGAAAGGTAAGTAATATTTTATATCTAAATATGGATAATAATATAATAAATAAAATATTATATCATTAAATGTAATTATACATATCATCCATGTGGTTTAGTGAAGAAAATATTGTGTTACATCACTTCATGGAGGAGGTAGTCCACAGATACATAAAAAATTTCATCATCTTTTAGTGAGTGAAAAGTTATGAAATATAATGACATATTATATTTGTATAATAATAAATATTTTATTAATACAATAATTAAGCAATATATTACACACATTTTCATTAATTATATCCTTATTAACATTAATGTATAGTGTCAAGGAAAATTAAAAACATCCCTTCATGAGGCAGTAATCCACTGTAAACATGAGAAACATTATCACATCTCATATGGAATAGAAGGTAAAAATCGAATATATGATATAATTACCCATAGGGAAAATATTTTGAGAAATTTCTTATATATACTTTATATTCATCATACTACCCAACCATGAGAGGTGGTAATGGAAGTCGAATGACATAGGTTCGTGGGGAGGTAATCATCTATAGATGGCAATGATCATTTCATAGCCTAGTTTTGAAAGTGGATAATTTTATAGATCAAGACCATAACATAAAAAATATACATAAATTTAAGATACTATTTTTATTATATCATTATGTTTTTTTAATTATTAAATGAAGTGATGTAATAAATAAAAAACCTTAATTGAAGAACACTAACTTTTTTTGGTATCCTCTTTATGTTAACAAAAAAATCCATCATAGATTGAATTGATTTGAAAAATAATTCTTCTTGGATGAGATTAATAATTTTTGGAAGTAATTTGGGAAGTTATTGGCTGAATAATATGGGTTTTATTGTTTGAATAAAAGAGAACATGGGTAGCATTTTATATACGTGGTGAGAGGCATAGTTTTAATTTTTTAGAAGGTAATCGTATACCATGGTTTTTATCATTAAAAAAATAACCAAAAGGGATTATTCTCCATAATTAGAAATTATTGGGCATAAATATATCCATAATAAATATTTTATACTTTTTTAGGTCATTTTATATCTTATCATTTTTGTTTTACCCTATAGTATACCATGTTTTAACATAACAACGTTAATTAATTTTATTGTTTCAATATTCATTTTAGTAAAAAATTATTTTTAATTCATTAATAAATAAAAATTACTCTATTTTAAAATATTTAATATATTAATCCATACTATATTCATTTTATTGGAATTTTATAACATAGATTGAATCTCGTAGTGGCAATGGGAAAGCATGTTATTAATGAGAAAATGATCAAAAGATTATAATATTTTAATATCAAAATTTTAAATAAAAATAAATAAAATGAAATTAATTAGATTAATATATGTATTAGTGAAATTATTTTAATTTAAAACAATACTAAAATATAGTTTTACATTATAAATAATTTATTCTAAAAGTTGGTTTGAATTATAATTCTATACTTTTCAATATTCCGCACAAAATTAATCCTTCTATAATATTTTAAAAAATTGACACTATTTTAATTTTGAAATGAACATTAAAAAAGAGAATTTTATTTTTTAAAATAAACTTTCTAATATTATTATTTTAAAAAATATATGTTCATAAAAGTTGAAAAACATATTTTCAGAATAATATAGATTAGAAGTGAAAAATTTGATATATTAGTTTTTATTTTAAGAAAAAATATTGTTATAAATTTTAAAAGTTTTAATTAATATATAATATATAAATTTCGTTAAAATCAATCCTAAAAAGTTATTTATTTGATTTATTTAGATAAATAATGTTTTTCTGTGTAAGAATGATTTTAAAAAAAATATAATCTTTATTTTAAAATGGTTTTGAAATTAATTTGTAAATAGTTGGTCAACAAAGAAATTGGTTATATTTAAAATTTTAAAACATATATTATCATAATTTTGGTACTATTATTGATAATAACCAATTCAATTTCTAGTTTATACCTATAATATATAATATTAATTAATTACTAGAAAGTCACATTTCATTTAAACTCAGCATTTCATGTAACACCAACTAAACACAATATTATGTTTAATTAAAGATAATCTTGTTGTTTCTTGTAAAATAGATTTCTAAAAAGATTAAATTTATTTGAAAATGTAATTTTTAAAATATCTCGTTGTTAAATTGTACCCAATATAAAATGAATATCTCCCTTAAAATTCATATTAGGAATTAGAGGTTTAATATTTGAAAATTCATTCCAAAATAACCACATCATACAAATGAATAAAATATTCTATTAAAAGGGGAATGCTGGAAAGATAAATATTACCTAAAGTGGCTCATAACTAGGTTTTCATATAGATAACATATATGGGAATAATAAACATGGAAATAAAAAACAATACTCACACCCAAATACAGATAGAAAGTGATAAAGAACATGTTCAGGAGAAAGTTAATGATTATAAATCCATAAACCAAGGAGGAATGCAACAATTCATTGATGTCATAGAAAATTATGATAATAGGGACATAATTAATTTCATGATCATTTTCCTAAGGTTGAAGAATTACTATTTCCATCAAGACTAAAAACATATGGAAATATTCTTACCTAATATTTTTTTTTATTTCGTAGCCTCAATTTTATCCATTAGTAGTTCCTTGTAGAATTTATAATTCATCTATTTAAAAAATTAATTTTTATTTTTTTAATCACTAAATAATATTACCAATATAAATATAATCTCATCCTTATATATGTATAAAAAATATATTAACAGTATTCATTTAATATGGACAAATAAACATATGGTGAAGTTATTTTTTAATACCAAAAACCTTATACAATGTTCAACATAAACGATTCCATAAATGGTTAACCTTATGACCCTTCTAAAATTATAAATTTATTAATAATTTCACTAAATTTACTAAAGTACAAATTAATACTCAAAATATCATTAAGAATTTCTTAATTATCACATTCCAAACATGTTAACAAGTTGGTCATATATTTTCTTAATGAATGGTAATAACTATAATTTCAATAGAAACACAATGAAAAAAATGCATTCTTCCAGATCGCAAAATACAACCATAGATTATGAAATAAATGTACCATTATTCAAAAAAATTTAAAACTATATCAATGATAACCTAATCTGATTTTACAACAAAAACATTATTAATTATGAATAGTGTCCTTGATTCTATTACCATGCACATTTTTCCACCTTGAAGGTTCCCAACAGAGTCATAACTATCATAAATAAAATAATGTTTTCCTTCATTTGGGATATACAAATGGAGGTTAAACATCACTGGGAGTCGAGAAAGCGGGTATTTATATCTCTATCTTAAAAAGGAATCAACATAAAGAGTGTTTTTGTGACCATGCTAGGGCTTCATGCCAAACTACCATGGGAGGGAATAAAAGGTAGACCAGTTTTAAGAAGGATAATGTGTGTTAAATATGTGTATAATGTCAATAATACATGGATGCAGTCTTCCATGATCTGGAATCTGATTAACAATTACATGGAGCTCTTGTATCAGCACTCTAACTGGATGGTGGGAAGAGGGGACACTAATTTCTCGCTACATGACTGGGGGGTAGTAGGTTGTGGTTCTTGGGGTGCCCTACCCTTATGCTTTCATTCCTTGAGGCAAGTGTCCACCAATTCTATATTCAGTCTATTATAGATGATAACCATTGAGTTATTTTCAACTTTGAGTTTATTAATGATGAACCTGATACGATTTTTTTCAGAGGTAGCTCTCCAGGGGAGTTCAGTTTAAAGGATTTTTCATGTATGAGGAGGGATAATTCCAGTATTGATCTGTTGGTGGGTGATGCTGTGGTGAAAGGAGGTCCCCTATAGAATATCTTTATTGATGTGGTGGGTTAGGAACTGTTCCCTACCCACCAATGAAAACATCAAACACATGGGTGTGCAATTTGCCTCATGGTGTTGGTGCTGTCGCAACCCCAAGAAATAAATAATGTATCACCTGTTCATTGATAGTGGGTGGGATAAATGGATTTGGTAGGACATTGGTGTCTTTATAGGATGGAATGATCTGGGAGGAACACTGGAATTCTTTCATATCTCCTAGTTTTAGGGAGCAAGGGAACGTGGTTCCGAGGGGATGGTGACGGCGGTTTTTTTAGTAGGGTGATAGACTATCTGGTTGGTGAGAAATGATGCGAGCCACAAGAGCTTTCGTGGTTATCATATTAGAATCCTATTCAATATGAGGAATCTATTTTAATACCTAGTCCGGTTTTTCATGGACTGTCATGTTGCACCACGATTTAGTGGCTTGGTCTCACACCTGTTTCTTTCTAATCGGGCTTGCAATTAGGGGTAGGGACACTGGGTTCGTTGACATCCTCTTCACTCTAGGCTCAAGATTAATACAGATGGCTCCCTTATTTTGGGGGGGATATGAGTGGTGATGGAATCATAAATAATACAAAGGTATCAGTGATTGCAGCTATATCATCTTTCATGGCCGGGGTGGCACCTTAAAGGATGAGGTTCAAGAGATTCTCATGGGGCTGGATTTATGCTGGCATTGACTCATCATGATGAATGTGGTGGAAAAAAACTTCAATGAATTATTTGGTAATTTAAATTCTCTTAGTAATGTTTCTCACCTCATTATGAAGTACATGAAGCTCCTAAGTAATCATGTTTAGTTCACTGACACATAGCAGGAGGGGAACCATGTTGCAGATTTCTCGGCATCTCTGGTGTCACCCAATCAATGTATTTCTTCCTTCCATAGAATTGGATCATTTCCCCAGGAAGGGGTGAGGTTTGTAATTGATTATTCTTTGTGATTGCATTATTTTATGCCCCATGATATCTTTTGTTCCTCAGCTTTATGTATTATCTCTCTTAACCTTTAAATCAATAAAAATTCAAATTTTCAGCCAGTCATATCAATAATCTCCTTATCCAAACTAAACACTTTTTTCCATCCTCGGTAACATTATATTAGTTTTATTTAATTAATAAAAATAACATCTTTCATTTAAATCACTTTTCATGACTATCAATATAGTTTAACATATTTTTTAAAATAATTGAAAAAAATTATACTGAACAATCCTTATATATTTAATTATTCATATAAAATAATTATTGAATTACAATACAAGATCACTTAAATTAACCTAATTAATGGTATAAATCTTTTCTATGATTTATCATATCGTTTTTAATACCTCATTCCATTAATATGTCATACATCTTCTCTTCATCATTGATAGAAAACCATTACTCATAAAATATTGATGAATCTCATCATGATTATTCCCCTAATGGAATCAATTTTCATAATTCCCATTCATTACATATTTAAAATATTATATAGTTGATTATAACATAGGTAGACCATTATAATATTCTATTTTAATAATCAACATTTTTATTTTTCATTTTCAATGAAATGATTTGTGTCTTTCATTAAAATTCTCAAAAAATCATTTTATCCCCTAGAGAGATTACATTAAGCATTACTTCCAATATTATTGAAATATGAAAATCAAATATTCATTTCTCTATGGTCTAAACCACCCAAAATCACATCGAACTCTATCCATATCTTCTCTTCTAGTTCATAGAGTTGGTTAAGGTTCAAAATGTTAATCATGTTCTTTGATAACTGATTATGAATAACCCCAATATCCATTATATGAGCCATCATCCCATTTAGATTATCATTAGAAAATTTTCCATCACATTCAATGTTAACCCAGTTCCATCAGGATATCTCCATTAACAAATATCAAAATTCATAGTTCAGGAAAAAATAATAATAATGGGAAAAATATAATCATGAAAATATATTTATGTATATCTGAATAATGAAACATTATATTTAATCTATGACACATGTGATGTCTCGACCCAAGAACCCCTGAATGTAGACCTGATCTATTTGGTCACATGCCCTCTTGCATTCCTCCATATACACTAGAGGGTTCTTACTAGCAGCGAGGGTCTGGTAAGACTGTCTGGGAAGACTATACCCACTTTTTTCCGAATAAAACACCAGAAAAAGAAATTAACAATAACCAAGTACCGAAGCATATATAAATAACCAGAAAAAATTCCATGACATATGATAGTAAAAACAAGAAAATAAAATACTAAACTGTGAGTTAAAACATAATATGACAATGGACATGCCAAGTGTGTATAATGAAACTCAATGTAAAGACACAATGACTCCAAAATAGGTCCTAAACCACATCTGGTACCCTCTCTAATGCTACAATCCCAAACAACAACCTATCCTAGGTACATCCCTTTTCATGTCATGCAAAAAGAATGTCTTCTTGGGTTCCGATCGGGCATCTCGAGTAGGGTGTGAATACCACTCAGTAGGCCACAACTAACAGTGTCTAAAAGTAGTCTATTCAAAAGATAGTGGAGGAATATTTATGTAGAAATAAATACAATTTATAATTTAAATAGTTATCTGATTTTCATTTAATCATTAAATATCACATTAGGCCATGTTCAAAACATGTTTCTCATTTGAATCATCATTTATTATCATTTATCACTTGGTGTAAGTAATTATTACTAGAACCTAAATTCTCTTTGAATCATCATTCATTATTATTTTTAGTCACTCAGTGTTAGATGCCATGCCTATCACCAAAAATCTCTTTGAGTGTAGGTCATCATGCCTAACACTCCAAAATCTCTAGTTTGGATAACTATTGGGGAATAACGCCATTTATATATCCCATCTTCTATTTTTTCTAGGATTCCATGCCCAACACCACAAAATATCTGCCATTTAATAATTTATTAAATGTCAGGAATCCTACCACATTATTCATTTAATAATCCAATTATTTGTTAAACATTTTAAAGGCCATTAGTTAATTCAAAAATTAACTATTAACATGACCCATTAATTAATTAATTAATTAATTAATCAATCCATACCATTCAAATTCCACAATATATTCTATATAATTAATAATCTATTTAAAAGCTCAACAATTCATATTTAATTATCACAATAAATTATCTTTGATGAACATCATGACATATAACTAATTATCCCAAATTACTATCTTTTATCAGTATCATTGCAAATAATTAATTCTCACAATTAATTATATTTTCAAATTCAATTAAATATCTTAATTATAATATGAAATCTTCAAGCGATCTATTTGGGCGACCCCCGTTATTTGTTTCGTGATTCAGTCAGTAATTAAATCACCTAGGAAACTCAATTCAATTCCATATACATAGTTAATCTAAATTTGGATGTTCAATTATCATGGGAATCTATAAAATTAAAATACTCATACATGTATAAGAAATGATGACTATATGAGTTCGATTTTGACTACCCACCGCGGTTTATTCATAGAATTTAGTCTAATGGAAAACCCCAAAATATGAGTGTCACAACATCATTGAACAAACATCAGATCTAAATCTATGAAAACAAAATTAAGATCAAAGGCATCCAGATCATACAAATATAGATATTAATCTATAATCCTAGATCCATATATCAATTCATAGGTTTAGATCCATGGAAATAGGGTAAATATTCCATTGAATGATTTATGAAGGATGAAGGAAAGAGTGAGAGAAGCATCGGGATGAAATCCACTTACTCAAAAGAGAGTAGATCTTAAATCTGGGATTTCAATCTTGATGAATGTATTTTTAACACCATGTAACAAATTTGGATGGATTTGGGAACACCTAGAATATGTCAAGCATAAGCCAAAATCAAAATATTGGAGTCCCGAGGGTTAGGGTGGTTTTAAAAGTATTTTCAGAATTAAAATCCTACACACACAGTTTCCTAGGAATAGGCACACAGTTAGGGAAACCATTCCCCCAAAATGTGGGCTCCACTGTCCACTTCTTCATGGTTGGAACGGTTTTGTCACACGGTTAAGAAAACCGTGCACCAACCGTGCAGACTTCTCTATTCAATTTTTCATGCTTGGAAGAGTTTGGTAGCACAATTTTTCAAACCATGCACAATTTTTTCACAACCCCCTATCCTTTAGTTTCACTTTAATGATCACCAAAACATCACCCCAAGAAACTACTCCAAGTACAATGTACATATAAGTTTCAAATGTACCAGAAAGCGTGCATGAGATGACTCAAGAATATTCATGGATCCTACAATCTCTTATCTTATAATAGGTCATCCTCGAGATCCACTCCTAAACTTCTCTATGATTATGAGTCTAAAATATTGGGCCATTGAGCCCTCCGGTCTTATTCACATTCCCATGTTTCCTCTATAACATTTTCAGGTTTCCATAACACATGCACTAATGGAATAGTCTATCCGCGTAAAACATTCTCACTTCAACCTAGAACTCTTACTTGATTCTTATCAATGGATGTATCTTTATCGAGGCAAACCTCTTCCACATCAATCAAATGAGAAGGGTCCAGGTGATACCTTCATAGTTGTGATACATGAAAAAAATCATGCAATGTGTTGTACATCTGTGGAAATTCAAATCAATATGACCCCTCCCTAATTACCTCCAGAACCAAAAATGCTCCCACAAACTAGTGTGCTAAATTTCTCTACCGTTGTATCCTATGGTGACCCAATATAGAAAACACCAGAAGGAATACACAATCACCCTCTTCAAATTCCAGGGGTTGTCTTCATCTATCAGCATATGACTTCTGTCTACTCTGAGCCATTGAAATGTTATTTCAAATTGACTATACATGCTCATATGTCTCCTGAACGAGACTCAGTCCCAACAGCCATGACTCACCCACATCCAGCCATCACAGCGGTAATCTAAATTTTCTACCAAAATGTTCTTCATATGGTGCCATCTGTATAGTTTCCTAATAACTATTGTAATAGGAAAACTCTATTAAATCCATGTTCTTTTCCTAAGAACCACCAAGGTCAAGAACACATGGTCGCAACATATCCTTTAACACTTTTATGGTATACTCCAACTTCCCATCTATTTGTGGGTGAAAGGCCATATTTAATAGAACATTTTTACCAAGTGCCTTCTGTATGCCCTGCCAGAAGGATGACGTAAAGCTCGAGTCCCGATATGAATCTATATTCTATGGAACCGCATGCAAGCGAACAATCTCTCTCATATATTGTTCTCCCAATATCTCTTATATAATGGATTCTTTTATAGGGATGAAGTATGCTAATTTCGTTAGTCAATCCACAATAACCCAAATTGAATCATTCTTCCTATGAAACATTAGCATTCCTACCACAAAATCCACATTCATGTCACCCAATTCCATTTATGAATTTGTAACGGTTGCAATAGGCCTCAAGGCCATCGATGGCCTGCTCTCACCTGCGGATAGGTGAAACATCATGTTACAAACCCTGTTATCTCATTTTCCATGCCTGTCCACCAAAACTGTCATCAAAGGTCATAGTACATTTTCTTCACCCTAGGATATACCTCCCATCTTGAAGAATGAAATTTTATAATGTGTTCCTTTCACAAGCTCATAGGTACAAAACCCATATTTTTCATATGGATGATCTCTTCCTCAACTATTTTCCAGTATAAAGTTGTCTCCCTCTTTCAAGGCATTCCATGAAGGCTAAACAATCTAGATCCACATACTACATGTCCTAAATCCATCTCAAGAGCATAGAATCAACTACTATATAAACTACAGTAATCCTATTATGAATCTCCTGATCTACCATATACATTTCCACCAACATGGTAATCATATTCCACTCTACACTCAACTAATCTACGAATAGAGTCTGAGTCTTTCAATCAAGTCATTTGCCACACTATTCCCCTTTCTGGGTGTATATTCATGTTCAAAATCAAATGACTGCATATACTATACTAATCATCACTTATGAAGACTCACATCACACTTGGAAAACATATACTTCAGGATTATGTGATCTGTAAAAACTATAAAATTTTCATCCAAAAGAGAGCGTCACCAACACTAAAGAGTATAAAACACCACATCCATCTTGAGGTCATGTCTAGGGTAATTAAATTCATGTGGCCTCAACTACCAAGACCCATAAGCAACTAATTTATCCCCAGGCATCAACACAACTCCATTTTTGACCCCATAAGCATCACAATACACAATGTACTCCTCACCTAACATAGGTAATAAAAAAAATTGGTGATGATTTCTAGCGCTTCTTCATCTATTTAAAAGCATTCTCACATTCTTATGTCCAAACAAACATTACCCCATTCTTGTTCAAACGAGTAAATTGTGATGTCTTTTGGGAAAAGACCTGGATAAACCCCATGTAATAACCAGCCAATCACTAAAAATATCGAATATCAAAAAAATTGATGGGTTGTCCCCATGAAATCATTGCTATACTTTTTTGGGTCTACTAAGATACATTATTTTGAGATTATGTGCTCCAAAAATTGTACTTTGATAATCCATAAATAACATTTAGATTATATTGTGTATAGCTGATACTCTCTCATTATACTAAGGACGATGTCAAGATATTTGGCATGATCTTCATGTGTTTTAGACTACACTAATATGTCATCCACAAACACCCCCACAAACATATCTTTGTATGGATGAATGATCATGTTCATCAAGGCCATAAATACCGTTGGACCATTTTTCAAAACAAATGACATTACGACAAACTCATAAATGCCATCATTTCTTGAGAAAGCATTTCATTGTATATCAGAAGTCCAAACTCCCACCTAATTGTACCCTAATCTTAGATCAATCTTTGGGAACACAAATTACCCATTCAACTGGTCAAACAAATCATCGATATGTCGAAGAGGATATCATTTATTAATAGTAATTTTATTCAACTTATTGTAGTCGACACACAAGTGTATACTATCATCAGACTTCTTTTAAAACAAATCAAGTTATACCCAAGGTGACATACATGGACCGATAAACAATTTGTACTCTTTCTCTTCCCACTACATTTTAAGCTCTTGAAGGTCAGCCAAATATATTCTGTAAGGTGGAAATGATAATAGTTCAGCTCCCAGCAAGAGCACAATAGTGAATTCCACATCTCTTTCAGGTGGAAACCATAAAAATCCTCCTATAAATACAACATGAAACAATTATACGACCAGTTGGAGTACGTCTTTCATACCACTCTCATCTTCAGGAAAAATATTAACAACTTAGGTTGTGAGATCTTTAATTTCTGGTTAACTGTCCTAGATTTTTAGGCATGGATATCCTGTTCTCCGTGAATGACATATTGATCCCCTTCAGGAGATACAAAGGCCACTCTCCTGTGATAAAAATCTCTGTGGGATTGGTATACAACTTGCTCTCCCATACCCATAATTAGGTTATAACCCATTATATCACGTACATATATATCCCAAAGGAAATGAAAATCTCTAATCGCTAGAGAAGATATCATTCATAAATAGATATTGCTAAACTATGTTCCCAACAATGTATTGATATACGTCAACCCACTTATGGAAATCACCTCCAAGACCCATCCATTAACATGATTTTAATATATAATGAAATGAGAGGCAATAATATCAAACAAGGTAGTAACTAATGTAGAAAACTCTAGAATAGTACCACTCATCGTCGATGGACCAACTTCTCTCTCTACAATGTGGGTTGTACTGCATGAAACGGTCCTAGAACTATTTCATGTGGTGTCAACTAAGTACTCTAACTATCACCACTCTGCTGATATGGGTGTTCATACACTGAATCACCATGCCTATTTCCTCAACTACCACTACTTGAAGAACTCCATTTACCAGACCAATATTGTATAGAAGACCCCCTTCACACACTTCGACTCTGTAAAGATGCTCCCTCAGCACTAGCCTACTGCTGCTTCATGCATAACCTCTATAGATGTCCCATCTTGGCACAAAATTTTCTTTCCACTGGTGGTCGAGCACAATGTGTAAGATAGTGTCCCTGCCTACCGCACTAGTGGAAAAGAACATGAGAAATATTTTATGAAACTGTTCCATATGATTTTCCACCTTTCTTTCCACAGTCCTGACTTTGATTCTCGTGATGGAGCTTTCTCCTCTCAAAAGGCAACCTCCCTGATCATCCAGCTACTGGTCCAGTACTAGAAGCCTTCTTCAAGTTTCACTATTAAATGAGAGCCTGATTAACAAATTTTGAAAATATCGTCAGCCTAAATAGTTTCAAAATCGGACTTGATTTCACACAAAATTCCATCATGAAATCATTTTTCTGATGAAGCATCACCAACCACCAAAGATAGGGAAAATGATATAAATATATGAAACATTAAAAATAATTAATTATTGACATTGTTACTTATGCCAGATGTATAAACTATGAATAAATATATTTCCTCAGCATGTCTAGATTGATGTGTTCCATGAACATCTCCAAAAAGTCCTTCCACATCATCTCTTCGGTCGGTCCAGATCAAACATGAATGTCCCACCAGCGTTTCGCTAAACCCCGTATCATATATGAATCAAACATTACCCTCCCCTTAGATGAAGTATACAAATTTTCATGTATTATCTCTATAGATTCTATTTAGAATTCAACCCCCTTAGGTCCACACTCATCAGTAAAAGTAGGAGTGTGCTACCGCTGAAACTCCCTCGTCAACTCAGATATGCTTTTCTGAACCCTCCCTTGGCTTCTCTACATTAATTTAATGAAACGAGAAAATTTATATCATAATTTTCCCCTTATTCTTATCATGAACCAATGGTTCCTCAAACTCTTTTTCTGGAAGTTGGTTATGAGTTATACCCCTCGGTCTCTCCCTCATCAAGCATCATGGAGGAATATCTCTATAGGTCCAATCACACATCTCAGGTATCATAATACAACCTTATAACATTTATGTAAGAGGAAAAACTAACACAACATGTTTCAACATTCCCCTTTTTCTTTTTCTCTCCTCATGGTCTACACTAAGGCCTTATTACTACCCATAACCATCCTACTCCAAGGACATGGTTAACAAGGGTATATTTATTCTCATTTATTAATTTATTCATTAATTAATCATATTATCTCAAATAAGTTAATTCAACAATTTTTTAATTAATTATTCCCATTCCATCCATCATTGTTCTCATTAAACACACATTTATTGTTATTTTGAATCGTTATTTCATTATCAAAAAAGGAAAAACACTTTACGTTCAACAACATACCCACAGATTTTTTTCCTATGAGCACCTATAATGATGAATGTTATAAAAACAATAAGTGCCTATAATAATGTCGGTAGACACAAATATCTTGTCCCTTTATGCCAAAAATCAAAATAAAACAAAATTCAAAACAAATATCACATCACACAGGAAGTGTGTCGCCCAAGGTGAAATAATATACAACTATAACAACAAACAACAATCACCACAATCCCTCCCTGAGTACTAAGAATTTTCCCCATACATGGGTTTGCAACTTCTATACACGAGCTCATTACCAATCCTCTACTCTTCCTAGTCTCCTATCTATCGTTCCCAAAATATAATGAAAAAAGAAGAATAAATAAACAAAACCCTTATGATACCACTTTGTAACGTCCCAATTCCGGAGCCAATGAACGATTCCACGAGCCAGTTGACCACATTACATCAAGCATGCCTCCCCATATGCCAGAGGGTACCTACTACATGTGACATTCTAGTAAGTTAGTCTTGGCGATACTATACCCTCTTTTGTAAGAATAAAATACCAATAGAAGCACATATCAACAAAAAAATTTTGAAGCATATATAAATAACTGGAAATATTCCATGCCATTTGATAGTCAAAACTAGAAAATACAATACTTAACTATAAGGTAAAATATTCTATGATGACCCAAGTACCAAGTGCTTATAATGCAACTCAAAGTAAAGACATAACAACTCAGAAATGGGTTTCTAACCATGTCTGGTTCCCTCGCCCATGCTCCAATCCCAAACTTCATCTTATCCCAAGGAATTTCCCTTTTTTATGTACCGCAACAACAAAGTCTACTCAGGTGTTGATTAGGCAGACCGAGTAGGTTTTGATTACTAATTAGTTGGCCACCACCAATGGAGTCAAAAAAGAGTCTAGTCAAAATATCATGCATGCAGATTTATGAATTAACAAATTAAATGCCTAATTTATATAGTTATATCATAGTCATTTAATAATTAAACATCACAATATTCCATGTTCCAAAAATGTTTCCCGTTTGAATCATCATTCATTATCATTAATAACTCAGTGTAGGATAGCAGGCCCAACACCACAAATCTTTGTGAATCATCATTCATTATTATCATTAGTCACTCGATGTAAGACGTCATGCATATAACCAAAAATATCTTTGAGTGTAGGTTGTCTTGCCTAACACTCCACAATATCTATCATGGAAAACTACTGGGGAGGAATGCCATGTCCATATCCTAATTTCAATTTAGTCTTGGATGCCTTACCTAGCACCACAAAAACACAGTCATTTAATCATTCATTAAAAATCAATAATCATTCCACATTATTCATTATAGACCAATGATTTGTTAAACATTAAAAAGGCCATTATATAATTCAACAATTAACTATGGAAATAACCCATTAATTAATTCATCAATTAATTAATTAATTAATTCCATTCAAATTATGTAATTAATTCTACACAATTAATTATCCATTTCAATTTTAAATTTTCAATGATTAATTCTCAAAATTAATTATCTTCGATCAACATCATGACATATAACTAATTCTCCAAATTAATTATATTTTGTCAATATCCTTGCACATAATTAATTCTCACAATTAAGTATATTTTCACATTCAATTAAACATCACATTTCAGATATAAAATCTATAATATATATATTTGGGAAACCCTCATACTTTGTTCCGTGATTCAATCATCAATTAAATCTCCATGTAAACTCAACTCAATTTTATATATCTATTTAATCCAAGTTAAGAAGTTAAATTATAAAAGGAATATAGGACAATCATACACACATAATAATATCATAAATCATGACTATGTGAGTTCAACTTAAACCACCTACAATAGTTTATTGATGGTGGATAGCCCAAAAAAAATCCCAAAATCCGAGCAGCATAACATCATCGATCAAACATTAGGTCTAAATCCCAGAAACCAAAATTTAGATCAAAGTCCTCAATATCTTGAAAATATAGATCTACATCTACAATCCCAGATAGAGATATCATTTCATAGGTTTATATCCATGTAAATGGTGGAAATCATCAATGAAAATATTTAAGGATGGAGGAAAGAATGGTAGAAGCATCGGGATGAAATCCAATTACTAAGAGGAGAGTGGATCTTCAATATGGGATTTCAATCGCGAAGAATGGTGTTCGGATTGCCTTATAATCCCTATGGAAGGCATTGGGATCACCTAGAATCTATCAAGGCAGAGAAAAGTTCGATTTATTGGAGTTTCGAGGTGTTTTATGGTTTTAAAAGTGTTTTCAGAATTAAATTCATGCATGCACGGTTTCCAGGGTAGAGTCGTCCAGTTAAAAAAGTTGTGCGCTAATCATGTGAAATACACTACCTACTTATGCACAGTTGGCACGGTTTGGTCACACGGTATAAGGAAATGGCCTTAAACACTACACAATATTGATTTAAGTTAATAATTCACATTGAGGATCTATTCAGTTTTAGATCATAGATAATTAGGTCATAATAGAAACAAAACATATTGAATATTACATGTAGACACTTCTACTCAGTATCTGTTTTATTATAAAATAAAAACTTTTTGAAAAAGGGTCATATCTAGTTCCATGTTTTAGACAACACAGCATGTCCTTGATCCCATCCTTGACCCTATTTCCCATTATGTCATGTGAAAAAAATTTCAAAAACATTGGATGAGCATAAAAACCTCAGTAATGGATACACAAAGAAGGAAAACTGTTATTTTTTCAAAACAACAAGTTAACCATGAATACATTAGCTTAGGTAATATTTTTCACCTTTATGAAGTAGTAAATAATCTTCAATGAATAAAAGATCATTTCTATCAATTTTGTAATAAAAATATTACCATAAAACCCTTAGAAAGAACACATAACATATAAAAGTAACTTGGGACATAAACATACTTAAATAGAATAATCATACGGTTGACTTCAACACATATCCATAAATGGAATAACCATATGTCTGATATCCATACCCAATGATTTGGAGGTTATTATGTAACCACACATCCTGGTTTATCCTGTCACCACTAGTCATTTGTTTTTTCACGTAACCACTTGTCAAATGTCAACGTACTGTTATAATATCACAACACATAGAATATTGTAAGTATAAAAATTTTACTAAAAAAATTTCACTTTAAATCAAAATAAATAATTTGAAGATATTGAAATAATCATTTCATTTGAAAAACCATTTTCATTACCAAAACACCCAAAAATACAATAAGGGATTTATTTTCCTTTTAAAAAAATTGACACTTATAAAGGAATCCAACAAACAATTACAGTGGTGGAGAGGTCATTATCACCACAAACATTAAAAACATTATTATTTTGAATCAGTGAAATTATTTATAGAAAAAATACCGCAATTGGATGAATATAATATTAAAAGGATTTTATACACCATATAAAATAAAGTTGTGTATAAATCAAAATATGCCTCACTGAAAGGATATTGTAACGATGTCTCTTACCCTGTGTTCAACCTGACTCGTTCATTCTTTAATCTCTTAAATAATAAAATAAAGATAATTTCAACTTTATTAAGAAACTTTTTCAAATTTATTATTCCAGTTATACTACTTATTACCTTTCTATAACTATTAGTTAATTATTTTATTTCTTATTGGACATTTTGTTGATGTTCGGAATATGAGTTAAAAATGAATTTTTTTATAATTATAAATTGTCCATGTTGTCAAAAGTCCATTATCTCCAAAATGATATTCATGATTTACATATAATATATATAATATATATCCATTATATATATGTCTTTATAATAGTACATAACATTTGGAGATAAGAAATGAAATGTACCATTCATGGAGATGGTAAGCCGTACGTATGCATGGACGCTACTTCCATTTGTATTTAAAATTTTAATGTAATGAAAACTTAATGATACATAGGTATATTATAATTCCATTATAATTTCTTATATAATTTTCATAACTCCATCCTTTATATGTTCCACGTATGGCATGAACGGGTCATAGCACTTTGTGGGGGCGGTAGTCCTCACTTCCTTAAATGTAGTTATTGTGTTTACCCATAATGGAAACCATAATGGTATACTGTAAACTAAAAATACAGAAGTATAGAGACAATATAAAAAATATATATATCACATGTAAATACAATTTCATATTAATGGCCACCATATGAGGTTGTAGGAGAAAATTGAACAATCATTATTTTGTGAGGCAATAGTTCGTCGTCCATCGAAACAATACCTTCATTAAAAATTAGTTGGAGGTGTGTGTAAGTGTAGTTCAAATAATTCTCATAAAAAACATAGTTTATTTTGGATATCATTACTGTTATAAAATAAAATAATAAAAAATATTTTATGAGGTTGGAGAAGGAAAATAATACAAAAGAGCTTAAGAGAAGATATTTCCATTAAATTGGTAACTCCCATTGGTTTGAACCAAAAGGCTTTATCAAAGTTCCTTCTACATATGGTGAGGATATATGGTGGAAGAGATGGATGTAGGGACATTAATTGGGTAGAGTTTGGACAAGCCAAGGTGCTTGTGATGTGTGAGTAATGAGTTAGAGGTGAGGGATTTTTATAAGGGGGGGGGGAGGGGCTCTTTATTAATGTTCGAAAATATTATTTTATTATAGAATGATTTACGGCTTTCAAAGGTCCCAAACTCATTAATTTCGAATATATGTTGATTCATGTTCGAGATAAAATCATCCAATAAGAATTTCACAGGTTTTGGATATTGATTTTATCTTTATAATCTTATTTATTTAAATCATTCATTAATGAGGTAAACACTACATCATTATTGTGTCATAAATAATATTATTTATTTGATTCTAAAAATTATAAAAAATACCATAATGTGGAAAATATTTTTATATTTCTAATGAAAATTTATAGTCTATGTGATATCTTATATAACCCCAAGTAATAATTTATTTACTAAATGATATATGTTTATGTCAGTATAAATTAATTAATATAAAGAGTCATTATCACTCGTAAGTGGATCAATAGAGTCTCAAAATCAACCCAAGGATGCCTAGGATCAGAAATGTATCAACCAATAAGAATAGAACACATGTTACATTAAATTTATATTATTATAATATTATTTTTACCTTGAATTACCATATTTATTAACCGATGTAAATAAAAGTCAAAAGTTACTATTCATCAAAAAATTATTTTCATCTTATTGAATCACATTTAATTTACTGATAACAACCATGTATGTCAGATTTTAGAAATTCAATTCAATGTAGTAGTATAATTTCACTTCAATGAAAAGGTCGGGTTTTTTAACTACTACTTAGTGTTTTCAATATTCACCAAAAATAGAATTTTTTCAGAAAAAAATAAACAATTCATCCTAACATATATTTGATATTATTAATTTAAAAATTATTTCTATTTTACCAAATTAAATACATTATATTTAAATTAATTAATTTTAAAATTAATTGTGTTTGTCAAACCAAAAAGTGTGTTTTTAAGAAATAATAACTACCAAAAGATTGTCACTTATTTTTTGTCCAATTTCAAAGTATAAATACATCCAACGACCAAAATTTAATAAAATGATAATAATATAATATAATTAAACTATAAAATTAATTAAAAAGATAATATAGACATATAAATTATTTAGAATAAATGTCAATTTTGAATTAAAATATAGTATTCTTCACTATTCATTAAACATTAATTTTATCAGAAAAATAATAAAATCACTCAATTTTAATTTTGATATCCCAATTATAAAGAAGAATTTTATTTTTTCAAATAGGATATATAAAACTGAACCAAATTATATTTAAAGAGGGTTCGGTAGTAAATCGTCCTTTTAATGAATATTAGATAATTTTTTCTTAAAATCAGATGTTTTTCCTATTTTAAGGCACTAATTTCTTTTAGATAAATGTAAAAATATTTAACAAACATGTATAATATTATTTTAGTTAGATCTATTCATTCCTGTTAATAAAATAGCTAGGCATTAGCTACCATTTAAAATAATATTACATTATTATTTTTAAGTATGCCCCTATTTTTTTCCAATGTATGATTTCAAAGATACTCGTTGTTGCGTATTGGGTACGCCATCAAAAATATCATCCCCTTCAAAATAAAATTAATATTTAATTCAATAATATTAATAAATATGAAAATGTGTTATTATTTATTTACCTGGGATGTTACATCCTTCCCCTAGTTTGGATATTGCGTCCTCACAATTTTTATTCACTTATCAAATAAGTGGGGGTATTTATACCTCATAGCATATTAAGATTTCCACATTGCCTCTTCAACTATATGTGTTTTCCAAAAAAAAATTACCCAATAAATTACAATATTCCATAACACATTCACTCTTCTGTTAAGAATCTGGAGTGGTTGTTCCTCATAAGAGAGATTCTCTTCCAACTAAACTACCTCTAGGCTCAAAAAATGAGATGAATCCAGCATAGACTTCTCAACATTGAAGCATTAATAACATTGTGTACCTATGAAAAATATGGAGTTAAATCCACTCTCTAGGAAATAGGTCCTACTTTCTATAAGATTTCACATGGTCTAATGATAATTAGACTCAACATTCCATTCTAACCAAAACACATCACACTTTTCCATGTAGAAACATTGAGAATGACATGATCACCTACCTCAAAATAATGATCATTCCTGAGGTTATCCACATTACTTTTCTACATTCTCTGAGTTGTTTTCATGTTCTTAGGAATCATATGAACCTTTTTGGAAATCTCTTCTAACAATTCTGTTTCCATTATTTTCCTTTCACCTAATTCAACCCAAAAAATATGGTGTTCACAACCTCTTTCTATATAATTCCCCAAATAGATCCATCTCTATATTGTAAAGAAAAATATTATTATAAGAAAATTTATCCTAAAAAATATTTTGGTCCCAAAATATCTATTAATATATCATGAAAGCACATAACATTTCATCCAAGGTATGAATTGTTCATTCTAACCACCCATTAGATTGAAGATGAAAAGCTGTTCCAAAATTTAATTCAGTACCCAACGACTTATGAAGGCTTTTCCAAAAGTTATAAGTAATCCTAGGATCATGATCAAAAACAATAGATAGGGGAACTCCATGAAGCCTAACTATCACATTAAAATACAACCAACAACATTGATATAGAAAAAAAGTTTCACAAATAGGAGGAAAATGAGAAGATTTAGTCAATCGATCACCAATATCCCAGATTGCATTATTACATTGATATTTCTATTGTAATCACACAAAAAAACCTAGGGATATATTTTCCCATTTCCATTTTGGCATTGGTAATGAATGAATCATCCCTTTCAGTATCTTCCACTCTGAATTGATGTGTTTTCAAGTCAAACACTTCCCAGAAAAGTCTGCAATATCTATCTTCATTCTGTCCCATTAGTAATACTCTCGATGTTCGCTGTAGATATTAGTAATAAAAGGATGAAATTATAATAGAGAACTATGATATTCACATAACAACTCATTCTTAAATTGTGAATAACAAGGAACACATAATATGTTTCCAAACATCAAAACACAATCATTACCAATGTTAAGTTTAGGTAACATACCGTTTTAACCAACTCTACCTTTTCTAGAACGCATTGTCTTCCTTCTGTTCTTCTTAATTTTATTTGATAGAGTTGATTTTATTGACACCTGAAACAAAACATAGGTATTTCGTGAACCAATATTTTTTTTCTAAAGTTTATCAAATCAAAAAACAAATGGATCTCGTTACAAACATAACATGGTAAATGAAGCTAAACATTTTTGACATAAAGCACCATCCACATTATTTTCTTTTCTCGAATGGTAATTAATTTTGCAATAATAGTCCTTGATTAATTGTAACCATCTACTCTGTCTCATGTTGAAATCATTTTGAGGAAATATATACTTAAAAATTCTGTGGTCAGTATATATTTTACATTTTACTCCATAGAGACAATTCCTCCAAAATTTTGAAGCAAAAAAACTACAGCTAATTCCAAATCATGTGTAGTGAAATTTAACTCATAAGGATTCAATTGACATGAAGAAAAGGAAATTACTTAATCATTTTTCTAAGGACACATCCATGTCATTTCAACAAAGAATCATTGTAGATAACAAACTCACAATCTCTAGAATGTAATGCCAAAACTGGAGCACTCACCAATCTTCTTATCTATTTTTGAAAACAATCATCACATTATTTTTTCCAAATGAACTTAAAAACTTTTCAAGTTAACTTTGTAATTGGGCTAGATAAACATGAAATTTGTTTCAACAAACCTCTCGTAATAAACTACTAAAACAATAAAACTACGTATCTCCGTTATATTTGTGGGTCTTATCCATTCTTCAACTACTTTTGTTTTAGCTACATCTATAGTTATTCCATTTTTTTAATCAATGTTACCATGGAAAGAAATTTTTTGTAACCAAAACTCACACATGCATAATTTTCCTTAGAGATTATTTTATTTTATGGTTTGGAAGACAACCGTTAAATGACATTTATGTTCCTCCTTACTTTTGAAATAAACCAAAATATCATCAATGAACACAACCAAAATATTATCAAAGAACTCATAGAAAATTATATTCATAAGATCCATGAATATAACACGTTCATTGATTAACCCAAAACTCATAACTACAGATTCATAATGGCCATATTTAGTAATAAACGCAGTCTTTAAAATTTCAACTTCCTTTTCTTTAAACTGATGGTACCACAACCTCAAGTCAATCTTTGAAAAATAAAGAGCTTCTGAAAGTTGATACAACTTCATTCAATGGACTAACATCTGTTAAAGTAGTAGTAAAATATTTCACCACCCCTTTCTTCTTGTAGTCTGACTGTATTCCCTTAGGTGAGTTATTAGTTTGACACTCATTTGCATAATTACCTAGTTAATTTCACTTAAAATATCTTACTTTTTTCTTTTCATTTCCTACTATATCATCTTCTTTAGAGTTATGAGCAATATGACCAGACATACCACACCAAAATCACTTTCTAGACTACGTTAATCATTCTCCAGGATTAATTTTACCAAAATGATCAAAAGATGGATATTTAATTTTTATACCTCAAGGTTTATTTAATAATTTATTTCCCTTTTCATGCAAACTAGTTCTCGTATTTTGTTTACTCTCTTAGAACACCTAAACATCAGAAAAAACCATTTCAAACTTATCGTAACATCTGATATGTTTTTTATAACTTCTTAATTCTGTAGAGGATAATGATCTTCAACATCTTGGATTTAGTTATGAGTAAAATAAATTTACCTTACTATTAAGATCTCAGATAGAATTTGGATCATACCTTATCAGTCGAGTGAATTTTTCTTTATTAGCATCCACCGAGTCATCCTTTTGCCTCAATTCGAGGAATTATGATTCCATCCCAAGATGAACAAGCTTAGGAAAATATTTCTAAAGAAACATGCCTATGAATTAATCACAATAAAATGAATCAATCTCCTCACTATACCTGATATGTTTCACCATAGACCACCACTGATGGGCTTCACCATCAAAATAGTAAAAAAAAAGAATAACATTTTGATGTTCTGAACACCCCATGAAATCAAAAAATATTTCCGGTGCTTTAATTCATCCTTCAGCTAGCACAAGGTCAGATGATCCTTTGAATGATGTGGGACGTTTTTTCATGAAATGTACCACTACTGGCATGTTCCTCTATGGTTATTTTGGCTGATATAGTCCATGTGGAATCCATTTTTTTATCATATCTTTTCATTACTTTTAACATTCAGATGAACTTTAAAGACTCATATCTTGGAAATCAGGAACAAGATACAAGAAAATTTAAAACATTTTTTAAATCCCCATGAAAATCCTCTAAAAACGTTCATCCTATGTAAAACTACTACATCTCTTAACCTGGAGGCATTCATCAAAGGAATGGGTGGGTAGAAATCCCATTAATGAAAGAAAGGGAGTCAATTTAATTGTGATATCAATAAGAACATGATGAAAAATATAGAGACATGAGAAATTGAAGTAGAGGAATTTCATAAGGAAAATAACGTGAAGAATAAAATGATTATGTGGATAAAATAGTTAATTTATACATTCATAAACATATCTCCATGGTTCATCCCTAATGTGTCATAAACATTAATAAGTTTATTCACCAAAGTATTGTGAAACTTTTCATATCTAGATATTAAATTCTTGATCCAATGCATGAGAGCGCTATTAGAGTATACCCTAAATATGTATTTAGATTCATGTGATTCACATATATCATAATAAAAAATTTCATAAATAACCCACATAGAATAAAAGAAATGAGTTTCATTTCCAAATTGCGACGTTTTGAAATTTCTTAAAAACTTGACCGTTTTGTCATTTGTAACCCATGGAAATGGAGTGAGGGTTATATATATATATTTGTCAATTGAAAAATAAAATAGATATATTTTATTTATTGATGAATACCCTTTTCAAAGAAAATACAATTTGGTATTAATACAAATAATACAATTAAATTTCTTGAGAAAAATAAAGAGATTTTGCGATGATAATTCTGCATCATAAAGACTATATAACTTGGTTATTGAAAACATTGAAAAGGGAGGGGATAATATTCACCCAATAATAAATAACTAATAATACCTTATTGGAATAGAATTAAAATAAATAATATCATGTTATGTATATTTTAATGAAATACCATATGAAAATTAAACTTGAAGGAAAAGAGAATATTAGATTTATTTTATGAAAATCCGACACCCTAACGACGTCATTTAAAATTTATGAAAATCCACTGATGAGAGCGCAAAGGGTCTCCCATAAATTGAACATGAAATGGATAGTAGGAATGATATAGAATAACATACAACCACATAATTAAATGGAAACTATATGACATAAAATAATGGAAGTCATGACATAAAAGGGGAGGGTGAAAGGTTCACTTACCATGAAGAGTGACTTCCAAAGCATGAAGGAAAGGACATTAAGGGCTTGAGGGAACCATTGAGGGACTCATTTGGTGGTAAAAAACTAGAGCATTGTAATGGATGATTTTGGAATGAAATTAATGAGTAAATGGCATGGTATTTATAGGGAAAGAGAGGTAATATTTGATTAATTTCAAAGGGACACCTCAATGGTGGTATTTGCAAAACCATGAGCTCATCCATTTTATTTTCCCATGGTATTGGCCACATAGGATACCTCTTAAGTTATATTACTATTCACATATCAACCAGATTTATTACATCAACGATGTCATTAAACCCCTAAAGCTCAAAACTATCTTTTTACTATTCACTGAAAATTCAACTATTTCAAAAAATCCCAAAAAATTACCCAAACCTAATATCAATGAATGGATTCAAAAATTGATTTCGATTTTATTAAAATAATTTTATATGTATATTTAATTTAATTTTTAATTAAAATAATTATTTATTAATGAAACAACTCTAAAACTATAACTCATTTTGTAACACCATTAAAAATTAATCAATGTACCATAAATTTATTGTATAACCATATGACAATAATGTAACAATTTATGATTATATTTTATTAAAATACATTTCTATTTTAAATTATTAAATTAATTATAAAATTTTATTACAATATTTATGACATAAAAAATAACAAAACTTATACTATTATCATTTCTTTCACTTTTATGTTGTCCACAATACATATATACATTCATGGGTGGAGTCTCTATTTTCTTGGCTGATTTACTATTCATAACTCTTCATAAGGATATGTATCTATTTGTAATTTTGTATTCATTAAAAATAAAATTTATCTTATTAGACTCTAAATTTCTTAGGGATAAGAACTTTATAAGGACATTTTTTGAAAATCATTTCCCATTATTAATTATTTAAAGTATACAAAAATATTTAAAATTCCATCTTTCCAAAATTCATCAATAATATGGAACTACTGTAAATTCATCCTATATTTATCTTGAGATTTGAAATTTTCAAATTTTAACATAAGACCAAATAAAAATTATATTTATACTATGATTTTACAAAAAGTATCGAAGGACACGTTACATAACCCCTTATAACACCATCATAGGACCTAAGTGTAAGGGGTGATATGGTGATAGAATCTAGGGGTGGATTGGAAAACATTGTAGTAGATGAGATTTATATTATAATGGACTTCTCCATTAAGAAATTCCATTCAAGCTTCACATGTTAAAGATCAACTTGGACATGGTCCAAAGGAAAAGCCCGAAGATGTTACCTCCTTTCTATGCTCTTAAAGAAGGGATTCGTATAGCCCAAGTCTACTAGATGAGGCCATCGACTCTTCTTTATATATTAATTAACCAAGATCAGTTGTATTTATAAACAATATTTGTAACTTTAAGAGTTTAGTCTCCAACAGTCATATTGACCAACAATCATATAACAGTTGGAACCCAAAAGTATCATTTTAATTATACTCACTTCATTACATTAAGGATATATTTTTGTTGATTATAAAATATAATAACACACAAAAGTAGGAAAAATAATTATTCAAAAGTTTGGATCATTAAATTCATCCCCCTTATAAAATTTCATCTATAAAATTTTGTCTTGTACCCCTAGAAGAGAAAAGGTGTGGCTACTTCTGTCTCATAGAATCCTCTAGTTCCCATGTGGATTCTTTACATTCGTGGTTCCTCCACAACACCATAACAAGGTGGGTAGTCTTGTTACGTAGAACCTTGACCCTATGATCTAGGATCTCCACTGGCTACTACTCATAAGATATGTCATGTTCTAGTTGTACCACCTCTGGATATAGTACATGTGAAGGGTAAGATATGTACTTCTCAAGAGGGATACATAAAAGACACCATGAACTTGTGCTACATTTGGAAGATGTGCAAGCCGATCGACCACTACTCTTACATGATCAAGGATTTCATAGAGGAAAATGTACCTAGGGCTGAGATCCCCTTTCTTCCCAAACCACATGACCCTCTTCCAAAATGAAATTAGAAGAATGAAATTATCACTAACATCAAACTCCAAGTCCCTTCAATGGTTTTCATTATTTCTCTTTTTCTGACTCTGAGCATCCTTAATGTTTTGCTGGATGGAATGGAGATTTTCTATCATCTCTTGCACAAGATCAGGCCCAAGAAGCATTCTCTCACAAGCTTCATGCCAACAAGTAGGAGTTCTACATCCATTACCATATAAAGCTTCATATTATTCCAATTGAATGATCATGTGGAAGCTGTTGTTGTAATAAAACTCAACTAAATGGAGATGTTGATCACATCTACCTTTAAATTCCATTGAGCATGTTCTCAGTATATCCTCAAATGTTTAAATTTTCCTTTTAGATTGGCCATTATTTTGGGGGTGATAGCCCGTACTAAAATTCATTTCGGTACACAGATCATGATGAATAAATCTCTAGAATTTTGATGTGAACCTTGGATCATGATCTGATACGATATAAAGTGCAACTCCATGCAGCCTTACCACTTTCTTCACATAAATCGTCGAAAGATGATAATGAGAGAAATCTTTATAAATGGAGATAAAATGGGCTGTCTTGGTGAGACATTCCACAATAAACCATATCACATTGTTTTCTTTGGGTGTTCTCGGAAGACCAGTGATGAAGTCCATAGTGATAATGTCCCACATCTTTATTGGAATGCGTAGTAGTTATAATACCCCTTTAAAAAGTTGTCACTCTTCCTTCACATGCTGACATACTAATCACCTTTATGTGTAGTCAGCAATCTACCTATTCATATTATCCCACCAATATTGATCATGATGTTCTCTATACATTTTTTTTTTATTGGATGTATTGAGAAAGTAGAGCTGTGAGCTTCATCTATTAGGTCCTTTTTTATTTTTGGAAAAGATGGAAGAAATAGTCTTGTATGAAATTTCATTACACCTTCTTGACCAATATTGAACTCCGGAATCTTCCCATCCTTCATAGCCTGAAACTTTATATATAATGAAGGATCTTCTTTCTGAGCTTTCTGGATCCTCTCTAATAATGACGGTTTTCAAATATTTTGCGTTAGGGTTGATAATTTCCCTTCCCATATAAATCCAATGTATAGATTTACTAGGACATTGATAAAATGATCTCTTTGAATCCTCATTATAGAATGAACAACTAGGGTTTTCCTGCTTAATGCACCAGTGACTTTGTTTGATCTTCCGAGAAGATATTGAATTAAACAGTCATAGTCTTTGAGAAGTTCCATCCATTTCCTCTATCTCAGGTTTCAATTCATTTTGTGTGAAAATATACATAAAACATTTATGGTCTATGTATATATCACATTTATCCCCATAAATATAGTGCCTCTATATCTTCAGAGAAAAAATCACCATAGCCACCTCCTGATAATACATATAATAGTTCTGATAAAGAGACTTCAACTTTTGAGATTCATAATCAATGAAGTTGCCATTTTTTATGATGATGCACCCAAGCCCTTTCAGATATGCATCGCTAAAAATAATGAATCCTTCTCCACTTGAGGGAAAAGTTAACACGAGTGATGTAACCAATATCTTCTTTAGCTCTTGGAAACATTCCTCACACTCCTTTGTCCATAGGAAATTTACCCCTTTTCGAGTTAACTTGGTTAATGGATTATAAAGTCATGAAAGGTTTTTAATAAACTTCTTATAATATCCCACTAATCCAAGAGAACTACAAATCGTGGTTATTGTTGTAGGTTGAGGCCACTTCTCTATAACATTGGTGCTTGTAGGGTCTATGGTGATTCCTTCTTTATCAACAATGTGCCCCAAGAAAAAACATTCGCTAACACCAATTTACATTTTCTAAACTTCTCCAAAAGCCTCTCCTTTTATAGAGTTTGAAAAATAACCATTACATAATCATCATCCTTCTCACAAGTTTTGGAATATTTCATAATATCATCAATAAAAACTACCCCAATGTTATCAAGGTACTCCTTAAATACTCTATTCAACAAATCCATAAAAATATCAGGTGAATTAGTCCATGTCAAGGAAATTAAAATAAACTCATAATGAAAATATATTGATTGGAAGGCTTTCTTTGGAATATATTCATTCTTCACCCTCAATTGTTGATAACTAGATCGATGATCAATCTTAGAGAAGAATTGTGCCCCAAGAAGTTAGTCAAATAAGACATCAATTCGTGGAAGAGGATATTTGTTCTTCATTGTCTTCTCATTCAGTTCCCTATAATCAATACAAAACCACATTGATCCATCCTTCTTCATCACAAAGAGGACTAGTTCTACCCACGGAGACATACTTAGTAAGATAAAACCCTTCTGAAAATGATCTTGGAGTTTCTTCTTTAACTACTCCAACTCCTCTTTTTCAATCATATACAAGGTCTTTGATATTAGATGGGATCCATGTATGAGTTTAATGGAGAACCCTGCCTCTCATTCTAGTTGAGGTTTAGGTAACTCCTCAGAAAATACGTCAGCATATTCCTAGATGATGGGGAAATTTTCGATCCTCAAACTCTTGTTTTCTCCTTCTTCCTCACCGATCAACTCCATAATGAATGATATAGGAGGAAATTCTAGACAATTATCTGGTTGGTATATCTCTCCTTGGAAGATAACCGTAGGTTTTCCATTCATAACTACTTATATTTCCTTGCTTCTAAATTTGATCATAGAATTATAAATTGAGAGCCAATGAATCCCATGTATAATGTCGAATTCAAGCATGGGAATGAATACTAGATCTGTGATATGAGTGTGCTCACTAATGTAAATAATAGTGTTTCTAAACACCGACAATTCTTGGAAAATCCCACCAAGAGTCTTAAAGGATAACTATAGTTTTAGAAAATAGGGGGTTGATTCTAAATTCTTTGAATAAATTGAGGAAATAATGGAATGCCTAGAACAAGAATCAAACAATGTACTATCTAGCTTGGAGAGAAAACAAGAGTATCTTCAACCACATAATTTAGTGATTCAACATCATCCTTAGTGATAGAAAAATCATGAACTTTCTCCCTATGCCTTTGCTATGGATGATGGTGATTCCCCTATACTACCATAAGAGTAGGAAATTGATTGGTAACGTGCCCACATTATCCACAATTATTGAATTGGAAATTAATTAGGGCCTGAACCATCTTCCCCTTGTTGTTAGTGTTGGAAAGTTGTGTCTTCAACTTACTACGATAATTATATGCAATGTGTCCATATCTACCACACATGTATCACTTCATGGTCCTGAGCAGACAATTCCACGAATGCTTCTTCCCACATTTACTACATGTGGGATGTTTTACATTCTTACCTCCTCTTCCCTGATTGAAGATCCTCCGTATTCCTGGCTCCATCGATCATTTATTTTCATTGGATTTATGAGACTATTGCGTCTCACCAAACTCCATCTCTACTTTCACCACACATCGTATGATCTCTTCATATCTATCATTACCTTATTTTGATAGATTCTTCTGTAGATGATGTATCAGTCCATCAATTAATCTTTCAACATTACCATTTGGATCCATGAGAATGCTATTTGTATAAGATTAATGCCTTATGAAGTTCATCTAACAGCTTCCCAAAAATTCATTCTCCTTCTTGTTTATCTTGAGAAACTTCTTCTCCATTCTTGTTCACATCGATCGTGGGAAATACTTATTGAATAATATCCCTATGAATTCATCCCACACTATAGCATTAACATCCACTCTTGGCCTTGTGTTTGTAAAAAGTTACCACCACTAATCATCTTATCCCTCTATTCAATAAATAGTCAAGGTAACCTTCACTTGCTCTGAATAGCGGAGCACAGAAACGATCTTCTCGGTAGAGCTAATCCAACATTAAACAATCCATGGGTGAGTACATCCACTAATAGTTAATGTTCATTAACACAAAAAGGAATCAACCAAATTTTATTACCTTTACAGTGAGATCTGTCTCATAGTTTTATTCAGGTTATTTCCCATAACTTGAGTGAGTTGGTTCATCATTTGCATGAAAGTTTCCATTACGGCTTTCATCGGAGGGACATCAGTGCATTGTCATTTCTGGTCCCCATTTGTACAATTCCTCCTATTTATCATCATTTTATAAATGAATAAAATCTTAGGGAGAAGATTATTTCATTTATGAATATTTTAACTATAAATTATTTTATGTCTTAAAACATTAAGCCTTAAACAATTACATTTCCCTATAAATCCTTATTAATGATTCAAAAAAAGCTTATGATTAACCAAACATATCCCACGAGAGGTTTGAAACCAAGAGTGCATAAAGGATTGTTGTCATGTACCAGGATACCCTGAGTCAAGGCCGATATTCCTTGTAACAGTTTTCACTCCTAGGTAAACCTGTTCCAAATCCGCCTTTACCGGCTAGTATCCAGAGAGGGATGTATTTTCTTGATAAACCACTTACTCTATAATCTCCGAAATACCAGGAAGTATTATTATATTTAAAATTTTGTATTGGGTTATTCCTAATATTTTCATAGCCTAATTTCGATAAAAAACTAATCTATCCTTTGATACCAACTATTTCATCCCACCTTTTTATATCATAACTTTTCATTAAATATTACATTCAGAGGACCTTTAAAGTATTGGGTCATGGAAATCAAAAACAAAATATAAGAAAACATATTACATTATTTTAAATCCCCTTGAAAATACTCTTAAAAATTTCATCATTTTTAAAACTACTTCATCTCATAACCTAGAGACATACATCAATCGAAAGGGTGATCCAAAAGCACAATAATGAAAGAAAGGGAATGAGTTTACTTCAGATATCAATAATAACTTGTTGAAAAACATTAATACATAGGCAATGGAAGTTGAGGATTTTCATAATGAAAAAAACATTAACCATAACATGACTATATGGATAAAAAATTTAATTTGGAAGTTGAAGATAATATCACAAAGGTTCATCCATGGGGTGTTGTAAAAACTACCAAGGTTATTTACCAAGGTATCGTGAAACATGTCATCTATAGAGATTAAATTAATTACCCAATGAATTGGTGCGCTATTAAGGAGTACCATTAATATGTATTTACATTAATTTGAGCCACATATATCATAATCAAACATTTCATAAATAAACCATTTAGTATAAAATAAATGAGTTTCTTTTCAAAATCGCGACGTTTTAAAAGATCTTAAAAACATGATCATTATGTCATTTGTAACCCATGTAAAGGGAGTGAGGGTTATATGTATGTAAATTATAGAATAAAATAGATAAATTATATTTATTGATGAATACCCCTAGAAATGAAAATATATTTGGGTATTCACATAAATAATTTAGGGGAATTTCTTGTGAAGAAGAGAGAGATATTGAGATGAAAATTCTACAACATAAGGACTGTATTACATGGTTTTAGAAAACTTTAAAAAGAGAGGTGAAAAGAGTCACCCACTCATGAAATAATCATAAGAAATTATTGGTATATAATTAAAAGAAATAATGTCATCGTATAGATATTTTATGAAAATACCACCTGAAAATGAAACTCGAAGGAAAATAGAAGATGTGGTTTCTTTTAGAAATATTCAGTAGCCTAATAACATCTTGAAAATATTTAGAAAATAAGTTGATTATAGTGGAAAGGGTATCTCCTCAATTCACCATGAAATTTAATTTATTAATTATATAGAGGAACATACCCCCACATAACTAAATGGAATATAGAAGACATAATATAATGGAAGTCATGACATAAAAGGGGAGGGTGAAAGGTTCCCTTACCTTAAATATTGACATCCAAAGCTAAATTGTTGGAACCTTGGGGGTATAAGGGAACCTTTGGAGGACTTTATGGGAGGTAAAAAGACCATATATTCGTTGATTAAGATTTTAGAATGAAATGAATGAGGTAAATTCTTGGTATTTATAGGTATAGAGAGGGAATATTTAATTAATTTCAAAAGGACACCTCAGTGGGGGCATTTGCAAAACCATGGGCATGCCCATGGTTTTGGACACTGTAGAAAACTCAAAACATATGTTACTATTAAAAAGTCAACCAGATTAATTACATCATTATTACATCATCCAAGGTGTCATTAAACTCCTGAAACTAAAAACTGTATTTTTGCAATTCACCAAAAATTCAACTGTTTCAGAAAAATCCCAAAAATTTACCCTAACCTAATACCGATGCTCTAAATTCAAAAATAAAATCCATTTTATGAAAATAATTTTCTAAATATTTTTAATATAACTTTTATATTAAATCATTATATATTAAATAGACACCTTTAAAACTATAACCGGTTTTATAACACCTTGAAAAATTAATCGAGGTCTCATAAAATTATCGTACAACCAATAGAAAATAAAGTAACAATTTATGAATGATTTTTTTTAAGATAAATTTTATTTTTAATTTTTAAATTAATTATAAAGTTCTAATTTAAATATTTATGACATAAAAAAATTAAAAAACTTATACTATGATCAATTTTTTAACTTTTAAGATGTCCAAATTATATTTATACATTATTGGGTAATGTTTGTAATTTTTTTGATCATTACTATTCATTTCTATTCATAAGGGTACGTCAATATTAATACTTTTCTATTAATTGAAAAATTGATCTAATTAGACTGTAAATTTCTAACTGATCACAACTATAGAAGAAACTTTTTTGAAAATCATTACACATTATTACTTATATAATGTATATAAAAATATAAAAAATACAATTTTTCCAAAATTCATAAATAATACGATACATCAATTAATTCATCCTAGATTAATACAGACATTTTAAATACACAAATGTTAGAATAAGAAGAAATATCAATTTTATTTATACAAATAGATTACAAAAAGTATCTAAGTCTTCATTACATATCCCCTTATAACACCGACATTAGTCCTAAGTGTAAGGTGTGATATGGTGATAGAATCTTTGGGTAACTTGGAAACATTGTCTGAGTGGTGACTTCTATTAGTTTGAACATATCCCTTAGGTGATTTCATTCAAGCTTCACATGTTGAAGCTCAGCTTGGTCTTGGTATAGAGCAGAACCCACAAATGCTACCTCAATCCCATGCTCTAACAGATGTGCTTCATACGGCCTAAGTCTACTAGATGAGGCCATCGACTCTTCTTTATTTATTAATTAACTAAGATCACTTGTATATATAAACAATAATACTAATGTTAAGAGTTTACTTTCCAATGATAATATTGATAAACAAACATATAACATTCGAAACCCAATCGTATTATTTTATTTATACTCACTTCATTACTTAAAGGATATAGTTAGTTTTAGTATAAAATAAAATAACACAAAAAAGTGGGAAACAAAATTTATTCAAAAGCTCGGATCGTTACAATGCGTGGATACCACCACAATTTATAAACTGATTCAACTGTGCCATCACCAAAACAAACTATTTAGTTTTGTTTCCGACCATCTCAGGTTGCTGATTTGGATGGTAATCTCATTCATGAGGTTGTCCCATCATAGTGGCCATTTTTCATCTATGGAAAACTATTATGAACACAAAAATATCTTAGGTGAAGAAACATAGTAATCTATAAATGATATATCATTTCAATTTTTACATAAATTAATTTATGGATATTAATTTAACAATACACAAACTCCTAAATTTGTCTAAACTGAACTATGATACCAACTATAAGGAAACACCCTTAAACATTACATAATCCTAAATTCAGTTAATAATTCACATTGAATATATTTAATGGTTTAGAAAATTATATAATTAGGCCATCATATAAAAAACAACATGAATATTACATGTAGACAATTCTCCTCAATATCCATTTTTTATAAAATAAAAACTCTTTTAATGAAGTGTCATGTCTAGTTTCATGTTTTAGATATCATGAATTTTCATTGATCCCATCTGTGAGCCTATTACAATTTATATCATGTGAAAAACATTTCAAAAACCTAGAATGAGAATAAAATGATCAGTAAGGGATACATAAATATGAAAAAAAATTAATTTTTCAAAACATGAAGTAAACTATAAATACCATATCATAAATAATAATTTTTACATTTATGAAGTAGTAAATACACTCCACTGAATAAATGATCATTAAATATCATTTTGTTACCAAAATATTACCATAAATCCCATTGAAAGAACAAATAACATATAAAAGTAACTTGAGACATAAACATACAAAAATTGAATAACCATATGGTCGACTTCCACACATATCACTAAATGGAATAGCTATACACCCGACTTCCATACCAAATGCATTGGAAGTTATAATGTAACCACCCATACTGGTTTATCATGGCACCACCCATCATTTGGTTTATCACGTAACCACCCATAAAATTTCCATGTACCAATATAAAATCATAACACATAACATTTTGAAAATATGAACATTTAACTAATAACATTTCATTTGTAATATGAAGATATCATTTCAAGATATTGAAGTAATAATTCCATTTAAAAAACCATTTTCAATAACTAAACTCCCAAAAATAGAATAAGGTATTTCTTTTCCATTGAAATACATTAAGTATTATAAAGGAAGACAACTAACATTTGCAGGGGTGGAGAGGCCATTGTCGCCACAAACATTAAAAACATTTATTTTGTCATTTAGTAAAATGATTCATAGATAAAATATTCCCTTTTAATGAAAATAAATGTCAAAGGACTTTATACACCATATAAAAAAATCCATGTAAAAATCAAAATATGCCTCAATGAAAGGAGATTAAGACGATGTCCCTTAACTCATGTCTGACTTGACTTATTCATTCTTTAATATCCTGAATAATAATATAAATATAATTTATACTTTCATAAGAACCTTTCTAATGTTTATTATTATTTTTATATCACTTAATACCTATCTATAACAATTATTTAATTATTTGGGTTCTTATTGGACATTTTGTAGATGATCAGAATTTGAGATATAAATGAATTTGTTATAATTATAAATTGTCCATGTTGTCAAAATTCCATTATCTCCAGAATGATATTCCTGACATACATATCATATATATCATATATATATATATATCCAATATATATATATATATTTATAATTATATATAACATTTGGAAAATTGAAATAAAATGCACCGTTCAAGGATATGGTAAGTCGTACGTACCCATTAATGATACTTGCATTTATATTTCATATTTTAATGGAATGAGAACATAATTATACCTAGTTATATTATACTTTTATTATAATATCATATGTAATTTCAGTAACTCAATCCTTTATACATTCTACATATGGAATGAACGAGTCATATCACTTTGAGAAGGTGGTAGTCCGCACTTCCTCAAATGAAATTACCGCGTTTACCCATAATGGAAACCATAAAGGTATATTATAAATGAAATATAAAAAACTATAATGAAAATATAAATATAATATATATTACATGTAAATACATTTCCATATTAATGGCCACCATAATAGATGATAAGATAATATTGAACAATTATTATTTTGTGAGGCATTAGTTTTTCGTCCACAAGAAATAGTATGTTATTTACCCATTAGATGGAGGTGTGTGAATATGTAGTTCAAATAATTCTCATAACAAAAACATAGTATATTGAACATGCTGGTGTTGTTATAAAATAAAGGAATGAAATGGGTTTTGGGTGTTGGATAATACATATAAAACAGAATAACATAAGAGAAGGTGTTACCATTAAATAGGGTAACTCCCTTTGGTTTGAACCAAAAGTATTTATTGAAGTGCCTTATGCCTAAGGTAAGGCTTCTACGTGGAATAGGGGGATGTTAAAAGATTTATTGGGAAGATTTTGAATGATCCAACAGGCTTTCGTGGTGTGAATAATGAGTTATAGGTGAGGGATTATTATAAGGGGAGGAGGGATATTTATGAAAGTTTGAAAATATTACATTATTATTTAATTATTTTCAATTTCTAAAAGTTAAAAACACATTAAAGTCTGAGATAATATGACTCTTGATTGAAATAAAACCATCCAATAATAATTGACAGAGTTTTGTATATACTTTTAATCTTTATAACTTTATTTATTTAAATCATTCCTTAATGAAGTAAACACTATATCATTATTGTGTCATAAGTAATTTTATTTATTTGATATCTAAAAATTATTAAAAAAATATCATGATGTAGATAATCTTTTTATATTTCCAATGAATACTTATATTCATAAGGATAACTTATATAACACAATTTAATAATTGATTTACTAAAAGATATATGTTTAATTAATTTTTATCTTTACATTTAATTAATTAATATAAAGTGTTATAATCACTCTTATGTGGCTCCATGGGGTCCCAAAATAGACCAAAATATTCCCTTGGATGGAAACGTATAAACCAATAAGATTAAGACACATATTATGGAAAATTAATATTATTATAATATTATTTTTACATTGAATTACCCTATTTACCATTAACCACGGTAAATAAATGTCAAAAGTTACTATTCAACAAAAATTATATTCATATTATTGATCAAAATATTACTTAAATATAACAACCATGTATGTTGGATTTAAGAAATTCAATTCACAAATGCGTTAAAAATTCATTTAATTGAAAAAGATAGTTTTTTAACAACTACTCAATTTTTTGAGTATTCAACAAAAATTGATGTTTTCTAGAAAAATACAAAAAATTCAACATATGATCTATTTGATATTCCAAATTTAAAAACGAATTCTATTTTACCAAATTCTATACAAATTATTTTGATTAATTAATTTTAAAATTAATCTCCATTGTCAAAACTACAAACATGTTTTTATGAAGTAGTAACTATCAAAATATTGGCATTTGTTTATGTACAATTTACAAAGTAAAATTACTTCCAATGACCAAAATTGGATTAAATGGTAAAAATATAATCTAATTACACTTTATAACCAATTAAAAATATAATATATCCATATAAATAAATTATATTAAAAGGAATTTTTGATTTAAAATATAGAATTTTTCATTATTCAACAAAAAATAATTTTATTAGAAAAATAACAAAAATTTACACAATGTAAATTATGATATCACAATTTTAAAGAAGAATTATATTTTTCAAATAGAACATATGAATGTTATAAAAACTAGATTTAATGAGGGGTTTCCCACAAAAGGTGGTAAATCAGCCTTTTGATAAATATTAGAGTATTTATGCTTAAAATAAAATTATTTCTTATTTTAAGCCTCTAAATTTTATTGGATAAATGTAAAAACATTTGAAAAAATCTATAATTATATTTTAGTTAGTTCTATTTTATTATCTTCAATAAAACAACTAGGCGTTAACTACCTTTTAAAATAATATTATATTATTATTATTCAGTACGTCCGAACATTGTGTGCAATTTAATAATTCAATGAAAATCCTTGTTGCGTATCAGGTATGCCATCAAAAAAGGCATACCCTTTAAAAAAAATTAATTTAATTCACAGATATTAAGAAATACGAAAAGGTTTTATTCTTTAATTTCTTGGGTTGTTACTCATGGTTTGTCGAAATGTTCAAAAACTGTGCATATCCCACTATCCAATATGTTTCTTTAAAATTTCACCCAATTGCACCCCAATCCACTACTCAGAGTTAAAGGTACAATGATGTTTCATGTGTACCTAAAAACAGGCTTGAGGTTACTCCAGAAAATTTTGGGATCCTACAACACATTAGGTACATACTAAGTAATTTATTGTCATCATCTATTTAAAGTATACATAATGGTTTGAAAAGAGTTTTCAAGTGTTTGAAGAATATCCCATGGGAGTGTAACACTCATATGTTTTTATGATTTTTTAAATAATTTTAATTATTCAATAGATTGCATTTCATATATTCTTGAATATAAACGAACCATGATACACCCTTAATATAAAATTTAAATTATAAACATGTTTTTTGGTTAGCGGGAATAAATATAACTAAATTATAGAAATGTATAGTGAATTAATTAGCTACATATTATTTATGAAAAATATTAATCAATTATATATTTATAATCATGTGTGAATAAATTGAGTTAAATACTATTAGAAAATTAAATTAATGAAATATATATTATATATAAATAGTAAAATATTTATTTGATATTCATATATGAGATATTTTTATTGTTGGCTATGAATAAAACCTATTTAATGTAAAAACGTCTATATTTTCCAAAAGGGAAATTTCACCACCTTTTAATGGAGAACACTTTTTAATGTAAATAATTACATAAGAATACTTTTTTATGAAAACATAAATCTCATCATTTTAATCGTTATATAAAAATATACATTTGATGAATTTTTGATATTTTTCTAACAACAATAATTTTTTTATAATTATTAAAAATACTCTAAATTTTAATTGAAAACAAATTTTATCATCGAATTATTTTATATTGTTAAAATACATTTTTTAGTGGTTTCAATATAGAAATAAAATATATTTTAATTATATAATATTATTTTGGTTATTGGAATATAACTTTCTATTGTATTTAGATGTAAAAAACGTTTCAATCTTTTGCAATGTTTTAATTTTTAAACACATTTTATAAATTTGAAAACGATATTAATTTAAATTAATCACTAAAACATATGTGTTCTGAATAATAAAAAATTGATTCTATATTTTGAATCATTATGTTCAAATTATCTAAATATATTATTTTTTATTTTTCGGCTTTATGAATAGTAACTTCATCAATATTTATTAATAAAATAAAATGGTGAATCGGGTAACATACCATAAAAATAATATTATAAAATTACCCTAACATGTTTTACAATATAATTAAAAGAGTGTGTTGAAATATCAATAAGCCATATATGAAAATGTTTTCCATTTTAATCCATATGGATGAGACTAGGACTTTTAGTTTATTTTATTTAATGAAAAGTTAAATATGCCTCACTCTAATTTTAATAAATATACTATTTTTAATATAATATAATATAAAAGATAAATTAGATTATACATAATTATTTAAAATATATTATGTATTTATTTATTATCATAATTTATTTTTAGTTTTTATGAAATAAATAATTACATTAGTGGTTTATATATTGATGAAGCATAAAATATTTTGTGGATTATAATTCAATAAACTATTTATTATTAAAATGATTATAACCATTAAAAGAAAAAAACAACTTGACTAAATCATATTGATCAACTATACAAAAATCATAATCATCCAATGGTTGAGTTATTGTTGATTTTTAGGCCTTATATAATATATTATAGCACTTATATTATTTTCTTTAAACTGATGTTAATGTTGTCACATTCATTCTTTAATATGTATTACAAATTTAATGTTGGACGGTGTGGCGTTTCCCCTTGAGCTTAGTGAGTCGGTCAGGATCTCTACGGCGTCGCGGAGTTTCTTGGTCTTCCATTGCTGTGGAGTTTCTCTTTGGGCTTAGGCTATTGCTGGTTAAGACCTACGGGTGTAAGACCGGTCCCCGTCGACGGCACACTCTACAGAGCGCTCCTGGGTTCCTTCTCAGTAGCTCGCTGGTGTCCTGCGGTGAGATTCTCAGCGTCCGATGGTCGCGCTCTTGCGATGGCATTGCGTGGGGTCTCGGCTTTTCTTAGGTGAGTGCAGTGGGGTTTCGTTGTGTCTGAAGCGGCCGATTTGTTGGTGGTGGCGGGTGCTTCAGACAGATGGCGTTGCTTGCACGGCTGGATGGTGTTGCTGAGTTCAGTTTGGTTTCGTTCGTGGTTTTTTCTGCGATGATGGTGTTTCGCTGTGACGTTCTTATTTTCTGGTTTCTCTGGTTTGGATGCGCACATGTTTCATTTGATTTTTTGGATCTGTGAATGTTTGTCGAATGGAAGAGCCTGTGTTTTCTCATGGATTTTGGGTTGGACCCGTGATGACGCGGTGTCGAGTTTCCCCCGATGGTGATGGTGATGAAGGATGTCGATTCTGTTCTCCGGTGTTTTGCCTGTTGATGATGGCGACGACGGTCGCTGGTGTTTCTAGCCGGTGATCTGTTTGGTGGTCGGCCGGATTGTCTCACCGGCGATGAGAGGTGATGATGGGTACCTTGCTCGAGGTGGGGCACGTGGCTGGTGCTGCGTGTTGTTGGGTTCTCTGTTCGAGGTGGGGATCGTGTTTTTCGAAGCGCGATAATGGCTGCGTAGCTCGAAGTGGAATGCGTGGTGTTCAGTGGATCTGCTTGGTTTGATGTTTGAAATTTGAATTTTGATGTTTGAATTTTGAAATTTGAACTTCGTTGAATGCTGTATGTGGTGGGATGAGCTTGTACGGTTTCTGGTTTTCCTTAAACCGGTTTGGGGTACCGGTTCCCCTAAACCGGCTTATGAAAATGAAAAATAATGATTTGCAGGCATATATTTGAATAAAAGTATTATTCTAAAATCCAGTAGATTTATTTTCATCATAGTATTTTATTTATAAATTTTATTCAGGAAATATGTTTATTAATTAATTAAACAAAACTAATTTTGTAATTATTTTATTAATGGAGAGAAAAAAATAAATGTAAATAAATTATTAAAATAAATTGAAATTGGGATAATTAATAATTAAAATGAGTTTTACAAATGACCTTGACTACATATAAATAACAGAAAATATTTTTTTGTAGTTAAATGTTATTTTAATATTTTTAAAAATTAAAAAATTTAATAGTTCCAAATTGATAGTATTGATTTTTTATCAAACTAATGGTTTATTGAATTATCTAAAAATAATAATTTTTTTAAAAAAATATATAGAATAATTATTTTATGGTCTAAAATTTTTATAGGTATTTATTTATTTCATAAATGACCTAAAATATATAAATATTAAACCCATTTAATATTAGAATATTTATCACCATAGATAAAAATTAAATATAATAACTAAGAGAAAAGTTAAATGATAAGGTTTAAATTTAAAAAAATAGTTTTATAAAATCTATTTTTTTGTTGAGATAACAACCCCATCTCATCTTGTCCTCTATATGTGTTAAATTTTGGGGTTTTTTATATGAATTTATTATATTATAAATTAATATTTTTTGGATTTTCTAAAAGTACCCCTCACTCCAATTATGATAGGTCACCTCATCCATCATTTCATCACAACTAGTTGCACATTAAATCTTGGATATCCCACGATATGTTCCATTCTAATCTTCCCATGAAACATTATATAGGATCTGTAATTATCCAAAGAATAATTATACTACTTGAAGAGGATATGTAGTGGTAGCACGTTAATTAAGATGTAATTTCCTATACCGATTCATTAAAACCCACTTCATTATATACTTCCTCATCATGATGTGTTTAATTATAAAATAATAACTCTAGTGTCACTAATTATATTAGTTGTTATTAGTATTATGAAATAAACATATTCCATCATATCAAAAATGAAATCACAATGTGGTTGTACGTACAACTTACCATATCAACACTGTGGTGTAATATGTTATTCACCACCACCTTGCATAGATGTATATAATTATAGAAATAATAACTATATATGATTATATTAAAAAGATATTTATTATAGAAAATATTATAATCCATCCACTTCAATACCATTGAAAAATTAAGAGAATGATACCATTTCTCGTTCTTACATACGACCTACCATATCCACAATACAATGATATTCAATCTCATTGATCTTCATTAATGAATTATTTTTTTTATGAATTGAATCAATAAATATTATATATATTATAATAATATCATAATATAAATTATATAACTATAAACTAATAATAGTAATAACGTTTTTTCGAAAACAAATGCATAAGAAAAGGAAGCAGTTTGGTAACTGAATAACGAGTAATAATGAAATTTTATTAACAAATAGATGATAATATGATCATATATGATATCATAAAAATGACTATGATGCTATAACAAGTCACTGACATTATTAAAATCATTATACATGATTTTTCTGATATATAAAAATTAAATCATACCTATGGTATGGGATAATTTTGTAATCCCATTATTACCTGAGATTGCATATATGTAATTATTTTTTTGGGTATACTTATCATCCATGTCCATGTTTTATAGAAATATAATTTAAAATATTCTTCATAAAGTTATATTATTTTTTAAAATCAAATTTACACATTAGTGAATTTTTACCAAACGGTTTGGAAGGAATCATTTGTCACATTTCATACGGGGTACTTTTAGACATTCTTAAAAAAGTACAAGAATAATGTTTTCGTTTAACATATACTACACGAATGGAATTTTACACTTTCATAAAACCTTATTTCCATCAATATTTAATTAAAATATTTCAAGGTTCTTTTTAAACAGTTATTTTCCTTTTATAATTGTTTTTCTCTTTTAGAGAAGAAAAGGTTTTTTTAAGAAAAAATGATATTTTACTCAAGAATTAATATCATGTTTTCAATAAAAATAATTTTTTATCTAAGATGGAATTCCTCAATTGGGTTATGATTCATTTATACTATCACGATTGTTCTTATTTTTTTTATTATTTTATTTATAGAAGCCTATTTATGAAATCCATTTTTACATGGATTATGCTAAAATATAATGATGTTTAAAAAAACAATTTTATTCCTTGTGTTATGATATAATGAATGATTTTTTATGGATCATGTAAGATTGATTTAATTATGATATGGGTGGAACCTATATCTCCCTCCAATTAATTGGTTAATGATTTATAATTCATGAGATAGACTGGGTTGGATTGGTAAATGAACATGGTTCAGTAATATGAGGCTGGAATGAGGAGTGAGCTTGGTTTAGTAGTGAACTTTTTTCACTAAAATGGTATTTGAAATGATCCTTTTCTAGTATGAAATGATTTTATATGATTATGTGTATGCTGCAAACCTTTATGTCTTTTGTTATGAATTTTAGGATTATGTTCATTTATTGTTTTGAACATTTATGATTTATCCCATGACATGATAACATGATCTTTCATATTTAGAATAAGAATATTAAATTAAATTTTCTTATATGTTATTATTATGATATGATTGATATTTTCCAATTTAGCCTTACTGAGCATCTAAGATGACCCCTTTTTTATTTCTTTTCCCTATTCCATGAAAAAAGTTATTAAGTATGATATTTCAGAAGGGGTATAGTTATGATTGATAAGTGGTATATAACAAAAATGTCAAAAAAACATGTTGTTTATGTTTTCCAATTTCTAAAAACACTATATCTTTACAAGAATTTTAGGACATTATTATATTTTGTAATGAATACTCTTAAATTTTGATGCAATATCTATGTATATAATGTATGGTTTTTTATAGTTGGTATGATAGAAAAGTTATAGTTATCCATTAAAAACTCGGATGATAAAACCATAATAATAACCCTATGTATATGTCAAAGAATAAATAATAACCCTAGTGTTTTATAAATGATCGTGAATAAACATAGATCAATCAAAAAATATACTAATTTGAAATTTTATTCTTTATTATTTGGTTTTCCCATCATGGTTAGTTTTGAGCATTCTATTGTTCTTAGTTTTATTCAATGGTTTGAACAATGTGGAACCCCGTTAATGAAGAATGTTATGGTCAATGAAATGATTGTTCTCTTCAGAAACTGAATTTCATGGAATCTAGAATAGAAAAATAGATTTTTTTCTCTCTCTAATTTCTCATGCTATGTATCATGTTGGAATTATAAATTAACAAACTAGAGAAAAAAATTATGTTGAGTCTTTCATGAGGCATTAACCAACTATTTTTAGCTGGTATTCTAATCCACTAATTCATGATGATTTTATTAGTACCATAGAAAACATATTTTTAATTATCCTATGTTCCGAACATGATAATGTCATCTTGGCAGTTTGTCATTTGAGGGTGAATCTGATCAATGGTGGAATATTATCAAGAATACGATGTAAAAAGACTAAATTGAATCTATTGAATGGGATGGGTTCAATAACTTATTTTTAAATAATTTCATTCCTCGTATTATTTAAAAAAATACAGAGAAGGAGTTCCTTGAGTTTAATAAAAAATATGACGAATATATTGGTACCTATGATGAAAATCTAACAAGACATTCAGGGTATGATTTTGGAACTATTATACAATATGAGAGTAAAATTAATCCTTTATATTGTGGAAAAAAACCAAGTTTCTTTATGGAATTATCCATAAGGGTATTTAATACGTATGAGGAAATCATTCGATGTGCCTTAAAGGTTTAGGTGGATATTGGAGTTACCCATCAATTCTATGGGATTGATAAGAGTTAAAAAAATGGATTTTACGGTAAAAAATAAATTCCACACAAAAAAGTTCATTTGTCCCTTATTCTCATAGTGTAGACTAAAAAATAGATGAAATTGAATTAAATGGACTAGTAAATGTTTTTTGGGTGGGGGAGAAGGTCATCGGGCAGTTGAATACTGAAGTGATTGGAAAAAGATGTCTAATGATGAAAATGGGGAAAAGACTACATTGAATACTACTCTTACACTTAAATATTACAAGTGCATAAGAATGGGAAATTATTTTTATCAATGCACTAATCCATGTTTTATTAATGATGATCGACTTCAGTAAACTCTTAATATTATAGAAAATGGAATGTCACATGCGGTCACTATTAGTGATTTTGAGTATTGTAATGTAGTGGTGAAAAGTACACATATGATCCACTCTAATGTATGAAATGATTTGTTTGCTTTTAGACCCACCCTCTCTATTATTTCACCATACTTTTCTAAGGGTATATATTTATCACATCAAAAATTAGATGGTGAGTTAGTTGGGAAAACTCTTAATGGCACAAAATCTGCATAAAGAGTTTATAACTATTCATTGGTTGATGTTTGGGGGTATTTTATTCATGAAAATCTTTTGATCCTTCCTATAGTTGAATTTGATGTGATTCTTGGAATATATTGGAATTCTTTATATGGTTCTCATATCAGTTTCAAAGGGAAGTCACATTTAATATTCAGGATCAATATATGGTCATCTGTTGATGCATTAATGAATATATACTTCCAGTGTAAATTTCATCCATATTATGGGTCATGATTCCAATAAATTAAGGTTATCTATCTCAATTGGTTGGAGAGAAACATCCCATTAATTATTTTCCATTTTTATGGGAGTTTGTTATTGTATTTCATGAACAGTTTTCTGGTCTTGTGTTGAGTCGGGATATGGATTTTTCAATATAACTCATACTGGGTGCTATTCCAATTTCAATGAAACCATATTGAATGGACCCTATTGAGTTTCAATAATTGAATAATAAACTATAAGAGAATATTAATAAAGTATTCATACTCCTTAGTTCATCACCTTGGGGAGAACAAATCTTATTTTGTAACAAGAAATACCGATCAATAAGACATTTTATTAATTATCTGGATCTTAACAAAATCACTATTAAAAAAATAAAATTCCCTATATTGATGACATATTAGACTAAATACATAGATCTCAATAATTTTTTTCAATATTGATCTTTATTCAGGATATCGAAAATTAATGCTGGAGAAGAAGGATATACCATAGACGACATTCTGTACAAGGTATGGACACTATGAATTTATAGTGATGAATTTTTTTATAACTAATGAAACTCCTATCATCATAGATCTAATGAACATACTCCATATAGACTATCTTGATCAATATTTGGTAGTATATATTGAGGATATAATTGTCTAATCTAAGAGAATGGAAGATCACGAAGATCACATTAGAATTTCACTAAATACCCAAAAAAGGGATAACATATAGGAAAAATTTACTATGTTTGAAATTAGGCATCGAAAAGTTTTATTTTTGGGTCACATAATCTCAAGAGTGGTTATATTTATGGATCTAGAAAAAATATATTGATAGTTCGACAAGACCAATAATTGTATCTGATATCCAAAGTTCTCTTGGTTTGATTGGATATTATCAATGTTTTGTGAATAATTTTTCAAAATTATCTAATCTACCCACCAAGTTGACTCATAAAATATTTATGATAATGGGGATTGTGATTTGTAAAAAATAATTCAATAAGCAACAACGATAATTACTTAGTGAACCTATTCTCAAACATCCTTGATAATGAGAAATGTTTTTGATCTACATTGATGCATCAAAGAAGGGGTTGAGTTTTGTTCTCTTAAAAAATGATTTTTTGATTTCTTATGCCTCAAGAAAATTTATAATACATGTGAAAAATTACTCAAATCATGATATGGAATTATCTATGGAATTCAATTCACTACACATAGGGATACATTATTTTTTGGGTTAAAGGTATGATATATATACTAATCATAAAAGTTTAAAGTATATTTCCAAAAAAATGCTACGAATATGCTTCCAAGAAAATGGTTGGAGTTGATTAAAGATTACAACTGATCAATACATTATTGCCTTAAGAAAGAGAAATAGGTGGTAAATTCTTTGAGTCAATGAGACAATGCTAACATATCCATGAAGAGGATTAAAAAATTGAATATTTATGTATTTTTAAAGGATGGATCATGATATATTATAGGATGGGGAGTAATCATATCTTTTTAAAATAAATGTTCAACTATCTATAAAATTATTGATATAGGTGGAGAATAAGTAAGATGTAGATCTATAAAAAAATGTGATAAATGTTTATGAATTAAATATTTATTATGATTGAATAATATGGTTCATGAATTGGGTTTTTATTCTTCCCTCGATTGAATCAAAGAAGGAGCTCTTGGATGAGGCTCATAATTCTTCATTCTCTATTAATACTTCAATAAAATTGTTATATAGGGACATGAAAGTGAATCTCTATTAGGAAGGAATGAAAAGAGATGTTCCATATATTTCTCTCATAGCTTGGTTAGATATCATGTTAATGCTGAAAGATAAAAGTATAATGAGATGTTACAATTATTACCCATAATATAATGGAAATTAGAAAATTCAATATAAACGTTATTATCATCCTTCCCAAGACATATAAAATCCATAATTCTATTTGGGTTATATTTGACCATCTTATGAGGTCGGAACACTTCATTGCTATTAGAGATGATTTCTATCTTGATCAACTTAGCAGGATATATGTAAAAGAAGGTTTAAGGGTACAAGGAGTAAAGATGTCCATTACATTTCATCGAGATCTGTGGTTTATCTCAATGTTCTGGTGACGTCTTCAGTAGGATATAGATATAGAGTTATGTTTCAGTACTGCCCATTATCCTCAAACAGATGGTCATCCTGAGGGAAAAATTCAATCTATAACAGGCATGTATAGATCTTTCTCTATGGATTTGAAAGGTGGTTGGGATCAACTCCAACCTTTGGTGTAATTTTCTTATAAAAACAAGTTTCACTCTAGTTTTCAGCTATCTCCTTATGAATCCATCTATATGAATAGGTACAGAAATCCAACATGTTAGAATAATGTTTGGGGAAGAAATCTATTAGGATGTGATCTTGTTGATGAAATGGAAGAAAATGTCATATCTATGTAGCAACACATAAGAACATCTCTAATTCAACAAAGAATTATATTTAAAACCAATCAAAATTCCTAAATTTTGAAGTGGGTGACAAGGTATATTTACAAAATTCTCCCTAGAAGAGAGTAATGAGATTTAAAAATAAGTGAAAGTTGTTCTCTAAGTATATCGGTCATTTTGAAATTCTGGATCATGTTTGTATGGTAAATTACCGATTGGTTCATTCACATAATATATCTCAAGTTCATGATGTGCTCTATATATATATCCTAAGAAATATCATATCAGATACTTCAAATGTACAAAAAACATAAGTCATACTGTTAGAGAATGATATTTCTTATGAATTAAAACCGATATAGATAATGGATTGTAGAAAAATATTTTTCGACAAGAAGAAACTCTCTGGGTTAGTGTTTTATAGGGGAAACAAAATTTTGAGGAAGCTACATTGAAAAATGAGGATGTGATGAGTTTGAGGTATAATTTTAACACCCCAGGTAAATAAAGAATATGTCATCTTTATATTTATCCATATTTGTGAATCAAATATTAATATTTCTTTAAAGGGGATGCTATGCTCGATGGCGTACCCAACACACAACAACGAGTTTCTTGGGAATCTTACGTTGCACTCTAATAATAAAATAATATTATTTTAAATGGTAGTTAACATGTAGCCGTTGTATTGGCGGGAATGGATATAAATAACTAAAATATGATTATATATGTTTTTAAATGTTTTTACATTTATCCAATAAAAGATAAAGGCTTAAAATACAGAAAGAATACAATTTTAGGCGTATATGCCCTAGTTTTCACTGAAGGTTCACTTATCGCCTTTTGATGGCGTACTGTCATTAAATATAGTTGTGATCACTCTTATACATTCTTTTGGACCAAATAAAATTCTTCTTTATAATTGGGACATCAAAATTTACTTTGTGTAAATTTTTGGTACCTTTCTGATAAAGTTCTTTTTTTAATGAATAGTGTAAAATGTTGTATTTTAATTCAAAACCTCTTTTTAATCTAATTTATTTATATGATTAGATTATCTTTTGAATTTGTTTTATAGTGAAATTAGAAAATATTTTTACCATTAAATCCAATAGTGGTCGTTGGAATTAATTTCACTTTGAAATCGGACTTAAACTAGTGTCAATCTTTTGATACTTATTGTTTCATAAAAACACGCTATTTGCTCTGACAGCGGGAATTAATTATTAAATTAATTAATGTGACTTATATGTTTTGAATTTTGTAAAATAGACTTCATTTTTGAATTTGTAATATCAAATATAGCTTAGGGTGAATTTTTGGTAATTTTCTGAAAAACTTCAATTTTTGATGAATAGTGAAACCACTAAGTGGTACTTATAAAGACTGATTTTCTGTTTAAATGAAATTTTGCCATCATTGTGTTTTGAATTTGAAAAATCCGACATACATGGTTGTCATTAAGAAGTAAAATGTGGTTCAATAGGATAAAAATAATTTTTTGGTGAATAGTAACTTATTAAGTTTTTAATCGCGATCAGTGGTAATTAGGGTAGTTTAAGGTATAAATAATGCTTTAATAATATGAAATGACCTAGACACATGTCCCAAACTTATTGTTTGTGTCATGGCCGACCAAGACAAGACATGTGTCAACTTGGGGACCCCATGGAGACAATTTGGTTGGGAAATGACATAAATAACTTTTTATTTAATGTAAAAGTAAAAATGACACAAACATAATATGTTTTACGAAAACAATTTTTATATGGGGTTATAAAGATCAGATTTATGATTATAAATAGTCATTGGAAAGATAAAAATATTTCCTACATCATAGTAGTTTTTTTATAATTTTTAGACATTAAATAAATTAAATTATTTATGACATAATAATGATGCAGCGATGACATCATTATTTGACGATTTAAATAAAATGGAATGATAATGTTAAATATATGAACTACACATGTCCAAAACCAATTGGATGAGTGGATTTCGAACCCTTATCACCTTATCCATGAATTCTATCAGTGTGGGAACTATTAAAACCGAAACACATTTTCAAATAAAGTAATATTTCTTTACCTTCCAAAAGTGCCCCTCCCCTCCTCTTATAAAAGGCCCCCACCTCTACCTCATTTCACACACTCCTCAAGCCTTTGGTTCGGCCAACCCCTGCCCATTTACTCTCTCCACATACCTCTCCTCATCCTAGAGGATTAACTTTGGGAATAATCCTTTCAAAGGAAGCCTTTAGGCTCAAATAAAAAGGAGTTACACTTTTAAAGGTAATTCATTCTCTCATGTACATTTGTTTTATTTTGTTTCTCCAACCCCCTAAACTCTTTTAATTTACTTATTTTGTAACAACACCAGTATCTGAAATATACGAGGATGTTTTTATAAGATTTATTCGAGCTACGCTCTCACACAACTACATCAAATGGTTAAAGAACATACAGTTTCCGTGGATGGCGAAATTCTGCCTCCTGAAACGATGATTGTTCAATACTCATTTAACACCTTCAAAGGTGGCCATTATGATGTCACTATTTTTATATATGATATATAATATGTTTATGTTTTCTTTAAGATTATGTATTTTTCATTTTTGGCATACCTTCATGGTTTGCATTATGGGTAAACACGATATCTTCATTTAAGGAAGTGCGGATTACCGCCCCCTCAAAGTGATGTGATTCATTCGTTCCATATGTGGGACGTGTAAAGGATGGATTTAAAGTTATTATATATGATGTTATACTGGAATTATAATATACCTCTATATCATTATTATTTCATTCCATTAAAGTATGAGATATAAATGAAAGTAGCGTTCATGCGTACATACGGCTTACCGTCTCCATGAACGGTGCATTTCATTTCTTATCCCCAAATGTAATGTACTATTAAAAATATATGTATATAATGGATATATATAATGAATGATACATATAATTGATTAATATAATTCTGGAATTAAAATATACATACCTCTCATTTAATTTTAATTCCATTAATATGAGAAAGAAATGAAAGTAGCGTTCATGCGTACGAACGGCTTACCGTCTCCATGAACGATGCATTTCATTTCTTACCTCATAAAGATTATGTGATATTATAAATATATGTATATGCTGATTATATATGATATATATGATATCCAAATCCGGAATGTCATTCTGGATATAAAGAACCTTTTACCACACGAACAACATGTAATTGTAAGAAGTCCACTTTCGACATAAGATCCAAATATTGAGAAAACAAACATTATTAACATAAATGGTTACATAATGTTTATAACATGGAAATAAGTGATATAAAAGGAATAATGAACTTTGAAAAGGTTCTTAATCAAGTATAAATTAACTCAAGTTTATTATTCAGGACGTTAAAGAACGATCGAGTCAAGTCGGACCCGAGGTAAAGGACTTCGTCTCAATCTCCTTTCATTGAGGCATATTTCGTTTTATACACAACTTTCTTTTATATGGTGTATAAAACCCTTTCTCTTTTACTTTTATAAAAAAGGAATATTTTTCTATGAATCATTTTACAAAATTACAAAAAGGAATGTTTCTTTTAACATATGCGGTGACAACGACCTTTTCCACCGACGCGAGCATTATTTGGTCTTTGGCTTTCTCAATAAGCCATAAGGTTTTAGAATAAAATAAATACCATATACTCTTTTATGTATTTTGGTATTGAAAATGGTTTTGAAAAAGGATTCTATTATGTCAATATATTTATGATATATTGTGATTGAAATGTGGAAATGTTATCATTCCTTTATATTGGTTTTATGTTTTATGATTTTATACTGGTACTTGGACATTTTAACGGGTGGTTACGTTATAAACCATATGACAGGTGGTGCTGTGAATACCAGGATGGGTGGTTACATTATAACCTCTAATGCATTGGGTATGGAAGTCTTCCGTATGGCTATTCCATTAAGTATGTATGGAAATTGGCCGTATGGCTATTCCATTAAGTGATATGTGTGGGAGTCGACCGTATGGTTATTCCACTTAAGTATGTTTATGTCCCAAGTTACCTTTATATATGTTATGTGTTCTTTATATGGGGTTTATGGTAATACTCTGGTTACAAAAAGGTAAGTAATGATATATATTTCATGAATTGTTTTTACTACTTCATAAAGGTGAAAAGTATTACCTTGATAAAGTATACATGGTTTATTTTTGTTTTGATAATCTAACAGTTTTTATTCTTTGTGTATCCCTTAATGAGTTTTTATGCTCATCCCATGTTTTTGAAATGTTTTTCACAGGACTTAGCATGGAATAGGGTCAAGGATGGGATCAAGGGAAAGTCATGCTACCTAAAACATGAAACTAGACATGTTTCTTTTTAAGAATTTTTATATTATGGAAATTTAGTAGAAGAGACGACATTGTAATCTGTTGAGATGTAATAGTTATGTCCTAATTCACTAAAACTCTAAACCTGAAAATATCCTCAATGTGAATTATTCATTTAATTCAATTTTAAGTAAGGTTTAAGGCTGGGGCCTTATAGTTGGTATCAGAGGCCGGTTTAGATAACTTTAGAGGTTAGGGTATTCTTTAAGCATAAGTGACATTACCATAATGGTTAGGATTTCAGACAGTGTCTTAGTTTTAGATAAAGTGAATGAGTAAGAATATCTTAGTGTTTATCTTCCTCATTAGTACATGATGGTTTTGTTGTTATACTCACACTGGCTCTTTTTGGTTTTAGTAAATGGATGGATCTAGCAGGCACCAAGGTAATGGTGGATGTGAAGGAAACTGTGACAGTTTTCTGAGCGATAAACTGAATGATATGGGAGCTGTAATGAGAACACTTGTGTTTATCCTCAACCAACTATCTGGAGTTATTATTGACCACCTAAACCTTGGTGATTTCTATAAGGCATCATGTATGCGAGAAACAAATCTCTATGGAACTACAGGTAATAATCATAAAGGTAAGTGTGTTCAAAAACCTATGTGTCAAAGATGTGGAAAGAAACACCTAGGAAAATGTTTCAAAGGGACAGAAATATGCTATAGATGTGGAAATGAAGGTCATAAAGCAAGAACCTGCCATGGAAAAAGGAAGCATCCAGTAGAGTCGAGGAAAGGGAATGAAGTTCTTTCTGAGGGATCAATTGAATGTTTTAAATGTGGTGTGCATGGTCATTATGCAAACACGTGTCCTATGAAGAAGTTTCGTGAATGGGGTCACCAAGAGCATACAAATGTTTGTTTACCACTACCTAATGCCATTCCGATTGAGGATGAAGAAACTGACAATGACCAATCAAAGGTATGTATTATTTCATGACTATTGTTTTCCTATTTTGGAATCTTAGGATATGATTAATGATTTTGTTTGTAGGAAAGTGGTATTTCGGAATAAGTTGGAAAGGAATGGTTAATGGATCATGAAGAATGTTGAATAAGTAAGATCTCAACATATAAGGGCTTCAAGAGTTATGGTGAAATTTTTAAGAGTATTAAGTCTCTTTTGATGATGGGGTTACATTAGAAGACTTTTTATATTATGTGTAACCCTGATGTTTAATATATGAAATTTTATTCAAGGAATATTTATCTCTTCTTTTGTGGACATAGTTATAAAGAACCATTTGGGTTTATATGATCATAACATTTGAGGTAATTATGGGTTAATATATGTTATGATTGAAGTGAAAGGCATGAGATAAAATTGGGGATAAATTATGTTATGGTTATTTTTGATGATTTTATCCCTTTTCGGGGAATGATTTAAGAATTATATAGTTTTGAAAAAGGACAAAACGCAGACCACGTGACAACCCGTCGTGTCGGACAAAGGTGCGGGAATTGAACCCACAACCAAAGTGCGACTGGTATTTATCGCCTACCACTGGACTACGTGAAGTCCCTGGTTAGTTTGACTGATTATTTCTGGTTATATGATTTTATGAATTAAGAGTAAGATGAATTTGGGTTATTTATGAAAATGATTAACCTATCATGGAGGATATGTGATTAGGTTAATTACTTTTCAATACGGGACATTAGGAGAAACTGATGTTGTTTGGAGATAAATGTTATGATTTAACTTGGAAGACTATGTGACTAAATCATTAAAATGATTGGGTTTCAATCTTATATTGGTTTACTTTGAGGAATTTTTATGGACAAAGTTTTTTATCGGATGGTCCTCGTTGAACTTTGGATTTTGTTGGACAAATTTTGGAGATTAAGAATAGATTTTCTTTTTATAAAGGGTTATCCTTTTCTGGATTATCTGACCTTGTACTAACCTTTTTGGTTTTGTTTATGGTTAAGGTCTAAATATATGGGAAGTATATAGTTCTCTTTTGTGGATTAGGTGATTCTCTAGAAGTTGATTATAGTACTCTTAATTTGAACAAGTCTTCCTAAATACTCTCCTTTTGGAGAAAATATGAGTTTGTGTAAGGAATCTAATAAAAGTTGAGAGTCAACATGATAAGTGATTATGTTTCCTTATGAATAAATTCTTCAATAAAAAGTAACTTAAAACAAAAATGTTTTCTATTAACTTTTCCTACTGGGGAATTGAATACTGTTTAACCCATCACAAGGTTGTGATTCTCTCATGGTTAACTTTCTCCTAAACATGTTTTCTATAACTCTCCATCAGAACATGACCCTAATTTTTCTCCTCCATGTCCATGTTTTCATACTTGGAATCCTAGTATGGGTTAACTCGGGTGACCTTTGTACTTATCTTTCTTTATTTTAAAGTGATTGTTTTACCGATCCTTGTTCTGATGTGGGACTTTCAAGGATGTTTCCAAGCCCAATTTTAAAATTGCCAGGACGCAATTCCCAAAAGGGGGGAAGAATGTAACACCCCAGGTAAATAAAGAATATGTCATCATTATATTTATCCATATTTGTGAATCAAATATTAATATTACTTTAAAGGGGATGCTATGCTCGATGGCGTACCCAACACGCAACAACGAGTTTCTTGGAAATCTTACGTTGCACTCTAATAATAAAATAATATTATTTTAAATTGTAGTTAACATGTAGCCGTTGTATTGGAGGAAATGGATATAAATAACTAAAATATTATTATATATGTTTTTAAATGTTTTTACATTTATCCAATAAAAGATAAAGTCTTAAAATACAGAAAGAATAAAATTTTAGGCGTATATGCCCTAGTTTTCACTGAAGGTTCACTTATCGCCTTTTGATGGCGTACTGCCATTAAATATAGTTTTGATCACTCTTATACATTCTTTTGGACCAAATAAAACTCTTCTTTAGAATCGGGACATCAAAATTTACTTTTTTTAAATTTCTGGTACCTTTCTGATAAAGTTCTTTTTTTTAATGAATAGTGTAAAATGTTGTATTTTAATTCAAAACCTCTTTTTAATCTAATTTATTTATATGATTAGATTATCTTTTTAATTGGTTTTAAAGTGAAATTAGAAAATATTTTTACCATTAAATCCAATAGTGGTTGTTGGAATTAATTTCACTTTGAAATCGGACTTAAACTAGTGTCAATCTTTTGATACTTATTGTTTCACAAAAACACGCTATTTGCTATGACAGTGGGAATTAATTATTAAATTAATTAATGTGACTTATATGTTTTGAATTTTGTAAAATAGACTTCATTTTTGAATTCTTAATATCAAATATAGCTTAGGGTGAATATTTGGTAATTTTCTGAAAAACCTCAATTTTTGATGAATATTGAAACCACTAAGTGGTACTTATAAAGACTGATTTTCCGTTTAAATGAAATTTTTCCATCATTGTGTTTTGAATATCAAAAATCCGACATAAATGGTTGTCATTAAGAAGTAAAATGTGGTTCAATGGGAGAAAAATAATTTTTTGGTGAATAGTAACTTATTAAGTTCTTAATCGCGATTAGTGGTAATTAGGGTAGTTTAAGGTATAAATAATGCTTTAATAATATGAAACGACCTAGAAACATGTCCCAACCTTATTGGTTGTGTCATGTCCGACCAAGACAAGCCATGGGTCAACTTGGGGACCCCATGGAGACACTTTGGTTGGGAAATGATATAAATAACTTTTTATTTAATGTAAAAGTAAAAATGACACAAACATAATATGTTTTACGAAAACAATTTTTATATGGGGTTATAAAGATCATATTTCTGATTATAAATAGTCATTGGAAAGCTAAAAATATTACCTACATGATAGTAGTTTTTTTATTATTTTTAGACATCCAAATAAATTAAATTATTTATGACATAATAATGATGCAGTGATGACATCATTATTTGACAATTTAAATAAAATGGAATGATAATGTAAAATCTATGAACAAAACATGTCCAAAACCAATTGTATGAGTGGATTTAGAACCCTTATCACCTTGTCCTATAATTCTATCAATGTGGGACCTTTTAAAACCGAAACACATTTTGAAATAAAGTAATATTTCTTTACTTTCCAAAAGTGCCCCTCCCCTCCTCTTATAAAAGGCCCCCACCTCTACCACATTTCACACACTCCTCAACCCTATGTCTCTGCCAAACCCTTCCCATTTACTCTATCCACATCCCTATACTCATACTAGAGGATTCCCTTTGGGAAGAATCCTTTCAAAGGAAGCCTTTAGGCTCAAATCAAAAGGAGTTACACTTTTAAAGGTAATTCATTCTCTCATGTTCATTTGTTTTATTTTGTTTCTCCAACCCCCTAAACTCTTTTAATTTACTTATTTTGTAAAAACACCAGAATCTTCAATATACTAGGATGTTGTTATAAGATTTATTCGAGCTACACTCTCACACAACTACATAAAATGGTTAATGAACATACGGATTCCGTGGATGGTGAAATTCTACCTCCCGAAATGATGATTGTTCAATACTCATTTAACACCTTCAAAGGTGGACATTATGATGTCACTATTTTTATATATGATATATAATATGTTTATGTTTTCTTTAAGCTTCTGTATTTTTCATTTTTGGCATACCTTCATGGTTTCCATTATGGGTAAACACGATATCTTCATTTAAGGAAGTGCGGACTACCACCCCCTCAAAGTGATGTGATTCGTTAATGCCACATGTGGGATGTGTAAAGGATGGATATAAAGTTATTATATATGATTTTATACTGGAATTATAATATACCTCTATATCATTATTATTTCTTTCCATTAAAGTATGAGATAGAAATGAAAGTAGCGTTCATGCGTACGTACGGCTTACCGTCTCCATGAACGGTGCATTTCATTTCTTATCCCCAAATGTAATGTACTATTAAAAGTATATGTATATAATGGATATATATAATGAATGATACATCTAATTGATGAATATAATTCTGCAATTAAAATATAAATACCTCTCATTTAATTTTAATTCCATTAATATGAGAAAGAAATGAAAGTAGCGTTCATGCGTACGAACGGCTTACCGTCTCCATGAACGGTGCATTTCATTTCTTACCTCTAAATGATTATGTGATATTATAAATATAGGTATATGCTGGATATATATGATATATATGATATCCAAATCAGGAATTTCATTCTGGATATAATAAACCTTTGACCACACGAACAACATGTAATTGTAAGAAGTCCAATTTCGATATAAGAATCAAATATTGAGAAAACAAACATTGTTAACATAAATGGTTACATAATGTTTATAACTTGGAAATAAGTGATATAAAAGGAATAATGAAAATTAAAAAGGTTCTTAATCATGTATAAATTAACTCAAGTTTATTATTCAGGACATTAAAGAACGATCGAGTCAAGTCGGACCCGAGGTAAGGGACTTCGTCTCAATATCCTTTCATTGAGGCATATTTCGTTTTATACACAACTTTCTTTTATATGGTGTATAAACCCCTTTAACTTTTAATTTTATACAAAAGGAATCTTTTTCTACGAAGCGTTTTACAAAACGATAAAAAGGAATGTTTCTTTTAACATACTCGGAGACAACGACCTTTTCCGCAGCCGCGAGCATTATTTGGTCTTTGGATTTCTCAACAAGTCGTAATGTTTTAGAATAAAATAAATACCATATAATCTTTTATGTATTTTGGTATTGAAAATGGTTTTGAAAAAGGATTCTATTATGTCAATATATTTATGATATATTGTGATTGAAATGTGGAAATGTTATCATTCCTTTATATTGGTTTTATGTTTTATGATTTTATACTGGTACTTGGACATTTTAACGGGTGGTTACGTTATAAACCATATGACGGGTGGTGCCGTGAATACGAGGACGGGTGGTTACATTATAACCTCCAATGCATTGGGTATGGAAGTCGGCCGTATGGCTATTCCATTAAGTATGTATGGAAATTGGCCGTATGGCTATTCCATTAAGTGATATGTGTGGGAGTCGACCGTATGGTTATTCCACTTAAGTATGTTGATGTCCCAAGTTACCTTTATATATGTTATGTGTTCTTTATATGGGTTTTATGGTAATACTTTGGTTACAAAAAGGTAAGTAATGATATATATTTCATGAATAGTTTTTACTACTTCATAAAGGTGAAAAGTATTACCTTGATAAAGTATACATGGTTTACTTTTTGTTTTGATAAACTAACAGTTTTTATTCTTTGTGTATCCCTTATTGAGTTTTTATGCTCATCCCATGTTTTTGAAATGTTTTTCACAGGACTTAGCATGGAATAGGGTCAAGGATGGGATCAAGGGAAAGTCATGCTACCTAAAACATGAAACTAGACATGTTTCTTTTTAAGAATTTTTATTTTATAGAAATTTAGTAGAAGAGACTACATTGTAATCTGTTGAGATGTAATAGTTATGTCCTAATTCTCTAAAACTCTAAACCTAAAAATATACTCAATGTGAATTATTCATTTAATTCAATTTTAAGTAAGGTTTAAGGATGTGGCCTTATAATAATAATCTATTTTTATCTATGCTTTGAATTTCAGCAGTGAAATTCCGTTTATGTGATGTAGAATGTAACACCCATTTGTTTTTATGAAATATTTTCATTATATAATTTTAACACATCAATAGATTGTATTTCAAGAAATCATGATATTAAATGAAAATTGGGATGACCTTAGTATATAATGACCATTATAACATAACAGTTATGTTAGTGACAACAAATATAAGAAACATCAAAAAATTTATGGATAATTCATTAGCTACAAATTATTTATGAAAAGAATAAATTAATTTTATATTTGTAATTTCTTATGATTAAAATTATTGAATTACTCTCATTAAATGAATATGATGAAATATATATTTTATATATTTAATAATTTTTTTCCTATTCATAGGATATTTTTTTTTGTCATTTCATAAGTATAAATAAAATTTTATATTTATAAACGAATATTTTTCAAAATGTTAATTATTAAACCTTTTAATGGAGAACCATTTTTAATGTAAAAATTGGACACATTAATAATTTTTTTAAAAAAATTATAAAAATATTCTTTGGAGGTGGGGAAAAAAATTTCATGGGACACATTTTTTATATTTTTTTGATAACATTCATGTTTTAATGAATTGTAAAAATACACTCAATTTTAATTGAAAACATCTTGTTTTATCAAAATAATTTATATTAATATATTATATTATTGAAAGGTTTTAATGACCATATAGAACATGCTTTTATCTATAGATATAATGTTGGTCGTTGGAATTAATTTTACATTGATGTTTTATGTAAAAACATTCCAATATTTTGAATTTTTTTACTTTAGAAACAAATTTTATAATTTCAAAAGTAATATTAATTTTAAAATAATTTCCGAAACTTCTTCATTTTTAATTTTGATGAATGGTTTCCATATATGGAATCATTATGTCCAAATTATTTAAATATTTTATATTTTTTGTGGTTTATGAATGTTAACATCAATAATGATTATTAATATCATAAAAGGGTTAATCAGTTATTAACCATAAACATATCATTAAATAATTACCCTAATACATGTCCTAATATAATTGGATGAGTGTGTTTCTACATATATCATCTCACCTTCCTTGTCAATGTCTACCACTTCAAGCCTTAAGGGGTCATCTTAATTCTTGGGGATTCCCTTGACCTTCATTATTTTAGACCCCCTTAATCCTTGATACTATTGTATACTCTTTCTTATTTCAATAAATATAATGTCATTGTGATTATGTTTCAACCTAAACAACACTTGGATCAAAATTAAATCGATTTGAATCCAATTTTATGAGATTAGGTAATTTACATTATTAATCAATGAAAAGTTAAATATGTCTCACTCAAATTTTTATAACTGTATAATTTTTAAGACAATGTTATACATAAGATAAATTATATTATAAATACTAATTTGAAATATAAATGGTTTTCATTTAACATGGTATTTAATTTTAAATTGTGGAGAAATAAAAAATTACCATAGCAGTTTACACATTGATGATTCATAAATTATGTAATTGATGAAAAGTTAATAAATTAAATTTTATTGAAATAATAATAACCATTAATGGAAAAAAACATGAAAAAATCTTATTGATCTACTATATCTGGTAAAAACTCATCCATGAGTCGATTTATTGATCATTGGGAGCCTTATACAAGAGATTAGGACACAGACATTATTTTATTTAATGTGATGTTAATATTTTCACATTCATGTTTTAATAACTATAACATTTTTAATGTTGGTTTTAATAGAAGATATATTTTACAAGTAGTATTTTTATGATATAATGTATATTTATCATCATCATCATATTTTAATTTTAATTTTAATTTTAAATAATTTTATTATTTAATTACACAAAGTTGATGTTGTAAATATTTTATTAATGGATATTAATAATAAGTGTTATTAAAACATTAAAATAAATATTATTTAGGATAATTAATATTTTTAATAAATATTATTGATGAAATTTAACTCATAGGAATATTATGAAATATTTTTTTTCGAATTTATCTTGTCCTTTTATTATTTTATAAAATCAAGGAATTGAATAGTTTAAAAAATACCACTATTGATTGTTTATTAGAATAATGTATTATTTAATTATTTAGAAATAATTAAACATTATTTAAAAATCTATGATATTTATGATATGGTATAAATATTTATATTTTATTTATTTATGTTCTAATTTACAAAAAATAAGTAAATGTTTTACCATTTTAATGTTAAAATATTTGTTACCCTATTTAAATTTTATATAGAATAACTTCCCATAAATCAAAATGTTAATGTTTAAATTGATATAATAACACATATGACATTTATTAGATTATAATATTTAAACCCCATATCATATCATCATCAAAATGGGTACACATTGTAGGTTTTTATGTGTGTTGATTTTATTATAAATTAATTTTTATTATAGTTTCCAAAAGTACCCCTCACCTCAATTATAAAAGGGCACATCCTCCCTCATTTATTCTCAACTCATTTCACCTTCAAGATATAATATCCCCTGCCATTTTAAATTCTCATATTCATCGTAAGATTCTAGATGTTCTAGTCTTCTCCATTGACTAACTCTAGTGATTTAAGAGGATATTTATAGGGAGCATATAAAAGAAGAGGTAATCTCCTCAATTGATTTTTTAATTCTTATTTCTTATTCTACTTACTCTTCACGAGTTGACTAATTTTTTAGTAGTAACTCCAGTATCACATATATAATGAGATTTTATAATGATTGTAAAACAACCATATTCCACCTTCTATCCATTCTTTGAAAAATTAATTCACAACGCGTGCATACGTACAATGTACAGTCTCCATTTAGTGGGGTAATCTATTTTACCACAACCTTAGATGGATATATATAATTATATAAATAATAACTATATACTATTAGAATAAAATTATATTTATTTAAAATATTATACACCATATGTTTAAATTAAATTCAATAATTATGCTAATAATATCATCGCTCGTGGGTATATAGGGCCCACCGTCTCCACCATGCCATGCGATTCATTCTACACGATGTTATTTAAATATTGATAATATAAATTAATTTAATGAATAAATATGATAAAAAAATTACACTAATATCCTTAAGAAAATTAAATAACTATATCATAATAAGAGGAACAATAACATAGAAAACCTAACAAGCATAAGAAAATAAAGCAGTTTAATACCCGAATAACGATTAATAATAAATGTTATTATCAAAGGAATGATAATATGTTCATATATGATATCATAAAAAATATCTATGATTCTAGAATAAGTTTATGACATTATTTAAATCATTTTATATGAGGTTTAGATGTATTCAAAGGAATTTGGACATATGGTAATAGAATATTTTGTAATCTCAATATTATTCGACATTGTATATACTTATGTATTTACTAGGGTATATATGTCATCCAAATACTTGTTTTATAAATATATATTATAAAATAATCAACATGTAATTATACCATTTTCTAATGTCAAATTTTCCCATTGTTAAATTTTTAGTAAATGGTATGAAAGGAATATTTTTTCGCTTTCGATATGAGTTACTTTTTGACTTTCCGATAAATGTATGATAAGAGAACTTTCTTTTTACATATATAACATGAAAGAAGTATTATGCTTTCATAAAATTTTATTTATATGTAGATTAATTAATAATATTTCTAGATTAATTTGAAAGAAATTAATTTCTTTTAAAAACGTGTGTCATTTTGAGAAAATGAAGTGTTTCTGAAGAAAAATTATATTTTTCTCTAGATTTAATTTCAAGCATTCAATAAAAATTTATTTCCATCTATAAAGGAATTAATTAATGGGGTTTCGTTTCACATATAACATCCCTATTATTAATATTATAGTTTATTAAGTATTTGATGTAATTATATTTATCAAATCAATTTTTTACACGTATTATGTTATGATGGCATGATGTTTAAGAAACTAATTTTATTCCATAGGATATTCTATAATGAATGATATATGTATGTGTGTGCACACATTAGAATGATTTCATTATATTACGTGTGGGACATATATCAACTTCTTATGAATTGGGTAAATATTTAATTATAAATAGATATATATGGTTGGATTGTGATATGATCTTAGTTTAGTAATAAATGGTTGGAATGACGAGTGAACCAATTTAGTAATAGACATTTTTCTGCTAGGATGGTCTTGAAAATGAGCTATGAATAATAGGAAATAATTTTATAACCATATGTGTATTCCATAAAATATCAAGTCTTGTGTTATAACATTTGGGATTATGTTCATTGATTGTTATTAAATTTTATGAATTATCTCGTGGAATGATATCATGATCGTTCATATGTAGGATAAGATATTAATATTTTATTTTATTGAATATTATGATTATGATATCATTAATATCTCCTTGTTTACCCATACTGAGAATTTGAGCTCACACATTTTTATGATACTTTTTGCTGGGTAAAAATATTGGTATTATGTATGATTTGATAAAAAGGGGTCTAGTTATGAAGGATTAGGCAGGAGATAATGTAGATGTCTTATAAAAAGTTGTGTATGTTTTCGAGTTTCTAATGATAGTATCCCTATATAAACCTAACTTGAATTTTCTATATTCAATAATGAATAATCTTAAGTATTTAAGTAATATATATGTTGGTAATGTATGGGTCACTATATGAGTGTTAAAATAGCTGGGAATAAAGGTCCATTTTCATGCACTGGGGGAAGATTATGAAAATCCAAATGCACCCATTTTGGAATTCTTACCCCTATGATCCTCTAAGCTAGATCCTCATTCACTTGTAGAATACAAATATGTATATAATTTATTTGAAATAATTTTTTCTATCCTTTAACATAAGTATAGTACTTTCTCTAATAATTTACTCATGTAGAGACATATCCTTAGAAACATACATTTCAATTTCCTTATAAATATATAAAGGGACATCAATAAAGATTTCTTATAACATTTTCTAAATGAAAATGTAAAGTTTTTTTATTATAAAAACTATTGATACCCAATTTTTACATACATGGATAATTTTTATTTTTATATGAATGTTTAATAAAATAAAAAAATATCCACCTAAAGACTATAATATTTCAGTGTTGTTGGAGAAATTGTACCCAATGTTGTAATTTTTGGAAATATCTTCTAAATATGTGATAATGTTCCTCTCAATTAGTACTCTTCAAAATCATACAATACTAAAATAATTTATTCAAAACCTCATGAAAGAGAAAAAAATAAATTGTGAGATAAGATATAGAGTAAGGGTATAAAAGGGAGATACATAAGCATAGCATGAACATAAGATTATCAGAACTTGAGTATAACATATGAACACCAAACAATTTGTTTGAAAGATTAGAATATTTAGTCATGACATAAAAATTGAATTTTCATAAGTCAGGATTCATAAGTAAATAAAATAACATGATCCATGATAGCTTACCATTGGAATAATAAAGGTAACAGTGTCATAAACATCAAATTATAAAATTTTGAACATGTATAAATAACATTAGGTACACTCATTATGTTTAGGACCAGAAATTAGGCCATTACATAATCTTATGGACAAAAAACTCGATCCAGGAAAAACATTATCAATATGAAATAAATGATCATACATAAGATTTTGATCATTTTATCTGATTTAAACAAAACATTTTGAACATCTACTGAGGTTAACACATAACATTCCAAACATGATATCAGGTTCATGCCTAGAATATTTTCCTATGAGTTTTACATATTTTGCCACTTTATTGGAGGGATATATAGACCCCACGAATCCTATTATGATAATCATACATATGTGATTCCCATGATGATAACTACTTCAAAATATCATACAATATTAAATTTTTTTGGGTTTCTTAAATATTATATCATATCGTTACCTCATAAAAAGAGAAATATTTTATAATCATTTCATCATTTCATAAAAACATAACATGTTGAAGTTGAAAAAGGTTTCAGAAAAAAAATTCATGGTATAACCCATTGATGACAATCAGGTTTCATAAGCATATTTTCATGATAAACCATTCAGAGAAAAATAATAATGGAATCCTTAGCCTTTATCCCTATAAAGGATAATGTTACATCAAAGTATGTCATCCTAGATGGAAAATTATTTTTGAATGACCATTTTTATCATTTCTGGTTAAAAATCGTATTTTAATAAATATAATTTCATTAAACAAAAAACATATATTATTTTTTAAAAATAACATTCTTTGAAAATAATGTTGATATCTTGTAAATTAATAAAAAATGATAATAATAGTCAGGGTGGTGGGAAACTTGGTTCATTTTTTACATGTTAAAACAAAAATTCCATTCACATTTTTTGTAAAATTGAAACATTTTTTTTTGGAAAAAGACATCAATATTGAATTAATTTTTTAAATAAACATATACTTCTGTAAAAATGATTTTAATAAATAATTTTAATAATTTTAAATACATTTTATGAGTAAATTTGTTATAACATGGTTTTGGAAGAAAAAGTGTTTCAAAAGAAGAGATAATTCAAGAGTTTTCATTTCATTAAATAATTCATTTTAATCCTTGAATAAATAAATATATTAAAATGATGGGAAACATTTTTTTAATTATATAACTATACTATAAGAAAATATAGGTGTTTATTGAGAGTTAGATTATAATATTTTAATATTTAAAGCATAATAATCACCAATTCCATAGAAGATAAGATTGTATAACATAACTATTACCTCTTTAGTAACTTTGAATCAAAATCACCATGAGAAAGATATCATGAAATACACAAGAAATAAAGATAATTTTCAATATAATCATCTCAAAATTAATTCATGTCCAGTATATACACCACATAAATTAAAAAGTCTCTAAATATGGAATTCATCTAAAAAAGAAAATAACAAGTGAGGTAGAAATCCCTTATGGCTTAAGTATTATTTTGAATACTAATCCCCAATAATTAAAAAAAATTAAACATAAGGTAAAATTAATATATATATTGTAATTATATAAAATATCAATGGTGTAGTTGATGAATCATAAAAATTAAAGGAGTGGTGAATATTCTAATGTCTCATATAAATAAAAGACAGATTATAGATATCATACCATAAGTATTGACTTCCTTTTTATTTGTTTTGAACTTAACGATAATTTATATAATTATATAATACATATATTAAATACTGATACTAATATATATATATATATATTATTTAATATGATTTACTCATGATCATTCAGTACCCTTTAATAATGATTTGGGTAATAAACGATTTATTTCACATTAGATTTTCTTTTTTATTTTCGGTCCTTTTAATTTGATCATGGTTTCATAATATCTTAAATAATAATCAATAAATTAATAATATTTATACATATATTATAATTTTAATACAAATAATGAAATATGAATTTGTTAAATTAATTTTTTTTATCACGGTGATGGTATTTTGGACACACAGACGAGTAACATTTCAATTTTTATGTGATACTTAAGAAAGAGAGGAATGCAATATTTTATACATAAAAATGATCAAAATTTTAAAAATAAAAAATAAGTTCTTTAAATATACTTATAAATATCTTCCATGTGGTGCGTTGATGAAACGAGAGAGTTGCATCGTCTTGTGAATGATGTAGTCTACTCTTACATGAATGATGTTGTTGACTTTTTGTTAGTGAATGGGAATGAAATAAAATGATATATTATCGTTTAAAAAGGATTAATATTTCATTAATAAAATAATGATATCATATAGATAACATTATTCATTAAATTAATCCTTATTATCTTTTTTGAGAAGCATTATTTAAAACAAATAATATCTCTTCATGTGGAAGTTGTTTGATGTACACAATATCAATGTTATCATACCCCCCTTTAGAATAGAAAGTATAATGTATTAATGATATAATAAATAAAAATATATTATAATATTATAAATATCATATACATAATTTAGATCAATCGTCATAACCAATAATGGTAGTGGAAGAAATAATGGCATTGGTAAGCAATGTTGTATTGTGTCGTACACATGAATGATGACTTTATAACCCATATTATCAAAGTTGATATGGTTTTCAATCATGAATGTAACTTAAAAAATATATGTATGTGTATAATAGTGATATTTTTATTAAATAATGGTTCAATAATAATTTATGGAGTTGGACGAAGAAATTAAACAAAAAAACTCATTGATGAATGTTACAAATTCTTTGGGTATCCAACTTGGGTTACCACCGAAATCCATTTAGAATGGGTTTGTGACAAAATAAGGCCTCTAATATGATAGTAGGGGAGTTTCATTGTTGTTTGGTCTGGTTCTTTCCCATAATTTTTTTAATTTGTAAAGAAGAGAGGAGTGGAAGTGTCTATTTAAATGTGAGGTGAATGGGACACTTGACATATTTTGAACAGAAGAAGGTGTAACCATGTTTTTATAATGAATAAAGGATAAAAAATGGATTATCATCCATAGTAATAAATTATAGGGTCAATATATATATATATATATATATATATATATAATACTTTAGAATAAAATTATGCCATTTTAGACTTTATCATTTTAGTTCAAGCCCCTTGTAATTTTATTCTTACTTGAACTGTGGTAATTAATAATTACTATTTTCACTATTAATTTTCTTCCAAAATATATTTTGACTTGTTGTATAATATGAATAAAGATTTTCCAAAAATATATAATCTAGTTTTCCAAATTCCATTCTTATATGATAAAATTCATAATATAAAATTAATCTTGTATGCCCAATGAGAAAATGAGTTCTCAAACAGAAAATAATCAAAAGTTTATAAGGCCTTTATATCATAGTTGTATATGAAAATTATTCCAATATAATAAATTTTATTAATTGATTTATAATTTTAATAATCATAATTTAATACCAATTTAAAATATAATTTATCTTTATAAATAATTAAAATTAAAATGTAGTTTTCCATTAAAATTCTATTTGTTTCACTAATCATAACCATATTATTCACCCCAAAAAATTTTAAAAAAATTAAAAATATGTTCATTTTAAAACAATAATAACAAAATTGAATTACATTTTTCAAATTAATTTATAAATTTATTAAAAATTAATATTTTAAATATAATAGTGTAAATAGGTGTAAAACTTATTTCTAGAAGAGAAAAAATATAGTTTTTAGCATAACATTGGATTAATTAATATATCATTTATGAAAAATAATATGGAAGATAAATATATTATGGATTATATATATATATATATATATTATTAAAATATCTTACTAAAAGATCATTATATAATTAATGCAAATAATATATATTAGTGAGTAAAAAAATAATTTTTATGTTAATGATTCCATTTATTTTCAATTGGTTTTTATATTTCATTATAAAAAATTATTAACCAAGAAATTTATTATATAAGCCATTGTAAACCATATTTTTAAATTATTTAGATAATTTTATTCACACCCACAATTCTAATTGAATGTTTATAACTATCATATAAAAATAAAAATTTCTTCAAATTAAGTCACATTTCATTTTAACCCAAAATTGTGTTTAACACAAGACAATTCAAGTATTGTGTATAACAAAAGCTAAACATGGTTTGGAATATTATGAAAAATATTTTAAGGATTGGATTTATTTTAAAAATTATTTCAAAAATATTTAGGGTGTTACACCCTCTTATGTTAGTAGTGAAGATGGGAGTAACCCCTAATTCCCACCTATAATAAGCCATGTGTTGTGACTGGAAGTAAATCTATAATCCTATATTATGGGAGGAATTTCTATCCTAAATTATGGAAATAATTTTTTTTTCACCCACAAAAAATAACACTATAAATTAAAAAAATTTACCATAATCCAAACGTATTATGTTTTGTAATAAATACATAAAATATAATTTTTACAAAATAAATACTAAAATAGAAATCCCTAAATATATTAATCATGAGACTCATAAAACCATACACAATATTACCACAAAATTAATTTAGAATGTCCATCACATAATTATTTAGTATATAAATATTATCCATCTCAATTTTTCAATTAATTCATTTATTTCCACATACATCCATATCCATAGACACGTCCATACCCAAGTAAAACTATCTACATCAACCAAATCAATCCACCACAATAATGAAACATATAAAACCGCCATATTATACAATAACAAGAAAGGACATCAATCCTCTACCATAAATATTATAAATTCCTCAATATAATCGGTCTATAATAGAAATTGAATTATAATTCCCTTTCTTTATATCATTTATCGTTTATAATTAAAATATTATTTTAAATAAAATAAATCCATAAATAATTCTAGTGTTCCCATTAGCTTTTCCATTAACATATAATGATTATTAATCGATGTTCAAAAAACATTTTACATATCAATAAATATATATTTCAGTAACAATAGAATGCTTTTAATGAAGGTCACTATTAATCTTATAACAATAATAATGAAATTATATAAATCATATATTAAATGAATCCTTTTAAAATTAATATATTAATAATTTTAAGGTAAATCTCATATCCATACCAAAATATCTTTAAAACAAGAGTAAAATAAATTCTAAAATAAATATATAAGATAGAATCAAAACTACATACCTCAAATAAAATCTCAAATAATCACAAAGACAATAATAGTTGAAGAAGATATCAAACAGTAATAGAATCATAATAATCTACTTCAAAATAAATAACCAAATTCCATAATATCATTCGTCATTAATCACAATACTCTACATTGAATAGTAAACTATATTGTTTCATATATTTCTAATAGAAAGGAATTTATGGTGGTAAAATTTATATTCAAATCCACCTATGAAATATTAATAGTCTCTATAGTGTAATTTAAATCAAGAAGAACTAAATAAAAATAAAAAATTACTTAAATTTATAAATAAATATATCATCCCAAAAATCATGTAATGATTTATGTTGTTAAATTACAATGGTCGTAAGCTAGCCAAATCCCCCAAACTCGCAGTGTCACCCCTCTTAAATTCTCAATAATATGCCTACAAAAACAATTAATTTCAATTATACCTGTGAACACGATGGTGTAATGACATATGTTATGAATAAATAGATGATACATCAGTTTTCATAGTATCATCCTCGCCTCCCATTAAATTTCATAATTCAATCCGCATTTAAACTCAAAAACTACCTAAAAAATATTTTCATATATATAATACTCATGGTTCAATGAAAGGATCCAAAAATTTCAAAACCTAAATTTATGGAATAGCTGCTCTCCCAGAACAACCAGCCACAACATAAAATCATCCCACATTATAGAATCTTAATTTAATATTGAACATCAACAATCAATATTAAACCAACATTAAAAGCATTTAATTCCAATTATAAAAACGAATTCTATGGTGTAATGATATCTGTTATTAACCAATGGATGAAACATCCACTTTCATAGTATAATCCTCACCTCCCCTTAAATTCCATAATTTCATTATCCTTTAAAAGTTGAATCCACTCAAAAACATCTTGTCCTAGTGATAACAGTCCTTTTTAAATGAAGGCATCCCCCAAATTTTATACATAAATCCAAGGAGAAACTACTCACCTCGGACATCCATCCGCAACATGAAATCATTCTGCCTTGAGGAAATATAATGTCATATATCAAATAATTAAACAACGATGAAAACTACACTTAGATGAATAAGCCTAGGTTTCTTTAGGTTAAACTTGTTCTCAAGAATACTTAAAAAACATTCATGACACCATGATAAATAATTATGGAATAATTTTTATTAGATTATATTTTATCTTAAGTCCAACATTATTCCCACTATTAATCTAAAAAATCATTTCTAAATCTCATAACACATCAAAAACTCAATTTATAGTTATAAAAAATTAATTCCAAAAAATTGGATACCTCTTAAATGATTTTTACCCATGAGAATCAAAATTAACACATGAAGGAATAGATTACTCTAAAAGACCAAAAACCCTATAAAAAACATCTCAAAATGGAATTTTTCTATTATAAAACAGAAATATAAATATTTTTTTATTATAATCACAAAAATCACAACAACATGACAAGAATAAAAACTAATATAAAAATCATAAAATAATCATGCATTATTTATCATTCCTCTAAACCACAATTTCCATAAAATTCTATAAATAATGAAATGATACTCTCTCAAAACAACTTGTAACGAAGATCTTGAATCTAAAGAAGATTCTACTTAGATTAAAAATTATACTCAATATCAAACAAGATATAATAAATTTCTTGAGAACCATCCCAAAGATATATTCCAAATATATTAAACATAAAAAAATCATGGATAATATCTATTACTATAAGATATCTATATGAATATGAAACCTCACTAACTATATTGGACACCATGAAGGGTCCAAAAATTAATGTGAAATCTTACTACCCGCATCAATCCTCATTAATCCCTAAAAATTAGAAACTTTAGGAAAACCATGATTAGAAACCTCAATTCCTAGACTTACCATCAATTAATTTTAATATTAATTAGGATAATACTGAGTATATTTCATGTTAATATAGACCAACTATACTTTTTCTCTATATTCAATAAAATATCTATCCTAATAAAATATAACTCATAAATACCAGTCAATGAAAATATAATTTCTCAAGGAATATCATGAAATTCCAATAATTTGGAAAAACTAATGGATGGGTGATGGATATAATTATAGGAAAACAGATCCAAAGGATATTTATTTACCCACAAACCATTAAAATCATGAACATATACAATAACATATACTATTTTTTCTATATCATATGTTCTATTTGACCATATTTATGATGATAATACATCATGATAAGGAAAAATTTACAACCAAATCACACTATATAATAATATATAATCTCGATGAAAAATAAGGATCTTTATATGAAATTATCACTCTCGGAAACCCATGAGGATTCATTACCTCATTAAAGACATTGAAAAAACAATAACTAAAATTAAATCCAAAATAACTATGAAATCAGATATTTTTACTAACTTATCAACAAGAATAAAATATTGTATCACATATACCAAAATATTAATGAATCTCGGACAAAATCCATCATGTTTCCTTCACACGTCCATTGAGGAATATCTAATGGATGAAATAGAACTAAAAAAATTAGGCTCTTATTTTACACATTGGCACACTAGAAAATGATACATGAACTCATCCACTAATATCATTATCTCATACAACTAAAACTATTTCATCATTGTTTGATTCATCTTAAAAGCACAATGATGTAAACATATAGGTATTAATTAAAAATCATGAAGCACTACCTCTCACATTGAAAATGGAATTATTTTTTTCCATTGAAATAACTCAAGATATAAACCATCTCTAAATGGATTCTTAATATTCCAAACACTCTATAAAAAATTCTACCATAGGATATATAAAATGATACCCCTCTATATGTAATAATATTTAAGACTACAGAGTAATTTAATATGAAAAAATTCATCAATGACTTACTCAATATCTATATCATCCATCATTCTATACTCAACAATAGCCTCATGATAAACATCAACACGTGATTTCTAAATTAGTGAATCAAATAAATTATTTCCTTTCCCATGGTAGTTAGTAAAATAAACATATTAATTATCTATGAACATCACCCTTCGACACTGATGAAATTATTAATCCAACATATAAGAGGAATATTACAGGGTCTTTTGATTTATGAATATTGCAAAGTGATCATTGATATAAAAATGATTCCATAAAATTAGATAAATCACTATTACTGTATACTCTTGTTTATGTGTTGAGAAATTAATTACCTATGATAATAACATTCTAGGCAAATATGATATCAATTGTCACTCTTATATAATGAACAATACATGATGATGTTGAGTATTTATTAAAAATTCCTTGAACATGACTCCTTATATTTCAAATAAATAACAATAGAATTACATTGATTCTTCTTTATAAACTAAAATTCTATGCCACACTGATATGTTTATATAATGGACATATGATTTTGTGTAAAATTTATCAACGGTGATGTGATTTAAGTACAATATGAATTGGAAAAGCACAAATATATAATATAAAAAAAGAAACATGTAACATATACAAAATTATTATGATCCTCGTAGAGGAAAACTATCTAAATAATTTAAGGATCAAAAAAAGTTTTCAATAGTAAAATTTATCAACATATCCCATTTTATCATATGTTTTTATGCACATAAAAATGCTCAAAATTAATCTTAATGAATTTTTATTATGAATGAAGATCAATATAATAATCTATTAAATTAATTTTTATATGATATTTTTATTTTACGGAATATATTTTATTTTCTATTTCTAATAGCCATACATTTGAATCATAAACTCTATATGAATTTTAATGAGGATAAATGTTTATGGAAATATTTATAATTTAAAATTGTTATGTTGTTTGGATGGATTTTGTTAATGGAACTCCAAAAAGACAATTTTTCAGAATAAAGACTTTTATTTAAATGGAAATTCATATGATGAAGTATTATAATGAATATAGAATCATATTAATAGAATTAAATTAATCAATAAACTAATATGATTGATTATAATTATTATAATAAATACTTATGATAAATTTAATTATTTATATTCATGTTTATATAATTTGAAAAAAAATTCCAAGTGTTCAGATCACATCATGGATTTTTTAACCGAATGAATGATATTTCAAAATGATTAATAAAAAAAATCCTCACAATGATTAAGTCTTTTGAAAATTAATGAATTACAGAAGTAAAAAAGCATAGAGCCTGGTAATATCATGATATTTTAATAAATATTCAAGGAGATTATTATAATTACTGTATTTTAATATAATCATACTCTTTCAATATTTTAATTTAAAAAGTGATGTTATAATTAATAAATAATGAGTTATTTAAATATTATATGTCTAATTAATCATTTTTTCAATGGAATACCATATTTAAATAAAATAGTTTATTTTTTATTATTCATGAATAAATGAAAATGAAAAGGTAAATAAATTAATATAATAAGATAATATTTTTTATGCGTGGAACTAATAATTATATAAAAAGTTCTATCATAAGAGAATTGAGTTTTCTATATCCGACATTTTCATTTAAAACCCTCCAAGAATATGCACACTCTGTTTTTTCATGCTATTCTTACAGGGTTATAGAGAACAATAATTTTAATTCTATTTTGGATTGTTTTTCTAATTTTTCCTATAACAAAATTATACAATATACATAATCTCTAATGTATATTCTTTATATATGAATGTTTTATATACTGGAATTTTCATATTAAAATGGTGTACCAAAGCTAATGTCTTTTCATTACTATTTTACCAATTCTATATGTTTGAAATTATTATACAATATTTTTTGTACAGTTTATGGTTATGACTTTTATAAAAAAATATAATAGTTAATGCTTTTGAGACCTTTAAAAAAAATTAGTATATTTCACGTAATATTCATGTTCATTGAGAAAATAGACAACTTTTTTAAAATCACTAAGCATGAAGAGGGATTGTTGGTGTAGTGTACTAGGGGATATTTGTTTTTCTAGACCAACATAAATCTCATATTTCGAACTTATTCATTTTTTAACTACATATATTATTAATAAGAGTAGGAAATGTGAATACTATTTTTATATGTTAGTTTTATAAGGTAATGAATTTTATTATCTTAATTATCCCCCACTTGTGTGTTTGTGAAATGCATTGTTATCAAAATTATTATCAACTCTACTAATTTTTTTGTTCTCAACCATTATAAGGTATTACATAAATAGACATTTATAATGTTTATGAAATGATAGACATGAATGAAGGAATTAATATTGTAATATATACTTATTAGAAAAAAACAAACCATGGGTTCTTTAAGAGGAAATAGTTTTCTATATTATGAACCATGGATTAAAAGTCACCCCAAAAATATTTCGAACCATTAAAAATTATTATAGATGAACTGAAGTTTTGGTACACTTCTACAGAAGAAAAATATATTATAAATTCAGGATAAATTAAAACTGTTATGTATGTTATTGGTCCACATTAGTTCAATTGGGTATCACAATTCCCTACTACAAATGACATATGTGAAACTATTTTTGTAACTTTTGAGGGAACCAAAAACATCATAAAACAAAGGTACAATACTACTAATCATAATTTTTATTCAATTAGAATGAAATATGGATAAATGATAACTGAAATGATCAAAATACTCAATAAAATTTATAAATCAGGATTATATCATGGAAAATATAAACATTAACCTTGATCAAGTACTAATATATCTTAAAGTATTTCCTTCAAAATGTACATTAATATATAAAATCATTAGGCAGCCAACACCTATAGAATATCTAGGAATAAAAGAGAATATTTAAAAGCTCATTTTGAATGATATATATATATATATATATAATGTGGTTGATGACCACTTGTTGATATAGTAAGAAAACAATACATAAAAGTCTATATAAATATTTTGATGATAACTCAAATGAAGTAAGATACTATGAAATTTAGAATCATGGTCTTGTCAAACCGGACTGACACTATTAGAAATATAAGAGTAAATTTTGAAAAAAGTAAAAAAATCATGTTGTATGAATCACGAAAATAAATCCTGGAAGAAACATGTATTTGTTTTAGAGAGTCCACTTATAAATATTATTCTAATTTAGAGGATGAGAAATCAAATTAGGAAGAAAACATGGTTTTTTTCTTTAACTAGAGAGGTATAATCATTTTATTACATTTCCATGATTCAGAATATAATTATAAATGTTTTTATTTTGATTGGTTAAAGGAAAATTACTATGTGTTTGATTATGAGTGTCATTCTATTAAAAATAAGAACATTTATCTTGGTAAATCCTATGATGATATAAAATAAAAAATGGTATTTCTAAATAGGTTTCATAATAAACATTTAATATGGATTAATCTACTCATAATAGAACTACTTTTTATATTTAAATTAATTAATTAATGTTTAATGTTATAGATCTAAAATATTTTACAATCTTCATTACTAAGGGGATTACCCCAACAAAATACATAGTAAAAAATCCATTAAAGGTAATAATGTTAGTTGTGGTAATAGAGGAAAATATAATCTATATAAGATTTATTTTTTCATAGTTCTATGAATATAATAATGCTAAATATTACTTGTTTTTTCTTTGTTATAAATTATCCTTAGTGTAATAATTTATTTCAAACTTATCACTATTTTTTGTGTGAATAATGGTTTTATATTAAGAAACTTATATGTTGTAACAACTGAAAATTCATGATATTCTAGATATAGTAGATGGATATGGGATCCTAGGTCATTAAAATATAACACCGTTGGACCCAAGAGATTTTGGGTACTAAAAAATATTCTTGTATCATTTATTATGATGATAAATATACATAAAAATATAAATGAAAATTTATTTATGGATTGTTGTTATTAAAGGCATACAAGTTGAGCTTTTTATAATATAAAACACTATTGAATATTGATAAAGGATATATTATGTTTGGGTAAAATTCCAAAGAAAATAATATTAGAGTTAGATATACTAAAGTTCAAAATTTAGTTGTCATCAAAAAAGTGATTTATGTTATAGTAAAATGAAATTCCTACCTTGTACTTGTCAAATTTTTTATGATGTATTTCTTATTTATTTTTCTAATATTTTTTTTCTTTTAGATATTTATTTAATAATTTTAGAGCATGATGAAATATGATTATTTTCATTTTAGATCATAAAAATTTGTGGAAATATAATATTTAATATTTTAATGATGAAATTAATAAATTATGGATATTGAAAAGAAAGACTGGAAATTGAATGTATTATTCCTTGAAAATAATTTCTTTATTATTTTCATTATAAAATTTACACAAAAAGAAACTATGGTTTCATTCCCAATTGATAAAGTAACATAATTCATACATCAAAGTAATTTAAGAGGATTCGTATTCATGAAAAATCTTACATATTCATATAGATATTTTTAGATTATATAGAGTTTCAATAATAGGTGTATACTATAATTTTTTTATTGATGATTATTCATGATTTAAATGGTTTTAATTTTAATGACTCAAGTGTAGGTACCATAATATTTTTCTAAATTTTAAGGCTAGATCAAAATGAGAATGATGCTTTTTCGCCTTTTTAAGTGACCATGGGATGGATTTTGTGTATAATGAATTCAATCCATTTATCGAGAAACATGTAATTAAACATATATTATCTACCATAAATATATCTCAATATATTTTTTATACTTAATGGGGTAAAAGGTGCTGGTAATAAATTATTAGAATAATGTTCTTTTAATATAGAATTCCTAATATTTTTTATGATGATGTAATTAATATAATATTATAAACCATTAATATTGTATTAATATTAATGAATTTGAATAAATTATCATATGAGTTAAAAAATAACATAAATCCAATTGTTGGATACTTTTAGGTTTTTTTGTCCAAGTGTATATCTTTAACACAAAAGAAAGCCTTATTAGGATTGATAGAAAAGTCTGATTAATTTGAATTTATTGTCTATTCTACAAATTCTAACCCCAATAGAGCATCCAATAATAACTCAAGTATTATTGAATAAAAAAATAATTTTAAATTTGATTAAATTTATCTCTTTAACAAAAACTATTTCCAGTCTACGTGACTGTGTATAGAAATGATATTTTAACATTTCGTTTATGCTTAAAAGATTATAATATAGAACCTGATCATGAAACATTTAGTCATGCATGGTTTAAAATTAAAGAAGATAAAAGTGTTATCTTTAGAGAGACTATGACATTTAAAACAATCCTTTATATTATATTATATGAATTTTAAATGATGGAGTTAGCACTAGAAGAAGTGTATGATTCTTCGCAAAATATTATTAATTTTTATCCCACCATGAACATAAGAAAATGTTAATCCTTAAATAATGTTAGTTGGGTCGTTTCTATTTATGATCAATTTAACTAATTGAAGAGGAATAATATATCTAATTTTGTTAAAATAGTCCATGATTATCCTATTATAGGAACTAAATGGGTATTTATAGATAAGAAGTATGTTCATGGTGTGGTCACTATAAATAACTGTAGTTATGTTTCTAATGGTTATAATAAAGATTTAAGAATAATGTATTATGAAATATTTCCCATTTTTTATAAGATATAATCCATTTGGATTTTATTAGAAAATAAATCTTATATTTTTTTCTAAAATACACTTTATAGATATAAAAATTTCATTTTAAAATGGTTCTTAATCGAGGAAGTTTATGTTGAAGAATTTCAAGGTTCAGAAAACCCTTATTTTAGAAATTATATTTTTAATCATACTAATGATATTGCTGATATTACATATGAACCTTGATCTAGATACAATATTTTTTTTTCACTTCCATTGTCAAATAATTTTTCTTTTTTCATGGAGTATACAACTTTATTCAATAAAACCTCATCAAAAGTTATTTTTAGTTCAAAACTTTATTGATGAGGTATTTCTAGATCAATAATTGAAAAAATGTATAATAAATTATTAATACTCATTGAGATTTAATATCAGATGTGAATTATGGTTGGGTTAAAACATTTCCTTGGTTTTTATATTTCTTAAATAGATTTTGAAAATGTTTTAAAACATTGAAAATATATACATTATTTTATAAAAAGGATTGGACTTTAAAAAAGTAAATCATATGTAACTCACATGAGTTCTAATGAGAAACATTATTTGGATGAAGATGGAAATGGAGTTACAAATAAGTTATATAGTGTAATGACTATAATCATGTTATATCTTAACACTTGTAGATTATAAATTAAGGGTTTTATATGTTTATGTGGTGGATTTCATTAAAACCCAAAATATTGTCATATAAAAAAATCAAAAATAATTTAATATAATTTTAAAGTAATATTTCACTCAGTATTATTTACTTTAAATACATTTGAAAATTATTTAACTTCAAATTATAATGTAGTATTTTATTGTTTTATGTCATAATCATAGAGTACATTCAGATCCATCTACGTTCATTGAAAATATTTAGTTTTATGGTCCTGTGCGAAGAAACCATTGGTTAAAATATCAACTATTGAAGCTAGGTACATTATAGCTGGTGGTTATTGTGAATAACTTATATGGATGAAGAACATTATGATGCATTTTAGATTTTATTTTGATCACTTTTGAATGAAATGTGAGAGCACTTTACCTATCAAAATATCAAAAAAATAAAATATATATTCTATGAATAAACAAATTAATTTATGATATCATTTCCTTATGGACCACTCACAAAAGGATGACATGTCTTAAAAATTAATTTTAGTCAATATAAATATATATACATATTTTCAAATACTTAACAAAATAAAATATTTCATTTATTAAATGTGTTTTATGTATGATTGAATTGAAATAAATTTATTCTATTTCTATTGAGTAATTATTTAGATCTACTTGTTAGATATTTTCTAAATATAACAATTCAATATTATTTATTCAATAAAAGTATTTATTATTTATATTATTATTTATTTTCAAAATATCATATGCGAAATCTCATTAATAGACACTTGGGATTATTCTTTTTTAATTAATTGAGAAGACGATTAGCCTCTGGTCTTAACTAATCTCTATTAAAAATTATCATATATATATATATATATTAATTTATTCTATTTTGAACCATACCCCATTTATTCTTAATCCTTTAATATTCATTGTTTATGGGAATTTTTGAAATATATTTTGTTGAGTCATTACTTTTTTTAAGGGAGCTATGCCGATATGTGTTGAAAGATGACTGAAACCATGAATATTTATTAATTTTCAATAGTTGAATAATATATCTCCTTTGATGAAAAGGGGTTTTTTTATTTTCATATATAAGAATGGATATTTGATGAGGAGAATAATATTTTTTATAAAAGTAGGTAAGAGTTACATGGAAATTATTTAATTCATTTTTCATTATATTGACATCTATTCAATTAGTCATAAATGGGAATGAGTTCAATAATTATTTTGTGGGGATAGAAAACATTCAACACATTTTCCGTAATTTTATGCACCCATATAGTAAGTATATTCTCTATGATCATGATATTATACCTTTTTTAATTAAAATCATGTTATATACCCATGTTTTGTAAAAGGAATATCATAAACACCTAGAAAAAAATCAAAGGGTTACATCAAAATTTCATTCGAATTTAATATCCCAAAAAGATCTATAGTTAAAAAATAAATCTTTCAAAAGATCAACATAAATTATTCATTTATGAATGATAAAAATTTATAATTTACATGTTATATTTTTCAATATATTAATTATTTCTATCTATAAAATCAAATTATCATAAATGGTCCCTATATAAGTCATTTGGACCTACATTTAAAAAAATGTAAATGAGTGTGGATGAGGCTACCAACTTCCATATAAACCACACAATATTATGGACATTTATAAAACATAGAGAATATATGGGATGACTCTTTGAAAAAAATAGTTGTGAAGAATATATGGGAGATAGAATTATTCATAGATAATGAAAAATATAGTATCCCTATTGCAGATCAGGTGGAGTAATACAAAAAATATTATTTTAAGGATCTAGATCTCAATGAGGGGGAGAATTATATGGAAAATAAAAGAAAATATATTAATAACTTTTTCACTATTATTATGGCTATAGAAGATGAAACTCATAATCTAGAAGTTTAATATCAACATCAAATAAAATTTCATTAATATGTTTAGATTTTTACTATTCAATGTCGAGATCAAGTTGTGGCTATTAATTCAAAGATAAGTTTTGGAACTGGGTTAGTGAATTATGATCTAGCTATGTCTCCAATAAAGATTAATGTTAACAATCTTCATTCTTGAAATGAGGATTTTAGAATGACGAGGTTATTTCATGTAGAATTTTGATTTATAAGACTTCATCAAGTGATCTAAAAATGATCTTATTAAAACTTTTGAGGATCTTCACGACTCAATATCCGGAAAAACTATATTCTATCTAAATATAATATATAATTAGATCTTATTTAATAAAATTACAAAATTGTTTATCATTGAATGAGGTGGAGGATTTTTTTAGCTGTTAAGACTCCAAATCATCAATATCCTTAGGCAAAGAAGAAATATAATACACAATTAGTCAACTAATATGATCCTCAATTATCTATTAGAAATTAATTTTACACATTTTCATATATATTGTTTAATAAATAAGTAAATATAAATGGATATATAGATGATATCAAGGTAGAAAATAAGGATTCAAGGTAAAAATTATAGATATTTGTGGATATAGCCTCCAAATTGATTTAATTAAGTTGATGGGGATAATGATTCCAGAAAATGATTTTCACTAAACACCACCGTTTTGAAATAGGTATTTAAAATATTTAATTTATTAAATTATTTATTTAAAGTAATATTTGAAATAATAATGATAGAATTTTATTTCACATACTGATATTGACTCTCTTATGAAGATGAAAAAATATCAATTCAAATTCATCAAAAAATTTAATATTTTTTCAAAATTAAGTCACTAATTCAATTCAGGATTATTTAAAATAGCTAGTGTGGGGTTACTATACACCTTCTAGAGTTTTTTAACCAATTTATCATGGATATTCAAATACATTATTATAATAAATTACATATATGGGAGATAAATTGAATATATTATCATTTTATTTGATTATACTATCTGAAAACAATCGAACCATACTAAATACCTCCACCATTAATGAAAATATTCATTAATTCCAATGAATTTTATTTACCATAGCTCAAGATTCTATAGTTTACCACAAAATCACCCATCATAGTCTTTCCAAATATTTATTTTATCTTGATGATTTTGTTAAAGGTGATTTGGGATTGTAGATAGAAAAAAACTAGACATTCATAGGTCAGCTAAAACTACATTGAGAATATTAAAGGGATAGAAGGATCTTGTAAATGATTAAATCAATATTTTTTGTAAAAATATTAAATATTTATTAATGAATATATAATATTATTATTTGGAATAATGGTCACATTCTGAGTAGTGAGAGAGTGATGAATCCTATGCACCATATATTTTTCTAAAGGTAATGAAATTTTTTTATGGATAAATTGTTTTCTCTATAATTGTATTTACTAATTTAAATAGGTATTTTTATAAAAATGTCATATAGTATTTTTACATTTTTATAAATTATATTAGTTATAAATTTAAAATATTTTTAGTTATGGTTTAATTAAAAGGATTTTAGTTTTTTTAAGTAATCAAGGGAGTAGTTGATAATGAGATTGAATATTTTTCAGGAAACACTCTTCGATATGAGAAGTGTAATGTCTGAAAAAGAAATTCTAAAAAATAGATATCCATCTTATATGCAATATATGGAAGACTATTCTGGCCCTCCATCAATATACTTAAATGTTAAATGGGATTTAATTTCTCTTGATTAGATACAAACAGTTTTTTACCACTCAATTATCCACTCTAAAAATATATATTTTTAATATACTATTTTTGGGGATAATGAAAAGAAAATAAAATTAATTTTTGATGATATTCTATCAAATAATATATGGTGGAGTAGTGAAAAACATGTTTAGAAGCAACTATATCAAAAAATATTCCAATACCTATAACCCTAGTTTCTTTGAGTAATAACCTCTTTACTTAAGTTAAAAATATATTCCTTCTAAACCTGATAAACCTAGTCTACAGCCTAATATATTAGAAAATCTAAATAATAATCCCAATGAATAATATGTCTTTTTACCTTTTACATTTATCTCATTATAATTTTGTTATCTTTTTCAATAGAATTTTGTGTTTTATTCATATATTACATTATACATTGAATATTTTATGATTAATTTATTATTTATAGACAAATTTATATTTTTTATATTAACCATTAAATTTAATAAAACCAATAACATCAATTAATTTTATTCAACTATTCTTCTATTTATATATTTTATTCATTATTAAATGTTCTATATCAATTATTTTCACTTTATTTTTTATATAATTAAATGGGGGATAAGAGAATGGTACACATATGATTTTCTTTCAATATTAACATTATAATCTATTTTGATCTGTAACATTTTCATCCATTCATATAATAAATAAACATTAATGGAAAATATAATAAAAATTTATGTTTAATGTGTTAGGGGAATTTTTATCATTAAATAGTGGATTATTTTTGTTCATTTTAATGCTAATCAAAATCATCCCATTTAATTAAATTTTTTATGTTCACCATATCCTCATTTTTATAATATTAATTTTTGGAAGTCTGTAGATCAGTTTTATAATGAAATAAATTATTTTAATATTATTTATTTGGTCCTGTATAGATATTCTTTTTACTAATCTAAAAGTAACATATTAAATACAAATTATCTATATTAAGACTTATGGAGTTCCTATTTTGAGAAATTGTAATATGTTTGGAAGTAAAAAAACCATGAAGTCTTACGAAAAATATGTACACTTAATTATATTTCCTATGATAAAGGTTTAAATTTTGAAGCATATACTTATAAATATGTATTATGAAATAAATAAGGGATTATGAAATGAATAAACAGTTATGATAAAATTATATGGACTACACGAGGTCCTATAATGATATATTATGATTATTTTAATGAATCACATTCATGTTTATGTTTTATAATGATAATTTAATTCATATGATCACATGAAATAATTATAATAAGAATAAATTCATATTATAAAAGAATATACACAAATAGAATCATTATGAAGATGATTCCTTAAAAAAAATTAGTCTTTCAAATGTAAATAATTATAATGTCTTGTATTTTAATTATATTTTATTAATACAATAATGATTTTATTCTCATTGCTGTATTTTAAGCAAGATTAACTCTTGATTTAGTTTTCTCAAAATAAGTGAAATATTAATGTATATATAACGAGTTTTTTGATGATTATATTTCTAAGTAAATTTATAGTTCCGTGCAAGACTTTATATACTAAAAAATAAATTCTTATTTTTTTATTTCCAAAGAAAAAATGCCATATGGAAAGAAAAATGATTTAATTTTTGAGTATTAAATTAATTTTTATAAACGATTTTAATTAAAGAAGAACATAAATATAAAAATGAGTGAGTAAGGTATATTTTGATGCAACTATTTACTAGGAAACTAGAATATAAATACTATATTTTTTCCTGAAATTCATGTTGTGTTTCTAAAAAAAATAAATATCAGCCAACTATTTGCATTCAAAATAGAACCTATAGTAAAAAATGATTTCTAGAGCTTCTCAAAAGTTTATTCTTACAATAAGAATGTATAATTAAATATCAGTTTATAAATTTAATTTTGTTCCTAGAATACAATCATTCACCAACATTTTTTCTATTGATATAAGTAGTAATTTTATTATTATTTGTTTTTAAGAGTTTTAGGATATATATTTTATAATGGGACATAATCATCAGTTCTCTTGGTGATGGTCACATGCGTAGTGGAAGCATATGTAGAGGTTGATATATTTAAAATTTATTTTTAAATAAAAGGTCATTGATTCATGATAGTGGATCATTCCCATTAAATATAAAAATAGGCTATTTAGATTCAAATAATAAATTACTTTAATAAGGATATATATTCAAATATGATGTTGATCATATGTTATCCTTTCATTGAATACCTTTATTTCATTAGGGGGATTCAAGTGTATAATCCCTCTAGTGGTGATCCACACATACTCCTATAATCATTGAGAAATGCTAATTTATTTTTGGTATGTATCATGTTGAATCAATCATCAAGAACTATTCATTTTGATAACATACAGATCTGTTAGGATTGACTGAGTTATTATTGTCCTTGAGAGGAAGAGAGTATGAGTTTTAAAGAGAGATAGAGAGAAGTCTGTGATATGCAATGGTTTCCTATTCTAAATTTTTTATTAATAGACTCATGATCGAAACAATAAATATAACTGTATACAATTAGGGATAGGATTTTTCATAAAATATTAATTAATTTCATTATGGTATTCAAATAATATATTATTCTATAATAAACCCCATTATATATATTAATAATATTATACTTATTATTTTATAATGTTAACCAATCATACAATGATAAATAATATTTACATTCTTATAAATAAATATTTATCAATATATGTGGTGTCTGTTCATTCATCGTCCAAAATATTTATTAAATATATACTAAAAAATTTAACAAAAAAATTACATTATTAAAAAATAATTTTTTTTCGAAAAAAACAGGAAAATAGTATTTTTCAGTGTTGAGAATAATTTTTATTCTATGAATTAAATATATATATAATTTAATTGAGATAAATGAAAACATGTAGTGTATAATACTCTAGTAATATTTTTTTTGGAATTAGGTGGATTTATTGAAGACCAAGATTACTATCAAGAAACAACGAGGAAAACCACATTTGAATGTTTGGTGTAAATTTGTTTTCCTTTGTCACAATATATACTCAAGAAGGTTGAACACATTTGTAACAATCATATGTACTTGTTATTTATTTCTATAACTATATGAGATAAACACATAATTTTACTATGGCCATAATTTTTTTTGGGATTGTTATATTAAAATCAGAGGATTGATATATCAATTAAAATAAATCTAGAAGTGAAAAAATACTTCTTTGACTTATCCATTAATAATATATCATCCATGATGCGCCCAATTTACTATACCACATAAAAAATAGGTGGAGTTAGGGTTTTTATCATTAAATATATTCACATGAGTCATGTCATGCATTAATGTTTATCATAATGTCGAAAGACCATTACTCACCCTGGAAGATGTGAAAATTTGATGACACCAAAACATGATTAATTCATACACAATGGAATTTTCTCACAATCTACTATCATAGAGATTACCAAGTGATAACATCATGAGAAGAACCCTAATACATTTTTTAGTACTCTCACTAGACACTCTAAATACTATGTTACACATCATAGTAAATTTTCTATCTACATAACTATATTTATTAATATCATCATGGAACCTCAAGGCCTTATTCATTGGTTAGAACATATATGAGATTTTCAATGTAAAAAATACTCTATGAGATTATTATATTATAGAAATATGTGACAATGGTAATATGTAATATGATATTTTATTAATATTAAATGCATTGAACTCACATGTACTCATTGTATAGATAGTTGGTCCCAAAACACTAACAGCCAAAAAATGTGCATAGAATATATCAAACTTCTTATGACATTCTGTCTGCTATACCTAATATGATAATCAGGATTATTATTATTTATGGATTTATTCAAGGGTTATATCTTGTTGTATTCTTTATTAATAATTATCATTACTACCTCACCTCTCTATGAAATTTTTTTCAATAGATGATATTTTTTATGTATGTTATTCATCTGATAATGACACCATTGATCCTTTATGAGAGTCCCAATTATAGTATTATCACAATAGTGTGTGATAGTATCATTACTTATATTTATAGAATGACCAATTATAAACCTGCATAAAAACTACATAACTTTTTTTGAATACTTAAAAAATTATAAAAATATTTTCCCAAACAACGTATTAGATTGGTGACTTTGGAATCCTAGACGAAAAATATTATAACTTAGTGAAAAATATTCAATGATTCCAAAAAATATCTTACCATTACTATTTATAAATAAAAATAATTCATCATAAAATGATGAATGGAAACATAATAAATTGGTTAGATCAAATTCTCAATGAGGATAAATTAAGGAAATTTGAAATCATATCATGAACATAAGGGTATGAGAACGTGATCATGATCATTATAATTTCATAACCTATATATTAAAAATAATAGACATTAATCATTGATTAAATACTATAATTTCCTATAAAATTAATAATAATTAAATGAAGAACAAGATCAATGAAATATAAGTATAAGAATATGACTTGGAATTAAGGAACCCAAAAATGCATATAAAAACCCAATATTGAAGTTACCTACCAAGACCTTGGAAAAATGATAGGATTAGGATAGTCATCCATGTACCTGCTTCGAGCATGGGATGTAATCTTATGTACTCTCTTATTTTGGTCGTTGTAGGTCCTTCCATGTACCCTCTAGTTTTATGCTTTGGATTTCCTCCCATGTACCCTTTTGTTTCAGGCTCCGGTTGTCCATTCATGTATATTCTAGTATCATGGTTACAATGCCCCCCCCCCCATATTCCTTTTTGTAACACCCCGAGCTTCCACGATACGCTTCTCATTCAATAATACAATAGCTTGCATTGTACGCAACTTCGAGTTCTAAAACATCGCGACAAATCAAACTAGCCGTTATGAATAGTAATAACCACTTTTTAAAATTATAGAAATTTTATATTTCAAAATGGACTTCATTTTTGTATTCGTAATATCGAAATTAGCCTATGTTGAATTTTTGGTATTTTTCTGAGAACTTCTAATTTTTTATGAATAGTGAAAAATACTTTAAACAACTTTTTTTAATCAAAATAATTTATAGTGATAAGTTATACTATTGAGTGGATTTAATGTATAATTAGAATATATTTTTACCATTTTATCCAATGGTGGTCATTAGAATTAATTTAACATTGAATTTGGACATAAACAATTGCCAATCTTTTGATATAAATTGTTTCTTGAAAACACGCTATTTGTCGTAACAGCGGGAATTAATTATAAAATTAATTAATGCAACTTATATGTTTGGAATTTTGTAAAATAGACATCATTTTTGAATTCGGAATATCAATTATAGCTTAGGATGAAATTTTGGCATTGTTCTGAGAAACTTCAATTTTTGATGAATAGTGAAACCACTAAGTGGTAGTTAAATAACTGATTTTTCGTTTAAATGAAATATTACCACTTCTGTGATTTGATTTTCAAAAATCCGACATACATGGTTGTCATTAAGAAGTAAAATGTGGTTCAATGAGATTATAATAATTTTTTGGTGAATAGTAACTTATTAAGTTCTTAATCGCGATTAGTGGTAATTAGTGTAGTTTAAGGTATAGATAATACTTTAATAATATTAAATGACCTAGACACATGTCCCAACCTCATTGGTTGAGTCATGGCCGACCAAGACAAGCCATGGCCTAACTTGGGGACCCCATGGATCCACTTTTGTTGGGAAATGACATAAATTAGTTTTTATTTAATGTTAAAGTGAAAATGACACTAACATAAATTGTTCTACTAAAACAATTTTTAATTGGGGTTATACAAGTCCAAATTTTGATTATAAATAGTCATTGGAAAGCTAAAAAGATTTCCTACATCATAGTATTTGTTTTATAATTTTTAGACATTAAATAAATTAAAGTATTTATGACATAATAATGATGCAGCGATGACATCATTATTTGACGATTTAAATAAAATGAGAAGATAATGCAAAATCCGAGGCTTACACTTGTCCAAAGCCTATTGGATGAAGATATTTCGAAACCTTATCACCTTAGCCTCGAATTATATAGATGTGGGACATTTAGAATCCGAAAAGCATTTTGAAATAATGTAACATTCCATTACTTTCCAAAAGTGCCCCTCCTCTCCACTTATAAAAGGCCCCCACCTCTCCCACCTTATTCACACCTTCAAGCCATTTGGCTCGGCCAACCTCTGCCCAAATACTCTCCCAACATCCCTCTCTTACTCCCAGAATCCTCACTTTGGGCAGAACTCTTCCCAAGGAAGCCTTTGTCTCAAATCAAAAAGAGTTACCCGATTTTGAGGTAATGTCTTTTATAATGTTGTTTTGTTTTATTTTTCTTCTCCAACCCCCTAAACTCTTTTTATTCATTTCTTTTGTAACAACACCAGTATCCTCAATATACTAGGATGTTGTTATAAGAAGGATTCGAGCTACACTTACACACACCTACATCTAATGGTTAAAGAACATACGGTTTCTGTGGATGGCGAATTTCTGCCTCACGAAGCGATGATTGTTCAACACTCATATAACACCTTCAAAGGTGGCCATTAAGATGTCACTATTTTTATATATGATATATAATATGTTTTTGTTTTACTTATGCTTCTGTATTTCTCATTTATGGCATACTTTATGATTTCCATTATGGGTAAAACGCGATAATTTCATTTTAGGAAGTGCGGACTACCGCCCCCTCAAAATGATTTGAATCGTAAATGCCATATGTGGGATGTATAAAGGATGGAGTAAATGGTATTATACACTATATTATACTGGAATTATATTATACATTTATATCATTATGATTTACTTCCATTAAATATGAAATTGAAATGAAAGTAGCGTTCATGCGTACGTACGGCTTACCGTCTCCATGAACGGTGCATTTCATTTCTTACCTCTAAATGTTACGTGACATTATGAATGAATGTATATACTGTATATATGATATATATGATATCTACATCATGAATATAATTCCGGATATAATGGATATTTCACCACATGAACAACTTGTAATTATAAGAAGTTTATTTTTGACTCAAGTACCAAAGATCGACAAAACGACCGTTATTAACTTAAATAATTACATAATGTTCATATCATTGTAATAAGTGATATAATAAGGATAATGAAATTGAAAATGGTTCTTAATAAGGTATATATTAACTCTAGTTTATTATTCAGGAGGTTAAAGAACGGTTGAGTCAAGTCAGACACGAGGTAAGGGAACTTCTTAACCCAACTTCCATTCTTTGGGTTAATCTCCTACTTTCAAATTATGTCATGATATTATATCCTATTTTTTTTATTTTTACTTTCTTTATGTGTACCTATAGTGAATACACATAATAGATCTATTTTATTTTTAAAAATGATCTTTTTAAGGACTTCGTCTCTATCCCCTTTCATTGAGGCATATTTTGGCTTTATACACAACTTTCCTTTTATACGGTGTATAAAAACCTTTGACTTTTGCATTTATTCAAAAGGAATTTTTTTTATACGAAGCGTTTTACTAAACGACAAAAGGGAATGTTTTTCTTTCCGTACTTATGCGGCGACAACGACTTCTCCGCCGCCGTGACCATTACTTGAGATCCGGCTTCCTCTTCAAGCCATCATTTTTTTTAATGAAAAATAAATACAAAGTTTTAACTCTCTTTTATTTTGGTATTGAAAATGGTTTTGAAAGCATTTTTATTATATCAATGTGTTGTATTTATATCTTGTGATTGAAATGTGGAAATGTTATGTTTCCTTTATGCCTGTTTTATGAGATACGATTATGTTATGGTTTATGATATGTTTAAACCTATTCATATGAGGAATGCATTGGACTTAATAAGTGACGGGTGGAGCCCGCTATAGCTCCTCGATGCATCGGCAGGTCTCATGAGACAAACTAGTGTCTTGGCACGAGGCCTTGACAAAATCTTATTTGTGGTCTTGGCACGAGGCCTTGACTACGTGGTTATGATAGTCTGGCATTATGCATTCCATCATTATGAAAGTGGTTATTGATATTGCATGTGATTATTCGACTAGTAGAATATCCATGTGAAGAAGTAAATGGCATTATCTCATTTTACTTTTGCCATATTATGTTGATGTTCAAGTTTAAAAGGCTTTTGTTTTAGTTATACATTGCCTTAAATGTTTATGTTTATTTATGAAAGCTTCCGCAATATTGTTATCCTTACTGAGCATCTGAGCTCACCCCTTTCAATGTTTTAATATTTTCCAGGATGTGAAGAAGTATTTTATGAATGACCTGCAGGGATAGTCAGAAGAGGATATGAGTGTGGACTATGGAGACTTTGTTATTGTAGTTTTTCACTTTATGATGTAATGTAACGTTTACAAATGTATCTAGTGTTTCCAAGGCTACTAAACTAATCGGTCTTTCGAGACTTGATCTTTTGTGATCATGCCAATGTTACGAAGTAATGCACCGACTCTGGGTAGCTGGGGTCGGGGCGTTACAGTTGGTATCAGAGGCAGTTTAGTACTAACCTTGGAAGCTAGATTTAGATAAACTCTGATTAGAGCACATAGCCCGAAGATAGACTTTGAGGATTAGTATAAAAGAACATCTTAGAATATTGGTATTGTAGAGATTTTGTGAGTTTTCCAAGCAATACATTCATGTCTGGATACGAGCAGGTAGAGGCGGCTCTGGCACAGATGTACCTAGGGGTAAAACCCGAAAACACCGCTTTGAGCTAGACTCGAACGGGAACTGGTGCACGACAACGGGCCTTGCTGCACTCTTGGTTACGACACTCCCGGGGGATATGCTCTGGATAATTCCCATTTTCTTTACAAACCACTATGAACGGTTATGAGTATATACTTCCTCAAATAAAACCTTTTTATGATTATGGATTATATCCATAAATAGTTCAATTTATGTTAAGTATTTTACAAGTATGGAATTATGTATTTTGATTCATAAACTAATCTAGTTTATGCCATTGTTTAGAAATGGCGCCTAGTAGAAGGAATGGAAACTGTATCAATGCACGAACTCCGTGTAGGGATTGCCCTCCTGCTCAAGATAATTATTGTGGACCTGAAGATACAACTGGTGCTGATCAACTTATTACCATACTGGGACAACTCACGCAGGTTATGAATAACAACCTTACTCGTATGGAGCACCCTGATCCGCAACGTGGAGGATCAATGCTAGACCGTTTCATGAGGCAACAACCACCAACCTTTAATGGGAGTACAAATCCTATAGTAGCTGAGCAATGGATAAATTCCTTAGAGAAAATATTCCATGCCTTGGGGAGTAGTGAAAGGGAGAAGGTTGTCATGGCAGTTTACCGCCTCACTGGAGATGCCGATCAATGGTGGTCACTAATTCAAAACACAAAGGAGGATGATGAATTAACAAACCTGGAATGGCAGGAGTTCAAAGAGCTATTTTTAGAAAAATACTTTCCTCGAGACCATCGAGCAGATATGGAAAGGCAATTTCTGAGTTTGAGGCAGAAGGAGGATGAGAATGTCGCAAAGTATGAGGCTACCTTTACAAGGTTAGCGAGGCATGCTGCCGATTATATACGTAACCCAAGGAGTAAGATTGATCGTTTCTTTGATGGGTTAAAACCATTTCTCCGTCGTGCTTTAGTATCACAATCCTTCTCATCATACGAAGATATAGTCTCATGTGCTATCAAGACAGAAAAGGAATTCTCTAAGTCTTATGACAACAAAGTAAAGCAAGAGAAGAAGAGAACGGTGGAACAAGAGACAGATAAAGGGAAAAAGGGAAAGAAGGATTTTCCATTATGTGATAATTGTGGGAAGAATCACCCTGGTACTTGCCTAAAAGGAATGGGAGTCTGTTATAAATGTGGAGAAAAAGGTCACCAGGCACGTGATTGCAAGGGAAAGAAAGAGGCTGTCAAAGTTGAATGCTACAATTGTAGAGAAATGGGTCATTATGCAAATGAATGTCCTAAGCGTCAAGGAAACTTACCTCAGAAAAGGCCAAGGGATCAAGGACAATCTTATGCTATTACTACAGTTGAAGCAGAATAACTAATGTATTGGTGCTTTTGGACTCATGGATTATATTCTGGTTATTAGAATAATGTGATCTATATAAGGATTGTACTGCAGTACTTTTTGATTTCAGTAAGGTTTTAATATGATTAAGGTAATCATATTTTTAGTATGTGACAATAAGAGAAACTTTTCTTTTTATGGGGAATCTGATGCTACAATTGATTTTGGAATTAAGAGACATTTTAGAGAAAGTCTGGACAGAGTTATTTTGGAGTGGATTAAGTTGATCTTTGGATAGTATGGTTTAAGGTTAAAAAATTAATGAAGATTGTTTTTGGAGTATTATAATACTATAGTTTTAGGAAAAGGACAACCTGCAGGGTGGGGCATAAACCGTCGCGTCGGACAAAGCTGTAGGAATCGAACCCACAATCAAAGTGCGACAAGCCTTTATTTCCTACCACTAGCCTACAGGAAGTCCCTGGTTATTACAAAATAATTTTACTAATCTAAATGGTATGTTTTAACATTTTGAACCTTATACAATTAGGATAAGTATGATATTTTTGAGTTCTATTATCTTTTTGGGTGAAAGATGAGTTGAAGGTTGAAACTCTAATTGTCAAGCATAAATATATATATACCTATCTCTTATTCAATGAATAAATTAATTCTTAAACTTTAGTAAAGGGATATTAAAACAAAAAAATGTGTTATCCTAATACCTTATGTCTTGTTGAACTGATGATATTTTAAATCAATATAGATTGAAGGCTTTGAGGCCCTCAATTTGACAGTTGATTGTTATTGATGACCTCAATCACTCCCTACAAATATTTACGTTTTTCCTCCAATTATATGTCTCTAATTGCCACCAATGTTCTCCTTATCGAGATTATAATTTGGTGGTGACTTTCTTATTTCCATTTACCTCTTATTAAGGCTAAATTTTATTAATCTTATTTCCGATGTGGGTTTTCCACAAAGGTATTTTCCCTTTTCAACCTTTTATTTTCCAAGAAAAATTTCAAATTGCGAGGACGCAATTTATTGAAGGAGGGGAGAATGTAACACCCCGAGCTTCCACGATACGCTTCTCATTCAATAATACAATAGCTTGCATTGTACGCAACTTCGAGTTCTAAAACATCGCGACAAATCAAACTAGCCGTTATGAATAGTAATAACCACTTTTTAAAATTATAGAAATTTTATATTTCAAAATGGACTTCATTTTTGTATTCGTAATATCGAAATTAGCCTATGTTGAATTTTTGGTATTTTTCTGAGAACTTCTAATTTTTTATGAATAGTGAAAAATACTTTAAACAACTTTTTTTAATCAAAATAATTTATAGTGATAAGTTATACTATTGAGTGGATTTAATGTATAATTAGAATATATTTTTACCATTTTATCCAATGGTGGTCATTAGAATTAATTTAACATTGAATTTGGACATAAACAATTGCCAATCTTTTGATATAAATTGTTTCTTGAAAACACGCTATTTGTCGTAACAGCGGGAATTAATTATAAAATTAATTAATGCAACTTATATGTTTGGAATTTTGTAAAATAGACATCATTTTTGAATTCGGAATATCAATTATAGCTTAGGATGAAATTTTGGCATTGTTCTGAGAAACTTCAATTTTTGATGAATAGTGAAACCACTAAGTGGTAGTTAAATAACTGATTTTTCGTTTAAATGAAATATTACCACTTCTGTGATTTTATTTTCAAAAATCCGACATACATGGTTGTCATTAAGAAGTAAAATGTGGTTCAATGAGATTATAATAATTTTTTTGGTGAATAGTAACTTATTAAGTTCTTAATCGCGATTAGTGGTAATTAGTGTAGTTTAAGGTATAGATAATACTTTAATAATATTAAATGACCTAGACACATGTCCCAACCTCATTGGTTGAGTCATGGCCGACCAAGACAAGCCATGGCCTAACTTGGGGACCCCATGGATCCACTTTTGTTGGGAAATGACATAAATTAGTTTTTATTTAATGTTAAAGTGAAAATGACACTAACATAAATTGTTCTACTAAAACAATTTTTAATTGGGGTTATACAAGTCCAAATTTTGATTATAAATAGTCATTGGAAAGCTAAAAAGATTTCCTACATCATAGTATTTGTTTTATAATTTTTAGACATTAAATAAATTAAAGTATTTATGACATAATAATGATGCAGCGATGAAATCATTATTTGACGATTTAAATAAAATGAGAAGATAATGCAAAATCCGAGGCTTACACTTGTCCAAAGCCTATTGGATGAAGATATTTCGAAACCTTATCACCTTAGCCTCGAATTATATAGATGTGGGACCTTTAGAATCCGAAAAGCATTTTGAAATAATGTAACATTCCATTACTTTCCAAAAGTGCCCCTCCTCTCCACTTATAAAAGGCCCCCACCTCTCCCACCTTATTCACACCATCAAGCCATTTGGCTCGGCCAACCTCTGCCCAAATACTCTCCCAACATCCCTCTCTTACTCCCAGAATCCTCACTTTGGGCAGAACTCTTCCCAAGGAAGCCTTTGGCTCAAATCAAAAAGAGTTACCCGATTTTGAGGTAATGTCTTTTATAATGTTGTTTTGTTTTATTTTTCTTCTCCAACCCCCTAAACTCTTTTTATTCATTTCTTTTGTAACAACACCAGTATCCTCAATATACTAGGATGTTGTTATAAGAAGGATTCGAGCTACACTTACACACACCTACATCTAATGGTTAAAGAACATACGGTTTCTGTGGATGGCGAATTTCTGCCTCACGAAGCGATGATTGTTCAACACTCATATAACACCTTCAAAGGTGGCCATTAAGATGTCACTATTTTTATATATGATATATAATATGTTTTTGTTTTACTTATGCTTCTGTATTTCTCATTTATGGCATACTTTATGATTTCCATTATGGGTAAAACGCGATAATTTCATTTTAGGAAGTGCGGACTACCGCCCCCTCAAAATGATTTGAATCGTAAATGCCATATGTGGGATGTATAAAGGATGGAGTAAATGGTATTATACACTATATTATACTGGAATTATATTATACATTTATATCATTATGATTTACTTCCATTAAATATGAAATTGAAATGAAAGTAGCGTTCATGCGTACGTACGGCTTACCGTCTCCATGAACGGTGCATTTCATTTCTTACCTCTAAATGTTACGTGACATTATGAATGAATGTATATACTGTATATATGATATATATGATATCTACATCATGAATATAATTCCGGATATAATGGATATTTCACCACATGAACAACTTGTAATTATAAGAAGTTTATTTTTGACTCAAGTACCAAAGATCGACAAAACGACCGTTATTAACTTAAATAATTACATAATGTTCATATCATTGTAATAAGTGATATAATAAGGATAATGAAATTGAAAATGGTTCTTAATAAGGTATATATTAACTCTAGTTTATTATTCAGGAGGTTAAAGAACGGTTGAGTCAAGTCAGACACGAGGTAAGGGAACTTCTTAACCCAACTTCCATTCTTTGGGTTAATCTCCTACTTTCAAATTATGTCATGATATTATATCCTATTTTTTTTATTTTTACTTTCTTTATGTGTACCTATAGTGAATACACATAATAGATCTATTTTATTTTTAAAAATGATCTTTTTAAGGACTTCGTCTCTATCCCCTTTCATTGAGGCATATTTTGGCTTTATACACAACTTTCCTTTTATACGGTGTATAAAACCCTTTGACTTTTGCATTTATTCAAAAGGAATTTTTTTTATACGAAGCGTTTTACTAAACGACAAAAGGGAATGTTTTTCTTTCCGTACTTATGCGGCGACAACGACTTCTCCGCCGCCGTGACCATTACTTGAGATCCGGCTTCCTCTTCAAGCCATCATTTTTTTTAATGAAAAATAAATACAAAGTTTTAACTCTATTTTATTTTGGTATTGAAAATGGTTTTGAAAGCATTTTTATTATATCAATGTGTTGTATTTATATCTTGTGATTGAAATGTGGAAATGTTATGTTTCCTTTATGCCTGTTTTATGAGATACGATTATGTTATGGTTTATGATATGTTTAAACCTATTCATATGAGGAATGAATTGGACTTAATAAGTGACGGGTGGAGCCCGCTATAGCTCCTCGATGCATCGGCAGGTCTCATGAGACAAACTAGTGTCTTGGCACGAGGCCTTGACAAAATCTTATTTGTGGTCTTGGCACGAGGCCTTGACTACGTGGTTATGATAGTCTGGCATTATGCATTCCATCATTATGAAAGTGGTTATTGATATTGCAAATGATTATTCGACTAGTAGAATATCCATGTGAAGAAGTAAATGGCATTATCTCATTTTACTTTTGCCATATTATGTTGATGTTCAAGTTTAAAAGGCTTTTGTTTTAGTTATACATTGCCTTAAATGTTTATGTTTATTTATGAAAGCTTCCGCAATATTGTTATCCTTACTGAGCATATGAGCTCACCCCTTTCAATGTTTTAATATTTTCCAGGATGTGAAGAAGTATTTTATGAATGACCTGCAGGGATAGTCAGAAGAGGATATGAGTGTGGACTATGGAGACTTTGTTATTGTAGTTTTTCACCTTATGATGTAATGTAACGTTTACAAATGTATCTAGTGTTTCCAAGGCTACTAAACTAATCGGTCTTTCGAGACTTGATCTTTTGTGATCATGCCAATGTTACGAAGTAATGCACCGACTCTGGGTAGCTGGGGTCGGGGCGTTACACTTTTCATCTCATAAATAAATTATAATTACATAATGAATTAGTATGAGATATAGTAACCACCCATATCACAATTAAATAATACATACATGTTCCACATAATCATGAACAATCGTATCATAACCCATGAAATTAAATGGGTGTTATAAACCAGAAATAATATCATAACCTGTCATAAAAGATGCATGTTTCATAATCATTTCATCAAATAATAACCCATAAAAATAAGAAATATTCATAGAAAAGTAATCCATGAATGGAATTCGGTTTCATAAACATCATGCCATCAATACATAAACCATTGAGGTAGATAATTTGAATATAACATTTAGATCATTTCCTGAATATTCATGAGCACACCCATGTATGTAATCATAAATAGGAAATAAATTTGAAATAACTTTTAAGAAAACTCCATGACCAAACTATCATTTCTCCTTTAGGAAATTATTATTTAATATAAAACCTTTATAAAAATATTTTCATTAAAATTAACTTGAAATATTATATGTAATCATTTAAAATATTTTTAAATCCTTTTCAATTTAAAATTTATAAGTGATCATGAAACACTTTTTAAAACCATTTTCATTTAAAACATAAAAAATAAGATTTATTAAAATTTTAAACACATTTCGTATAAAATATATTTTTTTTAAAAAAATAAAAATTATCCTATTAATCATCTAAATAATGTTTCAAGGAAATGAAAGTGTATAAATTTGTACATGTCATTTGAGGAAAAAAGAACATTCCTTTTTCATTGCAAAAATGATAGAAAGAAATCCTTATTTAGAAACATACAAGAAAATTCATTTTAAATAATTGGAAAAATAAAAAGGGTAAAACATTAATTTAATGATCATAGGATATTATTATAATACTCTTTTAATCTCTTTTTTGAAGGCATGGTTTGAATGAAACACATATTTTCGACTGAAGAGAGAGACAGGAGAATACATTCATAAAAACATTTTCTTAATCATCATAAGTACCAAGGAGTCATATTTTTTTAATAATACTTGAATACATCATGAGTAACCTAATTATAAATAAATTCATATGTTTTATTGATATTTGGGTTAAAATATTAGATTAATTTATTCTTGACTATAAACAATCTTGACAAATATTGAGATTGTTCCAATAAACCCTCACAACATAGTAACATGGAATCTTACACCGCATGTAGGAAAATAAAATTACATGGATATTTAAAATATAATTAAATTATGGATATTTATGTTCTAATATTTCAAAGGTATTTTATATCCCTCATATAAAAATATTGGTTTATAACATTGCATGTGTCTCAAAGAAGGAAAATTGAGAAAAAATTACATTAACGATTTCATAACATCTGAAACATAATACCTATGATATTAAAATTATTAAAAGGTTATATAAATACCCATATAATTATGTATGTTAATAATATAATTCATTCTTGTGTTGTATGTAAACCGCACAAGATAAGTGAGCAGTGAATAAGGGATGTATCTCATGGAAATAATGAGTGAGATGAAATTATCATAACTTGTGTCTTAACTATCATTATAATCATTAAATCAAAATGTATATTAAATTTAATTTTGTTATAAATATTTTAAATAACTATATTATTGTATCTAATACCATATATGTTTTTATTATGGCTATTTATTTTCCTCTGGTTAACAATTTCCAGACAAGGTTACACTTCAGGTAATATTCACATTCTTTTTCTCTTGTAACATAATTTGTATATTTATGGTAATTATACTTCTATGAGGATTTACATAATGAAAACCCTTACTAAAATATAATTTTTGTTTATTATATTTTTATCATAGGAATATATAAAATATATATGTGCAAAATGGAATACAACATTAATAGAGAGACTATGCCATATGTAACCCTGCAAGTTGTTTCCGTTTTATTGTTGAACTGAAATAAAGATAGTAAATAACATATATGAATCACTATATATAATATAATTAATTGAGATTTATTATGTATTATGTATAATATTATTTAATTAATCATATCCTTAATACATTACATGTATAGTGTTAATGAATCACATCACTTTGGGGTGCGGTAGTCCCCAATTTTTAAAATGAAATTATCATATTTACAAAATATGAAAAGAATAACATTATGTTATAAATATACATTATAGAAGAATAGTGAAATTATAAATATAATAAATATAATATATAAATAGATTGTCCATAATAGTGTTCACCAAGAGAGGTGGTAAAGGAGTAATGATCAACTGTTATTTCATTAGGTGGTAGTTCTTCGTACACATAAACATAAATTTCATTACTCATTAGATGAAAGTGTGTGAAGTGTAGGTAAAAAATAATAAGAAAAACATCACATTATATTTATTACACTGGTTTTATTCAATAAAAATAGTATAATCTGAGTGGTGGGGATAAATGATGAATATATGATAAAAGATCTCAAAGGAGGATGTTACCTCTTCTTTGGGTAACTCCTTATGAATTTAAAAAAAGGACCTTCTTGGATTTAATCCCTAAAAAATAGAGGATTAAAGGAGTAATTGAGGGTATTTGGAGATATATTTTGGTATTTATTGGAAAAACATAACTGGAGTGTGCAGTTTGTGGAAGTGGGAGCAGAGGATGCCTTTTATATTGGAGGAGGAGTGAGACTCCTGTAATTTTTTAAAAGGGAATACCCATAAATTTTTTTATTTTAATATGCATAAAATAATATAAAAATACTTATTAATGGAGTGTTGGGTATAAATATTCCCATTAGATGTATCTTTGACATGTTTCTAGGTCATATTGGGCCTTACGATTATGGTTTGGTCCCATATTAAGGTTATTGTAATCATAATACTTCTAATTAATTTTAATTACGTTCATTAATATTTTTGATCAATAAATAAATTTATCTTATTAGATATTATAAATTATTCTAATCCAAAATATTTATCCTAGTATTCCAATTTCAAATCACTTAAGTGTCTAAAATTATTTTAAATTTAATCCCATAGAAGGATCAACAAAGTCTTTGTTTAGACAAAAATATTTCAAATGTTTTCTAGGATTTAATAATCTATTTCAATATAAAATTTATCAAAATGACCTAAATTAGTTAAATTGAAAATAAATTGGCCTAATTAATCTTGAAAATAAATTTAAAAAATAATTTATCTTTATAAATAATTTATACAAAAAAGCTGTTTTGAATTAAATTTCATTAACTTTAATTATTCATTAAATTTTGAAACACCATAGAAATTTTTCCTAAAATTTAAGATAAAATAATTTTTATGTTAATTTTTAAAAAATTATGTTAATTTGTACATATGATATTTATTAATTTTCCAAAATTTATATTTAATGTATGATCTCCATCAAATGGGTGGAAAAGTACCTTAATAAAAATACAGGCTTTAATGTGTAAAATTGGATTTTTTTATCTAATGTATATCAAATCAATAATATGAATATAAGGCATATTTTATTCAATATATAAATTATATATATATTTAATACCATTCACAAGTATTAATTATTTTATCTTATTATGATAAATTATTTTTTCAAATCAAAATAGTATTCTATAAATTCAATTTTTTATATTCATTTGGATTCTATATTTTTTATAATTAATAGGTGTCTACTAAATTAAAATATAGGATAATTAATAGTATAATCTTAAATTGAATGACTATGTTATATCTTATTAAATAATAATGTTTTAATATTGAATTATTATTCAGTAAGAATCAATCTTTCTTGTTACACAATTATCTAAGAAAGATAGTCTTACATTTAACATAAGATAATGAAGGTGTTACATATAGAAAAAGATAAAATTCATGTTTTTCATTGTTCATGATTATCTCAGTGTTGCATATAACAAAATCCAGACATAGCACATTAATTAAAAATATTCAATATTTAGTGATGCGTGAAATGAATAATATGAAAAATATTTAATTAATTAAAAAAATTATTGTGTTGTTCCCATAAAATGAATTTCTACTTTCAAATTTTTATGGGATATAAATGTTTTAATACAAGGATTTTCCTTTCATATAAACCCACATTTTAAATATCAACAATAAAACAACATTTTAAAAAATAAAGTTATAAACATCATGGTTACCCAATGTATTGTATTACTAGGTTTCCACATATAATAACATAGGTGGGAAGTGAATACATGGACACAAATGAAAAATATAACATTCATGATCTTGAGGATAGTGGTAGAGAACATGGACAAGTGAAATTTAACAATCTTAAATCCATAAATCTATGATGAACATAGGGGCCATTTGATTCATGGGAAATGATAGTGCTGGGATAACATTTTCAGATACAAGATCAATTTCCTTATATTTTAGAATATTAATGGAAGGATATAAATACTTGATTCAAAAAAAATATTATCCTTTTTTGTGACTTGATAATATCCCACTTCAACTCTTATTCTATGAAATGAATTTGGATTTTTATTCCAAAATCATTAACAGATAATCAGATCCATGAAATGAATTATTGGTAATTATATATATTGTTTTCATAATAAATGTTTATAATAAGTTATCTAATGTTTCATAAATCCACATTTGGTGGGAAAATACATTATTATTACTGACTTCATCAGAAGATTAACATAACAATTCCATAAATAGTTAATTATAAAACACTTATAACACTTATGAAAGATAAAAATACGGTTGTTTAGAATAAATGATAGGAAATAATATTAAACATTACCCCCATATACCACAAAGATAATCGTGGTTGTTATATTCCAAACATGTGAATAACCATATTGTATACTCCCTTAAAACATGGAAATAACCTAATTTACCATTAATAATTTTGAAAAACATGCATTATTCCTTATTCCAATGAATAATGGACACATTCCTTAAATCCATGATGTTGTAAACTTCATCATTGATTACATAGACCATTTTTTCAATAATTAGTTCTATATATGATGTAATCTGTACCGTTCAATTTAATTATTCATTTCCAATATAACTTAATAAAAATATAATTATCTTAACATCAACAATTAATTAAGGGCCACCTTACCATAAAAAAATGACATCATTCCATAAAATCACCATTCAAGTTATCCTTTTAAATTATTATTGAATACTTATACTAAAAGTATGTAGATATTTAATGATTCATATAACACAATATTTGAATTCCAAATCATAAATACTTTATTCATCCAATCTTATTCTTAAACTATTACATTGGATTCATTAACAAAGTCCATAACAATTATTTCCAAGAATATGAAATTTGAATCATGTGTTAAGGTTCCCTGAAGTCATTATAATCATGCTTCTTATGATTACTGTATATTATACTAGTAGAACATCACATAACATTCACATGTCATTTTTCCTCTCTTTATCTTCCAATGGATATCCAATATTCATACGACCTTCCTGATTCTTTATCTGAGATTTTCAATTAGGAAATTATCTTTTATAAATCCCATAATTTTGAAATATGAAACATTCGTTTTTTACAACGGTAATTTGAGTTATTTGCATTGATCAAATCTAATAATAACAACGTAAGAAACACATATCATAAAATAAGACATCATAATCATGAAAAATTAATTATAAGATGTCTAAATCATGGAACATAATTTTTTATCAACATAACCATAGGTTTTTCAAAGGTTATAAATAGTCATATTACTTTTATATCCTTCAGGAGGGTTCATTTTGATTTTGTGCATTTCCAATGTATATCCTCTGGGAGTATCAAACTAAATGCACTATAAAGCCTATTTACGTGTACCAAATTACCCAAAGATAGACCTATGACATATATTCAGATTCATTACCCCTCGGTACATTTTTTCGGATCTAAATACACATATAGTATCTAAAAGTGACTTATTTCAAGAATACGACACACTATATCCATTAAAAAATTCCACGATATTTTACTAAATGTTAACTCATCCTTATTTTTATCCTTGGTGTCATACCTAGCCGTATCCTTAGAAATGTACCAAGAGATCTCAATAAAGTATTCTCATCCTATTTTCCAAATTTTGACTAAACCTTTTATTTCATAGCAACTATAATGACACATACTTAACATACAAATACATTACATAAATTTATTAGAATAGCATTAACATTATCAAAATGGACTCCCATGGACTGCACTAGTTTAGTGCCTTTGGATGATTTGATTAGAAATATTCTTACTCAATGAAATATTTTCAATGTTTCCCACCAATAACATCACCTTTTTTAGTCATTATCAAATACCCTTATTAATAATATTGGGAATGGAAACATGTGAAATGGTTTATGTCAAATGCTCGTTAAGGGTAAATAAACAAAATGCATAAGCATATCCTAAACATGATAGTGTGATAGTTTGATCCTGATCATTATAAGATCACACCCTGTATATCATAATAAATTAACATGAATAATAGATTAAATAAACTAATTTTATAAGATATCAATCATAAATAAATAAATAACATGATATATGAAAGAATAATATATTAATAATACATGGACTTGTGGCATAAACATAAACATCTAAAAACTCTATGTCAAGGTAGCCGTCCAAGATATTTGACACATGTTAGTCTTGGGATAATCACATGAGTACATATATCAAGCATGGGATGCCCAATCGTGTAGCCTCTAATTCATGTATTGGAATGTCATCCCATGTACCCTATTGTTTTATTTTTTGGATTCCCCCTCATGTACCCTCTAGATTTTGTCTTTGGATGTCCACTGATTCTCCCACTTGTTTCAAGATTGGGATGCCCTCCCATGTACACTTTGAGCAAATAAAACATTTATCAATATCCAATGCATTGTATATATATATATATATATCCCACCAATATAATATTGAAATCATACATACATCTAACATAAAATCATAAATTATTATATAAAAACCCATAATATAAAATGGGTGTAATAAACATGAAACCATACCATAGCCTCTGAAAAAAATTACAAGTTTCACAATCTTTTTATCAATGAATAATTCGTTATTTTTTTAATATATCTATATCCTCTTGAAAAGAATCAGGTTTCATAAACATTATTTAATCAATATGTAAACGATTCAAATAAATAATATGAATAGTACCATAAAGGCATGAGTAAGACCAATGGATGTTTTCTTATACGTGAAATAACTTTTAAATATCTATTAAAATAACATAAAAATGAAATTACCCTTTATCCATTGAACTATTATTATTAAAACATAAAATCTTTTGAAAACCATTTTCATGAAAACAATCATGAAGACTTATAAAAGGATTCATTCAAAAAAAATTAAAACATTTTTCAATTGAAAACTTGAAGATGAGCTTGACACCATTTCAAAATCTATTTTTCCTTGAAAACTTATAAAAGACGATTTAAAATAATTTAAAAACCATTTAATTGAATATTTATTTTAAAAAACATTTATTAAAAATAAACATATTAAACATTCATCAGAATCTTCATTGTTATTATAGTGGGTAATCAATACATGTTTCGTGACGTAAAAAGAACATTATTTTTTCACGATAAAACATTTGGAAAAAAAGCTTGTTCAAAAGTAGAAAATAAACTTCCATTGATTAAAATGGTTTAAGACAAAAAAGAATAAAAATGTATTTCAATTATCATAGGATATTAGTAGAATATTCATATAATCCATTATGGATATAATGGTTTTGTCGAAACACTTATTTATGACCAAAGAGAGAGGTAAGGTCATATTTTATTAATTATTTTTTTAATTATCATTAGTACCAATGATATTAAAAAATTGTACTAATACATCAATTCATGAAGGATAATTATTAGAGAATAATATTTTTCTATATTCTTGAATTATTGATCATAATATTTCATTTAAGAATGCATGATAATAAATAATATCGATAAATGGGGAGGATGCTTCAATAAACCCTTACAATTTCATAACTTTGAATAAAACTCACAATATAAGAAAATTTAAATTAAATGTGGCATTAAAATATCATGTAAATAATTATATTCTTGATATATACTTTCAATAGAGGTATACCTAGCTCATATAGGAAGATAGGTTTATTCCATGGCATGTGTCTTAAAGAAGGAAAAATGAGGAAAATTTACATTAGCTATTTAGTAACTAATGAAACATGAACCCCATGAAATAAAAATTGTAAAAATGTTTTGAAAATATAAATATATTTAATTATATGTGGAATATAGTACCTTTAATGTTAGTATATACACCCCACAAAATTAGAGAGTGGTGAACAAGGTATGTATCCCACATAAATAATGAGTGAGATGAAATTCCCTTACTTTGTGTCTTGACTCTCACTATACTCATTCAAAACTCCTGTATATTAAATTTATGTTTGTTATAAATATTTTAATGAACCATATATAATAAAAAATATTTCTTATTGTGACTTTATATTACCCATTAGATAACATTGTCATGTTGAATTTATATTTTATATAATATTCACTTAGTTTTTTAATTGTGTCCTAATTTATTATATAGTTGGTTCTTATAAATAAATAATAATTTCTATAATGTAAACAATTATGAAAATTTAATTTATATTTGGCATATTTTTAATATAATAATCTATAAAATTTATAAGTATGAAATAAAATACATGGTTCCTGGAGACGATAGGTCATGTATGTGCATGAATATTATTTCTGTTTTATTGTTTCTTTGAACGAAATGGAGTTAATAAAACATATGTAGATCTGTATATAATATCAATTCAGTATAAGTATTATGTCATATATATAATATATTTTCACAAAAAATATACTTCATAAAATCAATGAAGTGAATGAATGAATCACAATTTGTTTACGGGGTGGTAGTCTATAATTCCTTAAAAGCTTTATTATTGTATTTAAAAAGGTTATAAATAAAAAGGGTATGTTATAAATAATACATTAAGAAGTATAAAGACATTATAAATATTATATATATCATATATAAATATATTTATCTTCATAATTTCCACCATGAGAGGAAGTAAAAAAAAATAATATTCATCATTTCAGGAGGCAGTAGTTAACCGAACACATGAATTGTATTTCCACCATGAGCGGAAGGTGACATTAAATAATATAATGGTTTTTCAGGGTGGAAGTTACCTCTTCTTTGGGTAACTCATTTTAATTATCACCAAAAGACTTCCTCGAATTGAATTCTACCCAAAGTAAGGCTTCAAGGATGAAGTTATGGATTGTTGGAACTATTTTGGATGATATTGGAAGAACATAAGTGGCATGAGTATTGTGTAAATGGGGTAGGATATAAGGTCATTTATAGTGTTGGAAGAGTGGCAGTATTATAATATTTTATAAAAGGGAAACCCCACCTACATTAATTTTTTGAATATGGATAAAATAATTATAATAAGTTGATCCAACGTATTATAGGGTTGAAATATTGACATATATTGGTTATTGGACATGTTTTTAGGTCATATTAGACCTTAATTTTATGTTTAGACACTTTTTATGCTCAATTTATTATCAATTACTGTAGTTAATATCAATTAACATCACAATTATTTTTGTCCAAATAAAATTTGATCATATTATAAATTATTAATTTATAGAATTAAAAATACAGAATCCATTTTTCAAAATTATAATCACTGTAGTGGTAAAAATGAATTTAAATTTAATCCTGCATATAGGACGATAAAGCGTGTTTTTAAAGTAAAAATGGTCGAATGTTTTCTTGGATATTATAAAAGTTTTCAATATGTAATTGATTAAAATGACCTAATTTGATAAATTAAAAAAAACATTTATCTAATTAAAAATTAAATAAGAATTAAAATCTATTTCATCCTTAAAAATAAAGTATATGAAGAAGTAGTTTAAAGTTAAATTTCATCTTTTTCACTATTCACTAAAAAATAAAACTTCACAGAAAATAAATCAATTCACCGTAACCTAAATTTTATTATTATATTTTAAAAAGTAGGTTTAATTAGACTAAGAAAATTTAAAAAAGTTACTAAATTTATACTTAATTTAGGTTCTCCATAAAATGGTTGTAAAAGTCCCTTAATAAATGTATAAGTTTTATGTGTAAAGTAGGGTTTTCTATTAACTTATGAAAATAAAAACATTCTAATGAATATAAAAAATATTTTTTTGAATATAGAATATATAAATATAATTACTTTCATTCACTAGTAGTAATTATTTTTAATTATTATAATAAATCATCCTTTTCATATGAAAAAATTCATTTATAAAATCCTTCCCTTTATATTATTTTGGATTATATATTTTTTTATAATAAATAGGTAACCAATTATTTAAACAATAATTTAGTTAATCCTATAATATTAAATTTATTTTCTTTGTTTTATGTTATTAAATAATAATATTTTAATAATGAATTTTAGTTCAATAACACTCGATCTTTGGTGTTACACAAGTCATTGAGGAAAGGTAGTCTTTTGTGAAATGTAATCCAACCTATGTGTTCTATGTAGATAAAGATAAAATTTATATTGAGTGTAGTTAATTATTAAAATGGTTCTTTGTATAATTTATGTCATACATAGTTCTTTAATATAAAATAAACCATTTTTATGGTTGTGTGAAATAAAATATATCATAAAGATTAAAATAATTTGAAAAAAAAATATTTCACAAATCTCATGGTGTTAGAAGGTACGATATAAAGATCATGGATGATGTTTATTATCCAAAATTATATTTAGCTACCATAAGAGAAAAAATATACTCAAACTATTATTTATAATATGAAAACATATCTTTCCTTTTTGTGTTTCGAATCACAACACCTCAATTCAAATTTAATATGCATGATGTTTTTTATTTTATATCACTTTGAACTACATGTAAACTAGAAATTTTATATCCTCTGATGAGTAATTTTTCATCTCTTCCATATAATAGGAATATATCCTTAGTAAACTTTATTTACATAATGATATTTATCACTTCCATCTTATATGTATCACCCAGGTCAACATAATATATCCCTAAAAAAATAAATCTCAAGTTGGAATATAACACAATACAAATCATAACAGAAAAGATAGACTAAATAACTTACACATATGGAATCCTTTGTATTATATGTCTTTCTTCATGTTTGAGGGGTCATATTTTTCACTAAATATGAAAGTAAATTGAAAATTTAAGAAATCACTCTTATATTGTTCAATACTAAATCCCTTCAATATTAATTCAATATATATACCTTAATATACTCCATGAAGCCACTATTTTCTAACTATAATGATCGTGATCCTAAAGATGCATTCCACATTTCCTAAGTCCTTCATAGTGAATCATTTATTCAATCATGCCTCAACACACTCTATGATTGGTATTTAATTTCAATTAATTAATATGTCATTTACATATAATATTAATAAAACTACCTCAATCTCACTATAAATTATATAGAGACAATGATCTTATTCATTCTCTATGAAATCGAATTCTCTTATGGCTCAAATGAATGTTCCATGACCATGATACAAACTTTAATCCACAAATTATTTTTATATTGTTTCCATGTCATTTATTATACCTTGTAGTTTCAAACACTTATATTTTCATCATTTATACATCTTCATGAATGTTATGATTATGTAAGTCTATTTTGAAATACATTTTCAAAATCTAGCAGTTATGGGAGCCTTCAAATGAAATTATTAATATATGGATTTCATTATTGTAATTTTGGAATGTGATTGATCATAGTCAATTCCATGTCCCTATTTAACCCCATTATGAGACCATTCGTGCATTATAGCTACTGAAATATACTTCCATGTACATCTTAGTCTTGAATAAATATTTAAAAACAATTATATTTAGATTTATTGAAGGATGAACAAATATACATACTCGATTTTCTTACAAGGAATCAATTTTAAAAATAAAATATTCTTTTAACACGGAATCATATATCAAACTTACTATTTCCCTGCAGGTTAGCGGATCATTTTTATAAACTAATAATTAGTCCCCATACTCAATGGCTTGAAACAAATAGCATTCTAGTTCACCATCCTCTCATGTACTCTTACACAATACATGTGTCTATGGAATATAAAATTCTTCCACCTGGCCTTGTAGAATATATTCATGTTCCAACACATGTTTATCCTGATCGTGGATATAATTATTGTATCTATTTCTCTAACAATCTCTATTAGAGATAACAACCCTCTCAATAAATTTGGTACATCATTCAACCCCAACGTTATTTATGAAATATTTTATAGGTGACATCCATTTTTTGTTGGGGTATCCTAAAAAGATACAAATTTTCTTTTCAAGGTGTATACATGTTATGTAAACGAGCCTTAAAAAGGCTTCACAACATAAATCATATATGTATGAAATTAATAGTTTCCTTTCCATTACACAATTGGTTTGGTATGCTATTTTTTCATTACATAGTACTCGATTTATTACATATTCTACTATTTGTATTGTGTTCCCCTTAAAGGGTAATAGACGATTTACATGACTAAAAAATGGACTCACTATGTCTCATACGATGTGGTTCCTCATTTCACTTACACCATTCCACTTTGGTTTATAATGAGGTGTGATTTGACATTGAATCCAAAAATTCTATAAATAGACTATTAAGTAATGATGAATATATTTTTTACAATGTCCTGAGTGAATTTTATTTATCATATTATCAAGATAGTTCTCAACTTCATTATTGTATTCCTTCAATTTTTGAATGGAATCTGAATAATATCTCATCACGTATATGTTTCCATATCTTCTAAAACAATTAGTAAAAATGAGGAAGTGTGAGTATTAACCAATTACTTCAATAAGAACGCACTAATTAAACATTATAGTGAGAACGTTCACCATTTTATATAAATGTTGATTTTCTCATTTTCATTGTAATATGTTGTGTCATTAACCTAGTAGTATTATTTAGAAAAAAAAATAAAAATATCTATCTCTTTAAAATTTATTGAAGAACTATTCATTTACATGACCTAGCTGGTGAACTCAATGTTGGGTTTGGCATGGGTGATGTGATGTAGTTTCATAATCAATTTCCATTACATGGTTTGGTTAATATATAACTAAATGATGGTTATTTAAAAGGGCATAACATTCAAATATTATATATATATAAGAAAATAAATTATTATTCCTCAAAAATAGATGAAATACAATTACAGAAGGAAAAGATGTAGATATATTTTTTTGACATATGACACCCAATATTATAATTTTGAAACTATAATCATTCATGTTGGAAATGCGAGGTTGTAGCCCTTGGCAGCTACAATGGTAATTTTATCGTTGTTGGATACTAACAGATTTACCTCCCCTCAATAAATTTTTTAAATCTACTTGGTTCTTATTTTTGAGATCGTATATATGAACCAAAATATTTTTGAAATAACCAATATCTAGAAATAGATAAATTTCAATTGATAATAAATGCACCTGATGATTCTCCTTGGTTTATTGGTTGGGTTATTTTTTTCTTCCAGCGTCCCTTATTTTCATATGATAAAGTATATTAAATCATATTCCCTTTCTTAATAATTTATAATTCTCTTCATGGAGTGGTGTGAAGAAGAATTTAGATTATATCTCCTATATTTACACTTCCCTTTATTCTCCATAAGTATGAATGGATATTCACACTATTTTCCCTTGTCTCGTAGGTCGAAAATAGTAACATGATAAAATAGATATTTATCTATTCTGTTAATATAAAAATTTACAAAAAATGTTGATAATATTTGAGAGAGGGGTATTGGATTGCAATTGAGGCCCAAATATTTAGGGGTTTTAAACTATAAAACATATTGACATGCCAGGAATCCAAGGATCTGTACTTAATGCGGAATAGTTGGTGAAGACATTCCTTATATTATCTAAAAATGATCATTAGAGTTCAAAAACATTTTCATCTCATTCCCTCCTAGTATATACCATATTGAGGCCTGATAATTCAATATATGTCCACATTTTCATGAGAGATCATGAGTTCACTAAAAATATATGATCACATAAATAATTTAATATAGATGGTCTAATTAATATGTTTTACATATACTAGGAACTCTTTATCACTTTCCTCCTTGATATGTGGATCAGTAATTGAGGATTTTGACATGTAAGATTTAAATTAATTGAAAATCACTACTCAAATATGTCTAAAGTACTCTTGGAAGTTACTTATAGTGAAGTGATGGTATTTCTCAAATATAGATAATATGTATAGGTTGAATAATGAACTGTCTATTTTCTACAGTTATAAAAAAATATATTTTTGTTGTTTTTGATCAAAAAATTTTACATGAAAAATATTAGAAATTTTTGAGGTATGTAGTCTTTCCAACTATGAGATTACAAATCCTTTATGCATTTATTATACTCCCCAACCAAGAAAACATGACATGGATTTCCTCAACACTTTCCTCAATATTTTTATTAAATAGAAATTTTCCAAAAAAAATAAATTCAATATCGGTTATTACAAACCAAAACACGTATAAGAACACCATAATAAATGAATGTGTACTGAATTTATGCATTTAAACAAGTAATTATATGGTTATATTCCATGTCCTAGTCAAAAATTATATTTAGTGGTAAAATTTATTATTTAGTATGCATAAATTATCCTTATATTTTACTTTACATGTCTTGTTTATATTACTAAATTTTTAATGAGATAATTTACCATGTTTGATAAAATATTGACACATAATACATTTATTTAAATTCATCATATTCACAATAATTTTATTATTTATGTGATAACTACCTATTATCCTAAAACTAAAATCTACATAGAAAGGATGATATAAATAAATAATCACATGGTCATGATCTTATCTAATGTGTGATTTTTTAGAAGATAATAATTCATCCAATGACATAGGAGAATAACTCCTCTTTCAATCCATGGAATGAGTTTCAACATTCCTTTTTTTCCACCTATGTATCTCTTGGGTTAGAATCATAATAGATCTATCTTGAAGCACCTGTATTTATCATAGAAAAATTCATTAATTACATATATTTATAACTATAATGTGAATGAGGGGATCCAAAAGATTGGCTAAAATGGTTTACAAAAATAACATTACATATGTGGGACTTACATGATAATTGAGGGATGAGCGAATCGCAAGCCATCAATTTAATTTAATAATTTATAATGAAAAATCATAAAATAAAATAAATTAAATACATGTCAAAACATACATTGTTCCTAGTCAATCTCATGGTTAAATGTTTTTTTATCAAATATTTAAATGTTACTATATAACATTCATTTATTATTCGTGATTATTTATTAAGATAAAAACTAATTTATTAAGTAATAATTAAATTAATTAATTAAATCCATTTAATCTTAATGAATTTATTAATTCATTTGAAGATACACATCATTAATGGAATTCATTTAGGAAAAACGATATAACCATTGATTTCAGATATATTACAAAATATTAATTGATCATTTAAAAGTCATTAAAAAAATACAAAACACTCAAATAGAACATGTTCCATAAAATAAAATAAGGTTTTAATGATACTATTGTCAATTTAATGTAATTTAATTATTCTATTATTTTGGAGAATACACGTCACCTGTTATCCAGCAATATACAATGTATATTGGTTTCCTTGTATCTAGGGTACATGGATGTGGATTCAGAATATACCTATGGTGAATTACACATCATTTACAAACTATATACATGTTATGCATTCTAATTAGTATATTCTATGGATACATTATTTGGCCTTAAGTGTATATATCTGAAGATTAAATGGCATGTATAGGCTAGCTATACGTCATGCGGTCTAAATTTCATGTTCCCATGAAACTATCTAAAATATTCAATGTGTTCTTGAGAAACCAACTACATGAGAATTATACACTAGCTACAAATTATGTATATCTTATTCAATGTGTCCACTTTTCATGTTGAATGGATTTTTTTCATGGTAAATGATGAAGTACATACTATGTAAACAACATATAATTCATGAATATCATTAATTCTTCACTATGATAGTCTCATGTGATTTTAATTAGTATAATAACTAAAATTATTGTGTGAATATCAGCACCAGTTTATGAAGACAATATAAAGTTTATACCCACTACTTGTTGTGTAATAAAATATTTAATATTCCATGTTGTCCTAGCCTACACATGTTGTTCAAATAATAGCCCATATATAATTAACATCCTGATATCTTTGTTATCCCATGTCTTGGCCAAGTTTAGTTCACATTGGTACAAACCATGTACTCTACCTAGACACCATATAATACCATACTATTTGGGAATATTCCTTAGTACTTCATGATGAAACCTCTAAACCATATTCATATATTGTATGAACATCATGAAAATAAAAAATTGAAAAAACATGATAAATATTTTGATAACAAGTTAATTAAAACAATATTAACGAAAAAGTTATATGAAATGAAAATAAAAAAATATTGTGCATTTATAAACTATTATAAAAATGACTATAAATTTGAAGTGTTAACTTCTTTATAAAACATTATTTCTTGGTTTTAATGGAAGTGACAGTGGGCAGAAATGTTGTGAAAATCACTTTTAAATTAAATTTCCTAGAACCCTTAGAGAGGATCACACATGTTAATATTATAATTAATTTATTTTGGGGAAAAGAAGATATTAACACATCATGGTTCATTCTCCAAATATGATAATGACCATTTGTAAACCCTTATCTAATTACATTTATTAAATTAAGAGCATTTATTTGTAAAATAACTATACAAATGATCCACACAAACTAAATTGAACATCAAGAAAAACTGATTGGTACTCAGCTGCTAGTGCAGTGAATTAGTCTTAGTGTATTTTATATCTTCACTTATTTATCTTCCTTTATAATTTAATGGGTTATTATCATTTTTTATTTAAATTTATTTTTTGTTATAGGGAGAGATATAGAATTATATTGTGAGTATTGACACACACTACACAATACAGACACCCACAAATTTATATATAAATTGGATAGGTTAATAAAATATGTAATTTCATGTGATTACATAAATAATATATTAATATTAATTATACACTAATCCACATAGAAATAATAATATTATTATTTTTTAATGCATTCCAATACACACAATAATAAATATTATTTAGCGAATTGTAAATAAATATTTATTTATATATAGGGTCCTGGTGTGTTTATCCACCTAAAAAATTATTGACTATAAAATAAAATTTATATTATAAATATTTCATTCAACAATAAAAATTTTAGATTGATATCAACATGAATATAACTATTCTTCAATATTTGGAATAATAACTATTCTATTGATTAAATTTAATATAATTTAATCAATATCAATAGAAACAATTATTGTGTGACCCACTATGATTCTTTCTCAATGTAATTAAGTAGTATTTCATAAATTCCAAAATTAATTCCAACAAAAGGGTCAACTCCCATAACAGAAATAATAGATTTTCATAATGACGATAACCACATATGAATTCTCAATTTTTAATTTAATCTCTTTATCACAATATCCAATCAAGAATTTTTCACATCAGTTTCACCAAACAATATTCTCTATGTGTATTTATTTTAGTAGATTTTGTAATGATGTCAATACCATATAGATGTGGAATTTAATGTGACCATTTAAGTTAAATAAAATAGTAAAAATGTCATCTTTTATAATGATTTAAGAGACAAATCCTTCTCATATATATCCATTAATAACAAGACAATCGTGACACACACAATGAACCCTACCTAAACATGAAAATATCGTATCACATTATTCATAAAAAGTTATATTTACACTAACCAAGACATGAATTATTGTTACTATAAATGCATAAATACCATTACACACTCTCACATATAAGAACATCAAATGAAATAAAAATATGCAGTATTCTTAATAATGGGTTTTCTATAACAATCTCTCATATTAGTCATTACCAAATATGGACTTTGTGAGAAGAATACTCATCCAATTATGAGTACACACACCTAAAATATTGTATATTATATGTCCCATAATAGTATATTAGCTGACTATAAAACATTATTTATGAATAACATTGTATAACTTTGAGGTTCTCATCAAAATGGGTAATAGGTATCACCTTGTCAATTAAACAAATACTATAGGACATTATTACAAAATATAAATGATAAACAATACACAATATATATTGAGATAATTTTCAAATACTTAATAAATTTAATATACATATTATTAATATAAAAAAGTTTGGTTCTATGAAACAAACTCCATCACATGTCACCTTTATAACATGTTTCAGTTACAGTCACGCAATTATATAGGTACATGGTAAGTGGAACCTTTTAGTGAAAAACATTATGATCGAAGGGATAATGATGGGGGAGTTTATTAAAGAGTCATTTTTAAATAAACCAATATAAATATATTATACATTAATTCTTTTCATTTTACATTATTTCCAATACATTTATGTTTGAGGTGAGTGGGATAGGGTCAAAGCATTTTAGGATGGCAGTTTTAAGAGGCTAAAATTTTTTATAACTCAATTAACACCCACCATCATCGGTATTTTTTAATCATTATTGTATATTAATCCGTGATTATATGAGACATTAAATTCCCATGGAAATGAAAAATATACACCCAGAACATAAAATTTTATAATATAAAATACAACTGATGTTGTCAATGTAATTCTAAAAATCTAAAATACTCTGTATCCTCTCCAATAATGTCGAATATAACATGATATTATCGACCAACGTTACTAAAATTTGACCAAAAAACATATAAGCATGTAATTAATTATCCCAACAAACATTATTGACGAATTTATAAATATAAATGGAATAACCATAAAATAAACATATTTATTGAAATACCTGAAATACATTATTATAATAGTATCCCCAACCCTAATTTGATGACACCCATGCCAAAAATGTATATTTTAGACCTATCTATATACATTTAATTGAATGAATAATTAATAAATTCGTGATATGTGATGGAATTTGTTCTTTATAAACTACTTTAATTGATTTTAAATGATGCACAAAAAACCTCCAGCCACCATCTAGTGAAAATAATGCTAGATCATTCCAATGGCACACACAAAGCCATATAAAAACATTATTTATATTATCATCATCAAAAAATTTCAACATTATTTTCTCTATAGGTGGTATCATATTATCAAACATAGAAATTAGAGATGCCCTTGGTTGTAAATATTTCCCAACCTCAATGTTTTTTTGAGGGGGTAACACTATAACTTATTCAATATGAATATTTTCAAACTCATACATAATACTCATAAACTGATTTTCATTCACTCTAATTGAACCAAATATCAACTCACGAAAATTTTAAATAAAGTGTGTCAAATCATGTATCATCTACCGAATCATCCTAATTAACAATAGAAATTGTAACAACAATTTATATCATGTATATAACATTAAAATTTTGTTGAATAATTGATATATTTTTAATTTTTTAATACCCTGATGTTGTGCCTTTTGGATGATTTGTATGATTCTGGAAAGAGGGGAGAAGTGGTTAAGATATTGATATAGAAAAAAATCATGATGTAAATGAAATTCATGTCATGAATTGGCCAACAAATTATCTATTCACAATTTACATTGGTTCTTAATTTGGGAGGGGGTATCCGATACTTAAATAACATAAAAAACGTTCACAATGTGAATATAATAATATCATTCTTGAAAAATGGTAAATAAACCTTCTTTTATTCTCCTCATTAAATTTCATCTCTTCCTATGAATATCTCCTTGGGGATCAACATAAGAGTTGATGTAGCTCCTCATCCAGGCCCCAATAGTACTATGTTTTATCTTTTTGGAAGTCCATTGGAAATAGATTTTATCTTATTCTTTAATTTCATGCATTATATATCTATCATCAAAGATATTTTTTGTGTGATATAATCATCCATACATTCCCGAAATATGTATTTTTCTATATATCCTATAATTGAAGGTCAAATCAGAAGCTGATATTGGATGAGTACTCATATAACACAATATGTTATGTTTTGTTGTTATTATCCCATAGGTAATATTTATTTATATTATGCATTGTGAGGGGGTATGGGGTTCATTCCCATAATTTCCAAAGAAAATTATAAAACCGTCATTTAATATGATAGTCTTGATTGAAATGAGTTTATATATCCTTATTGTGGACGAAATAGGCCACCATAGATTATGAAGCACTGAAAGGTGAGCCTACAACATTTACCCATCGTATAATAAATGAATATGTGACCAAATAATCTATTATTTGGTTTTAGGGTGAATCCAATTTGTAAAAACTATATCGAATAAAATTTTAGTTGAGTGGTATGACCACATCACATTATCATACATGAAAAATGGTTTCTAAAGTATAAATATGGATTATTAATTAAATATTAGTATTTTATGACTATATATGATTGTGACACTTGGTTATAGAGTACCATATTGTTTTGAAACACAAGAATGGTGTCCCATGCCCTTGTGAAAATTTGGAACAATATCTCATTTACTTGTGATATATGTACATGGAATACTATGTACTTGTGATACTCAGGTATGCATACCATATACTTATGATACGTAAGAATCACACTCAATATACTTGAAATACACAATAATAGAATCCCACATACTGTAACACTTTGGAATGAAGGACCAAATGACTTATGATAATCAGGCTTGGCAACCTCTAATACCTTATGAGACTCAAATGGATATAAATGAATCATGTGTTACACCCTAGGTCCTAGAGATCACTTCATATGTATATAAATGGATATAAATGTCACTATATATATGTAAAAACTAGGTATAAATCCATACTTATGTAATTATATGTTTATGTTTATGGAGACATATGATAAAAGGTTTCCCAACCTGGGTTGAAGAAGGGAATATTATCCATATGTCATTTTGGATCCAGATCTGACCCTTTAGAGTTTATATTACTGCATTACTATAATAATATACACACAGTACTCATATTATATGTGTTATAAGGATAGTTATTGACACTACAGGTTATGGAAAACTGACTATATCTCACTCCCCGTTCGAGATTCCATTTGTTAAATGAACCAACATCATGAATATACAAAGGGATAAGGGTAACTACCTTGTTGTCGATTATTAATTGGATTTAAGAATCCGAGTTGTGGAGGACCTGAACGAGCTATGGATTGTGATGAAATCTAGAGATAGAAGTTTTGAACATTTTTGGTTATTTTGAAATTAATCTATGTATATGATCTTACATCTAGGTTTTTCTATCCTTTTATTAAAGATACATTATTTCACATCATTCATAATAAGGAACTCAATGTGGATATTAATAAATGCCTACATTATATTGATGGTTTTCATGTTTTTTTATATAATATTATTCTTCTATGATTTCTCATTCTTTCACAACACTATGTTAATATGATCGTGAGGGTATAGTCTCCCAACAAAACAACCTTGAACTATTTATTTTTTTTCAGCATCATATGGAATTTGGGGGCACACACTTGAGGCCATGTTACTAACCATGTTCGATTTGTTATGAGTAAACTTGGTCCGAGATATTGAAAATTTGTAGCATAGATTTATTTTACATAAAATAATATTTTGGGTTTTGGAGAGGAGACTTAGAAATCCCAAAATTTTGTAATGACACTATTCATGGGGGTATCTAATCCATGTATAAAGAATAATAAAATTACCAATAATGAGACATGTTGATTTGGATTCAACTTATCACATTTTTTTACTTTTGGGTGATGCGCATGATTTTTGATGTCTGTTATTCTGATTGTGGGTCCCATATTACCCTTGGATGGTATGGAATAGAAATTTGGAGTCATACAACATCGAATAAAAATAGAGATTAACATGTCATTCATTATTCAATTCCACACAGTTGCATCACATTGCTTGTATTTCCTTTAAAAAATATGAGTGACTTGACAAATATATATATGGAATTAGGATGACATTCTTGTATGGGAATGAGAATAATAATTTTTATCACAATTTACTTCAATTAAACTAATAGTATTTTCCAATGTATCATGATCCTAACACCTAAAATAGTAGATAATGGAATGTCGTGTCATGGACTATTAGTCACACGCACTAAACCATGGTTATGGTTTTGATTAAATGGATTATATAATTTAATTTAATGTGTGTGGGACTTTATAAATTGTAAATGGTGATCTATATGATTATGTAATTTCAAAAAAACTGCTATTTAATTAATTATGTCATAAATTAATTTAAATTATAAAATTAAATAGTCATCATTGAATGGGGATATTAATTGAAATTTAAAGGTTATTTTCCACTATAACCTGAAATTGACATTCTTTATATTGGGATCCGTAACTTATAACAGATTAATTGTACTATATCTAACAATATTAACTACCATATCAAATATTTAATACATAAACATTAAAAATGTGACATAATTTATTCAATAAAAAACATTAAATGTCAAAAGAAAAAAATATTATCACTTAAATACCCAATGACCAATTATTTTTAGAGTTTAAAGATAAAGGAAAAAATAAAAAAGAATTGGTTTATAACAAATTGTCTCAGAAATATAAACATTATCTCTCACAATACTAATATTTTCTTCTTTTTTAGTTAGTGATCGTCATTATCCATGTGCAGTCATTCTATAAAAATTAATTTAACATCATTTCTCAATACTAGGAAAGAAAAACAAGAAAAGAATGAGATGAGATGATCAGTAAGGGTAATCATTAGAGATATCAATCCATGATTATATGAAACCATATGATGAGTATAAAGTTATGTGATCATGAACATAACATTAAAAAATTATGTCGTGTTTACTGAAAATAAAAAAAAACCTATGTCATGAAATAAAACATGAATTTTTTTCGAACCTAAGTAATAAAATAATTGAAGAAAATGGGTAATGATTGCATAATATAAGACATGAAATTGTGGGAAAAAAAATAAGCATAGAAAATAATTTCCATAATAAGAATGGATTATTTCCATGAATTTTATATTGGAATGGGTTGACTCTCTAAAAAATCAAAATAGTCAAGGTTCACTCCCACAACAATAAACTAAGGCAATGTCCCTTAAAACTATGTTCACTCCCCATTCCAATCATATTCATTACCCAATGCATTGGAGGATGATCTAGGTCCCACCAATCATAAATTTAAAACCATAAATATGTGTGACACGATAACATAAATCATTAATTATTGTTGAACCCATGAAAACAATTGTGTTAATAAACATTTACTCTTTCCATAACCCATGGGGAAGTAACAGGATTCATAAATATCATTCTGTTAAAGATATAAACCATAATAATGGGTTACGTTCATAACATACCTAGTAAAACACAATAAATTATAAAAAACTATAATCATAAATTTAAAATGGTTTTGAATGATTTTTTTAAATAATTTATTAAGAAAATATCATATCCCATTTTCTAAAATGATTTTGAAAACAAAAACAATTTTGGGACCATTTTTATTTGAATATAAAATTGAAAAATTGTAATAGATCATTTGAAAACAATTTAAAAAACATTTAAAAATAATAAATTTTCAAAATTCTTTTCCTTTAAAATGTTTTTAAAATCATTCATAAAAATCAATTTTTACCCCATTTTCAGTAAACACATGTTTCTGAAATAAGATAGAAATCATGACAGATCTAATTTAAATCATTTTTAGAGCTGAATAATTATAGAATAAATTATTGAAAATATCATTTTATGATTTTAATAAGGGTTTCAACTAATTAATGAGACATAATATGTAGAAAATATAATCATAAAATATAAGTTAAAAATACATTCCTTCAGTATTTTTTATAGAAAATTCATTATATAAATTGTTTTTAAATTGAAAGAAATATTACTTTAAAACTATTTTTAAAAAATATAAAACATTAGTAAAAATGATTTCAAACATTAGTATAAAACATTTATGGGAATAGTTTATGAAAACATGAACATTGAAGATAAATCTTCCCCAATTGATACCTTAATCATAAACAATATAAAATAATGAAAATATTGTGAAATAATATCCTAAAAATATTATATCATCAAACTAAGAAATAATTAGATGAATTTAATATTTTTATTTATGTTAAATCCCCATAAAAAAGTGGAGATACAAAATAAGATAATAAAATTAATTTCACACATAATAATAGAATTTTAAAATCAATGAAATTATAGTTTAGCCTAGTGAATGGAAATTGAGTTTAGAATTATTTTACCTCAAATCTCAAAATTATTTGTTCATGTTGTAAATATATAGAATAAAAAAATAGGATTTCTTATAAATTAATTCCAAAAAAATATACTTATCATATCTTTTATGATTTATTTATATCATCTTGTCTCCCGTTTATTAATAGTTTTTTTAATAAAATCACGGTTCTAGTTGATTACTACTTATTTTTCTAAGAATGATTCATTTTTGTAGTCCTACTACATGTACATTCATCATGGTCACCAATTTTCCATATTTTTCATAATTTTTTAGATATAATATATATTATTTATATACATTTTTTTTAATTATTCATAAAAATTATATATAGAAAAAATAATTACATTGATAATGAAGGTAGTATGTCGTATGTACGATTGAACAATATTTCCTTTTTTCATATAATGGAATTAATAAAAGGTAAACAATAATACACATTTATATATTCATTTATATATATATATATATTTTATGTCCATAAAAATTATCCTTATAAACATATGTGTGAAAAATAAGTGAAAACGAATCACATCACATTATTGAGATGGTAGTCCATACATACATGTGATCGATGTTATCATTTCACAAAATATTGGACAATGATGATGTATATAAAATATTATCCTTACAAAGGTATAATTATATTATAAATATAATTTATAATCATAAATACCACTATAATATCTGTCCATTTGAGATAGTGAAGAGAAATTAATTTCCTTTCCACGTGGAGACGGTAAGTTGTACATACAGATTAGTGATATTTTTAATTTTTTATTGTAAAAAGTGTTTATATTGGTGTTTTACAAATCACTATAAAATATAATAATATTTAGTATACTATATTTATTATATTATTATATACAAAATATTTTAATATGAGTTAATGATGAATAAAAAATGAAAATGACCATTTATATAAATTATCTATTCTTTGAAACACCTCCTATGGATCTCCTCAAAATGGGTCTATGGTTGGTCTATTTCTAAAAAAAATACCTAAACAATGTGTATACGGAAGTTTATAAGAGAAATTTTTCTATTATAGTCTAGATAGATAGATTGATATAATGAAATGAAGGGAGAGAGGAGGTTCCATTTTATAATTGTGGTGAGGGAATATTTGAATTTTTCCTAAAAACTTAATTATAGTGCAAAGGTTGAGGAAAGCCCCTTTTTAAAAAAAATAAAAATACAACAGAAACCCCTTTAGATTTGGGTAAGGTAAAACCGATTAAAACCCAGCATGCCCAAGGAGATCAAACCCAATGCAAAACCCAGAAACGAACCAATTACAGAAGCCCAAAGGCCTAGATTCAATGACTCGTGGGTCCACTGGGAAATAACCATGAAAATTTATAATATTTTATACCTTTTCATAATCAATTTAAATTTTTTCTATTTTGTTTTTTTTAAATTATTTAATAAATATTATTTTTCTAAAATATCATTACAGTAAATTTGGAAAATATTCATTAAATTGAATTTTTATAAATTAAAGAATGCATGATAACATTAAACAATATCATTTAATACACCCATAGTATTTCATATCAACCTAGAATATTTTTAAAGAACTATAATTAATTGAATCAATATTTTTACTACATTTATAAATAATGTTTATAGTCTTGTATATCTTATTTTTATCCCCATATTAAAAATATTATACTTCTTAAAATTAGAGTGTTAGATGTTTTACATTTTATTAAATTAGATTATATGATGGTTATAATAATATTAAAGTGTTCTAAATAGTCATAAACACATTTCTATCACAAAAAAAATATTTATTTTGTAAAAATTCTCACTTAGATTCATTTATAGCCAATTTTTTCCCATATGGACAAACCTGAAATTTTTAGAACAAAAAAAGTGAATTTTTGTGGCTTTCTATGATTTAAACAACATTTATGTCATTTTCATGAACATGTGTCCATTAAAATACTAAATTTATATCATTTCGAGTTAAGGGTTGCAATAAAGTTTTCTAATAAAATTTGTTCACGTGTAAGGGTTATTTAATAGTCCTTATCATTTTTCCATTAACCTAAATTTTTATATTTACTCTTTACTATGATTAAAATTTTCATAAAATTACTATCTAAAATCACCAAATATAAAATTGAAATCTTCAATAAATTTTACCCACTAATTAAATAAATGGAATCCATTTTTCGACACAACAATGTTGAAGAATTTAATAAACTGTAAAGAAATAAAAATATGATTTTTTTTGGAAAAAATGCCTATTCTAAAAATAAAATGTATTTATTATAATATCAAGTATAGATTCCACTCAAGACAATTAATTGAATTATCTTAAAATATATAAATATTCCTTATTTTTTACACTAATAAAGAACATATTTTTTCCCATAAATATTTTAAAATAAAATACAGTTATTAGTAAAAAGTGGTATTTTCACTATTCATTGAAAAGTCAAACTCTTTAGAAAACTATGAAAATTTTTCCAATAAAAAATTTTGATATGATTATTTTAAAAATGAGTTCAAATTTATGGAATAAATTTTAAATAATCTTCTAAAATTATTTATATTATTTATACAAAAAAAGTAATAAAATTCATTTTTGAAGAAAATATGTTTATGATGAATAAATTGATATTATTAGAGATATATTAATTTTTATAGAATTAATTAATACATTATAAATGAGTATTAATAATATATATATTTCATATTCCAATTAATATTAGTAATTCATACTACTTTAACGTCTAGGTTATGACTCTAATATTTAGATAAAAAAATTGTTGTTTATTTAAGCTCAGTGTTTTTTATCTGGTATACTGTGAAACATTTTCATTCAATTCAAAATCATGGGATATTACTAATTGAAACTGAAATTATCTTATTAAAAGAAGCCGGTAGTGTATCTTCCATTTCTTATAATCCATCTATCAACCAAACTATTATTTTTCAGCAGCTATAGAGGTGATTGTTTTATATATGGAGGATTTATAAAAGTTCTATTATTATAAATGTGTATTAATACATTATAAAATACTATAAGAGACGTATTAATGTTGGGTTTTAGATATTTCCAAACATAACTATTTCAATACATGCACCTAGAGTGTTGTTATGACCATGCTCGGGTGGTGGTTTTCCATTTTCCCCCAGTCTTACCTATGACACCACCAATTATACCCAACAAGGGTGATGATTTCTACATTAGAGATGTTTTCCAACATATGATGTATAATCTATTGGGATCACTGTCAATCACCCTTAAAAAAGAGGTCTTGGTGTGGTAATTTTAGCAATATAATCCACCAATATTTTTAGGGTATGCAATCCTTTGTGCTATAGAATCATGGATGATAGACATGATGAATATCATCAATTACCATGAGACTCCTATTGAGTATAGAGTTACGATCTCTATCTACATGCTTTGAGATTTTTCCAATATATGATGGGAGGTTATTACCTTGGTATATTTTCATTGAGGTATGACCTTGTTATGATTATAGATAGTATTCTAGGTCTTTTTCAATCCTAAGACACTGAGAGTTGACTGTGATAGAGAGTTTTGGAATCTTGAAAGATTACTTTGTCTATGATGGAATATTGTTCACAGTTTTAGGATCTCCAATTCTTCACACCGACTCTTACTGGTGATGAGTTATCAACATTGAGACATTTAAATGATGTACTTGTGTACACCATCTGATCATAGGTTAATTTATATCGGTTGACCAATATTTTGTAAATAGTAAAATAATGAATCATCACTAAGAAAATTCTATGGGAAGCTGACAGTGTGGGATTAGATGGTTCAGAACCTAGAATGGAATGTGGTTCGACCGGCAGCAAAAAACAGCGCTTTGAGACTACACATGGGAGTATTAGAATCTAGATGGCTCTTATTGATAGTTATGAGGTTTTTTGTTTAAATATAGCGAATAAAAGGTTCCATTGACATAGATATCCTGTGGTTTGTTAAGGATATTTTTTTTTTGAACCTTCATAATTGTTATAAAACTGTCCCATTTTTTCCTAGTGGAAGGGAATCCATATCATATCTACCTTCAAATACAGGATAAGTTGAACCTCACTAAAAATGTAGATATACTATTATCAACCATTTAGATAGAGGAGGATGTTGAGTCCAAGGTATCTGTGATTCAGATGAATAGTGCCAATAGAAAATACCTGCTTAGGGTAGACAGGTTGTATCTCAGGGCTACGGATATGACCATATCTCTGAAGTGAAGCCTCATACGATGGAGAATAACACTGGGTTATCTAATATTCAGGGTTCTTTTCTTGTAGCCTAAACTATCATATAGAAATAATTCAATATAGGTAGCTCACAATTCGTTATATCCATATAAATCATGAAAATTATTGGGATATAAATTCAGAATTTCCATGGAATGATAAGACTCAAAAATCCATTGGGAATTCAATCAGAAAGTGTAGAATAATGTAAGGAATTCCCACTTGAGGTACAATGTTATCATTTCTTATAGAACCACTTTGTGTTAAAGATGGTGGGATTAAATTTCATTATTGGGATGGAATATTTCGTCCCCTATCATTATTTTGTGTAATTATATAATTGAAGGGTATCTAACATTTATTTAGTGAAAGATATTTAACTTCACAATGGTGAATATGATTTCCAGTCAAGTGGAGTTGGAAAAAATCATAGTACGCTTAGTATAGTGACATCCAAAAGTAATATCAATTATATGGGGTATTAGGGAATATAATAGAATTATATCCCTCTTTTGTAGATCATTTTAATGATTCCTTTCAAGAATAATATTTCAGAATACCACCTAGGAGAGGGTTGGATTTTACAATCAATTTAGGTCTAGGAGCAGCACTAATTTTCAATCCTCCAAATAAGATGGAAACAACTTTATTGAAATATTTCAAGTGAATGCAAGATTAATTGGAAGATAAGGGCTTTATATTACCCAACACCTCACTGTGTTGTTCACATATCCCATTATCTACAAATTAGGATGGTAACCATAGCCATTTCATTGACTTCAATCATTCTAACCATCATATGATTTTGAAATGGTATCCATTTACACATATAATTGACCACTTTGACTAGAACAGATGAGCGAGAGATTTATAAAATATTTATTTGAGGTTATTTAATCATACTGTTCATGTTACACTATTATACATAACTCACAAAATGTTTAATAGATGACATGGTCTCTATAGTTTCTAGTTATACTTTTTAGTTTCAAAAATGTGACAAATGTTTTTGGATGTGTTTAATTAGGTTTTCCACGTATACCTTTATTTATTTGTGGTTGTATTTGTCGATGATAAAATGTTTTATTATCATAATCTACATGCCCTTCTCTTGCATTCTGAGATCATTTAGATTAAACCATGAGAAAAATATATGTATGATAATATTACAAAATTCCAATATTGTATTCACATACTTCACTTATTGATTTAAATCATGTCAATTAAAGGAATTCCTAGTGTTCTAGAAATTGTAGGTTCAATAGTTTCTTGGGAGAACCCAAATAATTTTTTTTACATAATGATATTTCAGGGGTTGGAGGGCTATTACATGTTTTTTATTCAGATGTTTTCACACATAACAACACCAACTATGTTTCTTACTAAGAAGGGTATAAAAATCATATGGGTAGAAACCTAATAGATAGTACTTCTAGAGAGAAAATGAAGAATTAATTAGGTTTCAATAAAACTTTTACATAGATAGATAGAGGGTATTGTTGGAACCATGGTCTTCTATGCATTATTTGGAGTATGGTTTGTGTTTTTTGTCAATCATCAATAGATGTTCAGATCATGTACCAGCAAAGAGATCATACCGTTCAAGCAGAAAACATTATTTAAGGTGGCGCTGTTTCCCAGTGTTTGCCAAATTTTTGGGGTCCAAAATCTGGAAGTTGCTGAGCATCGTGAAAAGTGGGTTTCCATGAAGATAATAATTAAATATGGCAAAGGCATGAATTTCGCGAAGAGAGGATGCATGGTTTGGAAATCGCGAAGACCAGAAGAATAGAGGCGGTGAGTCTTCACGATTACATCAAAGCTTCGCGAATGGAAAAGTTGAAGCGCATCGCGATGGTGAAGGGCTTTGCGAGGGAGAATGGCGGCTAAGGCATGAAGGAATTATGATGGTGATACACTGCGATTACGACGAGCTCCGCAATCTAAAAATTGCTGAGGTGCTTCATGATTTGGACAAAATTCCGACGGAAACTTTGGAGCATTGCGATTTGAGATGACGTGGCATTAACTTCGCATGGAATGGTTAAGGGTCGGTGGATTCTCCTATAAATAGATGTCTACCCCCTCATGAGAAGTAGAGAGAGAATTTTAGAGAAAGTCATTTGCTCTCGGTTCGCAAAGGTCTCTCGAGAAGGCGGTGTGCTTTACGACAGAGGAGCTTCGCAGCGGCTATTCTAGCTCTGTGAAGGTCGTGCATCCCGCATTGGCTTAGTGAGCATTGCGAAGAGGTAGGAGCTCCACGACAACCATGCATTGCAAAGGCTGGAGCATCGCGAGAGTGCTTCGCGATTGAGCCTCACGAAAAGGCAGGGACTCCACGAAGGCTTGTTTGAGCTTTGCAAAATTGGGAGCCTTGAGAAGTCGGGTACTTTTTGAAGGCCATTTCCAAAGGTTTTTTGCCCAGTGGACAAGGGAAAAGGGGGTATTCATCAGTGGATGAAATTTGTGTAGGACCACGGGACACCCTGAGAGGGGAGGGGTGAATCAGGGTGTCATCTTTTTCTTCTTAAAGTTGTGGATCAAGTTCCCATGTTTGTAGGAACTACGTAAACCTATATGAAGGATATGATCAGCAATGATACGTTCACATGCATAGAGATGACATAGATATTTTTAGTTGGTTCACCACTAAGGGCTACGTCCAAGGAGCATACGTCGACAGGTTGTCGGTCGTACCTGAATCCACTATGCTTTACTAGATGTTGATTACAATTGTTTAGGCATAGTCACTTTGTCCTAGGCTCTCTACCTTTACAAAGGTTCAGGGATACCTCACTGCTTCCCTAGGGTCACTCCCGTTGACTCCCCCTGGCTCACTGCCGTTGGTGAAGTCTCACTCAGTTTATAGACATGAAGGTCTCTTCAATATATTTTCATTGAAGTCTCTATCTCCTTTTCAGCATGAGACTTTGCTTGCATCAGAGTCCTGAGTTGATGCTCTTTTGTATTCAACCTTTTACTTTAGTGCAATGACTGAATGCACTAGATCCCCTTTTCTTCGTTTGCTTGAATTACAATCACTTGTGTGATTGCTGAACCAATGATTCTCTGTTGAAGTCCAAATTTCATCCACATATGAATACCCCTTTTCCCCTGTCCATTGGGAGAACAACCTTTTGAAAGGGCCTTCACAAAGTACCCAACTTCACAAGGCTCCCAATTTTTCACAGCTCAAACAAGCCTTCACGGAGTCCCTGCCTTTTGGCGAAGCTCAATCACGAAGCACTCTCACGATGCTCCAGCCTTCGCAATGCTTGGCTATCGCGGAGCTCCTACCTCTTCGTAAAGCTCACTAAGCCAACGCGGGGCACACGACTTTCACGGAGCTAGAATAGCCACCTCGAAACTCCTCTTTCACGAAGCACACTGCCCTTGCGAGAGACCTTTGCGAAATGAGAGCAAAGGATTTTCTCTGAAATTCTCTCTACTTCTCTTGAGGGGTCGAAATCTATTTATAAGCGATTCCACTGACCCTCGACCCTTCCGCGCGAACTTAGCACCATGTCAGCTCAAATTGCGAAGCTCTAAAGTTCCCTCCAGAATTCTGTCAAAATTGTGAAGCACTACGGCAATTTTCCATTCGCGGGGCTCGTCGTAATCGCGGAGCATCTCGTCAATTACTTTTCACCTTCTCCATGAAGATCCCTCGGAAAGCCCTTCATCATCGCGGAGCTCCCCAGCCTCTGCCGTTCGCGAAGCTTGAGGTAATCGCGAAGAATCACCACCTCAATTCTTCTGGTCTTCGTGAAATCCAATCCATGCATCCCATCATTGCGAAATTCATGACCTTTCCATATTTAATTATTATCTTCTTGGAAATCCATATTTCGCGATGCTCACTAACCTCCAAATTTTGGACCCCAAAAATTTGGCAAATACTAGGAAACGACTCCACCTTCAATACTATTGTCTTATTGAACGGTATGATCACATTGCTGGTACATGATCCGAACTTCCATTGATGATTGACAACAAACATAAACCATACTCACATCATGCATAGAAGACCATGGTTCCAACAATCTCCCCCTTTGGGTTTGTTGGAAATCAGAAAATAAATTCAATAGATCTCCATCTAAAACGAAGGAATTAACTCAGCCAACACTCTAAGTCTACATGAGCAATGCTCGGTGTAGAATAGAAGAGAGGAGGATTGAATTGGGTTCCACTGTTTTCCTTCTCATTATTCTCATCACAGAAGTTTCCTAAATTTATTCCATTCTCCTTTCTCCCCCATTGAAAATAAATCCAAAGACTATTAAATTTTTCATGTTCAGCACGAACCATACTCCCCCTGGATAGTATCTCTCCCACAAACCTGCATCATAGCCATAAACAGATTAAAACAGTTATAACAAATGGGGAGTGGGGAATTTCGTAACCTCTTTATGAACTGGGAGGTGGCCGAACACCGAGGTTCAGCCGATGCTTCTCAAACACATCCGCTAACAGTTGCATTGTCAGGATATCAGCCACTTGCTCATCTGTTCCCACATGATCCATTCTAATCACGCTTTGCTCAAATTTCTCTTTGATAAAGTGATACCTGATTTCAATGTGTTTTGTACAAGAATGATGAACAGTATTCTACATAAGATCAATTGTGCTCTTATTGTCATAGTAAATCACCATTGGTTGCTTCAACTCATCGCCAATATCAGTTAATTGATGCTTCATCCAAAGCAGTTGAGTGCATGCCTTTCTGGCGGAGATATACTCAGCTTCAGCAGTACTAAGAGAAGTACTTTCTTGTTTCTTTCTCAACCAGCCAACACATTTCTGCCCAATATATAATGCTCCATCACTGGTGGACTTTCTGTCTACTACATCACTAGCCCAATCATTATCAGAAAATGCTGATAATTCACTGTCCCTACCTGTAAGAAAATGTAATCCAATGTTGTGTGTACCTTGAATGTACCGCATTATTCTTTTGACCTCCGCCATATGTTCCTCCATTGGACTACTCTGAATACAGGGTGCAAGACATGTGGAAATGAAAATATCTGGCCGTGTCGCTGTCTGGTACAGTAGGCTCCCAATGATTCTTCTGTACATGGTGGGATCTACAGATGTCCCTTACTCATGCTTTCCAAGTTTGGTTCCAACTTAAATCATAGTTGACATTGGTTTGATGTCTTGCATATTAAACCTCTTCAGAAGCTCTCTGGCATAATTTTCCTGAGAGATAAAAGTGAAGTCTTTCCTTTGAGTCCCTTGCAGTCCCAAGAAATATGTGAGCTCCCAAATCATTGACATTTCAAATTCTGATTTCATATGACTGGAAAATTCATCCACTAACTTCTGCCTATTGCCACCAAATATAAAGTCATCGACGTAAACTAGAACCATGAACTGATATTTCGAAGAATTCTTCACATTGAGATTTTGATCTACTCCTCCTCTTTTGAATTCCATCTTCTTGAGGTAAGAATCCAGTCTGGATTACCACGCCTGTGGTGCCTTTTTCAGGCTATAAAGTGGTTTCTTTAGCTTGCAGACCTTTGATTCATCAGCACCAAGAAGAAAACCCACCGGTTGTTCAATGTAGACTTTTTCTTCAAGTACACAATTTAAGAATGTTGTCTTGACATCCATTTGATATACTTTATATCCTATTTGGAGAGCCATGGAAAGAAACAACCTGATTAACTCAAGTCTAGCCACTGGAGCAAAGGTATCTTCAACATCAACACCTTCTATCTGAGAATACCCTTTACATACAAGTTGAGCCTTGTTTCTGATAACATTTCCATGCTCATGAAACTTTTTCTTGAATATACATTGAAGAATCCACTAAGGATGGAAACCTCTTTATCTTGGCTATCAAGAGTTGACAGCATTCACTACTTATCTGGTTCTCCCCCTTAGAGCATGCTTCACCTTCAATTCCCTGCATTATTAGCACAAATACAATACAAAAATGAATAAGGGAATAAGGTGTTTCCTCCTTTCTTCATCAATATGAGATGCATGGTTGAGGTGTTTTTCTCAACCAAGTTCCTCTGTTCAATCCAGTCTTCATGCCTGAATATTTCAACATATGTTCTGATATGTGTTGATGTGTCATAGCTCTTTTTACATTCTATTTTTCATTGTGTGGAGAATTATTCTTCTTAACATCCATCATGAATGATAGATTATTACTCCTCTTAAGGACTTCTTCTTGTTCTGGTATTAATGTTAGACAACGTTGTGCAACGTGACCAGATTTCTTGAATCTCTCTCACAGAACTTCTTTGACACGAGTGTTTTTCTTGGTGTGCAATCTCTCCTTCACTCTATCTTCATCATGTGAATGTATTCCTTTTCCTTTTTCACCTTCCATGGCCTTTTCATCTTCATGTTTCCTCATTCTTTTCAAATCATCCGGCCAGATGACCAATATGTCATTTGGAACTGTTGCAGCTGGTTTGGGTCTTCCACATCGGTTCATCTGAGTTTCATCCCACTTATTGTTTCTTTTGGATGAATGACACTTCAATTTCAGGGATCTAAAATCCTGGGTCTTCTCAGCTTCCCTGCATGACATCTTCCTAGGAAATTGTGTGTTCACAAAATTCTTCTGATATCTTCCTAAGGTACCAGCCTCATTCTTTTCCGGCATCAGAGGTATTCTTTTCTTATCAACAGTTAAATCATATTGATGTGGGCATGTACTTGCCATGTGACCTTTGCCATTGCATACATCACAGATGTTATCAAGAATTCCAAATCTGTTTGCGGTGAACAAGTGCTTCTAGATCTACGGATTTTTCTTCTTCTTCTCTGGATTCCTTCCCTTTGATATAAGCTTTCCTTGTTCTTTTCCATGTAAGGTATTGTAAAAACAATCCAGTGCACAGTGCCCAAATTTGATGCAGTACCAACATTGGCCCAAAAATCTTTTCTTCTTTATTTCTTCTGTATGAGGATGTCAGTCCATCTTCTTAATCTTTTGTGCTCTATTTGAGGAACCAACTTCCTCCTTTTTCTTCTCATCCACCCTATCCATGGTGGTAGGTTTATTCCTATCACCTTTCCTCATCCATACTTGTTTAGAACTTTTCTTCCAACCTGCACGGATTGGAGGAACATATTTAGAAACATGAGTACAAGATGGTTTGGATGGTACCTTCACTTTCTCAGTTGCTCGTGATAGATTAATGAGTGAAGTCATGATTTTATTATCACATGTTGGAGGTCTTTTGACAATATAATCCTCTAGTGAGCATTGAGTACCAGCATCGACTGATTCATGAGGTGGACACTCAAGAGTTGTCATAATCTTCTTGTAACATGTTGGAGGTACTTTATCTTTAATAGCCTCCAATGAACATTGAGTACCAGCATCTCCTATTACATTATTTTGTGGAGTCTCAATGTGTTTCTTCTCAAGATTTGTCAATTAGACTTCCAATTCTTGACTTTCATTATTGAGGATGATCTTCTGATCTTCAATCATGATCATCTTCTCTTCACAAGTCTTCTTCAATCTTCCAACCTCATCCTCATGCATCTTAACTTTTTTTGTAACAAAGAGTCATGTTCCCTGAATTTCATGGAAGTTTATTCCAAACAATAACTCTTGACCTCATTGCTCTTCTTCAGCTCAGCTTCATGTGCATGGATTCTTTCATTAAGAGTCTTATTGACTTCCTCTTTTTCTTCAAAGACTTTCTCCTGTTTGGTGAGCTTCATACTTTTCAGAACTTTTCTTTCCAACCCCTTCTCCATATTGTCAGCTTCCCTTTCTAACCGAGTGATCTCAACCACCATTGATTGGAATAGGCTACAAATAATCCCAACCCTTTCTTCAGGAATATCATGCATATATGTTTTGTGTTTTTCCTGAAAGATTGAATTAGGGGTTTCATCCTTTCCTCTAGAAGAATCCTGATCCACCTGCTTGATACATTCCAAGCCTGATGTTTCTTTATTATTGGAATGACATGGAGAACAAGACACTGAATCTTATTTGGATATGAGGGACTTCTTCAGCTGCTTCTTCTCTTTCTTTTTCCTGTTTGTCATGTTTTTTCAAGATGTAGACTTCTGCTCAGAAATGACTGCATCATTATCAAGACTTCTCTTCATTGAGAACTTTAGGAAAGAAGCTCAAATCCTTTTCTCTATAGAATTAATAGAGAATATCCAACATACATTAACCTTTCCCTCTGATACCACTTGTAGGACCCTAGGACACCCTGAGGGGGGAGGGGTGAATCAGGGTGTCAACTTTTTCTTCATGAAGTTGTGAATATTGTCCCCACATTGGTAGGAACTACTTAAACCTGTATGAAGGATATGATCAGCAATGATACATTCACATGTAGAGAGATGACACATCTATTTTTACTTGGTTCACCACTAAGGGCTACGTCCAAGTAGCATACGCCGATAGGTTGTCTGTCGTACCTGAATCAACTATGCTTCACTAGTTGTAGATTACAATTATTCGGGCCCAGTCACTCTGTTTTTGGCTCACTGCCTTTACAAAGGTTCAGGGATAGCACTTTGCTTCCCTCGGGTCACTCCCATTGACTCCCCCTGGCTCACTGCCGTTGGTGAACTCTCACTCAGTTTATAGACATGAAGGTCTCTTCAATAGATTTGCATTGAATTCTTTTTCTCCTGTTATGCATGAGACTTTTCTTGCATCAGATTCCTGATTTGATGCTCTTTTGTATTCAACCTTTTTCTTTAGTGCAATGAATGAATGCACTAGATCCCCATGTCTTCGTTTGCCTGAATTACAATCACTTGTTTGATTTCTCAACAAATTATTCTCTCTTGAAGTCCAAATTTCATCCACTGATGAATACCCCTTTTTCCCCTATCCAATGGGCGAACAACCTTTGGAAAGGGCCTTCACAAAGTACCCTACTTCGCAAGGCTCCCAATTTTGCAAATCTCAAACAAGCCTTCGCGGAGTCCTTGGTTTTTCACTACGCTCAATCGCGAAGCACTCTCGCGATGCTCCAGCCTTCACAATGCTTGGCTATCGAGGAGCTCCTGCCTCTTCGTGAAGCTCACTGAGCCAACGTGGGGCACACGACTTTTGCGGAGCTAGAATAGCCGCCGTGAAACACCTCTTTCGCGAAGCACACTACCTTTGTGAGATACCTTTGCGAAACGAGAGCAAAGGATTTTCTCTGAAATTCTCTCTACTTCTCTTGAGGGGGTCGGCCTCTATTTATAGGCGACTCCACCGACCCTTGACCCTTCCACGCGAAGTCAGTGCCACGTCAGCTCAAATCACGAAGCTCTGACGTTCCCACCAGAATTCTCTCAAAATCGCGAAGCACTAAGGAAATTTTACATTCGTGGAACTCGTCGTAATCGCGGAGCATCCCGTCAATTACTTTGCACCTTCACCACAAAACTCCCATGCAAATCCCTTCATCACCGCGGTGCTACCCAACCTCTGTCGTTCTCAAAGCATGACGTAATCGCGAAGAATCACCCCCTACATTTTACTGGTCTTCGCGAAATCCAATCCATGCATCCCATCTTCGTGAAATTCACTCCTTTTACATATTTAATTATTATCTTCATGGAAATCCTATTTTTGCGATGCTCACCAACCTCCAAATTTTGGAGCCCAATAATTTGGAAAACACTGGGAAACAGTGCCACCTTCAATACTGTTTTCTTCTTGAATGGTATGATCTCATTGGTAGTACACAATCCTAACATCCATTGATGATTGATAACAAACACAAAACATACTCCAAATCATGCATAAAAGACCATGGTTCCATCAATTATGACTTTAACAGAGCATCAACTCAGGAATCTGATGCAACCAACGTATCATGCTGAACAGGAGACAAGGACCTTCATGTCTATCTATGGAAGAGACCTTCATGTCTATAAACTGAGTGAGACTTCCCAACTGGCAGTGAGCCTGGGGGAGTCAACGAGAGTGACCCGTGGGAAGCAGTGATCTATCCCTGAACCTTTTTAAAGGTAGTGAGCCTAGGACAGAGTGACTGTGCCTGAACAATTGTAATCCCCAACTATTTAAGATTAGTGGAATTATGTATGACTAAATGCATGTCAGCATATGCTCCTTGGACGTAGCCCTTAGTGGTGAACCAAGTAAAAATAGTTGTGTCATCTCTCTGCATGTGAATGCTTCATTACTGATCATATCCATCATACCGATTTAATGAGTTCCTACCAATGTGGGAACAATATCCACAACTTTATGAAGAAAATGTTGACACCCTGATTCACCCCTCCCCTCTTAGGGTGTCCTGGGGTCCTACAGATATATTTGTTTTCTGATGCATTAGGCATCAGTATAGTAGGTTTTATCTTGAAATAATATAGAGGCATTGAGTATGGGTCTTATTGGTTGATACAACATAATATGGATTACCCGAAACACGATCATATGTTTGCAGTTATGGTTCATGTATATAATTTTCCTAGGTATTATTTTATTGGAGTGCATTTAGTGGGGTTAATATAAAAAAATACAAATGAATACATTTACACAATATTATTTAAATACTAGACAGAGGTGGTGGTTTGAATACATTCAATCCATTTATATTGAATATGCTTATATTTCTAGAAGGGGAAATGTTGAAAAGAATTCCTTGAGCTAGAAGAATCAGACAAAAATAGTGAAGGTGGCCATTTGTGAGTAGCATCTTATGGATCCATTCTTTTATGTTTTTTGAAAGGTAGAGGACCATCATGGGAATCCTACCCACGTATGATTATTAGTAACCTACTCACTTATAGATATATTGAAAATAAGTAGTTATGATATCCTAATGGATTATTTTCATGTGAGAGGGTTTTTGGAGAGGAACCACCCATAAGATTAATCATTAATAAGGATGATGTCTTGTGCATCCCTAGACATGTCTTCTTTTCTACTAACATTTAATAAGAATTGATTTGAGAGTATCAAACTTCTACTCGACTGATATTCCCTTGGATTTAAAATGTGTACAATGGTTTATGATTCCAATACTAGTGACCTAGTATAAAAAGGGAGATATCTTGGTTTGTTTCTATATTTTTAGGCATCAGTAGATGAAGGAGGAACAATTGAGGCTTGAAATTCATTTGAAACCATTACTATTCCTGAGTGAAAATGCAATGATTTACCCCAAATTTATTTCTCTGTATTACTAAGATCCTATCCAGGTAATTCTGTAGTATGGTTGATTACTGATATACTAAGGACAATATATCACATTTTACTAATTAATGATACCTTTTTTGTTGTTAATATTTTAATATTTTCTTTATGATAGATTATCCAACTACATGGAGTCTCACATACCACTATATCATAAAATTATTATTCTTAACATATTTTTTTATGGAAAATGACATAGATGCAACTAGTTAAACTTGTAATTTTGAGTAAAACATACCACCCACACAATGATGAGCATTCCAAATGGACAATAAAGTTGTTGGATGACATTTATAGGGAATTAATTTATTATTTTAATGGCTATTATGAGAAACGTATACCTCTAACAAAATTTTCATACAATAAAAGCTTCCAGGTGATGATGTAGATGGCTCTTTTTGAGACAGTGTATGTTAAGCCTTACTGATCCCCATTATGGTGGATAGAGGTATAGGAGGAAACCATACATGGACATGAACTTGATATGGATACCATAGAGAATTTATAGCTGGTTATGAAAAGAATATGTGTGGCATATTCTAGCAAAAAATCAAATGTTTACCAGCTTCCATGACTATTTATAACAACCTTTTTCTTTATTAAAAACATAATCGTGATTTATTACATAAACTCTTCATTTGATAAAATATGAAATATCAGGTGGTATAGTGTCTTTGGGACTTAATAACATTATATAACAACGTAAACATTGAAACACAACATCTTTATTAGAAATTTACTTTACATGACCACTCATTCTCGCCTACTTAGCATTACATGGGATTACAATAGGACATGAATAAGAAAAGGGTGAGCTATAAAGCCTAATTAGGGAATAAAAATTGAATAACATGAGGAATAAAATACTTGTTATACAATAGTAATATCAATGGAGTGAAAGTGAAATATTAATATAAATTCATGATAAATTATGATAATCATAACATGGAAATGTTTCAACAACACATAACATAGAATTTTTTTGAGCCAAGGTACATTGCACATAGAGCATGAGTATACCCTCATTGCATATGTAGCATGTTTAAACCCTCATTAAATGTGAATTATCATGATTCAACAATCCTTTCACATGATGTATCATGATACAATACTTTACCCAATGCATTAGAGCGCTATTGTGGCTCACCATTCTTAAACATTTCATTTCATGCATAAGTTTGCCACATAGATCATAAAACACGAATTCATTAAAAATTATTATTTATTAAAAAATAATTAAATGAGGAATTAATAAATGAATTTATATAATTAATAATTAAATGTGCATAAAGGTGAATACCCTTGATAGAGAAATGGTCATCGTATTCACTACAAAATGACTTTGGCTTGGAAAAACGTTGCGCATTTTCGGTAGCATAACAATGTGACATAAGAAATCATAAAAATTGTTGATAGGAGGGAAAATGGTGTCTGATAATTTTTACATGAAATGGATAATAAGGTGGTAACATTGATACATTTCCCAAATATGTTAATGGAATTTAGATTCAATATACCAAATAATTTCTTGAATGTAAATGAAGAGAGAGAGAAATCTTTTGGAATTTTGGCATAGTAATGCGTGTACATGAGAGGAATTAATTAGATAGAAATGGGTTCTCACATTATTCAAACATGAATAGGGATATATGGTGGAGGTTCAAAATCCTTCCTAAAAAATTATAATCTAAAATTACAGTGCATAACTTTATAAGGAAACATGGACATAAATAAGGAAAGTGAGAATCCCATACTTCGAAGTGTGATCCCAAAATCCTGGGAGAGTCCTGAGAGAGGCTTATTAGGATATTGGTGCACCATGTGAGGATACTAGGGAATGGAGGGTAGGTTTGGGTAAATATATGAAGGATTTGAGTGAAGAGGATGTGGCAGTATGGGTGAGTATGTATAAGAAATAAGAAGGAATTCTTTATTATTTAGGTTTGGGACACATCACATTAAAATAATCAAAACCACAAACATGCCCAAGGTTTTTTCCCATGATTTTTTTTCCAATGGGAAGTAGAAAAATATATTTTATATAACCAAGGGATAAGATTCTAATAATAATATGGATGCTTATGTGGAGTTGAGTCACACTCTCAATCAAATATTTGATTGTCTCTAAAAATTATGAAAAATTCACAATCAGATAATTTCAACATCTGGACTGAAAAAATAATATTTATTTTCTCCAAATAATTTTTTAAATATGTGAATTTTCACTTTTTAAATAAAAACTCACATTTATCAAAAATTCAGGCATTTTGACAAAAAGAAGAATCAGACCTTAAAAAAAATTACAATTGAAATCATAAAATTATACAATAATTATATTTATTAAAAAGAAATTTAATAAAAATAATATCATTTTATTAAAATATTATTTAATTAAAAAATACATAAATTCATCCAAATATATTTCTGAGTTGAATGTTAACTAAAAATACTATTTTCGCTTTAAAAACAATTTACAAAGTAACAATTATAAAATGAATGTATATTCTCTATACATGAATATTGTACATAATCATAGTACTAGAGTATTGTTATATAACACCTTATAAAATGCACATAAGATTGAAGGGTATGGTTTGTGATGGTGATATACTCTTTCGGTGGCTCAGATAACATTGCTTGAGTGGTAATTCCAATCAACTTCCACTACCCTAGTAGGCAGTTCTTCTCGAGCTTAATGTATTCAAGCTCGTGTTGGGCTTAGTCAAGTTTGAATTCCAATGACGCCACCTCCTTTATGAGATCAACCAAATGGGATTTGTATGGGGAAGTATACTGAATGAGTCCATCGCTTCTTTTGTCTGAGTATGTTTGATTGGTTAAAGCCCAAAATTTATACTAATCATGTGATTACTGTTCAATGGCTATACTAGCAACAATAATAATTCCAAATGATATTTTAAAATTCAAAAACATAAAACCAATGTTGTTTAGACTTTATATATTAATTTTACATAGTAAAAATTTTAATAAGATCAAGAATAATTTTTATTAATGAATTTTTGGGTTGTTACAGTCTTCCCCCTTGAGAAATTTCACCCCCAAAAATTCCATTTTCCACACTAAAATAGATGTGGGTAAATTTTCTTCATCACTTCCTCTGAATCCCAGGTTTCTTCTTCAAACTTATGCTTTCACCACAACAAATTAATGAGGGGTGTTGTCTTATTTAATAAACCATTTTCTCTATGATCTAAGATATTCACTGGTTGATCCTTCTAAGAAAGATAATCCTCTCACTCTACTACCTTTGTAGAGAGTACATGTGAAGGGTAGGGTATGTACATCCTTAATAGGTAGATGTGAAAGACATAAGTTACTTTGTCCATGTTAGGTGAAAGTACTAGTCGATAGGCCACAACCCCAACACGATCAAGAATTTTGAAGGGGTTGATGTAGGTATGACATAACATCCATTTCATTCCAAAACTCATGACCGTATTCTACGAAGATACACATTGTAAAACAATGTCTCCAACTTTGAACTCAATGTATCATCGACGATTATATGAATAACTCTTCTGTCAACTCTGGGATGCTATGATATGCTACTGAATGGTTTTCACCTTCTCCGCCATTTCATCGACCATTTATGGTCCTAACTTCTTAATCTCACTAACATCATCCCAACATGATAGTGTTCTACACCTCTTCCCATATAGGGATTCATAAGGTTCCATTCAGAATATTAGGTGTAAATCGTTATTATAGGATAATTTAGCCAAAGGAATCTATTGATCCCATAATCATTTGAAGTCTATTGAGAATGCTCTCAACATGTCCTCAATTGTTTGGATAGTCCACTCATATTCTCCATCAGTTTTAGGATGATAAGCCGTACTAATGTTCACCTCAATACCTAGAGCATTTTTGAAGACTCTTCCAAAACATAGAGGTGAATATTGGTTCTTGATTGGATACAATTGATAGTGGTACCCCTGGTATTCTTACCACATCTTTATTATATATCCATGGAAATTTATCTAATTAGAAATCCACATGAATTTAAATGAAGTATGTAGACTTTGTAAGATGATCTAAAACATCCCAGACAATGTAATTCCCTTTATAAGTATTTGGAAGTACGATGACAAAGTCTATGGTGATTTTCTCCCATTTCCATACTGGTATGGGCAATGGTTGCAGCATCCCCTTAGAATTCTTCCCCTCTAACTTAACATGCGGACACAACAGGCAATTTGATGCATAATCAGTGATCTCCTTCATCATATTATCCCACAAATAATGCCCTTGTAGATCTCAATACATTATTCTGTTTCCTGAGTGAATAGAGAAATTTGATCTATGTGCATCATCCAAAAGTTCCTTCTTTAGCTTCAAACATGATGGAACACATAGTTATTTCCCAAATCTCACATTTCCTTTTTCGTTAACAATGAACTCCAATGATTTCCCTATTTTGATAGCCTGTAATTTCTTTTGAATTCCCTCATCATCCTTTTTAGAATCCATTAACATTTCCAAAAGAGATGGTTAATAAATAATTTGTGAATATATTGATGATGTTACCTTCTTTATGATTCCCTAGTCCATCTTCATCAAATCATGTAAGATTGGATCCTTCTCAGTTATCATCAATGAGAGAATCACGAGGTCCTTTATACATCGAGCATATGCCACATTGTTTGCATTCCCATGGTGGTAATGTATTGAGTAATCATATAAATTGATCAACTTTAAACATCTTTGTTGGCTTATGTTCTACTCATTCTGTTTGAATATATACATGAAGCTTTTATGGTCTGTATATATTTCACACTTATCTTAAATGTGATAATTCGGAAAAAATTTTAAAGTGAAGATCATCGTAGCCAAATCCAAATCATGTGTTGGATAATTCTTCTCATGAACATTCAGTTTCAATGAAGCATAGGCAATTACTATGTCATTTTTCATCAACACACAGCCCATGCCCTTCTTCGAAGCATTACTAAAGACCTCTAAAATTTCTCTACTTGTGGTAAATGTTAACATATTCACAGTGAAAAGACTCATTTTCAACTCTTTGATTTTTTCTTCTAATTAATCACTCTACGTAAACATTACCCCCTTCATAGTTAGCTTGGTAAGAGGGTTGAACAATCGTGACAAAATTTGTCACAAATAGTCAATAATATCCTGCTAACCCCAAAATGCTACGGATGTCCGTTACCGATATAGGACTCGACCATTATTCTATTTTAGCTATCTTAGATGGATCCATAGATATTCCCTTTCATATTATGATATTTTCCAACAATGATAAATCCTTCAACTAGAAATCATGCTTGTTGTACTTTTAAAAGAGCTTCTTCTTTCGCAAGGTCTCTAGTACAGTTATTAGATGCTCCTCATGATCCTCCATGGTTTGGGAGTATATTAGTATATCATTTATAAAGACTTCCAAAAAAATTTCAAGGTAATCTCTAAATACTCTATTCATAATTTCTATTAGGATTTATAGGGAATCAGTGACTCCGAATGTTATTACAATGAATTCATAGTGCATATATCTTGTACGAAAAGAAGTCTTGGGAATATCTTTATTATTCACCTTTTCATGATAATATCTAGACTACAAATCAACCATAGAAAATAATTATTCTCTATGAAGCTAATCGAATAAGTCATCAATTCATGGGAGAGGATACTTGTTCTTTGTCATGATTTCTTTAAGCACATGATAAGTGATGTGATAGTGCATTGACCCATCCTTCTTCTTAATGAAGAGGACTAGTGCGCCACAAGGTTAAGAACTTGGGCGTATAAACCCTTTATCTAGATTCTCCTATTGTTGTTTCTTCAGCTCTTCCTGATCCAAAATAGCCATTCTACATGTAGTATTGGATACTGTCTACGCCCTAGGTATAAGATCAATTGATAATTAAACATCTCTTCTAGGAGGAAAACCAGGAAATTCCAAAAGAAACACTTTAGAGAATTACCTCACAATAGGCCTGTATTTAAGGATGGTTTCTTCCTTAGAATAAATCATTTGAGATAGATACACATGAACATAGGGAAGTAATATCCATTCTTGAGATGATGGAGCTAAATAAGATCCATCTTTCTCCTTGTACTCGTACTGAAACAGGGTTAAATTCTCCACATGTAAAGTGATTTCCTTCTCATGGTAATTTATGTTGGCTCTATATAAGGAAAACAAATACATGCTGAGAATTGCATTAAATTCTACTATTGGGAGTATTATGATGTTTTTCGAGATGTTAAATCCACTGATTATGACAGCGGAGGAGTAATATTAATGGGATGAAATGATTTCCCCATTTTCCGTACTCACCGACATCTTTACTTCCATGATTTTGTGTGGTGTTGGTATTGAGCAACTAAACATTAGAAATATGAAATAATGTGTAGAACATGAATTATAACCCAACATTTTACTTTTGGATTCTGGTTCTCCCCTATCCAATATGGACATTGGATGAGAAAATTAATCTGTTGAACACATAAATGGGAATCCATGAACAAAAGCAGATGACTTATAAACGACTTTTATTTATTTATCTTATGAATCTATAGGCTTCAAATGATGTTATCCATGATATAATTTCTAAAATATATTCTTATGGGAATTTTTTATAATTCCTTTAATAATGGTTCATACAAAAATTTTTAATTTACCAATGTTTCTCCCTTATGAGTGTCGTAACCCGGAGTGTAGTAAGGCCCATTGTCGTGTACCTGGTTTGCCTAGGTAATTCTCGAAACTCATTTCCGGGGTTTTCACCCCTATGTAAATTTGTGCCAGAGCCACCTCTACTTCCTCATATTTAGAGAGGGATGTATTTTCTTGATAAATCACTTACTCAATACCCACCAAAATTTAGAGATTTTGTTATTATACATAGTCTTGTCTTTAAGAATTCACTAGTGTTTTCTAATCCAAATCAAAATAAAAATAAACATATCCTATCATACCAACTATGAAAACCATGTTCATTATTACACACTTAAACATGATTATTCGATAAACTCTTCACATGATATAACATGGAATACCGAGAGGTATATTGTCTTTGGGGCTTAGTAACATTACATAACAACATAAAACATTGAAACACAACATCTTTATCTAATTTTTTTTATATAACCACTAAATTCACTTGTACATAACATTTCATGGGATAACCTATGGACATGCATAAGAAAAGGGTGAGCTATATATCCTATTAAGGGAATAAACATGGAATAACACGAGGAATGCAATACATGTTAGTGAATTGGCATATCAATGGATAACAAGATAAATATGAGTATAAAGTCACGATAAATCATGATAATATTAACATGGAAATGTGGTAATAAAACATAACATGGAATTAGCATGAGCCAAAGCTCATTGCATATGGAGCACGAGTAAACTCTCAATGCACATGAATCATGAGTAAAGCCTCGTTGCACTTGAATTAAAATTATTCAACACTCATTGCACATGATGTATCATGATACTATACATTACCCAATGCATTAGAGTGCTATCATGGAGCACCCTTCTTAATCATTTAATTTCATGCATAAGTGTGCCACATGGATCATAAAACATGGATTAATTAAAAATCATCATTTATTCCAGGATAATGTCATGGGGAATTAATACATGAAACTCAATAATCAATAAGTAAATGTTAATTAAGGTGAATAACATTGATTGAGAAATGGTAATGGTATTCACAACACAATGACTTTGGCTTGAAAAATGAAGTGCAATTTTAGTAGCATAACAGAGTGAAAGAAAAATTAATAAAAATGGTTGAGGATAGAGAGAGGGTTGTCTCATAATATTTACATAAAATGGATTATAAAGAATTAATATAGATACATATACCAACAAATGTAAGGGAATTTAAAATAATGATACTAAATAATTTCTTGAATGTAAATGAGGAGAGGGAAATTCCATTCGGAATATTGGCACAGTAATAGGTGTAATGGGAGGAATTAATGAGAGGGAAATGGTATCTATCATTATTAAAACACGAAGAGCACAGTAAGGGAGATTAGATAAATAATACCCCAATATTTATAATTTAAAATAAATGGAAATAACAATATAAGAAAACATGGACATACATAAATAAAGTGAGAATCCCTTACATGGAAGTGTGATTATAAAAGCATAAAAGAGGATTGATAAAGGATTCTTGGGAGATTTGGGATCCTTTGGAAGACAATAAAGAGATGAGGTTAGGGGTTGGTCGAACTCTAATGACATTGAGTGAAGAGGAATTTGGAGATTATGTGAGTTTATATAGGAAAGGAGAAAGAATTCATTATTATTTAGGTCTGGGACACCTCACATTAAACTAATCAAAACACCAAAATAACGCATGGTTTTTTACCATTGTTTTTCCCAAGGGGGGTAGAAAAATATTAAATAGGGCCAGTGGCTAATCTTATTATAATAATAGGGTTTCTTATGTGGATTTGAGTCACACTCTCAAGAAAAATAATTTAAAAAGACAAAATGTTTTATAAGTCTTGAAGGGTCCACTAAATCATTGTAAAATAAATAAAAGAAACCCAAAATCACATTATTTTAATGGTACAACAAATATTGTCTAAAAATAAAGTTTATATTATTTTATTATATCACTATTGGGTCATTATGATATCATACAAAAATTATATATTTAAATGGTATTTAATTTTTACCCTTAAATTTGATTGTCTCAAAAATTTATAAAAAACTCCCAATTGGATAATTTAGATATCCTGATTCAAAAAAAAATCATTTTATTCAAATAGTTTTGTAAATATATGAATTTTCCGTGTGAAAATGAAAACCATCATTTATAAAAAATTCATGGTTTTTTACAAAAACACATTTCAAACCATAATAAAAATTAAAATTGCATTCATAAAATTATACGATCATTTATATTTAATAAAAAGTAATTTGATCAAAATATAAATATTTTATTAAAATATTATTTAATTCAAAAATTATTTAGTTTATCAAAATAGTTTTTTGGATGAATATTAACCAAAAATACTATTTTCTATTTAAAAACTATTTACAAAGTAACAATAATAAAACGAATATATATTCTCAATACAAGAATAATGTACATTATAATATTACAAGGGTCTTGTTACATAACCCCTTATTACATAGTATAAGACTAAATGGTAAGGTACGTGATGGAGTCAAACTCATGGGGTGGATTAGATAACATTTCTTGAGTGGTAATATCTATAAACTTTCACTTCTATCATAGGTAGTTCTGCTCGAGCTTAACGTTTTCAAGATCAGATTGGGCTTGGTCAACAGTGATGACCTATAAATCCACCCTCTTTCTGAGCTCAGACAAATGTGCTTCATACGGGGAAAGACTATTGGATGATTCCATCACATCGTTTGTCTATGTATATTTGATTTGTTAATCCTTTGAATTTATACTAACAATGTGATCATTTTTCAACAGCTAAACTCGCAACAGTCACAATTCATAATAGTATTCTGAAATCCAAAAACATAAAACCAATGAATTTAAGACTTTATATATACATTTTAAATTATAATCCATTCAATTAGATCAATAATAAGTTTCAATAATTAATGAATATTCCGTTAAACCTATTGAGGATGAGGTTGGGTAATGGGTATTTTTACTCATTTTGACTGGACTAGGGAATCAATGGTTTAGACAACAAGTATGATGTCACCTTATTTTGTTGGATATTTTGTGGTTTTGGAGATGGTTATACCATTTTATTATTAGATAGAACTCCATGATATATTCCTAACTATACATGATGTGTTACATGTTTCTGATATACAATGTTACTACTCAGAATCATGTCATATATTTTAGACTATTGAGTTTGATTTGGATGTGGATCCTTCCTTAGAGTACAATCTTATACGAATTGTGGACAAGAGAAAAATTCTTCTCGAGGTAGTTTAGTCCATATACAATGGGTGAAAATGTAGAAGTGTAGATATATTGATGAGACTTGCGAGAGAGAGAATAATATACTTGATATGTTTCCAAATTTTTACTTAGATGATACAATACCACCTTGAGAAGTCATACTCTATGATGTGTTGACATAATTCATGGAGGCATTAACAACTAGGGTTCTTGAATCATGTATAGATAAATATATTTGGGATAAAACCATACCAATTTATTCTTTTTTTCATATTCCTTGAGTGCATGACTTTAGGCCGGTCAGATTTTTTTCTGGGAAAAAGGGAGAAAAGTGATAGATCTAGATTCTAGGCCAAATTGAAATAGTGAATTAGATTTTTTTTGTGTGAATTTTTTAGGCCAACCAAAATCCATGATGTGTATTGTTTTTTTTTTCAAGGGAAAACTAGAGATTTAAACAATTTGAAGAAAAAAAATATTTAATTAATATATTCTAGTTTTTAAAATGAGGAAGAACGCTTCATTTATTCATTTATTCACATCCACATAATTCATCTCTTCTAATGAATCACTCTTTGAGGCCCAACAAGTATTTTAGTAAATTATCTCATATAATCTATAATTGGACTACTGTTCATCATGTTATAACTCCACAGGTAAGAGACTTGATATACTTCCTTCTTTTAATAGTTTATCAATCCTTCTTCAGTGCTATTTTAGTGTGATCTATTATGCCATATTTTTTGTTAATCTGTCTATTTATCTATTTTCATTCATTAGAGGTCAAATTAAAATTCAATACAATATTTGTAATCCTAAAAAACTATAGCATAGGTCTTCTAGTGATTATATCATAGTTCTTGTAACCTTATACTATATATTTTAATGATGCACTTCCTATTTTCTATTTGATTGTATCAAAACTCCAATAAACCTTGTTTAATTTCTTATCCTTCATAGAAATGACTTCATGGATTGGTATTCTTATCAGATGGGTCCCCATCGACTATAAAAACCCACCTAGTTTACATATGTGAATTCCTATTAATATTATAAATGCATACGTGACCATTAAATCACTAATTGGGGTTTGACATGACTTAAGAATATAATGATTGGAATAAATCATGTCTACGGTGAGTGGTATAACTAAATCATGTGACTTTACATAAATAATGTTAATTCTCTTATTTTAGTGGTACATTAGAAAATTATTTAATCTATTTGAATAATTAAACACATGAATCTCGATAAAGTCATCCCATATAATTTTGATACCTAGGCATGGAATCCCATATACTTATTAAACATGGGAATGGAATCCCATTTACTTGTGATATCAGTCATGGCACCCAAAATAATTATGAATCATGGGAATAAATTCTCATATACTTGTTATACATGGGAATTTTGTCCATATACTTGTGAAACATGGGCATTAAATTTCATATGATATGGTACTTAGTCATGGAGACCCTGATGACTTTTGGTACTCAGTCATGGAATTACATACCACATTAATAGACACTAGTTACTGGAAAAGTAAACTCGAGTTATACCTCAGGTCCCTTCTTAAACTATGGTTATATATATAAGGATATAAAATACACTAAATAAAAATATTATTAATTTGAGTATATAGAAATGTACTTAAATGTTTATGTCAATGGATACATCATTTCAGAGGTTTCATAGCATGGGACAATGTGGGTAGTGTCAGGATGGTTTCCTTCAGGATCAATAGTTTAATAATTAAAGTATAAATTACATATTCACCAATATTATATCCACAAAAATTTCATATTACTATATTTATATGGGTAATTTTAGACTCCATGGGTGGTGGCATATAGAGTTTGTCTTAAACCTTGATTGGGCCATCATTTGGTGACCAGACAGACTTCATGGTTGTAGGTATGGATATATAAAGTACCCAGGTGTTGATGCATGATTTTATTATATCATGATAGAGGAGGATCACATGATGGATCTATGGATCCAGATTATATCTAAAGATAGTCTTTTGGCCTTTTTTGGTTCTATTGATATGCCTATATGTATATGTTATTACCACCATGTTTTACTATTAATGTTTTATTGAGTCCTGACATTAAATCATTAGGTACTTGATACTTGATAATACAATTGATGAATGATTATTTCATGTAGATGATTTATCTTTTACTATTTCTTTATATTACACGTTCTCAATTTATTATTTATCACACTAACATGTTACTATAAAATGAGGGTGTAGTCTCTATACTACACCAACATGGACCATTAATACTATTTGGAAGCCTATAGTTTATGAGAAGATACAATTAATGCCTTTTGACTTTCCGGGCTTGGTTTTTTTACGAGTGAACCAGGTCCATTTCAATATAAGAATAATACGATATCCTTATAAATCTATGAAAAAACATTATTAGGGTTGAAATATATAATATCCTAGGATGATTATAAACATTATATGAAATGGATGAAATCATATGGTTGGATAAACAATACGAAGAACTATCATAGTAGTGAATCATTCCCCATCATGATATTGTTTTTAAGTCAGACCTCAAATATGAAATTCTAGTGTCTAAATAATGTCGATAAAAAAACATACCCTAATTTTATGCCCCCTATTTTTCAATCCAAAAATTAATGTATATTTAATTAAGGTGTATGGTTATATAAAATGATTAAATTAATAAACCATGTTAATATAGAGAGAAATAGTACTAATGATGATCTCTAAACATTATTTCCTTTGAAGAACATTCTTGTGAAACCAAACATGACCTACACCTATTCAATGATTCCCATAAAAATGCTGAATACCTCAACTATTCTAAATCCATTGAATCTAAATATTTGGAATATATAATTTCTCTCCACTGACTACTCTATTTTGATTATACTGGTTCAAAACATGAGCTATGATTTAATGAAATATCCTAAGAAACAAATGTTACTAAGACAATATTTGAAACAAATAATTGGATCCATGTTGGCCACTAAGAATTATTGGTCATTGAAAATACCAATTTACATGCATATAACAAAAATAATAATCCAAAAAATAAATCTTTGTGGAAATATATTAAGTCCTTATATTATATAAATTACAGAGAAAATGATAAGGAAAAATACTGACTAGACAAAAAACATTCCCTCTATGAAAACTTATAACTCATATACATAACTACCCACATAAAGAAGATTAATTGAATTATATATCATGATCATATTATAAGTACCAATATATTCTAAAAAATTTCTTCCATTATTGAAACCAAAATATATAATGCTATCATGAAAGGAATGGTAGTAGATCATTAAATTCAAATAATCCAATTTTTTTACAATTCATAATTATCTTGATGTTGATAAATTTAATAATGGTGAATATTTTAGAACCTTACTCTAAACTCTTTCTCTCTCATTAGAGATCCCCTATTGAAGGGTGACTGTATTTTGTCATCATTCCAATATAAGCATCATGGATATAAGCTTGTTTTAAAAGTGAATCCAAAACATCTTCCAGGTCACCATTGAATCCTCATAATCAACACGATAAAGGATCTATATTTTTCATGAAAATGAAACAAAATATTAAATAACTATGGTCATACAAAATTTTATCCTCACATGAATCAAAATAAATTTTTTCTCATGATCCTCTGACAACCTTTTCTCACCTAATTTATGATAACCCCCCTATACCTTGATTGAATCTAATACTGAAACTCATGAAGAACAACATCCAAAAATAACCCTTTTTAAGATCAAAATATATGGTCCATATTGTGGATTTTATTTTGATATTTTGATAATATGATTATAATATAATCGATGCGATACTAAGAGGATTGTTTAAAAATGGTTCATGATTTCTTTTATTGAAGGATTTATTGTCAAAGGTAAAAGATTCATAAATACATATTGTTACGATCATACATATTGATAATAGAATATTAAAACTCATGAAGATGTTAATTGAAATACCCCCATAATATTTAATTTAGTTATATATACAAAATAATTAATTAATGACATTTCATTAATATATGGAGTTCTAGAATATATATATAAATAGTTTCAAATAATACATCTATTGTATGTGTATGAGTCATTTTGTGTCTTTTAATGAGTCATATTGAAGTGGTTATGAGTAATATAAAAATCTATGTATATTCTATTAAAAAAGGCTATTTTATTTTCTATATGAATGTAAATTTATCGGAAAATATGATTCACATAGGCCTTTTCCTATGAATAATTATCTAAAATGTACGATTTATAGTCCATTCTATTTATTTAATTGTCTTCAAGGACATCGATGTTTTTCGAAATCAATTAGCATCATTTTTTGTGATATTATCATTAAATTACTTGAGATATTATTTATGACATTCACAGATGATGTTATCAAAAAAAATTATTATCTCATTTTTCATAAATGATTCAAATATTATATGAATTTAGATTAAATAAATTATTCATGCAAGAAATGTTGTAAATAGATGTAGTTATATTTTAGTGAATAAAATATCATGCCACAATGGATCCAAGAAGTTGTTTAAAACATATAAAAATAAATTAGAGACATGGATAATATATTTTACTCATTCAATCTTGTTTTTTAATGCTATTTGTCTTGTAATAGATCGTGGATATTGAGGATCAAGTTTTTCAATGTTATCTACCATGAAATAAATAGAGTTATTTATTTTTACATTAAAACATCATGCATGGAGTTTATTTTAAATAAAATATTTCAAATAAAATTTTGCGGGATTTTTTATTCATGATATTATGTTATTTGATTATAAATTTAAAAATTAGAATGTTTAACTACTAAGTATGAATTTTGAAGTGAAAATATCATAAATTATGTACTTTCTGGTATTACATGAGGAAATAACAAAAATAATATTTCTATATTACATATGTAATGTTATCTGCCATTGATATTTTATATCCCTTAATTAGATGGGTATAAGGAAGGATAAAGGGGAAGAGACATGATACTCTCTAAAAATCTACACTATATGTTTATAAAATGTGGGAAACATGTATATGTAAATATATATATATAATTGGGCATCATCAACGGACTTGAAATGAGGAAAAGAGATGACATTGAATGAACATTTTTGAGGAATTGAGCATCGATGTTAAGAGGAAGAAAGAACCAATACCATTATGAAGAGCCATTTCTTAATAGAAGATTTATTAGATTACAAGTTTATAATAAATTAATGAAAAATTAAGTCATCAATGTTTCATTGTACAGAATATCCCAAAATCATTTGTTGAATTTTCAAAATATCCCCATTGAGATTAGGTGGGGATCCTTATAAATTTTAAAACCCCAATAGAAAAAGATCACCAAATAGCACAAAATGCACCAAAATTCCACATTCAAAATTAAAATTACATATTTAAAAATTTTTAAAAAAATTATTTGTACCCTACGCCTTGTGTGGTTCAAGGATTCACAATGCCCAAGTAATTACTGTATACCCTAATTGACGAGTCAATGTTGAATCCATCGTCTCCTAAAATGTCACATCATGTCAGAAGCATTGGATCATAATTAGAGTCAAGAACCACCATGACTATCTACAATAATAACACCGTCTCAGTCACTGAATAATAAATGATTCAAACTACCTGATTCTCCATCATAGTATAAATATCTTCAATGTCAAATATAGGTGCCAGTAGACAACTATGGCCTTCACATAACCAAAAATTCCTCACACTGAACCATCATCTTGAATAATCAGAATACTGGTCCATCAAACCAATAACCATAGAATTATAATGGGAGATTGCGAGAGTATAATGATCCACCATAAACACCATCACCCACTCAAATATAAAATAAAAAAACATGTTTGAAAGTAAGCACAATATACTAATTGAGATAGGTAAACATGATTCAAAAGCCAGAGCAGATATGGAAGCAGGAAGGGAACAAATAGACAAGCCTTACTAAAAAACCGATGAAACAATTACACAAAAAAATATGTATTCCATAATACTAATAAATTTTTGTAGGAAAAAGAGAACAACTACAGATCATATCATATCTCAAACATCCCTCTTGGTAATCCATGACTGAACAAGCAACACCTTAGAAAGATCAATTAGAGCCACTGCAAAAGAATTATTGAGGAATCAATGAAGGATGTACAAATACAAAGAGGAATATAAATCGGATGGGGATTCAATATGGAGACATATTATAAGATTACACTAAGAATAAATTACAATGGATGCAGATAGAGTTCTGGGGGGAATAGATGGGGAAAGCTACACAAGGCCTCCAACAAAAATGGATGGGGTGATTGAACATGGGATGGCATGAATATAATAATGATCGATGGGGGGAGAACAAAGTTGATAAATATTAGGGAAGAGATAAAATAATAATATATGAAATAGGGGTAGAAAATGTTAGAGAAGTGGTGAAATCCTCCCCTCCAATGCATCTCTAAGGGAACCCTTGGAGAAGGATTATGGTGAGATAAGACACTTAATTATTGTAAATAATTTTACTATTGAATATTATTCTAGAAAATGAAATTAAAATACAAGCGACTGTTGCTAAATGAGAATTTTATTATGGATCTATATAAAAAATATTAAGAAGATCAATGGTGTATTTAAACATGTATTATGGATTATTAAGAAATGATCATGCTACTATTGGACAGGCCTACATGTTTATAAACTATAATTTTCCACTCTTTAGGTAGAGATTAAAGAGTGAGGCACCGGGGTTTTTGTTCCATGGGAGGATGTGATCTGACCAAAAAAACCATTGTAATGGGACTAAAAAATGATAAGAGTGACCTAATCTAAACAACACACAAATACCAAGGAATTTAGTGTATTCTAGTGTATTTAAAAATTTTGGTTTGTATGATCATTTATATTATCTTTTATTTATAGAAAAGAAAAAAAAATTGATTCATGTTTCATTTCATTAAATAATCACTACAAGATACAATATGATAAAATTAGTAAAGAAAAATGTTGATATTATTCAAAATTGTGGGTTCTAAATAAAATAATTACTCAAATAAATGATTATACATAGTGGCTACCTTTGAAGGAAACTGATTCAATAAATAAAAATTAATTAAAAATGGTAAAAATGGTTTTAAATTTTTACACCATAATTCAACACCTCTTAGGCTTCCATAGAGAACTAAAATGTGGTATTAGAGCCAATTTTTCTTGAATCTATGTTATATTGAATGAGAATTTTACAAATTATTTTATCAGTTAACGAAATATTCGATATAAAAATTTTTAGAAGTAAAAAAATTCTAAAGGTGAAAAACAAAATTTATTAAATAAATAGAAGAAATTTTGGATGCCATATGATATTCTGTTAATGAATATATTTCATTTTTTAGATGATATGGGCACATTAGGGAAATCTATAAATTTTTTCTTCATTTAAAGAGACATTAAAGTTGGATATGAAAGAACATGTCTTTAATAATATTTATCTCTATAACATTTACTACGATATGTGGATAAAACATGAATAATTGTATGAATGAAATATCATTGAGTAATATTGGTGATATATGTATCATGTCAATAGAAAATAAACATAACAAGAAGTCCACTATGAGGATGATCTCTCTAACTATGTTGATATGTTTTTAATTTATTGTAATATCATTTTCAAACCTGTATATGGACAAATAATGTGTGTCTAAAAATTTAAACTCTCTCATGGGGATAAAATTTATATTTTATTCTAGTGAAAATTTAGAGAAATTATATAATTTCCAATACCTTGTATATTCGTATATCCACGAAGAAGATACCCAATCCCAAAATGAAATTTTGGAAAATTTAATGTTATATGGGAAGTTCGCTGTTGATATTAAGATGATATGAGTTTAATAAATAAATCAATAAAAGTATAGTATGTGTATAAAGATTTTTAATTTAAGAATATAGGATAAAAAATGAATTATAAAAGTTATCATTCAAAATAAATTCCCCATGAAAAAATAATGAAATTGGCCCATAAAAATTTTAAAGACAAAAAATATCCCTCTAAAAATTAAATTAAATTAACGAAGGAAATTAAGTTTTTAATATCAATAATTATCTAATAAAATTAAATCCATGTTGTGTAACACCTTGATAATTTATTTTAAAATTGTTATACGCTCAAAATCATTGTTCACACACAACTATGATCTTTAAGAGAATCGTGATCAACTATAAAAGTAATATTATTTAAATTTTACCATTATAAATTATTCATTAAATTAGGAATTTTGACCAATAATAAATATATTATTAAATATATGTATACAAATTTTATCCAATTGTTATATATATTTTACTACATAATAAATATGTAATCTTCTTACAGTAAATTCATATTATACATCAAAAACACGTTTCAATCTAAAATTATTTTCATTAGAATATGTTCTTCAAAATTATAATTAATATCTACCATAATATAACTTGAACATGATGAAAAAATTAAAAAATTAAAATTTCTATTTAAATATTATCCTTTGTTTATTTTTGTGATTATTGCAAAATGATTTATTTTTTATTGAATTGTGAAAATACGTATATTTTTAAAACAGACCTTAACATTCATTAAATAATTTCATTTCAATGTCCAATAATGTTTTATATCATATCTTACTTTTATATAAGTCAAATTTTATCAAATGTATTATAATTAATATCTTAGGAATCAATATTATATTTGATTTTGTTATAAGAACATTTTTATGTTTAAAAACACAATTTTCATAAAAACAATTTTGTAGCATTTTACACATTAGAATTGAAAATAAATTATAATACTAATATAAATTGGATCATGAAAAAATGATTAGAAATTTTGAATTAGTAGGATAAATTATTTAATATAATCTCCTGTTATATCTTTTCACTAAAAATAGTTACCATAGTAAATAACTTCCATATCTATAATGGAAAACAAAGTAAATAATGCTAAAATTAATTTTATAAGGATTTTAAATATATACCCATAAAATGATTTATTTATATATTATATTTCTATTTTTACAATAATAATCCAATGTTCAAATATATGTCAGCACATGGTCATTTTTTTAATGATTTAGACCTTTCTATATTTTCATGTAAAGGAAAATTCCACAATTTCATTCTTTTTCATTTAATTTCACTTATTTTTTCACAAATGGATATGAAGTTGTTTTGAATGACGAACAAGTATTTTTTTAAATAAAATTAATTTATTTTTGTGATTGAAAATTAATTTAGTTTTTCAAAAATTGAATAATTATCATAAAATCATAAAACACATTGACAAAGTGCATGGGGAAGTAGTTGAAAAATAAAAGTAAATGATTTATAAATAACCATTGTAAAATTATTTTGATGGATTATTGTGTCAAAATTTTTATAGTTAGTAATACTGTGTAATTTATGGGAAATGAATTTATATATATCAAACATTCATTTTATGATGAACCAAAATTCAAAATATATGAATATTTCATAAAATTATTTTGAGGGTATTTTATGTCAAAAAATATTTTATAAAAAGATTTCAAAATAGAAAAAATATTGAAATACAATATGTTGGATTTGATTATATCTAAAATTTACTCCCTTAATTATTTTTAGTCAATTTTACCTGAGAATTAAATTTTTAACCATATATTATTAGAAAATTTTTTATCACAGTTAATTCCATATAATCCTACTTAAATTTTATTGGTTTAAGGGTGTTGACCTATAATAAATATTATCTACAATTTTTTTCTACCAATAGAATTTTTTATATGTAATTAAATTTATTATATTAAAAAGTGTAATGTAATCCAAGGATGTCATTTCAAAAAATTTATAATGACTCCACATATCCTTAATTATTAACACCACTATGATGTTGTTAACATAATATATCCCATAAAAACCAATTTATAATGAACATTATGCATGTTTTTGAGAGGATGGTCTCTTTAAAATATCATCTCTGTTATCCTTATAATGTAATCCAAAAGAGTTGTCTCAGAGTCGAGGTAACAATTGTAAATGATCTATTTCATTTAAATATTTATTTTACATCCATTAATTTTTTCTTAAAAATCAAAATATGAAAAAATAATTACATCACATATTCTAAAATTTAATTATGTTCATTCATCTTCATTTACATCGATCAAGAAATGATATTATCACTTGTTTTTTACATATGGACTACCACCTCCACCATGAGATGTTATTTTTTTAAAATTCCACATTAAATGGATAGAATTCATGAATTATTTAATGAATATATATCTCATTTATTAATTAATTTTTTTGGAAATATTATTCAATTTTACTGTGCATTCAAAACATAAATCGAAAACTGAAAACATCACTCATATATATATATATGGACCATCATTATTACAATGTTATGTAATTTATTTTTCTTTGCCAATATTTATAAATGATTATAGAATTTTATTTAATGAATAAATATGAAACGTATATAATGATTAAAATTTTCAGGATAAGGAAAACATCACAATGTACATTTACTACAATGATCAAACATAAATATGCGTGGAAAAAAGAACTTTTTCCACCTTAATACTCATTTTAATGATGGAATCTATTATTAATGGAATATTAGAAATTAAAAAAGAATGATAGAAAATATTTAATATATTAATATGGTTTTATAATATATATATAATAAATATATATTTATATAAATAATATTTTTATGTGTACGAAGCAAGGAAAGATTTCAAGTAAGGGTTTTTAGTTTCAATTTTATTTCAATGAGACACATACCATATTCTTTCGTTATTTCATTTGGGTGGGGAATATAATTCATATAATTTTATTTTATGATAAATATCATTGAATTTTTGGGGATTTTCAAATCCATCTATGTTTATCTCTTTCATGAGGTTGTGATTCATGGATTACAAATTTTGGTAGATGTGGAAGTTACAATATCATTTATTTTCAAGATTTTATATGATAAATAACCATGGAATGAAATTATATGAATCTTTTCCTTTATATTCCAATTATTTCATTTTTAATGGTTATTCATTGAATTTTCATTTAACATTTTTTCCTAACAATATTAATTCATACATTTATGTATTCATTTATTTTGGAAATAACAATACACAAAACACAAAAATGGACATACTAATGTTTTTATTTATGTCCTTATGTTTCTACAGAATGGAATTTGGGTAAATAATTTATAAATATAAAAACTCTTAATGATGTTCACAAATATTATGATCTAATATCAAATTATCTTACAACATATAACTTATTTAAGAAGATTTGTAGTGGTGTTAAACATATGATCAATATATGAAGTTAATGTTGAGATTATATAATTATATTTTGATCGACCTCATTATAACCAATATTGAGTTTTTAAACTCTAAGAATTAAAGCTTTCATGTACTCATCATATAAATAGAGACTATTCTTGATCCTTAGAATTGAATTTTTATAGATCTTTGGAATGGAATTTTGAAAATTTTTATTCACTTTGAATCATTGAAATTTCCTTTTTCTGAGTGAGATTCTATTTTCCATAATTTTATTTCTCCATGTTTTTATACAAGGAGAATCAGTCATGTGGGGTTATTATAATAAATCTCCCAAATTTTTATAATTTAGAAAATATTTTTTAGATTCTTCATGTTCAAGTGATTATTGGACATAATGATAGAAATTATTATCATTTAATAGATGTATTCTGAGGCTTAGAATAAATATCTTTAGAACATATTATTATTGTAATTATAGTTGTGAGCTTATATAAATAGGTATAATTGAGGAATTATAATTTAATTAATTGAAACCATTAATTATCTATAAAATTTAAGGATACATTATAATAAGATGAAATTTTTGGATATTTTATATCAGGTTTACTTATATATTTTCACATATGATAAAAAGTGTTTCATTATAAAATATCAATATAATGATTATTTGGTTTTCTAAGAAATACTTATTGTTTTTAATCTTTATTTTATATTTTTTGTGAATTTATTTTTATTAATTCATATATTCTATAGTTTTTTTTACTTTTTTTACATTATTAGTAGTTTAAAATTAGAATAATTTAATTGTCACTATGAAAATTGTATTTTATACAGTACTTTTTTTCAGCTATTTTGACCTTTGATTCCATTGGTATAAAAAACTAGAGAAATTTTTTAACTCACTATTATTTTAAAAATCTAATTATTTTAATACATCAAGAAGAAAAAATAGTATATTTTTTTAAAAATTCTATAATTTACCCCCATGTATTTTCTTTACTATCAACCCCATTGAATTTTTTTTATAGGAATAAATACCATAATTAAAAATTATGATTTTAAGAAAAAATATTTTTATGATATTTTATTCAAATTTCAATTTATTTTCTTTGAAAAACCTATATTAGTAAATGAACAATCTTTTTGTAATGGTAATTTTACATTTTTTACCAAGGAATATATATATCTGACTAGAACACCAATTATTTATGGATATAACTATGATTATTAGCATCACCATATGAAATCATATATCATTATTACTTGAGTTAGTATCTTTATTATTTTGATATAAACTCTACTTTTTCATGGAAATATGTATCTAAATTTTTTAATCTATAAAAATATGAATATCAATTAAAATATAAATTTTGTTGTACTTTATTTTTTATATGACTTAGAATATATATATATATACATATATATTCATGTGTAAAAGAAACTGATACTTCTAAGAAGGTAGATATAACTCATTTTTGGAACATCCAATGACATAGAAACACCGATACCAATTATTAATGACTACTGAAACTGATTTATTTTTCTACTAGGAGAAAGTATAACATAGATGCATAAAGGAATAACAAAAATTGCCAATAGTTTTAAATCCATGTGTAAAAAGGATTTATCATATGATCAACCATTTTTAAAGTACTATCAATATTTTGTTATACAAATTAGAGTCCATGAGGACAACAACTGATGAAATGAATAATTTGACAATGTTATGTCTAGATTACATAATTGAAACTCTAATATAGTATAACTGAATAATTAAGAATGATTATGAAAATTTTAAAATGAAAAATGGAATATTATTTACTTATATATTATGAAATCCTAATTTTAGTACTTTAAATTTATTTACTAAAAATTTTAAATTCCATGTTTCAGAGAAGAAATGAAAGCATTAAGCTATATGTGTTTTATATGATATTAATTGTGAAAATAAGAAAATTATATAAATGGTGAATCAAAATTTCATAAATTAAAACATTCAAAAATCTCATAAAAATTATGAAAAAAATTAAGATACAAGAGACAAAAAATACAATGATTCAATAGATGATATTTGTTCGGAATGTATAATATAACATAATACAATGCATGGTTATCCTAAAATAAAGATTAAAAATAGAAATTTGAAAAGGTATTCAATATGAAAAGAAATAAAAAAAATTAAATCCTTGTATTCATGTAGTACTAATGAAGGTAAAAAATATTTATATAGTTCAACCGAATATATTGAAACTGAAACATAGAAAACTAATGTATTATACTCAAACTATCTATGGAATAAAAATATACTCATGGTAATTTTAACTTCTAATTATATTATAAATTTTAAACATGATTACAAATAAACATGAAAGAATGACGAGGATTATTCAAATTCATACATATATAAAAAATTTGACCCATTATAAGTTAAAAAAACCAATTCCTCTTATGATGATAATAATTTACATTTTTTAACTAATATGTCTAGATATAATACTCTTATAAATCATGGAAATAATAAATTAAAAAATAAATTTTATTTTTTGGGGGGAAATATTATTTTATATATAAAAAAATTAGTATTAACATCACCAAATTTCGAACATTCAGCTAAATTTGATTCAAAAAATAATTCTTATGATAATAATTTCATTGATTTATTTGCATTTAATTGGAATTTTTATGTTCAGAAATTAGTTGATAAAAAATTTTATGTAGTCAATCAAAATTCAGTTCAACTTAAATATGTATAGTTTTATCAAAGGAATATATTCTCTAATATTAATATAAGAAAAAAAATTGTAAAATTTATAAACAAATATGATATTATTGTACATAAAAAAATTGGTTTTTATATTGTAAAAAATATTTTAAATCAATTTATTATGTTCAAAATAAATTATTTTCTCCTAAATTTAAAATTGCAAATCACTAAATATAATATTTTAAATTAAATAATGTTTATTACTTTGGTAAATACAATGATTTTATTTCATATTAACTTGAAGCTATATATTATAATAGGGATGGAAAGATATGAGTTTATATAATTTTATATTATATTATAAATAGACTAAAACATTTATAGTTACTAAGAACATAATTTTATCATTTTTTGGAAATGATGTTATGTAGTAAACGTATAAAAAATAGAACATGTATTTTGGTTGTTCTTGACAACATAGTGTAGAAAAATAAATTTGAAACAATATAAATAAGTTGAATGGTGGAAAGGTTATTCTTGGTGACTTTATATTGAATTAAATTATTGAAATATATATCAGCGTAATCTATTCATGTGATGCATGATATTTTTTGAGCTTTTAGAATTCAAATTGTGTTGTTCATAGTTTATATGGTTATTTCATTGTATCTACATACATGAATAAATATTTTTACACACGCAACACAGAAGAACTGTGTAATAAAAAATTTTCATTTTTTAGTAAAACCAAATACATATCTTGGTTATGAAATAGGAAGATATGACACGGAAAAATTCTAAACAAACAATAGGTTTTATTAATGGACATGTTTAAGGAAGTACCAAAACATTAGTTAATCCATCGATAATATGTAATACTTTTTAAGATGGAATGAAACATAAGTAGGGCATTAAATATAAAATTTAAATATCATACATCATGGATTTATTGTTTAAGAACATGTATCCTTTTGGTCCTACACAAAATGAATGTATTGGAGGAAAAAATTAATATGTGTCTTTATTCGTTATTACACTATATTTACCTCAGTTTATTATCTCATGTAATAATATGCTGCCTATAAATATTTAATGTTTGTTCATACTTTAGTTAAAATTGAGAAAACATAATTTTGATACCATATAATATGATCATGTTAGTGAGATTATTAATTCTTATTTTTAAAATTTTTATTGTAAAAATCATATTACTCATAAGTTTACTACAATAATAACACCACTAATAAATAGCGTAGTTAAAATAAGAAATAGAAATTATTAATAAATTACATGATTTTTTTTATTTTTTTAATATAATGTAACATATTTGTTAAATGAGGACATTTTTACAACATCATATACTATAAATCATGTTTTACATGGACTATTTATTTATAAAACCCCTTATGGGTTATTGGATAGAAAAAATTAAAAAAATTCCTACATTAGTTTTTATGGAAGTGATGTATTCATCTTAAATATTAAAGATAAATAACATAAATATTATAAAAAATTTTATGAAGGAAAATTTATGTTTGTTTAATAATTATTATACCATATAGATTATTTAAGAAGATAATTAATATTTTTGGGGAAATGATTCACATAAATTTTTATAAAATAATCCATTTACCATTTATAAAATCATAAAAAATTCAAAATATAAAATGATGTCTACAAAAGTTATTTAATTTCATTACTATAAAAAATTCTACATCAACTGATTGTTAATCCTCCAGAAGTGAGTCAATTTGATTTTCAATATTTTATTGATATATCAGACAAATATATAAATCATGTAGTTGAATAAAATCTATCAAATTTACCCAAAACTATGTTAATATAAGTAAATATTCATTTAATTATATGATTGAAGATATATGTAAATTGGTTTAAACTATATTTTACTTGATAAATATTTCTATGGTAAAATATTTGATATCACATTTTAGGAGAGAAAAAGAATACAATGATTTTGGTAATGTTTTTTTCAAAGGTCTATGTAAGAAAATATAAATCAGTTTAAACAGAACCATTTTTGGACCTTAGATGAACATCCTATAGATTTAATATTATTTAGTGTAAAATGTGTTATTATAAATAATTATAAATAAAATGGAATTATTATTAGAAATAAAACTATATTTTTTAGAAAACATAATTTCATGAAAAATTAATAGAATTTTGGGGAATCTTTTTCATTAGTAATTATATTAAAATATATCATAATATTATTAAAATTTAAAATATATATAAATTTAGGTTTATTTAAAATTGATATGAAAAGTAATTTCCTAAATGGATATGTTCTAAATGTTGTTTATGTTTAAAAATTTCTTGGGTGTATAGATATAGTTTTTTCAAACAATGTATTTTAAATTACTAAAGCACAACCTGAACTCAATATTTCCCCAAGGGCATGACATGAAATATATTCAAAAATATTTACATCAAAAGTATCTATGTTAGAATATGTGATGAACCAAATCCTATCATTATGAAATTTTTTAAAGAAACCATTTTTATTAAAATATATTCTGAAGAAATCATTTTGTATTCAAAAATTAAATCTATTTCTATTTTTTAAAAATTATGAAAAATGAGTATTAAATGAGCATGATAGGAGAAATTAATTTTCTTCTAAGATATAAAATGACTCAAAAATTGAATGAAATATATTAAATAATAATAAATATAATAAATATTTTATAATATATTTTCATTTTGACAGTGCATTAAACATCACTAGCCCGCTTTATCTACTATCAAATTAGATTTAGATGAAACCAAGAAATTGTTATATTTTATACTTTGTTGAACTATGATAAAAATATAAATATATAGTACTAAAATATGACCATAATTAATGTTTTAATTATTTTCAAATGGAAAAATTAATGTTAATACAAAATAATATCAACTAAAGGATACTAAAAATATTTTTATATATCTTAATGGTACTTCATATCAAGGATTATTCTATTCATCTCGAAATGAATATCTTTTTTAATGTTATACTAATGATATAATTGGAGGATATATATTAGATAAAAAATAAAGATTATGAACATATTAATTATTAGGTAAATATTTAGTATCTTGTTCTATTACAAAACTAAAATATTTAGATCTTTCAACTACTAAAATAGAATACATAGTAGCCAAATTATTGTAAGCTTTTATTTTGAGGTTAAAACACACATTGATAGTTTCTGATTGAATTTTAATTGATATATGATTCTTTGTGAAAGAAATAGTTACATATTCAAATCTAGACACTCAACATGTTACAGACATGGTAATAAAATATTTGCATTGAACCATTTATTTATAGATTTCACACATAATTTAGATATATTTCTTTACTTTATTGGAATAGAACATCATTATGCTAATATTTTGACCAAAACACTTATATTTTATATATTCTATGTCATTATATATATGTTAAAAGTGATAAAATATAACGGATCTAAATACACAAAAAATTTCATGAATTTAATTAAATAAAATCTCTTCTAGAAAAAACAAAGACCTTTTGTAATATTTTTTTTATTTGAAATTTTTAGCAATTTATAAATTTTAATATTTTTCTAATTTTAAAAAAACCATCTGTGTTTAAAAACTATCAGATTTTGATATCATTAAAAAAATTCTTAAATTTATTACTTTAATTCAATTAATATAAAATATTTACCCTTAATTATAATATATTATTGAACCATCCTTGAAAAAGGATGATAATCGATCATTACTGGAAGATAAATTCATGAAGGCTTAATTTGATTACATATATAATTTATTTTTATATTATAGCTATAGTTTAAAATAAAAGATATTGTTTTTGATAAATTGTTATTTATATTATACATTTTATTTTTTTTTCCTTCCAAAATGTTAATTTTTTTATACATAATGAAATTCTTAATACAATTCTTAATAAAATATGTACGACATATGTTTTTGTACATTATTTTCTAAAATAGTCTTTTAATCCACATGTACAAAAAGTGATCATATTTAGATAACAAAAATATCAAATGACAATATAAGGAATTCAATATAATAATTTTTTACCTAAACATCCTTCAAACCAACATGTTTCTATTGATATTTTCCTAATAGCTGCTATCATTTTAATGAATATATCAGATGATTTCTTCCTTTCTATAGTAAATCTAAAGGATATAGCTAAATAAATTTCTATTTTTATTAGTGTGTAAGGTGAAGTTAAATGTCTTATAATAAAGATTCATATCTTTTATTCTGTAGAGACAGTTGATAAATTCCACAAGATAAATAGAGGAAGTATTGTTCAAACTGAATTCACATTATAATAATATCATTAAAAACTGGATATAATGATCAAAATGGAGTTGATTTAGTAAACTTTTTTTCATATAAACCATTATAAAAGACTTTTCCATTAATATATGAATATCTATAGAAGGTTTAATTCCATCCAAACCATATGATATAACACATTCTAAAAATGAATATATTTTTTCAACTTTGTTTGTGTTTAATTTGGAAAATTAAAATAAAATATAGAGTTTATGAAATTTTATTTATATTTGTAGTATAATACATTACCATTAATTTAACCTAATTAATTTTTCAAGGGTGAATTTATAAAATTTTTCTTTTAGGTTTTACCTCTATTTCGCTATTGAAGGTAGTAAATTTAATATTTGCTTAGTCTATCTTTTAATGGGTGTGAAAATTTTCATTCAAATATATATTTATACACTATATATATTATTTTCAAAGGATGATTTTTATGGATCTTTCAACTTTCATAATATTTTTTGTATATTATTTTTCTATAAAGGGGGAAAACAACGAAATTGATGTCCCATTTTTTTACTTTTATTAGAAGATCTCATTATTAATTCATTTTTTCAACTGAATTTTTATAGCATATTTTTTTTCCTTCTAAAAAAGAGGATATTATTGTAGAAATTTTTAATTCAAAACTCACACCATTCATTTTTATATAAATCACAACATAGTTCAATTGAAAATGAAATAATTAATGTTTTTTATAATTTCTTATATTTCAATAGAATTATATTACGGTATGTAATTTATTATTTTATAAAACTCTAACTTGTTTATGGAATTATATTTATATGATGATACAATATAAAACAATATGTATCAATTTTTTTGATAACATAAGTGATGTTTAACTAAACCTTCTTCAGAAGTTTCTATTGATAAGTTCATCTTACGGTATTTTGACCAATTCTATTTCAAATAATACCAATATGTCACAAAATTTGACTATTAATTATTTCTACAATGTCACGTATTAAGAAATACAAACTTCAAGAATCCTAGGCACATAATAAAATATATTTTAAATTTAATAATAAATCTTATTTTCAATTTAACAGCTTTGAAATCTCTTATTTCGATGTGGGAATCTGATTAGTTTAATTCTATTTATATGTGTTTTTTCTACTAAAATATACCCCTATGTGAGGATAGTTTTGTAAAGATCATAGTTTATCTGTTTTAATCCATCTTATTTAAATCATTCATTATGAAGTATCTTTGTGGATATGAATATATATATATATATATATATATCATTTTCTTGATCGAAATTTTCCTAGGTATAATGATAGAGATCATGAACATATAGTGCTTGGTTATTATACTGTGAGCTGTTACAGACTGGTATAGTTGAGGGGTTTCAAGAATGAGAGAAAAAACCATTCCAGAGGTATAAAATCAAGGATACCTTTTATTTAGTTGGTATTTATAGTTTCCTTAGATAATATTTAATGATATAACAGTCACATCAGTTAATGATTTATATTTTAATATATATTCTTTAATCCAGTATTTAATTTTCTTTCAAATACTAAATGTATTTTATATTTAGTTAAGTTGTATTCTAAATTTTTTTTCTATAATTTATATCCTATAATTATATAAATCTTTTTCTCATTCATCAGTAGTTTTGAATAACATATAATTAAATTTACATAATGAAAACATTATTTTATAGTAATTAATTTATATTTTAGATACCCTTAACTTCACAGATATTTTCAAAATTATATCAATTAAATTATCATTAAAATTTTAAATATATGATTACATTATTACATGAAGTGGAATATAGTAATTTTTTTTAAATACAATTAATCACACAGATTGGGGTTTTTCACCATCACAACAACAAAAATAATTCTATTTTACTCTCTATTCAACTTAAATGACTAATAAAATGTTAATGAAAATAGACATTATTTTCTAATTTGATGAGTATATTTTCTTTATATGTCAATATTTAAATTAATTTTTTCATGAATTAATTTTATACAATTTAATTATCTGTTAACATCATTTCTTGTAATAATTTTTATTATATATTATGATTTAAAAATGATCTTATTGTTGATTTCAAAAAGTGGTTATTTTTACCATGTTTTAAATATACTCTTTATTTTGACATATAATGAAGAAATAGATTTTTACACGATGATGAATACTATTTTATTTGATAATTATTTTATAATTTTCCATTTTTCATTTTAAATTAAATGTATTTTATAATATTATTAATAAAATTATAATTTAAATTAGATATTTTCTAATGATATTTTTATTTTCCTCAAGAAGTGTTCAAATGATCTTTTAAATATATTTTTCATCTACGATAACATCCTTTAATGTATCGTATGAATAAACATGAAAATGATATAATAATACCGTCCTTATGCATTATCTCGATGGTTATATATTATATTGATATAATATTTATTAAGCATAACATATTTTTTATAGATTAAGCTATGAATAAATGACACATTCTTCATGACCCTATGGAATATAAATTAATGAATTAAAATTATGATATGGGTAGGTTTCTTATATCTATCCAATTCATTAGTAAATTTGATATTTATATCTTATTAGATTTTAATGATAATCCTGGACATGATTTTGAATATCCTGGTTTTCATATTGATTCTTAAGAATGATTTCTTATATTGATACTCTAATGATTCTATTTGGAAACCATTTTGTTTTAATAAGTACAAATTTCTATGATTGAGTATAATTTATATTATCTACATTTAAACAATTATGTGTGGACATGAATATTAATTTCGTTACATACATCTTGATTTCTTAGTGTGATTCCTTGAATCTATTCTGACAATATTATTCATAGATGCGATTGAGAATATATTTTTTGACATTATAATGATTTCTTATGATTTTGTTTCCATAGAGATGTATAATTAATTAGGATGATTATTATTATTATTACACTCTTATAAATGATTCTTCAAGATATAATAGGTTTATATATGTTATGATATATTATTTTCTATGGATGAATATATCATATTTACAACATGAAATTGATTATGTTGTGATACCCTTATAATATTATTATGATCTCTTACGATTGATATCCTCCATGTATTCCCTTATTTAGAATTAATTCTCTCTAATTATTATTTTTCCACCCCTAGGTGTTTACTCAATGTTTTAAGTATGATGTGTCAAAAATGGTAAACATATGAATATATTTATGAGCCATATTGATGATATTTTGGTAAATAAGATGATTATGTATCTAGAATCCATATTTATTAATCTATTACTATCCTAGAGTGTTAATAGTTATGATATATAATGAATATTACTATATAATTATGAAATATTTTTATGTTATTATCAAGTAAATTTATTTTGAATCATTAGAGTGTTTCATTTTTTTCTAAAACCATCATGATAAATCTTTTGTGAGAACCCATAAGATATGAAAAAATTATCAGAGTTCATCCTATGTTATATTAAAGATTTTAGTAAGGATTTTCTAGTAAATATATCCATGTCTAAATAGTGGATGAGGATAGGAAATTAAATCACCCAAAGAAAAACCTCTAAAAAGGTCCTATTGTGTATTAATTTGATCATCAACGGTGCATGGTGAGTGGGGATAATACTACACACAATGACTAACACTATCAAGGGATATTATTGGGTTATTTCACGTATTCATTATGATATATTTTTATGGATATGAATCAATGATGACCATGGATAAACAAGATTAAAAAATGTGTCCTCGATTTTTTTAAGGTGTCATGGCATAAATGTCTTATTATTGTCTTTTCGTGATTATATGATTTATCTCTATGATACAATTTCTCACACAATTTTTTTTGGTTTTAGATAATATCATCGCTAGGATGAATCATGTATTCACTGGATGTGACTAATGATTTAGTTATGTTCCACATGATAAACCAATAAAATGGGAAATGGAAAAAAAATTATTTATATTATATCTAACTATATATCTTAATATATGACTAACAACAATGAAAGTGGCTAGTTTTTGAATAATCAAAATAAGATAAAAATGGATATACCAGAGGACCATGTAGGAATGAATGTCAATATTCTTTAATGTTCATAATGTGGGAATAATCACCTGGGGTAATGTATATAATTAATGGGAAGTCATTTTTGTTGTGGAAAGGAGAGATATCATATAATTTATATCAAAAAAAGAGTTAAATTGAAATAAATAAAGAATATCATATGATACCATTTATAGTTCAATATATATTGTATATGGAAAATTTTAACAATACTTGTCAATTATCTAATTCATTTACCAACTCATAGTCCAATGAAGGTTCTATGACATGATAATACCTAAAGTATAATGGTTGATTTTTTATATATCAGGATTTGATAACAAAGTTATATAAGTGTTTTATCATTGATATATTGGATAAAAAAATCATGTTTTATCTGAGGATTTATCTTCTATAGTTTTATATTAGTCATTTCCTAACATACATTGAATTTAACTGACAACCAAGAAAATTGATTTAATGTTAACGTGAGATTATGTGTATACCCATGATTGAGGTACATACAACCCATAATACATTCATGATGTTTATATAGTAATTGATAATAGGTATAAAGGGATTATTGATATTAATAAAGTAAATTGGATAGTATGTATAACACTGTAATTGATTAGTGATTTTGTGAGAATGTAATTTATAGTTAATTTTACTATAATTTTTTGATTTTTGAATATATTCTATAATCATGTATTTAATTTTATAGTAATTATAGATTTTATTATGGGGAGTTCTTTTGTCTTTATTTATGTTTTTGGGTGATTTTGTTTCATTTATATATAGATTAACATGTTTTTTATAAAATATGTGACCATCATATTAATTTATTTTTTGTGCGATGTTACAAACATCGTATTATTTTTTTAGAAATAAACTTATGTATATATTTTTTAATTTGATTAACTTATTTCAAAATTAATTTTTTCTAATTTGGTATGTATTGTTTTGGGGATTTTTAAGAAATTATTTATATGTAATGGTTTTAGTTGTATTTTGGGGGTTGTTGTTAAGGTTTTATAGTTAAATGTATTATTTCATAATATGTAGATTTTTCTATACTGGATATGATTAATTATAAATATTGATTTTGAAAAATATATAGTGAAATTAAGAATAATGTTTCATTATTTAATGTATAAATTGATATAATAAATATTAATTAGATTTCTATATGTGCGAAAAATATTCTTGATTATTTATTTCATAGAGTTAAAGTTGTAGTGGAAATTTATTTAATAAAAAAAGGGTGACACTATATATTTGAAATTTATATAAAAAATGTATGAATATATTTCATTTTTTAGTATCTTGAATGTAAAATAATTTCTCAACTCTAATAAGAATATCTTGAATTCAAAAAAAGTTATTATTTCTCAATTGTTTATAATGATTTGATGATGATATTTATCCCTCCTAGATATATGGTATTCTAGTCATTTAAATTATCATAATTATGTTCTTTGTCACTCTATATTATTCATTGGACATAATTATCTCTACTAAGTCCAAAAATTCATTTATTAATAATCTCTTCATCTGTGAACTTGATTGGGTGATATTTTGGGTAATCCTTATCTTTCCCACTTCCCCTTTTCAAAGGAAATTTTATCATCCCATTATATCGTGTGATTTTCAAAAAATCTATTATTTAAAATTATAACACCTTAATTTTATGGGTAAAACATGATATAAGACAATTAATTTAAGGGGAGAGAGTTTAACACTCAGAATATTTAGTTTAAAACAATACTATGCTCAATATATTTTTTATATATGAAACTATGAGCATTATAAAAATTTAAATATTAAATAAATATAATATTATTTAAATATAACCTTTATAACGAAGTCATATAAAGATACATGCATAACATACAATGATAGTATATAAATTTCTTAGAAAACATAAAATATAACAAAAAAAATCCAAAAATCTATATTAGTTTACTTACATTGGAATCTTGGAACAAAAATATTATAAATCCATTGAATATCATCAATGTTTCCAAAAAATATCTTAACCCCTTTTATTCTTATTGAAATTCCTATCTTTATATCCCGGTTTATGGAATCATATGAAATGGGTGAGCTTAAATTCTTCGTAGGGGAAAATAAATGTAATGCATAAATATATCATGGACATAAAGGAATGAGAATGTGATCATGATAATTAGAATATAATACCCTATATATTCAAAATGATAAACATGAATCATGGAAAAAATATTTTCGGTTCATAATACAAGAATCATAAATAAATAAAGAACATGAAGAATAAAAGAATAATATAAGAATAATGCTTGGAATTGGGGGGAAATGTAACCATATGAAATCATATTTAAAGGATTTCTTTGAAGACCATTATGACATATTAAGGTTTTCTTAATCCCCCATGTACCTACATTAGACATTAGATGACCTCCCATGTACCCTCTTATTTTGGTATTTTGATGTCTTCCCATGTACCCTCTTTTCTTGCATGGTATGTCCTCTTGTGTACCCTACTATTTTATACTTGTGACGTCCTCACATGTATCCAATTTTTTGGAATTTGTATGCCCTCCCATGTACCGTTTGATCTCAAAAATCATTTACCATTACCTAATTCATTGGAAGAAGTTATTTGTCCCACCCATATTATTATGAAATAATACATACATATCTCAAAAAAATAATAAATAACCATATCATAATCCATAAAATGAAATAGGTTTCATAAACATGAAATCTTACATTAATATATGGAAAAAGTAACTTGTTTCATAATCAATTCATTAAAAAATTACCCATGATAAGAGGTAGTTGTCATAGACATATAACCTATAAAAACATGTGGGTTTTATTAACATCATGTTAATAATACATAATAAATCTATATAAATAATCTCAAGGAAGCCTTTAAATCATCTCTCATAAAGGCATGAGTAACACCATTGGATATTATATTAGATGTAAAATAATTTTTAATGACCATTATAAATTTTCATGATGAAATTATCCCTTATAATCAGAAAAATGATTAATAAAATCTAAAACTATTTCAAAACCATTATCAAGAGAATAATATTAAAACTTATAATAGAATAATTGAAAAAAAATTGATTCTTTTTCCTTTGAAAATATTTATTGCAGCATGAAGACATTTTGAAATCCATTTTCCCATGAAAAATATAAATTAAGAATGAATTTTTAAGACAATTTCATTGAAAATTTTTTTTTTAAAAAATAATAAAAACTAAAATATTTATAATTGAAGGTAACCTTCTAATAAATATTCGTATGTAAACTGGTACCAATCGTACAAGGTAAAAAGTACATTCCATTTTAAGTGTAAAAAGAATAGATAACAAATTCTTGTTCAAAAAGAAATAGAGAGATTAATTTAAAAAATAAGAAAATTAAAAAAGATTTAAAACTGATTTTAATGATAATAGGGAAATAGTAGAATATTTTTTAATACCTTTTTCGAATCAATGGTTTTTATGAAACAAAAATTTCCAACTGAAGAGAGTGGTGTTGTCATATTTTCTTAACAACATTTTTATAATTATCTTAAATACCAAAGAGTGAAAAATATTATACTAAAACATTAATAGATCTTGAATAAATATATGAGAATAAAATTACATAGATTTATTGAAATATAAATAATATTATTTCATTAATGAAAGGTTTTTCATAAATAATCTTGATAAAAGGTGAGTTTGTTTCGATAAACCCTTATCACATTGTAACATTGAATCATACTACCAATATAGTAAAATTAAAATAAATGGATTACTAAAACATCATTAATATAAGGGTACTCATGTTATAAAATATATATTGTGGTTTACACGCTTAATATAAGAATACTGGTTTATAACATGGCATGTGTATCAAAGAAAGAAAATTGAGAAAAAAATTACATTACCAATTTGGTAAACTGTGGAACTCAAACACCAAGAATGAATTTTCATATATTGGTTTTGTAACTACCAATATATTTATATATAACTGCCATTAAATAATTTCATTGGATTTATATACACCAAAAAAATTAATTCACAGTTGAATACGGCCTGTATCCCATAGAAATAAAGAATGAGATGAAATTATCATACCTTAAGTCTTCAATGTCATCATACACATTAAAAAATCATGTTAAATAAATATAAATTTTTTATAAATCACATAAAAAACATTTTTTTTGTATCACATACCATATATGGTTTGATTATGGCTTTATATTACGTTCTTGTTAAGAAATTCATGTTAAGGTTATTCTTTGGGTAATAATCACCTTGTTTTTCACATGTGACTTAATTTGTCATGTCCTTGGTCCTTATTCATAAATTAGTATTTCAATTTCTAAAACCATGGTAAAATTATAATTTTTATTCATTATATTTTTATTATGATAATATATATAATCTATAATAATAAAATTTAAAACCCTGTTCATGGAGACTGTAGGTCGTACAAATTCATGATAGTAGTTTCTGTTTTATTATCATATTAAAATAAAAATATTAAATGAAATATATGTATATAGGTATGTAATATAATTAAATTTGAATAATTATTTTATATATATCATATTGGTTCACTTAAAATGTCCTTAATACATTCCATGTAGTGTGTGAAATAATCACATCACTTTGTAGGGGTTGGTGGTCCACTCTTCCTCAAATGAAATTATCATATTTACACAAGATGAAATGAATAAAGGTATGTTATAAAAAAAATTCTAACGAATAAAAACCTTATAAATATCATATATATCAAATATAAATATATTATCCTTTATAATGTCCAACAACAGTGGTGGTAAAGGAAAAATGAACAATCATCACTTTTGGAGGTGGTGGCTCATCCTACACATAAATAGTATATTTTTACCCATTAGATCACTGTGTGTGTAAGTGTAGTTAGAACTCTTACAAGAATAAATTTATCTTATATATAGGATTATAATATTTTTGTATGAATTTAATAATTATATTACAGGGTATGGATAGAAAAATAAGATAAAGAGCTTCAGAGAGGATGTTATCTCTTTCTTTGGTAACTCCATTTTATTTTCACCAAAGGAATTCATGGGATTTTATTATTTAAAATTTGGTATTCAAGGAGTAATTAAGGTATTTTGGAGAGCTACCGGGGTAAAACTTGGATGAACATGATTTTCTTTAGAAGAGTGTATAATTAAGATGAGAGGGGTCCTTTCATAGTGGAAAATGAGTGTCACTCGTGTAATATTTTGGAAAAGGGAATCCTCACCCACGTGTTATTATTGAAATTCAATCCAATAATAATCCAATTTTGAGAAAAGTTATTATATAGGGGAAATATTTCCATAAAATAGATTTTTGTAAATTTTTCATGGTTATATTAGCTCTTATGTTTAGGGTTTTGGCCCTTATTAAGATCAATTTAATGTTAATCATTGTAATTAATTTTATATACCTTTATAATACATTTTGGGGAAAAAATAAGTTAAAATTTTTAAAATTGATAAATTATTATGATTCCCAATATGTAATCCATTTTACTAATTTCAATCACATATGTAGAAAAAAATTTAAATATATTCTTGCAAACATGACAACAATGCATGGTTTTAATGTAAAAACATTCAAATAACTGTTAGGTTTTTACATCCAATTTCCATGGGAAATTGAATACAATGACCTAAATTTGAAAAATTGATTAAATTTTATCTACATAAACATTAAAATTAATTAATAATATAATTTTACTTTATTAAAAATTATTTGTAAAATAAATTATTAGTTAAATTTTTAGTATTTTTCCCTATTCATTAAAACATCATAACATCACCAAAAATTCAAAAACATCACTGTAAATGAATTTTTTATGTTCCAATTTGAATAAAAAAGTGTAGGTTTCACTATAAATTTTTTATTAGTTCTGTAATTTATATTTAACGTAGGTTCTTCATCAAAAGGTGGTAAATGTACCTTAATAAAAATATAAAATTATCTGTATGAAATTTTATTTTTATTATCTTATGCATATAAAATAATAGGATGAATAGATAAAAATATTTCATTGAATAAATAAACTATAATGTAAATTAACATCATTCCTTAGTAGTAATTAATTTAACATATTAAGGTTAATTATTATTTTCATATGAAACTATTACTTCATAAAATCATTTTGTTTTTAATTATTTGGTTCCTATATTATATTTTATTTATAGGTAACCAATGAATTAAACTATTAATTTGTTAATACTATAATCTTAAATTTAATGACTATGTAATTTCTTATGAAATAATTTTTTTTAAAATTTAATTATTACTTTGTAACACTAATTATTACAAGTTACACAAGCCATTGAGGAAAGTCAGTCTTGCATGTAATGTAAGATAACCTTGGTGTTCTATACATATAAAGATAAAATTCATTTTTTATGAAGTGTGTCATTAAATTATTGTTTCATATAACACATTCCATAAATATTGATTTAAATTAAAATAAATTATTTTTAGCGTTTTATAAAATGAAAAATATCAAAAATATTAAATTTATTTAAAAATATATAATTTATAAAATATATGTGTTTTAAATTCTACCCCCATTAAAATGAATTTATCCCTAGAAATTCTTCTAGGTTATCAAAGTATTAATAATTGAAATATATTTTCATATAAACCCAAATCATAAAGTTAAACACTAAAACATATTTTTTAGAAATAAGTTATGAAACAACACAGTTACCCAATGTATAAAATAACTTGGATTTAATATTGGATAACATATATTAGAAGTGAATACATAGACATAGAGGAGAAATCAATCTTTCAATATTTGGAGGAGTGTGATAGACCACTTGTTTATGATAATGTGAATAGTTAGAAAGCCAAAAATCTCTGATGACCAAAGGGAATATTTGGTTGACCATAAAATAAGTTCATCTGATAACCATTTCAGTTTTAAGATCTATTCCCTGGGGTTGGAGAATTCTCAAGAGAATATATACTTACTTGATTCAGAAAAACGTTATCCTTGGTTGTTCCTTTAACAACATCCACGTCACCTAATATTCAAAGAAATGAAGTTGGATTTTTTATTCCTAAAGTGTTAACATATCATGTGATCCATAAATAATATGATATGTCAGTCCATCTTTATTTTTCTTAAAAAGGGTTCTCATTCATTATCCAATGTGTCATAAATCCACAAATAGAGATATACTACATTAATCATGCTATATTCATCTGATGTTTAGCTTAATTGTAACACCTGAGAATTTTATGAGAAATGATTTGTTTTTATGTTATATACATCATTAAATGAATATTTCATTACACACAACACTAGCTTGGCTTTCTTTACAAATAATCACGACCTTTCTTGATAGCTTGTGTCGTACTCAATACCAAGTTTCAATAAACAACAATATACTATTAAAATATTATTAAAACTAGCCTTTATGAATAGTAATAACCACTTTTTAAAATTTTATAAATTTTATTTTTCAATATGGACTTCTTTTTTGTATTCGGAATATCGAAATTTTCCTAGGGTGAAATATTTGTATTTTTATGAAAACATTCAATTTTTTATGAATACTGAAAACACGGGGTTACTATTTAAAAACCGACTTTTTAATTAAATAAATAATTAATTTATTTAAATTTATTTTATGTCAAAATTGATACATAATACCTATATATGTTCAATGTAATTCATTGGATTCATTTTATAATAATTTTAGATATATAAAAATTCTATTGAACTTTTGACTCTCTTTTACCCACCTCCTATGAGAATTTGAATATTTACATAAAACGTAATTTTACCACTTTTGTGAATGGAATTTTAAAAATCCAAGAGACACGGTTCATGTCAGTAAGTAATATGTGGTTCAATGAGATGAAAATAATTTTTGGTGAATAGTAACTTTTTTCTTTTATTTACCACGATTAAATGTAAATAGGGTAATTAAGGGTAAAAATGATGTTATTATTATCCTAAAAAATGTCCTTTTTCTATTTGATAAGTGTAATTAGTACAAAAACAACATTAGGGATAAAATATTACCCATTAGGTCCACTTGGATTAGATTAGGACATTTAATATTATTTTATTTAAAGAATAGTTAAAATAGTTAAAATCAAAGTTTACTGACTAAATCATTTTTAATATAGGGTTATACATAAGATAACTCGAATATAAATATTAATTAGAAACATAAAAACATTTACTACATAATGGTATTTTATTTTTGATTTTTAGGCATTAAATAATTTAATTTATTTATGACACAATGATGCAGTAATTATCTTATTAATGAAATATTAACATAATTGAAGTTATAAATACAAAAATAAATGTAATTTGAGACTTTTTATGAATTAAACTAATTTTATAGGTTAATATGACATGTTAGTATTGATTTAATTAACTTTTCGTGATCTAATATTTCTGTTATGATTTTCACAAAAAACAATAACCATATAGTGTCAAAATTGACATAAAATATTTTTTAAAACAAATATTATATTATTAATTATTTTTTAATTATTAAAAATATAAGGTTCGGCCAAATGACTTATATAAGCTTATATATATCAATAATAAACAATGTGGGGTTCTTTTTTCTTTTTATAGTATGTTTATTAACCTTATAGTTTAAGAAAAGAAGAAGATACAGTAAAAGTTAAATTATCTAACTTAAAGTTATATATAAATTATAAGGTTAAAATAGAAACCTAAACTTGTCTAAATTCAATTGGATGAGAGTATTTCGACCCATCCCCACCTTATCATCTAAATAAATTAATTTGGAGCTATTAAAAACCGAATATTTCTTTATAATAAATTAATATTTTTTGTTTTTCCTAAGGTGCCCCTATCCTACATTATAAAAGGTCATCTCCTCCCTCTCTTCCTCACACCACATTGAGCCTTTACGCTAGGTCAATCCCTACAAATTTATCCTCTACACATCCCTAGAAACATCCTAGAGGTCATGTTATTCTTCAAAGACCATCTATAGTTCCCTAAAAGGAGGTTAAGAAGAGTCGCTTCAAAGAAGAAGTAATGTCCATTACCGATTCATTCAACTTTATTTCTTCTTCTAATTATTCTAATTTAGTTGTTTCATTATTAAGTAATAACATAAGTATCACTAATATACTGATATGTTATGATAAGTATTAAACAACCCTATTTCACCATCGATCCATCCTACAGAAAATGAAATCACTGCGCGTGCGTACGTACGGAATACCGTCTCCACGCCATGGTGTAATCTTTTTTCCACCACCACCTTACTTGGATGGGTATAATTGTGTAAAGAATAACTATATATGATTATTGTAACGTTATGTTCATTCTGAAATAGTATACATAAACTCTAATACAATTCCATGATCATGGGAACGATATCATCGCTCGTGCGTACGCACGAAATACCGTCTCCACGATGTGATGCGACTCGTTCTACATGATCTTCATTACATAATGAGTATATAAATTAATCTAATGAATTAATATGATATATATTACACTTATAGCATTCTATAAATGAGGTATCTATAACCTAAAAATATGAATAAGCATTTATTCGACAAAACACGCATAAGAACAAAAAGTAATAAACACCTGAATAACAAGTAGCAATGAAATATTACTAATAAGATGCTAAGAATGTGACTATATATGATATCATAAAAATTAGTATGATTTTTTAATAATTCAATGACATTATTTAAATCATTATACAGATTTTTCGGACACATACAAAGCAAATCAGACATTAAGGTAAGTGAAAATCTCACAAGCTCATTTTTTTCCGAGATTTTTTATACTTCAAAATTTACTGGGGAATATTTATCATCCACATCCATATTTCCTAATTATGAAATATTATTTATATACTCTTAATTTTGTTTGAATCCAATTTTACCCTTCGGTGTGGTTTTAGTTAATGATATAAAAGGAATCTTTTGTCGTTTCTCGTACGAGGTACTTTTTGACTTTTCCTGCCAAAGTATGGGAAGAATGTTTTTTAACTTATACGACCTGAATGAAATTTTAGAACATTATTTAAATGAAGTTTCCTTTACATGTTTTCAAGTTTATTTTTAATCAACTTCTTTTAGTTTAAAATTGTATGACATTTTAATAAAGGAAAAAAAGTTTGAAGTAGAAAGGATATTATCCTCAAGATTGGAGATCAAGCATTTTATCAAAATTATTTTCCATATAAGATAATATAGTGTTCTATTTCTATACATATTCTTACATTGATTTGATTATGTTATGATGGAATTATTTTGATGATGTCCTTTTATCTTATATGGATTATGTTATGATGGCATGATGTTTAAGAATACCATTTTTATTACATGGGTTATGCTATCATTTAAGATTTATGATGTTGAGGCACACATAAGAATGGTATCATTATGAGATGTGTGGGACCTATATCTCCCTCCAATGCTTTGGTTAAAGAATTATTTCTCATGAGATATACATTGCTAGAATTGAAGGTTAATCCAGTTCAGTGAAATATGACTGAAACAAGGAGTGAACTCGGTTTAGAAAACGACTTTGTCCGCTATGATAGTCTTAGAAATGAGTCTTGACTACTAAATAATGATTATCTATGATTATTTTTTAATGAAACAAGGGTTCATGTTTTAATTTATGATTATTGGGATTATATTTCACTACTATGGTTTATCCCATGATGAAATTATGATTTCTTTTGCAGGTTAAGATTTCCAAAATGTTATGTTCTTATTAATACGATGAGATTGCTATTTATTTTGTTTAACCTTACTGAGCATTTGAGCTCACCCTTTTGTATGTTTTCTTTCCCTAGGTCAGGAAGAAGTTTGTTAAGTAGTATATTTCAAAAGGGACTCTAGATATGATGAAATAAATGGGAGACAACATAGATGATTTATGAACCAGTTGTTTATGTTTCCCAGTTTCTAAAGACATTATACCTATACGGTTCTTTTCATGGTTTTGTTATATGTTGTAATAATTATGATTCAATTTTGATGTAATAACCATGTATGTAAAGTATGGGTTGTTATAGTTGGTATTAGATGAATGGTATAGTTAACCATTGGAAACTAGGTTGTTAAAGCTTTAGTAAGAACCCTAAGGATAAGTCTAAGCATAGAACACAATCTTATTGTTTTAAAAGATTGGCCATGAACTTCTTATGATAAGACCTTAAGTGTGAAATTTTATTATTGATTGTGTAGTTTTCCTATTATAATTAGTGTTTCTCACACTATTCTTCTTTGTTTTAGTCAATGGCTTGAACCCAAAGGAACCGTGTTAATATGGAATGTGACGGGCAATGCAATGATTGTCCCCATAAGAAACCCAACGTTATGGGAGATGGAATGAAAAATCTTGTAGCCATGATCACACAACTTTCTCAAGATATGAATCATGCAGGACATCCAAATGAGCAATGGAAGGAGAAACATTCTGTTGAATCCTTCATGAGGCTTTGCCCACCCTCATTCAGCAGGTCTAATGATCCATTAGTTGGTGAACAATGGACTAGTACAACTAAAAAGATATTTTCAGTTCTTCATTGTTCTGAACATGATAAATTCATCATTGCAGTGTATCGTTTGGAAGGAGATGCTGATCAATGGTGGAATCTTTTCAAGAATACTGGGAAAATAGTTGAAATTGAGTCCATGGAAAGGGACGAGTTCAAGAAGATATTTTTCAATAAATAATTCCCTCGTATTCTTCGAACAAAGATGGAGAATGAGTTTCATGAACTGAATCAAATGGATGATGAATCTGTTGGTACATATGAAGCAAATTTTACAAGACATGCAAGGTACACTTCTGTTATTATTATCCAACCTCAAAGTAAGATCGATCGATTCTTTAGTGGATTAAAACCCAGTCTTCGAAGGGAGTTAGCCATAAGGGACTTCAATAGCTACAGGGAAATCGTTCGATGTGCTCTCAAGGATGAGATGGATATTGGAGTAACCCATCAGTCATATGTGTTTGATAAAAAGAAGAAAATTAAATTCAAAGGAAAATATAAAGAGCACACTGGAGAGAAGATGAGTTTTCCCCTATGAACAAAGTGTGGAAAGAAATATGTAGGGAGTTGTCTTAAAGGGATAAATAAATGTTTCAAATATGGAAAGGAAGGTCATCAGGCATTTTATTGACGCAATGATGGGAAGAAGATGTCTAGTGATGCAAACAAAGAAAAGGCTACACAGAGTGCACCTCCTACACATCATTGTTACCAGTGCAAGGAAATGGGGAATTATGCTAATAAATGCCCTAATCCAAGGGTTGTTGATGATGATCGATGTCGACAAACTCTTAAGGCTAAAGACAAAAGATAGTCACATGCAATTTTTATCAGTGATGTGGAGTATGATAACGAAGTGGTGAAAGGTACACTTACCATCCAATCTAAAGTAGAAAATGTTTTATTTGATTCTAGATCCACCCACTCTTTTATTTCTGAAGAATTTTATAAGGGTATCTAAGTATTACCTCAACAATTAGATGTTGGGTTAGTTGTGACAACCCCCAATAAAACAACAGTTGCATCAGAAGTTTATAATTCTTATTGGATTGAAGTTTGTGGGAAAGTGATTCCTAAAAATATTGTGATACTTTATATAGTGGAATTTGATGCAATTCTTGGCATGTATTGGATTTCTTTATATGGAGCTCATATAAATTTCCAAATAAGGGAAGTCACATTTAATATTTCAGATCAATCTATGATCGTCTATCGATGCAAGGATAAACATAACCTTCCAGTGGAAATTTCTTCCATCTGATGGGTCTTGATTCCACTAAATGAAGGTTATTTATCTCAAATGATTTGTGATAAACTCACGATTAAGAATATTCCCATTGTACGGGAGTTTGACGATGTCTTTCCAGAGGAATTACCTGGTCTTACACAAAATCTTGAAGTTTAGTTTTCAATAGAACTCATACTGGGTGTTTTTCCTATTTCAAAGACACCTTATAGAATGGCACCAATTGAGTTGCAAGAATTGAAGAAGAAACTCCAACAGAATCTTGATAAGGGATTCATACGCCCCAGTTCGTCACCTTGGGGAGCACCTGTTTTGTTTGTTAAGAAGAAATATGGATCAATGAGACTCTGCATTGATTATCGAGAACATAACAAGATCACTATCAAGAACAAATATCCTCTCCCACGCATTGATGACTTATTTGACCAACTACAAAGAGCTCAATACTTTTCCAAGAATGATCTTCGTTCAGGGTATCATCAATTAAGGGTAAAAAGGGAGGATATACCAAAGAAAGCATTCCGTACAAGGTATGGACACTATGAAGTTGTAGTGATGCAATTTGGTCTTACTAATTCCCCTGCTATCTTCATTGACTTGATGAATAGAGTCTTTAGATACTATCCTGATCAGTTCTTGGTAGTCTTTATAGACGATATTATTGTCTATTCAAAGAGAAAGGAAGAACATGAAGATCACTTGATAATTATATTGATGTCCCTGATAAAGGAGAAGCTTTATGCCAAATTTTCAAAGTGTGAATTTTGGATTCAAAAAGTCTCATTTTTGAGTCAAATGATCTCAAAAGAGTGGATATCTGTTGATCTAGCAAAAAAAGAGGTTATCGAAAGATGGTCGAGACCAACAACAGTAACCGAGATCCGAAGTTTTCGTGGTTTGTCTGGATATTATCAATATTTTGTGAAATATTTTTCATGATTATCTAATACATTCACCAGACTGAATCAAAAAAGATTTAAGTTCTTGTGGACGATGGAATGTGAAGATAATTTCAAGGAGTTGAAAAGAATGTTATCCAGTGCACCTGTAATCACACTTCCTTGTAGTGGATAATGGTTTGTGATCTACAGTGATGCATCCATGAAGGGGCTGGGGTGTGTTTTTATGCAAAATGATATGGTGATAGCATATGCCTCATGATAGTCGAATATCCATGAGCAAAATTACCCAACTCATGATTTGGAGTTAGCTGCGGTAATCTTTGCATTAAAGATTTGTATGCATTATCTTTATGGAGAAAGGTGTGATAATTATATTGATCATAAAATTTTAAAGTATATTTTCACAAAAAAAGGAGCTGAATATGCACCAAAGAAGATGGTTGGAGTAGATTAAGGGTTACGAATGTTCAATTCATTACCACCCTGAGAAAGCAAACAAGGTGGAAGATGCATTAAGTCGACAAGACCATGCTAGCTTATCTATGATGAGGATTAAAAAAGATCCAATATTTATGGATTTACAAAGGATTGATCATGAATTATAATGTAATGGGAAAAATATTATCTTTCTCAAATGAATGTTCAACTATCTATACATGTGAAGATTTAAGAGGCATAGAAAGAAGATGTAGAGTTACAAAAGTAGGTGAGAAATGTTCCTGAATTCAACCTTGATTGTGATGGGAAAATAATGTTCAAGAATCTGGTTTGTGTTCCTCCCATCCCAGAATTAAAGAAGGAACTGCTGGATGAGTCTCATTGTTCACCATTCTCTATTCATCCTGGAAGCATGAAGATGTATAGGGACATGAAATTGTACTTCTGGTGGGATGGTTTAAAAAGAGATGTTTCTGAATATGTCTCTCGAAGTTTGGTTTGTCAGCAAGTTAAAGTTGAGATACAGAAGTCTAAGGGGATGTTATAACCATTACCCATACCTGAATGGAATTGGGAAAACAAAACTATGGACATTGTCACTGGACTTCATAAAACATCCAAAGGAAAAATGCTATCTGTGTCATAGTTGATCGTCTTATAATGTCTGCACACTTCATTGCTATTAGAGAAGATTTCTCTCTGGATCAGCTTGTCAGGATATATGTGAAGGAAGTGGTAAGATTGCATGGAGTACCACATTACATTATTTCTGATGGGGATCGGTGGTTTACCTCAATGTTCTGGAGATGTCTTCTGTATACTCTAGATACAGAGTTGAGTTTCAGCACTGCTTATCATCCTTTGACATATGGTAAGTCTGAGAGAACAATTCAAACATTAGAAGATTTTTTAAGAGCTTTCTCTATGGATTTCAAAGGGGTTTGGGATCAACACCCGCCTTTGGTGGAATTTTATTATAATAATAGATTTCACTCTAGTATTCATATGGCTCCGTATGAAGCTCTCTATGGAAAGAAATGTAGGACTCCAACTTGCTGGGATGATGTTGGGGAAAGAAAGCTATTAAGACATGATCTTATTGATGAGATGGCAGAAAAGGCCAGATCTATTCAACAACACATAAGAGCAGCTCAAAGTCAAAAAAAATATTATGCTGATAACCGAAGAAAATACCTAGAGTTTGAAGTGGGTTATAATGTGTTCTTATGAATATCTCCTTGGAAAAGAGTAATGAGGTTTGGATAGAAAGGAAAGATGATCCCTATATATATCGGTCATTTCGAAATACTAGATCGTGTTGGGATGGTAGCTTACCGATTGGTGATTCCACCAAATCTCTCTCAAGTTCATGATGTGTTCCATGTATCTCTCCTGAGAAAGTACATACCCGACCCTTCACATGTACTACGTTCAGAAGTTGTACCGCTGGAGCAAGATCTTTCTTATGAAGAACTGTCGATAGAGATTCTGGATCATAGTTAAAAAGCCCTATGCAACAAGAACACTCGCTTGGTGAAAGTTTTATATAGGAACCACCAATTAGAAGAAGCAACATGGGAGCTTGAGGATAAGATGGGGGAAAGGAATCCTCATCTGTTTGTTACATTGTGATGAATTTTGGGGGCACAATTCATTTTAAGGGGGGTAGAATGTAACACCTGAGATTTTTATGAGAAATTTTTTGTTTTTAAGTTACATACATCATCAAAGGAATCCTTCACTACGCACAACACTAGCTTGGTATGCTTTACATGCAATCGCAACCTTTCCGGATAGCTTATGTCGTACGCAATACTGAGTTTCACTAAACAATGATATGCAATTAAAATATTATTAAAACTAGCCGTTATGAATAGTAATACCAACTTTTTGAAATATTATAAATTTTATTTTTCAAAATTTTCTTCATTTTTGGATTCGGAATATCGAAGTTAGCCTAGGGTGAAATTTTTGTAATTGTATGAAAACATTCAATTTTTGATGAATAGTGAAAACACTGGGTTACTATTTAAAAACTGAATTTTTATTTAAATAAATATTTATTTTATTTAAATTTTTTTAGGTAAAAATTGATACATAATACCTATATTAGTTCAATGTAATTCATTGGGGTCATTTTATAATAATTATATATATAGAAAAATTTTATTGAAATTTTGACCGTCTTTTACCCACCTCCTAGGAGAATTTTCAAATTTACATAAAACATAATTTTACCGCTTTTGTGAATAGAATTTCAAAATCCGAGAGACACGGTTGATATCAGTATGTAAAATTTGGTTCAATGAGATGAAACTAATTTTTGGTGAATAGTAACTTTTTACTTTTATTTACCACGGTTAAAAGTAAATACGGTAATTAAGGGTAAAAATGATGTTATTATTATCCTAAAACATATCCTAATTCTATTGGATAAGTTTAATTCGACCAAAAAACATTAGGGATAAAATATTAACCTTTAGGACCACTAGGATTAGATTAGTACATTTAATATTATTTTATTTAAAGAATAGTTAAAATAGTTAAAATCAATTTTTAATAAGTAAATCAATTTTAATATAGGTATATACATAAGATAAATTCGACTATAAATATTAATTAGAATGATAAAAATATTTCCTACATAATGGTATTTTTTTAGACATTAAATAATTTAATTTCTATATGACACAATGATGATGCAGTAATTATCTTATTAATGAAATATTGACATAATTAATGTTATAAATAACCAAATAAATGTAATTTGAATCTTTTTATGAATCCACCTAATTTTATAAGTTAATATACCATGTTAGTATTTATTTAATTAACTTTTTTCGAACTAATCATTCTGTTATGATTTTCCCAAAAAACAATTACCAAATAGTGTCAAAATTGACATAAAATAGTTTTTAAAACAAATATTATATTATTAATTGTTATTTTATTCTTAAAAATAAAAGTTTAGGCCAAATTACATAGATATGGTTATATATATTAATAATAAACAACTTCAGGTTCGTTTGGCTTGTTATAGTATGATTATTAACCTTATATTGTAAGAAAAAAAGAAGACACTGTAACAGTTGAATTATATAACTTTAAGTTAAATCTAATTGATAAGATCAAAATAGAAACCTAAAATTGTCTAAATTATATATTGGATGAGAGTATTTAGAACCATCTCCACCTTAGATTCTAAATAAATTAATTTGGAGCTATTAAAAACCGAATATGTCTTAATAATAAAATAAAATTTTTAGTTTTTCCTAAGGTGCACCTCTCCTTCCTTATAAAAGGGCACCTCCTCCCTCTCCTCCTCACACCACATTCAGACATAAAGCACGGCCAAACCTTGAAAATATATACTCTCCACTTTCCTAGAAACATCCTAGAGGTCTTGGTATTCTTCAAAGACCATCTTTAGTGCCCTAAGAGGAGGTTGAGAAGAGGTGCTTCAAAGAAGTGGTAATGTCTGTTACTGATCCTCTCAACTTTATTTCTTCTTATACTTCTTCTTCTTTAGTTTTTTCACTATGAAGTAATAACATCAGTATCACTCATATACTGATATATTATTATAAGTTTAAAACAACCCTATTTCACCATCTATCCATCCTACGGAAAATGAAATCACAGCACGCGCGTACGTACGGAATACCGTCTCCACGCCGTGGTGTAATCTATTTTCCACCACCACCATACATGGATGGTTGTAATGGTGTAAAGAATAACTATATATGATTATTGTAATGTGATATTGATTCTCAAATTTTATACATACACTCCAATACAATTCCACGATCATGGGAACAATATCATCACTCGTGCGTACGTACGGAATACCGTCTCCGCGATGTGATGCGACTCATTATACATGATCTTTTGGCATAATGATTATATAAATTAATTAAATGAATGAATATGATATATATTACACTAATACCATTGTGTAAATGAGATATCTGTTACCTAAAAATAAGAATAATAATTTATTCAACAAAACATGCATAAGAACAAAAAGTAATAAACACCCGAATAACAAGTAGCAATGAAATATTACAAAAACAAAGTTAAGAATATGGCCATATATGAAATAATAAAAATAAGTATGATTATGTAATAAGTCAGTGAAATTACTTAAATCATTATATAGGAGGTTCAGACACTTATGAAGAAAATCAGACCTAAGGTAAGGGAAAATCTCACAGTCTCATTTTTATTAGAGATTGTTTATACTTCAGAATTTACTGGGGAATATTTATCATCAAAATCCATGTTTCCTCAATACGTAATATTATTTATATCCTCCTACAGTTTTTTAAATCCAATATTACCCTTTGTTGAGTTTTTAGTTAAATATATGAAAAAAAAATATTTTTTCGTTTTTTGTACGAGGTGCTTTTTGACTTTTCCGGCCAAAGTATGAGAAGAATGTTTATTTAACTTATACAGCCGGAATGGAATTTTAGAAAATTATTTCCATGAAGCTTCCTTAACATGTTTTCATGTTTATTTTTAATCAACTTCTTTTAGTTTAAAATTATATGACATTTTAATAAAGAAAAAATGTTTTTGAAGTAGAAAGGATATTTTCTTCAAGAATGGAGTTCAAGCGTTTTATCAAAATTATATTCCATATAATTTAATATGGGGTTATATTTCTATCCCTATTTTTCATTTATTTGATTATGTTATGATGAAATTATTTTTATGATGTCCTTTTATATTATATGGATTTTTTATGATATAATGATGTTTATGAATCCCATTTTTTTACATGGGTTATACTATAATGTAAGATTTATGATCTTGTGGCACAAATAAGAATGGTATCATTATGGGATGGGTGGGACCTATATCTCCCTCCAATTCATTGGGTAAATATTTTTATCTCATGAGATAGACATGTCTAGAATGGTAGGTTAATCCGGCTTAGTGAAATAGGACTAAAACGAGGAGAGAACTCAGTTCAAAAATGGACTTTGTCCACTAAGATAGTCTTGGCAATGAGTATTGACTACTGAGAAATGATTCTCTATGATTATGTGTGTATGAAAAAAATTTCATGTTTTATATTATGATTATTGGGATAATATTTAACAACAATGATTTATCCCATGTTGAAATTATGATTTCTTTTGCTGGTTAAGATTTCCAAAATGTTATGTTCTTATGATTATGATGAGATTGATATTTCTATTGTTTACCCTTATTGAGAATTTGAGCTCACCCTTTTGTATGTTTTCTTTCCCCATGCCAGTAAGAAGGTTATTAAGTAGGATATGCCAAAATGGACTCTATATATGATGAAATAAATGGGAGACAATGTAGATTATTTATGAACTAGTTGTTTATGTTTCTCAGTTTCTAAAGACATTATACCTATACGGTCCTTTCAGGGTTTTGTTATATGTTGTAATATGTATGTTTCAATTTTGAAGTAATAACCATGTATGTAAAGTATGGGTCGTTATATTAATCATTCAATAAATGGTTACCCATATAACCCATATAAATTTTTTAAATCTAGAGTGGTAGAATTAATGACACAATATCATATTTACATAGATCCCCATATATATCTAAATGTTTCCATAGGTTTCTCATTCCAAACATGTGAATACCCACATCATATAATCCCTTTAAACATGTTAATATCCTAAATTACTGAAAATACTTTTGGAAAACATGAATTCTTCCTTATTCCAATGAAAACATGATACATTATTTAAATTCCTGAAATTGTAAACATTATCCTTGATGACATAGAAAACATTGTCAACAATTATTCCAGATCATGGGTAATCTATACCACATAACTTATATATTCATATCCATCATATCTTTATCCAAAGATCATTATCTAAATTTAAGGAATTATTTATGGGTAAACTTCCCGTAATCAAAATATATCCTTTCTATAAAATAACTTTTCAATTTATCCTTTTCAATTTATAATGAAAAATTATACTAAAAATACATATCTAATTTATGATTCATAAAACATAATTTTTAATTCCAAAACATCAATACTTCATTCAACTAAATTTATTATTAAACCATTACTGAGGCTTCATTAACTTTTTACATAACACCAAATTCCTTTAATATGAAATATGAATCATTTCTTAGGTTTCCTCTACCTATATCTAATAAGGATTATTATGTTTAATATAATAAATACTATAAGAATATCACATACCATTCACATGCCATTTTTTGGTCTCTTTATCATTAAATGTATAACCAATACACATACCAGCTTCTTATTTTATTTATCATATTTGAAAATGGAAAATCATTTTTCATATTTCACACACATTCCAAATCATAAACATTCAATGTTGACCATGTTCCTTTTAGTTCACTCCATTGACTAAAAGCATGAAAAATATGGTTAGAAACACATATAATAAAAAAAAGCCTCATAATCTTGAAAAATAACTTATAGGATGTTTAAATCATGAAATATAATTTTTATTTAACACAACCTTAGATTTTTCCTTGGTTATCCATATTCATCATCCATTTATATCCATCCTGATGGTTCATGAAGAGTTTATTAGTATTAAAATAATATCCCTTGAGAGTTTCGATCTAGGTGTGTTACAAGGACCAATGTCGTGTAGCATATTTCCTCGAGTCAAGACCATTAAAAATTGTCGAAGTAGTTACCCTTAAGTGCATTTGATCTAATTCAACATCGAATTTTAGTATCTATATATCGATATATTTCTACAAAACCACTCATTCTATCCTTTAGCAATATTTTTGGACATTATCCTTTGTGTTAACTCATCCATATATTTATCCATACAGACATGCCTATATATATCCATAGAAATTTTAAAGGTGATCATACTAATGATTTATCATCCTAGCTTCCAAAGGATGACTAATACTTCACTTTGATTAAAAATATAACATCACAGGCTTAACACACATAGAAAATATTTATGTTTTTAGAAGACATAAAATATTACTAAAATTGATTCCCAAATGCTGTAGTAGTTTAATTACATGGGAAAAATAGAACAAAAATATTCTAACTAAGTGAAATATCATCAATGATTCCCACAAATTTCTTCCCACTTTGTATTTCGACTTGAAAATCATTCCTCATTTCCATAGGAATGGAAACATAAAAAACGGGTGTAATCAAATGCTCAGTTTGGGTAAATAAAAGGGATGTGTAAGAATATCATGAACACAATGTTATGAGACAAAGATCATGATCATTATAAAATCATACCATAAATATCTTGTGACAACCCGACTCTGAATGCCACTTAATCGGTCCCTAGAGCGTGGTGGCCCAGATGGCCTGAAGCACATATTCCCGAATGCCAGAGGCAACAAACAAGTAGTGAGGGATTAGGGTGTGTCCGTTGGAAGAATATTACCTCACTAGAAGATTGTATCATAGTAGAATGAATATAAAGTAATAGTAAACAAATGATGAAATATAAATTTGTAGTTGAAGAAAACTGATTTAATAGATAAACGAGAATAATAATAATTTTATCAACTAGATAATTCTAATATAATTTCATGTCACAAAAAACATGAAAACATGGATATGAGATAGAACGAATAACATGTTCCACATGGTAAAAGAAAAAAATACTACACCAAGAATTCCATTATCCTATTCGGTCATCTACTATCAAGAACAATCATATCATCATGAAATCAGGTGTTGAAAGGTGTGTGATTACATTGAAAAATATGTGGAACCATGTAATCTACTCTGGGTAACAAACGACGCCTGGGGAGGGAGGGAGAAAAATATCAATGGGCCACTAACAATAGTGTATATAACATCTGGCCCATGTAATGGAATATATTAGTGTGCAAGTATACATATATATATAGTAAATAAAATAGTACAATGTAACTAAAAAACCATGTACCTACTGTAGTACTCATCTAGTGTTTGAACATGTAACCAGTTCATTAATCATGTAATTACCATTTAATGTTAATAGGTCACATGGTGTAAAACCGTCATTTACATCACCTCATGATAGTATAAGTAGATAGGGTCCCAAGACGTAATAGGTGAACCTAAAAATGATATCTTGTGAGGGAGTTCTAATGAAATAACCAAGGTAGCATACTACTCATAGAAAGCTAAATCAGTAGAATTTGAGTGTATCGTAGGTGGTAAGAGTGTAATATAAGAAACGTAATCCAATGCATTCCACAATTAGGTGCCTACAGAGTCCAAGGAGTGCATCTAATGTAAACCAGTGCTATGCATGGACTGGGTCGATTGACTGTATACAAGTAACCTTCTTGTCATTGTTGGATCCAAGGAGAGTATCTAAGGTATAATGGAATAAGGAAAGGGGACCCTACGGTAGTATATCGGGAATCCAAGGAATATAATAGAACAACAATCTAGGTGGGTATCAACCTTATAAAACCACATCCTTGAATTGGAATGGTGTTACCAAGACCTAAGGTATTCTCCACTCATAATCCAAATCAAGATTGAATCAGTCCATTCCTATTTGATATTGTAATCCTGAGATAATTCATTTGGTTCATGTATTTACTACCATTAGTTTGGATAGGTTATGTTGAGTTAAAACCATTTATATATTTGTGCAATACATATCTTACATTAGTGTGGATAATCCATGTAGAATTACCACCATTTAATAAATTATTTGTTAACCATTAAGTAATATTCAATTATTGAGCACCACTCCAATACCTTCCCTTAACAAGTAAGGGGTGATGCAAACATGTAACCTTTATTCAATCTCTTTTCATAAGGCCATGTTATGTACATAGAAAAAATTCCATTCCACATTTCACAATTAATAATAATTTTATGCACATACCTTACATGGGTTAAGTGGTGATAATACACGGTGAAATACATTATTGAACTCACATTTAACAAAAAACTACTTATTATTGGAAGGATCACCTTTAGGAAGTTCAAGTAAGGTCACACCTGAACAGTGGCTCAAACGTGTCAAAACATTAAAAACCCAATTATGGCATAACCATTGACATGAGGCAGATTGAATTATGGGTGTATCCACTAACAAGTAATCATATTTTTGGAAAGATCATAACCATAAGATTCTAACATATATAAGCATGGGATATAAATTTTACAAATGGTCACTGGTGGGATCAGTGGCCCCACATAAACCTTCCATAATCGACGAAAATCAGGGATGTGTTATAGACCACCTAGATTAGGGTTGTACAACCCTCCTCATTCGGTATTGACCATTGGTTTTCCTCGGATCGTATTAGACCTATGAGAAGGTGAAAAATGCTCAAATGGTGATACCTAGGCCAAGAGAGAAAGAGAAGAAGAACGATGAAGGAGGACTTGAGTACATAATTCTGTTCATTCAACTTTATTAACAGAATCTTGATCAGATGTTGAATGATGAATATCTCTTGATTCAAATCCAAGAACTTCAAAAATTCCATAATTGAGAGAGAAAAATGTCAATCCCACATAAAATTGGATTAAGGAGGAAGGGGTGACTTCATTAGATCATTAATAAAAAAACTAGAAATTTACCTGGAGAAATAGTTTATGTACATTTTTTTCACACAGTTATCAATATTTGTGCAAACCATGTGAGAAGGTTTTTCCCAAAATATAATCCAACACATGGTTTGGCAAACCATGCGCTAGCCATGCATAGTTACCTGGGAAAAAGGGGAAATCACATGGCTAGACCACACTGGTGTGTGCCAACTATGTGAGGTGGATCTTTCTGAAACAAATCCTCATAGTTGACTATAAATTGTGTGCCATGTCTATTTTATCCAAAAAAAGATTGGTTTTGGGCTCCATGAAATCCACACACACCCTCTAAACCTTCATTTACCCATTAGGAATCCATATTAGGTATAATGTATAGACTTAGACTGAAAATTAATTCATAAATACTTGAGTGATGAACCTTGTTCTTATACTCTTCCCCCCTTTAAAGAACATGCTCCTCAGTTCTCTTTCAAAGGGTAAAGAGACACAGTCTGAGAACAAATCTAGCCACTATGTACTTACATCACTTTCTATTTCCCAAATCATGTCCTATACTCAGCCATTCTTCCTTAGCACCTATACAAGATGGACAAACCTACCTTAATGAAACTTTTTTCTTGAGTCAAGGATACAAATTGGATACTCTTCCAATGTAGCATCAACATCAAACTCAAATTTGTTGAGATCAAAGGTATGAGATGGGTCTGTTTGATGTTGGAAAAGATGTGAGAAATGAAAGACGTTTTTTTGTGGAACAATACCTCTGAGGTAGTAACAATTGATAAGAACTAGACTAACTCTCAAGAATCTAAAATGGTACAATGTAATGAGGTGAATATTTCCATGATTTCATAAACATATATGCCTTATCATGGATGAAACGTGAAGGAAAACAATATTCTCAACCATTAACTCAATAGGTCATCGATGGAGATCAACATTAGATTTCTATTTATACTGAGCAGTAGTCATACACCTTTTGATTAACTGAAATTGTTCTAATGTCTCTAAAATAAGATAAGGACCTATTAAAGATGCATCACCTTCCACTATCATGTATGAGGGTGAACATCATGGCCTAATATATAAGGCCTAAAAAGGATCCATATGGATCGTCACCTACAAAACAACTATTATAAGTGATCTCGATGTGAGGAATATTATTCTTCCAAGAACCTATAAAATCAAGGAAATATGATTGGGGAATATCCTACAGAACCTGTATCTTAAATTACGATTTTCCATCAGTCAGGGTGTGAAATGATGTTTTTAAAAGAACCTGAGTAACCATTTATTTTTGGAAAACCTCGAAGAACCATGAAGTTATATGAGAATCCCTACTTAATACAGTAGCATGTGGAATCACATGTAGTCGTATGATTTCTTGGACATATAGTCTTCCCAATTCATAAATTGATAAATTCTCTTAAATATGAATGAATTGTGATGACACTAATACAAATATTTCCTTTATTAGTGCTAAAAAAGTCAATTAACAATGAAAAAAAAGTTTTTTAATAGATGAGAGGAGAAAGGGGGTCACTTTTATCAATGCTATGAAAAGTGTTGATAAAGGCCCCTTTTATCATCGCTTTTATTAACGCTAATAAAAGTAGAAAAAATATTAAAAAAAATAAAATTTTCAATTATGGGGGGATTCAACAGCACTTGAATCCCCCCTTTAATAGTTTCCACCACCCATGGTATCCCACCCACACCTCAGGACAGCTCCACCCAGCCCCTCCCCCTTTAAACAACGCTAGATAATTCCCATTCCTACACATGCGACATGCTTCCCCCAGGATTCGAACTCGAGACCTCTTTCCTACACGACATAGCCTTTACCACTCCACCATATTTCATTTCTTTTCATTTATTAATATATTTAGTTATATATATATATATATATAGCTATATTCACTCATATATTAATATATATGTATATTTAGTTATATTAATATATATATATCCTTATATTAATATATATATATATAAACATATATATATATATATATTCATATTAATATATACATGTATTTAATTATATTAATATATAAACATATATATCTTTATATTAACATATATATAGTCATATTAATATATAAATATATTTAATTATCTAAATATATACATAAATCCATATATTTATATCTATTTATATCTATTTTTAAATATATATATATATAGTTATAATCATTTATCCGTATATTTTTTTGTTTATTAATATATATTTATATATATTTATAAGATTAGTTTTAAATACATCAATAAAATATGTTTCCTTTTCTGTTTTTTTAAAAATTAATAGATACTTACATACATACATATATAAAACCCACACACACACAGATATATATCATATGTATATCTATTAGTAGAATTACACACACATATATATATATTTACAAATATTATGTATTAATATGTATATACAAAATTAATAGAAATGGGGTCACAAAAAACCTATCAAATCGCAGAGTCATGGAAAAAGACATAACTTCTTCTATGGGTATATGTTTCAACTCTATACATTCTAAAACTAATGATCATGGAATTAACTACGATAACACAAGTTCTAGAGGCCAAACAGACACACATATCAAAAGTTAGGATCATTTTAATAAAAATTTAACAGGGGACCAGACACAAAAACTGTTTTTTAGGTCTTCTGGTGGTTATTTGGGATTTTCTGGTTATATATGTAACTGATACAATGTATGAGTCAACCTTTTGTGTAGACCTCTTCAATACCTTTGATTTGATATGCCCCAAACGGTCACCTAGAGCGAATATTATGGTCATTTGAAGTTGAACTTTTTTTGGATCACTATAACTAATATATCTCTTGTTCCTCTAATTTTCTAGCAGTTTTAACTACACATGGTCATCACTCATTTCATGAGATTCTATTTGACTGTTCATGACGCTCAAATAGAAAACCAGAACTGATGTTATCTCTTTTTGAGTGAGTTGTTGGTTTCTTATGATTTTAGGAAATACGAGAGTTGTAAAATTTCAAACGACAATAACTTCTGCTGCGAGTGTCCATTTTTGGCTCTACCACATATAAATCGAAGGTAGAGAATATTTACACACTCTGATGATCACTGAAACTTCTTTTCACATTCATTGAGGATAAAAAAGGACAAAAAATCCTCTAAATGATCATAAGTTTGGCTCTGGGGGGTCTGTTTTTCCATAACTTCTGCTCCGGGTGTCCGTTCTGCCTCAACCAAGGATCAAATCAAATAATACAACCAGAACTATGCTATGGTGACCATTGTAACACCTTTCCATATTCTTCGAGGTAAAAATGGGTTTCAATCCCTACACATGACCATAATTTCTACTTCGGGGTGTCCATTTTGGTCTACGACACATCAAACCAATTTAAAACATATTTTAAAAAATATTTATTATATTTATATCAATATTAATATAGTTATATATAAATATATTATTTTTATGATTTTTATGTTGAAATATATATATTTAACAGCGTTAAGAGAATTTGTGCTGATAAAACCCCCCTTTATCAGTGCTATTAAAAAAAGCGATGATAAAGGGGGCCCTTTTATCAGCACAAAAAAATCCCTGATAAAGGATCACTTTTAACAGTGCTTTTTTTAGTGCTGTTAAAAGTACCGTTTATCAGTTCTTTTTTAGCACTGATAACCCCCCCCCCCCCTTTATCAACACATTTTTAGTGCTAGTAATGATTAGTGTTGTGGAAACCTTGTTTTGTGGTGGTGTGATTTTGTTTATTTGTCAATGACTACCTAGATAGCATCACTACCCATCAGCGACCTAGGTATGTCATCTGAAAAATCCATTGAAAAATGATCCCATTTCCATTCTAGGACTGGAAGAAGATTTAACAACCATATATGTCTCTAGTTCTCTTTCTTCACCTATTGATAGGTGGAACACCTATTGATGAAGCCTGCTATCTGATGTTCCATCCCAGGCCACGAATATTGGCATCTCATATCTCAATACATCTTCGAGATAACTGGATGTACTACCAATTGTGAAGTGTAGGACACATTCTTAAACTCCTCTTGCATATCTGTATGAACCCTAATACGTCCACAAAGACACAAGATGTCATCTCTGTCCACAGACCAGTCTGATGGTGGGTTATTTCTTGATATACTATCACGGAGAACCAAACCCTCAGGATTTGGAAACAACATACTCTTTACCATTTCAAGGATGGAAGAGGTAACTTTTAAGTCCAAGATGTAATATTGATTGTGACAATCATGAACTTCTAGATGATTTTCATATAATATGGCCATTAACTTATATTCATCATTGGCATTCTGCACAACATTTTTTTCAGTTTTTTGACTCACAGCATCCGCGAGCACATTTCCCTTTATTGGAATATTGGCAAGCTTAAAATCAAATGATTGAAGATATTCATCCCATACCCACTATCTAAGGTTCATGTCAAACTGAGATAACATATACTTGTGGATTTTGTAATCTGTATACACCACAAAGATCTCACTCAAAAGATAATGTATCCAGCAATGCAAGTCATGGACAAATTCTTCTTACTCTAGGTCATGCATCAAGTAATTTATCTCGTGTGGCTTCAACTGTAGATATCCATGTTGGAAATGTGGTCATTCTATACAAGAATTGACGTATGGTTTGTGTTTGTTTTCAATCCTCATTGGAAGTTCAGAATGTTACTTAGTAAAGTGATCATACAGTTCAAGTAGAAACAGTATAGAATGTGGTGTGCGAAATAGATTATTTGTTCACAAAAAACAGCCTGGTGTGCGAAAAATACTGGGGTTCACGAAAAATAGCATGGTGCGGGAAAAACAGCATGGTGCGCGAAAAACAGCATGGTGGACAAAATAGTAGCGCAGGATCTTTCACTCAAGAGGTGTTTCAGAATCAGAATAACAAAAAATAGAATAGGAATGGGCTTCTTGAAAAACATGAAAATATGGGCGGAAAATAGTTCCTACACAAAATGCATTCAATGCCGAATGAGAGGTTTTTCACACCATGATGGTTTTTTCACATAGGTGTCAGAGACACCTATAAATAAGATGTTACCCCCCTCATTCCGAAGTGTTAATGACTTAGGGAATATCTGAGGGCGGATGCACATTAAAGTTTCATGTAAAAGGAGTTGCGTGAAAAAGGTCTGCGTTGCGTGAAAAATAATGAGCTGCGTGAAAGAGTATGGGTTACATGAAAAAGATAATGGTGTGTTAAAAAGTAGTTGTTTCATGTTAAATTTGAGGTTGTGTGAAAAAGTTGATGTTGATAGAAAAAGGTGATGCTATGTGTAAATGTGGAGGCTACACAAAAAAAGTGATAGTTTCATGAAAAGGGGTGTTGCTTGAAATATTCTTCTCTGTGAACATTATGTGTTGCGCACAAAAGTCATAACATACCCGCAAAGGGTAGGTGGTGCATGAAATCATCAGTGTATCCTATTTGAATGTTTTGGTTATCCAGTTTACTGGTTCAGTGTGTTCAAGTGCATCAATTCAAGACTAAAATTCAAGTATAGTCTCATGCTACGCAAAGGAAAATACTTCAATGCAAATCAATTGAAGAGAACATAACGTCTATAAACTGAATGGGACTTCACCAAAGGTAGTGAGCCAGGGGGAGTCAATGGGAGTGACATGAGGGACATGGTGGGCTATCCTTAAACATATGCAAAGGCACTGAGCCTAGGACGGAGTGACTATTCCAAAACCATTGTAATCCACAACTAATGAAGAATAGTAGAATTAGGTATGTACGACATCCTGTAGGCTTATGCTCCTTCAATGTATCCCTTATAGGTGAACCAGTTAAAAAGTGTTGTGTCATATCATTGCATGTGAAATCTTGATTACTGATTATTTCCACTATACTGGTTTTACTAGTTCCATCCAACTTGGGAACAAGATCCCTCAGTTTAAAAGAAAATTTTACACTCTGATTCACCCCTCCCCTCTCAGAGTGTCTCGGTGTCCTGAAAGTGGTATCAGAGGGTGAAGGTTATCAGTGATAGATATTTCGTTTTCCATCATGGAGAATTCAGTCAATGATTGGGGAATACCTATCTTTGATGGAAGTAATTTTCATATTTGTAAGAACAGAATGAAATCTCATGTATAATCCCTTGAAGTGGAATTCATCTTTTCTACTGTGCAAGGATTAAAAGTTACTGATCCAACAAGACTTGATATGACTGATATAGACTTGAATGTTATTGACATATATACTAAAGCTCAGAATGCTATCACTGCGGCTCTTTTAGATCAGATCAATCTAAAGGTGATGAGTTCCACCTCAGCAATGTCTATGTGGGATAAAAATGAAAAAATTTATGAAGGAGACAACCAAGTGATGGATTAAAAACTTAATGTCTTACACAATGGGTTTTACGATCTAAATATGCTCCCTAATGAGAATTTAGATTCATTATTAAATCAAATTATGGATGTAGTGGGTGAAATTCGAGGTCTTATAGTTGAAATCAAATAAATTGATATCGTAAAGAAAATATTGAGAAGAATTCCTCCTATTTACAATGCAAAGTTGTTAGACCTTGAAGAAAGAGATCTATCTAAACTACCTTTGGATGATCTACTAATTATTCTAGTGGCATATGAGATGAGAGTCAAACCCCTAGATTACATGACTCATGTAAGAAAGGAAATGGAATTCAAAGCCATGGAAAAGATGAAAATTTCAAAAGATAATGGTGTAAATGTTGATGAGGAATAAGAAATTATTTCTCTCAGCTCCATGAAGCTAATGATGGAAAAATTTTAAATTTAAAGGTTATCTAACCCTGCCATGTTTTTTTGTTGAAGAGTTGGGAACATGGCCTCTCAGTGCCAAAGAATGTTTGATGATGGTGGGAGCGAAGTAGAAGTCATCTAGAAGAATCAAAAAAGGTTTAAAAAAAGGGACTTCAAATCTGGAAAGAAAGTACATAAGAAGAGTTTTTTCTGTGAAGAGAAAGATGATTATGTTTAATTTTTTGAAGAAGAAGAACCAAATTTTAAATTGGAAACCATGCATCCATGATGGCTACCATTGAAAAGTCCAAACCCATTATCATTAAAGGAATAAATAATCATATTAATTCTAATGGTCATCCATATATTCAAATTAACTATGCCATTTCTGATATAGAGAATAAATATAAGAGTTGAAATGGGTGGAAGAAAATGGTGGAAGAATCATCAAAATATGTTGATGATCTTGAAGATGAAATTGTATGACTAGAATTACTCGTGAGAGTTCAGTCTTCAATCCTTGAAAGCACAGATGATGTTGTGAAACTATGTAGTAGAATTGAAGTACATGTAATGGTCATAAAGGACATTTCATCCAGACTAGAAGAGAATTCCAATACTATTGACAGTCTTGAGGAGGAAGTTGCTACTCTTTAGAGTAAAATTGAATGTCAATCAACCAAAAATGTGTGTAAGAAGAAAATTTATTTTGGAAGATTCTCATATTCCAAATTATTGGTAAGAGACAAGTGTGTTTCAGATGGGAATGAAAAAACCTTGAGTAATCAAAGACCCGCTTTCTTGATAAAGAGTGGAATTGGCTGTGAATCTGATACATCAACTGTATGAATTGAAGAGATGAAAAATAAATACAAGATGAATGCTGGACATGTTGAAACTTAGCCTGATGTGCTAAAAAAGAATCCATCAATCCAAACTAAAAGAAGAACTAATTATTATCCTCAAAATTACAGAAATGACCAGAAGTCAAACTATTCTCTCAAGAAAGAAGGCATGAGGAGAAATTCAAGTGAGAGGACATTTCCTCAAATAAAGTGTCAGTTCTTTGGTGATCTAGGCCATACCATGACGTATTGTGAAGAATAAAGGATCTACTTGAATAAGGAAGATCTTGGAAGTCCACAAAAGAGATAGATTTCTTATCCTCCATCTTATAGAAGAAATAGTATCTATTGATACTGTTTTCATTTTTCTATCTTTGTCCATAATGCAATACATTGCAGGTAGGGGTACAATTGGAGAGATTCAAACAACTCTCAAAGATGGTTCAATATTCACCCCCGTGACGGTGTTGTTCTCACAAATAGTTTTTCTCCTCTAGAAAATTCTTATGGGTATTAATAATTTGATTATGTGGAAGAAATATATAGAAGGCCATTAGTATCATATAATCAATCCAATATCTTTTGTAAAGAAAAGAGGAAGATCGATAAATCCTATCTTGTAGAAGAATCATTCAATGATACTAGGAAAAATTTCACCTACATTCATGATAGTGTATTCTCTTCATATTGGAAAGAAAACATTGAGCTTTTTAAGAACATTAAAAAGAAGGTTGATGTAACAATGAGGTTTGGTAATGATGATGTTTTGAAGATAAATGGTAGTGGGAATACTGCCCTCACCAATGGAGTGCTGATGAATACTGAAGTTCTTTATATGAATGGTCTACACCACAATCTCCTCAGTGTGAGTCAACTCTGTGACTCTGGGATCATAGAAACTTTCAATAAAAAAAGGTTTTACTATAAAGGAAAAAACTAGGAATTCTAATATGAAAGGCTACATAACAGATGGAAACATATATTAGGTTGACAGCAAAGTGAACTCTTTCTATTTGTCTGTTAAAGAAGATAACAACCTCTGGCATCAATGACTGGGGCACATTAACCAATAAGTCATTGAAAAGATATCCATGTTGAAGATTGTCATGGATATCCCCATTCTTAAATGTGAACAAGAAAATACATGTGATGCTTTCATATGGGGGTATGCTAGTCTGTAATTAACATCAACCAAAGAAGAAAAAGGCTTGACACCTTCTTGATCTCATCCATATAGATGTATGTGGCCTGATAAATGTTTTTGGAAGTTATGAAGATATTTACTTTGTTATTTTTATTGATGATAATAGTAGAATGTCTTGTGTAATGGTTATTCATTGGAATCGACGTGTACATGATTTCATGAAAACTTATCACTGAATTGCCAAGAATGATATTGGATGAACAATAAAATTATTGCAATCTGACAATGGATGGGAATAAAAGTCCATTAAGTTTGTGAATTGCCTAGAAAAAATGGAATACAACACTAGGTATCTGTTGTGAGAAGTCTACAATAAAATAGAGTTGATGAGCACCAGAATTGATAGGTCTAAAATATGTCTAGGACTGTGCTGACTGTGAGTTGTATCTATCACCAATACTGGAAACAAACATTTGAAGTTGTAGTGCACATTCAGAATCGAACGAGGCTTTATATGGGAGAACCGATGACACCATATGAATTGTGGCATGGAAGGAAGACTTCATTGAAATACTTTCATGTTTTCAGAAGAAAATGTTTCATCCAAAATAATGAAGGAAATCAAGGGATGTTTGGTCACAATATTGATGAAGTATTTTTTTTCATGGGTTTCCACTAAATAACAAATCCTACATGTGATCCAATAAATTCTTGGGGATGATTTTGGAAAGAAATGATGTTACAATCATTTATGGAAATCCCCAAAATGCATCAAATAATCTCTATAAGGATGATATAGAAGATGGGGATGAATGTGAACATAGAGTAAATGCACATAAAGAAATGGATGAAGGCATACAAAAGCTCTAGGAGTCACATCTTGATGTTGACTCAGAAGAACACTATGAAGTTGAAACCATAGCTGGAGAGAATTCATTTAAACCTCAAATGGGGAATCTAAGAGAATAAATTGGAAAATCCAAAAGCACTGGGAATTTGACTAAACACACACAAACGAGGAGAATGAAGAGTAATTTACATTCTGAATTCTTATCTACAGTGGAACCATCCTCATTTGAAGATGCTAAAAAAGTTGAGTCATGGGTGAAAGCCTTGAATGAAGAGCTAGATTACATTGACAGGAATAAAACCTGGGATCTAGTCATGTGACATGAATATCATAATTTTATTGGTAAAAAGTGTATTTTCAAAAACAAATTTGATGATAATGAATGTGATATCAGAAACAAAGAACATCTAGTTTGTGAAGGATATTTTCTTACTGTAGGTGTGGATGATGAAGAAACCTTTTCACCACATTCTACAATAGAGTTAATCTTGATTTTTCATGTTATGGAAATCCAAAGGGGATATAAATTTTATCAAATGGATGTCAAGACAGATTTCTTGAATGGTGTTCTTGAAGAAGAAGTCTACATTCAACAACCAGTGGGTTTCTTTCTTGGTAGGGATGAAACAATGATTTGTTAACTAAAGAAGGCCCTCTATGTTTTGAAGTAGGAACCACGAGAATTGTATTCCTGGATTGATTATTATCTCAAGAAACTAGTATTTACAAGTGGATGAGTCGATCATAATCTTTATGTGATGAATTTCATGAAATATTAGTTCATGGTTCTAATTTACGTTGATGAAATTATATTTGGTGGAAACATACAGAAATCATTGGAGAAATTTTCCAATAACATAAAATAAAAATTTGAAATTTCTATGATTGGAAAGATCATATATTTCATTGGGCTATAGGAGACTCAAAATAAAGATTACACTTTCATCTCTCAAGGAAATTATGCAAGAGTGAAGCTAAATAAATTTAATATGCATGACTCCAAACCAATGTCAACTCCGATTTTAGTTGGAAAAAAAATATGAAAGCATGAGGATGGGACCTCTATAGGTCCCACCATGTACAAGATAATCATTGAGAGCCTCCAATACCTTACAGCGACACGACCCGATATTGTTTTCACAACCTGTCTAGTGTCCCACTTTCCAAGTAATCCAAAGAAGAATTATATGGAGGTACTTAAAAGAATACTGAGGTACATTCAAGGTACTCTTAAAATTTGGTTATACCTTGATGGATGAAGGGACAATGATTAATTAGTGTTATATGATGCTGATTGGGATGGTGATGTAGTGGAAAGAATGTCCACCAGCGGTGGATCATTCTACATTGGGAATAAATGTGTAGGCTGGTAGATCAAGAAAGAAGAAAGTACATTTCTTAGTACTGCTGAAGCTAACTATATCTTTTCCAAAAAGGCATGCACTTAATAGCTATAGTTAAAGAAACAACTAATAGATATTGGTGATGAGTAAAAGTAACCAATGGTTATTTACTGTGATAACAAGAGCACAATTGATATTTCGAAGACTCATGTTCATAATTCTAGTACAAAACATATAGAAATCAAGTTTCATATTATCAAAGAAAAGGTTGACCAAGCTGTGATTTGAATGGATCATGTGGGAACTGATGAGTACGTGTATGATATCCTCACTAAGCCACTATCAATGGTTGTTGTTGAGAAACATTGGTTGAACCTCGGTGTCCAGCCACCACCTAGTGCATAAAGAGGTTACGAAATTCCCCTCTATCGGTATATATTTACTGTTTTTAATCTATTTGTGGATGTGATACAGGTTTTTGGGGGAGATACTATTCAAGGGGACTTTGTTTTGAGATGAATAATGAAAAATTAATAGTCTTTGGGTTTATTGTCAATGGGGTAGAAGAAATAAATTGAGGACATGCGATCATTTAGTGACACAATGAGAATTCCGTGAAATAATCAGAATTCAGTGATAGGATAAGAAGGAAAACATTGGACAAGTAATGCTTCTATGAAAATTTAAGATAATTGATTGGGCGTCATTGATAATTCCAAAACACAGGATCCCAATTCACACTTCTTGTCTTTTATTGTACAACGACCATTGCTCACGTATAATTAGAGTATTGGATGAGGTGATTATTTCGTTTTTGGTTTGCATGTGGATGGTGCTCTATTAAATTTATTAAGTGAATAGAAACAAACCCAAAAGGGGGGATTTTTGGAACCATGGTCATTCAAAGAATGAATTGAAGTATGGTTTGTGCTTTTTGTTGATCTTCAATGGAATTTCAGAATGTTTCCGAGTAACATGATCATACAGTTCAAGAAGACAACATTATTGAAGGTGGAACTATTCTCCAGTGTTTGCCAAATTTTTGGACCTGAAAATGGAAAATTAATGCATTGGTTTTTGGAAAACATAGGTGCATTCAATGAGGATCTGGTATGTGAAATAGGTGAGTTGTATGGAAAAATCAGCATGGTGCATGATAAATAGAGTGTTTCACAAAAAACACTGTGGTGTGAGAAAAAACACCATGGTGCGCGAAAAACACCATGGTATGCGACATAGTAGAGAGAGATTTTTTGAACAAGAGGTATTTAAGAATCAGAACTTTGAAAAATGGAATAGGCATGGGTTTTGTGAAATAACAATAAAATTTGCGATGAAAACAGTTCATGTGTGAAATGTATTCCATACCGAATGAGAGGTTTTTTCACACCATGATTGGTTTTTGCCTAGGGGTCGGCGACACCTTTAAATAAGTGGTGCCACCCTCATTCTGAAGTGTTGAAGACTTAGAGAAGATCTGAGTCCAGATGTGTGTAAAAGGTTCGTGTAATGGGAGTTGCGCAAAAAATGTCTAAGATGCACGAAAATGTTTGAGCTGCATAAAAAAGATTAAGGTGCATGAAAAAGTAGTAGTTGCACATAAAATTTGAGGTTGCGTAAAAAATATGATGTTTCATGAGAAAGGCGAGGTTGCGTGTAAAAGTGGAGGCTGTGTGAAAAAGTGAAAGTCCCATGTAAAGGGGGTGTTTCACAAAATATTTTTTCACTCGAAAATTATGTATTGCTTGAAAAAGTGGGAAATTGAGACCAAAGGGTAGTTGCTATGTGAAATCATCAGTGTAACATGTTTGCATGTTCTGATTATTCGGTTCAATGGTTCAATGTGTTTGAGTGCATAAATTTAGGACTTCGATGGAAGAATAGTATCGTGCTAACCAGAGGCAAAGACTTTAATGTGAATCTATTGAATTAACCTTCACGTCTATAAAGTGACTATGACTTCACCAAAGGCAGTGGGCCAGGGGGAGTCAATGAAAGTGACCCGATCTCAGGTAGATCTTATAGAACACCTTTGATCCTCGAAGCTGGATGAAGAGATCATTTATTCGGGGAAGTGGATATAATTTCTTTACTGTAAGATGGTTCAACCTTCTTTAATAAAAGCATAGACAAAGAGTTCCATCTACTTTCATATATAAAAGAACAGGTGAACCCCATGATGATGTACTAGGCCATATAAATTCTTTGACCTCTAGGTCCTTTATCTATAGCATCATCTCTTGAATCTTAGTAGGCTCCATCATGTATGGATGAATGGACAGTAAAGATAATCTATGAAAAAGATCATTTATAAAGTATTATTTCTCTTTTAGGAGTTAATCTAGTAAAATCATCAAGAATGACTTTCTCAAAATGATAATCTACTAGAGGGAAATCAGTTTGAAGAAAACCCGGATCCACCATGAAAATATTTTTAATCTGAGATGACACTTCAACAAGCCCATGATGCTTTGGTCTTGCTCTAGTAGCCTTAACATCCCACTCACCTTTTAAAAAAATACTTATTTCTAGAGATGTAAATGAAACTCTATGAAGATAATAGTCTAAAAATGAATGATTGTGGACTAAATAGACCATCCAGAAAATGAAACTGAAGTTTGACATCTAGATAACAAAGTGATTCCAGAAGTATCAGTAACTACTTAACTCAAGGGGACAGTCCCTACACTGGCATATGCCCTCTTTTCATATTGCCGACAATGTATCGAGGGTCATTACACCATAGTGATACTGTATCTCTAGTATGAGAAATTCTGTAATAAATATAAAAATTAAAGAGTTTTAGGAATCTAATAAAATAATTTATATGATATAGTATAGGCTAACAGAATATTACCTCATACTATAGATGGTCTCGCAGCCTAATCCTCAGGTATCGGCTGTAAGGCATGCAACTAACATGATCTATAGCCTTAGGCAACAGATGGATTACCATGATCCTAACTACTCTACTAGAGCTACATGTGATCAGGGATTAGACATCCATGGCCACAACCACCTCCTTAGCTAGACCTATCAGTGCTATTACAATCCCCACCTGATGTAACATAAAATAACTCCCTCTTTAAGTTGGAGCTAGATCAAACCCTTTCCCACATGAAGTTGGAAAAAATGTCCCACAGACACTGAAGATGACCAATACTGACTCATGTTTGGCACTCTATAGGGTCTTTATTACAATAGGGATTCTTATTCCTTTGTTTCCCACACTGATGAAACTCGATGGAGTTATCACACTTGATACCCTAGCTTCCACTACCCTCATGAAAAATCTCGAGGAAACGTTTACAGCTACCAGAAGAATTAATATCCATACACAACAATGATATTTTAAATCTAGTACTTATGATGTCCCTCGAGTTATGCTATGTGATACTGGTCTGATCAAATATTTCAAAAAAGGTAGTATGGATAAGTATATTCAGTTATGTTCTGATGGTGTACTATATCCCATCCTCAAAATTCCTATCATAAAAAACCTCATCACCAGCTAGAAGCGGTGAAATGTGATGAAAATAATTGAAATGTGCTTAATATTCTATTACTGACATAGAACCCTACTCGAGATGCATGAACTCTCTAGGTCTGTCATATCTCAGTGCATTAGTGAATAACTGATAATAGATTGTAGTCTAGAAATCAATCTATAACATTTCCTGATGACGACTGATGCCAGTAACCACATCCTACTAGTTCATGGAAGAATCTAGAAGCCTTTATATAGAAATATTGAATCTCCACTCTCGAGGTGTTTCCATATGATCAAAGATACACACCATGACCTCTCGTCTAGACTCAACAACCTGAGAATAGACAACCCCTAAAAATGTAGAAGGATACTACTGCAGGACCTCCCGATTCAGATCAACCATCATAAGTGAAACTCATGTAGCACCTTTTATAACTAAATCAGATGTAGAAAAATATCACAGGGTTGGGAAACATTTCTCATATCAGGTACAGAAGCTGGTGCCTCATGTGGAACTCTTGGAAGTAATATTTCCATTTCAGGGCCCACCATGTCTAGAGCGTGGTCATCACTACCATCATAAGGAATGGAAAAAGGATGATGCAGCTGAATTGGTCTAAAATTTCTAATCACACATCTCAGAGCAGTATTATGAGCATATTATTACATCACTTACATAAAAAACATAATAAAAACTCACTACCCAGGCCATTCTATGAAAACTACCCACTATGATGGCCTAACATTAGTATGTGCCCAAGTATAAGTTTCATGTTATTCTTCAGTAAATTTCTAGGTTCACTCATTTACCTTTTATAATCATAACATGGTAGGATAAGGATGTAAAACAATTTTTTTATACTTTATGATTCACTATATAAGGATATCCATTTCTAATGAATCATTTCCCGTACACCTATCACAAAAAACGATGACATTTTATTTATAGTAAAATTGATCAACTTGATAAATTACTCATCCCAACCCATGGGGGCCCACACCTCATGAATTGAGACCTATAATGACTCAATCATAGCCAAAGTGATACATGTACAATCAAACCATCTTAATATCACTTAAAAATCACATGAAAACCAAGAAATGCAATGTATTGAGATGAACATATATTGCATGTCAATATGTATGAAATGTGAGTTATTAGTGCCAATAATGATGCATGTAGCAATGGTCATTGACCTTATATCATTTCTATATGGATGAAATAAATTATCAATGGAGTAATAATCAAAAACACTACAAAACATGTGCATCACCCAATGGTGAAATTATATTAACTGTAATAGGAAAAGTAGAAGAATAATTTTATTATGTCTTACTTGGATTTTACCCCGAAAATGGGTTCATGATGCCAAGAATAGATTATGACCATGTCCCATGGATTTCAATAATCTAATATATAGTCTCAAGATAGTAAATCATAAAATGAAACCACATATGATAGCAATTTTTGATGACATGGCTCCATATTATACTTAAATTTTGCTCCAAGACCGGTGGGCCACATGGCTTCAAGTGCATCTTCCTGAATTCTAGCAGCTGTCAACTAGAAGTGAGGTCATAGGATGTGTCTGTGGAAGACTATTCCCTCATTATTTGAGTGTATCACATTGGAATAAATAGAAAGAAATAGTAAACAATTGAATAAATATAATCAAAAAGTGGAATAATACTGAATCAATAGATGAAAGAGAATAATAATAATTTTATCAACTAGAACAATGATGATGTAATGTCATTTCACTAGAAGACTAGATAACATGGTTGAAAAAAAGTTGGAATAACATGTTCCACAATGTAAAAGTAAATAAAGACTACTCTAAGAATCATGAGATTATAATATGTCATCACCAATCTATCTCTATCCTATCAGCTCACAATCATGTTTTAGAAGCAGTATGATTCCCTTTGTACATAAAAAAACAATGTAATAATGTTCTTGTACAAAATGGTTCCTGGAGGGGGTGTGAGATAAATCTAGGTAATACACAACCAACAATGTTTATAACATTTGGCCCGTGTATTTGAATATAGATGTGTACATTCATGCACATATAAAGTGTATAAAATAGTATAATGTAACTAAATAACCAAGTTCCCATGTCATCACCCAGTTGGTGTCTAAACATGCAACTAGTTCCTTAATCAAGTAATTACCATTTAATGTTAATATGTAACTTGAGGCATATACAACAATGACATCACCTTGTGATAGAATAATTATTGAGGGTCCCATGACGTTACAGGACAACCTTAAAATGATATACAGTTAGGTCATTTTAGGGTAATAGAAAAGGTTATATAAATATCACAAAAAGAATGCTTTGTAGAATCTGAGCCTACCTAAGGTGGTAATAGTGTAATACATGGATCGCAATCCAAGGAATTCCACAATAATTCTCTTACCGAGTACATAGAGTTAATCCAATGAAAAATGGTGCTAAGAAAGGACGCGGTCCATGTAGTGTATCTAAAGCACCTATATTTCAATGATGGGTCCAATGAGTGTATCCAAGGTATCCTAGAATAATTAAAGGTTACCCTATTGTAGTATACGATGAATACAAGTATTATACAAGAAGTGGAATCCATGTGTGTATCAACCTACGAAAAACACCTCCTTGAATCAAAATGGGTTCTTGCGACCAAATATACTCTCCTCTAAGAATACATGTAAAACTCGAGTAAGTCCATTCTTATTTGATATTGAAATAATGAGATAATTTATTCTATTCATGTCATTCCTTCCATTAGTGCGGATAGTTCTGGTAGAGTTGAAACCATTTATTTACTGGGAAAATACTTGTATTCCATTACTGTGGATATGCCATGTACTATTGCAACCATTTAATTAAGTCATAGTTAACCAATAATAAATATTCAATTATTGAGTTTCACTACTCTACCTTCCATTAACATGGAATGGGTGATACAGACATCTAAACATTATTAATCTCTTTTAATAATTCCATGTGTTTTACTTAGTATACTTTCCATTTCACATTTCATATTTAATAATAATTTGTAGCACATAAATTAGGTAGGTCGGGTGGTGAGAATACATGGTACATTCCATTATGAAATTCTCATTTAAAAAACCATTTACTATAGGAAGGATCACCTATATAAATTTCAAGCAATGGCACACTTGAACGATGTCTCAAACATGTCAAAAAACAAAAAACCCAATTATAACATAACCATTTACATTTGGTAGATTGAGTTGTGGGTGAAACCACTAACAACTAATCAAATATTTGTAAATATCATAACCATATTTTTATAACATGTATAAGAATGTCATGTAAATTTAAGATATGGTCTCCTATAGGATTTCTGGGCCCACACTAACAATCCAAAATCAACGAACTTTTGGGACGATTTATGGACCACTGACCATTTGGATGTACGACCCTACTCCTCTGGTATTGACCCATGATTTTCCTCAGATCAGAGTAGATGTAAGAAAAGGTAAAAAATTCTCACATGGTGATACCAAAGTTGATATAGAAAGAGAACAAAGACAAAAAAAGACTCAATTGCTTACCGTTAAGCATCCAACAAGATAAACAGAAGCCATATCATATGTTGGAAGATGGATATATAATTATTCTGAACCATGACATTAAAAAATCCCCAAATTTAGAGAGAATAAGGTCCATCATGTATAATCTAAGTTTAGGGAGGAAGGGTTGACATAATTATTTTATTAAGGGAAAAAATGCAATGTTTCCCAAAGAAATAGTATGTGCACAGTTTTTCTCCAGGTTTTTCAAACCATGCACAAACCCTGTGAGAAGGTTCTACCTAAAAGTTAATCCTCTTCAAGGTTTTATCAAACCATGTGCCAGCCATGCACATTTACTTGGGAAAACGTGGGACTTGAATAGTTAGACTGCACGACAATGCGCCAACTGTGCAAGGTGGATTTTTCTGAAAAAAAACATATACATCATTTTTAAAACAGTGTGTCAGGTATTTGTTCATTAAAAAAAAATGGGTTCTGAGATCAATACATGCCTGGAACACCTACATAACCTTTACTATGTCAGTAAGAGTCAATATTTTGTCCAAATTGTAGATTTATACTGAATATTAATGGATCCATACTAGAGTGACAAATCGTGTTCTTACATTTAAAATATTGTAAAACTAAATTATGGAATAAATATAAATGGTTTATAAGACATGAATCATAATTAAATAAGGAACCCAATCCTTGAAATAATAGTATAAGGGTAAAATAATCAATTTTTTAAAGGCACATATCAATATAAAAACGAAATTTTAGTCTACCTATAATGAACATTGTAACATCTTAAGCTTGTTTTAATCACATGTGTACCTGCTTTGGACTCGGGATTCCCTCACTTGTGGCCTTTTATTTTTGAAATGGTATTTCCTTCCATAAAACCTCTTGTTTTGGGCTTGTGATTACCCGTTGGGAACCCATTAAGCTCATAAAACATTTATCATTACAAAATGCATTGGAGGGAGATATAGGTCAAACAAATATCATAATAAAATGATACATACATGTTCCAAAATATCATAAACAACCATTTTATAACCCATGAAACTAAATGGATTTCATAAAAAATAATTCATACATCAACCTTTGTAAAATGAAATAGGTTTAATAATCATTTCATAAAATCACATCCCAGAAGAAAATTTTATTTCATAGATATATAACCTATGTAAATAAGTGGGATTCTTAAACATCATGTTAATAATTAATAAACCATTCATAGAAATAATATGAATGGAACAATTATATCATTTAATAGAATACCTGAGTAACACAAATAGAATTTATCTTATTTGGGGAATCATTTTGAAATATATTCTTAAAAAACTTCATAAGTAAATTTTCATCTCTCCTGTGAAAATTTAATCTCAAAATGTAATCCATTTAAAGACACTTTTTAGGAAAATAAACATGAAAAATTATAAATGATTCATTTAAAACATTTTAAAATAATTGTTCAGTTGAAAACATGTTTTATAGTTTGAAATCTTTTTAAAAATAGGTGTCAACTGAAATTTTATAAAAGATATATAAATCCTTTTTAAAACCATTTCATTAAAAATAAAATTTCAAAACATATTTTTAAAAATTAATATATTAACCATTATAAGGATTCATCAAAGAAATTATGGGGGCTAAATTAGTACATGTCGTACGAGGTAAAAACAAAATTCATTTTACACAGTAAAAATGTCATAATAAATTATTCTTCTGAAAATTAGAATAATCATCCTTTGAAATATTTGGTAATATAAATAAATGGTAAAATGTGTTTTAATGATCAGGGTATATTAGTATAATAGTCTTGTAGTCCCTTTTTGGAATGAATTATTTTGAAGAAACATATATTTTTGACTGAAGAGAGTGGTACGGGATATATTATTAAAAAATGTATTAATTATCTTAAGTACCGAATTGTGGAAAAAATTGTATTAATACATTTAAAAATCAATAATAACAAGAATATAAGAAAATGAATAGTTTTATTGAATTATTAATCATAATATTTCATTAATTAAATAATGATTATAAACAATCTTGATAAATGGTGATAATGTTCCAATAAATCCATACCACATGGTATTTATTAATCATAGTTTAAATATTAGAAAATTAAATTAAATGTAGGATTAAAATATCATTAAAATGAGGATAGTAATATTATAACCTATAAAATTTATTTTACATACCTCATAACGAAATATAGGTTTATTCCTTGTGTCTTAATGAATGAAAATTCTGAAATAAATACTTCACCAATTTTGTAACTTGGAAAATTTACATCTATTATAGATTTATCAAAAATTTATTATGAAAATACTGATAAAATATTTTAATAGTCATATAATAATAAAATGGGTATTATATACACTATATAAAATAAATCAGTAGTGAATAAGACTTGTATCTCATAATAATAAAGATCAAGATGAAATTCTATTACATTTTGTCCTAAATCTCGTCATACTCACCCAAACATCCTATATAATAAATGTATGTTTATTATAGATATTTTATTGAATCATATTATTATATATCATACCATACATAATTTTATTATGACTTTATTTTACCTTCTTGTTAACAATCTCAAGTTATTATTAGGCTTTTGGAAATATTCACATTGTTTTTCAATTTTCTCTTAATTTTTTATATATTTAATATATATACTTATTTCATTATTAACATAATGTAAAACATGAAAAAATATAATTTATATAAATTAAATTTTTATTATAATAACCTATTTAATATATCAGTATGAAACAAAATACACCATTCATGGAGACGGTTGGCCATACATACCTAGGAATGCAGTTTCCATTTTATTATCGTATTGAATGAAATATATTAAATGAAATAAATGTATATATGTATATAATTTCATTAAGATAGATTTATTAATTCATATATATCATATATTTTCACAAAACACTTCCTTAATTCATTCTGTGTTGTTTCTGAATGAATCACATTTCTTTTATGGGGCGGTAGTCCACACTTTCACAAAAAAAATTATCATATTTACACAATATTGAATGAAAAAGGGTATATTATAAATACAAATTTCAGACGAATAAATAATTATATATATAATATATAATATATAAATATATTTATTATCTTAATGTCCACCATGGGAGGTGGTAATATAAAATATAAATAATTGTTATTTCACGATGCAGCATTTTTCCGTACACGTAAGTAATATGTTCTTTACCCATTAGATGGAGGTGTGTGTAAGTGTAGGTATGAACTGTAGAATAAAAACTCTCAGTATATTTTGGAATATTTTGTTTTTTTCTAATAATTTAATATGGTTAGTGGAGGTGATAGAGAATGAAATTAAGATAAAGGAGTTTGAGGGGGGATAAGACCTTTTCTATGTGTAACTCCTTTTGATTTTCACAAAAGAAATTCATTGGACTGCATTATGACTAAAGGGAGGATTAAATGATGAATGGTGAAATTTTTGGTAGGTATTTTGGTAGATAAAATCCAAAAATATGTTTATTTATAGGTTCTAGGAAGTGGGAGGGGGAGAGGAGGCCTTTTATAGTGTAGGATGAGTGACACTCTTGTAATATTTTTGAAAAGGGAAACCCCAACTAGGGTTTTTTTAAAAGTGGATCCAATGATGGTACAACATCAAAAAACTTTATTATAGGGTATAAATATGAAAATATAATGGATTTTTCAATAGTTTCTAGGTCATATTAGGTCTTAATTATTTTGTTTAGTCCCTTATGAAGCAAATTAAATGGTAATTGATGTAATTAATTAGGATTACCTACAAAAAAGATTTTTTCAATGTTATTTAATCTTATTAGTTGATATAAATTATTAATTTTACAAAAATGGGGAATTTTTTCTTAAATTACAATCATAGAAGTGGACTAAATTAATTTAAATTTAATTTTGTTGATGGGACAACAAAGATGGTTTTTAATGTAAAAACGTTTGAATGGTTTCTATGATGATATGTCCAATTTTAATTGAAATTTCATTCCAATGACCTAAATTGGATAAATTGATATAATTTTTGTCTAATAATACATTAAAATAAATAAAAAATATAAAATTCCCTTATAATTAAATTAGATGAAATATAGTTTTCATTTAAATTTCAGAATAATCATTATTCATTAAAAATTAGAACTTCACTTAAAAATTAATAATGCACTTAAATATATTTTTTATGTTCATAAATATAAAATTAAGTGTATTTTGAGGAATAAAATTTATAAAATTTCCAAAAAATATATTTAATGTAGGTCTTTAATCGTATGTTTGTAAAAGTACCATAATAAAAATATATGGTTTTATGTGTAAGCATGGATTTTTTTATCTTATAAATATTGAATATATTGGATGGATAAAATAAATAATTTATTGAATAAAAAAATTCTAGTTAATATAATTCACTAGTTGTAATAATTTCAACTCATTAAGACAATTCTACTTTTTCATATGAAATTAGTCTTTTATAAAATCTTTTTGTTTCTATTCATTTGGTTTCTATATTCTTTTATAATTCCTATGTAAAAAATAAATAATACTATAAGTTAGATGTTCCTATAATATTGGATTTAATTGATATTTAATATCTTATTAAATAATAATTGTTTAATAATACGTTTTTTGGTAACACTATATCGTGCGTGTTACACAAGCCATCGGGGAAAGTCACTCTTGTGGGAAATTTAAGCCATCCTAAAGGTTCCTTATTGGGAAATATGAAATTAATGATGGATATATTGAAAACATAACATGGATTTTCATATAAAACAATCCATAAATATTCATTTAATATTAAATAAATTATTTTCATTATTGCATGAAATAAAAAATATCAAATAAAATTAATTTTAAAAAAAATTCGCAAATTATCTGAGTGTTACAACTTCTTAAATTTTTTGTTATGAATTATGATTAATAAATTATGAATAATATTTATAATGTATTTATTAAATGAGTATTCAATTATTAATTCACAATAAATAATTAATATATTTTGAGGAAACAATTATGTTTCAAAAATAGGTTTTCTTGAAAAATAGGTATCATTCATTTTTAAAAGGACTTTAAAATTATTTTTTAATATTTTAGAACATTATTATTTAAAGGAATGACTCTTAATTTTTAAACAATCTTGAAATATAATTTTAGGTGTATTTTCTTCTATTTTAAAAAAAAATATATTTTTAGTAAATATTGAAAAATATTGATTTCTATATAAATGAAATTTATTTATTTTATCTCATGAAAATTAAAAGTACCATTACATTTTGGATTTTGTTTTAAATAAAAAATTTATAATTTTTATTCAACATATTCTAAATAAATCAAATATAATCAACAAAATATTTTATTTTTGTGTAAACTCATTTTTATTTTTAAAATAAACATTTCAAAAAACCTGTTTTCATTATTTTTAAGACATATTTATTGAAATTTATATCTGATAATTCTGTAAATTTAATCATGAAATATGAATTAAATTTTTGGAATCATTAGGAAAAAATTTGGTATATATTACACTATTATTTTTGTTCGTTATAAATAATTACAATGATAAATATTTGTCAACTTAGTAAGGTTAAATATACTAAAAAAGAATAAAAATAACATGATAGGGATTTGATAATGCATCTAAATACTTCCATATAAATGTTTCCTGATTTTATTTTGACCATAATCATCTAGTTTTTTTATGATATGGTAAATTTATACAATTATTGTTTAATAAATACATTTATATTATTTTAGGAGATGGAAAATACGAAAATTCCATTATCATTTGTAAATTTGTCTAATTTTTTCACATATGGATAATAGGCTGTTTCAAAATATCATAATATTTTATTTTTAATATATTTTATTTAATTTTGTAATGGATTTTGTTTAATTTTTTAGTAATGTGATGGTTATTTTAATTTTTTTCACAACCCAGATATTGTTGTTGTGCAGGGTGTAAAAAACTAAAGTTAAATTATTTTATGAAACATTAAAATTATTATATTTTTGACGAATTATTGTGTCATGTTAAATTTAAGAGAAATAATAATTTATAATTTATATTTAAAGGGATTATATATAAATTTTAGTCATTATTTTCATTATTTTAAAAATACATGAATAATTCCTAAAATGGACTTAATTGTAATTTATATAAAATAATAATTTATTAAATGGTTTAAAAATCTATTATATATAAAAATATAGGTTAAATATGTTCTAAAATTTCAACAATTTACCATTTTAAGCAATATTTACGTTATATGTAAATTTATTTCCCTTAAGTATTTAAGATGTTATTACCCTGATTAATGTTAAAAATGGATAACAAAGAGGTTAAACCAAAATATAAGGTTTAAAATTCCACATAAACCTATAAATGTTTTTTAAGAGATTATATGATTACCCTATATTATCTTAAAAATATTTTTCACTAGGTTTCCCTTGTAAATGAATGTGAATTTATTATATTTCAATATTTTATGCAATTCCAAGTGTGTCCTTTACTTCACTATAAACAGACACCAATATCTTCAATTATTCACACCACATTGAGAAAATTTTCATAGAAAAACCATAAGAAAACATATAAACACTGTAATCCATTATTTTGAGATTTTGGTATCCTCAAATTACTAACCATAGGATCCATTAAATGAAATCCAAAGAAGATCTCTCAAAGTGAAGGCAATAGTTTTATCTGATATCATTCATTTTACTTATTCTTAACACATAAATTATATTTTAGCCATTAAAATGTAATATAATTATTTTCTTCCATAACAGCAATGTATTATTATATTAATACATCTCATTTTCTATCATTGGGAAATGTTAACATCACTCTTTCAAAGTATGGATAAAACCCTCTATAGAGTAATGATAGTTTTTTATTATTCTTTAGAAGTATAGATATAAAAATAATTTTAATGAATATATATGAAATTTAAAAAAATAATAATGATTATCTAATTTTTTATTATAATATACCAATATTTAATTATATCCATTTAAATGTAATAACATCCCCCATGCGTATGTATGAACTACCACCACCATGATTTGATATAATTTATTTTTCACCCAGAACTTTTATGAATAATTATGAAAGTATTTATAATTTATAAATATGGAACTCGTTTGATGAGTAATATTATTAATATGGGTAAGAAATGACCAATGTTAATGTAACCTAACCATTAAAACAAAACATGCACAAAAAACAGACCTGTTTTCAACAAAATGTTCATTTTAATGAATAAATTGTTAATAAAAGGATAATTATAAATTGTAAAATATTTATATATAGTATTTTATATATAAATAAATATATTAATTGTATATTTAATATATATATATATATATATATATATGTTATAATTTATATTTATTTGTTTAAAAAGAAAAATGGTACTTGAGTTAAGGGGTTCTCATCTAACAATTATTTACTTAACACAGATGTCTAACTCACCTCTTGATTAATTTATGTATTGTACATAATACACATAAATCTGTTGTATTTTGTTTATCAGGTATATATTGGGTGATTTTTATTTAATATAATGTCAAAATTTCATTAGTTATTGATTCATGGATATCCAATGCATTCTGATATACATGTTATAATCTCATTTCATTTTAAGATTATTTATACCATGTTACCATTGAATGAAATTATTTGGATCGTATCATTCCAAAACCAAATATTTTCTTAATATATTTATTCATGAGATTTTCACGTAATTAAACCATTTCCTTCTCTTTGGTATGTAAAATTATTGTTATTTTTTTTAATAAATACTGATATTTATTGTCTCATTACCCGAGAATATATTTCTTCCTTGTATATTTATTATTTCAAAATCGGTCAAGATTGATTTTACTATTATTAATTATGAATTTAATTATTTTTTACTAGTATCTGATATTATATAAAATCATTTCAAAATAATATAGATTTTATTTTATAATATGGTGCGTTTAACCAAATTTTTGAATGAAATCATTTCTTTAATGTATAGAACATGAACCTATTTTCCCAGCAACCTGAATAATATTTTATTTGATACTTATGTAACTTGTTTCAATTGATATTATTATCATTTTTTTTCTTATTATTCAATAGTTTTGGGATTTAAAATAATTTATTTCAAAAAGAAAAGGATATTTTTCTCAAAAAAAATGCACTAGTGATATTTTGAAGGAATTTTCATATAGGAAAATATCATTTTATAATACATATGATTCACTAAGGATATGATCTTATGAGACCATCATTATAAATTTTCATCATTTTTTATTATGAGTAATAAATATTGATGAAAAATATTTTATCTTCCACGGGTGAATCTATAACGAAATTGTATATTTTTTTACATCATTTTAGAATAAATATGAATGTAATTTGATTATGTGATGATTGGGACCATTATTTACACCATATTAATTATGTAATGTGATATTTATATATCATAAAATGATGATGATAATTATTTACCTGATTTCAAATAACTGTTTTTACACATTATTATGTATAATTATGGTTTACTCTATTTATGATTCCATGTGTATTATTTAACATGACTATGAATAGATTGATCATATTTTTATGTGTAAATATGATTTATTTTGGATATTATCATAATATTATACATGTTAAAATATAGAATAGATTTCTTATTTTTTGAGACAATTTTATGATTTCCTGTATCAATTATCACATGTTTATGAATTTTTATAATTTCATATAACACTCCTCACAAGGTCATGATTTAAAATTCCTATGATTATTAATTCTTATGGTATAATTATAAAATACTGATAACTATTTTGAAATATTATTAATCATTCATTTGGATATAAAATTATTATTTTTATTTTCTGGTATAATCAGTTATGGGAACAAATCCTTAAAATTGAGAACATGAACATGATTATATTATCTTATACTTATGATCATCTTATATCATATTATGATTGACATATCACATATTAAGCCTTGTTATTAATATAATCTCAAAAACTATTATGATTTCAATACATAGTTTTTAATGATGTATTTTATTATTATATGTCTAGAATGGTGCTAATAAAAAGATATTTCATGGAGATAGTGAAGATATTTTAATAAATAAGTTTATTGTATTGTTAAAAACATCAAGTAAAAACAATCTAGTATTAATATATAGCTCCTAAATAAAGTGTTCAAATATGTGTTTTAATTTAAGAAATAACACTACAAATCAAAATAATCCCCTAAATCATGATCTCCAGGTTGACACCTATGGCCATTCAATCATACATTAGTATCTTGATGAATATCCCTATTTAGGGTGGATACACATTCATTAGTATATATCACAAATGATAATAAATTATTCCAATTATGAGGATGAATCACAAACAATTCTTCATGAAAATTTGTCTTTTCCATCTCTGTAACAAGAATACCACTCATAGGTATCTAGTGGTTTTGTGGCATACCCAAATGTGGTTAAAGTACCATTTTTCATTACCAAAACTGGTATAAGACACCATGATTCATACCGTAATGAGTAATAAAAACCATACACCTTAAATAAAAACCATATATTTTTATAATATATATTTTTTAATTATATTTCATTGTGACATTGCATTGCATACAACAACAAGTTTATATGAATTGAAAAAATATAATTAAAATATTATATTTCTCTTATAACCGATAAATAAAATTCGAATGAATATATATTAAAAAAAATTTAGTAAATCAATATAAAGGTATAACTCGATATAAATTTATTGGTATGTTCCTTGAAAAATGATCCCATGATTTTAATGAATATAAATTTATATTTAAAAGTTTAGATTTCTTGAAATTTTTATTGTATATTTTTTGGTGTAAATATTATAATCAATTTATATAACTTTTATAAATATTATTTAATCAAAATAATATATTTTTTGAAATGATCATTTTAAAATTATCTTATGGTGAATTTTTTGTTTCTTTTTTCATAGATTTATTTTGGAGTGCATAGTTACAAATTATGATCTCTATTATTTATATTAAAAAGGTCATTTATGATTTGAATTTGATCTCAAAGTAACATAATGACTATTTAGTTATATATCATATAATGTATTTCATTTTAATCATCATCACACCTTATTTTGGTATAATTACATTTTTTGGATTAAAAATGCATTTTTTCTAGAAAACATTTTTACATTTCATTTTGTGAGATTTTTTTAAATTAATTATCCAATATTTTGTTTTCAAATTTTCAAAAATGGATTTACTATTAGAAATCGGAAATTATAAATTTAATAAAAAGGCACCCTTTCTATCAGGACAATAGGTATTGTAACCTTTGTAGTTTTATAACGCAATAAAAGGTAAACAAGGTAAAAATATAGTAATTAAGGGTTAAAATAATATTTTAAGGATTATAAAATGGCCTAAATATACATGGAATTATTTTCCAATGTTCTAATATGTGGCCTTTGGTATCCATTTATATGTGACTATTACATTTCTAATACTTTATTTAATGAAAAGACTAAGATAAAATAATCATATTCTTAATAAATAAAATAAAATTAATATGGATTTATCTAGATGATATGTTTGACTATAAATTGTATAATGAAAATAAAGGAATTATATTAATCATAGTAATTTATTTTTCATATTTAGTAAATAAATAATTACATAAATTTATTGAACAACTGTGATTATGAAATTATTTTACTAATGGAAATAATAAATAAATAATATTAGAAATAGTAAAATAATTTTTTTGAGATAATTAATTATATACATTTTTTTATATTTATATATCATATTATAGATGTATTTATATAATTATTATATGTTATATTATCATGTCGACATATTTAATATTCAAAGTAATGACTACTAATAGAATTGACATTAATGATATTTTAAAATAAATAATTTCTTATTAAATGATATAAAATTATAAAAATAGTAATTCTTTCAAAAAAATATAGATATAAGAATATAATTTTTATAATTGATCTATTTATGTGTTCTTTTAAGTTTATTGTAACAATATTGTTCCAATAAGTGTAATATCCATGTAGTCATGATTAGAGTAAAAAGGGTTATATATATGTTAAAACTAAATGATAAGTGATATAATGTGAAATAAATTAGTAAATAAACTATTGAAAGAAATTATATAGACCCATATTCATTGTATCTACAAAAAAAAGATTTTGTGCCTTTTATATTAAAAAATAAATTTTCTTAATTCAATATTATGTGAGTTTCTAAAATTTCCTTTCGCCAAAATTATTAAAGCGACCTCATTCATTGAATTTTTCACAAAACCCAAAGCCATATAGATTAAAAATTTCCATTAATTTTATATTTTAAACATCTATATCCAAATCCTATATGTTGTGGTTCTTTAAATTGAGAAAATATATGTCCCCTATAAAGATATTAAAAGAAGTATTCCAAATAATATGAAACAGTCTTTATCGACTATTTCATGTTTTTCTTCATCAAAAGACTCTAAATTTCTTGTCTCTATGATAATGTAATACCTAAAATGTCTTTTATATTATTTATATGTTATTATGATAATGTAACAATAATATGACACCTTTTATCCATCCAAAGAAAAACAAAATCATCACATGTGTGTATATACGACTTGTCATCTCTACACCGTAGTGTGCATTGTTTTTCACCATCTTATTTATTATATGGTTTAATGATATAAATAATATATATATGTGATATTTATGACATGATATTGATTTTTTAGAAAATAATAAATCATCCATTACCCACCCCATTAATAATTATGGGTATTATAACATCTCTCATGAATACGTATAACCTAACGTCTCCATGATGTGATGAGATTAATTTCCATGTAAAACAATAAATATTGATTCAAAAAATGTATATAATTAGTAAATGTGATATTTTTAATAATTATATAATTCTCATGATTTTTGTACTATATAATATGTTCATGTACCACACATTTTGTGACAAAAAACATGTGACAAAAATAGTCTATTAACACCTAAAACGGTGAAACGATTAAAATATCATTAATAAATAATAGGTAATATGTTTTAATAGTAAAATTTATGAAATTATAAATATAAATATTGTTGTTTAATGATATAATTTAATGTATATAAGCACTATATATTAGTTATTTCTCAATAAAACCAAAATTAATCATGAGGTAAGGGTTTCTCATCTCACATTTCCTTCTATGAGTCAAAAGTGGTATTCACCACATATGTCTTATTTGTGGTTTATAAACATCCATATGATTTATAATATCATTAATCTAATGATATATATATTATTAAATCTTTTAATTGACAATTATTACTTCTGTGGAATAAATTATTTGGCTGACTACAATGTTTTAAGGGTGTTATTATCCCATTTTTCATTCTTTGGGTTAACCGTCTAATTCATTTATTATTTCATGCTATAATTATGTTTGGGGTTAATTTTAATATACTATTTTTTATTTATAATTTTTTTCTTATTAATATATAATACACATAATCAATTAATTTTATTAATTCCCACAGAAATGATATTATATTTATAAGTGATTTCTTAAAAAATTATATTATTAATGTTCCCATAAAAACACATTTATCTTCCATGACCATGTATTTATAATTTTTTTCCAATTTTTTAATATTTTATTATTATTAATTTTTTTAAGTTTTACTCATGTTGAATTTTTTAATAAATTTCCTGAAATGTTCTGTTTTCGGTTTTCAATGCAATTTTTTTAATGGCTTTTCTGGGAAAAAAATACGGAAGGATTATTTTTTAAAATTTTATGACGTGAGAAGATTTTACCACTGAAATTATTCACTAATTACATTAATATTACATTACATGATTATTTTTTTTTAATTTTTTTAATTTAATAATTTCGGGGTAGTTGAAAAAAAAATTCCTAAAAGAAAGTTTATTTTACTCAAAATTCTTTCAAACATCCATTATAAAATAGTTTCCATATATGATAACATTATTTAATGTTACATTTCATTGACTGTGGATATTATTATTGAAAAAACCCCTTATTCTTTTTATGTATTTTTATTTTTTTATGTTATGATATTTATTAAATCTATTTCATTTCAATGGGGTATGTTGTGATAAAATTTTTATAATACCCAATTTCATTTCATGGGTCCTAATATGTTTTACGTTCTTCTGGAGATATATGTTTGGCTTCATTGTGTTATGTGAGGGGTATATATCTCTCTCCAAATATTTTTTTAATTATTCATTTATCATAAGGTATACATGACTTGAATGAGAAGTGCAACTGGTTCATGAAAGTAATTTTTCCACTATGATGATTTGGGTAGTAAATGCAATCCACTATGATAGTGTTGGGAGTAAACAATAAATACTACGATGTATTGGTGAATTAAACCAATACACTATTATAGTATTTTTATTAATCATTAGAAAATATAATGATTTTGTAAACGAATCCATTCGATTTTGATATACAACGAAATGATCCTTCCTTACTATATAAATGATTTTATATGCTTATTTCTATGACACAATTATTGTCTTATTCCAATATCAATCTTTCATTGCTAAATATTTCTTATTATTTGTGTTTAATGAGCTTATAGGATTAATTATATGATGCATTATTATGGTTTTGATATAGTGGGAAATGTTTTTTAAAATTTATTTCTATACATATGTCATGATTTATATATACCTTGTTTTCCATTATTATTATTATATAATCATAGTTTTCTTATATATATTTTAACTCGGATATGATGGAATATATTGAGTATATAATTTTGGTTATTGTTCATGTTATGAATGAATAAGTAGGATATGATGTAGATGATTTATGAACGATTTTTTGTGTTTCCTTGTTTTTAAAGTCATTATACCAATTCAAATTTGGTGTAGTTTTGATATATTATATAATTAATATTTGTATATTTGAATTTAATATATAGGTATGAAAATATGGGTCATTATTGTTGGTATAAAATTATGCTTTATTTTTAAATTTGAAACATTAATGATACATCCTTAGTAATACACCTAAGGATGATATTAGGTATAAATTAAAAATCATTGAGCTCTGATTACAATCATGAATAAAATTTTAAAAACCTAAGGTGCCATATAATGAAATTTTATAATAAATTTACCTTAATATCGTGGTTTTATGACAATAATCAAGGTTTCTAATACTATGATTTATGGTTTTAGACCGTGGATAGAACCCGATGTAATCTCATTAGTGATGATTTTCATGGGAAATTCAATGAATGCCCCCCAAAAAAAACAAATGTTTTTTGATCAAGAATTAAAAATTATGTTTCTATGCTAACATAACTTCCTTAGACTTTGCATCATTCTAGAAATACAAATTAACAATGGATGGAATATTATTTAGTTGATCCCTTCATCTGGTTATGTCCACCTTCATTTAGTGGGTCCTTTGATTCATTAATAGTTGGGCAATGAATTCACACCACTAATAAGATATGTTTTGTTCTCCATTGTTCAGAACATGAAAATGTCATTTATCATGAAAATAATTTGGAATGTATAGAATATCAATGTTGGGATTTTATAAAGACTGTGATAAAATGATTTAAAATTGAAAATATAGAATGGGATGAGTTAAGGAAACTATATTTCAATAATAATATTCATCATATTATTTGTATGAAGACCGATAAGAAGTTGCTTGAGAAAAATAACAAAGATAATGAATCAGTTGGTAAGTAGTAGGATATTTTTTCTACAAATTTTATGTATTAATATTTTATTATCATCCAACATTATTGTATTGTTGACCAATTATTCAATGGATTAAAACATAGTCTCTGAATGGAGTTAGTCATATAAGACATCAGCAGATATACAATTTTTTTTATGTTATCTAAAATTGGGGATTGATATTCGAGTAAATCATCTATATCATGTATCTAAAAATAGTAGATATATGTAATGTAAAGATAATTATTAAAACCATGATGAGAAGAATATGAATTTTACATTATAATAAATGTGTGGGAAGAGTCATTATTTAAATTTTATTAAGGTGGATGATAAAATTTTCAAGCATGGAAAGGAATGTATCACTGAAAATAAATGCTGATGTAATTTAAAAAAGATAGATAATGATGAAAATATAGATAAGGGTATATACAAAGTACCCACCACATCGGAATTCTCAATGTTTAAAAAAAATGAGCATTATAATAATATGTTCCCAATTCCAAATGTTTTTATGATGATCGATATAAAAAACCTCTGAAATATAAATATAATTTGAAATCTCATACAATCACTATTAATGATGTTGAGTACAATAATGATGTAGTGGAATGATTCTGTGTCTATGTAATGTAATTAAATAATAATGTTTTAGAAGTACTTTTGCAACATTGATGATTAGTGAAACATCAAAGGAATTTTCCACAATATTTTTTTATTATGTGTTTTCATGTATATATTGAATGTTACCGAGGACCATGAAAAGGGATTGAGTTGTTAATGTGACTATTTTAGAGAACACATTATTAAGGGAATGATATCCATTAATAATATCATTATTATAGGATGATAATTAAATAAAAATATTTTTTTATGAAAATTAATGGGATTGTATGTCAAAACATAGAACTGATTATTAATTTGATGATAAGGTGGTTTATGGATTAAGTTTATAGAATTTTTGGATATATGGTATTCTAAAAGAATTAATTAATGAAAGAATACCTACTTCATTAAAGAATTATAGAAATTCAGGTTATTACCATGTTATAAGAGAATTCATGATAACGATGTCCACATTTTTTGTGCCCGTCCACTAAAGTATATGTCATGATTTTATGGGATTAATGATAAGTCGAGTTAGAAAAAATTTGTTCCTTCATTCAAATAATCTATATTTTAATTAATTAGAAGGTTAATAAGGATAACCATTTATGAAATTTTATTTGTTCAATACTCTATGATATTTAAGGTAACACCCCAAGCTTCCAGGGTATGTTTCTCTTTGTATAATGCAATTGCATGAATTATATGTGTAAAGACCTGCAAATTTAAAGGAAATTTTTTTTCTTAATTTTCTTTGGAATTTTACAAGAGCGCAGCTTCAGACGGCACCTGATTCCGAGGCCCGGTGTGCCCGGAATCAATTTCCGAAGATTGGCTCGGGTACGTTCAGTGAACGGACGAGCGGGTTTTTCTATCTTTTGAACCGGTGCCCGGAATCGAATTCTGAGGGCACCGATGAAATCGCAGCGCCGGTATTTGCTTAGAAACGCCACTTCCGGAGTTGCGTTTGCTCAGACGTGGTTTTTAAATTTCGGGGCTTTAAGTCAGAAATAAAATAAATTTGTGCGACAACTTTATTTTATTTCACTTAAGCTGCTTGGAAGCCACTTGAAGCCACTTAAAGGCGGCTTGAACTGAGTTGAACTGGATAGGATGCTATCCAGAAATATCCTACCCTCTTGGTAGGATATTTGTGAGGCAGGGCCCGCACGAGCCCCACCGTTTCTTTCGCTAAGTAACGCACCCGCGAAAACCCGTCAAAGAAACTGAAAAGTCAACCGACACGTTTTCGTTAATTCTTAACAGACCATTTAATTGGGCGGTTTATTTCGTGAATTAAATGGGCTGTTTCATTCGTTTAATTAATTCAACGAATTAAATGGGTCGTTACTTATGTGTTTTATGTTTGTTGGCAAAATAATAAAATAGACAAACTTGTCTATTTTGGAGGATTGCTATCATTGTGCAATTCCTCTGAGCCTCCACCCTCTCCGCGAAGAACGCGAAGAACGCGAAGAACGCGAAGAACGCCGGCGACCGGAATTCGACGACGCACACCGAGATCTGCGACGTCGACGAGCTCTACCCGCGACGTTCTTCGGCGACGCCTCTTCTTCTGCGGCCGATCCTCGTTCGGCAATTAAGGTGAGAATCGGATCGTTTAAATTCTCCCTTTTTAATTTCATGACAACGGATTTAATTAATTAAATCCGTTTGTTCTTGATCCGGAGATTGGCGACGTGACGCCGGATACCGCGACGACGCGACGATCCCCCTTCTTTCGCGACGAGCAATTCCGCGACGACCTCTCGTCCGACGACGACGACAAGGTAAGGGATGTTGGAATATTTTTATCCTTTTTCCCCGTGTTTATTCTTTTAAAGTGAATAACATGATCTCCGACAATTTTAATTTATTTAAAATTGTTGTTGATTATTCCTCCCGTGAATTTTGACTAACGCGGAGGGTGCGGGTCTAACGAACAAGACCCGGCAACCCTCCGCCGATCTCTTTTGTTGTGCGGATTTGGCGGACGACGACGAACCGCGCGGCAGGGGAGATCTGTTGATTCCGCAGTGAAGATCGTCCCCCGGGAGGAGCAACGGCGCAGACGGGAAAGGAATCGGGCCACCGGAGCATCTCCGGCGGCCCGCGGAAGGCAGCGGCGGCGCGGGTCGCCGGCGCGACGGCGCCGGCGACCGGAGGCGGCGGCGCCCGGCGCGCCGCCGTGGTGGAAGTCCGCCGCGGCGGCGGCGGCCGGTTCCACGGCCGCGCAGAACCGGGAACGGACGCGGGGGCCCAGCCGCGTCCGCGTGACGCCCCCCCCCCCCCCCCCCCCCCCCCCGCAGGGCCGCGTTCCACTTGAGCCGCGGGTTTGACCCGCGGCGGCGGCTCACTCGGCCGCTCGGCCGAAGCCGAGCCGGCCGGTTCGGTCGGCCGGGCCGCGCCCAGGCCGGACCGAACCCGGCCTAGCCTGGTCGGGCCAGGTCGGGCCGACCCGGTTCGGGCCGACCCGGTTCGGCCGACCCCAGGGGGGGTTCGGGCCGGGTCGCCCCGGGCCCGGAACCCCCGTTTTGGGCCCTCTTCGGTCTTTCGCCCATATCTTGGGCCTGGGACCTCCGATTGACGAACCGTCAGCGGCTACGCTATCCTTGGATCGAGACGGTCATTTCGGTATATTATACTCAAGGTTTCGGAAGACTTTGGGTTCGGCCGGGTTGGTTCGTACACGAAACCAACCGGGCCCTCGGAGCGGAAACGCTCATAACTTGAGCTACGGACGTCCGATCGACGTACCGTCAGCTGTGGTAGTTTCCTCTAAGTGAGACGGAACTTTTGGCATACTCCGCCCGAGGATCGGATACAGGCGGAGTACGGTTGGGTTGGTTTTGCCCTAAAAACCAACCGGGCCCCTGGAACGAAAATGCCAATAACTCTCAGACCGGGCGTCCGATTGACGCGCCGTCTGTTGCGTTGAGATCCTGTTGTCGATACGGAACTTTTGGATACATCAACTTCGGACTACGTGTCAGTTGATGTATCAGCCTCTCGGCTCGTGGAGCAGACCCTCCTAAACGAGCTCGCTATATGCGGGAACCCTAGCGCTGGCTGTGACTTCGACGGCAGAGCAGAGATCCTCCGTGGACTGCGACGACGGCAGAGCAGAGATCCTCCGTGGACTGCTACGACGACAGAGCAGAGATCCTTCGTGGACTGCGGCGACGACTGTGCAGAGATCCTCAGTGGACTGCGTCGACTATTGCACTCAGCGATCCCATGTGGATCAGTGCCTACAGGTTCTGTGTGAGCCCGATCCTACGTGGGTCCTTACTACCGGTTCTGTGTGAGCCACTGCCTACAGGTTCTGTGTGAGCCCGATCCTGTGTGGGTCTTCTGCGGGGGTTAGTACCTATCGATCCTTCGTGGGTCCGACGACTTAGATGGATCAGTGATCATCTTTGACGTCATCTGAAAAAGTATACCTGGTTGAGCTGAATCTTATGTTACTCTCCTTTGTGGATTGTGTTGAACTATCCTTTGTGGATTTACTGTTTACTCTCCTTGTGGATTTGAGTCTTGCTTTCCTTTGTGGATTGAGTTTTTCTTGAGCTCGTGAAAAGAGCTAGAATTGGGGACTTAGGTATATGTATGGGCATATACCTAAGTCGAGTCAGATGTTACTTCGTGATTGCATCTTTCTTTTGTGCTATATCCTTTGTGGATTTCGGGAGACCTTCGGTGGGACTCGGGGTCCTTACTGAGTAGCTTGTACTCACCCCTGCACGGGCTATGCCCGCACCTTGTTGTGTTGGTTGCAGACGATGGACAGCGCTGATCACGGTTGGGGCGTGGAGCAGGACGGTACCTGGAGGTGGACCACTGGGCGGGACGTGCTCGGAGCGGACGTGGGACCCGAGGAGCCTGGAGGCTATCTGTACCCACCCTTCAGGTGGGATTGCCAGTGGACGACACGAGGCCGCCGTCTTTTCTTTAGTTGTTGTTCTTTACTTTTTCAGTTGTACTTTACAGTTGGGCTTGTATTCCGGCCCCCTTTACTTTTCTGCACTTGTAGTTACTTTCCGCTCGCTGACTCTGTGTGGTTGTTACTTATAAAGGCAATGCCTTCCCTGTTTACTGGGATTTTACGCCTTGGTGCTAGTCGCCAGCCCCTGGCCTATGGAAGGCGGGCTTGGGGTAGTCACGGCACGAGCCCCAAGGACGGGTCGTGACAAATTGGTATCAGAGGTGGCCGGTTCTACCGCAAACTCTGATCGTCCTTTCTTTCTATATGAAGCAATAGTGTTTAGTGTATTGAGTGTGGTTATCAGTTCAGGGAGCCCAGTGTTGGTGCGGCGGCCGACGTATCCGTACACCAGGACCCTGACTCCTGATTTCCGACTTAATGCATGAAAACATTTATTGCGTGTGTGTTCAAGTTTCTTTGTGGTTACTTGTGTCAGCTCACCGGGTATACTGATCTGCTTACGAACGTCTCAAGTTTTCCTTGTGATTACTTGTGCCAGCTCACCAGGTATACTGTTCTGACTGTGGTGCTCTTGTTCTCCTTTTCAGGATGGCCCCGCGACGACAGCCAGCTAGGGTTCCGAGTGTAGGGCGCGACGGCAGCCCACCGAGCAACAAGGCCTCGGTACAGGGCCCTTTGCCAGCAGTGGCACCGGCGGTAGCTTTACCCGCCGAGCCACCGATGCTACCAGTACCAGACGCTGACGATGCACGTCACCTCAGGGCACTGCATGAGTTTCAGAGCCAGCGACCGCCCAGGTTTCGCGGTGAGGCGGACCCCCAGGCCGCCGAGGACTGGCTAGAGGCGGTGGTACGGATCTTTAGGCTAGTGAGGACACCAGCGGATCTCATGGTGATTCTCGCGGCGAGCCTCCTGCAGGCGGCGGCAGGACGATGGTGGAGCCTGATGCTCCAGGTTCACGATGAGGCATCCTTGCTCTGGACGGACTTCGAGAGCCTCTTCCGCTCTGAGTTCGTCCTGGCCACCCTCCGAGCGGTGCGCATCTAGGAGCTTCTTCAGCTGCGCCAGGGCAGCATGACGGCCGCTCAGTACGCGGCGAGGTTCACTGACCTATCTCGCTACTCGACCGACATGGTACGGGACCCCTTCTTCCGGGCCCTGACCTTCGAGCAGGGCTTGCGACAGGAGATTCGGGCGTCGCTGATCTCCCTCAGCATTCCGACCCAGGCGGGAGTGCTGGAGCGAGCCCTCCTGATCGAGAGCTTCCTGGCAGAGCCTTCTTCAGCGGCGAGACCTAGCGCAGGGCGGCATGTAGCTGAGTCTTCGGCAGCAGGTAGCCGACGGATGACTCTTGGGTCCAGGCAGACCAGACCCCCACGCAGACGGCCTCAGGACACCGGCTCAGCGGTGCGGGGCACACAGCAGAGTGCCAGCCTTCCGAGAGGCAGGCTGTGCTACTCCTGCGACGGGCAGGGTCACATGGCTCGTGACTGCCCGACTCGCCGATCAGAGGAGCAGCAGTCGGTGGAGGGGCCACCCAGGCAGAGGCAGAGGGTCGACCGTGGCGGTCCGCAGGGAGGAGGCGGACGAGGCAGAGGAGCTGGCCGAGCAGCGGGTGGTGGGAGACGCTTCCAGGCTCTACCGCCACCACCACCAGGAGGGCCACCTCGACCACAGGGAGCTGGCGGGCAGGGACAGGCCCAGCTCCAGGCAGTGGAGGCCTACGACCCCGATGTGCCAGAGAAGATTCGAGGTACGATCTATGTCTATTCCACCCTTGCTGCAGTACTTATAGACACATGAGCGAGTCACTCTTTCATAGCCTCTTCCCTTGTTCGGTGCTCGGAGATTCCGACTGAGCCGTTGGCTCGATCCTTATGGCTAGAGACTCCTACGGGAGCAGACTCGACGATTACGCACTGGTGCCGGCAGTGTGAGCTTACTCTAGGAGGCGAGAGCTTCGGCTGGGATCTCCTTGTAGCGGCGTCGAGGCCTTACGACGTCATCTTGGGCATGGATTGGCTGTCCACGGTTCATGCCCAGATCGACTGTTTTAGGCGCAAGGTGCGATGTGTTCGCACCGACGGGAGCAGGTTTACCTTCACCGGCGAGAAGGGAACCTTTGCATCACAGGATGGACTTCCGCAGAGGAGAGTGCAGCCCATCTCTCATCAGTTGGCTAGCCTCAACCTAGGAGCAGTGGACGTGCGGAGTCCAGCTTTTCCTGCAGTGGTGGAACAGTACGTGGACGTCTTTCCCGACGACGTTCCAGGGCTACCTCCTCATAGAGAGGTAGACTTTTACATCGACTTGTACCCCGGGACAGCCCCGATATCTACTCCAGCATATCGGATGGCCCCCGCCGAGCTTCGAGAGCTGCGAGTACAGTTGGAGGACTTGCAGAGCAAGGGGTTTATCCGACCCAGTGTTTCACCCTGGGCTTCCCCGATTTTGTTCGCCAAGAAGGTGGACGGGAGCTTGCGACTGTGTGTCGACTATCGTCGCCTGATCCAGGTGACAGTGAGGAACAAGTATCCGCTGCCACGGATTGATGACCTCTTCGATCAGCTCAAGGGAGCATGGTGGTTCTCGAAGATAGACCTCCGGTCAGGCTATCATCAGCTCAGAGTTCGAGACGAGGACGTGCAGAAGACAGCCTTCAGGTGTCGGTATGGCCATTATGAGTTCTTGGTTATGCCGTTCGGCGTAACCAATGCTCCAGCAGTGTTCATGAGCCTCATGAACAGGATCATCCAGCCATACCTCGACCGATTTGTCGTGGTCTTCATTGATGACATTTTGGTATACTCGACGACTGAGGAGGAGCATGCCTACCACCTGCGAGTTGTGCTAGACACACTCCGAGAGCACCAGCTTTATGGAAAGCTCTCTAAATGCCAGTTCTGGTTACGTGAGGACCATTTCTTGGGGCACGTCATTTCTGAGGCGGGAGTTGCAGTGGATCCCACGAAGATCGAGGCAGTGCTAGCTTGGGAGCCACCCAGGAGCGTGACAGAGGTGCGGAGCTTCTTGGTCCTAGCCGGATACTATCGGAGATTTGTGCCGGACTTCTCCAGAGTTGCGGCACCACTCTCAGCGTTGACGAAGAAGGGGAAACCCTTCGTGTGGTCAGACAGATGTCAGCAGAGCTTCCAGGAGTTGAGACAGAGATTGACCAGCGCACCTATCTTGAGGTTGCCTGAGGAGGGAGTTGGGTACGTAGTTTACTGCGATGCATCAGGGACTGGACTCGGGTGCGTCCTGATGCAGGAGCGGGCCGTGATCGCCTACGGATCACGTCAGTTGAGGCCACATGAGCAGAACTACGCCACTCATGACCTGGAGTTAGCAGCATTGGTCTTCGCTCTAAAGACTTGGCGGCACTATCTGATGGGCGAGCGCTTCACAGTCTTTTCTGACCACCAGAGTCTCAGGTATATCTTCTCTCAGAAGGACCTGAATCTGAGACAGCGGAGATGGCTTGAGTTCCTCCAGGACTATGACTTTGAGATAGTCTATACTCCTGGGAAGGGGAACGTGGTAGCCGATGCCCTCAGCAGGAGGACGGGCATTCAGCTACTTGAGGAGGCGACAGATCAGATGGCCTCCTTGCAGATATCCTTTGTGGATAGGGACGGAGCAGCCTTTCTTCAGTCTCTCACAGTCTCTCCTCCGCTTCTACAGCGGGTCAGAGAGGCTCAGCGTGGGGACGCTGACTGTGAGACCCGGCGTGCACTGATATCCTCAGGTCAGGCGCCTGATGGCTTCTCCCTTGGAGCAGAGCACGACATCCTTTTCAGAGGACGTACCTTCGTACCAGTCGCTTTACGAGAGGAGGTGCTGAGAGAGTTACACACTTCTCCCTTGGCGGTACATCCCGGAGTGGCGAAGATGTACCAGGATCTCAGACGACAACACTGGTGGCCGGGCATGAAGAAAGCTGTGGCGGAGTTCGTTTCACGATGCCTCACCTGCCAGCAGGTAAAGGCAGAGCATCAGGTACCAGCAGGCTTGGTACAGCCCTTGGAGGTCCCGGAGTGGAAGTGGGACGGCATATCTATGGACTTCGTGACTGGACTTCCACGCACTTCCAGAGGTCACGACTCCATTTGGGTGATTGTCGACCGACTCACCAAGTCGGCACACTTCTTACCCATCAGAGAGCAGGGCTCAGTGGAGAGCTTGGGACATCTTTACGTCCAGGAGATCGTACGGCTTCACGGTGTGCCATCGTCTATCGTCTCCGATCGAGATGCTCGTTTCACTTCCCAGCTTTGGAAGGGGTTGCAGGAGGCGTTCGGGACGCGGCTCCATCTGAGCACAGCCTTCCACCCTCAGACGGATGGTCAGACGGAGAGGACCATACAGACACTCGAGGACATGCTCCGTGCATGTGTTCTCGACTTTGGTCGCAGCTGGGAGGACCACCTACCCTTGGTGGAGTTCGCTTACAACAACAGCTACCACTCCACCATCGGGATGGCACCATACGAGGCGTTGTACGGCAGACCCTGCAGATCACCGTTGTGCTGGACAGACCCTGGGGAGTCAGCACTCGTGGGACTAGAGATGGTCCGAGCCACGACAGAGAAGGTCCAGATCATCCAGGAGAGGATGAGGACAGCTCAGAGCCGGCAGAGGTCATATGCTGACAGGAGGCGGAGGCCACTAGAGTTTGAGGATGGTGACCACGTCTTTTTTCGTGTCTCACCTCGACGTGGTTTACGGAGATTTGGCCGAGGCGGCAAGTTGTCTCCACGCTTCATCGGGCCTTTCCAGGTCCTCAGCAGGATAGGAGAGGTGGCTTATCGCCTGGCTCTACCACCTCAGTCGCACCGGGTGCACGACGTCTTTCACGTGTCTCAGCTGAGGAGATACGTGCACGACCCGACACACATCATCGACTTTGGGGAGCAGGACGTGGACGATGGGGCGACTTTTGCGGAGGTCCCAGTGGAGATCGAGGATCGACAGGAGCGGGTCCTACGTGGGCGGTCGATACCTCTTGTGCGCGTCAGATGGCAGCACGGGAACCTCCAGGAGAGCACTTGGGAGCGGGAGGCTCAGATGCGTGCTCAGTACCCCCATTTGTTCCCCTAGTTTTTGATGTATCTTTACGGGGACGTAAAGCCCTGAGGTGGGAGTAATGTAAAGACCTGCAAATTTCAAGGAAATTTGTTTTCTTAATTTTCTTTGGAATTTTACAAGAGCGCAGCTTCAGACGACACCTGATTCCGAGGCCCGGTGTGCCCGGAATCAATTTCCGAAGATTGGCTCGGGTACGTTCAGTGAACGGACGAGCGGGTTTTTCTATCTTTTGAACCGGTGCCCGGAATCGAATTCTGAGGGAACCGATGAAATCGCAGCGCCGGTATTTGCTTAGAAACGCCACTTCCGGAGTTGCGTTTGCTCAGACGTGGTTTTTAAATTTCGGGGCTTTAAGTCAGAAATAAAATAAATTTGTGCGACAACTTTATTTTATTTCACTTAAGCTGCTTGGAAGCCACTTGAAGCCACTTAAAGGCGGCTTGAACTGAGTTGAACTCGATAGGATGCTATCCAGAAATATCCTACCCTCTTGGTAGGATATTTGTGAGGCAGGGCCCGCACGAGCCCCGCCGTTTCTTTCGCTAAGTAACGCTCCCGCGAAAACCCGTCAAAGAAACTGAAAAGTCAACCGACACGTTTTCGTTAATTCTTAACAGACCATTTAATTGGGCGGTTTATTTCGTGAATTAAATGGGCTGTTTCATTCGTTGAATTAATTCAACGAATTAAATGGGTCGTTACTTATGTGTTTTATGTTTGTTGGCAAAATAATAAAATAGACAAACTTGTCTATTTTGGAGGATTGCTATCGTTGTGCAATTCCTCTGAGCCTCCACCCTCTCCGCAAAGAACGCGAAGAACGCGAAGAACGCGAAGAACGCGAAGAACGCCGGCGACCGGAATTCGACGACGCACACCGAGATCTGCGACGTCGACGAGCTCTACCCGCGACGTTCTTCGGCGACGCCTCTTCTTCCGCGGCCGATCCTCGTTCGGCAATTAAGGTGAGAATCGGATCGTTTAAATTCTCCCTTTTTAATTTCATGACAACGGATTTAATTAATTAAATCCGTTTGTTCTTGATCCGGAGATTGACGACGCGACGCCGGATACCGCGACGACGCGACGATCCCCCTTCTTCCGCGACGAGCAATTCCGCGACGACCTCTCGTCCGACGACAACGACAAGGTAAGGGATGTTGGAATATTTTTATCCTTTTTCCCCGTGTTTATTCTTTTAAAGTGAATAACATGATCTCCGACAATTTTAATTTATTTAAAATTGTTGTTGATTATTCCTCCCGTGAATTTTGACTAACGCGGAGGGTGCGGGTCTAACGAACAAGACCCGGCAACCCTCCGCCGATCTCTTTTGTTGTGCGGATTTGGCGGACGACGACGAACCGCGCGGCAGGGGCGATCTGTTGATTCTGCAGTGAAGATCGTCCCCCGGGAGGAGCAACGGCGCAGACGGGAAAGGAATCGGGCCACCGGAGCATCTCCGGCGGCCCGCGGAAGGCAGCGGCGGCGCGGGTCGCCGGCGCGGCGGCGCCGGCGACCGGAGGCGGCGGCGCCCGGCGCGCCGCCGTGGTGGAAGTCCGCCGCGGCTGAAGCCGCGGCGGCGGCGGCCGGTACCGCGGCCGCGCGGAACCGGGAACGGACGCGGGGGCCCGGCCGCGTCCGCGTGACAGGCGCCCCCCCCCCCCCCCCGCGGGGCCGCGTTCCGCTTGAGCCGCGGGTTTGACCCGCGGCGGCGGCTCACTCGGCCGCTCGGCCGAAGCCGAGCCGGCCGGTCCGGTCGGCCGGGCCGCGCCCAGGCCGGACCGGACCCGGCCTAGCCGGGTCGGGCCAGGTCGGGCCGACCCGGTTCGGCCGACCCCAGGGGGGGTTCGGGCCGGGTCGCCCCGGGCCCGGAACCCCCGTTTTGGGCCCTCTTCGGTCTTTCGCCCATATCTTGGGCCTGGGACCTCCGATTGACGAACCGTCAGCGGCTACGCGATCCTTGGATCGAGACGGTCGTTTCGGTATATTATACTCAAGGTTTCGGAAGACTTTGGGTTCGGCCGGGTTGGTTCGTACACGAAACCAACCGGGCCCTCGGAGCGGAAACGCTCATAACTTGAGCTACGGACGTCCGATCGACGTACCGTCAGCTGTGGTAGTTTCTTCTAATTGAGACGGAACTTTTGGCATACTCCGCCAGAGGATCGGATACAGGAGGAGTACGGTCGGGTTGGTTTTGCCCTAAAAACCAACCGGGCCCCTGGGACGAAAATGCCAATAACTCTCAGACCGGGCGTCCGATTGACGCGCCGTCTGTTGCGTTGAGATCCTGTTGTCGATACGGAACTTTTGGATACATCAACTTCGGACTACGTGTCAGTTGATGTATCAGCCTCTCGGCTCGTGGAGAGGACCCTCCTAAACGAGCTCGCTATGTGCGGGAACCCTAGCGCTGACTGTGACTTCGACGGCAGAGCAGAGATCCTCCGTGGACTGCGACGACGGCAGAGCAGAGATCCTCCGTGGACTGCGACGACGACAGAGCAGAGATCCTTCGTGGACTGCGGCGACGACTGTGCAGAGATCCTCAGTGGACTGCGTCGACTACTGCACTCAGCGATCCCATGTGGATCAGTGCCTACAGGTTCTGTGTGAGCCCGATCCTACGTGGGTCCTTACTACCAGTTCTGTGTGAGCCACTGCCTACAGGTTCTGTGTGAGCCCGATCCTGTGTGGGTCTTCTGCGGGGGTTAGTACCTATCGATCCTTCGTGGGTCCGATTACTTAGATGGATCAGTGATCATCTTTGACGTCATCTGAAAAAGTATACCTGGTTGAGCTGAATCTTATGTTACTCTCCTTTGTGGATTGTGTTGAACTATCCTTTGTGGATTTACTGTTTACTCTCCTTGTGGATTTGAGTCTTTCTTTCCTTTGTGGATTGAGTTGTTCTTGAGCTCGTGAGCAGATCTAGAATTGGGGACATAGGTATATGTATGGGCATATACCTAAGTCGAGTCAGATGTTACTTCGTGATTGCATCTTTCTTTTGTGCTATATCCTTTGTGGATTTCGGGAGACCTTCGGGGGGTCTCGGGTCCTTACTGAGTAGCTTGTACTCACCCCTGCACGGGCTATGCCCGCACCTTGTTGTGTTGGTTGCAGACGATGGACAGCGCTTATCACGGTTGGGGCGTGGAGCAGGACGATACCTGGAGGTGGACCACTGGGTGGGACGTGCTCGGAGCGGACGTGGGACCCGAGGAGCCTGGAGGCTATCTGTACCCACCCTTCAGGTGGGATTGCCAGTGGACGACACGAGGCCGCCGTCTTTTCTTCAGTTGCTGTTCTTTACTTTTTCAGTTGTACTTTACAGTTGGGCTTGTATTCCGGCCCCCTTTACTTTTCTGCACTTGTAGTTACTTTCCGCTCGCTGACTCTGTGTGGTTGTTACTTATAAAGGCAATGCCTTCCCTGTTTACTGGGATTTTACGCCTTGGTGCTAGTCGCCAGCCCCTGGCCTATGGAAGGCGGGCTTGGGGTAGTCACGGCATGGGCCCCGAGGACGGGTCGTGACAATATGAAACTTTGTGATTCTAACACATCGCGACCAATCAAACTAGCCATTATGAATAGTAATACCCATGTTTTGAAATTATATAAATTTTATTTTTCCAAACGGACTTTATTTTTGGATTTAGATTATCGAAATTATCTTAGGGTGAATTTTTTGTATTTTTTAGAAAACTCCCAATTTTTTATGAATAGTGAAAAAATTGCATTATTTGTTAAAACAAAATTTTTATAAAATTTTTTATTTATTTTATTTAAATTTATTTTATGTTAAAAATTGATATATAATACCTATATATGTTCATTTTAATTCACTGGAGTTATTTTATAATATTTTTAGATATATAAAAATTTTATTTAACTTTTTACCATATTTTATCAACCTCCTTGAAGCATTTGCAAATTTGCATAAAACCTAATTTTACCGCTTCTGTGAGATGAATTTCAAAAATAAAATAGATGTTGTTAATATTGTTAATTAATATTTTGTTCAATAAGATGAAAATAATTTTTGGGGAATATTAACTTTTGACTTTTATTTACCACGGTTAAAATTAAATAGAATTATTACGGGTAAAAATGATATCATAATTACCCTAATACAAGTCCTAATTTAATTGGATATGTATAATTATACCATTAAAACCTTAGTAAGAATATATTACTCTCTACGGTCTATATGGATTATATTAGGACATTTATTCTTATTTTTTAAGAATAGTTAAAATAGTTAATTTCAATGTTTAATAAGTAAAACATTTTCAACATAGGGTTACACACAATATAAATTAGACTATAAATATTTATTAGATATATAAACATATTTAAAACATAATGGTATTATATTTTAATTTTTAGATATTAAATAATTTAATTTTATTAAGACACAATGATAGTGTAGTAATTACATTATTAATTAAATATTAAAATAATAGATATTATAAATATCCAAATAAATGTAAATTGAAACTTATAATGAATTCCACTAATTTTATAGGTTAATAAGACATGTTATATTCAATTAAATAAATTTTATTCAAAGTTATAATGATTTAATGGCTTTCAAAAAATCAAATACAAAATGGTGTCTGTATTGACATAATTGAGTTATTAAAAACATACTATATTATGAATTTATATAATATTCATAAATATATAAGGATTGGAATAAAAAATATATGAGATTGTTCATATTGATAATGAACCACTTGGGGTTCTATTGGAAATTTATAGTATGTTTATTGACCATATAATATAAAAATTAAAAAAACATGGTAAATGTCAAACTATTTAACTAAGAGTTTAATCTAAATGAGAATGGTAATATGGTGACCTAAACATGTCTAAAATATATTGTATGAGTCGAATTAAACACATGGAAACCTTAGTCCCTTAATAAATCATTTTTGAATCATTAGAAACTGAAAATGATATTATTGTAAAATAATATTTTAAAATATTCTTAAATTGACCCTCACCTCTCTTGTAAAAGGACACTTCGCCTTATCTCAAAATCACACATCCAAATCCATTTGTCTCGGGAAAACACTAAAGAAATATCCTCCCAACATTCCTCACTTCATCCTATAGGTCATCCATTGGTCATAAATCTAGCCTATGGATCCCTTTTGATCAACTAAAAAGAAAACACTGGACGAAAATGTTATAATTTCACCACCCTCTTCCAAGTTCTTTTCTTCTTCCACTTCCTCTTTATTTATTGTCTCCATACCAAAATAATAAATCCAGTACCTTCTAAATACTATGATGTTGTTATAAATATTTTACAACTGTATTCATTTTTTATCCATTCTATAATTGACAATGTCACCATACATGCATACGTATGTCTTACTGTCTCCATGTCATGATGTAGTTTTTTATTCAAACACTTTATCATTTGAATGTTTATAATAATGAGTATAACTGATGTAAAAAACATATAAAACATTTTTATGATTCATTATATATGATATACCATCAAATTACATACATTTTCTCCATCAATGTAATGATATTATCACTCGTCCGTACGTACGAATTACTGTCTCCATGAACCTGATTAGATTCATTTACACATCGTATCCATTGAATAATAACATCCATTTGATAAATAAAAAATATATTTATAGACATAATACCATTAAGTATATTAATCAAATAAATTTTATCCTTAAAAAACATGGCTTATGTAACAAAACATATAAAGGAAAACTAATCAATTAACACCCAAAACGATGATACTACTGAAATATTATTAACAATGACATATTAAATTATCAAATATGATATCATATTTGTGTATATAGTTGGTTTATAATTTCATAACAACTATTTAACTATTATACAGGAGGTTAACTTACCCTTGACATAAAAAAAATACAAGGTAAGGGTTATTATTACAATTTCTGTATTATCCAAGGTTGTTTTAATGTAAGTATCTACTGAGACCTCTTTATCATCCACATCCATGTTCTCACAAGAATTTAATTCATAACATTTTTAATATTTACTAGACTACTGTTTGAAGTCATTTATACCTTATTTTACAGTATATGTTTTGAAAAGAATCTTTCCGTCATTTTCCAAACTAGGTACCTTATTACCTTTTTGACAAAATTAATATAAGAATGTTTTTTACATATATGGTGGGTGAGGCTATTTTTTTCAATTACAAAATCATCGAATATTACCTTACCTTTTTATAATACTATTTTCAAAGAAAATTTTTTCTTTTATAATTATGTGTCTCTTAAAAGCATTCAAAGTAGTAAGAGGAATTTGTTTTCAATAGATTTCATTTCATCTATTTCAACATCCATTGCTGGATTTTAAACTAGTTTGATGTTGATTTATTATGATACTAATATTCCATATTGTATTGATGTTTTTGTAATATTTTTGACAATGGATGTGTTATTTTTATACCATTAATGTTTTATGGTTAAAGTATTGACATTTCATATGCCAGTTTTAATACGAATTTTTTTGTTATGTTTCAACCTTTTCATATGAGGAATGTATTGGACATAGTATGTGACAGGTAGAGCCTGCTTTTTCTCATCAGTGAATCAGTAGGAATAATGAGACAATTAGACCTGGAATTGGTTGAGGACTTCCCCAATTTTATATATGGTTTTGGTTGAGGGCTAAATATTTTTAGATGTCTTGGCCAAGGCCGTGAAAAGATGTTTTAGAATGTCCGACATTATACGTTCCTTATTTATGAAAATAAAAAGGATGGTTCATGTAGTTATTTGACTAGTATAATTCCCATGACTATGTTTTATTGTGACATTATTTACTCAACTCATATTACTACCATAAATTGTTCATGTTTATTATTCATAAAGGCATGTGTTTTTAATTATTCACCACACCTATTGTTTATGTTCCCTTTCACTGTATTTCGTACCCTTACTGAGCATTTGAGATCACCCCATTCTTTTGGTTCATTTTACTAGAATATGAAGAAGTTATTTATGATTGACTTTCGGGAATAATCAATGAGGCTTGGATGTTTCTAATGGAATAAATTAGTGTTGTATTTATCTTCATGTTATAATTTTGAACTTATGTATATATCGTGTTTCTTATAATACTAAATTTATTGGTCTTCTGAGACATGATTCCTTTTATCATGCCAATGTTATGTAATAAATCTCTTACTCTATCTAACTGGGGTCGGGGTGTAAAATTTTCTATCATTGAAAGTTTAGTACAAATAATGGAAACTTGATTTAGAAAAACTCTGATTAGAGAACACTACCCTAAGATAGACATTGAGGATTAATATTGAAGAACATCCTAAAATTTTGGTAATATAGAAATTTTTTGTGTTTTCTAAGAAATACATCCCTGTCTAGATACTCACAGGTAGAGGTGGAACTGGAATATATGTACTTAGGGGGAAAACCCAAAAATACTGCTTTGAGATTGACTCGAATGGGAACTGGTGCACGACAATGGGAATTGCTACACTCATGGTTATGACACTCTTGGGGATATGATTATGATAATTAATATTTTATTTACAAACAATTATGATGTATTTATATGTATATACCTCGTCTAAGAATTTTTTTTATGAAAATGGATTATATCTATAAGCTGTTCCATTTATGTTAAGTATTTTACATGTTCAAAATTTTGTACTGTGATTCATAAACTAATCTATTGTATGCCATTGTTCTGAAATGGAGCATAGTGGAAGGAATGGAAACCATATCAATGCACGTAATCCATGTAAGGATTTCTCTCCAACTAAAAATTATTATAGTGGAGCTGGTGATGAAACTGGTGGTGATCAGATTATCACCATAAGAGGACAAAATTCTCAGTTTATGAATAACAAACTTACCCATATGAAGTAACCTGATCCACAACATGGAAGGTCAATGTTAGACCACCTAATGAGGAAAAAAACCTCCAAAATTCAATGGGTGTAATAATCTATTGGAATCTAAGAAATGGATATGTTCATAGAGAAAATATTTAATGCTTTGGGGATTAGAGAAATAGAAAAAGTTTTCCTTGATGTTTATCACATCACGTGTGATGCATATCAATGGTGGTCATCGATTCAAAACACAAATAAAGATGAAGAAGTATCAAACATGGAATAGAGGGAGTTTAAAGATATTTTCTATAAATAATATTTTCCTTGTGACCATCAAGGGGATATGGAAAGGGAATTTTTGAGTCTGAGGAAAAAGGAGGAAGAGAATGTCCTAAATTATGAGGCTAACATTCAAAGGAAACCAAGGCATGCTATAGATTATATACGTAACCCATGACGTTATATTGATCATTCTTTTAATGGGTTAAAACCATTTCGCTATATAGAATTATTCTCAAAATCCTGGTGATCTAATGAATATATTGCCTCAGGTGCTATTAAGACAGAAAAGAAATTCTCCATGTCATATGAATTCAAATAAAAGCAAGAGAAGAGGAGAAATTCTGAACCATAAGGGAAAGGAAATAAGGAAATGGGGAAGAAGAGAAGAGTTAAATTATCAGCCTATGATAATTGTTGAAGGAATCACCCTAGTTCCTCTCTAAAAGGAAAAGGAATATTCTATGAATGTAATGATCTGGGAATTTCAAGGAAAATTTTGTCTTAAATTCTTTGGAAATTTATGAGTACATAGTTTCTGACGGCACATGATTCCGAATCCCGGTGTGCCCAGAATAATTTCCTGATGTTTTGTTCGGGTACGTTTAGTGAAGGTACGAGCGAGTTTTTCTATCTTTTGAACCTATTCTCAGAATTCAAATCTGAGGGAACTGATGAACTCATAGTGCCGGTATTTTCTTAAGGGGGCCTTTACCGTAGATGCATTTTAAGCGGGTTGAGAACTAATATTTGGGGAATTAGAATAAAATAAATAAAATTTGTGGAGCACAATTTTATTTAATCAATGATAGTTATTTAAACAAAAGGGGAGTTATAGGTGGGTCCCATACCCACATAACCTCTCGTGAGATGATATTTTTGGGGTGGGCCCACACGAACCCCTAACCTTTCATCTCCCCATAACTCCCCTTAAACCCACCATTAAAACTTCTCTTCATTAAGTTGACAACTCCCCCTCAATTATTATCTGGAGCCTCTGCACCTTCCACCCATTGATTCTGCCACCCCACCTAATTAATTAATTAATCTATTAATTAATTAAAATATTTGTCAACAATTCATTTTTGAATTGTTTTGAATTGGATGGAAATTCTTTTAAAAATAGGGGAACAACTTTTTGTTATTTTGGTTGGAAAATTTCTGTTAGGACTTGAGAGGATTTAGAGATTATTGTTCATATCTCAACGAAGAACACCATCCTTCCAATGAAGAACCGCCGATAGACATCGATTACCTCCATCGATATTTGGCTAAGCCAAAGGAGAAGTAGCTACCCGAAAGGAACGCCGACGACGCGCCATCCCCAGTTCCTTCTTCCCCGACGTGAATGAGTTGACGCCACCTCTCCGCGATGCCCAACCATCACGACACTCGTCATCTGAAACTCAACTATGAGTGAACCATTATTCGACGTATGGTGGTTTGCATAAATTTTATTTGAATAAAATTGTTCTTCGTTTTTCGTGAAACCATGCTTAATCTTCAGCCATATGATACTGCCTAACGCAGAGGGCATTGGCTGAATGAACACAGACCGACGACCCTCCGTTGATCCTCGTTTCTATTTTAATGGCGACGGTGGTGGAAAGAGTGACAGTTACCGGAGAAAGTGGCTGGCGTATGACAGTCGCATGGAGAGAAACTGCGGCCCGCAACCGCAGGCCGCTTGACCAAGGAATAACCGACCGACCGTATCCAGCCAGGCCGAAAGAAGACCGTGGCACCACAAGGGGTGCTGTGCTACGGAGGAAAACGGCCCGAAATCCACGGGATGCTTCGGTGGCGAACCTTCCGGCTCATCGTCCGGCCGGGATCAGAAGTCCAAGCACACGATGGTGCCCCGTAGCCGGAACGCGGCCCGCCTGAGCGGGCCGCATGAGCCAGGATAGACGGCCTGATTTAGCCGGCCGATTTGGGAGGGACACACCATGCTGGGCCGAGCCGCAAGATTCACTGGGCCGGTCCAACCCTCTACCGGGTCGGACCCGCCAAAATTGAGTTGACCCGACCTGCCAGCCCACTGGGCTTAACGGGCTAGGCCCATTTTCACTTAAACGTGATTTACTCAAAGATCACGCATCCAATCGACGCACCTTATGTGGAACTGGGATACTTGTGATGGAACAGTCCTTTTTCAATACCCTAATTGAGTTTCAGGCGACTTTGAAAAAACGACCGGGTTGATTCGAAACCGAAACCAACCGGGCCCTCAGAGCGGAAATTCTTATAACTTATGGACCAGACGTCCGATTGACATTCCATCACCTACGTTGGTTTCTATTTGTTGAGACTATTCATTTGGAATACTCAATGTGGGATTTGGATGAGATTGTTGTATGGTCGGGTTGGTTTTAGCTTAAAACCCAACCGGGCCCCTGGAACAGAAAAGTCAGTCTGGGTGTCTAATTGACGTGTCGTCTATTGTGTTGAGACCCCTATCACATGTTAGTCCTTTGAGATACATTCACTTGAGACTTTGTGACACTTGGATTATTGATCAGTAGCTCGGGGAGCAGATCCTCCTAGAGATGAGCATACGGAGTGCAAAGACCTAGTAGTTGTAGACCACACAACTGCTTGGCCGATTCGACTTCGAGTGATTCGACTAGCCTAGTGGATGGAGCTCCTGCTTTGGTGGTATACCCACTGCGGACAGAGCACCTGGTTTTACAACATACCCGCTGTACTTGATAGGAGGTGTACCTCAGACGACTATTAGGGGAGCACCCGATTTTGGGGCACACCCACAGCGGAGGAGCGCCCGGTTTGGCAGCAGACCCGTGGAACCTGATAGGAGGAGTACCTCATCAGTCTAAGGATAGTCAGTAGCACCTCCGAGTCGTCATAGGGCCACTGTACATGATAGAGGAGGAGTTCTCCAGCAGTTCTGGTTTCAATAATGAAAATCCTGGTTTGAGCCGAGTCAATGACCTTTGTGTTTTCCTCATGATTGAGATGCGTTATTTGATAACATAGGTATATGTATGGGCATATAACTAAGTAGCGGTTACTTGTTGAGATCTTTTTGTGGTTTATCCTTGTTTGATTTTGTGAGAACATGAGGGTATCGGGGTCCCTACTGAGTATCGTTATACTCACCCATGCACGGGCTATTCATGCACCTTGTTGTGTTGGATGCAGACGAAGGACAATGCTGACGGAGGTCGAGGGAACCTGGAATGGATGGTACCTGGAGGGGGACCACTTGGCCGACGTACACGGAGAGGACGCCCAGACCCGAGGTGCTGAGGAGGCCATCTGTACCCACCCTTTAGGTGGGACTCCCGGAGGACAAATCAGTGGTTACTAATTTACATTACTTTTATTGTACTAGTCTTTCAGTTGTATTGAACGTTACAGTTGGGTTTGTATTCTGGACCATTTACTTTTCACCACTTACTTTTGTACTCAGATTATTTAGTGCTTACTTCAGTTTGGTACTCTTTTGTGTTTGTTTAGATTTATAAAGGAAATGATTTCTCTTTTTATCGGGATTTACACCTTTGGTTCTAGTCGCCAGCCCCAGGCCTATGGAAGGCGGGATTGGGGTAGTCATGACATGGGCCCTGAGGATGGGTCGTGATAACAAATGTGGTAAGAAAGGCCATATTTCTATTAATTTTAAATGGAATAAATAAGGTACCAATGATCAATGATACAATTTCTGGGATATGGGAAATTATGCAAATGAACGTCTTAAGTGTTGTGGAAACTTACCTCAGAAAAGGGGAAGGGAGCAAGGCCAAGATTATGTGATCAGTACTGCTGAGGTTGAAGCTCTGAATGACATGGTGGTGGGTAATTTAATGGTTTCCTCAATATTAGTCGATGATTTATTTGATTCTCGATCATCCCATTGTTTCATATCTTCCCAGTTTGCTAAGAAAATTATATATTTCCAATTTGATTTAGCAAGGTAGTTGTTAGTCAAAACTCCTAAGGGAAGTATCATTGCAACAATGTTTTGTGAATCAGTTCCCATATATTCATATAAAAAATTTTATATATTGATATAATCATTGTACCCATTATTGAATTTGATATAATCCTCATTATGGATTGGATTTCGTACCACAATGTAACAATTTATTTTAAGAAAAGGGAGGATACAATTCTCGATAATGATAAAGAGTACCTTATATTTAGAGAAGAAACTTCACCATCATATTTTTATCTAGATTCACCCCCAGTAGATCAAATAAATTAATTATTTGGTATCATGAGAGTGAAATAATAATCGGTAGAGAAAAGAATATTCGAATAGGCTACGTACCTATTGTGAAAGAATATGTTGTTGCGTTTCTAGATGATTTACATGGACATCCTCCAGAATGAGAAATTATGTTTTCCATTGATTTAATTCCTTGTTCAAGGCTCATATTCAAGACACCTTATAGAACGGAAACTGTGGAGTTAGTATAACTAAAGAAACAACTAGATTAATTATGTAATAATGTATTTATTCTCCCTATTGTTTCTCCATGGGGAGCCCCTATAATTTTTGTTAAGTAGAAAGATTGATCTATGATGTTGTGCATTGACTATAGGAAGATCAATGATATAATAATAAAGAACAAGTATCCCCTACCTCAAATTGATGATTTATTCCAACAACTTCATATAGATCAAAATTATTCAATGATTTACCTTAGATCTAGATATCATTAGTTATGTGTGAATATGGAAGACATTCCACAAATAATATTTCAAAATAGGTACATAGATTACGAGTTTATAGTAATGTCTTTTGGATTGACTATTGCACTCTATATCTTCATGGATCTATTGAATATTGTATTCAATGAATATCTTTAAGACTTTTTAGTGTTATATATTGATGATTTCTTTGTATACACCAAATTCTACGAAGATCTTGAAAATCACTTGCACATTATTCTAATGGAACTTAGAAGAAATGAATTATATTCGATGTTTTTCAAGTGTGAATTCTGGCTTAAAGATATTTTTCTTCTTCTCCACATTGTCTCTAATGATGGAATTTGTAGTGATCCTTCAATCACTAAGTAAATAGACGAATGGTTAGAACTGAAGATTATAACTATGGTACACAGGTTTATTGGTTTATCACGTTATTATCGACGTTTCGTCATGAATTTTTCATGATTGGCAAACCCATAGAGCAAGATCACACATAGAGGGGATATATATGTTTGAAAAAAAGAGTGTGAAGAATGTTTTGAAGAACTAAAGAGAATATTAGTAACCTCTCCTATCTTGAATCTACTATTAGGGAACAATGTGTTTGTTATTTATAGTGACACTTCAATGAAATGACTTGGTTGTATCCTTATGTAGAATGCTAGACTAATTGCATATGCATCACGATAGAAAAAAATACATGAGAAAAAATATCCCACTAACGATCTTGATTTAGCAGCTGTAATATATTCTTTGAAGATATGGAGACACTATCACTATGGTAAAAATATGAGATTTATATTAATCAAAATAGTTTAAATATATTTTCTAGCAATAAGAACTCAACATGAGGTAAAAAAGATGTATTGAACAACTCAAGGATTATGATTGCACAATACAAAACCACCTGGGAAAGGAAAATAAAGTTCCAAATGCTTTGAGAGGAAAGGATCATGGATTTTTTAACAAGATGGGAGTTGAAAGGGATACTATTTTTATTGATCAAGTAATGATGGATCTATGAATAACCATGGAATTTGAGACATCAATACTTTTTCAAATGGTTTCCAAACCATATTTACTAGAAAGGATATGAAGTTATCAGACTAATGACGAGGAGTTACAAAATAATATTAATGCTGTAAATGATGGGTGATTGAGTGACTTCATATATGAAGAATGAATTTTTAAATTTGGGAAGGGGCTTTGTGTTCCTGATATACCTAATTTAAAAAGGGAATTGTTGGATTATGCTCATAGATCCTATTTCTCCATACACCCTAGGAGCACAAAGATGTATAGAGACTTAAGAGAACATTTTTCATGGGACAACATGAAGAGGGATATGAGTGGTTTTGTGACAAGATGCATGGTTTTACAACAAGTCAAAGTTAGATGACAATAACCTGGAGGAGTCATGCAACATCTTCGCATACTTGAGAGGAAATGGGATAATATTACAATCGAATTTTTCATGATGTTAGCAATGACTCCTAGAAGGAATGATGTAATATGGGTCAAAATTGATTGTCTTACCTTGTAAGAACATTTTATTGATATAAGAGAAGATTTATCAATTGAACATCTAACCGGAATATATATTAATGATGTTTTTAGACATCATGGAGTACCCCTATCAAATGTTTCTGATTGTGATCCTCGTTTTACATCAAGATTCAGAAAATGTCTTCAGAAATCCCAAGATACTGAAAATTATTTGAGCACTACCTACCACCCTCAAACTGATGGACATTTAGAAAATACTATTCAAATGTTAAAAGAGCTGCTGAGATCTTGTTCACTGGATTTAAAGGTATGTATGATCAATATTTACCTCTGGTAGAATTTTCCTATAACAATAGCTTTTATTCAAGTATTAAAATGGAAGCATATGAAGATTTATATGGTAGGGGATATCACAGACCAATGTTTTGGGATGTTGTTGGTGAAAAAATCACATAGGCTCAGAACATGTTGGGGAAGTGATGGAAAAGATGAAGGTTATCCAAACCCACATCAAAGCATCTCATAGTAGGATGAACAATTATTCTAATAACCAAAGGAGGGATTTTGAATTTGAGGTATGAAATCATGTTTATTGAAGGTATCTCTATGGAAGGGAGTTATATGATTCAGTAAGAAAGGTAAATTCAGTCCTAGGTAAACCAAACCTTTCAAAATTATAGAACAAATTGGAGTTATAGATTATCGTTTGGAAATTCCTCAATGTATCTCCAATGTTCTTGATGTCTTACACATATCATTATAGAGAAATTACATTTCTGACCCAATTCACGTACTCACCTATGAGGAAATTGAACTGGAACCTAATATTTCTCATTGTGAAGAGCCTGACAAAAATCAGGATACCGACGAACAAGTACTGAGAAACTGGACAACTCGCATTGTAAAAGGTCTCTAGAGAATCAATAAGATGGAAATGGCGACGTGGGAACCAGAGGAAAATATGATGAAGAACCACCTGAATCTTTTTGTGTGGTATAATTCTATAAATTTAGAGGATTAAATTATTTTAAGGAGAGAAGAATGTAACACCCCAAGCTTCCACAATATTTTTCCATTTGAATAAGGCAATAGCTTGAATTGTACGCAACTTCGAGATTCTAACACACCGTGACCAATCAAACTAGACATTATGAATAGTAACACCCACTACTTTAAATTTTATAAATTTTATATTTCAAAATGTACTTCATTTTGATTTCAGAATATCCATATTTTCTTAGTGTGAATTTTTGTTATTTTTCTGAAATCATTAAATTTTTTATGAATAGTTGAAAACACTACATTATTTGTTAAAAAGGACATTTTATTTATATAATTTTTTAGTTTATTTAAATTTATTATCTATTAAAATAGATACATAGCATATATGTATGTTCAATGTAATTTCTTGGAGTCATTTTATAAAAAGCGCAGATATATAAAAATTTTATTGAACATTTTACCGTATTTTACTCACTTCCAAGGAGAAATTTATAATTTTCATAAATATAATTTTACCACTTATGTGAGTTGAATTTAAAAAATCTTAGAGACACTCCTAATATTATTAGGTGAAATGTGGTTCAATAATATGAAAATAATTTGTGATAAAAAGTATATATTGACATTTATTTACAATTGTTAGAAGTAAATATGGTAATTGAGGCAAAAAATGATATCATAATTACCCAAAATCATGTCCTAATTCTACTATATAAGTAAAATTAATCCAAAAACAACCTTTTGAATAATATTTTACCTTCTTTGGCCCACTTGGAATAGATTTGGACATTTATTATTATTTTATTTAAAGAAGAGTTAAAAGAGTTAAATTCAAGGATTAATAACTAAACCATCTTTAATATAGGGTTACCCAAAATATATATTTTTACTATAAATATTCAATAGAAATATAAAAGTATTTCTTATATAATGGAATTTTATTTATAATTTATAGACATTGAATATGTTAGTTTATTTATGACATAATGATGATGCAGTAATTACCTAATTAAGGAAATATTAAAATTATTGATATTATAAATATCCAAGTAAATGTAAATTGAAATTTATGATTAATTCCACTAATTTTATTGGTTAATGTGTCATTTTAGAGTTGGATAAATAAATTTTATTAGATGTTATAATGTTTTAATAGCTTTCAAAAAATCAAATACTAAATGTTGTCAAAATTGACATAATTGAGTTTTTAAATCTAATACTATATTATTAATTGATATAATATTCATAAAAACATTCGGTTTGGCCAAAATACCTGGATAAGGGTATATTTATTAATAATAAACCAATTAGGGTTCTCTTGGTAGTTTATATTAGGATTATTAACCATATAATAAAAAAATAAAAAGAGACGTGGTAAATGTCAAACTATTTAACTTCTAGTTAAATATAAATGATGTTGTTAATATGGTAACCTAAACCTATCTAAAACCAACTTGTTGAGAGGTTTTAGATCCATCCACACCTTATACTTCAACTGAATCATTTTGGATACATTATAAAGTGAAAATTGTTTATTATAAAATAATATTTCAAGCTTTTTCAAAGGTGACCCTCACCTCTCTTATAAAAAGGCACTTCTTCTTCTCTCGAAACCATGCCTCCAAAGCCATTTGGATCAGCTAGACTCTACCAAAATATCCTAAAAACATTCCACCCTTCATCCAATATGCCTTATATAGGTCAGAAATCCAACCTAAAGATCCATTTTGATCAATTCAAAAGGAAACACCTGAAGAAGAGGTAATAATTTCACCACCCTCATTCATGTTCTTTTCATCTTCCACTTCCTCTTTCATTATTGTTTCCATATAGAAATAATAAATCTAGTACCTTCTACATACAGTGATGATATTATAAATATATTACAACCATATTTTTTATTCTATCCATCAATAAATGGAAATTTAAACAATCATGATTACGTGCGACTTACCATCTCCACGTCGTGGTGTAGTTTGTTATTCAAACACTTGATTATTTCGATGGGTATAATTATGAGTATAACTAATGTAAATGATAAATATAAAATTTTAATTATTATACATCTATGATATACCATCTAATTACATATAATTTCATCATCAATATAATGATATTGTCGCTCGTTCATACATACGGATTACCGTCTCCACGAATGCGATGAGATTCATTTCCCCATCATAACCATTCAAGAATAATTTTCATTTGATGACTAAAAATAATGTTTTTTAACATAATATTATTCTGTATATGAATCAAATACATCCTATCCTGTACAAAAATTGATTACATAACCAAGAATATAATGGAAAACGATTCAGTTAACACCCGGAACGATGATACTACAAAAACATTATTTAAAAGTCAATATTATAGGAGCATATTTCATATCAAATTTATGTATATAGTTATTTTATAATATAATAACAATGATTTAACTATTATACAAGAAGATAACTCACCCTTTACCGATGAAAAATTATAAGTTTAAGGTCAATTTCACAATCTCTTTATTATTTTAGGTTGTTTTTAAAGATGTATGTTCTGGGACCTCTTTATCAACCACATCCATGTTTTCTTAAAAATATATTTCAAAAAAAATTAACATTTCACTAATCTAAAGGTTAAATTCATTTATACCCTTATTTGACCTTATATGTTTTGAAAACAATATTTCTGTAGTTTTCCAAACAAGGTACATTATGACCATTTCGACAAAATTAATGTAAGAATGTTTTTTAACATATACGGAGGGTGTGGCTACATTCTGCTGTTCTAACATCATCGAAGTTTCATTTACAAGATTATACGAATATTTTCAAAATAATTGTTTTTTTTATAATTATGTGACTCTTAAATGGTTTCAAAATAAAAAGATGTATTTCTTTCAAATAATTTTCATTTCATCTATGTCAACATACTTTTATGGATTTCAAACTTGTTTGAAGTTGATTTATTATGATACAAATCTTTGATATTGTATTGAAGTTTTTTTTTATCTGTTTGACTACATATGTGTAATTTTTAAACCATTAATTGTTTAGGGTCAATGTATTGACATTTCATATAATGTTTTATTAATAATAATGATTATATTATGTTTCAACCTTTTTAAATGACTTATGTATTTGAATTTTTAATTTATGGGTGGAGCCTATTATACCTCCTCAGTTCCTCAGTAGGTCTCATGAGATAGTTAGATGGGGAATTGGATTATTCCTTTCCCAATTTGATATATGGTTTTGGCTAAGGCCTAAATCATTTTTAGACGTCTTGGTTGAGGCCTTGGAATGATGTTTCAGAATGTCTAACATTATACATTCTTTCACTATGAAAAATAATAATGATGGTTCATGTGGTTATTAAATTAGTATAATACCCATGACTATGTTTTATTATATAATTATTTACTCAGTTCATATTCCTTCCATAAAGTGTTCTTGTTTATTATTTGTAATGGCATGCATTTTTAATTATTCACCATGCCTAATGATTATGTTATCTTCCGCTATATTTCTTACCCTTACTGAGAATTTGATCACACCTATTTCTTATATTTAATATTCCCAGGATATGATGAAGTTAGTTATGAGTGTCTTGCAGGAACAATATTGGAGGCTTGGATGATTCTAACAGAATAAATTATTGTTGTATTTATTTTCTTGTTGGAATTTTGAACTTATGTATGTATCTTGTTTCCAATAATACTAAACTAATTGGTCTTTTGATACATGATTCTTTGTATCATGCTAGTGTTATGTAATATGGAACTGACTCTGGGTATCTGGGTTCGGGGCATTAAATTTAAAATATTAATGTATTGTTTCATTGTATAGAGATTTACGTGTATTGAATAACCTATACTAACCATTATCTATAATGAAAAAAGACATATGAAATGAATCTTCATCCTATTATTGATCTTATGATCACAAGTTCTGTAGGAATTACAATTATAGATTCATTTCACGGAGTAAGAGATGAATCATAAATTGATAATGGTATAAACTAAGGGCGATATTGTATATAAGAAATTATGTAATGTAATTATGTCTTCTAAAAGTATTTTGAACTAATATATTATCCTATTATTAAAATTTTTAGTTATATCAAGTATCTGTTTTAGAACTATTGGTTCTATTGTTTTGTGGTAAATAACCATTACATAACAATGTTCATTATCACTCTTTATTAGATCATATGAATTATTTTTAACATCTAAATCCCTATTTTAATGTTTTTAAAATGAGTAAACCTAGTTAGGTGTTACATTAGGTAAACATTATGTTTCAATTGTTCTATTTTTATAAGGCGTTTTGTTATTCAGTTGTACGATGTGGGATTCTATGACAAAATAGTCAAATGTTAACACCCTTGATTTCCAATATGATTTTAGAGAGAGAAATTAATTTTAATGGGAGTATAATTTAAGATTCTAATATTTTTATGAAACATATATTTTAATTTTTAATCTTTAATAGTATGTATTTCACCCTATAGCAGGTATAAATGAACCACATAATATTATTAAAAGATTACATGTCTATTATAATCTAGAAAATTAAATTTTGTATGATTAAATATTAATAACTAAATTCTTGAAGAAATGTAATGGAAAAACATAATATGATTGTATTGGTATGTTATTATTATTATTACCACATGATATTTATTAAAGTCAATTTTATTTTGAAATATATATTTTCTTCAAAAACAATTCATTCTTTTTATCAAATAATAATATAATCAATTTATGTAACATCTATAAATTTTAATTTATAATGATCATATATTTTTTTCCACAATAAAATTAAAAATAAATTTTTGTTAGATTTTGGTATTTTTCTTAGATGATTTATTTTCTAGTGAATACTGATGAATTCATACTTTCTTATTTCTATTAAAATGTTTTTTTAATATTTGAATTTTATTTCAACGTAAAATAAGTAATAATTATTTATATATATTATTTTTAATTTAATTTGAATAATTATATTACCATATTTTATTATAAGAATAATTTCTAGACAAAAAATGCAATTTTTTCTAAGAAAACTATTTGTTGTTTCATTTTGTGAGATCAATTTTCAATTAAATTTAAAAAATTTTGTGTTTTAAATTTTCCAGAATAGACTCCATATTTGAAACCAGGAATAAAAAATTAAATAAATATGTTAATTTAATTTTGTTCAATTTTAATAGTATCATTATCAATTTATATTACCATAATAGATGGTAAATTTGGTAAAAATTTAGTAATTAATGGTTAAAATAATATGATAACGATTATAAAATTACCCTAAAACATACAGATTTTTTATTATATATGTAAATTTCAAGAATAATGATTAATTTTTTCAATATATGGTCTTTTATTCTATTTATATGGGATTGTGGAATTTATAATATTTTATTTTAAAAAATGAAAATGATGTCAAAATAATATTATTAATAACTATAATATATTTAAATTTGGGAAAACTAGAGGAACTTTTCAAAGATAAATATGCATTTGAATAATAATTTAATTATATTCATTATATTAATTTATTTTTCATTTTTAGGCAAGATATAATGATCATAAATTCGTGCACAACAGTGATGCTCTAATTATTTTATTAATAGAGATATCAAATAAATGATATAAAAATATTAAAATAAATATAATTTTAGATAATTTTTATCATTAATGAATATTTTATATTAACTTTTCTTCTTTTTGATGTACTAGAAGTGTTTTTATGTTATAATTTTTATTGATATTTTCAAAAGTGAATGTAATTAATATTGTCAAATTTGACATAAATGATATTTTAAAATAAAAAATACTTCATTAAATGATACATGTAACAGCCCAAGATTTTATGAAAAATATTTTTTTTTTAATTTCACTAGAGTCTTGTGTTGTACGCTACACCAAAAGGAGCTTGCACAACATGCACCCTTGACTTGACTTGCATTACACGCAATCGCGACCTTCCTCGATAGCGTGTGTAGTACGCAATAACGAGTTTCATTAAACAACAATATGCTATTAAAATATTATTAAAATTAGCCTTTATGAATAGTAATAACCTTTTTTTGAAATTTTATAAATTTTATTTTTCAAAATGGACTTCATTTTTGGAATCAGAATATCGAAATTATCCTAGGGTGAAATTTTGGTATTTTTCTGAAAGCATTCAATTTTTGATGAATAGTGAATCCACTAAGTGGTAGGTTAAAACCTGAATTTTGCATAAAACATAATTTTACCGCTTCTGTGAATGGAATTTTGAAAATCTGACAGACACTGTTAATATCAAGGACTATAATGTGGTTCAATGAGATGAAAACAATTTTTGGTGAATAGTAACTTTTTACTTTTTTTTACCACGGTTAATAGTAAACAGTGTAACTAAGGGTAAATATGATATTACTATTACCCTAACACATGTTCTAATTCAATTGGATAAGTTTAATTCGACCAAAAACAACCTTATGAATATAATATGACCATTTAGGTTTACTTGGATTAGATTATGACATTTAATATTATTTTATTTAATGAATAGTTAAAATAGTTAAAATCAAACTTTAATAAATAAAACATTTTTAATATGGGGTTATACATAAGATAAATTCGACTATTAATATTCATTAGAAAGCTAAAAAGATTTCATACATAATGATATTTTATTTATAATTTTTAGACTTTAAATAAATTAATTTATTTATGACACGACGATGATGCAGAAATTACCCTTTTAAGGAAATATTAATATAATTGATGTTATAAATGCTCAAATGAATGTAATTTGTGACTTTTTATGAATTCCACTAATTTTCTAGGTTACTATGATATATTAGGGTTTATTTAATCAACTTTGTTCGAACATATAATTATGTTATGACTTTCACAAAAATCATATATCAAATAGTGTCAAAATTGACACAAAATAGTTTTTAAATCAAATATTATATTATTAATTGTTATTTTATTCATAAAAATCTATGATTCGGCCAAATGACTTAGATAAGGATATATATATTAATTATAAACAATTTGGGGTTCTTTTGGCATGTTATAGTAAGTGTATTAACCATATAGTGAAAGAAAACAAAAAGACACTGTAAAAGTTAAATTATTTAACTTAGAGTTAAATCTAATTGATAAGGTTAAAATAATAACCTAAACTTGTCTAAATACTATTGTTTGATAGGATTTCGACCCATACCCACTTTATCTTCGAAATAAGACCCTTTGGAACCATTATAAACTGATATTGACTTTAATATAAAATAATATTTTGAGATATTCCTAAGGTGCCCTCTCCTCCCTTATAAAAGGACACCTCCTCCCCCTCCTCCTCACACCAATTTGAGCACTCAAGCTCGGCCAAACCCTGACAAAATCTCTTCTCCACTTCCCTAGAATAATCCTATAGGTTCTGGTCTTCCTCAAAGACCAATTGTAGTGCCCTAAGAGGAGGTCTCAAAGAGGCGCTTCAAAGAAGAGGTAATTACCGTTACCAATTCTTTCATCTTTATTTCTTCTTCCACTTCTTCTTCTTAGGTTGCATCATTATGAAGTAATAACATCAGTACCACTCCTATACTGATATGTTATTATAATTATGAAACAACCCTATTTCACCATCTATCCATCCTACGTAAAAAGAAATCACCGCGCGTGCGTACGTATGGAATACCGTCTCCAGGCCGTGGTGTAATCTATTTTCCACCACCACCTTACATGGATGGGTATAATGGTGTAAATAATAACTATACATAGTTATTACAACATCATATTGATTCTGATATATTGTATAATCCACTCCAATTCAATTCAATATTTATGGAAATGATATCATCGCTCGTGCGTACGTACGGACTACCGTCTCCACGACGCGATGAGATTCATTCTCCATGTCAACCATTTAAGAATGATTATAAATTATATATAAGAAATAATAATGAAATATATGACATTATAAAGCTACTGGATTTATGTATATATATATATATATATATATTTATGTCATCAACTTACTTCCATTCAAGACAATATGGAAAGAAAAACAGCGTTCATGCGTACGTACGGACTACCGTCTCCATGAACGGTGTTTTTCATTTCTTTTATCTATCTATTATATATATGTGTATATATACTGAATATATATGATATATAAATCATATATTATATTCTTTAAGTAAGTAAATCATGATATAAGTAATAATAATGTCAAGAACAACAAGTAAAAACACCTACGATAAATGAAACGATTTTACCCAAAACGCTTCTTTAACAGGGAATTTACAAAAGAATGGGTAATATAATGTCATAAGTGAACCATATATGATATCATAACAATGAATATGATTCTTTAATAAGTCAATGACATTATTTAAATCATTATACAGGAGGTTCGGACACATACGAAGCAAATCGGACCTAAGGTAAGGGAAAATATCACAATCTCATTTTTATCCGAGATTGTTTATTCGTAAGTATTTACTGGGGTGTATTTTATCATCCACATCCATGATTCATCAATATTTAATATTATTTCCATCCACATAAAATTTTTTAAATCCATTTTTACCCTTCGGTGAGTTTTTAGTAATATGTATGAAAGGAATCTTTTGTCGTTTTTCGTACGAGGTACTTTTTGACTTTTCCGAAAAAAGTATGAAGAATGTTTTTTTTAACTTATACGGCACGAACGGATTTTTACGGTTTTTATAAAGCCATATTTTCATGAAGCTTCCTCCAAAATATTTCATGAATATTTTTAATAAAATATCTTTCTTTTAAAATTTCGTGATATTTTGTGAAAAGAAATTGATTTTGAAGAAGAAAGGATATTTTCCTCAAGAATTCATTTCAAGTGTTTTATCACAATTATTTTCCATCTAAGATAATAAAGGGTTCTGTTTCTATCCATATTTTTAAATTGATTTGACTATGTTGTGATAGAATTATATTTATGAATTCCTTTATCTTATATGAATGGTTTTATGATGTCATGTTGTTTAAGAATCCCATTTTTATTACATGGATAATGAAATGATGTATGATTTATGATTTTGTGGCACACATAAGAATGGTATCATTATGAGATGGGTGGGACCTATATCTCCCTCCAATGCATTGGGTAAAGATTTTATATCTCATGAGATAGACAGGGCTGGAACGGTAGGTTATACCGGTTCAGTGAAACAGGACTGAAACGAGGGTTACTCGATTCAGAAAGGTACTTTGTCCACTAAAATAGTCTTGGCAATGAGTCTTGACTAACAAGAAATGATTCTCTATGATTATTGGTGAATGCCACAAAGTTTAATGTTTTAAGTTATGATTATTGTGATTACATTTCACTGCCATGATTTATCCCATGTTATGAAATTATGCTCTCTTTTGCAGGTTAAGATTTCCAAAATGTTATGTTCTTATGAATACGATGTGATTGATATTTCTTTTGTTTACCCTTACTGAGCATTTGAGCTCACCCTTTTATTTTTTCTTTTCCCCAGGATATAAAGAAAGGTTTTAGGTAAAAAAAGGGAAGATCTTTATAGGAGATGTTGAAGATCTTTGACCACGATTAGAAGATTACATTCCGAGTTTCCAAAACACTAAACTATTACGATCCTTGTGTGTGTGTTTTTGTTATGTACTAAGTATTCCGCAAATGTAATGTAATGTCAATGTACGTCAGGCTTCGGGTCTCTACAGTTGGTATCAGAGGAAAGGTTTAGTCAACCTTTTAAACTAGGATGTGAAAACGTTAGTGAGATCCCTAGAGATATTTCTACGGTATGTCTAGGGATGTCCCTAAGGTTAAGTATACGTATAGGTTATAGTACTAGAACTACGCTAACGATCATATAATTAAACCTAAGATGTTATATATTGAAGGTAATCCCCCTTTATTATGTTGTTTTCCCTAACATGATTTTTGCCTCTCACACTATTCTTTTTGGGTTTTAGACGATGGCTGGAACCCGAAGGAACCGTGTTGATCAATGCAATGGAAAATGCGATGATTGTCCTCCTGAACAAACAAATTTTATGGGAGATGGAGTGAAAAATCATATTGCTATACTTACACAAGCTATGAATCATTCTGGACTTCCAAATGAGCAGAGAAGGGAACAATATTCTATTGAGTCCTTCATGAGGCAACGTCCACCTTCTTTCAGTGGGTATTCTGATCTACTTGTTGCTGAACAATGGATCAGTACCACTGAAAATATATTTTCAGTTCTTCAATGTTCTTGAACATGATAAAGTCATCTTAGCAGTATATCGTTTGGAAGGTGAAGCTGATCAATGGTGGAATCTTATCAAGAATACAAGGCAAAGAGATGAAATTGAGTCTATGGAATGGGACGAGTTTAAGAACTTATTTTTCAATAATTAATTCCCTCATATTCTTCGAACAAAGATGGAGAAGGAGTTTCTTGAACTAAAGAAAAAGGATGATGAATCTGTTGGTATATACGAAGCGAATTTTACAAGACTTGCAAGGTATGCATCTGGCATTATCATCCAACCTGAAAGTAAAGTTGATCGATTTTTCAGTGGCTTAAAACCAAGTCTTCGAAGGGCATTAGCTATAAGAGACTTCAGTAGCTATGAATAAATTGTGCGTTGTGATATCAAGGTGGAAATGAAAGTTGGTGTTACATATCCATCTCATGGTTTTGACAAGAAACGAAAGATGGAGTTCAAGGAGAAATCTCAAAATAATGGTGAAAAGAAGATGAATGTTTCCTTATGCACAAAGAGTGGAAAGAAGCATGGTGGAGATTGTCTTAAAGGGACTAGAAAATGTTTTAAGTGTGGAAAAGAATGGTCATCGAGCAGCTGAGTGTCAAAGTAATGGAAAAAGGGTTTATAATGATGTGAATAAAGCAAACACTGCAGAGAACGCACCACCAACAGTTCAATGCTTCATGTGCAAGGAAATGGGGCATTATGCTAATAAATGCCCTAATCCAAGGGTTAGTGATGATCAACATGAGCAACCACTGAAGGAAATGGACAAAGGGAAGTCACATGCGATCACTATTGGCAATGTTGAATATGACAACGATGTGGTGGAATGATTAAGTGTTTATGTAATGGGATTCCAAAATAAAGTCGTATCATTGAGTATTGCAATATTTATTGATGTGGTATTCAAAGTGATTGAGATATTTTTTGGAAATAAGATGATATGCGCATAATGAAGGGAAAACGAGAAAATTAAATGTTTAATAGTATTCATGAGCTCATGATTGATATAAGGACTAAGTGATATCATGGTTTGAGTATATAGAATTATGAGGATTTTGGTATGTGGAAAGTGTTAACTTTTAACTGCATTCATGTCTTCACTAAGGTATTCAAGAGAATACATGATTAAGGACTATGAATGTTTTGAATGTGACCAACAAGACATATCTTATGGGGATCAACGATGGTATTAAATCTCTGGTAATTGTTTTCACTATATTATGAGAGTGGACTGCAGTATTATGGGTGAGCCTAAAGATTGGAATGGATTATGTTGGAATAAGATAGTATAGTTTAAGGATTGATGTTTTTTTTCGATATTATTGATGGGATGTTATAGTAATATAGTTTTAGAAAAAGGACAACCTGCAGGACGGGCGACAGCCCATCGCGTCGGACAAGGCTGTGGGAATCGAACCCACAACCGAAGTGCGACTGGCCTTTATCGCCTACCACTGGCCTACAGGAAGTCCCTGTTTAATAGAAACTAGTTTTATTATATTAATCAGTATGATATATGAAGTATAAGTCCATTTTAGGAACCATATGTGATTAATCTCACTATAGATCGACTTATGTATATAATTTTTGCTAACCTTTTGTTTGAGACAGATGGACTGACCTGTCATTCTATCACATGATCTGCTAACACTTCACGAATAACAAATTCAACTTCATTTATTTAAGAGATGAAGTGGAAATTGTTCAAGGCACGAACAATAGTGCGATTGTACCAATATAAAGTAAGTATTTATTCTAATTCAAATTTTCAACTTTAGGGAAATGATCTTGAAATCCAAAAAAGTTATCCTAGTGATCTTATATCTGATTAATCGGATGGTACCTTAGATCGTCACAAATTTATGGATTTGTGATTGTTGGCTTTTCCATAGCCATGTTCTCTACCACTCTCCATCAGAACATGATGGTTAGATTTTTCTTCCATATCCATAATTTAACCTATGTGGAAACCCAGTGATTAGTTTATTTGGGTAACCGTTAAGTTTCATACTTTTGTTTTTAGAGATTGGTTTTGATATTCCTTTTTACGATGTGGGTTTCTATTAAAGAAACTTTCGAATAGTAAACCATTTATAACCCCGACGAATTTCGAGGGCAAAATGCATTTTAAGGGGGGTAGAATGTAACAGCCCAAGATTTTATGAAAAATATTTTTTTTTATTTTCACTAGTGTCTTGTGTTGTACGCTACACCAAAAGGAGCTTTCACAACACGAATCCTTGACTTGCCTTGCATTACACACAATCGCGACCTTCCTCGATAGCGTGTGTAGTATGCAATAACGAGTTTCATTAAACAACAATATGCTATTAAATTATTATTAAAACTAGCCTTTATGAATAGTAATAAACACTTTTTGAAATTTTATAAATTTTATTTTTCAAAATGGACTTCATTTTTGGACTCAGAATATCGAAAATAGCCTAGGGTGAAATTTTGGTATTTTTCTGAAAACTTTCAATTTTTGATGAATAGTGAATACACTAAGTGGTAGGTTAAAAACTGAATTTTGCATAAAACTTAATTTTACCGCTTCTGTGAATGGAATTTTGAAAATGTGACAGACACGGTTAATATCAATGACTAAAATGTGGTTCAATGAGATGAAAATAATTTTTGGTGAATAATAACTTTTCACTTTTTTTTACCACGGTTAATAGTAAATAGTGTAACTAAGGATAAATATGATATTACTATTACCCTAACACATGTCCTAATTCAATTGGATCAGTGTAATTCGACCAAAAACAACCTTATGAATATAATATGACCATTTAGGTCCACTTGGATTAGATTATGACATTTAATATTATTTTATTTAATGAATAGTTAAAATAGTTAAAATCAAAGTTTAATAACTAAAACATTTTTAATATGGGGTTATACATAAGATAAATTAGACTATAAATATTCATTAGAAAGCTAAAAGGTTTCCTACATAATGATATTTTATGTATAATTTTTAGACTTTAAATAAATTAATTTATTTATGACACAACAATGGTGCAGTAATTACCCTTTTAAGGAAATATTAACATAATTGATGTTATAAATGCTCAAATGAATGTAATTTGAGACTTTTTATGAATTACACTAATTTTCTAGGTTACTATGATATATTAGGGTTTATTTAATCAACTTGTTTTGAACATATAATTCTGTTATGACTTTCACAAAAATCATATATCAAATAGTGTCAAAATTGACACAAAATAGTTTTTAAATCAAATATTATATTATTAATTGTTATTTTATTCCTAAAAATATAAGGTTCGGCAAAATGACTTAGATAAGGATATATATATTAATAATAAACAATTTGGGGTTCGTTTTGCAAGTTATAGTAAGTGTATTAACCATATAGTGAAAGAAAACAAAAAGACACGGTAAAAGTTAAATTATTTAACTTAGAGTAAAATCTAATTGATAAGGTTAAAATAATAACCTAAACTTGTCTAAATCCAATTGGTTGATAGGATTTCGACCCATCCCCACTTTAGCTTCGAAATAAGGCCCTTTGAAACCATTATAAACTGATTTTGACTTTAATATAAAATAATATTTTGAGATATTCCTAAGGTGCCCCTCTCCTCCCTTATAAAAGGACACCTCCTCCCCCTCCTCCTCACACCAATTTGAGCACTCAAGCTCGGCCAACCCCTGCCAAAATATCTTCTCCACTTCCCTAGAATAATCCTAGAGGTTCTGGTCTTCCTCAAAGACCAATTTTTGTGCCCTAAGAGGAGGTCTCAAAGAGGCGCTTCAAAGAAGAGGTAATTACCGTTACCAATTCTTTCATCTTTATTTCTTCTTCCACTTCTTCTTCTTATGTTGTTTCATTATGGAGTAATAACATCAGTATCACTCATATACTGATATGTTATTATAAGTATGAAACAACCCTATTTCACCATCTATCCATCCTACGGAAAAATAAATCACCGCGCGTGCGTACGTACGGAATACCGTCTCCACGCCGTGGTGTAATCTATTTTCCACCACCACCTTACATGGATGGGTATAATGGTGTAAAGAATAACTATACATAGTTATTAAAACATCATATTGATTCTTATATATTGTATAATCCACTCCAATTCAATTCAATATTTATGGAAATGATATCATCGCTCGTGCGTACGTACGGACTACCGTCTCGACGACGCGATGAGATTCATTCTCCATGATAACCATTTAAGAATGATTATAAAGTATATATAAGAAATAATAATGAAATATATGACATTATAAAGCTACTGGATTTATGTATATATGTATATATGTATGTCATCAACTTACTTCCATTCAAGACAATAAGGAAAGAAAAATAGCGTTCATGCGTACGTACGGACTACCGTCTCCATGAACGGTGTTTTTCATTTCATTTATCTATCTATTATATATATATATATATACTGAATATATATGATATATAAATCATATTTTATATTCTGTAAGTAATTAAATCATGATATAAGTAATAATAATGTCAAGAACAACAAGTAAAAACACCTACGATAAATCAAACGATTTTACCCAAAACGCTTCTTCAACATGGAATTTACAAAAGAACGGGTAATATAATGTCATAAGTGAACCATATATGATATCATAACAATTAATATGATTCTGTATTATGTCAATGACATTATTTAAATCATTATACAGGAGGTTCGGACACATACGAAGCAAATCGGACCTAAGGTAAGGGAAAATATCAGAATCTCATTTTTATCCGAGATTGTTTATTCGTAAGTATTTACTGGGGTGTATTTTATCATACACATCCATGTTTCATCAATATTTAATATTATTTCCATCCACCTAAAATTGTTTAAATCCATTTTTACCCTTCGGTGAGTTTTTAGTAATATGTATGAAAGGAATCTTTTGTCGTTTTTCGTACGAGGTACTTTTTGACTTTTCCGACAAAAGTACGAAGAATGTTTTTTTTAACTTATACGGCACGAATGGATTTTTACGGTTTTTATAAAGCCTTATTTTCATGAAGATTCCTCCAAAATATTTCATGAATATTTTCAATAAAATCTCTTTCTTTTAAAATTGCATGATATTTTGTGAAAAGAAATTGATTTTGAAGAAGAAAGGATATTTTCCTCAAGAATTCATTTCAAGTGTTTTATCAAAATTATTTTCTATCTAAGATAAAAAAGGGTTCTGTTTCTATCCATATTTTTACATTGATTTGACTTTGTTGTGATGGAATTATGTTTATGAATTCCTTTATCTTATATGAATGGTTTTATGATGTCATGTTGTTTAAGAATCCCATTTTTATTACATGGATACTGAAATGATATATGATTTATGATTTTGTGGAACACATAAGAATGGTATCATTATGAGATGGGTGGGACCTATATCTCCCTCCAATGCATTGGATAAAGATTTTATATCTCATGAGATAGACAGGACTGGAATGGTACGTTATACCAGTTCAGTGAAACAGGACTGAAACGAGGGTTACTCGATTCAGAAAGGGACTTTGTCCACTAAGATAGTCTTGGCAATGAGTCTTGACTAACAAGAAATGATTCTCTATGATTATGTGTGAATGCCACAAAGTTTCATGTTTTAAGTTATGATTATTGTGATTACATTTCACTGCCATGATTTATCCCATGTTATGAAATCATTCTCTCTTTTTGCAGGTTAAGATTTCCAAAATGTTATGTTCTTATGAATACGATGTGATTGATATTTCTTTTGTTTACCCTTACTGAGCATTTGAGCTCACCCTTTTATGTTTTCTTTTCCCCAGGATATAAAGAAATGTTTTAGGTAAAAAAAAAGGGAAGATCTTTATAGGAGATGTTGAAGATCTTTCACCACGATTAGAAGATTACGTTCCGAGTTTCCAAAGACACTAAACTATTACGATCCATGTGTGTGTGTTTTTGTTATGTACTAAGTATTCCGCAAATGTAATGTATTGTCAATGTACGTCAGGCTTCGGGTCTCTACAATACATAATTATTAAAAACATGAAATATGTAAAACTTATTTGTATAATGTTCAAGAAATCATTAGTAGTCCATTTTTTTCATTTTATTGTTATAATATTTACCCTAATGTAGTAAAATACAAGTTGTTATGGTAAGAGTTAAAGGGGTTAAATATGGGGTAAAAAATAATCATAAAGTTAATAATATCTCCCAAAACTGTTTAACAATTATTTTATTTGAGGATTTATACCTATAATTATATTATATTCTATAAAAATATTTTTTTTATTCTTTTTATTAGAAAATTAATTTATATTAACTTAATATTTTGGGAGTCACTAAAAGTACCGCTCAACTCAATTATAAAATGGAACTCTTTAAATCACATATTTATAGAACATTTAACCATATAACCTGAGAAATATTTTATGATTCATCTTATTAACATATTTATCCAACATATATATTTGTTTTTCATTCCAAAATACCAACACAATTTCCCTTAACAAAGTAATAAAGGAAGTTTACTAAAGAAGAGGTAATTATATTTATCCACTCTTTCAAGTTGGTTTCATCATAGAATTACCCTTAATGTGTTCTTTTACAATATAAAGTATAAAATATTTCATAAAATTTCTTATTTAATTTTATTTTGATTACTTTTCAAACATATTACAAATTTTATCCATCCATTTAAAAACAAAATCGTCGTGGGTGCTAATATATAGATGGTCATCTCCACAATGTGTTGTAATTTATTATGACCACTTTTGCATTTATATGGTTTTAATGATGGAAATAATGTATATTTATGATAATTATTACTTGATATTTATTTTTTATAAATTAATATATCATCCATTTCCCTACCCAATCATAATTAATGGAATGATATTGTCGCTTGTGTGTTTGTACGACATAATATCTTAATGATTTGATCTGATTGATTGTCCATTTTTAACCATAAATAGTGATTTTAAAATATTTTATAAAGACTAAATATAATATTTTTAAATTTATTTTTTACGAATATTAATTAAATATTTATTATGTGCAACTGTAAGAAATTTCAGGGCAAATCATATATGAGAAAAAAGGAGATTAACACCTGAAATAGTGAAATGAATACAATAATATTAATAAATGGGTTGGAAACTATTATAATAAGATCATATATGATATTTTAAATGTTTATATAGATCTGGTATAAGTAAATTACTTTTTTAAAATAAATATATATGAGGTTAAATCACATTCAACAAAAAAGGAATTGTGTGTTTAGTGTTTCTAATATCACCTTTTCTTTTTTCAGATATATTGATTATTCAAAACCTATTTATTATATGTGTTTTATATAATTTTCATTTATATATAATATAATTAATCTCATTACCTAAATTTTATTAATTTTTTCATTTCATATTTATAACATTTAGGGTCCATATGATTTGACTGATTACACAGTAGTAGGGGAATTTGGAATGGAATTTCCATTCCTTTTGTTAACCTTCTAAATCCTTGATTATGTCATGATATGATTATTGGTGGGATAAATTTTTATTATATTATTTTTCATTTCCACTTATTTATTTTAATTTAACGTTAATACATATAATGTATTAATTTTATTTACTCTCACTTTTATTATATGATATTTATAAGGGATTTACATTTTAAAACTATCTTTTAAAAGATTCCCTTAAAAATCTATTTTCATACATGGCCATGATTTTTTAAAATTATTTCCCATATGGATTGGTTTTTTTCTTTTAAGTTTTTAATTTCTTCTTTTCTAATGGTAGAATTTTACAAAAAAGTTTCAAAAAAATTTTCAATCATTTTCTATGAGATGTTCTTTATGACCATTTTGAAAAAATATAGAAAAAATGTTTTTTAAATATAAGGATTGAGTATATTTTCCAAATATCATGATATTTCAATTCTTTAATATGACTTTAAAATCATACATGATTATTTTGTTATATTTTTTTTTGATTTTAGGTAATTTTAAAAAATTTTACAAAATAGAAATGATAGATTTCTCCATACATTTTCCATGAAATCATTCATAATTATTTTCCATATAAATTTACATTATTTGATGAAAATTTTGATTTATTTTGGATATTATTGAACAATACCACCTTTAATCTTTTTATTTCTTCTTTCTATTTATGAAGATGTGATATTTAAGAAACCTATTAATTTTTGTTGTTTATATTATGATGAAATATATATGATAAACAATTTTTTTTCATGGGTTTTAACATGTTTTATGTTATTCTGGAACACATATGTACTGTTTCGTTATCTAATGGGTGAGACCTATATATCCAACTAATTCATTGGTTAATAATTTATATCTAATTATATAGACTAGAATGGAACTGGAAGTGAAATTTATTTAGTAAAGAACTATTTCTGCATTAATGGTTTGGGGAGTGAACCTAAACTACTATGATAATCCATGGAATGATCCTTGGAGGCTATAATGTTTTGGTGAGTAAACCCAATACACTAGAATAGTCATGTTAGGGATATTTTGATACCATGAGGGGTTTTCTTGTGATCTTAGTCTTCTATGATACTCATGGAAAAGAGCCATTAATACAAATGAAATCAATTTCTATGATTATATGTATGCTAGATTTTATGTATTATACTAATTTAATTCTCTCATGAATCCTTATTTATTATTATTAATGTCTTTTAAAATTATATTAGATATAGAATGACCAGTGTTATGAACTTCGATATGCAGGTTGAATATTTAAAATGCAATGTGTATGTTCTTATGATTATGTTTCGAATGATATCTATCTTTTTTACCATTATTGAGAATATGAGCTCACCATTTTCTTATATTTATTTTCCCCATTACAAGAAGGAATATATTAAGTACTACATGTAAAAAATAATTATAATTAGGAATGAATACGTGGGAAAAAATTAAGATGTTTTATGAAAAAAGTTTATTTATGTTCTCAACCTTCCGAACGTAATAATTCCATAATATTCACACATGGTTTTGATATTTTATGTAATGAATATTAAACAATTTAGATCATTTATATATGTATGTAAAGTAAGGGTCTTTACCTTAACATCACGTGTCACTCATGGCTCTCCTAGGCATAAGACACAAAAAAATTCTTAACATGAAAAATATCAACAAGAAATTTTACGTCCTTCCCTTAGGAATAAAAAAATAAAAATCATATAAATAAATAATGATAATAAATAGAAACATGTAATCAATATCCAGAAATATCATACATTTCATCATAAACCATAACATCTAATTTACCCAAATACCATTTTTCTGTCCAATTATATTCATTAATGTAAGTGTCCAAATTATTATATCAATTATAATAATATCTGTTCCACTGATAATTGTTTTCCCAATAATTGTTAACCTGAAAATATATATAACCCTATCAAATTATTACATTATTACAATCCAAATATATATATATATATATATATATATATGAAAATATATCAATTATACTTCATGTGATTCTATATCCGGAAATCTAATAATTATCAATATATTTCAATTCAAAATATTTTGGGAACAAAGAAATCACATTATTAATCCAAAATTTATATTATAAAAAATTTCGGATTATTATGAATTTAACGGTAAGAAAAACTCATTGGTTGGTCCAAGCCTAGTGTCAGTTCTAATAGGATTAACATGAACCAGTGGGACTTCGTTGAAATTTAAACATAATAATCATTCTGGATTTATTCAACTATATGGGAAAATGAAATAGTGGGAATACGATTATTGTATGAACTAGAAAGACTAAAAATAGAAATTTCAAAAGTTTTTCAAGACTAACGTCCTCATAAGTATAGAAGATGCGAATGAAGTGCAAAACTACAAGGTTGTTTTTAGTTCCTTCTTCCTTCCCTTTGAAAATGAATTGGAATTATCTTAACATGGTTTCCGTAATATATATATATATATATATATATAATGATATGAGAAGTGAAATAGAAACTAGATGCCATACCTTAAATATCATTGAGTAAAACACCAATATTTAATAGATCATGCTTCTAGTTCAAAATTTTTTCTCATAGGTATCTGTTAGAAGGATCATATCACTTCATATTTAACCCTAGTTTGGGAGGGGGTTTAATATGATTTTAGTGATACTTGAAAACCATATATGTTCTCTCTAGGTGGCATATGGGTCATGTGGGAAATATGAGATAAAGTAGCCTTCAGAAGTGAAATAGGGTATTTAAAGGATGGATGATTTTTGAAGACCACAACACAACACCATAAAAAATGCAATTTATATGAAATACATATTCGAAAATTTTATAGAATGAAAGGGGCCATATTGTAGCCTCCCTTGTCAAACTACTTTTGATACGAATTGAGTCCTCCATGTCATAAGACTTATAAACCCTAGGAAGGACTACAATGTTTCCTAGAAGGTCACATTAAAATACCCATTCTCAATAATATATGCTATATATTATCCTATCCTCCTTTTCAAATATATCATCTAAATATCAATGTCCACCCAAATTCATGCTACAAACCTATATGCCACAATTAGAGTATCTGTGAAATATCCACTAGACGGCTTTGCTAAAACCTTTCACCACAGTGTAACTATGTAGAAATTTAATGTATATATCATTACCTCCCACCATGACCCTACGCTATAGCCTAACGATCCAAGATTGAACCCTTATCCTTATAGTATATCAATGATACCCATAACATATATTCCACTAATCAACACCCATTCTTCCTAATTCCATCCAGAACAGCCTCAATCGATCTACGAATTAAAAATATAGTTTATAAATAAATGAGATTAATGTGGTCTATAACGAACATATGAAGGGACATGCCTATAAAACTATGAGAACGTAAAGCTTCCCCATAATATAAAAACACATCCTTGAGTGGTTCCCCGCGAAATCTTAGTCGGAATCGAAGAATAATTTCGACCACTATTAATATATGTCAAAATTTCTCCAATAGGTATCATCTTGAAAACATCCATGATTCCAATACACTTATAAAAAAGTACAACCTTCCACTTGATATTATTTTGACCGTATTCTATAATACATATATGATTCTCATCAAACAGTGCATTAAATAAATATTGATGAAATTAATTCAATTCATTTCTAATGTGTTAGGATGATATCATTAAATGATTTTGATGTGATAAATCTTATGAATTGAACTATAATGATGTAGAACTGATAAATGGTATGCCATATAATTGTCCCTCTCATCTATCTCATATGTCTTAAAAAAACTAGTTACAAGCTCCCAATGCTTCCTGATATTGTGTTTCTTTTCCAAGGCTACACCCAAAGGAAAATATAAATAAAATCATCAAAAATCCAAAGGATGTATTCAATGTTGTTATAGGATTTATAATAGATCTATGTTTTCACCAACCAATTTATTATCAACTGAACAAGCTCAGAAGTCTCATGCATGAGACATTGTCCAATGAAAATAGTATCAACTCCCTCGAGCTGACAAAGACAAAAATACTTTATAAAACATACATAAAAAAATCATTATGATATATGTATAAAATATGTTATTATAAAATGTTTCCAATAAGAACCCTCAAAGTCTAGAACATTGAATTGTAAAATATCCTTCTTAATGTAGATCGTCAAATTAGACTGACCATCACTATGTGGATGATATCAAATACTAAGAAGAACATATGATTCCCTAGACTTATAAATACCTTCCACAAAATGATATTTAAATCAAGGTTCTAAATATGAAATGATAGAACATGTAACATATGTGGATGAATTTTTTTTTACATAGATTCTACCTAATACATTGATAATGAAGGTGTCCCTAATAGTATAAAACCTTTATTCCTTCATCAATATATCCAAAATCTCCATTAATAATTCATTCTTCTGGTATTTACTAGGTAATACTATCAACATTTTCATATTTAAACCATCTGACCTCTATTTCATAATGGTTAGAGTCTATAACAACCCACCATTCCTTTGATGCACATTCATCAGATGACGATAAGTGAAACATATCAATATCAAACAAATTATCACCTTTTTATTCTTATCCATGATTGTATTCTATGATGATCGTGATAGATATATGTTATAATTACGTGTAACCCTTATTTATAATCATTAATCTCCCTCATATTATCCTCACAAAATCACATAGGAACCCACATAGTTACATAGAAAAGAAAAACATCCTTGTTATAAAGATATCATTATAGTAGTTGTTCCCCACGAGATATTCTATATCCTTGAGATAATAATGATATATTAAAATTTTGATCTACCATGATTCAGTCTAACATAATGGGTATGGAATATGTTGGAGTCACAACTAATCTTTCCTATTTGATATCTAAATTCATACATTCAGACAATTCCATTAGCTATTAGTCATCAAAATACATATTCACATCCTCTGCTTGTGTATTTTCTATTATGGAATCAGTAATGTTGTTTCATTTTCATGGTGAGTAATATGCCTTTGTGAAAATAGTTTATAGATATAGGGGACACCTCCATTAATAAATTTTTAGGTTTCACTAGAGGAATATATACTTGAGGCTTTTATGTTATGCATAAACCACAAAACTCTCATCGAACATTGAGTACGTCATAGTATATGATCTATTATTTTCCAATTATAGGTAAAGTGAGAATCAATACTAAGGTTTTCCTGCACTTTAAATATTATAAACGAATAGTACACAATGCTAACCACATTTTTTTATACCTTTCCTAGGTAGCTTGGACATAAGTGATTCTATAAAGAAATTTTTTTAATGAAACTCTGATAATGATTAGTTGTACCATGAAAATGCGGAATATGGAATATAATATTGTTATGTTCTCAAGATACGAAGATTTAATCCTTCTCGTGATCCACTAAAACTCCATCCAATGATATATTATTGCCCATGGTCTTCACATTATCAATCCAAAAACAGCAATTGGATAGTTTGGAATAACTTGAATGATCTCTCATTGCACTCAAGATGATGTCAAGATGTTGGGAATAACTTTCTATAAACTTGTATGAGAGAAATATGATTTGAAAAAAAAACTAGAACAAACTGATCTAGGAAATAAGTATATATGTTAATCTCAAAATACATTAATACCGTTGGTGAAGTCAATATACTTAATGAAATAACAAAAAATTCAAATCAGACATTCCTATTTTGAAAATAGGTATACTATAAGTTTGATGGAATAACCCTCAATAGATAGAAACCTAACCTTAACGTGATCTTGGAGATAATTTTTTTATTAAATAGATCATCGAAGGATTGAATGAGATACCAGTTCTTGAACCACATTTAGTTCAGTCCCTAATTATCCATACATAAGAATACGTTCTCATCATCCTTCTTAGAAACATGTATTAGGGAACTGCATAGAGATGCCCTATTCTATATGAATACTTTTGCTTCCAGATATCCCATCCAAACATTTACCTCCTGAATCTCTAGTGGTTTTATTCAATATAGTGGGATGCGAACATTCGTAAGTCCCAAAACTAACTCAATCATGAATTATATCTCAATCATGAGTAGTAAGCTAGATTACTCCTCAAGAAATACACCTTGATAATGATTCACTAATAGAGAAAAATTATATTGTTTCATTCCAACAACATTTGGAATAAGGACTATTATATGAGTTGTGAGAAAACCCAATCTGCATTGAATTGGTCATACATGATCATCATGAAGATTCCACAAATAATTTTTAATGTAGCAGCCCCAATATAAAGAAAGAATGAAAAATCTCATTTGATGATAGGTGATATGATCATGGAACTATAATATAATATCTGTAATAATAATCCATTAAAATATTTTCATTTATAGTAAAAACCCTATAGTAAATGCAATCTCAAATTTCATGGCAATAGTCATGGTAGCATTTGATATCTTATATTCATACTCCAAATTGTTTATATATTGTCATAATTTCATCCCATGTATCCAAAATAAAACCTAAACTATTTTCAAATTAAAAAGATAAAATGGAATAATATTATCATATATAAAAAAAATCATAAAACTATAGATGATAAGAGAACAATACCTCTGATGGTATAATGTATTCCATCAAAACTAATATGATTAGACCATATTTCTAGAATATGATTTATCTATCTTCCTTAGGATCTAGTCTGACTCTCATTTGCTTCTTTTTCTAGATGGATCATTTTTCCATTTTCTGGTTTACCATATCCTTTACTCATCCTGAACATTTAGTGGAACTTCTACTCATAGTTTATTAAAGGGAATCTAACTCCATCCTTGAGTTAGTGGGCTGTTATTCCCCCCATGATTTCCTATAACATGGAAATCTATAAAAAAAATATTATAAATATTCCTTCCTTATATAAGAACAACACTTTAATAAAGGGTAAGGAATTTGACAGAACATGTGGAAAACAATAGAAACTAAAATAACTATAATAAACCATTGTTTTAAGATGAAACTACCCTCAATTATTTACCCACATATACACTATAAATATTTATCATGGAGGATATTTTTTCTTCTATAATTAGAACACTCATATGATCTTAAAAAATTTACTATCTAACACTCGAGTTCTCTCTTAAATTAAATTATGTAATGAGAGTATAATTCATCACATCTATAAAGATACTCATGTGATATATAGTCACATGATACCTTATCTCATTGAGAATTCCATTATGAAAACCTCACACCCTGGTAATCTAACCAGCTGTAAGGGATAGAGATAAACATTATAGGTGTCTAAGGCATCCAACATAGTCAATCAATATCATGTCCTCTAATTTCATGTTGAAGAAATCATGAGCCCTCTCATCCCTCGATGTCACTCGATCAAAGTGTCCCAACAATATCACTTTGAATTTCATCCTAGATAAATCCTCATGCTACCATTTATTCTGCAGAATGTCTCACAAATGATTTCATGGTCCTATAAGCTTGTAAGATCAAAGCTATACTAACCAATATGTGGGTCTCTCAAGATACCAAAATATTTTATGAAATTACTCCATCATGAACTCATCTACCTAGGTCCAACCTCTACAATGAAAATTGGTTGGTGATATAGTTGTAACTCTCCATTCAACAAAGACATTAAAGGTACAGTGTGCACAATATACCTCTGTATGGACTACATGACCCTCCGAATTTATCACAAAACTGATCATCAAAATAACTCTCTAGATCTACTAGAAGATTGTCATCGATTGTGCTACCAATGTGGTTATTTTTACTATCCTAATTCTTAATCAAAATATAATGTTCGTTCATATTTATTTAAAAGGATTAACAGAAACCATAGATCATAGGTTGGAATATATGGCCAACCCCAACTGGTGAAAAAATAGAGATATACTACCTCAAGGTTACCCCAGTCATTTTTTGAAATAATAATTAGTTTAACATAATAATTTCCATAATTTATATTTATTAGTTATATCAAGGGATTTCATTTCATAGTTTAAATGGCACGATATTCCACATTGTTTAATTACATATCTATCATGAAAAATGAATTTCTATAAATATCCCTACATCCTAATCATGATGTATGTATACCCATCTCATTACATACCATCCCATGAGTAAAATATCATAAAATAGAAACACCATAAATCATGTCTGTCCCCCAAGGTGAAATAATAATAAAACTATAACCATCCAACAACAAACAATATCCCATACATAAGGAAATAGGCATTATCCCATAATTTTGTTAGCTACTCCTATAAGTGATACCATTACCATAACTCAATTATTTCTTATCGCTTTCACTTTTCTACCATTCCAAAATAGGAAATAAAAATAAAATAAATGACATATGCTTCCCCATTGTAATGTACCAAATTAGTTACTCCATCATTTGATTGATATGGGATGGCTTTTTGACCGTTTGAACACCTCCACATACACCGATGGTCACCAAATAGCAGTGGGGGTGTAAGGAATGTAGTGTAAAGACTATACCCACTAGTACATGGTTTCTATAATATTTGAAATATTAATAGAGTGTCAGACATTTGTTAAACAACAAGGATAACCAAACATTCATCCAGAGAAAAATAAATAATGATTCAAACAATCCAATAATAATAGAACCATGAAATTTCTTTTGGAAATGTATCTAAATTATGTTATGTATATCCTAAAAATATACTATAAAAATAAAATAATAATTGACTCTAAAATCCTGGGCCTGAATCCCAATCTATATTCCATAACAAAACTATATCCTAAAGAGAAATCAATAATCAATAATAAGGTCCATTTCTCTTATACATTTATATATCCAAGAATTTTGCATGGGTACAAAATGGTGGCCTAAAAAGATTGTGAGTAAACATTATTCTGTCAATAACACTATTTATAAAAAATCAGTCTAATTATAAATTGTGTTAAATTATGATGTTAAAAAGGATATTGACTTGGAAAATAATACTACGCATTAACTAAATCCATTAAAATGCACGATCAGGGCTTATAAATGAGGATAATCAAACCCGCCTCGACACCATGATGGACATCTCTATTTTTGGTTAGAACATTATACATAATGATATATTATCACATTGGATTGAGAATCCCCTACAATGGATGAATCAAAAATAACATATCATGGACAAAATTATCACTACCCAAAGGCTAATAGGAATATAACCCTCCAGTATCTAGTGAATGTCTAACTTTATATCAGGAAATTTGTGTCCCATTCATCTTTCCCTAATATAAACACAATGAATATTATACTTATGTTGGAATATGACCATGAATCCTACCCATAATAAATACTCATGGTACTTGCATGAACCAATGATTATAAATATTCATAACTAGAAAAGAGATCCAAAATTTATAAACCATCCCACCCTTAGGCACCAACCATGAATGGTGTCATATAAAGACATACGGTAATCAAGTAAAACAGATAAACAAGTGGAAAAAATATCAGATAGGCTATTATAAACTAAAATTTTCAATCTACCCAATTGTAATTTATCAAAACACTTATATTCTCTAAAGTTAGGTTCCCAATTATCATATCAACAAAAACAATTTTAATTCAATTTTTCATTTTGTCCCAAAAGTAATAATCATTCCCAAATAAATCTATATATCATCATGTAAACATGTCACAACCAGTTATATGAAAATTTATACATCTTAATTCTCTGAGATTATATTTCATGGAATTATAAACAAATAACTAGTTATGGTAATTCATATTTTTTCCCCAAAAAACTTTCATTGTTAATTTAACCACTCTTTATCAAAACTGCAGGTTCATTATCAATTAAAGGCTAGGCTCACCTTTAAAGTGGACACAAGAAAAATTTATATTCCAATGTACCTAGATCAATCTAATAGGGGGTATATTCAATGATATTATCCTATTCCCAATTTTATTCTATCAGAAATTTTTTTATGAAATATAACATAAAATAATTTACATTATATAAGGATTAAAACCAGACATGTAGGGATTTTTTATAGACCACTAATCACAAAGTAATACAATATGTGACAAAAAACTCATAACATCCATGGTAGTGTTTTTTTCCTACTCATTTCCCTTCAATGATTCCAAGTAATTCCATCAATAAGGTTTACAAAAGAAATTCATTAAATGAGAAGGAAAGAGAAACTATAAGGATTACCTTCAAAATATTTTCATTGAATATCAAGATCATGCCAATCTTATTTCTCATACAAGAGGATTCTCTGAGGTCTTTGTTTGAAGGGTCAGATCAATAGAGAATTATCAATTCACAATAATGATTAATAATAATAATGGTACTTCAAGATCATTAGAAAATTTATCTATGGAATGATTGGTTCTGGTGGAAGAGATGAGGTAAAAGATTTTATAGAGGGGTTTAAGGGTATTTATTAGTGTAATGATTTTTTAGACCAGGTAAAAACCCAATAGACCATGATTGAAAAATATAGGACACTGGGTAGTGTATGAGGAAACATAATGGGCCTCTTCGAAACCTTATCAGTCAATTTACTCACATGATCCATGAAAATATCTAAAACATAGGTCATATAATCTTCAAAAAAAGAACTATGGAACTACATATATCACCCCAATGTAGTACCCTTTCACCATAAAATCTATTAATGTGAATTCTATCCTTTATTCCACAACTACCCCTAGGAAATCATATAAACCCAAACTCACCCTATAGACCCCTACACTATAGATGGGGGCTACAAGAATAATCCACTTAACTGATAAACCATATATGTCATCCACAGTGAAACTATTCCAAAACAGGTATTGTATTGGATTTTCATCCTACTAGGGTACTACACCACAACTCGTAGATCCATACTTAAACAAATATCCTTACAAAGAAACCAATAGTTCCATGACACAAAATGCCATGTTCAATTACCCTTCTTCCTACTTCTTCGGAGAACATTTTCCATCATAAGAAATTCATGACAAACAAGTTTAAAAAAATTCCTAAATATGAATACAAAAAATGAAATGTGGGAAGTTCTAAGAAGAAGATGATATCATTCACATCAACCCCAGATTGATGTCCAATATAAATGGACAATTCCAGAAAACATGTTGAGTACCATCTTGATGGAATTCAAATAACCATGATATCAAAATATTCTATTGGTTAGGTTCTAATAAAAATATTTTCCAATCAAATAATCATATGGACCTATAGGAATATTTATTTGGTAAGAGATATACAGTTATAACATGTTGGGATGATGATTGCGTACAAGGGTTTCTGTTAACTTATCTTTTTCATTAGTTGATAAATATGATTCAATCCATTTATCGACAAATTAATATTTATCAATTTCAATAAAAGGGAAACATTAATACTCCTAAAATAGAATAAGATTTTGATGTGGGATGTTAAGTGTTTCTACAAATATCACTTGAGAAAATAGTCATGAGGGTTGTAATGAAATTAAATAACATCTCTTTGTATATTGGGTCCTTTGAAATCCATGATCATATAGAACATATCTAATATAGAATATCAATTCCACTAAAACATATCACATTCATAATGTGTTCCATGTATCTATCCTGTGGACTAACAAACTAGATCCCACTTACATGTTGAATCCAAAGGTGGTAAAACTAGATCATTACATCTCTTATGATGATCACTTATAATATATCATGGACTATAGAGACAAAATTACACATAGAATAATATTATATTGTCAAAATATAGTATAAAAATTAAATGTATAAAGAGGAAACATGGGAACCTGAGGATGAAATCAAATATAAATACCCTTATCTATTTTCAATTGTTGAAATGATAATATATTTAATGGAATAAATATATAAATTATGGTTTATCATATTTTATGGTATGTTTATATATATAATTTTCCTTATGAATAAACATGTGTTTCATATTTTGGAATAAATTATAATATGGAAAACAAGGAATACATTATAAAAAAAATATAGTTTATTTTAAAAAATTATAAAATTTAAATTATTGAATAAAAATACACCATAAAATTGAAAAACATTCAATGGGATAATTACAATATAACTAAATTTGAATATTATAATATAGATAACATCGGCCTCCTGGAATTTTCACACCCGTGGATAACCTTGAAAAAAAGAACCCAAACCTTAATAATGCAACAATAATTTTTAAAATGAAATAAATATTACACTGAAGGAAATAGATCTGAAATATTAATGACGTAAATTAAGGTCATTTTTAGGAATTATAAATAAATTCTAATAATTGGAATTATAACCTGGATGTTATAAATAGTAACTAGATCGTTGGGTATAATAATATAATTGTTAGAATAATTACATGTATTTGAAAGTATTATTTTGACTATTATAATAGTAAACTTAAAAGTAAATAATCATTAGTATGAATAAAATATATTAAAAAAATATTTTTTCACTATATAATTAATGTTCATATGATAAAACTACAAAAAATTTATTGGTTCATTTTTAAGAAAGTTTAATTTTATATTTGTTTTTAAAAATTTTAATTTTTATATAAAATAATTACAATTATATATTCTACAAAACTATTATGGTAAAATAAATATCATTATCATAATCAACACATAATAATTATTAAACAAAAAATTCATAATTTAGTGAAAAACATCAATTATTATGTTTATAGTCAAACTACAGTTATTTCCAAAACATTATGTTTTTATTACATAATTTCGTCATATAATAATTATATAATATATTATATAATTTTTATCTTGACCCATAAAATATTTATCATGGTATATATCTTATTTAAAAATAATAAATTCAAGTTCCAAACATAAAATGAAATTCTAAATTTATGAAGACATTTATATCAATAAAACATTCATTTTAGTTGTCATTTAATTTTGAATTAACTATAAATTTATTTTTTTAAGGGATAATAAATTTATAAAATTATGATTTAAATAAAATTTTATTCATAATTTCAAAGTATACAAATATTAGATTTATTACTTTTGAAATAATAATTTACTCAATATTATAAACCAAAAAATATCCATATCATCATGCATAAACTATCCCTATCAATTCCCTATGAAAATCCCTTACATTTTAATTTTAAAATTCCCATATCTTCTAAATTCCTTCATCTTATGTCACCATATACCATTAGATATATTTTGGTGTCATCTAAACCTATGATAGAACCCAAATGTTCATTTAGGAGTTGGGAATTGAAGGAAACATGGAAATTTTTTTTATTTAATAAGGTGTATTGAGAGTCGAACCTCAAAATGAAATTGAAATTACTTTTTAATATCACGTCGGTGTTTATACGTGAGTAATGTGGATAAGGATGTTGCCTAGGATATCATTAGAGAGATGAGTAGATACTGAAGGGGCTTCTCTAAAATTGAGGACGGCCACCGACAATCCATTAAGCCACACTAGCTCACTTGTTGTGTCTGGAAGTGGTAGCAATGATAAATTTTATTCCCTTTATATATAATGGGACTTTAATGTTATATAATTTAAACTTTTCAAACTCATGATATTAGAGGGGAAGAATCCTTTTCCATTCCAATGTTAGAGTACTAGGAATAACAACATCTTTATTCCTATCCTCTCTAATTCCGTTTATCATGAAGTGTTTTATGGTGTTTATTCTATAATTGGAGGTTATTTTCATTGTCCAATATCTTCCTTTTATGATTTGTTTCATAATTTTTCTTCCTCACATAGGTTTTCATTCATGATTACACCTTAGAATTAATTAATTTACCAATTCACTTATGTATTTTTACACAATTAGTAGTGTATGTCTCATTTGGGTGTCTTCTAATAGTTGAATTATATTTAATTGATGTATGAAACTACAATGATATTATTTAGGTTATTTATTAAATTAGTTTTTAAATAATATTTTATATAGTACTACCTATTAGAGAGTTTTTCTAGAATCCAACCCATGGAAAGACATAATAATCAGGTTTGTGGATGTAAATGGTTCATGTTTTATGGGTGCGACTAATTGGTTCTTTCTCATTTATAAATTTTAGAGTTATTATTTAGTTAATTTTAGTTAATTATTATTATTTAATTGTGATTCAATTATTTTATTTAGGGAATTATAGTGTGGTCTATGACTATTTGATTATATATGAGGCTTGTAGAGACAATGTAGTAACTACCAACCTGTATAAGTAAATATATAAATATTATGTATGGGATGTTGGTCCGTAAATTTTTTCCATGTTATAAAATTATTTTTCAATGAGTTTTTTTGGAGGTCTCAACGATATACCAACTAGTGAGATTAAAAGTAATTAAATTTTTAATGATATCATTTTACCTAATTATGTTCCCTTAAACATGATTGAACAACAAAAGGGGTGACCATATGTGTGTTTCATAATAATATATTTAAATTTTAATTTTCCAATTAATGGGTATTCTATGTCTTCTAAAATATAGGTCAATAATATCAAATAGATGCATTTAGTTGAAAATTATCCATCATTTCATAATATTTAATTTTTTTCTAATGGGGTTGATGCGGTTGGAGGGGGAATTATAGTTTTTATGTATTTTGGAAAGAAATATCATGATCATAGATATTGTATATCTTATTATTAAAATGGTACCAAAAAATTTAAATTGAAATGGATAAAACTTAATTAGAAATTTGAAATATTAAATTTTATTGTAAATAATTGTATTGGGTCGTAAGTGGTTATGTAATTATGTTATGTTGTGAAGAAAATGAGATAACAAATTGAAAATGTCATGGTGAGCTCCATGGATTCTATATGATGTATTATTAGTAATCATTGGGAATGTTGTTATGAACCCAAATATTTGTTGTAATTATTGATATGGTGGAATGTAGTGTTGATAACTCATAGTCGATTATAATTCTAGTTCAACTTCCCAGATTCCATGTGATACCAGACATTAAAAAATGTTGGGAATTCCTTTTTGAGTACTTATAATAAATTGGAATTTTATGATGAGTGTCTGGATTCCATGTGATACATGATACTGAAGAAAATATTTAAATATCAAGATGTTAGGTAGTTTTAATACAACTTGTTACATATAAATACCAGGATAATAGTAGAGATTCTCTATATAAATCTTGATACAAGGAACTAAAATTTAAGTGAATGGATTCTTTATGGTTACTGTGGAGGTATGATATCACTATTTTATAAGACACACCCTTGTACTAGTTAATATAGGTATGATCTGACCTAAGGGGTGAGTTTGTAGACCATTCATCAATGCTATATATTTATTTATTGTCATTTGATACTTTATTTATACAACCCAATATGAATATTTTTATTGGAAAAATTATATTTAGGTATGTAATTTACAGTGGGCTACTAAGTTGTACTCACACCATGTTGAGTCCACCTAGATACTTCTAAACCTGATATGTGATTCTTAGTTTTATTAATTGATAAGGGAAAACAATTATTCTTTATAATTTGGAATCCTATGATGTTTTTTTATAGATTGTATGATTCTATTTTCTAGATGATCTTCGAATATGCTTTGAAATATGTTTCATTTTTTTTGTTTAGTACATATTTTATATGATCTTACTATGGGGGATCTATTGTAGTATGCATGGAATATTAATTTATTATCAAAAGTGATTTTATATATTTTTTTTGAAATTTTTAAGAACTGCAATGTTTGTATTTGATGTTTAATATAATTAATATTATTTTGTTTTGTGTTACTTTCTATGATATTTAGGGAATATTCTCCCCATGATAACCTCATATTCCCACACCAATTGTATTCAACCTCTGGAATATAGGGAATCATTCCTATGTACATTTAGAAGCCAATGATCTAGGAACCAATTTTTGTTCTAGGGTAGTGTGAAATTTCAATGTAGTATTAGAGGATTCTTTTATTTTGTCTTAGTTTTTTTAGAATGGTATATTGGATAATACGATATTTATAGAGAATGGTAATGAGATCATTATATAGTGTTTTAGACCCATGTATGGTGGAGAATCCATGTTACATAGGATATGAATTTTTTCATGTATTGTTCTTTTACATTTGATTGATTTTAACATCAAAATTTAAACTTGGGTCTGATATTATTAATTCAGATGATTTTTACACATGGAATATATAGAAAGAGAGGGATATAAATTGGGAGATACTATGTGTGTTTGTGTTCATGAATATTTCTTGTAAAATATTATTTACAAGTAATCTATGTGTTTTGTATGATTTATATCTTCGTAGGATTCACAAGTTTTGGAATTTCATTTACTTTCTATGGTTTATATCTATTAGTTATTTACATCTTCATGTGGATTTATATTGTATAAATGGTTTGGTAATAAAAAAATTATATAACCATTCAATTTTCCTTTTTATATATAAATGATTTGTTGAATTTTACATTACCAACTTCTTAATATGATTCACATCAAATAAGAAGGTATTAAATACATTTTAATACTATTATATTGGTTAAATAAACTGGCATCAAGAATCTTATAATGTATTCTCCTTTATTACATGTTAATGAAATCCTTAAAAAAAACAACTTCAGTAATATCAAAACAAATGATGAATTGTTAAAACATAAATGCAGAAAAATAATGAAAAAATGGAAAATATGAATTCTTTAGGAATAATGATGTTTGACCTCAAATAGTGAACAAGGCTGGGAAGAGAATTTTTTTAAAAAATATTCAATCAATTTAATTGACTACTAATTTATGTTTCTTTAATTAATGTATAATAATACATGATGGAACATTTAAGGATTATGGTGATATGTATACTCTATTAGTGTTACATGACCATGTGTAGGAGTGGTTTTGAATTTTGAGGGAATGATGTTTTTTGAGATTATCTAGGACCTGTTGATGTACCTAAGAGCTTTGTTACATGAAAACCATATAGGTTTTTTACATACCAAACAGTGAGAAATTTCATTGAATTTAGACTAAAGATTGTATTAAACCATATAGAGGGTATCTCAATAAAAATATTCAATTGTAATGGGTTTTTAGTAATTACAATGTGGGACTAAGAGAAAGTTTCACCATTAGTTCATTAGACACCATGTATTTTTGAATAGTGTAGTGAGTTACTATCATGAAAAGTGTATTGTCTGACACATTCTATAGATTCTAGTTGTGGGAACCCAATAATATTTAGAATATTCTAAAAATATTGGTGTCTCAACAAGTTTGTGATCAATGGTAACCATGAGAGGGGTTAGCCAAATATCATAGATGTTTTGGGAACATGATCCATTATTTTATTATATATAATATAGAATAAATGAACACATGGTTCTATCTAGGTTTGGTAAAAGGAATTGTTATGCATTATATCTTTTCTATGGAAATCACCTTGAGTGCATCTATATTGGTGTAAAGGCTAGGTTTCAAGGGTAGAATCAATCAGATTATTTTCTTTTTTCCCACTAATATGTTTCTAAGAATATTCATGATGCCCGTACATGATAGATTTTGTATAGGGATGAGGAATAATATAAATTAATTATTTCTAGGAAGAATCCTAGGTATTGGGTGAACATGTGGTGATATATGGCATAGTGTGATGCTTGATCATGGAATAGAGTGCCAAGGGAGATAATGGGATAATGATAAATATGTTTTTGGGGAGAAATATATTCAATTAGGAATTTGGACCCATTTTTCGTAATATATAAGTAACGAGATCATAAATAAGGTTGTGATTTTGGGCTGTATAATATAATACACCATTACTCTTGAATGAGAATAGGATGCACAAATTGGGAACAAATAAAGACCTGATGTTTTGAATTAGTGACAACCATTAACATGCCATAGATTGAAATTTATTTTTGATTAGATTATTTCTATAATGGTGACATAGACCTTTGGATGAAATATTGAGGGTGGTCTCCATATTAGGATAAATATATGAATAGAGTTATGATAGGGGATGATACTGACGATCACAGATCAGGATGAAAGACACATATTTATGAATGTGTAGTTTTTTGAGACAATATCATGGATATTTATAAGGGATTTCATGTAGTAAGTGTGAAATGTCATCCCTCGTTGGTCTTTTCCCTTATTAGGGATCAAAAATTTGAGAATTTCTTGGGCATTCATTCCTAAAATGTAGGAATGTTTTGTAATAAATGATTCATTTTTTTCACTTTGGTGGGACTGAGATGGCTACATTAAATCCTTCAGATCTTTCACAGTTTCATCCTTGGTCATGGATGTTATAAATAAATTTAGTGAAATGTAAATAGAAACATTATTATAGTTGGGAGTGATGTACAAGTTGAAAAAATATGGACCTTATGTTGGGAGGGTAATAGTAGTGTGGAGTTGTAAATAGAGAAGTCATAGAGGTATTGAGATTGTAGTTAGTAGAGAATGAGATGAATACCAAGATTCCTTGTTGAATGTAAAATATGATATTATATATGGTGTTGAATTAAGACCAAGCATGTATCTAGGTTTATGGAGGAGTTAAGCTGATAAGAGTGTTCATGGGTTAGAGTTGTGTCAATGTGTACGATATGACATGATGATAGTTTTGGATAGTTGGAGATCATGCCAATGCACCTCAATATGAGTTTGATGTGGACTCTAGAGATCATGTTCTGTTGATTGTAGGATGCATCAGGCAAGAATGTAACAAAATCTAGTAAATTGGTAATGTACCAGTAGTTGGAGGCATAAATATTCAAAATGAATTAATTGAAAATATTTTGAATTGTTTTTACATATGGAATTGGGTGTGGTTGGTAGTATACTCCATGCAATGTGTCATTTTGGATTTGGAGGATCTGTTTCATAAATTAATATAATCTTTTCAAGTAAAATCAAGTTCGTTACTTACTATTTCATACGTCTATGTAAGGTGTTAATACCTTTTTAAAATTTGGTTATAAGGATGGGTAGTTATTTTTGGCCAAAATTATCATGTATGGTTATTAGGAGTGAGTGTAAAACTAGTCTAGGCACACCGATGGAATGTGGGTACTGATTTATAATATGCCTTTCTAAATTGTGTGAATCAAAAGTATTAATATTGGTGATTGTATGTTGAGTGTTATATTAGAGAGCATTATATGCCTCATTATATTATAATTAATTGAGCCATTAATGTTTTTGCGATAGATAGACTCAGGTATTAACCATCATGGTGTTTTAATAAGGAATATAATAATTGAAACATATTTGGGTAAATTTCTATTTTTGAGTTTTAGGATATTCCATTAATGTGAATTAGGAGTTCAAGGATGGAACATAGTGGTTTAGCAGTGAGTTTTTTATTGATGTTGGTCTATATATTATGATGGATGGACACCAAGACATATCATGGAATATATTTGATATAATGGAGATATTGTAAAACCAAGTAGATTATAGTTTCATTAAGGCATGACACCGTACTAATTATTATTTTGTTTTTCATAAATTTTTTAATTAATTATTTAAACAGTGCTGCCTGCAAGGTATTTTCCATGAATAGTGATAGGGATATAACTAGAGACTTCTACTTGTGGGTTGTTATGTTTTTGGTGTGGTGACAGCATCAAGGTTGGTTTTCATTATTTAGGAAATTGGAAATATATTTTTTTAAAATAATTATATTTTATTAAAATTGTTTCTGTTGTTATTATGGTGTGAGTTAGGGGTTGAGAGTGAGGGTGAGGGACATATTGTGATGTATGGGTAATATAGAGAAAAAAACTACTAGCCAATGGAATTAAATGTTGAAAGATTATATAAAGGTAGGAGGTCCCTAAATTGTTTCTATCGTTTTGCATTATTTTTATAGATTCATGTTTTAGTACACTCACTGGTTTACAAATATATGACTATAAAAATAATTAAATGATTTTAGTTATTATTCTACTTACTGAAATTCTCTAATACATGATGGAACATTATAAAAGGGGGAACCTATTGTAATATTGTAATAATATATTTAACATGGAATGTCCCAATGAAAGGGTATGATATTCATTCCAATAACATAGTAGATAAGATAAAATTGTTGACTTTGGTAGAAATTATATCCTTGATTTGACATGATAACATTAATTTAATAATGTTTATGAAGTGGTTTATCAGGTAATTATGAATAGAGTTGATGATTTTGAAATATAATATAACTTTTTTATATTATAAACATAGATTTTAAGGTGTTTCCATAAAGTTGGAATTTAAAATCGTTAAACCTTATTTTATTGAAAAATTTCATTATATAGAATGTGAACATTGTTTTAAGTTGTTATGAAATTAAAATATGATTATAAATAAATGATCGAACAAATTGGGTATTCTTATATGTACTCCTTTGAATCTATAATATGTATGTTACTTAATGTTTTTGAATTTTAGGATTTGCACCTAGATTTCATGTGATGCTTGATGAATGTGAATCATATGATGATTACATAGATTATATTGGAATTTCATTATGATTTTTTCAATTCAATGAGGAATATAAAACTATGAAATTTTTATAATTCCATGATGATTGATGAGTTTTCCTTGGAATTATGTGATGAGTGTCTGGGTTCTGTTTGATACCTGTTATTGGGGAAAGGTTTAAAGTAATGTGATGAGAGGTGGTCTTAATAAAACATGTCACATGGGAATACTAGGATAATATCATAAATTTTGTATTATATTTTATGATATGGTGGAATTATAAGATGATAAAATAGATTTTTTTTGGTTACCATGGAAGCATGATAGCCCAATGTGCTCAAAGACACCATGGAACTAGTCAATGTAGGTATAATCCAACACCCTTTTTAGTAAAAAGCCAAATTATTATGGTTTTATTATTATTTAAACTAAATTATTTATTTAAACAACAACACATGAACTTGTCTGTGATTTTTTGTGATATTTATTGTAAATGAAGGTGGGGTCGTAGTAATTTTTACTCACACTCTACAGTAAACCATTAAAATTTGGGACCTGGGTAAATGACACTTGTATATAATACTAGACCTGGTAAAGGAATCATGATTGATGATTTGTATTACTAAGTTATATTTTAGGAGATGGTACTAGGATAGAGTTGATTCCAATTAAGTATTTTCCTTTTGACTTACAATTTTTTTTTCTTATTTAGTAATTCTTGTGTATGATCCACCCATAGGGTAAATGATATAGTATGTATAGAACATTATTTTTTCATTGAAATTGATGTTGTATTTATTTTATCATCATTTCTAATAACTATAATTATTATCTATTATATTTTTTTCTGATTCAACAAATTTTCGTTGAATTTTCACACTCAGATTATGAGGCAATTGTCTCCCCATGGTAACCTATAAAGACATTACCTCTAGTCGGGGACCTTTTTAATATAGTTTTGTAATATTATGGAAATTTAGTGTATGATTACTTGTTCATAAATTTGTGGTATATGGTGTTGGTGTTTTCCAAAACCCCTCAAGTATATGTATGATTGAAATAATGATGTAGATCATCAATATATAATAGGAGGGTGAATTGTATCCATTAAAAAAATCCTTTTTGAACATTTAATGTTGATATAAAATTTTCTACATTTAACAAAGTTAAACAAGGTAAATTCAAAAGACCTCAATGTTATATAAACTTGCTAGGTTCGGGAAATATGGTCTTAGAAATAGAACATAATATATTTTTACAAGTGAAAAGATTCTACCTTAATGTGTATAGAATCCTTCTAATAAAAGTATAAAAGTACAAGAAAGTATAATATAATTATACTTTCCTTATTAATAAAAATTTAGTGGAAAAAAACATGAAACAATACAAGTAATAAGTATGAAATCTTTTAACCCATAGAGTATGGTATCAAACAACATTGGATAAAGGTACCTTGATTTATACTTTCATGAATGTCTATCATACCCCACTAGGGTAATCCCTCGATTAGAATAACGAAGTCTATCTTGGTATCCATGCAAGCCCTTGAACGTCAACGTAGTCATAACCTATATCTTCCATATCAAGAATGTCCTTGAACATTAAGGTAGTTGGAACCTCTGTATTTCTATTCCGAGAAGCCCTAGATTGTACACAATAATAATCTGAGTCGCACGATGTAATCTGAATAAGATGTTCAGTTTGCATAAGGCATGAGAGTCTCTCTCTATAGAAATTAGATCACCAAAATTTAATATCTGGAGATCTAGATCAGTATTGAGCTCATTCAAAGAGCTCATATTTAAAGGAATTTCTCCAATGGTTGGATCCCTCCTCCAATGGTGATATTTTTCCATGAATCTTGGAGGGACCTATGCACATATCACTTAAACAACGATTATTTAGAAACAAAATGCACGACATCATTTAATAACTATAACAGGGTATCTAAAATATATATGCTCAAACAATTATATTTTTTATAATCTAAAGATGAATGAAGTTTAGAGTGTAAGGAAAAAATATTCTGAATCTATATTTCATGAATAATTGGATTTTGTTTTTAAAGGAATTTGGAATCAGAATTCTATAGACATCAGAGTCTGAATTCTAAGGAAATCAAAACTTGAATTCTGAGGAATTTGGAGTCGAATTTCTATGGAATTCCGAACCTGAATTCCAAGGAATAAAGAGTATGAATTCTAAATAAATCGGAATCTGAATTCTAAATAATTAGGAACCTAAATATCAGGTAATTCAGAATTTAAATTTCCGAGAATTCAGAATCAGAATTTCAGAGAATTTGGAATCTGAATTGAGTGAATTTTTAGTATGAATATCACAGAATTCAATGTTTTAATATCAGATAATTCAGATTATGAATTTCAGAGAATTCATAGTTTGAATTTCATATTATTTGGAATCTGATTTTCAAAACCTGAAAATAGAATGATTTATATCTAAGTATTTATAGGATTAAAAGGTTTTATAAAGGAAACCAAATCTTCCGCTTATAAATAAAAAGAGTTAGGCTTAGTGAAACTAAATCATGAACAATTAATAGAAAGATAGGGGGAATATTTCCATGGGAAGGAAAATATTCCTTAAAAAGAAAAACTTATGGGAAATGAAATTTTCCATGAGATCGAGTGTTTCTAGTTTGTAAAATAGAAGGAAACAAAAAATTCATAAGAAATACTTATTGACTCAAGAATCTCCCAATTTTTGGACAGTAAAAGAATCCTTACAGGAACGAATCTAAGGACATAGAAATTTTATGGTCTTGAAAATAAAAATCTTATTTCCCATTTCATATAGATCATAGTGAATACGTCTAACTCTCCATTAGTATTAAGAATCACTAAGGATTCTATTATTGATTTCTGGAATGAAATTTTTTCTTTTTCATGCATTCGAAAAACATCATTGATAACATAATTCATCTAAATTAACTCCCTATTACATAGGGAAATCTCTTATTTACTTTTTATTATTTTTTATTACTCCTTTCTCCCCCTTTGTGATTTTCAAAAAGAAATAGAGGGAATAAAAAAATTGGTACCTGAAACATTAGTATTAAACAACCAAATATATAGAGAACAACAAAATTTTTATTAAGACTATAATTATTTGTACAAGGAGGAAAATTCAACAAAATATTTTTATGGAATAATATTTTCCTTATTTGTTCTTCGGTATCAGTTTCATCAAAATAGTTTCTACCTTTTTGATCTCTTTGTGATCCTCTTTAACATGCTTTAGCAACTAATCATGATCTTCACTTTTCGTTTCTAATTCTTTAATTTTTTCTTCTCGAGCCTTAAGAATGTCTTCATGAACATTCAATATAGGTTCTTATTTAGGAATCATCTCATCAATATTCATTCTGAAATGCCTTTCGCTATTAAAATTCATGGCCACATAATTTAGCTTTCCATTCAAATCCTTAAATTCAGGCATTTGAGTAGTGTCTTAAATGCTTATCTTTTCATTAAAACTATTGGAAAGGTCCTTGATCTTACCATCTTCGGTATCAAATTCATCTTTTAAATTATCATGAAATTTATCAATGATTCTGATTTCTTCAATCGTCTTCTTTGACCATATTATCATATTCTTGTGTGATATTTTATTAGCCTCATAATTAATGAGGAAGGTCTTCATATCTTCCCCTAGTGTAACACTTTTGTCTATCCCAATGGAAACTTAATATGACTTCTGATTTATCATATGCTGAAGGATCAGGAATTTGAATCTATACATGGGAATAAATTAATAGTACCAATAAGATTTTTCAATGATTGAAAAATGAATTCATGTTAGAGGGAATATGATTTTGAATCCGGTTGTTTGGTAGGTGAGGATTTTTTATCTGTATCCTCATATTTTCTCTTTGATGAAGCACCAAAATCTTTCATCTTCACCACAGATTTACTAGGTGTATCATTTTAACCATTTTTACCACATCAGCTCTCAGAATTATGTATTGGTCATTGGGAGACTCATGCTCACTATCAGATAGCTAAACAATATTATCTTCCTCAACTTTTTATTTCTATGCATCAGCCACTAGATCTTTAGGATAAATTAAATCATGAAAACTACTTTCATAATATGTTGTCTTATTCACTTCTTCTTCACCTATCTCATATTTTCCTCGTGTATCCATTTTTTAGGATTCAGAATGATATGTTCGGATTGATAATTTGACATATGGATATTCCTTCCCATAGTTGTATTCAAGTTTTTTTATGATATCATCAGTTTTATTCGCTTCTTATTATTATTATTCTTCTTCTATTTCATCTTCCATATCTTTTTCTTCAACAATTTATTTTTCATAATGTGATTCTGAAACCACCACTTTCTTTCCCAGAGTCTTTGGTAATGTTTCTATCAAAAATGATTCTGGTTTAGTAGTGTGTTCAGATTCTTTCTCATCTTCTTTGAGAAGAAATTATACAATATCAGCATCAGATAACTTCTTCCTTTGTTTCTCCTCTTTTTATAGCTTCTCAAGATTCTCAACTACTTTCTCCCTCAAAGATTTCCCATGAGAAGGGTCTAATAAAAACATAGGCTCCCCTTCCTTCCAGTTCTTTTTACCTTCTCTCCACCTTGCCACTACTTCATCAGGATAATTTTTTTCTTCTTCGACTTTGGTGGTGCTGAATAATTTTGCTTGTCCAGATCAGTTTTGTTTTCTCTTCTAGATCCTTAGTTTTTCTCTTCCTTCCACATTTCATATAGGTTTCATCCGGTTCCAGATTCTTTGAAAAAGCATATATTTCGTCTTCATAATGATCATATAATTTTTAGGATTCACTGGAAAAATCAAATTTTCATTATCCATAAGGTGCCATCACTCAAGAAAATCACATTCTAATTTATCCACTTGGAATTGCATGTTATTTAGAATGACTGAAGCCAAAGAACAACAATATTTGAATGAATATCTAGATACACGATAATCTGAGACCTCATATTTTTATTTTTGACATTTTGAATTGTCACCATGATATACATACCTAGGTTTATCATTTTTATGTTCACCACGAAATCCAATATATATTTATCACTATTGTTTAATTTATCCCAATCCCATTTCTTTAGGAAATATATAAACATGAACCCACAAATCAAGAATCTGGAAATTTTTAGAGACTTGAATGATCTTCGGAATCTTCACTACTTTCATGCCAAGACACTCTATTTCCTTTTCCTTATCAAAAGATCCAAATTCATCAGGTAGTTTGTGAGTAGAAAACTCTGCTTCCCCTTCATAAGGAATACCTATCAGACTCGCTGCCTTGTAGTATGAAAAATAGAATGTCATTCCATAACACTTGAAAGAAAATTTTTCTTTCCCTCCTTCATTGAAAAATATAATTATTTCATAAAACTCTACCTTCAACTCTAGATACACCGATCATGTGCTCTTGGTTTTGATACACATACACTATCCCAACTATTATACTTTACATTCATGGATAGGATAGAGTTGTACTTATCATAAAACATCAGATCAACCAACCATTCCGTGTATATCTGCCACTCTGAGATTTTCTTCAACCGTTGACATTTCTTTCTGAGGAGAGGCTTCAGTTGAAAACCAGAACTCATGGTACTTTTTATTATTCAGAAGAACCATAAGTACAAAGTCATAACATCCACATGTGAATGCTTGAAAAAATGTGGTGGTACAACAATTAGGGGTGCTATATATAGGCGATTTAATTGACAGTTCGACTTCCATGGTTGATCCAATGATTGAAAAACAATTGATCAAATCTCATGGTTGACATGATAACCAATTAACGACATTGATAGGTTCTGATCATTTGAGGTTTTGAAGATAAACATTAATATTTATGAAAAAGTCAATCAGAAAATGTTTCTTAAACATGTTAAAAATAAAAAAAACTAAAAATATGATAAAAAAAACATTGGAAAGAAAACATACCTTCAATATTTCAAGGAATATAATTTGTTATGTGGAAAATTCTTCTTGGCTATGAAATATTTTGAGTACAAAAATTTTGACTACAAAAAAATTTTTCATTATTAAATCTTTTGATTACGAAATATTTTTATTATGAAAAAATTTAATTACAAAAAAATTAGAATATGAAAAATTTGGCAACAAAAAAATTTTGATTAAAAAAAAAATTTATTACAAAAAAATTTGACTAAAAAAATTAAACTACGAAATAATTTGATTAAGAAAAATTTTGATTATTAAAATATTTCACTACGGAAAGTTTAGACAAAAATACAAATATACTCCCCCTAGGAAAAAGAGGTTTTTTAATATAAGAAGATAGGTTTCATCAAGAAGTTAATATGTAATATTAACTTTTGGTTATCATTCTTAACTTCTATATAATATATTCAAATATATTAGAGGGTAAATATTTTTGTGAAAATATCATCTAGTTTATCATGGGTTTTGATAAATTGAAGAATGATATCTCTTTTATGTGTGGGATCCCTAAGTGTGTGATGCCTAATATCTCTTTGTTTTGCACGAGAGTGATGTGAATGGTTTTTACATAATTAAATGACACTAGTATTATCACACAATATTTGGGTTTTGGTAAAACTCATACCATAGTCTTTGAGTGTTTGTTGCATCCACGACACATGAGTAAAACAAGTTCCAGATGCAACATATTTAGCTTCAGTAGTGGAAAGTGCTATTGAGTGTTTCTTTTTTCCGGACCAAGAATATAATGAATCACATAAGAAATAAAAGGTTCTGGATGTACATTTCTTCTCCATTCTATATCCACCAAAGTTAACATCTGAAAAACTTTTTGAAACAAAATCGTTTCTAGATGTATAATAGAATCATATATCCATGGTACCTTTTAAATAGAGAATAATAATTTTCAATACTTTTAAAAGTTATTCCTTAGGAATGTATTTATATCTATCACATAAGAATACTGAAAACAATATGCCTGGATGACTATCTTTCAAGTAAATTGGACTTTCCATCATACCCTAAAAAGATGTTTGATCTACTTTTTTCCCATCATCATAAAGATTAAGTTATTTTGAGGTAATAATGGGAGTACTTATACTCTTAGTTTTTTCATATCCATAATTTTTAACAAGATATTTAATATACTTATGTTTGGATATATATAATCCTTATGGTTTTCTAGAAATTTGAAAACCAAGGACAAATGTTAACACACCAATCATACTCATTTAAAACTCATAATTCATTAGATACGTAAACGAATCAGTTAAATATTACAGATTTAAACCAAATATAATGTCATAAATAGAAATTTTAACAATCATAACATTTTCCTATCTTATATTATAAAAATATTTGGATCAACATTTCCCTTAACATAATTTTATTGTAGTAAAAACTATCTATGACTATCATACCATGCTCTTAGGGATATTTTAAGACCATATAAAGCATTGGTATATTTGAAAACATGTTAAGATGTTTTGTATCATCAAAACCAAGTGGATTTAAAAAAAACTTCATCTTGAACATAACCATTAACAAAAGCACATTGAACATCTATTTGAAAATGATTGAAGTTAAAGAAAGCTACAAAGGAAAGTATAATATGAATAGATTCAAGTCTAGATACCAGAGCATAGGTTTTATCATAGTCTATTCATTCTTGTTTATTATATCCTTTAGAAACTAATCTAGATTCGTTTATTACTATGATTCCATTATCATCACACATACTTATCAGGACCCTTTTTACACTAACAACAGAATTTTCAATGGGTATTTCAGCAAAGGCCTAAAATTTATTCCATTCAAATTCATTTAGTTCAACTTGCATAGCTTTTATCTAATCATCATCCCAAAAAGCATCGTTAGTTCTTTTTTTTCTAATTGGGAACGAAATTATAGATATTCTTCTTCATTTTATAAGGAACATCTAGTTCATAGAGGTTGATTTACTTATCCAATGATACTATATCTGTGATGATTTTTCAGAAAAAACTGATTTGGGTTTTTTAAAACCTACTCATCAACATATTTTAGGAAATATTCTGAGGTAAATACTTCCAAAACATTTTATTAAGCATTTTCGTTTTTAGAAAAATATTTTATAAAGGTTTGATCATCCGTATTTGAAAAAACATATGAATATGTAGGTTGGGGTTTTTTAAAAACAAAGGGATTATTTTCAACAAATTTAATAAGTACTATTTCTTCAACAGTACATGTATTTTTTATTGAAAACTCTATAAGCCTTAAAAGTTGTGGAGTATCCTAAGAAAATTCTTTCATTATATTTTGGTGAAACTTTTTATAGATTGTATTTATTATTATAAATGAATACCATTTAACCAATAACCATGAAGTAGGAAAGTCTAGGTTTTCTACCATTCCATAACTCATAAAATGTTTTATTATGAAAAGGTCTAATTAAAACACAATTTATAGTATAATAAGAAGCACTTACATCATCAGCCCAAAACTATTTGGATACAAAATATTCAATCAACATGGTTCTTGTTATCTCTTGATGAATTCTGTTTCTTATTTCAAAAACCCCATTTTGTTGAGGTGTTCTTGGTGCTGATAATTTATGATTAATGCCTTTTCTGCTAAAAAATGTTTCAAAAATAAGAGTTTTAAAATTATCCTCTATGATCACTATGAATAGTTATCAAAGTAAGGTTTTTCTCATTTTTAACTTGGGCTCTAAAAATTTTGAAATTAGAAAAAGCATTAGATTTCTTTGTTAAAAAAATAAACCCATGTAAATATAATGTAATCATCAACTAAGAAAAATACATAATATTTTCCTCCAATGAATCATGTTTGTGTTGGACCAAAAAGATCCATATGCACCAACTGTAATGCATCAGTGGTTGAGACATCACAGACTTATTTAAATAATTATTTTTGTTTCTTTCCATACTGAAAAAGATAAAAAACATATGAAGTATAAAATATAATCTCTAGTAGATCCTTAACTAGTCTTCCATAGATTGTTTTCATATGTTCTAATGTTTGCAATGTCCTTACATTCTATGCCCCAACCAGGAATGGTCGTCCATTGCACTATGAAAATTTAGATCTTGACTCTTAAATTCTTCTATGTTTAGTGTGTAAACATTATCATTCCAATGGAATGATAGAATATACTCTTCCTTGTAATTTTGTACAAAACACTTTTCATTCCTAAAATTCACAAGGTAACCTTCATCATATAATTAAAATATACTAATATGGTTGTGATTAAGACCCTGAACATATAAAACATTTGATTTAATTGTTGTTCAAAGAAAAAAAATATTACCTATACCAATAATTTACCCCTTATAATTATCTCCAAATGTTAGTTTTCCTCCCTCAATTTTGATAATCCTTTCATAGAATTTTTTGTTACTTGTCATGTTTCAGGAACATCCACTCTCCATGTACTATGTATTTCTGTTGGTAATATCATTACTTTCCTGAAAATAAGAGTGTATGTCTTTCGGAACCCAAATATTTTTGGATCCGGAGACTTCAGAAACCAAAATTTTAGGAACCCACATTTTCATTAAAAAAATCATTATGAAAACCTAAAGATTGAGTTTTGTTTAAGGAACAATTTTTTGCACATTTCCCACCACATTAACACATAGTCCATAATGGGGGACATTGAGGAAGAAAACAATTAACACTAAAAATCAGTTTTGAATGAGTATAACCAAATCCATAATTATTATTTAGAGGACATATTTGGGAATACATCTTGTAAATGTTTTCTTTACCCTAGGTAAATATGAAAATCACTTCTTGAAGAAGAATATTTCTGACTTCAGTCTAATAACTAAATTTTTATCTTCCAAAACATCAGTTTTAGTACTATAGTTTGCCTCCAAAACATTATTCTTAGATATTACTTTTCCTAGATCCTTATAATAATTATATTTCTTTTAATTAACATCCTCAAGTGTTTTTAAAAAACATTCAAAATCATAAATTTTCTTATAAATATCTTTAAAAATATATGACACATCTTTAGTATGAATTCAAATCCTAGAATTTTCCTTTTAATTAATTTTCTTGACTTTAGAATAATCATTCTCTAGTAGCTTAGAAAACCTAATTTTTTTAATAAGTATGTAAAGTATAATCTTCATTAGAAGAAGATTTTTCATACAAAGATTCATAATATTTCCTACCATTATAATTATCATTCAATGATACATTGGACACGGATTCAACATTTTCCACCTTGGTCATTAAACAATGATCTTAAATAGGTCACATGGAAAGTGAACCAAGATTCATATAATTAAAATATTCATAATATAAGGATTCATCAGTAGAGTCTCCACCACTGGAAAGACATGTGTCATTAGCTTTCAAAACATTCTTACCTTTGTCTTTTTATTACTCCTTTCTATTTTTCTTGGAATTAATTTCCTTTATATCCTTTTTCTTAAGCATAGATCAATCTAGCATTATGTTCCATGATCCTTTTCATTCATAACAAGTAACTTCATATCCTTTCTTTTCCTTCCTTTCGTTCTTATTATATATTTACTGAAAGACTCTTGTCAGACCAATATTCATCATACTTTGAGCAAGATTAGCTAGTTCATTCTTATAATGTTCATTTCTACATGATTTAGATAAAACAGAAACCTTATTAGACTTGGATCTAGTAACCTTTCCTGAAGTCTTTGATTTATTAGTTGAAATGTCTACAAAACTATTTCCATTTTTATTCTTATTTATATCAGTATCGCATTCCATTCTTGTCGCATGTTGAAGATGAGTTCCAAAACTCTTATCAAGAGTAATATGAAATACATACCTATTTTCATCAATACCTATTCTCGTAGATTTCCACTCATTAGGCATGATATCTATAATATTTTCCACAAGTGCCTCACCAACTAAAACTTTTTCACCCACAAATTTTAAACTGCTGACAATAGTTAGAAGCCACTGTTGTACCTTACACACGGGTTCCATATAACGAAATAGAAATCCATGATATTCTAATCTAAGTATAGATATTATAGTTTTTATAACCATGTTTGTGCCAAAATTGGTAACCTCTAATTTCATCCAAACATAATTTTCAGCATCTTAATAAGAAATCTGGCTATATATATTCATTTCCATTAAACATAAGAATGTATTGCATATCTTGTAGTTTAGTTAATATTCTGACTTTTCATGATTATTAAAAGTTCTGACTTCCTTATCTCAAATCTTTTAATCTCTAGTAAGAATAATAAATATTTCTACTATAATATTAATGAAAAATGTCTTCATACGATATATCCAATATTCATAATCATTCCTAACAAATATAGGTGGTCTAGTAGGATTATGATTTTCAATCAAACCAACATTAATTTCTACCATCTATAAAAAATATCCTTCTATAGAAACTTTTTAATAATAAATATTTGTAAACATGGATAAAAATCCTAAGCAAGAAAAATATAGAAAAATGAAAACATGAGAATGAAAACATATATGTGACTATAAGTATTTCAGATACCTCCTCCAATACCAATTTTAGGGGGTGAATTATTTAAGTATATGTAGATTCTTAGTATAAAAGAGGGGGTGAATTATATAATTCAAAAAATTCCATTGTAACTTTTAATGTTGATATAAAACATTCTATGTTTAACAATGATAAACAAGGTAAATTCACTATACCACATAGTTATACAAACTTGCTATGTTCCAGAAATATACTTCTAGAAATGAAACAAAAGAAAAGTTTATAGGGAAAACTATTCAACCATAAAGCGTATAGAATCTAAAAAATCCAGGAATAGAACTACAATATTATATATGATAATTATATTATCCTTAATAATGAAAATGTAATGGAAAACCAACCTAAAACAATACATGTAACAAGTATGAAATCATTTATCCCAAAGATTAGGGTATCCAACAACCTTGGATAAAGGTCCCGTGATTTATACTTTCATGAAATCCTATATTACCCACACCATGGTAAGACCTCAATAAAATTATCGGATTCATTCTTTCTATCCCCTCAAGCCCTCTAACATCAATATTTTTGGATCCTCTGTCTTCTTTATCATGGATGTCTTAGAACATTAAAGTAGTCGGCACATCTGTATTCTTATCACTAGAATCCCTCGATTGTACATAATAACAATTCAAGTCACATGAAGAAATGTGAACAAGATGGTCATTATGCAGAAGGCATGAGAATCTCTCTCTCTAGAAATCACTTTAGCAACATGTAATCTCCAGTGTTCTAGATCAGTATTGAGCGCATTCAAATGAGCTACTATTTATATGCATTTCTCCAATGGTCAGCTCCCTCCTACAATGGTCATATTTTCTCATGAATCACGGAGGGACCTATACATGTATTACTCAAACAATGATTAGTTAGATACCAAATACATGACATCATTTCATAAGTATAAAAGGGTAAAGTAAAATATGGTTTCTCAAACAATTCTACTTTTTGGAGTCTAAGGATGAATAATGTTTAGAGTCTAAGGAAAAAATACTCAGAATCAATATTTCATGATTTGCAAATTTGGGTTTTCAAGGAAATATTGAATCAGAATTCTATATACTTCGGAGTCTAAATTATATGGAATTTGGAAGCTGAATTCCATGGAATTAGGAGACTCGATTCTATGACATTCCAAACCTGAATTTCGAAGAATTCGAAGTCTGAATTCTAAAGAATTCATTCTCTAAATTCTAAGGAATTAAAAACCTAAATTTCAGAGAATTTGGAATCTAAATTTCAGAGAATCAGAATCTATATTTCATTGAATTTGGAATCTGAATTATAGATAATTCAAAATCTGAAATCAATGAATTCATAGTTTGAATTTCAGTGTATTCCGAGCCTAAATTTCAGAGAATTTAGAGTCTTAATTTCAATCAATTTGGAATCTGCATTTCAGAAACTGAAAATAGAATTCTTTATATATATGTATTTATATTATTTCTAGGTTTTATAAATGAAACTGAATGATACACATAGAAATAAAAAGTATTAGGTGTAGTGAAACTAAATCATGAATAATAAAAACAAAGATAGAGAGAAAATTTTCTTTAGGAAGGAAACTTTTCCTTATAAAGATAAATCATATGGGAAATGAAAGTTTCCTTGAGATATAGTGTTTTTGATTTTCAAAACATAAATAAATGGAAAAGTAAAAATGGAAACCGTATTCACTCAATAGTATTTTGTTCCAAATTAAAAGATAAAATCATACTGAAATAGGAACCCCCATAATCAAATTCTTTTCATTCATTTTCTCCAAAAACTCAATTTCTTTTTTTTTCAACATTTTTAAACATTTAAATCCCTATTATGTAAAAAATTTATTTTATGCAGATATGGTATATATATTCTAATCCATTTATAATATATATACTCCCCCTCTTATTAATGCATCACATTAATGATTGGTTGTATCTACCAGTGAGGTTGTTTTTGGTAATTAACTTTTAACCACATTTATGGATTGTTATTCGAAATTATTAAAAACATCTAAAAATTTAATTTTATTGTTTTTATAAAAATAGAGGTAATATAAATAATATATTAAAAAAACTGATTGAAAACAATTGAATCAATACTAAATTGGAGATTTTAATAACACATGAAATTCAAAAAATTGCACCATTAATGAAAATAATAAAAATTAGAGTAAAATGAATATAATTGATCAAGACTAACATAAATAAATGATTTAAAATTAAGTATTAGTATTTTAATAATAATATTATTTTGTAAATTATGTGTAAACATGATGAAAATATATAGGGCCAAAGGGAAGGGGACTCTTGAAACGAACACATTCCATTGTGTTTATCACCAATTTCATTATATATTCAGCATGATACATCTAAAATCCCTTGTTAGTACAAATTAAAATGAACATAAATTACCCCATGAATTTGGGATAGGACATGACAATGGGTTTTATGTGGGAAGGGATCTTTGTTTTGGCTAATGTGGTTGTGTCATAATATTTAGCACTATTGAATTTCCCATAAGATGACATTGTGATACCTGTATCTCAAGTCCCACATTTATAATAGGGTTTTTAGGCGTGTAATATAATACCTTGTAGATTATGTCCCCTTCACAAGGACTATTCAGAATTTTTTTTGGAAATAAAAATTCCGAAAGAAATACCACATAGAAGTAATCCAAAATTGGGAAATATTTTGGTGGGGGTCTTCCCAATACAGACCTTATAGTGGTTTCAAAGAGAGTGGTAGCTTCAAGTACATCGAGAATTTAGAGATGTTAATATTTTCAGTCCCAATTAATATTCAAAATACATAACCTATATATTTAGGATATGTCTTAACATACAATTTCTTTTATGAAGGATGTTGCGGTATGGATGATGAGGTTATGTTGTATGTTTTGTCATTATGGCATGGTCGGTAAGGCCGTGACTTGGTACAAATATATTGATTACCAAATCAATAACGGGGTGCTCTATGAATTGAATATATTTCATTTGTGATTCGCACCCATCACAAGGTATTATTATTATTTTTTGGGGGATATGATTTTTTTGTGAACAAAACTGCCTAGGGTGAATCCAAAAAAAGACTATATAATTGTAGACGGGTGTTCCTAAAATGGATCGTACACCCCGTATAAATTTATTCTTTTTAAAAATATACTTGTTCTTTCCTAAATATATAAATGATTCTACATCATTGAGAATATTTCTAATCCACCTATAATGATCTTTAAAAAGGAATTCATTTTTCAAACATCTCATTGATTTAATTTACCTTTTCTTCTTATATTCACAACATATGATATTTAATTCTAGCATTACTTATATAAAGATATATATCCCAACTATATTTTGGGAAATAAAGAGCTTAATAATTTTTGTATTCATTATGAAATATTTATAAAACTCATCCTTTTTTATGATTTCATTTAATTATTACGATGGATATAGGTTCAGTTTCTATATAGAATCAATTGTGTTATGATTATTATGATGTGAATGGTGGTCCTAAAATTATATATCCAAATAACAAGTTCACAAATGTGATATATGTCATTATTTAATGTATTGTAACAATGAAAATGATTCTATCATTTTTGATATTTTAGGCATAGTGTTTTGCTCAAATATTATATGTCTGAATATGATGCTACCATTGTTCAATATTTATGCATGAAATGTTTTCAAAAATGTTATTATGATTCATTTTAATTATCAGCAAACATTATATTCATCCTTTATATTATTTATTCATTATAATCATGATGATCCCATTACCGTGGTATAATGATAATGATTATGATAACCCTTGTTCTGTATTTATTCATGTCTCATGTTCCTTCACAATTATTCATCCCATTATTGTGATTTTATTTCATGATTTAATTGATGTATATGATCAGGTTATTAAATTTATTGGTTTAACTAGGAAATATTTTTGGAGGACCATGCAAAATTATTTAAATTATCACTAAAATTTGATATGGAATCATGTTGTATGAGCATAAATCTTACCGAACACTAAAAATTTAGATATTATATTATATTATTGTTGTGTAATTTATTTATAAACATATATAATAATAATATATGAAAGTCTATGGTCACTATAAAAATAATTATTTAAACTTATTATGACTGATATTAGTTTTTATCTTCCCAACTATGTTTCTTTAGATGATCCATTCGATTTAACCATATAAATAACCATTGGTGATCATCAATGTAATCATTACTATTATAATCATAAGAAATATATATATAGACTAGGTATCGTTCTCTAATAAAGAGTTTTTATTATGGAATATTCTTATTACAATTATTTTCCATAATGTTAAACCAATGTAGTATCCTGTTAATAAACATTCCAGAAATCCATTCGTGATCATATCTTCCTTTTACGGAAGGTACACCAATTATCATTCACAATTTATTATGAAAAAATGACAACCTTTTAAAGAAATATAAAATTAAATAAATGAACATATTAGATCATGTAAAATATCATAGTAATCTAGCCATAGTCTGATGAATAATTGAATAAAATTGAAAATAAAATGTATAAGAATATTCGACTAAAACAAATTAATCCTATCAAAAAAAATTAACTAATAAAGAGTTATACTTTATCCTCCATAGAAAAAATAAATTTTTGACATTGAAAAATTTATTATAAAGAATTCAGTGAATTCTACCATACAAAATCCAAGAGCGTATCCCATTTTGAATGTTTTTATTTCACTGGTAATGGATCCCAAATAGTGTTAAGGATCAGAAATAATGACTATTCAAAATCTGACATCTGAAAATTGAAATCTTGAAATACAATGAGAAAATATGGTTTTGTGAAAAATAACGATTTTATATGAGTATGAATATAATATTTAATGCAAACTTGATCCATGTATAAGGCTCATAGGTATCCAATGTGATGTCAAATGAGCCATTGGATTCTGATCCCTCTATGAACCATTGATCAGCTACAAGGAAGACCTCTTACAAACCCAAAATCGTCCACAATATTGCTAAATGTCTTGTCTCTATATTTATGTGGACCCCTCCTTCTTCAGGGTGTTTCTCGGGTGGTTTTTCACCACTCAGTTGCATGAATGGTCGATCTTCCATGAAATTTCGAATGAATTGAACCCATGAAGTATAATATATGAGTGATAGGTTCCATGTGGGTCCTCCATCGAGTGGTCTCATTGTTGTGTAATTCTAGATCGACAACGTTTTAGCCCCTGTGAGGTATACAAAAAACCACATATTACACGCAACCTTGGTTTTTCCAACAAACACTATCATTCTAGAAAAAGTGTTGAGCTACCCATTCTTTTCTGCAGTAAGTGAAATATCAAATCATGGGTCTATAAGTTCCACAAAACCCAATATTACATGAAATAGTGTCCACAAATGTTTTGGTTAATCTATACTATGGGGGGCTTCACCCCCATACTGCTAGCAGATCACTGTTGATCAATTTCCTTAGTCCTCTAGCTCGATCCCTTCGTTATCATTACACACCCCCATGAAAAATACAGACTAAAACCATGATCATTTTAGTATTGGTCAATGAAATTTTGGATTCCATCCTTGTACGACCCCATATTTCACCCCTATAAAACAATAATTCAAGATACTCCCCCACACTACATGAAAACCATTAGTCAATACTCCTCTTATTCCCTTTCCCATGTTGGGATTTGAGGTTATAATCTTCTATTCCCCAACCACCTTGAGTTGAACCATTACTTAAGAATATCTGGAGTCCTTATCACTTGACTCCAATGTCAGGTTCAACCAGAAAGTGATGCTATCGCATAACCCCACACTACCCATATATATCTATCTTCTATCTTGTAGTTCTCACTACATTAAAATATACTATAGAATACCCTATATAACATACATATAATGCCTCATGTGACATAAAATATATGATTTATATGTCAATAATTTGATGGATTGTAACACCCCGAGCTTCCACGATACACTTCTCTTTCAATAATGCAATAGCTTGCATTGTACGCATGTTCGAGATTCTAATGCACCGCGACCAATCAAAATAGCCATTATGAATAGTAATACCCAATTTTTGAAATTATATATATTTTATATTTCAAAATGGAGTTCATTTGTGGATTCAGAATACTGAAATTAGCCTATGTTGAATTATTGGTATTTTTATGAGAACTTCCAATTTTTTATGAATAGTAAAAAATACTTCAAAACAACTTTTTTTAATCAAAATAAATTATAGTGATAAATTATACTATAGAGTGGTTTTAATGTATAATTAGAATATATTATTACCATTTTATACAATGGTGTTCATTAGAATTAATTTCTCTTTGAAATTGGACATAAACAATTGTCAATCTTTTGATATATACTGTTTCTTAAAAACACGCTATTTGTTGTGACAACACGAATTAGTTTTAAAATTAAAAAATCAAACTTATATGTTTGGAATTTTGTAAAATAGATATCATTTTTTAATTTGTAATATCAATTATAGCTTAGGGTGAAATTTTGGGATTGTTCTGAAAAACATCAATTTTTGATGAATAGTGATACCACTAAGTGGTAGCTAAAAAACTGAATTTTTGTTTAAATGAAACATTGCTACTTATGTGATTTGATTTTCAAAAATCTGACATACATGGTTTTCATTAAGAAGTAAAATTTGGTTCAATTGGATTAAAATATTTTTGGTGAATAGTGACTTTTAAGTTTAATTAATTGCGATTAAGGGAAATTAGTGAAATTTAAGGTAAAAATGATATTATAAAAATATGAAAATATCATTCCACTTGTCCTAACCATATTGGATGAGTCATTTACGACCAATAAAATCAATGGGTCAACTTGGAGACCTCATGGAGCTACTTTGGTAGAAAAATGACATTAAGAACCTTTTATTTAATGTTAAAATAAAAATGTCACAAACATGAGTTGTTTTATTAAAACAATTTTTAAATGGGGTTATAAAAGTAATATTTTTTACTATAAATATTCATTATAAAGATAAAAATATTCCCTACATTAGGAATTTTTTTTATAATTTTTAGACATTAAATAAATTAAATTTTGTATGACACCATGATGATGCAGCGATTACCTCATTAATTAACGACTTCAATAAAATGAAAATAAAATGTAAAATGTAAGGCATACACTTGTCAATAACCTATTGGATGAAAATATTTAGAACCCTTATCACCTTATCCTCGAAATATATCATTTTTGGACCTTTGAAATCTGAAAATCATCTCATAATAATGTAACATTTTAATCTTTCCAAGAGTGCCCCTCCTCTCCTCTTATAAAAGGCCCCCACCACTACCACCTTAGTCATACCATCAAGCAATTTGGATCGTCCAAACTCTACCAAAATACTCTCTAAATTTCCCTCTGTTACTAATAGAAGCCTCACTTTGGGTATAATTCTTCCCAAGGAACCCTTTGGCTCAAATCAAAAAAGAGTTACCCGATTTTAAGGTAATGTCTTCTCTAATTTTATTTTGTTTTATTTTGCTTCTCCAACCCCTTAAAATCTTTTTATTCCTTTATTTTTGTAACGAAACCAGTATCTTAAATATACTAGGATGTTTTTATAATAAGTATTCAAGCTACACATACACACACCTACATCTAATGGTTAAAGAACATACTGTTTTGGTGGATGGTAAATTTCTACCTCACGAAACGATAATTTTTCAACACTCATATAACACCTTCAAATGTGGCCATTAAGATGACACTATATTTATATATGATATATAATATTTTTATTTTTTCCTCAATCTTCTGTATTTTTCATTTATGGCGTACCTTTATGGTTTCCATTATGGGTAAACATGATATTTTCCTTTTAGGAAGTGCGGACTACCGCCCCCTCAAAGTGATTTGAATCGTTACTGCCATATGTGGGATGTATAAAGGATGGATTAAATGGTATTATACATTATATTATACTGGAATTATATTATACCTTTATATAATTATAACTTCATTCTATTAAATATGAAATAGAAATGAAACTAGCATTCATGCGTATGTACGGCTTACAGTCTCCATGAACGGTGCATTTCATTTCTTACCTCTAAATGTTATGTAATATAATAAAATAATTTATATAATGGATATATATTATTTATATGATATCAAAATCATGAATATAGTTATGGATATAATGGATATTTTACCACATGAACAACTTGTAATTTTAAGTAGTTGATTTTTGACTCAAGTACCAAAGATCGACAAAACGACCGTTATTAACATAAATAATTACATAATGTTCATAACATGGTAATAAGTGATATAAAAGGAATAATAAACTTGAAAAATGTTCTTAATCAATTATAAATTGACTCTAGTTTACTATTCAGGAGGTTAAATAATGGTCGAGTCACGTCTGACATGAGGTAAGGGAACTTCTTAACCCAATTTTCGTTCTTTGGGTCAATCTCCTACATTCAAACTATGTCATGACATTATTATTTCCAATATTGTATTTGAACGTTTTTTATGTGTAATTATGGTGAATACTCAAAATAGATCTATTTTATTTAAAAAATTGATCTTTGTAAGGGAATTTCTTAACCCAATTTACGTTCTTTCAGCTAATCTCCTACTTTAAAATTATGTCATTATATTATTATGTCATATCATGTATTTGTACTTTCTTTATGTGTAATTATAGTGAATACATGTAATAGATCTATTTTATTTAAAAAATTATCTTTTTAAGGGAATTTCTTAACCCAATTTCCATTCTTTGGGTTAATAACCTACTTTCAAGTTATGTCATTATATTTTTATGTCCTATCTTGTATTTGTACTTTCTTTATTTGTACTTATAGTAAATACACATAATAGATCTATTTTATTTTGAAAATGATCTTTGTAAAGACTTCGTCTCAATCTCCTTTCATTGAGGCATATTTGTTTTTATACACAACTTTCATTTATACGGTGTATAAACCCCTTTTACTCTAACTTTTATTCAAAAGTAATCTTTTTATTTGAAGCGTTTTTACTAAATGACAAAAGGAATGTTTTTTCTTATGTATGTGGAGACAACGAATTATTCATTGCCATGACTATTATATTAGTTTCAGCTTCCTCTAAAAGCCAAAACTTTTTTTAAAAGAAAAATAAATAACATGTTTTACTTTTCTTTTATTTTGGTATTGAAAATGGTTTTGATAATGTTTTTATTATATCAATGTGCTCTATTGATATCTTGTGATTGAAGTGTGGAAATCTTATGTTTCCTTTATGAATGTTTTATGTGATACAATTATGTTGTGTTTTATGATATGTTTAAACTTGTTCATATTAGGAATTCATTGGACTTAATAAGTGATGGGTGGAGCCCGCTATAGCTCCTCGATGCATCGGTAGGTCTCATGAGACAAACTAGTGTCATGGCATGAGGCCTTGACAAAATATTATTTGTGGTCTTGGAACGAGGCCTTGGCTATGTGATTATGATAGTCTGGAATTATGCATTCCATCATTATGAATGTGGTTATTGATGTTTCATGTGATTATTCGACCAGTAGAATATCCATGTGATTAAGTAAATGGCATTATCTCATTTTAATTTTTTCCATATTATATTGAAGTTCATGTTTAAAAGGATTTTTTTAGTTATACATTGCCTTAAATGATTATATTTATTTTTGAAAGCTTTCTCTATATTGTTATCCTTACTGAGCATCTGAGCTCATCCCTTTCATTGTTTTAATATTTTCCAGGATGTGAAGAAGAATTTTATTAATGACCTGCAGGGATAGTCAGAAGAGGATATGAGTGTGGAATATGGAGAATTTGTTATTGTAGTTTTTCACTTTATGATGTAAGGTAACATTTATAAATGTATCTTGTGTTTCCAAGGCTACTAAACTAATTGGTTTTTCAAGAATTGATCTTTTGTGATCATTACAATATTACGAAGTAATTCACCGACTATGGGAAACTGGGGTCGGGGCGTTATAGTTGGTATCAAAGGCAATTTAGTACTAACCTTGGATGCTAGATTTAGTTAAAATCTAATTAGAGCACATAGCATGAAGATAGACATTGAGGATTAGTATAGAAGAAGATCCTATAATATTGGTATTATAGAGATTTTGTGAGTTTTCCGAGCAATACATCCATGTCTGGATACGAGCAAGTAGAGGCGGCTCTGACACAGATGTACCTAGGGGTAAAACCCGAAAACACCGATTTCAGCTAGACTCGAATGGGAACTGGTGCACGACAACGGGCCTTTCTACACTCTGGGTTACGACACTCTCAGTGGATATGCTTAGGATAATTTAATTTTATTTACAAACCATTAAGAAGGGATTATGAGTATATAATTTATCAAGGAAAACATTTTTATGGTTATAGATTATATCCATAAATAGTTCAATTTAAGTTACGTTTTTTACAAGTATGGAATTATGTAATTTAATTCATAAACTAATATAGTTTATCCCATTGTTTAGAAATGGCACCTAGTGGGAGGAATGGAAACAGTATCAATGAACACACTCCGTGTAGGGATTTCCCTCCTCCTCAAGATAATTATTGTGGTGCTAGAGATACAACTAGTGCTGATCAACCTATTACCATACTGGGACAACTTACTCAGGTTATGAATAATAACCTTACTCGTATGGAGCTCCCCGATCCACAACGTAGAGGATCAATGTTAGACCACTTCATGAGGCAACAACCATCAACATTTAATGCGGGTTCAAATCCATTAGTAGCTGAGCAATGGATAAACTCTTTAGAGAAAATATTCCATGCCTTGGGGAGTAGCGAAAGGGATAAGGTTGTCATGGCAGTCTACCCCCTCACTGGACATGCCGATCAATGGTGGTCGCTGATATAAAACACAAAGGAAGATGAAGAAGTATCATGTATGGAATGGAGGGAGTTTATGGAAATTTTCCTAGAAAAATACTTTCCACATGACCATCGAGCAGATATAGAAAGGAAATTTTTTAGTCTGAGGAAGAAGGAGGATGAGAATGTCGCAATGTATGAGGCTAACTTTACAAGGTTAGCGAGGCATGCTGCAGATTATATAGGTAACCCAAGAAGTAAGATTGATCATTTCTTTGATGGGTTAAAACCATTTCTTCGTTGAGCATTAGTCTCACAAACCTTCTCGTCGTACGAATATATAGTCTTGTGTTCTATCAAGATAGAAGAGGAATTCTCTAAATCTTATGACAATAAAGTAAAGCAAGAGAAGAAGAGAATGGTGGAACAAGAGACAGTTAAAGGGACAAAGGGAAAGAATGATTTTACATTATGTGATAATTGTGGGAAGAATCACCTAGGTACTTGTCTAAAAGTAATGGGTGTTTGTTATAACTGTGGAGAAAAGGGTCATCAGGCTCGTGATTGCAAGGGAAAGAAAGAGGCTATCAATGTTGAATGCAACAATTTTAGGTAAATGGGGAATTATGAAAATGAATGTCCTAAGCATCAGAGAAACTTACCTCAAAAAAGGCATAGGGATAAAGGACAATCTTAGGTTGTTACTACAGTTGAAGTGGAATAATTAATGTATTGGTGCTTTTGGACTCAAGGATTATATTCTTGTTATAAGGATAATGTGATATATATATATATAAGGATTGTACTGTAGTACTTGTTGTTTTCATTAAGGATTTAATATGATGAAGGAAATCAAATTTTTAGTATGTGAAAATAAGAGAAACTTTACTTTGTTTGGGGAATCTCATGGTACAATTGATTTTGGAAATTAGAGACCTTTTAGAGAATGTTTGGATATAGGTATTTTGGATAACTATAAATGTTGGAATTAATTATGTTGAACTTTGGATAGTAGTTTTTTAAGGATAAAACATTTCTGAATATTATTTTTGGAATATTATAATACTATACTTTTAAAAAAAGGCCAACCTGTAGGTTGGGGGATAACCTGTCGGGTCGGACAATGCTGCAGGATTCGAACCCACAACCACAGTGCGACATGACTTTATTACCTACCACTAGCCTACATGAAGTCCCTGGTTGTTACAAAACAGTTTTCCTAATCTAAATGGTATGTGGTAATATTTGGAACTTTATAAAATTAGGATAAATAGAATATTTTTGAGTTCTGTTAACATTTGGAGTGAAATATGGGTTCGTGGTAACAATTTATTAATGAATGAAATCCTACATGAAAAGTAAGTATATTTCCTTACGTTCTTAGTAAATATCTTAAATTAATTCCTCAACTTTATGAAAGGTAACTTAAAACAAAAACTTTGTCGGTTAACTTTTCTAACTGGGGATTCAATGACCATTTAACCAATCACAGTTTTGTGATTTAATTGTGGTTAACTTTCTCCTAATACTGTTTTCTACAACTCTCCATGAAACCTTAATGGTTTGTTTTTCCTCCATATCCATATTTTCATATAATCCTTGTATGGGATATCTCAGGTGACCTTTGTACCTCTATTTCTTTCTTTTAATTTTATATTTTTATTAACACTATTTCAGATGTGGGTTTTCCACAAAGGTATTTTCTATTTCCAAACTTTTATTTTCAAAGAAAAATTTCAAATTGTGAAGAAAAAATTTATTGAAGGAGGGGAGAATGTAACACCCCGAGCTTCCACGATACGCTTCTCTTTAAATAATGCAGTAGCTTGCATTGTACGGAAGTTCGAGATTCTAACACACTGTGACCAATAAAAATAGCCATTATGAATAGTAATACCCACTTTTTGAAATTATATATATTTTATATTTTAAAATGGACTTCATTTGTGGATTCAAAATACTTAAATTATCCTATGTTGAATTTTTGTTATTTTTTCTGAGAACTTCCAATTTTTTATGAATAATGAAAAATACTTAACAAGAAATTTTTTAATCAAAATAAATTATAGTGATAAATTATTCTATAGAGTGGTTTTAAATTATAATTACAATATATTTTTACCATTTTATCCAATGGTGTTCATTATAATTAATTTCACTTTGAAATTGGACATAAACAATTGTCAATCTTTTGATATATATTGTTTCTTAAAAACACGCTATTTGTTGTGATAGCGGGAATTAATTATAAAATTAATTAATGCAACTTATATGTTTGGAATTTTTTAAAATAGACATCATTTTTGAATTTTGAATATCAATTATATTTTAGGGTAAAATTTTGTGACTGTTCTGAAAAACTTTAATTTTTTATGAATAGTGAAACCACTAAGTGGTAGATAAAAAACTGATTTTTCATTTAAATGAATCATTGCCACTTCTATGATTTGATTTTCAAAAATATTACATACATGGTTGTAATTAGGAAGTAAAATGTGGTTCAATGGGATTGAAATAATTTTTGGTGAATAGTTACTTTTAAGTTTAATTAATCGCAATTAAAGGTAATTAGTGAAATTTAAGGTAAAAATGATATTATGAAAATATGAAAATACCCTCACACTTGTCCTACCACTATTTGATGAGTCATTGCCGACCAAGAGAATCCATGGGTCAACTTGGGGACCCCATGGAACCACTTTTGTAGGAACATGACAGTAAAAACTTTTTATTTAATGTTAAAATAAAAATGTCACAAACATGAGTTGTTTTACTAAAAAAAATTTTAAATGGGGTTATGCAAGTCATATTTTTTACTATAATTATAAATTAGAAATATAAAACGATTTCATACATCATGATATTTTTTTTAATAATTTTTATACATTAAATAAATTAAATTTTGTATGATACCATGATGATGCAGCGATTAACTCATTAATTAACGACTTAAATAAAATGAAATGAAAATGTAAAATATAAGGCTTATACTTTTCCAAAACCTATTAAATTAGCATATTTCGAACCCTTATCACCATATCCTAGAAATATATCATTGTGGGACCATTTAAATCCTAAAATCATCTCATAATACTGTAACATTTCAATCTTTCCAAGAGTGCCCCTCCTCTCCTCTTATAAACGGCCCCCACCACTACCCCCTTATTCACACCTTCAAGACATTTGGCTCGGCCTACCACTGCGCAAATACTCTCTCAACATCCCTATATTACTCCTATATGCCTCACTTTGGGAATATTCTTCCCAAGGATGCCTTTGGCTCAAATCAAAAATATGTTACCCGTTTTTAAGTTAATGTCTTCTCTTATGTTATTTCGTTTTATTTTGATTCTCCACCCCCTTAAACTCCTTTCATTCCTTTATTTTGTAACAAAAACAGTATCTTAAATATACTGGGATGTTTTTATAAGAAGGATTCGATCTAAACTTACACACACCTACTTCTAATGGTTAAAGAAAATATTGTTTCTGTGGATGGCGAATTTCTGCCTCACGAAACGATGATTATTCAACAGTCATATAACACCTTAAAAGGTGGCCATTAAGATGTCACTATATTTAAATATGATATATAATATGTTTATGTTTTCCTTCAGATTCTGTATTTTTCATTTATGGCATACCTATATGGTTTTTATTATGGTTAAACACAATATTTTCAATTTAGGAAGTACAGACTACCGCCCCCTCAATGTCATTTGAATCGTTAATGACATATGTGGGATGTATAAATGATGGAGTAATGGTATTATAAATTATATAATACTGGAATTGTATTATACCTTTATATAATTATAACTTCATTCAATTAAATACGAAATAGAAATGAATGTAGCGTTCATGTGTACGTACTGCTTTCCATCTCCATGAATGGTGCATTTCATTTCTTACCTCTAAATTTTATGAAATATTATAAATGAATGTATATACTGGATATATATGATGTATATGATATATAAATCATGAATATAATTATGGATATAATGGATATTTTACCACATGAACAACCTGTAATTTTAAGAAGTTTATTTTTGACTCAAGTACCAAAGATCGACAAAACGACCGTTATTAACAAAAATAATTACATAATGTTCATAACATGGTAATAAGTGATATAAAAGGAATAATAAACTCAAAAGGTTCTTAGGAAATTATAAATTAACTCTAGTTTATTATTTAGGAGGTTAAAGATCGGTCGAGTCAAGTCAGAGATGAGGTAAGGGAACTTCTTAACCCAATTTCCGTTCTTTGGGCCAATCTCCAATATTCAAACTATGTAATGATGTTATTATGTCAAATCTTGTATTTGTATTTTCTTTATGTGTAATTATGGTGAATACACATAATAGATCTATTTTATTTAAAAAATTATCTTTGTAATGGAACTTCTAAACATAATTTACGTTCTTTGGGTTAATCTCATACTTTCAAATTATGTCATTATATTATCATGTCATATCTTGTATTTGTACTTTCATTATGTGTAATTATAGTGAATACACATAATAGATCTATTTTATTTAAAAAATTGTCTTTTTAAGGGAATTTTTTAACCCAATTTCCATTCCTTGGGTTAATCTCCTACTTTCAAATTATGTCATGATATTATTATGTCCTATCTTGTATTTGTACTTTCTTTATATGTACTTATAGTAAATACACATAATAGATCTATTTTATTTTAAAAATTATATTTGTAAGAACTTCGTCTCAATCTCCATTCATTGAGTCATATTTGGTTTTATACACAACTTTCATTTATACGGTGTATAAACCCCTTTGACTTTGACTTTTATTCAAAAGGAATCTTTTTATACGATGCGTTTTTACTAAATGAAAAAAGGAATGTTTTTTCTTATGTATGTGGCGACAACGACTTCTCCGCTGCCGTGACTATGATTTGAGTTTCAGCATTTTCTATAAGCCATTACTTTTTTTTAAAAGAAAAATAAATACCATGTTTTACTTTTCTTTTATTTCTGTATTGAAAATGGTTTTGATAATGTTTTTATTATATCAATGTGTTGTATTGATATCTTGTGATTGAAGTGTGGAAATATTATGTTTCCTTTATGCATGTTTTATGTGATACAATAATGTTATGGTTTATGATATGTTTAAACCTGTTAATATAAGGAATGCATTGGACTTAATAAGTGGCGAGTGGAGCCAGCTATAGCTCCTCGATGCATCAGTAGGCCTCATGAGACAAACTAGTGTCTTGGCATGAGGCCTTGACAAAATCTTATTTGTGGTCTTGGCACGAGGCCTTGGATACGTGGTTATGATAGTATGGGTTTTTGCATTCCCTCATTATGAAAGTGGTTATTGATATTGCATGTGATTATTCGACCAGTAGAATAACAATGTGATTATGTAAATGACATTATCACATTTTACTTTTTCCATATTATGTTCAAGTTCATGTTTAAAAGGCATTTGTTAATGTCATACATTGCCTTAAATGATTATATTTATTTATGAATGTTTCCGATATCCTTTTATCCTTCCTGAGCATATGATCTCACCCATTTCAATGATTTAATATTTTCCAGGATGTGAAGAAATATTTTATGAATGACCTACAGGGATAGTTAGAAGAGGATATGAGTGTGGACTATGGAGACTTTGTTATTTTAGTTTTACACACTATGATGTAATGTAACATTTATGAATGTATCTAGTGTTTCCAAGGCTACTAAACTAATCGGTCATTCAAGACTTGATCTTTTGTGATCATGCCAATGTTACGAAGTAATGCACTGACTCTGGGTAACTGGGGTTGGGGCGTTACATGGATCATCACGAGATGAACAGAACTAATCTACTATGGGCCTCCACCTAAGGTGTAATACCGAAACCGTATTCTATCAACCAATCAAAAAGTTGAGCTTCCTTTATGATCCAATATGAGGAAGGCACAACAGGAAACTCCCACATGTAAGCCCCATTTAAACCATTAATACTCTATAGTGGAATATGGGAAACTCCCATGCATAAGACTCATTCACTTCATTACTGAATAATAGGAGCACTTTAGTATCTCTCATGCATAAAACCCATTACAAACAATGTATCTCTACAGTGTCACTCATGTAATTCCCATGGATAATTCCCATTCACACCATTTTCACACTATAGAAGCATTGCAGCATCTCCCACACATAATCCCTATTCACTACATTGTTGTTCCATAGCATCACACAAGTGTCTCTCAAATGTAATCCCTAATCACACATTTTCCCCTTCATATCGGCACCCGAGAAGGTCTAATGGATAAGCCACACTGACAAATTTTTTTCTCCATAGTGTAACCCATGATGATTACAATTGCACGCCACATTCTCATCATCTCTACTCCATAGTGGCAACTGGGTAGCTTCCACACATAATACCTGGCCACATCTTCACTACTATGAGTAGTGAATGTGACACATTCATGGATAATCCCCACACCAAATCTCATGACTCATCATTCGTGACATGTCTATCAGGATTATTACTTCCTTTTGTTTCTCAAATTTAGCATGAATCATGTTGGATGAATGGTTTGTAATGACCATGCCACATATCCATCCCCTTAGGTCAATTGTATAGGTAATCCCTAACCCCGACTTCAATGGGTTGTTTCAATGTGAATAACCAAGCCAAATGATCTACATGCATCTATCTTAGATGTATACCCAAACTATCATTATCAAAAAAAATATCGTCTAGTCCATATATTCCAAATAGGGTGTATATGATGCCTACATAAGGTAGATTCCAAAATAATGGTAAACCTAGGTGCTCCCTCTAAGGGATTTACCTGCATGACGTGACACCTTACCTTTATGGAGACACATCTCTCTGATCCACCTCCATAGGGAGCCGTAGTCCACTAACCATACCCTTACATAACTAAGTGAAATTATATTCCAATATAAATGGGATATATAAGAATCCTCCCCAAGGTTCAATTCCAAAACCCTATATAAATCCACCCATTAAATCCATTTCACCCCAAGACATCATCCTCATCCATCATGATATTACCAAAGACACCACATCCCAATAATATCATGCACCTATCTAAACATCTTCCATTCATAAGCCCCAAACCATCCATAAAACAATGTGCGTTTTGATCCTTTTATTTTAAATAATGTGTGTAGGATGCCTCCATAAGGTTTAGTCCCAACCAATGGCAATCCTTAGGGCCCCATCATAGGGTTTCACCTTCGTAATCCACCTCCAAGGGTGTCTAAATTATCCATCATATTGTGAAATCATCCCATTATGGTAAACACATACGATATCCACCTCCACTGTGTATTTTAATCTTACTAATGGTAAGCCTTGGTGCCCTGCTAATAGGGGTAAACCTCCTTGATCAACCTCCAGCATTGTCCATATCATCCATCCAGGTGTGATAGTCTCCCATTGGAGGATACACCTCCCTAGTTTCGTATCCATAAGTGTTTTGATATAATCATTTGGTAAACCGTCTAGGTGATCTATTATACATATGTGACTCTTTGATCTTCCACCATGGGGTTCTCAGATCAATTTCACTTCATCTCCACAACTAGATAAACTCATGACCTATCACACTAATACCCTATGTTAAACATGGATTTCCTAGAGAAAACATTAGTTGAAATTCCTTTTTCATTAGATATCTTATGATGAAAATGGAATTCCATGGTTCACAACCTAAGATTTATCAATGATATTTCCATTAAAGGGGGATGAATATTTATACTTACCACACATAGCATCCAAAGAAGCCCAAACAGGCCTTAAGTTACCATATAATCCAACGGAAGGTTATTATAATATCAATATCCCTTCGTATGTCCATATATATGAATTTTAATTTATGCACATCCAAAAATAGATGGAAATATGAATGAGTTTCACAATACATGTCTAAATCTATGAGGGAGACCTAGACTAGGTGGATGATTCCAAGGGGGAATACATGGAAGTAGGAACTGAAATCCAATCATCCAATTTTGATCATGATGAAGACATAATAAAGAACATGAAAAAAAAATTCTGGCCTTTGGAATGTGGGAATTCAATGTACAATGCACATTAACAGGCAAAAACACCCAAGGTGGTGATCCGCGAAAAAAGAATTAGAAACATCCTTCTCATTGACTAATGAATTAGTACATATCCTAACATATCTGAAATACTCAATTTTAAACATATAAATTATTTTTATTAAAATTATATTTATATGAACACTATTTAATATTTAAATAAAAAAATTAAAATATTACCAATGATTTTTAAATTTTCATTAAATCCCTTCACTTGTTGATCAAAAAAATATCATTATCAGTATATCTTTATATTTATTTAATAATATTGTTTCTCTAAAATATGATAAGATAATATTATATTATTTATGGAACGTTTTATAAAACAATGATCAAAAAATAATATTCTTCATTATCCATTTATCAACAATCTCTTCTAAAATAATAAATTATTTTCAAAGAAGATGTAGTGGGAGAATGATTTGGTGTAGATAAATTTTTATTGGGTAAAGAAACCCAAATATTTTCATCACCCTTTATTAGATGATTCAGAAGAATTACACCATCTAGTGAATATTTGGTCTAATAAAAAATATTGAAAATCATTTATATTCACATTCACATAATAGATGATTCAAGAAACAAAATTAAAAATGAAATAATATAATGATCCTAATCAAATATTTTACTTTTTTTTAAAGAATTAATGACTATTTATTAATGAAAATGAATTTTAGTACAATGGTAATTCTAAAATGAATTATTTATTTTAAAAAATATCTATACAATTGTATAAGGGATAAAAAATAAATAAATAAAAATGATAAAATTTCATCACATTAATTTATTAATTCTCACAAAAATATAAAATATCTTCATGAAGATATTCAATTTGACATCCAAAATGTATGATAATGGTAATACATAGTGTATATAAAATTAAAAAGTTTTATCATGATTTATGTCATCTATGTTGTATTATAATAATGGGTTTGAGGGATTGTTTAATATATGTTTTCTCTTTAGGAAGTTCTTCCAACTAAAAAAATGCTCAAGTTTAATCCTTATACAAAATATAATAAAAGATAAACATTCGGTTTATGTATCAGTCAAAATTGGAAAAAAATTATTATGTTGAATGATTCCTTATTTAAGTGAATATGTCATTGAGTTCCATGTCATTAATCATAATGAAATCACAAATTGTTGACAAATGAAATCTTTCACGATGAGTTAACACATAATATCTTTACAAGTTTTAATAGTTTCTTTTTATAGTGAATGAATAAAAATATTTTAAACTTTAATGATATTGATGATTATAATATTGAAATATGATTCATTTTTTAGTAAAAATTACTACACAATTATTCAATTATTGAAATTCCAAGACCCAACACAAATAGGGTTGCCTATGTAATGTAGCAAAAATATCTAAATTCTCTCTATATAATGAAATTCTATAAGTATTCTTACTAAACTAAAAATGATAAAATTTATATCGTTATAATATTATTAATGATATATTAGAAAACATATTCATTCAATGGCCTATTTAATATGTATTTCAATTGAATATAATTTGGAATAATATATAAAGAGATGTCTTTATGATGCATTAAATAATATCACACGATAATAATTCTATATATTGAAGCTAAACTGAAATCATATATGTTGATGTATCATATGGACATTCAGATATAATAAGCATTATTTAAAAATTAATATAGAAATTTTAAACTATTTATCATATTCATATTTTTTGAGATTGATAATATGACGATACCAAAATTTTTGGATCTATAATTGGCTGAACTAAAGAGAGTTTCTTTTTGAAATCATTGAAAAAATACTAATTCAATAGAAGGGACTCATGTCACATTCACTTTTTCTCTCTACTTTTCATCAAATAAACATTGAATTTGAATATCTTGTTATTTTTAATCATGTACTTACATTTTAGAATAAACTCAATTGAGTGTACCTATTAAATATTTGAAAATCCAATTAATTATTGTCATGTATATTTCGTTAGGATTTTCATAAAATCATAAAAACATGAAAACAATATACAAGATATATATTATTTTTGTATTTAGATATATTATTCTTTTAATAATCCATATGAATTGATTCTAATAAATAATATTTCTACGAGAGTCTTCAGGTTAGCACCATATATTAGAGAACGATCTATTGATGTTATAACTTGGGTTTAGACTAAACATATTCAATAATCCATTAGAATAATCATTTTTATATCGAAATAATAAATTTTCATGGTAGAAGAGTAAACCTATGAATAATGATATAAATTTCTACCACATGGTTCATTTCACAATCATTTTTCATTAAACATGAAAACTTCATTCAAAGATAAATATAAATGATTCAAAAGTTATTCCAGAATCATAAATATTCACCATTAGAACATTTGTTATATGTATCTTTATAAATTGAGTATGATCATACTTTCCTTTATTAATGAGACTTTATAAAAAAATATGAATTACACTTATTCCATTACAATGTTTCTTGATTTAGTCAGTCTATAGACATAAAATTATTGGAAAAGGGAATGAATTTTATACATGATCTATAAATAGGTGATGCATTACATATAAATTTTTTGAAATGAAACCATTACGAAAAGAACCCTTTACATGTATTTTATATAGATTTACACCATAACATATATTATATTCCAAAATTATTATTATAGATCCAAATATGAAAAGGACCACAATCTTGTCTCCAATATCAATTACATATTCTCGAAGTAGCTTCATGTCATGGGACTTATTTATTACAAACTATTTATCAAAACTAATAATATTTATTTTTAACAATCCATTTTTTTCCAATAACATGATATTTGTTTATTTTATTAAATAATTCCCATAGCTTATTATTAGTGAAATTTTTCAACTCCTTCAACTTTTAGAACAACTAAACAGGGTCTGTTGAGGTTTTTGATGTAATAATTGGAATAATCTGTATAATGGAGATAAAATATTTATATATTTTCTATGAAATATTCCTTATTTTAATCCTTTAATCAATATCTATAATTATATTATCTATTTTATGATCAGTATATATCTTGAAATTTTTGGGATGAATAGACTAATGATCCTAAAAAATAGGTGCAACATCTCATTGAACCATATTTTAAACTCGTTTAGAATCTCTAAGTTTGAGATCTCTAAAACCATCTTTCTTTAAATTTTGGAAAATATATTTATAGGTATAAAATCTTTTAATGAATTTTACATAATATGACTTTTTCCTCACTATGGTTCTCCTATTATACAATCTATTATAATTTAAATAGTTGAATAACAAATAAATATACCATCAGTTGACATGGATCCAAAAATTTTAAGATTTTATGAAGATTTATTGATAAATACCATGCATATAAATACTATAAAATATTCCATCATTTTATTCCCTCATTTTTGAAGATCATATGATATATTAATATGGATTGTAATAATAATACTCCTCTTGGAAAGATAAAAAATTGTATTGATAGACCCCTTAAAATAAATTTTGCTATCAAATATTCACTCAATAACGTCATTTCCATTTTATGATTTCTTCCATTCCACTCTAATAATCAATTTTATTATCATGTTATATTATATATGAAATGTTGAGAGTATTAATTATCATCAAATAATTATTCAAACTACCAGTTTTGGAATTCCCCTTCATGATCACTTCTGATTAAAACTGTTATAAATCATTCTGACACAATACAATATTGTATTAAGCTGTAATCCTTGTATGAGTATCACAAATATAATATAAAAAATACACCCAATTGAATATTATAAAATCACAAAGGATAACAAAGGTGAATTTATTTCCCGGATGGACTATAATTTGCATTGGTAATAACAATTAAAGTGGAAATTGGTGTAACCTATTGGTATTCACTTACAAGATCGCATTGAATGACTGTTTATGTTGTCTTTTATAATGACCTGGACCCACATACTCAAAATTCATTTCATATAGACACCATCTTTACATTCCATATTTAAACTTATCTAATGTGACCCATGTTTAACGAACAACTACTAAAATATCTCTATGAAAAATTGTTTTCTTATATTTTAAGGACTATTTAGGTTTAGAGTTGTAAAGAGTTAGTAAATATGATTCATTATCATATCATATAACATTCCCATTATATGGGTTTTTCTGATAAAAATGATACAAAATATTTAATATTAGGACTCAAATATCTCCCCAAAAATTATCCACTCCTCATACAATTCTACAAATAGCATGTGTAGAACTTTTTCTCTAGACTATGTAAATGGAAACATATTATGGGTGAGATAAATAACTCGGTAAGGTGAAATTTTTATCATATTTTATCAATGAAAAATCATGGAATGAATAATATAATATGAAACAAATGATTATGCACTAATTCCATCTAACCGATCACATGATCTTGAAAAAAATTCATCGTTATCAAAAAAAACAAAAGGAAAATAATTATTGAACTCATGGTGATGGAAATAATAACACAAAAAATATTGATCTTTTCCATAATGGTCATGAAAAAGGAATTATTTTTTCATCAAGACCACATCTATGAAATTATTATTACTAAGATGGTCGTAATCAAGGTAACACACTTTCATTATATATGCATAAAAAACCAAATATTTTCTATCATTAAACCAACTGATGTAATAAACATATATATAATAATAGGACCTTCTCATCACTTCAATATGTCCAATGAATTCACTATGTGAATAATATTAATATAAAATAAATATATAGTCATCTTACATTACTAATCAATTAAAATTCACATTGAGATAAAAACATACAGAATATATAATACCTTTCCATTCAATAAATGAGCATATAACAAACAAATAATTAAGGTGTATAGTTAAATGATACTTACTAAAATTTCATGAGTAATAAATAAACATTATTTTATAAATAAAAATAATTATTATTTCCAATATATCCCTAGTTAATAAATTGATTATCTTTTAATGTAATAATACCTCAAAATAACACTGTATAGAGAAATGGTTATATGGTTATGTTAAAAATTTCCCACAAAAACTGTACAAGTAGATTTTTGGTGAAAACCCCTTCGATCAAAAGAAATAAATATTGAGGGTTCTAAATGAAAAGGAATTTTAAGAAATATTAGGCTTCTAATAAGTAATGATTTGTATTGTTAAAAGTAGTTATGGATTTTTGTTAATTTATTACAACCAAAAATTATTCATAGAGGATTTATATGTTAATCCATGAAAAATGTATACATAAAAAAATAGGAAAATAGATATTAATACTATTCATATTTTAATGAATAAATATTGGAATTCCCAAACCCTTTTTATAATTCTAAAATAAGAATATAAACATTATAGGTATATTATGAGACTAAAATATAATGAAAGGAAATATATTCAATATACTTTAATTATATAGGGATGTAAATGCAATATATAAATGAAAATATGATTCACATTATAGAAAATGTATAATTTAATTGAAAATAGATTCAAATAAAATTTAAATGTTTAAATTTTTTTGAATAAATATCCCTTGAAGGATATAATTTCTAGATGATGATTCAATACCATGAATAAGAATAAAATAATGAAATAAAATATAAAAGAGGCATTAAATATATCATTAAATATATAAAATAGTGAGAAAAATAAACATTTATCAGGGAATTGAAATTTGATATAAATAACCCCTTAAAACCATTATCTCATTTGAATCAAAATTCATTTAATGAAAAAATTGGTATGGATTTTAAAAACACATAAATTTCATGATTTTGGTAAAATTAATCCATAAGCCAGTAATCATACCATAAGAATATATTATAGTGGATAATATTAAATAGGTTCCCTAAAATTAAATTTTATACAACAAGTCAATTAATGTGTATTCATATATATATATATATATATATATATATATGACCGTTTGAAAATGATATTTATAACTAATTATTAAAATTTCATTAGTCGGTAGTAGTTTATTTTCATTATCATGGAAGAGAAACTATGATTTCTTATTTCATATTAGTTTTTAATGGAATGGTAGATTATGGATTATTAACATAATTTTATTCTTTACATAATTAAAAAAAGTATTATAATAATAGGATATCAGTTATTCATTATATGAAATTTTGATTTATTTATTGATAATGGAATTCTTTGTAAAAATGGAAAATGTCATGAACATATTTTAGAATATTTAATTACCCAAAGGTTGTATACTTATAAAAATATAGTACCTAAATAATGAAATTATATAATCATTTAAAATTTAAAACAAATTAATTTTACATTATTTTATCATTATGTAATATTCCATAACCTATAATAATATAAATATTATAACAGCATTCATATAGGTGGTAAAACCGACCCAAACATAATAATGTAATTATGATTTTACATGGGAATGTTTTAATATATTGTTACTATAACCATTATAGAAACACAAAAATGTCATAAATATCATTTTACATAATTATATTTATTCATTAAACCATCTATTAGGATAGATATGAAAATGTAATTCATTGTTTTTGGAGGTGGTAGACTACACATCCAAATGATTAATGGTTCCATCTTCTAATGGAATGATTGTATATAATAAATTATCATTAAATAATTATAAATTTGACTAATTAATCACATTTATTCATCATTTACATTATTTTTAATGTTCATGATTGGTGGTAATGAAAATGAAATCACATAATTTTGTAGAGGTGGTAGTGCGCACATATGTGTTATTGATATAGTTTTATGTTTTAGTTGGTTAGAAGGATTGGATATTAAATGATAAATTAATATAAAAAATATATCAATAATACTTATTTCCTTATATTAGGGATCTTATGAGGAACTTTTATATGAAATATTAAGAAAAAAATACTAAGGATTATGAAATACCCATATTGAGAAAATAAGATTTCTAATTGAAATATTCTTTGAAAAGGAGGCCTTATAAAAATAAAATTGATAAAAGAAGAATAATAACATGGGACTGGATTCAATATGGATACATTTTTTAGTTTTACATGATGAAATTATAAGGTATAGGCGAATCGTGAATTAGTTGATGTGATCACCATTCATAAGTGAAGAGAGAGAAAATTTTTGGAAATACGCATTACATTTCAATGATCAAATTGATCTATATATGGTTAAATTGATCCAAAAGGGTTAATGATTATATTTTTGGTGAAATAAGAATAATAAAACCTCAACTATTAATTTTTTCTTATGTTTTTAACCTATATCACGAATTTTAATATTAGATTATTCACTTTTACCATTTCTTATTATGATAATTAATATATTTCTACTTATTTTTGATTCAATGCCTATTTATAAAAGGGTAATTATTAAATAATTTTTACATATTTATTCTATAAATTATATAAATTTTAAAAAGTAATTATTATACATGGAATGAGAATTTATGGAAACATTAATACATTTAATGCATATTTTTTAGAAAATATGCACTTTAAGGATTAAAATTTATTTTTATGATAAAATTTTAATATTTTCGATTTTAATAATATTAATTGGATTAATTTTGAATTAATAAATTATATTAGACATTCAATAAGTTCTAAAAATTAATTTAATAAAAAAATATTTAATTGACAGAAAATGTGTAATGCAGATTCTTTTATCTAAAAATATAAATCATGATTAAAAAAATATATTCATAGGTTTTCAAAGACTATAATATTATTTTGTAATATATTCTTTAAATACCTAAATATAGTTTTTATCATTGAAATTGGTTTTATGTTTTTATACTTATTTCTTATCATACTGATAAATTTTAATTCCTCATTAATAAGGTTAATTTTCCCTAATCACCAAAAAAATTATCATAGAAATAAAGAAAACAATATATATTATGGAAATCTTTTTCTTCTAAATAAAAATATAAATCAATTTGGTGAAAATATAATTATTCAAGTCTATAATTTTACTTTTAATTAAAAACATTTATGTTGTGAAAACCCTTTTCATAGCAATGTCATTTTTTGAGATATCAATTATTCTTATTTTTATTTAATTCTTGAGATATCCAAGTATCTTTTACTAAAATAATCAATAAACACATAATTTACCTACCAATAATACTCTATATCTATTAAGATTAGTGATATTACCATTAGGCATACAAATGGATTTAAATATTGAATTAAAATTATTACTATGAGAATGAAAGTACAAAAAATTATTTGGTATGACTTGAAGACTATGAATAAATTATAGTGAATTAACTAGAACAATTACCTTTTATTACACATCCAAAATAATTAATAGATAATAAATATACATTAAAATGATTTAAAATGAATCCCCTTTTCATTTTAGAATCTTCCAATAATACCCTATACAATATCAAATTGTACTCATCATTTTTAGTGAAAATATTTCTTCATAATTCCATAAAACATCGATAAATTTCGATAAGGGCTTATTCATCCTATCAATTAAAGTACTAATTTTTCCATTTTATTGGCAAACATTATAATTATTAGTGTAATGGAAATTAGGTATATTTTATTCCCTTTGATATAGATTATTATTTTCTCTAAATAATATATTTAAATTAACCTTTTGGGTTTTAATCCAATAAAAAATATTAATAATTTGTTCTCATTATTTATTAAACAACTAATTTAACATAGATAATATAGTATTATCCCAATCAATATCATAATAAAAAGCATAATAATATTTATTGACCTAGTATATAATTTACATTGTATATAAATTCATGTAATCCAATTATAGTTTTGAATCATTTCTAAAATCATTACATTTATTGATAATCAATGGTTTCATCCTCTGAATTTTCTATATTTTATTATAATAATTTTATTTTCTATTTTTTCTCGAATTTTTTAATCTATCTCATTATATAAATTATTCTAGTACTCAAGACATTTCAAATATATAAAATTATAATTCAAATATATATATCCTTTACAGTTTCCATTCATTTCATAATTCCTCCTCCCTCTATGAGTACTTTTTTTCCTCTTACTATCCTTGTAATTCCTATAATATTTGTAACTCTTGGGATAACTCATCACTTTTACTTTTTCTAATTCATAATAGAAATAAAAATTAATAATTATGTATATTTTAATGAAATAATATTATTTATTGTTCCCCAAATAGGTTATTTATCTCTAGTTTATTTTACAACATGGATATAATTATCACAACCCATGTGTACTCCTTGATTTTTTTTTTCGTTTATTGATACCTTCTAAAAAATCTGTTTCTATATAAAATATATTGTAAATTTATATATCATGAGAATAAATAAATATTTCTCTATAATTTCACACATCCCAATAAAATAATTTTTACTTATATGGTAAATTGTATTGAAAAAATCATTTTAATATAATTAGAATTCATGATAATCAACCTATAGAGTCTCAAACTTGACCCTTTGAAACTTTTTAGTCCTATATTGAGCTAATTTTTTAATTTTCTAAATATATTATGTTGTATTGAAAATTAATACATAACTTAATATATGGAGACTAATAGAACAATAATAAATATTAATGAATTCTTAGTTGAAAATATACCTCGCTACATCTTTTTTACATATAAGTATTTAACGATAAACATTAAGACATTTTTATGATTTTAACATTCAGTTATAGCATTTGATAAATAAAATTTCATGTTATTCATCCTATATTCTTTATCAGAATCCATTATCACTACCATTATAGTATAGTGGCTTCAATGGAAACAATTAATTATTCATTCTTTGACCAACCATAAAATATAAATCCTTCTATTATAGTTTTTAGAGTTATTGTTATTGATTTTAATGAATATAATAAATCCAAAATATCTAACTACTTTTATAGTATTTTTTTTATAGTTCCATTTCTATAAACCAAAATGAGTTAAAATAATAAATAATAAAAAATAATAATAATCTTATGCAATAAAAGATATGAATACATGGACTTTAATTATGTTGTATAAATAAAGTCATAATCCACTCATCTCGACATATCATCTCGTTATGAGGTGTAGATATACTTGTAAATTTTTTCAGAATTAAAGAAAATGAAAAAAAGTGGTAAGGATAAATAATTGTGATCCTTTATATTTATTTTTATTAAAATTGTGCAACAGTTATCATCCCACCAAATAATATGGTTTCTATGTTAGAGAAAAATGATTCAGCTCTGAATATGTTCAAGAAAATGAAAAATTTGTTTTCATGTATGATAAACTTCACTTCCTACCTTGATAATTTACTTTGGGACTGCAATTTTTCTGAATAAACAACTCAAAAAAATTTAATGAGTTTTCAACTTGTATTGTTATTGATTATAAATTCTCTTGATATATATTTTCTACATCAATTTAATATTTCTTTATTCTCTAATTTATTTTTTTATGTGGTAACTCATGATGTGTCATTTAAATTATAATTATTGTCATGTTGATGGACTTGAAATAGTGATATCATGACTTCAATTTTTTTGCAATATTTATTAATTGAGAATTCAGGGTGTGGAATTATATCAAATAAATCCATCACATAATAATAATAATCGATGTTGAATATATAAATATATTATAAATACGTTCAAAAGTTCTCTATTTTTTAGGGATCATAAGGATCTATTATTAATTTAACACATTTTTATATTTATTTCAAAAAACTCAATCCATGTTGTGTAGATTTGATGTTGTCTTTGGGTAAAGGAATGTATAAAATTATCTTCAATCATAGTCTCTTCACACAACTCTTCATTTTATTTGAAATTATTATTATTCAAAATAACTATTTATTATTTCAAACCATTTATTATCCTTAAAATAATATGAAAAATTTAATGATCATGGTGGTGAGTAATTGATTTTTGTTAGTCTAAAAAAGGAAAAATTGATAGTAATCCTTTAAATATTATTTAGGGTCTCTAACACATTTTTTAATGTTTTTGATGCTATGTAACAATCTTACGCAACATATGTATAAGATTTAACAGCATTAATTCAAATTTATATAGTGATATTACCTTTTAATTGACCACATATGTAATATTTAAATTAAACAAAAAACAAAACTAGCGTCAGAGAATAAGTAAAACTATTTTTTATAAAAATTGTTTTATTTAATTATTTGTCCAACTAGAGAAGATAAATAAAATTCTATTAATCTATTACATTTATAAATAAAAGGAGGATCCCAAAAATCATTACATAATCCATAACATTACATTGAAATGTTGGTTGATCAACCAAACCTATGAATGATATAGTAAAACCACTCTTACATTTTCATTTATCTCCCTGTGAAAATATATTTAATTTCAATGTGACTATAAAATTTTATTGTATACCAATATATGATACATTATTATGGAAAAAATATTAAATTTCATAGCACACTCCTCACCAACCCTAGAAATATCAATACTACCTTTTCCTTTAAACATTAAATGCACCAAAAAAAATCATGGTATAATGATAATTGACATGATTCTATATATATAACGACCAATTTTTATCATAAAATTAAGGCATAGTTTTATTAAAATAAAATAAAAATTTGACACCAAATCATTCCATACTATAAAATTATATTGTAATTAAAAAAACTATGCTGATATTATAGAATTCATGATGGAAGTAATATTCTTTAGTATCCCAGAGTGACCATTCTATCTAGACACCAAAAAAATGAATTGTGGAATGATAGATAGTTATAGCATTAATTTTATACCATATGAAAATATTTATTATACCTAACATATAACCCACCATTAAGTACTAAAATCACTCAACAACACCAAACATTTGAAAAAGGGCCATATAAAATATGATCCCCCGAACTGTTTTATAAAATAAATCCACAATAAACTCAATATGTTGGCTTCAACCACCACACCAACAACATGGATATTATTAAGGAATATCTATCACGAGATTAGTAAACATTTTTATTTCATATTCATTCATTCAAAATTGACATTGATTTATAATATATATAATAATTTTTATACATTATATTAATGATAAAAAATGAAAATTAAAGATTCATTTTCTTTTTTAGCTATTAATAAAATCATAGCCATTGAATTATTAACTATATATATTATTCAGTCATCTATATACATATCATGTATACTATTATAACATTATTGATGTTTGTTTATATTACTGAATTTCTAATTAATTATTCAAATGCGTTATTTCAACATTTACTCATGATTATCCTCATTATCTCATTCGTCATCCTCCATCCTTTCTTGGGATCTCATTTTTTGAAATTGAAAAAAACTACATAAATGTAATTAATCAAATTATAATTCTCCTCATTTTTATTTCTTGAAAAACATGATAACTATAAATCCATTTATGTAATTTCATATACCATGAAAACACATTTAACAAAATTAGTAACAGAATCAACTAAAACTAAAATTACATTAGGGTGTCTTAGTAAATTTCCTTCGAATTATCAAGGTTAACTATCGATTCTTTTTAACCCCTTTAATAAAACAATCCAATAGTAGATATAAAGAGTAATAGAATTATGTTTAAATATATTCCATCCCCTGATATGGGTATGATGTAATTTTACATCATAAGTTGTGATGATTTATATATTTTGAGACAATTCATCTTGCATTAATTAAAATTCAAGAATTATTATTTTGACCTACTAATGACCTTGATTTTCTATATCTATCAAAAATGTATTATTTGAAACAAATCAAAGAATATTTCCACATCATTATAGATAATAAAAAATTGAAAATTAGTTCTAACTTTACATGAAAACATTATTTATTGGAAACAAATTTTACTAATAATAATCGCTAGAAAATTTTAATGTTATTATCATTATGATACTCTCATGATCTTTATATTATTAGTGTTGTGAAATCTAATTTTTTTTAAAAAAAATCTAAAATCCATTCATTAAATGTGTATTCATTCTAATATTCCTTCTAAAACAATTTAATTTTTGAAATCGAAATTATAAATACATTTCTCAGATAAAATAATATATACATATACATATATATTCATTAAAATATATTCATTTAAAAATTAATTTGAGTAATTTCATTTGATTTAAAAATTTATTCCCTGAAATATGATTTCTATTTTTAAATATATAAATATTTTAATTTTTTTTTCAAATAAATTTTATTACTTTATTATGTGTGTTTTATGAAATAATAAATACAATGCATTCTATGTTCCCAAAAACCTTTTTTTAATTTCTATTTTAATTGCATTTAATTTATATTAATAACATATGTGTTAATTATATTTATTAAATTATGTTTTCAATTTTTTAAATATAAAAACAATTTTTCATATTTTATATCTCTTTTTATTTAATCTAGAAATAAATTTTTTATATAAATTATTTATAAATATATATACTAATATTTATAATATATTATTTATATATACTTATACTATTTATCATGTTCTTCACAAAGAACAACTCCATGGTTGACATTGGTGTCTATTTCTCCAGCCATTTATGTACATGATCAACTATGTTTGTTGGCACGCAAAGCACCTCTAGCACAGGGTTCAATGTGGTGAGGCTCACACAACAACTATACGCTAATTTTGTTTGGAAACACCACATTCCCTATATTTAATTCATAATAGACAAAAAATCATCTACTTGAATGAGTAAAAATAACATCATGGATGCTTGTATGAATTTTCTTCAATTTATGACTACCTTTTCCACTATCCATGAATAATACCGTATCTTCCTTGAATGACATTTTTTTACAATAAGAATATATTTTCATGTATTAATAAAATAAAAAATATGTTTTTCATAACTTAAAGAAATATTTTTTAGAATTGTATATTTTTTATAAATTGCATGTCATACTTTTATTTGTTTTATTCTGACTTCTTGTAACATACATACAAAATGATCACATTGTCAGTAGACTGATAACATGCCCATTTTGATGACATGGTTAAAATAACGACCATGGGTAGATGGTAATCTTACTGCCATGAGGGTTGCGAATCATAAGGTCAGAACATACCATTTGTTTTTCAAATAATGATTATTTTTATATGAAACATTATTTTAGTGATATTTTTTTGTAAAAATAATTTATGACACTACATTTAAAAGTTTTTAAATTTTTTATTGACCTATATAATAGGTATATGTTATATCACTTTGGTTTATAGATTATTAAATTAATTATTTTATGGAAATTATTATGAAATAAATTATTATAATATTATTCATTTCACGCTTTATTTTTATTATATTTTAAATATTTATTTACTACAATTGATGCAAGAAATATTATTTTTTTAATTACATGGAATAATTTAATTTATTTTAATAAATATATTAAAATATTTTTAATCATTTTGATGTATAAATGAAGTCTTTCAATAATTTAATTGATCATGTTTGAGGTATTAAATTTTAATGAAATGTTTTATAATATTAAATATTTATAACCATTGAAAATATGTTTTATATTTAGGAAACCCCTTTTCCAATATATCAAAAATGGAAATTTTTTATTTGGGGATAAAGGGTGATCAATTAATAAAATTAAAAAAATTCCACTTCAACCGTTGATGAATTTATTAATTCCTATGATAATAATTATCTTCTTAAAATGTGTAAATTAGCATCCTTAAGCATTTTCATCTCACGGTAATCATGATGAAATGTCTATTATGACATCCTCTACTACAAAAGTTATGAAGATTATCAATTGTAATAATTTTAATCATCATATCATCATATGGTTTTCATTATATTTTTATTTATTCATATTATCATTTCTCAATCATTGTTTACTTTTTCGTGCATGGTTTATGTTTTCTAAAATCAATATAATGTCAATTTTGTCATTATCCCACCACCCAAAAAAAAATTTGGTTTTGAATCCTTAAAAAATTGCATGACATAAAAAAATATAATACTCTTATGAATATTATGGGTTGTGCCTTCATGGTTTTGTAATAAGAAGATTCTATAGTAGGTTGTCCCAACTATCAAACAAATTCATAGTGGGTACCAATATTATCAAATATTCTATAAGGTAAATGAGTACACTTGGATCATAGTGATCCAAAAAACTATATTATTTCTATATTATTTTATATTATTCCTGTTAAACTACACATCTTGAGCATAAAACATAAAAATATTTTGTAATTAGAAAAATATAATTTTTTTCCTTTAAAAATTTTAAATCACTATTAACACCTCACCCTATTATCGTTATTTACATTAGTTTTTCTACAAAAATTAGTACCATATTCTTGTATGTGATGAATTAATGAATTTTATTTCCTTTTATCAATGTGTTAACTTAATCATCTTAGACCTAATAATAAAAGGAATAAAAGTTTTTTATTATAAGATTGCAGGTGTTAATTCCAATTATGGATGGATTCAAAAAATCCTTCATTCTTCAATGGTAGCTTCAATATCCTTATTTCAATATGTAATAAATTCTATGAAATATGTATATTAATTTATGTGATTCACTTTGGGAATGTCTATCTCTAATGAACCGAGCTAATAATTCTTCGAGAAGAATAGAAAGACATTATAGTGGGAGATGAAGAGTTAATGAACAAGATGTTTCCTTAGTTTACAAGAATTAATAATTGTCTGATATCCCTTGAGAAGGTATAAGACAAAAAATCTCATGTTGAGGGAGTTCTCAAGGAACTAGAAAATATATTTTAGGAAAATGAGGTCACAATATATTCGAATGAGAATAAAAAATAGTAAAGAATTGATGAAAATAGGTCTCCCTGCTGTAGTATTTATTATAGTTAAAAAATAGGGCTTATTAGTAGGATATATATATATATATATAATGTAAAACATTAATTGCATATCTAATAGTTTTTGAGCCTGTGTAACATTAATGGGACTAGGAGATATAAAAATTTAGTAAAAATATTTTCAAATTTTTGAAAACAATAGTGTTATGAGATAGTTAAAAATGAATACTGAAAAATATTACAATAAAGGTAACCCTAATAAGAGTTTTTATGTTTTAGAACTAACATTTTATAACTGTATAAATTTTAGTGGAATCATTAATAATTTTCACAAGAACAAGGAGATAATGAATTAAAAATATAGTCCCAGAAACCATGTAGCAACCCTAACCCCAGAAACCCGAAGACAGTGTCAAGATTGAAATTTTTGTATAAGATACACAGAATCCCATCTAATTTTATGAAATACATTAATTTACATAGTAATATATATATAATCATTATCCTCAAATAACATTTGGAAATTGAAATTATAAATTTTTTTTTGATAAGAATATTATTCTCACTTGAATATCTTTGCATATCAATCATTTTACACCTCATGGATTCGTGATTATATAAAAAAATAATGTATGACCTAAAATGACAAGTAAGTGTTCAGTACTGTGAAATAAATCCGTTAAAAATAGGGAAAATCCTCAAGTAAAGGAATAAAATTTAATACAAATTTCATTTAAATGACATCGATATCATGATATTATTTGGAATAATCTATCTGGATGAGTTAATAACTGTATATAGAAGAAATTTAATCAAAAAAGTAATAGTTAAATAAAGTTATACATAATATCATTATTTAAATTTCATGGATAATAATAAATAAAATTTTAATAAATGAAATGATTAATTATTATATTTTATGTCATAGGTACATGATACCTTTTCCATTAAGACCAATCAAAAAATGGTTTAAAACTATAAGTTAAATCTCATTGATAGTTTGTTTACTTATATGTCTCATGATACCTATTAATGAATTGAAAAAATATAACTATTCCCCCAATGTCCCTGATTGTCTAAATAGTTCCTCACGTGTCATATGATTGATTTAATTCATTGATAAGTATTACATACCATTAAATATATGTAATGATAAAATAATACAAATTATCAATATTTTCTTAGTCAATAAAATATCTTCCAAAGAAAACTAATATTTTTAGATGTGATATGGGGTATATGAAATAATAATATCAATGATAAGTAATATGTATATATAGGGTAAATATAATATCTAATGATCATAGGAAAGGTAATATTACAAGGTGAAGTTAATGACTACAAAAATAAATAATTAAAATGAATGTCAATGTCATCCTTGTTCAAAATAACCATCAACCATATATAATAATAATAATTTTGGTATCAATAAAACATATTCAAATAGTGTTAAATATGAAAAAATGGGTTATTATTTTCGATGAATATAAATACCAGAAAATTATCTTAATGAAATTCTTGGGGAACATATCATTTTAATTTTGAAAATAACATTAAAAAATATCATAATAAATTATGAAAATACATTTCATTTAAAATAAATCTGGAATCATATAAATGAATATTTAAAAATTTTAAATGGTCTTAATGGTTAGAAATTTTAATCATGTCGTACATATTGAAACAAATATTCCATTTACTTTTCCAATAAAATACTATAAACAATTGTATTGACAACGTCATGAATATTCCATTAATTTATTTTATAAAAGATAAAAATTGATAACAAATATATTTAATAAATCAATTTTTAAAGGATAATTTTATTAATAAATATCTTTATTAATCATGGTTTTTTATGAAAATGGATTTATTAATAAAGATATAGATGATGTTGTATTTTTCTGAAAATATTTTGGCATCTTTTTAAGTACAAAAGACTAGAAAATTTATAATATTTACTGATAATATTATGAATTACTATTGGGTATTAAAATTAAATGGTTTTATTAGGTAATTATCAAATAATTTACTTTAGTTTTAACTCATGTAGAGTCTATCCCGATTAATTGAGGATGTGAAGTAGAATAATACAAAGATCATAACATTAATGTGAGGATTAATAAATTAATTGATTGTTTAAATAAAATTTACATCTACATAATACAATTTTAAAAAAACATATGATATAAAAAATTATTTACACACACACAATATTATAATTCCAATGAAAAATAAGACGCAATATAAACCAATGAAAGTAAATTAAGTTATGAAATTATATAAACATTAATCACATTGGTTCGTGAGGTGGTAGTATGTCATACAAATGAGGGACATTATCGTACCCCCAATAAAATATAATGTAAAAAATTTACATATGATATAATGACTCTATAAGTATAATTATGTAATATTTATTATATATATAATTTAAATTAATCATTATACACAACCATGAGAGGTGGTAATATAAAAATGAATGACATCAGTTCGTGTGGTGGTAGTCCTTCGTACATAAGAATGATGATTTCTTAACAACATTAATGGAAGTGGATATTGATTTTAATGAAATTCATATAAAATAATGTAACTATATTATATATATAGATGATATTATATCATAATTGTTGAATAATAAATCATGTATGTGGATGAGGAAATAAAATAATAATAATTGTCAAAGAAAGTTACCTCTTCCTCGGGTAACTGCCTTTGGTTTCAACCAATTCATTACATAGATTGATTTTTTACTATAGTTATGCTACTTAAACAAGGATAGGTATGTTAGGAATATATTTTGTCAATTATTTCTCTAAAAAGTTTTTTAAGGGTTAAAAATGGAGGAGAATGGGTATCATTTTATAAGTGCGGTTAGTGCTTCACTTGTATTTTATTTTAAAATAAAATGGTATACCAATTATTTTAACACTTAAAAAGAGTAAAATTCATATTATCATAGAGAGAAACATCATATGGTATAAATATTTCCATAACATTGATTTTTTAGTAATTTAGATAGGGGTGTACATGATCATCCAATATGTTTGGGGTTATGGTTTTTTTTGGTGAGACCATCTGGTTTGTTTTTCATCATCAATTTATTTATAGATATTCTTTAATTAATTACATTAAATTTTAATTAGTGTTTATTTGGTTTTATAGGGTGAGTTATGGGTATGGAGTGTGATTTAGGACTAAATTTTCATGGATGGGGCACAGAGAGCATAAATAGAAACTACTGGCCTATGGACATAAATGTGGAATGATTCATTAAAGGTAGGTGGTACCTAAATATTTCATGTACTTTTTCATTATTTTTATACATTATGTGTTGGAACTCTCACTATTTTACAAGGATATGACCACAAAATTATTTATGTAATTATATTTGCTGTTCTCCTTAGTAAAATAATCTAACTCATGCTTGAACATTATAAAGAGATAAAATTATTTGAGTACACTAATAATATATAAGACATGTTATTTCCTAATGAAAGGATAGAATATGTATATAAAATATTAATTACATAATATAAAATTAATGATTATAGATGAAACTATTTTCTTGATTTTGAATTATATGATTAAATTTCTAATAAGTATGAATTTACAGTGGTGGAATTATTATTTCATCCAATGATTTTGAAATATAATGTAAAAATAATAGATATTATGATTTGTATTTTTAAAATATGTCCATAAATTTGGAATTACAAATTCATGACCCTTAATTAGTAAAGAGAATGTTTAAATTTAATTATATAGAATAAGACAAATGATATAATTGGTTATGAAATTAATTTATGAATAGAAATAAATGAGAGAAATAATTTAGAATTACAGGATACAATCCTTATAATCTATATAAATTATGGAACTTTATGCCTGTGAATTTCCAAATTAGCACCAATATTTCATGGGATACATGATGGGTGTGAATTCTATGATTATTATTCAAATTAAAGTGGAATTATAGTATGATTTATTAGATTCTGTGTAGTATCTAAAACTATGAAATTATTGTAATTCTATGATGAATTATAAAATTTCACAGGAATTATAGTTTGAATTCTTGGATTTTGTGTGATACATTTTATTGGGGAAAATCACGAAATACTGGGATGATAAGTGGTATTAATAAAACATGTCACATGTGAAACACTATATGCTAAATAATAATATATATTATATTATATTATATGGGGTAATTATAGAATAAGATAATGTATTCTGTATGGTAAACGTGGATGAATGATATCAGAACATATTTAGAGACACCATGGAACTAGTCAATGTAGTTATGATATAACCCCATGTGTTAGCACATAGCCAAAGGCTTAGGTTTATTTATTTATTTAAAATAATTATTTATTTAAATAACCACACAATATTTTTATACGATATGCTTTTACTTATGGACAATGATGGGGTTGTCGTAATGAGTTTTACTCAAAAACTGTACAGGCCACCAGAATAAGTGGTCACCAGAGAAGATAGTAAGTGGATGTTTGAATAAGCCTGTGAAAGGATATATTATTTTTAAGTTGTATTACTAGGATTTAGTTTAATAAATGGGACAAGGATAGACTTGATACCATTTGATAATGATCATTTTGACAAAGATTTCTTTTTTAAATTTAATAATTCTTGACTATGATCCACTGATAGGTGACTAGTTATGACATGTATGGAATATCTATCTAATAATCGATGTGATGATATATTAATTTTATTCAAACATTTACTAACTATGTTGTTTATTTAGGAATTTTTTTAGTTTAAACATATTTATATCTATGTTTCACACATCGATAATGAGTCCATAGTCTACCCATTATGACCTAATAGGCCCTTACCTCTAGTTAGCGACCTCTAGCATACGGGGATATTTTCCTTAGGTTATATAGTGACTGATGATCTAAGAATTCATTAGTGGTATAGGGTGGTTGTGTTCATGAAAAAACCCTCAAGGATTTAGTTCCATATAAAAAGATTAATTATTTCATAGGGAGAAAATCCCATAATCATCTTCTTTTCATTCCCTTTTTATGCTCTCCCAATATCTTTTTATTTCTACCTTCATAGAAAATTAAATTCCTAGTTATGTAAAAAATTATTTTCTTATGATATGGTATAACTATTTTAATACATTTATAATATATATTCTCTCCACCCTCTTATTAACATATCCCATTATTGGATGGTTTCATCTACCAATGAGTTCATTTCCATTTTTTATCATTTCACTACATTCATGGATGTTTATTAAAATTTATTTAAAATGATTGAATATATAATTTTATATTATTATTATAATTTAGGTTATATGAATAATATATAAAATACAATGAATTAGAAAAAAAGGAACCAAAACCAAATGAGATAATTCAATTAAACCTAAAAATCAAACATATCCACCTTTAATAAAAAGACTAAAAAATAAAAATATGGAATGTTATTTGGGGTAAAATTTTATTACACACACACACATCACACACATGGGTAAGAATGGTAGGTAATATCCCCCTAAGGGATAAACCACTCAACAATATGTTTTTTATTTCGTACATGGATTGAATGTCCAATTGTAATGAAGCCCAATACATGTCCCAAAGGCCCACAAACTCAATCGATGTTTTAGTGTGGCGTCTTGTATACATCAAATTGCCTAGGTCACTAGATATGTGTCATGCTAGTGTCATCACTTACCTACTCCATCTTCTCTTACAATACTGTAACTGTACCTGCTAAAATTCACCTGCACCATGATTTAATTTGGAATAAAATATATAAATAATGTAGGCATTTATATAATTATTTTAATAATCATATATTTCATGTAAATGAGGTAAAAATGATAAATATAAAGATGGATGAAGGGAATTGAAATATCAAACCCTTCTCATTCCTTTTTATTTATAGAAATCTCCCTATCATTTCAATGTGGTTCCTCTAAAACCCCTTGTTAGTGAAAATCTAAATGAAAATAAATTTTCCAATTTATTTAAGATGTGCCTTGATAATGGGTTACATGTGGTAATGGTGTTTTTGTGTGGCTAATGATGATGTGTCACCAAATTTGACATTATAGTGTTTCCAGTGAGGTTGAATTTTGGTACTTGCATCACAAGTCCCACATTTGGAATTGGGGTTTTAGGCATGATATATAAGCCCATTGATTTTATACCCACATAACAAGACTATTTCATATTGTTATAGGAAATGATATAAACTAAAAATAATACCACATAGGAAGAATCTTAAACGGAGCTATATTAAGTGTGAGTGGTCACCCCAAAAAATACCATAAAATGGTATCAAATAGGGTGGTTGATTTAGGTCCTTATTTAACATAATATTGTGATGTTTTAAGCCTCATATTAAATTTAGAAGACATTTTTTAAGGATTTAGGACATTTAACAATAGTCAGATTCTTATATACAAGGTGTTGTGGAATCAATGATGAGGTTGTCTTGTAAGCTTGGTCACCATAGAATGGTTTATGACACTATATCATGGTAGCACAATAATGAGTACCACATCAATAAAAGTGGAGGTATAGTCATAAAATATAATTAATTTGAGAATCTCCCCCAATCAAAATTCGATTTTAATGTTTTTTCAGCAATGCCATCTAATAAGATTAAAACTGTGTACGATAAATACTACAGTGGACAACATTGTGGTAGGGGGTGTCCCAGAAAGGGACCCAAAACACCTTATAAATGACTTTTAATTTAGAATATATTATTTATTTCATCAATATATAATTTTTAATTGTTATTTTGTATGATTTATATTCAATCTAAAATAATTTTTCAAAGTTATTTAATTTTTCAAACATCTCATTGATTCCAATCGAGTTGTTTCTTCCACAATTCACTACCAATAATATTTAATGCTGACACTAAAAGTTTAATGAAATTTATTACATAATCTTAATCGAACATAAAAAGGATATTAATTGATATATTATTTGTGAAACATGTATGAAACCTATTATTTATTCACGAGTTTATTTAATTATTATGGTAGATATATGTTCAATTCCATTATGGAATGCTTTGTTATATGTATTTTATGATGTAAAATGTGGTAGTGAAATTATCTATAACACTAATTTATTGGTTAATTATATATATATATATCATGATATTATTTATTTAATGCATGACCATAATTATATCTTTCTTCATATTTTATGCATAAATTTTGACACAAATATGTTATGTGTGACATGATTCTATATTTAATCCTGATTTGTTATTAAAATTTTTACATAATGTTATTTTGTTTCATTATTACGAATGTAAAAGATTTTATTAAACCACTACATTATTCATTTACTTTGATGATGATGAAGATGATCCTTTTTTTATGGTACAGTGTGGATGATTGTGGTTATTCATGTACCATATTTATTCATGTCTCATCTTTATTCCATATTATTCTTCCCAATATTGCGATTTAAATTGATGATTTATATTATGTATATCCTTGGGTGATTTAATTTATTGAGATTGATATTCAATATGTTAGGTAGACCATGATAATATATTTATATATTATTTAAAATTTCATTTGTAATCAGGTAGAATGATCTTAATTCTCATATGACACTAAACCATTTGATTATGTAATGTATTATTATTTTGTTATTTATCATAAAACATAAATAATAATTATATTTTTATTACTCAGGCCACTATAACTATTACTCTGTATGATTATAAGGATTAATATCAGGGTTTGGATTCCCCAATATTTTTTTTCTATATGATATATCAAATTTCATCCCTTAAAAATCTAGTGCATTCATCAATGTAATTCTTAATATATTTATCCAAATAAATATGAATATGGCCTAGCTATACATGTATAATATAATTCTATTATTTTTGTATCCTATTAATATTCTTGTTTACTATCATTTTGACCCTGGGGAGTATCTTGATAATAAAGATTCCACAAATTAGTTAATTATTATCTCTTATTTTTTTCACAATCTATGGCAATGCCAAATATCATGAAATTTTTGGGAAAAAAATTATAACATTTTCATGAAAAATAAAACTAAAAAAATAAAAATATTATAGAATTACATTACCATAGTATCCTAATCAACGTGTTATGTTAATTTTGATGAAATTCTCAAACAATTCATTCAGTATTTTACTAAAACATAAAATTTATACAAAACATATTTGAACAACCAATAGTTTTTTATCTTTAACAATGTAAAATAATGTTCATTGACTAAAGTTGTTATACTAATCCAAAAATAATTAAATTTATCTTTTTTAAAATTTTCAATTATTTTTATTCAAATTTATTTATATCAACTCCATTATACATAGAGTATTCATTTCAGAATTTATATTGTCAATCACTTGAAAATTTTCATAGAATACACTAAATTATTTATAAAAAACAATATCCATGCCAATAAATATGGATACTTTTTTTACATATTTTTATATATATTCTAAATAAATAATTTTTATTCTTTCTAAAATATAGAATAAACTAATTATCCAATAATAATATCATTCTTTATAAATTTATAAGAAAATCCTCTAAAAGATAAATATGTTACCTAAAATACATAGTGGATGAGTAATTCCTTATAAAGATTTTTTATTGGGTAAATTAAAAAAATTTATTAACTTTTATTATTAAGTGAACAAAAATTACATCATATAATAAATCCTATATATGATTTAAAATAGTTAAAACCATTTCTATTTACATTTCAATAGTGGTTGATTTGATAGGAAAAATAAAAATGAAACAATTTGAAAGACATGAAATGAGGATTGATTTCTTATTAGTATTAAAAGAATATTCATTGACAAAAATAATAATGGGTGAATGTTTCATTCTAAAATAAATTATTAATTTTGATACCAATCTATAATAGTGTGTAATAGCTAAAAACATGATAAAATTCAAAAGAAAAAAATGAAATCAAAGAAATTTATTTATTTTCAATAAAATATAAATGATCCACATGTAATTATTTAATATGTTTTCCAAAACAATGTTCTAATGGTAACATTTCTTATACAGCTAACATAGTGTTATAATGGGTGATGTGTTCTATGTTGTATGTAACATGCCAAGTAAATAATGAATATGACATTTTCATATTTATTATTATCTTTGAATTAAATATTAATTTTATATTCAATGGAATTCTATGTTTGATATCATAATCACCATGCAACAATGGGTATATTTTAAATCTTTCATTGTATACAATTTTGAGTTATATCAAAAAATATTATAATAATATTATTATTAAAATGGTAGTTAATGCAAAGACATAATATTAGTGTTAATGAACAAATCTAACTAAATTATTTTGAAACAAGTTTCTTAAATGTTTTTACTTCTCTCTAATAAATTTTAGAGGATTAAAATAACAATGAATATGATTTTAAGCATGAAATACAATAATATTATTTAAAAGGCCGATTTAGTACCTTTATAAGGAGAAACCATTTTAAATATAGATTTGGACACTTTTATATGTTCACTTTGGCAAAATAAAATTCATATATTGAATCTCGACATCAAAATATATTTTGGGTAAAATTGTGGTAATTTTTTTGATAAATATCATATTTTGATGAATAGTAAAAACTACAGCATTCCAATTCAAACTTCCTTTTAATGCATTTTATTTTTATGGTATGAATATATTTTTAATTCGTTTTAAAGTGTATTTAGATTATTTTTTTAAATTTATTCAAATTTTTTTCACTCTACATATTTTAACTTTTAATTAGATATAAACACATGTTAATCTTTTGATAGTTATTTCATATAAACATGCTTTTTGGTATTGACATCAAGAATTAATTTAAAAATAAATTGAGAAACGTTTTTTTTTGAATATGCAAAAAATTATTTTATATTTTGAATCAGGAGGTCCATATATTGTAAACATGTATCTGTTATTTTTAGACATTATGTGTAGAAATTTTAGTAAATATTTTATTTACCATGGTTAAAGGGTAAATATGGTAAATAAGGGTAAAAACTAATAATATAATAATTTTAAATTAACCTAACATGTGTCATAACCCTATATTCTGATTCATTTCTGACCATGAGTATCATTGGGTAGATTTTGTGACCCCATAGTGCCAATTGTATGTTAAAATAAAACATTATAAATATTAATTTAATGTTAACAAAAATGAGACATAAACAAATATGTTTCAGTAAAACAATTTTATATAGTTTTTAATAATATATATCTTAGAATATAAATATTAATTTGAAATATGAAAAGGTTTCCTAAATCCTGGTTTTTTTAATAATTTTTAGACATTAAATAAATAAATTTATTTATGACACAATTATGATGTAGTGATTTCCATTTTAGTGATTGTTTCAAATAAATGCGATTATAAATATTAAAATAAATTTATTTTGAAACATTTTAAGCCATCCATTAATATTAGTGACCAAAATTACTTGTTAAATTTTAACTAATGTTTTTTCGGAAATTATCAATTTGTTATAGATTTTTTTGAAAGCCTTGACATGAATAGTTTATAAATTGACATAGATGAGTTTTTAAAACAATTTATATATTATTAAATGATAAAATAATCCTTAAAATATATTATTCTTCAGAATTAAATATACTATTTTGAATGTTTCATTAATGAAGAATTTTGTGTCTCTTATCATTTTATCCTAAATATATAAATACTATAGTATGAATATACAAGAAGACAAAGTAAAATTTAAATTAGTTAACTAAGTTTTAATGCTAAATGATATGGTTAATTTTAATCCCTAAACATGTCTAAACCCCATTAACTAATAGTATATCGAACAATATTCACCTTATATTTGAATTAAATGAATTGGGGACATTTTTAAATAGATATTATGATTATAATAGAATAATATATTCAAACATTCTTAAAGAGACCCTCCCCCCCCCTTATAAAAATCTATCACCTAAAACCATTACTCACACCTCTCAAGTCTCCTTATATCATAAAAAAGATTCTCAAATAAGCTCAAAAAATACCTATATACCACTTAAAATCCTTAAATTTTGAATAAGGAACATCATTAAAGGTTATTGGTTGAATCCAAAGGGAGATACCTGATTTAAAGGTAATGTATTCTCTCCAGTTCCTTTCATTTATTTTCCTTCTACAGCACCCTAAACACTATATTCTCCATTAGTTTATAAAAAAAATAATAAATATACTAGGATATTTTTTTGATTAGGAATCAATGTAAAATTCACCACACCTCAATCTAATGGTTATAAACATATTGTTTATATAGACAGCAAACTACTGCATCACAAAACGATGATTGTTCAATGATCTTTTACCACCACTCATGGAGGCCATTTGGATTGGACTTTATTTATATGTGATATATATGTTAAATTTATATTGTCTTTATTATTCTATTATATTTATTTATATCATAACTCTATGGTTTCCATAATGAGTAAATACGATAATTTCATTTGAGGAAGTACAAAATATCACCCCCTCAATGTGATGTGACTTTTCCATGTCATACGGGGAATGTATAAAGGATGGATTTAATGAAATTATATATTTTTTTATATTGGATTTATAATATACCTATTTATCAATATGTTTTGATTTTATTAAATATTAAATATAAATTAAATTAGTGTTCATGCTTACGTATGGCTTACCATCTTCATGAATAGTGCATTTCATTTATTATCCTCAATGGTTATGTATTATTATAAATATATTTATATAAACTGAATATATATGATATATTTGATATCTAAATAACTAATATAATTCTGTATATAATGTACTTTGGATCACATGAACCACATGTAATTATAAGAAGTTCATTTTTGATACAAGTACCAAATATCTCCAAAATGACCATTATTAACTCCAATGAATAAGTAATGTTTATAATGTGGTTATATGTGATATAAAAGGAATAGTAAACATTAAAAATTTCCTTATGCAAGTATAAATTAAACTTAGTTTATTATTTAGGATAATAAATAATTAACGATTTAATTCAGACACGAGGTAAAGGAACTTCTTAAACCGATTTCCATTCTTTGGAATAATCTACTACTTCTTGATTATGTCGTTATATAAAAATGTGTGAATAAAATATGACTATTTTACACTTAATATATACATATATTGAATTTTTTTATATTTTTCACACATAAATATTTCATTGGGTTATCCTTAATGTAATGATATGATATTTATTAGGGAACCTTTCACCCACATCTGTTAGTCAAAGACTTTTTCATTGTTATGTCTTTTAATTTCCATTTTCGTAAGTTTGGATATTTTATTATATATAATTATTACTTTAAATATTATTTCCAAATGATTATATACCCTTTTCTATCTCCTCAACACTTTTTCTGAATTTTAATGTGACACTGTTAGGCAGCCTAATTTTCATAAGGGAATACATCTCAATCTACTTTCAATGAGGCATAACTATATATTATGCACCTTTATTATCCTATAAGATGTATAAACATTCCTTTGACATATTATATCATAAATATCCTTTTTAAAATGATATTAAAATCTATTTTTTGATGTAATTCTATAAATATTTCCATTTAATTGTTTCTCAAGTGTTAAAAAACACTTCAAATAAAACATCATTTAAACAGATGTATGGATTTATTTCTATAAATGATTTTCATTAATGTTGATGTTTTTCAAATGGTTTTAATGATTTATTTATATGGAAAATAATGTTTTAAAATTTTAATTCCTTTTTAATTTATTCAAAATGGTATGGAACACTTTGAATAGAAAATATTCTTTTTAAATGTTTTCAATTTTTCTTTTAAATTGGATTTATTATGACAATATCTTGAACTGATATCTTATGATTTTAATGTGAAAATTCTATCTTAATTTTTTGATTATTTTATGTGTTATTATTCTATTATGGTTCTTGGTCATTGTTTACACATACAGGTGGTTCAATGAAAAACCTAGGGCGAGTGAGCCTGAGATAGTTATCCAATGCATTGGGTAACATGATAGAGGAAAATGATAATGTTTCTCCCAAAATATTTGTGGAATATACCATGATGAATTTTCTAAACTTAACTCCCTATATAGTTTTGAAATCTACAATTTATGTATGTTATGTATTCCACTAGTTATCTTTATAATTTATGATTTACATGTGTTATTCATAAAAATTATGATTTGTGTGGTATATTAAATATTAAAAAGAATGATATCATTTATTTGTATGTATTGATGGAAAAATGTTATCTTTCCTTGTTTTATAACTCTTACTAAACCTTTTATGCTCATGCTAATTTTTTGAAATTTTTTTAACATGGTATAAGGAAAAGTAATATAAATAAAGAATTCAATAATATATACATCAAGAAAAGAAATCTTTTTTAAATTTAATGTGTGTTATTATTGTGAAAAAATTGATATATTAGAAGTGTCTACATTGTAATTTTTGAAATGTAATGTAATAATTATGTCTTAATTCTCTAAAAATCAAAACCTAAAAAGATCCATAATGTAAATTATTAACATAATTCAAGATTATTCAATATTTATGGAAAATGCATTATAGTTTTTATCTGAGGTCAGTAAAGATATCTTTAAAGGTAAGGGTATTATTTAAGCATAAGTGACATAACCATAAAGGATGGTATATTATAAAGAGTCTTAGTTAAAAAAATAAAAAGGTTTTAAGATAACATTAATAATTATATCAATATGTTTACCCACCTCATAAGATATTAAATGTTGATTTTACTGATATAATAACACAATCATTTTTTGTTTTAGTAAATGTATGGATCTAGCAGGAAACAAAGTAACAATAGATGTGAAGAAATCTATGACAGTATTCTGAATAATAATCCAAATTAAATGGTAGAATTGATGAGAAATTTTGCGGTAATTCTCAACCAACTATCTAGAGTCATGATCGACCACCTGAACCGTGGTGATTTATATATGTCATCATATATGATTGAAACAAAATCCATATGTAAGTTAAAGAAATAATCATAATGGTAAGTATACTAAAAAAAATATGTGTCAATGATGTGGAAAGAAACACCTCGGAGAATTTTTCATAGGGATGGGAAGATTCTACATATGTGTTAATGAAGGTCCTGAAGAAATTACCTTCCATGGAAAAGGGAAGCATCTAGTTGTCTCTAGGAAAGGAAAACATTTCATTATTAGAGATCAATTGAATGTTTTAAATGTGTTGTGCATGGTCATTGTACAAATAGATGTCCTATGAAGAAGTTTTTGGAATGGGATCAATAGGACCGTAAAAATATATATCTATAAATAACTAATATCATTCCAATTGAGGATAAGGAAACTGGAAATGAACAATAAAAGGTATTGATTACTTATTTGCTAATGTTTTGAAATTGTGAAATATTAGGATATGATTCATGCTTTTGTTTGTAGGAACGAATTATTTGTAATATGTTTTCAAGGAATGGTTATTGTATGATGAAAATCATTGAATTAATATGAAGTATGCAAATAAGTGATTCAAGAGTTATGATATATTTTATGATGATGAAATGCATAAAAGTATGAAAGATTTTATATGGTGGGATTACTTTGGAATGCTTTTTCTAGTATGTGTAAACCTGATCATTGATATGTCAAATTGTTATTCGAGGAATAATTATCTTTTCATTTATGGGAGTAGTTATAAATAACCATTTAGGTTTATTTGATCCTTGAATTTGAGTTAATTATAAGCTACTACATTTGGGAGGAAAATGTGAGGTATGAGATAACCTTTTTGGTTAAAATAGGATTTAGTTGTTTTTGAAGAATTTATTTCAATTTATGGAATTTTATAAAATTACATAGTATTATTAAATGGAAAACATAATGACTATGTGACAACCCATCATGACAGATAGTGCTACGATAATCGAACCCACATCCAAAGCACGATTTTAATTTATCGCCTACCACTAGACTTTATGAAGTACCTTGTTATTATTGATAACTCTTTTTAGAAACCTGATTATATGGATCAAGAATATGTTGATTTTGGGAGCGTATGTTTTATAAAATTAGTATCCTTATTATAGGAAAGTTAATTGGTGATTAAGTGATAAAGGTTATTTTGGAAGACAATTTCTCTTTTGGGAACACTATATGCTTAAGGAAAATAGAATACTATGAGATCTCATTTTGGGAGTAACGGTTGATTTTTTTTGATGAAACTATGTTTTAATTGTGGACATATTAAAATTTGGGTTATTTAGGAAATTTATTAACCTTTGATAGAGAATATGTGATTAGTTTAATTACTCTTCAGTATGATTCGTTTAGTGAAGTTGATATTATTTTGAGATAAATGTTAAGATTTACTATGGAAGACTATGCGATTAAATCTTTCGGAGTTTTGGTTTTCAATATTAGTTTGGGTTACTTTAATGAATATTAAGGAAAACTTTATATTGAATGGTATTTTCAGATCTTTAGTTAATGTTTGTCTAATTTTGGGGATTAATAGTAGTATTTCATTTTATTAAGTGTTATCATTTTTTGGGGATTATCTGAACTTGTACTGACAATATTTGTTTCTGTTAATGAATTAAAATATTGGAAATATATATTTCTATCTTTTTTGGATTATATGATTCTCAAGTAGTTGATTCTAGTTCTTCAGGTCTGACCAAGTCATTTTTAATATACATCATTTGGAGAAAAGATGGGTTTCTGAATGAAATTTATTTAATGATGAAACTCCACATGAAATGAAAATATATTTTCTTATGTCCTTAGTAAATATCTTAAGTAAATTCTCCAACTTTATTAAATTAAACATAAAAAAACGTTGTCTATTTACAATTCCTACTGGGAAACTAATGACTATTTAACCTATCACAAGTTTATGGTTTTTGGTGGATAACATTCTCCATATCTTTTTTATAAATATCCATCAGAAGACACATAGTTTCTCCACTATATCAATGTTTTCATATAAACATTAAAGTGTTATCTCATGTGAACTTTTTTACTTCTATTTATTTCTTTTAATGTGATAGTTTTATTAACTTTATATTTCTGATGTGGGGCTTTCAATTATGTTTCCGAACACAATTTTAAAATTCTGAGGATGCAATTCCAAAGGGTGATGTAACATCACAGGTAAATAAGTTATATGAAATCTTCATATTTATTAATATTAGTGAATAAATATTAATTATACTTTTAAGTTGATGATATGTTCTATAGGGTTCTCAATACACAACAATAGGTTTCTTTAAAATTTTCTATTTCACTCAACATTGAGTTATACTGAATAATAATATAATAATTTTATTATTTGAATTTTAGTTAATGCTTATCCATTTTATTTGTCACACCCCAAACCGCGCGTTTATTTTATTTTATGTTTTCTTTGGATTTAAATTATTTTGATGCGGTTCGTGTTCAGTATCGGACCGGGTTTTTGAGATTTTGTTAAAATGTGCACTTTTTGACGCGACGTCGTTGGGCGCGTGAGCGGAGCCTGTTCTGGAAACCCCGCTCGTCCCCGCCCGGTGTTTTTTCGCATCCCGTTGTCCTTGGAAAAATTTTAAATATAGTCTTTATATTTAACGCGCACATCTATTATTATAAGTTAATAATTATTTTTATTATTTAAGACGAAATGAAAATTTTTATCATTTGTATTATTAATTATTTATTTATAACATCATGATAAAAATAATAATGATAATGATAATCATGGTGATTTAAATATGCGTTGTTATTATGCTTTGTTATTGCGGACAATAGTATAATCGTTATTAAATATGCTTTGTTATTAATCTTTATTATTGTTATCATTATTATTGAAATTTATTATTATTATGAATTTGGATTTATTTTATTTAATTTTACTTTTCTTTTATCTTTTATTTTACTTGTTTCTAACCCTAGCGAGCCCCCCCTTTTATATTTTTTTTCTTCTCCTCGCGGGAGCCGCCGCCCCACTTTTTCTTCTCCCCGCTTCTTCCCGTTGCAACACCCCTAGGTGCAACCCCTCTCCTCTCCGGCGACCCCCTTTTCCGGCACATACCCTCCCCTGCTGTTCAGCGGCTCGTGACCTCCCTCTTCTCCGCAGACCCGCAGATTCCCTCCCCTTCGGCCAACCAGAGAGCTCCCGCCAGCCTTCACAACTTCGCTGGCGCACCATCCTCCGGCGCTCGGCTTCTCCCTCCGGCACCGCCTCCCTTGCGCAACACTCCCTTCGGCGCCGCTTCGCTGCACCCCCGTCCGGCTCCCCGGCTCTGCCCCGCGACTCCTCTTCTGTTTTTCCTGGCTCCGCCTCCTCCCTCCTGCTTCCCGTTGCAGCACCTTCAGCCGCGCCGACTCCCGCAGCCCCTGCCTCCTTCGGCCGCACGCACCCAGCGCCCTCCCTTTCGTCTGCAACAACGGCCTCCTATTCCTTCTCCCTTGCAGCGCTCATCCGCAGCAGCGCCTCCACCCTCTTGGTGCGCAAAACCCCCCACGCGGCAGCCCAACATCCCGGCCGGCGCACCTGCCTCCCGACCCGCGCCTCCCCTGTTCAGCGCGCCCAACCGGCGTCCCGGCCTCCCCCGCTTGCTCTGCTGCTACCTGGTGCGACATCCCCCCTCCGACCTGCCCCCTGCCTCGCCTTCTACCGGCCGACCCTCAGCGGTGCGCCTCCCTCTCCAAGTTCCCTCCGGCACGCCCTCCTCCCGGCAACCGCAGCAGCTCCGGCGCGCCCTCCAGCCGTGAGACCCCCCCCCCTTTTAGTATTCTTTTATTTTTTTTCTTTTAATTTTATTATTATTCCACTTCTTATTATTATTCTTAATTATTACTATTATTATTATTATTATTAATGTTATTATTATTAATTTTATCATTGTTATTATTGTTATTAATATGATTATTATTCACATTATTAATGTTATTATTAATCTTATTCTTATTATTATTTTTATTTTATTTTTTTGTTGTCATTATTAGTATCATTTTTATTATTATTAATGTTAGTATTGCTAATATTATTATTATTATTAATTTTATTATTATTATTATTATTATTAATTTTATTACTATTATTATTATTATCATTATTATTTTCAGTATTATTAATATTATTAATTTTATTATTATTATTATTATTATTATTATTGTTATTATTGTTACTATTATTAATATTATTTTTATTATTTTTTTTATTATTATTATTATTATTATTATTATTTTGTTGTTTTTATTATTATTATTATTATTATTACTATTATTATTATATTTATTTTTATCATTATTGATTATTATTATTGTTATTGTTATAATTATTACTATTAATATCGCTATTATTATTATTCTTGGTTCGTCTTTGCTTTGTTAGGGGGTCTTTATCAATTTATGTTTCGTTTGGTAGGATTATTATTTGAGGGCCCGCGCGGGGTGGTTCCGAGTGAGCGCCATCGCTGCGCTTTGTTTCCGAGGTTCCGTCATCGCCGCGCTTTGGTTTCGAGGTGAGCGTTTATTCCCGCCGCTTGGTTTCGAATGCTCTGGTGAGTTTTGGATGTGTCTGAGTCCTTGGTTTTGATTATGCAGAGTGTCGGACTTTATCACGTGGCTTCGGACACGCGTTGTGTCATCGCGCCTTGCTTCCAAAGTCGTTTTGCCGTCGCGCTTGGTTTTGAGGTAGGTTCCCTTTGCACTGCTTTTAAAATTTAAGTTATATTATTTCATGCTGTTTGCGCACCCTAATTATTCAAAATCAACATTTTATTAATTATAATAAATATGAGATAATATACGATAATTAATTTTTAATGTAAGAGGGTAAATTTTTAAATGGTTATTTAATGTCAAAAGGAGCCGTTTATTTTATACACGACACATGAAACACCCTTTTGACGGGCGGACACCCAATAATGAAAGAATGCCCGTTTGGCTTTTAAACATAATTCACGGAATGTAAAACAGAGTTCTGGTTTAATGAGAAATGATTTCTTTTGAAGCATGGACAAATACTTTGGTTCGTTTGAGAAATTGCCCGGTTGGCTCTTAATGTTTATTTGGAAAAGAAAATGGTTTGGTTTGGTTTATAAAAACACTGGCAACCTGTGAAGTAGTGTTTTGTGGATTCTTCAAATAGTTTTAAACTGGTTTTGGTTGTAATTGTGAACTGTATTAAATGCCCGCTTGGCACTTTATGGAAAGGGATGGAAATGTTTTTATAAAAAACCCTCTTAGGACGACTCTCATGCCTTGGTTGCGATTGATTGTTTGGGAGGCCGCGCTTAGAGGCTCCCGGGTACTTGAGTGGAAAAAGGCATGAGGTTGTCCCATGGAGTGGCTCGGGGAATGCATGTTGTTCTTTATATATAGATATATCTGATTGGATGCTCGGTTGACATCGGTTGGCTCACCCCCTTTTTATTAAACACTTGAGACATGGGAATCTGGCATATTGAGAGAATATTCTAAGAACGATTGCTGCACTGGTAGGTTATGGTACTGACCAGTGGCCCATAGTAGGTGGATATATTGGGTTTATTGCTATGGGATTTGCCCTCGACCTGCCTGTGAGTGGATGGTCGAGCATTTTGTGCGTTTTGATTTCATCGTGACATGTCAATAAGGATGATTTCTCATGTATTGGTGTCTTCTGGTTTATTCTCGATCTCCTAGGTTCACCCATGTCTATTCAGCTTTTGTAGCTTGCAGTAATGATTATGATGCTCACGTGTATACTTACATTTCCCTTGCTGTATGTTTTACTTTGTGCATTCTGGCATATTGTTTTCCTTGGAAACTGATAAATTGCTTTTTAATGGGTTTCTAAATTTTTTTTTTCAAATGGAAGTGTTTAATCCCTTTTGTACAAATTTGAAAATTTAAACATCACTTTCCCCTTTTTCCTGAAATGTCATTGGCACTAATGAAATGAACACGAATTTGGAAAATGGCTAAGGGCAATGATTCGTACTTTGTTTTTAAGTAGAATATTATTAAAAACATACTTTTATAGATTGTAGTTCAAACTTGAAATGATGTTTCTTTTATTTTAAAGGTAGTGCATTGGTAATAGATAATCGGGCTAGCCTACTGAGTTTTAATACTCACGCCTATAGTTCCTTTCTGTTTTTAGTGTTTGTGCAGGCTATATCTTGAGTGCGCTCGCCTAGGGCGACACTTGATCGTTGAGTCGGAGAGCGACCCGCGAGGTCGCACGGAGTTGTTCGGACGTCGTGTTTGGTTAGTTTGTTTCCTGTTTGTTCCTGTTTAGTCACTTTATCTGGTTTATCTTTTCTGCGCTGCTCTGTATTATTTTCACTGTCTTATTTATTTATAATGGGTGAAATCGTTCCCTTAGCCTCTGTTGATGCCCTGGCGCTTGTCGCCAGCCCGGGAGGATCGGGAACGCCTCTCGGGCCATGTCGCGGACCGGCTCGGGTGACCGGTTCAGGGACGACCCAGGTTGGTTCGTGACAAAATGGTATCAGAGGAGGTTTGCTCTTAGCAGACATCACTTTTCAGAGCGCCCTTTGTTATTTGGGATATCAAGGTAGATGGAGTAGGATTTTCGGGACTTGAGGGGTAGGTGCGAGAAGAGAGTCGCGAACTCTTGCCCGTACTGATCCTCAGGTTTCCATCGGAAGTCCGGTTTAATTGGTTTGTTTGGGTTTTTATGGAAATGTTTTGCGATTGGGGTACGACAAAGGGAGTTGGTCCATTAGTCCTCTTAACCCGCGCGGCCTGGCAAGCCATGTGGATCTAGGGGCATGGTCCAAGAAGGCTCTCTGTGTCAGTGGCGTGTTTGGCATATGGCCGCCAACCATATGGTCAAGTCACCCACTGACACTAGTCCCCTGTTTGATTTGTTTTAGGTTTCCGTTGATTTTTGAAAGTGGTTTGAATCAGGAAAGTTGGTTTTTGAAAAAAAAGGGGTTGTTTGAAATGACATGTTTGATTTGTAGATTGTTTTAAAAGAAGTGGTATGAATAAATTTTTTTTGAAAAATGAAGTTGCTTTGTTTTGGCCTTGGTGTTCCGATGAGTACTCACATGCATTTTGGTATGTTGGAAATGTGGATGGATCTCTGGTATGGTGGATGGATGCCCTGGGTGGCACGGATACATTCATGTGAGTGAGTCTCTAAAGAATACCAATGGCGAAGGTTTAATCCATTAAGCCTGTTTTAAATTAAAGATGTTTTCAAAGAGAAAAGTTTTGATGTTATGATAACTTGTTTTCTCGGATTTTTGAGCTTGTCACCTATGCAGTGTTTGATTTTGAGGTTGTTATTCATTCACTGAGTTGGCGTTGATTGGGTTTTTGACCTTTTCTAATCCAGCGGTTATCCTTTTGAAGCTTCGATGGGTGATCGTAGTGCGGTTGATCAACCTAAGGATTTTATGCTTGAGGTTCGGAAGCTCAATCCACCTCTCTTTTATGGTCAAGAAGAAACTTCTGTGGCAGAGGAGTGGATGCGGAAGATTGAAAGGGACTTTAGCCTCATTGAGTTGCCCGAGTCGTTGAAGGTCAAGTTTGCGACCTTCATGCTTGAAGGTTCACCGTGGATGTGGTGGAAGCCAGTGTCTCGGAACAAGCCTCGTCAAGAGATTACTTGGGAGTTTTTCAAGGCCTCGTTCATTCGTCAGTATTTCTCTGAGGAAGATAGGGTGAGGAAGGGGATGGAAATGTGTTGTCTTCAGCAGGGCGACGGATCCGTGTTGGAGTATTTCCAGCGCTTTGTAGATTTAGTACCTTATGATTCAGAGTATGCCACAAATGACCCCGTGAAGGCTCGACGCTTCGAGGCGGGTCTCCGCCCTGATTTACAGTCGAAGGTTTCAGAGTCCAACCTGACTTCTTTTGTTGATGTGGCGAGACAAGCTTTTCGTATCGAAGCCGCGATGGCAGGAGTGCTCGAAGTAGTTCTCCCTCCTTCGATTCCTATGAGCACTGGTGAAGGTTCTAGAAAGGAGATGAATAAGCAAATGGAAGTGGATGGATCAGGTCGTGGAATCAAGAGGCCTCGAGATCTTTCATCAACCTCTTCAGAGCGAGAGATTATTGTGTGTTATCAGTGTGGCAAGCGGGGTCACAAGAAGTCATCGTGCCCAAGCGCTCCGAAGCCCTACCAGGCGTGTGGACGTCTGGGTCACTTGCAACGATTTTGTCGGGGCGTTGCAAGGAAGCGTCGCAGAGGGTGTTCTCAGAAGTAATGTGCTATTGGGTCTTTGTTCAGAGTTCTTGGTGTAAGTTTCCTTTCAGTTTAAGGGATCTTTTATCGTTGTAGTTATATTGGTGGTGTTTTGGGTTGGAAATGTATGGGAACTTCATGGGTCTTTTGATGAACCTCGTCTTTCAATGCTGGTATGTTTTAATTTTAAAATCTTGTCCTTCAATCTGTCAGATCAAAAGATGTATGTTTCTTGTTGGGATTATCAGAACCTGACTGCGAGGTAGGAGATGCTTCATCCATCAGAGCTCCAGCCAAAAGGTCTCGGAGTGAAGCTGGCGCGTAGTCAGGAAACCCCGGGGAAAATTTTAAAGAGTCTGGTGAAAGTCGTGCTTCTATCGTCGTGGTGAGATAGTTTTGGTGTTGTTGCTCTGTTTTCTTTGTCGTTGGGGTTTTCCTCTTGTCGCAAAGTGCGCGACGGACTTATCCCCCGCGTAGCGTCGGGAATTGTGCCTATTGGATGTAAGTTGATGATCAGTGACCTTGCGTGGGCCACTGATGTAAATCAGTTGCGGCCCTGGTTTGTGTCCATCCCGAAGTGATGGGTCGTGAGTAGTCATACGTCATAGTTTTAGTGATTTGATCCTTGGGCCCACCCTCCCCACCCATGGGTTTAGGGTTTTAGTTGCGCAAAGTATCCATTTAAGCTTCTATCCCTTCGGACGGGAGTAAGTGGTTTAAATGTTTTGCTGTGCTTTTATAGCTTGAGTAAGGCCTGGTTCTGGCCTAAGTTGGATTTCTGGTTGGTCGCTAAGAGGTCGGTTTTTTTTTATGGTGGGGAGACCCACCATGAGTCTTGTTGGGTTTTCTCTTAAATAGTTATTGAATTCTAGTGGATCTCTTATGGTGGGGAGCCCGTTCGGGTCTCTCTCTGTTGGTGATTTACTTTGGGCAATGAGGTTCAGTCCCGCTGGTAGTCGTTGTGACATCCTTGAGATAAGAGGTTGGATCATGTTCTGTGAAATCCTTAGGTGTTGATCGATCGACTGGTTGGTGTGGTGGCTTTCCGGGGGCGGAAAGCGTTATGGTGGGGAGAATTGTCACACCCCAAACCGCGCGTTTATTTTATTTTATGTTTTCTTTGGCTTTAAATTATTTTGATGCGGTTCGTGTTCAGTATCGGACCGGGTTTTTGAGCTTTTGTTAAAATGTGCGCTTTTTGACGCGACGTCGTTGGGCGCGTGAGCGGAGCCTGTTCTGGAAACCCCGCTCGTCCCCGCCCGGTGTTTTTTCGCATCCCGTTGTCCTTCGAAAAATTTTAAATATAGTCTTTATATTTAACGCGCACATCTATTATTATAAGTTAATAATTATTTTTATTATTTAAGACGAAATGAATATTTTTATCATTTGTATTATTAATTATTTATTTATAACATCATGATAAAAATAATAATGATAATGATAATCATGGTGATTTAAATATGCTTTGTTATTATGCTTTGTTATTGCGGACAATAGTATAATCGTTATTAAATATGCTTTGTTATTAATCTTTATTATTGTTATCATTATTATTGAAATTTATTATTATTATGAATTTGGATTTATTTTATTTAATTTTACTTTTCTTTTATCTTTTATTTTACTTGTTTCTAACCCTAGCGAGCCCCCCCCTTTTATATTTTTTTTCTTCTCCTCGCGGGAGCCGCCGCCCCACTTTTTCTTCTCCCCGCTTCTTCCCGTCGCAACACCCCTAGGTGCAACCCCTCTCCTCTCCGGCGACCCCCTTTTCCGGCACATCCCCTCCCCTGCTGTTCAGCGGCTCGTGACCTCCCTCTTCTCCGCAGACCCGCAGATTCCCTCCCCTTCGGCCAACCAGAGAGCTCCCGCCAGCCTTCACAACTTCGCTGGCGCACCATCCTCCGGCGCTCGGCTTCTCCCTCCGGCACCGCCTCCCTTGCGCAGCACTCCCTTCGGCGCCGCTTCGCTGCACCCCCGTCCGGCTCCCCGGCTCTGCCCCGCGACTCCTCTTCTGTTTTTCCTGGCTCCGCCTCCTCCCTCCTGCTTCCCGTTTCAGCACCTTCAGCCGCGCCGACTCCCGCAGCCCCTGCCTCCTTCGGCCGCACGCACCCAGCGCCCTCTCTTTCGTCTGCAACAACGGCCTCCTATTCCTTCTCCCTTGCAGCGCTCATCCGCACCAGCGCCTCCACCCTCTTGGTGCGCAAAACCCCCCACGCGGCAGCCCAGCATCCCGGCCAGCGCACCTGCCTCCAGACCCGCGCCTCCCCTGTTCAGCGCGCCCAACCGGCGTCCCGGCCTCCCCCGCTTGCTCTCCTGCTACCTGGTGCGACATCCCCCCTCCGACCTGCCCCTTGCCTCGCCTTCGACCGGCCGACCCTCAGCGGTGCGCCTCCCTCTCCAAGTGCCCTCCGGCACGCCCTCCTCCCGGCAACCGCAGCAGCTCCGGCGCGCCCTCCAGCCGTGAGACCCCCCCCCCCTTTAGTATTCTTTTATTTTTTTTCTTTAAATTTTATTATTATTCCACTTCTTATTATTATTCTTAATTATTACTATTATTATTATTATTATTATTAATGTTATTATTATTAATTTTATCATTGTTATTATTGTTATTAATATGATTATTATTCACATTATTAATGTTATTATTAATCTTATTCTTATTATTATTTTTATTTTATTTTTTTGTTGTCATTATTATTATCATTTTTATTATTATTAATGTTAGTATTGCTAATATTATTATTATTATTATTAATTTTATTATTATTATTATTATTATTATTAATTTTATTATTATTATTATTATTATTAATTTTATTACTATTATTATTATTATCATTATTATTTTCAGTATTATTAATATTATTAATTTTATTATTATTATTATTGTTATTATTTTTATTATTGTTACTATTATTAATATTATTTTTATTATTTTTGTTATTATTATTATTATTATTATTATTATTATTTTGTTGTTGTTATTATTATTATTATTATTATTACTATTATTATTATAATTATTTTTATCATTATTGATTATTATTATTGTTATTGTTATAATTATTACTATTAATATCACTATTATTATTATTCTTGGTTCGTCTTTGCTTTGTTAGGGGGTTTTTATCAAATTATGATTCGTTTGGTAGGATTATTATTTGAGGGCCCGCGCAGGGTGGTTCCGAGTGAGCGCCATCGCTGCGCTTTGTTTCCGAGGTTCCGTCGTCGCCGCGCTTTGGTTTCGAGGTGAGCGTTTATTCCCGCCGCTTGGTTTCGAATGCTCTGGTGAGTTGTGGATGTGTCTGAGTCCTTGGTTTTGATTATGCAGAGTGTCGGACTTTATCACGTGGCTTCGGACACGCGTTGTGTCATCGCGCCTTGCTTCCAAAGTCGTTTTGCCGTCGCGCTTGGTTTTGAGGTAGGTTCCCTTTGCACTGCTTTTAAAATTTAAGTTATATTATTTCATGCTGTTTGCGCACCCTAATTATTCAAAATCAACATTTTATTAATTATAATAAATATGAGATAATATACGATAATTAATTTTTAATGTAAGAGGGTAAATTTTTAAATGGTTATTTAATGTCAAAAGGAGCCGTTTATTTTATACACGACACATGAAACATCCTTTTGACGGGCGGACACCCAATAATGAAAGAATGCCCGTATGGCTTTTAAACATAATTCACGGAATGTAAAACAGAGTTCTGGTTTAATGAGAAATGATTTCTTTTGAAGCATGGACAAATACTTTGGTTCGTTTGAGAAATTGCCCGGTTGGCTCTTAAAGTTTATTTGGAAAAGAAAATGGTTTGGTTTGGTTTATAAAAACACTGGCAACCTGTGAAGTAGTGTTTTGTGGATTCTTCAAATAGTTTTAAACTGGTTTTGGTAGTAATTGTGAACTGTATTAAATGCCCGCTTGGCACTTTATGGAAAGCGATGGAAATGTTTTTATAAAAAACCCTCTTAGGACGACTCTCATGCCTTGGTTGCGATTGATTGTTTGGGAGGCCGCGCTTAGAGGCTCCCGGGTACTTGAGTGGAAAAAGGCATGAGGTTGTCCCATGGAGTGGCTCGGGGAATGCCTGTTGTTCTTTATATATAGATATATCTGATTGGATGCTCGGTTGACATCGGTTGGCTCACCCCCTTTTTATTAAACACTTGAGACATGGGAATCTGGCATATTGAGAGAATATTCTAAGAACGATTGCTGCACTGGTAGGTTATGGTACTGACCAGTGGCCCATAGTAGGTGGATATATTGGGTTTATTGCTATGGGATTTGCCCTCGACCTGCCTGTGAGTGGATGGTCGAGCGTTTTGTGCGTTTTGATTTCATCGTGACATGTCAATAAGGATGATTTCTCATGTATTGGTGTCTTCTGGTTTATTCTCGATCTCCTAGGTTCACCCATGTCTATTCAGCTTTCGTAGCTTGCAGTAATGATTATGATGCTCACGTGTATACTTACATTGCCCTTGCTGTATGTTTTACTTTGTGCATTCTGGCATATTGTTTTCCTTGGAAACTGATAAATTTCTTTTTAATGGGTTTCTAAAAAATTGTTTTCAAATGGAAGTGTTTAATCCCTTTTGTACAAATTTGAAAATTTAAACATCACTTTCCCCTTTTTCCTGAAATGTCATTGGCACTAATGAAATGAACACGAATTTGGAAAATGGCTAAGGGCAATGATTCATACTTTGTTTTTAAGTAGAATATTATTAAAAACATACTTTTATAGATTGTAGTTCAAACTTGAAATGATGTTTCTTTTATTTTAAAGGTAGTGCATTGGGAATAGATAATCGGGCTAGCCTACTGAGTTTTAATACTCACGCCTATAGTTCCTTTCTGTTTTTAGTGTTTGTGCAGGCTATATCTTGAGTGCGCTCGCCTAGGGCGACACTTGATCGTTGAGTCGGAGAGCGACCCGCGAGGTCGCACGGAGTTGTTTGGACGTCGTGTTTGGTTAGTTTGTTTCCTGTTTGTTCCTGTTTAGTCACTTTATCTGGTTTATCTTTTCTACGCTGCTCTGTATTATTTTCACTGTCTTATTTATATATAATGGGCGAAATCGTTCCCATAGCCTCTGTTGATGCCCTGGCGCTTGTCGCCAGCCCGGGAGGATCGGGAACGCCTCTCGGGCCATGTCGCGGATCGGCTCGGGTGACCGGTTCAGGGTCGACCCAGGTTGGTTCGTGACATTATTGGTGGGAATAAATAGAACTAAAAAAATGTGATTACACAATTTTTTTAAATGTTTTTAATTTTATCCAATAAATTTTGGCAGATTAAAATAAAAACAAATCCAATTTTAAGCACGAAATAATCTAATATACATTAAAAGGTCAATTTACTACCTTTTGATAAGTAAACCATCATAAATTTACTTTTTGTCACTTTTATACATTTCATTTGAAAAAATAAACTTATTCTTTAAAATCTGGTCATCAAACTTTACTTTGGGTATAATTTTGGTTTTTCTTATAAAGTTCATTTTTTGATTAATAGTGGAAAATTCATCATTTTAATTCAAAACTTCCTTTTTTATAATTTATTTATATGGATAGATTATATTTTTAATTTTTTTAATATTTTAATTAGATTGTTTTTTTATCATAAATCCAATTATTTTCATTGTATGTAATTTCATTTTTTAATTACACATAAACACATATCACTCTTTTGATAGTTATTATTTCTTAAAAAACATGTTTTTTGGTTTTGACAACTGGAATCAAATTTAAATTAATATATGAAAATTATATTTTTTGAATTTTGAAAAATGGAATTCATATTTTAAATCAGGAGGTCCAAATTTTGTAAACAAATATATTTTATTTTTAGATATTATGAATAAAAAATTCAGTAAATATTTTATTTACCATGGTTAAAGAGTAAATCTTGTAAAAAGGGTATAAAACAATATTATAATAATATTAAATTACCCTAAAAAGTGTCCAATACCTATTTTATGATAAACTTTTCACCATGGGTGTCCTTGGGTAGATTTGGGGACCCCATATAGTCACATGGAAGTGAATATGGCACTGTATAAAAATTAATTTAAAATAAAGGAAAATGTATCATAATGAAATATCATTTAGAAAAAAAATTTATATAGGGTTATATAAAAGATATATTAAACAATAAATATAAATTAGAAATCTGAAAATATTTCCTAAATCGTTTTATTTTATTAATAATTTTTAGAAATAATATAAATTTATTTATTTTTGACATAATGATGATGTAGTGATTTCTTTTTTATGAATTTTTTAAATAAAATAGATTATAAATATTGAAATAAATTTATTATGAATCCTTTTACTCCATACATAAATTTAAGGGATATGAATGAATTTTTATATTTTAATAAATGAAGGTTGTTCAAAAGATTCATGTTCTTAATGATTTTTTTAAAAGTCTTGATATGAATAGTATATAAATTGACATAAATGAGTGTTTCAAACAATTAATTTTTTATTAAATGATAAAATAATCATAAAAAACAAATATTTGTCTAACTGACTTATATTAATTAAAAAATTTCATTAATGACCAATTTGGGGTCTCTTGGTTTTTTTTAAATATATTAACCATATAGTATGAATATACAAGAGGACATGGTAAAATTTAAATTAGATAACGATGGGTTAAAGAAAAATGTCAAGGTGAATTTTATTCCCCAAACATATCTAAAACACATTGGATGATAGTATTTAGAAAAATAATAACCTTACCTTAAAATAAAACTATTTGGGGACCATTTGAAATTGAAATTCACTTTATAATAAAATAATATTTTCAAGCATTTCTAAATAGCCCCTTATAAAAGACATCACCTATAACCAAGAATCACACCAATCAAGCACTGTTATATCATCAAAAATATTACTAAATATTATCCAAACATTCCACTATTCCACTTAGAAGCCTTAACATAGGGAGACGACACTTTAAGAGAGCCCTTTGGTTCAAACCAATGGGAGTTACCCGATTTAAAGGTAACATCTTCCGTCAAGTTCTATTATTTTTATTTATCTCAAACCCCATAAAAACTCTTTATTAAATTATTTTGTTACACAATATTATCCTCAATATAATAGTATTTTGTTATGATAATTCGTAGAACATCACTTCCACAAACCACTATCTAATGGATATAAACATACTATTTCTGTGGATGGTGAACTACTGCCTCATGAGAAAGTGATTGTTCAACTATCTCTTACCACCACACGTGGTTTCTTTTATAATTGAAATTTATTTAAAAGTGAAATATATTGATTTTATATTTCCCATTTATTCTCTATTTTTTATTTATATCATGAATTTATGGTTTCCATATTGGTTATATACAATATTTTCATTTGAGGAAGTATGGAATACCTCCCCCTCAATGTGATACGACTCATTCATGAAATATGTGCAACATATAAAGGATGGAGTTAATGATATAATATATGAAATTATACCAGCATTACAATATACCTATTTTTCATTAAGTTATAATTTCAGAAATGTGAAATAGAAATTAATGTAGCGTTCATGCATACGTACGACTTACCGCCTCCATGAATGGTATATTTCAATTCCAATCTCCAAATGTTATATATTTATATATATATATCATATATATATATATATGATTTATATTCTATCTAAATCATTAATATCATTCTATAGATAATGTAATTTTGACGGCCAGGACAACGTATAAATATAAGATGTACATTTTCTACTCAAGTACCAAATATTGACAAAATAAAAATTATTAACTCAAATGAATATCTAATGTTTATAAAGTGGTAATAAGTTATATAAAATGAATAATATACATTAAAAACTTTCTTTAAAAAGTATTAATTAAATTTTTATTATTATTCTGGAGATTAAATAACAAACGACTCACGTTAGACATGAGGTAAGGGAACATCTTCACCAAATTTCCATTATTTTTTATAATGTTATACTTCTTGATTATGTCATGTTATGAATATGTGTAAATGGGATATTATTTTTTTACACATAATATCTACTTATATTGGGTGTATTTATATTTTTCACACATAATTATTTCACTGGTTCATCCTTAATGTAATGATACAATTGTTTTAAGAGATCCTTTCAGCCTCTTCTTTTTGTCAATGACTTCTTCTTATTTATGTCTTTTAAATTACATTTTCTTATATTGGGATATGTTATTATATATCATTATTTCTGTAAATTATATGTCCATGTAATTAAATACCCCTTTCTCTCTCATAAACTCATTTTCTGGATATTAATGTGACACCGTTTGGTTAACGAATTTTCATAAGTGAATACATCCCAATCTCATTTTATTGAGGAATATCTTGATATTATGCACCTTTATAATAATATATGGTGTATATAATTCCCCATTAAATATTATATAATTAATATTCTAATTCATGGTATATTTTAATCTTTATTTGATGTTATTCTGTAATTATTCTTATTCAAGGGTTTCTCAAGTGTTATGAGACTCTATCACGAGAAAATTATTTTAAATGTTTTAGAGATTTATTTTTATTAGTCATTATCATTAATTTCATTGGTTTTAGAATGGTTTTAAGGATGTATTATTATGGACATTTAAGTTTTAAAATGTTAGTTCCTTTAAAAGTTTCAAAGTGGTATGGGACACTTTGATTCAAAAATATTATTTTTCAGTTATTTAACTTCCTCTTTTAATTTGGAATGATTATGTTAATATATTGAATTGATATAATATTATTTTAATTGGTAAATGTTATATTTACTTTATGATTGTTTTATATTTTATTATTATGTTATGGTTATTGGGCATTATTTATATATATTTGTGGTTTCATGATAAAACTAGGGAGAGTGAGCCTGAGATAGCCCTCTAATGCATTAGGTAACATGACATAGGTAAATATTGATGTTTATCCTAATAGATTTATGGAATATACTATGACGATTATTCCAATCCTAACTCACTATGTATATATGGAATCTACAAAGTAAAAATGTTAGATATGCCTCAATTTACCTTTATGATTTATTATTTCCATGTGTTATTCATAAAACATATGAATTTGTGTGGTATGTTAAATATTGAAAAGTATGATTTCATTGATTTGTATATATAGATAGACTAACATTTTCTTTCCTTTTTTATAACCCTTATTGGGATTTTTTATGCTCATCGCATTTTTTGGTATTTTTTTCACAATGTATAAGGAAGGGGAAGATAAATAAACATTTATAGAATATTTACATCATGAAAGGAACTATTTTTTTATTTAAGAAGTTTTCTCATTCTGAGAAAAATTTGATAGAGTAGAAGTGTCTATATTGTAATATTTGAAATATAATGTAATATTTATAGCCTAATTCTATAAAAATATAAACCTGAAAATATACTCAATGTGAATTATTAACTTACTTAATTATTATGTAATGATTAAGTATGGGGCCTTTTATTGAATCTTATGAATGTGTTTCTATGATTTTGAAAATTCTGTTCTTTTTAAAAATCTCTTCCAACCAAAATATTCTCATGTTTAATTTTTATAATACATATAATCATAGATGAGCATGATTTTTATGTCTCAATAAAATTTTTATGTGTATCAATATGTTATATGGTTTCGTAATTATGTTAATATGTTATTGAGAGTCATATTTTTCATCATATTGAACAAAAAAAGTTTAGAAAAAATTATGTTCTTCATAGTGATATCACACAAAAAATATGGATAAGTATTCATTTTTTCTTATTATTATGAAAAAACTCAATTATTTAAAATTCAATGATATTGGTGCTTGTATTGTATGAATTTATTTCATTATAGAGTACATTCTATATGATGTGTTTAAATTATATACATTCTAAGCCCCAATACAGAGGTTTGTCTATCTGATTAAGAGAAACCATCGAAATTCTACATACATATATATATTCTAGAAATATTCAAAATAAACTAAATATGATCATATTTAAATCATTAAAAGATTAATATTTATATGTTGATGAATAGTTTCATTAAATGTCCTAGTGAATATGTCTTTTGATTGATAATGCATAAGAATAATTTCTCTTGAGATGTCTCTATTATGTATGAAATAATATGTCACCTTAATATGCTTTGACCATCATTGTAATGTTAGATCATATATATTAATGTATTTAATATATTTTCACATAAAATATGAATAAATTAATATAAATCTATAAATATTAAACTTTTTATCTTCTCCAGAGATTATGACCAAAACAGTGTGATTCTAAAATTTTTTTTGGACCTACGGTAGGGTGAACCAAAGAGTGTTGTTTGTTGAAATCAATGAAAAAATAATTTAAAAAAAATAACTGACATTATTCTCTTATATCTATTTTTCAACCAATAATAATTGTTATTAAATATCTCATTCATTGAAATGAACTACTTCCATGGTAAAATCAAATATGATTGAGGGTACCTTTTTCATATTTGAAAATCCTCATAATTATTATCAAAATAATTTCCCTGGGATTGTTTTAACGTCATAAAAACATGAAAAAAATATAATAGAAAAATGTAATTTTTGTATTTATATATTGTATTATTTTTAATAATACCTCTGAATTTATTCAAATAAATAATATTTCAATCACAATCATCCTGTTTTCCACAAATAGTTTTCATTGATATAATGAAGTTAGTACTCAAATTTTAACTTATGCTATCCACTGAATCATTAGAGTACATACTTTTATTTATAAATAATAAATGATAAATCTAGAAGATTAAATATATTAAAATACAATTATGTTCTCCCAAAATTTTCATTTCATATTTGGTTTTCATTATACATTAATACTCTTTACAAAGGTCTTACTAAATGATATAGAAATTATGCCAAATTCATAAATTTTCACATTTAGAATGTCAATTGATATACTCATTATAAACTAAGTAGGTTTTAACATTATTTTATTAAAATAATTATTAAAAAAAACTATAAAATCCCCTCATACTAGGTCCAAGGTTTTTAATTCAGTCCAAATAAGTACATAATACTCTTGAAAAAATTATATGAATTTTGTACAATTTAAATAATTAGGGGTTGTATTTCATATATATTACTTTAAATAAAACCATTCAGAAAATAACCCATTACATCCATTTGATATATATTTGCATCATTATCTTTATTATAGTCCAAAAATATTCATATAAATCAAAATATGGAAATGACATCAAATTTTTCTCTCAAGTCAATTATTTATTCTTAATATTAGATTTATATTAATAGTCTTTGATTATTCAACAACAATTATCACAACACATATTATTTATTTTTAATAATTAATTTTTTTAATAAAAATATTAATATTCTATTGGACATAGAAATTCTTATACATTATTAATTCTAAAATATTTCAACTCCTTTGAAAGTTCCAATAACTGACTAATGTCTGTTGAAGATTTTGACAAGTCAATTAGAATTATTTGTGAAATGGAGATAAAATATTCAAAGAGTTTATACACTATATTACTTATTTGAATCCAAAAATCAATATCTATAATTACATCACTTATATGATGATCTTTATATATCTAATACATTTTTGGTCGAAAAGACTCATGATCCCCAAAAACACAAGAAACTTATTTTTGAGTATGTTTTTACACTATTTGGGAACCTCATATATTTATATCTCTAAAATAATTGTCAAATATATTTATAAAAATATATTATTATAAAAGAATATTTTCCAAAAAATTGACATAAAATGACTTTTCCACCACTGCTGTTTTATTTTTATTTACACCATTTTCTTTATATGAGTTGAATACAAAATTTTGAAACCATAATTTAAAATGGGGTCGAATATATCAAAACATTAAAAGGTTTTATAGATAAATAACATTAATATAGATAATATAAAATATTCCAACATTTTATTCCTTCTATTTCAAATATCATATGATATATTCTTAAGGATTGGTCTATGAATAATTCTTTTTGGATGAAAAAAAAATTTATGGATACCTCCAAAAAAAAGATATTTTTCAAAAAAATATTTATTCAATGATATCCTTCCCACATTTTGATATTTTATATACCTATCTATATTAATCAATTCTATTGTGGAGCTCTATTGTTTTAGAAGTGATGAGAGTTGTAATTCTCTTAAAAAATCTACTCATAATCCCAGTTTTTGATATCCCATATATGATAAATTCTAATTAAAACTATTATAATTTTTTTTTCACACTATACTAAATTGTAGTAATAGTATAACTCTTGTAATATTGAAAATATAGAAAATAAAATATTATAAAATCACCCCTAAAATTAAGGGTTTACTTATTTTCTTGAAGGCTGATAATTTGGGTTGGTCATTACAAATAAATTTATAGAAATTGGTGTTTCCTATTCTTATTCACTTACTTGATCAAATTTAATTTCTACTTATGCAATTTTTTATTATTCCCTAAATATAGAGTCTCGTGATTTGGTTCTCAAAAACACCTTATTTATATACCAATATTTAAATGAATTGATGTGAACAGATTTTTTCTACCATTAACTATAATATCACCAAAACATATTCATTCTACTATATTTGAAGAAACATTTAGTTACAGAGATATATATAGTAAGAGAATACTTTTATATAAGAAATACAATGTCTTTATTATTAAATGGAATTTTTTCCTACTATATAAGTAACTAAAAATTTCATAATAATTATTCAACATCTCACAAAAATGTCTCCACAAATTATACTTTTCTAGACATATCATGTTTATTATTTTTATTTATAACCAATTGAAATAGAAAATAATAAAGTGTGAGCTAAAATAATCAGTAAGGGAAAATTTATATCGGAAGCTATTAAGGATTAAATAAGGAATGGATATTGTTGTATAAACCAAATGATAGTTGATTAATTATATAAAATTGATCAAAGGAGCTTCAAAATGATCCATGTTCAAGAATAAAAAAACACACAATTGAAACAATTACTGAATTCATAGTGACAGAATGAATAATTAAATAAATCATGATCATTACCATTATGGTCTCAAATAGGTCATTATTTTATCATTCAACAAAGTAACCAAAAAATTATTCTTTCCATAAATGATATAATCAATAAATTATTCCTAAATTGGCTAGGCTTACACCAAATAACTAGATCATCTATATCATAAAACCTACTAATGCATCATGAGAATATATTATAATCAGACCTTTATGCCAATTACATATGTCTAATGCATTCACTATGTGAATGATATGAATATAAATTCAATACAAATTCAACATCCTTTAGTAATGAATAAACATGATAATTGATATAAAAACATATGGAATGTTACTACTTACCCATTCAATAAATTAACATAATACATCAAGATAAATAAGGCTGATTGTCAAATAATACATGATCATATATCTTCGTTAAAGAATAAAAATTATTATTCGAATAAAATGTATTATAATTTTAAATATTACACCAGTAAATAAATGAAATAGAATTAAATGTAATAATACCTCAACATAAAACCATATAGAGACATTATTATATGGTTATATTAATAATTTAATCAGGAAAATATATATTGAAATCATTTGAGAAATCTTCAAAAAAATTAGAAAAAAAGAGTGTTAAAAATGGAAGGAATAGGAATTAAAATAATTCCTATAACATATGATGATTTATAAAGACAACGCCAGTGATGGATTTCTCTTAATTTAATCTTCCAAAAGTAAATTGTATGATATGATTTATAATATAATCCATGAGAAATATATAAACTGAAATATGTACAAAATAATGATTATTAATAATATCATAATGGAGAAATGATGATATTTACAAACCCTTATGTTAATGTTAACAAAACGAAAACATGATAGGTATAACATGTTAATTAATTATAATGAAGTGAAATATATTCAGTAAATTAATGTAAATATGGATGAGATGACACCATAAAAACGAAAATATTTTTCACATTATCAAAATTCTATCATCAAATTAAAAATGGGAGAAAATAAAATTTACGACATTAGAAACCATTGAAAAAAATCATTATAGGAATGAATTTCAAAAGTAATATTAGATTACATGAATAAGAAAAAATAATGATATAAAGCATTCAAGAGGTTGTAAATACATCACGCTAGAGAAAACAAGGTAATTAGAATTATCTTGTAATATGGAATTGAAATTTGAGACATAAATATCATTAAAACCATTGTATCCTTGGAATAGAAATCCATTTAATTAAATAAAATGATTTGGATATTAAAAACATATGAAAGTCATGAATATAGTAAAATTAAATTATTAGTTAATAATAACACAATGATAAAGTTATTATGGTCAATAAAATGAAATATTTCCCAAAAAATGATGTTTTAATCAAGAATACACTTTATCTATATTCATAGATATATGTCTATTTAAATATGTCATTTATAACTATTTATTACGATTTGATTAGTCATTTATAGATTATTTTCATTTCTAAGAGCTAGAAACATTGATTACTTATTTCATATTAGAATTAAATGGAATGATAGATTCTATATTATAAAATGTTTTATATTCTTGGTTTTTGAATGAATCATCATATCAAATTTTTAGTTAGTGAATGATAACTTAATTTATTGTAAAAATCCTAATTGTGAATAAAATGTTTTGGTGTGTTTAATGATCAAAAAATTTGTATTTATAAAAATATAAAATGTTTTTATCACCAATATATAAACAATAAAAAATTAAAATAATTTTTTTTCAGGATATCATCCTTATATAATATTCCATAATCATTCATAATGTAAATATTCTATCATCATTCACATACGTGGTAAAACTGACCTAAAAAAGTGTGTTATAAGGATTTTACAATTAATGGAATGTTTTTATATAATTTTAACATAACATTTTTTAAAACATAAACATGTCATATATATAATTTTACATCATTAAATTCATTCCGTCATCGATCCATGAAGGTAAGGGATGAAAAATTAAATTCATTTTTATAGAGGTTGTAGTTTACACGTCTTAATGATTAACGATTTCATATGTTAATAGAATTTATGTATATGATATGTTTTCATTTAATAAATATAATATTGATAAATTAAACATATTAATTCATTATGTCCATTTTTTACTATCCATGAGTGGCTGTGATGAGAAAAACACATCCATTATTGGAGGTATTAGTCCACATGTATGAAAAATAAACATTGTTTTGTTTTTATTAAAAGTTGAAATAGATTTGATAAATATTGATAAATTAATATAAAAACGTAATAATGATTCAATAATCAACATATTAGGGTAATTATGTTGTGTTTTGAGGGAAATATTAGGATGAAAAGGCAAATTATTAAGAAATACCAACATTGCGAAGATAATATTCCTCATGGAAATCCCTTTTGAAATAGAGGCCTTTGGAAACAGAATTTATACTAGACACATATAATCATGGTATAGGCTTATAAGAGGATAAAGAATTTAAAATTTTAATGATGAATATTGAATATATAGGTGTATTATGAAGTTTTTGAAGTAACCCCCTTTCATAACTCAAAATAGGGGAAATTTTAAATATACCCATACATTTCAATGATGTAAGGGCAGTATTCATGGATATATGGCCAAAAAAGGTGTAATTAATTCTGTTTTGGGTAAAATAATGTCTGTAAAACATCAACAATTTAGTTTAACTCAAGTTTTAATCATATATAAAGCCTTTTAATCTTAGTTAATTCACCGGTAACATTTTTTGGGTAATTAAATAATTTCTATGTTATTTTATTTAAATTACTAAAAATGGTAATTATTACATAATATGTACATATTTATTCTCAAATGTATATAATTTTTGGAAAATATGATTTCTATGTAAAAGAAAAGTTAATTGTTACATTAGTGTATTTTTGGTGGAAAACCCAATTTTCTAAAAAGGGTACTTTCAAAATTAAAATTTAATTAAATGAAAAAATTATAAATTTTTATATTTTAATAATATAAATTTTATATAAATAATAATTAATAACTTTTACAATGTTTTTCAAAAATTCCTAAAATTAATTTTACCAAAATAATATTTAGTTGAAAGAAAAGGACAAAACCAGTTTCTTTTATAAGGAAATATTAATTATCTTCAAAGAAGGTTAATAATAGGTATTTTAAGCAAATAAAATTATTTTAAAAAATATTTTTTTAATCCTTATATACTTCTACGATCATTGAAAATATTTTTTATGTATTTTGGTTATAATTTTAATTTCTTATCCATAAATTTCACAACCTAATAAAAATTTAATTTTTTAGTATTCACCTAACCAATAATTAATATATATATATATGGTAATATTTTTATTCTAAATCCCAAAATTATATATAATTTAAGGAAACAATTTATTAAATACCTGATTATTTTCTTTATTAAAAAAACATATATGTGTACTGAAACCGGTTTTCATTGCAAAGTTACTTTTTAGGATATTAGTTATTATTATTATTCTTATTTCTTTTTAATTTTTTAAAAAAGTATTTTAATATATAATTCATATGAATAATGTATTTTATCTATATCATATTTAATACCTAGAAATAATGTGTATAAAATAAACTTCTTAGAAAATGTCATATTTTAATAAATAAACCTTCCTTATTTATTTATTAATAATAATTTAATATTATCAATATAATTGTATTAGTAATGAAAGTTATTTTTATATATATAAAAACTTCATAATTTTGTTACATATATTTTACACTAAAATTAAATGGCCATGTTTTGATGGTAATATAACATTTCACAATTAAATATGCATTGTTGTTGAGTATAATGAAAATATCACAAAAATTATGTTTTAATGAAAATTTTAATTTTTTACATTGTTTTGTTAGATACACCCATTATACTAGATCATATAACTAATTTTTTTCAAACAATAATTATATAAAAAAAACATATCATTTTTTTGTTATTTATCATTGAAAGTAGTCTAAAAGTAATCTTCCCATGCCTCTTATTTTATAAATTTTTTATTCTATATTATTATCTAACACATTTCATGTTCTATTGTTACAACATCACGATTTATAGTATATATATAATTCATTTAGTTATCATATTAAAAATTAGAATCATTTATGACAATAATGAACTTATATTTTAAAATTTTATATGAATTCCATTAATACATTGTTATGATATAAAAATTAAATTTTCCTAAAAACCATTAAAAATTATTATGTCAAAAATATTGTAAAAAAATAAAAAACCTGCCTAAATAAAACCTTTTATCATTCCATTAAAATTTTATCCATAATAAAAATTTCTTCCTTCTACTATATTAAATGATTTTAAATTTGACGGATCATGATTGATAGACATAGAACACCTTCTATATATATAAAAATTCCCCTTCAAAATATATCTAAGGATATTTTAATAAAATGCTAATTAAAAACATTGTATTTCTACCCATTCTACACTGGATCCAACCTGATTAGAGATACTACCTTTAAAAATAAAAATAGATTTCAAGGTTTAATTGACACAGGTACTACCATAAAGAAATTTAAAAATAAAATATTTCGTATGACATAAAGACTACTAATTCATTATAGGAAATTCATTATCCCAATGATATTTTATTACACATACAAAATAATTAATAATATAAAAATTAAATAAAGAAATTTTTACAAATTACATCCTATGAATTTTATGGATATTCCAATTTAACCCAACACCATTTATTATTATACCGAATTTGTTTTTTGAAAAATTTTCTTAATTTTTACTTCTATCATTGATGAATTTTTAAAATGCCTTATTTAACCTGAATTTTTTTAATTTATTAATTATAAATATTTGAAATCATTATTATTTTTAGTGTTTGGTAAATTAATTATATTTTATGCTATATGGGAAATATTATTATTCTCTTCATATAATTTATTATGATTCATCTTTTGATTCTTAAACAAATCAAACATATTAATAATTTCAACTTATAAATTTTCACACATTTCATTTAATTTATATAAACTAGGATTATCATATTAAATATCATAATCCAAATCATATTCAGATTGATTATCTTAGTTAATATTTTCCATAGGACAAAAATTTAAAGACTCTTTATGTTATTTGGATGCATTAATTTTATTAAAACTCCATGATTTCATCACATCCATTTCTTATATTTTTTTAATATTATTTTATTTTCCCTAATTTTTCATCTTTTTAAAATTTATCTTGTTTTAGAATATTTTACCAAAATCAATACATTTGAAATATATAATTTTATAATTGAAATCTTGGTATCCTTTCCTATTTCACATCATTTTAAAATTTTACCCATTATAGGATGATATTTTTATCAATTTTTTTATCCTCACCATTCAATTGAAAATTTTTACTATTGTGACAACACATCATTTTCAATATTTTATATTCAAGATCATAACAAAAAATTCCATAAATTTTGAAATCATTAGTTCAAATTTTTTTTACCCCATTATGTTATTTAACTCATGTTCATATTACAAAATGGATCCAATTATTTGATTCCATGTATACGCCATAAATTTATTTTTCTATTTAAGGATACCTTAAAAGAATTGAACTTTTTAAAAAATCTCTATTAAACTGTTATATCATGATATAATTTTAATTGTAATCTTTTATTGTACTCACCTATTTCATGAGTTTTTCAAATCTATGGAACATTAGATCAAATATTTCATCTCAATTATTTCTTGATGTCTTGATATTAATCCTAGAGAATCCTATGTTTATCAATTTGCATCTTTTTATTCTTATAGTTTGATAATTTTACAATGTTTTAAAGGCATTATGTTATCTTGTAAATTTATACATAACTAAATAGCTTGAGATTAGAAGAACAATAAATTAAATTCATTTTTTTTAATTCTAAAATATACCCAACTAAATTATTTTTACTTTAATGTATATAAATATAAATCACATGATGTTTTTATGGTTCTTATATTTTGTTCTAGTGCTCCATATCTAAATTAATGGGTTATTATTACATTATTTGATGACACAATTCATTGTCACTACGATTAATGTATAGTGGATTCTATTAAACAAATCAATCATTATTCCTTGAACAACCAAAAAATAAATACTTTTCCATTCATATTTTTAGAGTTATGTATATTTATATTAATGAAAATAATTATTCCAAAATATCTTAATACTTTGACACTAATTTTAAACATTATAATTTCATTTACATAGGCCAATATGAGGTAAATTTATAGAATAATAAAACTTTTAAGAATCCTAAGTAATAAAAGGTATGAATACAAGGAATTATATAGTGCTATATAAATAAACACATAATATAATATTATCAACCATTCAACTCCTCAAGATGGGTGGAGTACAATATGTCATCAATTTTCTATGAGAATTACAACACAATTATAACATACTCTTCAAATGAAGAATAAACAAGCGCACACTTCCACGTTTTTCATTATATGGAAGAACTAAATTGTGTAACATACCTTTTATTGATGTATAAGCTATACAAGACTTTATTTTTGTGTGAACAAAATAAGTAATTGAAAAATTAAATGATGTAGAAAACTATAATAAAAATAACTTGACAATGATAAGAAAAATAACAAAATTAATAAACGTTAATTTTTATGTCAAATCAATAACAACAAAAAGTCACTGCAATAGCATATAGATTCACTTGAAAATTTTGGTAACATATTTTTTTTTAGAAATTAGTATCAAATAATAATCAAGATCATTTTATTTTATTTTTATCAGCATATGAATATAAAATCTTCCCCCTAAACTAACATGGCTTCCATGTTAGAGAACATTGATCCAATTATTATTGTGATCCAAAGAGATATACTATTAGTTTTTATGTTAGATAAATTCTTTCTACAAGCTCCTTCTTTAACATTGGGACATTAATATTATCCTAAAAAAATTAAAATATTTGATAATGTGTTTTCATTATGTATTATTACATGTGAATGTATTCTATTGATAAATTTTTCTACGTCGATTTACTAGTAATATGTTTTCTGGTGGATTTTACCATATGGTAGCTCATGATATTTAAATATAATTAAAATTCCATATATATTGAAGGAATTGAAATTTTTTTGACACTAAAACATCATCCTTTATGTGTGATTTATTATAAATTAAGGAGGTGGAATTATATTGTATACAACCTTAATATAACATTGAAAACCAATGTGTCATACATAATCTTATTATAAAAACATTCAATCATTAAAGTTTTTATGGATCATAAGGATCTGTTGTTATATTAATTTTTTCTAAGATAAAGATAAAAAAATCAATCATAGTTGTGTTGATTTGATGTTGTGCTAGGATAATGTTTTGTATAACATTGACATCAATCATCGTACCTTCAAATAGATCTTCAATTTAATTGAAAACATTAATATTCTAAACAACTATGATGTATTTAGAAATGTTTATTAGCATTAAATAAATCACTAAATTCTAATTTTCATGGTTATGATTAATTAATTTTTGTTAGACTAATAAAATATTCAAAATGTGATAATAAAAATAATTTAAAAATAGAATATAATCTTTTAAACATTTTCCATATTTGATGATGGTGTGTACTGAAGAAACACAAATTAATTATAACATTTCACAACATTTTGTAAAATGCATGGAGTGGTATTTTTATTTCACTATACACATATATAACATTTAAACAAAATAAAATAACTAACATATCATAAAAATTTACTAAATTTGCTTTATATAAAAAAATTAAAACATTGAATTATTGATCAAACAATTAAAACTGAAAAAAATTAGAGAAAACAATAATATTTATAAATAATATATTTATCCCAAAAATCATGGATTAATTCATAATATCACATTGAAATGGTGTTTGATGATAAAAAACTCTGAAAAACATACAAAAACATCTCCTAAAATTCTATTTATATCATAATTAAAAAATTAATTTTTATGAGACTAAATAATATAATTGAATATTAATATATGTTATATAATAACTATCCAGTCTCTAAATTTCATGTTTCACGACTCACAAGAAATGAAATATCACAATTATATTATCCTCTAAATGTGAAATGAACTATGAAAACGTCATTGAAAAATGATAATTAACATTTTCAAAATATAAAATGAATAATTTTATATCCTAAAACAATTGAATAGTTTTATTCATATAATTAAAAACTATGACACCCAATCATTAAACAAAGTGGAATATTAGGGTAATTCAATAAACTATAATAATATTTTTCAATTTATGATGCAAGTAATAAATAGCCCAAATTGACACTTCTATATAAATTCCACAATAAAATCATTGTGGAATAATATATTGTTAAATCCGGATTTGTTTACCAGCTAAAAATATATCATAAAACTTTATTTTATCCCACCATTTGAACACTAAACTCACTTAAAACACACCAAAAAAAGATAAACAAATGGAAAATATAATATGAGCATCCAAACATTTTTTGAGAAGAATTCAAAACTAACATCTATTTCATAGTTTAGGCTACCACACCAAAAACATGAATCATTTTTAAAGAATCTATATCTCTCAATGAGTAATCATTTTTATTTCTAAATTAATCCTTCCATGTTCTCATTGATTCATTACATATAGATTTATATTTATAACCTATATTAAATATCAAAAACTCAAATAAAATGATTATTATTTTTATTATCCTATTAAATATATCATATCCATTAATTTATTGACGACCTATTTTATTAAATATTTTAAAGTTATATCATGTATGATGTTATAATATTATTGATGTGTATATTTAAAACTCAACTTATAAATAATTATTTGTATTCAGTTCATCAACATTAACTCATGAGTATCAACATGATCACCTTATTAATCTTCCATCATTTCCTAGGATATCATTTTTAAATTGATTATAAATTTTATATAAAATTTATTGGATTATCAGTATCATATATTTTAATAAAAATATGATAACTATAAATCCATTTATACTTTGTGATAAAACATTAAGACACTTGATACAGAATTAGTAACACAATCCACTAAACTAAAAATTATTTCAAGGTGTCTTAATAATCTACTTTTGAGTTCACTAGGTTTACTATAGATTTATGTTCATTTTCCCAATTGATAAAACAAACCAATGGTAATTATAAAGATTAAGGGAATTAGTTTTCAATATATTACATCCCCATTAATAGTTATGATACAATTTTAAACCATGAATGAGAATTAATTTTTTGAGGATTCATATTTCTCAACAAATAATTTTCCATTTTAAGAATAATTTATTACCATTTGTACAATAAATATATCGGAATATATGATGAATGAAACTGAATTTAATCTTGTATTAATGAATTATAATTTTATCCGACACAGGACCATTATTTTTTATATCTTTCTAAATTATAGTCTTTGAAACATCTCATAGAATATTATTACTGCATAACAGTTAATGAAATCATTATATAATCACTCTAATTCTACATGGAAATTTGTTATAGGAAATTGACGTTATTAAAAACCATTAATAAGAAATTTAAAAGTTATTATAATTATGAATATCTTACGGATGATAAATTATTAGTGTTGGGAAAGACATTTATTTTTTAAAAAATTGAAATATATATTCATTTACAAAATCCTCATTTTAATATTCAATCAAATCCAATTTAAATTAAAAAAAACCAAATTTTAAATCCCATTTTTCATGAAATTAATTTACATATTAATTTAAACATTCACATGAATAATGTATTAAGAACTAAATGTTTCCATTTTTAATTTTTGTTAAATTTTTATTAAATATTTTTAATTCTATTGGGTTGAAGTTTTATTAAATTATTTTATGTGTTTTATTAAATTTTTTATGATATACATTCAATGTACAGGAGATCATTTTTTGTTTAAATGTTTTTTCTTGTTATTATTTTATTTTATCACAATTTTTTTAAATTACCTTTATCAAATTATGTTTTTAATATTTTAATTATTAATACTATATTTCATAATTTATATGTTGATTTATTTAATCCATAAATTAATTTACTATATAATTATATATATGTGTACAAATTATTATTTATAATATATAATATATTCATATTTATATTATTTGTCATCATATTTTCATGGCACAACTCCAAAGAATTCGTGGTTCTATGTTTCTCTTACCATGGTAGCAAGTGATCACCTCTATACCATAGCACAAGAAGAACTTCAAGATTGAACATACCTTCTATGGGGTTCTAATAGCACATAACCACTAAATTAGTTTTGCATCATCATTATCTATAGAGTGAATTAATAACAGCAACAAGCTTCACTTTGACCAAGTATAAAGAATGACATGGTAGATAATTTTCCATTAATCCAATTCATGAATTCTTCCTCTATCTATCATGAATATGGAATTATATTCCATGAATGTGTTTTTTCTAGAACGAGTATGATTAAATTCCCATTTTTTACATAATAATAAATATTTATAAATTTTTGAATAATTATTTAGTATCTCATATTTTATATTATGTTTACGTGATATTTCTCTTTGTTATATTCTAACCACGTGTATTGTAAAATAATGATCACTTGGTTCATAGAATGATCACATGACCATTTTGATCACATGGTCAATATATTTATCGTGCATGTATGGTAATAATATAGATTATGAGGATTGTTGATCACAGGATTTGTATATAACTTCTTTATATTTTTTTAAATAAATTGTATTGTTATATGACCCACTATTTTTGTGAATTTGTTTTGTAAAAATACTTATTGAAACATTGATTATAATGTTTTTATTGATTAATTGATCTATAAAATGAAATAAATTTTATATCAAGTGAGTATAATGTTTTCAAATTAATCATTTTATCAAAATGATTATGAAATCAATAATTATTATAATTTTTAATTAATGCTACATTTTTATTATATTTGAATTTTTTATTTTTCTACAAGTTTGTGAGAGGAATATTATTTATTTTATTTAATTGAAATAATATATTTTATATTAATCATATTTTTGAAATTGATTTAATCAGTTTAATGTATAAATGAAAGAGAGTGTTTATTATTATAGAACACATTGAAGAAATTTAAAGGTAATGATGTGTTTTGTTAGTTTATGTAGTTAAAACCATTGTAAAGAAGTGTTATATTTAAGAAACTCATATTATAAGAGATCAAAGATGATGTATTGTTATTCATTGATAATGTGTGATCCAATAATACAATGAAAAAACTTCTTCTTCAAGCCTTGATGAAATTTTTAATTCCTATAATAAGAACGACCATCAAAATATGAGACATATTTATTCTAATATCTATTTTTCATTACTGTTATCATGAATAAAAATATAATATACCATCCTCTATTTTTGAAGTGGTAAATATCATAAAATTTCAATGTTTTAATCATCATATATTTATTTATTTAACATTGTATTTTTATTTCATAATATTATCTTTTATTAATCTCTCTTTACTTTTTCATGTATGGATAATGTATTTTTAAATAGGTTGAAGGTCTATTTTTTAAAATTATCCCACCAGACAAAAGTATTTTTAGTAGTTGTAACAAATAAATATAGTTAATATATATAACAAGATAAAAAACATGAAAAATTTCAGTTTTTTCCTCCACGTTTCTTCAAGATGATGATTGTCTAATAGATTCGTACACCTCTAAAAAAATTTATATAGTGGGTACTAATCTTCACATAGAGTAGATAAGGATGATGAGTTTACTGGGATATTATATATTTAAAACAATATAAAACAACAATAATATTTTAATTACTTACTACTACATCACACATGTTGAAAAAACAACTTAATGATATTTCATTAATTAAAAAAACATTATTTTTTATTGTATTTATATTTTTTTTAATTACTACTAATCCCACCCTTAGTGGTATTTATTTTTATGACTTTTGATGGAAAATTAGTATCATGGGCTTTCATTTTATTAGTTAGTTATTATGATGTTTATTTTTATCTATATGCTAAGCTTGTCATCCTAGAAAATACAATATAGTGATTAAAATTTTATTTCTATAAGACAGTTGGTGTTATTTCTGAGGATGGATGGATTCGAAAAACTGCAACCATTCTTAGATGGAAGGGTCAATATCCATGTATTAACATATATGATACCCATGAAATACCTATAATACTTCATGTCACAAACTATTGGAATAGAAATATAAATATAACCCAGCATGGAATGGTTTGACAGGAATATCAGGAAATTATGTTTGGATATGATGAGTCAGTAGACAAGATCTTATATTAGTTTATAGGTAATAAAAATATTTTGAGTTCTCATGGATATATAATGGAAAACTCAACTAAAGTTGAAATTTTTATGATATCTCTACCAAAAATATGGAATGAAAATGAGGTGGTTATCAATTATCATAACAATCTTAATGAATATAACTTATATAAAATAATAGGCTATCTATGTATGTCTATATTAGATTTGAATAAAAATTTTGATGAATAGTTTATAATGGAAAAATTTAGATCATTTAAGTACAATACTAATGAAATATTTCATATTTTGGAGTTGACTTCTAGAAAATTGACAAAGAGATAGAAAAATATAGAGACAATATTTTCAAATTTACAAAGAACGATGGTGGCAGGAGACAGTTCAAAATGGATACAAAAATAGTTTATTAGAAATGAAATCCTACTAAGAATAATGGTTTTTCAAAACAAACTTGTTACGAGGGAAGGAAAAAGGTGACATCTGCACTAATTTCCCCAATCTCAGGAAACCAATTAAATAAAAAGATAATATAAGAAATCATCTTGTGACCCCGACCCTAGCAACCCAAATCTAGTGTCAGGAAGGATATATTGGCATAAGCTACATTTAAACACATCCCAGATGATTAAATAGTATAATATTCTTACTAAACATTGTATATACATGATACATAAAGTATATTGGAACCAAAATTAATCATAATTTCTTTAGATGAGAATTATTCTCACAATAATAATTTTATATATAAAGCATGGTACAGTTCATGGATTTATGAGAAATTAAAAAAGTAAGAGTTATCTCAAATACTTCGTAAGAGATTAGTAGAATGAATGATACCAATCAATAAGGATAAAAAGCATACAAAGGTAAATAAATAAAAACCCATTTTATTTAAATAACACAGATATCATGAATAGATAAGGAATAATCAATATGGAAAGGTAAATAAATTAAAAAAACAAGCAGGTTAATCAATAAATTGGGAATAAAATGCATCCATAGATTATATCATTATTGAAATCTCACAGATAATGGTAATTTAATTCTTAATTAATTAAATGATAAATTAATATATATCATGTCTGAGAAACATGATATAAATATTGTCGAGAAAATTCAGGAGATGGTTTAAAACTATAGGTAGAAAACAACTTAATGATAGCATAATAATTTGTATCATGAGACATATAGATACATCAAGTAAATATTTATAACTAGGCCCACATATCTCTTATTGTACAAAGATTTCATCAAATATAAAATGACTTATTTAATTCATGAATCAATAATCCATACCATTAAGTATATGTATTGATGAAAGAATAAAGATTATCAATATTTTACCACTAAATATAATTACTTTCAATAAAATACGACATTTGTAGATATGATAAATAATTAATGAAATGAGAATATCCATGACAAGTAATATATATATTTAAGGGAAATTTTAAAATATATTGATCATAGAAAAATGAACATTTACAGGGAATGCAATTTACTATAATATGTATTAATGAAATGAATGCCAATACTATCATTCATCAAAATAAACATAGGCCATAAAATATAATAATAATGATGATATAAATATAACATATACCAATAGTATTACATGAAATATAAAGGGTCATTGTTTTTTATTAATAGAAATACTATAAAAATATCTTCAATAAAATTCATGTGGAAATATCCTTTTTTATTTTGAAAATAACTATTTAAGAAAAAAACCATCACAAAAAAAATTTTAAAATAAATTTAATTGAAAATAAATATGTAATATTATAAAATAATCATTAAAAATTAATTGTTTTCTAAATGGTTAGAAATTCCCTTAAATTCTTATATGTTATAACAATGATTCATTAATCTTTTTCGATAAATCTAAAATAAGAACAGTTTTAAAAAAAGGCAGGAAGATTCATTTTAATTTTTTACTTAAAAAATAAAATTGATAACAAATTATTTAGTAATTCATTTTTAAAATGTTAAAAAAATCTTGAAAACATTTATATAAAACATGTATTTAAATGAAATTATATTTTCAACTAAAGAGTGAAAATAAGTAATATTTTCAGAAAAAACAATCACTTTTATTAAAAAAGAGTTGAAAATTTTTACTATTACTTGAAAATATATTAATTACCTTATGAGAAGAAAATTAAATAGTTTTATTACAAAATGATAAAATAATTTCCTTAAAAGGGAACTCAAGTATAAATAATAATGATTAAATGATGTCTTGATATAAAATTGTAGAATCATCATAACATTAAAGAGTGGATTAATCAGTGAATCAATTATCTGATCAAAATGTAAATATATATATAAAATTTCAATTCAAAAAAATTATGTAAAAAGTATTTACAAACATAATATTTTATTTTCAAAGACAGCAATGAAGTGATTTGACTCGATGGAATGAAATTGAGTTATGTAGTTCTTTTCCACTTGGTAAATTTGATGTAAAAAATCATTTTGATGAAATAATTCAAATTTAAAGATAAAAAATTATTAGTTTTTAACCATGATATTAAATGTCAAAGTAAAATTATTTAAAACAAATATAATTAATTTGGTGCATAAAATTACAATTTTCCTCAATGAAGGGAAATTTAGATGAAGTCCCTTGCCGTAGGATTCATTTTGGCTGAACATGCATTAACCTTATACATATTGGTTTTAAAACTGTTATTAACTTTTTATATTTAAATATTAATATTTATAATATCATATATTATCCTTTCATATCATCTTATCACCCATTACATAATAATATTTCATTATTTTTATTATTTCTAGTACTAATTACTTTGTTTTATCATCCATGTTTTGTCATGAATTTTGCGATTATTGTAAATATTATATAGTTCCATAATATACATAATAATAATTATGAAATAATAATAATATTTTTACATCATTTGTACTTTTAAAATCAAATTAGAAATATTTTTATGAATAATAATATAAATTATGTTCATGAATATGGTAGCCCAAACGTAAGCATGAGTAATTTATCTATTTTAAAATGATCAACATGGAATAAAGGTAAGTAATATTTTCCATATATTTAATTATAATAATATAATATATTTCATATTAAAAAGTTATATATAATTTTATATATCATCCATGTTGTGTGGTGATGAAAATATAATCACATACCTTCATGAAGGAGGTATTCAACACAAACATGAACAATGTTATAATCAATAAGTATAAGGGAAAAAATATATATTTTCTGTTTATAATGATACATTGTCATGAATATCATAATTATTTTTTTATATCACCAATATTAAAAATATATTTATAAATATTTCATTCTATGTGAAGTGTTAGTGAAAAATGGATCACATTGCTTCGTGAGGTTATAGTCCACCGTACACACAAGCAACGTTATAAAATCCCATACAGAAAAGAATTTAAAGAATTTATATATTATTTAATGACTCTATAGGTATATTTCTGTTATATATATATCATATATTTATATATATTATCAATCCTGATACCCTAACACGATAGGTGGTAATTAAAAAGTGAAGGACATTGGTTCTTGAGGTAGTGGTCCTCTGTATACAAAAATAATAATATCATAACCTATTTGATTGAAAAGGTGACTTTTTTTTAAAAAATTAAATTAACATAGAAAAAATATATAATATCATATATAATGACGATATTATATAATAATGATTTAATAGTAATCTAATGAGTTAAATGGAGAAATAAAATAAAAACAGTTGTTCAAGAACATTACCTATTCTTGGGTAACCTCCTTTGGTTTTAACCAAGGCCATCCAAGGATTGATGATTTCATAAATTAAGGCTTCAATTCTGATTTTATAGATTCAATAAAATGGTTTTTAGAGGTTCCCTAATTCAAAATGATTTGATTAAGTGAAAATTAGAGGAGAATGGGTGTCCCTTTTTATGTGAGGTGGGTGGCTCAAATGTATTTTTATAGAAGAAAAATGAGTACCAATGTTTTCCACATTAAAAAAGACTTAAAATAGATTATTATAGATACTTATACATGAAATGGAATAAAATATTCAATAAAATTGATTTTATACTAGAATTTCAGAATTTTAACCCTTATCTTTTTACAAACCCCTAGTAAATCATTTTTCACCTCATTTGTGGTAAATGATTTTTAAGGTTTTACTATTCATTATTATAAAAAATTTAATTTTACTTTATTATAAAAAATAAATTTTTATAATTCAAAATATGGAATCTATTTTCAAAAATTCCATTTACAGATGTCTATGAATTTAATTTATAATTAATAATATTTATGTGATGTGAAATTATGTTTTCAACGAAACAATGTTAAAAAGCTTATAAACATTTTATATAAAAATTAAATATAAATATTATTAAGATTAATGAAATTGGATAAAATGAATTAAAATTAAACTAATTTTACTTTAAAACTAATAAAAAATATAACTTATAATGTTAAATAATTTAAAATAATATTTAGTTTTCATTTAAAATTCAGTATTTTTCACTATTAATCAATAAAATTAAACATATTAGAAATTTAAATATAATAACTCTAACATATCATTGATATTTTGATTTAGAAAATAATGTTAAAAATATAAAATAAATTGTCAACAAAATCAAAAAAAATTTATAAATAATGTATGAAAAGTGTGAAAAAAATTTATTTGAGAAAAAATACATTTTTTTCAAAAAAACATACATTTTTATATTAAATGTTTTTTATTTTATTCCATATTTTTATATTACCAATTAATTTATTTTTAAATTTATAATATATATTGATTTTTATAATTTATTTAGTATTATTTATACCCTTAAATTTAACAGTTAGGATATGATGGTATACTATAGTATAATTCATTTAGACTCGACATTTTCTATTCTATAGTTTATCAAAGATATTAAATAAAAAGAAAAATATTTCTAGAGAATATTTAAGATTAGTGTTTCATCTCACACGTGATATTAACTATAATAATTTTTATTTTATAATTTCATTGAGTTAAACTCTAACAAAATTATGTAAATTTTTTTCTCACAATTTTATTTTATGCTTAGAAATTAATGGTTTGATATTAGAAAATTCCATTGTTGAAAACCTACATCTTACAATTATTTGAAAAAAAATTATACATAATAAAAGATAAATTTTTTGTAAATAGGTTATAAATATTAACATGAAACTAGTTTTTTATATCAGATAGAATATACGGGTGGTGAGGACATGAATATGGAGGAAAAACAAAATGAATTTTAGTGAATGGTAGTGGTCATTGGCCACAAGAATGTGAGTGATTAATAGAAAGATTAGGACCAGAAAAACATAAAGAATTGATGATTTAAAATACAATGTGATCCATAATAAGTGAAGCAAATAGGATAAATATAATATTCAAGATCCATTACTAAATTTTGATAAATTTTGTTACTATCTTTGTGTATAATGAAATATCCATATATTATATATTTATACTTTATTAGAACAATTTCATCCATTTGTTGTGTTAGGTCAACATCCAAATAAATCAATACACCATGAAATGAATATCCAAAAATTATGTTTTTATTCCTAAATCAATAAAATTATCTTTTCATAGATAATAATATCAATAATAGAATGATATATACTTCATTTGATGTATAGTAATTATTATAAAAGAATGGCTAACATAGGTTATTCAATTAGCATAAATAATAATATTGTGATGTGATATATTAATTTTTAAAGGATAATCCAAGGATCGATATAAATCATTTCTTTAATGATTGGCCTTATGATCCTTCGAAAAGATCAAGATCTAAATAATTATAAAAAAGGAATTGAATTTCCAAAATGAACAGATCATTAATCCACAAAAAACATGAAGTAGATTTTAATCATCACATACCAAACATGTGAATACCTTAATCATTTATTATCATTACGTATTCTAATAACCTAAATTAACATAAAAACTTATTTAAAATATCGATGGTTTATTTTTCTTTATGTAATACACAAACTATTAATTAGATTACATAATTACAAATATAATGTAAACATTATCAATGTTATTATAAACAGATTTTTCAAATTATCCTTTATTAATCCCAAGTTTTTAGTACTATTTGATTTACTGTATCCATTTCCATCATATATTTATCAAAACCATAGTAACATATTAAGAATTATATTTCCCTCAAATATGTGTGTCACCTGAATATCAACGTGCCATTGAATACCTTTTTTGGTTCATCAGTATCATTCAACATATGATTTCATAACCTTAATGAAAATATTATGAAGTACAATCCTTATACAATTATTCATAGTTATTATTAGGATATCATTGATAAAATAGTCAAATGACATGATTATTTAATTTGAACACAATCACAATAATTATTCAATTTTAACTATTAGAATTGAAAAATTCTTTGTCACCTATTATGTTTTTTTGAGGATTATTTCTTACATGTTTTACGCATTGGTTTTTTTAGAATCCCATAACCTTACAGTTGAATCATTATACATTTGAAACTATTTATTTTCCCAAAAAAAATGCATAATGGCCTCTACCTACGCACTTCAAATATGATATAATTCTTTTTAAGAAAGAACCAGGTTGTTTCATTCCACAATTATAACGTGTGTGAAAATATTACTTTCCCCTCTTCCCATTATCCATATTTATTCCCACCATCCCATTATTCTATTCAATCCATTCAAAATAATAATACATATAGAATTATTTCTCTTCATTTTTAAAACATTATATTATTCCCACATATGTTGAGAATATTTTAGAAACTAGTTCCCTTTGAATGATTAGCTGAAGCATATAAATGAAATTTTAATTATTACTCATTTGGTTACTTTTTGTGGTTTTATACCATTTCCATCAACTAAGAACAATTTCTAAATGATGGTCTACACAATATTAGATCATATAAATATGATACATATTACATAATCCCAAAAATATGGAAATAAATATCATTAATTGAAACATTAATCCATAGACAACCACATAATTTAAAAAAATATTTTAGGATATCCCATTTTTCAAATCCATTATTACGGTTTTTAAGGAAAATGTAAATTATCCTAAGCATGTCCCCCTATAGTGTCAAACTAGGTGCACAGTAAGGCCCATTGTCATGTACCAGCTGATGATCAGATGATTTCCAATAAACCCTTTTCATAGTTATTACCCAAAGGTACATATATTACCAAAGAAAATAAATTTTTAGTATCCATATATTTATTTTATTCCCTAAAAACCCACATAATCTCAACCATAACAAAACATTAGGTTTTTCATCTATACTTATCCTCATTAAATATCATAAAGTTTTGATCCCTTATATATGGTTTCCATAATGTAGTTCCCTGGGTTTCTACTAAATTTCCTCGCATACCATCTACAGAAACCCTAGCCCCAACAACCTGTATCTAATTCCTACTTTACCAAATTAGCATTGTATATTTGGTTTCACATCTTGAAGGATCATATATTATATTTGGTTTGGAAAATTGGGTAACTACAAGATTCCAACTTACATTTGAAAACAAAAATTAATAAATATATTTTTTATAATAACATTATTCTATCAAGTGTATTATTTCACATCAATCAAAGTACACTTCATGAATTCATAAGATAGAAATAAAAAGGCTGAACTAAAATGATTAGTAAGGTTTAACTACATCAAATTTGATAATTAATCAATATGAATAATCAACATGTAATTATAAATAACTAAATAGACATACTATTTATATAACTTGGATATCAAGAAAAGACATAGAATAATCAATATGTTATGTAAATAATTGAAAAAATGTTCATATTGATCAATTAATGTTTAATTAAATTCACCTAGAGATGGTACGATTGAGAAACATTCATGTATAATAATAACTAAATTATCAATAAAAATTTATTAATTATTATTTTTCATGTCTTAAAAGACAATACATTTACCGCATGGTCTTTCAGAAGACAATTTATAACTACAGTTACAAGCCATTTAATGCTAGTTTTCTGATTCATCTTGTGTGACCCAATAATATTTCAAGGTGTTATCTATAACTAAGAATGACTTGTATCTTCATGTCCAAATAATTCCTTATATATTGAATTATAGATTTATGAATCAATTTACCATAACATTAGATTTCTGAATTGAAGAAAGAATACATATTGACAATATTTCCCAAGTCAATAATATTACATTAAATGTAAAACAACAAATATGGATTTGATATATATTTTATGAAATAACAATATTAATTATAAATAAAATACATATATAGTATAATTTTAATTCTTATGATCATATGAAAGTTAATATTTCAATGGAGTCTTATTGACTATAAAAAATGAATCATATAAGTGAATTTCCGTAAAATCTATGATCAACTAATAATTTACCATCTATAGGATGAATAAGGATTATATCAATTAAATATGTCACTAGAATATTATTTTTTAAAATAAATGGTTTTGTTTCTTATATATATAAACACCACAAATGATAATTAAAATCATGCATTGGGAAAATGTTCATTTCATTTTAAAACCCACTTTTTAAAAAATAATTATAAATAAATTATAAAATAGTTTTCTAAAATTATAAAATAATTTAGTATTCATGATGGTTCTAAATTTTATTAATTCAATACACATTGAAAAATATTTCATTCAAATTTTAGGTAAAATCAAATAGGGAATTGTTCAGAAATCAGTATTAGGATTCCTGTAATTTTATTAAAATAACAATAATAGGTTTTAATGACTTTAATTAATCTTCTTGAAATGGTTAAAAAAAATTCAATTTTTTTTATATATAACTAGGTTTTTAAAGAAAATAGATTTCGAGTCGATGAAATAAATGATGATGAATTTTATTAAAATAAATTTATAAATTATTTTTTTAGCCAATACTGTGAAAATGTTACAATTAATGGAAAATATCATGAATAGACATAGGATAATAAAATTAAAGGTTTTTTATACAATTATAAACAAAATTCCATTCAATGAAATCTCATGTATAAAAAATATTGATTATATGAGGTTATGCAAAGAACCATTATGATAATTATAACATTAAAGTGATGATTAATAAATGAATATATTATGTGTGTCAAATGTAAAGAATCCTAAAATAAATTATAATATAATATAATATAATATAAATTATTTAAAAACATAATCATATAATTTCAATGACAATGAGGATGTAATATAACATAATGATAATAACTTGAGTTATAAAATTATTTACCACATGGTATCTTTTATATGAAAATCCATTTGGATGAAATAATTTATTTTAAAACATAAAATATGAATAATTAACAAGTAAATATTACATTAAAATCAATATTTTAATATATACACCATATAAAATAATTTATGTTCATAACATTACAATATGTGTCCATAAAGGGAAATTGGGATGAAGTCCCTAACCACACACATCCCTTTAGATAATCATTATTTAAATTCACATATAGTGTTATTATACATGTAATTTAATTATTAATTAACCCAATTAATATTTATAATATCATTTATTATCCTTTAATAAGATCATATCACCTTTTTGTTAGTAATCATTCATTATTTTTATTGTTTCATTTGATAATTATAATTTTTTCTCATTCATTATTTGTCATGAATGTTTCAATTCATGTGTATATTATATAACTCCATAATTTATATAATAGTAATCATCAAATAATTATCATTCTCCAAATAATTTTTTTTTAAAACCAATCATGAAATATGGTAAAAAAAATAATGTATGTTATGATCCTGGAGTTGACAGGTCATATGTACACTTTAGTAACACTTCCATTTTCCTATAATCAGCATAGAAATAGGGTTTTTAATATTCTAACATTAAAAAATGATCATAAGATCATATATATAATATTATTTATATAAATATATATATATCATCCACATGTTTGTATGATGAAAAGAGAGACACATCACTTCGTGAAGGTGATAGTACACACGTACACGAATGATGTTATCATATTTCAGTGTAAGAAAGAAAATGATATATTATATTTTTATAAGGATAAATATTTCATTAATATAATAGTAATTACATTTATATCACATATATTAATTAAATTTATAATTTATTCTATCAATGTAATGTGTTAGAGAAAAACAAATCACATCACATTATAATGTAGTAGATCGTCATACACACAAGAAGAATTATCATATCCCCTTTAGAATTGAGTAAAAATTTATATATTAGATATTAAACTAATAGGTATAATTATTTTATAAATATCATATTTATACTATTTATCCATAATCATACCCAACCATGAGAGGTGGTTTTATAGAAATAAAGGGCATCAGTTAGCGAGATAGTAGTCATCTGTACACATGAAAGATTATAAGATGGTTTGGTAGAATAGTTCCCATAAAAATATCTTCTTCTATATTTTGACATTAATAAAAATTAAGAGTATAATAGGATAACATATTAAAAAATGTTTGATTTTAAGAAGGGAATGAAATATTTGCCAACATGTATGAATTATGGAATGATTCAACTTGGTACTTTCTTGAAGGGAGTGGGAGTTTTAAACAAGTGTAAATAGAAAGAAAACCATGCTCATGATATAAAGGGAATGAAATAATCTTACAATTTTCAATTCTTCAACTGTATGTGAATGTGGGACTATAGAAATGATTTACCAAATATTTAATGGAATATACTTCAGAAGAAGATAAGGGATCATAGAAAAATATTATTCTTTTACTACAACTGATGTGGAATAATATACTTGTGTTTTTGGGTTGACTAATTATGATGAATACTGATTTTATATTTTATTTAGTTTTTATTATAATATAAAAACATCATGTTAATTTACTACAATACTTTTTCTTTATTGATTTTAGAGCATATAATAAATGGTATCCATGAACAGGAAATCTGATTTAGTGTAAAGTTAACCTTTCTCAAAACCCAAAGATTGGGGGAATATAATCCTTAGCATGTGAGCAATATGGGATTGTAATGATATTTTTTGGGAAAATATTATAAAAAATGAATATTTTTAGTGATTTATTAGAATATGTTATCTTTGATGGAGTTTACTATATGATTTGATTTAAGAAATATATTTGACAACATATGATTTTAATTTTTGGAATAATGAAGGATTTCAATATTTTTTGTGGTGATAAATGTATTTTATTAATTTTTATAAAAAATTAATTAATATTTATTTGTTTTTTATATAATTCCTTATTGCTTTTTTAAATTTAGTGACCGCCCCAAATAAATTGGACATTGAATTTGGTGAGACATATTTTGGTTCAGAATTTAGGAATACAATTTAGGAAATAGATTATTTGAATATTTTAATTTATTATTGAGGTATTGGTGATTAATATATTACATTTTATAACTTTTTTGATAAATTCTTATTTTAAAAAAGATAAGAGTAATGAATTGTTATTATTTTATGATTATTTTGGTCCATTATATGTTAATTTTATAACTTTATAAAAATAAAACATATTTTGATAAATTAATTTCTTGAGTAATATATGAAGTGGAAATTGATAGAAGCATTTCTAAAGGATGTAATATTACTATTGAAATAGAAATATATATGTAAATTAAATTTCCTAATATTCATAGATAGTAAAATAAATACCTCACTAAAAGAAAATGATATTGAAAAAACAGTTATCCTAATGCCTTAATTTCTTATTATTTGATGGTCCTTTCACCCTATAAATATTAATGGTTTTGTGGTTGATAAAATTTTATAAATATACCACTAACATGAGATTTTTTGTCTCAATCACTGTGTATAATTAATTATATTTTTCTTTCAGGACTATAACTCTAGTCCACTAAAACGATATCCTTTATAAAAACCTAGTTTTATATTATTCTAGATGATGTTTGTACATTAATTTATCTCTTATAAAGATGATTTAAACCCTTTTTATTATGTTGGCTTCAAAGAATAGTAATTCCTAATATCAAACTCTTGTTAACCAAGACCAAGATTAAATTTCAAGGATGTAAGTTATTTGATGAGGCTATAATGTTACAACCTGATATTTTAAAAAACAATAATCATATATGATAGCATATATGACACATAAAATAGAATGTATAATAGAATGTAACATGATAATAATTTATGATATATTTATTTTTAATTAAATTAAATCTCTTTTATATATTGTGATTCATGATAAAACATGATTAAAAGACATGTGATACTCTAATGATATTTTTTTATCATGACATATATAACCTAAATGTCATGTTAGTGGGTATGAATATAACTAAATAAATTAGTAAAATTTTATTGTTTAAACATGTATATAATTTATTGAATGAATATTAATTTATAATAGATAAATTACTATCCCTTTAAATGAAAAAGTTTTTTCCTAAAATACATTATTTCTCTAAAAGGCTGTTGAGTCGCCCTTTTCAAACATATTTTATAATTAATTTATACAACTTTAAGAAATTTCATTTTAAAAAATAACCTTTTTTTTGAATCTATATTTAACAACTACATTTTGGTGAATATTTTATATTTTTCCAAAATGAATATTTTTTTTCATAGTAGTGTTACATACAGATTTTTATTGAAAAATTAAATTTCATTCAAATTATTTAGAAAGTTAAATTATATTTTAAATTTTTTTTAATGTAAAATTTGTTTAATTATAGTACTATTTAACTCATTTATCTCATAGTAATCAAATTTAAACTGAGGTTTGATATCATTTTAAAAAATTTATTGTTTTTATTCATAAAAACTATTTTTTTGATGCGCCTAACGGTATTAAATTAATATGAGATACAAAAATTGTATGCGTTTAATGTGAAAAAATTGATTAAATATTTATATTTTGATAAATTTTAAACATATAATAATGTAAACATTATTTTTTACCATATTGAATATTGAAAAAGAAATAACTTTGATAATTTTAGTAAAATTGACTATAAGATGGGTTAAACTAAAATGATAATTGTTATAAATTACATAAAACATTTATAAAACCCAATGAATAGAATTATCATATCCATATAAACTATAATTTCTTATATAGGATTTTTTCATGAAAAAAATAATGTTATAATATTATCCTTTCGACTATTTTTTGTGTTTCCTCTCACACAATAATTAGAGGCCACCCCCACACGTCCTCCATGAATACCTGCAAAAATATTTATTTTTTCAAAAACCCACAAAAATATCATCATTATTTAACTCCACATATATGATATACATATATTTATTGTTAAACTCTCATAAGAATAATTTATTTATAAACCAAAACATTTTCTCCAAAGAAGAAGTTAAATTATTAAACATGTATAATTGTTTTATTTTTTATTTAGACTCCATTAAATCATTTTCAAAAATTATAATAAAATTTTACCAGTGAAAACAAAATATTGATATTTAATTATATTAATTCATAACCATGATCCATCTCCACCTCTTTCAAATGAGATATAAAATTACTGATCAAGTGTACTAAATTCTTCTTCCCATGAATAGACGTAATTCATTTTCAATCACCCTCTTTCACGGATAGATATAATGATGTATTTAATTTTTTATATGATATTTATGATATTAAAATAATTCTAGTATTATTATATAACATATACCTTCATGATATAGTTGGAAAATAGAAAAAATATTATGTACTTTTCTTACTGGTATATATGGTATTGAGTACTCATGAAAATAATATATCAACATAATGGTTCTTTTGTATGACATAGTATGTGTTAATTTCCTATGATTATTTTTTACACAAAAATTTTATAGTAGATTCCCACTATGGGGAGAATATGAAAGTGTTAGGACACTATCCATGAATATATTTTCTATATATGGATATTACCATTTGAGGGAAACAAGTCATACAATATATAAAAGGTGGAGGTTCATAAGAATTTGACATACATTATCAGGGTGTATTCCCTTGGTAATATTTAGTAGAATATTATTTGAATGAGGCCCTCTAGTAGGAAATAATCATTTTCATGTTTCATTAGATGTTCATATATACGAATGAATATATTTTTTCATGGACATTAAGATTATTATTTATGAGTATTCTGAGTCATGAAATTTGAGGTATTGAGGAAAACCATGATGACATATGTTTATGGTGAGGTAGGATACGTTGGCAGTGTCACATGTAATATTGCATTAATTAATAGTGTGAGAATGTATTAATACATTCTGTATTTAATGGTAATTTATATCTAGGTATCTTTGATGGAAATAATATAGCATAAATAAAATACATGGCCATGATGTCTTATAGGAATGTTCTGTTTTTGGAAATTCAATGAAAGAAACATCAAGAACATATGTTCATGGAACTGGTTTGCAACCTAGTTTATTTAAGATTTCTTGTGAATGGGATTATATTACATAGTATGTGTCTTCAAGATGAGAACCTTTGACTATAGGTGGATTCACCTAATTCCATTGAGAAATATTCCTAGTATATCCAACACTATGTAAATCTATAATCTCATCTAAATAATATATTATTATTTAACATGTTGAAAAAAATACTATTCACGAAACAAGATTAATAATTATTTGTGTATTATATAATATATTTGGTTAAATTTTTTTAATAAAATATAATTTGAGAGGAAGTTATAATAAATATTCATTTTCAAATTAATTAATTTAATATTTATTTTTTTATTGTAAAATAATACAGTGATATTTATTTAATAAATAAATATTCATTCCTCATGGCTTGATAAATATAGTGAAATAGAAGACCGAAGTTTTGGTCCAGTCAAAAATAAAAATATTTCATATTATTTCATTAAATAATATTTAATATAATTCATAAGTAAATCACATATTTACAAATAATAATAATATTAATAATAATAATATTAATTGATATGTGGTTACGCATGAATTAAATAATTAGTGATGGTCACATGGGAAATTATTTAATTTTAACCGCATCAGTATATAATTCCATTAATATTATTTTCTGAATGATACAATTAATTTTATTGGTTGTGCACAACATATTTGGTGATCCCATTCAAGCATAGAGGGATCCCTTACCCAATAATGCTTCCATTAAGGGAGAGTAGTCTTCCTCCATCGGATCAACGAGAATGCATTGGAAGTTGTTCTCATAGTGATCAAAGGTATATATAGGAAGTGCAAAAATATTCTGTGCTACCACACATATATTCCATACGCACCATTAGAAGAGTTATAAAACTTGTGTTGATCAATTAAATAGGTAATATGAAGTTCTTTCCTACAAGTAAATGACAGTGCAATGTCGATATATAACCATATTCATCAATTAAGTGAGAATTCCAACAAAATTAATTATTTATTTAATTTAATTAATTATAAATAATAGGTTATGATCCTCCCTCATGTTATGATGTTATTACTATTGTTTTATTTCATTGATCAAATTTTATATATCACATTGTTTATCATCAGGTAGATCTCATAATGATCGTTGATCATGACAAAGGTCCATGTTGGGCACTTACCATCACATGCTTCTGCTACACCTAAAACCTACATGTGGTATCAAAGTGGAAACATAAATTATAATAATTATTTAATTATTATTGGTAATCTTCAACTATTTATCATAGTTTTAAATTCATGTTTATCCATTCTTTTAATCTGAATTTTCATATCTGCATCATCCTCCATCATTTCTTACATATCTAATCAAATTGATTTATTTAATGAATTAAATAAAACTGAAAATATCATTTGGAGGTTCCATGGATTCGGGTGAGATATTACAAGATTACAATTCATGTTATCATAATTCCATATCATGAACATTTGTTTAATGCATGAGGAATTAATTCAGCAACTAATTCAAACTATGTGTTTTGATTATATGTGGTTCCTTAAATTCCTTAAATTGTGTGTTGACCCAACCAGGTTGGTACATGAACATGTAGGGTACACACAGTATAGCCCATATATATAGTTTGTAGTCTCTTTGAGTAACATATGTGTTGAGAAAAGTATTTTTTTTCAACAATACATAATAATGTTATTTAAAAGAAGAGATTATTGAAACTAATACTTTGTCTCTTTATGATAATTTTGATTATCCCAAATAACCTTAATTATTTTCTAACGATATTATTTATTATTTTTCAGGACTTTATTAATTTATTTTACTCTTGAAATAATGAGAATTTATTACTTGTTTAGAATCTTCTTTAAGTGCGTCATGGAATCACTATTCATACATTACTTGTTCGGAATCTGCTTTAAGCGCATCCTGGAATCATTGTTCATACCTTATGTGGATAAAAGTAGTGTAAGGATGAAAAGCATGTCTACCTTTTGATATAGAAGAAAAGTATGGTTAAACAACCATACGTTATCAGCAACGTATGGAAGAAGATCCTTACGTTAGGAAGGAACCTTATGTTTTGGTTATCAGAAAAGAATGGAAGGAGAACCATACATAGGTACTAAACATTATGTTTTTTTCTCATAATTATGGTTTATCAACCTTACTTTTGTGAAAAACCATACGTTCATGGAAAAGTATGGATTAAGTAAAAGTATCGATCTTTTACCATACGTTTGAGATTTGAACAAAAATTATGGATAATCAACCCTACGTTTATGATCAACCTTATGTTATGAACCTTGCATTTGAAGACTATGTTATCAAACCTAAATTTGGAGTCCACTTCATCAACCTTACATTTGGGGTCAGTATGTTTTGAATGATGATATTTTTATGCAATGGTCAACAAAATGATTATTGGGAAGATTTCAAACTGGATTTAAATACGTTTTTAAAAGTATGACTTTGACTGATTCAAAGACATTTTATCAGAAGATTAATGATTGAATTAAAATGTGCTTTCTAGGCCGAGTCTTCAGGGAAGTTACAACTACTCTATAAGTTCAAATTTTTGAATATCATGAATCAGAAGGTGACTTTTATGGATCTAAATGTGCAGAAGATATTCTCATCATAAATATATATTTTCTCTCTGAAAAACACCATATAGAAGAGGGTGGTGATCAATAATTTTTTTAAATGGTGAAAAACATACACTGCAAAAAATCACGTTGATCTGCTGATTAAAAAAAAGGAGCGTCAAAGCTCTATTCATTTAAAGAAGAATGTACTTGATAGATGATTCACTTGTTCTGCATTGAATATCAACTGTTGATGTACTACGGTTGATGTTGTGAACTATATCATTATACCTATTGCAGCCGGATCGACTTAAAACTGATTCGACTTGAAAATCAATATTTCTAGAGACCATGATCCATCTTCTGTTAATTTAATTCTATTGCAATTGTGGAGATCATCTCGAAAATATTCATTCTGAAATTCTTTTTATTCTTGAGTAACCAGCATCTCTTACTAAGCTGAGTAGGTTCATGTTTGAACCAGAAGGATTTGTTTTTCCTTGGATTGTAACGGTTTCAACTGCCTATATTCAGTTGTGGACCGGTCTGTTGAAACAAGGACCAGATATTGAAAATCATCAAGCTAGTGGAGTTGAGCGTTGGTGGAGTGGACTTGGGGCCTTCTGTTCCCCGAACCACTATACATCTTTGTGTCCCTACTTTTATTTATTTCCACTGTATGACCAAATTTGATAAATCAAGGAGGATAGAACTATTTCAATCAAAGATTTAATGAAAAATCTTAAAGACACAATTCACTCCCTCTTGCGTATAATCTGTATATTCAGGATCCAACAATTGGTATTAGAGGAGGATCTTCTGATAGAGCCTCAGCATGCTAGAAGCATTTGATGATTATAACAGAGCATCATGACTGATACAAGAGAAGGGATGTCAATGGTCAGATAACCATATTTCAATGGAGACAAATATGGTTGCTGGAAATCACGCATGATAATATATCTGAAAAACATCAGATATAAAGTCTATTCAATGATTCTGACTCCTTATGAAATTCCAGAAAATCCTAAGACCTGGAGTGCTGCTACAGAGTCGTAGTATGATATGAATTCGAAGGATATGAATGCAATCATCTGTAGTCTAGGACCAGATGAATTTAATAGAGTATTTCATTGCTCGACATCATATGAGATGTGGTAGACAATAGCTATGTCATATCAAGGAACATAAAATGTGAGAAAAATGAGATATGCAACTGAAAAACTGAAATTTGATACTTTCAGAATGTTTGAATGAGAAAGAATTACCCAAATGAATTGGATATTGACAGAAATTTTCAATAATATAACAGCTCTAGGAGAACCTATCAAGCATGCTGATCTATTATTAAAAGTTATGAGGGTACTTCCTACTCGATGGAATGGTATCACTGCTGCAATCAGAAAATCAAAACCTGTCAAAAATCTTACCATGATAGAGATTATTTGTACACTTATGATGAATGAAGCTGAAATTCAAGATGAGGAAAATGAGCATAAATTCTACATCAAAAAGGATGATGATTCTTTGAGAGTAACTTTACAACAAAAAAAATAGAAAGATGAATAATAGGGAAGTCAAAGTTAAATCAGAGAGCTCTGACTCATCAGACTCAGATGAATAACTGGCTCAGCTAGCCAGGAAATTTAGAAAGTTCAATAGAAAGAAAAGTGGCTTCCAAAAATCCTTTATGAAAGGTGATAAGGAAGTAAGATTCTATGAATGCAAGAAGATGTGTCATATCATAACAGATTTCCCACAATTGAAGGAGGAAAAGAAGAAGAAATTCATCAAAAGAAATGTCTATGAGTAGAAAGTCATGAAAGCTATGAATGACACTTGGAGTGTATTTGAAGACTATAGTAGCTCTCCTGAATCAAGCTTAGAGAAAGAAGAAGTAAATCTAAAATAAAACAAGTATTTCATGGAAGAAACCGATGAGGTACACTCATATTACTCCTCTAACTTAAATAGTGAATCAAATTCTGAATCCAGATACACAAATGAAAAATGTGCATCCTACTGCAATATGCTTGAAGAAAATTATGACTCACTGTTTAAGAAAGGTAATTAAATAAAGAACAAACATAAATATATTTCAGATGGAAGAGATACAATGCTGAAACATCATAAGGAATTAACTAATAAATAAAATTCTTTTGACACTAACTATATTAATTTTGAGTCAAGAATAAATACATTGTAGGCTGAAGTAGAATCATAAAAAGAGGATGTATTGGTATTTAAAAAAGGATAGAATTCATTAAATAAAATACTTGGAAAAACTATGATTAAAATGGAGAGATTTGGAATTAGCAGTAATTGAGAAAAACCTAAGCTATATAAAAATTATTTTGTTCCTAGCTCTAAAAAGGATAATTGTATGTTTGGTGGGACAAAGGATCATATAGCTAAAAACTATTTCTTAAGACAGCCTCAAATTTGTGGTATTAAGAATGTTTTTGTTTTAAAATACTTATATGATTTAGCTGATTTTAAAAGAACAAAAAAAATCTGTATACCCAGATCATTGCTTGCTAACACCCTTGGACCCAACAAAATATGTATACCAAAGAAATTTGCTTGAATTTATTTGTAGGTGGCGGGACAAAAGAGTAGAAAACATATATGGTACATGGACAGTGGCTTCTCAGGACATATGAGTAGAAACTCATTGAAATTTTTCTTCACTCACTCAAAATGAAGGAGGACTTGCCACATTTGGTGAAAATCCCCAAGGAAAAATCATTGGTATTGGAACTATTGGGGATCCAAAAACATTCTCAATCAACAAAGTGCATTATGTACAAGGATTAAAACACAATCTGATAAGTTTCTTTTAACATTGTGATGATAGATATAATATTTACTTTACTAACAATTGTTTTACTATTTATAAAGTTAAACTGTTTAAATTTAAAGCACCAAGAACTGATAATGTCTATACTTTGGATTTAAATTACATTTTTATACAACAAGTAAATTGCATGACTGCTAAAGTAAGTGAATCTTGGATCTAGCATAGGATACATGGACATTGTAATATATATGTTTTAAATAAGTTATCTAAGAACATTTAGTTTCTGATTTACCTAGTCCCAAATTTTAAAGTGACAGATTTTTTGATGCATGTCAACTTGGCAAGAAACACAAATCATCCTTCAAATTTGTTAAAAAAGTTGCTACATCTAAACCTTTAGAAGATATTCATATGGATTCTTTTGGACCCTCAAGGGTAGCATTATTTGCTGGTAAATTATATGTATATGTTTTAGTTGATGACTACTATAGATTTACATGGATTTTGTTTTTGAAATTTAAAAATGATGTTTTTACATTATATGAATTCTTCTAAAAATCTGTTCAAAATGAAAAAGGTTTTAATATAATCTCATTGAGATGTGATCATGGTGAATAATTTGATAATCAAGAATTTAATTCCTTTTTCTCAAACATGGGTATTAAACATACCTTATCTGCACCAAGAACACCTCAGCAGAATATGATTGTAGAAAGAAGAAATAGAACAATTTAAGAAATGGCTAGAACTATGTTAAATGAATATAGCCTACCTATATATTTTTGGGCAGAAGCTGTGAATACAGCTTACTATATAATTAATAGTGTTTTAATTAGACCAATTTTAAAAAAGACACCCTATAAACTATGGAATAACAGAAAACCTAATGTAAATTACTTTAATGTTTTTGGATGCAAGGTTTACATCTTAAACACCAAATATAATATTGGTAAGTTCGATTGAAAATCTGATAAAGGTTCTACTTCAAAAGCTTATAGAGTCTATAATATGAAGTCAAGGATTGTTGAAAAATCAGTTCATGTATGATTTCATGAATATGGTCAATTTGAGAAAAGGACATATCAAATGGATTTACTTGACTCTAATGATAACCTGAAATTTGAGAACTTAATGAATGATTTTGAGAATGATATGAAAGAAATTTAGTCCTATTCAGAGGAATATGATACTGAAGAACCTTTAAATTTTTTTTCCTAGACAGTCTAGAACCCTAAAATATCACCCTTTAGAAATAGTGATAGGTGACTTAGATACAGGAATTTGAACTGGAAGAAACATAGGAAACCTAGTGGAATTCACTACCTTCCTATATCAATAAGAACCAAAGATTATAGAAGAAGCTTTAGATGGTGATAGCTAGGTAATATCAATGCATGATTAATTAAACAAGTTTAAAAGATATGAAGTTTGGGAATTAGTGGAAAGACCTAATAATTATCCATTATTAGGAACCAAATGGGTCATTAGACATAAACAGGATGACCAAGGAATAATAACTAGAAATAAAGCAAGATTAGTAGCTAAAGGATACAATCAAGAAGAAGGACTAGATTATAATGATAATTTTTCACCTGTAACTAGGTTGGAAGCCATTATAATCCTTTTAGCCTATGCATATTATATGAATTTTAAATTATTTCAGATGGATGTTAAATCTGCCTTATTAAATGGTTATTTAATGGAAGAAGTTTATGTGGAGAAACCTCCTAGTTTTGAAAATTCTCAAAAACCAGATTCTGTTTTTAAACATACTAAAGATCTTTATGGCTTTAAAAAGCATCTAGAGATTAGTATGAAATATTATGTTCTTTTATTTTGAAAAATTATTTTACTCTTGGAATGGAAGACCCAACACCCTTTAAGAAAACTGTAAAAACATAATGTTTTATTAGTTCAAATTTATGTTGATGATGTAATTTTTGGATCAACTAATAAAACCCTTTGTCATGATTTCTCAATGTTAATGAAAAATAGAATTTGAAATGAGTATGATGGGAGATCTAAATTTATTCTTAGGAATTCAAATTTATCAAAAAGATTTTGGAAATGTTTTGAATCAAAGCAAATACATTACTCATTTACTTAAGAAATATGTAATTGAAAACAGCAAGACATTTACAACTCCTATGTGTACTAATATAAAACATGATTTGGATGAAACTGGAAAATCAGATGACAATAAGTTATATTGAGTTATGGTTGGTAGTTTATTATATCTTACTGCTAGTAGGCTAGATATAATGTATTCAGTTTGTCATTGTGCTATATTTCAATGAAATCCTAAAGAATCTCATCTAATTGCTGTTAAAATACTTTTTAGATATTTAAAAGGAACTATTTTTCAATCTCTTCTTTATCCTAAAACTTATGATTTTAATTTGATTTTATATTCAGATTCTGACTTTGGTAGTTGTAGGTTAGATATAAAAAGAACATCAGGAACATGTCACTTTTCGGAATGTATATAGTGTCATGGTCTAGTAAAAAACAACATTCAGTTTCCTTGTCAACAGCCGAGGAAGAATATGTTTCTGCTGGCAGTTTCTGTGCAAAAGTGTTGGGGATGAAAAACACTCTTATGGACTTTTGATTAAATTTTAATAATACACTTATTTTATGTGATAATAAAAGTTCAATTAATATGTCAAAAAATATTATTAGTCATTCTAGAACTGAGCACATTGATACAAGGAATCACTTTTTAAGAGATCATGTTATTAAAAAGAATATATTTTTAGAATTTAAAAATACTTAAATTCAATTAGCTGATATTTTTACTAAACCACTTCCCACTGCATGGTTTTATTTTATTAAGGGGGAGCTAGTTTTATTTGATTTTAAATAAAATTTTATTTCACAATGTTTTTTTTCTTCTCGTTAAAAATAATCTTTCTATATTGTTTTTAAAACAGAATAAGTTTCTTTTATCCACGTAATTTATTTTATTTATTTTAAAATATATGTAATGAGTATTAAAAAAATAGGAATCAAGGTTGTCAAAAACCATTTCGACTTCTGAACCATTTTAAATCAATCAAAAACTTTTCGAATCCGCAAAATGCTTCTCTACTCGTGATCTCAAATCATAGAACCTTTGAAACCCTAACCTTCAATCCTTCATAGATTCTCATAGAGATGGTAAGGATGAAAAGAGCCATTGAAGTGGATCCATGCAATGTCAATAGACAATGCTCAGAAGGAAGAAAAATCTTACAGGGCAAGGTAATCGATCTCGACTGGTTATTTCAGACAAATCTACTATTGAAATAAGCGTTGTAATTTCCGAACCTTGAACATACATTAAACAGTAAAAATACGGAATTTCTGTATGAGTTAGAACTTAAATGCTTCTTCAAATCTGTACAGTTTAGTCTAGGGGATACTAAGGATAGTATGATGGCTGAAATAGAGGATAGATATTTATCAATATCATCAAAAGAAATTGGTTAGATTCTCAACATCCCTTATGATGGAGTTTTTCATTTTGATTTGAAGAATATAGGGGATGTTTTGCAGAAATATGAAGACATTATGTCTGTTTTTTGGAACATATACTGTTAATAAAATGATAGTGAAATATTTAAAACGAGATCAGAAGATCCTGGCTACATTTTTTCAGACTGGAATAGATCCCAGAATGACAGAAATGGAAAATATTTTGTACCCTAATATGTACATAATGTATCTTCTATTAAGTGATATCATGTTAAACTTCCCATGGTACATGGTCAGGTACCTCAATTACTGCTGTCAAAGTGACGCACGGATGAACTTTTACCCTTTCGGTCTATTTATTTCTAAATTGTTGCTTAGAAAAGACATGGTGAGATGAGTGGATGACCGAGTACACTATCATCATATTAATATGTTTAATGCTGGCACTTTTAGGAATATTTGATGCATCTGGAGGGCTACTAAAGGAAAACTATTGCCAGTAGGAGATGAAGAAGACTCAGAGAGTGCTAAGGATCAACCTGCTAAGTCCAAGGAGGGACAGGCTGAATCATGAGTCAGCAATGTAGCAAAAATGATCCGATCTGATGTGGAAGTTGCTGAAGAAGAAAGAAGTTAGGAGGGACTTCAATCTCAAATAACTCAAGCTATTAATAAGGAAATTATATCCCCTGTATTGGCAAAACATAAGCTTTAATTTCTTATTCATTTGTAAGAGAAGCTGTTATCGAAAAGGTGATGGAAGCTGTTAGTGAAAGGACAACACCAGTAGAGGGATCAAATACTCAAGAAGAAGCTCAAAGGGAGAGTCCAGAATATATTGTAGCTAATGTTAATTTTAAACTTCAACATGACCAAGATAAGGAGGTAGTTCCTGGTGAGGAAGTGGCCAAACCACATGAAAGTCTTGAAAATGTTTTTCTTGAAAATCCATTGGAATTCAAAGATGCTAATTTTTGTGGTGAGCATGTTTCTAAAACTAACACAGAAGTAATTCAAGAGGAATTTTCAATGGAGGAGTTTGCAGAATCTAAGGGAAAATCAGTGGACCAACCTACTCAGATCAAAGAGAAAGAGAAATATAATTCTGAATCATTACCTTTGGTACTGATTCATTATCCAGAGCCTGAGAATGTGAATCAAGCACATGGTGCATCTCATTCAAGGAAGAAAGAATTTGTGGAATATTATAGAAAGGTGTCTCTATTGGACTCTGAGAATATCTCTCTGAGAAATGCCTTAACCTTCGAACAATTTAGATTTAAAAATCTGAAAGAGAGTACAGTTTCAAGGAAAGAAGTTGAAATGTTTAAAGAGGATATGCTGAATTCAGTTGAAAATTTGAAATCTAAAATGGTTATGAAGACATATTTATCAGATCTGAAGTTTTTTATGATGAACGAATTTGCATAAGTTGTAAATAGTGTTGTTAGTGGATCTGGTAGTTCCACAAATTTAATTAAAATATCTCAAGCCATCACATCTACAATGAGCAACATGAATGTGTAGTTGCCAAATCTTCAATGTAATTATGATCCATTAATAGTGTTGTTGGACAATCAGAAATTTTTAGTGGATCAACTGATATATAGTGAGCCACCAATCAGAAATCTATTAAATCTGATGTCAGAGAAGCTGTCATTGATTATCAAAAAAAGGAAAGGATGCATGAGTTTTTTAGAGTCAGTATAATCAAGTATATTATATGACTCAAGAGAATAGATCTCTCATTATCAAACATTGAGATGGGATGATGAAGAGACTCATGTAATACTTCACAGAAATCAAGTCTGCAATCCAGAGGAGATAGAACATATTGCATATATTTCCCAAACCTTGATTCATGTGTTTATAATACTTGTATCTTGTTTTTATATTTAATTAAAATATATTTCCTTCTTTCTATTTGTTTTAATGTCATCATTTTTGATATTCCAGTCCTCTAGATTTAATTATTGATACACAGTTAATAGTATAATTTACCTACAGTTCAGTGCAACATTAAATGTGTTCAAATACATAATTTATCATTTTTTTTGATATCACAAAATGTGGGAGAAATTTGGATAAATGCAAAATTTTATTTTAAAAAACCATTGTTTATTCAGAGGGAGAAATTTTGAATGAAAATTTATTTTATTTTTCAAGGGGAGAAATTTTTTTATTTATTGAAATTTTTATTTATTTTGATAAAATTAAAATATTTTTTTTATTCTCTCAAAATTATAAAACATTATGTTACTAATTTTGAGAGTTAATTTCATTTAATTTGTTTTATTATCGTTTGGCTTTTGTGATCATCAAAAAGGGGGATATTGTTGAGAAAAAGTATTATTTTCAACAGTACATAATAATGTTATTAAAAAGGTGAGATTATTGAAAATAATACTCCATCTCTTTATGATAATTTTGATGCTCACAAAAAACCTTAATTATTTTCAAGTGATTTTATTTTAGTATTTTTCAGGACTTTATTAATTTATTTTACTCTTGAAATAACAAAAATTTATTACTTGTTCAGAATCTACTTTCAGCGCATCATGTAATCACTGTTTATACCTTACATGTTTAGAATCTTTTTTGAGCACGTCCTAGAATCAATGTTTATACCCTATGTGGATAAAATTAGCGTAAGTACGAAAATCATGTATACCTTTTGAGATAAGAGAAAAGTATGGTTAAACAACCACACTTTATCATCAATGTATGGAAGAAGAACCTTATGTTAGAAAGGAACCTTATGTTTTTTTTCCAGCAAAGTATATAAGGAGAAATGTACGTAGGTACTTAACCTTACATTTGTTTCTCAAAAGTATGGTTTATCAGCTTTACCTTTGTGAACAACCATACATTCTTGGAAATGTATAGATTAAGTATAAGTATGGATCTTTTACCATACATTTGAGATTTGATGAAAAAGTATGGACGATCAACCCTACATTTATGATCATCCTTACGTTATGATCATTACGTTTGAAGACTATGTTATCAACCCTACTGTTGGAGGCCACGTCATCAACCTTCTGTTTGGAATCAGAATGTTTTGAAAGATGATATTTTTATGCAATAGTCAGCAAAATGATTATTGGGTGGATTTCAAGCCGGATTTAAATTCGTTTTTAAAAGTACGAATTTGACTGATTCAATGTTGTTTTATCAGTAGATTAAAGATCAATTTAAAAGGATATTTTTATGCTCAGTCTTAAGAGAAGTTATGACTACTCTGTAAGTTAAAATTTTGGAATATCGCGAATCAGAAGGAAATATTTTTGGATATAAATGTGCAGAAGATATACTCAGGTTTAATATATATGTTTTCTCTGAAAAAACCATATACAAGAGGGTGGTGATCAATATTTTTTTAAAGGTGAAAAAAAAGACTTCAAAAAATCAAATTGATCTGCTGATTCAAAAAAAATGAGCGTTAAGGCTCTGTTCATTTAAAGAAGAAGTAACTCGATAGAAGATTCAATTGTTCTGCATCGAATATCAACGGTGGATCTACTACTGCTGACGTTGTGAACTATATCATTATATCTATTGCAACCGGATTGACTCAGAACAGCTTCTACTTGAAAATCAATATTTCTAGAGACGACGATTCATCTACTGTCAATTGCATTCTATTGCAATTGTGGAGATCATCTGGAAAAGATTCCTTCTGAAATTATTTTTATTCTGGAGTAACCGGCTTCTCGTACTAAGCTGAGTAGGTTCATGTCTGAACGAGAAGGCTTTGTTTTTCCTTTGACTATAAAGGTGGCAACTGCCTGTATTCAGTTGTGGACTGGTTTGCTGAAACGAAGACAAGATAGTGAAAATCATCAAGCTTGTAGAGTTGAGCATTGGTGGAGTGGACTAGGGGCCTTCTGTTCCCCAAACCACTATACATCTTTGTGTCCCTACTTTTATTGATTTCTGTTGTATGACCAAATCTGATAAAGCAAAGAGGACAGAACTCATTCAATCGAATAGTTAACGAAAAATATTAATGGCACAATTCACCCCCCTCTTCCGTATAATCTGTGTATTCAGTATCCAACAATATTGTCTTTGTGTTACTACACATAGTCTACCTAACTGGTGACCATGTTACTTGAAGTAAACATTTCATGAAAACCCTTATAAATTCCATATTATCTATTTGATGAGGTACATTTTAAATTTTTATTCCCTAGGATGGTGTCTCATATAGATGGTGAAAGATGTTCAGGATGTGTAGTGAAATGTAACTGACATGTACTTATACCAAATTACACAGATGTAAAATTTATTTATTATATTATATAATCCTTGAGATATGTTCTTGAATGTGGTCATTAAGATGATAAGAAACTACATTTGATGTGATTTAATATATATATATACATATATATATACAAATATATATATGTGTGTGTTTAATTAATAATTGCATAATGTTTAGGTATACATATCTAGTATGAGTTGTATTAACAGTTGTAACTATATGCACATTTTAGCCTAACTCGTGATAGAAAAATCATATAATTTGTTTAATTGTATACTTCATGAATTAATATGATATGGTTTGTATACCACATATCATAAAATTATATCTATATATGGTTATAATACAGGTTTGTACGATTCATATGGGTATTCACAATCTTTCCTCCATAGTAAATTAATGTATATTGTTAATATTAAATGATTTTTTTAATTTGTTTAAAATTATAATTAGTGAGAATATAAATGAAACTCATATAAGAATTCATATAAATGAATTTATTAATCAAAGATAATAATTAATTAATTCGAGTTTGATTTGTCTTAATATAGAATTATTATGAATTTTGGGCTAGTTTTATTAAATTAGTAAATTATTTCTTGCATGTTGATGACAATGATCAGGATGATACCGCTGTATGTGATTGGTTTCATCTAATATATTTTAAATTAAATTTTTGGATTGTGTGACTTCTGCTATATTATTATATAGGGCATACATTCCCATTAATTATTTTATGTAAGCTCATTTCCCCTTACCCACGTGTGAGTAAAACTCATATGTAAAGGATGGAATTAACATGTTAGGTGTAACAGTTTATGTTTGGAGTATATTTGAAACCAATTCATGAAGATACAAAGGTGGACATGTGGAAAGTTGTAACATGACCCTTAATCAATTAAGGGGGGTTTTTTACCATAGGTCAATGGATAGTTTAATAACATCTTGACAAATAACCATTATTATAATCTTATGATCATACCAATTTTTTATTTTATTTCTGTCATTAATTATGGGTATTTAATTCTGGTTGTTTTTTCGGAATTACATAATTTAATGAATTAAGGATCATGCAAGATAGAAATAAAATAAATTGGATTATATATTATCTATTACATGGTTAATCACTTATGTAAATCAAATTTATATTAACAAGAATACTTTAATTATTATAATTAAAAATTTACACACACAATGATAAAATCCCTCAATTTTATATATTATGTCGTTATAGCCTTCCTCTTTATAAAATAAAATAAAACCATATTTCAAAGTGCTTGACCAACCAAAGTAGGGGTGAATTAAATTATTGTGAAATTGTATCATTATGTTTGGGCTATCATTATTGAGTTCACATCATGGGTTCACTACCAAAGTATGACTTAGTGCAATTGAAAGGAAACAAGTTGATGAAAACTCAATTAGTGATTTTAGGATTGGGGAGACCACCCAAGAGATCGAGGATCTTTGAGATAATGTAGTTCTCATTTGGAATGCCTGCCTAAAACCATTAATGTTTCATGACCAAACAATACTTGTGGACTGAGAAGGAGAATATGGACCCTTGCCACTAAAATATACTAGAATGAAGATATTATGAGAAAAATTGTGACGTCTATTGTGTTTTGAAAAAATCGTGGGAAAATAATAAATACCATATGTTATTAATTCTCTAAATTTTATTAAATAAATTACTAAAACTCATCTAATATTATTTTATAAATGAATATAGTATAACATCAAATATATCATTTTGATCCTAACATTAGACGAAAAACAATATCACTGGCACAAATTTCCAACAGTGTAAAAGGCATGTAGGTGTCATCCTATGTCGTGAAATAAAATTATATGTAATTTGAGAACATTTTCCTTTTATGTTTCGTAATTAGGTCAGTGATAAAGATCCATATCTCTTGGAGAAACATCAAAATGATACTATATATGTTCAATATTTCTTGTTATTATACATATCCAATGATATTTTGATGTGACATGAGGATATGGACACCTATAGCATGATGTCTCACCTTCTGGATCTCTATCAAGTGAATGTGATACAAGAGAGATAAAAGATATCCAATTCTTTGTTGAAAACTAAAATTGAATGGTTTTCACCATTTTTTCCTCATGTATTGAAGGTAATCAGTTACATTGAATGGTTGGACGTCTTATTTATTAAATTCCTAAATGAGTTCCATCCAGATTTCATAATTTCATCACTGAATAAGATCTTCTCAAGTATAATTTGTAATTACAATATAATAAATATTGAGAATTGTCTTTGGGAACATCGTAAATTGATTCTCCATGAGGATAAGGACATGGGGTGTGATAAACCCATAGTCCTTATAGTGAATAAAAAAATTAATAACAAGGAATAGGGGACCAAGACATACACAAAGTCTAAATCTACCAATCACAATCCTTCTTATAAGATAACATTTAGAGGTAAGGAAATGAAAATTATGAATTTTGTTTTACATGTGGAATGTCAGAAAACTGGATGAGGAAATGCACCATGATGTTAGGAGAATATGATGGTTCGTTCATTATCATGTGTAATCTTTTAATATCTACACATTGGGTATTGGATACTACATGTGGGTCTCACATATGTATCCAAATGTAGGACCTAGTTGGATTATGAATGATTTACAAAGGATAGGTGTATATGAGATGTGTTAATGGTGCATGGATGGATTCTCTGACCATTGCTGACTACCACCACTCATTACCAAATAGAATGATTTTTGTTTTGAATGATTATTAGTATATACATATTGTTACCAAGAACATAATTTCAGTATCATTACATGATATAGGTGGTTTTATTTTCAAATTTTTAAATAATATTTGTTTATTTTATAAGGAAAAAATATTTTATGTTATAGAACACTAAAATAATAGACATTAGGCATTAAATTATGAAAACTATGTGTTTGAAATTTATAATGAATCATTTTCACATGGGTCACAAAACATACATATTAGGAATCAATGTCATTATCATGTAAATGATATGTTTTTGACATAGCTCAATCAATATAGTTATTTACACGCTTCTAAACTAAAACCACTAGATAGATGTCATGATTTTTTATAAGGAAAATGAAAAAACTATTTTTTGGACAAGATGGAAGGGCCAAAGAGCTTCTAGGATTGGTTCAAACAGATTTGCGTATACCATTTTTAGTAAATGATATAGGTTGATTGTCTTCCATTATAAATTTTAGAGATTTCTGGTGTAGATTTTCCTATGGATACTAAATTAGGTATAAGTGTCATACCGTTGAGAAATTAAAGGAATTCAATAATGAAGCTGAGAATCAACATTTTGAGAAGATAATGATGCTTAGATCAATTCATGGTGGTGAATATCATTTCCATGATTTCATCAATATTCTATGAGATTTTTGGATTCTATATCAACTCACTCCAACTTATACGCTGTACTAGAATGGGCTTGTGACATGATGAATAATACCTGGTTAGAAATGGTACGGTTGATGATGAGTCATTCATATCATATAGAGTGGAACAAATTGGTATTCAAGATGAAATTGGATATATATGGAATGGTAAATACCTACAAATAAGGGAATCAATATAGAGGGTTTAAAGACATCAAAAAATTGACTTTGATGAAAATTGTTCACTAGTTTCTATGATTAAAATCATTATAATTACAATTACTATAGTAACTTACCATTATTATGTGATTTGAAATATGGATGCAAAAAAATGTTTTCATTAATGTAAACCATTATGGAGATGTCATTATGACACAACTAGAAGGGTTTGAAACTCCAGGTGATACCATAAGGAATTCCATGTTGTAGTGATCCATTTAGGGATCAAACCAAACATACAGGTCATGGAACATTAGATTTGATGAATCCATAGAATAATTTGGTTTAATTGTGAATAAATTTGAGTCACGTGTTGAAAAAATGTTAGTTGAATTGAATTCATTATCCTAGTAGTATATTTTCATGAAATATTACTTATTTGAAATGACGTACTAGGCATGGAGCCTTTTATGGAATAGTTAAACAAATGTTTCTCCATGGAATACATAGTTCAAGTGTCATATATTGTTGAAATTAAAATATGTTAGGATAGATCTAATAGGATACAAGTAGTGATTCATAGTTTATAAATTTACTAGATACTAGAGAGATTTAGTATAGAGTAATCCAAGAGGGGTTTGTTCTAGTTTTACATAGTTTACAACTTTCTAAGAAAATGTGTCCTTAGACAAAACAAAAGGAATAGATAATGAGCATGATCTCATATGCATCTGTGATAGGATCAATCATGTATTCCATGTTATGTAATAATCCTAGTGATGCATATTCATTGACCATGGAAGGAAAATATCAAGAAAATCATGGAAAATACCATTGGATTGTTGTTAAGGAAATACTTTAGTATCTTTGAAGAATTAAGGATATGGTCCTCTTGTATGGAAGAGATGAGTAGTTGATCATTAGTGTTATAAAGATGCTAGTATTTATACAGATTAGAATTATCAAAAGTAGCATTCAAGATATGTTTTCTATATTAATGGATGAGCTGTGAGATGGAAGAGTTCAAAGAAGATTGTTGTCACTAATTCTATAGTAGTGTCTTGGTATATAATCACTTCTGTTATATCTAATGAAGTCATTTGGATTTTTATATTTCTCTACAATAGTTATGTGGTACATATAAGTAAAGAACAAATCACATTGTTTTATTGTAATAATACAAAGCTGGATCTTTGAAAAGACTCATGGTCACACCAACGGACAAAGCACATTCTCTTAAAGTATCACCTGTTTAATTATTTCTATCATAAAGGGGAGGTTATAGTTAGAAAGTTAATAACACATTATAATTTTTTAGACCCCTTGAGTATAGTCTTATATTTTGAGAATTATGATTATTATGTGATAGATAGTGTATTGAAGGTTCTTTGTAATTTTCTATAGTGATAGTGGGAGTATGTTGTAGTTGGTCCTATAGAACCAACCTCTATATACACTATGTAAAATTTTATTCATTATTTTCAATATTAATAATGATATGATGACATCATTATTTTTCTTCTGTGTGACATATTATTTTATAATATCTTAAAAGTATTTTCCGACCTAAAATTTTTTAGCAGTTCCCTACTATGATGAGAACCTTGAAGTGCTACAACACCATTCTTGAATGTATGTTCTATAGTCGAAGGATATCTTTTGAGGGAAACAATTGATATTGTCTACTGGGGGTCGAGTCACATTGGAATTTGATGCACCTTCCCATGGTGTTCTACCATGGTAATATCTAGTTGGGTTTTATAAGAATTAGGCACACTAGTAGAAAATCAGCATTTATATATGTCATTGGATGTTTCTATATTTTGATGTTTATATTGATCCTCATCTATTATGACTATTATTATTGATTTTTATGAGTCATTTAATTTGATGTTTTAATGAAAACTAGAACGACATATGTTCACAGTGAGGTAGGATATGTTTGGTGTGTCATGGGTAATATTTCTTTAATGAATATAGTGAGAAAGGAATCACCCCTTCTTTTTTTAAGAAAAAATGATATCTCATTCCATTTATTAAATATGATATATGATAAGAATCCATGGTCATTGTGTTCTATAAATAAAATATATTTCTATAAATTCAATGACAGATACTTCGATCACTTATATTGATGTCAATGACTTGCAAGCTTTTGTCCTTTAAATTTCATGATAAAGGGATTATATTACTCAGTATGTTTCCAAATGAGTTATCATGGCAATGTACTTGTAACATCATTAGATATGGGTTATTTTGTGTGTTTCTAGATTCAAACCTTGTTTTGAAGGCTTCTTCGCCTAATTCCACAAAGAATGTGATCTATTAGGTCACACACTAATTTTACCCATAATCTCTATTAAATAATATAGTATTATTTAACAGTTTGAATATATATTTTTCCTAGATATAGTTTAACAATTATTCAGGTATTCGCAGTCAAATATATTCTATCACAAATAATTCAATTTAATATAATGTGTAATGACCCGACCCTAGTTAACCAAAGTCGGTGCACTATTACATAACATTGGCATGATCATAAGGAGATAATTTATTGAAAGGCCGATCAATTTAGTAATATTGGAAACAAGATTCCTACATAAGTTCAACATTACAACTTTAAAAGAAATAGAAAACAAATTTCTTTCATTAGAAAAATACATGCCCCCTAGATTATACCTACAAGTCACTCATAACTAACTTCTTCATATCCAGGGAAAATGAAACATAAGAAAGGGGGAGCTTAAAGGCTCAATAAGGGTAAGCAAAACAGTGGAAGATAACATCAATATTAATCATGGTGAATAATTGAAACCACATTACATTACCATTAATAAATGTTAATACTATTATGGTAGGAATATGAGATGAGTAAATAATCCATAATAGAATCTAATCATTGGTTTTCTACTAGTCTAATGACCCATGAACCCCGAATATTATTTTCATAATGGGGGAATGTATAATGTCGGACATTCTGAAACATTTTTTCAAGGCCTCATCCCCGAAGTCTAAATTTGATTAAGGCCTTGGCCAAAACCATATATCAAAATGGGAAATGCCTCGGCCAATTCCACATATCGTTGTCTAATGAGACCTACCGCTGCATCAAGGAGCTATAGTAGGCTTCACCCATCACAAAATTAGTCCAATACATTCCTCATATGAAAAGCTTCAAATATAACATATAAATTTGTATTAAAATTAGAATACCAAATGTAAATACATTAACCATAAACCATGAATGGTATAAAATATCACATCCATAGTCAATCATATCACAAATAATTCAATACAATATGGATATTTTGTATCATTATAAATCAGAATAAAATAAACATAAAATCCATCAAAGGATGTTGACATAGATTATATCAATACATTTTTATACAAATATATCATTCTATATTAGAAATCATTTGAGAGTCACATAATTATAGAGAAAACATTTATTTTGAAAATATTCTTATAAGCTTTTATGGGAATCTTTGATGATTTTATAATGGTGAAAATATCCACAGCCGCCATATATGTTAAAAATACATTCTTACCTTAATTTTGTCGAAAAGGTCATGATGTACCTTGTTTGGAAAACGACGGAAAGATTCATTTCAAAATAAATATATATTCAAATAAGGGTATAAATTACATTACACCATTGTCTAGTAAATAGTATTTTTTAAATATCTTTTTATGAAACGTGGATATAAATGATAAAGATGTCCTAATATATACTTAGTTAAAAAGAACCTCAGATAATAAATAGATTTTCAAATTAACCCTTAACTTGTACATTTACTTGGTCAAGGGTAGGTTAAACTATTTTATAATGGTGAAATAATTTTTATTAAATTATACAATAATCATATACATTAATTTGAAATCATATATTATCTTTTAACATTGCTTTGTTAATAATATCTTAGTATTATCGTTGTTTCGGGTGTTAACAGATTTGTTTTCATTTATATTATTTGTTTTGTGAGTCATATTTGTTATGGATGGGGTATATCTAATTCATACCGATAATTATATCAAGTCCTTAGATATTATTTTTAAACATCAAATGAAAATTATTCTTGAATGGATAGAATGGGGAATGAATCTCATCGTTTTCATCGAGACAGTAATTCGTACGTACACAAGAGTGACAATATCGTTCTTTTGATATTAAAAAATAAATATAATTGGATGGTATATCATATATACAAAATTATTATCAGGTTATATTTATTATTTACATCTATTAATCATCATTATATACCCACCCATATAATAATGTATTGAATAACAATTACACCATGACATGGATACAATAAGCCGTATGTACACATGCATGGTGACATGTAATTAAAAGGATAGATAAAATAATGAATATGGTTGTACCATATATATAATAAAATAAAATTTTATAGAATATACTAGAGTTATTATTTTATAATGGAAACAAAAAGAAAAAGGAAATGGAATAAGATATGAACTTGAAAGAGGTGATAAATATTTACCTCTTCTTCGGGTTATTCCTTTTGATTTGATCAAAATGGATCCTTAAGATGGATTTATAAATAATTTAAGGCCTCTAAGATGAAGGGAGGACCGTTTAAAGGATATTTGAGTAGAGTTTGGCCAATCCAAATGTCTTTGTAGGTGAGAATTATATAGAAAGGGGAGTGCCCTTTTATAAGAGGGGTGAGGGGGACCTTAGGAAAATCTAGAAATATTGATTTATAATAAAATAATTGTATGTTTTTAATGGATAAAAATTGTATTATTTAATATATAAGTTGGTTATGGGTCTAAAACCACTCAACCAATAGGTTTTATATAGGTTTGGTTCACTATATTCACTTTATCTTTTAGATTTAACACTGAGTTAAATAGTTTGACATTTACCACGTCTCTTTGTATTTTTATATTATATGGTTAATAAACATACTATATACTTCCAAAAAAACCCAAGTGGTTCATTATTGATACACGTATAATTATATACGTCTTTTTGACCAAAATTAGACTTCGAGGCATAGAATATCAATTAGTAATATAATATTGGATTTAAAAACTCTTTTATGTCAATTTTGACACTATTTGGTTTTTTGTTTTTAATAAAATCATAACTGCATTATTACTACGATAAAATTCATCTAACCAACCCTAATACGTAATATTAACCTATAGAATTATTGTAATTAATGAAAAGTCTAAAATCACATTAATTTGGATATTTATAATATTAATTATTTTAATATTTCATTAATTAGGTAATTACTGCATCATTATTGTGTCATAAATAAATTTACTTATTTAATGTCAAAAAATTATAAATAAAATACCACTATGTAAGAAATATTTTTATATTTATAATTAATATTTATATTCGAATTTATCTTATGTGTAAACCTATATTAAAAGATGTTTAGTTATTAAACATTGATTTTAACTTGTTTAACTCTGTGTGAAATAAAATATTAATAAATTTAATAATCTAATCCAAGTGGTCCTAAAGGATCATGTTTTATTCCTAAGGTTATTTTTGGTCAAATTACACTTATAAAATAGAATTAGGACATGTGTTAGGGTAATAATAATATCATTTTTTACATATAATTACATTATTTACTTTTTACCGTGGTAAATAAATGTAAAAAGTTACCATTCACCAGAAATTATTTTCATCTTATTGAACCACATTATACTTACTGACATCAAAAATGTCTCCCGGATTTTTGAAATTAAACTCACAGATGTGGTGAAATTATTTTTTATGTAAATTTTCAAATTCTCCTAGGAGGTGGGTAAAAGACGGTAAAAAGTTCAATAAAATTTAAATTTATCTAAAATTATTAAAACTAACACCAATGAATTACATTGAACATATATAGTTATTATGTATCTATTTTTACCTAAAATAAATTTAAATAAAATAAATAATAACTTAAAAAAATTTAGATTTAAATTATAACTTAGTGTTTTTCACTATTCATAAAAAATTGAATGTTTTCAGAAAAATACCCAAAATTCACCCTAAGCTAATTTCGATATTACTAATCCATAAATGAAGTAAATTTTGGATGATAAAATTTATAAAATTTCAAAAAGTTGGTATTACGAATCATAATGGCTTGTTTGATTGGTTGTGGTGTGTTTGAACATGATGTTGCATACAATACACACTATTTTACAATTCAAAAAGAAGTATACCACAGAAACTTGGGGGGTTACATTCTACCCTCCTTAAAATAATTTTATCCTTGAAATTTCTAGTGTATTACTGCATAAAAAGACTCAGGTGGTTCTTCATCATAAGTTCCTGGGGTTCCCACTTTACCTCTTCAATCTTATGGTTTCTCTGTAAAACTTTTACCAAATGAGTTGTCAGATTTTTCAGCACTTGTTCTCTTGTATCAAGAACCTTGATAGTCTATTCACAATAAGACATGCCGGGTTCCAGCTCTAATTCCTCATAGGTGAGTATATGCATTGGGTCAGGCATGCATTTTCTCAATAGTGATACGTGTAACACATCGTGAAGATTGGAGAGACTTGGCGGCATTGTCAAACGATAAGCTACAACCCCAATTTGTTCCAAAATTTTGAAATGTCTGATGTACATGGGACTCAATTTTCCCTTCTTACTGAAACGTATTACAACCTTCTATGGGGATACCCTCATGAAATCATAATCTCCTACCTGAAATTCCAAATCCCTCATTCGATTATCGGTATAGCTCTTGTGCCTACGTTGAGATGCATTGATGTGGATTTGGATTACCCTCACCTTTTCTATCATTTCCTCCGCATGTTCTGGGCCTTTGAGTTTTATTTCACCAAAATCATCTCAACAGGTTGGTGTGTGACATCTCTACCCATATAACTCTTCATATAGTGCCATTTTAATACTAGAATGGAAGCTATTGTTATAGAAAAAATTCTATTAGAGGTAAATATTGATCCTACATATCTAGAAAGTTGAGTGAGAATGATCTGAAAATTTATTCTAATGATTGAATAGCCTAGTTGGATTTTCCATTAGTTTAGGGGTGGTAGGCAGTTCTCAAATGATGTTCAGTATCCAGGGATTTCTTAAGACATATCAAGAATCTTGCTGTAAAACAGGGACCATGATCATAAACAATCGATAGTGGTACTACATGAAGTCTTACAACTTCATTAATATATAGTATTTCTAAATGTTCAAGTGTTAAATATTCCCTTATATCATGAAAATGTGTGGACTTGGTAAAAAAATCATCAATGACCTATATTTCATCATTCATTCTAGGATTCTTTGGTATCCCCATGACAAAGTCCTTCGTAATATTATCACATTTCTATTTAGGTATGGGAAGAAGTTGCATGACTTCTGCATGATGTTTCCTTATAGTTATCACTTTTTTACAAACCATACATCTTGACAGAAAATCATCAATCTCCCTTTTCATGTTGTCCCACATAAATATTCCTTCAAATCTCTATACATTTTGGTTCTCCCAGGGAGTATAGATAAATTGGAACTGTGAGCATCATCCAACAATTCCATTTTTAGATCAGGTATATCAGGATCATAAAGTCTCATTCCAAAATTTAAAATTCCATCTTCATATATGAAGTCACACAATCTCCCATTATTTACATCATTAATCTTCATTTTAAACTCCTAATCATCAGCCTTAGAAATTTTTATCCTTTATAGTAATGATGGTTTGGAAACCATTTGAAAAAGAATTGATGTTTCACCATCCATGGTTATTACCACATCCATCTTTACTAGATCCATGTATATAGATTTTTTTTCATCTCCCATATTGTTCAGAACTCCATGATCATTTATACTCAAAACATCTTCCACCTTATTTGGCTTCTCTGTGTGGTAGTTTATCGTGCAATCATAATCCTTGAGTAGTTCCAGCCATCATCTTTACCACATGGTGAGTTCTTTCTGTGAGAAAATATACTTCAAACTCTTGTGATCTGTATATATCTCAAAATTTTCCCCATAGATATAATGTATTCATATCTTCAAATCAAATATTTCAGCTTCTAACTCATGATCTTGAGTAGAATAGTTTTTCTCATTAACTTTTAGCTGTCGTGATGCATAGGAAATAACTCTATAATTCTGCATAACGAAATAACCATGTCCTTTCTTTGTAGCATCACTATAAATAGCAACCCCCTCATTCCACTATGGTAGATTCAACATTAGAACATTTACTAATATTCCCTTTAGTTCCTCGAAGAATTCATCACACTGTTTTGTCAAATCAAATTTAACCACTTTTCGTGTGAGCATTGTTAATGGGTTAGCCAACATTGAAAAATTATGGATGAAATATCGATAATAAACTAGTAAACCAATAATATTGTGTATCTCAGTTATACATGTCAGTGCTAGACATTATTGTATTTCCTTGGTCATATAAGTATCAAGAGATATTCAATCCTTAGAGACAATATGGCCAAAAAAAGATATCTCCTATATCCAAAATTCACACTTGCTAAACTTCCCATATAATTATTGTCTACTAAGAGTCTTTATAATAATACACAACTGTTTTTCATGATCTTATTAGATTTTTGAGTATACCAAGATATGATCAATAAATACCATTACAAAGTCATCAAGATATTCCATGAAAACTCAATTCATTAGGTCCATGAATACAGACGGTGAATTAGTCAATCCAAAATGAATTATTGTAAACTTGTAATGCTCATACCTGGTTCAAAATGCTATTTTCGGAATTTATTCTTTTTTCACACACAACTGATGATATCCAGATCAAAAGACAATCTTTTAAAAGTATTTTTCTCCATGAATTTGGTCAAATAAATCATCAATGTGAGGCAGTTAATACTTTTTCTCTATTTTCATAGAAATGATCTCCCTATAGTCAATGCACAACCTCATAGATCCATCTTTCTTCTTAACAAAAAGGATAGGGGCTCCACCTAGAGAAACACTAGGGTGAATAAATCTCTTTTTACTCAATTCCTTTAGTTTTTTATTTAGTTCCACTAATTCTATAGTGGAAATTCTATAAGGGTTTTTTGATACGAGCCATGATATAGTAATTAAATCAATGGAAAACTCAATTTCTCATTCTAGAGGACGTCTTGGTAAATCGTTGGGAAACACATAAACATATACATTCAAAATAGGTGCATCATCTTTTTGAAAATTACATTCCTCACCCATAGTTATTTCATTCTCTTCCTCCCCAATAATTGAATTTAGGTGAGCTATTAGGGGTGGATCTATATAAGAATTAGGTGGTGATGATTCTTCTCTATAGATAAGGTGTTATTTATCATCATTATCAAAAAGAGTAACCTCATTCTTCTTACAATATCATTTTTCATCAATGTCCAAAATACAATCCATACAAAAGATTATATCAAATTCAATCATGGGTATGATGATTAGATCAGTAGATAAAGAACATTTATATGCCCTAATGGGAACTTATTCACAAAACATTATAGAAATGATACTTCCCTTATGAGTTTTGAATGAAAACTACCTTATAAAATTAAATTGGAAATATCTAATTATCATAGCAAACTAGGAAGATATGAAACAATTTGATGATCTATAATCAAAAAGAGAATTGGTTAAACTGAAGGAAACCATTGAATTACCTGCCATAATGTCTTTCGGGGCATAAACCTCAGCCGTAGTGATCGCATAGGCTTGGACTTGATCCCTTGGCCTTTTCAAAGGTATGATTCCCTGGCTCTTAGGACATTCATTTTCATAATGTCTCGTCTCCCTACAATTGTAGCATTGAACATTGTTAGAGTATTTCTTTTCCATATAATCACCAGCAAGATGTCCTTTGTATCCACATTTGTTGCATAATCTTTTCCCTTTTAGACTGGCACCATGGTTCTTCCTTCCATAATTATCATAGGTTGAAAATTAAATTCTTCCCTTATTCCATGTTTCATTATTTCCTTTCCCATAGTTCTTAGCATATCTCTTCATCTCTTTCTTTTCCTTAATGTCATAAGACATAGAGAATTCCTTTTCTGTCTTGATAGAACGTCAGAAAATATCATCGTATGATGAGAAGGATTGTGATTATAATGCTCGATAGAGAAATGGTTTTAACCCATCAATGAAACAGTCAATCTTACTTCATGGGTTACATATATAATCTGCAACATGACTTGCTAACCTTGTAAATTTAGCTTCATACTTTGCGACATTATCATCATCTTTTTTCCGCAGAATTAGAAATGGCCTTTCTATATCCACTTGATGCTCAAGAGGAAAGTATATTTCTTAGAAAGGTTCTTTAAACACCATCATTCCAATGTGGACACTTCTTCATCTTCATTTGTGTTTTGAATCAATGACCACCATTGATCAGCATATCCATGTGAGGTGATAAACTTCCATGACAACTTTTTCCCTTTTGTTACTCCCCAAGGAGTGGAATATTTTCTATAAGGAATTTATCTATTGCTCATCCTCTAATGGATTAGTACTCCCATTGAATATTGGTGGTTGTTCCTTCATGAAGCGATCTAACATTGATCCTCTGTGTTGTAGATCAGGGTGATCCGTACGGGTAAGGTTATTATTCATAATCTGAGTGAGTAATCCAAATATAGTTACAAGCTGATCAACACTAGTTGTATCACCATCTCCACTATAATTATCTTGAGTAGGAGGGAAATCCCTACAAGGATTGCATGCATTGATACGGTTTCCATTCCTTCCACTAGGTTCCATTTATAAACAATGGCATACACTATATTAGTTTATGAATAATAATACATAAATCCAAACATGTAAAGCACGTAACATAAATTTAATAGTTTATGGATAAAATCCATAATCAAAAAAATAATTTCGTTGATGAAGTATATACTCATAAACTCATTATAATGTTTTTTAATGAAAATGATAATTATCCTAAGCATATACCCTGTGAATGTTGTAACCAAGATTGAATAAAGTCTCGTTGTCATGCACCAGTTCCCATTCGAGTAAATCTCAAATCGGTGTTTTCTGGTTTTACCCCTAGGTACATCTGTGGTAGAGCCACCTCTACCTGCTTGTATCTAGACAGTGATTTATTTCATGGAAAACTCACAAAATCTCTACAATACCAAAATTTTAGAAAGATCCACAATACTAATCCTCAATGTCTATCTTAGGGATATCTGATCTAATCAGAGTTTATCTAAATCTAGATTCTAACTGTTGTACAAAACTTCCTCTAATACCAGCTGTAACACCCCAACCCTAGTTACCCAGAGTCGGTGCATTATTACATAGCATTGGCATGATGACAAGTAAATGATGTATCAAAGACCGATCAGTTTAGTAATATTGGAAAAAATATTCATAAATAAGATTAACTTTACAACATTAAGATAAATACATCACGAATTTATTCCATTAGAAACATCTAGGTCTATTGTATTATGCCTGCAAGTCACTAATAACTAACTTCTTCATATCCTGGGAAAATGAAACATAAAAAATTGGTGATCTCAAAAGCACAGCAAGGGTATGTAATTCAACGGAAGATAACATAAATATTAAGAATGGTGAATAATTGAAACCACATTCCTTTACCAATAATAAACATCAATACTTTTAAACCAGGAATATGAGATGAGTAAATAATGCCATAATAAAACATAATCATGAGTATTATACTAGTTGAATGACCACAAGAACCATCAATATTGTTTTTATAATGAGGTAATGTATAATGTCGGACATTATGAAAGATTTTTTCAAGGCCTCAGCCAAGACATCTAAAAATGATTAAGGCCTCAGCCAAAACCATATATCAAAATGGGAAAGGCCTCAGCCAATTCCACATATAGTTGTCTCATTAATCCTACCAATGCATCGATGAGCTATATCAGTCTCCACCTATCACTTAATAAGTCCAATACATTCCTCATATGAAAAGGATTAAATATAACATAATCATTCATATTAAATCTATCATACGAAATGCCAATACTTTATCCATAAACCATAATTGGTATAAAAATAGCACATCCAAAGTCCATCATATAACAAATCCATCAATACAGTACGGATGTTTTGTATCATAATAAATCAACTTCATATAAACTTAAAATCCATCAAATGATGTTGACATAGATGAAAAAGCGTTTTTTAGAGAAATGTATATTTCTATTTTAAAATCATTTAAAAGTCACATAATTATAGAGAAAACGTTTAATTTGAAAATATTCTTATAAGCTTGGATGTGAAGCTTTGACGATGTTGTAATGGATGGAAATAGCCGCACTCTCCGTATAAGTTAAAATAATATTCTTACCTTAATTTTATCGAAAAGGTCATAATGTACTTTTTTTGGAAAATGACAGAAAGATTCCTTTCAAAACCTATAAGGTCAAATAAGGGTATAAATGAAATTACCCCATTGTCTAGTAAATAGTAAATATGTTTTGAAATTAATTTTTAAGAAATATGGATGTGGATGATAAAGAAGTCCTAGTAGATACTTACAAACAACCTCAGATAATAAAGAGATTGTGAAATTAACCCTTATATTGTAATTTTCCTTGGTTAAGTGTAGGTTAAAATCCTATATAATGGTGAAATAATTGATATTAAATTATACAAGAAATTTATATATTAAAATGATATCATATTTTATCTTTTTACATTGCTTTGTTAATAATATAATAGCATTATCATCATTTCGGGTGTTAAAATATTCGTTTTTCTTTATATTATTTGTTATGTGAGTCATATTTGTTATTTATGGGATGTATCATATTCATACCTAGAATGATATCAAGTCTTTAAACATTTTTTTAATCCTTAAATGAAAATTAGTCTTGAATGGATACGATGGGGAATGAATGTCATCACGTTAGTGTAGACGGTAATCCATACATACACATGAGAAACAATATCATTCATTAGATATTACAATGATATATAATTGGATAGTATGTCATATATATAGAATAATTATCATATTATATTTATTATAAAAATCAATTACTGTCACACCCTGAACTCGGATACTCCTTCAATTTATTTTTTATTCTCGATGTTGGAACTTTTGGTTTTGGTTTGAGTTGGGTGTCCAAAAAAAGCCATGTGTTTTGGTTGTATTAGTTTGATTTTATACCTATTAATGGTTATTTTGAATGTTGTGGGATGAAAAGTGGCATGTTGGATAGTTTTTGATTCCCTTAGTGTCTCTATATTCTGTTTAAAACATTGAAGGATCTTTGGGTAGACTTCCTTAGTGTATGGGGTGTAATTTGGGGTTTTGTAGAAAATTTTTGGGGTTTTAAGGTTTGATCATGGCCTGACCAAACCGTGAAACCTAACCATGCGATGTTTTGTGACTTTTCTAGTACCCCACGCACGGTTTGCACACGGTTTCACAAACCGTGCAAAAAACCATGCAACCACTTGTGGGATTTATAACATTTTATGTGGAGCTCCGAATTGGGTGATTCCACCTCTCAAATGAATCCTCAGGTGTTTGATATATACCAGATGATCCTCCCCATCTTTTTTGCTATTATTTGGGGAGATTTTGGTGAGATTTTCCAAGAGTGGTTTGTGATTCTTCATGTTTCCTTCACTGAATCTCCTATCCTTCTCTTACCATCTTTGTTTCTTGGGTATTCATTGGGGTTTTCTCTCTTTTCTGAAACCTAGGGATAGGGATGACTCATGTGTTATGTTTTTCTTGTGAGTAGGGTGTGAGGACGGTCCATAGGGATTAGATATCTCTTCCCATGATGTTTCATCGCATTCACACACCATTGAGATAGGTGTTTCCATGATTTTCCAATCCATTTCAAGCCATTGATGCATAGAAACTTCAGATTGGATTTTTAAAATGATTATCAACTACATAAGTATATATTTAACTTATTTTTTTGTTTTTATGATGGTTACAATTGTTAAAAAAGGATGTTAAATTGAATCATTGATTATGTCTATGTGTTGGTGCCTTGAAAGTGTTTAATTAAATGCCTTTTGTTTTATAAATAGGAAATTGAGACACTGTTGTGTTGTTTGAACTTGGTTTTATATATTTAATTGGTTGAAACATGAATTGGATCATTTAATGTGATTTTTTGAGCATATTTATGGCTTGATTATTCATGGTGAAATGTTTTGGAAAAGTCCTTCAGGTTTTTGAAATGATTAGGAGAGATGTTGCAATTGGATTGGTTTTAATGGAAGTCATATTCTTTAAAAATGTTTTTTGGTATTATTATAGATCATAAAAGGGTTTAATTGGATGTTCATGCATCCATGGGTGCACTAGGTGCACACATCGGTGGGCATTAAAGTGAAAATGAAACATAAAAAACATGTTAAAAATGAAACTTGATTTATTAAATGGTTTCTCGTCTCTCTCCCATTATTATCCTTCTAAAATGGATATTGATTTCTAAAAAGTGTATAGGTATTTAATGAGGCTTTATATTGATTTATTTTTATTATAAAATAGAACCGTGGGGTATCTTGGGACATGATTAGTTTCAAATGGTTTAATGGACAGTTTCTCTTTGTATACATGGAAATGGTTTTAGAAATGATTTGGAACTGATTTGGTAAATGTATTTGGGTGCATAATATTGAAGGCCCATTTGGCATTGTACTTTTAAAGGTGATGTTTTGTGTTGATTCTAGAAAATAATGTGATTCAGAAAATGTGAATTCCCCATGGGAAACATTGAACATTTTATGAAATGGTTATAATGTTAAATGATGTGACAGACTGGTTGTCACTTATTTGATAAAAAAAGATCAAATTCATATTTGTGGGGAGCTCTTATCTAGGTTAACCATTTATGGGTGATGTATAGGAAGTGTCTGTGTTTGGGGTAGGCATGTGAGGTGAGATGAGTCACGTGTGTGAGGGCCTTTCTACAAACATAGTATTATTATAACCACCATGGGTTTCTGGGCAACTTTTAGATGATCGAGTGATGGTAAATGATCAACCCCGATTAGAAGGGTTGATACCCTTTGTATTTTGTTAGTCTAGGTGGGATTTTCCGCAGGATTGGTTAGTTAGGGCAACCAGTTAGTTATAGACTTAAGAGCTTCACCATACGCCGACAAGTGGATCTGAAACTATGTACGTCCAAGGGTCTTTTAGGGATGTTTAGGATAACCCATAGTTACTATCGTTATTTCTTGTTTACTTTCTGATAAATTGAATGTTTTTTTGTTTAGTTTATTTTTTCTTTAGAATAGCCCTGGTGTTTTGATTTGATTTTTTATTTAAAATGAAAAGTCTATTTTGATTGTGGAATCATTGTGTGCTTAGATTGGAAGAAGGAAATGAAAATTTTTTAATTATAAAAAATAAAACCTTTTTTTGTAGAATTATTTTCAAACTAGTGTTAATGGATTGTCTTGTGAAAGTAACAACATAGACTCATTGGTGATTGCCTACTAAGCTGTCTAGCTCACACCCTACTTGTACCATTCAGTGTCGGTAGACCCGAACTGTTTTGCAGGTTCATATTTGGTTTAGGTTTTTCTAGTTCGAGTATCTCTTGTATTAGGGTGGTATGATGGTTGGAGGAAACCAAAAGATCACATGGAGATTGTGCTAATAGCTCGTTTTTTTATTCTGTTGTAGCTTTTGGTTCTTTTTGTGTTAGTTTTATTTAGTAGTATTCATATTAGACTGGATTATTCTTTTATTGGGATTCAATTGTGGATAGCTATACTGCATTTTCAATTTTGTATATTTTGATCCTATTATTATTGCGAGAAATCATTCCCTCTTATTTTTTTCAAATTCCGGAAACTGGTTGTCAGCCCGTGGGGATTCAAAATCCCTTTAGGTCATTTCCCGGACCAACTCAGGTGACTAGCATAGGGTCAACCTGGGGTGGTTCATGAAAAAAAAGTATCATAGGAGTCCCTTGTTATGTGCAGTGTCTGGTAGAAGGAGATTAGAACTATCAGGGATGAGGATGTATGTTATGGGTTGGTTCTTGATCACCACTGAACATAATGAGACATGAGTTACCACTATTAGTTCAGGATTTGAGTCTCCTTTTTTTGGTTGTTTTGGAGTGAGGGATGACAATGGAGGTGAATCGGTTCACATTGCGGCTCCACATGGGGTGGTGACCCATGTGGAGTCCGAGTTCCCTGATTAAGGTCCTCTATGTATTATGTCTTACATGGGGCATAACCCACCACTATGTCGTCAGGTTAGGAATAAGAACTAGTTACTCATTCTGGTGGTCCATTGTTGGTTGTGTTTCATTTTGGTTTCAGTTGGTGTAACTATATGTTGAAAATGAATGTGGATTTTGAAATGTAAATCGATTTGAAAACATTAATATTTTATATGAAATTGTTTTAAATTGTTAAAGTGGATTTTCCAACATTAAAGGTGTTTTTTCTTTGATAATGTTAATGGAATGTGGCCCTTGGTATTTATTTTGGACATTGACATGTGTGTGGGTATGTTTGGGAAGTGCGTATTGTCACATGGAATTGGAGATGTATTGACGGACATGTAATGGTACATAAGATACCATGGGATAGGTTATTGAGTTAAAGGTTTGGTATGGTTTTCTTAAAGTGGATTTGAATGAGAAAATGATTTCAATTTTTTTTTCATTCTTGAAAAATGATTTTTTGGTATTTGGGAATTAGCCTTTGAAGAATACAGTTTTGTGTTTTAAAAAGAAAATGATGGGTTATCAAAAAGGATATTTCGCTGTTGTTTGTTTTTACATTTATTCTCAGCCCGTTGGATTGTGTTTGAGGGGTTCCTCTTTGTTTTTTCCACAGTTTGATGATGGATTTAGTATGCAATTTTCGCGTTCTTCAGAAATTTCCACCCATAAAGGTCCCCAATGTTCTTAACGAGTCATGTATGCTTACATTTTCTTCACATGTTTTGCCTATTTTCTATGGTTATTGAGATTTGTTTGAGTCTTTGTAGTGGGTTGAAGAATTTAAGCGTGTTTTTTAGATGTTGGTAACTCCCAATGCTATTAGAGTCTGTACAGTTCAAGGTTTTTTTGAGGATCCAATACTGGAATAGTGGGGGTTGGTTTCCCCATCATTGAAAGAAGGTGAGATGTCATGGGAGGTGTTTAAGTCCACATTCATCCAATGGTTCATACCAGAAGATGTGAAGCATTGGAAGGTGGTAGAGCTGCAGGATGTCCATTAGGGCTAGTGATCTGTAAAGTCATATGTTAACCATTTCAGAGAGCTAGTCCCCTTCCATATGAAAGTATCATTGGGGGATCAGATGAAAGCCCTTATCTATTCCTGGGGTCTTCATACTGAAATTGATGAGAAAATTATCTCATCCAATGAAACATGTTTCAAGAAGTTGGTGGATGAGGCATTTATGGCTGAATTGGTTTTCAGGGTGTAGTTGATGGTAGTTGGTTCTCAGTATGGTCATCCATATGGTGAGTGGGGTATGCGAAAGTAACCTATTTCTGGAAAATCTCCTTCATCTGTTTTGGCTTCCAGTTTCTTGGTTTGTTCACTTGTATGTTTCCTATGAGGCCGGTTTGGTCCCTAAATGTCGTCATGTCATATTCCTCTGAAGACTTGTCGTCTCTATAGCCATTGGGATCATTTGAATAAGTTATGTAGTGGGTGTTGTGTCAAAAGGGTGTCTTGGTCAGAGAATGCATTGCTTTACTGTGAGGCAAGAGATGCTTCAGCCATCAGTGTCCCAACCACATGTCTTGGGGTGAAGATAATGCACAGTTAGAAGTGACAGGGTGGGGGTGTGAAACCCAACTTAGTAGTTTTTTTTCTTCTATGTTGGGATGAAAATTTTTATCATCTCTTTTTTATTATTTCCAAGATTTGGTAAGTTGAATTTTTCATTGTAAAGGAATGATGAACTGTAACTCTTGTAATCAATGATGTTGTGTCTATCTGAATGTGGCCTTTAAAAATTACATTATCTTTTGAGTGTGTCATGCCTTTATGTAATATGGTCTCAATTTTAACTTTTTACAGTGAAAATTTGGAGATGCAAAATCTTTGTAGAATGGATGTATTTTTGGTTCCTTTCATATGGTAGTTTCCTTGATTCAGTGGCAGTAGTGTCAATCATTTACATGTAAGTTAGGGTTTGAGCCCAGTCAAAATATTTGGTTTTTGGTGTTTTTGAGAGATCTTTCTAGGTGAAGCTCAGTTACTGCACGGTTACCACACAACAATTCAAAACTGTGTGAACCAAGCTGTACAAATATATATAACTACACAACAAGAATGCAGTTGTGTTTTATGTATCATAACCATGTGGCTTGGTGTATTTTTTGGGTAGAGGAGTTGGCATGGTTGACACATTGCTTTGAAACAACTATTCCAAGTCGTGCGAGGTGCCTATTCGTTCTAGTTGTTCGTGCACGATTGGTGCACGACATGGTAAAATTTGTGGCCAAATCATATGAGATACCATGAAATTAAAAAATGTTGAAATCCATTGTTATTTATTGCAGTTTGAGTATTGTTTGGGGTTTAAATTCAGTTTTCATTATTGGAGTTATTGTGGTGGGGAGAACCCTCTTGTGTTCTTCCATACTCCTCATTTATGTATCGTGGTTTTTTCTTGATCGGACTAGTTTTACTTGTGGAGTGAATAGTCATCTCAGGGTTCATGGATTCCTCTTAGTTTTTGTTGGGAACAGACTCGATATTTAATTGACTTTTAGCTTGGTGTCTTTCTGCGGGCAGAAAGTGTCTGTGGGGTGGGGGGGAGAATATCCACACCATGACCTCAGATACTCCTTCATTTTATTTTTTATTCTCGATGTTGGATATTTTGGTTGAGGTTAGAGTTGGTTGTCTAATAAAATTATTTGTGATTTGGTTGTATTAGTTATATTCTAGACCTATTCGTTGTTATTGTTAATGTTGTTGGATAAAAGTGGCATTTTGGGGAGTTTGTGATTCCCTCGGTGTCTCTATATTGTGTTTAAAACATTGGAGGATCTTTGGGTGGACTTCCTTAGTGATTGGGGTGTAATTTGGGTGTTTTTATACAATTTTTGGGGATGCACTGTTTGAGAACGGCCAACCCAAACCGTGCAACCAAACCATGAAATGTTTTAGGTGTTTTCCAGTACCCCTCACAAAGTTTGTGCTTGGTTTGACAAACCGTACAACAAAACCATGCATCCAATTATGGGAATTATAACATTTGTCATGGAGCTCTGTTTTTGGTGATTCCACCTCTCAAATGAAGCCCCACATGTTGTATTTCGACCAAAGGAGCCTCCCCCTCTTTGCTTCTTCTATTTGGGGAAATTTTGGGGCGATTTATCATGAACGGTTGGTGATTCTTCATGATTACTTCACTGAATCTCTGCTCCTTCTCTTCTCCTAATTGTTTCATGGGTTTTCTTGGGGGTTTACTCCCTTGTCTGAAACCGAGGGTTAGGGTTGGCTCATGTGCTATGTTTTTATAGTTACTCGGGTGTGAGTATGGTCAATGGGTATTAGATATCTCTTCCCACGATGTTCTATTGCATTCAAACACCGTTGAGGTAGGTGTTTCCCTGATTTTCCTTTACATTGCATTCCATTAATGCTTGAACACTTTGGATGAATTTTAAAACATGATTCTCACCTACATAAGTAGATAGTTAACTTATGGTGTTGTTATTATGATGGTTACAATTTTTAAAAATGGCATTTAAAAGGATTCCTTGATTATGTCTATGGGTTGGTTCCTTGAAATTGTTTGATTAAATGCCTTTTGTTTTATAAAAAGGAAATGGGGCCCTTGTTGTATTATTGGAACTTGTATTTATATATTTTATTGGTTGATACATGAATTGGATCATTGAAAGATATTTTTGAACCTATTTATGGATTGATTATTCATGGTGAAATGTTTTGGAAAAGTCCTTCGGGTTTTTGAAATGTTTTGGTAAGATGTTCTAGTTGTGTTGGCTTTAAGGGAAGTCGTATTTCTGGAAAAATGTTTTTGGGTATTCATATAGATATTCAAAGGGTTTTATTGGATGTTTGATCACCCATGGGTGATCTAGTTGCACACATGGGTGGGCATTCAAGTGAAAATGACACTAAAAAAGATGTTACAAATGAACATTGATTTATCAAATTTTGTATCATCTCTCTATGATTATCATCCTTCTAAAAGGATCATGATTTTGAAAAAGTTTATTGGTATTTATTGAGGCTTTATATTGATTTTTTTTCTTATAAATTTGGACTGTGGGGAATTTTGGGACATGGTTGGTTTCCAATGGTTTAAATGGACAATTTTTATTTGTAAACATGAAAATGGTTGTAGAAATAATTTTGAACTGATTTGGTAAATGTATTTTGGTATGTAATATTGAAGGCCCATTTGGCATTGTACTTTTATAGGTGATATTTTGTGTTGATTCTAGAAAAAAATGTGATTCAGAAAAAAGTGAATTCTCGGTGGGAAACTTTGATCATTTTATGAAATTGTTATAATATTAAATGTTGTGATGAATAGGTTGGTACTTTTTTGATATGAAATGATCGAATGAGTATTTGTGGGGTGATCCACTCTAGTGTAACCCTCTATGGGTGAATGTATTGGAATATTCCATGTTTGGGGTAGGCCATTCCGGTTAGATGAGTCCCGCGTTCGAGGGACTTCCTATATACACAGTATTATTATCACCACCATGGGTTCCTGGGCGTCTTTTAGAAGATCAAGTGATGATTTCTGATCAATTTATATTAAATGGGTTGGTACCCCTAGATTTTGTTAGGCCATATGAGATTTTCCACTATATTGGCCAATTAGGACGGCTAGTTGGTTATAGACTTAAGAGCATCACCATACTCCAGCAGGTGGTTCTAAAATCGAGTACATCCAGGGGTCTTATATGGATGTTTAGGATCACCCATGGTTACTATATGTATTTCTTTTTTAATTTCTACTACATTGATTATTCATTTGTTCTGTTTAATTATATTCAGCATAGCCCTGGTGTTGCTGATTTGTTTTTTATTTTAAATTAAAAGCCTATTTTGGATGTGGTAACGTTGTGTGCTTATTTTCTAAGAAGGGAATGAAATTTTTTAATTTTAAAAATAAATAAAACATATTTTTATAGAATTATTTTCAAACTAGTGTTAATGTGTTTTCTTGGGAAAGGAAACACATGAAATCTTTGATGATTGCCTAATGATCTGTCTAGCTCACACCCTACTTGTACCATTCGGTGTCGGTAGACCCGAACTATTTTGCAGGTTCATATTTGTTTAGTTTTTTTTGGTTCAAGTATCTCTTAGATCAGGGTGGTCTTATGGTTGGAGGTAACCAAGTGGTCACATAGAGATCGTGTTAATAGCTGGTTTTTTTATTCTGTTGTAGCTTCTGGTACTTTCAGTGTTAGTTTAATTTAGTTTTATTCTTATTAGACTGGATTTTTCATTTATTGAGATTCAATTGTTGTTAGATCTACTGCATTTTCAATTTTTTATATTTTGATCCTATTATTATTGGGCTAAATCATTCCCTATTATTTTATTTTGATGCTCGGCACTAGTTGCCAGCCCGTGCGGATCGGGAATTCCCTTCGGGTATTGTTACAGACCGAATCGGGTGACCAGCTCAGGGTTAACCCGGTTCAGTTCATGACAATTACACATCATTATTGTACCACCCAAATAATAATTTATTTAATAACAATTACACCACGATGTGGAGACGGTAAGTCGTACGTACACACTTATGGTGACATGTCATTCAAAAATTGGATATAATAATGAATACGGTTGTACCATATTTAAAATGACATCACAGTATATAGAATATACTAGAGATGTTATTTTATAATTGAAACAATAAATAAAGAGTATGTGGAAGAAGAAAGGAACTTGAAAGAGGTGATGAAATATTTACCTCTTCTTTGTGGTCTTACTTTTGATTTGATCAAAAGGGCTCATTAAGATGGCTTTCTAACTAATGGAAGGTCAGTTGGAAAAAGGGAGGATAATTCAGAGGGTATTTTAATAGGTTTTTTCAGATCCAAATGGCATTGAATGTGTTAATTAGAGATAATGAGGAGTTCCCTTTTATAAGAGGGGTGAGGGGCACCTTGGGAAAAGGTAGAAATATTATTTTATAATAAAATCATTTTCAGTGGCTAATGAGTCCAAAATGGATTATTTAAATTCTAAGTTGGGGATGGGTCTAAAACCACTCAACCAACATGTTTTAGAGATGTTTTTGTCACTTTATTAACCTTATCTTTTAGGTTTAAATCTTAGTTAAATAGTTTGACATTTACTATGTCTCTTTGTATTCTTATATTATATGGTTAATAAACATACTATATACATATTATAGAACCCCAATTTGTTCATTAGTTATTAAAATATCATTATATATATCTTTTGGCCAAATATTATAATTTTAGGAGTAAAATATCAATTAAGAATATAATACTTTTTTTAAAAACACTTTTATGTCAAATTTGACACTCTGTGGAATTTTGTTTTTTCTAAAATTATAACAGCATTATTATTTCAATAAAATTTCATCTAACCAACTATAATAAGTCATTTTAACCAATAAAAATAGTGTAATTCATAAAAATTATCAAATAAAATTTATTTGGAATGTTATAATATCAATTATTTTAATACTTTCTTAATTAGGTAATTACGACATCATCATTGTGTCATAAATAAATTAATATATGTTATTTATAAAAAATATAAATAAAATACCATTATATTGGAAATATTTTTAGATTTCTAATGAATATTTATTTACTAATTTATCATACGTTTATCCCTATATTAAAACAAATTAGTTATTAAACATTGATTTTAACTCTTTTAACTCTTCTTTAAATAAAATAATACCAAATGTCCTAATCTAATCCAAGGATCCTAAAGGATCATATTTTATTTCTATGGTTTTATTTGGTTGAATTAAACTTATCAAATAGAATTAGGACATGTGTTAGGGTAATAATAATATCATATTTACCCATGATTATCCTATTTACTTTTAACCAGGGAAAATAAACGTAAAACGTTACTATTCACCAAGAATCATTTTCATCTTATTGAACCACATTTTACTTGCTAATATCAACTGTTTCTCTCAGATTTTTTAAATGAAACTCACAAAAGCAGTAAAATTATGTTTTATGTAAATTTCCAAATGCTCCTAGGAGGTGGGTAAAAGATAGTAAAAAGTTCAATAAAATTATTTTGTATAAAATTAATATAAATTGACTCTAGATAATTACATTGAACTTATATAGGTATTATGTATCTATATTGACCGAAAATAAATTTATATAAAATAAATAATTATTTAAATAAAAATTTGGTTTTTAACTATAAATTTGTGTTTTCATTATTCAATAAAAATTTTATGTTTACTGAAAAATACAAAAAATTCTCCCTATGTAATTTTCAATATTCCTAATCAAAAAATGAAGACAATTTTTAATGATAAATTTTATAAAATTTTAAAAAGTGGGTATTAGTATTCATAACGGCTACTTTGATTGGTTGTGGTGTGTTAGAACTCAAAGTTGCGTACAACACACACTATTGTATTATTCAAAGAAAAGCGTACTGTGGAAGATTTTTGTGTTACATAATGTGTATCCAATATTTTATAAATATTTATTTTCTGTTTAGTGAATATAATATTTATTTATTTATTGTAGAATAATGTAAAGATATTTATTTAATAAATACATATTCAGTATTAATGTCCTAATAAATATGGTGGAATGGGGGATCAAGGTTTTAGGTAATGTGAGAAATAATAATTATTGAATAGTATTTAGTTACATAATAATTTATATAATTTTCATGTTATGTGCTTGTTGAGAAATAATAATTTTAATGTTATTAATTTTTAGGGGGTTCAGTTGTATTAAATAAAAAATTAGGGAAACATGTGAATTTTTTTTATTTTAGACCTACAAATATATAATCCCATTTATATAATTTTCATAATGAGCTAGTTCTTTTTTTTTGATAATGTATTTGTAGAATCAACTCATTCATTGAGATATCACTTCTCAAAGAATGCTCCTATGAAAGGATAGAAATATTCCTCTACCAGATCATAGATATCACTTTGGAAGAGGTTATTATTGAGATTAAATGTGGATGATGACACATCAAGTATCCACTGTTATAGAACCCATAGATTTATTTGGAGACATATGGAGATTTGTGGAACACATGTTGATCACCAATAGAGAGAATAAACACATGATTCCTACAATATAATGATATTATACTGCATATCTCTCACGAGATTCATCAGAGAATAAATAATTCTAACAAATTTAATTCTATAATTAATTACATTATGTTTCAATAATATGTGACGATCCTCCCTTAGTTTATAGTGTTATTACAGTTGTCTGATTTAATTGAACTAGTATTGTAGGTCATATTGTTTATAATCATGCATATCTCATAATGAACATCTATCATGATAAAAAAATGTTTGGAACCACCCATCATTCACTTCCACTGCACCTGTAATGTACACTTTTTTACATTACATTCTATAGGGGATATGATATGGTCACTCATGTTCATGGCAGATTACAGCCTAGCAATGTAATGTGATTCATTTTTCTCTTAGTTTTTAAATGAAAGGTATTTAGGATATGTTTAATGAATATATTTGATACATATGAACATAAAACAATTGAAGAAATATAATATCATATATATCTTGCTACCTTCCGATCCACTGAAATACAATAATGTTGCTCGTGCGTACATTAGGACTACATTCTCTATTAAGTAATATGAAATAATTTTCATTTAATTTCTACATGGATTTTAATAAATATGTATTTGATTAATATAAATTCTACATACTAAATAATAATTTTTTTAACGGTGAATTAATATTTATTTTTAATTCACTCTACCCATAGATAAAAATGGAAAAACATTCATGCATACATACAACTTACTATATCCATGAATAATGTAATTCATTTTCTATCAATAACATTTATAAATTATTATAAATAAATATATAGTGAATCTATATGATATATTATTAATTTAGTAGTCTAGATTTGATGTTACCATGATAACTATATAAGGACCCAAATTATAGGACAAAAAACAATCGAAAAAATTGTGTAATTATCACTTGTAATAGTGATTTTAAGAATGAATTGTGAATAAAATGTTCATAAAAGACTATCAGTATTTAATATATGGTTCTGAATATGAGATTATGTTTCTTTAAAGGATATTTTATATAACTACATTTATTGTATTGGAGGTTCAGAAACATATGAAAGAAGTCAAACCTTAGGTAAGGGTTTCTCATCTCCCTTTACTTATGTGATACAAATGCCTTATTCACCATGTATTCCATTGTGAAATGTATATAAATACCATCTTAATATCATAAATCATGATTCCATTTATCGTAATCATATTAAATATTTCATTGTTATTATTTATTTCATGGGGATTATCATTCATGCATTTTGAGAGTTCCAATGGTTAATATCAAAGTCTCATTATTATGTGGGATTATATATATTTAAGTACAACTTTGTGGAATAATTTTAATTTTATATAAATCAATAAATATATTTACATATCATATAGTTACTAATTTAAATTTCCAATCATTATTATCAATTTTTAACTCATTCGTACATATAATTGTTTCCATTTTTTTAAGAAAATATAACTTCCTTTAACTCGTTTATGGAAAATCCATTTTTATTTTACACCATGTTATAAAAAAATTACAATTTAATGAATGATTTAGTAAATATATTTTTTCATATTTTTATCCTTTTAAAAAATGGTTTTAATAGAATATTATTTTCATTTTCTGAATTACTCATGTTTCATTTTTATTGAAATTTTGATTAGAATCATTGTTTATATATCTACAACATACTTGAATTTTATGATGGCCAGGACCAATCAATGTTTTAATAAATAACGTATATGTTTTAATTATTGTTTTCTTTGAAAATTATTTTCTATATATTTTCTAATAAATAAATAATTTTTAAAAGTATATTTTCATAGTGATAATGTTATCTTCCTCAAAAAATCATTTTTTAATGACATTATTAGGGAATTTCATTCATCAATGACTTCAAAAAATTATTTTAAAAATTATCCTCTAGGGATATGTTGTATGGATATCATCATTATTCTTTCTATGGATGGGTTATGATCTGTTTGACTGAGGATGTAAAATTTATTTACAATTCACCATATCACTTTGGATGATTTATGATTATGATTATTTTATTGGATAAGTGTAATAATTTCCTAAGAAATTTTTATATATGATTTTTTATATTGATTATTTTTCACCCTTTTCATTTTATGAATTAATAAGACTATGTATGTGAAAAGTTTAACCTGGTTATATATTTTCCCTTGATAATTTGTTATTTCTCAAGAAGAACATTTGTTGGAAAAATTAAATTGTTACCCATAGATTTCAAATGTCTTCTCAAATGTTTGAATGTGTGTTTTAGATGTATAACATTTTAAATTCCCACATTGTTGGATTAGTCATTGATATATATGACTATTAAAAATTAAAAACATCCATGCTTAATATTCAAGATCATATGATTATTAATAAGGAATTATTCTATAATCATTTATTCATCATGTTCATTTTATTTATTAAATGCAACGTGTTTCAGTTATTTACAATGCCATATTGATTATTTCTAATTTATTCATTGTATCTTATGAAGTACTCATACACTTATTTAGTATCTAAGACCACCAATTTCTCATGGTTTATTTTATTTAGGATTCAATTATGTGTTTTTTGAATCATATGAATGTATACCGTATTGATTAATAAGGTGTTTTGAATGAAAAAACTGTCTATATTTTATGTTTTCAATTGTATAGTGAATTTAAAATATGTATCATGATTACTAAGACTGCTAGAGTATTCATTCCATCATGATGAGATCCCTTTTTTTAATATCCCTCATCCAGAAGGGCAATGGTATTAAATAATAAAAACCAATGTTAATATACTGATGGGAAGTGTTTTGTTTTAATATATTACATTTGATGGAACCAATTCCAAATGTATCACATCTATTCTAGTTATATCCAAGTTAATCACTATATTGGAATGCTGATATGAAACCTATTTTTCTTTTGGGTTGTTATGAGTGATAATAAATTTAGTGCACATAAGGATTTCTGTACACTTAATCCATCTAACATTAAGTATCCGTGAATGATGAATTAGAAAATTTATAATTTTTTTGACTATAGAAGTACAATAACATTCAATACATAAATTTTTCAATTCATTAGATTGATAAAAAGTTTCTATATTAATAAAACCATTCTTTTCAACATAAAGAGGAGAATCAAGAGCTCATGGTCCATTGAAACATCTAAGGACCCTTCCAAAATTATTTTTAAATATATATTCATAGCCCAAAGGGCCCATGTTTCACTTCTCTATTCATTTTGAATTATATCACTATTATATTCCTTTTATCTAATTAAAATGTAATAAAGTAAACACAGACTCTAGTATAATAGGGTTAAGGTCATTACAATTAATTCATAAGATGGTTTCATAAAGAACATTGGAAGATAATTATTTATATTTTTCATTAATAGAAAATTTTATGGAAAATTATTGTTTAGAAGGCCATTTGAATGTATATGTGATTAGTTCCATAATTTATAAATCTCAATGAAAGGGCCTATGAATATTTTAATGGATGGTTCACTAATACGAAAAAATTATTATACTCTTCTTTATATTTATGTTTTGTATTTTTATTTATTATCTATCTCTTAGACTGATTTTTAGAACAATATACATATTTTATAGGATTTTTATAGGTTATTATTTATTTTCATTAGTTTTAAACCATCTGTATATATTTATTGAGTAACCCTAGTGAAATTAGTTGGTGTTTTTATTGTTCTATTATATTGGGGTTTCATTGTTTACGTGATAATTGCATTGACATTTATTTGATGTGTATTTTTTTAAGAAATTAACTTTTTAGAATTCGGTATACTAGTAGGAGAATGATCAAATTTGCAATTTTTTATGTTAATGTAGAAGAAAATTAGATAATTTTGTTTTAATTAATTTACATTTGGAAATATTCAAGTATATTTATTTGTTATCATGTATATTGTTGGAACTAATAACGTATCAATAAAAAATAATTGTGTGGGTTTGATAGAAATTTTTGGAAGGGAACAACAGTTGTAGGAGTCCAATATTATCAATGTACATAGATCATTCTAGGTGAAACCTTTTTATTTCCTCACAATGATTACAAACAATGAATTATTATTTTTTATTTGAAATGGGAGAGATCACTTTTTATCTTTAAAAGGAAAATGTTCGGGTAAGTCAATTTTACCACACTAGTTGCATTCATCAGTTAAGAACAATTTTCATAAGTTAACTGAAATGAATCAAATTTTGTTGATTTATACCTTATAATATTTCATTATAAATCACTATATATTGTATTAGAGAATGAATTGTGATTAAGTGTCATAGACCCAACAATTAGTAAATTAATAATATTAAAATATATTAATGTATGCACATGATTTTTTTGATAAATGGTTTTCCCATTATTAAAGACCTATGATGAGAAATTTGAGAGATTTCTTTATTTAATAACAGGCTTTTTACCCTAGTCATGACTTAATGTAGTTTTTAATTAGATATTTTGTTGAAATGGCCATTGGTGGGTGAATTAAGTGAATTAATTAATTTATTTAACAATAAATGATCAAATTATCATCAATAAAGACATAGAAATGATTTTTTAAAAGGTTATACAGATAATTATAGAATAATTAGAGGGGGAGGGAGGATTCCTCATTTTTTATTGATTGAGGATTAATGGTGAATGAATAGTGGTAAATCATGAGACATACAAAAAATTTAGTGAGACTATCACATTCGTTGATAAAAGGAAAATTCTACAGCAATGATAAATTCTAAATTGAATTAATGAAAATTATTTTTGTTTCCCCTATCTCTATTAATTATTTAATAATATATATTTGTTATCATCTTAATTGATTTTTTAATACCTAATCTTCAAATGAGACCACATGTCAATTGGGAATGATGGAAGGATTTTTTTGGTGTAAAGATGATAATGGATTCGTAGTTTTTAGAGATGGATATTGGGTTACATAAAACCGTATGGAGAAAGATACATAATGTAGTACCACATGGGTAGTATATGTTTCTAATTTATGTCCACTAGACATACGTAATTGATGGGAAATGATCATTCATTTTGTTCAGGTGGATATGAATGTATAGTATAGTGTGAATGGTTGTGGAAGCAATGGATCAGGAGTATTCATGAGTACTAGGATTTAATTCCTCTAAAAAATATGAAAATACGCCATGTATTATGGAAGAACACATGGTGTGTAGTCCCCTAAAATAGGTTTCAAGGGTTTTAGGGGATCTGAATATCAAATTTCCTTATATGATTAATAAAAATTATGTGACATAGTGATGGAGGATTGGAATGCACTATGAGAGTGCATTATTAGGGACACGACCAGATGCACAAAAATGACTAGAATTCATGGGCGTGGTCTTGTACTCAGAAAAAATCATGGTACCTAGTCCTGACTATTGTGGATATGAATGAACAGTGTAAATAGTCATAACTAGTGTACATGGTGTTGGGCTTGGAGAACACAAGGTGACCCTAGGAGGCTAATCCATGAACATTACCACCATTACCCACTGTATAGTCCCACATTTCCAGAAACCACTTTTTTTTTATATCACAAACTAGGTGTACATGTGAGGAAAGTTTTTTTTGTGACCCTAGGTACACACTATGTACCTTTCATAGGTACTTCCACATTGTGGATCTACGTTTTTATGGAATCAAATTTTGGCCTAGTATTATTCTTTCCCAAGTATTTTTCCAAGAAGAATGTAATAATACATTAAATTTTTATGTAAGAGACCTGACAAAATGTGATTTGAGTATGACACTTATTTAGGTGATTTTATGATGAATTATGTGATGACGCTAGTTATCAATGATAAGATACGGTTGGAAGCCACCCTTTTGCACCACGAAGTGGGTTCTTCATACTCTTTACATAGGTTTAATTTTAATCTACTATTATTACACATGGTGTGGTTCCTCTATCAATAGGCTGGAACCCCCTCCCACCATCATGCTCCAGTGGAGTGTAATTCATCCATTGGAAATTATTCCCTTTCCACTGTGGTGAATAGAGGATAAATGTGGGTCCGCAACATATATTCCTAGGTGTTTTACCATGATTTTAGGAATTGGATATTGAATAGTTGAGATATAAAACTACTAATCATTAATAGAAGGGTTGTAAGATAGAGACCCCCACTTTACACTCCTTTTGGTTTTTTATTAGATCATATTTTGGGATTTAATTTCCCATTTTATATCAGTTTATTTGAATTTTGTTATATCATTAGATTTCACCCATTATGTTTTTTGGGTCATACTAATGGGTATGTATATAATTACCCTTTCCGGAAAATTTCCTTGATGTTTTGTTTCACATGCAGACAGTTGGTAGATCATTAGTGACATTAATGAATCATAATGATATTTTAGTTCATTGACCATGATTTGTGTATATAGTAGGAGATCAAGTGATAGGGTATCTCTAACATTTTCATTTCCTATAACCATTAGGTTGACACTACTTTTCTAAATGGGTGACAGATTTTCCCATTATAATTCAATTTTTTAAGGTTATACTCTTTTATATTTCCAAGAGGTTATTTCATGCATGGCTATACTGTACGTGTTATAATATTTTTATTATTCCTCTACACCATTTTACTAATATGGTTGTGTGAATTTATGTAGTTACATAAGGTTATGTACTCACATTTCTTTTTATGCCTCCTCGGTGATTTTTTCTTGGCCTTAGCTTATTTAAGGTAGACTTGGGGTACCACACTCAACTTGATACTATCCAGGTGCACCCCAGTGGGTTGGGTCGTATTATAGTGCTAGTAGAGTAGTTCATACTATGGTCATTATTTGGATTTAGACCCATATTGAGGATCGTTTTGCAAACCTTGGGAAATATTTTTGGTGTGTTTTAAGTGTCTCTTTGATTCTAGAGAACCCAGTATTAGTAAGATAGATGATGTATCCATTAACTGGACTTTGTATACCAACATCTCAACTAAGCATACCATTAAATTAGTTGTATGTATCCAATGGTACATCAATCATATTGGTTTTGGTCCTTATTTATATTTGTTTATTAAAATCCCTATATATTATCATCTAGCCATTTTACAACTTGATTAATTTTAGGATGCCTCTATAATGTCAATTTCCATGGATAACGATAAATGATAATGATGAAGATTTATTTAGTGGGGAGGAATTAGTCGATGGACCTTCTCATGAGGTGTTACCTATATATGAGAATAGTGTATTGATACTACCTATTGATTAATGAATAGTTCTAGCAGGATAAGATGATGATGTGTACCAGATAAGAGGGCTATGGGAGTTCCAAGAATAGATTCTATTTTTGTTTCATGGTGATAAATATCAATATGAATATGATAAATGTATTTAGTCTGTAATCCATGTGTTCAAGATAATTTAGGTAGCTAATGATGAGATAGTTTCACTCATAACTAGTACTTCACATAGATTTGTAGTGCACTAGTTTATTTGGGTCATGAAAATCAATTATGATATGATTCTCTTTTGGTAATATTTCTAGTAGATTTTTTATGGTTATAATTAACCATTGTTCCTATGTTCAATGCATATTTAGTAACTTCTTGATTTATAGTTGTGCGATATGAATGTTTATTAGTATTCCATGAGGTATATTGGCATCATGATGTACTCTCAAGATATGGTATGTGATTGATTCTTCTGGGTGGGGATGCTTGATTTGGGACTCTACATATATTTTCAGGCTATCACAGTATTTTTATGCATTCTTACTTATGATGAGGTGTTGGAGTGTGATCTAGTTACAGAGATAATCCGAGAAGGGGGACACTGAGTAGTTGGATCTGGTAGTGGATGGTATTTTGAGTAGTCATTTGGATCACTTACTATGTATATATCAATAGATTCATGGTGAAGGAGGCCTCCCCACAGTTGTACCCAAGAAATTGGTTCTAAAAAACATGGTTCAAAAAGGAGATACTATCATTCGGTAGTTGAGTGTTTCACTTAATTGTTAGGTAATGTGACATGGATAATAATTACTCTTACTGTCATTCCTATGATGGCAGGAATATAGTTGATAGAAAACCAATGTAGAGGGAGCACCATGATTATATATCTCTCATTAATGACTAGATAGGTCCCCATACAGGTGGTGATAGTATATGAATGATGTTACAGAGGGAGGAGAAACTAGTGGAGGATCACTCTATGACCCACTCCCACTAACACCACAAAGATCCCCACTCAAGGATGAGTGTGTTGGCAGTCAGGTACATAGGTATTTTAACCTATGGAAGTCTATGAGCTGTATGAACATGACATAATTTGATGTATGAAATATAAAATCATATCCCTTTTTTAAATACTTGTTGAAAAATAAATGAGTTGTTTATTTACCTCTAAATATCTTATCAATGAGTTTGTTATTCATGTTGTGACTTTATTCGAGTTGCTATGTTTTTAGGTTCTTAGGTAGATCCATTCTTATATATATAAAATATTCAAATAGTATGAGTTAGAATTTAGTTGGGAGAGTTTCTCATTGGACATGATGGGACTAAAAATGAGGAATTATGATATCTTCATTAAGATTTAATTGTTATCCACCTAATATTCCTAGATATTGTAACATTTCAGGAGTGATAGAATCGTCTTAAAAAATTGGACAAGGTTATCCTATATATAAGAGATATTTATGTTTTTTGGGAATGTGGGGATCATGAGAAGGAAATTTATACCTGCCACTGACTATTTGGAGAGGTTATCCTTGGTTTAGTAGGATATATATAGATTTATTTTCTAGTCATTATATAATATAATATATAAATATTTATTGAATATGTCTTAGGACTACCTCAACGGAGGGATATTGAATTATGAATTATCATCCACCAGAAGACCCCATCGATATCTTTTTAATATTATTTTATGGATTACATAGAGATTCAAGAGATAATAGTGTAGTATGATGACCTTAAACTGAATATTTTTAATAGAGGCAGTGTGTCCCTATAGAATGGTATATTTTTGACCTTCTAATAGGTGGAGAGGATCTTGAGGACCTGTGTTGATCATCATCACCCAAATCTCGTAGTGATAATGAAGAAGTTAATATTTTTAATGATTTATTACATATTCAACCAATTATGAGTTTATAATTGGATTATAATGATATATCTCATGTTTGGTTACCATTTATTGAGGGTTCTGGAGGTTGATATTTTCAAAACAACATTATGATGAAGCTATAGACATTAAGAGTTCAATATTATGCCTTTCAGTGTATCAAATTCACAAACTATCTTTATGGATATTCTGAACTAGAACATAAACTCATACATGGAATTATTTATCATTATATTCATTGATGTAAAACACATAAACATTATGTTATAGGATGAGCATGTAGAGAATTTAAGATATTCATATACTAACTCTGTAGAACTCGTATTGTTGTAAGATCTAAAAGATCCTTTTTTTGATTAAGGAAGTTCATATTCATGAAAATTTAATCTATGAATGTTCTTTTGTTGTGGACTTGATAAATATTGATCTGGTGATTTCATTGGATCCACACTTGATAGTGATATGTGTCTGTATTTTTTTTGTATGGTGGTGTACTATATGATGTTCCTAAAAGAACTACCCCTAATATATGATACTTTGAATTATTCTTCTTGAAATGTTCAGATATTTAACTATATTTAATAGTGTAGAAAAGATTTTGTTGAGGTGAGGCAGGGGATGATTGTTTCTCCTATGTTTATAATACCAGAGGAGGTAATTGAGTAAATAGTGTTTTTTGATGACTCTGGAGATGGATTTGTTTCTAATTGGTGAATAAAAAAGAAGTGATTTCCTATGTTTTGAGGAAGTTGATAACCCTTGAAAAAAACTATAAGGCTCATATCATTGAGTTATTAGTGGAAATTTTTTCATTTTATATGTGGAAGCACTAAATTCTAGGAGGACTTTTGTGGATAAATAATAATATGACAGTCTCTAGTACATATTTACTAAGATAAATATTAACCTAAGACAGAGCAGTTTTTCAAAGATCCTATAGGACTATGAGTTTGAGATATTCGATAAACTTAAGAAGGGAAATGTGGTAGAAAGTACCCTAAGAAAGAAGCCTCATTCTAAATTGGCAAGAGAGGCATCTGATCTATTTTCGTTAGTGCAGCAAACACAATTGGAGGAGATGGTTATATTTTTTGAGATGATGGTGTTGAATCTTCCTATTCATCATTGTATGAGTGAGTCTCAGTTTGGAGGCACCAAATACAAGGAATAATATGACCATATATCATCAGGTGATTCAAAATAATTTTATTTTTTAACGAGGGGATCACAATAACCATTTCAAGGGATGGATGGTGGTTTTAGTTTAATTTTGAGAGGAAGGGGTGAGGGATTTTTACACTTACCCTATAGATGTACATTCGTGTGTGGAAAACATGTACGTGGATCCTCAAAGGTAGTTTTAATGTGATAGAATGATGAGTTGTGTCACCATGTTATTATCTCAATTTTCTAATATGGTAGAAGGTCATATATGAGGATCACGTTCTGGTAGGTTTGTAATAGCCTCTTAATAAATTGGATTTAGAGTGGGATTCCTTATCTATAAATATTGTGATAGTTATTACATAGAAAATGAGATTATAGAATTCTATATTAGTTATTTTTGATTGACTTTATAAGTCATCATGCCTTTTAATCATAATTGAGTAGAGTTTGGTTAAGATTTTGGGGAGGCATTATGTACGGGGTATTATGCAGTTTCACGGGTAATCTCGATTATTATTTATCATCAGGATTCGTGGTTCATGACTGTTTTTTGGAGAGGATTAAAATATTCCATTAGGACCAAGTTGAGAGTACTTACAATGTTTTGAACATAGATGGACTGGTAGAATGACCAGAATATCTTGTTTTTTGGGGAATGATGAGGGATGGTGTATTTGAATTCATCCCAATCAAGAATGATCAATTTCCATTACTGACATTTTTATATTAAAATAACTATCACTCAACAATCATGTTGAAAATTTTTAAGGACCTATAAAGGAGACCCTACTGCTCAATACTATTCTATAATATAGTAAGGGAGACATCTTTTGTTGGGACTATGATAGTGGAATCATATGATAGATAATGTATAGGTGATACATTAGTGTATGAGTATGAAATAGAGTAAATAGAAATTTTATGCAGTTCAATGTTTTTGTATTTGAAGTTCAAATAGGGAGACCATTATTTCTAGTGAGTCACCCAAGAAACATACTGAAAATGTTTGGTCAGTGATAAATTCTATGATTATTGTTAATTAATAAATTTAAGAACAAATGGTGGCTTAGAGATGTTTCATACCACATTTCACTTCCCACACAGTTGGAAAAAGTCCGAGATATCTTCCATTTTTCACAGATAAGGTGATACTTTCATGAACCTAATCATATTATTGGTCCTGGAGATTTGGGAATAAATGATGGACACCCATTTTTAGTGTTATCAATGGATGTTGAGTATCACCAAGAGATATTTCCACTTATATGAACCATTCCTTTGGTTTGTGTTCATGGGAGCCTAAGAGTGTGCGGAAGAGTTCCTCAGATCATCAGAGCAAGATTATGGATTGGTACCCCCTCCTTTTTATAGATGGTTCTATTCTATGTGAAAAGAATTAACAAATGGTACATTTTAATGACTAATGTTTTTTGGATTTAGTCATTTGAATAATTCATTATGTAAATGTATATGGATGTTTCAATATAATTGGTTTTTTTGTGTGTGACGATAGCCCAAAATAAATATAATTAAAAATTTAAAATTTATCAAATTACACACATGAATCACTACAAGGTAAAAGTTTTTACAGTTTTTATATACCTTCAGTAGGAAATCTGATCCCATGGTGGATTTTAGAATATAGGTTTTACACTAAGCGAGACATAATATTGGTCAGAAATGGTCATTATGTTCAAACGACCATTGATAAGTGTGTGAAGTGAATTAATCATTTTATATACTTAATTTAGTTAATAATAAATACCTAATTATAATATATAAATATATCATTACATTGTTATTTCCTGGTTATCTACCTATCCATGGGAGAACTAGAGGATGGGGGAGAGTTCCTCATTGACATTAGCGGATCGAGGATCAACGATGAATGGATTGAAATGAATCATTAGGGGGATGATACACAAAGTTGAAATATCATATTCATCCACAGAAGGTTTATTCACCAATGATAAATATAAAATCATGGTAGTTTTTATTATTTATATTTATATACCCTCAATTAATTTCATAATGAATTTTTTACTTGTATAATTGGTCAATGATTAACCATTATTTTAATGATGCTGAATTTGAATAGATTTTATGTATGTATATTTTTTTGAGATTATTATACTCATAATTACACAAATAATTATATTTTTATAGATTAAATCATCTAAATTTTATTATAATCTCTGTTCTTGTGATTTCCTCTGCCACTCTTTGTATTATTTATCATTAGCCCATTGTGTCAATTTTTTTATGTTTTAGGGTTAGATTTAATTCTGATAAATTCTAAGGATCCATGTAAGATGAAGAAATGATAGAATGACCAATTTTGGCTGATATATTATGATTTATTTTATGTAATGTGTTCTATAAATGGGGTTACGGGACCCAGAATGATGGTAGACACAAAATAAATTCCTTCAAATATAATCATAGTTTTCACTTCATGACTTCTAAGGTTTATAATCGATAACAAAATATATTTACATTAGATTAGATGATTAAAGTGGTCAAAATATTTTGAACGATTGTGAAAATGGTGGATGTAAAACCCATGTGAGGTCTATGATTCACTTCCATTAGAATGCTAATTATAGGACATGTACTATAAAGGAACACTTTTTATGTAGTCACCTAGGAGTTGAAGATAGTGTTTTAGCTTAGATAAATATTACTATCTGTGCTCGACTCATACACACTAAGTGACCTAATGATATTGGATAAACATGTTCTCTTAGAGTACATATCCTGAAAAATGGGAATCAATATACTATAAAGGCATCACCATGTAGTCATAAAAGACCAGGGTACCCAGACACTACCAGTGTATATAGGCATGACTAGTGTGCATGTTCATGTCTCGGGGGACACGGGAAGGACTTGTGCAGCCAAGACAGATCTTTGACCACCTATATATGTCATGTAGTCCCACATGGATATCCAATCCATTTGTAGGTGAGGACACAACTAGCTATCCAAGAGAGTAAACATGTAATTTGACCCTAGGTACACTTTATGTAATTTTTTCATAGACTTCTACAATGTGTATATCCTTCTTAAAAACATAATAAATTTTCAATGAGTATCCTATACTAAGTATCATTCCATATGAGAAACAATAGTGGAATCTATTTTCACATTAGAGATATGACATGAGTTGATAAAAGCATGACACTACATTCAATGATGCTTGGATAAAAGTAGTGATTGGGATGGATAATCAGAGAGAATCTTGGTTTGAAACCCCATTATTTAGATGGGTTATAGAGTGCACCATAATATTTCCCATGAAATTGGGGAAACCTCCATACAATACTAGTTGCGTTTCCTCGATCTATGGGGTGTTAAAACCTGTCATTGAGCATTAGTTGTTAGAGATAACACCACTAGATATTTTTTCTCCTATAATGTATAGAATAATTGAAAGGTACATGTCCTATAAATAGATACTTTTCTAGTGGTGTGTGATATCGGTGATCGTAGATGGACCATTTGATCTATAGTATAACTTATCATTCTTATACTAGATGTGAGATAAACATCGCCTTTCTATCTCATTTAGGTTTATTTATGAGTATATGTTTTGGGTATTAATTTATATTATTATATGGGTTTAGCTAAATCCCATTGTACATTTCTTACTCTATTTATGTTTTTAATGGGCTCCTAATGGGAATTTATAGACTTATACGTGAATGGTATTTTCCAACACATGTCCAATATTATAAAAATGATAGGAATATAAATAGTGTGGTTTGTGGATCATTATGGTGATAGTGTGCATTGAACACATTCAGTGGTAGAGATGGAATTCATGAGATATACATTATCCCACATTCTTGTTTTCATGATATTATCTTACTAGGATATATTTTATATGGCCCCCGCCTTAAAAATTACATATTATTGAGCTATGTTAAGAATTCACAGTGAAGATATTTTATATTTTATAGTTTTAGAGACATAGGCTAAAATTATTACATAATAGACGCATATATTTCATATGGAGAGTTACACTTAGTATCCACTTTTTCCACCAAAGGAAACCCTTTAAACAAAACAATACTACCTTTTTCATGATAGAATTATTCTCAATGTCTTACATTCTCTTCCTCATCCTTATACACTATAGAAAACATTGCTTAATCATGGGATGAGAATAAAATGATCATTAAGGAATATATAATAAGAAATAAAACCATTAATCAATGAATATTTAAAACCAATGAAAATTTTTTCACAAAATTATACTTCTCACCCATAAAACATAAACTATTTAACAAACATCTTGTAATATTATGATTCCTAAAAACATCATATAAATCATAAAACATAAATTTAATTTGTGGAATCCATAAATAACTTACATTGTAGCATTCACAGTTACATAGGGATGACATTCATAGTTATTTTTGTTATACCCTTAATAGTTTATTCCATAAATATCATAAGAGAAAGATTATAATTTTCCTCTATAACATTACGCAACACATTAGAGAGAAATCACGGGCTCACCCTCCCTCCATTAATCGTGAAACACATGTAAAATAATGAAATACCAAAAAAAATATACATAATCATGCCACATAAAGCAAGAATAAACGAAAAATAAATTTTCCACTTTCAAATCAAGTTTCATCTTTAGAATATGTAAAATCATAAGTTAAGAAATTAATTTGAAATAAAATGGTAATATTTTTAATTAAAAATCAATAAAAATAGGGATATAAAATTAATAAATACCATTCCTGATATATATATATATATAAAATATATTCAATGATATTGAAATAATCAATCCCCTTTAAAAATAAAATTAATTCAATTTAATAGATGATTTCTTAATCAATGTTTCATGTACACCATTCCATAATTTGAAATGAATTTAACTATAGAAACATTTCTGTCCATATAAATAATTCATGAAAATAATTTTTAAAAAAAGGGCATGGAATGTAATTTTTTTAAATATAAAATCATTAAAACATTTAAAACAATGTTTTTGAAAAACAGTACTTTACAGTTTTGATCATTTAAATTATACGCCACCTAAAAGAGGAAAATTTTACATGAAATTAAATTTCATGATTTTAGATATAATATGGATAATTAATTTTAAATTGGTTTTGTATAAACATTATAATTAAATAAATGTGCATAACATCAACAAATGTCTCCATGAAAGGAGATTGGGACAAAGTCTCATACAATGGTTGCATCATTGGATTAAGGATAAATAAATGAAATAATTATGTGTAAAAAATATGAATAGCCCAAATATAAGTGGATATTAAGTGTTAAACAATCAAAGGTTAGTAACATGTATTACTAGAAAAAAACCAATGTCATGGATATTTAACTCAATAAAATGACAGAGAGTAATGATTTCCCATATAAATTCATAAAAATGACATAAAAATTGAAAATGTGGTGATTATAGGTATAAATGGTATATCCAAACAAAGGGAAGTTTAAATTACAACTTAAATAAATAAACTATGATTCAACCCATAATCTTGTAATATTATAATTAATGAATAACCTATAAAACCTAATGAGTGGAAGTTAAGTTTTAAAAAAACCCATTCCTTGAGTCCGGATCATCACGTAAAATTTTTATGTTTATAAATTATAAAAAAGGGTATTATATACATGATTGAGAATAATTTTTAATTTTATTATTGATTTTATATAAATTATTTTCATTTTATAAGAATTAAAAATTATTTATGTTCGTATCAGTCGTTTTGTCATTTTTCTGTACATGAGTCGAAAATGAACTTGATTGAATGTAAATTGTCCATGTGGTCAACACACATCCTATAAAAAAAATATTCATGATTTAAATATAATATATTTCAAACATATATGTATTTAAAATAGTCATTAACATTTGGAGAGAGGAAATCAAATGCACTATTTATGGGGATGGTGGGTCTTACGTCCGCAAGAACGCTGCTTTCATTTCTATGTCCTATTAATGAAAAGAAAAATAAATGATACATAGGTAATTTATAGTTTTATTATAATATCTATGTTATATATGATACCTAATTTCATTAACCCAATATTTTATATGTTCAATGTATGGAATGAACTAGTCATATCACATTAAGGGTGTGTTAGTCCACACATCGTCAAATTAAATTATCGTATTTAGTCTTTATGGAATGAATAAATCTATTTTGTAAATACAAATTTATGAATAATATAGAAAATATAATTTTAATATATATCATATATAAATACATTTCCATCATAATTTCCACTATTATTGGTGGTAGGATAAATTTGAAAAATTATCATTTCAGGAGGATGTAGTTCGTCGTACATAAAAATTTCGTGTTTATATCCAATACATAGAGGTGTGGGTAAGTGTATATTGATACCATAGAATATAAAACACTATTATATTTAGGATAAATTTTTTATTAAATAATTAAAAACTATAGGTTTGTGGGGTGGAGAAGTTAAAGAAATGAAAGGAGCTTGAGAGAAACGTTACCGTTAAATCGAGTAACTCCTAATGATTTGAGCCAAATGGCATTGTTGAATTTCTGTCTACCCATTTTATGACTTCTAAGATAAAGTAGGGGATTTTGGGATATTATTTTATTAATATTTTTGTATGACATGGGGCATGAGAGGTGTGAGTATGTGATTAAAAGTGGTGGCCTTTTATAAAAGTGAAGAGGGTTACTTCAGGAAAGCACTGAAATATTATTTTATTATAAACTAATTTTAGAATTTTAATGATTAAAAATATTATATCTTTAATAGATAATATCAGGAAGAGTATAAATACTAGCAACAAAAATGTTTTATAATAATTTAGGTTATAAATTTTACATTATCATTTATCTTTAACCCTTATTTATATATATTAACTCCTATAATGTATTCAGGTTTTTTATATTATATGGATAATATTGTTTTTATAAAATTCCAAGAGACCATAAAGTAGATAATTAATGAAATTTAAAAAATTATATAAGTTATTCGGACTAATATTATATTTTTATGACAATTATATCATTTAATATGATATTATTTGTTTCAAAAACTCATTTATGTCAATTTTTACAATATTTATTAATTAGTTTTTGTTAATGTCATAAAAACATGATTCATTTGAAAAAACTACATGAAAATAAAAATTAAATGTCATAATAAACCATAAATTTATATTATGGAATAAAAATCGTCAACTTACATTTATTTTAAAATATATAATATAATTTTTTTTAATCATTATTTAGTAGGGTAATCACTGCATCATCATTGTGTCATAAATAATTCTATTTATTTAATGTATATACTTCTTAATTAAAATACTATGGTGTATGAAATTTTTGTAGCATTATAATTAATATTGATAAACAAACATTATATATTTATAACACTATATTAAAACTGTTTGTGTAAAAAAGTTACACGTTTATGTTATATTTCTCTTTAAATTATTTACTATAACATGTCATTATCACACCCAAGTCACTCCATGAGGTCCTATATAAACCCACAGATTCACATGGTCATCCATATCTCTTAAAATAGTATTATGACATGTGTTAGGGTAGTTTTATATAATTATAATATTTTTTTCCCTTATTTACCTAATTTCCCTTTTATCCATGGTAAATAAAAATAATTAATGAAGAGAATATTTATAATGTCCAAAAATAAAAGGAACCTATTTAAAAAAATAGAAATATTGATTCCAAATAGAGAATCCATTTTTACAAATTCAATAAACATAAGTTCTATTTAATAATTTAAGATTAATTCCCCTTGTTAAAATGATAAAACATGTATTTAAAATGTAATAACCATGAAATGATTGATGTTCATTTATATCTAATTTAAATGTGAAATTACTTAAAATAACTGAAATTTAGTTAAATTATAAAAACATAATACAATTAAACATAAAAAAATAATAAAATTACAATCTATCTATATAAAAAATTAGATAAAAATACAGTTTTTAATTAATATCTTGTATTTTTCACTATTAATAAAAATTAAATTTTATTAAAAAATTACCAAAATTACACTAAAGTAATTTTGAATTTCTTAGTCCTAATAAAGAATTTTATTTCTTGAAAATAAAACATATAAAAGTGACAAAAAAAAATTTGAAAAGGGTTCCCCATCAAAAGGTGGTAAAACTACATTGGTATTTTGGAAAATTCTTTTTTTATCATACATTTTTTTTATTTTTTCTTATATAATATCTAGAAAACATATAAAGTTAATTTCAAACATTAAATTTAATATATAACATATTAAAATCCCTAAATCATGATATAATTTTATTAACACAATTATCCACTTTAATTTTTTTTCATTGAAACATATCCTTTATATTATATTGTTTTTTATCTCCATTTATAATTAATATGGTGACCAAAGATTAATTATTTAATCATGTTTAACAAAAAAACTTTAATTTTATTGATATTTTTAATTCCCATTATTCCCATGGATAGGTTATAATAGTAACATTTAAATTATAGTAATTAATTGTTTATTTATGCTGGATATTGCGTATCATCTGTGTTATTTAACATAGTGTTTATTTCCTAATACTAAATATGTTACATCACCCCTTTAATAAATTTTTTCCTCAGAATTTGAATTTGGGTTCGGTAACTAGGGTATGACTTTTCAATATTCATTTATTGTAAACCCACATCGGAGAAAGTGTTAATAAAACTATTACATTAAAAGATATAAAATAAAATTAAAAGGCCACATGATATAACCCATACTAGGGTACCATAGAGGAAAACCATGATTTGGAAGAAAAAAGAACCATCTTGTTCGGATGGAGAGTGATATAAAACATTATCAGGAGAATGTTAACTAGAAGAAAACCATAAACTTGTGATGTGATAAATGGTCTTTGATTTCATAGTAATAAAATATAAGTGGAAAAAAGTTTTTATTTAGGATCCATTTCATTATGTTGAGGAATTATTTTACTTCATAGAGTAATAACATATGGAAATGTACTTACATTATATGGAGACATTCATTCTTTAATTATTTCCACTACAAACTCTTCTTTTTTTCCATATGATGTTTATTTAAGATGAATTTTCCACACCGGAAGCACTATAATCAACTTATAAAAACACATATCATCCAAAAATGGTTAACTATCTATTTCCCATACCATTAAAAATTATCCAAAATCAAAATGGTTAGTATAAGATCTGATAATCCTGAAAAAATATTAATCCTTTATAGGGTGACAGACTGCTTTTAATATCCAAAATTTAATATTAATACCCAAGTTATACATATACCATTCAACAATCAAATGTCCTTAAAAATCCTCAAAATAATCCAAACTAATATTGAAACCCAATCTTCAATCATGTTTAATCACATATTCTACCACACTAAATCTTAAAATTTATCTCCAAATATAATTAAAAACACTTAATGTATCATTCTTAAAATTAATTAACCTAATCACACATTCTACATTTTAGGTTAATCATTTCCAAAAATAACCAAAATAACCATATTCCCATAAAAAAAATATATTCATCCAAAATAAAATTCAAACATGACCCCTCAAAAAATCCCATTGTATTATTTTATCCTTATTCATATAATGTTCCCAGAATAGTGAATGTCATCTAAAATAACCGTTATCACTTAATCATTGAAAAATTTTCATATACTAAGGATATCCATTTAATAAAACATATGTTCTTCCAATAAAGATATTCTTATTCCAAAAAAATAATTTAACTAGTAATAATAAGTCATACAAACTAGGTACTTCACATAGTCTAGTGGTAGGTGATAAATCTATATCGTACTTTAGTTGTGGGATCGATTCCCGTAGAATTATCCTATGTGACATGATATCACACAGTCTTCATGTTGTCCATTTTTAAAAAATATATTATTTTATAAAATTCACCAAAATGAGACAAAATCCTAAAAAATGACCATAACATATTTCAACCTGAAAGGTTATATCATACCTCGCATTTTGCATCCCAAAAATCAATAACCAACAATTTCCTCAAAGGTGGTTGTCTGAAACAATTCAATAAGTAAAATTAATGTTTAATTTCATAAAGAATAAAAATGGTCTTCTAATACATTGAACCAATCATCTACCTTAAAAATAAAAGCCCATGATGATATCTCAAACCCGTAAGAAAACATTCTAATATCTAATGTTTTCTAAACCAACTTCTAATACCAACTATAAGGCCCCTACGTTAAACATTACATAATCTCAAGTTATGTCAATAATTTACATTGAAGATATTTCCTGGTTTAGTGTTTTAGAAAATTAGTCCTTAATTATTAAATAATATACCCAAACATTACATGTGGGAAGTTACACTTAATAACAACATTTTACACCAATGTAAACCATTTAAACAAAACATGATTTCCTTTTTCAGGATAAAAATCATCTCTAATACTTGCCTTTGTTTACCAATAATTATACCACATAGTAAACATTTCAAAATCTTGGGATTTTCATAAAAATATTAGTATGGAATATAAAATTTTAAATAAAACCATTAGTCCATGAATATTTATAACCCATGAAAAAATTTAAACACAGTCATACTTATCACCCATAAAAGATAAATTAGAAAGCATACATCATGTAATCATAAGAATCATACAAAAAATCATATAAATAATAAAACAAAAATTTATCATGTGAAATTCATATGATACATACATTATATCTTTCACAGCTACGATGGGTGTAACCGTTATGGTTATGTTTTGAATACCCATCACATTATATTCCTTAAATATCATAAGGGAATCCACAATGTTTAAATCTGTCATGTTACCCAATTATTTAGACAACTATCTTACGCTTACTATCCCACAGGTTATCATGAATCCAATCATTAGATTAATCAATTCCCTTGAACCATAACACAATCATAACACATAAACCACGAATAAATGAAAAATATCATTTACACATTGAAATAAAATTTCATTGTTACATTCAGCGTACTCATAAATGAAAACACATTATTTTAAAATAAAATGGTAAAATTGTAAATTAAAAATCAATACATCATATATAATGAAAAGAGAGAAATTCCATTCATGATGTATATATATATACAAATAACCTATGTTTTTGAAATAATCAATCCCATTTTAAAAGACAATTTAATCATTTTAAAAGAATATTTTTGAATCAAAGTGTCCGATACAACATTGAATGTTTTGAAAAGATTTTTCATATAAAAAAATATTTATATATAAGTATGTCATTAAAAATATTTTTGATAACATGGGCATTAAATAAAAATATTTAGAAGATAAAATCATTAAAACATTTAAAATAATGGTTTTGATAAAGAGTACTTTCCAATTTGAACATTAATATTATATGCCACATAAAATTAGTACATTTTAAAATTCATTTAATATAATAATTATAGATATAATATGGATAATTATTCTAAAAAGTCTAGTATATAGAAATTTTATAAAAATAACGGTTCATGTCATCAAGAAATTACTTAATGAAAGGATATTGAGACGAGGTCCCATACAAAGATCATATCCATAGATTACTGATTAATCAATGACATAATTATGAGTGAAAAAAATAAATAAACCGAATATAAGTAGATATTGAGTGTAAAACTACCATAGGACAATCACACATATTCTTGTAAAAAAAATAATGACATGAATATATAAACTAATTATATGTGATTGAGTGAAGATGTCCCTCACATTGTTCGTATAAATGATGTAAGAATTTATCAATGGGGTGATTATATTTATAAAAAGTATATCCACACAAATGGAAGTATAAATAAAAAAATAAAAAAATAAACAGGGATTCAACACATAATATTTTCATAATAAAATCAACAATTTTTTTATAAAACCCAATGAGTTGAAATTGAGTTTAAAAATTCATTTCCTTGAGTCTGACTCATCATGTATAATAATCATATTCCTGAAATAATAAATTAGGTTAATTTATAATTTCATGAGAACCATTATTTTTTTATTATTCTTTTTATATAACTTATTAACATGTTATAAAAAATAAAAAAAAATAATATCATATTGATCATCTTGTCGTTATTTGGTTCTTTATATGAAAATGAACTATTTTTGAAGTAAATTTTCTATATCGTCAAAAGTAAATCATCTAAAAAATACTATTAATTATGAAAATTACACATATATTCATTATATATATATATATTTATTATAGTCCATAAAATTTGGAGATAAGAAATGAAATGCACCATTTAGGGAGACGGTATGTCGTACGTACGCATGAGCGCTACTTTCATTTATATGTCATATTAAAGGAATGAAAAACTAATTTATACATATCTATATTATAATTATTTTATAACATCTATTAAATATATGTTAAATAATTTCCTTAACTCCATATTTCATCGATTCCATGTATTTCATGAAGGAGTCCTATCACATTGAAGAGGCGGTAGTCTACACTTCCTCAAATTAAATTTTTATATTTATACATTATGGAGAGCCTGAAGGTATGTTTTAAATAAAAATTAATGAATCATAATGTAAATATAAATATAAAATATATCATTTATAAATATTATATATATCATATATAAATACAGTTCCATCCTAATTTCCACCATGAGAGGTGGTAGGAGAAAATTGAACAATCATCATTTTGTGAGGATATAGTTCACTGTACACAAAAACAATATTTTATATATCCATTATATGGAGGTTTTTGTAAGATTAGGTTGAATTATTTGGATATGAAAATAATATCATATTTATGATACCCAGTGTTTCATAAAATATTGATAAAAATAGATGTTATGGAGTTTTATTCGGATAATAAATAATTGGAGCTTGAGGGAAGACGTTACCTCTAAATCTGCTAACTCTTTTTCATTTGAGAAAAATGGATTTCTTGAATTGAATTATACCCAAGTTAATTCTTCTATGAATAATTCAGAGATTTTTGGATAATATTTGATCATAATTTTAGATATCCATGGGGATTGAGAAGTGTGAGTTAGTGGGTATAGGTGGTGGCCTTTTATAAGAGGGAGGAAGGTCACTTTAAGAATGTCTTGAAATATTATTTTATTATAAATTGTTTTTAGAATTATACTAGATAAAAAGTCCATTATTTAGTGGATATTATGATTTTGTGCCTAAATTCTCTCAAACAATATGTATTAAACAACTTTTGATCAGAAATTTAACCTTATCTTTTGTTGTTAATAATAAGTTAAATAAATTATTTCTTACCATGACTTCATGTATTTTTACACTATATGGTAAAAATAGATTCTACAAAATTAAAATATAACCTCAAGTAGGTCATTTAATATAATAGAATTTCTTTTAAAAATTGATTTACGTGATTTTTAAAACTAGTTAATAATTTATTTTTGATAAATTTATAAAATCAAGATTAATTTTAAAAATCAACATTAACACAAATATAATATGTAATAATAATCCAAAAAATTAACTTATGGCATTAAAATATTTAAATTGTATTTATTTAAGTATTTATAATATCACTTACTTGAATTTTTCATTAATAAGGTAATCACTACATTATCATTGTGTCATAAATAAATAAATTTATTTAATGTATAAAAATATTAAAAAAAATTCCCTACATTATGAAATAATTTTAGGTTTCAAATTACTATTTACAATAAAAAAATAATTTAAATAACATTATATTAAAAAAATTATTAAAAATATACATGTTTATGTTATATTTCACTTTACTTTAAATTATTTATTATAACATGTCATCATCACAACTAAGTTGCTTTATGGGGTCTTAAATTAGCCCCAAATATTCGCATGGTAAAAAATAACCCATACAATAGGATTTATAAAAGTGTTAGGTTAGTTTTATATTATTATAATTTTCACCTTACTTACCTGAATTAAACTTTAACCATGGTAAATAAAAATAATTACTAAAGTTACTATTAATAATTGACAAAAATAAAAGGTTCCTATTTAAAAAATTTGGAACTTCTGATTAATAATATTTAATCAATTTTTATAAATTAAAAACACATACATTTCAGTAATTAATTTAAAAATAATTCCCATTGTCAAAAATATAAAACGAGTTTTTAAAAAGTAATAACCATCAAATTATGGACGTTTGTTTATATCTAATTTCAATATAAAATTACTTCTAGTGACCAAAATTGGATTAAACGATAAAGAATATTCCAATTCAACATTAAAAACTATTAAATTGATAATATAATCATATAATATAAATAAACAAAATGGAAGTTTTTAATTGAAATCAAGTATTCTTAACTATTCCTTAAAAATGAATATTATCATAGAAATACCTAAATTCAACCAAATTAAATATTTATTTTCCTCATCTATAGAATAAGTTTATTTTATTGATATATAATATATAAAAGTATCAAAAACTCAATGTAAAAATTTTTCTCAGTTAAAAGGAGGTTAAATGTATTTTTTTTGAAAAATACATCTTTTATCTGAAAAAATGGATTTGTTCTTATATCATATCTATAAAATATATAACATGAAAATTAAACATTAAATTTAATATATATAATATAGATATTTATAAATAGTGATATGATTTTATAAATACAATTATTCTCTTTTAAATATGTTTTCATTAGAACACATCTTTTATATTCAATTGGTTTTTAATTCCATTTTAATACAATTTGGTAACCTATGAATCGTTATTTTATCATGTATAGACCTTATTTTTATACTTATGTTGGTATTATATATTCCCTCCATACCAATTTCTGAGTTATAATGAAAAAAATTAAATAATTTTATTTAGTTTTTCATTTATGGTCGATGTACTGTACAATGTGCTCTTTTGATCATAGTGTTTTTTCTTAAAACTCGGCATGTTACATTTTTAGTAGTTGGCTATTAATTTTTTCATTTTAATCATTTGGTATACACAAGTGTTTTATTATATATTCAATACATTATTGCATGCGTATTTATAATCTAGATTTTTTAATCCTTTATTATTCCTCTAAACCATTTCATGAAGATGGTAGAGCTGTTTCATAAAAGTGAAATATAAAAAGGCCCACAATTAATTTTATGCCTTATCAGTGCTTGTTTTCAACTTATATCATCTGATAGGTTTTCTTGGGGTGTTACACTTAGGTTTCCTCTAGCTAGAAAGGTCCTTGTGGGATAGTTCATGATAGTAACACTTGTTTGTCTAAGATAAATATCTATTTACAAGTTTAGTTTGGTATTCTTTTATCCTCTTTTCCTGGATTTCTCAAAATATAAATTTATCATTAGGTATTTGAGTTTAAAAAATAACTATGTTATATTTTCATTATTAAATGTTTGTTACTTATAAGTTGATACATAATTTAGTATTTTGTGTCAAAAATTACGAATGGGTTGTTTATGATTTTGAATTTATAAGTTATCAATTTTTTAAATTTTTTGATTATTATATAATATATTATAAATATTGGTTTTTATAACTACATAATTTTATTTATATATGGAAGGGTATATTTTATACCATGGATATACCATAGACATCCATATTTATATCTTATACTGAGGGTTTTTATGGATAATGGGAAAATCATAATATATCATTATACCCACCCTTTACCAATGAAAATGATACAGTTTCTTTCATATATGGTTTGATTACTTTCTGTATACTGGTAAAATAAAAAAATCATAACATGTTTTCATGGATCATGGAAGATGTTATCATATATACTTGGGTATTTGAATGAGGAAGTTTCATTTTGAGAAGTTTTGATTGTATACAATTTATTTTTATATTATACCTGTATCCATTTTCAATTAAATTGTAATTGTTATATATTATGACTTCAAATATTGAATTTATTAATTTTTTATACAGATAATTACTTTATATTATATAGTTTATATGAGAGATCCTAATTAGGGGGGCTTATTTTTTTGGTCAAATAGAGGTATTCAAACATTTTGATAGTTCATGTTAAATTTCATATAGAATCTGTTATGAATCATTATAGATTAATTCATAGTGACAATAATCTCCCAGTGGTATTATATTAGACCCTACAACTTACTTTTAGAAATTTTCTAATATGGAGGCATGATTTATTCCTTGTTATATTCCATATTTGGTTACTTGTTATGTATTTGTATCATGCAGTTAAAACATGTATAAATATATTATGATTTTGGGAATTTTTTAACTGATGGATGTATAATTTGTTAAAACAAGCAAGGAAGTTTACATGTATTCATAAATAACATGATTTTTTCAATAACCAATTTACCAAGGGATTTTACATTTCAAATTATTGAACTATATGTATTATTAATTATTGTTATTCTATAATTCCCAATGTGGGATATAAATGAATTTATCAATATGTTTAAGGCTTTAGTAGTAACTGGTTTTGAATTCGAAAATGAATCATTCTTATGGAAATTTCATTGAATTTGTTAAACGTTTATTTATCATGATTGTTATTATATTATAATTATAGAGTAATTGGTTTATGTATATAATTTTTTTAAATGAATTTAGGATGGAAATTCTTATAGTGTAATTCATGTAAATTTAAATATTATTTAAAACATGGAATCAAATTAAGTGTCAAATAATGTTGATTATTTTAGAAATATAAAATTTGGAAATTTTTTTATCCTTGATATTTTTTTTAAAATAATATGGAATATTTATTCCATTTCAGTAATAGAAAAATTTGTGTTTTTTTAATTAGGTGTTTGTTATGTAAAATCCCAAGGTGGTCTATTTTCTTCTCAAACCCCTATGGATAATAAATTTTTATTATATGTAAAGTAATATAGTTTTGTGGTGATTTAATATACTATAATGTTGAATAATCTTCTCATATAGTGATGAATAACATTTATAACATTATCATTAAATAATGGGTTTCAATGATGAAATATACTTTGAATGTTGTTTGATTAAGAATTAAAAAACCATGTTTTATTTATTTGTTGGGGTGATCTATGTGGGGGTGTGGTTAGTTGAGCCATCATTGTGTATTGATTTTATCTTTTGGAAATGTGATAAGGATTGTGGTTCATGTATTGGGTGATTTTTGTTATAGGGTCCATATTATTGAGTATAATTCAGTGGATTTAGAAACAATAGTGACAAACTAGATTAAAATATCTATATAAAGAGATAGGTTTTAAATATATTACTATAAAAATTATATTTTCAATTGATTAATTATATTTTTTTCATTTTATATGCTGAAAAGTATTATGGTGGAAAGATGATAACGAAACAATGATATTCAATTAAATTAAATTCATTTTATTAACAGAAGATATATTTAAATTTTTAAGATTTTTTATAAGGACGTTATATGATAATTTATATGACTTCACGAGATTCTTTAGGAATAAAATAACTATAATGATGGGTAATTTTTATTTGGGGATGTTAATGTAAAAAATAATGCTGAATACATGTTTATTTTTTTATTATCGGAATGAATGCTAATATATGTTCTATAAACATGAACTAAACACATCAATGGTTTTTTGGGTTATGTTAAGGTTATCATTTGATATGAGTATGAAATAGGGATAAATTTATGTTTTTGGAATCATTTATTTTTTAAAATTTATATTCATGGGAATCAAAATTATAAAACCCTAAATGGAAAGAGCATTGTACGAAACATGGTTGTGTCGATGTTTAATACACATATGAAAAAAATTACCAATAAAAATCCCATAAAAATAAAATTTCACTCATCCCTTGGTTTTATTTCTTTTTAAGGTACCTGTTTTTTGGGTGACTTACTAGAAATTTTGGAGCCTTTTCTTCCTATAGAATCCTACAGATTGATGGTAAAAATTAAATTTTTTCTACTTCATTGTTTTCATTTTTTAATAATTTATCAATATATATAAAGTTATTTGGGATCAAGGGGTTTATTTAATCATTATAAAGTCCTCTTGAATCATTGAACTTTTTCTTTTCATTTATAAGGGATAATTCTATTGGTATTAGGATGTTTTTACTGGATTATTTCATATCACCTCACTAATTTATGTCATATTCTAAAATTTATATAGGTTTTTTCTTATTTTTCTATTTTTATAAATATAAATTTATTATCTTAGTTTTTTTAGTGTCTTATGATGATTTTATTACCATAGATGTGTATGAGTAGATTTTCGGGTGTGATTCATTATAATTGGACACAGTTTTATTTAATATATATGATACATGACATTGAATGTTTTATATATTTTGTATTTTATTATCATTTTAAATATTATTTTTAGTGTTAATTTTGTTCTGATTATCACTACATTTGAGTCTCAATATAGAAACCCAGTCTAATTATGCATTTATTCTTCATCCTTTACATGATTTAATTAATTACACATTATATTTAGTAAAATTCGAAGGCCAAATAGGTTTAATTTATTTGGTGACTAGCTACATAATCATGTTATATTGAAATTCTATCAATTATTATGAAACGAGTCATAATAAAACATCCCTTACAAATTTAAATGGTTCTAATGAATCTACAAAGCCTTATTTACATTTTCAGTTGATGACACCCTAACCACATTTGAGACTAGATAATTCAATGGAATAGTGATCAAAATTTAATGTCATAGAAAACCAAAGTGTCACCGTCAAAATTTAAGAATTTTAAATAGTTATATATTGTGTGAAATAATAGAGTTTTAATGAGTAATTAAATGATGGAGAGTAACTTTGAATATTGGAAGTGGTATCCTTTTTCATGAGATGTAAAGGAATCATCTAGAAACACTCATTAAATTTTAATAATTCCAGGGAACTACTTAATGATAAATGGATAACGAATAAAAAATTAGGCTATGGGACAAGATAATGTTGAATCTCCTCTCAAATCCTAATTGTGAAATAAAGTAGTAGTGATTTAAGAATTTTTTACATTTAATATTTTTGAAAATTATTTTTTACTGTGGTGACTAGTTTATATCTATGTAATTTTGTATTTTATTATATATAATTGATAAGTCATACTTTTTAATTTTGATATGATAAATATAATTTTTATATCAATTTAATATAATTAAAATTTTAAATTATAGGAAAAAATAAAAATAATACATAATATATATATATATATAACTTTTTTTAGAAAATAATTTTTTCACCATTAAGTGTTATCAATATTATTCTGTTCTAATTAATATTTAAATGAGAGCCAATAGATTTATATATATGTGTAAAAATAATTTTAGAGAAATTATTTACAACATATTATTCAATTTTTCATTTGAGAATTATGTGTTATAACAACAAAAATTTGATGATAATCGTTTCAACATTAACGTACTAATTAGTATTAACCTTGGTAATCTAGTTTAAAATTCCAAAAAATGAATTTTTAATTTTTTAATATTATTAAAATTTTAATCTAAAATATGATATCCAGTTTATCAAATAATAATTCTAAAATAATAAAATTAATATTAAGGTTACTCTATTTAATGCGTAAACCCCCGTTTTTAGAAAAAGTTTATTTTTTATGACAGTGTTTACATATAGAAAAAATTATCAATGCTATTAATTCTAAGGATATTAAAAAGACAATTATTTTTCAATATAGTGTTTTATGGCATAAAAATTTGATCTATAGCCAAATATTCCAATATGTATATTTAATTTAATAAATAGTTGAAAATTAATTTATTAAAATGTTAATGGATTATCTAAAATTAAATTCATGGGTTTGATAAATTAAATATATTAGTTTTAAATTAATTTTTTTATATTTAAAATATAATTTTTTTATATTAAATTTGTTTTAAATGTATCTATGTGATATTAGAGTGATGATATATGAAATTTCAGTATTTTACTGATCACCTAAAAATAAATATTTCTACAAAAATCCCAAAACAAAACCTATAATACTAACATGACCATGATAAATCCAAATGTTTTGTTTCAAATTCACATCCTAAAATTTAAAAACATTATATTTTTCTTGAAAAATATAATATACTGAAAATATTATTTATTACAAAAAAAATCAGTAAATTAATAATTCCTTTTTACAATAAATAACTCGTTATTGTAGTGGTAACTAATTATTCCAAAAATAAATATTTCTTTATACTGCATAATCATAATAATAATTGTTCCATGAAATAAAAATGTAATATTAAAAAATTATTTATTAAAAAATTGAATTTAAAAATAAAATTTTGAAAACTGTATAAATTTATGATTTATCTTTATTAATATCTTAATATGTTTTGATATAATCCTAATATATTTTGAAAAATTACACATGATATTGGTGTTAAATTTAATAATCATATTATCTTTGGTTTCATTAATGGGTATTGGTTCACCTAGTCAGTATCATGTGGAAATATCCATGAGCTAGAACCTATATCGTCGATGGTTTTCCTGAAACTATAATCAGTCCAATTGGGCTTTGGTTTGGTCAAGTTAAACCCATAGTAAACCAATCTACCTTATGAGGATAGAAAAATGGGATTTTATATAAATATTTTCACATAAGGATTCATTTTATTACTTTATTTATTTAATTTTATATATGTTTCCTATAATTTTTAAAATATAATTTAACTAAAAACATAATATTTTTTTATTATATTCTCCAAAATTAAACAATTGTTAGTGCTAAAATTTTTATTATTACTTAAAAATGATGTTAGATATGTGTATATATAAGAAAAATAAAAATTTATTTTTCTAATAGTGTGCAAATCATTTCTATATATGTACAAAAAACATAACCCCAATATTATGATTCTTCAAAACCATTCGACATAAATTCTTCAAATTTTTTTGGTTTAATAACTATTTGATTTTTCTTTTAGTTCATAGTTTAAGAATAAAAGGAAAGAATATCAGAAATTGGATGATTGATTGATATGTGATTCACATTTTTTAAATAATATCTACACCGCACACACTTATCCATCACCACCAATATTTTCAAAACATGACATTGTCAATGGATGGTTTAGGTTAAATATTAATGTTGAAAAAGAATACTCATCCTACTAATAAGGCTGATTAAGATTCAGGTTTAAACACGTACCACCCTTGTTTTGAGTAGTCTTCTATAATTACCATGCATTTTTCTTCTCTATTGTATTAAAAATATATGTTTCCTACTTTAACAGATAACCTCTATCATTATTCCCACTTGTTCAAATTTTTCTTCGAAAACACACTATATAAAAACCTATCAGCAAAAGGTTTTCAAGATACATATGGATCTCTATATCTATATAGGTTTGAATCATAGGTGTTTAAATAGGTTCTTCCAAGACCAAATGTTTTGCCCAAACAAATATCATAGTATCATGGGTTATTGGTTATTAAATCATATTGTTGAATTTCTCAACACCCCAAGGTCACATGAAAACCTCCTTTTTCACTTCAAAATTGAGAAATGTGGATAAACTATATATTATGGGGGATTGTATTCTACACATATCATTCACGTGGCAAGTTTTTTCTTCCCTAGAAACATTAATGAAAATTTATGACATACGTTTATTGATGGAAGATAATAAAGACTATTTATTGTTGCTATATACTATTGTAGTGGTTTAAAAATATCTATGTAGAGGATGATATTTATTTTTCCCACCCAAACCAATATTTTAATATTGAATTTGTTTTGAGTAATATTATAATAGTAAATGAAAAAATAGGTTTAAATAGTTGATCCATTTCAACAATTCCATCCAAAGAACACACTATATGAAAAATATTCTTAAAAAATTAAATTCAAAAACAAAACAATCAAAAACCTAGTATTTTATTTCATAAAATACAAAGGGGTTGTACAAGTAGAATATAATCATGGAATCTTAATGGTGTTAGAATAATTATCCCATTTTGAAAATTATACGGTGTAAGATTTAGTTATCAAAATCCATTTTATCTATATTCATTGAACAAGATTCACTTTATTATATTTTGTGTGATGTTTTTTAATTCATATTATTCATTTAATCATTGTATTTATGAAATTATATTTGGTAGTTTCCTATATTTATATATTTATGACATGAAACCATTACTCGAACATTTAGAAACACATATTTCTCTCCAATCAGACTAATCATCCCATTAATTTTCCTATGGATGTTTGATTCATGAATACCCCATAGTTAGAAATAAAATAATCTTATAGTACCCTTAAAAAATCATATTTCTTTCCCCACATTTTTTACATATAACATTTTTTTTATTAATTATTTCCTCCACATCATCACATGATCTATCACAAGACTCAATTTTTCTCTTCATTATTTTTTGGGACAACAACTGTATTTACATTATTAATCATATATTATAGAAACTATTTTTTAATTATCCAAGTATTTCTCATTAAATATCCCACCGTAATATGTTCTTTTTTGAGTCCATATTCGAGTTCTCCCTAATACATTTGGTTATCTCATGTTCTTTGCATTACTAGAAACAAATGGGTTGACATTAATGACTAAACATTAATAATAAATGATAATTGTAATTATAATTAATGTAATTCAACCATAAGAATTCTTATTCCATTACATCCCCATGTAGGCATAAAATTCTTTAAGTTCAATCTATAACATTATTGGATAAACATTAGGTTGAGTATTCACATACTTCGTAACCAAATATCACAAATAAAATTGAAATCAATCTATAATGTTAATTTATAAAGAAAATGAGATCAAGAAAATAATATCACAAGGGTTTATTTAGATTGTTGTTTAGTTAGAAATATTATTTATTCAACAATTTAATGTTGTGTAAACACCAAAAATTCCAAATTCGGGGTTTTTAACCCATGGTAAAAATATTCATTATCTTACATCTAAATTATAATATCCATATTAGGATCTATTTTATTGGAAAACACATACTTAATAAATATAAAATATTTCATGATATAATCATATACTAATAATGATTTATATGGTTATCCACTAAGGCTCCATAAAAATTATTCCAAACATAGATTATATAATATTTAAATCAAACTAATCCTTTTATCTGATACGAAATACAGTGACCTAGTTTAAGCATGCCTTATTTTATATCCATTTCAATATTTAAAACATTACATCTCATCAATAATAATATCCCAAGGAAAAATATGTTTAGTGTATTTGATGAATAGTTATATAATTATATTATTTAAAAATAAATGTTATCAATTACCCTTAATTACATAATGTTATTTCATCTTACATACATCTCATTAGAAAGATTGATCCGTAAAATCATTTTTCTTTTCAATGTCTATAACACTCAATCGTAGTTGGAGACTTGATATTTCTCTAAAATAGTCCTCATAACTGAATGGATTATGATAAATTTGTGATAATATGTGATTTTAAATGTTGATGTGAATTATATTTTGGCAAAGAAGGAACACCATCATATATAAATTCAAATCCACGGTGTAACTGTTAAAGGGAGAAGTGGTGTCCTTTAATTATATAAGCTATGCAAACTTTTGAAAAAACTAATAACTTTCCTATAATTCAAGGATAATGTTCATTAGTTAATGTATGAAAATTTTTAAAAGTGGAGTTTGGGATCATATAAAATTTAAACACCTATAATTTATTAATTTGAGATAATATATGAGGGATTTCTGGCTTTTATTTACTTTTATCGTTTTACCAAATTTTACTATTAATAAGGTATATTGATTTTAAATAAGAAATTATATATATATATATATCAATATAAACGAATAAACTCCTTGAAAAAATTTATGGGATAAACCTAAATTAAATATACATTTAAATTTATTATGTTTTTAAAAGATAAATATTTTACTTTTAAATTAAAATATATTATATATAGATAATTTATTTTAGAAATGGGTGGTTTTCACCATTATGAGTCATCATTTATAATTAGAAATGGTTAAACATTAAAATGGGTGTTATTATATTTATATATATGTTTAAAATATTACTTGTTTTAGTAATAAAAATATATTAATATAATTTATTAGATACAAATGATAGTTATAAAAAACATCTAAAAGACATATTTTCATTATTAATATAGTAATTAGCATTTGAATTAGTAATATAATTATTATGAAATTAAATTAAATTTTATTTTTTTATTTGAACATTCTGATATAAAATATTATATCTATATATTAGAATTTAATTTTTACATATTGGAAAATTAATTTTAATAATAACGCATGTAACATGTAGAATCCCATTTTGCAAAAATATGTATTTTTAAGAATAATGAATATGAATAGGAAAACATTATAAATTTTACAAATTATTAAAATATTATTTATATTATTGTTGATCAAATATGTCTTATGTGACATCTAAAATAAATTCAAACCTAATTTCCTCATGCTTAAATTAAATTAATGAATAAAATTAAAAATAATTTACATAAAATATTAGGTGATTTTCAAAAAATTATATTCAAGCATTTTATAAATATAATAGAGTATTTTTAAATCCTATGTTTTAATTTAAATAAATATATTTCTTATTTTAAAAAATTTTCAATCACCTCAATGTCATATACAAGGGATGGTATTAGAAAAAATCAATATTTTTACTTTTCATGTAAATATAAATATTTCCAGAAAATTACAAATAATAAATATGAATATAATATAACCACGAAAAATATAAAAATTGTTTTTAATTATCCAAATTAACATCTAAATAATTATAATTTTCTTATTTTAAAAATTATATGAAAAACTATTTTATAAGAAAAAAATTGATATATTAACTATAATTTTCCTATAAATTTCTTATTAATCTTGTGTTATATTAATATTTATAAAATGAATATATAATATTTTTATTTAATCTTAATCAATATATATCTTTAAAATAATACGTCCAATTTTTTGACGAAGTTATATATAATGTGAATTTAGAAAAACATTTTTTTAATTTGTATAAATTGTTGATATATGTATATAAATTTTTTTTAACAAATTTATTTAATAATAAATTATACTTTCAAAAGATATTAGGATCTCTACATAAGACCTATGGATTATAAATTTTTTTATAGTTATGAATCGTAGTTCAGCTAGCATAGACCTTGTAGAAATCTCTATGATCAAAAACTTCTCCCATATATTTTTTCTTCAAAATACAATTAAATGATATAAGAATGCTCTTGTACAAGGGAATCTCTTTATGAAGCTATCTATAGTACGAGATGAAACAAATGGTATTTATATTGATAAATTACAATCATAGATAGCATTTATACAAACATTCTTTATTGATTTTTTGATATGGTTACTTCATTTTATATAATATAATTTAATTGATATGTTTTTATGGTAATATTTTTTTTATCGAAAATATATATAGGTTTTTTATTTTAGTTATTTATATTATATGAATGATGATATTTAAAGTTTCAGTTTTTTAAGGATAAAATTTAGTGAGATCTCTTGTCTTTATATTCCTAATTAAAATTAACTGTGCCCTTACATTATTATTTTTTAATTACTAACAAATTTAGCTATGGGTGTATATAATATGACTGTAGATTTAATATTCGATTGAGGTATCAATCAAATAAACAAATATAATCAAAATAATAACAATATTTGTTTTTTCCTAATGGTTTGAGTTAAATATCTCTCATAGTTTATTATTAAATTTTTTTTATTTATTTCATGTTAATATTTTTGACATATAATAAAAAACATTCATAAATTTGAATAATGAAATAAATATTAATCTAATTTTTATAGTTATAACTTCACAACACACACCAATATACCATATTATATTTTACCTCAAAATGGAAATGTTATCAGAAGAATGGAGTCAGAAATTTAAGTCAATAAATATTGACAACCACCTTATAGAGCTCATTGAGATCCATGTTTATACCCCACCAATCCCTTTCCAGAGTAATCAAATTAATGACATCTTCTCATGACTTAATTTTCTATACTCGTCAAATGTCTACTAGATAAATATATTAACACTTATCACTTTTCCTAATTGTCCACCCAAGTCCTTAGGATGACCGCTCTATAAAAACCTCTCGACTAAATTATTACATGGGATTTTTCAATTCTCACATCCAGCAAGGGTGAAATTCCATGTTTTCATTAAAGTCCATCATAGTCTAAAATTTTACTACAAACAAAATACATTGGTTTATATGTTCATGGGAAATGAGCATGATTCTCAATCTACACCCATTGCACATGTCACTATACAACTTCCATTTTCCCTTCACAATATTGTTTGGTGAAAACAGTTGAGGCCAATGTGGTTTTTATTCTTTATCCAGCTTAGGAAAAGTTTTCTTATATTCTCAATAAATATTGATACCTATATGCAGTATAAGTTTATTGGTGGATAATGATAAATACAATTCATGGTTTTTATCATATTGTGTTGATGTTATGTTCTGTCTACAATGACTAGCCGAGGTTATATTGATCAAATCCTTTTTTTTAGTTTTGAAGATGTCATAGGTAATCTTACCATGATATTTGAATATAGAATCTTAATTGAAATTATTAATCCATCACATAAAATTGATCCAACTGCCACATAATAAGTTATATATTATCATTAACATAAATATTAAAATGGAACCACTGAACATATATTCAATTTTATTTGATAAACAAGCATTATAATGTTACACATAGAATAAAGTCTAGGAATATTAGAGTATATATAATAAATATATCATTTTAATAATTATATGGTGTATGGTTAATTATTACACTAAACCTCGTCAGTTTTCAGTTAATATGATCCACCTAATTTAATTGTTTTTTGTTGTTGTTTATTCCAATATTTTTAATCATGATTGGATTTATGGTAATTTAATGGGTAGTTTCCAAGCCATGAAAGCATAAATAACCAGTGTATTATTGGTTATATTGTAAAAATGGTTTCCATTCCAATCATACTAAATAGACTCTTCAATTCCATAGGGAAATTGTTTCCTCAAAGACACCCTCTTCAACATGTAATGTATAATTATATATTCTTTAGGTAATTCTCTTAATGATTCTGTAAAATTTTTGTACATTTTATAAATTTATATTTCTCAATTTAAACATCTTTATAAAATGATATATTATGACCTTCCATCCATTTATTCTTTAGTGTGTTTTGTACATCAACTATTTCCACAATGTAAATAATTTTTCAACATAGCATGTTGGGAATGTTGATAAGGTTTATTATTCTAGTACACAATAAAATGGGTTTTTCATTTATATAATATTTATATATATCATCACACATTTGGATCCTTTGATTTATATAAATTACTAAGACAAAATGGGTTGACATGAGTACTAAACATTAACAATGTAGGTGAATTATCAAAATCATAAAAAGAATTCAACATTGAATTGGATTGTTAAGTTAATTTATCTTATGGGAGTAGAATTATTATTGTTCAAATTATATCATTATCAGTTAAAAATTAGGATTTTTTCCTCATACTTATATAATGTGAATTTCTTGATTTTATCATATTTTTATCATTTTTTGATATCATATTTTGTAATGTATGATTTTTTTAATCATCTTACAAAGAGTTTTTTGATGTTATGAAATTTTTCTGATGAAATTTGTGGTGAAAATAAGATAGTCCACTGAAAAATGTAAGGTTAATGGATAAAAATATCAAGGAATTAATTTTATTTTTAAATATTTATAATATCAAAAAATAGTATTCAGCCATTTTAATGAGTCTAAGAGGTATTAATTTTCTATAAAAAAATTCACCAGATGAAGAATTCTACAAATAATTCACTAAGAAAACTTTGTTTAGTGTTTTAAAAAATAAATTTTAAGGAAGATTAAAAAATATCATCAAAGGCAGCCACCCAGATAGAAGGTGACTGGATGAAAATTTTATAATGGCAAGTGTCGTACAATATTATTATAAGATGAATTTTACTTAAAAGAAATTAAAATATGCAGATAGATTGAAAAATAAAATTCATTTTACATGTAATATAATATAAAATTTGTTGGATGAAATTTAAAATAACATTTTATGATTGATATTATATTTAAATAAACATTTTCAGGGATTTTACAAAATAAAATTAGTAAAAAATTGAAAAAAATTTATTAGGATTGGTGAGTTCAAACTATTATACACAGATGAATAGTAAAATAATTATATGAGATTTGTTTGTAGATTTTGAACATGTATTAATAAAATGATAAAAACATTCAATAAATAAAAATGAAATAAAAATGGAGTAAGTAATAAAATGGTATGATGATAATTTAGTTTTTAACTCTATAAAAAAATGGGAGAAATAATTTTTTGAAGATATTAACTGCCAGATGAAATCAATCAAGGAACCATAAAGAGAAGCTATAACTATCACAAGTATTTAGATTTTTAAAACCAATAGTCAAACAATAATAAAGGATAATTTTTATCAGGTAGTGGCGGATGGATTTTTTTTATTTTTGGTTTTTTTGATGTTTCAATATAAAATTTTCTATATTAAATGCATTATGAATGAAAATTTTGAACTCTTATGATGTGAACTATTAAATATTGACCATAAGATTTATTTAATCAGATAATGATACAAAGATGAATTTTCATCAAATGATACATTCTATGATGTTTTTTTAGTAAATAATAAGATGGGTAGTATGACTAAATGGAGTCATCCAGGAAAATAACAGTTAATTAGTGATGATTATTCACCAAAAAGCAGAGTTTCAAAAGAAGACAATGTAGAAAAAATTTACTAGATGATGTATTTATGATATTAATATAAATATTATTAAATACATTTCAAGTATGATGATATTGTGATGGTTTTTCACTTAGTTTTTCATCTAGAATAGATAAATAATATTAATTAGGTTCCTTATATTAGTTTTATCGAAGTGTTAAGATTGTTTGGGATGATAGAGAATTAAAAAATAATTAATAATTTTAATGAGTATTCTAGAAGAGATGATAATCTTCCAAAAAATACCAATTAAGAGATATATTTTATTCTATATTTTCATTGATTTTGAAAGTGAAATTTTTATTACATCAGTTTTTCTCCAGGATAATTTATTATTAGGGTTCATGTACAAAATGAAAATGTAGTACTGTTTATAAGGATAGATATAAGAAATGACATTTTTTCCAAAGAGAGTATCCTACTAATATTAATTTTTGGATATAGAAATATACCATATATATTTTTAGTGTAAGGGAATATGAAAGATACATAATTCATAAAACCATGATAAAGAGTAACATAAATATTTTCCATGGAATGTTTGAGGTGAAAACGTTTTGTTAATTTGATAGGACATATGTCTGAAATGTAGCATTATTTTAGCAACGTGAACTAGATGGAGAATATGTGGTGAAGGTAGGAACACGAAAAGGATACTTATGTAATGAATATAAATTGAAGAAATTATTTAAATGATATATTGGGATCTTGTATTATAATGTTTTAAATCATTTTCAATTGCTCTATTTTGTAAGGAAAACATTACAAAATAACAAGTATTAATATAATCATTCACATCATGACAGAGAAGTAGTATATTATGATTTTTTATAATTTTTCATTAATTCTTACTAATATTGAATTTCAATTGATAGATAGTAGTCATCATGGAATGTATTTAGGTTCTTACAATGAAGAAGAACAATGTAAATATTTTATTCCACTTTTAATTTCTAATCATTTATTTCTTATGAGTGAAATTTAAAAAATTTGATAATGATATAATCATACAATTATTATAGGGGTTAATATGAAAGAGTTTGAAATTGAAAAATATCACCACTCATTTATCCACCCCATTTAGTTGTTTAATTATCCTTTAGAACTTTGATAGGTATTAGATCGAAGGGTCCCTTGTTTGATTCTTCTCAAGGAATATATAAAATAAGGGAACCTCATAGGTATTCATTTATTGGATGGAGAAATTTATCATAGTGGAAAAAATAGAATGTTAGAAAATTATCTATTTCTTTTATTGGTGATAATTGATGCAACTAAAATTGGGTTTCCCCTCATGGTGAAAATTTATCCTATAATCATTATTGAGAGAAATAAATATTTCAGTTAATATTAAATATTGAAATTTTATTCTCATTTCATTGTTATAATTTTTTTTGAACGTGATGTGTCTTAAAATAGTGAAATAATATTGGGAAACATGAAATTATTTATAATAGAAATTATAAAGTAATGGATGTAATGAAATTACATTAGTGAATAATGTTTCATGATATCTAGATAGAAAATAAATAAACTATTGATGTGAACTTCACCAGAGTTAATGATTTTTATCATTATTAGGGGATTTAGATATTATTTGCAATGTTTTTCCATTATTATGAAACTCAAGATAATATTTCTAGATTTATTTCAAAATTTTATGACATAGAAGATGATAATGTTTTACCTCTTGGTGAATTTCAAATTATTATTTATTCCTAAGAGATTAGGGAAGTGATAATTTTTAAAAATAAGATTAATGATTAAATTTTTTATGAATTTATGTGAAATAAAAAAAATTATGATACTACTATTTCAATCCTCAATGATACCGAAGATAATAAATATGATGGAATTAATGAAAATATCATGTCTCATATCTCCAAAAATTATAAGACATGTAATATAAATTATAGAGGGAGAAATATACAAAAATAATTAGAGTGTGGTGGAAATTTGGAATTATGTGGTGAATTTATCAATGAAAAATTTAGTTAATATTATGATAATATAAATGAAAAAACATTATGGAAGATGTGTAGCGAAACATATAGGGAATAAAAGAAAATAACTATTGGTAAGATATTGTTCTCTATAAATAGTGGAAGTATATAGAGTAAATTTTTTTAATTTGATTCTACTGATAAAAATTCATCAAATGATAAAAATTAATATATGTTATAAACCATCTTTTAGATTTTGATAATAAATAAGATTCATCATATAGTAAAGATGGAATAGGTAATGAAACATATAATTAATGTCATCTAAGATCATAAATCATTTTCATGACATGATAAAAACATAAACCCCACGAAACAAATAAAAATCACGAAGAAAAAAGTTGTGTAAATAGAAGAGGTGATGGATATATTCTTTGAAATTAAGTGATGTGCATTGAGTAATGTAGGAAACTAAATATTAAAGACATAGAATAGGGAACGATGATGGAAGATTTTATTATGAAACTTTCTACAAAAGAAGGTGATGTTTATAAAAGTCAATCGAAATCTATATAGTTTAAAAGTTACTTATGAATGATAAAAAAATTCAACATTGGATTAGTGGTAAAAGATGAAACATCCCAAATTACTGGGAAATGAAATTCTATGACTCCGATGAAATATCTCCCCAAAAAATATAAATGTTTATATAATTTTCTATCAATTTGTGTGTTAAAAAAATATTAGTATATATTTTTTGTTTAGAAATGATGTGAAAAGATTATCACATAAACCAAATTTCAAAATAATCTCCATTATAATGTTCCCCACTCTTGGGGTAAATAGATTCAAATAGTTGTTACAATCCTCATGAAACCATCTATAAAAACCGACTATGTTATATAGAAGACCATGATTCATTGTTTTATATATGTAATCTACAATGTATGGGGACAATAATTATAATTATTGGTTCAATATATATAATATTAAAAAATGTTTTATGCGAGAGGGAGATATAGTATAATATAAGAGTGTATATTTTCTAATATTGTGGATGAATGAATGATAAAAAATTTGCCATCAATTTTTCAATACTAGTCCAATTTTACTTTCTAGATGATGATTATAGAATATGTATCCATTCTTTTCACCGTTATAAACAATGGTTGATAAGTATTTATGGAGATGATTCATATTCTAGAAAATATAAGGATAAAAGTATTAGAAAAGGTAAAGAAATAGATTATCTTGTTAATACAACTATATAATCTATAAAAATGAAAAAACCATATATTATTGGCACAGAATGTTACTCACAGTTTATAGTTAATATAAGACTTATGAATCATATCAATGAATCATATGTAAGAGAAATTACTTTCAAAAATGATAGTTCCTTAAAATTTGTAGCAGTAGGAACTACATATAATGATTCTCAAAAAAGTAAATATATAGATGTTTAATATGTTGATGGAATAAAAAAAATTACAATGTATTATCCATCATTTTCTTAATGACGAGGATATTGTATTTATTATTGATTTTGGAACAATCAGAAGTGTCGATGATAAAATAATTGCAACCATATGAGAATGAACTAGTGGAAATATTTTTCACATTAATTAACATTGTAACTCATGTTACATAAATAATGGGTATGATAATAATTTTTCACATCAATTAATATAGAATCATTTTTATAACTCTTTGAGAATAATTATTATGGAAATGACATAATAAATTTTTTATAACAAAATAAAAAAGATATTATTATTTGTACAACGTTTTTGAAAGGGTAAATGATTGGAAAAATCTATACAAATTCTAAAATTAAAACAACTACACATCTTGATCATATACACTCTAATATTTTTTTGTTATGTGAGGAATTAATCAATAAATGATGTTTTTAACAATATGACCCTCATTAATGATTTCACCTGGATGACAAACACAATATCTATGAACCAAAAATCAGATAAATCACAATTGTTTTGAGTTTTTATAATATAAATCGAAATAGAGATGGGTGATTATATACTAAAGTTGAGAAATGAAAATTTAAATGAATACACATGTAATTAAATAGATACACATCTAAAGATAGATGGGAAAAAGAAATCAATACAGTGATCTATAAACCCCTAAAATTAGAGTGGTAGAAAAGAAAAAATATTAGTTTTGGAAAATAGTGATAACTATGTTAACTGAATATTGACTTTTTAATTTTCTTAGATCGAATTTATTATTAATAGTGTACATTAAAAATCTAATTTTTGTAGATGGAATTTAATATGTCTTCCTATTAAATGTGTTATCATAAAAACATATTCACTGAAATATTTCAAGGATTTTAGGAGTCCTTTCTTAGTAAATACAAAAAACTACATCTTGGAATGTTTTATGAGAAAATTTGTGGTGTAATTTTAATGGGATTTTCACCAAATAAATGAAATTAAAACTATTATAATTAGTAGTTAAAAAAATTTGTTTATTATTATGATTTGATGGTTTTTGATATCAATCTTCCAAAACCAAAGTAATTAAATATTTTATCGAAGATAAATTGAATACATCCAATAAAAATTATAAATTTGAATATTAATGTGAGAAAAAATAGGAACATGATGTTTCAGAAGAATCTTGTGATAAGGATAGTAAACATGAAGAAAATATTTAAAATTTAATACCATAAATAAATTGGTTGAATATTAGTACATCATTTTAACTAAAAAATATATTGTTCAGACTAAAATAACACTGAAATTAGAAAATTAGAAAATCTGTTATTTCTTAGGTTGATCTAAAATCAATTTCATAGGTCCTTGAACATATGTTGTTGGATGAAATAATAAATTAAGAGTTAGATTATATTGAGAATAATGACACTTGGGAACTACTTCCATTAATAGAATGAAAGTATGTTATAGAATAAATAAATAAGATGAATGAACATGGAGAAATTTAATGGAAAAAATCAACTTTTTTAGAATGATTACTCATAGGTGGAAGGTTAATATTTTAAAGAAACAATTTCCCACATAGAGAGACTATAAATTATAATAATTTCCTTGGTTGTTTTTGTGTATAATATTAAAAATATTTTTCATATGGGTGTCAATTCAACTTTTGTAAATGTATAAATTTATGAAAATATTTAGTTTAAGAAAAATATTGGGATTATAATTGAAGAAGATGGAACTATGTTCTTCAAGTTGAGGATGTCATTTTATGGGTTAAAACAATATCTGTGAGCCTGATACTCAATACATCATATTTTCCTAAAAAATTGAAACTTTCAATGAAAAAGATTAAAATAAATTATATGAGAAAGAGATAACCTTAATTACACGTATTATTATTGTTTAATTTGATGAAATTATTTATATATATAATAGTTATAATTAGGGTACAAATTTTTCAAATGAAATGATAAAAAATTGAAATGCTAATACATAAAAATATAACTTCATTTCTGGGATATTAAGTTTAAAAAATGGAATGATATATTTTTCTATCATATAAAAATTATTTAGTGGGGTTCTTTTGAAATTTATTAATGATTGGTGCTAGAGATGATTCTACTATTATATCTATTGGTATTAATTAGAGTTATGAAGAATTTGGGAAATGTGTGAATCAAATATACATCATGAATTTGATAGAATGTTTTCTTTATCTAACAGATTTAGAGATATAAATTATTTATGATTTTACTTAGTTTTCAAGATATCATGGTTATCATATGAATTCATATATTTTTAAAGAAAAAAATAATTCTCGGATGTGTTAAAGAAATATATTCATATTGGATGTTGTATAAAATATGTTTTGATGTAAACTTTATTAGATACCATGATGTAGATGGGGTTGTATATTGTAACCATTGAAAATATACATTTTGATTAACATTATTCCTTGGATAATGTTACATGATAATACATATTAAGGAACAAATTTTAATCAATATATGTGTAGAAGATGTAGAATAATTTCTTTTCACCCATGATTTTACATAAGTGATTAGAATTAATTTGTTGTAAAATGATATTAGTGAGAATTTTATTACACTATTAAAGATTATTTGGGATTATAGAATCCCCCATGATAAATAAAAATATCATGTACAATATTCCCGATAAAAACACATCGACATAATGTTTAAAATTAAAGAATATAATGTTTTTTGTGGAGATGTTATGCTTGAGTAAATTCAATAATGTATCAAATTTTTAATGTTTTAAACAAACAAATATGAGGTATTTTTTTTGAATTTAGGATAAAATTATATGTTCATCATCAACAAAGATATCATAAATTTCTTAAGTACCCCACATTTTATTTTTATTATGTTCTCAAATGGAGGTGTAGGTAACAACAGTTTTTAGATGTTTTAATACAAATTCTTATATGAATGTGAATATATCATTATAATCCATTTAGTGAGAGAAGATAAAATATTTTGGGGATTATATAATCATGGATAAAGAATGTTATTTCATTTATGGATAGAATTACTTAATAAAAATTATCATATTCATTAGTGTGGTTTTTATCATTCTATATGTGAATGTTTGTGAATAAAAGATGAAAATTCCGAGATAAAATTTTCTCAAATAAAATCTAATGTGAAAAATATTATGTTTTAAAAATTACATTGATCAATATTTCCAACAAATAAAAAGGGGGCGATTAAAGACCAATTTTTATGTTTTAATAACCATGTTTTCGTTTTTTTTTACTATGTGTTTTTTTCTTCATGATTTTGTTAAATTGGTGAGAAAGGGTTGATGGAATTTGATAAGAGTTTATTATGAGGTTTATAATAGAAGTTAAAATTTTTATTAATCTGTATTAAGAAACATTCATTCAATGTTAGATGTCACGAGAAAATATTTCAATTTTTTTAATATAATTGTCATGAGTATTTTTTTTGTAAAATTGGAAACAGGTACAATGTCGTTTATAGGAAAATCTAACATAATATAGAGTTTTAGAAAAAATTATCTGAGTGGACCATGGAAGAGGTTTTTTAACAGGTATTTGTGTGATGTTTGAATAATATCTTTGAGAATATATTTCATGAAATAATATATTAAGATGAATAATATTCTAAAGGGGATAACATAATAACATTGATATGTAACACACTTAATTGCATAGAGATATGCATATAAAAATAATAAGATTGAAGAAAGTAGATAGAGATGCAATATAATATGAAATTAATGTGTAAAAATATAAAAATACAATCACATATTGATATTTAAGTAAAATCATTCTTATTGTTTTTTGTATAAAAAATTTGTGTAAAAGTGAATAATTTTTTCGTATGATATTGGAGTTTGAGCCATGAGAAGTAGATTTTTGGAAATAATATTATTAATAAATCATTATGATGTGTTTTTATAGCCATATATGAAATATTAAAATTGTCAATTCTAATAAATAATGTTAATAGGGTAGATGTTTTTAATTGAGAATTTATAATTTTAGTATTTATTAGTGTGAAAAGGGGGGAAAATCAGGTTCAAAGCAGATATGAAATGGAAAAGAAAATTCAAGAGGGGAAATGGTTAGAGATGCTTCATACAAAAGAATATTTATATATTTAAAAAGTGTTTTCACACATATTTATTGACTAAATATTAACATAAATTTTATGATGATGATTGGTGGTATATGTTTTTTCATGATGTTTAATATTGAAAAGAGTTTCTTTTTTTAGGATTTATGATGTTAAAGGTTGTAAAATAATGATTTTTAGTTACGATGAAGAACCACTAGAATGATTTAATCATACATAGTTTTTCTAGAATAACATTAAACTAAAAGTTGATACTAAGAATTTCATTTTGGGAAGAGTTTGAGTTGAGGCATGATAACTAGATAGTGTTAGAAATATAAAATAAAGTGAAGTAGTGAATAATTTTCACTTGATTATGATTTTATAATAAAATACCATAGAAAAACATTCTAATAAAGTGAGGTTTTTCTATGTTAACATTAATATTTTTATTTCAATTTTAACTACAATTATGTTGTTATTATATTTTATTTCTTCATCTAGATGGGATAATGATGATTTAATAACTTCATTAAAACAAATTTTTTTAGGTTTTTATATGATTTTGTTCATTAGAGAATTAATTATGCTTCAATAAGGTTGAAAATTATTCTATAATAATTTAGAAGAATCCATAAACTATCAATTATGTGAGATATTTAGTTTTTTAATTTCTGTGAGTTGTAATGTGTCATTTTTCCCACCAGATATATATTAATATCTCCAAATAATAGGGTGTAATTATATTATAATTTTTTTTACTATTCAATTTGAACAAAGGTGAAATATTAAATTTTTTTCTTCATAGTGAATTTCCATCAAAGATTGAATTTTAGTTTAAGATAATTACCAAGCATAGTTTCAGTATAGAGGAATAATATAGATATGGGATTCTAAAAATCTCAATATAGAGTAATAGATATAATATACGACCATAGTGTGAGGAACACTCATTTTATTAATCAGACAAAACATAGGTTATTAAATTAGAGAAATATTAATGGGAAACATATACGAGATAATACTAGATGAAGTAATTCACTATATATATATATATATATTCTATCTAGAGAGAAATAGAAAAATATTTCTAGATGAAATCATGGGATAATGTTTTACTATTTTTCATATCATTCATGTTCGATCAACTTTTTATAAAAAATTTTGAAAACTAATTGGTGTCATTATAATAATTCCAATAAAAAATATCAAGAATTTAATAGGAGTTAGATCAAGTTTTATTCACTTCTTAAAAATATCTATTCTTCATGAATCAATTGGAGTCTATTTAAAAAGGTTGTATATACCCACATATATGTCAAACCTTTTAAAATCATTACTTCCTTGTAGAAAATATTATAATTTATTTTTTGGGAGTTTCAATATAAAAAATGGTAAGGATAAAAATAGTTTAATTTTTTATTTACAAAGATTATTAAATTATAAAATATCACTATTGTTTTATACCCCACCCCTATTAGTTATTAAACTATCTATAGAATCTTCTTTCACAATCTATTCCGTTAACATGACCAGGAAATCAATCCTTAAATATAGTTCTTAATGTCTATGAGATCAAATAAATAATATACCCCATGAGTTTCTAAACAGGTGTACAATTGGGTATTAATGAAATTCGCCATTCTATCGTAGCCTTGACATCCATATTACCCTCTCTGAGGTTGTCACATCTAGTTATAAATGTACCAGAGAATTCATCCACATTCCAGTATACAAACATGGATGTCATATTTACACAAAACCCTATTAATGTATTAATTAAAAGTTATGGATGTCATCATACACAAACAATATTATATAATGTGTTAAAATAAGGTTCTCAAACATTAATTTGAAGAACAATTTCAATAATCATCCAAAGTTACTAATCTATTTCTTGGATACAAACTCTAGGGTCATAGACAAAACATGTGTTTATTTTTTTTAAAAACAGACAGGTAAAATTTATTTTAATAGTATCTATATAATCATATTATTTTAAAATACATTAGATAACATACATTAATGGAACCATAATAAATCATTCTCGAGACATATAATTAGTAAGAAGAATCCATATATCTTTATTTCTTTTCATAGTTGAAGACACACTGACCTAGTTGGAGACTTCTTATTTCATCGGATTACTCCATAGAATCAAAGGAATTATGATAACTTAATATGACCATGGGATTTGGGAAGCTACAATGGAATATGTTGTGTGAATAATAATATTTTCAATGTGGACTTCTAAGATTAATGGTATATTTTATGGGTGGAAGTTTAACTGTTTATACAGTAAGAAAAGGTATCTTTTTGAAACACTAATCGTCATCAAAAAACTTCTATGCCACTATTCATGGTTAAATGGATCAAAAATGAAAAAATGTATAGTTTCATACAATATAATATTGAAAATAATATCAAATATTTATTCTGTGATAATATGAAATTTATTTATAGATTTTTTTTAATTTTTACTTTTTAATAAAATTAACTTTTACAAAGGTAACTAGTTTTTAACCAAGTAAAATTATATTTTTAAAATTATACTAGATAAACAAAATTACCTTGTTTATATGTTCCATTCCTAAATTCAACATAAAATTAAAATAATTATATTTATAAATCAAAAATGTGAAAAAAATTAATAAAATCACATTATATATATATATTCATTATCATTTTTTTTTACAAAATGGTTGTTTTCCCAATTAAGTTTTCTTAATATTATTTTCTACAAATTCAAAAATACATTAATATTAATATATTTATATAAATGTTTAAAAATAATTTTTTTAATTAATTTATATATATTTAAATAATTTATTACAAATTCATTAGGCGTTGTTGTCAAAACAATTGAATGTTACCATTTTGGCTAATAATGAGTAAATTCACATTAACCATGGTAATAAAATTTTAATTTCCAAATATGAAATTTATTATTAATAATTGATATTTAAATTCTTATCTAAAATATTATATTGATTTTATAAAGTAATGTTTCTACAAACTAGATATTTTAAAAAAAATAGGCATGAAAAGTTTAAAAACCTATTTTAGAATACATGCTTATTAAGCATAATATATATGGAATGGAGATAATTAAAAAACTTTATTGCTTATAAGGATTAAAAAACTTAATTTTTTTTACATCTAAAATAAATCTATAACCAAATTTCTCCATTCATAAATTTCGTTACTAAAAATGATGTAAATTAGATTACATAAATATTATTTGATTTTATAAATTCATACTGAATAATTTTTTTAATTGAATAAATTATTTTAAAATAAATAATACTACATTAAATATTTATATTTTCTATCTAAAAAGGCTTAATAATTATAATTCACTTAATATTTATGGTATTAGAAAAATTATTATTCTCAATTAATCACATAAAAAATCAATATTTTTTTTGAAATATCCAAAAGAATCATCTTAAGATAATATTTTCATGATAATTAAAAATAAATATTAACTCCTCAAATTTCCCATACTAATATATTTAAATTTTATTTCATTTAAAATCATATAATATAGAGAAAAACTATTTTATTTGAACACTATTTCGTTATATTAAATATTTTTTTCACAAAAATTTATAATTAATATAGTATTAACGTATTATTCATATAATAAATATATCATGGTTTTATGTCATGTTAAATTTAGTTCTGTGAAATTAAAAACTAATTTCTAAAAAATTCATTTTAATAATAACATGAATTCATAAAAAAATGTATTTTTGAATTGTATATAAATTCATGATATATCTATATAAAAATTTTATTACATTTTTATATATTACTAATTTTTACTTATATAACCCTTTATGATCTCCATGTAAGACCTATGCATTAGGTAAACACAACATCTAATTTTATATGCCAGTTCATCTAGCATGGATCTTTTGGTAATCTCCATGATCATGAAATTCTCCCATATACAATTTGGTCAAACCCATAATTGATTCAGTTCGAATTGGTAATGGTCAAGGTAAAACCCTATGAAATCTACCTCACTTTTATGTTTGGGATGGTGGGATTTATAAGGTAGACTTCCTCTTCTAAATATTATTTTTTCTTATATTCACTATTAACTTTGGGATATGGTTTCCTCGATTTATACGAAAAAACATACCAAATATACTTTTAGTAGTGATATATAATATTCAAAACAAATCCATATTTCTTACTTTATTTAGTTATTTCCTGCGAAACATGATATTCAATATATTAATTGTTTAAATAGAATATACAATTAAATCTTAGGTCACTACATTCTCCCTAATTAAATAAATTTAATTATCATAAAATTAATTATTTTTTGGATTTGAATTTATTTGAATGATTTTATAATATAACACCAGAGTTAATTATCTAATGAGGTATATATCAAGTTTCTATAATAATTATAATCAAATTTCCTATATTTTTTTCCTTCATAACCACTATAGTAAAATTCCTATAATAGTTTACTATTAAAACCTATTTAATTTTTTTATTATTGAGTTCAAATATAAAATTATATATTATCAAAATTTTGTTTATGTAATGAAGTTTGATTCCCAGTCTTTTATAATTTCTACAATAAAGACACATATCCTCCATCCACCATTTTTCACAACATGGTTTTGGTAGTGTATGTTTTATGTTAAATGATGAATTTGTAAACGAATGGGCATCCTTTTTATAAGAATCGTTGATATACATGTTCAAACCCCTACAATAACAAAATATATTATTCATATATAGTAAATTGGACAATGAATTCTCTATATTGTCCCTTACATGTGTTTCCAGCCTCAATGTTTATCCAAATAGATTAATTCTCACTTGATCCCCAGTCCATACACAACCTAATCCATAAAATCATTTTATCTAAAGGTTAATGGGGGATATATTCATTTCCATATCATCTTTGGGAAGTATTTTATGTGTAAAAATAAATAATTACAAAGGCTAAAATGTTTCTCGTTTATTCTATATTGGTTTACAAGTTTTGGGGAATCAATCCATATTCAAAAAATGCTCACAACCCCAAGGTTACAAAATGTACTCCCTTTTCACAAAACCAACATATCATATGGAACAATTTGTGTAATATGGTAATTTTATTCTACATTCACATTTTTCATGGTTCTTTTCACAACATATGAATGATAGATTCCAACACATGATGGCGGTGCATTGATGGATGATGATGGAGATGATTCATCATTTTTGTATACAGTTATAGTACGGTTAATATCTCTCTATGATGGAATATAATTGTTTGTTTCACACAAATACAATTTATTATAATAATATGGATGTTGTAGGTAATATAACTATAATGAGTTAATGTGAAGTATATGATGAAATATTTAATCCATTACATTGAATCTATCCAAATACCTACACTAATATTTATATTCTCATACAATTAAATTTTATTAGCCAACAAACACATAATTTTCGTTGTTATTTGAAAAAAAATACACCAAGGAGGTACACTAAATAAAAAATATGGAAATTATCTATTTTTTAAAATATATTAATATAATTTATTTGATTAAAAACTACACATTATTATTAAATCAATGAAAAGGTAACCTTCTCACCATTAATGTTGTAATTAACGTTATCCTTCATAATCAAATTTTTATATCTATAATTATATTTTCTATATTAATGAATATAAAAATATTGATATGAAACAATATATCATTTTTATAAAAATAAATTTCATTATATAAGAAAATTAATTGTAATTTTATTGTGTGAGACATGTAAAAACAGATTTTTACAAATAGTCTGTTTTTTAAATAATATTTTTATTTCGGTAAAAATATATAATTTTGTAAATTATTAAAATATTAGTATGATTATAAAATTATATATAAAATTTTTATGAAATTCATTTTTAATCCAAAGCATAATTTCTTCATGCGTAACTTTAATAAATAAAAAAGATGAAAATTATTTGTCATTAAATATTAATTTATATTCTGACATGTTATTCATGGGTTTTATAAATATAATATAGGTTTATAAAATTATTTTTAAAAAATTATAAAAAAAATTCATGAAGGCATAAAGAAATACATTCTATATAAATGTGATATTATTAACTAAATCTGTATTTTTACTATTTACATAAAAAATCCATATTTTAAGGAAAATCCCCAAAACATAATCTTATGCTAATATGACCATAATAAATTCAAAATGATATTAATTTTTTGAATATAAAATAATTATATTTAAAAATATTATTTTCATTTAAAAAATTAAATATAGTGAAATATATTTTTATTGGAAAATGCATTTTAGTATATCATATGTTCATTTATTATAAATTACTAGTTTATTTTATTTCATAAAATAAATAATAAAATAGTTATACCTTAATATTATTTAATCAGAATAAGGGGATTTCATTAAAATAAATTTTTAATTTTCTAGAATATTCATTTTTAAGAATATATTGGATTCAGAAACAATGAAATCATAAAAGTATATAAATTTCTAATATATATTGTTATTTTTTTACATTATTACATAATATTAATTTCTAATTACATAAAACATTATGAACTCCGTGAAAAAACTAATTATTATATAACCTATTTTTTTAATTTCTGGAAGGAGGTTCAGCTTGCATGGATCATGTGATATTATCCTTCAACATGAAATTCTCAAGTATACTGTTTTAATCAAACTATAATAACCTGATTTTGAATTATGATTGGTGAAGGAAAAAACCTATAAAATATACATACCTTCTGATCTTGAAAAAATGGTCTTCAAAAGAAATAATTTATATTCTCGATTACATTTATTCTTAAATTAACTATTTACATTAGCGTATTGATACTTCAATTTATATTTGATAATTATTCAACTTTGTTTTTAATGCTGTTTTTTTAAATTAAAAATATATCTTTATTTTATAGTTTATTTATGTATATTATGTAAATTACACTATTTAATATATAATATATTTAAGGATAATATACTAGGAAGTAGTGGGTCGTTACACATAATGGTTAGTTTATGTTTTAGGTTATTTGAAATATATTGCAAAATGATAAGATACAGGACACAATATAATTGTCTATTAAGGTATATATGATCAAGGTTAAAAGGTAAATTTACTAGAAGATTAATAGGGATTGATTTCAGAAGTTCACATTATAGCTCAGACTGATATATATTATAATGATGTGTTTTGATTAAAAAATATAATAATTTCTTTTAATGACAAAAACATTATATATTATTTAATATATATACTAATGATTTACTATACATTAATAGATTTTAATTACTTTAAATATTTAATAAAAATTTGTGTCTTATTTTGGAATTTTTAATAATTTTTCATTTTATTTTACAAAATAAAAAGGAAATATATATTTTAAATTAGTTAAATCTGTCTAGTTGACCATATTCCATTGGTGTGTGATTTCTAGTATCTAAATGTGTTGAATGGGGTATAATTTCGAAATTTTTTAAATTGGACAATTTTGAAATGGAAGTAATATTTGTTTTGTGAATTTAAACTATAAATATGAATGAAATAATTTTTTTTAATTTATAGTTTTTTCATCAATTCGGTGTTCCAATAATTTTCTAATAATTCATTTCAAAATGGTATAAATGTGTAATATTGGGGTGGGGTGTTTTCCTAGTGTTTTTTTCTTATTCTAAATAGATTTACAAGAAATACATGTTGTATTTTATTTATTGATTTGTGATGTGACCTTTAGTGGGTTAGATAAATAATTTCTCTCTAGGGTACCATTTTGGGAATTAGTAAATTTCAATGTTATTTATGGATCATTTCATGTTTATATAAATGTTTTTATTCATTATTCATAAGATAATTGGCACAGTGATGGTATGAGTAATCCTATGGAATGGATTTATCCAATTTAACTCATTAATGTAATATTGGATTTCGTTAAGAGTATTTTATCATATATTTTGGGTTTAATAAGGTTATGGGATGTTTCCCTAAGTCCTTTGAATGATATTAATTAGAATTTATACTCATTATAAATTTTTGGTAGATATAAGAGTTAAATGGTTAAATTGAAATTTGGATACATGAATTCTTCAAACATGTATATAAAGGGGAAGGAATATCTATAAATGTATAAATAGTTTTAAAACAATTTATCATAAGTTTTATATCTTATATATCTATTTCATAATTTTGTATGATTTAGAACATCTTAGATATATATTTTTTTAGAAACATCATACAGAATAGAGAGGATGTTTATTAATTACTATAGATTGTGGTTAGGTGTGATGCCCTATTTAAGGAAGATCTGTTTTACAAATGAGGTGATGGCTTTTTGTCTATATTTTCTTGGAAACATTTTTTGGATTTACTGTGTTTTTGTGATTTTATTATATCAAGGGTTATGTACTTATATGATCCCATTTTGGGAAAAAATTAAAAAAATTGGGTTATTTTTTGACCTATTAATTTTTATACTACTATTTAATAGAATATATTTATTAAATTAGATATATAAAACCCTTCTATTTTAAAATAAAAACATTATGTTCGATAATTATTTGACACACGACACCTAACAGAAATGACATGTGAAATATATTAACATTTTAACCAAGAAATTAAATTCGAGTGTTTGAATAATATGAACTATTTTAAGAAATTTATATATAATCCTCCTACTAAATATAAATTTTATGATATATTCTTAGTAAATAATCTATCACTTTCCATTATATAATTTTATTCATTAAAATTATGTTTTCATCAAAAATTCATATAAATTTATATTGGTGGGAAAATTTTTTAATTGATTTATATAGTGTTTATGAAATTTATTTTATCAAAGGAACATCAATTTTAAAATCTGTATATGAATTTTAACTTTAGTTGAAATATTTTTGTTTATTAGAAAATATTGATTTTTTAGTAATTAGATAAAAATATAGATTTGTGTAATATATTCTTTTAATTCGGTATAAAATTCAAATTATGAACTGAATATTATTACAATTAATATAACTATTATTTATTTACGTTGAGAAATAAATAATTACATTTGAACCAACTTTATACTATTATATAGCATATGTTTATTTTTTGTTTAAAAAATATGTTTTTTTCTGAAACAATTTTAAATTGAATACTTTTTATCCATTTTAATTAATTAAAAAAACACAAATTATGAATTAATTAAATTAAAATTATATATTATTTATCACTGTATATTAATAAATATAAATATGATGCTAATTTTTGTCATAGATTTGATATAAAATCTTCTTATCCTTGAAAAATACATTTTTTAAAAGACCACAATGTCATTATGTCTTTAGTTTTTATTAATTTAAATTATAAGTATTCTATACCTTAAATTGATAAATTCTGTTTAATATTTTGAATCACCATAATTTATATTATCTAATACAATAAAATTATTTTTTCCATAATGATTTTTTAAAATATAACAAATATATTACTATGGTTATGGTGAAAATGAGTTTATAAGGGTATTAAAAAATTATAAGTGTTTAAATGGATACATATCATTTATAAATTATATTTTATATTCATATATTGACATTATATCTATAATTATTGATTTTTGTACATTTTTTAACCTTTTTAACTTATTTACAAAATGTGAATAGCTTTTTATTTTCTTATTTTACAGGTGTGCCACTCACCTACCTTATAAAATGTCACCTGCTCTACTCACCCCTTCACAGGACCAAATCCCACTAGATCATCTGATACCTACCCAAATACATTCTATAATTCCCTCACAATTACATATATATCATGTTTTAATCTTAATTCATCCTAATAATTCTATTAGTTCTAACAAAATGTGGTTTTCCGAAGAACATATATCATTATTAACTAAGAATTTTTATTTAATTTCTTCATCCACATTCTTGAAATATTTTTAAAATTAGGTTTATATAACAAACCTTAAATATTAAATATATATATATATATATATTTTAATGCAAATTTCAATTCCAAAATCCATCTCAACATCCATCAAATGGGAAATAAACCCATCTTTCATGTGTACGGCTAACTACCGCCTCACGAACTGATGCAAATCATTTTTCCATCACCCCCTTTTATCGATGGTTATAAATATGTATTTAATGTATATATATATGTTATTTTTTTACATAATTACTCTTTAAATTATGATATGAAATATACCTTCTTACTTTCCATTTCATGGGTGATATAATAATGTGACTCTTGTGTATGATGGAAAACAAATACACAATGTGATGTGATTAATTTTTCACAGAAAATTTATCATTGAATGTAATGAGGGTAATTTAATAACTATATATGATATTTATTAATTATTTATGATATTAATTAAATAATTACCTTTTTAAAAATGTGAAAATCATATTAATTCATACATTTTCACTCACTAAAAAATGATAACATCATTCATCCCTAACTGTAGTATATTACCTCTATGAAGTGATTTGATTATTTTATCATAATGGAATCACATGGATAATATATATTTTTATTTATTTAATGAAATATTATTATATATATATATATGATATTATTATCATTATACAAAGATAAATTAATATATACATTATTTCTATAATGATCACTGAAAATTGGAAACATTGCCGACTCGTATGTATGGTCTACCATCTCCATGATTGTAATCTAGTTCATTATTCATAACCATTTTAAATTGATAATTTTAAAATTAAAAATGATTTATAAAATGAAAATTTATTTTAGGATTATCAATCTAGATATGATGGAATAATAGTGCTTTTGACCTCCGTCAATACACTGAATATATATTGAAATAATTAATTGAATATCCTCAAAACAGATGATTCCCAAATTACTGAATTAGTATTTTCATATTCCATTAATTGATTTAATTATAAAGTATTACAGTTTTAAAATGTTATTATAAAATAAATTAATCTATATAATTATATTTTACTATAGTTAAATGATATATATAAGATGTTTGTTCTCATGGTAAGGGACTTCATCCTAATTTTCTTTATTAATGAATATTTTAATTTTATGAGACTAATTTATTTTATGTGATTTATATAATGACATAACATTATTTATTTATATATATTTATATTTTAAGTTTTAAATTGAATTAATTTATCTGATCAGATTTTACTTGAATGTTACCAAGTAGTAAAGAATTTTATAACCCACCATATTTTCATCATGTAATATTACTTCATCAATTTATCTTATATTATAAGATTTGTAAATAATTAATTTTTATTATATTATGTTGTATTTATAATTTTTAAGCTATTCTTAAATTTTATAAACATAATATATCAACTAAATAATTATAAGTTCAATGTTATATTCACTTTAAGGGTTGCTTATCTCAAATTGTCTTCTTTGGGGTATATGTTATTTTATACACGTATCCTTCATTACGATTTGTATTCAGATCCCAATTGATATTTAATATCATTAATATAATTATTTTTTGATATCTTATGTTATTATAATGTAATTTATTCAGGAGGATTATGATTCAAGAGTTATAAAAGTGTCAATGGCTTTATTTTAAAATGTTATTTCTTTTAGGATTGTTTACATTCAATAATTATTATAAATAAATCATATGATCATATTTTCATGAAAACATATATTAATTATAATGAGGTTTTTAATGTGTTTTAAATGATTAAATTTTATTTATTCACTTATTAATTGAATAATTATAAATAAATATATTGGTATGTGATATTTATCATTTATCCGTCATTTAGATCAAGAATCTTTTCCTTCCATAACAATGTTTTAGTAATTTTTTGTCAAAATAGTTCCTTTATAAATATATTATATTATAAATATACATCTCACAATATTTAATAATATATTAAATTTCATATAACTGAAGTTTATTAAATTTTTTTAAGGATCACTTTAAATCCCTTTAAAATGATTGAAATTTCTTTTATTTTTTAAATTTTCAAAATCAATACATTTTTCAAGAATCATTCCCTCCAAAATATTAAATGTATCCTTTGTAATTTTCAATAATTAGATTAATATAAAATTATTTCATAATTGTTTGGGAATGTTTTAGATTATAATTAATTCAAAATTTAAATAGTAATTACCTCAAAAAATTCTCTATCGGATACTTAAAAAACAATTTTCATCTAAGATGAAATACTATGATGTTACAGAATGTAAAAGGGTATTTTCATATAGAATATTTTAAAGGAACATTTAATTTTATTTCCATTCATCGACATCAACATCCCTTGATGATTATCATGGTAAACTATGTATATTTTTTAATAATACCAACGTCATTCTTTCTCTAGATGGATTTTGATTATTTCAAAGAGAATTTTATGGATCTTATTTAATTTACATGGATTAATCAAGATATCAAAATAATAATGTATATATTTTATGATTTTATTAATGATTTCTATGTTATATGTACATTATTCAGGTTATAATTCTTTTACAATATTTATAAAGGGATGAGCCTCATTTTATCTCGTGGGTGAGCTTGATTGAGCATATACAATGGGTTCTACCCCATTATAGCTCACAACTGAGCCGACTAGAGAATATAAAGAGGTTATATCCCCTTTATAACCTATGAAATATCTGTGATCCTACTAAATATTATACAATTGATTTTCCAATATAATAACTGAGGAAATATAATTGACGCTGAAATAGCTTATACGACGGTTGAGCCCCATTATAGATATACAATTCAATGAATAGAGATTACATTCTCCGAATAATAATATTGTAAATTGGTCATATATTTGTTCCAAATATAATGGTTTTGTGAGGATCTTACGATGAGAATCTCCCAATGTACTACTATATAAAAATTAGGATTTCTATGGATTTTTAATAACTCATTTGGTCACGATAAAAAATTTATGGCTCATTATTATTGATTCTAATAACTTCGTACTCAAAAAAAAGTTTACTTTAAGATTCATGACTGATTTTCTTGGTATTCATTGGATTAAATTATCGTATGTTATGTCAATGAACATTGATGATTCCCTTATACTCTTATTATAATCACCAATGAAATTCATTTGTTAATGATATTTTTCATCCTTGCTCAGAATTTGATCTCACCCTTATTATGTTTCATATTCCCAAGGATATTAAGAATATTCATTAAATGTTATCAATATAAAAAAGGTTTTATTGTAATGATATTTTATAGATATGTTTAAAACATATAATGTAATATGAAAATCTTGGTATAATGGCAAATATACTCCCATGAATTCAGGGTAATTGTTTATGTAATAGTATATTCCAATTTAGTAAAACTTCAAACCAAAAAGTTCCTTAGGAATATAAGTCAACAAATATTTCATATTATTTTTGTTTGTTTTAGATACTCAAAATTGGATCACATTAATCTATATGAATTCCATAATTTTAGATATTATGTTTTCAGAACCATATCCAAGAGTGTGGTGTCACGATCTAAACAATGATTCCACCCAACCTAGTTCCTAACATAGTCCACAACAAGGCACAAAGGGTGTTCCTGATCCCCATAGGCAAGAGACTAGTGCCTAGGATTCAACAACATACTTTTATAAATGATTTCACCAATATAATATTCCATAAACAACCCTCATGAATACACATCACAACATAAATGATTCTTAAAACAAAAAGAGATGAAACAACATGAAGTCAAAAAAATCAAAATGACCAAAAAATTAAAAATTGAAAAGTGGGAGGGGAACTAACATCACACATAAAAACTCCAAGAGAAAATGGTCAACCACCCTAAATCAAACTCCACCAACACCTGCAAGAGAGAAACACTAGAAAACTGATCCACAACCACTAAAATGACGAGTATTTCTTTTAACTACGTTATATATAACAAAGTATACAAACACACAACGGAATATATAGGGTTTCAGAAAAATATCAGTTAGATTCCAGACAAATAAAGATTCCATTTTATATCATTAAGATACAAATTATAGTGCCAATTTCAAGAAATAACCATGAAAATTTACAATAATAAAAATTCAAGAAAAAAAATTCAATAAATTTTTTCCATTTTTTTTTTAAAAAAATATTAATTCAAGGGAATCCATATACATATGGTTAGCACTGTATCACAAAAACATCACCTCAAAAAGGTGGAACCATGGGTATTACCTACAATTACCAACCATAGTCAGACACTAGGAGGCTCGTACTCTGGTGAAAATATCCTCCAACAAAAAACCACACTGTGATCATGAAAAAGAAAAAAGAGGGGAACACATATTATTGTATAATATCTCTATTTGTATTCAAAAACCAATATCATTTTCTTACACATTCTAATATGGGTAACTCAACCCATGGACTTGTGGTCTCTGATTATATCACATTATTAGTTAGTTTTGTATTTTTAATCCTTCTAGATAAAATGAGACCTAGACCCCACTGATACAAATAGCATATTAGTCCTTGTTAATCCACCTATGTAATTAGGATTCTCATTGTTATGATTTTCAATTTAATATTTCCCTAAAATCCCTACATTCCAATTCACACAATCATATCATATAGATCACCAGATTCACATATAGATTTAAATCAACTTTTTTTAACATGAAAAGAATTATTTGTCATAGTAAACCACAATTTAAAATCCATACACCCAAAAAACCATTTTATAACATGCTTCTCACCACATACACAATTTATATGAACAAATTCAAGAACCACAATATTGAACTACACATAAAGAACAATCATTTCCAACTAAAAATCCACCACAAACCCATATACACCACATAATATTTTGATAACCCTTTTTAACCATTAAAAGAATTTAAAAAACACATTCAAGAACCAAATAAATAATACCAAAATATTCAGAAAATGTAAATTCATAAAATCGCCTACATCACACATGGAAACATATAAAATATGGTGGTTAATCACAACGATGCCACTGGGGGGTCCTAAGAAAATTGAACCATACCCATCATGATTTACCCCGGCATCTTTGGATTTAACCATTATTAAATAAAACAACCCCTTGTAAATTAAAAATAAAATAATGAATGAAGAAGAATACCAAAATAAAAAAAAACAAGATAAGATATTCCTAGTTTATGTTTTTCTAAATATTTGAGGCTAATAACACCCATGGATTGGATTTCAAGGAGGAATGTTGGAGTAGAAGAATATCTTGGGGATACAAATCCATTATATCTTGTATTAGGGGGGATTTGGGGTAAAATATGAAAAGGTAATAAAAGTAAAATGAACATTTTTAATGACATGGAATAGTTGTGTGGTTAGGCCCCATGATTTTCATAACCATGCGCTTATTCTACATCCCTATTTATCCTTGAGGAACACAACCACATGGTTTCCTATGGGAGGTTTTATTCCTGTGATTCGTGTCGTGGAACGAAGATTATTCCACTTTCCTAGGTGTATGGTTTTCTAGTGTTAGCTCATTGTTTCCTCTAATGATGCGCTAATAGTGTGCCACCTACTATAGGATCAAAAAACACCATTTTTCATAAAAATAATAATAGGGAAACCATGGAACAAAGATGATACAGAAATAAACTAGAAAAACATCAATATAAAATCACTTATGTGAAAAATATCACAACTATGTAAACTTTTCACCCTTGTAAAGTCACTCTAGAATCATAATAGGGAAAAAATGGATACGAATCTTTAACCCAAAAAAAAAACACTTCCAAGTATCATTATCATTGTTACCATGCTTAAAAAAGAACTCGAACTAATGGAATGGACATCCCAAAACACAGATTCCCCTTGGAATCCACAATTCACATTGTTTGCTCAAACACAAAAAAGTCATGATCCAACTACAATTATTTCCAATTCAACACATGTGATGGATCCAGATTATACATTTTCAACTGAGATAAATGGAACCCATAATGAATTGAAATCTATTGAGAAGGAAAATATAACAATTATTCCCCATTACCAAATCTCTCAGTGATAAAACAATATTCGATGTCCCTCAACATTATCATCACTTGATTACCCCAATCACGATGACCTAAGTGAGGTAAACTAATTTGAAACTTCACGTCACTCAAAAATAATTCAATAACTCAACTCCTCTATTCATCATAAGACTTATAGTGACTTTGTGCTATCATCAAACATAGATTGATCAACATGACATTGTGAGATGTTTCCTACACATGGCTTGGTCCAAAAAACAGGTTTTATGCCCCCACATCCCATCATAAAAAAGAATGAAAAATAAGACCAAAATTCCCCTCTAAAGGTTCCATTTGTATTGATGATTGATAACTATTTATATAGGTAAAGTTGACCAAATACAAATGGCTATCCCAAAAGCCTAAAAAATCAATGTCACATGCAGAGAGGATTTCATCAAGAATATGATACTCCAACTTTTCATAACCATCTATTTTATGGTTATATTCCATACACATCTTAATTATCATCACAATTGTTTAATGAAGTAATTATCAAAACAAAGAGGTAAAATAGAAGTCCATATCCGAAATTATAGCTTACGACACACCATACAACCTCACTATTCCCCAAATATTCAACTATTCTAACTCATCCAATTTCGATGTATCTCTAATCGCAATGAAATGTGATAATTTTTCAATATTATCAAGAAATAATCATAGAAGAATATATCATCGATGAGTACATGGTAAGACAATAATAAAATACATTGTGACCTTTTCCCGCATCAAAATTTTAATGGGTACAGATTATCAAAACCAGGGGGGATTAAGTGGTCTTTGTTAACTTAATGATATATATAACATCAAGATACAATATTTGGTATATTCCATCTCATACCTAGCCACCAGAACTGATGGCACACATAATAGAACATGAAGGAGGAACCAAGATGAAAAATTCACTACAATTTTATTCTATCTAACATCAATACCTTTAGAAATGACAACACCCCCAAGGATTACCTTAAAACAATAATATCTCTTATGAGACAATTATTGATAACAAGACTCCTCCCCGTTATTTAAAAACTGAGGAAATTACTGGAAAAAAAGCTATTCATTTAGTTTCACCTATAAAATCATCTCTATATGAGAAGGTATTAACTGATAACTAAATAAGAATGTTCCCCCACTATGATTCATGGTCTCATGATGCATTTGAGAAATAAAGTCCCATCAATGTCCACTCATCGAGAGACTCGTTTAAAACTTTCACAAAACTATTTTACACATGGAATTTAGTAAAAATTTACGTTTACTTGAGGTATAGACAACATAAAAATTAGACTGTTGAAGGTACTCATATCGAATTACAGTACCTAAAATTAAGTAATTTTTGGGATAAAATGTTGGTAAATATTTTATGATAAAAATATACCACAAAATTATCTCTGAAATGTTAATGATGCCACCTCTTCATGGAATACATCAATTCCTTTATCTCCAAGACAAGGGTTGGGTAATTATTTTAATAAAGTTAGAGTTGAGGATAACCATACACAAATAAATTTTCATTCTTCTTTATCACACACCCACGGCCCATAACTGAGGAATCATAGATGAATTAGTGTCCGTTTCTAGAATATGGTAAAAATAGAACATGGGTTGTGTTAAACAAGATTTTAAGTACCATAAACAATTTCATTAAGATTTATTTCCACTCTAAATTGATCACATTCTAGGTGATTTTCAATAGGGGTGATTAAATCTGAGAGAAATACTGATCAAATATATTGTAATAACCTACTATGTCTAATAATCACCTGATCTCGATTTTTTTAAAATTCTCCAAGGAAATCATTGCACTAAGCATCTTATGTTTTACTAAAACCCCTTATTATGAGATCACATGACCATGAAACCACAACTCTCTAATATAAAATGTGAACATGTAAACCAAAGCATATATATGACGATCCTAAATAAATCCCATCATGATCTTCTAATGATACTTATGCTCCTCCTTAGTCTAGGAATAGACCAGGATTTCATCCTCAAATACCACGAAAAAAGGGATAGATAACTCATTGAAAGTTAAATTTATTAGAACAATAATTACTTCTAGTTTATTTTTCAGCATGTAATGAATGAAATAATAGTCAAAAATTTGGTATGTTCTACAAAAATCTATTTTCAAAACATCTGCATCTCTATTTCTGACCTGTTGATATCCAAAATGAAAATCAATCTTCGAGAACAACTTATCCCCCTTAATCTGATTGAATTTTTCATGAATATGTGTAATTGGTATTTATTTTTGATCCCCACCTTATTTAAATTCTTATAATAGATATGTAATAAGAGGTATCCATATTACATCTTAGAAAATAAGATTTGGGTGACCTATGGTGATATTCTTGGGTAAATAAATAATTTAGATTCCAAATCATCCAACTATAAATTATAATTATCTCAACTCAATAGGGGCTATATGGTATAAGGGAAGAGATATTGGGGGTGTCCTCAATGCCAAATCATGGGTCAACTGCACATCCCTCTATAGAAGAAACCCAGAAATGTAATTTGGAAATACCTCTAAGAACTAACTCACCATAGGAGGTAAGCCACTACTAGAACCACCACATCCCTCATCATCCGCCATTAGTGAAAAAATATATAAAATCGCACTATTAAATAGTGTAAGTGGAGGTCCAACATGCACAAATTGAGGATCACATTAACCATTAAAAACATGGATGGTTTTAGCAGTTTCCATGAAACTCACAATCCATAGACACGAATAAACTTGTGCCGGTAAATAAACCATACAATTCAAATTAAGGATAACATTAAAATTTTGCATCCCCAAAACCATGAAATCTAATCATATTATGATCTATTATAGGTTGAGTTCACAAGATGGACAACTGAAACATCACACTCGCATCATACCCATAAGTGTCTCCAACTCCATTGCATACAAAAAAACATAGTTTGAAATCACCAAAAATAAACTAGATGGGAATAGAAGAAAGAAACATAGGTACCAATATTAAATTTAATATATACCATAAATAATGAAAAAAATAACCATACATAACACTGTGGAATTTCATGTATTTGATTCTGTAGGTGGGTGATTCACTACATTAAGGTTCCTCATATATTCCTAAGCTTAAAAAATACATAAAATCTATGGATCTGACATGAAAAAACAATATAGACCTAAAAACATGTCCAATAAATCTAGAAACCATTGTCCTAGATGGTTTTGACCACAATAACATCCCTATAAAAGCAAGATTCCATAAACCACACTGATATGGGTGTGCCACCATACAAACCTACTATATGTTACCCATTATCCCACACTAATAGAAAGGTATATGTCGAGCCAAAAACACAAACCACATATGTCCCACCATTCCACACTGATGGCATTAGACTAATCCAAAATATGAATATTTTAATGAAAAACCATGGGATGGATAGACTAAACATCCAAATATCTTCTTCTTATGCTCATCCCACTTCCTCTTATTTTTATATAGATTGTCACTACTCTAGCCTACAATTGATACTACTTGAGAAAACAAAAACATTCAATTGTAATCGATCTCTTCCATAAAATCAGGATTGAAACCCTCAATATAAGTAGTAAAATATATCAAGAATACTTTTGATCAGATATCCATCCCTATACCCATTTTGATCTTTTGATCCTTCAACTACTCATTGGAAACTGTCACAAACCAGCTCGGGTCAACCCTGATCCATTAACCCAGGATGCTCCATGACATGTCCTGAGAGGCATTCCTAATCTTCCAAGGATGGTGAAAAGAACCAAGGTCATCAACCGAGTGAAAATGGAATGATTTATCTCAAACATAAACAATTATATAATCATGAAAATGAAATGTATAACTCAATATACATTTTATTTAAAACTTAATTGAACATAATTTGTATACTAAATTGAAAGTAAAACTAAATTAGACATGTCGTCCAACCTAACCTGAATACAAACATACTATTTGTGACCCCACTAGTAACACCACAACATAAAGATCACACATCACCGAGGGTGATTTAATTCAATATGAAACCAGCAGAAGGGCTAAAAGAAGAAGAATATAATTGGCTTAAGTTTTAGAACCCTATAGGCTAGACCAATTTTATATTCCCAAAGAACACTGTTTAATATAAAAGTATCATAAATTTAATGTTTGAAATGTGATATATAAAAGTGGAATTTCCCAAAAAAAGGATCCATGCTATAAACATTATAAGGTAAAATTATTGTAAGTTTTCATAAATAGGAAATTCTAGTAACCAATTTCAAGAGACACAACATAAAAATAAAAAAAACTCAATGGGGATGCTCTAAAGAATGAAAAATTTTAAATAGAAAACACACTCTACTGAATTTACCAACCAAAAACTCTATATTCTGATGGTGAGTACAAAATATCAAGTGAGCACTATTCATGGGAACATCTCTAGGCACTAGTGTGTTGTAGGCCCTAGGTGCCACGTATCTCAGGGTAAAAGTAACCATAACCAATATTTGTTCTCATAAGCAAGACACTATTATGGAATAATACCCATGAACTAGTGGTCCCCAAATTCATCATCATTTTTTAGTTTGATTTGTTTTCCTCAAACATTCTTCTTGGAACATAGACGAAAACACTCTGGATCACTAGAAAAATAGTACATGTTCGCCCACCTAGATACCCAAGATTCCCTCCATGTGCTCAATCAAGTTCCCTATGTTATCAAATACACATTTCACTTGAAAATTAAACATTCAAACCATAGACACACAAAAAATCCTACAAACATGTTCCATATCTATTTCACAAATCTATAAATTGCATAAAACATTCATAAATCAATTTCAAGATGTATAATGAGTCTTCACATAAAATCCCTTCATAAATTCCATTTTAAATACAAATTCCAAACAATAACATATAAAAAAATATTTTTTATCCCCAATAATAATTAATAAAAAAATTTCATGGATCATTAAATGACACCACATGGTTCCACATGGAAGACACATTGAAACCCTTTTCATATGAAAAATTAAAAATGAGCCTCTATGCATTTTACCCATCCAATATATATCAAATAGTAAAATATATTCATTAATAGTGTGGTGTAAGAAAGCCATTAGATTTGGAAAAAAATTTACATAAACCCTTTAAAAAATTTGGGTTACACATTTAGTGCTAATCAATTTTAATATATATTCCTAACAGTCCATTTTCAAGAAACTCGAGCAAAACATGTTATAAACCAGAAGAAATTTGTTTATAAAACAAAATCCACAATAAAAAAGACATATAAGGACCCCAAAACATTGATTCACATGATTTTAGTATTTTTCATATGCGAGAAAAATTATTTTATAACCCCTTAAGAACACAAAATCCAACCGATTACTTTCCAGAAAAAGTGGCATGCTACATTTAATGAAACAAAATATATTTAACACAAAAAATGTCCTCAAACCAAATTTTATTGCTAAAAATTTATTTAAATGGATAAAACAAGTTCTATAAATTACATACTAGGTTCTAAATATAATGGAACACTTAAACATACATTTGGTGTGCACTTTTATAACAAAACCATGGTATTTTTCAAAAAACATGTTTTAAACACCACTTTGAACACCGAATACGAATATTGAAGGATTATAAAACAATAAATATTTATTTACATGCTTAAAATACCATGAAAAAGAATAATATTAAATAAAATGAACAATTAATATAGGGAACCTACCTCAAATCCTTGGCGGAATGGAAACTAACACCCAATAACACCTTCTGAGGGTTTATAAACCCTCAACCTTTGAATAAAAGCCCCAAACGGAAAAGAAAACTTCATCCAAAATAATTTTATAGAATTACCCAATGTCGATCATGACTGGGGGAAGGGAGAGCCAAACCACAATGGAAGGAGGAGGAGGAATGAGGAGAAATGAGAAGGGAACATGCCTTTACAACTAAAGAACTCATTATCAATTCTTAGATACATGCCCCTTTAAGAGATCTAATGGATTGGGAATCAATGGTGAGGCTACCCAACTCTAGAAGAACATATAAAAAATATTTGGGGGAATAAAGTAAAAAAATTATAAATGAAAGAACCAAATTAACTCCTCAAATCTGGACAATTTGAGAATCCTTGAGGAAGTTCGCCATATTCCTTGATGAATATGAGCTCCAAAGAGGTATAATGTAACATAGGTGTGTGCATAGGAGTTTTGGACTCAAGTGAGAGGTGTAATGACCGAAACATATTAGAAATGAGTAAAATATAAATGAAATAAAATATTTTTTTTTAACTATAAATAGGCTCACGGGCTAGCCCAATACAAGATTAAATAACCAAAATCCACCATAATTATGAGTTATTATGGGGTCCAAATGGATATGGTTGTTTTAATAGGTCATGTGATGCCATGTGTGATGTATAATTTGTGAAAAAATGTTAAAAACTATGGATTTAAAAAAATAAACAAATATGGTTTTCAAATCTGGAAATGGGATCACGATATGGACCAAACGTGAAGTAAACCCCATTTACACAAAAAAATCACAAAAAAAGCTATCGAGAACCAATGCTAGGATGATTAGAAAAGTATTCCACATATAAACTGATCATTCATCATAATCAAAATATAGTAAATAAATCATTATTTTAAACTAACAAGATAATAACAAATACATGAAAAACTAGGGGTGAAAATTCTCTCCACCATTAAATCATTCCACCCCCTAGAAATACATAACACATATAGATGAAATAATATAAATAAGGATTCCTTATCAATAGTGTGCAGCCTCTCTATATAATTACATATCATCCACCATTAATGTAATTTATGCCTCTTTTGCAAAAAAACACCAACTCAAAACCACTTTCGGATAATCAATGGAATGATCAAGCCACTACCCCCAAAACCAAGCCCTGAACCAGATTGTTGGGCCTTCTGGGAATGAACCCATTAATTATATAGAGTAATGTTCACAGAAAAAATCCAATGACATGGGAGCGGTTTAATGGTCTCCCAAAAATTAAATCAAAACTACTATATGACAAATCGTTAAGGGAATGATCTTCGAGACCCTCAGTGGGTCTCCCCACCACTAGAGACCAACTCAAAATGAACAAAAAATAATTCAACATGGACTAGAAATATGCCTCACCCTATCATGAACATCAAAACTCTCCCACAAAAACCTACAATAATAATTTAATTTGGTTGCAACATGAAATTTTAAACAACCCACCCCCGAATGGAGGGGAAAACAACTAGGACAATATATTAGACATGAATCAAAATCCCCACCACAAGGGGTGGGGTGGGAAGGAGACCTAATCATTAGGCCATTAAAACAACAAAATAAAATGGGGAACCACTGAAAACTCTCCACCCATGAATAGGTAAAATATTTAACACATTCCATTTCATTTAATACATCTTCCAAAACAAATAAACTATTCAAACAACACTGTCCATTTTCAAAAATTTAGCAAGGTCTATTTTCATTATCCCACTATAAAAAAGGCCAAATCCCTTTTAAAAAACACCAACTACTAAAAACCAATTTCTAGAACTAATTCATCAGATTTAAAGACTTTTTAATAGCCCATAACACCAAATTTTTAACAATGTTTCAGAACCTCATGAAAATATAATATCTTTCCAAAAATATTTGTTTCAACAAAGAAAACATTTAGATTAAATAAATTCAATCCCATTAAATCATTTTAAAATTATCCCCATGATTTGTTTCACAAAACCCAAAATTCCAAAAAAGTTCTCATATTTATTTTTAAAAACCTATTTTCCACTTCTTGATGATGAACCATTCCTCAAAACACCATTTTCAATATTATAACACAAAATATTTTTAATACAAAATTCAGAATTCATGAAATGTACAAGAGACTCAGAAATGAGAACTAGTGTTGGTAGGTAACTTGAATATATGGTTGGAATCCATATGTCAAATACACCACCGACATGGGGAGCCCTCTCATGACCATGTCCCAGATCCATGTGGCTTTCCTGGCCCTATGAGCTCATGGGGACCATTAGCATGACTCCCCTTGTTGTATCCCAAAACCAAACAATCAACAAGAACAAAAGGCACTAATAAAAACGGACATCCCATGGACACTTGAGAATATGAATGAGGATGAGTTTGTATAAATCTTATCACTCATACCCCTTAAGTCCCAAAAATCCCACTCCCCTTACCTTGGCATCCTCAAACAACAAAGGATCATTAAAAATCTAGGTCCGATAATAGCCAACTTCCTCTGATAACTTTTTGTCGTGAACTAGCAGGGATAAATCTTGAACCGGTCACCCAGGCCGCTCCACAACAAGTCCCAACAGGAATTCCGCATTTTTACTAGATAGAAACAAGCACCAAAGAATCAATAAAGGGAAAAGGGAACAATTTCTCCCATATATGAACAATTAAATAAACAATAGAAATAAATGGAAATCCTAATATACATTTATATAAAATGGCATTGAAAAATATATGTACATAAAATAATAATTACCACTATATCAGACAACTCAACTGACCAAACCTGAAAACCAAATTTCTCCAAGTTATCCCATCGGTAACTCTCTAACAAAATTACCACATATCTCCCAAGGCGATCAATCTCAAGCTGAAACCTACATAAGGGATAAAGATAGAATAATACTGTAGGCGTGAGTATTAAAACTCAATAAAAAAGAACTATATTTTATTCCCAAATATATTCTATTAATCTAAAAGAAACCTCAATTTCAAATGTGAAATGAAATATATTAAAGTGTGTTTTCCAAAAAAATTTATGTGCTATAAAAATTATAATGTAAAATTATTCCATGTCTTCATAAACAGGAAATTCTAGTAACCAATTTCATGATACGAAACATTAAAATTAAAATATGGTTTTCAGAGGGATGTATAAAATAATGTACACTTTTAAATAGTACACACACTATTGAATTTACCAAACAAACACACTATATTATGATAGTGGGTACACAATATCCAATGAGAATTAGTAACAGGAACACTCCTAGGAACTATTTAGTTGTGGTCCACATGCACCTCATATCTTAGTGTAAAAGTTACAAAAAAATGTCTCTGATCATGCATGATCAATTAGTAGGGAACAATACATATATCCTAGTGGTCCCAAAAATCATTATCATATATTATTTATTGTTGTTTTTTAACACCTACTACATGAAATAGGGATGCAACCACTCTAGATTACTAGAATACAAGTACATGAATTCCCACATAAATAACCAAGATTACCTATTTATGATCAATCAAGTTACACATGTTATCGAATACACTTTTCACATGAAAATTCTATTTCCAAATCATGCACCAACAAAACATCATGCAAACATGTTCCACATCTCTTTAATAAATCAATAAACCACGTAAACTTCCAAAAAACAATTTGAAGAAGTATAACAAGTATTTGAACATAAAATAAATTCAACGATGCTCTTTCATGTCCAAACTACCATTAATACCATATAAAACCAGATATTGTATCCTCAACACAATTAAATAAAACAACTTCATGAATCATTAAATGACCCCACATTGTGCCACATGAAACACACATGAAACCCCTTTTTATATGAACAATGACAAAAAAGCCTCTAAGAATTATTACCCAAGCAACGTATATCAATGATAAAAATTTAGCATTTAATATAGTGGTGTACACATGACATTTTTAGTAGAAATTCATTTACATACACCCTTTTAAAAAAATGGATTACACATTTAACTCTCAACCATTTATTTAAAGATGTCGAATAGTCTATTTTCCCGCAACTCAGGACAAAACATGTGGTAAACCAAAACAAATTTGTTTATAAAACAAAAGATAATATATTACAGAAAAAAATGAACCCAAAAAACCATGATTCACATGATAAAAATATTTTCCATATGCCAAAACTTTCATTTTATACCATATTGTGCTCCCAAAATCCAACTGGGCACTTTCCGGAATACGTGGCATGTAACATTTAATGAATCCCAAAATATTTAACACTAAAAAGGTCATCAAACAAAATTTTCATGAAAAATCATCAATTAAATGGCTATAACAAGTTCTGAACATCAAAAAATATGTTCTTTAGATAACAGAACATTTAAACAAACACTTGGAGTGTATTTTTATAACAAAACTACAGTAATTTTCACAAAACAAGGTATAAACACCACTTTTCTAAAAAATAAAATTATTGAAGGATTATAAAATAATAATCAGAATGTGTATATGGTTACAATACCATTGAAAAGATAAATATTAAATAAAATGGTCTTGTATATTGGGTAACCTACCACAAATCCTTGGTGAAATGGAAACGCATACCTGATAACACCTTCTGAGGGTTTATAAACACTAAAAATATGAATACCAACCCCAACGGAGAACCCCCCACCCCCATTAAAAATCATGGAATAACATGACCCTTTGTCTAACATGACTAGGGATGAAGATTCAGACAAAAAATAATGGTAGGTGGAGGAGGAAGGAGGAGAAACGATAAGGAAACTCACTTTGAAAACTATAGAATCTTCATATTTCCTTACATCCACACCCTTTGAGCAGATTGAATGGCTAGAAAACAAATTGAGAGTCTAATTCATTCTTTAAAAACCATGGAAAGAATATTTGTGGGAAACGAGTAAAAAAATAATGATTTAGGAACGAAAAAAATCACCTCTTTAAATATGGAATTTTTGAGAAACCTTGAGTATGTCCGCACTAATTATTGAAGAAGATGATCTCCAAAAAGAAAAATGGAACATGGGGGTTTTCCTATGGTTTTTGGGATCGAATAAGAGGTGCAATGACTGAAGAATATTAAAAAAATAAATAATTTATATAAGAAACACAATATTTTTTAAAAACAAGAAATGAGATCATAGGCTAGCCCAATACCTGAATAAATAAACCAAATCCACAATGATTATGAGTTCCTAAGGGGTTAAAATGGATTCATTGGTTTGAATATTTTATGGAAGTCCATGTGTGAAGTGGAATGTGTGAAATAGGTTGAAAAACTAAGGATATAAAAAAAAGAAACAATTTCGTTTTTTGATCTGGAAATGGGCCCATGATTTGGCCCAAATCCTGAACTTACCACCCTTTTCACAAAAAAATATAAAAAAGCTGTGGGGATCCCATTATAGAATGATTATAAATAGATAGAACATAATTAATTAACATTTATATAACCCAAAACCAATTAAAATGAATATGATTTCCAACGAACTAGATAAAAACCAAGACCTCGTAAACTAGATGTGACCAAAACTTCCTCTGGTGGGAAATGATCTAACTTAGCCAAATAGTTGGTATAATCTATCATTATATAACCCCTGTTGAAGATCCAATAACACCAGGGTCTAGGTGAAGGACAATGTAATAATAAAAAACATCTCATTTAATATAAAATTGAACTCCCTCTATCCCATCTTCTTATGCTTCTCGTCTTGAACCATTGTGTCCCACTACCTTCTGTTGGGACCATCCAACAATAATGTGGTCCATATGACATTAATTACCTCAAGAGGGTCCAGATACTCATGCATTATATCGATTTTATAAATCCAATACCCTAGCACATTGGGATCTGTAAGGCCCTAAAAGAATGTAGGACTTATATTGAGGATCTCTTAAGCATTAACTTTCCCACGACCTGGATCGGCTTCCCAGACATGAGTACAATCAGATCCCACTCCAAAACAGAAATCATAGATTTCTTGAATAACTTATTCCACTAGTATATAATCTATTTTTAGGTAGAAAACAATCCTAACACTTCGCATAGGATGACATGTAGTATCTGAATAGGTATCTTTCTATAATATGAAATAATCACTATGAAAACCATCAACACGTCTTTATAAAAAATTAGATACAACAAAAATTCCCAAACATTTATATAAATTATAACAAAACAAAATCCATCATAATAAAAAAAACCAAACAACTTCACTACCACCTAGTCCTCACTCATATATGTATCCTGCATGTCCCACCAAATAGAAACGTTAAACCAAGTCCAAAAATTTGATGGAGATGTGAGTCATATCATGAGGTGTATGGGAAAGGCACTCGACTCATAGACAATACATCAAGCCTTTATAATCCTATATTTGTTATATCTAGACTCTTTCCAAATAACATGACAAAAATAAAATGTAAAACCTATAGCGATGCCATTTTTCACGATCGAAATTGGTATTCCATCCAACTCAGACCCAACCTGGACTACGATAAGGCTCAAAGGGAATCCCCAATGCCCACGAGATATCAAATAGTACATGTGTTTCAACATACAACATTTGGTAATTATTTCACCAATAAAATTTTCAATAAACAACCAAAAAGAATACACAATAACACATAACATGTAATCATAATCCAATGTGATACATTGACATCAAGCTAAAAACTTTACAACATTTACAAAAAAATCCAAAATCCCACATAGGGAGGGGAACCAACAACTCAAATCAAAACATTAATGCGACAAGAGGGGGATCACCTTCAATCCTCCTCCACCAACATCTTCAAAAGACCCACACTAGAAACCGGATCGACAATCACCATCATGATGTATCTTTCCATAACATGATTCATACATTACAATGTATTTATACACCAAAATTTGAATGTAGATAGTGAGAAAAAGATAATCAGAATCCCTCCCTAAGAAATATTCCATGCCATAAGATTAGAATACAAATAACAATGACAGATTCATGAATGAAATGTGAAATTACTTCCAATAAAACATTTTCGATAAATGTTTACAATAAAACTTGTTTTTAAAACTGAAATGACTCCAAGGTCTATCATATGCAGACGGTGAACACCACATCACCAAAACATCACTTCTCAATGAGATAACAGCAGATATTTCTTATAGGTATACTACAAAAAAAAATCCCTATAGAAGAGGGTATTTTTAACTTTAGAAGGGGTTATAACCCCTTCTAAAGACATTTGTGGTGGTTATGGGGAACCGCCGCTAATGTGCCAGCCTACTGTTAGTAGAGTCGGTTTTGAGGAAGTGTTTGTAAATGCATGGGGAATTTAGTGGCAATTACATTAGAGGGGGTTTGAAACCCCTCTATTGTTATCAGAAATGTACCATGAATGGTTGTCATTAGAGGTGGATAGAAGTCCATCTTCCAATCATAGATGCATTAGGGGCAGTTTGAAACTGCCCCTAATTATTTATTGTATTAGAGGTGGTTTAACACAACTTCCCCTAATGCACCTTTTTGTTAAGAATAAATCACCTAGTGTGAATGGTCTCCCCATGCCTGCCCTATCCTCCATCCCCCTACTGTCCATGTCTGCCCTGTGTGTGGTGTCTGTCCAATGTATGTCATAGGCCTCCTATCCCAGTGGCTGCCCCCAGGTTGTGGTGGTTGTCATTGTGTCTTCCCATGTGTGTTGTGTGTCCAGGTGTCTTCCCTTATCTATTGGTGTGTCCCAGTTTTCATCCCTAGGTCGTGGTGTGTGTCCCGGTGTCTTCCCCTATTTGTTGTGTGTCCTGGTGTCTACCCCTGCCTGTTAGTGTGTCTTGGTGTCGGGACCCTGTGTGATGTCTGGTGTCTATCCCTTTCCCCAGGTCCTCCTGTCTATGTGGCTGGTGTCTATCCCTAGGTCCTCCTGTCTCATGTCGGTTCCCTGTGTGTCTGTTGTCTATCCCCAGGACCTCCAATCTGTGTATGTCCTGTCCCCGAAGTCTCTGTTGTCCAGGCCGGTGTCTTGTTATTTTCGATCTCTAGTGTGAGTCCCCACGTGTGTGTCCCGGTGCAGACCCCAGTTTTCTCTTAGTGAGAGAATTCAAAGCAGCTCAAAAATATAGTTCCAGCAGGATTCGAACCACAGTCTCCCTGTAACATATGTTGCGCCTAAACAACTACACTTATTTTTTTTGATGAATATAGCATATAGTTTTCTATTTATATAAATTTATAAGTGTATTATAATATTAATTATTTTCATAGTATTTGTAAATACATATAATAAGTTAATTAAAATATGAATATATATTAATAAACATGTATATATTAACAAATTTACCAATTTATTTTATATATTATTGTATTTATATATATTAATAAATTTATTAAAATGATAATTATTAAAACAATATATTTAGAAACATATAATAAGTTTATTACAATAAGAATATATATTAAAAAATATATATATATTAAAAAATTTACACATATAATTTATATATTATGGAATTTATATATATTAATAAATATATTTAGATAAACATTATTTGCACAATATATATAAATAAATTAAATAAATAACATGTATCTATATTTATATAAATATAAATATATATGTATATATATATAACATGCACACCTCTATAAATTATATATTTTTGCACATATTTAAATAAAATTATGTATGTATGTATTTATAAATACATTTATATCAAACATAGACAAACACAAATGTGTATTTATATATTTATTTGTAGTTGTTTATATTTATTTAAATACATGTATATTATATATATATATTACCTAAATATATTACGCAAATATATATATACATATTATATTTATACATACAGAATTAATATATATATATATATATTACATATTTATATGAATATAATATATTATACAATTTATAAATACATTCATATATGTATATAATATATACAATATATATATTTTTAATTTTTTTAAGAAATATTAGTGGTTCAAAACCTCTATAATATCTTAAATTAGAGGGGGTTGTGAACCCCCTATAATGTAAGACATTAGAGAGGGTTCAAGAGGGGGGTTTGAACTGCCACTAATGTCTTAGATTAGAGGGGGTTGTGAACCCGCACTATTTTCTAAAAAAAAAATCTGTTTACCACACACACAAAAGCACACAAACATATACAATACCTCAAAAATCCAATTGAATATATATATAGAGCCTCTATCTAAATATATAGTTCCAGTAACTAAATATAAAACGCCAATAATTATTAAAGTATCGACTGATTTAACATAATCGTCTCTAAATTCCAATTGAATATATATATATATAGCACCTCTAAACAAAATATATAGTTCCTTTATCTAAATATATAACACCAATAATTATTAAAGTATCGACAGTTTTAACATTATCGTCTCTAAAATCTAACTACATATTAAAAAAATGATAAAATTTTTTGAGGGGGTTGTGAACCCCCTCTAAATTGGGTTATTAGAGGGGTTGTGCACAACTTCCTCTAATGTTATAGAAAATGAATTTAGAGGGGGTTTTTCATAACCCCCTCTAAATAACCTCATCTAATGTACTGTTTCTTTGTAGTTGCACTAGCACTAGTAGGATCTTAGATACTTCGTACCTCAGATGCATGCTCATCCAACCAAAACCCACATTGTCCTCATTGATGATCCACTAGAGGGGAATTCATCCAAAGGTCTAGTGATATTAATTGATATTAAAAAATAGATATCATCTTTGTGAATGGGCTACTAGAGGGGAATTTATCCCACTCTCTAGTTGTATCCGACCATATCACATATTTATTTAGTGTTGTAGGATCAATATTTCTATACGAAACTAAGCCCCATCCTCACTGTTCAGACTAGAATAATAGTCCTAGTTATCTAACCTATATAACTAGTAGACCCATTCTTCACAATTTTCATTTCACATATCAAATAAAATAACACTTTTCCAAGCCCACACACATGTCACATAGATCCCCACATTCACAAACACCCATAAAGAAACATTTTTTCACATGAAAACCTCCTTTTCACATAAGAAACACTGCATTAAATTCTAAAATAAAATGAAAACCTTTTAATAAAATTATTTACAAAACATTCACAATTTATAAAAATAATTCACGTATAAAAACATGGGAATACACATGAAACACATCTATTTCCTTTTCAAAATACAATTTCAAAACATATGCACTATAAAACCATTTGAAAACATATTTTAAAACATTATCACAATCTATAGAACACATTAAACATCCAAAGAAAGAATATAAAAATCATCTAATAATGTAATGTCATGTAACCACCAACCTTACACATAGAAACATCTAGAACTGAACAAAAAACCTTAATCCACTATAAGGGGACCCTCTAAAGGCAAGATCAAATCATAAACGTCATTATTCCAACCATCATCTCAATATTAAACAATAAATACGTCAAATAACAAAATGTAAAATTAAAATGTAATAATACATGATGAATAAACAAATAAGAATAAAGAAAATAAGATAAAATAGTCTTACATGATTTTTTCTTGAACATCCAAGACCAAAATGATCTAGGGATTGGATTTTAAGTGATTCAAGAGGGAGTAGAGGAAGCTAAAAAGTTAGAAAATGTAATATGTGTCATATTAAGGTTTATTTATTGTTAACTATGATGAGTGAAAATAGTAATATACATACTCATAAAGAACTAGACATGACGCATAGTTAGCCCGCACGGTTTACCAATCCATGTTGCAACAATGTGTCTCTCTATATCTAATAGGATTGGGGCTGTATAGTTTCTTGGAGGAGGGTTCATTCTCTTGTGACATGTTGTGAAACCTGTATACTTCCACTGTCCTAGGATCATGGTTTCCCCTTGGCTAGAACACGGTTTCCCTTATCTATGCACCAATCATGTGCCACCTATTGTATGTTCAAAAACACCATTTTTCGTCAAAATAATTCATTCTAATATAAGAAACAATGACAAGACAAATATAATCTATCATAATAAAATGAAATAAAATCATAGATGTGACATGCGTATTTCGAGATGTTATACTTGGTGTTTGAGTAATTTTTAGATAAATTTGGAGATTATGATGTTTTTTAAGAGGACGATGAAGAGATACAAATACATTCATGATTTTATGAGATTAAGGTTGATCATATATTAATTTTCTTGGACACCAATTTTATATATTTATGTGGTGATATATTAATGTGATTAATGAAATTTTAGTAGATGTCTAATTGAGTTAATTAAAGGCAATTCATTTGTATAACATAATATATGACCTTTAATTTTTCAGAAAAAAACATTTATAATTTTATAAGAATTAGGATTTATATGATCTAAGATAATGATGTAATTATGGGGAAAAACATTTTAGTTTATATATAATAAAGTGATTTAATTTTTATTTAGTGACGATGTTATTGACATTATTTTAGAATAATATTTTTTGTATTTTTTTCATGAAATCTAAAAGGAATGATAAGTACATTGATATTAAATCACACTAAAATATTATGTTTCATGGGGTTATTTGGAAGATATGGGTATTTATTTATGCAATGATTATGTTTGAACAAGGTGTATTACTATTTATTTTCAATTATTAAGGAATTATTTCATCATATTAATTTTTATACATTTTTAGAATCATCATAACGTACAATTACAGTTTTGATTTGGTAAATATTTATTGATTGGAGAAATGTATTATTATCTTCTCATGATCATATGATCCATTAGATATTGATTTTAGTTTCTTATAAATGAAAAATTCTTCTTCAATACTCATCATTTAAAGAAAACGTTGCGATTTTAGTGGAAATTGGATAATGGATGAAGTTAAACATATTAATTTATTATATTTCATTATCTTATTAGTCAATATGGTAATGAAATTTTTCAACTATAGGAAAAGGATCCAGAAATAAAAATTTTAACCATTAAACACATGGTATAATATCTCATAAAAAACAAACAACTCTCAAAAGGGTTTTCATTAAAAATTCATCATTTCACATCACAATAATGTTATCATTTTGTGAAAAAAAATTATTATTTTATATAGATTTTGTACACCCCTCTCTATCATTTGATGTTGATGTTTAATTGAACCTTTTTACGATAAAGGACATCTTAAAAGGAAATTTAAAATGAAAAACCTTCAATTATCAAGATATACTCTAATTTATATGATTACCTTTATTAAATGGGTATAATTCTTAAATTAAATATTTAATATAAAAATATTATGTTCAATGGAATATTAAACATGAAACTACTATCTTTAGCGTCCCATAAAATTTATGATTATTATAACCTAGATATTAAATTTTTGTATATGAATATGATTATATTAATTATGAAATATATATATATATATATTCATATATATATAATTATATATATATTGTTTTCAAAAAATTAATGTATTTGTAGTAATGTTATTTTATACTACAAAAATAGCTTTCTTCAAAAAATAATTCTTATTCCATTTTAAGAGAAAATATTAAGATATATGTATATAGATTTAAAAAAATGAGATTTTTATAAACATTCATATAAAATTTACATATGGGTTAATTTTTTGGATTATTTAGTAAATAAATTTTTTAACGGAATAGTTAAAAATCGTGTTTTTTATAAAAATACTAATTATTTTCAACTTATATGTCATATTATTATTGTAATTATATTTCATGTACCATAAGTATTTTATTCTTATAATCAATACAATTAATTACATTTTAGTTGTCTCTATAATATATTTTAAAATAGGTTAATTTTTTGTATAAAAACAGATTTCGTTTTCTTCTAAAAACTATTTTAAAATACATTAAGTTTCTCCATATAAAATAAAGGAAACAAAAAAAAATATCAATTTTATTAATTAGATTTATATATTTTATATTCATAAATAATTATTTATATTCATAAAACTATGATTACGATTTTTAGAGTTAATTTAAAATCATCTAATGCTGGAGAAATAAATTTTTTTAAAAACCAATTTTATCGTGTCAACATGTTTTATTTTAAAATTAAATTCATCAACATATATGAACTTCATTTTGTAAAATTTATTCCATATATAAAATTATAATTATATAAATTTACTAATACAATACACATAAATTTTATTCATAATGAATAGGATAAATAGAAAAAATATTTACTCGGGTTAAGGTAAAATTATATTTACTAGTGGAAAAACTAAAATGATAAAAGTTTAATTGATGTAATAAAATTTATATTTTTTATTAGAATCAAAATTTTCTTCCCTATTTTATCTAATTATTAATAACAGTCAATATTTAGGATTTTTTTAATCTTAAAAAGCTAGTTATCAATGTTTATTTTCAAAAATTACATGTGTACCACTCACCTCACTTATAAAAGGTCGCCCATATCCTCTTTGATTCACCCCATCGAAGCCCTTAGATTAATGAAAAAAATTCTAAAATACCTTCCATACTTCTACTATTCTTATCACAAATCCTTCTTATCAAGTATTCTTATACTAACCCAAGGAGGTTCTCTGTAAAAGAGTTATCATGATTAACCAATAATTTATACATTATTTCTTCTACCAATGACTTAAAATATTATGTCGTTATGATGATTTAGTAATAAAATTATTTAAAAAAATTTACATTTTGTTTTATAAATGAAATTCCCTAAACCAATATCCTCTTCCATTAAATGTGAAATGAAACTGTCATTCGTGTGAATGAAGAACTATCAATTTATGAATATATATAATTCTTTTCCATAACCTACTCTTAAATATGGTTACAATAATCGATTTGAAGTATTTATATATATAATTTTACATATAAAATTAATATTTGATCTAATATATTTATATTACTTCTTATTTTCTATTTCATGAGATACAAGATAATGTCACAGGTGTGTATAACTAACATCTATGTTAGGAAGTGATGTGATTCATTTTTGACTAATGTTTCACATGGAATAATATTAGGATATCATTAATGAATATAAGTAATATATGTGAAATAATTTTTATATTAATGACATATTAACAAGGCTAAAAATATAATATACATTTTTATTTATTAGCATTCCACTCACTGATAAATGACAACCTCTTTCATGCGAACTTGTAGACTACCTCCTCTATGAAGCGATGTGTTTAATTTTTAATCACTAAAAATCATGGATGATATATATAAATTTATTAAAAGGAAAAAATTTATTTATGATATTGTGATAATTTTTTATAGAAAAATTCATACTTTTTTCAAAATTATTTCTTAAAAATGGAAATGTTTCCCACGTGTTCGTATGGCCTGCCATCACTATGAGTGAACCATAATTAATTTTTTATAACAATTATTCATTGATGATTTTTAATGTAATATTTATTGTCCAAAATATAATTAGGATATTGTTATTATTTTGGTGATTATAGAATAATGTCCTCTTTGACATCATCCAGCACACTGATGACTTTTTGAAACAGTGAGCCAAACATCCTCGAAACACATGACTTGAACAGAAATAATAATATATTTAAATCTATAATTAAAATAAAAATAATTAATGATTTATGTATATAGTATTAAACATTTAAAATGTTCTTATAAAATAAAATAATTTATATAATCTTATATACGACAACAACGTTCATATATGGAATGTCCAAACTCGAGGTGAAGGACCTCATCTCCATTTTACATCATTAAGAAATATTTTCATTTGACACACATAAAATCATTTATATATAGAATATAATACATATTTTACATTTATATCATTAATAATTTATATATCATGTTATTTTATATTTTAATTTAAATTAGTTCTTCCAATGGTATTTTATATAAACGTTACCATGTGGTAAATAATATCATAACCCAATTTCTTTAAATTTGGTTATATTTAATATTCCATGTATATGATATTATATGATTATGTATGTAATAAATATTGAATATAATATAGTGTATTTAAATATTTTTATATAAATTTACATTAAATACACATAATATATTTATTGATTCATTCGCATTTTAATTTTATAATATATTTAAGGGTTTCTCATCTCAAATTTAATTCTTTCATAAATATGATATGTTATACACCTATCACCCATTTTGATGTGTATTTATATAAAAATTCATATTATATATCCTGAATATCATTATTTTAGTGATATTTAATTTCAATATAATTGTATTAACTCATTAGATTTATGATTTAAGAGTTACCAATGTTGAAAACAATTTATTTATAATATCCTTTCTTTTGGGATTGTTTAAAATTTCTATCTCTTCCAATATTAAATGAGTTAATGTCAAGGATTTTTTTATGTGATAAAAATCTTGTTTCATTAATTTAGATTAAGAATCATTAAATTCCATATCAATGATATCAATAATTTTTTAAAAATATTTTTTATTAAAAAAATTGATTTCTTAAATATACTTTTCTGGACATCTAAAATTATTTAATTGTTTCTTAAAAGTTTATTTTTTACTTTTTTCTAACATGGTCAATTTTAATCAACTGAATTGTTTTTGAAAATAATATTTAATAATAACAATTACAATATGAATGGATTTCCCTTCAATTAAGACTCATAAATGTTTTAAAGATTCAATTATAAGATTTAATTGGATTTTAAAAATAAAATTATTTCATTAATTTTTTATATATTAATTAATTTTTATAAATTTAAATGATATTTTACGCAAATAAAATTCTATTTGGTCATTAAAAAAATTAATTCTTTGATTACATCCTTTGATTATACTCAAAATTTAAAGGGTATTTTATACAAAAATGTTTTCATTGTTATTTTATTTGTATTTTCATTCCTCAAAATAAAAAAACCTTGATGTTACATATGATCCCCTGGGTATATTTTTTTAATACCATCATTATTCTTTCCATGCACGGATTAATATGGTTTCAATATTATTATCATAGAACTGTTTCCTTTATATAAGTTATTCAATTTATGAGATGAATAATGGATGTTTTTATTATTTTAATTATTAAATTGAAGTTATATGTAATTGATTCATGTTATGGTTCTTTTAAATTGTTAAAAAATGAATAATACACATTTTATCCCACAAGTGATCCCAATATATCTTATATGATGGGTTGAGACCCATTAAAGATCATCAGAGTTCCTATTATAAGTTAAATAAATGGATAATATCCATTATATATAATGAAAAATTGGCGATCCTAATGTTTTTTATAACAAGGTCTATTCACCATTATATCCCTTAAAACATTAGTGATACCAGCATAGATTATACTAAGGGTGATCCCTATTATATATTTCCAATGCATTTGTTAATTGATATGTTTTCTATAGAATTATTTTTGAGGTTATTCATATTGCTGTTTTAATTTTAATGGTCTGGTAATGGTTGTATGATAATGACTTCACAATGTAACAACATGTAAATTTTATGATTTTTATAGGTATTAATATTTCATTGTATCACATTTTATATGTAATGTCTCTTGACTATGGATTATTATGATTCTAGACATTGATAAATCATTGTGTCATGTATCAGGATTGATGATCATTGTATTTATTAGAATTAATACTATCATTATATTATCATGATATTTTATTATACCATTATTCTATTTTTTTCTCACTGATGACATTGATTATTAAAATCACATATTTACCATTACAGAGAGTTTTATTTATTGATCCTAACCCTAGTAACATGCATCCATTGTCAACTTTTTTCCATAGAATATATACAAATGATCAAATCCAAATTCAACAATCTATTTAATAATTTTGGAAAACTATATAAAGACATGTAACCAATTTCAATGAGGAATAAAAAAGAAAAAAATTTAAAATTAAAAGGATCAAAGCCTTGAAACTAATTCCAAATAATCATCATCATAACCTTCGGAAAAGGCTTAAAATAATGGGTAGTTTAAAAACATAGTAAGGGATAATTAAATGAAATATATCATGCATAATTATGAATAATAAATATGTAATGGTAAATAACTAATCACACATGGTTTTTTAAATAACATAACTACCATGATAATATGTGTACTAATTAATATTACATGATAAATAACAGAAAACATATTCCATTTAATTAATAAAATGAAAATGAAATGAATTCAAAGATAATACCATTGTGATAATCTCATGGATTATTATTAAAGAATTATTAATGATTGAAATACATAATTTTTAGATGTCATGTTTTAGGAACAAGAAACCTCAATCGTAATGATCTATCCTCGAGACATTTTAACACATCTTAGTAAAACCTCATCTGATTTGACCAACTGATTTGTATTATGAGACTAACGATGCATCATGGGGTTGAATATAACTAGGGCCCACTACTATCTCAAATATCTAGATACTTAATCATATATAGAATAATTTATTTAATATATAAAATATTTTCATTATAATCATGTATTCCTATAGATTTAGGGGTATATATTCATCAATACTTTTTTAGTTGACCAAATAACATTCAAGGTGTAAATTGTATATAAAAATGAAATATGGTTTAATAAATAATAATATTAATTACACTATAATATGGATATTTTATGAGAAATGTAATTTCTATTGAAAAAAATGATAAAAATAATGTGATCTTTTAAATATAATGTTAACAATATGAAAATAATGTGAGATTGCACAGTAAATTTTAGCACATTATAATTTTTTATTAAAATAAACTTGTATGAAATAATTCTTAATATGAACATAAAATATAATGAATTAAGATTTAATAATGATATTACAAGTCACATGGTCATTACAAACACCACATAAAATTGAATTCATTCATAATAACAAAAAAGTCTTAACGGAATGTAAATTGAGGTGAAATACCATATAATACTCTTACATTAGGAGGAATATGATTTAACGATGTGTATAGTTGTTTTAATCATGTCATTAACATAATCTGAAAAAAATTAATATTTATAATTTAATATATTATCTTTTATAACATAACAAGAAATTCAGTCAGAGGCGAGCCTCTGACTATTTATTTAATCAAAGAAAATCCAATAGACAAGAACACCAATGTTAAATGACAAGTACACATCATATTAGTCTGATCCATCACCATACCCATTATATATTACATCATCTGCAGTAGCTGATTCCCACTCTGTGATGTCATAATTGCGCAAAATCCTGGCATACTTCCTTCTAAAATTCAACTACTCCAAAGAGTGAAATTCCTCATCAGACCGCTCAGCCCAACCTCCCCCCCCCAATGGAGGACTTGGTATTCATTGGCTTCGGAAAATAATAATAGTCCCTCCTCGGCCTTCATCGTGGTGGGTCAGTCATCACTTCTTCATTCCCAGACACCTTTCTTTTCCCACCCTAGACAACATCACTATAGGAGGCCCGGACCATGGCACCTTCATTTTCTTTGTCACTATCGAGACAGTCCCCCCATTATCTAGGAATGTGAACAACATGGTAACCTTCCACCACACCCCATTCCTGCTGAGATTGGATGTTATAATTAAGCATATCAAGACGTTGTGAGTTACTCGTAAGTGCGCAGCCAACATTTTTCCCATGCTTCATGAAGATATCACCAGCAACTGCCTCCTGTGAGGTGCTTCCATCGACATTGATTGAAAAAACATCCTCAGTGTTAGCAACTTTCCCATTCCCCAACTCTTGTAGACAAATTCCAGTGCAGTCAAGACTAGGAACCTCAACACCATCCTCCTTCACTTGAAATGGTACAGCAGAACCATCTGATTCCACAACATTCGGCCCCTCCTAGGCTTTTCCACCCATATCCACATCCCCATCTCGGTCCAACCCCACATCATCAATAGCCAAACCAACAAAATGGTTGCTCAGCTCAATATCTATCCACTGCTTCCATGATTGGGCCTGCAACTCAGTTGGATATTGCTCTTGCACACCACTCCCATCAATAGACTGCTTCGCTGACCCATGTTCATCAGATAACTCCTTTACAAACCCCTCATCTGCAGCACATGCACTACTGCTGATTTCATCCTTCATGACAGCACCCTACCTTGGTCGGTCTTCATTATTAAGTCCACTGCTCATACTCTCCTTCTCACCCTCTAAAGAAGCCATGATCTCCCCAAAGAGGACCAGATTTTATGCACTAGTCCCGGCCACATATGTTGGTTCAATTTCAAGATTAGCTTTCAGTCTGTCAAACACGTGCAGGACTGATGGGGTTAGAGGAACCTGTACTGTCTTCAAACCACCTACAAGGCCTGACACCATATCAAAATGTCCCTGCCTCATCCCCTTCTATGTATGTCCAGTAGGGTGCGCTTCAACCAGCCCTCCTTCGAAGTACATAGAATCCATGAAATCCGCTTGCCCAAATGAAACTCCAGGATTTGTATCCCCATCAACTTCCACCAGGCCATCCTTGACAGCCAGCTGAGTAGACTAAGCAGCAGCACGCAACCCGCAACCATCCCCACTGGGTTCACCCATCCCTTGTGAGTGAGAAATCAACCCTCCCCTGCGGCAAATAGCCTCCAAGGGCCCAAAACGTTTACACTTCGCACAAAACTTCATCCATGACTCAAAAACTACCTCTTGCATCCATCTGAACTCTTTTTCATCAGTAATCCACACACAACTCACAGGGGGTCTCACAACATCAACATCCACACATATACATGGGAAAACTGGGAGAGACACAGACTCAGTCCATTGATCAGAGTAGAGAAATCTTCCAATCATGTTGCCAATTGCACAGAGAAACGCAGGATTTTAAAAAGAAAGGGGGAGACCGGGAAGACTTACCCAGGTAGAAATCGACGATGGGTCATGCTGCATTTGAAATTCTAAATCCCAAAGGAAGAAATAAAAGGTGGAGTCATTGTACCTTCTAGTATCCCAAGACCAAGCGATGATCAAATCATCCTCTTAGCCAAACCGAAGCATGATATGTCGTCGATCTAGTAACCCAACAACCAGATGCTCTTGATGTTAACAAGATTTTGACATGACAAGGGAAAATGCATCCACTGATGGTCAATGAGGAAGAAAATGAAACCACCAGGGTAAACTTACATAGATCCTCAGCACAATTTATCTCTGTTGGGTGTAGCGACAACTGAGGCACCTCTCGAAAGAGAACCAAAATTTTTTAGGGAGGGAGAAATTTTAGGAAATGGAGGATAATGATACGCGGATTCTTTCATCCCATGAGACAACGAGCCTAAATCTACCCCCTCCTAGGGGAGAGGAATCTGACGACATCGATCTAGGTCATTAGGGGAGGGTGAAGTGGGGGAGAGTCTTCATGATGAATAAATATTCCGACTTGTTTGTTAATAAATATTCATTATTTTCAATCATTCAGTATTAATTTCATTGTTTTCTCATTCAATATATATCCTAAATGTTCATATTATTTTTCTTATAATATGGATACATAATTGCTATAATAATATTCAGGACATAATTATCATATTTATACATCATGTATATTATAGAGGAGGGGTTTTATATTTGTATATTCCCAAAACAATTCAATAATGGTAGGTAAATGTCACACAAAGTGGCTAAAAAATTTACAATTAATTTATTTTATGGATAATATGGTCAATTATATCCTCAAACACAAAAAAATCAAATTTATAAACATGATGTTCCTTAATGTCTATGTTTCGTAATGTTTACCATTTTGATTTTTTAAATGATTAATAGGCTTTTAACCAAGTTAATTTATCCCTTATGAATAAAATAAAATGATTCTTTTTAGATAATTTTTACCCACAAATACAAAATATGATATCCAATTTAACAAATAAAAAAAAATATGTGTGTTGAAAAGTACTTTAAAAATAATAAAATGTAAAGTTCAAAAATTACATTTTATCCATAATAGTTTAAAAATAGTTTTTACTATTTGGGACACAATATAGTAATTATAAAACAAAAAAATGGTCCATAAATTGAACATTTTTTGTAATTGTTAACATTTAAAAATCACTTGGAAAAATATATTATTTTATGATTACTGAATAATTTAATAAAATATAATTTTATAAAGAATAACATTAATATCAATTTAGACATTATTCAGTTAATTTAAATTTAAAAAAATCCAATAAAATAATTAGAATAAATTATTTTAAAAAATTTATAATGAGATATAGTTATAAAATAATTAATTTTTCAAAATAATTCATTTTAATGCACTTAAAATTTATATTTTTTCTATCACTTACTATATTTTATATTACCTAAAAATGAAATTGATGTTGTTTCATAAGTATTTAATAGAATTATTTCATTTCAAAAAAATGAATAACAAATTATTATTATAAAAAATAATCATTTGAAATAATATTTTTAGCCTAACATATGTTATGTATTACCCATCTCATGTCATAATAGAAATTAATTGCAATGAAGGTTCCATTTTTTATATATACTTAATATATTATATATGTTACATTTAAGGCTAATCTTAAGAATAAAATTATAAAAATATATTATAAGGTGAAACTTTTTCAAATATGACAATGGTATGGGTGTTATAAAAATTGGTAGGTTATTTTAATCCTTATATTCATTATTTAACCCCTAGTAAACCGATTTTTACCTTAACCACAGTAAATAACTTTTACTCTTTTTACTATTCATTATCATGAAAAATAAAGCTGAAGATATTAGATAATATAAATTTTAATGATGAAAAATATGAAAGATAATTTTCAGAAGTATATTAATAATATTTTCAAAATTTAATTTAAATTAAATCCCAAAAATGTGATTAGAAAGTTAATTTTCATAGATAAAATGTTCAAAATTTTAGAAACACTTCTGAAATTTCATATATTTGCGATGGGCTATTTGTGATGGGATCCCATCATAAAAACACTTTTGTGATGGGGTCTCGTCGCAAGGAGCTCACTGAAGAAAATAGTTTCGCAAATGGATGTGTGATTAAATACAATATATATATAAGAATCTTTCATGATTGGCCCGTTGAAAAAAGTATTTGCGACAGGAAGTTGATTTGTCGCAAATAAATTATGTGTTATAAACCTATTGCGACAGGCCATAACAACAATTTTATTACGACGGTAAAGAAACCTATCACAAAATCATTTAATATATATATATATATATAATCTATTTTCTATGGTCCCTCATTTCAAAAGGTCCCATTGCAAATACATAATAAAATAAAAAAATTAAATATAATTACGATTAAAGAAAAAAATATTAATATTATTAAAATAATAAAATTTTATAAAATATTTAAATTATAAATATTTTCAAAACAATAAAAAAATAAAAAAATAAAAAAATAATGATTAACGAAAAAACTGATATTAATATTAATAAAATAATGATAATATTAAAAAATATTAAAATACTCAATATTAAGAAAAAAATCATACAATATTATTATTATTACTATTATTAATAAAATAAACAAACATTAAAAAATATAATACTAATAATAAATAATAAATTATTAAATTAATAATAATAATTATTATTATGCAATATTCTCACCAATATAAATGACAAAAACTATAAATACTTCACATCATAACAAATATTAAATTCAAATGTTTTTAAAGGAACAAAAAAAACACTGGGAATAGTCTTCTGATGGAGTTGGAGAAACTTGTGGAAATAGTGGAGGAAACTCCATCACAAAACTATGAGTTAGACAGAGCATGTACTCTATATGCTAGTGTTGTTATTGCTGCCAATGACACATGTCCTCCTCATGATGTTACTGTTGTTGCTACCATTAACGCATGTCCTCCTCGTGTTGCTGTTGCTGCTGCTGTTGACACATCTTTTCCTACTGCTAGTGCAAACTCTCAATAAGCTCAGTTTGAGCACATAACTGCTCTTGATAGTGTGATCCATAAGAATATGCCTCTCCATGTGCTCCCCTTGAGCTGGATGATGATATCACAGTAGTATAATAATTAGTCCTAGGAGTCAAATGAGAGCTAATAACAAGTACTTGGCCCCTTTTGAACTTATACCGGGTTTCTTGAATCCATGTCACCTCGTAGAAATGGTGGTCACTAGTCTGATCAGTGGTATCGGCCTATCTCTCAGCCCATGTCTGAGAATTCATGGCCTTATATGACACTTTCAATTTCAATTTGAAATTCAAAAAATGAAAATATTATATGCAGATAATTTTCAAACTGAAAAGGGAATAATACTAAACACAATATGACACTAGAGATCACCTCTAATCTCTCCAGTGGCTTGATCACTATTAATCCTCCAATAAATGTCATACTCTATAATATCACGGTGCTCATATGCATATATAAATATAAAATAAAATATTTTATATAAGGTTATATAAAATTATTAAAAAATGTACTTACTAGATGCACTCTATGTGTACCGAATGTATGACTACAAGCTCGATCTGTCGCCTCTTGTCTCCCCTGATTCTACCTGCCTAATAATCATCTTCCCTGAAATCCACCACTCAACCAATGTCAACATAATCCATAAAAAATGTGAGATGATATATACACTAGTCTGTGAGCTCTACACGACTCATAAAATTTTGTCTCTCCAAATTTCTTAAAGGACGTCTTTTTCAAATTTGCAAAAACTAACTTAAATGCTCATGCATAGACACCTCCCGTGACTCATGGGAAGCGCCACACAAGCTATCATCGATGGGATACCATAAACCCTAAAAATAATATATAATATCATGTTATTAATGAGATAAATTTTTAAATAAATATTATTTATTTACATACCAACCAATGAATTAACATTCCATGTTACACATCAATGGGAATCTGTTCCCAAGTGATCCATGTTTGAGAAAAATAATTCTACAAGATATCAGTCACCTATCCAACAGTTACATGAGAAATACTATAAAAAAGAACAAATAATCAAAAAATTACTATATATTTAAATTAATGAAAGACAACTAAAATACAAATGTTACCATACCTCCGCGTGCGTGTATCGAAACCAAGACATGGACGTCACTCGATGATAGGGTTAAGAATCATCAGTCGCGCAAGACCACTCCCCCTCCACATAACCCCTATACCACCTGTATCTTGAGGGTCAGATACTCCCAAATCCTCATCATCCTATGGTAGCTTAGCCTCCTCCAACTCATGAAATTGATCAAGGTCCATCTGAAACACAAAATGATTATTGTTATAAGATATTTGAACATTACTATTACATATAGATATATATTAGTTATGATTATAACAATAATTTAATCATTTTAGTGTTGAACTTCATCATCATCTTCATATCTGATGATCTAAATGTCTTCATATTCCTTATTGGCATAATCAATATCTATAAGAGTTCCAGTTTCATCATCTCTTCCCATTTAAAATTCATTTGTAACATAATCAACATCATTGTCACCATAGACCCTTAACTGTATGGTGTCATCATCGATATTCATGTATCTTGGTGATAATGATGGATTTTTCATATCACTAGAGATATTTTAATTCCTTGTACTTCATCGGAACCACAATCAGTTTGAGTAAATTTAGTTTTCTAAGAATTTATTTTAATTATTCTCCACCAAACAATCAGGTCTCTAAAATTTTCACATAACTTTTAGTAATATATTTGATGTGCCTGTCTCACAAGTAAAAATATTTAATTTACTGTAAAATTTATTTTATATAAATCACCGATGATTCCCTAAATCAGATTAAAACACATGACTCTCTTAGTATCTAACCACATACATTTAAACATTGTTATGTAATATCTCCCTAGATAACATAGTTCATTTATTTTAATCCAGTATGTTGTTAAAGTCAACATCAGTTTCTATATGATGGAATCCTGTCAAGAAAAATCCAATGTTCATTGTTTTTTTATTCCCTATATGCATGTGTTTGAAATAAGAAAACCATTCACCACATATGCATTGTACGATTTTACCATTTTGGATGGGGGTTACTCAATATACATAATCCCTTATCAATATTATCATCATGATGAGGCACATAAAAATTTGTAAAACAATTATCAATATAATAAATAATGAACTAAATTGATATGTTAAACCATCAATAATTTATGTTACCTATTTTTGAAACCATTGAGAAATTTTTTTTCTCATCATTTTTCAAGAGCAGCTGCTGTAATATGTAGAAGATATTTCTTGATATGATTATCATATAACCTAAAATTAAAATAATATGATATACTGTGGCATAAATTATAGAATAAGTGATAGAAGCACTCATAGTACAAATGCTGACATTTTTTCATAGTTGAGCAGAATATATGTACGAGCTCTGTGATGTTCATCATCTGAAAGCCATCATTCAAGTACTACACCGAATCCATGTTCTGGGTAATTAAAAACTGATAATTGATTTTAAATTTCACCATCAACATTCCCATCATTCTTCCCAATGTGGTTTTGTTGTTAGGGATTTTCAGATTTAAAATAATGAGAGTAGAAAAAAAACAATTTCCTCTTGCAAATAAGATTCAGCAGTTGAGCCTTCATCTGATGCTTTGTTACAAACATTATCCTTAAATTTGTGTATGAATATCTGAAATGGGTACATCCATATAAACTGTACTAGACCTCCACATTCTTCATCATGTGGGAAAATGTAATATCAGATGTTATATTGAAGCAATGAAAGCCAACATGAAGATTTTTTTAGTTTGCATATAATTACAACATTAACTGCTTCTAGTATACTTAGAGCATCACAGTCTATTGTTCCCATTGAAATATCTCAAAACAATATATGATATGTTTGCTATAGAATCCCTAATCATATAATTCATCAAACCTATAAATCCAATTGGAATAATTCTTTCCATTATAACATGACAATCATGACTTTTAATTCGGTAATATGACCATTCTTAACACATCTTCCCAAATTGGAAGTATAACTATATTGAAGTCTCAAATAAATAATCCACTAAAAAAATAATTGAATCCATTTAGAAGGAGTATATAATGCTTTTTCCTTCATTAACCACTATGATATGACATTTTTTAATAGTTTATGTTTTTGGCATCTACAAATTTGGGAAAGATATAATCGTCCCATTACATAATATTTGGTCTTACCTGGTGTATCCAAAACTGTATGAAATTAATTTCCAAAACAGTTCTTCTCAACATGCATGACATCCAACATGCGGCGGACCAAAAAATCAAACCAATATAGATGATCCCAAAAAATGCTCTATTTTATTCAATTATGTTCTTTCCCAAAGCCATAATTTTTTTTGGTTTACTATTGTCCCAAATGTGATTGGAGGAAATGAAAATGAAAATGATTTTAACTCTAAACCTGAGATCATTTTTGGAGTTTCATCCCTTTCAATTGTGTATTTTTTGAAATGAGATTTGTTCCTTAGAAAAGGATGATCAATTGGAAGAAATCTACGATGACAGTAAAAATTGAAATGTTTTTTTCATTGACGAGCATAAAGGATCTATTGCCTTTCATATAGTAAGGACATGATTTCAGACCATGTTTACTCTCGCAAAAAAAATTCCATATTCCATAAACTAATAAATATTACATATCAATGTAGCTTTTAATATGAATTTTTGTTTTGCAGCAACATCATATGTACTATAATAATTACTCTACAATGAATTTAACTCATAAATAAATGGTATCGAATATAAAAATGTATTCTTTTTATAATATCATGTGATTAGTAAGGTAAAAAATATATAGGGCTCAATCATCAACATCCATAGAGGTAAATTGTACGGAGTTTTAAAAACAAGAAAACATGAATACTGACTACCATAAGAACCAAACAGACAGAAACTATCAGTAGAAATACCCAATCACTCGTTTTGGACTTCTAAAGCAAAAGACTAATGTTGGCGGTTAAAATGCTTCCACGAATCACCATCAGATAGATGATTCAAGATTTTATCATTTTAAATCAAGTTTTTTCCTTTACATTATTGAATTCTTGCTTTGAGATATAATTAAATGAAACTACTTGGGTGTAAGTGGATAATATCCCAACTATTTTACAGGAATCGATCCAGACTTTCCCTGTTGATATTCATTATAAATTGATTGTCCACATGTGGGACAACAATAAAACTAATATTTTCATCAGAATATGAGATGAAATCATTTTCACATGCAAGAATCTTCCAATAACTAAGATCCATATTAAGAACCAGCCTCTTTCTCTCATAGTAAATTATAGGAAAAAATTTCCTTCAGGTAACAATGCTTTTACCAAATAAAATATCTGATCAAATTAAATGTTTGACATTACATTATCAGATTTAATAGACATAAATTTTTCAACCACTTATAATTTTCTAATCTTGCAACCAGGATATAATGCATCCTCAGCAGACTTCAACGAATCTTAAAATTCAGATGGTGCCAACTCAGGCGTTAAATCAATATCATCCCAAGTTTCAGTTTGTTGAATGGATGGGCCTAAAACATCAGGTACTAAATTATGAAACCATGATAAATCCATAATCAAGTTATCAGTATCTTATATGAAATTTTATTCACCATATTGATACCAAAAATCTTAATCTAGTGGAAAACCATACTCTAATATATGCCCTCCAACCTTCTCAAATGTGTCAATTATTCTTATATAATATTTTTTACAAGGACAGATAATTTTTCCTTCTGAAAAATATTCTAGGTTTGATGATGCAAATTATAAGAAATATTCAACACCCTCAATCTATCCATGATTTAAAATAAAACTGTTTGTATTTATGTGTGGATTTATCTAGGATCGATCATATAATAATCATTGTTGTTGATTTCCCTGTTCTATATAATTCTAAAAAATATAAAATCATTAATGTTTTTGAATAATTTTATTTTAGAAAAACACTATCTAAAAAGGGAAGATAAATAATTACAATTACTTCTCTACAATTACTATTAATTATAGGCGACAAAAATTTCTGGTGGATTCATAGCTACTCTTTTTCCTGACAGTTAATTTACTTGCTACATTCTCACACTGAAATCACAATTAAGAATCTTCTAGGTGGTATGCATATTAATTCTTGTTTATATGAGAATTTATAAGTGTACCTCCTAGAATATTGTCCATTGTGATTTCACTGTGAGAAAGAAGCACGGAAATCAGACATCAGACAAAAGAGCCCCCTTTTCATCTATGAATCATATTAATGAAACTATCACCATCTGAAAACATTATGAAAAATGTTTTCCTACGAAGACATATTCAAACTCATGCATATGAGGTTGGATGTAAATATGTAAAATCATACTTTCTTAATGTTTCGTGTCGATGAATGATTAAAGGAGAAGAGTCATCGAGCAAAAGGAATGCTGTGAATCAACTAGAAATTGTTCTATGTTATTATAAGTTATTACAATTGATTACAATTGATTTTATTTATAAATATTCCTAATTATTCTTAATTGTTCATAATTGTTATTAAATATTCCAAATTTTTCATAATTTTTCCTAATTTTTCATAATTAATCCTCATTTTTTCTAATTAACCGTAAATGTTTTTAATTATTCATCATTATTGAAAATTAATTCCGATTATTGTGGATTATTGCTAATTAATCCTGATTATTGAAAATTATTTTGAATTATTGGTAACTAATGATAATTATCTTTAGTTAATGTTATTTAGTCCTAATTAATACTATGTTGTTCCAATTAATTCTATTTATTCCTAATAAATTCTATTTAGTCCTAATTAGTGCAATTTACTGCTATTTACTGTAATTTAGCCAAAATTAGTCTAAATTAGTTATAATTATTAATAATTAGTTCTATTTATTTCTAATTATTTGCTAATTATTTTTAATTAGTACTGATTATTATTAATTATTGTCATTTATTCATAACGGTTACTATTTATTGCTAATTATTGCATTTTATTGCAAATTATGGTTATTTTTTGGAATTTATTTATTTTTATTGCAAAGTAATGCTAATTATTTCCATTTGGTGACAATTATTGCTACTTGTTGCTATTTTTTCTTATTATTTCTATTTTTTATTATTTATTACTAATTATAATAATTTATTACTATTTATTACTATTTATTACTATTGATTACTAATTATTACTAATTATTAAATTATTACTAATTATTACCATTATTACTAGTTATTACTAATTTTTTCTAGATATTACTAATAATTACTAATTTTTCCTTATTATTAAAAATTATTACTCTTTATGAATATTTATTACTATTTATTATAATTTATTACTATTTATTACTAATTATTACTATTTATTAATAACCATAACTATTTTTTACAGTTTATTACTATTTATTTTTATTTATTTGTATTTATTATTATTTATTACAATTTATTACTATTTTTTCGATTTGATACTAACTATTACTATTAATAATTAATTATTAAAATTTATTCCTAATTATTACAAATTATTCATAATTAATGCTAATTATAACTAATTATTATTTTATATTACTGATTATTACAATTTCATACTATTGTTTACTATTTTATACTATTTAATACTATTTATTTCTATTTATTTATATTTATTGCTAATTATTTCAAACTATTGCTATTTATTGGTAATTTTTGATAATTATTTCTTATTATTGATAATTATTGCTAAATATTGCTAGTTATTGTTATTTATTTCTATATATTGCTATTTATAACAAATTATAGCTAATTATTCTTAATTATTGCTAGTTATTTTTAATTATTGCTAGTTATACTTAATTATTGCGAGTTATTGCTAATTATTGTTAATTATTGAAATTTATTCCTATTTATTGCTATTTATTTTTATTTATTTCTATTTATTTCTATTTATTGTCATTTATTGCTATTTATTTCTATATATTAATTATTACTAGTTACTACTCATTATTACCAATTATTTGTCATAATTTTAATTTTTAATAATTTTTACTAATTATTCGTAATTATCACTGATTATTGCTAATTATTGCTAATTATTGCTAATTATTTCTTACTATTGCTAATTATTGCTTATTATTAATAATTAATTCTATTTATTGCTATTTATTGATATTTTTTACCATTTATTTTTACTTATTATTATTTATTGCTATTTAATGCAATTTATTCATATTTATTCTTATTTATTCTTATTTATTAATATTTATTCATATTTATTTGTATTCATTCCTAATCATTACTCATTATTCTTAATTATTAATAATTATTACTAATTATTACTAATTATTGCTACTTATTAATACTTATTAATAATTATTACTAATTATTTCTATTTATTACAAATTATTACTTTTTATTACTAAGTATTACTATTTATTAATAATTATTACTAATTATTAAATATTACAAAACAATTTAAATCTAACACAATTAGAATTAATAAACAATAATTTAAGTAAATATAAAAAAATAAAATAAATACTAAATTCAATAAAACATAATCACCATTAACCATGACCACTTACAATTGCAGACAGCTTCACATTTTCTTCGTAAAAAAACTAACTCTCAAAAAATGACACTCTAAAATTATAGTTGATAGAATAAGAGAAATAAGAAATCTAGGAGGAGGGAAGAAATAATGGATGAGGGTCATATATAGGTTAGATTAGTTGCGATGGGACTACATGAAATAAAACTCCCATCACTAATAGTATTGATTGTGACGGGACCCATCGCCAGTACCTTTGGCCGCATTAATTACGGTCGGCAGTTAAAAGCTTATTTGCGACTGGTACGTTGCAAAATGTAACATGCCGACACACTATTTGGGACTGGACAACTTTCTGTCGTAAATATCTGTTTACCGCCACTGATTATTTATGGCGAGGCTAGTTTCAAATACCCTTCGGGGGTCGAACTAGTTGCGATAGGAGGATCCCCCATCGCAACTAGGTCTTACTGTCACCCAGTATTTGCGACGGGTAGTGCATACACGTCACAAATACCCTTTTGCACGGTTTGGCACTGAAACCTTGCCAATCCACGAGTATGTTTTTGTGACGGGGCACCTATCCCCATCCCAAATAATTGGTTATATGCCATGGGTTAACCAACCCATCACAAATAACCTCTTCAACACTCTATTTGGGACAAGAATTGATCCAATCCCAAATAGTTCGTCGCAAAAAAGAAATTTTTTCCATAGTGAATGGTTTTATATGAAAATTAGATTTAAAAATTATTCCAATTACCTAAATTGGATTAATTTATAGGAAATTTAATTACTTTCACTTTAATTTCAATTAAAAATAAAAATATTAATTATTAATTATTAAAAAGATATTAGATTTTTCATTTAATATTCAATATTTTTCATTATTAATCAAAATATGTAACTCTTCAAAAACATCAAAAAAAATAAACATACTATAATTTTGATATTATAATTTCAAAAATTAATATAAATTTATAGGATAATTTTTTTAATATTTATAAAATTTAATTTTTAATTGTGAGCATAAATAATGACCATACGATATTTTAGGAATGAGGGAGTTATTTCGAAACCCTTTATTTTTCTCTTAATTAATTCATATTTTCGTTCTACTCAACAGTAACTTGTAATTTAATTGTATAGGTATTACTATTATTACCGGATAATTTAACGAATATATTGTAATTCTATATTATGTTAAGGTTCATTTCAACTCGAGGATTCATGTTCTTCATGATATCGAATATACTAAATTTAAATAAATATATTTCATGGGTTGTTTTTGCTTTTTTCTTCCTGTCACATATGCTATTGAAAAAAATTTCGTTATTTTTGAATTTCTAGTAGTTAAATTCTCCCCATATTAAATAAATTTCATCATCAATATTTAAAATTGATTTCATTAATCAAGGTTAGGCATTTGGAAATTCCATTTTTGAAAACCCACCTCATAAAAAGTGGTAATAATCATCCTCTTAAAAAATATATAATGGGATGTACAAAGAACATATGGAGTGAAAAAATAGGTTTCCATAAAGGAGAACATATTTGGTGTGTGAAAACATGGAAATTGAAGATATAACTATCACTCAAATACTAATGGAGATTGATAGAGTACGTGGTCAGGGTTATGTTAGAGACAACAAATCCATAAACTAGAGGTGTAGAAACGGTCACTAATATCATAAAAATGGTGATAATAAGAAAACATTTATATTTAAAGATCATATTCCGTGTGTTGAGGAATTATTTAACTTTTAATGATTATAATGAAATATTATTACTTGTTATATTTTTTTTCTTTGGAATAATATCATCCTTTGGTTTTCCATTTATTCAATTTCCACTTCATCTGACTGAATGGCCCAAAGGCCGAATTTCAACTTCATCACTTACTCAAAAGAGTGAATTTCCAAAAATGAATTTCATTCCCCCTGGAGAATTGAAGATGACTTTAAAAATATCATATTATCCCGAAAAAATTAAGAAGATGTTCATCCGATCATTACTAAATCTAAAATTTTTAGAAAAATCAATCCAATATAATACATCAATCTCTAAAACAATTTCTTATAATGTAATTAATACATTTTATAAATTTTATCTTTATAACCCCTCCAAAAGGATAAGATATAAAAATATATAAAAAATTCACTTAATTTCCAAAACTATCTTATCATTAATCTCCAAAAAATATTAAATAGATATTAACCATCACATGAAAAACATTGGAATAACTTCATCATTTATTCTCATGAAACATGTAAATAGCCCGATCTTCTATAAAATCAAATTGAAAACATACATGCTTCCAATAATAAAATCACTAGTTATCAAATATATTGTATACAATGAAATATATAGAAAACACTATCAAAGGTAAAATAAAAATAAAATCACTAAAAATTTCATGTTCATAGATACAATCCAGTAGAAATATCAATGTCATTACTGTCTCACCAGATAGAAGAAATTAATTTTTTATCTTCCCTCAATCAAATTTTATCCCTAAGGATCAACTTTCTACTAAAACACATTTTTGGGTTCCATTTAACACATGATTTTAAATAATATTATGAAATAATAGAGAATTATAATCCTTATACGATTCATGATTCTTATAATGAGAATAATATAAATATAATACTTTTTCAACAAATTTGATGGATCTAAATACATAATGACAATAATCACTCTACGTTGGTTGTATCAATAACATAATCTTGACATTGATACTTTAGATTATTTGGATACATATTCCCCTAATTATTTGGTTATTCATTTTCATAGTGCCCTATATCATTATAACTGAAACATTGAATAATAATATTTTCTTTCTTCCTTTCTCATTCATTTCCCTAGCTTACCTTATCTTTGAACTTATTAAAAATTCCAAATCCATTCATGAAAATACAAGGAAGATTCTTTCAAAAAATTTCACATGTGGGAAAATACATATATCTATTATTCCCTTTATATAATTTTTACTCATACATCATCTTCTACTCATTATTCCCTATTAATGCATAATACTTTAAAAATTATAACACATTCAAATTTAAATATATAAATGTCTTACTAGATAGCATGTGTGACTCATAATAAAATGAAAATAAGGAAATATAACATCCCTATTATTTATTATATATTTATGTTTTTATATAAATTATATATTTTCTACAACATATAACGCAGGAAATTTTTATTTTCTATGATAGCTTCTATTAAACAGAAGACCGAGCTTTTCCAAACAAATATTATACTATCTATATTAGTATTTTAATATTATAGTTATCACATATCCATTTGAATGGAATGATAAATAAGATTACCTGACCTAAAAAATATATATATTTTACACATTTTTATTATTTATATATTGATTAAATATAAACATAAGGATCCTTCAAAATAAAATGAGATGTTTTATGAAAAACATGTTTTCTTAAAAGTTGGTTTATTTTCATTTATAGAACATAATATAAAGATAAATTTCAATAAATTGACTTATAATTTATGAAAAAAGTATTATTTTAAAACATTCATATCAAAATATATATATGATGTATTTCTGTTATTTTGATGAGATGTTTTTTTGATAAATAGTAAAAATACCAAATTTTAATTGAAAACTACCTTGTTATTTAGCTAATTTTTATTGTTAAACTAAATTATTAATTTGTTTAAAAGTAAAATTAGTTCAATTATAGATATTTTAATACAATATATGACATTTGAATCATTCTCATGTTGAATTTAGATGTACTTTTTAATTTTTTTCATCATTTTCACTTTAAAAGTCCTCTTTCTCATCATGTTTGTTTGATTAATTTTAAATTAAAATATTCCACTTATGTGAATTGAGTTTTTAAAAATATATTTAATATTTTAATTAGTGTAATATATAATTTATACTATAATAAGCTTAATTATTTACCAATATAAATATTTACTTCTGTAAAAATTAATTAGCACGGTTAAAGTAAAAATGATTTCTTGATGGTTAAATTGAAAAATAAGAATATAATTGTCACACCCCGACCGCGGACGTCCATAATTTTTTCTCTTTTCTTGGACCCGGTTTAAATTTTTCGAAGATTAATTGTGATTGATGGTTTCACACCGGTGCGCGGTCATCGCATCGCTAGCGGTGATCGTGCGTTCGGCCCGGGTGACCACATGTTCGCCCGGCGGTTAAATTTTAACTTCTACTTTATGTTCATAGTTAATATAATTAGGATTGTTAAATTATTTTATTATCATTATTATTTTATTTATTAAGTTTGTTATTATTATTATTATTGTAAATTTTATAATTATTATTATCTTTATAAAGATTTATTATTATTATTAATATAAGTTCTATTATTATTTTTATAAATTTTATTATTATTAAATGGTTTGATTATAATTATACTTTTTATTATTGTTATTATAATGTTATATTATAATTATTAATATTATTATTTTTATCATATATATATATATATAAACCTACCCCACCCTAACCCTAACCTAATCCCCTACCCATCTGCCACTCCCTCACTCTCTCCCCCGTCCTGCACACCTCCCGGCTCACCCCGCTCCGCGCCGCCCTCTCCCGCTTCCCCGTCGCTGACCCGCTCTCCGCCTCGCCCCTGTTCCAGCGCACCGCGCCAACCCCCCCCCCCCCCCCCCTCCGGACCTCCGCCTCGCCTCCTACTCCCGCTTCGGCGCCTGCCGCCTCCTCCCGCGCCAAGCCGCCGCGCCCGGCTGCTCCGCCCCTGCACCCTCCTCCCGGCGTTCCGCCCGGCCTTCGGCCCTTCCCCTCCGCCTGTTCCCGATGCCGGCCTCCCTTCCCGTCGTCCCGCTCATCTCAGCCGGCCTTGCCCCATAGCCTGCTTCCGCCTTCGCCCCCCTGTCCCGGCCTCATCTCCTTCGTCCGGCGCCGCCCTGCATCACCACCCCGCTCCGCCTCGGCCAGCCCGCGACCCCCCCCTGCTCGCCCTCGGCCAGCCTCGCAGCCCTCCACGCAGCCCGCACCGCCCCGCCAGCGGCTGCTCTCCGTCCTCGCGCAACCACCGGCGCCTAGGACTCCGCTCTTCTCCCCTCGGCGCCCCCTGTTCAGCGTGCAAGCCCCTCCAGCTTTTTTTTCCCAGCCTCCGCGCGCCTCTGGCCGCGCTACCTCCTACGTTTCCGGGCCGCACCCAGCTCTCCCGGCGACCTCTGGCCCGGCACGCCCCTGCTCCAGCGTCCGGCGGTCCGACCGCCGCCCTGCTCCGCCCCGCTCTCCTCCCGCCTTGCTTCGCCAATCCCTTCCCCCCCCCTGCGTGAGTTTTCTTTTTTTTATTTGTTATTTTTGTTTGTTTGGTTTTATTATAATTATTATTATTATATCACAATTAATATTATTATACTATCAATATTATTGTTATTATGTTAATATTATTATTAATATTATTACATCATTATTAAAATTATTATTATGTTATTGTTATTAATTCTATATTATTATTATTATTATTATTATTATTATTATTATTATTATTATTATTATATTATTATTATTATTATTATTATTGTTATTATTATTATTATTATTATTATATTATTATTATTATTATTATTATTATTATTATTATTATTACTATCATATTATTAATATTAATATTTTTATTGTGATTATATTATTATTATCATTATATTATTATTATTGTGATTATATTATTATTATATTATTATTATGTTGATATTATTCTATCCTTATTATTTTTATTATATCATTATTGTTTTTATTGTTATATTATTATTATACTTATTAAATTATTATTTGTATATCTTTCTTGTTATTAAAGTATGTTATTATTATTATATTATTATTATTAATATATTATTAAGATTAAGATTATTATTATTTTTATTATTTTCTAGTTAATATTGTTAAGTTATTATTTTGTTATGATATTGTTATTATTATGGTTATGCTATTATTATCATTATAATATTATTATTATTATTATTTTCTTATTATTATTACTCTGACTTTTACTTGTGTCTTGTTAGGGGTTTTCTTCATCAATTTATACTTGTTTTTGGTAGGTTTAAGACTTTAGGATCCGCGCAGGGCGTTTCCGAGGAAGCGCCATCGCTGCGCCTTGTTTCCGAGGTTCTGCCGTCTCCGCGCCTCAGTTTCGAGAGTGTTGGATTTTATCACGTGGCTTCGGACACACGTCGGGTCATCGCGCCTTGGTTCCAAGATCCTTTTTTTACCGTCGCGCTTGGATTTTGAGGTAGGTCTCCCATTGCACTCGCCTTTAAATTAAGAATTTATTTATTCCTTGCCTTTTATTGAATTTCAGTAAATTTAAAGGAAAATTTAGTAGTTTTATAGTGTGGTGATCTGCTGATGATAAAAGCCGTTTTTAATTCTAGCGTTTCACTAAAAGTGTTCTTCTTGGTTTTAGTTTTGTGCTTCCATGGTAGTATTGCTAAATGGTTCCTCCTGAATAATGAAAGTCATGTTAAATTGTGTTTTGAAATTTTTTTGGCGTGTGTGAATTTGTAGATGTATTGCTTATGGAAAGTGGTGTTTTCTTAGAACCTTGATTAGAGAAAACGTCGTGTGACCTTTGAACTTGTTTTGAAACCTTATGTGTGGCTCTTGGTTGATGAAAGATGTTTTCCTTTATTACGCGAACAAAAGTTTGGTTTTCATTTGGGAAATGGTGTTCCTTCAAAAAAAAATGATTAGAGGCCCGTTTGGCTCTTGATAAATGTGGGGTGCGTTTGGTGATTGGAAAGTGACTCTACTTGTGAAACAAATGTGTTCCAGGGTTAAGATGCTGATTTGAGTTTCTTAAATAAATTTCTAAGTGCGTTTCTGTTCTTCAATGAAATGGCGTGTGTCATCCCTCTTTAAAAATGCTTTGGTCTTAGATGTTCAAAATGTAAGTGACATGACGGCCCGGTTGGCACTTTATCAAATGTGAAGTGATTATATATATATATACGTACTTGTGAGGGCATTTCTACAGGGGGACTTCCCTTCGAGGGTTGTCGTGTAGTGATGTCCGTGTAAGGGGTTGGCAAGTGCGGTGAGATGAGTCACGTGTGCGCGGGTCTCCCACTTACACAGTGTTACAAAAACTACTATGGGTTCCTGGGCGTCTTGTAGATTATCGAGTGACGGTTTCTTGCTAACCCTGATTAGACGGGTTAGTACCCCCTGGAGTTACAGACAGGCCAGGAGGGATGTTCCAATGGTTGGCTGTTAGGGCGGCCAGTTGGTTATTGACTATGGAGTACCATGCCGGCAGGTAGTCTGAACCCGAGTACGTCCAGGGGTATTCTAGGGATGTTCAGGATCACCCATGGTTATTGCTGATAACTTCTGGTTTACTTTTGCTTGAACTTGGTTTTCCTTGCCTGTTTACCTTTACTTGCACTTGTTTCCCCTGCTTGTTTACTTTCAGTCATCCTTCACAGCCTGTACTGTTAGATTTTTGGAAAAATGGTTTTCAAATGAAAATGTTTTATTCTCTTTGGCTAAGGTTTTGGAAATGTAACACTTTGCTTATCAGAATGAGTTTAAAACTAATGGAATGGAACCAACTTTTAAAAAGGAATAAGGGAAATGTCTCGTGTTTGATTTTCAAGTAAAGCATTGTGAAAACTTACTTTTATACATTATATTTCAAACCTGGATTATGTAGATTCTATATTTACTGGCAGTGCTTTGGGATTTTGTTGTTGGGCTCACCTACTGAGTACTTTCGTGCTCACGCCTATCTTTTACCATTTCAGTCGCAGGTCTTCTGTTTTGAGTCGCTCAGTGTTGGAGCGAGGTTGCTCTCTAGTTGGGTGGTGACCTGAGAGGTCACATGGAGGTACGTGGTTGTGTGGTTTTTATTTCTTTTCCGCTGTTAGTGTTTGTTTATTCTGTTCTATTTACTTTTGTTTTGGGCTGAAATCGTTCCCAACGATCAAGTCTTAATGCCCGACACTGGTTGCCATCCCGGGGGGATCTGGAACGCCCCTCGGGACTTGTCGCGGACCGGCTCGGGTGACCGGTTCAGGGTCGACCCGGGTTGGTTCGTGACAAAATGGTATCAAAGGTGGTTCTTGTTATTTGGGTTGTCCGGTAGAAGGAGATTAGGACTGTCGGAACTCGAGGGGTAAGTACGGGAAGAGCGTCGCGAACTCTTGCTCGCACTGATCTTCGAGTTACCAGGGGTAGTTCGGGAATTGTGTCCTTGTCTTTTCTGGTTTGTCTTGGATTGAGATATGACAATGGAGGCAAGCCGACGTTACATCGTAATTTCACATGGAGTAGTTACCCATGTGGAGTTCGAGTACATGGTTTGAATTCCTCCTAGTGGTCGACGCTGACTTGGGACATGGCCCACTACCATGTCGCCAGGTTGAGTGTGACTACTAGTCCCTCATTTCAGTGATTGATGCAGATTTGGATGTTGTTTCCGTTTTGGTCTGTGTGAGTGCGTAGTTGGAAATGAAAAAGGGTTTTTGAAAATTTGACTGGTTTCTTTTAAAGGACTTTAAATATATGAAATGGGTTTTAAAACTGAAATCTCTTGTTTTGGAAATCTGTTGCTTTCTTGGAATTGGATAAGAATGATTTGGATTGAAACCTCGGTTCTTCTTTATGAATGTCTGCACATGTGTGAGAATGCATGGAAAGTGTGTGTTGATGCACGTATGAATGGAATGTGGATAAAGACATGTGCAGCGGTTCATGAGATTACCTGGGTGTGTATTTGAAATTAAGGGCTTGATCTTGTTTTCTAAATTGGTTTTAAAGAGGAAATGTTTTGGAAAGCTTTTGGTTTGAAAGTGGATTGGTTTTTGGAAAGTGATCTTGAGAAAGGGTGGTTTTGAAATCAAAAATGAAAAGGGAATTTTAAAGAAGAGATTTTATTTTGGGTTGTGTTGTATTTGTTTGGTCCTGGTGCTGACTATTTTTGAGAAAGGCGCTTTTATTGATGTTGCTTCGTTTTGATGTGGGTTTTGGCCTTGTGTTTTATATGTCGCTCAGGAAATGCCGCCCAGAAAGGTCCCCAAGGATTCTGATAGGTCATGCCCATATGTTGGTCCTCCTCAGACTCTGTCTATTCTCCGTGGTGATCAGGGTCCGTTAGAGGCAGTGAAATGGCTCGAGGAAGTGGAGCGTGTCTTTAGAATGTTGGGAACTCCCGATAATGTTAAGGTTCGTGCAATTATGGAGTTGTTTGACGGTCCAGCTCTGGACCAGTGGAAGAGGGTTGCCCCACCATCGGCTCAAGTTGAAATGACGTGGGATGTCTTTAGAATTGTTTTCATCCAAGGGTTTGTACCTGAGGAAGTGAAGCTGGAGAAAAAGAGGGAGCTTGTGCATATTCAACAAGACCAACGGACGGTGAAGGCATATGTTGACCATTTCAAGGAACTGATCCCCTTTTCTCCAGATGTAGCGTCGCATGAGCTCATGATGGCCTCTCTTTTCACTGGGGGTCTTCGTCCAGAGATCAAGGAGCGAGTCCTCGCTTCTAAAGACCTTTGTTTCGAGAAGCTGGAAGAGAAAGCTTTCTTGGCTGAGTTTCTTTCCGGTGTGCGGGTGGCTAATACTTCAGCATCCCCTGTTGTCCGTAAGAGTTCCCCCTCTGGTGAGGAAAAGGCGCGAGAGATACCCGTCCCCAATGAGTTATCCCCTTTGGTCCCAGCTTCCAATTCATCAGATCGTTCGATGGTATGCTTTCAGTGTGGTCGTTTCGGGCATTTAAAGCCGTCTTGTCGCAACCCTCCAAGGACGTGTCATCGATGTGGTTGTCTGGGTCATCTGGAGAAGTTTTGCAAGAAGCGTCGCTTGAAGAGGAAGCTGCGATTGGAGAATGTCAGTACCTGACTGTGAGGCAGAAGATGCTTCAGCCATCAGAGCCCCAGCCACAAGTCTCGGGGTGAAGCTCGCGCACAGTCAGGAGTCCCCAGGGGTGTGAAGCCTTGGTCCAGGTTTTGTGTTCCGTGTTAGCAGTGGAACAATCAAGATCTTTTAGTACTTGTTTTTCTGCTGTTAAGTTTTGACGTTATTGTATGTTCATTGTTTTACCATGCGGTTATCATGGACTTGTTCTATTATAATCCAAGTAGTCTGGTTTATGTAAATGTGTTGTTTTTCTAAAAAGTGGCAATGGACTTGTTCTACGATAAATCTAAGCGGACTTGTCGTGAGAATGTAATATTCCGAATCGTGTGTCCTTCTTAAAAGTGTGTTTGACTCTCGTGTGGGTTGACCTCGTTTTAGTTAGGTTGTCGATGTGGTTATGTTTTGTGGACTACGGTGGATCATGTCTCCATTTTGATGTCGGTTAAATGTTTTTCTATAGGTTTTCCCTGGTGTTGAAGGTTGTTGACTCCGGTCGAGGATTTAATGTCTTGACGGAAGTGTTTTTTTAATCGTGCTATAGGAGTTGGTTTGAATTGGTTGGGAGTTCCCGCGTCGACCCCCTTTTCTAGGGTCTTCCTTTTAGATGGTCAACTTTCCTGCACTAGTTAAGTTCTTGTGGTGGGGAGAACCCCTTCGTGTTCTCCCCTCAATCTCGGACCCCAGTTTTCTCTTGAATCGGTCGGGTGTGACCTGTGTGGAGTAAGGTCATCCCCGAGATTCTCAATCCTCTCTGGTTTCTTTAGTTATGTTTGGGCATAGACTTGGTCTTTGGTTGACTTGCGGCCTGGTGACTTTCTGGGGGCAGAAAGTGTCTGTGGTGGGGAGAATTGTCACACCCCGACCGCGGACGTCCATAATTTTTTCTCTTTTCTTGGACCCGGTTTAAATTTTTCGAAGAGTAATTGTGATTGATGGTTTCGCACTGGTGCGCGGTCATCGCATCGCTAGCGGTGATCGTGCGTTCGGCCCGGGTGACCACATGTTCGCCCGGCGGTTAAATTTTAACTTCTACTTTATGTTCATAGTTAATATAATTAGGATTGTTAAATTATTTTATTATCATTATTATTTTATTTATTAAGTTTGTTATTATTATTATTATTGTAAATTTTATAATTATTATTATCTTTATAAAGTTTTATTATTATTATTAATATAAGTTCTATTATTATTTTTATAAATTTTATTATTATTAAATGGTTTGATTATAATTATAATTTTTATTATTGTTATTATAATGTTATATTATAATTATTAATATTATTATTTTTATCATATATATATATATATATAAACCTACCCCACCCTAACCCTAACCTAATCCCCTACCCATCCGCCACTCCCTCCCTCTCTCCCCCGTCCTGCACACCTCCCGGCTCACCCCGCTCCGCGCCGCCCTCTCCCGCTTCCCCGTCGCTGACCCGCTCTCGGCCTCGCCCCTGTTCCAGCGCACCGCGCCAACCCCCCCCCCCCCCCTCCGGACCTCCGCCTCGCCTCCTACTCCCGCTTCGGCGCCTGTCGCCTCCTCCCGCGCCAAGCCGCCGCGCCCGGCTGCTCCGCCCCTGCACCCTCCTCCCGGCGTTCCGCCCGGCCTTCGGCCCTTCCCCTCCGCCTGTTCCCGACGCCGGCCTCCCTTCCCGTCGTCCCGCTCATCTCAGCCGGCCTTGCCCCGTAGCCTGCTTCCGCCTTCGCCCCCCTGTCCCGGCCTCATCTCCTTCGTCCGGCGCCGCCCTGCATCACCACCCCGCGCCGCCTCGGCCAGCCCGCGACCCCCCCCCCCCCTGCTCGCCCTCGGCCAGCCTCGCAGCCCTCCACGCAGCCCGCACCGCCCCGCCAGCGGCTGCTCTCCGTCCTCGCGCAACCACCGGCGCCCAGGACTCCGCTCTTCTCCCCTCGGCGCCCCCTGTTCAGCGTGCAAGCCCCTCCGGCTTTTTTTTCCCAGCCTCCGCGCGCCTCTGGCCGCGCTACCTCCTACGTTTCCGGGCCGCACCCAGCTCTCCCGGCGACCTCTGGCCCGGCACGCCCCTGCTCCAGCGTCCGGCGGTCCGACCGCCGCCCTGCTCTGCCCCGCTCTCCTCCTGCCTTGCTTCGCCGATCCGTTCCCCCCCCCCTGCGTGAGTTTTCTTTTTTTTATTTGTTATTTTTGTTTGTTTGGTTTTATTATAATTATTATTATTATATCACAATTAATATTATTATACTATCAATATTATTGTTATTATGTTAATATTATTATTAATATTATTACATCATTATTAAAATTATTATTATGTTATTGTTATTAATTCTATATTATTATTATTATTATTATTATTATTATTATTATTATTATTATATTATTATTATTATTATTATTATTATTGTTATTATTATTATTATTATTATATTATTATATTATTATTATTTTTATTATTATTACTATCATATTATTAATATTAATATTTTTATTGTGATTATATTATTATTATCATTATATTATTATTATTGTGATTATATTATTATTATATTATTATTATGTTGATATTATTCTATCCTTATTATTTTTATTATATCATTATTGTTTTTATTGTTATATTATTATTATACTTATTAAATTATTATTTGTATATCTTTCTTGTTATTAAAGTATGTTATTATTATTATATTATTATTATAAATATATTATTATGATTAAGATTATTATTATTTTTATTATTTTCTAGTTAATATTGTTAAGTTATTATTTTGTTATGATATTGTTATTATTATGGTTATGCTATTATTATCATTATAATAATATTATTATTATTATTATTTTCTTATTATTATTACTCTGACTTTTACTTGTGTCTTGTTAGGGGTTTTCTTCATCAATTTATACTTGTTTTTGGTAGGTTTAAGACTTTAGGATCCGCGCAGGGCGTTTCCGAGGAAGCGCCATCGCTGCGCCTTGTTTCCGAGGTTCTGCCGTCTCCGCGCCTCAGTTTCGAGAGTGTTGGATTTTATCACGTGGCTTCGGACACACGTCGGGTCATCGCGCCTTGGTTCCAAGATCCTTTTTTTACCGTCGCGCTTGGATTTTGAGGTAGGTCTCCCATTGCACTCGCCTTTAAATTAAGAATTTATTTATTCCTTGCCTTTTATTGAATTTCAGTAAATTTAAAGGAAAATTTAGTAGTTTTATAGTGTGGTGATCTGCTGATGATAAAAGCCGTTTTTAATTCTAGCGTTTCACTAAAAGTGTTCTTCTTGGTTTTAGTTTTGTGCTTCCATGGTAGTATTGCTAAATGGTTCCTCCTGAATAATGAAAGTCATGTTAAATTGTGTTTTGAAATGTTTTTGGCGTGTGTGAATTTGTAGATGTATTGCTTATGTAAAGTGGTGTTTTCTTAGAACCTTGATTAGAGAAAACGTCGTGTGACCTTTGAACTTGTTTGGAAACCTTATGTGTGGCTCTTGGTTGATGAAAGATGTTTTCCTTTATTACGCGAACAAAAGTTTGGTTTTCATTTGGGAAATGGTGTTCCTTCAAAAAAAAATGATTAAAGGCCCGTTTGGCTCTTGATAAATGTGGGGTGCGTTTGGTGATTGGAAAGTGACTCTACTTGTGAAACAAATGTGTTCCAGGGTTAAGATGCTGATTTGAGTTTCTTAAATAAATTTCTAAGTGCGTTTCTGGTCTTCAATTAAATGGCGTGTGTCATCCCTCTTTAAAAATGCTTTGGTCTTAGATGTTCAAAATGTAAGTGACATGACGGCCCGGTTGGCACTTTATCAAATGTGAAGTGATTATATATATATATACGTACTTGTGAGGGCATTTCTACAGGGGGACTTCCCTTCGAGGGTTGTCGTGTAGCGATGTCCGTGTAAGGGGTTGGCAAGTGCGGTGAGATGAGTCACGCGTGTGCGGGTCTCCCACTTACACAATGTTACAAAAACTACTATGGGTTCCTGGGCGTCTTGTAGATTATCGAGTGACGGTTGCTTGCTAACCCTGATTAGACGGGTTAGTACCCCCTGGAGTTACAGACAGGCCAGGAGGGATGTGCCACTGGTTGGCTGTTAGGGCGGCCAGTTGGTTATTGACTATGGAGTACCATGCCGGCAGGTAGTCTGAACCCGAGTACGTCCAGGGGTTTTCTAGGGATGTTCAGGATCACCCATGGTTGTTGCTGATAACTTCTGGTTTACTTTTGCATGCACTTGGTTTTCCTTGCATGTTTACCTTTACTTGCACTTGTTTTCCCTGCTTGTTTACTTTCAGTCATCCTTCACAGCCTGTACTGTTAGATTTTTGGAAAAATGGTTTTCAAATGAAAATGTTTTATTCTCTTTGGGTAAGGTTTTGGAAATGTAACACTTTGCTTATCAGAATGAGTTTAAAACTAATGGATTGGAACCAACTTTTAAAAAGGAATAAGGGAAATGTCTCGTGTTTTATTTTCAAGTAAAGCATTGTGAAAACTTACTTTTATACATTATAGTTCAAACCTGGATTATGTAGATTCTATATTTACTGGCAGTGCTTTGGGATTTTGTTGTTGGGCTCACCTACTGATTACTTTCGTGCTCACGCCTATCTTTTACCATTTCAGTCGCAGGTCTTCTGTTTTGAGTCGCTCAGTGTTGGAGCGAGGTTGCTCTCTAGTTGGGTGGTGACCTGAGAGGTCACATGGAGGTACGTGGTTGTGTGGTTTTTATTTCTTTGCCGCTGTTAGTGTTTGTTTATTCTGTTCTATTTACTTTTGTTTTGGGCTGAAATCGTTCCCAACGATCAAGTCTTAATGCCCGGCACTGGTTGCCATCCCGGGGGATCGGGAACGCCCCTCGGGACTTGTCGCGGACCGGCTCGGGTGACCGGTTCAGGGTCGACCCGGGTTGGTTCGTGACAATAATTGGCATATAATTTTTTTTCAAAAATATGTTATGGATATATATTGACAATTAAAACTATAATTATACATAATTGTCCATTTTCAACCATTTTTAATTATAAAAAATTTGGGATCAGTCGAATTCTTTTTTAGGACTCAAATTATGTCCTCTAGGACACCTATAAAATCACACCCCTCTCATCTCCTATTAACACCATAAAAACAATTTTTCAGATATCAACATCAAAAATAACTTCCAAAATTCATTTAAATAGTCATAAAGTCTTTATTTTTGGTATAAATCCATCCTATTAGGGATTTAGTGATAACCTTGGGATGATACCTGAAGAATATGTAATATTCTTCAAGAGGAATCTTTATTTTACTTATTTCTCCACCTCTATCAAATTATATTAAAAAATGATTATATAAAATCTATATTATATTAAATATATTGGTATATAATTAAAAATAAATGAATTAACTAAAACCATCTACAATTCCATCATATTGGTTCTGAAATCGTCATTCTTGTGTACGGTGAACTACCACCTCATGAACCAATGTCATTTGTTTTTCCATTTCCACATCACATGGTTGGGAATGAGGATTGATATAAAGTATATATATTATATTAATAACATATTTTTACATGTTTAGTTACTGTATAATAAATATGTTTTTACATTCCATTGCATAAATGGAATGATAACCTCACTCGTGCATATGGTGGACAACGTCCTCACGAAGAGATGTCATTCTTCTTTCACTAATGCTTCAAATAAATGGTGAAAAAACACAAAGATAATTATTTTATGTTATTAAAACGATATCATTATTATATTTATAAAGTTTTTTCCTTTTTGGGGAATTTAATATATATCATTTTTTTCATTTTCATTCACATAAATATGGTAACATCATTTTTGTATATGAGGGTTAACACCTTCAAGATGCGATGTTACTCTGTTTTCATCACCGCACAACATGGATGATATATATAATTATATAATATTTTATAAATTATATTATGATAATTATTTAAATTTCAATGTTAATTTACAAACATTCCATGATGATCATTGAAAAATGGAAATGTTACACATGTGTTTGTATGGACTACCATATCAATTATCATACCATAGATTATTTTTCAGAACCATAAATAATTATTGGTTTAAAAAAGTAAAATCATGTAAAAAAATATGATAATTATTTCATGAATATTATTTTTTATATGAAGTAACTATATAATATAAAAAATGACCAAATCATTCGTGATGAAATATTCATGAGAAAACATTGAAATTAATACCCTAGAATAATGAAAATAATGAATGATTATTATTGAATGTGTTATGATATATTATAGAAGATACATATATGATATATTAAATATTCTCGTTAATATATAATATTTTAATAACATTTTTAAAACAATTATATTAGATTGATTATAAATTTAAACCAAAAAGGAATATAAGATAAGTGATTTCGTGTTAATTTACTTTCATTACAGAATTATTTTTTTTATGAACCAATTAATTTTCACATGGTGTATATACACATAACATTTTATATGTAAGGTCATGATTCATTCATACATCATTTTATTTTAGGATTCAAATTTATTTATTTTATTAAAGGGGATTAAACATGAAAATTACCAAGTGGAAAATCTAATTGAACAATATCACTTTTTTGTGATTATTAAATTTATATTGAAAAAATAATTTTCATTTACAAATTTTTATTGAAAAATGATTTCCCTAAAATATACATATTAATTCATGATTAAGGTGATTATTTCATATTCTATATAACATTTTTATATATAGTGTTTACATTTATGGTTATATGATTGAGTAGGAAAATATTAAAAAATATGCATCATTCACTCAATATTAATATCCAACGATGAAGAATTTTTATTCATAAATTAAATTGACCATTCAATATATTAGTAATTCTTTGGACCAATAGTGTCATATTGGGATTGTTATTTTTCATCCCCACGATGCGTCGGTAGGTCTCCTGAGATAAATCATGCCAAGATACCATTAACTGTTTTTCTTATATATTTGCAATATTTTGAATGGTCATGATGGTATATGTATCATTTTCTTGAGAGAAGACATCCAATAATATATTATAGCCATAATCTAGTAAAATTTATCATTATCTATTATATTTTCATTATGATATTACCTTTGTATTAATTTCATTATCTGTTTATTGTTTAAATTGAAAAACATCATCAGTTATTTAACTTTCAATACTGAATATTTCATATCCATTTATTTAAATACAATATTACATTAGTTATTTACATTTTTATACAAATTATTTATTAAAGTATTATTTAAATTCCATGTGACAACATTTATTTACCTATCCCTATGGATTATGCCTTATAATTTAATTTATTATATGGAATTCATATTACCTTTTATTATTAATTATGGTTTTTGATTCATGATAGAATCTGTTGTATTTTAAATGTATTGACAAATTAATCGGACCCATTTTTTCTTACCTTAGAATACCCTAATGATTTGTATGATAAATATGAAACAATATACACCAAAAAATTATTTTCTAAAAAAATTATATTTTCTTGTTTGTATTCATATGTAAAGTATGACATAATTATTTATATGATTTTCTATGATAGTTAAACTAGTTCATCTTTTGGGATGTGATTCCTTATATATAATTCCAAAATAATGTAGTGGGCATGAGATTTTGAATATTTGAGTTGGGGTTGATATAGTTGATATTAGATAATTTTCATTATAAATACTGGGAACATTATTTTAGATAAAATAGATTAGGGATTATCAACCTAAGGTTCAGTTAGAGGATAAGTATATTGAAACACTTATATGTTTTAGTAAGGAAAACATAATGTGGTTTATCATTGAAATAATCCACATTTTGGACAATATAAATTGATGTAGATCTATAAAATATGTACCTAGGATTGACTACATTAAAAATTGATAATTTGGATTGACATTTTCATCACTTGTTGTATGACAACGAGCCATTCTATGCAACTAGTTTGACAGTTACAATAGATATGATTAAGATAATTCAAATTTTCTTTAGAAACCATTTTGATGGACTTGAATTTATAATGGAAGTGAATGAATAATGCTAAAATATTTACCATATAAGAACATATGTGGAAGTAAAATGGAACAAATATTTATGTATTAGGGTTGAATAATTGAATATTAAAAGTAATTTTACCAAGTGTATTTTTGTAATAAAAATTTTGAAACATTATTTTATTATTTAAAAGATTTTTTGACTTAATTGAGTGAAGATTTAAGGATACCATCACGGGATATTGAGTTAAATATTGATAAAAAATTCATTGTATTAAATATAACATTTTAGGGTTTATGTTAATAGAGAATACGAAGATTAAGGATATTTTGTGGGAATTTTTTGGTAATAAAACACATTGGTCTAGAATATGATTTAACGAAAAATTTATTTTAGGAATTATTCTTTCACATATTGTAGAAATAAGTGTCATGGTATTGATAACATTGAGCTGTAATATGGAATTTAATTACAATTTAATAATCATGAAATAATATTCTTTGACACAGTAAAAAATGTTTTATTGTCGTTATTATTTGATGTTTATGTTTATTTAAAGGATTCCAATAATATTTTTTTTGGAATGTTATAAGAATTATATTATTATATTTTATAAAAAGGTTAACCTATATAAATGTTAAAAACCCATCGCATATGATAAGGTTATAGGGATTGAACCTGTTAATGAATGATGATGGGGTGTAGTGATTTCTACGAGCCTACATTGTGTCATAGTTAATATATTAGTTTTTTATGGATCTTTTCATATGTTAAAAGTGAATTTTTGTAATTCAAGTATAAAAACATTATTTTTGGATATTCAATTCATGGAGTAAGGGATGAACTGTAAACTGATCAAAGCATAACCAAATGGTGAAATTATGATTATGAAATATAAACATATCAAGTGAGTATATTTAGTTATATCCATAGATAATAAAATAATCACTCAAATTTTAGAAAATGATCTTCAAATAAATATTTTATCTTATTAGATTAATATATGATAAATTGCATGGTCATTTAAACCAATAGCAATTTATATTTTGTATCCCATTAACATTATATTCATCATTCACATTATTATGCTTAATTATCTCAATCATTCTATAAAATTAATTATGATATTCCTCCATATCCATCTCTTTATTTTCCACCAATGTTCAACTAATTGGAGACCTAGTTATGTGTTATTCAATATATCCATTTTTTAGTTCCCATTATCTTTTATTATGTGGATATTTTATTAACACTTTATTGATGTGAGTTTTTCAACAAAATAATTTCCATATACGAAGTACTTAATTATCATGATGATGTTTAATTTTTGAGGACAATTATTATTACGTTGAAGAGAATGGAACACCGTGAAATTTATAAATATTAACATAATATTAGATACCATGCATGGGAAACAACAAAAATCATGTATGGGAATATAACATACAAATATTTTATGATATATTTAATATTTTACATATATTCATTATGTTATATATTATTTGATGTATGAAACAACTTGTTTCTTTGATAACAAGTATTAAATGAAAGAAAACATATTAACAAAAAATAATATACTATTAATATTATCATTTCATATGATAGCCATCAACTATAAATTGGAATAAAGGGAAAATAATTATTAACTAACTTATAAAAATAGTGATGTTTGGGAAAATCAATTATAATGGTTAATGTAAAAATAATTTAATGGGGTTAAAAAACATATGATGGTAGAAATGAACTATATACATTTCTAAAAAATATTTTCTAGAAATATTTTTTCCATTCTTCATATTTTTTCACAATTACTTATTTTGGAATCTTATGACATATTAAATATTTGGATCACTTAATTATTTTCATATATACCATGTGTGTCCTCTTCTCCACTTATAATACACCACCCCCTCTCTTCTCCCCTTTACACCTTCAAACCACTTTGGGTCTGCTAATACAAACCCAAATTGGTTACCAAAATCCCTCCCCAAATTAGACATGATTTATTTCTTTTTCACTTACAAACAAGTAGGTTTATAGTTCAAGCCTAAAGAGGATACTCGAAGAAGAGGTAATGTTATTCAACAAGTATCATTATAATTCATTCTCCACATCATTCATTTTTTATTAAAACATGAATATATAATAATCATATTATATTACCTATATTGGGATATTTTAATAATAACTTTATGATCGAAAACCATATCCAATTCAAAAAAATGGTTTATGAAATCATCGTTGGTGTGTGTGGTGGAATATCACCTCGCGAACTAATGTTTTTCATTATTACAATTCTACCTCTAATGGTTTGGTATTATTATGGATATTATATATATATCAAATATTTTTAATCTATGTATACATATGGAGTCACTATATAATATAATTCTTTTTTAACTTCCATTATGTTTTAGATACGATATTGTCGCTCGTGTGTATGGGGCATAAGAGAACTGAGAAGCGATGTGATTCATATTTCACTAATTCATCTAATGGATGGTAAAAAATATAGATTTATGTATTATATGTTATATAAAATAAATTATTATAATGTTATGGAAATATTTTTCATTCAATAATTATACAATATATAAATTTCTTTCCTTCCATTTCAATCACGTATAGATGACAACATAATTCTTGTATGAGTAGAATATCGCCATCAAAAAGTGATGCAACTCTCTTTTTATCACAAAACACATGCATGATATATATATATAAATATATATAATATATTATATATGATAATACTATCATTATTAATGTGTAAAATTTTTCCTACCACTTTTTCATATTGTTCATTAAAAAATAGAAATTTTACTCATGCATACATATGGCCAACCAAATCCAGCATCATAATGTACTTAATTATTCATAACCATAATTAATGATTTGTTTTAAAAAGGTTAAATGATGTAAACATATGGTAATTATGTCATGATTATTATTATTATATATGTAAAATAACTATAGAATATACAAAAGAACCAGATCATTCATGATGAATCATGCATGAGAAAAAAAGAAAATTAACAACCAAAAATAACGAAAATAGTGTAGTATTATTAACAAATAGATGATAAAAAATTATAAAAGTATCATATATGTTATAAAAAAATTTAATATGGTTTAGGTATAGGTTAATAACATGTTAGAAACAATTATAAATGAGTTTAATGCATGTTTATCCAAAATGAACCACAAGGTATTTTATTTCATCTAAATTTTCATTTCCTTGGAACTTATTCGTTATTATTATACTATTCAATTTTAGGTGATTTATATATTGAACCATTGTCATGTAATATCACGATTCATTCATAAATAATGGTATTTAATCTTTAAATTTGAATTATTTTGTATAATGATATTTGAATTGAAAATTTCCATGTGTGAAAATTTAGTGAACAATATCCCTTTGTTTTTTATTTGTTAACATTATATTCAAACAATAACCTTCTCATAGTCCTTTTTATTGTACATTTAATTTATCTTATATTATCATATTATTTCATGATTGATATGATTATTTGTTATACCATATACCATTCTTATATATACTAATATATTGAATATTTATTATTAACTTTGTAAATATTGATAAATTTGTATCTTTAACTAAATATGGGTATCTGATGATAAGGAATATTGATTTTTGAATTTAATAAATCATTAGTAATAATTTTATTTCTTATTACCTGTATAGATGCGTGGGATCAAAAATTATAGAGCCACTCATTGCATTATATACCTCATGAGAAAAATCATGTAAAGATATCAAAAATAAGTTTTTATAAGTGGATTAAACATTCATGAGAATATCTTGATCGTAAATGTAACATGTTCGTGAGAGATGAACTACAATAATTAAGAATTTACTTCATTCATACTCATTTATCATTATCCATGTGGTATTCACCGTGATATTATTTCTGGATGCATATCATTTTGAGTTAATTAATTAAAATAACATGTGTTTTCAGTTATTTACATTTTCATATTGATTATTCATTATCCAATTACTTAATGAAATGTATGCTTAGTTATTTAAATTTACATATTGAATATTCATTATATTTTTAATTAAATGGAATGTTTTATCAGTCATTTATCCTGTCATTTCGATTATTCCTTCATAGTTAATTGATTATATTCCATGTTCATATCAATTAAATGTTGATTAATCCTATTTATTTATGATATATTCAACTAAACATAACTGTTATTGATCATTTTAGCTCACCCTTATTTTGTTTCTATTCCCATGGATTCCATGTAGTTTACTATTATAGATATATATGAATATACTTGAGGGAATAATGATATTATTGGAAAAAATTTGTTGTAATCCATGTATTCAAATATAGTCGAAGAATAATTTTTTAGTGTGGTCATATTTGACTAAAAATCAATTCAGTAATTTGGGATGTGATTTCTCATATTTTATGACAATTTAAATTTAGAAGGATAAAACTCTAGGATGATGGGGTCAGAACCACAATAGTTTGTATCACATTAGGTTAATTAAAAACGTGAAGATCCAGATTTTAGGTAACATTGATTATTTAACTTCACCAAAATATAGAATTTCAGGTTAAATATAAAATAATTTTCTTATGTTAAGTTAATGTAGAAATTATGTTGTTTTTTCATAAAAAAAATCCCTATCGAGATGCTAAAAGTAAATATAGATTTGTATCATATGTAACATGTGGTGATAACAATTATAAGGGAGCATTAGTCTTCACCCGATCATCTCCTGGTTCATAACAACAAGCCTTACAATGGGCCTTGTTTGACACTCTGAATGAATATAATTCGAATAATTCACATTGTAATTAAAATATATTTTTAAAAATTTTATAGATAACGGAAATGAATTACCTAGTTTATACCATAGGTTAAGGAATTACCTGTGTGTAAATAAAGCGGATGAATTATTTATGTATTTCAGTTCACAATTTAATTTTAGAATTCATTTTTCCAATTATATTTTTTGTTATACGAATCCTTAAATTTCATTTTATTATGTTATAATCATACTTTTCGTCATTAAAATATTTTTTATGGATCAATAATGGGTTACTGATTTTTAAATTTAATATATGTTCAAATTCTTAAAAATGATTTTAGGTTTTATGTGATTGGAGACTGCTTATATTAAAGAAGTTTTGGGAGAAATTTTCGGAACAAAAAACCATTGGTTTAGTATATGTTTTAGTGAAAATGTTAGTGGACTAATAGTTCCTTCAAATATTATATACATAAGTTTAATGGTATTTAAAACAGTTATGATTAATATGATGATTAATTAAATTTTAATAATATTAAAATAAGATAATTAGACACTATTAAAAATATTTTATTAAAATCCTTGGTAAAAAGGTTATTTAATTAATATTTTATTTCAAGGATGTAGATCATATTAGTTTAGAAGACTATAAGAATTATATTAATATATTTTTTAAAAATTGAAACCGACATGAAAGGAGACAACCCATCGAATCTGACATGGATGTTGGGAATAAACCAATAAATGAAGGATGATAAGGTATCATCACCTACCACTGGTCAATATGATGTTTGGGTAAATAAGGAATTGTTTTATGTTGATGAATTTTAAAAATAAATATTAATTATGAACACGTGGTATTACTTTTGATGTTAAGTAATTAATTTTTTTAACATATACTAACCATATATGTTTTATAATATAGGTGTTGACATACTAAAATACATTACAATATTTTATGGGTCTGACGATTTGTTAAAAGTAATATTTTGTACTTCATGCATGAAAATGTCATTTTTGGATACTTTTTTCATAGAGTAAGGGAGGAATTGTAAATTTTTCATAGTAAAATAAATGATGAAATTGTGTTTTTGAAATAGAAATGTTTTCAGTTATTATATTTCTTTATATCCTTAGATAATAATTTTTTCCTCATCATTAAGAAAAGTATTTTCAAACCAAAATGTTATCCTGTTAAATATATATATATAACGAATTATATGGTCATCTGAATCATCCAATATTTATGGATTTTATCTCCTTTAAATACTAATGAAATGTCCCCTACTTGTGATCAATTACATCTATCATTTTATATAAATAAATGTAAATTTTCTCCATGTATATATCTTTACATTCCACTAATTATTTCATTCATGGAAAATTAGTCATGTTTTATTCCATATGACAATGGTACATTCCATTATCTCATATTATAATGATATTTTATTAAATCATTTTTAATGTTAGTTTTTAAGAAAAAAAATTTTTAAATACCAAACTATTAATTATTGATATATAGTTAAAATTGAGAGGACATAATTTATTTATATGAGTGAGAATGTGACATGAAAAAAATTTAAAATATGAACATAGTTTTTGATATAATGCATGAAACACAATACCATGAAAAAAAAGGAATATAAAATCCAATGAATTTATGAAATATTAATTATTTTATATAATTTAATTATATTATATATATTCAAATTCATGTAACAACCTGTTTTTTCAAAGTTTTGTTGACACACAAGATCAGGTTTTATGAAAAAACAATAAAAAATTAATATTTTTATTTAATTTTACATTTTTCTCCTAGATATTGTAATGGAAATAATATATTGGATTTACTAAATTACAAAAATATATTGTTTACAAAAATTTATTATCTATTTATTTAAATATGTTTATCCTCTCTTAACACATGTAATTTAAAATGAATTTTTATGAGTTTTATAAAATTTATATAATTAAATAAACATTATTTTTTAAATTGGAATACAAACATTAACCTAGGATTAGTTGTTTTTAATTTTTTGTGAAATATCATTTTTTTATTAATAGTTAAAAATAATGAATTTTAATTGAAAACTACGTTTTTTATTAAATAATTTACATTTATAATTATATATTGAATTGTTTATAAAGTTAAATTTGTTTAATTATACATAAATGAATCCAATTTAGGTCATTTTTATTTTTATTATATTTAATTTATATATAATTACTTTTTAAAATTTTGAATATTTCCACATTAATTACTCGCTTTCTCTTCACTTATGTGGGATTAATCTTAAATAATATTCATTTAATTATTAGAATTGAACATGGATAAATTTTTCCCATATTAGTAATTATAATAATTTATAATTTACAATAATTTCATCTAAATCTTTTAAAAATATAAAGATTTAATGCATAAACGATTTATTACTATAGTTAATGTAAAAATTGATTTATTAGCGGTAAAATAAAATTATTATGATATAAATGAAATATAAACTTATCTAAAATCTATTTTATAGATATATTTTGACCACAAAATATTAGATCTTTGAGAATTTCCCATTATAAAAACTTTTTATAATTAAATAATTTGGGAGCAGTCATTTCATTAGAAAAATACAAAGTGGTTCCTCTCCCCCACTTATAAAACTCCACCTCTCTTCTCTCCTATTTACACCATAAAAAAGTTTGGTTTAGAAAATATCATCCCAAATCACTTACCATATTATCTCTATACATTAAGTAATACTTATGGTGGGAAACAATCCAATGTAGGTGGGATTTAGTGAAAACCCAATATAGATACCCAAAGAAGACGTAATTTACATTAATAAGTATCTAAATTTTACATCATTATCCACCACATTTTATTATGATTAAAACACGCTTATAAGAAAAAATTGGTATCATCCATATAATGAGATTTTTTTAATAATGTATTGATCTATAAACTAATAAACATCCATAAAATGGGTTCTGAAAGCATCATTCATATCTATGGTGGAGTATCGCCTCGTAAACAGAAGTTGTTCATTTTTTTCACTTACACATATAATGGATGTGTATAATGATTGATATAATGTATATATATGATATATATATAACAGTTTTATACCTAATTAATCACTTTATCATATATATATATATACCTTCCATTCCATTATAGATACGGTATTATTGCTTGTGTGTATGGCGGATTATCGCCTCGTGAAGCAGTGTGATTAATCATCCACTAATACTAGACATCGAAGGTTTTAAACATAACATAAATTATTATATGAGCTATAAAAGAAATAATAATGATTTTAATGAAATATTTATAATTTTATAAACATAATATATATCATTTTATTTCCATAATTTTATTCACCTATCTTGATTACATGGGTCATGCACCTGTGGATTGTCACCTTCCCAAAGCTACGTGACTATATTTTCAACACCAAAACAAATGGATAATATAAATTTAATTATGTAACTTGGTATATATGATATTATGATACATATAGAATGGTAAAATATTATTTACCTCCTTTCCATAATTATCATTGAGCATTGTAAATGTTACTCTTACGTACATACGACCTAATGTCTCCCTGATCGTAAAGTAATTAATTTTTCATAAAAATAATTATTGATTTATTTTATTCAATTAGATTAATTATATGATTTTTATTTTGGATGAGAAGGAACTATATAATGTAGAATATAATTAGATCATTCATGATGACACATGGTTGATAAAACAAGGAATTTAATACACTAAAACAATGAAAATAATGCCATATTATTAAGAAATATGCGATAAGATGGTATAAAAAGAAACATACAAGAAATAATAAATATTAACATGTTTATTTATTATTTTAATAACATGTTTAAACCCACTATCCATGTGGTTAATACACATTCAACCAAAAGGAATCATAAGTCAAGGTATTTCATCTCAATTTACATTCTATTTTGAATTATTTATTTTTATTCACCAATTCACATACCTACGTTGAATATGGTTCCCCTTGACTAGAAATATAAATATGTATTCATGTTTCACAGTATCTTTTGATTAAATTTCAATTATTTCCTTATATTTTATTTTAGATAAAAAATGCTTATTTGTAAAATTTAATGAACAATCACACTTTATTTTGTGATTGTTAAACTTCCCTTTAAATGATCCATTTATTATAATAATTTTTATTGGGAATTAAATTTCTATAATAGATCCATTTTCATTCATGAAGGATTTTATTATTTCCTAAACAATATACCATATCATACATATGGTGATACTCTAAATGTTTATTGATTAAATTGGGAAATATTAATAAATATGTATACTTTAGCCGATAGGGATATTTTATGACAAGGGATATTGATTCATGAATTTAATCGATCACTTGATATATAAGGAATGATTTCAACCTACATGGATATGTGGGGACCAACTTTAATAACACCCTATATGAATAGTAAGGTCTTATAAGGCAATTCAAATTAATCAATCATTAAGAAGGGTTTTACCTATAGATTAAACCATCTTTTAAAAGTTCTTGATGGTATATGTATCATGTCCCAGATACATGGACTCCATTAATTATATTGTTACTTCATTTTGGCTCATTTCTCATTATAAATGAGATTTTCACTATGATATTATCTCTAGATGAATTTTATCTACTATTAATTGATCAATTTAAATGAATTCTGAGATATATAACTTGTCCTATTGACTATTCATTATCATGTTATTTAAATTTAATGTGTTCATAGTTATTTAACATACCATATTGATTATGATTATCCATTTATTTAAATTAAATGTGTTCTTTATTATTTACCTTGCCAAGTTGATTATGTCTTAACATTTTATTGATTGAATGGAATGTATATTACCTTTTTATGTTGATTATTCTTATTGATTCATGATATATTCTATTTTATTTTACCCTTAATGATAATTTGAGTTCACCTTTATTTATTTTCACTATAATCCCATGAACATTACCTTGAAAAACATACAAGAATATTCAATAGTTAACAGTGATATTTTGAAAAAATTTGGTGGTAATTAATGTATTCAAATGTAATTTAAGAGTCATGAATGTACCCAGTTCTCACGAAGTATAATCTATTCTATCTATTGGGATTAAATTATTTATATTTGATTCTAACGTAATGGTAGTATAAACCATATGAGGGTCTCTAGGGTTATTTTTACTAAATAAATTCTTTTTCTATCTTGATAGCACAAAGAACAATTTCATCATATGATGGAAAAGCATAATAGACTAATGTTCTTTGAATACCTATCTTAATCCATTCAAAGAAACATCATGTTTTGTACCACGTGTTTCTTAAATAATTTATTTAATACAAATATATCCTTATAAAGGAATCCTCGTTATTAGTAAAACTTTCTAATTTATTTCACATTAATCTATATAACATTCTCTTCATTTCAGTTTGATGCTTGTGAGGAAAATATTTTTTCAATGAATGTCTTCATAAAATATTTCATTCTATTAGTTATTTTTACAATACCTACCTAGTATTGTATATCAATATATATTATTGATCATCATCACCATTGAGATTATAAATTTAATATTACACCCCTATATTGTGTAATATTATTTATTTTCCAATTAGATTTAGTCATTTCTATTTTTTTCTAACCAAAAAAAGTTATTTTTGCTTAAATTAAAAGTTAAACAAATTTAATCATGAATTATATACAATACAACGTTTGTATTTTGTTAAACACAATTCTGTGTTTATCTTGTATTATGTGTAACAGTACATTTAAATTAAATGTGCCATTCAAATAAATTATTATTATTTAATGTGATAGTTATCACTTCCCATTGGAATAATGGGTTTGAATTAAATAATATAAATTGTGAAAAAATAATTTTGTCACGACCCGTCCTCGGGGCCCGTGCCGTAACTACCCCAAGCCCACCTTCCATTGGCCAGGGGCTGGCAACTAGCACCAAAGGCGTAAATCCCGATAACTGGGAAGGCATTGCCTTTATAAAAGTAAATAAAACACCACAAAGTACAAGTGGAATTAAAACACTAAGTACAAAGAGAAGTGCTGAAAGGTTAATGGGCCAGAATAAAAACACAAATGAAAGTACATCTACAACTGAACAAAGAAAAACAGAAAAATACAACATCTAGAAGAACGGAAGTGGCTCCTGGGTCATCCTCCTAGGATCCTACCTGAACGGTAGAAACAGATAGCGCAGCTCCTAGATCGTCCACCACAGATCCTACCTGAAGTGTAGGTACAGATAGCCTACACAACGCTCTCACCCGTCAACTTCCTCCATCTGTCGTCTGGTCACGAAGTCCACCTCCAGATACTGACTCGTAGTGTGGTCCACCTCCGGGTATAGTCCAGTCTTCGAACACTCGGCCTCTGTCAGCACTGTCCGTCGTCTGTAACCAACACAACAAGGGGCGGGCATAGCCCGTGTAGGGGTGAGTATAACGATACTCAGTAGGGACCCTGAGACCCTCAAGGTCTCACTAAAACCAACATGGATAACCACAAAGAAGATCTCAAAATATAACCTCTACTTAGGTAGAGTCCCATGCATATACCTAAGTTATCAAGTAACCCATCTCAATCATTAGGGAAACACCAAGATCATGAAATCAACGGAAAACCTCCAACCAGGTATATGCCCATACATATACCTAAGTTATCAAGTAACCCATCTCAATCAAGAGGTAAACACACAGGTCAAGACTTAGATCAAACCAGGATTTTCATTATCGAAATCGTAACTGCTGAAGAGCCCCGTCTTTGGAGTGTAATGTGGTCCTGTCACCACTCTGAGGTACTGCTCACTAACCTAAGACTGCTGAGGTACTCCACCTGTCGAGTACCTCGGGTCAGCCACCCAAACACAGTAGTGCTTCCCGCTGGGGTATGTCACCCAAACACAGTAGTGCACACCCCCTAGTAGCCTGTTGAGGTACTCTCCGGACGAGTACCGCGGGTCTGCACTCTCACACAGGTAGTGCTCCGTCCACCATGGGTCTGCACCCAAACAAAGTAGTGCTCCGTCCACTGGGCTAGTCGACTCACTCCAAGTTGAGTCGGTCAAGAAATCATCAGGTCTCAGTCGGCTACACTGTCACCGTACTCCGCATGCTCGTCTGTGGGTGGGTCCTCTCCACGAGCTACAAGCCGATACTCCAAGTATCTCGCAGTCCCATGAAGAATTATCTCAAGGGACCTCCTCGTCATAGGGGTCTCAACGCAATAGACGGCGCATAAATCGGACGCCCGGTCTTTGAGTTATTAGCCTTTTTGTCCCAGGGGCCTGGTTGGTTTTGTGAGTGAACCAAACCGGCCATATCTCAACTGTACCCCGAACTCTCATAGGGTATACTCATAGGAACCGTTTCTGAACGAGATCACCAACGCCACTGACGGTTCGTCAGACGGACGTCTGGTCTGAAAGATAACAGCTTTTCTGTTCTAAGTGCCCGGTTTGATTTTGGGTACAATCCAACCCAGCCACTATCCAATAGTAACCAAAACTCATTCGATGTATTCCAAATGTTATGTCTCATCAAGAGGATTTCAACGAGACAGACGGCGCATCAATCGGACGCCCGGTCTGTGAGTTATTGGCTTTTTCGTTCTAGGGCCCGGTTAGTTTTTTGAGTGAACCAAACCGACCGTACTCCGACTGCATCCAAACCTCGAGCGGATTATTCCAAAAGTTCCGTCTCAATTAGAGGAAACCATCAAAGTCGACGGCACGTCAATCGGACGTCCGGAGCTCAAGATATAAGTGTTTCCGCTCTGAGGGCCCGATTGGTTTTGTATCTGAACCAACCCATCTGAACCCAAAGTGTTCCGAAACATTGAGTGCGATATAACGAAACCTTCGTCTCGATCCAAGGATTGAATCGCCGTTGACCGTGCGTTGATCGGAGGTCTATAGCTCATGATATGGGGGGAAAGACCGTGATGGGTCCGAAAACGGGGGTTTCAGGCCCGGGCCGACCCGGCCCGAGACCCCCTGGGTCGGCCCGAACTGGGTCGACCCGACCCGGGCACGGGTCCGACCCGGCTGGGCGCGGCCTGGCCCGGTCTGCACAAGCCGGCACGGCTCGGCCAGGGGTTCGGTCGAACGGCCGAACCGTGCAGGGGGCTCTGCCCCCGTGTGAAGAGTCACGACCCCACGGTTGGGGCCGCCCGTACCAGCGGATGCGACAGCCAGCCGCATTCAGCCACTCCCCTCCGGTCCCACACGTTCGCGGGACCGTGCTCTGCCATCGCGGCTTCAGTCACGGCAGATTCTTCTGGCGACGCTCCGGGCGCCGCCGCGCCAGCGGGGCGCGCTGGTAGGGGCTTCCGCGGACCACTGGACACGCTTCTGTGGTCCGATTCGCCTGTGGTCTTCGCCATTGGTCACCCCGAGATCCGACCTTTTCTGCAAAGATCCCACAACACCCACGCGGCTCCATTTGTCATCTCCCATCAATCTGCACGTCAATTAACAAAACACATCATCTTCGTGGTCCTCCAGCGCGACGCGATGGCGCCGCGCCCCTTCGTCATGGCCCGACTCTGTCCGCGTATGTCTTCGGGTTTCTCCAACACGGCGCGATGATGTCTCATCCTTGTTCGTTTTCACGGTACGGCGCGATGGCGTCGCACATTCCTTGTCGCACGTTTCCGCGTGGTGCGACGGCACCGCGCCTTTCCCGTTTCAATCCACAAAAGAATCCCACATGGATAAGGAGGAGGTTCGGCCGTTTTTGTGTGGTCCGGACCCCTATCGTTAACTGATATAAAATGGTCATATTTCACGAAGATCGTCAAGGTAATAATCACAAACAAATTAAATGACAATCCTCAACATCAATCCGCATGAACGAACGATCTGCAGATCAACCTGGAATTGGTTGGTTCGCGCTCGTCGTTCCTTTCTCAAAAGATAAGAGATCACCAAAATTAATTCCCCTACCTTGATAATTGATGTTGCACGTCTGGTATTGTGGAAAACGGTGTCGTGAAGAAATAATTCGTAGGCGATGTCGGGGTGCGTCTGAAGCAGCATCTCCTCACTTGTCGCGGAGAAGAGAAAAGATGGCACGTCGATCGTTCTTCACGGAACCAGTGTTCTTCATCAAAGAAGATGTCGTTTCTTTGTCGAGAAGCATGTCCTCCTCTTCTTCACAATAATTCTCTCCCAATCTTCCTTAGCACAACAAAATCCCTCCCAAAATAAAATAATAAGATACCCTCGTTATTTTATTAACACAAGCCATTTCAAATTTCAAAACTCAAAACACTTAATTAATTAATTGAGTAGGTTCAATTAATTAATTTGTGTATTTTGGAAAAAGATAAGAGAGGGAGAGAGAAGGTCCACTTAGATGTTGGGAGAGTTAAAGAGGGGTTTCTTTGAGAGTTACAAATTAAAGTGGGGGGAAAAGGTTATAAGAGTTAAGGGACATTGTAAGGATGGGGATCATGTGGGCCCCAACTCCCTATTATTCTCACATGGGCAGTTAGGTTCCCCACCCCAACTCCCCCATGTAGGATATTGCCACTTAGATACAAAAATAAAATTTTTCCATAATTTTATTCACTTCATATATAACCCACAAATTTAAACTTCTCCTCCCGAGCAAACACAACTACGGTAAAGGTCCCCTTAAGCAATTACCAGTGTTGCGAGTTCATCGGTGCCCTTGGATTTAAATTTCGAGCACCCGTTCAAAAGTTAGAAAAACCTGCTCATTGGTTCACTGAACGTACCCGAGCTAAATTTCAGAAAATGATTCCTGGCACACGGGCCTCAGAATCAGGCACCGTCAGAAACTGCATTCTTGTAAAATTTCGAAGAAAATTAAGAAAAAAAATTCCTTGAAATTTCTGGGTCTTTAAATTACTCCAACCTCAGGGCTTTACGTCCCAGTATAGCTTCAACACAAACTAGGGTCACAAAAGCGCTATTGAGCATGCATCTGAGCCTTCTGCTCCCATGTGCTTACCTGTAGATTCCGTACTGCCAAAGAAAGCGCACCCGAGGAATCGACTGTCCTCATAGGATCCACTCACATCGACACTCGATCCCTACTGGAACCTCCGTGGAAGTAACCCCATCGTCATCATCCTGCTCCCCATGGTCGATGATATGCGAAGGGTCGAGCACGTATCTACTCAGTTGAGATACTTAGAAAATGTCGTGCACCTAGTGAGACTGAGGTGGATGTGTCAAGCGGGAAACCACCTCGCCTACCCAGCTGAGGACCTGGAAAGGTCCGTTGAACCTCGGAGATAACATGCTGCCCTGGCCATATCTCCATAAACCTCGTCGAGGTGAGACCCATATAAAGATGTGATCATCATCCTCGAACTCTAGAGGTCTCCATTTCCTGTTAGAACTGAAACTCAAACGACTGCTGCCACGAGGGTATGGTTGACCGACTCAAGAGTGATCGGTCGCACCCTCCTGTGAAAGAGGTTATCATGTGATGCCTGGGGTTTCCATTTCGTTGACCAAGGAAAACTCATCCCGACATTTTCCTAAAACCGTCAATTTGAGTATGAACAATTATTGCCCATTCCATACTCAAAATAACGTTGTAAGGCTTTGACACTGCCACCAAGAGATTCCAACCGAAAATCTCTCCTCGAGGGTCTAACCACATCGTCGGTGTAAGTGTGAATATCGAGTCTCCTCCCAAGGAATCTCCAGTCGTGAGGGTCAAGTCCATGGCTTTTGGAAACTCTAGGTCTGGAACAAGATTTGCGAAAGCAAGGAATGATTCATATCAACGTCTGTTAATACAGCAGCTACTATTGGACGCAGATTGTCCCTTGAATCATTTTTAGAGCAATTGGTTCACACTCCTTGACTGCATGCAGCCGCACACTTCCTCCTCCCCCCAGCTCCCTAAGCCTGGCGGGGATAACTAAGGCAGTTGGTTGTAGAATGTTAAGATGTACACCACCTCATGCTGATCTCCTAGCTATGCATCCATGTCTGCTGCTCTGCAGACTCATATCTCCTTAAAGCTTCCTCTTCTTTAAACATTTAACACGCTCGAGCCTCTAAGACTGGAGCCGGTTTCTTGTTTCTTACTGCACTGTGCAGTCTTCATCTGCTCCTGGACGATCTGTACCTTCTTGCATATGATCTGAAGGAGCCGCTGAAATTTCTCCTTTGCCGAAAAGAGAAACTCGGTCTCATCCTCGAGATGAACCATTCCCATTTCCTAATACAGTCAATCCTGACATGAATGACGCATTCAGGCCATGGATGACGTCGTAAGGCCTCAACGTAACTACTAAGAGATCCAACTGTCACTCTCACCTCCAAGGTTTGAGTCACACTGTCAGCATCAGTGTGAGGTTATTGGGTCTCCTCCAGTAGAAATCTCTAAAGTGAGGGTTAGGTCAACAGTTTTAACTGGGAACACTCAGTATCAACCAAACAAAAGGACAGGAAATCAAACAAAGATAAGTGCATTTTTATTATTTTTGATGATCATAGTACAAAGACACAAATACAATAGCATCATGGAACTAGAAGTACAAGGGACGTATCCACTAGTTCTGTTCCTGTCTACCTGCTCCCGGAGCACTACTGCCTTTTCCACTGCTCGACTATTGCTCAAGCCCCCACCACTACTTCTGCCTCAGTGGATCCTCCAAATCCTATTGATCAACTGTACGAGGAGTCGGACAGTCACATGCCAGGTGACCCTTTCCGTCGCATGAGCTACACTGTCTATTTCTAGAATGCCTAGCTCTGTCGCCACCCCGAGTTCCCCGCACCACCGATCCTAAAACCTGAGATTGCCCAACTGCGGCTCTGGTCCTCCTGGACATCTGAATCATCTGTCTACTGCCCACAGATGACTCGGCTAATGATCGAATAACACGCGGCAAAGGCAGTAGCTCCTGAACACGCTTGGGGTGTAGATCTACTGGCACAAACTCCACCCTGAAGAAGGCCTCGAAGTCTTCCCATGTGAAGGTCATCCTGTCGCAAAACTGGAACAAGTGGCTCCACCACCTACCTGCTGATTCCTGAAGAAGGTTAGCAGCAAAGATCACCATGAAGTCTGCAGGCATCCCAACTAGCCCGAAGACTCTCACCACAACTTCCAGCCAAACCTCAGCCGCCTGCGGGTCCGTCTCTCCCTGGAACCTGGGTGGCCTCTGGCGCTGGAACTCGTACAGCGCACTCAAGTGTCGTGCATCACCTACTGTTGGGGATGGTGGCATCGTTGGCCCAATGTATGGTAGTACCACTGGTGCCTCCGCAGGTGCCACAACTGCAAGAGGGCCCTATACCGAAACCTCGTCGCTCGACAGGCTGTCAGTACGCACATACCATTGGGCTCTAGCTGGTCATCCAAGAAAAGGCATCCTGAAAGAAACAACGTGACATGATCAAATGATTATACCTGGTGATTTGACCTGGTTTGAGATGATATTAAAATGAAACTTCTGGAAACACACATGCAATTAGTGTTTTTGGGCACAAAATCTGAATTTAGTTGTCAGGGTCCTGGTGTATGGATACGTCGGCTGCCCGCACCAATACTGGACTCCCTGAACTGAAGACCACACTCGGTACCCTTAACACTATTGCTTCACAGAAAGAAACAATATCAGAGTTATAAGTTCTGTGGTAGAACCGACTCCTTTGATACCAATTTGTCATGACTTGTCCTCGGGGCCCGTGCCGTAAATACCCTAAGCCCGCCTTCCATAGGCCAGGAGCTGGAGACTAGCACCAAAGGCGTAAATCTCGATAACTTGGAAGGAATTTCCTTTATAAAAGTAAACAAAACACCACAAAGTACAAGCGGAAGTAAAACATTATGTACAAAGAGAAGTGCTGAAAGGTAAATGGGCTAGAATAGAAACCCAAATGAAAGTACAACTACAACTGAACGGAGTACAACAGAAAAAGACAACAGCTAGAAGAACATAAGTGGCTCCTGGTTCATCCTTCTCGGATCCTACCTGAAGGGTAGGTATAGATAGCGCAACTCATGGATCGTCTACCCCGGATCCTACCTGAAGGGTAGGTACATATAGTCTCCACAACGCTCTCGCCCATCAACTTCCTCTGTGTGTCGTCTCATCGCGAAGTCTACCTCCAGATACTGACTCCTCGTGTGGTCCACCTACAGGTACCATCCAGTCTTCGAACACTCGGCCTCCGTCAGCACTGTTCGTCATCTGCAGCCAACACAACAAGGTGCGGGCATAGCCCGTGCATGGGTGAGTATAATGATACATAGTAGGGACCCTGAGACCCTCAAGTTCTCGCTAAAACCAACATGGATAACCATAAAGAAGATCTCAACATATAACCTCTTCTTTGGTATAGGCCCATGCATATATATATGTTATCAAGTAACCCATCTCAATCATGAGGGAAACACCAAGATCATGAAATCAATGGAAAACCACCACCCAGGTATATGCCCATACATATACAAAAGTTATCAAGTAACCCATCTCAATCAATAGGTAAACACAAAGGTAAAGACTCATCTCAACCCAGGATTTTCATTATCAAAACCGTAACTACTGAAGAGCCCCGTCTCTGGAGTGTACCGTGGCCCTATCACGACTCCGAGGTACTACTCACTAACCTAAGACTGCTGAGGTACTCCTCCTGTCGAGTACCTCGGGTCAGCCACCCAAACACAGTAGTGCTTCCCGCCGGGGTATGTCACCCAAACACAATAGTGCACACCCCCTAGTAGCCTTCTGAGGTACACTCCAGACGAGTACCGTGGGTCTGCACTGTGACAGAGGTAGTGCTCCATCCGCCATGGGTCTGCACCCAAACAAAGTAGTGCTCCATCCACTGGGCATGTCGACTCACTCTAAGTCGAGTCGTTCAAGCAGTCTTCATGTCTCAGTCGGCTACACGGTCTCCGTACTCTGCACGCTCATCTCTGGAAGGGTCCGCTCAACGATCTACAGGTCGATACTCCGAGTATCTCAAAATCCCACGAAGAAGTATCTCAAGGGACTGCCTCGTCATAGGGGTCTCAACGCAATATACGGCACATCAATCAGACGCCCAGTCTGTGAGTTATTAGCCTTTTCGTCCCAAGGGGCCCGGTTGGTTTCGTGAGCGAACCAACCCGGACGTATCTCAACTATACCCTGAACTCTCATAGGGTATACTCATTGGTACCGTTTCTCAACGAGATCACCAACGCCGCTGACGGTTCGTCAAACAGACGTCTGGTATGAAAGATAACATATTTTATGTTCCAAGGGCCCAGTTGGATTTTGGGTACAATCCAACGCAACCACTATCCAACAGAAACCAAAATTCGTGCGATGTATTCCAAAAGTTCTATCTCATCAAGAGGAATTCAACGAGACAGACGGCGCGTCAATCGGACGCCCGATCTGTGAGTTATTGGCTTTTTTGTTCCAGGGGCCCGGTTGGTTTCGTGAGCGAACCAACCCGACCGTACTCCAACGATATCCAAACCTCGAGAGGAGTAAGCCAAAAGATCCATCTCATTTAGAGGAAACCATCAAAGTCGATGGCACGTCAATCGAATGTCCGGAGCTCATGATATTAGTGTTTCTGCTCTGAGGGCCCGGATGGTTTCGTATCTGAACCAACCAGGCCGAACCCAAAGTGTTCCGAAACATTAATGGGATATACCGAAATGACCGTCTCGATCCAAGGATCTTATCGCCATGGACGGTGCATTGATCGTAGGTCTACAGATCATGATATGGGAGAAAGACCGTGAGGGGTCCGAAAACGGGGTTTCGGGCCAAGACCGACCCGGTCTGCCCAAGCTGGCCCCGCTTGGCCGGGGGTTCGGCCGAATGGAAGAACCGTGCGGGGGGCGCTACCCCCGCGGTTGGGGCCACCCATGCCAGCGGACACGATAGCAGGCCGCGTCCCACTGCTATCCTCCGGTATTTCCTGGTCGTGGGACCGTGCTCCGCCGTCGCGGCTTCAGCCGCGGTGGATTCTTCCGGCGGTGCTCCAGGCGCCGCCGCCCCCGACCGCCGGCGCCGCCGCACCGGTGGGGCGTGCCGGCAGAGGCTTCTGCGGACCACCGGACGTGCTCCGGTGGTTCGATTTTCCTGTGGTCTTCGCTAGTGGTCACCCCGGGATCCGACCTTCACAGCAAAGATCCCACAATGCCCGTGCGACTTCATTTTTCGTCGCCCGTCAATTCGCACGTCAATTAACAAAACGTGTCGTCTTCGTGGTTCTTCAGCGCGACGCGATGGCGCCGTGACCCTTCGTTGTGGACCGACTCCGTCCGCGGATGTCTTCGGGTTTCTCCAATGCGGCGCGATGACATCCTGCCCTTGTTGGTTTTCACGGCGCGACGCGACGGCACCCTGCATTCCTTGCCGCACGTTTCCGCATGGTGCGACAGCACCGCGCCATTCCCTTTTCAATCCACAAAAGAATCCCACATGGATAAGGAGGAGGGCCGTCCATGTTTGTGCATTCTATCCCCCTCTCGTTAATTGATAGAAAATGGTCATATTTCACAATGATTGTCAAGGTAATAATCACGAACAAATTAAATAACAATCCTCAACATCAATCCCAATGAACGAACGATCCGCAGATCAACCTGGAATTGGTTGGTCCGCGCTCGTCGTTCTTTTCTCAAAAGATAATAGATCACCAAAATTAATTTCCCTACCTTGATAATTGATGTCACACGTCGGGCATCGGGGAAGACGGATTCGCGAGGAAAGAATTCGTAGGCGACGTCCGAGTGTGTCCGAAGAGGCGTCTCCTCACTTGTCACGGAGAAGAAAAAAGATGGCACATCGATCGTTCTTCACGGAACCGTCATTCTTCGTCGAAGAAGATGTCGTTTCTTTGTCGAGAAGGAAGTCATCTTCTTCTTCACAATAATTCTCTCCCAATCTTCCTTAGCACATGGAAATCCCTCCCAAAATAATATAATAAGCCACCCTCGTTATTTTATTAACACAAGGCATTTAAAATTTCAGAACTCAAAACACATAATTAATTAATTGATTAGGTTCAATTAATTAATTTGTGTATGTTGGAAAGAGTTAAGAGAGGGAGAGAGAAGGTCCTCTTAAATGTTGGGAGAGTTAAAGAGGGGTTTCTTTAAGAGTTACAAATTAAAGAGGGGGGAGAAAGGTTATGAGAGTTATGGGAAGTTGTAAGGTTGGGGCTCATGTGGGCCGCACCTACCTATTATCCTCACATGGGTAGTTAGGTGCCCCACCCCAACTCCCCCATGTAGGATATAGCCACTTAGATACAAAAATAAAATTGTTCCACAATTTTATTCAATTCATATATAACCCACAAATTTAAACTTCACCTCCCGAGCGAACACAACTGTGGTAAAGGTCCCCTTAAGCAATTATCGGCGTTGTGAGTTCATCAGTGCCCTCAAATTTCAATTCCGAGAACCGGTTCAAATGTTAGAAAAACCCACTCGTTGGTTCACTGAACGTACCCGAGTTAAGTTTCAGAAAATGATTCCGGGAACACGGGGCCTCGGAATCAGGCGCTGTCAGAAACCGCGTTCTTGTAAAATACCAAATAAAATTAAGAATAAATTTTCCTTGAAATTTAAAGGTCTTTACAAATTTATAAAATTATAAATAAATAAATATTTACATACTAATTAATTATAAATGAAAATAAAATTAATTTGAAAATAAAATAAATATTATTCTAAAAAACTAGTTTTATACAAATAAATGTGTTCCAACTCAATAAAATAAAACCAATACAATTGGATTATGATTTAAATTAAATCTATATATTATATATATTAATTAAATTATTTAACATTTATATTATCTGTTTCCTAGTGAAGATATAAGTTCAAATCAAAATTTTAAAATTAAAACTGAATTTTTCTAAAAATCGGTTTTGGTGTCTTTTTCAGGTAGACTTATTTACAAAAACATTACAATAAATTAGATTTATTTTTCAAAAATTAATTTATTTAAATTTGTAATGTCTAATTGAGCTTATACTGAACTTTATTTATTTTCTAAAAAGTTTCATTTTATTAGTAATAGTAAAAATTATTGAATTTTAATTGAAGAACATTCTTTTTTCGAAATTACTGAAAATGTTAATATATATTTCAAATATTTTTAGTATATATTTAATTTTATTTAATAAATTCCATATTTAAATGAAATAATTTTTTTAGATCTTTTTGTCATTAATAAATTACAAAACCATTTTCTCATCATGTCTGGAGTATTAATGTTAAATTAACATTATCCACTTCAATGAATATAATTGTGAAACATTAATTCCAAATTTGGAATGAATATAATTTATAATATCAAATATGAGTAACTAAATTTTAGACCCAAATAAACATTGAATGTATCACAATTTAATTATCATCGTTAATGTAAAAATGTGTTAAACATGGGGTTAAACAAAAAATAAGAGTAATAATTACTTATAACGTTTTATAAAATCTAATAGATGAAAATTTTTCAACCACTACACATATATAGTTGTATAATAGTATTTTATATCCCTTTTATAACATAGTAAAAACCTGGTAATAGTCAATTATTTTCAAGAATACCAAGTGTGTCCTCTCCCAAATATATCAAATGCACCCCCTCTCCTTTATTCTTCACACATTCAATCAATTTTGGTTTCGTGAATCTATGAAGAAATAACGTTTAAAATTATCTTAAATCATACATAAAGAAATATTTTTGGGATTAAATCCATAATAATAAATATTTAGTTAAATATTAAATAGAATACCCAAATAATATTGGGTTATAACATGTATGACGGATGTCTAGACTTTTGGTATGAGATATCTGTCTCATAATTAGTTTATTTGAGGAAAAATCCATATTAAACAAATTTATCATTTATGTGGTGTATATAATGCTCATTAATTTGTTTATGATTATTTTAAATAATATTATGTATGTTTACATATCCATTTTAGGATCTCTATTTAATGGTGTTTATGGTTCAAAGTATTCCAAATCCGTAATGGATTTTTGTCTTCATTTCCGTTTTTTGAAATGTTTGTTTTTAAGCACTTATATTAGATCTTGAGGTGTGTATACAAATACTTTTTTCATTTAGTATCATTAATTTATTCATCCTAGTGATATTTTATGATTTATTTCATTTTATTTCTTCATGAGGATTCATATTCAAGGTTACCAAAATAGGAAAAATTTTATTTTATAATCTCATCATTTATCTAGATTATTAATTAATAGGACTCCAATTTTGAAACCACATGATCTACCTCTCAATAATTCTCAATAAATTTCTTCTAATCTATTAATTTATGAAATAATAAAATAATTACACAATTTTCTTACATGTTGGTGAATAAAATAATTAAGAAAATATTTTTAATAAAATATTACTTTATCTCTCTCTTCTTTCAGGAATACATTTTCATCAAAAAATATGTTTTCAAAGTTGTTTCATTACAATATTTTAATCTTTATAATACATATTTCTAGGTTTTTATTTTTTATATGTCTTTAATTAAATATTCGTGTAAATTCTTGTTCAATAAAAGTTAGGATTTTACAAAAAAGTGAAAAAATATATTTGTTTTTAAGATGCATAGAATGAAAGGTATTTCCTGCTGTCATGGAAGATCAATAATTCCAATTTTCAATTTAATGTTTTCAAAATTATTTTCAAAAAAATCATTTATTATTTTTTTGTAAAATTTACATTTTAATTAAATTATTTCAAATTGAAAATGATTTTGAAATAGTTTTAGATTTTAAAAAGAACATTCAATGAATAAAAGATATTTTCCAGAAGAAATGTTTTAAATTTTTTTAAAAAGCTTCAATTTTATTTTTTCTAGGATATTTTCAAACAATACGGTTTTTATAAATTTTTTTCATTTAAATTTTTTTTTTAAAAAAAACTTCCTTAAAAAGTGCACCATATAGTATTTAGAAATAATTTTCCATCTAAGATGACATTTTTTTAGGTTACTTTTGATTTACTAAGGGATATTATCCATAGATAAAATTATTATTCATTCTATAATATATATATATATATATAAACCTTTGATGAATCTAATATCTCTTACACGGCTTATAACATGATAAAATTCTTATGAAACACCTTTCAATTTATATGGATTTTTCTTGGATTAAATAATGATATTATTAAGAAACCTATTTATTTTAAATAGTTCATGTAGTAATGAAATTATTTTGAATCCCATTGAATTTCATGGGTTATGATATGATGAATCCTTTATGATCATGTGGCTCAAATATGTATTATTTAAATTATGTTATATGAGTTATATTATTACCAAGGATGGTTGTTTTGTTATAACCAAAATTGGTGAGAAATACATATATCTTTTACAAATTGGGTAAAGTATTATATCACCTAAAATAGACATAAATGGAATTGAGAGTAAACCCATTTTAGGTTGGGATTTTATTTTTTGTTCTATAATGGCCTTGAAATTGAACCATGAATACTATGATTTTATATGTGGAATGACTTTTTCATTGTGTTATGTGTGAATAAGATTACATTTTCACAATTTTATTCATGAACATGGTTATATTTTCTCAGTGTTATGAGTATAACAATATTTCTTGTATGAAATTTTATGCGTGGACATTGTTTCAGTAACATAAGTTTATGCGAGTGTGTAATTTCATGTACCTAACTTAATTAGTGGAACTATTTGTATTTATACATGTTCTCAATGGTATATTCTAATGTGTATGCAAAAAATTCATGTCTTATTCAAATTTTATTCTTTGATGTCTCACAATTTTTTATTTCCCAATGATTCATGTAATATGAACAGAAAATCCTTCCACTATGACTCAATATTATAATCTATGATATAAAATTTTTGGATATGAAATGTAATGATCATGTTCTATTACAATTATGTGGCTTCTATTCCAATGTATCTCCCTTGTTTACCCTTACTACAAATTGGATCTCACACATTCTTATATTTTCTTTCACACAGGTTTTAAGGAATTGTTATAAGTAGGATATATTTATAAATAATACATTATAGGAATATATGTACATGATCCATTTAAAATATATTATGAGTTAATAAGATTGTGTTCTATATTTTAAAAGGCACTAAACAATCGTGGTCATCAGAAAAATTTTGTGTAATGTAATGAATATAAAATTAAAATATATAATATCAATGTTTGAGAAATGTATTTCAGTATTCTTTTTACTAAAGGAATGGTTTAGTTTACCATAGGAAACTAGGATGAGAAATATTTAGAAAGATCACTAGTGATAAATAAGTATATTTATATGGATTTATATATTGATAAGTATAAGGAGGTTTCAATTTTTATAGAGTTATAATATAAATTAGGTAAAGTATAAACAATTTGTTTTACATTAATTTACATCTTTTTATTGATACTACGAGTGGATGTGGCTCTGAAAAAGATGTAATTTGGTGTAACAATCCAAAGAACATCGTTTGGAGCTATAATGTATTAGGAAGGTGTGCCCAACAATGGGACTTGCATCACATCTATCTTGAAATTCAAAGAGGGTATGATTTAGAAATTAATAAACTCTATATATACCATTAAAATTGATTTAAATAGAATAAAACTATTAATTAACTAAGATAAACCTATATTTTCATATTTTTAATATGTTTTCATGATTTAGGGATATTATAAGCCATTTTTCATGATTTTGTGATCCCAAACTATGATTATTATTTCTTACACTATGTTTTTTAGTTTTATAAAATGGATAAAACCATAAGGAATCATGTTAAAATTCATTATAATGGAAAATCTACTGATTATGAGAAACCAAAAAGGAAGTTGACTAGATAAAAAGTTATTGTGATTTTGACTAATCAGCTACCAATATATAAGATTGACTATATAAATATTGGTTAGATTCCCGACACATTGAAGAAGATGAAGATATAATATTATGAAAGGAAATGTGTTAAAGAACCTAGAATAAAAAAGATTCATCTTTATACTTTTAAATAAGGTGGTAATAAAAACATAATGGAATATATCAAATATACGGGATGATATTATAAATGTGGAAAAGAAGGTAATAGAATGATAATTTTTCAGGGATTACAATCTATTATCTTTACATAACAAAGGAATTTTCGAAATCAATGCCGTGACACATTATTTAACTTCAAGACCACGGAAAGGAAATATTTTATTCCAATAACTAAAGTGGAACTAATGAATAATTAATATATTCTATATCAAAAATTAAAAATTTTAAGTGATATATGGATTGTTCGATATAAGTTTTTCATTATGGATTTTCAAAAATATCTTGAATGGTGATGATAATCCCAAAAAGTTATTTACTATAATGGATATATTTTTATTAACATATGGTAAACATTAACATATTTAGGATTTTGAGAAAATAGTTTTTGGATTAGATCAATATAATGGTGATATCGGTAACACGAATTGGATAATATTGTTGACCTCAGAAATGATAATTTATTTATTGAAAAAGTAGTATATTCTATCCTTGATATAGTTTAGACATTTATAGATTTAGGGGATATATAAAATAATTCTTGTTTTGTATGATTAATGAAAGGGAATTTATTTTTTTCAAATGTTTTTATTGTAATTCACATTATTACTATGTTTAACGAGAATAAATTATGATGGTATTCACCTATATAGTCTGTGAGAATTAATAATTAAATTATGATATTTGGGGGATTAATTTTTGGTTGATCTAGAAAAATTTAGTGACCATATTAATAAATTTTGAATTTTTGAAGGTCCATAAGGATAACAATTTATGGATTGGTTTAAAATTTCATTTTGATATAGATTAAATTATTACTTCCCCATATAAACATTTATGCATACTGGATAACATATGACAACAATTTTATTATTATTATAAAAAATGATAAATGTAATGAATTATCATTCTATTTATTGATCTTATGATACATTAGATCTTTTAGAAAAATAAATTCAAATTTATTTCATGGAGTAAGAGATAAAATGGAAATCCATTAAGGAAAAAATACTTGATGATATTGTTTTTATTAGATGGATAGAAATAAAGTAAGTATGTCTTGTCATAAAAGTTATTCAAACATATGAATATGATCATAAAATTCTATCCAATTATCATCATTTTTATGATATTTATTTCCTTTTTCACACCTCTTTGGTTTATGGTTTTATGACCATTAAATATATCTAGATCACCCATTATTTTATGAATAGTGATCTCTATGACTCTCTATAATTATTTATGCTTTTCTTCTATGTAAATTATAAAACTCCAACTTCGTTACTCCTTTGAAAAATAGAAATGAGTTAAATTTAGTAGCCTTTATGTTTCCAAATTCCCATTTTAAGGTAATTTTATTATTTATTCATATATAGTGGATTTATATGATGGAATTTGTGAAATGTTATAATTTTGATGACCAGGATGATTTTTATGCGATAAATTCATTTTATAGGGGGTATAATGTAACACCACATTATTTTATAAAATTATACTTTATTTTAAAATATGTTATCCTTCCTAAATATTATGTGGCATGTAACAATGATTTAATATTATGCTACAATTAACATTGAGTTTATATTTCATTACACAAAAAAATAATTTATTCTTTTATTAAACACAGAACTTATTTGTTTTATGTTACGTGAAACCTAAACTATTAATAAAACAAGTAGTACAATTAAAATATTTTTATTCAATATGTCTATTACAAATAATACATTGGAATTGATGGATTTAATATGATTAACTAAATTTTGAGAATATCATTTAGACACATATATTAAATTAATTATTTAGAGACTAATTAAAAATAAACCAAAATAAAATAAATTTGAAATAAAATGAATTATGTTTTAAAAAAATTGTTTTTATCAAAACAATAGACATCATACTCAATAAAATAATGAAACTACTTTTTATGAAATATATTAATTATATTTATATAGTATATATATTCAAAATTAAATTTAACATTCAACATACGTATTTTCTAAATAAGAGATGTGAAAAAAATCAAATTTATGCTCAAAAATAGAATTTTTCTAAAAAGCAATTTCATCATGTTTTTCATGCATAATTAGTATAAAACATAATTTTGAAACTTATATAAAAATAATTTGATAAAATAAACATAATTTAAGAATTAATAATTTCAAAATAATCATAGGGTCATGTTCTCTAATATTTTTGATATGTTTTTTTATGATAAATAGAGAATACTTAGAAATTGTAGTTGAAAATTATCTTCTCAACAATTTTATTTTCAAAGTTAAACAATATTATAATTTTTTAATCTAAATTAGATAAATTATACTTCTATTAATAAAATTTATCTAATATTAATCAATTTAATAATAAAATTGAATATAAAATATTGTAAACTTTTGGTCATTCTACCATTACAAACATACATTATCATCATGTATTTGATATTAATATTAAATAAATTTGTTCCTATTCCTTGAATATAATTTTGAAAAATTATTTCATATTTGGATTAATAATATTTTTTATTATATAATAAGGTAAATATAGTTATTGATCAAAAATGAATAGTGAATGTAGAAAAATATAAATTCCACAGTTAAGGTAAAAATAGGCTTACTAGTGGGGGGGTAAGCTTAAAATATAAGGGTAAAATTGTCCTATAAAATTGTATAAAAACTATTTTTAGGACATATTTAGATCATGAAGCCTCTATAGTTCTATAAAGGTCTATTTTAGAACCATGTGTCATATGAAAAATGTGGGAGCACTCAATTCATTTCAAGAGTACCAAGTGTGTACTCTCCCCCACTTATAAAAGGACACCCCTCTCCTTCCTCCTTCACACATTCAAACATCTTTGGTTAAACCAATTCTTGATCAAATCACTTCTTATTGTCTCTCCATTCATCCTAGACAACTTATTTTTTGTAGTAAAAATTCCCATAATGAATTTAGATCCAACCAATTTAGAATATCATAATAAGATGATGGTTGAATGTGTATGATGGAAGTAAAAAATTCTGGTCGGTCATTTCTATCTCACTTTTAATTTATGTGAGATAAATTTCATATTCAAAAAATGTTATCTATATGTGTTGTATTTACTTAACATTAATGTATTTTTTGAGTTATCCGCATAAAAACATTTATATTTTCATTTCCATATGAGGATCTCTCTTTCATTGATTTTAGAATTCAAAATTTACCAAATCAGAAAGGTATTTTTATATCAATTTTTTTTCTATGATATGTATATTACGTTATGAACCTATATTATCTCACCCGGTGTATATAAAACCCATTTAACATGTCATTTCATGTATTCATTCATCAACATGTTTTTTATGTTTTGTTTATTTTATTCCTTCATGGTGATTATAATTCAATATTACCAAATTGGTAATTGTTTTATGTTATAATATTTTCATTTTCTATTATTATTTATGATTAAATATCCATTGATGAAACCACATAATCTACCTAATGATAATTATCATGAATATTATTTTCCTTTAGTTATTCATGATTTATTCATGCAATGGTACCAATTTCCCACTCTTTGTTACTTAACATAATAAATAAATTTTTTTAATAAAATAATAATTTATTACTCACTTTTTATAGTATTTGTTTTCTTCTAAAACCGTGTTAAAAAAAATGGAAAAAATTATTAATAGGTTCTAATTTTTAAAGAAAAGTTTTACCCATTTTCTTAATTTATAATTTTTCTGAAATGGATCCTTATATCATATTCAAAACAAATCTTGTTTAGATTTTATTGTATATGGGAAAGGAATCATTCCAATTAACATGTTCAACATGAATATTATTACCCAATTTCATGACCACTCAATGACATCAATCTTACATTACATGTTTCTAAATTTTTTTCAATTAAGATCATCTCTCTAATGTTTTGAAAAATATTGATTTCAAATAATTATTTTCAAAGTGAAAAGGATTTTGAATGTTTTTAATGTCTTAAAAATGATTTGTTAATATATAAATTATACTTTAATAAAAATATATTTTCAATTATTTTTAAAAATTCTTCATAATTTTTAGATGTTAAGATTCTAATAAAGTGATTTTCATAAGATTATATTTTTTATAAATTATTTTTTAAATGAAAATATATTTTCCTATGAAAATATACCAAGTAGTCCTCCAATATTAACTTCTATATTAGAAGAAATTATTTGAGTTTACATATTATTTTTCTCAAGATATGATCTAAGGATACCATTATTATTCATTCTCTTAATCATTTATTTTAAAGGTTAAAATGTGTTTATGATCCCAGGTTCACTTCCATAGGTTGTACCATGATAAAATGCTTTATAAACCCATCGCTTTTGCCACAAATTATTCGTTGATGATACAATGAACTAATGAATAATTTCAAAACCTATTTACTTTCCTTAAGTAATTTCACGATGTAATTTGTATGAAAGCCATTAAATTACATGGGTTCTAATATGAAAAATGTATTATAATCACATTTTACACATATGTATGATTTTTATTATGAGATAGTTGTTCAGTTATAATAACGAATGATTGTTATGTTATAACCTAATATGGGTGGGACCTATATATCCCTCTAATGCATTGGGTAATTAATTGAATCTTTTAAGATATACATGAAGAGAATATATATTGAATTTGTTTTGTAATGATTTTTTCCCACTATAATGGTCATGGGATTGAACCTTGACTCCTATAATTTTATGAATGTACATATATTTCATGACTATAATGTTATTCATGAACATGATTACATATTCATAATGTTCTTGATGAACCTAATTAAATGTAAACATTGTTATGAAAAAAATTCTTTTTCTTTTCAATAATGTAATGTAGAGACCTGGTTAAATGTGTATATTTTATTTGGGTTCTTGATTCCATTTCCTTAACTTAATGAGTGAACCAGTTTCTATTTATACATGCTCAAAATGTTATAATATGATTTTTATGCCACAAGTATAGGTCTTAATGTAATTTTATAAAATCATGGATAATATTCATCGATATACTTATGATTCTTGTCTTATAAACAGCAAATATTTATTTCATAACTCAATATTATTATCCTAGATATGAAGGGTATGGTTTTCAAATTAAATGATCATGGTCCCATACCATTTTTTTCATGTTCTGTTTATGAATCTCCATTTCTTACCATACTATTTTTTTGGGCACATGATTTATTTTGTATTCATTCCCCCATGTTTTGATGAATGTTTTATGAAGGAAATATTTATGAAGTGTAAATAATTGTAAGATCTCTATCGGAACCATTAATCATCATTATGGAATTAATAATATTTTTTTCTATGTTCCAGAAGTCGGTAACATATTTGATTCATATGGGGAGTGTTTGTGTAATGTACTAAATATTAATCTAAAATATGTAACATCCATGTTTGATAATATAGAGTATCTATCCAAAAAAGTTAACATTTTTATTTACACCAGATCCTAATACAGAAAAATATTTGGTAGACACCTAATCCATTGGTCAGATACCACTGTATTATTATTCCCACCAAATTATGGGGGTTTATATCACTTAACATGATCCATCAATGGAAAATATTACTATGGAATAGTTTCCCAAAAAAGTCATCATAGAAACACAACTCACCATCCAATATAGAGGAATATGTATAGAAGATTTCATTGGGGAATGACACTACCTAACCCAGATGGAGGGTAAGCATGGATAGGCGAGGAACTCCACTAACCAAACATAATGGAGGGTAACTCAAAATATTATCAAGGAATTCCATTTCCAATCATAGATGGAGGGAATGCTCAAAACTACCATCAGGGAATTGAACTACAAAACCTAGCTAGTGGTTAAGATCAGTACAAATATAGTGATATTATATGATCGATATCATCATCAGGTGTTGCCTTAATTCATGCCAAATGCCGAACATTTCATATCATATATCAAAAAACACTTTTGATTGAAACATCATATTCTACATGAATGAAACATAGGATAGGAATATTAGGTTCCAAGATCCATTTTCAAACGAAGACGAAATGAAGTTTTAGTGATCACTTGAAGGAGATAATGTAATACACGATGTTTGAGGGGACCCACATGGGGTGTGTTCCCTCTTTGATGTCTAGCCATGTCTCTGTTAGGTAAAATGGTTCAATATGTTTATGGTTACATGCCATGTATGTTGACTAAATAGTGTGTCCCACTTATCTAGTGATGGTCCATGTTATCTTGTTGTGTCTGGTAACTCAGACCCAATGTCTGTGTACATTGTGGCACAACATATAGGTCATCGTGGAAAAATGTATTTGCGGGAATCCCATGTCCATGTACTTCTATACAGACTCCACATCCATGTGACCTATCACACATATTTCCTAATTAGGTATGTGGTACACGGTGTGTCATGGAGTATTACATGTCATTTTTGCAATTAAATTCTTCACAACCCTAGTGTATCTGTTGAGGGGGCTACACATTGTGTGTTATTTATCCTCCATGGCATGTAGTTAGGATTTTCCATAATCTCATAATTGCACTAATTCGTCATTCGGTCTTTGAATATGGTCAAAATATATGGGATAACACCTCAGACAATCCAAAAATCTAGATCTTGATTAATCTTGTTCTCACTATCTACCATTCTCTATAAATCAATCATCGATAGTTCATAAAGGTATTGTTCTACATTCTACACACACCCTTTCATTAAAAACATGAAATCAAGCCCAAAATCAATAAATTTAACACCATTTAATCTAAATTATTCCATATCTATACTCCAACCATAATTTCGTCTTCATTACATTGATTCAACATGAATCCAGTCTCCTGATCGAGCTCGAGATGTGCAGTGACTATCGACAAAGAAATGTGGGATTTCAACGGCGATGAATGTGAAGATTGGAGTAATAAGAAACACCTAGAAAAATGTGATTTTATGATCATTGACAATGTATTCATGGCCAATTATCATTAATGTGGCTCAAGGATAGAAATAAATAATAATAATTTAGTTCTAATATTTAGTGCATGCAAATTACAATACCATGGTGAAGATATAAGGATGGAAGATGATATACTCAATCGTTTAATTATAAGTGTTATAAAAAAAATAATGATTCCCACCACTTGATTGGATCATTCATTTTTAAATAATTCACATTATAATGAGGCTGTAGGATAATTTTCTTTCGTTGCACTTTGATTCTCCTTAAATCAATGGTTCTTCATTAATCACCAATGAAGGCGAAAGAGATATCTATCTATATGGAATAGTGGAAAATGTTACAACCCTGTAAAAATCCCACTAATGATATTTTTTAAAAAAATTAATTATGTTAAATGGTAATTAATTAATTATTTGATTAGTTTAAATAACACACTGCTAATGAGTTAGGGGTCCGAACATCCTGTACTGACACATTTTACTTTAATCCTAAGGTAAACAACACATTCTGAACCGAAATTTTGTCTTTGATTTCCAATCTGATTAACCATTTATGAGTTATCCCATTTTCTTAAACTAACAGTATGCTCTCAAGTCAAAATAACATTAGTATTTTGTTAAAATAAATTCCAGAAACCCCGGGTCTCGGACTCACACACTGTCTCAGTATATTGATTTTTACATACATTTGAAAATATTTCAATGTCATAGATGAAAAAATTAAGGTACCTACATTATACCATCCTTCAATATCATTATCCTCGAAAAGTAAATACTATGAAAAAAACATAGGATGTGGATCCCGCGTAGGCATTTCCTTCTCCCTAAAACACTCCTCCACATTTCTATACTTCCACAACATGTGAACCAAAGGTATAATCCATCCACACATGGTCCACTCCTATCATTCCTCGATCGCCACTGGTTTCTCACGAATGGTGGCTACATCCTTGATGGACATCACACTCTAGTTAATGATGTTCATATGGTGAAAAGAAAATTGCCTCTATTTCAAAATAAGGAATATTTCGTTCACCTTTTTTAGCTGTAAGGGCGGGGTGAGGTTGTAGGCAACTTATCCAACCATCCATATAGTTTTCAATGACCCGATAAACCTCATGGATATCTTGTCTCGCTAGATGAATATCTTTATTCCACATCATGGGGAGTCTCTCAAGATGATGTGGTCTCCCTTATCGAATTCCATGGGCTACAATGGTGATCTATGTAGGTGTTTTGTCTACACTTGGCCATCCTAATCCACTCACAGATGACATGCGCATTCTCTGTGGTTTCCTAAACCAACTCTGCACCTATGTGAGATGACTCTCAGATCACTGTGAAGCATAAGGGTAACCTTACTGGTCTCCTTTATATTCCCTATAATTCTAAAATTCATTTTTTTTATTTTATAAACATGATAAAAGAAAATATTACATATTTTTTATAATAGATGTATTTTTAAAAAGTTCAGTTTTTCCACCTTTTAATGGAACACCGATTCTAAATACAGTTTTTGAAACTATTAATTAATTTAATAAACAAAATAAACTTCTTAGTTGTAAGCATTCTATAAAAATTTATATTCGATGAATTCATTAAATTTCTCAGATGTGATTTACGTTCTGATAAATATTAGAGATATTGAAAATTTTAATTTAAAACAACTTTATCATCAAAATAATTTATATGGATAAATTATCTCATTTAATGGGTTTAATGTAAAAACAAAATATATTTATACCATTTAATATAAATTTGGTCATTGGAATTAATTGTACCATAAATGTTAATGAAAAAAATATATGAATCTTTTGCAATGTTTTAACTTTTAACGCCATATTTTTCATTCATAAAATGAGATTAATTTTAAATTAATCAATGAATCTTCTGTGTTTTAAAATTTTAAATAAGGAATTTTCATTCATATTTAGTGGTTCAAAATTATTTAGTTAGGTTGCATTTATTTTTGCGTATTATGAATAGTAACTGTAGTAATTATTATTATTACCATGGCTAATGGTAAATATGGTAATTAATGGTAAAAATAATATTATAAAATAACACTGAAACCTTCCAAAATTCAATTAGATGAATAAATTTTACCCTTATCGCCTATTTCTTAAAATTAAATCATTTAATCGTCCATTTTCCATAATTATTATTTAAATTAATGAATGTGAAAATATATCATAATATCATATCTTATAAGTAAAAGAGTTTTTATATAAAAATAACCATAAGATAACATAGATTATAGATAGTCTATAGAAATATAATTTAATTAATTAAATCATATAAACATATTTATAATTTTCTTGATATTAAATAATTTTCGTTAATGTTGACATAATACTGATGTATACAATATTTTATTAATAGAAATATAAAATAAATGATATTAAAAACATTAAAATAAATATCATTTGACTTAATAATTGAAATTCAAGAATTTTATAGAAAGAATAGACATATTGGGGACATATTGGAGCTCTTGTTTTTTTGTCATCATGTCATTTTTATATTGTTAAAAATTAAAATAATGAATAATATCAAAATTAACATAAAGTATAGTTCAGAACAAAAAATATTTAACATAATGTTATAAAAGTAATAAAACTTTTAGGTTAGGAAAACTAAATATGAAAATTCTAAAAATTTTATAAATGTTCCAATTGGGGTTTTTTGGAATTTTATAGTAACTATATTAACCCATATACGTGAAAAATATAATAAGACATGGTAAGAGTTAAACATTTTAACAATGGTTTAAATCCAAAATATAAGGTTACATTTATGAACTAAACATGCATAATATTCATTTTATGATGTTATTTTTACCCATCATCTTCTAATACTCGAGTAGATTCACATTTGATCCATTTTTAATGGAAATTTAATTTTAATTAAATTAATATTTTTAGAGTTTCTAATGTTCCCCTCCCCTCTCTTATAAAAGAAAACGTACCCCTATCTTTCATTAAAACCATTAAATCCCATTTTATTGGCCAAAACCAAACCACTTCACCTCAAAAATTTCTTCAATACATCATAGAGGCTATAATTTGGTCATAAATCTACTATAAAGAGTTCTTTTGTTCAAATCAAAAGGAGACACGTGAAGGAGAGGTAATTGTTTTACCAATTCAATGAAATTTATTTTCTTATTCTACTTCCACTTACAATGTAGTTTTCATAATAAATTAATATATATTATAATATACATGTTTTAATTTTTTTTATGATTATGTTAAAACCATATTTCCCATTTTACCCATCCTACGAAAAATAATGTCACCATGTCTGCGTGCATATGAATTACTGTCCTCCTACAATGGTGCATACTATTTTTCATCTATAATTTTTTAAATGGATATAATGATTAGTATAATGTTTTTAAATAAATTATATATAATTATAATTATTCATTATAATAAATAAACTGTTAAATTATATACCATTTAACTATTATGTGAATGATATCTTCGCTCGTGCGTACGTATAACCTACCATATCCACAACATGACATGATCAATTTTCCACATTATCTAATAAGGAATGAATATAAAATTAATATAATGATTAAAAAAATAATTATTAACATATTTATATTATAGATATTAATAAAATATATCCTTTTTAAAACAAACATGATTTACATGACAAAACATAATGGGGAAACTGAAGCAGTTAACACCCGAAACAATGGTAATACTGATATATTATTAACAAAAGGACAAAAGTGGATCATATATGATATTACAAATATTGATATAGTTATAGTATAATTTAATAAAATTATTTAACCATTATACCTGAGGTTAACACACCCTATACTAAAGTATATTACAAGGTAAATGTTAATTCCCAAATATCATTGTTATTAGAGGTAGTTTATACGTATCACCAGGGAATCATTATCATCTATTTCCATGATTCTAAAAATGTTTTTCAAAATATTATCTAAAATTATTTAAATTAATTTTTACCCATTTTTGGATCTTATTAAATTTTTTTAATGGTATCTTTCCATAATTTTCTAAAATAGTTACTTTATGATCATTTCAAAAAATTAATGAAATAATGTATTTTAACTTATACGGTGCGTGCTAAAAAATTTCTATCCAAACTCCATAACTTCATGAAGGTTTACCTATAATATTTTAAGCCTATTTTTTAAAATAACTATTTTCATTTATAATTTTATGACATTGAGAATGTAAAAAAGGGATATTTTATCAACGAATTTCAATGATTTCAGTAGTTTATTTTCATCTATGTCAACATATTTTATTTTATTTTATGCTTAATTTAGGTTCATTTATTATTACACAATCACCTATATTGTATTGGTGTTTTTATGATATGTTTAACTATGTATGTGATATTTTTATTCCATTTATGGTTTTTGGTTAAAGTATTAACATTTCTTATGATAGTTTTAGTAAGAATGTTTATGTTAGGTTTTACCCCATTCATAAGGGGAATTCCTTGGACATGGTTAGTGATGGGTGGGTCCTGCTATAGACACTTGATGCATTATTTTTCCTCATTATACAAAAGAGTGGATTGGAACAAGGCCTTGATGGTATGTTTATTTATGGTCTTTGAACAAGGCCTTGACGATATAGTTATGATGATTGGCATTATGAATTCCCTCATTATGAGATTAGTTATTGATATTACATGTGATTATTTTACTAGTAAAATATACATGTGAATGTTTAAATGGAATTATTTGATTTATTCTTTCCATAATTTGTTCTGGTTTATGTTTATAATGCTTTTGTTACATCGCTATTCTTTCCTACCAGTTTATGCTTATTTATCAAAGCTTCTAATGCATTGATTAATCGTACTTTGCATCTGAACACACCCATTTGCTATGCTTTATTTTCTAGGATTATAATAAGTTTTTTATTGCTTATTGGTTTGGTTAATATAGAAAAATAATGGAATTATCAAAGGATTATCTATGTTTTATTTCATGTTTTGAATTATAGTGTAAATTTCATTTCTAAGTCTATTTTCCAATACTGATAAACTGATCAGTTCTTTAGGTTTTGATTCATTTTAGTCATGCTAATATATTAAAATAATTAACCAAATCTAGGCTTCTATGGTTGTGGAATTACATCTGGAATCATAGAAACATTAACAACAACATTGAAAATAGTTTTAGAAAAACTATATTTAGGATGATAACCCTAAAATATAAATTCAGGGTATGTATCGATGATCATCACAATATTTTAGTAATGCAGAGATTATGTGTGTATTTTTAGAATTTAGATCCCTATTTGGAAAATATATGTGGACGTGGTTTTGGCATAGATGCACCTATGAGTAATAACTCTGAAAATGTGTTTGGGGATTGACTTATGGTCACCTTGTACATGAAAATGGGCCTTACTACACACATAGTTTGACACTCTATATGGATTTCATATGATATTTTACATTTTATTAACCTACTATTATGATGGATTAATATATAATGATTATACAAGGAAACCAAAGTTTATAATTTGAGGACTTCTGATGCATATTATTATGTTATGTTCTATACTGTATCTTGAGTAATACAATACACCTAAATTTAAAAGAAAATCATGAATATGCCATATTATTAAAATGGAACCTATAAGAAGGAATGAGAAATCTACGAATGAACATGAAATAAAGAGTAATATGTATTGTATATTTCATGGTCTTTAGACAACATTTTTATGTAAAATAGTCCCTATATATTCTCATCATAAGCGGGAATAAAATGATTTGTTAATAAGATAAGTAAACAATTCACTATGTCCTATGGATTTGAAGGGAAGAAAGAGAAAAAGATGGTGACATAGAAAAATATGGATAAAGGGAAGAAGGCAACAAATGATTTTCCCACATGTGATAATTATGGAAAGAATAACCCTGGTAAATGATTGAAGGGAATGAGAGTTTGTTATAAGTGTGTAGAAAAATGACACCATTTGTTTGATTTCAAGGGTATGAAAATGGTTTCCAATATACAGTTCCCCAATTGCAACTAGATGAGACACTACACAAATCAATGTCCCAATCAAAAAATGAATATACCCCAGATGATGGAATTGGATAATGATCACGTTATGATACTTATGTTAATGAAATGTAATAATTAATACACATATTCGATAATTATTTAACATGAAAACCATATTATCAATGTACCAGTTATATGAAGTACGAATACTAAATGAATTTTACTATAGCATTATTTCATTAATGATTTGATATTTTATGGTACTATGTAAAGTGAAACAGTTGCAAGTTACACTTTTTAGAAAATATATAGTTAAGGGAATGATAATCCTGAATAAGTCTCTAATACTGAGATAATGAAGTTAGAATAAAGACATGATTAATTTTCATAAAGTATATTGGATATTATTTACTAACATGGAACTAAATAATGGTTTGTTTTTTCCAACAATGTTTGTGTTTACATCATCGTTGGAATTAAGGATTAAATATAATATTCTAATATTTACATAAGGAATAAAGAAGAATGAATGTATTTAATAAGTTTTTATAGAAATTCAGGTTATTACCATGTTTTTATAAAAAAATTGATTAAGGTTATCACATATTTGTTTTGTGAACAAAAAAACTACATTATGTAATTTTACCTTCATTGTTAATTTTTGGAATGTGAGTTTGGATAGAAGTATTTTGGATAATACTAAAGGATGGAATGTATTAATTTAAACATTGGATAGTATTGTTTGTGTTTAGAAAATTTCTTAAGTTAATTTTTAGTATGATATAATAGTGTATTTTTAGGAAAAGGTCATCCCTTAAGTTAAGAGACAACCCATCACATCCATAAAGGCTATAAGTTTTGGTCCCAAAATTGAAGGGCCACAAGGGTGCATCGCCTAAAACTGGCCAACATGATGTTTTAGTTTTTATACCATGATTTTTCATATATATGGTATTACATATAAGTTATAAGTTTAGTTATTGAACCTTATATGATTAATATTAATTGGATATTTATTAATTTTATTATCTTTTGGATATAAAGATGAGTTCGTAGTGGAAATTAGTAAAATTATGGAACTCTATATGTCATGTAAGAATTATTCCTTGTGTTCTTAGACTATAAAATAAATTAATTCCACAGGTATTGGTAAAGGATATTAAAACCAAAAAAAAATCTAGAAATATATTTTAATATGAATAAAATTGTCCCTTAAATCATCATCTACACATAGATTTGTGATTTTTTATCTTTATCTAGACCATGTTCTCTATAACTCTCCATCAAAACATGGTTGTTTTATTTTTATTTCATGTCCATGTTTTCCTAAATAGAAACCTTGTATGTTTTATCTTCATTGAACTTTATACATACCTTTAATAATTTTAAAGTGGGGGACTATTTAAGCCTTTTCTGATGTGGGATTATAGAAGATGATTTGAAATGTCAAACCACTAGTTTTCGATACTGAGTTTAAATTGTGATGACTCAATTTATTGAATGAGGGGAGTATGTAACATCACAAGACTTTATAATATTTTCATTTAAAAAAAAATTTAATTTTGTTTCTTTATTTTTTTATGTAACACCCTGATAATTTTACACTACGCACAATAGTGAGTTGGCCTGCGTCATTGCAAGGCCCAATTTTACCGAACAACAATATATTAATAAAATATTATTATTTAATATAATATATTACCTATATGTTAAATTATATTTTATGAATAGTACTAAACAATTAAAAAATTCTATATATTCCATAAAATTTTAACATTTATCCTATATATTTTCTAGACAAGATATATGAAAAGATTCCATTTTTGGGATAATAGAAATATTTTTAAAAAATGTTTTCTTTCAATCTTTTGATGGCACACCAATTTTAAATATACTTTTTGAAAATTATATGTATTATATTTAAAAAATTAAATTCTTATATTGAATATTTATAAAAAAATTACATTGGATTAATTATCTATATTTTTTGGTAACTTTTCGGGTTGGATGAATGGAAAAAATATTCTAGATTTTAATTAAAAAAAACTTTTTCATCAAAAAATATACATGAATGAATAATATTATTAAATTGTTTTTATATAAAACATAGAATTTCACGACCTGTCCTTGGGGCCTGTGTCAAGACTACCCCAAGCCCACCTTCCATAGGACAGGGGCTAGCGACTAGCACCAAAGGCGTAAATCCCGATAAAAGGGAAGGCATTACCTTTATATAAGTAAACAAACACAACAGAGTACGTAAGATGGAGTAAACACAATGTAAACTGGGTACAGAATTAATTGATGGACTGTAAATGGGCCGGTATACAAACCCAACTGAAAGTACAGTACACCTGAGAAATATTGTACAACTGCTGAAAAGTAAAACAGCAACAATCGGGTCATCCTCTAGGAATCCCACCTGAAGGGTGGGTACATATAGTCCCATCGGTACCTCGGGTCTGTTCGTCTGCTCTGTGTATATCCTACCAGGTGGCCCACATCCGGATACTGTCCATCTCCACAAGCCTCAACCACGATCAGTGTTGTCTGTCATATACAACTAGCACAATGTAGTGCGGGCGATGCCCGTGCAGGGGTGAGTATACGATACTCAGTAGGGACCCCAAAACCCCCGAAGGACTCCTAGAATCCAAAAAGGATAATCCACAAAGGAAAGATACAAACACGAATTATCAACCAACTCTACGTAGATATATGCCCATACATATTCCTAAGTCAACAATCTCAGTACGGCACCGGCTTCTAAGCCCAAGAACAACCAGTCCACAAAGGAAAGAAGTCAATCATACCAAGGATAATGATTGAAAGTCGAGACTCATATCACATAGGTATACATCTCACGAAGAGGGGTGGAGATGATTAGATGTATCCTCTTAATCATATCCTCTGTGGAACCCACGTAGGATCCATGTACCGATGATATCGCTGCCGAACCCACGTAGGATCCAAGTACAGTAACCATCACCGCTGAACCCACATAAGATCTAAGTATAGTCGTCATCACTTCTGAACTTACTAAGGATCCATGTACATTCATCCTCGTTGTTGAACCCACATAGGTTCCCAGTACAGTCGTCATCATCATCACAGTCGCAGGAAGCTTAGGGTTCCCGCACACAGCACGCTCCATTCTGGGAGGGTCCGCTACACGAGCCAAGAGGGTTGAAACATCAAATATCTAAAAGAAAAGAGTTGATGTATCTTAAAGTTTTATCTCTTTAATAGGAACTCAACGTGATAGATGACGCGTCAATTGGACCCCTGGTCTGAGAGATAATGGCTTTTCTGTTCTAGGGGCCCGATTAAAAATAAGCTCGTTTCTAACCCGGACGATATCTATAGTCATCCAAAACTCACGTAGAGAGTTTAAAAATAATCGTCTCGTCGAAAGGGTCCTAATGCTGCAGACGGTGCATCGATCGGACACGTTGTCTTTATGTTTTTCTCATTTCAGTGATTAAGAGGCCTGGTCCATTTAGCCTAGTGGGCCGACTCGTCGGGTTAACCAGTTTGACGGGTCCAACCCAACAGGGGGTGTCGGACCGATCCGAAGGAATACACAACTTGGCCCGAACGGGCACGGCTTGGCCAGCTACCCGAGCGGGTTCTAGGGGGCGCGGCCCCCCTGGTTGTCCTCACTGGCGGCACCGCCCTTCCCCAAACCGGCCGACAAGACTGGTCGGCCTTCTACGCACGCGGCCTGCATGGGCGGGCCAACGGTCTTCCAGCACGGTGCCCTCCAGGAGCCGCGGTACAGCTCCCCTAGGCTGGCCGACGGGCCGACCGGTTCTTCCTCCGAAGTAGCCCATGATGTTGTCCATGGTTCCTCCCGCACAGCCGATGCGACGGCTCCGGCTTCCTTCTCCATGTTCCCGGCATGGCGCGACGCCGTCGTGCTTCCTCTGCCTCCAATTTCCAATTCCAAAAGAATAAGTTCCAGTGGAGGTTCATCAGGCGGTGTTTGTTCGGCCCGCACCCTCCCCGTTAGATGGTAGCACATAGACAAGAATGCATGAGGTTCACGAAGAACAATGTCAGTTTTATTTTCAATAAAATTGAATCAAATAACCCTACCTCGAAAAGAAGCTTGTGGTTGTCAAGCGTCATGGATGATGACATCGTTTCCATCGTCATCAGTTTGCACTCGAGGAAGTAACATCTACTCTTTTATCACGGAGATAGGAATAGATGATGCCTTGTTGTTAGCAAGTTCCCCCATCGGTGTCTCCTCCCTTGCCATGGAGGAAGAATAGGATAAAGAACCGCATTTTTCGAGTCGATGTTCATTGTCGGAGAGTTGGAATTCTTCATCCAAATATGAATCCCATTTCTTCTACAAAAGAGTTCTCTCCCTAAATCCCTACACAACAAGCCAACCCAAAATAAAAAATGCCCACCACTTGTTTTTATTGAACATTCCATGCATTTCAAAATAAAAATTTCAAACACTTAATTAATTAATGAAGGAGTTTCAATTAATTTATTAAGCTGTGTGTTGGCAAGAGTTTAAGTGGGGAAGTGAACAGGTTACAAAATTTAAAAGAGAGTTTCCATGTAATTAACATGGGAGTTCAAAGGGGATAAGGAGTTATTGAATGTGAAGGTTTGGGGCTCGTGTGGGCCCCACATCACAATTATCCCCACATGGGTAGTTAGTATCCTGTGGGTCCCACCCCAACTCTCCCATGTAGGATCTAACCACCTTAGATATGAAATAAAAATTGTTCCACAATTTTTATTCACTTCTTATTTAATCCAAAAAATTTAACTTCTCATCCTGTTCAAACACAATTGTAGTAAAGGTCCCCTTAAGAAATTATCGGCATTGCGAGTACATCGACACCCTCTAATTTCAATTCTGATCTATGGTTTAAAAGATCAAAAAACCTGCTGGTTCGTTCACTGAATGTTCCTGAGAAAAACTTCAAAAATTGATTTCAAGCTCACCGGGCCTCGGAATCAAGTTCTGTCAGAAGTCACAGACTCATAAAATTATAAGGTATTTAAGAAAAAAATTTCCTTGATATTTCTGGGTTTTTACATTACTCCCACCTTCGGGATTTACATCCCCATAAAGGTATATCCTAAACTAGGGAAACAAATGAGGGTACTGATCACGCATCTGAGCCTATCTCTCCCATGTGCTCTCATGGAGGATCCCGTACTGACAATGAATGCACACAAGAGGAATCGACTGTCCATATAGGACATTCTCTTGTCTATCCTCAATCTCCTCTGGGACCTCTATGAAGGTAGCTTCATCATCGATGTCTAGCTCCCCGTGGTCGATGATGTGGGTCGGTTCGTGCACATATCTCTTCAGCTGAGATACGTGGAAGACTTTGTGCACCCAGTGCAAATGAGGTGGAAGGGCCAAACGGTAAGCCACCTCACCTACTATGACGATGACCCGGATTGGTCCAATGAAGTGTAGAGATAACTTTCCACCATAGCCAAATATCTGTAATCCACGTCGAGGTGAGACCCGTAAGAAAACGTGATCACCATCCTCAAACTCCAGTGGTCTCCATCTCTTATCAGCATATGAATTCTGTCTACTTTGTGTAGTCCTCATCCACTCCTAGATGATCGTCACCTTCTCTGTCATAGCATGAACCATCTCTGGTCCTACGAGTGCTGACTTCCCTGGGTCAGTCCAGCACAAAGGTTATCTGCATGGTCGGTCGTAAAATGCCTCGTATGGTTCTGTCTCGATGGTGGAGTGGTATCTGTTGTTGTACGCAAACTCCACCATAGGTAGGTGATCCTCCCAACTACCCCCAAAGTCGAGGACACATGCACGAAGTATGTCCTCGAGTGTCTGAATGGTCCTCTCCATCTAGCCATCTGTTTGAGGATGAAAGGAGGTGCTCAGGCGTATCTGTGTCATGAATGCCTCCTAAAACCCATTCCAAATCTGGGAAGTAATTTGAGTATCTCGAATAGAGATGATAGCTGATGGAACACCATGAAGCCGTGTGATCTCCTGAACTTAGAGGCATCCCAAGCTCTATACTGAGCCCTGTTATCTGATCGGTAGGAAGTTGGCCAACATGGTGAGTCTATCTTGATCACCCTTATGGAGTCGTTTCCTCTGGAAGTACGTGGAATCCCCATTTCTAAATCCATTCATATCCCGTCCAACATCCACTCCGGAACCTCTAAAGGTTGTACCAAGCCTGCTGGTACCTAGTTCTCCACCTTCACTTGCTGGCAAGTGAGGCATCGTGAAACGTACTCTACTACAACCTTCTTCATATCCAGCCACCAATGCTATTTTCTGAGGTATTGGAACATCTTCACCACTCATAGATGTACCTCTATAGGGGAAGTGTGAAACTCCCTCAGCACTTCCTCCTACAGGGCAACTGTTACCATGGTACGTCCCCTAAAGAGGATGATGTGCTCTTCTCCTTTAGAAAATCCATGAGGCACCTGTCCTATGGAAATCTTAGCACGCCGCGTCTCACAGTCAATGTCCCCATGTTGTGCCTCTTTGACCCACTGATGTAGTAGATTAGTGACTATGAGGGACTGTAGGAAGGCTTCCCCATCTCTATCCATAACAGATATCCTCAACGCATCTAGCTGCTCAGTCGTCTCTCCAAGTGGCTGAATGATTGATCTCTTACCGAGAGCATTAGCTACTACATTCCCCTTCCCAGGAGTATAGATTATCTAATAGTCATAGTCTTGGAGGAACTCGAGCAATCTCCACTTTCTCAGGTTCAGGTACTTCGAGGAGAAGATATACTTGAGACTCTGGTGGTCACAGTAGACTGTAAAGCATTCTCCCACCAGATAGTGCCACCACATCCTCAAGGTGAAGACCACTACTGCTAACTCTAGGTTAGGAGTAGCGTAGTTCTGCTCAGGCTACCTCAACTGTTGTGATCCATAGGCGATCAATGCCTACTCCTGCATTAGGACACACCTGAGTCTGGTACCTGATGCATCACAGTAAACTACGTACCCTATGCCCTCTTCCTGCAGCCTCAAGATGGGTGCACTAGTCAATCCTTGTCTCAGCTTTTAGATTCTCTACTGACATCTATCTGACCACATGAAGGTAAACCCATTTTTGTCAACGCTAAAAGCAGTGCTGCAACTCTGGAGAAGAATGGAAAAAATATCTGATAGTACCCAGCTAGACCAAGGAAAATTTGCACCTCCGTCACGCTCCTGGGTGGCTCCCAAGCTAGTAATTCCTCGATCTTTGTAGGATCCACAGCAACTCCCAATTCCAAGATAACACGCCCCAAGAAGTGAACCACTCAAATCTAGAATTGGAACTTCGAGAAATTACCATAATGCGGGTGCTCTCGGAGTGTGTCCAGTACAACCCGCAATTGGTAGGCATGATCTTCCTCAATAGTCGAGTAAATTTGTATGTCGTTGATGAAGACTACGACAAAATGATCTAGGTAATGCTATAAGATCCTATTCATTATAATCATGAACACTACTAGTGCGTTGGTTACTCCGAAGTGCATAAAACATAACTCGTATTGGCCATACCGACAGCTGAACTCCGCCTTATGCACATCCTCATATCTAACTCTAAGCTGATGATAGCCTGAACTGAGGTCTATCTTCAAGAACCATCGTGATTACTTGAGCTGATCAAAGAGGTCATCAATCCTCGGAAGTGGGTACTTGTTCTTCACTGTCACCTGGTTCAGGTGACAGTAGTCGACACACAGTCGCAATCTCCCATCCACCTTCTTGGTGAAATAAAATTAGAGAAGACCAGGGTGAAACACTGGGTCAAATGAATCACTTTCCCATTAAGTCATCCAGCTGTACCCGCAGCTCTCGAAGCTCAGAAGGAGCCACCCGATATGATGGAGTAGATATTGTGGTTGTCCTGGGGTACAGGTCAATGTAAAATTCTACCACTCTACAAGGAGGTAGTCCTGGAACTTCTTCAAGGAAAACGTCTGCATACTGATCCACCACAATAGGGAAACTTGGTCTCCACACATCAAGTACTCCTAGGATTAGTCTAGCCAACTTGTGGGTGATCGGCTACCCTCTACACTGCATAAGTCTGTCATGCTCTGCAAAGGCTCCTTTCACACTGATGAAGGGGAACGTATTCCCATCTGTGCAGACACACCTCACATTGAGTCTAATACAGTCGATCTGAGCATGAACTATAGTTATCCAATCCATGCCCAAGATGATGTCGTAAGTCCTCAACACCGCTACAAGAAGATCTCATCCAATGATCTAGCCTCCTATAGTAAGGTCACACTACTAGCACCAGTGTGTAATCATCGAGTTTTCTCTATTAGGAGCCTCTAGCCATAGGGATCGAGCCAATGGCTCTGTCAGAATCTCCGAGCTCCGAACAAGGGCAGCGGAAATAAAACAATGACTCGCTCCTATGTCTATAAGAACTGCATCAAGGTTGGAGTAGACACTGATAGTACTTCGAATCATCTCTGGTGTATCGTGGTCATAGGTCTTGACTCCCTAGAGCTGAGCCTGCCCCTATCTTCCAGCTCCCTGTTGTCGGGGTGGCCCTCCTGGTGGTGGTGTTGGTGGTAGAGCCTCAAAGCGTCGTCCACCACTTGCTACTCAGTCAGCTCCTCTGGCTCGTCTTCCTGCTCGCTATGGACTACCACGGTCGAAACTCTTCCTCTTCCTAGGAGGTCCCTCTACTCTCTACTGCTCCTCTGGAGGGCGAGTCGGGAAATCACGAGCCATGTGGCCCTTCCCACCACATACATAGCACTGCCTTCCTCTAATATGACTGGCTCTGCTGCGTGTGCCCCACACATCCGAACCAGAATCCAGGGGTTGCCCACCTGATGCCTTGGTCTTCTTGGACCTCTACGACATCTGTCTACTCCCGGCTGCAGAAGACTCCGCTACGTGTCCTCCTGAAGTAGGCCTCACTGCTGGCGTCGTCTCAACAAGGAAACTCTCCCCAATAAGGGCTCACTCTAGTACTCCTGCCTATGTTGGAATGCTGAGGGAGACTATCGAAGCCCTAAACACTTGTCTCAGCCCCTGATCGAAGCTCTGGGCCCGGAAGAATGGGTCACATACCATGTCCGTGGAGTAGTGTGAGAGGTCATTAAATATCGTCAATTACAGGGATTCTGTCATGCTACCCTACCACAACTGTAGTAGCTATTGGATGTGCACCACACTGAGGGTTGCCGGAACAATCTCCGAGTGGAAGAGGCTCTCAATGTTCATCCAAAGTAGAGATTCCTTATCGTACACCTGGAGCATCAGGCTCCACCATCAACCTGTTGCTGTATGAAGGAGACTCACAGCATGGATCACCATAAGGTCTGCTGGTGTCTCTGCCAATCTGAAGACTCAGACGATTGCCTCCAGCTAATCCTCGGTTGCCTGAGGGTCCATCATTCTACCGTACCTGGGCAGCCTCTATCACTGATACTCCTGCAGTGCACTCAAGTGGCGTGTACTCTCCGCTACTGGGGGTGGTGGTATCGGTGGCCCAGTTGGTAGAGGTACTGTTGGTGCCTCCACTATAATGGGGCCCTACACCAAGGCATCGTCGCTCAGTGGGCTGCCATCAAGCACGTAGCTCGGAACCCTAGCTGGCTGCCTTCGTGTGGCCATCCTAAAAAGAAACAGGTGTTCCAAGGTCATAAAATACACCTTGTGAGCTGACACAAAGTAAAACTTTTGAAACACACATGCACTAAATGTTTTCGAGAACTAAGTCGGAAATCAAGAGTCATGGTCCTGGTGTATGGATACATCAGCCGCCACACCAACACTGGACTCCCAGGACTGAAAACCACACTCCATACTCTTAACAGTATTGCTTCACAGAGAATAAATTATCAGAGTCCGGAGTTCTGTGGTAGAACCAACTCCTCTGAAACCAAAATGTCATTACCCGTCCTCGAGGCTCGGGCTACGACTACGCAAATCCCGCCTTCCATAGGCCAGCGGCTGGTGACTTGCACCAAACATGTAAATCCTGATAAAAGGGAATGAATTGCCTTTATATAAGTAAACAAACACAACAGTGTATGCAAGCTTGAGTAACCACAAAGTAAACATAGTACAAAAGTAAGTGTTGCAATGTAAATGGGCTGGTATACAAACCCAACTAAAAGTACAGTACAACTGAGAAAGAAAGTAAAACAGGTGAAAAGTAAAATATAAACCATTGGGTCATCCTCTGGGAATCCCACCTGAAATGTGGGTACAAATAGTCTCACCGGTACCTCAGGTCTGTCCGTCCGCTCTGTGTACGTCTGGCCAGGTGGTCCATCTATGGATACCATCCAGCTTCACAAGCCTCGACCACGATCAGTGTTGTTTGTCGTCTGCACCCAACACAACGTAGTGTGGGCGATGCCCGTGCAAGGGTGAGTATACCATACTCAGTAGGGATCCCGAGACCCATGAAGGTCTCCTAGAATCCATAAATGATAATACACAATGGAAAGATAAATACACGAAATTATCAACCAACTCTACGTAGATATATGCCCATACATATTCCAAAGTCAACAATATCAGTACTGATCCAACTTCCAAGCCCAATCATAACCAGTCCACAAAGGGAAGAAGTCAATCAAACTAAATATAATGATAGAAAGTCGATACTCTGCTCACATAGGTATACCTCTCACGAAGAGGGGTGGAGATGATTAGATGTGTCCTCTGAATCATCTCCTCTACCGCACCAATGTAGGATCTAAGTACAGATGAAGTCGTTGTCGATCCCACGTAGGATCCAAGTACAGTAACCATCGTTGATGCACCCACGTAGATTCCATGTACTATCGTCATCGTTGTCGAACCGAAGGAGGATCCATGTATAGTCGTCCTCGCTGCCGAACCCACGTAGGATCCCAATACATCCGTCATCGTCATCGCAGTCGCGGCCAGCTCTAGGGTTCCCGCACACAGCACGTTCGATTTTGGGATGGTCTGCTCCACAAGCCAAGAGGGTCAATACGTCAACTATCTCAATGTCCAGAGTTGATATATCACAAAGTTTCATCTCGTCAATAGGAACTCAACACGATAGACAGTGCGTCAATCAGACGCCTGGTATGAGAGATAATGACTTTTCCGTTCTAGGGGCCCGGTTAAAAATACGCTCATTTATAATCCGGCCGATATCCATAGTCCTCAAAAACTCACATAGAGTATCTAAAAGAACTGTCTCGTCGAAAGGGTCCTATTTCCGTAGACGGCACGTCGATCGGACGCACGGTCTTTATGTTATTCCCATTTAAGTGATTAATAGGCCCGACCTGTTTAGCCCAGTGGGCCGATGGGTCGGGTAAACCCAGTTTGACAGGTTAGACCCAACAGGGGTTGTCAGACCGTTTTGAAGGTATACACGACTCGGCCTGAAGGGGTGCGTCCCATCCTGGAGTGGTGCTGCCCTGCCCGAAGTGGCGCTGCCCGGCCTGGTGAGGCCCGACCCGACTGGCTCTCCGGCTAGCCGAGCAGGTTCCAGGGGGAGCACGCTCCCCCCCCCCCACCCCCCACCCCCCCCCCCCCCCCCCGCGGTTGTCCGCACCAGTGGCTCTGCCATTCCCCAAACTGGTAGGCTAGACCGGCTGACCTTCTGCACATGCGGACCGCATGGGCAGGTCGCTGGTCTTCTTGGGTGGCGCCCTCCTGGAGCCGCGGTCCAGCTCCACCCGGCCGACCGACGGGCAGGCCGGTTCTTCCGCCGAAGCGGCCCGTGATGCGGGCCACGGTTCTTACCGCACAGCCAGCACGACGACGCCGGCTACCTTATCCATTTTCCCAACATGGCATGATGACGCCATGATTCCTCCACCCCCGGTTGACAATTCCGAATGAATAAGTTCTAGCGGAGAGACATTGGGTCATGTCTGATTGGCCCACGCCCTCTGCATTTAGCAGTAACACATTTCCAAGAATGAACGTGGTTCACAAAGCACAACGACAATTTTATTTTCAATAAATTTGAATCAAATCACCCTACCTGTAAATGAATTTCATGGTTGTCAAGTGTCATGGATGACAATGTCGTTTCCATCGTCATCGGTGTGCACCCGAGGAAGTGACGTCTCCACGTTTATCACGGAGAGAGGAATAGAAGCCACCCTATTCTTAGCGAGTTCCCACGTCAGTTTGTCCACCCTTGTCGTGAAGGAAGAAGAGTATGGAGAACCGCAATGGTCGAATAGATGTTCTTTGTCGGTGAGTTGGCTTTCTTCAACCATTTAGGAATCCCCTTTCGTCTTCACAAGAGTTCTCTCCCCAAATCCCCACATAACAAGCTAACCCAAAATAAAATAAGGCCACCCCTTGTTTTAATTGGACATTCCATGCATTTAAAAATACAAATTTTAAACACTTATTCAATTAATGATAGACTTTCAGTTAATTAATTGTGGTGTGTTTTGGCAAGAGTTTAAGTGTGTAAGTGAAAAGGTTACAAAATTTAAAAGGGAGTTTCCATGTAATTAACATGGGAGTTCAAAGGGGTTAAGGAGTTATTGAATGTGAAGGGTTAGGGCTCTTGTGGGACCCACCTCACGATTATCTTCACATGGGTAGTTAGGAGATTTTGGGTCCCACCCCAACTCCCCATGTAGTATATAACCACCTTAGATATAAAATAAAAATTGTTCCACAATTATTATTCACTTATTATTTAATCCACAAATTTTTACTTCCCATACCTTGAAAACACAATTGCGTTAAAGGTCCCCTTAAGAAATTAGCTGGGTTTTGAGTTCATCAGCGCCCTCAGATTTCAATTCCGAGCACCGGTTTAAAAGATAGAAAAACCTACTCATTCGTTCACTGAACGTACCAGTGCAAAACTTTTGAAATTGATTCCGGTCATACCGTGCCTCAGAATCAAGTCCCTTTAGAAGACACAGACTCATAAAATTCCAATGTATTTAAGAAAAAAAATTTCCTTGAAATTTCCGGGTCTTTACATAGAATATATTTTTACCAGTGAACATAAATTTTTTCATTGGAATTAATTTCACCGTGAATTTTGATGTAAAAACATTTCTATCTTTTGAAATGTTTTTACTTTTAAAAATCCCATTATTTATTCAATAAATATGATTAATTTTATATTATTTTAAAAAATGTTTTATGAATTTTGATCCAAATTATGTAAATAGATTACTTTTAGTTTTGGGTATTATGAATATTAAAATTACTAATTTTTATATTACCATGGTTAAGGGTAAATTAGGAAATGAAGGGTGAAAATAATTTTATACTACAACTAAAAATAATTAAAATATTGTATTGTATGACTAATTTGGACCCTTATATCCTATATTTATAAATTAAATCATTTAAGGGTCCCTTTTCCATGAATATGACATGAATATTATTAAAATTAATAAATGTGACAAAATGTCACACTCACATTTCGTATCAGTATAACAATTTTAATATAAATATTTACAAGAGATAAAATAAATTATAAATATTATATAGAAATATAAAATAACTACATATATCATATAAACTTATTTATAAATTTTTTATACTAAATAAATACAATTATTTATGACAAAATAGTGTTACAGAAAATATTGTATTGATAAAAATATCAAATTAATGATATTGAAAATACTAAAATAAATATAATTTGAATTTATTATTTAAATAAAATAATTTTATAGATAACATAGAAATTAAATTGACATATATTGTGTATTGTATTGAAGTTTCCACATTATTTTGATATTTTATAAAATGAAAATATTGAACAATATGCAAATAGACATAAATAATACTTAAAGTAATTATAATTAATTGAATGATGTAAAATTCATAGAAATCTCATCATCTTCCAAAAATCATGATTAAATTTAGAAATATCATAAATAATCTAATTGGGGTATTTTTCATTTTATTGTAAATATATTAACCCTATAGCGTAACAATAAAAGAACACAGGGTAAGAGTCAAACTATTTATATAAGTTATAAATCCGAAAAATAATATTAATTTTATAACATAAAAATGAATAAAGTACATTTGTTAATGCGATATAGACCCCTCATAGTATTATCTGAGAATAAAATAGCTTTTATCCATTATTAATTCAAAATTAATTTATATTAATTTAATATTTTAAGAGTTTCCTAAAGTTCATATCTACACTTTTATAAACGTGAAATTATACTTATCTTTAGTTCAAAAAACTAATGCCAATTTTATCATCCAAATAGTACACAATTATCTTAAAATATATCCTAACTATATCCTAGAATCCATACACTAGGAATAAATCTATCCTCTGGAGTCATTGTTTTCAAATGAAAAGGAGACACTCGAAGAAGTGGTAATTGTTTTACCAATTAAATACAATTTATTTTCTTCTTCTAATTCCTCTTACTATGATTATCTATAGTGAATTAATATTATTATTATAATATACTTTATTATATGTTATTAATATTATTGTATAATCATATTCCTCTTTTTACCCATCCTACAAAAAATAATATCACTATGTGTGCGTACATACAACTTGTTGTCCCCACAACGTGGTGAAATCTATTTTTCATTTATAATTTATTCTAATGTGAATAAATTGGAGAATAATGGATTAATATAATTAATATATCATGAAAATAATTCATTGTAATTAATATACCATCCAATTATATAACATTTAACAATCAATTTAATGATACCATCACTTGTGTATAGGTATGACATATCGTCTACAGGATGCGATGACATTAATTCTCCTCATTAACTATTCAATAACGAATGTAAAATTTATAAGATGAGTAGAAATTATAATTATTAACTTAATTTTATTATTGAAATGAATAAAATACAACCATTGGATAAAAAACAATACTTAAATGGAAAAACATGAATGGTAAAACAATGCAGTTAACACCCGAATCAATGGTAATACTGAAATATTTAAACCAAATGCTTAAAATAAAATAATATATGATATCATAAATATGGATATGGTTATGGTTTAATTTAATAACAATATTTATCCATTACAAAAAAGGATACCCACCCATGACTAATGGAAAGTACAAGGTAAGCGTTAACTTCACAATCTCATTATTATTCGCGGTTATACTCGGGAATCTTTATCATACATATCCTTGTTTCTTTAATGGTTTTCCAAAAAATTATTGAACATTATTTAAAGTCATTTTTAACCATTTTTTAATCTTTATAAATGCTTTTAATTTAATTTTTCCATTTGTTTCCAAACTAGTTACTTTATGTAATTTTCAAATAAATAAGGAAATAATGGTTTTTTAAACATATACGGTATGTGCAGCTATTTTTTCCATCATAACACCTTATCATTTTCAATACTCCAATATAATATTATAAGGTTGTTTTTAAAATTATTTTTTTTTTGAAATTTCATGACTTGGTCAATATAAAAAATGGATATTTCCCTCAAAGAGTTTTAATGATTTCATTAGTTTATAGTCATCTATGCCTACATAATTTATTGTATTTTATTCTTAATTGAGATTGAATTATTATGATATAATATTCCATTTCGTATTGAGGGGTATATGATATGTTTGACTATGGATATTATATTTTCATACCATTAATGATTTATTGTTAAATTATAAACTTTCATCATTTTATTTTTAATATGTATGTTTATGTTATATGTTACCACATTCCCAAGAGGAATGAATTGGACTTAGTACGTGATGGGTGGGGCCCGCTACAGTCCCACAATTCATTTTTATGTCTCATGAGACAAACTAGTGGCTTGGAAGAAGGCCTTTATAGTATGGTTATGTATGGTCTTGGAATGAGGCCTTGAGGTATGGTTATGATGTTTGTGATTATGTATTGCTTTATTATGAGATTATGTTTTGATATTACATGTGATTATTAGACTTGTATATTATCCATGTGAATGTGAAAATGGAATTATTATAATTATTCGTGCCATATTATGTTTCATTTTATGTCTATAAGTCTTGTGTTTCAATTTTATATTATCCTTAAATTTTATATTTATTTGTGAAATGTCCATCAATATTGTATATCCTTTTAATGTATCTGAGCTCACCCATTTCCTATGTTTTATTTTCCAAGGATGAAAATAAGTGTGTTAAAATTTATATGTATGGTTAATCTAGGAAAATAATGGCATTCTAAAATGATTATCTATGTGTTATTTTATTTTTTGATTTGTAGTGTTATTTTCATTTATGTAATCTATTTTAAAATATTGCTAAATTTATCGGTCTTTCCAAATTTTAATCCTTGTAATCATGACAATTTATTGAAATAATTCACCTAGTATGAGCTTCTGTGGTCGGAGCAGTACATATGGCATCAAATAAGGATTGAAAACAATATTTGATATAGATTTAGAAAAAATTAATTACTTATATTAACCCTATGATAGACTATGAGTATAAGTATATAAGACCATCCTAAAACTATGGTAATGTATAGATTACATGGATATTCATAGTTTTTATATCCCTGACTGGATATTGAAAGTGAGTTTGGTTCTATAATAGATGCACCTGAGTGTAATAAATTTGAAAAACTGTTCTGGGGTTGACCTGTGGTAACCTTTTATATGATAATGGGCCTTACTGCGCACCTATATTGACACTCCTAGAGTCGATTCGTAGGATTCTTAAAATTTTATTAAACTATAGTTATAATGGATTTAAATGTAATGATTCCCCCAAAGTAACAAACATTTAAAATTCTATGATTTACGATGCATAAATTTATGTTATTTTCAGCAACATATTTATAGTTATAAAAAAACATAACATTATTTGAAAATAAAATATATTTCATATTATATAAATGGCACGATGAATAAGGAATGAGAACTACACAAATGAACATGAACTAAAGAGTAAGGAGGATAATTTATTTTGTGGTCCTAAGACAACATTTTTATGTAAAAAATCCTCTTATATATTGTCATGATATGAGGAAATGGAATTATGTGTTAACAATATATATAAATAATTATCTCAGTAATATGTTTTTTTAGGGATGAAAGAAAATAAGGGGATAATAGTGAAAAATACGGATAAATGGAATAAGGGAAAGAAGGATTATCCCACATGTGATAACTGTGGAAAGAATCACTCCAGAGAATTCATAAAATGAATGGATTTTTGTTATATGTGTGGAGAGAAATGGCACTAAATTCATAATTTATATGTTAAATAAATGTTTACAATATATAATGATTCAACTGAAAGGATATGTGGAACTATGAAAACCATGGTCCCAAACATCAATGGAATATACCCCAGATGATGTTATTTATAATGATCATTTTATTATAATGTCATAGTTGAAGTGGAATTATTAATATTCATTTTAAATAATTTATTTATTTGAATAGATTATTATAAATGTGATGAATATTGGTAATATTTATTATCTAAGGATTGAAATTTAGTTCTATTTCATTATGTATTTGAAATTGTAGAGTACTATGTAATGTGACATAATTGAAAGTTATTATTTTCATAAAATTTATTGTTAAGGGAAATATAACCACTAATATGATTTTGATACAAAGATAATGATGTTTGATTAATTATATGATTTATTTCTATAATGTATATTACATATTAATTACTACCTTGGTTCTTATTATTGGAGTTTACAACATTTTTTAATTTAAGGAGTATATCCATTATTCTATGTTTTATGTAAGGAATAAGGATTAATGAACATAATCAATAAGGTATTATGGTAATTCAAGGTATTATAATGTTTTAATCGAATAAATGATGATGGTATTCACATGTTTTGCATCTAAAAAAATATATCTTCATTATGTTATGTGACATTCATTATAAATTGTTGGATTGTGAGTTTGGAAAAATTTATTTTGGATAAGTATAATGGTTAGAATGGATTATGTTGGACATTGGATAGTATTTTTTATGTTTGGAAAAATTATTAATAATATTTTTTAAAATCTAATAATAATTTAGATTTAGTAAAAAGAAAACATGAAGGCTTAGAGACAACCTGTTGCATTTGGAAAGGTTGTAATAGTTGAACACACAACTGAAGGGCCACAATGGTGCATCACCAACCACTAGACTACATGATGTATAAGTTTATATAAATGAGTTTTATATATTTAAATGATATGAAAGATGATGTATATGTTCATTTTTTAACCTTATATGATGAATGAAAATTGAAATTTATTTATTTTTATTTTTTTGGATAGAAATATGAGTTTTCTTTGGAAATTAGTAAAAGGACAGAACTCATTTTTTCATATTGGTATGATTCTTTGGGTTCCTATTATATAAAGTAAATTAATACATAAACTCAAGGGAAATAATATTAAAAAATTATATCCTATTACGTTATTTTTCGGATGAATCAAAAGTCCCCTTTGATCATCAAGGAATTATAGATTTTTTATTGTTATCTTTCTCTTAACCATGTTCCCTATCACTCATATTAGAACATGATTGTTAGATTTTTCATTCATGTACATGATTTCCAACATGGAACCCTGGTATGTGTTATATATGGTGACCTTCATACTTCTATTTATTTATTTTAATAAGGGAGTCTTATAAATCCTTTTTCGATGATGAATTTTAGAAAAGTTGTTTCGAAATTTCAAACCCCTAGTTGTTAAACCCATTGTAAAATTGTGAGGATACTGTTTATTGATGGAGGGGAGAATGTAACACCTAGATAATTTATTATATTTTCATTGAAAAATAATTTTTATTTTGTTTCTTTCTTAGTTTTCATGAAAAACCATGTTAATCTTAGGTTGCACACAATAATGAGTTAGCTTCTTTTACATGTATGGCAAGTTTTACTAAACAAAAATATATTAATAAAATATTATTATTTAGTATAATATATAACTTATCCATTAAATTATTGATTATGAATATTATTAACCACAATTTTAATTTTATATATTCCATGAAATTTAACATTTCTATTATTTATTTTCTAAACCAGATATAAGAAAATATTACAATTTTCTGATAAAAGTCATATTTTTTAAAAATTGTAGGTTTCCACCTTTTGATATAACACACATTGTAAGCCTAATTTTTGAAACTTTTAGATATTCTATTTAACAAAATAAAAATATTCTTTATAAGAATGATTTAAACATTTAATTTGGATGATTTTTTGATATTTTCTTAATATGTTTTCAGATTTGATGAATAGAACAAATATACTAAATTTTATTTAAAAAAAATCATCAAAGTAATTTTTATGTATAAATTATTTTATTGAATGGTTTTGACGTGAAAAGTGAATATATTTTTACCATTTAATATAATTTTTCTCATTGGAATTAATTTTAACATGAACTTTGATGCACAAACATTTCAATCTTATTCAATGTTGTAACATTTAAAAAACATATTTTTCATTTTAACAACATGATTAATTTTTTTATTTACTAAAAATTATTTGTTTTGAATTTTTAATTTTTTTTTTAATATTTGGAATCTGAGGGTCCAAATTATGTAAATAGGTTCCTTCTTTTTTTGGGTATTATAAAACGAAACTTGAGTAATTTTTTTAATACCATGGTTAAGGGTTAATCAGGTCATTAAAGGTGAATATAATATTATCAATTACCATAAAACCTATCAAAATTATATTCTATGACTATATTAAACACTAATAACTAATGCTTATAAATTAAATCATTTAATGTACCATTTTTTCTTCTGATTATGACATTAATGTTGTTAAAATATATGAATGTGAGAAAATGTCACACTCTCGTTTCATGTATGTATAATAATTTTAATATATATATCACCAAGAGATAACAATAATAATAAATAGTATCTCAAAATATAACGAATTTATTATATAATATAAATTTATTTCTAATTTTTATATATTAAATAATTACCATTAATGATGACAAAATAGTGATGTATAAATTAATTTATTCATAGAAATATAAAATTAATGATATTAATAAATAGAAATAATAATAATTAGACTTAATAAATGACATCCAATAATTTTATAGATAACACAAACATGTTATATACATATTTTAATAATTTTTTTGATGTAATAATGTACATTGAAAATTTTAAAAATGAAAATGTTGAATTTTATCTAAATTGACATAAATGATACTTCAAAATAAATAATATTTAATTAAGTGTTATAAAATTATGAAACTCTCATGTTTGGATAACTTCTTAGGATAGTGTTAATATTTTATGAATGATCTAATTGGGGTTACATTTAAAATTTTACAAAAACTATATTAACTTTATAGAGTAAAAAATACTAGAATATGTGGTAAGAGTTAAAAAATTTATGGGTGTAACCTAAAAGATAAGGTTACTTTTATGACTAAAAATTGTCTAAAATTAATTTTTTTCATAAAATCTCCTCTCATAACCATTATAGCACCAAATGAACTCACTTTTGATCTATTTGAGACTAAAAATAAATTTAACTTAATTTATTACCCTGCTAGAAAAATTTGCAGTTGCCACAGTACAAAATCATGGAAAAGGGGCCAAAACCATGGTTGTAGGCTAGAACCACGGTTTTTCCCAACCATGTGCGTTATCACTGTGGAAGTAGGGTCTGAACAATGGATACTATTTTAATTGTGGAAATAGGTGGCCTATTTCCAAATTTTTTAAAAATGTGACAATATGTGTCTCTATTGTCAACTGTGGTAGTCAACCTATGGCCACAATTTTAACCATGGATATAGATTGAGATAACTATGGTAATAGCCTAAAAATAATGTTTTCATAGACAGATTTGATCCCAACAACTTCCTTTCACATTTAATAACCCTAACCACTACACCGCCAATGCTTTTGTTTCTGTTTATATATATATAATATGTTATATATATTATTAAAAACTGTGGAAATATCATGATAGTTGTTGCAATAGTTCTTCCCACCATTTTTTCACAAGTAATTGTTTCTCTCATGCAATTCTAGGATACTTATTTCTACAGTTTTCAAAATTGTGGCTATAACCCTTTGAAAAATAGGCCTGTAGTCACAGTTTTCAAAATATTGGATATAGGCCACATAACCGTTGCTATAGGTGTGAGCTATAGCAACTTTTTTTCAAAATATGGCTATGGGTGTGGTCTATAGCCAGGGTTATTAAATCATGGTTATATATCTGTCATTGTAGCCTATTCTTCTAGTAGTGATATTTTAAGTGTTCCCAAAAGTGCCCCTCCCCTCTCTTATAAAAGGGATCTTCTGTATATCATTAATTAACAAATTTAAATCCCTTTATCTCAACCAACCCCTTACCACTTCTCCTACTAACTTCTATAAATACACCCTATAGGCCATTCATTGGGTATAAATCTATCATACGGAGTCCTTTTATGAATATCAATAAGAGACACCCTATAAAGAGGTGATCATTTTACCAATTCAATTTAATTTATTTGTTTCTTATACATCATGATCCTATATTGTTTCCATAATAAACAAGTATATCTTGTATAAAAAAATTCTTATATGTTATATGGGAAAATCATATTTCTTTTTTTACCCATCCTATTAAAAACAATATCACTTTTTATGGTTATATACGGCTAACCATCTCCAGGACATGTTGAAAACATTTTTTCATTTATAATTTATATTTATGGGTATAATTATGATTATAATTAATGTAGATAATTAATAAATCTTGATAGGTATTCTTCATGATTTATATACCATATAATTATGTATCATTTAACCTTAAAGTGAATGATATCATCGCTCATTCACATGTATGACCTGGCATCTCCATAACGTGATGACATTTATTCTCCACATTAACTATTAATGAATGATTATAAAATATATATGTTGAGTTAAAATAATAATTATGAACATAATTTCATTATTTATATAAATAAAATACATTATATTCTTAACAAACATGATTGACATGACAAAACAGGAAGGCTAAAAGGAAGCAGTTAACACCTGAAGCAATGGTAATAGTAAAATATTATTAACAAAATAATATCAGAGGATAATATATGAAATCATAAATAATGACATGGTTCTGGTATAACATAATTTTATGATTCAACCATTATACATGAGGTTAAAACACAATCAACTAATGTAAATGTTAAGGGTTAATTTCAGAATTTCATTATTATTTGAGATTGTTTATATGTAAGTATCTACTAAGGAATATTATAATACATATCCATGTTTATTAAAATGTTTTATAAAATATTATTAAAAATTATTTAAAGTCATTTTTACCCATGTATGAATCTTTATAAATGTTTTATTGGGAATCATACTAAATTTTTCTTAACGAGGTACTTTATATCCTTTTTGAGAAATTAATGAATGAAATTTTTTTAACTTATACAACATGAGGGGATATTTTCACCATCATGAAGCCTTATTTTTTTTATGATTAATCAATAATATTATTACGTTATTTTTAAAAATAAATTATTACTTTTATAATTTTTTGATTTTTCAAAGTAAAAAATGGATATTCCCCTCAAATGGATATAATGACTACATTAGTTTATATTTATATAAGTAAACATCATTTGATAGATTTTATGCTTAATTGAGGTTGAATTACTGTGAATGAGCCTTGACTTAGTTGTCGAGGACTTGTCAACTACATACATGTGACCTAGGATCAAATCTAGGTGGATACATATTTCATTGGTTATCGTATAAGTAATATACCAGGTAATATTCGGTATTATAGTCGTTGGAACTATTCATTCATCTGGGTCTCCAGGACACCTGTTTTGTCCTCGGGTCCTAAACTGCATTCGGGCCACCCAAGTCTATATTCCAGTTGTCCCTGAAGGTGTTAGGGCTAACTCATGGACTTGAAGCCTCCCCAAGGCCTTCGGTATGCATCAAATTACAAGGAACACGACTCCATATAAAGATTTAGGGAAAGAGAATTCACCAGAGTAGACCTAACTGGAATTGGAATATTGATAGGGTATAAGAATTTCCATCGGAACCATGCCTCTGTAGCTCTACAAAGTATAACCTGTCAATGAGGCATGTGAGGGGCGGGGGGGGGGGGGGTGTTGATATGAAGACATTTTCTAGGGAGGAGCAGTTATATGTTGTCTTGTTTTGGTCATTCCCTTATGACCTATGAGTCATGTAATTGTCTCTTAATACTTTATACCTGGTATGGGTTCCACCTAACCCCTTGAATGGTGGATAATCATAATAATTAAAAAATGTAGGCCTTCAGGCCATCTAGGAAGGTTGATTTACTAAAATACAATATTCAATTTTTATTGATTTTTTATAATATGTTTTATTGTGTATGTACTATTTTATAAACATTCATGGTTTATGGTTAAATTAAAAAAAAAAATTCATATGGTAGTTTTAATATGAATTTTTATGGTCGGTTTACCCATTTCACAAAAAAAATGAATTGGTCTTAGATAGTGACTTTTGGGACCTGTTATAGCCCCTCAATGCATCAATTATTATCTAGAGAAAAACTAATTTATTTGCACAAGGCATTGAAAGTATGGTTATTTATGGGATTGGTATGAGTCCTTAATAGTATGGTTATGATTTCTGATATTATGCATTAAATCATTATGAGATTATTTATTGATATCATGTTTTACTATTTGGATAGTATAATATCCGTGGGAATGTTTAAATTGAATTATTTGATGTATTTTTACCATATTTTGTTCCAATTATTGTTTATAAATCTTGTGTTTTAGTTTTATAGTTTCCATAATGTTTATGGTCATTTATGAAAAATTATACTGTGTTGTTTAACCTTACTGAGCATCTGATCTCACAGATTTTTTATGATTTATTTTCCTAGGATGCTATGAGGTGTATTATGATATATATGAAGAGTCAATCTAGGAGAATAATATAATAACAAAATAAATATATATGTTTTATTTTATGATTTGGATTAAAATTTAAATCTCATGTCTATAATATATTTTCCAACACTATTAAACTAATTATTCCTTTGGTATTTGATTACTTGTGATCATGTAAAATATTTTGAAATAATGCCCCAGCATCAGGCTTCTAGGGTTGGGATGTTACAATAGTTTCATCAACACACAACTGATCCCAACTCATGAGGCATCACAATACACCACTAAATCATCACTTGCATCTGGTAACATTAACACATGATCACTCATCACTAGATGCCTTAACTCCTCAGAGGCCTTCTAGAACTTCTCAGACCAGTCAAAATTATGTCCATACCATGTCAGTGTTGTCAAAGGGTCCACAATTATAGAAAAGTATTCCATAATATTATTTAGTTCCATGCCAAGACTATGAAGCTCCACCCCTCCAGTAATTCATGGGTGTTTCACAATAAAGAATATTCATGATCTTTCATAAAACCATTGATAATACTTTTTCATAAATGGATTTCCCCAGAAATTGAACCTTTCATATCCATAACATGGACTCAAGGAGATTTTTATAAAGTTGGTTTTCATAAAGAAAATCAATAACCATCCTCATGTTATCCACTTGCTCCTCATTTATTGTAGGGTACATGACTATGTAGTCAATGAAGAAAACAAATCACTAGACCATGTATGGATGGAAAACAGGATTCATCAAGTCCATAAAGATAACAAGGTAATTATTCACACTAAATGGAATAACTAAGAGATCATAGTGTCTGTAGCTCTATCGGAATGATAAATTTTAAATATCATCCTCACAAAACTGCAACTGGTTTCAGTAAAGAATGATATCGATCTTGGAGAACCATCTTGAACATCACAATTGATCAAAGGGTCATCAATCCTTGGCATGGGGTACTTGTTCCTTATCATGTCTTGGTTCCTGCGATGGTAGTCCATGAAAATTCAAAAGGTCACATATTCCTTTTTCATTAATAGAACATAATCTTACTAGGGTGACACAATGTGTCTGATGAAACAATTATCACTAAGGTTCTACAACTTCAATGGAAAGTCCCAGATTATGGTATGTTCCCTTCTGATATTCCAGAGATGATGTTAGGGTACTCACTAGTTGCAAATCAATGAAAATATCTATCTCCCACCACTAGGTTAGTTTTGGAACGTCTTTATAGAAAAATTTCATATAATACTCCACAACTAAAGGAACCCAAATTTTTGATGATTATACTAAATCATGGGTTATGATCTCTAACTGTTGGATAATATGTTGAAACCTATTACTCACAGAACTTGATCATCCTACTATGAGGTCTCTCTTACTGAAATAGGAAAACCACATCCCATCATTGTGTAGGAACATAAATAGTCTACGGTGACAGTATATTTCGACTTGAACTATGGTAAGAAAATCCATTCCTAATATGTCATCACAGCAATCCATTGGTTCGACCAATAGTTCCCACATGAAATTATCTCATAAAAGATATAGCTCGCACTACTGATGGGTGATGATATAGAGGAAGTGTTCCCTGTAATAACCTCTATAAAAATTTGTTGTTCTATTTACTTCACTAGTAAATCAAAATCCAACAATGGTAGTATTGTTATAAGATAATTTCTGCATCCTATGTCTTCTAATATTCAATAATGTGTAGAAAAAAATATCCTACCTATAATCATCCCATGTGATGTAGGATCATAATCATCCAAAGCATATTATTGTCTGTAGCCCAAACCGTCAACTCCCTAATCTTGATAGACATATCTTGATGGTGGTGGTGGAAGGATCTCATATCATTGTCTCTCATTAGTAGAACCTCAACATCATCTGATAACTTTTCCTTAAATTGTATAACCATATCTTTTACAGGGATCTCCATAATCACAATGATGTCATTGTCATGGTGGTATGTCTACTATCTTTCTGAGATTCTCAAGATGTCTTTTTATATGGTCTCAAGCAATGTGACCACTCCAATAACAAGTATAGCATTTTACATCCATTGTTTTACCTAGTTCTCTATGATACCCAGACATTGTATGACCATGTCCCTAAGTTATCCAATAGAAGGGACTGCTATTATGTGATCTCTAGTAATTGACTATTGTTGTAGATGACTCATCTGTGTTGCACGCACTACCATCTCAAGCTACCTGAAACCCCCATAATAGAAATTTTTTTTTCACTGGTGCTTTCCCCAAAACCCAGGAAAATGTGGGGTCACACAAGGGTTCAATGATTGAACAAATATTTTCGAGAAGTTTGAACTCAAACATTCATTCATAGAAGTATCCATCTATGCTCATGTCAATAGAGTAGAACGTAAGGTCTGTTAACCTATCCAAATAATTATCCATTTTCATCCCTCCATGATGATGCTCTAGATTTTTCATGTAATCGAATGTATCATAAAAAAGAGGGGTAGTACTCCTAATGAAATAGTTACTAGAAGTCATCCCACGAGAGTGTCGAATCATCGTACATCTGGGCATCCAAGCTCCACCAATACAAATATGCTCAATGAAAATGACTGGATATGAAAATAACCATATGATAATTTGGTGTATGTATTATCTTGATGATATAGACCACCAGCTATAGATAATCCTTTACTGTCGAATGATCTTGGTCTTGGCAGAACCTCAATGTTCTCTAATAATCCAATTCATAGAGTGTGATCTACCTACACACATCCTCAACCTACATTACTAGGACAATCTATAGCTATACAGGGGAGAGGTGGTAATACATACCTATTTGGAGGAAGGGGATCATGATATGGACCTTGAACTAAGGAATCATCACTTAGAGGGTCATCGTCATGAACCGTAGATGGTATCCTAGCGGGCAGTCATAGTTGAGGCATTTTGAATGTTATGAAAGAGTACTGAGTTCAAATGATCATATTATATATATATATATATATATATGTGAATAAAATTTGGGGGATGACTCAAGAAGGATATTCAAAGACTCAATTCTATATAATTGATGTGACATTGATCCCTGTAAAAATGTCTCATCATGATGATTTGACAAGAACTTATTCCAGTTCCTGGTAAATGAATATGTCGGCCACCACACCATCACTGGACTCCAAGGCCTAAGAGCCACACTTGAGAAACCTTAAAATTGTTTCCCTAAAGCTAACCGATTTTTTTGGGAAACATCTGAACAACATACCATGGTTCAAACAACCTTTGAAACCAATCTTTCATGACATGGACCAAGTCGAGGATCAAGATACAACTACCCCAAGCCCACCTTCATAGTCCTTGGGGTGGTCAAATGCTATGATGTTACACTAAATTCATGGATGATTTTTTTAAATACATGTACACAAGCACACATCGAATTCCATGAAAATGTGTAGATGAAAATAAAGAAAAGATGCAACAGTACTTTTAATTGGATAATATACTTGGACAACTTAACAAATGTGTGTATAGTAGTGAATAATAAAATGATAAAGACAAAAAATACACACCCAACCTAGAAATATAAACCAACCAAACAAAACTAGAACAGATAATGCAGTTGAGAAAACCCATCTCATGTATTTTAATATAAAACCACTGTACATAGTCCGAGCACCCCATATCCCTAAGATCCTCAAAAGTCATGATCTACCTATCTCCCATCTGCAAAAGACACGACATGTGTTGGGATATTCCCATAGAGGTTTGATTATATACATAACTAGTAGATCATCAAAAAATGGTGAAGGGGGATAATAAGAGATACCACTAAATATGGAATTAGTAGATATAATAAGGTAAAATAAGAGAATACTTCTTATCCCAATAAGAGAGTGAAATTGAAATCATATTAACACATAGAGCTCAACATGGCGAGGAGATGAAATTATCATCATGTTTTTGAATCCTATATCTACATAGATGACTCATCCACCCAACAGAAGATACAAATAGAAGGATAATGGAATTCCCCACGCCTCTTCACCTCTCCATGATGTAAAGTAAGAAAACCAAAAGAGTAGGTTCTGAAAAATTTTATATATATATATACTCTCAATCAATGGAGCACAAACAATTGTTTAAGGGGATATTCGTATCAAAAATCTTCCTCGGGAGATGAGTACACAACAGTTCCAAAAGAAATTTCATCAATGATTCCCAACATCTCAAGAATCCACCTTGAACACATAAGTCTACAGGACTCAATAATATAACCATGATTCTATCAAATTTACGATGGACTAACTCACCCGTATGATTTTATGCCACGACACAAGAATGTGTCTAGGTGAGTAATGAATCCTTCTTTCTCTTGAGTTTAATGTTACATAAAACAATGACCCATTACTATGTCTCACAGTTGAGGGGTCACTATTTTTAGAAACAGCTATCATTCCATTGTATAATAGGAGGGTCCTACTTTAGAAGTCAATGAGGATTGACACTGACCAGTCCTCTTGTAGGGTACCACATGGTATAGTCATCGGGGAATGCCACTGTACAGTCCTACTGAAGGGTAATCCATTTGAGTCATCAATGATGTCTCCCCACATAACCTAAATGGAGGGTAACATTTGGAAGATGTCTTCAAGGAATTCTATTTCCCAACCCAACAGAAGTTTAAGCCCAGAACATTGAGGAACACCACTACCCAGAACTAATGGATTGTGACTTGGAAATATCATCGAGGAGAACAACTGTAGAGACACAAGCATGACATAGATGTAAATTACATTACTTTTGAAGTATAGTTAATACATAACAAAAAATAACACCCAAGGACCATATTAGTTTATTGTATTTGGAAACTTTGATCATAATCTTCTAATCATGGTGAAAGATCTTCAACATCTCCCCTAATGATCATCCAATTTTTTTTCTTTCCTAAAACCTTTTGTCATTTCAATGGGTAAAATTAAACATATAAAGAGTGAGATCAAATGATCGGTAAGGGTAATCATGGAGAAAATAAAACAAACCATATACATTTTACCATAAAAACATGAACATAAATTTTAAACTTCAATATCTTGAGTTGTGAAATAAATCTTGGAGTGCGTAAGTCATAGATCATAAAGAAACATTAATCATGATAAAATATCATGAGAATGTGAAATTTAATTGTGGAAAAACATTAATAACATGATATCATTTCATAGTAGCCAAGGCAATGCTTCCAAGACCATCATAGTGGACAAAGTCCCTTACTGAATCGAGTTCACTCCACGTTCCAGTACTGTATCACTGAACAAGATTTACTTGTCGTTCATGCCATGACTATCTCATGAGATATAAATCATTACCCAATTAATTTTAGGGATATATAGGCCCTACCCATCTCATAATGAATTCATTCTTTCATGTGCCACAAAATAAACATACATCATTCATAATAACTTAACGAATAAACTTGGTTTCATAAACAACATCTCATCATAACATAATCAATATAAAAGAAATGGATATCATTTCATCATAAGAAAAATAAAACCATATAAATAATTGAGACATTACTCTTGAAACATAAAAATACAAAATAATTTCATCTTAGATGGGAAATAATTATGATAAAACACCTATAATAAATTCTTGAGGATAATATCCTTTCTTCTTCAAAATCATTTTCTTTTCTCAAAATGACATGAAATTTTTAAAAAAATCGATAATGTTGACAATAATAATGAAAATTTTTAGAGTAAGCTTCATTGAAATAATTATTGATGAAATCGTAAAAATCCATTCACGACGTATGAGTTAAAAACATTCTTCTCGTACTTTTTCCAGGAAAGTCAAAAAGTAATGTATATGGTAACCAAAGAAAAGATTCCATCCATACAATGTGGAAAAAAGTAAAAAAGGGTAAAAATGACATTAATAATAAATGGAATAATAGTAAAAATTTTATGAAAACATTTTTAGAAAACATGGACAAGGATGATAAACATAACTCTGGTAAATACTTACGTATAAGCAATCTCGGTTAAAAATGTGAGTTGCAAAATTATCCCTTACCTAATGTCCAATTTCTTCCATACATGTCTAAAAAAATTGTATAGTGGGTTTAAACAAATTATTAACTTTTAAAATAACTATAATAATATTTATGATAACATATATGATTCACTTATGACTTTATATTACCCATTGTTTTGTAAATTCCATGTTAAAGCAGTGTTTTGGGTAAAATATTTTCATTTATCATATGTGTTTGGACTTGTTATTCTTGATATTATTACATATATACTGATTTACCTAATTAAAAAATGTAATAAATTATTTTTATATAATATAAATTCAGCATATAAATAAATATGATATATCTATAAATGGAAATGAAATTTACCGTTCATGGAGACGGTAGGTCGTACGTATGCATGAACACTATTTTTGTTTTCATATTAAATTGAATGGAAGTAAATGACACATAAATATAAATAAATATAGTAGCATTATTATGTAATATGTTTCATGATTACTTTTTATATATACTTTATAATCATTCTTGAATGGTTAACATGGAGAATAAATCTCAACGCATAGTAGAGACGGTAGTCCGTACGTACGCACACGCGGCAATATCATTTTTTTGATCTTAAAATCGTATATAACTGGATTATATATAATATATAAGCAATCATCATAATTTTATATTTATTAGTTATTTCATTTATACTAATTATTATAGCCATCCAAATGATGAAATCTTTAAATTACAAACTACACCACGATGTGGAGACGGTAAGCTGTATGTACACACGTGTGGTTACTTTTTCATTCATAGGATGGATAAAATAACTAATATGGTTGTGCCATTTTTATAATAATATAACAGTATATAGAAGATACTGGATTTATTATTCTATAATGTAAACAACAAAGAAGGAGTTTGTGGTAGAAGAAATGAACATGAAATAGGTGGGGAGTTATTTACCTCGTCTTTGGATTCTTCCTTTTGATTTGACAAAAAGGCCTCCATAGGTAGGATTTATGACTAAATTAAGGACTCTAGGATGAAGTTAGTACATTTAAAAGGGTATTTGGGAAGGTTTTGGCTGAGACAAATGGCTTGGGAGAAGTAAATTTGAGAGATGTGGGAGTTCCATTTTATAAAAGAGGTTAGGGGAACGTTAGAAAAAATATAAAATATTATTTTATAATAAAGTCATATTCGGTGTATAATGGCTCCAAAGTGACTTATTTCTAGGTTAGGGTGTGTATGGGTCGAAATAAGCTCAAAACTAGGTTTTAGATAAGTTTAGTTTACCATTGTTTCCTTATAATTTAGATTAAACTCTAATTTAAATAATTTAACTTCCACACTATCTTCTTGTATTCTTACAATATATTGTTAATGAACATACTATAAAAAACTAATAGAACACAAATTGGTTCATTAATGTCATATATATCATTATAAAAGTCTTTTGGATGAGCCTTATAATTTTAGAACCATTATATCAATAAATAATATAATATTTGTTTTAAAAACTCTTTTATTTAAATTTTGACACTATTTGGTATTTTGTTTTTTCTAAATTCATAAAAATATTATTAATTTGAAAAAAATTCATCTAACAAACCCTAATATGTAATATTAAGCTTTAAAATTAGTGTAATTCATAAAACGTTTCAAATTACATTTTTTTGGGTATTTATAATATCAATTATGTTAATATTTCATTAATAAGATAATTACTGAATCACCATTGTGTCATAAATAAATCAAATTATATAATGTCTGAAAAGTATAAATAAAATACCATTATGTTGGAAATAATTTTATATTTATAAATCATATTTATATTCAAATTTATCTTATGTATAAACCTATATTAAAAATGTTTTAGTTAATAAAGATTGATTTAAACTATTTTAACTCTTCTTTATATAAAATAATAATAAATATTCTAATCTAATCCAGTTGGGCCTAACGGGTAATATATTATTCCTAAGGTTGTATTGTGTAAAATTAAAGTTATCCAATAGAATTACAACTTGTGTTAGGGTAATAATAGTATCATTTTTACCCTTAATTACCCAATTTACTTTTAACCGTTGTAAATAAAAGTAAAAAGTTACTATTCAGAAAAAATTATTTTTATCTTATTAAACCGCATTTTACCCCTTTATATTAGCCTTGTCTCTCGGAATTTCTAAATTCCACTCATATAAGTGGTAAAATTGAGTTTTATGTAAATTTTCAAATTCTCCTAGGAGGTGGGTAAAAGACGGTAAAAAGTTCAATAAATTTGTTATACATCTAAAATTATTATAAAATGACTCTAATGAATTACATTGAACTTATATAGGTATAATGTATCTATTTTGACCTAAAATAAATTTAAATAAAACAAATGATTATTTAAATAAAAATTCAGTTTTAACCAATAACTCAGTGATTTTCACTATTCCAAAACTGAACGTCTTCAGAAAAATACAAAAAATTAACCCAAGTATAATATCGATATTCAAAATCCAAAAATTAATTCCATTTTGAAAATTAAAAATTTTAAAATTTCAAAAATTGGGTATTACTATTCATATCGGTTAATTCATAATAATATTATAATTATATCACTTTTAGTGAAACTCGGTATTGCGTAAAACACATGCTATCAAGGAATGTTGCTCTGGAATGCAACACAGGACTAGAATAGTGTTTGCGTATACTGCAAGCTAATACAGAGTTGCATATAGCGCAAGCTAATATTGGTGTAGCGTACAACACAAGACATCAATGAAAATTAAAAATAATATTTCTCCTAAGATCTCGGGGATTTACATTCATCCCCACTTAAAATTAATTTCTCCATCAAAATTCGTCGGGGATATAAATTGTTTACTACTTGAAAGTTTTATTCATTGAAACCCACATCGTTAAAAGAAATACCATAACCTAATTTTAAAAACTAAAGTATGAATCTTAATGATTACCCAAATTAACTCATCACTGGCTTTCCAAATAGGAGAACATTGGTGAAAATATCGATATGGAAGATAAATCTATCCATCCTGTTCTGAGGGGGAGTGGTAGAGAACATGCTAAGAAAATTCCAAAAAACACAAGGCCATAAATTTGTGATGATCTAATGTACAGTCTAGGACAATGTTTTTGGTTTTCAAGATCATTTCACAAATTTTAACGAACTAAATGAAATAATTACTTGATTTTTGTACAATCTCACTGTCGTTTGTGTCTTGAACAATTTATACTTCATCTCATAAAGAAATGAAGTTGAATTTGTCTTTCGTGAAGTGTTAGCAGATCATGCGATAGATTGATAGGTCATTTTATCTGTCCATGTATATGAATCCAAAAAATGGACTTATACTTCATCTATCAGGACTCTTAATAAAATATAACTAGTTTCTACAAACCAAGGACATCCTATAGGCCAGAGGTAGGCGATAAAGGCCTATCTCACTTCATTTTTTTGGTTCGATTCCCACAACCTTATCCCACAATATGGGTTGTCACCCTTCCTCCAGGTTTTCCCTTTTTCTAAAACTACATTATTATAACATTCCATCAATAATATCAAAAATAGTTCTAGCCTTAAACAATACTATCTTATGTCTAACATAATTCATTATAATCTTTAGGCTTATCCAAAATAATTCAGTCCATGATCATAGTAGAATGAAAATGATTACATGAAAGTTCACATAACAAGCACTGGAATACCATAATTTATCCCACATATATCATAAGATATATCCTGTTGGTCACAATACAAACATGTGCATACCTTAATCATGTATTATTTTGAAACATGAATGAACATAGAACCTTAGTGAAAACATGAATTTTGTTAAAATATAACTCTTTCCACATACCAAAATCCCAGAATTTCTATATACTCAAACCATGATATCACGTTGTCCTTATTTTAATCATAAGCTCGTGAATACTATCAAAAATATTATTTTCTCCTTATCCCATCATTATGCGCATATCATCTACTTTCCAAAATTATTTCAATCACTTTTCATGGTTACTTGTACCATATAATTATTGAAAACAACAACAAACCATTACATAGATAATCCAATATTCCAGAATAATTTAAATGAGATTCCACAACATTATTTGGGAATCCCATTAATTAAACACATAATCATTCCACCACATCATTTTCATGCTCCACATCACCAATAGTGATTTCATGTGACTTCCCTTTTTCCATTTCCTTAAGATGTTGTTTATGTTGATCATCATTAACCCTTGTATTAGGGCATTGGTTACCATATTTCCCTATTTCCTTGCACTTGTTGCACTGAAGTGTTGGTGGAGAATTCTCTATAGTCTTTTCTCTACTCACATCATTAGAATCCTTTTTCCAATAACTTCGGCACTCACCTACTCGATGAACTTCTTTTCCAAACTTGAAACATTTTCTTGTACCTTTTAGACAATCTCCACCATGCTTCCATCCACACATTGAGCATAAAGAAACATTCACCATTTTTTCTCCATTGTTTTGAGATTTTTTCTTAAACCCCATCTTTTATTTCTTGTCAAAACCATGAGATGGATATCTAACACCAACTTCAATTTCTACCTTTATATCACAAGGAACAATATATTCATAGATACTAAAGACTCTTATCTCTAATTACCTTCGAAGATTTAGTTTTTAGCCATAGAAAAATCGATCAACATTACTTTCAGGTTGGATGATAATGCCATATACATACCTTGAGAGCCTTGAAATTTTTTCCTCGTATATACCAACATATTCATCCTCCTTTTTCTGAATATCAAGGAACTCATTTTCCATCTTTGTTCGACGAATATGAGGGATGTACTTATTGAAAAAAAAGTTCTTGAACTCATCCCATTCCATGGATTCAATCTCATCTTGTGGCCTTGTATTCTTAATTAGAGTCCACAACTATTCCACTTCACCTTCTTAATGGTAAACATATAAAATGACATTTTTTGGTTCTGAACAGTGAAGTATGGAAAATATCTTTTCAATGGTACTGATCCATTATTCACAAATAAGAGGATCAGAAGACCCATTGAAAAAAGGTGGATGTTGCCTCATGAAGGACTCAATAGAATATTGTTCCTTTCTCTGCTCATTTGGAAGTACTGGATGATTTATAGCTTGTGTAAGTATAGCAATAAGATTTTTCACTCCATCTCCCACAACATTGGTTTGTTCATGAGGACAATCATTACATTGTCCATTACATTGATCAATACGGTTCTTTCGGGTTCCAACCATCGTCTAAAACCCAAAAAGAATAGTTTGGGTAAAAAAATCATGATATGGAAAACAACATAATATTGGGGGAGTACATATAATATAAAACAACATATGTTTAATTATAAGATCATTACCGTAATTCTTGGAATATAACATATACTTATACTTAACCTTAGGGTCATTGCTAGACATTACTTAGAAATATCTCTAGGGATCTCACTAATGTTTTCGCATCTTAGTTTCCAAAAGCTGACTAACCCTTTCCTATGATACCAACTATAGAGACCCAAGCATGACATACATGGACATTACATTTATTTTTTGTAATGCTTAATACATAACAAAAAATAACACCCAATGACTATAATAGTTTAGTGTATTTGGAAACTATGAACATAATCTTATAATCATGGTGAAAGATCCTCAACATCTCCCATAATGATCTTCAATTTTGTTTTCTTTCCTAAAACCATTCTTAATTTCCTGGGGAAAAGAAAACATATAAAGGGTGAGATCAAATGTTCAATAAGGTTAATCGTGGAGAAAATAAAACAAACCATATTCATTTTACCATAAATACATGAATATAATGTTTAAACATCAATATCTAGAGTTGTGAAATAAATCGTGGAGTATATAAGGATAGATCATAAAGGAACATTAATCATGATAAAATATCATGGTAATAAAACAATTAATTGTGGAAAACCATTAAGCACCTGATCTGATTTCATAGTAGCCAAGGCATTGCTACCAAGACCATCATAGTGGAAAAAGATCCTTACTGAATCGAGTTAACTCCTCATTCTAGTCAAGTATCGGTGAACCAGATTAACTTACCAGTCTATGCTTGTATATCTCATGAGATATAAATCTTTACCCTGTTTATTGGTGGGAGATATAGGTCCTACCAATCTCATAATGAAATAATTCTTTTGTGTGCCACAAAATAAACATTCATCATTCATAATAACCCAATGAATAAAATGGGTTTCATAAACATCATCCCATCACAACATAATACATATAAAAGAAATGGATATCATTTCATCATAAGAAAAATAAAACCATGTAAAACATAGAGAAATTATTCTTGAAACATAAACATAATAAATAATGTCATCTTAGATGGAAAATAGTTTTGATAAAACACTTGAAATGAATTCATGAGGAAAATATAATTTCTTCTTCAAAATCATTTTCTTTTCAAAAAATTTCATACAATCTTAAAAGAAAAGGGTTTTTCTGAAAATAATCATGTAATATTTTAGAGGAAGCTTCATTAAAATGAGGCATTATGAAACCGTAAAATTCTGTTCACATCGTATAAGTTTTAAAAAACATTATTCTCATACTTTTTCTAGAAAAGTCAAAAAGTACCTTATATGTTAACCAAAGGAAAGATTCCTTTAATTCAATGTGGTAAGAATTAGAAAAAGAGTTAAAATGACTTTAAACATACCTTTAAGAATAGTAAACATTTAATGAAATTTTTTTTAGAAAACATGGACATGGATGATAAACATAACCCCAGTAAATACTTACGTATAAGCAATCTCAGATAAAAAAGTGACATGCATATTTATCTCATTCCCTTCGGTCCAATTTATTCCACAAATGTCTGAAACTCATGTATAGTTGGTTTAAACTTATTATAAACTTCTAACATAATTGTAATAATATTTATGATATCATATATTATTAACTTATTTCTTTTTATTACCCATTCTTTTGTAAATTCCATGTTAAAGTTGTGGTTTGGGTAAAATCATTTTATTTATCATATGTGTTTGGACTTGTTGTTATTTATATTATTACATATATCCTGATTTAATTAATTATAGAATTTAAATCATTATTTATATATAATATATATTCATCATATAAATATATACGATAGATGGATAAAATGAAATGAAATACACCATTCAAGGAGATGGTAATCCCTACATATGCAAGAATGATGAAATGGTATGTATGTGTATGATATACTCTATGATACAAAATTTAGGATTGAATATGTAAAATGATATAAAAATACATTATGGGGGTGAATTTTTTTACTTTAAAAAAATCTTATGGAAATTTTGTACATACAAAATTCACAACACCTCTAAGTTCTAATAACTTTCTTGATTCCAGAAATGTGATTCCGGAAATGAAACATAACAATAGTATACAAAAACTAAGATTCTATCTTAAAATGTATAGAATCTTACTAAATTGGAGTGAAAAGTATAAGGACGTATATGAATGTTATACTTTCCTTACCAACACAAATGCACAATAGAAAACAAAGTAGTAACACTACAAGTATGTAGAAACTCTTTTCACCCGATGAAGAGGTATCCAAAAACCCTGGATAAGAGGTCCCTTGATTTATACATTCAGGAATGTCTGTCTAACGCAATCCCAGGTAATCCCTCAATCCAAAGATTGGTATCTATCTTGTTATCCTCGAAAGACCTCGATTTGTAAGGATATCAACACCTCTGACTTCACAACCCAAAGTCTCTGATTTCAAGGTAATCGAACCTCTACACTAAGAAAATATACATAAATCAAAGTTTGAATGCGCAGTTCAAAACTTTCTGCATGAAGCTTGAGAGTCTATAAGCGCATCTCTCTCTAGAAATCACTTCAACTGTACTTTGTCAAAAGTCTCGAAAAAGTTGTGAGATATTTTCAAATGATCTCCTATTTATAGGCACAGCTCTAACGGTCGGTTACCTCCTCCAATAGTCATATTTTTACTTGAATTTTGGAGGGACCAATACACGTGTCACTCAAACAATGGTTAGTTAGTAACTGAATTAATGACATCACTTAGTAACAAAATAAGTGTAAGAAAAATATGGTTACATAACTAAAGACCAATATTTAGAGTATATGAAAATGAATGTTCATATTCTAACAAAAAATTGAATTTGATGTCTATAATACAAAGGTATTTAGATTCTGTTTTCTAAGAATTAGGTACCTGAATTACATAGAATTAAAGAGTCTGAATTTCAAGTAAATTTAGAATTTGGAATTTATAAGAATTCATAAACTGAACTAACAAAGTTTGGAGTCATTGTTCATGAGAATTCAGAGTCAGAACTCATAAGAGTTCGGAGTCTGTATTCAGCGAACTCGGATTCAGAATTAGAAATGTTCATGACAAGAATTCGTAATCGGAATTCGATGTTAGAACATAGAAGAGTTCGTATCCAGAATTCGTAATCATACTTCTTAGTCTAACTTTACATAATTTTTAAATCAGAACTCAGAGTGGAACTTCATGAATGTTGGTAACCATAATATGGAGTTGAACTACATGAGAGTTCATATCCAGAATTCGGAGATGAACTACATGAAAGTTCATATCCAGAATTCGGAGTATTAAACAGAATGACTAATATCTAAGTGTTATATGATTCTGAAGTTTTTGGTTTCAATCCAATTTTTATACTTATAAAAATTATGATTTGAGCAAAGAAAATATGGTAAGGATAAATTTCCTTGGGGAAGGAAATTTTTCCTTATTGGGTAAAATATTGGTTAATGTGAAATTAACCTTATGTTAAGGTTTTTGTGATTTTCGAAACAAGAGGAATGGTCAAGTCATAAGGAAACCTTATTAACTCAACAATCTCCCCCTTGCATAAAGGATTGGAAAATTCATAAGGAAAACCATATTTACTCAACAATATACCCCTTTATGGAAAGCACAAACATCTTTACAAAAAAGAATATAAGGACATAGAGTAAATTTATAGACTTTGAAATTAAAGCTTATCTCCATTTTTTATGAACAATGATGAATACAGCTAACTCCTCCTTAGGATTTGAAACTCTAAGGATCGTATTCTAGATTTCTAGAATGAGAATTTTCATTTGAATATAGAAATATTCATAATGAGCAATCCCCATAAATAATCTCTCCCTTTCATAGGTATAGTTATTCTTTACATTGTAATTTTTACTTCTACTCTTTTGAATACTTTTTCCTTGTCCCCCTTTGTGATTTCCAAAAAGAGTTTAAGGGAATGGAAAAACAATATTGTACCTAAAATATTAGTATAGACATACAATCAAGAATGCAATGATTCATTATGATTGAATGAATTAATACAAGCAAAAAATAACAGAAAATATTGGAGTAGTCTATTTTTTTTCTTTTTCATTGGGCATGATCTTCTTTATAATTGTCTTCAACATCTTTAGCTCTTTGTGTTCTTCCTCAGCTTACTTTTATAAGGCTGTGATCCTATCGTCTTCAGCCTTCAGGGTCTCTGCCTGAGCCTTTCGCAAGTCATCTTCCATCACAAGATTTTCTTTCATCTCAATCCAGAGATCCTTCTCTGTTTTCCATATTTGGGGAAAATAACTCAGTTTCTCATTCAGATATTTCACCTTTTGATCCCCGAGTATTTTGTTTCAGATTTAGCTTTTCATGAAAGTTGTCTGATATTTTTTTGATTTTGACATCATCAGTACCAAAGGCTTCCTTGACATCTTCTTGGAACTGATTATGCTCTTCCATATCTTCAATGGTTTTCTTAGACTATTTGTTCATATTCTTGCAATATTTCCAATGGGATTCATAGCCGATTAGAAGCCTTTTGTGATCAGCCTTAATATTAGCACATCTATACATAACCATGGATACAGAGTCTGTTTTCTAATTCATACTGTGCTGAAGCATCTGGCATCTGGAGTCAATTTCTAGAATGATCAGAATAGTATCCACCAGCTTCTTCAGGGACTGATCAACAAAATCATGTCCTAGGGTAGATGACACCGAATCAGATATTTTTCTTTGAGATGGTTATCCTATATCTCTACAAACATCCTCTTAGAAGTTCTTATAGCTTCTTTCATCCTCAAAATGTATTTTGTTGGAGTGTCAAAAACTATTTGTTTCCCCTTATCAATTCTCTATATGGCTTCCTCATTAGAAGATTCATTCTCACTTTTGGATAACTATACAATTTTATCTTCATCATCTTTTTATTTCTCAGTACCAACCTCAACATCTTCAGGAATAATGAAGTCATGATTGTGACTCTCTTCCTCAGATGTCTTGTTGACATCCTCTTCACCCTAATCATAATCTATAGGTGTAACAATTTCAGAAGATATGGCTTGAGAAGTCCGGCGTGAAAATTTCATTGAATCACATTCCCTTTCTTGAAAGTCTTCTACATTATTTAGAAAATCGGCAGTCTTCTCAGTGCTTTAATCTTCCTGGAATACATCCATATCTTTTTTATCTTTCTCATTCTTCTCTTGTGATTTTTCCGGAGTCTTATTTCACAGAGACTCAGGTAATGATTCATCCAGAAAAGGATTCGACACGAGAATATTCTTGGATGCCACATATTTGGATTTCAAAAGAGATTGGAAAATATCTGCATCAGACATCAACTTCTTCAGCTTCTATTCCATGGCATGCTTTTCTTTCACTTCAGCAACCTTTTCTTTCAAGGCCTTAGCCTTAGCAGGTTGCAAACCAAACTATGGCTCCCCAGCTTTTCTATTCTTCTTATCCTTACTCCATTTAACTATAACTTCATCTAGGTAGGATTTCTACTTCTTTGGTTTAGGAGGTGAGGATTGAGGTTCTTTAACTTTGATATTTTTATGTTCTACTTCTACTTATTTCAACTTCCTTTTCATTTTGACTTTCTTTGATGGTTCATATTTTTCAACATTTTCCGAAACAGATTCTGTCTCTTACTCAGTTATATCATAAAATTCTCCAGACTCCTTGGAGAAACCAACCTTCATCCTTTTTAGGGTATCAAAATTGATAAACATAACATTGCAATTTCATTCCTTGGAACTGCAGAGAATCTTGAAGGATTTGAGACACTGAACTATCAGCATGGAATGTATGGTAGGATACATAATTATCTAGTCTCTAAGGATCTCATTCTTGATGTTCTGAATCGTAATGAAAAGGTATCTCATCAGATTGACCTTCCTTAGATTTACTAAAAAATCCAGGATATACATGTCACTTTTCGTAATGGTTTCCTTATCACCCTTCATCAGTACGATGAGACCTTGCATAAATAACTGTAGATTCTCATTGTTGGTAGATAGATGGGAAATCTTGGTTTTCATGATGTCTTTGAGGCCAAGGCATTCTATATCCTTTTCTTTATCAAAAATTCTTTGAACCTCTGGTAGCTTGTGTGAACAGAATTCAACTTCACCATAATATAAGAGCCCCACCAAGCTCATATCCTTGGTGTAAGAGATTTTACATGTTTTTCCATAACATTTGAAATATAATTTTTCTCTACCCTCTTCCTCAATGAAGCAAAATGATTCATAGAATTCGATGAGAAGATCCAGATAGACTACATCTTGAGCTACTGTCTTAGAAATAGCTACACTTTCCCACCTATTGAGCATTATGTTCATATAAATAGTGGAGTCAAACATGTTGAAAATATTTGGGTGTACCAACCCCCCCCCCCTATATATTTTCCACTACGGAATTAGCTTCACTATAGACATATCCTGATAAGGAGCTTCTAAAGACATTTGGACTTGAGCACTTCTAAAGAATTTGGAATGGGCTTTTATAGAGAGGCAGAGCTTCGAGACCCAAAAGTTTGATAGCTGATGTGGTAAAACCCTTTGGTGGTCCTTTATATAGGCGATAGAAGTGATAGTTGAACTTCTCATTTTAATCCAATGGCTGAGAATTCTTCAGATATGATCTGATGGTTGAAATGATAGATGCAAGGAAAATTTTGGTAGGATCCGATCTTTTGAGGTTTTAAATGGAAAACATTCAAATTTAAGGAAATATCAATCCGAGAAATTTTAATACCAAAAGAAACTAACAGAAATTAAATGGTAATTAATAAAAACTCATGAAAGAATCATACCTTTTGGAATGCTAGGAAGATTCTTCATATTGAGGAATATTCTTCTTGAAGAACTTTGGATTCCAAAAAACATGAATACGAACAAAAATTAACTACAAAAGATTTCAAATCTCAGAGTTTCTATTAAGAAAATTCAATATCAGAAAATTCCCAATACCAAAATTTCAAATCCTAAAATTTCCATTACGAAAATTATCATTACGAAAAATTTGAAAAAAAAAATGAAAATTTTATTAAGGAAATAAAATTTGAAAACCTAATTATGAAAATTTTCATTAAAAAAAAGTTTTCAAAAAAAACAACCACGAAAAATTAATTACAATTTTTTTTTGAAAAAATAAACTATGAAAATTTTCATTACGAAAAATTGTAAGAATCAATAATAACAAATGTAATCCACCTATGAAAAAGACATTACTTCTATAAGAATATTGATTCAATAGGAAGTTAATCAAGTAAGATTACAATATAGTTATCATTCCTAACTTCTGTTTAATGTATTCAAATCTATCAGAGGGTAACAATTTTTTGAAAATACCAGCAACATGATCTTTCTTTTCGATAAATAGAAGAATAATATCTCTTTTTTGTGTGTGATCCCAAAGAAAGTGATGCGTAATATCTATGTGATTATCATGTAAGTGATGTGTAGGGTTTTTACTAAGGGAAATGGAACATGTATTATCACACAAAATTTGAGTCTTAGTAAAACATACGCCATAGTCTGTGAGTTTGTGTTTCATCCACAACACTTCAGCACAACAACTTCCAGCTGCTACATATTCAGCTTCAGTAGTGGAAAGTGCTACTGAGTGTTGCTTCATGAAAAACCAAGAAACTAATGAATCTCTTATGAAATGACATGTTCTTGAGGTACTCTTTAAATCCGTTCTGCATCCACCAAAGTCATCATCCATAAATCTTTTTAAGATAAAATCATTTCCAGAAGTAAAAAATAGTCTTAAATCCATGGTTCCCTATAAGTAGGGAAACACTATTTTCATTCATTTAAATGAGATTCCCTAGGATTGGATTTATATCTTTCACATAAGAAAACTAAAAACATTACATCTGGATGACTATCTGTCAAATAATGTAGACTTCCTATCATACCTCTAAAAGATGTTTGATCTACAGGTTTCCCAGCTTCATCAAGATGAAGTGTGTTTGAGGTACCAATAGGAGTACTTATACATTTAGTGTTTTCATATCCATAGATTTTAAGAATATCTTTAACATATTTATGTTGGGATATATTGATTATTTTTGGTTTTTGATAAATTTGAAAACCACAGAAAAATGTTAACACACCCATCACACTCATTTCAAAATCAGATTTCATTTAATCCACAAAGGAATCAATTAATGGCTATTGAGTTGAACAAAATATAATGTTATCAACATAAATTTGAACAATCAATACATTTTTATTATCTTTCATTATAAAAATATTTGGATCTGCATCTCCCTTGACATTGTTATTTTTAAGAAAAAATCTTCTAAGTCTATCATAGAAAGCTCGTGTTGCTTGTTTGAGGCCATATAAATTTTTGGTAGGTCTAAAAACATGATCAGGATGTTTTTTATCTTCAAAACCTGGAGGTTGTTCATCAAAAACATCCTATTGACCATAACCATTAAAGAAATCACATTTCACATCCATTTGAAAAAGTTTGAAATTGAAGAATTCTACAAAGGCAAGTAAAATAAAAATAGATTCAAGTCTTGATAATAGAGCATAGGGTTCTTCATAGTTCATTCCTTCTTGTTGATTATAGACTTTAGAAACTAATCTAGCTTTATTTTCTACAATGATTCCATTTTTATCACACTTATTTTAGAAGACCATTTTTACTCCAATAACAGAAGTTTACTAAGGTCTTTCAACCAAGGTCCAGACATTATTCCTATCGAATTCATTTAGCTCATCACACAGGGCTTTGATCTAATCATCGTCTCCTAAAGCATCATCAGTGCTCTTTGGTTATAATTATGAAAGGAATGCTATATGTTCTACTTCATTTCATAAGGAAATTCTAGTCCTTACAGGTTGATTCACATCACCAATGATACTATCACTGGGAGGATTCTTTAGAAATGTCTGATTTGGGTTTTGTAAAACCTTTTCATCAATATAGGGTTTGAAATCTTCTGGGGTAAATGTTTCAGAAGTATCTTCTGGAAAATTTTCCTTATCAGAATGATCTTAAATCAAATGTTGAAAATAAATTTTTGAAAACACATCCAAGGATGTAGGTTGGGTTGTTAAAAAATAAAAGGATATGTTTCATCAAATTTGACATGCACTGTCTCTTCAATAGTACATGTGTTTTTATTGAAAAATCTATAAGCCTTAGAAGTTGTGGAGTAGCCTAAGAAAATTTCTTCATCAGATTTTTGTGAGAATTTTTGAAGATTATCTTTAGTATTCAGAATGAATACCTTGAAACCAAAAACCTTAATGTTGGAAATTCTAGGTTTTCAACCATTACATAAATCATAAGGAGTTTTATTAAGAAACATTCAAATCAAAACTCGATTTATAGTATAACAAGAAGTACATACAACTTCAGGCCAAAAATGTTTGGCTACAGAATACTCACTCAAACTGGTTCTAGTTATCTCTTGAAAATTATGTTTCTTCTTTCATCAACACCACTTTGTAGAGGTGTTGTGCTCAGAAGTTGTGAGTAATTCCTTTTCAACTATAAAAAGTTTCAAAATCATAATTTTGAAATTACCCTCCATGATCATTATGAATAGTTATCAATGTAATGTTTTTCTCATTTTTAACTAGGGATCTAAAAATTTTGAAATAAGAGAAGGCTTCAGATTTCATTGCTAGAAAATAGACCCATGTAAATCTAGTGTAATCATCAACCTTGACAAAGAAATAGTACTTGTCCCCATTTCCCATAGTTTGTGTTTGAACAAATAGATCAATATGCACAAGATGTAATGAATCAGTTGTTGTAACTTCACCAATTGATTTAAAACAAGATTTATGTTCCTTTCAATATTGACAAGGGTCACAAACATGTAAAGAAATAAATCTAATCTATGGTATATCCTTAACTAGTCCTTTCTTAGAGAGTTTGCATAAGTTATTAAGGTAATAGTGTACTAGCCTTCTATTCCATAACCAAGAATGATCTTCCATTACACTAAGGAAAGGTAGATCTGGGATTCTATGGTCTTCTATGTTTAGTGTGTATAAATTCTCTTGCCTATGGGCAGAAAGAATAAACACTTCCTTGGAATTGTGTACTAAGAACATTTCATTTTTAAAATACACAAGGTAACCTTCGTCACATAACTGACATATGCTAATGAGGTTTTCTTAAGACCCTTAACAAATAAAACATTTGAAATCAATGTTTTTCCAAGAATAAAAATGTTACATATACCAATAAATTCTCCCTGAGCATTATCTTTGAAAGTTACTTTTCCTCCTTTTATCTTGATAATATTTTCAAAATATTTTTTGTTATAAGTCATATGCCGGGAACGTCCACTATCCATGTACTTTGTTTTGCTATTAGTACCATCTCTATTATCCTAAAAATAAGAATGTTAGACTTTCAGAATCCAAACATTATTGGATTTGGAATTATTAGACAATAAAATTTTGGGTATCCACATTTTTTTAGAATAATAAGCTTTATGAAACACAAGAGATTGAACATTATTCAAGGAGTATTTTTTCTTCCAATGCCCATCACATTGACATTAAGTTCACAAATGGGCTTTTTAAGGAACAAAATAGTTATTTTTGAAAACCGGTTTTTGTGAGTGTAACATACTCTAGTAGTGTTTCCTTGAGGTTTAAATTGAGAATACATCTTTTCAAAAATTTCCATCTTAGAGGTAAAGTTTTCAAGAAGCTTCTTTAGATAAAATATTTCAGATTTCCGTCTAATGACTAAATTCCCATCCTAAGGAATAATTTCCCTAGAGTTATATTTTTTCTCAAAAGCATTTATCTTTAAAATATCATTCTTAGGATCTTTAGAACGTGCTTCCTTTGCAGAACTTGCTTTATCATGGTGTTTAGAATGTTTTTCTAAAATCTCATCTTTATCTCCAAGATCTATAGAAAGATCTGAAATATCTATTGTATGAATTTACTCCCTGGTATTTTCCTTGTCTAATTTCCTAGATATTATACAATTTTTTACTTCAAGTAACTTGGAAAATCGAGATACTTCATATATAAATGTATTTCTTCATTTTATGAGGATGAAGTATCCTCATTAGAAGTACTATTTTTGGAATAGTAATTCTTATCAAGTGATAAATTTATTAAAGACTCGACATAGCGTACATTGGCCATAAGACATGTATTTGGGAAAGAAGTAGTAGAAATGAATCCCATAATAGTCTCTACTGATGAATTATATTCAAATGATTCACTTTTTGAAGAGTCTCTACATCTAGCACTCCAAGTATCACTATCTTTAAGGCATTTCATATGCTTTGATTGATAGAATTTTTTCTTGTTCCTTTCTAAATTCCTTTCTTTATTTTCCTTCTTTTTCAAAACAGGACAATCTTGTCTGATATGACCTGTTCATCTACATTTATAACAAACAACTTCTCCATCATTCTTATCTCTGTAATCTTTCTTCTTCTACTTACTCTAGTGATTATTTTCATATACAATCTTGTTCATTCTCCTAGCAAGATAAGCTAACTCATTCGTTGACTTTTCTATATCACTAGATTTCGACTGGATAATGAATTTCACTGACTTTGATATAGTTACCCTTTCTGGGGTCTTGGCATTCATCTGTTTAGAAGTCGCTGTAAAAGAAACTCCTCCATTTCCATTATTCTTCTTAACATATTCAGTATCTCTCTTCATTCTGGTATTTTGCTGAAGAAGAGTTCCAAACAAATCATGTAAGGAAATCTATGTGAATTTCCTATTTTCATCAATAGTTGTCCTTTTGGACTCCTCTTTATTTGGCATGATGCCAATGATCTTGTCAACAAGAGCCTCATCATCCATAACCTTTTCTCCCATATATTCTATGTTATTCAAGATAGTCATACAACTTTGTTTCATCTTAAATATGGGTTCTCCAAAAGGAAAAATAAAACCATGGTATTCATCTCTATGAATAACTCTAGTTGTTTCAATGACTATGGAAGTTACAAAGTGAATAATTTCGAGTTTGTTCAATATTAAATTTCCTACTTCACAAGATGAAATTTGGACATATAATTTTATAGTAATAGAACAATGTAATGTACAGCATACCTTATAATTCCATTGATATTAATGATTTTCTTTATTAGTAATGGTTCTAACTTCCTTGTCAGGAATTTGGTATCCACTAGAAAGCATAACAAAGTCATCAACACCAGTATTGATAATAAAAGTCATCATACAATCTCTTTAATAATCATTTTGATTTCCATCAAAGATAGGTGGTCTAGCTGGATTGAGATTTTCTATGGAACCTACATTGATTTCTACCATCATTATGAAAATACCTTCCACACAAAACATTTTAATAGAATAAGTTTATTAAAAAGTTAAATAATCCTAAGAATGTAAAATATAAAACAAGAATATATCTAAGAAAAACTGAATCTAAGCTATATGAGTCCGAAAAACAGATTCCAAAAAATACTTGCGAATCTATAAAATCAATTCTGAGATTTCTCTTCTGAATCTAATCATGAGATTAATTCCGATGTAACAAACTCTCTGATACAAATTGTTGATATGGTATGTATGAGTATGATATACTCTATGATACCAAATTTAGGATTGAATATGTATAATGAGATACAAATACAAAAGGGGGAGTGAATTGTATACATTTAAAAATATCCTTATGAAAATTTTGTATAACTAAAATTCAAGACACCGTTAAGTTCTAATAACTTTCTTGATTCCGGAAAAGTGATTTTGGAAATGAAACTTAATAAAAGTTTACAACAACAATGATTCTACCTTAATGTGTATAGAATCTTACTAAATCAATGTCAAAGTATAAGGAAGTATATGAATGTTATACTTTCCTTAACAATACAAATGCACAGTAGAAAATAATGTAGTAACACTACATGTAGTAACTCTTTTAACCCAAAGAAGAGGTTATCAAAAAACCTTTGATAAGAGGTCCCATGATTTGTACTTTCAAGAATGTCTCTCTTACCCAACCCTAGGTAAGCCCTCAATCTGAAGATTGGTATCTATCTTGCTATCCCCACAAGCCCTCAATTTGTAAGGAAATCAGTACCTCTGACTTCACAACCCTAAGTTTCTTATTTCAAGGAAATCGAACTTATGCACAAAGTAAATCTGCACGAAGAAAAGTTTTAATGAGTAGTTCAAAACTTTCTGTATGATTCCTGGGAGTTTATAAGAGACTCTCTCTCTAGAAATCACTTTATCATTACTTTGTCCAAAGTTTTGAAAAAGTAGTGAGATCTTCTCAAATGGGCTCTTATTTATAGGCACATCTCCAAGAGTCGATTCCCTCCTCTAACCGTCATATTTTTCATTGAATTTCTGAGGGACCTATACACGTGTCAGTCATACAATGGTAAAATAGTAACTGAAAGAAAGAAATAGTTTGGTAACAAAATATGTGTAAGAAAAATAAGGTTACATAACTAAAGTCCACTTTTCAGATTGTAAGAAAATGAATGTTCAAAGTCTTACTAAAAAGTAATTTGGAGTATATAATACATAAGTATTTTAATTATGTTTTCTAGGAATTCGGTACAAGAATTCTCTATAATTACAGAGTCTGAATTTCAAGTAAATTCAGAATATGGTATTCATAAGAATTCGGAACCTGAACTTACAAAGTTCAAAGTTAGAGTTTAAGAGAATTTAGAGTCAGCACTCATAAGATTTCAGAGTCTGTATTTAGAGAACTTGGATTGAGAACTTGGAAAAGTTCATAACTAGAATTCTTAATCATAATTCAGAGTCAGAACATAGAGGAGTTCATATTTGGAATTCGTAATCATAATTCTTATTCGAACTCTACATACGTTCATAATCAGAATTCGGAGTGGAACTTCATGAATGTTCGTAACCAAAATTCGGAGCTAAACTACATGATAGTACATATCTGGAATTCGGTGTTGAACTACATGAGAGTTCGTATCCATAATTTGGATTATTAAAAAGAATGCCTCATATCTATTTATTATATGATTCCAAGGTTTTTGGTTTCAATCCAATATTAATACTATGAAAAATTATGATTTGAGAAAAGAAGACATGGTAAGGATAATTTTCCTTGGGGAAGGAAATTTTTCCTTATAGAGTAAAATATAGGGTTAAGTGAAATTTTCATTAAGTTAAGGAGTTTGTGATTTTCGAAAAAAGAAGAATGGTCAAGTCATGAAGAAACCTTAATCACTCAACAATCACCCCCTTACATGAAATAATGGAAAAGACATAAGAAAAACCTTAATGACTCAACAATGAACTCTCTTTTCAATCCCATATTAAATTGAATGGAAGTAAATGACATATATATATACATAAATACAGTATCATTATTATGTCATATGTTTCATGATTACTTATTATATATAATTTATAATCATTCTTGAATGGTTTACATGGAAAATGAATCTCATGGCATCGTGGAGACGGTAGTCCGTATGTACGCACGAGCGACAATATCATTCTTTTGATATTAGAATATTATATAATTGGATGTTATATTATATATATAAGATCATAATAATGTTATATTTATTATTTATATCATTTATACTCATTAATATACCCATCCATATGATGAAATGTTTGAATTACAAACTACACCACGACGTGGAGACGGTAAGCCGTACGTACGCATGTGTGCTGACTTTTTCATTCATAGGATGGATAAAATAACTAATATTGTTGTACCATTTTTATAATAACATTAAATTATATATAATATACTGGAGGTATTATTTAATAATGGAAACAACAAAGAATAAGGAAGTGGAAGAAGAAACAAACTTGACATAGGTGGTGAGATATTTACCTCTTCATTAGGTTATTTATTTTGATTTGATCAAAAGGGACCCTTAGGATGGCCTTTTGACTAAAGGAAGTCCTCTAAGATGAAGGGAGGATAGTTGATAAGGTATTTGGTCAGGTTATGGGAGATCCAAATGGCTTGGAAGAAGTGAATTTGAGAGAAGAGGGAGTGCCTTTTTATAAGATAGGTTAGGGGCACCTTAGGAAAAACTTAAAATATTATTTTATAATAAAGTAATATTCAATTTATAATGGCTTAAAAGTGACTTATTTCGTGGTTAGGGTGTAAATGGGTCAAAACAATCTCAAATAATACGTTTTAGAAAAGTCTAGGTTACAATTTTAACCTTATCATCTATATTTAACTCTAAGTTAAATAATTTAACTTTTACCATGTCTTCTTGTATTCTCACACTATATGGTTAATAAACCTACTCTAAACTACCAATAAAATCCCAGTTGGTTAATTAATGTCATATTTATTATTATATATGTCTTTAGGACGAACCATAGATTTTTAGGACCATTTTAATAATTAATAATATAATATATTTTTTAAAACTCTTTTATGTCAATTTTTACACTATTTGGTATTTTGCTTTTTCAAAATTCATAACAGCATTATTACATTGAAAAAAATTCATCAAACCAACCCTTATATGATATATTATCCTTTAAAATTATTTTAATGCATAAAAAGTCTCAAATTACATTTATTTGGGTATTTATTATATCAATTAAGTCAATATTTCATTAATAAGGTAATTACTGCATCATCATTGTGTCATAAATAAATTTATTAAATAATTTCTAAAAAATATAAATAAAATACAATTATATAGGAAATATTTTTATCTTTCTAATTATTATTTATAGTCCATTTTATCTTATGTATATCCCTATATGAAAATGTTTTTGTTATTACAACTTTGATTTTAACTATTTTAACACTTCTTTAAATAAAATAATAATAAATGTCCTAATCTAATACAAGTGGACCTAAAGGGTAATATTTTACTTATAAGGTTGTTGTTTCTCGAATTAAAATTATCCAATAGAATTATGACATGTGTTATGGTAATAATTATATCATTTTTACCCATAATTACCCTATTTACATTAAACCGTGGTAAATAAAAGTAAAAAGTTACTAATCACCAAAAATTATTTTTATCTTATTCAACCGCATTTTACTACATGACATTAACCATGTCTCCTATATTTTCGAAATTTCACTCACAAAAATGGTAAAATTAAGTCTTATGTAAAATTTTAAATTCTCCTAAGTAGTGGGTAAAAGACGGTAAAAAGTTTAATAAAATTTTTATATATATAAAACTATTATAAAATGACTACAATTAATTACATTGAACTTATATTGGTATTATGTATCTATTTTGACATAAAATATATTTAAATAAAATAAATGATTATTTAAATAAAATGTCTGTTTTAACCAATAACTCAATGTTTATCACTATTCAAAAATTGAATGTTTTCATAAAAATATCAAAAATTCACCCTAGGCTAATTTCAATATTCCGAATCCAAAAATGAATTCCATTTTTAAAAATAAAATTTATAAAATTTTAAAAATTTGGTATTACTATTCATATCGATTAGTTAATAATAATATCTCATTTAGTGAAACTCTGTATTTTGTACAACACACGCTATCGGGGAATTTTGCTCTGGAGTGCATCTGAAGCCTAGAATAATGTTTGCGTATACTGTAAGATAATATAGATTTTCATATAGCACATGATAATATTAGTGTAACGTACAACACAGGACATCAAATAAATTAAACAGAATATTTCCCATAAAATCATGGGGTGTTACAACCACTTCCCATTCCAGCTGGAGTGTAATCTGGGAACTTCAATCAGGTAATTCCACTACCTATCCCAGCTAAAGGGAAAGCCCAATTTCACTCCAGTGATTCTGATTGATCAATGTCATCATTTGGTGTCACCTCATTCCATGCCAAACCTAGAAAACTAAACTTCATATCTCAAAATCCACTTCTAAGGGAACCATCACGTTCTACATGGGAAAAAACACAGGGTATAAATTTTATGGGCCAAAATTTGAGTTCAAATTAAAGAGATAAGTATATTGGAAGATCAATCGGAAGAGATTAAGAAGTACACGATGTGTTAGAGGACCCACAAAATTATTTTTCCCTTTTCACAACCTAGTCGTGTCTCGGTTCAGTACATGGGATTTCTTCCATGTAGGGTACCATGCCTTGTTGGTGGAAAACATGACATGTCCCACCTTTATAGGGATCTGGTTGTGTCTACATCCAATGACCATGTACTCGAACACCATGTCCATGTACATTAGTAGATGACATGTAGGCCAACATGAGACACCATTTAGGTGCCCAACCCATGTCCATGTACTTTTACACAGAATTCCCATCTGTGTTTTCTAATAGGGGAATGGGTACACTATGTGTAAGGGATTATTACACTTCAGGTTTCGATTAACTTCTTCAAAAAACCAGCACCACCTATATGTGGGATACACATAGTGTGTTCTTCATCCTATAGGGCGTCTAGTTAGGGATTTTCTAGAATCATCAAATTTCCCCCAATCTTATTTCGTACTTCGAATTTGGTCAAAAATCCTTGGATAACACCTCAAAATGATCGGAAAACTCTAGATCTGACCATATATCAGAGTCACTGGTCATTGTTCTATATAAATTTAACATTGATTGTTCACAATGGTTTCTTTATAAATTACACAGGCACCCGTTCATTAAAAAATTGAAAATATAAACAGAAATCATTAGATTTAGCATCGTTTCAACACCATGATTCAATTTCTATGATATTATCATGATTTCATCATTGTTCTGTCAATATTTTACAAATTTGGTCAGCTGATTGTTATTAGGATGTTCTGAAACTATCGATTTGGGAACCACAATGTTCCAAATAGTTTTGAATTCAAAGGATGAAGGATGATAAATCCACATGAATAAATTATTTTGACGATCATTAACCAATCTACGTGGAAAATGATTAAGAATGTGCATTATGGATAGAAGCAATGAAAATATTTTATGTTTCAGTACATTGACTTATGAAAACATCAAAATCATGGATTAAATCAAATGATGGTAGATGATTTAGATAATAGATATTATTATAAGGCTGATAAAACAAATATAACAAGACCTAAAACTTTCTTGGATTACGTGTTTTTTGAAGAATGTTCTCTCTAACAGTGAATGAGGATCTGTTGAATTCATTGTGATTTGTTCTGCCTTGAATCAGAGGTTCTTTCTTTGTCACCAATAGAGGAGGAAGAGAGATCTCTCACTGGATAATGGCCGAATATGAGCTAAACATGGCCAAATCCCAGTAATGTAGTATTTCTAACGATTTAATTTGGTCAAGAGGTAATTAATGAATTAATTGATTATTTTAGTTAACACACCACCAATGAGAATGGGTTATGAAGATATAATTCCGACTCAATTTTCATCGCGCCTAGGGTAAACATTACTTTATGGACCCAACCATGGTCTTGGATTTCAGATCTGATCAATTGTTTTAGATATATCCTATATTCATTAATTAACCTTGAATGTGAAAATTAATATATATTTAATATTTTTATAAAAATAAATACGACACCCCATGCCATAAAATCTCACATTATATCAACACTAAGATCTGAAATATATTTAGAAATATTTCAAAATACTAAATGGAAAAAAAAAATTATATACGTAATGCTCTTTTTTTCGAGTAATTACCCTGAGGTACCATTGGTTCATATCGAAGACAACTTATAGTATCTAGACAGAGATGTATTGATTAAAAAAAACATATAAAATAATTTTACAAAAACATTAGGTTTTTATTATATACAAATACTAAATTAGTATAAAAGTTTTATTTTACATAATCTATGTTTTTCAAAATATATTTCCTAAGGATTCTTCTGAACATCATATAATACCATCTTTAATGAACCTGAACTATATAACTTAATGAAAGCTTGTTCTTTTTTACATTGGAATAGAAAAAAATGGTCAAATCCCAAAGGACCAATTAGTTTAGTAGTTTTGGAGAACTCGATACTTACATGATACCCATTATACATAGGGAATAAAAAATACAACACAATAAAAGATGATTATGAGCATCCTTAAAACACTTTCAAACGATTAATCATCAATACTAAAGTAAAATAATGAAAATAAGGGTAATCTATATAAATCAGTAAGAGTTATTTACATCAAGAGTAATCATGGATCAATAGGATTAATAAATATGGAATAGTAAATAATTAAAGAAATATTCAATTTTATCATCTTTACTATAATGAAAATATAATTCATAATCAGCATTTATAGTTAAATTACTAATATCATTTGTGATATAATCAATAAAAATATAATAAAATGAATCTATATGTAAATTCATTTTGAAAGAATCATGGATGATAATAAATAATTTTTTAATAAAGGAAATGACTAATTAATATACATCATGTCTTGGGCGCATGGTGCCTCTACAAAAGATCTATCCCCAAGATAGTTTAAAATTACCTAATAAATACATGTGTTATTTAGACAACTGGCTCATCTCATGAGAAAAAAATGCATCATGGGGATATTTATAACTGGGGCACAACTATTTCATACATGTACAAATCATTCCACATATATGAAATTATCAATTTAATTCATAAAAAAGTTCCTTATCATAAATTATATGTATTGAGTAATGTATATGGATTTATCAAGCCTATTAATCATATACCATTCAATGTAAACATCATATGTTAAAATTGTATACAAACTATAAAATACTAATATCTTTTAAAAAATAATATGGTTTTTAAGAGAAATTTTATTCCATGGAAAAAATATCACAATAAAGTTATTATTTGAAAAGAAAGTTAACCATCAAAAAAGATGGTGACATTGTATACTAAATTTTCAATCATCCTAATTTTCAATTGAAATATCATGGGATGAAATAATTCTAATTAAATACTAAAATACCATGAATTATCAATTAATAATGATTTATTATGTCAATGTGTATATATATACACCTCATAATAGTGAATTGTTGTCTAATAGCAAATATGTCTTAATGTAATATAAATCATGACGAAATCCCCAACCTCACACTTATTCTTGAAATAATGTGATTAAAACGCCTATATAGTGGGCTTAAACACGTAATTAACTTACATAAGTAGCATATTAATATTTATAATATAATATATAATCCATTCATAACATATTATCACCTATTTTTTAATAATATTTCTCTTTTTTGTTTTGGGTGTAAATTTCCATGTTTTTTCATTTGTGTTTTATCATGAAATCTATAGTTCTTTTGAATATTTTATAATTTTATAATCTCCAATGTAATAATCATGATGTCATTATAATATAATTATATCAATTTTACTTTTTAAACATACATGAAATTTGGTTAAGAAAAATTATGTAGGTTACAATTATGGATATGGATGATCGTATGTAAACAAGAGTAATATTTTTATTTTTAAATTATAATTTTAGAATGGTGATAAGTAATTTTATTTCAAAAAATTATGATAATAATTTAAAAATTACTTTATTATTTCATTAAATATATTTATATATATCATTCATGATTTAACATGATCAAAAAGTGTCATATCTCTTGGCGATGACTATAGTTCACACGTACATGAATGATGTTATAATAATAATGTGAGTTGAAGGGATGGAAATAAAATGGTTTATTATCATGTAAAAATGATTAATATGTCCTAAATATCATTATTATGAAATTTATGTAACTTTTATTTGATTAAATTTATCATTATTACAATCAATGAAAAGTGTCTGTGAAAAACGAATGACATCTCTTTGTTAGTTTGTGGTCCACCATAGAGACGAGTGATGTTATGATATCATCTAAAAAAAGAACATAATAAAATTAATATGTTATATAATTATTAGTTAGGTATAATAAAATTATAAATATCATAAATATATATATATGAATATATTACATATTATCATACCCAAATGTGAGAGGTAGTAATTTGAAAATTAATGACATCTATTTTAGAGGTGGTTGTCCACCATACACACAAATGATGATCATGTATCATATTTTATGGAGTTGGGAACGGTTGTAAGAAATTTATTTAATATATAATAACATAAAATAATGAATATTATGAGGTTATAATATCATCATGATTTAATAATATTTTATAGATGTGGGGGAAAATAAACTAAAAATCCTCATTGACAAAAGTTATGACTTGTTCCAGAATCTTCTTTAGGCATGCACCAAATCCTTCCAAGGATGGAATTATCGAAAAATAAGGAATGTATGATGAGTGGTGGGAAGTATTTACGTGATTTTTTCTGGATTTTTTTATTAAACATTCATGATAGGTCTGTATAATGATGTGAGTGAGTACCATTTTATAATTTAGGTGGAGAATATTTTTTGTATATTCCCATAACTATTATATAATGGGAGGTCAATATCACCCAATGTGGATCCATAAATTTATAATAAAATCGTTTTATATATTATATGGTTTATATACACCTACACCACACACAAATATAATATGTTTTATACTTGTTCTTCCTTAACTTTGATGTTTCTATACTTTTCCCATTATTATTTTTCACTACATTAACTTGCCTTTTAACCTATATAGTTTATCTATTATTGTTAAAATAAAATAAGGCTTATTATATTATATGTAATAAATATTTATAAATATTTAATCGACATTTTAAAATAAAAATAGTATATTTTTTCAAAATTTAATTTAATACAAGTTCATGTAATGTGAAAATAAATCATTTGAACGATAATAACTCTAGTAGAGTTTTTTCGATATATTTTATAATAGTGTAATTATAAAATAATAATTTTCTACTAATGGAATATAGTTGGTATATTAAAACCTTAAAATATCAACAGGTTGAATATAAGATTATATAAATTTTATGTCAATTAATGAGATATCATTTTTACAAAATAACATTAATGTAAATTTTGACAAAATTCATATATGAATTTCCAATAGTATAAACAAATGATAGAATTAGAATATATTATATTAAAATTTAAATAAAAATATAAATTTATATGAAAAATAATATAAAACAATAATGTAGTAAAGTTACATTTCATTTAATATTTTTAGTATCATTTATTTTGTTTAGTAAACGAAATAATTATTGAGTTGATCATTCATAAGAATTTAAAGATATTTCATCAATAATTTTCTTTTAAAAATATGATCATGATAAAAAAATTCACCTCTAATCATAATATTTATAACCAAAAGATATGTTTTTGTCCCCATCCCAATGTATTAAATATGTTAAATACAAGGAAGGTTCATTTTTTATTTTTTACATAACTTATTATACATGTCTCATTCATGAAAAGGTGTCCCAAATAATCATAAAAATAGATCATAAGGTAAAAGTTTTTGAAATTTTATCAATAAACTGGTGTTGAAAGAATGGTTATATCATTTTTAGCCTTATCTTCGTGGTTTAAACCCATATAAACCAATATTTAACTTAACCACAAATTTTTTTACTATTTTTACTAGTCATTACAGCAAAAAAAAATTGAACTTATATGATGTTGATATAGAATATTGAATCCATTTTTTAAAATTAATTTCAAAGAAGTGGTAAAACGTAATTTAAAATTAATCATAGAGAAATGATGAGAATGTGGAGATTAATTGAGAATATTTTTTGAACATTAAAATGCTTTTATATAAAGAATAAATGTAAAATTATTCAAATGAAATAAATCATTATAATTTATATTAAATTTAGATAATTAAAACTTAAAAAAATCAAAAATTTAATTAAACATTATAAAATATATAAATGAAAATACAATTTTTAATTAAAATTCATTATTTTTCAATATTTATCAAAAAATGAAATTTTAAAAAAAAATATTAAAAAATTAACATTAAAATAAATTTGATATTATAATTTAAATAATTATGGTCATTTTAAAAAATAAATTTTCTAAAAGTGCAAAAAATTAAATTAAAAATATGTGCAAAATGAATGGAAAAATCCCCTTGTTGATAAAATAATATTTTTCAGAAAAAATTTCTTTTACATTTAAATGATTATTAATTTATCTATAATCAATAGATAACATTCAATTCATAAATATTATATTATTATTATTATACTATAATTAAATAGTTTTGTTATAAAGATATACAATACTATGGTTCATTTTGACTCAGGTCTGTGTGTTATATAACCCATCGAATATAATAAATTTAAAGAAATAAATTTGTTCTTATTTTTAGGTTTAGTGTTTCAAGTCTCATATAATATCAAATAAAATTTACATATTTTATAATTTTGGCTTGTCGTATTTCAGAAATACTTCTTATATTTATTATTCCCGAGGTTATGAATAATGATTATTGAATTGGTTTTTTCTAGAATATTTTATAATGTGATAATGTTTTTGGGAGTTTTGAAGAATTAATAATGAATATATAATGTTTGGTATAGTGTGATAAGTAATCCATTAAATTCATTGAAATATTTTATGTATGACTCTACCATAATTCTATAACACTCTAAACCTAAAAGGTCATTCGGTATGTATGATTACAAATATTTATTTTTCGATGTTGTTTGTTTTTTATGGTGAATATTGTGTAATGTTAATCATTATCATTTCCAGAAATGTAAATTTTTCTTTTTTTTAACTATATATGGGAGTATGGGTTTGTCTATATTATATTTTATCTCATTTATTTAGAATATTATTAGTTTCCTTATTGATTAACGTGTATATCGTTATCCATAAATATGTTCGAATATTGAACATCCTGATTAACTAATTAAATATTTTATGAAATTAATTTTTCTCATATGAGACGTTTATTTTAATATTACAATGTTAATATGGATACTGAAATCTAATTGGGGGAAATTTAATACAATGTAAATTATGTTCATTTTTTTATTCTGGGTAGGAGACGTCCAATCCCTCCATTGGAAGACATCCGAATCATTTATCAACACTAAAATACTAGTTGTATACATGTTTAGATAATGAATTTGTTTGAGAAGCCTCGGACTAGGCATTGGATTATTATTGTTATTGTTGTTATTTGAACCTTTGGTGGATTTATTATGTTTCTACCTTCATTTTCCACTTCTTACTGGATAGATAAATTATTGTCCAAGGTATTTTAATTCTTCTTGATTAATGATTTTGGGGCTTCTAATTGATATTTGAATTTGTCATTTGTGTATGAAATTGTGTATGGGTTTTAACCAATTATTAGTACTGTATGTTATCTATTATTATTATGTTCTATTTACTGTTTCTATTTTATATTATTTATTTAAAAAAATTTGAAAATTATTTATCAAATATATTAGGTAGGAACTTGTGTGATTCACTTAAATAATAGATTCATCAAAATTTATCAGACACATTTAGGGGATTTTATTATAGTTGGAAGATCTTAATTGGTCAATTGAATCACCCCTTACAAAGAAAATGGTATGGTTTGGGGTTCACATTTAGTTACCTGAGTCTCATACACGTACGATTATATTTTATTATTAAAAATAAATAAAAACTCCTAAATATAACGGCATAATGTCTTTGATATACTATATTAAAATTCTGTCAACATAAAAGATAAACAACATCATGTTTTTTAAATATCCATTATATGATATTAATTTCACTTGATATTTTATTACCATATAGTAAATAATCATTATATATATCAAATGAATGAATGATCTATAAATGATAGTAGGGGAACAAATATAATTTCTGACATAAGACTCAAGAGGATTAGTGTGATATTATAAAATGGGAGGATATTACAAAACCATATAGAATAAGTGTGTAATGAATAATATAACCAACGTAATGGGATAAAAAGAATTTGGAAACAAAAAAATGTCATCATAATAACAAGATGGTGATCAATACTAAAAAAACATAACATAGTGTCCTAGGATTATTTCCCATTCCCGATATATGATATCTTGTTAGATGGAAACATTACCCAGTGCATTATAGGGATGTATATTTTTATGGATACCAATCAAACAATTATTTTTACATGTATATATATTCAATATTAGGGAAAAAATAAAAATAATATAGATTTTAAAAACCCCAAAAAAAGAGTTAGGTTACATAATAATGTCTTAAATTATAATAAAATTATATATCATAATGTTGCTAAGGATATGAGAAAATTAAATAAATTTTTATATTTATAATTTAAACAAAAATAATAGGTCATTAATAAGGAGTTAATGCGATGAAAAGGTAATATAAAATTTTTGGTTAAGTCTGTAAAAAAATTAACCTATTAAATAATGTTTTATGAAATAAGTTATAGAGCTTTAATGAATGTAAAGGGGAAATACATTTCATAAAACAAATATGGGCTATGATATTTATTTTTTCAATAATTAAAGGAGGAGAAAATATTAATTGTACAAAATGAAAGGGATGAGTGAATAAAAAATATCTTTTTAATGTTGTTTTTTGATATAATCTATATAATGAAAATAAAAAAACATATAACCTCAACATAGATATGGAAAATAATATTGGAATATATTTAAGTAAAATATATAAAACATATTTATGTAAAAATGATTTCAAAAGATAAAATTTGAGGTAAAGTGAATGAAATCCAAAACCAAATGAAATGAGGGTTGTTTGGAAGTTCCTTTTATTTGGGTATCAAATCTCATGTTAGTGCTTATATCTTTATAAATAAAAAATTATGGATAACGTATACCTGGTTCATAATAATTTTAATGTATACATGAATAATTATTATTGTTCAATTTATTTATGATCACCTTATTATGACTTTATGTTCATTTCCATCATCCAGATGATGTTCGTTTCATACTTCCATATTCATATCAGTTTCTTTGTAATTATAAAGTTTTCTATAAAATGGGTTAGTAATTCGAAGGTTGAAAGGGTATGGATTCATATCATTCACAAATATAAAAAAAATAAATATTTCAAATCATTAAAAAAATTAATAAATATCCATAAATTACTAATGTTGTAATTTAATAGTTAGTTTATTTAAATGATTTTTATAATAATGATTAACTAAATTGTTTTTATTTAATATTTATATTTAATAACAAATTAAATAATTTGAAATAAAATATATTAAATTTTTTTTATCTCGTATATAAAAATAAATATGTTATTTATACAATACATGAATGTGGTGAACAAACCAAAACATTTGTGATGTTTACATTTTAGAATCAATAAGTAGAGGGTATATAATTATTATTTTCCTAATATAAATTTTTGTAGTATATTAATTATATCTATTTTAAAATTTGAATGTATAAAATTTATTTGGCAGAAGAAAGATAATATTTTATTAAAAAATAGTTCTTGGGAGTTCATACCTTATTAGATAAACTCAAAAGTGAATATGATTATTCCATTAAAGGGTTGTATTTTGGGGAGACTAAAAAATAATGTACTTGGCTAATGGATTTTGAGTGTTTTTATGGAATCATTTTGATGATATATGAATATTAATGTGTGGGGTTGTTATAGGGGAAATTTATAAGAGGTGGATAGAGATGGTTTTTTTAAATAAAATAATCATTTTTTAAATTTTTTTCATGGATTCAAATAATTATGATTCATGTGACTATTAATAGTAATATTTACATTATAGGTGTAGATATTGATTGAAAACATAATTCCTTGTATAATTACAAATTAATTTAACTTGTAATGTAAAATAACATATATAATTGTACTTTAGTATTCCCAAAATATTCTATCTTCAATAAAAAACCAAAAAATCAGCCAAAAATAATATCCAGGATTTCATTATATAATAAGAATTATATTTTTCAAAATCATTTCAATATGAAAATATTATTTCTGAATAAAAATGTTATTTTTATAAAATTAAAAACTTTCATGATACGACCAAATTTAGGACCATTAGAAAAATTAATTATTGTAGAATGATAATTTAAAAAAAATAATATCATAAAAATAAAATCTTATTTTAATTATATGAAGTCTTTAGATAAATTATTTTCATAAAAATAACTCATATTCATTTTCAAAAAAAATGTAATAATTTTTTATGTATGTCTAATATATATTTTATCATATTTAATTTTTTAAAAACTTTATTTTGTTATAATTTACCTATATTTTTATATCATAATATACTAAACTATTATATTACTTTTTCATGAGTCTAGTTTTAAATTTAATGGTTAGGTTACTATTCTAATAGTCTCTTTTATAATTGTCATATACATTTATTATTTTAAATAAATAACAGATATGTTCTTAATTTTTTAATATATTAAATTTATATCAATGATATATTATTAAATTTAATGTTTGAAATAAAATTAAAAATTATTTATTTCCTTTTTACTGTATTGTTCTTGACTATGATTATTTTAGGAGAGCATAATGATTCAAATTTCCCTAGTTTAGTTATTGTTTTTATTAATATCCTATTTTTAAATTTTCATTTTTATAATGTATATTTATTTTTTAAATATAGTATTCTATAGATAATAATAATTAAAATGGTTTTCATTATATATTAAAAGTGTGTTATATTAAATTACACTACTAAATAAGATACCAATATTTATTCTGAATGAAAATGAAATATATAAATTTTGTAGTCATTAAATTATTCACCCCTTAAAAAATCATTCATGAAATTAAATTTCACACCTATGGTTAAAAAAATATGATGGTAATTATATTTCATTAAAATATACGGTTCCCATTTTTCTTATTCATATGTATAATTTCATAATAGTATATTGAAAAGGGGAGTTTTCTTGTTGCAAATATAACATTCTATACTATCTAAGATCATCATGGGTTTCTCCTTGTATAAGAGATCACACTCCAATAATTTAACCTCTTGTGTTAGTACATGTGATGTATTTGTCATGTACTTTTTCAAGATGGATAAATGGAATATTTCACACACTAGAGGCTTGTCTGGTTGAAATTATATTTGATAGGTCAAGACCTCAATGCGATCAAGTACAGAAAATGGGATAGTGTATTTAGGACATTGATTCTCTATCATACAAAATGAAATTAATATATTCCATAGAGATATAATAATGACTAATTTATCTATAACCGAAAACTAAAATATGCACTGATTATTTTAAGAACAACTCTTCAATAAAATGTGTGCTTTTCTGATGTGTTATTGAATGCATTTGACCGTTTTTTCTATTTGTTAAACAAAATAAATGTCCACAAGATAAATTTTAACAACTCAATAATAATATTATATAGTTAGTTATTTCCTTTAATATAGGGAATCAAATGGATCCATCTAAATTATTTATTAGATTTTATTGTTATATGATATCTTGACACGAAGAAAATATTAATCTCACGTCTATTAAAATATATAATTAAATATCTCAATATATCTTTAATTTTGTAGGTTTTCCCTTTAGATTGGTCATCAATCTATGGGTTATATAATGTATTAATTTTATACTCTATATTTTGGGATTTTTGATAATTTTTTTATAAATTTTTAGAAAACCTTATATCAATATCACATACAGTTAATTGGGGTTTTACATATAGCCTTTCCACTTCTCTAATATATATCATTAGAAGTTGATCGATTGATATGACCTCTTTAATGGAGTTTAAGTGAGATTAAATGGTCATAAGTCCTTTTATGAGCAGTGATATAGACTATATCATGTTCGTCCATTTACTTATTGGTATGAATAATGGTACCATCATCACGTTATAATATTTTACCTTTATAACATTTCTTGTTGAGGTAATACGCACTATTTTGTTTTTATTTAATCTATTTCTTAATATTTTCCCACAAGTATTTTTCACATTGAAATCAATTATTATTTGTTTACCTTGTGTAGATATATTATTTTGAGCTATGTGGATCAATCAACTTCTACCTATTTATACGAGGCTCTAACAGTAAATATCATTTTTCCCTAAATCACATAACTCTTTAATTATCAATACAGGCCTTAAATTCATTCCAATTTAATATAAAAGTAACATTAAATGATATATATGATTTATATTCATGTTTGTTTCATTTATTTCATTTAATTTATAGTTGAGAAATATTTTAAAAATGTATGATTATGTTCCTTCTTTTTTGATTCTCATGTGCATATATTATAAGTCTTTAAAGATTGGATCATTATCCGTGATCCTCATGGATATGGCTGTAGGATGTTTTCATCATAGTGATTCTTATAAATTATTCACCCTCTTATTATGGTATTGTAATATGTATTCAAAGTACATTATCAAATATAACCATTTTAATTATTACCTTTTGATCTCCATATCTGTGAATATATAAATCAAGATCTTATGGTATGTATATATGTCACACTTTATTCAATATATATAATTACTCCCAAACCTAAATTCAAATATCACTAAGACAAACTTCACATAATGTTTCATATATTTATTCTAATGTATCATTAAATATAATGTTATACATTATATCATTTTATTATTTTTTATGAGCCCAAAACCCATTATTTTATATGAAATATCATAGTACATAAAAAAACCTTCTCCACCAGAGTCTGAAGTGTATATTGGTTTTGTGACTATAAACTTAACCAATTAAATTAATCAATATTAACATTATTTATTGAATATAAATTTTACTCCTTCCATTTTATCTTAGTTAGTGGGGTTGAAAATAATTATAATTTCCTAACAAACAAAAAATAGTACTCATTTAATCTGATTGTACAATAAGTATCATATATATATGTTTTTCTATGAATATATTCAATTAATTTTTCTTTGAAGGATCTAAATTATCCCCAAATTATGAAAGCATTCCACTATAATGAAACTTTTTCTACCAAAATGATCAAATTTATTACACAACAAATATAATTTATACTTTATCAAAGTCATTAGTTTAGTACAAAAATATTCATCTTGTTCCTCCATACTTTTTTAGTATATGTGTATATAATCAATTAGTAATACCATGATTTTTTTGATTTATCGTCTATAAGTTTGTTTATCATGTCTATGATAACTAATCGATTATTTGGATGTCCAAATTGCATCATTATAAACTATTAGTTCTAATACATTCAATAAAACTTCATCATGGAAATATCATCTTTAATTACATTTAATTGAAGATAGGATAGATCAAAATAAAATATTGAGATGTATTCATCCCCTTATATTTAATCAAACACATAATCTATCTATGGTAGTGGATAATTATTCTTTTTCATGATCCTTTTAATATAATTATTATTAATTCATCCCCATACTGATCAATCATTTTTCTTGATAAAGAGTTCTAGTGAAACCCATTGTGAAACAATTGTGCATATGAACCCCTATTATAGATTATGTTGTAGTTTATTATTCGGATTTTTCTATTCAATGGGTATCATTCTATAAAGACTCAGGAATATGTGTGAAAATCATTATATAAGATCAATTGATAACTCGTCCTCTAAATTAGAAGCAATCATGTGATATTCATTGTGAAATACAATAGTATAATCCCTCCCATTGTGTATATCGTCATTCGTTGTTCAATAAATTTTCATTATCATTTGAGTAAGAAATTATTCTTCATTTGGTATCAATATTGAAACCATTTAGGTATTTGTAAATGGATATTCATAGTCATCCATGTATTAATATAGGATTATATGATGTTTAGGGACATTGAAATAATTATCTTCTATTGAATGATGATTTTATCTCGGTATAATGAGAACTAATTCATCCAATATACAGTTCCAAATTCAACTAATTGAAGGGTTATTATATTCTTTTGAAGAAACATACCATAAATTATACCTAGAGAATAATTCAACACTTAGATCGCAATAATAAAAATACTCATCCTTTTCATATATATATATATACACACACATTACGGTGTTGAGGAGGTGAATAAATAGTTCAAAAAAGCATATATGGTGTAAATGAATTCATAGAAAAGTAATGAAATATAACATCATCATTTTTTTAATTCTAAGCATACCTTTAAAATAAATCATTTTCTTAATCCCATACAGTAGTGGTGATGGAAAATATTTTCCCTTAATTTTTCATTGAGGGGGTTTAAATTTCTTAATCTCCATAAAGACCCTCTGTTTAGTGAACGAGATTTAATATTTCACACATTGATTATAGTATAAAAATAAAAATATAGGTGGTGGATTGATGAGATCCAACGATTCCTCTATAATAATTTTCGGATTCTTCACCACACATTGAATTTCATTAAATTGGTGACCCTACCTTCCACACATGAATAATATTTGAGTTCTCTTAAGTAAGAATCATTAATAATTATTCAAAAATAATTGAAATTTGGGTAGTTTTATTTTTTTACTTCTATGAAATTTATTCATTGGTTATATGGAATATAGAAAAACTATCCCATTTTAACATCATACCCAGAAAACCCATTGAAAATTGTTAATCTTTGTCTCAAAATTAAGGTCAAATAAATCCATTTACACATAGCTATAAGACTATCAAACTATTATATATTTTAAAATACTCTAATTTTGTTCAATATAGTAGAGGTTTTCCTTATTTATGAGTCCAATAAAGATCCACATGTTTACCAAGAAATCACTGTAATTATATATTTTATGACTTAATTGGCTAATCATTCAATTTCATGATTCTAAGGAACTCCATCTTCATTTTATGATACAGAGTGAGTGAAATTTTTTAAAAAAATGTTTAATTATATTCATCCCCCTTTATTGATTAAATGTCTTCTTTTTCATCATACTATTAATCAGTGACCAACACATATCATCTTCTATCTCTAAGTGATGAAAAAATTATATTTTATTCTAATTGAAGTAATTGAAGAATTAGGATATCATATAAATGAACTTAATCCATTGATTCGTGATTCAGGGATTAAAATATCTATTAAAAGTGGGAGTCTTTTTCATTGAAAAAACCCCAACCTCAACTTGACCATTCTTTGGAAGAGGAAATTTTATATGATTCATGTTATTATTCATAACACGTTATATCACATGTGGTTCTCAACTCCTACTCTAACCATACATAAAATGTTTTTTGGGAAATATATTAATGTATCCATGTATTTATAGATGGATTAATTTGTTTTTAAATCATGTTTTAGAAATAGTGAATGTTTTTAGGCTAGCATGAGTGTTTTTGAGTTGGTTTGAAAAGACCAACATATGTCTTCATGATAATATATTCTTGTTTTTTATAATCTATAATTTTATAATTATCATAATTATTGAATGAAATAATATTATTAATGTATAATAGAATCCTTATAGGGTACACAATAGACATGATAGGGTATAATATAGCTTCCATGGTTACAAAAAATTTAGAATATAAGATCTTCATAAGGTACAAGAAAATTTTAAATTAAAATAACTTTATAGGTTATTCTTAATGTTTAAAATATTAATAAGGTAAAATCAAACCCAGTAAAAAGAATGAGAAATAATTATAATAGGTTAAAATAGTGAAATATAATTAATATTTATTTGTGAGGATTTTTCAGTGGCGTAGTATGGTATGTTATTATGATCATTAAGAAATGTGAGATATTAGGGAATTTCATTTTGAAAATGAGAAATCCATATCATATTAAAAGATGCTATTAAATGAATATTTCTAAAATTTAATAATCTAAATAGAAAAAGGCTATATGATTCTCAATATGTTAATTAATTTTTCAAAATTATAATTTAAATTATAATTTAAGATTAAAAATATAAAAATTAATGTTAGTGACATTTCAATAACAAGATTGAAACGTAAAATTATTTAATCTGAAATCATTATTTTCTATAAGATGTGTAATATTCTCTAAAAATTAATTCTGGAATGATTATGTGACTATTATTCTTTAATATAATGTTAGAATGATCATATTAAATTAGTAATATATTGAATATATCTTAATTTTTCACTATTCCTAGTTTTTAGTATTCGTGTTTTGTTGTAGTACATCGGGCTACATTGAAAAGAAATTCGCAATGTATTGATGTTTATTATTTGTTGGTATTTTTTCAATAAATAAATAAATTCATTTTAAAATATTTTCAACGGTGTATGAGGATGTAATTATCTTGTTCAGTGTTTTATTTTTATTATTTGTTATGAATAGCAGCATAAAAGGAAATTTTCACGAGTATAATTAAGATAATTATGAGAATAAATTTTTAGTGATAATGGTTCATGGTTTAGAGATTAACTTAATAAGAAAATGAGAAGGCTTATAATGTGGGATCATTGTGAATAAAATATATTTAAGAGGAGCTATAAATTTTCAATTTTCATTTTATAAAATTCATAATTTTTTAATGTCTAAACATGGGGAGAAATATGGTGTATGACCTTGTATGATTGGGATATGAACCTAAGTATCAATATATAAACAGAAAAGTAGAGTATAAATCTAATTCTAGAGAAGGTTATAAAATCCAATAATGATCATGTATTAAATGTATTGATATTTAGATGAATAATTGTGATATAAAGCAGATAAAAATTTTGTACAAAGTGAGAAAAAAGAATTTTATTTTCATAAATTTTCATAGAGAATCATCTTCATAAAATAATCACATGAAATTGAGTGACAAGAGAGATACATATCATTTTAATCAATATCATTATATTTATAGTGATATTATTTGAAATATGTTGTGATTATGTAATTCATAGTGTGATGTTATGTATATATGGGATTATTTTTTGTTAAAATTTCTTATTGAGAAGAATCTATGGTTGTGTAGACTAACCAATCAAAATAAATGGGAGTCATTATAAGAATGTTCTGAACAACATCAAAATCAATGTACCTTTTTCTTCTATTTTTTTTGTTCGTAAGTCAGTCCATGTTTTGATATTTTTGATTATAGGTTCTTAATTGGTCAAATAGGATGATTTTAAAGATAAATATATTGTAAAAACCCAATGTTTACTGATTCATCCCTCTTCTAACTAGATTAATAAATTCCTAGAAACATTTACTAGGGTAATTGTAATATTCATCGATTAGATCCATTTCTGTTCATATAATGGATAATAAAAATTTATTTTATAGATGATGTGTTTCAAACTTTATATGAAAATAACTATCGTATATAGAAAAAAAATATGTTACTATTTCTTCTATATCATGGACTTTCATTGAGAGATATATTTTTTTTAGGTTTCCACTCATTGAAAGGTATTATTTAATGTATTTATTAATACAAATAAATATTTTTATAAATGAAATAACATATAATTAAATTAATATTCTATTTTCATTGAATTTTACATAAATTTTATAGGAATTATAACTACCATATAAATTTGGGAAAATTTTCCTGTTAGAAATGAATATGGTTTGAAAGACATGTAGTTTAACTTATATATTTGGAGAATATTACATAATGATAATTTTTTTTTCGGAATAATACAATGATGATTTATTTAAAATGGTGAATGAAATTATTAGTAATAATTGGGGGATTGGATAAATGTAGGATGTATAACCGGTTATCAATATTATTATAAAGAATTTTTTAACTAGGGTTGATAACAAAATATCATCTTTTATTGGCATAGAATATTTCTGACAAGATGAACTAAAAAAATCTCATTGATAATAATATGATAGAAATCACCACCTTCTAGAAAAAGAGCAAAGGAGAAATTGATTTTGAGGATATTATGAAGACTAATATAGAATAAGAAATTAAAGTAAACCCATGCGCATTTTGGGATGGAAAATATGGTCAATACTATCAAGGAATTATTTTACACATAACAAATAATTTAAATAATGAAAAAATAAATTGGAAAGGAATATTTCTATAATGATAAAAAACAACAATACAATAAGAAAAATTTTCTACAAACTATCATAGGTCTAAAGGACAATATTTTAAATTATAATAACAATATTGTAAAAATTAAAGAACAAAATAATGTAGTTATTCAAAATAAGTATCGAATGATGGATAAACCAAAAATATATTATTTAGAAAATGAAAAATAAAATATTATTTACAATGGAGAGAATTATTTATTATTATAAAGCATTCAACTAGATGTTAAATTAATTGGTATATATACTTATTTCAATTATCAGGCTGAAAAATTATTTGATACCCAAACAAGTGTGGAAGATGAATCAGAACCAATTGAACTAGAATAGATGACTAAATATGAATTAAAATCTTTTCATGATCATATTACCAACATAAAGTGAGAAAAATACATATAATAAAATAAAATAAAAAGATCCCTGAATAAAAGAGTGATTTTTTTATAAAATAAGTATAGAACAATGAAAAAATGAAGATGTTCAAGTAGAATTATTTTTAATATTAAAACATAGTGTTGGGTCTTAAATAAAAAAACATTATAAAAGAACATTATTTGTCTAAGACATAATTTACATGTCATAAAGATAATAATTAGATAAAAATTATAATATGGTATATTAAAATTTTGGTAGAAGTTAAGGATGAATCCTCTAAAGTCGTAGAGGGAAATTTCACACCAAATAAATATAAATTTTTAATAGTTAATCTCATTAAAACTAAATTACAATGAACATTGTATGTTCAAACCAAATATATTCTCAATTTTGGGATAATAAAAATGATTACAAACTTTCTACCAAAACATCTGAATATATGAACTCAATTCAATCAACCTCTCGTAAGTATAATGAAATTTTTACACAGCAAGTGTAAAAAAATGAAATGTGTGCAAAAGAATTTGAATTGAATTTTATGATACTGAATGATTTTAATTTTATGGATATTCTTTGTTTTTTGGAGTGTCTAGTCATAATGAAATAAATTTATAGTATAATATATCCCGTTATAAAATTAAAAATGGATCCAATTATATGTATTTATAGGCAATGAATTCAGACATTAAAACAATGGAAAAAATGAAAATAAATTTCTATAATATCTCTAAAAAGAACATATTTTAGTTTCTTAAATTTTTTTAATGATTGATCAATAAAGGCATTTTGATAAAAAATTTATGATAAGATAACATGGATAGATTCAATATAGTGAAAATAAAAAAAGGAATTATGAAACTCTATAATGAAATAACATGTATAGTTGTGGTTTTATTTGAATTTATTTGTAGAAAAAAGTATTAGATTATTGATAGTGGGTTATCTTCCATCATGAAATATTAAATCATGATTTTGATGAATATATAGTAACATTAACATGGGGAATTCAATTTTTGAAATCATTATTCCATAAATATCAAAGGAGTTTGATCATGTAAAATAGAGAATTAAAATACAATATCATAATTTTTTTTTCTAAAAATGAAATATTATAAATTAATACGTGTTAATCAACATTTTTACTGTATTATTGTAGTTACATTCAAGATATAATATGATATTATTAATGAAGGACCTTGAGACACCCTAAGAGGGGGGAGGTGAATTAGGGTGAAAACGTTTTCTTTTAATGTGATGGATCTTGTTCCCACATTGGTGGGAACTTGTTGAACCTTTATGATGATTATGATTAGAAAGAAAACATTCGCATGCACAGAGAAGACACACCAATATTTACTTGGTTCACCACTAAGGGATACATTCAAGGAGCATACGCTGAAAAGTTTTCGGTCATACCAAATTCCATTAATCTTCACTAGCTGTGGATTACAAATATTTTGGGCACAGACACTGTGTCCCAGGCTCACTTCCCTTACAAAGGTTCAGGGATAGCTCAGTGCTTCTCTCGGGTCACTCCTGTTGACTCCCACTGGCTCACTGCCTTTGTTGAAGTCACACTCAGTTTATAGAAGTGAAGGTCTCTTAAACATTTCATAAGAATCCATCATCTGTTGTATGTAGATGCTCTATTTATGTCCAATTTTCACCAGAAGATGAATATCTATTTCCCCCAAATGTATCGAGTAATCTCCCGGCTTTTGTGTAGATCCCAACAGACTGGTGAGCTTCAGCAATACATGGTGTGCTTCATCGAGCCAGGCGCGCAAGTCCCAATAGGGCGCGCAAGTCTAATATGGCGCGCAAGTGTAACCAAAGTACCTGTGCGACGCTTCCTTCCCCAACTACAAACTTGCGCAGTCCACTTCCTTTCTCTCCCAAACCACGTTGGGCGAGCAGCCAACAACCGGCGCACAACCTCTACTTGTGCGACTCAACTACCACTAGCGCGGCTCAACCACCTTTGTGACGAGATCTCGAACAATCTCTAAGTCTTGAACTCTGTAAGAAATTAGGAGGGGTCGACCTGTATTTATAGGCAAACAAGACCCCCTGCGCGGAGGCGCGCAAGTCCCTCATTGGCGCGCAAGTCTCGTCTCCCGTAACCTCTATCACGCAACTCACTTGCACGACCCAACCAATACTTACATGACCTTATTTCCTTAGCCAAACATTTATGTTCTGTTCTTGGGAAACAATAGGAGCACAAGACCGAATCATTCTAGGTACCAGCGTGCATGTTCTTTCATGGCGCACAAGTCCACTTGCGTTACCTAACCAATGCACCTGCACGACCCTTAACCATTTTCCATATTTTGATGTTTTGATCCTTAAAAACATATGGCGTGCAAGTTTCCTATGATCTCTTTGCTGGTACACATTTTGAACATCCACTGAGGATTGACTAAAAACACAAACCGTACGCCAAATCATGCTAAGTAGACCCTGGTTCCAACAATCTCTCCATTTGGGTTTGTTGGCAATCAAAAATTAAATTCAATAGATCTCCATCCATGTGGAATTCAAAAACGCAAGAATCAACTCATCCAACACTCTATGTCTACGTGAGCAATGCTCGGTGTAGAAAACAAGAGATGAAGCTTGAATTGGGTTTCAGTGTTTTTGGAATTCTCCATGTCGCCCGACGTTTTCCTTCTTATACTTCTCATCACAGAAGAATTACTTGCCTTGAATTTATTCCTTTCTCCCCCATTGACAATAAATCCAAAGACCGATAAGTTGTTCAACGTTTAGCACAACCCATACTCCCCCCTTGATGGTATCTCTCCCATAAAACTGCATCACAACCATAAACAGATAAAAATAGTTATAACAAATGGGGAGAGGGGGTTTTTAGGAGCCTCCTTATGCAGTAAGAGGTGGTTGAACACCGAGGTTCAACCGATGCTTCTCAAACATAGCCGCGGACAGTGGCTTGGTCACGATATCAGCCACATGCTCATCAGTTCCAACATGTTCCATTCTAATCACGCATTGTTCAACCTTTTCTTTGATAAAATGATACCATATTTCAATATGTTTTGTACGAGAATGCTGAACTGGATTATTCATAAGATCAATTGCGCTTTTTTTATCACAGTAAATCACCATTGGTTGCTGCACCTTATCACCAATATATGTTAATTGATGCTTCATCCAAAGTAGTTGAGTGCATGCCTTTGTGGAAGATATATACTCAACTTCATCAGTACTAAGAGAAGTACTTTCTTGTTTCTTTCTCAACTAGCCAACACATTTCTGCCTAATATAGAAAGCTCAACCACTAGTGGATTTTCTGTCTACTACATCACCAGCCCAGTTAGCATAAGAAAACGATGATAATTCACTTTCCCTGCCTGTAGAAAAAAATAACCCGAAGTTTTGTGTACCTTGAATGTAACTCATGATTCTTTTTACTGCTTCCATGTATTCCTCCTTTGGATTACTCTAAAAGTGGGCTGCAAGTCATGTTGCAAAGAAAATATCTAGCCTTGTTGCTATCAGGTACATTAGGCTTCCAATGATCCTCCTGTACATGGTGGGATCAATAAAGTTCACATCCTCATGCTTTCCAAGTTTAGTTCCAACTGCAATCGGAGTTGACATTGGTTTGGAGTCCTGCATATTAAACTTCTTTAGCAGCTCTCTTGCATATTTTTTCTGAGAAATGAAAGTGTATTCCTTCATCTGAATCACTTGCAGCCCCAAGAAATATATGAGCTCCCCAATCATAGACATTTCTAATTATGATTTCATGTGGTTGAAAAATTCATCAACTGATTTTTTCCTACTACAACCAAATATGATATCATCAACATAGACTAGAACCATGAATTGATCTTTTAGAGAATTATTCACATAGACATTGTGATCAACTCCTCCTCTTTTGAATTCCAACTTCTTGAGATATGAATCGAGTCGTGAGTACCACGCTCGTGGTGCCTGCTTCAAACCATATAGAGCTTTCTTCAGTTTGCAGACCTTTGTTTCAACAGTACCCAAAACAAAGCCCACTAGTTGTTAAATGTAGACTTCTTCTTCGAGTACACCATTCAAGAATGCTATCTTGACATCCATTTGATATACTGTATATCCTCTTTGGAGTGCCATGTCATGGAAAAGCCTGATTGACTCCAGTCTAGCCACTGGAGAAAAGGTTTCTTCAACATCAATGCCTTCAATATAGGATTATCCTTTACATACTAGTCGTGCCTTGTTTTTTATGACACTTCCATGCTCATCAAACTTCTTTTTGAAGATCCATTTTGTACCAAGGACATTGTGACCATCAGGTCTCTCAACAAGATCCCATGTCTGATTCTTGTCAATATGATCTAATTCATCATTCATGGATTTCACCCAAGATTCTTCTTCTGTAGCTTCTTCGAATGAGGATGGATCCACAACTGATAGAAATGTCGAGTGCATGTTATTCCTCATACTCCTTGTTTGAGTGGGTGCACTCTGGTCTCCAATTATGTTGGATGGATCAATCTCAGCTGTTCGATTTCTCTTGTGAGGTTCAACAGCATTCTCTTCAGCCATAGTTTCTTCTTCAGATTCATTTTCTAAGTCAACATCATGATGTGACTGTTGAGTGTTTTGAACATATTCCTCTATTTCTGCATTTGTATTTTCTTCACGTTCACATTCTTCCTGACTTTCTATCACATCATAATATGACTTCCTTGATGCATTTGTTGTTTTCTCTTAAATTATCTTAACATCATTGCTTTCCACAATCCTTCCCAATCACTTGTTGAAACATTTGTAGGCTTTGCTGTTCATTGAGTAACCGAGGGAAATTCCTTCATCTGCATTGTCGCCATATTTCCCTTGATTTCCTTCTTCGTTCCTGATGAAGAAATTACTGCCAAAGACACGAAAGTATTTTAGGGAAGGCTTCCATCCATGCCACAATTCATATGGTGTCTTCTTCTTACCCAAATAAAGTCCTATTCAATTCTGAATGTACACTACAGCTTGAATAGACTCTTTACAGTATTGTCGTGGAATACAACTCTCAATCAGCATAGTTCGTGCCATGTTGTTCACCTGTCGATTCCTACGTTCAACAACTCCATTTTGTTGTGGAGTTATCACAACAGCTACCTCATTCTATATCCCATTATTCTCAAGATAATTTTTAAATTCAATGGACGTGTATTCTCCTCCATTGTCAGATCGCAACACATTGATTTTTCGTCTAGTATCATTCTCAGCGATTCGCCGATATGTTTTTATGGAGTCAAGGACTTGCCGTTTCCTATGAATGACCATCACACATGTCATTCTACTGTAATTATATATGAAATGGACAATGTACCTTTCTCCATGAGTTTCAGAAACATTTATTGGCCCACAAACATCTGTATTAATCAGATCAAGAAGGTGAGATGCCCTTTTCTTCTTTGACCGATATGAACTATAGACCAGCTTCCTACAAATACAAGTATCACATGTTTTTTCATGCTCACACTTCAGGTTGGGAATGTCCATGACAATTCTCAATTTTTATATTTTATCCATGTCTTGTTGATTGATGTGTCCCAGTCTCCGATGCCACAAATTGTTTTCTTCTTCAACAGTCATGTAACATACATTTTCTTCACTATCAACCTGATACAAGATGCCATCAGTTTTGCATCCCTTCATAAGTGAATTTCCAGTCTTTCCCTTGATAGTGCAGCGTTTCTAATTAAATGTAACAATAAGTCTTGATTCACAGAGTTGACTCACACTGAGGATATTATGATGTAGTCCATCTATGTAAAGGACTTCAGTCTTCTTTAGTTCTCCATTAGCTAGTTTGGTAATTCCACTCCCTTTGATTTACAGAGCCCCATCATTACCAAATCTTAATGTACCATCAACCTTCCTTATGATATTCGTTAGTAGGCCGGCATTACCGGTCATATGAGATGAACAACCACTATCCAGAATCCAAGTACTGTTGTTCTTTGTAGCTTTGAGGGCCACCTCTGCATGGCTGGATTTCTCAATCTTCTTCATTTCCTTCCATGAGACATTAGATTGAGTATATAGAACTGATTTCCTTTCAATTATCTCTTCCGAATACCCAGGTTCCTCATAGTCAAAGTCTTCCTTGAGAGGTGAAAACATATTTGAAAGAGCAACACTATCTTGCAGACGAGACTTGACTTGTCTTGAACTTCGGTATGAGGTGTCCATGCCCCTTCTATGCCTGCAATTAGTGGCCTTATGACCAAAGTTAGAACAACGATAACAATATCCATAGAAATTATTTCTTCTATAAGAATGAGGATATGGAATTGTTCTCATTTGTTGAGATTCTATATCTTCTCCATTCAGATAGCTTTTTCATCTTCACAGTAAGACATGGTATGGCCCATATAGCCATAGAACTGAAACTTCATGAGAAGAAATGTCTTCTCACTTGAATTTCTCCTTATACCTTCTTCCTTTGGTGAATAGTAAAACTGTATGTCATTTATGAATGTTTGAGGATAATTTTCAGGTCTCCTCCTAGTTTGGATTGAGGGTTCCTTTTTCAGCACTCTAGGTAACATTTCAACATGTTAAACTATCATCCTATCTTTCTGTTGGATCTTTTCACTTCCAAAAGATGATGTCTCCGCCTCACAGTCAATTCCACTCTTTCCCATGCAAGAGGGTCTTTGATCACTCATGATTTTTCCAACCCCATCTGAACCACACTTGGATCATTCTAGTAATTCTGCATCAGAGAATCTTCCAAACTGTATTTTCTTCCTCGATTCTTTTGGAACTGATTCAGTCTCCAGTTTACTCCGTAGAGTAACAAATTCCTCCTTAAGACCCCCAACAGTCATGGATTTTTCATCCAGTCTGGAGGTGAAGTCATTGATGACCTTTTCCTGTTCTTCAATTCTCATCTTCAGATCTACTACATCATCATTTCTTTCAATTATTTTAGATTGTACCTTCACAAATTCTTCCAGTCGTTCAATTTTATCTTCAAGTTGATCAACATATTCAGTTGATTCTTCTAAAATTGATTTCCACTTATTGCATCTCTTACATTTAATCTTAAGCTTACTAACCGCTTCCTTAAGTTGCATCTCAGGATCTACAGGAGTTCTCAGATGTTTTTCTCCATCAGTAGCTTATGATTTTTCAACATCGCCTATCATAGAAGCATGGTTCCTAGTTTTGAATTCTGGTTCGTCTTCATTACAGAATTCATTATCATCTTCTTCCTCTTCATAGACAAAACTCTTCCTTGGCATTTTGTTACCATATTTGAAGTCTCCCTTTTTGAAGAACCTTCTCTGAGGCTTCTCAAAGTTTTCATCTTCATTATCTTCATCATTTATCTTTCTTAAGAACTGAGAGGCAATGTGCCCAACTTTTCCACAACGGAAACAAGTGAGAGGTAACTTCCCTTTGAATTTCCCTTTCCCCTTCTGGAACTTCATTGCAATGAGAGAAAGAATTTCTTATTCTTCATCATCTTCACCGCTAATATCCTTTGAGATTTTCAGTTTATCCATTGACTTTAATGCCAATTCCTTGCTCACCCGAGTCGTAGCGTCTTCTAGTTTGACTCTCATTTCATATGCTACCAAGCTGCTCAGTAGATCATCTAGAGAAGGTTTGGAAGGATCTCTTTCTTTAAGGGCTGACACCTTGGCATTATATAGAGGTGGAAGTATTCTTAATATTTTCTTTACAATATCAATATCTTTGATTTCTTCGCCTAGACCACGAATTTCTCCAACCACTTCAGTAATTCGATTGAAGAAAGAGTCTGTATTCTTGTCTGGATGCATCTTCAGGTCATCAAACCAATTGTGCAGCACATGTAGTTTCGCCTCCTTCACTTTTCTATATCCTTCATAAATATTCTCAATCTTATTCCACATGGATTTTGCTGGGGTGAAATTCATCACCTTTAGGTATATCTGATCAGAAAGTGCTATAGTGAGTTCCTTTTGTGCTTTATCATCTACATCAAGAAGTTTCCTGTCTGTTTCAGTCATAGTTAGGCCTGTTGGATCAGTAACTTGTATTCCTTGCACAGTAGAAAAGGGAACTTCCATTCCAAGAGATATTATATGAGATCTCATTCTATTCTTCCAGATCTAGAAATTGTTTCCATCGAAGTAAGGAACTCCCCTGACATTGATCATGTTTTCCATGACGAAAAAGGTCAGATTCAACACCAGTAACCTCCCTCTAATACCACTTGAAGGACCCCGGGACACCCTGAGAGGGGAGGGGTGAATCAGGGTGACAACGTTTTCTTTTAATGTGATGAATCTTGTTCCCACGTTGGTAGGAACTTGTTGAACCTGTTTGATGATTACGATTAGAAATCAAACATTCACATGCATAGAGAAGACACATCACTTTTTACATGGTTCCCCACTAAGGGCTACATCCAAGGAGCATACACAGACAGGTTTTCGGTCGTACCCAATTCCACTAATTTTCAATAGCTGTGGATTACAATGATTTTGGCACAGACACTCTGTCCTGGGCTCACTGCATTTACAAAGGTTCAAGGATAGCTCACTGCTTCCCATGGGTCACTCCTGTTGACTCCCCCTGGCACACTACCGTTGGTGAAGTCACACTCAGTTTATAGACATGAAGGTCTCTCCATAATTGCCTAATAATGCATCCTCTATTGTATGTAGATGCTATATTGAAGTCCAATTTTCACAGGAAGATGAATATCAATTTTCCACGAATGTATCGGGTAATCTCTCGGCTTTCATGCAGCTCCAAATAGACTGGTGGGCTTCAGCAATACATGGTGGGCTTCACCAAGCCAGGCGCACAAGTCCCAATAGGGAGTGAAAGTCCAAACTGGAGCGCAAGTGTAACCAAAGTACCTGCACGACGCTTCCTTCCCAAACTACAAACATGCGTGGTCCACTTCTTTTCTCTCCCAATCCTCCTTAGGTGCACAGCCAACAACTGGCGCACAACCTCTACTTGCGCGACTCAACTACCACTAGCGCGATTCAACCACCTGTGCGATGAGAGTTCGAACAATCACTAAGTCTTGAACTCTGTAAGAAATGAGGAGGGGTCGACCTGTATTTATAGGCAAATAGGACCCCCTGCGCGGAGGCGTGAAAGTCCCCCATTGGCGCGCAAGTCTCGTCTCCCATAACCTCTGTCGCGCAACTCACTTGCGCGACCCAACCAATACTTGTGCGACCTTCTTTCCTTAGCCAAATTTTGAAGTTCTGTTCTTGGGAAACAATAGGAGCACGAGACCTAATCCTTCTAGGTACCATCACGAATGTTATTTCATGGCGAACAAGTCCACTTGCGTGACCTAACCAATGCACCTGCACGGCCCTTATCCCTTTGCCATATTTTGATGTTCTGATCCTCAAAAACATATGGCGCACAAGTTTCCTATCGTCCAAGACCTCGGCACGCAAGTCTCTCTTCCAAAAAAAACTTTTCTTTATTTGTCGATTTTCATTCCAAAAATTTTGCAAACACTAGGAAACATCGCCACCTTCACTACTGTTGTCTGCTTGAATGGTATGATCTCTTTGCTGGTACACATTCTGGACTTTCACTAAGGATTGAAAACAAACACAAACCGTACGCCAAATCATGCTAAAAAGACCCTGGTTCCAAAAATATCCCCCTTTGGGTTTGTTGGCAATCAAAAAATAAATTCAATAGATCTCCATCCATGTGGAATTCAAAAACGCAATAATCAACTCAACCAACACTCTATGTCTATGTGAGCAATGCTCGATGTAGAAACCAAGATAGGAAGCATGAATTGGGTTCCAGTGTTTTTTCGAATTCTCCATGACGCCCGATTTATTACTTCTTATACTTCTCATCACAGAAGCATTACTTCCCGTAAATTTATTTCTTTCTCCCCCATTGACAATAAATCCAATGACCAATAAGTTGTTCAACCTTTAGCTCAACCCATACTCCCACTAGATAGTATCTCCCCCATAAACCTGCATCAAAGCCATAAACAGATAAAAATATTTATAACAAATGGGGAGAGGGCGGTTTTCTGGAGCCTCCTTATGCAGTAGGAGGTGGTTGAACACCGAGGTTCAACCGATGCCTCTCAAACATAGCTGCGGACAGTGGCGTGGCCAGGATATCATCCACTTTCTCATCAGTTCCAACATGGTCTATTCTAATCACGCATTGTTCAACCTTTTCTTTGATAAAATGATACAGTATTTCAATATGTTTTGTATGAGAATGCTGAACTAGATTCTTTATAAGATCAATTGTGCTTTTGTTATCATAGTAAATCACCATTGGTTGCTGCACCTTATCACCAATATCTGTTATTTGCTGCTTCAACCAAAGCAGTTGATTGCATGCTATTGTGGCAGAGATATACTCATCTTCAAATCTACTACATCATCATTGCTTTCAATTATTTTAGACTGTACCTTCAAAGATTCTTCCAGTTGTTCAATTTTAGCATCATGTTGATCAACGTATTCAGTTGGTTCTTCTACAATTGATTTCCACTTATTGAAACTCTTACATTTAATCTTAAGTTTACTATCCACATCCTTAAGTTGCATATCAGGATATACATGAGTTCTCAGTTGTTTTTCTCCATCAGTATCTTCTGATTTTTCAACAGTGGCCATCATAGAAGTGTGGTTCTCAGTTTTGAATTCTGGTTCTTCTTCATCACAGAATTCATTATCATATTCTTCCTCTTCAATGACAAAACTCTTCCTTCGCATTTTCTTACCATATTTGAAGTCTCCATTTTTGAAGAACCTTCTATGAGGCTTCTCGAATTTTTCATCTTCACTATCTTCATCATTGATCTTTCTTAAGCACTGAGAGGCAATGTTCCCAACTTTTCCCCAACGGAAACATGTGAGAGGTAACTTAACTTTAAATTTCACTTTCCCCTTATGGAATTTCTTTTCAATTAGAGAATATCTTTTTCTTCATCATCTTCACCGCTACTATCCTTTGATATTTTTAGTTTATCCATGGACTTGAATGCCATTTCCTTGCTCACCCGAGTCGTAGAATCTTCTGGTTTGACTCTCATTTCATATGCTACCAAGCTGCTCAGTAGATCATCTAGAGAAGGTTTGGAAAGATTTATTTCCTCAAGGGCTGATACAATGGCATTATACAGAGGTGGAAGTCATCTTAATATTTTCTTTACAGTATCAATGTCTTTGATTTCGTTGCCTAGACCCCGAATTGTAGCAATGACTTCAGTAATTCGATTGAAGAAAGAGTCTGCATTCTTGTCTAGATGCATCTTCAGATCATCAAACCGATTGTGCATCACTTGTAGTTTTGCCTCCTTCACTTTGTTATATCCTTCATAAATATTCTCAAGTTTATCCCACATGGTTTTTCTAAGGTTCAATTCATCACCTTTAGGTAGATCTGATCAGAAAGGGCTGCAATGAGTGCATTCTGTGCTTTAGAATTTGCATCAAGATGTTTCCTGTCTGTTTTAGTCATAGGTAGGCCTGTTGGATCAGTGACTTGTATTTCTTACACAGTAGAAAAGGGAACTTCCTTTCCAAGAGATCGTAGATGATATCTCATTCTACTCTTCTAGATCTAGAAATTGCTTCCATCTAAGTGAGGGACTCCCTTGACATTGACCATGTCTTCCATGACGAAAAAAGTCATATTCAACACCAGTAACTTCCCTCTGATACCACTTGAAGGACCCCGGGACACCCTGTGAAGGGAGGGGTGAATCAGGATGACAACTTTTTCTTTTAATGTGAGGAATCTTATTCCCAAGTTTGTAGGAACTTTTTGAACCTGTATGATGATTATGATTAGAATGAAAACATTCACATGCACAGAGAAGACACAACACTTTTTACTTGGTTCAACACTAAGGGCTACGTCCAAGGAGCATACGCCGACAAGTTGTCGGTCGTACCAAATTCCACTAATCTTCACTAGCTGTGGATTACAAATATTTGGGCATAGACACTCTGTCCTAGGCTCACTTCATTTAAAAATGTCCAGGGTTAGATCACTGCTTCCCTCGGGTCACTCCTATTGACTCCCCCTGGCTCACTGTCGTTGGTGAAGTCACAATCTGTTTATAGACGTGAAAGTCTCTTCATCGTTGCATAAGAATTCATCCTTTGTTGTATGTAGATTCTCTATTAAAGTCCAATTATCACCGAAAGATGAATATCAATTTTCCCTGAATGTATCTGGTAATCTCCCGGCTTTCGTGCAGCTCCAAACAGACCGGCGGGCTTCAGCAATGCATGGTGGGCTTCACCATGCTAGGCGCGCAAGTCCCAACAGGGCACGCAAGTACAAACTGGCGCGCAAGTGTAACCAAAGTACCTGCGCGACCCTTCCTTCCCCAATTACAAACATGCATGGTCCACTTCCTTTATCTCCCAAACCGCCTTGGGCGCACAGCCAACAACCGGCGCGCAACCTCTACTTGCGCGACTCAACTACCACTAGCGCGGCACAACCACCTGCACGACGAGAGCTCGAACAATCTCTAAGTATTGAACTCTGTATGAAATAAGGAGGGGTCGACCTGTATTTATAGGAAAACAGGACCCCCTGCGCGGAGGCGTGCAAGTCCCTCATTGGCGCAGAAGTCTCATCTCCCGTAACCTCTGTCGCGAAACTCACTTGCGTGACCCAACCAATACTTGCGCGACCTTCTTTCCTTAGAAAAATTTTGAAGTTCTGTTCTTGGGAAACAATAGGAGAACAAGACCGAATCCTTCTAGGTACCAGCGTGCAAGTTCTTTCACGACGCACAAGTCCACTTGCGCGACCTAACCAACGCACCTACGCGACCCTTATCCCTTTGCTATATTTTGATGTTCTGATCCTCAAAAACATATGGCGCACAAGTTTCCTATCCTCCAATACCACAGCGTGCAAGTCCCTTTGCCAAAAACACTTTTCTTTATTTGTCAATTTTCATGCCCAAAAATTTGGCAAACACTGGGAATCAGCGCCAAATTCACTACTGTTGTCTGCTTGAACAGTATGATCTCTTTGCTGGTACACATTCTGAACATCCACTAAGGATTGACAACAAACACAAACTGTATGAAAAATCCTGCTATGAAGACCCGTTTTCCAACAATTAAAATCATATTTGTTGTAAGGGACATCTCTCAATGGAAAATAATAAATGGAAATATTTTTACAATATTTGATCTAAGAAATTCTGGTTACTTGTGTAGAACATATAAATCCATGCCATAGAATAAAATGATTCTTCAACTTATCTAAATCTGTATTAGAAAAATTTATATGAATGTTATTGTGGGATATCATTCCAATCATAAAAGTGTAAGAGATAATGTTTGGGAAATTTTTCAGAAAAAATGTTGACTCAGGGATCTCATAGAAAGGTATATATTCATTCAACTATAACATTGAAAAAATTCACACTAACATAAATTGTCTTAAAAGAAAAAATTATACAACATGTGAATTTAATTTCACTACATATAATGATGAATAAACACAAATGAAAATTTTTATATTCATCAAGTACAATATTACATTTGTCAAAATTATTAAATTTATTAGAATAAAATTTGTAAATAATTTTGTAGTATAAATAAAATAAATGATATTTAATAATGGGAATGAATATATTTAATTATAGAAAAAGTTATGGTTTTTTAATTTTGAAATGATTTTTAAATTTTTATCTAGTTGATGGATCATTCATAAAACAATGTGTTGAAAAAATTCTTTACTTTTTAAAACATTTTAAAGAGATGTTTTTTATCCAGAATGGATAATCAGTAGGGGGCTCATACATTAGATTATCATGTGGGAATATTGGAGTAGTCAATGATACAAATATATCCATGTTCTAGTCTATTGTGTGGGAATCATCCCTAATTCCCTATTGGATTCACTGGAAAATGGGAAATCCCACATTGGATGGCCTATGGAGCACCAACTTATTGGTGTGGAAATTTTGGTGGTGTTATGTGGTAGAATTTTTTCTCACTTTTTCCATTGATTCCCCTAAGGTTTAAAGCATAATTATTGAAATATTTAGGATTAATCTACAAAACTAACCTTTTCTCCGACAACCATGATTTCCCATCAATTTTGTGTTGAACTAGATGGAAAACGTTAGAGAATCTAGGTGAAATACTCCATTCCTCTTGAATTTTATCTCTCATTTCTTCATAAGGTGGTGTAATGTTAATTCATTATTGATGGGTGAATTTTTATTGTATATCATGGCCTTTTCAATTTCATCGTGTCTCAATTATTCTTGAATTGTATTCCACCATGATATTTTGAGTCATCTATTGATATCTACTTGAATTTGATTCGGGAATTGGATTAAAATTCCACCAGATCTTGATAGTATTTTCCAAGAGTCAAGGGGATTCATATCAGAATGAATAGAAGAGTCACATGAATATTAAAACATATCACATATGTTTATTTAATAGAATTTATTTTCCATATTGTTCCTTCTTGGGTTTCACTCTATATTGAGTTGAATCGACCATCATATATTCGAATTGCAATAAGGCTCAAATATTCCCTAGAATGAGTAGTGTTATGAGAGAGGATTGAACTATTTTGGATAAAATTACATCTAAGGTATGTCTCCTAGTGGATCTCTATATGATTTTTGAATTTAATTAGATTATATTATATCTTTTCTTGTTGTCTTATAATAGGTATTTTTTTAAAGAATGATGTATGAAGACTCTTACATACCTTCAAAAGGGTGGTGTTCCTAGTTTTGGATCAGTGGTTATACCAGGTAGTTCGTTCAAAAATATATCCGTTCACATTTTTATATGTTTTCTTTTATTATATTTATCAATTTATTTACTAATAATTAATAAAATCTGAATTATCATGTATGTGTTAAGTAATTATGCTGTTTGATAGAGATCGAATGGACATGGATGACTAAGAAAAATATTGTATTGTTTTTGTTGGATTAGAGTTGTATCTATGTTTTAGGTAGGTGGTATAGTGTTCACAACAAAATTTTATTATTCATAGATTATTTAAATGTTATATGATTCATGTCTCATTGGAGGAATGAACATTAATTCATAAATTTATTATAATTAACATATAATTATTAATTAGTTAACGATCCCCAGTCATAATTATATAATGATACCATAAATAATGTAATTGAAAAATGATTCGTGATCCATGAAAGACCGCTAGGAATTTTCCTTACATATACCACTGATGGTAGACGCTGTGATCACATGTGTGTATAAATCCGTAGCTTTGGATAACCATGTTTGTATTTTGATCACATGTTTGTTAGTGTATAGAGTGTGAGAACCATGTTTTATGTTTGATCACATGTGTGTGTATGTTCATCCCACATGATCATGATTAATGTTTGATCACATGTGTGTACATGTGTAGCACAAGAGACCCATGTTTAATGTTTGATCACATTTATTAGCATGTGTTCTCTGTTAGACCATGTTTGATGATTAATCACATGGGTGTGCATGTGTATCTAGTGCGACCCATTTTTTATGATTGATCACAAGTGTGTTCTTGTGCAGCCCATGATACCCATGTTTGATATTGATCGCATGTGTGTGAAAATAGAATGTGATACCTATTTTTGATATTTATTACATGGGGTGTGCATGTGAAACCCTTAAGACATATGCTTCCATGTTTTCTGACTGAAACATTATCATTTTTATTTCTTTAGAATACATACAAAAATGGAGATACATCAAGGAGGATGGATGTAGTGATGACCCAAAGTGTCGTTGATAAAAAAATAGAGACACTAGTAAGAAAGGAACATAAATTGAGTAGAGTGAAACATTTTGGCTAGTGGAAGCCTGAGAAGCTAGGAATTCTACAACCTTATTCCCCTCACACCATGTGTGGGAGATACCCATATTGGTTCCCATGATCTGCTTTCACTTACAAATAATATAAGCTATGCTCCAAGGGATACTTCCACATCTAGATAAAGCATTAACAAGAATCAAGGAATCTGTCTCCACCACCATCAAAAATATTTTCCTTTGATCATAGACCTCGATCCCTATGGCCATAGCCAAATCCACGGCTTGCAAAGCCTAAACTCTACCATAAAATGCCGAAAAATCCACCACAATAGAGCCCAACTAATCTCTAATAACACAACCACCACTCACCTCCCCCCCTGGAGAGACCCGTCCTTATTGAGTTCGAAAAAGCATCCATGTTTTCTCATATGTTGATTTGTGGTGTTTATGAATTATTCATGAAAGGACATGATATTTATCATTCATATTTTATATTGTATTTCATGTGTTGTTCTTCTGTATTATAAAGTTTAGTGTAAAATTATTGGTATATGAACTATCCCATAGACAGTTATGTGTTAAACATTTTTCGACATGTACAAGAGTTATACCCTCCCACATGATGTGTCAAACACATTTTTTTGTCTACCCAATCATGTGGGTGGTTATATTAGAAATGAATGGTTGAATTCATTTTTTGTATGGATATTAATAAGGTATGATCATTGTTTCAGGAAGCATGGTATGTGGATGACCATTTTGGAATGTAGTTTTTTTCTACATACTTATGCATTAGTGATGAAATATTATTTCTGAATAGTTTATAAATGTACTATTTAATTTCAAATAAACATATTGTAGTCACATAAATATTATTTAATGGTAATGTACTAGACTAAAATGGTGTATCCCTTTTGAGTTATATTGACACCTTATTAGTTATCCATGACACTTGGGTATCTATGTAGCCTAAACTTCTTACAGTTATAGGCATAGTCAATGATCGAGTTTGATAATTGAGCAGGATACCTCAATACATGTATAGAGACTATCAGATGTTGTCACTTTGTGTTGTGTGAATATACTCTTTATAGTTTAATTCTTCTTTCAATATTCTTCTAGTTATCATCTAAGTGGGATCTCTGTGTACTTATATACAGGAGTGAGTCTTTTGTTTCAAAATTAATTCCTTGTATATGGTTTGTTATTAGTTTTCATATACATGTATTTTATATTGTTACCTATTTGGTTATTTATGAAATATTAATAACACTAATTTAGGGTATAGTTTCCCCATGACCCAATTTTAATCCTCACTCGTAGTCTTACTCCTATGGCATATACAGAGGCATGCCTACAGTCATGTGGAATTTTGGCACAAACATGGTGATTCAGGTCAGGGCATTACAAAATGGTGTCAAAGTATTTTTTTTATTTTGGGAGTTGGTAGATATAATAAATAGGAATGCTTAAAAACATTTGATGAAACTCAGCTTGGTGCCTCATGGAAACTACTCTCAAGAGAATTCTAGGTTCCCAAATTATGGGATTGATGATCTTGGTTTTCAGAGATAAGTTCACCTAATTTAACATTGTATAAGGAACTTGTATTTTGAGGTTTATCTATTTATATTGATTTAAATATTTGTTGTATCAACAATTGGTGTCACGTGGGTATTTTTTGACATTTACGATTAATGTGAAATATGATCTACCATAGTGTGATTGTACAAATGATAGATTAATCTACTACGTTGGGGTAATGAATGTATAATGTTTTTACACATATGAATTACTAATGACCATAAATTTGTGTAAACCCATATGATTGTATAAATCTAATAGAATTTAATGTAAGACTATATATTGAGTCACATGGTGGAATACAACAACATTGATGACAATACAATCCCTCTATACTGAGATGGTGAAGTGTACCTTCTTAGTTTTTTTGTCAAAAATTAACTACATTGTTGTCGAATCATATACGGGGGATTTTTGGATAAGTTTGGATAAATAATGTTCTATATGAAGCCTATATATATTTTACCATATAGCTTATAGTATAATTATGTCTAAACAAACCATGTATCATTGACCATAAGACAATTTGTAGAGGACGAATCTTTTATTACATATCTATATATAAATACCTGAATGAAATTCTATGAGATTTGATCCTTAGAGAGTTCTTATTAAAGGTAATATGAAGGAAACATGAAGCCCATAAATGGATATCAAATTGTCAGGTTGTTGGTGCCTCATGATTCTTGGATGGGACTCAAGTGAAAATATCCCCATATAAAGGGATAGTCCGGGTTTGTTCTATAAGGTTGTATTTCATTAAATAATATTCCCGAAAAACCATTATATTCATAAAGGATAAATAATTACATTTATTATGATAAATATTACCATCCTCCCAAAAATATCATGTTAACATCACATTTTCACAAAAATAATGAGAGACCATGAATCCCCATCATTGATCATCAATTTAACGGGAACCATGATAACAAAAGTAGAATTACTGTATCAAACTGAAAGATTAATAAGTCGATAAAAATTCACCAAAAATGATTGGAAACCCCCTAGAATCTATCCCAAAAAAATAATTCTCAAAATCCTAAATTGAAATCTTCAAAAAATATATGGGTTAACCACAATGATCATCTAGAAAACAAGAGGATAAATATAGAGTGAAAAAAGGAAAATAAGAACCCTTAAATTAAGGTAAATTTGTCTTATAAAATAAAATATGGTAGAACACTCAATATTGATGATAACATAGAAAATATTGAGTCTAGAGTCAACCAATTAATGGATTAGAAGAATTTATACTTAGATAAATGATTTCTAGTCATTTATTTATAGTGAAAACCTAAATGGAATCACAATCACATTTATATTAATGGTTACATAATGGTATCCCTCCGGTAAAGGAAATATAATTATATAATGATAGAACTTAACGCAATCTATTTCTTTGTATTAAAAACTAATTTGACCATAACCATGTCTTTATACATAGAATAGTCCAAGATATGTTGGCTCCCCCAACACTTTTCATAAACATATACTATAGTGTTCCCCAAAAAGTTTTATGTTCTCCCATAACCATTCACAAGACCATGGTGTGGTGATCATGAGATCTACGCGTTACGCTTGTAGTCCCCCAAAAACACCATTCCCTTCACAAGGAATTTCCAAATATACCATGATATACATTGTGACCATAAAATAACCACACCCAAAAGCATAACTAACTAGGAAATTTTATTCTTCATGGTAAATCTTAGAACCACATGACTTGATCCAAAACTAATCAGCAAGATCCAAAGGCCATGTGGTTCTACACCAAACCCACTACCATGGGGGTGGGGACGCTCTGAATGGATATAACATTTCCTTATCCACTATAACACCTCCAAACTTTTTATAACTAACAAGAACTGAAAAAACGTAATAGGATGTTTTTAGGAATCCAATAACTCACATTAGATACCTCTCAATAATCTATCATCATTACCCATCAAAATAAAACCCATCCAGAATGGGTAGAAAGGGAATGGTCCAAACAACCATCCCATGAGGTACCAATCGATGACTTCGTTTGGACACCAACACACTCATTGTATAATCACAATAAGAAAATGGAAAATGGAAATTTCATATATAAAAAACAAACTAATAATTACATCTTCAAATGAAAACAATCAAAAAAATACAAAAAAACTTCACATGATGAGAACACATATATTAATATTATTCTAAACTACTCTCATCCCTTCCACTATGTATCCACTATACACAAACCATTGTCATAACTCACCCACATAGTAAATTCTATAAAAATTAATTGATATTATTTTTTTTATCTATAAATTTCATGTCATCCTTGATATATAACTAACCTAGGTCAATGACCATAGGATCATTTTTATGATACCAATGAAGATGAGATACATGGAATATTTTTTCGATCCTATACATAAGAATGGGATGCGACAACCGATAAGACATGTCACCCGTTTTCTTCAACACCTGAAGAAGTCTGAAAAAATGGGGTAAATATTATTTCCATGAACCAACCTCTAAAACCTTAAATGATTAGAAGCCATAAATAACACAATGTCTCAAACATCGCACTCTATTGGACTCCTAAATGACATGATATTTTTGATGTACTTTTGCTACATTTACCCTCTATAAATCCCTCTATACCTTCTCAGTTATACATTATAAAACATCAACATATAGAAGATTTAACTATCAATATTTGTCCCTAAATAACATAGATAAACATTTACTACTATAAAATTCATAAAATGGATCAATAGGTACCCCGAGTTTATTAAGGTGGTCCTTGATAAAGATCAGCAGTGACCCTTCTATCTCATTGAAACCTCCACAGATCCAGAGGGGGTTTGTTTTCTGTCTTACCAACCAGAGGGCCTTCTCAGGTTGAACTTTTTTCTAGTTGATGGCTGTCAAGGTGCATCTGGACCACTTTAATGAAGAGCTGTAGATCAATTAAATTCTGACTAATTTTAATTTCCTTTCCTAGAGGCATCAGCTAAGTCCATTTCTAGCGATGAAAACGTCATGAAATATAGGATATATCTTGTCTCATGTTGTCTGTGCAATAAATACCACCCCGAAGAGAGGGCCGACCATATTTTCTTTGAGGGAGAATGGGAAGAGAGGACCGGTCTTTAATTAGAATGTTCATTGCCCTATCCTCCCCAACTACTTATGAAGCCTCATTCCTAGACCTTTCGTTCCATATCTCGGGTGATAGAGGACTGGAGAGACAAGCTAGAATCGACATCCTTCATGCATGATGTTGGAATATCTGGAATGCTAGAAATAAATCTAGAAATTAGGGGGCTCATCTTTCTGGAAAGACTATTATCTCAAGGATAAAAAATCTCCTCCTGGATTTGTCCAGGAACCTCAAGACCCATAGCGATGCTCTTTCATTCCACATCATGTAGCTGCATTCTAAGACGCCTTTTTAGAGGAACATTCCAAGATGTAATTAGGTTAGTTGGATGCCTCTTGTACAGGTCCTGAAACTCAATACCAATGGTTCCAACTCCTCAGAGGTCATTAAGGGTGGTGTCCTTGTCTATAACTCTAGTTTCTTGGTTGTTTTAGAGTTAACTGATTTATTTGTCTTTGGTTCGTCCCTTCTTGCAGAGAATCTCGCCTTCCTCACATGCCTCTCTCTTTGTCATCTGGGAAGAATCACCATTATAGAAGTGGAAAATGACTAACTGGTCATATGGAACTCACTGTATGACATTACCAATCCTGTGTGTTCGATCACTGATATCATTTGGAACTGTCATGGCCTGATATTTAACATAGTTTTCATGAGACATAGGTGGTTCTATAGTTACATGGTGTCTAATTTTCTATCTTCTATTGCAATCCATGGTTCTAGTGCATGTTGTTTTTATGACATGAATTTTGTAAAAGCGTAGGGGGTGAATATCATTAGAGGGGATTCCATAGGCCTTCACTACTTCTGACCCCCTTAGGCCTTAGATTCTCTTGGGTTCCCTCCTTGTAGTTTCATTTCTTCTATTCAATAAAATACAAAATATTGATTATGATGACTGGAAGATATAGTTAAAGGATAACTTAACCAATTTTATTTTCTTCAACCAAGATCTTCCAAAATCCATGATTCAAACATTCAACATATCATTATGTTTCTCGATAGTCAACATAATTTTCTCATCTATCTGTTGATGGGAACTAGTTATGAGATGAAATGTATGCCCAAAAGCATGTTATAGTCCTCTCCAAGATCGACTGGTAAAAAAAGAATCACAGTCAGAAATGGTGTACATTAGAACTATATGTTTCCTCAATCCTCATCCATATACCTCCTTGAAAAAACATTCATCATGATCCACATCATATATACTAAGAAGTTATCTTAAATGAATGGATGATTCATGATTAACCATATAGTATCTCAACCTTCTTGTGGTCATGTTATTCCAATGAAGAAATCCAACAGTGTTTCCTCCCACTTCCACTAGGGGAAATTTCAATGCTATAACAAACCATTGAGAACATTATGTTATGCCTTTACCTGCTAAAAAATTAGACATTATTCCATGAACACATCAAAATACCATTTCATCCCTTGATAGATGAATTTCATCATTATTCTATAGTATATTTTTTATGTTCTTGGGTGTAAAACTAATGGTGCGGATTAGAACTAACAAAGGAAACCATCATGCGTCTCTATTGGGAAAAAATTCCTCCTATGAAACATCAAGAAATTATTTTTCATCCAATGAACAACCCTCTATATTATCACCATGAAAAACATGATCCCTAATCACATGGGTCTCCCCACTTAGACATTTCCTCCTATTTTATCAAATAAGGATTCACTTTCATCTGATGGAACCAACCTCATCAATCAACTACCATTAAAAAATAGTACAAGAAATCCACCTCCTCAATATTACACTATGAATCCTATGACTCATTGAAAACATCATTTTGTGTCTTCCTACTCATAGTGAAATCCATGTCATTCCAATACACAAGGTGTAAGATATCTCCAAGATTTAGTCTTATAAAAACTCTATTCACCCAATTGGCACAAATTCAGATCTTGTTGAGAGAAAATACACCATGAACTATTACGATTGGTGAAGATCATAATGAAATATAGTATAAGTTAATGTCACCCAAAATTTACCCTAAACACAATTATATACAATGAATGATCATTGAGTTGAATAATTAAGCTCGTGAGGCATAAGTTTATAGACACATTAGAGAAAACCACACATTATTGTATCAAGATTCAACCTGGACCCAAAATTGATTCATCACACCACACCAAGTACAAATCACCTCCTCTTGGAAGTGTATAAATTTGGAAATAAAAAAAATTCCATTCATGTTTTCAAATATTTACTCAACTATTTCTCCCAAATTAAATCTTATTCCATCCATGATAGATCTATCAATAGGGGTTCAGTTTAAAATAATCAAGATAGAAACATATAATAATAACAAATTAGACAATGAAATCTATAAACCTCCTATATGTTCTGGGGTCTAAATAAATCGAAGACTACCTTAGCCTCCTTAGGATCCACTTATTCACCTTATAGAGACACCACATATCTAGGTTAATACACCTACCATGTCTAGAAATTTTTTATCGATAATTTCACAAAACAAATGGAAGTATCTAGGTGTTTATATAATTTTACTTGTAAGCTCAAAAATATCCTCCTCAACACTAAATTAATTAAGAATTTTGTCATAGAATGTGACTATAAACTAGTACAGGAACATAAGAAATATAAAGTTCATGAGTCATATTAACACTTATACAATATTTTTTTCACCAAATTATATAAATAATAACTCATGTATCTATATCAACATTGGAAAATATTCTATAGAATAAAATTTTATTTTTTCATCAAATAATGATTCAATAACTACATATTTATCGTGGAAATCCAGCTACCTCTTCCCAATCCTTCAAAATGATCATCAGTCATTTAAATATGAAATCAAATATGAATCCTTTGAAACTAGATATGCATTAAGTTGTAATTATATCTAAAATTCAATGTCACAATAAGGGGTGTAGTTTTATAACCACCTCAAGAAAATAAAAAAATCATTGGAAAATCTAGGAGCCTACACTTTCTTATATCCCACTAAATTTTCTAACAACTCTTCCATGAATTAAATAAGGGAAATCACATAGGTACTACCAATATGATAGCCATACTCACCAATAATGACTATACAATTACCATTCACTTCAAATAATGCGAATCTATTATAGATGAATTCATTAATGGAACACATATAACTGAACCAATACATTCATAGAATGACAATGTACAGTTTTATTATCAATAAGAAGAAATCCACATATCATCGATGTTACACCATCATCAGTCTATGACTGAAAAAAGACACCAAACAATAAGGTTTAACCTCCTACTAGAATAATAAACACCAAATAAATGAGAAGCCTTTCCACATAATGTCCCAATGCATAGACTATAGTGAGGGAAAAATGGAGAATGAGGTTCCTAAATGATATAATGTTGGCATAATATTAGAAAAAATGTAATTCATACTTATTAAGATATGTTTCACCTATAGTTCTAGAATCCTCATATAATTAAATAGTATATTCAGAACTACTTAACCACACAAAATTAAACCACATTTGTACCCACACATAATATTGGGTCCCTTAATATATGGACCATACTAAGGACATCCCATGAATACTATATAAACACTTAGTTTATCCTAAGTGTACTTCCCCAAATATTTGTATACCCTCAATGAAAACATCTAATGAGGATAATAATAAACCTTTCCCCCACCATAATACAATTACTTAATGAACACAACAAACTTTTACTAGTGGTGACCATAGATTTTAGATATATAGAACACTAATCCAGTGCACCTAAGAAAATAAAATAATCTACTAGACCATGGAATCAAAAAAGGGAAACTATTGAGGATGAATATAGAGTAGTCAAATCCATGAAGGTCTTGTAATTGTATATATGTTACCAATAAATCTACCCCTTAATGAAGCCCTCTTCTAGCCATTTCTAAGAAATCCAACTTGAGAGTTCATATTCTCGATTTCAACCTCTATCTTTTACACCAAAAAATAATTCAGAAACATAAAATAAGTATCCTCATACTAAATAAATGGTCAAGACATATCCTCAAGACCGCACACATAAGTATAATAATTAGTAAAAATATCTGGCGATAAAATAAAATATTTAATAAAACTAATTTCATGCTCTCAGACAGATGTATTCTATAACTAGAATTAAAGAAACTCATACATCATTTATACTTCATCATCGATGATAGTAATTATTATCATAACTCTATCATGAAATCCCCTCTTGAATCTTTATCCGATTTTATTCTCACTTAGGTAAAATTTATACCATTTATTAGTTGCACCTCTCACATGACATACTCTTAGAAGTTCCCAATACACATTCGAGGAACAAGTAAAATTTATGAAAATCACTACCTGCACTAAAATTGTCACCATATCTAATTCAGAAACACTATCAACATTCTACCCTAGAGATTTCCTCTACATGGAATGTAATTCCTTCTTCTACTACTATATTCTTTATCATGATTGATAGGTTGGAAGTCTACTAGGATAGCTTGGGAAACCTCACCAACCTGTACCACATGAGTATGAAATCTAAGATCCATAATTAAAAGGTAATAATGAATTTCAATTACTTTATATTCTAGGATATGAATATAATTTTTAAAATAATTTTCAATTGATGAATTTAACCACTTTCATTTATAAGAAGAAAGATCTTCACACAAACCACTTTTTTATGTCTAAATCTAGAAAACAAAATGCATTCACCAAAACATTTGGTAACATTATGGTCCTTCCATCAGAATATAGGGGGCCAGAAATCCAATTATTTTATGTGTATTAACTTATTATATAAAATGATAGGATTTATGACATTGTTAAACATAGAAACCATTTTAATTGAAATAACCCCTAACCCCAAGATTCATCATATCACTCAATATAACATCTAATGCCCCTATTTAAATACCACCTCCATCCATAAGTACTGCCCTTAGCCATGAAGTGAATAATGGGAAATAATGATCCCTCACTCCAACCTCCAATTAGATTTTATGTATAAATTATCTCAATGGGTATAAAAATTCACACATATATGTGGAAATTACATTAATTTAGAAGTAGAATCGAGAGATAGGATTTCAAAAACTATTTAACTTTTTATCATAATGAAAAAGAAAAATCTGAAAAATATCCCACAATACATGAGATTTCATATTCATGGTAATAAAATTTCTATGTAAATTACTGAAAGAAAATTTTCTGAATATAAATCATCAATTTCATGATACAAGTTAGAAATTTCTATATCGATCTCTAGCTTCTTAATAATACATAATAAAATAATGTATATATATATATATTTGTGACCATAACATATATACATATAAGAGTCATACCCATAGACTCTCATGTAAATATCTGAAGAGAAAACATATTTCAAAATAAATATACACTATATCCTACATACACCTAAATAATTTAACTATTGAATCATAGCCTCGCCATGACTCACTCAAAAAATAATGCATGTAAGTATAATAATATAAGAAGAATAATACCTAAATGTGTGTATTGAACAACTTCCCACAAAGATTGTATAGTCTCATGCCCTAATATATTATATCATGGTTCTTCTATCCTTTCTATATCCATTAATCTTATATCATGACAGGCCTTATCAAATTATGAATACTTTGCACTCAACCAACCGAAATCCCAATATCACTACCTCATCATAAGAATTCAAAATTCCAAAACCATCACATTGTCACCATCCCATAACACATTACATGTAACTATATTTTTAGGGTGGTTTGAACATAGATGAAAAAATGTCATTCCATAGAGCTACCCATACTTTTTAGACATAACTATCATATCTTATTATATTTGAATATTTTATATATTACATTACATTCCCATATAAAATTATATAGTGTTACAGTAATTTAAAAATTGATTCAAAAATAACTTATTCATAATATATCTACATCATCTCATCATTTTTTTCTTCATAACTATCCCACTTCTTAGTGATGTCATACTTAAACACTTTCTTCATAACATTTGTATGGAAACATAAGAAATGGTGAGATCAAATAAATCATATGGTTAATAAGGGTGTTATCATTGATCACTAATGTATACCATCAACATAATGGTATGAGAAAATGAGATAAACAATTATAAAAAAATTATAACATTTCATATATTATAATATTGAATGATAAATAAAATATTGGAATCTCATAAGAATGAGTAATAAGGGAATCAATGAATGTTAGACATAAGATAATAACATGGAACATGAAATTATATTATGGAATACAAAAAACTATATAAAATAATTTTAATTTCTAAGGAACACTTCCATGATTATCATAGAAGATTTTTTTCACTCCCCATTCTATCATATACTTAGACAAGATTCTGCCCTAGGACTATTATAATGGAAAAAGTCCCTTAATAAATTTGGTAAACTACACATTCTGATCCTCACTATACCATGATATATCCATCCTTACCCAATGTCTTATAGGGATATGTAAATCCATGATCACATTTAAAATAATTAAAATCATACATGTGTGTTACAGAAGTTCAAAAATGACTCATAATCAAATAAAAAATAAGAAGGAAAGGAATTTTCTTAAACATTTCATCATATAATCATTTTATAACTCATTGAAATGAAAACACTTTCATAATGTTTTCACCATAACAAAATTATCCTATGAAAAATCAGTGGGTTTCTTAGAATCATCATTAAATAAACATCACAGTCCATCCAAATAATTAATGTGGATGGCATCATTGGATAATATTCATAGTTAATCATATTTAATATTAAATGGATGAAATTGTTGATGATAAATACCTTTAAAATATAATTGGAAAATTTCATGATTGAAATATGTTCTTCACATTAAATCACTTATTATAAATATAAAAATATCCAATTTAAAGAGGAGAACATTTCCATTTAAAATGAATTTTCTATCTTTTAATGGAATAATTAAATAATTTTGTATTGTTGATATCTTACATTTACTTTCATTCCATGTATGTTAAAAGTGGTTCATTTAATATTTTTAGTAAAATTTCAAAAATAAGTCATTTGAAAAAAGAAAATAAGTTTAATTGTGAAGAAAATTAATAATAAATTATGTATAAAAATGTCTTTAAATAATCATATAAGAATTCAAAAACTGTTATTGATAACATTTTTAGAAAACATTGATATGAATTAAAAATATATATTTTGGCCGAAATGAGAAATAAAATCAGGTTTCCATTAATATATTATGTTGGTATCTTTCATTTTTATATAGAGAATAATGATAAGAAAACATGTAATATCCAAAAAATGACCAACATTTAATAATATTTATGATATTATTTAGATGTTTATCATGAAATACCATATTTGGAATCATAATCATAAAAAATTTCTATAAAAAATGAGATTGTAACATAAAAATATTACCTCATGTTCTCATTACATAGAAAAAAGATTACCTTAATATGTAATTAATTTAATTTTATTATAATTATATACTATATTTATTTACATACATATAGAATCATATATGATCTAGTTATATAATTCAAACACCCATTAATTAATAATATATTATTAAAATCATTAATTATATGTGTGTGGATATTCATTTTTCATTTAAAATATTTTGACAGGTCTGCTTCTTGTTCTTATATCATGGGTAATTAATCTAGAGAATTTTAATGATGATATAAATACTACATATATTAATTATATATAAATATTTAGTTTCATCCACAAATGTAGAGATATGAAAAGGAAATGTGCTCTTCATAGAGATGGTAAGCCATATATAAGCACAAACCCTATTTTGACATGTTAACTTATGGAATGAAATATTGAAAATTAATAATTCACCTTTATATATTAATTGTTTTTCTTATATATTATATATATCCACAAAATATATCATTATTAACAACTATTTAAATTGAAAATGAAAAAAAAATCACATCACTTTATGGAGGTGGTAGTCCATACGTAAGCATAAGTGAAATTATCATTTTCCATTGGATTATAAGGTAAGAAGATAGATATGATATTGTAATTAAATAATTATAATTAGATCATAATTATAATATATAAATAATAAACCCATCATAACAATCATCCATGAATGGAAGTGATAGTCAATTTATTTTATCATCGTGTGAAGGAACTAGTCCACACACACGAACGAGGGATACTTTCACTTCAAATTTAACAGAATAGAATATGAATATTGGATGTTACATATTGATAAAAAAAATTAATTATATTTAGGATAATTAATTTATTATTTTATACCTAATATCACATATTTATAGGATTTAAAAGAAGAATAAATTGATAGAGTTCTAATATGATGATTATATATTCTTCAGTTCGCATCATTTATATTATTCTATAAGGACCATTAGAATGGTTATTCAAAAATAATAAATCCAATAAATCATAAATATAGTTTATTTGGGTATAATTAGGTAGGATTTAGTCAAGATTTATGGCTCAATGTTGTGTAATGAAGATAAATGGGTTGTCAATTAATAAGTGGAGGAGAGGACACACTTTGAAATCTTTCAATTATTAAAATATAATGAAGTCATAATCAATAAAAATTCAACCAAATAGATATATAATATAATATGGGATATTAATAATTCAATATAATTCAATAAAAAGGATTTATAAAATGATAGTTTTTAAAAATATACATATCTTTTAATTTAACCCATGCTAACTCAATTTAACCGGTCCCATAGTGACACATTTCTATTATTTCTACTATTCATACTAACCAGATATGAATGTTGCATAAATTAAATATTTTTAAAATTTTCTTCCAAATATTTTTTCAATTATAATAAATTATTTTTATAAATGTGTCAAAATTAAATTTTAAAATAAAATCGCAAAATGTGGTGTAAAATGGTTCTTGAGAAAAATGTTTTTTATTAAAAAACAATTTCATACAAAAATAAAATAAAAAAAATTAATATTATGTTAATTGGATTTAAAATAATTTAAATTAAAAAATTATAGTCTCAAAAGCATTATAAAAAATGTAAATTATTGAAATGATAAGGCAGTTTTGAATAACCATTTGCATTTTCGCAATCCATAGAAAACTAAGTCATTTTATAGTTTTTTAAAATAAATATAAGATAATTTTTTCATGATGATTAATAAAGTATCATATTTTAAGTTACATTTTCTAAAAGTGGAATCAAAATTATATTGTGTCTCAAAAAATGTAATGTAATCCATTTTTTAGTAAAATTTTATTTTTGATTCATATGAATATATTGTTATAAAATTTAATAATTATTTTTCAATATATTTTATTTATTTTAAATTATAATATAAAATTTTCAATAAATTATTTATTCCTATTCAATGAAACAATTTATCAAAATGTTTATTCTAATATATTATATCACATTTCATATAAACTATGTATTATATGTATCATAAGTCGCCAAATAAATTAAATTTTTCTGAAATTTATTCTCTCATTAAATACTTAGTTGTTGATTTATATGATCCTTAATATAAATTTTCCCCTCTAAATTATATCACATCGAAATAAAAAAATTAGGATATATCTATTTCATTATATCCCAATGTTCCAATTTCTCCTCTTCGAGTTTCTGATTTATTCATGTAACTTTAACCTAGGGAGTAGTCTTTTTAATTTATTATTTTTCTCTATTATCCGTAATGTTTAATTGTAATACATAATAGTAATAATCATTCCCCAACTGTCTGACCTATGATTTTATTACCTAACAAGGACCAGCTATGTACTTACCTATGGGAGTTGCATGTATCACATCATGAATATATGGTGGGTTTGTTGGAAGCACTATGCGATAAGTTAATGTCCCCAAAATATCAATAAACATGAATGTTCAAATTATCCTAGGGCACATAGTTCTCCTAATTTTGAATCTTATAACCATATTCCATATAAAGTTTCTTCGAAGTAACTTCTCATGAAATATGAATTCCATTTCTCACCAATGATTATCTCCATAACATTTTTTTGACACTTTAGTGCCTTCACGAAACACTGAATGGCTCTGTATTTGTATTAAATTTTATCATATAGATTAGTAATAAATATCTTTAAATATTTAACTACAACCCATTTTGTTTGAGTTCTACAATTCATTCAACATATTCATATTCTATGATCCATTTAAATTCTTTAGAAAAATTCAATATTGTATGTAAATATTATATTTTAATGATGTTAATAAAAACCACCTTTGAAATACATAGAAAAAACATAAAAATATAATTAAGGGTCTGATGGTTTCTCTTAGATTTACCCTCTATCTATGGATGATAAATAGTTTTAAAACAAATCATTGAATACATATCGTACTTTATACGGCACTAGAACGTTTAGGTAAACCAATTATCTTGATCAAATACAGTACAATGAAATTTCCCATGAATCATACCACATACATAATGTATAATATGTTAATATAACAAATAAATAAATATACTATTTAGAAAAAAATTGTTATAACTTCATCAAGAAATCTACAATAACAAAAACCTCATTATAGGCATTAGATATTATTAGGGGTTTGATAACAATATATATAGTGATTTTTACCATTTACATTATATAATGAATTATGGTAATAAATTAAACATAAAATTATATATCTTAGCATTATCTTACTTTCATTCCAAGAACTGGGTATATATTATAAAATATCTATTTTAATGTTGTACCACTATAAATAATCATTCAATTCCATTTATTTTTTTCATTCTTCTATGATAAATATGGAATGATGAAATATGAGATTCATCAAATAGATCCTTCATAAACTATTGTATTGATTGGAAACAAACAAAGTTCCTATAAATCATCATTATATCACAATTATGGTTAAAATAAGTATGTTTTATTACCTTTTTTTGTAAATATACATCATCATTATGTAGCTCTATAATATTCACATGGATAGATGGTCAGACACTCATATTTGAATGATTATATTTCTATACATCCAATAAAATTTATAGAACCATTATTTTTATATTCATGCAAATTATGTTTTTTTATTTGTATCCTATATAATATAGAATGATCCTTTAAACACCAATCATCATCACCATTGTAAGAATTCCCAAATTTTTAATTTATTCAGATGTGAAAATATTTAATCAACTCTAACCATCTTGTCTAGTGACAATTCAAATCTTTCTTAGAGAATGTATACTTTAAAGCATTATGATCAGTATATATGTCACACACTACCATGCAATAATAATTATTCTAAATATTCAATGAATCAAAATGCCTTTGTTGACTCCAAATAATGATTTGGATATTTTATTAAAAAAATAATTATCATGAGCTATAATCTATCACCATATCCATTTATATGATGATTCATCCTAGTAACTTATTTTATGTGTCTCTAAAGATCATGAACCTTATCCACTATATGGTATTTTATGAATAGGTTCACCAAATAAAATTCTCTTATGTTACTTATAAATTTCTTCACATTCACATTTATAAATAAGATTACTTTCCATTTTGAATTGCATCGTTAGTGGACTAGATGACCATGATAAATTCATTATAATGAATCGATAATTACTATTAATTGAAGAAAAATAAAAATCTCAATCAAAGTTGTTTTTCTGGGACAACATTCAACAACACCCTTCTTTTATGGATCCAAGTATATAACCTCTCTTGAGGTTATAGGACCAGGAAATGAAATTTAGTATAAAAATAATTAGAGTAAATTTTTCATCTAAATTATCATTATTTGGGGCCTTCTATATAATCCCCATGAGAACCCCATGCTATTAAATTCTCATTTAATATACATGAGTTGCTTCCATAAAGAGGACCAAAAAATGATTAAGGTAATCTCTAATGAATCAACTAATTATATCCATGATGATAGTGGGGGAATTAGTAAAACCAAATTGAATTATTATAAGTTCATAGTATCTGTAAATTTTTATTGATGTTTTTGTTGGTTTGTCCTCCTTCTTGGCCCTCAAATGATAATATCAATATAGAAGGTCAATCATGAAAAAATATAGCTCTGCATTGATTACCAATGTAGTTATCAATAAGGGGTAGATGATAGTGGTTTTTGAAAGTTAAATTATTATGTTAATGTTAATAAATAAATATTAACATTAATCGGCATTTCACCAAAAAAATAACACGTTCACCCCAATGTGATAATAATGCTTTGATTTTTTAAAAGGAAATCTATTCTTGACAGGATATGCAACACGAAACACTAAATCTAAATGAACAATGACTAATTATGGTCATTACAACCTATCCATAAAATTTGTTAGTAAGAAAAGTATTAAATATTTATTGAAATATATATAAGTTCCTATAGATGCAATATATTGAATAATACTTAGGAAATAAGATATCAATTTTTAATAATTAAATTCTATTCCAAAAAAATATTCCTTCCAAAGTTGTTTTTTATTTGTTTTGGAGAAAAAATATTATTATTAATTTATGGAAATTTTAGTTATTATTTCATAAAATGAAAATAATTTTTAAATTGTAATTTAATAATTAAAAAAACTGTAATATTTTTAGGATTTTTATGAATTGATTGAATTTTTATTTAATAGTAAAAATAACATATTTTTCAAATACATTCATTTTGCTGTAATGAATAAATTTATTTTAATTTTTTTTTTCATTTTTTAATAATTCAAAATATTCAAAATATTATTTAAATTAATAATATTAATTTCTATTTAATCATAATTTTACATTCTTTTGGTAAACTATTATTTTTATTCATAAAAACATGAGTTTATAAAAAATATTATTTTGTGTATAAAGTCAATAATTATTAATTTATTAAATCAAAACCCCTTAAGGAATAATAAAAATAAATTTATATATTATCTATATTTATTATAATTGAAATTTATAAAATGATTATTACCATTCATATAGTTGATGTAAGATCATCGTATTCTTGAAAAATATAATTTTAGATTAATTTTTTCTAACATGTTTTAGGGGAGTAATTTAATGTAACAATATGAAACATGTATTAATTTAATTTTATGAAAAGTATTAAATATTATTAATTAAAATAATTTATATTATACAACATTTTCAAATTTAATTTTTTTAAAATTAATAGTAAAAAACATTTAAAATATGTATCCATGGTTAATGATCATATCAGTTTATCAAGGGTAAAACTAAATATTTAAAGGGTGTAAAATGTTTCAAAAAATATATTTTTGACTGTTGGAGGTGTTTTTAGATCATATAACCTTTCTAATACATTATTTATAAATTTTTGGGTAACTTGGAAATAGAGTGAATTCACATTATTTAATAGTTTTGAGTATTTACGAAAAATTACACTCCCCCTCACTTAAATAATAAAAAATACAATACTATCTTTTACAAATATAAAAAGACATTTTTCAAAATAGTAATAGAATTAATAACTTCCTTATGTTCTTAATCAAAACCCAGATGCCTTGGTTTCATTATAAATCCAATAAAGTGAGGTTTTATGTATAATTGTGTAGAGTTGGTCCAAAGAACATTTATCATTCTGAACTAATTATCATTGATTTATTTATTATTAAACCTAACTAAAATAATACTCAATCATGTTGTTATAATAAAATAATTATATTACATTCAATAATATGGTATTATGTTAATTTAATATCTTAAATCTATATCCACATCCATCAAATTAGTAGCAAACCCATCATTTATGTGTATAGAAAACTACCCCCTCACAAACCAATGTAATTAATTTTCCATCATCACCACTCATGAATATTTAATATGATTGATTTAATATTTTTGTATGATATTCATGATATATTCATTATTTTGTAACTGTAATATATCATATACCATATTACCTTACCATAACTTTAAAAATGATAATTATGTTCATGTGTACATAGGACAATCACCTCCTGAAGTGATGTGATTCATTTTTTATTACTAAGTATTATGGATTGTATAAGTTACTTTATTTAAAAAAATAACAAGAATCATATAACACTAATATCATTATGGAAGGATAAAATAATTCATACCTTCATTCTGTCTTGATAGTTGAAAATTATACATTTTAAAAACAAGTACATATGACATACCAGCTCCGTAATTCTAATGTATATCAGTTTTTCATAACCACCCTTCATGATTAATTTGAAAATTATAATTGGTTCCAAAAGATTATAATTGTATCTTTATTTTTACTCTATATATGATGAAATTATAATCCCATTAACATTAGTCATCTTACCAAATTGATTTTGGACCTATATCTTGAACATCATCAAAAGATCTGGCATCAACTTAAATAATTAATTAACAAAATATAAAATGATAATAAATAGAATTCTAGGAATAATAAACTCAAAAAATTGTTCTTAAAAATGTAAATATAAAACATATTTCTATAATTTGGGACGATAGATAACACACATGAAAAATTGAGCTTGGGGTAAGGGATCTCTCTAGATCTCCACTTCCATCAGGTTATGATAATTATTTTTATATATCACATTATATATCTATTAAATTTTATTAAATTATTCTAAATTAAATATTTATATCTCCCATATGTAAACATAACTTATTTTACCTTCCATTTTTTGGTAATTGGTTCCTTATGCTTATTTCTCAAATTCCATCACTATGAAATTTCCATTTATTATTTAATAATAATGGGTTATGAGAACTATTATATTTCCAAATGTAATTATTTTAATATTACATATTATTGATTTATTTTATATTTATCTCATAAATTCTGAAAATGTTATGATTGGTGTGCCTATATAACTCTCAATTACATTGGTAAGAGCTTTAGACTAATGAGGCATCATGTATGGTGTTAGGGTTCAATCATAATACATTATATGAATTTTCCACCATGTTATATTGTTTAAGAAGTTATCCTAGAATCAAAATTATGTTATATTATATGTTCCTAAAAAATTTCCTCTGTTACCAATATATTATTATACCGTGTTATTTATGTTACACATATAATTGATTACTCATGAATCATCTCTTTTTGGAAATAATTATGTACATTATACTCACATGTTTGGTTTCTTTATCTTTTTTATTCCCCAATTGAGTTTTTTATCTCTTCCCCATTGTCAATGTATCCCCCAAAGAAAACCTATGAAATTGTTTTAGCTCAAAATGATTTATGAGATCATTATGAATTAAAATTTAGTATTTCATGTTTTTGTTTCATTTAAATTTATTATTAACCTAGTCATCCAATGAATTCTATGTCACTTTCTTTGGGTTGTAACTATTTAATTATTATGTTAAAAATCAAGAAATGAAATGTGAAAATACCTTCAGTTTAGTTTTACGGGATAAGATAAATGTTATATTTATCATTATGAAATTGGGATAATAAATAATAATTTATAATACTATGAATAATTATAACGATAATAATATGCTTAGGAAAATAACATATAATCTTAGTGATGTATAGAGTGATTATTTTAAAAGAAAATACATCATTTTCTAGATACAATAAGTGAATTTGGATCTATTATAGTTATACCGAGGGATAACAACACAAAAACAGTAACCATGAATCTTACATGATTTTTACACTGTGCTTTAATACATGCCTTTCAACATAAATAATTATAATATAATAGGGATTACACTTTTGAAATTCACAACACTCTTTATGAACCATTATGAATGTATTGAAAAAATAATTATTAGAAAAACAAATAAGAATCATTACATTGATAACCTATATTAAAACCTAGAGACTCATAAGTTAGGGTAAACATACAAATTATATATTCATCCTTAAATGTTTATAAGATTATCTTTTAAATGTTAATTCATTATCATCATGTTTTTTCTTTTTAGTTAATGACTATAAATTGGTGATATCATGCCATAAAATAAATTTATAAGTAATGTGATTGTTTCCTCAATTAAATAACTATCCTTATAGTAGTGGTAGATAAAAACATCATGGAATTACTAGATCAACTATAATAAATTATGTATAATAAAATAAATCATGTGGAACTCACACCACCTCCTAATAATTTGAATGTTACATTTGAGTCTTAATAGAAAAAATCTGTCAAAATATTAGTGGATATTTTGATCCTCCAATAAATCAAAAATGGATAAACACAATTAATAAGATAATATATATCCATCAATTCTTATATAATATTTTTTGAGTAAGTTATTTCATTAACGTATAACCCAATAAGGGTTGGAAATGTTTCATGAAAACAAAGTACAAAGTGGATATTGATTCCATGGAATGGGAAGAATTTATGAAAATATTTTGTAATAAATATTTTGAGTGAAATATATAACTTATAATGGAGAGGGATTTCATTTGATTGAAGAAAAAAAATATGAATCTATTAGAGTGTATGAAGAAAAAAACATAAGGATTTCATGATATGGATCTAGTTCTTTCAATAACAATTAATATAAGTATGAAAATTTCTAAGCGGGGTACATATATGTTTATGAAAATTGTTAGTGTTTCTAGAAATTAAATTCCATATAGATATTATTTTTTGTTCCATCATTATTGATATTGATATCAGTCACTTTGAGTTATCTTGTGGGACTAGAGACAAGAATTATAAAAGGACGTTTTCCTCAAATGAATCTATAGATAAATGCCAAAGAGTAAATAAAATCCAGCATTGCCCTTTTTAAAGGCGTGGAAATAATCATCCTTGAAACATTATAATGGGATCCATGAGATGATTCAAATTTAGAATATAGGGGAATCATGCTAAATAGTGTTGATGGGAAATGAAGAAACACACTAATGTGGACAATGAAAAGAGGTGTTAAATAAAAACTCAATATATATTGTAATTTTTCAACTACAGGTATCAATTTCATATGAAAGATAATTGACTATAAAATAGGTTATGTGAGAAAATAAAATGAAACAAACACCAAGTTTAAGTGAGTAAGGAGAAGAATATGTTATCCCTGCTATAGAGGTGTATCTTGACAATGATGTGGTGACATGTTTTTTAGTTCTTCTCTTGAATATTGAACATAATATGTGATTTATTGTTCTCCATATTAATTTATATATTTAATTTTTAGTAGAACTATAAAATACCCACCTCAATACATTGGGATTAGAATATTTGTGAGAACTAAAAATTAATGGATGGTCGTATAAAAAGTACATGACTCCTCCCACGTCAATGTTTGTGGAGTAAATTATCGAGAAAATACAATATTAAAAAATTTAGTAGAGTTTGATTATATATTTTTAGTGGATTTACTATATGTATATAAATTCAAAATCAACTATTAGGATTGGTAGATCCCTCTTCAAATCCCATGTAATCCTCCAATTATATACAAATGTATATAGGTTAATGAATCCACCCTGGAACATTTTTCATTAATTTTTATTATTTTTTATGAGAATTAATATATAAACTAAATTATTTAGAAAAAGTATATAAGCCTTCTTGAATACATTTTCATTGTGAGGGGTTATACTAATGTTTTCCCCAAATAGTAATATGGTATTCCTCTAGACTTAGAGGTTTAGTGGTCAATCAAACTTATTCCTACATCTTTTCTTATATCGAAGAAAACATTTGTAATGACCACTATTGAGTTAGAATAACTAAATAAGTAATTGAACAAAAATCTATAAAAAATATTATTCTTGAGTGCTTTTCCATGTGGTGAATTATTCTTGTTTATCAAGAAGAAGGATGGGTCAATGATCCTTTCATTTTATTATCATGAAGACAAAAAATCCCAATAAATAAGATGTATCCACTCCCACAAATAGATGAAATGTCCAATAAACAATATGTATCATATTATTTAAAAATGTGTAATTTTGAATATGATGTCTATAGATATCCTAGCCTTTTAAACATATTATTACATATGTTTATGAATAATTAACCTTCAAATGAAATCAAGAATCGTAAAATCTAGTGTATTAGGATGATTAGGTGCATAATTAATCTTCATGAAACCCAAATGAAAATATTTTTTATTTAAAATTCAGAATCGTCTCTTAAATTCTATTGATATCTTATATCTGCATTGGATAACCTATGGAGTATATAAACAAAAGGGATGATATAAAAATTTTAGTAAGGGAATAAGAAAAAAATAATCAAACCACATGTATTAGAATAAATAACAAGATAACACAAAAGGAAAGTAACATAAATAAACATAAGGAAGTATAAATTTTTTATTGTGGGAACATATAATCCTACTATCACAGGAATATCAAAAACATACATAACAAGACATAAACATGGGTCATGGATAACTTCAATGATATATAACATGTTGGACAAAGACCCACAATGGAATCAAGTTCACTCCCCATCCAAATAAGTCATCTCATAAGGCAAAACATTACTTAATAAATTGAACCAATATCTGAGTGAACCCATCAAAACATGTTCATGATTATTTTTCCCCATGATTAATCATACAATATGAATAAAACATAAACATAATGGTCACATATTGAAGGGGTTGGGTATCATAATCTTATCAAAAGGCATAACTAAACAGAATAATATTATGGTGTCCATGAAAGAATATATTTAAATCATAAATGGAAATTAATAACAAATCATATAAATATATCATGATTAGTGATGTCAATATAAAGTGTAGACATGAAAAAATAGTGTTTAAGAATCATTATAAATAATATAATTTAGTGTGGTTGAAGAATATAAAATAGAGCATTTAAAGTAGAAAAAACATATTTTTACATTAAATAATAAATGGGAAAGGATAATTTTTTATGATAAAATTATTTATTTTAAAAATATATTAGTGGATTAAAAATTATGAAGTGCAGATGAGAACATGTATGAAATTGGGAAGATCCATTAATCTGGGCTTTCTTTTCAGGAATAATTGAGAAGGGAACATTATTAAAAAAATTATTTTACAATAAAAGAAAGATAAACTGATTTAGATACATTGTTTTGGAATATATATGTCATTTAGTTATTCGGGGTGAGGATGAATCATTTGATAATACATTTTTTATAATTGTTTGAATTATTTTGCGATGTTTTCAATTATAATGAACTCATGTTATTTTGTAATTTAATATTATCAAAATATTTTAGTTCCAAAAAATAAAAAAGTTTATAAAATGAATTTAAAAATCATTTCAATCAATTTTAATGGTTTCAAGACTATCCCATAATGTGTTAAATTTAAACGAAAACTCTTCATCCTTGATAGAGATATATTAACACCTCACAAATGATGTTATCATTTTTAGAGTCAAAGGGAGTGTAGAAGCGATTAGATTAAGTATAATCCAATAACCTAATTTAATTACATTATATATATTATATTAGGGTTATCAAGCCACTAGTATGAGGGATTATGAGGAGGAAATATGAAAATGAATGGATTTTGAAAGAAAATTAAATGAATATGAAATAATATTATACCTCTGGAATTTATCATCCATGAGAACATCCTAATGGAAAAGTGTTTGGTATTTTGTTGAGAAAGACAGATCCAAGATAGGGGGTAGATTATTTGGAAGATTATTTATTAGAATATTGAAATAAAATAAGCTTTAAAGGTGTGAGGCTATGAGGTTGTGAGGGGAGTTCTTTAATGTGGAGGACAGTGGGGGTTTCTAATTATTTTATTCATTAGTTTATTATTTGAGCACAATAAAATGAATAGATTGAAAATTATAACTAAATATACTAAAATAATGATTTATAGTTTGATATTATGGGATTAAATCAAACAAGTATTATCCAAGAAACCAAAATTCGATTTTTTAGATAATACTATAAAATGTCGTATTTCACTATTTAACAAAAAACTAAAATATTTTGAAAAAACCCCAAAATTTATCACTCTACATTTTTTACCAATAGAATTAAAAAATGATGGAAATTTTGTGAAAATAATTTAAAAAATATTTTATAATTAAATTTTAATAAATATTATCACTGACATGGTAATTACAAATTTTAAAACTGTAACTGATTTTATACCACTTTGAGAAATTAATTAAGGTGTATTAAAATTATCATATAATAATATGAAAATGGAATATTAATTTATGAATAAATTTTATTAAAAAAATTTCATTTAAATTATTAAATTTATAATAAAATATTAATTAATCATTTATATCATACAAAATTACCAACAATTATATTTTCATTTTTAAAAAATTTATTTACTTCTTACAAGATATACGTATCATATTTAGATTTATAAGATACCAAAACATTTTTTATACCTTCAACGGCGAGGTAACTATTCTATATGATTGTTTACTATTCATAACGGTCACATTAATATTGAAAATGTCATTTTACTATTCCATTGGTATATGTTCATTACCTTCTAGAAATAAAACTTATTTAATTCATTTATTTTTTAAATTTTTTTTTGTTTATGTGTTTTTATGTGATTTATATTATATGAAATAATTATAAGAAGGAAATTTCCACTAATAGAATTCACAGTCATTAAATTCTTCCCCCTTATAAAATTTCACCCTTAAAATTATATTTTCCAAACTATGGGTAAAATAGGTAAGGGTAATTCTTTTTAATCACATAATTTTGTTGCAATGGTGCCTTATCAAACTAATGTGTCCCCCATATTACTTTTACCGGCTATGTAGTCTTTATTAAATGGAACATTATCTCTACAATTATAGATCTTTAATAGCTATCATCGCAAGAGATATCATTTTCAAACTATATCACCTATGAATTTAGTACATGTGAGGGATATGTAATGTATTTTCTCAAGAGGAATAATGTAACACATATTTTACTTGAGACATTATAGGAATAAGTACTAGTAGAATGGACAAAACTCTAATATGATCAAGGCTATCAAATGGGTCGATGTACCTAAGACTCATATTTCCTTTATTCCAAAATCACATGATCTTATTCCACATAGATAGGTATTGGAATACCATGTCTCTATCATTAAACTATAAGTCTCATTGACAATTGTCTGCATAACTTTTCTACCAATAATGGGCTATCTGGATATGCTGCTGATAGGTTTTCAACTTTTTTACCATTTTATAGGAAATTATTCATCCCTGAATCTTATGTTCACCAACTTCATCATAGTATGTCAGTGTTCTACATCTTTTCCCATAAGGGGATGAATATGGATCAATTTGGATGATGAAGTAGAAACTATTTTTGTAATATAATTTGTTTAGAAGAAGTTGTCGGTTCTATTCTACATTAATTTTTATATAACACACTCTCAACATGTATTCAATTGGATGAATAGATCTCTCATAATGGGTATCAGTTTGAGGATGATAGGCCATATTGAAGTCAAACACATTATTTAAATCATGATGATGATTTTTACAAAATGTGGAGGTGAATTTGGGATCTTGAAAGTATATAATCTATAGTGGTATCCATGCTTCCTTACCACTTATTTTATATATATATATGCTAGTTGATATAGTGAGAAATCATCTAGAATTTTCTTAAATTGATATGTCTTGGTATGATTATCCACAAAAACCAATATATTGTTATTAATTCATGATTCCTTTGTATGTTTATCATCGTTATTAATTTTGATATTTTACATTTTCCATTTTGGTATGGGTAATGGTTAGATAATTCCTTCACATTTTTTCCTTTCATCATTCGCATGATTCCAGACAAAAATCAGTGATTTATCCTCCATTATATCCTTGTTCAAAATATCCCACCAAAATTTCTATCGAATATCTAGCTACATATTTGTGTTCCCTAGGTGAATAGAGAATGTTAAGTTTGGGGAATCATAAAAAAGATACATATTTATCTCTTCATCTGATGGTACACATAGTTGTAAGAAAAATTATTTAAATATATCCTCATCCATTTATAACTCTGTTGATTTTATATATCTAATATCGTCCACCATTTTAGGGATATCCACATCATTTCTTTGAGCGTCCTTTATTTTTTATATGGTGTGGTTGAGTAATCTTTTGAGAATTGATTGACGATGTTACTTCCGTAAAAATTCCCATTTCCATACTTTTCTGGTGTAATAAAATTACATCCCTCTCAATTATAATAATTGACAATGAAATATGATTCTTTCTACATAGATCATACAACCCCTTATTTTCCATACCTAGAAAATAGTTGATATCTATTTTATAGTTCTTTATTATGTATAACCATATTCACTAGTGCATATTATTTTCTTTCTATGTGAATATATATTTGAGTCTCTTATGATTAGAATATATTTTACACTTCTCCCCATAAGGATATTGTCTCTATATTTTCATTGCAAATATCACAACTACTAACTATAGATCATGTGTGGAGTATTTTTTTCTCAATAATTTTTAAATTTAATGAGGAATAATATTTTACTTTATCACTGTGAATTAGTTCACATCTTAATCCTTTTTTTAAGAATCACTTTACACCCTAAATCCTTCCCCACTATTATTATTTGTGAGAACTGTTGTAATGATAAGCGTATTTCTTAGCTCTATTATGTATTCTCCATATTCACTAGTTTATAAAAACATCACTAATTTCTATGATATCTTGGATATTGGGTTTGATGATCATGATATTTTCTTCCAGAATATGTTATAATAACAATGTAGATTAAAGAAACCATGTATCTTCATCAAAAATGTTATTTTAGGCCACTCTTTGATTATATTTTCCATGGAAGGGTCAAATTATATTCTTTTACTTTTTTTAACATGTCCAATGAATGATACATCTTCCATCCATAACACACATTTTGAATAATTTTCATATAATATATCACTTCAAAATGGTTTTTTTACAGTATTCAAATTCTGCACATGTTCCTCATTACTCTTGGAGTATATCAAAATATCATAAAAAACACAACCACAAATTTTTTAATGTAATATATAATGAATATATTCATAAAATTCATAAAATATTTTAGAGCATTACTGAGCAAGAAGGGAATCGATATGAACTCGTTGTGTCCATACAACATTTGAAAGGAAGTCTTGGGAATAAATTCCTCCCTCACCATTAATTGGTGATCTCTAATCTGAAGATCCACCTCAGATATAAAACTATCCCCACACAACTAATAAAAAATTCATCATCCCATTATAGGTGATACTTGTTATTTGTCATGATTTTTCAGCTCGTGATAATCAATGAAATGGACCTTTGGTCAATCCTTGTTCTTAACAAAGAGGACTTGCTCACCTAATTGTGAAGCACATAGAATTATAAAACACTTTTATAGGTTCTCCTATAATTTATTCATTAGTTCTTCCAGCTCATCTATTGAAATTCTATAAGGTCTCTCTCATATATAAAGAAATCCAAGAATATGTTCCATTGAGAAATCAATCTCTTTCTTGGGAGTAATACCAAATAGTTTTTCGAGGAATAAGACAGTGTAATCCCTCATGATAGCATGTCTTCGAGCATTATTCTCTTCATTGTCTCAATTATTTGAGCTAGATTTGATTACACATAAAACAAAAAATATCCATAACTTCAATGATTATTATGATGGAGATTTATCTTCCTCTTTGAACTTATACAAAATTGGATGATGCCTTTCGATGTGAAGAGTGATCTACAATTCCCAGCATTCGATGTTTTATTTTTATATATATAGCTAATCCATTAACTATATATAATAAAACACTACAAAATTAAGTAATAAAAGATTTTATGGGGGTTTAGTAAAAAAACATTAACTGGGGAGAATTTATATACTTTGGAGGCAATAATTTCCCTATTTTCTATTCATGTAGATATCTCAAGCAGTATATAATGAGGTGGTGTTTGAAATTTTCTACCAAACCACCATGTTAGGAACGATTGAATAGAAAATGAATCAAATATTATATTCACTATTTTTGAATGAATACCCAACTTACCTGTCAACACATCATTGTCAGGACCCACCTTAGTAGTAGTGATACTTGAGTCCCTACCATGTTACCTTGCTGCTTTTTTTGTTTATTGCTTCCACCAACACATAGATTAAGTAAATGGTTTGAATAATGTCAATTTATCTTGTAGTTGGTAAATTTCTATACATATTGACTGTTGAGATGGAACTTCCTTTCATATTCTTCATTAGTGGGAATCTTTATATCCCTTCAATAGTTATTAGACATAAACCATGAACTACCACATTGGTAGAATCACTCAATTCTCATTAAACATTTTCTAGGATACTTCTCTCCACAATTTTTACTTGGGGTATAATGAGTTGTCATTCTATCATGGGATTTATATGTTGATCACCCAATATTAGACTCAGTTTTTCTATTTTTTCACCATGAATATGAGATCATTGAGAGTATTCCATATCCATTTCAACATTATAGACACAATAGAAAATATATTCTTAACTATTTATGTTTTTAATCATGAACACTTTTCATAAACTCAACATTAGTCTAATAAAGAAGTGATCCATCTCTCTCTCACTATTAATGAAAAATCTAAAGGTGTATCATGAAAGACTTATGAAGTTTTCCTCAAACACTCCAATAGACTTGTAATCATTTTTCATCATTCTATAGAACTCACTTTTCCTTCTTAAAATTTTTTTTTATGAAAATTAATTTTTGAAAAATATTTTATTGAAATCGTCGCATTTCATGGAATCAATTACCTCCTTAAAATTTTGCTTCTAGATTATTGTGCACCACTAATCAACTTCCCCATCAAAATGATAGACTACAAGAAATATATAATATATTCTCAATGGAGATAATCATTTGTTACTTTATTATGGGATTAGATGTTCCACTAAACATGGTCGTCCATTTTCGCATGATGTATTTAACCACAACTTTCTCTTTATTTGTAGAAAGATGTTGTTCCATACGATTAAAGATACAATTCATAACTTGAACCAGCTAAGACCGTAATATCATGAACTTTTTTGAAAACTATCCCATCATATTAGGAAAATCATTCGGGAAATAATAACAATATCTATTATATTGATTATTGACATAGGTTTTGATATTTATAGGAATTTACTACTAAAAAAGGTATAATTAGGTGGACTTAATAAGTATCTAATAATCATATGAAAAAAATAACCATAGATGTATACACATATAAAATATATGTATATCCTAAATTGTGGTACCCAATGTTTTAATCTAGGTAATCAATAGCGAGATAATTATTCATAGGTTTCATACTGAAGTTCTCTATTCATAATCTCTAAAAATAACTAGAAATTTCTCTAATACCAAATATATAGACACTAGATTTTTATACATTTTATTACATTATTTTTAGAATAAAAAACATGAAATACGACTCAGTATCATAATGTCTTGTGCCCTTGGAAGATTAGGTACGTAATTAAATGTTATGAAAAAGAATAAAAAACTTCTTGTTTAATAGTCATATTGATCTCCTAAATTAATGAGAACCTTTATATGTTCATATAATGATTAGGGGAATACATTGTCAAAAATGGATGATCTTAAAATCCATGTATGGTAATAATCATAAAAATAAATATAGCACATGTGTAATAATTAATAACATGGTAACATAAAAGGAATGGAACCTAAAAATATTTATGGAATTATAACATGTATAACACTGGAATATATAATCATTGAATAATATAAATGTTGAAAAACATATAAAATGACATAAAAAGAGTTAAGGATACCTTCCAATACTATATCATAAGTTAGACAATGTCCCATAAAGGATTCAAATTCACTATATGTTCAACACATGATGTCACATGACACTAACCATTTCCCAACACATTAGGGCTCTATATGGGAGCACCCGTTATAATATGTTCATGAATATTCATGCCACGTGATTAATCAAATATAATGAATCAAATATAATCATAAGGCTTACGCATGGAAGGAATTGCATATCATAATCATATAAAAACTCATAGGAAAAGGGAATATCATAATGGTGTCCATGAAAGAGTATAATAAATTTATGCATGGTAATTCATAATATAAAATAGAAATAGGTCATATTAAGTGATGAGAATCACAATTTTAAACATAAATAATAAAAATGCTTAGAAAAATGATGAATAAAAAAATTAGTGTGGTTTACTGAAAATACTAAATAATATTTAAATAATAATATGAATATTTGATTTCATAAAACCCTAAATGATAAATAATATTTTTAATGAAAAATGAGTAATTTTAGAATAGTAATTGTGACTCCAAATTAATTATGTAGTGCACATAAAAATGGGTAAGAAAACGAGAGGTTCCCTTTATTTGGCTTGCTAATCTGGAGGAATTGAGAAATAATCCTTTATAAAACATTTATTTTCCAATAGAGTATGAATAAACATATATATATTCATGATTTCTTAAACATTAAATAGAATTTAGTTGAATAATATAAAAATAATGAATTTTTACATTGGGGTAAAAAGGGATAAAGTGTAACTAGTTGGAAAAAAACAGGGATTAAAAGAAGTCCCTTACCTTATGTTTGAAACAGTTGTGGACTTGTATTAATATCCTCTATGATAAAATCATGTTCATTAAATAATTAATTAATATCTTGTTAAACATTAATTTTATTAAAAATAATTTTATTATGTTCATTTATTTCCTTTTTTATGTGTTATAAGATTCAATTTCATCACTCAAGAGTGTTTGTTTTTTCTTTTTTTAGGATCTGTTTGCTTGAATAAGATTATAGAAGATCACATAAAATGGAAATAAATATATAGAATAGAATTTATATTTTATTGAATTAAAACAATGATATTAAATTGATATATAATTAAATTATTTATTTAGGGTGAGGATGAATCATTTGATAAGATGTTAGTGATAATAATTTGGATTAATTTGGGAGGGATTCACTAAAAGAACTAATTTTGTTTTATTATTTAATATTTTGTGTATATGTTTGTTCCAAAAAATAAAAATTAATAAAAATTAATTTTTATATATTTTTCAACCATTATAATGGTTATAATACCATCCTGGAAGGCGGTAATGTAAACTGAAAATCATTCATCCTTGAACATTATAAACTAACATACCATGGAAAACATTATAATATAGAATTAAAGGGAGTAGAGAAGGTATTTGATTAAGGATATTACATTAAAAAAATAAAATGATTGTTTATATAAGATAATGGAGCCACCATTTTACTAGGATTAGGGGATAAGAGGAGAGAATAATAAATGAAATGAAGTTTGAGAAGAAATTAAAATAAAATGAAAGAGGATTTTTCCTACTGAATTTATTATCATTAAGAACCTCATTAGGGAAAATACATTGTCCATTTATTGAGAAAAATATATCTTAGACGCTGGAAGAGGCTCTGGAAGTTGATTGAGGAGAATATGGATAGGGATAAGATCAAGAATGTTGTTTGGAGAAGAGGTTGTCAGGGGTGGTATTTATAGTGGATGAGATGGTTATATTCTATTTATTTTATGCATTACTTTAGTATTTTGGTTCAAGGCTATTAGTATTTTGAGAATTATCACTATATATTTTAAAATAATTAAGTATTGTTTGAGATTATGGGATTGAATCATCCTTTAATCCATAAATAAAATATTTAAAGAATATCATAAATTATCGTATTTCATTATTCAACAAAAATTTGACTATTTTAGAGAAATACCATTAATTAGTCCTACCAATTTGGAAATGTGTAAAAATTGAAAAACAGCTAAATCTTATGAAAATAAATTTCTAAATAATATTTTTTTATTAAATACATCATTCACTAGAAAATAATTGTTTTAAATTTTACTTTATTTTATAACACTCTGAGAAATTAAATAAGTTGTCATTAAATTATCTAACAATCATGATACAAAAAAAGTATTACCTTATGAATTAAATTTCTAAAAAAAACATATTTTATATTATAAAATTTATTATAAAATTTTAATTAAATATTTATTACATAAAATGTATCGACACATATTTTCTTCATTTTCAGAACATTTATTAACTTATTTCAATATATAGATACATCAGATTCTTTTTAATAGGATACCTAAATTTAATTTATACTTATATAGGTTAGGTTACTATTCTATTAGCTATTCCAATATTCATAATGGTCATATTACTATTCCAAAAGTCATATTACTATTTCATTTGTATAGGTTCTTTTCTTCTATAGATACCTCTTATTTAATTTTTTCTTCATATAAAAATGTTGTTTTCTATTTTTTATGTTTTTAGGTGATTTATATTATATAACCTTATTATAAAAAAGAAGTTTCCATGGATAGAATTCAAGGTCATTATAATATATCCAGTTAATGGTGAGGAAGGAATAAATTCCAGAACCACCTTTCACATAATGTATAGACATGATGAGTTAAGAGTGATGAATTGTGGAATCTCTAATTATCTAGAAATATTTATGGATATGATGAATATATTCTTTAGCGATTATCTAGGAAAATTTATAATATTTATTATAGATTGTATTTTGATTTACTCCAAGAACAAAGAGGATTATAAGTAGAATTTGAACATTGTGCTAATGGTTTTGTGAAATGATAAAAAATATGAAATGTATCATAAATGTGAGTTTTGGATGAATTAAATATCATTATGAAGGAATATTATCACCAATAAAGGAATATTTGAGACACTTATAAGGCAATAATTATTGAGGAGTAGCCTAAACCATCAACTATAACTTATATCTATATATTCCTTTTACTCTAGATGTATTATCGATTATTTGTGATAACATTATAAAAATTTCAAAACCCAGTAGTAAATTTAATATAAAAGTGTATAATTCATATTTAGACCATTTAATGTGTAGGGAGTTTTATGGATTTGATAAATATTCTTATTGTTACAGTAGTCATCATGTTTCCCTCATGTGAAAATCTTTTTATGGAGTAAAGATATTCTTGAAATATGTTTTTAGGAAATATACTAATGTATAATGAAAAATTGATAGCCTTCACCACAATTTATTTGAATGTTCTTGAGAAGAACTATCCCATGAAAGATATATTGTTGTCTGTAATGATCTTTAAATTAAAACTCCATAGACATTATCTCTAGGGTTATATGTGTGAAATATTTAAATAGAGTGAGAGGCTCGAATATATATACAAATATAATGATCATAATATGCACAAAGGAAGATTGTTGGATCATATAAAGGGATATTACTTATCAATCCATTATCTTATAGGGAAAAATTATAAAGTGAAAGATAATATATGGGTAATGTATCCAATAGTCATATCACTAATGAGAATTAATAAGGATCTGATATTATAGAATTGTAATGAATGTAAATTGTAATAATGAATGTAACATCCTTATTCATTTACCAAAGTAATGATAAACTATCCCTTTGGATAAGATGTAGGTTACTCATAGAGATTCTATGTAAATTCAGATAACAATGGAAGCTATATGAAAAGGGAAATAAATTGTGTTTAAAATTGATGGAAATGAGTTCTATGATTTAGAATATGACAATGTGTACCAAAAAGTCAATATATATGTAAATAGATGTTGAATGATAGATAAAGCTCATCCTTCTCCATTCACTTCTCCAGCATGATGATCTTACAAGATCATTGGGAGCATTGTTGGGGGAAAACATGAAGATGAATATCACATAATATACATGAAAGTGTCTGGTATAACATTAACTGATGGTTTAAAAGAAAAATAATATTTGGAAAATGAAAAAATTACCCATACATATATGGAAATGATAAATTGTCATCATTTACTTTGTCATTGGTATTACAATGACATCAAGAGAAAAATATTTCACATGGGATGTTGTGGATCACTATAGAATACTTTATCATTTCATTATAAATCAAAAAGAATTATTTCTCAATAAGCATTTTGGGATATACATCAACGATCTATAAATGATATATGGAAACCACTATCATTTGAATCTAATAGGTATTTTAGATTTTCCTTTGTGTTCTGGAAGAGCCTCCAACATGTTCTAAATACCATGTCGAAAATTTTTATGGAATATCACCAATATAAAAATGGCCAATATGAGTAGACTATTGTGAAATAATAATACATGCGGAAAAAATTATCAATGGACTTATAAGTATCATGGGATCAATATCTTAATTTTGTTATGTTCTCATACTATAATAGATTCCACTGAATAAAATAAATGGCTCTGTATGATAACCATTATATGAATATATATATAATACCTATGTGTTGGGATGAGTTTTGTTATTATAAACTGTAAATATCATAAATTGTTGAGAATATGGAATAAAAGGTCAATACTATTCAACACCACATCCAGACTACTTACTTTTGATAGAAGTGTTATGATGAAAATTTTGGATGTGACCCAAATTTTGAGTTCTAGATAATGTGTTTCTCTATATATATCTATTAAACATATTTTTGGTAAATGGGATGATGTAAATTCTAATCATCAGGAACATTCACCGCTTTGAGATTCTTAACATCATCAGATTTTTGGATTATTTACATGCACTCCCACTGATCCTTTATCCATCCCAATACATATTTCTTTTATCATTATTGAGGTAATACATAACAAATATATCACATGTATTGAATTTAGGGGTTATATATTTTGAAATTGATCCCAATTATGAGGTTCAATTAGAGAAGAACTCAGAACATGGAGATAAAATTGTGTGAAACAAGATAACTAAACTAGTCAGTGTTCCATGGATGGTCTATAAATACAATATACATTCGGGAACCAGAGGAATCCATAAATCTGAATTACCCTCACCAAATTCTAATATAGTATTTAATATAAATTTATTACGGTGAAAATTATTTATTTGGAGAATAATCTGACACTGTAATTTTTTAAAATGTAAAATTATACTTATGTAATATGAATTTTATTTGGTGATGTTTTTTATGGGGGAAAGAATGAAACTCTCTGAATTTTTAAAATGAAAAACTATCCTTGATATCATATATGACAGGAAACATCGAGCCTAAATTAACCATGAGTATTTATGATCATTATAAGAAAATGTAATAACTAATTGATGGAATAATTGGAAATTTTATATTAAAAAATTATAAAAAAATTATATCTGAAAATAAACATTTTTCTAGGGTGAAATATTTGGATATTTTTTAAATGGTTGAGATTTCATTGAATAATAAAAATTAATGATTTTTCAAATACAATCACATCTTTTCTTTAAACCATTTCATTTAGATGTTGAATTATATTTTAATTATGTTATTGAAATTGAATATAACCCATATTATTTTTAATTAAATTATAATTTTAATCTAAATCATCAATTTTCATGACATTGTTATTAGATTATTTTTTATGTTTAAAATGGACTTCTCGATACACTATATTTAGTTTCATAATGTATAAAAAGTTAATTAATTAATATAAACTATTATAAATAATGATTTAAATGAAATCAATATAATATATATAAATATATATGAATTTAAATTTATATAATTATGAATACAATTCATATATTTAATGTTATATTATTCAATCCATGATAAATAAATTTCCTTAAAAACTGTTTTTCAACAAGTTCTGGTTATTTAACATTAAATTAAATTTTGATACATCACTGAATTTAATATTAATAAGTTAATTACCATTTTTTATTTCAATTAAAAATTTTATATAATAAGTTCAACTTAATGTTTTGTCATATTTAATGGTAAAAATAAAAAAAATTGCAATGGTAAATAGTAATTCAGCGAGGGGTGGTTAAACTAAATAGGTGATGTGTTTTTAATTGATAAAACATATTTTTATATAAATTTTATAGTATATTATTGAACACATCGACCATAAAATATATTATTTATTTATTTATTAGGTATTTTTCTCTAGTGTAACCTATCATTATTGAATGTTTTGGGAATTTATAAAAACATCAGTCCCTATAACATGTAAAAGTAAACCTCGTATCATCTCCATTATCCACATAAAAAGATAATTATTTTATCTAATAACAACAAAAATAAATTTATAACTTACTTCTCTATAAAATAGAGGAATTTGATTTATAAAATTTTCAATCTAGGAAGGTTTTAGGTATAATCCTAATGAGGTGGTCGGAAAAAAGATTATTTATTCGTAACTATTAACTCTATTTTATTTCTTCTTCCACCACTATAAAATATAAATAAATATTATTGATAAAATAGCATAAGTATAAAAAATATAAAATGATCTATTAATGTTAATGTAAAAACATAATGCCTTATATTTGTACATTAGATGTAAAATGAATATGTCGTTCATGTGTATGATAGACTCTCGGCATGCTAACAGATTTAATTTCCTTTCCATCATAACCTCTAATGGATGTCAATGATGATGGATTAAATGTTTATATGTATGTTCTATAAAAAATATTTTAATAGTTATGGAAAATAAGTATATCATACACCTTATTACCTTGTCATCCATTGAAAATTATAACGACGGCCATGTGTACCGCTGACTATCTCATCACGAATTGATGTGATCCTTATTTTTTTATTGTGTCACATGAATGATACATGTAACTAGATTTGATAAAATAATATGATATTTATTATATAACAATCATTATATAAATATAAAATTACAATTACCTTCTATCAATTGTGATTTTTTAAAAATGGAAATAATAATCATGTGTACTTATGACCTAATATCTCAATCATTATAACATAGATAACTATTCATAAGAATACATCATAATTGAAATGGTTGAGTCATTATACTAATATTTGTTTCTAGAAAAAACTTCTATAATATTATATAATTTTATAAATTAAAAAAATTTAGAGGAACTACAAAAATCATATCCCAATAAAAAATATCATTACATATTTCTACTATGAAACCAATGAAAATGGAAAAAATAACAACTAGAAAAATGATATTAAATAAGGGAGTTAAAATAAGAATTTATTGATCAAAAAAATATTCTAGAATCACCACCCCATGGTCAATGCAATATAAATTAAAAATACTGATAAACTAATCAACATCTTATGGAAATGATAATATAACTATTAAATGAATTGTAGTACATTTTAAGTGAAATATTGATGTGGTATTTATAGGGTCTCATGTGACAATTGTAATAGTAATATTATCATTGATTTATTGGTCCATATGGCTATTTTTCTATTTTTTTAATTGGGAATTATACCATTGGGTAATAGTATTATATTTAAAATTAGTGATTATAAGTATTAATGATATTGTACAATGGATGAATAATGGATGAAATGTCACCATAACCATTATAGTAATGTATATAACACCCCAATATTTATGTTATGTAACTTTTAAAACAAATTCAATTTCATTCATATCTATCGATTCACAAAATGTCGAGCTTAAAAAAACTATTAAAACATTATTATTTAATTGTGATATTTAACATCTATACATATGAAGATATAGAATAAATTATGTTAATTATATGATGAAAATATATTTTAAACATTTTAGTAAAATGAATTCATTTGTTACCAATTATTTAGAAATAAAAATTATAACCAGTTGAACATAAAGGATCGGTTTTTATATGATTCAATTTTTATTCCCACAATGAAATTTTATAATAAAAAATTAAATCAATAACTATTATTGAGAGATCATAATGATATTTAAATTTCATATATTTTGAGAAATGTTTTAATATAGGTTCAATATTTTAGATAGGATTACCATATGAATAAATATGATCTTAAGTACAAACTGTTTTATTTTTTTAAAATGAAATATTCATCCTTTTGATAGTGCACCCATTTCAAATATACATATTGAATCTTTCATATGATTTATTGGTCAAAAATTTGTATTTTTTGTTTTCATATAATAAATTTCTTATGGTAATATTGTTGAATTTTTAGACAAGTATCATTTTTTGATGAATAGTGAAAAATATTCAATTTAAATTAACATTTGATTTTTATAGTATTTTATTTATATAGATAAATTAAATTTTATATTGGGGATAATATATAATTAGTTAAATTATACATTAATAAATTAAATTTAGGTTTCTGGAATGAATTTAAAAGTGAAATTGGATGAAAAAATATTTCTAATTTTTGATATTTTCAATTTAAAAACCTGCTTTTTTTGATGTGTCTATAGGATAATGTTTAAAAATATTTTTTTAAAAATATATGAATTTAATTTTGAAAAAATAAATTCATTAATTTTAATTTAATATTACACATTATTGTTTAATGTAAATTTCATTTTTAGGTATAAAAAACCAATTTATTAAAATTAGCTATCATAGTATAGGTAAAATAATAACAAAGGTTAAAGATTAAAGATAAGAGATTAATATACATAAAAAATAAAAAATTAAGTAGTTTTTTGAGATACAGTTAGACCTTTATCAGCCTCCAAAACATTAACTAAATAAATATTTCATTTAATGTTACCCCACTTCATTGTGGTTGGCTTTAAATATATAAAATTTATTATTTTCATCACTTAAACCTACCTCTATTCCACCACTCGCCACCCCATTTCAATCCAAAACCTGTGATGTTTCTGAAATATATTCCAAACCTTTTTCTTATCACTATCACCATGTTCATGTGCTGATGTTCTTTTAAGATGACCAAATCCAAGGTCATCAAGATTAGCTCATGGAGGTGATATTAAAGAGGTAATTTTCTCAAAGCACCGCACTAATTTTAATATATTTATCTAGATTATACTTGTATCCTTCTTTCATAAAGGCACAATAATTATATAATTATTTAAATACAATAATTTTATTTTGTAATGGAATATATTATATCCATATTTTTTATTACCTCCTCTTATTCAATTAAATGGAGCTATTATCCACATTATGGTATTTAATCACCTATATGAATATTCTTTTCCCATAATCGCCTTCATGTATAGTCATAAAACTATTTTTTTGTAATATAATACTTAAATAGTTATATTATAAGATATTTGGTGTTTTGAAAGTAATATAAACTCATAATACTAAATAAAAATAGTTCATGATGTACTAAAAAAATACTATAATAAACTAACCATTTATAATTATTATTTTATAATATTATTTAACATCATTTAAGAAATAAAAATAAGAATAGGGGGAACTAAAAATTATGTAAATAAATTAATTTTATTTCATTCCACTTATTTATTTGTAATCCCATTTTAAATGAACCTCCAAAATTTTACAGTAATGAGTTGATCATGAAATGATGAAACGAACCCACCTGAAACCATGAAAATAAGGAAACAATATTAATTAATGGGTCATAAGATATTATAAATTCATCATGTAAGGAAATAAAAATATTAATAAATATCTATATCAAGTTAATTACTTTCATCAATCCATTATAAAATAGTGTATATAATTTTACACTTAAAGAAACCATGGGGTAAGGGTTTTCTCATTTAACTTTTACATCCATGAGTTATATTACTTATTGAAAACATATTTACTATATGTTGTGTATATAACTCTCAGTTGACATTTTATTTCATGAATACCATCATTATCAATATATATAAAGCTTCATTAATTATTATTCACTCATGGGGAGTATAATTCAAATGATTCAAATTTTTATGAGACACTTTGGAAAGTTTAAATATTATTTTCCTCAAGAATATTTCAATGATCTCATTTAGAGTGTTTGAATCTTTGTCAAAATCCTTTGATTAATATTTTACTTCATTGAAGTTATCTATTATGATACCATATTCAATGTTTACTAAATTATCTTTCCAAATTAGATAGGTTTATACCTACACAATGAAACTACATGAGGATTGATCTTCATAGTGACTATATATTGGGTATATCATGAAATTTTAGATGATTAGATGTATTTATACTAAAAAACATATTATCTAGAGATGATTCATCATGAAAGTAAATTTCAATTGGATATATCATGATATTTAATATGAATATATGAGTTTCTACGCATATACTTAAACTATCATGATTATAGATCATGATGGTTTCTATCTGGAGGATATATCTTTATAGTTTTGACATCAAAAATTATGCATTCCGTCATTTTTGTTAAACAAAATGATTAAATTATTAGTTATAAGATCTTAGGTAGAGATCCAAGATTATGTTACTATTTAAATGCAATTATTTGATCATGTTTTGTTCCTACCATATTAGGTTCATGATATTGATTAATTTTAATTTTTTCACCCATTTACCTTTCCATGGTCATTATCCTTTATTGATTATTGGTAGATTACTCTATACATAACACTTACATAGCATTTGAACATACCCACTACTATTAGAATGATATATAGCCACATAACTATATCCATGTTTCTATAGATTCATGGCTATAATATTTATTATGTCCATATTTTAATTATGATCGTGTAAACATGCATACTTAAAGCCACAATTTTACACAAATGATCCAAATAAAGTTTATTTTTTCACTTATCCCTTCATGTACTGCTGTCCTCTATTGATTATCCTCCCTTTTTTCATCATGTGACCCGGCTCCACCACACTGCCTTCTCTCTATTCATGACCCTTTTCCCCAGCCATCTCTCCTCCCCCCAACAATAATCCCCATCACACTCCCTGATACCCCATGAAAAATACCCACCAACAACCTCAACACCCCCGACACCGGTGATACCTTGCTCATTTCCACCCTCCGTAATGTCACCCTTGATTCTTGAGTCCCTCTACAACCCTAACCCATATTCCTCCACCTATAGCTTAATACATTCCCATCTTCCCCACCTAACTCCTCATTACCATCCAACATCAATTTTTTAGAGGTTTCCCTTACATACCAATTGTTCCCCCTCCCCTACATTTGTGGATTCCAACCAACCCAATGCATTCCATCAATCCAGCACCACCCTTCCTTTAGTTCATACATTCATAGATTTAGGTTCCAGTTTATATTTAAAATCCTCTAATCTTCATTATTATAGTTTACAACTAATATTCTCATATTATGTGTTTGAAAACACTCTGAAATCATTTCGTAAAATTTTCATGGATTACTGTGACCTATGAATTTCCAATTTTTGAATAGAAAACTAATTTACATAAATCAATAGATTAATCAATAATAAATTAGGTTACAAGAAATATGATTATTCATATAATTCCAAAATGATTTGTATTATTATTTTATTATATTTCCCAAAGATTTATTAAAATTATTAAATGAGTAACTAGGTTTCATGACTTTTTGAATAAAACAAAAAACATTAAATGATCACTTGTTGACACCAAAATCAAATTGATAAATTTATTTATTTTCACTAGAATCTTATTCTATCATGTTGGTAAATTATGGGGGCCATGACAATTGTATGTTTATAATTCACGTTTAATTATTAGATTATTCAACCCTTATTCTCCAAGTGATGATATGATACTATTTTGTATAAGGATTCTTTACCTAATGGGTTATATGATATATCACTTCCCCATGGTCTTTCTATGTCTTCATATGTTAATTATTAATAGCTTATGGATTTAAATTTCATCTATCAGTTTCTATGATTGTAAATTATTCTAATGGGTAATAGATATATTATTTGTGTTTTTTTGAATAATGATCATGACCCTAAAATGGTGATATATTATTCAAATTCACTTTTTACAAGTCTAAACTGATGAAATGGTTGAGAAAAGGTTAATATGAACCGAGGATGTCTAATGGGAAATAATTTGATAATTTTTATAGGGAATTGAAGATAATAAATTAATAACTAATGATAATAATAGTATATTATGTGTCAAGAAATGGTTTTTAATTTAATATGGTAGAATCTTATGTTATATTATATCCTCGTGACATGTTAGACAAAACGTGGTGGTTTTTAGGGGTATAGATTGTAAGAACGCATTTTTTTACTTAGGTATAGATACCTCTTTCAGATTTCTAATGAGTTATCAATGGTCCTAGGGGTGTTCAGGGGCTTGTTCAAATCCCATAACACAGCTATTTGGGAAAAATTGGCATGTATCAAGGTTAGTATAAACCATGTGGGTAGGGTGCATGGTTATATATAACCATGAGGGTGGTCTTAATTTTCGAGCAGATGCATTCTACATGATTGGTGCATAGTTTCCCTAAACATGTGGACTAACTATGCAGGTTCCGCTCTTCTCATGGTACCAATGCAATTTTTGCACACGGTTTGAAATACTATACATCCAAACCATGCACATGATAATTTCTAGCCAAAATGACCATTTTTTTAAAAGATATAATTATCCGCTTTCATCACTATAATGAGTTCTAGATGATACAACCCTATAACCATTATTTTTTGTTCTCTTTGATGGGCTAATAATTGAATTTAATGATATTCTTTATCCAGTATTGGATCGAACATATGTTTGTCACATTGACTGTGTAATGGAATTTACTCAAGTATTTTTATGATTTTATTCATTTACTTTTCTCTAAACCATGTTATTGAGGATTAGGATTTTATGCATTTCTTCATATCTTCGCTGAACTGAGATGAATTAAAGGCTGATACTGGATTGGTATAGTCATACGAGTATGAGGTGGGTGGTCTATAGCTCATCGCTCGGGTTAATTTATTTTTGAATTGAAATTTGGGGCCCACAAATTTATTTGGGTCCCATTTATTTAATTTATAAACATTATTTTTACTCAACAGAACCATATGGTTACAAAATCTTTATAAATGTGTTTGTTTGATGGGGGTTTTATCAACATCTCCCAACCCCCCTTGTAGGGTGGTATTCGATAATTGGGTTTTTAGTGTTTTGACACTTTTGACCCATCATTTGGGTGTTCTTGATCTTGACCAAACTAATTGTAAGTCACCCTAAACTAATCACCTATTGAATTATTTAATTTTTAATATCTTGAACATTGTTACATCCACCAGACCCTCTTAAAGTAAGTTATTAAATGTATGTGATTAATTCAAATGTTATTATGGATAAAATACAAAATTATATGCCTTTTAGTTATTATATGTTAATCAATTTTTTGATTCACATTCATAACACACATTTACATGTTTATGGAAGGAATCTACGTGACCCTTATTAATTTAAATGTATTTTCATGATTTAAATTAAACCGTTTCATGAAACTTATCCTTGTAAAACTAATGAAATGAAACTCTTTATCCAGGTCAATTTTTTAATGGAATATTTATCATATTCCCATATTAAATATAATGAATTAAATATAACGTGCCTATTTATATACATAGACCATGACATCTTTATAAGAAGGCTTGACTCATATCATATCTAGGATTCTCTAAGTAATACATTTGGTACTTGAGGATGTCATTCTGATTCAAGAATGTCGGTGGCCTGGCGTGAGACCAACCTGAGAACCCAGAATTTATCTGCCTCTGGATTTATTGTATGAAACTGTATTCCCCTTCATTATTATCATAGGATTCCTCAGATACACTCCTTGGATCCATCATGACATGACATTCCTTGGTTACATCCTTGGGTATGACTACTACTTATCTTATGTTTTACATTAGATGCATTCCTTAAACTCAGATAGAATCATTAATGTGGGAATTTGTTGGATTATGATCATAGGATTACACTCTCACCCCTTATTCAGGTTTAGTTATTATTGTGTCGGTGGCCTTGGAGGTCTAGGTTTCCATAGTAATTACCTTACATCCACATCATTTTAATTATTAATCATTGTTTCATTGTTAATCCTTTGAACCTTCATTATGTATAATATCAAAGTGTGATGTTAGTGATGGATATACCTCGCATGAACTACTAATATATATTGGTAATTAATTAAATATCAAACCAGTTAACTATTCAGAAACCTGTTGATACATAAAGTAGGCACTTGGTCATTTGGTTACATTGTACTGATTTACATTATATATGAATTCTTGGACATTGTTATATTTACCTTAAAAATGATTTTTGTTATAAACAAAATTGGTGGAGGCCCACATAGATTTATCTCACACCCAATTTGGGAACCATTTGTACCTGGGGAAGATAACATATATGTATGTGTTGATAATGTGAAGTCTACCACTTCATAAACTTGATTTCATTTATGTTAGTATAGAGTTGGCAGCAGATGAAACCACTAGAGCTCAGTATTCTTGGGATTGTTTATGTATTTCAATTTTTCTACTTGGGGTTTTTCATTTATTCATACTACTTTGTAACCATGTATTACACCATTATAGTTACCTAAAATATGTCATCGTCATTTGCAGTATGTTAGTTATGGTATTATAGTTATCAATAATTTTATCCTTTCTCTTTGAATTTTATTTACATATAATTCTTCTAGTATTTACCACATGTTGTATCATATTTTTCATAAGTTTCGATTCACATTATTAATCATTTAATAGTATCTTCATGGACACACGTTAGCTCATAACTATTAGTAGGAAGCATTTAAAATTTGTTGAGATGTGCCTGATGCCTTTTGCACCACAAGGATTGGGGAACCTCCTATGTGGCATATGGGTTCAAGTGTCACAAATTTGTATCAAATTAATATTTAGGTACTATAACCTATAGATTGCGGGACCTCATAGGTAAACATTTTATATTTAAAAAAAATCCTTTAATTAGAAATTAAAATGGGTTCTATTTTTAGAGATAAAGAGTATGGTCCCTAATTCACTGGGAATAAAATTCCACTTTAAATAAAAATTGATATCTGTTCAAAGAAAATACAAAAAAAGTGTGAAACAGTTGAAAATCCATATCCTACATTATCATGATTATCAAAGGTAAATGAGTGAAACTAGTAATTAAATATAATGTGAAATGAAACTGTTTCCAATAAATGATGTGGAAATGTACTATTTACCCATCATCTATTAGAACCTCGGAAACATATAACATGGCACTTAATGAAACATGTCTATCTAAAAAGGTGTGTGGGTATTATTACATGGGTTTTGAGCTTTCTTATATTCATATTCTATTAGTTTCTCTCTCCTTATTTATAAATATTCTTATAAGGAATGTGATTGGAAAATATATAGACTATTTCCATGATGAAATCCTCATGTCATGCACCATAAGGGTGGTGATGACCATTCTCCAAATGTGGTGGGCCTTGATCCTCTAGTCTTTCCTCCAATAGTGAAACACAAGAAACCTAGAAATGTACTATAATAGGGCACTCATGGCCACGTTCATGATTGTTTCTTACATCTACTGCAGTCCATGCATGGTGCACCATTATATGTACCAATTATGGGTGATATAATACATGAGTACCAATAGCATCATCTCCTAACCCATTAAGAGGTTAATGGTCATATGAATGTTGAGTATTGGATAGAATACACATTTTCTATCTTTTATGATATAAAGACACCTCCTGATCAGATGTTCCAACATACTACATACGTGCTCCATGATCCAATCAAGCATCAATGGGATATGATTAATCAAGCTAGTCACCATCTGGACATGTTATGTGATGATTTTTAGACTACCATTTATTATTAGTTCATTACTCAGATGTTTTGAGATGATATATCTAGATATTTTATTATTCTCAAGAATGGTTATATGTTATTTATGGAGTCTTCAGTGCCATTCCTAGAGTTATAGTGCTTTACACCACTTTTAACTGGTGATGAACATTCACCTGATAGATGCCTTGAGGATGGGATATAGTATGTCATCTATACTAAGATTAATTTGTATCGTCTACCTACTTTCTATGAGATCATAAATTAGTCTCTAATAACTGAGTGTAAACCAAGGTATAACGATAATACCAGGCATATAAGAATATTAACATGTTAGGCTAGAAGTTATTCTGGTATCCGAAAGTGATCCCTTGAGGTTTCTCATCAGGGTAGTGGTAGGTGGGTTACCCATGTAGGTAGCTTTATAGTATTCAATTAGTGTATAGGTACATGGAATATGGTGTCCCATTGGGATAGAGACACTCTATAGTGTTGATATTTTAGCGGCTTGGGGAACATGTATAGATTTTGTCTAACCCTTCCATCATCTTCTAGTAGAAGAGGTTTCATACTAGCTCCATATTTAGGTTCTATATCATTTATACCAAATGATGTGGGATGTTATAGTAGCATTGGAAAGACTAGATGAGGAAGAGGTTTTGTTTTTGTTAGCCATAACCCTTCTCACCACCATTTCCAACAAATTAGATTTGATCATGGAAATCTATTAATTGGTCAATGTTGTGGATTAGTTCAGATAAATTATTTATAGCTGATACCTGAGGATTGGGTTTTGGGACAATCTACAGCTCTAGGTACTATTCTCGTAGTGTCCACTATTTTATATTCCTTATTTTATATATTTTTTTCACACTCATTCATCTATTTATCTATAAAGGAAATTCTTGGGATGAAAATATTTTTTTATTGTGTTATGACCATAGATAAACTATTAGGAGTATGTATAGAGGAAATACATCAACGTAGGGACTTCCCACTTGAGGTAAGAAGTTACCCTTTCTCATGGGATCTATTTTCCCTTGAGATGATGGGATTTGATGTAATTCTAGGGATGAATTGGTTGGTTTCCATATCATGAATTTCTAGACTATTATCACTGATGGGTGTCATTTACATCACGGTAGGTAAGAAGTTATATATATAAGGGATACTTGGGTGTCCATTCCAATAGGGATGGACTAGAGAAACATGGCCTAGGTGGGGTGACCATGTAGATTTTCAATCCCTTCATGGAAGATCATATTTTAGAATAGGCTAAATTCCCTCCAATAGTATATCATTTTAGGTATTTTTTTCATTATGACTTTTCTATATTACCTCCAAATATGGAGGTAGAGTTTACAATATTTCTTTTTTCAGTAGTATCTCTTGTGTACATTCATATAGAAAGGATGGAACCTACTAATCTCCAAGAACACAAGAGGCTATGAGAGGATCTAGAGGACAAATGTTTTGTATGATCAATCACTTCATATTGGGGTTTGACTTTCCTTTTCACTAAGAAGGTGCATGTGAACCTTCATCTATGTGATCGTTACATACAGTTTAACAATATTATATTCAAGAACTGATATCCACTACATCGAATATGTGATCTCTTTGATCGAATATGAGGATCAAGTGTCTTATATAAGATCGACCATTATTTGGCCTATCATAATGTGAATTCCAGGACATTAGACATACCTCATACATATTTCCATAGTAGTAATAGTATATATGATTACATCATTATTTCGTTCAGTCTTACAAACAAGCCTATCATTTCACAACTCTTATGAATATGGGGATCCATCCCTATTGATATTCTTTTGACATCGTCTTTGTGGACGAAATATTGGTGTATTCCCACACTCACAACAACCATGAGAAGACCCTTAAGATTATTTTGAGTAAACTGAGAGAGCATCTTGTTTATTCCAAGCTGATAAAGTTACACATTTGGATATATAAATTTCTCATTTGCGGTCTTATTAATTAAAAATTAGTTGTTTCTATGGACTCAAAGAAGTATAGTTCATTGGTTTTCTTGGAGAAAACAACAAACTTGTTTTATATACATAGTTTCTTGGGGATGACAAGATATTACAGGAATTTCATAGAGAAATTATCATTCCCTGATTCACACCATAATGGCCTAAAAAAGAAGGGCCTTTAGTTATTGTGATCAAAAGAGTGTAAGAAATATATTCAGTATATGAAAGAGAGGATGGTATTGATTGATATTCTAACTCTTCCAAAGACCAAAATAGGTTCTATCATCTTCTCTGATTCATCATGAATAATCTTACGATAATTGATGATTCACGAGGATATAGTCAATTTATACTGATCATGCCCATTGAGGCCTCATGAGAGAAACTGCCCAACACATGAACATGAACAAGTAGTTTTTTTCTATGAATTACATTACTGGATACACTATCATTTGGATGAGAGCTTTGTGGTGTGCATGCACCAAATGAGCCTAAAATATATCTTTTCATTGCATGGAATGAATCCCAGAAAATAACAATTTGTTTTATATCATTAGTCCTTATATTTCTAGTATACCTACATGCCTGTAAAGGGAAATGTAGTTGTTAATAAATTGAGTCTGAAAACTCAGGAACAAGCCATATTAAATACAATGATGAATGGAACTTCACAGACATCATTTTATGAGCTACATGTATAGCTTCATGCTAGTCACGAGAAATGATTCCTCTCATCCCTTATGGTTACCTCTTCCATTCTTGGAAAGGTGAGGGGTAGGTAATTTTTAATTATGAGAGGTCATTTCTCTATTAGTTTATATCTGGTGTTGGCCCACATCTTGATTGGTTTATTGACATAGATGACATCATGTATATTCCTAGGATTATCTATGTTCCTATAAATATGATAGAGGAGTTGATGTAAGAGTCCCACACTTCTTAGAGGGTAGTTCAACTAGACATATCCATAATGTATCAAGATATGCACCACCAATGTTGGTGGTCTCAGATGAAACATTAATAAAGGGATTTATCAATAGGTTTTCCACCTATTAGAAAGTGAATTAATAACACTAGAGACCTCAAAACCTATTACAATAGCTTCCAGTCCTGAAATAGAAATGGGAACTTGTTGATATGGATTTTGATTTCATCGTTCAGTAGACACTGAGTGGTAGAAAAGTTGTATGGGATGTTTTTGACTAACTAATGAATGTATCCCTCTCCCATCTTATCCATGAAAATTTCTCAGTTTATTAGACTGGGATAATGTATGTTCATGGGAAAATTTAACAAAACGGGGTCGCTCGTACTATCATATCTGATAGAGATTCTTATTCAACATCACGATTCTGGTAGGGGTTGTAGAAACCTATGGGTACACAGGTGATTATGAACACATCATCTCACCCTCTAACATGTGGAAAATACGAATCGAAGATATATGATCTAGAGGAATTATTTGATAATGTTTCTTTCAGTTTAGTGGTTCTATGGAGAAAAATATCCATCTCATTATTTTATCACGTAACAATAGATTTCAATAGATGATTTAGATTTCTCCTTTTGAGGCCTTATATGGTAGGTCGTTTCGTTTTCCCATATTCCTCCCATAAGTAGTTCAGGTATCCCAACTATGTCCTTATCTAATAAAGGATACTTTAGAGTAGGTTTAGCTGATTTGTAATTGTATATATGCTACACAATCTAGGTGGAAATCTTATGTTGATCATTATCGATTACATCTTGAGTTTGAGGATGGGGATCATGTTTTTCCATGGGTATCACCTAGGCTAGGGAATATATGGATACAAAAATAAGGGAAACGATTGACTCATTCTCTAGGGCCATTTTATATCCTTGATAAAGATAGGAGGGTATCTTATTGGTTGTTTCTACCTCATAGGTACTGTGTTATGCACAAATTCTTCCACGTTTCACAACTTTCCCATCATCATGTCGACCCATATATTACTTTTTATCATGAGGAATTTTAACTTGATTATAATGCTTTTTTAAGGAGTATCCAATAAGCATACCTAATATAATCTAGAAGGCTCTCTGTGGTTAGTCTCTAACTCATGTATAGGTGCTATGGTAGCACAGCTCTGTACACAATGAGTTCTAAGACAAGGAGTTAGATTAATATGCTCAGTGTTTAGATCTGTTTTTAGATAGTTTTTCACCTCCCTGGGAATGTGAACTCAATGACATGATCCTTTAAGGGGGAAGACTGTAAGAACCGGTTTTTGTATTACATATCTATCCATTATATTTTACTCTAAATCTTGTTTATGGTCCTTTTTTGGATGCCTAATGTGTTCTAAATGTTCCTAGGGGTGTATGGAGCTTGTTCAGATCACGTAACCTAGATTGATGGGAGAAATTAGAATGTCACATGATTAGTGTAAACCATGTTGGAATGGATCCTTGATATATCTAACCATGAGTATGGTTTGTATTTTTGGGCAGAGGAATTCTGCACGGTTGGTGCATGGCTTCCATAGTTGTGTGGAATAACATTGTTGTTTCCCTTCTTCTATACATACCCATCCGTGGTTGGTGAATGGTTTATCAAACCATGCAGTCGAACAATGGACATTTCAATTTCAAGGAAAAATGACCACTTTCCCTTTAGTGATTTAATTATCCTCTTCCTTATTGTTTATTCTTAGTTCTAGTAGACAAAACAACTTCCCTCTCATTTAGGACCTCTTTGAAGTCATAAGATATGGATTGAAACATCTAATGCATCTAGGGTCTGACTGATCTTTTGTTTGGCATGTTAGATGAATAACTGTATGCACTCAAGTATTCTTAAGATATTCTTCATTTCTATTCTCTCTACCAAGTTATCATGATATATTATTATATGAAAAAAATTTGATCAACATCATTCTAGGCTAAATTATGGGTTCATAAGGGATGGGTAGGGTCATACGAGCCTGAGTTAGGTGGTCTATAACTAACCCACATATTCATTGATTTTGGAATTGATGTGTGGGGTTTGTTGATTTCCAAGGGTTTTATTTGTTGAATTTATTTTCCTTGATTATAGTCATTAAAAGTATTTGGTTTTGGAATTTACATAAATGTGATGGCTTTTTTGTGGTGGAATCAATAACATCCAACAAACCAAGTAGGATGATATTAAATAATTGTGTTTTTAGTGTTTTCAAACTTTTAATCCATCATTTGGGTGTACTCGATCTTGACCACACTAATGTTATGCCTCCTTATATTAATTTAATATTGAATAAATTAATTGTGAATATGTTGTACCTTGCAACATCCAGTTTAATTGCCTAATGACTGTGATTAAAAGTATGTGATTGATTAAAATGATATTATATAAAGAATACTCAAGTATATGACTTAGACTTGTCAAATAAAAATGAATTTTTGGATTCTCCTTTATAAATCACACATCCCATGTTTATAGAAGGCGGTGGAGTAAACCTTATTAATTTATATTGATTTAAATGGTTTTAATTTAATGTTATCATTATAACTGGCCTTGTCAAACTAATTAAAGGAAATATATTACCAAAAATGATTTTTTAAGGGAATTGTTATCATATGGAATAATAAATTGTAATGAATTAAATATAAGGTTCATCTTCTTACACAGGGAGAATTATATATTAATAGGAAGGATTTACTCGTGTTAGATCTTATATTCCTAAGGAAATGACTTGGGTACTTGCGTAAATCATTCTGATTCAAGGAATTTGATTTTCATTTGGTGAAACATACACGGGAACCTGATCCTAGTATACCAATGGATGCCTGATCTGACACCATAGGATTCATTCATTATTATTATAGGAAGTCATGGATGCAGTCATTGGATCCAGAATGGAATGAGGTACCTTGGTTACATCCTTGGTCATGGACACTACTTGTCACTTGTTTTCCATTGGATTCATTCCTTGGAATTGTTTAAAACAATTAATGTAGAAATTACATGGATGATCCTCCTTGGATTAAAATATTACCCCTATAAAGACTCATTTATTACAAAGTTAGTGGTTGTTGAGGTCTATGTTTATTTAGTGATTAACTTGGAAACACATCATATTAATTATCAATCATGTATTCCTTGTTACAACTTGTAAACTTTACTATTTATATTAACAAGAGGTGTTTTCATTGGTGGATATGACTCAAGTTACCTATTAATAGAAATTTATAATTAATTTATTTATGAACCGGTTACATGTTTAGACACAAACTGATGGATGAAGTAGGACATTGGTCATTAAGTTAAATTTTACTGATTTTCTACTTATATTCACGCTTGAACACTTTTACATTTCTATTACATGGGATGTCTATTTTAGAAACCATTGGTGGTGGCCCACTAAGATTTATCTCAAACCCTATATAGGGGCCACTGATACTTGGGGAATATTTCATGTATGTAGGTGTTGATAAAGGGAAGTATACCACTTTGGTCACTTGATTCATTACTGTGTTATTATGGAGCTGGTAGCAAATGACCGAGTTGGAACTTGGGATTCTTGGGGTATTTTATGTATATACTTTTTTTAATGCGGGGGTTTTCATGTATGACTCCTACTTCGTAGCCATGTTTTCCATCATTCTAGTGACATGAAATAAATTATCATCATTTTGAGTATTTAATTATATTTGTTTCAATTATCATTGATTTATCTCTTTTAATTTTGATTTCTATTTACTTATACTTCTTCTCCTATTTACCTCATGTTGTATCATAAACGTTATCTATAGGGATGAATTTTGGTAATGATGGTATAAGCATCTGACGAACACACCATAGGTTATCACTGATAGTTGGTAGACTCTAGAATTTGTGGATATGTGGCTTTTTCCATGTGTCCCATCAGTCATAAAGAACCTTCTATGTGGCATCCAGGTCCAGGACGTTAGAGAATTATTTCTGAAATGGTCATTTTTTCATGTCGAAATTAGTTTTTAAAGAGGGATAAGCATGTAAAAAACTACATTGGTGAATTAACCTACACATTGAAATATTTATAGGCATTAATTAGATATCTTTATTGGATTATAAAAATCTAGGAATAGTATTTTATGAGTATATAGTTGGGAATAAACATATAGAAAGCACATATAGTTCTTTTTATGTTGGACATATGTTTGATCTTACCAAATTGTAAGATTGGGTTATCTTACAGGTTTTTATGAATAATATGTGTATATATGTATATATTCTAAAAATATTTTTATATTTTTATATTTTAGAAATATATAATTATATATAATTCATTTTAAAGTGTGTGTCTCCAAGTAAACATGTCACTCCCTCCATACCCCATTTACCCTCACCATGTTCTCTTCCCAACCATCTATTTTGATTAGCCTCTCCTCATCTCCCTATGTTCGCATATCTACCTCATGTTCTCCATGTCACTAACTTGACCTATTATGAAAACCCCTTCTCTCCTCTACCTCATTCTTCATTTTTTGTTACACTACTTCATTTTTTATATCATTTAACCTATAAAAACACTTCATCTCATATCCCTTCTACATTATTGTTTAATGTTTTCAATTTTTCATTATTGTATCTTAGGGTCTTTAAAAATAACCTAATTTGGATATTCATGTCACTTTATAGGTTCCAATCATAAGGTTTGGAAACTACAAATTCCATTGTTTTATCGATATTCATTTCAATTTCATTATTTATTTTCTTTGTTATTAACATTAATGAACTGATATTTCATTCTTATATAGACTAGTTAATATTTTTTTTTATTTTTAAAAATAAATTTTCATATTATAATTCATTAAAATCTAATATTCATATTTTTTTACTCAAATAAATAGATTCATATTTTACTTCATTTTTCATATCTGTTAATCTTTTTAACATTATTTTTTTTAAATTTATAGGTTTTTAAATATATAGGATTGATTTTTTTCTAACATTTGTTATTAGATAATGAATTATAGTTTCTATAATTTATTTACCCATTATTTAATAAATAAAAAGATGTAATTGTTATTCACTTAAACATATAGTGAATAAAATATTACATTTCATATTACATTTTATTTTTTATAACTATATTCATTCATCTAAAACATTTAAATACACTAAATTAAATTATGAAATGAATAATATGTATTTCAATTACCACATGTATACTATAAAAAATAAATCTTTTAATGAAACAATCATATTTTACCTATACTGCATTCTCATTTTATGAGATGAAAATAGTATTTTTTATGCATTTTTTCATATATATAAATATTATTTCAATTTTTATTACATTATATTCATTATAAATTATCAATATTTATCATTTAACTCATTTATGGACTATCATAACATAATTATCAATTAAATTTTTTCATTAAAAAATATATCACTAACTTCTCCACTTTCCCTCAATTCCCTCATCACCTTAAAATAATTGTAGGATGATATTTTCATTGATTCCATGTTCAGTACAAACACATTTCAATATACTGTTATGAAAATATTATAGTTTGAGAGTAGGTATGTCTTCTATATATTATGAAAAAATTGTATTACAATATATTTTTTATATTTAGAGAAAATTAATAAATCATAAAAATGTATTTTTTTTGTCAGAATTCCATAAAACATTATATATATTTGTCATATTTACAAATATATTTGTTATTATAGTACTCATAATCATTTATTTATAAATATTTTCTTAAATTCCATTATTTTGGGGCCTTTATACCAAAAAATATATAATCACAGACAATGTGCATTTATGCTTCATAATATGGCATCCGTTCTGTTTATTACATAACTTTTCATAACATTTAACAAACATTGGATCATTAAGGTCTAGCTTCTTGGAAATCAAGAACAATATACATGAAAACGTAAAACATTATTCTAATACACTTTTAAGTATTTATAATAGGTTCGTACTATATACAATTACTGTAACTCATAACCTAGAGACATAGGTTAAAAGAAAGGGGAGCAAAAGGCCTAGTAAGGAATGAAAGTGAAACAATTGACATGTGATCATGAGAGACAACAATAAGAACATGAGGGATATCATAAATGAATGATAAAAAGGATTATCATAGCAATAATAACTTGAATAATATCTAGAAAATGTGGCTAAAGCATATAATATATACATTCATTAACATATCAACATGTTTCTTTCCCAATGTGTTATTAAACATTACTAGGGACATTCACCAAGGTATCAGGAAACTTTTCATCTATAGAGATTAAATTCATTACCCAATGAATCAGAGTGATATTAGGGTGGAACATTAATATGTATTTATTTTCATGTGAGACACACAGACCATAAATAACACAAAGAGAATAAAAGATATGGGATTCATGACAAAATCATGACGTTTAAAATGCGCTTAAAAATAACATCATTAGGTCATTTATAATCCATGGAAATAAAGTTAAGGTTATGTATATGTAAATATCATAAAAAATAGATCAATTTTATGAATTTATGAATACCCATTGAAATTAAAATAGATTGTTTATTCACATAAATAAAACAAGATAATCTATTGAGGAAAAGAGAGAGATTTTGAGATAAAAATTCTGCAACATAACGTGTATGTGGCATGGTTTTTGAAAAAATTTAAAAGAAAGGGGCAAATGGTCACCCACTCGGAAATGACTTATAATAATCTGTACAGACCAAATAAAATAGAAATAAGTTCATTTTATATATATTTTAATGGAATACCACATGAAAAAAACTTCAAAGAAAAGAGATAATGTGATTTCTTTTGCGAACATTCGGCAGTCTAATGACTTCAATTAAAAAATATGGAAATTAATTGATGAGAGAAGAATTGGTATCTCATCAATTTTACATGAAATTGAAATTTATTTGGATATATAAGATCATACCTCAACATAATAAGTTGGAAACGAGAAAAAATAACATATAGGATGTCATCACTTTGAAGAGGAGGGTGAAAGGTTTCCATACCTTGAAGTAAAACATTGAAAGCATGAAGGATGGGAACTTGGGGAACTTCATGGCATGTTGGGAGGAAGTTAAAATACCAGAGCTTAATTTATAATGAATTTCTAATGATATGAATGGAGTAATGGGTTCTTATTTATAGGATAAAATGAGGGAATATTTAATTAAATTCTAAGGGACACCTTATCGGTGGTATTTAAAAAACCACAGGCTTGCCTGAGGTTTTTACCCACATTATTGCCCATATAGGACACCTCATAACATATATTAATAATCCCAAGTCGACCATAATTATTACATCATTATTAAATCCTTAATTATGGCATTAAACACATTGAAACTGAGAACTGTATTTTTAATCTACACTAAAAAACAAAACATTTTATAAAAAACTCATAAATTAACCCTAACCTAATAACGATGCTCTGAATTAAAAATTTAACATAATATGATGAAAATATTTTTATTAATATTTTTAAATTAATTTTTAAGTAAAATCATTTTTTTTCAAATAAGAAACTCTAAAACTTTAACATGTTTTGTAACACATTATAAAATTAATTAAAGCCCCATTAAATTATCATATATCTGTATAAAAATAATGTATCAAATTATGAATAAATTTTATGAAAATAAATTTCCATATTAAATTATAAAATTAATTATAATATTTTAAATAAAATTTTATTGACATACAGAAATAACAAAACATATATTATGATCATTTTTTCACTTTTATGATGTCTAAATTATATTTATTCATTAATGGGTGATGTTTCTATTTTATAGTCGATTTACTATTAATTACTATTCATTACTATTCAACAGGGTATGTTACTATTAAAAAGGGTATGTTACTATTCACAAAAAATTATGTTAGTCTTATCAGATTGTAAATATCTTACTGAACGCAATCGTGTATATCAGTTTTGTAAAATTCAAATCACAGAGGTGGAAAAGTTATGTTTACTAGCTCATTTATAAAAAATTGGTTTTTTGTATGACTCAATGTTTCATGAATTCTGTATTAAATCTATTTTTAAATTCTTGGGGTGTTACACTCTTCCCCCCTTAATGAAATTATATCCTCTAAATTTTCTATTTTTAATAATTTGTTATTGTAATGAATCTTATAATTCCAAATTTACATTATGTCTCAAAACCTCTTGATTAAAAAATTATTCAAAGAATTACATTTCCTATAAATCCTTCATAATGGTTGAACAAAATCATGTGGTTAATCAAACATATCCCCTGGGAGTGTCAAACCAAGAGTGCAGCACAACCTGTTGTCATGTAACAGGATACCCCGGGTCAAGCCTGAAACGCCTTGTCTGAGTTTTCCCTCCTAGGTACATCTGTGCCAGAGCCATATCCACTTGTTCATATAAAGAAACAGATTTATTTTTTTGGAATCCACATACATAATATTTCATCAAAATAAAAAGAATTCATCCTATATTAAAACATTTCTAAAAGGTTTAGCCTATAGTTTAATAAACTAATTTCAAAAAATAAATAAACCTCCCATTGATACCAACTATGACATCCCACATTTTTATTACATATCATTTCATTATATTTTTCAAATAGAGTATCTTTAAAGTATACTCTCCTGGAAATCAAGAAAAATATACATGAAAACATGAAACATTATTCTAATCCACATGTAATGCTTCATAAAAATTTCATCCTAATTATAATTATTACATCTCATATCCTAGAGATATACATGAAAGGAATGAGTGAGCATAAGCCCCAGAAAGGAAAGCAAGTGAAATAATTTACCCATGATCATGAGGGATATCAATAAGAATATGAGGGATATAATATATAAATGATAAATATCCATATCATAGAAATAATAACATTAATCAATGATTGAAAATGTGGCTAAAATATTTAATTTAGACCTTCATGAACAAATAAACAATGTTCATTCCTAAGGTGTCGAAAAAATTAACAGGGATATTTATTAAGGTATCATGAAACATGTCATCTCTATTGATTAAATTATTTACCAAATGCATTGAAGAGATATCTGGGAACAACCTTAATATTTCATTATTTTTAAGTGAGCCACATTGTTCATAGTCAATCATTTCATAAATAACCCTAATAGAATAAAATAAATTGGTTTCATGTCAAAAATGTGATGTGAGAAAAGTGATTAGAATAAAATTATTATATCATTTATAACCCATGGAAACGAAGTTAGGGTTATGTTTATGTAAATTACATAATCAAATAGATCAATTTTTGTTTTTATTAACAAGCCAAGAAATTAAAATAGACTGGTTATTCACATAAATAAAACAAGATAATTTCTTAATAATAAGAGAGAGATATTTGGTGAACATTCTGTAGCATAATGACTATATAACATGGTTTTAAAAAGAATTTAAAAGAGTCAGTTAAAGGTTCACCCACTATGAAATAACTGATAATACACTTAAATGACATAATAAAAAATAAATAAGTTCGTTTTTTGTATATTATAATTACATACCATATGAAAATTAAATATAAAATAAATTAAAAGATATGATTTCTTTTACAAAAATTCAGCAGCCTAACGATGTCAATTAATAATTTATAAAATTAGTTGATGAGAGAGGATGGGTATCTCATAAATTAGACAAGAAATGGATAGTAATAAGAATATATAAGAACATACCACAATATAAGCGTATGGAAACTAGAAGACAAAACATAAATGTAGCCATGACTTAAAAGATGAGGGTAAAATGTTCCCTTACATAGAAGAGTAACATCGAAAGATTGATGGTTGGGATCATTGGGGATTGAGGTAACCTTAGGAGGACCCCTTAGGATGTAAAAAGACCAGATATTTGTTGATGACAATTTTTTAATGAATGTAATGATGTAAGGGGTTGGTATTTATAGAAAAAGTGAGGGAATATTTTATTAATTTCCACGGGACACCACATCGGTGGTTTTTGCAAAACCATGGGTTTTACCACGGTATTTTCCCATGGTATTTCCCACATGGGACAACTCATAACATATATTTCTCTTTAAAAGTATACCATAATTATTAAATCACCATTACATCTTTAATTATGTCGTTAATCACACCGAAACTCGAAACATTATTTTTACTATCAACCAAAATAAAATTTATAAAAATCTCATAAATTCACCCTAACATAATATAAATGATCTGAATTCAAAAATGAACACCATTTTGTAAAAATAATTTTCTAAATAATTTTAATTTTATTTATAAATAAAATCATTATTTATTCAAAAAAACAACTGTAAAACTATAACTTGTTTGTTAACATCTGTAGAAAGTAATCAATGTCCAATAAAGTAAATGTATAACCATAAAAAAATAAAGTAAAAAAGCTATGATTAAATCTTATGAAAATAAATTTCCATTTTAAATTATTTAATTAATTATAAAATATAAATAAAATATTTATGACATACCAAAATACCAAAACTTATAATATGAATATTTGTTCACTTTTATGATATCTAAATTATATTCATAGATTAATGGGTGATGTTTCAATTTTTTTGGTAGATTTACTATACATTAAAATTCATTACTATTCATTAATATTCAAAAGGGTATGTTACAATTAATAAGGGTATGTTAATATTCAGAAAAAATTATGTTATACATATCATAATCTAAATATCATTTTGAAATACAACTAGGTATATTAGTTCTCCGAAATTCAAGTCACAGAGGTGGAAAAATTATGTTTACTCACTCTATTATAAAAAATTGGTGTTTTGTAAAGACTGTTTGATTCTTTAATTTTGTATTAAATTTATTAGTATATTCTCAGGGAATTACACATATATTGTCTTTTAGAGCTGAGTTAAATTTTTATGTTATTTAATATGGAGTTGAGCTGATTGTTGGTTATTACATTGGTCATTTACTTAAAAAGTTGTATTCTGTATTATATATGAGCAGACAAGTTTTTAAATATTATTTTTTATGAGTTTTTCAAAACTAAATATTTCATTTTATTGAAATTAAAATAATGTGGAAATTTCATGAGGCACTATACAATCAGAATATGTGAAACTACTTTTATTTGATTTTAGTTATAAAAAGTGAGATCACCATAACAATTGTGTTTCTAACTGTCATGTTTTATTATTATTTCTCATCTTATCAACATATTTGAACTTATATAATTATTATTCTATAATCTTTTATTTTAAAAGTAGTCATTCCTATGAATGTTTTTAATATAGTAAAATTATATTGAGATATTGGGTTATATATATATATATATATTTATAATGATATGTTCTTTTGATTCTAGGAATTACATTCATTTTGAATTATCTACTTAGGATTAATGACTGGCTTGATTAGAGTAATTAATTTTTAAACACTTTAGAAGGAATTGGAATATTTTTAATGAAATAACACACTAATATAGTAGTCATCATGCATTTAATATGATTTATTTATTTATATCAGTTTTTGAAAAAAAATATCCCACCTGTCACACCCCGATTTCAAGAATTTAATTATTATTATTATTTTAACTATTTTAATCCTCGTTTTGATTGCGATCTGAGCCCGATTTGAAATTTGTGTGCTTTTTCTGATAAGTGATCGTTTTGTTGGCTTCGCAATTTACGGCGCATAGGAAGGGCACAAACTAATCCATGTGGCTTCGCCAGACCACCATGAGGCCTGCCTGATGCGTAGTTAGTTATTTAATCAATTGATTGAATAATAAAGTTAACGCAAAAGAAAAATAAAATTATTCAGGACTATTTAAATAATGAAAAAAATATTATTATTATTATGTTTTGTTAATATTTTTATTAGGTTATTTTATTATATTAAGCCTTTTAGATTTTTATAAAAATTATTAATGTTGTCGTTTTATTATAGTTGATAATTGTTATTATTATTTTAAGTTTGTTTATGTCTTTTTTTAAGGTTTTATTTTATTTTTATTTCCATATTCTTTTCCATTTTATTTTCTTTGATTCCTTTCTTTTTTTTCTTTTTTTTCTATTTCAATTTCTTATTTAACATTTTTTTTATTTCTCTTGTTAGGGTTTCCTCCCCCCCCCCCCCGTTTTTTTGTGCGTGGGGCGCTTCTCCCCACAACCTCTCCCTTACGTCGCGATCGCCCCCCCCCCCCCTTGCGCCGAACCCCTTTTTTCCCCCTCTCCCTGGTCGCGGCGGACGCCTCCCCCTCCTGAAACCCTACGACGAGTGACCTCCCCTCCGGTGTGGCAGACCGTCACGGGTCCTCTCCTCTAGCGAGGGCCCTACGGCGTTCCTCCCTCCTTCCTCTAGTGTGACGACCCTGCGGTCAGCCTCCCTCATTCTTCCGGCACGATGACCTCTCGGCCAACCTCCCTCTACGGTGCGGCCCCCTCTATGCGACCTCTATGGCTGCCTTTTCCCGTAGGTGCACAACCCCCTCCCAAGCGACGCAATGCCACACCCCAGGTCCTCCTTCCACGCTTGTTTTTTTCCTCATCCCCTTCATAGGTCTTTTCTGCCTTGGCATGGTAAGACCTCCCCATGCGCCTCCATCTTCGCGTCGACCATTTCAGTTTCCCCATCGCCTGATTTTTGTTTGGCCAAAAAACCTAGCTTAGGGTTTGAAACGTTGTGGTTTTCATCAAATTGCAGGGTGTGCGGTGCCTCACCCGGGTGATGTTGGTTCGTAATCCGACATCTTCCACCAAAGGAGAAGCATATTGACTCCTTTACGGTTCGTTGCCAACATTCTAGGTATACTTTAATGTTATAGTTTTGTTTCACAGTTAATGTGTGATATCCTTTATGTGTTTTAAGGTTCGTAGTAATTACCTTGTAGTGAGGTGGTCACTACTTTGTGTTTAGGGTCCAATGGTGATGAATTTTGTTTGATGTCTTGTTTTTAGCATACAATTTGAGTTTCTTATGGTGTGGTTGTCGTGTAGTGGAGTTTGCACACTATTTTTGTGATGTCTTCTATACCGATGTAAATGTTTTATCCCACTGTTGTTTTTTACACTATTCGTGATAGTTAATTTGTGACATGAAATGTTTAGTATAATTTTATTTATGTGGAATTGCATGGAGTTGAGTTTTTTATGAGAAAATTTGTTATTTTGTGTGTGCAAAACTTATTGTGTTTATTTGGTGGGTTATTTTACCTGCATTAATGAATTTGGTGTTCTTTGGTTGATCCGTTTGGTGTGAAAAAAGTTTTAAAGAAGTTTTGTGTGACTTTAATAATTTATAGCATGTTTGTATATAATGGGGTTTGTTTATGAGGAAAACTCATGTTGTGTTATTTGAGGTTTATTTATATATCATGAAGTTGGTTATTTAATATTTTTTAAGTGATGTGAATGATGTTTGGAAAAGTTTTTAGTGTGCATTTTATTTTTTTAAAAGGAAAAGGAATTTGGGGGTTTTTGAGGTAGTCCTATGTTGCATTATTCATGGTTGTTTTCTGACTTCTAGATTTGATTTATTTAAGGACACTAAGGCTGTGAATAAAGTTCTTCATGAAGGGTTGGATGTGTTTGCTTTTGCTGGTTGTGTTTTAATGCATTGCGCATGAAACTGTTCTGTGGAAAAACCCATGCTGAATTGTTTATCAGTGTCTTTTTTTTTAAATTATGTAGTTCATCTATTAAAATGTGTGTAGGTTGCAGTTGGTGTTTTGGTTTTGCATCTTGGTGCCTTTGGGTTTTAAAAGGGTGTTTTGAATGTTTTTCTTTTGGTCCAAACCCTTGATGCATTATTTTGAAATGTTTTGTAGATTGTTCAAGTGTTAAGTTGTTTTTATTAAATTATTTGTTTAGTGTGATGGACCTCGCTATGATGGTTTCAAGTTGCGGGTGTCAAGAACGCCTGCATGTGCATGCATAAGGTAAGACATATATATATAAATGCTCTGTTTGTACATATTCCATCATTGGGCGGGGAATATGTGCAATGAAGCTAGGGGTATTTTTATATATGTGTATAAATACATTTCCATAAATGTGTGCAGGGTCGGTTCGGGTGGTCGTCGACGAATAACAATATGTTTGAGGTATGTCCTCTATGCCTATGACTTTAATTTGAGATTCATAATTTCTTGCTTGTTTTAAAAATATTTTTTACATTTATGCTATATACACAAGCTATGAAATCAAGTTACAATTTCTAGAAATGATTATGCTTTTGTTTTGGAAATTGAAATGTATTTTTAATGATATCAGTCTTAAGTGACCATTTTATGAAAAATTTATTTCCAAAAGTGGTTTTGAATTGGTAATGTGTGTTTCCAATGTTGTTTGGAATTTTGGCCAGTTAATTGTAAAAACATATTCCCTTTATGTAATAAAGCCTGTTTGGAACATTAAGAATGTTTTATAAAAAAGAAAAACCTCTCTTGAGGCACACCCCCTTGGTTTTAGAAAATGATTTGTATGTTGGAAGTGTTATGATGTGCCTAACGTGGAAGTCTATGCATTGTGTGACGTGAAAGAGGGGGAATGTGCTTAAGGAGGAAGAACAATGGTGAGCGATTGAATGGTTTTTTGATAAATAAAATTTAGTATTTATATATATTTACATGATAAAGAAAAACTCACCACCACTTGAAATAGAGCACAATGGGAAACCTGGGAATCTAAGTGGGTGACCAGGACTAGTTCGCTAAATGACACGACAGAGGTTCGTCCTGGTTTTTCTAGCAGGATTGACGCAACAACACTAACTAAACATATGAACTTATGAGGGTCTTGGTTTTCTAAGCCACGTTTTCTGAGGGTCGTGGTCTTCTAAGACACGTTTTCTAAGGGTCGTGGTCTTCTAAGCCACGCTTCATTGAGGTACGAGGTCGCTAGGTTTCCACTTGTTCTAGCTACCTATAGGGATTAACCATGGTACTTATTTATGACATGCTACTAGCGATGTAACTTTCATTTCAGTTGTTTCATACTTGATGTCTTTTTGTGAAAACCATATTTTAATCCAAACTGGTTTCTTTTCATTTGAAACGTTAATGCTTGCTTGGAACCTATTTTGAAAGTGTAGTGGGAGTTAAATGCTTTACTTGAAAATTAAATCTCGTTACTTGGATTAGAAAATAAGCAAAAACTTATTTTATTATATCTTATTTTTTTTAAACTGGCATGATTGGATTTCTTACTAAAGGCAGGGGCATAGGAAGTGGTTACATTTTGGCTTTTCTACTAAGCATCTCGGTGCTCATGCCTACTTTACTTGTCAGTTGCAGGTTTCAGTCTTGGATCTCTCTTGGGAGAGAGTGTAGTTGACGTACCATGGTGATCCATGGGGTCACCTGAGGTATGTCACGTTTTGTTTATTCCTCTTTCCGCTTCAATTTTGTTTAGTTCTTTTTCCTTTATTTGTCTTCTTGTTTAGTTTATGTTTATTCATCCTTGTTATCGGATAAATTATTTCCCCACTAGTTTATTTTGATGCCCGACACTAGTTTCCAGCCCATGTGGATCAGGAACGCCCTTCAGGCCTTGTCACAGACTGGGTCGGGTGTCGGGTCAGATGACGACCCGCGCTGGTTCGTGACAAAATGGTATCATAGGAGGCCTTTTCTATTTAGGATGTCAAGTAGCATGGTGATTAGGTGTGTCGGGTCTCAAGAGGTAGGTGCGGGAAAAACGTCATGAACCATTGCCCGTCCCGAGACTCGAGTTGCCAGGGGTAGTATGTAATTTGAGTTTTTCTTTTTCTAGGTCTGTATGGATGGGGGATGACAAGGGAAGTGATCTGGTGTTACGCGATGAGCATGCATGGAGTAGAGACCCATGTACAGCCCGAGTGCACGGTTCAAGATACTTCCTGTGGTGGATTCCCACTCGGAGCATGGTTTTCTAAGCCATGTTACTGGGTTGGCATAGCCACTAGTCCCTTATTTTTGGAAATTTTCATGTGATTTTTGTTTGACCATCATTTTTGTTGGTGTGAGTAGATCTCAAAAATGAAAATGGATTTTTGTAAAGGTGGTTTCAAATGGGAATGTGGTGCTAGAGTGGAAAAGTGGTTTTGAAATGGAAATTGTTTTCTTTTAATGAATTTTTTGTTTCAAAAGAGAAAATGGGAGGTGTTTTTGAAGTTTTTTTGGAATCTTAGTAACACTTTTTAGAATGTTAATTGGGATTTTCTTTTGAAATCGGAAATTGGAAATTTATTGCATTGATGATAAGTTACTTTTTTAAAATGGTTGGGAATTTTTGCTTTATGTCGAATGGTCTGTTTTGTAAATGATAAGTGTCTTGAGTTGACCCTTGGTATTCATATGAGTGATCACATATATTGAGGTGTGCGTGTGGAAAGTGGAGAAATTGGTGATGTGAGTGGATGGGTGCTTGAGCTAGCATACAGATATGTATGTGTGAGACTTCATGGAATACAAATGGTGGATATTTAGGTTGTTTTTTCTACTGAAAAAAATTGGTTCCCAAAAAGGAAAATTAAATGTTTTGAAAGGTGACTGAGAAACCGTTTAGAGTACTCTTTTCATGTTGGGTATTCATTTTCGTGGGTTAATGGTTTTGACATATGAATTGTGGTTGGAATTGTTATTTGAGTTTGAGTTTTCGTTTTTGATTGATGTGTAAAATTTCGATATATGATGAATTTAATTTATATGGATTTGTGCCTCTTGTTTTTGAGTATACTGCCTAGAAAAGTTACAGAGCATTCTATTGAGTCTCTTCTAGTTGTTGGTTCTACCCAGACTCTCAGAGGAGTGGTGGAATTGAATTATTTTCTATTGTTTTCCATCTGCTATGGTGATCGTGATCTATCAAAGGTAGCAAACTGGATTTGTGAAATCGTTGGTGTTTTTAGGTTATTGGAGACTCCCAAATCTATGCGAGTCCGTGCTAGTTTGAGTTCATTTGAGGGTCAACTTTGGATTGGTGTGGGAGAAAATTCGGACGTCGTTTCATGATGGGATGTCTTGGAAGGTGTTTAGGACCACTCTCGTTTGATGTTTTATATTTGTGGAAATTAAGGTGAGGGAAGAAGAAAAGATCGTGAGTGTCCTACAAGACCAACATATAGTGAAGGCCTACGTTGGGAATCTCAAGGGGTTGGTTCCCTTTTCTCCGAAGATAACGTCGCAGAATTAGTTAAAGTTTCTCTTGTGTGGGTTCTTCGTCTATTGCTCAAGGACCGACTCCTTTCGGTGTTTGGAATGGTTCCCCATTCTATGAGAGCAAGCCGGAGGAACCCGTCTCAAACAAGTGTTCTTGTCAACTCCATCTACTATTATTTGGGCCACTCTTCTGTTCGTTTCTGGTGTGGTCGGTTTGGGTACTTTAAGTCTCGTTATTGACATCCTTCGAAGATTTGTTGTTGATGTGCCATTTGGGACACTTCGAGAGTTTTCTCTAGCGGCATTGTCTGGAGGAGTGTCGACCGAGAGATGTCAACTCCTGAATGTGGGGCAGCAGATGCTTCAAGACATCAGAGCACTAGCCACAACTCTTAAAGTTATGTTCTTCACGCATTCATGAATCTTTGGGTGTGGGGAACCTTGGTCTAATTTTTGTCTACACTACTGAAATGGAAACGGTCTGAATTTCCCTGTTCTAGCTCTCCCGTCTTTGAATGTTCTATTTTGCTATAAGAGGTGTAAGGGCCTCTTTTTCACGTTGTGGTCTTTGTTCTTCGGAGAACCCACCGTGGTTGTGAGAAGGCACGATGATCGCTTTTTCTTGTAATTCTAGTATTTGTGACTCCTCAATTATGAGTTTTGATGTTTGTCTCTTAATGCCTGTGAGTCTCAAGGTTATTGTCTCACTTGTGTGTCTAGCGCCTTTGGTGACCCGTTATAGTTTTAGGATGTGCTCTTTTTGGAAACACATTTGTCCTGGAAAAATGACAAATAAGGGTGTGGTCCTCCCTTCATCTCAAGGTCTTTCATTGAGGACCCCATGTGGGGTGGGAGTCTGGTTTATGCAGAGAGTTCATGGGTCGGATTGTGCTGGGATTCTCATATTGTTCTGTTCTAATTGGCTTAAGCTAGTCTATTCTTAAATGGTGGGGGACCCCCTATTAATCTTCTTGTGCCTTCTTCAAGGTTTGGTCTGTGTGGTGGTTCCCTCTGGGATCATGTTAGCAGTTCCAGAGTTAGGCCATGCTAAGAGTCTCAATATCGGTTGTGCTAGTCGGGTTCCTGTAGTGGGGAGAACCCTCCTCGTTTCCTAATGGTTATTCTCTTTTCAGATTTCCTTAGAGTTGGTCGGGTGTGACTGATGGAGTGAAAAGTCACACCGAGTTCATGCTTTTGCGGGTTTTGTTCCATTTCAAACTCAAGTATGATTCCTCGTTCGGCTGGGTGAATTTTTGGGGGAAGAAATTTTTTGTGGTGGGGAGATTTTTCACACCCCGATTTCAAGAATTTAATTAATCTAATTATTTTAACTTTTTCAATCCTCATTTTTCCCGAGTTAAAATTTGTGCACTTTTTTTGATAAGCGATCATTTTTTTAGCTTCGCAATGTTTGACGCATGGGTAGGGCACAAACAAATCCATGTGGCTTCGCCAGACCATCGCTCGGCCTACCTGATGTGCAGTTAGTTAGTTAATCAACCAAATGAATAATAAATTTAACGCAAAAGAAAAATAAAATTATTTAGGACTATTTAAATAATGAAAAAAAATATTATTACTATTATTATTATGTTTTGTGAATATTTTAATTAGGTTATTTTATTTTATTAAGCCTTTGACATTTTTATAAAAATTATTAACATTATCATTTTATTATAGTTGATAATTATTGTTATTATTTTAAGTTTGTTTATGTCTTTTTTTAAGGTTTTATTTTATTTTTATTTCCATTTTCTTTTCCCTTTTATTTTCTTTGATTGCTTTATTTTTTTTATTTCTTTTTATTTATCTTTAAATTTATTATTTAACCTTTTTTTTCTCTGGTTAGGGTGTCCTCCCCCCCCCATTTTTTTTTGTGTGTGGGGCGCTTCTCCCCCCAACCTCCCCCTTGCATCGCGATCGCCCCCCCCCCCCCAATGTCGAGCGCCGTTTTTCCCCCTCTCCCTCGTCGTGGTAGACGCCTCCCCCACCTGAAAAACTACGACGCGCGACCTCCACTCCAGTGCGGCGGACTTTCACGCGACCTCCCCTCTGGAAAGGGCCATATGGTGCGCTTCGCTCCTTCATCTGGTGCGATGACCCTGCGGTCAACCTCCCTCATTCCTCTGGAACGATGACCTCTCGGCCGACCTCCCTCTGCGGTGCGGCCCCCTCGGCATGACCTCTCCTGGCCGCATTTTCTAGCAGGTGCGCAACCCCCTCCCAAGCGACCCAATGTTGAACCCCAGGTCCTCCTTCCATGCTTTTTTTTGATCCCCTTCATAGGTATTTTCTGCCTCGACATGGTAAGACCTCCTCGTGCGCCTCCATCTTCGTGTCGACCATTTCAGTTTCCCCTTCGCCTGATTTTCGTTTGGCTGAAAAACCTAGCATAGGGTTTGAACCATTGTGATTTTCTTCCAATTGAAGGGTGTTCGGCGCCTCACCCGGGTGATGTTAGTTCGTAATCCGACATCTGCCACCAAAGGTGAAGCAGATTGACACCTTTGTGGTTCTCTTCCGACATACAAGGTATAGTTTTATGTTGTAGTTTTGTTTCACAGTTATTGTGTGGCATCCTTTATGTGTTTTATGGTTCGTAGTAATTACCTTGTAGTGTGGTGGTCACTACTTTGTGTTTAGGGTCCATTTGTGATGAATTTGGTTTGATGTATTGTTTTTGGCATTCAATTTGAGTTTGTTGTGGTGCGGTTGTCGTGCAGTGGAGTTTCCACACTGCTTTTGTGAAGTCGTCTACACAAATGTAAGTGTTTTATCCCACTGCTGTATTACACACGGTCCGTGATAATTAATTTGTGACCTGAAATTTTTAGTATAATTTCATTTATGTGGAATTTCATGGAGTTGAGTTTTTTTAAGGAGAAAATTTCGTATTTTGTGTGTGCAAAACTTATTGTGTTTATTTTATGGGTTATCTTACTTGCTTAAATGAATTTGGTGTTCTGTGGTTGATCCGTTTGGTGTGAAAATAGTTTTAAATAAGTTTTGTGTGCCTTAAATATTTTATGGAATGTTTGTATATAATGGGGTGTGTTTTTGAGGAAAAATCATATTCTGTTATTTGATGTTAATTTATAAATCATGAAGTTGGTTATTTAATATTTAGTAAGTGATACGAATGATGTTTGGAATGGTTTTTAGGGTGGATTTGATTTTTTTTAAAGGATAATGAATTTGGGGGTTTTTGAGGTAGTCTTATGTTGCATTATTCATTGTTGTTTTATGACTTCTAGATTTGATTTATTTAAGGACATTAAGGCTGCAAATCTAGTTCTTCTTGAGGGTTGGGTGCGTTTTATTTTGCTGGTAGTGTTTTTATGCATTGCGCATGAAACTTTTCTATGGAAAAACCCATGCTGAATTATTTATCAGTGTTTTTTTAAACTATGTAGTTCGTCTATTAAAATGTGTGTAGGTTGCAGTTGATGATTTGGTGTTGCATCTTGGTGTGTTTGATTTTTAAAAGGGTGTTTTGAATGTTTTTCTTTCAGTCCAAACCCTTGATGCATTATTTTGAAATGTTTTGTAGATTTTTCAAGTGTTATGTTGTTTTTATTAAATTATTTGTGTAGTGTGATGGACCTCACTACGATGGTTTCAAGTTTCGGGTGTCAAGAATGCCTGCATGTGCATGCATAAGGTAAGACATATATATATAAATGCTCTCTTTGTACATATTCCTTCATGGCTCAGGGAATATGTGCAATGCAGATAGGGGTATTTATATATATGTGTATAAATTCATGTCCATTAAAGTGCGCAGGGTCGGTTCGGGTGGTCGTCGCCAAATAACAACAATTTTGATGTAGGTCCTCTATGCCTATGCCTTTAATTTGAGATTCATAATTGCTTTATTGTTTTAAATTTTTTTTTACATTTATGCTATATACACATGCTATGAAATCAGGATACGGTTTCTAGAAATGATTATGCTTTTGTTTTGGAAATTGAAATGTATTTTTAATAATGTCAGTCTTAAGTGACCATTTCTTGAAAAATTGATTTCATAAAGTGGTTTTTAATTGGTAATGTGTGTTTCCAAAGGTGTTTGAAATTTTGGCCAGTTAATTGTAAAAACATATTCCCTTTATATAATAATGCCCGTTAGGAACCTTAAGAATGTTTTATGAAAAAGAAAAACCTCTCTTGAGGCATGCCCCCTTGGTTTTAGAAAATGATTTGTATGTTGAAAGTGTTATGATGTTCCTAAAGTTGACGTCTATGAATTGTGTGACGTGAAAGAGGGGGAATGCGCTTAAGGAGGAAGAACAATGGTGAGCGGTTGAATGATTTTTTGATAAATAAAAGTTTATATTTATATATATTCATGATAAAGAAAAACTCACCACCACTTGAAATAGAGCACAATGGGAATCCTGGGTATCTAGGTGGGTGACCAGGACTAGTACGCTAGATGACATGGCAGAGGATCATTCCAGTTTGTCTAGTAGGATTGACGCAACAACACTAACTAAACACATGAACTTCTGAGGGTCATGGTCTTCTAAGCCACGTTTTCCGAGGGTCATGGTATTCTAAGCCATGTTTTCTGAGGGTTGTGGTCTTCTAAGCCACGCTTCCCTGAGGTATGAGGTCTCTAGGTTCCTACTTGTTCTAGCTAACTATAGGGATTACCCATGGTGCTCATTTGTGACATAATACTAGTGATGTAACATTCTTTTTAGTTGGTTCATAATTGTTGTCTTTTTGTAAAAACCATATTTTAATCCAAACTGGTTTCTTTTCATTTGAAACGTTAATGCATGATTGGAACCTATTTTGAAAATGTAGTGGGAGTGAAATGATTTACTTGAAAATTAAAACTCGTTAATTGGATTAGAAAAGAAGGAAAACCTTATTTTATTATATCTTATTTTTTTCAAACTGGCATGATTGGATTTCATTCTAAAGGCGGGGGCATAGGACATGGTTACATTTTGTCTTTCCAACTGAGTATCTTGGTGCTCAAGGATACTTTACTTTTCAGTTGCAGGTTTCAGTCTTGGATCACTCTTGGGAGAAAGTGCAGTTGACATACCATGGTGATCCACGGGGTCACCTGAGGTATGTCACGTTTTGTTTATTCCTCTCTCCGCTGCCATTCTGTTTAGTTCTTTCTCCTTTATTTATCTTCTTGTTTAGTTTATGTTTATTCATCCTTGTTATGGGCTAAAATCATTCCCAACTGGTTTATTATGATGCATGGCACTAGTTGCCTACCCGTGGCGATCAGGAATGCCCTTCAGGCCATGTCGCGGACCGGGTCGGGTGTCGGGTCGGATGACGATCCGGCCTGGTTCGTGACACCACCTCTGGAAGTTATGAAAGATTAAAATTTCGTAGGCCATTATTAATTCACAATAAATTAAACTACTTCAACTTGGTTTCATGTATGAAAATAATGTTTCCTTTAATAATGTTTTTTATAATTGTCATTTGTATTCATTACCTTATATTCTTAATTATTTATCTCTGGTAATTTTAAATTTAAAATTTTTGGTGTGAAATTGACCATTACTATGTTACTCAGTCTGAAGTAAAATTATTTTGTGAATTTGGGATGTATAAAAAATAATGAGTGGTTTTACATTTAGGGAAGTTGATGTTAATCCCATTGAGAATTAAAAATCAACCCCTTAGATTCCAATAGTCTGATTCTATTGATAATCCCTTAAATAGAAGAATCAGTTTTTTTGGAAACCTCAAGATGCAATAATGTTATTTTATAGGGTTTGTATGATTTTTCCTTCTAATTATAATTTTGAAGGTTTCAATTATAAAGAAATAGTGTTTGTTCTGTATGTATTTAAATGTCCTAAAAATATATAGTGGTTGTAAAATTTACTAACACCACTATTCATTTCATCTTTTCCTTTCTTTAATCCATGTTCTTCAATCCATAATTGATATATCATTTATGGTGTTTGAACAATTTTTAGAACATTATCATATTACAACACATAATGTTATATGATAGTGAAGATTGAAATATATAAAATAATCCACCTTTTACATCATGTATAAACCTAGTCCCTAATTTCAATCCAAGATACCTATTTGTTTTATTAGTTCTTAAAAAAGAAGAATATTTTAGAATTTTTCTTTTAAATATCCCAATTTAATATGAATAAAGTGATTTCACCATAATTTCACATGTGTTGGTATATATAGAATGGAAAAGTAACAATGTAGAGACCCTAAGCTTGACGTACATGGATATTACATTACATTTTCGAAATACTTAGTACATAACAAAAACACACACACAAGGACCATAATAGTTTAGTGTCTTTGGAAACTCGGAATATAATCTTTTAATCGTGGTGAAAGATCTTCAACATTTCCCATAAAGATCTTCCTTTTTTTACAAAAAACATTTCTTTATATCCTGGGGAAAAGAAAACATAAAAGGGTGAGCTCAAATTCTCAGTAAGGGTAAACAAACGAAATATCAATCACATCATATACATAAGCACAAAACTTTTGGAAATCTTAACCTGTAAAAGAGATCATAATTTCATAACCTGGGATAACTCATGGCAGTAAAATGTAATCACAATAATCATAACTTAAAACATTAAACTTTGTGGCATGCACACATAATCATATGGAATCATTTCTTGTTAGTCAAGACTCATTGCCAAGACTATCTTAGTGGACAAAGTCCCTTTCTGAACCAAGTCACCCTCGTTTCAGTCCGGTTTCACTGAACCGGTATAACCTACCATTCCAGCCTTGTCTATCTCATGAGATATAAAATATTTACCAAATACATTGGAGGGAGATATAGGTCCCACCCATCTTATAATGAATCCTTTCTTATGTGTGCCACATAATCATAAATCATACATCATCGCATAACACATGTAAGAGAAATGGGATTCTTAAAACATCGTGACATCATAAAAAAATCATATAAGGTAAATGACTTCATAAAAATAATTCCCTCAAAACATAATCAAATCAATGTAATAATAGGGATAAAAACAGAACCCTATATTATCTTAGAAGGAAAATAATTTTGATAAAACAATTGAACTCCATTCTTGAGTAAAATATCCTTTCTACTTCAAATACATTTTTCCTCTCTTAACATGTCATAAAATTTTAATCTAAAAGAATTTGATTAAAAATAAGCTTGAAAACTTTTAAAGGAGGGTTCTTGGAAATAATGTTTTAAAAATCCATTCATGCCATATAAGTTAAAAAAACATTCTTCTCGTACTTTTGTCGGAAAAGTCAAAAAGTACCTCATATGAAAAATGACAAAAGATTCCTTTGTTATCCTTTACTAAATACTCACCGAAGTGTAAAAATGGATTTAAACAATTATAGGTGGATTGAAATAATATCACATATTTATAAAAAATGGATGTGGATGATAAAATACCCCAGTAAATACCAAAGTATAAACAATCTCGGATAAAAATTAGATTGTGATATTTTCCCTTACCTTAGGTCCGATTTGCTTTGTAAGTGTTCAAACCTCCTGTATAATTATCTAAATAATGTTATTGACTTATTCCAGAATCATACTTATTTTTATGATATCATATATGGTCATATTCTTAGCTTCTTAGTAGTAATATTTCATTGATACTTGTTATTCAGGTGTTTATAACTTTTTGTTCGTATGCGTGTTTTGTCGAATAAATTATTATTATTTTCTTTAGGTTATAAATACCTCATTTCCAGAATGGTATTACTGTAATATATATCATATTAATTCAATTAATTTCATTTATATAATCATTATGAAATGAAGATCATGTAGAACGAGTCGCATCACATCATGGAGACGGTATTCCGTACGTATGCACGAGTGATGATATCGTTCCTATGATCGTGGAATTGTATTGGAGTATATGTATACTATTTCAGAATCAATATCACTTTATAATAGTCATATATAGTCATTATTTACACCGTTATACCCATCCATGTAATGTGGTGGTGGAAAACAGATTACACTACGGCGTGGAGACGGTATTCCGTACGTACGCACGCGCAGTGATTTTTTTCTGTAGGATGGATAGATGGTGAAATAGGGTTTTTTCATACTTATAATAACATATCAGTATATGAGTGATACTGATGTTATTACATCATAATTAAACAACTAAAAAAGAAGAAGTTGAAGAAGAAAGAAATTGAAAAGATCTGTAATGGATATTACCTCTTCTTTGAGACGCCTCTTTGAATCCTCCACTTAGGGAACTAAGATTGGTCTTTGAAGAAGAACAGGACCTCTAGGATTATGATAGGGAAGTGGAGAAGGGATTATTGAAGGGGTTGGCCGATCTTGAGTGCTCAAATTGGTGTGAGGAGGAGGGGGAGGAGGTGCCCTTTTATAAGGGAGGAGAGGGGCACCTTAGGAATATCTCAAAATATTATTATATATTAAAGTCAAAATCGGATTATAATGGTTCCAAAGGGTCTTATTTCGATGGTAAAGTGGGGATGGGTATAAATACTATCAACCAATATGATTTAGACAAGTTTAGGTTATTATTTTAACCTTATCAGTTAGATTTAACTCTAAGTTAAATAATTTAACTTTTACCATGTCTTTTTGTTTTCTTACACTATATGGCTAATACACTTACTATAGCATGACAAACAAACCCCAAGTTATTTATAATTAATATATATATCCTTATCTAAGTCATTTGGCCGAACCTTATATTTTTAGGAATAAAATAACAATTAATAATATAATATTTTATTTAAAAACTATTTTGTGTCAATTTTGACACTATTTGATATATGATTTTTGTGAAAGTCATAACAGAATTATATGTTCGAATAAAGTTGATTAAATCAACACTAATATATCATAGTAACCTATAAAATTAGTGGAATTCATAAAAATCCTCAAATTATATTTATTTGGGTATTTATAACATCAATTATGTCAATATTTCATTAATAAGATAATTACTGCATCATTGTTGTGTCATAAATAAATTAAATTATATAATGTCTAAAAATTAAAAATAAAATACCATTATGTAGGAAAGCTTTTTATCTTTATAATGAATATTTATAGTAGAATTTATCTTATGTATAACCCTATATTAAAAATGTTTTATTAAATAAACTTTGATTTTAACTCTTTTAACTCTTCTTTGAATTAAATAATAATAAATGTCCTAATGTAATCCAAGTGGGCCTAAATGAAAATATTTTACACTTAAGGTTGTTTTTGGTCGAGATACACTTGTCCAATAGGATTAGGACATGTGTTAGGGTAATATTAATATCATTTTTACCCTTAATTACCCTATTTACTTTTAACCGTGGTAAATAAAAGTAAAAAGTTACTATTCACCAAAAATTATTTTCATCTCATTGAACCACATTTTACTTACTGACATCAACCGTGTCTCTCAGATTTTTGAAATTCCATTCACAGAAGCGGAAAAATTATGATTTATGAAAAAATTAATTTTTTAACTACCACTTAGTAGTTTCACTATTCATCAAAAATTGATGTTTTTCAGAAAAATGCCAAAATTTCACCCTAAGCTATAATTGATATTACGAATTCAAAAATGATTTCTATTTTAAAAAATTCCCAACATATATGTTTCATTAATTTATTTTATAATTAATTTCCGTTGTCACAACAAATAGCGTGTTTTTAAGAGATAATAACTATCAAAAGATTAGCACTTGTTTATGTCTGGTGTAAATGTGAAATTATATCCAATGACCAACATTGTATTGAATTGTAAAAATATATTCTAAATATACTTTAAAAGCACTCAATTTAAGAATTTATCACTATTAATTATTTCAATTAAAAAAGATGTTTTTAATTATAATTTAGTAATTTTCACTATTCATCAGAATATGAAAGTTATCCGAAAATTACCAAAATATCACTTTAGGCTAAATTCGATACTCCGAATCCAAAAATGAAGTCCATTTTGAGAGCTAAAATTTCTAAAATTTTAAAAGGTGGTTATTACTATTCATAACGGCTAGTTATGATAATATTTTAATAGCATATCGTTTTTTAGTGAAACTCAGTATTGCGTACTACACAAGCTATCTAGGAAGGTCGCGATTGTGTGTAATGAAAGGCAAGTCAAGGATGGGTGTTGTGCAAGCTCCTTTTGGTGTAGTATACAACACAAGACATTAATAAAATTAAAAATAATATTTTTCATAAAATCTCAGGGTTTACATTCTACCCCCCTTAAAATGAATTTCACCCCCGAAATTCGTCGGGGTTATAAATGGTTTACTATTCGAAAGTTTCATTAATAGAAACCCACATCGTAAAAAGGAATACCAAAACCAATCTTTAAAAATGAAAGTATGAAACGTAACGGTTACCCAAATAAACTAATCATTGGGTCTCCACATAGGTGAAAATATGGATATGGAAAAAAATTTAACCATCATGTTCTGATGGAGAGTGGTAGAGAACATGGCTATGGAAAAGCCAACAATCACAAATCTATAAATTTGTGAAGATCTAAGGTACCATCCGATTAATCAGATATAAGTGCACTAGGACATCATTTTTGGTTTTCAAGATCGTTTCCCTAAAGTTGAAGAATTTGAATTAGAATAAATACTTACTTTATTTTGGTACAATCTTACTGTTGTTCGTGCCTTGAACAATTTCCACTTCATCTCTTAAATAAATGAAGTTGAATTTATTATTCGTAAAGTGTTAGCAGATCATGTGATAGAATGACGGGTCGTTCCATCTGTCTCAAACAAAAGGTTAGCAAAAGTTTTTAAATATACATAAGTCATTCTATAGTGAGATTAATCATATATGGTTCCTAAAATGGACTTATACTTCGTATATCATACTGCTTAATATAATAAAACTAGTCTCTACTAGACAGGGACTTCTTGTAGGTCAGTGGTAGGCGATAAAGGTCAGTCGCACTTCGGTTGTGGGTTCGATTCCCACTTCCTTGTCCGACGTGATGGGTTGTCACCCATCCTGCAGGTTGTCCTTTTTCTAAAGCTATATTACAATAACATCCCATCAATAATATTGAAAAACGTTTTATCCTAACTTATGTCCAACATAATCCATTCTAATCTTTAGGATTATCTAAAATACTTCGGTCCAAGCTCATAGTATGAAGAAAATGATTACTTGAAATGTCACAGAACAATCACGTGAATGCCATCATTTATCCCCCCATATATCATAAGATATATCTTCTTGGTCAAATTACAAACATGTGAATACCATCATCATGTATTCTCTTGAAGAATGAATACCCATTAAACCTTAGTGAAAACATGAATGCAGTTAAAAGTTAACACCTTCCACATACCAAAATCCTCAAAATTCTATATACCCAAACCGTGATATCACTTAGTCCTTATATCAATCATGAGCTCATGAATGATGTTAAACATTTCATTTTCTCGTTTTCCCTTCATTATGCTCTTATCATTCTTTTTCCAAAAATATCTCAATCACTTTCCATGGTTACTGGTACCATAAAATTATTGAAAACCACAATAGACAAATACATAAATATTCCAATATTCCAAGATACTATATACAACTCTATTTTGGAATCCCATTACATAAACTCTTAATAATTCCACCACATCATTGTCATATTCAACATCACCAATAGTGATCGCATGTGACTTCCCTTTGTCCTTTGCCTTAAGCTGTTGCTCATATTGATCATCACTAACCCTTGGATTAGGGCATTTATTAGCATAATGACCCATTTCCTTGCACTTGAAGCATTGAAGTGTTGGTGGTGCGTTCTCTGCAGTGTTTGCTTTATTCACATCATTAGAAACCCTCTTTCCATTACTTCGACACTCAGCTGCTCGATGACCTTCTTTTCCACACTTAAAACATTTTCTACTCCCTTTAATACAATCTCCACCATGCTTCTTTCCACACTTAGAGCATAAGGAAACATTCATCTTCTTTTCACCATTATTCTGAGATTTCTCCTTGAACTCCATCTTTCATTTCTTGTCAAAACCATGAGATGGATATGTAACACTAGATTCCATTTCTACATTGATAGCACAACACAAAATTTCTTCATACCTACTGAAGTCTCTTATAGCTAATGCCCTTCGAAGACTTGGTTTTAAGACACAGAAAAATCAATCAACTTTACTTTCAGGTTGGATGATAATGCGATATGCATACCTTGCAAGTCTTGTAAAATTCTCTTCGTATATACCAAAAGATTCATCATTCTTTTGCTTTAGTTCAAGAAACTCCTTCTCCATCAGTGTTCAAAGAATATGAGGGAAGTACTTATTGAAAAATAAGTTCTTGAACTCGTCCCATTATATGGACTCAATTTCATCTCTTGGTCTCGTATTCTTGATAAGATTCCACCATTGATCAGCTTCACCTTCCAAACGATATACTGCTAAGATGACTTTATCATGTTTAGAACATTGAAGAACTGAAAATATCTTTTCAGTGGTACTAATACATTGTTCAGCAATAAGTGTATCAGAAGAGCCACTGAATGAAGGTGGACGTTGCCTCATGAAGGACTCAATAGAATATTGTTCCCTTCTATTCTAATTTGGAAGACCAGAATGATTCATAGCTTGTGTAAGTATAGCAATAAGATTTTGCACTCCATCTCCCATAACATTTTTTGGTTCAGGAGGACAATCATTTCATTTTCCATTGCATTGATCAACACGGTTCCTTCGGGTTCCATCCATCATCTAAAACCCAAAAAGAATAGTCTGAGAGGCAAAAATCATGCTAGGGAAAACAACATTATAAAGGGGGAGTATCCTTAATATCTAACTTCTTAGGTTAAAGTCTATGATCGTTACCGTAGTTCTAGGATTTTATCTTATACGTATACTTATCCTTAGGGACATCCCTAGACATACCTTAGAAATATCTCTAGGGATCTCACTAACGTTTTCGCATCCTAGTTTCCAAAGGTTGACTAAACCTTTCCTCTGATACCAACTGTAGAGACCCTAAGCTTGATGTACATGGACATTACATTACATTTGTGGAATACTTAGTACATAACAAAAACACACACACAAGGACTGTAAGTGTTTAGTGTCTTTGGAAACTCGGAATATAATCTTCAAATCATGGTGAAAGATCTTCAACATCTCCCATAAAGATCTTCCTTTTTTTACCTAAAACATTTCTTTATATACTGGGGAAAAGAAAACATAAAAGGGTGAGCTCAAATGCTCAGTAAGGGTAAACAAAAGAAATATCAATCACATCATATACATAAGCACATAACTTTTATAAATCTTAACCTGTAAAAGAGATCATAATTTCATAACCTGGGATAACTCATGGCAGTGAAATGTAATCACAATAATCATAACTTAAAAAATTAAACTTTGTGGAATTCACACATAATCATATAGAATCATTTCTTGTTAGTCAAGACTCATTTCCAAGACTATCTTAGTTTACAAAGTCCCTTTCTGAACCGAGTCACCCTCATTTCAGTCCTGTTTCACTGAACCGGTATAACCTACCATTCCAGCCATGTCTATCTCATTAGATATAAGATCTTTACCCAATGCATTGGAGGGAGATAGAGGTCCCACCCATCTTATAATGAATACTTTCTTATGTGTGCCACATAATCATAAATCATACATCATCGCATAACACATGTAACAAAAATGGGATTCTTGAAACATCATGACATCATAAAACAAATCATATAAGGTAAATGACTTCATAAAAATAATTCCCTCAAAACATAATCAAATCAATGTAATAATAGGGATAAAAATAGAACCCTGTATTATCTTAGATGGAAAATAATTTTGATAAAACATTTGAACTCCATTCTTGATGAAAATATCCTTTCTACATGAAATACATTTTTCCTCTCTTAACATGTCATACAATTTTAATCTAAAAGAAGTCGATTAAAAATAAGCTTGAAAACTTTTAAAGGAATATTCTTGGAAATAATGATTTAAAAATCCATTAATTCCATATACGTTAAAAAAACATTCTTCTCGTACTTTTGTCGGAAAAGTCAAAAACTACCTCGTACGAAAAATGACAAAAGATTCCTTTCTTATCTTTTACTAAAAACTCATCGAAGGGTAAAAATGGATTTGAAAAATTGTAGGTGGATTAAAATAATATCACATATTTATGAAACATGGATGTGGATGATAAAATACACCCCAGTAAATACCAAAGTATAAACAATCTCGGATAAAAATGAGATTGTGATATTTTCCCTTACCTTAGGTCCGATTTGCTTCGTAAGTGTCTGAACCTACTATATAATGATTTAAATAATGTTATTGAATTATTCCAGAATCATAATTATTTTTATGATATCATATATGGTCATATTCTTAGCTTCGTAGTAGTAATATTTCATTGCTACTTGTTATTCGGGTGTTTATCACTTTTTGTTCTTATGTGTGTTTTGTCGAATAAATTCTTATTCTTTTCTTTAGGTTATAAATACCTCATTTCCAGAATGGTATTAGTGTAATATATATCATATTCATTCAATTCATTACATTTATATAATCATTATGAAATGAAGATCATGTAGAACGAGTTGCATCACATCATGGAGACGGTATTTCGTACGTACGCACGAGTGATGATATCGTTCCTATGATCGTGGAATTGTATTGGAGTATATGTATACTATTTCAGAATCAATATCACTTTATAATAGTCATATATAGTCATTATTTACACCATTATACCCATCCAAGTAAGGTGGTGGTGGAAAACAGATTACACCACGGCGTGGAGACGGTATTCCGTACGCACGCACGTGCATTGATTTCTTTTTCCGTAGGATGGATAGATGGTGAAATAGGGTTGTTTCATACGTATAATAACATATCAGTATATGAGTGATACTGATGTTATTACTTCATAATGAAACAACTAAAGAAGAAGAAGTTGAAGAAGAAAGAAATTGAAAAGTTCGGTAATGGATATTACCTCTTCTTTGAAATGCCTCTTTGAATCCTCCACTTAGGGAACTGAGATTAGACTTTGAAGAAGACCATGAACTCTAGTATTATTCTAGGGAAGTGTAGAAGGGATTTTGGAAGGGTTAGGACGAGCTTGAGTGTTCAAATTGGTGTGAGGAGGAGGGGGAGGAGGTGCCCTTTTATAAGGGAGGAGAGGGGCACCTTAGGAATATCTCAAAATATTATTTTATATTAAAGTCAAAATCGGTTTATAATGGTTCCAAAGGGTCTTATTTCGAAGTTAATGTGGGGATGGGTCGAAATAATATCAACCAATATGATTTAGACAAGTTTAGGTTATTATTTTAACCTTATCAATTAGATTTAACTCTAAGTTAAATAAATTAACTTTTACCGTGTCTTTTTGTTTTCTTACACTATATGGTTAATACACTTACTATAACATGCCAAACGAACCCCAAGATGTTTATTATTAATATATATATCCTTATATAAGTCATGTTTCCGAACCTTATATTTTTAGGAATAAAATAACAATTAATAATATAATATTTGATTTAAAAACTATTTTGTGTCAATTTTGACACTATTTGATATATGATTTTTTTGAAAGTCATAACAGAATTATATGTTCGAACCAAGTTGATTAAATCAACACTAATATATCATAGTAACCTATAAAATTAGTCTAATTCATAAAAAGTCTCAAATTATATTTATTTGGGTATTTATAACATCAATTATGTCAATATTTCATTAATATGATAATTACTGCATCATTGTTGTGTCATAAATAAATTAAATTATATAATGTATAAAAATTAAAAATAAAATACCATTATGTAGGAACTCTTTTTAGATTTCTAATGAATATTTATATTCCAATTTATCTTATGTATAACCCTATATTTTAAATGTTTTATTAAATAAACTTTGATTTTAACTCTTTTAACTCTTCTTTGAATTGAATAATTATTAATGTCCTAATGTAATCCAAGTGGCCCTAAATGATAATATTGTACACTTAAGGTTGTTTTTTGTCGAGATACACTTGTCCAATAGGATTAGGACATGTGTTAGGGTAATATTAATGTCATTTTTACCCTTAATTACCCTATTTACTTTTAACCGTGGTAAATAAAAGTAAAAATTTACTATTCACCAAAAATTATTTTCATCTCATTGAACCACATTTTACATAATGACATCAATAGTATCTCTTGGATTTTTGAAATTCCATTCACAGAAGTGGTAAAATTAAGATTTATGAAAAAATTAATTTTTTAACTACCACTTAGTAGTTTCACTATTCATCAAAAATTGAAGTTTTTCAGAAAAATGCCAAAATTTCACCCTAAGCTATAATTGATAGTCCGAATTCAAAAATGATTTCAATTTTACAAAATTCCCAACATATATGTTGCATTAATTAATTTTATAATTAATTTCCGCTGTCACAACAGATAGCGTGTTTTTAAGAGATAATAACTATCAAAAGATTAGCACTTGTTTATGTCTGGTGTAAATGTGAAATTACATCCAATTACCAACATTGTATTTAATTGTAAAAATATATTCTAAATATACTTTAAAGCCACTCAAATTAATAAATTATCACTATTAATTATTTCGATTAAAAAAATATGTTTTTAATTATAATTTAGTAATTTTCACTATTCATCAGAATATGAAAGTTATCCGAAAAGTACCAAAATTTCTCCTTAGGCTAAATTTGATACTCCGAATCTGAAAATGAAGTCCATTTTGAGAGCTAATATTTCTAAAATTTTAAAAGGTGGTAATTACTATTCATAACAGGTAGTTATAATAATATTTTAATAACATATCGTTGTTTAGTGAAACTCGGTGTTGCATACTACACACGCTATTGAGGAAGGTCGCGATTGCGTGTAATGAAAGGCAAGTCAAGGATGTGTTTTGTGCAAGCTCCTTTTGGTGTAGAGTACAACACAAGACATTAATAAAATTAAAAAGAATATTTTTAATAAAATCTCGGGGTGTTACAAACAATCAATGTTTTATAAGATAAATAATTATTCAATGTTTTTTCAAAACAATCATTGGTTTTTAACATTATTATCCCTATTCAAACATTATCCAAAATTATATTAAATTTTATAATTTTCATATGCATATGTCACCATATCCTCTAGTTTTTTTATCCAATATTCCATACAATTCATTTAATACACCGAGATACTCAATGATCATTAGATTCCATCACAACTTGAAATCTCACACCCCGTTATTCTCTATTTCTACCTATGTGACCCCAACCATCTTCGGTTATCATCTATAGATAATACTACCATGAAACAATACTATTATATATTCATTTATTTGTCTTTTACCACAGAATTATTTCACTATATCAATTTTTTTTCTTTTTTCTTCTATATTTTTTCAAAAATATGAACATCTAATTTTAATTTAATGACCATGGTTGAATACAATATTACTTTGTTTTTATATAGTTTATTTTTTTAATCATAGATAAATACATTGAAATACATTGTTTTTTAGCTTTATTTTTTCCTATGGTTTTCTTTAAAATTATATTATCCATCATTGTTTCTATTTTAGGTACTCTAAAATTATTATTGAATTTAAAAAATAATAACTGTGATTCAGAAAATATTATCTTAAAGAAAAATAGAATTTTATCTTATTCTATTTTATTTATTCATGCATCCAAATCTATCATGTCATTATTTATACACATAATATAAAAAGTTCACTATACTTTCGAGGGATATATGTTATGTTCCTATAGAAGTAATATAAATTTTGATAAATTTTCTTCTACTTTTTAGTATACATTGTACCACTATACCAAAAAAATTACATTTTAATTGTCAGCAATTTTTTAAATTAAGTCATTTGACAATATATGTTTAATCGTGTCTTTTATTATATATAATTAATAAGTGGACTTCTTATTGAACTAGTGATTCAGTAGTATAGGTTTTATATAATCATTGATAAACATATAAATGTTTCTATGCCAATAAATTCATCGACCAATGATCAAAAAAGGAAAAATATTTATCCATATGACATTATTAATCATTATATTAAGAGATGAATATATTTAATGTGATTGAGCGGTTCTTGGTTTTATTTTAAAATTAATACTGAAAAATATATAATAGGGAATGAATAATGAGAAGTTTAAGGAAATAATTCATAGAATAAATGATCTTTATAATTGAAGGAAATATACAAGACCATTAATGTTCGGTGTACTAATGAATGATATTATATATAGAATAATCCCTTCCTTCTCCATCCATATTTTTTCTCATGAAACATTCACACATAATATTATCTATTACTCTACAATTTATTTGTTGTTGATTTTTCTAGCACTATAATAAATAGAAATTATACATTTTTATATGTACGTCAATCTTATTTTCACAACCACGACTAAAAAATTTTTTCCCACCATTTTAATGATTTTGATGACCTTTTTATTTGATACTGTTGTAGATGTTCATTGGTTAAATTAGAAAAAAAAATTTGATATTGAAGTGATGATTTTTTGGTAGAAAAAATATAACCATCGACCTTATTCAAAGAGTATATTATATTTTATATGATGTTAGTTACCAATTTTTACAATTTCTTCTATTTTCATGTCTAAAGAAGATTAGTGTATTTTTATAAATAAATATTATTTTGTCTTTTTTTCATTATAAATTCATTAATCTCTCATATTTTTATCTTTTTCCTAGGTATTTTATGTCATTGAATATGACAAGATGGTGCAGTTGAATTTACTGAGATTATCACATTGATCACACTATCTATTTTAATATTTCATCAGTTTTTCTTGAATTATTCATCAGTGACTGAATTTTCCCTTAGTGTTATGATTCTTAATGAAACATTCGTATATTATACATCAATTATTAAAATTGATGTAAACCTTATTTTTATTATTATTTATTAGCTACTACATTTTATTTATTATTTGGAATGATTTTATTGTGATCACATGATCATCAATAACAACATATTATATGGAACTCTTACTCTTGGGTATGTTGATTCATATCACATTCATTGGTCAAATTGTCTTCAACTAAGTTTTTATTCTAAAATAATCTGATAAAAAGGTTTTAACATTGAGTAATGTTGTATTTGACTATATAATGATCCTCAGTTACCAATTATATTTTCACAATGCATATTTTTTCTTCTAATCACATTATTCTCCTTCCAATTATCAATTCAATATTATCATTTTGTTTAGTCATGTCATTACATAAACCCTAAGTCTAGTTGTTTTACTTTAGAATTATTATAATATGCACAGTTTTCTTGAACCATTTCATCCCTGATTATGAAATTTTATTGGATTCTTCATGCAGCACCATCGTCAGATCCCAAATGTCTAAGCAATGGAGTCTTTGTTTATTTGACCATCTCATTCTATTTATTTATATGTGAACATATTACTAAAAAATATATATTTTTGATTGTATCCTCTCTCCATATTCAATGAAACGAACATATTAGGGAAGCATGTAATCTTAAATATGTTGTATAGTTCATGCATTTCCATTTTAGTCTTTGTACCATCCCCATTCACTGCCAACCACTTCATTTAGGTAATATGTCATCTGAAAGCTATAGATTTCATGAATATATTTGTTGGTTCACCACTCAATATTCTTCCCCCCATTTCTGTACTTTTATATAAATTATTATATTATATTTATAATAATAAATCCACTTGTATGCTTGTGTAAATATTATTTTATATATTTAAAAACATTATTATCTCCCAAATCCTTCACATTATAGAAACCAAGGTGGTTGATAGTGAATTTTTTTATTCTTCAGTACTTGTCATAAATAATATAATGGTCAACATCATAAATCAGAATATTTATTTCGTCGAGGCTTCAGTACCTCAATATATGTCACAATTTCTTTAATAAAACTAATTTTTTATTATCTGATGTTAATGAACTTTTGATATTTTCATTCTTTAACACCATTTCATTTTCAATACATCTGAAGTTGATTTTAACTATCTATTAATATTTTTATATGTTATTAATTTTCATTATATATAATTTAAACCACTCAAGAAAATTTCATAGATAATATTTTGACTTATTTTGATAATAAAAACATTTCTTTGTGTAGGATTACCAGTTCCCGATTTCATGGAATCTTAAAATTAAATGAATGTGAGGTGAAATTGGTATGAAGATAAGATAAGGGTATGACTATGGGTTTAGTGTTATTATTAAGGTGTGGTTTTTCCCTTAATTAAATATTGAAAGTGATCCCATATATATATGAGATATGGGTTATCCATGACGTGGAGGTCAATTAATGTTATTTTTTGAGGTACATGTATAACATTTCAGATAAATTGGTTCTCATTATCTTTAATTTTATTATTCCATTACTGTAATTATGGTTATTCATTGTTGTTGGTAACACACATTGTTAGTTTATTTACACTTATGAGATGAGTATCACATGATATGGTTATTGAATTATTTATATTCAAAATTCCCACCCCATAAACACAATACTAAATGATTTTTGGTTATTAACCTATTAATTTGGAAAGAATTATACACTGTTAACTGGTTTTAATTTTCTTTTGTATTCCTTTATATATATACATCCATATTTACTACCTATATTTTTTATTTAATTAAGAACAATACCTTAAACTTTATGGTATTGTACCAGTAGTTTTTTATGAACAAAACATAGATAGATTTGAAATTAACTTTTACAATTAAGTCTAAGATTACAATTGAATTATTATATTTTAATTTTATAATATTTTTTTTATATTGTTGGATATAATAAAAAATTTACTTATGTATTTGTTTTATGTGTTTTTTAATTTAAAAATTTTCATTTCAACCCTAATGTGGACATAATTTTACACTACATACAACCTATTATAGTGTTTAATTCTAGATGACAGGTTGCTAATGCTAAATTCCACTACCCAGATTTTAGAAACCATCCAAAGATAGTGTTGTATCTTCAAAATTATCTCAGTTTTACACTTTCCAGTTTATATTTCATTACATTTCATTTCATATTATATTATGTATTAATAACATTAATAATTGGTTAAATCCCAAAATTTCAAACATTATAAAATGATATGAACACTTGTAAGATTCATATGATTTCTATTATGATAATTCTAGGTGTTGGTAAGAATTAATTACAAATAATTTTCAATAAGGAGAGAAATATTTTTCACGAATTGGACCTTATGTGTCAATTATTTACTATATATTTTATTTTAATATTATTTTCAATTTTCCCCATTTTTTTGCTATGGATATATGTTGAAAAAAAAATTATTTAAATTATTTTCTATCATTAATATTAAAATAATTTATTTGTAATTATATATATTATTTTAATGTATGCTTTTTGAAATTAAATATTCACTAACCCAATAATTTTTTTGCATTTTTATGTGTATCCCTAAGTCATTTATCCAATTTAATAATCATGGGTGGAAACAAATCTCAAAAATATTTTATCTGTGTGGAAAATATAAGACCATATTCGATTTATAAATGTAGTTCTCAATTAAAATCTTATTTCTAGGTAATATAGGGAATCACAAACCTTTACATATAGTTATATATATATATATATCATGATCCATTATAACACATTATATTTGATGTGACATAATAAATAATTCTTAATAAGGGTTATGTGTCCAATTCATATAAAAGTTCCTTGGATATGATTATACAAACTAGAACTTCCACTGAAACATCCCCAACATCTATACCTATAATTTATAGAACACCTCCTCCAACACCATGAAATAAAATATGAAAGATACATTATTTAATTCCATTAAGTAGAGTCTTATATCGTAATATTATTTTTATGTCTTTCCTACATTTAATAAAAAATCTATGTAATTAGTTTAATGGTGTATTTTTCACATATTTTTTATATACTATGATGCTTCACAAAATTGATTATGGATTGAATTATATTCATTAGTTTCATGATTTTATAAAAATCTATAACTTTCATGCATTTAAAATATACTATTAGATTGATTAATGAGTAAATAAATCACAATAAACTATTATTTTAAAAATTGAGTAACAGAAAAAAGTAATTCAAAAAAGACTATATACCAATATGAAATAGAATTTCTGAATTCATAATTGATTTCCAAACATGAATGTACATAATAAAGTATGGGAATAAATGACTTCTTTATTGAATTTATAATTATACTCACAACTTAAAAAATTAATTTCTGCAATGCACATAATGTAGTAATAAAATACATTCCCCTATTTCTAATAATTTTTACCACACAAAAGGAAATCATATTAATTAAATGAATCACATGTAACTATAATGAATATTTTCCTTATTAAATTCTATTTTGTGTTAATGTATAAAATTTCCATCATAATTATAATTATGCATCATTTTAGATAAAAATATTCTGTGTACAAATTATGATGAGAATAAAATTATGAGGACTTTTATTGTATAAGAATTATCCAATAATAAAAATTTTTTTCCCAAGAATCTATATGATTATTGATTTAATTATATTTCTTTTGAATAAATGTTTATTAATATTTTCCATTGAATAATAAATTATACTATTTCTCTAAAAATCAGTTTTTATATATATTGTTTCAATGCATATTTTTTAATGTATATAATTGATCTGATATTCTATAATCATAAATTAATTTCAGTTTGTTTTTATAGTGTTCACATGTGATAGTATTAGATTTGAATTTGAATTATCCCTCTTAGAATCAGTAATATATATATATTTATGTTTCAGGCACTTCATTTTTTAATATTTTCTAAAATATTATATAGTTTTGAATCATGAAAATGAATGTATAGTGCATGGTGAAGACCTATTCTTTCAAGAAACTATAGATGGTAGATGATTGAAATTAGAGTACTTTTCTATACATCATTAGATGAATTTTTTGGATAGTACATGATATTAATATTTGAATATTTTAATGTTTATGTATGTATCTTGAACTACTGATCATTGAATGTTTGAATATTATTTGATGTAATGATAATACATCTACTTGTTTTAATGAGATCTAGATTCATTTTCAGATTTTATATACGTGATTTAGTAGGGCGTATGATGTAGACATAATTTGTTTTTGAAATAAGATGATGCATCCATCGTTGTAAATGATAGTAGTAAACCCAGTATTATTTTTTTGAAACTGTATGATATATTCTTGATTTTAAACCATGGTAGTATTCTTATTTATAAGGTTTAAACCCTGGTAATAAACCTATAGCCATTGTTTTGAATTATAACTATAAGTCTTTGTGGTGGAAACTATATACATAGTAGCAAATAGTTTCATTGAATGTGTGGCCACAGTTTGAACTATGTCAATAAATATATAGCCATGGTTTTGAATCATGGCTATAATTCCGTACAGAAGAAGCTATATCCACAGTTGTAAACCATAACTATATGTGTATAGATATATTTTTAACTACGGTTGTAGTTGTGTATGTATTGACACACCAATAAGATCCATGGATCACCAAGCCATGGATAAAGCTTGAATTTCTAGTATTTCATCATTCTTATGTTCTATTTCCATAGTTTTCTAAGAATCTTTTTTAACTGATATATAGTGTTATTAAAAGTGGGATAATAGAAATCTCAAATAAAATACATTTTTATATTTTATTTTTAAAATGTAAAATGAAATTTAAATAATAAACTAGTTTACCATTACTAACAAACTATTCATTCATTCTAGTTGTGATTCCTTTTAATCATTTCAATTTAATAAAGTAATGAACCATCTACGGTCTACAAGGGTAGAAATTGTTACAATAGTTATTATTTGAATTTTAGTATAATTCATGGGAACTGGATTTTTGAAAACATATATTAGTGAATATAACTCTATGATTGACTTTGAGGATAGTTATAATTATTTGATAATATCCTATATATTTTTTAATTACCATGAAATACCTATGTTAAACCTAAACCCTCATATATTTTATAGAATATATCAATATTATAACATATTTTCAAAAAAACTATATTTTGTTAATTAGTATATTGTGATGATTAAACATTTCATTTTGGTTTCAGTCAGTGGTGAGAATTATAATGAACACATAGAACTATTAATTGTATAGAAAATTAATGTTTGGGAAAAATAGTGGTATGATGACCAGTGAAAAGGATATCATGTTTATGCCTAATTAGTTATCACGACATACAATTGAAATCAAAAACCATCACAAACTCTTGAAATCACCAAAAAAGATATAGATTGATGTTCACAAAGAGATAGTGTTTCTAAGGACATGGAGAATATAAAATTAAGTTTCTTATATGTTAATAATGGGAATAGTAATATGTTTCGGGAGTGGAAATAATGATTAATGCATGTTCTTTCTAAGGAAAAATAATTTTCTGGAATAATAAACTTTTTATGAAACTATTAATGGTTTAATGTTTCAAATTTATCTATTTATTGAAACCTATGTTCTATGAGGAAAATCATTAGAATGATTAAATATGTAATGGTTATACTATTAATGATGAAGACAATACAAATTGAAAATTAAGTAATAGAGTTATTAATAAATAATATGATTAAGTGTAGTTAATAGCTTAGTAATAAAGTCGAATGATTAATTTTCTTATGTATTTGGATTTAATAATTATTTTATAAATGAATCTCTAGTTATAAAAATAATGATATATAATGATTTTAATAATTACTTATTCTTTATGTATTTTAGAGAACATATTGAATGGAGGTAATGACATGGTAAATTGATTTTGGGGAAACATGGCCTTTTTGAAAACTCATGCCTGATTGAAGGATAACCATTAATATTTTATTGATGATAAGATAATTAAGAAATTATATTGGGATCACATTATTGAACATTAATTTGGATGGTGGTATTGATGGTTTCTATTTTTTATGAGTTTGAAACATATTTAGATTGATGGAATATATTTGGAATCTTGTTAGTTTATCCATTTTTTCATTATGGTTTTATGGTGATAGCCATGTTTTAAAAGAATTAGTGATAAAAGTATTCTTATATTTTGAATGCTTCATTTTGAACCACTTTATGTTATCCAAGGATAAAATTTATACAATATTTTTGATTTGGAATACGATCACTACTATTTTGGAGGTATCATGAGGTTAATTACTCATGTAATGGAATAAGTTTATTTTTTCATTTTATTTAAGGTTGATGTGTGATTTTTCTTATTAAAAAAATTTTCTAACCACATTGGTTTATAAAAATATTTTGAGAATAAAGAAACATATTATGATTTTATGTTTTGTAGAAGTACGTAGAGAATAAAAATTCATCTTGAATATCCATTATCTATCCAATAACATGTAGGGAACATAAAACAATGTACATCTAAAGGTTTAGAATCTGATAGTGAAATGGAGATGAATGAGGTGATATTATTTTCCCATGTTCCTTACCTAGATTTAAAAAAAATCATCAAATCTAGGAAAATAATATTGAAATGAAAATGTGATTCATTTAAAACTATTAAAGAAAAACTAATGTCCATCTTAACCCACTATATATTTATGGATTCTTGATGATAGCCTTTCCAATGAAAATGTTATATATCACATTACATTAGAACTTGATAAAATTATTTCTATTATATGACATAATTTTCATTTCAAACTAATTTTTCCAATGTTAAAGACTATTTTTGGGTGACCATCACAACTCCCTTCCCCCAGAAGAAGGGAGTGTTTCATTAACCCTATATATATTGGGGTATTATGACATATATAATTTCAAGTATCAGCAATTTATTTTTTAAGAACAATTTAAAATTAGAGGATAGTGTTATTTGAAAGATGAGAAAATGTAACACCCCAATATTTTATGGTATCTCTCTTCATTAATAAATGCAATTTCTTTGATAGATTCTGTTACATTGACCACCCAACCTAAAAAGCTATTAAGATATTATTTTTAATTATGATAGTTATCACCTATACATTAGAATGGAGGACATGATAATATTATTAAATTAGGAAAATACAGATAAGACATGTTTAAAAAATTAGTTCAATATTTAAAAATTAATTATTAATAAAATGAGAACAAATTGATCATGAAGGATGTGTTTCGATAAAAACTATTTTTATGACCACAATATAATTTTAATATAATAAATTAAATTAAACACTATTATTTAAATCTCATAATGAATTTCCTATTTTATATATTCATTAAAATGTTTTTGAAATTAATTCTGTTTGTTTTATATTTATGTGATAGGAATAAAAATAATTTAGCATAAAAATATTTATTTTTCTAAAATAAAATTTCACCACCTTTTGAGGGTTCACCTATTTTAATTATATATTTTTTACACTTCTATATTTTTATTTTAATGAATGATTTTTATTTTTTCGAATAATAATATAAAATTAATCTAATGATAAAATTTGGATATTTTTAGAGATTTTTATTTTTCCTGAATAGTGAAAAATATTGAAATCTAATTAAAAATTCATTTTTAGACTAATTTCATTATTTACGTAAAATATATTTTAAATTGGTTTTTATGTATAATTTTATTGATTATAAATTAATAAATCCAATTCTGGTCATTATAATCAATTTCACATTGAATATTTATCTAAACTCATTTTAAACTTTTGAACATTTCACTTTAAAACCCCAATTTCTCATAGTATCTATAGATTAATTATAAATCAAAATTCTAAAGTTTTTTGAATTGAATAATGAAAAGTGTATTAAATATTAGAAAACAAAATTTAAAAATAAATTTTCATGTTCACTTTAATATTTAGTTATAAAGAGTTAGAGAGGTAAGAAAATTAGTTGTCGTAGTATAGGTAGAATAATGACACTAGTTAAAGTGAAAATGTTAAATTTTAGTAATCCCAAAAATTAAAAAAAATAGTTTTTTGGGGTTTTTATAGAACCTTTAAATACAAAAAAAATTAATTATATTTATAATTAGAATAAATAAATTCCACCTCTATGTGGTTGGATTGAAATATAAAATAATAATCTTTTTAATCTCTTAAACCCACATCCCGTCAAGTATAAATACCAACCCTAACCACATAATTTTGACAAAAAATCAATGAATAAAATTAATTATTTTCCGAACAACTCCTATATACTCTAACCACATATAAATTTTTTCGTTTTCACCAAAATACCAAATCCATGGTTCGAATGATTCATTCAAGGTGGTGATATTCAAGAGGTTATTTTATCAACACAACTCTCTTATTTTCATTTATTCTTCTACGTTATCCTTGCCTCCATCATATATAAAGGAATAATAATTCTATAATTGTGAAAATAATGAAATTTTATGTTTCTATTCCAATATTCTATATTCATATATTTTATGATATCCTCTAGTTCTATGTAATGAAATTTTTATCCAATATATGCTAATTAATTTCCTCTGCGAATAATATTTTTTAATGTTTTACATTTTATCATTTATGGATGGTCATACAACTATTTTTATGGTTAAATAAAATTTAAATAATCATTTTATAACCTATTTCATGTTCTGAAGCTAATAAACTCTCATAAAATTGAATATAATGACACTTGTTTTTAATGTTTCAAAAAACATTTAAATAACATTTTACTAGAACACTGATTATTTTACATTAATAAACCGATCATTAATCTATGAAAGAAATGCACCCAAAATCATGAATATAATTATATATTAATAATTAATGGTTATAAGATGTTATAAAATACTAATATATGGTATATAAAATGTCTATATGTCTTTATAATGATTTAATTAAATCCATTTAACCATTATAAATGAGGTTAGAGAACACTCTACTAAAGGAAAGTGTGAGGTATCAATTTTCTCAGCTCACTTTTAGTTGTATGAGATATATTCTTTATTAAAAACATATTTTTTATATATTGTATTTATACTACTCGTTTGGAATGTTATATCATTATTATCTATATGCTCATAATATTTATCATTTCATTTAATATTATCCCTTCTTAGGGATTATAATTCAAATTTCTCAGAGTGACATGGGACACTTTGAAATGTGAAATTATTATTTTCTCAAGAGTTTTTCAATTATCTCGTTTAAAGTATTTTTCAAATATTTAAAAATACTTTGCTGAATAATGTTCTTTATTGAGGTTATTTTTTATAATAAAATGACCTATAAATTACTAAATCATTTTTTCAAATTCGATTGTTTTCTACCAAAATAAGGAAATATGAAAGAGGATTGATCTTGACAGTAACTTTCTCCATGATATATCCTGATAATTTAGTTGATCAGACGGATTGGTATCCATACACATAAATAGTAAAAAATTATTTTTCATTAAATTAAATACCAATAGAATATATCATTATAGTTCATATGATCAGATAGGTTTCTACCAAAAAAATGTAAACATGAAAGAGGATTTATCATGACGGTAACTATATAGAGGATATGTGTTGACAGTTCAAAAATCCATAACTATTATTTCTATCCTTATTTTTATTCAATGTGTTTAAATTATTAGTTATAACATTAATGGTAATATTACAGTCTCTGGTGATTATTTATATGTAATTATTTGATCATATCCTATTCTTGCAAAATTATGCTCATGTTATTGATTAGTTGTCATGTGTTTCATCCATTTTAATTTCCATAATGATTATCGATTTTTTATTCTGGATATATTTCATTGTACATATGCCATACTTATCATTTTTTATGACCCATTTATTATGTTTTATTTCTATAGGATTCCATGAATTTTATTATGATTGATATGTAGGGTTATACTAATGGGACAAGGGATTTCTCGAAGAAAATATTTTATGTATTTTATATTTAAAAAGTAATATTATTTTAAAATATTTGTATCATTTTACATGACTAAAAATCTATTCCGTCTATGGGTATATTTTTAACATCCCAAGTAAGTAATTAATAATATATATTTTTATCTATGTCTATTAATGAATTAGATAGTGGTTTAGAGGCATAAAATGAAAATATATCCAATCTTAAGCATGGAATACACTAATATTTTTTAAAGGGTTGTTTTACTGCCTTTTGATGGAAAACCATTTTTTATTATATAATTTGACAATTTTATAAGCTATGTTTGTCAAAACAAACTTACTCATTATGATTGGGACATAAAAATTTACTTTGTGTGGATTTTTGTTATTTTTCTGACAATGTTCAATTTTTTATGAATAGTGAAAAATACTGTATTTTACATCAAAAATGGTTTTTAATATACTTTATTTTAATGATTATATTATCTTTTGAATTTTTTTTAAAGTTAAATTAGAATATATTTTTACCATTTAATACAATGGTGGTCATTAGGATTAATTTCACTTTGAAATTGGGCATAAACTAATGCCAAACTTTTCATAGATATTGTTTCAAAAAAACCCCGCTATTTGTTTTGACAACCTGAATTATTTTTAATTAAATTATTGCAATTTCTGTGTTTGGAATTTTGTAAAATGGATTTCATATTCAGAATCCGAAGGTCCAAATTATTTAATCAAGACTCTTGTTTTTGGACATTATGAATAGTAACGACGACGATTATCTTTAATTATCTTGATTAATGAGTAATCAGGTAGTTAAGGATAATAAAAAGATATCATAATAATACAAAAAGACCACAAAATGTGTCCTAAGGATAATGGTTGTCTCATGGCCTACCATGTGATGCTTTTTTCCAAAATTGTGGGCCCCATGCAATCACTTTTCTGAGAAAGTGACTTTTTATCTTTTTATTTTTAAAGAATGTTAAATGTGACAAGGAATGTATCACCTAAGTAAAATATTTTTAATTTTGTCTACATAAATGATAATTTGGACTATAAATATTCACCAGAAATATAAAAAGATTTCCTACCTCATGATATTTGTTTTATAATTTTTAGACATTAAATTTATTAAATTATTCATGACATCGTGATGATGTAGCGATTACCTCATTAATAATGGATTTAAATAAAATGAAATGATAATGTGAAATCTATGACCTACACATGTCCAAAACCTATTGTATGGGTTAATTTAGAACCCTTATCACCTTAACCTTGTATTATATCAATGTGGGACCATTTGAATCCGAAAATAATTTTCAAATAAAGTAACATTTCTTTACATTCCTAGAGTGTCCCTCCTCTCCTCTTATAAAAGGCCCCCACCTCTACCTCCTTACCCACACTCCCAAAGCCTTTGGATCGGCCAACCCCTGCCTGTTTTGTCTCTATACATCCCTATATTACTCCTTGAAGCCTCACCTTGGGCATAAGTCTTCCAAAGGAAGCCTTTGAGCTCAAACCAAAGGGAGATACCCAATTTTAATGTAATGTCTTCACATGAGTCCTTTTGTTTTATTTTTCTCTCCAACCCCCTAAACTCTTTTTATTCATTTCTTTTGTAACAAATCCAGTATATTCAATATACTAGGATGTTTTTATAAGAAGTATTCTAGCTACAATTACACACACCTACATCTAATGGTTAAAGGACATACTGTTTCCGTGGATGGTGATTTTATGCCTCCCGAAACGATGATTGTTCAACATTATTTTAACACCTTAAAAGGTGTCCATTAAGATGTCACTATATTTATATATGATATATAATACGTTTATGTTTTCATTAAGCTTCTGTATTTTTCATTTTGGGCATACATTTATGGTTTCCATTATGGGTAAATGCGATATCTTCATTTAAGGAAGTGTAGACTACAGCCCCCTCAAAGTGATTTGATTCGTTAAATACCATATGTGGGACGTATAAAGGATATAACTATGATATTATATATTATATTATAATGGAATTATAATATACCTTTATATTATTATGATTACATTCTATAAAATATGAAATAGAAATGAAAGTAGCGTTCATGCGTACGTACGGCTTACCGTCTCCATGAACGGTGCTTTTCATTTCTTACCTCTAAATTATTATGTAATATTATAAATTCATGTATATACTGGATATATATGATATATAAATCATCATTATAATTATGGATATAATATATACATGAACAACTTGTAATTATAAAGGGTTTATTTTTTTCTGAAGTACCAATGATCGTTAAAACTACCGTTATTAACTTAAATAATTACATAGTGTTCATGACATGGAAATAATTGATATAAAATGAATAATGAACTTGAAAAAGGTTCTTAATCAAGTAGAAATTAACTCAAGTTTATTATTAATACATTAAAGAACGATCGAGTCCAGTCGGACCCTAGGTATGGGACTTCGTCTGAATCTCCTTTCATTGAGGCATATTTTGTTTTATACAAAACCTTCTTTTATACGGTGTATAAACCAATTTGACTTTTACATTTACCCAAAAGGAATCTTTTTTATACGAAGTGTTTTACTAAACGACAAAAGAGAATGTTTTTTTTCGTACGTATTCGGCGACAACGACTTCTCCGCCACCATGACCATTATTTGAGTTTCGGTTTCTTCTACAAGCCATACGTTTTATTAAAAGAAAAATAAATACCATGTTTTACTTTTATTTTATTATGGTATTGAAAATGGTTTTCATAAATTTTTTATATCAATGTGTTGTATTGATATCTTGTGATTGAAAGGTGTAAATGTTATGTTTCCTTTATACATGTTTTATGTGATACGATTATGTTGAGGTTCTTGGGCATTATTATGAAGACGGGTGGTTCCGTGATAAACTAAGGGTGGGTGAGCCTAATATAGCTCTCCAATGCATTGGGTAACATGAAGGAGTGAAACGTTAAGGTTTCTCTGAAGAGATTTAGGGAATATACTGTGATGGGTATTCCAAACATAACCAAGAGGGTTACTCCCTACGTAAGAATGTTATAAATGCCACAAGTTACCTTTATGTCTTATGATTTCTATGATTTATTCCTGATTTGATGAGGTATGTTAAAGTGCTTATGTTTTATGGGTAAAGTATGATTTCATTCTTATGTATATATGTACCCATGTTTCCTTTCCATATTTTTATATCCCTTAATGAGCTTTTTATTCTCATCCCGTGTTTTTTTGAAATGTTTTTCACAGTTCAAGGGAACGGTACGTGATATGATGATAGTGTCAATGGAAGTGTCAAGAAAGAATCCATGTTTTTTTAAATATGTTTCCATTGATGGAAAATAAGAATACTATCTTTATGTAACCACTTTTTTTATATGTGGAATGTAATGCATGTTTTATGATCTAATTCTCTAAAACTCTAAACATGAAAAGATTCTCAATGTGTAATCATGTAATAACTCAAGATTAAGTAAGGTTTAAGGCTGGGGCCTTATAGTTGGTATCAGAGGTCGGTTTAGATAACTTTAGGAGTTAGAATTCTGTTAAATGATTATCCAAAATTATTTTTTTATTGTCAAATTGAAATGATATAGCATTTAAAGATTAACATGTTGCTTCACCTAAGGTATTTCTGTGATAAGAATGGTTTTCCATAGAGGAAGCATATCATCTTTTCTGGGAAGGCATACAGAGGGAAATGGCCTTTTAAATTAGTATTCTGATATGGTCAGAATTAGAACTAAACAGTTTGTTGTATTGATGGCTCAGTTGACTCAGGTGAAAAATGTTGGTTGTTTTTATTAATGATATTTTGGTGTTTTCTAAAAGTAAATAGGAGTATGAAAGACATTTAAGGGTTATTTTTCAAAGCATAAAATAAATAAATTTTATGGGAAATTCAGCAAGTGTGAGTTTTGGTTGCAACAAATTTTTTTCCTTGGTCACATTGTTTCTAAATATGGGATAACTATTGATCCTGCAAAAACAAAGGTTGTTGAAGAATGGCCAAGACCCACAAATGCAACAGAGATTTGTAGTTTCCTTGGTTTGGTATTCTATTACCGAAGGTTTGTTAGAAACATTTCACGGTTATCTAGTCCAATGACTAAGATAACTCGTAAGGGTGTTAAGTTTATCTGGACAAAAGAATGTGATGATTGTTTTCAGGAATTGAAAAGAATATTGGTGAATGCTTTAGTTTTGGAACTACCTTCTAGGAATGGTGAGTTTGTTATCTACAATGATGCTTCATTGAAAGTACTTGGTTGCATCCTATTACAGAATGATCAGGTAATTTCTTATGCTTCACGACAGTTGAAAACTCATGAGGTAAATTACCCTACACATTATTTGAATTAGCTGCTGTTGTTGTTGCTTTAAAAATTTGGAGGCATCATTTGTATGGAGTAAAGTGTGTAATATATACTGATCACAATAGTTTAAAGTATATATTCACTAAGAATGAGTTAAAAATGAGATATAGGAGATGGCTGGAATTAATCAAAGATTATGATTGTACAATTCATTACCATCCGTGAAAATCAAGTAAAGTGGCTGATGATTTGAGTCGAAAAAGTAATGCTTCATTAGCAATGTTTCATTTGGAATGAGATCCTTTGGTTAAGTATTTGATGAACATTGGCATAGAAGTTGTTGGTACAGGATGTTCTTCTATTTTGTTTCAGGTATCAGTGAAATCTTATCTATTAGAAAGAATCAAGCAAGCACAGAAGCAAGACAGTGAGTTGCAAAAAAAGGCAGAGTTGGTTCAGAAGGGTAAGTTGCCTGAATTCAACATTGATAATGATTGCGTTTTGAGATTTGGGAAGAGATTGTGTGTGACTTGTGATTCACAGTTGAAGAGAGAGTTGTTATGTGAAGCTCATAGTTCTCCGTTTTCAGTTTATCCTGGCTGTACTAAGATGTACAAGGATCTGCGGGAGTATTACTGGTGGGACGGAATGAAAAGAGATATTGCTAATTTTACTATGAAGTGTTTGACATGTCAATAGTTTAAAGCAGAGTGGCAGTTACCAAAAGGGATCCTTCAGACTTTACCAGTGCCAGATTGGAAATGGGAGAATATATCCATGGACTTTGTTGTGGGATTACCGAAGACATCTCGAGGTAATAATGCAATCTGGGTTATTGTTGATCGCTTGACTAAATCTTCTCATTTCTTTGCTATACGAGATAATTTTTCCCTAAATCAAATTTCCCATTTGTATCTTAAAGTGATAGTCAGGTTACATGGAGTTCCCCTCTCCATTTTTCTGATCGTGATCCCAGGTTCACTTCTTACATTTGGAAAGGCCTTCAGAAGTTGTTGGGTACTGAATTAAATTTTAGTACAACATTTCATCCTCAATCAGATGGGCAGTCAGAACGAACAATTCAGAACATGGAGGATATGCTACAAGCATGTTCGATGGATTATCAAGGAAGGTGGGACCAACATCTTTTTTTGGTTTAATTTTCATATAATAATAGTTTTCATTCTAGTATACAGATGGCACCATTTTAGGCATTATATGGGAAGCGGTGTCGAACTCCATCTTTTTGGGATGAAGTGGGTGAAAGGAAGTTGATGGGACCAGAATTGGTAGAAGAGATGGTAGAAAAAGTTTAGCTGATTTATAAACACATGAGAATAGCTCAGAGTAGGCAGAAGAGTTATGCAGACAACAGGAGGAAGGATCTAACTTTTGAGGTAGGTGATCATGTTTTTCTCAAATTCCCACCATGGAAAAGTGTGATGAGATTTGGTAAGAAAGTAAAGCTGAGTCCAAGGTTCATTGGACCATATGAAATTCTGGAGAGAGTTGGATCGGTTGCATACCGGGTGTCTTTACCTCTGATTTTATCTCAGGTACACAATGTTTTTCACGTTTCGATGTTGAGAATGTATATGCCAGATCCATCTCATGTTTTGAGTCCAGAGTTAGTTCACCTGGAAAAGAACCTATCTTATGAGGAACAACCGGTCTAGATTCTTGACCACAGGGAGAAAGTGTTACGAAATAAGGTGATTAATCAGGTAAAGGTTTTGTGGAAAACCAATATGATGGAAGAGGCAACATGGGAATCTGAAAATGCAATGAGGGATAAGTACCCCCATTAATTCGATAAGTAAATAAATTGCGGGGACGCAATTTTCTAAAGGGGGAAGGATGTAACATCCCAATTAAGTAATGAATAATAGATATTTTTATCTATGACTATTAATGAATTAGATAGTGTTTTAGAGGCTTAAAATGAAAATAAATCCAATCTTAAGCATGGAATACATTAATATTTTTTAAAGGATTTTTTTACTGCCTTTTGATGGAAAACCATTTTTAAATATATAATTTGACAATTTTATAAGCTATTTTTGTCAAAATAAACATATTCTTTTTGATTGGGACATCAAAATTTTCTTTGTGTGAACTTTTGGTATTTTTCTGATAATGAACATTTTTTTATGAATAGTAAAAAATACTGTATTTTACATCAAAACTGCTTTTTAATCTACTTTATTTATATGATTAGATTATCTTTTGAATTGGTTTGAAAGTTAAATTAGAATATATTATTACCATTAAATCCAATGGTGGTCATTAGTATTAATTTAACTTTGTAATTGGGCATAAACTAATGCCAAACTTTTCATAGATATTGTTTCAAAAAAACCCGTTATTTGTTTTGACAACGGGAATTATTTTTAAATAAATTATTGCAATTTCTGTGTTTGGAATTTGTCAAAATGGATTACATATTTGTAATCAGATGTTACAAATTATTTAGTGAAGACTCTTTTGTTTTTGGACATTATGAATAGTAACGACGGTAATTATCTTTAATTATCTTGATTAATGAATAATCAGGTAGTTAAGGATAATAAAATGATATCATAATAACACATAAAGACCACAACATGTGTCCGAAGGCTACTGGTTTTCTCTTGGCCTACCATGGGATGCCTTGTCCCAAACTTGGGGGGCCCATTGAATCACTTTTGTGAGAAAGTGACTTTTTATCTTTTTATTTTTAAAGAACGTTAAATGTGACAAAGAATGTATCACCAAATAAAATATTTTTAATTTTGTATAAATAAATTATATATTTGACTATAAATATTCATTAGAAATATAAGAAGATTTCCTACATCATGATATTTTTTTATAATTTTTAGACATTAAATTTATGAAATTATTTATGACATCATGATGATGCAGCGATTACCTCATTAATAAAGGATTTAAATAAAATGAAATGATAATGTGAAATCTATGACCTAAACATGTACAAAACCTATTGTATGGGTGGATTTAGAACCATTATCAACTTAACCTCGAATTATATCAATGTGGGACCTTTTTAATTCGAAAATCATTTTCAAATAAATAAACATTTCTTTAATTTCCAAGAGTGCCCCTCCTCTCCTCTTATAAAAGGCCCTCACCTCTACCTCCTTACCCACACTCCCAAAGCCTTTGGATCGGACAAACCCTACCCATTTTTTCTCTCCAAATCCATCTATTACTCCTTGAAGCCTCACATTGGGCAGAAGTCTTCCCAAGGAAGCCTTTGAGCTCATACCAAATGGAGTTACCTGATTTTAAGGTAATGTCTTCACTTGAGTCCTTTTGTTTTATTTTGCTTCTCCAACCCCCTAAACTCTTTTTATTCATTTCTTTTGTAACAACCCCAGTATCTTCAATATACTAGGATGTTGTTATAAGAAGGATTCAATCTACAATTACACACACCTATATATAATGCTTAAAGGACATATTGTTTCCGTGGATGGTGAATTTATGCCTCCCAAAACGATGATTGTTCAACATTATTTTAACACCTTCAAAGGTGGCCATTAAGATGTTACTATATTTATATATGATATATAATATGTTAATGTTTTCCATAAGCTTATGTATTTGTCATATTGGGCATACCTTTATGGTTTCCATTATGGGTAAACGCGATATCTTCATTTAAGGAAGTACGGACTACGACCCCCTCAAAGTGATTTGATTCGTTAAATACCATATGTGTGATGTATAAAGGGTAGAACTATGATATTATATATGATATTATACATGAATTATAATATACCTTTATATCATTATGATTCCATTCTATAAAATATGAAATAGAAATGAAAGTAGCGTTCATGCGTACGTACGACTTACCGTCTCCATGAACGGTGCATTTCATTTCTTACCTCTAAATGATTATGTAATATTATAAATGCATTTATATACTGGATATATTTGATATATAAATAATGATTGTAATTATGTATATAATGGATACATGAACAACTTGTAATTATAAAGGGTTTATTTTTGACTCAAGTACCAATGATCGTCAAAACGACCATTATTAACTTAAATAATTACATAGTGTTCATGACATGGAAATAAGTGATATAAAAGGAATAATGAACTTGAAAAAGGTTCTCAAGAAAGTAGAAATTAACTCAAGTTTATTATTCAGGACATTAAAGAATGATCGAGTCAAGTCGGACCCGAGGTATGGGACTTCGTCTCAATCTCTTTTCATTCATGCATATTTGGTTTTATACACAACCTTCTTTTATACGGTGTATAAACCCCTTTGAATTTTACATTTATCCAAAAGTAATATTTTTTATACGAAGCGTTTTACTAAACAACAAAAGGAAATTTTTTTGTCATACATATGCGGCGACAACGACTTCTCTGCCGCCGTGACATTATTTGAGTTTCGGCTTCCTCTACAAGCCATACCTTTTTTTAAAAGAGAAATAAATACCTTGTTTTACTTTTCTTTTATTTTGGTATTGAAAATGGTTTTCATAATGTTTTTATATCAATGTGTTGTATTGATATCTTGTGATTGAAAGGTGGAAATGTTATGTTTCCTTTATTCATGTTTTATGTGATACGATTATGTTGAGGTTTTTGGGCATTATTATGAAGACGGGTGGTTCCGTGATAAACTAACGGTGGGTGAGCTCGATATAGCTCTCCAATGCATTGGGTAACTCGAAGGAGTGAAATGTTAAGGTTTCTCCGGAGAGATTTAGGGAATATATTGTGATGGGTATTCCAAATGTAACCAAGATGGTTACTCCCTACGTAAGAATGTTATGAATGCCTCAAGTTACCATTATGTTTTATGATTTCTATGATTTATTCATGATTTGATGAGGTATGTTAAAGTGCTTATGTTTTATGGGTAAAGTATGATTTCATTCTTATGTATATATGTACCCATGTTTCTTTTCCATATTTTTATATCCCTTACTGAGCTTTTTATGCTCATCCCATGTTTTTCTTAAATTTTTTTCACAGGTCAAGAGAAAGGTACATGATATGATTATAGTGTCAAGGAAGTGTCAAGAAAGAATCCATGTTTTAATTTAAATATGTTTCCATTGATGGGAAAGAAGAATACAATCTTTATGTAACCACTTTGTTTATATGTGGAATGTAATGCATGTTTTATGATCTAATTCTCTAAATCTATAAACCTGAAAAGATCCTCAATGTGTATTCGTGTAATAACTCAAGATTAAGTAAGGTTTAAGGATGGGGCCTTATAATATTATTCGTTATAATCAATCCATATTAATAAACTAAATCATTGTCTCCAGGCTACTGGGGCCGGGGTCGTCACAATGTCTTATGAAGTCAATTTTTCAAAACAATGGTGGGATGTAGAATCACTGGGGTTATCTCTTGATCATGACTAGGAGAGGTTCAATAAGATATTCTTGAATGAAATGATCAATGGGAGAAGTTAATGTTAGTGAATATTTCCACTTTTTCGATGTATGTTGAACTGTCCAATGAAATAGCTACTATTGTGAACCATACCATTAGTCCATACGTGGGTGTAATAAGGGGTTACGTTTCTAGGATGTAGATACATAATGTGTTACTCTCCTTTTATAAATAGAAATATTTATTACATTTATCCCATTTTGAGAATAATTTTATGTAACAGAATATATGTTTATGTAAGACCAACTTGAAAATTTTTTATTTTGGTGAAAATAAAACATATTTTTATTTTAATTAAAATGTTTACAGTATTATAAAAAACTGACGTTTTATAAATTATATTCTTTATTGGAATAGTATTTGAAAACAATATTATATTAAAATAAATGAATGAATTGTTTAATAAGATTCTATGAATTTTTTTATAAGTGACATATTTTTTTCTATCTTATAAACATTTATTTTATAATAAGTAAATATTTTTATATTTAATATTTAAAATCGTCATATTTTGTGTTGTTTTGAAAATTTGATATAATATTTAAAATCAGAATGTTAAAATTTTCTTAGGGTGAGTATTTTTTAATTTTCATGAATATTTTATTTTCCACTAAATAGTAACATAAAATCATGAGTTTTAGATATAATTCATGACATCAAATTGGGGTCACAATGATTTAATATTTAATTAAATACAATTATCAACCTAAAATATTTTATTTTATTTATATTATTTATTTTCATATATTTTAATCAATTTCCAATTCTATAAGTGAATTTACAAGGCCTACAATAAGAAATTTGATATTCAAATCATTAAGTTCTATAAAATATAATTGTTTTCATGAAACAAAGTAGTAAAAAATGTTTTTTATTTCAAATGGATTAAAATAAAATTAAATGAAACATAAATTTACAACTCCAATAATAAAAAACCCTATGTAAGTTAATGTTTTTTTATTTTCCACACCTACGATTTCCAAAACCCATATTTAAATTTTATTAAACAATTATGTGACTTTTTCTATAAATACCCACACATTTCACCATTATCCATCACTAAAAATGTATCCTATGTGAATTTATGTTCAATTACACCCCCTATATTTTAACCATGCTCTCCTAAAGACACCATGTTTCCCTCTTCATGTTTTATAAACAACTCTTCAATGCAAGGGAATCTTCCTCCATTATCTCCAATTTAGGAAACTATTTTTATATATTTTATAAAAATCTTATACTATTATACTTTCTTACCAATTTTTTCATAAAATAAATAATATATTATGTATTATCAGTTAGTTACACTAATTATATATAATTTCATAATTTTCTAATTCCACCTTCTATCACTGTCATTCTTTTGAAATTAAATCACAAATATTTGGATTTTAAATGAAATAAATTATATTATGAATACCAAAATCATTTATATATCCATGGTTATTCACTGAGGTGTTAATATAATTTTTTTTCTTTGTGGATTTAAATATCATAAACCCAAATTCTATTTCTATAGTTTAAAAAAGATTTTATGATCATGTCATTTAACACATACATACTAAATAATTTTATATGAATCTAGTAATTTATTCCCATAAAGATATTGAAAAAACGATTTATAATTATCAATGTGGCTCAAATGTGATTAATTCATATGAATGGATCACCTTGATATTACCCTAATGCATTGGATAAAGATATTAATCTCCATATATTACATTTTTTATGATTCTTCGGTGAAAACCATGGTAATATGGTTATGAATGTCCCATTTAAATGTTGTATCCACATTTACATGTTATGATTCAAATTCATTTTACGATGATATATATCATGATATCATTTCCATATAATAATTTCATACCTCTTGTTCTAATTGATATTACTCATGATCACATTTCAAATGTATCCCTTTCTTATTCCCTTATCAGGATCATCCTCCCCCATTCATTTGATGTTTGTCCCCAAGACATGAGGAACATTAAAAGTAACTTAGGGTGAACCCATGAAGGATCCTTTCACATTTATTATAATAATGATATATTTTTTCTTGTATTATGTTCCTAATTGCCAATAAATTATATATTAAAATATTACATGTTTTGCTGCAATTAACGAAAATCATATGTAATATAGAGCAAAGATTCCATAGTTTGAAACTAAAAAAAAATTATTTATTTATAGAAATTAAGACATGAAAACATTTTTCTGAATCCAATGGAAATGTATAAAAATAGGAAGACCTGCTGGAATTTTGCTGAGTAGTAACTAAGTTGTTTCCAAAGAAAATTCATCTCTTTCATGGAATTATAAGTGGATGTGGGTATATTGTAAATGTACCGAAGGGTTACACATAAAAACAAAATATTGATCTAAACTCGATTGGGAATGGGTGAACATCAAAGGGCCATGTTCGGCTCACATTTTAACAATCTTAAGGGATATGTGTTCATAGTTTGATGATATTTATTATACATTATTATAGATATATATAAAATTTAATTAGAGATGAACAATTAATAACATAATTAATCATGAGTTTTTAAGAATTAAACTACCATTAGAATTATATGAATCAAAAAAGTAACTTTTTTCACAATAAGGTTATCATCACCTAGAAAAATTGCAGGAAATCAGTGGAATCACATAAATTATGAGTTCATGAGATGATGCACTAATGACCTTTTAATATATTATGGGGTGGAAATCTTTATAAGAATGATGAAACAACTATTTTTAGTTATGAATAATAACATTACTAAACATAAATCACCCGGTTCACCTTGAAGGGAACAACATGTCATTGTGTTATTCATGAATTAATGAATAGATTATTTTAATGGATTTACCCAGCAATTGATTTCTAAAAATTGGATTTCATCTATAGAAAATATCATTTATGTAATCAACTATTCATAAAAAGAGAAGGTCACCCTTGATGTATACTGCATATAAAGGGAATCTGGTTAGTGGTGGAAACTAATTTAAACACTAAATCCAAGCATATATATTTAAGATATGGAGTAGGAAGATTCACATGGAATATATTTCAGTAAAAATATCCCCATTAGATGTGAAAAACATGATAACGTAATCAAATGTTTGAAATAGAAGGAAAATAACTCCATCGGAATATAAGAAAAAACAATGAAATAATTACTCGATACACCTCTATCATTTTATGGATCCAAAGGGAAAGAATGACAGAATCAATGATAGACTGAAAACCCATATGTGGATGAATTAATTAGGTTGTCACTATGAAATCTATGAGGGGATAGTATGGATTTCAATTAAGGTTTAATTGGTTTTTTGAGAGGTGTAGTGGTCTTTGAGGATAAATGAATAGAAGGATGAAACGAACATAAACATAGCGAATAATTTTAATTCTAGAAAAGGGGGAAAGAAAGCGAATCTTCCCATGAGAAAAAAATTAGTGATGAAGTGTTCAGGGAACTATTTTCATCAAAGTAAGAATTGAACCATGTTTATAAGATAAGGGAACTCATAAAGAAGCTATCATCATGATGTGAAGACTTAAATTCTCAAAACAAATAAAAAAGGGATAATGTAATATGACCTACTTGAAGTTCCAAACATTAAGGGTTTATATATTTGAAACATTTCTAATCAATGAATATATTAGAAGATAATGGAGTGAAATAACCAAAATACTTATCATTGGTAAGGGGATAAGTGATGGGAATTTTCTATCACAACGAATGATGTTGAGTCTCCAAATGATGTGTTGGTGGGTACACACATTGTACTATCAAATCTAAAAAATATATTGTTTTAATTTGGTACTACGCATGCCTTTATATAATAAATTTTTTTATTGAATATAAAATAAATCACGGAACTATAAGAAGTATAGTAATATATCTAGACTCCTAGATGAATCATCCAATCATATAAAGTGTATATAAAAACTGGTATTATCATTGTGGAGTAAATTCTCAATATAAACAATGTAGTCATTCCCATAGTGGAATTCATCACTATAATAGGGATGAAATATATCTCAAAGTATAATACAAGGATTAATAGTAGGGGAAAGTAAATTTTATTATCTGTGAATTTAAATCCTATATTTATTTTTATATGAGAGATATCGTAGTCTAATATTTTTCTAGAAACATCTCAAATAACCTTATAAAAAGAGATAATTGGTGAAGAGGGAAATGTGTATGAATGAATAAATATAGAAATTATACCATTATTGTAAAAATATATTGAAATATTTTCTAAGGAGTTAATTGGAATTCCCCTATAAATAGTGTTATCGTAATTAGTTGAAATCATACCAGGATCCATGGTGATGTAGACAAGCCAATATAGAATAGATAATGTAGTGTTTGAGGAATTAAATACAAATCACTGCGATCTTTTAGAGAAGGGATTTATCTAACCAATAATTTTTCTCTTGGGAGAACTGAATATATTTGAAATGATAATGGTTGTATCATTGTTCTTATTCATTTATTATAGATTACCAAAACTGATCATAGTGAAGGACAAGTACGCTCTTCCAAAAAGTTGATTATTTATTTAACCAGATTCATGGGTATCAATTCATCTTTAGGATTGGCCTTCTATTTTGGTATCCTCAATTGAGGGTGAAGAAAAATGAAATTCCAAATAACACCTTCCAAATAATATATGTGAATTATGTATTTTTTGTAATACGCTTCATCTTAAAAAATTCTCTAATAACCTGAACTATTTTAAATAAAATTCACTGTTTGATTTAATTAAATTTATTATTTAGTAATACAGTTATAGAAAAGTAAGTGAAATTATTTTGTTGTAATATATAAAATTGGATTTAAAATTATGTTATTTTTCATTACCATTTCTAATATAGACATTGAATACTAATCCTATGATGAGTCTAAAAATAGATTTTCAACACATCCAATTGACACAAACAAAGGATGTTATCTCATAATCTTTTTGAATCATACCCCATGAATCCCATTTATCATAGATTCCAATAGATATATCATATCTGGGATTTTCCCTTGACTAATTCCAATATTACATATTACAATATAAGAATGATAAAAACCTCTTTTTGGATATGTTCTAGATAATTGAGATCACAACCCAATCCATGTGCATCGAACTAACCCAAGAAAGTCTCCTTGTCACAATCCATATTCATAGGGGTTTTTCTACAATATTAGAGGTATATGAATCAAAACCCTAAAAATATTAATAATTAAATTATTTTTTATAGAATAAAAAATACATTTTTATTTTATTATTGTTACATTATAATTTTTTTTATGGCGATATAATAAAACAAAAACAGTATTTTTGCTACTATTCAACCTTAATTAAAGAAATTGTTTTGATGAATTAATGGAATCTTGAAATAAATAATATTTTCATATAATATCATTATTAAATAATGGTAATTAAATGTAAATAATCATATAATTTTTATTTAGTTAAATGTCATTTTTATACATGTTTGAAAAATTATATTGTAAAAAAACGGATATTTAACTGAAATATTGGTTATTATTATAAGAGTGACAATCCAAATATTTAGAAAATTATTTAGATAAAATGAATCTTATTATTGGAATTAGAAAATTAAAATTATCAAAGGTGAATTTTCCATTCTTTTCGTCGATGGTCGAATTTATAGGTAAAAATTAATTATTGTATAAATATAATTTGTGTATTATAAATCATAATGACACAAAAGTGATGTTATAAATTCCATAATTTTCATATAATAACAAAAATATTTTTTCCATTTAATTTAGAATTATTTTATGTTTATTTAGTTAATTTGATATTTCTTTTATGAATCCTCAATACCCGTTTATATTTTTATGGTTTTAAAATCATTTCCTTAAGAGTGTGAGATACCATTATATAAAAAAGGATATTACTTTATTATAATCAAACCATGGGAATATGGAATATTGAAAAAAAAATCATGTTTAGTAAAAACCAAAGGAAAAACTATTGGAACATTTGTGGTTTGGGTTATTATATTGTATAGTCCAATAGATAAGTTTGAAGATTATTATTGAAATGCTCACTCATTTCGTATATAATCCAACCAATGATCCCATTTATATTCAATAAAAATAATTATAACACTTATTTACTCTACCCTCCTATCGATATAATCGTACCAAGGTTCCCCCCAGGTTCTCAAGAAGCCCCTCCCATGCACTTGGAGCACACACTAATGTAAAAGATGTTTTCCTTCTCCTTTTTATTCAAGATTTTTCATTATCGTATGCCTTATATTTCCAATTCTCATTAACATGATACATTTACCATGTCCATATTAATCAAAATTTTATTTCAAATTGTTTATAGAACCCTTTCTCACTCATTTTCTGATTTTATGAATTTTTAATGGATGTTTTTATTGTGCCAATATTTCATCGCGATTCCTTGACAATACAATTTTTGAGTGATTACCATAGCGATTACCAATTTGAGTTATTCACATTTATACACTTATAATTAATTTTATTGGGATATACATGTTTTTATACTACACTTTTTTAATCATGTAATAAATTATGATGATGAATGTATCCATGATTTAGGGTCTACGTGGAACATATAAACATGAAAATGAACTGAAAGTGATGGGTGTGACCGAAATTATATATTGAATCAATGCATTGGGTAATGTTTAATCCTATGAGTTGACTGGTTGTTATTAGGGGTGATCCTTATTCTGTTATGGGTCTTCTTCCATCATGATGTCTTTGTATTTATTGTTGAGCTATGTTAATTATGTAGTGTCTAAATATGATTCAACATTTCCTATTTTATAGTTATATCATTTTATCATGCATTATTATTCATATATAAGATTATCAAACCATTTATTCAACACCGATAAACCTATTTTCTATCATGTATCATTTTTTACATTTTTCTTCCCTCACTGGGTTTTAAATACGACCCCTTTCTTATGTATGTCCCATGATGATCCCATGTTGTTTTAAAGGCCATGAAATTTTAGAATAATGTCAATTTAGTTTTCAATAATATTGTTGTATCCCAGGATTAAGTTTTTTTTATATGTATCTAATTCCCAAATTAAATAGACTTGTAGATGTTTTAGGAAATATTATGTGCACTTTATGTAATAAATAAAATATTAGTGTGAAATAAAGTGAAAGTTTGTTATAGTTGGTATTAAAGAAAAGATTTAGTTATGTTTTTAATTAGGATTAGAAAACACTATAGAAATACATATGGATAAGACTGAGTGTAACAAAACAACCCGAAATTTTGCTATTTATATATTTAGTGTTTTATCAAGAAAATAAATTCATGTCTAGTTACTGTAAGTACATGTGGTTCGAGAAAATATTTACCTAGGGGTAATAACTCCAGTAATATGCCTTGGGAACGACTCGGTATGATGTGGTACATGACAATAAGACATACTACACACTAGGTATGACACTCCTTGGGTATATGATTTGTTAAATTCATGATCTCATTATGATCCATTATTAAGGGAATAAAAAATATCCATAAAAGTAATTTTTTAGTAAATATATGATAGATAACATATATTAATGCCTAGAAATTAAAAAGTTATGGAAATAAATTTAATTATAATTTATCCCCTTAATTTCATTAAATTCCAATTTGCGTGGAGAATAATTTAAAACTCATTAGCCATAAATTTTACTCTATTAACTCCATTGGAAAAAAATAGGAGGAATCCGACAAACAATCAATGTGGTGGGAAATTTGATGAATTTTCCCAATGATATTCACAACCCAAGGAGAGAGGGAATCATAAAAATTGTGATTATACTTCTTTTTTATCAATAAGGTTTTTTATAGAAAAATATATGACGAGGAGCATCCAAATCTCATTATGAGAGAACAATTAGTGATTAAGATATTTTTGTGAAAAATGCCTCCAACTATTAATGTGTAATTTGATTCCATAATCTCAAAACAATGGGTCAAATCTAATGATATGATTGTACCCATCCTTCATTGTTCCAATAAAGAAAAGGTTCTATTTGTTTTTAATATATAGAGGAAGAATCTGACCTATGGTGGTCATTGAACAATAATTTGGATCCCGAGGGAGAGATTGAAGTGATGGGATAAAGGATATTTAGAAAATGTTTTCTGATAAAAAGTTTCATCTCACTCTATATATTAAATTATAAAATTATATCTATTCCTTCAATAATATAGGCATAAATACTTAATTACGTATGGGGGAAACATAACAAGACCTTCGTGATATGCCTCTGTCTTTTTTGTTACCCCCTAATGGAAGGTTATCCCCTTATTTTTGGTCTAAATCTTATTTTATAGAAATCCATGGTGATCCATGACATCTATAACTATGAGAAAATTTTCATATATACCGCCAAAATAAATATAGAGACTGTAAAGCCTCAACGGGTTCATGGGGATAAAAATTAGAGTTTAATTTTTTTTATTCAAAGGATAAATATGATTGTGATAATATATTTTAACATCCTATTCTTTTGAGGTGTGAAACGAAGAACCTCAAAAATTGTCTAAGGGGGATGAGGAAATTCTTTAGGTGCGTGGAGGAGGGGAAGCTATCTAATGATTACAGAAAGTAGAAAAATAATAATTAAATGGGGGATAGTAATTCTGCAGTCAACTCTCATATCATTGTTCATAACTCCAACTATAATGAACTATGTCACTTTTCAAACCAATTCAATAGGATAAGGGTTTTTTTAGAAAACCAACAACCTCCATTTAATAAATGGAGGTATTTTTGAATCATAACCACTGAGGTGTATCTTTAATATTATTTGGTACTAGGTACACTATTAATTCATTAAGAAATAGTGAAAAAAAATCGAGTCTAGTTCTACACATTCTTTTATATCACAAATTTTTAGTAGAACTATTCAAATTCCACAACAAATCATGGAAATAGATATGTTGGAGAAAATGGAAATTTTAACAATTATTGAATCTCAAGTACATAACATTTTCACTATAACCTTTTTTGGGATTAACTTCTTAGAAACCCTTTAAGAACACCATTTGGTAAAATTTGATGTAATTCTAGTCATGGATTGTCTTCCCCTATATTGAGACAATATAAATTTCTGAGAGAAGGAATTCACTCTCTAAAATGTGATTAAACCTTCAATTCTATACAAGTTAAAGGATAAAGATGAATATTATTTAGCCCCAACTTATCCAGAATGAATATTATTACCCTATGGGAAATAATATCTCACTAAAATTATTGAGTCAATGGAAAGGAACATTAATAAAGACAATCAAATTTTGATGGAATATACTAATGTGTTTTGGAAGAAATTTCTTGGTCTTCCTCCAAGATTGTAGTTTGAATTTTAAATATGTCTTATAACATGGTTCCATCCATTATACAAGAATTCGTATAGTATGGTCATTGTGGAATGTGGGGATCTCAAGAAGCCCCTACATGTGTATCTATATAAAGGGTTCAAATTCTGAAATGTTTCACCATGGGGTGCACCAGTCCTCTTTAACAAAATGATGGATGGGTCATTGTGCATTATCATTGATTATCATGATCCTAAAAGATCTTTACAAAGAAAAAGTATCATATTCTATATATTTATGACTTTTCTGACCACTAATATGGAGAATAATACTTTTATAAGGTGGATCTTACATTAGTATATTTTAAATAATGTAGGATTAAGGAAGATATCCTCAAGAACACATTTCATATAATTTATAGGGAATACAATTTCATAGTAATACTATTCAAGATCATTAATTCCCAAAAAATCTACATTTAATAAAAGAATATAGTATTTAGATTTCACCTTGCCAAATTTCTACATGTATTTATTGATGATATTTTAATATACTGCAAATTAAAGGAGAAGTATGAAGATAATCTAAGAACTATGCTAATGACCATAAAAAAGGTATAATATATATTCATAGTTTAAAAAATGTTAGTTTTGGTTGAAGTAAATCTTATTCATGGTAATATCATCACTAGAAATAGGATATCTATTGACCCCTCAATGAAATAAGTAATTGAAGGCTTCATGGGACAAACATTTTTGATAGATATCCATAGTTTCCATTTCTTGGATGGGTATTATCATCAATTTCTGATTAATTTATCATGATTGTAAATCCTTATAACCAAGGAAATAAAAATGGTCTCATTATTTCATGGAATAATAAATGTGATGTGATCTTCATGATGATGAAAAATAGTATTATCACTCCACTTATTCTCACACAAACAATATGTAGAGAATTTTTTGTGGTATTTAGTGATTGTTTGATGAATGTATTGGGATTTATGTTATTGTTTAATGAAAAATTCAGAGACTATGATTCATGGTAGTAAAATTTTCATGAATAGAATTACCCGACACGTGATCTATATATTGTTATAGAAATTATCACTATGAAAAAATGGTGGAATAATATCATTGGGTAGAAGTGTAAAATATATACAGATCACAAAATCCTCAAGTATATATTCACCTAGAAATAGAAAAATAGTTTCCAAAAAATATTTTTTCAGCTGATCAAGGACTAAAACTATTAACTTCACTACCTAAAAGGAAAATCAAATAATGTGCATGATTCTGAATATTTAAATGTTCCATCATTTCAATAATTTATAAGAATTGATAAGGATCCCATATTATTAGATTTGTAAAATATGGACATATAAATCATAAAGAAAGTAACATCATCAATCCTATCAAAATTTATTGACCAACCATATATTTTGGAAAAGTTAAAGGATACTCAAATAGAAAATGTGGGAATTTAGAAGATAGTGGAAATTATAATAAAACATAAATCCTTGTAGTTAAATATTAATGAAGATGGTGTTGAAGGAATTGGGTCTGGAATATGTGTACTATCAAATCCTAAGTTGAAGAATGAGCTCTAGAATGATTCACAAATCCAATCCTTCTATATACATCCTATAAGCACAATGATGTATCGAGTTATTTGATAAAACTATTGGTGGGACAATATAAAGAAGGAGATCACATGAAATTCAAGAATATGTCTTAAATGTAAACAAGTGAAGATATAAAGGAAAAAATAAAAAGTGGACACACAACCATTTCCGACACCTACATGTAAATATGAATAAATCACCATAGGATTAGTAACTGAACATTCAAAGATATCTAGATCAAATAATTCTATAAGGTTTATGATATACTGTCATAAAAATATTGCACACTTCTTTGAGATTTGAGGGGACCTCTCAAAAGATCAACATTCACAGAAAAACATCATATAAGTGGTGATGATGCATAGGGTACCACAATCAATTGTATCTATTTGATATCTGAGATTCACCTCAATGTTCTAAAAATGTATCTAAGATTCTCTAAATATATATTTAAACTATATTATAGACTATAAACCTCAAACTAATGGCCAATCTGAGCATACCATCTAAACACTTGAGGAAATGTTGATAGAATTATCAATTGACATTAAAGAAATATGGGATCAATATCTACCTCTAGTTGAGTTATCTTACAACAATAGTTTCCAATCAATAATCCAAATACCTCCCAATAAATCCCTTTATGAGACTAAGTGATGAAAACCGACATTTTTTGATGAAATTTGCGAAATGAAACTTCTAGGTCCTCAAATTTTCGAGGAAATGGAGGGGAATGTTAAGACCATTTAGCATAAAATCAAAGATACACAAAGTCGACATAAGATATATTATAGAAATCATCAGTGATACATAGAGATTAATGATAAAGACATTTTATTCCTCCACATATCTACACAGAATAATGTGATGATATTTGGAAAGAAGAAAATTCCTAGACCAAGATACATCGGCCCGAGTGATATCCTAGATGGAATCATAGTGGTGGCCTATTTACTTTAACTCCCACCTAACCTATCTCATGTACATGATTTAGTCCATGTGTCCATATTGATAATGAACATAATTGGACCCTCAAATTTTCTCAATCCAAATATGGTAGTATTGTAGAATAAACATTCTTATGTGGTTCTGTCGATGAAGACCATAGATCTTAGAGATATATTTATACAGATTAAGACAACTCACATGGTCAAAGTTTTGTGGAGAAACCAAAATTTTGATGAAGAAATCTGGGTACCAGAGTTGGAAATTAAATAGATATAACCTCGTATATTTAAAAATGGAAAATAAAATTTAAAGAGACAATATTCGTAATAGGGGAATATTGTAATGACATGAACTGTTATAAATAAAATCCCCATATTGTTTTAATTAAAAAACTTATTAAGTAATAAGGTTATAGAAAAAAAACATAAGAATGTTTTGTTTAATTATAAAAAATTGGATTTAAAAGAATGTTAGGTATCATTCTCATTTATAATATAGTCTTTGAATATCAATCACATGATTAGAATAAATATTGGGTTTTAACAAATCCTATTGACATAGAAAAAGGAAGTGAGGACCTCATGAAGTAGGATCATACCCTCTAATTACCATTTTTCAAAGAATCCACATGAGATAAAATATATATGAAATATCCTTGGCTATGATCAAGATTTTATCTAACACCTTATACATGAATGAAACCATTTATGAAAGAAGTTCAAGATCATCGAGATAATAGCCCAAACGATATATGATGAACCGCTTAATGAATGTCTCACCATCACATTCCTTTCTATTCTGGTTTTTTCCAATGTATTATGTTTGTTTCAATATGAGTATATTTTTATTTTTTATATAATAATTAATATATTTTCATCATATTTTGTACATTATTTATTGTTTTTATTTCGATATAATATAACTCAAATAGTATTTTTGGAAAAATTAAAATTCAACTAAAGAAAATTTGTTTGAAGAATTGTTGTATTTTGGAAATAAATGATAATTTAACAAAATAAAATTATAAAATAATTTTTATTAAATATTAATGTTCATATTATATTTACGAGTTCAAATTTAATTTTTCAAGGGTTTAATAAAATTTATTGTCAAATAATGTAGCATTTTCATTAAATATTAGTTATTATTTTAAATGTAAAAGTAAAATATGTATAAAATTGTTCTTATATAAAAAATATTGTTTTTGAAATCATAATTTCAAAATTATACAAGGGTAAAATTTTCATTATTTAATGAGATAGAATTATTTTCAGTTAAAAATCAAATATCGTGTAAATATACTTTGTATATTATGACATCATAAGGACCCAAAAGTGATGTACTACGTAGTATTAATGGGATACAAGACCAAGTACATGTCTACACTTAAAATAATGTTATTTCATGCTTATTTGGATTATTTTAATAATTGTTTTGGAATCCCCCAAAACTATATATATATTTTATGATTTTAACATCATTTCTTTAAGAGTATAAATGTCCTCCATAGAAGCCACTATGTTATTTTAATATATTATTACTAGGGAAATATAAATTATTTAAAACCAATAAAATTTCATAGACAAAATGTTAAAACACATTATATGGATTATGTATTTGGTTATTTTATTATATAAATTCCAAAACCCATGTTTTGGAAAATATTAATGAAATCCTTACACATTTCTTATATAACTCACTCATTCTCCCATTTAACTTCAATAATAATACATGGAGTAATTTCATACTTTTAACTCATATCTCTATATTACTACCATGGCAGCCCCATGATATAAAGAATCCCCTCCCTAGCATTTGGAGTCACACACTCAAGTAAGGGATCATCTCCTTCTACTTTTTATTCATGTTGTTTCATTATCTTATGCATTCTATTTCCAATTACTATTTATGGGATCTATTTTTTACATATCCAAGTGACATCCCATATAATTTACAAATTATTTTATAACCCTATCACTCTTATGAACTCAGTTAATGGATTTTTATGTGTTTATTTTATGATACTAAAAATTCACCCCGATTTTCAATACAAATATAATTGGGTAGTGATTAACATAAACATTTTTTGTCATGGGTATTCAACATTATACACATATAATTTTTTGAAAAGGGAATTAAATTTATGTATTTCAAACTATTTTATCATTTAATAAATTATTATGGGGAATGAATCCCTTTTGTATCATATATGTGTAACAGTTAAGCATGAAAATGAAATCAGAGTGATGGGTGTTCCAGGAATTATATAATGATTCAATACATTGGAAAATATTTTGTTTCATGAGATCTCATATTGGGATAGGGGATGAACATGATTATTATATAGGAAATTTTTTGTCATGATATTTTTTTAGATATAATTGACTAATGTTTACGATGCAATGTTTTAAGATGTTTCTACATTTCCCATATTCAGATTATCATGTTATATCATGCCTTATTAGTCATATTTAAGATTATAACAAATTTTTTCCCATTTATGTGACTATTTGCTATCATGTATAACCTTATTCGATGTTTATTCCCTCACAAGGCTTTATAGATCACCCCTTTCTTATGTATGTCCCTAGGTTGTCTCGTGAAATTTTAACAGGAATTGAAAATTAAAAGCATGTTAAGGATGTTTTCAATTATGTTGTTGTATATATTGTTCAATATGTTATTATATGTACTTAATTACAAAATACACTACAATTATTGATCATCCATGTTTTATTATGTGTAATTTTATTTAAAAAATCATGAATTTATGTAAAATAAATATAAGGGTTGTTTTTAAATTCTCTTTCTATATTTATAGATTTCTCTTATTTTAGTCATTAAGGACGGCCATGATAAAATCATTTTAGTTTTCATTATTGATATTATATTATCTTTATAAATTCACAATGTATTACGAGGATCATATAAGGGTTATATTTAATAATATTAGGATGTATATGCGTTTTGAAAAATTCATATAATCTTAATAATGTTTCAAACATGTTTTTTTCCTAGGGCACATTGCAAAAAATGTATGCATATTACTTTATCACACTAAGAAGAAGTTTTCAAAAGATTTTCCTCATCATATGATAGTAACTGAGATTCAAAGATTTTCCTGATTTAGCATGATATTATTTGGTGTCTATGAAAATAATTTCACTACTTTCTAATACACTAACAAATTTAACAATAAAAAGAGTAATGTTCATATAGTTAATGGTGTGTGAAGAAATGTTGCATGAACTAACCAATAGATTGTTTACTGAACTAATGTTAACTCTACCATTATTTAGATAATTATTTGATATTTATATAAATTCAACTATACAATGGTTTGGATGATTCCTCATGAAAAAAAAGGTTATTTCTTAAGAATCACAAAAATTAAATTCTTATATATATAATTATCTTTTTGATGAATTAGAGTTAGATAAAATTTTTTTTTCTAATAGTATATGGATAAACTATCTGTATGAGAAAAAATGTGATATATACATCGACCAATAGAGTTTGAAGTATATATTCATGAAAACTGAATTGAACATTAAATAATGGATATGGATGGAGATTCTTATTGACTAAGAATGTTCAATTCATCATCGACCCAAAAGTGAAAAAAATTCACTGATGTTTTAAGTTGGAAGATCATAGTTATGTTGGTAATGATGAGGATTCCTGGTGATCCATTTATCAATTACCTATTATGGATATACATGGGAATCCTATATTATGGAAAACAACAATTATATCCCAAACTATTTCTCTAAAATCATTACTATATTAGATAAAGAGTGATTAAAGATAATATTCATTAATATAAGTAAACATGGAGGCTAAAAAAATTATATGTTTCTTATGTTTAACACTAATCATGACGATGTATTTAAATTTCATTCAAGGCTATATTCCCCATATATTATATAGATTAATTAAGATATAATGTATAAGGCTCATAGAACATTGTTTTCTATACATCTTGGACACACTGAAATGTATACAAAACATTATGATAATAATTGATGGAATAAAATGATAAGGGATATTTCTATATACAATTCATGTTTCATGGTATGTTCACAATTGAAGGTTGAGTAGAATCTTTCTAAAGGTGTATTTAAACTACTACCCAAACCAACATACATTTATGACAATTTCACAATAGACACAAAATTTATTCTCCTAAGAACATCTAGAGGGAAAACGAAATATGGGTTTTAGTTGATTGAATCAATTATTCTACCAATTTCATATCTATTTGGGAAGATTTCTCACTTGACTATCTTTTGATGATATAAATAAATTATGTGACGTTATAAGCCTAAGATAATTTAAAATGAAATTTTCTTGAAATAATAAAGTGGTATATGTATAGAGTATTGAGATAGTTGGAATAATAATATTACTATTTCTAAAATATGACTATTTTTCAATATAACCATTTTAAAATTTAATTATAGGTAATTGTACCATTTTGTAATAATTCTTCCATTATAATTAGTGTTTATATGTAATAATGACAATGTAAAAGTGATGAAAAAAGGCTAAACAATGGACTCAACCAGTAGTGTAATGCCATTTGAATCCCATTTGATAGAACATGAGAGGGTGGTAGAGTCACTGAGGTTAAAACATAACCAAGAACAAAACAATATTCTGCAAATAAATCTTGAATAAAATAAAATATGGGATAAGTTCATGTTACTCGATATTTCCACTCAATTGATGTTAGCATGTTCACCCCATGAAACTACCACCATTGTTCCCCATACTATTAGTGTGTATGTCAGTTTAATAAGGTTTTATGAGTCTTGTTCATAATTATATGATGTGTAATTACAATTTTTGTTTAAAATTGGTATTTCATTAATTCCATGATGTGGATAATTTTCTTAATATAAGGAAGGTTTATGTGAAAAAAGTTTGATAAATTCAATTCTGGACAAAGATAAAACATAATTTTATTTTAAAAAAATGATATACACCATTAAAATAACCTAAGATATTCTGAATAATGATTTTATAGTGAAATAGTTTTTTTTTTAAATATTATTTAAATATAAATGATCAAATAATTTTATAATGTCAATGGAAAATTTTTATATGGTTTATAAATTCAAAAAAGTCAATAAAACTACAATTTTCAATAAAAAAGGATTTTTATATTAAGAAGAAAAATCTTAAAATTTTATAATTTTTTTATAAAATAAATATTTTATTAGAAACCATGACAAAATTTTTTGGTTACGATGAATTTATAATAATTTTATAAAATACATTATTTTTTTTTGAATATTAAAAATATAGATTTGAGTTTTTAGTATGTTTCATACAATCATATTTATGTCATAATTAATTAAAAAATAATTAAAAAATCCATGACCTAAAATATATTATTTAATTTTTAATTATTATTTTAATATATTTTTATGAATTTATAATCATATACATTAATTTCTAATGTATAAAATGTAAACGTTTATTTTAAAATATTTCATTGTGGAAATTTTAGTTTTCCATATCAAAGAAGTATTGAAAATTAATTCATGGTTTAAATTGATTAAAATACCCTAAAATTTTACAAGAATTTACTAAGCCATTAGAAAATAAATTTTAAGCCATTGGTATTTAATTTTATACAAGATATATTACCAAGACACATTTTTTAAAATTATTAAAAAATTCATCCAATTTTTCTATAAATACCCACCAATTTCACAACTCCCATACACAATAAATTCATCCCACTAATTTTATTCTCATATTTACTCCACAATATGCCCCACCGTGAGTTTTACGTAACCCCAAAGCTTCCATTCTCTTGTCTTTTGAACAACTGTTCCGGGTAAGGAAATTCTCCTTCCATTATATTAAATTCAAGAACCACTTTTTTCTATATATCTAATAAATGTTATGTTACAATTTTTTTTACCATGATTATCATACCTATTTTACAAAATTATTTTTTATCATTGGGATACCTTTGTTCTATGTCATTTCACACTTCTCTAAATCCACATTTTATACCCATCAACCCGCCAAATTTACGTCACAAATTTATCCCTTTTAAATGAATAGTTGTTATGCTGTGAATAACCAATCCATTTCATTATCCATTGGTATGAAAATAGATGTTAATATAATTTATTATTTTCTTATTTACAAATAAAAATCTCATATTACTTTTCCTGGGATTAAAAATTATTTTACGGTGAAGTCTTAAAGCACTAACATACATAATTGTCCCATATGAATCACGTACTTGTTTCTCCAGAGGTTATTGAAAAAATGATATATTATGATAAATTTTGATCACATGAAATTAGTACATATTATGGGTGATCCTTTATAGTGTTACAATTCATTATATGATAATTTAATTTATATATATGACTTGTTTTATGATGCCTTGGTGAATAACCATTGTAATTTTGATTTATGACAGTTCGGTGATAAAACATGGTGACATGCTTATGAATATTACATTTAAATTCTTAATAAATATTTACATGTCATGATTCATGTTCTCTTAATCAATTTTTCCCTCATTTCCTCTTGATCATGTTATATAGTAATACCTATTATTCTTATTGACATGCCTCATGGTCACATGTTGAATGTCACTCTAGCATATTCCCTTACAGTGATCATGCTCACCCCATTCCTTTGATTCATTCCCTCGAGATAAGATAAAAAATAATAGTGTATTTGGGTGAAAAAAATAATGTATCCTTTCACGTGTATTAGAATAATGTTGTCTATTTTCTTGTATTATGTTCCTATTTTTGAAGAATCTAAACATTAAACGACACTTGTCTTTTTCATATTTAATAAAAACTTTATATAATAGAAAAGAGTCGTGCTCTATTTATTGATTCAAAAAGGAATAAATGGTGTATAAATTTGTTATTTCATTATTCATATTCAAGATATTATGAATTAAAAATATATTTAAACTTACTCAATATTCAATTGTGATTTTGGACATATGATCTGAACTTCTTCAAAACATTAGACAAGAACCAAAATAATTAAGTAACTAAATATTACATGATAATAAATAAAATAAAATGAATAAAAAAATTTAAAATTTTATATAAAATTATATAATCAACATATATTCATTATTTAGTATAATAAAAATCACACGTGATGAATGGGGCACATGTTAGGAGATCTCTTTATACCACACTTTCATTTCGATTATGTCCAATATATCTCAAAATAAAAATCACTCTTTATCTCTCTCCATTAGTAATTTTATTAAAAGAATAACAATTATTAATATATGAATATTAAATATGTACCTATCTTATTATAAATTATATTTTTAGGTATTATATGACTTATTCATAATCCTCAAATTCATTCACAATGAAATTTCCTTTGGTGACGGTATGATGCAAGATTCCACAACCCATATTATTTTCATGGGTAATTGTTGTGTTATAAATTATGATTTATTTAATTTATATTCAACACATATATCAAGAAAATATTTTAATGGGTGTGATTATATATTACATCAACTTCTTGGATAATTTTTTATTCTCAAGAGCCATCATGTATGGGATTTGGGAGTAAGCGTAATTAATGTGGAGACTTTTCTCACCATGTAAAATTTTGTAAGAAGTTATCCATGATGGATTTATATTTATTGTTATATGTTTCTTACACATTTCTATGTAACAATAATATTATGATACTATGTTTACTATGTTATTCTAATATGTGATTACGCCTAATCCATATGTTTATGATATAATGTTTTTCCTTTGTCCCACACAATATGTTTTCATAACATTTGTCTTCCCATAATGGGTTTTTTAAACCATTCCATCTATTAATGTATTACCAATGTTATCCAATGAATCATCAAATTCTAAAATATACATCGCATATCATTATAAAAATAAAATTAGTATTTCATATTGTATTATACTTTTTCTTTATTATGGACACAGTATTACTAAAATAGAAGACCCCATGATCTTTATATTGTAATTTATTATTGTTTATATTAAAAATTGTGTGATAATTTGTTTAAAAGTATTGGGTCAAAATAGTTACACACTTGGATGAATGATTCCAATTTCAATATTGGCATAAATTTATTTTCATCGATTCATGAAAATCAATAATGGGTACTACAAAAAGAGTATTTAAAATAGGTTTAGCACCGGGTGTAAGATCAAATGAAAACACAACATCATGATTCATATGAATAATAAGAAACTATTCTATAAGTACATTAACAAAATATCAAAAATATGATTATCATTGATGTTTAGTTTCATTCTGACCATCTATGATATTGACTCATTTGAATTGGAACCAAGACCAATATAATGTATGTAATTTCTATTGATATTTAAAATTTATCATCTACCAAATCTATGCTCATAGGTAGGATCATAATTAATGGTTACTTATTTTACAGAGAAATTATTTGGGGTTTAAGTAATAAAATCAATATCATTCATAACATATAATAAAATTCAACATTGAGGACAATAAAAATATTTTTAAGAGGCATATTCCCACAAACATGAATTGGAGAAGAATCATATAAATTAGATGTGATCCTAAAACTATTAAGATATCTCATTGTAAATACATAGTCTAATTATTGAGGTGGTATTGTGATACTATTCTAAAATTAATCATATATAAAAAGGTGGGTATATCTATATTAAAATAAGACATTATTAGTTATAGTTTGTATATTATGCAAAAATTTTACCACTTTTTTATCCATGTAATCAATAGAGATCACATGATATTTCCACTGTCACTTTAATTAAGTAATTATTCACATTGATCATCATCCTTAACCATAGTATTTGATAATTAGTAAGAATAAATCACACACTAATTTCCATACAATCACTTAAGTGTTGGTGGTTCATTCTGTGGTTTCTTTTCAATATCATTAGATAAAAGTTTCTTCTCATTACATAATCATTTAATTTCTTAAGGACCTTTTTTCCACATATTAAAATATTTAATAGTTCCATTAATCAAATTTCTCCAATTTTCCTTCCTCACATCTGGTATAATGGATTTCTCATCTTATTATATCTATATTTATTATAATTTTATATAAATTATATAACTATGTTATTATCAAAATGATTATATTGATGGGTAACTAAAATATCAATCTCAAAATTGATAACACATCTGATGATTTGTTTATAAATATTAAATTACCTTATTAATATAACCCTTCTAAGAGGTGTTTTTAATCTATTGAATAATTAATGAACCATAATTTTATTTTAGAGGATAATAAAATAACCATACATCATATGTGAGGTAAAATGTTGCTCATTTTTAACAATAGATTCATCATCCTTCTTCATTATCCAAATGAATTCCTTTAAAATTTTCCTAGTATATATGTGTAAGGTACCTATTGAAAAATAATCTTTGAAACTCATCTCATTCATTGGAGCCAATTTATTCCCATTTAATCATGTAATTGAAATGATTTAACCATTGATTCACTTTACATACCAAATGATAGAAAAAAAATAATGTATGTATTTTCCAAATAACTTATAATGTAAAATATAGTATTGATACATTCATGAATAAAAATTGGACTATAAAACCAACTAAGATAATGTGTATTTTTACCCATGATGTATTCAAAAAAACATTTTCCCTTAATTGTTTTCTGGGAGATCAACACCACCCATATCTTGAGAATGTTTCATAATCTGAGAAAAACGTTTTTGTCATTCAAGATCCTATGAAATTTGGCTGCTAAGGAATAAAATTAATGCTTTTTATATCACATTTCATATTGACATAGTTCACAGGGGTACAAACCATTATATAAAAATTGTATTGTGTGATCAACAATAATCATATTGGAAAAAAATATAATCAAGATAAATCTTTTATAGGATTTCTAATTCATGACAAATTTTTTTAAATATATGAAACCTTATGCTTGACATAAGATATTCATTATCATAATCTATTCATATAATTCATAGTTTTTTGTAAATAAAGTATCAATTATCTTAAAAATATTATTTATATATGTCAAACAAAGTGCATACTAAGCATATGCATGCCACGTGTAAGAATGATGGTATAGACTTAGTAAAAAACTAATTTCTGGGTTATAACTCTCAGATACATCTTTTACTAAAACAAATCCCCTTCATGTTTCTAGAAAACAGTGATTTCTATGAATACAACACTCCTAAATTTATCATAACATACTACATTATCAAATAAATAAGATTATCCTCAGGGTTTTCCCAATAGTGTTCTCATTCTATATTCCAATGGTACATAAAACTTTATCTAATACCAACAACGGTGAGCCATTATTTTCATACAAAAATTTCACATTTTAATATTTTAATATTCAATAAAAAACTATGTTCAATTACAGAATCATATAGGTTGAGTGTATTTTGAAACAAGGGTGCATAAACAACATGTTTTTAAGAGATATACATCATCTCCCACTAATTTAATTATAACTATAACCCTTTGTGAGATATATCATATCTAAAATCATTATTTAAATCCTAGGGAAATAAAACATAATAAAGGGTGAGATCTGATTCTTAATAATGGTAAACATGGGAAATTTAAATGATTACTAAAGTATAAATGAGTATACGAGTAAGTGGGAAAGATATAAATATATGAAAACAATACCCAACATATTATAGATCATAATCTTGTATCATGGATGAAATCATATAAGTATATAATATTTCAAGCATAAAAGAATCAAATAACCAAATACATCATAAAATAAAAATAGAATAATATATATGTTTTTTGTATATACATAATTATATAAAACCATTTCCTTATTCATGGATCACTACCAAAAATAACATAAAGGATTGGGTTCACTACCGATTCAATCATACCCTTAGTCAAGGTTCACTCCAAAGATTTTCATACTAGATAGAGTCCCTTACCAAACTAGGGTAATTACCCATTGTTGTCTATACTAACTCATGATATATCCATCATTACCAAATGCATTGGATATCTCTATAATTCTTTGGAAACATTTGACATAGTGAAAATAAAAAATCTGTATTCCATAGGATCATCAAAAATTGAAAATTTTATAACCCGTGTAATGGTAATGGTTTTGATAAAAAAATTTATCATAGAATCATAGAAGAACCTATGGAAGATAAATGAGTTTCGTAAAAATTTCATCATAGTGTAATTAAACATTGGGATAGAAATGGGCTTTATAGGATCAACCATAAATTATCATCACATTCCATACAAAGAAATAATATTTATGGTATAATTTGAACATATCCATAGTAAATAATATATATATATATATATATATATATCATAAAAGTATATTATCATAAATAATATATTCCTTTAAAATATCACAGGATCATTTTCTGAGGAAGATAACCTTTTCACTTTGAAATCAATTATTTAAAATCTAAAAATTTACAAAATTTTATTGGAATATTTTTTATGAATATAATCCGTGGAAACATGTAAAGGAATCTTGAAATCAATGAGTGGTGATAATATGGGGAATTATCCCCATTCCATGTATGTTAAAACAATTATTCCTTTCAAAATTTCAATCAAAAGTGAAAATTGCCATATTTAGAAACTAAAAAATATATTCCATTTAGAAATATGGTATAAAAGCAATTAGGGATAAAATTGAATTTTTGCAATCATATAATATTGTAAAAAATTCATAAAACCAATTTTAGAAAACTAAATATATTGAAGAATTATGATTTTAGATATAAGAGAGATATAAAGATGATTTTCCTAAAAAAATAAAATATTGGTCTCTTAAGTACATAAAGGGAAGAAAATTAAGTAAAAAATTTAATATATAGAAATAAAAATAGGAGAATAAAATTTAAATAATTCCTTAGTGGTATATCATTAAAATCAATCATTGAAAATTTAATTATAAAGAATCATTATAAACAAATAGATTGTAATATAAAATCATTACCTCAAGTTTTAATTTCAAATAAAGTGCTTTAAAGAAATCTATAATAACATTGAATTTATTATAATTCATTACTATATTAATGTAATGGCACACAAATTTCAAGGAAATTTTTTTCTCTTAAATACTATGGAATTTTATGAGTACGTAGTTTCTGACAGCACCAGATTCCGAGTCCTGGTGTGCCCAGAATAATTTTCTGAAGTTTTCTCTAGTAAGTTCAGTGAACGAACGAGCGGGTTTTTATATCTTTGGAAGTGGTGCTCGGAAATGAAATCTGAGGGCACCGATGAACTTGCTGCACTGGTATTTTCATAAGGGGACCTTTACCACAGTTGCGTTTTATACGGCTCGAAAGTTCATTTTTGGGGTTTAATCTTAAAACTAAATAAAAGTTTTGTGGTACACGATTTTATTTGTGATTTGGTTATTTCCTCCCAAGTGTGGATATTTGTGAGGTAGAGCCCACGCGAGCCCCAACCATTAACTCCACATTAATTCACTATTGTTACTTTGAAAAACTCCACATATTCATTATGGTGGAGCCTTCTTACCTCCCTCATCCCATTAAATATGCCAAATCTTTTAATTATTGTCCACCTCAAATTAATTGGTACCACTTCAGAATTAATAAGAATTGAATGAAAATTCTCTTAATTATAGAGCCTCTTATTTCCTTTTTCATTGGAAAATTACTTGGAAAAAGGCTCTGGTGAATTAAAAATGTAGTCGAACCTTCATCGACGAAGAACACCCCCGACAAAGAATGCGAGAACTTCTTCCTCGTATGCACCTCGAAGTCAAGGAACCTACATCGCCTACTACATCGACCCTTCCTCCATCGATGATGGAATGACACCATTCTTCCGCGATTCCTATCTACCGCGACACTCAACTTCTGTGGATTGACGACGTATGACGACAACTCCAAGGTAGGGGGATTTTTATATTTCATTTATGTGATTTTTAGTCACGAATATGGCGTTTAATTATTCAGTGATGATTTGAGCCACTAACATGGTGGGTACGGACTAACGAACAAGTCTGGACCCACTGCTAATTTTTTCTTGATGCTCGGAGTGTTTGGAGATGACGAAACAGAACAACAATGGAAATTTGGGGCCTTCGTTGTAGTGTTTGGGTCCCGAGATGACCGTAGGTGCTGATGGGAGCAAAAACGGACAACCGAAATGACTCCGGTGGCCTGCAGAAGACCCAAAGGTACTGGCAGCCAGAGGCGGTGGTGCCCCAGTGCACCGCCTACAATATCCCGTCGGGGCCTCTGTCGTTCCGGCGAGGGAAGTATCCCGCGGCCAGGCGGGATCCGGGGAGTCCATCGGTGCAAGCCCTGCACTGGGTCTGCGGAACAGGGGGTTGTGCCCCCCGCTCGGCCAGCTGGCCGAGCCCGCACACCCCACCGGGTGGGCTGGGGTGGGTCATATAGGCCGGGTTGTGCCTCTCTGGGCCGGGCCTCCGCCAGCCGGTCCGGGCCACGCCATACCGGGCCGAACTCGGACCCAGGTCGGACTGGGCCCAGACCCCCACTTCAGACCGTTTTTCGGTCGTTTTCCCATAACATTCCCTACGGACCTTCGATCGATGCACATTAAGTTGAATAGGAATCCTTGGATCGAGATGGTCATTTCAGAATATTAAACATGAGTTTTTTTCAAATTTTCAGTATGACAGGGTTAGTTCGATCCCGAAACCAATTGTGGCCTTGGATCGAAAACGCTTATAACTTAAGGACTGGACGTCTGATTGACATGTTGTCAACTGAGTTGAGTTCCTTTTATTGAGACGGTTCTTTTAGAATACTCCAATAGAGGTTTGGATGCAGCTAGAGTATGGTCGGGTTGGTTTTAGTTTAAAATGAACTGGGACCCTGGAATGGAAAATCCAATAACTCTCAGACCGGGCGTCCAATTGACACACCGTCTGTCACGTTGGGTTTCTTCTGATGAGACGGGACATTGGGATAAGAAATTTTGTACTTCGTGACAGTTGATGTATCGACCCCCTTTTCTCGAGGAGCGGACCCTCCCAGAATCGAGCGTGTTGTGTACGGGAACCCTAGAGCTGGTTGCGACTACATCGAATACTATACTAGAATCCTCGGAGGGTTTGACAGCGATGACTACTGTACTAGGATCCCCCGTGGGTTCGACGGTGATGGATACGGTTCTTGAATCCTATGTGGGTCTTGCAGTATTGAGCCATGTAGTTGTATCCTGTGTGGGTCTGGCAGAGTAGTTGTTCTTGTATCCTGTGTGGAACCGACCGCTTAGCTGGACTTGTATCATGTGTCGGTCCGACAGCTTAGATGAATCAGTTACTACATCTGATCATCTTTATCACTATACGAATGGTGTATACCTGTGTGAGCTGAGTCTTGAATTCAATCATTATCATCAATGTGATTGAATTGCTTTCCTATGTGGACTGGGTTGTGCTTTCCTATGTGGATTGGGATGTGTTTTCCCTTGTGGATTGGGTTGTTCTTGGGCTCGAGAGTTGGAGCCGAATTTTAAATGATGTCTTAGGAATATGTATGGGCATATACCTAAGTAGAGTGAGTTGATACTTTGTGATTTTATATTTCCATTTTGATTTATCATTCAGGGATTCTAAGAGACCTTCAGGGGTCTCGGGGTCCCTACTGAGTATCGTATACTCACCCCTACACGGGCTATGCCCGCACTACGTTGTGTTGGATGTAGATGAAGGACATCACTGATCGAGGTGGATGCATGTGGAGTTGGATGGTACACGGAGGTGGACCACTTGGTGGGACGTACACGGAGCGGAAGGCCGGACCCGAGGAGCTGAGGATTAAATATGTACACACCCTTCAGGTGGGATTTCCAGAGGACGAATCGCGATTTCTATTTTACTTACTACTGTTGTACATTCTTTTCTGTTGTACTGTACTTTTAGTTGGTTTGTATACTGGCCCATTTACTTTGCATCACTTAATTTGTACCTCGTATTACTTAGTGCTTACTCCGCTTGTGTACTCTGTTGTGTTTGTTGACATTATTAAGGCAATGCCTTCCCATTTATCGGGATTCACGCATTTGGTACTAGTTGTCAGCCCCTGGCCTATGGAAGGCGGGCTTCGGGTAGTCACAGCACAGACCCTGAGGACGGGTCATGCCAAATTCGTATCAGAGGAGTCAGTTTAACCATAGAACTCATGACTCTGATATTTCCTTTCTATGAATAAATAGTGTTATTATTATTGAGTGTTGTCCTCAGTCTAGGAAGTCTAGTGTTGGTGCAGCAACCGACATATCCATACACCAGATCCCTGACCTTTGATTTCTGACTCATTGCACGAAAACACTGATTGTGAATGTGTGTTTCAAAGGTTTTCTTTGTGATTACTTTGTGTCATATCACCAGGTATACTGTTTGACCATGGTGCACCTGTTTCTTTTTAGGATGGCCCCATGAAGGCAACCATCCAGGGTTCCTAGTTATGTGCAAGATGTTAGCCCATCGAGCAACGTTGCCTCAGTACATAGCCCCATCATAGCGGAGGCACCAGCGGTACCACTACCCACTGAGCCCCTGATACTACCAGCCCCAGTGGCGGAGAGTGTACGCCGCCTGAGCACGTTGTATGAGTTTCAGTGATAGAGGATGCCCATGTTACGTGGAGAGGTGGACCCTCAGGCAGGTGAAGATTGGTTAGAGGAAATCATCAGAGTCTTCAGATTGGTAGAGACACTAGCTGACTTTAAGGTGATCCTTGTCGTGATTCTACTACATGCAGTAGAAGGTAGATGGCAGAGCCTGATGCTCCATGTGTACAACGAGGCGTCTCTACATTGGACAGACTTTGAGAGTCTCTCCCACTCGGAGTTTGTTCCAACCACCCTCCGTGCTTTGCTCATTCGGTAGTTACATCATATGCAGTAGGGCAGCATTACAGTACAGTACTTGGTGAGGTCTGCTGTCCTCTCATGCTACTCCACAGATATGGTACGAGACTCGTTCTTCAGGGCTTGGATCTTTGATCAGGGACTAAGGCATGAGATCAGGGCTTTGACGATTCCCATCAGCATCCCGACACAGGCAGAGGTGCTGGAGAGAGCCCTTTAAGTGGAGAGATTTCTCACTGAGCAGCCACCAGCAGTGAGACCCACTTCTGGGTAACACGTAGCGGAGCCTTCTACAGAAAACAGTAGATAGATGTCACATGGGTCCAAGAGTACATGTCCATTAGGTGGGAGATCTCATGATACAGGTTCGGTTATGCAGGGCACATGAAACAGATCCAGCCTTAAGAGGAGCAGACAGTGCTATGCATGCGGTGGGCAAGGTCATATGGATCGTGGCTACCCAACCCGCCATGCAGTCGAGTATCAGACAGTGAAGGGACCTTCTCGGCAGAGGCATAGGTTCGACCGTGGCGGTCTGTAGGGAGTAGGCGGATGAGGCAGAGGAGCTGGCCGAGCAGCGGGTGGTGGACGACATTTCGAGGCTCTACCACCACCACCTCCAGGAGGTCCACCCCGACACAGGGATCTGGAGGACAGTGGTGGGCTCAACTCCAGGAAGCATGGGCTTATGACCACGACACACTGGACATGATTCAATGTACAATCTGTGTCTATTCCACCATTTTTGCAGTTCTTATAGACACAGGTACGAGTCATTATTTTATTTTCATTGCCATTGTTCGGAGCTCATAGATTCTGACAGAGCCATTGGCCCGATCCTTACGGCTAGAGACTCCTATGGGAGAAGACTTGGCGATTACACACGGTTTCCGATAGTGTGATCTTACTCTAGGAGGCAAGAACTTTGGCATGGATCTTCTTGTAGCGGCATTGAGGCCTTACGACTTCATCTTGGGGATTGACAGGTTATCTAAAGTCCATGCTCAGATTGACTGTATTAGGTGCAATGTGCAGTTTGTCTGCACAGATGGGACCAGTTTTACCTTCATCGTTCAGATGGGACCAGTTTTACCTTCATCGGTGAGATGGGAGCCTTTGAAGTGCATGAAGGAATTACGCAGAGGAGAGGGTATCCAATCACACATCAGTTGCCTAGTCTCATCCTCGAGGCAGTTGATATGCGGAGTCCGAGTTTTCTTATTATGGTGGATCAGTATGCGGATTTTTTTCTTGACGACGTTCCAGGACTACCTCCTCGAAGAGTAGTAGTCTTCTATATAGACATGCACCCTGGGACAGTACCAATATCTACTCCTAAATATCGGATGGATCCCGCCGAGCATCATGAGCTGCAGGTAATGTTGGAGGACTTTCAGGCAAAGGGATTCATCCGACCTAGTGTTTCACCTTGGGCTTCTCTGATTTTTTTTAAAAGAAGGCGAATGGAGGCTTACGACTGTGTGTTGACTTCTGTCGCATGAATTCGGTGACTGTAAGGAACATGTACCCACTTCTAAGGATTGAAAACCTATTAGATCATCTCAAGGGAGAAAAATGGTTCTTGAAGATAGACATTGGGTTAGGTTATCACTAGCTCATAGTTAGAGATGAGGATGTGAAGAAGACGGCCTTCAGGTGTTGATATGGCCACTACGAGTTCCTAGTTATGCCATTCGGCGTGACTAACACACCAGCAGTGTTCATGAGTCTCATGAATAGAATCTACCAACCATACCTTGATCGGTTTGTCGTAGTCGTCATTGATGACATACTAATTTACCTGACTACTAAGGAGGAGCACGCCTACCACTTGCGGGTTTTACTGGATTCACTCCGAGAGAACCAGCTTTATGTTAATTTCTCGAAGTGTCTGTTCTAAATTCGAGAGGTTCACTTCTTTGGGCACGTCATCTATGAGGCGGGAGTTGTAGGGGATCCTACAAAGATCTAGGTAGTAAAATCTTGGGAGCCACCCAGGAACGTGTCGTAGGTGTGGAGATTCCTAGGTCTGGATGGGAACTATCGGAGATTTGTGAAAGACTTCTCCAGAGTTTCAACATCGATTTCAGCTTTGACAAAGAAGGGGATGCCCTTTGTGTTGTCAGATAAATTCCATCTGAGCTTTCAGAAGCTGAGACAGAGATTGACCACTGCGCCCATATTGAGGCTATGGATGGATGGTGTACGGTACGTAGTTTACTATGACGCATCGGGGACAACACTCAAGTGTGTCCTAATGTAGGAGCATGTAGTGATCTCTTACAGTTCACTGATGTTGAGGCAACACGAGAAGAACTACGCTACCCATGACCTGGAGTTAGTATCAATTGTCTTCTCCCTGAAGATGTTGTTGCACTATCTGATGGTGAGTGCTTTACAGTCTACTCTGAACACTAGAGTCTCAGGTACATCATCTCGCAGAAGGACCTAAACATGAGTCAGCGGCGATGGCTCGAGTTCCTCCAGGACTATGACATTGAGTTAGTCTATACCCCTGGGAAAGGGAACGTTGTGGCTGATGATCTCAGCATGAGATCAGGCATACATCTTCTAGGGGAGGTGACGGAGCAGCTATCCGTGTTGCAGATATCCTTCATGGATAGAGATGGGGAAGCCTTTCTACATTCTCTCACAGTCACTCCTCCACTACTTCAGTGGGTCAAAGAGGCACAAAGTGGGGAAGTTGACTGTGAGGCACGACGTGCTCGGGATTCCACAGGGCAGGTGCCTGATGGATTTTCTAAAGTAGGAGAGCATGTCATCCTCATCCGGGGACGTACCATGGTACTAGTTTCACTACAGGAGGAAGTGCTGAGGGAGTTTCACACTTCGCCTCTAGCGGTACATCTTGGTGTGGCGATGATATACCAGGACCTCAGTCCACAGTACTGGTGGCCGGGTATGAAGAAGGTTGTAGAAGAGTTCATTTCATGATTCCTCACTTACCAACAAGTGAAGGAAGAGAACCAGGTTCCAGCTGGCTTGGTACATCCCTTAGAGGTTTCAGAGTGGAAGTGGGATAAGATATCCATAGATTTCGTGATGGGGCATCCACGTACACCCAAGGGTCACGACATCATATGAGTGATCTTAGACCGACTCACCAAGTAGGACCACTTCCTAGCGATTAGAGAGTAGGGCTCAGTAGAGATATTGGGACGCCTCTATGTTCAGGAGATCGTACGACTTCATGGCGTGCCATTTCCTATCATCTCTGATCGAGACGCTCGCTTTACATCCCGGAATTGGAAGGGGTTACAGAAGGCATTTGGGATGCAACTACATCTGAGCATCACCTTTTATCCCTAGGCAGATGGCCAGATGGAGGGGACCCTTAAGAATCTCGAGGATATGATTCGTGCATGTGTCATATACTTTTGTCACAGTTGTGAGTACCACCTACCCTTGGTGGAGTTTGCGTTCAACAACAGCTATCACTCCACCATCGGGATGTCACCTTATGAGGCACTGTACGACCGACCATACAAATCACCTCTGTGCTGGACTGGCCCTGGGGAGTCAGCACATGTATGACTAGAGATGGTTCATGCTATGACGGAGAAGGTGCAGATCATCCAGGAGTGGATAAAGACTGCACAGTGTAGACAGAAGTCCTATGCTGATAGGAGACGAAGACCACTGGAGTTCGAGGATGGAGACCATGTTTTCTTACGGGGCTCCCCTAGATGAATAATATTGATATTTGGCCAAGGCGGCATGTTATCTCCACACTTCATCAGGTTTTTCTAGGTCCTCATCAGGGTAGGAGAGGTGGATTACTTCCTGGCACGTCCACCTCAGTTGCACTGGGTGCATGGCATATTCCACGTATCTCAGCTGAGGAGATACATGCACGACCCGACCCACATCATTGATCACAAGGAGCTAGACATCGACAATGGGGCGATATTCATGAAGGTATGGATGGTGATCAAGGATCGACAGGAGCGAGTCCTACATTGACAATAGATTCCTCTTGTGTGCATTTTTTGGCAACACGGGATCCTCCAGGAGAGCACATGGGAGCGGGAGGCTCAGATGCATGCCCAGTACCCTAATTTTTTTCCCTAGATTATGTTGTATCTTTACAGGGACGTAAATCCCTAAGGAAGGAGTAATGTAAAGACCCATAAATTTCATGTAACTTTTTTTTCTCTTAAATACTTTGGAATTTTATGAGTATACAGTTTCTGACGGCACCTGATTCTAAGGCCCGGTGTGCCCAAAATAATTTTCTGAAGTTTGGCTCTGGTACGTTCAATGAACGAATGAGTAGGTTTTTCTATATTTTTAAGTGGTGCTCGGAATTGAAATCCTAGGGCACAGATGAACTCGTAGCTCTAGTATTTTCATTAGGGGAAATTTACCACAGTTGCATTTTATGCGGGTCAAAAGTTAATATTTGGGGTTTAATCTTAAAACTAAATAAAATTTGTGTGGTACACAAATTTATTTTTGAGTTGCTTATTTCCTCCCAATTTTGGATATTTGTGAGGTGGGGCCCACACGAGCCCTATTCATCAACTCCCCATTAATTCCCTGATGTTACTTTGGAAAACTCTACATATTCATTATGGTGGAGCCTTCCTACCTCCCTCATCCCATTAAATTTGCAAAATATTTTAATTATTGTCAGTGTCAAATTAATTGGCACCACTTCGGAATTAATAAGAATTGCATGAAAATTCTATTAATTGGAGAGCCTCTTATTTCCTTTGGTGTTGGAAAATTACTTTTGAAAAAGCCTCTAGTAAGATAAAAAGGGATGCAAACCATCATTGACAAAGAACACCCCCAACGAAGAACGCGAAAAACATGTTCCTCAGACACACCTCGACATCAAGAAGCCTACATCACCTATGACAACGAACCTTCCTCCATCATTGATGGAACGACACCGTTCTTCCGTGACGCCCATCTTCCACGATGCTCGTCTTTCGAGGATCAAAGACATATTACAACAACTTCTAGTTAGGGGGATATGTATATTTCATTTATGTGATTTATACTCTCAAATATGGTGTTTAATTGTTGGCTGATGATTTGAGCCACTAACACGGTGGGTACGGACTAACGAACAAGTCCAAACCCATGGCTAATTTTTTCTTGATGCGCGGAGTGTTTTGTGACGAAGAAATGGTACCCCAACAGTGAATTGGGGCCTTGGTATTGGAGTTCTGGTCCCGAGATGACCACAGGCACTGACGTGAGCAAAAAAGGACCACTAGAATTACTCTGGTGGCCCTTAGAAGACCCTAGCGGCGCGTGTCGCCGGCCTTACGGCACTAGTGGCCGGATGCAGCGGCGCCCCAGTGCGCAGCCGGTCGAAGCCCGCCTTGGCATCAGCCGTGGTGGTGAGGGAAGTATCTCGTGGCCACGCGGGTTCCATGGTGTCCAGCAGCGCCAGCCTGGCGCTGCGTTTGCAGAATAGGGGGTCGTGCCCCCTGCTCGTCCAGTTGTTCTAGCCAGCCCACCCCCCGGCCATGCCGGGCTGGGTCATGTGGGTCAGGCCACACCCCGCCGGGCATGGCCACACCCTACCAGTCCAGAACTGGACCTGGGTCGGGTCGACCTGGTTCGGGCCGACCCAGGGGGGTTGGGCAGTGTCGGACCGGGGCCAGACCCCCACTTCGGACTTTTTTCGGTCATCTGCACCTAACATAAGCTAAGGACCTACGATCTACGCAATTTCAGTTGTGTAGGAATCCTTGGATAGATACTGTCAAATAGTTATGTTACACTTGAGGTTTTGGTGATGTTTGGGTATGGAACGGATGGTTCGAACTCGAAACCAACTGGGCCCTTGGAGAAGAAACACTTATAACGTAAGGACCAGATGTCTGATTGAAGTGTCGTCAACTATGTTGAATTTAATTTATTATGATGGTTATTTTGGAATACTCCACTTGAGGATTGGACACAGCTGGAGTACGGTCGCGTTTGTTTTAGCTTTAAAACCAACCGGGCCCCTGGAAAGGAAATGCCAATAACACTCGGACGGGGCGTCCGATTGACGCGTTGTCTGTCGTGTTGGGTTTCTTTTGATGAGACAGAACATTGGGATAGATCAACTCTAGACTTAGTGAAATTTTATGTATCGAACCCCCTTGATCGAGGAGTGGACCCTCCCAGAATCGAGCGTTTTGTGTGTGAGAACCCTAGAGCTGGCTGCGATTGCATTGACCAATATACTGGAATCCTCCGTGAGTTCGACAACGAAGACTACCATACTGGGATCCTCCATCGGTTTGATGATTATGGCTACTATTCTTGTATCATGTGTGGGCCCAGTAGTATTGACCTTGGTACTTGTATCCAGTGTGGGTCCAACAGAGTATCTATTCTTGTATCATGTGTGGGTCCGACAGCTTAGGTGGACTTGTATCCTCTGTGGGTCTGATATCTTAGATGAATCAGTGACTACATCTGATCATCTTTATCGCTATAAGAAAGATGTATACATGTGTTATTTGAGTCTTGACTTAAATCATTATCATCAATGTGATTTACTTTCTTTCATGTGTGGACTGGGTTATGCTTTCTTGTGTGGATTGGTTGTGTTTTCTTTTATGAACTGGGTAGTGCTTGGGCTCGAGAGTTGGAGCTGAATTGTAATTGAAGACTTAGGTATATGTATGGGAATATACCTAAGTAGAGTAGGTTGATGATTTGTGATTGTATCTTTCTTTTGTGCTCTATCATTCGTGGATTCTGAGAGACCTTTGGGGGTCTTGTGGTCCCTACTGAGTATTGTATACTCACCCTACACGAACTATCCTCGCACTACATTGTGTTGGATGCAGACGATAGACAACACTGATCGAGGTGGAGGCTTGTGGATTTGGATGGTACCTGGAGGTGGAAAACATGGCTGGATGTACACAGAGATGATAGCCAGACTCGAGGAGTTGAGGAGACTATCTGTACCCACCCTTCAGGTTGGATTTCCAGAGGATGACTCTATGTTTCTATTTTACCTACTGCTGTTGTACTTTCTTTTCGGTTGTACTGTACTTTCAGTTGGATTTTTATACTGGCCCATTTACTTTTTAGTACTTACTTTGTATAAAGTTTTACATAGTGATTACTTCACTTGTGTACTCTGTTGTGTTTGTTTACTTTATAAAGGCAATTATTTCCCTTTTATTGGGATTTACGCCTTTGGAGCTAGTCTCCAGCCCATGTCCTATAGAAGGCAGGCTTGGGGTAGTCACGGCACGATCCCTGAGGACGTTTCGTGACAATTAATGTAAAAACATATAATATTACATATTATAAACTTATAAAATTTGAAAAACTCTTTATTAATAATTATTTATTAAAACCGTTATATTCATGTGTTAACAATTTTGTATTTTCTGTTAATTTTAGTTAGGTTGTTCTAGTCCTTGTACATTGATCGTGGCCCCACCATACCAATAATGATAATATTTTTCTATATTATTTATATATTTAATATATATATATATATGAAGTCGTCCATAAATCATATATATAGAAAATTAGGTTATAACATTCATTGGGATGGTACACATGAACCTAATCTTCAATTTTTGATGGATGGAATAAAAAAATATAAATAATAGGTCACCTTTTTAAAATAATTATCATATCATATATATAATATATATTCATTAACTCTTTCCTTACTAACATTCATGTAAATCATAAATGAAAAAAATCACATTGCTTCATAGAGGTGAAAGTCAACATATACCAATGAGCGACATTATGTTCTTCCAAAGGATTGGAAGGTGTGAAAGTATATATGATTTTATAATTCAAGAAAATGAATAATTTACAATGTATAATATATTAATATTAAGCCCATATGTTTATCCTCATAATTGTTCATTACACACATTGTTTTGGAAGGACACATGTCATGCATAACATGTTATGGGTAAATGATGTTGCATTTATTCTTCTTCAACCTTGTCGAATTAATAATTTGGCTTCCCTCTTGAGCCCAGAGTGGATACCACACAGCAGGATGATGTTAGATGAATAAGCATCCTCAAAAAAATCCTACTACCTACTCTCAGATCATTTCATGTGGTAGCCCACACAAAAAACTCGTATTTTCATATTGGTACTGCCTATGAAACAATGTAATAAGATATTTTGAACAAATATCTCCAAGAAAAGGGCGTTGTATGGGTTCAATTCACAATAATCATCCTACATAATAATAATACTTTATTGCTCTTACAACATAAATCATTGGTACATGAAACGAACATCCCGAATGATGTAATCCACACTACTACCAAAACAGGTTTTCACAGTGCCACCCTTTAACAGTGCTGAAAAAAGCACTAATAGATGGGGTATCTTTATTTAGTGCTAAAAAATGTGATGGTTAAGGGTAGTTTTAACAGCACTAAAATGCGATGTTAAATGTACCTCTTTATCAGCAATTTTTTATTATCACTGCAAAGGGGGTCATTATTATTGATTTTTTTTACTAGGGCTGATAAATGGTATATTTATAAAAACAATAAATATAATATATTCATATATAAATATGTAGATATATTTATATTAGTATGAATATAATATATATTTTTAAATATTTTATTCATATTTATAAATAGGCATTTACATTTAATATATAATATATCTATTGAAAATGAACTTTAAATTATTTTAATAAATATTATTAATTAATAATTTCAATTATCATCGAGTAATAATCATTTAATAATAATTTTAAGACCCAAAAAATAAAAAAATTAATAAATGATCTAAAATATATAATGAAACATATCTTCATATAAAATATATTTCTCAATATATATGCCTTACAATATCCATTTTATTTAAAATATATATATATATTAATATTTATATACCTATATGATGTGTGTTTGTGTGTGTGTGTATTAGTGTGTGTTTGTGTTATCAAACTGATATATATTATCTATATATTCTAACATGTGAATATACATATGAATATATAATATATGTAAATATAAATAAATATGTATAATTATTCTTAAAGATACACATATGTATATTATATATAGATGTGTTTTTATGTTGTAAATATGTATGTATTTAATTATTTATTTATAAATACTCAAAATAAACATATTTTATAAATGTATTTAAAACTAATCTTATTAATATACTTATAAATATATTGATAAAAAATATAACTAAATAAATATAACTATATATATATTAATATATATTAATATATATTAATATACAAATATTTATATATTAATTTAACTAAATATATGAATTAATATAAATATATATTAATATATATATATATATATATATATAAACTGATATATCATTAAATGAAGGGAAAAATAGGATGTATTAGTGGTTAAGGTGAAAGCGTGCAAGGTGGGAGGTCTCGAGTTTGATTCCCAGTAGGAGGCGTGCATGGGTATGTGAGTGTGCAATGTTAAAGGGGTGGATGGGCTACTAAAGTGGGTGAATGGTGTGCAGGCAGGGCTTCCAAGGGTGGTCTAAGTGCTCTTAAAACTAGGGCCTCCAATTTAATTTAATTTATGTTTTACATTTATCATCATTCAATAATTTATGATAAAAGGGGTCTTTTATCCGTGCTAAAAAACCTGGATAAAAGTACCATTTATCAACGTTGTATTTTTTTCACTAATAAAAGTCCCTTTTTATATGTATTTTTTAGTTCTGATAAAAGGGGTGTTTATTTGCTCTTTTTTTAGCATAGATAAAAATGGTTCTTTTTAATAGTGCATCAATTTTTATCATTTTTTTCTATTGATAAAAGCCTTTTATGTGCTCATAAAACCCTATTTTGTGGATGTAGCATGGTAAAAACACACATGAAAATAGTGATGTAGATTATTAAAATTAGAATATATAGGTCATGAGATCGTACAAGGCCTCCATATGGACACATGATAGAATAAATGGGTCATGCATGATATAAGAGTGTGAAGCATAGTCTACAACCATTATATTGGATCCCCTACTCTCATTTGAGATGTTGTGAAGATCTTGTGGAGACTGTATCAAGTAATGCAAGCACCATGCCCAGAGATGCTTTGCAACTCATGTGCAAAGATCATGATGTCGGTTATGCAGATATAAAGTGTCCAATACAAGATGTTATACCAACACCCACTATAAGCATACACTGCTAATAGACGACATGGTGGGGGAAATACTCATGGCAACCTATGCCCGAATAATTTTTTTGAAGAATATTCATCACGATTGAATGAAATAACATATTTAGATAACATGATTATTCAAGATCATTAAAAGGATATAATTTCACAAAAATAATAATTGGAGTCTCATATAGTATACAAAGATATTTTGTTCATTGAATAAATATATTAATGAGATATTATTTTCAAAAATCAATTCCTGAATAAGTTGGTGCATTAGATGGTAAAACATATTTATAGGGCATGTCACCTTTCTATGATAAGATGATACTATGTGATATAGAGCCCATAAATATATGGATATCAATAGTTGAAGAGGGATGCTTCCAATCAGGTGTAAAATGATATAGTTTTCTATGAAAGAAAGGTCATCCTGAGACCCATGTATTGTTTACATGAATAATATTCAATGAGACCGCATAAGGGTTATGTGAATTAGCTTTTGTGCACTCGAGACATAATGATCAATTTATCAAGAAGAAGCTCATGCATCATGTAACGAATTTTGATAAAGGGTAAGACCTCAAAAACAAAATCTTTTGAAGAGATGATCATTCATATACTATGCCATTTCAACACAAAAATAGGAACATATCATGGTGCTTTCACAACCCAGATGATGAATAAATAATAACATACACCATTATGTGAGGAATTGTGGACAATGAAATATATTTTTTTAGGATCAATTCCTAAATAATATTATTTATACGCTTGAAAATCCAAGCGTCAATGAAATTGAAGAACCGATGAACGATGTTGATAAAAAAAATTCCACACCACACAAATGCAATATTCAGGTGTCCATGAGAAAGAATATGCTGCACTTGATACCTCCATGTGATTAAAATAAATATTCCATGTATATGTGAGTAAAATAATTTTGAGACTCCATATATTTTCCTCATCTATAAAATTGAATGGGTATTTGGACATCATTTAATGGCCTCATGTAAATCTTCATTATTGCAATGCATTCATGTGGATTAGGTTATTCGGCATTCATGTGACAGATTTCAACACCAGTCATGCACCATGTGGAAGGCGTCGTTGGAATGAAAAAACCATCAGTAACTATATGACATCATATAACCCAGAACACTTGATTCATTAAATAAAATAAAAGATATTGTACATAAAAATTTCACATGTTATTGGAAAATTACTCATTTAATATGTGACACTTCAAAGTCTGACAAAGTGAATGTCCTTGAAAATATCCACAAGCAGCTATGAAATCCAACAATAATCATGTGACATGCTAAAGAAAAGAAGTGAAACTGACCATGATCGAGCATCTTCATCATTATGAGATCCAATATTGATCATTAGATGCCCCCACATAAAATCAATGGGTTTAGGTTGTGATACTACTTTTAAAATATTAGGAGACAATTTCTAAAAGGTGATATCCTCTTGCTATCATAAAATTTACATGATATATTAATAATGTGGGGAAAATTTTTACCTAACTATATCTAATTAAACCCATGAGATCCCTATACTTTTCCAAAAAAAATAAAAATAATAATTAGGGAGGCGGTGGTGCCCTCTCATAGTCATAAAGGACACGTGACACAACCCTGAAGAGTCACAAGATGACATGATACCCCAATGACTTGTTTACCTTATCCCATGAAATCCCACTAGAATTTCATTCCCATTACATGGACAACCTCATACATTTCTAGGTGACCTCTCACCCTTTCTTTGGATCCATGAGGGAAAAAATATGGAATTGTCCATAAAATTCTCACACAATCTCTATAAAACCTTATTGGTCATGCGAAACATAACTAAAAGAATGAATTATTTCTTTCATGATAATCATTCATCTTTGAGAATCCAAAAATTTTGTATGATAAACAATAGAAAAAGATAAAGGATGGATGTGGGAACTCTCATGGTCTTAAAACTACTATGAGACACCTAGGATATCTGTGACATGTTCTCACAAGTCCCCACAACTTAGCTTCCTGATTTCATGATGACATCGAAACAATCCATCCTTATTTAGTGAAGTGTTCCTTACAAGCTATTGAAGTCATGAAAAGGCATTCCATCGGCCACCTTAATTTTGTGATGACCCATAAACAAGTACAAATTACTATATTAATGTCTAGAGTGATTTGCGATAAAGACCTGAGATGCCAATAACATTATCTAACTCCATCCTAAAGTCATCTGATATGTTCCATGAGAAGAAATGAACAACATGGTGGCGAGGCTTATAAATCCTCATCCCAATCCTAAAAGGATGCAGGTGATTTTATTGTATCCAAACACACTGGTGCACCAATAAACTGAGTGGACTTATAATAACTACTGATCTCATGACTGAAAAAGATTATTTTTAGTTATTATCTAGAGAACATTCTATGCGATCATGAAAAATACATAATCACTTCATGTGATAACCATATATCACATAATTGAATTATAGTATGAAATACGAATAGCAACCCAAACACCTTCTAGATCATGTGAGAGATCAAAAAAGCTATTATAGAATGAATTTAAGATATTTGCGACATGAATAAATTAAAAATTACTAAAATTGGGGGACTAATATGAAATACATATATCACGATCCTCCTTTAATTCATGTGATCCAACCATGAAGCACAAAATGACAATGACCTTTTATCTAGATCTCATAACAATTCTTTTAGTATGCTATTTTCATCATGTGATATCATTTATACATGTCAGGGAAAGTTATATAAATTTCAAAGAAGTAACCATCCTAGACTCACCTAGCTCTTTGAACTAGCCCTCTGTCATGCGATATTATTCAGACATATCACCCAACTCATTCGATGGAACCATTGTATAACAGATGACTCTTATTGTAACACCCTGAGATTTTATGAGAAGTATTCATTTTAGTTTATTTAATGTCTTCTGTTTTATGCTACACAAATAATATCTTGCGCTTTACGCAACATCGTATTAGCTTTCAGTATATGCAACACTATTCTTCAATCATGTTACACACAATTTCATGTCCGTTTGATAGATGTTATTCTATGCAACATGGAGTGTGTATATATATATATATATATATTCAATGTATAAATGAAATATGGCTGGAAACTATTATACATAACAACAAAGAAATCTTGAACTACACATAACCCTAACTTGGTTTTCTTTACACGCAATCGTGACCATCCACAATAGCATGTGTTGTACGCAATACCGAGTTTCACTAAACAACGATATGCTATTAAAATATTATATAAACTACCCATAATGAATAGTAAAACCCACTTTTTGAAATTTTATAAATTTTATCTTTCAAAATGGACTTATTTTTTGAATTCCTATTATCAAAATTAGCCTAGGGTAAATTTTGGGTATTTATCTGAAAACATTCAATTTTTTATGAATAGTGAAGACACTGGGTTACTATTTAAAAACCGACTATTTATTTAAAAAATTATTTATTTTATTTAAATTTATTTTTGGAAAAAATTGATACCTAATAAATATATAAGGTCAATGTAATTCATTGGATTCATTTTATAATAATATAGATATATGAAAATTTTATTTAACTTTTCACCGTCTTTTTCCCACCTTCTATGAGAATTTGAAAATTTACATAAAACTTGATTTTACCGCTTCTGTGAGTGGAATTTCAAAAATCCAAGAGACACGGTTAATATCAAAGAGTAAAATGCGGTTCAATAAGATAAAAATAATTTTTGGTTAATAGTAACTTTTTATTTTTTTCCACAGTTAAAAGTAAATAGGGTGATTAAGGGTAAAAAGGATATTATTATTACCCTAAAACATGTCCTAATTCTATTGGATAAGTGTATTTAGACCTAAAAAAACCTTATGAATAAAATATTAACCATTAGGTCCACTTGGATTAGATTAGGACATTTATTATTATTTTATTTAAACAAGAGTTAAAATTGTTAAAATCAAAGTTTAATAATTAAAACATTTTTAATATACGGTTATACATATAATAAATTCTTATATAAATATTAATTATAAAGCTAAAACGATTTCCTACATAATCGTATTTTATTTATAATTTTTAGAGAAAAAATAATTTTATTTTTCTATGAAGCAATGACGATGCACTAATTACCTTATTAACGAAACATTAACATTATTGATGTTATAAATAACCAAATAAATGTAATATTAGACTTTTTATGAATTACAATAATTTTTGAAGGTCAATATGACAAGTTAATATTGATCTAATTATCTTTTTTTTACTAATCATGCTGTTATGAGTTTCAAAAAAATGATGTACAAAATAGTGTCAAAATTGACAAAAATATTTTTTAAAAAAATATTGAATTATTAATTGTTATTTTATTCATAAAAATCTAAGGATTGTAAAAATGACTTATATAAGGTTATATATATTAATAATTAAAAAGATGGGGTTATTTTGGCTTGTTATAGTATGTTTATTAACCATATAGTGTAAGAATACAAAAAGACACGGTAAAAGTTAAATTTCTTAACGTAGAGTTACATCTACATGATATGGATAAAATATTAACCTAAACTTGTCTAAAAGATATGGGTTGAGATTATGTAGACCCATAAACACCTTATCATTGAAATATATCAATTTGGAGCTGTTAAAAACCTAATATGACTTTATTATAAAATAATATTTTATGTTTTTCCAATGGTGCCCCTCTCCTCCCTTATAAAAAGGGCACCCCTTCCTTCTTCTCTTCACACCCTTTTGAGCCTCGAATCTTGTCAAAACCATGAAAATTCCTCTTCTCAACCTCTCTAGAAATATCATATAGATTCTGGTATCCTCAAAAGACCATCCCTAGTTCACTAAGAAGTAATTTAAAGGAGGTGCGTCGAGGAAGAGGTAATATCTTCTACCGACTCTTTCAAGTTTATTTATTCTTCTACTTCCTCTTCTTTAGTTTTTTATTTATAAATTAATGACATCAGTTTTATGTATATACTGATATGTTTTTATAAATATGAAACAACCCTATTTAACATTCTATCCATCCAACGAAAAACAAAATCACCGCGCGTGCATACATACAGAATATTTTCTCTACGCCGTGGTGTAATCAGTTTTCCCCCACCACCATACTTGGATGGGTATAATGGTGTAAATAATTACTATATATGGTTATTATAACATCATACTGGTTATGAGGTATTATATCATCCACTCCAATTCCATTCAATAATTATGGGAACGATATCATCGCTCGTGCGTACGTACGGATTACCGCCTCCCTGACGCGATGAGATTCATTCTCCATGTTAACCATTCACGAATGAGTATAAAGTATATATAATGAATAATAATGAAATATTTGACATAATTAAGCTATATATATATATATATATATATATATATTTCATCTACATACTTCCATTCAAGTTAATAAGGAAAGGAAAATACCGTTCATGTGTACGTACGCCCTACCGTCTCCATGAATGGTGTATTTCATTTCATTCATCTATCTATTATATATATGTATATACTGAATATATATGATATATAAATCGTGATTTACATTTCGAAAGTAATTAAATCATTATATATGTAATTATAATATCATGAACAACAAATCGAAACATGTACGATAAATGAAAAGATTTTACCCAAAACGCTGCTTTAAAATGGAATTTTAAATGAAATGGTATTATAATGTCATAATTGAACCATATATGATATCATAAAAATGAATATAATTATGTAGTAATTCAATTACATTATTTAAATAATTATACAGGAGGTCCGGATACATACAAAGCATATCGGACATAAGGTAACGGATAATTTTGTAAATCTCATTTTTATTTGAGATTGCTTATACGTAAGTATTTACCAGGGTTATATTTTTCATCCATGCCCATAAAATGTGTTTCATAAAGTGTTTAATATTCTTCCATGTATGTTTATTTCCATGTTTACCCCGCATTGACATTTACTTTGTGTTATGGAACGAATCATTCTTTTGTTTACCATACAAAGAACATTTTGCCTTTTTCGACAAAAGTATGTGGAGAATGTAGTTTTATCTTATACGACATGAACAGATTTTTATGGTTTCATATTTCCTTATTTTCATGAATCTTACTCTTCAATATTTCATGGTTATTTTCAACAAAATACTTTCTTTTAAAATTGTGTGGTATTTTTTGAAAAGAAAATGATTTTTAAGAAGAAAGGATATTTTCCTCAAGAATTCTTTTCAAGTGTTTTATCAAAACCATTTTCCTTCTAAGATGACATTGTTTCATATGTGTATGTTTAAAGTATAATATCTCTATGTTTTATATGATTTCAATTTTCTTATGATGAAATGATATCCATTTGTTTTATATGGATTTTGTTATGATGGAATGATGTTTATGAAACCTATTTTTATTCTTTGGGTTATGATGAATGATTTATGATTATTTTTTGGCACAAGTATGAATGATTTCATTATGAGATGGGTTGGACCTATATCTCCCTCCAATTCATTGAGTAATGATTTATATCACATGAGATATACATGGATGGAATGATAAGTTAATCTGGTTCAGTGATACATAACTGAAACGAGGAGTGAACTCGATTTAGAAAGGAACATTGTCCACTAAGATGGTCTTGTAAGCAATGCCTTAGATACTATGGAAATCATATCATGTGATTAATGTTTTTCCACAATTACTAGTTTTATTTTCAATCCATTTTATCATTATTGATGTTCTATTATGATCTATTCCTTACGCACTACCATGTTTTATGTCATTGCTCAAGATTTAGATGTTTAAACATTATGTTCATGTTTTTATGTTCAAATGTATATGGTTTGTTTTATTTTCTCCATGCCTACCCTTACTGAGCATTTGATCTCACCATTTATATGTTTTCTTCTCCCCAGGATATAAAGAAATGTTTTAGGTAAGAAAACAAAAAGGGAAGATCTTTATGGGAGATGTTGAAGATCTTTCACCACGATTAGAACATTATGTTCCAAGTTTCCAACGACACTAAACGATTATGTTCATTCGGTGTTTGTTTTTTTATATATTAATTATTCCGAAAATTTAATGTAATTTCCATGTATGTTAAGATTAGGGTCTCTATAGTTGGCATCAGAGGAAAGGTTTAGTTATACATTGGAAACTAGGATTCCAAAACATTAGTGAAATCCCTAGAGATATTTTCAATGTATGTCTAGGGATGTCCCTAAGGATAAGTATATGTATAGGTTATAGTCCTAGAATTACGGTAATGATCATAGAATTTAACCTAAGATTCTATATATTGATGGTACTTCCCCTTTATTATGTTGTTTTCCCTAGCATGATTTTTTCCACTCACACTATTCTTTTTGGGTTTTAGAAAATGGATGGAAACATGATGATTCACAATAATGGAGGATCTTATGGACAATGGAATGATATTATTCATGAGCAACCAAATGAAATGGGATTTGGAATTCCAAACATCGTTATTATGACTAATCGGTAATCTCATAATATGATCAATAATCTCAACTTTTGTAAGTTTCCCGAATCATCTAATAAGAGAAAGATGAAGTTTCATGATGATCATAGAGGAAAGAATGTTCAATTTCCCTCATGTAAATCATGTCGAAAGACGCATCAGGGAGAATGTTTCAAAAGAACTGGAAGATGCTTTGGGTTTGGAAAAGAAGAACCCAAATCCAGTAAGTGGAATGAAAAATGGTCAGTTAACACCATGGAAAAGGATAATGGTATTACTACAACATCAACAATGATTAAATGTTTTCAATGTGGAATGTATGGGCATTATGAAAACCAATTCCCTAAGGGAAAGTCTCATGAAGAGAATCAACATGGTCGTATGGGTAGTATTTCTGTTGATGATGATGAAGAGACTACAAATGATAAGTGAGATGGAATAATTGTTGAAGCTCAGTCAATGGTTTAAGAAGGTAGTGGAATGATTTATGTTTATCCAGATTTATGCTGTATATGTTATGGTACTATGGAATAAAGACACATCTACGGATTGTTACACAATTTTTTTTCCTAAAGTATTTGAAAGTATATCTTGAATGGTACTGATAACCATGAATGGTTATTCACATATTTTTGGAGATTAGATGAAATGTGCATAATCAATGGATAAAAAGAAAATGAGATGATTAATAGTATTCATGAGCTCATGACTGATATAAGGACTATGTTATATTATGGTTTGAGTATATTGAATTTTTGGGATTTTGGTATGTGGAAAGAGTTATCTTTTAACAATATTCATGTTTTCACTAAGGTTAAATGGGTATTCATTTTTCAATAGAATACATGATTAAGGTATTCACAAGGTTGTAATTTGACCAACACGATATATCGTATGATATATGGGGGATAAATGATGGTATTCACATGCCTGGTAGATGAAATTTCTAGTAATTTTTTTCTTTATACTATGATCTTGGACTGAAGTATTTTAGATAAGCCTAAATATTTGAATCAATTATGTTGGATATAAGTTAGTATTTTTTAAGGCTAGAACTTTTTTGTATACTATTTCTGGAATGATATAATAGTGTAGTTTTAGAAAAAGGACAACCCACTGGACGAGCGACAATCGTCACGTCGGACATGGTTGTGGGAATCGAATCCACAAATGATGTGCGATAGGACTTTATCACCTACCACAGGCCAATAGGAAGTCCCTGGTTAGTAGAAAATAGTTTTATTTTATTAAGCAGGATGATAGATGAAGTATAAGTCCATTTTGGAACCATATTTGATTAATCTCACCATATATGGACTTATGTGCATAACTTTTGCAAACCCTATGCTTGAGACATATGAAATGACCTATCATTCTATCGCATGATCTGCTAACACTTCGCAAAAGACAAATTCAACATCATTTTATTAAGAGATGAAGTGGAAATTGTTCGAGGAATGAGAAACATTGAGATTGTACCAAAATCATGTAGGTATTTATTTTAATTCAAAAATTATTCAACTTTAGGGAAATGATCTTGAAAACCAAATATGTTGTCCTAGTGACCATGTATCTGATGAATTAGATGGTACCTTAGATCATCACAAATTTATGGCTTTGTGATTATTGGTTGTTTTATAACCATGTCCTATACCACTCTTCATCAGAAGTTGATGGTTATATTTTTCTTCCATATCCATATTTCCACATATTTTCTCCTATGTGGAAACCCAGTGATGAGTTAATCTAGGTAACCGTTACATTACATACTATACTTTTTAAAAATTAAGTTTTTTTATTTCTTTTACGATGTGGGTTTCTACGAACGAAACATCCAAGTAGTAAACGATTTATAACCCCAATGAATTTTGAGGGTGAAATTCATTTTAAGGGGGGTATAATGTAACACCCCGACATTTTATGAGAAGTATTATTTTTAATTTATTTAATGTCTTGTGTATTATGCTACACCATGATTATCTTACACTTTATGCAACACCGTATTAGCATGCAGTAAATGTAACACTATTCTTGGACTGTGTTACACAAAATTTCAAGTTCGTTTGATAGAAGTTATTCTACGCAACATTGATTGTGTATATATATATATATATTCAATGTATAAATTAAATATGGTTGGATTCGATTATACACAACAACAATGGCATATTGCACTATACACAACCCTGACTTGGTTTTCTTTACTCGCAATCGCGACCTTCCACGATAGTGTGTGTTATACACAATACCGAGTTAAACTAAACAACAATATGCTATTAAAGTATTATATAAACTAGCCGTTATGAATAGTAATATACACTTTTTGAAATTTTATAAATTTTATATCTCAAAATGGACTTCATTTTTGAATTCGGATTATTGAAATTAGCCTTGGGAGAACTTTTGTATTTTTTTGAAAACATTCAATTTTTGATGAATAGTTAAAACACTGGGTTACTATTTAAAACCAACTTTTTATTTAAATTTTTTTTATTTTATTTAAATTTATTTTATTTAAAAATTGATACATAATACTTATATAAGTTCAATGTAATTCATTGAATTCATTTTATAATAATTTTAGATATATGAAAATTTTATTGAACTTTTCACTGTCTTTTACCCACCTCCTAGGAGAATTTGAAAATTTCCATAAAACGTAATTTTACCTCTTCTATGAGTGGAATTTAGAAAATCCAAGAGACACCATTAATATCAAGGAGTGAAATGTGGTTCAATAAAATAAAAATAATTTTTATTTAATAGTAACTTTTTACTTTTTTTACCACGGTTAAAAGTAAATAGGGTAATTAAGGGTACAAATGATATTATTATTACCCTAACACATGTCCTAATACTATTGTATAAGTTTAGTTTGACTTAAAACATACTTAGGATTTAAATATTACCCTATAGGTTCACATGGATTAGATTATGACATTTATTATTATTTTATTTAAAAAAGATTTAAAATAGTTAAATTAATGTTTAATAATTTAAACATTTTTAATATAGGGATATACGTATGATAAATTCGACTAAAAATATTAATTAGAATGAAAAAAATATTTCCTACATAATGGTATTTTATTAATAATTTTTAGACATTAAATAATTTAATTTATTTATGACAAAATGATGATTCAGTAATTACCTTATTAACAAAATATTATCATTATTGATTTTATAGATACTCAAATAAATGTAATTTTAGACTTTTTATGAATTACACTAATTTTATTGGTTAATATGACATGTTAGTATTTAATTAATCGACTTTATTTGAACTAATCATGCAGTTATGATTTTCAAAAAAATCAAGTACCAAATAGTGTCAAAATTGAAAAAAAGTAGTTTTTAAAAAAAATATTAAATATTAAATTTTTATTTTATTCCTAAAAATCCAAGTCTAGAGAAAATGACTTTGATAAGGTTATATATATTAATAATGAACAACTTCGGGTTCGTTTGTCTTGTTATAGTACATTTATTAACCATATATTTAAGAAAAAAAGACACAGTAAAAGTTAAATTATTTAACATAGAGTTAAATAAAAATGATAAGGATAAAATAGTAACCTAAACTTGTATAAAACATATTGGATGATAGAATTTCTACCCATGCACACCTTATCTTAGAAATAAATCAATTTGGAGCTATTAAAAACTGAATATGACAATATTATAAAATAATATTTTAAGTTTTTCCAAAGGTGCCCCTCTCCTCCCTTATAAAAAGGGAACCCCTTCCCTCTTCCCTTCATACCCTTTTGAGACGTGAAGCTTAGACAAACCCTGACAATTCCTCTTCTCAACATCTATTGTTATATCACAGATGTTATGGTCTCCTAAAAAGACCAACTATTGTACCCTATAAAGAATTTTAAAGGAGGTACGTCGATGAAGAGGTAATCTCTTCTACCGACACTTACAAGATTCTTTCTTCTTCTACATCCTCTTCTTTAGTTTTTTCATTACAAAGTAATAAAATTAGTATTAATTATATACTGATATGTTATTATTAATATGAAACATCCCTATTTCACCTTCTATCAATCCTACGGAAAACAAAATCATCGCGCGTGCGTACATACGGAATAACATCTCCATGCCGTGGTATAATCAGTTTTTCCACCACCACCTTACTTGGATGGGTATAATGGTGTAAAGAATAACTATATATGGTAATTATAACATCATAATAATTCTGAGGTATTATATCATCCACTCCAATTCCATTCAATAATTGGGTGAACGATATCATCACTCGTGCGTACGTACGGATTACCGTCTCCACGACGCGTTGAGATTCATTCTCCATGTTAACCATTTAAGAATGATTTCAAAGGACATATAATGAATAATAATGAAATATATGACATAATGAACCTACTGAATTTATATATATATATATATATATATATATGTCATCTACATACTTCCATTCAAGTCAATAAGGAAAGGAAAATAGCGTTCATGTGTACGTACGACCTACCATCTCAATGAACGGTGTATTTCATTTCATTCATATATATTTTATATATATGTATATACTGAATATATATGATATATAAATCATGATTTATATTCCTAAATAAAGTAAATCATGGTATAATTAATAATAATATCATGAAAAACAAATCGAAATAGGTACGATAAATGAAATGATTTTACCCAAAACGCTTCTTTAACATGGAATTTATAAAAGAAAGGGTATTATAATGTCATAATTGAATAATATATGATATCATAACAACGAATGTGATTCTATAATAAGTCAATGTCAATATTTAAATCATTATACAGGAGGTCCAGATACATACGAAGCATATCGTACATAAGGTAAAGGATAATTTTGAAAATCTCATTTTTATTTGAGATTTCTTATACGTAAGTATTTACAGGGGTTATATTTTTCATCCATTGTAATGACCCGTAAAATACAAGGAAATATTTTTCTTAATTTTTTTTGGTGTTTTACAAGAATGCAGTTTCTAACGGCACCTGGTTCTGAGGGCCGGTGTGCCCGGAATCATTTTCTAAAGTTTGGCTCGTCTACGTTCAGTGAAAGAACAAGAGGGTTTTTATAACTTTTGAACCTGTGATCGGAATCAAATTCTGAGGGCACCGATGGAATCGCAGCGCCGGTATTTTCTTAGAAACACCTATTCCGGTGTTGCGTTTGCTTAGGTGTGGTTTTTAATTTTTTGGATTAAGTGAAGAAAATAAAATAAAGTGGTGCGACAACTTTATTTTATTTCACTTAAATCCACTTAAAGACACTTTAAAGCTGCTTAAGCTGAGTGGAAGCAGATAGGGTGCAATCCAAAATATCCTACACTCTTCGTAGGATATTTGTGAGGTGGGGCCAGCAAGAGCCCCACCGTCTCTTTTCCTCTAAATAACTCACCCATGAAAACTCCTCATTAATGAAAGTCAACTGGAGCGTTTCCTAAAACTCATAAACGCTCCTATTAAATGGACGAATAAGTCGTTACCATTAATTCACCGAATTAATGGTTCGTTTCTTAACATGTTTTCAAACTGTTGGAATAATAATAAAATAAGACCAACACCTTTCATTTTTGTTGACGGGTTGACTGTTGAGAGGATTTTGAGAATCTGTACCTTCATTCTCCTTGTGAAGAACGCGAAGAACACCGAACCCTCAGAGATCGATGACGTGATGCCGTGTTCCGCGATGCTAACGATTCTCCTTCCATGATGCTTCTTCCGCGATGTTCTTTCCCCGCGACAAATATTCGATCAACTTCATGAGGTATGAGTTTTGAAATCTTTAATTCCTTTGTGGATTTTATCCTTACATGGTTTTAATTCGTGAAATTAAATCCGTGTGTTTTCTTTAACCTTTGGTGATCATCGATGCGACGCCCTTCCGCGACGACGCGACACCCTTCCACGGCGCGACGATCCTCTTATTCCGCGACGGTTAATTCTGCGAAGAACTCTCGTCCGACAATAGCTACGAGGTAGGGGATTTATTTGAGAATACTATTTTATTCTCATGGTTTTTCCTTCTAAAACAAAGAACACGGATCAAAGTTCAATTTTAATTTATTAAAATTTTGCCTTGTTTTGTTTTTCATGTGTTTAATATTATTCCCATTGTTATCACCTAACGCGGAGGGTGTGGGCCAAACAAACACGGCCTGACAACCCTCCGCAGTTTTTTGTTGATGCGTGGATTAACGGATTTTATGAAATGGGATCTGAATGGAAATTGGAGGCCTTCGCAGCAGAGCTCGTATCCCGAGAGAGCCATAGGCGCAAACCACGCACAAATCGGACTACCGCAGCACGTCCGGTGGTCCGCGGAACCCCTGTCGGCGCGCCACCCTGGCACGGCGGCGTCGGCGGACGACCCCCAGGAAGCGGCGGCGATGTCCGGTCCTTTGACTGCACGGGACTGCGGAGGAAGGGACGCGGCCTTGCGCCACATCCAGTGACACAGAGCGTCCCCACGTGGGGCCATGTCTCTCCTTCACGCGGGGGCAGCGCACCCCCGCGCCGCTCGGCCGTAAGTGGCCGAGCCAACCCCGGCGGCGGGGCAGCGCTCGCGCCGGCCGGGCCGGGTCGCACCCAGGCCGGGCCGGGCCACCCTGGCCGGGTCGGGCCACGCCGGTCGGGTCAGACCCGGACCTGGGTTGGATCGACCCGGTTCGGGCGACCCAGGGGGGGTGGGCCGGGTCGGTCCGGGCCCATACACTCGTTTTCGGACCCTTTCTGGTCTTTTGCTCGTATCATGAGATACAAGCCCCCAATCAATGCACCGTCTATGGTGATTTGATCCTTGGATTGAGACGGTCGTTTCGGTATATCACACTCAAGGTTTTGGAATACTTTGGGTTCGGCCGGGTTGGTTCGTACACGAAACCAACCGGGCCCTCGGAGTGGAAACCCTCATATATTGAGCTCCGGATGTCTGATTGACGTGTCGTCGACTATGTTGGATTCCTCTAAGTAAGACGGATCATTTGGCTTACTCTGCCCGAGATTTGGACGTAGGTGTAGTACAGTCGGGTTGTTTTTTCCTTAAAAACCAATCGGGCCCCTGGAACCAAAAAGCCAATAACTCTCAGACAAGGCGTCCAATTGACACGCCGTCTGCAACGTTGAGTTCCTATTGTCGATACGGAACATTTGGAAACATCAACTGTAGACTATGTTTCACTTGATGTATCAGCCTCTCGACTCGTGCAGCGGACCCTCTCGAATGAGCTTACTGTGTGCGAGAACCCTAGAGCTGGCTGCGACAACGACGACGACTGTGCAGAGATCCTTAGTGGATTCGACGACGACTACAGCACTCAATGATCCTTTGTGGGTCAGTGCTACCGATCATGTGTGGGTCCGATCCTATGTGGGTCAGCACTCAGCGGTCTTGTGTGGGCCAGCGCCTACAGATCCTGTGTGGTTCTGATCCATTGTGGGTCTTTGCGGAGGTTAGTTACCTATCGATCCTTTTTAGGTCAGATCCTTTGTGGGTCATTGCGGGAGTTAGTACCTATCGATCCTTTTTGGGTCCGATGGCTTAGATGAATCAGTAGCAATATATGGTCATCTTTATCGTCATACAATGAAGTATACCTGTGTGAGCGGAAACCCAGTTTTTCATTCCTTTGTAGATTGTGTTGTGCTATCCTGTATAGATTTACGTTTTGCTTTTTTGTGTGGACAGGGTTTTACTTGGGCTCGGATGTTGGAGCTGAATGAGAATTGATAAATTAGGTGTATGTATGGGCATATACCTAAGCAATGTTGGATTTTACTTTGTGATTGCATCTTTCCTTTGTGGATTATCCTTTGTGGATTCTGGGAGACCTTCGGGGTTCTTGGGGTCCCTACTGAGTAGCTTATACTCACCCCTGCACGGGCTATGCCCGCACTATGTTGTGTTGGTTGTAGACGATGGATAGCGCAGATTGTGTTAGAGGCCTGCGGAGAAGGACGGTACCTGGAGGTGGACCACTGGGTGGGACGTACTCGGAGCGGTCGGCTGGACCCAGGGAGCAGTGGAGGCTATCTGTACCCACCTTTCAAGTGGGACTTCCAATGGACGGCTCGACGTTGTGGATTTACTTTTCAGTTACTGTTTTCTCTTACAAGTTGTACTTTACATTCAGTTTGGGTTTGTATTCTGGCCCACTAACATTCAAAACATACTATTGTACCCAGTTTTTAGTTAGTTTTTACTTCTACCAGCTTTCTCTATGGTGTTTGTAGTTTACTTTACAAAGGCAATGCCTTCCCGTTTTCTGGGATTTATGCCTTGGTGCTAGTTGCCAACCCCTGGCCTATGGAAGGCGAGCTTGGGGTAGTCACGGTAGGGGCCCCGAGGAAGGGTCGTGACATCCATACCCATAAAATATTTCTCATAAAGTGTTTAATATTCTTCAATGTTTGTTTAATGTCATGTTTACACCGTGTTGATTTTTACTTTGTGTTATAGAAGAAATCTTTGTATTGTTTACCATACGAGGAACTTTTTGACTTTTTCAACAAAAGTACGTGGAGAATGTTGTTTTAACTTATACAGCATGAATGGATTTTTATGATTTCATATCTCCTTATTTTAATGAAGCATACTCTAAAATATTTCATGGTTATTTTCAAAAAAATCATTTCTTTTATAATTGTGTGCCATTTTGAGAAAAGAAAATCATTTTTATGAGGAAAGGATATTTTCCTCAAGAATTATTTTCAAGAGTTTTATCAAAACCATTTTCCATCTAAGATGACATTATTTCAGATGTGTATGTTTCAAGTATAATATGTCTATTATTTATATGGTTTCACTTTAATTATGATGAAATGATATCCATTTGTTTTATATGGACTATGTTATGATAGAATGATGTTTATGAAACCTATTTTTATTCTTTGGGTTATGATGAATGATTTATGCTTATGTTGTGGAACAAGTAAGAATGATTTCATTATGAGATGGGTGGGACCTATATCTCTCTCAAATGCATTGGGTAATGATTTATATCTCATGAGATAGACATGGCTGGAATGGTACGTTAATCAGGTTCAGTGATACAGGACTGTAATGAAGAGTGAACTCGATTCAGAAAGAGACTTTGTCCACTAAGATAGTCTTGGCAGTAATGCCTTAGATACTATGGAAATTATATCATGTGATTTATTTTTTGACACAATTACATGTTTTATTTCCAAGCCATTTTATAATGATTGATGTTCCGTCATGATCTTGCCTTACACACTTCCAGGTTTTATGTCATTGCTCAAGATTTCGATATTTAAACACTATGTTCATGTTTTTATGTTAAAAATTATATGGTTTGTTTTATTTTCTCCATGCATACCCTTACTGATCATTTGAGGTCACCCTTTATATCTTTTCTTTTCCCCATGATATAAAGAAAGTTTTTAGTTAAGAAAACAAAAGGGGATGATCTTTATGGTAGATGTTGAAGATCTTTCACCACAATTAGAAGATTATGTTCCGAGTTTCCAAAGACACTAAACTATTATGGTCCTTCGGTGTTTGTTTCTGTTATGTATTAAGTATTTCGCAAAAGTAATGTAATGTCCATGTACGTCAAGCATTGGGTCTCTAAACTTATGGTAGGATAAGAAATATCATCTAGGTCTCATGATTCCCTCCATACATGTTACTTAAGATCTTATGATAATCTACAGACTTGACACAATGACTCTTATGGTTCCCACCAAGTGTGTCATCCAACATTCATGATGAAAAAAGGGATTGTCAACATTATCTTGCAACATTCTTTGAGTATCAAAGGATGGATCATGTGATATATTCCAATGTCAATAGATTGGTCTCGTGATGTACTCCGAACACGGAAGTCTTGATAATGTGACAACCCTTAGAAATTCCACCAAGTGTATGAATCAACCCTTGGATAGGCAAACTACACCATGTGAATATCTTGGGATATGTTGAGTGGACATCGTACAACATGAAATATAGAAAACTAAGGAATTTCGAGATGATAATCAGTGCATGTATAGTAGTCAGGAGGACCGGGTCACCAAGGAAACCTCAACATGTAATCCCCAATCATCAATTTAGTATGATATGTCCTGATCATAAGGTCTATAACACCGTATGATTTTGTTCTTTTTACAAATATATTTAATACTTTTGATATTTTTTCATTTCACACAACACTTAATATTATTTTTTAGTATGTTTTATATTTTTTATATACACCTCAATTTTAATCTTACACTACACAAAACAATTATATTAGCTTGTAGTGCACACAACACTGAGTCAGCATGCATTACATTCCAGACTAAGTTTTACTGACTTTTTATGGTATTCTTTTTTAAAATTTAATTATGAAAATTTTATAATTTTTATTATTGAAAAATAATTTTTTTTTGTAATTCATAATTTCAAAATTATCTTATGTCTAATTTTTGATATTTTAATGAGACGTATCATATTTTTGAATAGTCAAAAATATTTCATTTTAGGTTAAAATGTTATTTTTTAAAAATATTAATTATCAAATTGTATTTTAAATTTGTTTTAAGGTCCCAATTGATCAATTGTACATATATTAATCCAATGCAGGTCATTGGAATCATCTGTTTGTTGAAATATGGTATAGAAACAAATTGATATTTTTAATTTATTTACATTCAAAATCCACTTTCTTGCCACATCTGAGGTGTTAGTGTTAATCATAATTTCCGTACATATGTGATTTAAATATCGAAAAATATGAAAAATAGGTTATAATCAATATAATACTTATTCATTATAATATATACTTATTTTTTGACAAAATAAATAAGTTATGGTGATTAAAACTAATAATAGTAATTTCTCTAAAATTAATCAGTATAAGGGAATGATCGTTAAACATAGGTTATAAGATAATATAGACACCTTTATAAAAGAAATTTGATTCTAATAGTTAGACCATATACCTGCATGGTTATAATTTTATGTCTTTGTGGGATAATATATCATGAATGTTACCTATATAATATGTTAAGAAAGGAAACATACAAAAATGGAACATTTCATATCATTATCATTTTCAAAACATTGAGATATGAAAAAATAGTTTCAATTATAAATATAATTTTGAAAGATAAATGGATTATTTTTATCATAATTATTTATCAATAGTTTTTATAGATTATATAGTTACTTAAAATTTATAAGAACCACCAAAGAATTGATTATTTAGTTAATAATTAATGAAAAATTATAATATAAATATTAAAAGTGAAGTAAATTGATATAATTCTTGTAATTAATTATTTATTTGCTGAAAATATCTTGTTATAATGATTCTAAATTAATATATTTTATATCTAGTTTGTTTTTATATTTTTAAAATTAAAATTAAATAAATAATGTCCAAATTCAAAACAATGTAATTTTAAAATAAATGATGAGTTATTAAATTATTTATAATTAAAAAAACTATAACATATGACATGTCATTTCTATGTATTGATTTATATAAATAAATATCCATTCTTTTACCTTCAGCGGCTGATGTGGACCAGATCAGCTTCTAAACAGAACAGTGTGTTTATTGTTGCCTCTAAAAGGGTAGTGTTATTGAAAATGCATTTCCAGAGCAACCTGCTCTAGAGTAGCTGAGGATTCGGGTTCAAAGTGCTAGTTTCTGGAGGTCTCTAGACTGGAAATCAGCCACTGAAGATGATGGATCCTACATGGGGTGCGGTGATAATTCTGGCTACTTTAAAGTGTATGTTTCTATTTTTTGTGTTTTTGGAGGTTTGTTGGGTTCCGGTAACCCATAAAGCGGATTTTAAAAATTAAAATAAAATGATTTATATCTATCTATATGCATGGTCCCTGTAAAAGAAGTGTTTTTTCACACATGTTTTAAAATTAATTTCCAACTCACATTGTTTGTTTTTTTTTGGAAATTGGATATAATAATTTTAATCAGTTTCTGTATTTTTTATAATAAATCTAATTTTATTTTGGTCATAATGTTAATGTTACATATTTTAGAAAACTATATACTTTAATAAAAACCAAAAAGATAAAATTGGAAAAAACATAGATGTTTTGGGTAAATTTTTAAAATAATGAACATATTTTTCTCTCGTGTAGATTTTTTTAAACCATAAATTCACATTAATCTATTATTTTTCCATTTTTAATGCTCATTAGTTAAGGGAGTCCACCCCTGAGTGCTAACATTTTGGGTTTTACAAGAATTTCATGCTTCCTCCACTATAAAAAGACATTCAATCTTCACATTCCTCACACATCTGAATCCATTTAGATAAAAAATAATCTACCTACATAGTCTCCCAAAATCCATCATCTTTGACTATAATACTACATTAAGGATTTAGTCCATCTAATAAATCCATTTAGTTCAAAAAAAAGAGTTACCCAATGAAGATGTAAAATCATTCCTCAAGATACTTTATATTATTTTATTTCTTCACCACATAAATTCTTCTTATGTCATTTTTACATAATAACCTCAATATCTACAAAATAGTAACACGTTTTAATATTAATGGTTCTAAATAAAAAAAAACAATATTCTATCTAATGGGTAATGATCTTACCATACTTGTGTGTGACAAACTACCACCTTACAAAACACTGATTGATCGTTCTTCCTTTACCACTAACATGGTGGGAATTATAATGTAAATAATATTTTTATAGTTTATATATATTATTTTTGACTTATTTTTTATTATTTATTTATTTTATATAACAAATTCTTTTATGCATTCTACATTGTGGTTATATGATGACATCATTTGTGGATGTGTGTACTACAACCTATTCAAAGTTATGTGATGTGTTAAATCTATACATGGAATTAATTAATGATGGTTTAAATTAATCATATGTTACATAAATATCAAAATTATTATATTAATTTAATAATTATAATATATAATTTTATTTATTTCCCTTTCCACAGTCTAACAAGTGGTAACATTTTTTGTCATCAAGTGGACAACCACCCCCACGACTCGATGTGATTCCTATTGCATCACATAAATTATATATATATATATATTTAAGTATATATGATACGTTAACATATTATTTATGATATAATTATATTATTTTATGTATAAAATGATATATTCAACATTTCTATAATGATCATTGACAAATGGGAATATTAATCACGTGTACCTATGATATACTGTCTCCATGAATGTAAAGATGGACCATTTTTCAAAACCATCTTTAATAAATGGTTTTAAATTTATAATTTATGTATAATTATTATATTTATTCCCAAATTATTATTCTTTTTATGTTTATATTATGACTCATTTGACCATTGTCGACCTATGAAATCCATTTTTTTAACACATAACCCCAATTTGGCCAAAACAATCGAGATAATCTTAATTGTTTTAATAATTTCATAAAACATAGAAATATGTGATTTAAAAGTAATAATAAACATGAAAAATGTTACTTATAAAATAATTAAATAAAAAAAGTTAATTATTCATTATGATAATGAAAACATGACATGTCAAACTCAAGGTAAGGGAATTTCTTCTCAGTTTTTATTTTCCAGGAGACAGAAGCCATGTTCACCTCTTATTTATTATATATGGTGTGTATAAACCACATTGATGTATTATTTGGTTCTTATTATTAGATATAATGGTATTCATATATCCATTTTATGATTATGCTTTTTTGTTGTTTATGGATCAAATGTTTCCAAATCATTAATGTAATTTCGCCTTAATTTTCATTCTTTGAGACACATGCAATATTATGCACCTATATTTATATATGAGGATTATATATGAGCATTGATATTTTATATCATTAATCTAATTATTTCCATTTTATTTTATGAATCGTCTAATTTTATTCAATTCTATTTTTTATGATTCAATATTTCCAATGTTTTAATGTTTTATTGCAATAATCTCAATATTTACTAAATTTTTTTTATGATTATTCTTCTAGTGATAAAGTATTTTGGTCCATATACCAAGAACCATCTTGAAATATCATTATATAAATTTATACATGTTATATCCACATAATTGTACCATTTTCCACTCTTTCATTCTTAAGATAATTTGGAATATATTTTTTATGAAAATATGACATTATTTAACCTTTCAAAAGAAAATCATTGTTCTTTAAAAATAATGTTTCATAAAATGATTCTTAATAATGTTTTAATAGAATGATGTGATATTTAAAGTAAATTTTTAAACAAATTTTAACTTTTAGAAAATATTATATAAAATAAATCTTCTTTTAATTTTCTAATCAGGGCACTTTTCTAAAATTTTGAGGTACGAAAAGCATTTTTTGGTATGTACAAGCATACCTGCAATAATGACCATCATTACCTTAAGTCATACTTTTTAAGTTTCGAAGATTTTTTTTGAAAAAAATATATTTTCCTATTATTATATAAATTTTTTTATTTTTATTATTACTTCAATAAAATAGGATTTTAAAAAATATTTTATGTTTAAAAAGAGTTTTAAATTACTCTTGAAAAATCCATTATATAATTTCAAAAGATTAATTTCATAGAAAATTACATCAATAATTTCAATATTTATTTATACATTTTCCATGATATTTTCCAAAAATTGGTTTTTTAAATGTTTTATTTTTCTTTCATTAGTATTAAAATTATTTTCCCTGAAAAATATTTTCAAAATCTTTTCAAATTTAATTTATATTTTTTCATGGGATTTTTTTTTAAAATATTTTAAATATTACTTTATAAGTTTTAAAGGATATTTTCTTTGAATATAATATTAGAATGGTTTTATGTTTTAAAATGAATTTTCAAAAGGAGATAGGATATTTTTAACATAAATTATTTAAAATGATCGGTATAAATTATCTCCCATATAAGATGAAATATATTGTTGTTACTCAATTTTTTATAGGGAAATGATCAAAAAGATTCATTTACCTTCAATCTAAATAAAATTAGGTTTTGATGTATTTTTATTTATGATACTCATTTATCATTGAAGAGTTATCTTTTTATGAAACCTATTTCTTCTTTATGGGTTATATGCTTATGAAACCTGCTTAGATTAATATGATATTCGTCGATGAAATGATTATAAAACCTATCTCATTTTTCATAGTGTATGATATATTACATGATTATCACAACCATTATATTTATTGTGTTCTGACATTATTTTTTATAATATTTTGGAAAATTTATATAATTATGATATTGGTGGGACATATAATCCCCTTAAATATATTGGGTAATGAATTATATCTCATGTGATAGATAAGGATGGAAGGAGTTGTGAACTTCGTTTCTATAATGTACTTTTTTCTCAAAGATATTATTGGGAGTAATAAATGGCTACTAAGATGGCCATGGAATTAAACCAAGACTACCAAGATGGTATAAGGACTAAAATAATGATACTATGATAGTCATGTGAGTACAAACTAACTACCAAGAAGGTATGGGTAGTGAACTCATTCTACTAAGATGGACTTGACAGTGAGGCCTTGACTAATATGAAAACAATTTTATATTCTTCAGTGTCATCTATAAATTATATATCTTATCCCTATGATATGTTATGATGACTTTCTCACTTAATTTATTTATGATTCATGTCTTATTAAAAATCAATATTTATTCCTTGTATTATTACTATAATCTTTGATATGTAGTTTCTAATAATAAAATGTTATCCTCAGATTCCCATAATATTATGTTCATGTTATACATACAAATTTTCTTTATATACCATTAATGGAATTTTTAGCTCACCCCATTTTTATTTTTCCATTTTCAAGGTTATGATGGTAGGTTTTTTGAAGATGTAATAATGTGGAAGATCATTACCTGTTAAATTGATGTCCTTTTTACCACATTAGGGTATTTGGTTCCATATTTCCAAATACACTAAACTGTTATGTTCCATGGGCATGTACATTTGAAATATTCTAAATATTTATAAAACAATGATGTAATATTCATGTATGTTAATCATGGTTCACTATAGTTGGTATAAAAACAAAAGGTCATTCAACCTTTAGAAACTGGAATTAAAAAACCATAGTGATATCCCTGGGGATATTTTTAAAGATGTGTCTTTTGATGTCTATAAGGATATGCCAATGTTTTCATAAGAAGGTGTCATAAGTTAGGCATACTAAATTCTATATTTTTGGATTAGTTGGTTTTCCACTTCGATAAGTTATAATCACACAACATTTTTTTAATCAATAGAGATAATTTGAAGGTACTAATTTATCATTGAATCTGATGGGAAATTCGGTAACTATCAGCACATAAATTGGATATTGACTGCAGGGAAATATATTACGATTATTATGATCCAGTTATACGTACATATGATTAAAAATGTGAATATTGGTGATATTAATAAGACATCTAATAAGAGGAATATTGTAACACCCCATGACCTTTTAATTTTAATAATTAAATTAACCTTTGCGATGATTTTTATTTCACGCAACACTAAAAATCATTTATTTTATATTAAATAACTATGTTTGGATTGAGTTACATGCAATAAAATGTTAATTGTCCACTAAAAACAAAATAAATATTCTTTTTATCTACAGGTAATAGCAACTTGGTGTATGCAACATGCAACACCAACTTGGTTTATGCAACATGTAACACCAATGTAGCTTATGATACACGTAACATTGAGTTTCTATGAAACATGATTTTATTGATATAATAATTTTACAAATATAATTATAATATAGGCATTAAAATTATAAAATTAATTGTGATAAGTAATTTTATTTATATAATGTTTAAATATAAAGAAAACATATTTACGATGATGTATATAATTTTTGGTACAGTCTATATATGATTAAAAATAATTTGTTCTCTAATGAAATGCTTAAAATGTATTTATTTAAATAATAATAAAATTAATTTATACATATTTAGAATATTAATTATATAAAATCAGCGTCAATTTTTTAATTTACAATTTCAAAATTATCATAGGAAGAATATTTTGGATTTTTTAGGGAAACAACATTTTTAGATGAATATTTAAAAACATAAGATTTGAATTCAAAACTACCATTTAGCCAAACATATATATAAGGATAAATTAAATTTATATTTGGTTTAAATTTTTAATTAGATAATATTTATATCATATATTACAATATTGGTCATTTCAATCAATTTTACCATGAAATTGGGTATAAAATATTAGAAAATATTTTGGACGTTTTTAAATTAAAAACCCATAGTGTCCTCATGCCAGCTGGATTAATATTAAATTATTTTATCCCACTTCTAATATAATATAATTGAAAAAATGTATTCCATATTTTTTATTAGAATTTATTATAATTAATAATAAGATCAAAATTAATTTCCCCAAAAAAATAAGAATTTATCAAAATTAATTACAATAGTATGGGAAAAAATTGGGTTAATAATGTGCTACAACATAAATTTAAGTTTCAAATGCCCTAAAATCATATAAAACATCAATTAAATGTAAATTATTTGGTAATTAATCTTAATTATTGAGTTTCTTTGGTTTTTAATTATATTTAAATATAATAATGTGGGTACAACTATATTATTTTCAAATATGCCAACTGTGTCCTTTCACTTCCCAAAAATGGCTACAAAGTCTCCCTCTTCATAACACATCTAAGAAAAATTAGTTTAAAAAAATATCTGAAAAATAAACAAAAAAAATTCCTTCATTCCTCCTCAAATCTTCCCCTTCGGATGAAATAAATCGAACAAAGGCTTTTGGCACAAACAAAAAGGAGTTACTCGATTAAGAGGCAATGTCATCCCTCAAGATCCATTTGTTTATTTTCATTATCCACCCCAAAAAAATATCGTGATTATAATTATTGTATAAAAAACACAGTATAATAAATATACTATAATGTTTTTATGAATTTTTCTTGACATACACTTACACACTCGTCTTTCTAGGGGGTAAAGAACATACTGTTTACGTGTACGGCGAACTACCGTCTCAGGAAACGAGGATTGTTTATTTTTCTTTTGCAGCATCTCATGGTGGAAGTTATGCTAGAAAATATATTTATATATTCTATATTCTATATTTGATAGGTAATTATGGTTCATTAATAATTTAAAACAAATATATTTTTACTTTCTACTTGGTGGGAGTATGATAATATTGTTAGAGTAAGTCTGGACTACAACCCCATCAAAGTAATGTGATTCGTTCACACACCACATGTAATTTTTTAAGGATGTAATTATTGAACTTTTATGATTTATATAATATTATAACTATAATATAATATAATTATATATATATATATATGTCATTTTCATTCTTTATTTCAATATGATAATAAAAAAATTGAAACAACGTTTATGCGTACGTATGACTTACCGTCTCCATGAACGATGTATTATATTTCATAAATAAAATTATATATATTATTATAATATAAATATAATAGTTATAATTTATATTTATATCATTTTTTACATTTTTATCCCTGATAAAACTATAAGTACCAATGATATATCATATTTTGACACATGTGGAGAACAAAGTGAATATTAACTAAAGTGAAACCATAACAAAGGATAGTTAACAAGAGGGTAATATAATGACATTATCAAACAATATATTTTATTATATATAATAATCTTGTTACGTAAAATATTATAATAAATTTACATTTATTATATAGGTGGGTTCAACGAGTACGATGAGAGTAAACACACAAGGTAAGGGGATTTCATATGAGTTTTTACTTCCGCGAGATACATGATTTATTCACCAGTAATTAATTTTTGGGTAGTTTGTATAATTCAAAAATATATATTAAATTATTCCAATACTTAAATTCATGGGTAGTTATGCATACATTAAATGATCATTATTTCATGGTGTTAATTTTTCAAAAGTTAACCAATCAGTAAAATAGTGTTGTAACAATTTCTCATTGTCGAGGCTCATGTTGTATTGCACCTAAATTTTATTCAAGATGTATATAATTAAATTTTACAAGTTATATCATGAATATATTTATTTTTATGATATTTTAAGCCTCATTTAATTTCCTTTTCTTACATACTGGGTATGGTCCAAGGATACCAATTTATATGAGTTTTTTGAAACAAACTCATCGCTTTCCAAGATTTTTTATGTTCACACTTATTTTTATAAAATATTATCATCCATATCTAATGAATTCTCCTAAAATTTCTTATAAACTTGGTATTAAATATTTTCTCATGTATTAGTTCAGTTTTCCCACTATTTGGTACATAATATATTTGTTATGTAAAATCCAACTGTCTCTCCCTTCAATCCGAAAACTCTTGTATTCAAAACCCATGTTTTCAAAAATGTTTTCAAAAATATTTTCCAAACATCATTGAAGCCCATTTTAAAGGAAAAAGGAATATAAAAACATTCTATATATTTCCATGCTTCCATTATATTTTTTTCTACTATATTTTCAAAGATATAGGTTTTTAAAAGGATTTATGTTTTCCAAATAATTTTTTAATACAAAAAATATATTTTCCACAAGAAATGTTTTCAAATTATATTTCAATATTAGTTCGCATATGAGATAACAACTATTTGTGTTACTCATGATTTTTTTTGTGAAATTATTAAATGAATCCATTCATATTATTTCTTAAAATTGATTATGTTTTGATGCTCGATGTTTAGAAAACTTTTTTCTATTAAATGTGTTATAATATTTTGAAGCGATCTTATTTTGACAGGCTATGTTTATGGTTAAATGAGAATGAAAACTATATTTTCCATATGTAATGATATGAATAATTGTTTTTAAATCCTATTTCATTTAATTGGATATTACATGATTATTTATGATCTTGTGCCACATATATGTATGATTTCATTTTGAGATGGGTTTGACCTATATCTCTATTCAGTGAATTGGATAAAGATTTATATTTTATGAGATAGACTAAAAAGACTGGAGGAATGAAAATTTACTACTAATATAGACATGGGAGTTAACAATTAATTCTAATATGAAATGAAAAGTGAACCTATGCTACTAATATGACACTAGGTTTGAACCATGATGACCAAGATGGTATGTGGGTGAACTTATAAAACCATTATATTTATGGATTTTATGCATTATATTCTACCAAAATAATATTATATATGATTATGTTTCTACAAAAATTTATTATTTTATTCATATGTTTCATTACCTCATCAACAAATTTTATGAAGAAAAAAATAGAGAATAAACAAGGAAATATGTCCTGCTAGTGTAGACTAGAGAAAAAAAGTATCATGGGGGCCAAAAATAGTGAAGACCCAGGCCATCTCCTCTAAAAATATTAACACCCTCCAGCTTCAAACTATATAAGTTGTGAGAGAATAAACACTATGTACCAGGGATATCTGTCGAATCTAGGTACTATGCAGCTTTATTACCCTCCCGCCATGAATGAGAAACATTAATATCTCCACCAATGATGCCTTAAAAGTTTCTAATGATATATAATATCGACCATAAAAATTACCTTTCCCATTAATTTCATTATGCAATATCATATAATTTTTTTCATCTTCATTAATCACAAAATTCATCTACTTAAATATATTCAGACTTGTTATTAGAGCCATTCCCTCATCATGAAGTGAGTTAAAATGTCTGATCCTAACAGAGACAGATAGGATGACAAAGCCACCACTATCATGCACAACACCTCCCCCACGAATCAACCCATAGACACATGATCCATCACTGTTGAGTTTCAAACCCCTTGAAATAGGATCCCAACATACCTAGTTACCAAGAAGTTGATCACACTACTTAGATAAAAAATAAGAATCTATAAATGATTTCTTGTAGTGATGCATCCTCCCTCAAATTTCCTAAATCCATGATTATATCCATGATTGAAATTTTTATCTTGAAGTTAATAAACCATCCATTTGAAAACACTCCCTCATAGATCAATTTATTTCTTGCCTTCTATAAACACCAATATCTGACATAAAGGATTACTGTCGAGTCACATTTTCATTCCTTTAAAATCGGAACCCTGAAACAAGCAATCAAGAAATGCATTATCAGACATAGGTGGAAAAGAAAATACAATAAACTCTTCACAATAATCCCACACCGCAAGAGCCCATTCAATATAAAAGAACAAATGCTCTGAGTTTTCTTCTTTATGCCTCTTATAGGAAACACATCTGACAACAATGGAAATCCCACAATGTTTAACATCTTCGTCAATAAAAACAACACCATTTTGAATCCTCCAGGAAAAAAGGTTATACTTCATCGAGACAGTTTTAACCTAGAGGGTTTTGATTCAATCTGTTAACTATATCATGAATAATCATTGTGCGGAAATAGTCATTTATCTTGAAAAAACTAGATGGTACAGGAGTAAATACACACTAATCTAGGTGAAAGGATAACTCGATGAGGTTGAAAAGGACATGTTGGATAATTTCCAAAACTGCATTGGTCAAAGAATGTGAATTGATAGACCTCCTTGAAAAAAATGTTTGGAGAAGGGAATCCTAGAAACCAAATATCCACCCCACTCCAATTATTATTCCAGAACAAAATATCTCCCTTACCCACAAGCCAGTGAGAAAAAAGACTATGAGATTGTACTATTAAACTAATATCTAACCAAAAAGGGGCGGCATGGAAATTCAAAAAAATACCTATCCCCCTCCAAGTTTCAAGGCATAGAAACTCCCCATAACGTTCGATTTTCCAAAACCTCAAACACATGTTTTTCATGCATACATGTAAGAGTATCCTCAAGACTACGACCATTTATTCCACCGTCATGCACTAGACGAGCCATCCTACCTGAGGAATCCCAATTCCTTGTAACCATAATCATAGGATCCCAAATGATATTGGAATAATTCTATCAATGTTTTTGATCATTGCCTTTGGAACATTGTAAAAAGTGAGAGCATGGATAAAGGTCGCTAGAAGCACACTATTTATCATGGTTATTCTTACTCCGATGGATAAAAAGATATTTTTCATAATATAATATGATGAATTACTTTATTAATCATATAATAAAATTCATAGATTATAAGTCTCCCAGAAGAAAGGGGGCTCCCAGATAATCCCTGGGGAAAACCCTTTTCTGCATGTCCAATATATGACTCGCAGTTGATATTTGACCTGGGGAAGAGCTACTGGAAATATAGAAATAGATTTATTCTTATTAATATTTTGACAACTCCAATGTAAATACTCATCCAAACCCATTTTTAATCCTTGCAAAGATCTTATTGAATCATTCTTGAAAATTATAGCTTGATTTTAAGACATGATATGAGAATCTGAATGATATCCCATCCTATAATGATACTAAGAAATATCACCATTATTTAAAAATATATTAATCATCTGGCCGGGAGTATCATGTACAATGATAAAAATACATGGGGAATTTTGGCCCCCTATCGAAGACCAATGGTAGACTTAAAAATCCATATATCTTTCCCATAAAAGATACTGCCAACCAAGAAAAAAAATAATTGAAAAAATATATAAACATTCCAAGAATAAAAATCCAAAACTACCATGATTTTGTTCATAAAACTTCATTCTACATGATCATAAAAATTATTCATATCATGATTAATAACCACATTAGATCCTTCAGTCTTTAGATTAATATCCCCAGCCATTTCTTATTCCAAAGCCATAACCCCATTAATAGAATGTCCTCTTACAAAGCCATGTTCTTTTATTGAGATCCATCAAGGTAGGTTAATAGATAGTCGAGTATTGATAATGCTGGAAAGAATTATATTGGGAACATTACACACACGTATCAAACAAAAGTGAAGGATAGAAGAGGGGTTTCTGGTTTTTGAAATGAACACTGTGGTGGTTTCACTAACAACACGAGTCAAATTCCTACCTCAGAGAAAATCATGGATTTCCATAATTAGATCATCCTTAATAACCACCAATTAATACCTATAAAAAAAGTCCGGGAATCCAACCAGACCAGCATTACTAACTAAATTATGTTTCATTATGGAATCAATTAAATCTTTCACCTATGTAATAATCCCAAGATCATTACTATCTCACTCAGAAAACAGTTTTGGATCACCTCAAAAAGATACATGGGTTACTATAGATATCCATTTGGTAGCTGAACATTAAGACCAACCAAAAGGTCTTTAATGTGGGAGCTATCTAGGGATCGAATAAAATCCCAATCCTCTGTAAAAGGCCCATCATCAAGTAAAATATCAGGACACAAAAACTATTTCATCTCTTTAATGTAGATGTGGAAGTATAATGTATTTCTATATCCCCCTTTTAACCACTTAATTATCATATTATCCATGAAAAAATGCACCATATTTACGATCATATTTTCCAATAAATGTTATTTATTTATATGATCATCATAAAACCGAATATTCTAGTATTCCTCTCAACTTTGTTCTAGAAGATCAATATCTAGAATGATATTATGCAGATCAATGTCCAGGGAAGAGAGGTTTTTTTACCACACCTGTAATCTAATCTTGAGGTGTCTAAGATTATTTTGATTTCTTGTATTATGTATATTATTTTCTTATTATTTATGTCATATAAATAAAATGATTTATGCTATGATTCGTTTACATGATCTTGGATATGTAGGGTATAAACTTATATTTTCATGATCTTGTTATCATACACTTATAATCATGATTACACATACATATCTCTCATGTTTACCCTTACTGAGAATTTTAGATCACCTCTTTTTAGGACTCCTTTCGATCATTATTAAGATATGTATTATTTTTTATGTGTATAATAAATGGTTCTTGTCATGAAGAACCTAGTGGGAGATAATGTACATCACTTATATATCAGTTCTTATATATACACATTTCTAAAAGGCCCAAGACTATTACGGTCTTTGGTTATTTATTTTGAAAATGTTTTAAGTACCCAAAAAATGTTTTGAATGTTAATGTCTGAAAATCAAGGATCGATATAGTTAGTATTAGAGAAATTTATTTGTTATCCTTTCGAATATAGGATGACAAAACCTTTGTGATAAACCTAGGGATATTTATAAGGACAATTTTAAGAATAATAAAAAGATTAGAAACATTTCCTGGAATTTTGGTAAAAGATAGAGTGTGTGGTTTCCAAGAAATGCATCCCTATGTTGATACTAAAAGTCGATGTGGATATGGTAAAAATTCACCTCTGGTAGAAAACTAAAAAAATGTGTTTTTAGCCTAACTCGGGGTAATATAGTACATGACAATGGGCCTTTCTATACACCGGGTTTGACACGACTAGGGGATATTATTTTGGAATTAAAAAAATATTCACAACCATCATGAATGATTTAAATATAAGTTGGATATGAATATCTTAGGATTAATATAAGATTTCAAGGATTAAGGAAGTTTTCATGATTTATAAATCATGAGAGTAATTATTTTTAGTCCTATATGGTATTCTATTATGATAAATAATGTTCACAGTATGCTTCAGGTTTTGGTTTGTATATGTAACCAGAATGAACTGAATTAATAATGAATGTGATGGAGAAATTGCTAATGGGAAGTCAAGTGTTATGATCCCTAGAGTAAATTTTTTTATGATCATGCCTAATTAGTTTTCCTGGAACACTATTAACAATGTATGCCTTAACAATCTCTCGAACTCCCCAAAGACTATAAAGAAAGAGTTTGATGAGTGTTCGAGTAATGGGGAGCTTGGAGGAATGAATATTAATTTTCCTTTGTGTCAATAATGTGAAATGAATAACCTAAGTAAATGTATTATAGTAACAAGAAGATGTTTTGACTGTGGAAAAAATGACCCAATGCATGTGATTATTTTAGAAAAATAAATAGTTTGGTTATTGAAATGGATGAGAATATTGGACTCCCAAAGTCATCATCAATGATTATGTGTGGAATAAGTGGTGATTATGAAACTAAATGTCCCAAGATGAAATTTCATGAATAGAATAAAAAAGGCGGTGCAACTAATGGTTACATTGTGGATGATTGTGAGACTATATATGAAACATGAACAGAAAGATTTAATGTGTAATAGGATGAGGCAAAATTGTCAATTTCATAAGGATAAAGTTGGATAGTAAATTTTTTTATGTATATGGATTCAAGAATTATGTCATATGAATGGTGAAATATTTAAATATTTTTTAGTTTATTTTTTTCACATTAGATTTAAAAGAAGATGTTTAATAGTTTTGATGGAATAGAAAAGTGATATAATGGCAAGTTGATATCCTTGAAAAATACTTGATTTGGGGAAATATAATTTTAATTGATTCCTTATGTTATGATATTGTTTTATGGATAAATATATGTTATATATATGTAAATTTGATGGTACTGGTTACCCTGGATCTAATTAAGGACTTGATTAAAAGTAGTTTATGCTTTCATGTATGATGTTTACAAGCTCTTGGATTTATGGAATATATACAGTAATATATGGAATAAGGAAGAATGTATGTTTTATATAAGTATTTATGGTAATTCTTGTTATTACCATGTTTCAAGAGAATATATGATGAGGGTATTTACAGGTTTTTATTATGACAAACAGAATCTAAATTTTATTTTATTTGATGTCAATGTTAATATGATTTATGAATTTTTTTCTAATATTTTGAGTTTTCATCATTTAGATGGGTTATATGGTTAACCATTCATAAAATGTTCAAGTCAAACATAGAAAGAATAATTTATGTACTAAGATTGTATTTAATTCCTTGGTCAAAAGGCTATTATGTGATTAACCTTATTTCAAGGATTCCCATTATATTTTGGATATTATATTTATATGGATTTAAATTAAGAAATCATGTATTCTTGGTGAAAAAAACAATTCTTAAATGGACACAAGTCTTAAACCCATGAAAATAATGAAAAGGGTTTGATGTCTATTACTAGAATGTGTGATATCATGGTTACTGTGTAATAATTTTTTATGAATAAATATATATTATAAAACAATGATGTTACTTTTTTTGTTTTGATATTACTATACAAACTATATTGTATTTTAAGAATAGATATAGATAAATAGTTATAATTTTCATTATTTAATGGGCCTTAATATTTGTTAAAAGTTCAGTTTATTACTTCAGGCATCAACATAATTTTTTGGATATCCATTTCTCGATGTAATTGTTGAATTAGAAATAGTAAAAATCACATCCAAATAATGTAATTTTGTTTATAGAAATATATCATGTCATTATATATCCTTATATTTGCATTAAATAAAATAATTTCTGATATATAAGATAACTATAAATAAATATTTTCCTAAAAAAATATTTTTTTTGAACCGATGGCCTTATAAATCATAAAAAATTTATCACTTTTTTGACCTCAAATATTATATTATCACTCGGTTGTTTCTGATTGATAACCTCAATAACTCCCTACAAATCTTATATTCTCCTATGCGTAATATCAGATATATGTTACTTTGGGTTACTGTGATGGTTCTATCCTTCCCATTTTAAGGGATTTTTTAGAATAATTTTTTATGATGTGGGTTTCTATGAATGAAACTTTCATGTATTAACCCTTTGATAACCAAGATTTATTTTGAGGGATAGAATAATTTTTATGGGGGGTTTAATGTAACTACACAATATTTTTCTAATTAAATTTTCCAATTAATTTATCTTTTGTGATATTTTGTATTTCAATTAACAGTGAAAATAGTTTATTTTATAATAAAGAATTATGTTTGGTTTTTAGTATACACAACACCAAGTAAATAATGCACTTGAAAAAACATAAATTTTTTCATGATATAGAAGAATCATTGACTTTGTGTTCATAATATGCAACACTATCATGGAATATGCAATAGACAACATTGTCTTGGCATACATTACATGCAACAATATGTTTATTCAGAACATAATTTTGTTGTTATAATTATTTAAATGTTATAATTATAATATATCCCTTAAAATGTGTAATATGAATAATAATAACTACTTTTAAAATGTTTTTTTATTTTTTTATGGAAATAAAACATATTTTGGATGAATTATATGATTGTTTTGTAAATACCTTATATATTTTAAAATACTATTTAATCAAATGAACTTCTTTTAATGCCATTCTATGAAAATTATAAATAATTAATTTTAGAAACATTTATAAATATAATTATTTAAAATGAACTTAATTTTTGAATTTATAATGTTGAAATTATATTAGTGATAATTTATTGGATTTTTCTAAGAAACTACATATTTTGATGAGTAGTGAAAAATATAAGTTTTTTATTCCAACTTCCTTTTACTATAATATATTTATTAGGCTAAATTATATTTAATTTTTTTTTTAAAATAAATTATATAATTATTTTACCAATTAATATAATTTAGGGTATTGGAAAAAATTTCACATTGATATTGGGTATAGAAACATTGAAAATATTGGACATTTTTACATTAAAAACCCACAGTGTCGTCCCATCTGCGAAATTAATTTCAAATTAGTTTTTTCTATTTATGAGATTATAATTTATAAAATAATATTCTATATTTTTAGTCATAATAAGATATAACTTATAATAGGGTAATAATTTTTTACCAATTTAATTAGTGAATCTTATTAAAATTAATTACAACGATTAAAAGAAAAATTAGGTTAATAAAGTAATAAACCTTAAAATTGAGAACCAAAATAACCGAGAAACAAAAAAAACACAAAATTTATGTTTATTATTTGGACATTAACCTTATATTATTTAGTTTTTTTGGTTTTATATTTTGTTTTCTTGGATAAAACGTGTCTACACCTAACTTGTATTCCAAAATTCAATGTGTATCATTTCCCGTCCCAATAATAGTCAATCGCCTCACCATCTACTTAACACATATCAAACAACATAGATTTGTCCAAGAAATACCCAATAAATTTTCCAGAATCCTTCCATTACTCATATAATCATTTTATTTGTAACAATTCAATCCAGGGAATATATTTGAATGAAACCAAAATGAGTTTCCCAATTAAGAGGCAACATATTCTCTCAAGCTACTTTATCTTTTATTTTCATTCTCCACCACTAAATTACATTTTTTACATTATTTTATAAAATAACAATGTAAAAAATTTAATAATATGGTTTTATACTATTTTTTGGCCTACACTCACACAAAACTCCATCTAATGGGTAACAAATATAATTTTTACAGGTACAGTGAACTACCACCTCATGAAACAATGATTGCTCATTTTTTTCTATTAACAAATCCAATAGTAGTAATTATTATGTAAATTATATTTATATATGTTATATATTATATTTAATATGTATTTAATGTTATTTAATTCTATTAAAACAATTATCTTTATACTTCTCACTTTTTGTAAATACAATAATTTTGTTAGAGAATGTGTGGACTACCGTCACCTCAATGTGATGTGATTCCTTGACACGCAACATGGAATGTACTGAGGATTGGTTCAGTAAAATTATATGATATATATATAATTATAATTATATTGTAATGATATTAAATACATATATATATATATATATATTTAATTTTCATTCTTTCTTTGAATATGATAATCCAAAACTGAAACAACATGTGTACATACAACTTACAGTCTCCATGAATGGTGTATTAAGTTTCATATTTAAAATTATATATATTATTTTAATAAAAATATAATGTATATACATGATATTAGTATTAATTTTTACATTCTATAAACATGATATATGTATAAAGACCAATGATATAACAAATTAAGACACATGTGATGAACAATCAAATATTATCACAAGTGAAATATTAACATAGAATGGTTAACAAGAGGGAAATATAATGTAATAATAAAACTACATATCGAATTAAATGTAATAATATTTTTATATAAATGTTTTAAAATATATATTTATTTATTATAATGGTTTTTTGACCAATTACTAAAAGATTCATGACACATGGTATGGGGATTTCATCTCAATTTTTATTTCTGTGAGATATATATCTAATTCACAACCCATTTCTTTTTGTGGTGTTTATATAGATAATGGATGTATTTATCTATTTGTATACTTTGATTTATGGATATTTACATATCCATTATATAATCTTTATTTCATGGGTTTAATTATTCACAATTTACCAAATCGGTAAAATAGTTTTTTGTCAATTTTCCTTCTTCGAGGGTCATGTTTATTATACAAAAAAATTATTTGTGAGGTGTATGTACATTACTTTTTTATATTATATCATGAATATAATTATTTTCATGATATTTTTAAAATAATTTAATTTCTATTTATTACAAGTAGTGTATGATCCCAAGACACCTTTTTATAAGAGTTTATTAAAACAATCTCATCACTTTGCAATATTTTAAATATTTATGCTTCATTTAATTAAATAATATTATAAATCTCTCAAGAAAATTCTTCAATTTTTTAATCCAATGGTAATTCATGATATAATCATTTATTAGTACCATTTTCCACTCTTTGGTGCATAAGATAATGTTTCTAGAAAAAATTTACCATCTCTATCTTCGATTTGAATGTTATTGTATTAAAAAACCATATATTAAAAACATTTTATTGATATTTATTTCACATGTACAGGGAAAAAGGATGTAAAAAACTTTTTAAAGTTTTAAATGCTTCCTTTATATGTTTTCATATATATTTTCAAATGAAACGGTTTTTAAAAGGTTTTAGGTTTTAAAAATAATTTTCAATGAAGAACGGATATTTCAATCAAGATATGTGTTTAAAAGATATTTTAAAATTATTTTATATATTAGATAACATAAATACGTTTTAATAACTGTTTTATGGAGAAATTATTCAATGTATATATTCATATTATTTATCTAAATTGATTATGTATTAATAAAATGAATTTTATTAAACATGTTTTTCATTCCTACGTTATATGATTTTGAAACCCGCTTCTTTTCATGGGATATTTTTATGATGAAATGAATATGAAACCTTTATTTATAAACATGTTATAATATTATTACGTATTTCTAATACCCAATTAATTTAATGTATTATGATATGATTACTTATGATTTTGTGTCACAAGTGTTATATATTTCTTTTTGAGACAGGTGGGACCTATATATACCTCCATTTTATTGGGTAATGATTTATTTCTAATGATATTGACTAAGATAGACTAGGAATAAACGTTGACTACTATGATGTCCATGGGATTGAACAATGACTACCAATATCGGATGAGGATTTATCCCATACTAAAAATATAGCCATTGTAGTGAACCATTACTACCAAGATGGTATGGAGAGTGAACACATAATACATAGATGAACTTTGAAACAATGCATTTTTTACAACAAAAATCTTATTATATATGCTTATGTACCTCCAAAAATTCATTATTTTATTCATTTATGGCTTATGATACATATTTAATTATAATTAGTGTCTTATGAACTACCATGATTTATTATATGAATCCTGTATATGATCAATGATATGCAGGGGATGATTTTTTATTTTTCATGAACATATTCTAATACCCTTATGATCATTAATATTATTACATATATCAATTGTTCGCCCAAACTGAGAATTTCATCTCACCCCTTTTTATGTTTCATTCCCTAGGTTATGAAGATATGTATTATGATTAATGGTTCTTTGAAAGGTGTTATTTAAGAAGAACAATGTTGGAGATAATGCATCTCACTTATGTATCGTTGTTTATGATTCTATGAATCAAAAGGAACTAGACTAACACGTTCATTATAAATTTTTTTGTATAATGGTTTATGAATTATGAAAATGTTAAGTAATGTTAATGTATAAAAGAGATGTTCTCTATAAAGATGATATTTTATAAATGTTCACATGGTATGGAACATATGAGAATTAATTTTTAGATTCAAACATGTCGATAAAAATGGGAAGAAAAACATGAGGAATACCTAAAGTAGAGGGGAAGATGTTTTATATGTGAAAAATGGGTTATAAAATAATGATTTCTCATGGTGTTCAATGTATTAGCATTTAAGAACATTTAAATTACTGAAATGAATTCTATGAATAAAGAATTTAATTACAAAAAAAATAAGGACACATTCAATTTTAATCATTGAAGATGAAGGATTAGTGTTTTTATATATTACGAAATATATAAGGTTTGTTCAGTTTGTGGTTTTGGTTATGGATATACAAGATTTTGTTGAATGATTTTGATTAACTGGAAATGTGATTTAATGAAAAGATGAGAATAATGGAAACACATTATTAATGGATTGTTATGCTTAATATGATTCTGATGTTGAAATAATGATGTTTATATAATGATAAGTTGGATGGTACAGATTTCCCTATAATTGAATAAGGATTTGTTGAAAATGAGGTCTATGTTATCATAAATGAAGTTTACACTATTTATTGAATTGAAGAATATAGCCAATAATATTTAAAATAATGAATAATGCATGTATTAAAAAAGTATTGGTGGTAATTTAGGATATTACCATGTTTCAGGAGAATACATGATAAAGGTATTCACATGTTTTGTATTAGACAACCATGAGATACTTTATATGGGGACCAATGATATGTTGTTTTTGATAAATTTATGTAAATTCATTCTTATGATTTGGGTTTTTAGATTTCAAAAGAATTATAATGTTAATGTTTTATGTAAATTTCAACATAAACATTGGATGTTTATTTTGGGATTAAATTGTTCTCTCACAATAGGTGGAATTATTCATATTAGACAACATGTGAATATTTTTTTGTGATACAGATAGATAGAATGGCCCGTCATTCAATTTATGGATCACATGATCTACTAATGCTTTAGGAATGAGAAATTCATCTCCATTTCATTGAATATGTGATGATGTGTAAATTGAAAAAGAAACATAAGGGGTGAAATTTTTCATAGATGATATAAGTATAGATACCTCAGAAAACTGTTGAACTATAGTAAAGGATCCTGAAATAAAATATTTCCATATTATACCTATTTCTAAGGATAGAAATGACTTATTTACTACAACTTTTGGTTATGTATTTGTGATTTTGAACATTCTCCCAATCATTTTCTTTATCACTCTTCATTAAAACATGAAAATTAAATTTCACTTCCATGTAATTGTTTTCATTTTCCACCAATTTTCTCCTCTGTGGAATCTTAATTATGTGTTATTCCGGGAAACCATTATGTTTATTGTTTTTTAAATGAAGATTTAGTATTAACTTTTATAATATGGGTTTCATCTAAAATAACATTTAAGTATAAATCCATTGATTACCTATATGAATTTATATGTTGAAATTTATTTTAAGGGGGGTAGAATGTAACACAAGATGATTTTGTCAATTTTTTTGATTTAATTTAAGTTTTTTGTTATTTTTTCATTTCATGAAACTTTGAATATTTTTTTTTAAAATAACTATGTTTGGATTGTGTTATATGAAACACCATGTTAAAATTTCACTATCTTCAATAGTTAGTGTAGCTTGCGGTATATGCACCACTTAGTCAGCTTGCATTACAGGCAAGATCAAATTTTACGGCTTTTCTATGTGGTACCTATTTTGAAAAAAAAATTAACACTATAATGCATTTTTTATCAAAATTAACTAATTTATTTTAACTAATAGTGTATAAATTATATTATTATTACTTTCTCATACTTTTTTGAGCAATTTTATTTTTTTTATGAATAGTGAAAAGTACTGAAATTTAGTTAAAAACAACAATTTTTATTAATTAATTATTAGTCCTAAATTAGTTTTAAAATTTTTTTAAGGTCAAAATATATCAAATATGCTTATATTAATCCAATATAATTCATTTTAATTATTTTTTTATTGATAATGGATATGAAAACATATTGAACTTTTGAATGTTTTTACATTAAAACCCCATTTTTTCAATATAGCTACATGGTTAGCGTTAAAAATAATTTCCCCAATTAAGTGATTTGAACTTCATAAAACATACATAAATGGTTTTAATAATTTTATTATTCATTTTATAATTATATAAAATATGTTTTTTACCATTAATTATTAATGAAATTGATTAAAATCAATTACAACGAATTGATAAAACTAAGCATAACAACAGGCTAACACTTGAACTTATGGGAAAAAATTAATTATATTCCTCTTCAATAACCATTGGCTGAAAATATTTCTTTCATATACATATTTTTATTAATTAGACGAGTTAATTTGATTATATTTTACGAAGTTTCTCTCTACAATAAACTATGTAAGGAAAAAAGACAAAATAGGAACCTTCATTGCAATTGTCATTTATAAATCGTTGAGATATGGAAAAAACAAAATATGTTTGTTATACATATAAATATTAAAAATAAATGAGTAATGTTTATCATAATAAATTGTCTTTAATATTTATATACGAATTACTTTCATAACATTATTAATAAATGCCAATTTAGTGATCATTTAGTTATTAATTAAATATAAATGAAACTTAAATATCATAAGTAAAGTAAATAGATTAAATAATCTTCCTTAATTATTTTTGAGATTAATATATCATTTTAAATATATTTTATTTTAATTTATTTGAATCTGGATGTTTTTTATATATGTTTCTGTTAAAATTAAATAAATAGTATCCAAAATGACAGTAATATTATTTTACAATAAACTATAATTTATTAAATGATTTAAAGTTAATAAAAATACATATCATCTACCAATTTATTTTTATGTTTTAATAAATATAAAATATTTTCCACTAATGGTATAATTTATATTTAATAATTCTCATATTGACCCATACATAGTGAAAACATTGTTAGCATCCTCTTGGATAAAGTAGTGTTTTGCGACATAATTTTAAAATTAATTTCCAAAAATCATGAGATTTTTATTTTGTAAATTAATTATAATAATTATAATTAAGTGTGTATTTTTTCAATTAAATATAAATTTAATTTATTATTAATGATTAAATTACTTATGTTAAAAAACTAAATATATTAAGAAAAAGTAAAATGAGAAAAATTGGTAAACATATATGTTAATGATGAAAATAATAAAAATGCACATATTTTTATGTGTTGAATATTTTTTATACCATAAATTCGAATTACATTATTATTTTTCCATTTTTGATTCACATTAGGGAAGTGATACTGACCATGATTTATTAACTTTTGTTATTTAATATAATTCCACTCATCCTCAAATATAAAATGGTCTTCACTCTTCCAATTCCTAACACCTATCAAGGAAGATTGGATCATCAATAAATTTCTCCAATAGTATTCCAAAATCCCTAACCTATAACTATAAGCCTTAATTTTTTTAAATACCCATCCAAGGAATCCATTTGGTTAAAACAAAAAAGAGTTACCCAAATAGAGGTAACATCCTTCCTCAAGATCCTTTAATTTATTTTATTTCTCCACCACCACAATTGTTTAATTCCAATAATAAATAATAACTTCAGTATAATAATTATACTTATATGTTTTAATTTATTTTTCTGACCGACACTTATATACATTTTTATCTAAGGTATAATGATCTTACAATTACTGTGTATAGTGAACTACTAACTCATGAAATGATGATTATTCATTTTTCCTTTACCACATATCTATGTGGTAATGATAATGGGAAACCTATTTTTATATATTTTATATAATATATATTCTGTATTTATGCTTATTAATTTTTTTTATATAACTCATAACTTCATGTGTTTCATATTTCGGTGATATGGTAATAGCATTTGTGGATGTGTGGACTACCACCACCTCAAACCGATGTGATACATTCAAAAACTACTTGAAATATATTATGGATGGATTTAATTAATCATATGTGTCATACATAACATCTATATGATAATCGTGACATAAATACTAGTATCAGATTAAAATATATTATGTTTTTATTACGCTTTCAAAAACATAAAAGTGATAATGTTGTTTGTAGATGTGTGCACTACTACCTCCTTAAGACGATGAGATTTATTTGACATCAGAATAATTCTATAAATATAAGTGTATATGAATTATTAAAATATTATTGATTTTATAATAATTTTTCTATAATGATGAAATTATATATATCTTCTATCTATAATGGTCTCTGAAAAATGGAAACCTTACTAATGCGTACATACTCAATATTGTCTCAATGATTATAAAATGGTTAATTTTTCAAAAAAATCATTCATTGATTGATCTAAATGTTTATTTTATGTATAAATATGGTAATTATTACATTATTATTAATTTTATATGTTTATATAATGACTCATTTTACCATAGTCAACCTACTAAGGCCATTTTTAACACATGAACCATATTTGATAAAAAAACGAATGTAAAGATAAATATTTAAGTAATTATATACAAAAAATTTAATAGGTTAAGTAAACGTAATATTGAAAAATGTTATTAAAAATGAAATTTATTAGAATATTCTTATTATTTCTGAATATAAAGACACACATGACATGTTTTTATCAAGGTAAGGTAATTTCATATCAGTTTTTATGTTCCACATCACAAAAGCCATGTTCACCACCTATTTATTATATTTGGTATGTATAATTCACATTTATGTATTATTTTATTATTATTATAAAATTTAATGTTATTTATATATCTATTTTAATATTTTTCTTTCATGTGTTTAATGGATCATAATATAGTCAATCAGTAAAGTATTTTTTCTTCAATTTTTCTTTATTTTAGACACAAATGTTATGTATCTATATTTGTCTAAGAGATAAACATACTACTTTTATAATTTGATATAATGAATATCCTTATATTCCTAATATTTTAAAATTGATTTAATGTTATTATTTCAATTTTTTGATTCAAGTTTACCATGGTGGTAACGGTTTGTTGACACAATCTCATCATTTATGGAGATTTTTTATGATGATGCATAAATTGATAACGTAATATGGTTCATCTTTTAATAAATTTCATGAAATTTTTTACGCTCTGGTAATTAATGTTATATCAAAGTAATAGTAAAATTTTTCCACTCTTTGGAACTTAAGACAATTAAAAAAAGGTTTTTATGAAAATCCAACATAATATCTACTTTCTGTTCTAATTTTTTCTTCCATTAAAGTTATTTTCGAATATTTTTGGCAATATGTTTTAATATTATCATATTATGTTTAAAGGAAATTTTTACCAATGTTTGAAATTTTACAAAATAGTTTTAAATTCGTATATTCTATTCATTATACGATCAGTCACTTTTTAGAAATTTTATGCTACAAAAGTAATGTTTGACATGTACAAACATACCCAAAATCATGAATTTATTTTCCTTTAAGTTGACGTTTTTAGGTTTGAAATGTTGTTTTAAAAAAAGAAATGTTTTTCTTAATATTGGGGTTATTTTTTTGTTTTTGTGTTTTTCATAGAAAAAATCGGTTTAAAAAATGTTTTATGTTTATAAAGTGTTTCAAATTATTTTCAATAGATCCTTAAATGTTTCAAAAATGATATTTTATAATACACGGATTTAAATGTGTTCATGCTTTCATTATACCTTTTAAAATCCATTTTATATAATATGGTTTTATTTTTTTTCATGATTCCATTATATGTTTTCAATTTATTTTCAAAAAAAGTGGTTTCCAAAATATTTTACATCTTTTTTATAAATTTTAAAGGAAAATGGTATAAAATTTTTTTCTAACTCCTATTATAATATTTAAGGTTTATTTTCAAAGAAAGTAATTTTAAAATGGTATTTGATTAAGAATAATTTTTTAATGAAGACCTGGTATTTTCCTCAAGAATTATTTTTAAATTTTTTTTACAAATTATTTCCCAAATATAATGGCATATATTAGTTTTGCTCATGCATTTCTAGAGAACTCATATAATGGTTTCATTAACATTCATTCTCAAACTGGTTTATATTTTTATGACATGGTGTTTATGAAACCAGTTTGTCTTTCAGGGGTAATATGTTTATAATAATTTTTTCTCTTTCTAGGGTTATTTTATTATGAATCTCATTTATTTTCACATGATATTGATTTATAAAATGATTATAAAACCTGTCAATTTTTCAATAGGATATGATATGATTATATGTTTTATTTAACCCATTTTATTTCATGGGTTATGGTATGAATTTTTATGATATTGTGGCGCACATATATATTATTTCATTATGTGTTGGGTGGGACCTCTATCTTCCTCCAATGAATTGGGTAATGATTTATATCTCATGAGATTGAAATGGATGGAATGTAGAGTGAACTCATTTTATTAAAGGGAATTGTTTTCTAAGATAGTCTTGGGAGTAATACTTGACAACAATGATGGTCATGGGAGTAAACCATGATTACAAAGATTGAATGAGGTTTAAAATCATCCTACTAAGATGGAAATGGTAGTAATCCATGACTACTAATATTTTATGGGTAGTGAACTCATAATACAATTATTTCCTTGTAAATTCTTCCGTTAATAATATGTCGATAATTTAATATTATTATATTTTTACAAAATAATCTATTTATTATCCCTATATGATGTTTTCATTACTTATGTTCTTAATATCCTTTTGATTCATGTCTTATGAACTAATAATATTTATTCCATGTCTCATGATTTTGATCATTGATATGATGGGTTTATTCTTGAAATGTTATTCTCAGATTCTCATTCTCTAATATACATATTATGCTTGTCTATTCGGAATATAGAAAGTAACACATAAGTGGGGATGAATTTCATAATTTAAAATTCATCCATAATTATGACTATTTACACCCCCTGTGATTTATGAAATAATTCAGTGCTATTATTCTATATGAAATATGAAGCTGATAAACAGAAATAATTAAGGAAAAAATTAATAATGGGTTTGGGTGAAAAGATCACCTAGTGAACTATACCAATCATTTTATCCATGATATTAGTGAACTTAAGTAGGATGGTTCTCTTTTTACAAGACCAATAAATCGCATTTGAGAGTAAGTAGTTGAAACCTTTACAACAAGGAAAAAAATACTTCTACTTTTTTAACAGAGAACCGTTTATCCACATCTTAGATCTAGAATCTGATACTCCACAATAACTGATTGTGAGAAGTTGAAACCCTAATAAATTAAAAGTGTTTTGTTTGGATGTTTTAGGTTGGACATTATAGTTGTAATAGCATGAAACAGAAAAGTGATGGATCTTCTACATCAAAAAAGAATATCTTTAAGAATGAAATTGTTATAATGTGATTCTCTTTGAATAAAATTCTTCTGCAAGGTAGAAACATAATAAGTAGTAGCAATCTTACAACAATAGAATATTGAACAAGTATATCTTTAATCTTCAGGTTATTTCAAAATTGATTGTTTGTTGTAGCAGCATTGTAGAAGTTAATTTCAATAAAATAATTTCATATCTAAATTTATGTTCACACACACACATATTTTTGAAGAGATACTCTGGAATAATATATCGAATAGAAAACATGATTCAGTATTCCAGATCTAAAAGAATATCCTAATTGATAATAGGAATTAAAATTTTAAAATGTACAAGGGATTCTTAATTTGACTTATAAATAGGATTTATTTTTTTCTGATGAACATGATTATATGAAATGGTCAAAATGATCCTTTAATCTGTCTTTATTTTTGATTTTTCTGTTATAATAATCTCAGATGGAAAACTCGTCTTGAAAAACATCTCTATTTAGACCACAATGTAGAGTTGATATATGTATCATAGGGATGAAAATCCATATATTCGAACTTTTCAGCATAAAATCATGAACCTATCATTAACTAATCATACATTTATCTTTTCCTCATTTATGGTATGAACAGTAAGTCTATACTTCAATGTAGTGTTGCTAATCTATAAGATTGAATATTATCTGAATGTAAGGATGTTGATCCAAATTCAAAATATATTATTGTAATATATTGGTGATACTATAAAAAATAATTTTATAACTCTATGTAACATAGTCTAGATGAAACATATGTTTAATTACTAGGGACAGGGTTTAAAATAGTGTATCCAGATGCACTCCCATAATGAAAAATTCCTTTAAACTAAATATATATTCTATATAACTTACTCAACAAAACATCATTATAAATCAAACAAGGGTATTTGTAAACATAAATAATAATAAATTATAGAGAATTATTTAGAGAATACATACCCAAAAATATCCACCTTTTTATTTATCATAAAACCTATAACAAAATCAATAACTAAATATAAAGAGTATAGGTTTTTTTAACGTAAATAAAATAGTAAATATTTTGATATTTTGATTACACGTTATTTTTTCGATAAAAAAAAGATACATGCAAAATAAATATTATCATGTTGTGGTTTGAATATATTATTTCCATAAGGTATTCTTAGATATTCTAAATTATCCCCTTATTCCCCTAATAGATTTCTCCCCCATAACTAATATAAAAAATATGTTTTTGAAAGAATAAACTACATAAATGACATATAATATATAACTTAAATTTTTTGAATAGTTATAAATACTATTATAAGAAAAATAAATCTAGTATTCTTAGTTTAAAAATATTGAAATTTAAAAAAGAATAAAAAAATAATTAGAATTTAAATCAAATTAAAATAATTGAAAATGTATATTACAATCCAAAATTAATCAAATTTTACTCAATTTGAAGGGATTTAGTAAAAAAACATTAGGGATTGATGTTTATTTAGGATAAGGATGATCTTGAACTACACAACTAATATCAATAAGCTTAAAAAGTAGGCTCTGGAAATGGTTGTTGAAAAAATTTGGGCATTTCTGAATTAGTTTCCTTGAATCATTTATAACCATCAAATTCTAAACCATAATGACTTTTAAAAATTCATTCACAACTTCTTCTGACATGATGAATGTGGTCAACTGGTCCATATATTGATAAAGCAATGGTCCCAACTAGGATTCATTTAAATTTAGTTGACTAATCACATGCCTCTGATTATCCAATTGAACATTTAAAGATAGCTATCTTACTGAAGAGTTTGTTTCCATTCATTGAACTCATCTTGTACATAGGTAAAAGATTCATACATTCTAAGCAATTCTGGTAGTGTCTTTGAGAATATGTGGATTCCCTATTTCATTCCATGAAACTCTAAAATTGTCTCCCAATTATGAAAAAAAATTCATCAAACATTATCTTCTTGATAGACCTATCCTTTAGGAAAGAAAATTATCTTTACATTTTGTCCTTTAACTCTTTACGATTTCTAGAATAAATGTTATTTTCATTGAATTCTCTAAAATGAAGCTTTAGAGCTCAAAATTTAGATCTTTACAATTAAGAAACTATATATTATCCAAACATTTTATTCCTAGAATCCAACTGCTATCTAATAAAAATGTTTTTAGCCCCCAATAGATTGACTTTTATAAAAAAAGATTTAGTTGGGGAATCATATGATTTTGAACATAGAGTGCTATGGATAGGAATAGATTCCCTATGATGAACTTTGACCAAGGTGAATTATGGATCTTCATCAACAGCAAGTCTGTTAAGTAATATAGAACATATAACAAATTTGTGATCATGAACATCAAGATTTCGTGGATTAAGGACATCATCATTGATAAGTTTGTGACTTTTAGCCTCTTTCTCAACTATCTCCTCAACTGGATTCTCAATCCCACCACCAACAGATGCCTTAACTACAGTCTCTCTGAAAATGGACTGATATTTTTATTCTTATCTGAATAATAGATTCTTCTAGCCTTAATTTTCATTCGTACTTTATCCTTTTTTGAATAGATCAAACAAAAGTAATCACCCTTTTGACCCCTAATAACTGCCAAAAACTTCTACAATTGTTCGACACAAGCTAGAAGAAAATTGTTGAATGAAATGCTTAAAAAACAATATTTTTCACAGTTATAGCATTAAAAATGTTATTATGGTGACAAGATCTACCAAAGAATACATTGACAATATTTCCATTCCATATCAAAAAAAATTTAATGATCCTACCATAAGTATAATATCCCATCTTAGAATCCACATGACAACAGTGGATTAGATATATAATCATAAACTGATGAAAATTAACCTTAAAATGAATCAATAATAAAAACATGATATACATGTATGGGTAAAAATAATTTTCAAGCTCTACAGTCATAGGAAAAGTCCCATATTAAATATAATTCAACATCACATGGTGATCAGGAGATTATTATTTTGACATTACCTTCTTGATATTTATTATTCCAAACAAAAAACATAATATTCTCAGGAAAATTTCATTCATTACTAATATTACTCAAATCAAACTGAAACTCCCCCTCGCTTGGATAATAAAGCATCTCATACATTTCTACATATGATAATGAAAACATAGAATAAATAATCCTAGTGACAGTGGTGTCTTCTTTGAATCAATGACTAAATGAGGAATTTTGGAAAAATTCATTTACCTCTATTTCATATATCGTTGACATGTTATCATCTCCAGAAAGTGTAAACCAAAACATGAAATCTCATAGATTTCTTAAATTAAATATTTGTGGAATCTCAATAACTAAATATCATTATGTTTCCCTAGAATAACTTGCGAGATTTATTTGAAGCGTATACATTTTTTCAACTCAGTATCAACAGATCTTTATGATTTTTCCATTTTAGAAGATTTTTTACACTAAAGGCATTGAAGGTTTAGGGTTATGGAATATGAGAATCGAAAGTGAGAGAGATACTCTATAAACTGAGAGGATATGTGGGAGGGGATAAAGTGAAAGGGAGAAGGAAAACCATTTTATCACACTGATTAAGGTTCTACTCATTATGTTTATAATTATGAGAAGAAAAATATAATAAAATTTAAATAATATTATGATAAAAAATTGAATTAAAAAAATTAAAAAATAGATTACATAAATCATAAAAAAATAAAAATAAAGAGACTAGAAATATAAATTAATTGATAATAAATTAAAATAAAATATTCCTAACTCCTTGTTAATGAAATAAAATCTAGAACTAGGGAGTGGTTTGGTAAAAATATTATCTAATTGATATTGTGTATCAACAAATTCACAGTATATATCCTTTTTTAATACATTATATCTTAGAAAATGTTATCGTGTATCAATGTTCTTAATACTAGATAGACATATAGAATTCTTTATAATAATTATACCACTAATATTATCAGATAAAATATCTAAACTATTAAAGATTTGTCTCAAGACCAGTAATGCGTTTTTTATCGAAAATTCATGTGCACAACAACTACCAGTAGATATATACTCTGCTAATGTGGTTGGAAGATCATCTAAGTGTTGTTTTCTTACTAGAAAATTATGTTAAGGATTTCCCTAAAAAGTGATAGGTTCACAAAGAACTTTTCAATCTAGTATACAATCTTCAATTTCAGTATAAAACAAGAAATAAATGTAAAACTAGAAGTTTTGGGGAGAATAAGAGATTGAACAATACCCCCATTTAAATAACTTAAATTTATTTTAATAATAGTAATATGAGACTATTTTGGATTTTATTGCAATATAGATCCAACACATAAAGAAAAAATAATGTTTGGTCTACTATAAGTAAGATTTAATAAACATCCAATCATACCTCTATATAACTTATTTTGAAATGGTTTTCCAGCTTCATCCAAATAATGTTTTATATTGGTACATATATGACTTGTATATGTCTTTATATTCTAATGTACAAATTTTTTTAATAAATCAATAAAACAAATTCTTTGATTTAAAAAATTTCCAAAATATTTTTGGTAAATCTAAAATCTTAAAAAAAAATTTAGTTCCCCCATCATACTAATTTCAAAACCTTTTTGAATTAAATTTGAAAATCATGGAAATTATTTTTATTAGTTAATCCTAAAATTAACATCATAAACATAAATATGAACTAATTAGATTATAAAATATTATATTTTCAAAGAAATATTTGATCTTCTGATTATATAGAAAATTAAAATTTTAAAATAAAAGAACATAATATTTCATTCCAATATCTATGTGCTTGCATAAGGACATAAATACCATTAGTATGTTTACAAATAAAATATCATTTTTATAGAATTTTCAGATCCAGGGGTTGTTCAACATAAAATTCCACCATTAAATATCCATTTAAAATGTAATACAAAACATCCATCCCATATCATTTAAAACATATATGAGATTCTAAATCTAAAAGAATTCTAATGGATTCTAATCTAGCTACATGGGAAAATGCCACATCATAATCTATACCTTCTTCTTGATTGTATCAATTAGCTACTAATATTTATTTATTTAGGTTTATGATCCATTGATCATCCTATCTATTTTTTATAGACCCACTTGGTTCCTGTAATTGGATAATTTTTGGCCTCTCTATTAGTTACCAAACATCATTTGTATTGAACGGGATATAATATTATTGTATTTATAATATCCAAATATCATCCTCTATGTCATCATCAATATTATTATGTTATAATTGAGATATAAAGTTAGATAATTCATTTAGGTATCCTACATTTCTTCTAGTTATAATTCATGTGTCTAGTTCTCCTATAACATTTTTTAAAGGATGATTATTTAGTGTAACCAACTTTATGGAATACAATTTCAGGTTCTTCAGTGTCGCATTCTTATGAACCTGACTTAATTTTATTAATATCATCATTAAAATCATTTTTAAAGTTATCGAGTCTCATGTTATTAAAATAGTAAATATCTTCATCAGTTTGATCTTTTTTTAATAAAAGGGTCACACTCATCAAAATTAGCACAAACCGATTCATCAACAATCCGTGATATTTTATTAAATTACTAGATTCTCTAGATGTGGAATAATATCCCAAATGTATTCCATAATCATCTTATGGATTTAACTTCCAATGGTTTCCCTTAGTATTTATGATATACCCCTTTCATCCAAATATATTAAAGTATATTACATTGGGGTTTCTTTTATTCCAATGGTCATAAGGTGTATTTTTTAAAATTGTATTTATTAAAACTCTATTCATGATGTTGCAAGTTGTTCATAAATCTTATGCCCAATGATAGGAAATAATACTATATTCATTCATTAGATACCATTCCATTTCATGAATATTCCTATTTATTCTTTTAATAATATCATTTTTGGGGGCGTTCTTTTGTGCAGTGAAGGTGTATTTAGGACCTATATTTTATCAAAAATAAAGAAAAATATTTATTCCAAAGTTCTACAACATGATCAATTATTAATGAGTTTATTGAAAAACATTTTTCATTTTGATCAATTTTACAAAAAAGTTTCCAAAAAATAAAAACATCACTTTTTAAAAAAAATTAATCCCAAGTAAATATAGAATAATAATCCAATAAAATATAAAAATATAATTTACCAGAAAATAATTATACACTTGATGGCCCAAATAAATTTATATAGATAAGTTAAAAAGGGATAGATGTAGTTATATTTTAAATAGTTTTGATACATGATTTTTGTTTCATACCAAATTGGCATGCATCTTATAAGCTATCATTGTCAAACATAACACTAAGAAAATCATAATTTACAGTTTATTGGATAATTTATATAATTGATATATAATAAAGTGTCTATGTATTCCATTCCAAATCCACAATTCATTTGTATTGGTATTCAAACAATTAACATTCTGTTTATGTTAGGAATTTAAATCCAATGTACAAGCATTATCAATTGTAGGTGGTCTAAATGTACATAATATATCTTTAATCATAGAGAATGAATTGATAGCAAAATAAACATAAAACCCATCATCACAATGTTGATAAATACTTATCATGTAGTGGTTTAACCCTTGAACATACTGTACTTTATTGATTGATATAGTCTTTAGACCTCTAATAGTTCAAACTCCAATTGTTTTTTCATTGGTATTGTCACCAAAAGTTCCAATACCTCCATCTATTGGTGTTTGTGTATGAATGTTTTTTGGATCACCACTAATATTCTTGGAATAACCAATGTCAATACAACATATAGAATTTTAGTTCCTATTGCCTATTTTCTACAAATGTATTTAAACAGATGACTGTTTTGGTACCTATATTTTCTTGGGTCCAACAGTGTTAGAAAGCAATGATATGAGAATTCAGATTTTCATTATTTTTTCATAACATATATTATATGTTTCAGAGAAACATTTATAAATAATGGCTCATTAATAAATCTTATTTGAGAATTTTTCAAATATAAATTATTACTTACATGGCCTTTTGTTATACAATGATAGAAAAATTCATTTTTTTACTCAGGCACAATATAGATTTTATACAATTTTGATTTTTCACCCTTGCAACCAATTACAAATATTTTCCTTTTTATGAAATTCATTGCATGAATTTTATTTAGTGAATAATCGTCATTGGTAAAGAAAAATAGTAGTACTATTATAGGATTCAACTTCATCTTGTAATATTTTTATCATTTTTTCATGAAAAATAATTTTTGTAGTAGATGAGTTGAATTTTTCAATCAATTAGTGATATTGTTTTAATAGAGTTTATATTTCAAATAAAATAATATTATGAATTTTTTAAAATATTTATGTTTCGATAATAAAGAATCATATTTTTCATCTATAATAAAATAGTAGGCTTCAAATTTAACAATTGAGAAACTATGAGTTTCCGAATCAGAAGAGTAATATTTTTTTTACCATTTACTCATTATAAATGAAGAACAAATTGGATTATAGATTTGGTTTCTCCTTATCTAAATCAAAATTTAATGGGATGATGGGGTCTTTAGATACAATCCACGTAGCTTTCATTTATCTTTTTATTTTGTTCTCATAATTTGCATACTTCTGATATCTATTTTCTTGGCTTCATCATTTATCTTGTAGCTGAGGACAATTAGGACAAATAGGAACCTATTTCATGAATTCATATCATATTACTTCTCTTGGTTCTTTTTCATCCTTCATGAAGGGTTTTCAAAATCCAATTATCTTTTTATAAAAATTGTTGAAATTTATAAGATGTTGATCAAGTTTTATTTTAGAACCTGATGCATCTAATTTTTTCTCTATATTGACATCGTTATTTGATCTACTACAATGTTTTTGAGATGTCACATTTTGAGGAGTATTTTGTCACTATAATATTAAGATATTCATCTTTATCCTTATTTCTGCTTCATACAGCATCAATGTCCCAATTTGTTCTATCATTGTCAGTTATCTGACCAGTGAAGATTGATGAAATGTTGTAGATGTTCCATTATATTAAAAGGTAGTAATCTTATTATATTTAATTAATTTCCATATTTTTTGAAGGGTTCTCATAAGGCTGTAATATTATTGAAAATATATGTAATCCTTCTATTAATCTATGTGATTCTTTCACCAACAAACATTATTAATCTTTCGAGTTTTATCATTTTTGTATCATATCTCATATGTATGAACTTATCTATGCATTTATAAGAAACATCAATAGTTTGACTCATTTCCTAGGTAGTGTGAAATTTTGATACATGATTGAACTCATATGGTCCAAACTGTAGATAATAGCATTCATATATTTATAATTGCTATCATATCCAAAATCTGTTATTTCATACCAGGTTTCTAGTATTCCATGAATCTTTTATGGAGTTATAATTTTTTAGTAGAACCTGAATCCAAGATTTATAAAATGTATAATTATTCTATATTTCTATCACCCATAATTTTCAGATTTTAATATATGGAGCACGTACCATTGATATGCCATCTTTAGGATCAACCATTTCCTTCATTGTAATAACCTTATACTGTTCATTTATCTATATATTGATCCAATGTCAGTCAAATGATTTTAATTATTAAGTTATATTATATAATGTAACACCTAATAGGGGGTGAATTATGACTTTTTAAATTCTTCCACAATTTTTTCTTTTGACAAACACTGTGATTTATGTGAATATTTAGTGCCTTTATTCTGTATGAAAAACTGCAGTAGATAAACAAAATTAAATAACACATACTTTTTTACTGCTTCAGGGCACAAAGATGTCCTTTTCCATACATCCAATAAATCTCCCTTGTATCATGGAAAATTTCACTAGAATGGTCCTCTTTGTATAAGTCCATGATTCCACAACTATGTGCAGGTAGTTGACATCATTACAACATGGCAAAAAAATTATTCTGGTCCTTTAACCAAGATTTTGGTTATCCACAACATAGATCAAGAAGCTGATTCTACACCATATCTATGTGAGGACAGTTGAAATTCCAATAAATTAAATGTGTTTTATTGGTAAGGATAAAGATGATCATCATAGTTGCAGTAGAGTGAAAATGAAAATTGGTGGATCTTTTTCTTCAAAAATGATTATTTTCAGGAATTAAATAGTCCCGAAGATATCCCTACTGAAAAAATATCTATAATAAGGTTTTGACATAAATAATATTAATAATATTATAGCAGTATATGATTGAAAATGTATATCTCTAATGTTTATCTTTTTTGGATTCGATATTACTTTGTGGAAACACTGTAAAATATAATTTCAATAATATAGTTGCATATGTGACATGAATATCACACAGGTAGATATTTTTCAAGAGATACATAGAAAGAATAAATAGAATATAAATTTTTATTGGTATTCCAAATCCAAAAGAATATCCTGATGGATTGTAGAAATTCAAATTCCCAAATGGCCCTAGGAGTCGTAACATCATCTTAAAATATGAGTGATTTTTTTTCAGATGAACATGGTTATTTGAAATAATCAAAATGGCCCATGAATCAATATTTAATATTTTTATTTTACTGCTACAGAAATATCATACAGAAAATGCATATTGAAATACATCGGCATTGAGTGCACAACGTAGGGTTAATATGTGTTGTGTAGAGATAATAATCCATATGTTTTTTCTTATTAACATAAAATCCATAACGTAGCATTCGTTAAACATATGTTCATCTTTTAAGCATATATGGAATGAATATTAAATCCATAGTACAATGATGGGTTGTTGATCCATGCATTTAACGATTCTCTAAATGAAATGATATTGATACAAATACATACTGTCTTAGCGTAGCATAGGGTTCATACCATATGAATGTGTTTCACTTCTCTATGTATCATACGGTTGATGAACCATACATTTACTTTCCAAGTGTAGGGTTGAAAATATTGTTTCTTGACACATTCCCATAATGCTAAATTCCATAAAACATGATATAAATTCTTGTAGAAGTTACTCAATAACACTTCATTAGAAAATTAACATTGTTATTTTTTAACATCATAATCATCATAAATTATAGAGTATTATAGGGAAAACACCTGACTAAAAATTATTACAAATTTACAATATTTACACTTACTAATTAATTAAGATCAACCATTTATTATATTTCACTTCCCTAGGTTATTATGGAAGGTTTTAGGTATAATTTCAAAATGGGAAGATCATTATAAGTCACATTAAATAAAATTCAATATGATATTTGATTTTGTTTCATGTTTCCACATATAATTAACTATTATGATACTTGGGGATGTAATTTTTTAAGGATCTTAATATTCATAAAAATTATGTAATATCCATATATGCAAGTCATGGTACTCTATAAGATAAATGTTAGTGTGAGATCCAAAATTGAAGGAACTGTGATGAATATAATTTCATCCATTGCTATGATATATAGGACACTTACTAATATACCTGTCTCAATATCATATATTATAATGGGATTCCAAGTACATAAGTCATGTATCCACAAGCTATAATTCTAATTATCTACAAACCCTATTTTTCACACCAATAATAACCCATGTGGGCCTATGGGGTTGAAATAATCATATCATTTGTATTAAGAGACTTAGTAAAGGAAATGGTAATGTCAGTACGTAAGCCCCGACCCACACCATAATATTATTTGTCTCGCATATAAGGGTAACACAACTCTTTAATCCATGACCAATTGAACTATGAGTAATCTGATTTTAGCTATAACTAGGATATGTAGGATGTATTTCTAAGGCCCAAACTGGATCTGAAATAAGATTCCATCTCAGTATAATACCATGTTATACCTCAAACATTTAATTCATTAGGACTTAATCATTTCCATGGATTGATTATTCTACCACATCGATCAGTGGACTCAGAATCGAACTAAACTATGATTACACTAATTTTTGATATAATCATGATATGTCGGATGCCTCCTCGAAGTCTGTGATCCGTTTTATACATCACAAGGTCAGTCCTAGAACATAATCCCCACATCCATATGTAGTGATATTTATTGCTTGTGATCCCTTCATTCTCACACTGAGAAATTCTCACATAGGATTAGGGAGATACGATGAACACCTCATTCACATCAGGTATCTCCCTCAGCTAGGGTAATATCATCATTTTATCCCCTATAAGTGGCATGCTATAATCTTCTCTCCAATAAGGGAATCTACCCTATGTTAAGTATCTAGGGCATGATCAAATTATGATGACTATGTTTCCACTAATAACCATGATAATACGTTGTCTCCTCAAGATTAAATCTCAAATATATTGTTCTTAAATAACCTTAAATATTTCTTCTTGCCATGATGTTTAACAAAATAGGTTCAAAAAACTACATGGGATTTGATTACTGCAAAAAATAGGATATGTAGGATGCCTCATAATGGCTATATCTCATCCATTCAATATTAACCACCTTCATATTTGGAAGAAAATACCAAAGTGTACGGTCATACAAATTCAACATAATATAGTCTATTCATTATTGGAATATGTATGAAGAAAATAAGATACATAAAGATGGATTCACTAATGCAGCCCCCTTTTTCTTTATATAAAATGAGGTGAACCGTCATCATTTTTTCACACTAATGATAATTAACCAAAATTTATTTAATGCGGGTAAATGGTCATATATTAGCATTATGAAATGATTTATAAACATATCTTTAATCTACATGAGAGTCCAAAAGTAAAAAATATTCTAACAAAATGGTTCGATGATCCAAAACTCCCATCCTCTTGAATAATGATAGTCTCTAATCATCAATGTGTCTAAAAACCCAATTGGCCAACTAGATTTGGAAATAATTTTTGTACCTAGTTATGGATAAGGGAATTGTTGGGGAGATTATGCTAAGAACAACCACAGTGACATGATTTTAATGATTGTGTATGAAGTGACCCCCCACACACAATATGTCACTAGACATAACCAAACCCACCTAATTGGGGGACCTCGATCATTACTTCCTCATCAATACGAAATTGCTGAACCTGTTGAGATTCATTAAAATAATATATTGATCAGTTAATCATGGGTATGTAATCATTATTTTCATGAAAAATGGAAAACATATACTATTCCCATCATAAATCATATATACAATACTCAGTTAATCATTTCATTTATTTTTTTTTCAACAATATTATAGTTACTTATCTAGTCAACACCATCTTGATCCATGATAATATCATCATCCAGCGGACGATCCAGAAAGTCAACAATGACAGTAACCCCCATAGGTTGTAAGTTTATATCACATTCCAAAAATATTGTATGTTATGTGGAGAAAATGATCCTTTAGTAGTACCATTAACATGGTATAATCTCTACCGTCGAAGATGCTCGTTAGGGACTTTGAGATTAAATTTCAAAAAGTCCTCATCATTTAGGTCAGTATGTAGCTAATCCCATGGAACTCATTTCTATTACCAACTAGTTTTTTATGTTATCACTAGAGTATGGATATAACCACCTTCAATCTCTACTGATGGTGTACTATGGAGTCAAATACAACTCCCTCTTGGTTCAGGCACCACAATGGAGGTCCCTTGTCAACCATCATCACCAGCATCACCGCAATAGTACCCACTAGTATCCTACTGAATGTACCACCCTAAACTATTCTACCTCTGTTTCCCATGGATGAGAAGAAGTAAATGTACCTCAAGAAATGAGGTCACTATAGATCATTGAGTGGAAGCATATCCATGATCGTGCATATAATACTTACTCGAATATTTTGGTAGAAACTAATGAGAAAGATAACATCCATGAAGACATGGAACATGTTTTTGGGAATATTCTCATACAAGCATGGGGAATGAGTATATTTCTAATCATGGGTGTCATATCCATCAAAATAATCTTATGGATAAAGGTGGAATAAAGTGGGTGCATATCCCTAATTCAATCAGTTATATCTTCAAGTACATAATGGAGACCAAAGATGTGAAAACTAATATCATGACACACACATTGTTAAAAGGTACACATGTTTTAAAAAAAACTAAAGTTATCTAGGAAAATATTTTAAAAATGTATAGGAAAAGTGACAGAGGCATACACCTATCTCTACATCCAGGGAAACTCAACACTCTTTTCATTATGAACAAGTGGTTTTACTGGATCTAGCACACATTAATTCTCTATTCTAGGGGAAATATATGTATATTTGGATAAAGGACATTTCATTAGACTAGGTTCATATTCCCATTCAAATTGGTTATCAACAAGATAGATAGAAACATCCCTCAAGACAATGGAACATTGTTTTAGAAAAATTTAGGAGGAATATTCCAAAGAACATAGATCAGGAATATACACCCTTCTAGATGGGGCTCACTAAGTGAGAGGGGATTATGGCTTAAGAAATTTTCATTTTGATATTGAAGAAGTCTGGTGGAATACTAAAAAAGGCCCAAGATCATACATATATACTAGTTAGAGCTGAGCATAACCAATACAGTATGGTACATGTCCCAGGGCAGGCTCAGATTTATATCAGTGAATCTTCATGGAATATTCTAGAAGATCATGGAAATATGGCTCATATTCATAAATCATCCAATGAAAGATAGTTTCATCGTCCATTCAATGAAATACAAGAGGAGGAACACATATCTTCCCCCATTATAGTAGTTTTCCATTATATTTTGGTGGGTAATATATATCAGGACTAGGATAATATAAATGATCCAACTAGGGATATAATGGTAAGAGAGAGGAACATTCCTCAGGGAAGGCTCATATCCCTACCATGAAAGACCAATTAAATATCCAAAAGGGACATGATCAATAATATATTCTATTCCTAGTTGAGGCTCTCCAAGTTAGAATGCCACATGAATTTATACAAGATTCCATTCCAATTAATAATGAGACAACCCATCATCATATTCTTTAAGCATCATAATAGTAGGCTCATTTACATGTACCATCAGATGGTTATAAGCATGTTTTAGAAACCAACATTTTGTAGGCACATATCCCTAAACAATTCCAAAAGGTAGGTTAACATATTTTGTACATGATGTACGGAATGACCCAGGTTTCTATCCTACATAATGATAATGTTCTGGTAGTCATTTAAGATGCATTATTAACACCATCAGGGACTTTAAACTCTTAAATAGATGAATATGGTGATCCTTACCATGATAGTAATCTTCATAGTATTATTGAGAAAATATAATGGACTCTACTCCTGATACCTACCATGGCCAACCTCCCCAAACTAATATCTACAATAAAAAAGGAAATCCTCCAACTTCCAAGACACCACCATATATAGATGTTTCCAAATCATATTTTTTTATAGAGTGGTGTTTGAATCATTGGGGTCAAGCGTATATAGTTCTATGTTAACATCAATCAGAACTCCACTAGGTTCAACTTGAAACCCCAAGAAGTATCTTACATGATATTACAGATGGAGGAATGTATGTATGATGAATAGGATTCCAATATGGATATTTGGAGAGAGTTATCCACATATGATCCTCAACCCAGTTGGCGTGGTCTCTTTATGTGAATCCACATGACCCAGGTTCTAAACCTAGTAGAGGCATAATTCTGGGTGTTGCAGTAGTACTATAGTAGGAAATGTAGAATGTACTATGTGGGTTTTGTATTAGTTAATGTAGAATTTACTTTTCTATCTTATATCAACCAGAACTATTCACCTTGGGCTGTTGGTTAGGTATTTGAGTCCTTAAGGCTTTCGATCCACCTTGGTCCTTGGGCTATTAAGCCTTTCGGGCCACCTTTAAGGCTTTTGAGCCACCTCAAGGCATTCGGGCCTACTAAAGGCATTTAGGCCCACCTGATTTGAAGATTCCAAGACATATTCTATAAAGAACTATCTCTGGAATATGATTAAAGAGTAGGACACATTCACTAGAGTAGGGATTACAGATTTGGAAGAATTAGAGGGTGTGTCATTACCATCGGTATCGGGAATGTGCATCGCTTCACATGTTAGCTAGCTGAAAAACTGTGAAAAGGAAGAGAGATCATCATAATAATAATGTATGGGAGGGGTGGTTTTAATTATTCATAGTATGTATAATTTCATTAAGACTTGTGTGTCTTGTAATGTCTCTAATCCTACGAGAAATGTAATCTCAAAGACTAAAAGCATTGTAAGGGTTCGCCTTTATCCCTTTAAATAAGGGTTATCAAAAATCAATAAAAAAGGAAGGCCTTCGAGCCATTTAGGCAGGGGAGAGTTATCTATAAACAACCTCCTCATCTTGTTTTGGCCCCCACCACTTTTGACTATGAGATATCACCTATGATATAAGAGGTTTTCATTACTTATATATGAAAAATTATGTTGGATACTCATCAAAAAATGATTTAATGATGTCTCCCTTATCCATGATATAAATTTAACCTTTATAAATTCAAGAGACTATATTTTTAGTTGGATCTCAGTACTATTTCCATGAAACAACATCCAAAAATGGAAAATAATAGCACAAATTTGTAACACACATGCTTCCAAAGCATCAAAACCCTTCTACATTAGATATCCAAAGAGGCATCATGGATATTTTTTTCAAGTATATTAAATTTATGGATTATTACACTTTGTTTCACCACAGTAATGACAAAACCCCTCAGATATGGCATCATGTATTGTCATAACCTCAATAAAAATTTGGGGACCTGTTAATGCTCAGGATATTTTGTCACTATCGAATGATTACCCAAGTTCAACGATGCAAAAAAAATCATGTGTGGAGGGAGAGAAAAATAACTTGATTCCCAAATTGGATCCTAAAAAGAAATTTTAATTCATTTTAAACATGTAAACATGTGTTTTGATAAATTGGAAACTGTCCTACAAATAATTTTTCTCATCATGGGAATCTATCTCACCAAGATCTAATACGATCACAGTTTAAGAACATCAAGAAGGATACAATAGAAGTTACCATTAAAGTGGTCTTGGAGATGAACCAATCCTCACAGTCGATGGGCTATCTACTACCACCACAACATATAGGATTGTCAATTACCAAGAGGATTAAGGACACATCCTTCATAGATTCAAACAAACCCTAGTCTAGTTGGCTGAGGAAATTTATATCTCAATCATCTTCTCCATGTTCATCAACCTCTTAGGCAGTCCTAGGGAAATTAATTTTTATTCAAGATCATCCCCAGCCAACCGATTTGGGGAAATTTATTTTTCAACTTCACTCATGAGAGTCATCATATTTCCAATGAGAATCATTTTATTCTCATCAACATGTTAAACTAATTCCCATTTTGAACATAAATAACCCTATCCATGTGGTTTGGGGAAATTCTCATCATTATTATCATATCAGATGGATTTAGTCTTCTCTAGTTTGGGAGGTAAAAATCAGTTTTTGGCATCTAATATGATACTCCATCCTTGAGAAAAACATCTCTTATTCAGGGCCTATTCAGATGTCATTATCAAATAATACCTCATTATTAATATTCATAAACCATGATGGGAGGAGGTTATAGTAATGGTGATCAAACTCCACTAGTTTCGTAATCCAAAATATCCCAATATGGCTAGGGAATCGATTAATGACCCTAATGAAGGCATATCAAAATCATCATGTTGCATAAAATGTTATGGAACAACTACCATTAAAATATATTCCTCTATATATATAATGGCTAATAAAAAATATATGTGGGGGAACTATATGTGAATATATAAAGTCAAAAGATGAAAACATTACCTAAGATTATGATGATATGGATTCACAACTAAGGTTGCAAGAACTTGGAGTCAAAGAAGACTCCAAATTATGGAACCTCCAAAGAGTGTGTTTCCACCCCCATGTAGAAAACATTTAAAGATAAAGAAAATGTTGTGGATAGATCTCAATCACCACCTAAAATAGTGATATTTCATTCCGTGAATGTATTATTATTACAATACGAGAGTAAGATAAAACCTCTAAGATGGCGCAATGGGGAGCTAATTAGGGGTAATATTTTCAATGGGTATCACCTTTATGAATAAGTGAATATTCTCTCTCCCATATCTAATCTTCCATAATGATTTATATATGATAATTATACTAGATCACGATCCGGGGAGAAGTCTATAATAATGAGGATGTCCAAAATGATCATGACTTCACCCAATTGTAGCGATAGACTCTCCCTCAATAGGGAAATCATTTAAACCTAAAACAGATCAAGAATCAGTGGGAGATAATGGATGGGAATATCAATGACCCCAAACCATTCCATGTAATGATGATGTGGCTCAGAAAGTAGATCCCCTGATATTTACTAACATCATCAATCCTTTGGATATTCGAATAGATTCCATGGAAGAGCAACGTGAACCTGTGTAGTATGAGAGAAAGCCATATCCTGATGGGTGGATGAAACTTTTCCACCACCAAATAATGAAATTACAACTTTATCTACCTCTCATGGTGTAGGAAACCCTAAATAGAATTTCAAACACTTCATATACTGATGTGAATCATGGATGGACCCTTGAGATCAACATGAGGAAAACTAGCTGAGTTGATTTGTATATACATTGACATGGATAAGCTTTATTTGTTAAATCAGTCATCCAATGGGATCTTTTTCATGATAGGAATATCTTTATCATTAATTCCTTTACTAATTCGGCTCAAGAATTTGAAAAAAAATATAGTTGATCTAACAAACTATTGTTACTATAAGAATGAGAGGGTGTTTGACATTATTCCAGGACGTGATGGATTACTTATTTAAAAATAATCCATATCCCACAAGAGAATGTACTATAAATCTATGTTGTAAATATTATGTATTAGTTGGAGACACCTCTGATCCTAAGGATGTATCGAGGTGGATTTCGTGAGTTCTCAAAAATGGAACAACATCTTAAGGACATCATTTAGTAAACCAGATCCAGAACTTGACTAAGGACCTCAACACAAGGAAAAATAATATGTTACAATGAAGCAATAAGTGTCACTCTATCATTAGTATAAATTCATTTCCAAACACTTATGTGGGTTCAAAAACACATAGTGCCTCCTTTTTAGTGGAAAACCCATATAATTTCCATCTTCTAGAAGAAAAGGTAAATAAAATTCTATAGGTATTTAATGAAAAAAATTAATAAAGCATAATCCATCTGAAATCAACATGTCCACATTAATTTATTGGAATACATGGATAATAACCTACTCAAGCTACCATATCTGTGGTGACCTAATGAAGTCAACCTCACCAATATTCCAAATTACTGCCCTTTACATTGAATGATCACTCATAATATTAATGAATCTTTCATCTTCAACAACATCTTTCAAGGAATGGTTGGTTTTAATTAAGTGTTGTCAGATAAATCTTCAGATAAGGTGACTTGCAGAACAAGGGCATTGGAAGATGAAGAGGATAGTTGAATGAATGAATCATCTTGGTGTGCATTGTATTTAAACAATGAGATGACTTAGAAGATCATTCACTAAGATCATTACACCCTAGGAGAACATTTGTGAAGGCCCACAATATCTCAACCACCCTAGATAGTGGAATTAGATATGTCTCCCAAGATTGTGAATGACCAACAAGAATATGAAAAAACAAAATAGGAGGATCAATATTCTTCACCAATTACAGCTTTGAACCTTGATGATTTTCTCCCTAGAACTTCTAAAAACATGCAATACCCAACAAAACAAAGTCATCATCTAATTAAATGATCAACATTGGTCCAGTGAACATGATAGTTGGATGATCGATTATCTGATGATGAATACACCCCAAAATATGATTTTTGTGAATATATGCTGGGAATGGGAGTCCATATACACAGTAGCTAGGATAAATGGGACAATGTTGGTGTGGTCATAGTCAGACACAATATTTTGGCCATGTCCCCATATAAGACATATATACATATGTGATCTATTAGAAAGTGCTCTAGTAGTCCTAGTAAAGACATGTAGGAATATCTAAACCATCTATCAGTTATCCTTACATAGTTTTCTTTCCATAATTCCTAGTAAGGTTTTGATTATCTAATTAACCCAAAAAACAGGGAAGGATGACACAACCCATGCCATTGGAAAAAGATGCCCCTAAGACCACTACAACGAAACTAGGACCATTCACATAAAATATCATAGTTCATGAGACACTTTTATATGAGAATATATGTATCAGGTAATGCCTAACATTTGCATAAATAGTACAAAATTCTAATATAGTAGGTGATTTATCTATCCAATCACTCAATCATCTATACACTAAATTATTCAAGAGAACATGGGGGGACTCATTGAATCTATTCAAATACCTCATGAATTTAATAAAGAAGTCATTATAGCTTGGTCTTTTAAGTAGATACCACATTAGGAGAATGTCATGCCTCCATCTCATTTATTGATCATGATCAGGAAGAGGTCATTTAGGGGAACCTAAGACCCTTATATGTATTGGGTATACTTGATAATGTAAATATATGAAGGTCCCTACTTGATAATGGACCCGGGATAAATATAATACTGATTTGAACACCATGATTTTTAGGATATAGTGGATATGATTTTAATCCCACAATGATAACCATTCAAGGGTATGATAAGATTGAGCAATGAACTCAAGGAAATATCATCTTCAATAATCAGTTTGGGGAGAACACATATGATGTTTAGTTTAAGGTTATCATGAATGTCACTACATACAGTGTTCGTATTAGAATACCATGTCTCCATATACATATGGTGGAACCTAGAACAATCAATCAACGTCTAAAATACCCCACCAAAGGAAAACATTTCATAATCCATGGTGATGTTTCACCCTTAGAGGAATGATAAGACACATATCTTGAAGTATGATTCAATAAAAGGGGCTGAAAACAACCAATAGTGGATGATGATACATAGGTTGCAGCCCCCAATGGTCTGAGACCCTCATATGAAAATGACTAGAGTTTGACTAATAGTGACAATTTTCTCTCCATAAATCTAGTTGAGGTTATTAATACGGTAGCATAAGTTCAAACTCTTCATGTCCGTAGAGAAAGGGTAAAAAACAATCAGCTCCAGAATCTCAATATAATGATTAAGGTAGTAGGGAATGATTATGTCTATTTTCATGGAATATCTCACCCCAACGGTGATAGGGAATCCCACTGATATCTAACATCAACTAATAATTCCTCAATAGACATGGTGGTGGAATAATTTTAGGATGATATTAAGAAAGCCCATCCTGTATTTGAGGAAGGCATCTCTACCACCATTATTGAAATCAGATAGATAAATCATTGAACAGAATAAGACCCTCTACCTATACTGATTAGTGTATCCATTCCCCTGAAGATAATGATATGATTATTTCAATAGTAAACAATCATTGATATATTATTACATGAAACTATAATTTTTTTGCGGAATCTAGATGTGGATACAAACTATATAGGTTTACCTAATGAGCATTGAGGATTCAAGTAGCCCTCCAAGAGAATGAACCCCTCTCATGTCCCCTATGTGGAGGAGGATGTTGAAAAAATAATAAATGTGGAATTTTTACATAATGTTAATTAGCCAAGATATATTTTCAACACCATCCATGTCCAGAAAATAACTGAATTATCAAGGTGTCCATAAATATCAAATATCCTAATCAATACTACCCAAAATAGTATTTACAATTTCTGAACACAGAACTCTTAATCAATGCAAAAAAATTATTTCTAGAAATATCATTCATGTATGGTAATTTTGTGTATAGTTGAATAAATATTATCCCTAATGTTGAGGAAGCCACTACCTTCATTGAACATAATGGGATCTTCTACTATCAGTTAATTTCCTTTTGCTTAAATAATGTTTGAAGGAATTATTTGTGTGATATAGACCATATAATTAATTCACTCTTGGAAAGAATATCTTAATTTTATGTTGAAGACATGGTGTTCAAATCTCAACCGTGATATGACCATTTCGTAGAACTTCACATATTCTTTGACAAGTTGTGACCACGTAATCTCAAGATGAATTCTATGAAATGATCTTTCCATATATCATTGGAAATGTTACTTGGTTTTTTTTGACATCATGGAATAGATGTAAGAACCATGATTTTACTTTTAGGTGTTGATCTGGATTTTGGGTGTTTATTGACAAAAATATGAGGTTTTATAAATTTCATAATTATGTGATTTTTACATAGTATTACATGTCATTTACACAGTTTTTGAGTACAACCGTTTCTTGGGTTTGTAATGGACAAGAGATGGTTGTGTGGGGTGATGAGGTAGATCACTACTGTCGGCTCTGGTTGAGGAAAATACATGATGTGTCCATTAATAGTACGCATCCTGTACATTTCATTTTATTTTTTTAATTAGACCTTGGTCGCATCTAATCCCCAGATTCATCTACTTCTGGCCTTGTTTCTTCTGGGAGAGACAACATGCGACAAATCATCTCTGAGCCATCATTTCCCATTCCAAGTCTGATTTTATCTCTAGTATGAGTGTTGTAATACCACCAGTGATTCATTCTTTCATCTTGAATCTCACTTCAGGATTTCTCTTCTCTCTCGAGTTATTCGTGGTTAATGGTTTTTTAACTATTGAAAATCTACAACGTTTTATACTGATTTAAGGGGCTGTCATTAAAGATTTTTCTTAATGAAACATCGAGGTAGGGGGTTTGTGGATTTACATAGTTTGTCTTTGAGTTTTATATTCCAAAGTGCCAATTACCCATGCTTCGGGTATTTTAGGTTAAGGAAATTGAATCCTGTTTTATATTCCTTAGAATGATTGATAGACTAAGAGTTTCACAATGTGATATTATGTGAAATTTGATGTTTATGGAACATCCCATGGGTTCATTTTCTTGTATTAATATTTAGGGTTGTTAGGTGAAGGATTCCTATGAGGAAAACCCTGTTTTCTAACCTTTCTTAATAGGATGGAACTGATTTCCTTTTTTTCTACTTATCAAATGCTTGTGATATGAGATGTAACTTTAATCCATGTTGTAGTTGAGATTACTTTGGGATACATGATATCATATATATATATATGATTCAATTGAAACGAGTTGTGTGGACCTGCTGTTGTTTGACCATAAGTGGAATGGAAGTTGAGTGCTTCATCAGAGTGTCAGTTATATTTCACGCTATGAGACCAAAGGTGGGATTAATAGTGAGTTCTACATCAGAGTGACTATAGATTACACTATGTGACCACAGGGGGAGTTGACATTTAGTGCTTCCCCAAATAGTCAATAGTTATTGTGGAAGGACCATAGGGGTAATTCATGGTGAGTGCTTCCTCAGAGTGTCTTTTCCATTTCATTTCATCATGTGGCTAGAGGGGTTAGACTGTGTGAGCTACCCTAGGTTTTAACATAACTATTGAATGTTTTTGATGTGTCATCCAAGACAAAGCACAAGCTTGGATTCAATCCTTTTAGGTAGTATTCTGATATACCTATTGTGATACATACATTATTAAATGATGAACATTAAAAGCTCATGAATATAAATGGAAACTATTGTACTATTTACTTTTGCGTACTTATAGTTCTTTGCTACATTCCCATTATTACCTTTATTATATACTCCCTAATAGTTATTTACATATCTTGTGGTGGTTTCCTACAGGGATTCGTCTCACACCCTATTTGGGTCATGTTTTTGGACCCACACAGATTATATGGTTTCAGGTGTAGATATTGTAAATTACCCTTATTTATTAGGTACATGATTGGTTGGTTAGTGCTGGAGAGCATAAGACACAGACTAGGCTTGAGATGCTACTGGAATTTTCATGTTTTATTTGTATTTTGGATCTGTTGTATTTCTAACATATTTTCTTCTTTTTTTTTCTTTCATAGACATATGTGAAATGGATCATTTATAGATGTTCTCATGTTTTTATTTAATTTCAGTCTTCCACTATTTTCTTTTGTGGTATGGTATTACTTCATCCGCTATTTTTTACTATTTCATTATTCTATGTTACTCTTCCAATGAGGGCATAGATTCCCCACTATCAAATCCATGGCCCTTGCTGCATGTAGGAAACCTCTAGAGTTTGGGGAAATGTGCTTGAGGCTGTATGACCAACTGGGTACGGGGCACCTTTTAGCAGACCTGAAAGGAGGATGTTACAGAGTGGTAACAGAGTTAGGTTTTTCTTTTCTATATTGTATTACTATTTAGTGCATGTAGAATGTGATATTAGGGGAAAGAATTTCGTAATAACTGATGGAACACATATATAAATGATGCATGTCACATATGTCTACGATTTCAACCAAACAAGACAATATAGTGGAAATACAACTGAACCAAAGTACAAAGAAAACATGAAAACTACATCTGCATCAAAAGCCTTTGTTTTATCCTATGATCTATATCTCCAACCAGAAAATAATTTACTTAAGGAAGAAGGGTTCTTTACATTATCTATGCATACTACCATATAATATGTTTTGGTCCAAAAAGTTTACCCAAATAGGGTGTGAGATTAATCCCAGTAGGAAACCACCATAAAATCAGTTCTTAACTGTAAGTGATTACATAAAGAAGTTAACAATTGAAATGAAACAATATAATAGATGTATACAAATGTAAATAATCCTACTGTTTCCATTTACATTCATTATCATTTAATATTCCTCATTTAATCAAGTAACTATCTGTAAGGAATATTAGAAGACTACCTAATAAGATAAAATCCAAGATTGTTATTTGTCTTGTAAGATGCATAAAAACATTCAATATTTATGTTAACACCCTAGGTAGCACACACAGTCTAACCCCCTGACCCATGTAATGAAATGAAATGGCAAAGACAGTTTGAGTAATCACTCAACATCAATTCCCCCTATGGTTTTCCACAACAACAACAGACTCTCTAGGGAAGCACTCAGTATCATTTCCCCATGTGGTCTCGTAACATAAACTATAGAAACTACGATGGAGAACTCATCGTCAATCCCCCATGTAGTCTTATTGCGTGAAATACAATAAAAACTCTGAGAAATCACTCAACATCAATTCCCCCTATATTCTAACTACACCTGGTTCTCACAACACTGTTCAATTAAATCGTGCATATATGATATCAATAATCACAAAGTAATCTCAACTAAAACATGGATATAAAATCCCAATGAAAATCCCAAGCATTTGAAAAACATTAAAATAAAATCAGTTCCATAATATCAACCCTGGATAGGAATCAAGTTATGCCTCATTAGAAACCTAAACCAAACAACCATAAACATTCAAATAAGGAAACACATTCATGGTATGTTCATTAAACATGAAATTTCACATAATATCACATCAAAAAACCCTTTATCTATCCATTATTATAAATAAGATATAACATGGTTCAACTCCTAAACTTGAAATACCCTAAAATTGGGTAATCGAGACACTGGCATATAAAACTCAAATAAAAACTAAAAAAGGCAACAAACCACCTGCCTCGATGTCACACGAAGATCACAATCTAATTACATCCCTTGAGTCGACCTATAATTTCATAGATCTACAAAATAGTAGAAATATTTCATCATTGAATAACTCGAGAAAGAAAAGAAATCAAGAATTGAGATTCAAGATGAAAGAAGGAATCACCTTTGAGATTCCAACATACCCACCAGAGATCAAATCAGACAGTGGAAAAATAAATGGGGGATTAGAAATGATTTTCCACTGTTAGTCATTCCTAGATGAAACAAGTCTAGAAAAAGATGAATCTGGGGATTAGACATGACCTCGATCAGATTAAACAAAAAAAGGTCATGGCATGTACTGTTAATAAGCATACTGTGTATTTGCTTCGACTGGCTCATGAAATTTTCTATAAGTCACATCACCCAATAAGGCCATGTATCAATCGTTACATGCCCAAAGCACAGAATTACATTGTATCTCAGTACAGGATGTGCACTCCTATGTACGCATCATGAAATTTTAAAATGTAAAAAGCCTCCCCTTTTTATCGAAAACACCCGATGTCAATATCCATACCTAAAAGGAAGATCTGGGTAATTAGAGAATTTTTAATAACATTGATATATTTTTAGGTATGTATCGTAATTTCAGGTTTTTTTTAAAAAGTTGAGGTTTTTGAAATTTTATAAGTACATGCTGTGTACATAGGAACACACGTTGTGTACCTAGTTAATGAGTACATTCGTGCCTTTGGCATTTAACAATTGAGACATGGATGTGCGAGGTGATGTGGTAGACTACTCAAATAGAGGTCAGGTTGAGTCAAATACATAGTGTTTTCATTAATAGAACACACCATGTAAATGTTTTTATTTGTTTAATCGGATTAGATTCACATATAATCCACATATTCATCTTCTTCTAGCCACGTATCATATAGGAGTGACCAAGAGAAAAAAAACATCTCCAAGACACCATTTCTACATACAAGGTCTCATTTTATCTATGGGGTGCATTGGAATCCCACCAGTGAGTCCTTAATTCTTCTTGAATCTCACCTCTGGTTTTCTACTCTCTCTCAAGTTATTCTTGGTTGAAGGTTTTGGTACATTTGTAGATCTATGAAAGTAATGGTTGATTCAAGAGCCTATATATGAGAGTGTTCTTAATTCTACATCTATTTAGGTGGTTTGTTTCCTTTCATTGTTTTTCATTGATTTTTATATTCCAAACATCATATTACCCAAGCATGGAGTATTTTGGGTTATAGAAATTGAACACTATTTTATCATTATTGTAACGTCATGGATCCGGGTGCACTCAACGGGTTCCCTGAACCCGGTTGGTCACATGAACTCAAGTGCATTTTCCCGAACGCCAGAGGCTATTGTCAAGTAGTGAGGGCCCAGGTCTGATAGTGGGGAAACTATGCCCTCATTTTTGTCAAAGTGTAGCGCAATTTAAAAGATGAATGAAACACAACACCGGAAGTAGTAAACAATATACAACTGAAATGGACAATGGTAGAAAAAAGGATCCAACCGTTATATATATAAAGATGAAGCATGTCACTAATTCTAGGAATGCCGCTAGAATAGGATACACTGCAATACAATACAATACATCTCAATGTAGAAGGTACAACCAAACAAAACAAAGCAGAGTAAACAGAATGCACCAGCATCGCAAAACTAAGCTCAGTCCCATGCTCTTTTACTCCTCTATTATAATCATGTACATGTATAGGGACCGTTTCCCCTATCGACACCTGCAAAAATATAGTATGTTTTGTCCAAAGACATGACCCAAATAGGGTGTCAGAAATAAATCCTATTAGACACCCACCAAAGGCCCATGCCCAACTATCACTGAAAATGTTCAACGACGGTGTGTAGTAATAAAATGAAGTAAACTATTACGTACTGAATGTAACTAACGCTTCCAGTTTTATTTCCATTTTAATATTTAATAATCACTTCCAAGATGTTTCTATATCTTGGCAATTGTAAAATACGAAAACCACCATGATGAATATTCATGATAACACTATCCTCAGACATACAATCCATACCCTCATATAACCAGAATCAAAACCCGCAGGTATCTACCCTTCGACATAATGAATATTTCCCTCAGGCATATGAGATATAGCCCTCAGGCAAAGAAACTAATACCCACTGGCATAAACATAGGTTTCCCTCAGGCTAACCAAACACTGCACACAGGCATATGAAAAACACTGCCCTCAGGCTAATAGAACACTACCCTCAGGCTAAAGGAACTGGGCTGACCCCAAAGCATAAACAAGAAAATTACATTATCATTCTCTCAAGAAAATGAAATTCATAATATAATCATGGCATAACCTCATGTATCCGTGCCAAATGGCTAAACCGAGGAACGCACCCACGGGGTGGTGCTGGATCCAAGAAGTGATGCCAAATAGTAGTTTAAACTTATCATTACATTATCTATTCAATTCTATATAATATTTCAGCAATGGCCTCAGCCATTCGACAACCAAACCATGGTCTTTTACCCAAAAGTTACCGAATTTCAACTCAACAGTTGGAAATAAACATCAATCCACCTACCTCGATCGTCTCTGATCGGTATACGTGAACGACCTCTGGAAACACCCGTGAACGACATAGATCTGGGATACACACTAACACATTCAACCTCAATTAACATTCCCTCAAGAATGAATTGCTATGAAACACACAAGGAGGGGGAAGAAATCACCCATGCGGTTCAATCAAGACTGACAGTGTGGGAATCAGGTTCTCGGTGTGTGGTTGGAGGCCCTCCCAAGATTCGGCCTCCACTCTCAAGCTCCTCCAGCGTTCTAAGCATCCTCTTTCCAAAGAGGAGGTTACTGTACGTTTTCAGAGAAAAGACAATGTACAAGGCTTGTATTCTCAAGTACACGGCGTGTACTTTCATCATTTAACTATTCCTATGGTGGCTAATTTTCACCGCCGAACTGTTCACTTGCTGACATGAGTATACTCTGTGTATTCCTGATTACATGGTGTGTACTCTTGCTCCACTAGCGGATACTTCCACCACTTTAATATTCACCTACCAAATGATTACATGTCATGTATATACTAAGTACACGGCATGTAGTAAGCTTTTATTCCCTTCATCTCTGACAAGCCTACACACCTTGTGTACTAATCCCACATGGCCAAAGAACATGACATGTGGAAAATTACATGGAGTGTACCCAAAAAATTTGGGATTTTCCCCCATATTAATTATTTTCTCAAAAACACATAAGGTAAAGGAAAAGAAGAAACTCGTACCTCAAGAATAAGAACCAGGTTCTCAAAAAATTCCCCCCGGAAATCAATTCATCCTCTAATTTCCCTTCCAAGGGTGGTGAAGATAAATCATTGAACAACTGTAACCATTGAGCACATACATCGGTCCTACGCTCTCAGGTTTCGTCTTACACTCGGCTATGCTTCCATAGAACCCGTACGAGAGGAAATGAAAGGCCTTGGAGAACCTTCATGTTCCTATCAACAATACAAATCAGATGTTCCCCAAAGGATGCATTAACATAAAGCTAATCCTCCTCAGACTGAAAGATGTGAGATAGGTCTGAATGATAATTCCGTAGCTGAGATACATAGAAGACATCGTGCATGGTCTAGTACCTGTACAATAATTGCAACTGAAAGGAAACCGTACAGACTCTATCCAGAATATCAAACTGCCCCACATACCTTGTTGAAAGTTTAACTTGTCACCTAATCTGCATATGTCCCAGCCTCAGTGAAACATGCAAGAAAACATGATCCCCGACCAGGAACATCAATGTTCGTCAGCGGCAATCAACATAAGAATTCTGACAAGACTGTGCGGTAGAAATACTCTTCTGAATCAACTGTACCTACTCTGTAGTCTCCTACATGAGACTCAATCCTAGTAAATCTTCCTCAGCTTCCTCTATATAGCACAAAGGTGATCGGCACGGCCTACTATATAAAGCCTCGTAAGGTGCCATCTAAATAGTTTCCTGAAAACTATTATTGTATGCAAACTCCACCAGGTGTATGTGCCACTCCCAAGAGCCCCCAATGTCTATGACGCATGCACACATCATCTCCTCAAGCAACTATATCATGCACTCTGGCTGGCCATCGGTCTGAGGGTGGAAATTTGTGCTCAGAAGAACATGTGTACCCAGTGCCCTCTAAAAACTGTGCCATAAATGTGATTTAAGATGGGTGTACCTATCTGAAAAGATAGAACGAGGGACCCCATGTAGATGTACTACCTCTCAAATATACAACTTCCCAACCACATCAACACTGAAGGTCTCCTTGATCGGCAAAAATTGAGCTACCTTCGTGAGTCTGTCCGCAAAAACCCACACGACATCACTGTCTCGAGGTGACCTCGGAAACCCAGTCAGGAAATCCATTTCGACATCATCCCATTTCCACTCTGGAATGGGTAACTGCTGTAATAGACCGGCTGGCCTCAGATTCTCTACCTTCACCTGCTGACAGGTGTAACATCTTGTGACAAAACCTATTATCTCTCTCTTTATACCCAACCACCAATACTGACGTCTCAAGTCATGATACATTTTGGTATCACCGGGATGAGCTTCCCAAGTTGTTGCATTAAACTTATTTATCAACTCCTCACATATATCCCCTAAAACCCACACTCGACTATGGATACGCAGTACCTCATCATCACCTATCATCCAATTAGGAGGAGGGTCCTCACTTTCCACTGACTCCGGTAGAAAAAGGTCTTTCGAATCTGATAGCTCTCTCATCCTCACTCTATCCAAGAGGGTAAAAGTCATAGCTAAGGAAGTAATATAGGAATGCCCCTGAGTGTCGTGCACCTCTAAATACATCTCAGAGAAAAAATCCATAAGCTGCACTCACCACTGGCCTCCTACACTGCATGTATCTGAGTCCTCACACTCAGTGCATCAGCAATTGTGTTACCCTTACCAGTTGTATAAGCAAGCTCAATGTTGAAGTAATGAAGGTATTCAAACCACCTTCGCTGTCTCAAATTCAATTCACACTGGGTAAATATATAAATGAGAAATTTTTGGACCTTTTACACCACAAAACGTTCTCCCAAGAGATAATGTCTTCAATAGTGTAATGCATGAACAACTACAGCCAACTCGATATCATGCTTTAGGTAATTACTCTCATGTGGCCTCAACTACCAAGACTCATATGCAATAACTTGATCATCCTGCATCAACACTACTCCCATCCCAATACCTGATGCATTAGAGGAAACTTTATAGCTCTTCCCTTGCTCTGGAGGTATCAGGACTGGTACTGATGTCAACCTTCCCTTAAGCTCTAGAAATGCGGTCTCACAAGATTTTCAAAAAACAAACTTCATACCCATCTTATTCAAACCTCTCAACGGTGAAACTAAGTGAGATAAGTCATGTATAAAGCACCTATAGTAACCATCCAACCCCAATAAAATCCATATCTCAAACACATTCTTTGGCTGCTCCCAGGAAAATACTGCTCTCACATTCTCTAGGTCTACCGCAACTCCTGCCTTTGAGATTATATGATCCGGGAATTGTATCTGGTTCATCCAAAAGTGGTACTTTTAGAGCATAGAATATAACCAATGCTCTCTTAGTGTACTCAAAACGATCTCAAGATGGGTCGCATGGTCATGTTGAGTGTGAGAGTACAGCATGATATTTTCCATGAAGACTACCATAAAAGAATCAAGATATGGATAGAACACATGATTCATCAGATCCATGAAAACTGATGGTGCGTTCGTGAGTGAAAATGGCATAAACAATTACTCATATAGACCATATCTGCTTTGAAAAGCTATAAGAGGTATATCTGATTGTCTAACACGTAACTAATGATATCAGGATCTGAAGTAAATCTTCAAGAACACTCATTCTCCCCAAATTTGATTAAAAAAATATCCTCAATTTTTGTCAAGGGATATCAGTTCTTTAATGTCTACTGGTTTAGCTTCTGATAATCCACACAAAGGCTGAGGGTAAAATCCACCTTCTCTGCAAAAAGGACTGGCGAATGCCAAGGAGAAGTACTGGGTCAGAGGGAACCCTTGGCTTGTAACTCCTCTAACTACCTATTCAGCTCTTTAAAATTACGTATAGCCATCCTATAAGGAGAAGTGGACACTAGTGCCACTCCATCCACTAGCTCAATAGAGAAATCCATCTCTCTCTGGAGGAAGATCTGAAAATTTGCCTAGGAAGACATCCCGGAAATAGTAACTACTGGAGGGAAATACTTCTGACAAGTCCCCAGATCATACAGATATAAACTCAAAATATGGGATGTGACTCCACCTTTCCCAAGATTCTCGGGTCCAGCTCGGCTCTTCTGGACATCCCACATTCCCTTGTATAGAAACTCCATGCCCTCTGGTGACATGAATCTCACCCTGTGGTGGTAGAAATCCACAAAGGCTTGAAAGGGTACCAACAATTCCATACCAAGAAAGAAATAATATCTCTTCATCTCTATGACATAGAGGTCCCAGGGAATATAAAACCCCCATCCTCTAGGGGGAACTCCCCGCACTAAAGCATACCTACCGTTCTAGTTCCCAATAGTGTGTCTAGCATCATGACATCAGAAAAAGAAGAAACAAAAAGCCCAAGGATCTCCACAATAGAGACAAATATAAATCTATATGTAGAACCCGTATCAGAAATTACTGAAGATAAAACAAAACCTACTAAAATAGTACCTCTAATAGTAGACGGTTTGAGATCTAGCTCTTGTTGGGTCTGTTGCACTACATATGTCGGCCCAGTGCTGCGGACCTATGACACAGTCTTGTTACCCTGAGATGACCCGCCCTACCACCACTAAGATCCCGGTGTCTGGCTACTATAGCCATGACCACCATCTCTGCCTGCACACCCTGATGTATTCTGGTTTCCCAACTGGTAAGAAGCTGCTGGTATGCTCCCGCACATGGATTCTGCACAGAACCCCTCTCACTAGCCATTGGTGGAAACTCCCTCCAAAAATTCTAGAGATGACCCATCATGCCGCAAGCTCGACACTCTACTGAGTCAGGCAAACACTGAGGTCTCTTGTGCACCACTATACCACACTGGTAGCACATGACCTGACCACCTGAAGTATTTTTATGGCTAGTGCTGCGACTGTGAGAGGAGTATATATGTCTCTTCCTCTAAGCAGTTGAAATAGTACTAGAAAATGGTGTCGAACAGCCCAGGCCCCCACCACTAGCTTCCTGTATGTTCCTCTCAGTAATCAGTGCCTGGTTCAAAATAGAATGTAATAAAGGAATCCTAAAAACATTCACCAGTTCTCAGATGTCATATCTAAGACTATCCTCAAAGCGTCTAGCACTCAACGTGTCATCACCCTCCATAACGGGTGCAAAACCCTGAAGCTCGGTGAAGTGAGCAGAATAATCCATCACTAACATGGTGCCCTACTATAGATTCATGAACTCTCGATCTCGATCTACCCTAAATGTCTCCAGAAATAAGGTGTCATAGAAGGATTCCTAGAAATATTCCCATTCCATGTCTCGATGATGCTCAGTCTTGGTGAGAACATCCCATTACCTCATGGCAGAATCACGCAACATATATATAGCGAGCTGGACCCTCCACCCTGGAGGCGTCTCATGATGCTTGAAAATTTTGTGCATATAACCCAGCCAAGACTCTGTAGCCTGTAGTCAGCCATCCCATGAAAACATTGGCAGATGTTGCTGCTATAAGATATGAGTCAGCTCTTCCATAGAGGTGGCAGCTGGTGGTGCTCGCTGGAAGGTCTTCATAACAGCATAAAGCCTTCATGGAACTGCACATCATTGTCTGTGTCCGGTATAACGGCTAGAGCCACATCTGGCTATACTGGAGGTTCCATTGGTAGCCCATACCCTACCATCTCTGGAGTATAATCATCACCACTCTCCTGGAGGACAACCGGTGGGCGTCTCTGTGGCATGACTCTACAAGGTCAAGCACACACCTTAGATCAAGATTTATTAAAGACCGAAAACGAGAAGGCAAATAAGGGAATGTGAAAAAGAAATCATACAAGATTTACAAAACATGACAACATTGTGTGTAAAAATACTACATGGTGTGTTCTCACAATCCATACACATGGGTGTGTACTCCAGCTTAAACTGGCCATGTAACACCCCAATTACACGACATGTTGTCTTAACACACAGCGTGAATATGAATCCTTATTCCCTGCTTGATTCCTTCTACACAGCTTAAGACACATGCATGTGCTAAAAAATATATACATGACATGTCCCACAGGAACACGTCGTGTACTTGGAATGATATCAACGACTCGTGTTCTTAGTGACACTGCTGGCTACTCGGCTGACACCACACAACGTGTTACACCCGCACACGGCATGTACACCAACCCATTTTCCCAGCCACATGGTCACATCTACATTGTCTCTCACCAGTCCAGACTAAACGGTGTTTCCCTCAGGTACACGACATATTTTTTAATTGGTAACACTGAATCTTTTTGTTAGTTACATTTCCATATCCTTAGTTGAAATTACATGGCATGTTCATCCTTGACACGGCATGTATATGGTCATATTACTCTGCATGTGTTATTAGTTACACATTGGACACATGTTCATCACAACACGACATGTATAAGAACTACACGGTATATGTCTTCAAGGTTTCACAATCCCATGTTCTAGCCTACACGGCCTATGAAATTGGTAGAAACTACAAGGCGTGTACATAAGGAACATGACGTGTACTTAAAAAAATTTCTCCGTTCTTCCTGAGTGAAAGAGTAAATGGAGTGTAATCATTATTACACAGCGTTTATTCTGGGTTTTTCTAGATAGTAATATGAAACTACTCTAGAGCCCACAAAAGCACTGAAACAAACACCTACGTGCCAAATTCCAATCCGTGAGGGCCCATACTCACCATGAATCAAATCTTAGCATCACATACATGTTATAAACAGAGTAAATAGTAAATGAGCCACCACATTCAGGTCAATGAGGGCCCATACTCCTCAAAAAACAAAGTTTGGTGCTCATTATACTATACCACACCTAACCATACCCTATCAAATAGAACGTATTTATCAAAGAAGCTATCACAACAGCATTCTTTTCTAACACAACAATTATCACAACAACATGCAATTTCTAATGCACCTGCATGGCATGGAAGAAATGAATGACATGTGTTTTCTAGCATGTGCCTATATGATGCATGATATGGCATACCATCATATGATCGGGTTGAAACTAAATAGAACCCAGTATAAAAGTATAAACATCACAATCACAAGTGTGTCACCCAACAGTGAAAATAAAATTAAATGTAAAAGTGAAAAATCAGAAAAATTACAACCCGCCATAAATTGGCTTTTTCCTGTACACGGGTCAGCTACTCCTGGGCGCAACTTATTACCGACTACCATTTCCTCCCTATACCTGACTATAGGCTACAAATAGTAATTCAAAGAAAACAAATCCCTCTGATACCACTTTGAAACATCCTAGATCCAGGGTGCCACTCAACAGGTTCCCTAAACCCAGTTGGTCACATGATCTCAAGCGCATTTCCCCAAAAACCAGAGGCTACTGACTAGCAGTGAGAGCCCGGGTCTGATAGTGGGGAAACAATAACCTCATTTTTTAAAGTGTAACACAGTGGAAAAGATTAATTACAAACATCAGCGGAAGTAGTAAACAATATACACCTGAAATGGTCAACTGTAGAAAAAAGGAACCAGTAGTTATATATATAAAGATGCAGCATGTCACTTATTCTAGGAAAGCATCCATAACCATATATACTGCAATAAAATACAATACAACCCAAAGTACAAGGTATATCCAAAAAAACAAATAATAGTAAACAGAACACAGTAGCATCGCATGCCTAAGCTCGGTCTCATGGTCTCCTAGTCCTCTACTACAATCATGTAACTGTATAGGGACCATTTCCTATGTCGACACCTGCAATAATATATTCTATTTCGGTCGAAGACATGACCCAAATAGGATGTGAGAAATAAATCCTCATAGGCACCCACCAATGGCATTTGCCCAACTGTCAGTGAAAATGTGAAATGATAGTGTGCAGTAGTAAAATGCAGTAAACTAGTAAGTACTCAAAGTTAATTACAATACCAGTTTCATTTCCATTTTAATATTTATTAATAACTTCCAAGCTGGTGCTTTAGCTTGGAATATATAGTAGACATAAATCACAATGGTGAATATTCATGATAACATTGTCCTCAGACATACAATCCATACCCTCAGGTAACCTGAAACGAAACCAGAAAGTGTCTGCCCATAGTCATAATGATTATTTCCCTCAACCGTATGAGATATGACCCTCAAGCATAGAAACTACTACCCATAGGCTTAAAAATAGGTTACCCTTAGGCTAAAAAATCATTTCCCATAGGAATAAGGAAAACACTTCCCTCAGGATAATAGAACATTGCCCTCAGGCTAAACGAACCAGGCTAAGCCCAATGCATAAATATGAAAATTAAATAAAATTTCATTCAAGAAAATGTAATGCACAATATAATCCGTGATTCCCACAGGTATCCTATCCAAATTGCTAAACAGAGGAACACAACCCTGTGGTGGTCCTGGATCCAAGCAATGATCCCAAACAATAGTTTAAACTTATCATTAGTCTATGTATACAATTCTAGATATTCTTTCAGAAAAGGCCTCAGCCATACGACACCCCAACCATGGGCATGTAGCACAATAGTACCAAATTTCAAATTCAAAAGATGGAAATAAACATCATACCACCTACCTCGATCATCTCTGATCGGTATACATGAATGATGCCTCCAGAAATGCCTTTGGATGATGTAGATCTAGGATACACTCTCACACATTGAACCTATAATAACATTCCCTTGGGAAATAATTATTATGAACCACTCAAGGACTAGTAAGAACTCACCCGCACGATTCAATCGAGACCGACGGTGTGGGAATCAGGTTCTCAGTGTGTGGTCGGAGGCCCCCCCAAGATCTGACCTCCTCTCCTAATCTCCTCAAACGTTATACGCTACCTCTATCCAAAGTGGAGGATATTTCCCGTTTAATGAGAAAAAAACCAAGCACACAGCATGTAATCTCAAGTACCCAGCGTGTAATGTTATCATTTAACTGTTCCTATGGCGGCTACTTTTCACCGTTGAATTGTTCACTTGCCGACATGAGTACACGACGTGTATTCCTGATTACACGGCGTGTACTGTCACTCCACTAGCGGCTGCTTCCACATCCTTACTATTCACCTGTGCACTAATTACAAAGCGTGTAAATACTAAGTACATGGTGTGTAATAATTTTTTACACCCTTCATTGCCGAAAATTATACACGTCCTGTGTACTCATCCCACATGGTAAAATTACACGGCATGTGGAAATGTACATGGCGTGTACCCAAAAAATTTGGGATTTTCACCATTTTCATTATTTTCTCAAAAACACTTAATAAAATTAAAATAGGAAACCCATACCTCAAGAATAAGAACCAGGTTCTTACAATTATTATAATGGTTGATAGATTATGGTTTTCTTGATGTGATATTATGTGAAATTTTATTATTAAAGAACATACAATGGGTGTGTTTCCGTATTTGAATAATTAGGGTAGTTTTGTCTAGGTTGTCTGTGAGGAATCCCTTGTTTCATAGCCTTGATTGATAGTATGGAACTAGATTTCGTTTTTTTCTTTCCAAATGGTTGTGATATACATTGTAATTGTTTATCCATTTTGTAGTTGAGATTACTTTGGGCAGCTTGATATCATATAGGCATTATTTAATTGCATATGGCTATGAGAACTTGGATTGGTTTGACCATAGGGGGAATTAATGTTGAATGATTCTTCAGAGTGTCTATTATATTTCAAACTATGAGACTAGAGGGGGGAATGAAAGTGTGTGCTCCATCCGAGTGTCTATAGTATATGTTATGAGACCATAGTTGGAATTTTTGTTGAGTGCATAACCAGAGAGCCTGTAGTTATTGTGGAATGACGATATGGGGAATTGATAGTGAGTGCTTACTTGAAGTCTATTTTCTTTTTAATTGCATTATGAGGCCATAGGGGTCAGACTATGTGATCTACCAAAGGGGTTAATGTAAATATTGAATATTTGTGATGTATCTGGCTAACTAGAGAACAATCTTGGATATAGTCTTCATAGTTAGTAATCTAAAATACCTATTGTGATACATTATTAAATGATGAACATTAAATTCTAATGTATATAAATGGAATTGTATGATTGTTTAATTTTGTGTACTTCTATTCATTACTGCATTTCCATTATTACCTTCTATATATATTCACAGACAGTTAAGCATAGATCTTGTGGTGGTTTCCTACTATGATACTTATCACACCATGTTTGGGTCATATTTTTAGACACAAATAGATTATATGGTTGCATGTGTAGATAAGGGAACACACCCTTCTAACTCAGGTACATGATAGGGTAGTTGGAGATTTAGAACATAGGGCCAAGCTTAGTCATGTGATGCTGCTAGAGTTTTCCTATTTTCTTTTTGTTACTTCTATTCAGCTGTATTACAATCAAATTGTCTTGTTTCGTAACGTTCGTAAACATTCTTGACATACATCATTTATATATTTCCTCCTATTATTATTCACATTCAGTATTATGTAGTTTATATATTTTGTATGGTATCACTACATTCGCTATTGTTTATAATTTGTTTCTACTGTTTCACTCTTCCTATTAGATAATAGTTTCCCCTAAATCACACCCAGTGCCCTTATTGTTATTTGGTAGCCTCAGTAATTTGTGGAAATTCCCTTGAGGCTATGTGACCAACTGTGTATGGGGAACTATTGGGTGGCACCTGGAACTAGGACGTTACAAAAGTGGTATCAGAGGCAGGTTTTTTCTACTTTGTATTACTATTTGGATCCTATAGAAAAGTATAGTAAGGAGTATGTAGTGGTTAATAACATTTTCCTAGGAGATTCTATCCCATGTATAGGGAAAATCCAAGTTTCCTCAAATATTTCAATTTTTTGTTTTGAAATTGTTATAGTTGACTTGATTTCACCATTGGGTGATACACATGTTTTGTGCTGTTATGATTTTTATAATTAAAGTTCTATTTCTTTTGAAACTCTATGGGATGAAGATATTCCATCTCATGCATCATATAGGAACATGATAGAGATCACATTTCATGCATTCTTGTCATGTAATTTTAGGTTTCATTACTGATTGCATGCTGTTGTGATAGATGTTATGCTAGATACTCATGATTTTAAGATAGATTACATGATAGAATACCTTTTATTTTGATAGAATATTACTATATTTAATGTTTCATTTGAATGGGAACCAAAAAAAATTTCCCTGAGGTGTTTTGGGCCCACTTTGAATGGAATTTGGTGGGTCATATTGAACATTAATTGAAATGTGTTATGATATGACATAAATATGATTCCAAGATATAAATTATGGAGAGTATGGGCCCCCACCGATTGGAATTTTGAACTGTAATGTTTTTTCGCTATTTTTATGGGTTTCCAAAGTAGTTTATAAGGCTTACTATCTAGAAAAAACCTAAAATACATAGTGTGTGATAATGAATACAAGCCATGTATCCTTATTTTCTGGAATAAATTTTTTTTCTTAAGTACAGACATTGAACTTTTTCTACACATTGTGTAGATAATAACAATTTTAATGACCACGTGGTTAGAGACATGGGTTGGAAAATCATTTCATGGCCACATCGTGTACTAGGTGTAAACGTCATGTTTTGGTGATCTGTGTGTCTAGGAATGTGGCCAACGACAAAGGTTGGTGAAATCCATCGAGTACACATCATATCTAGCATATACACTGTGTATTTTTTTTTCTAAGAGACTCATGTGTTTAGTTTTGTCGATGAAACCAGGTAGGGGGGATGATTCATGTACAATCCATACCACCGGAGGAACATGCCATGTGTTTGGTTGATACATGAATAGGGTTGGAGGATGTACATGACCATGTTAATACCTAAAAAATATGCCATGTGGAGGGTATACAAGCCATGCAACCATTTTTAGAAGAAAAAATTTAATGTTTTATTCTCTTTTTTCATCCTGGAACTTATATGTTTCTGTCCTTGATAATCGTGAACCGAGGTGTGTGCTATACCTTGAAGAGTAATGCAACAGAGGTCTCCCCCAGTTGTAGGCCGTGTTCGGGGCAATGATCAGACACAGGAAATAATAGATCAAGGATTATGTAAGATCCTCTCATCAATCCCTTCATGACACAATCCTTCATACTAGATACAGGCATCGATTCACTATTTTGAGAAGGATTCATGATGATAATGTAAACATTCCAAGGAGCACAAAATCCTACCCTATCTATGGAAAACTAGAATAGGGTTTTCTTAGTATAGAATCATCACACATTCTCAGAGGATGAAGGACCTCAAGCTACAGACACTACTATAAACTGTTTATATAGTCACACTTATATAGCCACAGTTCAAAAAACAATGGCTATAGGTTAAGGTAACACCACAAGTCATAAAATAACCATATATTTTCCTCTTTTTCTAATACGAACATGATCTCCACCGCCTTCCTCATGTGTTATCACTATCCCCACCCTATTTGTGCCCTACTCTTAGCTCGCAAACCCACTTCTGTCACTTTCTACCCTAATCCCTATGTCACTCCTCGCCCGACACTATCACCCAATACTTATGTTATTCTACTCCTTCGATGTGGAAACCCACCTTGGAACAATTCTCCTATGATGATGTAGTAACCCCACCTCCATCAATATACCACTTCCTCTTTCGATGTTCCATCGTATCGATCCCTCCCCCCACCGATGCGTCTCTGATTCAACCTCCCCACCTCCCAGATGATGTAGTTCCGACGCTGAAGAGTTAGTTTTTCCTAACACTAAGGTACTCATATAGTCTGATTTTTTTGGGTTCTCCTTGATTCTTGTATTGATAATTTGTTTCAAGATTCCTTTGACAATATTGAGGCCAGATTAGGTCTCACTTAGACCTGATTATATCATTATTTATATCAACTCAAATGATGGTGCTTTTATCAATTCATAATTAATGCATCATATATTTCTACTTAAACTCATATTAATCAAATACTCACAATTAAATATTGAAACCAAATACAATATCATTCTCAAATGTTTTGGACATCAGTTTGGGATTTTACACATGGCAACACACCTTTTGTAACCATTCTTCTTTTTTTGGTATGACCACTATGAGAAAAATACATTTTTATCACTTTAACCTTGTAAGGAATTGTTTGAATGTGTTTTTATATAAATAGTGTTTTTTGGATTATCTTATGTGTGTTATAGGCTCTTGGAATGAGGTTTAATCACATATGCATGATTATATAGATATATCCCCTCTTATTGTCTATATATTATGATGACCAGTAACATTTGGTGAAATCCAAAAATACTTGGGTTTGGTATTCTGTTTACCCTAAGGGTTATGCATAATTTTTTTATAGAATACCCTTTTTAATATTTGAATCATTTGGGAGAAGACACCTCTTATATTAGTGTCTTTAACCCTATAAATTTTTTCCAAACTCTAGAAATTAGTATGTGTGCTTAAGATGTTTAAGAGACCTTACCTGGTGATGCTTGGGGGATTGGGTCATAGTTGTTAAAAAATAGAATCACAACCCAAAATTTTGGGCACTTGGGGTTGGAAATCAAGATAATCAAGGATCTAGGGATATCGATACTAGAGAAGTAAACCATAGATATGTGTAGAAAGAATATTATGTTGGAATCCTGTGATAGTAGGTGTAGTCTAGGAATACCATTTTATTTTTTTTATTTCCTCGAGTCTACCCAACGTATGAAAATATCATGAAACATATTAAGAATATATAATTAGGACCACATAGGGACCACATATCATTCCACAAAACTATATTCACTTTTTTAATTTGTAATTGAAAATAAATTATGGTTTATATTAAAAAAACATTAAAAATAATTATATATCATTTTCAAATAAATTTATTATTAATGAGGAGGTTACTATGAAAAAAAATTGATCCTGATCATAATGAATGGTTTATTAACTAATATCTTGATTACTTTTCATTCATGATTTTAATCTTAGTATATTTTATATGTTTATTTTTTTCAAATAATGTTTGTACCTCAATTAATTTTTTACTAAGTATATTTTATATTGCTTAGGTATGTTCTTAAATATTTTTATTTTGATTGTTTTTATGAAAACTGTATTGTGATAAATAAATCAGTTTGGATATTTAATGAATGGAATGGAGTAAGGAAATTGGGGTTATAACTAGTATTGTTAATGTGGTTTTAAATCTTTTTCTCTAACTAAAGAGGATAGAAGTGACAGTTATAATTAATTTATTATAGAGTATTCAACTATATGGCCACTGCCAGCCGATTAGAACATATTAGATGAACATGATCCACCTAGTACATCAATAGTGGAACCTTACATTTTCACTTGTTTTACATGATTTCCTAAGCCTTCAACGTGGACTAGTAGAAAATTTCATCTAAATCAATAATAGAAACTGAAATTTCATTCAAATTAGAGATCACATTATCCTCATTTTGAGAAAAAATATGGTTGTGATACCCTAGGGAGTCATACATAATTCATTGATCGAAAATGTTTTAGGTGTGCTGAGGGGCACTGGTATAGGGGACTGGGATGGCTAGTGTATGGGGTGGGGGATATGGGGGGGGGGGGGTGGAACCTAAAAATTGTACTCCTAAGGCTGTTGAATGTGTGTGTGGAAAGGAAAACTAGAAGTCCAAATTGATATGAATATATAACATAGATTTCTTAACAATTATAAATGATGACATTTAAAAGTAAAGAACAAATTATTACGTGCTCATAAATAGTTTGTACAAAGAAGGAATACACGTTCAAGAATAATGAATATCATGCACCAAAATAATGTCTAATCATATTAGAAATATATTTTCAAAAAGTCAAGAAGATCGAGTATGAATGAAAGAAGGAAAATTATCTACTTTAATACATTTATAAACCTATATTAACTATGAATAATTGTGAATTCTATAAGAATAACATACTAAAAATTTATGTTTCAATCGAGAAAATCAAGAAGGATATATGCATGGGTAGTTTTAGGTGGGGGTAGTGGGGGTTGGGTGAGGAAAGTGAGGGTGTAGGTGGGGGGTAGTAGGGGTGATGGTTGGGGGGTAGTGGGGGGTAGGGTGGGGGGGAGTTAGGGTTATGGGTGTGGGGTTGTGGGGTTGTAGGTGTGGTGGGTGGGGGTGGTTGAGGTAGGGATTGGGAAGGGGTGGGGTGGGGGTTCAAATTATTTGGGGGTGAAGGGTGGCGTGGGGGGCATTGGGGGTGCAAGGTGGGATGGGTGGGGGTGTAGGTGGGTGGGGGTAGATGGGGATGGAGGTGGGGGTAGTGGGGTAGTGGGGTGTAGGTTGCTGGGTAGTGGGGGTGATGGTGAGGGGGGGGGGCTTGGGGGTGAAGGGTAGGGGGAGTGTGGGTGATGTTTGGGGGCAGTGGGAATGATGTGGTTGGGGGACAGTGTGCTGGGGGTGTGGAGGGAGACAAGGGGTTTGGGGGATGTGTGGGTGAAGGGGGTGTAGGGGGTTGGGGGTAGTGTGACGGGGAAGGGAAGGGGTATGAGTTTGGGGTTGTGGTGGGGGGAAAGTAGTGTTTTTAGTAGAATCAAAACATGATTAAATTTCTACTACTCTCTAGTTTTTCATTTCATTATTCCAAATTCCATCCATAATTGATAATGTGGATAAATTTTACTATACCTGAGATTTAGTGACATCAAATTATTGTTGTCAATTACTCCAAACAACTTCTTCTAGACCAGCAAACGTATGCATCCACTTTTGCAATTTTGTCTTATTTTGGTCACCTGAATCTATTTAGAAGGCCATGATTCAGTTTCTTATTTAAGATACTCTATATATATTTTGACCAGTTGAATACATTACTGGAAAATGAATCACAAAAAATTATCATTTTGGCGATGCAACTTATCCAGTCTAAGAAACTCATGAGTGGGTTTTTTCATCTAATCACATGTATGATGCACCAAATTTGTGGATTATATTTTCCATATATATTTTTCATATATCCCCAATAAAAATTCATTTTATGGTATATTTTAATTCATACCAGGTGAATGTTGGTATTGGAACATCATGTTACAATAGTGGAGTTGTAGAATTAATGAGTTCAGTTATGTAGACTAGATGGAACCCATATGGTATGAACATAGGCATTATAGTTCACTCGTTTAATTAATAACTATTCATCATCACATATTCCGTTATTTCCTTTCTCACTAAAAATTTTCATCCCAATTCAATTTTTAGGTTAAATTAATGATGATTTATCAGATGATTGGAATTTTGATGAAGTCTCTGAGGACTTGTTCATGTTTGTTTTGTCAACCGTCGCCAAAGGAGAAATGTTTCAGCCCGATTTTGGTCACCTCCTATGGTTAAAGGTGATTTGTTATTCCGTTCCTCGATGCGGCTTAGTTTATACATGAGGGTTTTGTAATTTTAGATCCTTTGGTAATTTTATTATACCTTGATGAACTTCATTGAGTCAATTTCAAGTCACCAGAGTCAAAGGAAAGTCACCTCATATCCATAGGTATGCATATATATAAAACATTATCCAGTTATATGTATATCAACCCATGGGACCATAATTACATATAAGGGGGCAGGTGTGCTTATGTATGTATATGGAAAATGCATACATGTGTGTGTGATAACGAGCTTATGAATTTGATAATATATATAAGGATCCTCTTGTGTGTGTTCAATGCCACGCGAACATGTACAGAGGTGTTAGGGTATACTAATGTATATCAAAATGTGCATATTTATAGAGGATAGATGAATCATCATAAGAGTTGTCCCTGATAAAATAGCCAAGCGCCGAGTGGGTATTGCCTCATTTGACGTAGGGTCCCCATCCAAGCCTCATTAATTCAAGTATGTTTTAAATTTCATTTAGCATCCTTCTTAATTTTTCTTTCTTATATTAAATGGGAATTATTGATCATGTGTTAATGAAGATATTTGACTCGTTTGATAAACATGTCATGGTTGTGAAGTAAAACCCATCCAATAGAGGTGCGTCATTTGTGAAAACTCGCAGTGGTAGTTTATGATTATATATTTTTCTTGAAATTCTTGCATTTATATTTTCCTTATAATTGATGTCACTGTTAGTTGTAAAGAACACATTGTACTTGGCCCTTTTTATATCATTGAAGGGGGTTTCCCTCTTTTCATGGAGGCAAGCCTTTCCTGTGTGTTTAAATTTAGAGGACCTTATTATCCAGGATACCATGGCACCAGATCATTCCTAATTTAGTGCCATTCTATAATTGTACATCTTTTACATGTCTTATGTCATTTCACTTATGACCATATCATCCCAAAAGACTCATTGTAGGGTGGAATCCAAACCATTACCCATAACTAGAAGGAACCTGTAGTGGTCATGCATGAACTCTTGACCCACTAAACTAACTCTTAAGACATGGCCCATCGGTCTTGTCTCACATTATACCAAGACTCAACCCCTTGGGAATTTCTTTACCCAATCCTATATAAGGAAATATCCACCAATGTCACTGAATTATCCATGTAAATCAAGAGATAATGGACCATCCCTACCAACTATAGGGAGCTCAAAAACACACCAACCCATCCCTGCAGAATCTAGGGAGGTCAACAGTACACCAAATATTCCTTGTAGGCTGTGGGGAATTCATATTAAAAACACAGCTCCACAACCTATCACACATCTCCTGAAATGATCCCACAGTACTAGTCAATCGAGACCTACCCCTTTTCACAACATGTATCATATTACCCGTCAATGTGTCCACAAGGCCTTCCAAACCCATACAAGTCCGTTCCCATTAATACCATCCTTCACTCCTCACTCATTAGTAGAGTCACTACATGAAGTCTCCAATTAAATATACCATATGTAATTATCCATGTGCCCATCATGATTCCTCAACACTCCTAGACCTATTCATGAGGAAAACAATTAATATAAATAAATATTATCACTAGATCATAATCCTCTATCCCAAAAATCACAACATTTGACATGATTCATGAACTAGTTGAAAAAAAATTTGATCCCTAGAAGACCATTATGTCTTATCACACCTACATTAGTTCCATCATGGTATCTTATCCACATGTTCTATATACACGATAAAATTTATAAGAAAAAGGTTATTATTTTTTTGAAGACAACAACAATACCCAATGTTTTATGGAAGAAACTTATGTCTATGATCTGGTCTCATATCATCAATTGAGGGTATACCACATTACTCAAGGAGGGGGTTGTTTAGGAGGGAGGATGGGGGGGAAGAAAAAGGGGGAGGGGTGAAAGGGGGTCTGAAGGTGGGAGGGGGTCCAGGAGGGGGGAGGGGGCATTCTAGGGGTGTCCAAGAGGGATCAGGGGCTGTCGAGGAGGGAGGGCGGGTGCACAAGAGGGAGGGGGCTATCCCAGGGGGTGACCAAGAGGGAGTGTCATATTCGTGGGGGGGGGGGCTATCCAGGAGGGAGGGACATGTCCAGAAGGGGGTTGTTTAGAAATTGTTTCTACAATGAATGAATATACAGTCAAGATTAAAGAAGATCATGCACCAAAAGATTTTCTAATCATATAAGGAAACTATCTTGAAAAATCCAAGAAGATTGAGTAAGAATAAAATAAAAAAATTCACTACGTTTTAAAATTTATAAAACTATATAAACAAATAATAATTCTTATTTCTAGAAGAATAACATACTAAAAAGGAAATATAAAAAATAAAAATTATATTTTTTTACATCCCATATCATTATACTTACAATATATATCATAAATGAATTATTCCACTCTAACCATGTCATATTCTATGTCCACTTTGGCCGAGGATTCTTCACACAATTATTCTAGATGAACACTACCAAGACTACCACGACCATATTGGTCTTTTTGTTTCACACAACAACATGATCATTTCATAATGTCCATCATAATTCCCACATTGATGTGTGTTGTCGTTTTGGCTACTTTTCCATCATCACAATGGCCAAAACCAGTATGTTTTTTTATGGTACAAAATTCTTTCATGAAAAACTAATCATGTTTTTTGTAAACATGAAGATTATTTCACCTAGAATTTTAATTTTGATAACTTCATCCAATTAACCATTTAAGAACCTTGTGACTATGAATACATCTGATATATTTATAGAAAATATCAATGGAACTCCAAATGTGAACCTACTATATCAAGATATATAGGTTATCAAATGAAATATGGTTTATCTATCACAAATTAGATCAGATGGAGACGAGTTTTGTTTTCCTATAAATGGTGCATTTATTCTATCATAGTTGGTTATAAGATTTCACTTTTATTGTTTATTGAGTTATATTCTTTGTACAATTTCTATGATGTTTTGTTTTACCATAATTTTATTTTATGAACAATACTATGCTCAACTTTGTGTTTTATGGACTTGTGAGCTGGTTCCAGACTTAATTAATAGTTTGTTGTATAATGAGAATTATGTAACTATAGTTATGAGATCGTTTAATATGTGGAGTTGTTTAATTCATATTATTCAAGAAGACTTAGTGTATAATTTAATTTGGACAGTGAAAACCACGTTTATTCTATGTGGGATGAATAGAGTAAATCATTCTTATTTTCCAACATTGTGTTTAAACCCATGAAATATATTTAGTGTCTTGGAAACTTCACCAATGCTTAGTCGATCTTCTAGACTGATACAAGCCAATAGGTTGGGTTTGGAATTTTTAAGGTTGGGGGACTGGTAGGGGAAGGGTAAAGGAGGACTGGTAGGTGCGGGGGGAGGGGAAACTGGTAGGAGTGGGGGGGAGGGGAAACTAGCAGGGTGGGGAAAGTAGTAGGGGTGGGTGGGTTGGGGGACTAGAAGGGTTATGGGTGAGAGGAAACAAGCAGGGGAGAGGGAAATAGCAAGTGGAGAGGACTGACATGGGGTGAAAGGGGGGAATGCAGGGGGAGGGCATTTTTCAGGGGAAGGGGAAACATGCATGGTGTGTGAGGGGGGGGGGGGGTAGGACTGGTAGGGGGAGGGGAGTGGTGAACTAAAAGGGGGAGAGGAAATTAGTAAGGGGAGGGGAACTGGTAGGGGAGTTGACTAAAAGGTATAGGTGGTTCAAGGGGAAGGGTGGGTGGGGTGCCAAGGGGGACTAGAAGTGGGACTGGTAGAGGGGAGGGGACTGGAAGGTGGTGGAAGAGGCATGGTGGAAGGTGGTGTAGGGGGTCCTGGAAGGGGAGGGGGATAAGAAGGGATAGGTTAGAGGGGAAAATGGTAGGGTGGGGCAGGATTGGAATTGGGGAGTGTATTTTAGAAGGGGAATGGGAAAACTGGCAGGGGGAGGGGAAATTGGAAAGGGAGTGGGGGAACTAGTAGGGGAGGGCATGTGCACGGGCTAGGGTGGGTGGGGTGTAACGGGGGAATGGATGCGGGGAACTAGAAGGGGTGTGGGGGAATATGGAGGACAAGGTGGGGTGGGTGAAAGGGGGGACAGGTAGGGGAGAACTAACAGGGTGGGGTGAAAGGGGGTGGAAAAGGTTGGGTATGAGGAAAGGTAGGGGGACAAAAAGGTGAGCTAGGGTTAACTAATAGTTGGGGGAGGGGTAACTAGAAGGGAAGAGGATAGGAAGTGGGGAGGGGGACAAACAAGGGTGGGGAACTCGTAGGGGGAACTGGAAGGGTGAGGGTGTGAAAGGGGTGGGGAAACGCAGGGGGTGGGGGTGTAAGGCGGAAGGAAAGGGGGGTGCGGAGGGGACTGGCTGGGGGATATGAAATTGGTACTGGGTGGACTGAATTAATTTTTTTGTTTCATATAAATTATATAACCATGGTTTTAACTGTGGCTGTAGGGGCCTAATTCCATAGTTAAACTATGTTTTTATGGGACGTAGTGCCACAATTTTAACCATGCAATTAGGTGGCCTAGTGACACAATTAGAACTGTTGGGTTAGGTAAGACATACTACCATGTAAATAGTGTCCACGGTTTTCCAAAACTATTAACATATGTTATTTCCATTGCTTTCAAGCCTACTTCCACAGTTACAGACCATGGTCGTAAGTGAATTTTCTAGTATTGAGAGTCATGGTTATAAGCCATGCTATCAATATTCTAGCATATGGAGACACCTCTTGAGAGGAGGTTGAAGCTCACTATGTACATGCTACATGATTACTCAAAGAGATGGTGGGATGTGATATCACTGGTGGGATTCCAGAATGTTGTGGATGGGGATGATTTCTAGAAGACCATTAATGACTACATCTACTCAGGAAACTTGAGGGCCGACCGATCCCAATAGATCATGAGTTTGGGAAAGATTCTCTCTCAATTAAGGATTATTATTCTCACTTATGAATGTTGCAATGCCTTACAACCATTTTGTGGGTGATGAGTTATTTATGGAGATAATGTTTGAGTATGGTTTCAGTTAAGACATCCAATGTCATGTGAACATGTTCAGGTTGACTTCCATATATTCTATAGTCAACCAGGCACTGATCACTGAACCCAATCTAAGGGATTCTAAAGCTGTGGGTCTGGGTGTTTTAGAATCTAGAGTTGGTACCCTTCCAACTGATGGATGGAAGCACCACACAGAGTCTACGCATGGGCATCTGAGTATGTAGTATTTTCCTTCACGTATCAAGGTGGTGTGCTACATGTGTCGGAAGGGAAGACATAAGAATCTTTAGTACCTGAGAGACCTATTAGAGTGACTATCTTGCAGAAATATGGGACATCGTCAGTTTTTATTCAATACCCTCCTTCCAGTATCTAGTGAGGGAGGATCTATTTCGACTCTTCTGACCAAATTAGGACCACCAGTCTGACATCAGACAGGGGGGTGGATTTCATCAGGATGTCAGAATGAGATATTGATTGTGTCCATAGTGGTTAGACATAAGATTTTTGATATCTTCAGGGTGGATCAGCCTAGGGATCTCAGACATGTTCATAGGGATGCATCGTAGGATAGGATTTTAAGCTAGAGTAGATCCAGTAGGATCAAGATCCCAAACCCTCTACAGTTTGAGGTACGGATTTTATTGCCTTATTTTTAGCTTCTTCTCTTTTTGATATAGGTGATTCTCCTAGAATTATATTTATTTATGTAGTTGTGATATTTTGGCTATCTACCTTTACATCTGATGATATCATAATGCTGGACATTCTGTTGGGGACTAGAATGGCTAGTGTACATTAGTGTAAGGAGTTACCTCTCGAGGTTGGTGGGTGTAACTTCTTATGGTGCCTATATGTATTAGTGATTATGGGCTACAAAATCATTCTTAGAAAGGGTTGGTCAGTTCCCTTATAGGCTTCTGTCGATTCTATTGTGGTAGGGATAGTTTCACCTCATAAGAAGGAAGATTGTTTCTACATAAGGGTAAATGGGATGTCTAGACGAGCCGATCTAGACCCAAGAATCACAGTTTGAGAGGTGTTACATCCCATATTTCTAGTCTATACCTGGATGACCATGGGACTTCACAGATTTACTTTCCTCTAGTGGTCGATCATTGTAGGGATATATTTCCAAAAACCTTTTCAGGGTTTCCTCTAGAGAGATAGGTAGACTGTACCATTGAACTTGGGAGATGGTAAGAACCAGTATCAATTCATTCTTATAGGATGGCTAATATAGAGATATAGGATCTCAAGAAGCAGTTAGAGGTGTTATGGGAAAAGGGTTTCATATGAACCAGTACTTCTCCTTGGGATTCACCTATACTCTTTCCGAATAAGGTATATAGAAACCTCCAAATTTGCATGGATTATCATAAGAGGATACAATTGATAGTAATGAACTGATATCCCTTTCCAATAATTGATTATCTCTCCGATCAGATTAGTGTAGCTTGAGTGTTCTTGAAGATAGACTTGAGATATAGTTTTCATTAGTTGTGTGTTAGACTATCAGATATGCCTATTGCAGTCTTACAGAGAATTTATGGTCTATATGAGTATGTGGTTATGTGGTTTAGTATCAATAAATCACCTATATATTCTATGGACGGATGAACTGAGTTTTTCATCCATACATGGACTCATTTTTGGTGTTTTTAATGGATGATATCATAGTGTACTCTCCCACTCAACACGACCATTCTATCTATCTTGAGATTGTTTTGAGTACAATGAGAGATAATCAGTTATATGATAAGATCTCAAATTTCCACTTTGGGATGGACTGGATTCACTTCTTGGATCACGTTTTCTCATATACAAGAGAATCAGTAAACCTAGAGAACGTAAGAGCAGTAGTCTCCTGGGATCAGCCGATGAACGTCATTGATGTTCGGATATTTTTCGGGATGGATGGTTACAAAAAATGTTTTAAACATGTAATTTCATGATTAACAGTGCCAGTAACGGACCTGAATTTGAAGGGTGTCATGTACTCAAGGTCAGATTGTTGTGAGTTAGCCTTTCAGGAGCTAAAGTGAAGGTTGACATCATCACTAATACTAGTTTTTGTAAATCAAGGAAAGAGTTACACCTTTTAATTTGATGCGTCAGGTATTGGGATAGTAGAAGTGAATTTTCAAGGGAAATTAGTCATTATGTATGGGTCTTGACAGTTGAGTCCAAATGAGAAAAATTATCCGATTCATGATCTTTAGTTGGCTATTGGTGTTCATAGATTGCGATGTTGGAGACATTATCTTCTGGGAAAGAATATTGTAGTGGACAATAACCACAAAAGTCTTAAATATGTCATTAATCAGCATGATCTAAATTTGAGATAGCATTGGTGGTATGAGTATCTTAAGTTCATTGACATTGAGCTTGCCTAAACGCATGGTAAAGCCACCACATTTGATGATGTATTGAGCAGGATGAATCATATAAATGTTGTTTTAAAGGATAGTAGTGAGTGGTATCTTATGGATCTACTCTCTAAGACGCATTTGGAGGTGTAAAACAGATAGGTAAATATGTCTATTTCTTATGTATCTATTACCTATACCCTTCCATATCGGGTGTGAATGTGGAAGCTATCAGATTCCGATGGCCTAGCCCAATAGGAGTGTGTGTCATGAGAGTACTACACTCCGGGGTGGACTATAAGTGAGGATGAGGTCTTGAGATTTGATGGACGTGTATGGGTGTTAGTAGAAATATGTTGGGAGATTATTTGAGACTTTCATACACCATATTGAGTAGTTCATCTCAGTGTCACCATGATTTATCATGATTATCATCGTTATTGTCAGTTTCCAGGTATGAAGTGGGACATAGCGGGTTTTGTTATGAGATATTCCACCTGTCAGTAGGTGAAGGAGGAGCATCAATGACTAGTGGTGATTTTATAGTAGTTACACATTTATGATTGGAAGTGGAATGATGTCGCGATAGATTTTGTGATAGGTTTATTAAGGTCACATCGAGAGAATTATGTTGTTTGGATTTTCATTCATAGACTCACAAATAATGACCAGTTTTTACCGATAAAGGATTTCTTAAGTGTTGATGATCATGGAAGGTTGTGCATCTAAGAGATAGTTCATTTTAATGGGGTTCTACAATCTATCATTTCAGATAGAGACACCCTCATTGCTTCATGTTTTTGTAAAGGGATACATAAGGTGTTTGGTACACATGTACTTCTATGTATAGCATACTATTCCATATAGATGGCTAGTCAGTGCGTAGGACTCAGGTGCTGGATGACATTCATTGATCATGTGTTCTAGATTGTGGATGTTCTTGAGAGATGAACATACCAATGGTGGAGTTTTCCTACAATAGTAGGTTTCAGACAACTATTTAGATGGCACCTTATGAGGCTTTGTTTGGCAGGCCATACCAATCACCCATATGTTGACTGGAGGCCAGAGAGGTACCTATGTTTGGACCAACTCATGTCTAAGAAACCACTGATCACGTGGAGTCGATTCAGAAGAGGATGGATACATCACCATATCACTATAAATCATATGCTGATCGACATAGATGAACTCTGGAGTTTGAGGTCAGAGATAAGGTATTCTTATGTGATGCACCGTGGTTGGGAATTAATAGGATAATGAGATAGGGAAATATTTAACCGAGATATGTTGTGACATTTGAATTTTTAAAGAGAGTTAATATGGTTTCCTATGGGCTGTAGTTACCTCAGAGGTACCAGTCAATGCACGAGTTCTTCAACTTTTCTTAGCTTCATTATTTCCTCTCTGACCCATATCATTTTTAAGCTGAAAATTTGATTAAGAAGTGGAAGAATCATTTGAGGAGAATTATATCTAAATTTCTGATCGCAGCACAAACGTTCTCAGTGGTTGGTCTGTTCCTTTGGTATGGGTGTTGTGGATGCACGGTCGAGTACAGGATGAGAAGTGGGAGAGGGAGACTGATGGGAAATCGCAGTGGATAGAGATATTGGAGGATTCTTCATTGCCTCATTTTTAGGGATATTTGGGGATGAATTTACTTTATAAGAAAGTTTCTAGGAACAAAAATCTTCATTTCAAGTATGGATCATTATTTTGTTTTTTTTAATAAAAAGAGGAGGTTTGGAAAATTTATAAGTACATGCCGAGTACATAGAAGTACATGTCATGTACCCAGTTACTGAGTATAGTTGTGTCATGTGCATGTGATATCCGAGACATGGTTTTTATGGGGTAATGTGGCAGACCGCTATTATTGGATGCTGGTTGAGGAAAATTCACGGCGTGTAAATTAATAGTACACATCGTGTACTTTTTTTTATTTGTTTAATAGTACATGGGTCATGTCTATTCCTCAGATTCATCATCTTCTGGACTTGTTTCATCCAGGAACAACTGAGGCTGATGGATCTTCTCTAATCCACCATTTCTCCATACATGGTCCAATTCAATCTCTGGATGGTTCAATGGAATCCCACCAATGAGACTATCCTTCTTCTTGAATCCCACTTCCTTATTTCTCCACTCTCTCAAGTTATTCATAGATGAATGTTTTTTACCTTTATATATATTTTCGACATTCTAGACTGATTCAAGGGCCACCATTTGAGATTGTTCTTCATGTGATATCTAGGTAGGTGGATTGTTTCCTTTCATAGTTTGCCTTTGAGTTTTATATTCCATAGTTTTGATTACCCATGCTTCAGGTATTTCGAGTTAAGGAAGTTGACCATTGTTTTATCTACCAAATAATTATTAATATATTAAGGGTTTTTTATGTGATCTTATGTTAAATTTCATGATTATGGAACATACCATCGGTGGGTTTCCTTATTTTAATGTTTAGGACTGTTTGGTTGAGGTTTCCAGTGAAGAAGACCTTGTTTCCTAGCCTTGCATCATATGATTGAACTGATTTCCATTTTCTTCTTGTCAAAAAATTGTGAAATCAATTGTTATTTTTTATCCATGTAGTAGTTGAGATTACTTTGGTATGATTGATATCATATATGCACGGTTGAATTGCACTGGTCTATGAGAAACTCGTGTAGTTAGACAACAAGTGGAATTGACGTTTACCGCTTCCTCATAGTGTCTATTATATTTCACGCTATGAGACCATAGGTGGATTGATGGAGAGTTCTCCCTCAGATTTTATATTGATTAATTTTCAAGGCCATAAGGGGGAATTTTAATTGATTGATTCCCCAGATAGTGTATAGTTTTTTTGGAATGATCAGAGGTGGAATTGACTGGGAGTGTTTCCTCAAAATGTTTTTGTCTTTTCATCGAAATACATGGCCAGTGGGGTTAGATCGTGTGATCTACCAAGGGGGTTAATATATATAATGAATGTTTTTTATTCATCTACCACCCTAAAGAAGAAACCTATTTTTGGTCATGTTAGGTAGTCTTATGAGATACCTATTATGATACATATATTATTAAATAAAGAACATTAAATGCTAATGAAAGAAAATGGAAACTGTAGGATTGTTTACTTTTGTGTAATTCTAGTTCCTTACTACATTTCCATTATTAGCTACTATATATAATCACTGATATTTAGGCACAAATCTTGTCGTGGTTAAAACTGGGATTCGCCTCACACCCTATTTGGGTCGTGTTTTCAGACCCAAAAATATTATATGGTTGCGGGTGTAGATAATAAAAAACACCCTTCTTCCTTAGGTATATGATTGGATAGTTGGAGATAGAGAGCATACGACCAAGATTAGGGTTGTGATGATTATAGAATTTTCCTATTTTCTTTGCACATTATTTAATTTTTTTATTAATTATTGTGTTGTTTGGTTGCATTAATAGATATATGTGGCATGCATCATTTATATATGTTCTTCAGTTGTTATTTACAGTCAATCATTAGTTGATTACATATATTGTATGGTATTACTACATCCTCCATTGTTTACGATGTTTTTCTATTATCTTACACTACCTATATGGGAATAGTTTCTACACTATCGTACCCAGTTCCCTCACTACTAGTTAAGAGCCTCTAGAGTTTGAGGATATGCACTTGAGGCAATGGGACAAACTAGGTATGTTGAACCATTTGGTGTCACCCAGAACCGAGATGTTAAAATCATGTCCAAACCATAGAAAATAAGTTCTATTTTAGCAATGTTTGAACCAAAAATTTCAGATAATTGATTGGTCTATAAAAGAACCTCCACTACATTCAGTGATTCATTTCCAACATAACTAAAAAATCTCTCCCCATCACCGGAACAATGAAGAACTAAATCCCATAACAATGTGATGAAAAATTCCTAGAAGAAATCAAAATATCCATGTAGTATCTACTACATCCTCTATCCCTGATTTCTTAGGTTGAAGGGACACCATTAATTTTGTATGTTTCAACCATGTAATGATCACATGGATCCATCCTTGAATAGATAAATGATGTGGAGAGTGATAATTTTCTCCACTACCTCCACAAAACCTTTCTAGGTATAAGGACCTGAAACTATGATATTGATAAGAACTACCTTGAAATGATCTTTATAGTGAAACGTCGAATCATTACATACAACCCCATAAAGTCCAAATATTCTATTTTATTGATTATTTCAGGTACATACTTGGTTATCCCATAATGACTAGGAACTTTTCCTAATGGGATATCTTTATGCAATGATACGACATTCAATTTTTATCACATAAATTAGTTAATGAAAAAGATTTTTATGATTTCCTTTAAACAAATTCTACACCGAAAAAATAAATTGGTGGGAAATGATCTTATAGATGAGGAGGTATTCTATTCCCGCGACACTCCCTGGACATGGGAGAGGTATTTTGAGGGAGCCTTCTGATGTCATGTTAGTAAAAGGGTAGAAAACCATAAGTATAGTCATGTTGGATTATGTATTTTATGTGTTACTCCAAACTAATTAGTTTTTTCACAATCTTTCTCACTATATGAATGCTAAAAGAACAATTATATAGTGTTAAAATCCCTCATTTCTAGGTTGGAGCTATCCATATTGCTATAAATAGCCTTCTAAAATATTAAAGGGGATTCAGAACTAGTGATAATGAATATCAATGGAGAATATGTCATCAAAATTAAGAATTAGACACCCTAAAAAGCTATGTCATAGGACTGTTGGAACAATTTCAATTTTGATGACACACATAATTATATTCCACAATCATAATATAATTCCACTGAGGTGTTTCCCAATATAGCCACCGTCCTGGTTGACCATGATATGGAGGAAGCAATCTTCCATATAATGAACCGAAAAATGGTCTCATAGATCGTTGTGTGTGATATGGATGAAACCAGTCTAGTAAATACTACCCATATCATATTGAACTACAATCAACCATTGGATGAATTGAAGCCATAATTAGTTATCTACATAATGTATATCTCCCAATAGAGTGTTCCATAAGGGATCGGATTCGATGTCGGGCAGTGAATATTACCCTAAGGAATGGTCGAAATTAACATATTACCCTCTAAAAAAATAATTTTACGGAATACATATCATATGTTAATAAGGGAGAGATATTATCTACTTTATGTATGAATTCTATGTAGGTTCCCACAAAACTCATTAATCTTGGACCATACACTCCAATCAGATCAGGAAGCTAGGTTTTTTCTATAATGCCATGATAGAATACTATGTGTAATTCACCAAGATATATAATTCATTAAAAATCCATGAAATCACCATCCATAAACCCCCGAAATTACAATATATGGCTAAAAATTCATTGACATTATCCATTTGGGGAATGGATAGTGTGTCTCTATGTAACAACCCATGATTTCGTAGTATTTTTTTTCATCAAAGTAATTCAATAAGCTTTGATTCACTCAACACTGAGTTCGAGCGCACCACAACTTACAAATCGTTCCATTCAAAAGCAGTTATGAATAGTCTTAATAGAATTTGGAATCTTATATACTCTATACAATTTTCACATCCATATTATGTATTTCTTATAAATAATATAAGAACAAATTCATTTTTTCAGATAAAAGAAGTATTTTTAAGAAAATGCAATTTTACCACCTTTTAATGGTGATCCCTTTTTAAATCCAATATTTTAAACATTTATATATTAAATTTAGTGAAATTAAATTATTCATAGGAATTAAGACATAATAATTTTGTTTTGAATATTTTTTAGAACTATTCTGTTAACTTTCATATTTTGACGAATAGTGAAAAAAACTATGTTTTAATTGAAATTTCTTAAATATCTATAATTTATAGTGTTAAATTATGAATTTGAAATGTTTTTAAGTATAATTAGATTATATTTTTATCATTTAATACAATTTAGGTCATTAAAACTAATTTTACATTTAAATTTAACATAAACACATGTCAGTCTTTTGATAGATTTTACTTTTTAAAAACCCTCTTTTTGGTTTGGACTACAGGAATTAATGTTAAATTAAAAAATTCACATTCTATATTTTCAATTTGTAAAAATAGAACTCATTTTTGAATTTGAAATATCAAAATATGCATTGGGTGAGGTTTTTGTTTTTTTCTGAAAACTGTCAATTTTTTAGGAATAGTGAAAACACTACGTTATTATTTAAAACTGACATTTTATTTAAATAATTATATATTTTATTTCAATATATTTTATGTTAAAATATATATTTAATACCTATATATGTTTATTTTAATTAATTGGAGTCATTTTATAATAAAATTAGATTTATTAAATTTTATTGGCCTTTTTAACCTCTTCTAACCACCTTCTATGAGCATTCGAAAATTTGTATAAAACATAATTTTACTACTTCTGTGAGTTGAATTTAAAAACACTAAGATTCATGGTTGATATCATTAAGTAAAATTTGATTCAATAAGATGAAAATTATTTTTGGTGAATAATATCTTTTTACTTTTATTTACCAGGGTTAAAAGCTAATAGGTTAATTAAAGGTAAAAATGATATTATAATTTCCCTAACACATGTACTAATTCTATTATATTAGTGTATTTTGAAATAAAAAACCTTATTAATAAAATATAATCCTTTAGGTCCACTTGGATTAGATTACGACATTTATTATTATTTTATTTATAGAAGAGTTAAACGTGTGTAAATTCAAAAATTAATAACTACGCCATTTTTAATATAGTGTTACACATTATATATATTCGACTATAAATATTAATTATAATGAAATAATGATTTCCTACATATTGTTATTTTATTTATAATTTTTAGAAATTGAATAATTTAATTTATTTATGACACAATGATGATGTAGTAATTACCTTATTAATGAAAGAATCAAATATATGGTATTATAAATATTAAAATAAATATAATTTGAATGCTTTTATGATATCCACGAACTTTATAGGTGAATATTACATATTAGGTTTGATTCAATTTTTTGTGTTTATGTTTATCAAGTTGTGATGACTCTCACAAAAACCAAATACCTTATAATGTCAAAATTGATATAAATTAAATTTTAAAACAAATACTATATTATTGGTTGATATAATATTCCTAAAACTCTAAGGTTCAGCCAAAAGTCTTATGTAATATTATATAAGTCATTAATGAACCACTTTATGATCTCTTGAATGTTTAGAGTTTGTTTATTATCCATATAGTGTAAGAATACAAAAAGACAGAGTAAAAGATAAAATATTTAATTAAGAGTTAAATATAAAAGATAAGGTCAACATGGTAACCTAAACCATTCTAAAACATATTGTTTGAGTGTTTTTAGACTCATCCAACCCTTATACTAGATTTAAATCATTTTTGTTCCATTAGAAACAAAAAATGAGTTTATTATAAAATAATATTTCAATCTTTTCTTAAAGTGACCCTCACCTCTCTTATAAAAGTAAACTTCCCCTTCTCTTAATTCACTCCCCAAATCCTTTTGGATTGGGAAAACCCTTCCCAAATATCTTTCCAACATTACTCCATTCATCCTAGAGGCCTTATTTCAGCCATAAAGCCTACCTATGGACATCTTTTGATCAAATAAAAAGAGAGAATGTGAATAATAGATAAATATTTCATCACCTCTTTCATGTTATTTTTTCATACACTTCCTCTTTCCTTATTGTTTCCCTTATAAAAAAATACCTCTAGTATCTTCTATATACTATGATGTTATTATAAAAATGGTACAACAATTTTCATTACTCTATCCATCCTATAAATGATAATGTCATCATACGTGTGTATGTATGGATTATCGTCTCCACGTCGTGGTGTATTTTGTCATTCAAACACTTAATTATTCGGATGTGTATAATAATGAGTGTAACTGGTGTGAATAATAAATATAACATGATAATTATTTTATATATATGATATAAAATCCAATTACATACCATTTTAATATCAATATAATGATATTGTATCTCATGCATACGTACGGATTACCGTCTCAGCAACACGATGAGATTTATTTCCACGTTCACCATTCAAAGATGATTATAAAAATATATATCATTAATATGTATTTAATATATGACATAATAAAAATAATGGAGAAATATATATCTGTGTGTGTGTGTTTTCTTACATATATCTTATTCACTTAGTTCCATTCAATACGATATGAAAACGGAAATAGCGTTTATGCCTACGTACGACCTACTGTCTCCATAAATGGTGTTTTCCATTTCATGTATATTTATATTATACATATTTATATTCTAAATACATATGATATATATATATATATATCATTTTTTATAATCTTGAGGTATTTAAATCATGATCAATGTCATAGAATCAAGAGTAACATGTCAAAATATGTACGATAAAGAAAGAAATTATTACCCAAAATGATAATTGAACATGAAAATTATTAGTAAATGGGTAGTATAAAGTCATAAATGAATCATGTATGATACAATAAATATTAATATGGTTCTATTGTAATTTAGTTACATACTACGATATTTATATGGAAGGTTAAATGTACCCTCAAATAAAGAAAAGTACAAGATAAGGATTAATTTTATAATCTATTTATTATCCACCGTTGTTTTTACGTATGTATCTACTAAGAAATACTTACTATAATTGAACATGATTCATAAAAGTGTGTTCAAATGTATTATTTAAGTTAATTTTCACTAAAACCTCATTTTAATTTTTTTAATGATTTATTCCTCTAATTCTTTCTCATTAATGTCCGTGATTTCAAAATGGTTTTAAGTATTTATTTATATGGAAATAATTGTTTTAAAATGTTAATTACATTTAAATGTTTCGAAGTGGTATGGGACACTTTGATTTCTCACTATCTTTAAATGAAATACTTTATAATTTATGTGAAATTTAAATGATTTCATGAAAAAGGGATATTTCTCTCAAATATTTTTACTGATCATTTTCAACTATGTCAACAACAATTAAGGGATATTATTCTTGATTGAGGTTGATTTATTATGAGACAAATATTCTATATTTTATTGATGTTTTTTTATATGTTTGACTATGGATGTGTTATTTTTTTTACCATTCATGGTTTATGGATAAAGTATTGACATTTTGTATTAATGTTTTCATAAAATGTTTAAGTTATGTTAAAACCTTTTCATATGATGAATGAATTAGACTTAGAATGTGACGGGTGGATCCCACAATAGCTCCTTGATGCATCAGTAGGTCTAATGATTAAACTAGTGTCTTGTAATAAGGCCTTGAAAAAAAATTATTTTTAGTCTTCATACAAGGCCATGACTATATGGATATAAAATCTGAAAATATGCATTCCATCATTATGAAAGTGGCTATTGATATTGCATGTGATTATTCAAAACGTAGAATATCCATGTGAATAATTTAATGGAATTATTTCATTTTATCTTTTCCATATTATGCTAAAGTTTAATTTTAAAAGGATTCTGTTTTAGTTTTATACATTGCCTTAAATATTTATGCTTCTTTATGAAATATTTTACTATATTATTATCCTTACTGAGCATCTGATCTCAACTCTTTCAATTTTTTATTTTTCCCAAGATTCTGAGAAGTGTAGAGACCCAAAGCTTGACATAAATGGACATTAAATTACTTTTTCGGAATACTTAATACAAAACAAAAATAAACACTGAAGGAATGTAATAGTTTAGTGTCTTTGGAAACTCGGAACATAATCATCTAATCGCGGTGAATGTTCTTCAGCATCTCCCATAAAGATCTTCCCCTTTTGTTTTCTTACCTAAAACATTTATTTATATCCCAGGGAAATGATAACATGTAAAGGGTGATCTAAAATGCTCAGTAAGTGTAGACATGGGGAAAATAAAACAAACCATATACATTTGAACATATAAACATGAACATAATGTTTAAACATCGAAATCTTGAGCAATGACATAAAACATGGCTATGCGTAAAGCCTAAATCATAATGGAACATCAATCATGAAAAAATGGATTGGAAATAAAATTTTTAATTGTGGAAAAAAATTAATCACATGATATGATTTCCATAGTCTCCAAGGCATTCCTCCCAAGACCATCATAGTGGACAACGTCCCTTTCTGAATCGAGTTCACTCGTCGTTCCCGTCATGTATCATAGAACCAGATTAACTTACCATTCCAGCCATGTCTTACTCATGAGATATAAATCGTTACACAATGCATTGTAGTGAGATATAGGTCCCACCCATCTCATAATTAAATCATTATTACTTGTGCCACAACATAAGCATAAATGATTAATCAAAACCCAAAAAATAAAAATGGGTTTCATAAACATCATTCCATCATAACATAATCCATATAAAACAAATGGAGATCATTTCATCATAAGAAAAGTAAAACCATGTAAATCATAGAGATATTATAGTTGAAACATACACATATAAAAAAATGTCATCCTAGATAGAAAATGGTTTTGATAAAACACTTGAAAAGGAATCTAGAGGAAAATATCCTTTCTTCTTAAAAATCATTTTCCTTTCACAAAATGCCACAAAATTTTAAAAAAAGTATTTTGTTGAAAATAACCATGAAATATTGTAGAGTAAGAATCATAAAAATAAATCTATATGAAACTGTAAAAATATATTCAGGCCATATAAGTTAAAACAACATTCTCTTCGTACTTTTGTCAAAAAAACTCAAAAAGGTCCCTATATGGTAAACAAACGAATGATTCCTTCCATAACACAAAGAAAAAGTCAAAAAGGGGTAAGCATGACATTAAAAATACATGGAATAATATTAAAAACTTTATGAAAAACATGTTATGGGCATGGATGAAAAATATAACCCCAGTAAATACCAATGTATAAGCAATCTCAAATAAAAATGAGATTTGCAAAATTATCCCTTACCTTATGTCTGATATGCTTCGTATGTATCCGAACGTCCTGTATAATGGTTTAAATAATTTCATTGACTTATTACAGAATCATATTCGTTTTTATGATATCATATATGGTTCAATTATGACTTTATTATACCCGTTCATTTATAAATTCAATGTTAAAACAACGTTTTGGGTAAAATGTTTTCATTTATCATATGTGTTTCGATTTGATGTTCATGATATTATTATTACTTATATAATGATTTAATTACTTACATAATGTAAATCATTATTTATATATCATATATAATCAGTATATATAAATATATAATAGATAGATGAATGAAATACACCGTTCATGGAGACAGTTGGTCGTACGGAAGCATGAACGCATGTTTCGTTTCCTTATTGACATGAATTGAATTATGTAGATGGAATACATATATATATATATATACATAGATACATTAGAATTATTATGTCATATATTTCATGATTTCTTATTATATATACTTTATAATCAATCTTGAATTGTTAAAATGGAAAACGAATCTCATCGCGTCGTGGAGACGGTAATCCGTACGTACGTAGGAGTGATGATATCGTTCCCATATTTATTGAATGGAATTTGAGTGGATGATATAATAACATAGAATCAGTATTATTTTATAATAATCATATATAGTGATTTTTTACACCATTATACCCATCCAAGTAAGGTGGTGGTGGAAAAACAGATTACACCACAGTGTGGAGACGGTAATCCATACGTACGGACGCGTGGTGATTTCATTTTCTATAGGATGGATAGAAGGTGAAATGGGGTTTTTTAATATTTATAATAATACATAAGTATATAATCAATAATTATGTTATTACTTTATAATTAATCATCAAAATAAGAAGAAGTTGAAGAAGAAAGAAACTTGAAAGAATCGTTAGAAGAGATTACCTCTTTTTTGACGAACCTCCTTTAAATTTCTTCTTAGGGAAATAGAGATGGTCTTTTGAGAAGACCAGAACCTCTATGATATAAATATATAGGTTTAGAAGAGGAATTTTCAGGGGTTGGCCGATCTTCAAGGCTCAAAAGGGTGTGAAGAGAAGAGGGAAGGGGTGCCCTTTTTATAAGGGAGGAGAGAGGCACCTTTGAAAAATCTTAAAATATTATTTTATAATAAAGTCACATTCGTTTTTTGATATCTCCAAATTGATTTATTTCGAAGAGAATGTAGGTATGGGTCTAAATCCTCTCAACCAATAGGTTTTACACAAGGTTAGGTTACTATTTTATCCTTATCATTTAGATTTAACTCTAAGTTAAATAATTTAACTTTTATTGTGTCTTTTTGTTTTCTTACACTATATGGTCAATAAGCCTACTTTAACAATCCAAAAGAACCCCAAGTTGTTCTTTATAAATATATATAACCTTATCTAAGTCATTCGTCCAAATATTAGATTTTTATGAATAAAATAACAATTAGTAATATAATATTTGTTTTAAAAACAACTTAATGTCAATGTTCAAACTATTTGGTACATGATTTTCTTGAAAATCATAGCAGCATGATTAGTTCAAAAATAGTTAAATAAATCAATACTAACATGTAACGTTAACCTATAAAATTAGTTTAATTGGTAAAAAGTCTAAAATTAAATTTATTTGGGTATTTATGACATCAATAATGTTAATATTTTATTAATAAGGTAATTACTGTATCATTATCGTGTCATAAATAAATTAAACTATTTAAGGTATAAAAATTATAAATAAAATACCATTATTTAGGAAATCTTTCTATATTTCTAATGAATATTTATAGTATAATTTATCTTATTTATAACCCTATATTACAAATGTTTTAATTATAAAAAATTGATTTTATATATTTTAAATATTTTTTAAATAAAATAATAATAAATGTCCTAATCTAATCCAAGTTGACCTCAAGGGTAATATGTTATTACTAAGGTTTTTTGGAGTCGAATTATACTTATCCAATAGAATTAGGACATGTGTTAGGGTAAAAATAATATCATTTTTACCCCTAATTACCCTAATTACTTTTAACCATGGTAAATAAATGTAAAAATTTACGATTCACCAAAAATTATTTTTATCATATTGAACTACATTTAACTTCTTGATATTAACCTAGTCTCTCAGATTTTCGAAATTCTACTCACAGAAGTGGTAAAATTATGTTTTGTTTTAAATTTTAAATTCTTCTAGGTGGTGGGTAAAAGACGGTGAAAAGTTCAATAAAATTTCCATATATCTAATATTATTATAAAATGACTCCAAGGAATTAAATTGAAATTATATAGGTATTATGTATCAATTTTTACCTAAATTAAAATTAAATAAAATAAATAATTATTTAAATAGAAATTCGGTTTTTAAATAGTAACACAGTGTTTTCATTATTCATAAAAATTTGAAAGTTTTCAGAAAAATAAAAAAAATCATCTTATGATAATTTGGATATTCTAAAAACAAAAATAAAGTCTATTTTGAAAAATAAAATTTCAAAAAGTGGGAATTAATATTCATAACTGCAAGTTCATAATAATATTATTGTAATATCTCGTTTATTTAAACTTGGTATTCTGTACAACACACTCTCGTGGAAGGTCGCGATTGCATGTAATGCATGCCAAGTCAGGGATGCGTGTAGTGCAAGATCCTTTTGGTGTAGCGTACAAAAGAATACATAAATGAAATTAAAAAGAATATTTTTCATAAAATCTCGCGGTGTTACATTCTACCCCCCTTAAAATGAATTTCTCCCTCTAAATTCATCAGGGTTATAAATGGTTTACTACTCGAAAGTTTTAATAGAATCATAGATTGTAAAAAGTAATACCAAAACGTATCTTTAAAAACTAAATTATGAGATGTAACTGTTACCCAAATTAACTAATCACTGGTTTTCCACATTAGAGAGCATAGGTGAAAATATGGATATTAAGAGAAATCTAACTGTCAAGTTCTAATGGAGAGTGGTAGAGAACATGGCTATAAAAAATCCAACAATCACAAAGCCATAAATTTGTGATGATCTATTGTACAATCTGATTCATCTGATATAAGGGCACTAGGACAACATTTTTGGGTTTCAAGATGATTTCCATAAAGTTGAAGAATTTGAATTAGAAGAAATAATCACTTTATTTTGGTGCAATATCACCAATTTTTTTGTGTCTTGAACAATTTCCACTTCATATCTTAAAGAAATGAAGTTGAATTTGTAATTTGTGAAGTGTTAGTAGGTCATCTGATAGAATGACGGGACACTCCATCTATTTCAAACAAAAGGTTAGAAAAAGTTATCAAATATACAAAAGTCCATCTATGGTGTGGTTAATCGAATATGATTCCAAAAATTTACATATACGTCATCTAGAATATTGATTAACAAAACTAGTTTCTACTAACCAGGGACTTCATGTAGGCCAGTTGTAGGAATAAAGGCCTATCGCACTTCGATTGTGGGTTCAATTCCCACAGCCTTGTTTGACACGACGGGTTGTCGCCCATCCTGTAGGTTTTCTTTTTTTCTAAAACTACATTATTATAACATTCAATCAATAATATATAAAAAGTTACATCCCTAAACAATACTAGCTTATGTCCAACATAATCCTTTCCAATCTTTAGACTTATCCAAAAATTTTATGTCCAAGCTCATAGTATAAAGAAAATAATTACTAGAAATGTCATCTACTGAGCATGTGAATTCCATAATTTATCCATCATATATCATACGATATATCATGTTGGTCAAATTACAATCATGTGAATACATTAATCATGTATTCTATTGAAAAATTAATACCCATTGAACCTTATTAAAAACATGAATGTTTTCAGAAGATAACTCTTTCCAAATACCAAAATCCCAAATATTCTATATACTCAGACCATAATATCACTTAGTCCTTATATCAGTCATGAGCTCATGCATACTATTAAACATCTCATTATCTTATTATCCATTCATTATGTGCATATCATCAACTTTCCAAAAATATCTAGATAAATTTTCATGGTTACTGGTACCATTCAACATATACTTTCAAATACTTCAGGAAAAAAAATTACTGTAACAATCCTTAGATTTGTATTTATTTCATATTACCATTAACTATATAAAAAACTCATGATAAACATAAATCATTCCACTACCTTCTTAAACCATTGAAAAATAATCAACAATTATTTCATCTCACTTATCATTTTTAGTATCTTCATCATCATCAACATAAATACTACCCATACGACCATGCTGATTCTCATCATGAGACTTTATCTTAGGGAATTGGTTTTCATAATACCCATACATTCCACATTGAAAACATTTAATCATTATTGATGTCGTAGCAATACCATTATCCTTGTCCATGGTGTTAACTGAACCATTTCCTTTTCACTTACTGGCTTTGTGTTCTTCTTTTCCACACCCAAAGAATCTTCCAGTTCCTTTCAAAAAGTCTCCTTGATACCACTTCCCACATGATTTACATTAGGGAAATTCAACGTTCTTTCCTCTATGATCATCATCAAACACCATATATCTCTTATTAGATGAGTCGGGATACTTACAAAAGTTGAGATTATTGATCATATTTTGAGATTACTTATTAGTCATAATAACAATGTTTGGACTTCCAAATACCGTTTCATTTGGTTTCTCATGAATAAAATCATTCCATTGTACATCATATCCTCTATTATTGTGAATCTTCCTATTTCGAGCTATTTTCTAAAACCCAAAAAGAATAGTGTGAGAGGCAAAAATCATGCTAGGGAAAACAACATAATAAAGGCGGAGTAGAGTCAATATCTAACATCTTAGGATGAATTCTAATATCATTACCATAATTCTAGGACTATAAACTATACATATACTTATCCTTAGGGACATCCCTATACATACCATATAAATATCTCTAGGGATTTCAATAATGTTTTCGCATCCTAGTTTCCAAAGTTTAACTAAACCTTCCCTCTGATACCAACTGTAGAGAACCAAAGCATGAAGTACATGGACATTACATTAATTTTTTGTAATACATAATACATAAAAAAAACAAACACTGAAGTACCGTAATATATAAGTGTCTTTGGAAACATGGAACATAATCTTCTAATCGTGGTGAAAGATCTTCAACATCTCCCATAAAGATATTCCCCTTTTTTCATACCTAAAACCATTCCATATATCCTGGGGAAAAGAAAACATATAAAGGGTGAGCTCAAATGATTATTTAGGGTAATAATGGAGAAAATAAAACAAACCATATACATTTGAACAAAAAAACATGAACATAATGTTTAATCATCGAAATCATGAGCAATAACATAAAACATGGCAGTGCGTAAGGCATATATCATAATGGAACATCAATCCTGATAAAATGGCTTGGAAAAAAAACTTGTAATTATGGAAAAACATTAATCACATGATGTGATTTCCATAGTATCCAAGGCATTACTGCTAAAACCATCTTAGTGGACAATGTCCCCTTCTGAATTGAGTTCACTCCTCGTTCCAGTCCTGTATCACTGAACCAGATTAACTTACCGTTCCAGCCATGTCTATCTCATGAGATATAAATATTTAACCAATGCATTGGAGGGAGATATAGGTCCAACCCATCTCATAATGAGATAATTCTTACCTGTGCCACAACATAAGCATAAATCATATATTATAACCCAAAGAATAAAAATGGGTTTCATAAACATCATTCCATTGTAACATAATCCTTATAAAACAGATGGATATCTTTTAATCAAAACAAAAGTGAAACCATGCAAATAATAGAGATATTATACTTGTAACATACACATATTAAATAATGTCATCTTATATGGAAAATGGTTTTTATAAAACACATTAAAAGAATTCTTGAGGAAAATATCTTTTCTTCTTAAAAATCATTTTCCTTTCACAAAATTCCACACAATTTTAAAAGAAAGGATTTTGTTGAAAATAAACATGAAATATTATAGAGTAAGATTCAAGAAAAGAAGAAGATATGAAACCTTAAAAATCTGTTCATGTTGAATAATTTAAAACAACATTCTCCTCATACTTTTGTCGAAAAAGTCAAAAAGTTCCTCGTATGGTAAACAAAAGAATGATTACTTCCATAAAACAAAGTAAAAGTCAACACAGGGTAAACATGACATTAAATATACACGGAATAATACTAAAGACTTTTTGAAAAACATTTTATGGGCATGGATGAAAAATATAACCCCAGTAAATACTTACGTACAAGCAATCTCAGATAAAAATGAGATTTGGAAAATTATCCCTTACCTTTTGTACGATATGCTTAGTATATATCCAGACCTTTTGTATAATGATTTAAATAATGTCATTGACTTATTATAGAATCATATTCTTTGTTATGATATCATATATGGATCAATTATGACTTTATAATACCCGTTCTTTCATAAATTACATGTTAAAGCAACGTTTTGGGTAAAATCGTTTCATTTGTCTTACGTGTTTTGATTTTTTGTTCTTGAGGTTATTATTACTTATATCATGATTTACTTACTTCCAGAATGTAAATAATGATTTATATATCATATATATTCAGTATATATATATATAATTGATAGACGAATGAAATACACCGTTCTTGGAGACGGTTGGTCGTACGTACGCATGGACTTTGTTTTCCTTTCCTTATTGACGTGAATGCAATTATATAGATGACATACATATATATATACATAAATCCAGTAGCATTATTATGTCATATATTTCATGATTACTTATTATATATACTTTATAATCATTCTTGAATTGTTAACATGGAAAATGAATCTCATCGCGTCGTGGTGACGATAATCCGTACGTACATACGAGCGATGATATCGTTCCCATATTTATTGAATGGAATTGAAGTGGATGACATAATATCATATAATAAGTATGATATTATAATAATTATACATAGTTATTATTTTCACCATTATACCCATCCAAGTAAGGTGGTGGTGGAAAAACAGATTACACCACAGCGTGGAGACGGTATTCCGTACGTATGCAGGCGTGGTGATTTCATTTTCTATAGGATGGATAGAAGCTTAAATGGAATTGTTTCATATTTATAATAACATATGAGTATATAATTAACAATGATTTTATTACTTTATAATGAAAAAAATAAATAATAATAAATTGAAGACGAATGAAATTTGAAAGAATCGTCAGAAGAGAATACCTCTTCTTCGACGTACAACATTTAATCTTCTTCTTAAGGCACTAGAGATGGTATTTTGAGAAGACAAAAATCTCTATTATATAATTATATAGGTTTAGAAGAGGAATTTGTAGGTTTTGTCTGAGCTTCAAGGCTCAAAAGGGTGTGATGAGAAGAGGGAAGGGGTGCCCTTTTTATAAGGGAGGAGAGGGGCACCTTTGGAAAAACATAAAATATTATTTTATAATAAAGTCACATTCGATTTTTAATTTCTCAAAATCGATTTATTTCTAATATAAGGTGGTTATTGGCCGAAATATTCACAACCAATAGGGTTTAGACAAGTTTAGGTTACTATTTATCCTTATCATTTAGATTTAACTCAAAGTTAAATAATTTATCTTTTACCGTGTCTTTTTGTTTTCTTACACTATATGGTTAATAAATTTAATATAACAATACAAAAGCACACCAATTTTTTCATTATTAATATACATAACCTTATCTAAGACATTTGGCCGAAACCGTAGATTATTAGGAATAAAATAACAATTAATAATTTAAAATCTGTTTTAAAAACTATTTTATGTCAATTTTTACACTATTTGGTACATGAATTTTTTAAATATCATAACACATGATTATTTCGAAAAATGTTAATTAAATCAATACTATCATGTCTTATTAACCTATAAAATTAGTGGAATTCATAAAAAGTCTTCAATTACATTTATTTCTGTATTTATAACATCAATAATATTAATATTTCATTAATAAGGTAATTACAACATCATCATTATGTCGTAAAAAAATTAAAATTTTTAATGTCTAAAAATAATAAATAAAATAAAATTATGTAGGAAATCTATTTATATTTATAGTGAATATTTATAGTCTAATTTATCTTATTTATAACCCTATATTAATTTTTTTTAATTATTAAACATTACTTTTACATATTTTAACTCTTTTTAAAATAAAATAATAATAAATGTCCTAATCTAATCCAAGTGTACTTAAAGGGTAATATTTTATTCCTAAGGTTGTTTTTGGTTGAATTACACTTATCAAATGGAATTAGGACATGTGATAGGTTAAAAATAATATCATGTTTACCCTTAATTACCATATTTAATTTTAATCGTGGTAAATAAAAGTAACATGTTATTATTAACAAAAAATTATTTTTATCTTATTGCACCACATTTTACTCCTTGATATTAACCGTGTTTAAAGACCTGTAAAATTCAAGGGAAATTTTTTTTTTCTTAATATTCTTTGGTATTTTACATGAACGCAATTTCTGACGGTACCGGATTCCGAGGCCCAGTGTGGCCGGAATCAATTTCTAAAGTTTAGCTCGGGTACATTCAGTAAAAAAATGAGCGGGTTTTCTAACTTTTGAACCGGTGCTTGTTATCGAATTCCGAGGGCACCGATGGAATCACAGTGCCAATAATTGCTTAAGAACACCTTTTCCGGAGTTGCGTTTGCTCGGGTGAGGTTATTAATTGATTGGGTTAACTAAAGAATAAAATAAAATATTGTGCAACAGATTTTATTTTTATTCTTAGTAGTGCTTACCTTGGCATGGTGGTTGGAGTGGGACCCAATGATATCCTAACTCCTAGGTAGGATATTAGTGAGGTGGGGCCCACATGATCCCCAACCCTTTATTACCTTTTTACCTCCCACGTGCATTTAATATGGTAACTCAACCGCACGCCCCCTCTTTAATGTCAAGTCAACACTCGCTTTTAATAGGATTATTAAACGCCTCATTAATTGGTCAAGACTCATTAATTAAACCATGATCTGTTTTTGAATTTCAAAAATAGTTTTCATGAGAAATAAAATAAGGCAAAGCCATATTTTATTATGTTATTTCGTGGTGTGAGGAGGATTTGAAGAGGAGAGACCATGTATTGGAATCTTCATCTTCCTCCTTAAAGAACGTGAAGAACGCACCGTCACCGACGAAGAACTCCGGCCTCCGAAAAAGGGCGATAGAGAATGCAAGTTCCTCAGAGATCGACGACGTGACACCGTGTACCACGACGTCGACGATCCTTCTTCTGCAACGCCGTCTTCTGCGACATCCCTTCCCCGCGACGAACCTTCGTTCATCAAACTATTGAGGTAGGGGTTATTTGTTTTTGTTGTGAATTTATCCTTTGTCGTTCGTCATCTTTATCCTTCGGCCGCTTGATATCAACTTATCGGGAGGAGGTCGGACTGCATGAACATGGCTGAATCGCCTACCCTGTTTTTTTGATGTGTTGTTGCGGTTTGAAAGAAGGTGGCGCAGTGCAACGGCACCATGCAAAATCCTGGGAAATGCAACGAAGATTCACGGTGCTGTCGCGACGCACCATTGAGGCTGAACGTACCCGCGGCCGGAGTCGGGCCATAGGGAAGGGGCGAGGTTCCGTCGTTCCGCGCCGGAGAACCACCAAGATACCATGGCCTATGTGGGGCCGCAGTGGAGGGGTGCAGCACCGTCACGCCATGCCAGTCGAACAAGGCCGCGACTCGAAGTTGCGATGGTGCAAGGCCGGGCAGCCGAAACCACCTGTCGCCAGCACCTCGGAAGGGCGCGACCCCGACAGTCCCGCGGTAGCAGCTCCGGCCGGCCGAACCGGGCGGGCCAGCATCCACGAAACTGGGGTTTGTAACCCCCATCCGGCCGAAGGAGCCCCCCCCCCCCCACGTGGGGGCCGCGACTCATCAATCAATGGGAAGCGCGCCCACCCTGTCCGCCCAGCTCGGTGTTGGATGAGCTGGCCACGCGGTCGCATGAGCACGCTGGGCCGGGCTGCACCCACCGGGCTGGGCCATGCCCTAATGGGCTGGACTCGGATCCCGTTCGGGTCGACCCGGTTCCAGCGAACCCAGGGGGTTGGGCCGGGTCGGACCGAGCCCAGACCCCCCATTTTTAGACCGCTCCCGGTCTTTTGCCCATATCATGGGCTACAGATATCCGATCGACGAACCGTCAGTTGCGATGCCATCCTTGGATCGAGGCAGTCATTTTGGTATATTACACTCAAGGTTGTATAGAACTTTGGGTATGGCCGGGATGGTTCAATCATGAACCAACCCGGCCCTCGGAGCGGAAACACTTATAACATGAGCTCCGGACGCCCGATTGACGTGCTATCGACATTGTTGGATTCCTCATAGTGAAATGGATCTATTGGCTTACTCCGATCATGTTTTGGACGCAATTGTATTGTGGTCAGGTTGGTTTTGACTTAAAAACCAACCGGGCCCCTGCAACGAAAAAGCAAATAACTCTCAGACTGGGCGTCTGATTGACGTGTCGTCTGTCACAATGAGTTCCTTTTGTCGATGTTAACTCCCGTAAATTTCAAGGAAATTTTCTTCTTACTTTTCTTTGGAATTTTACAAGAACACAGTTTCTGACGGCACCTGATTCCGAGGCCCGGTGTGCCCGGAATCATGTTCCGAAGATTGGCTCAGGTACGTTCAGTGAACGAACGAGCGAGTTTTCCTAACTTTTGATCAAATGCTCAGAATCAAATTCAGAGGGCACCGATGGAATCACAGTGCCAGTATTTGTTTAGAAACTCCTGTTTCAGAGTTTTTTTTTGCTCGGGTATGGTTTTTAAATTTTTGGGGTTAAGTTAAGAAATAAAATAAAGTGGTGCGACAACTTTATTTTTATTTCACTTAAAGCCACTTAAAAGCCACTTAAAGCATCTTAAGATGATTTAAAGAGGATAGGGTGCAATTCAAAATATCCAACCCTCTTGGTAGGATATTTGTGAGGTGGGTCCCGCATGATCCCCACCGTTTCTTTTCCGTTAATTAATGCACGCACAAAAACCCTTTTTAATTGAAAGTCAACAGATGCTTTTTCTAAATTATTAACGCCCATTTAATTGGGAGGATTATTAGTTGAAATTAATTCTATGAATTAATGGGTCGTTACTTAGTTTGTTTTTAATTTTTTTGGCATGCTAATAAAATAAGACCTACGCTTGTCTCCTTGAGGATTGTTCGTTGAGAGGATTTGACAGAAACCTTAAGTCATTCATCCTCCTTCGCGAAGACCACGAAGAACGCGAAGAATGTGAAGAACACGAAGAACATCAGACTCTAACGAAAGACGACAAAGAATGCCTAGCCCCTGGAGATCGACGACGTGACACCGATGATTCTCCCTCCGCGACGCTTCTTCCATGATGATCCAACCCAGCGACAATCTTCGATCGGCATCTTGAGGTAGGGGATTGCAATCCTTTTAATTCTTTGTGGATTATAACATCAACATGGATATAATTGTTATAATTAAATATGTATGTTCTTGATCCTCGGATTTTGTGTACGCGACGCCGAGTACCGCGCGATAGCGATGCCCTTCCGCAACGCGACGATCCTTTTCATTCACGATGAACTCGAGTCTGATGACAACGTTGAGGTAGGGGTCGTTTGAAAATGATAATACCCATGTTTGTTTTCTGCCAAGGCAAGAACGCGGACCAACCAATTAACAAGTTGGTCCGCGGATTTTATTTGTGGGTCGAGGTTTATCGATTGATGGGAATTATGGTGTTGTTTCAAACCACTAACGCGGTGGGTGAGGACCAACGAACATGTCCAAACCCACAACACATTTTGTTATTTGTGCGCGGAACGGCGGACGATGACAAAACGGGCCGTAGAGACGATTTGTTGATTCTGCAGTGAAGAACGGGACCCAGGATGAGCTACGGCACAGACGAAAATGAAATTGGACCACCGGGGCAACTCCGGTGGCCCGTGGACTCCACCGGCTGCGACGGCGGCTGGAGGCGGTGCCGCCCCGGCGTGCCGCCGGACAGAGCCGTCGTGGCTGAAGCCACGGCGGCGGGATGCGGTTCGACGGCCGCGCAGAACCCGTGCGGGGGTCGTGGCTCCTTTGGGTGTGGCCACTCGGCATACGCCGAGTCCCCAGACCAGCCACCCAGGTCGCGCCCAAGCCGGGCCGCACCGTTCGGGTCGGGTCGACTCAGTTTGGGGTGACCCAGGGGGGTTGGGCCGGGTCGGTCCAGGCCTAGACCCCCCGTTTCCGGACCTTTTCGGTCTTTTGCTCATAACATGAGGTACGGGCCTCCGAACGATGCTCCGTCAGAGGCGATGCGATCCTTGGATCGAGATGGTCATTTCAGTATATCACACCCAAGGTTTCAGAATACTTAGGGTTTGGCCGGGTTGGTTTGTACACAAAACCAGTCGGGCCCTCAGAGCAGAAACGATTATATCATGAGCTTCGGATGTCCGTTTGACATGCCGTTGACATTGTTGAATTCCTCTAAGTGATAAGGATCTTTTGGCTTACTTTTCCCGAGGTTTGGACGTAGGTGGAGTATTGTCAGGTTGGTTTTTCTGTAAAAACAAACTGGGCCCCTGGGACGAAAATGCCAATAACTCTCAGACCGGGCGTCCGATTGACGCACCGTCTGCGACGTTGAGTTCATGTTGCCGATACGGAACATTTGGATACATCAAATATGGAATATGTGTCAGTTGATGTATCATCCTCTCGGCTCGTGGAGCAGACCCTCCCGAACGAGCTTGCTGTGTGCGGGAACCCTAGAGCTGGCTGCGACTGCTACTGTGACGACGACGACTGTACAAAGATCCACAGTGGATTCGACGACGATGACTACAACACTCAGCGATTCTTTGTGGGTCAGTACTACCGATCCTGTGTGGGTTAGCGCTCAGCGGTCCTGTGTGGGCCAGCACCTATAGATCCTGTGTGGGTCCAATACTGTGTGGGTCTTTGCGGGGGTTAGTTACGTATCGATCCTATGTGGGTCAGATCCTTTGTGAGTCATTGCGGGGGTTAGTTACCTATCGATCCTTTGTGGGTCAGATCCGTTGTGGGTCATTGCGGGTGTTAGTTACCTATTGATCCTGTGTGGGTCAGATCCTTTATGGGTCATTGCCAGGGTTAGTTACCTATCGATCCTGTGTGGGTCAGATACTTTGTGGGTCATTGCGGGGGTTTGTACCGATCGATCCTTTGTGAGTCTGATGACTTAGATGAATCAGTGTCCACACCTGATCATCTCTATCATCATACATGAAGTATTCCTGTGTGAGCTGAATCCTGTTTTTCTTTCCATTGTGGATTGTGTTGTGCTATTCTGTGTTGATTTACGTTTTGCTTTCCTGTGTGGTCTGGGTTGTACTTGAGCTCGGATGTAAGAGCCGAGCGAGAATTGATGACTTAGGTATATGTATGGGCATATACCTAAGCAGTGTCATATATTACTTCGTGACTGTATCATTCCTTTGTGGATTTTGGGAGACCTTCGGGGGTCTCGGGGTCCCTACTTAGTAGCTTATACTCACCCTTTCACGGGGTATGCCCGCACTACGTTGTGTTGGTTGCAGATGACGGACATCGCTGATCGGGGTGGAGGCTAGTGGAGCAGGACGGTACCTGGAGGTGGACCACTGGGTGGGATGTACTCGGATCGGTCGGCTAGACCCAAGGAGAAGTGGAGGCTTTTTGTACCCACCCTTCAGGTGGGACTTCTAGTGGACGGATTGACATTGTGGCTTTACATTTTAGTTGTTGTTTTCCCTTTCGAGTAGTACATTAATTTCAGTTTGGGTTTGTATTCTGGCCCACTTACTTTTCGGCACTTACTGTTGTACTCAGTTTTTACTTAGTGTTTACTTCTACTGCTTGCTTGCTCTGTGGTGTTTGTTTACTTTACAAAGGCAATGCCTTTCCTTTATAATGGGATTTACGCCTTGGTGCTAGTCTCCAGCCCCTGGACTATGGAAGGCGGGTTTGGGGTAGTCACGGCACGGGCCCCGAGGACGGGTCGTGACAAATTCGTATCAAAGGAGTTCGGTTCTACCGTGGATTCTGATCTTTTCTATGTGAAGCAATAATGTTTAGCGTAATCGGTGTTGTTATCTGTCCAGGGAGTCCAGTGTTGGTGCGGCGGGTGACGTATCCGTACACCAGGACCCTGACTTCTGATTTCCGACTTAATTCACAAAACCATTGATTGTGTGTGTGTTTCATGTTTTCTTTGTGATTACTTTGTGTTAGCTCACCGAGTATACTGTTTGACCATATCACACCTATTTCTTTTCAGGATGGCCCCATGATGGCAGCCAGCTAGGGTTCCGAGAGTTGAGTGAGACGACAGACCGCCGAGCGATGAAGCCTTGGTGCAGGGCCCATTGACAGCAGAGGCACCGGTGGAACCTCTACCCACCGAGCCACCGATGCTTCCAGCCCTAGCCGCTGACGATGCACGTCACCTTAGTTCACTGCATGAGTTCCAGCGCTAGCGACCGCATAGGTTCTACTGGGAGACGGACCCCCAGGCAGCCGAGGACTGGCTGGAGGCAGTTGTATGAGTTTTCAGGCTAATGACGACACCAGCAGACCTCATGGTGATCCTCACAGCGAGCCTACTGGATGCAGCAGCGGGCCGATGGTGGTGCTTGATGCTCCAGGTGCACGATGAAGCATCTATCTTCTGGACAGACTTTGAGGGCCTCTTCCGCTCGGAGTTCATCCCAGCCACCATCCATGCGGTGCGCATCCATGAGCTTTTTCAGCTGTGGCAGGGAAGCTTGATAGTCACCCAGTACTCGGGGAGATTTTCCGATCTCTCGCGCTACTCGACAGACATGGTACGAGACCCATTCTTCCGGGCCCAGACCTTTGAGCAGGGATTGAGTCATGAGATCAGGGAATCACTAATCTCCCTCAGCATTCCGACTCATGCAGGAGTACTAGAGTGAGCCCTTTTGATCGAGAGTTTTCTTGCTGAGACTTCTCCAGTGGCGAGACCTACCGCGGGGCAGCACGTAGCAGAGTCTTCTGCGACAGGCAGTCGACGTATGACTTAGGGGTCCAGGAAAACCATACCCTCACGCAGAAAACCTCAAGCTCAGCAGTGCGGGGCACACAGCGTGGATCCATTCTTTCGAGAGGCAGGCAGTGCTACACATGCGGCAGGCAGGGCCACATGGCTCGTGACTGCCCGACCCACCGTGCCGAGGAGCAGCAGACAGTTGAGGGGCCACCCAGGAAGAGGCAGAGGGTCAACCATGGTGGTCCGTAGGGATGAGGCAGACGAGGTCGAGGAGCTGGCCGAGCAGCAGGTGGTGGGAAACGCTTTGAGGCTCCACCACCACCACCACCAGGTGGTCCACCCCGGCCACAGGGAGCTGGCGGGCAGAGACAGGCGCAGCTCTAGGCAGCAGAGGCCTATTACCACGGCATGCCCGAGATTATTCGAGTTAAGATATGTGTCTATTCCACCCATGATGCAGTTATTATAGACATTATAGCAAGTCACTCTTTCATAGCTGCTGCCCTTGTTTGGAGCTTAGAGATTCCGACAGAGCCATTGGCTCGATCCTTACAGCTCGAAACTCCTACGGGAGCAGAATCGACGATTACGCACTGGTGCCGGCAGTGTGAGTTTTCTTGGATGCGAGAGCTTCGGCTGGGATCTTCTTGTAGCGGCCTCGAGGCCTTACAACTTCATCCTGGGAATGGATTGGTTATCTACAGTCCATGCACAGATTGACTGTATTAGGCGCAAGGTGTGATGTTTATGCACCGACGGGAGTAAGTTCTACTTCACCGGAGAGAAGGGAGCCTTTGCAGCACATGATGGACTCTCGTAGAGGAGAGGACAACCCATAACTAATCAATTGGCTAGCCTCATCCTAGGAGCAGTTGACGTGCTGAGTCCTAGTTTTGCTGCAGTGGTGGATCAGTATGCAGATGTTTTTCCTGACGACGTTCCAGGGCTACCTCCACACAGAGAGGTAGACTTTTATATTGAAATGTACCCTGGGATAGCCCCGATATCGACTCCAGTATATCGAATGGCCCCCTCCAATCTTCGAGATCTACGTGTACAGTTGCAGGACTTACAGGGCAAGGGGTTCATCCGACCCAGTGTTTCTGGGCTTCCCTGATTTTGTTCGCCAAGAAGGCGGACGGTATCTTGTGATTTTGTGTTGACTATCATCACCTGAACCAGGTGACGGTGGGTAACATGTATCAACTACTGAGGATTTATGACCTCTTCTATCAGCTCAAGGGAGCACAGTGGTTCTCGAAGATAGACCTCAGGTCAGGCTATCATCATCTCAGAGTTCAGGACAAGGACGTGCAGAAGACGACCTTCAGATGATGTTATGGCCACTATGAGTTCTTGGTTATGCCATTTGGTGTAACCAATGCTCCCGCAATGTTCATGGGCCTCATTAACATGATCTTTTAGCCATACCGCGATCAATTTGTCGTGGTCTTCATTGACGACATTTTGATTTACTCGATGACTGAGGAAGAGCACGCCTACCACTTACGGGTTGTACTAGACACACTCTGAGAGCACCAGCTTTTTGTCAAGCTATCTAAGTGTCAGTTATGGATACGTGATGTCTATTTCTTGGGACACATCATCTTTGAGGCGGGAGTTGCAGTGGATCCTACAAAGATCAAGGCAGTACTAGCTTGGGAGCCACCCAGGAGCGTGACGGAGGTGAAGAGTTTCCTGGGACTTGCTGGATACTATCGGAGATTTGTGCCAGACATCTCCAGAGTTGCAGCAACACTCTCAGCTTTGAAGAAGAAGGGGAAACCATTTGTGTGGTTAGACAGATGTCAGCAGAGCTTCCAGGAGCTGAGACAGAGATTGACCAGCGCACCTATCTTGAGGTTTCCTGAGGAGGGAGTAGGGTACGTAGTCTACTGTGATGCATCAGGGACCGGACTTGGATGTGTCCTGATGCAGGAGCAGGCAGTGATCTCCTATGGATCACGTTAGTTGAGGCCGCATGAGCCGAATTACGCTACCCATGACCTGGAGTTAGCAGCAGTGGTCTTCGCTCTGAAGACATGGCAACACTATCTGATGGGCGAGCGCTTTACAGTCTTTTCTAACCATCAGAGTCTCAGGTACATCATCTCTCATAAGGACCCGATCTTGAGATAGTAGAGATGACTTGAGTTCCTCCAAGACTATGACGTTGAGATAGTCTATACTCCTTGGAAGGGGAACATGGTATCTGATGCCCTCAGTAGGAGGACAGGCATTCAACTACTTGAGGAGGAGATAAAGAAGCTAGCCGCTTTGTGGATATCCTTTGTGGATAGAGATGGAGAAGACTTCCTTCAGTCTCTCACATTCACCCCGCCACTACTACAGTGGGTCAGAGAGGCACAATGTGGGGACGCTGACTGTGAGACGCGGCGTGCACAGATATCCTCAGGACAGGCACCTGATGGCTTCTCCTTTGGAGAAGAGCATGAAATTCTATTAAGAAGACGTACCTTGGTACCAGTTTCTTTATGGGAGGAAGTGTTGAGAGTGTTTCACACTTCTCCCTTAGCAGTACATCCTGGAGTGGTGAAGATATACCCGGATCTCAAACAACAGCACTGGTGTGCAGGCATGAAGAAGGCTGTGGTAGAGTTCGTTTCATGATGCCTCACCTGCCAGCAGGTGAAGGCAGAGCATCAGGTACCAGTAGGCTTGGTACAGCCCTTGGAGGTCCCATAGTGGATGTGGGACGAGATATCTATGGACTTCGTGACTGGACTTCCATGAACTTCTAGAGGTCACGACTCCATCTGGGTGATTGTCGACCGACTCACCAAGTCGGCTCACTTCTTACCCATCAGAGAGCAGGGCTCAGTGGAGAACATGGGACGTCTATACATTCAGGAGATTGTACGGCTTCACTGTGTGCAATCATCTATCATCTCCGATCGAGATGCTCGCTTTACTTCCCGGATTTGGAAGGGGTTGTAGGAGGCGTTCGGGACGCAGCTACGTATGAGCATCGCCTTTCACCCTCAGACGGATGGTCAGACAGAGAGAACCATTCAGACTCTCAAGGACATGCTCTGCGCATGTGTCCTCGACTTTGGTCACAGTTGGGAGGACCACCTATCCTTGGTGGAGTTTGCGTACAACAACAACTACCACTCCACCATCGGGATGACACCATACGAGGTGTTGTACGGCAGACCTTGCAGGTCTCTTTTATGCTGGACAGACCCTGGGGAGTCATCACTTGAAGGACTAGAGATGGTACGGGCCACAACAAAGAAGGTCTAGGTCATCCAGGAGCAGATGAGGATAGCTCAGAGCCGACAGAAGTCTTATGCTGACAGGAGGCGGAGGCTACTAGAGTTCGAGGATGGCGACCACATCTTTTTACATGTCTCACCTCGACGTGGAGTACGAAGATTTGTCCGAGGCAGCAAGTTGTCTCCATGCTTCATCGGACCATTCCAGGTCCTCGGCAGGATTGGCGAGGTGGCTTATCGCCTGGCTCTACCACGTCAGTTGCACCGGGTGCACGACGTCTTCCACGTATCTCAACTGAGGAGATACGTTCATGACCCGTCACACATCATTGACCATGGGGAGTTAGATGTTGATGATGGGGCGACTTTTGTAGAGGTTCTGGTAGAGATCGAGGATCGACAGGAGTGGGTTCTACGTGGACGATCGATTACTCTTGTGCGCATCATATGGAAGCACAGGAACCTCTAGGAGAGCACTTGGGAGCGGGAGGCTCAGATGCATGCTCAGTACCCACATTTGATTCCCTAGTTTATGATGTATCTTTATGGGGACGTAAATCCCTGAGGTGGGAGTGATGTAAAGACCCATAAATTTAAAGGATTTTTTTTTAATTTTCATTAGAATTTTACAAGAATTCAGTTTCTGACGGAACCTGATTCCGAGGCCCTGTGTGCCCGGAATCATGTTCCGAAGTTTGGCTCAGATACGTTCAGTGAATGAACGAGCTGGTTTTTCTAACTTTTGAACCGGTGCTCGGAATCAAATTCCGAGGGCACCGATGGAATCGCAGCGCCGATATTTTCTTAGAAACGCCTCTTCCGGAGTTGCGTTTGCTCGGGTATGGTTTTTAAATTTTTGGGGTTAAGTTAAGAAATAAAATAATGTGGGGCGACAAATTTATTTTTATTTCACTTAAATCCACTTAAAAGACACTTAAAGCTACTTAAGATGAGTTAAAGCAGATAGGGTGCATTTCAAAATATCCTACCCTCTTGGTAGGATATTTGTGAGGTGGGGCCCGCACGAGCCACACCGTTTCTTTTCCACTAAGTAACGCACCCGTGAAAACCCTTTTTAATTGAAAGTCAACTGAAGCGTTTTCTAAATTCTTAATGCCCATTTAATTAGGCAGTTTATTCGTTGAAATTAATTCAATGAATTAATGGGTTGTTACTTAGATTGTTTTTCATTTTGTTTTCATGTTAATAAAATAAGACCAACGCTTATCTTCTTGAGGATTATTCGTTGAGAGGATTTGACAGAAACCTTAAGTCCTTCGTCCTCCTTTGAGAAGAACATGAAGAACGCGAAAAATGAAAAGAACGCCAGCCTCCGACGAAGGGAGACGAAGAACGCCAGGCCCCCGGAGATCGACGACGTGACGTTGACGATTCTCCCTCCACGACGCTTCTTCCACGGTGATCCATCCCAGCGACAATCTTCGATCGGCATCTTGAGGTAGGGGATTGCGGTCCTTTTAATTACTTGTGGATTATAACATCAACATGGATTTAATTGTTATAATTAAATCTGTATGTTCTTGATCCTCGGAGTTTATGTACGCAACGCCGAGTACCATGCGACAACGACAACCTCCCGCGACGCGACGATCATTTTCTTCCGTGACGGTCAATTCCTCGACGAACTTGCATCCGATGACGACTTTGAGGTAGGGGTCATTTGAAAATGATAATACCCATGTTTGTTTTCCGCCAAGGAAAGAATGCGGATGAACCATTTAACAAGTTGGTTCGCTGATTTTATTTCCGGGTCGAGGTTTATTGATTGCTGGGAATTATGGTGTTGTTTCAAAACGCTAATGCGGTGGGTGAGGACCAACGAACAAGTACGAACCCACCACCCTTTTTGTTCTTGGTGTTCTGAACAGCGAACGATGACAAAATGGGTTGCAGAGACGATTTGTTGATTCTGAAGTGAAGAACGGGACCCAGGATGAGCTACGATGCAGACAGAAATGAAATCGGACCACCAGAGCAACTCTGGTGGCCCGCGGACTCCACCGGCGGTGCCCCAGCGCGCTGCCGGACGGAGCCACCCCGGCTGAAGCCGCGGCGGCGGGATGCGGTTCTGCGGCCACGCGGAACTGAAGGGAGGGACACGGCTTAATCCGCGTCCGGTGTCATGGAGCGGCCCCCGCGCGGGGGACGCGGCTCCCTTGGGTGCGGCTGCTCGGCCAGCGCTGAGTCACCAAACCGTCCAGCCGGGTCGCGTCCAGGCCGGTCCGGTCCGGTCCGCGCCACCGGGTCGGACCCGGACCCAGGTCAGGTCGACCCGGGGGGGGGGGGGGGGGGGGGTTGGATCGGGTCGGTCCGGGCCCAGACCCCCCATTTGCAGACCTTTTACGTCTTTTGCTCATAACATGAGCTACGGGCCTCCGAACGATGTAACGTCAATGGTGATGAGATCTTTGGATCGAGATGGTCATTTTGGTATATCACCCTCAAGGTTTTGGAATACTTTGGGTTTGGCCGGGTTGGTTCGTACACGAAACCAACCGGTCCCTCGGAGCGGAAATGCTCATATCTTGAGCTTCGGACGTCCGTTTGATGTGCCGTAGACTTTGTTGAATTCCTCTAAGTGAGAAGGATCTTTTGGATTACTCCACCTGAGGTTTGGAAGTACGTGGAGTACGGTCGGGTTGGTTTTTCCTTAAAAACCAACCAGGCCCCTGGGACGAAATAGCCAATAACTCTCAGACCGGGCGCCCAATTGACACGCCGTCTGCGACGTTAAGTTCATGTTGGCGATATGTAACTTTTGGATACATCAACTCTGGACTATGTTCCAGTTGATGTATCAACCTCTCAGTTCATGGAGTGGACCCTCCCGAACGAGCTTGCTGTGTGCGGGAACCCTAGAGCTGGCTACGACTGCTACTGTGAAGATGGAAACTGTACAGAGATCCTCAGTGTATTCGACGACGATGACTACAGCACTCAGCGATACTTTGTGGGTCAGTGCTACTGATCCTGTTTGGGTCTGATCCTGTGTGGGTCAGCGCTAAGCGGTCATGTGTGGGGCAGCACCTACAGATCCTGTGTGGGTCCGGTCCTATGTGGGTTTTGGCGGGGGTTAGTTACCTATCGATCCTGTGTGGGTCAGATCCTTTGTGGGTCATTGCAGGGGTTAGTTACCTATCGATCCTTTGTGGGTCAGATCCTTTGTGGGTCATTGCGGGGGTTAGTTACCTATCGATCCTCTGTGGGTCAGATCCTTTGTGGGTCATTGCGGGGGTTAGTTACCTATCGATCCTGTGTGGGTCAGATCCTTTGTGGGTCTTTGCGGGGGTTAGTACTTATCGATCCTTTGTGGGTCCGATGACTTAGATGATTCAGTGGCAATACCTGATCATCTCTATCGTCATACAAGATGTATTCCTGTGTGAGCTGAATCCTGTGTTTCATTCCTTTGTGGATTGTGTTGTGCTATCCTGTGTGGATTTATGTTTTGCTTTCTTGTGTGGACTGGGTTGTACATGAGCTTGGATGTTGGATCCGAGTGAGAATTGATGACTTAGGTATATGTATAGGCATATACCTAAGCAGTGTCGGATGTTATTTCATGATTGTATCTTTCCTTTGTGGATTAGGATTCTGGGAGACCTTCAAGGATCTCGGGGTCCCTACTGAGTAGCTTATACCTACCCCTGCACGGGCTATGCCCGCACTACGTTGTGTTGGTTTCAGACGACGGACATTGTTGATCGGGGTGGAGGCTTGCGGAGCAGGACAGTACCTGGAGGTAGACCACTAGGCGGGACGTACTCGAAGCAGTTGGTTGGACACGAGGAGCAGTGGAGGCTTTCTGTACCCACCCTCCAATTGGGACTTCTAGTGGATGGCTCAACATTGCGGCTTTACTTTTCAGTGGTTGTTTTCCCTTCCGAGTTGTACTTTACTTTCAGTTTGGGTTTGTATTCTGGCCCACTTACTTTTCCTCACTTACAATTGTACTCAGTTATTACTTAGTGTTTACTTCTACTGCTTTCTTGCTCTGTGGTGTTTGTTTACTTTACAAAGGCAATGCCTTCCCTTTTTACCGGGATTTACGCCTTGGTGCTAGTCGCCAGCATCTGGCGTATGGAAGGCGGGCATGGGGTAGTCACGACACGGGCCCCGAGAACGGGTCATGACAGTCGAGATGGAATTTTGAGATACATCAACTCCAGACTATGTGTCAGTTGATGTATCAACCCCCTTGGATCGTAGAGAGGACCCTCCTGGAACGATCATTATGTGTGCGGGAACCCTAGAGCTTGCTGCGACTGCGACTGTGGAAACTGCACGGAAATCCTATGTGGGTTCGGCAGCGATGAAGACCATACTGAAATCTTATGTGGGTTCGACGGAGATGAAGACTGCACTAAAATCCTATGTGGGTTCGGCAGCGATGAAGACCGTACTGAAATCCTATGTGGGTTCCACGGAGATTAAGACTGCACTGAAATCCTATGTGGGTTCGGCAACGATGATAACCGGACAGAAATCCTATGTGGGTTTGACGAAGATGAAGACTGCACTAAAATACTATGTGGGTTCGGCAGCGATGATGACCGTACTGAAATCCTATGTGGGTTCGACGGTATTGACTAATGTTCTTGTATCCAACATGGGTCTAGCAGTGTCTAACTCTGTTCTTGCTATCCTATATGGGTCTGGAAGAGTAGCTGGTTTAGTATCCTACGTGGGTCCCAACTTAGATGAATCAGTGGCTATATCTGATCATCTCTATCACTGAAGAAGTATACCTGTGTTAGATGAGTCTTAACATTCAATCATTATCTTCGATATGATTTACTTTCTTTCCTATGTGGATTTTGTTTGTGTTATCCTATGTGGACGTGATCGAACATGGGCTCGGATGCTGGAGAAAAACTAGAATTGATAACTTAGGTATATGAATGGGAATATACCTAAGTAGTGTTGGTTGTTACTTCGTGATTGTATATTCCTTTTTTGGACTATCCTTTGTGGATTCTAGGAGACCTTCATGGGTCTTGGGGTCCCTAGTGAGTAGCGTATACTCACCCCTGCATGGGCTATACATGCACTACATTTTGTTGGATGCAGACAATGGACAACGCTGATCGTGGTAGAGGCTAGTGGAGAAGTCGGTACCTGGAGGTGGACCACTGGGCAGGATGTACACAGAGCGGACGGCTGGACCCGAGGATATGAGGTGGCTATCTGTACCCACCCTTCAGGTGGGACTACCAGTGGAAAACTTGACGTTGCTGCTTTACTTTCAGATGTTGTACTTTCTTTCGAGTTGTACTTTACTTTCAGTTTGGGTTTGTATTCCATCCCATTAACTTTTCGCACTTACTTGTACTCAGTTTACTTAGTGTTTACTTCTGATGGCTTACTCTGTGGTGTTTTTTTACTTATAAAGGAAATGCCTTCCCATTTTTTTTGACGGGATTTACACCTTGGTGCTAGTCTCTAGCCCCTAGCCTATGCGAGGTAGGCATGGGGTAGTCACGGTAGGGGTTTGGAGGACGGGTCATGACAAATTGGTATCAAAGGAGTTCGATTCTACTACAAAACTCAGGACTCTGATCATTATTCTATGTGAAGAAATAGTGTTAAGGGTATTGAGTGTGGTTATTAGTCTATGGAGTCCAGTTTTTGTGTGGCGGCCGACGTATCCGCACACCAGGACCCTGACTTCTGATTTCCAACTCAATGCACGAAAACATTGATTGCATGTGTGTTTTAAAAGGTTTCTTTTTGATTACTTTGTGTTAGCTCACTAGGTATACTGTTTGACCATGGTGCACCTGTTTCTTTTCAGGATGACCCCATGATGACATCCAGCTAGAATTCCGTGCATTGTGCAAGACGACAGCCCACTGAGGGACGAGGCCTCGATGGAAGGCCCTTTTGACAGCAGAGGCAACAGCGGTACCTCTACCTGCCGAGCCACCGATGCTACCAGCCCCATATGCTGATAGTGCATGTCGCCATAGTGCACTTCACGAGTTTCAGCTTTAGAGACCTCCTAGGTTCCGCGGGGAGATAGACCCTCAGGCAGCCAAGGATAGGCTGGAGGCATTTGTTTGAGTTTTCAGGTTAGTGGGGACACCAGCTGACCTCATGGTGATCCTTGCAGTGAGCCTCCTACATGCGACAACAGGAAGATGGTGGAGCATGATGCTCCAAGTGCACGACGAGGCGTCCCTACTCTGGATAGGCTTCGAGAGCCTCTTCCGCTCGGAGTTCGTCATAGCCACCCTCCATGCGGTGCGCATCCAAGAGATTCTATAGCTGTGGAAGGGCAGCATGACGGTCGCTCAGTACTCCGCGAGATTTACCGATCTCTCGCACTATTTGACGGACATGGCACATGACCCATTCTTCCAGGCCCGGACCTTCGAGCAGGGACTGAGTCATAAGATCATGGCATCGATGATCTCCCTAAGCATTCTGACATAGGCAGGAGTACTGGAGTGAGCTCTTCTCGTAGAGATTTTTCTTGCTGAGCCTACGCCAGTAGCGAGACCTACCGTAGGGCGGCATGTAGCGGAGTCATCTGCAGCTGGCAGTTGACGGATGTCACAGTGGTCCGGATAGATCATACCATAAGGCAGACGACCTCAAGACACTGGCTCATAGGTTTGGGGAACAAGGCGCAGAGCTAGCCTTCCAAGGAGCAGATAGTGCTATGCATGCGGCCGGCAGGGCCCCAAGGCTTGTGACTCCCTGACCCGCCGTTCAGAGGAGCGACAGACGGTTGAGGGGCCACCCAGGCAGATGTAGAGGGTCGACTGTGGTGGTCCTACGAGAGCAGGTGGGTGAGGCAGTGGAGATGGCCGAGCATCAGTTGGTGCCTGACGCATTGATGCTTTACCACCACCACCACTAGGGGGTCCAGCCAAGCCACAGGGAGCTGGCGGGTAGAGACACACACAACTTTAGTAAGTAGAGGCCTATGACCATGGTGGGACAGAGATGATTCGAGGTATGATCTGTGTCTACTGCACCCTTGTTGTAGTTCTTATAGACACAGGAGTGAGTCATTCCTTTATTGTCACTGCCCTTGTTTGGAGCTCGGAGATTCTGACGGAGCTTTTGGCTCTATCCTTATGGCTAGAGACTCCTACGGGAGCAGACTCGACGATTACGCACTGGTACCAACAGTGTGAGCTTACTCTAGGAAGCGAGAGCTTTGGTTGGGATCTTCTTGTAGTAGCGTCGAGGTATTACGATGTCATCTTGGGCATGGATTGGTTATCTACAATCCATGTTCATATTGACTATATTAGGTGCAAGGTGTAGTGTGTACGCACCGATGGGAGCAGGTTCACCTTCAACGGTGAGAAGGGATCCTTTACAGCACAAGATGAACTCTCACAGAGGCGAGGACAATCCATAACTCATCAGTTGGCTAGCCTCATCCTAGGAGAAGTTGACATGTAGAGTCCTAGTTTTCCTGTAGTGGTGGATCAGTATGTGGACGTTTTCCCTGACGACGTTCCAGAACTACCTCCTCGCAGAGAGGTAGACATTTATATTGACATGTACCCCGGGACAACCCTGATATCCACTCCAACATATCGGATGGCCCCTGCTGAGCTTCGAGAGCTACGGGTATAGTTGGAGGACATGCAGAGCAAGGGATTCATCCGACCTAGTGTTTCACCCTAGGCTTCCCCATTATTGTTCTCCAAGAAGGTGGATGAGAGATTTCGACTTTGTTTCGACTATCGTCACCTGAACCAGGTGACCGTGAGGAACAAGTATCCTCTACCGAAGATTGAAAACCTCTTCGATCAGCTCAAGGGAGAATGGTGGTTCTCAAATATAGACCTTAGATCAGGTTATCATCATCTCAAAGTTTGAGAGGTGGACGTGCAGAAGACGGCCTTCAGATGTCAGTATGGCCACTTTGAGTTCTTGGTTATTCCTTTCAGCATAACCAACACTCAAGATATGTTCATGAGTCTCATGAATAGGATCTTTCAGCCATACCTCGATCGATTTGTCATGGTATTCATCGATGACATATTGATATACTCGACCACTGAGGAAGAGCATGCCTACCACATTCGGGTTGTACTAGACACACTCCAAGAGCACAAGCTTTATGGAAAGCTCTCGAAGTGTCATTTCTAGTTATGTAAGGACCACTTCCTGGGACACATCATCTCTGAGGTGGGAGTTGCGGTGGATCCTATGAAGATCGAGGTAGTACTAGCTTGGGAGCCACCTAGGAGCGTGATAGAGGTGCGGAGTTTCATGGGTCTAGCTGGGTACTACCAGAGATTTGTGCTAGACATCTCCAAAGTTGCAGAACCACTCTTAGATTTGATGAAGAAGGGGAAACCCTTCGTGTGGTCAGACATATGTTAGAAGAGATTCTAGGTGATGAGACAAAGATTGACCCGTGCGCCAATCTTGAGGCTACCAGAGGAGGGAGTAGGGTACGTAGTCTACTACGATGCATCAGGGACCAGACATGGGTGTGTCCTAATGAAGGAGTGGGCAGTGATCACATATGGATAATGTCAGTTGAGGTAGCATGAGAAGAACTAAGCTACCCATGACTTGGAGTTAGCAGCAGTGGTCTTCGCTCTAATGATGTGGTGACACTATCTGACGGGTGAGTGCTTTACAGTCTACTCTGACCACCAGAGTCTCAGGTACAGCTTCTCGCAGAAGGACCTGAATCTGAGACAACGGCAATGGATCGAGTTCTTCCAGGACTATGACTTTGAGATAGTCTATACTTCTGGGAAGGAAAATGTAGTAGCCAATTCTCTCATCAAAAGGACGGACATCCAGCTACTCGGGGAGGCGACATAGAATCTAGACTCTTTGCAGATATCCTTCATGGATAGAGATGGAGCATCATTTCTTCAGTCACTCACAGTCACTCCTCCACTACTGCAGTGTGTTAGAGTGGCACAATGTGGGGACACTGACTGTGAGACACGGCGTGCACAGATATCCTCAGGATATGCACTTGATGGATTCTCCATAGGAGGAGAGCACAATGTCCTTTTCATAGGACATACCATGGTACCTTCTACTTTGCAGGAGGAGGTGCTGAGAGAGTTTCACACTTCCCCTTTGGTGGTACGTCATGGAGTGGCGAAGATGTACCATGATCTCAGACGACAACACTGGTGGCAGGGTATGAAGAAGGCTATGGTAGAGTTCATTTATCGATGCCTCACCTGCCAGCAGGTGAAGGAAGAGAACCAGGTACCAGCAGGCTTGTAACAGCCCTTGGAGGTCCCGGAGCGGAAGTGGGATGGGATATCTATGGATTTCGTGACTGCACTTCCACGTAATTCTAGAGGTCATGACTCCAATAGGGTGATTGTCGACTGACTCACCAAGTTGGCCCACTTATTAACCATTAGAGTGTAGGGATCAGTAGAGAGCTTGGGACGTGTCTACGTTCAGGAGATTGTATGGCTTCATGGTGTGCCATCATCTATCGTCTTTGATTGAGATGCTCTCTTTACTTCCCGACTTTTGAAGGGGTTGTAGGAGGCATTCGGGACACGACTACGTCTGAGCACCACCTTTCACCCTTAGACAGATGGTCAGACGGAGAGGACCATTCAGACTCTCGAGGATATGCTCCGAGCATGTGTCCTAGACTTAGTTCGCAGCTGGGAGGACCATCTACCCTTGGTGGAGTTCACGTACAAAAACAGCTACCACTCCACCATTGGGATGGAACCATACAAGGAATTGTACGGCCGGCCTTGTAGATCACCTCTGTGCTGGACAGACCCTGGGGAGTCAGCACTTGTGGGACTAGAGATGGTCCAGGTCATCCAGGAGCGGATGAGGACAGCACAGAGCTGGCAGAAGTCTTAAGCTGACAGGAGGCAGAGGCCATTGTAGTTCGAGGATGGCCACCATGTCTTCTTGCGAGTCTCACCTTGACGTGGATTACCGAGATTTGGTTGAGGCGGACAGTTATCTCCACTCTCCATCAGACCGTTCCACGTCCTCAGCAGGGTAGGCAAGGTGGCATATCATCTGACTCTACCACCTTAGTTGCACAGGGTGCACGACGTTTTCCATGTATCCTAGCTGAGGATATACGTGCATGAACCGATGCATATCATCGACCATGGGGAGTTGGACATTTATGATGGGGAGAATTTTTTGGAGGTCCCGGTGGAGATCGAGGATCGATAAGAGAGGGTCCTACATGGACAGTTGATACCTCTAGTGGACATCAGATGGTAGCACAGGAGCCTCCAGGAGAGGACTTGGGAGTGGGAGGCTCAAATGCATGCTCAATACCCACAATTGTTCCCCTAGTTTATGATGTATGATTACGAGGACGTAAATCCCTGAGGTGGGAGTAATGTAAAGACCCATAAAATTCAAGGGAAATATTTTTTTTCTTAATTTCATTTGGGATTTTACAAGAACACAGTTTTTGATGGCACCTGATTCCAAGTCTCGGTGTGGCCGGAATCAATTTCCGAAGTATAGCTCGGGTACGTTCATTAAACGAACGAGTGAGTTTTCCTAACATTTGAGCCGGTTCTCTTTATCTAATTCTGAGGGTATTGATGGAATCGCAATACCGGTAATTTCTTAATAACACCTTTTCCAGATTGCATTTTCTCGGGTGAGGTTATTAATTAATTGGGTTAACTAAAGAATAAAATAAAATATTGTGCAACAGATTTTATTTTTATTCTTAGTAGTGCTAACCTAATCATAGTGGTTGGAGTATGACCCACTAATATCTTAACTCCTAGGTAGGATATTAGTGAGGTGGGGCCCACACGAGCCCCACCCCATTGTTACCTTTTTACCTCCCACGTTCGTTTAATATGGGAACTCACCCGCACCCCCCCCCTATTTAATGTCTAGTCAACGCTCGCGTTTAATAGGATTATTAAACGCCTCATTAATTGGTCAACGCTCATTAATTAAAGAGTGATCTGTTTTTGAATTTCAAAAACAGTTGGCATGAGAAATAAAATAAGGAAAAGCCTTATTTTATTATGTTGTTTCGTGGTGTGAGGAGTATTTGAGGATGAGAGCCCAAGTATTAGAATCTTCATCTTCCTCCTTGAAGAACGCGATGAACGCACCATCGCCGACGAAGAACGCCGACCTCTGATGAAGGGTGACGAAGAACGCATGTTCCTCAGAGATCGACTACACGACACCGTGTACCGCGACGCTGACGATCCTTCTTCCGCGACGCCATCTTCCTTGACGTCCCTTCCCCGAGATGAACCTCCGTTCATCAAACGCTTGAGGTAGGGGTTATTTGTTTTTGTCATGAATTTATCCTTTTCTGTTCTTCGACATTATCCATGGGCCGCTTGATATCAACTTATCAGGAGGAGGTCGGACCGCACGAACATGACCGACTCTCCTCCCCCTTTTTTGTTGATGTGTTGTTGCGGTTCGAAAGAAGGTAGCATGGTGTAATGGCACCGCAGAGAATCATGGGAAATGCGACGAAGATCCGCGGCGCCGTCGCGCCGCGCCGTTAAGGTCGAATGAACCCGCGGCTGGAGTTGGGTCGCAGCGAAGGGGCGTGGCACCGCCGCGCCCCACCGGAGAACAACGAAGATACTGTGGCTGGTGCGGGGCCGCAGCAGAAGGATGTGGCGCTGTCACGCTGCGCCGGTCATACAAGGTTGGACGGCCGGAACTGCCGGCTACCGGCACATCGGAATGGCGGGACCCTAGTGGTCCCACGGTAGCAGCTCCTGCCAGCCGGACCGGGCCGGACGGCTTCTAGGAAACTGGGGGTCGTAACTCCCGGCCGGCCGAAGGATTGCCCCATACCCCCACGTGGGGGCCGCAAATCATACGTCTGAGGGCAGCGCGCCGCCCCCTATCTGCTCAGATCGGCGCTGTCCGAGCTGGACACGCGGCCGCGCGAGCGCACTAGGCCGGGTCGGGCCGCGCCAAGGCCAGGCCATGCCCTAATGGGCTGGTCTAGGACCTGGATCGGTTCGACCTGGTTCGGGATGACCTGGGGGGGTGGGGTCGTGTAGGACCGGGCCCAGCCCCCCCCCCCACCATTTTCAGACTACTCCAGGTCTTTTTCACATATTATGGGATAAAGACCTTCGATCGATGTACCATCAGTTGTGATGAGATCCTTGGATTGAGATGGTCGTTTTGGTATATTACACTCAAGGTTTCGGAGAACTTTGGGTACAGTTGGGTTGGTTCGAACACGAACCAACCGGGTCCTCAGAGCGGAAACGCTTATAACTTGAGCTCCGGACGTCCGATTGACATGCCGCAAACATTGTTGGATTCCTATTAGTGCGAAAAATATTTTTCCTTACTCCAATCATGGTTTGGACAAAGTTGGAGTGCGTTTGGGTTGGTTTTGACTTAAAAACCAACTGGGCCCCTGGAACGAAAAAACCAATAACACTCAGACAAGGCATACGATTGACGCGCCGTATGTCACGTTGAGTTCCTCTTGTCAAGATGGAACTTTGAGATACATCAACTCCGTACTACGTGTCAGTTTATGTATCAACCCCCTTGGCTCATGGAGTGAACCCTCCCGGAACGAGAATGATGTGTGCGGGAACCCTAGAGCTGGCTGCGACTGCGACTGTGGCGACTGAACTGAAATCCTATGTCAGTTCAACAGAGATGAAGACCATACAAAAATCCTTTGTGGGTTCTCTGGAGATAATGACTGCACTGAAATCCAATTTGGTTTCTGCAGCGATGAAGACCGTACTGAAATCCAATGTGGGTTCGACGGAGATAAAGACTGAACTGAAATCCTATGTGGGTTCGGCGGCGATGAATACCGTAGTGAAATCCTATGTGGGTTCGACGACAATGACTACTGTTCTTGTATCCTACATGGGACTGGCAGTGTCTGACTCTGTTCTTTCTATCCTATCTGGGTCTGGTAGAGTATCTGGGTTAGTATCCTACGTGGGTCCCAACTTAGATGAATGAGTGGCTATATCTGATCATCTCTATCACCAAAGAAGTATACCTGTGTGAGCTGAGTCTTGAATTTCAATCATTATCTCCGATATGATTGACTTGCATTCCTACGTGGATTGTGTTGTTATATCCTATGTGGACGTAATCGAACTTGGGCTCGGATGCTGGAGCCGAACTAGAATTTATGACTTAGGTATATGAATGGGCATATACCTAAGTAGTGTTGGTTGTTACTTCGTGATTGTATCATCCTTTTGTGGACTATCCTTTGTGGATTTTGGGAGACCTTCAGGGGTCTCGGGGTCCCTACTGAGTAGCATATACTCACCCCTACATGGGCTATGCCCGCACTACGTTGTGTTGGATGTAGACGAAGGACAGCGCTGATCGTGGTAGAGGCTAGTTGTCACAACCCGTCCTTGGGACCCATGCCGTGACTACCCCAAGCCCGCCTTCCATAGGCCAGAGGCTGGCGACTAGCACCAAGGCATAAATCCCGATAAAAGGGAAGGCAATGACTTTGTAACATAAACCACAAACAGAACAGAAAAAACAGGCAGAAGTAAACACTAAGTAAAAACTGTACAACAGTAAGTGCAGAAAAGTAAGTGGGACAATATACAAACCCAAACTGGAAGTAAATTACAACTTGAAAGGGAAAAAAGAAACTGAAAAGAAATTCCACATCTTTGAGCTGTCCACTAGAAATCCCACATGAAGGGTGGGTACAGATATCCTCCACTGCTCCTCGGGTCCAGCCGACCACTTTGAGTACGTCTCGCCCAGTGGTCTACCTCCAGGTACCGTCCTGCTCCGCAAGCCTCAACCATGATCAGCACTGTCCATCATTTGAAACCCACACAATGTAGTGCAAGCATATCCCGTGCAGGGGTGAGTATAAGATACTCAATAGGGACCCTGAGACCCTCGAAGGTCTCCCAGAATCCACAAAGGATAATCCACAAAGGAAAGATGCAATCATGAAGTAACATCCGACACTTCTCAGGTATATTCCCATACATATATCTAAGTCATCAATTCTCGTTCGGCTCCAACATCCGAGCCCAAGTACATCCCAGTACACACAGGAAAGCAAAACGTAATCCACACAGGATAGCACAAAACAATCCACATAGGAAAGTGAAACAGGATTCACCTCACACAGGTATACCTCTTCTTATGACGATAGAGATGATCAGATATAGCCACTGATTCATTTAAGTTGTCAGACCCAAAAAGGATCGATAGGTACTAACCCCCGCAATGACCCACAAAGGATCTGACCGACAAAGGATCGAAAGGTAACTAACCCCCGCAAAGTCCCACACATGATCGGACCCACACAGGATCTGTAGGCGCTGGCTCACACAGAACCGCTGAGCACTGACCCACATAGGATCTGACCCACACAAGATCATTAGCACTGATCCATGTAGGATTTCTGAGTGATGTAGTTTTCTTCGTTTAATCCACTGAGGATCTCTGTACAATGGTCGTCATCGCAGTCGCAAACGCAGCCAGCACTGGGGTTCCCGCCCACAGAAAACTTGTTCAGGAGGGTCCGCTCCACAAGCTAAGAGGCTGATACATCAACTGACACATAGTCCGAAGATCATGTATCCAAAAGTTCCATATCTTCAATAGGAACTCAACGTCGCAGACGACACATCAATCGGATGCCCAGTCTGATAGTTATTGGATTTTTCATCTCAGGGGCCCTGTTGGTTTTTAAGGAAAAACCAACCCACCTATACTCCACCTGCATCCAAACCTCGGGAAGAGTAAGCCAAAAGATCTGTCTCACTAAGAGGAATCCAACAATATCGACGGAACGTCAATCAGACGTCCGAAGCTTAAGATATGAGCGTTTCCACTCTAAGGGCCCGGTTGGTTTCGTGTACAAACCAACCCAGCCGAACCCAAAGTATTTCGAAACCTTGAGCGTGATATACCGAAATGACTTTGTCGATCCAAGGATCACATCGCAACTCACGGTGCATCATTCGGAGGCCCGTAGCACAAGTTATGGGCGTTCGACCGGAAAAGATGTGGTACTAAGGGGTTCGGACCCGGTCCGACCCGACCCGATACCCCTAGGGTCGGCCCAAACCGGGTCTGGGTCCAGCCCACTTGGCCACGGCGCAGCCTGGCCTGGGCGCGGCCCGGCTCGGTCCGGCCCGGTCAGGGCGCGGCCCGGCCCGGTGGACCGGCCGGGCCGCCGGGCAGGCCTGTGCGCAGCGCGCCCAGCACTCCGGCAGGGCACTCGACCAAACGACCGAGCCATTTGGAGTGGGGGACGCCTGCCCCCCTTGTTGTAACCGCATCCCCCCCCCCCATTAAGGGGGCCGTTGTGCTGGCTGGCCGGGGTTTGAACCCCCGGCTACTCTCATGTCCGGCCTGCTTGCCCTGGCCGGCTGGTTTATGCCTCCACGGGACCGGCGACGGCCGATCCCCCCTGCTACGACCCCGACGGCCCAGAACCGGACGCCGGTCTCCTTGCTCCACCGTGGCCTGGAACCGGCCATGGCCTTGATTCGTCTGGTGCGGCGTGACGACGCCGCACCCCTCCGCCGTGGCCCCGTGCCAGATGCGGTGTTTTTTCGGTTCTCCGGAGTGGCGCGACGACGCCGCGACTTGGTTCAATATCATTGTGCGGCGCGATGGCGCCGTGCATTACTTGTCGCATGATCCCGTGCGGTGCGACGGCACCACGCATTTCCGTTCCAATCAGCAATAAAAACAACATAAATAATGGGGGATGTTCGGCCATGTTTGTGTGGTCCAGCCCCCTCTCGTTAGTCGATAGCAAAAGGTCGTATTTTCACGAAGAACGACAAGGTAGAATTCACGTTTACAATAAATAAATAAATAAATCCCCTTCCTCATGCGAGATTGAACGGAGGTTCGTCGAATGAGGATTCACCATGGGAATAGACGTCGCGGAAGGAGATGTTGGGGAAGGAGACGTCGCGGATGAAGACGTTGCGGAAGAACTGTCGCGGTATACGGCGTCGCGTAGTCGGTCTCCGAGGACTCAGCGTTCTTCGACGGAGTTCGATGCGTTCTTCGCATTCTTTGTGTTCTTCGATGAAGAAGATGAAGAACTTCTAGCATCCTTTGTCTTTTCTCCCCAAACCTCTCAAGCAAAAAATCCCCAAATAAAATAAGCACCACCCTTATTTTATTAACTCAACAATTCTTTTGAAATTCAAACATCCACACTTAAGTCACATAATTAATAACATAAGTTGTCAAAAATTAATGGTGAGTTGTGGGGGGTTAATGAATATGAAGGGGTGGGGTTCGTGTGGGCCCCACCACCCTCATAACCTCCCTTGGGAAGTTGGGTAGTTACCCAACTTCCACCCGGATCCTTAAACCACTTAAAGAAAATACAAATTGTAGTTTAATTATAAATTAAACTTCCACAATTTTTTTTATCATCTTCTCTCGTGCAAACGCAACTCCAGAAATGGAGTTCATAAGCAATTATCGGCGCTATGATTCCATCGGTGCCCTCGGAATTCGATTCTGAGCACCGGTTCAGAAGTTAGAAATTCCCACTCGTTCGTTCACTGAACGTACCCGAGCTAAACTTCAGATAGAAATTCCGGGCACACCAGGGCTCAGAATCAAGTGCCGTCAGAAACTGCGTTCATGTAAAATCCCACGAAAATTAAGAAAAAAATTTCATTGAATTTTATGGGTCTTTACACTAGTGGAGAAGTCCGTACCTAAAGGTGTACCACTGGGCAGGACGTACACGGAGCATACGGCTGGACCTGAGGAGCTGAGGTGGCTATTTGTACCCACCCTTCAGGGGGGACTACTAGTGGACGGCTCGATATTGCTGCTTTATTTTCAGTTGTTGTACTTTCTTTCCTGTTGTACTTTACATTCAGTTTGGGTTTGTATTCTGGCCCATTTCCTTTCTGTACATACATTTACTTAGTTTACTTAGTGTTTATTTCAGCTGGCTTACTCTGTGGTGTTTGTTTACTTATAAAGGCAATGCCTTCCCCTTTTTTGACGGGATTTACGCCTTGGTGCTAGTCACCAGCCCTTGGCCTATGGGATGCGGGCTTGGGGTAGTCACAGCACGGGTCCCGCGGACAGGTCATGACACCACGTCTCTCAGATTTTCGAAATTCCACTCATAGAAGTGGTAAAATTATGTTTCATATAAATTTTCAAATTCTCCAAGGAGGTGGGTAAAAGACGGTGAAAAGTTCAATAAAATTATCATATATCTAAAATGATTATAAAATGACTCCAATGAATTACATTGAACTTATATAGGTATTATGTATCAATTTTTACCTAAAATAAAATTAAATAAAATAAATAATTATTTAAATAAAATGTTGGTTTTTAAATAGTAACCAAGTGTTTTCACTATTCATCAAAAATTGAAAGTTTTCAGAAAAGTACCAAAAATTCATCCTAGGCTAATTTCCATATTCTGAATTCAAAAATGAAGACCATTTTGAAAAATAAAATTTCAAAATGTGGGTATTACTATTCATAAGGACTAGTTCATAATAATATTATAGTAATATCTTGTTTAGTGAAACTCGGTATTGCGTACAACACACGATGTCGTGGAAGGTCGCGATTGCGTGTAATGCAAGCCAAGTTAGGGATGCGTGTACTTAAAACTCTTTTTGGTGTAGCGTACAAAAGAAGATATAATTGAAATTAAAAATAATATTTTTCATAAAATCTCGGGGTGTTACAAGAAGTGTATTGAGATTGATATGTTGGGTTATGATATGGGAATTATGGCATTCATAAAGGATTATTTATGTTTTGTTGTATGCTATAAAGTGTAATGTAACATTCATTTATGTAATATATTTTCTAAGACTGCTAGACAGATCGGTCCTTCTGGACATGATACCGTGTAATCATGCCAGTGTATAGAAATAACACACCGACTCTGGGTAATTGGGTTCAGGGCATTACATGCTATATCATGCCAAAATCATTTTCTTTTCACAAAATTCCATTCAATTTTAAAAGATAAGTATTTTGTTGAAAATAATAATAAAATCTTGTAGAGTAAGCTACATGAAAATGAGGCATTATGAAACCGTACAAATCCGTTCACTTCGTATAAGTTAAAAATAACATTTTCTCATACTTTTGTTAGAAAAGTCAAAATGTTCCCTGTGTGGTAAAAAATGTAAGATTCCTTTCATAAAATGTGGTAAATTTAAAAAATGGGTAAAAAGGACTTTAAAAATGCATTATTTTTTTTTAGAAAACATGTGCATGGATGATAACATTAACCCCAGTAAATACTTACGAATAACAATCTCGGATAAGAACGAGATTGAAATAGTTATCCCTGACCATATGTCTGATATGCTTCGTATGTTTCTGAAACACATGTATAATGATTTAAATAATGTCATTGACTTATTATAGAATCATATTCATTTTTATGATATCATATATGTTTCACTTATGAGTTTATATTACTCATTCTTTTGTAAATTCCATATTAAAGCACCGTTTTGGGTAAAATCGTTTCATTTATCGTACGAGTTTTGACTCGTTATTCTTGAAATTATTACTTATATCCAGATTTACATAATTACAGAATTTAAAACATGATTTATATATAATATATATTCAGCATATAAATATATATGATAGATCGATAAATGGAATGAAATACACCGTTAATGGAGACGGTAGGCCGTACGTATGCATGAACACTATTTTTATTTCCTTATTGAATTGAATTGAATTAAGTAGATGCCATACATATATATATACCTAAATCCAGTATCATTATTATGTCATATATTTCATTATTATTCATATATATATTTTATAATCATTCATGAATGGTTAACATGGATAATGAATTTCATCGTTTTGTGGAGACGGCAGTCCGTACGTACGCACGAGTGATGATATCATTCCCATGATTGTGGAATTTTATTGAAGTTTATGTACAATACATAAGAATCAATATCACATTAAATTAATCATATATAGTTTTTTATTTACACCATTATACCCATCCAAGTAAGGTGGTGGTCGAAAACAGATTACACCACGGTGTGGAGACGGTATTCTGTACGTACGCACGCGTGGTAATTTCATTTTCCGTAGGATGTATAGAAGGTGAAAAATGGTTTTTTCATATTTATAATAACATTTAAGTATATAATTAATACTTATGTTATTACTTTATAATGATAAAACTAAAGAAGAAGAAGTTGAAGAAGAAATAAACTTGAGAAAATCAGAAGAAGAGATAACCTCTTCTTCGACGAAACTCCTTTAAGCCTCCTCTTAAGGAAGTAGAGTTGGTAATTTGAGAAGACCAGTACCTCCAAAATGTTTCTAGGGAAGTGGAGAAGAGAAATGGTCAGTGGTTGGTCGAGCTATAATGCTCAAAAGGGTGTTAAGATAAGAGGGAAGGGGTTCCCTTTTAATAAGGGGGGAGAGGGGCACCTTTGGAAAAAATCAAAATATTATTTTATAATAAAGTAATACTCGGTTTATAATAGCTCCAAAAAGATTTATTTCGAATCTAAAGTGGTATGGGTCGAAATACTCTCATCTAATATATTTTAGACAGGTTTGGGTCATTATATTAACCTTATCTTTTAGTTTTATCTCTTAGATAATTCGATTGACGTTTGCTATGTCACATTGTATGTTTAGATTATATGTTTAATAAACATACCATATACATCCAAGAGACCAAAAAGGGGTCCATTAATGATAAATTTATCATTATATAAGTATTTTTTCTGAACCTTATATTTTTAGGAATATAATAACAATTACTAATATAATATATTTTTTAAAAAAATATTTGATGTCAATTTTGACAGTATTTGGTAATTGATTTTTGAGAAAATCATAACATCATGATTAGTTCAAAAAAATTTAAATAAATAAATAATAACTTGTCATATTAACCTAGAAAATTGTTTTAATTAATAAAAAGTCTCAAATTACATTTTGTTGGGTATTTATAACATCAATTATGTTAATATTTCTTCAATAAGATAAGTACTGCTTCATCATTTTGTGATAAATTAATTTATTTATTTAACGTCTAAAAATTATAAATAAAAGAACATTATGTAGGAAATATATTTATCTTTATAATTAATATTTATAGTCGAATATATCTTATGTATAACACTATATTAAAAATGATTTAGTTATTAAACATTGATTTTAACTATTTTAACCCTTCTTTAAATAATTTAATAATAAATTTCCTAATCTAATCCAAGGTGACCTAAATGGACATAAATTATTCCTGAGGTTGTTTTTGGTAAAATTACACTTATCCAATAGAATTAGAACATGTTATAGGTTAATAATAATATCATTTTTACCTTTAATTACCTTGTTCTTTTTAACCGTGGTAAATAAAAGTAAAAAGTTACTAATCACAAAAAATTATTTTCATCTCATTGAACAACATTTTAGTCCTTAATATTAATTTTTTCTCTTATATTTTCGAAATTCCACCCACAGAAGCAGTAAAATTATGTTTTATGTGAATTTCCAAATTCTCTTAGGAGGTGGGTAAAAGACGGTGAAAAGTTCAATAAAATTTTTATATATCTAAATTTATTATAAAATTACTTCAATGAATTAAATTGAACTTATATAGGTATTATGTATCAATTTTGACCTAATATAAATTTAAATAAAATAAATAATTATTAAAATATAAATTTGGTTTTTAAATTGTAACCTAGTGTTTTAACTATTCATCAAAAATTGAATGTTTTCAGATAAATACCAAAAACTCGCCCTATGCTAATTTCGATATTCCGAATCCAAAAATGAAGTCCATTTTGAAGGATAAAATTTATAAAATTCCCAAAAGTGTGTGTTATCAATCCTAACTGCTAGTTTATATAATATTTTAATAGCATATATTTGTTTAGTGAAACTTTTTATTGCGTACAACACACGCTATCATGGAAGGTCGCGATTGCGTGTAATGTAAGCCAAGTCAGGGTTGGGTGTAGTGAATGACTTCTTTTTTGTTGCGTATAATAGAATATTACCATATTTCATTTATACATTGAATATATATATATATATACAGACTCAATGTTTTGTAGAATAAATACTATCAAACGAACTTGAAATTGCATGTAACACGATCCAAGAATAGTGTTGCATATACTGCAAGCTAATACAGTGTTTCATATAGCGCAATATAATCTTGGAGTATCATACAATAGAAGATACGAAAGAAATTAAAAAGAATAAATCTCATAAAATCTTGGGGTGTTACATTCTACCCCCCTTAAAATGAATTTCTCCCTCGAAATTCGTCGGGGTTATAAATGTTTTATTAATTCAGATTTTATATCATCGTAAATAAAAATACTAAAACTTAATTTTAATAAAACTAAACATTAGAAACAAAATGGATACCAAAACTAACTCATCACTTGGGTTCCCACATATGAGATCATAGGAGAAAATATGGATATGGAAGAGAAATCTAACCATCAATTTCTGATGGAGAGTGGTCGAGAACATGGATATGAAAAATCCAACAATCCCAATTCCATTAAATTGTGATGATCTAAGGTACCATCTGATTAATCAGATATGAGAGCACTAGGAAAACAATTTTGGTTTTCAAGATCATTTCCCAAAAGTTGAATAATTATTGAATTAAAATAAATACTTACTTGATTTTGCTACAATCTCAACGTTGCTCGTGCCTCGAACAATTTCCACTTCATCCCTTAATGAAATGAAGTGGAATTTGTCATCCGCAAAGTGTTAGCAGATCATGCGATAGAATGATAGGTCATTCCTTCTGTCTCAAACATAGGGTTAGAAAAAGTTATCAAATGTACATAAGTCTATATATGGTGAGGTTAATCTTATATGATTCCAAAAAAGGACTTATACTTCATCTATCATACCACATAATATAATAAAACCAGTTTCTAATAAACAGGGACTTCTTTTTTGCCAGTGGTAGGCGATAAAGGCTAATTGCACTTCAGTTGTGGGTTCGATTCCCACAGCCTTGTCCGACACGACGGGTTGTCGCCCATCCTATAGGTTGTCCATTTTCTAAAACAACATTATGAAAACATTCCATCAATAATATCAAAAAAAATTAGCCTTAAACAATACTATCTGATGTCTAACTTAATCTATTCCAATCTTTAGGATTACCCAAACTCAAAGTATAAAGAAAAATATTGATTGAGAGGTTATATACCAAGAATGTAAATACCATCATTTATCCACCATATATCATAAGATATCTCTTGTTTGTCACATTACCAATATTCTAATGCCTTAATCATGTATTCGTTTAAAAAATAAATACCCATTGAACCATAGTGAAAACATGAATGTTGTCAAAAGTTAACTCTTTCCACATACCAAAATCCAAAAATTTCTATATACTCAAACCATGATATAACTTTGTCCTTATATCAGTCATGAGCTCATTAATACTATCAAAAATCTCATTATCTCATTATCCCTTCATTATGCGCATATCATCTACCTTCCAAAAATATCTGAATAACCATTCATGGTTACTGGTACCATTCAAAATATACTTTCAAATACTTTAGGAAAAACAATAGGGTAACAATCATTATATGTGTCTTTATTCCATAGTACCATTTCCTATACAACACAACTCTTGATAAACGTAAATCATTCCACTAACTTTTTAATCCATTGGCCGAGATTCAACAATTCTTTCATCTCACAGATCATTTGTAGTCTCTTCATCATCATCAACATAAATATTACCCATACATCCACGACGATTCTCTTCATGAGACTTTCCCTTAGGGAATTGGTTTTCATAATGCCCGTACATTCCACATTTAAAACATTTAACCATTGTTGATGTCTTAGCAATACCATTATCATTGTCCACGGTGATAAGTAATCCTTTTCCTTTTCAATTACTGGATTTGTGTCCTTCTTTTCTACAACCAAGGAATCTTCCAGTTCCTTTGAAACATCCTACCTGATGCCTCATCCCACATGATTTACTTGAGGGAAATTGACGGTTCTTTCCTCTATGATCATCTTGAAACTCTATCTTTCTCTTATTAGCTGAGTAGGGAAACATACCAAAGTTGAAATTATTGATCATATTTTGAGATTTATGATTAGGAATAATAACGATGTTTTGCCTTTTAAATACCATTTCATTTTATTGATCATGAAGTATTTCATTCTATTGTCCATCATATTCTCCATTAACATGAATCTTCTGGTTTCCAGCCATTTTCTAAAACCCAAAAAGAATAGTGTAAGAGGCATAAATCATGTTTAGAAAACAACATAATCAAGGGGAGTACTTTCAATCTCTATCATCATAGGTTTAATCCTAGGTTATTCATGATCGTTATCATAATTCTAGGACTATAACCTATACTTATACCGAACATTAGAGACATCCCTAAACATACCTTATAAATATCTCTAGGGATTTTTCTAATGTTTTCGTATCCCAGTTTCTAAAGCTTAACTGAACCTTTATCTGATACCAACTATAAAGACCCATAGCTTGACATACATGGACATTACATTACATTTTTATAATACGTAATAAATAACAAAAACAAACACACAAGGGCTGTAATAGTTTAGTGTCTTTATAAACTCGGAACGTAATCTTCTAATCATTGTGAAAGATCATCAACATCTCTCATAAAGATAATCCCCTTTTTGTTTTCTTACCTAAAACCGTTCTTGAAATCCTAATGAAAAGAAAACATATAAACGGTGATCTTAAATGCTCATTAAGGGTAATTATGGAGAAAATAAAACAAACCATATACATTTGAACTTAAGAACATGAACGTTATGTTTAAACATCAAAATGATGAGCAAAGACATAAATCTTTGAAGTACATAAGGCAAGTATAATAATGGAACTTCAATCTTGATAAAATATCATGGGAATAAATCATGTAATTGTGGCAACCATTCAGCACTTTTAATGATTTCCATAGTAGTCAAGGCATTGCTTCCAAGACCATCTTAGTGGACAAAGTCCCTTTCTGAATCAAGTTCACTCCTCATTCTAGTCCTGTATCACTAAACCAGATAAATTACTATTCAAGACATGTCTATATAATGAGAAATAAATCTTTACCCAATGAATTGGAGGGAGATATAGGTCCCACCCATCTCATAATGAAATCATTTTTACTTGTTCCTCAAAAAAAAACTTGAAACATTTATCATAACCTAAAGAATAAAATGGGTTTCATAAACATCATCCCATCATCACATATTCCACATAAAATAAATAGATATTTCATCATTAGAAAAGTGAAACCATGTAAATTATAGAGACATTATACTGGAAACATATACATGTGAAATAATGTCATCTTAGATGGAAAATTGTTTTGATAAAACAATTGAAATGAATTCTTGAGGAAAATATCCTTTCTTCTTCAAATTCATTTTATTTTCACAAAATTCCATGAAATTCTAAAAGAAATTATTTTTTTTGAAAATAGTCATAAAATCTTGTAGATTAATCTTCATGAAAATGAGGAGTTATGAAATCGTAAAAATCCATTCACTCCGTATAAGTTAAAAATAACATTATTCTCATACTTTTGTCGAAAAAGTTAAAAAGTTCCCCGTGTGGAAAAAAAGTAAGATTCCTTTCATAACATGTGATAAATTTCAAAAATGGGTAAAAAGAACTTTAAAAATACATAAAAATATTTTTATAAAACATGTGCATGGATGATAACAATAACCCCAGTAAATAATTACGAATAATAATCTCAGATAAGAACGAGATTGGAATAGTTATCCCTTACCTTATTTCCGATATGATTCGTATGTTTCCGAAACACCTGTATAATGATTTAAAAAATTTCATTGACTTATTACAGAATCATATTCATTGTTATGATATCATATATGTTTCACTTATGAATTTATATTACCCATTTTTTTGTAATTTCCTTGTTAAAGCCCTGTTTTGAGTAATATCGTTTCATTTATCGTACGAGTTTCAACTTGTTGTTCTTGATATTATTGCATATATCCTAATTTAAATAATTCCAGAATGTAAAACATGATTTATATATAATATATATTGAGCATATAAATATATATGACAGATCGATAAATGGAATTAAATACACCCTTCATGGAGACGGTAGGCCGTACGTTCGCATTAACGCTGTTTTCGTTTCCTTATTGAATTGATTGGAATTAAGTATATGACATACAAATATATATATACATAAATCAAGTATCATTATTATGTCATATATTTCATTATTATTCATTATATATAATTTATAATCATTCATGAATGGTTAACATGGATAATGAATCTCATCGTGTCGTGGAGACGGTAGTCCGTACGTACGCACGAGTGATGATATATTTACCATGATCGTGGAATTGTATTGAAGTGTATGTAAAATATTTTAGAATCAACATCATATTAAAATAATAATATATAATTATTTATTTACACCATTTTACCCATCCAAGTAAGGTGGTGGTCAAAAACATATTACACCATGGCGTGGAGACGGTATTCCGTACGTACGCATGCGCAATGATTTCGTTTTCTGTAGGATGGATAGAAGGTGAGATAGGGTTGTTTCATATTTATAATAACATATCAGTATATAATTTATACTTATATTATTACTTTATAATGAAGAAAATAAATAAGAATAAGTAGAAGTAGAAATAAACTTGAGAAAATCGGAAGAAGATATCACCTCTTCTTCGACGCACCTCCTTTAAGCCTCCTCTTATGGAAGTAGAGTTGGTCTTTTGAGAAGATCAGAACCTCCAGATTGTTTATAGGGAAGTGCATAAGATAAATGGGTAGGGTTTGGACGAGCATCAAGGCTCAAAAGGGTGTGAAGAGTAGAGGGAAGGGGTGCCCTTTTTATAAGGGATGAGAGGGGCACCTTTGGGAAAACTCAAAATATTGTTTTATAATAAAGTAATATACGATTTATAATAGCTAAAAAATGATTAATTTAGAAGATAAAGTGGGTATGGGTAGAAATCCTCTCAAAAAATAGATTTTAGATAGGTTTGGGTCACTATATTAAACTTATCATTTAGTATTATCTCTTAGTTAATTAGATTGACATTTACCATGTCACTTTGTATTTTTATATTATATAGTTAATAAACATACCATATACATCCAATAGACCCTCAAGTGGTCCATTAATGATACAAATATCATGATATAAGTATCTTCGTTGATCTATAGATTTTTATAAATATAATAACCATTAATAATATAATATTTGTTTTAAAAACTATTTTATGTCAATTTTGACACTATTTAGTAATTGATTTTTGTGAAAATCATAACACATGATTAGTTTTAAAAAAGTTAATTAAATAAATAATAACATGTCATATTAACCTTGAAAAAAATTTTATTTAAGAAAAAGTCTCAAATCCATTTATTTGGGTATTTATAACATCAATTATGTTAATATTTCATTAATAAGATAATTACTAAATCATTATTGTGTCATAAATAAATTAAATTATTTAATGTCTAAAAATTATAAATAAAATACCATTATGTAGGAAATCTTTTTATCTTTCTAATTAATATTTATAGTCAAATTTATCTTATGTATAACCCTATATTAAAAATGATTTAGTTATTAAACATTGATTTTAACTATTTTAACCCTTCTTTAAATAAATTAATAATAAATGACCTAATCTAATCCATGTGGACCTAAATGGTAATATTTTATTCCAAAGGTTGTTTTTGGTCGAATTACACTTATCCAATAGAATTAGGACATATGTTAGGGTAATAATAATATCATTTTTACCCTTAATTACCCTTTTTACTTTTAACCGTGATAAATAAAAGTAAAAAGTTAGTATTCACAAAAAAATTATTTTCATATCATTAAACCAAATTTTAGTCCCTGATATTAATCGTGTCTCTCAGATTTTAAAAATTCCACTCACAGAAGCGGTAAAATTATGTTTTTTGTGAATTTCCAAATTCTCCTAGGAGGTGGGTAAAAGACGGTGAAAAGTTCAATAAAATTTTTATATATCTAAATTTATAATAAAATGACTCCAATAAAGTACATCGAACTTATATAGGTATTATGTATCAATTTTTGACATAAAATATATTTAAATAAAATAAATAGTTATTTAAATAAAAATTTGTGTTTTAAATAGTAACCTAGTGTTTTAATTATTCATAAAAAAATTAATGTTTTCATAAAAATACCAAAAACTCACCCTAGGATAATTTCGATATTTCGAAACCAAAAATGAAGTCAATTTTGAAGGATAAAATTTATAAAATTTCAAAAATTGGGTATTACATATCATAACGGCTAGTTTATATAATATTTTAATAGCATATCTTTGTTTAGTGAAACATAGTATTGCGTACAACACACGCTATAGTGGAATGTCGCAACTGCATGTAATGTAAGCCAAGTTAGGGTTGTGTGATTTTCAAGACTCCTTTGTTGTTGCATATAACAGTATCCAACCATATTTCATTTATACATTGAAAATATATATATATATATGCACTCAATGTTGCGTTGAATAACTACTATCAAACGAACATGAAATTGCGTGCAACACGATCCAAGAATAGTGTTGCGTATACTGCAAGATAATACGGTGTTGCATATAGCGCAATATAATCTTGGTGTAGCGTACAACAGAAGATATGAAATAAATTAAAAAGAATAAATCTCATAAAATCTCAGGGTGTTACATTCTACCCCCCTTAAAATGAATTTCACCCATGAAATTCATCGTGGGATATAAATGGTTAATTACATGAGAGTTTATATCATCGTAAATAGGAATACTAAAACTTACTTTTAAAAAAAATGCAAGTTAAAAACAAAATGGAAACCCAAACTAACTCATCACTTGGTTTTCCACATAGAAGATCATAGGTGAAAATATGGATATGGAAGAGAAATCTAACTGTCATGTTCTGATGGAGAGTGGTAGAGAACATGGATATGAAAACTGCAACAGTCATAATTCCATAAAATTGTGATTATCTAAGGTACCATCAGATTCATCAGATATGAGAGCACTAGGACAACATTTTTGGTTTTTAAGATCATTTCCCAAAAGTTGAATAATTAGTGAATAAAAAGAAATACTTACTTGATTTTTCTATAACCTCAACACTGCTCGTGCCTCGAACAATTTGCAATTCATCTCTTAATAAAATGAAGTTTAATTTGCCTTTCGTGAAGTGTTAGCAGATCATGCGATAGAATGATAGGTCATTCCGTCTGTCTAAAACATTGGGTTAGTAAAAGTTATCAAATATACATAAGTCAATATATGGTGAGGTTAATCATATATGATTCCAAAAATGGACTTATACTTCATCTATCATACTGGTTAATATAATAAAAATAGTATCTAATAACCAGGGACTTTTTGATGGCCAGTGGTAGGCGATAAAGGCCAGTCGCACTTCAGTTGTGGGTTCGATTCCTATAGCCTAGTCCGACGCGATGGGTTGTCACCCTTCCTGCAGGTTTTCCTTTTTCTAAAACTACATTATTCAAACATTCCATAAATTATATAGAAAAAAGTTCTAGCCTTAAACAATACTATCTGATGTATAACTTAATCTATTCCAATCATTAGGCTTACCCAAACTCATAGTATAAAGAAAAGGATTGATAGAGAGGTCATATTTCAAGAATGTAAATACCATCATTTATCCACCATATGTCATAAGATATCTCTTTTTGTCACATTCCAAACATTTTAATGCCTTAATCATGTATTCTTTTGAAAAATAAATACCCATTGAACCTTAGTAAAAACATGAATGTTGTCAAAAATAAACTCTTTCCACATACCAAAATCCATAAATTTATATATACTCAAACCATGGTATAACTTTGTCCTTGTATCAGTCATGAGCTCATTAATACTATAAAAAATCTCATTATCTCATTATCCCATAATTATGCACATATCATCTACTTTCTAAAAAAATCTAAATAACCTTTCATGGTTACCGGTACCATTCAAAATGTATTTTCAAATACATTAGGAAAAACAATAGTGTAACAATCCTTATATGTGTCTTTATTCCATAGTACCATTTCCTATACAACATAACTCTTGATAAACATAAGTCATTCCACTACCTTTATAAACCATTGATCGAGCTTCAACAATTCTTTCATATCATAGATCATTTGTAGTCTCTTCATCATCATCAACAAAAATATTACCCATACATCCATTCTGATTCTCTTCACAAGACTTTCCCTTAGGGAATTGGTTTGTATAATGCCCGTACATTCCACATTTAATGCATTTAACAATTGTTGATGTCTTAGAAATACCATTATCCTTGTACTTGGTGTTAACTGATCCTTTTCCTTTGCAATTACTGGCTTTGTGTCCTTTTTTTCCACAACCAAAGCATCTTCTAGTTCCTTTGAAACATTTTCCCTGATTCCTCTTCCCACATGATTTACATGACAGAAATTGAACATTATTTCCTCTATGATCATCATGAAACTCCATCATTCTCTTATTAGTTGAGTAGGGAAACTTACCAAAGTTGAGATTATTGATCATATTTTTAGATTTCGGATTAGCCATAATAACGATTTTTTACCTTCCAAATACCATTTTATTTTCATGATCATGAAAAATATCATTCCATTGTCCATCATATTCTCCATTAACTTGAATCTTCTGGTTTCCATCCATTTTCTAAAACCCAAAACGAATAGTGTGAGAGGGATAAATCATGCTAGGAAAACAACATAATCAAGGGGAGTACTTTCAATCTCTATCATCATAGTTTTATTCCTAGGTTATTCATGATCATTATCAAAATTCTAGGACTATAACATATAATTATACCTAACCTTAGAGACATCCCTCAACATACATTAAAAATATCTCTTGGTATTTCGCTAAAGTTTTCATATCCTAGTTTCTAAAGGTTAACTAAACCTTTCTCTGATACCAAGTGTATAGACCCAAAGCTTGACGTACATGGACATTACATTACATTTGCGGAATACGTAATAAATAACAAAAACAAACACACGAGGGCCATAATAGTTTAGTGTCTTTGTAAACTCAGAACGTAATCTTCTCTTCATGCTGAAAGATCTTCCACATCTCCCACTAAGATCGTCCCCTTTTGTTTTTCATACCTAAAACATTTCCTGAAATCCTAGGGAAAATAAAACATATAAATGGTGAGCTCAAATGCTCAGTAAGGGTAATCATGGAGAAAATAAAACAAACCATATACATTTGAACATAAAAAAATGAACATTATGTTTAGACATCAAAATCTTGAGCAAAGACATAAATCATGGAAGCACATAAGTCATGTGTCATAATGGACCATCAATCTTGATAAAATATCATGGGAATAAATCATGTAATTCTGGAAACCATTCAGCACTTGTTATGATTTCCATAGTAGCAAAGGCATTGCTTCCAAGACCATAATAGTGGACAAAGTCCCTTTCTGAATCAAGTTCACTTCTCGTTCTAGTCCTGTATCACGGAAGGAGATTAACTTACCATTCCAGCCATGTCTATATAATGAGATATAAATCTTTACCCAATTCATTGGGTGAATATATAGGTCCCACCCATCTCATAATGAGATCATTCTTACTTGTGCCACAAAATAAACATGAAACATTTATCATAACCCAATGAATAAAATGGGTTTCATAAACATCATCCCATTATCACATAATCCATATAAAAATGGATATTTCATCATATGAAAAGTAAAACCATGTAAATTATAGATACATTATACTTGGAACCAACACATGTGAAATAATTTCATCTTATATGGAAAATGGTTTTCATAAAACAATTGAAATGAATTCTTGAGGAAAATATCATTTCTTATTCAAAATCATTTTCTTCTCACAAAATGCCATTCATTCTAAAAGTAATGTATTGTGTGGAAAATATTCATAAAACTTGTATAGTAAGCTTCATGAAAATGAGGATTTATGGAACTGTACAAATCCGTTCACTCCGTATAAGTTATAAATAAAATTCTTCTCGTACTTTTGTCGAAAAAGTCAAAAAGTTCCCCGTGTGGTAAAAAAAGTAAGATTCCTTTCATAACAAGTGGTAAATTTCAAAAATGGGTAAAAAGGACTTTAAAAGTTTATGAAAATAATTTTAGAAAACATGTGCATGGATGATAACTATATCCCCAGTAAATACTTATGAACGACAATCTCAGATAAGAACGAGATTGGAATAGTTATCCCTTACCTTTTGTATGATATGGTTCGTATGTTTCCAAACCACCTGTATAGTGATTTAAATGATGACATTGACTTATTATAGAATCATAACCATTGTTATGATATCATATATGTTTCACTTATAACTTTAAATTACCCGTTCTTTTGTAAATTCCATGTTAGAGCACCATTTTGGGTATAATCGTTTCATTTATCATACGAGTTTCGACTTGTTGTTCTTGATATTATTACATATATCCTGATTTACATAAATCCAGAATGTAAAACATGATTTATATATAATATATATTCAGCATATAAATATATATGATAGATCGATAAATGGAATGAAATACACCCTTCATGGAGACGGTAGGTCGTACGTATGCATTAATGATGTTTTCGTTTCCTTATTCAATTGAATGGAATTAAGTAGATGACATACATATATATATATATACATAAATACAGTATCATTATTATGTCATATATTTCATTATTATTCATTATATATACTTTATAATCATTCATGAATGGTTAACATGGAGAATGAATCTCATCGTGTTAGTGATGATATCATTCCCATGATTTTGGAATTGTATTGAAGTGTATATAAAGTATTTCAGAATCAATATCATATTACATTAATAATATATAGTTATTTATTTACACCATTTTACCCATCCAAGTAAGGTTGTGGTCAAAAACAGATTACACCATGGCGTGGAGACGATATTCTGTACGTACGCACGCACTGTGATTTCGTTTTCTGTAGGATGGATAGAAGGTGAAATAGGTTTGTTTCATATTTATAATAACATATTAGTATATAAGTTATACTTATGTTATTAATTTATTATGATAAAACTATAGAAGAATAAGTAGAAGAAGAAAGAAACTTGAGAAAATCGAAAGAAGAGATTACCTCTTCTTCGATGCACCTCCTTTAAGCCTCCTCTTAAGGAAGTAGAGTTGGTATTTTGATAAGACCATAAAATCCAGAATGTTTCTAGGGAATTTGATAAGAGAAATGGGCAGGTGTTAGCTGAGCTTCAAGGCTCAAAAGGGTGTGAAGAGAAGAGGGAAGGGGTGCCCTTTTTATAAGGGAGGAGAGGGGCACATTTGAAAAAACTCAAAATATTATTTTATAATAAAGTAATATTCGGTTTATAATAGCTCCAAAATGATTTATTTCAAAGATAAAGTGGGGATGGGTCGATATCATCTCAACCAATAGATTTTAGACAGGTTTGGGTCATTATATTAAACTTATCTTTTAGTTTTAACTCTTAGTTAATTAGATTGACATTTACCATGTCACTTTGTTTTTTTATATTAATAGTTAATAGACATACCATATACATCCAAGAGACCCCCAACTGGTCCATTAATGTTACACATATCATGATATAACTATCTTGTCCTATAAATAGATTTTTAGGAATATATTAACAATTCATAATATAATATATTTTTTAAAAACTATTTTACGTCAATTTTGACACTATTTGGTAATTGATTTTTGTGAAAATCCTAAGAGCATTATTATTTAGAATAAATTTAATTAAATAAATAATAACATGTCATATTAACAAATAAAATTAGTTCAATTCATAAAAAGTCTCAAATTACAATTATTTGGGTATTTATAACATCAATTATTTTAATATTTCATTAATAAGATAATTACTGCATCATTATTGTGTCATAAATAAATTAAATTATTTAATGTGTAAAAATTATAAATAAAATACCATTATGTAGTAAATTGTTTTATATTTCTAATTAATATTTATAGTCAAATTTATCTTATGTATAAACTGAATATTAAAAATGATATAGTTATTAAACATTGATTTTAACTATTTTAAACATTCTTTTAATAAATTAATAATAAATGTCCTAATCTAATCTATATGGACCTAAATGGTCATATTTTATTCCTAAGGTTGTTTTTGGTCGAATTAAACTTACCCAATAGAATTAGGACATGTGTTAGGGTAATAATAATATCATTTTACCCTTAATTACACTATTTTCTTTTAACCGTGGTAAAAAAAAACAGTAAAAAGTTACTATTCACCAAAAATTATTTTCATCTCATTAATCCACATTTTAGTCCTTGAAATTAATCATGTCTCTCAGATTTTTGAAATTCCAGTCACATAAGAAGTAAAATTATGTTTTATGGGAATTCCCAAATTCCCCTAGAAGGTGCGTAAAAGACGGTGAAAAGATCAATAAAATTTTTATAGATCTAAATTTATTATAAAATGTCTCCAAGGAATTACATTGAACTTATATATTTATTATGTATCAATTTTGACCTAAATTAAATTTAATTAACATAAATAATTATTTAAATAAAAATTTGGTTTTTAAATAGTAACCCAGTGTTTTCACTATTCATCAAAAATTGAAAATTTTCAGAAAAATACCAAAACTTCACCCTAGGCTAATTTTGATATTCCAAATCAAAAAATGAAGTCCGATTTGAAGGATAAAATTTATAAAATTCCAAACAGATTGTATTACGATTCATAACGGCTAGTTTATATAATATTTTAATAGCATATCTTTGTTTAGTAAAACACTGTATTGCGTACAACACAAGCTATCGTGGAAGGTCGTGATTGCATGTAATGTAAGCCAAGTCCGGGTTGCGTGTAGTGCAAGAATATTTTGTTGTAGCTTATAACAGAATCCAACCATATTCCATTTATAGATTGAATATATATATATATATACACTCAATGTTGCCTAGAATAAATACTATCAAATGAACTTGAAATTTCATGTAACACGATCCAAGAATAGTGTTGCGTATACTGCAAGCTAATACGGTATTGCTTATTGCACAAGATAATCATGATGTAGCGTACAATAGAAGATATGACAGAAATTAAAAAGAATAAATCTCATAAAATTTCGAGGTGTTACAATGTAAGTACATAACACCTTAGTGTTATATGAAATTATACTATTATAAATGACAAATAGCATTAATCATGACCATAGAACCTCCACCCATGATTTACAATGTCTTTATCTCCCGCTCAAAAGGATGACAAGGAACTCTAGACCTTGTGTAACACAAGGATGTGTTTATGAAAATTTTTTAAATATCATTAATTATTCCATAGATTTCATTTGATTCATTCATGAGTTTATATGAACCATGAGACAACCTTAGTATAAAATTACCATTATAACAAAGCCTTTATGTTAGTTCGAATAAATATAAATAACTTTTGAAAATGTAGGGTGAATTAATTTGCTAAAATTATTTATGAAAAATATAAATCAACTATATATTTTTGTTTTGTGAATGAATAAATATAGTGAATTTCTATTAGTAAATTAAATTACTGAAATATATATTTAATATATGTAATAAAATATTTTTATATACATAGGATATATATTTTGGTCATTGAGAATTAATAATCCTAATTTTATGTATAAAAACCTATATTTTTCAGACATGGAATTTTACTGCCTCTTAATCGTGATCCATTTTTGATGTAAAATCTTGACACATTAAAAAAATTTATATGAAAACATAGAACTATTTTTTGAATGTTGGATATAATAAAATACTTTTGGTGATTTTTTTATATTGTTATGATAACTTTATATTTTGATGATTAATAAATATACTCTAAATTTTAATTGAGAAAACATTTTTTATAGAAATTATAAATATGGATAAATTATATAATCAAATTTTTGTATGTATAAATAGAATATATTTTTATCATTTAATTTAATACATATCATTAACATTAATTTAACATTGATTTTATATTTAAAACATTTAAATATTTTTCAATGTTTAAACTTATAAAACATGTTTTCTAATTTCAAAAATGGGATTAATTATGAATTATTTACTACAAATTATATATTCAGAATTTTAAAAAATGGCTTCAATATTTAAAATTAGTTGATGAAAAATTATGTAAATAGATTTATATTATTTCTGGGATTTATGAATAGTAACTTCAGTAATTTTTATTATTACAGAAAAATTGTAAATACGATAATTAAGAGTAAAAATAATATGATAAAATTACTCTAACACTTCACCCACACGACCCCTTTCACACCTACCCCCTACACCCCCACCTGCAATCCTACTACCCTAGCCCCCAACCAGCACCCCCACTACCCTCCCCCTCCCCTTTCCCTGCATAGCACCTCCCCCAACCCCCTATTACACTAGACACTCCCCTCCCATTCATATTACTCCCCCCCTACAGCACCAGCCACTCCCTCACCCTACTTCACCAGCCCCTACCATCACCTCCCCCTACTGCACTAGCCCCTCCCCCTCCCTCTACCCTAAACAACACCTCCCCCTCCCCCTACTACACCAACCCCTCCCCTCCCCCTTCTACTTCTATAACAACATGATTTGTTTTTTTGGGGGGTACTACTAATTAAAATTTTACACTAACTCATATTATGTCTCTGTGTTTATTTCTAGCTCTACATGAAAAAGGTAATAGATGGGTTAAGATTTGCTAACTCATAGGTGTAAAAATAGAAAGTGGATAGATCAATGTGAAAAGATAAATACTTTAATAGGATATACATGAGGAGAACGTCCAGAAGGAAATAAGATAACTAGAGTATAAATAATTAGATATGAAAATGTCCCCAGTTGCTGTTTCCATGCTTGTAGGTGTTGAATACAATCAGGTACTATTGTAGTTGTTACCAGTAGAAAAATATCATAAATAATGAGCAGTTTTTTCCTTATTTTGGGATATGTGGCATAGAATTGGAAAGGATTTTTCTTGAGGAAGTATACAAAAAATTTCTTGAACCTATTTTGAATTCTACTATGGTAGATTTATTATATGGCCAGGTTGCTACTAAAGTACCAAATATGGATCAAGAACATATGAAAAGAAGAGTATTTGGTAGGAATGTATCCAAGAAAGCATCCATACAACGTGAAAAGAAATATTTATTATTGAACATTCCTATTAAGTCGGAGTTTGTTTTTCATTTAAGAATAATGGAATGTGGGCTGCATTTCAGTTACATCATATGGTAAATGGGCGTGAGGTTTGGATGGATAAAGTTTATCATTGGGAAAGATAGTACTAGACTTAGATGTCGCATCTCTTGCAACCGGTGTTGTGGCTGTAGATCACTCTGATTCTACCCTACCAAATTTCATTCAGTTCTTCAGGAATAGTGTTATTGAGGAGGCATTTCAAGATTTAGCACCAAATAGAGAACTTTCACCACTCCTTCACCCACCCATGCATACACCATCCACCATGCACCACTCATTCACCCCCAATACCCCACCCCTACTATTCCCACCCCACTATACCCCCACCTCACTAAACCCACCCTATCCCATGCCCCCTCCTTCACCCCCACTACCCCCACTACAATCCCCACCCCACCGATATGAACAGAAGTGATAAAAAATAAGTACTAGGTCCCTAACCAAACTGACCTAAAATATAAAAAATATTTATTATCCATGAATGATATCTCTAACTCTTCTTCATTTTTTAATGTTTAAAAAATAACTTTTTGGGTTATGTGTGAATTAACACAATAGATTAAAAAATACCCAGAAATAAATAACAGACATTCAACAAAATTCAAATTCTAAAATTAGTCTTAGCATGTTGTTTATCCACGCATCATAGGATTCAGAATGAGATATGACACGTCTCTATATCTATGTGAGAACTGAAATCATGTGAAACCTAAAGCCATATGTCATCAGTCACTATCACCATCATTCTATATTCATTTATATTAATCAACTCACTATTTCCAATATGCATCACCTCATCGAAAATTCCATTCCAATGATATTGAACACCACTTCTCCTAACCCAGTTTCACCTGAACATTCTTTTTCATCATTCAATCGAAAAAAATCCTTAACCAATAATAGAAAAACCATAATCAAATCCTACATGATTATACACCAAAAATGACCTTCACCAATGATAACATCAACCAAGAATAAAATCCATGTGTATCCAATTACGCTAACTTAATAAAACTAATCACACTAAATTTATTCAGTAAACAAAGAAGAACTGAAGATATGGAATTAGACTAATCCTAATAGATGTGAAATAATCCAAATCAAATAGAAAATATAATTAATACAACTAGAAATGAGAAAACAAACCTTGTTTCAATAAAACATAATAAAATATACAAGGTTCTAACTAAATCATTGTAATCCAACAAAATTTATTCAATAACATAAGAACCTATAGATATAGAACTAAAATAAAATGAATATATTTGGAACAATCTAAATTAAATGGAATTAAAATATCACTACTTGAATCGAGAAAACCCAACATAAATTAAAATAATGAAAATAAAAATAAAATTAAGCTACATAAACTAAATCTTTAAGTAACCCACAAATTCCTCGAAACCATGAATTATACCTCTAGACTACACAATCATTAAAATCCAAAACCAAAGATGTAAAATTTATTTCATAATAAAAAATCCATTTTTTAATAAAGATAATGAGAAATTGTAAAATTTGTTCCTTAAAATATATACATATAAAATTTAAAATACTAGGATTTCACCCCCACTTACCCCTACAGCCCTTCCCCCCACTACACCCCCTGAGCTTATGCATTTTATTTATTGAGAATCATTATATTATTATTAGTTGATATTGTTTCTTACTCTGATTTAATTTGTACATGCTTAAAATTAGTATATATTTATAATTTTTCTTTATTTGATGATTTTGATAGTGATTTATTCTATCTGGTTGATAAGAAATCTACCAATAAAGAGATTATTGAGAACAATATATTTTTTATGGATATTATAAACCCATGGTGATGTGATTGAAATATAAGGGTTGTTTTAGTATTTTTTATAGGGAAGTAGTTTTATTGAACAAAAGGAGTGTATATGTTACCTATGTAAGATTTTTTTTACAATTTTATGTCATATTTAAAATCACAAAGAAAATGTTTATTATGTTTGGTGAAGGTTGTTAAGAATTTTAGACTTGATTATAATATGATCGATTGTATTTAGGAATTTTTCTAGGGCGTTATAGAATTGATCAGACCTAGATTGAAAATTTCATTAATTCAAATTCTTAAACATCATTAAAATTTAATCATAAGGGTCAACATGAGAAGAAGTCTACACAATCACTGAAGATAAGATACCCTCACAATGTGAAGAAAGATAATTTTGAACATGATTAGTGGATATTTAAGAAAGTGTTTTGTATATTAGAGTGGTCATAAAAAAATACATGGGTAACTATGATAAAATAGATGGAGAATAGAAAAATAATTATAATTTAAGAGGCATAATGTTCTACATATAACTAAATATGAGAAGTCTAGTGGAAATATGAGAATATTTTTATTTAGAAATAGTAACATTCAGATTTCATAAGAGACATTCAAAATTTATTAGATTCCTCTTTAATGATGTTTTATTTTGTATTAGTAACATTGATATTTTAGGTTATTTTTCAATAAACAAAATTAATTTCATTAGATTTTTATCGAACTTTTATAAGTGTCATTTAGGTATTTATAAAAATCACTTCATAGGTAATGTTAAGATGTAATATTCATTTCTTGCTTTTGTAAGATCCATTATAGTTTCTGAAAAAGTAATTTCCTCTATCTTGAACAGGATAAATACTGAAATAATATTTTTGTTTGATATACAAAAAAGTAACTTAAAAATAACTATTTGAAATTATTTTTGTGTGTCATAGATGACATAGATTAGAAAATATATCATCATAATGAAACTTAAATTAAATATTAGGTTGTTTAAAATGTTGGCATGATCTAAAGGCTCATTTTTTAATCAAGAAAATTTTAAAAGATATTAATAGTATTTAACTGTCTAATATTTAAATTTTAATTCAGATTTACCACTATTATACAAGGGTATTTGATGCTATTATAGAGAGGAAGTTACTTTCTATTTAATGAAGTTTAATGTAAAATTTCAATTTAATATTGAAATTTTAACAAAAAGATTGTTTTTAAAATTATAATTAAAAGGATACTCTACACTACTATATGAATTTGGGAGAGTAACAAAAGTAGAAAATTTTCCGACAAAAAAATAGGAGTATATAGTACATGTTATTCTGTAGGTAGAAAAAGAAGGTAATAAGGGACATGTATATCCTTTACCTTTTTTATAATTTTTCGTTAAAAATAAATATTTTATAAATCATTTTTCTTAAAAATAATAAAATTTTAAATGAAAATACTTTCATGAATCATTAAAACATATAAATGAATCTACGTAAATAAAACCAAATAATATAACCCGCACAAAAAAATTCATAGAATAAAATAGATTGTGTTTTACATAAAATTAACATATTATGAAACAAAATGAAATTTATCCATAGAAAATATCATTTTTGATGTGAAATTGGAAAATGAATCCACATGTTTACATCCAACATTAATAAAATCAAATTAACCTTCTATATAACTAACAAAACCAGATTAATAAAAAAAATCATAACCATATCCATCATTATTACCATTTAGTCTTTCAAAAAATTTATAATTTTTATATACATTAGTTACTAATAACTTATTTTCATCATCAGATTTTAGTATTTTTCATTGATCCATAAAAGTTTCAAATTAATAAATAATAAGAAAATTCCATATGAAATTCATGATAAATTCATATAAAACATATGCAGTTGGCATATATGAGTAAACAATATATGAAAATCCCAAATATACATATTAATTAGAAATAATAATTAAATTTTTTAATGAAATACTAAAAAAAATAGTGGTAAAACGGATGAAAAAAGGGAACTCACCAACATTATGTAGAATATGTTGCAGAAATTTATGGTATGTATACCAAATTAGCCTTAATGTATTACAGTTGGTGAAGCTAGTTTCTATAAAGAAGGCTAATTCAACTAGAGGTGAAATACAATGAGAGTTTTAATCATAGAAGAAGGGAAGAATAATTTTGTCATGCTTCCAATGAGAGGAAAATTCAATCCACGTATCGAGAGGTGAAATACATATTTTTCTCATCTTATTCAAAGGGAAATAACAATTTCCGTACCTATGAGAGTGGGTATATCATGATATTAGGAAGAGCAGGGAGCGGGTTGGATTCAATTGATGTCTCCATACTGAGGTGTATGTAGGGTTTTATTTTTGTGAGCTAATATCAGGATATTAAGTACCCAACCAGGTTATTCATGAAAGAATGTATGTCAGGAAAGGGAGTTTGATCATCTTGATAGTTAGTAGGGAATGGAGTTTAATTGGGACCAAATTGATTTCATCACAAGTGCAGTCAGGGAAGGGGTTAGATCATCCTAGATAGGTAGGGAAGAGAGTTTGGGTGAGAAGGGTTTTGATCACCTAAGAGAGATATGTAAGGGAGTTCTGGTGGGGGTTATAGTATTCGACAAAGGGATGGAAGGGTTTTCGAGTGGGGGGAGGGTTGAAGCAACTGAGAGAGGGAGGTAATTATGGGAGTTAGGGTTGTGGGGGGGTACGAATCCCAAAAATTGGGACATTTTTGTTGTAAAATATGGAAATAAGGTTATATATGGCAAGAATTCATAAAATTATGGCACCATATATGAGAAAATATCATTATTTTCTTTTTTTTGAATATCTATATTACCACCAAAATTACATGTTGAGTTTTCTATGACAATTTATAAATGCACAACAGTCACATCAATAATTTATATTACTTTTGTGGATAATTTTTTTTGGGAAAGTACTTCATTAAAATCAAAGGATCCTCCATATAATGTTATTTCAGGTGATTCTTGGAATTGATTGGATTTCGGAATATGGAGATAATATCAATTTTATTGGAAGGAAAGTCACATTTAATATTTTGGATCCATCTATGATCATCTGTTGATGAAAAGATGAATATGACCTTCCAGTGGAAATTTCTTCAATCATATGGGTCTTGATTCTTATATATGAAGGATATTTATCTGAAATATTTTTGTAGAAACACACCATTATGTATAAACCTATTATACAAGAGTTTTAGGATGTATTTTTGGAAGAATTTTTAGGTCTTACACAAAATCAAGAGGTTGAGTTTACAATATAACTTTTACTGGGTTCTATTCCTATTTAAATAAACCTTGAAGAATATCCCCAATTGAGTTGGAGGATTAAAGAATCAACTATAATATTATCTTGAAAAGAGATTTATATGCCCCAGTGCATCACCTTAGAGATAACATATTCTATTTGATAGGAAAGAAAATGAATAGATGAGACTTGAAATGGACTATAAAAACCTTAACATGATCACTATCAAGACAAAAATCATCTTCCCCACATTTATGACATATTCAAACAATGACACAGATCTGAATAAGTTTTAAATATTGATCTTCATTCAGGATATCATCTATTATTGGTCAAGAAAGAGTATATACCAATGAAAACATTCCATACAAGGTATATACACGATGAATTTATAGTTAATCATTTTGGTCTTACTAATTCCACTTATATCATTATAGACTTAATTAATATAGTCTTTACAGACTATCTTGACCACTTTTTTATAGTCTTTATAGAATATTTTTTTATTCAGATTGCATAAAAGCTGATTAATACCTATTGATAATTTTTTCGAAGACCTTTAAAAAGGAGAACAATTATAAAAAAATTAACAATTGTTGATTTTGGATTTAAAAAATCTAATTTTTTGGGTCACATATTCTCAAGAGAGGGGATATATGCGGATCCAGCAAAAAAGGAATTATTGAATGTTAACTAAGACCAACAATCATAACTAAGATCTGGATTTTTCTTTATTTGAATGGATATTATTATCATTTTATGAATTATTTTTCATGATTATATAATACAATCACCTTGATCTCTAGGAAAGATGTTATTCCCATGTATTTGGAGGAATGTGAAACGAATTTCAAAGAGAAAAAAATAAGGTAAGCTAGTGAACCATTGCTCACACATCCTTATAGTGAAGAAATTTTTGTGATCTATAGTTATGCATCCATGAAAGGGTCGGGTTGTTCTCTCATGAATAATGGTATGGTGATAGATTATTCATCACCAGAATTAACAATCCATGAGAAAAATATCCCATCTCATGATTAGGAGTTAGCTTCCATAATCTTTTCACAAATGAAATAGAGGAATTATCTTAATGTTGGAAGGTCTGATATTTTTACGAATCATAAATGTTTAGAGTATATTTTCACAAAAAAGGAGATGAATATTCATCAATAAAGGTGGTTGGAGTTGATTAAATATTAAAAATGATAAATACATTACCACCCTGGGAAGGAGAAAAATGTGACAGATGCTTTAAGATGAAAGGACCATGCTTGCCTATCTATGATGAGGATGAAAAATGATCCAATATTAATGGATTTTAAAATGATGTGTATTGAAATTTTAAAGGAGAGAAACATTATCTTTCCCATATAAGTGCTCATCCAACTATATATGTAAATATTAAGGAGGAGTTGAAGGAAGATGTAGGGCTACAGTAGAGGGTAAGAAATGTCCCTTAATTGAACCATTATTGTGATGGAATAATAAGGTCCAAGAACCATGTTTTTATTACTCCCATAACATAATTAATGGTGTTGTTGGATGAGGCTCATGGTTTTTAATTATGTATTCATCCTAAAAAGAAAAACAAGTATATGGATATGAAAGAGTATTTCAGGTGGGATAGCATGATAAGATATGTTGTTGAATATATCTCTCTCTGCTTGGTTTCTCAGCAAGTTAAAGCTGAAAGACACAAGTATATGGGGATTTTACAACAATTACCCATACCCAAAAAGAAATAGGAAAACATCACCATGGAATTTGTCATCGGCCTTTCCAAAATATCTAATGGCCTAATGATATCTAGGTTATAACTGATCACAATTTAAAGTCTGTAACCTTGATTTATTATAGAGTGGATTTATATTTTGATATGATTTATATGATATATGTAAAATAAGTGGTATGATTGCACAGAGTAACACTTTACATTATATCTGATCGGGATCTGATGTTTACCTCAATGTTATTGAGAAGTATTCAACATGCTTGGGATGTAGAGTAATATCTTTGAAATGCTTATCATCCTCATATAGATGGTTAGTCTGAGTAGAAAATTCAAACTCTATAAGGAATTTTGATAGATTTCCTTATATATTTAAAAAGCAGTTGGTAAGAATATATAAATTTTCTGGAATTTGCTTATAATAATTGATTTCAATATATTATTCAAATTCCTTTTTATGAATCCCTCCATGGAAATAATAATAGAACACTAACTTTCTATGATGAATTTGGGGAATTAAATCTATCAGAACCCGATGTTTTTGATAAAATTTAGGAAAACGTCATATCTATTAAACAACACATCAGAGAAGCTATGATTCGATAAAATTTTACAGAGTCAACCTATGAAAATACCTAGATATTGAATTGGGTGACAAGGTGTTTTTACAAATATCTCGCTTGAAATGAGAAATGAGATTTGAAAAGAAAAGAAAGTTGATCCCTAGGTATATCGGTCCTTTTGAAATAATGGATCTTGTGGGTAAGGTAGCTTTCCGATGGATGATTCTATAGAATCTCTCACAAGATCATGATTTGTTCCAAATATCTCTCATAAGAAAGTACATACCTGATCCATCACATGTACTAAAGGAAAAAATTAATATTGATGTAGATATATATTACTTATGAAGAACAATTTATATAGATTCTTGATCGTATTTAAAAAGTTCTATGAAATAAGACCTTCCACCTTGGTAATGTTTTATAGAGAAACTACGAATTTGGGAAAAATACATGGGATCTTTAAGATGTGATGAGGAAGATGTATCCAGATATGATTTTATCCTATTTTTGAATTTTGAGGGATGAATTTATGTTAAGGTGGGTAGAATGTAACACCACGATGTTCCTATGAAATATTTTCATTAAAATAATTTTATTATTTAATAGCTAGAATTGCATGAAATTGTAATTTCAAATGAATAAAAGATATACTTAGTATAAAATGACCATTATAATCTATCCTTTAGGTTAGTAAGAATAAATATAACAAACTTAAAAAAAATTATGGTGAATTATTTAGCAACCAATTATTTATGGAAAATATTTATCAATTATATTTTTTTTTGAATTAATTGAGTGAATTAAAAATAATAATGTAAAATAATGTAATATATATTTTATATATATAACAAAATATTTTTTATATTTATTGGATATATATTTTGGTCATTGGTTATGATGACATACAAATTTTCAATGGAAGTGGGATATAAAATTTTACTCGGCATGAAATTTTGATATTGTTCGGATGACTTTCATATTTTAGTGAATAGTAAAAATAGACTAAATTTTAATTATTATTTTTCAAAAAATAATTTATATGGATAAATCATATTTTTAAATTTATTTAAATTATAAATAGAATATTTATTTATCATTTAATATTTTATTTGGAACAAATTTTACATTGAATTTAGATGTAAAAACATTTAAATATTTTGTAAGGTTTAAAATTTTAAAACTCGTTTTCTAATTTTGACAATATGATTATATTTAAATTAATTACTGCAACTTATGGACATTAATTTATTAAAAATTTATTCTATATTTTGAATCAGTAGGTCCAAATTATCTAAATATATTTATTTAATTTTTTTATTTTATGAACAGTACCATCATTAATTTTTAGTAATACGGTAAAAGGGTAAATTGGGTAATTATGGGTTAAAATAATATTATAATATTTCCTTAACATTTAGTCTAATATGATTGGACGAGTTTTTTTAGACATAAACCATCCTTGGGTTGAAATGGTATCCATTGTAATCTACTTAGATGAGATTGTTGCCTTAATTTCATTTATTTAATGAAAAACAAAAAACGACTCACTCAAATTTTAATAACTATATAATTTTTAATATAGGTTTATAAATAATTAATTCGATTATAAATACTCATATTAAATCTAAAATTTATTTCTTTATCATGGTAATTTTTTTAATTTTTCAGAAAAAAATAATTACCTAATGGGGATATACATTTTTGTTGCATAAATTATTTAATAGATGAAAAACGAACAAATCTAATTTTTTATTAACGTGATAATAACCATTAAAATACAAACACACTTGAAATAATTTTATTGGATGAGTATATATTGACCATATTTATATAAGGGTCGTGTTATTGACCATTTAAGGCCTTATTGAAGAGAATATGACACTAATATTATTATTTTTAAAAGTTATATTATTATTGTGAGATTCCTGTATTAATATGTATAAATTTCTTAATTTTGTATTTTACAGAGCCTATATTAGACTAAAAGTTTTATTATGAAATATAGTAGATTTATATTTATCATATAATTTTATTTTTAATTTCTATTCATCAAATAAGTGTGTTAAATAATTACACAATACAGATGTTATAATTAATTTTTTAAAGGGGACATCAAATGATTGTTATTAAAATATTAAAATAAATATTATTTTAGATAATTAAAATATCTCATGAAATTTATAGATGATCTTGACCTCATAAGATTATAATAAAATAATTTTTTTCTAAGTTAACTTGATTGTTTATAAATTTATAAAAATAAATTAATTGAACAGTGTCAAAATTGACATTATTTATTTTTTATCAAAATAATGTTTTATTGAATTATTTAAATAATAATAAATTTCATAAAAATATATCATAATTTTTATATGTTAAATAATTTTCCATGGTGTTTATTATTTGGCCTAATTGACATCATATATGTAAATATTTCACCTTTTTAGTATTAAAATATTTTTTACCCTAATTAAAAATTAAATAGAATAAGCATGAGTTAATTAAAATGATAAAATATAAATTGATAGAATAAAATTCTAAAATATATTTTAAAATGATATTGAAACCCTATCCCATATAATATACTAAAATGGTATATTTTGATGTTTTTTGGATGTGGTTACATTTTTTTATAAATTAATATTTCTCGGAGTTTCTGAAAGTACCCCTCTCCACATTCATAAAAGGGAACATCCTGCCTTATTTTTTTAAAACACAATGATCCATAAATAATGTATATATCTTGAAATATTTTATTAAAATATTATTCGTTAATATTTTATAGGTTCTAGTATTCTCCAATGACCAACTCTAGTGCTTTAAGAGGAGGTTTTGAGGGAGCATGCCAAACAAAAGGTAATCTGCTATACAGATTCTTTCAAACATCTTTCTTATTTGACATCCTATTTATGTGTTTTTTAATTAGAAATTAAAAAATAACGTATAAATTATATTTATATACTTCATTATGATTATTATTAAACCATATCCTACCTCATATACATCCTAAAGAAATACAAATCACAACACGTGATTACGTACTACTTATCGTCTCCATGTCACAGTGTAACCTATTTTTCACCACCACCTTACTCGGATGGAAATAATTATGTAAATAACAACTATATATGATTATTTTAACATTATATTTATTATTATATATTATAATCTATCCACAATTATACAATTTAACAATTATGGGAATGATATCATCGGTCTTGCGTACGTATAACTATCCTTCTCTACGATTCTATGCGATTCATTATACATAATATTCATTAATTACTGATAATATAAATGCATTTAATGAATAGATATGATATATATTATATTAATATCATTATTTTAATGATATAACTCTAACCTAAGAATAAGAATAAGAAATTATCTGACAAAACATGCATAAGAAAATGAAGCAGTTTAATACCTGAATAATGAGTAAAAATGAAATGTTATTAAAAAATGGATGATAATATGATCATTTATATAATCAAAAAAATTAATATGATTTTTTAATGTGTCAATTAATTTATTTAAATAATTATATTGTTGGTTCATATACATAAAATGAAAATCGGACCTATGGTATGTGATAATTTTGTAATCTTATTATTATACGAGATTGTTTATCTGTAAGTATTTACAACGGTATATTTATCATCCATATAATTTTTTTATAAATATATATTATAAAATTATCTTCATATCCTTATGATATTTTTTAATGTCAGTATTACCCATTGGTGAATTTTTTAATAATATTATTAAAGGAATCTTTTGTCGCTTTCAATGTGAGGAATTTTTGGGCTTTCTAACAAAAGTAAAAGAATAATATTTTATTTTAACTTATACAGCATGGATTCAATTTCACACTTTCCTAAACCCATATTTACATGATGTTTACCTTAAAATATTTCATTGTTATATTCATTGAAATTATTTTCTTTTAAATTTTTGTTTCATTTCGAGAAAAGAAAATGTTTTTGAAGAATAAAGGATATAATATTAATGATTTGATTTCAAGTGTTCAATCAAAATCATTTTCTATATAAGAAGGTATTATTAAATAGGGTTATGTTTCAGGTATATTATCCCTATTATTATTATGTTTTTATTATATTATTTATGGAATTATATTTATGAAATACATTTGATTTACATGGATCATGTTCTGTTAGAATGAGGTTTAAGAAAACCATTTTATTCCATGGTTTATTCAATGATGAATATTTTATGTTTTCATTGGAACACATAAAAATGATTTCATTTTGGGATGTATGGGACCTATTTAACCCTTAAGTGCAATTGATAATGATTTATATATCATGAGGTCTATGGGTCTAGTAAGAAAAAAGTTCTTGGTTTTGTAATACAAGACATGAATGAGGGTTGAGCTCGATTTTGTATTGAACTTTGTCCAATATTGTAGCATAGGAAATGATCCTTGACTAATATGAAATGATTTTATATGCTTATATTTATGCCACAAAATTTCATGTCATATATTATTACTTTTGGGATTACATTAATTTATTATTGGGAACTTTTATGATTTATCCCAGGCAATGATATATCGAACATTCATATGGAGGATAATATTTTCAAATGTCAGGTTCATATGTGTTATTATTATGATATGACTGATATATAAATTCATACACTTACTGAGAATCTAAGATCACCCCATTTTATGTTTATTTTTCCCAAGTCATGAATAAGGGTACTAAGTAAGATACATCAAAAGAGTGTATAGTTATGATGAAATAAGCATGAGATATAATAGATTTCTTAAGAAACAATTGTTTATGTATCCTAATTTCTATTGACACTATTCCTCTTTGGTCATGTCATAGATTTTTTATATTTATTATTAATATTATTAAATTTTGATGTAATATCTATGTATTTAATGTATGGGTCGCTATACCCTGGGTATCCCAATTAGGATATAATGTACCACCCCCCATCTTATATCTATTCGATTCATGAAACTAAATGGCCGGTGATTTGTTCGATGTTTTTCAAACATAAATTGTATCCCATAATTGACTAAATTACAAGTCCCTAAACTACAAGTGAAAGTGACACAAAATCCATCAGGTTAAAAACCCCCATAAAGTGGCATGGGGAAAATTCAATTTTTCTCTAGGCAATCACTTAATCTTTAGAGTATAGTAAATATATTAGTATGTATAAAATAAGGCATAATTCATATAATTTTTTCATTATAACATCAATATAAGCAATGTTATGATCATCAGACCCCCTAGTTTAAGAAAAAGTTAGAGAAATGAATTTTCACTTCTCTTTCTTGTGAGATTATTTTCTATTGACATTGGCATTATTTTTATGGTTTACAAAACCTCGTTGGATATTTAAATTTCCAAAAGTCACACATCATGAATTGGGAGACTCGGATCACCATAAACCCCCATGGACCCAGATAATGATTCCCAGCTTCAAGAGACCATTTTCTTAACTATGCATGCCTTCCAATGTCTCCAAAATTTGTGCCTATGGTCGTTTACCAAATGGATAGCTATTTAAAAAAGGGATTTCAAATTGTTATGATACCGAAACAACTATAGAAGAACTAAAAACATCAATGTGAACTTAAATACTACAAATATGACTATAACATGCCATCCTTCTAACCCATGCACTTTGGACCTTGATTTAGTATCTTTGTAACAATATATTTTGGAATATTCAACATCCTTGACATTAATTCACCGTGTTGTGCATCCTTTCTCAAGGATGAAATGTTACAATTCATTTATAAGCCTTTTATGTCCCATAAATCATGATTCAAAACCACATGGTGTGGGGATCAGGCTTCACAATCAATAACTAAGATGCCATAGGGTGCCACATCCCTTCCTGGATGTCTCTTAACTATAAACAACATCGTCATCCTAACACTTGAATATTCAAAAATATCTCATGTTCCTAAAAAAAGAGTGTAGATCATATTATATTGGTCATACTATCGACATATAAGGGTCTTTACACACCAAATAAAGGAATTTCCTACATTCTTTAAAGGATACTGAATACTTGTGAGCCCTAGAAAAACTGTTGTGGAACTTGAAACCATAGAGTGTTATGGGTCAACCCCAGCACATCTAACCCATGACATATTCATAGACCTTGAATTTTGGGTATTTATTTATATCAACCATATCCCAACCTTCTAGTCTCACCAAAAATTCCTAGTATTTCTCCCACAAATAATCTCCCACCCCATAAATATTCTACAAACCTTTGGAATGAGTTGAGATGGCTCTATTAATAAATGTTTCCAATTAATTCCCCAACAGAACACAACACCCCAGAGTGTTCTGGGTCATTCCTAGGTTTTCTACACTGTATTCTATGATCATCGATCAATTCCTGAATGTATTTATTTAATATACATGAAATATACATGCCTAAACTAAATTAAATCAAAATAAAGAAAAATATAGTCATTGCAAAAATAATATATAAAAAAATAGATGGTACAATATAAAAGAACCTAAACTAAAGAAAAATGTTTCAAATATAAAATACCCTAAACTAAATTAATATAATTTTCGAGCGAAGAGGACATCATTAAACAAAATGTAATATCTGAGATAAATGAAACTAAACTAAAACATCATAACTTACAAACCAAAAAGACTCTAAACTAAAGAGATAGATGATTATAGCTAAAGGAACATCAAAAAATCACATTAGTGAGGTATTATTTAGCAACAAAAAATCATGTAAGGCCAACAATATGGATTTAGAACAAATATTTCCTCTCTGGATGAGTTTATTGACTTCTGAAAAGGATATAAAACAACCCACCTTGGGAAAATTATATCCACCCATTTTTCCTTCAATAAATCTGGTGATCTTAGGATAACTGGAACATATGCTTTAATAGGGAATCTAATTTGTGTGACCATTCCTGAGAACCTCCCAAAACATAATCTCTTATTATTTAAATATTAATATATAGAAATTCTTATTTATATGGTATATGAAGAGGGTTGGTATAATAGACGATTCACATAATATTTGATCAATGAAGAATCATGAATGTAACATCCCTGCATTAGAAGCCACCCAGAGGCACCCCGTAATCGGTTGGTCACATGGCCTCAAGTAGATTTCCCCAAACACCAGAGGCTGCCGACTAGTAGCGAGGGACTTGGGTGTGATAATGGGGTAACTATTCCCTCCATGCCAGATTACACGGTGGAATAGAAACAAATAGACAAAAGTGGATGCAGTAATCAATCCATACACAAGTGAATTGCGGAAGAATGAAATTATAAAAAAGTGGAGAACAAACATATAAAATGATGCATGATACATATAGGTATAGGAAAATAGCCGAACAATTCACAATGCTGAAAACAGCACTAAACCAAAGTACAAAAGGAAAATATATAAACTCTTCAGCATCACAAGCCATATCTTAGTCCCATTCTCTCTAGCTCTATATCAAATCAAGTACCAAAAGTCAAAGGGTTCTTGCCCTTATCTATACATGCAGTAATATAATCTGTTTCGGCCAAAATTCATGGCCCAAATAGGATGCTAGACTAAATCCCAGTAGGAAACCACCACATGATCTGTGACTAATAGTCAGGGAATATATGTATGGTATGTTTACATGAAGCACTAAATAATGAAAGTACTCAACAACAAACAATCCACAATTTCAAGCATCTAATCTGCAAACAAGTAAAACAACTACTCAAGAAAGAAAAGACCAACAGGTAACCCTCTAGGTAGTTCTCATATCCTAAACCCACTGGTTCATCCAACAATCATTAGAAACCCTATGGTAGGCACACACAGTTTTACTACACTAGTTTATCTAATGTATAGACTCTATGGAAAAGCACACATCGTCAATTCCCCCTATATTCTCGTATCATACTAAAGGTTCTCAGGGAAAGAACTCAACATCGTATTCCCCCTATTTCCCATGTTGAGAAACTATAGACACTCAGAGGAAGTAATCAATGTCAATTCCCCATGTGTTCTCACATCATATTTTATAAGGCACTCTGGAGAAGCCATTACGTCCATTCTCCCTATGGTCTACTACACTAGGTTCTCATGGCCCTATGTAAATAAAATTATTATATCATGCATAACAGCAAAGGTAAGACTCAAAAGGTACTTGGCTAGAATTATATGGAATATCAATAGTTTATAACTACAGTTATACCATCCTACAATACAAGGATGGGAACGTAAACAGAAGACTAACATGCAAATAGGACCTGAAGGTCAAAAAAGGTAAACACGCATGGGAAATACATCTAAAGCACAAAAAATCACCCTAATCACAAACAACATCCTCTACTATAGCATATATGCAAATCAGGAAAACAATAGAGCTAAAAAGGTAAACATACAATACCCCGTTCAAGGGTTTTGGTGGAATTAGCATAAAATATTCAATGGCATTCAATGAAAAGGAACAAAATACCTACCTCGGGGTTAGAATATCAATATACTTGATCCACAAGGCTTGAATCTCCTTAGAACAACATATATCTACAAAAATTCATAAAACGTTCATCCCACGATAACTTGGAAAAGAGGAGGAATTGGAAAACAATGCTCTAGAAGAAGAGAGAGCTTACTTCTGTGATTCCAACACAATTGATGGTGATCGATATGGAGGTTGGACGGAGGCTCGAGGGCTCATCAATGATCCGCGACTTATTGGCACTCTCGGATGAACTAGGTTGAGAAGGAGGGTGTTTTGTCTATCAGACGCGACCTTGATGTGGTTAATGAAAATTAAGAAATTACACGATGTGTAATTTTGGATTACACGACGTGTAATTGAATTTTCAATACACCTCATTAAGAAGCCTCCATGTCACCCCACACGACCATGTGTGTGGCTGTGACATGGCCAGCACACAGCCTCCTGTGGAAAAAAGGTATGTGGTGTGTATTTCTAATGTACACGATGTGTACTTCAAAAATTTCTAAAAACTGCTATTTTCTAAAAAACCCTATCAAAATGAAAAAAATACCTGAAAAGAAGATCTAGTCTCTTATAAACTTCCCCCCTTAACTAAATTCATCCCCGAATTTCCCTAGCACGGAGTTGAAAATGAATCCCCGAACAGATCCATCCACTGTGCTCGTATATCGACCTCCCTCTCCCAAGTTTCATCCTGTACCTGCTTGTGCTTCCATAGCACTCATATCGGAGGAACATCCCTTCAACGGATAACCTTTGTTCTATGATGAAAAATCCAGATAGGATTCTCCTCAAAAGTTGCATCCACCTCCAACTCGACTTCCTCGGGTTGGAAATCACGAGACAGGTCTGAAAAGTAACGTCGGAGGTGAGAAACTTGGAAGGCGTCGTGCATATCCCATTACCACAGAGGTAACTACAACTGATAGGAAACCAGACCCACTCTCTCCAAGACCTCAAATGGACCAACATACCTCGGTGAAATCGTACCCTGCCTCTTGATCCTTCTGTTCCCCAACCTCAGTGTGACATGTAGGAAAACATTATCCCTGACCTCAAACTCTAGAGGTCGTCTCCTTTGATCAGCATATGACTTTTGTTAAGACTGTGCAGTTTCCATCCTCTTCTGAATCAACTCTATCTGCATTGTGGTCTCCTGAACAAGATGAGGTCCTAGCAAAGCTGCCTCTCCTACTTCCAGCCAATATAAGGATGATCGGCATGGCCTACCGTACAAATACTCATAAGGTGCCATCAAAATAGTGTCCTGAACATTATTGTTGTAGTAGAACTCCACCAAGAGTATATTCTTCTCCCAAGAACCTGCAAAGTCCAGAATGCATGCCCGGAGTAGGTCCTTAAGCACCCAAATCATATTCTCGTACTGGCCCTTAGTTTGGGGGTGGTATGCTGTACTCAAAAGTACCTATGTACCCAAAGCCTTATGAAGCCCCTACCAGACCTGAGAAGTAAAACGTGAATCCCTATCTGAAATAATGGAGTGTGGAACTCCATGAAGACATATAATCTCAGGGATATAAAGCCTTCCCAGCACACTGAAGGTCTCCCTAACCGGAAAGGAGTGAGCAACCCTCGTAAAACTGTCAACGACAACCCAAACTACCTCATTCCCCCGAGGCGATCTCAGTAAACCTGTCATTATGTCCATCACATCTTCATTCCATTTCCACTCGGGGATGGGTAACTGCTGTAAAAGTCCTTCTGGTCACTGATTCTCCACCTTACCCTGGTGACAAGTAGAACAATCATGGAAAATCTAGCAACGTCCCTCTTCATACCTGGCCACCAATACCGACCGTTTAGATCACGATATATCATGGTGACACCAAGATGAACATCGCAAACAGAGGAATGAAAATCCATTATCAGATCCTCCTGTATATCTGTTGAAAATAATATTCATCCATTGAAATGCAAGATCTCATGATTGCCTATGGTCCATCTAGGAATAGGGTCCTCTTCTGACACGCTTTCTCATAAGACTATCCCTTCATAATATGATAGATGCCTCATTCGTACTCGATCAAAAGGTGTAGAGGTAACAACTACAGAAGATAGAAAAGTCTGCCCCTCTCAGTCATTCACTTCCATATGCATCTCGGAGAACAGTACCATAAGTTGCAACTCACTACTGGCCTCCTAAACTGCATATATCTGATTCCTCCTGCTCAACTCATTATCCACAGAGATGCCCTTTCCCAGCATATAGGCATGCTTGATGTTGAAGGATTGTAATTACTCAACCCAACTCCGCTCTCTCAGATTCAAATCACACTGAGGTAAAATATACTTGAGACTTTTGTGGTCGGTGAAAACAAAAAAAATTCTCTAATAGAAGGTATTGTCTCCAACATTGTAACGCGTGAAGAACAACTTCCAACTCTAGATCGTTCATTGGGTAGTTCTTCTCATGTGTCCTCAACTGCTAAGACCCATACACAACAACTCCATCTCCTTGCATAAGCACATATCCACCCTGATACCTGAAGCATCACAGTAAACAATATAGTTCTTTCCCAGCTCAAGAAATATTAGTATCAGTGTTGAATTCAACCTCCCTTTCAGTTCTTGAAAGGCTGACTCACAAGAATCTGACCACATGAACTTTTCACCCTTCTATATCAAACCCAACAACGGTGCTGCTAAAAGTGAAATGTCCTGTATTAAATCCCTATATTATCCAGCCTACGCTAGAAAACTCTACATCTAAAAGATATTCTTCAGCTGCTCCTAGGAAACTACTGCTCTCACATTCTCTTGGTCTACTAATACTCCTGTCTCTAAGATAGCATGACCCAAGAAGTGAATTTGGTTCATCCAAAAGTTTCATTTTAAATGTTTAGAATATAGCTGATGCTCCCTCAGTGTACTCAAAACGATCTCAAGATGTGTGGCATGGTTGTGTCAAGTGTGATTGTACTCCAAGATATCATCCTCAAAGACCACTACGTATGAATCCAAATATGGATGGAATAGTCGGTTCCTCAGTTACATGAAAACTATGGGTGTCTTCGTGAGACTGAACAAAATAACGATGATAACCAGACCTCAAGTCTATTTTTGAGAACACATGGGCTCCTCGGAGCTAATCCATGAGGTCCTAGATCCTTGGAAGAGGATATTGGTTCTTGACCATAAACTGTTTTAGCTTATGATAATCCACACAAAGCCTAAGGTTACAGTCTGCCTTCATCAAAAACAGGACTGGTGAACCCCAAGGAGAAGTATTAGGTCAGATAAAACTCATTGCCTCCAACTCCTACAACTACTTATTAATCTCATGTATGTTAGTTGTATCCATCATATATGGAGGAATGGACACCGGTGATACTCCTGGCACGAGCTCAAAATAATTTTCTACCTCACGCTCCAGAGGTAATCCTAAAAAGTCCTCTGGAAAGACATCCTAGAAATGATTCACCACTAGAGGAATGTCTAACAGCGAAGTCCCATGGACATTCAGATATAGACTGAAAATCTGGGCTATAACCCCTCTTAGACCATGATACTCGGGTCCTGCTCTACATGCCTGGACATCCCAATCACCTCTATAACGAAAAGATTCACCCTCTGGTGATATGAATCTCACCCTACGACGATAACAATCGACGACTATTTCAAAGGGAACTAACCATTATATCCCAATGATGACATCATATCATTTCATCTCTAGGACATAGAGGGCACATATGAAGTGACACACCACAACCTCTAGAGGGATCTCTCTGCACTGACGTACACTAGCCTTCCTAGCCCTAAATGGTGTGTCTATAGTCAAATATCAATAGAGGAAAATATGCAGATCTAAAGGATCTCCACAACGGCATTAGAGATAACGTTATTGGATGCCCCTGTATTAAAAAGTGCAGTAGATAAATATGAGGCTACTAAGATTGTACCTTGAACTGTAGAGGGTCTGAGATCTTTCTCTTATTGGGTTTGCTCCACAGTGAATGTTTGACCTGTACCACGACCTTGTGACCCTGCCTGACCACTCAGAGATGATCTTCCCTACTGTCGTTGATAGACCGATGATTGACCCACATGACCACAACCTCCACCTCGGCCTGAATAGCCAGAAGAACTCCAGTTCCCTGACTGGTGAGAAACTCGTGGTGCTGCTATTGAATGAGGAATCATGTAAGAACCCCTATCACCAACTACTGGTGAGAAATCCTAAAAAAATCCATAAAGGTGAAACATCTTGTTGTAAGGTCAGCACTCCACTGGGTCTCTTTGGCACTGCAGCCTCGTATGCCCAGCACTTCCACACTGGTTATATACCACCGGGCTACCTGAATATGTGACTCACCTCCTCAGTTCACCGCATGAAGACTACCTGTGACGCTTCTTATTGTCAGCAGGAGCGACACTAACTCTAGAAGCGAAACCGCCCTATCCCTCAACTCCAAAATCTCTCAAATTACATTCTGCAATCAGAACCTGTTTGACGATTGAAGTAATGGAAGTCAACCTAAAGATATTAACCTGTGAGTGGATCTACCTTCTGAGACCGTCCTCGATCTTCCATGATAAGAACAACCCATCTCCACCCTGGAGGTGTGTGAAACGCTGAAGGTCGGTGAAACGAGAGGAATACACCATAACTGAAAGAGTCACCCACTTCAAACTCATGAAATTCCAGGCTCAATCAACCCTCAAGGTCTCTGGATAGAAGTAGTCATCTAAGACATGCTAAAAATCCTCACACAACTTAACCAGCTAGTGACCAACTTGTGAGATCACATCCCACCACTACTTTCCAGAGTCATGTAAAATATAGGTAGCTATTTTGACCCACCATTCTGGAGGCGTCTCCAGATGCTCAAAGATAGTCAACATGGTGTCTAGAAATGACTCTGCAGCCTGTGGTCCTCCTTAACTTGAGAAGGTTGGAGGATGGTGCAACTAGAAAACCGACGTGATGTCTACCATAGATGAGGCAGGTGCCGATTCTCTCTGAAAGGTGTGAATCATCCTCATAAAGCCTTCACTAAACTGTGCATCAGCGCCTGTAACTAGTATCCCTGATGGTGCCAAGACTGGTACAACGGGAGGATCTACAAGAATTCCTTGATCAACCATGTCTGGTGCCTGATCACTACCTGTCAACTGGAATTAAACTAGAGGAAATCTCGATGGCATGACTCTGTAAGGCCAAATGCACATCTTAGATCATAAATTCCAAGGATTGAAAACAAGTATTGTAAGCGGGGGAAAATAGGGAGAAAACATTCATGATTTACAAAACATGACTACACAACATGTACACTTCCTACACGGTGTGTTCCATGAAGTCATTCACTTGGGTGTGTACCATTGCCTAAACTAGTCATGTAACACCCCAAACACACGAAATTTTCTCAAAACACATGGTCTGTACATGAATCCTCTTCCCCTGCTCAGGCCCTTCTACACGGATAAGCCCCACATCTCTCCTAAGACAAAACTACACAGCATGTTCAAGGTAGAAACGACGTGTACATGACAAGCTTTACCTGGCCCGTGTTGTTCGTGACATGGCCTGTGAACCCAGGATACACTACATGACGTGTTCCAAACAAACACAACATGTACAATGAATAGATAACACCAACTTGTGTTGATCATGACAAGGTTGGGTACCTAGGTTATCCTGAACGGTGTGTGAGATCAAGACACAGAGTGTATAAATGATGTTTCATCCATCGGTGTCATTAGACACACGGTTAGACACACAATCATTACAAGATAGTGTGTACGTAATGTACACAGTGTGTTTTTACAAGATTTTACCACAACCTTGTGTCCCTGCCTACAAATTTAGTGACACAGTTTTAAAACTACATGGTGGGTATTCATAAATTACACGCTGTGTATTCTAGGTTTTTCCAGATAATAGCCTCATAAACTGCTCGAGGGCTGAGAAAAACACAGAAGTGAACATTGAAGGTGCCAAATTTCGATCCGTGAGGGCCCATACTCCCCACAAATCAAGGTTTGGCATCTTATACAAGTTATAAAAATGCAATAAGGAGATGATCCACCAAATTCCAGTCCATGTGTTCCCATAACACCTCAAGAACCAATGTTTGGTATTCATCTAAAAAAATCACTACTCAAACAAATCCTTATCAATCAGAAGGTATTCTATGAAGAATCTATCACAACATCATGCATAGTCTACACAACATATATCACAATAGCATCCAATCCCTAATGCATCCTTGGTGGAATTGCAAGAATGCATGAAATGTGATTTCTAACAAGTGCCTATATGATGCATGATATGGCATACCCTCATCTCATCAGGTTTCTACAAAAATTGAACTACAATGACCAAAATGGTAACAAAAAAACATGTGAATCGCCCAATAGTGAAATCAAATAAACTATAAAATTGAAAACCGATAAAATTTAAATAAACCAGGTAGTATATCTTTTCCCTGTACATAGGTTAGATACTCCCAGGTATAGATTATTACCATGTACCTATTCCACCCTATCTCTGACTATAGGCTCCAAACAGTAATTCAAGATAAACGAAAACCTTTGATACCACTTTGTAACGTCTCGCCTCTAGAAACCACCTAGAGGCTCCCCGTACCTGGTTGGTCACCTGGCCTCAAACACATTTCCCCAAATTCCAGTGGATGCCGACTAGTAGTGAGGGCCTTTGGTGTCATAATGGGGAAACTATGCCCTCATTGGCAGGGTACACTGCAGAAGAGAAACAAATAGAAAAAAGAAGATGTTGTAATCAATGCATTCACATGTGAACAACGGAAGTCTGAAATAATAAACAGCTTGGGATCATACATATAAAATTATGCATGATACATATATGTCTAGGAAAAAATCCAAACAAGTCACAATGCTAACAATAGTACTAAAACAAAGTAAAAAAGAAAAACATATAAAATCCTCAGCATTGCAAGCCATATCTTGTTCCCATGCTCTCCAGCTCCATAGAAAATCAAGTACCAGAAGTCAAAGGGGGATTTCCCTTATCTATACATGCAGCAATATAAACTGTTTGGGCCCAAAATCATGGCCCAAATAGGGTGTGAGACTAAATCCAAGTAGACAACCACCAAATGATCTATGCCTAATAGTCAGTGAATATATGGCAGGTAAGTGTACAGAAAGTAGTAAACAAGAAAAGTACTCAACATAAAACAATCCAAAATTTCAAGAATCTAATATGCAAACAAGTAAAACAACTACTCATGAAATAATGAAAAAATAGGTAACCCTCTAGTTAGTTCTCATATCCTAACCCCTCACATTCAACCAACAAGCACTAGAAACCTATGGGAGGCACACAAATTTTCATCCATATGGATCAGCTAAAGTATAGAATCTCTGGGGAAGCACTCACCATCAATTCCCCCTATAGTCTCGTATCATACTAAATGTGCTCTAGGGAAGCACTCAATGTCTCATTCCCCATGTTTCCTGCATCGAGGAACTACAGACACTCTAAGGAAGCACTCAACATCAAGTACCCATGTGGTCTCACATCGTAATTTATAAGATACTCTAAAGAAGCCATTACTTCCATTCTCCATGTGGTTTACTACACTAGGTTCTCATGGCCCTGTGTAAATCAAATAAGTATAGCGTGCGTAACGGACAAGGTAAACCTCAAGAACTACTTGGATACCATTCTATGGAATATCAGCACTTTTGAACTACATTCATAAAATCCTATAATACTAGGCATGTAATTTAAATAGAATCCTTATAGGCAAACATGACCCAAATCTAAAAATAGGTAAAAGGCCTGGGAAATACATCCAAAGCACAAAAAAATCACCCTAATCACAATCAAAACCCTCTAATCTAGCATATAATCCAAGTAGGAAAACAATAGGGCTAAAAAGGTAAACATGTAATACCCCATTCAAAGGTATTGGTAGAATTTGCACAAAATAATCAATGACATTCACCAGATTGGCACAAACCACTTAAATCAAGGTTAGGAGATCACTATACTTGAACCACGAGTCTTGAATCTCCTTTGAACGTCGTAGATATATGAAAACGCAGAAAATGTTCAACCCATAATAACATGGTAAAGATGAGTAATTAAAAAATGATTCTCTAGAAGAAGAGAAAGCTTGCTGCTGTGATTCAAATGCAATCGACATTGGTCGATTTGGAGGATGGATGGAGGCTCAGGGGATCATCGAAGATCTGTGACTTCTCAGTACTCTCAGACAAACTAGGTTGAGAAGAAGGGTGTTCTATCCGTCAGATGAATCCCCAATGCATTTAATGAAAAAAAATTACACATCGTGCAGTTTTGGAGTGCATGGTATGTACTCGCCTTTTTCTGTACTCCGCTTTAGGCGGCCTCCACATCACCCCACATGACCATGTGTGTGGCCGTGACCCGACCAGCACACGACCTCCTAAAACAATGAAGTACACAAAGTGTACTAATAATGTACATGGTGTGTACATAAAAAATTTCCAGAAACTCATATTTTCTCAAAAACTCCAGCAAAAAGAAAAACATACCTGAAAAGAAGATACAGGTTGTTACAATGAACATCATGACTGAATGAAAACTAGATGAAAAAATATAACGTTCAGATGATCCATTTAGTGATAGAATATAGATGGGAGAATCTATAATCATTAAGGTATTTTTCAAAGTTTCTTACATGTAACATAAAATCATATTATTATTTGTTCCAAATAAATTTAATTCAAGGGGTGGGGGAATTTTCTGATGCCCATAATTGCACATTAATAACTTTTCCATGGAAGGAGATATGCCATGCATATTAGGTAATGGGTAAAATATGTTTCACAACATCTTCATCTATATTGTGGCATCAGAGATTGCACATGATTCTTGCACCTAGTGTGGACACTGAACCCCAAGAGGACGTCATGTGAATGATATTCCGTACAAAATATCTCCAACTACGTACTCCTAAATTAGCACATTCAATGGCCCAAACTGAAACACCCACTTTCTTTCAGGTACTCTATATTATGTGTATCAATAAGATACATTGAACTATGATCTCCATAAAGAGGTTGATTCATAGTTCCTCTTCATCTTCATCTTCTTGTAGTGTGACATGAAATGATTATGAACACACCATAGATATACGGTCAATGAAAAGAAGTTATAGAATGTTGTAATAAAGTGTAGGAAAAGGTATGTAGATAGTGATGTAGATTAGGTGGGCATGAGAATATACAGTTCATCGAATCACAAGACACCTCAATGTAAATAGGTGATTCTTTAAAAATGGTCTTTGTATGATATATGAATGTGACACATAGTATGAAACCATTATATAGGATTTTCTACTCATGTTTGAGATGTAACAGATAGAGAAGAGGGGTGTAAATTTCACCTCACCGAGTGCATGTAAAAATTTATAGATAATATTAATATAGTAAAGGAATACTTAACTAGTGTTGTTAGAACCAAAAATATATCATGCACTAAAGATGATGGAATGTGTACACTACCTACAATGCTTAGCCTGGATAGACTATTTATTTGGTAACTGTATCATGTCATCCAAGCACCAAACCCTTAGAATATTTGTAACACATATATGAAAATCTAGATGAATGTTATGAATATATGAATTCCATGATACAAGACGTTCTATCTGCATCCTCTATCAGCATATGCCAAATGCAGAGTGTGTGGTGATAGAAATACACATGTCCACCACTGTCCAAATATAGATTTTTTGGAATATCTATAACACATTCATTAAAATCTATACGTGGGTCATGTGATTATGAAAAGTATTTTTATTTTAAAAATATCATGAACATACAAATGTGAATCAAATAAAAAATACTATTAGTTTCAGTTCATTGATTACTTATCTTGACGTGGAATTATTTTCAAAAATTAGCATCTGAATAAGTTCATGAGATGGATGGAAAATCAAGTTTATAGGGAACACAACAATTCTTGGATAAGAATATACTATTTAATGCATTTAATTAAAATATAGGGATATAGTGAATTAAATATTACTCTTTCTAGAGTGTTGAATAATTTTATAATTTTCTATGAAAAGAATGGTATCATGGGACCACGTACGGGTTGCAGAAATGAAATTGTAGCAGTCCTCATAAAGATTACATGAAGTATCTCATGCCCAATAAATATTTTATAATTTCCATCCCGTGAATTTTCTATGACATAACATAACCTACATTATGAAAGTGTAAGGCACCACAAGTTCTTTCATTTGACAGTATTCCCCTATATACACTCTTAAATGTGAACATGGAGCTATTCACTTATTATGGGACCACATCTACCAAGAAGAATATTAAATAAATACAAACCTAGTTATGTGAAGAAATGTGGATTGTGACATGGAGTTTGTCTAATATCAGGTCTTAAAGAATTAAATTAAAGCACAATAAATTCCAATAATGAATAAAATTCCATACTCAATGTACAACGTCGATGCAATTGAAATACACAATATAAAAATGAAATATTCATGTGTTCCAGAGGAACCCCATTCCATTCATGACAACTCCATGTGATGAAAACAAAAATCCAAGTACATGTGAGTAAAATATTTATATGAATACATCTCTTTTCCACCTTTACCCAAGAAAATGAGGATATGGATATCCTGTTATTCCCTTAAGTGATCCTTACATAAGGAATGACATCCAAGTGTCTTGGGATATGTGATATTCATATGATGTCTTGAAACACTATCCATTCATCCTTTGGTATTATTTCTTATCATAAAAAAAACCCTTAGCCACTCTATGACATCATTCAACCATGAACACTTGATGCATTAATGGAAAGAATAGTGAATATCCTTGAAAATGTATGCACATTGTCATAGGATTCGTTATTGAAAACCCAACACATTAAAGATCATAAAAAAATCTTTCCTTGAAAATATCGACACATTATAGTGATATCCAACAATGATCATGAGTCGTGATAGTGGAATCTAGAGCAATTATCCTAAAAAGGAAGTCTTTGCTTTCAAAAAATCCTATATTGATCATGTGGTGACTTAGGGGAAAATTAGTGGGTGATGGTTATGAAATTCATTAAAATATAAGGGTAGAAGATATCAAATAGGTAGGAGTCTCTTGTGATCATAAAATTCATGGGACACATCAATGATGGGAAGAATAGATTATATTGACAATATTTTGTCCATATCGTGATATCCATAACTTTTTAAAATATTAAAATTGAAAAAATAGGGAGGTGGAAATATCTTCTCATGCTCATAAAATACACATGACACACCCTTGATGAGTCAAAATACATCACAATATATTGACGACATGTCTCCCACATCTCATGAAAGCCCACATGAATGTCATTCCAATCACATACAGAGCCTCATATATCTAAAGGTGACATCACACTCGTTATTTGGATCTATGAAGACAAATACATGTAATTATCCATAAAATGACCTCACAATCTCCATAGGATCATATTGGTCACGATATGCATCCCTAAGAGGAATAATTATTTTCTTCTAAAATATTCATTCATCCTTCAAAATCCCAAACCATTATAATATGAATAAAGGAAATGATAGAGTAAATAGGTGGGAGGCCTCACTATCCTCAGACTCATGTGATGCACCTAGGCTCCCCATGGTTTGACCTCTCAACACCCCTTGAAATAATGGATTGATTTCATAAAGACCTCGTCACAAGCTATCATTGTCTTGATATGCATTCCATATATGTTGATTGAATTCATGTGAAGAACTTCCGACAGCCAACCCGATCTTGAGAAGATCCATTTACATGTCAAAATGACAATATAAAGGTCACTTGGAATGATCACATGATAAAAAAAGACCCAATAGTTAAAAATTAATCTGATAAATGGGTAATTTATGGGATATATTCACAGTCACTGAATAATACACACTGTTCCTATAGTTATTCGTGACCAAACCAATAGATACCAAAGCCTTATGATGAATCCATCAAGGACATACATGATAGGCACCATCCAAGTTGAGAAACAACCAGGGTTGAGAGACATAAAATCCCCCACCCCATCTTCAAAGTAGGTGGCTGGATTTTTTTATCTAGAAAAACTGGCAAACAAAATCATGAGAGTGAAATTCTTGAAGTGACTGATATCGCACATATAAAATCATCCTTTTTGGTTAGATATAGTGATTTTATAAAGTAGTCAGAAAGCATGCAGAAAAACATTGTGTGATCACCATAGACCACATGATTACTTCTATAATGAAATTTGCAGAACACCATAAACACCTTCTAGATCATGATAGACATAAAAAAAATATAAAATTAAATTAATATAATACATTAATGATAAAAAATAAATAGAAAAAACAAAAATTGGTTGAATTATTTGAAAAATATATATTCAAATCCTCATGATCAAAATGTGAACCACCAAAGACATGTGATAGATCTAGGACATGTCATCCATATCTCACGACACTACTTTGGTATACTACATGGATAGTAATATGTCGTCTAGATATGTCCAAGAGAGTCACTTGATTCCCATTATGCATCCCATCATAGTCTTGGGAAGCCATATAAACTCACCCTTTTTCCTAATGACGTTCTTCAAACATATCCACCAACTCACATGGCATCCCTAGTATATAACAACCGAGTATACTAGTAGCACAAGGGCATATCAACAAGGAATCATGATGCCCTCCAGACCTGATAGTTGGGATCATACGATGCCCTCCATACATGCCCCATTGAATCTCATGATTACCTCCATGTTTATTAGACAACATTCATGATGAAATTAGGTTATATCACCGGGATCATGTAACTCTCTCTGAATATAACATTCGAGGTCATGTATTAGTTTTTTTGGGAAACATGAAAATTGTACGATGTTGTCCATAAAAGGATTTCTTGATAATGTCATAAACCATAGAAATTACATCTAGGTTATCTAATATCCCATTGATAAGACAAATGCATCATGATATTGTCTAGGTAAATGTCGAGAAGACATCCTGTGCTAGTAAATTAGGAAATCAAGGAATGTTGTGTGGAAAATCAGTGCTAGTTAGGCAGGAAATTAGATCAGGTCACCTGGGTAGCCTAAACATGTAATTCCCAATCAACAACCTAATATGATCTATCAATATCATAATGGAAGCATAACTGTGTAAGCACTAATTTAATGAACAATAAATTCTTTGATTTAATCCATAATCAGGGGTCGTAGGATTATTCAAAAATTCCTGAGATCAATATCACATATTTTAAGGGTGTTCCATATTAATAAGTATCACTTCCATAAGAAATGATACAGATTATTTACCATTACTTTTTTCATAAATAGAGAATATCCCACAGGGGATTCAGGAGTTGAAATAATTACTCAATTAATATCACAAGACTCAATAATGATAAGGGAAATTTCAATATGTAATCCTCGATCTGAGGAATGATATGTTAATTTCCACCTATATAGGAAATGAATGGGTGTAAGCACTAACCCATTGAAATATGATAACTCTGATTCTTTTTATAAACAGGATATGTAGGATGTCTTTCTAAGGCCCAATCAAAAAATATTATGGACATATTCCTTATGATAAGCCCATCTATGTATTTTACATTTCATCCATCAGAACCCAATAATTACCATGGACAAATTATTCAACCTCATCCATCATCAGAATAAGATTCCAACTAGGTAATTAATACTCTGATTTCAGCTAAAACAATATATATTGGATGCCTTTCTATGGCCTGATCTCTATATTAAACATCTCAATGGTAGATCTAGAACATAATACACACATCCATATGTAGTGAGATAGATTACATATGATCACCGGTTTTTCTAATCGAGAGTGGATTGTGAGGTCTTAGAGAATAATAATGATTACCAATTTCATACCATGTAACACCCCAAGATTTCATTGCACGTTATTTATTCAAAGTAATTCAATAACTTCCCCTACATGCAACACTGAGTTCATGTTCTTTTCTTCTAACACTTCTAATTTCCTTGTCATTTTCATTATAAAATAATAACACCAATATATCATATATATTGTGATCTTATTATTAATATGGTACAAAAATATTCATTATTCAGTCAATCCTTTGAATGAAATGTCACCATATGTGCATACGTACGACTTACCATCTGCACACTGTGGCGTAGTTGTTATTCAATACATTATTATGTGGATGGGTATAATAATGATGTATAATTGATTTATATAATAAATAAAACATGATAATGACTTTTTATATATTATATACCATCCAATTATATAATATTTAAATATCAAAAGATTTATATTGTCGCTCGTGCGTACGCACAGATTACCGTCTCCATAAATGTGATGAGATTAATTCCCCCATCGTATCCATTGACGAAAAATTTTCATTTGATGATTAAAAATAATTTTTAAGGACTTGATATAATTATGGATATGAATAATATAAAACCTATCCTAAATAAACATGACTTACATAACAAAACATATAAAATAAAATGAGTAAGTGAATACCCGAAATGACGATAATACTAAAATATAATTAAGAAAGCAATATTAAAAGTTCATATATGATATCATATTTAAGTATATGGTTCTCGTATAATTAAAAAACAATAATTTAACTATTATTAATGAGGTTAACCTACCCTCGACCTAGGAAATGTACACGGTAAGGGATTACTTCACAATCTATTCATTATCTGAGATTGTTTATACGTAATTATCTATTAGGACCTCTTTATCATCCACATCGATGTTTCTTAAAAATGAATTTCAAAACATTCTTAGTTTTTTATAGACAATGGGATCAACTAATTAATACACTTCTTGACTTTTTATATGATGTTTAAATATGAATCATTCCATTGTTTTCCAAAGAAGGTAATTTTTATCCCTTTCGACAGAATTAAGGTAAGAATGCCTTTTTTTAACTTATACGGCGGGTGCGGATATTTTCCACCATTATAACATCTTCAAAGCATAACTTACAATATTATAAGAATATTTTCAAATTTATATAAGTTTTTTTTATAATTACGTGACCATTAAATGATTTCAAAATATAATGATATATTTCTCTAAAAATGTTTTGATTTCTTCTCTGTCAACATCCTTTGATGGATTTTATGTTTGTTTGAAGTTGATTTTTTATGATACAAAATTTCCATTTTGTATTGAATTTTTTGTCATATATTTCATTGTGGATGTGTTATTTCATACCATTCATGGTTTATGGATAAGGTATTTTTATTTCATATGCCTGTTTAAATATGATTGTTAATGTTATGTTTAAACCGTTTCACGTTGGAATGCATTGGACTTAGTAAGTGACGGGTGGATCCAGCTATAGCTCCTCGATGCATCGGTAGGTCTCATGAGACAAAATAGTGTCTTGTCACTAGGCTTTGAAAAAATATTATCTGTAGTATTGGCACAAGGCCTTGACTATGTTGTTATGAAAGTCTGGCATTATGAATTCCCTCATTATGAAAGTGGTTATTGATATTGTATGTGATTTTTAGACTAGTATAATATCCATTTGAAAAAGTAAATGGAATTATTTCATTTTATTACTTCCATATTATGACGATTTTCAAGTTTAAAAGGCTTTTTTAGTTATAAATTTCTTTAAATGTTTATGATTATTTATGAATGTTTCCTCTATATTTTTATCCTTAATAAGAATCTGAGCTCACCCCTTTCTGTGTTTTATTTTTCCCAGGAAGGGAAGAATTATATCATGAATGACATTTAGGGGTAGTCTATGGGATCTCAGTGTTGTCTTTGGAAACGTTTTCATTTTAGTTATCGATTTTATGATGTAATTAAAACATTTTGAATGTATCTATTGTTTCCAAGGATACTAAACTAATCGGTATTTTGAGACATGATCTTTTTTTATCATGACAATGTTATGTAATAATGCACTGACTCTAGGTAACTGGGTTCAGGGTGTTATAGTTGGTATCAGAGGAAATTTAGTACATACATTTGAATCTAGATTTAGATAAACACTGATTAGAGCACATTACCATAAGATATAATTTGATGATTAGTATAGAATAACTTCCTAGAATATAGGTAATGTAGAGATTTTGGGTGTTTTCTGAGAAATATATCACGGTCTGGATATGAGCAGGTAGAGGTGGCTCTACCACAGATGTACCTAGGGGTAAAACCCGAACAGACCGCATTGAGCTAGACTTGAACAGGAACTGATGCACGACAACGGGCCTTGATGCACTCTTGGTTTGACACTCGTGGGGGGATATTCTTAGGATAATTCTCATCTTATCTAAAAATCAATTATGAATAGTTTATCAGTATATACAACCTCAATGAAAACATTTTTTTATGATTATGGATTATATCCATAAACTGTTCAATTTATGTTATGTTTTTTACAAGTTTGGAAATATGTATTTCGATTCATAAAATAATCTATTTTATCCCATTGTATAGAAATGGAACCTAGTATAAGGAATGTGAACTCTATAAATATGTATGATCCAAAGAGTTAGACGGATCATATATTTCCCGGTATTAAGACAACATCTAGAAGGGAAATAGTATCCCATGTATTCTCAAAATATTAAGAAATAGTATCATGTGTTAATAAGATAAGTAAATAATTCTCTGAGTCCTATAGCTTTGAAGGGAACCAAGAGAATAAAGGGTTGAAAGAGAGAAATATGGATAAAGGGAAGATGGAAAAGAAGTATTTTCCCAAATTTGATAATTATGGAAAAAATCACCGTGGTAAGTTCTTGAAGGGAATGTGAGTTTGTAATAAGTGTAGAGAAAAAGGACTCCAAGTACGTGATTGCAATAGTAAGAGAAAGTTTCAAATGTACAATGCTTCATCTTCAGGGAGTTGGGACACTACACGATTCAATGTCCAAATCATCAGAGTATACCCCAAATATTTGTGTAGGATAGTAATAAAGTTATTATACTACCAAATATGAAGAAGAATGATTAATGTTCTTACATTATTATTAATGTATTGTGTCATTTGAGTATTTTATTAATGATGTACATGTTATTAGAATTATACAGTATATAAGGATTGTAATGCAGTACTATTTTATTAAGGACTTGAGAGTGTGGGGAACCATGAAAAGTGACTCAATAGTAGGTTACATTTTCAGAAAATACATGGTTGAAAGAAAAGTAATCATTAATATGGTTCAGATAATGAGCTAGTGATTTTTTAATAATAAATGGTTGATTTGGATAAATTATATTGGATATTCATGACTTCCTTGGAACTAATTAATATAATGTTTATTTCATTATATTTGTAATATTCAATATTTTTGGATATAAGGAATCTATCCAGTATTATATAAAAGATAAGGGAGCATAAATGTAATGAATATGGTTTTATGGTAATTCCTAGTGTTACCATGTTCTAAAATAATACATGATGAAGGTGTTCACGTGTTATTATGTGGCAAAAAGGATCTTCATTGTGTTTAACTTCCTTATAAATTTTGGACTGTGAGTTTGGATAGAATTATTTTGGATAAGTATAAAGGTTTAAATGGATTAAGGTTGAAACTGGATACTATTGTTAAGGTTATTTTTAGATTGTTATAAAAAGGACAACACGCAGACTGTGTGGAAACCCATCGCGTCGGATAAAGCTGTGAGAATCGAACCCCCAACCATACTGCGATTGGGATTTATGGCCTCCCATTGGACTATGTGAATTACCTAGACTGTAAAATATGGTTTCTTTTTTTTAATGGGTTTGATAGGTGAATTATAAATTCAATTTTTTTTGAACCCTATATGAGTAGAATAAATAGAATATTCTTTAAAGTTCTATTATCTTTTTGAGTGAAATATGAGTTTGTGGTATAAATTAGTTAAGGATGGAAATCTACTTATAATATATTTTTTTCTTCTCCTAAGGTATGAAAAGTTAATTCATAAACTTTACGTAAGGGATATTAAAACTAAAAATGTTTTATCCAAATACATTATGTATTGTTGAACTGACGATATTTTAAATCATCATAGATCGATGACTTTGAGGCCCTCAATTATACAATTGTTTGTGATTGATAACCTCAATCACTCCCTATAAATATTTAAATTTTTCCTCCAATTATGTGTCTCTAATTACCTCCAATTTCCACATAATAATGATCTTAATTTGTTGGTGAATTTTTCATTCCCATTTTCCTCTTATTATGAATAAATTTTATTAACCCAATTTCCGATGTGGGTTTTCACAAAAAGTTATTTTCTATTTTCATCCTTTTATTTTCAAAGAACAATTTCAAAATGGGAGGACATAATTTTATGATGTAGGGAAGAATTTAACTCCACAATATTTCATAGTCTATTATTTCTTTAAAGTAATTCAATAACATGCACTGCACACAACACTAAGTTCAAGCACACCACGACATACCAAACTAGTCATTCAAAAGCGGTTATGAATAGTATTAACTGAAATTTGAACTTTATAAAATCCTTATAATTTTAGAATCCATATAATGAGTTTTTAAGAAATAATGTATGAACAAATTCATTTTTTTGAGATAAAATAATTATTTTAAAAAAAATGTAATTTTACCCCCTTTTAATTGATAATCTTTTTTTAAATCTAATAAATTTAACTTTTATATATTAAATTTGACTATATAAACTTTTTATTTAGAATCTAAACATAAAAATTTAGGTTCAATATATTTTTCGTGTTTTTCCTATAATATTCATATTTCAGTGAATATTGAGAAATACTATATTTTAACTGAAAACAACATTTTAATAAAAATAATCTATAGGGTATAATTATAAATTTTATTGGTTTTTAAGTACAAATATATTATATTTTTACCATTTAATCCAATTTTGGTCATTATAAGTAATTTCACATTGAAATTTGACATAAAAAGTGTAAATATTTTGATAGATATTATTTCTTAAAAATATGCCTTTTGGTTTTGACAACAGGTATTAATTTTAAATTAATTAATGAATAATTTATGTTTTTAAATTGGTAATATATACTTCATTTTTGGATTCCAAATATCTAAATTAGCTAAGGTTGATTTTTTGGTATTTTTCGGAAAACATTAAATTTTTTATGAATAGTGAAAATACTTAGTTATAGTTTAAAACCGAATTTTTATTTAAATAATTATTTATTTTATTTATATTTATTTTAGGAAAAAATAGATACATAATAATTATATATGTTACATATAATTCATTGGAGTCAGTTTATAATATTTTTAGATATATAAAAAATTTATTGATCTCTTTACCGTCTTTTACCCACCTCCTAAGAGCATTTGCAATTTTACGTAAAACATAATTTTACCAATTATGTGAGTTGAATTTCGAAAATTTGAGAGACACAGTTTATATCAGTTAGTAAAATTTTGTTCAATAAGATGAATATAATTTTTGGGGAGTAGTAAATTTTTTACTTTTATTAACCACATTTAAAAGAAAATAGAGTAATTAAGGGTAAAAATGATATTATTATTACCCTAACACGTGTATTAATTCTATTGTATAAGTTTAATTCTACCAAAAAAACCTTATTAATAAAATATGAATCTTTTGGTCCACTTGGATAAGATTAGGAGATTTATTATTATTTATTTCAATGAAAAGTTAAAAGTGTAAAAATGAACGATTAACAACAAAACTATTTTTAATATATAGATACACATAAGATAAATTTGAATATAAATATTCCTTAGAAAGATAAAAATATTTCCTATATAATTATATTTTATTTATATTTTTCAGATATTAAATAATTTAATTTTTTTATGACACAATGATGATGCAATAATTACCAAATTAATGAAATATTAAATTAATTTATATTATAAATATCCAAATAAATGTAATTTCTGAACTTTTATAAATTCCACTAGTTTTATAGGTTAATATGTCATATAAGTGTAGTGTAGATGAATATTTTTCGAAGTAATAATGTCTTTATAAATTTAGTAAAAACAAAATTCCAAATAGTGTCAAAATTGACAAAAAAGTGTTTTTAAAACAAATATTATATTCTTAATTGATATTCTATTGCTAAAAAAACTATGGTTTGGCCAAATGACTTATATAATGATAGTAGTATCATTACTAAACCATTTTAGGTTCTCCTGGAAGTATATCGTATGTTTATTAACCATATAATACCAAATTTCAAAGAGACATGGTAAATGTCAAACTATTTAACTAAGAGTTAAATCTAGAAGATAAGGATTATATAATGACCCAAACCTATATAAAATATATTGGTTGTATTGTTTTCGTCCCATCCACACCTTGACCTTTAAATAATTAATATTCGTGCCATTATAAATAGAAAATTATTTTATTATAAAATAATATTTCTTGCTTTTCCTAAGTTTCCCCTCACCCATCTTATAAAATGTCACTCCCCCTTCTCTCTAATTTAAACATTAAAATCCATTTTTCTCAGCCAAATCCTACCTAAATACCCTCTCAACTGTCCTACCTTAATATTAGATGCCTTATTTTAGTCATAAAGGCAACTTGAGGATCTATTTTGATCAAATCAAAAGGAAGAACCTGAAAAAGAGGTACGTATTTCATCACCTCTGTAGAGACCCGAAGCTTAACGTACATGGACATTACATTACTTTTGTGGAATACTTAGTACATAACAAAAACACACACACAAGGATCTTAATAGTTTAGTGTCTTTGGAAACTCGGAATATAATCTTCTAATTGTGGTGAAAGATCTTCAACATCTCCCATAAAGATCTTCCCTTTTTTTAAACTAAAACCATTCTTTATATCCTGGGGAAAAGAAAAAATAAAAGGGTGAGCTAAAATGCTCAGCAAGTTCAAATAAAGGAAATAAAAATCATATCATATATTTTTGAAAATCATAACCTGCAAAAGAGATGATAATATCTTAACATGGAATAAATCATAGAAGTGAAAATGAGATCCCCATAATCATAACATAAAACTTTAAACATTGTGGCATGCACACATAATCATAGATAATCATTTCTTGTTAGTCAAGACTCATTGCCAAGACCATCTTAGTGGACAATGTCCCTTTCTGAACCGAGTCACCCTCGTTTCAATCCTATTTCACTGAACCGGTATAACCTACCATTCCAGCCATGTCTATCTCATGAGATATAAAATCATTACCCAATGCATTGGAGGGAGATATAGGTCCCACCCATCTAATAATGATACCATTCTTATGTGTGCCACAAAATCATAAATCATACATCATTGCATAACCCATGTAATAAAAATGGGAATCTTAAACATCGTGGCATCATAAAACAATTAATATAAGATAAAGGAATTTATAAAAATAATTACATCACAAAATTATCTAATAAATGTAATAATAGAGATAAAAATAGAACCCTTTATTATCTTGGATGGAAAATAATTTTGATAAAACACTTGAACTCCATTCTTGAGGAAAATATCCTTTCTTCTTCAAAAACATTTTTCCTTTCTTAACATGTCATACGACTTTAAACTAAAAGAAGTTGATTAGAAATAAACTTGAAAACTTGTAAAGGAAGCTTCTTGGAAATAATTTTTTAAAAATACGTTCATGCCGTATAATTTAAAAAAAACATTCTTCTCGTACTTTTGTCAGAAAAGTCAAAAAGTACCTCGTACGAAAAATGACAAAAGATTCCTTTATTATCCTTTACTAAAAACTCACCGAAGGGTAAAAATGGATTTAAACAAGTGTAGGTGGATTGAAATAATATCACATATTTATGAAACATTTATGTGGATGATAAAATACACCCTAGTAAATACCAATGTATAAACAATCTCAGATAAAAATGAGATTGTGATATTTTCCCTTACCTTAGGACCGATTTTCTTCGTAAGTGTCCTAACCTCCTGTATAATGATTTAAATAATGTCATTGACTTATTACAGAATCATATTCATTGTTAATATATCATATATGGTTCACTTATGACTTTATATTACTCGTTCTTTTGTAAATTCATGTTAAAGTAGCGTTTTGGGTAAAATCGTCTCATTTGTCATTCGTGTTTTTAACTTGTAATTATAAATATGATTAATTGGATCATGATTACTTATATCCATAATGTAAAACATGATTTATATATAATATATATTTAGAATATATATATATACATAATATATCGATAAATGGAATGAAATACACCGTTCATAGAGACGGTAGTCCGTAGGTACGCATGAACGTTGTTTTCGTTTCCTTATTGAATTGAATGGAATTAAGTAGATGAAATACATATAAATATAAACAATTACAGTATCATTATTAGGTCATATATTTCATTAGTACTTATTATATATACTTTATAATCATTCATGAATGGTTAATCATTGAGAATGAATCTCATCGCGTCGTGGAGACGGTAGTCCGTACGTACGCACGAGCGATGATATCATTTCCATGTTCGTGGAATTGTGTTGAAGTGTATGTATACTATTTCAGTATCAATATAAATTTATAATAATCATATATAGTTACTCATTACACCATTATACCAATCCAATTAAGGTGGTGACGGAAAATAGATTACACCACGGCGTGGAGACGGTATTCCGTACGTACGCACGCGCGGTGATTTCCTTTTTCCGTGGGATGGATAGAAGGTCAATTAGAGTTGTTTCATATTTATAATAACATATCAGTATATAATAAATAATGATGTTATTACTTTATCATGAAACAACTAAAGAAGAATATGTCTAAGAAGAAAGAAATTGAAAAAGATCGGTAATGGATATTACCTCTTTTTGACGCGCCTTCACTTATCCTCCACTTAAAGAACTAAGGATGGTCTTTGAAGAAGACCAGGACCTCTAGGATGATACTAGGGAATTGGATAATATATTTTGGCAGGGGTTTTCTGAGCTTGAATGCTCAAATTGGTGTGAGGAGGAGAGGGAGGAGGTTCCCTTTTATAAGGGAGGAGAGGGGCATCTTAGGAAAATCTCAAAATATGATTTTATATTACGGTCAAATTCGGTTTATAATGGTTCCAAATGGTCTTATTTCGAAGATAAAGTGGGTATGGGTCGCAATACTCTCATCCAATAGGATTTAGACAAGTTTATGTTTTTATTTTAACCTTATCAATTAGATTTAACTCTAAGTTAAATAATTTAACTTTTACTGTGTCTTTTTGTTTTCATACACTATATGGTTAATAAAGATACTATATCAAGCCAAACGAACCCCAAGTTGTTTATTATTAATATATATATCCTTATCTAAGTCATTTGGCCGAACCATAGATTTTTGGGAATTAAATAACAATTAATAATATAATTTTGTTTTAAAAAACTAATTTATGTCAATTTTGAAACTATTTGGTACATGATTTTTATGAAATTTTTAACAGAATGATAAGTTCGAACCAAGTTACTTAAATCAACAATAACATGTCATATTAACCTAGAAAATTAGTGTAAGTCATAAAAAATCTCATATTACATTTATTTGGGCATTTATAACATCAATTATGTTAATATTTTCTTAAAAAGGTAATTACTGCATCATCGTTGTGTCATAACTAAATTAAATTATTTAAAGTATAAAAATTAAAAATAAAATGCAATTATGTATGAAATATTTTTATCTCTCTAATGAATACTTATAGTCGAAATTATATTATGTATAACCCTATATTAAAAATGTTTTAGTAAATAAACTTTGATTTTAACTCTTTTAACTCTTCTTTGAATTAAATAATAATAAATGTCCTAATCTAATCGAAGTGGTCCTAAATGATAATATTTTACACTTAAGGTTGTTTTTGGTCGAGATAAACTTGTCCGATAGGATTAGAACATGTGTTAGGGTAATATTAATATCATTTTTACCCTTAATTACCCTATTTACTTTTAACCGTGGTATATAAAAGTAAAAAGTTACTATTCACCAAAAAATATTTTCATCTCATTAAACCACATTTTACTTACTGAAATCAACCATGACTCTCGGATTTTTGAAATTCCATTCACAGAAGCGGTAAAATTATGATTTATGAAAAAATTAATTTTTTAACTACCACATAGTAGTTTCACTATTCATCAAAAATTGATGTTTTTCAGAAAAATGTCAAAATTTCACCCTAAGCTATGATTGATATTCCGAATTCAAAAATGATTTCTATTTTACAAAATTCCCAACATATAAGTTGCATTAATTAATTTTATAATTAATTTTCACTGTCACAACAAATAGCGTGTTTTTAAGAGATAATAACTATCAAAAGATTATCACTTGTTTATGTCTGGTGTAAATGTGAAATTACATCAAATGACCAAGATTGTATTGAACTGTAAAAATATATTCTAAATATACATTAAAACCACTAAAATTAATAATTTATCACTATTAATTATTTCGATAGAAAAATTTGCTTTTAATTAAAATTTAGTAATTTTCACTATTCATCAAAATATGAAAGTTATCCGAAAATCACCAAAATTTCACCATAAGATAATTTCGATATTACGAATCCAAAAATGAATTCCATTTTAAAAAAATATATACAAAATTTCAAAAAGTGGTTATTACAATTCATAACGGCTAGTTTTAATAATATTTTAATAGAATATTGTTGTTTAGTGAAACTCGTTATTGCGTACTACACACGCTATCGAGGAAGGTCACGATTGCGTGTAATACAATGAAAGTCAAGGATGCGTGTTAAGCAAGCTCCTTTTGGTGTAGCGTACAACACAAGACATTAATAAAATTAAAAAGAATATTTTTCATAAAATCCCGGGGTGTTACATTCTACCCCCCTTAAAATGAATTTCGACCTCGAAATTCGTCGGGGTTATAAATGGTTTACTATTTGAAAGTTTCTTTAATCGAAATCCACATTGTAAAAAGGAATACCAAAAACAATTTTTTTAAAAAGTATGAAACGTAACGGTTACCCAAATAAAATAATCACTGGGTTTCCACATAGGTGAAAATATGGATATGGAAGAGAAATCTAACCATCATGTTCTGATGGAGAGTGGTAGAGAACAGGGCTATGGAAAATCTAGCAATCACAAATCCATAAATTTGTGACGATCTAAGGTACCATCTGATTAATCAGATATAAGAGTACTAGGACAAAATTTTTGGTTTTCAAGATCATTTCTCTAAAGTTGAAGAATTTGAATTAGAATAAATACTTACTTTATTTTGGAACAATATCACTGTTGTTTATTCCTTGAACAATTCCCACTTCATCTCTTAAATAAATGAAGTTGAATTTTTTATTCGTGAAGTTTTAATAGATCATGTGATAGAATGACGGGTCATTCCATCTGTCTCAAGAAAAAGTTATTAAATATGAAAAAGTCATTCTATTGTGAGATTAATCATATATGGTCCCTAAAATGGACTTATACATCATATATCATACTGCTTAATATAATAAAACAATTTTATACTAAACAGGGACTTCCTGTAGGCTAGTGGTAGGTGATAAAGGCCAGTCGTACTTCGGTTGTGGGTTCGATTCCCACAGCCTTGTCCGACGCGATGGGCTGTCGCCCGTCCTGCAGGTTGTCCTTTTTCTAAAACTATATTACTATAACATCCCATTAATAATATCGAAAAAACTTCTATCCTTAAACAATACTAACTTATGTCCAACATAATCCATCCCAATCTTTAGGCTTATCCATAATACTGCAGTCCACTCTCATAACATAGTGAAAACGATTACCAGAGATTTAATACCATCTTTGATCCCCATATAACATAAGATATGTTTTGTTGGTCACATTCCAAACATTCAAGTCCTTAATCATGTATTCTCTTGAATACCCATTGAACCTTAGTGAAAACATGAATGTAATTAAAAGTAAACACTTTCCACATACCAAAATCCTCAAAATTCTATATACTCAAACCATGATATCACTTAGTCCATATATTAATCATGAGCTCATGAATATTGTTAAACATTTCATTTTCTCGTTTTCCCGTCATTATGCGCATAATATCTCAATCACTTTGAATACCACATTAGAACAATACATAAATATTACAATACTCCATGATACAACATTATTTTGGAATCCCATTACATTAACACTTAATCATTCCACCACATCGTTGTCATATTCAACATCGCCAATAGTGATCGCATGTGACTTCCCTTTTTCCTTTGCCTTCAGTGGTTTCTCATGTTGATCATCACAAACCCTTGGATTAGGGAATTTATTAGCATAATTCCCCATTTCCTTGCCCTGGAAGCATTGAAGTGTTGGTGGTGCGTTCTCTGCAGTGTTTTCTTTATTCACATCATTAGAAACCCTTTTTCCATTACTTTGACACTTAGCTGCTCGATGTCCTTATTTTCCACACATAAAACAATTTCTAGTCCCTTTAAGACAATATCCACCATGCTTCTTTCCACACTTTGTGCATAAGGGAACATTCATCTTCTTTTCACCATTATTCTGAGATTTCTCCTTGAATTCCATCTTTCGTTTCTTGTCAAAACCATGAGATGGATATGTAACACCAACTTCCATTTCTACCTTGATAGCACAATGCACAATTTCTTCATAGCTACTGAAGTCTCTTATAGCTAATTCCCTTCGAAGACTTGGTTTTAAGCCACTGAAAAATTGATCAACATTACATTCAGGTTGATGATAATGCCAGATGCATACCTTGCACGTCTTGTAAAATTCGCTTCGTATATACCAACAAATTCATCATCCTTTTTCTTTAGCTCAAGAAACTCTTTTTCCATCTTTGTTCGAAGAATACGAGGGAAGTACTTACTGAAAAACATTTTCTTGAACTCGTCCCATTCCATAGACTCAATTTCATATCTTGGCCTCATATTCTTGATAAGATTCCACCATTGATCAGCTTCACCTTCCAAACGATATACTGCTAAGATGACTGTATCGTGTTCAGAACATTGAAGAATTGAAAATATCTTTTTAGTGGTACTGATCCATTGTTCAGCAACAAGTGGATCGGAAGTCCCACTGAAAGAAGGTGGACGTTGCCTCATGAAGGACTCAATAAAATATTATTCCCTTCTCTGCTCATTTAGAAGTCCAGAATGATTCATAGCTTGTGTAAGGATATCAATAAGATTTTGCACTCCATCTCCCATAACATTTGTTTGTTCATGAGGACAATCATTGCATTGTCCATTGCATTGATCAACACGGTTCCTTCGGGTTCCAGCCATCGTCTAAAACCCAAAAAGAATATTGTGAGAGGCAAAAATCATGCTAGGGAAAACAACATAATAAATGGGGAGTACCTTCAAAATCTAACATCTTAGGTTTAATTATATGATCTTTAGTGTAATTCTAGTACTATAACCTATACGTATACATAACATTAGGGACATCCCAAGAAATACCTTAGAAATATCTCTAGGGATCTCACTATCATTTTTGCATCCCAATTTCCAAAGGTTGACTAAACCTTTCTTTTGATACCAACTGTAGAGACCCGAAGCTTAACGTACATGGACATTACATTACTTTTGCGGAATACTTAGTACATAACAAAAACACACACACAAGGATCGTAATAGTTTAGTGTCTTTGGAAACTCAGAATATAATCTTCTAATCGTGGTGAAAGATCTTCAACATCTTCAATAAAGATCTTTCATTTTTTTAACCTAAAAGCTTTCTTTATAATATGGGGAAAAGAAAACATAAAAGGGTGAGCCCAAATGCTCAGCAAGGGAAAATAAAGGAAATAAAAATCATATCATATCTTTTTGAAAATCATAACATGCAAAAGAGATCATAATATCTTAACATGGAATAAATCATAGAAGTGAAAATGAGATCCCCATAATCATAACATAAAACTTGAAACTTTGTGGAATACACACATAATCATAGAGAATCATTTCTTGTTAGTCAAGACTCATTGCCAAGACTATCATAGTGGACAAAGTCCCTTTCTGAACCGAGTCACCCCCGTTTCAGTCCTGTTTCACTAAACCGGTATAACCTACCATTCCATCCATGTCTATCTCATGAAGTATAAAATCTATACCCAACGCATTAGAGGGAGATATAGGTCCCACCCATATCATAATGATACCATTATTATGTGTGCCACAAAATCATAAATCATACATCATTGCATAACCCATATAATAAAAGTGGGAATCTTAAACATCGTGACATCATAAAACAACTCATATAAGATAAAAGAATTTTTAAAAATAATTACATCACAACATTATAAAATCAATGTAATAATAGAGATAAAAACAGAACCCTTAATTATCTTGGATGGAAAATAATTTTGATAAAACACTTGAACTCCATTCTTGAGGAAAATATCCTTTCTTCTTCATAAACATTTTTCCTTTCTTAACATGTCATACGAATTCAAACTAAAAGAAGTTGATTAAAAATAAACTTGAAAACTTGTAAAGTAATCTTCTTGGAAATAATGTTTTAAAAATCCATTCATGCCGTATAAGTTAAAAAGAAACATTCTTCTCGTACATTTGTCCGAAAAGTCAAAAAGTACCTCGTACGAAAAACGACAAAAGATTCCATTCTTATCCTTTACAAAAAACTCACCGAAGGGTAAAAATGGATTTAAACAATTGTTGGTGGATTGAAATAATATCACATATTTATGAAACATGGATGTGGATGATAAAATACACCCCAGTAAATACCAAAGTATAAACAATCTCGGATAAAAATGAGATTGTGATATTTTCCCTTACCTTAGGTCCGATTTGCTTCATAAGTGTCTGAACCTCCTGTATACTGATTTAAATAATGTTATTGAATTATTAATGAATCATATTAATTGTTATTATATCATATATGGTTCACTTATGACTTTATATTACCCATTCTTTTGTAAATTCATGTTAAAGTAGCGTTTTGGGTAAAATCGTCTCATTTGTCGTTCATGTTTTTAACTTGTAATTATTAATATGATTACTTAGATCACGATTACATATATCCAGAATTTAAAACATGATTTATATATAATATATATTCAGAATATATATATATATATATATAATATATCGATAAATGGAATGAAATACACAGTTCATGGAGACGGTAGTCCGTACGTACGCATGAACGCTGTTTCCCTTTCCTTATTGAATTGAATGGAATTAAGTAGATGACATACATATAAATATAAATAATTCAAGTATCATTATTATGTCATATATTTCATTATTACTTATTATATATACTTTATAATCATTCATTAATGGTTAATCATTGAGAATGAATCTCATCACGTCGTGGAGACGGTAGTCCGTACGTACGCACGAGCGATGATATCGTTCCCATGGTCGTGGAATTTTGTTGATGTTTATGTATACTATTTAAGTATCAATATCACTTTATAATAATCATATATAGTTACTCATTACACCATTATACCCATCCAATTTAGGTGGTCACGGAAAATATATTACACCACGGTGTGGAGACGGTATTCCGTACGTACGCACGCGCAGTGATTTCCTTTTTCCGTAGGATGGATAGAAGGTTAATTATAGTTGTTTCATATTTATAATAACATAACAGTATATAAGAAATACTTATGTTATTACTTTATCATGAAACAACTAAAGAAGAAGAAATTTAAGAAAAAAGAAATTGAAAAAGATCGGTAATGGATATTACCTCTTTTTGACGTACCTTCACTTATCCTCCACTTAATGTACTATGGAAGGTCTTTGAAGAATACCAGGACCTCTAGGATGATACTAGGGAAGTGGAGAAGAGATTTTTTCAGGGTTTGGCCTAGCATGAATGCTCAAATTGGTGTGAGGAGGAGAGGGAAGAGGTTCCCTTTTATAAGTGAGGAGAGGGGCATCTTAGGAAAATCTCAAAATATTATTTTATATTAAGGTAAAATTCGGTTTATAATGGTTCCAAATGGTCTTATTTCGAAGATAAAGTGGGTATGGGTCGAAATACTCTCATTCAATAGGATTTAGACAAGTTTATGTTATTATTTTATCCTTATCAATTAGATTTAACTCTAAGTTAAATAATTTAACTTTTACCGTGTCTTTTTGTTTTCTTACACTATATGGTTAATAAACTTACTATATCAAGCCAAAAGAACCCCACGTTGTTTATTATTAATATATATATCCTTATCTAAGTCCTTTGGCCGAAACTTAGATTTTTAGGAATTAAATAACAATTAATGATATAATATTTGTTTTAAAAACTAAATTATGTCAATTTTCACACTATTTCGTACATGATTTTTATGAAATATCTAAAAGAATGATAAGTTCTAACCAAGTAACTTAAATAAACTAGAACATGTCATATTAACCTAGAAAATTAGTGTATGTCATAAAAAATCTCAAATTACATTTATTTGGGCATTTATAACATCAATTATGTTAATATTTTCTTAAAAAGGTAATTATTGCATCATCATTGTGTCATAAATAAATTAAACTATTTAAAGTATAAAAATTACAAATAAAATACCATTATGTAGGATATCTTTTTAGATCTCTAATTAATATTTATAGTCGAAATTATATTATTTATAACCCTATATTATAAATTTTTTAGTAAATAAACTTTGATTTTAACTCTTTTAACTCTTCTTTGAATTAAATAATAATAAATGTCCTAATCGAATCCAAGTGGGCCTAAATGATAATAGTTTACACTTAAGGTTGTTTTTGGTCGATATACACTTGTCCAATAGGATTAGGGCATGTGTTAGGGTAATATTAATATCATTTTTACACTTAATTACCCTATTTACTTTTAACCGTGGTAAATAAAAGTAAAAAGTTACTATTCACCAAAAATTATTTTCATCTCATTGAACCACATTTTACTTACTGAAATCAACCGTGTCTCTCGGATTTTTTAAATTCCATTCACAGATTTGGTAAAATTAAGATTTATGAAAAAATTAATTTTTTTAACTACCACTTAGTAGTTTCACTATTCATCAAAAATTGATGTTTTTTCAGAAAAATGCCAAAAATTCACCCTAAGCTATGATTGATATTCCGAATTCAAAAATGATTTCTATTTTACAAAATTTCCAACATATAATTTGAATTAATTAATTTTATAATTAATTTTCGCTGTCACAACAAATAGCGTCTTTTTAAGAGATAATAACTATCAAAAGATTAACACTTGTTTATGTCTAGTGTAAATGTGAAATTATATCCAATGACCAACATTGTATTGAATTGTAAAAATATATTTTAAATATAATTTAAAACCACTAAAATTAATAATTTATCACCATTAATTATTTCGATTGAAAAAGTTGTTTTTAATTAAAATTTATTAATTTTCACTATTCATCAAAATATGAAAGTTATCCGAAAATCACCAAAATGTCACCCTAAGCTAATTTCGATATTACGAATCCAAAAATGAATTCCATTTTGAAACATAAAATATACAAAATTTCAAAAATTGGTTATTACTATTCATAACGGCTAGTTTTAATAATATTTTAATAGCATATTGTTGTTTAGTGAAACTCGTTGTTGCGTACTACACACGCTATCGAGGAGGGTCACGATTGCGTGTAATACAAGGCAAGTCAAGGATGAGTGTTAAGCATGCTCCTTTTGGTGTAGCGTACAACACAAGACATTAATAAAATTAAAAAGAATATTTTTCATAAAATCTCGGGGTGTTACAACCTCTTTCAAGTTCATATCTTCTTCCACTTATTCATTCCTTGTTCTTTCAATTATAAAATAATAAATCCACTATATTCTATATAATGTGATGTTTTTATAAATATGTTACAACAATATTTGTTATTCTATCCATCCTTTGAATGACATGTCACTATACATGCTTAAATACGGCTAACCGTCTCCAGGTTGTGGCGTACTTGTTATTCAATACGTTATTATTTGGATGGGTATAATAATTATGTATAATTGATTCAAATAATAAATATAACATGATAATTATTCTATATATATGATATACCATCCAATTATATAATATTTTAATATCAAAAGAATGATATTGTCGCTCGTGCGTACGTACGGATTACCGTCTCCATGAACGTGAAGAGAAGCATTCCCCATCGTATCCATTCAAGAATAATTTTCATTTAAGTATTAATAATAATTTTTAAGGACTTAATATCATTATGTATGTTAATAATTTAAAACCTATCCATAAAAACATGGTTTATGTAACAAAACCAATAAAAGAAAAAGAGTAAGTGAACACCCGAAATGACGAAAATACTAAAATATTATTAAGAATACAATATTAGAAGATTATATGTGATATCATATTTATGTGTATTATTCTTGTATAATTTAATAACAATTATTTAACTATTATATAAGATGTTAAACTACCCTCAACCTAGGAAAAGTTCAAGGTAAGGGTTTATTTCACAATCTCTTCATTATCCGAGATTGTTTATATGTAATTATCTACACGAACCTCTTTATTATCAACATTAATGTTTCATTAAAATGTATTTGAAATCATTATTACTATTTTATAAACAATGTATTAAAGTCATTTATACCCTTGTTTTAATTTTTATAATATGTTTATAAAGGAATAATTTCGTCGTTCTCCAAACAATGTACTTTTTAACCTTTTCAACAAAATTATGGTAAGAGTGTATTTTTTTTACTTATACGGTGGATGCAGCTATTTTCCACCGTTATAACATTGTTGAAGCTTCCCTTACAAGCTTATAAGAATATTTTCAAATTTAAATTCTTTATTTTATAATAATGTGAACTTTAAATGATTTCAAAATAGAAAGAGATATTTATCTAAAAAGGTTTTGATTTCATCTATGTCAACATCCATTGATGGATTTTAAGTATGTTTGAAGTTGATTTATTATGATACAAAAATTCCATATTGTATTGAAGGTTTTGTGATATGTTTGACTATGGATGTGTTATTTCATAACATTCATGGTTTATGGATACCGTATTAAAATTTCATTTTCCATTTTTAATACGAATGTTAATGTTATGTTTAAACCATTTTATATGGGAATGCATTGGACATAGTAAGTGATAGGTGGAGCCTGATATAGCTCCTTGATGCATCGGTAGGTCTCATGAGACAAACTAGTGTCTTGGAACAAAGCCTTGACAAAATCTTACTTGTATTTTTGGCACAAGTCCTTGACTATGTATTTATGAAAGTCTTGTTATATGCATTCCATCATTATGAAAGTGGTTATTGATATTTCATGTGATTATTCGACTAGTAGAATATCCATGTTAAATAAGTAAATTGAATTATTTCATTTTATTTTTTCCATATTATGATGAAGGTCAAGATTAAAAAGCTTTTGTTTTAGTAATACATTTCATTAAATGTTTATTCTTATTTATGAAAGTTTCTACTTTATTGTTAACCTTAATGAGCATCTATGCTCACCACTTTCGATGTTTTATTTTCCCATGGATGCGTAGAAGTATATTATGACTAACATGTCGGGGGAGTCTATTAGATCTCAGTGTTTTTTGGTAATATTGTTGTTGTATTCTTCTATTTTATGATGTAATGAAAACATTATGAATGTAACTAGTGTTTCCAAGGATACTAAAATACTTGGCCATTCAAGACTTGATCTTTTTTATCATTCCAATGTTATGTAATAATGCACAGGCTCTGGGTTACTAGGTTCGAGGCATTAAAAATCATATATCTCTAAAAACATGGAAAATTTAATCTTTTAAGCCCTGATGAGTGGAATGATATATAAATCCCCCACATATGGTCATCTGCCTTTGGTCTAGTCCCAAGGTTTTGATCAAACATTGATGAATATGATTCCTACTATAATAAGGATGTGTTGGTTGTATCCTTGAAATTCAAGATCATATATTGAGTGACTATGTTCTCATAGATATTTCTTGTCCACATGATGTTAAACAGCATGGGTTGATCGATCTATGTGGGTTTTGATTACTTAAATAAATAGGATACATAAGAAGCCTCATAATGGATCAACAACCTACTAAGAATATTATCCACCACTAAATATGTTATCATGTCCCAATGTGTTCGGTCATACGACTTCATCATATGATTAGTTATTATTTATGAGAATTTGGATGAAGAACCTCCGATATAAAAAAATGGATTCAATAACAATGTCCCCTTATTTTGTATATAAATTTATTTGACTTATGATCATTTGGATCATAAAAAATAGGTTCAAATGAAAAATAAGTTTTTTAGGATAATCGGTCCTATATTGATATTAGGAATATATTTTTGAAAATATCATAAATTTCTATGAGAGTACTAGAGTACGCAATAATCCCCCAAAATTTGTGGGATGAGACAAACCTCCCATCCTCTTACCAGTGGAAGTCCCTAAGAACCATTGGTTCTAAAACCCCAATTTTCTACTTTCCATGGGAAAGCAGGCCCTTACCATGTTATGGATAAGGGAACGATTGGAAATTTTCCATTTTAAATGACCTTTATGACCTAATGGTAATAATTGGACCACGAATGAACCCTCCCCCCATAATCAACCATCGCACCTAACTGTACCTACATTGATAGGGGTCCCTAGTCATCCCTTCCATATCAAAACAACATCATAATAATCATCCATATAATCTGATTTTAGAAAATTATTTTTATTACTGCATAGAGGTCTTAGTCCACATATTCTCACAAGTGACACATTCACTTCCCATTTTATGAAATATATAGTGTATATTTGTATTTCCATAATCATAATAAAATTTAATGATATGGATGATATTATAGTTCTCATTTCATAATCAATATAATATATTAATAGGATTTAGAAGAAAAAATAAATAAAAATAGTTCGAGTTGGACTATTACCTCCTCTTAGATAGACATCCTTTAAAGCTCTTTTTTTGAACCCTTGGAATGGTTTTTTTATGAATATCAGAAAAACTAATTCATGGAAAAATATTTTTAGAAGGGAACTGTAAGGTTTTTAGTAATGATATCTGTATCAATTTTGTGTAATAAAGATAAATAAAGGTGACATTTTATTGGTTTGGGAGATGACACACTATGAATATCTAAATACATTAAAATATAATAATTCCATAGAGAAAAGAAGATTCAAAATTCATATATATTAAGATATTGGAAATGATTTTGTTGAAATATATAAATTGAATTTTTTTTTTACAATTTTTTGATGAAAAACATACTCTTAACTTTTGGTTTAGTTCCCACAATCTTTAACTCATTTTAACATTTACAGTGGCGATAAAATTTTAATCATAAAACTATAAATTTTGGAAAAAATGAATGTTGAATCATAATAAAAATTTTACATAAAGATTAAAAATATGAAATCTGTTTTATCAAATTCTGTCACTAATAGTTGAATAAATTAATTTTAAAATAAACTAAATAAATAAAAGAATACTTGATTTTCAGAAACAAAAATTTATTAACTATAAAAAATTTTCATAAAAGATCTAAATAAAATTAATCAAAATAAACTTAATAGAGTTATTAAAAATATAAATGTAATAATGATACCTTTATGGTTTTATAAATTCAAAATTTGACATTTAAAATGTTTGAAATTGAATTAAGTTTTTCAATAAAGTATGTATTAATTATTATTCATAAAATTCAATATTCTAAAAAAATTATAAAAATTTCATTCTAATATAACATTGATGGGGTATTTTTAAAAATTAAATTAAAATTAATAAAAGGTTAAAAAACTATTCATGTTCTCTATAAAAACTGTAATGAAACCTATATTTGAGAGGAAAAATATATTTGTAACATATAAAAATTTTACTAAAATAATTAATATTTATTTATTAAGAAATATATAAATAAAACACAGACATATATATATATATATATAATTTGGAAAATATAGTTATTCCTATTCAATAAACTAATTTAAATGTAATTCTATAAATATATACTATATTATGGTTCATTTCAACTTCAGTTTGCATGTATCACATGTTATCTAAGATGTTAATTTTTTCTAAATATATATATCATAAAATATTGGGTTTCTACATACCATCATTTGAATATATGTGTCCCCCCCAATATGAACCACATTATCCATTCATAAATAACTACATTAGGGGAAATATATCAGCATGCCATTATTTCCCATTCAAAGAATCCTTCTCTAGAAGAGAGTGTGTATAAGAGGGGGTAGCCATCGGTCTGTCCAAACTGACCTAGATGTTTGCAGAATACACTCAAATGAAAACAATTTGCTATCATTGGGATCAAATGTCCCCGTAGGGTTAATAAAAACATTACATGGAATATATATTGTATAATAGTTATACATTAGAGAAAATTATTTGTTTCATGAAACCAAAACCACCCAACTACATCTACTTCTCCATTACCACCATCTCACATCAAATTCACATATATAATACTATCCAAAAAATCATCCCCACATACTGAACACATGCACAAATAATTTTCAATGTTCCCATTAAACCAAAAAAATTCCTAACCACATAAGTGTTTTTTTCAACCTTCCATATTTAATTAAAAGTAAAACTCTCTCTAAGGAAAAAATTTATTCCCATCAATTCATATTGAGGTTATGATTAATTATAAAATAGAAAATCAATTATTCATTTATTTTCTACATAAAACCATTTAATTAATAAAATTTTAATATTCATTAAATTACAATATAATGAATTTAATAACTATTGGGAATCATTCGATCCGAAGAACATAACCATCAACCACCCACCCATTTCAAAATTCCAATTAGTTATTCATAATAAAAAACCACTAATAAGACATCTAGGGGACCTTAAATTTTGGATATTTATGGAATCACCTCTAATAGTATCTACATATCTAGTAGGAATAAACCCTAGAAATTTTTTAAAAAAACTACTTGAGTTGAAAGTGTGGAATCAAGAATTCAAAAAGTCAGTATCCAGATTCCATTCATGCTGAGTGAAAATTTGGTTAGTATTATGGCTGTTAATGTAATTGAAACAATCAATATGGTATCTAATAAACCATGTAATAATACATCAACATTTCATGTAGTTTATAATGTCAATGGGGTCAGAATCCACCAAAGATAAATCAATGGTTATCCTTCTTCAAACATCCATCCCATCATGCATAGAAATTACATATACTATGAGAGAGTCCCAATTTCAATTAGATTCCCCGAATATGATAATAACCATGTCACCATTATAAATAAATTTATCACGTCCATGAATCCAAACCAAGCATCATGACCCATAAACATTCAGTTTCATGCTGCTAGTTGGGGGTCTCGAAGATATAGTGTCCCTGATTGGAAACATGATGCACCTTTGATGGGGTGGTTGATATGAATTATAGAAATTATAGAAATAGAATTATCCCACTACTGAAAAAATTTATATATAAACCAAAAAAGAAATATATTAGACATCAAGGATCAAAACAATCCATCAATACACTCATTAAGTCCTTTTTCATTGATACCTTTAAAAAATAGCCTCCTCAACCATTATAATTACATATTTCTTCTACTTGGGGTTCTCTCTGGTAGCATGCCTAGTCAAAAGGTTGATAAAAAATAAACTCAATTATAATAATCGTTAAAAATATAAATATCATCAAACACATCCAAAACATAGTGATCCTAGTATCTATCAAAGAAATGGTTTGTGGGGGTCTACTCGTGGGGGTTTATACATATGCTTCACCTCGATGATAATGTGATTCTATTAGATTAATCCCCATATTTAATGGTGGAGTGAATGTTTCTATATATATCCATTTTAAATGTTTCTTTTTATAGGTATATATTATCAAAAAAGTATACTTCCCCATGAATTGTGCACCATGTTGACGTACAAGAGCCGACGATAAGACTTAAAAAGATGTATCCTAAAGAATATCCTATAAAAACAAAGAAGTGATGATCTTCATTAATTTAGATATTATGGAATTTTTTTTTTATGATTTTGAAATGTACTTTTAAAATTTGGGTCATCACTGTATTGTATGAATAAGCCATCTTGGATCAAAACCCCAGAGAAACGACAAGAATCACCATCCTTGTTTTGGATCCAAAAACCTATTTTCCCTCATTTAATGATATAATTATTTTTAAGATAATCATGATGTGTCCCTGAATTTATTTTCAAATGCTATAATCCCTCCAAATTGGGTAACATATATCCTATATTAATTTTTTATTGTTGAGGTTTCCCAAGAGTGTTATCCTTTCACTGGATTACTAACCCATCTTTGTTGGAATACTAAACATTGTTTATAAAACATCCATAAAATTTTTAATTCCATTATCCCAACACATGGATGGACACTCCTATAATTACCAATATAATGTACAGATAGAGTGGGAATCCAAAATAATGGGAAACATGAGTTTATTAATATAATTATTAACTACCCTAGGTACCCTAAAAACAAAGAGAACATGAATATGTATGGTAGTGATAATATATTTAACATGAGTAATCCTTCCAAAAAATGAGAGGAAATGTTTCATTAAATTGAAAATAAAATTAAAATTATTATCAATGAGAAAATAAATATAATGAACATGTCTAATTCAATGTGAAATCGGAGCTCAAATATAATACCTGGCATATTACTTCATATGAATTTCCACATAGTCTTGAACTATCTTAGACCACCTCATCGAACATGTAGTATGAAGGATGTCATTTTTTATATCATGGTTAATAATAAGGAAATTTCATTTACAATAATCCTCCATTACCTTATTAAATCATTTGATGGAGATTATACTGCAATTAAAAAATAACAACCATTAATCGATAAACATGAGATGGGTCACATCTTTGTAATCCCCAAAATCCTAAAATTATGAATATATATACTCTAAATACTATGGATCATATATCTTCTAATGAAAACCTACAGTAGGATAAATAATCTTTAGGAGAGTAGGGTTCATTTTAGTCAACCCCTGACCATCTTCAAAAATACATACATCATTTACATGAATGAAATTGAGAGCGATGTGGTGTTTGTGAATCAAAACATGAGACCATATACCCAAATAGAAGATAAAATTCTACTAATAACCTTGAAAATTGAAATAAAATTTGATCATATCATAATTTCAATCAATATCAATGTTTTTGACAATGTTTTCAATATTATACATTGAGTTAATATTCCCAATATTATCTTGTGTAATAAAAGAAGATCCTTGAAAGGAGGTCCCATGGAATAATCCATGTTTATACCTAGAAATCCAATAATAAAAAGGATATGTATCCTTTTATTTATAATGATTTCTTTATCCATGTACGTGAAATTTACAAAACAGATGTGATGAAAATTACTATGAGGGGATAGGTCCTTGACATTCCGAAGAAAAACCATTGTCAGGGAACATTCCACCCAATGATGGATTCCACATTGAAAATAATATAGCATCACCTCAATAATATCTTCCTTAAAGAAATTACTTAGGTCCAAGTTGAAGGATACTTAGAATCCATCTGAATTGGGGTAACTCTCTGGAATAAGTCAATTGATAGCCTATAATATTTCTCTTCCATAAGAAACACCTTTAAGTGAGGAATAATTGAGGTCAGTAACAACATGATGAATAAAATGAATGTTATATACATTGTAACTTGGGTAAAAAAATATTAAGGAAAAATTGATATCAAAATCCAGTGATTTATAAAATGTCTCACCCATTCTGGTGAATTTTTTTTGGTCTATTTCTCTATGTTCTATCCTCTAGATGAATATTTCAGTTGATGGTACTTCTTCACTCTTTAATGGATTCTTTAACATATTATGTGTTGTGGTATCCATATTTGAGAGACCTTACCCTAGAAATATGATTCAATTATAATTTTTAATTACATCACTAATTTTATATCTTGTAATTTATGATATTATTTGTTATTAAATTTAATAAAATCAATGTTTTAAGAATATTTCATAACCAATAAAAAACATCACACTTACATGAAGAATAAATATCATGAAAATTACTAAATATTATTCAATATATTAACCTTTCCCTTTAATTTCATTATTCCCATTTAATTATTATTATTAGAAAAAATAATACGATCAACCCAAAATGAAAAAATGGTTCTATTATATTATATATTAAAAAACTAATGAGAAAACCAGAATCTTCTACCTCAATCATCTCATTATAGAGAACCACATTGAAAATAGAAGTATAAAATGATTATACATCACCCAGATCAAGGGGAAACCCATCAGAATATATTCATAATAAGCCTTATCCAAATAATTCGTTGAAATCCTCCTAAAATAGAAGGGTTTAATACAACACACATCTAAATAATTATTTTTGAATTAATGTGAGGAAATCAGAGATGAACTGACCATAAATAAATTTCACTAGATCCCCCATACATTAAATTGTTTGGGACCCTCAAATGAGATGATAAATGGGATCCCATGAGTCTGGAAATTGGAGAATTCATGGAGGAGGAGGATGGAGATCGAAACAAGGGAGGCTAGAACCTTTATTCATAAATGATCTGTAATTTTTATTACTACTACATGGAAATATTCCCCTAAATTTTAGTCTCCATAAATAAAAGGATACAGAAACATCCCATGTACATTATTCCATTTTTTTTGAGGTCAAAAAATTTTCTTTACCAGCACCACGTAATATAACATAGTGTGGTCCATGTCATGCTTAATCATCTGACTTCTGCCATGAACAACCATTATAAAATAATATAAATATCATGCTAGTTATATCTCACCTTTCCAATGACCATTTATTGGTGAGATACAACTCCTCATGTTATATAGGTGGGGCCCCAAAAACAACATGTACAACAGAACACACTTTATTGAGTTTTTGTAGACTACATGTGCTACATAGGGTTGCTATCCAAGTACTACATCAGACTACAATTATAAAAAAGTCATTTAATAACTATGGTGAATCTTATAACCACACAACTAGATCCCAAAATAACCTCTAATAACCATGGTTTAAAACAAACATTAAAAAAAACCCCACCATGCGATGGTGAATTCCATAATGTATATAAGTCCTAAATATCATATAAGACTCCCCCAAACTCATTATTATCACCAAAACCCCCTATAATATCATAAGAGGAATATTTTAAGGAATTTTATGAGTCTCATATATAATCAAACATATTGGCGGGGTTCTCTATAACCCCTGTAATATGATATAACATATCGATGGGTATAGGAGAAGACTGAATAAATCATAAGAGAGAATCAGATAATTTATTGGAACCTTTAGAATCATTGAAAAACTATCTCAATGATTACTGAATCCATTATATAAGTCCTTCAGACACTCCTAAGTATTAAATTATTTAAATGATGAACTTACAACATTGGAGTGGTTCATGTGTTTTCATTACATGAAAAATTTTTAAACACCCGATTATCCTATATTTTTTGTATGAAATGATTAATAAATTGATAGCTATGAGGGAATATGTTTTAATGTCAACCATTTAATACCTCGCAATAATTTAAATCATAATGTTTTTCAAAGGATTTACACTATGATTAATATTTTCTTATTATATATCTAGGATTTATAATACCACTAATAAGAAATGGAATGATATCATATACCATTAATTATTATACAAAAAATTAAAACCATATGATATATATAAATATAAATAAAATTTATAAGGTTTTAGGAAGTATCAATATTAATATACCACTTAATCTAAAGGCTTAGAGCATTCATTAAATTTTTCTTTATTTTGAATCATATAAAATAAATTTTAAAAATATATCAATAATTTATTTTGGATAAATGTAAAAATACTTTTTTGAAATAAATCATCAAATTAACCATTTATCACATCATATGAAATAATTTATGGAAATATTGTAAATCATATATAGGGTAAAAAATATCCACATTAAGAGAAACCTTATAGGTTTCATAAAAATCAATCAACATTTAGTAATTTAATATTTGTAAAAACACATTCTTTTGTAGTGTTGATAACAAATATGAATTAAAAAATCTATAAATGTAACATAATAATGGCCTTTAACAAAGCATCGATGCTACAGATAAACTAATTGGATATGGAATTATATATATATAACATATAATCCCAATAATTTTATCCATTAACAACATCATATAATATAATTTATTTTAATGTAATCAAATTTTCAATGACATTATATATACAAAATACATAGAGTTTTCCAATATCATATAAATATGTAGATATTTATAATTATCTTTATAATGGATAGTCACATTCATTAATGTATTACATGTCACAAATCTAAATATAAGAAAAAATTCACATTCCTCTCACACAAAAGCACAATCATGCCTTATGACTTCTATAATCATGTAAATATTATCTTTTACTATATATTATTTATGATCTGAAATTTAATATTCATCACTTGGGATAAAAATTCCCCTATTTTTTAAGTCTCGACTAATAAAAATAACAACATACCATACAAACATCTATATATCTAATCCACAGGGTTTACATAAAAAACGTATAAATTTAGAAATTTTCTTTTTCTCGGTATCTTTTGAGATCCCACTATGGGGGAAACCTAAATATGAAACATTAACCCATAATATTTTTTCTGAAATTGTGTATACAACCCTAGGTGGTGTACTTGAGGTTATCTACAGCACCAAACCCATTTTATCCTCATATTAATATTAAAATATCTATATATAATCCAACCTATGAAAACATTATCAATTAATAAAAATCATTATTAATTCATGATGAATATTTTTTAAGGATAACTCAATGTAATACATTTAGAGCTCAAATATCATTCACTCCATGAAATATATATAGGAAATGTGAAAGAAAAACATAGTTGAGAATTCCTTTTAATATACCTGAAACATTTTATATTCATAAAATCCCTTAATAATATTTAAATAACCATACATTAGAATATACCCTGTCATATCCTATATGATAGTTCCCCATATAGTAAAAATGTTTTCTATAAATATAGGGTTTAGTAAAATCCCATTAGACCTCTATTTAATCAAACAAACAAACACACACACACACACATATAATCATATTATGAAAGCCTCCCACTTTACTCCATTAGTGAGTAATATATGTAACATAATATGGTTTTAATATTCATGAATCATATGAATCATATTCTTAATTTCTATATCATTGATTATACTATTCCACCTCCTTAGCTATAAAACATACAATTTAATGATGTTAATAACTTCATCATTTGGTATAAAACATTATATAAGATGAAAATAATCATAATTCATCTAGGTCTTATCATCAAACATTTTCTCTAATATATTTTGGAAAAAATATGAATCCCCATACATTATTCTATACCATCAAAATACAAAATAATTTGATATATAGAAATACTCATTTCATTGTTATAATTAAAATCAATTATTTAAAATTTCATTTATTTTCATTCTATATAATATTTTATAATATTATGTGATTATCATGTTATATTTTGTTTGAACGAATGTTTTATATTTTATTTTCTAACACATTTATGTCCAATATACTCTGAAATTCATCTCAACAGACTATATTCTAATCATAACATCATGTCATTATAAATAAAACATTATTGTTTGAAGAAAAAAATTATTTAATTTAGTGTTAATTTTCGATAAATAAAATATTGTTTTAAAATTCTCTATTGTATTTTTTGTATTTGAGGAGAGTTTATAAAAATAATACACTATTTTTTCAAATATAATACTAATTGGTTGGGCAATATCAATTACTAATATTTCAATAATCATATCAATGAAATCCTTTACCCCAAATAAAAAATTTTTATTCTCAATTTTAAAATACTTTATATAAATTTATTAGTCATAAAACATTATCAATAAATCCACGATATCATATTTTTCATAATAGATATTTATTAACAATCAACATACCTTATTATATATAATAAATAAGAAGAATATATATATATATATATATTATTTATAACGTTTGCATCTTAATATATTCCATTATAGTAAATTCCTTGATTTAGAAACCCTTTATTTCATCAATCTAATCTAAACTATAAGAATCATCAATTAATTTTATTATCATGAGATCTTGTATATGTAAAAAAAATTGAAGTATACATTTTATATAATTTAACCATAAAATATATAAATAATATTTTTAATTTAAAACATTTTGTAGAATCTTCCTCGAATTTCAAAAACCAGTTCAAGTATCTTGAAAAATTTCATCATATATAGAACATGAACTTGAATTCTTGATAAAATTAGTTAAAAAAAATTCCAACCATTAGACAAAATGAGTTATCTTTTATCAACTAAATATTTTATCCTTCAGTATTTTGAACATAATAAATGAGGATATAAATATCATGCAATGTTTATTTATCATCAACAATTTTAGATAATTAGGTAAAATTTTACTAAACCCCTTCATATTGTTAGAATATTTTTAATAATGAATACAGTATGAATTCAGCATCAAATAAAATTGTTATGTTACATTCATCTTCATCAAAATATTGAAACACTCAATCATATTAATCATATGTGTAGAAACTAAATACTCTCTACAAATATAACATTTGGTTCCTTATAAACTTTTATTGGACCACTCGCCACCTGAGAATCATTTTTTTAAATCTTGTGGGAATTAAATTGACCAAAGGATATTCCCTAGGCTTACAATAAATTTGGTACCCCTAATCCAGGTGTGTCTTTGTTGTTCATTCTCTCTTTGAATAAAAATATGATTTGGATGGATGATGCCATTATACATTCAATATAAGCATTTATGAGATGAGTACCATGTTTTTAATTAATTTAATAAAGACCTTTATTATATTTTATTATACAAAATTATGACCACATTTATATCCTTTCATATACATTAGTATCACATGATCAATATTTCTCTATGATATGGTTTACATTAGAATTTCTCCTAACACATAATGTTTGGGTAGAAAACCATGTTAATTATAGAAAATATGAATATTGCATAGTTTAGTGGGGAAATCACCTTCAAAATCCATAATATGAAAAAACATTATTCTACTAGTATCTTGATTCAATAATGGCCTCTCAACAAGTCCAGGTTATTTTACAATAAAAAATTTTCTTTAAATAAAAATTTTATTGATTGCTGGTTTCACATGTAACACCAATATAAATTGATAAAAGGTATAATTGATGTATAATATTAACATTGTTTTGATAATAATAAGATCATTGGTAGGTAAAAATATTTTACTAAATTAAATTTTCATATTAAATAGTATTTAGAGTTCATTAATTTTAAAAAATTCAATTTTCAATAATAGAATTTTTATTATATATTATATTTTCACTAAATATATAAAATTATGAATTTATAAATTTTAATTTTATATAAGTAGATTAATTTTTTTATAGATCTTTTTAAAATTATTTATTGTTAAATATTTGGGAATTTTCCAAATTAATTGTTTTTAAGTGAATACTGAAAATATAGTGTTTTTGAAAACTATAACATATACTAAATAAGTAAGATATATAAGTTTATAATAAACATTAATTGATCATAATTTATTAAAATTATTGAAATTATACATTTATGAATTTTATCTTATGTTTAAAAACATTAGTGTTTCCATTTTAAGGATCTATATAATATTTTCAAATAAAAATCTATTTTTTTATATTTTAGTTCTACTAAATTATAATTTGATAAAATTTATCTTCACCATAATTTTAAATAATAAAAATATATTTATACTATGGAAATCTAATTTACTTCATGAAAATTAATAATACTTATAAAATTATCAAATATACAAATTTTAATCTTAAAACAAAATTCTTATTTATAATATTTTTTTACAAGTATTGTGGTATTACGTTGAATGTAACATTACCATACCATATAAATTTTATTTTAAAAAATTAATTGTTTATTATTTACCATAGTTTTTTAATTATTTATCAACATAGAATATGATTTTAAAAAATAATGCTAATAATTGATGTTATAAACTTATTACCACAATAAAAGTTAATTATCATAAAAGTTAAAACCTATGGGAGGAAAATAATTATTTAATTCAGGTTTCTATTAGAATATTATGGTTTTGAGTATTCAATATTTTTTAAAATAAATTTAACTTAAATTTTAGTCCTTTTAACTTGGAATAGTTTCATACAATTACAGAAAACTAATATGTATTAAAAAATACTTTTCTATCCACCTTTTAAATGAGATCACATATACTGTATATATGTACCAATTCCGAAGTCCTACATCTATGAAATGACATACACTATCCAGAACTCTCTCCACATGAATTAGAAGCCGCATTCTTTCTGAAATACCAAGATAAGTAGGCATATTGTGTTACTAAAGTGAGAATATCAAAATATTGAGGTATCTTTCTCAACATATCACTATTTATTATTTAATTCTCCTAAAACCTAAAGCATTTCAATAATTTAATGGATGATAACATATATATTTTTAATATTCTAATTTTTTTTATAATATAAAAATATCTATTTCCTACCTTCCACCAAAACAATTTGTAAAATGATAATGTCGTCATGTGTCTGTGCAAACTACCACATCCACGAACGAGGTGTTTAATGTTACATTCGAACATTAAAAGGGTTTTCAAGGGGTTATTTAATGAATAAATATTATATTTTATATATTATTACAATTATTAATATTTAAACCAATTTAATTCATCCTTTACATGATATGTAAATGCACACCTCCCCTATGTGTATGTGCAGACCACCGCATCCATGAATGTGTAATATTATTTTTAATTCTGTGTTTTATTATTTTATAATATTAATAATAACATAATTGACCACATTAAAAACAAATTTATAATATCATCATGATACTATGATATTATATTATTCTAAATTGATTTATTTTATAACCACTGATATGCATACAATTTTTGTTGTTCTTGTTTTTTCCGTTTTAACCACCTACTTTAAAAATTATAATTTTTTAACAATAATGGGGTTATAAACATGATTTCTGGTGTTATTATACATTACTATGAAATTTTTTTAATGGTTATAGATTATTCATATTGATATTTAATTTTATATTAATATAACACTCTTTTTTATCATTTAAAATTACATAAACTTGCTCATCCCCATTTTTATCATCATAAATAAGAAATAAAATATTGATGAAATGAAATTTTAAAAATAATAAATTACAATAAAACATATATTAAAAAACTTATAATAATCTATGAAGGATTAAATTTGAATCTATGAACCATAAATGACATCTTAATCAGGATACTAACACTGAATACAAAATCATGCTTATATCATAAGATAATGAAAATAAAATATTAATAGAAAATGTAATTATAAAAATGATTATAAAATAAATTTATAAAAATATATAGTTACAATTAATGAGATTAGACATGTGATTGAGATAATTACATTTTTTAATTAAAGAGGATTGATAACATCTGACTTATTTGGATCTATGGTTACAGTTATTTGTCACTATTATTAGTTCCACGAAACATGTTGAATATTTCATACCATCATTAATTTTCTATCATTTATTAATTACTATATTATATTGAAATAAAAATATTATATGTTATTTAATTAAATCTCTATGTTCATTTCATTGTTACCGTATTATATTATTTTTATTCTTATGTTATTATTACAAAATGGTGTTCCACAGCTTAATTGTGAATTATTATGAAATGATTTGTTTTCACAATTTTTTAAATTTTATATAGTATATATTATGAATGTATTTATTTATAATAAATTTTCAGGAAATATGAGGGTTTTTTAAATTACATAGCTTGTATAACCATTGATATAATTTCAATTCGAAAGATAATTATGAAATAGGAATTTATGTAAAATCATTTAATACTAATTGAGTTCTGATTGTTATTCTTCAACATATTTCATATAGGATACAAAAATCATTCTGATTGATTTTCTTATAAGCAATTATCTAATTTATTTTCTAATTTACATTTCTACATGAAAAAAACCCTTACCAAATTTCTCTTGATTCTAAAATTATGATAACTGTTAGTGATTTTATAAAAAACATTTGATTTCTTTATGTTATAATATTATTCCATGAGAGTAATTTATGTAATTTGTTTTTGAATTATTAAATTTCTTAATTCATAATATATTTCATATTTTCTCTCAGGTTAAAATTATTTTTATTGTACAATATTATTTATTTATTACTTTAATTATCATAAAATTGAACACTATAATAAAATATATCATATCCATTAATCATATTTTTTTTCCTATATTTACCTATTCATTATTACCAAAAATGTTTTAATTTTCTACTCTCAAATAAAAATATATTTTTAACCATGTTACATTCCTATTTTTAATTACCATTATTAAAATAGATCATTTGTTATGTCATATTAAAATGTGGTTTATTAATAAAGGTATCTCAAAATATTAAACAGGTATTGTATCCTTTCAAAATGAATTTTTTTTATTCCAATAAATATTATCATTAGAAATATATTATTTTCCTAAAAGTACATATTAATAATGATTATTTTTTAATGCAATATTTTCCCAAAAAAATACTTTATACAATTTTGAATTGTTATTTTCAATGATCCATTATTAAATATTATTTTAAAAAAGAAATGTTTTTATATATGTTTTTACATAAAATTTTTTAAATATTTATATCTTCTTTCAGGGTTGTATTATTTAATTTTATTTTTGAAATTATTATTTTTTCAAATACTCTTTGCTTTATCTTTTCCACAATAACTTGTTAATGTGACTATAACTCCATCTTTTACACCAAATAAAAATTTATTATATAAAAACAATTTTACAATTATGTTACAATTTATATCATTATCACTGATATATTTATTTCATTGAATGTTAATTTTTATGAAAAATCATCTAAATGTTCATATAAAATATTATTCTATGCTGATTGAATTTTGGACATCAACGGTTTACAATTATGAGGATAATTTTTGTAATACAATGTAGAAATATTAAGAATATTATTTTAAACTCACTAGGTTCTTTATGTTGTCATCAGTTAATATAATAAATTGTCACACATATATATGGATGTAGATAGGTGGTGGATTGTACTATCCTCCAATGCATTATTTATGGATTTCAATCTCATGAGATAATTATGGATGTAAATGTTTTATGATCACTCCAACATGGAAATCATTAAGTGATGTCTTCTTCAATATATTTATGTGAATTAAATAGTTTTTTAGGATCATCTATCACTATGGGAATCTAATAGTGTTGACATCTCCAATATTGGAAATAGTAAGTGAGGGTAATATGCTATTTTTATATCGATCATGTATCAACTCCTAATATACTATGTTTATGTGAATTTGGTAGTGATGTATGAAAAATTATGAGTTTCCTATATTGATGTCCACTCCCCCATAATATAAGAAATTATTAGTTATTCCCCCTCCACTAATTCATGATTTCCATGCATATGTTAGTTCCATAGTTTCCATTTATTATTTTCTTCCATGAAATTCTATATCATTAATCCTATGATCATGATACATGGTTCGTGATTATTATCTCATGATTCCACTCTATTTTTCCACAGTACATATTAGTTAATTTAAGATTATGTGTCATTTTATGACTAATTTGAGAAACCCATTATTGTTAAATGTTATTTTTAATATGATATTTATACCTCACAAAAGTTTCCTCATATTGATATGATCTAACCAATGAGGTAATGGTGAATCTTTTTCAATCATAGTGAATTAAATATTCCTTATTTATTAGTATTTATTTTACAATGTTAGAAAGAAAAGTATAACATAGTAGATGATTAATATTGAATCTCATATAGTGAGTTTGTGGAGAAATTTTTATAAATCACATAAAATAAGTTCTTATATAGGATATCCTCAAAGAAACTAAAACAATCATTATTGGAATTTTGTGTTTATTATGTGATGTAATTTTTATCTTAGAGAAATGTTATAAAAAATATAGGTTCATTTCAATTATTATCATATACAGATTTTAAAGAATGTTTATTTATCATTAGAAATGGGAGTGAAATTTTGGGGTTCCCGAAATCTACATAATAGTATCCCAAAGAAAATTTAAAAAAGGGTCTCTTAATCCTTTTAGGATCACTAATTACATAGATTTATTATATAATATAATATTGGGGAACCGTTAATATCCATGAATAACCCTATAGGATGATTGATTTTTTAGAAGAATTTTTTCTTTTAAGGAGGTTGCAACATAATTTTATTAATTTCATTTAATCATATATTATTATATCATAAAATTTCCTTTAAGTGTATTCATTATTTTAATGATTTAATTTTGGAATGACTCTTTGTTACACCAAAAATATATCTTCAAAAAATAAAAATATTTAACTAAATTGTTTTTTCTTTTCACTCAATTTCAAATGTAACTATAATTATAAACGTATAAATCATTTTAGTGTATATGGTTTGTTAACAATTTCTTGTAATGTAGATTCCATAAACATTATGTAATCATGTATTTTAGTTAATAATTCCAATTTTCTGCACCTTGAAGATTTTTTTAGGGTTAGAGTTTTGAATAATTAGTTCATAAATCATACATAACTAGACCATAAAATATGAAAATTTACACTTTATATTATTATAAATATTCCCATAATATAATATTTTTATAATCATTCATGATCACATTTCATGAAATATATTTGTAACATTCAACGTGAATGCTTCAAATCCCTTACCCTCATTATATCAAAGAAAAAACATTTAAAATGTGGGATGATCAAAAGTATCTCAATAGGGGATATAAATAGATATAATCCATTAGTCTAGTAGAAAACATAAAATGCATTAATACACCTTTATTAAAAATAAAAAAAAATCCAATGAAGTGAAATATCATTCCTTAAAAAGGTCATTTATTTTTCCTTTTGATAACAAATCATTTCCAGGAAAAATCATTATAAAAAATTAAAATTTATTATATATAACATGTGAAATTGTCTATGAATAACCCTTATAGAAAACATAAATGACCATTATGAATTGTAATAATATTACATCCAACATCTAATATAATTATTTTGAGAATTTAATCATTACCTAATGTGTAAGAGATATATTTGGGTGAACTCATTTTTATAGTTATAATGGTCTCACACAATAGTATCTAGGTTTATGAATAATATTAAATTAATAAGTAAAAGTACTTGAGTAGATTTTTATCATTTTAAAAACACTTTCATTCTTGAATGAAAATCAATTTTAGATATTAAAATAACATTTTTTATTCAAAATCATTGTTTCAATAAAAACACCATTTTATTTTTAAAATAAAATTTAGAAACAAAAATACCCCCAAAATGGGAATGGTGATATTTTATAATCAAAACATGTAATACTAAAATAAAAATATAAATAAAATAAAAATAACTGGGGAAAGAAAAGCCATTGTCATCGTTCTGTTTAAAAAACAGAAAAATATTCATTTTTAAAAGATTTAAAATAAATTAAAATAGATATAAAATAATAATATTATATTTTTTATTAGAATATTAATAGATTTTAAATATAATTAAAAAAATTTGGATACTGAATAGAATGTGGGTTTTAAGGAAAAACAGAAAAGTGGATGTTTTTAAAGGAAATCCCTATATCATTTGAGAATCAATTGAATCATAAACCTCATTAAAGAATGAAATAAAAAAAATATTAAATATAATTAAGGTAGATAAAATCTTGATATATAAAGTCAATTTGGTTTTATATATGCATTATGAAAGAATAATGTTTTAAACCATAAAATTGTTTCTCAATGAAAGTAAATTGTGACAAAATCTCTAAACTTGTTTTTTTCGTGTCACATGTGTCTTTGTATTCATAATTTAATAAAATATATTAATTTTTTACAATGTTTAGAAACTTTTTCAATATATTGTTTAACTTTATTTCACATATAAAAAATATATGTAATATTACTTAATCATGTATGTTTATTTCATCTTTTTTCCCTATTTTCAGTTTATGTGTCAATAACAACATTGTAGGTTCACTATAGTAATAGATGTAATTATTTAATCATATCCATAATAATAATATTAACAATAATCATAAAATTTATAAATATATTACTCTGTATAAACAAATCATGGAATATGGTTATGAAAAATGAACTAGGATTATGATAATCGAGATGGTAGGATATATATACTCCTGTGTAACATTCCTATTTTTCAATGATAAATGTTGAATTATTGTGTGTAATATTTTACACTTAAAGAATGATAATTATATAAAAATGAATAGTATTTAAATATATATACTTAAATAAATATATATATCAGTTTGCAGATGTAAAATAAATCACTTTGCTTTGATGACGTGATAGTCCAGTTGTCCATGAACAACAATATCACATTTTCAGTGCTAGAAAATGAAAGAATAAAATTTCTTCACATCTATTCATGAGGTCATAATCCACTGTACATGCGAGTGACATTATCATATCCCCTACATTCTGAAATGTAAAATGGTTTTTTATGATATAATTATAAATAAGTTATAATTATGTTATAAATATTATAAATTTCATATATAAATAGTATTTAAATCACTATTCCCCACCACGAGTGGTGGTAATTGAAAAACAAATCCATTGTTTTGCGTGGCGGTAATCCATCATACACATGAATGATGATTTCATAAACCATTTTATTGATGTATTTATGGGTGTTGGCCATACCAATAACATGAAAACACATCATAATAATATGTATTGTGTGGTTTTTATATAATAATGGTGTAAGAATAATTGAAGTGGTGGAGAAGAAAGTAAAAAATGCATGTTGATGAATGTTACCTCTTCATCAAGTAACTACATATGGGTTTTGAGAAAAGTACATATATTTTTGGATTTATACAAAAATTATGTATTAACCAGTGAGTGGATTCAAGTGGATAATTTATTAGTGTGTTTATTGTCAAATAAAATTGTTTAATAATGTGTGAATATAGTGGGATAGTTGGTGAGGATCCATAATTGGGGGAGAGAAAATATTTTTTATTTTTCACAAGAATGCTAGGTAAACCCTCATTTTTTCCAACCAAAGGTAACCAATAATAGAAAAAAACTTTTAGAAGAAGTTATATTATGTAAATAAATAATTTAAAATAGATATTTAAATGATTAAATTTCATTTGGAACCTTTTAATTAAATTCTAGTCACTCAGTAATCTCATTTGTTACCTTAATCACTGTGATTAATTTTATATTTTTTCTCTAATCATATTGTTGAAAATTTATTTTCACCATTTAAGTCATTATAAAATATTCTAATTACATATATGGAATTAAATTTTCAAACATTAATTTACATAAGTGGAAAATTATAATATAATATGTATCCCACAAACACTGTGAGACAAAAGTTTTTTAAACATAGTATTTCTTCTAGAAAAAGATGATTCTATATTAAATCTAGGAATAATAAAATTTATTATATGAAACTAGGAAAATATTTAATGATATATATTAAAAAAAAAAATAATTTAAAAGTTTCCCAGTTAATTATTATTTAAGTTAATTAAAATGGTGAAACATTATGCATTTTGAAATTGTTTTTAACAAACCTGTCTTTAAACCCAAAATGAATCTTATATTAATAAAAGAAAATGTTTATTAAAATGCAATTATATGAATTAAATATTAATAAATTATATATATCTTATTTAAGAAAATATTTAAAATATATTGATACTTTTAATTAATTTATTTATTATACGATATTTTTTTACACAAATATATATGTTTTACTATTCAATAAAAAATATATTTTTAATGAAAATATGAAAATTTCTACAAATATATATGTTGATATGTTGATTTAAAAAAAGACACTAATTTACGAAAATTATAATTATAATTTTTATAAATCAAGCAATTGAATAATGTTATAGTATAATTGTGTTTAATAAATATAATTCCTTTTCTGATAAAACATTATATAATATTTTTATAATGAGTATAACAATATAAATACAAATTAAAAATTTTAAAATTATTTGTACTAACATTACCTAGATGATTACATATTTCCCCCATTTAATATATGTTTTCCTTGTAATTGTTTCCATTATTAAATATTTATGGATATCTTCCCCCCATATCATTTTTAGATTCCCATGATTCCTCCTCAACCATATGGATTTTACAGAAAACCATATCTTGATGAATCACCTTATTACACAAAATATTCTCTCTATATTTTGGAACTTGAGTGGACTATTACCTATAGAAAATAATATCTTTCAACTTATACACTATAATTATTAGTGCATGAGACTAATCTGACACATATTTGGAGTACATTATGTATTGAAGATAAGCTTAGATGAAAAGCCACTCAATTGGAATCCAAATAAAATTTATATAGGATTTCATTTGGTCTAATAATATATTAAGATAGATTCCCCTTTTTCAGAAAACTCATCACACATTTCTATGTAGAATCATTGAGAAAGACATGATTACCATCAACTAAAGAAATACCATTACTCTGGTTATCTACATAAATTTTCAACCTACTTTGACATTTCCTCGTGAGTATTTGTATAAAATACACCTTCTCAAAACTTCCCTCTACCAAATATGGTCCCACTAACTTCCTTATCATAATTTATTCTAAAATTCTATTGTCTTATACCATATTCCATATAATGTGCCAAATTTTCCAAACTGTATACTGGAATGAAAACAATTATTATTATAATACTCAAATAAATTAAATTATTGATCTCAACAACCCTAGTAAACAATTGAACTTGAGAAATTTATATAATACATGGTTTCAATTTTCCCCCAAGGTTAACCATCAGATTAAGGATAAAATGTTCTACTGAAATGTAATTCAAAACTCAATGGCTTTTAATGTCCTTTAAAAACATGGATGTGAACCTATGAAAATGTTTTGATGCAATAGAGAGAGAAACCCAAGTAAACTAGAAATATCATTTAGAAAAATTCATGTAATCATATTTTATAGAAATTTATTTCAAATGGGTAGTAAATTTTTATATTTAATTAATTGATCAACAATAACCAAAATCAAATTATTACCTACCAATTTCATTGTTAATCCCACAAAAAATACACGGAAATATTTTTATCATTTCCAATACTACACTGGAAAAGGATGATGTCTCCCCTTCTATAACAATATATTTACATTATCCTACTGAAATGTAACACAATTCAATATAATGTATTCAATATATATTTTCATTTGATCCAACTAATAATACTCCACACAGTCTTTTTACATCATAGTTCTTCTCAATGGAATATAAAATTACGAATTATGATCTTTAGTTAATATCACATTTCTCAACTCATAATCACATGTCAAACATAAGTATTTACCAAATCACAATACACATTTTTTGTCAATATTAAAATTTGGTATCATACCCTTCATAATAGATTCTATGTTTTCCAACGAATAATTATCCTATTTTATATATTTCTTGAATATTTCTAATAAAGTCGATTTCACAAAAACATAAAACTAAATAGATGTTATCCCTACACCGACAACATCTTAGAAAAAACATTTGACATCAATAAAACTTCACTGAGTTGAAAATAAATTCTCTAGGGTTTTTACCATAGTTACCAAAATATGGAAACCATAATTTCTTGCCTCCATATTTATTTGATGTATGATCACCATTACCTACCATCGTAAATTCTTATTACCTTAATAATCACAATGAATTTAAGAGTCAGGGAAATCTATCTAAACATTTTAATAAATGAAAAACATTCTCATAGGTTTTAAATTCCCATATAGCCACCACTCTTTGTTCCATCCTGACTCGAATGACTATGAAACCAGTACCTAGAGCAGTTTCCACATGTCCTCATTCATTCCTCCTAAAATTAAAAACGCTACCGACTAGTATTGGGGGTTTAATAATGGTACGATAGGGAGAATACACCCTCATGTTCAGGGTCAAATAGTGGTACAATAATAAGGAAACAATATAAATTATTAGAAATAGTAATAATATAAGATAAGGGTAAAAGATATACTTTTTAACTAAATAAAAGTTACCATTGAAAAATATTTACAATTTTTTTTCTTGAATGGGTGATTCCAAATTATACAAGAAATAGAAATTAAATATGTAGTACAATGATACAAATTAAATTAAATATAATGGAAAATCCCCTAGGGTGTTCTCCATGATCATAATGACTATAATATCATTAATCCGATCCCAACACCCAACTATATGTGTATAAAAAAAGTAGAAATAACCTAGTCTTATAAACAATGGGTTATACATGGGTATCCTAGTGAAATGACAATCTGTGAAGGGTCGGATAAATTATTAGTAGGCCACCGCCAACAGTGTATAAAAAATAATCCATTGTGTGCATATAAAACAAGAAGTGTCCAAGTATATGAAATGAAATCAACAACATGAATCCAATGAATAAATAAGATGGGCTTAGGTTACTCAAAGACACATCATCCCACCATACCTACATCATTGTATTCTATAATTTGTCAACCATAATCAACATGTACAAACAAGATATGGGGAAATTAATAATAGAACGAAATATAATATGAATCATGAGATGGACTAAACCCAATTATTTGATTTTTCTTAAGGAAAAATCCCCTGGAAAACAATATTCATCGATATCCTTCACTATAAAAGTTACTACAAAAATTTAATAACTTGTTTAATAGGCATGTCCGTGGAAAACCTTAAGAAGGATCCCATGTATTGGACCATGAGTAAAACAACTTCTCATTTCTATCGAATACCTTCTAATGAAAATGAAGAATGGACTAACATATATTTGTCTCCGCATAGTGTGAGATAAACTCTTTGCCTATCCCAAGTATATCTTAGAGGGAACTAAGTCTAACTCAAGTCCATGTTTAAATTTATATATACTGATCCAATCTGTGGTGTCTCTAATGGGGAACTAATATCACTCTTGATGAGGTAATAATAAAATATGGTGATCCCATCCTGGAAAACTAGTATAACCCAATGTATATTCCAATTGCACCAGAAAAAATGATCCTAAGAATGATGAAATTTCCCTTTGTGTCATGTGAAAGGAAATCTTACTAACTCCCATAGAATCCATATTTCATGTAATTTATTATATTAAAAATTTAAAAAATTAATTTTAAAAAATATTCCATAGTATGAAATAATAATTCCTTAAGAGGGAAACAACCATTTCCCATTTTTAGTTTATAATTAATCGGGGAACATATATATGTAATCCATATCAAGAATATAAAATAGAAATGAATGTATTGGATACACCCATACAAAATTTAAAAACAAAGTCACTATCCAAATATCAATTTTTGTAATTTGATGAAATTGAACATCATTTATGGGTTTTATTAGAAAATGAGACATTTTTATTCAATAATATAATTTAGATAAATTTTAGATATCAAAAAATATAACATACACAATACACCATCAGGGTGTCTTTAATAATAATGAGTATAAAAAATTAACATATAAATATAAAGGAACCCCCAATGGAGTTTCTCTAAAAAAAGACATCATTTTTGATAATAGAGTCTAATGAAGAAGCACAATGGTGTAGATTGGGTTGAATCCTAACCTGAAACCACACCCTGAAGGGTTTTAATACATAAAAAAGAAAACAAAAAAGTTTAATTCAAGGCCATTCATTATTTTTTAGAAAAACAAGTTATCTTAGCCACACGACACAATGGTGATATTTTATTTGGAGTCCAAAATTGGGAAATTCCATAGACCACATAACTCATTCATAAGACAACGAATTCTTCCAAAATATAGGCTTCAATTAGTCTTGTTTGTGTAAAACTAATGAAAACTATGAACACCAAAATAATTGGGTGAGTTAGGTCACACGATCATAACTCTATCAAGAGAGTGTCAAAAAACAAATACTATATAGTAAAAAATAGAATAAGAATGGGAATACATTGAGATTGAAGGATATCAAATACGTATTTGGATGAGGGAAATATCACCATTCGAATAGAAGGATGTATAAGGTCCCCTTGGTATAAAAGGAGAGTTTCTACCTACCATGGAGAATAAATAAGAGAAGAAGGGGTTAAAAAATTTTCAAGGGGATAATTAAAACCCCCCCTTAAAAATCATCAAATAGTTTGGCCAAAATTTGTTCTAAACTATACACCAACCATGCATACTCTACAACTTCAGATGGGGGAATTGCACAGTTTATGAACACACTATGGGAAGTGAGGTGAAAAATTTTATTTCCCTCTATCAAAAACATTCATTATTCCACAACGTTATGCGACCACCCTCACATGATTAGACATAACTGTGTGAGACCACTAGCTCAAATAGATTAACCACATTTATTGTTCTAGAGGTTCAGAAAGTTTCAAAAAAAGTAGGATCCATTTTCAGCATGTTCAGTTCTGATTTATTGGTGGCCTGATGCAACTTAAACTCAATGGAACACCTATAGAATCTCTTAGGACCTAAAAATTATAAAATAAACACAATTTAATGTTTATAAGCTCATATTTTTAATCTAAATATCACTTTGAAGAATGGATCATCCACTAACCTATAAAAATCCATTTCTTGTGGAATTTCATTCAATTAAAAAACATGGGTTCTATAATATCCCCAGCTTAGAATCTATCATCCTCGACATTCCTTATGGAATAAATATAAATAAAATATAACATATTAGGGTAACATAGAAGAATTTTATAGTAATGTTTTTTATCCAAATATCCAATTCAAATCAAACATTACATTAATCATATGGAAAAAGGGGACGTTAAACTTGAGACAATTCTCATAACAAAAACATAATTTCATGACATTTCTTATCTATGAATGTGTCCCATGAGCCATCATTAAATCATCATAGCTTGATAAAATGGGCCTATAGTTATCCACATCAAATGTTCTACTATATATGGGAAAATCTAAGTCATAGTGTCTCTAAAATAAGAATTTATTGGTTAAAAATTCCCAAAGAATTATATTGATGCTCATGACACACTACCTATCTAGAAAATGGTAAATTCCTTATTAAACACATTATCTAATGTCAAGGAAAATTTCATGAAATGAACAGATCAACAATTAAATCGCACTAGTCATAATCTCATTGTATCGCATGAATGGTTCTTTACTAAGCACATTGAAAAAAGAAATATGTATCTTTTAAAACTATTTATGATCATATAACCTAAAATTTCATCCTATTAGGTTTTTTCATTTTATAAGTATATATGATTACCTTTAAATAAAGTAACCTCAAGGCCCATTATGATGTAATGGCTCTGAAAGAACGTGGGAGTCAAATATAATCTAATATTGATGGATCATCAACCATAAATCGTCCCTCAAATCCTGAATTATGTACTAGGGAATCACATAACCATCAACCATATTCTTGGGAGATCATCTTGGATAGTTAACACACTAGATTTTATATGCTGGATGTTGGAAGACAACAAAAATTTCCACCTAACATGTATATTAATTGACCCCAAAGAGGTATCTGATTTGATATCATGTTAAAGAAAACAGCATGTGACCAGGAGTCTGTCCATGAAATTCCTTATAAAGAACCTATTTATCACTCATGACTAACCATGACTTCACATGCGATGCACATTTCATGAATAAAACCACCCAATATATGATTTATCAAGCCTAATGAAATTCAAACTTATCACAATGTAATATCGATGCTCTCCCAGTGTACCATATATGATGTCAAGATAGGTAACAAGATCATAACTCTGAAATGGTATGTAGATATGAAAACAAGGCTAACCTAAAAGTGACTTGAGACACTTTTGATACATAAAAAACTGATCAATATGGTTTACATGAAACAATACTGAACCATTAAAGAGAATAATAGTCCAACCAATAATTGTCAACTTCTTCTAGAAAAAATGTTCATTTACAAAAACTGACATAGACACACACTACTCTACCATGATGAATTCCCCACCTAAGTAATCACATGTTCAGTCATGTACACCCATCGATGTTCAAACCAGAGTAATGGTGTTTTAAAAAGCGGTATATACAACGAACCCTTTTATAATTTTGATGAATCACAAGAATACTCATAAATTAAATTATTTTCAGCAATTGGAAATTTCATGAATGGTTGACCAAATCAAAATGGGGTTGCTCATTTTCTCTCCTCTTCTTTGAAGGAAATTTATATCCATAATTCAAAAGATTATCTACACCATTGGAGAGTCCTATTGATCATTTTCAATGAAAAGCATCTAATATCATGGTAAATACTTCCTCAAACCTTAACCACTAGTCAGTTACATAACTAATACACACCAAGTGTGATAGACCAAAGTAAAACATAGAGTAGTAATTACATGAAAAATTGAGTATGTTTTACCAAGGTAAACATGTGACACTCCTTCCATGTTACGCCCACGTGCGCTAAAGCATTAAAAAAATCCAATAAAACTGACTAATCATGTAACATCACACTGATTATTGGGGAGATATTTTATATTTTCTAATGTCCAGGGCACTCTACATCAGAGCTAAGTAGTATTCAAATAATAACAGCTAAAGGCTCTAATGATTCCCAAAAAACTCAATAGCTCACTACAACATTTAAATAACTTGATGGGTACCTCTTATAATAATACATAATATTATATATTAATTCTCACAAGTGAAGTTAAAAATCCTTGATTCTCACTATGATCTCAAGGACCATATGGGCCCAATATTTTATGCCTTTTATCAAGGGATTAGTCTAGATTCTCATTATCCCACATGACTACAAAACAATATGATAACATCCCATGTTTTCTATCACTGAATAGAAAGAATAATAAGTTCTTCCTGACCTACTCAGAATATGTCCATGACCTAGGAATGTATATCTAGATGAAGCATAGTATTACATGATGGTAACATCTATAAATAAGTACAAAATGTCACACAACCACCCATCAAACATGGGTATTGTTAAGGAGGCTAATATTCCTACATGGGACCAAGACACTCAAACTATACCACATGGATAAAAATATTCAAGCACTACGAAAGGATTTAAAACTATGAGGTATATTTATATAATAGGATATCCTATGAACAAAACAAAATATCTATTTATAATATGGATAGATCATGCTCATAATATTTCATTAGGATCTTCCATATATTACTTATGTTCAACACAACCATAATGATGCATGGGTATATAAGTAAAACTCATGTTCCCATCTCTTGTTAGAAATCAAGCGACACTGAAAATACCATTACAATATGGTTAAAACTAAGGTCACCACTTATGGATCCTTTTTTTGTATTTAACCAAATTAAATTTAATTATTTAATCATTTAAATGGATTATATTAACGTAAAGAACCAGAAAATAAAAACATTAATACATGGTACATTATTTTATAAAAATCACATAAAATAAAGGAATATTTTATCCAAAATACATTTTATAACCATTATATAAACCCTTCCATTATATATAAGATTTTATAATGGGATTATTTAAATAATTTTTTTTTAAATATATTGAGAAAAACACCCAGTTGGTTGTAATTGAAATTTTAACTACCACCTCATGATTTTATTACTTAAAAAATGAAAACGTTTCAATTAAACATTCATGGAATTTGCATAGTATGATTCCACCATACAATCATATGTGAAGCCATATAAATTTATTCATACAACTTACATGTCCAACAACACATAATATATATATATATATACCCCTTTGGTTTAAACATAAAGGAATAAGAGATAATGTTAAGGAAACTTACTAGGGTCCCATAAAAACATAATGAGTTCATCTAAAAACTATCAAAAAATTTATGAATTATGATTTAAAACACCCATATTAGTTCATTTAATTAGAAAAGTTACCCAACTGACTTACTTGTGTCCATTTGTGCATTTATTAATCTAGCCACATGGTTCATTAATACCATATATTAGAATGAAAAACCATATAATGATAACTAATTTATTTAGATATCAAAAGATTATATATTTCTTAACATTATCTTGGTATATAATTCCATTTAAGATGAGTCTATTACATGAGTCACCACTTATTAATTTTAAAATAACTCATACCCTTTACAGATCTCAAGCATGGACCCCTTTTTATTAAAAATAACTTGGTTAGGATAAAATATAATTAATAGTTTTCAAATTTACAGAATATTATTTAATCATATAATGCAAATCTAAAATTGTTCAATTACCTTGGTTGAAAATTTTCATATTATAAAGCTCCTTTAACATTATAAATTTAACATTGTATCGTATTTAATCGCAAAAAGTTTGTTTTAGACCATGAAATAAATTGTTTTTTGGTCAACCATGTCAGGATTGGATTTTTAGATAGAATTTTACCATCAATATATGTAGAAAACACCAGTTTGATTTTTATTGCAATTTTATTAAACATACCTTTGTATGATTAAATTATATCATTGGAAATTATATAAAAATAAATAAATAAAGTCAAATATTTTAATCAAAAGATTATCATGAAAATATATTATTTTAGAAATTAAAATAAAAACACAAGAATAACATATAAAAAAGAGCATATTAATTTAATCAGAGATAAATGGAATACATGTGAACATTCTAAAAAAATATACAAGTAGGAACATATCTAAGAATAATACTAAAAATACCTAACATTGTATATATTGGGATTTCATAAGAAAACAATGCACATCAACAAATTTCAATTAACCAAACAATGAAATGTACATGTAATGGGATATGGATGGCATGTGAATCCCTACATTCCGAGAATGTTGTTTGTAATTCGACCTTCTTTCCAAACTGGGATAAGGGTAAAATATCATAATTCCACTAACCATTCATCAGTTAAAGATACACCATTTACTCATGGTGAAATCATATTCAACTGTAATAATAAATAGTGTGATCCAAAACCCCATCCTTGGACACTTGTACTTTTCTCCATACAACGGTTGATCTCTACTTGCCAAAACTATTTTACAAGTGCCAACACATTCTTAGTCACTTTTATAAAATCCTAAAACAAATGTAAAAATAAAAAAGTAGTCTCATTCCTCAATGTAACATCCGGACCTCACTGACTATAAAACTCGTAGCTGGACTAGTGACAACATATCCTCATGAAATCCTGCCATAATGGCAAAGGTTTATGAATTTGAGAAACAGTTTAATGATAGTATGGTGGGGATACAATACACTCATGACTATATTTATACATTGTTATAATAAAATAAAATTAACAGAAACCATTAGAATTAGTAATATTATATGATAAGGTTGTATAAAATATACATATTAACTAAAGTGAAGAGGATAATGAAAATATAAACAATTTTGTATTCACTAACATATGATTGTACATGGTACGAGAAAGGTAAGTAAAATAGGAAGTGCAATGTAAAAAAATAAATAAATTCTAGAACAAAATCTCTGAGGGTGGTCTCCATGAGAATCTTGAGTATTAGCTCAGTCATCTGGTCCTAAATCCTATCTATAAACAACATAGTCTAAAGAAAATATTCCATCAACCAATGTACTATTATTGGGTACTGTAAATAAATGGTGTCTCGAGGAGAGAGCGTGACATAATTATTAGTCCACCACCAAAGGTTACTAAATCATAATCCAGTTCATGCGTATAAAATAAATATTTTGTATGTATATCAAAAAAATGCCAACAACACAAAACAAATGATTAACCTAGACATGCTCAGGTTACTCATGGAAACCTAGTCTCACCATATTTAATCCATCCTAATATAGATATTATGGACCTTTTTCATCACATACAAAATAGATATGTGGGAGGTTACAACAAAATGACATATAATTGGTATCATGAGATCTATTGATACTAGTCATGTGATTTGGCTTGGTAATTGATTCCCTTGGACAAAAAATAAGCATAAAATTGATTTATGTAAATGTTAATACTATAATTTAATAATAAACATCTTGGGCCTATCCATGCAATATAATAATATCTAACCTGTGTATCTCACCATGAGCAGTATAAGATCTCACTGCCCTCAGATATCATCTAATGTGATCCATGAATAGCCTTAAATGTATCACTCTCGACCTAGTGTGAGATGGCCTTTGAGCTCATACCTAGTATCTCACCTTTGGTAAAGAGTCTCACACCGAGTATGGTCTAACCATCTATCCAATTATCCTGTCCAATGTGTATCCCATAGTGAATAAATATTTTATATGCCTTTGTGAAATGGATGTATGGTAATCACATCATAATATACATGTATCTCCCCTATCATATAACTAATCCTTTACAGAATCTAATCAAAAGGACTATGAGCCTATCTAAGGGGTTCCATGGAAGAAACCTGAAGTATTACTCATATATTACATAATTAATTTAATCAATCATATTAAAAAAATAAATATTGAATTATAGAGAACATTTCATAGTATGAAACAATGATTTATTAAGAGTTCCATGACCACGTGACATTTCATTTCTGAATAAAAATGAGAAAACAAATAAGTAATTCAAATAATTAACCAAGAACAAAAAATAGAGATATAGAGACACCCATACCATAATGAAAAAATTAATTACACATTTATCGCATTTCTAAATTTTCATATATTGCACCACATTGAGGTGGTTTGTTAAAAAAACATGACATTGTACTTCAATCAATTTATTTAGTTCAGTTTAGGTGATCCAACTACAATCCATTCAAAAATAACTGTCAAGGAGGCTATAAAATATGTGAGAATAAAAATTTAATATAAAAATAATAAATCACACCTAAAGGGGTGGATCTTGAAAGGGTATACAACATTTTTAAAATTGTTTACTAATGAAGGTTGAGGCCACAACCTCCAACCAATTATTTAATGGTCTAAATGAATCACAACATATACTTGAAAAATTAATTGAATTCAATTAACTAACTTTATGTGACAGTAGGTAAATCTGATGTGTGGAACAATGATAATAATTTATAATTTGGTTAATCTTATGGAATTATCCATAAACCACCTACCTCATTCTTAATAAGATGCATTCATCCAAAATAGAGGATTGATTTTGTTTAGATTTAGAGAAACTAAAGAAATGGGGGGACACCATGTTATTATGGATAATTATCTTATGACAAGATAACTTCTTAAAGATAGTGTCAAACAATAAAAGGCGCGATAGGAATCAGATATTACCAAGAGAAATACATAGCGATATATGAAGCCCGAATCTAACTTTCGATGAATGAGATATCACCATTCCTATAGGAGTAAGGATGGGGTTCCATAGGATAAAAGGAGAGGTTCTGTAAACTTGATAGAATAAGAAAAATCTGTGAAGGGGTTAAAAACATTATAGGGTAAAAATTTTAAATACCCACATGAAAACTATGTCTCATGGTGTGGCCACACTGTTGTCCAGACCATAAGCCAACCATGCTTTTAATGTTTCTTAGAAAGGGGTATCATACAATTTATGTGTGTGGTATGAGACACCATGAACAAACCATATGATTTCCCTCTCCAAAAAACCTAAATAAAATTGCATGATTTTTGGCCCCTCTAATATAATCAGATCAAAACATGTGACACTATCAAATCCACTAGATTATCTACACATTTATTTATAGAGGGTTGCAGGTTTCGATAAACACCATACACCCAAGCCACCCTTCTCTAGTTTGGATTTTTCCATGATATGATGCTTCAAAAACTCAACATAACACCTGAGGAAACAATTAAGCCATTATCCATGCCAAAATACATCACATTCAATTATTCTGAAGTTCGTATCTTAGTTCAAAATCTAAATCTAAAAAATGGATAATCCACCAAACAGAAAAAGTATTAAATTCCATTAATATTTCATTAAGTTCAAAAACAAAGTCAATAAACTCTTTATAAACATGGTTTCAATCTATATTAAAATATTTTACACTTCCTATAATTTTCATGAATAAAATCCAAAATATCTCTAACTAATCATATGAACGTTTCCTCAAATTAATTGAAAAAGTATTTATCCTTATACAAAAATTCTAGGAATATTTTTTCTCTCTAGAGTTGAATAAAATTAGAGAAATATTTCAAAAGTAAAAGATCCAAGATTGTTTCCCATTCTAGGGATTCAAGATCATTTTTTTCTCTAGTATTATTTACCAAATACCTGCATCAACTAGATTCATCCTAAAAATTATAAACAACAAGGTTTAACATTTAATGTCTGAATATCCCATGACATCAAATATCCATTCTTGATAATTTATACATCCTTCGGCTAAAACAAGGTGTGATGGTCCACTGAATGATTGAGTATTATTCCTCATGAAAAGATCCAAAAAATACATGTTCATTCATGGTAGATCATATTCCTCTCTAGTATGGATACCACAACCATTTAACACCTAATTAGTCTAAGAAATCATAGATACAAATTGTGCTATTCTAATTTCAATGATATTGGGATGGTGATTTGGAATGATATATTCATCTTAGTTCCTTTAGACTATATCTTCATTATTTCCTCTATGGAAAAGCATTATTAACACGCATAGTTTAGATTAAGAGGCATATTGATATTAAAATAATACATTATTTTAACATAGCAATAATGTTAAATAATTCAAGTTCATGATATTAACACTAACCTAACCTTTATTTTTATCTAAACCACTTTTTGATACGGTCTATAAGGCCAATATAAAAAAACATTACATAATATTAATTTGTAGTGTTGAATTTTAATTTCTTTTATATTAAAGATCTTTTTATATTTAGTTTTTTATAGAATTAGTTCCTAACTAATACATAAAAAATATAGAATCAAAATATTTCCAGTTATGATCAGTCTCCAATTATCCCATCATATAAAACTTTCATAATAATTCATGTTCTATTTTCATGAAAAAATATTCAAAACATTTAAATTGACCTCTTACATTCCCTTACACATCCTCAAATCCTATGAAAGACATTTAAAAATGCGGGATGATCGCAAAAAAATATTATCAGATACAAGGATAAGGAAACCATTTGTTTAGAGTAAAACATTAAAACACGTGAAAAACCATTCCATGAAATCATATAATTTTCCCTCGAAATGGGAACTATCATTCGTTTAGAAAGATAAATTATTTAAAATTTTGGGAAAAAATTATTTCTATTATAACACAGTAGAATGAATAAAAACATCATGTAGGTACCATACGATCTCATCTTAAAGGACACTTACAGAACCCTTTCAGAACCCTTAAATGTGCGAATAAACATACACCCAACATAAAATAAAATTATCTAGATAATATAATAATTATCGAATGTATTATAACACTATAGGGGTCCACCCATTGTTTAAGTTATAACATGATCAATTGTATTTTTTTAGAATTTATTTTATATAATTATCATTAAAAAAATTATAAAAAATTCTATTATTTTAAAAATCCCATTAAACTCATATTGAAATAAATTTAATATATTAAAAATACCGTTTTATTAAAGAATCATATTTTCAATAAAAAATACCTTAATTTTGTAGATAAATTTTAAATACAAAAATAACCCCAAATGAAAAAAGCGATTTTCATTTTTTTAAAAATCTAATCTTGAAAAGAAAGTTATAAATGAAATAATGGTCATGGTGTCATGAAGATTCATTATTTTCATTTGATTAAATACATGTAAATGGATTCATTTAAAAACCATTGATATAAATTAAATGAGACATTAAATAGAATTTATAAAACAATTTTAACCTTATATAACATATCAAATATCATTTTCAAAACATTGACAAGGAAGATAATGTGAGTTTGAATGAAAACCTCAAAAGAGGATTTTTTTCAAATAAGATCCCTTTATGAGTTAAGAAACACCTGAACCATAAAACCAAATAAAGATTAACATTAAAGTGAATTAAATTTCATGATAATAGAATAATTGTCGATATATAATATCAAATTGGATGTGTATACACCATATAATAGAATAAATAATCATTACATCAAGATTTTACTAAATTAATGGTAATCGGTATGATGTCTTATATATTAAGTCCAACATGTTATGTATGTCTTTATATTCATGAATAAAAAACATATGTTAATTATTTAATTTATAGATAACCATTTTCATTTTTACTAGTACTTTTATTTCAACTATTAGCATATTATATTTAATTCGATAATCAATTATGTTTATATCAAGTGTTTCTACCATGTTCAAATAATGTGTCAAAAACAACTTTGGTAAGACGACTATGGTCAAAGTTATAATTATTTAAAAATAAATAGAATAATATTAAATAAATAATCATTATATTTATATATAAATTATTATCTCAATCCCGATTATGGGAGATGGTTATGAAAAATAAACTCACATTACAATCATAGAAATAGTAGCCAGTACGTACAGAATAGTAACATTTCCATTTTATTAATGATCATTATGGAAAGATGGTATGTGATATTTTATCATTATAGAATTAATATTATGTAATAATTAATGTTATATTTAATTATATATAAATATTTATATATATCATTATTTTTATGTAAAATTTTCCCCAACACCTTTAGGAGGTGATAGTCCACATATCCACAAATGACGTAATCACATTTCCAGTGTCTGAAAATGTAAGAAGAAAATGATATATTATATTTATAGAAATATAAATAGTTCATTAATATCCAATTTAAGTAATTTATATAATATATATTGTTTAATTTTATCCATATTACCTTACTAGTAACATGTTAGTAATAAACACTTCGCATCGCTTCGCGATGTGGTAGATCACCGTACACACGAGTGATGCTATGGTATCCATTATGGTATGAAATGTAAAATGGTTGTATATGATATAATTAATACAGAGGTATAATTATTTTTTAAATATCATTAATATCATATATAAATATTTTTTTTCATTATTCCCAACCTTGTGAGGTGGTATTGGAAAAATGAATGACATCATTCCACAAGGAGGTAATCTGCTGTATAAACAAATGAAGAATTCATAATAAATTAGATCAAAGTGCATGTGGGTGTAGGTATTACCCATAATATGTCAACATATCGGTATATTTAGGATAATGATTTTTTATTGTATAATAATAGTAAACTAATAATTTGAGGGTTGTGGAAGCAAATAAAATAATAAAGCACGCTGATGAATGTTACCTATTCTCTGGGATACATATTTTAGATTTCAACAAAGTGCTTCCCTGGATGAATTTTATCATAATTTAATATTTAAGGATGAGGGAATGTTTTTAAAAAGTGATTTTGGAAGAAATATTAATTTTGATAATATGTGATTAGATGGGGAGATGTGGTGCCTTTTTATAAGTACCGGGAGGACACACTAGGTATCTTAAAACAATTGATCGGTTAACCCATGTTGATATGTAAAAAAATGCTCTAATACTGCATTGAAATAAATATTACGATAGATATGCTCAAGATACGGTCATCTAATGTGTTATTTATACATTTTCAGGTCATTTGGAAACATACATTTACATATTATTTATATAGAAAACTCATTTTTCACTTAATCACTGTCATTAATTTCAAATATTTTCACTAATGAATTTGGTGAAAAATTAATCAGAACCTATTAGACATTATAAATTATTTTAATTATAAATATTTAATTTATAGTTCCAAATTGTATTCACAGAATTGGTAAAAATTTGTTTAATATTAATCCCACAACTACAGTGGGGGAATAAGTTTTAAAGTAGAGTATTTTTTTTGAAAAAAGTGACTCTATATTAAATATATGACTAATAATAATAATTATATGAAACTCAAATAATATTCAATGATATATATTGTATAAATCTAATTTAAAAAGTCCTCCATTATGCATTATTTTATTATATTAAAAATTTGAAACATTTTTCATTTTAAAATAGTTTTTCGAAAAACCCATCTTAATAACAAATAAAAAACCTACATGAAAAACCAATATAAGATTAATTAAAACGATAATAATTGGATTAAATGTAACAAAATAATACTTATTTTAATAAAAAACATATTTCAAACATATTTATACATTAGAATAAATTAATTTAGTAAGAAATGACTATCTATAATAATCTATCATTTTAACTATTCACTAAAATCCAATATTTTTAAAAAATACTAAAAATTTATGCATTGTAAATGTTGATTTTTTATTTGAAAAACTATATTAATTTTATCAAATTAAATTTATAAAATTAATAAAGTATTATTTTAAATAAAACTTTTATATAAGCCTTTAATTAATTCTATTTTCGTTTTGATTAACTATTACTTCATATTATTATAACTAATATAAATATCTAATTAGTATTCGTAAATATGAAAAATATATTATTCTAATAGTAACTGCTTTATTAAATAATAGAAATTATTATAATTTTAAAATATCAACAAACCGCATTAGAATAACATTTTAACAATTTATATCCAACCCAAACATTTCTTGATAAGGATTACCCATTCAGGTTAGTGAGAAGTCCTACCTAATGTCTCTAAAATATTTGTTATTTTCCATGATATATTTAAATATCATAAATATTACAAATCCTAGTATGTATAAATTATAATAATATCTAAATTCAAGATTATAACCCAAAACAATATAATGTTATGGAAGAAGAAACCTAAATCCTTATCATATCTGACATATAAATCTGTAAATGCATTTATGATAATTTAAGGAATGTTGTTTTAATTTAACTAAATAAAAAAACCATAAAAAATATATATTGTTGAATTCATTTAGATGAAAATAATAAATTAAATAAATGAATAATTCAAATATATAAAAACGTGATAAAATATTTATTATAAATTTCAATATAAATAATTACTAAAAAAATATACTATAACCATGAATTTTCTGTTTTCCATTATTTAAAAAATATAAACACATCAAATTCATTTTCTATATTAACTCCTACATCTTTTCTTTTTAATTGGATTATAAAAACATTAAATGGTTTTATACTTACTAATGACACCGAACCACCAAATATATAGACCTGTTTATCTCATGAGGGGAAGAATTAATTCAATAATGTCTACCTTATTTAGATAATAAAAATGAAAAATTTGTAAGAACATTAATCCTTCATATTTACATATTGTTTAAAAATTTCATAGAAGAAATTTTTTGGTAACATTTATATTTTTTCATAAATATGGAACTAAATAACATCACAATAAAATAAAAACTAAAACAAAGCATTTTAAAGATAGGAATAAAATATTCCTTGTATATTTACATTAAAACTAAACTCTATATCATTTAAAAGAATTAATTTAAATATAAAAAAGTTAAAAAAAAATCATTAATATCCATATTAAATAAAAATTGATTTATAAAAATCTCCCACTTCAATGAAATATTTTAAATATCTATATATAAATAAAAATATAAATGAAAACTGTGAATTTTGATAACAACATAATATCCATATATTTTACCTGAATAATCAATTTAAAATAACCAAATATCACATTAAGACCCATAATATTATGTTAACAGGGTGTACACATAATTACACCATATCGATTTTTTTTACTGTAATAAATAAAATATGGATCCACATACCATAAATAATATGTCACAAGTTAATGAAACATTTTCAATGATGATCATATTTCACTATGTGATATTTTATTCCTAAAAAATGAAAAATATATAAATAAAATATAAATTTAAAAAATATATTTATCTCATACATAGGAATATAGATGTTTTTGAAATATAAAAATGATGGTGTATAATTTTTTTAAAAAATTTACCATATATTTAAACATAAAACACATAAGAATTGAAAATAAAATATATATGTTGGATAAGAGCCCAAGGAAAATTATATTTGAGTAGATAATAGTTAATGGGTTACAAAATGAAAAAATATTGAATCTAAAGAAGATTATATTTTCATTGAAAATAATTTTCACATTTTTATAAAATTTTCTTTTTATATATATTATTTACATTAACCATGTTGGGACACATCATAAAGGTAATGGACCAATTTGGTTTGATTGCATGTTCGATAGAATGTGATCCATAATCCTTCAATAGTTCAACTTCTCTGAAATTTTCAATTTATGCTTAAATATTTAATAAAACATAAGAAATTATTCACTGATCCAAATGAGGGTACTATATTGATATTCCATTTATATACTACCATTGAAAACCTTAAGAGCCTCTAATTACTTATTACATAAATTTAAAATTATCAGATAATAAAACAATAATTTATATATATATAATGATTCACAAATATTGTAAGCCATGATAATAAATGTCAAAAATATTTTACTACTTACTAATTCTCGCAATAAATATCATAAAACATATAACCAAATGATTTATTTTTGAAAAATATATGATATATTATATAGAAATAATTAAAATAATCCCATGTTGTATGATATTATATATATATCACATATCTACAGATATAAGAAATCATAATATCATGGATTTAATGATATAGTATATATTAAATTTATTGAAAATATATCATTTTTCATAGTTCAATATAATACATGTATAATTACCAATATTTTGCAACATGACATGAATTAATCAACAAAAATAGTTTTGAAAAAACCTCTAAACTCATTTAGATATTTTGACATAAACTTTATCATGTTTAAAAAAAATAATTACATCTAAAAAACTATTTATTCACATACACTATTTTGTATGTTAAGGGAATATATATTATTATTATTGATTATACATTATTAATGTGAAACAACAATTTAAGTGGTCTCCATAAGAACATAATTTTGATTAATGTTATAATGGAATATGGTGTGATCTCTATAAAAAACAAGTAATAATATACATTTTTTAACTATATATATCGTTACACATTATATTAATTAATAAAGTCAATTTTTATAAGATATTTAGTATTTCAATGGTACATAGAACATATAAATCCCATATTAACTATGAAATATGTTCACAATTATCAATATTAGAAAAACAATCTTCATAGAGGAATAAATCACACATCATTCATTTAAATTGGAGCGAATTTTTTATGTAATTAAATATGGTATGATCATACACTTCCACTTTATTAATTAATAATGGTATCAAATTCCATAAAAATCATATAGGAGGAAACTTACATCACAATTCAAAAAAACACTGAAATGATTACAAACCTACCAAATAAACAATAGTTATCTCAATATTTAAGAATATTGTGATAAGGTAATTAAATAGTGAAGGATCATATATAGGGTGTATTAATGCATTTTTAATACGTATTACTAACAAATTTTTTCTTGATATATTCTAATAATATTATATATCACTTACCATGTTGTACATATAAATCGGTCAATCGGGACAATAGGTCACACAAGTTCTTGATTTGTGAACATGGTATCTAAACAGTAGCCTATACGCATTATAATATTATTATATAGAAATATTCCATGACATTTATTATCATATTAAATTATTTATAATATATATCTACAAAATTTCACAAATCATTTAACTATCATGAAATAAAGGAACCTCAATTGATTGGATGATAACTAGAAAAATTAACATTGTGGAATTATGTCACCATTGTATATTTCAAATCCAATTACTTCATAACAATATCTTTTATAATAAAATAAGAACCCATATATATATGTTCTAGTCATATCACATATTATGTCTTAATAACATTATTTGGTTCATAAGTTTTTTTTTCAGTTGCGGTATTTTTAAAAATAATACTACATCAATAAGAAGAACGTGTTATATAAATATGTAGCCACCTAAAAATAATTACATCAATCCTACCACTAATCTCATTTACTATATGGTATCATTAAAGGACTTATTTTTTAGGAAATAGAGGTGTTTTTAATTCCCATTATCCTAAGAGCACTAGGTAGTGGCCTAATTGAGGATCTCCACCATTAATCAAGTCTTCCATTCCGTACACCAAAGGCTACTAACTTGCTGTGTTAGTCGACAATGGTACTGTACAAAGACTATACCCTAATACCAGAGAGTGTAAAAATACGTAATAAAAAAAGTATCATATATAAAATAATAAAACAAAATTCTGAAGAAAGCATTATATGAAAAGATTAATAGTAAATAAAATACATTAAAGTATCCAACTGTCATGCCATACAGACCTAGAACAAGAATTCGGTTGACTAAATATATAGAAAAAAAGGAAAACCAGACCAAAATAAATCCATTAAATATATAATCTATCATCATCTTTTCCCTTAATACCATCTGATCTTTCTCATCCGATCAGGGAAAGATGATTTTGGGTCACAAGAAAACCATTGTCTACCATAAATTATATGTCATCATGGGTAACCAAGTGCTGTAGGGGATCAAAAAATATGTGAATACATAACTCATTAGGGTTCCACCAATGGGGTCTGGTACTAATGAAATATGATTTGTTTATTTTATGTTACATAACTTTTTAAAAATAAATACATAACATAAACCACCATCGATCATTTGGTCCACGACCCTGATCAACATACATTATGTTTTCTAGTGTTAGGGAGTCTATGAAAACATTGTTTAACCATAGTAATAATAATAACAAGCATGGATCTAATTCCATGTAAACCCCAATGATAGTATCATTGACATCCTTCATTGGGGTATTTTCATATTTATCAGATACCACCACTTACAGTTGTTTTATCATGAAGGTAATAAACCCATATATATTATAAAATACCTTTATGGGTGTTTTATTATCCACAGAAAAAGCTCATATGTATAAAAATATTGGAACCAATCCTAAACCATTATAACATAACATACACACCTCGATATATAAATAGGCCCCTGGAAGATCACATGAATTAAGTTACCACTGTAAATCCACCACTGGGATAGTACATGACATACTCCTAAAATTTTCTAGATCCATCCCCATGGTACCCATAACCATATTGATCTTAAATTCCATTGAACCACTCATACATATATTCATATTTATTGTATCTCAAATCCATGAATTCATATCCAAACCCTCATAGCACATCCTTGTACATGCATCCATAATTTTGACATCCCAACCATTTCACAACCACTATGAGGGTGAATTCAATATCCCTCCATAAACTAAAAACATAAGGTATTTTATAAAATAACCCAATAACCACTATCCATATCCCCTTATGATCCCTAAATAAGTATGGGCTCCATGTTGACTCCCACTACCATCTCAGAAGAACAAAAAAAGGGAATCTATGTTATTGAAAAACCCACTATGTCCTCTTAGTCTCATCATAATAGAACCACAGTCGCATTGGTCAACTTTCTAAGTCTTGGGGTTGGGTTAACACTCGACACACTAGGACATCACATCCCTCAAAGTCTTAAACTAAGTATCAAGAGCTCACCGACTATATGGGGTTCCATCCCATTGGTACAGTTATAGTGATTGAACATAACCTATCTCAATATTTATGGATACATTGGGTCAATAATATCACCCAAACTAAAAAAAGTAATCACAAGGTCAATAGATCTATGCCTAGCAACATTTATTGGGAGTGGATCATGTATTCCACCCTCATATTGACAAGATAGAATTTCTTGAAGAAAAAATTATTCCTAAGTTGTGATCAATCAAGGTCCTCTAAGACCACACAGAACTCTATAATGGAGGTTTCAAAAGCACATACAGATAAGATCGTATATCTTAATGGGTACTTATTTACCTCTCAAAAGGTCTAGAGGCCACAGGGTATGTCAACCATCCCAAACTTGGTAATCTATAGGTGAGACAACCTGATAATATACCAGACTCTTATGTGACCCTTAGCACTCACTTATTTTAATTAGATAGTTTCATTTATATATTTTAAATTAATTAAACCATTTCATTTAATGTGATTATATATGGGATTACTCTTATATAGTATTCTTTGACATCATCAAGAATCATAAAATGGAACATAAATCATATTTCTATTCTGTGATACCACATAACATAAGTACAATTTCCACTTATATCTATGATCTCTAACATTAGCTACAAATTCTATTTTATTCCTTACACCTGATCAATTGATCTTGTCTCAATGGAGCAATCCCCTGAGTTGAGAAAAATTTCAATAATTAATTAAAAATAACAATTACAATTAATTAATTAATTCAATAACAATTTGATATAATTCTGGACAACTCACCACATATGTGCATATAACTATAACAAATGTTAACCCACTACATAATACCAATTTCAGTCACCAAATACCATCATAGAAAAATCCCCCAATCATCAAAAGTATAAAAAATAATAATTTAATTTTACAAAAATAAAACTCCTCTAATAATTATGTGATTTTAAATACCATTGAATGTTTAGTGAATGAAAATAGACTGTTGTTATCTCATAAAATTATATTATTAATCTGTAAGATATATCATTTAAAAATGTGAGTGTTAACAATTATTTGTTGAAAAAAATTTATAAACTAAAATAAAATAATGGAAAATCATCTAGGAAGATAATCTATAGATACGAGAGAGGGTGTATTGGTCCTTACATTCTATTTTCAGTGAAAACAACAATAAAGACCCATACATTATATACATTGTTATTATATCAAAATTGAATCACATTAATTACAACATATAACAAAACCATTAAAGGACCGTATAGGTATAATGTCTTTAGAAACTGGGAAACATAAACAACTGGTTCATAAAGGATCTACACTGTCTCCTGTTTATTTCATCATATCTAGAGTCCCTTTTGGAATATCCTACTTAATACCCTTCTTCCTGACCTGGGGAAAAGAAAACATACAACAGAGTGAGATGAAATGCTCAAAAAGGGTAAACAAAAGAAATATTAATCATATCATATTCATAAGAACATAACATTTTGAAAATCATAACCTGCATAAGAGATCATAATATGATAACATGGGATAAATCATGGTAGTGAAATATAATCCCAATAATCTTAACATGAATATTTTTGGAATACACACATTATCAGAGAGAATCATTTCTTAGTAGTCAAGACTCATTTACAAAACTATCTTAGTGGAAAAGTCTATTTATGAATCGAGTTCACTCCTCGTTTCAGTCCTGCTTCACTGAACCGGATTAAACTGTCGTTCTAGCCATGTCTATCTCATGAGATATAAATTATTACCCAATTCATTGGAGGGAGATATAGGTCTCACTCATCTCATAATTATACCATTATTATGTTTTCCACAAGATCATAAATCATACATCATAGTGTAACTCATGTAATAAAAATGGGATTCATAAACATCATGCCATCATAACATAATCCATATAAGATAAAAGGACAACATAAAAATAATTCCATCATAACACAATCAAACCAATGTAAAAATAGGTATTTAAATAGAAACCATTATTATATTAGATGGAAATTAATTTTGATAAAACGCTTGAACTCTATTCTTGAGGAAAAAATATCCTTTCTACTTCAAAAATATTTTTCCTTTCTTAACATGTCATACCATTTTATAATAAAAGAAGTTGCTTAAAAATAAACATGAAAACATGGAATGTAATATTCATGTAAATAATGTTATATGAAATCATAAAATCCATTCATGCCATATAAGTTAAAAAACATTCTTCTTGTACTTTGGATGAAAAAGTCAAAAAGTATCTTTTACTAAAAACAAAAAAAGATTCCTTTCATATCATTTACTAAAAAAACTCACCAATGGGTAAATTTGGATTTAAACAATTGTAGGAGGATGGAAATAATATTTAATATTGAGTAAACATTGATGTGGATGATAAATATTCCCCAGTAAATTCTGGAGTATAAAAAATCTGGGATAAAAACGGGATTTCGAGATTTTCCCTTACATTAGGTCTGATTTGCTCCGTACGTGTCCAAAACTCATGTATAATGATTTAGATAATGTTATTTACTTATTCCGGAATTGTAATCATAGTTATTATATCATATATGGTCATATTCTTAGCTTATTATTAGTAATATTTCATTGCTACTTGTTATTTGGGTGTTTATTACTTTTTGTTCTTATGTTTGTTTTGTCGAATAAATTCTTATTCTTCTTTTTAGGTTATAAATACCTCATTTCCCGGATTTTATTAGTGTAATATATATCATATTTATTCATTAAATTAATTTATATAATCATTAGGAATTTAATATCATGTAGAACGAGTCGCATCACATCGTGGAGACGGTAGGCCGTACATACGCACGAGCAATGATATCGTTCCCATGATCGTGGAATTGTATTGAAGTGTATGTATACAATGTCAAAATCAATATCACGTTAAAATAATCATATATATTTATTCATTACACCATTATATCCATCCAAGAAAGGTGGTGGTGGAAAATAGATTACAACACGGCATGGAGACGGTATTCCGTACGTACGCACGTGCGGTGATTTCATTTTCTATAGGATGGATAGAAGGTGAAATAGGTTTGTTTCATATTTATAATAACATATCAGTATATGAGTGATACAGATGTTATTACTTCATAATGAAACAACTAAATAAGAAGAAGTAGAAGAAGAAATAAAGTTGAAAGAATTTGTAACATACATTATCTCTCCTTTGAAGCGCCTCTTCTTAACATCCTCTTAGGGCACTAAAGGTGGTCTTTGAAGAAAAAAAAACCCTATAGTATGATTCTAGGGAAGTTGATAAGAGAAATTGGCAGAGGTTTTCCGAGAATTAAGGCACGATGTGGTGTGAGGAGAAAAGGGAGGAGGTTCCCTTTTATAAGGGAGGAGTGGGGAACCTTAGGAAAAACATAAAAAAAAAATATTTTAATATAAAGTCATATTCGGTTTTTAATAGCTCAAAATTTATTCATTAAAAAGATAAGGTGGTGATGGGTCGAAATCCACTCAACCAATATATTTAGAAAAGTTTAGGTTACTATTTTAACCTTACCATTAAGATTTAACTCTAAGTGAAATAATTTAACTTTTACTATGTCTTCTTGTTTTCTTACACTATATGGTTAATAAACATACTATAACAAGCCCAAAGAACCCCAAGTTGTTCAATATTAATATATATAACCTTAATAAGATATTTTTCTAAACCATATATTTTTAAGAATAAAATAACAATTAATAATATAATATTATTTTTAAAAACTATTTTATGTCAATTTTGACACTATTTGGTAATTGATTTTTGTGAAAATCATAACAGTATGATTATTTCAAAAACGTTAATTACATCAATACTAATATGTCATATTAACCTATAAAATTATTTAAATTCATTAAAAATATCAAATTATATTTATTTGGATATTTATAATATCAATTATGTTTCTATTTCTTTAATAAAGTAATTACGGCTTCATCATTGTGTCATAAATAAATTAAATTATTTAAAATATAAAAATTATAAATAAAATATTATTATTCAGGAAATAACTTTATCTTTCTAATGAATATTTATGGTCGAATTTATCTTATTTATATCCTTGTATTAAAATTTTTTTAGTAATTAAACTTTGATTTTAAATATTTTAACTCTTCTTTAAATAAAATAATACTAAACGTCCTAATCTAATCCAAGTGGATATAAATTGTCATATTTTATTCCTATGGTTATTTCTGGTCGAAATAATCTTATCCAATAGATTTAGGACATGTGTTAGGGTAATAATAATATCATTTTTACCTTTAATTACCCTATTTACATTTAACCATAGTAAAAAATTAAAAAGTTACTATTCACAGAAAAAAATTATTTTTTACCATATTAAACCACATATTACTCCTTGATATTAACTATGTCTTTTGGATTTTCAACATTCCACTCACAGAAGCGGTAAAACTAAAATTTATGTAAATTTTCAAACTCTCCTAGGAGGTGGGTAAAATACGGTGAAAAGTTCAATAAAATTATTATATATCTAAAATTATTATAAAATTACACCAATAAATTACATTGAACTTATATAAATATTAATTATAAATTATGACCTAAAATAAATTTAAATAAAATAAATAATTATTTAAATAAAAGTCAGTTTTTAAATAGTAACCTAGTGTTTTTACTATTCATCAAATATTGAATGTTTTCATAAAAATACAAAAAATTCACCCTAGGCTAATTTCGATATTCCAAATCAAAAAATAAAGTCCATTTTGAATGATAAAATTTATAAAATTTCAAAAAGTTGTTATTACTATTCATAACGGCAAGTTTTTATAATATTTTAATAACATGTCGTTGTTTACTGACACTCTATATTGCTTACAATGCAAGCAATCGATGAAGGTCGTGATTGCGTGTAAAGCAAGCCAAGCTAGTGTTTCATGTAGTGAAATATTTATTTTATACATTCTACCCCCCTTAAAATGAATTTTTCCCTCGAAATTCATCACTTTGTAACAAACAGATGAGGATACCTCTCCCTCATCATATCCTCAAGCTCCAATGTAGCTTCTTATAATTGGTGGTTCCTCTATAAAACATTCACCAAGGGAGTGGTCTTGTTATGTAGGACTTTTTTCCTTCGATCCAAAATCTCTATATGCTATTCTTAATAAGAAAGATCTTTCTCCAGCGGTACAACTTCTGAGATGAGTACATGTGAAGGATCGGGTATGTACTTTCTCAAGAGAGATACATAGAACACGTCGTGAACTTGAGAGAGATTCGGTGGAAGCACCAATCGGTAAGCTACCTTCCCAACACGATCCATTATTTCTAAAGGACGGATATACCTAGGGCCCAGCTTTCCCTTCTTTCCAAATCTCATTACCCTCTTCCAAAGAGATATTCTTAAGAACACATTATCACCCACTTCAATGTCTAGGTATTTTCTTCAGTTGTCAGCATAACTTTTTTGTCGACTCTGAGATGCTTTTATGTTTTTTTAATAGATCTGACCTTTTCTGCCATCCCATCAATAATATCAGGTCCTAATAGCTTTCTTTCCCCAACTTCATCCAAGAAAGTTGGAGATCTGTATTTCTTTCCATACAGAGCTTCATTAGGAGCCATCTGAATAATAGATTGAAAGATATTATTATATGAAAATTCCACCAAAGGTAGGTGTTTATCCCTACCACCTTTGAAATCCATAGAGAAAGATCTCAACATATCTTCTAGAGTTTGAATTGTCCTCTCCGACTGACCGTCTGTCTGAGGATGATAAGTAGTGCTGAAACTAAACTCTGTATCCAGAGTATGCTGAACACTTCGCCAAAAATTTGAGGTAAACCTCAGATCTTGATAAGATATAATGGAACATGGTACTCCATGAAATCTTACCACTTATTTCAAATATATCCTGGAAAGATGATGTAGAGAGAAATCTTCTATAATAGAAATGAAGTGTGCTGACTTCGTAAGACGATCAACTATGACCTAGATAGCATTATTGCCTTTGGATGTTTTTGGAAGTCCGGTGACAAAGTCTATAGTGATGGTTTACCATTTCTATTCGGGTATGGTTAATGGTTTTAACATCCCTTTAGACTTATGTCTCTCAGTTTTAACTTGCTGACAAACCAAGCATCAAGAGACATATTCATCAACATCTCTTTTCATGCCATCCCACCAAATGCACTCTTTCAGGTCCCTATACATCTTCGTGCTTCCTAGATGAACAGAGAATGAAGAACTATGAGCCTCACCCAACATCTCCTTCATTAATTCTGGGATGGGAGGAACACAAACTCAATTCCTAAACCTTATTATCCTATCACAATCAAGGTTGAATTCATGAACATTTGTTATCTTCATTTGAAACTCTACATATTCTTTTTCTGTCTCTTTAATCTTTACATGTATAGATGGTTGAACATTCATTTGAGAGAGATATGATTTTTCCGCTTCCATTATAATTCCATGATCTCTCCTCTGTAAATACTTAAATATTGGATCTTTTGTGATCTACATCATGGATAAGCTAGCATGGTCTTGTTGACTTATTTCATATGCCACCATGTTTTTTTTCCAAAGGTGGTATTGAATTGGGCAGTCGTAATCCTTATTCAGCTCCAAACATCTTTTTTGGCGCATATTCAGATCCTTTTGTTTGAAAATATACTTTAAACTTTTATGATCAGTATAAATATCACACCTTTCTCCATATAGATAATGCCTCCAAATCTTTAATGCAAAGATTACCGCAGCTAACTCCAAATCATGAGTTGGGTAATTTTTCTCATGGATTCTCAACTGTCCTGAGGCATAAGCTATCACCATATCATTTTTCAAAAGAACACACCCCAATCCCTTCTTGGATGCATCACTATAGATCAAAAATAATTATCCACTACAAGGAAGTGTGAGCATAGGTGCACTGGATAACCTTATTTTTAACTCCTTGAAATTATCTCCACACTCCTATGTCCAAACGAACATAAATCCTTTTTGAGTCAACCTGGTGAGTGGATTAGATAACCGTGAAAAATCTTTCACAAAACGTCAGTAATATCCATCCAATCCAAGAAAACTTCGGATCTCAGTTACTGTTGTTTGTCTCGACCATCTTTCGATAACCTCTGTTTTTTTGATCCATATATATCCCCTCTTTTGAGATTATGTGACCAAAAAATGAAACTTTTTGAAGCCAAAATTCACACTTGGTAAATTTGGCATAAAGAATATCTTTTCTTAGGTTCTTTAATACAATTATTAAGTGATCTTAATGTTATCCCTTTCTCATTGAATAGACAAGAATATCGTCTATAAAGACTACCATACACTGATTGAGGTAGTCTCTAAAGACTCTATTAATTAGATCCACGAAGATAGCAGGGGAATTAGTAAGACAAAATGGCATCACTATAAATTCATAGTGTCCATACCTTGTACAAAAAGCCGTATTTTGTATATCCTCTTTTTTGACCCTTAATTGATGATACCCTTAACAAAGATCAATCTTCAAAATTTATTGAGATCTGCATAGTTAGTCAAATAAGTCATCAATTCATGGGAGAGGATATTTGTTCTTGATAGTGATCGTGTTAAGTTCTCGATAATCAATGAAGATTCTCATTGATCAATATTTCTTCTTAACATATAGAATAGGTGATACCCAAGGTGACATACTAGGGCGTATGAATCCCATATAAATATTCCCTTGGAGTTGTTTCTTCAATTCATGCAACTCAATTGGGTCCATTCTATATAGTGTCTTTGAAATGGGCATATCACCCGGTACGAGTTCTATTGAAAACTCAACTTCACGATTTGGTGGAAGACCAGGAAATTCCTTCAGAAAGATATAATCCAACTACCATACAATGGGTGTATTTTTAATTGTGAGTTTCTCTCCAACCATTTGAGATAAATAACCTTCATTTAGTGGAATAAAGACCCACAAGATGGATGAAATTTCCAATGGAAGGTTATATTTATCTTTGCATTGATAGACCATCATACATTGATCTGGAATATTAAATGTGACATCTCTTCTTTGGAAATTGATATGATCTCCATATAAATAAATCCAATCCATTCTAAGAATCACATCAAATTCCACTATAGGAAGGATCACAAGACTTGCAGGAAGCACTTTCCCACAAACATCAATCGGAGAAGAATTGTAAACTTTTGATACGACTGTTGTCCCATTAGGGGTTCTCACAACTAACTCAATATCAAACTGTTGAGGTAATATGGTGATACCATTATAATATTTTTCAGAAATAAAAGAGTGGGTGGATCCAGAATCAAATAAAACTTCTGCTACTTTAGAGAGAATGGTAAGTGTACATTTCACCACTTCATTATCGTACTCCACATCGCTGGTAGAAATTGCATGTGACAATCCTTTTTTCCTTAGCCTTAAGAGTTTGTTGACGTCGATCATCATCAAAAACCCTTGGATTATGGAATTTATTAGCATAATGACCCATTTCCTTGCACTTGTAACATTGAAGTGTAGGAGGTGAATTCTGAGTAGCCTTTTCATTGTTCGCATCACTATACATCTTTTTCATATCACTGCATCATTCAAATTCTCGATGACCCTCTTTTCCATATTTGAAGCATTTACTTATGCCTTTTAGACAATTTCCTCCATGTTTCTTTCCAAACTTTGAGCATAAGGGAAAACTCATCTTATTTTCAGTGTGGTCTTTAGATTTCCCTTTGAATTCAATTTTCCTCTTCTTATCACACCCATATGACTGATGGGTTACTCCAATCTCCATCTCAACCTTGAGAGCACATCAAATGATTTCATTGTAGCTATTGAAGTCCCTTATGGCTAACGCCCTTCGAAGACTTGGTTTTAAGCCACTAAAGAATTGATTGATCATACTATCAGATTGGATAATAATACCACAAGTGTACCTTGAATGTCTTGTAAAATTTGCTTCGTAAGTACAAGTAGATTCATCATAAATTTTCTTTAGTTCAAGAAACTCCTTCTATATCTTTTTTCGAAGAATACTAAGGAAGTACTTATTGAAAAATAAGTTCTTGAACTCATACCATTCCATGGATTCAATTTCATCCCTTTTCCTCTTATTCTTGAAAAGATTACACCATTGATTAGCTTCACCTTCCAAATGATAGACTGCTAAGATAACATTATCATGTTCAAAACATTGAAGAACTGAAAATATCTTTTCAGTGGTACTGATCCATTGTTCAGCCACTAATAGATCAGTAGACCCGCTGAATGAGGGCGGATGCTGCCTCATGAAGGATTCAAAAAAAATGTGCTCGTTCCTTTATCTTTTTGAAGTCCTACATGATTCATAGCTTGAGAAAGTTGTGTGGGCATGGCTACAATATTTTTCATTCCAGCTCCCATAATGTTTTGTTGCTCAGGAGGACAATCATTTCATTTCCCGTCCCATTCAGCATTAACACGGTTCCTTCGGGTTCTACCCATTAACTAAAACAAATAACCATAGTGTGAGAAACACTAATCATAATAGGAAAACCACATAATCAAGAATAAAATTTTACACTTAATGTATTAACATTGGTTACTCATGGACATTTCTAAAACACTAAGATTGTGTTCTATGCTTAGAATCATCTTTAGGGTTCTTACTAAGGCTTTCACATCCTAGATTCCAAAGGTTGACTATAACTTTAATCTAATACCAACTATAATGGTCTGGAATTAATACTAGTAGACTATAACTGATACCTATCAGGGCACTCAATGGGTGGCAACACCCCCTGGGCAGGATACACCACCATCCCCGGTGGCAGCCATTTCCTCATGAAGCCCTTGGGCAGAGATCCATGCTTCGTCCAACGCTCACATGTGAGAGTTCCCAAGGATCGGATACATTCCTACCTACTTTGCCTTTGATACCAACTATAACGACCCAGGCATTACATACATTGTTATTAATTCAAAATTGAAGCACAATTATTACAACATATAAAAAACCATGAAAGGATCGTATATTTATTGTGTCTTTAAAAATAGGGAAACATAAACAACTGGTTCATAAATCATCTACATTCTCTCCGGTTAATTTCATCAGAACTAGAGTCCCTTTTGGCATATCCTACATAATACCCTTCTTGCTGCCCTAGGGAAAAAACATACCATAAGGTGAGCTCAAATTCTCAGTAAGGGTAAACAAAAGAAATATTAATCATATCATATTCATAAGAACATAACATTTTGAAAATCATAGCCTGTAAAAGATATCATAATATCATAACATGGGATAAATCATGTCAGTGAAATGTAATCCCAATGAACATAACATAAAACTTTTTGGCATACACACGTAATCATAGAAAATAATTTCTTAGTAGTCAAGACTCATTTCCAAGACTATCTTAGAGGACAAAGTCCATTTCTGAACCGAGTTCACTCCTCATTTCAGTCCAATTTGACTAAACCGGATTAACCTTCCATTCCAGCCATGTCTATCTCATGAGATATAAATCATTACCCAATTAATTGGAGGGAGATATATGTCCCACCCATATCACAATTATACCATTCTAATGTGAGTCAGAAGATCATAAATCATACATCATAGTGTAACCCATGTAATAAAAATTGGATTCTTAAACATCATGCCATCATAACATAATCCATATAAGATAAAAGGACACCATAAAAATAATTCCATCATAACATAATCAAATCAATATAAATATAGGGATATAAATAGAACCCTATATTATCTTGGATGGAAAATAATTTTGATAAAATTCTTGAACTCTATTCTTGAAGAAAATATCCTTTCTACTTCAAAAACATTTTTCCTTTCTTAGCATGTCGTACAATTTTAAAATAAAAGAAGTTGATTAAAAATAAACTTGAAAACATGTAAATTAAGATTCATGGAAATAATTTTCTACAAAATCCTAAAATCCATTCATGTAGTAAATGTTAAAAGACATTCTTCTCGTACTTTGGACAAAAATGTCAAAAAGTATCTTTTACTGAAAACGACAAAAGATTCTTTTCATATATTTTACTAAAAAAACTCACCAATGGGTAGAATTTGATTTAAAAAAATGTAAGAGGATAGAAATAATATTAAATATTTAGGAAACATGGATGTGGATGACAAATATTCCCCAGTAAATTCTCGAGTATAGACAACTTTGGATAGAAATTAGATTTCAAGATATTCCCTTACCTTAGGTCTGATTTGCTTCGTATGTGTCCAAACCTCCTCTATAATTTTTTAAATAATGTTATTGACTTATTAAATAATCATAATAAATGTTATAATATCATATATGGTCATATTATTAGTTTCTTATTAGTATTATTTCATTGCAACTTGTTATTCGGGTGTTAATTACTTTTTGTTCTTATGTGTGTTTTGTCAAATAAATTCTTATTGTTATTTTTAGTTTATAGATACCTAATTTTCAGAATGGTATTAGTGTAATATATATCATATTTATTCATTCAATTCATTCAATTCCATTATATAATCATTAAGCATTGACGATTATGTAGAACGAGTCGCATCACATCGTGGAGACGGTAGGCAGTACTTACGCACGAGCGATGATATCGCTCCCATGATCGTGGAATTGTATTGAAGTGTATGTATACTATTTCAGAATAAATATCACTTTACAATAATAATATATAGATATTATATACACCATTATACCCATCCATGTAAGGTGGTGGTGGAAAACAGATTACACCACAACGTGGAGATGGTATTCCGTACGTACGCACGCGCGGTGATTTCATTTTCTGTTGGAGGGATAGAATGTGAAATAGGTTTGTTTCATATTTATAATAACATATCAGTATATGAGTGATATTTATGTTATTAATTAATAATTAAACAACTAAATTAGAAATAATAGAAGAATAAATAAAGTTGATAGAATCGATAACAGACATTACCTCTTCTTTGAAGGGCCTCTTCTTAACCTCCTCTTAGGGCACAACAGATGGTATTTGAAGAAGAACAGAGCCTCTAGGATGTTTATAGGGAAGTGGAGTAGATATATTGGCAGGATTATGCCAATCTTGAAGGCTCAATGTGGTGTGAGGAGGAGAGGGAGGAGGTGGCCATTTATATGGGAGGGGAGGGGCACCTTAGGAAGAACATAAAATATTATTTTATTATAAATTCATATTCGGTTTTTAATAGCTCCAAATTGATTTATATCAAATATAAGGTGAGTATGGGTCAGAATCCTCTCAGACATTAGATTTTAGACAAGTTTAGGTTACTATTTAAACCTTATTATTTTGAATTAACTCTAACGTAAATAATTTAACTTTTACCGTGTCTTCTTGTTTTCTTAGACTATATGGTTAATAAACTTACTATAACAAGCCAAACGAACCCCAAGTTGTTCATTATTAATATATATTACCTTATCTATGTCATTTGTTGAACCTTAGATTTTTAAGGAATAAATTAACAATTAATAATATAATATTTGTTTTAAAAACTATTTTATGTCGATTTTGACACTATTTGGTAATTGATTTTTGTGAAAATCATAACAGCATGATTAGTTAGAACAAAGTTAATTAAATCAATACCAATATGTTTTATTAATCTATAAAAATCATTTAATTCATGAAAAGTCTCAAATTACATTTATTTGTGTATTTATAATATCAGTTATGTTAATATTGTGTAATAAGGTAATTACTGCATCATCATTGTGTCATAAATAAATTAAATTATATAAAGTCTAAAAATTATAAATAAAATATCATTATGTAGGAAATAATATTAGATTTATAATTAATATTTATAGTCAAACTTATTATATTTATAACACTATATTAAAAATATTTTAGCTATTAAACTTTCATTTTATCTATTTTATCTCTTCTTTAAATAAAATAATACTAAACGTCTTAATCTAATCCATGTGGACCTAAATGGACATATTTTATTCTTAAGGTTGTTTCTGGTCGAATTAAATTTATCTAATAGAATTAAGACATGTGTTAAGGTAATAATAATACCATTTTTACCCTTAACTACCCTATTTACATTTAACCGTTGTAAAAAAAGTAAAAAGTTACTATTCACCCAAAATTATTTTTATCTTATTGAACCACATTTTATTTCTTGATATTAACCATGTCTCTCGGATTTTCGAAATTCCACTCATAGAAGCGGTAAAATTATGATTTATGTAAATTTTCAAACTCTCCTAGGAGGTGGGTAAAAGACGGTGAAAAGTTCAATAAAATTCTTATATATCTAAAATTATTATAAAATGACTATAATGAATTACATTGAACATATATAGGTATTAAGTATCAATTCTGACCTAAAATAAATTTAAATAAAATAAATAGTTATTTAAATAAAAGTTGGTTTTTAAATAGTAATCTAGTGTTTTCACTATTCATCAAAAATTGAAAGTTCTCAGAAAAATACCAAAAATTTACCCTAGGATAATTTCAATATTCCGAATCCAAAAATAAAGTCTCTTTTGAAGGATATAATTTATAATATTTCAAAAAGTGTGTATTACTATTCACAATGGCTAGTTTTAATAATATTGTAATAGCATATAGTTGTTTAGTAAAACTCGGTATTGTGTACAATGCAAGCTATCGAGGAAGGTCGAGATTGGGTGAAAAGCCAGCCAAGCTAGTGTTGGGTGTAGTGAAAGATTCCTTTTATAGAAACAAAATATTTCCCATAAAAATCTCAGGTGTTACAACAACAATGAATAACATCTTATAGAATGAGGGACTATGGAATGTAAACAGATGGAGTCCTCTGGATGCATGCTCAATATGTAGAATAAGGGGGTTACCCAATTTAAAACCCTAATGTAAAAAAAGTGAAATATACCATATAAAAAACCACCCAGAGAGCCGGTGGAGGATACCTTCTAGTCGGTAACTACAGGAAGTGGTAGCTATAACATCTAGACTCCATCGACTAGTTGTTGAAATTACTCAACCACTACCCAACCTCCCATGAGGCTCTTTCATGCCCTTGAGATTACACCTAGTCCTCCAACCAAAACCATAACACCTCCCTTGATTTTTCCCAATCTTTTTAACATAATCCAATGTATAGTATCTCAATATCTCATCAACATTATATAAGAAGCTCAAATTCATCATGAATTTTCCAATTCCTATATAAACAAGGGGTTTTATAACCTCCACACCTTAGAACTCGTAATACCAATGAATCCTGGTTTAAAATCCATCCAAATACCCTAAACAATCTCATTGATGAATCCCCAATAAGGGTGTGGAATTACATCGTTGAATTCTGAGCTCATCCAAGGAACAACATTGATTATAATGTTCCCAAATAAATAAACCTTGATATAACACCCATGAATACTTCTAGACCACTGATACAACCCTTACATGATCCTATCTAATCCAAAACTCATTCATTTCATCTCCCACTTCATCACCCAAAATATGGTTCACCCAAATATCTGACATACTATATAAAGCATAATTAAGAACCGCTTTCCCCCATCATTAGAATAAAAAATTAGAACATTCCTTAAGAGACCTAATGGCATGCCTTGATTGATCCACAACACATCATACCCAGTCATTTAAGATACCACCAGTCAAAAAAAATCATCTATTCATCCTGAAATTAAAATTTTGTGGTAAATGACTCTATCATCAATGAAAAATATAATAATGAAGGATTATAATTGAAAATCACTAGGTTAATTTCAAGAACGCACCATCATTTACATATCGGAATAGTTGATACAATTCCTAGATAAATAATTTTCACCTACGCCAAAAACTATTGTTGTAACTCCTCTGATCAATTAATCTTGAAATTCTTGGATACCCCCACTAATATGCTCTAACATACAATGTTATGAATCTCCTAGAACCAATGGAATCCCAGGGTCATAAATGTTCTGACAACAATGTCTGTACCTCACAATTAATGTGATGTCCACAACATGTCCATTAAACAACAGAACATGTATAATGCATTCTACAATCACCAATTAATTCCTAATCATGGAAAATTATTATCATTATAACATTCATAATGTCAATTTTCCATAATTATACTCCACCTGAAATTGTACCCAAATTTTACCTAGCATTCATTGAAGAATGTAGTAATAATTATGTTAATTTGTTTGTCAACATTATAATCCCAATATGATTGTCTAAAAACCATAAAAATACCCAAAAAAAAAACCTTGTCAAATGAAGGTTAAATGCTCATGGATGATTCCCCACTACCCACATTAAGAGAATCCTGATCAACGTACTACTGAAATATTTTTTCTACCACCACTTACTTTTCCCCATCCATCACATGACATTATGAGTTGTATGGATACACACACTCATTCATGAGAACTAACCCTTAACGACGACACATCACCCTTTACCATCCTTTGGGAATATAACCATGGAATCCATCCTATCATATCACCATTGATTTTTATCATTCTAAAACCAAAAATTAAGATCCACTTTATAGATCCAATATAAAGGTGATTCTCATCCCTAGAAATTCCTAATATCGTATTATCACCTTAATGTGATTTCACAAATATTGGTCATGCAACCACACCAAATCTAAAAAGAACATCTTTTCATCCATAGATAGATTTATTCGATTTCATCAAAACCTCATGCCACCATGATCTCATTCATTTAATTAGCCTCATTAGTTATATTATCCCACCTTTCCACTCACCAATTCCTTACCTCAATGAAATTTTATATAACCATCACATGTCATATTTATATTTCTAAATGTATGATGTTCATAGATACGTACCACAAAATCATAGGGCATTAATCATACTCTGTTGATTCATGTAACATATAATATATTCCTTCCTTGCAAAAACAAATTGTAGTCCATGTTCGATTGAATTTTTATAAGGACCCCGCCTTAAAACATTACATAATATTGAATTAAACGAATAATTCACATTGAGTATCTTTTTAGGATTATAGTTTGAAATAATTAGGCCATAACTATTAAATTTCATTTCAAATAGAAAGTTAAAACTTCTTCTCAGTTTCCATTTTTTTCAAAAAACAAGAACTCCTGAATAAAAGAGTCATGTCTAGTTCCATGATTAAGACATCATGACTATTCCTTGATCCCATCCTTGACCGTATTCATCTTTATGTCCTGTGAAAACATTTCAAATCATGGGATGAGCATAAAAATCACAATAAGGGATATAAAACAATGAATGAAAATATTTGTTTATAAATACATAGATAACATGAACTCTTTTAATTACCTCATGAAATATTAAGATTTAAGAAAGACACATAGAAATCAAATATCATAACGGTAACTTATGGGATCCATAATATACTTACATTGTAGCTATCACAGCTACATAGTGAGTTACATTTGAATACCCATCACGGTATAATCCCTAAATCTATTAGGAGAAACAACCATGTTTGCCTCCGTCATGTTACCCAATGCATTGGAGAGCTATCTTGAGTTCACTATCCCTATGTTTATCACAAAACCACCCGTATACGTAAATAATGATCAAGAACCAAAACATGATCATAATACATTACATAAGCATAAAGGAAAGATAACATTTTTTAAATTGCAATAAAAAATACCATTTTAAAATATTGAATTTATTAATCCATTCTCAAAATCATTTTCAATACCAAAATACGTAAAAAGAGTAGATGTTATTTATTTTTCCTTTTAAAAACACTCTTTCTTGTTAAGGAATCCAAAGATCAAATAATACTCGTGGCGGTGGAATGGACGTTGACATTGCTTACATTAAAAAACATTCCTTTTTATATTTTAGTAAAAAACTTTGTATATAATGATTCCCTCTAAATGAAATGAAAATTAAAATGTGTTTATACAGAGTATAAAAAAATCGTGTATTAAAACAAAATATGCCTAAATTATAGGAGATAGAGACGAAGTCCCTTACCTCATGTCCGACTTGACTCGATCGTTATTTAATATCCTAAATAATAAACTAAAGTCAATTTATACTTGTTTAAGAACCTTTTTCAATTTTATTATTCCTTTTATATCACTTATTACGATGTAATAAACATTATGTAATAATTTTAAGTTAATAATGGTCTTTTTGTCGATATTTGGTACTTGAGTAAAAAAGGAACACCTTATAATTACAAGTTGTCAATGTGGTCAATATTAAATTATATACAGAAATATATTCATGATTTTGATATCATATATATCATATATATCTAGTATATTCATATATTTATAATTGTACATAACATTTGGAGGTACGAAACGAAATGCACCGTTCATGGAGACGGTAAGCCGTACATACGCATTAACACTACTTTCATTTTTACATATTATTTTAATAAAATTAAAAAATAATTATATATAGGTATATTATAATTCCATTATAAAATCATATATAATATCATTAACTCCATCCTTTATACATCCCACATATGGCATTAACGAGTCATATCACGTTGAGGGGGTGATAGTCCGCACTTCCTCAAATGCAATTACCGTGTTTACCCGTAATTGATACCATAAAGGTATGATATAAATGGAAAATAAATAAGCATAAAGAAAACATAAACAAAGTATATATTAAATATAAATATTGTGTCATCAAAATTTCCACCATGAAATGTGGTCAAAGATAATCGAACAATCATCGTTTCGTGTGGTGTCAGTTTTCTACCCACAAGAACAGTATATTCTTCACCCATTAGATGGACATGTGTGTATGTGCAGTTCTAATACTTCTAATAAAAACATCATATTTTATTGAGTATACTGTTTTTGTTATAAAATAAATTAATTAAAATAGTATATGGGTTGGAGAAGTAAAATAAAATAAAAGAAGTTAAGTGAAACTGTTACCTATAATTTGGATAATATTTTTGATTTGAACCAAAATGAATTATTGTAGTGCCTTAGGCCTATGGTAAGGATTCTAGGAGGAGGAGAGGGATATATGGAGCTTAATTGGGCAGATTTTGGACGTGCCAAAATTCTTGAGAGGTGTGAGGAATTGGTTAGAAGTGGTCTCCTTTTATAAGGGAGAAGAGGGGCTCTTTAGGAAAGTGTGAAAATATTATTTTTATTATATAATGATATTCGGTTTCTATAGGTCCAAAATTCATTATAGTCAAATATAAGATGACTCATGGTCGAAATAAAAGCATCAAATTTGAATTATACAGGTTTTGGATAATATTTTAATCATTATAATTTTATTTCTTTAAATCATATATTAATGAGATAAATACTGCATCATTATTGTGTCATAAATAATTTAATTTTTTTGATGTCAAAAAATTATAAAAAAAATACCATGATGTTGGAAATATTTTTATATTTCTAAATAATATTTATAGTCGAAAATATGTCTTATATAACACCATATAAAAAATTAATTTACTGGACCATTTTTGTTTAAGTCATTTTGGCCTTTACGTTAAGTTAATTAATCTAAATTGTCATTATCACTCCCAAGTGACTCAATGGGGTACCAAAATCGACCCAAAGATGCCCATGGTCGTCAGTGAATCAAAAAATATGGTTTGGAAAAGTGTTAAGGTAATTTTTAATTATTATAATATTCTTTTTACATTGAATTACCTTATTTACCATTAACTGCAGTAAATAAAAGTAAAAGATTACTATTCACCAAAAAAATATTTTCATGTTATTGAACCACATTTTACTAAATAATAACCACCATGTATGTTGGATTTTGAAATTAAAATAACATAAGTGGTAAATTTTCATTTAAATGAAAAAATTCATTTTCTATAACTATTACTAAGTGGTTTCATTATTCATAAAAAATTTATGTTTTTCAGAAAAATACCAAGAATTCAGCCTAAGAAATATTTGATATTTCAAATTCAAAAATATGTCTATTTTTCCAAATTCAAGCATATAAGTTGCATTAATTAATTTAAAAATTAACTCCGTTTGCTAAAACAAATAGCGTGTTTTTAAGAAACAGTAACTATCAAAAGACTGACACTTGTTTATGTCCAATTTCAAAGTGAAATTAATTCAAATGACCAATATTGGATTAAATGGTAAAAATATATTCTAATTACACTTTAAAAACATAAAAAATATAACCTAACTATATAAATATATTATATTATAACGCAGGTTTGAATTAAAATACAATGCATTCACTATTCATTAAAAAATGAACTTTATCGGGAAAATTTCAAAATTTACACAAAGTAAATTTTGATGTCCCCATTCGGAATAAGGATTTTATTTTGTCATATGAAATGTATTAATGTGACCAAAACTAGATTTAAATAGGGTTCTCCATTAAAAGGTGGAAAATTGACCTTTAAATATAAATTATGCTAATAATTAGATTCATTCATATTTTAAGACTCTACCATATTATTGGATAAATGTAAAGACATTTAACAGACATGTATAATCATATTGTAGTTAGTTTTGTTCATTCCCACCAATTCAATGGTTATGAGTTAACTACCATTTAGAATAATAATATTATATTATTAGTCTGCAACGTAAGATTTCAAATAAAAGCCATTGTTGCATATTGGGTACGCTATCAAACATAGAAACCACTTTATAGTAAAATTGATATTTAATTCACAAATATTAATAAATATGAAATATGAATTATTCTTTATTTACTCAAGATGTTATATCCTTCCCCCTTTTGGGAATTGTTTCCTCATAATTTTAATTTTCAAAATTAGTGGGGGTATTTATCCCTCATAGAATTTTCAGATTCCCACATTGCCTCTTCAACCATATCGGTTTTCCACAAAACCTTTACCTAGTGAATTAACTTATCCCGCAACACTTGCTCTCTATGTTAAAGAATCTCAACTAGTTGTTCTTCATAAGATAGATTCTCTTCCAACTGAACTACGTCTTGGATCAAAACATGAGATGGATCAGGTATATACTTTCTCAACAACAAAACATGAAAAACATTGTGTACCTGGGATAAAAATGGAGTTAAAGCCACTATGTATGCAACTGATCCAACTTTCTCCAGAATTTCATAAGGTTTAATGATCCTCAGACGCAACTTTCCCTTCTTACCAAAACAGATCACACTTTTCTGTGGATAAAACTTTGAGAAAGACATGATCACCAACCTCAAAAGAAAGATCCTTCCTTTTGTTATCTGCATAACATTTTAGTCTACTCTGAGCTATTCACATGTGCTTCTAAATCAAATAAACTTTATCTACCATATCTTCTACCAATTATGGTCCCATCAAAATCCATTCACCTACTACATCCCAAAAAGCTGGAGTTCGAAAATTATTTCCATATAATTCCTCAAATGGAGCCATATATATACATTAATGAAAAGTGTTATTATAAGAAAATTCAATCAAAGAAAGATGTTGGTCCCATCATCCCAGGTAATCTAGTGAACAAGAACCCAACACATCCTCCATGGTCTTAATTGATCGTTCTGACTGTCCATCTGATTGAGGGTGAAAAAATGTACTAAAATTTAATTCAGTACCCAACAACATCTGAAGGCCTTTTCAAAGGATAGAAGTAAACGTGAGATCCCGATCAGATACAATAGAGAGGGTAACTCTATGAAACCTAATTATCTCTTTAATATACAACCATGAATGTTGATCTATATACAATATATCTTGAATAGGAATAAAATCAGCAGATTTAGTCAATCGATCAACAATAATCCTGATTGAATTATTACCTCGAGATGTTTTTATTAATATCACAACGACGTCCATGGATATGTTTTCTCATTTCCACTCTAGCACTGGTAAAGGATGAAGCATCCCTTTCGGTAACTGCCACTCTGCATTAACCTGCTGAAAAGTCAAACACATTATAGTAAAATCTACAATATCTCTTTTCATTCCATCTTTAAGGCCCCAGTCTTAATCATTACTTAATCTTGAGTTATTACAAGATTACACATTGAGGATCTTTTCAGGTTTATAGTTTTAGAGAATTAGATCATAAAACATGCATTACAATCCACATTTAAACAAAGTTGTTACATTAAAGACAATATTCATTTTTCACATCAACGGAAACATATTTAAAATAAAACATGGATTCTTTCTTCACACTTCCTTGACACTATCATCATATCATGTACCCTTCCATGACCTGTGAAAAAAAAATTCAAAAACTTTGGAAGAGCATAAAAATATCAGCAATGCATATAAAAATATGGAAAGGAAACATGAGTACATGTATACATAAGAATGAAATCATACTTTACCCATAAAACATATGAACTTTAACATACCTCATAAAATCATGAATAAATCATAGAAATAATAAGACATAAAGGTAACTTGAGGCATTCATAACATTATTACGTAGGGAGTAACCCTCTTGGTTACGTTTGGAATACCCATCATAGTATATTCCCAATATCACTTCAGAGAAACCTCAACGTTTAACCCCTTCGCGTTTCCCAATGCATTGGAGAGCTATATTGGGCTCACCCACCCTTAGTTTATCACGGAACCACCCGTCTTCATACTAATGCCCAAAAACCACAACATAATCGTATCACATAAAACATACATAAAGGAAACATAACATTTCCATATTTCAATCACAATATATCAATAACACAGTGATATAATAAAAACAATATCAAAACCATTTTAAATACCAGAATAAAAGAAAAGTAAAACATGGTTTTTATTTTTCTTTAAAAATAATTTATGGCATATAGAGGAAGCTGAAACTCAAATAATGGTGACGGCGGCGGAGAAGTCATTGTCGCCTCATACGTACGACAAAAACATTCCCTTTCGTCATTTAGTAAATGATTCATATAAAAAATATTCCTTTTGAATAAACGTAAAAGTAAAAGGGGTTTATACACCGTATAAAAGAATGTTGTGTATAAAACAAAATATGCCTCAATGAAAGGAGAGTGAGATGAAGTCCCATACAAAGACGGTATCCTTGGATTAAGGATAAATCAATTACATAATTATGTGTGACAATCTAATACAACAAATATAAGTGGATATTAAATGTAAAACAATTAGAGGTTATTCACACATATTCATAGAACGACATATTCAAGGAGTACAAGATTATCCCAAATAATCAAAATTGGGTTAAGATGTTCCCTTGCAAAAATTTGACAGCCTAACGACGTCACGAGAAAATTCAGAAAATGAGTTGATGAGAGATAAAAAGGGTATCTCATCCCGTGGAAATAGAGTTTAAATCACTAAGGATATAGAAGAACATATCCCAACATAATTTTATGTGAATTAAAAGACATAACAAAAAAAGTCTTTTAAAATGAGGAGGGTGAAAGGTTCCCTTACCGACATGGGTATCTTTCGAAACATACACCCCGTGAAAGAAGGACAATACAAAATTGATGTAAATACCCATAAATGAAATTATATTACACAATGACTAAAATAATGGGCAGTACATACACCAATCAAAGGCAATTGTGGAAAATGTAGCATAAATCTCATGGGAATAAAAGTGAGTTGAAAAATCCCTTACGAAAACTCGGCATCCTAACGGCGCCACTTAAAACATACAAAAATGGATTGATGAGATCAAATAGGGTCTCTCATCATATTAACATAATGTTTACAACAAGAAGAATGTAAAATAACATCCCCAATATAACAAAGTGGAGCTGAAAATAAGTGACATAATGTAGAGTACTTAAAAAAAGAGAGAGGTTATATCTCTTACGAAAGTTCGGCAGCCTAACGACGCCACTCAAAACCTCCAAAATGGATTGAAAAAAGAGAATAGGGTCTCTCATCATATGAACATAAAAATTAAAGTATGTTTAATATTAAATAAAATCCCAAAAAAGGAAATATTAGCTTAAAATGAATGACATAAAAGAGTGTACTTGAAAAGAAAGAGAGGAGTAGGATCCCTTACCTCGGGTCTGACTTGACTCGATTTTTTTTTAACGTCCTGAATAATAAACTTGAGTTAATTTCTACTTGATTAAGAACCTTTTTCATGTTCAATATTCTTTTTATATCACTTATTTCTATGTTATAAACATTATGTAATCATTTAAGTTAATAATGATAGTTTTGTCGATATTTGGTTCTTAAGTCAAAAGTGGGCTTCTTACAATTACATGTAGTTCGTGTGGTCAAAGGTTCCTTATATCCAGAATGATATTCATGATTTGGATATCATATATATCTTATGTATCCAGAATATATATGTATTTATAATATTACATATTCATTTAGAGGTACGAAATGAAATGCACCGTTTATGGAGACAGTAAGCCCTACGTACGCATGAACAATACATTCATTTCTATGTCATATTAATGGAATTAAAACTAAATGAGAGGTATGTATATTTTAATTCCAGAATTATATTCATCATTTATATGTAACATAAATCATATATAATAACTTTAAATCCATCATTTATACATCCAACATATGGCATTAACGAATCAAATCACTTTGAGGGGGAGGTAGACTGCACATCCTAAAATGAAAATATCGTGTTTATACACAATGGAAACCATAAAGGTATACCACAAAAGAAAAATAAATAAGCTTAAGTCAAACATAAACATATTATATATCATATATAAGTATAGTGACATCTTAATGGCCACCTTTTAATGTGTTATATGAGTGTTGAACAATCATCGTTTCGTGAGGTAGAAACTCGCCATCCACAGAAACAGCATGTTCTTTAACCATTTGATGTAGGTGTGTGTAAGTGTAGCTCAAATTAATCTTATAACAACATCCTAGTATATTTAAGATTCTGGAGTTGTTACAAGTGAAATGAATAGAAAGAGTTTAGGGGGTTGGAGAAGCAAAATAAAACAAAAGAACACAAGTGAAGACATTACCTTAAAACCGTGTAACTCTTTTTGACTTGAGCCCAAAGGCTTCCTTGGGAAGAATTATGCCTAATGTGAGGCTTCTAAGAGTAAAATAGGGATGTGGAGTGGAAAACTGAGAAGGGTTTGGCCGACCCAAAGGCTTTGGGAGTGTGGGTAAGGAGGTATAGTTGGGGGCCTTTTATAAGAGGAGAGGAGGGGCACTCTTGGAAAGTAAAGAAATGTTAATTTATTTGAAAATGCATTTCAGATTTAAAAGGTCCCAAATTGAAATAATTAGAGAATATGATGGTAAGGTTTCAAAATCCACAAATACAATAGGGTTTGGACATGTGTAGGTCATAGATTTTAAATTATCGTTTCATTTTATTTAAATCCTTTTTAATGAGGTAATCGCTGCATCATTATGATGTCATATATAATTTTATTTATTTAATGTCTAAAAATTATAAAAAAATATCATGATGTATGAAATCTTTTTATATTTCCAATTAATATTTATATTCAAAAATATGACTTGTATAACCCCATTTAAAAATTGTTTTAGTGAAACATTTCATGCTTGTGACATTTTTATTTTAACTTTAAATAAAAAGATATTTATGTCATTTTCCAAACAAAGTGGCTCCATGGGGTCCCCAAGTTGACCCATGGATTGTCTTGGTCATCCATGACACATCCAATAAGTGTAGGACATGTTTCAATCTCATCTCATATTATTAAAACATTATTTTTACCTTAAACTATAGTAATTACCTCTAATCGCGATTAAAAACTTAAAAGTTACTATTCACCAAAAAAATTTAATTCTATTGAAACACATTTTACTTCTTAATGACAACCTTATATGTCCGATTATTGAAATTCAAAACACAGAGGTGGAAACATTTCATTTAAATGAAAAATCATTTTCTTTAACTACCACTTAGTGGTTTAACTATTCATCAAAAATTGAAGTTTTTCCGAAAAATAATAAAATTTCACCCTAAGTTATATTTGATATTACGAATTCAAAAATGAAGTCTATTTTAGAAAATTAAAAAAATATAAGTTGAATTAATTAATTTAATAATTAATTCCCATTGTCAAAACAAATAGCGTGTTATTAAGAAACAATAAGTATCAAAAGATTGACTCTAGTTTAAGTCCAATTTCAAGATGAAATTAATTCCAACGACCACTATTGGATTAAATGGTAAAAATTTATTATAATTGAATTTTAAAACCAATTCAAAAGATAATCTAATCATATAACTAATTTATATTAGAAAGATGTTTTGAAATAAAATACAACATTTTTGACTATTCATTAAAAAAAAGAACATTATCAGAAAAATACCAAAAATTTACACAAAGTAAATTTTGATGTCCCGATTCTAAAGAAGAATTTTATTTTTTCAAATACAACACATAAAATTGTTAAAAAGTGGATTTAAAAGAGGTTCTCCATTGAATGGTGGTTAATCGACCTTTTAATGAATATTAGAATGTTTATGCTTAAAAATTGGATTCATTTGCATTTTTAATCCTCTAAAATTTATTGTAAGGAGTAAAAATATTTGACAAACATATATAATCATTTAATTAGTTAGTTCTGTTCATTCCCTCCATTACAACGGCTAGCCTTTAACTACCATTTAAAATAATATTATTTTATTATTCGAGTGCAACGTAAGATTCCCAAGAAACTCGTTGTTGCGTATTGGTTACGCCATCGAGCATAGCGTCCCCTTTAAAGTAACATTAATATTTTATTCACAAATATGGATAAATATAAAAATGTCATATTCTTTATTTACCTGGGGTGTTACATTCCTCCCCCCTTTTGGGAATTTCGTCCTCGCAATTTCAAAATTGGGCTCAGAAACGTCCTTGAAAATCCCACATCCAAACAAGAGTCAGTAAAACAATCACTTTAAATGAATGGGAGAGAAGTACAAATGTCACCCGAGTTAACCCACAATAGGATTACAAGTATGAAAATATGGATATGGAGGAGAAATCAAAGGGTCATGTTCTGATGGATAGTGATAGTAAACATGTCTAGGAGAAAGTTAACCATAAGAAAATCAGAAACTTGTGATGGGTTAAACGGAATTGGATTCCCCAGTAATAAAAGTTAATGGACAACATTTTTTTTCAGTTACTTTTCATTGAGGAATTTATTTTTGAGCTTAAATAAAACATAAGGAAACATACTTACTTCTCATGTTGACTTTCAAATTTTACTAGATTTCTTACACGAACGTATATTTTCGCCAAAAGATGAGTATTTAGGATGACCTGTTTAAATTAAGAGAGCTATGATAAACTTCTAGAGAATCACCTAACCCAAAAAAGAGAACAATATACTTCCCATGTCTTTATACTTTAACCAAAACCAAAACCAAATTGGTTAGTACAATATCAGATAATCCGAAAAAGGATAACCCTTTATAAAAAGAAAATCTATTCTTAATCTCCAGAATTTGTCCAACAAAACCCAAAGTTCAACGAGGACCATTTGATAAAAAAAATTTCCATAAAATTATTCAAATTATTCCAAAATAAGATTGAAACCCAAATATTTGAAAGATTTAGTAACATAGTCTTCCAAGGTACAAATTAACTTTTATCTCCAAATATCATCAGTTGCTCTGAAATTATCTTATTGAAAAGTAATTAACCTAATCACATATCCTCGATGATAGGTTAATAATTTCCATAGATAACCTAAAATAAACTTAATATTGATTCCTAAAATCATATAACTAAAAAGAATTAGTCAAACTAACCAGGGACGTAACGTAGTCCAGTGCTAGGCGATAAATTACAGTCGCACATTGGTTGTGGGTTTGATTCCCGCAGCTTTGTCCGACACGACAGGTTGTCACACGGTCTGTGTGTTGTCCTTTTTACAAAACTATATAATTCTTAAAACATTCCCCAAAACAAGATAAAATCTTCAAAAATGATCGTAACATGTTTTGACCTCAAGTTTATCTTATGCCTTTCATTTTCCATCATAACATATAATAACCCATAATTACCTCAAAAGTAAGGATTGTATAAACTCCAATGGTTACCTTTATAATTATTACCTGAACTTCCACATAGATTGGTCATCTAGTACATGATGCATTACAGATCATACCAAGGTTCAAGTGGTTGATCATGACTCCTTGATAGTTGGTTTAGAACAACCACAAGTTTCCTCATTGAATCCCCCATTTTATCTGGTATCTTAATCAGAGAACCACCATAGTTTCCTTCAAACCTGTTGTCCCTTTGGTGCCTTCTAGATCCATCCATTCACTAAAAATGGAAATTTCAGTGTGAGTATATCAAAAAAACCATCATGTACTAATGAAGGAGGTAAACACTAAGATATACTTACTCATTAAATTTATCTAAAACTAGGACTCTTTCTGAAATCCTAACCATTATGGTAATGTCACTTGTGATTAGAGAATACCCTAACCTCTAAAGTTATCTAAACCGACCTCTGATACCAACTATAAGGCCCCGACCTTAAACCTTTCTTAATCTTGAGTTATTACAAGATTACACATTGAGGATCTTTTCAGGTTTATAGTTTTAGAGAATTAGATCATAAATCTTGCATTACAACCCACATTTAAACAAATTGTCAACATAAAAGATCGTATTCATTTTTCCCATCAACCAAAAAATAATTAAAATAAAACATGGATTCTTTCTTGACACTTCCTCGACACTATCATCATATCATGTACCCTTCCCTTGACCTATGAAAAACATTTCAAAAACTTGGGATGAGCATGAAAAGTTTAGTAAGGGATATAAAAATATGGAAAGGAAACATGATTACATGTATACATAGGAATGAAATCATACTTTACCCATAAAACATAACCAGTTTAACATACCTCATAAAATCATGAATAAATCATAGAAATCATAATATATAAAGGTAACTTGAGGCATTCATAACATTCTTACGTAGGGAGTAACCCTCTTGGTTATGTTTGGAATACCATCACAATATATTACCTAAATCTCTTCGGAGAAACCTCAATGTTTAACCCTTTCGTGTTAACCAATGCATTGCAGAGCTATATCGGGCTCACCCGCCCTTAGTTTATCACGGAACCACCCGTCTTCGTAATAATTCCCACGAACCACAACATAATCGTATCACATAAAACATGCATAAAGGAAACATAACATTTCCACATTTCAATCACAAGATATCAATAACACAGTGATATAATAAAAACATTATCAAAACAATTTAAAATACCAGAATAAAAGAAAAGTAAAACATGGTATTTATATTTCTTTAAAAATAAGGTATGAATTGTAGAGGAATCTGAAACCCAAGTAATGGTCACAGCGGCAGAGAAGTCATTATCGCCGCATACGTACGAAGAAAACATTCCCTTTTTTCGTTCAGTTAACGCTTCGTATAAAAAATATTTCTTTTGAATAAATGTAAAAGTCAAAGGGGTTTATAGACCGTATAAAATAATTTTCTGTATAAAACAAAATATGCCTCAATTAAAGGAGATTGAGACGAAGTCCCATACAAAGACAGTATCCATGTATTAAGGATAAATCAATTACATAATTATGTGTGACAAAATAATAAACCAAATATGAGTGGATATTAAGTGTAAAACAATCAGAGGTTATTCACACATATTCATAGAACAACATATTCAAGGAGTACAATCTTATCCCAAAGAATCAAAATTGGGTTAAGAAGTTCCCTTGCAAAAATTTGATAGCCTATTGGCGTCACTACAAAATTCAGAAAATGAGTTGATGAGAGATAAAAAGGGTATCTAATAACATGGACATAGAATTAAAATCACTAAAGATATAGAAGAACATATCAAAACATAATGTTATGTGAATTAAAAGACATAACAAAAGAAGTATTTTAAAAAGAGGAGGGTGAAAGGTTCCCTTACCGACATGGGTATCTTTCGAAACATACACCCCGTGAAAGAATGACAATACAAAATTGATGTAAATACCCATAAATGAAAGTATATTACACAATGAGTAAAATAATGGGCAGTACATACACCACTCAAAGGCAATTGTGGAAAATGTAGCATAAATCTCACGGGAATAAAAGTGAGTTGAAAAACCCCTTACGAAAACTCGGCATCCTAACGGCGCCACTTAAAACATACAAAAATGGATTGATGAGATCAAATAGGGTCTCTCATCATATTAACATAATGTTTACAGCAAGAGGAATATAAAAGAACATCCCCAATATAACAAAGTGGAGCTTAAAATAAGTGACATAATGTAGAGTACTTAAAAAGAAAGAGAGAGATTATATCTCTTACGAAAATTCGGCAGCCTAACGACGCCACTCAAAACTTCCAAAATGGATTGAAAAAAGAGAATAGGGTCTCTCATCATATGAACATAAAAATTAAAGTATGTGTAATATTAAATAACATCCCAAAAAAAGAAATATGAGCTTAAAATGAATGACATAAAATAGTGTACTTAAAAAGAAAGAGAGGAGTAGGATCCCATACCTCGGGTCTGACTTGACTCGATTGTTCTTTAACGTCCTGAATAATAAACTTGAGTTAATTTCTACTTGATTAAGAAACTTTTTCATGTTCATTATTCTTTTTATATCACTCATTTCTATGTTATAAACATTATGTAATCATTTAAGTTAATAATAATAGTTTTGTCGATATTTGGTTCTTAAGTCAAAAGTGGACTTCTTACAATTACATGTAGTTCATGTGGTCAAAGGTTCCTTATATCCAAAAATGATATTCATGATTTGGATATCATATATATCTTATGCATCCAGAATATATATTTATTTATAATATTATATATTCATTTAGAGGTAAGAAATGAAATGCACCGTTTATGGAGACAGTAAGCCGTACGTACGCATGAACACTACATTCATTTCTATGTCATATTAATGGAATTAAAACTAAATGAGAGGTATGTATATTTTAATTCCAGAATTATACTCATCATTTATATGTAACATACATCATATATAATAACTTTAAATCAATCCTTTATACATCCAACATATGGCATTAACGAATCAAATCACTTTGAGGGGGAGGTAGACTGCACTTCCTAAAATGGAATTATCGTGTTTATACACAATGGAAACCATAAAGGTATACAACATAAGAAAAATAAAGAAGCTTAAGTCAAACATAAACATATTATATATCATATATAAGTATAGTGACATCTTAATGGCCACCTTTTAAGGTGTTATATGAGTGTTGAACAATCATCGTTTCGTGAGGTAGAAACTCGCCATCCACAGAAACAACATATTCTTTAACAATTTGATGTAGGTGTGTGTAAGTGTAGCTCAAATTAATCTTATAACAACATCCTAGTATATTTAAGATTCTGGAGTTGTTACAAGTGAAATGAATAGAAATAGTTTAGGGGGTTGGAGAAGCAAAATAAAACAAAAGAACACAAGTGAAGACATTACCTTAAAATCGTGTAACTCTTTTTGATTTGAGCCCAAAGGCTTCCTTGGGAAGAATTATGCCAAATGTGAGGCTTCTAGGAGTAAAATAGGGATGTGGAGTGGAAAACTGAGAAGGGTTTGGCCGAGCCAAAGGCTTTGGAAGTGTGGGTAAGGAGGTATAGGTGGGGGCCTTTTATAAGAGTAGAGGAGGGGCACTCTTGGAAAGTAAAGAAATGTTACTTTTTTTGAAAATGCATTTCGGATTTAAAAGGTCCCAAATTGAAATAATTAGAGAATATGGTGGTAAGGTTTCAAAATCCACAAATACAATAGGTTTTGGACATGTGTAGGTCATAGATTTTACATTATCGTTTCATTTTATTTAAATCCTTTTTAATGAGGTAATCGCTGCATCATTATGATGTCATAAATAATTTTATTAATTTAATGTCTAAAAATTATAAAAAAATATCATGATGTATGAAATCTTTTTGTATTTCCAATTAATATTTATATTCAAAAATATGACTTGTATAACCCCATTTAAAAATTGATTTAGTGAAACATTTCATGCTTGTGACATTTTTATTTTAACTTTAAATAAAAAGATATTTATGTCATTTTCCAAACAAAGTGGATCCATGGGGTCCCCAAGTTGACCCATGGATTGTCTTGGTCGTCCATGACACATCCAATAAGTGTAGGACATTTTTCAAGATCATCTCATATTATTAAAACATTATTTTTTCCTTATACTATAGTAATTACCTCTAATCGCGATTAAAAACTTAAAAGTTACTATTCACCAAAAAAAATTAATTCTATTGAAACACATTTTACTTCTTAATGACAACCTTGTATGTCAGATTATTGAAATTCAAAACACAGAGGTGGCAACGTTTCATTTAAATGAAAAATCAGTTTCTTTAACTACCACTTAGTGGTTTAACTATTCATCAAAAATTGAAGTTTTTCCGAAAAATACCAAAATTTCACCCTAAGCTATATTTGATATTACGAATTCAAAAATGAAGCCTATTTTAGAAAATTAAAAACATATAAGTTGAATTAATTAATTTAATAATTAATTCCCGCTGTCAAAACAAATAGCGTGTTTTTATGAAACAATAAGTATCAAAAGATTGACTCTAGTTTCAGTCCAATTTCAAGATGAAATTTATTCCAAAGACCACTATTGGATTAAATGGTAAAAATATATTTAATTGAACTATAAAACCAATTCAAAAGATAATATTATCATATAAATAAATTATATTAAAAATAGGTTTTGAATTAAAATACAACATTTTTGACTATTTGTTAAAAAATGAACTTTATCGGAAATATACCAAAAATTTACACAAAGTAAATTTTGATGTCCCGATTCTAAAGAAGAGTTTTATTTTGTCAAATAAAACACATATAATTGTTAAAAAGTGGATTTAATAGAGGTTCTCCATCGAAAGGCGGTTAATCGACCTTTTAAAGAATATTAGAATGTTTATGCTTAAAAATTGGATTCATTCGCATTTTTAATCCTCTAACATTTATTGTAAGGAGTAAAAATATTTGACAAACATATATAATAATTTTTTAGTTAGTTCTGTTCATTCCTGCCATTACAATGGCTAGGTGTTAACTACCATTTAAAATAATATTATTTTATTATTAGAGTACAATGTAAGATTTCCAAGAAACTCGTTGTTGCATATTGGGTACGCCATCGAGCATAGCATACCCTTTAAATTAACATTAATATTTTATTAACAAATATAAGTAAATATAAAAATTTCATATTCTTTATTTACCTGGGGTGTTACACCATCCCACCAGCAGTACTCTCAAAGATCTATATACATCTTAGTACTGCAAGGTTTAACTGAAAACGAGGAACTTTGAGATTCACATAACAACTTATTATTAAATTTTGAATCACAATTCACACATAATATCATCCCAAAATTCAAAACACAATCATTATCAATGTTAAAATCAGGAAAATTACCCTTCTGAACCGACTCTATCATTTTCTGCAACTCACTATATTCTTTCTATGCTTGCTTAATTTTTTCTGATATAGATGATCTCACTGACAACTGAAACAAAACACAAGAATTTCCCACTCCAACAACTTCTATTCAAAACTTTATCAAACAAAAAACAAAAGGATATTGTTCCAAATATAACATGTTTAATGAAGAATTCCATTTTCAACTAAAAGCTTCTTCCACTTTATTTAACTTTCCCAGATGCTAATGGATCATGAAATCATAATCCATGATTAATTCTAGCCATCTCCTCTATCTCATGTTCAATTATCTTTGAGTTAATATATACATTAAACTTTTATGATTAGTATATATTTCACATTTTTCTCCTTACAAATGATGTCTCCAAATTTTTAAGTATAAAACAATAGCAGCTAATTTCAAATTATGTGTAGTGTAATTTAACTCATGAGGTTTCAACTAACCTGAAGAGTAATCCATTACCTAATACTTGTGCATAAGGACACATCCAATTCCATTCAATGAAGCATCACTGTAGATTACAAAATCACCATTTCTGGATGGGAGTGCCAAAACTAGAGCATTCACCAATCTTCTTTTCAATTCTTGAAAACAATCATCACATTATTTTTCCCAGATGAACTTAACACCTTTTCAAGTTAATATAGTCATTTGACTAGATAAATGTGCAAATTGTTCTACAATCCTCCAGTAATTAACTTCCAAACCATGAAAAATACGAGTCTCGGTGATATTTTTTGGTCTTAGAAAATCATCAACAACGTTATTTTAGTAAGATCAACCGTTATGCCATTTTTTAAAACATTGTAACCATGGAAAGAAATTTACTGTAACCATAACTCAAACTTGATGAATTTACAAAACATTTTATTTTCATTTAAGGTTTGGAAGACAACCCTTTATTGAATTTCATGTACCTCCTTACATTTGGAATAAAAAAAATATCATCAATGTACGAATCCACAAACATATCCAATAACTAAGAGAACATTCTATCCATAACCTACATGAATAAAACAGGTGCATTGGTTAAACCAAAAGTCATAACTACAAATTTATAATGGCCATATCTTGTATGAAATGCGGTCTTCAGAATGTCTTCTTCAATTGATTTCAACTGATGGTACACCAATGTCAAATCAATATTCGAAAAATACTGAGCTCCCTGAAGCCAATCAAAAAAATCATCAATATGAGGCAAATAATAATTATTCATAACAATGATGTTATTCAATGCTCTATAATAAAGGAAAATTCTCATTGATCCATCATTCTTTTTAACAAACAATAAAGGAGAACCCCATGGTGATGTGCTAGGTCGAATGAAAACAATATCTAATAACTCATGCAATTTCTTCATTAACTATAAAATTTCAATTGGAGCCATTAGATAAGGGGGTTTTAAAATTGTCTTAGCATTAGGAACTAAGTAAACAGTAATTTCAACTTCGCAATCAGGTATAATACTAGGCAACAAACCAGGAAAAACATCAAGGTACTCATTTACCACTAGCAAAACATTATTCTGAATAGTTACTTTGTTTTCAAAAATACATTAAAGGTAAAATTCATTTCCATATTTCTCTAGTTTCTCAGCTTTCATATATGTTAGTAAAATCAAAGATTCATGTTTGTATAAAAAATTAAAATCATTCAGAAAATAAACCTCGTTAGCTCTGTAGTAAAACTTAGCATGATAAACAGAAAGCCATTCCATACACAAAATAACATCAAACTCTACTAGAGGCATAATAATAAGGTTTTTAGGTATATTCATTTTTCACATAAGGACAGAAATGTTGTAACAACTCAAGCTTTTATGGTATGGTTCTCTTTGAATAATACAGTAGCGTGTGTTGTACGCAACTTCGAGTTCTAACACACACCACAACCAATCAAACTAGCCGTTATGAATAGTAATAACCACTTTTTGAAATTTTATAAATTTTTTCATTCAAAATGGACTTCATTTTTTGATTCGGAATATAGAAATTATCTTAGGGTAAATTTTTGGTATTTTTCAGAAAACATTCAATTTTTGATGAATAGTGAAAAAACATTGAGTTAAAGTTTAAAACCAAATTTTTTATATAAATTAGTATTTATTTTATTTAAATTTAATTATTGTCAAAATAGATAAATATTACCTATATACATTCAATGTAATTCATTGGAGTAAGTTTAGAATAATTTTAGATATAAAAAAAGTTTAGTGAACTTTTCACCATCTTTTACCGACCTCCTATGAGAATTTAGAAATTCACATAAAACATAATTTTAATGCTTCTGTGAGTGGAATTTTGAAAATCTGAGAGACACGGTTAATATCAAAAAGTAAAATGTGGTTCAACAAGAAAAAATAATTTTTGGTAAATAGTAACATTTTACTTTTATTTACCATAGTTAAAAGTAAATAGGGTATTTAAGGGTAAAAATGATATTAATATTACCCTAACAGGTGTACTAATTCTATTGGACAAGTATATCTCGACCAAAAACAACCTTACGAATAAAATATTTTCTTTTAGGTCCATTTTCATTAGATTAGGACATTTATTATTATTTAATTCAAAGAAGAGTTAAAAGAGTTAAAACCAAGGATTATTTACTGAAACATTTTTAATATCAGGTATTAAATAAGATAAATTAGATTGTTAATATTAATTATAAATATAAAAAGATTTCATACATAATAGTATTTTATTAATAATTTTTAGACATTAAATAATTTAATTTATTTATGACAGAATGGTGATGCAGTAATTACCTAATTAATAAAATATTAAAACAATTGATATTATAAATATCTAAATAAATGTAATTTAAGACTTTTTGTAATTTCCACTAATTTTATATGATAATATGACATGTTAGTATTCATTTAATTATGTTTTTTCCTTGTAATCATGCTGTTATGATTTTCACAAAAATCAAATACCAAATATAGTCAAAATTGACATAAAAGAGTTTTTAAAACAAATATTATATTATTAATTTATATTATATTCATAGAAATCTATGGTTAGGCCAAGAGACTTATATTATGATAGGTGTACCATTAATGGACCACTTGGGGGTATCTTGGAAGTTTATAGTAATTTTATTTACTATATAATATAAAAATACAAAGAGACATGATAAGTGTCAAACCAATTAACCAAGAGTTAAAACTAAAGCATAAGGTTCATAATGTGACCCAAACATGTATAAAACCTATTGGATGAGTGGTTTTAGACTTATAACCAACATAACCATTAAATAATCCACTTTGGATCCATTACAAACCGAATATGAATTTCTTATAAAATAATATTTCTAGCTTTTCATAAGGTGCCCCTCCTCCCCCTTATGAAAAGACACCACTTATAACCAATTATTCACACCTTAAAAGCCTTTTTTTCGGCCAAACCCTATGAAAATATTCTATAAACTTTCCTCCCTTAATCCTAGAGGCATTTAATTAGTCAAAAATCCAACCTAGGGAGTCCTTTTGATCAAATCAAAAGGAAGAACCCGAAGAAGAGGTAATGTTTTCACCACCCTCTTTCAAGTTAATTTCTATTTCAACTTCATTATTTGTTATTTACATTATAAAATAATAACTCCACTATCTTCTATATATTGTGATTTTATTATAAATATTTTACAACCATATTCAGTATTCTATCCATCCATTGAATGACGTGTCACTATACGTGCGTACGTACGACTTACCGTCTCCACGTCGTGGTGTAATTGTTATTCAAATACTTTTTATTTGGATTGGTATAATAATGATGTGTTATTCATGTAAATAATAAATATAGAATGATATTGATTCTGTATATATGATATACTATCCAATTATATATTATTTTAATATCAAAAGAGTGATATTGTCGCTCGAGCGTACGTACGGACTACCGTCTCCACAAATGCAATGAGATTCATTCCCCATCATATCAATTCAAGTATAATTCTCATTTAATGATTAAAAAATAATGTTTAAGTACTTTATATCATTCTGGTTATAAAAAATATACAACTTATCCATATCAAACATGGATTATGTAACAAAACATATAAAATAAAATGAGTAAGTTAACACCCGAAACAATGATAATACTAAGATAATATTAACAAAGAAATTTTAAAAGGTCATATATGATATCATATTAATGTATATGACTATTGTATAATTTAATAAAAATTAATTCACCATTATACAAGTGGTTAAGATACCCTCGACCAAGGAAAATTACAAGGTAAGGGTTTATTTCACAATCTCTTCATTATCCGAGATTGTTTATACGTAATTATCTACTAGGACCTTTATATCATCCACTTCCATGTTTCTTAAAAATGTAATTCAAGACATTTTTACAATTTTACAGAATATGGGTTAAAGTCATTTATACCCTTGTTTTACTATTTATAAGAAGTTTATAACGAAATGTTTCTGTCATTTTCCAAACAAGGTATTTTTAATCCTTTACGATAGAATTAATGTAAGAATGCCTTTTTAACTTATATGGTGGGTGCAGCTATTTTCCACCATTATAAAATCGTTAAATCATCCCTCACAAGCTTATAAAAATATTTTCAAATTAAATGTTTTTTTTATAATTATGTGACTTTTAAATGATTTCAAAATAAGAGATATTTCTCTCAAATAGTTTTTATTTCATCTATGTCAACATCCTTTGATGGATTTTAAGCTTATTTGAAGTTGATTTATTATGATATAAAACATCGATATTGTATTGAAGGTTTTGTGATATGTTTGACTGTGGATGTGTTATTTTTATACCATTCATGGTTTATGGAGAAAGTATTGACATTTCGTATGTAAGTTTTAATATTAATGTTTTTGCTATGTTTAAACCTGTTCATATGAGGAATGCATTGGACATAATAAGTGACAGGTGGAGCTAGCTATAGCTCCTCGATGCGTCGATAGGTCTCATGAGACGAACTAGTGTCTTGTAATGAGGCCTTGATAAAATCTTATTTGTATTCTTGGCACGAGGCCTTGGCTACATGGTTATGATAGTCTGGCATTATGCATTCCATCATTATTAAAGTGGTTACTGATATTGCATGTGATTATTCGACTAGTAGAATATCCATGTGAATAAGTAAATGACATTATTTAATTTTATTTTTTCTCATATTATGCTGAATTTCATGTTTAAAAGGCTTTTGTTTTAGTTTTACAAAGCCGTAAATGTTTATGTTTATTTATGAATGTTTCCGCTATTTTTTATCCTTACTGAGCATCTGATCTCACCCCTTTCTATTTTTTATTTTTCCCAGGATGTGAAGAAATATTTTATGACCAACCTGTAGGGATAGTATTAAGGGGATATGAGTGTAGACTATGGAGACTATGTTATTTTAGTTTTTCACTCTATGATGTAATGTAACATTTATGAATGTATCTAGTGTTTCCATGTATACTAAACTAATATGTATTTCAAGACATGATCTTTTATGATCATGATAATGTTACGTAATAATGCACCGACTCTAGGTAACTAGGGTTGGGGTGTTACAGTTGGTATCAGAGGAAGTTTGGTACAAAACGTGGAACCCTGATTTAGATAAACTCTAATTAGAGCACATAGACCTAAGATGCACTTTGAGGATTAGTATTGAAAATTTTCCTATAATATTTGTATTGTAAAGATTTTTGTGAGTTTTCCATGCAATACATCCCTATCTAGATACGAGCAGGTATAGGCATCTCTCGCATAGATGTACCTAGGGTTAAATCCTGAAAACACCGCTTTAAGCTAAACTCGAACATGAACTAGTGCACGACAACAGGCCCTGTTGCGCTCTTGGTTACGACACTCCTGGGGGATAAGATTAGGATAATTCTCATTATCTTTACAAAACATTATGAAGTTTTTATGAGTATATACTTCCTCAAATAATTTTTTTTATGATTATGGATTATATCCATAAATAGTTCAATATATGTTAAGTGTTTTACAAGTATGGAATTATGTATTTTGATTCATAAACTGATCTAGTTTGTGATATTGTTTAGAAATGACAACTAGTTGAAGGAATGGAAACCGTAAAAATGCACGCACTCCATGTAGAGATTTCTCTCTAGCTCAAGATAATTATAGTGGAGTTGGTGATGCAACTGGTGCTGATCAGCTAATCACCATACTGGGACAACTCACTCATGTTATGAATAATAACCTTACCTGTATGGAGCACCATGATCGGAATCGTGGAGGATCAATGTTATACCACTTCATGAGGCAACCACCACCAACATTCAATGGGAGTAAAACTCCCTTATTAGCTGAGCAGTGGATAAGTTCCCTAGAGAAAATATTTCAGGCTTGGGGGAGTAGTGAAAGGAAAAAAGTTATCATGGTAGTTTATCGCCTCACTGGAGATGCTGATCAATGGTGGTCATTGATTCAAAACAAAAAGGAAGATGATGAAGTATCAAATATGGAATGGAGGGAGTTCAAAGATATTTTTATAGAAAAATACTTTCCTTGTGACTATCCAGCAGATATGGAAAGGAAATTTTTGAGTCTGAGGAAAAAGGAGGATAAGAATATCGTAAAGTATGAGGATAACTTTACAAGGTTAGAAATATATGCTAGAGATTATATACATAACCCAAGAATTAATATTGATCATTTCATTTATGGGTTAAAACCATTTCTTCGTCGAGCATTAGTCTCACAATCCTTCTCGTCGTACGAATATATTGTCTCATGTGCTATCAAGACAGAAAAATAATTCTCTAAGTCTTACGACTTTAAAGAAAAGAAAGAGAAGAAGAGATCAACTGATAAATTTGGGAATGGAAATAAGAGGAAGATGGGAAAAGATGAATATCCATCCTGTAGTAAATGTGGGAAGAAACACCCTGGTACTTGCTTGAAGGGAATGGGTGTCTTTTACAAGTGTGGTGAAAAAGGCCACCAAGCTCGTGATTGAAAAGGGAAGAAATAAGCAACCAATGTTCAATGCTATAATTACAGGGAGATGGGACATTATGGAAATGAATTTCTTAAGCATCAGGGGAACTTACCTGATAAAATTCCAAGGGATCAAGGCCATGCATATGCTATTACAACTAATGAGGTAGAATCTCCTAAAGACATGGTGGCAGGTAATTTAATGTTTTACTCAGGTTTATAAAATACATTATTTGATTTCGGATCATCGCATTTTTTTTCATATTTTCCCTTTTTTCTAAGAAAATTAGATATTTCCAATTTTATTTAACAAGGGAGTTTTCAATTAAAACTCTTAAAGGACGTATCATTGCAACAATATTTTGTAAATTTTTCCCCATTAGAGCACATAAATTTTCTTTATCCGCTGATCTCATCATCATACCTATGATTGAGTTTGATATAATCCTTAGTGTGGATTGGATTTCAGACCATGATGTGAAGATTTATTGTAATAATAAAGAGGATATGATTTTTTATGATGCCATAAGGAACACCTTATCTTTAGAGCATAATCGTCACCACCTAATTCTTATCTAGATCCACCCTCAGCAGCTCAACTAAATTCAATTACTGGGGAGGAAGAGAATGAATGACTGTGGGTGAGGAAAGGAATGTTCAAATAGAGGATGTACATATTGTGAAAGAATATGTAGATGTGTTTCCGGAAGATTTACCTGGACATCCTCCTGAATGAGAAGTTGGGTTTTCCATTGATTTAATTCTTGGATCAAGGCCTATATCGAAGACCCCTTATTGAATGGCCACTATTGAATTATTGGAACTAAATAAACAACTAGAGGAATTGAGTAATAAAGGATTTATTCTCCCTAATGTTTCTCCATGGGGAGCCCCTATTCTTTTTTTAAAAAGAAAGATGGATCCATGAGGTTATGTATCGACTACCAGAAAATCAATGCTATAAAAATAAAGAACAAGTATCCCCTACCTCGAATTGATGATTTATTTGACCAAATGCTTGGAGCTCAATACTATTCAAAGATTGACCTTCGATCTAGATACCATCAGTTGTGTGTAAATAAGGAAGACATTCTGAAGCCACAATTTCGAACAAGGTACGGGCATTACGAGTTTACAGTAATGCCATTTGGATTGACTAATGCACCCACTATATTCATGGATATAATGAATAGAGTTTCAAGGAATATCTTGATGATTTTGTGGTGGTATTTATTATTTATACCTTGGTATATTCTAAAAGCTAAAAAGATCATGAAAATTACCTTCACATTATCCTGAAGACTCTTAGAGGACATGAATTATATGGGATGTTTAGCAAGTGCGAATTCAAGCTTCAAGAGATTTCGTTCCTTGTCCATATTGTCTCCCAAGATAGAATCTCTATTGATCCTTCTAAAACCAACGCAATACATGAATGGGAAGCACCGACGAGTAAAACTGAGGTACGCAGTTTTATTGGTTTAGAAGGTTATTATCGACATTTTGTCCAGAATTTTGCCCGGTTGGCTAACACATTTACAAAGCTCACACGTAATAACGTTAATTTTTTTGGAAAAAATTGTGTGAAGAATTTTTCGTAGAACTGATGAGAAGATTAGTCAATGATCCTATATTGACTCTACCATTGGGGAATGATGGTTTCATTATTTATAGTGATGCATCAAAGAAAGGACTTGGTTGTGTCCTTATGCATAAGGATAGGGTTATTGCCTATGCATCATGACAGTTGAAAATTCATGAGAAAAACTATTCTACTGATGATCTCCAGTTAGCAGATGTGATCTTTTATTTGAAGATATGGAGACACTATCTCTATGGTGAAAAATGTGAGATTTATACTGATCAAAAAAGTGTGACGTATATTTTCTCATAGAAAGAACTCAACATGAGGAAATGGAGATGGCTTGAACTACTGAAGGATTATTATTTTACGATACACTACCACCTGAGGATGGAAAATAAAGTGGAAGATTCTTTGAGAAGAAAAGATCATGGAGTTTTGAACAAGATGAGAATTGGTGAGAGATCCTATTTTCATGGATCTAGTAAAGTTGGATTTTGGAATAACCATGGAAGGTGAAAAATCAATGATTTTTCAAATGATTTCCAAACCATATTTACTAGAAAGGATATAGAATTCTCAAATCGATGGTGAGGAGTTTCAAAATAAGATCAAAGCTATGAATGATGGGAGATTCAATGACTTTTTGTATGAAGATGGAATTTTGAAATTTTGGAAGAGACTTTGTGTTCGCGATATACCTGACCTAAAAAGGGAATTGTTGGACGATGCCCATAGTTTCAATTTCTCTATACACCCTGGGAGCACCAAAATGTATAGAGATTTGATTGAACGTTTTGGTGGGACAACATGAAAAGGGATATTGCTGATTTTTTGTCAAGATGTATGGTTTTTCAAAAAGTGAAAGCTGGAAGGAAATAGCCTAGAGGAGTCATGCAACCTCTTCACATACCTGAGTGGAAATGGGATAATATCACAATGGAATTTGACATGGGACTACCAAAGACTCCTAGAAGGAACAATGAAATATGGGACATTGTTGATCGTCTTACCAAATCAGCACATTTTCATGCTATAATAGAATATCTACCACTTGAACATCTAGAAAGGCTATATATTAATGATGTTGTGAGACTTAAAGGAGTACCCCAATCAATTGTTTCGGATCGTGATCCCCATTTTACTTCAAGGTTCTAGAAAAGTATTCTGAATGCCTTGGATACTGATCATCATTTGAGCACAACCTACCACCCTCAAACAGATGGACAATCAGAACGGACTATTCAAACCTTAGAAGACATGTTGAGATCTTTCTCACTTGACTTTTAGGGTATTTGGGAACAATATTTACCTCTGGTACAATTTTTCTATAAAAATAGCTTCCATTCAAGTATTCTGATGGCAACATATGAAGCGTTATATGGAAAGAGATGTAGCACACCAACATGTTAAGATGAAATTAGTGAAAGAAAACTTATAGGCCCAGAACTGGTGTAGGAAACAATAGAGAAGGTTAAGGTAATCCTAAACCACATCAAAGCAGCTCAAAGTAGGCAGAAGAGCTATGCTGACAAACGAAGGAAGGATTTGGAATTTCAGGTAGGATATCATGTTATCTTGAAGGTATCTCGATGGAAGGGAGTTATACATTTCAGTAAGAAATGTAAACTAAGTCCCAGGTACAGCGGTCAATTCGAAATTATAGAACAAATTGGGGCTATAGCTTTCCATTTGGCAATGCCGCCAAATATTTCTAAAGTTCACGATGTGTTCCACATATCACTGTTGAGAAAATACATGCCTGACCCAACGCAAGTACTTACATAGGAGGAATTAGAACTGGAACTCGATCTGTCTTATTACGAAGAGCCCGTCAGTATTCTTGATGCAAGAGAACAAGTGATGAAAAACTAGATGACTCGTCTGGTAAAAGATCTAAGGAGAAACCATAAGATTGAAGAGGCAACGTGGGAACCCGAGGAAGATATAATGAAGAACAACCCGAGTCATATCATGCGGTAGTATTCATGAAATTTCTAGGATTAAATAATTTTAAGGAGGGGATAATGTAACACCCCAAGCTTCCATGGTACGCTTCCCATTTAATAATACAGCAGCGTGTGTTGTATGCAACTTCAAGTTCTAACACACACCACAACCAATCAAACTATCCGTTATGAATAGTAATACCCACTTTTTCAAAGTTTATAAATTTTAACATTCATTATGGACTTCATTTTCAGATTCAGAATATTAAAATTATCTTAGGGTAATATTTTGGTAATTTTTAGAAAACATTCAATTTTTGATGAATAGTGAAAAAACACTAAGATATGGCTTAAAACCGAATTTTTTATTTAAATATTTTTTAACTTTATTTAAATTTAGTTAAGGTAAAAATAGATAAATAATACCTAAATAAGTTCAGTTTAATTAATTGGAGTTAGTTTAGAATAATTTTAGATATATAAAAAGTTTATTCAATTTTTCACCATCAATTACCCACCTCCTAGGAGAAATTAGAAATTCACATAAAAAATAATTTTACCTCTTATGTTAGTGGAATTTCAAGAATCCGAGAGACACCGTTAATATCAAGTAGTAAAATGCGGTTCAATAAGATAAAAATAATTTTTTGCGAATAGTATCTTTTTAGTTTTATTTACCATGGTTAAAAGTAAATAGGGTAATTAAGGGTAAAAATGATATTAATATTCCCCTAACACATGTCCAAATTCTCTGGGAAAAGTCTGTCTCGACCAATAACAACCTGATGAATAAAATATTATCATTTAGGTCCATTTTTATTATATGAGGACATTTATTATTATTTAAATCAAAGAAGAGTTAAAAGAGTTAAAATCAAGGTTTAATTACTAAAACATTATTAATATAGTTTTATACATAAGATAAATTTGATTTCAAATATTCATTAGAAAGATAAAATGATTTCCTACATAATCGTATTTTATTTAAATATTAAGACATTAATAATTTAATTTATTTAAGACGCAATAGTGATGCATTAATCACCTAATTAATGAAATATTAAAATAATTGATATTATAAATATCCAAAAATAAGTAATTTGAGACTTTTTATGAATTACACTAATTTTATAAGTTAATATGACATGTTAGTATTCATTTATTTATGTTTTTTCGAAGTAATCAATCTTTTATGATCTTAACAAAAATTAAATACCAAATAGTGTCAAAATTGACATAAAAGAGTTTTTAAAGCAAATATTATATTATTAATTTATATTCTACTCATAAAAATATAATGTTCGGTCAAGAGACTTATATAAGGATAGATGTATCATTACAGGACCACTTGGGGGTTTCTAGGAATTTTATAGTATGTTTATTGACTATATAATATAAAAATACAAAGAGACATGGTAAGTGTCAAACTAATTAACTAAGAGTTAAAATTAAAAGATAAGGTTATTAAAGTGACCCAAACCTATCTAAAACCTATTGGTTGGGTGGTTTTAAACATATCCCCACCTTAACCTTTAAATTATCTACTTTGGATCTATTAGATAGAGAATATCTATTTATTATAAAATAACATTTCTAGCTTTTCCTAAGGTGCCCCTCCTCCCCCTTATAAAAGGAAACCACTTCAAACCAATTCTTCACACTTTCAAAGCCTTTTGGTTCGGCCAAACCCTACAAAAATATTCTCTATGCTTTCGTCCCTTCATCCTAGAGGCCATCCTTTAGTCAGAAATCCATCCTAGGGAGTCATTTTGATCAAATCAAAAGGAAGATCCCGAAGAAGAGGTAATGTTTTCACCACCCTCATTCAAGTTCCTTTCTTCTTCAACTTCTTCTTTCTTTGTTATTCCCATTCTAAAATAATAAATCTAGTAAATTCTATATACTGTGTTTTTATTATAAATATGGTAAAACCATATTCAGTATTCTATCCATCCTTTGAATGGCATGTCACCATACGTGAGTACTAATAGCTTATCGTCTCCACGTCGTGGTGTAATTGTTATTCAAAACATTATTATTTGGATTGGTATAATAATGATGTGTTATTCATGTAAATAATAAACATAACATGCTTTTTATTCTGAATATATTATATAATATCCCATTATATATTATTTTAATATCAAAAGAGTGATATTGTCGCTCATGCGTACGTACAGACTACTGTCTCCACGAACGCGATGAGATTCATTACCCATCATGTCTATTCAAGTGTAATTCTCATTTGATGATTAAAAAATAATTTTTAAGGAATTTGTATATTTCTTGATATGAATAAGATACAATATTTCTATAACAAACATTGCATATGTAACAAAACATATAGTATAAAACGAGTAAGTTAACACCCGAAACGACAATAATACTAAGATATTATTAACAAAGCAATTTTAAAAGATCATATATGATATCATATTAATGTTTATAATTATTGTAAAATGTAATAACAATTATTTTATCATTATACATTAGTTTAACCTACCCTAAACCAAGTAAAAGTACAAGGTAAGGGTTTATTTCACAATCTCTTCATTATCCGAGTTGTTTATACATAATTATCTACTGGGACCTCTTTATCATCCACATCCATGTTTCTTAAAAATGTATTTAAAAACATTCTTAAAAGATTACATAATATTTTTTAAAGTCATTTATACCACTGTTTGACTTTTTATAAGAAGTTTATAAAGAAATATCTCAGTCCTTTTCCAAAGAAGGTCCTTTTTAACCATTTCGACAGAATTAAGGTAAGAGTGTCTTTTTAACTTATATGGAAGGTGAGAGTATTTTCCACCATTATAAAATCATTGAAGCTTCCCTCATAAGCTTATAAGAATATTTTCAAAGTAAATTTTTTCTTTTATAATTATGTGACTTTTAAATGATTTCAAAAAAATGAGTTATTTCTCTCAAATAGTTTTGATTTCATATATGTCAACATCCTTTGATGGATTTTGAGCTTATTTGAAGTTGATTTATTATGATCCAAAACATCCATATTGTATTGAAGAATTTGTGATATGGTTGACTGTGGATGTGTTATTTTTATACCATTCATGGTTTATGGAGAAATTTTTGACATTTCTTATGCTAGTTTCAATATGAATGTTTATGGTATGTTTAAACCTATTCATATGTGGAATGCATTGGACTTAATAAGTGATGGGTGGAGCCCGCTATAGCTCCTAGATGCATCGATAGGTATCATTAGACAAACTAGTGTCTTGGAACAAGGCCTTGACAAAATATTATTTGTAGTTATGGCAAGAGGTCTTGGCTACGTGGTTATGATAGTCTGGAATTATGAATTCCATCATTATGGAAGTGCTTATTGATATTTCATGTGATTATTCAACTAGTAGAATATCCATGTGAATAATTAAATGCAATTATTTCATTTTATTTTTTCCATATTATGCTAATGTTCAAGTTTAATAGGGATTTTTTAGTTATACATTACCTTAACTGTTTATGTTTATTTATGAAAGTTTCTACTATATTGTTATCCTTACTGATCATCTGAGCTCACCTCTTTCTATGTTTTATTTTTCCTAGGATGTGAAGAAATATTTTATAACTGACCTACAGGGAGAGTCTGAAGGGGATATGATTGTGAACTATAGAGACTATGTTATTTTAGTTTTTCACTTTATGATGTAATGTAACATTTATAAATGTATCTAGTGTTTCCAAGGCTACTAAACTGATCGGTCTTTCGAGACTTGATCTTTTGTGATAATGCCAATGTTACGTAATAATGCACCAAATCTGGGTAACTGGGTTCATGGTGTTACAAATGTTCTTATGTTTTATTTTTGTCTCATCATTTCCTCTAGGTGTTTTTACCATAAGTTCTGTATTCATATCTTGAGATGGAACTCCCAATTTACTGGAAAACATATCATAAATGAAAGAGTGAGTAGTCCCTATATCAAACAACACATTGGCATAATCTGAACAAAAAAACAGTGTACCAGATACAACTTCATTTTATGGCCCAACATCTACTGAAGTAGTTTCAAAGGATTTCACCACCACTTTCTCACTTGTAGTCTGGCTGCTTTCCTTTGGTTGAGTTCTTTTTGGACACTCATTTTCATAATGACCCATTTAATTTCACTTAAAACATTTTACGGACTGTAAATCAGATTTTGTCTTACCATTACCCTGATCATTTCAGTGAAATTACGAGCCATATGTTCCATTTTACAACATTGGTAGAACTTACCTAAATTCAAAATATATTCCTCAGCATGATTTTGACCACAATTTCCACAAATTTTAATCTTATGTTTCTTACCATCAGATCTTTTTGAAGAGTTCTTCTATTTCACCAGCCACCTTGACCTCTTATTCAGCTGCTTTTCATTGAACACCTGATCAACAAGAAACTCCATTTCCACCTTCTTCACACAACGAGAATGTTTTTCAGAACATTTTAACTCTCCAGAAGCTAAATCCCTTCAATACTTTGGATTTAATCCTGATTAAAAATGGTTTATTTTACGATCAAGATCTCACATGAAATTTGGAGCTTACCTTGCTAGTTGAGTGAATTTTCCTTTATAAGAAGCCACTGAGTCATCCTCCTACCTTAACTCCAGGAATTTTCTTTCCATCATAAGATGAAGCACATTAGGAAAATATTTCTCAAGAAACATACCTTTTTAATTCATCTGAATCAATAGCATCAATCACCTCACTAACCTTGATATTTTTCACTATCGACCACCACTGATCTGATTCACCATCAAAATTGTAAATATAGAGACATACCTTTTGATGTTCTGAACAACCCATGACATTGAAAATCATTTCCATATCTTCAATCCACCCTTCTACTAGCACTATAATAGAAGGTATTCTAAATGATGGGGGGTGTTGCCTCGTGAAATGCTCCAATACTAATATTTTCCACTGTAGTTGATCTGGATGATTTCATGCAAGGATACCACCACCATATATAGCTGGATTAAACTATGACATCAATGCAACAAACTATTCAGTTCCGATTCTAACCATCTCAGGATGCTGATTTTGAAGGTTGTCTTCCTCTTGATGTCATCTCAACATAACTTCAATGTTTCCTCAGCGGAAAACCATTCTGAACACAAAAATATCATAGGAGAAGAAACATGGTAATTTTTAAATTCTATATGATTTCAATATTAACATAAATTACTTTATGGATATTAATTTAACAATAACCAAACTCCTAATGTTATCTAAAACGACCTCTGATACCAACTATAAGTACCCAACCTTAAAACATAACATAATATTGAATTAAATTAATAATTCAAATTGAGGGTCTTTTCAGGTTTATGGTTATGTATAATTTGTCCATAACTATTACATTTCATTTCAAATACAAATTAAGACACTTCTACTCAGTTTCCATTTTTTTCAAAAAACAAGAACTTTTGAAAAAAAAGAGTCATGTCTAGTTCCATGTTTATGACATCATGACATTCCCTTGATCCCATACATGAACCTATTCATCTTTAAGTCCTGTGAAAACATTTCAAAACTTGGGATGAGCATAAAAAGCTCAGTAAGGGCTATTAAACAATGAATGAAAACGTTTGTTTATAATTACATACAAAACATAACTCTTTTAATTAACTCATGAAATCATATGATTTATTAAAGACACATCGAAATCATATATCATAAAGGTAACTTGGGGCATCAATAACATACTTACATTTTAGCTATCACAGCTACATAGGGAGTTACTTTAGAATAACAATCAAGTTATATTTCCTAAATCTCTTAGATGAAACATCCAATATTACCTCTGTCATGTTACCCAATGCATTGGAAAGCTATTTCGGGCTCACCCACCCAATGTTTATCCTGGAACCACCCGTATATGTAAATAATGCCAAAGAACCATAACATGATCATAACACATAACATAAACATAAAGGAAAGATAAAACATTCACATTGTAATAACAAAATATCATTTCAAGATATTGAAATAATAAATCCATTCTCAAAATCATTTTCAATACCTAAATATGTAAAAAGAGTATATTGTATTTATTTTTCATTTTAAAAAGACTCTGGCTTGTTAAGGAAGATAAAGATCAAATAATACTCACAACAGCAGAATGGTCGTTGTCACTGCATATGTTAAAAAAACATTCATTTTTTTTATTTAGTAAAATGCTTCATATAAAAAGATTCCCTTTGAAAAAAATTAAATGTCAAATTTGATTATACAACATATAAACAAATCGTGTATCAAAACAAAATATTCCTCAATGAAAGGAGATTTAGACGAAGTCCTTTACCTCGTGTCTGACTTTACTTGATCGTTCTTTAATCTCATAAATAATAAAGTAAAGTTAATTTATAATTACATAATAAAATTTTTTCTATTTATTATTCCTTTTATATCACTTATTACTATGTTATAAACACAATGTAATCATTTCACGTTAATAATGATTGTTTTGTCGATATTTTATACTTGAATAAAAAATGAACACATTATATTTACAAGTTGACAATGTGGTCAATATTAAATTATATCCATAATGATATTCCGGATTAAGATATCATATATATCATATAGATATAGCATATACATGTATTTATAATTTTACATAACATTTGGAGGTAAGAAATGAAATGCACAGTTCATGGAGACGATAAGCCGTACGTACGCATAAACGCTACTTTAATTTATATATCTTATTTTAATGAAAATAAAACATAATTATACATAGTTATATTATAATTCCAGTATAATATCATATATAATATCATTAACTCCATCATTTATAATTCCCACATATGGCATTAACGAGTTATATCACTTTGAGGGGGTGATAGTGTGCACTTTCTCAAATAAAATTATCACATTTACCCATAATGGAAATCATAAAGGTATGATATAAATGGAAAATACAGAAGTATAAAGAAAAAATAAACAAAATATATATCATATAAAAATACAGTGTCATCATAATGTCCACCATGAGAAGGGGTATGAGATAATCGAACAATCATCGTTTCATGAGGCGTTAGTTTTCCATCCACAGAAACAGTATATTATTCACCCATTAGATGGAGGTCTGTGTAAGAGTTTTTCTAATCAATCTCATAACAACATCTTATTATATATTGGATACTACTGTTGTTATAAAATAATGTATCAAGATGATTATAGGTGTTGGAGAAGTAAAATAAAATAAAAGAAGTTAAGAGAAATTGTTACCATTAATTTGGGTAACATTCTTTGGATTGAACCAAAAAGAATTATTGTAGTGCCTTCTACCTAAAGTAATGCTCCTAAAAGTAGGAGAGGGATGTAGGGAGCTTTATTGGGCTGAGTTTGTAAGAGAAAAAAGTCTTGAGAGATGTGAGGAATTGGTTAGAAGTGGTCTTCTTTTATAAGGGAGAGGAGGGGCTCTTTAAGAAAGTGTAAAATATTATTTTATTATATAATGATATTAGATTTATAAAGGTCAAAAAATGATTATAGTAGAACATGAGATGACTCATGGTAGATATAAAATCATCCAATATAAATTGGGAATGTTTTGGATAATATTTTAATCATTATAATCTTATTTTTTAAATCATTTATTTGTGAGAATAATAATGCATCATTATTGTGTCATTAATAATTTAATTTTTTTGAGGTTTAATAATTATAAAAAAATACAATTATGTAGGAACTCTTTTGATCTGTTCAAATAATATTCATAGTCGAAAATATGTCCTACATAATACAATATAAATATTTATTTTCTCAAAGAGTTATGTTTATGTCATTTTTCCCTTTACTTTAAGTTAATTAATCTAAATTGTCATTATCACTCTCAAGTGGCTCAATGTGGTCCCAAAATCGACCCAAATATGCACATGGTCATAAATTACTTAACCAATATGATTTGGACAAGTGTTAAGGTAATTCTAAATTATTATAATAATCTTTTTAAATTGAATTACCTTATTTACCTTTAACCGTGGTAACTACAAGTCAAAAGTTAGTATTCACCAAAAATTATTTTCATCTTATTGAACCAAATTTTACTAAAAAAATAACAACCATGTATGTCATATTATCTAAAAATAACTCAATGAAGTTGCAAAAGTTCATTTAAAAGAAAAAATTCAGTTTTCTTACTACTACTATGTGGTTTCACTATTGATCAAAAACTGATGTTTTTCTAAAAAATACCAAAAATTGAGCCTAATGTATATATGATATTTAAAATTCAAAAATTATTTTTATTTTTACAAATTAAAAACATAGAAGTGGCATTAATTAATTTAAAAATTAATTCCCATTGTTAAAAAAATATCGTGTTTTTATGAAATAATAACTATCAAAATATTGACACTTGTTTATGTCCAATTTCATTGTGAAATTAATTTCAATGACAAAAATTGGATTAAATGGTAAAAATATATTCTAATTACAATTTAGAACCATTCAAAAATATAATATAAATATATAAATAAATTATATTAAAACTGTGTTTTGAATTAAAATACAATATTTTCACTATTCATAAAAAATGATCTTTATTGGAAAAATTCCAAAAATTTACAGAAAGTAAATTTTGATGACCCCATTCTAAATAAAGAATTTAATTTTTTCATATACAACGTATTAAAGTGACCAAAACTACATTTAATGTTGGTTTTCCATTAAAATGTGGTAAATCAACCTTTTAATGTAAATTATGCTTAAATTTATATTCATTCATATTTTAAGCCAATAACATTTTATTGGATACATGTAAATACATTTAACAAAAATGTATAATCATATTGAAGTTATTTTTGTTCATTCCCACCAATAAATCAACTAGGAGTTAACTACCATTTAAAATTATAATATTTCATTATTAGTGTGAAATGTAAGATTTCAAAAAAACCTGTTGTTGCGTATCAGGTAGGCTATCGAACATAGAAACCCCTTTAATGTGAAATTAATATTTAATTCACAAATATTAATAAATATAAATATGTATTATTCTTTATTTTACTGGGATGTCAAAATTGTTGTTTCAATAAAATAAGATAAACCATAAAACTCCTCTCCAAAAAAAGTGTACCCTACCGTTTCCCTGATTCATCCCACAACCATCTGTTAATAGTCATTTTCAAAAAACATTATGTGTACAACCATTCTCAAATGATTCACCACTCATTGAGCCATCCACACATCAAGCCTCCACTTGGCACCATTCTAATAACGAGCATACACCCATACTCTAACCACACTGATAAATGAATATCCAAAAATCAAAGGCCCAAACATCACCCTAGAATTTTCCTCCTATAACATAAAGCACTTACCAAATAAATTCTGAATTAATACTAAGGGTCTCTATATATCTATCTTAGCCTTACCATTGAAGCCACACTTCAATATCACATCTGGAGAGATTTTATAACCGATCTCATCTGAACACATGGAATCAACATGACAAGGAACAACTCACAATGTACAGACCTGGATTTTCAATGTATTTTTTTTAATTATATATATGTATATATATTTTGAGACTGTGAAATCTTACAGCATGTGAGTCCGAGGCCCAGAGTGCCCGAAATGATCCATCGAAGATTTGTTAAGCATTAAATAGTGTGTGTAAGTAGTTTTCTTGAAAATATAGAATAACTATTAAACGATTATTCAGATCAGGAATCTGAGGGAAACGTTGTGTTCAGGATGGCAGTTTTAACCAACACAAGACTTATGTTTAGTAAGAATACAAGTCATGTTAGAAAACCCAAAAATGGCATAACAGTAAATAATATAATTAAATAAAGTTATTTTATTTTTCAAATTCTTCTAACTCACCAACAATGACTCGAATTAAAAATATGAGACAACCGTTGAGCATGTGGGTGTATGCTTTAATTATGTAGATACTAACATTGTTCGGTGTAGGAAAACATTGGAAGTTAGTTTTTTCCCATAAGAAAAATAATTAAATAACAATTTTTTTATTGTTAAAATATATACACTCTAAATGGTAACTCGAATTAAAAGTATGAGAGTACCGTTGAGTTTGTTGGTGGTGTTTTCTCCTTATCTGGATCCAAACCTCCACTGGTGCGAGTCGAGGGTGAATGTAAATAATTTATTGAAAATTTTAATGTACTTTCAGTAAACGCGTGGGTGAAGTTCTCTATCTATTGAACATGTGCTTGTATTAAAAATTTGAGGGCACCATTGAATCTGCAGAGCCGTGATTCACTTACGGGAGGATTTACATCAACCATAGTAGGTCGAAAAAAAATAGATTGATTTTGGGACATTTAAATGTATAACAAAATAACATAGCAATTTTATTTTCTTTTATCATTTCCTCTAATGGAAAAGCGGAAACATTGGTCCAGCGATGTGTTAATCCATTAAATTGATTGACCCATCAAATCCAAAGTAACTACATCATTGGGAATGAGCAAGGATCCTAATTAATTAACCCTCATAAATCCCATGAGGGTTCGATACCCTCACCCTCTCCTATTAATAGGGATCTTGGATAGATGTATCGATACTAATTCACCCAAAAATAAAGTGCTGACAATGTATTGAGATGCCAAAATCTCGGAGGATGGACCTGATTTTAGCGGGAGGTGATGGGTGACACTGAACCATGAGCCGAAGGATGATGTACGAGCAGTGTCATTGGAAGCATGTTGTTGGAAAGATGAACAACGACACTTCCTCGATCGCAGGCATCTTATATTGTTCTAGAGGTTAGGAATTTATTTTTGTATAATTCAAGTTGTTATTGAATCATTTAATCCTCCCTCATAATTACAAGCTAACACGTAGGGTACGGGCCTAACAAACCTTTCTCGGTTCATCTGTTACCTTACTACCCTTGTGTCCTCTATTGAAGACCACTAAAACGATGACACCAACAGGCTATGACAGAGGCGGCACATCATTGTGGGCCTAAATAGGAAGTTGTGGCACTAAGACATGGTGTTTAGTGGGGTGGTCGGAACTTACCGGCCCCGGAGGAGGTGCTTCATGTCGTCGCGTGCCTCCGGTGAGAAAGAGGACACGACCGAAGCAACGACGGGTGAAAGAGGTGGCCAGCACGAGCAATCCATGGAACAACGAGGAAGGGAGGCCTGCTGCCACACTCCACCACTGAGAAAGAGGTCACAACTCGAGGCCACGTAGTAGGACGAACCCCCACCTCGTATTGGTTCAACAAAGACCGAGCATCACCCATGTGGTGCCGCCGCTTCACGAAATGAATGCATGTTCGACCGTTTGAGAAGACTGAGGGTCTCACCACCGTGTCTGTTAGGTTGGGCACCACTCTAGCCAGGCCATGCCACCTGGAGGACACACTCTATGACACGATGGGATGGGCTACACGGTGATCATGTCTATGCTAAAATATGAGCCAGGCCACACTCCACCTCGGGTCGGGCCGCATTCCACCACGGGCCAAGCCTTGTGAGCCCAACAAGTTTTTCCCCCATGGGCTGGACCACATGAACCCAGTGGTATACACCCCTTGCGGGCCGTGCTGGACCACGAACAAGCGGGCGGAGCCCTCCAGAGCCCATCCAAGGCAGTGTCAGGTCACGTCAGACAAGACTCGGGCCCAACCGGACCCAAAAACACTGAAGGGGCCATATATTGAAAACATGACATATGTTTGACAAACCTTCTATGGTTCTAGGATATTTGGATAGAGAAGTTCCTTTTGGAATACTCCACATGAGTTTTGGAGAATGTTTTATTAAAGATAGGTTGGATTGAACCCGAATCCAACTGGGCCCTTAGAACTAAAACACTTATAACTGTCAATATGGGTGGCTGATTGATGCACCATCTGTCGGGTTAGAACATTAAGACATGGTGGTCCTTTAGGTAACTCATTTGTGATAATAGTGTGGGTCGATGTAGGACTGATATCTCAAGAGGCATATTCTACGGATCTCAACAGCAATGAGTACGAGGAATACTTTGGTTGGCCATAACATGAAGAAAGAATATAGATGCTTTGTGGGTTAGTATCTATTGATCTTGTGTGGGTCAGAATATATCGATCCTCTGTGTGTCAGCATCTATCAGATATTGTGTGGGTCAGCACTCAATGATCCTTTCTGGGTCAGTGCATATCAGTCTTCTGTGTGTCAGATCCTGTGCGGGTCATTGGGGGTTAGTACATATCGATCTTGTGTGGCTCAGCAACAATGTCTCTTAACAAAATAAGATAATCTAGCTTATGAATAATCCATTTTACATTTATACTTAAGTTATTCCTGGTGTGAGATCAGTCATTTACCTATTAGGTACTTATACCTTCGTGTTATTATCTTTGTGGTGTTACCTATGTGGTACTTCTATCTTCGTAGTTTTACCAGTTTTGTACTTCTACCGTTGTGTTGCTCCCTTTTAGGTACTTCTATCATCATGGTGTTACTTGTGTGGTACTTCTACCTTCGTGGTGTTAACTATGTGGTAATTCTATCTTCGTGGTGTTACCTGTGTGGTACTTTTGCCTTTGTGGTGTTGTCTTCATTGTGTCACCTATGTTTTACTTCTATCATCATGGTGTTACATGTGTGGTAATTCTTTCTTCGTGGTGTTACCTGTGTGTTACTTAATCCTTCAACGTGCTACCTTCGTAGTGTTATCATTGTGGTACTTCTAACTTATGGGTGTTACTTGTGTGGTACATCTACATTAGGGGTGTTGTCTTTGTGGTGTTACCCATATGGTATTTCTACCTTCATGGTCTTACCTGTGTGGAACTTCTGCCTTCATGGTGTTTCCTTCATGGTGTTACATTTGTTGTACTTCTATCTCCGTGGAATTATATGTGTGGTACATCAACCTTCATGGTGTTACCTTGGTGGTATTCTTACTTCATGTGTGAGATGAGTATACCTTGATTACGTAGGTATATGTGTGGTCATATACCTAATTATAGTTGATGTTGAATGAATTATTCTTTGAGTTGTCGTCATGCTTTATGGTATTTATTTTGTGGAACCCTGAGAGACCTATAGGGGTCTCGGGTCCCTACCGAGTATAGTTATACTCACCCCTACACCGGTTATGCCCACACCATGTTGGGTCTTGTGCAGATGATAGAAAACATTGATTGAGACTGAGGGAGACAGGTCTGGATAGTACATAAGGGTGGACCATTTGGCTTGATTGGACGTAGGGTCTACTGATTGTGAGATGTACATACCCTTCAAGTAAGAACCATAGTGGTGAATCCAGGAGCATTTTTTCACATTTCATTTGTATTTTTAATTTTTAGTTGTACTTGTACATTTTAGTTGGGCTTGTATTCTAGCCCCTTTACATTCAGCACACTTTTACTACAACAATTTATTTTGTGGTTTTTTCTCATAGGGTTCTAGGACTGTGTGTCTATAGAGGTCTAAAATATATGCCTCCCTAATTTAGGGATACACCTTTCCAGTGATAGACTCAAGCCACATGCCTTTAGAACGTAGTCTGGGGGTAGTCATGGAATGGGCCACAAGGGATGGGTCGAGAAAAACTGGCATTAGAGGAGTCAGTACTACGAATGAACTATCCCTTTGATCTTTTCTATATCGAAAAAGTGGTATGTTTTTTGAGTGTGGTTTTCAGTTTGGTGAATACAGTGTTGGTGCGTCGACCAATGTATACATAGACTATGACCCTGAATTCTGATTTCCAACTCAGTGAATGAAAACATTGATTGCGTGTGTTTTGGAAGTGTTTTTCCTTGGATTCATTGGAGTCATCTCACCTGGTGTAACATAATGTCAAAGGTGCACCTGTTCATTACAAAGATTCCTTCGCATAGACAAATAGCTACGAATCCCTATAGATTACATGATTATGGATCACTGAGCGATGAGGCCTCAGTTCAGGGCCCTCTTATAGCATTAGCACCTTCGGGTGGTGTACCATCTATCACTGCCATTGGTCAACAGTTACAACAATTGGTACTGGAAGAGGTCACATATATGCATTGTCCCTTACATGTGTTTCAGCATCAGATACCCCTTAGGTTCAAAGGTGAGCCCGAATCACATGCAGGTAAGGACTATATTGAGGAGGTGGCTGAGTTTCCACCTTGCCAGGGCACCATTCGATCAAATGGTGGTCATGGTAGAGAACCTTCTTCGTGGAACAACATGATGTTGATAGGGTTTTTACTACCCCCATCATGCGAAGAGGTGACTTTTTCTATGGACATTCTTGAGAACCTTCCATAATGAAGGGGGTCTCATACGATAAAGTGATAAGGGATGAGTGTTCCCTAGATCTTCTACATCTTCGGTAGGATGAAATGTCTGTATCTGAGTGATCATCGAGGCATTCTAACCATCCAAGGTACTTGAAGAATAAAGTATGTTCAGATCATCAGGGCTTGGACCTCTGAGTGAGGTGTGTTTAGGAACATCCGAGACAACACAATCCCTCTATTTATTCCTACATATGTTTGGGTGCTAGATAGAACCATTATGGTAGACTGTTCATTGGATGAGTGGATGCATCCATTGGATGCTAACAATTGGAATGAAAAAAACTAACTCCAGACTCAAAGACTTGGTCATGTAAAATTTTTCCAGATGAGGAAGTGATATGGATAGATTAATATGTAGGGCATTATATGTGGATGTGGTTATAGGAGAGCAGCATCAGGTTGTATACAATTTGACATGTTACAACCACCACCTCAATGTGGTCCCCACCAGGCTTTGGGAGCTAGATGACAATGGAAAGGAGTAGCTTCGTGTGGCCATGGACTATCACCCAAGGGCTCCAAGAATTTTTAGAGGTATGGTATGTGACTACTCCTAGTTTCCATATTAATAGACATTGGAACTAATCATTCCTTCATTCCACAAATCTTGTTCAAGAACTAGTATTTCTAGTTTAACTATTGACTCTAACCTTATGTTCAGAGATACCTTTGGGAGGAGACTCAATAATCACCATCATGATAATGGTTTGATTTTACCCTTGTGGAAAGAGTATTGGTTGGAACCTCTTGGAGGCAGCATCAAAGAATTATGAGGTATGTTTGGGTATAGAGTGGTCATCCACAGTTCATACTATGATTGATTGTATTAGAAAAGAATGGTGTAGTATATCTACAACATTGGAATGGTTTTTATTGGACTAGAGAAAAAGTAAACCCATGAAACAAAGGGTAATATCATTCATAGGGTGGTGTAGCTGATCACTCAATAGTCAGCCAGCATTACCCTCGTGGTGGCTGGATTTTTTACATTTCAATTCCCAAATAGAGTGGAAGAGTGTGGGGATAGATTTTCAATAGAGGATTCTACTATTATATCCCCAAGAGGATAGGGTCCTCTACTTTGTCTGGGACCTACTAGAGATTTGTAACTAACTTCTCTAGGGTAGTATAACCCATGCCAGCATTGAAATATAAGGGGAGGCCTTTCCTGTGGATGGAGAAGTTCCAGTATAAATTTCAGGAGTTGAGACGACAATGATGGATAGAGTTCCTACAAGAGTATGACATTGAAATATTTTATACTCCTGGTAAGGGGAACATGGTATCAGATTTACTCAGTAGGAGGTCTGGCCTATAGTTGCTGAGTGAAGCATTAGATCAGCTAGTTGCGATGCATATATCCATCATAGATAAAGATAGACCAGCTTACCTCTATTCTATGACTTTCACTCCCCCACTTCATTAGAGATATTGGGAGGCACATCTTGAGGACATTGACTGTAGGGACCAACATGCTCATATATACTCAGGATGATATCCTAAAATATTTTTTGAAGGTGGGGATTAAGTAATTCTCTTCAGAGGACACACCAGGGTACCAGTTATTCTTTGGGAGGAGGTTTAGAGGGAGTTCCATAAATCACCTTTAAATGTACATCCTCTATTGGAGAAGGTGTACCTGGACCTCCAAAATCCTTATTAGTGGTCATAGATTATGGAATTAGTGGTAGAGTTTATATAACAATGCCTCACTTGTCAGCAAGTGAATATTGAACGGAGCTTGAAAAAGTCTTATACTGACTGGAGGTGGAGACCTTTGGAGTTCTAGGAGGGAGACCATGTCTTCTTAATTGTCTCAGCATGACGAGTTTTGCGTAGTTTTGGTTGGGTCAGAAATATAGAAGGAGGTTTATGAGACCATTATATATTCTCAGCAGAGTGGGTGAGGAGACTTACCATCTATATCTTCCCCCACAGATACATTGAGAGAATAATGTTTTCCTTGTGTTGCAGGTGAAAAGATGCGTGCATGAAGATCCCACGTCATCAACCATGGAGATCTATAATTTGATGATGAGATGACATTTACGGAGGTTTCATTAGAGATTGAGGATCTATAAGAGCGGGTACTTCGTGGATGTTTGAATCATGTGGTGATATTTTTCTGGTATCACAAGAACCATGAAGAGAGCACATGGGAGCCAGAGGCTCAGATTCATGCTCAGTACCCCCAATTTCTTCTTAGTATTTGTTTTAGATTTCTGGGATAAAAATACCTAAGGTGGGGAGATTGTAAAGATCCATATTTTCAATATAATTTTTTTAATTATATGGAAATTTCTCGAGACTGAAAAATCTGAGGGCACGTGATTTTGAGGCCCGGAGTGCTCGAAATGATATGTTGATACTTTTAAGCATTATTTAGCATGCATAAGCAATTTCATTGAAAAAGTGGAATATCTATTAAACGTTTTCCCGAATCAAACATTATAGTGTACTGTTGTATTTTGGAAGGTAGTTTTACCCTAGGTGTGAATTTTTTTAGTCAGCATAGGCCTCCTATGAGAAAACATTCAAAATGGAAAACCCATAAATAAAAAATTAAATAAAGCAATTTTATTTTTCAAATGCCTATATCTCACAAATGAGGACTTGGATTAAAAATCTAATACAACCTCTATGATTGTCGAGGTATGTTTTATTTAGTAAGTTACAAACATTAGTTGGAACATGCCAACATCAGAAGATAGTTTTTGGCTGTAAATAAAAAAATTATGTAAAAATTATTTTACTGTTAAAATCCATAACATTTAAATAGTAACTCAAATTGAAAATCTGAGAGTACCATTTTGTTCTTTGGGGCGTTTTCTCTTATGGCGGAGCTTAACATCAACAATCACGGGTTGAGGGTGAACGTTAATAATTTATTTCACTTTTTTTAAGGTACGTTCTGTAAACACGCGGCAAGAATTTTCTATATTTTCAATAGGTTCTTGGATTAAAAATCTGAGGGCAGTGTTGAATCCTCAGAGCCATGATTCATTTAAGGGAGGATTTACTTCAAGCGTAGTAGGCCGAGGAAAAAATATACTTTTGGAATTTTTAAAAATAATAAAATAACTTATATATTTTAGATTCATTTTATCTTTTCCTCTAACGGAAAAGTGTCAGCGTGGGACCGGTGATATGTCAAGCCATTAAATGGATTGTACCTTAAAATCATAATGAACTGCATCGTTGGGAATGAGGAAGGTTCCTAATTAATGATCCTTCATAAATCCTATGCGCATTAGTCATCCTCCCCTCTCTTATTTATATGGTGCTTGGGGAGAGGTATCAGTACTGCTTCAGTAAGCAACAAAGTGGTGACATAGTGCCGATACACCAAAACATTAAAGGTTGGAGCTTGTTGTAGTGGGAGGTGACAGGTGACACAGAGAAATGAACCGAATGATGATTTATGAGTAAAATCATTGGAAATTTGTTGTAGGATTGATGAAAACTGATAACTCATCAATCGTGGGTTTCCTACATCATTATTAAACTAAGGATTTGATTTTTGTCTAATACATGTTATTATAGAATCCTTTAATCCTCCATCAAAATTACAAGTTAACACAGAGGTTTTGGGCCTATATAACCCAACCTAGACATTACACTACCTTTCTACCCTTGCGTCCTTTGTGGAAGACCGCAGACGTGACAGAACTAACTGGCTACGACAGAGGCAACCTGATATGGAAAACCACAGGAGGAGATCACGACACTAAGCCACGACGATCAGTGGACCGGAAGGCACAAACTGGGGTGGAGGAGGTGTGGTGCTCCATCAGATGACAACTATGAGGAAGAGGTCATGGATGATGCCGCGGTGGTTGTTGGAGGTGGCTGGAATGAGCCATCTCTACAAGGAGGAGGTGGGGTGGTGTGCCATCACGCGACACTATTGAGATATAGGTCGCATCTCGAGGACACGACAGAGAAGGAACCCGCACCTACGATGGGTTCCGCGAGGACCGGGAAATTCCCATGCGGCGCCGCTGATTCGTGAATCGAATGACCATTTGGCCATTCGAGGAGACCAGGGGTCTCACCCTCGTGTCAGTTAGGGTGGGCCCTATTCTAGCCGGGCCACGCTCAACTGTGACCCGGGCTATGCTACTGTAAAAGTTGGGCGATGCTCCATCGCTAGCTGGGCCACACTCTACCGCGAGTCAAGCCGTGCTACACCAAATGTTGGGTCTCTCTCTATTGGGAGTTGGGCTGCACTCCACCACAAGTCGGGCCACGCTCCACCTTGGGCCAGGCTATGCTATACTACGAGCCTTACCGCACAAGCCCAGTGGGCCGCACCTCCTCAGGTTGTGCCGCATGAGCCTAGCAGCCCCCCCCCCCAATGTAGGCTGGGTCATGCCCTGTTGCGGGTCGGGTCAGACTGCGGCCCGGTGGGCTGAGACCAGGTCGGGTTGGGTCAGGTCGGTCTCTCCAGGTTGGGCTGGACTCAAGACCAACCAAACCAAGATACAATGAAGATGCCATATTTTGAGAACCAAATGTCTGTTTGACTCACCATCGACAACAATGGGATCCTTAGATCGATACGGTTCTTTTAGTATACTCAAAATGAGTTTTGGTGAATGTTGGTGTATCGTCGGGCTATATCAAACCCCAATCCAACATGGCCCTTGGAAATAAAACATTTATAACTCTTAGATCGGTGGATTGAATAATGCACCGTCTATAGCATTGGAACCCTTATGACATGAAGGTCCATTGGGTTACTCATTCGTGGAGAATAGTGGTGGTCGATGTATGTATTATATATCAAGAGGAATATTCTATGGAACTCCAGTGCATCAAGTGAGAGGAATCCTATTGCTGGATGTAACATGAATAAATAACATAAATCATGTGTGGGTCATCATATATCGATCCTGTGTGGGTCAGCATCTATCAATCATGTGGGGGTTAACATCTATCAGATCCCATGTGGGTCAGCACTCAACAATCTAGTGTGGGTCAGCACATTCCGATCCTATTTGGGTCAGATCCTCTATGGGTCAATGGGGGTTAGTACATATCGATCCTGCGTGGGTCAGTAACAATTCCTCTTAATAGAATAAGATGATATAGATTAATAATAATCATTTGTACTTCTATACTTATGTTATACCTTATGTGAGTTGAGTCATTAACCTATGTGGTTCTTATACATTTGTGGTGATGTCTTCATGGAATTACCTATGTGGTACTTATATCTATGTAGGGTTACCTGCATGGAACTTCTCACTTCGTCATGTATCCTGTGTGGTACATCTATATTCATGGTTTTACTAGTGTTTCACTATTACCTTCATGGTGTTATATTCATGGACTTACCTATTTTTTATTTCTATCTTTGTGGTATAACCTATGTGGTACATCTACATTCACGGTTTTGTCTTCATGGTGTTACATGTGTGTTAATTCTATCTACGTGGTGTTACCTATGCGGTACTTATATCATTAGGGTGTTATATGAGTGGTATTTAAAACTTCATGGTGTAATATTCATGGTGTTACCTATGTGGTACTTCTATCTTCTTGGTGTTACCATTATAGTTCTTCTACATTCATTGTGTTGTCTTCGTGGTGTTACCTGTGTGGTAATTCTATCTTGGTGGTGTTACTTGTTTGGTAGTTCCACCTTCACGGTGTTGTATTCATGGTGTTACCTATGTTGTACATCTATCTTCAGGGAGTAACCTGTGTGGCACTTCACCATTCATGGGGTTAGCATTATTGTATTCTTCCATCATTTGTGAGATGAGTATATCTTGATATGTTATGTACAAGTATTAGCATATGCCTAATTAGAGTTGATGTCTATCACTTTATGCATTGAGTTGTGGTCCTTAATTATGGTATTACCTTTTTGTAACTCTGAATGACTTATTGGGGTTTTGGGGTCTCTTTTGAGTATCATTTTACTTACCCCTGCATGGGATATACATGAACCTTGTTGTGTCTTGTGCAGACGATGAACAACATTGATCAAGGTTGAGGGAGCCAGGTCTGGATGGTAGTCGAAGGTGGACCATTTGGCATGATGGGACGCTGGTACTACTGATCATGAGTTGTACCTACCCTTCAGGTAGGATCCTTAGTGAATGATCCATGAGCTATTTTTCATATTTTAGTTGTATTTTTACTTTTCAGTTGTACTTGAACTTTTCAGTTGCTTTGGTAATCCAGATCCTTTACATTCAGCACACTTTTACTACATTAGTTTACTTCTTGGTTGTTTTTCATTGTGTTCTTGGACTATGTGTCTCTATAGGTTTAAAAAAAATGACTTCCTGTTTTAGGGATACATCATTCAGGTTTGAGTTTACAACCCTTGGCTTAAGGAATGCGTGATTGGGGTAGTCACGACACGTTGCCCGAGGGACAGTTCATGACACACAAGGTCTAAAATATGATAACATAACATGCCACCCACTACCCATAATATGGGTACCCATTCTCACAAAAATCCACTTATGGGACTATGCCCTATATGATCATGTCTCATGAGTTGACTATTAACTTAACCAAATCAATAATCCTAAATAACCCATACTAATAGGAAATAAGCATGTAGTATATTAATATTGAATTTAATCCATATCTATCAAAGAAAATGACAAATTATTTTTTTATTGGAACATTAAATAATCAAACTAAAATAAAAAATCCCACAAGTAATGTCTTTATAAGGGAAAATATTCATTTACCAACCCATAAGGGTCTTTACCCAACATGTGAACATGTTCATGGACCATCATCACCTTCAATGAACATATATACATATATCTACATGACCTATAATATGAAGGAAATATATATACCAGACTTCTATGTTGAGAAGAATTCCACGACATACTTATAGGGGAAAATTTTACACGAATTGTTGTTGACACTTTAAAAAATTGAGACTTATACATCAGTGATACAACAAAATAGTATGACTATATATCATGACAACCCTACATTCTTAATATGATTTATGAGGTGTATCTTAACTATATTGTTTAAGAGAACAATCTAATCACTGAACACCTTCCTATAGTTTAATTAAATAAAACCATAAAAATCCAAAAACCTAAAATACCCATTTTTTAATCAATGTGAAAATATAATATAACCATAAAATTATAGGAAACAATACCATACATGGTAATAAGGACATATTTTCAGATCATGTTTTCTTTATTAACATGTTCTATATGCGTTACATGTTCCATAACATGCCAAAATCTATGCTTTATCAAATCCCAAAATTGTAAGTAAAATAAAATGATATCTAATACATAATTTTAATGTCCATGATATAATTAGTATTATAGTATAAGTATATATCTTATATATGGTATCTCAATATAGGAAATATTTGAGATATGGAATTCGACCTATCCCATTACTAAAGAAAAATCTAGCCTATTACTCTCCCAAAACACCATCCGGGTCTCCCTAGTTTATTTCCACATAACCCTAGTCACACCATATGAGAGAGGATATATTATCCTAACCTCATCTAGACAATATTGAATAACTCGAATAAATATTATGTTCTTAAATACTATTAATTCATGGCCTTTTGAACTGTCAATGAGAACCGTGCTCATTATTACACATTTAATCGTGAATTATTAATATGATTACACATAATTAGACCTAGGAGATTAATAATTATAGTGTATTTGGGAATTAGGTACATTATATAACAACATAAAATAGTAAATACAACATCATTACTTAAAACATTCTAAACATTATCACACTTAAATATATATGGCATAACCTAGGGAAATACATAAATAAAGAGTATGCTATAAAGACAAGCAAGGGAATAAAAATGGAATAAAATGAATAAGGTAATTCCTGTAAGACAATAGTCATATTAATGGTGTATAAAATGGGTGATAATAATAAACATTAACAATTAAGAATGGGATTTTACGATAATCATAATGGTGAGATCAGAACTATGCTAACAACTTAAACCACTACATCATAAATATATGACAAACATAACTACCAATGAATCCTGATGGGAAAAGTATAATAGAGGGTTATGATCACTCCATAATATATTTCATGATGTATCATGATACTAAAACATTAACTAATTAATTGGTGTTCTATATAATTTTTGGCACTGCCTTCACTTTCATTCCATTCTTATGATTTAGTGTTCAATATAGATCATACAACATGAATTCATTCACCATCATATTTCATTCAATGAGAATGGTGTGTGGAATAAATACATGTAAGTACCAAATCAAGATGTTTATATGCATAAATTTAAAAACCTTTTATAGGAATTCGGTATCGGTATTCACTACATAATTATTGGGCATGGGAGATTATGGAGAAATTTTCGTAAAAAAATAAGGGTAAGTAAATGTTCATGAGAGGTTTTGATGAGAGAGAAAGGGGGATACAGTCATATAAAAATACAATTAATTTTAATGGTGGTAGGTAATAATATATCCCAACATTCAGAAATAAATAAAAAATACATGTGATAAATACGATACATGAATAAATAAGATAAGGGGAGGATCCCTTTCAAAAATTCGTCATTGGAATGGGTTTATATAACTTTATAGAAGTATTAATGAGATTGAAATGGGTATCTCATAATTTTGGAATCAGATGGATAACAAGGGGGTATTTGATATAATAACACATCATAAAAACGGAATTTGAGATATATAACATAAAAGTGGTTCTTAATAAAAAATTAAAGAATGGTAGATCCCTTATAGAATTTCGGCATAGTATTGACCTATTTAATGGAACAAAATAGAGAGGATAAAATATATCTCATTAAAAAAATCAATATAGGGGAATTTTGAAAAATTAATTGAAATATTACCTGTTGAGATCATATAATAATTAAAAAAGAAATATTTTTAATTGAAAATAGGATAAGAAAATCCTATACTAAATTTTGGCATGATAACATGTGTTCATAAAGGTTAATGGGATGGATTAACACAATTCAAATGAGAATATCATTAAATAGTTATAAAAATTGAAATAATATGTATGTTGGAAAACATACCCAAAAAAATCAAGTTAAAATAACGAAAAATAACATAAAAGGGGTGTTTGGATGCATAAAAGCTGAATAAAATCCCTTAATAAATTTCATCATGGTAAAGACATACGGAAATGATATAATGATTGGAGATAAATGGAATTTCATTATTATATAATCCATTGTATAGTATAGTGATAATGAAAAGGACATGAAAATAAATTCAATTCAATTTTATAAGGTTTCTTATTATGAAGGATATTGGATGGAAATGAGAAGAGAGAAATCATATACCAAATTTTGGTTGTGTAATAGGTGTACATAAAGCCTCATGTGGGGGATTAGTGAGAGTGGATGTGGGGTCTTTTCATTTATAAATAATATGGAATATAAATGGGATATTTATTTACATATCCCAACCCAAACAATTAAAAATTTTGAGGCATAAAATATTCGAGGTGCTTAATAAAATAGTATAGTTGGAGATCGCTTACATTGAAAGAGTTATTCCAAATGATTTTAAAGAGCTTATGTTGAGTTTTGGCAAACCATGGGAAGAATATATATATTTGATTGAAGAGTAATGAAATTCAAAAAAAAAAAATAATTAAGATATATGGGATCTAGGGAGGGATTAAATAGGAAAGGAGAGGGGTGTTCTTTATTGATTCCCAACATAGGGTTTTTCTCTATATAATAAGATATCCCTAACCATAAACTATAAAATGGTTTTCCCATGGGTTTGTCCAAATAGTGATGGTATTCATTATCATATATGATAAAGTACAAGACATAATAAAACAATACCCTTATAGATGCGGAAGTAATTTATACTCTATAAAAAAAACTTTTAAAACTTTAATATATATTATAGGTTTTAGAGGATTCATAATGGCTATATAAGAATAATAAAAAATCATAATAAAAAATTATTTTAAATGGGAATAATATATTGTGCCATGGGTTCAATTTATTTTATTAATTAAATAATTTATTGTCATTATGGTTTCATAATTCACACAATATATTTTTATTGTATTTAATTTTTATAAAAAAAACTGGATGTCTCTCAAAATTATCAAAAAATCATCATTCGATAACATTCAAAACAAATGATTCCAACAATGATATTAATTTTATTTAAATCCTTTTCAAAATATATGAATATTAAATGTTTAAATTCAGTTGAATTTTATTGAAAAATATTGGGTTTTTTGACATCAATAGTTTTAAAAACAATTATGAAATTAGAATTGAAATAAATATTATATTGTCAATTAAATCTATCCATCATAATTTAATAAAAATATTTTATTAAAATATATTTTATTTGAAAAAATAAATTTATTCATCAAAATGGAATCTTTTGGTTGATATTTTATATTACATAAAATATCAAATTTTATTCTATCAATTCAAAATATAATTTTAAACAAAATGATAACTTAATAATTTATATAAATAAAATTTATTATATTTATAATTTAAACAAAAATGAAATATAAATATAAATAATATTATGGTTATATTTTTGTATTTGGTAAATTATATTTTTACCCTTAATTAACTTATTCACCTTTAACAATGGAAAAAATATATTTACTATAGATACTATTCGTATTATATAAAAATTATGTTGGCCTTATTAAATAATATTAATTAATAATATTTGAAAATATTTCATCCATTTTATCAAAATCATCTCAAATATGAAGAGAATTTAATTTAATATTTAAACCTCAGGAATGATGAGAAGTAGTTTAAAGTAATACATTTTATAAAGGTAATGATAAAGTTACATTTACTCCATGACTAGTAATACTTATTTTATTAATTTCAATTCATATATATATATATATTATATAAAAATGTCATATAAATTATTTATTATTTTTGTGTTATCTTAATTAATTATAATAGGGAACAATACAGTATTTTAAAATAGTCTATAGAAAAAATTTGTTTTTAATAATAATAATAAACATTATTAATACCAAATATAAAGAAATATTAAAATATAATTAATTGAAATAAATTTTACTAAATAATTTATATATTAACATTAAATTAAATTAAATGACTATTGATACTTTTATATTAATTAATTTATCCAAAGAAATGATGATTTTACTTAAAAATTATATTTCTCACTATTCACTAGAAAGCTTATATTTTCAAAAAATCATAAAAAATCATACTATGTTAATAATGATATTTTGATAAAAAAATAACATAATTTAATCATATTTGTTTTCAAAATCGTCTAGAAAATTATTATTACCTTTTTTATAAAAAAAATTATTATATTCATAATAAAATATTTTAATGAAAAAAATACGTTACCAAAATTGATTATTAATTTACATGGAATATATCAATATATTTAAGGTATGTATTTTTAATAAATTAGTTAATCTTTCTCATATCTATTAATATAATGGTAGGGTGAAATACTAAAATTAAAATAATCCGTGTTTTTGGGTTTAGTGATGCCAATCGCATACATTGTCAAACATAATTTTCTATTTTAAAAACATAGATTGTCACATTATTATATCCATTAATAAATTGTTTCCTACCAATTTAATCCAGATATCAAAAAGATATGTTTTGAAAGACGAAAATATATTTTCTAAACTACCTCATTGTAAAAAGGTTTGAAAAAATAGCCTTTTAAAAATAACGAAATAGATTTTTGTAGTTCATCACATAACTAGATTTATATGTATGAGAAAATTATTCATAAGTGAATAAATGGACATGAAAGAGTGAAATTGAACAAAAAAATATAATATGGAACCAGGTTAGGAGAATGTCAATGACCACATCACAATAAATCAATGATGGTTAAAAATACAATAAATTCATCCAAAATAATGGTAATATGATAAATTATTGAATTAAGACTATTTTAATATAGTTCAGAGTTATTTTAGAATCTTTAATAAGACAATAAATAATTTTTTTTTGAAAAGTATAATTTCACACTTTAATAAATTTATACTATAATCATATTTTCTACAAATGATGAGTACTCAAGATGCAATTTTTTTTTCATGTGCACAAGCATATGATTCTAAAGGATAACATAATCCACCAAAGAATAATAATATGTTCATATTATTTCATGAAATAACCTCAAAGTAAGTGAAAATTAGGGATGAATGTTTTACAACTATTATTCACAAAAATTATAGTCTAATGACATTAAATTGGTAAATTATATATGAAATTATTTTCTTAACATATGAATTATTAGAATTAGATCAATGTTAAACATTATATATTAACTATAAAATATTTTTAGGTTAGTTTTTGATCCAAAAAATATTGGTGATTGATGATGTTGTGAATTTACAAATGATTAGCTAATGAGATTTTCAGACTAGGAGTGAAGTAAGGCCCTATTTCCATTCACTAGTTCCCAATTGTGTCTAGCTCAAGGTGGGTTTTTTAGTTTTTCCACTATATAAATCTATTCCATATCCACATTCAAATGGAATACTCATAAAAATATGTATTTTCTTGATTAAATACAAAATCTAAAATTACCAAAAAAAATTATGTTTTCATACGATTAGTCTTTTACCTAACGCCTTTACTAGTAATTTATAATCAATTCCCAAAAATAAATAAACATTTCCCTTGATGAAATCTATGAAAACCATTATCTTTATTTCAAATTAATTGACCATTTTTTAGAAAATATATCACAGAATAATAACTATTTGATATATATGTATAATTTCATTGGTAATTAGGAGCATTAGATAACAATATAAAGTAGGCAATACATCATCATTTTGATAGCATGATTAACATGCTCACAATTTAAACATCACAGGATAACATGAGGACATAAAAAAGAAATGGGTGGCCTATAAATACCAATATGAGAATAAATATAGAATAAATTGAAGAAGGAAATACATGTTTTATGATAGGTATAACAATGATTCCTAAAAGGGATGATAATAAAAAAACATGAAGAGTGAGGCATTATATAACATGATAATAAAATGGAAAACATGGGAAATGTGGTAACAACATGTTATACTACATCAAAACAATTATAAAATGTTAAAATACAAGATGTTACGATATAATGAATCTTATATTGGATTAGGTTCATTCCATAATCCCCTACAGTATGTCTCATGAGACAGAAACATTACCCACTGAATTGGATCACTATATAATTTTGGGCACACCTGTTACTTTCATTTTATTTTCATGATTAAGAATTCCACATAGATCACACAACATGGATTAATTTATCGACATAATTTATTCCATGACCATGTAGTGTAAAATACACACATTTATGTCGGCGATCATGAAGAATACATTCATAAAGGTGAACATCCATGACAGATAATGTGTGTGGGTATTGATTTCAAATTTTTTTGGCATGGAAACGCGCAGTAAAATTTTGACAACACAATAGGGGATATGAATGATACTTGGTGAGAAAGGTTATAGTGAAATGTATATATAATCATTTATAAATGACATGGATAGTAGGAGGATAAGTAAGAACATATCCCATAAGTATGAAATGAAGATAAAATATATTTTATAAAGGAGATACTTGAATATAGAGGATATGGAGAGGATACCATAATTAATTTTGGCATGGTAATGGGTGTATATAATGGTTAGTGAGAGATAATAAGTAGATTTAAAGAGGTATTTCTTCAAATAGGAATCAATTTAGTGTAAGGGGATAGTGGATGAACACATCCCAACACGATCAAACTGAAATTAATATGCTTATTATAAATGTGGTACTTGATAAAAAATATTAGATTGGGAGACCCCTTACAAAATTTGGTTATAGTATATGATTAAGATATGATAAATATGGTAGAAGATAATTTATTTATTATTCATATAAGAAGAATTTGATAATAAGGTAATGGTTTGAAAATAATTAAAATATAAAACATTAAAATTAATAATACTAATTCAATAAAAAGGGCTATAATTGAATTGAGGAGGGGAATTCCATTTCTAAAATTTTCCATGATAACTAGTTTTCATAAAATTTCATGGTAGGATTAATGAGATTTAAATGGGAATGTCATTATATTGTAATGAAAATAAAATTATTACATTTTTTAGAAATATATACCCATACAAACCTAAATGGAAACTAATATGATTAAAAATACTGGTGCATGAATAAATAGATGAAGAAAGACATCCCTTATAAAATTTAGGCTTAGTAAAAGATTAAGACAATCATATAAAATGTGGAAATAAAATTTATCCTACTATGATATAATAAACTAGAATTTAGATGTTATATTTCAAAAACATTGCAACATTAATAAATAAAATTAAAAAGCATAATTACAACGAATGAGATTGATTGGAAATGAGAATTAAAAACAATTTAGAAAAATTCATCATGATAATGGGTGTACATAAATGTTTCTGGAGGTCGTAGTGAGATTATTAGGGGATATCATAATTCATACATTTAATGGATAATAAAAGGGATACATATGAAAGCATCCCTACATAAAAAAATATAAATTACGAGGAACACATAAAATAGATTTTTGATAAATAAAGCTAAGGTGATATCCCTTAGCTTGAGAGTGTGATCCCTAATTCTTGGAATGAGATTCACGAGATATTGAGAAAGCATGGGATGACTCTAGAGACATAAGGAAAATAATATAAGTTTTCAAAGGTCTTTTAGAGATGATAATTTGGAGATTGAGTGGGTTTATATAGGAAAAGTGATTACAGTTCATTATTATTTATTAAACATATGTCAAGACACTATATAAGAAAATAAGAAAAACCACAAACCATTCCATGTTTTTTCACACAGTTTCTTAAAAAGAATGTTTGTTTTCATTATTTTATTATTCAATGGACCGAACATAATAAAATAATACCCTTGAAGATGTGGAAGTGATTTATTCAATTTAATAAAATGATTTCACAACCTGATAATATATTATATGTTTCAGAGGGTTCATAAATACATTATAAAATAAATAAATAAAAATAATATTAATTTTTTGTAAATGGGAAACATAAATTTGGTCATGGATACCAATTATTGTATTTAATACATATTTTTAAAGTCGTTATTTTGTAACCATTCATACTGTATATTTATACAGTAATTAATTTTTACCCATTTGGTTATCCCTGAAAAATATGGAAAATTAAGCATTGAAAATGTTCAGAATTTTCTTTCGAAAAATAATATTTTGTTTATCTAAATAATTTTATAAATATGGTAATATTAATTTTAAATATATAATATAAATTTATTGAAAAATTTTGGGATTTTTTACAACACACAAATTTCAATCCATTATAAATAATACAATTTACGTAATAATATAAATATTATCAATTAATTTTATAAAAAATAATTAATAATAATTTTTTATAAAAAAATAATTTATTCAAAAAATCCATTAATATATCAAAATGAATGTCTCCATTGAATTTTCATATTAATTAAAATAAATATAATTTCTGTTTTGTAATATCAAAATATTTTTTTTTATCAAAATGATTATATAATAATATATTAATTAAAAAAATAATGAATTAAAATAATTATCATTTAAATGAAAAGGAAATATAAAATTTATTAAAATTTGGGCTAATTTGTTTCTCTTCACTATTGAATTATTGTTACCATTAATTAATTTATTCGTCTTTAATTGTGGTAAAAAATATATACTATAGTTAAAATATATAATTTTCAAAAATTATGTTGACCTTATTTCCAACTATTAATAATTATTATTTCAAATATGGCATCAATATTATAAAAATAAATTCATAGTGGTGTAATAATTTAATTCTATAAAAAAATCCCGCAAGCATGATGGGAAGTATTTTTCTGAAAAAAACATTTTTAAGGTAAATATGATTTTACAATAACTCTATATATATTTATATTCATTATATTATTCTTCATTAATATAAAGGGATAAATAATAAATTAATAATATAAATTAGTTCTGATTATAGTTTATTTTCATTAGTTATAATGGTTAAATATTATGTACTTTATAACAGTTTTCAGAAATTTGGGTTTTTAATTATAAAAGTAAACATGTATTGAAACCTAACATAATAACCTTTTAAAATGTAATTAATTTATGTAAATAAAAAATAATACTAATTTAATCTTCTAATCAAATTAAAATATTATTTGTACTTTTATATTAATTAATTTATCAAACTATTTGCCGAAATTTCATTAAAATTATATTTTCACCATTTATTGATAAATATATATCTTCAAAACATCCAAAAATAACAAAATATGTTAATTATGATATTATGGCATAAAAAATTGATGTAATGTTTTTAAATAATGTTTATAAACACCATATAAATTAATTATAATATGTTTTTATCAAAAAGAATAAAATTTGTTGATGGAAATATATTTTGAATAACAGAAAAAGTGTTACAAACACTGTGTAACTATTTACTAAGTATTGATTGATATATCTAGTATATATATATATATTATATAATCTGATTTGTATCTAAAAATATACGGGAAGGATAAAATGGTTATTTGTAAATTACCCTTATTTGATTGGGATTGGTGTTTCATATCTCTTATACTATCGATTATGGAATTCTCTTCTAAAAAATATGGGAACTTATTCATTGATAAAATTCATATTATAGGAGTATTATACCCCTTCATTAGGTATCCTGAGGCTTATAGTGTCCAACTTCACCTTTCTAGAGGTCTGGTGTCCAGCTAGTGTCTCAACTGTCCTAGCCTCATGCATCAACAGTTGTTGTAATGACCTAGAGTAAAAGTGTTGTTCAGGATACCTAGATCATTTTAATTTTAAATTTAATTTTTTTATTATATATATTAGTTAATTAATTTAAATTAATTATTGTATTTATCCATGATTGTGAGACTAATCCTCCACATGAAAAAAATTGGAACCTAAGACAGAGGGTTGGTATGTGAGACAATTTACCATTAAAGATATTTCCAATTTTTTATCCATGGTATACAACTATTATCCAAGGCCCATCCAGGCCTCATAGATGTAATAATAGATCACTAAATACCTATCCACAAACCTTAAGCTAAAAATAAATGAATAATTAATTATTACATTTATAATATAGTAATTAAATAAATTCTAACACATAATAATGTAGAAACCAAAATTTACCTTATATAGATATTACATATTTCAAGGAGAAATTTTATTATGTTATGAAATTTAATTAATGAATATAATAAATATATATTCCTTATAGTAATGTGGATACCTAATAAACTAATCCATAAGTAGGACACATCTTATCAAAATATGTTCTTTATAATTCTCACATATTTTATATTTAAAATACATATTACATTTCATCAAAACAGGGGGGAAAAATGTAATAAATCATAATATTGGGTCCAATAAAATGGTAAAACCTGGAGATATTAATATATCAGGATAATATGGGTATTAGAAATTGGGAATAAAATTTGAAAACCATACCCTCTACATCATTGATTAAAAACATGATTTATTATGTAAAACATAGTAGTTTATTAGATATGAATCATAATACATTCATATAAAATGAACCATGAGAATATAAAATTTTCATTAGAAACTGATTTTTGTCCTACAAATAATAATATAAAATTATTTTCTTAGAGGTTCAACGATCATTTCCCTGACTATCATAATGTAATGGAATTACTCACCAAACCATCGAAGTAATAAAGGCTCACTAAAAAAAACATAGTAGAAAAAGTACCTTAGTAAACTAGGTTCAATTCCCATTCTAGTACAATTTATCTCATAATATATCAATATTTAAAAAATTCATTTTGGGGGAGATACAAGTCTTACCCATCTTGGTTATAACGTAGCCACTTTAACTGGTAATTATATAACAACCATTACATTATTAAAATAATATAAATTTGTAACACATGATCATAAAACATTTATCATATCAAAATCATTGAAATGAAATTGGAATTTTAAAAATTTCATCATAACATAAATGGTGTAAATTAATAATCATGTTACATAATCAATTCAAATTTTCATCAAATTATAACTCGTGTGAAATGAAATGGGTTTCATAACAATTATATAATGGTATAAGAGATGGAAAAAATAAAGCAAGATACAAAACATTTAATTATAAATAGAAACCATCTAGAGAAAAAAATAATAATTTTGTCCTTGGATCATATCCCGAGTATAAAATATGTAACATAAAATTCTATCATCTTACCAGGAAAATGATTTTGAAAGATAAATATGTGCATTTCTTTTAAAAAATATCCATCCCACATTAAAAAATATTTTCAAAAATAAATCATTCTCTAAATATTTTTATTTCAAAATTACATTTAAATATTATAAAGGGATATTTAAAAATCATTAAAAACAATATTTGCGATAAATAATTTTTTTAGAAATCAAATTTTTAATCTAAAAAAGCACAATTTTTTTTATAAATATATTTTTTGAAATCCAATAAGATAATTTTAGAATGATATTTAAAAATAATGTGAAACATTTCATGGGTAAAATAGCATTTCCAATATGGGAGTACATTTTATTAATTCCAATAACATTTTTGAAATCTATTTCCTTGCAAATAACCGTTGAAAAATTATAAATTTTATTTTAAAAATCATTTAAAACATATCTGGATGAAAATATAATTTCATTTAATTTTTCTTAAAAAAAGTATTTTTCACAAAATATTTTAGATATACTTTTAATTAAAAGTAATCATTCAAACACATATTGGATTTTTTAATGTATTATCTTTTCATGATGGTTGTAAATTCCATATTTTCTCTAGATGTTAAAACAACGATTGATTTCATATATTCGGTAAAATCTAAACCTGGAATATTTAGAAAAATAAATGACTATTCATTTAAAATTATAATTTAAAATGGTAAAAATGTATAAGTTTTTTTTAATAAAAATTTTGATTACTTTTATAAAAAATTTTGTCTATAAATTTTTAAGACATGGTTTTGGAATAAAAATGGGATTTTGAAAAAAGAGGGAAATAGTGATATTATTTTTAAAAAATTATTTTAAAATAATGTGCACATAAATAGAGGAAAATGAATTGATATACGTATTTTCATAGAATAAAAAATGTAGAAGAGAAGTCATAATATTCAGGAGAGATGGAATATAAGTTTTCATCATTTAAATCATACACATAAATAATCTTGATAAATAGTGAGATTGTATAGTAAAACCCTTAACACTTTTGTAACATTGAATTATAATCCCCATGAAGGAAAACCATTAAATGAAGCATAAAAAATCATGATTATGAATAAATTAAGGAAATTATAGGTCAATATGGCTATATATACGTCTTTTATATGTATACTGGTGTTCAATAAAACATATTTCTCAATGATGGAAAATTGTGGAAAAAATCCCTTAAAAATTTAGAATATTTTTAATCTTAATCTCTATTAAATAATAACATGAAGATAAAAATTATGAATAATTAATATTATTATTTTAATTATATTAAATTATATGGTGATGTATATAACCCACATAAATTATATGAGTGGTGAATATATAAAAAGTGTCCATTAAATAAAAGAGAGACTTGAAATATAATTATGTTTGTGAAGAATTGTAATCTTAAGAACCATAAAATAGAGTTCATAAAATGGATATTTAAATACTAATTATTTCAATGGGAATAATAATAAATTAAATTCATTGTAATTATATTAAATATAAAAATAAACATTTGGTGAATATGACATGCGTCTCAAAAAGAATGTAAATGTGGTATTGAAATCACTTACCTTACGTCTTGACATCCTTCATACATAGAAGAACCTCCATTATAATTAGTATAAGTTTATTATAAATATATTATTTAAACATAATAACATATATTTTACAATATATGAATTAATTATGACCTTTTATTACCATTTATCAACAAATACATGTTAAATTTATTTTTTGGGTAATACATTCTTTGTTTTTCATGTATGTTTTGGTTTGAAAATTTAATTCAAATTTTATTAAAATTGGTGGCATAAATAAAATAATTGTAGACATGATAAAAATATCATATATATTAATTAAATATTAATTTATATAAATCCATTAATGTTAGATATATGAAATGAAATACATCGTTCATGGAGACAATATGCAATATGTATGCATCGACACTGTTTCCATTTTCTCAACCTATGGTATAAAATAATGTAATGTAATATATTATCATTAACGAGCCATTTATAATTCATATATATTCCATATTTTCATTAAAACCTTTCATTTTACATTCCATTTAAAGCGTAAATGAATCACATCACTTCACAAGCAGTAGTACTCCATACACTTAAATGTCATTGTTGTATCCCCCGTAGAATTGAAAAAAGAAGGTATATGTGATAAAATTGTTATATAAGTATAATTTTTTTTAAATTATCATATATAATCATTTATTATATCCTTAAAATCCTAATATTAAATTATAAAGGAATAACACATCACATCAATTCGTGCAGTGGTAGTCTGACATATGCATGAACAACGTTATATTTTTAATAGGTTTGGGGATGAGAAGGTATATGTGGTATTATAATTTAAAAAACACAATAACATCATTAATATCATATATTATCTTTATATCAATCATTTTATCTAGCTGGGATAGGTGGTTATGAAAAATCAATAATTATCATTTATATTCATTATAAATATATCCAGGTTAATCCATAATATTTTTAGATAGTGAAATACATTACACCTTCCACGAATGTGGTAGAATATACGAAATAATGAATTCTATTTTCAAATTTTAATGTATGGAATCAAAATAATTAAATAATAAATGTCATTTATAGATTCATTTTTATGTCACACAGAACATATATACTCACTAAAATCATATTTATTATCATCGATGTAAAAGGGAAATAAAAGGCAAGTCACATCTCTTTATAGAGGATGCATCCCACACATACACACAAGAGAACTTATTGTTTTATAATAGATTGCATTGTAAAATGGTAGATGTGATATTATAATTATACGGTGAAATTATTTAATAAGATTCATATATAAATATTAAACCCAACATAATTCCTATCTATAATATATGGTGATGAGAAATTAATAGTATCGCTACCTAGGGATGGTAAGTTGTACGTATGCACAAGTAATACATTCAAATCCCATTAGATTGGTAAGCGTGTTGATAATATGGGTTTCATAATAACAATAATATGGGAATATATTTAGGATATATAATTTATCATTTCAAGATAAATACCAATGATTTAGAAGAGATAGAGGTTGAAGTAAAAATAAAGTGATATATAAAGATGATTACCTCTTCTTTGGTTTAACTCCTTTTCATAACTTCTTATGTGGCCTAGGGTTTCTATTTTGGATGGGTTATAACCATAATAACTTAGATAAGGGTGTTGAGAAAGGGAATCGGTAGGTATAAGTTAATATATATGTCTCAATGTAATGTAAATAAGTAAGGGAGTATGATCACATTATAACAGGGGAGAGGGGAACCTTTGTTGTCTGATAAATAGAATTAAATAAATATAAAGACTATTCTAGATGGACATTATTCCAAATGATCAAGAATTTGAAGAAAATGTGGCTAGGGTTGAATTAAAATCCTGAAATTAAATTTAATAAGGTTTTAATATCATTTCAATCCATATATTTTTTATTAACCTGTTGTTTAATCATTTTCAACATAATAATAGTAACAACTATTTTAATCATAATGGGTTGATAGTGTTACTATAAATGGAATAGTGACTTATAAATAGGCCAAAAATAATTTGTTCAATCATACTCTATTAATAGATGTTATTTTAATATAATTATTTAAATACTCTATAATATTATATATATATATATATATAATTCATCATACACTTTAAGTCAGTCAAATTATATCAATTTTAATGTTTTTAAAAACAATTAATTTATTTTAATGTTAATTAAGTAAATTAATTATTAGTAATGAACAGTAATATTAGGTAAATATAATATTTTGAAAAATTATAAATTAATTTATACCATGAGAAAAATTTCAGTGAGGTTGATATTGAATTTTATTTTTATTGATATATTTATTTTGTCCCTATATGTACTCATATTAGATATTTAAAACTAAAATAGTGTCATTTTTAATCGTTCATTTCATTAAACATTATGAGGGTCATTTTAATGGAAAATGTCCCTTAAAAAATTAATATTCGAGCCTATGAATATGATTTTTATACTAGATTTATCGAATAAAAAATTTGGATGAATTTATTTTTACCATATCACATATTTTTAAACATTATTAATGGGATTCAAACGTTATCGGGATGTTAAATTTTACTACGGTGACCATTAATAATGCATAAAATAAAAGGGGGTTGTTTACTAAATTTTATCCTTGTGATTTAAAATATGAAATCCATTTTATCAAATTCAAAATTTTAAATAGAATAAATTAATACCAAAATAAGTACTCAAAACATGATGGAAACAGGTTTTTATAAAAACATGTTTTTTCTTAAAAAATAATTTTTTGGGTAAAAATGTTTTAATAAAAAAATAAAATTTTTAAATTCATTCCAATGACATGATTTTATTAATAATAGTATAGCTGAATAAATTTTTCTTTGAACCATTTTAATATAATATGTGACTTTTTTAATGGTTTAAAAAATGATGTTTTTAATAAAAATTTTAATTTCTCACCACTCACTTGAAAATAAATATTTTTATAAAAATATATAAATTTATCCATAAGATAATTTTAATATGATTATTTTATAAATGATATTATTTTTATAAATATTAGATTATATAATTTCTTAAAATTAATTATCATATTTTCCATCAAAAACTATTATTATCATTTTTGTATGAAATATTTTTCCGTGGCCTCAAAATATCATTAAAGAAAAATTTTATACTTATATCATCATAATAATTAAATGATATTTATTGATTAGGTATATTATATGGGTATATATATATATATATTATAATCTAGTTAATAATATTCATTCTCCCAAAATTAATAGTAATATTATAAGAGTCATATTTAAATAATAATAGTATAAGCATCATTTAGGATCAGTGTTGTGAGTTTCATATGATATCAAACATATTTTTCTTTTTTTGTCATATACTGTAATAGTGGATGTGATTTGTGTTTCAATAAATGGTTATATTTCCCATGTAGTAGTTAGTATAACTAATTTGGTTGATCAAAAAAATATTAAGAATGATGGTTAGGATAGAAATGTAATTCTTTTAAGTTTTTATAGAAAGGAGATAAAAAAGACATCTTGAAAAAACATAAAAATTTGATTAGAGATAATTTTAGGAATTTATATGATGGAAGTATAAATGTTTTATAATAATATTCACAGACCAAGTTCCTAAAGTCTGAAGAAATAAAAAAAATTCATATGAATATATTTATGGATATGTATCAACATTCATAAAAGAGGTGAAAAATATTAAATATTTTTATTATTCTCAAGAACATTATACCATAGTTAGAAATATATATCATATTTTTATTGATTTATAGTCAATAAAATTTATGTTTATCATTGTTTTGTATAAGTCACACTATACTTCCACATGATTTAGATATAAAATTTTTATGGTTGTTTATTTGTGAATAATTATTTTCTAATTTTATATTGTAAGGAACTAAAATAAACATTACATCAATAAAAACATGACACCATTTTGTGATATCATGTGAAGATGAACTCATTAGATGTCTATGATGAATTTTACATTCGTTGGAAGTTTGATTGTTCTGTCTAATTCAATTTCAATCATACACACATATCTCAGAATAAGCCCTTTTAAGATTATTATATCAAAATCTATAAATTCAATATAAGGATTTTTAGAAAAAAAGATAAATATTTAGGATATTTTTTAACCAATATTTCATTTATATTTATGTTTTAATATTCTTTATGAATTTATATCATTTTATTTTTTTATTTTATTATAGTGATTTTGGGGTAAGAGATATATAATGTGATAATTATTGTAAACTTGTTAGTATATTTATTGAAATTTATGAATATATGAACATAAATTATTAAGTAGGTTTTGTATTTGGAATCTATAATTTTTTAAATTTTGGTGATTGAAGAGAATATATGGTAATGATTCGATTATATATTTTTATAGTTTTTAGCTAAAGAAATCCATGTGAAAAATTGCTACCAATCATTAGATAAATGAAGATATAGAGGATATATATGACTATTTTTAAATTTGTTGTCAAAAAATTTCAGTGGGATATTCATATAATAAAACTACCCTAGTCAAGGAAAATATATGTGGTGAATAGGGACACATTGTATAAATTCTACTGTTTTCTTGAAATTTTGGATCGAATCAATGGTTCATTTTACTTGAATCATTGGGAAATAATTTCCTTAATGTGAATCAAATTTATTATTTTTTAATCAAATAATTGTCTCCAACATTTATATTATATTTTATGAATCTTTATTTTATTAATCAAACAATTTTTATCATCATTTGTATATTTTCTATTATGTATTAATTCTCGATACTATTTATTATTAATATGTTTTATTATACCATCAAAATATTAACTCAACTTAGAGAACACTTATATGATAATATAAGGATTTGGTTCAACTCTATAAAATTATATAAGTTTTTTACATTCTTGGAATAAAAGTGGTATCAACACCTTATCTTCTTGTTTTAGTTTTATTTGATATTAATCTTATTTTGGGTTAAAGAGTTCTATATTTTTTACATGAATAAAACAATATTTAAGAGATTATATCATTTTTTTGACATGGTTGTAATTCTAGTTGTAATGATTTGGAATTTTAACCATAGTCAGAAGCTGATCATTGATGATGTCGAATATAAATATTGGTGTCACAAAATAAAGGTGTTTTTTTAATAATGGATTTGATCATTTTCATAATATTACCAAAAATTATAATATCACGTGGAAATAATTATCTATTTTTACACATTATGGAATGGCATTGTGTTAAAAGAATAATAAATTCAAGCTTTGTATGCATTTCATAATGACATGAAATATCTGTTGTCAGATATAATGAAATTAGAATATGAATATAATATAGATTTATTTTTTTAATTACATTTTTTAGAACACATAAGTTTCTCAAGACTCATAGAGATAAAATTGCTTCAGATTATTAAAATTAAATTTTATATATTTTTCAATAGTGGGGATGATTCATCAACCTTTCATGAAGGAAGTTGATGGAAATCAATCCTTATATGAGAAGGAAATTACTAATGATACTTTGGAGATACTGATTGATATTTTTAAAAAGTATTAAGAATTTAAGTGGGTAACAGTAGATGATATAATTTATTTAATAATGTATAGTATTGATGATCTTATATTTAATCATATGTAATATTTTAATCAATTTAAGTGATATATTGAATTTGTGAAAATAAATAATATATAATCATTTTCATCTAAATCTATTTCTCTAACATCGACTGTGATGACATCAATGTCCACTGACACTATGAAGAATAAATCTATATAGGAATTGAATATTAGAAACATATAAGAGGGTTATGGGTATCTTGTTCAAATATTGATTAATATAAATAATATTAATATAAAAAAAGTTTTAATTGATATCTAAATAAATAGGTTAACCAGAGAAGAAATAATTTATGGATGGTGTGTGCGATGAATATAATATTTATGGATGTTGTGGGTAATGAAGTTAAGAAATAGGATTGATGTTTAAAAATATTTTCATATTATAAAATTTCAAATAAATGATGGTAACTATTTTGATTCTAAGGAAGGGAAATCATTCATGGTGACAAAGGATTCTTGGAGTTGTACTGAGGACCTATCATCTGTATGCAGTAGCGATTCAAAGAATAATGAGTGAAAGAAGCTCCTGAAATTCAATCTGAATATTACAAAAAATATTATACACTTAATAGATTTGGTAATACATAATTCCTTTTCAAATTATCTCTTAATTCAATATTTAATTTATTTATTTCGATGAAATATAGTTAAATACACTATATGAAGAAGGCAAAATTCATTCATTAAAATAAATGAGTTGATATATGTCTTTGTTGGAAAAAAAATGTCATTGGACCTTGATTCTAGTAAGGAATAGTTTTCTAAAGGTAATTATATTATTTTTATATATATATATATAGGAAATTTTTAATAATATTTTTGAGATAAATTGAAAACATAAAATAATCAATATATACAAATTTTAATTTCATTAAAAAACTAAAATATGAAATTAATATTCTAATTAATATTTCATAAAAAATTTAATTATGATAGATATAATTTTGTTAAGCTATTAAGATATTTGAAACCAAATCTTAAAAGGTATAGAATATGTTTTATATCTATAAGGGATTATAATTATAAATATTATATTTTACCCAAAAAATTTACCTTTCAAGTACTAATTGCCATAAAGGATGACATTAGTCAATCAAGATTCCTTTTAATCTCTTGGAAATCAAAAGGCCTATATTTCCATACATAAAATAGTTGTACAAAATAAAATTGTTTTAAACAATATTCTTTCGTAATGTATTTTTTCCTATCATAAAAAAAACCAACTATTTTCATAATATACTTTTAACATTGGATTTTTCCGAATTATATTATTTATAATTTTATATGAAATATATAGTCCATGGAATGTTTTTTTCATGGCTTGTGATATTAGACATGTGATATTTTTGGAATCTATAAGATGTGATGGTAGGAAGAGTCACATTTTTAGAAAATGTGAAAGATTAAATTTTCAATATTTTTTTATCTCCTTTCTTGGTAAATACTTAATTTATATATAATTCTTGTCTTAGGTTATAATAAAAATTTACTATCATTTTTCAACAATGAAAATAGAGTTTCTCTCTGAGATTTTAAAATAAAAAACGCACCATTAACATTTTTATCTAATTGCACACTTTTTCTACATATAGGCCTGATAATATTTACACTATTAACATAAGAGGAATTTGTAATTGAAAAATACATTTTATTAGTTATGTGGATATATCTTTAAATATTATAATTATAATTTTGGCAAAATAATATATCAATAAAATATATAAAATATCTAGGAATTGATAAATAAGTGACCTTATAAAGCATTATTTTTACTATACCTGTGTCTATGACACTATATAATATGATATGTAATACAAGTAACGTTTTGAATCTATAGGTGGAGACTGATGTTTTTATTTTTTATATTTATTGGGCATGAATAATTTCATACCTACACTAACTTCATGAATCATGTGAAAAAACTAGGTTCTGGATGTAACTGGATAATAAACAAGATATATTTTGAATAATATTCTAGATCTCTAGTGGAATGAAAAATCTATTATTTAATATTTTGTTTATCTTATTATTATTTTTAAAAAACCTAATTGAAATAAATATCCATAGTAATACTATTTATAAATCATCATATCCCCATTTTGAATCATTTTTATAGAAATAGAGGTATTACTAATAAATTATCACCAATAATAAAATACATAACATCATGTTTATTTTGAATGAAGAAATAAAAATATTGTGAAATTTCTAGTAAATTTTGAACAAATATTCTATGTTTTAGTATTTTCTAGTTGAATAATTGAGTAAAATATGTTATATTATAAATAAATTTCATCTTAATAATTTTTTACATAATATCCCTTACAAATAATTGAATTGTATTAAACCTGAATATTATTACATATGAGTCATTGGGTGAAAGGTATTCATTTGGAATTCAAAAAATATTTTTCATAAATTTGAATCAAATGGAAATGATGGAATTGTTATGTGTTTCTCAAATTCATGACAGTCTTATTATGTTTTAAACAAATGAACAAATTTAATTTATGAAATTAAAAATTTTATGTGTGAGGAAATCAATCATTATATAAATTTAAATCACACAAAATATACTAATCTAAATTGTGTATCAGATACCTCATCTATTTTATTAATGGAATTTGAACGACATCTACCAGAATATAATATAAACTAAGAGAAACCACTAGAAGTGGGTCCATCAATAGATAGATAATAAAATTTATCCATATAGAATATTTGGATTAAAATTTTCTTTACCTATATATTATTTGATCTTAAGGATTAAACCCAGTGATAATATCATTGGTGGCTTATATCAATTTGTAAAAATGTAATGTTTCTTAGAATATATGGTTAGATTCTCGGATTCCTATATAAATTTTGTCCTATAAAGGAAAATGGTTACCTAGGAAATGAATTTAGGATAGTTCCAATGAAATAATTGATTATTTAATTCTTTTTGAACAAGTTTTTCAACTTAGTTGAACATATGAGGGATCTTATATGAATAAGTATAAAATTATAATTTAGGAATAATGATGATAAAAATTAGTTTATAATAAAGAATAATGAATGATATGTTAGAAAAGGTTATAAAATATAATAGGTCATGGACTATAGAGATAATTTGAAATCATTTTTTAAACATGAGCCCCCCCATATACTAATTGAATTTTTTTCATTCCATTACATTATTTCAAATCTATATAATGTTTTAATTATATAACATATTTTTTTGGAGTTATTTGAAGATTAATTTCTTGGTTTTAAATATTTAAATTTAACAAAACATGAATTTAAAACTACCAACACAGACGAAGTATAAAAAAACATCTCGATATTAGAATAATAGATTATTTGGATTTTTATTTTAGAAAACTTATTTAGAATAGAAAAAGAAATTTTTTTAATGGAATTTTTTAATGAAAGTGTTAATTGTTCAAATTTATTTAGATGAAATTATTTTTATCTTAACCTATAAAGTATTATATATTTTTCATCATAACTAATGTAGTGTGCAATTATGATGGGCATAATGGGTGAATTAAACTGTTTTCATAGATTAACAAGAACTAATAGACCAAAATAAACAATCAAAACTAAACATTGTTAAATGAGATATATAATGAAATGTTTTAGAATTGAAAATTATTCAAGAATCAGTACACGGGTACGTACCTCATATAAACTCTTCCCTTATGAATCTGATAATCTAGTATATAAAAAAAGTTTATAGAGATGATTAAAATTATACTTTACCTAATGTTTATTAGAATAATAATTCTATATTATGTATAAATTTGTGTTCTTTCCCAATAAATCTGAAGTAATATCATATTAATATAATAAATTATATTAGTAGGTACCTCAAATAAATATGAAATCATGGTTTATTTAATTTATCAAGAAATTATTTTACCCAAAAAGTTATTTTAATGAAAAATTTATTGGATATGTATTGGATTAGAATATTATTAAAAAAATATTTTATTTAATTGGTTATTATTTAGTCTTATGGTCTAAAAAGAAACAAAATATAGTTCCTCTTCACAAAATTGATGATGAATAAATTTTTTCTAGAAGTTCTTGCGTTCAATGTTTATTTATACAGCATAAATGTATAGATTTATGTTTGATTTACAGTCAATTTATGATTTATTATGAAGTCCTAGTATTTATCTATTTTATGAAAATATCCATATTATTCATGTATGAATTAGAAATTCATTCGAAAAAAAATCCACCAAATCACAAAAATATTTATTATTAGAATGGTATGTGAATTGAAAATTAGCTTGCTGATATTTTTATAGAAACTATAATTTATGATTTTTTAAAATACTAAACAAAAAAATTGTATGACCAATGTATCATGGTTATATTTTCGTTTTCTCATTTCAACTATGACATGGAACTAGAAACTCTAGAAAAATATGGAAGGATTTTTTTATTTATTTTAAACTACACATATTCTTCATAGAAGAACAAAAAGTTATATTGATGTTCACTATATAGATCATCTTATAATTTATACTTAACTTCCATTGAAATAATTCCCATAGGAACTTATTATTTATAGTTATGAATAATATAAATTGACTCATAACATGCAATTTAATACGTTATTTTTTGATATTTTAATAAAAATGTCTTATTTATTTCAAAATATTTTTAATATTATGTATGATTATTAAAATTGTGCTCTGATTTAACTATAAAAATCAAAAATATATTAAATACTTGAAATAAAATCAAACTCAGTAGTGTACTTTCACACTGTCATTCTCTGATACATTTACTTTTTGAAATTCTTAATCAATTTTTTTACAATTATGCAAATGGTGAGTTGTTTAATTTTTTAACACGGTACTTTATTTATTTATAATGAATAAATGATGATTTAACATTTATATTCTCTTATCATCATAGTCTGAAGCAGATCTTGCGTAGAAATCAAAATATAACTTTTATAATGATTTTTTGTTCATATTGATGGTTTATATTTTTTCCTAACTATTTTTATAATGATTAATTCTCAAAGGATATAAAATAATTTCCAGTATACATATGTTATTTCATTAATGGTTGAAGCACATTAATGGAAATAGAAGATGGGATTATATTCAAATGAATGAATACTAAAGTTTTTTATCTTATTATTACCTATCTAATTTTCCCAAATAATTCGTAATTGTTTCTAGATATATCTTTTTTATTTGATTCTATTTTACTCACAGAATTTGGAATGATAGTTTATTGATAGTCATGTTCATATGAATGAATCATTTATAATGTTATGTTATGTTTTCCTTTAATTTAATATGGTGGAGTTTTTCTAGTAGTTCTTATTGAATTGGGATACTATATTCCTTATTCTTTTTCACAAATAAAATATATATTCTAAAATATTACAATAATGGTATTATTATGAATTATTATTATGAATATTTCTTTAATGATGAATTATTGTCAATTTGTGATATTATTGAGATATTTATAGAAATTTTTTTCAAATGCGATTTTTCATTTTGTTATAGGTGATTTTTTATTTCTACCCTTGTTTGTTTCCTAAAGAATAATTTATTTTTCTAAAATGTTATATCCCAGGATGTTTCATTAAACAACAATGGGATAATTTATTAAAAAATTATATTTAACATACCTTTTTTGTATTTTAATAATTTAATCAAGGGGTATTATTAGGGATATTATTGAGATAATAAACCATCTATTTATATTTATTAAAATGACTCAACGCACTTAATTAATATTTTTATTATATCATCAATGGTTTTTAAATTTTTATAATGAATTATTTTTATATTGAATGTTTTGATGAAGTGAATATTACAATAAATTTTCCATAAATTTCTACCATATTTGATAAATTTTAAAACATAGCTACAGATCTCATGATCAAATCATTAATTTATATTACATAATTATATATAAATTCCACTTGAGGATTAATAATGTTAATTTTATTGATCTTTAATAATTTCTTGCACAATTGTAGTCATGTGTAAGTTTACATTATCATAAAATTTTATGTGAATCCATTTATAGTTTCTCTTATATGTTTTGTTTGGATAAGCGATCCACTATATGAGGATTTCTATAAATCTTATATAATTTCTATTTCATTTTCCCAAAACGATAGAGGAGTTTGTTTCTGTGGAACCTATGTTTTTTCTAATTATGGTGATCAATGAGCCTCTATGTATATATATTTACGATACCTTTTGAAAGGTTTCATATCAAAAATGTTTGATTATATAGTTACTTTTAGTCCATAGATGAAGTATAATAATAATGAGAGAGTCTAAGGTTTTCAAAAATGGGATCAAATTTATTTCGAAAGGAATATGATAACTTTTAATTATGGTATTTGGGGATGTTCTTGGTGTGGAACTAGGAAACCTAGCATCGGGTCAATATATCCTTTGTCCATTTTAGGTGAAAGAAAAGTGTACCTATGATTGGAATGAGAAAATAATAACATATCTAAAGGGTAATCAAAATGTTTTTTTTGATAATATGATAATTTCTATAAAAATTTCCATTTAATCTTTTAATGATGTATTAATTTATCATGATTGTGGTTGTCATCTGACTAAGTATTTTTCTTTGTGTTCTGAATCATTATACAATGATTTGATTTGATTATAAATTGTTTAATAAACTAGTTCACTATAGTATGATACATATTGAAATACTATTTGAGGTTACAATTGACCCATCCCCCTTTACCATCCATATTGTGTACTTTCTAGGAAATCACAAAATTTTTAGGATGGATATTTTTAAAAGGCTTATATACCTGAAGACCATGTAATTGAAACAATTTTAATTTGATTTTTTCATTTCATTTATTTTTCTTATAAAATGTGATTCACTCTAAATAATTAGTATGGAAAGGTAGTACATCTGTTTTTAACCATTGAATCAATATTATGGTTTAGTTAAATTCTGAGAAGGAGAACAAAATTCAAAGAATTATGAGGATAGGGAGATAAAATCATAAATATTTACTTAATTTATACATGAAAATACTCAAAAATAAAAAATAATCCATGGAAATATTACCATTAAATTTCTCAAACGTAGACCCATAGAACATTATTAACTACAATAGTAAAAATTTTAAGTATGAAGAAAGTGATAATAAAGTAGTGTCCCAAATAGGTTCATTAGAACAGAAGACATAAATTTATATTATAAAGTATCTCTCTGTAATGGGAGAAGATAATTATACATTTATTTTATTTTAAAAACTATTTCATATGTAATAATATGACAATGTTTTCGATTATTAAATTGAATGTGAAACATCATATTAAGAGGAGGAGAAGTTTTAGGTTTAAAATGTGATCGATTATTAGTGAATTGCTGTTAAATATAATATCGATGAAAGATAGTATGTAACTGCTATGATGTTTATATTTAAGAGATATTCAATGTATATTTTTTCAAATATTATGTTATGGAAATAAAATGATATCTTGACCAAATACATTAATTCTATAAACCAAATTTATTCCTCTCATATTTTAAATGAATTAATGTAGTCAAATTCAAACAATTATTTGAATTTGTTTCTCATTAAAGAGATGAAGTTTAAGGAGTAATTGTAAAAGAATATTAAATATAAATAAAACTAATGTGATAATTTATTTAAAAATGTATTCAACAAAAAAAAAATTTAAAAGTTCAATTATTACTTTGAGGCATTTTTTTAACAAGTACAAAAATACTTAATGGAAAACGTTAAAATTATTGAAGCCTCTAAACATACCAATAAGTGTATGGATCAAAAATGAAATTATAAATAAAGAAATAGGGGTTTATATTTAATGATATAATTTGTGTAATATATTTGAAGTAAATGGATGTGATGATAGTAGAAAATGAAGGCAGATTATTGAAATCATAAAATTCATTAAAATGTAATAATAATTTATAACAATTATATAAATGAAAAAAAAACATTGGATAGATTTTTTATTTCATATGGAAAGTGTTTGAGTTGTCACAAAATGATTTTTTTCTCATTTGGTAATAAAAAATTAAACAAAAAACTACGATAAAAATTTTACTGCAACATGAAATATAGTTATAAAAAAATCATCTTTTAGAAATAAATTTAATATTTATATTTATTATGTGTGATGTGGTGTATTCATACGTATAGAAAAGATATATTGGCTAAATGAAATTTAATTATATGAATCTAGATAACTTTTAAGGTAGAATTCAATTGATAATTGTCCCCATCAATGTATAATATTTAAGAAAGTTAGATTTGATGTTCAATAAAAAACTAATTGTACACTGATTACATGTATATGTGATTTATTGAATATTAATTAAACATATTATTAAATATTTTACATTTCTCTTCTCATTATTATAATATAATAATGTATTAGAGAATGTCATGCATTGATAAAATTGTAGTAGTTCTCCTCTATGATGAGATCCCCAAATCTCTATGATGGTGTACATTATACAGTTCATTATTGGATAACATAATATGATGGGAATCAGAGTATATAAGCCATTATTATCAATCAAAAATTAGATAATGAAGCTTCTAAACATGTTGTTTAAACATAGTAATCTATAAGATGTGTGATTATGAGAACAGACCCAGCAGTGGGAATTCTTAATCTTTTGGTGTCTTTGGATATTCCTATATGTGAGCATATGTAATGGTCTTTAGCCATTAATATTACAATCAATGAATTTCATGACTTATTATCATATAATAAATGGTAAAAACTATCATGAAATATTTTGAAGGGAAGTATAGTACGTTGTGTGCATAACAATTGATATGCCATTAATGGATATGTATAGGAACTGTTTTTTCCCTCAATATTTTTGAAATCTAATATCTTGGCTATTGGATTGGAATATAACCATTTCCCTAAATTCCTTTCCATGTATTAATAATGTGTTTATTTCAGAAAGTCAATGAATGGAGTGTCGAGCATAAAAGTTGGTGAAGGGGATGTGAAACTATCTGGGTGATATATTGAGATAGAGGGATTATATTTCATAACAAGTGTTCATGTGCTGTTATTATCTTTGAGATATTAAGTTATTTATCATGGGCTCCTTGAACCATCATAGACATTAATCCTAAACATTTAGAAAACCCACCTAATTTAAATGAGAATGATTCTAAGAGGGTCACACATTAAGTGTCTCTAATGATATTAGTTATATTATATTGTTATTTTATTACAAAAATAAATATTAGTCACATTAAGAAGTAAAAATTTTATTTATATTTTATATATCACTAATACTAACATGGTAATAAATAATAATTTATTTATTAACAAATAAATAATTTTATTATGTAAATATATATAAAATACTTTTTATTTGAAGTATTAATAAAAAATATGTATTTGTTGAATGTTTTGATAAATATAAATTCAAACGATTGTGAATAAAACATTAATTTCTGAATAAACAATTTCATCAGGTGTTCAGTAAATGCAAGAGGACTTTGAATGAATGATGACTGCATTTGGATACAAATATTAATTAATAAGAAGATAATATAATATTTTTTATAGTGGAAAAAATTCACACACTAGAAAATAATAATAACAATCATATTATTATATGGAATTAGTATTATTTAATTTTTTAAATGTTATTTATTTTCTGAAATTCAATTAAATAATATTTTAACATAAACCCTATCATTATTAATAGATGGTTATGTCTATTTTATATTTCATAACATATCAATAATAGGATATTGTTGCACATGATAAATTATCATTTGGATCATTTATGTTTCTCTTTCATGAATGATAATGAAAGAGGTATTTACTCAAGAGCAAATAAAAAGTGATTAAGAATATAAAATAGAAGACATTTTTTGTCACACTATCATTCAAAGAATGAGTTTCATAGTCATAGATCATTGGATCCTGGGTGTATCATCCATAAAGGGATTCTGCCGATGGATCCTCATAGGCACAAAAAATGCTATTCAAATGGGTATTTGTTTAGTCATTCATTTTCTTAAATATTATTGACTGGAAGAAGAGAGTCTAGATATTCAATGGGAAGTTCCAAATTGTTGTCTTGTAAAACAAGGTTACACCACATGTATTTGAATTATGTTCCATGTACCGATCCACATTTTCCCTAAATGCATAATTCATTTTATTACATGTGGAGTATTTATTTCACAAAACATTTTGGATGGAAATTTTTGTCACATGACTATTGGATACAAGGAATATACCTAGCAATTACACTCAATGTAATTTGGCCAATTTAACATGCTGAAGCTATAGGCGTGCGACATGGATACATTGACACTAATGTACTTTTCCTAGAGAGGGATTTTACTTTTCATATATTATCTAAATTAATGGAATACCTAAATTATATTAATTTGAAAATCAGAGATTTCAAACCATAAATTATTTATTGACTCCAATTAAGAGTTTGAAAATTTAACAATGGTTGTATAGATTATTAAATGACTAATTGTTTTATTGTAATAAATATATCATTATTTTTTCTACTATTTTTTTTTATGAATTCCATAAATTAAGGGCATCACCAATAATGTTTGGATGATTTTTAAGATGGGTGTGAATTAATTAATTAATGAATAAAACAATTATTTAAAGTGTGTTAATATTGATAATAATGAATTAATGTAGAAATTAATGCTTCCCTATTACTTTTATGTAATAATTGTATGTATAAACGTTCAGGATGTTGTCTATGACTTGCTTATGCATTGGATTTTTTAATTTAACTTATTTTATTGTTTTGAAATTAGTAATTATTAACATAAATATGATGTCCTTTGAGTTATCATTCCCTACATTATAATGTCGGACCTCTATTTCCATTAATTTTTTTATGTTCCCCCTTTAACCAATAATTTAGTTCCATCACCAATATATGAGTTATAAATAAATATATTTAATGATGTACCCCAAATATCATGTAGGTAGTTAAAGATGAAACCATTATGATTCCAAATCATGTTATATACTTGTAGATAGATGAAATACTATAAATAATAAAAAATAATAAATTGGAGTTATTTTTATTAGGTAAAAGGTTGATATAATGTATGCCCATTAAAAAACAATAGATAATTCGCATTATTATGTAATTTTAATTATTTATTTATATATTTCTAGCTATTATTAATTTTATATATGTAAGACCACAATTACATAAATAAATAAATTTCCAAATATGGAATATAAATAAATGGGTTTTCACATAAATACATTATCCAAAATATTAATTAATTAAGTAAAATCCATAAAACATTTAAAATAAATGAAAAGGATAAAACATAATAAATACTGTAACAGCCCGAGATTTTATGAAAAATATTATTTTTTATTTCACTAATGTCTTGTGTTGTACGCTACACCAAAAGGATCTTGCACAACACGCATCCTTGACTTGCCTTGCATTACACGCAATCGTGACCTTCCTCGATAGCGTGTGTAGTACGCAATACCGAGTTTCACTAAACAACGATATGCTATTAAAATATTATTATAACTAGCCGTTATGACTAGTAATAACCACCTTTTAAAATTTTATAAATTTTATCTCTCAAAATGGACTTCATTTTTGGATTCGGAGTATCGAATTTAGCCAAAGGTGAAATTTTGGTACTTTTCGGATAACTTTCATATTCTGATGAATAGTGAAAATTACTAAATTATAATTAAAAACAAATTTTTTAATCAAAATAATTAATAGTGATAAATTATTAATTTGAGTTGTTTTAAAGTATATTTAGAATATATTTTTACAATTTAATACAATGTTGGTCATTGGATGTAATTTCACATTTAAACCAGACATAATCAAGTGTCAATCTTTTGATAGATATTGTTTCTTAAAAACACGCTATTTGTTTTAACAGCGGGATTTAATTATAAAATTAATTAATGCAATTTCTATGTTATGAATTTGGTAAAATAGACTTCATTTTTGAATTCGGAATATGAAATATAGCTTAGGATGAAATTTTGGCATTTTTCTGAAAACTTTCAATTTTTGATGAATAGTGAAACCACTAAGTTGTAGGTTAAAAACTGAATTTTGCATAAAACATAATTTTACCTCTTCTGTGAATGGAATTTCGAAAATCCGATAGACACGGTTAATATCAAGGACTAAAATGTGGTTCAATGAGATGAAAATAATTTTTGGTGAATAGTAACTTTTTACTTTTTTTTACCACGGTTAATAGTAAATAGGGTAACTAAGGGAAAATATGATATTACTATTACCCTAACACATGTCCTAATTCTATTGGATAAGTGTAATTCGACCAAAAACAACCTTATGAATATAATATGACCATTTAGGTCCACTTGGATTAGATTATGACATTTAATATTATTTTATTTAATGAATAGTTAAAATAGTTAAAATCAAAGTTTAATAACTAAAACATTTATAATATGGGGTTATACATAAGATAAATTCGACTCTAAATATTCATTAGAAATCGAAAAAGATTTCCTACATAATGATATTTTATTTATAATTTTTAGACTTTAAATAAATTAATTTATTTATGACACAACGATGATGCAGTAATTACCCTTTTAAGGAAATATTAACATAATTGATGATATAAATGCTCAAATGAATGTAATTTGAGACTTTTTATGAATTACAATAATTTTATAGGTTACTATGATATATTAGTGTTGATTTATTCAACTTGGTTTGAACATATAATTCTGTTATGACTTTCACAAAAATCATATATCAAATAGTGTCAAAATTGACACAAAATAGTTTTTAAATCAAATATTATACTATTAATTGTTATTTTAATCCTAAAAATCAAAGGTTCGGCCAAATGGCTTAGATAAGGATATATATATTAATAATAAAAAATTTGGGGATCTTTTGGCATGTTATAGTAAGTGTATTAACCATATAGTGAAAGAAAACAAAAAGACACGGTAAAAGTTAAATTATTTAACTTAGAGTTAAATCTAATTGATAAGGTTAAAATAATACCCTAAACTTGTCTAAATCCTATTGGATGATAGGATTTCGACCCATCCCCACATTATATTCGAAATAAGAACCTTTGGAACCATTATAAACCTATTTTGACTTTAATATAAAATAATATTTTGAGGTATTCCTAAGGTGCCCCTCTCCTCCCTTATAAAAGGGCACCTCCTCCCCCTCCTCCTCACACCAATTTGAGCACTCAAGCTCGGCCAACCCCTGCCATTTTATCCTCTCCACTTCCCTAGAATAATGCTAGAGGTCCTGGTCTTCTTCAAATACCAATCTTATTTCCCTAAGTTGAGGATTCCATGAGGCGTTCCAAAGAAGAGGTAATATCTGTTACCGATCTTTTCAATTTCTTTCTTCTTCAACATCTTCTCCTTTAGTTGTTTCAGGATAAAGTAATAACATCAGTATTACATACATACGGATATGTAATTATAAATATTAAACAACCCTAATTCACCTTCTATCCATCCTACGGAAAAATGAAATCACCGCGCGTGCGTACGCACGGAATACCGTCTCCACGCCGTGGTGTAATCTATTTTCCACCACCACCTTACAAGGATGGGTATAATGGTGTAATGAGTAACTATTTATAATTATTATAAAGTAATATTGATACTGAAATAATATATTTGTACTCCAATACAATTCCACGATCATAGGAACGATATCATCACTCGTGCGAACGTACGGAATACCGTCTCCACAATGTGATGCGACTCGTTCTACATGATCATCATTACATAGTAATAATATAAATGAATTGAATGAATAAATATGATATATGTTACACTAATACCATTCTGGATTTAAGGTATCTATAACCTTAAAAGAAGAATAAGAATTTATTCGCAAAACACGCATAAGAACCAAAGGCAATAAAGACCCGAGTAACAAGTAACAATGAAATATTACTAACAAGAAGCTAAGAATATGACCATATATGATATCATATCAATATGTATGATTCTGGAATAAGTCAATAACATTATTTAAACCATTATACAGGAGCTTCGGACACGTACAAAGCAAATCGGACCTAAGGTAAGGGAAATGTCACAATCTCATTTTATCCGAGATTGTTTATACTTTGATATTTACTAGGTTGTATTTTATCATTCACATCCATTTTTCCTCAATATGTAATATTATTTCCATCCACCTACAATTGTTTAAATCCAATTTTACCCTTCGGTGAATTTTTACTAAAAGATATGGAAGGAATCTTTTGTCGTTTTTCGTACGAGGTACTTTTTGACTTTTCCGACAAAAGTACGAAGAATGTATTTTTTAACTTATACGGCATGAATGTATTTCTAAAAAATTATTTCCAAGAAGAATCCTTTACAATTATTCAAGTTTATTTTTAATCAACTTTTTTATTTTAAAATTGTATGAAATGTTAAGAAAGGAAAAAAAATTTTGATGTAGAAAGGATATTTACCTCAAGAATGAAGTTCAAGTATTTTATCAAAATTATTTTCCATCTAAGATAATAAAAGGGTTCTGTTTTTATCCCTATTATTACATGGATTTGATTATGTTGTGATGGAAGCATTTTTATGAATTCCTTTATCTTATATGAATTTTTTTATGATCTCATGTTGTTTAGGAATCCCATATTTATTACATGGGTTATGCGATGATGTATGATTTATGATTATGTGGCACACATAAGAAATTATTCATTATAAGATGGGTGGGACCTATATCTTCATCCAATGCATTGGGTAAAGATTTTATATCTCATGAGATAGATAGGGCTGGAACGGTAGGTTATATCGGTTCAGTGAAACAGGACTGAAACGGGGGTTACTCGATTCAGAAAGGGACTTTGTCCACTAAGATAGTCTTGGCAATGAGTCATGACTAACAAGAAATGATTTTCCAAGAGTATGTGTGAATGCCACAAAGTTTCATGTTTTAAGTTATGATTATTGTGATTACATTTCACTACCATGATTTATCCCATGTTATGAAATAATGCTCCCTTTTGCAGGTTATGATTTCCAAAATGATATGTTCTTATGAATACGATGTGATTGATATTTCTTTTGTTTACCCTTACTGAGCATTTGTTCTCACCCTTTTATGTTTTCTTTTCCCCAGGATATAAAGAAAGGTTTTAGGTAAAAAAAGGAAGATCTTTATGGGAGATGTTTAAGATCTTTCACCACGATTAGAATATTTTATTCCGAGTTTCCAAAGACACTAAACTATTACGATCCTTGTGTGTGTGTTTTTGTTATGTACTAAGTATTCTTCAAATGTAATGTAATGTCAATGTAAGTCAAGATACAGGTCTCTACAGTTGGTATCAGAGGAAACGTTTAGTCAACCTTTGGAAACTAGGATCCGAAAACGTTAGTGAGATCACTAGAGATATTTCTACGGTTTGTCTAGGGATGTCCCTAAGGTTAAGTATACGTATAGGTTATAGTACTAGAACTACGCTAACGATCATAGAATTAAACCTAAGATGTTAGATATTGAAGGTACCCCCCTTTATTATGTTGTTTTACCTAACCTGATTTTTGCCTCTCACACTACTCTTTTTGGGTTTTAGACGATGGCTGGAACCCGAAGGAACCGTGTTGATAAATGCAATGGACAATGCAATGATTGTCCTCCCGAACAAACAAATGTTATGGGAGATGGAGTGCAAAATATTATTTCTATAATTACAGAAGCTATGAATCATTCTGGACTTCCAAATGAGCATAGAAGGGAACAATATTCTATTGAGTCCTTTATGAGGCAACGTCCACCTTCTTTCAGTGGGTATTCTGATCCACTTGTTGCTGAACAATGGATCAGTACCACTGAAAGAAGGTGGACATTGCCTCATAAAAGACTCAATAGAATATTGTTCCCTTCTCTTCAATGTTCTGAACATGATAAAGTCATCTTAGCAGTATATCATTTGGAAGGTGAAGCTGACCAATGGTGGAATCTTATCAAGAATACAAGGAAAAGAGATGAAATTGAGTCCATGGAATTGGATGAGTTCAAGAACTTATTTTTCAATAAGTACTTCCCTCGTATTCTTCAAACAAATATGGAGAAGGAGTTTCTTGAACTAAAGCAAAAGGATGATGAATCTGTTGGTATATACGAAGCGAATTTTACAAGACTTGAAAGGTATGCATCTGGCATTATCATCCAACCTGAGAGTAAAGTTGATCGATTTTTCAGTGGCTTAAAACCAAGTCTTCGAAGGGCATTAGCTATAAGAGGCTTCAATAGCTATGAAGAAATTGTGCGTTGTGCTATCAAGGTAGAAATGGAAGTTGGTGTTACATATCCATCTCATGGTTTTGAAAAGAAACGAAAGATGGAGTTCAAGGAGAAATCTCAGAATAATGGTGAAAAGAAGATGAATGTTTACTTATGCACAAAGTGTGGAAAGAAGCATGGTGGATATTGTCTTAAAGGGACTAGAAAATGTTTTAGGTGTGGAAAAGAAGGTCATCGAGCAACTGAGTGTCGAAGTAATAGAAAAAAGGGTTTCTAATGATGTGAATAAAGCAAACACTGCAGAGAATGCACCACCAACACTTCAATGATTCAAGTGCAAGGAAATGGGGCATTATGCTAATAAATGCCCTAATCCAAGGGTTAGTGATGATCAACATGAGAAACCACTGAAGGAAAAGGACAAAGGGAAGTCACATGCGATCACTATTGGCAATATTGAATATGACAACGATGTGGTGGAATGATTAAGTGTTTATGTAATGGGATTCCAAAATAATGTTGTATCATTGAGTATTGAAATATTTATTGATGTGGTATTCAATGTGATTGAGATATTTTTTGGAAATAAGATGTTATGCGCATAATGAAGGGAAAACGAGAAAATAAAATGTCTAATAGTATTCATCAGCTTAGGATTGATATAAGGACTAAGTGATATCATGGTTTGAGTATATAGAATTTTGAGGATTTTGGTATGTGGAAAGTGTTAACTTTAAACTGTATTCATGTTTTCATTAAGGTATTCAAGAGAATACATGATTAAGGACTTTGAATGTTTGGAATGTGACCAACAAAACATATCTTATGATATATGGGGATCAACGATGGTATTAAACCTCTGGTAATCGTTTTCACTATATTATGAGAGTGGACTGCAGTATTATGGATATTCCTATAGATTGAAATGTATTATGTTGGACATAAGTGAGTATTGTTTAAGGATAGAAGTATTTTTTCGATATTATTGATGGGATGTTATAGTAAAAGGACAACCTGCAGGACGGGCGACAGCCCATCGCTTCGGACAAGGCTGTGGGAATCGAACCCACAACCGAAGTGCGACTGACCTTTATTGCCTACCACTGGCCTACAAGAAGTCCCTGTTTAGTAGAAACTATTTTTATTATATTAAGCAGTATGATATATGAAGTATAAGTCCATTTTAAAAACCATATGTGATTCATCTCACTATAGATCGACTTATATATATAATTTTTGCTAACATTTTGTTTGAGACAGATGGAATGACCCGTCATTCTATCACATGACCTGCTAACACTTCACGAATAACAAATTCAACTTCATTTATTTAAGATATGAAGTGTAAATTGTTCAAGGCATGAACAACAATGAGATTGTACCAAAATAAAGAAAGTATTTATTCTCATTCAAATTTCTAACTTTAGGGAAATGATCTTGAAAACAAAAAATGTTGTCCTAGTGATCTTATACCTGATGAATCATATGGTACCTTAGATCGTCACAAATTTATGGATTTGTGATTACTGGATTTTCCATAGCCATGTTCTCTACCACTCTCCATCAGAACATGATGGTTAGATTTCTCTTCCATATCCATATTTTCACCTATTTGGAAACCCAGTGATTAGTTTATTTGGGTAATCGTTACATTTCATACTTTAGATTTTAAAGCCAAGTTTTGGTATTCCTTTTTACGATGTGGGTTTCTATTAAAGAAACTTTCGAATAGTAAACCATTTATAACCCCGACGAATTTCGAGGGCGAAATTCATTTTAAGGGGGGTAGAATGTAACAGCCCGAGATTTAATGAAAAATATTTTTTTTATTTCACTAATGACTTGTGTTGTACGCTACACCAAAAGGAGCTTGCACAACACGCATCCTTGACTTGCCTTGCATTACACCCAATCGCGACCTTCCTCGATAGCGTGTGTAGTACGCAATACCGAGTTTCACTAAACAACGATATGCTATTAAAATATTATTATAACTAGCCGTTATGAATAGTAATAACCACCTTTTAAAAGTTTAGAAATTTTAGCTCTCAAAATGGACTTCATTTTTGGATTCGGAGTATCGAATTTAGCCTAAAGTGAAATTTTTGTACTTTTCGGATAACTTTCATATTCTGATGAATAGTGAAAATTACTAAATTATAATTAAAAGAACTTTTTTAATAAAAATAATTAATAGTGATAAATTATTAATTTGAGTTGTTTTAAAGTATATTTAGAATATATTTTTACAACTTAATTCAATGTCGGTCATTGGATGTAATTTCACATTTACACCAGACATAATCAAGTGTCAATCTTTTGATAGATATTGTTTCTTAAAAACACGCTATTTGTTTTAACAGCGAGATTTAATTATAAAATTAATTAATGAAATTTCTATGTTATGAATTTGGTAAAATAGACTTCATTTTTGAATTCGGAATATGAAATATAGCTTAGGATGAAATTTCGGCATTTTTCTGAAAACATTCAATTTTTGATTAATAGTGAAACCACTAAGTGGTAGGTTAAAAACTGAATATTGCATAAAACATAATTTTACCGCTTATGTGAATGGAATTTCGAAAATCCGACAGACACGGTTAATATCAAGGACTAAAATGTGGTTCAATGAGATGAAAATAATTTTTGGTGAATAGTAACTTTTAACTTTTTTTACCACAGTTAATAGTAAATAGGGTAACTAAGGGTAAATATGATATTACTATTACCCTAACACATGTCCTAATTCTATTGGATAAGTGTAATTCGACCAAAAAAAACCTTATGAATATAATATGACCATTTAGGTCCACTTGGATTAGATTATGACATTTAATATTATTTTATTTAATGAATAGTTAAAATAGTTAAAATCAAAGTTTAATAACTAAAACATTTTTAATATGGGGTTATACATAAGATAAATTCGACTATAAATATTAATTAGAAATTTAAAAAGATTTCCTACATAATGATATTTTATTTATAATTTTTAGACTTTAAATAAATAAATTTATTTATGACACAACGATGATGCAGTAATTACCCTTTTAAGGAAATATTAACATATTTGATGTTATAAATGATCAAATGAATGTAATTTGAGACTTTTTATGAATTCCAATAATTTTCTAGGTTAATATTATATATTAGTGTTTATTTAATTAACTTGGTTCGAACATATAATTCTGTTATGACTTTTACAAAAATCATATATCAAATAGTGTCAAAATTGACACAAAATAGTTTTTAAATCAAATATTATACTATTAATTGTTATTTTATTCCTAAAAATCTAAGGATTGGCCAAATGACTTAGATAAGGATATATATATTAATAATAAACAATTTTGGGTTCGTTTGGCATGTTATAGTAAGTGTATTAACCATATAGTGAAAGAAAACAAAAAGACACGGTAAAAGTTAAATTATTTAACTTAGAGTTAAATCTAATTGATAAGGTTAAAGTAATACCCTAAACTTGTCTAAATCCTATTGGATGATATTATTTCGACCCCTCCCCACTTTAGCTTCGAAATAAGACCCTTTGAAACCATTATAAACCGATTTTGACTTTAATATAAAATAATATTTTCAGGTATTCCTAAGGTGCCCCTCTCCTCCCTTATAAAAGGGCACCTCCTCCCCCTCCTCCTCACACCAATTTGAGCAATCAAGATCGGCCAAACCCTGCCATTTTCTCCTCTCCACTTCCCTAGAATAATCCTAGAGGTCCTGGTCTTCTTCAAACACCAATCTTAGTTCCCTAAGTGGAGGATTCAAAGAGGCATTCCAAAGTAGAGGTAATATCTGTTACCGATCTTTTCAATTTCTTTCTTCTTCAACTTCTTCTCCTTTAGTTGTTTCATGATAAAGTAATAACATTAGTATTACTTACATACTGATATGTTATTATAAATATGAAACAACCCTAATTCTCCTTCTATCCATCCTACGGAAAAATGAAATCACCGCGCGTGCGTACGTACGGAATACCGTCTCCACGCCGTGGTGTAATCTATTTTCCACCACCACCTTACAAGGATGGTTATAATGGTGTGATGAGTAACTATTTATGATTATTATAAAGTAATATTGATACTGAAATAATATATATATACTCCAATACAATTCCACGATCATAGGAATGATATCATCGCTCGTGCGTACGTACGGAATACCGTCTCCACGATGTGATGCGACTCGTTCTACATGATCATCATTACATAGTAATTACATAAATGAATTGGATGAATAAATATGATATATGTTACACTAATACCATTCTTTATATAAGGTATCTATAACCTTAAAAGAAGAATAAGAATTTATTCGGCAAAACACGCATAAGAACAAAAGGCAATAAAGACCCGAGTAACAAGTAACAATGAAATATTACTAACAAGAAGCTAAGAATATGACCATATATGATATCATATCAATATGTATGATTCTGGAATAAGTCAATAACATTATTTAAACCATTATACAGGAGTTTCGGACACGTACAAAGCAAATCGGACCTAAGGTAAGGGAAATGTCACAATCTCATTTTATCCGAGATTGTTTATACTTTGATATTTACTGGGGTGTATTTTATCATCCACATCCATTTTTCCTCAATATGTAATATTATTTCCATCCACCTACAATTGTTTAAATCCAATTTTACCCTTCGGTGAATTTTTAGTAAAAGATATGGAAGGAATCTTTTGTCATTTTTCGTACGATGTACTTTTTGACTTTTCCGATAAAAGTACGAAGAATGTTTTTTTTAACTTATACGGCATGAATGGATTTCTAAAAAATTATTTCCAAGAAGCTTCCTTTACAAGTATTCAAGTTTATTTATAATCAACTTATTTTATTTTAAAATTGTATGACATGTTAAGAAAGGAAAAGTGTTTTTGAAGTAGAAATGATATTTTCCTCAAGAATGAAGTTCAAGTATTTTATCAAAATTATTTTCCATCTAAGATAATAAAAGTGTTCTGTTTTTATACCTATTATTACATGGATTTGATTATGTTCTGATGGAAACATTTTTATGAATTCCTTTATCTTATATGAATTGTTTTATGATGTCATGTTGTTTAAGAATCCCATATTTATTACATGGGTTATGAGATGATGTATGATTTATGATTATGTGGCACACATAAGAAAGGATTCATTATAAGATGGGTGGGACCTATATCTCCCTCCAATGCATTGGGTAAAGATTTTATATCTCATGAGATAGACAGGGCTGGAATGGTAGGTTATACCGGTTCAGTGAAACAGGACTGAAACGAGGGTTACTCGATTCAGAAAGGGACTTTGTCTACTAAGATAGTCTTGGCAATGAGTCATGACTAACAAGAAATGATTTTCAAAGATTATGTGTGAATGCCACAAAGTTTCATGTTTTATGTTATGATTATTGTGATTACATTTCACTACCATGATTTATCCCATGTTATGAAATTATGCTCTCTTTTGTAGGTTATGATTTCCAAAATGATATGTTCTTATGAATACGATGTGATTGATATTTCTTTTGTTTACCCTTACTAAGAATTTGAGCTCACCCTTTTATGTTTTATATTCCATAGGATATAAAGAAAGGTTTTAGTTATATAAAAAGGAAGATCTTTATGGGAGATGTTGACGATCTTTCACCAAGATTAGAAGATTTTATTCTGAGCTTCCAAAGACACTAAACTATTACGATCCTTATGTGTGTGTTTTTGTTACGTACTAAGTATTCTGCAAATGTAATGTAATGTCAATGTATGTCAAGATACAGGTCTCTACACATACTATTCATAATAAATTAAAATCCTTCAATAAATATTATGATAGACATGGACATACACTTCTTGACTAAAAAAACTCAATAGGACTATGTTTTTTATCAACCATTTTTGGGACACTTATTGTGATCATGGGAGTTATTATGAACGTTTTGGATAGACACGACCATTTAACATCAAGAGGAATATCCATTTATAGACTTGGTTTAATTTGGTGTAAAGTGGTTTAGAAATACATGTTTGGATTTCTATATTGGAGAATATATTCTATAGATCAAGAAACTTTGAGCCCGCAAATGAAAAGTACGTTCCTAGATAAATACATTTATGTATTATGGACAGCCCATGTTGGGGATATAGTAATGGTAATATTTTTCATTTTTAATAAATTTTTTTAAAACTTGACATTTAGAGTACAATGGTGTAGGATATTTTTATAATATACAACATAGGTAGATTTAATAAAAAAAATCTATTAAGTTTTTATTTCTCATATAATTTGAAATCATGAAAATTACTAATAATTTTATATTTTAATAATAGATTAAAATAAAATAATTTTATTTCAATATATCCCTATAATAATTATTCAATAAAAAAATTACCAACTATATGTAACTTCCATGAATAGTAAAAACATTTTTTTGATGTTTTACACTATGAATGGAAATCATATATGATAGGATATATAAAATCTGATTCTCTCATTAATGAGGAAAATGATGGAGATTCCTAGTCAATTATAATCCCATGAATACCATGTTCTACTTTTAATCATTGATTCCTACATCAATGTCATGTGGGACCGTGAAGTCTCACAAGGAAATGTATCCATATAACATGATCGAGAATATCCATTTACTATATAAATAAGTATCTAAACATGATAAGTTTGTGATTTACAAAAGAAAACTAAAAGAGTTATTATATTATAGGTTCTATATCTTTTTCTCATGTAGTAATGATCATTATCTACTTCAAGTTGCTTGATTTTATAGGGTTTAAAATCCTATAACAACATTGTAATGATCTCATTCTGGTATCAATCCATCACTTATTATATATATTAATTGTAAATTTAAGTTTGAGTAAAACTGAGAGGTATCTTCTAAATCCTCTCAATCTTCTTCCGTAAATCAATAAGTATATTACGCATGATATTTTTTTGGTCCTTATGGTGAACAAGCGAAAAAGAAAAGAGAAAATCCTCAAGCAAAAGGATTATTCACAACCACCTTCTAAGAAGACTAGGATCTATGGGAATGAAAGGGAAAATGATTTTTTTGTTATTCATGGGGAACTAAGGGTCACATGAAGAAAAAATGCACCCATAAAAGTTATAAGGGAATCATCAAGTGAATTTGTTTTCGAATGAAATTTATCTATTTTTAATGTTTCTCTATTATATATATATTTTGGTGATCATATATTTATTGAAATATAGGTATCTATTATATTTATATTTATTTACATAGTGAAGATTTAACTATGAGTAGTAAATAGAGCTAAACACGCTTTTGTAGATATCAGGGACAACCACCTCATGTTATTTGTAGTGGTTTCATTAAGTATCGTATATTAGAAAAAACATTGTTTCGACATCCAAACATGATTCATATGGATTTATTTTAATATTTGGGAATAAATTATTATTCTATTAAGAATATATCATTTTTATGGTAGACCATAATTAAATAATAGTGTTCATGTGATTGATTATACAAACCAATTAATGGAAATCGATAAAATAGGTACATTACATTAATCATACCACACCCAAAATTATAATCACTGCCTAGTTCATGTAAAATAATTATGACTAAATTACAAGAAGATGGATATTTATATTCTTTTGAAATAAAACTATTTGGTGTATGTTACACATATTTTCAATGAAAATTAACCAATATACCATTAAGTGGGAATAGAAAAAGGGATAAAGAGACTATTTAATCTCTTCACACTGGTGATTTTAGATAATTTATTATTGAATCAAGCCTTATTTACTCATACATCCGAACTTTTTAAAAAATTATTATATATGTATATGTATACATAATGACATATGAGTCTGATTATTATGATAAATTCAAGGACTAAATGAATGAAGATGAGAACTGTAATGTTAAAAATTATTAAGAAACTCTCCACAGACCATGGTAGAGAATATCATAAAAAATACTTAATTGATTACGTATATGATTTGTGGATCCTATCCCGACTCTTCCCCCATTAAACACTTTAATGTAATGGTGTAATAGAATGAAGAAACCTTACCTTGTTGTACATGGTTTCATCAATTATGAGTCATGTGATTCTTCTATTTTCCATTTAAGGATATGAGTTAGAAACAAAGAGAAAATACTAATTAATACAACAAATAAATCCATAAATGGTATTCCATATGAATTTTGGATTTATAGAAAACTCGTGCTCTCAATGTTTAACTTTTATGGAAAACAGTATTTTGACTTCTTTAGTAAAGAAAATTACACCCTTAGTAACAAAGTGTAACTTTTTTGAATAACTTAATGAAACAAGGTTATATTACCTATAAAACCCTTAAAAAATAATGGTTATAGTGAAAATACACTCCATACTCATTTATATAGATCACATATCTAAAATGGATAGTTATGGCTATATAGACATTGATGTAGTCCAGGAGCATGGTATAAAAGAGTTGGTATAAAATGAAAGTTCAAAAATCACAGTTGACTATGTAACTGTTCTGGAGACAAAAGTATGACATATGAGTACAAAAAAGGTTATAAAATTGAAACATTTTCATTTTATAGTCACTAAGGATGGTGAATAAAAATTAGTTGATAATAATTATAATTTAATATAATAGAAATTTTTAAATGTAACATATGTTTTCATGGTGAAGGAAGCGATGATTTCTGAAATTTATTCCATATAACAAAACCACGAATTGATTTTATATATACTCCAATAGATGTAATGTCAACATCATGGAAATGGGAAATCAATATTAAACTATAAATTAAAGGATAAATAAATACATATAATGTTCAACGGGTTAAAATTTTGTTTAAACTGTATCAATGAACTTACAATGTTGAAACCTTTCACTTATTGAAATGTTGATATCCATATGAATTATACATTCCAATGACACGTTACATAAATATGATATTTGAGAAATAGATGCGATAAACGACTTCATTTAATAATAACCATCAAGAACATTTCAATATGAAACAACAATAAGAGTTTTTGGTTCAAAAGGATTCTAATTAGATATGAAAACTAAAAAATCCATATGTTTATTAAACAAAGCATCTAGATTATTTAAAGTTCATTTGGATAAAGCTGTATACAAATTTGGTTTCATACAGAATAATTTTGATCATTGTGTCTACAATCTATTTAGTGGGTGTGAAATCATTTTCTTAATAGTATATATTTTTGAAATATTACTCATAAGAAATAAAATTGCAGTCCTAACATTTTTTACAGTATGTTTTAATAAATTTATCTCTATGATGGAAGAGTGAAATTAATCATATATTTGTGGGATCGGGATCCATCATGATACATCAAATAGGGTCGTCAGTCATATTCAATATTCACACTATCATAATATACTAAAGATATTCAGTATAGAACAATCCAGAAGAAGATTATTTCTAGTGTCACGTGTTTTTTATGATTCGTGGAAAATTCACCCTCAAACACATGATAAAATAAATATGATGGTAAATTTTCCATACACATGTGATTTAGCATTAATTTATTCTATGTGATGTACTCAGCTCGCTTTCGCATATACATTAAGTGCATTAAAAATATATCAAGTTAACTAGGTGTCCACAATTGGATCAAAGTCCAGACTATACATAAGTATCTAAATAATACAAAATATATTTTCCTATTTTATAGATGAGATTAGAAAATTAACATTGGGGGATTTTCATATACTATATTCCAAATAGATCAAGATGACATGAAGTAAAAAAGGGGATATATTATAATTTTTATTATTGTTGTTCTAAACTTGAAGAGATCAATGTATGTTATGGTTGACAGTTCTATAGTAGAGTTTATGGATATTTCAGCTTCTAAATAAACTAATGAAGAAGTATAGTTTCCTAGATTGGCTAAAGATATTAATTTGGTATGTAACAGAAAAGATATTAGTTCGATCTATTTTTATAATAATAAAGTTATGTATCTCAAACAAGATCCACAGTCACCAAAATAGTAAAGGAATATACATCGTAAGTACCATCTCTCGAGTTATTTTTATCTGGTAGGTGATGTTTTATTGAGTATTATATCCACCGAAGACAATATGAATGACCCCTAGACTAAATCATTGACTATGTAGAATCATTATTATCATGTGAGGACTGGTGGACTAAAATTTGTATGATGGTGTCTCTAGTCTATGAGAGTGTTTATAAGATTTCGTGTTCTTGGACAAACTATTTTTACATTGATTACATAATTATTTCATGTATTGAATATTAATAATTTTTTTTACATATTTTAGGTTGTTACTCATAAATATAATGAAATAATTCTAAAGTGTATTTATCATATTGATATAGTTATATAAATTTCCCTCTATGATGAGAACCTTGAAACACTGTGAAAATATTATACATATAGTTTTTCATTAAGATAATGTACTATGATAGAGCACATAGTTTGTATACAGTTAGGGTTGAAAAAACATATGTTGATGCCAATTCTTCTCATTATGTTCGATCATGGTAATCTCCAAAATGAGAGACAATGAGAAAATATCTTCTAATTAGAATTCTAAATGCTTTGGTGTCATTGAATATTCCAATGTGTGAGCATGTTTAATAGTACTTAAACATTTATATTATTATTAATGCATGTCAAGAATTGCATAATTTATTTTTTTATAAAAAGAACAATCACAAAATATGTTAGAGATAATAATGGCATGTTAGGTGCATCATGATTTACATTTCACTAATGGATACGTCGAGTAAGGATTTGTCCCTTCCTTCTTTATGGATGCAGATATATTGTATATTTTATAGGAATTTAATCAGTGCGTAACACTTTATGGATATGGTGTAATGTCCTGTTCATTTCAGAATGTCGTTGAATTATGTATTGATAATTTAGGTTAGTGACCTCGATGCAAATCCTTCTCGATCAAATATTGGGACAAGGGGATAAAATTATATAGTGAGAATTCATTTTCAAGTTTTAACATTATAATGTAATTACTTTTCTCTTTGGGTCCATGACTTATAACAAGATTGTAAAATTGGACTTTAAGGAAGCCTACTTAATAACAAGGAGAAATAATACCAGAGCGTCACACACTAATTTTTTTTATTATAATGATGAAATAATAATTTAATTCAATTATTCAAATATATTTTATCATCAGGTATTTGGAATAATTTTATTTATTTTTTTATCACTAAAATTCATTAGGTAATAACTGAGTATGTCTACATTTATAATTATTTCACTTGATTACATTTACATATATAAAATATTTATATGATGGATTGTGAATAAAATATTTATTTATTTAATATTTTAATAAATATTTATTAATTGGATTTTACAGAAAATATTTATTTATTAATAAAATTCTTTGGAGTGACCAATAAATGCTAGAGGAGTTCAAACACATCAATACCAAGCACAATGAAAAATATAAATTAACAAAATGGATAAATAAAGGGTTTTACTGAAATCTTCCATGCACGAGAAAATAAAATAAATGATATTATTATGTGGAATGGGGATTAGTAAAGGTTTTAAAAATTATTCATCTACAAAAATGAAATTAAAACATATTTTAACATAAACCCTATCTCTATAAATAGACAAATATGTATATTATAAATTGTATCAAATATTATAATGGGTTAACTATGGAACAAAGTGAACTGTCATTCAACTCATCATTCTCTCCCCATATTTAGAATGATAATAAAATAATAATCAATCAAAAAATTAAAATGTAAGACATTATATTCACCGTTCTAGCACCCATAGATGGAGTGGAATTACTTAGAGATCATTAGAACATGTTTATATCACCATATGATGTATTCTACGGATGGATCCTCAAAAGCACCAAAAAAGGACATCAAAAAGTGTATTTTGTTATTATGAACATCATTATTGAAGAACTATTCCAAATACAAGGTAATAATTTCATCAATTATTAAATAAATTAATAATAGTAATTATATATATGAGATTTTAACTTCGATTAAAGAGTAAAAATAAGAAAATAAATTTTAATATATCTCCCAACATTGTACACTTCTTTAATGCTAATAACCAACAAAAAATATTAAAATCATGAAGGGAAGATGTCAAATAACTTTTTTATTCAAAAAAATGAACTAGATCATATCTGGAACAAGGTTATCATTTTGAATATTTTATTTCCATGGTAGTAGATTATTTCAATATTAATTTCAATTAAAATATGGATATTATGAAAAATAAAAAATGAAATAAGAAATATGTTATGTTGGAAGGTGTTGATGCTTTCCAAATTAGAAATGGAATGTTTAGTGTTAAATAAATACCCATATCAAATTTTTTATATAAAGGGAAAAAATTGACTATAGGGATTCCAAGAACCTAGTTTGTATGATTGTGTAACCCTTTGTGAGACACACGATAATGTATCCTATAATATCTCATTAATATTTTTGGTATTCCTAAACCCTCTTGTTTTAAATTATTATAACATTAATTTTGAAAAAAATGGTTTATTAGTGAAAATGTTATTTTTTGTTAAACACATTGAGAAATGGTAAAAACATCAAATTAATACTCTAGAATATTCAATTGAATATATTTCAAGTTAAACACAGAGTAAGTATGAGTTACTAAGATCTAAATATCCTTGGAGAGGGTGGTATAAAAATATTAAATATATTATTTTAGACACACGAATGTTTTTAAAAATAATTGAATAACTCCAAAATGAATTGTTGAATGAGTAATATAAGACCACTAATATGTCTGAAATATGGTTTTTGCCGTAAGAGTGGTAAAACATTCAAAGACTCCAGAAATTTGAACGCATTGCTCATAGCTAATGTTATTTAATAATATTTAATTTATTATTTATTTAAAATAATTAAATATATCTTAAATGGTACATCACTATGAGGAATCTGAGATGACTGATGGGTCCGGAATGAGTGGTCTACCCTAGAGAAGGTATAACATTTGTTAGTTTGAAAAATTTTGATGTCTCTCTCATAAAAATAACCCTTTTTAATTTAATAAATTATTAATTCTGAATTTTAAAAAAACAACCATTTATAACGTTTAAATGGTGCATCATTTGAGAACATTAAGGCAATTGTTGGGTCCAGAATAGAGCATTTTCCCTAGGAAGGGTATTATTTATGTATGCAATAATCATTTGAGGTTATTTTAGTTGTAATATTAATAATATAATTATTTCAAAAATAAATTATATTTTTAGGTCAAATAAATCATTTTTAACGGGTCATATTCATCCTCCAATAAAAACGTGTGGACCTCCCTTATTAATATAAGAGGTTTTTAAATCCCTCAATTTATCACCTTTTAGTCCCTGATTAAATTAATAATGACATAATAAAGGAAAATCAATAAGTCTTTATTGATTTTTGGGTTGATTAATGGTTTAAAAGGGTTTTTTAAAAAATTGGTTGAGGGTTCTGTGTTTTTCTGTCAATAATTAAGAAAAAAACTTGGTATTCCTTATTGGTTGATCTTGTTGGATTATAAAGATATCAAATCTATGTAACACCAAATCATTGAAGTCTTCGGTTGTCCAGTGATAGATGGAAATCATCATCCTGACTCTTTCACATGCTCCGCATGATTATAGAAATGATATTTTTTATATTTATTATTTTTTATTTTATTCTTCCTCCACTTATTTCAGAAATGAATTGTGGAATTTTTTTAATGATATAATTCTTAAATTATAAATTTTTGGTTCGAAAAAAAATGATGTAAGATATATATACAAATTTTCAGCTAATAATTTCATCAATTTAGTAAAATATAAATATGAATAATTATAAAATCATATTTTCATTAAATGATGAGTTATAATTTCACCTGGTTAAAAAACAATATTTGAAATTATGGTAAAAGAATAATTATAAATAATTATCAACATGGAACTGCATGAAATTTGAAGGATACTTTTTTACATATATATTATAAAAGGATAATTTATATAATTATCAGATTATAATTTCATGATTTATCAAAGGTTAATTATTAATATTATTAAAACGTCAATTGTGATTTTATCAATGATAATTATTCTCATGCATAAACGTGAGCGCATGTGTTGATCTAATGATAAACTGAATAGTTTTCCATCAAATATAAATATTATCACATGTGAATAAATATGTTTTTTTAAAACATATCTCGGTGAGATTCATTATCATCGCATGTGATAATTTAAAACGATAATCCATTGATGATTCTAGAGAGAGAAAATGTAATCACATGTTATATTTTATATCATTGTGAAATAAAATAGAGGGATATAATTATCTAATGATGTTTATAATTATTATTATGGATATTTCTAGCGATTTAATGTGTTATCATAAAACGATAATCCAGATATTATCCCGAAGATATAAAATGTAATCACAAGTAATATTTCATTTCTTTGTTAAATAAAATTGAGGGATATAATTATCGAATGAGGTCTATACTTATTCTTATGGATATTTCTTACGATTTCATGTGTTAACAAAAAACAATTATCTAGATATTATCTAAGAGAGTTAATATGTAGTCTCTAGTAATATTTTTTCCGTGTGAAATAATATAGATATTTTGGTAATAGAAACCCTTGATGATCATCAAACATTAGTGTGCCAATTCGTATGATAATAATTTCATGAGGAGGTGTTTTGAACAACACTAGTTGATTATCATTGTCCCTAACATCGAGGACCATGATGTTTGTGGTTCCATTCCGATTATCCAAATAAGTATCCTTGTATTTCTCGATCTATTTATATTATTTATTTAAATTTAATTTATCAAATTTTATATCAATTTATATGATAATAACCCAATTCCAGTGACTCATGCTTTATGAGAAGGTTTTGTCATGGAAAATTGGAAAAACCCTCAATTCCATCGAATTGGGTGTGTTTATAAAAAATTTATGATTTAAACTATTTAATTTATATTGTGTATTTGAGGTAAATGAGTTAAATTAAATTGTTTAATTTAATTGTGGAAATAAATTTTTTAATGATGAAATAGTTTGTTAATAAATTTCATATTTGTGAAAATTGCTTAAAATTATATGATAGAACCCCAATGGTTTTATCAAGTGAAAAAGGATAGTTTTTTAATAAAACCTATTTTGGTTTCATATGGAATGAAATTGGAACATTTGGAATTGAATAATGGGATTGATCATATTTTAATGAAGTCTAAAACTAATTCACCCATCATATAAGAGTTCATGCAAGCCTTCGGTAGTTAGTGAGTTATTTGGATACACTATGCACTATGACAACATTCTAAAAAATACTTGCGGTAGGTCACATCACTGATAGGATGGTGAAGAGTCTCCATTGGAAAGTGTCATAGGGATGTGTGTATACACATTTCTATAAGATGACATTGAGAGTGCAGAATCCTATAGTTGGGTAATACTTTCGTACCCTTTGGAAGATGACCACGTTTCTCTCTTATTTATTTATATTTGATATATAAATGTATGTCAATGTTGGTTTGAACTTCTTACATTCCTTCTAAATTTATATATACTATTTTATTTAATGCTTTACATATTCCCTTATTTTAGAAATATTCCATCAGTTCTAAAATCATTTCTTAAAATATTTATTTCCATCATTTGGAAATTTATAGCACGTGTTATTTAAATATACATTTGAACTGCCAACCTCATTTATATGAAAATTGAAATATTTTACTTGGATAATCTATATTTGATCTAAATTATGGAATCTTTGGTGTTATCTTATAGGGATAAGGTTCACACCCTAATTATGGATTTAGTTGTTTGTAGAATTTCTTTTTTTAGGTTCAAGAAAAGGAAAGTGATCTCTTGGAAGTGGATCTTTCTGTTGAGTTTTTGTCTTAGGTTGTTGAGTTCATAGAGACCATGGGGTTGTTTTCCCATTTTAGTAATTTGGATTTTATGCCTATTTTATTCTGGTAAATTACTCATAGTGGAGTTTCTTTTGTTATGTATACTATCTCATTTCTTTTCTTCCACATTGTTAGTGGGAAAATAATTCTCACTTTCATGTTGTGTGATGATAGGTGCTAGTAACTAACCCATGGGGATCATGAATGACCATATGGATATGTCAGGGTTGTTTTATTTTTTGGGTTACGGGGGTACCAGTGTAGGTTCCTGACAAAATGGTATCAAAGAGAGGTTAATCCTTTTTCTTTAAGTCAGTATGCATTTGTGAAATCCTGTCAAGACTTAGGAGGTATTTGGGATTGAGGTCATGGACAACTCTCACCACAATGAATCTTAAGTCCCAAGGGGAGGTTAGGTAAAGGCTTCTTGTGGTGTAGTTCTAGTGTTTTCCCTACTGTTATTTCAATAGAGTGAAATCAAAATCTTGTTTATTTCTTCTGTTAAGAATAGTTTCTATCATTACTCAGTACATGTTTTAATCTAATTTTTAACTATTGAATTCTAATTATGTGTAAATAAATTCACTTGAGAAGATGTGCGAATTGGATCGAGGAGGAGGCAACTGTTGAACCTCAGCAGGTTAATCATGTTGTGGATCAGAATCTACTTGATGCGAGATCATCAAAACCATCATTAACAACAAGTCATTAAAATGATTCACCTAGAAAAGGGTTCTAGCCACATGCATCTAAAATGAAGCTTCTTCACACAGTGTAAGAGTCTCGAGAGGAAGCTTATACAGGTCTAGTGACTGTGACCGGTATCATTTCTATAACTACATCTTTAGTGACTCCTTTATTTGATACCGGTGCATCCCACTATTTTTTAACCCCTGCCATTAATATTCATAATATTATTATAGAGATTTCATCTTGTGTAATGGATATTACAACACCTCTTGGAATGATGAGAGAACATGGTCTCTGTAGTCCTTCTTGTGTCTTCAATATTTCAGATTTCAAAATGCTTTGAGTTTTCTTGTACTCGATATCAAATCTATTGAAATCATATTCGGGATGGATTGGCTCATTTCAAATAATCCCTGATTTCTTAATATAATGAACGGGTCAACTGTACCACACCCACTGGTGTGTCTCTTGTAATTCAAGGAGAATGAGACACCAGGTTGACCAAGGCCTAACCTTTTAATCTAGAATTGGGAATGGTAAAATTAGTGTTTTCTTCTATTTTAGAGCAATGATATCCCTCCAGTTATCACCGAGTTTGCCATCATGTTTCCTTAGGATTTTTCTAGTTTACTATGATTAAGAGGGTATGATTTTTCTATTGAAATGATCTCTGATACATAACCAGTTTCTTTTCCCTCATTCCATATTGATCCAACTGAACTCCTAGTTAGACGATCTTCTTGAGAATGGGTTTTTTCACCCAACTATGTCACGTTGGGCGGTGCCAGTTTTCTATGCTATGAATAATGATAGTTCTCTGAAATAATCTCATATTGATATCATTCTCCAAGAATAGAAGGTTGTTGAAGAATTCTGTAAGAATTATATGCTCTCTTTATGGTGGGGAAACTGATGCCCAGTCGGTTTTCTCCAAAGAGGGTGTTCTGTATTATCAGAAACATTATGTTGCAACATTTGTGACATGGAAGGATATAATCAAGGATTTCCTTAATTTCCAAGGGTTTTTCACCTCGTAAGAACTAATACATTCTATGACATGAAGAAACATATTTGGCAACCATGTATACTTGAAGGTTTAACCCCATTTGGTTCGTCAACCGCTTGTGAGGCAAAGGAAATATGATCCTTGTTTTGTGGGACCTTTTGAGGTTGTTGATTAGGTGCGGAAAGTTGAATACCATTTATAACTATCATTACAACTATCATAGATAGATAATTTGTTTCATGTATCTCATCTTTAAATTATTTTATCTGATACATATAATGTTTTCAGTTGTCAAGATCTTAAAGTGAAACTTATATTAACTTTGACTGAACAACCAATCATGGTTGTTGATTTTGAGACCAAGTTACTTTGGTAGAGGATTACACCTCTAATGTATATGATATGGAATCATGGATAAAATTTTCATGATATGTGATAGATGGAGGAACTGATGAGAGAGCAATGGCATTGTCCTTTTTATGTGTTGTCTTATTCGTAGGCTTTCTGGGTACAAAAAGTTCCAATGTTAGTGAGGTTGTCACATCCCATTTCTTTTTCAAGTATTTATAAACCGACTTGTGATAAATTATTAATATGTACAATTGGAAAAAATGGTTTATTAGGGAAAAGTTCCATTTTTTTAAACACATCACAGAATTGTAAAAACACCTAATTAATACTCTAGAATATTCAATTAAATTTTTTCTGAGCTAAGCACTGAATATGTATGAATTTTTGATATCTAAAAATTGATGGGGAGGATGAAATAAAAATATTAAATATATTATTTTAAGCATGGTATATTTATTCAAAATTATTTAATAACTCCAAAAGGATGCGTCAAATGAGAAATCTGAGACAACTAATATATCTGAAATATGGTGTTTACCCTACGAGTGGTATAACATGTCATGAAATGAATCTAGTCGCCCTAAAACCCAGCACCAAAACATTACCATTACAAGATCCAAACGGAATCCTTGATCCCCATGGTCGGGCATAGGTTCTTGAGTATCATATAATAAAATTTGGGAATGATTTACCCTAGTTTGGAAACATAAAACAACAAATAAATTAAATTAAACATATATGGACTATTAAAAAAATATTTTTCAAAATATTTTAAATTGAAATACAAAATTTAAAACAATTATCAAAGACTATAAAAAAAACTCTAAATGGGCAGAACAAGAACCTCCACATGGAAAAAGGCACCACCCTCAAGCCATATCCACAACACTACATCACGAAGAACCGCAAGAGACTCGAACCATTGACACTAAAACATCTACCCAACCATTGACAAAAATAACATAGTCTACATATACAAAAGGGTGTTAGTAGGGTGTGATCCAAATCCAAGATGTATTGAACCACTAAAAGACTCCATGTGACAAACAATAAATGTAAAAATGCTTGCATGTTTTCATAAATATGAAATGATAATAATAATTTTAAAGAGATGCATCTTTAAATAAAAACCATATTCATGTGGTATACTATTAAGAGACAACAATTTTAAATAGAATTAAAATGACATTAGATATTACTTCCAAATATATCATATGCTGATGGTAAGCATAATTTATATAATTATCACATGCGATAAGAAATAACACATAGGCACTAGCTTGTTGTGGGTCTCAGGTAACTTGTATATTTGTGAAACTAACCACACAAATATCAGTTCTCATGCACCCGATCCACTAGTGGGGATCATACCAATAACCTAGTGTTCCCCCAAAATCATCATCATAATAATACTGATTGTATTGTTACTGTTTTCATCTTCAAACATGATACATAAAACTAGGGGAAAACCCCACAGGAATACTAGAATACTGTTATGCGTCTACCCACCAAGATACCAGAGTAATTACTGTTGTTCTCAAACAAGTTGTACAAGCCGTGAAATATCGTATTCACATTCAAATACCATATCCAAATCACACACACACTATAAACCCCACACAAATGTGACAATATCCCCTTTCTCATTCAAATTCATTTGGAAATCATACCCACACCAAAACTGCCCACAACATGTTTCATATCACTTTCACAATTCGATAAATCCATTAAGTAATTTTATAAAACGTTTCCAAGATTTTAATCATCACATAACATCCATTTCAAAACAATGTGGACCATTTTAAAAATAGATACCCACCCAAACAGTAAATAAAATTCCATTTCACAATTTTTATAAGGACACAACCTTAAAACATTACAAAATACCGAATTAAGTTAATTATTCACATCAAGGATCATTTTAAGTTTATAGAATTAGTTAATTAGATTATAATTTATACATACCAACGTTAATATTACATATATACACTTATACTCAGTATCTATTTTTTCATAAAATAAAATATCTTAAAAATAGAAACATACCTAGTTCCATGTTTTAGACAGTATGAATTTTCCTTGATCCCATATCTGACCATATTCATCTTTAAGTGATGTTGAAGGAATTTCAAAAATATGGAAAGAGTATAAAAAGAATATAAAACGATATAAAATAAGGATTAAAATTATTAGTCTTTGAATACATACAAAACATAGAAATTAAACTATTCAATATAAAAACATAATCACTTTAACATACCTCAGAAAATCCTATAATTTATTAATAAGACATAAAAATCATAAATCATAATGGTAAATTGTAGAATCCATAACATATATACATTATATCTTCCACAACTACATAGGGAGTTACATTTGGAATACCCATCAAATTATATTCACTAAATCTCTTGGAAGAAACATTAACTTTTACCTCCACCATTTCACCCAATGCATTGGAGGGATATATCAGGCTCACCCCCCTAGATTTATCACGAAACTACCTGTATATGAAAATGATTTCTATAAAAAATACATAATAATAAAACATAAAACAAGAATAAAGGAATGATAACATTTCTACATTTCATTCAAAAATATCTGTTCAAGATATTGACATAATCAATTCATTTTAAATCAATAAAAAAGTAGAGTTTTAAATCAAATTGAACCATACCACTCTGATTATTTTTAAAGTAATTTAATCTCTAAAACACTCAGTTCAATATAAATAAATCCTTAATTTATTATATAAAACATGAGCATGAAATAGAATAATTTATAAGATTAAATCATTAAAACATTAAAAACTATGTTTTAGTTAAAGATTTCTTTACCACCTCAGAAACTCTTGAATAAAAATCATTAAAAAATAACATCATAGAAAACTATAAATATCTGGAAAATATATAAATTCATGATACAACACACATCGATCTAATTATGTGCGACATATATAAATATACCATTAGATAAAGGATATATCAACGATCTAATTATGTGGGACATATATAAATATACCCAATTTAAGTAGATATTATGTGTAAAAAATTCATAGGTCATTCACACATATTCATATAACGACATAATCATGAAGTAGAAGTTAAACAAAAAGAATTGAAATTGGGTTAAGAAGTTCCCTTACACAAATTCTGAAGCCTAACAGTGTCACCTAAAAATTTAGAAAATGATATATTAAGATATAAAATGGTCTCTCATAACATGGAAATAAAATGTAAAGAAATAATTATATATAATTAAATATCACAAAATTTGAAAATTTAAATTTAAATAAATAACATAAAAGATGTCTGACAAAAAGAGGGAGGTGGATGGTTAACTTACCTCTCGTCTAACTTATCTTATATGTTCCATGTTCATCATGGATAATAAGCATAATTTAATTTCTAATTTATTTAGAACATTTTTAATTATTTTATTCCTTTTATGTCACTTATTTCCTTGCTACAACTATAATATAATTATTCATGTTCATATCAGTCTTTTGTCGATGTTGGGTAATACATTCATAAATGAACTTTTTATAATTATAGATTGCCCATTCGGTAAAAATTACATAATATAAAGAATGATATTAATGATTTATATATCATATATATAATATATATTCAGTATATATGTATTTATAATAGTCCATATCATTTGGAGATAAGAAATGAAACACAATGTTCATGGGGACACTATGTCTTACGTATGCATGAACGCTACTTTCATTTCTATTTAATAATTAATGAAATGAAATGATAATGATAACTAGGAATATTATAATTACACTATAATATAAAATTATATATATGTTACATAAGTTAATTAACTCAATTATTTATCTGTTTCATTAATGGAATGAACGAGTCATATAACTTTGAGACGGCTGTATTATGCCCTTCCTCAAATGAAATTATCATATTTATACAACATTAAAAGCACTAAGGTATGTTATAAATGATAATTATAGAAGAATAGGTATAAAAAAATCATATGCATCATATATAATATTGTTTCCATCATAATGACCACCTCGAAAGGTAGTAGGGGAAAATTGAACAATCAGCATTTCTGAAGGCACTAGTTCACCCTACACAGCAACAATATGTTCATATCCCTCAGATCGATGTGTGTTTTAGTGTTGTTAGAATCTTTATCATAACTAAAAACTTGTATATTTTGGATACTACTATTGTTATATAAACAATGAATAAAAATGGCATAGGGAGTGGAGAAGTAAAAATAATAGAAAGAAACCTGAGAGAAGATGTTACCTCAAATTAGGTAACTTCTTTTGATTTGAGCCAATGGGATCTCTTGAATTTCCATCATCTTAAGGTAAGAACTCTACAATGAAGATAGAGATGTTGGGAGCTTATTTGGGTAGTGTTTGTATGATCCAAGGGGATTTAGAGGTGTGATTATTGGATTAAATATGATGTACTTTTATAAGAGAGAGGAGGGTCTCTTTTGGAATTTTTGAAAGTACTATTTTATTATAAATTTATATTTGGTTTCCAAAGGTCAAAAACTCATTAAATTAAATTATAATATGAATATATGTTTAAATAAAATCATCTCATAAGAACTTGGAAATATTTGGATATTTTGTAATCCTTCTCTTTTTTATTTAACCCATTGGTAACTTATTTAACTTTTAAAATGTCTTCTTATATATTCATACTATATGGTTAATATATTTACTAAAAAATTCAAAGATACCTAAAATAGATCATTAATGACATTTGTAAAATCCTATATGTTATTTGACCTAATATATATTTTTAGGACTATTGTATCATTTAAAACAATTTAATTTATTTTAAAACTCATTTATGTAAATATTTATACAATTCATATAATGACTTTAAAAGAATCTATAACAACCTGATAATTCAAGAAAACATAATTAATTAAAAGGTAAAAAGACATAGATATTCAAAAAATTCTTGAGTGGAATAAAAATTTTCTAAATCTTTTTTAATAATTATAATTTATTTTATTTTAAACATTCATTAATAATGTCATCATTGCATCATCATAGGGTCATAAATAATTATTTTTGATGTTTAAATATTGTAAATAAAATACCATGACATGGTAAATCATTTTATGATTATAATGACTATTTATATTCAAAGATATTAATTATATAACCACACATTTACATTGCTTTATAATAATAATATATGTTTATGATATCTTTATTTTTACATTAAATATACAGTAATTAATTTCATTATCTTACCAAAGTGGATTTCAATGGCCAAAAGTTCTTCCCAATGATTTTCTGGGTCATCCAAGACTCATCAAATAAGTTTAGGAAAATTGTTAAGGTAATTTTTTATTATCATAATATTCTTTTTACCTCGAATTATCATATTTACATTTAACCATGGTAAATAAAAATCAAAAGTTACTATTCACAAAAAAATCATCATATTGAACCAAATTTTACATAATAGTGATATCCATGTATGTCATATTTTTTAAATTAAATTCACTAAAGTGGTATATTTAAATTTATATGAAAAATCCAGTTTTTAATCTACTATGCATTATTTTCCACTATTCATAAATATTTGAACGTTTTCAAAAAAATACACAAAATTCAACCTAATATTTATTTAATAATCAAAATTATAAAATGATTCCTATTTTTCCAAATTAGAAACATAAAAGTTTCACTAATAAATTTAAAATTAATTTCAGTTTCAAAATTAGAAAGCAGATTTTTAAGAAGTAAAAACTACAAAACGATTGATATGTGTTTCTGTCCAATTTCAAAGTAAAATTGATTCTATTGACCAAAAAAGGAATAAATGGTAAATATATAATACAATTACTATTTAAGACCATTTAAAAATTTAAGCTAACTATATAAATAAATAAAATAATAAGACAATTTTGATTTAAAATGTAGTATTTTTCACTATTAACTATAAAATAAACTTTATTAGAAAAATATTAAACATTTACCACAACTTTTTTGATATCCCGCATATAAATATATAGATTATTTTATCATATTCAATATATAAAAGTTAAAAAAATTTCATTTAAAAGGGTTTCTCCATCAAAAGGCGGTAAATCAACCTTATAAAGAATATTATAGTACTTCACACTTAAAATCAGATTTATTCTTATTTTAAGCCACTAAATATTACTGGATATGAGTAAAGACATTTAATATTCATATTTTACTTAGTTCTTTTAATTCCATACAATAAAATGTCTAGGAAATTACTATGAATTTAAATAATAATTTATTATATTTTTTTTGTATAACTCTGTGTTGTGTGCAATGTATGTTTTCAGAGAAATTCATTATTGCGTGTTGAGTATGATATCAGAAATAGAATCCACATTAGATTAAAATTAATATTTAATTCCAAAATATTAATAAATATTAAAATTTCATATTTATTATTTACCAGGGAGGTTATGACCTTCCTTGCTTTTGGGAATTGTGTCATCTCAATCAAAAAATTGGGATCAGAAACATTATTGAATATCCCATATCAGAAAAAGAGTTAATAAAACTATCACATTAAAATAAATAAGGAAATGTACAAAGGCCCCATGAGTTTAAAAAAAATAGGATATTATAAAAACATGTATATGGAAGAGAAACTATGTTTCAGGTTTTGATGGTAAGTGATAGAAAACAAGATAATGAGAAAGTTAACCCCCAGAAAACCACAAACATGTGATAGGTTAAACTGTCTCTATTTTCACATTAGGAAAATAAAATGGATAATGTTTTTGTTTTATGTCCCATTTAATAAATTTGAGCAATATATTTATGATATTGATAGAGGACATAAGGAAATATACTTACCTTTCATGTAGAGTTTCATCCTTTAATAAGTTTCTACCTAAAACTCACCTTTTCACCAAATGATAAGTATTCAAGATGGTCTGGTTACACTTTAAGTGATAGAATAAATATATAAGGAACCAAATAATCCACAAAAGTTGAATTTTATATTTTTCGGGTCTTTAGTCATTACCCAAAACAAAAATATTTAGTAAAATATCTAATAATCCCCAAACAGACAATTCTTTATAAAAAGAAATACAACTCTTAATCTCTAAAATTCAATAAACAAAACACAATATTCATCAATGACAATTAAATACACAATTTTATTTAAAGTTATTAAAAATAATAAAAACTATGATTAGAACCCAAAACAGAGTAGGAATGGATCACATAGTCTTCTATGGAAAATCTTAACATTTATCTCCAAATAACATAAACTACTCTTAATGCCTCATTCTGAAAAGTAATTAACATAATCACATATTCTCTAAGATTGGTTATTCATTTTCATAACTAACCCAAGTCACCATATATCTTCAATAAAAACAATTATTCTTCAAAAATAAAATTTTAGCCATTACTCCACAAATGTGATCCTAGAGTATTGTAATTTTTTATGCCTATAGTGTTCCCAAAAAAGAAAACGTCTTCCAAAATATCCTTTATCACATAACCAACAAATAATTTTTCGAAAATAAGGATATACATTTGATAAAACATAATATTCCAAATAAACTTAATCTTTATCAATAAAATCATTTAAAAAAAGGAATAAGTCATAATAAACTGGGACTTCACATAGTCTAGTGGTAGACAATATATCCCAATCACACTTTGGTTGTGGGTTTGATTCTCACTGCTTTGTCTGATACGATGGATTCTAAAATAGTTTGTGTTTTTTTCATTTTCAATAACTATATAATTTTATTTCATTCCTAAAAATAATCCTAAAAAATAACCATAACAAATTTCAACAAAAAATTTTATCCCATACAATGAGTTTCCATCCGAAAATCTAATAACCTATAATTGCCTCAAATTCAAGAATCATATAATCCAAAATGGGTATTTATTATAATATCCAAAAAAGTAAATATAATTGTTAGTTGAAAAAAAATCACGTATCATTCTTTAGGGTTACATATAGTAGAAAAAGTCTTCCTATGTAATCTTATAATTAATAAATTTAAACATATCATCATCCATATATCCAACATAACTCTTTGATTCCATCAATTTAGAAATCTAAATCATATAATATTATTCATGATCCTTTTTCCATATTTTTTCATCTTTTTATTTTATACTTATTTCATACAATAAAATCATGTATAATGTATTAATATTTCTATAATGTCAAAAAATGAGGTAAGAAATAATCCATACCTTTCATAGGTCATTTTCAGTTTCCCCATCTTCAATTGGAATGGAATTAGGAATTGGTATAAATATATTGGTATAATCTTGCTAATCCCATTCCTGAACCTTCTTCATAAGAAATCAATTTGTATAATTAACATGCACACCACATTTAAAAAATTCAATTGATTTTTTAGAAAGATCTTTTTTCCCATTCCTAGAGTCAATTGGATGCTTGCTTTTTACCAGGGAACTTTATTAATTAATTCCCATCATTAACACATCTAAAACATCTTATTGAACCTTTTAATCATCTTCTAATTTGTATCTTTCCACATCTAGGGAACATAGGTTTTTGAATATACTTACCTTTATTATTATTACATGAACATCGATTTGGATTCATTTCTCAAATATATAGTGCCTTAGAAAAATCAAAAAGGTTAAAGTGTTCAATCATGACTCCAGATAGTTGTTTGAGAATAACCACAAGAGTTCTCATTGCATCTTGCATTTAATTTGGTTCCTTATTCATAAAAATATCATTGTTTTCTTCACATCCATTGTTACTTTGGTGCCTTCTAGATCCATCCATTTACTAACAATGAAAATTTTATTGTGATTATATCAGTAAAATCATCATATAATATCATATGACGAGGTTAAACACTAAGATATACTAATTCATGTTATCATAAACTCATAAAATTTATATAAAATAACTATGACTATTTCTGATATGCTAAAGATTATGGTTACGTAACATATGCTTAAATTACACCCAAACCGTAAAAGTTATCTAAACCTACATTTGATACCATCTATAAGTCCCCATCCTTAAAACATTACATAATATTAAATTAAGTTAAAAATTTCCATTGAGAATGTTTTTAGGTATAGATATTTATTGAATTAGGCATAACATATACATAACCATTTTAATTTTACATGTAGACACTTCTACTCATTATCAAATTTTTCATAAAATAAATACTCTTTAAAAGTAAAACATGTCTAGTTCCATGTATTAGACAACATGACTTTTCTGTGATCCCATACTTGACCCTATTCATCATTATGTCCCATGGAAAACATTTTAAAAACAAGGGATAGGCATAAAAATCTCATTAAGTGATATAAAATAAGGGAAAAACATTAGTTCATGAATACATAAAATTCAACAAAATCATAATTTTCTATAATAAAATTTAATCTAGTTAACATTCCCTAAAAAATCATAAAAATTATGAATTACACAAAGAAATCATAAATTATAAAGTTAAATTCTGTAATCCATAAAATACTTACATTATAGATTTCAAAAATACATAGGGATTTACATTTGGAATACCCACCATAGTATATTTCCTAAATCTCTCAGATGAAACATTAACGTTTAACTCTGTCATGTTACCCAATGAATTTGAGAGTTATCTCGAGATAACCAACCCAAGGTTATTCTCAGAACCACCCGTATATGTAAAAAATTCCCAAGAACCATAACATAATCATAACACATAAAATTCGTATAAATTAGAGATAACATCTCTGCATTGCACTCACAATATATCAATTCAACATGTTGACATAGTAAATTCATTTTAAATCTTTTAAAAAGAAGGGATTGGAACCAAAGTGTCACATACCACTCTGAAACCGTTGAATGGAATTTAATATTTAAAACACTCATGTCCATATAAATATATCCTCAATATCATTTGTAAAACATGGGCATGAAATAGAAGTATTAAGAATATGAATTCATTAAAACATATAAAATAAATGTTTTAGTTAAATAATACTTCACCACTTGAGAAACTATTTAAAAATAATAATTAAATAATAACATCAATGAAAAATATAAATACCATAAGAATAAATAAAGTCATGATATAAATTTCCAAAATGGTTTTATATACAGTTTATAGCATAATAAGGGTTCACAATATCAAGATATGCCTTAATTATTGGATATTGAGTCTTTTCTCCTTATAAAGATTGTACCATTAGATTAAGGATAAAACAATGAAATAATTAGGCATGACATATATAAATACACCCAATATAAGTGGATATTAAGTGTAAAACAATCATTGGTCTTTCAAAAATATTCATATAACTACATAATCATGAAGTATAATATTTTCCCAATGAATTGAAATTGGTTTAATACGTTCTCTTACAAAACATTGGCAGTTTAATGACATCACAAAAAAATCATCAAAGGTGTTAATGAAAGATAAAAGGGTATTTCATCACTTATAAATAAAATGTGCAGCAATAAGGATATAGAAGAACATATACCCAAAATTGAAAATTTAAATTGATGGACATAAAATAAAATAAGTCTGACAAAAATTGGATAGTGAAAGGTTCTATTACCTAGAGTTCGACTTTTCAAGTATGTTCTTTTTTATTAATGAATAATAAATTTAAGTAAATTTATACTTTATTTATAACATTTCAAATTTTTTGTATTTCTTTTATATAACTTTTTACCTTGGTGAAAAAATCATATAATTATTCATGTTCATATAGATCTTTTATCAATGTTTGGTATTTGAGTCATAATTGAACTTTTAATAATTACAAATTTCCCATTTGTTCAAAATTCCATTTTCAACATAATGATATTCATGATTTTTATATCATATATATAATACATATCCATTATATATGTTTTTAGTATTGTCCATATCCTTTGGAGACAAGAAATGAAATACACTGTTCATGGATACGGTATGTCCTATTTACGCATGAACACAACATTAATTTCAATTTCATATTTAAAGAATGAAAAAATAATGATAAATAGGTATATTATAATTCTACTCTCATATAATTTTTTATATATGTTACATATGTTCATTAACTCCATCATTTATATGGTCCATGTTTGGCATGAACGAGTCGTATCACTTTGAGGGGGCGGTAGTATGTACATCCACAAATGAAATTATCATATTTATACAAGATGAAATGAATAAATCTTGGATACAAATGATAATTACATTAGAATAAATGTAAAATAAAAATAATAAAAATCATATATAATTATATTGCCATCCTAATGGCCACTATGAGAGGTGGTAGGGGAAAATCGAACAATAATCGTTTCTTGAGACAATAGTACACTGTACACAAAAAACTATGTTTGTATCCATTAGATGTAGGTGTGTGTATGTTTATTAAGGATCCATATCATAACTACAACCTAGTATATTTAGGATACTATTTTTTTTATACAATCAAATTATATGAAGAGTATAGAGATTGGAGAAAAAAATTAATGGAAAGAAACTTGAGAGAATATGTTTTCTCAAATAGGGTAACTTCTACTGATTTGAGCCAAATGGCTCTATTGAATTGCCTTCTACCTAGGGGAGGGCTTATAAAAGTAGGAGAGGAAAATTGGGAGCTTATTTGGGTTGAGGTTTTATGAGCCAAGGGGCGTTAGTGGTGTGAGTAATGGGTAAGATGTGGTGTCTTTTCATAAGAGGGAGTAGGGGGTCTTTAAGAATATTTGAAAGTATTGTTTATTATATAATTATATTATTTATCAATAGGATAAAAACCCATTAAATTCTATGATAAGATGAATATAAGTCTAAATAAAATTATCCCATAAAAATTTGACAAGTTTTGTATTTTTTTTAATCCTTATAATATTTATTTAATCCTTTTTTATCCTATTTAACTTTTACCATGTCTTCTTGTATATTAAAACTATATTTTTTATATATTAACTATAGAATTACAATAGACCCAAAATGAACCATTAATGAATATTTTAACATTGTACATGTCATTTGGACGAATATTATATTTTAAGAATATTTTATCATTTAATAAAATATTAATTTATATAATACTCATTTATGTAAATTTTTATACTATTCAAATAATTCCATTTTAAAAATCCATAACAATATGATAAATTAGAAAAGGAATCATTAATTCAAATATTACATGTCATAGCCATCTATAAAATTCATGTATGGCATAAAAAGATTCAAAATAAATTTAATTTAATATTTTTAATCATATTTATTTATAAAAGTCATTAATGAGGTAATCATTACATAGTGATTGTGTCATAAAAAAATAAATTTATTTGATAGATAAAACATATAAATAAAATAACATGATGTGGAAAATATTTTTGAGATTTTATAAATTTTTTATAGTCAACGATATCAATTATACAACCCCACATTAAAATTTATTTAGAAAAACAGTACATGTTTTTGATATTTTTAAATTTAATTTAAAAAGTAATTATTATTGTTGTATTCTTACCCAATTGGCTTTCAAAGGCCAAAAGTTCCACCCAACGATTGTAAAGACCCATAATTTTCCATGCATTTTTTAATTATATAGAAATATTATGAATCCGTGAAAATGGACGGTGCATGATTATGAGGCCCAGTGTGCCCGAAATGAATATGTGATCTTTTTTTGAGTACGTTCAGTAAACACGCGAGCGGGGTTTTTTAAATTTTGAACTATTGCTCAGAATTAAAATGTGAGAACACAGTTGAACTCGCAACACCGATATTCCCTAAAGGAAACCTAGACCTTGACCGTAGTATGTTGAGGGTGGATGTTAGTTTTGTGGATTTTTATGGGAGAGTTAAAAGAATAAAAATAAAATAAAACAACAAAATTTATTATATATTCATGAAACCTCCTTTTTGAATTGTGGAGGTGGGGACCAGGCGAGGGTTGTCGGGAAATTAAGGCTGGGGATTAAATGCCCGGATACAGAAATTATGTAACCACAACTCTTTTTAATTAATTGGGTTCATTAAATCTAAATTAATGAAACAAATTGTTAATGAAGAGTTATTTTATTAACTCTTCTTGGAGAGAATTAATGTTTGTTTCTCCATTGGAGAAAGGGAGAGGAGGAAATAAAAGAACGGTCCTCCAATGAAGAACCACACCCAACGGAGAACAAGTACGATGCTCTATCCTGGATTGGAAGCGTCTTTTGGGAGATACTTACCCCGATGTCACCCTCATCATTTTCCTCTTCACGACACGTCCAATGGATGACCCTGGTAGGGTTGTGTATTATGATTGTTCATTTTAGCTTCACTTTGATTCGGTCCTCTTGAACCGTCAGCTGTCTATCTAACGCGAAGGGTGCAGGACAGAAAAACATGGAATTATCCCTCCGAATCTTTAATGTTGATGGGTTTTTCACAGTCTACAATAGTGGCGGTGTCACACCTGTGCCTCTAGAGGAGGCCGAATCCCATTGGCAGCGGTGGAGGAGAACGGCAGCTGGCATGCTGGATGACCACATGGAGGCAGGGCAGCGTGCGTCCATGATGCTGGTTGAGCAGGTGGTCATGGCCCGTCGACCACGGCGGAGCAGGGTGGCGGCCGACATCCAGCCAGCTACGTGGGGAAGTGGCGTCACACGTCAACACTGATGGAGCTAGAGATCGTGGTCACTTCACTATGGTCGAGGTAGAGGGCGAAAGACATCTGGGCGGCTGTGGTGGAGCAGTGGCATGGATATGCACTACTAAGAAGAGAACATACTGATAAACTGGCTGGCCACGTCACACCGAGCATGACAACTCTGATAGGTCCCACACACCTGCAATATCCATGATAATGGTCCTCGGGCCATTTAGAATACTGGGGGCCCCCGGGTAGTTGTTGGGGTGGGCCCCACCACGACGGACCGCATTGGCCAAGCGGGCAATACCTCTTGGCCCATGCTGAGTGGGTCGTGCCCAGTGGGCCAGGTGACCCCCTTTGCAGGCCAAGATGATCTGCGGTCTAGAGGGTTGGGCCCGCCATGGTCCAGTCCATCCGAGCCGAACCTGGACCTGGTCAGACTAGACCCTAGCCCATCTTGACTCAGATACACCTTTGTGGCCATATCCTGAGAACCAAGCGTCCATTTGATGAACAGTCTATGGCACAAAAATCTTTGGATAGAGATGGTTCTCTTTGGTATGCTCCACATGAGATTAAGATAATGTTCTTTAATGGCCGATTGGATAGAACTCGAATCCAACCGGGCCCCGGAACGGAAAAACTATTAACTTACAGATCGGGTATCCGATTGACGTGCCATCAGCTGTGTTGGGTCCCTTATGACGTGGTAGATCTTTTGGATACATCTTCGTGGGACCTTGTGGAAGTTGAAGAATCTATAAATGGATTGAAGAGTGGAATCTCATGAAATCAAACATGCATCTTATAAGAACCCTACAGCTGGCTGTAACGTGAGGGAATAAAATTGATCATGTGTGGGTCAGTGCTCAGCGATCTTGTGTGGGTCAGTGCATACCAATCATGTGTGGTTCAGTGCTTAGTGATCCTATGTCAGACAATGCATACCGATCTGGTGTGGGTCAGATCCTATGTGGGTCAACCCATACTGATCCTGTGTGGGTCGACGAGGGTTAGTTATCTATCGATCCTTTGTGGATCAATGTGGGTTGATTACCTATCAATAATGTTTGGGTCAACAAGGGTTAGATACATATCGATCAGTTGTGGGTCGGTGGGGTTTAGTTACCTATCGATCCCATGTGGGTCAGTGGGGGTTAGTTACTTATCGATCCTGTGTGGGGTAGAAGCAGTGATACCTAAAATAATATGATGATCTAGTCTTATGACTAATCATCTTTACTTTTGTACTCAAGTTATATCTGGTGTGAGTTGTGTCTGTTACCATTGTTGTGTTACCTATGTGGTACGTATACTTTTCTGGTGTTACCTGTGTGGTAATTCTACCTTTGAGGTGTTACCTTTGTGGTACTTCTACCTTCGTGGTGTTACGTGTGTGTTACTTCTACATTCATGTTGATACCTTCATTGTATTATTCCCTCTTGTGTGAGATAAGTATATATTGATAACATAGGTATATGTATGGGAATATACATAATTATAGTTGATTTCTATTACTTCATGATTTTGGGGTCTGCCTTTGTAGAAAATTTGTAGACTATAGGGGGTTTCCGGTCCCTATGGAGTATCGTTATACTCACCACAGCACGGGCTACGCCCGCACCATGCTGTGTCTTGGGTAGAAGATGGACAATGTTGATAGAGAATGAGGGTACTATGTCCAGAGGATATTCGGAGGTGGACCATATACAAGGTATACCTTATAGAAGACCGTTTGAGATTTGTACCTTCCCTTCAGGTAGGATCCTTAGTGGGAGTTCACAAAAGGTGTTTTAGTTTTACATGTACATTCATGTTCTACGTGTACTTTAAAGTTTGGCATGTATTCTGGCCTCTTAACTTACTGTACACACTCTTTTTTTTTACTTTGGAGTTTAATTTTTTCTCATATCTTACTATTTTCATTGTTTGTGAGAGACTACAGGTTTAAAGGGATTTCTTTCCCGGTTTTAGGGATATGCTTTTCAGGTGCTAGTTGACAGCCCCCAGCCTATGGAAGGTGGGCGTGGGGTAGTCATGGATTATTCCCCCAGGGGATGAGCCATGAAAAGGATTGTCATGGCCACCCATGACTCATCCAATATGTTTGGGAAAAATGTTAAGATAATTTTATATTTTTATTATATTTTTTTACCATGAATTATCCTATATACCTTTAACTGTGGTAAATAAAAATCAAAATTTACTATTCAGCAAAAATTATTTTCATGCTATTGAACCAAATTTTACTAACATGTTACAACCATGTATATCATATTTATAAAATTAAATTCATTGAAGTGGTGAAATTTCATTTAAATTAAAATATTGGTTTTTAATTACTATGTTTTGTTTTTTACTATTCATAAAAATTGAAAGTTTTCAAAAAAATACCAATAATTTACCCCAATATTAATTTGATATTAAAAATTCCAAAATTATGTCTATTTTATGAAACATATCATAGAGAAATTACACTTAATTATTTCAAATAAAATTTCATTGACCAAACTAGAAAGTGTGTTTTTATGAAGTAAAAAGTTCAAAAAGATTGACATTTTTTATGTCAAATTTCAAATTAAATTTACATATAAATAAAAAAACAAGATTAAATGGTATAAATATAAATCAATTCAACTTTAAATCCTGTTGAAAATATAATCTACCCATATAAATATATCATATGATAAGACAATTTTGACATAAAATGCAGTTCCTTCCACTACTCATTAAACAAATACCTTTATCCATAAAACATCAAAAAATTATCCAAAGTAAATTTTGATATCCCGATTCTAAAAAGAAATTTATATTGTAAAATTTAATATATAAAAGGGATAAAAAATATATTTAAAATGTGTTCACCAAGAAAAAGCGGTAAAACAACCTCTTAAATAATATTAGAGTATTTCATGCTTAAAATCCGAATTGTTATTATTTTAAGCCTCTAAAATTTATTTGATATGTGAAAATAAATTTAATAACTATATTTTAGTTAGTTCTATACTTTCCATCAAATAATATAGCTAGGAATTAACTATCATTTAAAATAATAATAATATTATATTATTTTTCGGTATAACTCAACATTGTGTGCAACGTAAGATTTCAGAGAAATTTTTTTGTTCCATGTTGAGTATGATATCCGACATAAAATCCCATTTAATGTAAATTTAATATTTAATTCCCAAATATTAAAAAATATGATAATGTCATATTATTTATTTACATCGGATTTTACACTTTTTTCAACATAATCACACATTTAGAATTCTCATAAAACACATTCAAGAAGTATAAAATGGTTTTGCAAATAAAACCCATTAAAAACACCTTTTGAGGAAAAATCACACTAAATGATTACCTAATAATAATTTTAAGCGTCTTTCAACAACTAATAAATCAATTTCATATTTTTTTATACATCCACAAAAGATATCACATGTGTTACATTTGAAAAATACACAAATTCCAGTCCAAATGTATCTTTAATACTAAATGAATTATTAATTATACCAAAAATGGTATCCCTAAGACACAAAATATAATGGGTAAATCATAAATTAATGAATCATGCAATATAACTCATCTATAATTTCTTACACGTGGAATCACATAAATATTTTTGAAAAAACCTCAATTTTGTGAGGAAAACTTCAACCGCACTACCGCCGCACCATGAGGGATTTAAATACAACCTAAACACCTAGGATTTGACCAAAATAACAAAAATAAAACCCTAGGAATGAACCCTAACTTATGGGAATTTTATAACTTCATGAAAGAGGGAGGAGACCCTAAGGAGAAGGAAGGAAATGAAGATAGAAACACATCCTTGAAGAAATCTTGAAGATTCTCCACTAATAACCCCATCAAAGATGGGTTCCATGAGAGAATGAGAGAGCATTCAGGTCTCCCCTGGATGCTAGGGTAGAATTGGGGAAGAATTGGGTGTATTCAGGTTATTTCAGAGAGTAAAATATTATAATTTCAAATATATTTTTAATGATATGGACACCTATCATGAATTTTTTGCACGATTTACAAAACCATCCAAACCGTGTGGACTATTCTAGACACCGAAAATGTGATGTTTTGTAGAATATTTTAGGGGGTCAAAGGGAGGAACCCATGGGAAATAACAGAACAGGTAGAGGGGAGACAATTTTCTGAAACAAAGCACTCCCTTCAACTAATAAATCATCCATATCATGGGTACAAACCACCTCAACAATATACCCTACAAGGGGTGCTGCTAGAAGTTTCAAAAATCATACACCAAACCACCTCAACCTCATTCCACCCCTTTGACAAAATTTGAGTCCATGTACAATAAGATACCATAAAACCATGTTCATTGACCAAAAACACAATAGTAACCAATAACTCAAACCCAGAACACTGAGAAACAATGAGAAATCTAGAAACCAAAAGCGGATTTCAAACAATGCATGGAATCGAAAATCTAAGTGTTAATTCTCCCCACCATAATGATTTATTCCCTCTAAAATCCATATGAAGTCCAAAATCAAAAACCAAACCCAATCAAAAAACAAAGATTTACTCATTTTCTATGTTTTAGATTCATCATTGATAATGTAAAGGACCATGGAATGTTGGAGTGAATATCCCTGAAAATGATTCCATGACATCACAACATCTATCTTTGATCATGTTATGCACAGTCGATAATCAGAGTGGAACTCAATGAAAATTATCACATATTTCCATGAGATACACCATTTATCAAATGGTGAATAATGTACAAGTATATATAATTTTTATAAAAATGTTCACATGATATTGTGACATCGATAATTGATCATCAGACACACCATGGATAAGTATATCAACTATATAGGAAAATTATTAAACGCTTTCCTAAGCTCTAGCATTGATCACAAAATGAAAAATGGATTAAATGAGAGACAATATATAATAATGATATCACATTTTCATGACATCCAACATTGACCATGTGATCCACCATGGAAATGCAGATTGACAGCCCATTAAATTTCATGCACACCATTTTGACATCAAGGAATGATCTGGTGATGCACTATAGACCATAAGAGTGACTATCAATGAAAAAAATCACAAACTATCATGCGATACAATATTAACCATGTAGAATTCCATAAAAAATTTCAACTTTTATATTTGATAATTCTATAATGCCATTGTGAGATCTATGAATGTTCATGTGATTTACCTTTGAAGTATCCTAATCGATTCCATGATAATATAGTCCCCTGAAATAATTACCCAATCAATGTGGCAATAAATAATGGTATGACCATGTGATAAGTGGTTGAAATCACTGAGGACATAGACCTTTATACCTTGAAGTATATGAGATGTTACTAACTCAGGTGGATGACTCTTCGTTTGACTTAAGTCTAGGTACATATCTTTTCAACTATACAAAGTTGCATAAATATAGGATATGTGATGTTAATATCCCTTTATAAAGAAAAATAAACACACAAAGATGGGATTGGAATTCCAAAATGGAGGGATCAGATGATTGTATGGATATTCCTACTAGTAAATCCTTGTATCTTATGTGTAATAAAAGATTTATTTTTATTAGTGATACTCATTAGATAGTCCCCTGATTAGGAAATTAGTATATGATACCATAAAAATTATTTATCATGTTTCCTAAATATGGTCATGAGATAGATTCGTGATCAAACGAACATCCATGTGTGTTTTGGCCTGAAAACAAAATATCCCTTTGAGATGATAACCTTGTCATGTGAAAGACCATGGAGATGACATCATGGACATGAAAACACCCTTAGACATGTCAGCTTGATCATGTGAAATAAACAATAAATTTAATCCTTGGTCAAATAGAGTCACTTGGAAATGTTATCATGATCAATTCAAATACATTATAGATTTTGGTATTGGTCATCAAAAATCCCTTATTATTTTTATCTCGATCACATGAAATCCTTTGGATATGTTAGTTTGATCATGAAAAAACCATCAAACATGTCAAACATGTTCATGAAAATCCCATAGGCATGATGAACCTTTGTTGTGTATCATTGATATGAATCCTTGGATTTACATAACCCCATCAATGAATCATTTTTCAGTCAATTACTTATGGGTGAGGGACCCCCTTGAGATAATGTGGTCTCATAACCCCAAAATGGTCATGTAGTCACATAAACCCAAAATTTTCATGTGTCCTTTATACACTTATGGAGAAGAAAAGGGATCCATTCCATTGAAGGGTCTCTATATCATATAAGAATATTTTCTATACCTCTCACGAAACACGCTATTATTTTATTCATAATATTAAGAACAAATATGAGATATAGGTATCCACCTTGAAGTAATTTATTTAATGTCCATATTCAGTTTGTTTTTTAAGGATTTGTATTCAATATGTTACATTGGAATCCACTATAATTTATGTCCCTAAATATTCAAATTAATCAATATCATATGAAAAAACATTCTTATGAGTCTGTCATAATAGTTTTTCTATCAGTGTATGAGAATTGTATTCCTTTATGGGAACCCTTTTTAATATAATACCGAAAAATGACCTCAATTAACAAATGTTGAGTTTTCATCTTTTTTTATCAGTCTTCACATGTTCAAAGTCAAATTATTTTTTCTATATTCATCCCAATTGGAAATAAAACTTCATATTATTCCCTAATCTATTCCAATATTTATAACCACTGAAAAATATATTCATCATGTGTATTAATGAAATTAATTTAGGATTCAAATGTATTTGGATATTGACCCATTATAAGAGTGTTAGGTTCTAAAATAGTCATTTTTTCCTTATGAAAAATAATGTTTAACAAATTTAAACAAGCTGAATTCACAAGACCTATTTAGTTCTTAATAAGGAAACTAACATTCTTAGGATCCAATAATATGGATCTGATAAAGAATCATAAACTAGTTAACAAAATAAAAGATTCTAAATTAATTAGTATAGAATCTAAATTAGAGAATTTTCAAGAATAATAATGTATAATAAATTTACAATTTCTATTTGTAACAAGATGTCGTGGAATTTTGAAAAACATGTAACAAGTAAAAAGAAAAAAAGAAATATTTCATCTCAAAGAGAAGGGTATCCAAGAACACAACATTAAGGTCCCTTGTTATATAATTTAAAGTAAATTTTTCTTACCCACGTCATGGTAAGCCCTCGATATAATGATCACTATGTGTCTTGTTATCCCTACAAGTCCTTGATTAAGCAGGTAATCAGCACCACTGTCATCCTATCTCAAAAAGCCCTTGATTAAACAACAACAACACCAGATTTGTAAAAGGTATGTTAAAAAAGATGTTCGTAGAATGAACAAGTTTTTTTTACAAAATTCATACAAGGTATGTTTGAGTAGATCTCTCATATATTATCACATCATTCTAGAGGTCAACTAAAACCATATTTTTCAAATGGATTGTTATTTATAGGAAAAATCTCAAATAGTTTACTTCTCATCAAATGGTTATAAATTTCCATAAATTTTGGAGGGACATATTAATGTGTCACTTATGCAATTTTTATGTTAATTCATAATATATGACATCATTTTATATAACTAACTATTAGAAACATTACTATTCTTAAGAAACATCATTACATTTAATATCCGATAAAATGAAACTCTATATTAAATAAATGATGCAATTTTAACAAAAATATTTAATAAGATTCATAAGATATTGAGATTAAGTGTCTAAAATTATTGAAAAACATATTATAAGAAAAATCATATAAATTCTAGAGATATCAAATTCTCAATTCCAGAGAAATCTGATTCTGAAATACAGAGAAATATGATTCTAAGGAGATGAAAGGTTCCCAGTTAAATAAAGATCCAATTTTTGACATAAGTAAAATATGGTTAGGTTTAGTTATAAAAACCATATGTAAAAAATTTGACACCAAATTTAAAATCAAAACCATTCCTAAAGAAAGAAATTTCTTATTAAGAAAATGTTTCTTAGAGAAAGAAATTTTTTCTTAATAAAATGTGATTTTTATTTCCAAAACATAAGTGAAAAGTAAATTAATAATGAAGCTTATTAAATATAAAATATCCCTTTTTTGAAAGTGCATAAAAAATTTCATAAAAGAATATACAAAACTGAGGTTTTCATTTTTGATATTAAAATAAATACTAATCATTGTTTTTTGTTTTTTTCTCATGATGAATATGACTAACTCCCCCTTAGGTTATGGGATCCCTAAATATCATATTCTTTTATTTCTTAGAGAAATAACCACCATACTAAATAATTTCGATTTTTCAACTTAATATTATTTTTAAACATTCTTTTCTACCCCTTTGTGATTTTCAAAAACTAATGGTGGATAAAATTGTACCCAAAATGTTAAGAAACAAAATAAATGAAAAAATTAAAGTAAAAAAATCATCAAGATAAAATATGCGTTATAATAAATTTATAACCGAAAATTGAATTTTAAGAAAATTAATCATCTTTCGTTTATCCTTCAAAAACAACTTTTTCAAAGTGGTATTCAGTCTTTTCAATTCATTATGATCATCTTGAATATTCTGGAGAAACTCTTCATAATCCTGATATTTTCATTCAATTTCCTTTATTAAATATTTCTGGGATATAACTATTTCACCTTTTGAATTGATCAATTATTCCTAGACTTTGAGTTTTTTAGCCATCTCTTCCCTGATTTCCCTCTCACTTTTTAGATAATGTGGAACAAAGTTCAGTTTCTCATTCAGATCGTTGTCTTCTTGTTTGTGGGTATCTTTTTCTAAATTCAATTTCTCTTAAAAACATGTTGAGAGATTCTTGGTACTATAATCAGATTTAACAAAAGCATCCTTGACTATGTTAGTGAAATCATAATATGGTTTAAGATCATATGTGTCTATGTTTGACCACATATTTTTCTTTTCATGACCTTTTATGAGCATCTTTTCTGATACAAAAAGTCATATAATTGACTTTGAGTATAATAAAAATTTACATATAAAGATTTCTAGTCTTCATATTTGGACTAACTATTTCTTGAATGAGATTAAATATATACACTATAATTGGAAATATTAGAATTGATTTTACAAAAATTGTCAATGACTTTAGAAAATCAACATGTCCTAATGAAAATAAATATTCTGAATCATATTATTTTGTTGGCGAGGAAACATAATTCTTCTCATATCATTTCTTCTTATTTTAATTGATAACATCCAAATTTATTTTTTACGACAATATATTTCATAGTTTTATCCACAACAAAATCTTTTCCTTTATTTTTCATGACATTTTCTTCTCAAAATTTATAGTTTTATTCTCTCTATTAAAAATATGGACTATTTTATCATCATCACCATCATTATATTATTTATAAAGCGGTTTATCAAAATATTTTTAAGCATTATTTTCTAAAAATAATTTATTAGCCTTGTCATCAAAATGTTTAATAATATTATCATTAATATTTTTTTAATATTATGGGAACGTATTGACCTCATCCTATGTATCATTATCTTTCGGAATATATTGTACTTATAAAATAATCCATTTCGAAAAAACATAAAAATATATTACTAAAATAATTTCATATTTGATATCCTTTTCTTCATATTCTTCTACTATTCTTATCACATCGTCCCATTCATCCTCTAACTCTTCTTCTTATTTTTGGTTTATTCTTCTTTATCTATTGGTTTCAGAACTGAGATATCATTATTTCCATTATCTGCTAGTGGAGTATCACTTGCCACTAGTGAAATAGAAATCATGGTTTATTATAAGCATGATTCTTAGCACATGAACTTGTTCATAAGTTTTCTCATGTCTTTAATAATGGATAGGATAATATCATATTTGGACATTTTCATATTTAACATCATTTATTTAGATTCTATCTCAAGATAATAAACTTTTTGTATTTTTAATGGATTTTCCTATACATGATCTATCCCTAAAACTGCCTCACCTTACTTCTTCTTCTTCTTTTTAAAGAATCTCCATTAGGATACAACATGATCAGAAATAGTCTTTATCCTTTTAGGCTTGGTTTGAGAGGATACTAGTTTAGCCGATGGTTATTGTTCCTGTAGTTCTGAATCATTGGATTATTATTTTCTTGGGAGTTTCCTTAGTGATTTCTCTGAATTATCTTTTTTAGTAAAAGCTTGGCCATCCTTATCAGAAAGATCAATAGAACCTCTAGACTTGTAACTGAAGTCAATCATCATCATTTTCAACGTATCATAAATTAATAACATGATCATAAATGTTTTAGCAATTGATTTGAATAATATTTTAATGGATTATAGTCATAAAATTATGATAAAAAAATATTTGATGGTATATAATGATTTGAGATTTTACAATGATATTTTTAATGTTGCCGACAGTTAAAAGAATGTACATAATGTGGTTTAACATTCTTACATTCACCAAGAAGTCCATTATAAAGATACATCATATCATTAGTGAGTCATTTTCCCCAATCCTTGGAATAAAAAGTTATTGCATCCAAATAGATACTAATCTTTATATTGTTGAAAGATGTGCCATCTTGGGATTCTACACTCCCGTAAACCCAAGTCACTAAATAGATTAATTTTCATAAAAGAATATTATTAATTAGGAAACCCGTGTGAGAAAAGGATCACCTCTCCTTCGTAGTTTATAATGAAATTTTTTGCAACTTTATTATAGGACAACGAGTATTTATTTAAATAACTATTTAAATGAAACATTTATTTTTCTCCATTTTTAAAAAAATGAACTATTTCAAAAACCTCGATAACAAAATCATCATACAAATTTTTTTGATCAATTTCATTTACTACATATATTTTTTCCATCGATTCATATTTATGAATTTTGAAATCAATGAATTATAAATGAAAAATAATTTAGGTTCCACCAACTATTCCATAAAGAATAGCCAATATTTGTGTTCCTCATTAGAATTCATCAGAGTCTGTGAGGATATCTTAGTTGAAATTTGGTGTTCATGTAAATGGGTAAAAACAAAAGGCACACTTGGAGGTCGTAACAACATTGGTTCAAAAACAATGAGAAACCTGATGTTGACACGAAGCGGGGGGTCTATTTATATAGGCTTCATAGTGATGATTATTCTTCGTAAGTCAATACAATGGTTGATATTTACTTGATATTATTTGATGGTTGATACCAATTATATAGACATATTTATAGGTTCTTATCATATGTTGTTTTCGGTACAAAAATCTTATAAATGGAATGTAAATCTAATTAGGTTTTTTGGAAAGATGAATGAAATATCAAAAATCAGAAAAATGAATTTATGATTATATATGTAAGGAAACATACAATTGAGATTACTCAAAAAAATGGTTTGTTTTTATATACTTCCTTTTAGATTTATTAGATAAATAAAACATTATAGGTTTTGTATAAAAATGTTTGGTTCTGTGAAAAAAAAATAATAAAAAATTTATGAAAGGAAATATTAAAAAAAATTGTACTCCCCCTATAAAATGGCGAATCTTAATGATATGAGATAGGATTAAAAAAATGTTAATATGAATGATAACATTATGGTTATCATTCAAAACTATTTTTTATTTATTAAATAAAATCATAGGGGAATGGTTTCATAAATATGTCAGTATGTTGATCTTTCATTCCATTGAATTACAATATAACAACTTTTTTAAGTGTGTGATCCATATGAATGTTATGTATTATGTGTTAGTGCTTTTCACTAGATTTATTTAAATTGTTTTTTATTATTTCAATGAAACTTGTATTATATCATATTTTTTTGGTAATACTCGGGCCACAATATGTGAGTGTGTTCCGCATCCAGAACACTTGATCACAACAACTTTTAGCTACTACATAATCTGTTTATGTAATGGAAAGTACTGCTGAGTGTTTTTTCATTCATGACCAAGTAACAAATTAATTTCTTATGAAATGAAAAGTTCTGTATGTACTTCTCAAATCATTTATACAACTACCAAATTCTACATCTTAAAATTCGTTTACAACAAAATAATTTCTAGAAGAATATAAAACTTCCAAATCCAATGTTCCATTTAAATAGAGAAAAATATATTTCACGTATTCTAAATGGAATGCTTTTGGATTAGAATGATATATTAGAAATAATAATACAAAAAAACATTAAGTCTGTACAACTAAATATTATATGAATATACTTTCTGTCAAACCTCTAATAGATGACTGATCTACTGCATTTCCAGTTTCATCAATATCAAGAGTATTTGAGGTTCTGATTAGAGTACTTATTATTTTTGTGTTTTCAAATACATACTTCTTAAGATGATCATTAATATAATAATTTTTATATATAAATCATTCTTCTGGTTTTTGAGATATATGAAAAACATGGAAAATTGTTAACTCACTCATTATACCTATTTTAAACTCAAATTTCATGAGATTAAAAAATGAATTAGTTAAGGATTGGTCAGTTGATCCATATATAATTACGTCAACATAAATTAGAATAACAAAATCATTCTCCTTATCATTATTTATGAAAGGGGTTGGATCAATAGTTCTATTAATAAAATTTTTTGTAACAGAAATTATATTAGTCCATCATACCGAACACTAGGGGCTTGTTTAAGTCTATATAATTCATTGGTATGATTGCAAACATGTTCAATATGTAATGTGTCTCCAAAATTAGGAGTTTGTTCCACATAAAAATCATCTTAATCATACTGATTATAAAAATAACACTTGACATCCATTTTAAAAAGCACGAAAATGAAAAATTATGCAAATGATATTAGAATAAAAATAGATTCCTGTCTATATACTAGATAAAAGGTTTCTTAACATTCTCTTATTTCTTGTGTATTGTATCCTTTATCAAAAAATATTTATATATTTTGTGTAGTGATTCCATTTTATTCACTTTTATTTCTAATGACACACATTACTGTAATTACAGAATTTTAATTAGGTCTTTCAACCAATGTCCATACATTATTACATTTGAATTAATTTAGTTCATATTTCATAGCTACAATCCAATCATAATCACCTAATGCTTAATCAGTACATATAGATTCAAATTTCGAAAGAAATTCTAGATTCTCATCTTCATCCCATAGAGAAATTATATTTCTTACATGTTGATTTACATTAGTAATGATATTATAACTAGGATTATTCTTAATAAATAATTGATATGGGTTTTGTAAAACCTGTTCATAAACATAAGGTAGAAAATATTATAGAGAAAAAACTTTATGAAAATTGTCATGATTATTTTCATGATTATGAAAATCTTTAATAAGAGGTGGATAATTATTTTTTTAAAACATATATGAAGATTTTGGTTTGGGTTGTTTAAAAACAAAAGGACATGTTTCATCAAACATAACATGTATTGTTTCTTCAAATGTATAATATTTTTTTTAAAAACATTCTCATCCTTAGAAGTTGTGGAATATCATGTGAAAATTACTTCATTGTATTTGGGTGTGAATTTATTTAAGTTATATTTAGTATTAAGGATGAATATTTTCATCCAAATACATTGAAGTAATAAAATATAGGTTTTAAATCAGTATATAACTCATAAAGTTTTATATTAATAAACGGTTTGATTAATAGTAAATTTATAATATGGAATTAAGTACTTATAGATTCCAAAAAAAGTGTGTATTAATATTGTATTAACTCATCATGGTTCTTGTTATCTATTGAATAATATAGTTTCTTCTTTCAACAACACCTTTTTTATGAGGAGTTCTTGGATTTGAATGGTTATGAGTAAATCTTTTCATTCTAAAAAATATTTCAAAATATGAATATTTAAATCCTATGCTATGATCATTATGGATAGTTATAAATAGAATGTTTTTTTCATTTTTAACTTTGGTTAAATTATATTTAAAATAAGAAAAGCTTCAGGATTCTTTTCTAGAAAATAGACCCATGTAAATAAAGTGTAATCATCAACTAAAATCATTACATAGTATTTTCCTCTAATACATCCAGTTTTTGTTGAACAATTAAGATTAATATTCACTAGCTATAATACAATATAAGTTAAAACTTCAATAATTTATTTAAAAATAGAATTATGTTTCTTTCAATATTTAGATCGATCAAATAATTTTGAATAATCAAAAATAAGATCTGGTAGTACCTTAATAACTATTTTTATTGAGTGTTTTCATATGTTAATGTGATTATATTGACCTAGTATACTATTCCATAATAAATATTGTTCTTATATTTCACTATGGAATGGAATTTCATTTCCCTGAAGGTCTTCTATGTTAAGTGTATAATTATTCTCATACCTATGGGTAGATAGAATAAACTCTTCCTTAGAATCATTTACTATGAAATTATCATTCCTAAAAATCACATGGTATCCTTCATCACATAATTGAATTATCCTCACAATGTTGTTCTTAATACATTTAACAAATAAAATTTTTGAAATTAAATATTTTCTGTGATAAAAAATATTACTCATACAAACAATTTCTCCTTGATAAATATATATGAAAGTTACTTTTCCAACTTTCATCTTAATAAATTACTCCAAAATGTTTTTGTTACCAGTCATGAGCAGGTAAAATCCACTATCCATGTCCCATGAATTGTTTTTGGAACATCCTTTGTTTTTTTGAAAATAACCCAATTAAACATTTGTAATCCAAACATTCTTGTATTCAAAAAAGTTTTAAAATAAAATATTATATATGCATATTTTTTAGAAAAGTGGTATTTATGAAAACCCAAGTATTGGGTTTTATTCAATGAACAACTATTATTTCAATGTACACCAAAATGACACATTGTGTAAAAAAGATAACTTTGGGGTCAAAATAGTTCTCACTAATGACTATTTTTGAATGAGAATAATCAAATCCTAAAATATTCTGTAGAAGATAATGTTGTGAACACATTTTATCAAAACCTTCCATTCCATGAGTAATGTTTGAAAAAAAGTTCTGAAATAAAATATTTCATATTTTATTCTAATGAAAAAATTATCATCGTCATAGTCAATAATCGTATAATTTGAGTTTGTCTCAAAAGCAATTTTCTTGGTAATAAAATTTTTCAAGATCTTTAGAAATATTATACTGCTCAAAATTTAAATCCTTCTGGTTTTTAGAAATATTTTCTAAATAAAGCTTTTTTTATCAAGATCATTTGAATGATCTGATTCGTCTTATTTTAAGTAGTGATTCTAGAATTTTTATTATCATTTTTTATAATGATATTACTATTTTAAGTCTCATGTAACTTTTCAAAGTAAGATAATTCTTCAAAATAATGTAACTTATTATCTTCTGAGGATGATGATTCTTCATCATAAGATAAAAAATATTCTCCATAAGGATAATTTGAACATAAAAAATGTTGGTTAAACATTCAATAGTGTTTACATTGTGAATGATATATTAATCTTTAATACAAATATTGGCTATAAGACAAATATTCTTATGTCTATAATATTCAATATATAAATATTCATCAGAAGAGTCTCTAGTATATTCAATCCATAAATCATTTTTTAAGAACTTTTTTAGACATAATCTTTTTGTACTTATTTTTATTTCTTTCAAAATTTCTATCCTTTATTTCCTTCCATTTGGGCATAAGAAATTTTATTCTGATATGACCTTCCCTATTAAATTAATAACAATTCATATATGAATTGTTCTTATCCTTTATGTAATTCTTATTTTATCTATATTGGAAATATTTCTTTCCCAATATTTTGTTCATTGTTTGAGGGAGATTGGAATGATCATTCTCAGAATGATCATTATCAATTGATTTAGAGATAACTATATCATTCATGGATTTTGATCTTGTAACTCTTTCCAGAGTATTTTCTTTCATATAATTTGATTTAGTAATAAAAGAAACACTTGCATTACCAGTATTTTTCATATTAATTTATGTATCTCTCTTTATTTTAGTTTGTACCATTGAAGATTCTGGAATAACTCATAGAGAGTGATATTTGAAACATTAATATTCTCAACAATCGTGGTTATTTGGGATTCCTTCTAATTGAGAATAAAATCAATTATCTTATCCCCAAGAATATCATCATTAATTATTTCTAACCCATGTACTAAGGCTGTTTTCAATACTCGTAAATCATTATTGAACTTTGAAAATATATTCTCCTTATGGAAATAAAAAAACCATTGTATTCTTATCTAAGTATAACTCTTCATGATTTAATAACCTTGGATGTGTTAAATTATTTAATTTTTCATTTCATAGAGATTCTATTAGAAGCAAAAATTGATGAAATATGAAAGTACATATCCCTGGTCATAGAACATAATAAAGTATTATGTACCTTAAAGTTAAGATGAAACTCTTGATTTTCCAGATTGATGATTTGTATGGTTTACATACATATAATTTTTTAATCTATAATTAACATAACAAAATTATCCACATTGGTATTGTTAATAAAATTATTAATCCTATCTCTCTATTATTCATAGTAATTTCCATCAATGATTGGGGGTTTGGTTGGATTTATGTCGTACGTTGATCCAACGTTCATTCCTATCATTTTAAAAAATAAAATATTCCCCAAAACATGTTATTATATTAATTATATAAAAAAACTAATAAAAAAGAAATTTTTTATGAAAAAATTGAAAAAGTAAAATTATTTATGAAAATTAGAGAATGAAAGATTATATGCACGTATATGAATTTTTGATACCAGCTTTGATACCAATTATAGGTTTGAAATGAATTTTTAGATTGATAAATTACTAGAGGGGTTTAATTTTATATTTAGAAACATTCATTTTTATCCTTTTGAAAATCTATGTTTAAAAAGGTTAAGTAATATGAACTCTCAACCCCTTTAGTTATTAATAAAAAAGATAACTTTCTTTGCTTCTGATAATATTGATCTGATAAAGAAACATTAATTATTTTACATAAGGAATGATTCTACCTTAATGAGTAAAGAATCTACATTAGAGATTATACAATAATAATAATGTGTTAGAAAGTATCACTTTATATTTGTATCTAAATTCATCATATTTTAAAAAAACATATAACAAGTAACAAGTAATGAAGAAATATTTTTACCCAATGATAATTTTGTTCTAGAACCATGGATAAAGGTCCCTTGATTTATCCTTTCAGTAAATCCTATATAACACACACCAACCCAACCATCGATATGAAGGCTGATATCTATCTTGATATCATCTCTAGCCCTCGATTAATCCGGTAATTGACACCTCTATCTTCCAATCCCTAGAATCCCTCAATTGAACTGCAATAATAGGAGCTGAACTAGGATGTTTGAACAAAATATTCTCATTATTTACAATTTTCTTACAATATTCTCATAATGAAGGTTTCAATAGAACACTCATAGAGAACCACATAATACTAAAGATCAATAGCTACAACTATGTTCAATTTTCTTTGTATTTATAAGAAAAAATTCTAATAGTCAACTTCTCCTCCGACATTCATATTTTTTCCTTTAATTTATAAGGGACATATACATGTGGAACTAAAAACATAGTTAAGATAAAATTCATTAACCAAAATAATTTTATATGAACATTTATAAGAAACATTACTATACTAAAGAATCATTCTAACATTTAAGATCTGATAAAATAAATTTATAAATTATGTAAATGAGGTAACTATAAAAAATTTCATCTGATGCTTATAATAGTGAGATTAAGAGTCTAAAAAATTACAATTGGATTCTATGAAAGCTGATAATCATATTCTAATTTTTGGGAAAAATGGTGTCTGAATTATGAGAAAATCAGAGTCTGATATCAGCGGGAAACAGAGTCTAATTTCTAATAGAATTAGAGTCTGATTTGTAATAGAATCGTAGTCTAATATATGTGAGAATTAGATTCTATGTGTTGAGTGAATTAGTGTCTTATTTTCGATGAAATCAGATTCAAAATTATTGAGATATCATAATATGAATTCTAGTGAAATCAGATTCAAAGGAATTTTAAGGTTACGAGTTAGATAAGGATCATATTTTTGAATTATGGAAAAGATGGTTAGGTTTAGTTTGAAGAGTACTAGGTAAGAAATTAGAAACCATAAGAAAAATTAAAACCATTATTAAAGAATGAAAATTTTCTTTAAGAAAATATTTCTTATAGGAAAGGAATTTTCCTTGAGAAAATCTGTTTGTGATTTCCAAAATATTAAGGGCATATAATTTATAAAGAAACTTATTTAATTATTAATTACCTCACCCATTAATGTGTTTGGAACCTTATAAACTACAAAAACTCTGATTCCTATTCGAGGATGGATATATACGATACTTTGATATGGGATGAGCCCTATATAAAAAATATGTATCATTAATTTCTTTGACTAAAATCCCTTAAGAGGCTCTATATCTTATTTTATAAGGGAAACCACTATTTTCAATCATATCTTAGACATAAGGGAGACCGTTGTTTGTATTCCTCATACATTTCAACTTAATTTTCTTTATTAATTTTTATAATCATTTTCTATATCTTGTTGGACTACCTAATCATGACTAATTGGTCATTAAATAACAATTATTATTGAGTCATTAGTATGATGAATATACCTAAATATAATATTCTTCTTAGATGTATGTAAAATTACATTCTCAATTCTTTCAGAGTGCTAAATTCATAATGAAGGGTTTTGGGGAACATCCCCTAAAATTGAGTTTAGAGGAACACGATTCTTGTTATAAATAGGATGTGTAAGATGAATTATTATGGAATGATATTTATATATAATATCCAAAACACCACACATATACCATTTTAAATTAATATTAAACTATAAATTATAGTCATATGGACTTCATTGTATTTGTTTTCCAATTTTCATAGGATATTTATGATTCATCATGGGGGTTTAATCCCAATTCCACAACACAAGTCACCTCTCCAGTTGGTATCAAATTGTAGAGTTTTCTTTTGTATTGCTTCAAATCATGGAAATCTACAAAACCATTATCACTAAGTAATAATGGGATTATTGATGGATTAAAAAATATACATACAGATGGTGCTACAAATAGGATTCTATTATATCTGAATAGTTATTTATATCAGAAAACATTGACGCTGAATCATTTTTTAGGGTAAACTATCACATATTGGGATATGTGAAATACTCATAATCATATCATAAATATAATGGAGTGCCCATTAGTAGTGAATAAATATCCCTAATATTGTAAAATGTTAAAACCACTCATCCTATAAACCAATTTTAGTTCTTAATTGTTAGTGGTAAAAAAACCCTAGTATCCACCCATTATCGGAATGTAGCCTCGTATATCACTAATTATGAAAGAATATTTTTTTTTTGTTTTTAGAAATAGAATAATTCCTCCCAACATAAAAACTTTCAAACAAAATGACACATTCAGGAAAAATAAATTATTAGATATAATCCATATATTCGATGACAATTATTTTTTATTATTGATCTAGATATGAATCATTTTAAAAATATTAAATGAGATACCACATGGTGGGACATTTCATCATGAAAATTCTACATAAATAAAATGAGAAAAATGAAAATGAAAATAAAAAAAGGATTTATTTATTACAAAAGCTTATTATATGAAATTTTGTACTAATTGATGGAATATTTTTTTTCCTTATGATTATAAATAAATAGTTTTTAAAATGGTCATAATGACCTTATTCCTTGGAATCATAAATAAAACGTTCTAGAACATTCACTGCTATAACGACATCCATGGAATGCGAAAGAAAATCTCCCACTCTATGCTTACAAAATTAGATAGAAAAAAATTATTATGGAGTACCACGAACACAATATTTTTAACACCCAATGATTTTATAGTATCTATCATTTTAAATTTAATTTTCTCAACAGATTACAATTAAAGAAACATCCAACTCAAACAGTAAAATATTTTTATTATGTTACAATTAAATTGGATGGAATGATTTGTATTAATCATATTGAGGAAATTTGTGTATCATATATTCAATAAATTGATATTAAGTTCATCCAAACTATTTAAAATAAATTATATTAAAATAAATTTAATTTTACATATAAAAAATTATATTATTTAAAACCCATGTTTGTTTTCTTTTGAAGGATCCCATTAAAAAAAAATTTCTTTTCTTTGTTAAATTTGATCTGAAAAAATAATATTCATTTATAAAATCGTAATGTCAAAAATTAGTTTATAATGTCTTTTTGGGAATTTCCTAAAATATATAATTTTTCAAAGATTGGTGAAAAATACAGAATTTTATTGAATATTGTATTTTATTTGAAAATAAAATATATGTTTTATATTTATTTTAAATATTAAATTCTTTTTAAATTAATCAAATTATGATTCATGAAATGGATTTTGTACTTCATTTTAGTATAAAACAATTTTAATTTTAAAAAGAAATTTTTTTTCTGAAAAATCATTTTTAATTATGTATTTCAAATTCAATTTAAAATTAACTACTACAAATTTTATATTTTTAATTTATAAACATGTCTACCAAATTTTAAGGTACCAATTATAAATTATGAAAATCTGTCACTTTTATTTTTTGTCAATATAAAATGCATCCTTTATAAATTTTTACTACCATGGTTAATGGTATATTGAGTAATTAAGGGTAGAAATAATATGATATGAACAGTAAAATTATTCTAAAAAGTTATGAAATATATATTAATGAATTTAATATAACTATGAACACATAAAGTTTGAAATTGAACCATTTAGTAGAATCTATTCCATGAAAATGACATAGACATTATAAAAATCAAAGAAATAGACAAAATGCGAGACTCAAAATTTTAACAAATATAATATTTTATATACAGGGTTAAAGAGTAAATATATTTGATAATAAATTTTATATTTAAGGATAATAGAATTATATATATCATGGAAACTTATTTTTAATTTTTAGTCAATAAATAATTACCATAAATGTTTACACAATGTTGATGATGTAATTATTTTATTAATAGAAATATCAAAAATATATTATTAAAAATATTCATATAAGTATAATTTCATATAATGAATGTGATAAAAGACTTTTATAGATTAAATTGAAATATTATGGTTATAATAAAATATTTGGTTCGAATTTATCATGATTTTATTGTATTTTTAAAATTCATAGCAAATAATTGTTGTAAAATTGACATTAATGAGATTTTAAAACAACTAATGTTTTAATAAAGGATATAAAATTCCTATAATAGAGACTTAATTGAATACAAATGCTTTAAACCAAAAGGTATTGGTAATAATGTGATATAAACAAGTATAAAATTTATTTATTTAGATTATTTTGATCCCAAATTATATTATACTATAAATTCAACATTTTAATATATTTTAAAATGAAAATTAATTTAAATAATTTAATATTTAGAGAGTTTTGAAATGTTCCCCTCACCTCAATAATAAAATGGAAGCTCATCCCTCACATTATCAGACCAATTAAAGCCTTCTATATCACAAAAACACAACCCATTTCAATATTAGACATATTTTTTTTTGGAGATCATGATCTTCCCAAAGTCCCATCCCAAGATCCATTAATAATATATCTAAAGTATTTATAGAGAAGTATAGGTAATCATATTTACCAACTCAATCAATTTCACTTTATCCTCGACTACATTTTTATGAATTGTTTTAGATTTAAAATTATAAATCTCATATAATATATAAAAAATATTTTTATTATGATCCTGAAACAATAGTATATTACTATTAATTGATACTATGAAAAATGAAAGCACCCCTCATGCGTACGTAAAAATTACAATGTCAATTTTGTGATGTAACTCATTTTTCAATAGAAATTTAATTGGACTATTATAATGTTCAAATTATAAATATATGTTTTCAAGTACTATTCCCCGGAGCCCGTTTTGTGACTACCGCAAGCCCGCGTTCCATAGGCCAGGGGCTGGCGACTAGCAGGAAATGCGCATTTCACTAAAACATGGAAGTCATTGCCTTTATAACTTGTAAACACACACCACAATATACTAAATAGATACTCTGTCATCCTCTGGGTTCCTACATGAAGGGTAGGTACATATCGCCTCCTCAGCACTCCTCTTCTTTTTGTCTCCCCCATGTACTGACACGTCATATGGTCCACCTCCAGGTACTGTCCAGTCCTGCTTCTCTGTGCCTCGATCTGTGTTGTCTGTCCTCTGCATCCTACAGAACAAGGTGCGGGCATAGCCCTTACAGGTGTGAGTATAATGATTCTAAGTAGGGAACACGAGACACTCACTGTCTCAAAAATCCAGCAAGGATAAACCACAATGTCTGAAATCAATATATAACCTTTTTTAGGTATATGCCAATACATATACCTTAGTAATCTAGTGATCCATCTCAATTATGAGGAAAACACAGAAAAACAAACTCATCTCAACCAAAATGTTATTCTTGGGGGATATTAATATTTCGAACCCTTGGCTACTGGAGAACTCCTCCTTTATCGAGTACAGTGGGCTTGTCGCAAACACCATATACTTCTCACTAACCTTGGACTGCTAAGGTACACTTCTTGTCGAGTACTTTGGGTCTGCTGTGTCACACAGTGGTACTCCCCACAGTGGGTCTGCGACCACAACCAGGGTCTCCCCATCATAGCCTTCAAAGGTACTCCTCCTGTTGAGTACCATAGGTCTTCTGCCATAAATAGGAGCTCCATCGTTGTGGGTATTCCACCACAACCAGGTTCTCCCCACTGGTTTAGTCGAGTCACTCCATATCAATTGGTCAGCAGTCGTCAAGTCTTATCCAACTTCTAGGTTCTTGCACAAAAGCTCACTTATCATCTGAAGATCCTCTCCATAAGCTACTTGTCGATGCTCCAATTCCACAAAGTCCTGTTAAGATTTCCCCCAAGGGTCTTCCATTTCACATGTGTCTCAACGCAACTGACGGTGCGTCAATCGGACGCCTGGCCTATCATTTATTAATATTTTAGTCCCGAGGGCCTGGTTGGATTCATGCATGATCTAACCTGACCATAACTCAAATATTCCCCGAAATTCAGTAGAATATACTCAAAGAGACGTCTATGATCCATCATTACCAGCACCACTGACAGTTCATCAAATGGACTTTTGGTGCCAAATATATGGCCAATAGAATGTAAAGGGTCATAGTGGGCCCAGGTCTGGTCCAACCCAGTCGTACATACTCGGCCCAACCCAGTCTGAGCCGAGCCGGTTCTGGTCTACCCGACCAAAACTGTTGGGTCTAGCCCAACCCGTTAGGTTCGTCCCGGCCCGCTGGGCCCAGCCCAACCGGCTGCAAGGAACCATGGAGAGCTACAAGGGTGTGGGGTAGCTCAGCCCGGAAGGGCACTGTGAGGGGCTAGTTCAGTCGGGGCACTACGAGGGTGAGGCTGGTTCAGTAGGGGCAGTGTCGCCGGGGCGCAGCCAATGCAGGGGTGGGGATGTAGAGGGTGGCTCGACAGGCATGGGCAGCGCGGCCAGCAATGGAGGTGCGGCCGGCGAGGGAGGCACAGCTGGTGATGGAGGTGTGACCAGGGTGTAGGGGCCGGTTCGGTCGGTAGTTAGAATGTCGCGGGGCAGTGCATGTCACTAAAGCCACAGGTGGTGCGACCGTTTCCTTCGTTTCATTTTTTCCTTTTCGAAGAACACCACATAGAAGAACGGTGGGCGGTCGGGCCATGTTAGTTTGTCCCGCACCCTCCACATTTAGGGTGGTAGAAATCATTTAGTCAAGAAAAAAGCAAAAAAACCCTCCCGCAAAAGGAAAACATCATCATTCTTCATTTTCAAATAAAGGCAGACCATGGGAATAAAACATACATAAATAAAATTAAACCCCTACCTTTTTCGTTGTTCACCATCTAAGTTATGGGGAAGAAGACTAATCATTGGGAAAAAATGGATGTCGGTGTCATAGGCATTTTCCTCGATCGTCGTTTTGATGTTCGGTTCATCATAGTCGAAGACATCCTACGTCGGAGGATGTCTAGAGGAATAAGGTCGAAGTCAGGGTTGACGTTCTTCATTGGTGGAACATTCTTCATGAAGGAAGCATTCTTCGTTAGAGAGTATTCTCTCAAGAGCTCTAGTCCCCCTTTTCCAATAGTTTTCCAACAAATGATAAGATAGCCCCTCCAAATAATATATTATTTATTATTTAGTGTGACGGGTTGACAAATAAAATTGTAGAATTTTGTTAAATGAGATGGCTCATTTAATTAAAGGGGGAGGGTTGAAATCATTAAAAGAGGGGGTGGTGGCACCATTAAGTTAGGGGAGGTCAAGAGACTCTCCCTTATTTATGAGAGATTGGAGAGGTTTTCCTCAATTAATTTGGGTCTTTAGACTTGTGTGGTCCCCACAATATAACCACTCATGGGTGGTCAGCTTCTAGTGGGCCCCACCACCGTAACCTCTCCTGGGAGGTTACGGTGTGGTGGTCCCCACCTCCATCTTCTTCTTCGGTGGTTATAAAGATAAAATAAAATAAAACAAGCCTTTATTTTATTTTATTATTTCCATTAAAAACCCAAAAAATTAACTTTTACCCTCAACCAACTACCATCGAGGTAAAAGTCTTCATAAGTGAATACTAGTGCTGCGAGTTCACCAGTGTCCTCAGATTTCAATTTCATAAACCAGTAAAAAAGTTAGAAAACCCACTCGTACGTTTACTGAACGTACCCAAAAAATCATTAGAAATTTATTCCGGGCACACAAGGCCTCGAAATCATGCGCCGTCAACATTCATTGACCCGTTAAATTCCCATATATTAAAAAACAATTCATGGAAATTTCGGGTATTTAAATTATCCCCACCTCAGGTCTGTACATCCCTGTAAGCCATAACTCATAACTATGTGAAAAAGTGGGGGTAATGAGCATGAATCTTAGCCTCCCTCCCCCATGTGATCTCCTGGAGGTTCCCATGCTGCCAGCGAACACACACAATAGGTATCGACCATCCAAGAAAGACCTTCTACTGTCAACAATTATTCTCTATTGGGACATCCATAAAATTCTCCCAATCATCGACGTCCAACTCACCATGGTTGATGATGTGAGAAAGGTCATGCATGTATCTCCTCAACTAGGATACGTAAAAAACGTTGTGAACCCAATGCAACTGAGGTGGAAGAGATAAGAAGGATTCCACCTCGCCAACTCTATTGAGGACCTGAAAAGGTCCGATAAACCTCATAGATAAATATCCTCTTGGAAAAAATCTCTGCAAACATCATCGAGGTGAGACCCGTAGAAAGACATGGTCTCCATCCCTGAACTCCATAGGTCTCCATCTCCTATTAGCATAGGACTTATTCTTGCTCTATGAAGTCTTTATCCGCTCCTAGATGATCTGCATATTCTCTGTGGTTTCCTATACCATCTCTGGTTCCATGAGTGCTGACTCTCCAAGGTCATTCTAGCACAAAGATAATCTGTAGGGTCGCTCATACAATTCCTAAAAAGGTGACATCTCTATTATGGAGTTATAGTTGTTGTTGTATGAAAATTCCACCAAAGTTAAGTGATCATCCCAGTTTTTACTGAAGTCGAGGAAACAAGAATGCAGCATGTCTTCGAGGGTCTGAATGGTCTGCTTGGTCTGGACATCCGTTTGAGGATGGAAGGTGGTGCTCAAATGATGTTGTGTCCCCAAGGCCTCTTGAAACCCCTTCCCTATCTGGGATGTAAATTTTGTGTCGTGATCAAAGATAATAATCGAAGATGCTCCATTATCCTCACAATCTCATATACATAGGGGCGACCCAAGATCTTTACTAAACCCTACTTTCTGATCAGTAGGAAGTGGGCTGACATGGTGAGTCGGTCGACGATCACCCTAATCCAGTCGTGTCCTCTAGATGTACGTGGAAGGCCCATCACGAATTCCATCGATATCCCATCCCACATCCACTCGGGTACCTCTAAAGGATGAACCAAGCCTACTGGTACCTGATTCTCTACCTTCCCTTGCTGAAAAGTGAGGCATTGAGATAACAACTCAACTACTTCTTTATTCATTCCCATACACCAGTGTTGTCGTGGAAGATCCCGGTACATCTTCTTCACTCTTGGATGTACCACAGGAGGAGATGTGTGAAACTCCATCAACAATTTCTCCTGAAATGGAACTGGTACTATGATACATCCTCAAAAGAGGATGAAATGCTCCCCACCTTTAGAATATTTATCAGGTGCCCATCATGTGGAGATCTGAGCATGTCATGCCTCACTATCAATATCTCCACACTGCACCTCTCTGCCTCGCTGATGGAGTGGGGGAGTTACTGTAATAGATAGAAGGAAGGATTATCCATCTCTATCCACAAAGGATATATGTAAACCATCCAACTTCTATGTCGCCTCACCTAGCAGGTGTATACCCAATCTTCTGCTGAGTGCATCTGTAACAATGCTCCCCTATCCAGGGGTATTGGGTATCTCTAATTCATAGTCTTGGAAGAACGCATGCCAACGTCTTTGTCTCGTGTTCATGTACTTCTAGGAGAAGATATACATGATACTCTTGTGATTACTGTACCCTATAAAGTGATCTCCAATCAGATAGTGTCTCCACATCATCAAGGAGAAGACCACTGCTACTAACTCCAAGTCATGGGTCGGGTAGTTGTGTTCATGATGTCTTATCTGTTGAGAACCATATGCGATCACTACTGTCCCATGAATCAAGGAACATCCGAGTCTGGTCCCTAATGCATCACAGTAGACTACATACCCTATGACTTACTCTTAAAGCATCAATATGGTGGCAATATTCAGCCTCTGCCTCAGATCCTAAAATCCTTGATGGTATATATCTGACCACACAAAGGGTTTCCTTTTCTTTATCAGGGCTGATAGTGGTGCCGAAACTTCGGAGAATTGTAGAACAAGCCTCCTGTAGTAACCATCCAAACCCAAAAAACTCTACACCTCTGTCACACTCCTAGGTGGCTCCTAAGAAAGTACCACCTCTATCATCGCTAGATCCGCTGCCACTCCGGCCTCTGAGATGACATGTACCAGAAAGTGAACCTCTCGAATCCATAACTGGAACGTTGAGATCATACCATAAATCTTATGATCTCAGAGTGTCTCTAGTGCTATAAAACAAATGGTAGGAATGCTCCTCCTCAGTTGTTGAGTAGATCAAAATGACTTTGATGATGACTACTATAAAATAATCAAGGTACAGCTGAAAAATCATGTTCTTGAGTCCCATGAGCACTCCTGAATCATTGATTAAACCAAAATTCATAACCAGGAACTAATAATGGCCGTACCGACACCTGTAGGTCTTCTTCTACATCTCCTCATCTTGAAATCTTAGCTGGTGATATCCTGATCTGAGGTCTATCTTCGAGAACCACCGAGACCCCATCATATGATCAAATAGGTCGTCAATCCTTGAGAAGTGGGTATTTGTTCTTCACGGTCACCTGGTTCAAGCCCTAATAGTCAACACAAATCCTCAAGCTCTCATATGCTTTCTTGGTGAAAAAAATCATGGCTACCCCAAGAGAAACACTGGGTAGAATGAATCCTTTCTCTTTCAAGTCCTCTAGCTATACTCATAGCTCGCAACGCTCTGTGGGTGCCTTCCGATACCCTGGTGTAGATATTAGTGTCGTCATGGAGTACATGTCAATGTAAAAGTCCACCTCTCTATGAGGAGGTAGACCTGGGACATCATCAGTGAAAACAACCAAGTAATGGTCCTCCACTATAGGATAAGTTGGACTCTCCACATCAACAGCTCTGAGGGTAAGGCTAGCCAACTGATGAGTAATAGGATGAACTCTCTCTGAGCATGTCTATCCTATGCTACACCTGCTCCCTTCTCACTGGTGAAGGTAAACCAGGTCCCATCAATGTGGTAAAACCACACGTTGCACCTAATATAGTCAATCTAAGCATGGAATGTAGATAACATGTACATACCCAAGATGAAGTCGTAAGGCCTCTGTGCTGCTATTAGGAGATCCCAGCCGAGGCTCTCGCCTCCTATAGCAAACTCACACTTCCAACAGCAGTACGTAATCGTCGAATCCACTCTCGTAGGAGTCTCTAGCCATAAGTATTGATCCAACAACTCCTTCAGAATATCTGAGCTCTGTACGAGGGAAGTTGAAATGAAAGAGTGACTGGAACATGTGTCTATAAGTACTGCAGCTATAGATGAACAAACACTGATCATATCTCAAATCATCTCTAGAGCGTCATGATAATAAGACTCAGCTTCCTAGAGCTGAGCTCTCCCCTGTCCACCAGCTCCCTACGGTGGAGGTGGATCTCCTGGTGGTGGTGTTGGTAACACCTCGAAACGTCTCCCACTGCTATCTTCATGACCAACTCCTCTCCCACGTCTGCATGTGCCCTATGGACTGCCTCAATCAAATTTCTGTCTCTACCTGGGCATTCCTTAGATTGTCTTCAGATCATCCAAATGGCAGGTCGGGCAGTCATGATTCATTTGACCCTGCTCGCCGCATGAGTAACACTGCCCACTACTGGCATGTTCGTCTCTGCTTTGGGTTTCCCGCACAACAGATCCTGAGTCATGCGGTCATCCACCTGTAGGTCCGTTCCTCTTGGAAATCTGCGACATCTATCATTATACAGTAGTATAAAATTCACTACGTGTCATCCTGTGTTGGATCTCGTTGTTAGAGAATGGTCAGCAAGGAAACTCTCCATAAGGATGGCTCTCTCTAACACCCCCTCCTACGTTGGGATGCTAAGTGAGATCATAGGAGATCTGATCTCCCGTCTGAGCACCTGCTCGATTGTACGGGCCCTGAAGAATGGGTCCCACACCATATTGGTGTAGTAGCATGAGAGTTCTATAAACCTCACTAAGTACTGAGCTACAGTCATGCTTCCCTACTACATGTGAAGTAGCTCCTATATGTGCATTGTTCAAAGAGTCACTGAGAGAAACTCTGTATGAAATAGTATCTCCATGTCTTCCAAGAGAAGCATAATTTCATTGTGAACCTGGAGCATCAAGATCCACCTTCTTCCTACTGCTACCTATAGAAGTCTGGAAGAAAGTATCACCATGAGGCCTAATGGTGTCTCTACCAGTCGTAAGACTCTCACCACAGCCTCCAACCAATCCTCAGCCGCACGTGGGTCTGTCTCTCCCCTGAACCTGGGTGGACTATAGCGTTGTAAATCATGCAATGCGCTCCAGGGGCATGCACCATCAGCTACTGGGGCTGGTGGAATTGGTGGCACAATGGTTAAAGGTACCGATAGGGCCTCCGCTAGAAAAGGGCCATGCACCTAGGTCTCATCGCTCGGTGGTATATCTGTGCGTACAACTCTCAGGACTCTACATTGTCATTTGTGTTAAGGTATCCTGAAATAAACAGATGTGACACAGTCAAATGTCATCATAGGTGAGATGACCAGGTTGAGATGGCATAAAGTAAACATTTTAAAACACACACGCAATCAGTGTTTTCATGAACTGTGTTGGAAATCAGAAGTTAGGGTCCTGCTGTGTGGATATGTCAGCCTCCTCACCAACACTGGACTCCCTGTACTAAAAACAACATTCACTACCTTTATCAATATTGCTTCACAAAAAATATCAGGGTCCTAAGTTCTGTAGTAGAACCGACTCCTCTATAACCAATTTGTCACGACCTTTTCCCCGGGGCCCGTGCGGTGACTACCCCAATCCCACCTTCCATAGGCCAGGGGCTGGAGACTAGCACCGAAAGTGTATTTACCTAATACTGGGAAGGAATTCCCTTTATAAGATTTAAATACACACAACAAGATAAAAAATGAGAAATCTGTGTAACAAAATATTGAGTACATTAAGTAAAAATGGGTCAGAATACAAGCCCAACATGAAAGTACAAGTACAACTTAAAAACAAGTACAACTGAGGAAAGGGGGAAACCAACTACTTGGTCATCCTCTATGTTCCTATATGAAGGTTAGGTATATATCGCCTCCTCAACACTCCTCGTCCTTCAGTCTACTCCGTGTACCGACACGCCGTATGGTCCACCTCTGGGTACCATCCAGTCTTAGTACTCTCTTCCTCAATCATCACTATTCTTCATCTACATCCAATACAAGGTGCGGGTATATCCAGTTAAGGGGTGAGTATAACTATACTCATTAGCTACCCTGATACCCTCATGGTCTCACAAAATCATGGATGGATAAACCACAACGTATGAAATCAACAGAGAACCATACTTAGTTATATGCTCATATATATACCTAAGTTATCAAGTGATCCATCTCAATCCTGAGGAAAACACAGAAAAACTGTCTCCGCTCAACCATGATTTTATTCTAGGGGGGTAGTATCATTTCAAACCCTTGGATGATGTAGAACTCCTCCTTTATCAAGTACAGTGGCCCTGCCTCAAAAACCAAGTGCTTCCCACTAACCTTGGATTGTTGAGATACTCTTCTTATTGAGTATCGTGGGTCGGCTACATCATTCAGAGGCACTCTCCACCATGGGTTGGCTGCCACAACCAGGTGCTCCCACTCATAGCCTATAGAGGAACTCATCATATCGAGTACCGCAGTTATGTCACCACAACCAGGTGCTCCTCCACCGTGGGTCTGCCACCACAACTAGGCGCTCCCCACAGTGCTAGTCCAGTCACTCCGAGTCAATCGGTTAGCAGTCATCAAGTCTCAAACAGCTACTATTTTCACTCACAAATGCTCAATCTTCCCCAAAGATCTGTTCCAAAAGCTACTGGTTGATGGTCCACTACGAAGAAGTCCCACGAAAAAGTTTCCCAAAGGTCTTCCACATCATAGTGGTATCAAAGGAACTGATAGGACGTCAATTGAACGCACGATTTGTGAGTTATTAGCATTTTATTCTCGGGGCTCGGTTGGATTCGTGCATGATCCAACCTGACTGTAACATAACTTTACCCCAAAATCCAATGTAATATATTCAAAGGGACCTCCACACTCCAAGATTACCAGCACCACTGACAGTTCGTCAAACGAATGTATGGTGCCAATGATATGGAAAAAAGTAAAGGGTTGTAGTGGGCCTGGGTACGGTCCAACCCAGTCATACGGACCCGACCTGACCCAGTCAGCACCAACTCAGTTTGGGTCGACCCAGCCTAACCCATTGGGTACGGCCTAGCCTGTTGGGTGGGTCGTCCTGTTAGGTTCGGTCGGGCCCATTGGGCCCAGACCAGTAGGTCAAGAGGAACCTTGGAGAGCCGCAAGGGCTCGGGGCATGTTGACCTCATGTGGGGTGGCTTGGCTCGAAAGGGCACCGTGAGGGGCCAGTTCTGCCGGGGGCAGCAAGGGTATGACCGGTTTGGCCGGGGGCTGTGAGGACATGGCTTAGGGGCGTAGCAGGTGTGGGGTCGTGGCCAACGAGGTCGGTGTGACTGGTGGGGTGCGGCCAAGGCACGGGGGCCTATTCAGTCGGTGGTGGGATCTTCAAGGGGCATCGCAAGTCATAGAGGTCATAGGTGGCGCGACTGTTGCCTTCGTTTCCTTCTTCGTCATTTCGAAGAACACCACAAAGTCGATCAGTGGGGGATTAGAACATGTTATTTTGGTCCACACCCTATCTGTTTTGTTTGGTAGTAATCGTTTCATCAAGAAAAAAGCACAACAACCCGCCCGCAAAATCAAAAACATCCTCATTCATCATTTTTAAAAAAGGACGAACATAGGAATAAATCATATGTAAATAAAATTAAACCCCTACCTTGTTCATTGTTCGCTGACGGAGTCAAAGAGAAGAATACATATAATTGGGAAATGACGGACGTTAGTGTCATTGGCGTTTTCCTCGATCATCGGTTTGTATGCCGTCACGTCATAGTAGAAGATGTCCTTCGTCGAAAGATGTCCTGAGGAAGAAGGTCGAAGTCAGGGTCAATGTTCTTCATCGGTGGAACATTCTTCAAGGAGCAAGTGTTATTTATTTGAGAGTTTTCTCTCAAGAGACCTAATCCTCCTTTTCCATCCATTTTCTAACAAATGAATAGATATCCCCTCCAAATAATAGATCATCTATTATTTAGTTTAATGTGTTTAAAATTCAAATTTTATCATTTAATTAATTGAGAAGGATCAATTAATTAAATTGGGAGGGTCGACACCATTAAAAGAGGGGTGTGGTGGCACCATTATGTTAAAGAAGGCCAAGAGACTCTCCCTCATTTATGAGGGAGTTCAGAGGTTTTCCTTAATTAATTGGGGGTTTAGTCCCGGGTGGTCCCTACACCGTAACCTCTCATGGGAGGTTATGTTCGAGTGGGTCACACCACCATAACCTCTCATGGGAGGTTATGTTGTGGTGGTCCCCACCTCCAAATTCAACATGGGTGGTTATAAAAGATAAAATAAAATAAAACAAGGATTTATTTTATTTTATAATTTCCATGAAAAACTCCAAAAACAAACTTTCACCCTCGACGAACTGTTGTCGACGTGAAAGTCTTCATAAGAGAATACTGGGGTTGTGAGTTCAATGGTGTCCTCGTATTTCAATTTCGAGCACCGACTCAAAAGATAGAAAACCAGGCTTGTACATTTACTAAATATACCCGAACAAAATTTCATAAATTGATTCTGGGCACACTGGGCCTCGGAATCACACGACGTCAACATTTGAGGACTCGTAAAATTCCCATATATTAAAAAACAAATTTACATGGAAATTCTGAGTCTTTAAATATATAATAATTATAAAATTTTATTTATTATTTAAATTAAATAGACCATCTAATTCATTTTTCATTTCAACCATTTAGAAATGATATCATCACTCGTGCATATTTACATTATTCTATCTCTACAAAAATAGTGTGATTCATTTTCTATGATCAAAATTCCAGAGAGGTTATAAAATGTATTTAATGATTAAATATGACTTTTATTAATTTAATTGTATTATTTATATATTTTATCTATGTATTATTTTATATATTTAATTTATCAAATAATTTCATGAAATAAATCATTGGAAGACAATGAAATTAATACCCAAAATAGGGAAATGAATGATAAATTATTAATAAACGAGTGGAAAAATATTATATGGGGATCATATATGACATCTTAAATATTAATATGATTATTTTATATGTTAAAAAATTTTATAATTACAATATATAAGAGACTCAGACATGTACAATAGAAATCGTATATACGGTAAGTGTTTATTTCACAATCACGTCATTACATGAGATTATTTTTGATTAAGTACTCACTGGGTAATATTTCTCTTCCATATATTTGTTTTATAAAAAAATTAAATACATTTTTTAGTATTAATATATAATATATTAAAAATATTTTTACCATGTTTGACTATTTAATTAATGGTTTTTTTTTATATAGTTATCATTTTCCAAATGAGGTGATTTTTGAATATTCTGAAATATATTGTAGTATTTTTTTTAACTAATACAGATGAGCATAATTTTTTAACACGATTATAATTTTATAATGTTATAGAGTTTAATTTAAATTTTTAAATGATTATTTTTAAATAAAATAACTTTTTTTATAATTTTACAGCCTTTTAAATAAATTATTTTATTTTAAAAAGCGATTTTAACTATTGAGTTTATTATGGATTTTATTACTGTATTCTAATCTATTTAACAGAAATCTATTTAATCATATTATTAATTGATTTTTACCTATTTTGTTGAAATCTACCATATTTTATTGACTATTTTATGGTCATTTTTCCTATAGATGTGTTATTTTATTTCTATTCATCTTATTACTATAGATGTTTTATAATTATTAATTAGATAAAATATTCACATTTAGTATTCTAGTATATCAATATTAATGTTTATATTTGTTATGATTCAAACATCTCATATGTGTATTTCATTAGACATATAAAATGATATATGAGGCCAAATATATCACCTATATGAATTAGTAGGTCTCATGAGACTAACTGGTTTGGGTATTGGCTAAGGCCTTAACCGTTTATGTATGGTGTCTTGGATGAAGCCACAATGGTATGATTATGATGTACAACATTATTAATTTTATCATTTTTAGATTATTATTCGATTCCCATGTAATTATTTGGTTAGTTATGATATTCATGGATAACTATTATCTCATTTTATTGTAGAATTATTTGATTTATATTCATTCATTCAATATTATGTTCATTTTATCTATTAATTGCATGTGTAATTAATTATTTACCATTCCATATTGGTTATTATTTTTTATTCATGATTGTTTCCCTTATACATGACCCTTACTAATCATTTGAGCTCACCCATATCATGGGATTTATTTTCACCCAAGATTAATAGAATATTACTCTGAGTTATATGCTGGGTTACACAAAGGGGAATAATGGTGTTCTCAATGAAAATATATTTAGAATTTCATGTCTAAAATGTAATTTGAATTTTAAATATATATATAGTTTACTAATACTACTAAATTATTCTGTACTTTAGAATTTTATTTCATGCATCTTATATGAATATAATAATGTAAGACAGTGCTTCTAAGTTACTAGAGTTTGGGTATTTATAGTTGGTATCAGAGAATGTTTAGTACAGTCCTTATGCGAAAGATTTAATAGACTGTTGATTAGTGAAAAAACCCCTATAAATAATTTATAAAAACTCTAAATAAAAACAAAAATATCATTTATATAATATTTATATTGATTTTATTAATTTAAAATAATTTTTTTGAGATTATAAATTACGATCCATATTCAGATGACATATTATAGTGTATTACATGTTAAAAAAATTTATCATTGTGTATGGAATGAAAACTCTATAAATGTTTGTCTTTTCATAAAATTGAATATAATGATGTTGGAACTAGAGTTGAAACTATAACTGCAAAACATATATCTACAATATGAATGTTAACACGGGTTATCAATAAACTTCCGTGTATGAAGCTGCCTGATCCACAACGACATGGAATAATGTTAGACCAACTCGTGAGAGAAAAACTTCTATTAATCAACAAGAATAAAAATCCTTTTATTTTTTAGGAAGTAATAAATTAATTATAGAAGTTATTTATATAATTTGTATGAAATTAAAAGTAAAATAGTTTTCTGGATGTTTATCATCGCTTTGGAGATACAAAATAATCATTTCCATTAATTCAAAATCACAATGGTGGATAAGGAAATATAAAACCTCGAATGGAATTATTTTCATGAAATTATCATGTAAAATATTTCCATTTTTATAAATTAGTGTATATTTATATAATATTCTTTATTATGATGAAATAGGGCGATGAGAATGGTGTTAAGAATCAATCCAATTTTACCAGGTTATTAAGAAATTTCATAGAATAAATACTTAATCCAAATATCAAGATTTATTGTCTCGTTGATGGAATTAAGAAAATAATTTGAAGGGAAGTGGACTCCAGAACATTTATATAATATGTGGATGTAGTATTTTATACTGTCAAGATAGATAAATAATTCATCATGTATTATAGTTTTTAAGGAGTGTAGTAGAAGAAAAGGATGGAAGAGAAAAAAATAGATTAGGGGAAAAAATAATGGAGGCCTTTTTCACATGTGATAATTGTTGAATGAAATAAATCGGTACATGGTTAAAGGGAATGCAGGTTTTTTACAAGTGTGTAGAGAATGTACACCGGGATTATGATTACATGGGATTGAAAGAAGCTCTAAATGTACAATGATTAGAATCTAAAGAGATATAGCACTATGATAACGAATTCCTAATGCTTCACGGGAATATAACTCATAAGAATCTAATGAATCATGAGCATTCTTACGATATTGATATAGTTGAGGTGAAATGATTCATTTTCAAATATATATAAATCCCTCAGTAATGTTGGGAATTTATGTTCTCGATGAAACCCTAGTTATAAGTAATATGAAATATATTAGGATTGAACTGCGGTACTTCTTTTATGATTTGAAAGAATTTGATGTATATTTCTAGTAACCAAGAGATGTGATATAGTTTTATATTGATATTTAGAAAAATAAATCATTTTGTTATGATAAACCAAATATTTTTCTTATGTTGACATAATAAAAATAAAGGGGAATTTATTATATAGTATTAGTGGCCATGAAATTTGGTAGTGATTTTATGGTTGATTTGATATTTTTTGGTTATACAGTATGTTTGGATTTACGAAATATATCATATATTTTATTATTATAATCATCTTTAGTTTAATTAGGGTATAAATTCGATCAATGTATTCAAAAATTTGGTATGTGATATTTAGGGCAACCTAATTTTTTGATATCTAATATTTTATTGATTGTTGGAAATTTTGTGACATTTCTTCCATAATTGTGGGAATTGAATTTAGACAAATAAGATTTTTATGAGTCTTGAGGTTAACTAATAATTCTTTAGATTATGGTGAACTTTGGATTTTATTTTTGAATATAATGTTTGATTTATTATATTAGATATAGAGTAAGAACCCTTTTGGAATCTGTAAAAACTCAAAATCCAGAGGAATGAATTGTGGATATTATGATTCATTAAATTTATTCCTGTATAAAAAAATTAATCATGGACATTCTTTTCCTAGTGTAATAGATATAGTGAAAATTGATCAATGTAAAACAAAATGATGATATTATTATTATGGAATCGAAATAAATAACGTGTGTTTATATTATCAAGTACATATCATAATAGTAAAATAAACCCTCAATTAGAGGAAAAATATTTTGGGACAAAAACATATTCATTTACTATTATTTCTCTAAAATAAATGGATTTTTAATCGATTCAACATTTATGGTTTTGTAATGGTTAACATTATAATGACCATGTTTTCTATCACTCCCTATAAGAACATGATATATATTTCTCTTTAATTTTTCTGATTACGCTTCCTTTAAATTTTATTATATTATAATTTCATATTTTGTGGTGACCTTTTCATTTCTTATTTCATCTCATTAACTTCATTAGTTATTCACCCAATTTATGAATCCGGTTTCCAATAAAGGAATTTTCAAGTATCAAATATTGGTTTTTGATGATAGACTTAATATATTTAAAACATGATTTATCGGAGTTTGGAGAATGATATTCCCAAGTATTTTATGGAATATATTCGTTTAAATTTAATTTAATTTAATTATTATGTTCCACGCAACACCTAACATCAACAAACAATGAAATATTATTATAACATAGTGATTTAATTTGTTTTGAATCAATATATTTAACCAAATAAAGAAATAATAAAATTATATATATTATATATTAAATAAATTATTTTAACATTCATCCAAAATATTCGATAGAGTTCATATGAGAATAAATCAAATTTTATGCATGAAAATGTACTTTTATAGAGGCATTTTTTTACCATTTTATAGAGCGCATGTTTTAAATCTAAATACCGAAACATTCATTTATTACTTCTAAAAAATAAAAATTATTATTATATGTGTTATGCGAAAATTTTCTTATGGTTAATTTTTAAAAAATTTCAGAAATGTTTTATATTTTATTGAATTGTGAAAATTACATGATTTTATTGAAAATTATATTTCATTTAAAATTAGAATTTATTTTACTGGTTATTTTCAAATTTTTATTAGATGAAATTCATTAAAAATAATACAATTTTTAATTTTTAAATTAATTTTTTTATTTATTTTATTATAAATACAGTTTATATTTAAAAATGGAGATTTTGTTTTTCTTAAATCCTATTTTTCATTACATTGATCATATTTAATTTAAAATTATGTAATAAAAATTTTTTGATTTGTATTTTTGAAAAATATATTCTATTTTTGGATTTATAGGGTAAAATTTTATTAAATAAGTACCTTTTTTATCAATATGAATATTAAGCTTTGTTGATTTATGTTAACATTATTAAGGGTAAATAATGTAATAAAGTATAAAAAACTATGATAAGGAATATAAAATTAGCCTAAAGATTCTGCAAATATTATTTTATAAACTAAATTTGAAACTTAAATCCAAGGGTATAAAATTTAATCATTTAGTGGAAACTTTTCCATGTGAATTTCATAAATATTATAAAAATCAAATAAAGTGAAAATATATCACAGTCGTATTTTTAATAAGTATAATTTTTTATATGTAGGATTTACGAGGATTTATATTCCATCACATATAGTAGTTTGAAGGATAAAATAATTTTTTACATTATAGAGTTTTATTTATAATTTTTTTAACAATTAATTGCATTATATTCATACACAACAATGTTGTAATAATTATTTTATTAATGGAAATACCAAATAAATTATATTTAAAATAATAAAATAAATATATTTTGAGAAAAATAATTTGATGAGAAAATTTTAAAGATGATCTTGAAATACTTTGTGAATATGAAAATATTTTATTATAATGTATCTTCATGTCTTGAAATTTTTACACGTAAAATTAATGAATATTGTTAAAAATGAAATTAATTATTTATTAAAATAACTAATATTTTAATAAATGATATAAAATTGATAAAATAAAAAATTTATAAAACATATTTTAATAATGTTAGAAATTTCATATGTGATCCATTTATGGTTTTTTTGCAATTTTTTGTAACTATATTAACCCTAAAATAGTAAAAATCCATGTTTTCAAGATAAGAGTTAAAAAGGATTAAAAAATTGTCAAACCAAATGATAAGGGTAATAATGTATCCTAAACATGTCTAAAATTATTTGAAGAGATGATTTAGACCCATAAACATATCATATTATAAATAACTCATTTTTAATCCAATTTTAAATGAAAATAATTCATACTAATTGAATATTTTTTTTCTTTTCTAATTGTTTTCCCTCACCACAATTATAAATGGGAACCTCCTCCCTTAATAATTCACAACCCAATGAGACATAAATATTGGCCAAAACAACCCATTTATCATTAAAAATACAATATCCATATTTTATATGTAATTATAATACAAATAGACAAACAATATACACCTTATAAAGATATCTAATAGAAGTATGCTAAAGAAGAGGTAATCATTTTTACCAACTTATTCAACTTAATTTTTAATCTACATAAATTCCTTGAATTTTTTCAATAATATAATAATAATTCTTGTATATTATATATATTGAGATTTTATTCAGATTATAAAAACACTGTATTATTCTTTTTATCTATCATATAAAAAAATAAATGCATCGCATGTCTGTATATATGGCTTACCATCTCCATGTAGCGGTGTAATTATTATATCATTACCACTTTATGTGGAATTATATCATGATGGAAACAATGGTTATATATTATAATTATTAAATAATTTTGTTTCATGAAAATTAATATACAAAACGGGTTTTACCGTTTTAAACATTTAGAAATGATATCATCAGTTGTGCGTTCATACGACTTACCATCTTCATGATGCGATAAAATTCATTTTCCATATTAAAAATTTATGAATCATTATAAAAAATTATTTATTGATTAAATATGATATTTATGGAGTTAATTTTATTTTTTATATTATGGATCTATATCCTGTTGATTATAACCAGGACATTCTAGAAAAAATTAATTAGAAAACATGGCAATTAACAACTGAAACCTTGAAGTGAATACAATATTTGAAATAAATCAGTCATAAAATACTAAAATGGGGTCATATTAGATATGATAGGTATTATTATGATTCTGGTATAAGTTAATAATATTTTTAAAACCATTTATTGGAGTTTCATACATGTATGGAATAAATCAGGCATATGTTAAGGGTTTATTGGACAATCTAATAATTATTCACGATGGTTTATATGTAGGTATCCATAGAGAAATATTTATCTTACATATAAATTAATTATAATAATGTTTTCAAAAATGTATTTTATATTCACAAATGAATATTTAATTTAATTTTTTATAATAATTGACTTTTTATAGAGTGGGTTGAAAGAAGTATTTTTGTCATTTTACAAATGAGGTGCTTTATAAATGTTTTGAGAAAATACGAATGGATTTTTATATATATAAACATAAGAAAATGCTTTTCCCTATTTCATAAAACCATAATTTTTCAGAGTTTTCTTTTCATTTTTCGGGATTATTGTTGATGATTTTTTCCTTAATTGTAGTGTCTTTTTAAATAAATGTTTTCATATAAAAAACAATTTATATCAAGAAATTTTCTATTATTTTATTTTATTAATTTAATTTATTTCAAAAAACTATTTTTTCTAATATTATTAAGTGATTTTGATCTTATATGAGTCCATCTAGCAGATTTTATAGACTAGTTTTTGAACAGTCTAGCTATGGATGTGCTATTTTGGTACAATTCATCAAATTACTCTGTATGGTCTATGGTTATTAATTGGATAATATATTCCCATTTATTTTTCTTGTATTTCAATATGAATATCTATATTGTTTATGTTTCAACCATTTAATATGGGGAATGAATTGGGATTAGTAATAAATGGGAAAATCCCACTATAGAGACTATGGGCATTGGTAGGTATTGTGAGATATTCTTGTTTGGGTATTGACTGATGCCTTACCCATTCATGTATGATGTCTTGGTTGAAGCCTTGAAGGTATTTTTATCATGTTAATAATTATTAATTACTTCATTATGAGATTAATTATTTATTTTTATGTGATTATTTGATTACTTTTCATATTCATGGATAAGTATTAGGTAATGCTTTTATTTAATTATTTGATATAAATTCATTCTTCCCATATTATTGTTTTATTATTTATTAATGAAATTTCTGAATAATTATTTACCTTTTCATATTGACTATTCTTATTTATTTATGATAAATTTAACTATGTTTAACTCTTACTAATCATTTGAGATCACCACTTTCTTATGTTTTATTTTCTGATAGGTTTTTTAGTTGATTGTTATGATTTATATCTTGGGGTAGATTAATGTGAATAACGGTGTTATGAAGGAAAATATTTTTTTGTTTTCCATGTCTATAATGTAATTTTAATTTATAACATGTTTCTATTTTACATACAATAATGAACTATTTATCCTTTTAGTTTAAATTTCTTGTATTTTATTCTAATTTATTAAATAAAGCCACCATATCTGAGCAACTAGAATTAGAATCTTTATAGTTGGTTACAAAGACTATTTAGAGGAATACATGGGGACTAGAAAAAGAAAATAATATATCATATAATGAAACCCTATGCTATAATTATGAAATACTCCGAAATAAACCAATATTATAATTTAGAGATTAGTTATACCTAAATTTTCAATTTATGTTAAGTCATATTGAGCTTATACATATGATTCATAATGATAAGAACGAATTTTGTGTATGAAAATATTTTTAAATGATTAATAGTTAATGAAATGTAAACCATATCAACTACAGTAATCTATTTAGGGATTTCCGTCCTATCCCAGATACTAATATTTGAGCTAGAGCTAAAACTGAAGATGAAAAAATTAAACTATACAAGAAAAAATGACATACCTTATGAATAATTACCATAACAATATAGAGGACCCTAATCCAGAATGCAGAAGGAAAATTTAGACCAAATCATATGAAAAAAACCTTCATCATTATATGGGATTGAATATCCATTTGAAGCTAAGCAATGGATAAATATCATAGAGAATATATTTATCTCTTTGAAAGTCAATTAAAGGGAAACTGCTTTCATGGAATTTTTTCTTCATTAGGAGATAAAAATAAATGGGGGTCAATTATTCAAAACAATAATTATGATGAATAAATATAAAAAATGTAATGGAAATATTTTAAGGATCATTTCATGGAAAAATATTTCCCTCCGAAACACGGAGATGATATGGAGAGATAAGTCTTTTGTCATAGGAAAAAGAATGATGAGAATGTTTCAATGTATGAGTGCAACATTAAAAGGTTATCAGGGTAATAAATAGAAAACATAATTAATCCAAAGTTCAATATTGATAATTTCTTAGAAGGTATTAAAATAATCCTTCAAAGGGAATTGGTCACCCAAATGTTTACATTATATGAGTATATAATATCACGTGCTATAAATATAGAGAATAAATTATCCAATACTTATATGTATGAATGAATGGAACAAAATAAAAAGATAAGAGATAAAAAAATCTATTAGGGGATGATATAATATGGGGAATGTTTTCACATGTGATAATTAGGTAATGAATGATTCAGGTATATGGTTAAATAGAATGAGTGTTTGTTACAATTACAGAGAGAAATACCACTAAGATTATGAATAGTAGTAAAATAATAAATCTATAAATCTAAAATCATTAAAATATAATGTTATGGGTCTCTATACTAATTAATTTCCAATATTTCAAGGGAATATACCATAGTTAAAGACAATGAATTAATGTCAAGCTTCTGCTATTGATATAACTAACCTGGATAGATTTATTTTAGCTGAAATTTGTATCCCTAAATAATGGTTAAAAATAATTTAATTGATGATATAATATTTATACATATTATGAAATATATAATGATTTGAATATAATACTTCTAAAAGGTTTCGGAAAAATCTGATGAATAGTACCATTAACAAAGAGAAGTGTTTTTGTTTTGTGTTGATCTTTTTGAAAACAAATAATTTGGAGATGATACCAGAAAATGTTTATAATGTAGATATAATAATGATAAATATATATTTATGGGATATTATTGGTGATCGTGAAATTGGTTAGTCCTTATATGGTTGTTTTTATCTTTACCAGAAATATAACATGTTTGGATTTAAGAAATATATCATAGATTTTTTTATTAAAAGAATACTTCTTTTATTTAAGGATTAATGGTTTCGATGGTATTCATATAGTTGGTATGTTATATTTATATAAAAATTATATTTTTTTTTGAAATCTAATGTTACATTTTCTTATGAAATTTGGTGACCATCATTCTAATATTTTGGGATTCGAATTTGGATATATGTATTTTTTATTAGCCGGAAGGTTAACTACATATGAAATATCTTATTATGAACATTTGATATTATTATTTTTTCTTAATGTAATATAAATTATATTGGATATCATGTAATAACCATTTTGGTTTTAGTAAAAATTTAATGGACTATGAAATGTATTTTTCATCTTGTGATTTGTTAAAGTGCATTAAGTATAAAAAGTCACCATAAACACTTATTTATTTTTGTAATGGATGAAGTGAGAATAATTTAAGAAACAAATGAATATAATATGATTATAAAATGGAAATAAATCTAGTAATATTATTTATCATGTTCTAAAAGGATATTAAATGATTCACTCTACCATAAGAAAATTATTTCAGAAAAAACCATTATCTATTTTAATTTCATTCTGAGAATTAAAGGATCCTTTCACCTATAAAAATTTATAGTTTTGTTTTGTTTTAATTTATAATATTAAGTTTTTATATAACTATCCCTCATAATATTATAGTCATATTCCTCCACCATGTTCAAATTTTCACATCACAGTAATTTATACTATTTTAAAGCCTCATTTTCTAGCGGCTTTCACATAACTGTTTCCCTCGAATTAAGATATTGTTTTACCAACCCTATTTATGATGTGTGTTTCCCACAATAAAACATTAGTGTATCAACCATTGAATTTTGAAGTGAAATTTCAACTTCTATGGAATAAATTTATTGACCAGGGGAAAATGTAACTCCCAATGATTTTAAAATATTTCTCTTTTTAAATTAAATTTCCATGATAGCTTATATTGCACGTAACAACTAGTTTAAAAATAAAATGTAATAATATTATAACTTAGTCATTAAACTGGATGGAATGGATTGTATTAAAATAATAAGATATCATTTATTTTATATATTAAATATCTTTTTTTTTAATTTATCCAAATGATTTTATAGACATGGCTTACAAATAAATTTTATTTTATAAATAAAATCAATATTTTTATAAAGGTGTTTTCCACCTTTAAATAGAGAAATTTTTTTAAAACGAAATTTTTATACTTTCATATATTTTTTGTGAGATGAAAATTTTATTTTTAAATTCATAACATAAAATTATCTTATGGTTAATATTTTGGAATATTTTGAAAATTTTGATTTTTCAATAAATAGTGAAAAATAACAGTTTTTTTAAACTAAAATTATATTTAAAAGGTAAAATTTTGATTTGGATTGGTTTTATATTTTAATGAGTTAATTGCTATTTAAATAATTTAAATTATTATTTTTTAAATTCATTTTATAATTTTGTTTATTATTAATATATATTACATATAAAAATTTTATTTTTCTGGAAAACAATTTTACATTGCGTTTATTAAATTTAATTTTAAATTAAATAATGAACATTTTGGGTTTTCAGTTATGATATATGGGTTTCATTTTATGATCATTGATGTAAATATTATGTAAAAATTCAACTTTTATTTTTGATCAATATAAATAGTATCCTCGATAATTTTTTTTTATAATGGTTAAGTGTAAATATAGAAATCCAGTTTGAAAATTATATGATATGAAATATTAAATTTCCCTAAAACCTTCCCAAATCATATTTATTGAAATAAAATGTACACCTAACACAAAACGTTATAAATTAATTTGATTACTAGGAACTTATAAAAAAACAACATATATATTATTAAAATAAAATAAAATGAAAAAATGATTCAATTATATTTATAATAAATATTATATTTATAATATATGTATAAATAAGAGATATCATCAACAATAAAATGTATTATGAAAGAATAAATTAATTATGTAAATAAGGGTAATTCATTTATAATTTTTTTCAATTACAATTTACCTTAGTGTCTTACACTACATTAATGTAATAATTAGTTTATTAATGTAAATATAAAATAAATGTTGTTAAGAATATTAAAATAAATATATTTGGAGGTAATTATCATTATTAAATAATTTCATCGATGAACATGGGATCATTTGAATAAAAAATTATAATTATTTTTCTAAATTTTCACGGTTTATATATATTTTTAAATATAAAAGTAATAGATATTGTTAAAATTGGAATTTACGATATTTGAAAATAAATAATAATATATTAAATGATATATAATCACTAATATTATTAAATTCATAAAAATTATTGATACAAGGTTAATAATGAAATCCAATATCTGTTTTGGTTCCTTTTAAAAATTTATAGTAAATATATTAACCCTTGGATAGAAAAAATATATGTTGATATTGAAAGATTTAAATGGGATTAAAAAAGGGTTACGACCAAAATATAAGCATATGAATGTGACCTAAACATGTCTAAAAATTATTATATGAGATTAAAATGATCCATAAAAAACATATATTATAAATTAATCATTTCATATCCATTTAGGAATGAAAATATATATTAATTAAATTGTTTGGGAGTTTCCAATAGTAACCCACACATAATTTATAATAGGATTCCTCTTCCATAACTTATTAATCCCAAATTGAGGATTTAAGCTCAATAAAACCCCACCTATTTATCTTTGTAACAGCTGTATTCTTGATCTGTAGGACCATGTATTCCAAAAAGTTTAATCTTATATCTCTTAGAAAGAATTGTAGTGGATGTCCAATGAAGAGAAGTTACTCATTTTTTAACAACTCATTTATCTTCATTTATACTTTTGCATCCAATTCACTCATTGATTCTATCATAATATAATAAATAAAATATAATCAATATAATGAGAGGTTATTATTTCTTTAAAACAACCATATTTTACCTTTTATGGATTCTATAAAAAATCTAAACCACTACACATGCATACATACGAATTACCATCTCTACATAGCAGTCTAATTAATTTTTCAACACCACATTACTTGAATTTTTATAATGATGAAAATAACGTATATATATTATAATAATGGAATTATATTGATTCTATAAAATTAATATACCATCCAATTTCATAAATTTTTAACCATTTAGAAAACATTTTGTCTCTCATGCATACACATGACTTACCCTTTCCAGGAAGCAATGTGATTAATTCTCTTTGATAAAATTTCATGAATGGTAAAAATATTATATTTAGTGAATGAATATGATATTTTTTCATTTATTGATATACTGAATATGTTGGATATATAACCTATTCAAGATAACATAGACTTTCATAACAGGAAAATCATGAGAGGAAAAGGTAATTATCACTAATAAAATTAAATGAATAAAATATAATTAATAAATGATTGAAAATTGTTATAATGGGATTATATATCATATTATACATATTTATATGAATCTTATATCAGATAATTTTTCTTAAAACCAATTTACCAAATTTTAAGACACATATATTGTAAATCAAAATACGTTAATGTTTTATTTGACAATTTCATCATTAATCAAGATTGTTTCTGTTTAATTCTCCACTATTGAACATTTCTATTCACACTCTATGTTTTTCAAAAAATTTATCAAAATGGGTTTTAATATTTTCAAAATAATAGTTAATGTCATTTTTAACCATGATTACCTTTTTATAGAATGGTTTGAAAGAAAACATTTTTTCATTTTCCAAATGAAGAACATTGTGACATTTATAAAAAATCAAGGAAGGAATATTTTATAGCTTATACGACATGTTTGGAATTTTCCCCTCTTCCAAAATTCCATATATTCATATAGTATCCATTAAATGTTTAAATGTTTACTTTCAATGAAAGTGTTTTCTTTTATTATTGAGCGGCCTTTTAAATAATTGATTTCTATGTAAAATGTACTTTTTTCCAAGTAAATTTTAAATGATATTATTAATGTATTTTCATCTATTTCAACACCCTCTATTGAATCTCCTCCTTAATTGAGGTTTTTATAATATTAGTCCATCAACTATATTTTATTGAAAGAATTATGATTGGATTAATCATGGATGTTCTAATTTGTTACAATTAATTATATTACTGTGGATGGTTTATGGTTATAAAATTGGGGAAATATTTACATTTCCTATTATCATATTTCAATAAGAATGTTTATAATGTATATGTTTCTCCCATTTCATATGTAGAATTAACTATAATTATTAAGCGATGGTTGGGACTGACCATATCCCCTCAGTGAATAGGTAGTTCTAATGGGACATACTACATTGGGTATTGGAAAAGGCCTTACTTCTTTATGTGTGGTGTCCAAGTCGAATAATCGAAGGTATGTTTATGATGTTATGAATTATTTACTCCCCCATTATGTTGTTTGTTTATTCCAATATGGAGATCTAATTTTTTATGATATTCAATTAAAATTTTTATCGAATGTTATTATGGAATTTCTTATTTGAACTCAGTCCTTATATATTATGCTCATGTTATTAATTAATAGATTATTTACAGAATTGTTAATTTTCAACTATTTATTATTTTTATATATCCATTATAGATAAGACTATACATGTAAAGACCTGGAAATTCAATGTAATGTTTTTTAAAATATGAAAATTTTACGAGTCCGTGAAAACTAACGGCGCGTGATTCTAGGGCCCGGTGTGCCCAGAATAAATTTTTGAACATTTGTCTGTGTATATTCAGTTAACGTACAAGCAGGTTTTTCAACTATTGAACCGGTGCTCAGAATTGAAAATCTTAGGACACTATTGATCTCGCAATGCCGATATTCACTTATGGAGGCCATCACCTAAACCTTAGTAGGTCGAGGGTGAAAGATATTTTTTGGGGTTTTTTGTGGGAATGAAAAATAAAATAAAATGAAAATTTATTTTATTTCTAATAAACCACCCATATGAAGGCAATGGAGGTAGGGACCATGAGGCGTTAAAACCTCCCAACATGAATGCTTGGGGGTGGGGACCATCTGTTCCTAAAACCCATAAATTTTAATTCAAAGGCAGGGACAACCCAACCCTTGAACCTCCCACTTAAATGTGGGGATGTCTCTTGAACTTCCCCCACATTAATTATTCCACACCCTTTGATTAATGTTTCTAAATAAATGATGAAAAAATGATGGTGGAAAAAATTACAATGTTAAATCATATTTTATGTTGGCACCTCATTCTTTGAGAGAGGATTTTTTGTTGCCAAAGGAGAGGGGAGAACTTGTGGGAGAGCATCTCCAACAAAGAACGCCAATGACGATCTCTTCTAATTCGATGAATATTTATCCAAAATCTGTCGAAGGATCTCCAACAATGAATGAACTGACGATTGATGAAACACCATCATCAACGACTTTATATTTTTTTTCTGCTCACAAACGTCATTGGAGGATTCTTGTTTGAGGATCGACAAACAACAATCCGTATCAACCACAGACAATCATCAACTGAACCAACGAGGTTGGGGTTTAATTATATGTGATTAATATTTCCCATGTTCATAACTTCTAAACAAGGTACACAGATCAACTACCTCTCTTTATTTGAATTGAAATTGTTTTATTTTACGGGTTGGGAATAGTGATTGACAGATGTTGTGGGATTTTAGGTTTTAATTATCTTCCATTTACATTCATGATTCAAACTTTGTGAACAACATGCTACCACTCAAACACCGAGAGTACATGCCAAACAATCATGCCCCAACCTCTCTTCATTTTCTAGTGATTATTTGTGGTGTTCTTCGCGATGAAGGCGACAATGACATCACACTGCCCGATGGAAGAGAACTGTGGCTTGTTGCCGCAACAGTGAAGGATGGACGACCGACCAAACCATTTCCCGATAAAGGAATGGAATACGGCCATGCAACACTACCATCCACAGTGGACCACCACCCCGTGGCCCCCCTCACCGCCCCACGACACCGTCGCCTCCGGGCCTCACGCCCCCTCACGGCCCAGCCGCACCACCCCGCGGTTTCACCACCATTGCGGCCCCGCAGCCTTTCCGATGCCCTGCGCCACCTGGTCGGGCCGCCTAGTGTGGGTCGGACCGCCCAACGAGCTGTGCCACACCACGGGCCAGGCCGAACCTAGAGGGTCAGGCTGGGTTGGCCAAAATAGGGTCGGTCCTGGCAGGGTTGGGTCGGGGTGGTCCTACCGGGTTGGACTAGACCCGAACCTAGTATGACCATTTACACTCTTTTGGACTTAACATTGGCACTGGACATCCATTTAACGAACCATTAGCAGTGATGGAAACCTTATATTGAGAGGGTCCCTAGAGTGTACCCCACTAGAGTTTTGGATAATGTTAGAGTACGGTTGGGTTGGATTAATCACGAATCCAGCTGGGCCCTCAGGACAAAAAGGCTAATAACATACAGACTGGACACCTGATTGACATTCCCTCTTTTTCATTGAGACCCCAATGACGTGTAGATCCATTGAGATACTTTTTCAGGGGACTTCGTGGTATTTGGACTATTGACAAGTGGGTTGAGGAATAGCCACTACTAGAGATGAGAAAACCTAGTGCGGGAACCCAGTTGATGGATGTGATGTGAGGAATGCATTGTGATTCTATGTGGGTCAGCACCTTGGGATCCTATGTGGGTCAGCATGAAGTGATCCTATGTGGGTCAGCACCGAGCAATCCTTTGTGGGTCTTCACCAAGCGATCATGTGTGGGATAGCACCTAGTGATCCTCTCTGGGTCAACACCAAGATATCTTGTGTGGGTCCACAGAATAGCCTCTTAACAGAGTAAGATGATTAGTAGTTACATCTATTCTTCTCTACTATTTTACCTATGTTATACCCAGTGTGAGCTGAGTCTGTGCCTTGTGTTACTTTCCTTCGTGGTAATACCTTGTTGGTATTCTTCTGTGTGGCGAACTTGTGTGGTACTTACCTTCATAGTATTACTTCCTTTGTGTAATGGTTGAGCTTTGTGCTTTCGGGTTTGACCCTGTGTTCCCTCATGATTGGGATGGGAATACCTGATAACATAGATATATGTATGGGCATATACCTAAGTAGGGTTTAATGTGGATTACATTCTTTTTGGTTTATCCTTTGTGGATTTTGTGATACCTTGATGGTCTTGGGGTCCCTACTGAGTTTCATTATACTCACCCTTGCATGGTAAATGCCCACACCCTATTGTGTTTGGTTCAGATGACAGATAGCATTGACTGGGGATGAGAGTACCAAGACTGGAGGTAACATGGAGGTGGATGTTAGACAAGGTGAACCGAATAGACGGTTGTTCGGGAGTTTTACCTACCCTTTAGGTAGGATTCGTTGTAGACAATCCAGGAGCTTCTTTTCACCAATCAGTCGTCTTGTACTTTATAGTTTTCCATGTACATTCCAGTTGGTTTTGTATTCTGGCCCCTTTTACATACTTCACTCACACTATTTCTTATTTAGTTTACTTGAGTTTGTGTCCTATTGTGTTCTTGGTTGCGAGGGCTTAAAGGTTATAAAGGCAATGACTTCCTAGTTTTAGGGAATAAGCCTTCAGTGCTAGTCACCAGCCCCTAGCCTATGGAGGTAGGGCTTGGGGTATTCATAGCACGGGCCCCATGGGATGGGTCATGAATAATTTGTATTAATGGGATGTTCTACCATAGATCATAGGACTCTGAATTTTTTTACAGAAATAGTGTTAAGTGAAGTGAGTGTGGTTATGAGTTTAAGGAATCCAGTGTTTGTGCGGTGGAAGAAACATCCATACACCAGGACATTGACGTTTTATTTCTGACTCAATGAATGAAAAAACAAGCTGCATGTGTGTCTTGAAGAGTTTTATGTATGATCACATTGAGTCAACTCACCAGGAATATATTTTTGACCATGGAACACTAGTATCTTTTTATGATGCCTCCACGAATATAGCCAGGTATGGTTTTGAGAGTAGTACGCACTGATATCCCATCAAGTGATGAGGCCTCAGTGTAGGGACCTCTTCTAGAAGAGGAACCGAAATAGGCACCAGGGTTACCATTACCGGTTGGGCCACCGAGTCCACCAGCCTCAACCGTAGAGGGTGCAAGCTACTTGAGTGTGTTGCATAAGTTTCAGAGCAAGAGGTCACCCAGGTTCTGGGGAGAGACATACCCACAGGCTGCTGAGGATTTCCTAGAGGTTGTGGGGGAGTCTTCTTGAGATGTAGGGACACTAGCTGATCTCATGGTGATCATTTCCACCATCCTTTTATAGGAAACATTAGGAAGATAGTGGATCTTGATGATCTAGGTTCATGATGCGGTGATGCTTCTCTGGTTAGAATTCGAGAGCCGGTTTTAGGTAGAGTTTTTTCCAGTTACTCTTCGCGCAGTGCACATTCAGGAGCTATTTCATTAATAGCATGGATATTCGATTTTGGATCAATACTCAACGAGGTTCACTGACCTCTCATGCTAATCCAATGATTTGGTGTGCGACACATTCTCCAAGGCTTGGACCTTTGAGTAGGGACTCAGATGGGAGATCAGGGCTTCGATGTTCTCTCTTAGCATCCTGACGTAGGTGGGGGTGTTAGAGAGATCCCTCTTAGTAGAGAATTTTTTTTGAGTAGTCACCAGCAACGAGACCCACCAATAATCTTCACATAGATGAGCCTTCTGCAGATGGTACTAGAAATATGTAAGAGAGGTCCACGAGTACTAGACCTACATGTGGATGACCACAAGATTCAAGGTTGGTTGTGCGCGGCCCGCGAGCCAGAGCCGGTCATTCCCAGAGAGGGCAGTGCTATGCATGTGATGGGTAGGGTCAGATGGCTCGTCACTATCTGACCCTCCATACGGATGATAATCAGATAGTCGAAATACTTCCCATGCATAGATAGAGGTTTATCCAAGGAGGTCTACATAGAGTAGGTGGACGTGGCAGAGGATCTGGTCATGCAATTGGTGGTGGGTGATGATTCGAGATGTTACTATCACCACCACCATGTGGTCCACCCCGACCACCGAGAGCAGGAGGGCTTGGGCGAGATCAGCTATAGGCAGTTGTGGCCTATGATCGTGGCACTTTGGAGATGATACGAGGTATGATATGTGTCAACTCTACCTTAGCTGATGTACTTATAGACATAGGTTCCAAACATTCTTTTATTGCCACTGCCCTCTTTTGGAACTCAGAGATTCCGACAGAGCTGTTGGCTCGATCCTTATGGATAGGGAATTTTAAGGGATCAGATTCGATGATTCCACACTGGTGATTGCAGTGTGATCTTACTCTAGGAGGCAAGAGATTCGGCTGGGATCTCCTAGTAGCAGCGTCAAGGCCTAAAGACGTCCTATTTGGTATGGACTAGAAATCTTCAATCAACTCTTGGATTGACTGTATTAGGCACAATGTGTTGTGTGTCTTCATGGAGGGAGTAGGTTTACCTTCACTGGTGAGAAGGGAGGCTTTGCAGCACATGATATACTTACCCAGAGGAGAGTATAGTTGATCAATCATTAGTTGGATCGCCTTACCCTCATAGTAGATGGTTTAGAGAGTCTGATCTATCCTGTAGTATTGGACAAGCATCTGGATGTCATCCCTGATGATGTTCCGGGTTTAACTCCTCATAGAGAGGTGTGATTTTACATTAACTTGTACCCTGGGATGGCACCGATATCTATACCAGCGTATTGGATTGCTCTCTCAGAGCTTCGTGAGCTATTGGTACAGCTAGAAGACTAATAGGGGAAGGGATTCATTCGGCTCAGTGTTTCTATTTGGGATGCCCCGATTCTATTCACCAATAAAGAGGATGGGAGCTTGATGATTTGTGTTAACTATCGGCACCTGAACGAGGGAACCGTAACAAAACATGTTCCCACTTTCAATGAGTGATGACCGCTTTGATCAGCTGAAATGAGCATGGTGGTTCTCAAAGATAGACCTCAGATAAGGCTATCACCAGCTCAGTGTACGAGATGATGATGTGAAGAAGACGGCATTCAGATTTTGGTATGGCATTTACGAGTTCTTGTTTATGCCATTCTGTGTGACAAACACTCCAGCGGTGTTCATGGGACTCATGAACAGAATCGTTCAGCTATACCTGGATAAAATTGTAGTTGTCTTTATCAAAGACATTCTGATCTACTCGACTACTGAGGAGGATCATACTTATCATTTTCGGGTAGTACTAGACGTACTTTGAGAGCACCAGCTTTATAGTAAACTCTCGAAGTACCAGTTCTAGATTCGAGGTGTTATATTTTTGTGGTATGTCATATCAGAGGCTGGAGTTATAGTAGATCAAGTGAAGATTGAGGTGGTACTTGCTTGAGATCCACCCAGGAGTGTGACGAAGGTACCAAGTTTCCTAGGATTGGCTGGATACTACTGGATATTTGTTCTATATTTCTCCATAGTTGCATCACGTCTATATGTGTTGACGAAGAAGGGGAGACCCTTAGTGTGGTCGGAGAGATGCAAAAATAGTTTTCATGAACTGAGGTAGAGGCTAACTACTACTCCCATTATGAGGCTTCTAGAGGAGGGTGTAGAGTACGTAGTATACTACGACGCATCAGGGACCAGGCATTGATGATTCCTTATTCATGAGTGAGTAGTGATCGAATATGGTTCTTGAAAGCTGTAAAAACATGAGAATAACTAAACTACCCATGACCTGGAGTTCGATGTATTGGTATGCACCTTGAATATGTGGTGACATTACTTGATGGGAGAGTTTTTTACAGTGTACTCCGATCACAAGAGACTCATGTATATCTTATCTCATAAGGAACTAAACCAGAGACACCGACTTTGACTTGAGTTACTCCATGACTATGACTTCGAGATAATATATACTCCTGGGAAAGGTAACATTGTAGTAGATTCACTAATCAAGAGATCTGGTATACAACTGTGAGGTGAGGTGGTACATCAGCTAGCCTCTTTGTAGATATCCGTTTTGGATCGAGATGGAGAAGCTTTCAATCTTCCTCCTATAGTCACTCCCCCAATTCTTCAGTGAGTCAAGGAGGCACAGTGTGGGTACATTGAATGGAAGGATCGTCATTCTCATATATCAATTGGTAAGGCACTTGGTTTATTTATTGAAGGTGGGGAGCACGTCACCCTTTTTAGAAGGCGTACCATGGTACCGGTGTCACTTCGAGAGGAATTGATGAGGTAGTTCCACACATCCAATCTAGCGGTACATCTAGGAGTGGAAAGGATGTTTTATGATCTTGGAAGGCATCACTGGAGACTATGAATGAAGAATGAAGTATCAGAGTTTGCCTCTCGGTGTCTCACATGTCAGTAAGTGAAGGCGGAGCATCAGGTACCAGCAGGCTTGGTTCATCCATTGGATGTCCTAGAGTGGAAGTGGGATGGGATACCCCTAGACTTCGTGACAGGACATCCATGTACATCTAGGGGACATGACATAATTTGGGTGATCATTGATTGACTCCCCAATTCAACCCACTTCTTACCGATCAGAGAGTAGTGTTTGGTAGAGAGCATGGGATGCATCAATGTGGTAGAGATTGTGAGGGTACATGTAGTACCCTCAACTAATGTCTCTGATCATGATAAATGTTTCACATCCATGCATTGCAAGAGGTTGTAGGAGTCATTCGAGACGCAGCTTCGTTTGAGGAGTGCCTTCCATCCTCAGACGGATGGCCACACTGATTAGACCATTCAGACTCTTGAGGACATGTTTCATTATTGTGTCCTCGACTTTGGTTGCTGCTAGTAGGGACACTTTCCATTGATATTGTTTGCATACAACGACAGTTAACACTCATCTATTGGGATGTGCCCTTCTGAGGCATCATACAAATGACCTTTCATATCACCTTTATGCTGGACTGACCTAGGGGAGTTAGCACTCCTGGGACCAGAGATGGTTTAGGCTACCATAGAGAAGGTGCAGATAATGAAGGAGTGGATGAAGAGTACATGGAGCAGGCCTATGTCTTATGCCAATTGGAGATAGATAACTCTGGATTTTAAGGATGGAGACCACATATTTCCACGAGTCTCACCTCGATGAGGTTTCACGAGATTTGGTCGAGGCATCAAGTCATCGCTGAGGTTCATCATACCCTTCATGGTCCTTAGCATAGTTGGGGAGGTGTCTTTACACTTCTCTCTTCCACCTCAGTTGCACTGGTAGCACGATGTCCTCTTCGTATCCCAGGTGAGGAGATATGTTCATGAACCATCTCACATGATCTACAACATGGAGCTGGACGTTGATGATGGGGAGACCTTTACAGAGGATCTAGTTGAGATTGAGGATCGATAGGAGAAGGTCTTTCATGGGTTGTCGATAACTCAGGGGTGCATTCGTTGGCATAATGGGAACCTCCAGGAGAGCACATCATTGTGGGAGGCTCAGATACGTTCTCAGTACCCCGAATTATTCCCTTAGTTGTATTTGTGGATTTTGGGGACACAAATCCCTGAGGTGGGGAGAATGTAAAGACCCAAAAATTACATGTAATTTTTTTAATATATGAGAATTTTATGAGTTCATAAAAACTGAAGATGCATGATTCCGAGACCTAGTGTGCCCAGAATGAATTTCTGAACTTTTTTTCATGTATCTTCAGTTAACGTGTGATCGGGTTTTTGTAACTTTTCAATCTATGCTCGGAATTGAAATACAAGGACACTGTTGAACTCGTAGAACTGGTATTCACTTAAAGAGACCTTCCCCTCAACATTAGTAGGTTGAGGGTGAAAGATAGTTTTTGAGGTTATTTGTTGGAATTAAAAACAAAATAAAATGAACTTTTATATTATTTCTATGAAACCTCCAATGTGAAGGCTATGGTGGTGGGGATCATGAGGGGTTAAAATATCCCATCTTTAATGTTTGGTTGTGGGGACCACCCGAGCCTAAAACCGCCAAATTTGAATTCAAAGGAAGGGACCACCATACCCTTGTACATCCCAATTAAATGTGGGGTTGTATCTTGAACTTTCCCCACTTTACTTGTGCCAGACCCTCTGATTAATTATTCCAACTAAATGATGCCAACTTGATAGTTCCAACAATAAAAATGTTAAATCATATTTTATGTTGGCACCCCATTCTTTGAGAAAGGATTTTTGGTTTGGTGAAGGAGAGGAGAGAACATGTGGGAGGGATTTTCCAAAGAAGAATTCCAACAAAGAACTCTTCTCCATCAATTAATCTTTCTCCAAACTCCTTCAAATGATCTCCAACAACGAACGAACCAATGATCGTGGAAATTCCATCATCTCTGACTTAATCTTTTTCCTCTCCTAACCAACATCGTTGAAGGAAACTTTTTTTCATATTGACAAACACCAATCAGTCTCAACCACATACAATATTTAACATAACCAACAAGGTAGGGGTTTAATTCAATGTGATTAATATTTCCCATGTTCTTCCCTTCTATACAATGAACACGGATCAACTACCTCTAAATAGTTGATCTACAGATATTTTATTTTGTGGTTTGGGAATAGTGATTGATGAAGGTTGTGGGGTTTGATATTTTAATTATCTTCAGTTCAAATTCATGATTCAAAATTGGTGAACCACTTGCTACCGCCCTAACGTGGAGAGTGTGGGACAAACAAACATCTCCTGACCTCTCTGTGTTTTTTGGTGATTATTTGTTCTTTTCTTCACAATGAAGGTGATGGTGAAATTGCACTGCCCAACAGAAGAGAACAGTGGCTTGTTACGATATCAGTGAAGGATGGACGACCGACCAAATTGGGTGCCTGCTTAGGCATAGCGCACGACCATGCTTCACGAATTGCCACGCTAGACCGCATCATCGTATCCTTCATCTCCCCTTGGCCCCCACCACCCCGTGGCACCACCCCTCGGACTTATGCCTTCTGTGGCCCCACTGCACCGCCCTCTCGGCTCCACAACCTTCGTACTTCCCCGCGTATCCATTCTGTGCCACCTAGAGTGGGTCGGGCCAGACACAGCGGGCTGGGCTGCACTACGGGCCAGGCCGAACCCAGTGGGTCGGACCGGGGAAACCCAAACTGGGTTGCCTAGGCCATGTTGGGTCGTGTCGGTCTGATCGGGTTGGACCATACCCGGACCCACTACAACCATTTACACTTTTTTGGCCATAACATTGGAACCAAACGTCTTTTTGACGAATCATCCACGGTGCTAGAAAACATGGAGGTAGAGGGTCCCATGAGTGTATACCATTGGTGTTTTGGGTAATTCTAGAGTATGGTTGGGTTGGATCGATCATGAATCCAACAGGTCCCTTGGGATAAAAATGCTAATATAAAATAGACTGGGCGTCTGATTGATGCGCCATTCATTGTGTTGAGACCCCTATGACATGGCGGTCCTTTGAGAAACATCTTAGTGGTACATCATTATAAGGCCCCATCCATAAACCTTACTTAATCTTGAGTTATTACAAGATTTCACATTGAGGATCTTTTCAGGATTAGAGTTTTAGATAAATAGATCATAAAACTTGTATTACATTCCACATTTAAAAAAAGTGGTTACATAAAATATACTATTCATTTTTCCCATCAACGAAAACATATTTAAAATAAAACATGGATTCTTTCTTAACACTTCCTTGACACTATCATCATATCATGTACCTTTCCCTTGACCTATGAAAAACATTTAAAAAACATGGGATGAGCTTAAAAAGCTCTGTATGGGTTATAAAAATATGGAAAGGAAACATGAGTTCATATATACATAAGAATGAAATTATATTTTACCCAAAAAATATAGGCACTTTAACATACCTCATCAAATCATTAATAAATCATAGAAATCATAATATATAAAGGTAACTTGGGGCATTCATAACATTCTTATATAGGGAGTAACCCTCTTGGTTACGTTTGGAATACACATCACTGTATATTCCCTAAATCTCTTTGGAGATACCTTAACGTTTCACTCCTTCGAGTTACCCAATGCATTGGAGAGCTATATCGTGCTCACTCGCTCTTATTTTATCACGGAACCACCCGTCTTCATAATAATTCCAATGAACCACAACATAATCGTATCACATGAAACATGCATAAAATAAAACATAACATTTCCACCTTTCAATCACAAGATATCAATACAACACATTGATATAAAAACAATATGAAAACCATTTTCAATACCAAAACAAAATAAAATTAAAACATGGTATGTATCTTTCTATTAAAAAAAATTTGTCCTGTAGAGGAAGCCGAAACACAAATAATGGTCACGACGGTGGATAAGTCGTTGTCGCTGCAAACGTACGACAAAAAAACATTAATTTTTTCATTTAGTAAACGCTTTGTATAAAAAATATTCCTTTTGAATAAACATAAATTTCAAAGGGGTTTATACACCATATAAAAGAAGGTTGTGTATAAAACAAAATATGTCTCAATGAAGGAGATTGAGAAGAAGTCCCATACCTCTTATCCGACTTGACTTGATCGTTCTTTAATCACCTGAATAATAAACTTAAGTTAATTTATACTTTCTTAATAACCTTTTTCAAGTTCATTATTCCTTTTATATCACTTATTAACATGTCATGAACAATATATAATTATTTTAGTTAATATCGGTCGTTTTAACGATCATTGGTACTTGAGTCAAAATATTCTTTTTATAATTACAAGTTGTTAATGTATCCATTATATCCAGAGTTATAATCATGATGTATATATCATATATATCATATATATCCAGTATATACATGCATTTATAATATTACACAATGTTTAGAGGTAAGAAATGAAATGCACCGTTCATGGAGACGGTAAACCGTACGTCCGCATGAACGATACTTTCATTTCTATTTCATATTTTATGGTATTAAAACATAATGATACATAATATTATTTTAATTCCAGTATGGTATAATATATAATATCATTATATATATCCTTTATATGTACCACATATGGTATTAACGAATCAAATCACTTTGAGGGGGCGGTAGTCCGCACTTCCTAAAATGAAGATATCGTATTTACTCAAAATGATAACCATAAAGGTATGCCATAAATAAAAAATACAGAAGCATAAGTAAAACATAAACATATTATATATAATATATAAATATAGTGAAATCTTAATGTCTACCTTTGAAGGTGATATATGCGTGTTGAACAATCATCGTTTCGTGAGGCAGAAATTCGCCATCCACGGAAACATTATGTTCCTTAACCATTAGATGTTGGTGTGTGAAAGTGTATCTCGAATCCTTCTTATAACAACATCCTAGTATATGGAAGATACTGTTTTTGTTACAAAAGAAATGAATAAAAAGAGTTTAGGGGGTTGGAGAAGCAAAATAAAACATAAGAACACAATTGAAGACACTACCTTTAAATCGGGTAACTCTTTTTGATTTGACCTAAAAGGCTTCCTTGAAAACACTTCTTCCAAAATTCAGGCTTCTAGGAGTTATAGAGGGATGTGGAGAGACAAAATGGGTAGGGTTTGGCCGAGCAAAAGGCTTTGGAAGTGTGGTTAAGGAGGTAGAGGTGGGGGGCTTTTATAAGAGGATAGGATAGGCACTCATGGAAAGTAAAGAAATGTTACTTTATTTTAAAATAATTTTCGGATATAAAAGGTCCCAAATTGATATAATTCGAGTCTAAGGTGATAAGAGTTTTAAATACACCCATCCAATAGGTTTTGGACATGTTTAGGTCATATATTATACATTATCTTTTCATTTTATTTAAATCGTTAAATAATGAGGTAATCGCTACATCATCATGGTGTCATAAATAATTTTATTTATGTAATGTCTAAAAATTATAAAAAAATACTATGATGTAGGAAATCGTTCTATAATTCCAATGACTATTTATAGTAAAAAATCGGACTTGCATAACCCCATGTAAAAATTGTTTTAATAAAACAACTCAGGTTTGTGCCATTTTTATTTTAACATTAAATAAAAAGATATTAATGTCATCTTCCTACCAAAGTGGCTCCATGGGGTCACAAAGTTGACCCATGGATTTTCTTGGTCATCCATGACACATCCAATAATATTCGGACATGTTTCAAGCTCATTTGATATTATTAAAACATCAATCATACCTTAAATTACACTAATTACTTCTAATCGCGATTAAAAACATAAAATTACTATTCACCAAAAAATTATTTTAATCCCATTGAACCACATTTTACTTCTTAATGACAACCATGTATGTCGGATTTTTGAAATTCAAACCACAGTGGTGGTAAAATTTCATTTAAATGAAAAATTAGCATTTATAAGTACCACTTAGTGGTTTCACTATTCATCAAAAATTGAAGTTTTCAAGAAAAAACTAAAACTTCACCCTAAGCTATATTTGATATTCCGAATTCAAAAATACTGTCTATTTTAAAAAATTCGAAACATTTAATTTGAAATAATTAATTAAATAATTAATTCCCGATGTCAGAGCAAATAGCGTGTTTTTATGAAACAATAAGTATCAAAAGATTGACACTAGTTTAAGTCCAATTTTCAATGTGAAATTAATTCCAACGACCACTATTGAATTAAATAGTACAAATATAATCTAATTTATCTTTAAAACCAATTCAAAATATAATCTAATCATATAAATAAATTAGATTAAGAAGAGGTTTTGAATTAAAATACATCATTTTTCACAATTCATTAAAAAAATGAACTTTATCGGAAAAATACCAAAAATTCAAAAAAAAAAGTATATTTTGATGTCCCAGTCATAAAGAATAAGTTTATTTTGACAAATAGAGCTTATAAAATTGTCAAAAGATAGATTTAAAAGATGGTTTGCCATCAAATGGTAGTAAAACAATCTTTTAAAAATATTAGTGTATTCCATGATTAAGATTGGATTTATTCTCATTTTAAGACTCTAAAACACTATCTAATTCATTAATAGAAATTGATAAAAATATCTATTATTCATTACATACATGGGATGTTATATCCTTCCCCCCTTTAGAAAATTGCTTCCCCAAAATTCATTTACTTATCGAAGAAGTGGGGGTATTTATCCCTCATTTCATTTTCAGATTCCCATGTTACCTCTTCAATCATGGGGTTTTTCTAAAAAAACATTACCTAATGAATCACCTTATTTCGTAACACTTGCTCCATGTGGTCAAGAATCTGGACCGGTTGTTCCTCATAAGATAGGTTCTCTTCCAGCTGAACTACCTCTGGACTCAAAACATGAGATGGATCTGGCATATACTTTCTCAACATCAAAACATGAAAAACATTGTGTACCTAAGATAAACTCTGAGGTAAAGGCACTCAATAAGCAACTGATCCAACTCTCTCCAGAATTTCATATGGTCCAATGAACCTTGGAATCAACTTTCCTTTCTTAAAAAATCGCATCACACTTTTCCATGGTGATACTTTGAGAAAAACACGATCACCTACCTCAAAAGAGAGATCCTTCCTCCTATTGTCTGCATAACTCTTCTGCCTGCTCTGAGCTGTTCTCATGAGTTTTTGTATCAGCTGATCTTTTTCTGCCAAATCTTATACCAATTCTGGTCCCATCAACTTCCTTTCACCCACTTCATCCCAGAAAGCTGGAGTTCGACACCGCTTCCCATATAATGCCTGAAATGGTTCCATCTGTATACTGTAATGAAAACTGTTATTATAAGAAAATTCAACCAAAGAAAGATGTTGGTCCCAACTTCCCGTATAATCCATCGAACAAGCTCGTAACATATCCTCCAAGGTCAGAATTGTTTGTTATGACTGCCCATCTGATTGCGGATGAAAATCTGTAATAAAATTTAATTTAGTACCCAACGACTTCTGAAGGCCTTTCCAAAAGATAGAAGTGATCCTAGGATAATGGTCAGATACATGGAGAGATGAACTCTATGTAACCTGACTATCTCTTTATGATACAAACGAGAAAGTTGATCATGGAAAAAAGTATCTCGTATAGCATGGAAATGAGCAGATTTGGTCAAATGGTCAACAATAACCCAGATTGATTTATTACCTCGATATGTCTTCGGTAATCCCACAAAAAGTCCATTGATATATTCTCACATTTCCACTCTGGAACTGGTAAAGGTTGAAACATCCCTTTCGGTAACTTCTGCTCTACTTTAACCTATTGAAAAGTCAAACACTTCACAGTAAAATCAGCAATATCTTTTTTCATTTCGTCTCATGAGTAATACTCCCGAAGATCTCTATACATCTTAGTACTGCCAGGATGAATTGAAAACGGAGAACTATGAGATTCACATAAGAACTCTCTCTTCAACTGTGAATCACAAGGCACACACAATCTCTTCCCAAATCTCAAAACACAATCATTATCAATGTTGAATTAAGCAACTTACCCTTCTGAACCAGCTCTACCTTTTTCTGCAACTCACTGTCTTCCTTCTGTGCTTGCTTAATTCTGTCGGATAGAGATGATCTCACTGATACATGAAACAAAACAGAATAACTTCCTACACCAACAACTTCTATGCCAAAGTTCATCAAATCAAAAACCAAAGGATCTCTTTCTAAAGGTAGCATGGTTAATGAAGCATTTCTTTTCTGCCTCAAAGCATCTGCCACTTTATTTTCTTTTCCGGGATGGTAATGTATTGTACAATCATAATCCTTCATTAATTCCAGCCATCTCCTCTGTCTCATGTTCAACTCTTTCTGAGTGAATATATACTTTAAACTTTTGTGATCAGTATATATTTCACAATTTACTCCATACAAATGATGCCTCCAAATTTTTAAATCTAAAACAACAGCAGCTAATTCCAAATAATGTGTAGGGTAATTTACCACACGAGTTTTCAACTATTGTGAAGCATAAGCAATTACCAGATCATTCTGCATTAGGACACAACCAAGTCCTTTAAATGAAGCATCACTGTATATAACAAACTCACCATTCCTGGAAGGTAGTTCCAAAATTGGGGCATTCACCAATCTTCTTTTCAGTTCCTGAAAATAATCATCATATTCTTTTGTCCATATAAACATAACACCCTTCCGATTTAGCTTCGTCATTGGACTAGATAATCGTGAAAAAAATTCATCAAACATTCGGTAGTAACCTTCCAAACAAAGAAAACTACGGATCTCGGTTACATTTGTGGGTCTTGTCCATTCATCAGCAACTTTTGTTTTAGCATGATCAACAGTTATTCCATCTTTTGAAACAATGTAACAATGGAAAAAAATTTGTTGCAACCAAAACTCACACTTGCATAATTTCCCATACAATTTCTTTTCTTTCAAGGTTTTTAAAATAACCCTTAAATGTCTTCCATGCCCTTCTTTAATTTTAGAAAACACCAAAATATCATCAATGAAAACAACCACAAACTTATCCAAGAACTCATGGAAAATTATATTCATTAAGACAATGAATACAGAAGGTGCATTGGTTAGCCCAAAGGGAATTACTACAAATTCATAATGGCCTTATCTTGTACAAAACACAGTCTTAGGAACATCTGCTTTCTTTTCCTTCATCTGATGGTGCCCCGATCTCAGGTCAATCTTTGAAAAATACTGATCTCCCTAGAGCTGATCAAAGAAATCATCGATATGAGGAAAAGGATATTTGTTCTTGATAGTGATGTTTTTAAAGGCTCTAAAATCAATGAAAAGTCTCATAGAACCAACTTTCTTTTTGAAAAATAAAATAGGAGCACCCCATGGTGATGAGCTACGTCGAATGAAACCTTTCTCTAATAAATCTTGCAATTGCTCCTTCAGCTCTAAAAGTTCAATATGAGCCATTCGATAAGGGGGTTTTGAAATTGTCTTAGCATCAGGAACTAAGTCAACAGTAAACTCCACTTCCCGATCTGGTATTTATCCAGGAAACTCATCCGGAAAAACATAAGGACACTCATTTACCATGTGCACATCATTAATCTAAACAGTTCCCTTATTTTCAACAACATGTGAAAGGTAACATTCATTTCCATCTTTTACAAGTTTCTCAGCCTCTTGATATGTTATCAACAGTAAGTGTTCATTCTTGTACACAAAATACTAGTATTTCTGAAAAGAAAATTCATTATCTCTATAATCAATCTTAGCATGGTAAATAGAGAGAAAATCCATACCCAGGATAACATAAAACTCTACTATAGGTAAAAATATAAGGTTCGCAAGTAGGTTCTTTCCACGGATAAGGATAGGAAAATTCTTATAAATTATTTTTGCCTCAACATTTCCCACAAGTGTTTTTACCACATGTTCATGAGTCATTTCTTGATATGGTATTCCCATTTTACTAGAAAAGGTTTCAGAGATGAAAGAATGTGTAGACCCCGAATCAAACAACACACTGGAATAATCTGAAAAAACAAACAATGTACATGATACAACTTCATTTGATGGACCTACATCTGCTGAAGTAGTTGCAAAGGATTTCACCACCCATTTCTGCTTGTAGTCAAAATGCTTCCCATCACTCAAGCTCTTTGTCGGACACTTGTTTGCATAGTGACCCATCTCATTTCACTTAAAATATTTCACTAACTGTAAATCGAATTTGGTCTTACCATCACCCGGATATTTTTCAGTGCAATCACAAGCCTTATTTCCCATCTTACCGTATAAGTAGCTCTTTACAGAATTCATAAGACATTACCCAGCATGCCTTTTCCCACATTTATCACAAACTGGAAACGTAGTTTTGTTACCATCAGACCTTTTTGAAGAATTCTTCCCTTTTTCCTGCCACCTCGGTCTCTTCTTCTACTGGTTGTTATAGAACACTTGATCATCGAAAAACTCAATTTCCACATTATCATCACATCGAACAAGCTTTTCATAACTTTTGATCTCACGAGAATCTAAATCTGTTCAATATTTTGGAATTAATTCTGAGTAAAAACTATTGATTTTACTATCAAAGTCTCAGATAAAATTTTGATCATACCATGCCAATCGTGTGAATCTTTCATCATAGGCAGCCACTGAGTTTTCCTCTTTCCTCAATTCCAAGAATTGATTTTCCATCCTAAGTCGAACAGCCTTAGTAAAATACTTATCAAGAAATATACCTTTAAATTCATCCCAGTTGAGAGTATCAATATCATCAACGTTCCTGATATTTCTAACCATCGACCACCACTGATATTCTTCAACCTCCAAACAGTAAATAGAAAGACTAACCTTTTGATTATCTGAACACCCCATGACATCAAAAATATTCTCTAGTGCTTTAATCCACCCTTCAGTTATCACAGGGTCAGATGATCCTCTAAATGATGGGGGATGTTGCCTCATAAAATGTTCCACCACTGACATGTTCCTCTATGGTTGATCTGGCTGATCTCGTGCATGGATACTTCCACCATTTATCGCTTCAGTCAACTACTCCATTACTGCAACAAACTATTCAGTTCAAATTCTGACCATCTCAGGATGCTGATTCGGAATGTTATTTCCTTCTGTATGTCTTCCTAGCACTGCTTCCCTGTTTCCTCCGTGGAAAACCATTCTGAACAAACATGTCTTAGATGATGCAACATGGTAATCTTCAAATGCTATATCCATTCAATTTGACCATCAAAAGAATATTTTTGAATAATAATTTAATAAAATTATAACTCCTAAAGTAATCTAAACCCACCTCTGATACCAACTATAAGGCCCCGGCCTTAAACCTTACTTAATATTGAATTAATTGAATAATTCACATTGAGGATCATTTCAGGTTTAGAGTTTTGGAGAATTAGATCATAAAACATTCATTACATTCCACATTTAAAAAATGTGGTTACAAAAAATATAGTATTTATTTTTCCTATCAACAAAAAAAAATTAAAATAAAACATGGATTCTTTCTTGGCAATTCCTTCACACTATCATCATATCATTTACCTTTCCCTTAACCTGTGAAAAAAATTTCAAAAACATGGGATGAGCATAAAAAGCTCAGTAAGGGTTATAAAAATATTGAAAGGAAACATGAGTTCATATATACATAAGAATGAAATAATACTTTACCAATAAATCATATGCACTTTAACATACCGCATAAAATCATGAATAAATCATAGAAATCATAAGACATAAAGGTAACTTGACACATTCATAACATTCTTACTTAGGGAGTAACCCTCTTGGTTACGTTTGGAATACCCATCATAGTATATTCCCTAAATCTCTTCGGAGAGACCTTAACGTTTCACTCCTTTGCGTTACCCATTACATTGGAGAGCTATATCGGGCTCACCCGCCCTTAGTTTATCACGGAACCACCCGTCTTCATAATAATTCCCAAGAACCACAACATAATCGTATCACATAAAACATTCATAAAGGAAACATAACATTTCCACCTTTTAATCACAAGATATCAATAAAACACATTGATATAAAAACATTATTAAAACCATTTTCTATACCAAAATAAAAGAAAAGTAAAAAATTGTATTTATTTTTTATTTTAAAAAATGTATGGCCTGTAGAGGAAGCCGAAACTCAAATAATGGTCACGGTCGTGGAGAAGTCGTTGTCTCCACATACGTATGACAAAAAAACATTCCATTTTGTCTTTTAGTAAATGCTACGTATAAAAAAGATTTTTTTTGAATAAACGTAAATGTCATAGAGGTTTATACACTGTATAAAATAAGGTTGTGTATAAAACAAAAAATGCCTCAATGAAAGGAGATTGAGACGAAGTCCCATACCTCGTATCCGACTTGACTTGATCGTTCATTAATCACCTGAATAATAAACTAGAGTTAATTTCTACTTTCTTAAGAACCTTTTCAAGTTCATTATTCCTTTTATATCACTTATTACCATGTCATGAACACTATGTAATTATTTTAGTTAACAACGGTCGTTTTAATGATCATTGGTACTTGATTCAAAATATGCTCTTTATAATTACAAGTTGTTCATGTATCCATTATATCCAGAGTTATACTCATGATTTATATATCATATATATCATATATATCTAGTATATACATGTATTTATAATATTACACAACGTTTAGAGGTAAGAAATAAAATGCACCGTTCATGGAGACGGTAAGTCGTACGTACGCATGAACTCTACTTTCATTTCAATTTTGTATTTTATTGAATTAAAAAATAATGATACATAATAGTATTTTAATTCCAATATGGTATCATACATAATATCATTAAAAATTTCCTTTATACGTACCACATATGGTATTAACGAATCAAATCACTTTGAGGGGGCGGTAGTCGACACTTCATAAAATTAAGATATTCCGTTTAATCATAATGGTAACCATAAAGATATGCCATAAATGAAAAATATATAAGCATAAGTAAAACATAAACATATTATATATAATATATAATTATAGTTACATCTTAATGGCCACCTTTGAAGGTGATATATGAGTGTTGAACAATCATCGTTTCGTGAGGCAGAAATTCGCCATCCATGGAAACAGTATGTTCTTTAACAATTATATGTAGGTGTGTGTAAGTGTAGCTCTAATAATTCACATAACAACATCCTAGTATATGTAATATACTGTTGTTGTTACAAATGAAATGAATAAAAAGAGTTTAGAGGGTGGGAGAAGCAAAATAAAACATAAGAACACAAGAGGAGACACTACCTCTAAATCGGGTAACTCTTCTTGATTTGAGCTCAAAGGCTTCCATGGGAAGACTTCTGCCCAAAGTAAGGCTTCTAGGAGTTAGAGAGGGATGTGCAGAGACAAAATGGGCAGGTTTTGGACGATCCAAAGGCTTTGGATGTGTGGGTAAGGAGGTAGAGGTGGGGAACTTTTATAAGAGGAGAGGTGGGGCACTCTTGGAAAGTAAAGAAATGTTACTTTATTTTAAAATGAGATTCGGATTTAAAAGGTCCCACATTGATATAATTTAAGGATAAGGTGATAATGGTTCTAAATCCACCTATCCAATAGGTTTTGGACATGTGTATGTCATATATTTTACCTTATCTTTTCATTTAATTTAAATCGTTAAATAATGAGGTAATCACTGCATCATCATGGTGTCATAAATCATTTAATTTATTTAATGTCTAAAAATTATAAAAAAATACTATGATGTAGGAAATATTTATATATTTCCAATGAATATTTATATTAAAAAATATGACTTGTATAACCCCATGTAAAAATTATTTTATTAAAACAACTCATGTTTGTGCCATTTTTATTTTAACATTAAATAAAAAGATACTAATGTCATTTTCCTACCAATGTTGCTCCATGGGGTCACCAAGTTGACCCATGGATTTTATTGGTCGTCCATGACACATAAAATAAGGTTAGGACATGATTAAATCTCATCTCATATTATTAAAACATTATTTTTACCCTAAATTACATTAAATACCTCAAATCGCGATTAAAAACAAAAAAGTTACTATTCACCAACAAAATATTTTTATCTCATTGAACAACATTTTACTTCTTAATGACAACCATGTATGTCAGATTTTTGAAATTCAAACCACAGAGGTGGTAAAATTTCATTTAAACAAAAATCAGTTTTTATAAGTACCACTTAGTGGTTTCACTATTCATCAAAAATTGATGTTTTCCAGAAAAAAACCAAAACCTCACCCCTAAGATATATTTGATATTCCAAATTCAAAAATGATGTATATTTTTAAAAAATAAAAACATATAAGTTTCATTAATTAATTTAATAATTAATTCCCGCTGTCAGAGCAAATAGCGTGTTTTTTTGAAACAATAAGTATCAAAAGATTGACACTAGTTTAAGTCCAATTTTCAAATGGAAATTAATTCCAACAACCACTATTGGATTAAATGGTAAAAATATATTCTAATTGAACTTTAAAACCAATTAAAAATATAATCTAATAATATAAATAAATTATAATAAAAAGATGTTTTGAATTAAAATACAACATTTTTCACTATTCATTAAAAAATTGAACTTTATCGGAAAAATATCAAAAATTCACACAAAGTAAATTTTGATGTCCCAATAATAAAGAATAATTTTAATTTGACAAATATAGCTTATAAAATATTCCAAATATATATTTAAAAGATGGTTTTCCATAAAAAGGCAGTAAAACAATCTTTTAAAAATATTAGTGTATACCATGCTTAAGATTGGATTTATTCTCATTTTAAGCCTCTAAAACACTATCTAATTAATTAATAGACATAGATAAAAATTTCTATTATTCATTACTTACTTGGGATGTTACATCCTTCTCCCTTTAGAAAATTGTGTCCCCGAAATTCATTTACTTATCGAATAAGTGTGGGTATTTATCCCTCAATGCATTTTTAGATTCCCATGTTGCCTCTTCAATCATGTGGTTTTTCTACAAAAACGTTACCTGATGAATCACCTTATTCTGTAACACTTGCTCCCTGTGGTCAAGAATCTGGACCGGTTGTTCCTCATAAGATAGGTACTTTTCCAGCTGAACTACCTCTGGACTCAAAACATGAGATAGATCTGGCATATACTGTAACACCCGAGACTTTTATGTTATATAAATCATCAAAGAAATCTTTTTCTACACAACACTTTCTTGGATTACTTTACACACAATCGCGACCTTCCTCGATAGCTTGCGTTGTACGCAATACCGAGTTTCACTAAACAATGATATTCTATTAAAATAATATTAAAACCAGCCGTTATTAATAGTAATAACCACTTTTTGAAATTTCATAAATTTTATTTTTCAAAATGGACTTCATTTTTGGATTCGGAATATCAAAATTATCCTAGGGTGAAATTTTGATATTTTTCTGAAAACTATCAATTTTTGATTAATAGTGAAACCACTAAGTGGTAGGTTAAAAACTGAATTTTGCATAAAACGTAATTTTACCGCTTCTGTGAATGGAATTTCAAAAATCCGACAGACACGGTTGATATCAGTAAGTAAAATGTGGTTCAATGGGATAAAAATAATTTTTTGGTGAATAGTAACTTTTTACTTTTTTTTACCGCGGTTAATAGTAAATAGGGTAACTAAGGGTAAATATGATATTACAATTACCCTAACACATGTCCTAATTCTATTAGATAAGTGAAATTCGACCAAAAACAACCTTATGAATATAATATGACCATTTAGGTCCACTTGGAATAGATTATGACATTTAATATTATTTTATTTAATGAATAGTTAAAATAGTTAAAATCAAAGTTTAATAACTAAAACATTTTTAATATGGGTTTATACAAAAGATAAATTCGATTATAAATATTAATTAGAAATCTAAAAAGATTTCCTACATAATGATATTTTATTTATAATTTTTATACTTCAAATAAATTAATTTATTTATGACACAACGATGATGCAATAATTACCCTTTTAAGGAAATGTTAACATAATTGATGTTATAAATGCTCAAATAAATGTAATTTGAGACTTTTTATGAATTCCACTAATTTTATAGGTTACTATGATATATTAGTGTTGATTTAATCAAATTGGTTCGAACATATAATTTTGTTATGACTTTCACAAAAATCATATATCAAATAGTGTCAAAATTGACACAAAATTGTTTTTAAATAAAATATTATATTATTAATTGTTATTTTATTCCGAAAAATATAAGGTTCAGCCAAATGACTTAGATAAGAATATATATATTAATAATAAATAATTCGGGGTTCGTTTGGCATGTTATAGTAAGTGTATTAACCATATAGTGTGAGAAAACAAAAAGACACGGTAAAAGTTAAATTATTTAACTTAGAGTTAAATCTACATGATATGGTTAAAATAATAACCTAAACTTGTTTAAATCCTATTGGTTGATAGGACATCGACCCATCCCCACTTTACCTTCGAAATAAGACCCTGGGAAACCATTATTAACCGATTTTGACTTTAATATAAAATAATATTTTGAGATATTCCTAAGGTGCCCCTCCCCTCCCTTATAAAAGGTCACCTCCTCCCCCTCCTCCTCACACCAATTTGAGCCCTCAATCTCGGACAAACCCTGCCAAAATCCCTTATCCACTTCCATAGAATAATCCTAGAGGTCCTGGTCTTCTTCAAAGACCAATCTTAGTTCTCTAAGTGGAGGATTCAAAGAGGCGTTTAAAAGAAGAGGTAATATCCATTACCCTATCTTTTCAATTTCTTTCTTCTTCAACTTCGTATTCTTTAGTTGTTTCATGATAAAGTAATGACATCAGTATTAATTACATACTGATATGTTATTATAAATATGAAACAACCCTAATTCACCTTCTATCTATCCTACGAAAAAATGAAATCACCGCGCGTGCGTACGTACGGAATACCGTCTCCACGCCGTGGTGTAATCTATTTTCCACCACCACCTTACTTGGATGGGTATAATGGTGTAAATAATGACTATATATGACTATTAAAAAGTGATATTGATTCTAAAATAGTATACATACACTCAAATACAATTCCACGATCATAGGAACGATATCATCACTCGTGCGTACGTACGGAATACCGTCTCCATGATGTGATGCGACTCGTTCTACATGATCATAATTATATTGTAATTATATAAATGAATTGAATGAATAAGTATGATATATGTTACAATAATACCATTCTGGATATAAGGTATCTATAACCTTAAAATAAGAATAAGAATTTATTCGGCAAAACACACATAAGAACAAAAGGCAATAAAGACCCGAGTAACAAGTAACAATGAAATATTACTAATATGATAACCTATCAATATGTATGATTTTGGAATAAGTCAATAACATTATTTAAACCATTATACAGGAGCTTTGGACACGTACAATGAAAATCAGACCTAAGGTAAGGGAAATATCACAATCTCATTTTTATCCGGGATTGTTTATACTTTAGTATTTACTAGGGTGTATTTTATCATCCACATCCATGTTTCCTGAATATGTAATATTATCCACCTACAAATGTTTAAATCCAATTTTACCCTTCGGTTAGTTTTTAGTAAAGGATATGCAAGTAATCTTTTGTCGTTTTTCGTACGAGGTACTTTTTGACTTTTCTGACAAAAGTACGGAGATTGTTTTTTAAACTTATACGGCAAGAATGGATTTTTTTAGAATCTTACTTTATAAGATTTAAAGTTTATTTTTAATCAACTACTCTTAGTTTATAATTGTATGACATGTTAAGAAAATAAAACTGTTTTTTAAGAAGAAAGGATATTTCCCTCAAGAATGGAGTTCAAGTGTTTTATCAAAATTATTTTCCATATAAGATAATAAAGGGTTCTGTTTTTATCCCTATTATTACATTGATTTGATTATGTTGTGAGGGAATTATTTTTATGATGTCATTTACCTTATATGACCTGTTTTATGATGTCATGATGTTTCAAGAATCCTATTTTTGTTACATGTGTTATGCAATGATGTATGATTGATGATTATGTGGCACACATAAGAAAGGATTCATTATAAGATGGGTGGGACCTATATATCCCTCAAATGCATTGGGTAAAGATTTATATCTCATGAGATAGACATGGCTGGAACGGAAGGTTATTTTGGTTCAGTGATATAGGACTGAAACGAGGAGTGAACTCGGTTCAGAAATGGACTTTGTCCGCTAAGATAGTCTTGGCAATGAGTCATGACTAAAAAGAAATGGTTTTCCATGATTATGTGTGCATGACACAATGTTTCAAGTTTTATGTTATGATTATGGGGATCTCATTTTCACTTCTATGATTTATTCCATGTTAAGATATTATGATCTCTTTTGCAGCTTATTATTTTCAAAAAGATATGATATGATTTTAATTTCCTTTATTTTCCCTTGCTGAGCATTTGAGCTCACCCTTTTTTGTATGTTTACTTTTCCCCAGTTCAGGAAGATGGATATTAATTAGAATATGCTAAAAGGGACCCTAGATATGATGAAATAAATGGGAGACACTGTAGAAGATTTATGAACCAGTTTTTTATGTTTCCAAGTTTCTAAAGACACTATACCTATACGGTCCATTGTGGTTTTTTCATATGTTGTAATAAGTGTGCTTCAATTTTGATGTATTAACAATGTATGTAAAGTATGGGTCGTTATAGTTGGTATCAGAGGAAAGGTATAGTCAACCTTTGGAAACTAGGATGTGAAAGCCTTAGAAAGAACCCTAAGGATAAGTCTAAGCATAGAACACAATATTAGTGTTTTAGAAATGGCCATGAATAACCTAAGAAAAGACCTTAAGCATGAAAATTTTATTATTGAATTATGTGGTTTTCCTATTATAATTAGTGTTGCTCACACTATTCTTCTTGGTTTTAGTCAATGGCTGGAACCCGAAGGAACCGTGTTAATGTGGAATGCGATGGGAAATGCAATGATTGTTCCCCTGAGCAACCAAACGATATGGGAGCTGGAATGCAAAATCTTGTAGCTAGTATCACACAACTTTCTCAAGCTATGAATCATGCAGGACTTCCAAACGAGCAAAGGAAGGAGCGACATTCTGTTGAATCCTTCATGAGGCAGCGTCCACCTTCTTTCAGCGGGTCTACTGATCCATTTGTTGCTGAACAATGGATTAGTACTACTGAAAAGATATTTTCAGTTCTTCAATGTTCTGAACATGATAAAGTCATCCTATCAGTGTATCGTTTGGAAGGAGATGTTGATCAATGGTGGAATATTATTAAGAATACGAGGCAAAGGGATGAAATTGAGTCCATGGAATGGGACTTGTTCAAGAACTTATTTTTCAATAAGTACTTCCCTCGTATTCTCCGAAAAAAGATGGATAAAGAGTTTCTTGAACTGAAGCAAAGGGATGATGAATCTGTTGGTACCTATGAAGCAAATTTTACAAGTATTGCAAGGTACGCTTCTGGTATTATTATCCAACCTGAGAGTAAGATCGATCGATTCTTTAATGTCTTAAAACCAAGTCTTAGAAGGGCGTTATCCATAAGGGACTTCAATAGCTATGAGGAAATCGTTCGATGTGCTCTCAAAGTCGAGATGGAGATTGGAGTAACCCATCAGTCATATGGGTTTGATAAGAAGAGGAAAATGGAATTCAAAGGAAAATCTAAAGAGCACACTGAAAAGAAGATGAGCTTTCCCTTATGCTCAAAGTGTGGAAAGAAACATGGAGGGAGTTGTCTTAAAGGGACAAGTAAATGTTTAAAATGTGGAAAGGAAGGTCATCTGGCATTTGAATGCCGCGATGATGGGATGAATATGTCTAATGATGCAAAAAAATGAAGGGATACACAGAATGAACCTACTACACTTCAATGTTTCAAGTGAAAGGAGATGGGTCATTATGATAATCAATGCCCAAATCCAAGGGTTGATGATGATGGTCGACGTCAACAAACTCTTAAGGCTAAATACAAAGGAAAGTCACATGCAATTTCTATCAGCAATGTGGAGTATGATAACAATGTGGTGAAAGGTACACATAACATCCACTCTAAAGTAGCAAATGTTTTATTTGATTCTGGATCCACCCACTCTTTTATTTCTGAAGAATTTTCTTAGGGTATCACCGTATTACCTCACCAATTAGATGTTGAGTTAGCTGTGACAACACCTAATGGCATATCAATCGAATCAAAAGTTTATAATTCTTCTCCAATTGACGTTTGTGGGAAAGTGCTTCCTGCAAATCTTATGATCCTTCCTTTAGTGGAATTCTATGTGATTCTTGGCATGGATTGGCTTTCTTTATACGGAGCTCATATCAATTGCCAAAGAAGAAAGTCACATTTTATATTCCAGATCAATCTATGATTGTCTATCAATGCAAGGATGAACATGCCCTTCCTATGTAAATTTCTTCCATTTTATGGGTATTGATTCCACTAAATGAATGTTATTTATCTCAAATGGTTGGTGAGAAACTCACGATTATGAATATGCCCATCGTACGGGAGTTTTATGATGTCTTTCTGGAGGAATTACCGGGTCTTCCACTAAATCCTGAAGTTGAGTTTTCGATAGAACTCATACCGGGTGCTTTTCCAATTTCGAAGACACCTTATAGAATCACCCCAATTGAGTTGTAGGAATTGAAGAAGCAACTCCAAGAGAATCTTGATAAGGGATTCATACACCCTAGTGCGTTACCTTGGGGAGCACCTGTTCTATTTGTTAAGAAGAAAGATGGATCAATGAGACTCTGCATTGATTATCGAGAACCTAACAATATCACTATCAAGAACAAATATCCTCTCCCACGCATTAATGACTTATTTGACCAACTACGTGGAGCTCAATACTTTCCCAAGATTGATCTTCGTTCAGGGTATCATCAATTAAGGGTCAAAAGGGAGGATATACCAAATACGGCTTTCCGTACAAGGTATGGACACTATGAATTTATAGTGATGCCATTTGGTCTTACTAATGCCCCTTCTATCTTCATGGATCTAATGAATAGAGTCTTTAGAGACTATCTTGATCAATTTATGGTAGTCTTTATAGATGATATTCTTGTCTATTCAAAGAGCAAGGAAGAGCATGATGATCACTTGAGAATTATATTGAAGACCCTGAGAAAGGAGAAGCTTTATGCCAAATTTACCAAGTGTGAATTTTGGCTTAAAAAAGTTACATTTTTGGGTCACATAATCTCAAAAGAGGGGATATCTGTGGATCCAGCAAAAACAGAGGTTATCAAAAGATGGTCGAGACCAACAACAGTAACTGAGATCCGAAGTTTTCTTGGTTTGGCTGGATATTATCGACGTTTTGTGAAAGATTTTTCACGATTATCTAACCCACTCACCAAGTTGACTCGGAAAAGAGTTAAGTTTGTTTGGACAGAGGAATGTGAAGAGAGTTTCAAGGAGTTGAAAAGAAGGTTATCCAGTGCACCTGTGCACACACTGCCTTGTAGTGGAGAAAGTTTTGTGATCTACAGTGATGGATCCAAGAAGGGATTGGGGTGTGTTCTTATTCAAAATGATATGGTGATAGCTTATGCCTCACGACAGTTGAAAATCCATGAGGAAAATTACCCAACTCATGATTTGGAGTTAGCTGCAGTAATCATTGCATTAAAGATTTGTAGGCATTACCTTCATGGTGAAAGGTGTGATATTTATACTGATCATAAAAGTTTAAAGTATATTTTCACACAAAAGGAGCTGAATATGCGCCAAAGAAGATGGTTGGAGCTGATTAAGGATTATGACTGCTCAATCCATTACCACCCTGGGAAAGCATACAAGGTGGCAGGTGCATTAAGTCGACAAGACCATGCTAGTTTATCCATGATGAGGATCACAAAAGATCTAATATTTATGTATTTACAAAGGATGGATCTTGGAATTATAATGGAACGGGAAAATCTTATCTTTCTCAAATGAATGTTCAACCATCTATACATGTGACGATTAAAGAGGCACAAAAAGAAGATGTCGAGTTACAAAAGAAGGTGAGAAATGTTCCTGAGTTCAACCTTGATTGTGATGGGATAATAAAGTTTAGGAATCGGGTTTGTGTTCCTCTCATCCCTGAATTAAAGGAGCTGCTGGATGAGGCTCATAGTTCTTCATTCTCTATTCATCCTGGAAGCACGAAGATGTATAGGGACCTGAAATAGTACTTCTGGTGGGATGGCATGAAAAGAGATGTTGCTGAATATGTCTCTCGATGCTTGGTTTTTCAAGAAGTTAAAGCTGAGAGACAAAAGTCTAAGGGGATGTTACAACCATTACCCATACCCGAATGGAAATGGGAAAACATTACTCTGGACATTGTCACAGGACTTCCTAAAACATAAAAACACAATAATGCTATCTGGGTCATAGTTGATCGTCTTACAAAGTCTGCAAACTTCATTGCTATTAGAGAGGATTTCTCTCTGGATCATCTTGCCAGGATATATGTAAAGTAAGTGGTAAGATTGCATGGAGTACCACTTTCTATTATATTTGATCGGGACCTGAGATTTACCTCGAAGTTCTGGAGAAGTCTTCAGCATACTTTGGATACAGAGTTGAGTTTCAGCACATCTTATCATCCTCAGATAGACGGCCAGTCTGAGAGAACAATTCAAACCCTTGAAGTTATGTTGAGAGATTGCTCTATGGATTTCAAAGGAAGTTGGGATCAACACCTACCTTTGGTGGAATTTTCTTATAATAATAGCTTTCACTCCAGTATTCAGATGGCTCCTTATGAAGCTCTCCATGGAAAGAAATGCAGGACTCCAACTTGCAGGGATGAAGTTGGGGAAAGAAAGCTATTAGGACCTGATCTCGTTGATGAAATGGCAGAAAAGGTCAGATCTATTCAACAACACATAAGAGCAGCTCAGAGTCGAAAGAAAAGTTATTCCGACAACCGAAGAAATGACCTAGAGTTTGAAGTGGGCGATAAAGTGTTCTTACGGATATCTCCCTGGAAGAGAGTCATGAGATTTGGAAAGAAGGGGAAGTTGAGCCCTAGATATATCGGTCCTTTCGAAATACTGGATCGTGTTGGAAAGGTAGAATACCGATTGGCGCTTCCACCGAATCTCTCTCAAGTTCACGATGTGTTCCATGTATCTCTCCTAACAAAGTACATACCTGATCCTTCACATGTACACAGTTCAGAAGTTGTACCGCTGGAGCAAGATCTTTCTTATGAAGAACAACCGATAGAGATTCTGGATCGTAGCGAAAAAGTCCTACGAAACAAGACCACTCGATTGGTGAATGTTTTATGGAGGAACCACCAACATGAATAATCTACATAGGATCTTTAGGATATGATGAGAGAGATGTATCCTCATCTGTTTGTTACAAAGTGACGAATTTCGAGGGAGAAATTACTTTTAAGGGGGGTAGAATGTAACACCCAAGACTTTTATGTTATATAAATCATCAAAGGAATCTTTTCCTACACAACACTTTCTTGGCTTACTTTACACACAATCGCGGCCTTCCTCGATAGCTTGCATTGTACGCAATACCGAGTTTCACTAAACAGCGATATGCTATTAAAATATTAATAAAACTAGCCATTATAAATAGTAATAACCACTTTTTGAAATTTTATAAATTTTATTTTTCAAAATGGACTTCATTTTTGGATTCGGAATATCGAAATTATCCTAGGGGGAAATTTTGGTATTTTTATGAACACTTCAATTTTTGATGAATAGTGAAACCACTAAGTGGTAGGTTAAAATCTGAATTTTGCATAAAACATAATTTTACCGCTTCTGTGAATGGAATTTTGAAAATCCGACAGACACCGTTGATATCAGTAAGTAAAATGTGGTTCAATGAGATAAAAATAATTTTTTGGTGAATAATAACTTTTTACTTTTTTTTACTGCGGTTAATAGTAAATAGGGTAACTAATGGTAAATATGATATTACTATTACCCTAACACATGTCCTAATTCTATTTTATAAGTTTAATTCGACCAAAAACAACCTTATGAATATAATATGACCATTTAGGTCCACTTGGATTAGATTATGACATTTGATATTATTTTATTTAATGAATAGTTAAAATAATTAAAATCAAAGTTTATTAACTAAATCATTTTTAATATGGCTTTATACATAAGATAAATTCGATTATAAATATTCATTAGAAATATTATAAGATTTCCTACATAATTATATTTTATTTATATTTTTTACACATCAAATAAATTAATTTATTTATGACACAACGATGATGTAGTAATTACCCTTTTAAGGAAATGTTAACATAATTGATGTTATAAATTCTCCAATAAATGTAATTTGAGACTTTTTATGAATTACACTAATTTTATAGGTTACTATGATATATTAATGTTGATTTAATAAACTTTTTTCGAACATATAATTCTATTATGACTTTCATAAAAATCATATATCAAATAGTGTCAAAATTGACACAAAATAGTTTTTAAATCAAATATTATATTATTAATTGTTATTTTATTCCTAAAAATATGAGGTTCGGCCAAATGACTTAGATAAGGATATATATATTAATAATAAACAATTTGGGGTTCGTTTGGCATGTTATAGTAAGTGTATTAACCATATAGTGTAAGAAAACAAAAAGACACGGTAAAAGTTAAATTATTTAACTCAGAGTTAAATCTAATTGATAAGATTAAAATAATAACCTAAACTTGTCTAAATCCTATTGGTTGATAGGATTTCGACCCATCCCCACATTACCTTCGAAATAAGACCCTTTTGAACCATTATAAACAGATTTTGACTTTAATATAAAATAATATTTTGAGATATTCCTAAGGTTCCCCTCTCCTCCCTTATAAAAGGGAACATCCTCCCCCTCCTCCTCACAACAATTTGAGCACTCAAGCTCGTCCAACCCCTGCTAAAATACCTTCTCCACTTCCCTATAATAATCCTAGAGGTCCTGGTCTTCTTCGAAGACCAATCATAGTTCCCTAAGTGGAGGATTCAAAGAGGCGTTTAAAATAAGAGGTAATATCCATTACCGATCTTTTCAATTTCTTTCTTCTTCAAATTCTTCTTATTTAGTTGTTTAATGATAAAGTAATAACATCAGTATTACTTACATACTAATATGTTATTATAAATATGAAACAACTGTAATTCACCTTCTATCCTTCCTACGGAAAAATGAAATCACCGCGCGTGCGTACGTACGGAATACCGTCTCCACGCCGTGGTGTAATCTATTTTCCACCACCACCTTACTTGGATGGGTATAATGGTGTAAATAATGACTATATATGACTATTAAAAAGTTATATTGATTCTGAAATATTATACATACACTCCAATACAATTCCACGATAATAGGAACGATATCATCACTCGTGCGTACGTACGGAATACCGTCTCCACGATGTGATGCGACTCGTTCTACATGATCATCATTATATAGTAATTATATAAATGAATTGAATGAATAAATATGATATATGTTACACTAATACCATTCTGGATATAAGGTATCTATAACCTTAAAAGAAGAATAAGAATTTATTCGGCAAAACACGCATAAGAACAAAAGGCAATAAAGACCCGAGTAACAAGTAACAATGAAATATTACTAATATGATATCATATCAATAAGTATGATTCTGGAATAAGTCAATAACATTATTTAAACCATTATATTGGAGCTTTGAACACGTACAAAGCAAATCGGACCTAAGGTAAGGGAAATATCACAATCTCATTTTTATCCGAGATTGTTTATACTTTAGTATTTACTGGGGTGTATTTTATCATCCACATCCATGATTCCTGAATATGTATTATTATCCACCTACAAATGTTTAAATCCAATTTTACCCTTCGGTGAGTTTTTAGTAAAGGTTATGAAATTAATCTTTTGTCATTTTTCGTACGAGGTACTTTTTGACTTTTCCGAAAAATGTACGGAGAATATTTTTTTAACAATACGGCAAGAATGAATTTTTTAGAATCTTACTTTATAAGTTTTAAAGTTTATTTTTAATCAACTTCTCTTAGTTTATAATTGTATGACATGTTAAGATAAGAAAATTGTTTTTGAAGAAGAAAGGATATTTTCTTCAAGAATGGAGTTCAACTGTTTTATCAAAATTATTTTCTATCTAAGATAATAAAGGGTTCTGTTTTTATCTCTATTATTACATTGATTTGATTATGTTGTGAGGGAAATATTTTTATGAAGTCATTTACCTTATATGATCTGTTTTATGATGTCATGATGTTTCAAGAATCCCATTTTTGTTACATGTGTTATGCGATGATGTATGATTTATGATTATGTGGCACACATAAGAAAGGATTCATTATAAGATGGGTGGGACCTATATCTCCCTCCAATGCATTGGGTAAAGATTTATATCTCATGAGATAGACATGGCTGGAATGGAAGGTTATTTCGGTTCAGTGATACATAACTGAAACAAGGAGTGAACTCGATTCAGAAATGGACTTTGTCCGCTAAGAAAGTCTGGGCAATGAGTCATGACTAATAAGAAATTATTTTCCATGATTATGTGTGCATGCCACAAAGTTTCAAGTTTTATGTTATGATTATGGGGATCTCATTTTCACTTCTATGATTTATTCCTTGTTAAGATATTATGATCTCTTTTGCAGGTTATGATTTTCAAAAAGATATGATATGATTTTTATTTCCTTTATTTTCCCTTACTGAGCATTTGAGCTCACCCTTTTTTGTATGTTTCCTTTTCCCCAGGTCAGGAAGATGGATATTAAGTAGAATATGCTAAAAGGGACCATAGATATGATGATATAAATGGGATACACTGTAGAAGATTTATGAACCAGTTGTTTATTTTTCCCAGTTTCTAAAGACACTATACCTATAAGGTCCTTTGTGGTTTTGTAATATATTGTAATAAGTGTGCTTCAATTTTGAAGTATTAACAATGTATGTAAAGTATGGGTCGTTATATATACTTTCTCAACATCGAAACATGAAAAACATTGTGTACCTAAGATAAACTCGGAGGTAAAGGCACTCAATAAGCAACTGATCAAACTCTCTACAGAATTTCATATGGTCCAATGAACCTTGGACTCATCTTTCATTTCTTACCAAATCGCATCACACTTTTCCATGGTGATACTTTGAGAAAAACAAGATCATTTACCTCAAAAGAGATATCCTTCCTCCTATTATCCGCATAACTCTTCTGCCGGCTCTAAGCTATTCTCATGTGTTTCTGTATCAGCTGAACTTTTTCTACCAACTCTTCTAGAAATTCTGGTCCAATCAACTTCCTTTCACCCACTTCATCCCAGAAAGCTGAAGTTCGACACCGCTTCCCATATAGTTCCTGAAATGGTGCCATCTGTATACTGGAATGAAAACTGTTATTATAAGAAAATTCAACCAAATAAAGATGTTGGTCCCAACCTCCCTGATAATCCATCGAATAAGCTCGTAACATATCCTACAAGGTCAGAATTGTTTGGTCTGACTGTCCATCTGATTGCGGATGAAAAGCTATACTAAAATTTAATTCAGTACCCAATGACTTCTGAATGCCTTTTCAAAAGTTAGAAGTGATCCTGGGATCACGATTAGGTACAATGGAGAAAGGAACTCCATGTAACCTGGATATCTCTTTAAGGTCCAAACGGGAATGTTGATCTAGGGAAAAAGTATCTTGTATAGCAAGGAAATGAGAAGATTTGGTCAAGTGATCAACAATAACACAGATTGCATTATTACCTCGAGATTTCTTCAGTAATCCCAAAAAAAATCCATGGATATATTCTCCCATTTCCACTCTGGCACTAGTAAAGGATGAAGCATCCCTTTCGGTAACTGCCACTCTGCTTTAACATATTGACAATTCAAACACTTCATAGTAAAATCAGCAATATCTCTTTTCATTCCGTCCCACCAGCAATACTCCTGAAGATCTCTATACATCTTAGTACTTCCAGGATGAACTAAAAATGGAGAACTATGAGCTTTACATAACAACTCTCTCTTCAAATGTGAATCACAAGGAACACACAATATCTTCTTAAATCACAAAACACAACCATTATCAATGTTGAATTCAGTCAACTTACCCTTCTGAACCAGCTCTACCTTTTTCTGCAACACACTGTCTTGCTTATATGCTTGCTTGATTCTATCTGATAGAGAAGATCTCACTGATACCTGAAACAAAATAGAAGAACTTCCTGCACCAACAACTTCTATTCTATAGTTCATCAAATAAAAACCCAAAGGATCTCGTTCCAAATGTAGCATGGTTAATGAAGCATTACTTTTCTGACTCAAATCATCAGCCACTTTATTTGCTTTTCTTGGATGGTAATGAATTGTCCAATCATAATCCTAGATTAATTCCAGCCATCTCCTCTGTCTCATGTTCAACTCTTTCTGAGTGAATATATACTTTAAACTTTTGTGATCAGTATATATTTCACACTTTACTCCATACAAATGATCCCTCTAAATTTTTAAAGCGAAAACAACAGCAGCTAATTCCAAATCATGTGTAGGGTAATTTACCTCATGAGTTTTCAACTTTCATGAAGCATAAGCAATTACCTCATCATTCTGCATTAGGACGCAACCAAGTCCATTCAATGAAGCATCACTATATATAACAAACTCACCATTCCTGGAAGGTAGTGCCAAAACTGGAGCATTAACCAATATTCTTTTCAGTTCCTGAAAACAATCATCACATTCTTTTGTCCAGATAAACGTAACACCCTTCCGAGTTAGCTTCGTAATTGGACTAGATAATCATGAAAATTTTTCAAAAACCCTTCGGTAGTAACCTTATAAACTTTGAAAACTATAGATCTCAGTTACATTTGTGGGTGTTGGCCATTATTCAACAACTTTTGTTTTAGCAGGATAAACAGTTATGCCATATTTTGAAACAATGTGACCAAGGAAAGAAATTTGTTACAACCAAAACTCACATTTGTTGAATTTACCATACAATTTATTTTCATTCAAGGTTTTTAAAATAACCCATAAATGTCTTTCATGCTTTTCTTTACTTTTAGAAAACACCAAAATATCATCAATGAAAACATCCACAAACTTATCCAAGAACTCATGGAAAATTCTATTCCTTAAGTCCATGAATATAGAAGGTGAATTGGTTAGCCCAAAAGGCATTACTAAAAATTCATAATGGCTATATCTTGTATGAAACGCAGTCTTCGGAACATCTGATTTCTTTACCTTCATCTGATGGTACACCGATCTCAGGTCAATCTTTGAAAAATACTGAGCTCCCTGGTGCTGATCAAAAAAATCATCGATATGAGGCAAAGGATATTTTTTCTTAATAGTGATGTTATTCAAGGATCTATAATCAATGAAAAGTCTCATAGAACCATCTTTATTTTTGAATAATAAAATAGGAGCACCCCATGGTGATGAGCTAGGTCGAATGAAACCTTTCTCTAATAAATCTTGAAATTTCTCCTTCAACTCTAAAAGTTCAATTTCAGCCATTCGATAAGTGGGATTTGAAATTGGCTTAGCATCAGGAACTAAGTTAACAGTAAACTCAACTTCCCGATCTAGTATTATTCCAGGCAACTCATCAAGAAAAACATCCGGAAACTCATTTACCACTGACACATCATTAATCTGAACAGTTCCCTTATTTTCAACAATATGTGCAAGGTAACATTCATTTCCATCATTTATAAGTTTCTCATCCTCTTGATATGTTATCAACAGTACGGATTCATTCTTGTACACAAACTAAAAGTCATTCTAAAAAGAGTCTTCTTTAGCTCTACAATCAATCTTATCATGGTAAATAGATATCCAATCCATACCCAGGATAACATTAAACTCTACTAGAGGTAAAACAATAAGGTTCGCAAGTAGGTTCTTTCTATGGATAAGGATAAAAAGATTATTATAAATTCTTTTTGCCTCAACATTTCCCCCAGGTGTTTTTACCACACGTTCAAGAGTAATTTCATGAGATGGTATTCCCATTTTACTAGAAAATGTTTCAGAGAAGAAAGAATGTGTAGACCCCAAATCAAACAGCACACTGGCATAATCTAAAAAAAAGTACCAGATACAACTTAATTTGATGGCCCGACATCTGCTGAATTATTTGCAAAGGATTAAACCACCCCATTCTGCATGTAGTCTAACTGCTTTCCATCACTCAAGCTCTTTGTCGGACACTCGTTTGCATAGTGACCCATCTCATTGCACTTAAAACATTTCACTAACTGTAAATCAAATTTGGTCTTACGATCACCCTGAACTTTTTCACTGTAATCACGAGCCTTATTTCCCATCTTACTGCATCGGTATCACTTTCCAGAATTCAGAAGACATTCCCCAGCATGCCTTTTCCCACATTTATCACAAACTGGAATCTTAGTTTTCTTACCATCATACCTTTTTGAAGAATTCTTCCCTTTCTTCTAACACCTAGGACTCTTCTTCTGCTGGTTGTTATAGAACACTTGATCATCAGAAAACTCCATTTCCACCTTCTCAGCACATCAAACAAGCTTTTCATAAATTTTGAACTCAAGAGAAGCTAAAGCCCTTCTATATTTTGGATTTAATCCTGAGTAAAAATGATTGATTTTACTATCAAGGTCTCAGATAAAATCTAGAGCATACCATGCCAATCGAGTGAACCTATCTTCATAGGAAGCCACTGAGTCTTTCTCTTGCCTCATTTCCAAGAATTGATTTTCCATCCTAAGTCGAACAGCCTTAGGAAAATACATCTCAAGAAACATACCTTTAAATTCATCCAATTCGAGAGTATCAATCTCATCAGTGTCCCTGATATTTCTAACCATTGACCACCACTGATCTGCTTCACCCTCAAAACGGTAAATAGAAATACTTACCATTTGATTGTCTGAACACCCCATGACATTGAAAATCTTCTCTTGTGATTTAATCCACCCTTTAGCTAGCACAGGGCCAGATAATCCTCTGAATGATGGGAGATGTTGCCTCATGAAATGTTCCACCACTGACATGTTCCTCTACGGTTGATCTGGCTAATCTCGTGCATGGATACCGCCACCATTTATCGCTTCAGTCAACTGCGCCATTTCTGCAACAAACTGTTCAGTTCCAATTCCGACCATCTCAGTATGCTGATTCGGAAGGTTATTTCCCTCTGTATGCCTTCCTAGCACCGCTTCCCTCTTTCCTCTACAGAAAACCATTCTGAACAAACATATCTTAGATGAAGAAACTTGGTAATCTTCAAATTCTAAATCATTTCAAATTGACCATAAAAAAATATTTTTGGATAATCATTTAATAAAATTATAACTCTTAATGTTATCTAAACCGACCTCTGATACCAACTATAAGGCCCCTACCTTAAACATTACTTAATATTGAATTAAATGAATAATTCACATTGAGGATGTTTTCAGGTTTAGAATTTTAGATAACTATATCATAAAATTTGCATTACATTCCACATTTAAACAATTTGGTTACAAAAAATATAGTATAAATTTTTCCCATAAACGGAAACATATTTAAAATAAAACATGGATTCTTTCTGGACAATTTCGTGACACTATCATCATATCATGTACCATTCCCTTGACCTGTGAAAAACATTTCAAAAACATGGGATGAGCATAAAAAGCTTAGTAACGGTTATAAAAATATGGAAAGGAAACATGAGTTCATATATACATAATAATGAAATCGAACTTTACCCATAAAACATAGGCACGTTAACATACCTCATCAAATCATGAATAAATCATAAAAATCATAAGACATAAAGGTAACTTGAGACATTCATAACATTCTTACGCAGGGAGTAACCCTCTTGGTTACGTTTGGAATACCCATCACAGTATATTCCCTAAATCCCTTTGGAGAATCCTTAATGTTTCACTCCTTCGTGTTACCCAATGCATTGGAGAGCTATATCGGGCTCACCCGCCCTTAGTTTATCACAGAACCACCCGTCTTAATAATAATATCCAAGAACCACAACATAATCGTATCACATAAAACATGCATAAAGGGAACATAACATTTACACCTTTCAATCCAAGATATCAATACAACACATTGATATAAAAACATTATGAAAACCATTTTCAATACCAAAATAAAAGAAAAGTAAAACATGGTATTTATTTTTCTTTTAAAAAATAAGTATGGCCTGTAGAGGAAGCGGAAACTCAAATAATGGTCACGGCGGTGGAGAATTCGTTGTCGCCGCATACGTACGACAAAAAAAACATTCCCTTTAGACGTTCAGTAAATGATTTGTATAAAAAAGATTAATTTTGAATAAAAGTAAAACTCAAAGTGAATTATACACCGTATAAAAGAAGGTTGTGAATAAAACAAAATATGCCTTAATGAACGGAGATTGAGACGAAGTCCCATACCTCGTATCCGAGTTGACTTGATCATTCTTTAATCACCTGAATAATAAACATGATTTAATCTATACTTGTTTAAGAACCTTTTTCAAGTACATTATTCCTTTTATATCACTTATTACCATTTCATGAACACTATGCAATTATTTTAGTTAATAACGGTGGTTTTAACGATCATTGGTACTTGAGTCAAAATATACTCTTTATAATTACAATTTGTTCATGTATCCATTATATCCAAAGTTATACTCATGATGTATATATCATATATATCATATATATCCTGTATATACATGAATTTATAATATTACACAACATTTAGAGGTAAGAAATGAAATGCAGCTTTCATGGAGACGGTAAGTCGTACGTACGCATGAATGCTACTTTCAATTCTATTACGTATTTTATGGAATTAAAACATAATGATACATAATAGTATTTAAATTCCAGTATGGTATCATATATAATATCATTAAATATATCCTTTATATATACCACATATGGTATTAACGAATCAAATCACTTTGAGGGGCGGTAGTCCGCACTTCTTAAAATGAAGATATCACGTTTACTCAAAATGGTAACAATAATGATATACCATAAATAAAAAATACATAATCATAAGTAAAACATAAACATATTATATATAACATATAAATATAATGACATCGTAATGGCCACCTTTGAAGATGATATATGAGTGTTTAACAATCATTGTTTCGTGAGGCAGATATTCGCTATCCACGGAAACAGTATGTTTACTAACCATTAGATGTAGGTGTGTGTAAGTGTAGCTAGAATATTTTTTATAAAATCATCCTAGAATATGAAATATATTGGTTTTGTAACAAAATAAAAGAATAAAAAGAGTTTAGGGGGTTGGAGAAGCAAAATAAAACATAAGAACACAAGAGAAGACACTACCTTTAAATCAGGTAACTCTTTTTGATTTGAGTTCAAAGGCACCCATGGGAAGACTTCTTCCCAATGTGAGGCTTCTAGGAGTTATAGAGGGATGTGTAGAGACAAAAATGGGTAGGTGTTGGCCGAGCCAAAGGCTTTTTATGTGTGGGTAAGGAGGTAGAGTTTGGGGCCTTTTATAAGAGGAGAGGAGGGGCACTCTTGGAATGTAAAGAAATGTTACTTTATTTTAAAATGAGTTTCGGATTTAAAAGGTCCAACATTGATATTATTCGAGGATAAGTTGATAAGGGTTTGAAATCCACCCATCCAATAGGTTTTGGACATGTGTAGGTCATAAATTTTACATTATCTTTTCATTTAATTTAAATCGTTAAATAATGAGGTAATCGCTATATCATCATGGTGTCATAAATAATTTTATTTATTTAATGTCTAAAAACTAAAAAAAAATACTCTGATGAAGAAAATATTTTTATATTTCCAATTACTATTTATATTCAAAAACCTGAATTGTATAACCCCATGTAAAATTTTTTTTATTAAAATAACTCATGTTTGTGCCATTTTGATTTTAACATTAAATAAAAAGATATTAATGTCATTTTCCTACCAAAGTGGCTCCATGGGGTCCCCAAGTTTACCCATGGATTTTCTGGGTCGTCCATGAAAAATCCAATATGTTTAGGACATGTTTCAATCTCATCTCATATTATGAAAACATTATTCTTACCTTAAATTACACTAATTACCTCTAATCGCGATTAAAACTTAAAAGTTACTTTTCACCAAAAATTATTTTAATCCCATTGAAACAAATTTTACTTTATTAATTACAACCATGTATGTCGGATTTTTTAAATGAAAACCAGAGAGGTGGTAAAATTTCATTTAAACGAAAAATCATTTTTTATAATTACCACTTAGTGGTTTCACTATTCATCAAAAATTGATGTTTTCCAGAAAAAAACCAAAACTTCACCCTAAGCTATATTTGATATTACGAATTCAAAAATAATGTCTATTTTAAAAAATTCAAAAAATATAATTTTCATTAATTAATTTAATAATGAATTCCTCCTGTCAGAGAAAATAGCGTGTTTTTATGAAACAATAAGTATCAAAAGATTGCCACTAGTTTCAGTCCAATTTTCAAAGTGAAATTAATTCCAATGACCACTCTTGGATTAAATGGTAAAAATATATTCTAATTTAACGTTAAAACACATTCAAAATATAATCTAATCATATAAATAAATTAGATTAAAAAGAGGCTTTGAATTGAAATACATCATTTTTCACTATTCATTATAAATGATCTTTATCGGAAAAATACCAAAAATTCACATAAAGTAAATTTTGATGTCCCAATCATAAAGAATAAGTTTATTTTGACAAATAGAGCTTACAAAATTGCCAAAGATAGATTTAAACTATGGTTTTCCATCAAAAGTCAGTAAAACAATCTTTTAAAAATATTAGTGTATTCCATGATTAAGATTGGATTTATTCATATTTTAAGCCTCTAAAACACTATCTAATTCATTAATATACATAGATAAAAATATATATTATTAATTAAATACTTGGGATATTACAATCGTGGCATTTAATGTATCAACCAATGTCATGAAGAGCAGACCCTCCTGGATATGAGCAAGCCTAGTGTGGGAACCCAGAAGCTGGATGTGATGTGAAGAATGAATTGTGATCCTTTGTGTGTCAGCACTTGAAAATCATGTCTGGGTCAGCACCGAGCAATCCTATGTGGGTCAGCACCGATTGATCCTGTGTGGGTCAGCACAGAGCGATCATGTGTGGGTCAGCACCTAGCGATCCTCTGTGGGTCAGCAACGAGCAATCCTGTGTGGGTCAGCAGTATAGTCTCTTAATAGATTAAGATGATTAGTAGTAACATCTATTCATCTATACAATTGTACATATGTTATATTGGGTGTGAGATGATTCTGTATGTTGTGGTACTTTCCTTCTTTGTAATACCTTGGTGATATTCTTCTGTGTGGCGTACCTGTGTGGTACTTACCCTCGTGGTATTCCTTCATTTTTGGAACGATTGAGCTTTGTTCTTTTTGGTTGGACCTTGTGTTTGTTCATGATTGAGATAGTAATCTATGATAACTTTTGTATATTTATTGGAATATACCTATCTAGGGTTAACATATGACTTCATTTTTTGTGTTTTATCCTCTATGGATTTTGTGAGACCTTGAGGTTCTCGCGGTCACATCTGAGTATCGTTATACTCACCCTTTAACGGTTTATTCCCACACCTATTGTGTTTGGTGCAGATGATGGAGAGCATAGACTGATGACGATAGTACCAGGTCTAGAGATAGCTCCGAGGTGGACATTAGATGGGGAGAACCGAAGAGATGACTGTTCGAGATCTGTACCTAATGTTTAAGTAGGATTCGTAGTGTAACACCTGATATTTTTATGAGAAATGTTTTTTTATTTTATATACATCATCAAAGGGATCTTTCACTACACACAACAGTATCTTGTCATGGCTTACATGCAATCGCGACATTTCTTGATAGCTTTCATTGTACGCAATACCGAGTTTCACTAAACAACGATATGCTATTAAAATATTATTAAAACTAGCTGTTATGAATAGTAATAACAACGTTTTGAATGTTTGTAAATTTTATTTTTCAAAATGGACATCATTTTTGGATACGGAATATCGAAATTATCCTAGGTTAAAATTTTGGTATTTTTCTGAAAACATTAAATTTTTGATTAATAGTGAAAACACAAGATTACTATTTAAAAATGATTTTTTATTTAAATAATTATTTATTTTATTTAAATTTATTTTAGGTAAAAAATGATACATAATACCTATATAAGTTCAATGCAATTCATTAGAGTCATTTTATAATAATTTTAGATATATAAAAATTTTATTGAACTTTTCATCGTCTTTTACCCACCTACTAGGAGAATTTGCAAATTTACATAAAACTTAATTTAACCTCTTCTGTGAGTGGAATTTCGAAAATCCGAGATACACAGTTAATATCAAGGACTAAAATGTGGTTCAATGAGATTAAAATAATTTTTGGAGAATAGTAACTTTTTACTTTTTTTACCACGGTTAAAAGTAAATAGGGTAATTAAGGGTAAAAATTTTATTATTATTACCCTAACACATGTTTTAATTCAATTGGATAAGTGAAATTAGACCAAAAACAACCTTAGGAATAAAATATGACCATTTAGGCCCACTTGGATTAGATTAGGACATTTATTATTAATTTATTTATAGAAGCGTTAAAATAGTTAATATCAAAGTTTAATAAATAAATAATTTTTTATATATTGTTATACATAAGATAATTTTGACTATAAATATTCATTAGAAAGATAAAAATATTTCCTACATAATGGTATTTTATGTATAATTTTTAGAAATTAAATAATTTAATTTATATATGACACAATGATTCAGCAGTAATTATCTTGTTAATGAAATATTAACATAATTGATGTTATAAATACTCAAATAAATGTAATTGGAGATTTTTTATGAATTAAACTAATTTTTAATGTTACTATGACATGTCTGTATTGATTTAATTAACTTTTTTCGAACTAATCATTCTGTTATGATTTTCACAAAAACCAATTGCCAAATAGTGTCAAAATTGACATGAAATAGTTTTTATAGAAATATTATATTATTAATTGTTATTTTCTTTATAAAAAACTACAGTTTGGTCAAATGACTTAGATAAGGTTATAAATATTAATAATAAACAACTTGGGGTTCTTTTGGCTTGTTATATTAGGTTTATTAATCTTACAGTGTAAGAAAACAAGAAGACATGGTAAAAGTTAAATTATCTAACTTAAAGTTAAATCTAAATGATAAGGTTAAAATAGAAACCTAAACTTGTCTAAATTCTACTGGATGAGAGGATTTTGAACCATTCCCACATTATCTTTGAAATAAACTAATTTGGAGCTATTAAAAAATGAATATGACTTTATAATAAAATAATATTTTTTGTTTTTCTAAATGTGCCCCTCTCCTCCCTTATAAAAGGGCACCTCCTCCCTCTCTTCCTCACACCACTTTGAGCCCTCATTCTCAGCCAAACCCTACCAATTTTTCCTCTCCACTTCCCTAGAAACATCCTAGAGGTCGTGGTCTTCTTCAAAGATAGTATTTATTTCCATTAGTGGAGGTTAAGAAGAGGCGCTTCAAAGAAGAGGAGGTTTGGACACTTACGAAGCAAATCAGACCTAAGGTAAGGGAAAGACTCACAATCTCATTTTTATCCAAGATTGTTTATACTTCAGAATTTACATGGGAATATCTATCATCCACATCCATGTTTCCTAAATATATATTATTATTTATATCCTCCTAAAGTCGTTAAAATCAAATTTTACCCTTCTGTGAGTTTTTAGTAAAAGATATGAAAAGAATATTTTCTAATTTTCGTATGAGGTACTTTTTGACTTTTCCAGCCAAAGTAGGAGAAGAATGTTTTTTTAACTTATATGTCCTGAATGGAATTTTAGACCATTATTTCCATGAATCTTCCTTTACATGTTTTCATGGTTATTTTTAATCAACATCTTTAATTTTAAAATTGTATGATATTTTAATAAAGGAAAAATGTTTTTTAAGTAGAAAGGATATTTTCCTCAAGAATGGAGTTCAAGCGTTTTATCAATATTATTTTCCATCTAAGATAATATAGGGTTCTGTTTCTATATCTATTTTTACATTGATTTGATTATGTTATGATGGAATTATTTTTATGATGTCCTTTTATCTTATATAGATTATGTTATGATGGTGTGATGTTTAAGAATCCCATTTTTATTACATGGGTTATGCTCCTATGTAAGATTTATGATCTTGTTTCACACATAAGAATGGTATCATTATGAGATGGGTGGGACCTATATCTCCCTCCAATTCATTGGTTAAATATTTATCTATCATGAGATAGACATGGCTGGAACGACAGGTTAATCAGGTTCAGTGTAATAGGACTGAAACGAGGAGTGAACTCAGTTTAGAAATGGACTTTGTCCACTACGATAGTCTTGTCCAAGAGTCTTGACTACTAAGAAATGATTCTCTATGATTATGTGTGTATTCCACAAAGTTTGTTTTTTTATGTTTTGATTATTGGGATTATATTTCACTACTATGATATATCCCATGTTGAAATTATGATTTCTTTTGTAGGTTAAGATTTCCAAAATGGTATGTTCTTATGAATATGATGAGATTGATATTTCTTTTGTTTACACTTAATGAGCATTTGAGATCACTATTTTGTATGTTTTCTTTCCCCAGGTTAGGAAGAAGTTTATTAAGTAGGATATTCCAAAATGGACTTTAGATATGATGAAATAACTGGGAGCAACATAGATGATTTATGAACCCGTTGTTTATGTTTCCCAGTTTCTAAAGACACTATACCTATATGGTCCTTTCATGGTTTTGTTATATGTTGTAATAAGTATGCTTCAATTTTGAAGTCATAACCAATAATATAAAGTATTGGTCATTATAAGTGGTATCAGAGGAAAGGTATAGTTAACCTTTGGACACTAAGATGTGAAAGCCTTAGTAAGAACCCTAAGGATAAGTGTAAGCATAGAACACAATCAAAGAGATTTAAAAAAATTTCCCTGAAGAACCTATGATAAGACCTTAAATGTGAAATTGAATTCTTTATTATGTGGTTTTCCTATTATAATTAGTGTTACTCACAGTATTCTTCTTGGTTTTAGTCAATGGTTGGATCCCGAAGGAACCGTGTTAATGCAGAATACAACGAGAAATGCAATGATTGTCCCGCTGAGCAACAAAATGTTATGGGAGCTGGAATGAAAAATATTGTTGCCATGCTCACAAAAATTTCTCAAGATATGAATCATACAGGACCTACAAATGAGAAAATTAAGGATCAACATTCTGTTGAATCCTTTATGAGGCAGCATCCACTCTCATTCAGTGGGTCTAATAATCCATTAGTGGATGAACAATGGATTAGTACCACTGAAAAGATATTTTCAGTTCCTCAATGTTCTGAACATGATAAATGCATCTTAGCAGTGTATCATTTGGAAGGAGATGCTGATCAATGGTGGAATCTTATCCAGAATAATAGGCAAAGAGATTAAATTGAGTCCATGGAATGGGACGAGTTCATGAACTTATTTTCCAATATGTACTTCCCTCATATTCTTCAAACAATGATGGAGAAGTAGTTTCTTGAACTGAAACAAAAGGATGATGAATCTTTTGGAACCTATGAAGAAAATTTTACAAGACTTGTAGGGTACGCCTCTGGTATTATTATCCAACCTGAGATTAAGATCGATCGATTCTTTAGTTTCTAAAAACCACATCTTTGAAGGGTGTTAGCCATAAGGGACATCAATAGCTATGAGGAAATCGTTCGATGTGATCTCATGGTTGAGATGGAGATTGGAGTAACCCATTAGACATATGGGTTTGATAAGAAGATGAAAATGGAATTCAAAGGAAAATATAAAGAGCACACTGAACAGAAGATGAGTTTTCCCTTATGCTCAAAGTTTGGAAATAAACATGGAGGGAGTTGTCATAAAGGGACATGTAAATGTTTCAAATGTGGAAAGGAAGTTCATTGGACATTTGAATGCTGCAATGATGGGAAGAATATTTCTAGTGATGGAATCAAAGAAAATTCTACACAGACTGCTCCTCCTACACTTCAATGTTACAAGTGAAAATAAATGGGGTATTATGCAAATCAATTCCCTAATCCAAGGGTTGTTAATGATGATCGACGTCAACAAACTCTTAAGGATAAAGACAAAGTAAAGTCACATGAAATTTCTATCTGTGATGTGGAGTATGATAACAAAGTGGTGAAAGTAAAACTTACCATCTAATATAAATTATCAAATGTTTTGTTTGATTCTAGATCCACCCACTCTTTGATTTCTGAAATTTTTTTGTGGGGTATCGTCAAATTACCTCAACAATTAGATGTTGTGTTAGGTGGGACAACCCCTAATGGCACAACAGTCACATCGAAAGTTTATAATTCTTCTCCAATTAAAGTTTGTGTGAAAGTGCTTCCTGAAAATCTTATGATCCTTCCTATAGTGGAATTTGATGTGATTCATGGCATGTATTGGCTTTATTTATATGGAGCTCATATCAATTTCCAAATAAGGGAAGTCGCATTTCATATTCTAGATCAATCTATGATCGTCTATCTATGCAAGGATGAACATAACCTTCCAGTGGAAATTTCTTCCATCATATGGGTCTTGATTCCACTAAATGAAGGTTACTTATCTCAAATGGTTGGTGAGAAACTCACGATTAAGAATAAACCCATTGTACTGGAGTTTGATGATGCCTTTCTAGAGGAATTGATGGGTCTTCCACCAAACCGTGAAGTTGAGTTCTCAATAGAACTCGTACCGGGTGCTTTTCCTATTTCAATGACACCGTTTAGAATGGACCCAATTGAGTTGCAGGAATTGAAGAATCAACTCCAAGAGAATCTTGATAAGGGATTCATATGCCCTAGTGCATCACCTTGTGGAGCACCTATTTTTTTTTGTTAAGAAGAAAAATGGATCAATGAGACTCTGAATTAATTATCAAGAACATAACAAGATCACTATCAAGAACAAATATCATCTCCCATGAATTGATTAATTATTTGACCAAATACATGGAGCTCAATACTTTTCCAAGATTGATCTTCGTTCAGGGTATCATGAATTAAGGTTATAAAGGGTGGATATACTGAAGATGGATTTCCGTACAAGTTATGGACACTATGAATTTATAGTGATACTATTTGGTTTTACCAATTCAACTTCTATCATCATGGATCGATGAATAGAGTCTCTAGAGACTATCTTGATCAGTTTGTGGTTGTCTTTATGGACGATATTCTTGTATATTAAAAGGGAAAGGAAGAACATGAAGATCACTTGCGAATTATATTGAAGACCCTGAGAAAAGAGAAGCTTTATTCCAAATTTACCAGGTGTGAATTTTGGCATCAAAATGTTGCATTTTTGGGTCACATAATCTCAAAAGAGGAGATATATGTGGATCCAGCAAAAACAGTAGTTATCGAAACATGGTCGAGACCAAAAATAGTAATCAAGATTTAATGTTTTCTTGGTTTGGATGGATATTATCGACGTTTTGTGAATGATGTTTCATGATTATCTAATACACTCACCATGTTGACTCGAAAAGGAGTTATGTTCGTGTGGACAATGGAATGTGAAGAGAATTTCAAGGAGTTGAAAATAAGGTTATCCAGTGCACTTGTACTCACACTTCCTTGGAGTGTAGAAATGTTTGTGATCTACATTAATGCATCCAAGAAGGGGTTGGGGTGTGTTATTATGCAAAATGATATGGTGATAGCTTATGCATCACAATAGTTGAAAATCCATGAGAAAAATTACCCAACTCATGATTTTGAGTTAGCTGCGATAATCATTGCATTAAATATTTGGAGGCATTATCTTTATGGAGAATGGTGTGATATTTATAATGATCATAAAAGTTTAATGTATATTTTCACACAAAAGGAGTTGAATATGTCCCAAGGAAGATGGTCGGAGCTAATTAAGGATTATGACTGCTCCATTCATTACCACCCTGGGAAAGAAAACAAGGTGGCAGATGCATTAAGTTAACAAGACCATGCTATCTTATCCATGATAAGGATCACAAAAGATACAATATTTATGGATTTACAAAGGATGGATCTTGGAATTATAATGGAAGGGGAAAATCTTATGTTTCCCAAATGAATGTTCAACCATCTATACATGTGAATATTAAAGAGGCACAGAATGAAGATGTAGAGTTACAAAAGAAGGTGAGAAATGATCCTAAATTCATCCTTTATTGTGATAGGATAATAAAGTTCAGGAATCGGGTTTGTGTTCCTCCCATCCCAGAATTAAAGAAGGAGATGCTGGATGAGGCTCATAGTTCTTCATTCTCTATTCATCCTAGAAGCATGAAGATGCATATGGACCTGAAAGAGTACATTTGGTGGGATGGCATGAAATGAGATGTTGCTTAATATGTCTCTAGATGCTTGGTTTGTCCGCAAGTTAAAGCTGAGAGACAGAAGTCTAAGGGGATGTTACAACCATTACCCATAACTGAATGGAAATGAGAAAACATCACTATGGACTTTGTCACTGGACTTCCTAAAACATCCAAAGGCAATAATGCTATCTGGGTCATAGTTGATCGTCTTACAAAGTCTTCAACTTCATTGCTATTAGAGAATATTTCTCTCTAGATCAACTTGCCAAGATATATGTGAAGGAAGTGGTAATTGTAGAGACCCGTATCTTGACATACATTGACATTACATTATATTTGCAGAATACTTAGTACATAACAAAAACACACACACAAGGATCGTTATAGTTTAGTGTCTTTGGAATCTCGGAATAAAATCTTCTAATCGTGGTGAAAGATCTTCAACATCTCCCATAATGATCTTCCTTTTTTTACCTAAAACCCTTCATTATATCCTGGGGAAAAGAAAACATAAAAGGGTGAGCTCAAATGCTCAGTAAGGGTAAACAAAAGAAATATCAATCAAATCGTATTCATAAGAACATATCATTTTGTAAATCATAACCTGCAAAAGAGAGCATAATTTCATAACATGGGATAATTCATGGTAGTGAAATGTAATCACAATAATCATAACATAAAACATGAAACTTTGTGGCATTCACACATAATCTTGGAAAATCATTTCTTGTTAGTCATGACTCATCGCCAAGACTATCTTAGTGGACAAAGTCCCTTTCTGAATCGAGTAACCCTCGTTTCAGTCCTGTTTCACTGAACCGGTATAACCTACCGTTCCAGCCCTGTCTATCTCATGAGATATAAAATCTTTACCCAATGCATTGGAGGGAGATATAGGTCCCACCCATCTTATAATTAATCCTTTCTTATGTGTGCCACATAATCATAAATCATACATCATCACATAACCCATGTAATAAATATGGGATTCTTAATCAACATGACATCATAAAACAATTCATATCAGATAAAGGAAATCATAAGAATGTTTCCATCACAACATAATCAAATCCATGTAATAATAGGGATAAAAACAGAACCCTTTTATTATCTTATATGGAAAATAATTTTGATAAAATAATTGAACTTCATTCTTGAGGAAAATATCCTTTCTACTTCAAAAACACTTTTCCTTTCTTAACATGTCATACATTTTTAAAATAAAAGAAGTTGATTAAAAATAAAATTGAATACTTGTAAAGGAAGCTTCTTGGAAATAATTTTTTAGAAATCCATTCATTACGTATAAGTTAAAAAAAACATTCTTCGTACTTTTGTCAGAAAAGTCAAAAAGTACCTCGTACGAAAAACGACAAAAGATTCCTTTCATATATTTTACTAAAAATTCACCGAAGGGTAAAATTGGATTTAAACAATTTTAGGTGGATTGAAATAATATTACATATTGAGGAAAAATGGATGTGGGTGATAAAATACACCCCAGGAAATATCAAAGTATAAACAATCTCGGATAAAATGAGATTGTGACATTTCCCTTACCTTAGGTCCGATTTGCTTTGTACGTGTCCAAAGCTCCTGTATAATGGTTTAAATAATGTTATTGACTTATTCCAGAATCATACATATTGATATGATATCATATATGGTCATATTCTTAGCTTCTTGTTAGTAATATTTCATTGTTACTTGTTACTCGGGTCTTTATTGCCTTTTGTTCTTATGCGTGTTTTGCCGAATAAATTCTTATTCTTATTTTAAGGTTATAGATACCTTATATCCAGAATGGTATTAGTGTAACATATATCATATTTATTCATTCAATTCATTTATATAATTACTATGTAATGATGATCATTTAGAACGAGTCGCATCACATCGTGGAGACGGTATTCCGTACGTACGCACGAGTGATGATATCATTCCTATGATCGTGGAATTTTATTGGAGTATATATATATTATTTCAGTATCAATATTAATTTATAATAATCATAAATAGTTACTCATTACACCATTATACCCATCCTTGTAAGGTGGTGGTGGAAAATAGATTACACCACGGCGTGGAGACGGTATTCCGTACGTACGCACGCGCGGTGATTTCATTTTTCCGTAGGATGGATAGAAGGTGAATTAGGGTTGTTTCATATTTATAATAACATATCAGTATGTAAGTAATACTGATGTTATTACTTTATCATGAAACAACTAAAGTAGAAGAAGTTGAAGAAGAAAGAAATTGAAAAGATCGGTAACAGATATTACCTCTTCTTTGCAACGCCTCTTTGAATCCTCCGCTTAGGGAACTATGATTGGTCTTTGAAAAAGAACAGGACCTCTAGGATTATTCGAGGGAAGTGGAGAGGAGAAAATCGCAGGGGTTGGCCGAGCTTGAGTGCTCAAATTGGTGTGAGGAGGAGGGGGAGGAGGTGCCCTTTTATAAGGGAGGAGAGGGGCACCTTAGGAATACCCCAAAATATTATTATATATTAGTGTCAAAATCGGTTTATAATGGTTCCAAAGGGTCTTATTTCGAAGCTAAAGTGGGGATGGGTCGAAATCCTATCATCCAATAGGATTTAGACAAGTTTAGGGTATTATTTTAACCTTATCAATTAGATTTAACTCTAAGTTAAATAATTTAACTTTTACCGTGTCTTTTTGTTTTCTTTCACTATATGGTTAATACACTTACTATAACATGCCAAACGAACCCCAAATTGTTTATTATTAATATATATATCCTTATCTAAGTCATTTGGCCGATCCATAGATTTTTAGGAATAAAATAACAATTAATAGTATAATATTTGATTTAAAAACTATTTTGTGTCAATTTTGACACTATTTGATTGTGAAAGTCATAAAAGAATTATATGTTCGAACCAAGTTGATTAAATCAACCCTAATATATCATAGTAACCTAGAATATTATTGGAATTCATAAAAAGGCTCAAATTACATTCATTTGAGCATTTATAACATCAATTATGTTAATATTTCCTTAAAAGGGTAATTAATGCATCATCGTTGTGTCATAAATAAATTAATTTATTTAAAGTCTAAAATTTATAAATAAAATATCATTATGTAGGAAATCCTTTTAGATTTTTAATGAATATTTATAGTCGAATTTATCTTATGTATAACCCCATATTAAAAATGTTTTAGTTATTAAACTTTGATTTTAACTATTTTAACTATTCATTAAATAAAATAATATTAAATGTCATAATCTAATCCAAGTGGACCTAAATGGTCATATTATATTCATAAGGTTGTTTTTGGTCGAATTACACTTATCCAATAGAATTAGGACATGTGTTAGGGTAATAGTAATATCATATTTACCCTTATTAACCGTGGTAAAAAAAGTAAAAAGTTGTTATTCACCAAAAATTATTTTCATCTCATTCAACCACATTTTAGTCCTTGATATTAACCCTGTCTGTCGGATTTTCGAAATTCCATTCACAGAAGCGGTAAAATTAAGTTTTATGCAAAATTCAGTTTTTAACCTACCAATTAGTGGTTTCACTATTCATCAAAAATTGAAAGTTTTCAGAAAAATGACAAAATTTCATCCTAAGCTATATTTCATATTCCGAATTCAAAAACGAAGTCTATTTTACCAAATTCATAACATAGAAATTGCATTAATTAATTTTATAATTAAATCCCGCTGTTAAAACAAATAGCGTGTTTTTAAGAAACAATATCTATCAAAAGATTGACACTTGATTATGTCTGGTTTAAACGTGAAATTACATCCAATGACAAACATTGTATTAAATTGTAAAAATATATTCTAAATATACTTTAAAACAACTCAAATTAATAATTTATCACTATTAATTATTTTGATTAAAAAAGTTGTTTTTAATTATAATTTAGTAATTTTCACTATTCATCAGAATATGAAAGTTATCCGAAAAGTACCAAAATTTCACCTTAGGCTAAATTCGATACTCCAAATCCAAAAATGAAGTCCATTTTGAGAGCTAAAATTTCTAAAATTTTAAAAAGTGGTTATTACTATTCATAACGGCTAGTTTTAATAATATTTTAATAGCATATCGTTGTTTCATGAAACTCAGTATTACGTACTACACACGTTATCGAGGAAGGTTGCGATTGCGTGTAATGCAAGGCAAGTCAAGGATGCGTGTTGTGCAAGCTCCTTTTTGTGTTGCGTACAACACAAGACATTAGTGAAATTAAAAAGAATATTTTTTCAAAAAATCTTGGTCTGTTACATTCTACCCCCCTTAAAATGAATTTCGCCCTCGAAATTCGTCGGGGTTATAAATAGTTTACTATTCGAATGTTTCTTTAATAGAAACCCACATCGTAAAAAGGAATACCAAAACAAATATTTTAAAACAAAAGTATGAAACTTTAACGGTTACCCAAATAAACTAATCACTGGGTTTCCACATAGGTGAAAATATGGATATGGAAGAAAAATCGAACCATCATGTTCTGATGGAGAGTGGTACAGAACATGGCTATGGAAAAGTCAACAATCACAAATCCATAAATTTGTGACGATCTAAGGTACCATCCGATTCATCAGGTATAAGATCACTAGGACAACATTTTTGGTTTTCATGATCATTTCCCTAAAGTTGAAAATTTGAATTAGAATAAATACTTTCTTTATTTTGGTACAATATCACTATTGTTCATGCCTTGAACAATTTCCACTTCATCTCTTAAATAAATGAAGTTGAATTTGTTATTCATGAAGTGTTAGCAGATCATGTGATAGAATGACGGGTCATTCCATCTGTCTCAAGAAAAAATTATATACATAAGTCGATCTATAGTGAGATTAATCACATATGGTTCCTAAAATGGACTTATACATCATATATCATACTGCTTAATATAATAAAACTAGTTTCTACTAAACAGGGACTTCCTGTAGGCCAGTGGTAGGCGATAAAGGCCAGTCGCACTTCGGTTGTGGGTTCGATTCCCACAGCCTTGTCCGAAGCGATGGGCTGTCGCCCGTCTTGCAGGTTGTCCTTTTTCTAAAACTACATTACTATAACATCCCATCAATAATATCGAAAAAAAACTTCTATCCTTAAACAATACTCACTTATGTCCAACATAATCCATTTCAATCTTTAGGCTTATCCATAATACTGTAGTCCACTCTCATAACATAGTGAAAACGATTACCAGAAATTTAATACCATCGTTGATCCCCATATATCATAAGATATGTTTTGTTGGTCACATTCCAAACATTCAAAGTCCTTAATCATGTATTCTATTGAATACCTTAGTGAAAACATGAATGCAGTTTAAAGTTAACACTTTCCACATACCAAAATCCTCAAAATTCTATATACTCAAACCATGATATCACTTAGTCCGTATATCAATCATGAGCTCATGAATACTATTAAACATTTCATTTTCTCGTTTTCCCTTCATTATGCGCATATCATCTTATTTCCAAAAAATATCTCAATCACTTTGAATACCACATCAATAAATATTGCAATACTCAATGATACAACATTATTTTGGAATCCCATTACATAAACACTTAATCATTCCACCACATCGTTGTCATATTCAACATTGCCAATAGTGATCGCATGTGACTTCCCTTTGTCTTTTCCTTCAGTGGTTTCTCATGTTGATCATCATTAACCCTTGGATTAGGGCATTTATTAGCATAATTCCCCATTTCCTTGCATTTGAAGCATTGAAGTGTTGGTGGTGCGTTCTCTGCAGTGTTTTCTTTATTCACATCCTTAGAAACCCTTTTTCCATTACTTCGACACTCAGCTGCTCGATGACCTTCTTTTCCACACTTAAAACATTTTCTAGTCCCTTTAAGACAATCTCCACCATGCTTCTTTCCACACTTTGTGCATAAGTAAACATTCATCTTCTTTTCACCATTATTCTGAGATTTCTCCTTGAACTCCATCTTTTGTTTCTTGTCAAAACCATGAGATGGATATGTAACACCAACTTCCATTTCTACCTTGATAGCACAATGCACAATTTCTTCATAGCTACTGAAGTCTCTTATAGCCAATGCCCTTCGAAGACTTGGTTTTAAGCCACTGAAAAATCGATCATCTTTACTTTCAGGTTGGATGATAATGCCAGATGCATACCTTGAAAGTCTTGTAAAATTCGCTTCGTATATACCAACAGATTCATCATCCTTTTGCTTTAGTTCAAGAAACTCCTTCTCCATCTTTGTTCGAAGAATACGATGGAAGTACTTATTGAAAAATAAGTTCTTGAACTCGTCCCATTCCATGGACTCAATTTCATATCTTTGCCTTGTATTCTTGATAAGATTCCACCATTGATCAGCTTCACCTTCCAAACGATATACTGCTATGATGACTTTATCATGTTCAGAACATTGAAGAACTGAAAATATCTTTTCAGTGGTACTGATCCATTGTTCAGCAACAAGTGGATCAGAAGACCCACTGAAAGAAGGTGGACGTTGCCTCATGAAGGACTCAATAGAATATTGTTCCCTTCTCTGCTCATTTGGAAGTCCAGAATGATTCATACACTAGTGCAGAAAACGTTTTTTACGTCACCATTTTTTACGTCGGTTATATAAAACCGACGTCATAATATGTAAAACGAGGTTTTTTACGTCGGTTATTTAATAACCGACGTAAAACCCTGTGTTCGGTACACCTTTAACGTCGGTTATAAAAATAACCGACGTTATTAAGCGCGCAACTTCGTTTTTTACGTCGGTTATTTTTATAACCGACGTAAGAAACGCGGTTTTCGAAGGCCTTTATATGTCGGTTATTTTATAACCGACGTAAAAAAGGAATCCGCAGATGTTTTTGACGTCGGTTATGGAATAACCGACGTAAAAAAACGCGGATTTGGAGCCCTTTATAACGGCGGTTATAAAATAACCGACGTAAAAAAGGAATCGGAGGAAGGTTTTTAGGTCGGTTATTGAAATAACCGATGTTATAAATGTTTTTAAAAAAATTATCACGTTGGTTATTGAATAACCGACGTGATAACTCATTTAAAAATTTACCCAGACCCGTGGATTGTCATTTGCGAGTTTACCTTCGACAGTCGCGACTCGTCTCTCTCGCGCGTAAACCCGAATCGGCTCGTCCATTTCGTTGGTTTAGATTCGTTTTGCGATCATCGTTTCTCATATTTAATCTCCTCGGATCAATCATCTAAACTCGCAGCACTCAGGTAATCCTCCCACTCGTTCGTTTTTTTTCGCGGATAGTATATATATATATGTGTTGTGATTTTTTTGTTGAAACTAGCTAAGATTCTTCGATTGCGAACCCTTTTAACTCGTTTTGGCACCATAATCTTATTTATCATCCCTAGATCTATTTGTTCGACTTGAAATATTGAGTAATTTTATGATTTCACTAATTTTTCATCGTTTTATATAAATCCCCGAGAGGGTTGGGGCGTGTCATTTTGGATGGGTTGCCCTTTTACAGTTGTTACTACTTTATTCACACACAACCATGGCATAGGTGCATGGATTTGGGGTCGGGGGGTGTACAGGGGGTTTACAAGGGGGTGGGTGGGTGTGGGGGGCTGTCCAAGGGTATGGGTGGGTGTTGGGGGGTGTTCAGGGGGGTGTCCAAGGGGGTAGGGGGTGGGGGTGGTGTTTAGGAGGGGTGGGGGGGATGTCCAGAGGGTTGGGGGGTGTCCAGGGGGGTGTCCAAGCAGGTTGGGGGTGGGGGGTTGTGTCCAGGAGGGGTGGGGGTGCTTTCTAGAGGGGTCGGGGGCTGTCCAGAGGGGTCGGGGGGTGTCCAGGGTGGTGTCCAAGGGGATGGGTGGGTGTGGGGGGCTGTCCAAGGGGGTGGCGGCCTGTCCAGAGGGGTCGGTGGGGTGTCCAGGGGGTTTCCAAGGGGGTGGATGGGTGTGGGGGGCTGTCCAAGTGGGTGGCGGCCTCTCCAGAGGGTATTTGGGGTTGTCCGGGTGGGTGGGGGGCTGTCCAGAGGGTTGGGGGATGTCCAGGGGGTGTCTAAGGGGGTAGGGGGTGGGGGTGGTGTCCAGGAGGGGCGGGGGGCTGTCCAGAGGGGTCGGGGGGTATCCAGGGGGGTTTACAAGGGGGTGGGTGGGTGTGGGGGGCTGTCCAAGGGTGTGGGTGGGTGTTGGGGGTGTCCAGGGGGTGTCCAAGGGGGTAGGGGGTGGGTGGTGGTGTTTAGGAGGGGTGGGGGGGCTGTCCAGAGGGTTGGGGGGGTCCAGGGGGGTGTCCAAGCAGGTCGGGGGTGGGGGGTTGTGTCCAGGAGGGGTGGGGGTGCTTTCTAGAGGGGTCGGGGGCTGTCCAGAGGGGTCGGGGGGTGTCCAGGGTGTTGTCCAAGGGGATGGGTGGGTGTGGGGGGTTGTCCAAGGGGGTGGCGGCATGTCCAGAGGGGTCGGTGGGGTGTCCAGGGGGGTGTCCAAGGGGGTGGATGGGTGTGGGGGGCTGTCCAAGTGGGTGGCGGCCTCTCTAGAGGGTATTTGGGGTTGTCCGGGTGGGTGGGGGTGGGGCTGCCCAGAGGGTTGGGGGATGTCCAGGGGGGTGTCCAAGGGGGTAGGGGGTGGGGGGTGGTGTCCAGGAGGGGTGGGGGGCTGTCCAGAGGGTCGGGGGGGGGGGGGTGTCCAGGGGGTTTACAAGGGGTGGGTGGGTGTGGGGGGCTGTCCAAGGGTGTGGGTGGGTGTTGGGGGTGTCCAGGGGGGGTGTCCAAGGGGGTAGGGGGTGGGGGGTGGTGTTTAGGAGGGATGGGTGGGTTGTCCAGAGGGTTGGGGGGTGTCCAGGGGGGTGTCCAAGCAGGTCGGGGGTGGGGGTTGTGTCCATGAGGGGTGGGGGTGCTTTATAGAGGGGTCGGGGGCTGTCCAGAGTGGTCGGGGGGTGTCCAGGGTGGTGTCCAAGGGGATGGGTGGGTGTGGGGGGTTGTCCAAGGGGGTGGCGGCCTGTCCAGAGGGGTCGGTGGGGTGTCCAGGGGGGTGTCCAAGGGGGTGGATGGGTGTGGGGGGCTGTCCAAGGGGGTGGATGGATGTGGGGGGGTTGTCCAAGTGGGTGGCGGCCTCTCCAGAGTGTATTTGGGGTTGTCCGGGTGGGTGGGGGGGCTGCCCAGAGGGTTGGGGGATGTCCAGGGGGTGTCCAAGGGGGTAGGGGGTGGGGGATGGTGTCCAGGAGGGGTGGGGGGCTGTCCAGAGGGGTCGGGGGGTGTCCAGGGGGGTTTACAAGGGGGTGGGTGGGTGTGGGGGGTTGTCCAAGGGTGTGGGTGGGTGTTGGGGGTGTCCAGGGGGGTGTCCTAGGGGGTAAGGGGTGGGGGTGGTGTTTAGTAGGGGTGGGGGGCTGTCCAGAGGGTTGGGGGGTGTCCAGGGGGGTGTCCAAGCAGGTCGGGGGTGGGGGTTGTGTCCAGGAGGGGTGGGGGGCTGTCCAGAGGGGTCGGGGGGTGTCCAGGGGGGTTTACACATCGATTTGTTTTATATTTCAAAATTGTTTCCATTCAAATTATGGTTTTTTTCATATAAACATATATTTGTCTTATCTAAAAAATATATATATTTTTGCTATTTGTTATAGGTAATAATGAGTCGAAGTTGGATTACGGCACATCGAATGAGCAATGAATATGCGGTAGGTGTTGATGCCTTTTTGGAATTTTCTAAACGAAATGTTCCAAGTAGTGACATTTTTTTCTGTCCATGCCTGAAATGTCTGAATATGAAGAAGTTGAAAAGTAGAGAGATAAAAGATCATCTGATTTGTCATGGTTTCAATCCGAGTTACAACCCTTGGATTTGGCATGGCGAAACTGGACAGAATGTCACTGATGATAATGAATCGCAAGATGGTAACTCCGATGGAATTGATGAAATGATTCGCGATATTGTAGCAGAACAAATTGAGATAGAACCGACAGTTTCACGTCTATATGGTGATGCCGAAAAACCATTATACCCTGGTTTTACAGATTTTACGGTTTTGTCGGCGGTGTTAAGATTGATTAACCTGAAGGCGAAACATGGATGGAGTGACAGAAGTTTTACCGAGCTGCTACAATTGATGAAAGACATTCTTCCAAAAGATAACGATCTTCCAGATTCACATTATAAGGCCAAAAAAATATTATGCCTGATGGGATTGGGATACAGGAAAATACATGCCTGTCCGAATGACTGCATTATATATAGGAAGGAATATGAATTTCTGAAAGAGTGTCCTAAATGTGGGACATCACGGTATAAGGTGAAAGAAAAATCACAAGCTGATGTAGAGATTACAAAGCTCCCTTCAAAGGTATTTTGGTATCTTTCTATAATTCATCATTTCAAACGTTTATTTGCTAATTCACATGATGCAAAAAAGGTTAAGATGGCATGCTGATGAGCGGGTATGTGATGGAAAAATACGTCATCCAGCTGATTGTCCACAATGGAAGATAATTGATGCCCAGTACCCTACATTTGGAAATGAAATTAGAAATCTGAGACTAGGCTTGTGCACAGATGGAATGAATCCATACCGAACCCTCAGTAGCACACATAGTTCATGGCCTGTTTTATTTGAAATTTAAAACCTCTCTCCTGAAGTTTGTATGAAGCGCAAATATGTCATGTTGAGTATCATGATCTCTGGTCCAAAGCAACCCGGCAATGATATTGATGTATACTTGTCACCGCTGATTGATGATTTGAAACTGTTATGGGCTGATGGTATTAGGGTGTATGATTCTTATAAAATGGAATATTTTCAACTGCATGCAGTGCTTCTATTCACTATAAATGACTTCCCAGCATATGGAAATTTGTCTGGATACAGTGTTAAAGGGCATAAAGCATGTCCAATTTGCGAACAACAGACGTCATATTGTCAATTGCATCATGGGAGGAAAACAGTGTACATGGGTCATCGAAAGTTTTTGCCTATGGATCACCCTTATAGAAGACTAAAAAAGGCATTCAATGGCTCACAAGAATTTGATACTGCTCCAAAACCATTATCCCCAGAATTGTATTTTGAGAGGGTGAAAAACATTGATGTGACATTGGGAAAGACACAGAAATCTGGTAATGATAGACATATTTAGAAGAAAAAGACAATATTTTTTGAGCTACCATATTGGAGGTATCATGAAGTCAAACATAATATTGATGTCATGCACGTGGAGAAGAATATCTGTGATTCTTTGATCGGAACATTTCTAGATATTAAAGGAAAGACAAAAGATGGGTTGAATGCAAGGTTAGACCTACTATCAATGGGAATACGTTTGGAGTTAGCTCCCACTCCTAAAGGAAGACGAACATTTCTTCCCCCGGCTTGTCATACATTATCGAAGAGGGAGAAAAGTAGCTTTTGTCAGTGTCTTCATGATATCAAAGTGCCTCAAGGTTATTCTTCAAATGTAAAAAATTTTGTCTCATTGAAAGACTTGAAGTTGATAGGTATGAAATCACATGATTTTCACGTCATGATGCAACAAATTCTACCAGTTGCACTGGGTGGAATATTGCCCATCCATGTCAGAAAGACTATAATGAGGTTGTGTTATTTTTTCAATTCAATTTATAACAAGGCGATTGATGTGAATGCTTTGAACATTTTGGAAAAGGATGCAATTTTTATACTTTGTCATTTGGAAATGTATTTTCCTCCAACTTTTTTTGATATGATGGTGCATTTAATGATTCATCTGGTTCGAGAAATAAGGCTTTGTGGACCTGTATATTTTCGTTGGATGTATCCTTTTGAAAGGTATATGAAAATATTAAAGGGATATGTTAAAAATCCATATCGACCTGAAGCCTCCATTATTGAAAAGTATATTTCTGAGGAGGTAGCAGAGTTTTGTACGAGCTACTTGGCTACGGCGCAACACATAGGTTTTCCTCCATCTCGCCATAAACGGGTTAATAATGAGGGAAAGGGGATTCGTGGCTTGAAAGTCAAATCACTGTCAGCTGAACATATGAAGAAGTTAGAATCATACATCTTCAATAACATAGCTGATGTTCAACCGTATATCACATTGCATATTAATGAGTTGAAACAATGTCATCCAAAGAAGAAAGAAATGTGGATTTTGAATGAGCACAACAAAACTTTTTTGCCATGGTTTAAAAAGACCTTGCTTGGTAGATCAGATGTATCAGAGACATTAAAATGGATAGTGGGTGGTCCATCATTAAATGTGATAACATGGTCCACTTATGACATTAATGGCTATACATTTCATACGAAAGCTCAGGACAACAGAAGTGCAGTTCAGAATAGTGGTGTATTGGTGTTTGCAGAAGCAATGCATTTTTCGAGTGCTAAGGACAGAAACCCAATTTCGGCATCAAGTGTATATTATGGAGTGATTGAAGACATATGGGAGGCTGATTACTTTAAAATTAAAGTTCCTATTTTTAACTGTAAATGGTTTATCGGTAACAACAGTGTCAGACACGATGAATTTGGAATGACACTTGTTAATCTGAATAGATTGGAAGACACAGCTGATTCTTTTATAATGGCAACACATGCCAAACAAATTTTCTATGTAGTAGATCAATCAGATATGCAGTGGGCTGTTGTTTTACAAGGGAAAAAACAATATGTTGGTGAGGATGAATTTGATGAAGATTCTGATTTATGTGATATCCCTACTTCCATGGAAAGATTAACAGAACATAATGATGAGTATGTTGAAGACATGGTTTGTGCCATAAGGAACGATCACGATAAAGGAATTTGGGAAAACAATCCAACTGTACATTCCTAAAATTACAGGTAACAGAAGTTTATTTCTTGTCTACATTTAGTTTTTTCATATAATGTCAGATATTGTAAATTTTTTACTTATTAAAACATGTATCAAACCAAAACGATAAAACAATAAAAACCGTAAAGAGGAGAAGTCCTGGGCGCACCGGCCGGCCGGTGGTGGATCACCGGTTGGCCGGTGGTCTAGACAGAGAGGAAGGCTCTCTGTCTAGACCACCGGCCGGCCGCTGGATCACCACCGTCCGGCCGGTGGTGATCCAACGGCCGACCGGTGGCACCGGGCAGTGGGCAAGTCTACTGCCTGGGTCCTCCGGCTGGCCGGTGAGCTCACACCGGCTGACCGGTGGACTCAGTGAGTCCACTTTTCAGCTGTCTTGGGTCAACTCCTTGGCAACCTTTTGCCTGTGTTTACCATGTTTATCATTGTTTAACATGCTTACCATATTACCAATGTTTACTATTATGTAATTTAGTACACTTTTCTATTTGTGATCTAATGTTTGTTTTTTTGATTTGAAGGAAAATGACAGATCAATCAGTTGATCAGCCACATGATTCTGGAGATGAGCATATTGGTCATACATCTGGGGAGGAACATTCACATGCTCCTATTACGAAAAAGAGTTCAAAGGTTGGTAAGCATGGGTGCACACGTTTACCAAAATTATCACTTGCCCGTATGAAGGAGGAGAGGATTGTCGTGGAGTTTGATGATGATGATCTTCCTAGAGGTCCAAATGCTAAAGATTTTAAGGGTTTTGTAGCAACTCAGGCTAAGAGCAAAGTAAGCATTCTCTATGATGATTGGAGAAGTGTGGATAAGGCGATAATTTCTCAGCTGTGGGAGACCATTTTGGTAAGATCTTTTGCTATTGTTTGACTGTTCTTTAAATGTTTCTAGTATATATAATATTTTTAACCACTTTTTTATCAGATGACATTTGATATTCCTGACACTGGAGGAGTCAGGAAGAAATGCTTATCGTTGGCTGCTAGGAGATGGAGGGATTTCAAATCAACCCTCTCATCTGATTTCATTTATGGTCATAGGAGTCGTGAGAATCCATGTCGTATATATCCTTTTATAGATGAAGACACATGGAGACAATTTTTTGAAAGTAGAAGAAAAGAATCATTTTTGGTAAGGGCAATGTAAACTATTATAAGCTTTCTTATATAAATGATCTTATTATTGTTTTGTTAATGATTACTTATTCTTAATTTACAGCAAACAAGGAATGCTCATCAAGAGATCCAATCTAAAAATGTATACCCTCATAGTTTATCTTGGGGAGGGTATACATTATTGGAAGAACAAATGATGGCAGAAAAATTTCAACAACTAAGAGCTGAGTCTTCAAGCTCTGGAGAGGTGGCCCCTCCATCCCCTCCATCTAGACATGAGAAATGGAAAAGAGCTCGGAAGGGAAAAAAAGGACAATATCTTTCGGAAGAATCGAGACTCGTAGTTGAGAGGATTGTAAGATATCTATTTTATTTATTTAAGTTTACTATTTTCGTCATATATTTCCAATCATTATAGAAATGTTCAATTAATTATTACAGGACTCTCTTGAGGAGCAGAGTTCACAGGGGACATTTACACCATCTGGGAGGGAAGATATTTTATCTGTGGCATTGGGAAAGCCCGAACATCCTGGCCGTGTAAGAGGATATCCGGCAGGTGTATCGGTAAGAAAAGTGTTTCCACGTTCCTCAACTTCTAACGTTGATGGAGTTTATAAAAAAAATAGAATCCTTGGAGGCTGAAGTCCATAGTATTAATGCAAGAATGGAGGACAAGATTAGAGCATCGGTGCAGTTTATGTTTGCAGACTTGCAAAGACAATTTCAGGGTGCAGCTCCCACTCCACCTCTCCCAGTAGCTCCCACTCCCCCACCTCAGCCTGCGGACCCCATTTTTGATCCTCCTCCTCCGCCGCAGCTACCTACTTATTGTGAGTTGTATGTTGATGATCCTCAACATCATATAGTTGCATATGGGATGGAATATTGTATAGGAGATACAGTTCATCATCAACAGTTAGAGGTAGAGAATCAGAGGGTCACTGTACAGGATATTATAGATAGATCAGCTCGGATACCATTACCTACAGATGAGGTGACGACAGTTGGACATAGTATCGGCCATTTTTTACTTTGGCCATCCAGACTTCTTCAACTCATTACCATAGAGGTATGGATGTTATATCTTTTATTTTATATTTTTATTAATGTTTTATCATTTGAAAACAAATATATTTTTCAATTTATTTTTACAGGAATACTTCAAAGGTAAAGAAATACTGTATAGACAACAACAAAGACAGATAGCTATGACATCAGATGCAGATACTAGCAGTCTTGAAAAATTGTCAAGATATTCAAATTTTTTGGCAGATCATTATGACTTTACAATGGAAGCTCATGTCTATGGACGTGAACTAAGTGTGGGGATTATGAAAACTGATATCATGGAGTTTGTCACTGGAGATAAGTTGGGCATCAACGTGGTGTAAATTTTTATCATGTAAGTATTAACACCTTTTCCTTGCGTTATATTTATTAAAAATGTATACTTATATCTGCTTTGTATTAGGTATCTGTATAAAATTTGTGAGAGGAATGAGCTGACAGATGTATATGGATTCGTGGACCAACAATTGATTTCCCCTGAAGCATGTGCATTGGATGAGGAACAAAGAATTCTTTATATTGCTGATAGATTTGAAAATAATGTAATCACACAGTGTTGGATGATGCCTTTTTGTGAGAGGTATGAAACACATCCCTCTCAAAGAGTTAATTATCTTTTAACATAAAAAACCACTAACGTTAAATTTCCTTTTATCAGGGATCATTGGATGTTAGGGGTTTTTTTCCCTAGGGAGAAAACTCATTATTGGATATGCTCTCTCCATGATGATGTTCGAGAAAGTTTTAAGAATATATTGGAAACGTAAGTTTCAATTTCACAATACTTTTATATATTATAATGAATTTTAAATTTACCACATTCGTATTATTTTCTAACAGGGCATGGGTCCACTTTCGAAAAAGCGCAAAGAAAAGGAATTTCAAGATCAAATATGTACATGCGAAGGTAAATATCCATTTATAATTTGTACATTTTGATTTATTACATAAAAATAATATATTGAATTTACACTCATTCAAACAGAAATGTCATGAGCAACAAGGCATCATCGAATGCGGATATTACATGTTAAGATTTATGTATGAAATAATAACAACTGGGACAGTTCTGAGTTTTGAACTGGTAAGATTTCCTCTTTCTCATAATATTTCAATTTGATTTATTCATTATACACGTTGACTACTATCCTTTTCCTTTGTAGCTTTTTGATGACCCTCAACCCTTTACTGCTGAAGATATCAAACCCTTACAAGTGGAGTGGTCAAATTATTTTACAGGTTTGATTGACTTTTAGTTGTTTGTAATGTAAAATGTAATTTTGAATATTGTCAATGTAATTGGGTATTTCTTAGTCGTTTAGGTTGGATTTAGTTTTTTTTGAAGTTGACAGTGTATGTTTTGAATGTTATATAAGTGAATGTTTAATTTTTCTCTACTTCTTGTTTTGGTCTACTCTTGATGGTTTTTCTGGTCTGGATTTTGGTATGGGGGGAGAGGTTCCAAGGGGGTGGGTGTGAGTTTGGGGGGTGTCCAAGGGATATGGGAGGGGTTTCCAAGGTGTGTTTGGGGCTGACCTAGGGGTCGGGGGGGTGTAAATGAGGGTGGGGGTGTCCAAGGGGTGGGGGTGTCCAAGGGATATGGGAGGGGTGTCCAAGGTGTGTTTGGGGCTGTCCGAGGAGTCGGTTGGGTGTAAATGAGGGTGGGGGGGGGGCTGTCCAAGGGGTGGGGGGTGTCCAAGTGGTGGGGGGGTGTCCAAGGGATATAAGAGGGGTGTCCAAGGGGTGTTTGGGGCTGTCCAAGGGGATGGGGGGTTTCCAAGGGGTCGGGGGTGTCCAGGGGGTGGGGGGGCTGTCCAAGGGGTGGGGGGTGTCCAAGGGGTGGGGGTGTCCATGGGATATGGGAGGGGTGTCCAAGGGATGTTTGGGGCTGTCCTAGTGTTCGAGGGGTGTAAATGAGGGTGGGGGGGGGGGGCTGTTGAAGGGGTGGGGGTGTCCAAGGGGTGGGGGGGTGTCCAAGGGATATGGGAGTGGTGTCCAAGGTGTCTGGGAGTTCTGTCCAAGGGGCCGGTTGGGTGTAAATGAGGGTGGGGGTGTTGTCCAGGGGGGGGGGGTGTCCAAGGGGTGGGGGGTGTCCAAGGGATATGGGAGTGGTGTCCAAGGTGTCTGGGAGTTCTGTCCAAGGGGCCGGTTGGGTGTAAATGAGGGTGGGGGGGGGGCTGTACAAGGGGTGGGGGTGTCCAAGGGGTGGGGGGTGTCCAAGGGATATGGGAGGGGTGTCCAAGGGGTGTTTGGGGCTGTCCAAGGGCTTGGGGGGTGTCCAGGGGTCGGGGGGGGGGGGTGTCCAAGGGGTCTGGGAGGGCTGTCAAGGTGTGTGGGGGGGGGGGGTGTCCAATGGGTGTTTGAGGCTGTACTAGGGGTCTTGGGGGTGTAAATGAGGGTGGGGGGGGGGGGGGGGCTGTCCAAGGGGTGGGGGGCTGTCCAAGGGGTGGGGGGTGTCCAAGGGATATGGGAGGGGTGTCCAATGGGTGTTTGAGGCTGTACTAGGGGTCGTGGGGGTGTAAATGAGGGTGGGGGGTTGTCCAAGGGGTGGGGGGGTGTCCAAGGGTTGTGGTGGGGCTCCAATGTGGTGGGGGAGGGCTGGCCAGGTTGTTAGGTGGGTATAGATGAGGGTGGGGTTCTGTTGGGGCTTGGGTGAGGGCTGGCATGGTTATTTTTGTTTGGTTTCTGGTTGCTTTTTGGTGAGAGCAGTGCAATTATTTTTTTAAAAAAAATATCGCTTTCACGTCGGTTATTTTATAACCGACGTGGTAAATAAATCGGTAGGGGTTTATCACGTCGGTTTTTTCAATAACCGACGTGATAAACCATTCCCGGGGCTTTTATTACGTCGGTTCTTAATATAACCGATGTGCTAAAAGGCATGGGAATCGATTTACCACGTCAGTTATTGGATAACCGACGTGCTAAAACGTTTCCCAGGCCTTTTTATCACGTCGGTTATTTAAGAAACCGACGTGATAATAGGGTAGGGGAAGGGTTAATCATGTCGGTTATGTCATAACCGACGTGATAAACGATATCCCAGTCGTTTTATCACGTCGGTTTAGGAAATAACCGACGTGATAAACCCCCCCCCCCCCCCCCCCCGCGCATATTTATCACGTTGGTTATTATATGATCCGACGTGATAACCACCGTGATGTTAGGGATGTTACGTCGGGTTTTAAATAACCGACGTAAAAAACGTTATTTATAACGTCGTCCGTATTAATGTCGCCTAAAAACTGACGTAAATAATAAAAAATAACCGACATAAAAAATGTTTTCTGCACTAGTGATAGCTTGTGTAAGTATAGCAATAAGATTTTGAACTCCATCTCCCATAACATTTGTTTGTTTAGGAGGACAATCATTGCATTGTCCATTGCATTGATCAACACGGTTCCTTCGGGTTCCAGCCATCGTCTAAAACCCAAGAAGAATAGTGTGAGAGGCAAAAATCATGCTAGGGAAAACAACATAATAAAGGGGGAGTACCTTCAATATCTAACATCTTAGGTTTAATTCTATGATCGTTAGCGTAGTTCTAGTACTATTACCTATACGTATACATAACCTTAGGGACATCCCTAGACATACCGTAGAAATATCTCTAGGGATCTCACTAACTTTTTCGCATCCTAGTTTCCAAAGGTTGACTAAACCTTTCCTCTGATACCAACAGTAGAGACCCGATGCTTGACGTACATGAACATTACATTACTTTTGCGGAATACTTAGTACATAACAAAAACACACACACAAGGATCGTAATAGTTTAGTGTCTTTGGAAACTCGGAATAAAATCTTCTAATCGTGGTGAATGATCTTCAACATCTCCCATAAAGATCTTCCTTTTTTACCTAAAACCTTTCTTTATATCATGGGGAAAAGAAAACATAAAAGGGTGAGCTCAAATGCTCAGTAAGGGTAAATAAAAGATATATCAATCACATCGTATTCATAAGAACATATCATTTTGGAAATCATAACCTGCAAAAGAGAGAATAATTTCATAACATGGGATAAATCATGGTAGTGAAATGTAATCACAATAATCATAACATAAAACATGAAACTTTGTGGCATTCACACATATTCTTGGAAAATCATTTCTTGTTAGTCATGACTCATTGCCAAGACTATCTTTGTGGACAAAGTCCCTTTCTGAATTGAGTAACCCTCGTTTCAGTCCTGTTTCACTGAACCGGTATAACCTACCGTTCCAGACCTGTCTATCTCATGAGATATAAAATCTTTACCCAATGCATTGGAGGGAGATATAGGTCCCACCCATCTTATAATGAATCCTTTCTTATGTGTGCCACATAATCATAAATCATACATCATCGCATAACCCATGTAATAAATACGGGATTCTTAAACAACATGCCATCATAAAACAATTCATATAAGATAAAGGAATTCATAAAAATGTTTCCATCACAACATAATCAAATCCATGTAATAATAGGGATAAAAACAGAACCCTTTTATTATCTTAGATGGAAAATAATTTTGATAAAATACTTGAACTTCATTCTTGAGGAAAATATCCTTTCTACTTCAAAAACACTTTTCCTTTCTTAACATGTCATACAATTTTAAAATAAAATAAGTTGATTAAAAATAAACTTGAATACTTGTAAAGGAAGCTTCTTGGAAATAATTTTTTAGAAATCCATTCATGCCGTATAAGTTAAAAAAAACATTCTTCGTACTTTTGTCGAAAAAGTCAAAAAGTACCTCGTACGAAAAACGACAAAAGATTCCATTCATATCTTTTACTAAAAATTCACCGAAGGGTAAAATTGGATTTAAACAATAGTAGTTGTATGGAAATAATATTACATATTGAGGAAAAATGGATCTGGATGATAAAATACACCCCAGTAAATATCAAAGTATGAACAATCTCTGATAAAATGAGATTGTGAAATTTCCCTTACCTTAGGTCCGATTTGCTTTGTACGTGTCCGAAGATCCTGTATAATGGTTTAAATAATGTTATTGACTTATTCCAGAATCATACATATTGATATGATATCATATATGGTCATATTCTTAGCTTCTTGTTAGTAATATTTCATTGTTACTTGTTACTCGGGTCTTTATTGCCTTTTGTTTTTATGCGTGTTTTGCCGAATAAATTCTTATTCTTCTTTTAAGGTTATAGATACCTTATATCCAGAATGGTATTAGTGTAACATATATCATATTTATTCATTCAATTCATTTATATAATTACTATGTAATGATGATCATGTAGAACGAGTCGCATCACATCGTGGAGACGGTATTCCGTACGTATGCACGAGTGATGATATCGTTCCTATGATCGTGGAATTGTATTGGAGTATATATATATTATTTCAGTATCAATATTACTTTATAATAATCATAAATAGTTACTCATTACACCATTATACCCATCCTTGTAAGGTGGTGGTGGAAAATAGATTACACCACGGCGTGGAGACGGTATTCCGTACGTACGCACGCGCGGTGATTTCATTTTTCCGTAGGATGGATAGAAGGTGAATTAGGGTTGTTTCATATTTATAATAACATATCAGTATGTAAGTAATACTGATGTTATTACTTTATCATGAAACAACTAAAGGAGAAGAAGTTGAAGAAGAATGAAATTGAAAAGATCGGTAACAGATATTACCTCTTCTTTGGAACGCCTCTTTGAATCCTCCACTTAGGGAACTAAGATTGGTCTTTGAAGAAGACCATGACCTCTAGGATTATTCTAGGGAAGTGGAGAGGAGAACATGGCAGGAGTGGGCCGAGCTTGAGTGCTCAAATTGGTGTGATGAGAAGGGGGAGGAGGTGCCCTTTTATAAGGGAGGAGAGGGGCACCTTAGGAATACCTCAAAATATTATTTTATATTAAAGTCAAAATCGGTTTATAATGGTTCCAAAGGGTCTTATTTCGAAGCTAAAGTGGGGATGGGTAGAAATCCTATCATCCAATATGATTTAGACAAGTTTAGGGTATTATTTTAACCTTATCAATTAGATTTAACTCTAAGTTAAATAATATAACTTTTACCGTGTCTTTTTGTTTTCTTTCACTATATGGTTAATACAGTTACTATAACATGCCAAAAGAACCCCAAATTGTTTATTTTTAATATATATATCATTATCTAAGTCATTTGGCCGAACATTAGAGTTTTAGGAATAAAATAACAATTAATAGTATAATATTTGATTTAAAAACTATTTTGTGTCAATTTTGACACTATTTGATATATGATTTTTGTGAAAGTTATAACAGAATTATATGTTCTAACCATGTTGATTAAATCAACAATAATATATCATATTAACCTAGAAAATTATTGGAATTCATAAAAAGTCTCAAATTACATTCATTTGAGAATTTATAACATCAATTATGTTAATATTTCCTTAAAAGGGTAATTACTGCATCATCGTTGTGTCGTAAATAAATTAATTTATTTAAAGTCTAAAAATTATAAATAAAATATCATTATGTAGGAAATATTTTTATCTTTCTAATGAATATTTATAGTCGAATTTATATTATGTATAACCCCATATTAAAAATGTTTTAGTTATTAATCTTTGATTTTAACTATTTTAACTATTCATTAAATAAAATAATATTAAATGTCATAATCTAATCCAAGTGGACCTAAATGGTCATATTATATTCATAAGGTTGTTTTTGATCGAATTACACTTATCCAATAGAATTAGGACATGTGTTAGGGTAATAGTAATATCATATTTACCCTTATTAACCGTGGTAAAAATTTGTAAAAAGTTACTATTCACCAAAAATTATTTTCATCTCATTGAACCACATTTTAGTCCTTGATATTAACCGTGTCTGTCGGATTTTCGAAATTCCATTCACAGAAGCGGTAAAATTATGTTTTATGCAAAATTCAGTTTTTAACCTACCACTTAGTGGTTTCACTATTCATCAAAAATTGAAAGTTTTCAGAAAAATGCCAAAATGTAATCCTAAGCTATATTTCATATTCCGAATTCAAAAATGAAGTCTATTTTACCAAATTCATAACATAGAAATTGCATTAATTAATTTTATAATTAAATCCCGCTGTTAAAACAAATAGCGTGTTTTTAAGAAACAATATCTATCAGAAGATTGACACTTGATTATGTCTGGTTTAAATGTGAAATTACATCCAATGACCAACATTGTATTAAATTGTAAAAATATATTCTAAATATAATTTAAAACAACTCAAATTAATAATTTATCACTATTAATTATTTTGATTAAAAAAGTTGTTTTTAATTATAATTTAGTAATTTTCACTATTCATCAGAATATGAAAGTTATCCGAAAAGTACCAAAATTTCACCTTAGGCTAAATTCGATACTCCGAATCCAAAAATGCAGTCAATTTTGAGAGCTCAAATTTCTAAAATTTTAAAAAGTGGTTATTACTATTCATAATGGCTAGTTTTAATAATATTTTAATAGCATATCGTTGTTTCGTGAAACTCAGTATTACGTACTACACACGTTATCGAGGAAGGTTGCGATTGAGTGTAATGCAAGGCAAGTCAAGGATGTGTGTTGTGCAAGCTCCTTTTTGTGTTTTGTACAACACAAGACATTAGTGAAATTAAAAAGAATATTTTTTCATAAAATCTTGGGCTGTTACAGTAATACTGCACGAAGTACCACTTTCCATTATATCTGATTGGGATATGAGGTTTACCTCAATGTTCTGGCAAAGTCTTCAGCATACTTCGGATACAGAGTTGAGTTTCAGCACTGCTTATCATCCTTAGACAGATGGTCAGTCTATGAGAACAATTCAAACTCTAGAAGATATGTTAAGAGCTTGCTCTGTGGATTTCAAAGGTGGTTGGGATCATCACCTGCCTCTGGTGGAATTTTCATATAATAATAGATTTCACTCCAATATTCAAATGGCTATTTATGAATCTCTCTATGGAACGAAATGCAGGACTCTAACTTGTTGGGATGAAGTTGGGTAAAGAAAGCTATTAGGACCTGATCTTGTTGATGATATGGTAGAAAAGGTCAGATCTATTCAACAACACATAAGAGCAGCTCAGAGTTGACAAAAAATATATGCTGGTAACTGAATAATTGACCTAGCGCTTGAAGTGGGTGATAAAGTGTTCTTATGAATATCTCCTTGGAAGAGAGTAATGAGATTTGGAATGAAAGGAAAGCTGAGCCCTAGATATATCGGTCCTTTCGAAATACTGGATCGTGTGGGAAGGTAGCTAACCGATTGGAACTTCCCCCGAATCTCACTCAAGTTCATGATGTGTTCCATGTATCTCTCTTAAGAAAGTACATACCCAATCCTTCACATGTACTAAGCTCAGAAGTTATACCGCTGGAGCAAGATCTTTCATATGATGAAAACCCAATGGAGATTCTGGATCGTAGAGAAAAAGTCCTACAGAACAAGACCACTCTCTTGGTGAATGTTTTTTGGAGGAACCACCAGTTAGAAGAAGCTACATGGGAGCTTGAGGATATGACAAGGAAAAGGTATCCTCATCTGTTTGTTTCAAAGTGACGAATTTTGAGGGAGAAATTCATTTTAAGGGGGGTAGAATGTTACACCTGAGATTTTTATGAGAAACATTTTGTTTTTCTGTTATATATATCATCAAAGGAATCTTTAACTACACACAACACTAGCTTGGCTTTCTTTACACGCAATCACGACCTTTCTCGATTGCTTGCGTCGTACGCAATACCGAGTTTCACTAAACAACGATATGCTATTAAAATATTATTAAAACTAGCCGTTATGAGTAGTAATACCCAATTTTTAAAATTTTGAAAATTTTATTTTTCACAATGGACTTCATTTTTGGATACGGATTATCGAAATTATCTTAGGGTGAAATTTTGGTATTTTTCTAAAAACATTCAATTTTTGATGAATAATGAAAACACGGGATTACTATTTAAAAACCGACTTTTTATTTAAATATTTATTTATTTTATTTAAATTTATTTTATGTCAAAATTTATTCATAATACCTATATAGGTTCAATTCAATTCATTGGAGTCATTTTATAATAATTATATATATATAAAAATTTTATTGAACTTTTCACCGTCTTTTACCCACCTCCTAGGAGAATTTGCAAATTTACATAAAACATAATTTTACCTCTTATGTGAGTGGAATTTAAAAAATCTAGGAGACAAGGATCATATCAATGACTAAAATGTGGTTTAATGAGATTAAAATAACTTTTGGTGAATAGTAACTTTTTACTTCTTTTTACCACGGTTAAAAGTAAATAGAGTAATTAAGGGTAAAAATGTTATTATTATTACCCTAACACATGTACTAATTCTATTGGATAAGTTTAATTCGACCAAAAACAACCTTAGTAATGAAATATGACCATTTAGGCCCACATGGATTAGATTAGGACATTTATTAATAATTTATTTAAAGAAGGGTTAAAATAGTAAAAATCAAAGTTTAATAAATAAATAATTTTTTATATAGGGTTATACATAAGATAAATTTGACTATAAATATTCCTTATAAATATAAAAATATTTCCTACATAATGGTATTTTATTTATAATTTTTATACATTATATAATTTAATTTATTTATGACACAATGATGATGCAGTAATTATCTTATTAATTAAATATTAACATAATTGATGTTATAAATACTCAAATAAATGTAATTTGAGAATTTTTATGAATTAAACTAATTTTATAGTTTAATATGACATGTTAGTATCCATTTAATTAACATTAATCTGACTAATCATTCTGTTATTATTTTCAAAAAAATCAATTACCAAATAGTGTCAAAATTGACATAAAATAGATTTTAAAACAAATATTATATTATTAATTGTTATTTTATTTAAAAAAATATAAGGTTCGGCCAAATGACTTAGATAAGGTTATATATATTAATAATAAAAAACATGGTATTCTTTTGGCGGCTTATAGTATTTTTATTAACCTTATAGTGTAAGAAAACAAGAAGACACAGTAAAAATTAACTTAACAAACTTCAAGTTAAATCTAAATGATAAGGTTATAATAGAAACCTAATCTTGTCTAAATTCTATTGGATGAGTTTATTTGGACCCATCCCCACTTTAGATTTGAAAAGAAATCAATTTGGAGCTATTAATAACCAAATATAACTTTATAATAAAATAATATTTTTTGTTTTTCCAAAGGTGCCCCTCTCCTCCCTTATAAAAGGGCACATCCTCCCTCTCTTCCTCACACCACCACGAGCCTTCAAGCTCGGCCAACCCCTACCAATTTCTCTTATCCACTTCCCTAGAAACATCCTATAGGTCCTGGTCTTTTTCAAAGACCATCTTTAGTTCCCTAAGGGGAGGTTCAAAATTGGCGCTTCAAAGAAGAGGAGGTTCAGGCACTTACGAAACAAATCGGATCTAAGGTAAGGGAAAATCTCACAATCTCATTTTTATTCAAGATTGTTTATACTTCAGAATTTACTAGGAAATATTTATCATACACATCCATGTTTCATCAATATGTAATATTATTTATATCCTCATACAATTGTTTAAATCCAATTTTACCCTTCGGTGAGTTTTCAGTAAACGATATGAAAGGAATCTGTTGTTGATTTTCGTATGTGGCACTTTTTGACTTTTCTCTCCAAAGTATGAGAAGAATGTTTTTTTAAATTATACGTCCTGAATGGAATTTTACAACATTATTTCCATGAAGCTTTCATTACATGTTTTCAAGCATATTTTTAATCAACTTCTTTTTGTTTAAAATTTTATGACATTTTAATAAAAGAAAAATGTTTTTTAAGTAGAAAGGATATTTTCGTAATGAATAAAGTTCAAGCGTTTTATAAAAATTATATTCCATCTATAATAATATAGGGTTCCTTTTCTATCCCTATTTTTACATTTATTTGATTATGTTATGATGGAATTATTTTTATGATGTCCTTTTATCTTATATGGATTATGTAATGGTGGCATGATGTTTAAGAATCCCATTTTTTTACACGGGTTATGCTATGATGTATGATTTATGATCATGTGGCACTCATTAGAATGGTATAATTATGAGATGTTTAGGACCTATATCTCCCGCCAATGCATTGGGCAACAATTTAAATTTCATGAGATAGACATGGCTGGAACGACAGGTTAATCCGGTTCAGTGAAATAGGACTGAAACTAGGAGTGAACTCGGTTCAGAAATTGACTTTGTCCGCTAAGATAGTCTTCGAAATGAGTATTGACTTCTAAAAAATGATTATCTATGATTATTTTTGTATGACACAAAGTTTCATGTTTTAAGTTGTGATTATTGGGATTATATTTCACTACTATGATTTATCCCATGTTGAAATTATGATTTATTTTGCAGGTTAAGATTTCCAAAATGTTATGTTCTTATGAATATAATGAGATTGATATTTCTTTTGTTTACCCTTACTGAGAATTTGAGCTCACCCTTTTGTATGTTTTCTTTCCCAGGTCAGGAAGAAGGTTATTATGTATGATATGTCAAAACAGACTCTAGATATGATGAATTAAATGGGAGACAACGTAGATGATTTATGAACTAGTTGTTTATGATTCCCATTTTATAAATACACTATACTTATAAGGTCCTTTCATGGTTTTTTTATATGTTGTAATAAGTATGCTTCAATTTTTAATTAATAACCATGTATGTAAAGTATGGGTCGTTAAACTTAGTGGATGATCCAAGAGATACATTACACCTATTTGTCGTCTCTTAATTTCCAGTTTTCCTTCTACATTCTTGTCGGTCTTGTATTCTGGTCCACTTTACATAATTCAATCACTCTATTTACTATTTAGTTTACTTGAGTTTGTATCTTATTGTGTGCTAAGTTGCATGTTATTATAGTATATAAAGGCAATGCATTCCGAGTTTTAGGGAATACTGCTTCGGTGGTAGTCGCCAGCCCCTATCCTATGGAAGGTGGGCTTGGGGTAGTCACAACATGGGCCCCAGGGGACCGGTTGTGAAAATACATAACCCTTACTGATTATTTGATCTCCCCGCAATCATATGTATTATATCCCCACAGTTTTCCAAGATTATTATTATGATTAATATGATTTCTTATGATAAGATAAATAATGGTGTTCTCAAAGAATATAATTGTTGTATGTTTTGTCTAAAATAAAATATGAATTTCAAATATGTTTCCAGTTTACCATAACTTCTAAAATATTTGGTCTATTAGAATTAAATTTCTTATATATGATAGAAATATTATAAAAAATGCATTAGCTTCGAGCTACTAGAATCATGATATTTATAGTACGAACCAAACCCTTAAGGATACATATATGCATCTCTATGATCTATACCTTATAATATCCCCCAGGGAATACTGAAATCTATACAGTGCAAATTTCATAACGGATAACTTATTTAGGATAATATCCCTAGATTGTGTCAACAAATACCATAATCATCTCTGGTTGGTGGCTAAATTTATCAACCACATATATATCCTAATTTATGATACACCTAGGAGATCTCTATTAAAACTTCTCTAATATAACAAACTAACTAATTCCTTATAGTCACCTTTTGAGGGAACTACCTCATAAGTCACTACCCTAGAAGGTTTTACATAGAAACTATTGATATCTCACCAGATTTTGAATTCTTCATATCAGAGGTAGAAGACTAATATCTATACCTTCATATACAATGATCAATCCCATACACTTATGGTTACCTATATGAATGCCATTATCCATACATTCATTGAACAAGTCTCACTTCATAACCTAAAAAATCACAAGGGAGGCACATATCTTTACTGAAGTGATAGAACCCTCTCAGGAAATTAAAATTGATAAAGAAGGATAGGAGTAGGAAAAAACCCCCCATGTCCATTGAATATGTCATAAGATATTTCATAGATATTAAAAAAATGCATGCATGTGTACTTAAAAACACACCCTTTTGAAGTGCTAATACAATCTGGTAGTAAATTAGGAGCTACACAAGAATATTAGATCAATGATATAGGGAAAAAACATATTCCTTTCCCACCATTATACGTAGTTTATGAGTAGGTTTACGATGAATATATGGATAATATAGATTAATTGAATATTATCTATCCTGTGTTAGAGGATTATTACTGTATATACATAAATGGAGAGTCACATGACTAGGTTCATATACTTATTACTACTAGGATTTATCAGCACAATTTGGAAATCAGCTTAGGAAACATTCATATTCCTATTGAATAAATTTAGTAGAATACTCCAAGGGTATATGAATAGGATCATATTACTATTATAATTGTGGGTTCATCAACCCATTTTTAAAATCACTTCAAAGTAGTTTCATATCCATTCCAAAAAATCTATAAGGAATATTAAAACATCTAATAGTATCAATTCTCTTATTCCTACCTCTTCCAAAGAAATATTGAACCATCATCTTTTAGATTCTAAAGTGTAGAATCCCAATATTACTTCTACATTTCCATATGGGTTTCAAAATATTTCATTAGGGAATAAATAATTGAACTGGGCTCATATCCCAGCTTCAAAAAAAGTTGACCATCTTATTTAATCAACAACACAATAACAAGTTCATATCGCCACTAAAAATATCAACGCTAATCAGTATAATATACCAGTTTCATTGAAATAGGTTAATTTTCCAACAAAAAAATATGTTCAAATTTATACTCTAGATACAACTATACCAAAGTATTATATTCATTCCCAACCCTAAAAGGCTGGTTGGAAATTTTCATCCAGTTCGTATGATGAGGATCATATTCCCACTCAGCTCGATACCACTATAATTGAGACTATACAAAATGTATCTTTAGAACCTCAAGGACCCTTAACCTCTCCATATAATATATATGTTACAAGTACCATGACTATCCTCCACATGATATTATATATATTATTTATGGGTATATTTCCACTGATATCGACTATGGTAGAATTCCAACAATGATGTCTCATCATGTAAAGGAATCAATATCCCTTTTAAGAAAAATTACTATATAGATGTTCATGAAACGCTAGTGTTAACTATATATAGTCTCCCATCACTCATCTAAAACACCTCACCATAGTCATTAGGGATCCTAGATAAGAATCCTATGTGATCTAACCAGGTCGAGGATTATGCCTCAAATGCAAAAAAATAATTACACGTATATTAAAAAAGAACTATTTTAAAATTACAATATATATATGTTATGATACATACATATGTCCTAAAATCATGATCATAATGTATAATGTATATGTTCATGTATTACATACATAAGAAGAAGTGGGTGACCCATTAACTATTAAAGGCGAGACATATTCTTTATTAGAAATATGAGGGTCGACAAAAGGCTTCAAACACACTCTGTTGTTATAAAATGTGGTCTTATTTCTGTATTTCATTGACCATAAACTGGAATGTAATATGAAAAACTTATGGCATACTTTCCTTAAGAGCAAAAAAATCTTTGGAAACTAATCGTTGGTAATATAAAGACTTGTCCTTCATACATTACATAATATTGAATTAAATGAATAATTCACATTGAGGATATTTTCCGGTTTTGAGTTTTATAGAATTATGACATAACTGTTACATCTCAGAAGATGAAAAAGTAGACACCTCTACTCAGTTTCAATTTTTTCCCACAAAATATAAACTCTTGGAAAAAAAGTGTCATCTCTAGTTCCATGTTTTAAAGAGCATGAATTTTCTATGATCCCATCATTAACCCTATTAAACTTTATGTCCTGTGATTTAAATTTCAAAAACTTGGGATGAGTACAAAAATCTCAGTAAGGGATACACAATGAAAAAAACTGTTAGTTTTTGAAAACAACAAGTAAACCATGATTACTTTATCATAAGTAATACTTTTCACCTTTATGATGTAGTAAATAATCTTCAATGAATAAAATATAATTTCTTACACTTTTGTATCCAAAGTATTACCATAAAACCCATACAAAGAAGACATATCATATAAAGGTAACTTAGGACTTAAACATACACAAATGAAATAACCATACGGTCAACTTCCACACATATCACTACATGGAATATGTATACGACCGACTTCCATAACCAATGATTTGAAAGTTATAATGTAACAACCAATCCTGGTTCTTCATGCACCACCCTTCATTTGGATTATCACATAACCACCCATCAAATAATATAATAACACATAATGTATTGCAAATAGAAACATTTCACTAATAACATTTCATTTGAAATCACAAGAAATCAGTTCAATACATTGAAATAATCAATCCATTTCAAAAACCATTTTAAATACAAAAATATGTAAGATAGTATTTGGTATTTATTTTCCTATTTAAGACATTACAGCTTGTTAAGGGAGCCAAAGATCAAATAATACACGCGGCGACGGAAAGGTCATCGTCATGGAGTATGATAAAAAGAAATGTATTTTTGTCATTTAATAAAATGCTTCGAAGAGAAAAGATTCCTTTTGAGTAAAAGTCAAAATAGTTTATACAACATATAAAATAATTTCATGTATAAATTAAATAATGACATAAATATGAAAGATATGATCAAACCAAATAAAAGGAATTTGGTTAAGAAGTTACGTTACCATGTGTCTGACTTGACCAATTCCTTCATTAATTTCCTGAATAATAAACTAAAGTTAATTTTGACTAGCTTAAGTGCTTTTTTAAAGTTAATTATTCCTTTTATATCACTTATTACCATGTTATAAACATTAGGTAATCACCTATGTTAATAACGGTCATTTTGATAATATTTTGTACTTGAGTCAAAAATAGACTTTTTATAATTACACGTTGTTCATGTGGTCAAAAGATAATTATATCCAGAATGTAATTAATGATTTATATATCATATATATTATATATATATAGTATATACTTCTATTTATAATATTAAGTAATATTTGGAGGTAATAAATGAAATGCACCATTCATGGAGACGTTAAGTCGTACATACGCATGAACACTACTTTCATATCTATTTAATATTTTAATGGAATTAAAACATAATGATACATAGTTATATTATAATTCTAGAAAATTATAAAATATAATATTAATAACTCTATCCATTGTATGTACCATGTATGGTGTGAGTCAGTCATATCACTTTGAGGGGGCGATAGACAACACTTCCTCAAATGAAATTATCGCATTTACCTATAATAGTAACCATAAAGGTATGCTACAAATGGAAAATAAAAAAGCATACAAGAAAAAATAAACATAATATATATCATATATTAACATAGATCCAAATTAATGGCCACCATGAGAGGTGGTAGGAGATAATTGAACAATCATCGTTTCGTGAGGTGTTAGTTTTCCATCCACAGATACAGTATGTTCATTACCCATTAGATGGAGGTGTGTGTTAGTGTAGTTCGAATCATTATCATAATAACATCCTAATATATTGGGGATACTAGTTTTTTAAAAAAATAAGGTAATAAAACGAGTTTATGGTGCTGGAGAAGTAAAATAGAAAAAGAACTTAAGAGGAGACGTTACCTTTAAATGGATTAACTCCCCTTGGATTGAACAAAATGGTTTCTTGAAGAGATTTCTGCTGAAGGTGAGGCCTCTATGATGAAGAGAGAGATCTTGGGAGCTTATTAGAGCAGACATTAGATGAGGAAAATTCTTGAGAAATGTAAGAAATGAGTTAGAAGTGAGGGATTTTATAAGGGAGAGGAGGAGATCATTAGGAATGTTAGAAACTGTTATTTTATTATAACCTCATATTCGGTTTATAAAGGTAAACTATTCATTAAAATCAACATTCAGATGACTTATGTTTGAAGTAAAATAATCTAATAAAAATTATACAGGTTTTGGATAATTTTATATTATTTATAATCTTAGATATTTAAATCATTTATTAATGAGGTAAATATTGTATCATTATTGTGTCATAAATAATTTAATTTATTTTATTTCAAAAAATGATAAAAAAAACCATGATGTAGAAAATATTTTTATATTTCCAAAGAAAAGTTATAGTTGAAATGATAACTTATATAACCCCATGTAAAAAATTATTTACTAAGTGATATTTTTTTATGTCGTTTTCGTCTTCATTTCAAATTAATTAATATAAAGTGTTATTATTACTCTCATGGGGCTCCATGGGGTTCCAAATTCAACCCAAGTAAGACCATGTTAGGCTATGTATCAGCTAATAGGATTAAGAGACATGTTAGGGTAATGTAATATTATTATAACATTATACTTTTCCCTGATTTACTATATTTACCCTTTAGACATGATAAATAAAATATTTACTGAAGTAAATATTTAAAATGTCTTAAAATAAATATTACCTATTAACACAATTTGGTCCCACTAATTATAAATATAAAATACATTTATCCAAATTCCAAACAAAGATGTGGCTGAAAATAATTTAAAATTTATGACCGCTGTTAAAATAAATAGTCTTTTTAAGAAATAATAACTATTAAAATATTGACACTTATTTATGTCCAATTTCAAAATAAAATTACTTTTAATAAAAAAATTAAAATAAATGGTAAAAATATATTCTAATTATACAATAAAATCAATTAAAAATAATATAACCATATAAACAAATTAGATTAAAAGAATCTTTTTGAATTATTATACAGTATTTTTTATTATTCATTAAAAATGAACATTATTAGAAAAGTAAAAAAACTTAATCCAATGTTTATTTTGGTTTCCTGATTCTAAATAATAATTTTATTTTGTCCAATAGAACATATAAACATAAAAACAACTAAATTTAAATAGGTTTCCCCATTAAAATGTAGAAAATTGACCTTTTGGTGGATATTAGAGTTTTTATGCTTAATGTCGAATTATTTACTTATTTAAATCCTCTAACTTTTATTAGATAAATGTAAAAATATTCAACCAACATGTATAATCATATCATAGTTAGTTCTATCCATTTCTGCTGATAAAATGGATAGTCGTTAACTACCATTTAAAATAATAATATTATATTATTACTATGCAACATACGATTTCAAAGGAACCTGTTGTTTCGTATTTGGTATGATATCAAAATTTGAATCCCCATTAAATTTAAATAAATATTTAATTTACAAATATTAATTAACACTGAAATGTATTATTCTTTTATTACATGGGATGTTACATCCTTCCCCCATTTTTAGAATTGTGTCCTAAAATTTTTATTCACTTATCAAATAAGTGGGGATATTTATCCATCATTACATTTTCAGATTACCACATTTCCTCATTAACCATATGGTTTTTCTAAAAAACCATTACCTTAAAAATTACCTTATTATGCGACACCTGCTCTCTACAGTCAAGAATCTGGACTGCTTGTTCCTTATAACAGAGATTCACTTCCAACTGAACTACATCTAGGATCAAAACATGAGATGGATCTAGCATATAATTTCTCAATATTGAAACATGAAAAACATTATGTACATGAGATAAACTATTGGTAAATCCATTCTTTATAGTACTACTCCAACTTTCTCCAGCATTTCATAAGTTCCAATGAACCTTGGACTCAATATTCCCTTCTTACAAAAACGCATCACACTTTTCCAGGGAGAAACTTTGATTAATACATGATCACCTACCTCGAAAGGTAGATCCTTCCTCCGATTATCCGCATAACTTATCTACCTACTCTGAGCGTTTATCATGTTCTTCTGAATCAAATTTTTTTTTTGCCATATCTTCTAACAATTAATGTCCCATTATATTTCTTTCACCCACTTCATCCCAAAAATCTGATGTTCAACAGCGCTTTTCATATAATGCCTCAAATGGATCCATCTGTCTACTAGAATGAAAACTATTAGTATAAGAAAATTCAAGCAAAAAAATATGTTGGTCCCAACTATTTTGAGCCATCTGTAGTATGTCGTATTTGGTCTGAATCATTCGTTCTGACAACCCATCTAATTGATGATAAAAAGATGTACTAGAATTTAATTCAATACCCAATTACTTCCGAGGGGCTTTCCAAAAGTTAAAAGTACACCTTAGATGACGATCTGATACAATGGAGAGGGGAACACAATGCAACCTGACTATCTCATTAATATACAACTGAGAAAGTTGATCTAGAAACAAAGTTTCTCGAATATGAAGGAAATGAGCATATTTAGTCAATCGATCAATAATAACCTAGATTGCATTATTACCTTCATATGTATTTGGTAATCCCACAATGAAGTCCATGGATATATTTTTACAATTTCCACTATGGAATCAGTAAAGACTGAATGACCCCTTTAGGTAACTATTTCTCTGCATTAAACTATTGAAAAGTCAAACACTTCACAGTAAAATCAACAATATCTATTTTCATTCCTTCCCACTAGTAATACTCTTGAAGATCTCTATACATCTTGGTACTGCCAGGAATAACTAAAAATGGGGAACTATGAGCTTCACATAACAACTCATTATTCAACTGTGAATCAGAAGGCACACATAATATTTTCTGAAACCTCAAAACACAATCATAATCATTGTTAAAATCAGGCAACATACCCTTCTGAACAAACTCTACCTTTTTATGCAAAGTCACTGTTTTTCTTTTGCACATGCATAATTCTATCTAAAAGAGAAAATTTCACTGACACCTGAAACTAAATAAAAGAATTTCATGTAATGACAACATCTATTCCAATGTTTATCAAATTAAAAATCAAAGGATCTCGTTCCAAACGTAGCATGGTTAATGAAGCATTACGTTTTGGACTCAAATCGTGAGGCACTTTATTTTCTTTTCTGGGATGGCAATGAATCATGAAATCATAATCCCTGATTAATTCCAGCCATCTCCTCTGTCTCATATTGAATTCATTTTGAGTGAATATATAATTCAAACTTTTGTGAACAGTATATATTTCACACATTACTCCATACAATTTATGCCTCTAAATTATTAATGAAAAAACAATAGTAGGTAATTCAGAATCAGGTGTAGGGTAACTTAACTCATGAGGTTTCAAATATCGTGAAACATAAGAAATTACCTAATCATTCTTCATAAAGAAAAAACCATGTCCTTTCAACGAAGCATCACTATAGATAACAAACTCACCATTTCTGGAAGGCATTGTAAACACTGGAGAATTCACCAATTTTCTTTTCAATTCTTGAATAAACTCATCACATTCTTTTTTCCTGATGAAATTAACACCCTTTCTATTAAATTTTGTCATTGGACTAGATAACTGTGAAAAATTCTAAAAAATCCTCCGGTAATAGCCTTCCCAACCAAGAAAACTATGGAACTCAGTTATATTTCTGGGTCTTGGCCATTCTTCCAAAACTTTTGTTTTTGCAGGATCAACAGTTATTCCATTTTTTTAAACAATGTGACACATGAATGAAATTTATTTTAACCAAAACTCACACATTCTAAATTTCCCATACAATTTGTTCTCTTTTAAGGTTTTCAAGATAACCATCAAATGAATTTCATGCTCCTCTTTACTTTGAGAAAAAATTTTAATTTCAGGAATGAAAAGAACCAAAATCTTATCCAATAACTCATGGAAAATTTTATTCATAAGATCTATGAATACATCAGGTGCATTGGTTAATCCAAAAGGCATAACTAAATATTCATAATAAATATATCTAGTATAAAACATGGTCTTTTGAATGTCTTCATTGTTTACTTTTAACTGATGGTACCCTGACCTCATATCAATCTTTGAAAAATACTAAGCTCCCTAGATCTGATCAAATAAATCATCGATATGAGGCAAAGGATACTAGTTCTTAATAGTGATGTTATTTATTACTCTATAGTCAATGAAAAGTCTCATTTAACCATCTTTTTTTTAAAATAAGATAGGATCACCCCATGGTGATGTGCTAGGTTGAATGAAACCTTTATATAATAACTTAGTCAATAGATTCTTTAATTCTAATTGATCAATTTGATCCATTCGATAAGGGGGTTTTGAAATTGGTTTAGCATCAAGAACTTAGTCAACAGTAAATTCAACTTCTCGGTCAGGTATAATACCAGGAAACTCATCAGGAAAAAACAACAAGGTACTCATTTACAACTATAACATAATTAATCTCAACACTTCAATTATTTTTAACAATATGTGGTAGGTAACATACATTTCCATCATCTACTAGTTTCTCAGCTTCTTGACATGTTATCAAAAGTGACGGTTCATTTTTATATAAAAACAGAAAATCATTCTGAAAAGAAACCTCTTTAGCTATGCAGTCAATCTTAGCATGATAAGTAAACATACAATCCATGCCAAAAATAACATCAAACTCTACTGGAGGAAAACAATACGGTTTTCAGGTAGATTATTTCAGCACACAAGGAGAAGAGGGTTCTTATAAATTCTTTTTGTCTCAACGTTTCCCCCGGTGTTTTTACCATATGTTCAGGATTCATATCTTGAGATGGAATACCCTATTTAATAGAAAACTTCTCAGAAATGAATGATTCTGTAGACCCTAAATCCAACTACACATTGGAATAATATGAACAAACAAACAATGTACCAGATATTACTTTATTCAATGTCCCAACATCTGCTGAAATAGTTGCAAAGGATTTCACCACCCCTTTCTTCTTATAGTCTGGCATCTTTCCCTCAGTTGAGTTCTCTTATAGACACTCACTTGAAAAATGATCAATTTAATTAAACATAAAACATCTTACCGATGGATTTTCATTTCCTTCTTGATCATCTGCCGTACAGTTATGAGAAATATTACTTGACTTACCACAGCAAAAGCACTTTACAGACTTTGATAAACATTCTCCAGGATGCTTTTTACCACACATCTCACAAGATGGATATTTAATTTTCTTAACACCAGGCATCTTTGATGTATTCTTTCCCTTTACCTACCATAAGACCTCTTGTTATGTTCATTTTCAAAGAACACCTGGTCATCGTTAAAATCTATTTCCACATTCTCTACACCTCAGACATGTTTTTCATAACTTTTGGAATCAAGAGAGGCTAATGCTCTTCGATATCGTGACTTCTGTCCTATGTAAGATTGATTTATCTTACTATCAATATATCATATTAAAATTGGTGCATACCTTTCTAGTTGAGTGAATTTTTTTCATAAGAAACCAATGATTCATCCTCCTACCTCAATTATATGAATTGTTTTTCCATCCTATGTCAAACCACCATAGGAAATATTTCTCAAGGAACATACCTTTTAATTTATTCCAATCAAGAGAATAAATCTCATCACTATCCCTGATATTTTTCACCATCGACCACCACTGATCATCATAACCATCAAAACGGTAAACAACAAGACTAACCTTTTGGTGCTCTGAACACCCCATGACATCAAAGAATTTCTCCAGTGATTAAATCCACCCTTATGCTTGCATAGTGTTAGATGATCCTCTAAATGATGAGGGATATTGCCTCATATAATGCACTACTACTGACATGTACCTCTGTGGTTGATATGGATAATATCGTGCATTGAAACCACCACCATTTATAGCCAGATTCAACTACTCCATCACTATAAAAAACTTTTTACTTCTAATCCCGACTATCTCAGGTTGTGGATTTTGAAGGTTGTCTTCCTCCTACTATCGTCCCAACATAGCTTCCCTACTTCTTTGGTGGAAAACGATACTGAACATAGAAATATCTTTGCAAAAGAAACATCTTTTATGTAAATTCAATATCATTTCAATATTAACATAAATTAATTTATAGATATTAATTTAACAATACACTAACTCCTAATGTTATCTAAATCGATCTCTGTTACCAACTATAAGGACCCGAGAATAAAAAATTACATAATATTGAATTAAATGAATAATTGAAATTAACGAACTTTTTAGGTTTAGAATTTTTGAGAATTGGGACATAACTGTTGAATCTCAAAAGATGAAAAAGTAGACACTTCTACTCAGATTCCATTTTTTTCCACAAAATATAAACTCTTTGAAAAAAGGGTTATGTCTAGTTCCATGTTTCAAGCAGCCTAACTTTTCTCCATTCCCATCCATGACTTTATTCCACTTTATGTCCTGTGAAAAAAATTTCAAAACCATGGGATGAGAAAAAAATCTCAATAAGGGATACACAAAGAAGGAAACTTGTTTGTTTTTCAAAATTCCATGTAAACCATGAATACTGTTTCAGAAGTAATAAATTTCACCATTATGAAGTAATAAATACTCTTCAATGAATAAAATATCATTGCTTATGCTTTTGAAACCAAAATACTACCATAAAACCCAAAAAAAGAACACATAACATATAAAGGTGACTTGGGAAACAAATATACATAAATGGAATAACCATACGGTCAACTACCACCCAGATCATTGAATGAAATAGCCATATAGCCGACTTCCATACCCAATTCATTGGAGGTTATAACGTAACCACCCATCTTGGTTTATCATGACACTAACCTTTATTTGTTTATTCATGTAACCACCCATCAAATAAAAGCATTACACATAAAGGATTTCAAATATAAACATTTCACTAATAACATTTCATTTGCAATCATAAGAAATCATTTCAATACATTGAAATAATCAAACCATTCCGAAAAACATTTTCAATACCAAAATATGTAAAATAGTATATCGTATTTATTTACCTTTTTAAAACATTATGGGTTGTTAAGGAAGCCAATTATTAAATAATACTTGAGGAAGTGGAAAGGTCATTGTCATCGCGTATTGAAAAAAGAAATGTATTTTTTGTCCTTTAGTAAAATGATCCATCGGGAAAAGATTAATTTTGAATAAAATTCAAAATGGTTTATACACCATAAAAAATAATTTCGTGTATAAATTAAAGAAGGACATATATAAGAAATATAAGATCAACCCAAAGAATGGGAATAGGGTTAAGACGTTCCTTTACCTTGTGTCTAACATGACCCTTTTGTTCTTTAATTTCCAGAATAACAAACTAATGATAATTTATAATTGATAAAGAACCATCTTCAAGTTAATTATTATTTTTAAATCACTTATTACCATCTTATAAACATTAGGTAATCATTTATGTTAATAATGGTCGTTCGGTCAATATTTGGCACCTAAGTCAAAATAGACTTCTTATAATTAAATGTTGTTCTTGTGGAAAAAAATTCATTACATCCAAATTGATATTAATTATTTAGATATCATATATATCATATATATCTAGTAGATACAAGTATTTATAATAGTACATAATATTTGGATGTAAGAAATGAAATGCACCATTCATGGAGATGGTAAGCCATACAAACACAAGAACACTAATTTAATTTTTATTTCATATTTCAATGGAATTAAAAAATATTGATACATAGTTATATTATAATTTTAGTATAGTATAATATATAATATCAGTAACTCTGTCCTTTATACATACCTCGTATGGTATAAACGAGTCATATCACTTTGAGGGGGCGGTTTCCCGATCTTCCTCAAATGAAATTATCGGGTTTACCTATAATGGTAACCATAAAGTTGTGATATACATGGAAAATAAATAATCATAAAAGAAACATAAACATAATATATATCATATATAAACAAAGTTCCATCTTAATGGACACCATGATAGGCAGTAAGAGATAATTGAACAATTATCGTTTTGTGAGGCGTTAGTTTCTCATCCCCAGAAACAGTATGTTCGTTACATATTATATGGAAGTGCGTGTAAGTGTAGTTAGAATCCAACTCATAACAACATACTAGTATATTGATTATATAATTTTTGTTAAAAAATAAAGTAATAAAAAGAGTTTATGGGGTTGGATAAGTAAAATTAAACAAAATAACATAAGAGGATATGTTACCTTAACGTTGAGTAACTCCCCCTGGTTTGAACCAAATGGGTTTCTTGATGTGATTTCTACCTAAGGTAAGGCTTCTAAGATGAAGAGATGGATATTGGGAACTTATTAAAGTAGATATTGGATAAACCAATGGCTTGAGAAGTATTAGGAATGATTTAGAAGTGAGGGATTTTTATAAGGGAGATGATGCTATCTTTTGAAATGTTTGAAAGGTTTATTTTATTATAAACTCATATTTGGTTTCAAAATGTCAAATATTTATTAAAATCATTGTTAATACAAATCATGGTCGAAATAAAATAATCCAATAAGAATTGGACTGGTTTTGGATATTGTTTTACTATTATAAACTTATTTATTTAAATCATTTATTAATGAGGTAAATATTGCATCATTATCGTGTCATAAAGAATTTAGTTTATTTGTTGCCCAAAAATTATAATACATATACAATGATATAGAAAATATTTTTAGCTTTCCAAATAATATTTATAGTTGAAATGATAACTTATATAACCTCATAAAAAAATATATTTACTAAAAGATATTTGTTTATGCCATTTTGGTCTTTACATTAACTTAATAAATATAAAATGTCATTATTAGTCCCATGTGGCTCTATGGGGTCCCAAATTCAACCCAATGATCCCATGGTTGAAAATGTATCAACTAATAGGATTTGATCACATGTTAGTGTAATTCAGTATTATTATAATTCTATATTTTTCCCATATTTACTATATTTACACTTTTGTGAAGGTAAATAAAATATTTACTGAAGTAAATATTTATAATGTCTAAAAAAGTTACATATTTAAAAAATATGAACCTACTAAATCCAAATATGGAATAAATTTTTCCAAATTAAAAACATAAAAGTGGACGATATGATTTTAAAATTAATTCCCACTATTAAAAAAATAGTCTGTTTTTAAAAATAATTACTATCAAAAGATTGACACTCCTTTATGTCCAATTTCAAAATAAAATTACTTGAAATGACCAAAATTAGATTTAATGGAAAAAATATATTCTAACTAGACTTTAAAACCAATTAAAAAGATAATATAACCATATATATAAATTAGATTAAAACACACTTTTTAATTAAAATACAGTATTCTTCACTATTCATTAAAAATGAACATTATTAGAAAAAAACCAAAATTTCATCCAAAGTAAATTTTGGTGTCCCGATTATAAAGAAAAATTATATTTTTTCAAATAGAACATTGAAATGTGAAAAGATATAAATTTAAAAGATGGTTCTCCATTAAAAGTTGGTAAATTGACCTTTTAGTGAATATTTGAGTATTTTTTTTAAAATAAAATTATGTTCTTATTTTAAGCCTTTAACATTAATTGGATAAATGTAAAAAATTCAACAAAAATGAATAATAATATTGTATTTAGTTATATTTATTCACTCTGATACAATGGAAATGAGTTAATTACCATTTAAAATAATAATATTATATTATTAGTGTGCAATGTAAGATTTCAAAGAAACCGGTTGTTGCGTACTGGGTACGCTATCAAACATAAAATCCCCTTTAGAGAAAAATAAATATTTTATTTAAAAATATTATATAAAATTCAAATGTATTATTCCTTATTTAATTATGATGTTATAGGGTTCCCATACTATGTTCATATTTAAATATGTTTTAGGTATAAAAAATTATACCTCACCCCATCCCTATGATAGTAAATTCCGATAGTCACATTGTCCAATATTTGTGTAATAACATGAGCGATCATGATACCAAATAACACATGACCCGGTTGGTCAATCCAATTAAGATCTCATGTTTTTAAAATGAAAATGCATAGAATAAATATGGATATGTATACTAACAAGTTCCAAATCATTTACTCAAATTAAAAGGGAACAAATCTCATATAAGGTCACTAATGTATCATATTTCTCGATAGGTCCCTATAGTAATTTACTATAATCATGAATAAGATTTTAACCTGACACATGCATGCGTGAAACATTACAAAAAATAAAATATTTTATTATCAAAACTTCTATTGGATTAATCTATAAGAAAACTAAACACATTGGAGTGGGGTATTGTTTTACCAATCCCTATACTTCTAAGTTCATATAATAAAAATAGGGTCCACAAAAAATTAGCAGTGTTTATAAATATACCCCATCTCACAAGGATGAGGGTATTTTTATTTCTAACTATGTAGTATGATTCATTAGACCTTTAAATAACATGATTATAGTATACCAACAGATTATTTAAATTAACGTCATCAGACTAGGATGGGGTTATATTTATAATCTCCCCTGAGGATATTAGTTTACTCTTAGCTGGTTAGTGGATGTCAACAGCGTGAATCATAGTCATTCCACCTCTATATTACAAATAGATAATAATTTTGAATCTCTCATTATGTTTAGTAAAATACTCCCTCATGGTCACTACTCCAAGGCCCAATCTAGTGGAGCGCTTTTTAGAGAAAAAACATTGTAAGGGTGTTAATCTAAAATGACCCACCTAGACTAATATGTAGATGTATGAAATTGTTGGAACTCTAAAAAAGGAAGACAGTGGTATAAATTTTTTCTCTCATTTGGTTTAATAATTGATTATTCAAAAAACGTGACATGCCTAATTAAAGAACAACCCAATTAATCATGGAGAAAATATGGACCAAAACACATATTTTTATGGTAACAATGTCCAATGGGTACCTTGGTAAGAAGGTGATATTAACAAAAAAACTGAGGTTATGTGTATAAAAAACTATAGGAAGAAACTGAACCCAGAACCATTGATGAAATTACACTATGTATGAGGGAATTTTCATAGATACATCTTATTTACTTCATGGTAATGCTGAACTCCCCTCTATTAAATAATGGGTATCATAGAATAAGAATGTGATATGAAACCATAAACTAGTAGATGAGGAATTAATCAAGGGAAATATTCACACACCCACCTTCAATAAGAATAATATAACACCCTCCCAAAATTTAGGAGAGAGAAAATAACCCTTTGAGGGTTGAATTTAAGAATCATATTTGCTCTGAAGCAAGAAAACTTTCTTACATATACACAATAATTGAGGAAAACCACAATTTTATCCATTATAATGAAAACCCATCTCTTATTTGGTTATACATATGGGTTCAACATGAACTAAAAATCCCTAGAAGATTAAGGTAATAAATCCACATCAATATATTCCCACTACCCATACTATTGGTTTAGTTGAGATGATATTTCCCTTATAACTCTTCATCACCATCAAATTGCTATCTACTCAAATCAAAGCTATGGTGGGGTGCTACTTTCCTATGTAAAATGATGGAAATACTACACAAAATGGGAATATTCCACTTCCCCTCGAAATATTTTATAAAATAAATATTTTAGACTATAACAACATTGGGGTATGGAACCACCTTTCATTAACATTATATCTTGATGCAACATAATGGAGATTTATAAAGACAAATAAAAGGAAACTAAATATAGACTCATTAAATAGAGTTTAGGGTGTCCATATTTCATATGGTATAATAGCCTATCTTATGGATCCATCATAGGATGGGAAGTTCTTATTATAAATATATCCATCAGCATTTATCGACATAAATTAAACCAATGATATTTAACTTTATAATTAGAATAAAAGTGAATATGGGAGGGTCTTTAACTTTATTTAATGATAAAAGGGTCTAATATACTCACATGGTCTTCCAATATCACAATAGTTGTTGTTGGAGAATTTGTTGACCGAAATCATGCGGAGAAACAAAATCCTTTGATCCTGATGATATACATAGGTGGGAATCATTAGTTCATAGAATTTTCCCAATGCCTAGGATATTCCATTCATCAAACTAGGGACAAATCACAACACAAACAAATAATAGAAGGTAAAATCATGGAAATGTAAAAATGAAAAGTATCACAATCGTTATTATTATTGATTCTTACAAATCACACAATAATAACTTCAATTTCCTGTTATGTAACAAAATAATATTTTATGAATTTTTGCAAATAAATTTATTTCATCGATAACTTATGTCACACAAAAGAACAAGTCTAGAACAACTACTCTATGTTATTGTAGTATTATTATTATATGTTATCAAATAGTTTTTTTATTTTCTTATATGAATATGACTAACTATATTTTTAAAACACATTTCTTACAAATTTATAATATTAAATCTTGGTTTTTAATTTATTATAAATAAAAATAATAATCAGTTGATATTAAAGAAGATGTTTTACAAAAAATCCTTTTTTGGAACCAAATGTAATGTTACCATAATAAAGTAAATTTATTACTATTGGTAAATGATTTCATTGAAATAATTATAAAATATATTATATAAAATGAGTTAATCATTTATCATATATTTTGTGTTCATTTGATAAAAAAAGATATTCTGTTCTAAAATACATCATTTTTTTTCTAAAAAGCTGTTTTTTATTCTTTTGTATACTTACATTAAATCTGATTATATCTACTTATATTTATTAAATTTTATTATATCTATCACTTAAATAAAATTAATATGTTAATTTTTTTTAATTAATTACATTCGAAGTTTTTTTAATATGAATAGAATCTGTGGTAAAATTATTGAACTTTGTAAAGGGTAAGGATTGTTAATCAAGTTTTATACTAAATGATAAGGCCATAATTTTTCATATTAATTCACGTATGATGGGTTTAATTAAAAAATACAACCCATTAGATAAAAATTTATTTTTTAAGGTAAAATGTTTCTTTAAATTATCATTTATATTATTTTAATCAACGAATATTACTATATATCAGTCTTTTAGTTTTATATTTTTTTTGTTAGAGAAGGTGGCGCTTTGGTCAAGAGACCAAAGCAAATTTATTAGCAAAAAGAAAGATTACAAGAGTCTAAAGGACGGGATCAAATTACAATCTTTGACTTGCAACGGAATCAGGTTTTCTGGGATCTCTTCCATCCAAGTTATAGCCTGAAAATATATTTATGTAAATTTAGAAATTAATTAAATTATTTTTATGCAATGAACTTATTTACTTATTTTAGTAATTATATAATGTCTAAAAAATATTATACAACACTGATGCAATTGTTCCCTAATTAATAAAAAAATCATTTAAAAATAATGAAAGTAATATATATATATTTAGTTAAGTTATTAAATTAATTTTTTAGATTAATGTGTAATATTAACATTTTTTAATGAGTTATATTTGAATTTCCAATTTTCTCTTATGTATTTTAATTAAAACTAAATGAATAGTCCAAAATCACAATAATGATATTTTATAAAAAATATTTTATTAAATTACTTGAAAATGATAAAACAATAATAATGTAAATGTGGATCATATATAGTCTAAATTTTCACACCTTTTCCAATAATATTCCTTTTTATCCATTATTATTGATAATGAAAATATTATAATATCATCATTTATAAAACTCTAAGAGTGTCTTCTACTTCGTATTTAAATAGTCACACCTATTTCTATTCATCGCACCACTTTGTGGGACTCTATTGTCACTTTTATATATAAATTTTTTTATCATCCCTATACATGATTTTTTGTTCTTATATTCAAAAAATATAATACCTATGTTCATTAAAAAAGTATTCAAAGGAGTTATCTCAAAAGAGAGGTTGTTATCCTACCAAAACCATTTCAATTTAATTAATATTCTACATATTATAAATTCATATATTTATAATAAACTGATAATATCAGTATCATAAATATGAAGAAATTTTATTTTTTTATAAAATTATTATTTTATGCCATCTTTACTTCAAATGGGAATTGAATGTATCGATCGTGCATACATATAGCTTACCGAATCAACATAGTGTTATAATTCATTTTCACCACCATATTTCAAGTATTATAATTATATTGGGTATAAGGTTTATATTTTATATTTATGATATAATTATTCTTTTATAATTTAATTATAATATATACCGTAATAACTTTGAAATATATGGAATATGATAATGTCACCCATGCGTACGTGTAGACTAACCCCACTATGAAGCAATGTTATATGACTTTCATTTCCATATTACATGGATAGTGAGGAGGGTCTATATGATGAATAAATATGATTTTGATGATATAATAAATATTTTGGAATATGAAATTGTGTTTAAATTTATTTCATTCTATCAATCCAAAAATGAAATCATCATTCACACATACGTTTGACATACCGTCTCCGTAAACTATGTAATTCAGTTTTTATCACTGCAATTGTTGAAGAATTTAAATATTTTTAAATAATTAATATATAATATAAATTAATATTTTATTTGACAGTGGTCTGAATTATAAAAAATTTAAAATTTTTATATTTGCCGTTATTATTATTTTAATGAATATATTTCTCAAGGCAAGGGATTTTCATATAACTTTTATTTTTCTGGGGAACATGCCTTATACCCCACTAATTTTTTTTATGGTGTATATATTCAATATTAATATATTTTATTATTATTTTTATGAGTATTATATGTATATATGTATCCATAAAAGGGTACTTATTTCATGGGTCTTACGATTCAAAAGTGATAAAAGTATTAATAGTTTTATGTTGCAATATCATTGTTTATGGAGATCATTTCTGATTATGTTTATGATAATGAAATTATAAGAATTACCAATCAATAAACCAATAAATTTCATTTTCTAATGGTTATTTTTTATAAATTCATGTTTTCCTTTCATTTTCTTCAACTAAAATACACATGGGACTAAAATAATTTTTTTGAGGAAAATAGACATTATTTCCATATTTATTTGAATTTTTTCATACAAACCCATATTTTATAATATAGATCCAAATATGGTTTATTCAATTATAAGATCATTTCTAATGAAAATTTTAGAAATGTTTTAATTTATATAAATTTTATGAAAAATATTTTTCTTTTCATATTAAAAACAAGGTACATTACAAACTTTTTAAACAAGTGTAAAAGAAATATTTTCATTTAACATATAGAGTATTAGAGAAATTTATTACCATCATGAACACTAAAAGATTTTATTACTCAATTTAAATCATCCACAACTATTTTAAATGGATGTTTATCATTGATATTTGTGGAATATTTGTATAAAAAAGAAGTGATTTCAATATGTAAGGGTTATTTCCCTTATTAATTGTTCCATGTTATCTTTCGAAATCATTTTCTATCTAAGATGACATCATTCAATGTTATATAATCCTTAACAAGGTTATGATCTAATGAAACTATCATTTTTTTATTTCCCTTTATTTTTTATGTTTATGATGATAAGATTTTTAAAAATCTGATTTATTTTCATCGAGTTATGCTTTGATGAAATGATTATGAGACACATTTATTTAAGGGTTCTAATATAAATAAATTTTTATGATATTTAGACACACCTATATAAACTTTTTTATTTTGTGATAGGTGGGACCTATATTCCAATACAAATAATTGGGAAATTAATAATGTCCTAAAATTTTATAGGGTACACATTTGGTTGTCCAAATTAAAAAAGATGTTACATAGGTGGTAATCCCAATCTTAAAGCATGCATAATGATTATTGGACACTGAATAAAATATTTATACTACATGGTGGATAGAAATGTCATAAGGATATAGATGAATATTTTATTTATAAAAATTCAAAGTCCTTTTACAATTTTATCCTCTCATGGTTCATGCTCTTTTATCCCATTTTGATTATTATGTTATGAAATTCCATGCTTTATTCGAGGATACAATTATATGATCTATAAAATGTATGGAATGAAATTGAAATGTTAAACTCATTTTCAAATAGCCTTATTGTTTTTATGTCTTTTTGATAATATATTTCATCTTGTTTTTCCTTAATTATAAATATAGGTCACCCCTTATTATATTTCCATTTCCTAGGTTACGAAGAAAGGTAATATACATGACTTCCCTATAAAGGTTTATAATCAAGAATAACTAAGTAGTAGATTATATTGTTCCCATTTAAACTAGGTGTTCAGGTATCCATGATTCTAATGGAACTAAAAATATATGATTATGTAATTTTTTTTATGTCATGTAAAAAACCAAAACTAATAAAATGAGATATAAATGAATAAAATTTATAGTTCACAATAACATTTATCAGAATAAATCCTTTTAATTATTTAGATACTAGAATGAGAAAATAATAATGAGAACAATTGGAATAAATTTAGGTATAGTATAAAATATTAATGATTTGGTAGATATTGTGAATAAAATAGGTTAAACCGAATGTTTTAGAGATTTAAATGTGAGTGTCACGATTTAGACATCATAGAAATTATTTTCCAAGAATATGTTTTTTCTTCTAGGATTAATATCGCTGACACTATCATTTGTAGTTTTAGTTAATGGATGGAAGTTGATGGTATTGTGTTAATGTTCATTGATATGGGAGATCAAATGATTTCCTTAATGAAAAAACCATTATTATGGGAGGTATAATGAAAACTATAAATTCAATGCTTGCAAAACATTATTTAGCTATATATCACACTAGGCTTCCAAATGAAAAGGGGGAAATTTTTTTGTCCATAATTAGGTAATGTAAACATTCTTTAAGCTAGTCTTATGACCCACTAATTGTTGAGAAATGAACTAATACCATTAAATGATATTTTAAATTATCTACTGTTCAGATAATGAAAATGTTATGTCGATGTTTTACCATTTTGAAGTGAAATAAAGTAAATAGTGGAATATTATTGAGTACATGAGGGAAAAAGTTGATATTTACTACATGGTGTGGGATAAATTTAAGAGATTATTTTAAAATAATTACTTTACTCAAATTATCCAAAAAATGGGACATGGAATTACTTTTTTTAAATTAGAATGGTGGTGAATCCATTGTTATATATATGGAAGCTTTTAAAAAACTTATGTGGTGTAATTTTTGAATTATATTATTAACATGTACATAATGATTATTGATTCCTTATTAGATTAACTATAACTCATTTAGGGTTTTCATGCATATGAGAAATTATTTGATATAAAGAAATCATCTTATGTGATATCAATGTAAAAAAAGATATTAGTGTTACCTCTAAATCTCAAGGTGTTGATAAGAACTGAATGATGTAGTTCAAAGGAAACTCTTAAAAGAATCGAGAGAAAATATGAGACTTCCATTATGATCAAAGTGTTGAATGAATAATGGAGGCAATTGAATTAATTTAACTAATAAGTTTTTTAGATTGGAATGGATATAAATCATGTGAACCAAAACTAATTTTATGAGAATATTTTTTATAATGAATCATATAAAGCCAAACCTTTATTGAATGAACCACCCACAATCCAATGTTTCAAATTCTCGGGGAATAGGCATTATTCTCACCAGTTCCCAGATCTTCATGTTTATGATAATAATCATCACTAATACCCTAATACGACCAGATTAAAAGAAAAATATAGTGAAATTACTATTTCTATTGATTATTGTGATGATAAAATGGTCAAAGATATACTTATCATTATATCTAGAATTATTAATGTCTTATTTGATTCTATATCTATCAACTCATTAATTTCTGAGTTATTTTATAAGGGTATTATAGTACATCTTCTATGATTGTATATTCAATTTGATGTGAAAACCCATAATATTATAATATTCATGTATCATGTCTATGATTCTTCTCTAATTAAATTTAATGAGAATGAATTCCCAAAAAATCATGTTATCCTTACTCTTATTGAGATATACATTATTTTTGAAAAATATTAGATTTATTCATAAAAACACCACATCAATTTCCAAGGATGGTATGTCACATGTGATATTATTTATCATCCTAATATCATATATCAGTTTGGTGATAAATATAATCTTATTAAGGAAATAAAATCCATATTATTGGTATTTATTATAATTAAAAATGGGTATTTGTCTAAAAATTTTGTGGAGAAAATGATCATTTAAGGTATAAATATTTTGCATGAGTATTTCAATGACTTTTGAGAATAATTTCATGATCTTACACTAATTCATTAAGTTCAGTATTCAATAAAAATAATAACTTGTTATATTATAATTTTAAATAATCCCTACATATAAACCCTAATTGAGGTATATTCAAATAAAATGAAACTCCAAGAGAAACACGATAACTGGATCATTTAGCCATGTTTGTCATATTGGGGGGAATCTATTCATTTTTTTGTGTTAAAATAATTATCAATACCAGCCAAAATTTATTATTGAGTACAAAAGAAGATCAATATAAATAACATGTATCATATAACTAGTACTAATGGATTGTTTGATCTACTATTTTTTGTTTACCAGTTTTGCAAGACTAGACTTTTTTTGGATGTCATCAATAAGGGGTTTATAAGGATGATAAAACCAAAAAAAATTATAAAAATGTATAGGAAATATGTATATATAATTATATTTTAATACCCCATGAATTTATAATATATATCTTTTATATTGAATTCAATGACTTTGATATATTGTTATTTACACAAAACCGAGTTTAAATTAAAATATTGTATTAGAATTTTATTATTAAATTATTACTATTATAACCTAAACTTTAATTTAGATGGTTTTATTATAATATGAAAATTATGAAAATTTTATTATTTAATAAAGTTTAAGAAAATAAAATTTTTATTTATTTATTATAAATAAAATCATTATTATTTGATAAAAACTTATTTTTTTAAAAATTATTTTTTTAATGAAAATGATTTCATTGCCACTTTCACACTTATGATAATATTACTTTTTTAAACTTTTATAAAATTTATTTTATAAAAGGAACATAATTTCTTAAATATTTATATAAAAATTATCTTATGGTTATTTTTTTGGATTGTTAAAAAATATTTCTATTTTTAATGAATAGTTAATAATACTGAATTTTACTAAAAACTATATTTTCGATTATATTATTTAAAAAGAGTAATTACATTTAAAATTTAATTTAAAGGTAATTTTATTCACTTATATTAAATGATTAATTATTAATGTCATTGTAATCAGTTTAATTTTATATTTTTCTATAAAACCATGTAATATTTTCAATAATTTCTCTTAGAAAATCACTTTTCTCATCATGTCTATGGTAATTATTATAAATAAGAGTTTTCATTTCTATTTTTATAATTTTTATAATTTTATTTTTTATTATTAATCATTGTAATTTATAATTTATAATTATCTATATTTAAATTTTTACCAAAATTAATTGCGGTTATAAGAATAATTAATTATTGCTAGTAAGGTTTAAATGGGTTTTGAGAGGGTTAAACTAATAAAAATGATAATATGACATAAAAACATGTATAAAATATATTTTAAAACCATATTTCTACTTATTATGTATAAAGATCTATAATAATTTATTTTGGTACATTTTTTATGTACAAAAAATGGTTACACCATATTATTTTCATAAAATAAAAGTATACCATTCACCTCACTCTTACAGGGGAAACCCTTAAACACCATATTCACCGAATAAGACCATATTGGTTCATCTAAGACCTATGAAGATAATTTCTTGACTTCAATACCCTTATCATAAAATTCTCGGATTTTTATAAATACATTCTATGAATACATGTTGTATAATCTTAAAATGGATGTCTGAGTAGAGGTAAAATTCCTAAAAATATATTTTTATTTCATTTTTTCATTTATACCACATATAATATTCTTAAAATTAAATTGAATAAAAATTTATCTACCTAACAATGAATTGTAATTTTTTTTTAATTTAATGCCCTATTCCCATATTCTCCTCCCTCAAATTCTAGTCAACAACATTACTCATGAGTATGAAAAATGACCACCTCATGAAATGATGTTACACACATTCCATAATAAAATAACATGGTAGTGTATGTTTGTTGATAATATATATATATTATTTATAACATAATTATACCTATTTATTAATTATATCTATATAGTAATTATAAGATATATACCATTTTTAACATTCCATTGTCTTTGAGATATAATAACATTGCAGATGTGTATTACGAATTTCTGCATCGTGATGCAATGTGATACATTTTTTAGAAACTATTTACTTGGATGATAATCTCAAAAAATATATTTTTGATAAATTAAAATATAACGATACAATAGATATATTTATCATTATTGAAATATAATATAACATACAATTTTTTACATTTTAACTCAATCATAGATAATAACGCCAATTGTTCAAGTGTGGACCAATACCACCACGTATCGATGTGATAGTGTATTCATCACCAAAACTAATGGATTATATATTTATAAGTATTTTTTAAGAAATAGTTTTCTATTTATAAAATTATCATTCTAGATATATTACAAATTACTTACCACACTTCATTGATGATAATTGAAAAATGGAAACGTTACACATGTGTACGTATAGTCTGTCACATATGAGATCATAAAATAAATAATTTAATAAAACAATCATTTTTTATTATCCTTAAAAAAATAATTTCTTTATAAATATGAAAACTATTTCCTAATTTTTAATCTTGATATGTTAAAATAATGTCCTCTTAGAAAAATATTCAACCCAATGATGACATTTTATGAGATATATGTAAAATATAATTGAAACACCTAATGTAAAATTAATTAATTAAGAATTTTAAGTAACATGGTAGTAAGATAAAAATAAAATAAATTAATAAAAAGTTCTAATGAAAATAAATGATTATATTAAATTTATTTTTTTAAAAGATAAAGAACATAATTGATGATTCAGACTTGAGATAAGACACATCATCAATATTTCCAATAATTGATGGATATTGTAAATATTATGCTCACAATTTCTACTATATAGTTTAAATTTCTTATATTTCACATGTAATATGATTGTTACATAATAATTCATTCTTTTTATAAATTTTAATTTTAATTTTTTAATCCAATGATATTTGACATGAAAATTACCATGTTGTAAAAGTTATTGTAGAATATCACTTTATTTTGTGAATATAAAAATTCTATTAAAACAATCACCTTATGGTGAAAATTTATCCTATGAAATTAGATTTCTCATAAATATCGATATTAATTTATGATGTATTAGATTATTTACTAATACATACACATATTTTCATATAATTCTTACTTATAATTTAAATTGATTAAATGGAAAATATTTATAAATCATTATAAATTAACCAATAAAGATATTTATTTAAAATAAATATTATTTATGTAATTAAACCAATCGAATTGATATGTAAGGAATTCCATGGTACTAAATTGATGGGTGAGGACCATAATTATATAGGCCACCAATTAAATTGTAGGTATCATGGGAAAATCAAATTTTAAAATTAAATATGTATCAACCTATAGTTTTAATCCATATTATGAAAGGTCCTTATGGTATAGGTGTCATGTTATAGAGAAAATATTGTCCAATAATGATGAATTTTCATAATTAATATATTAGTGTATATTTTCCATTAGATTTTTTGAAAATAAAATTATATTTCAATGTGATTCATTGTCAATTTATTGATTAAACGGAATGCATTTTCAGTTAGTTAACTTTCTATAATGATTATGCAATTTCTAATTAAGATTTAATATTTATTGATTAAATGGAATGAATTTTCAATTATATTCCTCAATATATTGATAATTCATTATTGATTCATGATATCATCCACTGTGTGTATCCATTAATGATTATTTGAGCTCATACATATTTGGATTCATTTTATAGTATGTGAAGATGAAATCCATGAATAATTTTTCAATGATACATAAAATTTTTGTGTATTTTTGTATTATGTTTTAATTTCACAATGTACAGTTGGTATGAATTATGTGTCTAGTTCTCCAAAATTCCAATACTGGTATTTCCTTTAGGAATTCACCATTTTTATATATGATAATGTAATAAGGTAGGCACTAGCTCCAAGTAACTATATTTAGGGACATGAAATTTCGTATCAGGGGATGTTTAGTATAATCATTGTAAACTAGGATAGAGAAAGCATAAATTAGGGATCATTAGCTTATGATAGTCATTGGATATATTTATAGAAGAAAATAATAATTTTTTTTCTTGGAGATATTGTGTGTTTTTTCATTGAACTACAAATCAATCTAGAAAAACCAAGTGGGTGTGGTTCAATAAAAGTGGTACCCAGGGTTAACAAATCCGAAATGGACACATCAGGATTGACTTGATAATTATCTAGTTCATGAAAATGATCTGTACTAGATACATAATTTGATACTACTACGCGATATTTGTAGGAAAGTTCACTTTTAATTTACCAACCATTATGAAGGATTTAAAGATAGATATATCTATAATGAAACTTTGTTCATTACTCTCTGAATAAACATGAATAAATATTTATATACGTTAAGTGTTATTCTATATTTATAATTATACATTTTTATTTAAAAAATATATTTATGAGCTAATCCAGCATATGACATTATTTAGAAATGGTGCTTGGATGTAATTAGGCTATCTATACATGTGGAATATATAGATACATTCAACCAAAGGATGCCAATACTTATAGTGTTTTAACTAAACAAATTATGGATATATTAGGGAATATTGATCAGGTTATAAAACATATCATTTTCATAATATAGAAACATGTTCCACAATAATATTATCATATTTTAGATTAATTTATATAGAATAATCCCCCATATTTTTAATGGATTACTGATCTAAAGGTAGCTGATTAATGTATTAAGTCTCTATAGATGGAATTTCTGGAATTGGGATGATATAAAAAGAAAATGTTTAAAATAGTTTTCTATTGATTCATGGAAGTGCATAAAATGGTGGTTGTTAATCTATAATAATAAGGACGAATAAAAAAATGAAGTCATGGAATAAAAATTTCTAAGGAGAAATTCTTCAAAAAAATATTTCCCATCTGAGAAACATGTTGAAATTAATATAAAGTTATCAAATATAAATTAAAATGGAGTATAATGTTTTATTATATATGGGGCTACATTTATAATGTTAACTATGTGTGATATATATTAAATATGAAACATGAATTAAAATATTGACCATTTTATTTAAGGTATTAAGAAAATGGTTTGAAGAAACATTTCAATAATAAAATACCATCATACAATAAAACTATTTTATGTGCCACCAAAACAGAGAAAGAATTATTTTTATCTATCATTTATAAGAAAAATCAAGAAAATAAGAATTTAAATGTACATAAAAAAATTAAACATGTCATTAATAAATAGAAGATGATGAAATTTCCATATTATGAGAATTTTGGGATGAGTAATGAAAGGAAACACATTATGTGTATTGGAGATTGCTATAATTTTGTAGAGAAGGGTCACTATACTCATGAATAAAACGGTAGGAAAAAATGAAATTAGTTCACACTGATTAGTTGTAATTAAATATGGAATTATTCACCACAATTTCCTACGAATCATGGGTATCTACCATATCAGTGTCTAAGGGAAGAATACAGAGCAAACACAATCACTATAGCCAAGGGGAACATTCCTATTGATGTTGTGTAATTATATAAATCATATCGTCAAATTTATATATTGTATTATTTTATTTTGTATCCTCTAAATATTTTATATCTACACATGATTATATTAAAAATAGACATTTCACTATTAATTTAAGAATGAATTTGTCAGTCAAGGCACATAGTAGAAGTATTACTACAAAAACATGTTCTTAAGAAGTAACCGTTATGAAACATAAAAATTCTTTATTTTATGACCAGAATAACATACCTATATATTACATAGATATAATAAATTCTATTAATGTGGTCTTATAATTTGATTTAAATATTCATTCTAAGAAAAAGTAAATTATCATTTATTATGAAGACATATAATTTTTTATTATTCATAGTAGAGATATCATCATTTGAGAAATATCTAGATCTACCCCCAGAAACTCTATTAAATTATATTCATTGGGAATAATATAACCAAAAAATATAGGGATAAATAATGAAATCATAAAATAGAGGATGCACCATTTATAAAGGAATAAATTAAAGAATTTAGTAAGGAATTACCTAGAATCCCCCAAATTGTAAATTTTATTTTTCCAATAACGTAACCCCTAATGATATAATAATATAATACACCCTATAGAACAAACCAAGTGTAATTAGTTGTACTAAATAAGAATCTAGTGAATCTAGGTTATTAAGGACATATTAGACATAGTGTTTCAATATGGGGATCCCATATTCATTATATTAAGAATACATATGGATCTATGAGGCACTGCTTTGATTGTAGGGAAGTAAATTCAATTATGTTAAAGAACATGTTTTCTCTTACATACATTGATGATTTATTTGATCAAAGAATTATTACACAAATTAATTAAAATATTGGACTATTTTTTTATCATCAATTATTAGTAAATAAAGATACATTTTTTGTACATAATTCTAAACACGGTATATTCATTACAAGTTTATAATTATGCCATTTGGATTGACTAACAAACCCTTTATTTTCAGAGATCCAATGAACAGATAATTAAATGAGTTTCTAAATGATTTTTATTGGTATTAATTGATGATATATTGAGGTATTCTAAAATATTTGATAAATTTTAGTGTAAACTGTATATCATTCATGAAAAACTTATAATGAATAGATATATGGGAAATTTAGTATGTGCGATATCTATATTCTAGAATATATTTTTCTTGAATATATTTTCTCTAGGAATGGAATATTAATTGATTCAAAGATGAAAATGGATTTCATAAAATATAATACAAATAAAATTTTAACAAAGGTAATTTTTTTCATTGGTTTGGATAGTTACTATAGATGGTTTATTTAGAATTATTCATGACTGGATAAGCTGATAAGAATATTAAACATAAATGGGTTGTGTTTATTTAGGAAATGTAATGCGAAGATTGTTTTGATGAATTCAATGAGTGATTTGTCAATGATATTATTCAAAATATCAAATATGGAAATTATTTGTTTGTGATATATAGAGATTCATCATAGGAGGTATATGATTCTTTCTAAATAAAAAATTATAATGATATTTCATATACAACAATGACATTGAAAACTCATGTACGAAAGTATCTTATACAAGATCATGAGTTGGGAGCTATAATAATTTCATTGAATATATAAAGACATAATATCTCTAGTGATATCTGTGAGATATACCTGAATTTTAAAATATTAATGTAAATCTTTTTACAGAATGAGATCAATATAATACAATGTCTATCACTCGTGCTATTAAAATTTTATTATTTCCTATAACACAACCAATAAGAGATTACAAATAAGGTAGTGAATTAATTGAGTAGAAAATATCATGATTTTTTTCTTAATAAGGACATAGAGTGATCCTATGTTCATAGATATTGTAAAGATATATATGATAATTATTAAGGAAGAGGAAAAATAAATTTTTTCTTCAATGGATTACGAAAATGTACTTATTAGAAAAGAAAAAATTCTATCAATCTGACAATGATAAATTTATGAAGAAAATTGATGATATTAATGATGAAATATTAACTTGTTATTATGGTTTTTGAAAATTTAGAAACAGGTTATCTGTTCCATCAATAGCTATGCTCGAAAGGGAATTATTGGTTGATCCGAATAGATTTATTATCTTTATTACTCATTGTAGCACAAAAGATTATAGGGATTTGAGAGACTATTTTTGTTGGGATTAAACAAATCGTTAAATTGTTGATTATGTGTCAATATATTTGGTTTGTCACTATATTAGTTCTTTGAGATATAATCCTATAGGATTTATGAAATTGATTCATATTATTGTGTGGATATTTTATAACATTACTATTGAATTTGTCAATATATAATCAAATACTCCTAGAAAGAATGATGCAATATGGATAATCATTGATTTTCTAACAAAATCTGGATATTTCATCTCTATAATTGATAATTTAACTCTATTAAACCTTGCATTGATATATAAATTCTATTTTTAGACATCATGGGAAACCACTTTTGATTGTTTCTGATCTTGATCCCCATTTTGAATCCAAATTATTGAAGGGCCTTCAAAAGAATCTCTATATAGAGCATCATTTGAGTACATCCAACAACCCCAATCTAATACAAAATACCATAGGATTATTTTAATAGTTGAATTCATTATTATGTCATGATCCTATGACATTAAATTAATGTTCGATAAATATCTACCTTTTGTATATTTTTACATTATAATAGTTTTCATTCAATTATTCCAATGGTTCAACATGGAGAATTATATTAAATGAGATTTCATATTTCATATTTTTTGGGAGGAAGTTGATTAATGAAAACTCATAGTCCCAAATCACTTTGAAGAGGTAAACACAATGGTAAATTCTATTTGGGATCACGTTAATGAATCTATTTGTAGAATAATGATTTATAGTAATAATAATCAGAATGATTTTTAATTACAACAATGATATCATGATTTCAAGAATTGATCTCTATAATATAGTGTTGTAAGGTATGGAATGAATGATAAACTATTTTTATGGTATATTAGACAAATTTAAATTCATAAAATAGTTGTAATTGTTTCTAATAAATTGGAAATTCCATCATGTCTCCAAAAAAGTACTAGATATGTTTGATATATCATTATTAAGGAAGTGAATGAAAGACCCAACGAGTGTTATAAACTCTAATGAAATATAATTAAGACATGGTATATAATAATTTGATTAACCTATCCATGTTATTGATACTAGAGGGAATTTATTTTGGAATTTGATAAATTTACTAGTAAATGTACTTATAGAAATAATAGAATTGTTGAAGTAACATAGGAACTAGAAGACGTTTTAATGGGGAACTAACTTCATATGTTTAGATGGTAATATACATGAAATTATTAGGAATTTTTTTGTAGGGAACACTACAACAATAGGATAATTTATTAAATATTTATTATTTGTAATAAATTCCATCTCTTTGATATCTTATGAGGCACACGACACTGGGTCAAAATGAAAATACTCTAAAAATTGTAAGTATTTAACCCAGACAATAATATCCTAGAAATTAATTTTTTTGGTATGAATTTTAATAAATAATTTCTCAATATTATAATATAATAATTTTATAAATTAAATTAAATTAATATCTATTGATTAGATATAATATAATAATCATTTGACATAAAAAAAATTTCTTATTGGATTTTTTTAAATAAAATAGGTTCATCACCTCTTGCCCAATTATGATAATATTAATTTTTTAAATATATAGAAAATTTATTTTATATAATTAACATTATTATTTAAATATCAAATCCATTGTTTTCTTACGTTGAAATTTTCATGTATTTCTGAAATGTCTCTTTTTCCAATGTATCGTGAAAAATATGTATTTTTATTAAAAAACTACCTTTTAATATAAATTATTTAAAAAGATAGATACACTTTTTATTTTATTTTAATGTAAAATAATTTCAATTATATTATAATTATCTATTTTAGTTTATTCTAATAATTATAATATTGAATTCTGATAGAAAATATTTATAACCATTTAATCATTTTCTCTTTGAGAACTTGTTTTCTCATCACGTCTTTAATATTAATTTTAATGAAAATTATGATTTTCTATGAATAGAATTTTGAAAAATGGTCTGCATATTTTTTAGAAGAATTATTGATAATATATATTTAGGTGAATTTATTATTTTTCCAAATTGAATTTAGGGCAGTAAAAATTAATTACTGAGGTTAAGGTAAAAATGGGTTTACCAACCATTAAAAAATAAAATTGCTAACATGCCTGAAAACATGTATAAAATATATTTTCTAGAAATATTTATACACTATCTTATCTATTACTCGTGAATAATTATATATTTTAACTTTTTGTATCCTGTTAATGTTGCTTCACCTTTTTCCAAAAAAAATTATATGTGTACCACTCACCTCACTAATAAATGGCCACCATATCCTCTATTATTCACATAAAAAATATATTCATTTTTCAAATACCAAACCAAATCACATCAAAACAAACATAACATAACAATTGTACCCTTGTTTTCATTAATCTAATCATGTGATATATTAAGTCAAATCTTAATGTGGTTCTCTAAGAAGAAGTAAAATTCCTAAATATGCATATTTTATTTTATTTCATAATTAACCCACATAAAAATATTATTAATTTATGATTATATAAAAACATAATTAACTCAAATTTATAGATATGATAATATATTAAGTTAATAAACCATATCCATATCCTCATGGATTAAATTGAAAATAATAATTTTTCTCATGTGTATGGCGGACTACCGTCTCCCAAAGCATTGAAACACTTTTTCGATCAACACTTATCACACTTGGGGATGATGATGGATATAAAGTATATATATAGATATATATATATATTATCATATAATTATGGTCCATGAGTAATTATATCATATATATCCTTTTTTACATTTTATGGGGATATGATAATATGACTCGTGTGTACGGCCGATTGCATCCTTACAAAGAAATGTGATTCATCTTTCACTAATGATTTACATAAAAGATAATTTATTTAAGATATTTGATACATATGAAATAATCATGATATTAATGATCTACTTATCTTTCAAAAAATATAACAATTCATTTTATTTCCTATATTTTCACTCATTGAGTTATGATCATATCATTCATGTACATTTGGATTAATTCATTCAAAAAACAATGTGACTCTATTTTCATCACCAACCCACATTGATGATATATATATAATTATATATAATGAAGTAATATTTTGTTAATAATATTATCGTCATTCATGAAATATAAAATATTACTTACCTTCTTTTCATAATGATCATTGACAAAATGGAAATATTACTCATGTTTAGGCATGGAAAACCATCTCCATTATCGCAAAATACATCATTTACCAAAACCATGTTTCATGATTGTTACTAAATATAACATTAATGTCTGAATATGATAATTATTTCATGATTATTATTCTGTATATATTGAAATAATTTCCACTTTGAAGAATAGTTAGTCTACCAAAGTCATTTTTGAAAGAAAGGTCAAATATTATTAAAAAACCTAATATTAATAAAATTGATTAATTAATTGTATAAAAACTTTTAAATAAACAAAATAAAATCAATATTATACTTTTAAAATATTAATTTGAAATTAAATAATTAACACAACTTTATTTATTTTGGAAGATAACAATCATTTGGGATGATTCATACTTACAGTAAGGGACATCATCCAAATTTACCTTCGTTGAGGCATATTGTAATATTATATATCTAAGTTCATTTAGATGGGTTTATAAATACAAATTCACATATTATATCAATCTTAAATATTAAATTACCATGTGGAAAAATTAATTATACAATCTCATTTTATATTGTGATTTTACATTTCTCTTAGAATAATAACATTTCCATGATCATTTTTCTTTAAAAATTATATTTTTCTTAAATTTATATATTATTTTTTATTATTTTTCAATCTGTATTCCATTTTAAAACTCCATTATTACTTTTAATATTATCTATTTAACTACAGAAATATTGATAAATATGTATCTGTTACCCAATATGAATATTTATTTATAAATAATATTTATTAATGAATTTATTATAATATTATATATATGATGAATTATTTTGACCTATAGTGAATTATGGATAAAAACATATAAACCCCATTAATGCATCAGTATGTGTCATGATACAAAATTGTTTTACAACTTAAATGAGTTTCTACCTATAGATTTAAACCATCACATTAAAGGACTTTATGTAGAGGTATCATGATTCTGAGAACATGATGTCCACTATTTAAAATTTTATATCACTATGAAATAATATACTTTTTTATATAAGAGTTTTACATTTCTATTTTATCTTGTTTCATTTCAATATATGTTTATTAATTTAATGATATATTTATATAGTTATTTTCCTTACTATACTGATTATGCATTATCTAATTTTGATAGTCAAGTTTGGTATTAAATTACATGTTTGTTTTTTTATTTACCTTTCCGTATTTATAAATAATTATTGATTCACAATCAATTTCAACTTATGTAACACATATTGAGCATTTGATCTCACCATTATTTTTTCATTTCCCAGGGATATACGAATGAAATACTTGATGGAATTTTCTCGGATTCTGTTCATTTTATTTTTTATATATTATATTTTTTTCCATTATAAAATTTATATCAAGTATGCATTTATATTTCTTAAGCTACTAATATGATATATAAAATTGTATTTGACCCCTTATATCTATGCTAGTTTAAAAAAGTAGGCATATAATAAAGGTTAATGGGGTTAGGGATGCTATAGTTAGTAAAACAAATTTGTACAAAATTTGAATCAATATGAAGGAAAACATAGATTAGTGATCAAAGACAAATTAAAGGATTTGGGGATACATATAAAAGAATATTCTAATATTTTGTTAAAAAATATATTATATTATATTTCTAAAATTACATCCTTGTCTAGATAATACAAGTAGAGATTCACATGACAATGTAGTAACTTGGATAATAACTCTGATAAGGGAAAAGTGGTCTTGACCCAGACATCACTTGGTGTATGACAACATGCACTAATTCATACCATGTTCAATAATTATAGAAGATACAATTATGATAATTCATAGGTTTTTTACAAACCATTATGTATGATTTTATAATAATAATAATATCGATAAATAAAACTTATTTATTATTCTTAGATTTAGAAATCATAATTTTTAATTTATGGTATATGTTAAACCATATTAGGAATTATAAATTATGATTTTCAAATCATGGACATAAGAACTAATAAATTATATGAGATTCTTTAATATTATTCCTAGAAGGATGAACAATATCCATCATCATGACAAATATACATATTTCACAACTTAGGAACCCAATAGAATGTATATTAGAACAATGAAAATAATTGATATATATAGGAAGAATAATCTGGTAATGAAGAATACACATTCCTGGATAGAGAAACCTATTCTATATCCTGATTATCCTATATTAGATCACCTTATGTGATAGAATCCCCTATCATTTAGTGGGAATACTAATCAAATAGTTGATTGTAAATATATTATGTTTCTATTGAAGATATTTATGACAATTGGATGTAATTAAAAGAAAAAGGTTACACATGTAGTGTCTTATATAAAAATAGATTCCTAATAATTGTGGGAAATGATCTAAAATATTAAGAATGAATTGAAAATAAAACTCATGAATGTGAATGTTTTTAAGAAAATTTATTTTATAAATATTTCACTCACGAGAATAAAACTAAAATAAAGACAAATTTATTAAGATTATAGAAATAGAATGAATAATTTATTATTGAGCGTGATGATAAAATTACAAGGTTATTTATGTATTCTATGTAGTAAATATGCTACAAGAAGTACATGTTTGGCCATTTATATGAAGGAAACACATCAATATTCTGAAGGGTTTTTCTGTATAAATATTTTTATCATAAAATTAAATAGTTTTATGTTCTATAAAAATAGAGAAAGAATTATCTAGAAATTATATATCCAAGGAAAACCAAGAAAACAAGAGTTCTGATTAAGACCATGAAAATTAAAATGCATTGAATAAAAATAATATTTTATTTCAATTTCAACATTATCAAAACATTAGAAAGAATCATACTATAAAACACATAAATAGATTGCGATTTTATTATATGTGTATGGATAATGATAATTTTACTCCAGAATTAGATGAGATGAAATAAATTAAGGATTTCTAATTAAAAATCATAATTAATGGGAGAATTACTCATACCAATATTCCAAAAAATCATGTGAATCTCTATTATATAAGGCTCTAGGGAGAAGGAGAATCTTACAAAATCACTAATACTGATATAGATGTTCATAGTGATGTATTGGATGGTAATTTAATCATATATTTGAATTTAGATAATGAATTATTTGATTATTTATCCCCATAAAATTTTATATCTTCATTTTTTCCAAGATAATTATTCATTTACCTTTTATGTTAATATAGAATGTTTTAGTCAATAAACCATGAGGAAGTATCAATAAATCATGTAAGTGTTATAAAATATTCTTTAGGATACATAAATGTGAATTATTTTATTACCTTATTATAAAACCAGAGTTTTAATTTGATATAGTCTTTATTATAAACTGAATTTAAAAATATGACAAAAATATTATTCTAAGATGAATTAAATTGAAAATCATTATAAAAATATAGGATTTATTATCTTAATTGTATTTTTATACATGTCTACTTCTACCCAAGTAGTTTAATTGAATAATATTCTTGTGGATGAAAAGGAAGGAAATCTAGGGATGGAGAATGTAATATTAGAATTAAGGATATAAATATATTACTTGAATACATTGATGTATTTCTGAAATAATTAAATGGAAATCACCCAGAGTGTGTAGTTGAGTTTTCCATTATATTAAACATTGACACAATATCAATATCAAATAATCACTAAAGAATGACTACTTTTTTAGTAGTGGAGTTAAATAGACAAAAGGAGGAATTATGTGATAGGGTATTTATTATCCCTAGTGTTCCACAATTGATAGACCATGTTATATTTATTAATAATCTAGATATATACATGATGATGTGTATTTTTTCATTTAAAAATTAATCCTCTTTAGATGATGAACAAGTATACCAAGACTGACATTGTTGAATTATTCAATAAACCTTACATTAGACAATATTTTTCATAGGTTGGCATTCATTTAGGGTAGCATAAATTGTGAGTAAAGTATGAATACATTATTGATGTATATTTTAGAATGAGTTATGAACAATATGATTTTATATTAATTCCATTATTATTAAATAATGAACCCTATATAATTATGGATATAATGAACAGACTATTGAAATACTATATTGATGATTTCTTATTATATTCTTTGATGACATCCTACATTATAATGAAATATACAATGGATACGACAATCACTTGTATATCATTCATGATAATCATATAAGTAAAGGGTTATATGGTTAATTTTTTATGTGTGACTTCTTTATTCAATACATATGTTTTTATGACCATATTTTCTCCATGGATGGAATCTTGGTTGATCATACAAAGTAAAATGTATTTATAAAATGCACTATGCCAATGAGCAAACCTGCGGTATGTAGTTTTGTTATTATGAATTGTTAATATAATAAAATGGTTTATAACATTTTTCAATTGGATTACCCATTTACAAAGTTCACATGTAAACATGATAAAATTATTTGGACAAAAAAATGTTAAGAATATTTTGATGAACTAAAGAAGAGATCATCCATTGTTCTAATTTTGACTCAACCATATCTAAATTATGGTTCTGTGATATAAAGTGATCCATAGATGAATGAAATTAGATTGATGATAATGAAAATTTTAATAAAATTTAATATGTATCATGTAAATTGAAAAAACATGAATATAACTATTCAATCAGAAATCTTGAGTTAGAAAAAGTAATATTTTCATTGAATATATGAAAGAAATTAACTAAAAGTTAAATTATATTTGATATAGATGAATTATAAAATAATAAAATTTATATTTTTCATAAGATGATATCAATATAAAAACAAATTAAATTTCTCATTATACTCATGGATTATGATTTCCCAATACATTATAGCCATGGGATAGAAAATATTATGGATGATGGCTGAATATAGAAATGTCATAGAGTTTTGTCCCAAATGTGGATTTAAAGAGATAATACATAATTATATCTTATAAATAAGTACATGAGAATTATTACTAATAAAGAGAAATCAAATTTAATTCAATAGATTTTAAATCCTTATTTATTAGAAAAATTAAAAATTTCTCAATCTGATGATATTAAATTTTAAAAGAAATTTAATTTTTACATTGATGAAAATTTAATAGAATTAATTTTTGAATATAGTGTTTTCTAATTTGGAAATATTTTATGCATTCAATGTATACCTAAAAATTGATTTTTTGGATGAGACACATACCTCAATGCTTTTTACGCACCATGGTAGTAAAAATACATACATTGATTTGATTAAACATTTTTAGTTTGAAAAAATGATGTAGAAAATTATTGATTATGGGTATATATGATTGTTTTTTCAATATATTAAAGTAGTGAGACATCATCCTAGGGGATTCATGTAACTAATATCTATTCCCATTTGGAAATGGGCAGATATTACAATAAAAGTTTTCAAAGGAGTACAAAATACAAGTAGAAACAACAATGAAATATGGGTTATCATTGATCTTCTATACAAATCCGTACATTTCCTTGATATAATTGAATAATTACTTATTTATTTCCCTGAAAGGATGTATATTAATGATGTTGAAATACATTATAGCGATCATATTTTAAACATTTCTGATCCTGATCCCCATTTTACATCAAAATTATGGGGGACTCGTCATAAGGATCTTAATTATGATATTTATTTGAGCACTACCTTCCATCCTCAAACTAATGAATATTCCAAATGGACTATTCAAATAATAGAAGACATGTTGATGAAATTTTCACATGACATTCAATGTATGTAGATTCATTTGTTACATTTTGTTGAGTTTTCTATAACAATATTATTAATTTAGTATTCAAATTGTGTATTTTGAAACATTATATAGAGAAAGATGTGAAACTCCAACCTATTGGGATGAATTTGGAATGTGGAAACTCATAAGATCAAAATATTTTAAGACAAAAAATGTTATCTCTATTCAGGCTCGCATTAAGGAATCTCAAATATGGAAATAGAATTATTTTGATAAATAATGGAATGGTTTAGAATTCCATGTGGGAGTTCATGTTTTTTAAAATAATCTCCATCGAAAGATGTAATAAGAAACAATAATAATAAAAAACTTATACCTTTGTACATAAGAACCATATAAATTCTTGAAACAATTATCTCCTTATTTTTATTTAGATATTACACTATGTCTCTCAAATGTAAATGATGTTTTCCATATAACATTGTTAATGATATACATGTCATAACTAATCCATGTTATCACGTATAATGAAATACAGTTTGAATGTAATATATTTTACTATGAATAACCCATCTATATTCTTGATGTCAGAGATCATTTATTAAGAAAAAATATTATTCATCTAGTGAGGGTTCATTGGAGAAATCATAAAATAGTTGATGCAAAGTGGGTACCCGATTATTTTATATTGAAAAACTACCCTAATTAATTTATAACATATTATACAAGAAATTTAGTGGAAAATATTTATTAGGTGTAAAGAATGAAAAACATATATATATTATTATATATTTCCTTAAGAATAAATTAAATCTTTTTGATAGCTTGGGATGATTCCAACAACGGGATTGAACAAAAATACTATATTAAAAAGTTATTACTTAAATATGGACATTATAATGTAGATGATACAATGGATGATGTGAATATCCGAAGATAAATTATAAAAATTATATGGTTTATAAATTTATTAAATATATTAAAAGGATATATATTTTTTAAATAGAAAATAACTATCTTTTAACACAAAAAGAAATGTTTTCTGGGAAACTAATTTGTTAAATAAAGTGATTTAGTCACATATTTCACATTTTTAATATTTTTATATTTTTAATTTTTTAAAAAATATATTAGATAAAATTTATTTTATTTTTTGAATAATCATTTCAAAATTTTCTTAGGTTGAATTCTAAAATTTTTTCTGAAATGTTTTATTTGTTTGGAGTAGTGAAAAAAGTGCTTTTCGTCAAAAAACTACATTTTAATTTGAATTATTTACAATGTAAAATTATATTTTAAACTTTTGAAATGTGATTTTAGTAGAAATATACATTAAGTTAACCAGTATATATAATTTTATTCATTTTCATATAGAATTATGATATAAAAACATTGTGAACTTGTGAACATTTTTACATAAAAAACACAATTTCTCATGGCATCTTTGGGATAATAATAAATTGAAAATTTAAACTTCAGGGCATAAAATTTTGAAAATTTATTATTTATTTAAAATCAAAATAATTTATATTATCTAATAAGTTAAATTTAATTTTCCATGAATTTGAAAATTGAAGTAGTAAAAATTAATTACTACTATTTAGGTAAAAAGTTGATTACTAGTGGTGAAACAAAAAAGATAAGTGTTTAAATTATATTAAAAAATTTATTTAATTTATTTAATTTCTACATTTAGACATTATATTTTCTGAGTCTCTATAATAATCTATTTTTTTTTCCATTTTTTCTTTGTAAAACAGTGGGTACACCATTCTCTATTCAGAAATTAGTATATGTGCGACTCACCTAACTTATAAAAGGCCACCCACATTCCACTCTTCATAAAACCGTAAAAAAGTTTTTAATTGTAAATTTACAGACAAAATTACATCCCAAAATTCATAACCTCAATATATTTAAACTTTTTAATCATAAATCCATTAAAAATTACATTAATTATAATATCAGTGAGGTTGTCCGAGAATAGTTTTAATTCCTAACTATAGGATTTTGTTTTAATTCTTATTTTACCCCCACGAAATCATCTAGTTTTAATCACATATAATAAAAAAGAATCCAAGATATGCTAATATGTTATTATTATATGATAGTTACCTATATCTATATCCAAATACCTCAATTTATAATTGATAATGTTGATCTTGTGTATGGAGGACTACCACCTCACAAAACAATGTGACACATTTTCCATCAACACCTTCCATGGTTGGGAATGGAGATGGATATATATTATATATTTGTTTTATTTTTTATATTATTATACATCTATATTCATTATATAACATATACATTCATTCATTACCTTCCATGGGTGATATGATGACATCGATCATCTATACAACGTACTACCACCTCGTGATGTAATGTGATTAAATTTTAACTAATAATTTAAATTGAATATAAATTTAATGAGTATATTTAATATATGTGAAATAATTATGATTTTTTTTAAATATTTAAAATTCAAAAAATATAATATTTAATTTTATTTATTACCTTATTACTCACTAAAATATGATAATGTTTTTCATGTACGAGTAGACTACCACCATTACAAAGCGATGAGACACTCTTTTCATCACCACAACGCATCGATGATTTATAATTTTATTTAATTAAAAAAATGGTATTAATAATAATATTATCATTATATAATTTAAAATATTTCTTTTTTTATTTTTATAATGATGGATGTAAAATGGAAATGTTACTCATGCAGAAGTACGACATACCATCTCTATGATGGTAACATACATCGTTTCTAAAAAACTTATTTCCTGATTTGTCTAAAATCTATGATCGATGTATAAAACTATATTTATTCCATGTTTATTATTATATAAATATTTTTATGTAATTTCCACATATATCAATAATCAAGATACCAAATTCCTTTTTGACATGTAATTAAAATATCATCAAAACCCCTGATGTAAACATAATTTCTTAAGTAATTGTATATAATAAAATAATAACTGAACTAAATGAAATAATAAAAAAGAAAATTTTAATTAATGAAGGAAATTTTTAACATGATTTTATTATTCATTTTGATATGGAATGTAAATGATGAGCCATGCTCAAGGTAAGGGACTTCGTATAAATTATACTTGACTGTATCAAATTTAAATATTATGAAATTAATTACATTTATATGGTTTATATGCTAAATCCTTGACTTATAATGTCATGATTTCATAATAATACATGTTATTTTGTGTTTCAATTTGAATTGTTTCATTTAATTCGATTACAATTCAATATAAACATGTGGTAAAATTTATTGAACAATCTCATTTTATATATTGATTGTAACCAATTTCTTGAAAAGATATTTTTCATATGATCATTTTGCATAAGAAATTATATTTATATTTGATATAAATATTATGGTTTTATCCATATAATTATTTCCTAAACTATATACAATTTTGACTTATTGTGTTTACATTGAATGTTATTTAGTTAAATATGGTAATATTTGTAAATCTATTTACATTAATAAATATAAATATTTTTCGATAAGGAAAATTGATTAAAAATTTATTTAATCATTAGATATATGATTATTTCAAAATACTTATACTGATGGGTGGTCCAAGAAATATATATACCCTAGCTGCTTTGGTAGGTCTAATGATGAAAATCATAGGGCCAAATTTAATATGTTTCTATGTATGGTTTTAAATCGTCTTATGAAATGGATTTCCAGTAGAGGTGTTATGTACCTTATAAAATATAATCCAATGATTAACCACTTCCTTCCTATATAATATAGTAATTATTATCAAGAATATTTTTACAATGACATCAAGATTCATTTCATTAATAGTTTATTAATTAAATGGAATGTGTTTTTAGCTGTTTAGAATTCCATGTTGATTACACCTTATCTAATTATGATATTAATTTCTTTGATTAAATGGAATTCTTATTGAGATTTGTAAAGTTATATATTGATAAAAAACAATGAATCATGACATATTACACTATATGAAACCCTTATGGAGCATTTGAGATCACAATTATATATTATTTGTTCCCTAGGATAAGAAGAAGAAATATTTAATTTATTTTTCTAGTATTAATATATTTTTTATATGTAATTTTGTCATTTTACCAATGTAATATTGGTGTCAAGAATGAATGTAGTCCTACAAAACTACTAAACTATTAAGTCATTTGTGATTTTACCCTTTGCATCTATGAAAATCTAATTAAGTAGGAACCAACTTTGGGTTACAGGAGTCGGGTTGTTATAGTTTCTATCAGAGGAAGAATAGTACAAACCATTGTAACTTTATTAAGGAAAAAAGAGATTATGGAACATAAACCTATGATATAATTTAAGTATTTTTATGAATAAAGTATCATAATGTTTCATTAAGATGGATATTATATGGCTTATCCTTCAATTATATCACCAAATGAACACTATAAGTGGTTGTGGTTTTGGAGAATATGTATATAGTTGTAATAACATTGAAAATGGAACATTTTGATTGAACCAATAGTAACCTATTGCAGAAAAATATACCTTACTGGGCACCAGTATTAACACTCACTGTATATATGTGTTGGATAATCCACATTTTTTTACAAACCATTATGAAGGATTTGAAAATAAATATATCCCCTAATAATCCAAATATATGACATTGAAACTAACATTTCATAAATATTTATTTCTCTACATTATTACATCATATTTATAGTAATACATTATAATTCAAAAATAATAATTTTTTGAGTTAATACAATATGTTCCATTGATTAGAAATGGTGCTTGGGGGGAATAAGAGTATAAATAATCATAGGGAATGAAGATATTTCCCTAAAGATAAAGGAAATAGATCTGGCATTAGGACTGATAAATTTATTTTTATATTAGGAATGCATAATTAGGTTATAAAAAAATGATGTTTCGCAAATGGAGAAACAAGTCCCATAGTGAGATTATTCAAAGTTTGATTGCTTTATATGACATAAACCCCCATAATTTATTGGTACTACTAATCATATGGATGATGACCAATGGATTAATTCTATGTATAATATATTTAAGGCCATAAGATATGATTAAAATGATAATGTTACACTTGTAGTTTATTTTGAAAAAGGAAATGCACACCAATGGTTGTTATTGATTCATTATACTATAGTGTAATATAAAATAGAACTAACATAATGGAATGTTTTTAAGGACATGTTATTTGAAAAATATTTCTCTTATCACTAACTATGTAAAATTAAGGAAATGATCCCTATAATAATGAAAAATGAAGAGAAATGTTTTCAATGTATGAGGATACCCTTAATAATTTAATCTATGCATGCTACAGATTATATAAGTAAGAAGGAGTATAAGATATACAATTTCATTTTATGACTTAATCAATGTCTGTGAAGGGTGTTGGTCTTTTGAACTATTTCATTATATGATGAATTAATTTTATGTTCCATCAAAATGGAGAATGAATATTATATATCCTATATATACTAGGTAATTCTTGAAAATGTGAGTTTGACTTAGCACATTGAAAAAACTAATTTGTTTATTGTTAAGAAGAGAACAAACAAATTTCCACCTGGTAAAAACATGTAATGAAAACCACCCTTGGGAATTCATGAAGGGAATGATTGTTTTTTATAAGAGTGGAGACAGGGGCCATCTTGCTCTTGAATTAAAGGGGAATAAACAAATGATTTATTTACAATGATTTATTTATTACAAAATTTTAAATTATTCACACCCCGGACCCATGTCTAAGTGGAATATAACATTTTAGAGACCATGGGGAGAATGTCAATCTTATACACTCACAAAAACTGAGGTGGATGATCCGACTGATGTTGTGGTAGGTACATTAATCATATCTTAAAATTTATCTATTTCTATATTTCATCTAGATCCTCCCATGCTTTTCTATCTCACTAGTTTTTGTTGAATATTATATTTTTCTAAATAATTTAACAAGGGAGTTTTCCGTCAAATCTCATAGGGGATGTCATACTGTAACATGGATGTGTTAGAAAGTCACTATTATGAATATTAAACGTTCTTAATATTCTGACCTTATTATCATAAATACTTTTATATAATATATATTCCTTAGTATAGATTTTATTTCAAAATATTATGAAATGTAAATATTATATAAAGATAAAAATTATGATTCATGATAAAAGAATATAATTTCATATCATTATAGTAGATACATAATTATATGATACATGTCTAGATCCACCCTATGTAGATCCACTAAATGATATTATTGATTAATAAGAGAAAACAACTATAAGGATGTATATGGTGATCTAAAAAATTATGATGTTATTATTGTAAAAACATACATTGATGTATTTCTTAAGGAATTACTTTGATATCATTTAGAGTGTATTAATGATTTATCCTCTTATTTAACTCATAATGCATGAAAAATATAATATAATCTATATAGGATGGACACTGTATAAATATTTTTATTGAATAATCAACTAGATGAGTTGGGTTATAATTGATTTATTCACCATGGTGTCTCACTTTGGGGAGATCCTATTCTCTTCGATAAGAATATAAATTTATCTATGAGGATATGCATTGATTATATCGTTATCAATTTTATTAAGATAAATAACCAGTATCCTATTGAGGAATTATTTGATCAAATTCATTGAGAACAATATTTTTCAAATCATGATCCCCATTGTAGTTATCATCAATTGCAACTAAATAAAGGAGACATTTGGAATCCAACATTCTCCATGTAGTGTGGACATTGTGAGTTTACAGTAATGCTATTTTAATGGAATAATGCACAATATATTTTTATTGATCTAATAGAAATTATACTCATGGACTATCATGATTATTTTTCTAGAATTAATTTCTGATATCTTGATGAGTTATTAAACCTAATATAACTATGATAATAACTTATGGATTATTTAGGATACTCATAGAAGGTAAATGTTTTATGGGAAATTTAGTAAGTGTGATTTATAAATTTAGAAAGTTTATTTAATAGAAATATTATATCCAACGATGGAATATTGTCTAATCCTTAAATTAAAATTGTAGTTAGATATTATCTTACTCTAAGATACCTAATTGAGGTACCTGGTTTCATTGGTTTTCTATGTTAACATCGAAAATTAATTTTGAATTTTCTCTGATTGGATATGCCGTTAACTAAGCATACACATAGAGTCAGTATATTTGTTTGGACAAATGAATAAGAATAATGTTTGGATTAATTTAATAGGATATGGGTCAATGTATTCATTTTGACTCTACCATCTAGAAATGAATGGACTATGATTCATGGGGATGATTCGAAGAAGGGAATTGGTTGTGTCCTATTGTAAAATTACAATGTTATTGCATATACATTAAGGTAAATCAGAAGTCATGTACAGATCTATCTAACACATGAAATATAGATGGAAAGATTAATATTTTACCTAAACTTTTTGTAAAATTACCACTGTGTTAAAATATGTGAGATATACATGGGTCATAAAAACATATAATTCATGGATTTATAATCAAATTTAATTTAAAGGAAATGTTTTTTATAAACCTATTTTTTGTACCCAAATACATTTTATCTTAATTTTTTAAAATAATTACAATTATTGAATATTATTAACGAATTTTATATATTATATATTTAAAAAAATTTAAATTTTCTCAATCATTGAATATATTTTTATCCATAATATAATATCAAATTCAATTTTACACATAAAAATATTAATTTTTATAAAGGATGTTTATCCACATTATAATGGTGCACCAATTTTAAAACTAACATTTTGATGTTTAAAAAAATTTATATGAGAAAAAATATTCATTTTTGAAATTCAAATGTAAAAATTAGTTTAGGGTGAACATTTTGTAGTTCTCATCGAAGACTCATTTTTTGATGACCGATTAAAAAATACTAAATTTTATTTGAAAACCAACCATTTGTATAAATTATACGTAAATTTTCATTATATTATGATTTTTAATGTTTCATAGATAAAATATAAATTTATTCAAAACATTTTGGTCATTGGAATAAATTTCTTAACAAAACCAGATATTAACTCATTTCTAATGTTTTACATTTTCACATTAAAAACCTATTATCCTATCTCGTCGGTGTGATTAATATTACATTAATTTATATTGCATATGTGAGTGATATTTTTAAGTTAGATTAAATATTTTTAATAATAATATTTTATAATTAATATTAATTTGTAAATATGTTTTTGAAAAAAAATTAGTAAATTAATTTTCGAATAATTACACTGATTAAAGTGAACATTAGTTCACTTAGGGGTTGAACATTAATCGTATTGTGAAAATGTCTCAAAAACCATTCCCTAAAATTTTTTTGGACATATTTAGAGCATATTATATCTTTAGTATAATTATATTCATTATTTTAGGAACATGATTTAAGGGAGGCCTCCTAATAATGCTAATATTATGTGTTCATAAGAATGTCTCTCCTCCTTTACTACAAAGGGGAACTCACCCGCCACAATTCATCCCACCAGCAAATAAATATATCTAATAAAAAATCAAAAAAATTAAGCTCCAAAATAATTTCTATTATCATAGAATCCTATCTATGTGCATAATATAGACCAATTATTTACATGGGTGAAAACCAAGATGATTTACCTGAAGAAGAGGTAACTTTATTCAATGATCACTTTTTTTTTATTTTTTATCACCCACTTATATTTCTTTAATAATGAAATTTATAATAAAATAATAATAATTAATATATATGTGTGTGAGATTTTATATTAAGGGTATGAGCTACACCTATAAACACATCCATCAAATGTGATACATAATCATCATTTATGTGTACGCAGACTACTGTCTCACTAACTGATTTCATTGTATATTCTATTACCACCTTTCAAGGTTGGGAATAATGATTTATTTATAGTTAATATATGATATATATTATTTATAGTTTATTTATTCATCCTAATTAATGTATAAGACATACCTTCATGCTTCCCTTTTTTGGGAATATGATAACATTGCTTGTGGACGTGTCGATTGCAACCTCCTTAAAGCACTGTGATTTGTTCACGATTTACATCGAATTAATTAAGGATTTTTTAAATAGAAATATGTGATAAATATGAATTCAATATGACACTTTATTTATAATATATATATATATATATATATATGATTTAAATGTAATAATTTTAACACGACATAAAATATATACAATGTTCATGCATACATGCGACCTACCATTTCAATGAACAATGTATTTTGTTTCCTATATCCAAATTTAGAGGATTATAATAAATAAATATATCCTGAATATATTACATTATTAAATCTTTCATTTCATTTTTGAGTTTATTAAATCATTATATATTTTCTTGGTAAAATAATTAACATGTGAAAACAAACTAGAAAACATGTCAATTAACAATAGAAATAATGAAATAATGAACAACTATTAATAATCAGGTGGTAAAATGTTATAAAAGGATCTTATATGATATTATAAACATAATTATGGTCCATTATTTAATGTTTGTCATGATTAAAACTATTATAATGAATGTTAATAAAAATAAAACCACTGGAAAACATGAGGTTAGTGATTTTGTGTCAATTTCATTTCATTCAGCCATATTGTAATGTTAAACATATAGCATATATTGTGCATTGAATGCCCTACCCATTTGATATATAATATTTTGAATAATTTTTTATTAATGGTATATTGAGTTTAAATTGGAATTAATTTATCAAATGACATTTTAATTAAGGGTATCAATGTGGTAATGAATTTCATAACTCAATTTATTTTCATTTATTTATATTACATTATTCTTGTCGATAATATTATATGAGTATGTGTATAATTACATTTGACTATATAATGTTTTATATCATATTTTTATATAAATTAATAGTTAACACATATAATATATTCATTTTTTATTATCCCATCAACATTATAGTCATTATGAGGGATTACATCACAATATCATTTTATTTAGTATCAATTTCACTTGAATTTACATTAATGAAAATTATTCAATAATTGATTAAAAACTATTTTTTTATATTTTAGTCATTCATGATAATTTCAATGTGAAATTACTATTTTTTCACTCATTGGTATACGAAATGTTTTATTATGTGTTTTTTATAAAATCCTACCTTATTTCTCCCTTTGGTTAGATATCTATTTTTTTACAAAAATGTGTTTTCTAAAATTCATTTCAATAAAATTATTTTTTAACAGTTTGAAAATGATTTATTAATGACATTTTCCAGCCTATATTTGTTTTAAAAATAACTGAAGGGAATGATCTTGACACTTTCTGATGAAGGCCCACTCATTACCTTTTTACAATACAAATGCAATGCTCTTTTTTCCTCATATGAAATTACCAATCATCTTTTATTTTAATCTATCATTGAAATTTTAAAAATATTATTTTAGATAATATTTTGAAAAGTGATTAACAGAAAATATTATTTTAAATTGGTTTTTAATAATAAAAGGATATTTTCCTTCTGAATTTTTTAATGATATTTTTATTTCATCAACAAAAATAGCCCTTATTATTACAATAATGTGTATATGTATTATTGATACCATACTTATTCTCCATTTGGATGGTTTATGATTATTTTGACCAAGGATAGTATTTACCTTCAATTATTTGATTAATATTTTATTCCCATTGTAATAGTCACAAAAAAATACATTTCAAAATATTATCCAAATTATTTATGATGGATATGTTTATTTCATAAACTATAACACCCCAAGATTTTATGAAAAATATTTTTTTTTCAAATTAATTTAATAATTTTTATATTTATCATTTAACACAACAATAAAAATACTTTATATTCTACTAAAATAATATGTATATCTTTCATAATGTGGAAAATCATTTTAATCATGCATTAATCACAACATAAATTTTATCATTGTGTACACGGAACACCAATGTTAGCATTTGTCCAAAACATGACTGTATCTTTACCTCCATTTAATGGTGTTCTAATTTTAAAACTAAATTTTTACAGTTTTATAAATTTTATTTATCAAAGTAGACTTCATTTTTTATTTCATAACATTAATATTATCTTAGAGTGAATTTTTGGGATTTTTTTGAGATACATCCTTTTCTGATTAATAGTGAAAATGATGTACTTCAGTTAAAAATAGCCAATTTTTTTAATTAATTATGAATGATAAATTTACTTTATAATTGGTTTTTATAGTACTAATAGATAATATATATATATTAATTAAATTTAGTATATTATAGTCTATTTTATATTTATATAAGATATAAACAGTTATTAAACCATTAATTATTACTTTAAATTATTTTTTTATCACCCCATCTATGGGATTAACATTAAAATTAATTTTCACAGTTCTTTGATTATTATTTTCAAAAAAAGAAATAAATGTTTTTAATTAGTATAATATTGGTGGAATATAAACTTCAACTTAATTTTTTTACCAGTAAGAGAGTGAGAGTTTTTAAAATTAATGGCAATGATTAAGTAATGAATAATCAAAATTAAGGACTTACCCATAACCATAATGGACAAAATGTATTGGAAACTTGTCTAAAAGAAATTTGATGCCAATAATTTAACCATATCCACTCATGATTTCAATTTAATGGTTAATTGTTATATTATTAAATGGATGTCCCATATATAAATGGTTAATTAATGAAAAAGACAAAAAGGGAGCTTTAATTACTTTAATTTTTTTTAAAGAATGAGATATGTAAAAAACATCATAATTTCGGTTATATATATAAATTTAACATATAATGTTCTGGTTTTTTTCATAATAATTTATCAATAATTTTTATAAATGATTTAGTTTCTTAAAATGCTTACAAAACACCAATATTATGATTATTTAGAAAACAATTAACTAAAATAAATGATAACATAAACATCGAAAATGAATTAAATTTATTTAATTGTTGTCTGTAGTTATTTTTTAATTTAAAATATCATGTTACACATCTTTAAACTCAACATATTTTAATTAAAATATTGTTTTCACATTTTAATATTAAAATTAAATAAACAATGGAAAAATTGACAATAATGTTATTTTGCAATAAATGCTATTTTATTAAATGATTAAAAGTTAATAAAAATACTATATTATTCAAAGTGACTTTTAGGTGTTAATAAGTATTAAAATGGTCTATTAATGAAAAAATTGTTATTTTAAAATTAAAATACTCACCCATAGTTTGTAGAAACATTTTTTAGCATGGTCTAGGTTTTAGTAGTGTTTCTACGCATCACATGCATTTGTTTGAAAATTTATATACAAATCATAATAGATTTCATATTTTAAAAAATATACATAATATTAATAAATAATATGAACTATATGTTACAATTACAATCACTTTAATTTAGTTTTAATTGTTAAATTAGTAATATTATAAAACTGGATGCTTTAATGAAAATAGAAAAGATAAAATGTCGGAATATAGAAGTTAAGGAACCAAATTATTAAAATAAACAAATTTTAGGTGGTGGATGAATTTTTAATCCAAGATTACAATTTGTTATAATAGATTTTTTATAACATTTTTTATGGTATACCTGTAATTAATGAACACATTTTGGTATTTAAAGGTATGATACTCTAATTACAATATAAAAAAGAAGACATTATATCACTTTTAACACATATAAAACTTTTTATGTTCTACAATGAAATTCCAAATACACTTCCCAAGATCCTTTGATTCCTCTTAGAAGAATGTCCTTGGGAATAAATCAATCCATGGAATTCTTTTGGCACAAACTAAAATGATTTTCCTGATTAACTGGTAGCGATTTATCTTAACCTCATTCCTCTTATTTTCATTGTACACAAACTCTACTCTATTTAATGAATAATTGTGTAAAAATTATAAAAAATATACTAGTAATTTTTATGTTAATATTTTCAAGTGAACATAGACACACCTCAATGTAATGGGTAACCAAAATACTTTTATGTCTATAGTGAACTACCACCTCACAAAATGATGATTGTTCATCTAATTTAACTCCTCTAATGGTAGAAAATATGATGATATTTTTTAATATAGTTTATATATTATATTTATTATGTCTGTAATATTATTTAATCCATTTAAAACACATAACATTATACTTTAAATTTTTTATATATATGATAATTTTATTTAAGTAAGTGTGGACTACAGCCCCCTCAAATCGAAGTGATTCATTCACACACTACATAGAATATCTTAAGTATGGGTTTAGTTAAAATAAATGATATAAATGATATAATAAATATAGTGAACAAATGATTTCTATACCAATATATACACATATTTAATTTACCCTCTTCATTTCAACAAGATAATAAAGATGGAAGAAACGTTCATTCTTATGTATGTCATACTGTCTCTATAAACATTATATTTTATTTATAATTATATATTCTATAAATTATTATAACAAACATATACTGAATATATATTATATTTATATCCTGATTTATATTCTGGAAATCATGAGAAAATTATATGGAAAAATGTTATAACAAATTAATACACATATGAAGAACAAAGAGAAAATTACTCGAATTGAATCCTTAACATATGATTGTTAAAAAACGGGTAATATAACATCATAATCAAACCATATTTGATATTAGGAAAATATTTATCTTTAAAAAAATTATAAAAAATTTATATTAATTATATAGATGGTTGAAATGAGTATCACAAGAGTCAAGACACTAGGTAAGGGAATTTCATCTCACTTTTTATTTTTGTGAGATACATGCCATGTTCAACACTCTTTCCTTTTAAATGGGATATATAATGTCCATAAATGTATTATATGAATAATAATCATATATTTATGGTTATTTAAATATACATTTAATTATATTTATTTCTTGGGGTTTATTTTTCAAAATTAACCAAATCGGTAAAATAATTTTGTCATAGTTTTCCTTCATTGAGAGTCATGTTTTATTATAAACCTAAATTTAGTTTATAGGTGTATATAATTTAATTTTACACATTGTATCATAAATATAATTATTTCATTGATATCATAAGATTTATGTAATTTACTTTTCTTATATGGATAGTATGACCCCACATTACCAAGTGAGAAGTGTTTAATAAAAAATATCATTGCTTTTTGAGATGGTTAATAATTATACCAATTTGATTAAATATTATAACCCATCTCTTAGGAAAAGTCATGAGATTACATTGTCCCTATTTATTCAAGATATATACATGTATTATTAATATTTTCTGACTATTTGGTACATATGATAATTAATAAAATGAATTTATGAAAATATGACCATATTTCCCTCTTTGGTTGGAAATCAGTTTTTAAAAAAAATAAATGATTTAAAAAATGTATTCAAATGATCCTTGAAGATCATTTTCAAGTAAAAAAAAATTAATACTATTTTATTGTTTTTAATGATTGTTTTATATCTTTTTTATTATATTTTGTAATAAAATGTGTTTTGAAATGTTTTATGTAATCTTCTATATGTCTTTAGACTTATTTTATTTTTTTAAGGAAAATGTTTTTATGATTATTTTATATTTTTTCAAGGAAAATGGTTTTTAATATTTTTTAAAGGTTATATTATAAGTATTCAAGGAAAATTCTTTTCAAAATTTTTTCAGAATTTTTTTATATTTTTTTTAAGGAAAATGGTTTTAAAAATGTTTTCGATAATTATTTGTATGCTTTTAATGAATAGTGTTTTCAAAATTTTTTCAATCATTGTTTATATGTTTTCAATTAATATTCAAAAGAAATGGTTTTAAAAATTAATTAATTTTTTTAAAAAAAAATTCAAATAAGAGCACATATTTTCCAAAATATTTCAATTCAAAATATCCTTCCATGATATTTTCCATCTAATATGACATAGGTTAATGTTTCCCATACCCTTATTGGAAATAATCTAAAGTTTATATAAATATTATTTCATGGATGATATATTTTTTGATGGAATAAGTATTATGAAACCCATTTTTTATTCTGGGGTTATATACATATGAATCCTGCATCTTTTCGTAGGTTATGGTTATAATAAAATGATTACAAAACCTAAACCTTTTTCCATAGGATATGGTCTGATTAAATATTTATGACACCCAATTCATTTCAAATGTTATAATATGATTTTTTTAATATTTTTTAGAATATATATGTATTATTTAATTATGTTATTGGTGGGATTATTATCTCCCTCCAATGAATATGGTAGAGTATTATATATAATGATATAGAATATGATTTTATTGGGAAAGAATGTTGACTACTAAATGGTAATGGGTGACCCAAGACTACCGAGATGGTATTAGGTGTGAATTAATGCTACTAATATTACTATGGGAGTGAACCATGAATACTAATATGGAATTGAGAGTGAACTCATATTAACAAGATAGTCTTGGCCCCAATTACATGTCGTTTACAAAAATTAATCTACATACTTATGTGCTTTCTGCAATTCCGTGTTTTACTCCAAATTTATGATTTAATTTATTATGTTCTTCAATTTATTTTAATTGAAGTATTTTAAACTATAATGATTTATTCAATGATTTGTGTTTTTGATATTTCACATTCAGGGTATGATCATCAATTTTCATGATCGTGTTCTCATATCCTTATGGCAATGATTATTCTAATGTATCACCCTCGTTTACCCTCACTGGGAATCTAATCTCAACCCTTTTTATTTTCCCTTCCGCATGTTATAAACATATGTACTATATTTGATTTCTATAAGTTGGTTTCTATTCATGAATAACCTAGTGGGAGATGAGGTAGATAATTTGAGTACGATTTTTTATGTTCCTATGTTTCTAAAGGAACTAGACTAACATGGTCTTTGGGTGTTAATTTTAAAAAAAATTTTGTATTTTTAAAATTTAATTTAATGCCTTTGTATTTATAAAATATTTTATACAATTGTCATCAGAGAAAAGGCTTTGTTAAGTATTAGAAACTAGGATTATAAATCTTTAGTAATATCCATAGGTATATTTCCAAATATATGTAAAAGGATATCACTGTATATAAGTACATGTATGAGTCAACATTTATAAAGATGACCTGGAATTTTGGTAAAGGATAGAGTGAGAAATTTTTTATAAATACATCATATTCTTGAAACTACATGTTGGTGTGGCTTTGGAACAAATTTACCTAAGAATAACAACCCCAAAAAGATGTTCTAAGATAGAGTCAGTGTAATATAGTACATGATAATCAGCCTCGATGGGCATATGAGTTGACATTCCCTGGGGATATGCTTTGAGAATTCACAGTATCTTTATAAACCATCAATAAGGGTTAGAATAAAGGATTAATAAGAATAAACATGGATGAACTAAATCATTAATAGATTAAATATGTTACATCCATGATTTATTCACCCTATATATAACTTCTTTAGGTTATAATGTATCCTAATATGATAATTGTTTCTCACGCCATGGATTATTTTTTAGTCAATATAGATAAATTGAAGGAACATAGTTAACATTTAAGGTTTCAAATGAAGAAATTATAGGCAATATGTGAATCAATTTCCCAAGTGTAAATACCATAAATAGAATCAGTTTGTTGGTTCATGTATTGGTTTTACATCAAAATCTAATAAGGCCAAAAGTGACAAGTAGAAGTTATGTGATGTAGTTAAGGAATTTTTGTACATAAATAATAAGAAGAATTAATAGATTGAGGATGATGAAACATAATAATGATTCATATTTATTATTCTAGGAATGTGGTAATATGGAACTTGTTTATGAAGTTAAATTAATGGTTTAATAATATCGTTGTATTAATGAAGTATTGATGTTTTTGACTTTAATGATTATACAATATAAGTAATGATATATGCATGTATTTCCAGTATGATTTTTCATTAATGACTGTAAACGACATGTTGACTATTTGTGATGATCTAGAAATTTTATTTATGGGAAATGTGATATTTTTATTAGAGGAAGGTAAACCATAATTAATTAATGACATTGAGATAATGGTGTTTGGATAAAAATTTTATGGATATGAATTATTCAATTGGACCGTACAAATTACCCTAGAACTAATTATTGAAACTGTGTTCTATGTAATCAAGGATAAATTTTAATACTTCATGAATTTAAAAAATATATCCATTAAACATTAGAATAAAGAAGAATTAATTTTTTATAAAAAGGATTTATGGAAATTGAGGTTGTTATAAGGTTTCAAGGGAATAAATGAAGAGGCTATTCACATGTTTGGAATATGACAAACATGTGTTTCTTTCTGTTAAATAGGGGATTAATTTTAAGAATATTTTATTATATTGTTTATAATTATTTGGATTTTAATCATTTAGAAGGGCTTTGAAGGAAACTATTTATGGAATGTGTAAGCTAATATTAAGACTAAGTTAATATGTTTAAAGTTTTATCTCAGTATATAAGGATTTATTCATATTGGACATCATGTTCAAAATACCTTGTGTTGATGATAACTGATGATAAATGGTATTACATATCAGGGATTTCATAACCTATTAGTACTTCAGTAATGAAGAAGTCACCTTCCTTTTTAAGGAATGAGATGAAGTAGATCAATGAACAACAAAAGGTTTCAATGACTTGAAATCATGAAAGTATATATTTTCAGGAACATTATTCATGTTTATTAAAAAGGATCTTCAACCCTAAACTGTTGTGCAAGTGAATTAATTTATGATAAATCAAATGATCTCTTAGATAATTAATGAATTTTTGATTTAATTGTAATTATTCTTCTGACCATGTTCTCTATGACTATCCTCTAGAACGTGATATTTATATATTTCATCCATGTCTTTGTTCTCACATGTATAAACCCTATTATGTGTTACACTGGGTTACAATTATGGTTCAAAAATTACCTTCTCTAAGGGATATTATTTTATGCATTCAAATGATGTGGCTTTATAAGAATGAAACATTAAAATATTAAACATTTTAAAAACCAGATGAAATTTAAAGGTGAAATTAATATTATAGGGGGTATAATGTAACACACTTAGATTTTATGAAATATTTTTTTTCAAATTAATTTATTCTTTTTGATATTTTTTATTTCAAACAACACTAAATACATTTTCATTATATTAAATATATTTTTTTTGATTCTATCATATGAAAAAAATTGTTAATTTTTTACTAAACACAACATATATTTTTTTTCTCTACATAGAACACTGATGTTAGTTTATGTTAATGCAAGACTCTATTTTTACAGCCTTTTAATGGAAAATTTATTTTAAAAATAAATTTTAAAAATTTTATTTTTCAAAATATATATAATCTTTTAATTTATATATTGAAATTATCTTATCATTATTTTGTGGTATTTTTATGAGAAAAATCATTTTTTGATTAATAGTAAAAAATAATCCATTTTAGTTAAAAATCACCTCTTCATTTATATAATTAGTAATTTTAATTAAGATTTTATATTGGTTTCTATTCTCAAAATAGATCAATTATACATATATTAATTCAATTTATGTTATTATAATGACATTATTATTGATTATGGATATAAATAATTATTGTACATTTGAACATATAAATTTTGGAAACTTGATTTCTCTCCATATATGTATGATTAAAGTGAAAATTAATTTTTATAAATCAATGATTTGAATATTTATGAAATAAATACCCAGTTCTAATCAGTATAATGTTTCTAGTAAAATTAGATCATGTAAATTTTTTATTAAAATTAATTTTCAAAGTGATTAAAATTAAACATAGCGATTAAGGTAAGATGAAGCTTAAATAAGGATGAAACCTTAACTATACAAAACAAAATGACATGGAAACTACTTCAAAGGGAATTATATGCCAATAATATAATGGTATCCCCTCTTGGATGTAATTTTATTGGTGATTGTGATATTATAAAATGGAAATTCCCTATATAAAATTTTAAGAAATAATAAAGACAAAAAGGGAACTTTCCTTAAGTGAAAAATTTACAAAACATTGAGATTTTTATAAAAACATCATTTTTACATTATAGATATCCTTTTAAAATATAAATGGATAAAAATTATCATAATAATTTATCCATAATATTTAATGACAATTTAGATACATAAAATTATTATGGAATTCAAACATAGTGATTATTTAGTTAATAAATAAATAAAATAAATGATATTATGAATGTTAAAAGTAATTTATATTTATTGAATTAATTTATATAGTTAATTTTTAACATGATATATCATTTTAAATAGTTTTAAACACAAACATATTTGAATTAAAAAATTATTTTATAAATAAAATTAAAAATTAAATAAATAATGTCAAAAGTGACATTAATGATATTTTACATTAAATGATATTTTATTAGATTATTCAAAATCTTTAAAAATTACATATTTTTTACATGAATTTTAACTGAGTATAAGTATTAAATATATTATAGTAATATACCGATTTATATTTTATAATTAACATATTTACCCATTGTTTGTAAATATATTTTTACCATAGTCCAGGTTTAAGTAGCATTACTGCGTATAACAAACGCTTGTTTTAAAATTAATTTAGAAAAAACATAATATTTTTATTTTATAAATTATAATCAATATTAATAAATAAAAATATAAATATAAATATATATATATATATATTATCATTAATATCATCTTCTATTAGTCTTAATGGTTACATTACATAGGTTATAAAATAATAGGATTTTATATAAACAAAAATAATAAAATTAGAGAATCTCATATGTTAAGAAACCAAGTTATTAAAAAGAACATGTTTTATACAATGGTTGTTTTTCTAGACCATTGTTTCCTTTTACAACATTTATTTAGGCACATGTTGTATGTTAAACCTACCATTAATAAATATTTTTTTATATTTACAAGTGTGCCACCCCCTTCCAATATAAACATGAAAGCACTATCCCTTTTCTTAATGCATATAAAAAAAATAGGCTCATCCATGATCAGATCAATCCACTTCAAAATATCCATAAATTATTATTATAAGACAAACCTTGTTAATAAATAATTCCAAGTAGTATTTTTGTTACAAGCCAAATTAAGGTGCCCGATTAAGACATATCGACTTCTCTCAAGCTTATTTATTTTAGTTTTATTATCCACCGACTATACTATCTTTATTCCGTGAATGTATAACCAGAAAAGTATATTAAATATAATAGGATTTTGTATGCTAATATAATACCCTAAACATATGCAAACCTTCATGCAATGGGTAACGAACCAACAATTTTTGTGTACGGTAAACTACACCCTCACAAAATAATGATTGTCATTATTCCTTACCCCATCAAATGGCAAACATTATGATAGAATTTTTTTCATTTTTTTATATTGTATATTTATTTTGTTTTTATGTTTATTTAATTATTTCACAATAGAGATACTTATAATTTCCTTTGGATGTAAATATGATAATTTCATTTGGGGAAATGTGGACTACCACGCAATTAATGATATTTGATTCATTCCAATAATACATGGAATTTATTAAGGATTGGTTTAGTGAACTTATATGATATATATGATATAATAAATTTAATTTAATAATTATTTATATATATATAAACATATTCCACTTACCTTCATTATTTTAATATGCAAATAAAGTTGGAAGCAACGTTCATCCATGTGTTCAACTTACCATCCCAATGAATTCTTTATTCCCTTTCATAATTATATATTCTATAATTTATTATAATACAAATATACTGAATATTAATTATATTTATATCATTATATACATTATAGAAATCATTATACATGTATAAGTACATATGATATATCAAATTAATACAAATACGAATAAAAGGTGTATATTACCTAAAGTGAAACACTAACATTTTCTTGTTAACAATTAGGTAATATGTGGTCATAATCAGACAAAATATTGTATTATATATAAGGAAAAAGTTATGTATAATATATAAATTTAAATTAAATTTATTATATAGTTGTTTTGAATAAGTATTATTAGTATAAATACACAAGGTATCTAGATTTCATCTCATGTTTTTTTCTACCAGAAAAAAGCAATGTTCACCACACTTCCCTAATACGTGGTGTAAATATTTAGCATGAATGTGATATAGGAATAGTAATGTTAAATTTATTTTTATTTACATAACCATTTTTTATTATTCATTTAGGGGGTTTAATTTTTAAAAGATACCAAATCAATAAAATAGTTCTGTCCCAATTTCCTTTTTTTAGACTCATGTTTTGTTATGAACCTAAATTCGTTTTCTATGTGTATATTCATCCATTTTACACATTATATCATGAATAATTTTCTTTTAATTATATTTTATTCATAAATTAATTTCATTTTCTTACATAGATATTTTTATTCCATGTAACAAAATGATAAGAGTTTATAGAATCAATGTAATCATGTTTTGAGATTGTTAATTATTATGACTTTTTTGTGAAATCTTATGACTCATCTCTCTAGAACACAGTATATTATTTACCATATATTAAATAAATATATATACATTTATTAGTAAGATTTTCTACTATTTGGTTCATAATATAAATAATAAAATTATTTTAATAACATATGTATATATTTCTCTCTTCTGTCATAAATCTGTTTAATTACTAAAACCAAGTCATCAAAACAGAATTGAAAAATGTTTTCAAATGATCCTTGAGGTGAATTTTCAAGGTAAAATGTATTTTAAATTAGATTTTTTTCTAAGGATTCTATTTTATTTTTTATAAGATATTTTTATAAAATTTTGTTTTTAAATTGCATTTCAGCTTATTTTATATGCTTTAATGTTTATTTTATATGTTATTAAAGATAATGGGTTACAAAGTTTTATAGATATTATTTTATAAGTTTTCAATGAATTTTTTTTCAAAATGTTTTTATTCTTATTGTATAATTTTTCAAGGAAAATGGATTCAAAATATTTTCAACCATATATAATATATTTTAAAGGAAAATGGTTTTAAAAATGTTTTCATGAGTATTTCATATTTTCCCATGGAAAAAGGTTTTCAATGTTTTTTTAAGAATTATTTCAATGTATTCAGTGTATTTTCAACGTAAATGGTTTTAAAAAGTATTAATGTTTTGAAGAGGATTTCAAAAAGAAGAAACAATATTTTATTTAATAAGTTTTTTTAAAATATTATTACATGTTAGTTCCATCTAAGATGACGTCTGTGGATGTTTCTCATAATGTTATATAAAATAATCAAAAGGTTCATTCATATTATTTCTATAATGGTTTTTATTTTTATAGAATTCTTCTTATGATACTTGTTTCACATTGACAAGTTATAATTTTTTAATTCCATCTTCATTCATGGGTTATTATTATAATGAAATTATTATGAAACATTTATATTTTTCATGAGGTTATGATATGATTACATGTTTAAGAAACCTATTTTATTTCATGGGTTATGATTTTTTTTTATATTTTAGAACATATATGTATGATTTCATTATGATATGGGTGGGACCTATATTTCCATCCAATACATTATGTAATGAATTTTATTTCATAAGATAAACTACGATTGTCTTGGTCATAAACCTAGACTACTAAGATGTCTATTGGTGTTAACCATGACTACAGAGATATTTTTAGAACTAAACTCATGCTAATAAGATCATCATGGGACTGAACCATGAATACCTTGATGGTATAGGGATTTAACCCCTAAAACCATGATGGTATTGAAATTGATTCCTTGGATTATATATAGATCATACTATATGCTTATGTGTCTTCCAAAATTCCATGTTTTATGACTATGTTATGCATTCATCGATTATGTTCTTCCATTCCTTTGGATTCAATGTCTTATGAACGGTAAAACATTTTTCCATGATTCATATTTTTTTATCATTGAGGTTTAGGGTATTATATTTTATCTACATTATCATGCTTACATACCCTTATGCTCATGATTATTCTTATGTATATACCTTTATTACCTTTACTAATCAATTGAGATAACCCCTTGTTATGTTTCCTACCCCAAAGATATGAAGATATGTATTATGTTTGATGTGTCTAATAATGTTTCTAGTTAAGATGAATCTTGTGGGAGAGGATATATCTCAGTTATGTATGGGTTCTAAAGTTTCCATCTTTCTAAAGGCAGTAGTATAGTACATTCATTGGTCATCTATTTTCATAATGAAATATGTATTCTGTAAAATATTTATAGTTTCCATGTTTGTCAAGACTGGTTCCTAATATAAACCAAATGTAATTTATATTTATATGGTGATTTAATTTTTAATTTATTTTATGGACTATAGAAATATTGATATATCAATATCCTATAATCAATATGGATATTTGAGTATAAGAATCATTATTTATTAATTATATCATTTATATGGTATATGAGGGATAATTCCTTGAATGTCAGTGATGGGTGGGGCATGATATTTATATAACCCCTTTATTCATTGATGGGTTCTTATGATTAATATTAGTTGCCCAATAAAAATTTGGTTTCTAACAATAGTTTTAAATAGTATTTTGAAAGGCCCAAATAGTATTGTTTTCATGTGCCTCAGACACAATATCCCATAATTAAAAATTTCATACATTGAGATTTAAATTCATATTATTATTCTCAATTATATTTTTAGATGATAAAATCTAAGGATTCATGTCATTCTAATTTTATTGAATAAAATCAATATGTTATCAGTTATTTTCCCGGACATTTTTTATGAACATCCTTATAAGTTATTGATTACTAAGAATGTGTTCTCAGTTATTTACCTTTATATCTTGTTTATTATCATTAATTCCTTATTTCTCATTTTTACATAATCCTTACTAAGAATAACAGCTCTACCTTATTTTTATTTCATTCCATAAGAATCCAAGATGTTCTTTATGAAAGATATGAAAGAATATTCGAGACGAAATAAAGTAATTATTGAATGAAAAAAATTATGTGTTATATTTTTTATATTTAAATATGATATTCATGTATTTATCTAATTTACCATGAGTAATAAACTATTATATCCTTATAGATGAGATTTCCTTGTTTCTATGATAATGTAATTTTAATAGGAAACTGGATCTGGGTATACTGGGGTCAGGCTTCCAATGATGGTATTTGAACATGCATAGTAGAAACCTAAAAAACTATATTTAGGAAATCATATTTATCAAACATATCCTAATGATATACAATGAAGATAAGTATAAAACAAATTTATAAATTTTTGTTATTGTATGGATTATGTGGCCTTTACTAAGAATAAATCCTTATATATATAGTATCATGAATTTATGAGTTTAATATTGAAGAAAAGTTCAAAGAAATAAATTTCCCTATTAGGATTTATGTGATGAGAGTCTAACATGATTTAATGTATTTAAAAGAAATTTATAGAAATTAAATGTTTTAGTGGAAGAATTATTTTAGGAATAATGCTTTTATATATTATAGAAATAAATTTAAAGGAATTTATAATATGTTTTCATAATATAAATAATATATTATTATATATTGGATAAAATTACAATTTAATGTAAACATTACAAAAATATTTATTTAATGATTAAATATTAAATGATTTATATTATATTTTTTTATTTTTATAGGAATTATATAAATTTAATTTAGAAGGTGAGAACCAAACATGCTTGGTGACAACTTGTCGCATCCTGAAACATGGTAGGGATTGTGATCTTGATCAAAGGATGATATGTTTTTCACACCTACAATTGGAATATGTGATGTACATGTAAATATTTCCTTGTTTTTAGTTAAAAATATAGATGGATAAATATTAATAATGAACTAGTAGTAATACTTATTATTCTTAATGATTAAGGTTTTAATCATGTTGGTTTTGGAAAATAGTTAAAGATAAATACAAAGGCATGTTTAATGGATCATTAAAATCATTAAAGGAAAATTTTAGTTCTTCAGGTATCGAAACACGTTTTTAATATTCACTTCAACATATAATGGATGGATGGTACATTTATTGAAGTACAACCAAATGATGAAATTTTTTATATTAAAATATATCAAGTATGTATATTTCCTTACATTCATATAAATTAAATGAATTACTCAACATTATCAAAATTGATCTTGAAATAAAATGATATAACTATAGCATAATTTTTTATTATATCAATTATCTTTTCAAACATATTACATTTATAGAATTGAGGCCCCAAAAATTATATTAAACAATGAATTATTTGTGATCAATGAACTCAATCACTCGATATAATTATTTAGGCCTTTTCTCTAGGCCTATATTATCACTTGTCACTTATAATAACCATCTTAGGAAAATAGTTACATAACCATTTAAATAAACATTTACTATTATTATTATAATAATTTTATAAACATTTTCTGATGAGGAATTCCAAAAAATATTTATATATAAAACCCAAGATTTCTGAGATCATGTTTAAATTGGGGTGACACAATTTAATTAAGGTGGAGAGAATGTAAAACCCAGATATTCAAATGTAATAACATTATATCTGATTGCATGTATAAAACACAATCAAAATATTAGAAGGTAATAAAACAAATAGAGACATTTAAATATTTCTAATATATTATATAACCCTCAATGAACTCAATAATGATTAATCTTATGTCTCACACAACAATGTATTTCATGAATAGCTTTTGTTACAAGCATGACCGAGTTTTTCCAAACAAAAATATATTAATAAAGTAATATTATTTAATATAATAAAGTACAACCAAGAATCTAAATTAGAGATTATAATATTTTTAAAATAAAAAAAAATATATGGTTTAATTCATTTTTTACTGATTAAAAATAAATGAATATAAAAACCAATAGAATATAAAAGAAATATTTTAATAAAACTATTTTAGACAATATACGGTATTTTATCACAATTAATTAAACTAATTTATAATATTTAGTGATCAAAATGATATATATATATATATAATATAGTCTATAAAATATTTTTTAAATTAATAAAATATAATTTATATCAATTTCATAAGAACAAATAGAAATTTTATGCAAAACATGTTTTACTTTTTTAAGGATTTTTTTCCTCCTTTTAATGGTGAAAAAATATTAAAACCAAATTTGGGAACTTTTAAAAAAATTATATGAAAAAATAAAACTTATTTTTGAAATAATAAAATCAAAATTATCATATGCTATTTTTTTTTTGCATTTTTCTATGAAGTTTAACATTTTGGTGAGAATAGTGAAAAAATTACATAATTGTAATTGAAAATTGACTTTTCAACTAAATAATTTATAAACATAAATTATATTTTAAATACAATGTAATGTATAATATGATAAATTATTCTTATATTGATAAATATTTGCTCTGTAGAATCAATTTCACATTAACATTTTATGTTAATACATTTTAATCTTTTAAACATTTTTTTGTTAAAAACCATCATTCCCGTAACATTTACGAGATTAATTTTAAATTATTTTCTATCAATTTTAAGAGTATAAGATTGAAATATTTATTGGAAATTTAAAATAAAAAATTATAATATTTAATATTTTATTTTTGGTTTTTGGTTTTTCCCAAAAATATTATAAAATGAAATTAAAATTAATTACAATGATTAATGTGAAAATGAGTTCACATAGTAGTTAAATTTTAATCATAAGGGTCCAAATGAAAAATAATGTTTTCAAAAACCTATTTTATGAAAATAGTTCATTCATATCCTCTCTGTTATATAATTCATTTCATTATTTTAGGTTTATAATTTAACGGGTCCTCCCAATATTGTTTACCATTTTATATTTAGAAGAATGCCAATCATCATCCATTATAAAAGGGCATTCATCCACATAACTTCTCCACAAATAAAAAAACTTTTGGATAGTCAAAACCCAGAAAAAATAATTCCATAACATCCCTACCATCAGCAGTGAAGTATCAATTATTTTAAAATAAACCAATGGCTTTCTTTAGTGAAATCCAAAGGATTTTCTTAATAAATATGTAATGGTTTTCAACTATTAATTTTATTTTATTTCTTTCTACACTGATTAAATTATTTTTATATATTTTTTAAATAATAAAATTTGTATAATAAATATACTAAGATTTTTTTGAATTAATTTTATGACATAAACATTAACACACATATATAAAATACGATATATAATCATTTTTCATGTGTATGATAGTCTACCGCCTCATGAAATGATGTCATACATTCTTTCCTTGCCCCATTAAATATTGGGAATAATGAAATATTTATAGTTTATATATGATATTTGTGATATTCATAATTTTTTACTCTTTTTTAATTATTTTACAATATATTCCTTGATTCATTAAATTTCGTATGAATACTATAACATCTATTGTGGGCATGTGGACTACTACGACCTAAAATTGACGTGATTCATTCACACATTACACAGAATGTATTACAGTTGGTTTAAATAAAGATATGTAATAAATTGAAATTAATACGATAATTTAATATTAATTTTAATATATATGAAACTTAAATTTCCTTCTTTTAATATGACATCAAAATTGAAATAGCAATCATGCATACATATGACCTGCCATCTCCATGAATGGTGTATTTCATTTTATGTCTCAAAAAATTATTTATAAATATATATACATATTTACTGAAAATATAATATTTTTTACTTTATGTTTTACATTCATTATTTTATTAAATCAAGATATTTGAAATAGGAACAAAATATAACATGTAATAAGACACTCATAAAATTGGGTAATTAACACCTGAATAATGAAGTAATGAATGATAATTAAAAAATGGGAAAAACATAGTTTTAAAAGTTTCATATATTTAAATATAATCCTTATTAGAGTTATTTAACAAGATATTAACAGGCATGAAACAATTATATATGAGGTTAACAATCATTTATCCAATAAGAGACATAAGGTAATTGATTTAGTAAAAATATATTTTTGTGGAGTCATATTGAAATGATATAAATAAAAATCTTTTACATGGTTTATATACTACCCATTTGACATATAATATCATAAATAATTCTTTATTCAAGGTATTTTGAGTATTATTGTTAATAATTTAATCTATGGGTAATTGAATAAAGAGTTACCATGTGTTGTAGAATATAGTATCAAAATTTATTTTCATTGATTTTAATTACTTTCTCATAGTCATTAATATTCTATGATTATGTGTATATTTACTTTTGACTCTCTATTATTTTACATCAACATATATTATTTGAATATAATTTTTATACAAGTAATCCATTCATTTGTTGGTTATCTCATAAATGTTATGGTCTTTTCAAGGGATTACCACATAATCTCATTTTATTCTAGATTGGTTGAACTTGAATTTAAATAAATGGAAATTATTTTATTATTGATTAATAAAATTATTAATTATCTTTTTCAATAGTTACTAATTAATATTTCAAATTTCAGGTAACTTTTTTCACACTATGATACATAATTTCATTCATAATTATTTTAATACATTTCGACAAAATTTCTCTCTTAGGTGAGATATCTATTTTTTATCAAAACTGTGTTTTCTAAATATGTTTTAAAATTTTTTCTCTATCGTTTCATTGTTATCTTTTAAAAATAAACATTAAAACCATTTTCATTTGAACAACTTTTTCAATGGAATATTCTTGTATCTGTGTGAATAAGGCACTTTTCTAACCTTTTTATAATCCAAAAAAGAGATTACTTTTTAAGTCATATAGAATCAACCATTTTCATTTCATTAGAGTTTCCTTTGAAATTTTATAAATATGTTTTTAATGATATTTTACATAAATGAAATCTTTAAAGAAAATTAGTTTTTAAAAAAAGTTTCCAAAATGAAAAGGATTTTTAAATGATAATTTCTTATATATATTTTTATTTATTCACTTAAAATAACTTTTATTATTAATCTAATGGGTATATGTTGTGTTGATACCATCATTATTATTAATCTGGATGATTTATGATTATTAAGGATAGTTTTTATATTCACTTCATTAATTCATTTTTTAATCCCCTTTAAAAATTCACAAGACATTAAATTTCCACTAATTTTATATATAATACATCATGAATATTATTATTTATTCAATAATATTTTATTTCTAAATATGGTGGATTATAATTGAAGGTTTTTTATTAAATTCGGAAATATTGATAAATCTATATACTCTAATCAATACTGATATTTGAAAATAAGGAACATTGTTTATTAATTAAGTTGAATATCCAATATACAAAGAATTATTTTTTATTGGTAGTGAATGATAGTGTCTATACATTATCTATACCCTTGATGCATCAACCTGATCTCCTTAAAAAATTATTTCACTAAATTAAATATTTTTCAACCATTATTTTAAAACTATCTTGTCAAAGGTCTTGATGGAATATAATTTCATGTTCCTCATATGTGATATAAAATTATTATACATTTCCTTAATATGTATTTTAGTTATTTCTATTATTGTCTTTGAGCCATTCATATTATAAAATCAATAGATTTATTTCATTATAATTTTTTTTATTAAATGGAATTTGAATTTTGTTTTATACCTTTTCATGTTGTTTTTTCATTTCCGTCTTATTTATTTATTACATTGAGTTTGTTATCAGTTATTTACCCATACCATATTAATTATTCTCATTAATTCTTTATTTCTTCCACATTAAATAAAGATTAACATGAATATGATCTCACCATTAATTTTTTACATTCCCCAAAATATCAACGATGATTTCTATGATAGATATAAAAGAATATACTAGATGGAAAAAATTAATTTTGAAAAAATTATCTATTATATTTTTTTCTATTAATTTGTAATAAGGGAATAGTTTTTGTATATAGTTAACCAAGACTACTATAATGTTTGGTCTTATGAGACAACAGTTACTTGTATCTTTGAAAATATAATTTCAGTAAGAGACAATAACCATTATTATTTGGTTGGTATGTAACATTTTTTATAGAAATAGCTCAATATGAAACAAAGGTAATGGATCTGGGTACTCCAGGATTATGATTTCTTAATACACTACCTCCCAGTGATATAAAATAATGTATATGATTCAATGAGTATGATGTTTTATGGATTTTCATTTCCATAATTGGGTTTTGAGATAGATACTACATTCATGGATCTATAAATTATGGATATGGGAATTATTTTGTAATAAGATTCATCAATAATTAATTATATGATTGGGAAACTATATATATTATAAAATATAAATAGTCCTCAACATAATGATGAAAAATTTCAATGTTAAAATAAATATATAAATGATTGAAAATTAAAAGAAATCATTTGTGAAGATGGTTTTCTAATATTCTAAAATAGATGTCATGTTCAAATTATACCTAAGAAAAAAAATTAATTTTTGAATGACACTTATAAGATGAATTTTTCTTTTCAACCTCACATCCCAATAATGTATTTGGAGTTGAGGGATCATTTTTGGTGGATAACCTTATGCAGTGAGTTTCACAATTTTTTGTGAATTTATTTGGTTTCATAAAAAGTTAATGTTGTGAGTAAATATCATAAATTATTCATTCAACAATATCATATTCTTGTGTAAAATAGGGACGCCATTTCAATGGAATTTTTGAAATTAATTCTAATGAATCATAGAATGAATGATGTTATATGGATTATCATAGATTTTATAATAATATAGAAATCTTTTTTATCTCTAATAGTCAATTCACCACATGAGTTCATTTCAAGGATCTATATTGATAATGTTGTAAGAAATATCGGTTTAACAAATTCTATTATGTTTGATAATGACCCCCATTTTATATCAAAATTATAAAAGATTCTTTAGAAGCCTCTTCATACTGGTCTTTCAATGGGAACTCCCAACCATTCTGAAATTGATGGAAAACATAAAAGGAATCCTCAAAATTTAAAAGACGTGTATGTTTCAAGAAGTAATTAGTTTACTGTTATATGACATATGTAATTACCATTGGTATATGTTTCTTATAATAATAGTTTTTATTTAAGTATTTAAATTGTTCCAGAGGATAAATTAAATAGAATTGAATGTCATACACCAAATTTTGGGGATGAATTTAAGAAAATGAAACTAATAATACTATAAGATTAAGAGAAGAAAACATCAATTTTAAAGGCTATTCTATCTCACATTATAATTACTCAATATATAAAAAATTTGTTGTTGATAATATTAAGAATGTTTAGGAATTAGAACTGAGAGATCATGTTTTTATGAATGTATCATTGTAGAGTGGTGTAATGAGGTTAAATAGGAATTAGAAACTAAAACCTAGGTACATAAAAAACTTATAATGTCATGAAGTACTTTTTTTATCATTTCATTTGGTAATTACAATAGGTCTCCCAAACATACATGTTGGGTTCCATGTATAACTGTTAAGGAATTACATGGAAAACCTAACATATATTCTCAACTATAATGACATAATCTTGAAACCTAATCAGTCATAATATGAGTTACTAATCATTATTGTTTATTTTAGAGAGAAATTGTTGTGGAACATGAAAAATATCATGGTAATGGTACTTTGGAGGAATCATAAAATGGATGAGGTAGTGTGAAAACCAAGGGATGTTTTCAAGATAAAGTACCCTCATCTATTTAGATGGAAATTTCAAAGATATTTTGAGGAATTTTTTGGATGTCAGAATACAACACCCTGTAATTTATAATATATTACATTAAGAATAAATCAAGCCACTTTGTTAGATTGTGGTTCATGCAACACTAGGTTTAAATGAAAATACTCTATTAAAATGTTATTATATTAACATGTCCACTATAATGTAGTAATAAAGATTATGGTTATGAATAGTAAAAAATAAATTAGGATTATTATATGGCTTATAATTTTGTAAAATTTATGAAACTGATATCTATATGTTACAAATAAAATAATAATCATTTTACAGAAAAAGAAATGTATTTAGGAGAACTATTATTTGGTAAAAAATGGTTTCATCATTTCTTGCGCACTTATGATAAAATTATTTTATAAATATTATTGAATATTTATATTATACAATGAAATTAAACTTTTAAATCATCATTTAAAATCATCATAGGGTGAATACAGTTTTCTGAAATGTTCCCTTTTCGATGAAACTCAACAATACCGATTTTGAAAAATAATTCCTTTTCATTTAAATTAAATAAAATTTAAATTATAGTATACTTTTTTAATAAAAAATAATTAAATTATTATTAAATATAACTAATTTATATAATTTAATTAATTTTTTGATTTAATTTTGAAATAATCACATTCTATACTTTTGAAAATTTTCTTTCAAAATACCTATTTTCTCGTCTTATTTGCAAGATTAATTTTTAATTATAAAAATTGGTTTTTATAAATGTAATTTAAAAATATTTGCTTCAAATATTTAATAAGAATAAATCATATGATATAATATGTTAAATTATATTTTTTAGTAATATTAATAGTTGAAATTGAAAAAATTAATTACTATTGTTAAGGTAAAATGGGTTTACTGGAGGGGGTATACTAAAATAATATAGGTAAAAATGTGAGAAACATGTATAAAAATTATTTTATATACATATTTGGTCATTCTAATTATTATTTATCAAGAATACTGCATTTATTACGCTTTTCACTTATAAGAATTATAGAAACACATTTATTTATCAAAATTACAAGTGTGTGACTCCCCTCAAATATAAAAGGTCACCCATATCCTATATTATTCAAATATTATAAAAAAATTTATTTATCCAATATAAAATAATTATTTCCCAATTTCTATACCATCAAAATAGATGGATTTTAGTTTATAACTAAATTTTATGATTACTTTGTGTATAATCCTAAAGAGCATGTCTGAGAAGAGGTAAAATTCTCAACTATGTGTTTCAATTTTATTTCTTCTTTAACAAACATATAATATACATAACTTATTGTTATATAAAATCATTACTATCTAAAATATAATATAATGTCATGGACTTTCCATTTAATATTTTTTAAATTATATGGAATTATTTAGAGACCGCACACTTTAATGGCATGTGATTACGAGGCCTAGGGTGACCAAAATGTAATTTTGAACATAATTTAATGTAAATTCATTAAATGAGCGAGCGAGTATTTATAACATTTTTAATGGTGCATGGATCGAAAATATAAGGGCAGAGTTGGACTTAGAATGTCGATATCCACCTAGAAAGGACTTAACATCTTCCAGAAATGGTCGGACGAAAATGTTATTGTTCAGAATTTTCCTAAAATAATAAAATAACATTAAAATATTGTTATTTGATTTTATTTTTCACCATTTAGTGAAGGATAGTGGTGCTACAGTGTGATGAAAAACAAACAAAGAGGTGTATTAAATGATACCTTTTAAGGATCGTTAAGATGCATCGTAAAAACTACATTGTAACATAAATGAAACAGTGTAACGATGCAACGTCATAGTGTAAAAAATGTGATATTTTCCCGTTTTAATTAGGTAACACATTGGAGACTTGGAAATTAGACTGTGGGATACCCTCTGATAAACCTTTAGTGAGATTCTTTTCCAAAAAGTATTTATGAAAGCTGGGGGAACGTCATCGAATTTGATGTACCTCAATGATAAAAGCTGAGAATCGATGAATGACATCCACCTATTGAACCTTCGAGGAGGGAATTCTACGACAAGGAACATCAAAGGAGGTAGCGGGTTTGTTATGATTTTTTTCTTCCTCCATCTTATTATAAATTAAGAATGCTGATAAACCCACTAACATGTTGATCCTTGGATCATCCGTTCTTGTGAGAGGGTGATATATCTCGGATTTCTTTTCAGGATTGATGTATTGTAAATAAAACATCATTACCAACCCTCCAATGTTTTAAACATTGAACGTGGAGGGATAAGGACAACATGAACATGGTCCAACACCCTCCTCCTTGTGAATTCTTGGTGGAAGAATTTTTTAAATGGTTGAAATGAATGATAAAGGCCATCACAGTGAAGGTGGAAGCCATACAGTCCCGTAGGTAGGGAAAATTATTGAAACAGACCACTGGAAAAACTCTGGTGGCCCTTAGAAGGAACAGCCGATGCTCCCAGAACCATTGGTGGCCCATAGTGTCGGCATTGGTTGGAGGGAGACGATGCGCCCATCAGTTTGCCAGAGTTGCAGAATGCTGCGGCTTGCTAGCTTTGGAGGCATGGAGAAACATCAACAACTGGCGCTGCGTCGAGGGGAGGCCTTTCAAGGCATGGAGATGTGGCACCAACTGACGCCACATTGAGGGGCATCCCACATTCGGGCCACTCTAGTGAGTTGGTTGAATGTGGTCGAAGACAGAATGTGGAAATCTCGACTACTAGATTGGTCGGTTCCATCGCTGCTATGCTATGGTCTCTAGACCATGGTGGAGAAACGACCCTATAACAAACAATATAGTGAGCTAGGTAGCTGGACGTGACCTCCAACTCCATTATAGCTAGGCCGAGGGATGGTATTCTTATGGAAGACTAGGTGGACCCATGGGCAGGACATGCCCCATTGAGTTAGGTTGGGTCTGGATAGCCTGGAACCGAACTGAACCAGTCCCCCTTTTGGTAAAAATGTCAATAATAAGCTGATCAGATGTCTGATTGACATGTCGTCTACGACACGAGGACACTTGCAACGATGCTTTCATACTGAGATACTCTACATGTGTTTGGGAGGAAGTCAGCCTATGTATGGGTTTGATCAAACTCATATCCAATTAAGCCCTTTTTACAAAAATGTCCATATTTTACATAATAGACGTCTGTTCGATGCATCTTATGTTGTGTTGGGACCCTTAAGAAGAGATAATACTATGGGTTATTCTATGTGAGACATCATGGAGGTTGAGGTAAGACTGATTTTTTTATGAGCATATTCTCCAGGAATTATGTGAGATAAGTGCAAGAATCCAGTGGTTAGCTTTGTCATGATGAATTCATAGTGACCCTTCGTGGATCAGTATAAAAGCGACCCTTCATGGATCAAAATAAGAGAGACCATTTGAGGATAATCATGAGAGAGATCCATCAAGGATCTGCAGTAGCGTGACCGGTCGTGGACCAGCTATAGAGCGACCCACCATAGATCAATTGCAGAGTGAATCTCTGTGATCATAGTAGAGAAACCCATCATGGATCCGCAGTATAGCCACTCAATAGAATAAGATGATATAAAATTACTACTAATCATAATTACTTTTGTATTTATTTGATACCTTGTGTGAGCTTTGTCTTTTGATTTGTGATTAAGTTTGAGATCTTTCTTTATTGTATTCTTATTTTTTGGATTTATGTGAGACCCGAGTTGGTCTCGGGGTCCCTACTGAGTATTTTTATACTCATCTATAAATGAGCATCACCTGCACCTCTTAAATCATGTGCAGATGATATACAACATTGAGTAGTACATTAGGGATCCATGACTTGATGGTGCTCGGAGGGTGATCAGTAGGTTTGGTGTGTTGTAGTGTTATCTTATAGTGAGTTGTACCTACCCATTAGGTATGATTCATGGAAGATGAAATTTGGAGAATTCAATTATTTTTTTGTACTTTAATTTCAGTTGGGAATGTATTTTTTCACCTTCACATTCATTTTAAACTTTTATATCTCAATGGTTGACCTTTTTGGTGGTTGTAATAATTTTAATCATTTTTTTTGTTTTTTTTTTCTAGTATGACCTACTTGTGTGTGTATAAGTTTATAGGTAATGCCTTCCCATTTTAGGATATACCTTTCTGGTTCTAGTCACTAGCCTTTGGCCTATGGAAGATGGGCTTTGGGTAGTCACAACATGGGCCTCAGGGGACGGGTCACGAAAAAGTGGTATCAAAGATATTCGGATCTTCCAAAAGTACTATGAGGCTCTAATCTTGACCGGAGTACTAGTTTTAAGTGTGATGAGTTGGGATTTCATTTCTGGTAGTCCAGTGTTGGTGTAGCATCCGATATATCCATAAACTATTACCTTGAATTTTGTTTTCTAACTCAGTACACGAAAACACTACTTGTACGTGTTTTGGAAATGTTTTTCTCTAGATCACTTTTGATTTAGCTCACCAATTATATCTTATTGAGAGTTTCACATCTGTTTTCCTAAAATATACATCAACAATGACATGCATCTTGGATTATAGCAGGATATCATGACTTTGGCCCACCGAGTAACGAGACGTCGAGGCAGGGACTACTTACAGTGAAAAAACCTTCGTGTGGTGTTCTAAGACCACCACCACCTTGACAGTAGTAGTTGCATCCAACCCCACTAGTTGATATTTCACACAAACTAATAGTGAAACACAAGTTCTATAGACATAGGACTCTATGGTTTCAAGTAAATACAAATCCTCTGGTAGTTGAGGATTGGATGGAGGCAGTTACGTGGGGTTTTCTCCTGGTAGTGACACATACATACCAGATGGTGGTTCTAGTTGAAACCCATTATCATGGAATTATATAGAGATAGTAAATTATAGAACTCCCAACAAATGACGTAATGTCTCAAAATTATTGTTATTTTTTTAACTATATGGAATTATTTTGAGCCTGTGAAATTCAACGACCCTTGATTCCAAGGCCCAGAGTGGCTAGAATGATCCATCAAAAAAATTTATTCTTTAAAAATTGTGTGTGAGAGTTTTTACAAGAAAAGTGTAAGAACCCTTAAATGGATGCCTAGATAAGAATTTTAAGTCACTATTGTGTTTGGGATGATAGGTTTACCCCAGGGGAAACTTATGTTTAGTCGATGCAACCCCCTTGTGAGAATAAAATTAAATGGAATAATAGAAAATAAAACAATTGAGTAAATATTATTTTATTTTTCAAATTCTTATAACTCATGAATGGTTACTCAGATGAAAAATATGAGTCCGCCGATGAGATCATGAGGGTATGATTTTGTTAGGTAGATCCTACCATTGTCTGGCGTAGATCAACAGTGGATTTTCACTTTTGGCTATAAATAAAATAATTGAGTAGCAATTATTTTATTGTCAAATCCTTATAACTAATAAATAGTTTCAAAAATCGGAAATTTGAGAGTAATGTTTATCTTGTGAGGGCGTTTTACCCTTAGGTAGAGCCTAACCACGAACGGCATGGGTTGAGGGTGACTATTAATTTTTTAATTTATTTTATTTTCCATTTAAATGAATGTGTGAGATGGATTTTCAATCATTTTAATTGGTGCTTAGATTAAAAATATGGGGGCACCATTGAACATGGAACACAATGATTTTCCAAGAGGTGACTTAACTATGGTCTCCAATGGTTGGGCGGAAAATATATTTTCATACTTTTCAATAATATAAATAAATAATTTAAAATAATTATTTTATTTATTTATCATCTTTGAGTAGTGGATTATAGGGCTCCAGTAAAGAGGAAAAGTGGAAAAAATGCATATTAATAGAGGGTCTGTAATGGCTCACTGAAACAATTATGTTATTTTCATAATTAATCATTAAATTTTTCTCATTAAATGTGGCTCATTTAATGAGAACCATTATTTGAAACAACATCACTGCACTTTTATTTTCATTTTATTAATACAACATGTTAGAGATTGAGAAGAATAAAATGCAGGGAAATCTCTGACGAACCACCGAAGGAATCCCTCTCTAATAAATAATAAAGAACAATGCACTGAAAGATCATCATCAGCTTTACCGTGGCCAAAATAACAGATCAGGAAGCAACACCAACATTTTGAAACATTAAGGAAGAATTCTTCAGCATCGAATGTCAACGAGGTAGGGGTTACTTAATTATCAAGGTTCATCCCCATTGTTCATTTTCTAGAAATGAAAAACACGAATCAACCCACGAACATGTTGATCTGTGATTCTTGTGTTTATTTAGTAGGGTGACATTTCTTTTGGATTTATCATTCAATATTCAAACCTTGCATAAAATTATTGAACATCCATCTCGGAACATCCACCAAGCATAAACACTAATGTGGGGGGCATGGGATGACACAAACAAGGCCCAAGAACCACCACCACGGTTGTTTATAGTGTGTTATTCATTGAAAATATCTCAAAATAGCGGCGAAGAGAGTTTGAGGTCTTAACGGTTAAGGTGACATAATATAAATTCATAGATGTAGGCAATGTGAATTACTGAACAATGAAACTTGTTCAGTGGTCCACCTAAGGTTCTACCGTTGTGTCGGCGGTGACAACTAGAGTGGCGGTAGGGCCATGTGATAGAACAGACCATGTATTAGATGGAGAGAGAGGGCTTCCAATTGGGTGGAGCAGCACTCCATTCGGCCTACCGAGGTGGACGGTCAGGCCGTGACTGACTGTCTATGTCGGCGAGATGGCATGGTGCCCGTCAATGCCATGTGGGGGAGAGGCTAGCTCAGGACACTAGGGTGCATGAAAAATGACCAGACATTCTGACCGACCACAAGGATCCAACACAGTTTATTGACCAGTGATAGGAGGCTAACACGCATAGAACATGTGGTGGGATGGAGGCCGGATGCGCTTGTCTTCCATGTCCCAGACAGGCGAAACAGGTTGGCCAGTGGTCTGGACCCACACCATGAAGTCGGACCCACGTCTCATTGGGACAGACCTTCCACTGGGCTAAATCCACAAGCCCTATGGGATTTCTACGCTATACACATGCCACACCCACACCAGAACCCAATTCCAGGTTGGGTCGGGTATTTCCGACCAGGTTGGACACGACATAGACCCAACCGACCCCTTTTTACTAAAACACCCATATATCTCAAACTGGGTGTCTGATTGAAGTGGCGTTAGTGGTGTTGGGACTCTTACCATGGGGTTATACTTTTAAGATACTCCACTTGGGTTTTGGGAGATGTTGGGGTACAACCAGATTGGATTAGACTCGAATCCAATCATGCCCTTTTTACAAAAAAACTTATAACTTACAGACTGAACATATGATCGACACTTCGTCTATTGAGTTATAACCCTTACAAAAAGACGTTCCATTAGGTTATCTTTATGTGGCAAATAGTGGAAGTTGAGATATTACGGATGGTAGGTAATGTAGAACCTCCATAAATTAAGCATGTTAATTTCGGGAAGCATGAGTCATGTTGTAACCTGAAGAAAGAATAAAAATTCTCTTAGTGGGTCATAAACTAGAGATCCGCTATGGGTTATCAAATAGAGATCATCTGTGGGTCAACACATAGCAATCCTCTGAGTGGGTATCACCTAGCTTTCCTCTATGTGGGTCATCACCTGTGATCCTCAATGGGTCATCACCTAGTGATCCCCAAAGATGGTAATCTCTTAGTGATCCACTTAGTGGGTCAACACAAAGTGATCCATTAAGTGGGCCAACACCAATCGATCCTCTCAGTGGGTTTGCACCTAGACATCCTCTATGGGTCATCACCTTGAAATCCTCGGCGGGTGAGAACCTAGCGATCATCTGTGGTTAAGCACCTATCGACCCTATGTAGGTGATCATTTGAGTCTATTGATTGAATAAAATGGTGTAGATTTACTACTAATCATCATTACTTATGTTATTATGTTTACCTGTTATGATTTTTATCTTTTACATTGTGATATGTGGTTGAGGTCTTTATTGGTTGTTTTTCCTCCTGGGTATTTTCATTGTGTGTTTTTACTTCATGGATTACTGAGAGTCTATCAGGGGTGTCAGGGTCCCTTCTTAGTAATGTTATACTCACCCCTACAGAGAAATTTCTTGCACGTGTTGTGTATGATGCAGATGATCGACATTTCGATAGAGGTTCTTAGGAAGGATGTGACTGACTAACGCTATGATGGTGGAATTGTTGGCCTAGTACTAGGTGGGGCATAATAGGTCCTAGTGGGTTTGACATACTACTTTGGCTTCCAGTAGCTTCACTACTCTCATCATGAGGTGGAGCTTCCCATGTATGGCCCTCAGAGTAGCCTTCTGTACTTTACTGTTTTCAGTTTTTTGCTAGGATTTTATTCTGGTCCCCTAACTTGCACCTTTACATTCACTCGTATTTGTTTTAGAGGAATACTTTTCATCCCTTTCAATGTGTTTGGATGTAGTTTGATGTGCGTGTATACATGTTTAAAATAAATTTCTTCCCTTTTTTGGATATTCCTTTTAGGTGCAAGAAACCAACCCGTGGCTAATGGAAGGAGGGCTTGGGGTAGTTACGACATGGGCGTCGAGTGAATGGTTGTGATAAAGGTGTATAAGAGGGTGGGGAGTTCTACGAGAAGAACTAAGAGTCTATATTTTCAATGGAGGCAATAGTGTTAGGTGTCTTGAGTTCAGATTTCAGTCAAAGGAGTCAATTTCTGGTGCGGTGATTAATGTATCCATACACCAGGACCCTGAATTCTATTTTCCAACACTGTATAGAAAAAACTAGTATCATGTGTTTTGAAAATGTTTTTTCTATTGATCTATTTGTGACAGATCGCCAGGTTTGAAATTTTGACCATGATTCATCTTGATGATATTTTAATATGCCTCCACACAGACAACCATAAAAGAATCTAGTGCGTGAACATGAGGATTGTCTGTAGACTGATGAGGCTTTGGTAAAAGGATTGTTTCAAGAGATGGTTCCTTCAGGCGGTGTCCTAGAAATACAACTCCCGGTTGGCCAACATTTACTACTGAGGATACTATTATAGGATACATGTAGTCTCATTACCTTACACGAATTTCAATGATAGATACCCCTTAGGATCCGAGGTGAGCCCGAATCACATGTAGCTAATGACTGCCTTGATGTAGTGACTGAGTTTCCATTTAGGTAGGGGCGGCATTACATTAGATGGCGGTCCCGGAGGTGAGCCCTCGGCATGGCTTAGTATGGAGATGACATAGTTTAGAGGACCATAATATTATGATGAGGTGAATTTTTCATGAAAAAATGTGAGAACCTTTCTTAGAGAAGGGGACTCAATCTATAAAAAGCTATGGGTTATGTGTACCCAAGAACTTCTACAGCTTTGGCAGGATGAAATTTCAGTATCTGAGTAATCATTAATGCATACTAACCATTCTATGTACATGATGAATACAATACAACCAGTTACTTAGTGCTCATACCGCTGAAGGAGATATGTTTAAGGACATCCGAGCCAACACTATTCCCCTATGCATTCCTAGTTATTTTCGGCTGATAGAGAGAAATATTGATGTTGAAATTTTTTTCTGAGCAAATACAGCTATTTAATGTTAGGAGTGGGAAATCAGGAGACCAACATCTATTTGAGATACTAGGATGTGTAAAATATTTAGGGAAGAGGGAATTGATTGGTATAGATGAATCTACCGGGTAGAAAACACAGAAGATGAGATAGGAGAGAAGTAGGAGGTGGTATATAGTTTTCCATGATAAAACCATCACCCCAATGTTGTCCACACTATGCTCAAGGAGTTGGAGGAATAGGGAAAGGAGTAGCTGCATGTTGTCAAGATGTATGACTCATGGGAACTAGGAATGATTCGAGGTATAATCGGTGTCTACTAATAGTTAGCACATTAATATACATAGGTACTAATCATTCTTTCTTACCACAAATCTATTTCAAATCCTATAGTTTCCAGTTGAACTGTTGACTTGATCATTATTTCTAGAGATACCAATGTGAGGATACTCGATAATCACATTTACACCAACGATGTGATCTGAATCTTGAGGTGAGAGGTTCATTTCAAACCACTTGGTGGATGAATTGAGGACTTACAATGTTATAATTTGAATTGAATGGTCATCCACAATTCATGCTCAAATTGACTATTTTAGGAAAAATGATGTGGTATATATGGAGTGTTGGAATGATTTTTTCCTCGGTCTATGAAAAATAAAACCCATGAAGCATGGGATAAACTCATGCCTAGGAGGGTGAAATTATTCACTCTTTAGTCGGCCAGCCATACCATTATGGAAGTAGCTGTTTTTAGTTATTAGTTCCCAATAGTGGTAACTGAGTGCAGGAATATCCTTTCAAAAGATGTTTCCATGATTACCTTTTCATAGTAGGAGGGACATTTGTATCATTTTACACCCTACGATGGCACATATATCAATAGTAGTATATTAGAGGGATTTTGCAGAGCTTCTCAGGAAGGGGTCATAAGTGGGGGAAATGCATATAAAGGGATTAGAAATACAATGAGTTTGAGGTTATGTGTGGATTACCATCTTTTTAATTAAATGGCCATGGATAATGAGTAACCATGACCAAAAGGTCATTGGGAACATTAATCATCTAAAAGGGGTATCCTTTCTTGTGGATGAAAAGGTTGTCATAGTCTTTTCAATGGATGATACAACTACTATGGCTCCAGTTCCTCTTGGAATATGATATTGAGATAGTATATAGACATGGAAAGGGGGATGTGGTGGAAGACACGTTCGGTAGGAGGGCTGTTATTAGCTCATGAGTGATGAGACAGAGTAGCTATCTACGATATCGATATCTATCACAGATAATGATGGAGCATCTTGCCTTTAGTAAATTACCATAACTCTCCCACTCTTGAAAATAGTCAAGGTGGCACATTTCATGGTTGTTGACTGCGAGTCCCGATGTGATCATTTATCCTCTGGACAAGCTCCTAATGGATTTTCAATAGGCGGGGAGCACATCATTTATTTCAAAGGACACGCCATGGTACAAGTGATGTTGTTTAAAGAGGTGTTGAAGGGGTCTCATACATCCTCTTTGGTGGTACATTCTAGTGTGGAGATGATGTACCACAAACTTTTATGTTAGTACTGGGGGCCAGGAGACCGAGATCAATTGGATTTTGGGTAGGGAGACCATGTTTTCCTTCAGGTCTCGCCCTAATGTGGATTGAGGAATTTTGGCTAGGGTTTAATGATATCTCTGATATTTATCGGACCTTTTAATTTTCTGAGTTGAGTTGTTGAGGCATCATACCTCCTAACTCTTTACACACAAATTCACCATGTGCATGATGTTTTCGATGATTTGCAGCTAAGGAGATTCTTTCACGATCCATCACACTTCATCAACTGAGATGAGTTAGACAATGATGATGGGGATACATTTGTGGTGTTCTTGGTGGAGATATTGGATCTACATAAGAGGGTCCTTCATGGAAAATGTATTTCGTCATTGCATGTTCGGTTGTAGAACTTGAACCTTAAAGATATCACATGGGAGCATGATGCTCAAATTCATGCTTAGTACCCCCATATTTTTATTTAGTTGAGTTTTTTGGCTTTCATGGATAAGAATATCTAATGTGGGAAGAATGTAAGAAATCATAACTTCTGTGTAATATTTTTTAAATATAAAGAATGATTTTGAGACCATGAAATCTATGAAATTTGATTCTCAGTCCTGGAGTGCTTGGAATGATATGTCCAAAAATTTGAAGCATTAAATAGTGTGCATTAGCAGTTTTCATGAAAATGTGGAATAAACCTTAAACGCGTGCCCGAATCAGAAATCTGATGGCACTATTTTGATCAAGATAGAAATATTACCCTAGGCTCAACTTAATATTAGTCAGCGCAACCCCCCTTTGGAAAAACCCAAACAAAAAATAACTGTACATAAATTTATTAAATAAAAATTATTTTATTTTTTAAATGCTTATAAATCAGGAATGTTGACTCATATTAAAAATATGAGACTATCATTGAGCTCATGAGGGTATGATTTCTATAGAAAAATTCTAACATTTTCCGCTATATCCCAATAATGGAAGTTAGATTTTTTCTATGGATCAAATAATTAAGCAACAATTATTTTATTATCAAACCCTTATGGATCTTAAATGGTAACTCGGATTGTAAATCAAAGATTACCATTGAGCTCTTGAGGGTGTATCACCTATAGGTGAATCCTAACCTCGACCAACATAGGTCAAGGGGTAACGTTAATTTTTGAACTTTATTAAATGTTAATTTAAGTGAATGTGTGAGAAGGGTTTTCTATCATTTGAACTGGTGTTCAGATAAGAATGTGAGGGCACCGTTGAACTCAGAATATTGGGATTCAGACAGAAATAACTAAACTTCATCCTGCAAGGGCCAAGCAGACAAGTTATTTTCATAAATTTTTATGAAAATAATAAAATAATTTAAAAACATTATTTTATTTCTTTTTCACATTTGAGCGGAATATGGTATTTCTATGTTGCAGAACGAGGCGGGGACAAGGCACATTAATGGAGGGATAATAATTTCCCGTTAAAACCACAATGTTGTAATCTTAAGAACTCATTAAAATTTTCACATTAAATGTGGCTAATTTAATAATCATCATAAAATAACATAGTGTTGATGTGATTTTATTTTAATTTTATTAATCCAACATATTGGGGATTATAAAGAATAAAATGTGGGGAAATATCAGACAAACCACCGTCGTAATCCATCTCCAACGAAGAACAAGGAACAATGCACTGACAGAACATCATCGTCTTTGACGTGCCTCGAAGAACATATACAGAAGTGAAACTGACATTTTGAAACCTCATGGTAGAATGAGTTGGCACTGAATGACAATGAAGTAGGGGGTTGTTTAATATTCAATGTTCTTCAATGCCCTTATTTTTCTAGAAATGATAAACACGGATCAACCCATGAACAAGTTGATCTGCAATTTTTGCATATATGTTGGAGGGTGACATTTCGTGGGGATTTATCATTTGGGATTCCATCCTTATATGAAATTATTGAACATCAATCTTCGAACTTCCCCCATTATTAAACTCTAATGTGGGGGAAGCAGACCGAAAAGAATAAGGCACAGACCATCCTCCATGGTTGTTTATTGTGTGTTATTAATGGATGATTTTTTGAAATGGAGGAAAATGATTTTGAGGCTACCATAATGAAGTTGAAACCCTTGAAACCCCATAGATGTAGGTGATATGAAGAAAGGACCACCAGAGCATATCTGGTGGTCCACTAATGGTTGTTTTGCTGCACTGGTGGTGGCACCAGTAATGACAGTAGTGGCACGCTATAGCACCATTAGCATGCCAGATAGGGACTGAGGGACACCGGCCGAGTGGAGTGGCACAACGAGGCAGTAGTTGGGGCTATGGCTGACTGGTCGTAGTGACGAGGTGGTGTGGCTCTCATTGCTGTCATGTGGATGAGTTTCCAGTTCGAGTTGCTTGGGTGTTTGGGAAATGGTCGGCCAGTCTGGCTGGCTACATAGAGTCACTGAAGTTTCTTTACCATGTCGAGAAGGCCTCCCCACATCCACCCTGGAGTGGGATAGAGGCTGGATATGGCTATCTTCCATGTCTTGTCTGGGAAGACCGGTCCACCTAGGGAAGATCGGGTTAGTATGTAGGCCAAACATGCGCCCCACTGGGCTGTACCCACCACCATGTGAGACCTAAAATGTTTGGTCAGACCTATGGGCCTAATGGGCCAGTTGGTCCTGGCCTATGCCAGAACCATTCTAGGAACCCATACTTTTTCGGGTCTAGTCGGTCTGACGAGGACGGACCATATCCATACCAAACTGACCCTTTTTTTTACTAAAACACTCGTATCTCTTAAACCAGGCATCAGATTGATGATCTATCAGTGGGGTTGGGACCCCCAAAATAGGGATTTCTTTTCAAGATACTACACTTTTTATTTGTAAGAGGATGGAGTATGACTGGGTTGGATCTGTCTTGAATCCAAGCATACCCATTTTTCTAAAAATCCTATAAGTTATAGACCTGGAGTCCAATCGACACACAATCTCTTTCATTAGAACCGTTAAAAAATGGTTATTTGGGTTATGTCTATGTGGGACTTTCTGGAGGTTTAGATATAGCTGATGCATGGTGATTTGGATCCTCCAGAAATCAAGCATGATAAGTGTGGGAATCTATTGCCCGATTGAGACCTAAAGTAAGAATAGTGATCATAAGTGTGGGTTAGCACCTTGTGATCATATATGGATCAACATATAGAGGTCATCTATGGGTCAAAAATAGAGATCCACTTAGTGGGAAAACCCATAGGGATCCTATGATTGGGTAATCAACTAGAGATCATCTATGGGTTAACACCTTGTGACCCTTGGAGTGGGTCACCACTTAGAGATCCTATGAGTGGTTCATCACATAGTGATCCTGTGAGTGGGTCAGGACCTAGCGATCCTCTGAGTGGGTCAACACCCAATGTTCCTTTGTGGGTAAACCCCTAATGTCCATATGTGGTGCAACACTAAGAGATTCTCTGTGAGTCAGCAGCTAGTGATCTTATGCATGTCAGCAACAAATCCTCTCGATAGAATAACATGATCTAAATTTTTAACTAAACATCTTTACTTCTTTACTTATGTTATACCTGATGTGACATTCATCTTTTAAATTTTGTTATGTGGTTAAGGTCTTTCATGGTTGCTTTTCCTCAGGGATATATTCGTTGTAGTCTTTTCTTTTGTGGATTATAGAGAGGCAATCAGGGGTCTCGGGGTCCTTACTGAATATAGTTATACTCACCCCTATATGGGATTCACCTGCATGTGTTGTGTCTGGTACAAATGATCGAAATTTTGACAGAGGTGGTTAGGAGGGACTGGACTGACATACTCTTCAATGGTGGACGTGGTGGCTTAGTACTTGGTAGGGACCAACAGGACCAGGTGATCAGGACATACTACTTCGGATTATGGTATCCTCACTACTCTCACGATCATGTGTTTTTTCCCACAGATGGCTATACTAGTTGAATTTTATACTTTAATGTTTTCAGTTCCATGATGGTAATTAATTCTAGACCACATAAGTTCACATTTACATTCACTCATATTTCTTTTAGTTATATACATGTATTTCCATTTAATTATGTTGGGATGTTATTGGAAGTGTTTGTATATAGGTTTCAAAGAGATTCCTTCCCTTTTTGGGATATGCATTTCTGGTGCTAGTCACTATCCCCTCGCCTATGGAATGAGGGATTGCGGTAGTCAAGTAATGAGCCATGGGGGATAGTTTTTGACACACAAGGAGGCAGAAATTTCATGGTTGGACTTTGAGAGCCTCTTATGGCAGGATTTTGTACCATAAACACTATGATCAGAGCATAAATAAGAGCTATTGTACCTATAACAGGAAAACATGACTGTGGCCCAATACTGGGTGACAATTACACACATCTCCCAGTACTCTAGGGACATGGAATGATGCCCTTTCTTCAAGGCCCAAACAATTGATCAGGGAATCCAATGGTAGATCAGTGTGTCGATGATTCCACTCAGCTTCCTAAGGTTGGATAGAGTGATAGAGTGGGATCTACTAGTGGAGATCTTCCTTTTCGAGAAGGATGAGATTGTGAGAGCCACAACAAAATGACATGTGGCCGATTCATCTAGCACAGGTAGTTGATAGATGACACATAGGCACAATTGTTCCAGAACATCCAGAGGTAGACCCTAGAATGCAGGGCTTGTGGTGTGAAGCTAGAGAGGCATTGGAGGTCGGCTGAGGAACAATGTTTGTTACTCCTATTGTAGACAAGGGAACAAAGATAGAGACTATCTAACTCCCCTCATATATGATTAGATAATGGAAAATTAACCACCAGGAGAGTGAAGTGTTTTGGGAGAGTAGATTTTTAGCGAGGAAGGCATGGCAGTGAAGTAGGCCGAGTGGTAGGCAGTGGATGATAGTTCAAGTTACTACCACCAACACACACAGGTTGTCCACCACAGGCTCATGGAGCCATATGATATTGGTGAGGCCAGTATCAGGCAATGGAGGCATATGACCATTGATCTCTAAAGATTATTTGAGGTATGATCTATGTCTTATACACCTTAGTTTGAGTTCTTATAGACATATGTTCCAGTCACTCTTCAGTCTCAACAAACATCATTCGACGCTCAGAGATTTTGATGGAGCCATTTTCTCAATTTTTATGATTAGAGACTCCAATGGGATAGAATTATATTATTTAAAAATGTTTCTAGTAGTTTTATAGTACTCTATGTGGAGAGAGAATCGGCTGGGATCTCTTAGTAGTAGTGCTGAGGCCTTACAATGTCATCTTCGGTAAGGATTGGTTATCTACCGTCCATGCTCTGATCGATTGATTGAGGTGAAAATTTCAATGTGTACATGAGGATGGGGCCATTTTTTTCCTTCACCGGAGTGAAGGGAAACTTTTTAATAGAGGAATGACATTCTGGGATGAGGGTGCAACTGATAACTCAAAAGTTGGCTAGCCTCACCCTCAATGTGGTGGATGATAGGAGTCCTAATTTTTCTTGTAGTGGTGGAAGAGTATGAGGATGTCTTTATAGAAGATGTCCCATAATTAACTCCTTGCAGAGAGGTAGACACCTACATTGACTTATATCCAGTCATGACACTGATATCTAAACTAGAATATCATATGGCACTCATGGAGAATTTTGAGTTGAGGGTACAGTTGTAGGACTTGTAGGAGAAGGGGTTCATAAAACCTAGTGTTTAACCATGGGAAGCACTAGTGTTGTTTTCCAAGAAGTAATAAGGGAGAATGAGTCTATTCATTGACTTTTGGAACCTTAACTGTGTGACTGTAATGAAAACATATGCAATACTAAGGATAAATGACCTCTTTGATCCACTAATGAGACTGAGGTGGTTCTCGAAGATCAACCTCAGATTAGTCTATCATCCACATTAGGTACGGGATGAAGATGTACTATAGATAGCGCTCTGATTCCGGTACATCTAATATGAGTTCTTTGTGATTCCCTTCAGGATGAAATATCGCCATACGTTTTCATGGGACTTATGAATATGATCTTCTAGCCTTACCTCAATCGTTTCATGGTAGTCTTCATTGATGACATCTTGGTGTACTTGACAACGGAGGAGGAGCACGCTACATATCTGGAGAGAGTCATGGATACAATCAATGAGAACTAGCTATATGGTAAGATCTAGAAGTTTCAGTTCGAGATTTGGGAGTTCTACGTACTAGGACACATCATCTCAGAGGCTGGAGTTGCGGGGGATCCGGAGACAATAGAGGCAGTGCTTTCTTGGGAGCCTCCCATGAATGTGACTAAGGTAAAATGATTCTAGGGGTTTTCTTGGTACTATAAGAGTTTCATACCTGACTTTTCCAAGTCATCATTAACATTTTCATCTTTGTTTAAATCCTTAGTTTTTTTTGGAGAGGTGCTAGTATAGTTTCTAGGAGCTGAGGTGGATACTAAAGATTATCCCCATCTTGAAACTACCTGAATAGGATGTTGGGTATGTAGTCTACTATGTTGCATTATATAATGGACACGGTTGTTTTCTGATATAGGGAAAAGTATTTATTTCTTATGACTGACGATGGTTGAGGAAACATTAGCCGAACTACATGACCCATGACGTGGAGTTAACAATAGTGGTCTTTTCCTTGAAGATAAGGTGGAACAACAATATTGGTGAACATTTTATCATCTAATACAACCACAAGAGTTTTAGGTATATCATCTCACAATATTACTTGACCACTAGATAGTGTTATTGGATAGAGTACCTCCATTACTATGACTTTGAGATAATCAATACTCCTGGGATGGGGAATGTGGTGGATGACGTGCTCCGTAGGAGGTCTGGTTTTCATCTTCTGAGTTAGGTGACATAGAAGCTAGTCACGATGCCTATATCATTCATTGATGATGATAGAACAACTTGCATATAGTATATGACTGTCACTATCCTGCTCCTTCAGAATGTTTTGGATTCACGACTTGTTGAAGTTGACTGCAAGGCCCGGTGTGCTCAGTTATCCTCAGGACAGGATCCTGATGGATTTCTTATAGGTGGGAAGAATGTCATAATTTTTATAGGATGCACCATGGTCCTGGTGAAATTCTGGGAGTAGGTATTGATTTTGTTACATACATCTCCTTTGGTGGTACATCATGGATTGGATAAGATGTACCAGGACCTCTAATGTTAGTATTGGTGTCCAGGATAGAGGAAGTAGTAGCAGAGTTTGTTTTCCATGCCTTACTTGTCAGCTAGTGAAGGCCGAACATCATGTCCTAACAGGCTCAGCAGATCCACTCGAGATACCAGAGTTGAAGTGGGATGGTATCTCCATGGATTTTGGGATGGGGTACCATGCACATATTTGGGACATAACTCTATATAGGTGATCATTGATTGATTCAGCAAGTTGACTCACCTTCTACCCATCTGAGAGTAGGGATCAGTTGAGGGATTGAGGAGCCTCTAGGTCCAAGAGATTATATAGATTCATGGTGTTACTTAGATGATTGTCTCAAACCATGATAAATGATTTACATATCAGTTGTGGAAGGGGTTCTATGAGTGATTCAGGACTTAGTTGTGGTTGGAAACATCATTCCAACCCTAGATAGATGGTTAGATTGAGGAGACCATACATACCATGGAGTACATGCATTATCCTTGTGTCTTGGATTTTGGTTGTAGTTAGGAGGATCACCTACCGTTAGTAGTGTTTTTGTACAATAATATCTATCATTCCACCATTGGCATGCCACCTTTTGAGGCCTTGTACGGGCGTCTATGAAGATCATCACTATACTTGATAGACCCAGGGGAGTTAGCACCCATGGGTCCAGAGTTGGTACAGGTTATTACTGAGAAGGTAAATATTATCTTGGAGTGGATGAGGACTACACATAGTAGAAAATGGTCTTATGATGAGAGGAGACAAAGACCCATGGAGTTTAAGGAGGGAGACCATGTTTTTCATTAGGTCTCACCCTGATGGAGATTGTGGACATTTGGAATGTCTGTAAAGTTATCTCCAAGGATCATCAGGCCCTTTATGATCCTCATGAGAGTTTGTGAGGTGGGTACTGCATAGATATTCCCCCACAGATGAACTAGGTGCGTGATGTTTTTCACATGTCACGACAGAGGAGGTACGTGCATGATCCATTGCACATCATCAAATTAAGAGAGTTGGACATTGAAGATGGGGTGACATTTGCGGAGTTCCTAGTAGAGATAGTGGATTGACTGGAGCGAGTCCCCCCATAGATGGTCGATTACTCTAGTGTTCATTTTTAGGCAACACGGGATCCTACATGAGATCACATGGGAGTGGGATGCTCAGATACCTGCTCAGTACCACCATTTGTTTGACTGGCCTTTGTTATGGATATCAGGAAGGTAAATCCCTAAGGTGAGGAGAATGTAATGTCCCAAAATTTCTATGTATTGTTTTTAAATTATATGATATTATTTCTAGACCTCATGCTTTGATGACACGTGATTATGAAACCCGGGGTACCCAAAATGTAATTATGAACTTATTTTAAAGTAAATTCAGTACATTTGCATGCATGTTTTCTTAACATTTGAAACAACGCTCGGATAAAAAAATCAAGGGCACCGTTGAACGGAAAATGATAGGATATTCTATGAAAAGACATAACATCGAACTACATGGGTCAGAATGATAAGTTATTTTTCAGAATTTTTAGAAAATAATAAAACAGTTTTTTTAAAATGGTATATTAATTTCATTTAAACCATTGAGAATCAGACGACAATGTTGTGGTGTGGCAACGAGGTGAAAATGAGGCACATTAAAGGAAGCCTCTTAATGGATCGTTAAGATACATCATTGTGACCCAATGTCATAGTGTAATAGAAACATTGTGATGTGTTCCATTTTTAATTTTCTAAAATGTTAGAGAAATGGGAATTATTCCTCAGGAAACATTTTAATGATCCTCAAGAGAGTTTATGCTCCAACAAATAATGAAGAATATTGGTGGAACTACATCGACTTCAACGTACATCAATGAATGAAGCTAGGATTCGATGGATGACATAGACCTCTTGAACCCTAGATGATGGAATGAAATGATAACAAAATTTAAAAAGGGTAGAGTTTTTGTAATGAATCATGTTTTTATCTATTCATGCTCTAAACATCGTATGCATATCAACGCACAAACATGTTGATCTGCATATCATCCTTTCATGTGGGAGGGTGATATTTCTGGGATTTTTTTTAGGATTGATGTATTATTGATCAAGAATCATTCCAAAGCCTCCAATATTTTAAACATCTAACGTAGAGGGAACAGGATGATAAGAACAAGGCTCGACCCCCTCCACCTTGTGCGTTCTTGGTGGACATATTTTTGAAAATAATGCACGACGTGATCAAGGCTGTCACATGGAATGTGGTAGCCCTACAGTCTCGTAGGCGTCGATGGTTCAAGAAATATTCCACCAAAGTAACACCATTGGCCCATAGAAAGAACCATCCGTGCTCCGCGGTGACCCGTATATGGGATTCTCGGGTGAGAAGGCATCACACAGTCAGAGATCGCATGGGGAAATCCCTTCTGGTCAGATTAGCTAGTCGTGTTATAGCCAATCCACAGTCGCTTGACTGCTGTAGAGAAACGGTACCTTAAAGAACCTCAGGGCAAGATGGGGAGTTGAACGCGACATCCACCCACATCATGGCTAGGCCGATGGCCAAATCTCTTATGGAAGTCCAGTCGGGAGGGGTTCATGATGGTTTAGACTAGACCCGGACCTAACCTGGCACATTTTGGACAAACGTCAATAACTTGCACACCAATTTTCCTATTAACACACCGTCTGTGGAATAAGGGACCTTGTGACGAGTTAGTACTACTGAGATACTCTACATGTGTCTTTATGGAGGTAATAATATAGCCGGGATAGATCTGAATCGACTCACACTAAGCCCATTTTACAAAAATGTACATATCTTGTAGACCTAGTGTCTATTCGACGCACCATTTGTTGTGTTTGGACCCTTACGGTGAGACGGTGCTATGAGGATATTTTATGTGGGACACAGTGGATGTTTAGGTATTACTAGTGGCTTGAAAAGAAAATTACCTTGGAATCATTCATGGTAAGTGAAGGAATCCAGTTGTTGGCAGCGATTTGAATAATTAAGAGTGACCCTTCGTGAATCAGTAGAAAAGTGAACCTTCATGAATCAAAATAATGGAAATCCATCATAGATCTAAATGAGAGTGACCCTTTATGGATAATTATTAGTGTGACTCATTGGGGATCAGCCTTAGAGTGATCCTTCTTGGATCAAGAGTATAGTGACACTTAGTTGATCAATAGAAGAGTCTCTCAACAAAATAAAATGATCTAGCCTTACAAAAAACTATCTTTTCATATGTTTTTACGTTATACCTGGTGTGAGATATGCCTTTTTCATTGTGATTTACCTTGATATATTTCATTTTGGTAATTATTTTGTGGATTTCTGTGAGACCCGAGTTTTCCTTAAGGTCCCAAGTAAGTATTGTTATGCCAACTCCTACATGGGCATCACATGAACTTGTTGCATCTTTTGCAGACGACAAAAAACTTTGACTTGTAATTTGGTGATCTAGGTAAATATGGTTCTGTAAGGTTGAACGATAGACATGGTTTGCAGCAGTGAAATCCGATGGTGAGTTGTCCCTAACCATTATGTAGGATCCTTGTAAGACAGCCTCTAGAGCATGTACATTGTTGTAATTTACATTCAATTGAGCATTTATTCTGGCCCCTTTACATAATGTTTACAGCTTTTTCCCTCAGTGTTTGTACTTTTTGGTGGTTTTACTAATTTATTTTCTTTTGTGGTTTTTTTCTACAGTATTCCCTATCTCTTTTTTTATAGTCTTGATAGAAATGTCATACTTATTTTGGATATTCCTTTCCAATGCTTGTCACCAGCACCTTGCCATTTGAAGGGGGATTGGGGTCATCACGACATGGGACCCGAAAGACAGGTCATACCATATACTGAGATAGTTTTAACCTATTTCATTGAGCTATATATATCTCTTCTTCCCTCAAATGGATGCCATATCATTGCTCATTTTTATGGCCGAGTACTGCCTCATGAACCGATGTGACACATTTTCCATAAACACATTTCATAGTTGCATATGATTATAGACATAAATTATATATATGATATATATAAAACAATTATACATCTAGAGATATTATATCATATATATCCTATTAAAATCCATTACTTATGTGATAAGATAATGTCACTAATTTATACGGTGAACATCCACTTCAAAAACAGATTTGATTTATTTTTCACTGATGAATTAACATGAAGAATATGTTAATAAATATATATGATAAATACGGAATAATTATGATATTAATGTAATATTTAACATTTTTAGAAGATTATTTAGATATAATATCATTTTATTCCTTACATTTTCAATATCTGAGTGATGGTAATGATTTTCATGTATGTTTGGTCAACCATATTCACGAGCGATACAACTCACTTTTCATCACCAAAACTCATTTATTATATATATATATATATATTTCATGAAAAATTATATAATAATAATAATATTATTATTGTGTAAATAAAAATATTTCATACCTACTTTCCAAAATAATCATTGAAAAATGGAAACGTTACTCAAACATACATAAGACATATTGTCTCGATGTTTGTAACATAAATCATTTCTTAAAACCATATTTCATGAATATAATTAAAAATATAATTTATATATAAATATACTCATTATTTATTATATATTTTTTGATAGAAATACCTATTAGAAAAACCGTAAACATTCTGAATTCATTTTCAATTCATAAGTCAAATATCAAAAAAACCTACAACATATACATAAATGATTATGTAATTGTATAAACAAGGTGATATGTAAAATGAAATGAATTATAAACATTATAAATATTATTAATTAGGAAATATTTTTATAATATTATTATAATTCATGTAGATAAATAATGTACATGATGAGTCTAACTGAAGGCAGTTGGCTTCCTCTCAATTTCTGGTTATTGAATAATATTATAATATTATGGTCCTAGTTAATTTTTTATGGTTTATATATATCCCATTATACATGTAATATCATTATAACATAATAACAGAGGCTATTTAATAATTATTTGCAATCCAATCATCAAAGAGGAGTTGAATTGAAAGTTTCCTAGTAGTAAATGTAACTATGTAATCTCACATTATGTTGTAATTTTTAAATTCTATTTGATACAATCAATTTTCTATTAGGTTTTTTATTTTAAAATACATTACAATTGAATATAAATATTTTATTAATGGATATATTTATTAATTTTTAATATTAAACAATTTTAACTTCATTTTACTTTGAATGTTAATTCATTAACAGGAGAAATATTGTTAAACCCATTTCTTATACTCAAGAAAAATATTTATAGAAAAGTAAGAGTGATAAATATAATAAATAAATCATTTTATATGTGGGAAATTATTTTCACCTACAGTGATGTGTGGGGACCATAATTATATAGTCCCTTTTTTCATAGGTATGTCTCACAGGAAATATCTATTATATAAATTAAATGGGTATCAACATATAGTTTTGAAGCATTTTATGAATGGTATTAATGTTATATTTATCATGTTCCAAATAACACGACCTTAAATGACTAAGAATTTCCTTCCATGGGTATTCTGTTATTATTATCAATGATTGTTTCTACAAATTATTTTCAGTCGTAGTTTATTTATTAAATGGAATGTTTTTTGAGTTATTTAACTTTTTATATTGATTATTCAATATCAAATTATGATTGTAAAATCAATGATTAAATGGAATTTGTGTTATGTTATTTACCTTTCTATGTTGATAATAATTTATAGATTATTAAAATCATTTTCTTTATGTAACCATTATTGAGAATTTGATCCCACCTTTGATTTATTTACTTTCCCTGTGATAAGATAATTATATGATTTAATAAGTTTTAAAGTATTCAGATCATGTGATTTTGAAATGTAATATAATTTATTTTACCAAGGTAAACTGTGTATCACATATGAATTGAGTTCCTAAAAATTGTAAAACTAGTTGGTTATTTGGAATTTAACACACTTTATTCATGATAATGAAATAATGTAGGTATTGGATATGAGTTACTGGAGTCATGGTTGTTTAATTTTCATTTTTTAATTAATAATTTCCCCTATAAATTCATGGATTTATTAAATAGAGTCATAAGACATAACCTTGATGAGTTTTTGGTAGTCTTTATAGACTATATTCATATATTTTCATTAATAAAGGATGAATATATATTAGAAGTAAGGATTTTACAGAATACCCCAAGTTATAATAAGCTTCATGTAAAAATTGCACTTTTTATATTTTTAGTATATAAAGATTCATTTTAGGGTCCTATATTATATTGATAGGGTATATACATGGATCCATAAATGATATAAGATAATAAAAGTTAGAGATAAAAAATAATGTTACTAAAATACATAGTTCCCATGAATTAACTACATATTATGAAGGTGTTTTTATAACTAATCCTATATATCTAATCTAATCTACATGGTAACTAAGACGTGAGTTATGTTCATTTCTAAAGATTAATGTGATGAGTGATTCAAGGAACAAAGGAGAAGGTTATTTATCCAACCTTTTACTACATCACCCTATAGTAGAGAAGTGTTTTGAATTCATAGTGATGTGTTAATGAATAGATTGGGATGTTTCATTTTGAAAATTGATATGGTTATAGATTATGAATCATAAATAAATAAGCTTCAAGGACATGATTACCCAATTCGTTATTTAGTTTTATCTATGGTAATTTCATCATTAATGTTATAGTTCAATTATCTTCATAGATAAAGGTGTGATATATATATACGAGTCATAGATGTTTAATGTATATATTCACTCATAAGGATTTGAATAAGGTCCAAATAACCTGGTTAGAGTAGATTAATGATTATGAATGCTTAATAAGTTAAAAACCTTGAATGAAAACAATGTGTATGATGATTTTAATTGAAAGTATCATTTGATGAATATCTATGAGTAGGATAAAAAAAGATCAAATATTCTTATATTTTCAATGTATGGAGGTAGAAATATTAATGGAAGGGGAAAATTATTACCTCTACCAAAAGACTGTTTAACCATCTATCCATGTAAGGATTAAAAAGGTGTAAAATTAAGATTCTATGTTGAAAACAATGATGAAAATTTCACCATGTTCAATATTTATTATTTTGAAGTGATAGGGTTCAAGAACTATATTTGTGTCCCCTATAGAATATTTTTGAGGGATGAGATATTATATAAACTCATATTTTATCATTCTATATTCATAATTGAAGTAAAAATATGATAACATATTTCAAATATTATTTCAGGTCTGGCAGTAATAAGATAGATATTTTAGAGTTTGTATCTATTTGATTGGTATAGTACATGTTTTTTTGTGAGGCAAATCTTTAAGGGAATGTTACAACCATTACCCAGATCAATATAGATATAGGAAAATATAACATGCAGGTTTGTCATTGAATTTTATAAATTTACTAAAGGGAATAATGCCATATGGGCTGTAGTTAAAATAAATGGAATGTAAGAACACATTATTTCTATTAGATATGCTTTCTATTTGGATCATCTTTACAAGAGATATATTAAGGAAGTGGTAAGTTTCTTGAAGTAACACATTCCATTATACATTATTGGGATATGAGGCTTACCTCGATGTTATAGACACATTTAGTAGGATCTGGATTGAGAGTTGAGATTTTGTATGATGTATCATCAATAGATAGTTAGTCCATCTAATATTACTATTCACACTCTATAATTCATGCTAAGAGAATGATCTATGAAATTTAAATTTAGTTTGGATCAACAAATTGCTTTGGTGAAATTATCATACAATAATAGATTTGACACTATAATTCAGATTGATATTTATAAAGCCCTAAATGATAAAATTTTAATAATTCCAATTTCTGGGAATAATGTTGGAGAAATAATGCAATTGGGTCCTCATCTACAAGATTAAATTTCAGAAAAGGTCAGATCTATTCATATGTATATAAGGTCATTATAGGGTTAGGATAATGGTTATGTTGAAAATCATTATAATGACTTGTAGTTTAATGTTGGGGAAAGGTGTCCCTATGAATTTATCTGAGGAAGTGGGTGATGACATTTGAAATTAATGGAATTTGTTCCTAGGATCATTTGTGGCATCAAAATTCTTGACCACATTGGGATGGTAGCTTATTGATTGACACTCCCACATAATCATTCTAATGTTCATGGTGTGTTCCGTGTATCTGTGATGAAGATGTACATAAAAAACTATAATATTTTCTTAAATAAAATTATTAATTGTGGAAAAATATCTCATTTAATAGTGACAACTAGTGTATGTTCTAGAAAATCATGTGAGAGTTCTATGTATAAAAATCACTAACCTAGTCATTATTTTTTGGTGAAACAACCAATTTGAGGAATATATGTGGGAACATGAATATATAATAAAATATATATATCCCTAGTACTTTTTAGAAGTGATTAATTTAATTGGAAACATGTAATTAAAACAATGGTGGAATTAAAAAACCTGATAATTTTTTAAATAGTTTTTTGAATAATTTTATTTACTCATTAGCCTTTGTTATATGAAATATAATGTCTCAATGAGCCATGATATAATATTGGAATGTTATTATTACTATATTTCATGAACATGATGTTGGGACAGAGGGTATGAATATGAATTACTAAATATTGAAAATTTATGTCATAAACATTTATAAAACCTATTCATTATTTGTCAATTAATTTGAAATTAAATAAAATTGATTTCAAAAACTAAATATATTTTATGTGAAAAAATGTTTCTATTTGAACTATATATTATTATATTAAGAAATTTAAATAATCAAAATTAGTGAATAATTTTAATTAGTTTTATATAAAATACAAAAAATCATATTTTTTAAAAAAAAATTCTAATATATTTCATTGAATTGAATAAAAATAAATCTAGTTTTATGCATAGAAAGTGTATTTTTTAAATAATTTTTTTAATTTATGAGGGCATCATTAAAATTAATTTATAATAATTATAGATATTTAATTTGTTAAAAATAAATCCACACATAGAATTATTATTTTCAAATGTTTTTAATTGGGCACTTTTATTTTTAGTCAATATGAATACTAACTAAGGTAAAATTTCTCACCTTGGTAAATGTTAAATTGTGTAAATGTTTGTCAAAACAAAGAAATAAATATATAATTTTTCATCTTAATTCTTTTCATGTGAATATATTTTAAAAAATATCATTCTATTCTCTATATTTATTTTTTTAATGGACACATTTCCATTAAAAGTTCTTTTAAATTTTTTTAAAAAATAATTTTATAGGTGATACTAACTTATTTCTTAATAGAATTTTTGTATCTGAATAGGTGAAAACATGTTTATAACGAATCATGATATAAATTTCGATATTAGAGAAATTATTTTGTACTATAAATTTATTTTTTATTTTTATTAATTATATGACGAAATTTAATTTTTCTATAACAACGATGTAGTTTTTAATCAGTATATAAAAAATAAGATAGATGATTTCAATAATATTAAAAGATATATGATTTCTGTTATTTAATGTGTTACATGTAATTTATAGATTAACATAACATATTAGTATAATGTTGAGAATTTTTATTATAATTAAAATTTGGTATTTCTTAATTTTATGTAAAATTAAATAAATAGTGTCAAAATTGAAATTACTGATATTATATAAAATTAATATTTAATTAAATGACATAAAAATTAAAAAAATTAAAAGTATAAAATTGTGAAAATATATTATCTAATATGTTATCCCTTTTAAACTAATAGAACATAATGAAACATTATTATTGATAATGACTTTATTAAAATTTAATATTATACAAAATTCTGTGCTTATCCTAACCCGACCTTATGAAAGGACAACTAATAATTTTAGTATTCACAAAATTTTCAGGTATCTAGCTCTAAAATCCCATTAAAATTATATTAAAACCCATATCCAATTTTTTGATGTTCGGATCTCCATAAAAACCCAACCATGAATTCTTTAAAAAGGATCTAAATGAGGCATCTGGAAAGAGATGTAGTTGTCTTACTTGACATATTTCAATTTATTTATAACACTACACACAACTGATGAAATTTTTTTTTAAATAATATTATTTTATAGATTTCTTCAATTATTTTTAAGAAGATATTAAATTATTTTAACGCAACAATGAGTTTCCAAAAAATGAAAAATTATAATTGTAATTTTTTAAAAAATGTAATTAAAACATAGACATTATGATTATTGGAATGAAAAATATTAACTTAATTATTAATTTATGTTATAAAACATAACATGTAATTATTTTAAATATTATTTAAAAATTATTATGAAACCCTTTTAAAATAAAAGAAAATGTTTTTTCGAAAAAACTATTTATAAGTGCACAAGTGTGTCTCATAGTAATAGAAAAATGAATCACTCTTGTTTCATCATATTAATGATATATATATATAATATTAAATTTAATTTTTACCATTTATCCTATTTATTTTAAAGACAGGTGATATGAACAAATCAAATTTCATTCTTAAAAAGAATTATTTTTCTAATAATTTTATTTTCCCGTATTTTGATGGTAAACTTGTTTTAAATATTTTTTGGGACTTTTATTATTTTTATTTAGAAAAATAAACCTATTATTTGAAATATGGATATCATATTTTACTTTATTTTATTTGTTTGTATTTTTCTATTAAGTTTAATGTTTTGAATAATGGTGAATAATATTGAATTTTAATTTAAATCATGTTTTTCGTTAAAAAATATTATATTAATAAATTATATATTTAAGTTTTTAAAATATAAATTTGATCAATTTTATTTCATTTAATCAAATTTAGTTCATTGGAATAAATTTCATATTGAATTTGGATATTGAAACGTTTCATTATTTTGATCTTTTAATCATTATAAAAATGTTTTCTTGTTATGCCAATGGGATTAATTTTATTTAAGTTTTTGAAATTTTTTTACTTTTTAATCATAAAAAACAGATTCCATATTTTTATTTATTTGTCAAAAATTTACTAAATAGTTCCCTTTTATTTTTGTCTAATATAAATTGAAACTATGTATATTTTTTACCACGATTAAGGGTAGATTGGGTAATTGTGTATAAAAATATAGTTTTAAGGACAATAAAATGACACTAACACATTAAATTTTATTATGGATGATGTTAATTATATCCATAAAAAATATGGTTAAAAATTTTATTTTTTAATTGACTCATTTATATGATAATGAGTTATATATTTTCAAAAATAAAATTGAGTAACCAAATGTCACACTATTACATTTAATAATTATAATATTATTAATAAAAATATAAATAGAAGTTATTATCAACTATATATATTTTAATGAAATAATAAATCATTATCTACACCATTGTATTTTATTTTAATTTTTTAGCTGTGAAATATTTATCATAAAATATTACATAATGATGATGTAGTAATTATTTAATTAATGAAAATCTCAGTTATTTGACATTAAAAATATTAAGTGAAATATAATTTAATTATTTATGGTGAAGCATGAATTATCAAGAATAATATGACCTGGTCGGTGTTTCATAATTTTTTTTAATTTATCAATCTTTAATAATTTTCTAGTATTCAATAAAATGAATAGTTTTTGAATTGATAGTAATAATAATTTATAAAAATAATATTTTATTAAATCAGTTAAAAACCATAAAAATCATAAATAAGGAAAAGATGATAAAATTATAGTCTATAATATCCTTAATTTACTATTAGGGTTCAATATATGCCTTATAAGTTTCAATATACACCTTTTAATATTGATACTTTTGTTGTAGTAATTAAATGTCATGACCCATCCCCTAGGGCCCGTATCGTGAATACCCCAAGCCAGCCTTCCATAGGCGAGGGGCTGGTGACTAGAACCAAATGTGTATCTCCCTAAAAACTGGGAAGGCATTGCGTTTATAAAACATAACCACACATAATCAGAGAAAAAGAGGAAGAAAACATAAGTAAAGCAGTAATAAGGGTGATGAATGTACAAAAGGGCCGGAAATACAATCCCAACAGAAAGGTACAACAACAACTGAAAGAAATTACAATAGAAAAGACAAACAACTGAGTATTGAAGCATCTCCTAGATCGTCGTCAGGATTCCTACCTGAAGTGTAGGTACAGATGTCCTCCTCAACACTCTGCATCTATCGGTCTGCTTCGTGTGTCATCATGCCGAGTGTCCACCTTCGGTTATCTTCCAGTCCTCATACACTCTGCCTTGATCTGCATTGTTCGTCATCTGCATCCAACACAACGACGTGCATGCATAGCCCATGCGGGGGTGAGTATAACGATACTCAGTAGGGATCCTGAGACCCTCATGATCTTGCTAAATCCAACAAAATAAACCACAAATAATGATCTCAATAGATAATCTTTGCTATGATATATTCCTATACATATACCAAAGTTATCAAGTAACCCATCTAAATCATGAGGAAAAACAAAAAGGTCATTGACTCGGCTCAAACTAGGATTTTATTCATGATGTCGAAACCACAACTACTGGAGAACTCCTCCTATGTCGAGTACAGTGGGACTACCTCTACAACCAAGTGCTTTCCACTAACGTTGGACTCCTGAAGTACTCCACCTATCAAGTACTATGGGCCTGCTACTACCACCAAGCACTTCCCACCATGGGTCTGCTGCTACAACCAAGAACACCCCCTCATAGCCTATATAGGTACTTATTCTTTTGAGTACCGCGGGTCTTCTGCTACAACCAAGTGCTCCTCCGCCGTGGTTCTTCCACTACAACCAAGCGCACCCCACTAGGCCATCCAAATCACTCAGAGTCGATCGATCAGCAATCGTCAAGTCTTAGCCAGCTACTATATCTCTGCACTCCGTAAGCTTTGCACTGAGAGGGTCCACTCCACAAGCTACTGGTCGATACATCCAAGTGTCATGTAACCTCATGTGGAAGTATCTCAAGGGACCTCTTCGTCATAGGGGTCTCAACACAACGGACGACATGTCAGTCGGACGCCCGGTCTGTGAGTTATTAGTATATTTGTTCCAGGGGTCCGGTTGGTTTCGTGTACGAACCAACCTGAACATATCTCAACTGTACCAAAAACTCCAATTGGTTATACTCAAAAGAACCATTTCTCAATGAGATTACCAATTCTGCTGACGGTTCGTCAAACGGACGTCCAGTCTGAGAGTTATTGGTGTGTCCGTTCGAGGGGCCTTGTTGGTTATTAAGCCAAAACCAACCAGACTGTATTCAAAATACATCCAATCCTTAGGTAATGTATTTCAAATGAACCGTCTCATCAAGAGGGATCCAACATAGTTTATGGCACGTCAATCGGACATCCAGTACTTAGGTTATAAGGGTTTCGGCTCTGAGAGGCCGGTCGGTTTCGGGTTCAAACCAACCCACCATACCCAAAATTTACCGAATCCTTGAGTTTAATATAAATAAATTACCTTATTTATCCAATGAATCCTAAGAAATTGACGGTGCGTCGATCGGAGGTCTTTAGCTCATGTTATGAGTATTTAAAATAATCTGGTCCGAAAAAGGGGGTCTGGGCCCGGTCCGACCAGGCCCAACTCGCCTTGGGTCGGCCCGGCCCGGCTGTGCGCGGCCCGGACAGGTCAGCACGGCGACCCGGTCTGCGTTATGAAGTGGCCCTGCCGCGTGGCTGGGGCGGTGAAGCCTGCCTGGTCATGCTGACCAGCCGACGACGGTGCCCTGCGGGGCCCGTCAACCAATCAAGGGGCAGTTTTCGCCCCCCCCCCCCCCCCCCCCTTGTCTCCTGTAATGGAACCAGAAAGAGGCGGGTCTTTCTCCTCAAAACCCATCTAGTTCTACCCTGGCGCCCCCTCACCAGCGGGTAGCTCAGTCGGCAGTCCTGCTGCTTAACAGTTGTGGCACAGCCGCGACTTCCCTTCTGGCGCGGCGCGACGACGTCTCTCCGTCTCCGACCGCCGTGGCCCGCATGGCTACGGCACTTCTACCACGCGGCGAGACGACACCACACATTCCTCCAATAGCTGATGCCTATATGTTCATGGCCTTCCTCCTCCTCTGGCATGGTGCAATGGCCCTGCACACCTTCGGCATTGTCGAGGCCCGTGGTGGCCACAACCCCGTTCTTCGGACAACTCCGGAGACACGGTGAAAAATGCGCTACCGGTTTCGTCCATGGTACTCTCTACCATTGGCGCTGGTGTGCCACCGCCACCATCAATCATTCAAGAACCATTAGAAGGACATCCGGCTGTGTTTGTTCAGCCCGTGCTCTCTATGTTAGATGATAACATTCGACAAACCATGTACCATAATTTAAAGATGAGGCATGATGATTTAAAATTTATAATGAATGAGGCACAATTTTCATTCAAACAAAAATTGTTTTTATCCTCCTACCTCGAATATGGTTCATATTTGACAAGCGTCGTGGATGGCGGTGTCGTTTCCGTCATTGTAGGAGTGCACCCGAAGAAGAATTGACGTCTCCTCTCTTGTCATGGATAAGAGAAAAGAATGTGCATTGACATTATTTGTGGAAGAGAGTGTCATTCTTCGTCAGAAGAGAGCCTCGTTCTTCATCGGAAGGTTTATGTTCTTCAACAAAGGAGAAACTCTCTTTTTTATTCCCAATATCTCTCTCTAAAATATTTCCCCCAACACAACATGTGCCAACCAAATTAAAATAAGTCTACCCCTTATTTTAATTAAGCATTCCAAGCATTCAAAATTCAAATCCCTTAATTAAATAATTGAAGTGTTTGATTGCATTGATTTACATGTGTTGGAAAATAATAAAGAGGGAGAGAGGGAGAGGAAGATTTTACACAATTTATGAGAAATTTACATATTAAAGAAGGGGGATTTAAGGAGTTTAGGGGAAGGTGAAAGGTTGGGGCTCATGTGGGCGCCACCTTTCAAATATCCACACATGGGAAGTCGGATGGTTGTGGGTCCGACCAACAACTTCCCATGGGAGGGATTAACATCCAAAGTTATAAAATAAAATTATTCTAAGAATTTTATTTATTTTAAATTGATTCCCCAATTATTAATTCGCAACACGCTTAAAACGCAAATGCGGTTAATGTCCCCTTAATCAATTACCGGTGCTGTGAGTTTATCGGTTCCCCCATATTTTAATTCTGAGAACCGGTTCAAAATATCAAAATACTCACCCATTCATTCACTGAACTTACCTGAGATAAACTTCAGATATTGATTTCGGGAACGTCGGGCCTCTGAATCAAGTGTCGTCAAAATCCACAGTCTTGTTAAATTCCAACATATTTAAGAAAATGTATTCCTTGACATTTATGGGTCTTTACATTACTTCCACCTCATGGATTTACATCCCCATAAAGCTTCAACACACACAAGGTAAAAAAAAATTTGTAATGAGCATGCATCTGAGCATGTTGCTCCCATGTGCTCCCCTGGAGGTTCATGTGCTGCTAGAAAAAGCACACAAGAGAAATTGATCATCCCTATAGGACCCTCTCCTTTCGGTCCTCAACCTCTAAAAGAACCCTGTGAAATTTTCCCCATCATCAATGTCCAGCTCCCCATGGTCGATGATGTAGGATGGATCATGCACATATCTCCTCAGCTGAGTTACATGAAAGACGTCACAGACATAGTGAAATTTGAGGTGGAAGGTCCTGGTGGTAAGCCACCTCGCATACTCTACTGAGGACCTGGAAAGGTCTGATGAATCATGGAGATAAACTGCCACCCCAGAAAAATCCTTGTAGACCTCATCAAGGTGAGACCAGTAAGAAAATGTGGTCGTCACCCTCAAACTCCAGTGGACACGTCTCCTATAATCATAAAACTTCTATCTGCTCTGTGCGGTCTTCATCCGCTCCTGGATGATCTGCACCTTCTCCATCGTAGCCTGAACCATCTTTGGTTCTACACGTGCTGACTCCATCACTATCCACAAAGGATATCTGATACGTGTCCAGATACTATGTCTCTACTCTTAACAGCTGAATTCTCGATCTCCTACTAAGAGAATCTGCTATAACAGTCCACTCCCCAGGAGTATAAACTATCTCGAAGTCATAGACCTGGAGGAATTCAAGCCATCACCCATGTATCAGGTTAATGACCTTATGAGAGAATATAAACCTGACACTATTGAGTTAGAGAGAACCATAAACCATTTTCTAAACGAACAATGGGCGAGACTACCCAATTGTAAGAACTCATCTCTACCTTTCATCGTCTATGTTCTACAAGAGCATGTGAGATTTATCCTTTTCCGAAAAGAGAAATCTGGTCTCATCCCCTAGATAAACCACGTTCTTCACCTAATACAATCAATCCTAACATGAACAGTACAATTTATGTCTTGAATGACATCATAAGGCCTCAACGCTACTACTAAGAGATCCAACTGTTACTCTCGTCTCCAAGGGTTAAGTTACACTGTCGGCATCAGTATGTGGTTACATGGTCTCCTCCAGTAGGAATCTCACAAGAGAGGGTCATGTCAACTGTTTTAACCGGAAACTCTTAGTATCAACCATACAAAAAGGATCGGAATTTAAACGTCACAAGGATAACTGTCTTTTATTACTGTAGCTCGAAGTACAAAGACACAAAGCAAACACAACAACATCAACAAGGAAACTAAAAGCACCAAGAATAATGGCCTTCAGGCCTGAAACTAGTCTCCCTCATTTCCACCTAATTCTGGAGCTGCATAGTCATATGCTTCAGATGCCTGAAGATGTTCTCTCCCATATCCACCCATTCCCTGCGGTCGGGGTGGACCTTCTGGTGGTAGTGGTGGCGACACCTCGAAGCGTCATACACCACCGGTTGTACGGCCAGGTCCTCTGCCCCAGTCTAGTACGTTCCCCAACTTCCTTATGCTCATATTCTAGACAGTTTGGGTAGTCTCGAGTCAAGTTACCCTGCTTGCCTCATGCATAGCACATCCTTCTCCTCGTATGGATGGCTCTGTTTCATGTTCATCGCACAAACGAACCTGTATCCCGAGGTCGCCCACCTGTTGGCCTAGTCTTCATGGACTTATGTTTCATTTGTCTACTGTCAGCTAAAAAATACTCTGCTACGGTCCGAAAACCCTACAACATGGACAATAGCTCCTGAGCACGCTCGTAGTGTAGAGTTCCTGGTATAAACTCCACCCAGAAAAAACTCTCGACGATTCCCCAGGTGAAGGTCATCTCATAGCAAAACTAGATCAGCTGGCTCAACCACCTCTCTGCTGCTCCCTTAAAGAGACTAACAGCTCCGTACAACATCATGTCAGTGGGTGTCCCAACTATGTGGAAAGCTTGTGCTACAAACTCTAGCCAGTACCCAGCCATATGAAAATCTGACTCACCTCGAAACCTCAGAGGCCTCTATCGCAGGAACTCATGCAACGCGCTCAAGCAGCGTCCACTCTCTCCTGGTGTGTCAACTGGGAGAAGGCATTATATTGATGCCTCACTGCTCGGTGGGCTATCATCGCTCTCTCCACTCGGTACCCACGCTAACTAAATGGGTGAAGATATCCTGAAAAAAACAGATGGGACATGGTCAAAAGACTATACCTGGTGAGCTGACCTGGTTTGAGCTGATTTAAAAGATACTTTTGAAAACAAACACGCAATCAGTGTTTTTGTGCACTGAGTTGGAAATTAGAAGTCAGGGTCCTGGTGTATGGATACGTCAGCCACCCACACCAACACTGGACTCCCTGATCTGAACACCACAAATAGTACCCTTAACACTATTACTTTACAAAAAGAAAATATCAGAGTCCTAATTTCCCTTGTAGAACCAATTCATCTAATAAAAATTTCTCATGACCCATCCCCCGGGCCCTGTATCATGATTACCCCAAGCCCGCCTTCTCTAGGCCAGGGGCTGGAGACTAGCACCGAAGGCATATCTCCCTAAAAACTAGGAAGGAATTTCCTTTATAAAACATTAACACACACAGTCAGAGAACAAGTAGAAGAAAACACTAAGTAAAGTTGTAACAAGAGTGTTGAAAGTACAAAGGGACCAGAAATACAACCACAATAGAAAGGTATAGCTACAACTGAAAGAAAAATACAACAGAAAAAACAAATAGATGAGTAGTGAAGTAGCCCCTAGATCGTCCTCTAGGATCCTACCCGAAGGGTAGTTGCATATGTCCTCCTAAGAACTCCGCATCTATCAGTAATTTTCATGTGTCTTCACACCTAGTTTTCACCTCCAGGTACCGTCCAGTCCTCATACACTATGCCTCGGTCAGCGTTATCTGTCGTCTGCATCCAACACAATAAGGTGCAGGCATATCTCATGTAGGGGTGAGTATAACGATACTCAGTAGGGACCCCGAGACCCTCAAGGTCTCAGTAAATACAACATGGATAAACCACAATGAAATATATCAATAGATAAAATTTACTTAGGTATATACCCATACATATACCTACATTATCAAGTAACCCATCTCAAACACGAGGAAAAACACAAAGGTCATTGACTCACCTCAAACTAGGATTTTATTCATGATTTCAAAACCACGAATACTCGAGAACTCCTCCCCTGTCGAGTACTGTGGGAATGCCTCTACAACCAAGCACTTCCCACAAACCTTGGACTGCTGAAGGACTCTAACTGTCGAGTACTGTGGGCTTACTACTACAACCAAGAGCTTCCCACCATGGGTCTGCCGCAACAACCAAGCACACCCCCTCATATCCTACAGAGCTACTCATTCTGTCGAGTACCATGGGTTTGCCACTACAACCAAGAAATCCTCCATCGTGGGTCTGCTGTTACAACCTAATGCACCCCACTGGGCCATCCGAATCACTCCGAGTCAATCGATCAGCAGTCGTCAAGTCTCAGCCAGCTACTTGGTCTTTGCACTCTGTACGCTCATCACTGGGAGGGTCCACTCCACGAGCTACTATTAAATACTTCCAAGTGTAATTTAACCTCACTTGGAATTGTCTCAAGGGACCTTCTCATCATAGGGGTCTCAACGCAACAGACGGCGCGTCAATCAGATGCACGGTCTGTGTGTTATTAGCATTTTTGTTCCAGGGTCCAGGTTGGTTTTGGGTAAGAACCAACCTGACCATATCTAAAATGAACCACGAACTCCCATGGGGTATACATAAAGGAACCATTTCTTAATGATATTACCAAAGCCGCTGACGGTTCGTCAAACGGACATCTGGTCTGAGAGTTATTTACATTTCTGTTCCAGGGGCCCTGTTGGTTTTTATGATAAAACCAACCTGACCATAGTCCAACTGCATCCAAACCTCAAGTGGAGTATTCAAAAATAACTGCCTCATTAATAGGGATCCAATGTAGTTGACAACATGTCAATCGGATGTCCGGTACATAAGTTATAAGTGTTTCCGCTCTGAGGGCCCGGTTGGTTTCGGGTTCGAACCAGCCCGAACAAACCCAAAATTCACTGAATCCTTGAGTGTAATATATCGAAACTCAATTCTCAATTCAAGGAATCCTAAGCAACTGATGGTACGTGGATTGAAGGTATGTAGATCAATTTATGAGCGTTTAAACAAATCTGCTCTGAAAAAGGGGGTCTGGGCCCAGTCCGACCCGGCCCAACACTCCCAGGGTTGGCCCGGACCGGTCGGCGCGATGACCCAGTCCGAGTGACATGGTGGCCCAACCGCATGGCTGGGGCGGTGAATCCCACATGGTCATGCTGACCAGGTGGCTGTGGTGCCCTGCGGGTCCATCCAATCATTCAAGGGGGCGGTTTTTGCCCCCCTTGTCTCCCGTAACGGAACCGACAAGCGCCAGTTTCTTCTCCACCGAACCTGTCGGGTTCACCCCTACAGCCCCCTCGCAGGTGGCCGTCTTAGCCGGCTGCCCTACTATCAAATCGTCGTGGCATAGCCGCAAATTCCCTTCTGTCGCAGCGTGATTGTGCCACACTGTCTCCGACCGCCGAGGCCCGCATGGCCGCGAGCCTCCACCTCCAATTGCACGGTGCAACGACACCATGACCCATTGGCATTGTCGTGGCCCGTGGTGGCCACAACCCCATTCATCACAAAACTCCGGAGACCTGATGACAAATGCGCTGATTGTTTCATCTACGATACTCTCTACTAGTGGCGTCGTTGCGCCACAACCATTATCAATCATTCAAGAACCATTGGAGGGACCTCGGGCTATGTTTTTCCGGCCCGCTCCCTCCATGTTAGATGATAACATTCTGGAAACCATGTACCATAATTAAAAGATGAGGTATGAGGTTTTAAAATTAATCAAGAACGAGGAACAATTTTTAATTAAACAAACAAAAGTTCTTAAGCCCGTACCACGAATATGGTTCGCGGTTGACAAGTGTCCTGGATGACGGTTCCATTTCTGTCATCATAGGAGTGCACCCGAAGAGGAATTTGCATCTCCTATATTGTCATGGAGAAGAGAAAATAGGTCGTGTCGATGTTCTATAGAGAAGAGAGTGTCTTTCTTTGTCGGAAGAGAGTGTCGTTCTTTGTCAGAAGGTTGATGTTCTTCAACAAAGGAGAAACTCTCTTCTTCTTTCATAAGAGCTCTCTCTCAAATATTTCCCCCAACACAACATGTTCCAACCAAATTAAAATAACTCTACCCCTTATTTTAATTGAACTATTCTTGTATTCAAAATTAAAATCCCATAATTAAATAATTTAATAGATTAATTGCATTGATTAACATGTGATGGGAAATAATAAAGAGGGGGAGAGGGAGAGGAAGAGTTTACAAAATTTATGAGGATTTTAAAAATTAAATAAGGGGGTTTAAGGAGTTTAGGGGAAGGTGAAATTTTGGTGCTCGTGTGGGCCCCACCTTTAAAATATCCACACATGGGAAGTTGGATGGTTCTGGGGCCCACCAATAAATTCCCATGGGAGGGATTACCTTCCAAAGTTATAAAATAAAATTGTTCTAAAAATTTTATTAATTTTAAACTAATTCCCCAATTATTAATTATCAACACGCTTAAAACAAAACTGCAGTAAAGGTCCCCTTAAGAAATTAACGGTACTGCGAGTTCATTGGTGCCCTCAGTTTTCAATTCCGAGCAACGGTTCAAATGATAGAAAAACTAGCTCATTCATTCACTGAACATACCTGAGCTAAACATTGGAGATTGATTCTGCGCACATCGGGCCTCCGAATGAAGTGTAATCAGAAGCCACGGACTCATAAAATTCCAAGGTATTTAAGAAAATGTATTCCTTGAAATTTCCAGGTGATTACATTAAAATTATAATAGGATAACTAAGGGTAAATCAAAATAATAATTTTTGAGAAATACATTAAAACTTGTCTAAAATCTATTGGGTTATCACAATACCAATATATATCAAATTATATTAAAATAAAAATTCATTTGGAGGTATTTTTATTCAAATTATATTTATTATTAATTATTCTTTTGAGAAATTCCAAAAGTGACTTTCCCCTCCCTTATAAAATGGAACTTCCTCTTCCACACCCCTCAAGCCCATTTTATCAATCATTAACTACCAAAATATACTTACATATTATTTAACTTCATCTTATATTATTTCATATATTAATAAATAAAACCAATTATTTCCATTTATTCAAACCAAAAAGAAATTCTCGAAGAAGAGGTATTTTCCATACAAGAATGTTTTAGATTTATTTATTCATTAAACACTATAAATTACTATTATTTAATTTTTATATAAGAAAAATAGAATACTAAATATAACTATTTTTTAAATTATTTTTTCTACCTAAAACTGAAAACATTTCCATCAAATGATATACATAATCATAGTTCATGTGTACGCCATACTTCTACCTCACGAACTGATGTCATTTGTTCTTCTATAACATCATTTTAACACTAGGAATAATTATCGATTTTATATTTTTATATGATATATATGATTAATTTTTCTATTTTTGGAGAATCATATAACACATACATTCATTGTTTCAATTTTATCAAAAAACAACATGTTAATTAGTGGATATGTGGACTACTACCTCTTCCAAGTAATGAAATTCATTCACACATTACATGATACGTGTTAAAACATATCTTACTGAAATTACATGATATATATGAAAAATATGAAGATAATTTAATGATTTTTTATATCTCATTTACATGCATTCATTCAATATGATAATAAAATGGTAAAAATGTTCATGAGTATGTACGGTCTACCGTCTCTATGAACAGTGTATTCCTTTTTATATTTCAATATTTTAAATATTATATTGTTATAGTATATATTATATTTCTATCTAAGGTATCATTATATAGATGATAATATAATTATATATATATATGTGGACCAAAAATATAACACATCGAAACAAATGAGAAAAACAAAGTGATTATTACCCAAATCATAACATTAACAATGAATTATTAATAGAATCTTTATAGGAGTCCATAAGTATATAATATATGTAATGATGAAATTATATATGGTTCTATAATTGATTGAGAAAAAATATATTTATTATAATCAAGGACTTCATGAGTTTGATGAGATTCAAGACATAATGTAAGATATTTTTGTCTCATATTTGTTTCTATGGGGCACATTCATCATAAACTTGTTGTTAATTTTTTGTGGTGTATATACTACCGATTATTGTATTTTATGAGAGTTTTTGTTACAAAAATTTAATTTGTTTAATATTTTTAAATGATTTTAATTTAAATGTTTTAATTAATAATAATAATTATAAAAAATTATATTTTATTGCTTTGAAATTATTTAACTAATGTTTTGAAAACAAAATACAATTATTTTTCATAAGATAATATTTTAATATGAATATACATATTTGATTAATATATAATTTAATTAATTATTTTATTTAATAATACATATATTAACTATTAAAATTATTTTGATAAATATTAAATTATGTTACGAATATAATAACTACTAATATGATACCCCATGATTTTATGAAATGTTTTTATTAAACAACTTTAATTCATCAGAAAGATTATATGTGCAAAAAAATAGAGTCATTGTGAAATACAACATTATTATGAACTATCCAATGAAAATAATTTTCCACTTCTGGGATATAAATTTCAAAAAAAAAAACAAACACTATTGCTATCATTAGGTTTTTAATGTTTAAAAGGATCAATTAGTTTTTTTCTTGAATAATAACATGAAACATATAAATATTAATATACCATTGTGAATAGTAACATAACCCATATGAATATTAATGTTCCCTAATTAATATTAACCTTATATATGTAAGTTTAAAGAAAATTGAGGCACTTTATAAATGAATGTGAATATTATAAACAATAAAAATTAGGTGTTGTTGTTTTTTGTGAGCGATTAATATTTAATAAAAATTTTATAAATAATAAATTAATTGTAATTATTATTAATAAAATGTGTTCATAAATCAATATTTTTTTTGTCCAATGATTTTGGGATAATTTACTAGGACCATAGTTACTTTTATAGGGTATTATAAAAGTTGTCATAATTTAAAAATCAGTATTTTTTGAGTAAATTGTGATTGCAATTTAAAATTAAATTTATCTTAATTAGAAAATAATCATCATTAAATGGAGTTAATATTTGGATTATATACATCAAAAAATGGATTGTGTGAATTTTTGGTGAATAGTGAAAATACGTTAATTTCTAAAATATATAAATAAATGAATTTATGCATCATGATTGAGTTATGGAAAATATAAATGGACATTATTTTGAAATAATATACACTTGTTATATCTAAAATCAAATTAATCTGGACTGTTCATTTTTTTAAGCCAAAATAATTAATTAATGATTACAGTGATGGAAAACCATAATCTCCCCCACTGTAAAAACCACCCCACACCCCATTTACTTTCAAATAAATCATGATTTCAGCCTTTATTTGTTCTAAAAAATACCCTTTCCAAGCCCCTTTATAATATCCATGACATTTTGTTCACCCCAAAATGCCAAAACTAAAGGCCTTAAGGGGGTTCTCATAGAGGAGTACCCAAGAGGGAAACCTATTTTCCTTTTTCTTTCAATTTTTTTATAAGATATGTTCTATTTTTTCTCTCTGATAATCTCCCCTCATCCAAATGATATGATAATTTTAGTACCTTAAATGTAAGAATATAACTTTATTCTAATTGGAATATTTCATCAGCATCTCTCCATTATGTTCATAAAAGCATTTTTATGGATGAAAAATATCATAATATATGAAATATATCCTATTTAATGTTCTTGAATCATTTTTTACTCGTGTTATTAAATTATAAAACAAATTGAGTTTGTGGTGATCGAAACCCACAAAATTAATCGAAGCACCTACCATAAAAATTTTACCTAATGATTCATCCCTTACAAAATATCAAATCGTTTTATGTGATCATATGAAATTTTTGAATACTAATAATAACTCATAACATATATTCTATATTTCAATTTACATTTTACATGAACTTACATGCTCTTATAAAAGAAAAACAATAATGAAAACTATGAAAAAACGCACTCCCAAATGATGAAATTGAATACCTTAACCCATATAAAAGGCCATAAACGAACTTAATAAAAATATAATAAATCTATTAAATGTGTGTTAGGTTCTTGGATATTTAATTAATTAATATTATTAGATTATTTAGGACATTAAGATCAATTGTAGAATACATTCAGACATAAGGTAAGGGTTTCCTCATCTCACTTTATTTTTTGTGAGATATTTCTTATTCACTACTATTAGTTTATTATGGTGTATGTATACAACCAATTGACGATTCATATAATGAATATATTTATTTTTATGATATATAATGTATCATTTTATGATTATTAATTATCAGGAATATGATTCAATTGATATCAATGTGGTATGGATTTCTACCAGAACCTCCATTTTCATTAGGGTTACTCTTATTCTCTACCTAACTCAATGAAATTAATAATTATTCATATTTAGTTCTCATAAATAATATTTTAATGTTCTATATATGTGTACTAATAAAAATATTTCATTATTTTATGTGGATTTACATATTTTAAAAGGATATTTCTGAAATTCTTCCCAATAAACAAACCAGATTTAAGGGAACTTCTCAAATTATTACACATTTTCAAGTAAAATATATATTATATTTTAAGCAGTATTTATTTGTTAAAAATAATAAATTTTATCCTAAAAAATATCTAGTTTCATTTATGGATTTCTTAAAACAAACTTCCCCTCCTGGTTTAAAATCTATTTACTATTTTTCTTAAACTATACTAAAATGTTTTATTTCTATAGCTTCTTTAAAAACTCTTTTTACAAGATTTTACTTTAGTATGAAATAATTAATAACACATATATAAAATCAATATCCATAACATTTTATTTATTAGATATACTTGTTTAGAATATTATTTTAGGACAAATATATATTATTTTACAAAAGAAATTTTCATTCCAAAGTAAAAAAAGGATGTTCTCATCACACGTTAACTTTTATGACCTAAATGCCTTGTTAACCACTTATTCCTTGCATGTGGTATATGTACTGCACGTTGGTATATTATATCAAGAGTCACATTATTATCATCATATTAAAATTGTGTTTTATTTGAACGTTTCAAATTAGTAAGGGTACTTTATAATGTTTCAGGATTATTCCATTAAAAAAATTTAGTGGTCTAATTCAATAGAATATTCACCTATGAGAAAATCAATTGTTGAATCATTTAAATAATTGTGATTTTTATCTTAAGATATCATATCTAGTATTTTATTAAATATTTTTTAATTAGTTTGACTTTGGATGTGCTATCTTGATACTATTCACCTTATTACTCCGAATAGTTAGTGATAAGGTTTATTGATTATGAAACGTTATTTTCATTTTATATTGTAGTTTCAATATGAATGTATATATTGTTTAATTTTATCCCAATTTATATGAGTTATTCATCGACCATTATAAGGTATGGGTGGGGCTTGCTATATCCCCCCCATGCAAAGATAGGTATCATGAGACAAACAAATATGGAATTGGATGGGGCCATTCCAATTTTCATATATGGTTTTTGGATGAGGGGTTAATATTTTTTTGATGTCTTGAATGAGGCCCTCAAAGTATGTTTCATGATGTCTAACAATTTCATTTCCCTAACAATGATATTAGTAATTGATAAATCATGTGATTACTCAACTAGTTGAATATCCATGGTATTGTTTTATCTGATAAGTTATATGGATTTATTTACTCATATTTCAATCATTCCATGTTATTCTCAGATGTATTTTTTTAAAGGTGTATGTTTTTAGATATCCAAGATGCCTAAATTTTATGATTATTTTAAATACCATTTGATTACTAACCCTTAGTGAGCATCTGTGCTCACCCCTTTCATATATTTCCAATCCATATGTTATGAAGAATAAATCTTTTAATAAGCTTTCAAGGATGAAATTTTTTTCACATTGTAACATATTTTATTTTATTTTTCCAATGTATTATATGTATCATGATTGTAATATGGTATTCCAAGGCTAATAAAAAAATTGGTCCTTTTGGATTTGATTCCTTGTAATCAGGGGAATATATTAAAGTGATGCACCACCTCTAGGATTATGGGGTCGGGGCATTACACATTTATAGAAAACTATGGTATATGAAAATCCATATAAATGTATTCATTTTATGAGTAATATTTTAAGTAAAATTAAAAAATGGAATGGTTTTTTATAATATCATTTTTATTCATGATTGTTTATTCTTAAGTATCTATTTGGGGGTATTAATATTTCATTTTCATGTTTTATAAATATGTGTCCCAAAATATTTTTTATATTCTCAAAAAATTACATTCAATTTTTCACATGTTTGAGTTATTACAAATACATTTTAAATGATGATTTTTTTATTTTCCTAATAAGTTTTATTGTGAGTTATTCAAAAAATTTATTGAACGAATGATTTTTTTTCTTAACTATACAGCAAGAGAGGCCATTCCCACCATTGTGCAACCATAATTCCTTGAATATTACGTTTTAATTTTACAAGTTTATTTTTAAAGAACTTTTTTCCCTGTATAAGTATGATGCTATTAAATAGATGATTTGATAAATGACCATACATTTTCATAAAGAATTATTTCAAGCGATTATTCAAAAAAAATTATTCCATCTAATTTGAATTTTGTTGGTGTAACTAACGAATTACTAGGGATATGAACCAAAGACGCCATTTTTAATATATCTCTGAATGGTATCTATTTATAATGACCTGATATTTATGAATATATATTCATAACCATGATTTATGTTATGATAAAGTGTTTTTGGAAAACATTTATACATGGGTTCTGATGGGAACCAATTTTTTTCTATGGGTTCTAATATGATGAATGATTTGTGTTCTAGTGGCCCACATATTTATAGTTTCCACTATGATTTAGGTGATACCTATAACTCTATACAGGCCATTTAGTATGTTATTATATCTCATGAGATAGTTAGGGAAAACTAGTTAATGTGCTTAACCCAATATTTGATATAAGAAGATGTTCTAGATCGATCATGGTAAATAATTCGATGTATTTGATCCAATAGATGTAATAGGTAATAAGACCTATTTTAAAATACATGATAGTTATCCTTGAAATGTGAAATGGTAATCTATACATATGATGATTCTACACACATTTATAACATGAACTTATGACTGAGTTATGATTGTGACTCATTATTGTGATTCATGCCTTTTGAAATAATACTTTTTTACTCCCTGAATAATTTTTATGATTATAGAAAGGTATGGAATGAAAAATTATCATGATCATATACCCATATTTCTAATCTAATCCATTCATTAGATAATAAATTGTTATCATACGTTTTCACCCTTACCAATAATATAATCATTCCCTTTTGTTATATTTCATTTCCATAGGTTATAAAGAATGTTTTTTATAGGGTTACTAGAGGTGAAGATTATTCTGGGAATAATTTAATTTCATTCAATAGAATATATGTTTTTTCATGTTTTTAGGGGAAATAAACTAATAAAGTTCTTAGGATTGTGTTTTTTAATATATTGAATATTCTTATAAAACTAGAAATATCAAATTTTGAAAATAATAGGAAGTTATAATTAGTATTAGAGAAAAGGATTATTTATCCATTAGAAACAATGTTGAAAAAGCCATAGTAAACTCCACAAGGATATCTCAATATATAGTTTATAATCGATGTGTTTTTGTAATGTATATCAATTACCTATGATTAAACCTATGTTTTCATAGATTTAAATTTTTATAGTAATGTACCATGATTATATGATTCTTCAACTATGATTAGTATTTCTCAAACTATGATTTCTTGTTTTATTCAATAGATAGAACCTAATGGGGACACATAACTGAGTAATTAGATATAAAATACAATATTTTCCATCTAGAGAAACTTAATGTCATTAGGGAGAGAATGAAAAATGTTGGTTCTATAATCACACACATTTTTCATGAAATGAATCATAATGGACGTCCAAATGAACTAAAGTGAAAACAAAACTCCACTAAGCGCATCATGAGGCAATGTACACCTTCATTCAGTGGTAATTTTGATCCACTAGTGGATGAGGAATGAATTAATACATCCAAAATGATATATTTGGTTCCCCAATGTCCAGAATAAGAAAAAGTCATTTTAGTTGTATATTATTTGGAAGGTGATGAAGATTAATGGTGTCATATTATTTATAATATGAGGAAATAGGTTGAAACTGACTCCATAAATGGAATGAGCTTAGAAAATTATTTTTTCATCATTGCATTACTTGTATTATTAATATGAAAATTATGAAGGAATTCATGGAGTTAAATAGAATTTTTTATGAATCATTTGGTATCTATAAAGAATCATTTACAAGACTTAAGAGGTATGCTTATAGAATTTTCATCCAACATAAATTTAAGGTTGACCGATTATTCAGTTACATAAAATCAAGTCTCGATGGGAGTTATCCAATATGGGACATCAGTATATATGATGAAATAGATAAATTCCCACTCAATGTTGAAATGGAAATTAGAGATACATGCCATTATAATAATTTATATAATTAATAACATATTATCTCATGTAAACACAGATAGACAACATAGTGGGAACAAATTACAACTATCTAGAGGAAAGAAATGTTGGAAGAAACATCAAGGGAATATTTTCTAAATGAACTAGGATGTTCTTTAATTGTGGAAAGGAAGGAATTAAATCTCATGAATATCGAAAGAAAATGAATAGGTAGGTTGATGAAAAGTGGATAATATGGTTTCAACTAATGAACCATCCACACTTTAGTTCTTTATTTGAAAATAAAATGGAATTTTTGCTAACCAATGAACAAATACAAGTACTAGTGATGATGATCGATGATAAAAACCTATTATGGTCAAAGATGTAGAAAAATATCATGTGATAACTATTGGAGATGTGGACTATGACATTGAAGTGATGTACATATTTATATTTTATGTATTTCAATTTGATAATAAATATATATATGTAGTTTTATGTTGTTAAGTAATAATGAAACAAATATAAACTATTCTACTAAAATTTTTCATTAAGGATTTGGGTGAATGTGTTGAATTTTACTTGTGAACATTAAATGTTATTTATTTGTTGAGGTGATATTTTTGGAAAATATATTATTTAAGGTATGATAACCCTTTATGTGTGCATGATATTGAGATAAATAAATAATGATATGTTTGATAATGATAAGGAAAATTGGATAGGATTGATGTTTATGGGATTGATGAATTGACATCATGGTTTATGATATATTGGTATAGGTGTTTAGAAATTTTGAATTTATGGTATGAGTAAATGGTTATTTTTTGAAATAATTTGTGTTATAACTATGTTTTAATGTTAATTCAGGTAATTTACATATTACATGATAATAAATGATAATGGTTTTCAGATTCTTTACATTTTAAAATTAAAAGATACATCATGTTTTTTAGGGTTAAATGTTATATTTTTTATCCTTATTTTTATAGTGTTTAATTTTATTATTTTGGAAGGTTAGTAAGGCTAACAATTCATGATATTAATTACATTAAGATTTGGATGATGTTTTAGATATTATTATTTTTTAAATGAAGATTTATACATATTAGATAACATGTCTTGACCATATTTTTTGGGATAATAACTAGAAACTAAAGGAATGAATTATCATCCCATTATGGATCTTATAACCCAGTAGTACTAAATAAATTACAATTTAAATGTCAATATTTATAAGAGAAAAATATAAAGAGGAAATTGTTCAAGGAACAACCATAGAGTGTTATTATATTTATGAAATAAAATCATGTAATTATATTTTCTCATGTGCTTTTTAAATAAATAATAATCATATTTTCATCATATTTGATGTAATCAATGAACTTTCCAAACCTATTTTTCCTATCATTTAGTAATTTTTATCTGTATCTTGAAAATTTTCTCTATCACTCACCATCAAAACTGGATAGATATTTGTATCTTCTATTTCCATGTATTCACATTCAATATAAGTTATTATATGTGGGAACCTAGTAATTAGTTAAATTTAGTAAACATTAAATTTCAATCATTCTTTTTTTAAAAGGGTGTTTTAGTATTCGTTTTTATAAATTGTGTTTATTTGAATGTATCTTTAATGTATTGAAACATTGATGATCCCGATGAATTTTGAGGGAATGATTTATTTTAAGGGGCTAGAATACAACATTCTAAGATTTTTATAAAATATCTATTTTTATAAAATTTATATATTTGATGCCTTAGTTTACACACAATAATGGCTTTTCTTACATTACACAAAACACTGAGTTTCTACAAAAGCTGAATTAATTACTATTAATTACTTAAAAAAGACAGTTATAACCTAGAAAATAGAAATATTGGTATTAACCACATTAATCTGATTATGATATTATTTTTAACACATGTATATATTATTCTTTTACTAATTAATAATAAATTAATATAAATATATTTTTAAAATAAATTAAATGTTTTTATGAAAAAATTATTTAAATATGAAAAAGTGTGTTTTGTACCAATATATAAATAATTCAATTTTAAATTATATTTATTATATATAAATAATATCTATTATAATGTTTATCGTTCATCCTATGTGTTTTATATAAATGTTATATGAATAACTTAAATTTTATGTATAAAACAAATATGTCTCAAAAAAGGAATTTTTCCCACCTTTTGATGGAGAACTAGTTTTCAATCATCTTTTAGAAACTATTATAAATACAATTCTAAAAAAGAGTATTATTATTTAATAATGGGGAATCAAAATTAATTTTTGTTTAATTTTTGTTATTTTTCAGATAACTTTCATGTTTAGATAAATAGTCAAAATTATTAAATATAAAATGAAAACTTCATTTTCATTAAATAAATTTATAGTGTTATATTGTACATATAGTTGGTTTTAAATTATAAATTTATTTATTTTTGCATTTAATCAAATATAGTTAATTTGAAATAATTTCATATTAATTATTTATATGAAAACACTACAATATTTTGAAAATATTCATCTTAAAAATCTGTTTTCTCGTTCCGTCAATGTGATTAATTTTAAATAAATTTTAGAAACATATATCTTTTGAATAATGAAGAATGGATTCTATATTTTTAATTTTGTGGCCCAAATTTATTTTATTTTTCCCTTTTATTTATTTCTAAAAAATAGTAACTATTGTATTTTTGTTACCATAGATAAGGGTAGATTAAATTCTATTAAAAATATGTATATAAAGACTAGAAAATTACCCTAACATTTTGAAATGTTTTTTTAAAATTTAAATTTTACATTTAAACATAATTTTCTAAATTTAGTTTTTTAATGGACATTTTTCATGAAAAAGTAAGATATTTTATTAAAATCAAAGGGATTAAAAATCTAACAGTCATAATTTAAATAAGATTAATTTTTTTAATATGTGGTTAATTTTAATATATAATGGAAAATATATATTATTATGAAAAATAGAAGGATTACCTAAATAATGGTCTTTCATTTTTAAATTTTTGTGAAGTAATATTTACCATAAATAATTACATAGTGATGATGTACTAATATAACACCCTAGGTAAATAAAAAATATGACTTTTTTTATATATATCCATATTTGTGAATAAATTATTAATATTAGTTTAAAGGGGATGCTATGCTAGATGGCGTACCCAACACGCAACAACGAGTTTCTTGGGAATCTTAAGTTGCACTCTAATAATAAAATAATATTATTTTAAATAGTAGTTAACGCATAGCCGTTGTAATAGTGGGAATGAATAGAACTAACTACAAAATGATTATATATGTTTGTCAAATATTTTTACTTTTTACAATAAATGTTAGAGGATTAAAAATGAAAATGAATCCAATTTTAAGCGTAATCATTCTAATATTTCTTAGAAGTTCGATTAACCACCTTTTGATGGCGAACCACTTTTAAATCCATTTTTTTACAATTTTATCTATTATATCTGACAAAATAAAATTCTTCTTTAGAATCGGGACATCCAAATTAACTTTGTGTAAATTTTTGGTATTTTTTCGAAAAAGTTCAATTTTTAATGAATAGTGAAAAATATTGTATTTTAATTCAAAACCTCTTTTAATATAATTTATTTATATGAATAGATTATCCTTTGAATTTTTTTAAAGTAAATTATAATATCTTTTTACCATTTAATCCAATAGTGGTCGTTGTAATTAATTTCACTTTGAAATCGGACATAAACTAGTGTCACTCTTTTGATACATTTTGTTACATAAAAACACGCTATTTGTTTTCACAACGGGAATTAATTATTAAATTAATTAATGAAACTTATATGATTTGAATTTTTTAAAATATACATCATTTTTGAATTCAGAATATCAAATATAGCTTAGGGTGATCTTTTGGTAATTTTTTGAAAAACATCAATTTTTGATGAATAGTGAAACCACTGAATGGTACTTATAAAAACTGATTTTTCTGTTTAAATGAAATTTTTCCGTCATTGTGTTTTGAATTTCAAAAATCCGACATACATGGTTGTCATTAAGAAGTAAAATTTGGTTCAATGTGATTAAAATAAATGTTTGGTGAATAGTAACTAATTAAGTTTTTAATCGCGATTAAAGGTAATTAGTGTAGTTTAAGGTAAGAATAATGTTTTAATAAAATGAAATGACCTAGACACATGTCCTACCCTCATTGGATGTGTCATGGCTTACCAATACAATCAATGGGTCAACATGGGGACCCCATGGAGACACTTTGGTTGGAAAATGACATAAATATTTTTTATTTAATGTTAAAGTAAAAATAACACAAACATGAGACGTTTTACTAAAAAAAAATACATGGGGTTATACAAGTCATATTTTTTACTACAAATAGTAATTAGAAAGATAAAAATATTTCCTACATCATAGTATTTTTTTATAATTTTTAGACATTAAATAAATTAAATTATTTATGACATCATGATGATGCAGCGATTACCTCATTATTTAACGATTTAAATAAAATGGAATTATAATGTAAAATATAAGACCTACACGTGTCCAAAACCTATTGTATGGGTGGATTTATAATCCTTATCACCTTATCCCCGAAACACATCAACGTGGGACCATTAAAATCCGAAACTCATTCTAAAATAAAGTAACATTTCTTTACTTTCCAAGAGTGCCCCTCCTCTCCTCTAATAAAAGGCACCCATCTCTACCTCCTTACCCACAATTCCAATTCCTTTTTCTCGGCCAACCCCTTCCCATTTTTTCTCTCCAATTCCCTCTCCTACTCCTTGAGGCCTCACATTGGGCAGAAGTCTTCCCAAGGAAGCTTTTGAGCTCAAATCGAAAAGAGTTACCCGATTTTATGGTAATGTCTTCACATGTGTTCTTTTGTTTTATTTTCCTTATCCAACCCCCCTAAACTCTTTTTATTCATTTATTTTGTACAAAATACAGTATATTAAATATAATAGGTTGTTGTGATAAGAATAATTGAGCTAAACTTACACACCTACATTAAATGGTTAAAGAACGTACTGTTTCTGTGGATGGCGAATTTCTGCCTCACGAAACGATGATTTTTCAACACTCATATAACACCTTCAAAAGTGGACATTAAGATGTCACTATATTTATATATGATATATAATATATTTATTTTTTACTTAAGCTTCTGTATTTTCCTTTTGTGGAATACCTTTATGGTTTCCATTGTGGGTAAACACGATAATTTCATTTTAGGAAGTGCGGACTACCGCCCCCTCAAAGTGATTTGATTCGTTAATGCAATATGTGGGATGTCTAAAGGATGTATTTAATGTTATTATATATTATGTATGTTACATATAAATGATGAATATTATTCTGGAATTAAAATATAAATACCTCTCATTTAGTTTTAATTCCATTAATATGACATAGAAATGAAAGTAGCGTTCATGCGTACGTACGACTTACCGTCTCCATGAATGGTGCATTTCATTTCTTACCTCTAAATGATTATGTAATATTATAAATAGATGTATATTCTGGATATATATGATATATATGATATCTAAATAATGAATATCATTCTGGATATAATGAACCTTTGACCACACGAACAACATGTAATTGTAAGAAGTCCACTTTCGACTTAAGAACCAAATATCAACAAAACAAACATTATTAACATAAATGATTAAATAATGCTTATAAAATTGCAATAAGTGATATAAAAGGAATAATGAACTTGAAAAAGGTTCTTAATATAATTTAAATTAACTCAAGTTTATTATTCAGGACGTTAAAGAACGATCGAGTCAAGTCGGACCCGAGGTAAGGGATCCTACTGCTCTCTTTCTTTTTAAGTACACTCTTTTTTGTCATTCCTTTTAAGCTCATATTTCTTTTGATTGGGATGTTATTTTATATTAATATTACAATATTTTTATTTTAATATAATGAGAGACCCTATTCTCTCTCATCAATCCATTTTGGATGTTTTGAGTGGCGCCGTTAGGCTGCCAAATTTTCGTAAGAGATCTAACCTATCTCTTTCTTTTTAAGTACTCACCTTTATGTCACTTCTTTTAAGCTCCTATTTGTTATGTTGGGGAATGTTATTTTATATTACTCATGCTGTAAACATTATTTTAATATTATTAGAGACCCTATTTTATCTCATCAATCCATTTTTGTATGTTTTAAGTGGCGTCGTTAGGCTATCGAGTTTTCGTAAGGGATTTTTCATCTCACTATTATTCCCATGAGATTTATGCTAGATTTTCCACAATTTCCTTTGAGTGGTGTATGTACTGCACATAATTTTACTCATTGTGTAATATACTTTCATTTTTGAGTATTTACATCAATTTTTTATTGTCCTTCTTTAACGAGGCGTTTGTTTTGAAAGATACCCATGTCGGTAAGGGAACCATTCACCCTCCTCTTTTTAAAAGACTTATTTTGTTGTGTCTTTTAATTCACATACTATTATGTTCGGATATTTCCTTCTATATCCTTATTGATTTAAATTTTATGTCCATGTGATGAGATACCCTTTTTATCTCTCATCAACTCATTTTCTGAATTTTGTAGTGACGCCGTTAGGCTGTCAAATTTTTGCAAGGGAACTTCTTAACCCAAATTTGATTCTTTTGGATAAACATGTACTCTCTTTAATATTTCATTCTAAGAATATGTGTGAACAACTCCGATTGTTGTACACTTAATATCCAATTATATTTATTGTATCCGTTTGTCAAACATAATTATGTAATTGATTTGTCCTTAAAACAAGGATACCGTCTTTGTAAGGGACATCGTCTCAATCTCCATTCATTGAGGAATATTTTGTTTTATACACAACTTTCTTTTATATGGTGTATAAACCCATTTGACTTTTATGTTTATACAAAAGGAATCTTTGTTATACGAATCATTTTACAAAACGACAGAAGGGAATGTTTTTGTCATACGTATGCAGCGACAATGACTTCTCCACCGCCGTGACCATTATTTGAGTTTTGACTTCCTCTAAAAGCCATACCTTCTTTTTAAAAGAAAAATAAATAACATGTTTTACTTTTCATTTATTTTTGTATTGAAAATGGTTTTCATAATGTTCTTTATATCAATGTTTTTTATTGATATCTTTTGATTGAAATGTAGAAATGTTATGTTTCCCTTATGCATGTTTTATGTGATATGATTATGTTATGGTTCTTGTACATTGTTATGAAGACGGGTGGTTCCGTGATAAACTAAGGGAGAGTGAGCCCGATATATCTCTCCAATGCATTGGGTAACACGAAGGAGTGAAACATTAATATTTCTCTGAAGAGATTTAGGGAATATATTGTGGTGGGTATTCCAAACGTAACCAAGAGGGTTACTGCCTACATAAGAATGTTATGAATGCCTCAAGTTACCTTTTATGTCTTATGAATTCTATGATTTATTCGTGATTTGATGAGGTATATTAAAGTGCCTATGTTTTATGGGTAATGTATGATTTCATACTTATGTATATATGAACTCATGTTTCCTTTCCGTATTTTTATAACCCTTACTGAGCTTTTTATGCTCATCCTGAGTTTTTTTTAAATGATTTTTATAGGTCATGGGAAAGGTACATGATATGATGATAGTGTTAAGGAAGTTTCAAGATAGAATCCATGTTTTATTTTAAATATTTCTCCATTGATGGGAAAAAAATTGAATACTATCTTTTATGTAACCACTTTGTTTAAATGTGGAATGTAATGTAAGTTTTATGATCTAATTCTCTAAAACTCTAAACCTGAAAGGATCCTCAACGTGTAATCTTGTAATAACTAAAGATTAAGTATGGTTTAATGTAGAGACCCGGAGCCTGACGTACATGGACTTTACATTACTTTTGCGGAATACTTAGTACATAACAAAAACACACACACAAGGATCGTAATAGTTTAGTGTCTTTGGAAACTCGGAACGTAAACTTCTAATTGTGGTGGAAGATCTTCAACATCTCCCCTAAAGATCTTCCTTTTTATACCTAAAACCGTTGTTTATATCCTGGGGAAAAGAAAACATAAAAGGGTGAGCTCAAATGCTCAGTAAGGGTAAACAAAAGAAAAATAAATCACATTATATACATAAGAACATAGCTTTTGGAAATCTTAACCTGCAAAAGAGAGCATAATTTCATAACATAGGATAAATCATAGTAGTGAAATGAAATCATAACTTAAAACATTACTCATTGTGGCATACACACATAATCATAGAGAATCATTTCTTGTTAGTCAAGACTCATTGCCAAGACTATCTTAGTGGACAAAGTCCCTTTCTGAATCGAGTAATCCTCGTTTCAGTCCTGTTTCACTGAACCGGTATAACCTACCATTCCAGCCATGTCTATCTCATGAGATATAAAATCTTTACCCAATGCATTGGAGGGAGATATAGGTCCCACCCATCTCATAATGATACCATTCTTATGTGTGCCACAAAATCATAAATCATACATCATTGCAAAACCCATGTAATAAAAATGGGATTCTTAAACAACATGAAATCATAAAACCATTCATATAAGATAAAGGAATTGATAAATATAATTCCATCACAACATAGTCAAATCAATGTAAAAATATTGATAGAAACAGAACCCTTTATTATCTTAGATGGAAAATAATTTTGATAAAACACTTGAATTGAATTCTTGAGGAAAATATCATTTCTTCTTCAAAATCAATTTCTTTTCACAAAACATCATGCAATTTTAAAATAAAGTGATTTTATTTAAAATAGTCATAAAATATTTTGGAGGAAGGTTCATGAAAATAAGGCTTTATAAAACCGTAAAAATCCGTTCGTGCCGTATAAGTTAAAAATAACATTCTTCGTACTTTTGTCGGAAAAGTCAAAAAAGTACCTCGTACGAAAAATGACAAAAGATTCCTTTCATATCCTTTACTGAAAACTCACCGAAGGGTAAAATTGGATTTAAAAAAAATTGTAGGTGGATGGAAATAATATTACATATTGAGGAAACTTGGATGTGGATGATAAAATAAACCCCAGTAAATTTCAAAGTATAAACAATCTCGGATAAAAATGAGATTGTGATATTTTCCCTTACCTTAGGTCCAATTTGCTTCGTATGTGTCCGAACCTCCTGTATAATGATTTAAATAATGTCATTGACTTATTACAGAATCATATTCATTGTTATGATATCATATATGGTTCACTTATGACATTATATTACCCATTCTTTTGTAAATTCCATGTTAAAGAAGCGTTTTGGGTAAAATCGTTTCATTTATCGTAGGTGTTTTGACTTGTTGTTCTTGACATCATTATTACTTATATCATGATTTACATACATCCAGAATATAAAATATGATTTATATATCATATATATTCAGTATATATATATATATATATATAATATATAGGTAAATTAAATGAAAAACACCGTTCATGGAGACGGTAGTCCGTACGTACGCATGAACGCTGTTTTTCCTTCCTTGTTGTCTTGAAATGGAAGTAAGTAGATGACATACATATGTATATATATATATAAATCCAGTAGCTTTATAATTTCATATATTTCATTATTATTTCTTATATATACATTATAATCATTCTTAAATGGTTAACATGGAGAATGAATCTCATCGCGTCGTGGAGACGGTAGTCCGTACGTACGCACGAGCGATGATATCATTTCTATAAATATTGAATTGAATTGGAGTGGATTATACAATATATCAGAATCAATATTATGTTGTAATAACTATGTATAGTTATTCTATACACCATTATACCCATCCATGTAAGGTGGTAATGGAAAATAGATTACACCACGGCGTGGAGACGGTATTCCGTACGTACGCACGCGCGGTGATTTCATTTTTCCGTAGGATGGATAGAAGGTGAATTAGGTTTGTTTCATACTTATAATAAAATATCAGTATATGAGTGATATTGATGTTATTTCTTCATAATGAAACAACCTAATAAGAAGAAGTGGAAGAAGAAATAAAGATGAAAGAATTGGTAACGGTAATTACCTCTTCTTTGAAGTGCCTCTTTGAGACCTCCTCTTAGGGCACTAGAATTGGTCTTTGAGGAAGACCAGAACCTCTAGGATGTTTCTAGGGAAGTGGAGAAGAGATTTTGGAAGGGGTTTTCCGAGCTTGGGTGCTCAAATTGGTGTGAGGAGGAGGGGGAGGAGGTGTCCTTTTATAGGGGAGGAGAGGGGCATCTTAGGAATATCTCAAAATATTATTTTATATTAAAGTCAAAATCGGTTTATAATGGTTCCAAATGGTCTTATTTCGAAGCTAAAGTGGGGATGGGTCGAAATACTATCAACCAATAAGATTTAGACAAGTTTAGGGTATTATTTTAACCTTATCAATTAGATTTAACTCTAAGTTAAATAATTTAACTTTTACCGTGTCTTTTTGTTTTCTTTCACTATATGGTAAATACACTTACTATAACATGCCAAACGAACCCCAAATTTTATATTATTAATACATATATCCTTATCTAAGTCATTTGGCCGAACCTTAGATTTTTAGGAATAAAATAACAATTAATAATATAATATTTGATTTTAAAAACTATTTTGTGTCAATTTTGACACTATTTGATACATGATTTTTGTGAAAGTCATAACAGAATTAAATGTTCGAACCAAGTTGATTAAATCAACATTAATATATCATAGTAACCTAGAAAATTAGTGGAATTCATAAAAAGTCTTAAATTACATTTATTTTGGTATTTATATTATCAATTATGTGAATATTTCATTAATAAGATAATTACTACATCATCTTTGTGTCATAAATAAATTAAATTATTTGATGTCTAAAAATTACAAATAAAATACCATCATGTAGGAAATCTTTTTAGCTTTCTAATGAATATTTACAATCGAATTTATCTTATGTATAACCCCATATTAAAAATGATTTACTTATTAAACTTTGATTTTAACTATTTTAACCCTTCTTTAAATAAATTAATAATAAATGTCCTAATCTAATCCAAGTGGGCCTAAATGGTCATATTTTATTCCTAAGTTTGTTTTTGGTCGAATTACACTTGTCCAATAGAATTAGGACATGTGTTAGGGTAATATTAATATCATATTTACCCTTAGTTACCCTATTTACTATTAACCGTGGTAAAAAGGTAAAAAGTTACTATTCACCAAAAAATTATTTTCATCTCATTGAACCACATTTTAGTCCTTGATATTAACCGTGTCTCTCGGATTTTCGAAATTCCATTCACAGAAGCGGTAAAATTAAGTTTTATACAAAATTCAGTTTTTAACCTACCACTTAGTAGTTTCACTATTCATCAAAAATTGATGTTTTTCAGAATAATGCCAAAATTTCATCCTAAGCTATATTTCATATTCCGAATTCAAAAATGAAGTCTATTTTAACAAATTCATAACATAGAAATTGCATTAATTAAATTTATAATTAAATCCCGTTGTTAACACAAATAGCGTGTTTTTAAGAAACAATATCTATCAAAAGATTGACATTTGATTACGTCTGGTTTAAATGTGAAATTACATCCAATGACCAACATTGTATTAAATTGTAAAAATATATTCTAAATATACTTTAAAACCACTCAAATTAATAATTTATCACTATTAATTATTTCGATTAAAAAAGTTGTTTTTAATTATAAATTAGTAATTTTCACTATTCATCAGAATATGAAAGTTATCCGAAAAGTACCAAAATATCACCTTAGGCTAAATTCGATACTCCGAATCCAAAAATGAAGTTCATTTTGAAAAATAAGATTTACAGAATTTTAAAAAGTGGTTATTACTATTCATAACGGGTAGTTTTAATAATATTTTAATAGCATATCGTTGTTTAGTGAAACTCGGTATTGCGTATTACACACGCTATCGAGGAAGGTCGCGATTGCGTGTAATGCAAGGCAAGTCAAGGATGTGTGTTGTGCAAGCTCCTTTTGGTGTAGCGTACAACACAAGACTTTAATAAAATTAAAAAGAATATTTTTTTATAAAATCTTGGGCTGTTACATTCTACCCCCCTTAAAATGAATTTCGCCCTCGAAATTCGTCGGGGTTATAAATGGTTTACTATTCGAAAGTTTCTTTAATAGAAACCCACATCATAAAAGGGAATACCAAAACTTGGCTTTAAAAACTAAAGTATGAAATGTAACGATTACCCAAATAAACTAATCACTGGGTTTCCACATAGGTGAAAATATGGATATGGAAGAGAAATCTAACCATCATGTTCTGATGGAGAGTGGTAGAGAACATGGCTATGGAAAAGCCAGTAATCACAAATCCATAGATTTGTGATGATATAAGGTACCATCTGATTCATCAGGTATAAGATCACTAGGACAACATTTTTGGTTTTCAAGATCATTTCCCTAAAGTTGAAAATTTGCTTAGAATAAATACTTACTTTATTTTGGTACAATCTCACTTTTGTTCGTGCCTTGAACAATTTCTACTTCATCTCTTAAATAAATGAAGTTGAATTTGTTATTCGTGAAGTGTTAGCAGATCATGTGATAGAATGACGGGTCATTCCATCTGTCTCAAATGAAAGGTAAGCAAAAGTTATTAAATATACATAAGTCATTCTATAGTGAGATTAATCATATATAGTACCTAAAATGGACTTATACTTCATATATCATACTGCTTAATATAATAAAACTAGTTTCTACTAAACAGGGACTTCCTGTAGGTCAGTGGTAGGCGATAAAGTCCAGTCGCACTTCGGTTGTGGGTTCGATTCCTACAGCCTTGTCCAAAGCGATGGGCTGTCGCCCGTCCTGCAGGTTGTCCTTTTTATAAAACTATATTACTATAACATCCCATCAATAATATCGAAAAAAAACTTCTATCCTTAAACAATACTAACTTATGTCCAACATAATCCATTCCAATCTTTAGGCTTATCCATAATACTGCAGTCCACTCTCATAACATAGTGAAAACAATTACCAGAGATTTAATATCATCGTTGATCCCCATATATCATAAGATATGTTTTGTTGGTCACATTACAAACATTCAAAGTCCTTAATCGTGTATTCTCTTGAATACCTTAGTGAAAACATGAGTGCAGTTAAAAGTTAACACTTTCCACATACCAAAATCCTCAAAATTCTATATACTCAAACCATGATATCACTTAGTCCTTATATCAATCATGAGCTCATGAATACTATTAAACATTTCATTTTCTCGCATATCATCTTATTTCCAAAAAAAATATCTCAATCACTTTGAATACCACATCAATAAATATTGCAATACTCAATGATACAACATTATTTTGGAATCCCATTACATAAACACGTAATCATTCCACCACATCGTTGTCATATTCAACATTTCCAATAGTGATCGCATGTGATTTCCCTTTGTCCTTTGCCTTCAGTGGTTGCTCATGTTGATCATCACTAACCCTTGGATTAGGGCAATTATTAGCATAATGCCCCATTTCCTTGCACTTGAAGCATTGAAGTGTTGGCGGTGCGTTCTCTGCAGTGTTTGCTTTATTCACATCATTAGAAACCCTTTTTCCATTACTTCGACACTCAGCTGCTCGATGACCTTCTTTTCCACACTTAAAACATTTTCTAGTTCCTTTAAGACAATCTCCACCATGCTTCTTTCCACACTTTGTGCATAAGGAAACATTCATCTTCTTTTCACCATTATTATGAGATTTCTCCTTGAACTCCATCTTTCGTTTCGTGTCAAAACCATGAGATGGATATGTAACACCAACTTCCATTTCTACCTTGATAGCACAACGCACAATTTCTTCATAGCTACTGAAGTCTCTTATAGCTAATGCCCTTCGAAGACTTGGTTTTAAGCCACTGAAAAATCGATCAACTTTACTTTCAGGTTGGATGATAATGCCAGATGCATACCTTGCAAGTCTTGTAAAATTCGCTTCGTATATACCAACAGATTCATCATCCTTCTGCTTCAGCTCAATAAACTCCTTTTCCATCTTTGTTCGAAGAATACGAGGGAAGTACTTACTGAAAAACAAGTTCTTGAACTCGTCACATTCCATGGACTCAATTTCATCCCTTGGCCTCATATTCTTGATAAGATTCCACCATTTATCAGCTTCACCTTCCAAACGATATACTGCTAAGATGACTTTATCATGTTCAGAACATTGAAGAACTGAAAATATCTTTTCAGTGGTGCTGATCCATTGTTCAGCCACAAGTGGATCAGAAGACCCACTGAAAGAAGGTGGACGTTGCCTCATGAAGGACTCAATAGAATATTGTTCCCTTCTCTTCTCATTTGGAAGTCCAGAATGATTCATAGCTTGTGTAAGTATAGCAATAAGATTTTTCACTCCATCTCCCATAACATTTGTTTGTTCAGGAGGGCAATCATTGCATTGTCCATTGCATTGATCAACACGGTTCCTTCGGGTTCTAGCCATCGTCTAAAACCCAAAAAGAATAGTGTGAGAGGCAAAAATCATGCTAGGGAAAACAACATAATAAAGGGGGAGTACCTTCAATATCCAACATCTTAGGTTTAATTCTATGATCGTTAGCGTAATTCTATTACTATAACCTATACGTATACTTATCCCTAGGGACATCCCTAGACATACCTTAGAAATATCTCTAGGGATCTCACTAACGTTTTCGCATCCTAGTTTCCAAAGGTTGACTAAACCTTTCCTCTGATACCAACTGTAGAGACCCGGAGCCTGACGTACATGGACTTTACATTACTTTTGCGGAATACGTAGTACATAACAAAAACACACACACAAGGATCGTAATAGTTTAGTGTCTTTGGAAACTCGGAACGTAAACTTCTAATTGTGGTGGAAGATCTTCAACATCTCCCCTAAAGATCTTCCTTTTTATACCTAAAACCATTTTTTATATCCTGGGGAAAAGAAAACATAAAAGGGTGAGCTCAAATGCTCAGTAAGGGTAAACAAAAGAAAAATAAATCACATCATATACATAAGAACATAGCTTTTGGAAATCTTAACCAGCAAAAGAGAGCATAATTTCATAACATGGGATAAATCATAGTAGTGAAATGAAATCATAACTTAAAACATTACTCATTGTGGCATACACACATAATCATAGAGAATCATTTCTTGTTAGTCAAGACTCATTGCCAAGACTATCTTAGTGGACAAAGTCCCTTTCTGAATCGAGTAATCCTCGTTTCAGTCCTGTTTCACTGAACCGGTATAACCTACCATTCCAGCCATGTCTATCTCATGAGATATAAAATCTTTACCCAATGCATTGGAGGGAGATATAGGTCGCACCCATCTCATAATGATACCAATCTTATGTGTGCCACAAAATCATAAATCATACATCATTGCAAAACCCATGTAATAAAAATGGGATTCTTAAACAACATGAAATCATAAAACCATTCATATAAGATAAAGGAATTGATAAATATAATTCCATCACAACATAGTCAAATCAATGTAAAAATATTGATAGAAACAGAACCCTTTATTATCTTAGATGGAAAATAATTTTGATAAAACACTTGAATTGAATTCTTGAGGAAAATATCCTTTCTTCTTCAAAATCAATTTCTTTTCACAAAACATCATGCAATTTTAAAAGAAAGAGATTTTATTGAAAATAGTCATAAAATATTTTGGAGGAAGGTTCATGAAAATAAGGCTTTATAAAACCGTAAAAATCCGTTCGTGCCGTATAAGTTAAAAATAACATTCTTTGTACTTTTGTCGGAAAAGTCAAAAAAGTACCTCGTACGAAAAATGACAAAAGATTCCTTTCATATCCTTTACTAAAAACTCACCGAAGGGTAAAATTGGATTTAAAAAAAAAATTTAGGTGGATGGAAATAATATTACATATTGAGGAAACATGGATGTGGATGATAAAATAAACCCCAGTAAATTTCAAAGTATAAACAATCTCGGATAAAAATGAGATTGTGATATTTTCCCTTACCTTAGGTCCAATTTGCTTCGTATGTGTCCGAACCTCCTGTATAATGATTTAAATAATGTCATTGACTTATTAAAGAATCATATTCATTGTTATGATATCATATATGGTTCACTTATGACATTATATTACCCGTTCTTTTGTAAATTCCATGTTAAAGAAGCGTTTTGGGTAAAATCGTTTCATTTATCGTAGGTGTTTTGACTTGTTGTTCTTGACATCATTATTACTTATATCATGATTTACTTACTTCCAGAATATAAAATATGATTTATATATCATATATATTCAGTATATATATATATATAATAGATAGGTAAATAAAATGAAAAACACCGTTCATGGAGACGGTAGTCCGTACGTACGCATGAACGCTGTTTTTCCTTCCTTATTGTCTTGAAATGGAAGTAAGTAGATGACATACATATGTATATATATATATAAATCCAGTAGCTTTATAATTTCATATATTTCATTATTATTTCTTATATATACATTATAATCATTCTTAAATGGTTAACATGGAGAATGAATCTCATCGCGTCGTGGAGACGGTAGTCCGTACGTACGCACGGGCGATGATATCATTTCTATAAATATTGAATTGAATTGGAGTGGATTATACAATATATCAGAATCAATATTATGTTTTAATAACTATGTATAGTTATTCTTTACACCATTATACCCATCCATGTAAGGTGGTAATGGAAAATAGATTACACCACGGCGTGGAGACGGTATTCCGTACGTACGCACGCGCGGTGATTTCATTTTTCCATAGGATGGATAGAAGGTGAATTAGGGTTGTTTCATACTTATAATAAAATATCAGTATATGAGTGATACTGATGTTATTTCTTCATAATGAAACAACCTAATAAGAAGAAGTGGAAGAAGAAATAAAGATGAAAGAATTGGTAACGGTAATTACCTCTTCTTTGAAGTGCCTCTTTGAGACCTCCTCTTAGGGCACTAGAATTGGTCTTTGAGAAGACCAGAACCTCTAGGATGTTGCTAGGGAAGTGGAGAAGAGATTTTGGCAGGGGTTGGCCGAGCTTGAGTGCTCAAATTGGTGTGAGGAGGAGGGGGAGGAGGTGTCCTTTTATAGGGGAGGAGAGGGGCATCTTAGGAATATCTCAAAATATTATTTTATATTAAAGTCAAAATCGGTTTATAATGGTTCCAAATGGTCTTATTTCGAAGCTAAAGTGTGGATGGGTCGAAATACTATCAACGAATAAGATTTAGACAAGTTTAGGGTATTATTTTAACCTTATCAATTAGATTTAACTCTAAGTTAAATAATTTAACTTTTACCGTGTCTTTTTGTTTTCTTTCACTATATGGTAAATACACTTACTATAACATGCCAAACGAACCCCAAATTGTATATTATTAATAAATATATCCTTATATAAGTCATTTGGCCGATCCTTAGATTTTTAGGAATAAAATAACAATTAATAATATAATATTTGATTTTAAAAACTATTTTGTGTCAATTTTGACACTATTTGATACATGATTTTTGTGAAAGTCATAACAGAATTAAATGTTCGAAACAAGTTGATTAAATCAACATTAATATATCATAGTAACCTAGAAAATTAGTGGAATTCATAAAAAGTCTTAAATTACATTTATTTTGGTATTTATATTATCAATTATGTGAATATTTCATTAATAAGATAATTACTACATCATCTTTGTGTCATAAATAAATTAAATTATTTGATGTCTAAAAATTACAAATAAAATACCATCATGTAGGAAATCTTTTTAGCTTTCTAATGAATATTTACAATCGAATTTATCTTATGTATAACCCCATATTAAAAATGATTTACTTATTAAACTTTGATTTTAACTATTTTAACCCTTCTTTAAATAAATTAATAATAAATGTCCTAATCTAATCCAAGTGGGCCTAAATGGTCATATTTTATTCCTAAGTTTGTTTTTGGTCGAATTACACTTGTCCAATAGAATTAGGACATGTGTTAGGGTAATATTAATATCATATTTACCCTTAGTTACCCTATTTACTATTAACCGTGGTAAAAAGGTAAAAAGTTACTATTCACCAAAAAATTATTTTCATCTCATTGAACCACATTTTAGTCCTTGATATTAACCGTGTCTCTCGGATTTTCGAAATTCCATTCACAGAAGCGGTAAAATTAAGTATTATACAAAATTCAGTTTTTAACCTACCTCTTAGTAGTTTCACTATTCATCAAAAATTGATGTTTTTCAGAATAATGCCAAAATTTCATCCTAAGCTATATTTCATATTCCGAATTCAAAAATGAAGTCTATTTTAACAAATTCATAACATAGAAATTTCATTAATTAAATTTATAATTAAATCCCGCTGTTAACACAAATAGCGTGTTTTTAAGAAACAATATCTATCAAAAGATTGACATTTGATTACGTCTGGTTTAAATGTGAAATTACATCCAATGACCAACATTGTATTAAATTGTAAAAATATATTCTAAATATACTTTAAAACCACTTAAATTAATAATTTATCACTATTAATTATTTCGATTAAAAAAGTTGTTTTTAATTATAAATTAGTAATTTTCACTATTCATCAGAATATGAAAGTTATCCGAAAAGTACCAAAATTTCACCTTAGGCTAAATTCGATACTCCGAATCCAAAAATGAAGTTCATTTTGAAAAATAAGATTTACAGAATTTTAAAAAGTGGTTATTACTATTCATAACGGGTAGTTTTAATAATATTTTAATAGCATATCGTTGTTTAGTGAAACTCGGTATTGCGTATTACACACGCTATCGAGGAAGGTCGCGATTGCGTTTAATGCAAGGCAAGTCAAGGATGCGTGTTGTGCAAGCTCCTTTTGGTGTAGCGTACAACACAAGACTTTAATAAAATTAAAAAGAATATTTTTTTATAAAATCTTGGGCTGTTACATTTAAGGCTGGTGCCTTATAGTTGGTATGAGAGGTCGGTTTAGATAACTTTAGAGGTTAGGGTATTTTCTAAGCACAAGTGACATTACCATAATGGTTATGATTTCAGAAAGAGTCCAAGTTTTAGATAAAGTGAATGAGTAAGTATATCTTAGTGTTTACCTTCCTCATTAGTACATGATGGTTTTGTTGATATACTGACACTAACATTTCTATTTTTAGTGAATGGATGGATCTAGTAGGCACCAAAGAGACAACAGGTTTGAAGGAAACTATGGTGGTTCTCTGATTAAGATACTAGATAAAATGGGGGATTCAATGAGGAAACTTGTGGTTGTTCTAAACCAACTATCAAGGAGACTTGATCAACCACTTGAACCTTGGTATGATCTGTAATGAATCATGTACGAGATGACCAATCGATGTGGAAGTTCAGGTAATAATTATAAAAGTAACCATTAGGGTTTATATGATCCTCACTTTTGAGGTAATTATGGGTTATTATATGTTATGATGGAAACTGAAAGACATGAGATAAAATCGAGGTTAAAATATGTTATGATCATCTTTGAAGATTTTATCTAGTATTGGGGAATGTTTTAAGAATTATATAGTTTTGGAAAAAGGACAACACGCAGACCATGTGACAACCCATCGCGTCGGACAAAGCTGCTGGAATCGAACCCACAACCAATGTGCGACTGGTATTTATCGCCTACCACTAAACTACATGAATTTACTGTTCAGTTTGACTAATTATGTTTAGTTATATGATTTTATGAATTAATATTAAGTTGATTTTGGGTTATCTATGGAAATGATTAACCTATCATCGAGGATATGTGATTAGGTTAATTATATTTCAATATGAGAATTTAAGAGCAACTAATGTTATTTGGAGATAAAAGTTAATTTGTACCTTATAAGAATATGTGACTAAACCCTTCAAATATTTGGGTTTCTATCTTAGTTTGGTTTACATTGAATAATTTTATGGACAAATTTTTTATCCAATGGACCTCGTTGAACTTTGGGTTTTGTTGGAAAAATTTTGGAGATTAAGAATAGATTTTCTTTTTATAAAAGGTTATCCTTTTCTGGATTATCTGATCTTGTACTAACCATTTTGTTTTTGGTTTTGGTTAATGTCTAAAGACATTGGAATTATATAGTTCTCTTTTGTGGATTAGGTTATTCTCTAGAAGTTGATTATAATGAACAAGTGTTCCTAAATACTCATCTTTTGGAGAAAATATGAGTTTTTGTAAGAAATCTAATAAAAGTTGAAAGTCAACATGATAAGTAATTATGTTTCCATATGAATAAATTCCTCCATAAAAAATGTTTTCTATTAACTTTTCCTACTGGGGAATCAAATATCGTTTAACCCATCACAATTTTGTGATTTTCTTATGGTTAACTTTCTCCTAGACATGTTTACTATCACTCTCCATCAGAACATGTCCCTTTTTTTCTCCTCCATATCCATATTTTCATACATGGAAACCTAGTGTGGGTTAACTCGGGTGACATTTGTACTTCTCTATCTTTCTTTTAAAGTGATTGTTTTACCGACTCTTGTTCCGATGTGGGACTTTCAAGGATGTTTCCGAGCCCAATTTTGAAATTGTGAGGACGCAAATCCCAAAAGGGGGGAATGATGTAACACCCCAGGTAAATAAAGAATATGAATTTTTTTATATTTATCCATATTTTTGAATAAAATATTAAAATTACTTTAAAGGGGATTCTATGCTCGATGGCGTACCCAACACGCAACAATGAATTTCTTGGGAGTCTTACATTGCACTCTAATAATAAAATAATATTATTTTAAATAGTAGTTAACGCCTACTCGTTGTAATAGTAGGAATGAACAGAACTATCTAAAAAATGATTATATATGTTTGTCAAATATTTTTAGTTTTTACAATTAATGTTAGAGGATTAAAATGCAAATGAATCCAATTTTAAGCGTAAACATTATAATATTCTTTAAATGGTCGATTAACTGCCTTTTGATTGTGAACCTCTTTTAAATCCACTTTTTGACAATTTTATGAGTTATATTTGACAAAATAAAATTCTTCTTTAGAATCGGGACATCAAAATTTACTTTTTGTAAATTTTTTGTATTTTCCGAAAAAGTTCAAATTTTAATGTATTGTGAAAAATGTTGTATTTTAATTCAAAAACACATTTAATCAAATTTATTTATATTATTAGATTATCTTTTTAATTGATTTTAAAGTGAAATTAGAATCCATTTTTACCATTTAATCCAATAGTGGTCGTTGGAATTAATTTCACTTCGAAATCGTACTTAAACTAGTGTCAATCATTCGATACATTTTGTTTCATAAAAACACGCTATTTATTTTGACACTGGGAATTAATTATTAAATTACTTATTGCATCTTATATGTTTTGAATTTTTTTAAATAGACATCATTTTTTAATTCGGAATATCAAATATAGCTTAGGGTGATCTTTTGGTAATTTTCCAAAAAACTTCAATTTTTGATTAATAGTGAAACCACTATGTAGTAATTATAAAAAATGATTTTTCTGTTTAAATGAAATTTTGTCATCTTTGTGTTTGGAATTTCAAAAATCCAACATTCATGGTTTTCATTAAGAATTAAAATTTGGTTCAATGGTATTAAAATAATTTTTTGGTTAATAGTAACTTATTATGTTTTTAATCGCGATTAGAGGTAATTAGTATAGTTTAAGGTAAGAATAATGTTTTAATAAAATGAAATGACCTAGAAACATGTCCTACCCTCATTGGATGTGTCATGGCCGACCAATAAAATCCATGGGTCAACTTGGGGACCACATGGAGCCACTTTGGTTGGAAAATGACATAAATATCTTTTTATTTAATGTTAAAGTAAAAATGACACAAACATGAGATGTTTTACTAAAAAAAATTACATGGGGTTATACAAGTCATATTTTTGACTATAAATAGTAATTGGAAAGATAAAAATATTTCCTACATCGTAGTATTTTTTTATAATTTTTTGACATTATATAAATTGAATTATTTATGACATCATGATGATGCAGCGATGACCTCATTATTTAACTATTTAAATAAAATGGAATGATAATGTAAAATCTAAGACCTACACATGTCAAAAATCTATTGTATTGGTGTATTTCGAACCCTTATCACCTTATTCTCGAAACACATTAATGTGGGACCATTAAAATCCGAAATGCATTCGAAAATAATGTAACATTTCTTTACTTTCAAAGAGTGCCCCTCCTCTCCTCTTATAAAAGGCCCCCACCTCTACCGCCTTACCCACACTTCCAAAGATTTTGGCTCAGCCAAAACCTTCCCATTTTGTCTCTCCAATTCCCTATCTTACTCCATGAATCCTCAATTTGAGCAGAAGTCTTCCGAAGGAAGCCTTTAAGCTCAAATCAAAAAGAGTTACCCGATTTTAAGGTAATATCTTCACTTGTGTTCTTTTGTTTTAATTTGCTTCTCCAACCCCATAACTCTATTTATTCATTTCTTTTGTAACAACTCTAGTATATTCAATATACTAGGATGTTGTGATAAGAATCATTCGAGCTACACTTACACACACCTACATCAAATTGTTAAAGAACATATTGTTTCTGTGGATGGTGAATTTCTGCCTCATGAAACGATGATTGTTCAACACTCATATAACTCCTTCAAAGGTGGCCATTAAGATGTCACTATATTTATATATGATATATAATATTTTGATGTTTTACTTAATCTTCTGTATTTTCCTTTTTCGTAATATCTTTATGGTTTCCATTGTGGGTAAACACGATAATTTCATTTTAGGATGTGCGGACTACCGCCCCCTCAAAGTGATTTGATTCGTTAATGCCATATGTGGGATGTATAAAGGATGTATTTAAAGTTATTATATATGATTTATGTTATATATAATTGATGAATATAATTATGGAATTAAAATATACATACCTCTCATTTATTTTTTATTCCATTAATATGACATAGAAATGAATGTAGCGTTCATGCGTACGTACGTCTTACCGTCTCCTTGAACGGTGCATTTCATTTCATACCTATAAATTATTATGTAATATTATAAATACATGTATATTCTGGATATATATGATATATATGATATCCAAATCATGAATATCATTCTGGATAAAATGAAACTTTGACCACACGAACAACATGTAATTTTAAGAAGTCCACTTTCGACTTAAGAACCAAATATTGAAAAAACAAACATTATTAACATAAATGATTAAATAATGTTTATAACATTGAAATAAGTGACATAAAAGGAATAATTAACTTGAAAAGGTTCTTAATAGAATTTAAATTAACTCATGTTTATTATTCAGGACGTTAAAGAACGATCGAGTCAAGTCGGACCCGAGGTAAGGGATCCTACTCCTCTTTTTCTTTTTAAGTACACTCTTTTATGTCATTACATTTAAGCTCATATTTCTTGTGATTGAGATGTTCATTTATATTAATATTACTATAATTTTTATGTTCATATGATGAGAGACCCTATTCTCTCTAATCAATCCATTTTGGAAGTTTTGAGTGGCACCGTTAGGCTGCCGAATTTTCGCATGAGATCTAACCTCTCTCTTTCTTTTTAAGTACTCTCCTTTATGTCACTTTTTTTAAGCTCCTCTTTATTATGTTGGGGCATGTTCATTTATATTACTCTTTCTGTAAACTTTATGTTAATATTATGAGAGACCCTATTTGATCCCATCAATCCATTTTTGTAAGTTTTAAGTGGTGATGTTAGGCTGTCGAGTTTTCGTAAGGGATTTTTCATCTCACTTTTATTCCTGTGAGATTTATGCTACATTTGACACAATTTCCTTTGAGTGGTGTATGTACTGACCATTATTTTACTCATTGTGTAATATACATTCATTTATGAGTATTTACATAAATTTTGTATTGTCCTTCTTTCATGGGGCGTATGATTCGAAAGATACCCATATCGGTAAGGGAAACTTTCACCCTCCTCTTTTTAAAATACTTCTTTTGTTATGTCTTTTAATTCACATACTATTATGTTGGGATATGTCCTTATATATCCTTATTGATTTAAATTTTATGTCCATGTGATGAGATACCCTTTTTATCTCTCATCAACTCATTTTCTGAATTTTGTAGTGACGTCGTTAGGCTGTCAAATTTTTGAAAGGGAACTTCTTAACCCAAATTTGATTCTTTGGGATAAACATGTACTCCGTGAATATGTCGTTCTATGAATATGTGTGATAAAACTCTGATTATTTTACACTTAAAATCCACTTATATTTGGTGTATCCTTTTGTCACACATAATTGTGTAATTGATTTGTCTGTAAACCAAGGATATCGTCTTTGTAAGGGACTTCGTCTCAATCTCCTTTCATTGAGGCATATTTTGTTTTATACACAACATTCTTTTATATGGTGTATAAACCCCTTTGAATTTTACGTTTATCCAAAAGGAATATTTTTTATACAATTCATTTTACAAAATGACAAAAGGGAAATTTTTTGTCATACGTATGCGGTGACAATGACTTCTCCACCACCGTGACCACTATTTGAGTTTCGGCTTCCTCTACAAGCTGTACCTTCTTTTTAAAAGAAAAATAAATACCATGTTTTACTTTTATTTTATTTTGGTATTGAACATGCTTTTCATAATGTTTTTTATGTCAATGTGTTTTATTGATATCTTGTGATTGAAATGTAGAAATGTTATGTTTCCGTTATGCATGTTTTATGTGATACGATTATGTTATGGTTCTTGGGATTTTTTATGAAGACGGGTGGTTCCGTGATAAACTAAGGGCAGGTGAGCCCGATATAGCTCTCCAATGCATTGGGTAACACGAAGGAGTGAAACGTTAAGGTTTCTCTGAAGAGATTTATGGAATATACTGTGGTGGGTATTCCAAACGTAACCAAGAGGGTTACTCCCTACGTAAGAATGTTATGAATTCCTCAAGATACCATTTATGTCTTATGATTTCTATGATTTATTCATGATTTTATGAGGTATGTTAAAGTGCCTATGTTTTATGGGTAAATTATGATTTCATTATTATGTATATATGAACTCATGTTTCCTTTCCATATTTTTATAACGCTTACTGAGATATTTATGCTCATCCCAAGTTTTTTGGAAATATTTTTCACAGGTCAAGGGAAATGTACATGATATGATGATAGTGTCAAGGAAGTGTCATGAAAGAATCCATGTTTTATTTTAAATATGTTTCCATTGATGGGAACAAAATGAATATTATCTTTTATGTGACCACTTTGTTTAAATGTGGAATGTAATGTAAGTTTTATGATCTAATTCTATAAAACTCTAAACCTGAAAAGATCCTCAATGTGTAATATTGTAATAACTCAAGATTAAGTAAGGTTCAAGGCTGGGTCCTTATAACTAATTAATTAATAAATGATACTATCGATTTAGTTATGTAAAACATTTCAAATAAAATATCATTTGAATTACAAAAAATAATACAATAAATTTATAGAATTATAATTCGTATTTGGGGATTCATAAATGAATCATTTTACATTTATATTTGTTTATTGAACTTCTTTATGCGAATGAAATTAAAATTTTAAAAAATGAGACTATTCATATTTTATGAGAATAATATTTTATTAAAATATATTCAATAAGAAAGAACCTAAATAAAGGACAAGGAGATAAATAAAGGTATAAATTCTAAATAATTGACCATTAATGGTTCTAATTAAATCATTTATGTAACAATACTCATAGTTTAATATTGAAAACGTTGTTATCATCATTTAAATTAAAATATGTTAACTGAGGGATAATAAAAATGATATGGCATAAAATTACAAAAAAAATCTGAAATATACTGGTTTATTTTATTTAAACCATATCCAACATAATATTCTCATACCTAGACATATGAAGGTATTTTTATTGAAATATAATTTATTAAATTAAATTTTGAGAAATTTAAAAAGGTTTTATCCCCTCTCTTATATAAGGGAACCTCTTATTCTATTTTATTCACACCTTTGAACACATTTGTGTAATACAAAACCTTCCAATATATCATATATACATAAATTTCTTAATCCAATAACTCTTCCATTAGAAGTAAATCCAACCAAGGATGTACTTTTTTGCAATGAAAAATAAGATACATGAATAAGAGGTAATGTTCATCATTGAACATTTTTTTATTCCTTGAACCGTATAAATTATTTTTATTTTATGTTTATTTAATAAACATATTGAACAATGTATATTGGTAATTTTTTATATTATTGATTCAAAAAATATATACACAACATTCATTAAAATGTTATATGCAATCATCGTTCATATATACGACAAACTACCACCTCCTAATCATTTTTCATTCATTCGTCCATTGTCACCTTCAAATGTTTCTAATAATGTTAATTGTTTTGTTTTTATATGACATATATGATATATATGATGAATTTATCCATATATAAGTATTATATTAAACATACATTCTTGTTTTCAATTTTTTGTGAATACAATAACATCAATTTTTGGTGTGTGGACTACAACCACCTCCAAGCGATTTGATTCATTCTCACACTTCATGGAATGTTTTAATGAATGTTTTTATAAAAATATATTATATATAATAAATATGAAATACATTTTAATTATATTATATACTTCATTTTCTTTATTTCATTCACTATGAGAAGAAAATGGAAACAACATTCATGCATATGTACGACCTACCATCTCCATGAATGGTGTTTTCCATTTTCTATTTATATCTTTTAATGATTACAATAAATATATATATATATATAATGAATTTTTATTATATTTATATAATGGTTATCATTCATTTTATGATAAATCCATGATATAAATATGAGGGAAAAATATAACATATCAATGCACACGCGATTAACAAAGCAATTCTAACATGTAACTTAACATTAATACAGAGTTGTTAACAATTGAAAAATATAAGGTCATAAGTAAAAAATATATGAAATAATATAAGTTAATATGGTTCTCTAATATATTTATAATATACATTTTTTATTATACCAGAGGTTTTTATGAATATGATGAGAGTAACTACATATGTTATGAGATTTTTGTCTCACCTTTAATTTTATTAGTCACATCTCTTATTCACTACATATTTATTATGTGTGGTGTATATACTCACCATGAACGTTTTTTTGAGTTATATTCTGAAAATTATGGTTTTTAAATATCCATATAGTTTTCATTATTTCATGGAGAATATGGTTCGACTGATTACTATATTGTATGTGTACATTTAACAATCTCACCATTATTCAGGATTGTTTATATGAATATATCTATTGGGAAATATTTATCTTCAATGTCCATGCATTTTCTTTAGAAAATATAAAATATATTTGTTATTCATAAAAAATTTAATTTCAATTTTACCCAATTCATAATTTTTTCCAAATGGGTTGAAAGGAATATTTTATTTTCAATTTCCAAAATAGGTTCTTTTTGAATTTTCCAGAAAAAATACAAATGAAATGATTCTTATTTTTTAACATATATAGTTTGAGAATACTTCCCCTATATCATTATGTCTTAAATAAATTATATTAACTTTACAATATTAAAATTTTCATTTCAAAGGAAAAATTATCCCTTATAATTGATCATCTATTTAAAAATGATTTAATAAAGGAAGGATATATTACACAATAAATATTTCAAGTGTTATTTCAAAAAACATGTTTAAATCAAATATTACATTGGTTGGTGTTACAAATTTTTTTATAAATAAACTAATGATACCATTCATATTAATTATATAGATAGTATATTTTTATCATAGTGTTATATTTATGAATCATATTTCATTTTCATGAGTTATGTTATGATTAAGTATTTATAAAAATCATTTCATTACATGGGATTTGATTTGATGAATAATTTATGTTCTTATGGAACACACATATATATAATTTATATTATTTGAAGGTGTGTACCTTTATATCTTTAAAAATACTTGGGAATTGAATAATATAATAGGATATATTTAGGAGAAACAAGATGATGTTCTTGATATGAGATAGAAAACTAGTTGATGTTCTTGATCTGTAAGGGGAAACATGTCCATGTGTTTGATCAATTGTGGTAAACAAGTGATAAGATTGGATTTTAGAGTTATTCATGTTGTAAATTTCATATGAAGTGGTTTTCTATTCTTCTACTGACACCACACAAATATATGATGTGAAATTTTTATTGATTTATAATGAAGTTTCATTCTTATGATACATTTCTTTAGATATGTTAATGTTTTTTTTTCATAACATTTGTTTATGATTCGTGATAGGTTGGGTATGAACTTTTCACATGAACACATAACCATATTTATTGAATAATTATTTAATAAGAGGATGAATTGATATCATATATGTATACCCTTAAAGGGAAACAAAGGTCACACTTTTCTTATGTTTCCTTTCCATATGTTATAAAGAATGGTTTAATTTTGGCGTACTAAAGGAGATTATATTTATAAGAAAAATTGTGTTCTTTTAAGATAATTTTTTTCCATGATTCCAAAGACAATGAACAATCATAGTTCATCAACATGTGTTTTTATAATTTAATGAATATTCATCTAAAAAGATGTAATATAAATGTATGAAAATTATGGGTGGTTATATTATATATTTATCTAAATACAATAAATATGTGGTATTGAACATAATATAGAAAATTTAGTGACCAAAATATTCCTAAATATTATTATGATTATGAAACTATGATTATAAACCATCATTCAATCATATGCAAATTTAAAGAACCTCTAATGCATGCGTTTAACTTATCATATCTATATATTGGTACAAATAATTTTACATCACAATAATTCATAGGTGGTTATTATTATAGGATTAATATTATTATTTGATATTAATTAAATCATTATTCTTATAGATTTAAAATATCATGCCTAATTTTTTAACATCAAACCTGATGGAAAATGATAATGTCACTCATGCGTAAGTGTGCACTACCACCTCTACAAAGTGACGTGATACGTTTTTAATTTATATTTCACATGAATTATAAATATAATGGATATGTTGAATATATAATATTTATATGATATAATAATGATTCTATAAAAGGTGAATTATTATTAATCTTTCTTTTAAATAATAATTTGAAAAATAAAAACAATATTAATGAACTTTTATGGCCTAATGTCTCTATGTATAATGTTATTCATTTTACATATCTATGATTTTGGATAACTCTACATATATGTGTATAAGGAAGATATAAAATATAATAATTTTAATGTGATCATGTTATAAAAGTATATTATATTAGAATATATAATATATAAGGCTTGAAGGATATCAAAGTATGTGGACCTCAAGGTAAGGGATTTTCATCTAACTTTTATTTTTGTGGGACACGTGCCTTATAAACCTCTTGTTTCAGTTGTGTGGTTTTTATATTTCAAATGAATTGCTATTATTATTATTATGATTAAAATAACATGAATTTATATTTCTATATAAGGCTATTTATTTCATGGGAATAATTATTGAAATGTTTCTAATTTTGTAAGGGTTTTATATTATAATATAATTATTTATTAATGTTTTTTATGATTACGTTTATGATGATGAAATACTATGATATAATTTTCTTGAAATGTATTATTATTATCGATTGTGTTTTTTAAAATAGTTTTTTTTACAAAACATATTCCTCATATTATGTGACCAAGTGATCAAACATCTAAATTTATGGGAATAAAAAAAATTCACTCTTTTTCCAAAAAATCCTTCCATTTCAATATTTTTTTAATAAAAAAGGTCAATAATTTTTTTAATATTATCATATGATTATAAATGTTATTTTTAAATATTTAGAATTTTGAAAAAAATTGAGATTCTTTAATTTTTTCGAATAAGGAAATATATTAGTTATTTAAAAAAGAGTTGAAGATATATTTTTTAATAAATATACATGACATTAAAATTATTTCCCATCCTCAAGAAAAATCCATTACTTTATTCTTTTTTTTTAAATATAAAATATTGTTTTTGAAGATTTTTTTTTTCTAACTTTTTTTGAAATTCTTTTATTTCAAATATGTGATTCCAAAATGTATTGGATTTTATCCCCAATAAATTTCACATGTAATCTTTAAAAATAAACTTCCTTCTACGAATAAATAGTTTTTTTATTTATTCCATATTGTGGTTATGATATGATGATAATATCATTATTCTTACTCTAGATGTTTAATGATAATGATATAATATTGTTTGAGAAACATATTTTTTTCCATGGGTAATGCTATGATGACAGGTTTATTAAACCAGTTTATTTTCAAATGTAATTTTATTAATAATGTAATGTGATTTTATAAAACACACACACACACACACATATATATATATATATTCAATTTTCATTATGTGAATGGTGGGATCTATATCTCCCTCCAATTAATTTTGGGACGATTAATTTCTATGAGATCAAAGGATACACCAAAGGTTATCCCAATAGAAAATAGAAGAAATTGGATGTTATACCAATCCTTAAGTGGTTACATGGGTGTTTATCCCGAGTTTATTATGTTATGAATAGCTTGGCTGGTATCCTTAAAATAATCTTTTTTATGCATAATTGAGTTCCACAATTATATGTCTTATGTTAATTTTATTCAATCATGGATCATGTTCTATGATTCATATACGATTAATATCTTAAAAACATCCATGATTTGGAACATGACCCAATATTATGATTGATATTTTTAGGGAATGAATTTTAAAAATTATACTCATGTTTGAACACCCTTATACTCAAGTAATACTTATGTGATCGTAGATATCTCTCTATTTACACTTACTGAGAAATAGAGCTCACCAATTATTTTGTTTCCTTCTCCCAATTTATGAATAATGTTATTATGTATGATATGTATATGGATGGTGCTATTTATGAACTAAGTGGTTGATAATTTATATCACATAAGAACCCCTTTTTTATGTTTCCATGTATCTAATGAAAAAATAAATATATGATCATGCCATGGATCATCAATCTAATTAAATAATACTCATTAAATATGATGTGATTTTTATTTGTGAAAATTATTGGTCATATTATATTATCTCTTATTGAGATGAAAAAATGGGAAAAAATCATTAATTGGAGGAAAAGAGTGATTAGGGACTCCTATAATATGTTGAATAAAAGAACAATATATTTTACATATAAAATATATAGGTTTCCAATAATTTCCTCTAATAAATGGAAAAAACTATACTCAAGTTATAAGGGCTTAGTAAACCTTATGAGGTAAACCAAAGTGAACTCCTTGTCAATATCCATGTTCATGGGAGGCTAGGTCACACGGGTCATGACTGATTCGTGTTCAATTATTTCCTCTAGGTTATGGTGGATTAATGTTAGACACTATAAGGAAAGTTCTTATATCATGTAATTAGTGTGATAACTAGCAAACTAAGAGAATATGGTGATGGGAAAAAATTTCTAGCTAATCCCAAAAAGAATTTCGATAATGTGATAACTCAAAAGATAGTTTACTTATATCACATCACATATAGTGTGAATATTTATAAACCATAAATGATTATATTAACAAATATATTTCTATTAAACCCACATTTTAGATAAATAAATAATCAGTAGATAGTGGAAAATGAAAAAATAAAAGTGTTCCATCCAACAACCACAGTGTCTCCCACTTATACAGATTTTGAAACTTAAGAATCTGTGTATGTAAACTATCCCACCAAATTAAATCTGTATCTAATTAGAATTTTTAATTTTTTATTTTCAAAAATAATTTAATTAACATGAAATTTCTCAAAAGATGTATACTGTCATTAATATGTTTTATTTTTTCCAAAATTTGGAGCAAATGGTCAAGGTTGTAGAAGCTCAGGACAGAATGGGAGGTAATGTCATAGTCAACCACAATATCTAAGAAAAGACACATCCCGATACATAATATTAGTTGAGAATAATGGTAATATAGTTTAGTGAGACTTACATGATAATGGATGAGCCTTAGAGTCTTTTAATATTCAACATGATCTAATTGTTTTGGATAACTGGCAAGGAGGATAAGTACAAAAAAGTCATCCAAAGAAAAAGTATACACTATGAAAATCTACACTACCGAAAAAATATTCATCCTAAACCAATCTCCAACATGGTAACTATATACCTCTATAACATCAACTCCATTTCCACATACTAGGAAGAATCCCCACATTGATAAATATAGGCCTATAGTTAGAAAATATTAGATTTAGAAACAATTGGAGTCATTATCAACCAATATATAAGTCCTAAATTTTATCGACCCTTAAAATGAGCACAATGAGTCAATTAAAAACAAAACTACATTCCATTAATTCTAAAAATATAAGTTACTATAGATGAGGTTTAATGAGTGGAAAAAAATCTACAAGAACTTTATCCCACCACCTCATTCATAGAGTGAGGTTAGGAAGAAATTGTTAAGAGAAGTATTAGAAAATTATATATTTTATTCAATATATAAAATATTTATATCTAATGATATCTTATTGAAAAATGTTTTGGAATCAACCTTGTCCTAATCAAGACCCTCACATGAATGAGATATAATGAGAATTTTTTCTATAATGAAGCTAACCATTAAATGGTATTCCAAAATAGATAAAAGTACACCTAAAAAGATCAAGTAGAAGGATCAATTCATGTACCTCATGAATATTTTTGAGCTCATGGTTATTATATAAGACACAAAATATTATATTATACATGGAAACCTTGGATTCAGTTCAATGTGGTGATGCCATTTAAATTTCATAAATTTTGGAATTTCCCCAAAAAAAATGATTAGAATAATATATGGTTGAATTTACCCCTTTGAATATTGTGAATCGGGATACAGTAGGGTTATTTTCTACATGTGTAAATAATATTAATAGTTAATGAGGGAGATATACTTGTTTATACTCCCATTGTTTTTATAACTGTCCCTTAAAACCCCTAGAGGTTTCCCAATAGTGACTATGTATTACCATGTATCTTAATAAATAAATTCCAAATAGTCATAATAAGTTGATACAAATTGCACACTTTATTGTACCATAACTATGAAATAAGAATCACAACATCCAAAATGATTTTGTAAAAAAAAATTTGTGCCAATGCTCTATTTTAACTCGAAATATTCATCACCTCATCAATAGAAATTAAAAATTACCTTAACAAGTTCCCCATAACTCAGTATATTTATACCTATTTATTCCATTATTGAAACATAATGGAAATACCACTCCCCAATAATAACCCCACAACACCCCTCATAGTTAGAGGTGCAAATATTTCATTTGGTTACCTCTTGTACTTCATCAAGGATAGTGGAACCCCTCAATTATCATTAATGTTTTAAGGATACATCCATAAAATAAAAATAGACAGATAAGATGATCTTAGGGATTCCCCCAATTGTTGAGGAAGGAATCCCTACCACTCCAGATGAGCTTGGACAAGAAAATATGAGAATATTATAGGGCTCATAACCGACATTGATTAGTTATAATATGCGTATTGTGGAACATGGGATTTATATTTAATTTTTAAGTTGCATTGATATTTTTTTACTTGTATTTATAAAAATATTTATATTATATACCCCGATGTAGCTTCCCATCACTTAGAATTTCTATATGACTATAAATGCCTCCGGATGGAAGTATATAGAATTTAAAAACTCAACTAACAAGGTTTAATCTAAAGATGCAAAATTGAGAAAATACATCATTATCTTACAAAATAAATTTGTATTGCCTATCTTATCCAACATATATGGTAAATTAAATTTTATTAACCATTATTACACAACACAAACACAAATCTATGGATTGTAAAGTTACAGTGTCGTTGGAATCATGGATGCAAAAAAAACTAGTTCAAAGGAACAATAAATCAACTTCTACTATGTTCCTTGTTAATATAACACTTATTAGAAATATGAATCATGATACATTTGTTTATAACCCATGTAATGGAATCATAAGAATGCGTGATCTCATATTCTCAGTATGGATATAAAAGGGACATACATAATAATAACATGATAATAATGGTATGAGAACATGATTATAGTATTTGAAAATTGAGCCTTGAATATCAAGGAGCATAATTTGATGTAATGCTAAAAATATTGGAATTCCATAAGAAATGAATCCTAATATAATTAATAACATGATCCATGAGAGAAATTCATTGGAATAAAATCCTAAATTTTTGGAATAAATATATGTATTGAAATCATTTACATACTAGTCAAGGCTCAATTCCAAGGATATAATAGTGCAACGTGTTCACTCCCCAAACCATCAGTGTAATCAATTTTCACTTAAAATACCATTATAGTTGACACAGTCAGTTAATGAAATTGGTTCACTCTCTATACAAGTCATGTTTATGTCATGAGGTATTAATCATTACCCAATAAATTAGAGGGAAGATATAGGACCGAACCATATCATAATTAAAACATTAATTATATCTTCCAGAATATCACTAAACTTAAATAATATCATAACCCATGAACTGAAATGGGGTTAAAAAATATTTCATCGTCAAATAACCTATTTAAAAGAGACAGAATTCATAATCATTTCACCATTTCATCATAGAATTACCAGTTGGAAAGTAAACATGTTTCATAATACCTTTTTCATGGAATTAACCATGGAAAATGGTCATTTCATGAACATATTACCATAATAAAGCATTTAAATAGAGAATGATAATGGTATACATGGATCATATCTGAATAATATCAAAATTTACATAAAAGTATTTCATTTTAAATGAAATGTTATTTTAAATGTTAGATAAGTTATAATAGTTATAAAAGATCATAAAATTTATTTTGAATATATAATTATTAAAAATAAAAAATTTTATACTTATTTTCATTGAAAAAAATATTGAAATTGTATAAATGTTCCATTTAAAATCAATTAAGAAAATTTTATGAGGGAAATAACTATTTATTGAGAACCATCAGTTTCTAGTCGGTAATCATTTCATTATAATTTTAATTATATATATTATATGGATGATGTTTATGAGTGTTTGGAGATTTTTTTGGTGTGTTTTTTGGTATTTTCTAGTGGTTCACGATTCGTGGACAGTTTTTGTAAAACCATGAAAAACATCGATGAAATTATTCATAGTGAGACATAGGAAAAGGGAAAGCTGAACGACCTACACACAGTTGGTACAAATCATGAAGAAGCCTAAGATAAATTATTCAACATAAATTAGTGGTCTTTGGAATGGTTGGAACATGGTTTGGAAATCCTATGAGACAATTGTGCAAGGTTCAACCCATGAAGTTGTGGCTAGACCAAAGTTAGCACACTACTTACTTAACCATGCATCTAAATCGTGCATGGTAAAAAATAACTAGATCAGAAAAAGTTGATCTTTGTTGGATTTATGTTTTATTGAATCATTTATTCCAAATAGACCCAAATTTATATTTTTCTATCTCAATGGTCATATAAGGTTCACAATAAGATTTGGATGTGATAAAAATACATCACTTGGTGATTTGAACATGATTTCTTGTAGTAATTCATCATTCTTCATTGTTCATGATTAGTTTCATAGATCTACTTATCCCCTTCTGTTGGATTATTATGTCTATGTCTTTTGGGGGTATACAAAGGTGGTTAATTTAAAACAATTTATGTTTGATTTTTTTTATAGTGGAAGAGACATAAGGCGGGTTCGTGAAGAATCGAATTGGGTTTGTGATGTTTTTTGTTTCCTTTATCATTTTCACCAAAAATATCACACTAGGTTGATTCAATCCCGACCCCTATATTTAGAACATGAATTATTTTTTTCAAATTGGTTTCATTGATTGAAAATGATATTAATTTCTTATTGGATGACATCATTTGTGGCGATTTAAAAAATTACATAAAATGGATGTTTTGTAAGTGCTTAGGTTTCTTGATTTTCAATTTTTTTGAAATATGGTTTTTCTGGGATTGTAATAAATTGTTTAATCAAAATTTTTTACAATAACAGTCTATATTTGTAAAATCTATTATATTGGTTTTTTTGAATGTTTTTAATTAAAATGATGGATTGATTGAAATAGTTGAAATGCTTATATTGGTATGGTAATTATGAATCCTAGTTCTGTGTGTTCATATTCCATCGATAAGGATAATGTTTAGGAGTGTCCCCCATCATTACTAGGTTGGATAACAGTCAGGTCTATCCCCTTCAAACATTCATGTGAATTTGGGTCAGATATGGGTAATAAGTCTCCACCATCATTAGTGGGAGTGATAAGGGTTGGAGCTTTCCCCATCTTCTGGGTTTCTTGACTGGTCAGTTTTGTTGATATTTGGAATGAAATGGTCACAAAAAAATAGAATGTCAAATGATTTATACATTTTTTATGTTATTTCCATAGAAAATAATTTTAATCTGAACAACATAGCATTGCTAAAAACTATATTAGATCTTATTTATTTTTAATATACTATTTTAAATTTATTATATAATATAGAAAACTTTTTCTCTCCTAGTGGGATGAGTTGGGAAGTCATCCGAGAAAACATACTATGTTTTAGTACTCAGAAATGAATTCAAATTTGGTTTTCTTGACCACATAAAGTAAGAGTTTACCACACCACCAAGAGCTACTAAATTTCCATAAGGAAAATGCTTTAATGAAGGTATTGTTTTATTACTCCATGGTCAATCTCTCAAGACATCTCTCAGGTATCGTAGGCGTTGTTTTCCCTGATTGACTAAGGGTAGAAAATTAAATCTCATCAGATTAACAGATATAGTGACATTGATTCTTGAAATACTATGACCCCTCATAAATGGAAATATAATCAAGGATATAAGGGAAAAAGTGCCATGCTGAAATAATTATATGGATTTGAGCTGCTAATTTGGGATGTTTAGGATAGACCACCTCTAGTGAGAGGTACAGTTATTTTGAATTATACCCTTATGAATGTGTTGTTTGATACCACTACATTGCATTCTGTTGTTCCTTCACATGCTATTGAATTGTAGAGTTTAATACTTAAGATGATTCCCTCAGTGATAAAATATCAAACTCCACATGGTCAAATATAATGTAGAGCCCACATGTGTATAGAATTTAGTATAAATTCTTATGGATATGTGTTGAAATGATATTTCTAGATTCTATAAATGGATTTATATGATGTAAACCTGAGTATGGAATGATTGAAAATATTCAAGGATAACATCGACTATTATAGTAGAACTATTAGTTTCAAAATTGAGGATGGTTTTGAGCATCTTGTTAAAGGGAAAATTAATGTGAATACATGTTCAATGGGAAAGTTGGAATAAGAAGTTGTAATGAATTCATACATGATGAAGTGTTGAGTTTGACATCAATGAAAGAGATTTAGAATACAAGTTTTCTAGTAGTGGCTGACTAGTTCCCTAATGTTCATCCCCAAATTTATAGGTCTAAAACCTATAAGGAAGTATATTTTATGATTTATCACCGATAAGGGACCATTACAATTTACCACAATTGTTATAGGATGGATGAATGAAAATTAAGGGAACTAAAAGTGCAGTTGGATGATCTGTAAATAAAATAATTCATTTGGTCAAGCATATCTCAGCAGGTAGCACTGATCTTTTTTCATGAAGAATGAATATAGAAATATAAGTCATTTTGTGGTTTATTTAATTATTTATATATTTGTGGTAATGAATAAGTAATACCTTCCATGAATTGATTATATGTTTGATCAATTAATAGGATCTCGTTGGTTCTCAAAGACTGACTTCTGATTAGGGTATCAACAGCTACATATTTGGAAGAAGGATGTTATGAATGAAAATCTTAAATGCAGATACGACCATTATAAAGATGTGGTAATGTATTTTAGTCTTATAAATACACATCTTGTTTTTATGGAATTGGGGAATTGGATATTTAAGTGATATTTGGATTCATTTTTAATAGTCTTTATGGACGAACTATTGGTGTATTTAGGGATAAGAGATGAACATGATAAACACTTGTCAAAATATTTAGAAATCTTGAGAGACCGTGTTGTTTGTTATTGATCAAGGCTGTTAGGGGTCCAATAGAAGAAATACCCAACACATTATATGAAGTTATTTATTGTCATATAGTATTTGAATACATGATATCATTACCTCTTTGGAGAGAATTTTACTGTGTTTATAGATCATTCAAGATTAATACATATTAGGAGTTGGTTACCCGATTAAAGGCTCACTCTTGAGATATCACTGAGGTATACTGTTTAGATGGTATATTGACTTGATAGATATCATCCCAGTCCCTCCCCCATGGTGGGGGTGGTACCTTTTCTATTTCTTAAAGGCACATTGATCACTTATTCTACATTATCCTATCCTGATTCCCTCCCATATTTTTCCCAGATTGTGTTCAGTACAAATGTCCTTGATATGTTGGAAAATATCCCTAGCCTTATAATATCACAAGTGTAGTTTTTTGAAGAATAATATATCCTAAATATTACTATGATTTCTTAGTTTAATTAGATGTGTTCTTTGATAGACACATTCAAGAGGAATATTTTTATGTTTGTTGTGCATGCATGGTCACGATACGGTGTGGTTAATGGATAGAAATCACATCATGAATAAAATTTCTATAGAGATAAACCCAATTATGGAATGTTCAAGTGCTCCCTATTCCTACAATGGATTCAGGTTCTATATTTTCATGTGGTACATCGACTATTATATTATTAGAGATGTCTTGAAAATGGAAATTTGTGTTAGTCTCACTAAACATCCATTACTGTTCAAAAATAATTTGATTCTACAAATTTTATTAAATATTGTAGGTTGATATATGTGATCCATCTATAGAACTAAGTATGTGTGTCATCCTATCTCTCATCAAATCTGGGTGAGTGTAGACGTCTATAAAAGTACATTTGATCTCCATTGGATTACTACTGGGGTGGTATTTCCGAGGAAACACACTTTTATCATTGATTTATGGATTTATTTTTTCAATCATTCATCAAATAGGTTAATTCAATGTCAGCATATAATAATAAGAGGAATATGGATATAGGTTTTAGTGGTAGTGAAAAAAGTATAGTCATTGTCTCTGGTGAAGGAATCACTGAGAAGACATCTCTGGGTGACTATAAAAATCAATCAAATAAAGAGATGTTTTCAAGAAAAAAGTTATATAGGTAAACCTAATGGTGGAATTTTTTTTAATTGCATGAGGAAGGATTTGGTATATCATGTTGATAATAATCAAGCTCATGTGGGTCCATATAGAACTGGATTATTATTTCCAAATTACACTATGATCTAAAAATCTTGCACTTACACAATAGATACATGTATAGGATGTTGTAACAACCTTGATGGTCAGATTAAACCAAATGTAGAGGGAATTTATGAGAATGGTTATGGGTGGGAGGATCTAAGACACGGTTCCTACAGTCAGATGAATATAAAACATGGGTATATTCTGAGAAGTACTCTATCATGTATCAAACTGAACAACAACTTTGATAGCCTCTGTGTCGATGTAGGGGTAGAGTTAAAACCAATTTTCCTAAAAAGAATATTCTAATGGAGAAATACACCCCTCAGATGAAAATATAATATTTTATTGTAGTAATTTTCATTATATTCAAAGGAGTTGGAATGGAATTAATGAAAACATGGAAACATAGAGATACATTATCCCCATTAAGAATGAATAAAAGGGTTTTAAAGGCTTATCAAATACACATATGCCAATGGAGACAAAATCATCCAAAATGGTGGTAAATACAAATAATTGGATCCCCATATAGTGGTAGGCGGTAGGAAGGATCAACATGTTTGATATACTAGAACTTATGAGAATGATAAAGAGGTTACACATATTGAGGCTACCTCACAAGCGTTGGTGATTCCTCTAGGGGATGTAGAAGAGAATAACATGGAGAAACATGGGGAGATTATAGAACACATATAAGATGTATGTCTATAGAAGGAGGATACACAACCTCCTGGATAGTAGTAAGAGCCAGGCACTATGGATGACTCTTAGTGAGAGGAAGCCACGATTAGGTAACAAAATATATAACTTCTCATGCACTCGGGTGAATAAATTGTAAATGAAATTATAAATATTAAAGTGGTGAAGGGTGATTTTGAAAAAATGATAGAAATATTGATCTGAATGGAAACTAATAGGGATAAATTTAATTGGACTAAAAAACAATGATGTATATTGCTTATTGGAATCTACATTGGGATGATTAATAAGAAGTAATACATGAAATCATTGTTCTATCTGGTGAATCATTATGAATAATTCTTAAATTATTATCCAAACTCTCAAGTAGATTCTATTCCAAGGAAATTATTAATGCAAATTAATTCCCTTCAAATTAAACATTCCTTTAACATTTCTTCAGTTTCTTTTGGTGTTTGATCTAGTTAAGTTGTGAGCATTCTTACTTTTCTTATAAATGTGTTTGAAGAAAAACATACATTGGAAAACATATTAAGACATATTATCTCATGAATATATTTGAATATGAAGAAAATAATATATATGATGTGTCTCAAAATGATTTACTTTTTCTTAATGTATAAACTGTGAAATGAAAATCCAGTGGCTGATGTTTTAAGCTGAAATTTTAATAGTAAATTATAGGAATAGGCTTCAGATGAGTGTAATTTGATGACTTTTCTAGCTGACATGCTTATTGAATGTCAATACTGAGGTGACATTGTGGTTTTCGTTCAATTTTTTCTTTTTATTGATTTGGTGAAGATCATAATGGAGGTAGAGACATCTATTGAACAATGTGTTATGATGACCATAAAACTCAATGTGGGGACCATTGAGGGATAGAAATTGAATGGGATTTCAATATTTTAGTTTTTTGAATAGATGGATATACCTATGATTTTTTATGAAAAACATCATCATTCTTACCAACATTCATCAGGGGATGTTCTTACGGGAATTTAGAAAATGTATAAGGCATTGAAACTGTAGTTTTGGAGGTTGGAATGAAAAGGAAAGACACTATGTTTGTTTCAATATGCATAACATGTCTGCAATTTAAGGTATAATATCAGTGACCAATATGTATTTTATATTAATTTACAATACTATTTTGGGAATTAGATAAAATATCTATAGATTTTGATACAATTATCCCAATAATAGTTAATAAAAATGATGCCATATGAGGAATTTTGTAACAACATAACCAATAATCTATTTTTATCTATATACATAATTTACATATAGTGGAAAATCATGCTAAAATATAACTCTTGTATGTGGTAATGAGACCACGAATACTTGTTTTAATTGAATCATATATTGATACCTAGTTTATGTATTTTATTTCTTCAGAAAATCCTTATAGAAATCCCTTAATAATTAGTAGGTTATCAATATGGTGTATCATCCAATAATGAAAAAATAATATAAATAGACAATAAATACACAATAGGACATGTTCTAGGATTATTTAATGTATTTTGGTGGATTATGGGAAAGATTATCGATGGTTTTTTTAGTTCTTGTAAAGTGATATTGTGTTTATGATGATCTCTCAAAGACTTGTATGCTGTCTTTTTGGGATTTAGGCCATGTAATAACCTCGATGCATATTCTAATTTGAGAAAATGGAATGGTATCGTGAGGTGGAATACCATTTTACATTTCTGCTATATTTTAGTGTGTTTCATAATGTGTTCAACGTATCTATATTGATAAAGTATTAGCGTGACACTGACTATGTGATCTGATGGGATCATGTTGACCTTTAGATGAATGATTCATTGGTACATATCCCAATATAACTTGTCGATAGGTATTAGAATTTTTTTCCTGAAAAAAGTATCAGTCTAGTATCAGTTTTTTTCCAACATGATCAGATTCAAGAAAAAAAAATTAGGAACATGATAAATAAATGAAAGAGTAGATATCATAACTCTTTCTGGGAAATGATGGTTTCCTATAATGAATGTATGTAATGACCAATGGTGAGGATAATATAGCACCATTTTTTTCTATATGGTAATATTTTATTTATAATTTTTATATATATGATTTATCTTGGTGATTAATAGGAGAGTTTAGATATCTTTTGGTGTTCTTTTTAGGGATTTTATAGAATTTCATAATTTTTTAAAATTTTGGGAACACTATAAAACATCAGCAAGAAAACATGAACAGTGATACATAGGAAATGGGTAAGCATAATGGGTTGTGCGCATTATTTCAAAAACATGTGGCAACATTTGGGAAATTTTGATACTCAAGATAGTGGGCTTTGCAATGGTTGGTTCATGGTTTGGTAACCACACGAGACAACCTACATAGTACAGACCGAGAGAAATTGTCTACTATATATTAAGATCATAGTTTACATAAAGGTGTGACTAAAACATATGTATTAAACAAACTAGATCATAAAATAGTGGATCAAGTCCCACCTTGTGTTTTATTTCTTTTTCCAAAAAATGACCCTAAATGGGAATTTTTCCTCTCAAAAGTTAAAGAAGGATCTTCCATCAATTTGAATGTGATCAAAAGGTTTTTCATTATTTTTTGAAGACACATTATTATGATATGTATTTTCTCATCTTTGTTCGTGATGTGCTTCATAGACATACTTCTCAATCACTCTCAGATTCATAGATCTACATTAGTTGTGTTTATATCTAAGGGGGTAAATTTCATATATGTTTATATTTGTTCTTTTTGTCTATAGTAGAAGATATATAATATGGGTATATAATTATTTGACTAGGTTTTGTTTCATTTTTCATGTCATTCATTGTTTTTACTAAAACTATTGAGGTAGGTGGCATCACTCTTGAATACAAATTTTAAAACATAATGTCCTGATTTAAAATTGACGTATTTGATTGAAATTGTTGTGAATTGTCTGTTGGAAATAATTTTTTTATGGTTAATAGAAAATTGGGTGTTTTGTGGTAAGTTATTGGGTTTCTTGATATTATAATATTGATTTTAAAATGAGGAATTGTGGTAATTTTGGTAAATGGTTTAATTAAAAATGTTTTAAATTGATTCATGGTTTTATTAAAATGTATTGAATTAGTTTTTTGAAGTGTTTTCAAAAAAATTAAATTTTTATAATAATGGTGGAAATGGTTGTATTGACATGGTTGTTAGGAATACATGTTTGTGTGTCTTGATGTGCACTTAGGATGGATAAGGGTCAGGAGTCTCTCCCTGCATTGATGGGATATATAAGGGTCAAGGTTTTCCCCTAACAAATATTTATTGTCATTTGGGTCAGATAAATGTACGAAGTATCCCCCATATTTAGTGGGATGGATATGGGTGAATTTAGTCCCACTAATCTAGGATTCCATCATGGTTGGTTGTGCTGATATTTGAAATTTAATGGTTAGAGTAAAATATAATGCTAACCAATTTCACGAACTGTTTATGTGATTTCCCTTAAAAATAATTTTATAGTGAACTGTTTATCATTGATATAAACTTATTTAGGAAGTTTCAGTTTTAAGTTGATTATTTTAAATTGATTATATAAAATTTTCTAACATATTATATCCCAGTGTAATGAGTTGGGATGGCATTGGAGAAAACATAATGAGTTTTAGTACTCAAACATTCTTTGTAAAGTTAGTTCTTTTGTACATATATTCTATCAAGATATGTGAAATTGAAAATTATCACACATCTTTTGTACATCATTTTTATACTTGGGATACTTGGTTGAGTTGGATAATAGAGCATGTGATGTTTTGGATTCATGTGGTTTTCAGTTATTTTTAATTGTCTGTGTTTCTCTATTTACTTTTATATTAGTTTTTTCCGCAGTGGTACATTGTTTTAGTTAGTTTTTTATAAATGAAATGTTGAGTTCTATTTCAAATATATCATGCATTATAAAGCAGTTTACTTTTTTATGGCTTGGTTGGTTTATACTTTATTGTCACAGGTAAAATCATCCCCCATGTTTATTGAAGTTGTTCATTATTTATTTCTAGAGTTTGGAATCATTGTTATATCACTTATCGACAATAAATATTTCATAACCCTCTCATGAAAATTCTAAGGTATGAGATGTTATAATTGCTTTGTGAAAGATACTTCATAAATATCCTTATAAAATATCTTTTTTCTAAAAATAAACCTAAAAACATATAAATGATCCTTCTAAATGTTTCTTATGGAATTTATTGATGAAATTATCGTTTAATATTTTAAAATTACGTTTCAACACATTTCAAAAACATATTTTTCTTTCAATATAAACTAGAGGAAATATTAATGATGATTTAAATCATTTTGTGGTCATGATATTGGAAAATTTGGAATATGTTGTACATGTAAAAATTATGATTCCTTTCTCATTTTTGGTAAAATAATAACAAACAATGGAGAAGAGGTGACATTAATATTCAATTAAGTTTTTTAGAAAAAATAAAAACATGTGTAAAATTTTCATCATTAAATCAATTTTTAATGTTAAAAATATTTTATAAAATTCTTTTGTAAATCATTGTTCAGAAATAAAATTGTTTTCTGAATGAAGAAAAAAATAATGTTGTATTTTTGTAAAAATATATTCCATCTTATTTTAACTACTTATGAGCTAGGAAATGATACTATTGCATGAAAATATCATTCTTAAGTAGAATGGATGGTATTTTATGTATATCATACAATTCAGATCATATAATTTTATCTGCAGAAACATAATCATAAAAAATCCCAAGAAACAATGATATTGAAATATGGGTTCATTACGACCTTGCTAAATTCAATCATAATATCCAATAGATAATAATATAAATTAAATTAAATATATCATTATAATAATTAAATTGAATATTTTACTTTTCATGGGAGATGTATATAATTATATAAAAAATATGCGTACATAATATAACATATGTCTTAAAGAAGAAAAAAAATATACAAAATTCCCTTATCATAAGTCTTGAATTACATAGTAAACAAACAAATGTATAATAAATATAATTTTATTATTCTTATATTAAATTATAGCACATAAATATATAACACCTTGTGTGATTTACTTATGACAATTTATTTATCGTTCATTAATAATTCCATGTTCAAGTCATGATGTTGGAATTTACTACCTTGTTTTCTATTCCTATTTTAAATTATTATATTTTTTTATAATTTTATAATTTGTTAAATAATCACCAAAATGATAATAATGTTATAAATATAATAATTTTTATTATTTATTAATTAAAATTAATTCATAAAATTTATTGGGTTAAAGTGAAATGCACCATTCATGGAGAACAGAGGTTATATATATGAATGGAAAATGTTTCCATTTTCATAATGAATTAAAATAATGAAGCATAAATAAATCAATAAAATAAATAATAATTTTTTTATTTCAAATATATATCTCATATTTTCACTAAATTTAACTCCACAATATTTTATAGTCTGTTATATCTTCATTGAAATTCAGTAATTGTGTTACACGCAACACCGAGTTCAAGCGCACCACGACATATCAAAATAGCTATTCCAAAAAGAGGTTATGAATAGTATTAATTGAATTTTGAATTTTATATATTTCAATTAATTTTAGAATCTATATTATGAGTCTGTTTTTGACAAAATATAAGATCAAATTCTTTTTTTATAAAAAAAGTATATTAAAAAAATGTAATTTTACCACCTTTTAATAGAAAACCATTTTAAAACCAATATTTCACACATTTATTTATTCAATATAATGAAATTAATTTATTCTATAGCATTGGGACATAATTATTTATTTTGGATAAATTGTAGGTATTATGTTGATAACTTTTATATTTTGATGAATATTGAAAAATATGAAATTTTAATTTAAAACAATATTTTTAATCAAAATAATTTATATTTTCATATTGTAAATCTCAGTGGTCTTAATGTAACATTAGACTATATTTTAGTAATTTAATATAATATAGGACATTGCATGTAATTTTACATTTAAACTACATATAAACAAGTGTCAATCTTTTGATAGTTGTTATTCTTGAAACCCACTTTATGTTTTGAAAAAGGGAATTAATTTTTATTTTATTTATACCACTTCTATGTTTTTTGAATTTGGAAAAATGGATTCGATATTTGGAATAAAGAGATCCAAACTGGGTGAATAGGTAGCTTTTATTTTTAGAGATTATGAATATTTACTTCATTAAATATTTTATTTACTGTGGTTAAATTTGTAAATATAGTAAATAAGGGTAAACATATATTATAATAATAATATTAAACTACTATAACATTTGTCATATTCCAATTTATTGATTTATTTCCGACAATTTTCATCTTTGGGACGCTTTTGGGACCACATGAAGCCACTTGAAAGTGATAATGACACTTTATATTAATTAATTTAATGTAAATTCAAAATTGACATAAACAAATATCATTTAGTAAAATAATTTTTACAATGAGTTATATAAGTTATCATTTCCACTATAAATATTAATTTGAAAGAAAAATAAATTTCCTAAATCATCGTATTTTTGTTATAATTTTTAGAAATAAAATAAATATAATTATTTGTGACAAAATAATGATGCGGTGTTCACATAAATAATGAATAATTTAAATAAATGTGATTTTAAAAATTAAAACAATATCCAAAAACTATCCAATTCTTAATTGATGATTTTATTTTGAATATGAGTCATCTTATATTCGACTTGAATAATTTTTGGACCATTAGAAACTGAATATCATTATATAATAAAATAATATTTTCAATCTTTTCTAATGATCCCATCACCCCTTATAAAAAGCCCTCACCTCTAACCCATTTCTTACACCTCTGAAGCCACTTGGTTTAGCGACTCAGGTTATGGCCCTATCAGAATTTGGAATATTCTTATGAATAAATCTAGAGCTAGGAACGAAGATGGCATGTGATTCCAAGGCCTGGTATGCCCGGAATAAATTTTATTAAAATATTAAGTATTTTTATACTATGAACGTTCCGGTGGTGAGTTTTCTCTTAAATGGTATCTTGGATTAAGAATCCGAGGGCACAATTGTGTCAGGAGTGTGCCCTTTACCCTAAGAGAAGTGTAAAAGTTGCGGCGCATTCCTGCTGTGAGATATGCCACCCAGGGGAAAAATTGTTATTTTAAAATAATGACTTAGTGATTTTTATCACTAGCGTCCTTTTCTAATAACTTTCGAAGGAAGTCTCGAAATGTAAATCCAAGACATCTGTTGAGTTTTAAATAGGGTGTTTTTCCTAGGCGTGATATAAAATTGCCGGGCATGGGGGTTTCGGAATCTGCGACCGACGCTGGCATTTTAGTGAGTTTTTATAAATTCGATTAAGTTTTGGAATTAAGGAAAAAACCTAATTTCCCTTATCTCTCTCTCTCTCTCTCTTGTTCTTCGGCATTATTTTTTGATCATCACCGGATTGAAGAGCGACCTCTGGCGGATCAAAGTGGGATCACACCCATCGCGTCGCCAAAAACGAACAACCGGATCGAGGTAGGATTTATGTTGTTTTTCCGCTCTTTCTTCAATTTCATGGGTTTTTGTCAATCCGTTGTTTAAATTATATAATTTTAAAATTGGGATGATGGCTGAACGAACATGGACACAGTCCGAGTCCTGTTTCAAATCCCTTGATCGACGCGTTCTTCGTTATTCTTCGTCCGAATTTTTTTGATGTGCCAATCGACCGTCGGATCGTTGATTGGGGGAAGGCGTTGTGAAGGCATCACACTGAGGTTTCCAAATCCACCTTTGGTTTCATAATTGGACCGAAGTAGCAGTTGTTCCAGTCGACGGAAGCACCCACTCCGGCATGGGGGGGGGGTGGAGTTGGAGATCAGGGCGACACAGTGGTGGAGCCGGCCCGAGGCATATGGTGCAGCGTGGTTGAACGAGGAGAATCCCGGAGTGGAAGACATGGTTGGGGATGGTTAGGTGTGGAATCATCTGGCAGGGAAGCTGAGAAGGATGGCGGCAGACGGCGGCGTCGACGGTTTCGAGCGACAGCCTCGGCCTGTCGCAGTCTGGAGGAGCCGGCCACCTAGGCGGGGTAGGAGAGAGACTGGCCAGCCGTGACGCGGGGGGGGGGGGGGGTGTGGCGGTGCAGTCGGCCGGTGGGGGAGGTGTCGGCCACGACCGATTAAGGTCAGGGGGGAAGACCCAAGGCACTATCCTCTGGGGGGGATGGGGGGCAGACAAGGACCTGCGTTCAGTGGGTCATGTCGGTGTGGCATGTGGGAAGAGACTGGTTGGTCGGTGGACGAACCTAAACCAAGGGGTCTTGTGGGTTTGTGAAGGGATGCGACGATCTAAGTTGGAACCGCAGCTGGGCCACGAGCCACCGGTCTGGACCGACCCAATTTGGGCCCCCTTGTGTTCATGGGGCATAACATTTAAACGACACGTTCGATTGATGCGTCGTCATCTGATCCAGGTTCGTTTCAACGAGACATACTTTTTGAGTTGGGTTTCAGGGTTTTATGGTTCTATTCCCAAAGTCAGGTGACTCGATACTCTTTAATTTAATAACAAATTATTATTATTAAAGCGTGGAACAGACATACCTCACGAACCAGACGTCTGATTCATGCGCCGTCAGCGGTATTCTGACCCTAGTCCTCGTGCAGACTTTTTGAGATGATACATTCAGTGTTCGGGCTAAAGACAGGGTACGGGCTTCACAGGTCCCAATTTGCACGTTTTATGATAGAATGTCACTTTTTCACCCGACATCCATTTGGAGTGATTGAGTAGTCTTTCCCATGTTCTTTTATGATGGTATCACTATGGTATGATCCGCTAGAAGTGTTTCGGGATCATAGTGTGGGCCACACATGGGATAACTATGGTGAATAGTGCCCATTTCACCGGTTGTCCATTCCGGGAGAGTAAACAACCTATCCTGCGTGTTTTTCTATGTGGATCATGATGGTGGCCTTAGAACCGGCCTTTTAGGTGCGCAGTGTAGCTTTGTGGCATGTCGCTCAGGTTAGCGGCATTTGGACCAACAATGGTTTAGGGTACTCCGTTCGTTAGTTCCTATGAGGGTCTATGTGGAATCAAAACCATAGTTTAGGTTTGTGATCCTCTCGATGGGATGTTTAATCGGTTAGAGTTGTGGCATTCCTCTAGTGGGCTAAAGCGGGATTCTCTAACATTGTTTCACTAGATTGGGTTCTTGGTATCGTTGTGACCGCTTATCAACGGGCAGTGATCCCCTATCTAGCGAGTTAAACCCATAGGGTTTGTGGCACCATCATGAATATGATCCCCTACATAGTGGTCCATGCTCCGTTGGGTTGTGGAAATGTCAGGTATATGATCCCCTACTCAGCATGAAGATTTTTGTAGGGTTGTGGTATCATTGGTTATATGATCCCCTACCCAGTGCGTGGTTTCATTAGGGTTGGGGCATCGTCGGTTTGATCCCATACATCGCGATTTATACCAGATAGTGTCCTGATATTATAATGACCACCTTTATACGGGCAATGATCTTCTATCTGAGTGACGTGTTTCTGACGAATTCCAAATCGGGTTGTGGTTCCCCTAGCGGACCCTAGGAGTGATCCCATATCTGATAGATCTTCATATACCGGTGTGAGTTGTTGTATCCCCTAGCGGACCCTAGGAGTGATCCCCTATCTGAGGAGATTAGAATTTACTCTATTTCAACGTGAGGTTCTCAGTGACGATTTTCATTGAGCATGCATCTCTTGGACGTGTCTCATATGGGATGATAGAGATTATGGAGTGTGTTCTTCTAGTTATGTACTGGTCATAGGTTACGGGGTCAGAACCACATGAGGCTTGGTGTGTGTTGAGTATATATGGATTTCTCATGGTATATGTATATTCACACACCTGAGATATGCTAACTAGTTATGTTTAGCCGAGGATGGACTCGAGATGGAGTTTATCCCTCGTTTGGGTTCCCTATGGCCGGGATGAGTTTACTATTGCCTTTCAGTTTCTCCCTATCATTTTGGGGTTTTGGGGTGCCTACTGGGTATTTTATATAATCTCCCCTTCACAGGATATTCCCACACATGTTTTTGTCTTGTGTATACCTAAGTCCTTTTGATAGAGTTCTAGGAGGACCAAGAGCAGGCAGAGCTTAGTTTGAACGACCGACCAGGGGGTTTACTGGAGCTATGCTGAGGAGTTTATTATAGGTTGTTTTTGGAAGTGTTTTTTCTATTTCTTAAGATGTTGGATGTTGTTTTAGTTTTCGTTTGGTGGGATCTATTGTTCCCTTATGTTATTTTGCTGTACTCTTGTTGTGGGTGGGATGTATGCATGTATTTAATCCCAATTTTTATATATATCTCTGCACTATTTCATAGAGGTGTCTGTGGGAGTGTGTGTACATGTACATTATGATAATGCTTTTCATGTGTGTGATATCCTACTCATCATCGGTCGCCAGCCCTTGGCCTATTGGAGGCGGGCATGGGGAGTCATGGCTCAAGCCCCGTTGGGTCGGGTCATGACAGAGTTATATCAGAGGAGGTTCCACGTTTGGGATCTCAGAGCGTAGCTAGCCTAGCTATAAGTTTGGTTTGGGTTTTATAGAGGCAGTTTCAAGATGTTTCAAGTTTAGCTTTCAGGACATGGACTCCAATGTTGGTGCGGCGGCAGAAATATCCATTCACTAGGACATTGATATCTTTCCTTTCGACTCAGGTCATTTGGACACCAGTCATATATACATAACGGTACATGCATCATATAGGATTGGGTTTTTGGGTCTCCATTGTTCTTCTTGAGTAAACTCTCTAGATATACTCTTCGACTATGATGCATCATGATTATATTTCAGGATGCATCCTCAATGGCAGCCATCGAGGGTTCTGCATAGGGATTGTGGTGACGATCCACCCTTTGTATAGGTTGTGGAAAATGGCACAGGTTCTGAGGTTGGACCTCGAGGTGGTCCGCAAGTTGATCCACCACCTGTCGAGCAGCTGGTTCTGCTGGTAGTGCAGGATGAGGTTGTGCACAGGCTGATTGTGCTGCACGAGTTCCAGAGGCAGCAACCTATGAGGATCTGGGGTGATTCAGATCCTCAGGGAGCTGATGACTGGCTCGAAGCAGTCACCCGAGTTTTCAGGCTGGTGATGAAACAACCATATCATATGGTGGTCTTAGAGGTAATCGTTCTTCATGGTTTGGCGGGGAGATGGTTGATTTTGGTGATGTAGTCCCACGATGAAGATTCACTCACATGGTTAGAGTTTGAGTGGCTCTTCAGCGAAGTGTTTTATCCAGTGACACTGAGGTCAGTGCGAATTGAGGAGCTTCTTCAGCTTTGACAGGAGGGCATGACTGTGTTAGATTAATAAGCGGGGTGTACAGACGTGTCATGATACTCCCTAGATATGGTTTGAGACCCGTTCAATATGGATCATACCTTCGAGCAAGGCCTAAGCATGGACATCCGGGCAGGTGTGGTTTCTCTATGTCTTCCCACATATGCTAGAGTGCTAAAGCGAGCCTTGGTGGTGTAGAGCTTTCTGGCTGAGCAGATTCAGTTCGTCAGTATTGGGTACATGGCAGCTGAGATGTCGACAACTTGTAGCCGGAAGCTGGCAGAAGGGTCTGGACATGGCTGACATTTCATAAGGCGACCCCAGGATGGAGGATGTGAGGCTCAGGGATCACAAGTCACGCATGCCAGTTTTGATCAGACGCAGGAGAGTCGGTGTTATGCATGCAATGTTTAGGGACATCTTGTTAGAGATTGTCTGACCTGTTGTGCAACTGTGAGGCAGTTGGTGAATAGGCCACCTTGGCAGTATCAACGACTTGAGTTTGGCGGTCCGCAGGCCAACAAACAGGGTGACTGAGCGGGTGCAGCTGTAGGAGGTGGTAGGTGGTATCAGATTCCACCACCACCATCGCCAGGTGGTCCACGCTGAGCTCAATGAGATGGAGGGTGAGGGAAAAGATATCTTCATTCCAAAGAGGTTGTTGTTCCATGGGCTCCAAGGATGGATAGAGGTACGCCTTGTGTCCTTTCTACATTGTGCAACAGTTTTGATAGACATTGTTTAGCAGTACTCTTTCCTTTTCATTACATGCTCGAGTTTTGTTTAGGGAATTGGTAAGACTCTTTGTGGGTGTTGTTTGGCGTTCTTAGAATGTGTGTGGAAGATGTATCCTTCCCCCACCAAGATGTGTTTTTGTGACGCGATCAAAACCCTGCGGGTGAGTCAGTGCCTCCCAAAGAAAATTATGTTGAGGTGTAGTGGATGAGTCCCTATAACTTATGTGTTTGGGTAGGGGTGTTTGTTGGAAATTTTTCTAGTGTGGGAGACACAGTTGAGAGTCCAGTTGTTTTCCTTGTGCTTATGGATATTTGGGGACGAAAAATTCTATGTTGGGGAGGATGTAGTGAATTGGGTTTTGGCTCTGTCAAAATTTGAATATTTCTATAAATGATTCTAGATCTAGGCTTGAAGTTGGCGTGTGATTATGAGGCCCAGTTTTCCCAGAATAAATTTTATACAAATATTAAGTATTTTTATACTATGTGTGGGACAATGGTAAGTTTTCTCTTAAATGGTAGCTCAGATTAGAAATTTGAGGGCACTGTTGCATCTAGAGGGTGTCGTTTACCCTTGGCGGGGTGAAAAAGTTGCTGGCGTGGGATTACTGTGAGAAATGTCACCCAGGTGAAAAATCGTCATTTTGAAATAATGACTTAGTGATTTTTATCACTGGCGTACTTTTTGAATAACATTAGAAAAAATCCTTGAAATGGAAATCTGATACATCCGTTGACTTTGAAATGTGGTGTTTTTCCTAGGCATGATATAAAATAGGCGGACACAAGGGTTTTAGAATCCATGACCGACAGTGGCGTTTTGATGAATTTTTATAAATTCACCTCTATGATGGAATTAAGGGAAACCCTAATTTCTCTTATATATATATCTCTCTTTCATTGGAATTCTTCACTGTTCTTTGCCGGATTGAGGACCGAACTCTGGAGGATTGAAGTGGGAACACCACAGGCACATCGCGAATGACGAATGACCGGATCGAGGTAGGATTTTTGTTGTTTTTCTGCTCCATCAATATCTTGGTTTTTTGTCAATACGTCATTTTAATTATATATCTTTTTAATTTGGATGATGGCTGAATGAACACGACCACAGTTCGAGTCCTGTTTTAAATCCCTTGTTTGATGTGTTCTTCGTCATTCTTCGTCCAAATTTTTCGGATGCGCCAATCGACCGTCAGATCATTGATCCGGGTTAGGTGCTATGAAGGCCTCGTCCCAAGGTTTTGAAATCGACCTTCTTTTTCTAAAGCGGATCACCGGAGCAGTTGGGGTGGCTGACAGAAGCCCTAGCTCCGGGAATGGCAGTGGCTGGAGATCGGGGTAGCGCAGCGGTGGAGCCGGCTTGAGGCATTCAGTGCACCGTGGGAGGCCGAGGCGGAGCACGGATCTATGAAATTTTGTGTGGCCAGTGCTGTGGGGCGGTGTCTGGAGGTGGAGCCAAGAAGGACGGTAGCAGATGGTGGCGTTGGGAGGTGTAGCGCCGGGAGGCGGCATAGGCAGGTCCGAGCGGTGGCCTCGGCCTGTCGCAGTCCGAAGGAGCCAGCTGCCTCGGTGGAGAAGTAGAGATCCCAGGCGGTCGCGGCGTGGGAGGCCAGTGTGCAGCAGTGTTCTTGGTCGGTGGGGGTGGCATCGGCCTCGACCGATCATGGTCCGTGGGGAAGACCCGAGGTTCTAACCTCAGAGAGGGGGGTGGGCGGACGAGGACCCACGTTCGGTGGGTCCTTTTGGTGCGGCGTGCGGGAAGAGATCAGCCGCTCGGCCGGTAGGGGGAAGAACAAGACCCAAGGGGTCCATTGTTTTTGATATGAGTGGCGGCGAGCTACACCATAACCACGGCTAGGCCGCGGGCTGGTGTTCTCGACCGAGTCGGCCGGTCTGCACCGGCCCAATTTGGGCCCCATTGTGTTCAATGGGGTGTAACATCTAAACGACGCGTCCGATTGGCACACCGTTGGAAGCCCTATGTTCGTGTTAGTGAGAAGAACATTTTGAGTTAGGTTTGGGGGTTTTTAGGTTCTGTGATTGAAGGCGGGTGACCCGAAACACTTTAATTTAAGAATAATTAATTATTATTAAAGCGTACAATGGACGTACCTCGTGAATCGGACGTCCGATCGACTCGCCGTCAGTGGCATCATGACCCAAAACCATGATCAGACTTTTTGAGATGCTAGTTTTATTGTTCGGGATAAAGACATGAAGAGGGACCCATAGGGTGCGGGCCCCACATGGCCCGGTTCGCACGTTTTACGATGGAATGTTGCTTTTTCATCCATCATATGTTTGGAGTGTTTGAGAAGTCTATCCTGTGTGATTTTCTGAGTTGATCATGGTGGTACGATCCGCTTGAAGAGTTTCGGGATCGTAGTGTGGGCCTCATATAGGCTAGCTACGGTGAATAGTTCCATTTTCACATGTTTTCTATTTCGGGTGAGTAAACAGATTATCCTCTGTGTTTTTTCACGTGGATCGCAATAGTGGACTTAGAACCGGCCTTGGAGGTGCTCATTGTGGCGTTGTTCCAGGTCACTCGAGATAGCGACGTTTGGACCAACTGTGGTTGAGGGTACTCCATTGGTTCATTCCTATGAGGGTTCACGCGGAATCACAACCTTATTTTAGGTTTGGGATACTCTCGATGGATGTTTAATTGGTTAGAGTTTTGGAATACCTCCGGTGGGCTAGAGCGAGATCCTTTAACATCGTTTCTGTAGATCGAGTTTACGATCCCCTACTCAGCATGAGGATTTTAGTATGGTTGCAGTATCATTGGTTATACGATACCCTACTCATCATGTGGTCTCCATATGGTTGGTGCATCATCGGTTAAATCCCTTACATCATGAGTTATACCGGATAAGGTTCTAGTATCATCATGACCACCTTTACACAAGCGACGATCCTCTATCTAAGTGACGTGTTTCTGATGAATTCTAGATCGGGTTGTAGTATCCCCCAGTGGACCCTTTGAGTGATCCCATATCTGAGAGATCTTAGTATACCAGTGTGGGTTGTGGTATCCCCTAGCGTACTGTAAGAGTGATCCCCTATTTGAGGAGTTTATTATTTTTTTTTATTTTAGCATGAGGTTCTCAATGACGATTTTTGTTGAGCTTGCATCTCTCAGATGGGTGTAATTTGGGATGATAGAGCTCATGGAGTTTTTTCTCCATGTTATCTACCTATCATAGGTTACGAGGTCGGAACCTCATAAGTCTTGGTGCATGTTGATTATATCTAGATTGCTCATGGTATATGTATGGGAATACACCTGAGTTATGCTGACTAGTCATGTTTATCCGTGGATTGTCTCGAGGTGGATTTTCTATCTCGCTTGGGCTCCCTCTAGATAAGATGAGATGACTATTACATTTCTGTTTTCCCTTTAATTTTGTGGATTTTGGTGTGCCTACTGGGTATTTTATATACTCACCCCTGCATGGGATTTTCCTATACATGTTTGTGTATTGTGCATACCACACGCCTTTCGACGGATTTTTAGGAGGACCCAGAGAAGGTGGAGAATAGTTTTCATGACCGACCGGTGTTTTAATGGATTTTTGATGTGGAGATTAAAAGAGGGTATTTTTGGTAGTGTATATTTGTCTTTCTGAGCAGGTTGGGCACTTTTGTAGTTTTCTTTTGGTGGGCCCTATTTTTCCTTTTGTGATTTTGTTGTACTCTGGTTGTGGGTTAGATGTATAAATGCATTTCTTTCCAGTTTTTATATATATCTCTACACTATTTCTTGGATGTGTTTGTGTGTGAGTTTGTACATGTACCTTAGGATAATTCCTCCCGTGTCTGTGATTTCCTACTCGGTGCCGGTTACCAGCCCCTGGCCTATTGGAGGCGGGCTTGGGGAGTCACGGATCGAGCCCCGTTAGGTTGGGTAGTGACACTTGGCTCATCCAAACTCTACCCAATTAATCTCCCTAAATCCTTCTATTTATCTTATAATAATTACCTTAGGTAGAAGTCACTTCAAAAAAGACGTTTGGTTCAATACAAATGGAGTTACCTGATTTAAAGGTTATATCTCCTTTTAAGTTTGTTTCTTTTATTTTAGTTTCTGAACCCCCAAAACTCTATTTATTCATATATTTTATTACAAAAACATTATTCTAAATATAATAGGTTGTTTTTATGAGAATTATTTTAACTACACATACACACACATCCGTCTAATTTGTATAAGAACTTAATATTTAGGTGGACAGTGATCTACTGCCTCATGAAATGATGAATATTAATTCTTCTATAACCTCCTATGGTGAACATTATGCTGTAACAATAATTATATATGATTTTATGATTTTTATTTTATTTTTAATCTTCATTAAATCATTTTTTAGCATACATTTATTCTTTTCATGTTGTATATACACGATAATTTCATTTGAGGAAGTGTGGACTACTGCCCCCTCAAAGTGATATGACTCGTTCATACCATACATGGAATGTAAAAATTATGATGTTAATTTACTTACATTATGCATATAAAATTTTATATTATACTATAATAATAATATAGCTATTCATCATTTTGTCTTCTTTATTTTTAAAATAAAAAAAATTAAATGGAAGTAGCATTCATGAGTATGTACGGATTACCGTCTCCACGAACGTGATGAGATTCAATCCCCATTGTAAGAATTCAAGAATAATTTTTTATTTTATTATTAGAAATAATATTAAATGACATTATATCATTATGTATATGAATAAAATACATCTTATCCATAAAAAAAGACTTACATAATAAAATATATAATGGAAAAATAATCAATTAACACCTAAAAAAGTGATACTACTAAAATAATATTAACAATGAAATATTAAGAAGATCATGTATTATATCATATTTATGTATGTGGTTCTTGTATAATTTTATTACAACAATTTAACTATTAAAAAAGAGGATAACGTACCCTCAACCAAGGAAAAGTACAAGGTTAGGGTTAATTCCTCAATCTCATTATTATTCGAGATTGTTTATGTGTAATTTTTTACGGTGACATATTTATTTTCAATGTTCTTGTTTCATAAAATGGTTTTCAAAAATATTTTTTATAAGGGACTCTTATACTAAAACATCCTATTAAAAAATTTTATGATTTATTCTTATAAACCATTATCATTGATGTTTATGTTATCAAAATGGTTTTAAGGATTTATTTATACGGACATGAATGTTTTAAAATGTTAATTCCTTCCAAAAGTTTCAAAGTGGCATGGGAAACTTTGACTCATATCATTTAAATGACTTCCTATATAATTTATATGACTTTTAAAAGTTTTTATGAAAAAGGGATATTTCTCTCAAATATATCAACTGATCATATTCAAGTATGTCAACATCCTTTATGTGATATTATTCATGATCGAGGATTATTTATTATAATAAAATATTTCTTATTTTATTTAATGAGTTATGATATGTATTACTATGGATGTGAATTTGTTATACCATTCATGTTTTATGGTTAAAGTATTTATATATTGTATGCTAATTTTAATATGAATGTTTATGTTATGTTTCAATATTTTCAAATGAGTAAAGCGTTTGAAAAAGTAAGTGATGGGTGGAGCCCGCTATAGATCCTCGATGCATCAGTGGGACACATGATAAAAACTAGTGTCTTGGAACAATGCCTTGACAAAATATTATTTACAGTCTTGGAACAAGGCCTTGACTCTGTGGTTATAATTTCTGGAATTAAGAATTCCATCATTATAAAATTAGCTATTTATATTAAATTTGACTATTCGACGAGTAGAATATCTATGCGAATAAGTAAATTTCATTATTGGATTTATCATTATATTATTATACATTATATCATGTTTAAAATTCTTTTTATTTGGTTCTATACATTTCCATAAATGTCTGTGCTTATTTATGAATGTTCTCGCCATATTATTATCCTAATGAGCATCTGAGCTCTCCCATTTCTATTTTTTATTTTTTCTAGGTAGTAACGAAATATATTATGACAAACCTGCATGGATAGTATAAAGGAAATGGATTTGGTCAATGGAGAAAATTTTGTTGTTATTTTACATTTTATAATGTAATGTAACATTCATGCATGCAACCTATTTTCCAAGACTGCTAAACTAATCGGTCTTACGGGACATGATCCCTTGAGATCATGACAATGTCTTGAAATAATGCACACACTCGGGGTAACTGGGGTTGGGGAATTAAAGTTAGAATCAATGATGTTTAGCAATAAACATGGAAACTAGATTTATAAAAACTCTGATTATAGAAAATTACCATAAGATAGACTTTGTGGATTAATATTTAAGAACATACTATAATTTTGGTAATGTAGAGATTTTGAGATTTTTTCAAGAAATACATCCCTGTATTGATATGAGCAAGTAGGGGCGGCTCTGGTATAGATGTACCTAGCAGTGAAATATTTGATAGAGTTCCGGGCTTGACTCGGGGTAGTCAGGTATTTGACCACGGGCCTTGCTACACTCTTATTTACTACACTCATAGGGGATATGCTTAGGATAGTTCACATTTTTTTACAAGCCATTATGAAGGATTTAAAAGTAATTACTTCCTCCAAAAAACATTTTTTTGTGATTATAGATTATATGAATAATCATTTAAATTTATGCTAGGTATTTTACATGTTTCGAATTATGCATTGTGATTTATAATACAGTGCTAGTGTATGTCATTGTTCAATAAATGGTTCCAAATAGATGGAATGAGAACTCCAGAAATACACATGATCCAAAGAGTAAGAAGGATCATATATTTCACTATATTCAGCCAACATTTAGAAAGCAAATAGTCTCCCATGTGTTATCATCATATGAAGAAATATTATCATGAGTTAAAAAATAAGTAATGAATTCTCTGAGTCTTATGGATTTGATGGGAAGCCAGAGAAGAAAAGGTTGGTAGAGAGAATGATGGATAAAGGGAAGAATGGAACGAAGGATTTTCCCATATGTGACAATGGTGGAAAGAATCACCTTGGTTAATTTTTGAAGGGAATTAATTTTTTTTAAAAGTGTGGAGAAAAGGACACCTTATATGTGATATTAGGGGTAAGAAAAAGGTTTCAAATGTACAATGATTCATTTTAAAATAGCAGGGACACTACGCGAATCAATGTCCCAATTATTAGAGTATACCGCAAATGATGATTTTGGATTATAATCATGTTATGATATTACCACATATAATGGGCAATGCCAAGTTTAATTATGTTTATATTAATGAATTATGTTATTTTAGTGTTGTATCAATGATGTACTAGTTATAATAATTATGGATTATAAAGGGATTGTACAGTAGTAATATTTCATTAAGGATTTGAGATTGTGTGGTACCAAGAAAATTGACACAATAACAAGTTAATATTTTTGGAAAATACATGGTTGAAAGAAAGATAAACTTTAATATGATCCTGATACTATGGTGTTGATTTTGGAATAATATATGATTGATTTGGATTAATTATATTTTATATTATTGAATAATTAGATCTAATTAATTCTTTTTTATTCCATCATTGTTTGTGATTACAACAATTTTTGGATTTTATGAGTATATCCAGAATTCTATGATTTATAGAAGGAATAAAAAAGTACATACCTATTCAAATATGGTTTTCAGGAAATTCATTTTATTACCACATTTTACGATAATACACAATGAAGGTCTTCACATAAATATTATGTGACATTCCTTATAAATTTTGGAATATGAGTTCAGAAAAAAGTATTGTGGATATATCTAAAGGTTTGAATAAATTAAATTAGATATTGGAAAATATTGTTATGGTCAAGTCATTTCATGAGATTATTTTTCGATTTTCATAAAAAGGACAACCCGAAGGTCTGGAGACAACCCGTTGCATCCGAAAAGGCCGTGAGACTTGAACCCGTAACCGATGGGAGACAAGGGTAATCACCTACCAATGGCTTACATGATTTCCTTGTCTATATAATGTAGTTTATTTTAAAAAATCAGACCAATAAATTATAAATTCATTATTTTTGGAACCCTGTATGATTAGGATAAGTAGAATATTTTTTAATTCTGTTATCTTTTGAAGTGAATGATGAGTTTTTTGTAGGAATTAGTTGAAGGATAAAACTCTACTGGTCAACTATATTTTTCCCTATTATTATATGAATAAATTAATTCAGGAAATTTTGGGAAGGGATATTAAAACAAAAAAAATTTATCCTAATACCTTATGTTTTGTTGAACTGATGATATTTTAATGCGTCATAGATTGGTGGCATTGAGGCCCTCAAATGTACACTTGTTTTTTGTTTATGACCTCAATATATCCCTATCAATATTTACATTTTCCCTACAAAGATTTGTCTTTAATTTCTACCCAAGTTCTCTTAATCGAGATCATGATTTGGTGGTGACATTTTCATTTCCCTTTCCCTCTTATTAAGACTAATTTTCATTAACCCAATTTCGGATGTGGACTTTCCACAAAAGTAATTTTATATTTTTAATATTATATTTTCAAAGAAATATTAAAATTGAGAGAAATAAAATATTCAAATTGTGGGATAATGTAACACCCCAAGATTTAATAGTACGTTATCTCTTAAAACAAATTAAATAACTTGCATTACACACAACCCCGAGTTCGAGCGCACCACGGGTTACCAAACTAGCAGTTCAAAAAGTGGTTATGAATAATGTATACAGAATTGTGAATTTTATATACTCCATATAAATTGATAATCTGCATAATTTGTTTCCTAGATATAATATAAGAAAAAATTCATTTTTCAGATAAAAAAAGTATTTTTTAAAAAATGCAATTTTACCACCTTTTAAATGTGAACCTTTTTTAAAAAAAATATTTGAAACTTTTATATATTGAATTTAATTTAATTAAATAATTATTTAGATTTGGGAAAAAAAAATTCAGTTTGGATAAATTTTCAGTACTTTTTTGAAAACAATCATATTTTGATGAATAGTGAAAAATAGTAAATTTTAATTTGAAAACAATTTTTTAATCGTAATAATTTATAATGTTAAATTATACATTTGAGTTGTTTTAATGTAAAATTAGATAATATTTTTATCATTTATTATAATTTAGGTCATTGTATGTAATTTCACATTTAAATTGGATAAAAAATGTCAATCTTTTGATAGTTATTATTTCATAAAAACAAGCTTTTTGTTTTCACAACTAGAATTAGTTTTAAATAAATTTATGCAACTTCTATGTTATGAATTAAAAAAATGGATTCAATATTATGAATTATGTGGTCAAAATTGTGTAGGTAGGTATCTTTTATTTTTAAACATTATGTATATTTACTTTAGTAAATATTTTATTTACCATTGTTAAAAGGTTAATGTAGTAAATATGGGTGAACAAATATTATTATAATAATATTTAATTACCCTAACATGTGTTATATATATATTGGTTGATTCATGTCCATACATGGTCATCTTGGAGTAGATTTTGGGACTAGTTCGAGCCACTTAAGAGTGACAATGACACTTTATATTAATTAGTTAAATGTATAGACAAAAATGACATAAACATATATCTTTTATTAAAATAATTTTTACAAGGGGTTATAAAAGTTATATTTTTTACAATAACTATTAATTGGGATGATAAAAATATTTATTCATCATTGTAATTTTTTTTATAATTTTTAGACAACATATACATAACATTATTTATGACACAATAATGATGTAGTGTTTACCTCAGTAATGAATGATTTATGGAAATGAGATTATAAAAATTAGAACAATATCCAAAAAATGTCCAATTAATATTTACTAATTTTATTTCGAACATGATTCCTCGTATATTTTTCTTTAATTATTTTTGGACCTTAAGAAACTGAAAATAATTATATAATAAAATAATATTTTAAGCATTCCTAAAGAGCCCCTCCTCCCCCCCCCACTTACAAAAAGATGTCAACTCTAAATCATTTTACAATCCTTTCAAGCCACTTGGATCATCAATAATCTGCCCAATTGATCTACCTAAATCCTTTTATTCCACTTAGAAGCCTTAACATTGGCATAAGGCCCTTAAATTATGCATTTTTGTTCAAACCAATGTGAGTAACCTGATTTAATGGTGACATCTTCTCTTACGTTATTTTATTTAATTTTATATCTCCAACCACTAAAATATCTTTATTCAGGTGTTTTATAACAACATTGTTATTCTTAACATAATAGGTTATTTTTATTAGAAATATTTGAGAAAATATTACACACCCCTCCTTCTAATTAGTATATAACGTATTGTTTCTGTGGATGGTGAACTACTACCTCATGAAATTCTGATCGTTCAATATCTACTGCCACCTCATATGGTGGATATTATTATGGAACTATAATTATATATTAAATTTATGATATATATTTTATCTATAATCTTCTGTATTTTTCTTTTGTTTCATACCTTTATTCTTTTCATTTTGTATATATACAATAATTTCATGTGAGGAAGTGCAGACTACCGCCCCCTTAAAGTGATATGACTCGTCCATACCATTCATGGAATGTATAAATAATGGTTTCAATGAAATTAAATAATCTATATAAAATATTATATTATACTAGAATAATAATATACCAATGTATCATTTGGTATTTTTACTTTTAAAATAAAAAAAATGAAATGGAAGTAGCGTTTTTGTGTACGTACAGATTACCGTCTCCATGAACGTGATGAGATTCATTCCCCATCATAACCATTCAAGAATAATTTTCATTTGAATATTAAGAATAATATTTAAGAACATTATATCACTGTAGATATGAATCAAATACATCCAATGTATAACTAAAATGACTTACGTAACAAAACATATAAACGAAAATAAATAAGTTAACACCCAAAAAAGTTGTACTACTAAAATATTATTAAAAAGGAAATATTAAAAGATCATATATGATATAATATTTATGAATGTGGTTACTTTATAATTTAATAACAAGGATTTAGATATTATACATGACTTTAATGTACCCTTGACCAAGGAAAAGTACAAGGTAAGGGTCAATTCCTCAATCTCATTATTATTCGATATTGTTGATGTGTAAGATTTTTCTAGGACATATTAACTATCCATTCCATGTTTTATAAAAGACTTTAAAAAAGGATTATTTTTAATGAACTATTTTACTAAAACCATTTTTATTTTTTAAATAATTATTGTTTTGAACCGTTCTCATTAATTTCCATGTTTTCAAAGTGGGTTTTAGGAATTATTTATATGAACATGAATATTTTAAAATGTTAATTTCTTTCAATTGTTTCAAATTGAAATGGGAAACTTTTATTTAAAAAATATTTTAAAAGACTTACTTTATAAAGTTTGTGACTTTTAAATGATTTCATGAAAAAGGGATGTTTCTCTCAACATTTTTTACGGATCATTTTCAATTATGTCAACATCCATTAAGAGATATTATTTAGGATCGAGGTTGATTTATTATAACAAAATCTTCCATATTGTATTGAATGAGAAATGATATGTTTAACTGTGGATGTGTTATTTTTATACGATTCATGGTATATGGTTATGGTATTGACATTTTGTATGCTAGTTTTAATACGGATGTTTATGTTATGTTTCAAAATATTTATACATGGAATGAATTGGACTTATAAGTGACGGGTGGAGTCCACTATAGCTCCTAGATTCATTGGTAGGTCTCATGATACACACTAGTGTCTTGGCACAAGGAAATGAAAAAATAATATTTGTAGACATGGAACAAGGCCTTGACTATGTGGTTATGATGTCCGACATTATACATACCATCATTAGAAAGTTAGCTATTAATAGTACATGTGATTATTCGACATGTAGAATATCAATGTGAATATGTAAATGGAATTATTTGATTTATCTTTTCAATATTATGAATAATATTATGTTTAAAAGTATTTTTTTTAATTTTATACTTTTCTTTAAATGTTTAGGATTATTTTTGTAGGTTTCCACTATATTTTTGCCCGTACTGAGCATCAGCTCACCCGTTTCAATATTTTATTTTTCCCATGTGGAAAAGATGTATATTATTACTGACCGATATGGATAGTATAAGGGATATGATTATGGTCAATGGAGAAAATATTTTCGTTTTTAATTTTATAATGTAATGTAATGATCATGTATGTAATCTATTTTCCCAGACTGCTAAACTATTTGGTTTTTTGGGACATGATCCCTTATGATCATGCTGATTTTTTAAAATAATTCAGCAACTCTATGTAACGAGGGTTAGGGCGTTATGCTATACCCGTCCTAATTACCTTCCATGTAAAGTGTGAATGAATCACATTACATTGTGTGGCTATAGCTCTCTTTACTGATCAGTGATGTTATCATGTTCACAATAAATCGAAATTAAAAAGTTATATTTGATATAATGACTCAAGATTTATAATTATATTATAAATATAATATATATACTTTATATTCATCATAATACCTTACTGTGTGTGTTATTAATTTTAAAACACATAAAATTGGTTTATGATATTGTTGTCCACCGTACACATGAATGATGACTTTGTAACCCATTTGATAGAAGTGGATATAGATTTATGTTACTAAATTAAACAAATAAAATAAATATATATAATATAACAGTGTTCATGTAGTTCATGTCTTAAGACGTAAATGAATGTTTAAAAATAATAATTTAAAGGAAGGATCTTGGTGAAGAAAATTATGTTCACTTAGAATCACCTATATTGGGTCACTTATTAAATACCTAAATGATCGTATTTTTAGATGAACTCATGTTGTTAGACAATGGATAGGTATGTGTTGGAAGAATTTTTTAGGATTTTATGGACTATTTTTTTATAGAGTAAAGAATGGGAGGGTGGTGTGGCCCTTTTATATGGTTTGGAATGTAACCAACTGGGGAAATACTTAGTAATTTCCTTAATGAATCCAATACAAAAAGGTTATTCCTAGGAAATAAGCCTTAAATTGTTTATAGATTATAAATTGGGAATATTATGATGGAAATATTTCCATATAATTGTATTTTGACAAGTGGTGGGCCATTTCCATTCTTTATATTATTAGTTTAGCTCTAGATATACACATTTTATAGATTAACCATGGTAGTTAATTTTTAATGATTTCACTCTTAATTTTTTTAAAAATTAAATCAAACATATATTATAATAGAAATAATTATTTTTAAAAATATTGAACCATTTTTTCCATATTCTATTCAAATTAGTGGATAAATTTAATATAGAATCAATCCCCCTTATATGATGTTAATGATGTTTTTCAATAAGAAACTGTTCAAAGGATTACTCAATTTGTATATAAAATTTCAATATGAAAACGATTTAAATGACCTAAATTGGAATAAAAGATATATAATTTAACTAATGCTACATTAAAACCAATTTAATATATAATTTATGTTTATATAACATTTAAACAAAAAGTTTATTTTCATTTAGAATTTATAACTATATCACAATTCATCGAAAAATTAATTGATTTAGAATGTTAACAAAAATTCACCCTTATATAATTTTTACATATTTTATTAAGAAATAAAATTTATTTTATAAAATTCATTATCTAAATTGGTTATAATTTTATTCTATTATTTTTTTAAAAAGGTATTAGGAAACATATTTTCTTGGAAAAATTGTATTTTCTCAATCATATAATGACATTAATGAAAATTAATTATTTTTATCAATATTTTTTATTTATATAAAAACGGTTTAAAAAAATTTAATTTTATTCATTAATAGTAATTATTCTATGTCTAATGACTATGTTAAATTGGTCATTATAAATAAATATTAATATTATATCTTGGTTTTGTTAATACTTTGTGTTTTGTGTAATTCATGAAATCCTAGTGTTGTGTGAAGCACAAGCATAAAATGGTGTTACATGTAACATAATTTATAAAGTAAATTTAATTTATACTCAAAAAATAAATTCGTAAAAAATTAGGTTGTTACCTTATACCTAAATTAATATTAATTTCTCCCCCAAAATTCATCACTCCGATATAAAAAATGAGGTTTCTTATGCCTGATCATATCATCATATTCCCAAACATCTTCTTCAAACTTGTGGTTTCACCAAAAACCATTGATGAGGTGTGTTGTTGTATTTCAGAAAAAATTATCTACATGATCCAGAATCCCAACCAGTTTTTCCTCATAATAAAATATTTCAATTACAGAATGAACTCTATGTTCTGTACATGTAAAGGGTCGTGAAATTATTTCCCCAGGAGAGATATAGGTGTCATATCATGGGCTTCATTGACTTTTAGTGGATGTTATATTCTATAAAATTCCATCATGATACAATCTATAATTTTAAATGGAAATATATACCTAGGGATTAGTTTTCCCTTCATTCCAAATATTTTCCATTAATTTATATTTCCTAGATCCCAATAGATTTCTTTATCAAACTTCATTGCAACACGTGAGACCTAAATAATTACATCCATAGAGTTATTCATAAGGATCCATATGAATTATGAAATGTAATATAATTTTGTATGAGAAAAAAAATTTATGATAGTATTGATAAAAATAATATTTCAATTATAATAAAAAAATATCATCATATTCTATAGGGTATGAATTGTTCTCATAGTCTAAACATCTATTTTAGGATGATACATAGTGCCAAAATTTTACTTCAAATAATGGTATTACAGAAGACATCACCCAAACATTAAGGTAAACCTTATATCCCAATTAGATGAAATGTAAGGTGGTATTGCATGCAACCTTTACAATTTGTTATTGTATATCATTGATTGTTGATCAATGTATATGTCTTTAATGATAGTCACGAAGTGTGGTTACATTTTTTAGATATTACACAAAACGTATGACATTAATCTTTTTAGATGTATCAGGGGGTCCAATGACAAAATACACATTGAAATTTTCCCATTACCATTCTATTATTTATAATGAATGTATCACCCCCTATGATTTTTTTCTTGAAACATTTACATGATGACATACCGAGCACCAAGATGAAGACTCTATGATATCCCTCTTCATGAAACCCCACAATAATTACTATTTCATATTTCTATACATCTTCATACTTCTAGGATTAATAGAGAATGTAAAACAATATGATTTATGTTAAAACTACTTCTTTAGATCTAGTCTGTAGAGAATTAATTCATGGTCCTCTAGCCCAATAATTTCATAATGATCAAGGATAAACTCATTAAAATCTATACCCTTCTATAATATCCCACCACATTCAATATATTCTTATTTAATATTCACGTGGATATATGGTTCAACATTCAATTCAGAATGATAAGATCAACCCATTTCAATGAGTATTTCTATATCCATCCTTTTAATGTATACAAATACTGAATCTTTTTTTATCATCATCACAAATAAAATATCATGTTCTATTCACCTCAAAGCATTAGCAAGCATATTCACTTTCTCATTATGGTATTATATTAATCTGTCACAATCATTAATCAGTTCCGGCTAACTTCTCTGAATCATATTCAACTCCTTATTTTTTAATATATACTTAAGAATGGTATTATTAGTATATATATCACACATTCAATTATAAATTTAATTCATATATTTCATTAATTTGAAAATTAACATAGATAACTCCATATCATTAGTTGATTAATTTTTATCATTAATACTAATTAGTCATGACACAAAAGATATTAATATATAATTTTTCATAATAACATATCCAAATAAATTTGTGGATGAATAAATATTGATTAAAAACCCATATCCATTACATGGTAGTTTTTGTATAGGTGCAATAACTAATATTTTCTTTAGTTTATTCAAATTCTTTTCACCAATATCTATCAAGAGAAATGTGGATCAATTCTTAGTTAATAAGGTCTAGGGATTAGATATTCATGAGATATTACATAGAATCCATTGATAATATCTAGCCAAACTAAGAAAACTATGGTTCCCAGTCTCCATGGTTTATTTTGTCCATAATTAAATGTCCTTCATCTTTAATCGATATACTAATATACCCTCTGTTGAGCTTTTATAACCAAGAAATAAATATTTTTTCTCCAACAATTCAGTATTTGTAAATTTTTTATATTGTTTATCCCCTATTTATGGTATTTTGTACCATTTTGGATTGGTATTTTTTATCTCCCACACTCTTTTAATATAAAATAATATCATCTATAAATACCACCAAAAACTAGTCAAGGTAATATAAAAAGTTATTATTAACTTATCCAAAATTATTTCACATGAACAAGTATGATCAAAGGGAATCACTATATATACATAGTGTTAACACATTATACAGAATGATTTCTTAGGTATACCATTCCTCTTGATGATCTGTTAATGATATAGAAAATTATTATTAATATAGGATGATTATTAAGCTCAATTTATTTAGTCAAATAGGTCATCAATACAAGGTTGTGGATACTTTTTCTATATTGTGATATTTTTCAGCTCCAATTAATCAATGTTGAGAGGAATTGAACAATAATTACTTTAATAAAATAGAACACATGAAACCCAAGGTGCCAAGAGGGATACACTAATATGTTTTCAAGTTTTTCCAAGATTTTCTTCTTTACTTACTACAAATAAATTCTTTCCAAATTATAGAGAGTCATTGAAACTAGTGTGGCACTAGGTATTATTTTTATTGAGAAATCAACCGCATATTTTGGTTGAAGGATAGGAACCTCTTTACTAAAGACATCAATAAATTATTGATGAATATGAATATCATTTATATACATTTCATCCCCAACAATATGAGATAAAAACCTATCATGGATGGTAATTACGACCCATAACATAGATATGTTCTCCGTTGTACGTTCATACGTATCGTCACATTGATTGAAAGTCATAACTTTCTTTTTGAATTTCAAATGTGACTTATATTCCAAAAACTATAATGTGGGATTTATATAGATAACTAACAACAAATACAATATTACATAAAATTCAACCATCATAAAAAAAAAAAAAAATAGGAAGCATATTCCCAACAACATCAACAAAAGTGGAATCATATACATCATATCTGACCAGAATACCACCAAATGTTTTTTTATTTATTCTTTATCTAATATTTTTGTTATCATCTTGATTTCTATAGAAAATTAGTCATATTCTAATGAATAGATAGATATATAATTACAAATTATATTAACATTTCCATAGTGGGTGGTTAGTGTACCATTATCCATGTTGGTATCAGGCCCCATGTATGAAATTTTCATCACATGAGGTTTCCCCTTATCCCATTTCCTAATATGTTATTGATGTAAATAATAATAATTATCCTTTAGATCTATGAACTAGTTATCATAGTTTATATAATCACTATATTTGAAACACTTGAGTGATTGTGGTTCATTGTTTCGATCATTCTCTCTAATAACATTGATAGATAAATTCTATACATCACATTTGTAATCAATTTCATACCTACCATCCCTTCTAGGGAAAAAATCCTTTAATAGTCCCCTTATATAAATTTTTTTAATGTTTCCTTCAAAACATTAACTATAATAGAATACTCATCCTCTTATAACAATTTATTCAATATTCTCAATTGATTTCAATTTTTTCATCATATTTAAACCATGATATTTATGCACAACTCAATCCTATATTTCAACGCTGATATCACATTGGAAAATCATTTAATAGTTAATATTTTTTTTGTTTAAAATCCAATATAGACTTGGTTTTACGCCCTAGAAAAATTTAACATCCTTAAACTAAGGTTATATGATAATACAATATGCGTACCTCACATGTATTCTTAAATAATCGTCACAGGTTATAACATATTCAATATCTATTTTATTTATCACAATGAAATAATTATTCTCTATATAAGAATAAAATGTGTAAAAAAATTATTGATAAATATTTTATAGAACACTTCCCAACCTATGGTAACAATTCTATCATATTTACTCGTATTCTTTTTCAATTTCCACAATTTGTCTTCTTCACCTTCAAAATGGATGATATCTAAAATTATGTATTCGTGTTCTCAATATGAGAGAAAAAATATTTTTAGTGGTACAGATCAATTCCTTAATAAATATTTTTTCAATGGTCCCACTGATGGATGTAGGAAATTTACATGTTAATGACTCAATAGAAATTAATTCCCTATGTTCATTTGGAAGTCCAATATGATTCATAACTTGATAATGTTTTGTGAGCATAATAACAAGATCATTTATTATATTTTTCATATTGTTTGGATACACAGGAGGATAATCATTTCAGTTTTTTTTCATTTAGTAATAACATGGTTCCTTTATGTTCCAACCATTTAATAAAAATAAAAAGCATAATAAAAATACGGAACCACATAATAATGAAAAATCTCTCATATGAGGTCTATAGGATGACATAATCTTCTTAATTTATTACAAATTTGGTTTCTCTTAGATCCATAACAGTCATAATACATATAAATCAACCATTTTAGTTTGTAATGATTTTGTGAATTTCTAGAAAAAGTCCCTTGGTAGTATAGAAATAGGTGTACAGTAAGGCCAATTTTTGTACTCCATGTGATGATCAAATCCATCTCAATTCCACCTATTTGGATTTATTACCCTAGGTACATCTATTCACAATCTATATCTACATGTATTATATTGACAAGTAGGTAATTATTTTGAAACCACTATTTTTGTCCTTTACTAAAATTCAATGAACTTTTCTTATAAATGAACTCCATTGTAGACATAGAATTTTCAATATAACTTGAAAAATCTAGTAAAATATTCCTAGGTATCACAATAAAATTTTTTAACCCCTGTTTATAATGGATAAATAAAACTTTTCTCTAACACAGACTATAGTGACCTAAAATTCTAATAGATATATATTACATCATTTTTTCTCAAAATTTATAACATTATATAAAACCATGTCTCAGAATCGTAGAGGTACTGTGTGTTTAGAAACTTGGGAACAGAAAAAAATGGTTCATATGTAAAGTAAATCATCTCACAAAATGATCCCCATAAATAGATTCCTTATTAGACATATAATACATAATATATTTTTTAATTAAATGGGTAATGGAAACATAAGAAACGGTGATATCTGATATTTGATAAAGGTAAGGAAGGAAGATATATAAGAATCATGTGAACATAAGGGAATATGAACTTGATCAAAAAAATTTTAAGCCATACCATTCGTATTAATGTTCATAATATTTAGTTAGAACATAATTATTGGTAGCCCATAAGACATGAATCAAAATATAATCTAAGAACGTAATCAATGAGAAGATAACATTGTCCTAGAGAACTGATTTGTGAAATATAAGTAAGCATTGTAAATAATTTCCATAGTGGTAAATGATCAATTCAAGGATTTAATTGTGGAATGGGTTCAATCTTCAAACCACGGTGTGGCTAGGGATCAATCCCAAACTCATCATATTCGACAAAGAAAATTTCTGAATTGGGCTCACTCCCAATTCTAGTCTTGTCAATCTCATGAGATAAAAATCATTTCCCAATTCATTAGTGGTGAAATAGGTCCCACTTGTTTCATAATGAAAACCATGTAAACTTGTGATTATTGAGCACAAAACATTAATCATATCACAACACATGAAACGAAATGGGTTTCATAAACATTTCATCATTTCATAACACAAGGAAGATAGATATGTTTCACAATCATTTCATCATTTCATCATATATTACCTCACAGAAAAAGATATGGGTTTCATAAGATTTTATTCATTATAAAACATGTGAAAGATAAATATATTTCATAATAATATTTACATCACAAAAAATTCCTAGAATAAATAAAAATTATAACTCTAGTTCACATCCCTTATAAAGAATAAGTAGCATCAAACGATTCAATTTTAGGTGAAAAATTATTCGGAATGAAAAATCACTTGGAACGTTTCATGAGGAAGATAACTATTCATGGGAATTTTTATAAAAAAATAACTCATTTTAGAGAACAATTTTTTAAAATAAAGATATAAAAATTACAAAGGATGGTTTTTAAAATCATTTAAAACATATATTGAAGAAATTTATTTAGATATTAAAAAAATATCAAAAAAAGTAAAAAATTATTTTTCATTACAAATTAAAATGAAAACATTTAATGGAATCATTTAAATATAAATTGACACTGTCACGACTCATCCTCGGGGCCCGTGCTGTGACTACCCCAAGCCCGCCTTCTATAGGCCAGGGGCTTCCGACTAGCACCAAAGGCGTAAATCAAAATAACTGGGAAGGCATTGCCTTTATAAAAGAAAACAAACACCATAGAGCACAAGCGGAAGTAAAACACTAAGTACAAAAAAAAAGAAGTGTGGAAAAGTAAATGGGCCAGAATACATACCCAACTGAAGTACAGCTACAACTGAAAAAAGTACAACAGAAAAAGACAGAATTGGAAAAAAGGAAGCAGCTCCTATGATGTCATCCTCGGATCCTACCTGAAGGGTAGGTACAGACAGCGCAACTCCTGGGTCGTCGTCTTCAGATCCTACCTGGAGGGTTGGTACAGTCAGTCTCCACAACGCTCTCGCCTATCAACCTCCTCCGTGTGTCGTCTCGTCACGTAGTCCACCACCAGATACTGACTCGTCGTGTGGTCCACCTCCGGGTACCATCCAGTCCTCAAACACTCGGCCTCTGTCAGCGCTGCCATCGTCTGCAACCAACACAACAAGGTGCGGGCATAGCCCGTGTAGGGGTGAGTATAACGATACTCAGTAGGTACCTCGAGACCCTCAAGGTATCACTAAAACCAACATGTATAACCACAAAGAAGATCTCAACAGATAACCTCTACTTAGTTATATTCCCATGCATATACCTAAGTTATTAAGTAACCCAACTCAATCATGAGGAATGAACCATGATCATGAAATCAACGGATAAAAACTACCCAGGTATATGCCCATACATATACCTAATTTATCAAGTGATCCATCTCAATCATGAGGTAAAAACAAGGTCAACAGTCTCAACTCAAACCAGGATTTTCATTATCAAAACTGTAACTGCTGAAGAGCCCCGTCTCTGGAGTGTACAGTTGTCCTATCACTACTCCGAGGTACTTCTCACTAACCTAAGACTGCTGAGGTACTCCTGCTGTCGAGTACCGTGGGCCAGCCACCCAAGAAAAGTAGTGCTTCCCGCCGGGGTATGCCACCCAAACACAGTAGTGCACACCCCCTAGTAGCCTGCAGAGGTACTCTCCGGACGAGTACCGTGGTTCTGCACTGTCACATAGGAAGTGCTCTGTACGCCATGGGTCTGCACCCAAACAAAGTAGTGCTCCGTCCATTGGGCTAGTTGACTCACTCCAAGTCGAGTCGGTCAAGTAGTCGTCAGGCCTCAGTCGGCTACAAGGTCTCCGTACACCGCACACTCATCTCTCAGAGGGTCTGCTCCACGAGTTACATGTCGATACTCTATGTTTCTCAATGTCCAACGAAGAAGTATCTCAATGGTCCGCCTCATCATAGGGGTCTCAATGCAACAGACAGCGCCTCAATCGGATTCCCGGTCTGTGAGTTATTAGCCTTTTCGTCCCAGGGGCCCGGTTGGTTTCGTGAGCGATCCAACCCGGCCGTATCTTAACTGTACCCCAAACTCTCATAGGGTGTACTCATAGGGACTGTTTCTCAACGTGATCACCAACGCCGCTGACGGTTCGTCAAACGGATGTCCAATCTGAATGATATCGGCTTTTTTGTTCCAGGGGCCCGGTTGGATTTCGGGTACGATCCAACCCGGCCACTATCCAACAGCAACAAAAACTCAGGAGAAGTATTCCAAAATATCCATCTCATCAAGCGGAATTCAACGAGACAGACGGCGTGTCAATCAGATGCCCGGTCTGTGATTTATTGGCTTTTTCGTTCCAGGTGCCCGGTTGGTTTCGTGAGCGAACCAACCCGACCACACTCCGACGATGTCCAAATCTTGAGTGGTGTAAGCCAAAATATCCGTATCACTTAGAGGAAATCATCAAAGTCTATGGCAAGTAAATCGGACGTCCGGAGCTCAAGATATGAGTGTTTCCGCTCCGAGGGCCCGGTAGGTTTCAGTTACGAACCATCCCGGCCGAACCCAAAGAATTCTGAAACCTTGAGTGCGATATACTGAAACGGCCGCCTCGATCCAAGTATCACATCGCACCTGACGGTGCGTTAATCGGAGGTTCGTAGCCCAAGATATGGGCATTTGACCGAAATAGATCTGAAAATAGGGGGTCTGGGCCCGGACCGACCCGACCCAACCCCCCCGGGTCCGACCCGGCCCGGCCTGGGCGCGACTCGGCCCGGATGGTGGGTCGGCTCGGTCGGTTATGGCCGAGCGGAGCGGAGTGAGGCACTGCCCCCACGTGAAGAACCGTGGCCCTGTGTGGGGTCGCCCGTGCCAGCGGACGCGGCGGCCGGCCGCATCCCGCCGCCCCCTCCAGTCCCGCGTGGTCGCGGCACCGAACTCTGCCACCGCGACATCAACCATGGTGGCTTCTTCTGGTGGCGCGCCGGGCACCGCCGCCACCCGCCGCCGATGCCGTCATACCGGAGAGGCGCGCCGGCGGGCTGTTCTACGGACCACTGGACGGGTTCCGGTGGTCTGAAATTCGTGCGGTCTTTCCCAATGGCCCTCACGGGACCCTTCCTTCCCTACGAGGATCCCACAACGCCCGTGCGGCTTCGTTTTTCGTTTTCCGGCGTGGCGCGACGGCGCCGTGGCTTGTTCATCTTCATCGGTGCGGCGTGACGGCGCTGCGCTTCTTAGCCCTTCCTCTTAATTTCCGTGCGGTGCAACGGCACCGCCCCAACATTCACGTGCCGCAACAAATTCAAACAACAAGGGGGGAGGAGGGTCAGCCATGTTCGTGCGGTCCGACCTCCTCCCGTTATAATTATAGCAATCGGCGATCTAATAGAAGTTGATGTACGACAAAGAAATAATTCACAGACAAAAACAATAATCCGCAACATCAGTCTGCATGAATGAACGATCTGTGGATCAACCTGTAATTGGTTGGTCCACGCTCGTTGTTCTTTTCTCAAAAGTTAAGAGAACACCCAAAAAAATTCCCCTACCTCATGGGTCATTGTTCGTTGATGATATCGTGAAATGTCAGACCTCAGTTCGTTGACGTCGTCCAAAGGGAGGAGATAAAGGTGTCGACAATCGTTGGTGTTCGCCACTCCCGTAAAGTGCCTTCGTTCCCGGCTCGAGCTTTGTTCGACGAAGATTTGTCGGAAAGAGAACCGTTCATTGTGGAAGGAGGGAGCTCTTCTATTTCTCTAGAGGTTCCCCCACAAATAACATTTGTTATCCAAATATCAAAAGAATAATCCCACTTAAAAAAAATATCCAACCAATTCAAACTAATTCATAATGAAGAGTTGTGTCATTTAATTAATAGGGATATTAATTAATTGAGTTGTCAAACTTAATGAGACAGAGGTGGATAGTTTTAAAAAAATTAAAGATAGGAGTTAACAAATTAATGAAGGGAAGCCTTAATGGGGTTCAGGGAAGTTATGGAAAGATCAAGGGGAGTTAAATAATATGACGTGGTGGGGTTCATGTGGGCCCCACCACCCTCATAACCTCCCATGGAAAGTTGTGTAGTTACCCAACTTCCACCCAAAGCTTAAAACCACTTAGAATAATAAAAATTGTAGTTAAATTTTTATTTGTAACTTCACAATTATTATCAACTTCCCTCGTGTAAACGAAACTCCAGAAAAGGTGTTCCTAAACAATTACCAGTGCTTGGGTTTCAACGGTGCCCTCGAAATTTGATTCCGAGCAGCGGTTCAAAAGTTAGAAATTCCCACTCGTTCATTCACTGAACGTACCCGAGCTAAACCTCGGATAGAAATTCCGGACACACCGGGCCTCAGAATCCAGTGCCGTCAGAAACAGCGTTCTTGTAAAATCCCAAATAAAATTAAGAAAAAAATTTCCCTTGAATTTTACAGGTCTTTACATTACTCCCAACTCAGGGATTTACGTCCCTGTAAATCTTTAACACTAACTAGGGATACAGAAGAGGTACTGAGCACGCATTTGAGCCTTCCGCTCCCAGGTGCTCCCCTGGAGGCTCTCATACTGCCAAAGAGAGCACACCTGAGGAAACGACCGTCCTCATCAGATCTGCTCCTGTTGATCCTTGATCCCCACTGGAACCTCCGTAAAAGTAACCCCATCACCATCTTCCATCTATTCATGGTCGATGATATGTGAAGGGTCGAGCACATATCTCTTAAGTTGAGATATTTGTAAAACATCATGCACCTGGTGAAACTGAGGTGGATGAGACAAGCGTTAAACCACCTTGCCTACCCAGCTGAGGAACTAGAATGGTATGTTGAACCTCGGAGATAACTTGTCACCTTGTCCACATCTCTGAAAACCTCGTCGAGGTGAGACCTGTATAAGGACGTGATCATCATCCTAGAACTCTAGAGGTCTCCAATTCCTGTTAGAACTGAAACTCAAACGACTGCTGCCACGATGTTAAGTTTGACCGACTCAAGAGTGATCGGTCACACCCTCCAATGCAAGAGTTTATCCAGATTTTCCTGGGTTTTCCTTTTCTCTGACCAAGGAAAACCCATCCCGACGTTTTCCTAAAACTGTCAATTTGAGTATTAACAGTTATTGCCCATTCCTTACTAAAACTAACATCGTAATGCCTCGACGCTGCCACCAAGAGATGCCAACCGAAACTCTCAATTCGAGGGTCTAACCACACTGTCGGTTTACATGTGATTATTGAGTCTTCTCCCAGGGTATCTCCAGACGTGAGGGTCAAGTCTACGGCTTACCGGAAACTCTAGGTCTGGGACAAGATTTTTGGAAGGAAGGAATGATTCATATCGATGTATGATACTAAAAAAGTGTGTAGTGGACACAGACTATCCCTTAAATCATTTTTAGGGCCATTGGGTCACACTCCTTGACCGCATGCAGCCTCACTCTTCCTCCACCCTCCATCTCCCTGAGCTTGGTAGGGATAACTAAGGCGGGTGGTTATAGCATGTTAAGATGTACACCACCTCATGCTGCTCTCCTAGCTCTGCCTCCACGTCTGCTGCTTTGCAGACTCATCTCTCCCTAAATCTTTTTCTTCTTAAAACATTAAACATGATCGAGTCTCTAAGACTGGCACCAGTTTCTTGTTTCTTACCGCACTATGCAGTCTTCATTCGATCCGGGATGATCTGCACCTTCTTTTCCTACGATCTGAAAGAGCTTCTAAAAATACTCCTTTTCCGAAAAGAGAAACTCGGTCTCATCCCCTGGATGAACCACACCCATTGCCTAATACAGTCAATCCTAACATGAATGATGTATTCATACCATGGATGATGTCGTAAGGCATCTACGTAACAACCAAGAGATCCAACCATCACTCTCGCCTCCAAGGGTCGAGTCACGCTGTCGGCATCAGTGTGAGATCACTGGGTCTCCTCCAGTAGAAATCTTGAAAGTGAGGGTCAAGTTAACAGTTTTAATCGGGACCTCTCAGTATCAACCAAACAAAATGACAGAAAATCAAACATCACAAAGATAAGTGTCATTTTATTATTGCATCTCATAGTACAAAGACACAAATACAACAGCAATATGGTATTAGAATTAAAAGGGACGTATCCACTAGTTCCGCTCCTGTCCACCTGCTCCCGGAGCTCTATTGTCTTGTCCACTGCTCAGCTGTTGCTCAAGCACTCGTCATTGCTTCTGCCTCTGTGGCTCCACCAACGCCTGTGGATCGACAGTGTGGGGGGTCGGACAGTCACGTGCCTGGTGACCCTTCCTGCCGCATTCATAACACTTCATGCTCCTCGTACGGCTGGCTTTGACCCCACCCTGGGTGCCCCGCACCACCGTTCCTAAAACCCGAGATCGCCCAACAGTTGGTCTGGTCCTCATGCACCTCTGCATCATCTGTCTACTGCCCACAGATGACTCGGCTACTGATCAAAAAACACACAACAAGGGCAGCATCTCCTGAACACACTCGGGGTGTAGAGCAACTGGCACAAACTCCACCCTAAAGAAGGTCTCAAAGTCTTACCATGCAAAGGTTATCCCGTCTCAAAACTGGAACCTGTGGCTTCACTGCCTGCCTGCTGCTTCCTGAAGAAGGATGGCTACAAAGGTCACCATGAAGTCTTCCGACGTCCCCATTAGCCTGAAGACTCTCACCACAGCCTCCAGCCAATCCTCAGCCGCCTGCGGGTCTGTCTCTCCCCAGAACCTGGGTGGCCTCTGGCGCTGGAACTCGTGCATCACACTCAAGTGGCGTGCATCGCCTACTGCTGGGGTTGGTGGAATCAGTGGCCCAACATATGGTAGTACCACTGGTGCCTCTACTGGTTCCTCAACTGCAAGAGGGCTATGTACCGAAGCCTCTTCACTCGACAGACTGTCAGTACAGACATCCCTCTGGGATCTAGCTGGTCATCAGTGAAAAGGCATCCTGAAAGAAACATCGTGACACGGTCAAACGATTATACCTGGTGAGCTGACCTGGTATGAGCTAATATTTAAAAACTTCTGGAAACACACACACAATCAGTTTTTTCGTGCACAAAGTTAGAAATCAGTTGCCAGGGTCCTGGTGTATGGATACATTGGCATCCTGCACCAACACTGGACTCCCTAAACTAAGGACCACACTCGGTACCCTTAACACTATTGCTTCATAGAAAGAAAAAAATATCAGAGTTATAAGTTCTGCGGTAGGACCGACACCTCTGATACCAATTTTTCACGACCCGTCCTCGGGGCCCATTCCGTGACTACCCCATGCATGCCTTCAATAGGCCAGGGGCTAGCGACTAGCACCAACGGTGTAAATCCCAATAACTTGGAAGGCATTGCCTTTATAAAAGCCAAAAAACACCACAGAGCACAAGCAGAAGTAAAACACTAAGTACAAAAAAAAGAAGTGTTGAAAAGTAAATGGTCCGGAATACAAACCCAACTGAATTATAGCTACAACTAAACAAAGTACAACAGAGAAAGACAACAACTGGAAGAAAGGAAGCAGCTCCTGGGTCATCATCCTCGGATCCTACCTGAAGGGTAGGTACAGACAGCGCAGCTCCTGGGACGTCGTCCTCGGATCCTACCTAAAGGGTAGGTACAGTCATCCTCCACAATGCTCTCGCCCGTCAACCTCCTCCATGTGTCATCTCGTCGTGTAGTCCCCTTCCGGATACTGACTCGTCATGTGGTCCACCTTCGGGTACCATCCAGTCCTCGAACACTCAGCCTCCGTCAGTGTTGTCGTCGTCTGCAACCAACATAATGAGGTGTGGGCATAGCCCGTGCAGTGGTGAGTATAACGATACATAGTAGGGACCCCAAGACCCTAAAGGTCTCACTAAAACAAACATGGATAACCACAAATATATCTCAACAGATAGCCTCTACTTAGTTATATGCCCATGCATATACCTAAGTTATCAAGTAACCTATCTCAATCATGTGGAAAGCACAAAGATCATGAAATCAATGGATAACCACTACCCAGGTTTATGCCCATACATATACCTAAGTTATCAAGTGACCTATCTCAATAATGAGGTAAACACAAGGTCGAAAGTCTCATCTCAAACCAGGATTTTCATTATCGAAACCATAACTACTGAAGAGCCCCGTCTCTGGAGTGTACAGTGGTCATGTCACGACTCCGAGTCACTGCTCACTAACCTAAGACTGCTTAGGTACTCCTCCTGTAATGTACCACAAGCCAGCCACCCAAACACAGTAGTGCTTCCCACCGGGGTATGCCACCCAAACATAGTAGTGCACACCCCCTAGTAGCCTGTAGAGTTACTCTATGGACGAGTACCGCGGGTCTGCACTGTCACACAGGTAGTGAACCGTCCGCCATGGGTATGCACCCAAACAAAGTAGTGCTCCATCCACTGGGCTAGTAGACTCACTCCAAGTCGCGTCGGTCAAGCAGTCATCAGGTCTCAGTCAGCTACACGATCTTCGTACTTCTCACGCTCATCTCTGGGAGGGTCCGCTCCACGAGCTGCAGGTCGATACTCCAAATATCTCAAAGTCCCAAGAATATGTATCTCAAAGTATCGCCTCGTCATAGGGGTCCCAACGCAATAGACGGCACGTCAATCGGATGTCCGGTCTGTGAGTTATTAGCCTTTTCTTCCTAGGGTCTTGGTTGGTTTCGTGAGTGAACCAACCCGGCCATATCTCAACTGTACCCCGAACTCTCATATGGTATACTAATAGGCACTGTTTCTCAACGTGATACCCAACACCACTGACGGTTCGTCAAACGGACGTCGGGTATGAAAGATATCTACTTTTCTGTTCCAGGGGCCCAGTTGGATTTCAGGTACGATCCAACTCGGACACTAACCAACAGCAACCAAAACTCGGGCAAAGTATGCCAAAAGTTCTATCTCATCAAAAGGAATTCAACGAGATAGATGGTGCATCAGTCGGACGCCCGGTCTATGAGTTATTGGCTTTTTTGTTCTAGGGGCCCGGTTGGTTTCGTCAGCGAACCAACCCGACCACACTCCGACGACGTCCAAACCTCGAGTATAGTAATCCAAAAGATCCGTCTCCCTTAGAGTAATCCATCAAAGTTGACGACACGTCAATCGAACGTCCGAAGCTCATGATATGAGCGTTTCCGCTCCGAGGGCCCGGTTGGTTTCGTGTACGAACCAACCCGGCCATACTCAAGCATTCCGAAACCTTGAGTGTGATATACCGAAACTACCGTCTCAATCCAAGGATCACATCGCACCTGAAGATGCATCAATCGGAAGTCCATAGCCCATGATATGGGCATTTGACCGAAAGAGATCTGAAAACGGCGGGTCTCGGACCAGACTGACCCGGCCCAACCCCACCCCACCCCCCCGGGTCGGCCCAAACCGGGTCAAACCGACCCAGGTCCGGGTCCAACCCAGATGCCATGACCCGGCCCGGCCGGGGTGGCCTGGCCCAGCCTGTGCACGACCCGTCCTGGCCGGTGGGTTAGCTCGGCCGATTACGGCCGAGCAGAGCGAAGTGGGGCGCTTCCCCCGCGTAAAGAACTGCGGCCCTGCGTGGGGCCCCCCAAGCCGGAGAACGCAGCGGCCGGTAGAATCTCGCTGCCCCATCCAATTCCACAAGGTCGCGGGACCACACTCCGCCACCGTGCCAATGAAGCACGCCGGCAGGCTATTCCGTGGACCACCGGACGAGTTCCGGTGGTCGGAAAGTCATGTCTTCTTCGTCGATGGACCTCCCGTGACCCGTCCTTCACTGCGAGGATCCCACAATGCCTGTGGGTCTTCGTTTGTCGTTTTCCAGCACGGCATGATGGCGCCGTGGCTTGTTCAAATTCATCGGCACGGCGTGACGGTGCCACACTTCTTAGCCCTTCCTCATAATTTTCGTGATGTGCAACGGCACCGTGCCGACATTCACGTGCGGCAACAAATTCAGACAACAAGGGGGGTGGAGGGTCGGCTATGTTCGTTCGGTCCTACCTCCTCCCTTTATAATGATATAAAGCGGCCATCTAATAGAAGTCGATATAGGCCAACGAAATAATTCACGGACAAAAACAATAATCCTCAACATCAATCCGCATGAACGAACAATCTGCGGATCATCCTTGAATTGGTTGGTCCGCGCTCGTTGTTCTTTTCTCAAAAGATACGAGAACACAAAAAAAATTCCCCTACCTCAAGGGTCATTGTTCATTGATGATATCGCGAAAAGGCATATGTCGGTTCATTGATTTCGTCATAAGGGAGGAGATGAAGGTGTCGACAATCATTGGCGTTCGTCCCTCCCGTAAAGTGCCTTCGTTCCCGGCTCGAGCTTCGTTCGTCGAAGATTCGTCGGAAAGAGAACTGTTCTTCGTGGAAGGAGGGAGCTCTTCTACTTCTCCAGAGGTTCCCCCACAAATAAAATTTGTTATCCAAATATAAAAAGATTACACCCACTTTAAAGAAAAGCCTAACAATTCAAACTAATTCAAAAAGAAGAGTTGTGTTATTTAATTAATAGGGATATTAAATAATTGAGTTGGCAATCTTAATGAGAGGGAGGTGGAGAGTTTAAAAAAATTATAGATAGGAGTTAACAAATTAATGAAGGGAATCCTTAATGGGGTTAAGAGGAGTTATGGAAAGATCATGGGGGGGTTAAAGAATATGAAGGGGTGGGGTTCGTGTAGGCCCCACCACCCTCATAACCTCCCATGTGAAGTTGGGTAGTTACCCAACTTCCACCCAAAGCTTAATACCACTTAAAGTAAATAAAAATTGTAGTTAAATTTTTATTTTTAACTTCACAATTATTATCAACTTCCCTCGTGTAAGCGCAACTCCGGATAAGGTGTTCTTAAGAAATTATCGGCACTGGGGTTTCATTGGTGCCCTCAGAATTCGATTCCGAGCACCGGTTCAAAAGTTAGAAATTCCAGCTCGTTCGTTCACTGAACGTACCCGAGCTAAACTTCGGATAGAAATTACGGACACATCGGGCCTCAGAATCCAGTTCCGTCAGAAACAACGTTCTTGTAAAATCCCAAAAAAAAGTAAGAAAAAAATTTCCCTTGAATTTCACGGGTGTTTACAGACACAATTCTTGAGGAAATTAAAATATATACGTTTTGAATATAAATTCAAGTAAAATTTTATTTGAAAATATACGTGAAGAAAATAAAATAATATTTAATTAATTTGGAGGCCATAATAGCGTAAAATTATATACATGTCATAAATTTTAAAATAAGGAATCCTTTCAATGTTCTGGTAAATGTAAAATTTTAATTGATAGGAAATTGACATGAAAATTCATATATTTAAAAAAATTAGAAATGGGTAAAATTTTGTATATTAAAACGTTTTTGGAATGATAAAAAACAATTTTAAAACAATTTTAGGAAACTTTGTTTTGGAATAAAAACTGTTTCTGACTATTGTGGGATATAATATTGCATTTTTTTAAAAAAATATCATATTTTTTAATTACCAATGTGTGGTTAAATTTTATTATTACATGAAATTAATATTAATAACTAGAGGTTAAAAATTTTCATGAGATTATATATATATGAATCATAATAATTTTTTCATCAAGAAACATATTCATAGAAGAATTCTATATATGATGTGGTTTTGATATTATATCTTTATTAACATGGTATCATTAAATCATAAGACCCATTTATGAATAACATAAATGAAATAAAAAATATTTTGATGACAAATAAATTCATGATAATACATGTTTAGTGGTATATATATACACATCAAAAATGAATATTTGGCCATAACATAACATATGTATCAAAGAAAGAAAATTAGGAAATAATCCCATACCATATACCCAAACTTCATAAATGAAAACTAATAACTACTATATATTAATATAATCTCACAAAACAACTATTATTGAACCATATATATATATATATATATATATATATGTCAAACAATATATATTTTTCATATGTCCTTTTTTACCCATTTATTAACTATTCAATGTAAATTTCATGTTTCATGAAATTACAACTTTGTTTTTCATGTAGGTTTTGATTTGATATATTTTATGTTTTTAATATTTTATTATCAATGAAAAATACCAATAATGACTAAAATGATTAAAATATCATATATATTAAGTATATATGTATTTATTTTAATCCATTACATTTAGAGGTAGAAAATCAAATACATCATCCAGGGAGAAGGTTGACAATACATACACATGAATGTAGTTTCAGTTTTCATGTTGTGGTGAAAGGATGAAAGGAAATCTATATATTAAAAATTTTAAAAAAATTATTTTTCTTCTATATAATATATATACATTAAACCGTTTTTTTTACTTTATTTTAATGAAATAACTAATCACATCACTTTTTGAGGTGGGAGTCCTCTTTAGAAATATGTTATGTTATAATACTACCATAAAAATAGAATTTAAAATGGTATATATGATATAATGACCCATGAAGTATAATTATTTTGAAATTATCAAATATATACATTACAATCATCATCATAACCAATAATGAGATATTGTAAGGGAAAAATGAAGGATATCAGTTTGTGATGTGGTAATTGGTCGTACACATGAATGATAATTTCATAACCCATTTGATAGAACTAGAGAAAGTATAGGTTATAGAATTAACCTAATAACATATTATTTTATATAAGATAACATTTTTATTATATTATATGTTTAATAACATATTTTAATTTTGATTAAAATAATGAAATAGAATTACATTAGTGAATATAGTTACCTTCAATGAAATTACCATCTTTTATATCTCTTATTAAGGACCCAAGTGTTTCTCTTTTGGGAGGAAACGATGATATAGAACACATATGTGGATTTTGGGGAGTTATTTTGGAAGGTTTTGTAATTATTTTATTAATTTAGATGTGTGAGTAAGAGAGTATAGTTTTGGCCTTTTATGATTTGGGGAATGCAACCCACAGGGAAACAATACAGAATTTTCCAAAAAGAGTTCTAAATTAAATGGTGTTTACGAAGAAAAAAGTTTCAAAATTACTGTAGATTCTAAAAGATTAACTATCATATAGAAATATGGAAGTAAAATAGTATTTCAACATGTTTTTTGTAATTTATAACCATTATAATTCTACTTTAACTACCCAAACATAGTGAACCCATTTGTACCTTAACATTGATAATTAATTATTAACATTTTTCAATATTATGGTTGGTAATAAAGAAAGATTAAATTAATATATATTATAATTTATGTTGATTTTAAATATAGAAACCCTATTTATAAAACATATTAAATTAATTGTATATTTTTAATCTAAAATTATTCAGTTCTATGTAACTAGAAAATGGTTTTAAAAAGGGAAAGAGATCAAAATATAATAATGATATTTTATCCAATTTCAATATAAAACTGAATAAAATATAATAAATTGAATTAATATAATTCTAACTGAACTTATATTACTTTAAAAACAATCATAAAATATATACCAACTTTATAATTAATTTAGATGAAAAAAATCATTCAATTAAAATTAAATATTTTTCATTAGTCATCAAAACATAAAATCTATAAAATATAATCAAAAATTCACCATTAACTAATTTTGAAATTGTGATTTAATAATATGTGTTTATTTTATAAAATAGTATCTAATGTAGTATAATATATATTTTTTATCATCTAAAAAACAATTAGACATTTATTTTGTTGAGAAAATAAAATTTTCAAAACATATAATGAATTTAATGAAAATTATATACTTTTTTATCAAAACATTTTATCTATAGAAAACCAATATAGTTAATATTTTAAAAATGTTTATTTCTATTAATTCCTCTTTGTTTAAAAATTATGTTTTAATTGAGTCTTTCAAATAACAATATTAATAATATATCATGGTTTTCTTAAAACTTAATGTCATGTGAAACACAAGATAACCCAGTATTGTGTGTACAACAAGATTAAGTAGGCCTTTCATGTTACATTTCGTATAAAATAAATTTAATTTATATGAATTAACAATATTCATAAAACCATAAACTGTTTCAATAATTACAAAATTTGTTTCTAACATCGGTCCCAATATGAAAATAAATTGGTAGATCTAGGTCTATATTTGTGTTTGGGGTGTTAAATAACATTTCCCAAAAGGCAATTTATCAATAGAAATAATTGAAATATTAATTTATTAAATTGAATTTGTCCCTGAAATTTCGTTAAAATTTGGTTAATCATGAGATAATTAAATAATGATTTCCCAAATAGATGAAGAATTCACTACATTCATATAACATTATGTAATATTTTTCTACTAGGTCATTACATTTAAATTAAATAATGAATCCCAAATTATAAATTGTCAATATATAATATATATAACGAAATTCTGGACTAAATCAAATAATACAAGGTATAAAACCTAGTATTTACATCTTGAAACTATTATAATCCACATACCTATCTGGATACAATCTTCCCAAATTTTGAAACACAGTTTGAAGATGACTCCTCTAATGTGTACCATAAGTGTTATGTTTAAAAAATTCCATAGATATTTTTTATTCTAATATGGAATCAATTGTAATGCTTAAAAACTAGAATAATTTGGTCTATTGAAACTCCTTTATTCTAAAATTGTTTAGATGGATTTAATGGTGCCTCACTTAAATAAATAATTTTTTACCAAACCATGATAAAATATTTCTACCCTCACAATGAAGATGATGAATGGAATCTATTAAATTAGGATATTCGAAAATAATTTATCTTCCTCGTTTAGTATATAATATGTCTAATGTTTTTATTCCATTGATATAGGGGAATATTCTCATCATATTTTTTTCCTACAAATATTAACCTCTCGACTCCCTAATAACATATAGAAATGATATGGGGAACTAAAATAGAAACTATGATTATGTCATAACAATTATAGATACATAAATTTTATATTATGATTTTGGGAAGGTGTGACTCTCACTCATATTCACATTGAAAAAACTGAGGCACTACATGCATCACCAAAAAGTCCACTTGGTCTCCCATATCAACACTCTCATGTGTGTTATTATATACCTATAATGAGAAGGTGTTTTTCTCAATCAGAATTTATACAAAAAAATATGATATATGACTAATATCATATATTAAAATCAATGGGAAGGAGTTGGGTGACATCCTAAAGGAACATCTTTCCCTAGAAAGCAAACTAGTGGACACATAACTTCTAGATGATTAATGTTCTATGAACAAGATAGCCGCGAATGTGGGAGATATATTTTGATGGTTCTTCTTAGAGTCCAACTGATAAGATAATTAAACCTAAAATAATTTAAATCTAGTTATATATGTATTTTAATTATTTCCCTAGATAAAGAAATATTTCCCTACTCCTTCCCACTATTTGGGGATGCAAAAAATAAAAAAGTGGAATACCAATCCCTTATTATGGGCCTGAAGATAGGTATAATGTTAAAGATATCCAATCTAAATTTCAAAAATTAGTCAAATATAGTGATCAAACAAATAAAAATAAAAATTCTATGAAATTAGATGAAATATCCCTTTTGAATGATTATGCGACAGGACTATTTGTTGAGTTATCTTTTGAACCAATGTCGCAACATGTATCCTGATAATAGAATGCTTTTGATAATTCAGAAGCTAATACAACCAATGTCTCCACCAATACTAAATAAGAAAATGTATCCTTAAATTTCAACCACAATATTACAGTCACACCATTCATCTTATGTTATATAGTGGAAATCAATAGGATCAATGTATCCAAAAGGAGTAATGAGATGATATCCATTATTGGGTGAATTAATCCCATAATTTATTAACTCTAAAATGGAACTCTCCCAAATGATTGATAAAAAAATGGGAATATTTATCATTTGGTAAAAAACATACCCATTATGATATAAAAAATCTATAAAATTCCTCCTATAAATGAGGCATTGATGATGTCATCCCACAATGAATTATATATGTATATACTTCCACCATAATGAAATCAGTCTATAGGGTCTCCAATAGTTTTCCCTAGTGAGGAATCAAGATCTCAAAAAAATATAAGGCTTGTTTACATTTGATATATGATGACATATTAAAGCATGAAGTTCACCATTAAATTCATTTCATGTTAGATAGATGAAAATTTAACTTATCAATCACATTATTTTCTATAGACATCAAAATATTCATGGATATTTTTTCATATGGGATGTGGTTGTTATGGGGACCTATATCCCAGCTATTGTTAATAAGTTTAAGTAAATCCTTACTATTAAAAACATCTTTTCCTAATGAGTTGAGTCTATTACCCATAGTAAACTTTAGAAAATTTTTATCATAAACATCATGAATTCCAATATCATTAGCAAATTAAATGTCCCTCACACAATTCTTATAGAAATATAATCAACACTCATTCTTCCTAGTTGAAAAAGTCGTATCATTATTATGAAATCAATTCGAACCACTCTTTTTAATATCATGAATTGTAAAATGGGAAAGTAATTGGCTTTAATAAAACATTATTAAGAATACTATAGAAAATAGGAAAGAAATAAAATAATATTTGGCTGAATAATCTTATTCATGATTTTTTTACTACTTCAATAAAATATTCATTACCAAGGATGTGACCGCATACAGGATCATTTATGGAACATAGGAATTACTACAAACCAAATTCTATTATTCTTAACTCGGAAATGATATGTGTGGATAACTATTAGACGATAAAAATTCATTAAAGTGTACTGATGAGTTAGAATGACTGGATGTGAAATGGTTGTGTATGTTGGAACACCTCTAAGTCCATTATAATCAAATTTAACAACTCTCTAATTAAAAACGTTCTCCTCCACTTGTTCCTCTATAGATAATTGGTAGTGGATTGTTAAACCACAATGATACTCAGTTAGAAACCGACCAAGCCAAAACCAAATGGGAAGGGACTCATATAATACATAAGATCTATTTTAACATAGAAGGCTAATTTTTATCAATGGATGGGGACCAAATAAGTTCCCCCCACTAATGTGATTATTTTTATGAAAAAATTTTCATAACTACTAGGATGAGAGTATCTCATTCAATAAAGATTTAAATATTTTTGGAATCAATATCTCAGATGAATGATGCTAAAATTCATAAAAATATCCAAGATACATGACACACAACTATAAAATGACATACTTAAATAATTATTTTAAACTAGAAATAAATTTTCCTCACTATATAAAAATATAATTCGTGGGTGGTGACATCACCATATGACATTAATAAACATTACATAAGATATGGTGACATAATGTTAATCAAAAAGACATATTACGTCCTTGTAATATGAATTTAAAATAAATTATGGTATTTTTCATATGAACTTAAACTACACATCATATTACTACATTTTGGATGTGAATTCCAATTTATATATAATATATATCTATGTAATGGGATTCTAAATTATTAGTTTAACATCTCAGGAATTGATTTTCTCTAATCAGCCTATATGAGAAAAAGGTTGTTTCATCATTGACATAGAATGGAAACCTCATTCACATTAATTTTCTATATTTCTAAAAATAAAAATAACTTAAATTGAAACTAAATATACATTTACTAAAATGTTGAATAAGATTATGGTCCCTAATACCATCGTGATAGAATGATCTTTATAATGGATCAATATAAGCAATATGTGTGACTTTATTCTTATCCATAATGGATATGTAGTAATTATTAGGTTCCAGGATCATATTCTCTACATTGTTTATCAATATAAAAATTCTCCTTTCTTTGTGCTTGGTTTTGGTATATAAAGGTAACACTGCCATATATTAACTAAATGTTTCTTTATTTGTGGCCAATTAATATACATGGTGATTCCTAGTCACATTATCGTAGTTCTAGACTGATGTTTTCCCCTAACATAGTTTTTCCACTATTATAACATTATATGATGCATGATGTATATTGAAATATATCAATGTCCATTAGACTAAAAAAATTCACCCACAAGTGAATGCCTCCATCAATATTAGAGTCCTTCTCCTTAATAATATCATTGATAGTTTGTAATTTCTAACCAGTATAAATGTTGGAGACTACTCCAACAATGATAAAAACTACCACCCAAAATAATATGAGTCATTTTCTAATAGGAGATCCTTAACAATATAATAAATATATGTGTATTTATCCTTATTGATATATGATATATAATTATGCCCAAATTCCATAATACTTGTCCTAGCCACAATGCCATAAAAATTCATCTCTTAGAATTTGGGTTATAACTATTTATCAATTTTCCTCTCATGATCTATGTGTGGTTTTATTCATGTTGTCGAATAATATTTTCTGATGCTCGATGCCCTTCATAATTTTGGATGTATCAAAATGAAAAGAAAATTTCTTCGCACATTTTTTAATAAAATAATGATCTAAAAAGAGGGATTTATTCATGAGAGATGATTGTGGCCTCTTTCTTACCCTCAAAATATTTATAGGGAATTAAAAGGGAATCACAGTAATATAAATTCCAAAAAAATCTAAATTTGGTCTACCATGAGAGACCACAAACTATATGAGGGTGGAAGAGTTGAGAGAAATAGTTTTTTCCTATGAATATGTAATATTTTTTTTCCTTGGATGCATATAAGTGAGATGTGAGGTAAATAATATTTATGAAATGGTTATTTACATTCCAACCTTCCAATGTTGAAAATTATTCCTTTGGTTTAATTTCAAAAAAAATTAAGGACTCATTAGTGACATAATTTGAAAATTTTACATCATGAAAAAATATACTAGATTTTTTATCATGAATTTAATAGTAGTTACACTCTTCTAACATAAATATAAATTACACTAAATATTCCATTACCGCATAACAGTAAACTACATAGATGAATTCATCACCACATAATGTTAAAAGTCATGAAAATTTAGTCTTGTCAATTGATGATAAACTAGGTGGTACGTGAACCAATTTGGCATCAAGATAAACTAATTAGATCATCATCCATAATAACATGGTTTTAAAGAAAAAAAGATATCTTGGACATAGTGAACAAATGTTTTGGGTTCATCTATCATATTTTTTTAAAAAAATCAATCTATAAATCACCCTTTGTTTATTGAGAATCCTCAGTCACCAAACACCACTCAAGGGCCTTGGAAAGGAGTGGAGACCCATGTCCGCAACCATTAATGATTTAAATATTTATAAGCTTCCTGAAGGAATCAACTAACGAAATATCCTACTTTATAGAAAGGACATCAATTCCTTATGAGACTTGAATGTTTCATTGTGGAACTCATAATCTCATTTTTGCCGTTTATTATTTTCAATATATCAATATCATACCACAAATAATTATTTGAGATCATTTATCTATCATTTAAAGTGTTATCATAATCTATTTATGAGGTTTCTGGATTACACATGACTATGGGAATCCAAAATAGTCTATTGAGTAACACTTTCCAAATACTAGGTTCATGTATCACAATAATAAACTGTATTACCATTGATAAAAGATATATGAACATAATATTTTCCCCTACTTTTAAATACCACCATACATTAATTTTATTTGTAATGGTGCATAAAAATCTTCATTATAAAAACCAACAATGGGATGTGTGAGAAAAAATCATTTCATCACTCTATTATATATTTATCACTAGAGTTTAGGAAAAATATAGTGTTAGAATAAAAAGGAATAAATCTAAGGGGGACTATCTTATGAACCTAGAAATATTCATTCCAAGAACAACAAACTCTATAAGTCATGAAAAAAGTTTGGTAAATGACTTATCACATCCCCTTGTTTTGATAATACTTTATTTATGTGGTGAAAAAACTATTGGGGTGCTCAAAATCCAAATGAGTATTATGTTTCCAATAAACCAACATATTGTCTTGGATGTATGAGTATACAATCATCAGTTGCTTGATTTGTCACACATCCCTTGGAACCTCATGGAATTAATTTTTTTCTCTTTATTCTTCTCTATAGTGTATTGGTTGAAGTGACCATCTAATTTGATGGAACCGCACTGTGATTCTATTGTGATTAACCAAAATCACCAGAGATTATACCTAGGAGATATTTTAGTCCAAGTTGAGAGTTCCTCTTAATCTCAGGAATTATCTACAATCATACATGTTATATTAGTTTGAATTTATACCCATGAATCACTATATTTCATTTACTAATATATTTCTAGACAATGATTTATATGTCTTGTGACCAAACTCTTCGTGTGGGCATTTCGTATTTGATGTTATGTTAAAGTATAATTTCCCCCTTCTTAAATAATTAATATGTTTGTTCATTTATGACTCTTTTAGTGGCCACTAGCATCTTATTTTAAAACAATTGGTATAAGGCTTGAGCTTTACAACTATAAAGTAAACTACCACTAGAGTTCAATATACCTCCTTAGATTTCATTTTCCAAATATTTTATTTCATATAATGAGTGTTTTAATTGTTGAAAAACCCCCATATACTATTGTAAGTATGGTGGATCCATCTTATTAAAACTGGATGATAAATATCCCCTTAAGGTCCCTTATCTCATCAATTATATGTGTAACCTTCTTGTTAGAAAGGACCTATAAACCTGATGGATCCTATTTACATAGTTGTAAAACATGGTACATATTTCTATTCATAAAATATCCCCAATGTGGAAACCCTAATTTTTATCCATAGTTAAAACTCCTTGAGGTATAATTAAAATAATCAGATGATATAACTGTATAACCGGACTCAACATTCCAATCATTATGTCTCTTTCTACCAAATACCAGTTAATCAAGTGAGTAGGGTGTCATATCCTATCATTAATATTCACCCTTAATAAGGTGTAGGGTTCCATAACCCTTCATGAATATTTATCCTTTATAACTTACATCATGAATTTTGGGTTTCAGATCCCTTTATGAATATCCACCATTCATAATCATAGAAATGATAAAGGGTATCAGAGGTCTTCATGAATATTCATCCTACATATCATAAGTGTATGAACACATAGAAGGACCATGATATATGACCCAACAAAAAACAACAACCTATGGTCCTAGATAAATGACTCTAAAAAACAAAATAATATATATGTCATATGAATTTAAAATATAAACAATGGTAAAAACTATTGACCTAAAATAATAGAACATCATCAGTATGAATTGAAATGGTAAAAATTTTCATATGAATTCCAATATATTCACTTGGATGAAAACCGATAATAAAATTCATGTGTAAAAGTAAAGTATTTTTTATATATACACAATTTTTTTTATATAGGGAATATTTATCCTTAAAAAATTGAAATAGAATAAAATATTTTTGGATAAAAACTGATAACGGATATCTTAGCAAAATAAAAACTCAAATCACATTAAGACTATCCCTTAAACACTTATAAAAAGACACTATTTAAAAAGGAGATACAAAAGATGTAGTCACCATCAACTAGCTTATAAAAAATTGATTTATTCATTATATTTATATTAAACATTAAAATAATTAGTGATGTCATTCTCTCTATGACACATCCACCGTGGTCTATCCTTTTGATCTGGGAAATTTCGAATGGACTCACTCTAATGGATCAACAATGGGGATCATTATCCTTTTCACCCATGACCTAATATCTATACATTTCCACTATGATTTGAGAGATTGATTTTTTTATTTAGTTTTCATAATGAGTCTATTAATATTTTTAATATTATATAATCAAAAAACCATGCACAAGGGAATTGATATTGTGATGGAAATAACATGTGGAATTTATAAAAACACATATTTTCAATTCAAGTAAAAAGTGATGGAGTAATATCCACAAACCAAAGTATCTACTGTGATTTCCCTAATGGGATACAAGAAGATAAATATAAAATTTGGTATATTGACTAAAATATATTTTTCGATGTATAGAGGGGGAAAATTACATGATCAAGTGTTGCCTAATCCATTTCTTCCACCATCAATAAAAGATGAAGATCCTATTTTAGGATTATATCTCATGATGTAATTGTAGGTGGTTTCCAAAACATTGGAGTCCATTTTAAGATTATCCACAAAAAAGAAATGAATTGTTCATGCGATTCAATATATGTGGGAATGTTACTGATATGGTGATGAAATAAGTTTTCAATTATAGGTTTTATAAAGTCACACTTGAGCCTTCCATAATCAGCTGATGAAAAATTTCTATAATAAATGTTTTGTATAACTCAACCTTGATTATATATATGATAATATTTTATAATAATATGCCACTAGGTTTTGTATAATCCATGAATAGATGGACATTAGGTTGCATCACCTTTGGGCCCACCCGATGGGATGGATCACAACTCATTAGTGGATTCTGAAGGAACTGCTCCCTCTCTTAATAGGGAAGATGGTAGTTACTCCTCTGGTTATACCCTTATTAATGGGAGCAGTATCCATGTGAACCTGGATATATGAAGGATGATGGCCATTCATCTAGAATCCTTGTAGATATGGTGGCATTTGATGCTGATGTAGGGGACACTCCAAATTCATTTCTTATTATTTCTAATGATAAAATAGGGGAACTAGGCTCACACCTCACTTTCTCGGTCATGAACACTCATTGTGACACTTTAATTAATTTTTATCAGCATGTTATGACTGATCAGGGAAGTCCAATGGACTCTCCCTTGAATGATAAAACTGATAAATTAACACTAAGAAAAATATGGAAGGATTATTCGATGACTGATACTGTTTGACCTTCACATACAATGGCATCTATTTCAAATTATACTCTAGTGGAGGGGGGGGTCTATGAATAGTTCCACTTCCACCGAATCTACATAAACACTATAAACTAGTCAAACTGCTTCGATGCCTTTAATGGATAATCTAATGGACACACATTCGAATACAAAATCATTGGAAAATAATTAAGGTTTTGATATTATAGGTACTCTTAATATTTATACTGTTTCCTATATGAAGAATCCGGAAATGAAATCTAGCCTTATATCCTCTCATGCTCCTAGAAGATAAATAAGGGACAAGGGCTCAGGCGATACAAAAAAGGACTTCCAACACCAAACACAAGATTAAATGAATGAATTCATCTGGAATTTTCATGGTATTTATAACCCTGACACATATATTGTTCTTAAGATATTTTATTTGACTCAAAAACCAAAAAACAATGCGATTATAGAGGCCAAAATTAATTTTCCACATAAATGATTGAATTTTTTTATCTCATGGTCACAATTTTCATGGTACAGGCACAGATGGTCTAGCAACGTAATTTGTTTGGTTTCTTTTTCATTATTTTTTGTAGTTTATTAGTACTTTTAGAGTAACTGATTAGTTTTTTACCTATGATTTTACCTTGGATGGTTTATATTCTTTTTGGACTGTGATCTATGCTAAAAATTGATACCATGCTCGAAGATCTCTTTTGTATGATCTTAACATTCTCACCAATGTTATCTAGGATCCCTGGTACGTGTTATGGGATTACAATGCTATTATAACCCATGGTTAAAAAATTGGACCATCACATTCTTCTATCTCTTCAGGATAATTTAAATCTTTTATTATGTATTTCAAACTTATTGAAATTAATGTAATTGTTTCTATGTTTAGTTAGTATAGAAGACTCCACAATAGGGTAGTTATTAGAAAAATTGATGGGGATTTGACTAATATCTTGAACCTTGATAAATTGGACTCAATTTCGAGCATAAAATTACCTAAGATCAATATGAACCATCATCCCATTCTTGTCAGTATTCTAGCGAAGACTATTAATCCCACTCTTCCTTTCAAAATTTATAATTCTTGGGCTGCATATCCTGAATGTGCTGTCATTATTAAATATTTTTTTGGAAGGTATGAGACATTACAATGATTATTTTTATTGAATAAATAATTTAAAACACCATATGAAGTGTCCTAATAGATGGTTTAGCTCTAAATGTAAACAAATTGACAAGGACATCTCCTCCCAAGAGAAAGAACTCAATCAATTGCAAAACTCAAATTCTTGCTCTAATTTTTCCTTATACCCTCATCTTGAAATTAGTACCAATTTGAAACTCTACTCTAATATTTACCATGAATATAAAATTTGTAAACAAATCTTCATAAAAAAATGGATTTTAAATGAAGACATTAATTCAATATTATATGATTATCTATAAAGAACTAGAAATATTTGTATACCTCAGGCCTTTTTAATAGATAATGACACCCTCCATGACACGGATGAGGATATTTCTAACCCTGTTGTCTATTATTTTCACAAAATTTTTAATGGTACGAATTTTTTCCAATATCACATAACTAGAATCATTCAAACTATGGTAACCGTTGAAGATAATTAATATCTTTTAAGCATCCCTCTAGATCAATAAATTAAAGACAATACATTTAGCCTTAATCCTAATAGTTTCATGAGACTTGATGTTTTAAACAATGGGTTTTTCCAACACTAATGGGAGGTTATTCATTTGGGTGATTGTAGACATATAAAATACTTGTACTCTAATGGTTCTATTCTGCATGGAATAAATTCCCAATTACTAACTCTTATTACTAATTTTCACAACTCTTCTCAGATTCACCTTTTCCAACCCATTGTTCATATTGACACAATATTCATAATTATTACTAAAATACTTACAAATAAACATACCTCTATTTTCAATATAATTGTTTCATGGAACCAATTTGGTTTCATCAATGGTAGGTCTATGCAAGACTGTATCTTTATTGCTTTGGAATGCAATATATGCTAAACAAAGGCACTAGAAGATTAATTTTTTCCATTAAACATGATATTAGGATGATTTCAAAACTATGGATTCGAGTTTCATTACCCTGGATCCTAAATTATTTGAGTTCAATGACTCCTTCACTAGTATTATAAGCTCTTTATTTAGCTCAACTTCTATCTTTGTCCATGTCAATGGTTCCCCTAAGGGATTCTAAAAATGATCCAAATGATTTAGGCAAGGTGATACCATCTCCACCATTACTGTTTCCATTGTTGGGGATTAATTAAGAAGATTAATCACTCACTTTGTGGACCAATACAATATTATGCCTATCCAAGATTCTAGAATCATAACTGTTTCAACCCATATTTTATATGATGATGATATTATTCTGTTCCTACAAGCTGAAAAAATAATATACAAAACATTAAAAATTCTATGGCTCCTTATAAATATATCTCTGGTTAATCTATAAGCTAGAAAAAATCTTTCATGTTCTTTAGATTTTTTTCTTCTCATAGAAATGGTAATATCATCATCTATTTAGGCATCATGGAAGGTACATTCCCATTAACATATCATGGGGTTCCTATCTTCTAAGGAAGTTATAAAGCCATTTATGTTCATAATTTTGTTGATCAAATTACCAATCAATATTCATATTTGAAGGGAAAATCTATTTCATTGGCTGGTGGGATTTGTCTTCTAAAATCTAAAATTTTCCCTAAAATTTTCTACTCAGTGATGGTTTACAACTGGCCTTCTAGTCTCCTCATAAAAATTATGGTTTACATAAAAACGTTATATATATATAATTTATTTATAAATGGAAGCATTTTTTCAATTCCAGGGGTCACTTTTTGTAAGCCTTTGGACAAGGTTGGCCTTGTAATCAATAATCACATGTTTTTAATGATGTGTGTCATGCTAGGATGACATGGATTTTACTTCATAATAACTATGATTCTACTCCTTTTGTCCATAAAATATTCATCCCTAAGCGTATGAATTTAAATTCAGACTATGTTACTTATTACAACTAGATATACATTAGGAATTCCTTCATCAACATTATAAACAATTCTATATTAATGGTAAGTAAAAACTCCTCCATGAATTCCTTGTTATAAAACTGTACTGGTGCACCCATAATCTCCATGATGCCTCCAAATACTATTCCTGGTAATTCCAAATCTGCTATTAGGGATGTCATTAACTATCATGACATCAACCTCCCTAACAAGACCATTCTTATTATTAAAAATTATCGTTTCTCCAACTCTGAGTATTTTCTCATTTGGGATCCTTATAATAATGGTGTTCTTGATTCCATGAGTTTTTAAAATAACAATTTCATAAATTCTGACTCTAGACTATGATGGTTTAAATAATTTAGAAAATCATGGATTAATCCCCCTATATTTACCCTTATTTGGCATATTTCTTTTAACAAAGTCCCAAATGAAGCTTTCCTACAATCGTTAGGGATTCATATATGATCTAAATGTCACCTTGTAACCAATAGAGTGTGGATGATAACGATTTGTTACTATCTTGTGTTATAACTGCTTCTCTTTGAAATTACATTCCAGACATTTTTGGTTGTAGACGGTCACTTTCTGATTTAATCATCTCTTTATTGCAGCGTTGTGTTGATGTTAAATATTATCATAAAATCAAGAATATTGTTCTAACTACGGTTTCTGAAATTATTTATGTTATCTACAATGATAGAAATAAAATTCTTTTTAATAATTCCTCACTCATGGCTAATGGAGGTATGTCACAAATTCTCATTACTATATGGGATGCTACCCTGATTCAAGAAGATGTTTGTGCCAACATGATATGAGAATTTGAGATCCTACACGGGCTTAGAGTTATTGGTTCCTATAGACACCCTCGACATACCTTTGAGGTATTCTCGAAAGCACCACTTCTTGGATGGATCAATGTGAATGTCTTTTGTTCCTCAAAATGAAATATGGGACCTTTTGGATGTGGTTCCATTTTTAGATACTATCTTGGTAGGTGTCTTGAATGCTTATATAGCAGATGTGGTACAACCTCATCTCTTAAAGCAGAGATAATGGGGGCAATCCATTCCATGGAATTTTCCAATCCGAATGGTTGGAACAACCATTGTATTGATAGTGATTCATCTAATATTTTACAAGGTATTTGGAAGTGGTTGTTCATCTTACATGGCATCTCACTTCCCATGGGATGAACTTGCTTGATTCTCTCACCGTAAATAACTACATTACCACTCATGCCATTCGTGAAATAAAAATTATAGAAGATAATATTTCAAACAAGGGGTTAAACTACGACATTGCATGGTAGGAAGATTTTCATAGTGATTGCCTCCCAATTTATGAGAAATATTTTAATAAGACTCCCTATTTCAGAATCTGGTAACATGATTATTTCAATATTCAATAAATTGTTCCTTGGTCATTGACTGAGGCAACACCTTTTCTAAAAATTTAATTTATATCCTCAAGTACTATCATCATTACAAATTCATAAATAACCTTATAATTTCATTCTACTCACACTCCAAAAAAAATATTGAGGACAAATCCATTGATCATAGTGAAGTTGTTGGAAAATATTATAATGATTTATATTCAAAAAAACGATTATCTAATTTATTTGTGCCATAATTACTCCATATTAATGTGATACATTATATAAAATCTTTCTTGGGGAACCACTATCATCATCATTGATCACCCCAAATAGTTTGTGTTATGGGGTAAAGATTAAGATGTAACAGTTTCTCAAAATATTGAAACAGTCATTACAAAAAAATCAATGCCATATATATAGACACTATGTAATATGGTGAATAATAAATAATGATAAATCTAATTTGTATTTTGATACCTCTAACAGTAGATTTGATCACCTTTCTATCTAAATAGAAACAGAATAATCCCATTAATATATTATGGGTGTTTACCCCGTTTGATGTGGAAAATAAGATGATATAGAAGAGAAATAGTTATAATGTATTTGTTAAGGGGTATCTCATTTTCTAGTGATTCCACAATCACCAAATTTCTGACTCAAATATCTGGGTGTGAATCATTGGTTGTAAAGATTAATCTATTTAGAAGCAAGGATAAAATCCCACTAGTAGAAGAAATAAGGTCAATGAATAGTGTCATCATATAACCCCAAGATGTATACACCCAAACCTCTACAATAACCTTATAATATACATTGTTTTCCAAAAAATGGTCAACATGGTTAATTATTTGGATATAATATAGTTAGTACAAGATATTATTGGAAGAAGAAATAATTGTCTTTCTTTTGAAATAAATGATTGTGCATCATCCTAAATCCTTATTGAGTGTCTCTTTTGTGAGGGTGATAATTTCCCAAACAATTGAGGTAGGATTTAACCGATCATAAATTTCTTTAAGAGGGTGGATTTCCCCAATTTAGATGGCATCCCATATAATTATTCCAACTTCATCAGGGATCATACGAAAGGAGTTGGTGTCAGCACAATAATGAAAAAAAACTATAAAATAGTCATAAGTATATGATACATGAATGACTGTAAAATTCATGGTTCCACATAGATATTAATGCAATTTTGTTTTAGTGAAAATTTCATATGATTAATATTAACCAAAAATGCCTATGATCATTTATCAGATAAATTACTTCTAGCGCATAGGTCGAATTGCATGCTTCAACAACCTCTTTGATTTTACAAATATGAAATTATTTTACTTTAGAAAATTAAGGTGGTATCTTTTTGAGTTTGTTCATATCCATATAGGATCATAGGTTATTTATTCATTCTATAGGATAATCCTTGGTATGATATTAGAAATAGATACCTGTTCTCAAAAGATAACCCTACCGTATAGTGAAAGAATAATTAATGATGTTAAGATGGAAAATTATATATGTTTAAAGGAATGCAAGTTTCATAACAGAGGCATGATGTAATATTTATTAGTTCTAACATTTTATTATGAGAAAATCTTTTAAAATAATATTATATGAAAAAGACACAATATTGGGTATCAAAATTGCAGTTACCAAAAATCATACCCCTTTGACATACTGGATGAGAATAAGTATTTGGGTTTTCTTTCATCTAGATTAATATTTCAATCATATATAAGAAATATTTAGAGAATAAAATAGGTTTGACTAAATAAATGGTTTTTATTTCTTGAGAGACATCATGCAGAACAAATTAGTAATTCTGGGACTGAAAATCATGATGCCCTTTTTGAATCATGTGTATTATGTGACAATTGGATGGTAACATGAATCTATTAAAGTATTTTTAACCTAAAAAATCTATGGAAATCATGATCCTCATGTGAAGAAATCCATAGGCCATGTCTATTATTTTATAAGGAATAATGGCTAGTCCTTTATAGCGACTATTGATTAAAAGTATTTTGATTAAATGACTTTTTTGATTTTTTTATATTATGTGATCAACTAAAGTAGATCTGGTGATGTGATCTCTTATAGAAATCACATTGAGTGATAATGTGATAGATTATTACTAAGAGAACACTCTTTATAAAAATGTTGAATGCTTTAGAAACAAATATCAAATGTGATGTGGATATCGCCATTAAATTCTATATATAATTCATCTCATCGAATGATAAATTCCCTTCAATAGACCATGATTCAACCAAAATACCAAAAGGTGGAAACCCATGGGACACAATTGGGTGTTTACATCCTTATAAATGATTCATTTATATTTTTTTCAAACTTCACATGTATGTGAGAAATTATTTGTTTCTCTCTAGATGAACATTAGAAAATTTATAGTTGAAAAATTACCCAAATCAGGGGTATTTTTTCACCATAAAGTGAAAATAATAAAATAAAAATATATGGGAATGAAGAATATTCTATATTTGATCACATAACACGTACTAAGTTTCATGGTCATGATACCCTCGAAACACCATAGGATGAACCAAGAAAAAAAAATTGTTTCCCTTCATATGGGTTATATAGTAATGGTTGATCCATGAATGATCATGTGATTCCACCTTGGAGACATATGATTGATTCCATGAATCATATATGGCACAAAAATATTTTGTTACCTGCATGATATACCTATTGATCACCCAATTCCATGGTGGAAAACACTTGAAAACCACTTAAAGGGATCACTAATTGAATGTTCTAAATGATGGGAACTTCATATGATGGAAGATAATTTATATTTTGATAAAGGAATGGTGTTTTTGATAGATTTATTCCCTTTATTGAAAAATTTTATTTAATATTTTCAGGATGCTTGCAATAAATTATATTCATGTGATATACATTTGGAACCACAAACAACAAGTGTGACAATCCCTATTAATGATTGAACACCATAATGAGAACAAACATTAATCACATAATGAACAATGGATAAGTGAAATTAGTTTCATGAAAATTCTTGAACACCATCATGAGATACAACATTTAACAGACAATATGAATTGAAGAAAATTGAGAGGTTGTTCATGAATACACTCACATACTTTTATGAGATCTAGTATTGATAACATGATGTAACATTGGTAGGAACACTAATTTCCCTTGAAATTATCACATATCGTCACAAGATCCATCATTGATCACCTGACACATTATTGAAATATTTACTAGTTGTACATGACCATGCTCACATGAGGTCACGAGATACAACATTGATCATGAATGTGCGTTGGAAATTTGGAGAGGTTATCAATAAAAATTATCCCATATAGTCCTATGATTAATCCTTTACCATGTGATTCACCATATATATTAAAAGTGGTTGTATGTGACAATGATCACTCACCGTCTTGATATCTATCATTGATCATTATATGCATTATGGATAAGAGGAGTGAGTTTTCATGACAATGCTCACACGCCATTATGAGATACATCATTTTTCGGGTGAAGAACTATATAAAATATGAGTAACAATCTAAGACAATGCACATAGTCTATTGTGACATCTAATATTGATGAAAATATGCACCATGGATAAGTGAGAGTGATTATCCTTGAAAATGATCACACACCATCATGAGATCAATAAACAATCATATTAATCAACACAGATAAGTGTAGAAACATTCATGGTAAATGCATGGATGCCATAATGGGTTGAAATATTGATCACACAATGCACAATTAATAACTCAAGTTTGAATCCTTGAAAATTAGGTCACCTGAATAGATTACAAAATCGAGGATGATGGTAATGATGGTCCTATCATGTAACTTCTATTTTTCATGTGATAAATGGTGTAAATCTCTTATGAGGGGCACCATTTTCATGAAATGATCATAATTATTTTCCAACACAGAATGATAAAACATTATCTAACTTTTTATGAGGTACATGGATTTTCCACCATACAATTTGACATAGATATATGTATAATGTTTCCAATAAACCCTCCTAAATTGAAATGAATTTGAAACATAAAAATGATAGTGGACTTTTCATATAAAATATCACATGATGTTATGAGTAATCCCCTTAACAAAGCCTGGTGAGTAACTCTATAAAAATACATGAATGATTTATGTGTTGGATGATCACTAGAAATATTCTTCTTCAGTAGATATGAATATGATCATGAGAGAGACACTTGATCATGTGATGTGAATATAATTAGGATATAGTTTATTGATCACGTAGATTCTATTGGACATGTCATCTTTGTATCATTTTTTTCGCCATAAACATCATTTTATTGAGATGGAAGCCCTTGGAAATGTTTTCTTAGTAACAAAAAATCCCTTGGACATATTATTCAGGAGAATCCCTAATACATGTTCTACTTTTTCTTTTGAAATCCCTCGAAAATATCATCCAGATCACATGAAATACCTTGGACATGTCATCCTTTTTTATATCTAATTAGAGGAAAGTTCATGCTTATTATGTATAATCCCAATGAAATGTTGTATTGATCTCTCAAATTTCCTCAGATATATTAGCCTTGTCACATGAAATTTCACGGACATGTTCACCATTATTCGGTGTTGATGGTATACATCCATGATTTTGATGATCACGATCCATGTACCCTAATTAATGGTCTTGATTATTATCATGTTACCCCCTTTTGATAACATAATTTTATGACAAAAAACTAGTCGTGTGATTGTATAACCCTTACGGAGAGGATAGGGGGTTCATTCCCTTGAAGAGGAATACACTCAATTATATTCAATTGATGCCACGTATTTCACTATATTTTCCCATCATAGGATAAGGGATGATGTGTGTCATATAAATATACCATTTTATATGTCCCCAAATGTTCCAATTATCTTTTTTCATTAGAGTACATGAAAAACTATGTGACATTAGCCACAACATCAATGTAATTATTTCAATATTCCAATTATTCTAGGTCATGGGACCAAATTATCTTATAAGCCTATCACCCTTCATCACATATCAAAGGATGAGATACGTGTCTATAGATGCCCAAACTCGTAGATGTAATCACATAGCATGCCCTCAAGATCCTTTAGTCAAGATGTCTCTTATCAATATTATTTTCCATGAATAGTTGATACTCATATTTTTTCCACGGTTAATCTAATTTGTGAATACAACTCATTTTCAACCCATATGACATTCAAATATTTATAAAATCTAATGAAATAGTTCTCATGATTACAAATCACCTTTACCCTTACATCAGTTGGTTATGAACTGTAAAATTATGAAGGCTCTGATTCCTATTACAGGAAAGATACATAAGCCACATTCCTATTGCTTGAACGAAATATCAATCAAATTCATAATATATATCACTATGGATCCAAATTATTCTCAAGGACTATATATATTCTATTTCTAGAAAACCAAAAAAACTTATGGCTACTCAAATATTACGGAAAAGAGGTTGTATAGTCAACATTCAATTTAATATAATGTTACAATGAAATGTGACCAATTTACCACCACATATTTATTCTATCACTCAGTATAACTCACATGGGATTATAAATCATCAATGGTTGTGAAATTATAATGATCCAAATTCCAACAATATTGTATTCCTCTTTTATTTAAGCACAATTACATCATACCTCTCTTCAAGTGTCTATATTTACACTAAATCATCTTAAAATTCCTCCCACTTTACTAAACTATGACATAATTGATTCTTGTTATAAATAGTATATATAAACACCTTCATATGGCCTAAGATCGATATATAATATCCAATTACCCTTATATATATCCTTTATTCCTGACATTAAACTAAATGGCATAGTCATATGATCTCTATGGGTTTTGGTTCCTATTCTGACAGGATATGTTGGATTCCTCGTGGAGGATTAATGCCACTACCAAAAAACAAATCACATTCTCAGAAAGAATTAATCACTATTGTGCCTAGTTATACCGATTTTGAACATAAAAAAATTTCGAAATAATTTTTCTAATTATTAATATGCAACAATATGGAGACCCTATTATACATAAATATGGGATCAATAATAGAATTTCCTCAATCATTCATGGGTATTAAAATATGAAAACATCGATACTAGTCATTTTGATAGGGTAGAATGTCTCATACTATGATTTTGGAATGATTCAAATCATATCTGATGTCATTAATAGTGTTCCAATGATATAATTAATTACCCAAAAAATGATAAGGCTGATATAACATCCTCTTTAAAAATGTGATTTCTTACATATCATTGTTCTAAAAAAATAACTACATGCCTTCATAATGAAATCCCAAAACACTCTATAGATGATTAAACCCTAGTGTGATTAGAGTAATAAAATAATGTAGCCTAACAAGAATCATTTTCACCTTACAAACACCCTCAAATATGGAAAATGTTTATTTTTTCATCAAAAATCAGGCACCAAAAACTTTTAATGAGAAAAAATGTAACATTGACATCGTTGTAGAATAAACATATTTATATTTTGAACATTAGGTGTCTACCCTAAATGAATGGTGATATAAATATTATCAAAGGAATTAAAAAAGAAAAATCAATGATTAGTTAAATTTATAAATAATTGGATATAAAAATTCAAATAGGTTGGCATAAAAAATATTTGGAAAATAATGTGTAAAAATATATTTTATGTTGATTGGTTGAATGGAAATTTTTTTAGTATATCAAAACATTGTTATGTGACGAATGAAGTGATATTTTAAATGTAGATATTCTTGGTGAATATGATAAATGATATATGTATTCTGATGATAATATCCTGAACAAGGAGTAATTTGTTCAAAATATTGATGTTGAATGATATTATTATTTATTATTAAAATAATGGAATGAACTGGGGAATCAAAGGCTTAGACAACATGGTTAAATTAAAATGAACAATATTACTTTAGATAGATAAATTTATCATGTTCCATTAATGAATAGATAATGGAATTAGATTTTTATCACATATAAAATAGTTAAATATTTTCAACTTTCTACATAACAATGTAGACACTCAAACATAACAGACGTTGAAATTTAATTATTCATATATTTTTAGTCATTTGATGAAAAAATCTATGAATTAATATAATTTTTTTCATATTGTTTGTGGAATTTACTATGATTATACATATTTTTTATAAAATATAAATCAATTTCAATATAAATTTTTAACGTATTTAATATATGTAAGGATATGTTTCTTGGGTTTTCATTGAAGATAATTTGAATTGATAATGATGTTTAGTACTCAAAGAATTTCCATAAATAAACTCAAGAGAAATTGTATTTAACCAGATTTTTTTGAATTATAACAAAAAAAATTCTTCAACAAAATAAAATAATTATAGATTGGTAGAAAATTTATAAACATATATATATTAGAGAAATTTAAAAAATTTAAAATAGAATTGTTGGAAAAAATTAAATAATGATCAAACATATAATTTATCTATATTTTTATAAGTAACATAAATAATAATAATATTAATAATTTGTACCTTACACTAGTCTATCCATCATATCTAAGATATCTAGTGTGGTTTTATCAATATTAGTGACACGATCCTTATTTTTTTGGTATCCATAGACCATACATATATCCCAATTTATAGGAGTGATATATCAATATTCATGGACAACAAAGACCATGGATTTATAGAATATAGTCAATATATATATAAATATATATATATTATTTTCGTAGTTTTTAGATTTATAGTAAGTGTATGTACATGATATAATTGAAAAAAGTATAATTAATGTCTGGATTTATATAGGCCATACCTAAGGTAAAAAGTTTATAAAATATTGACTATAAAGTTACATAAATGTTTCTTAAAATTCAAATATTTTAATTTTTCAATAAAATTTGTTATTTATTTTTAATAATTTTTAAAACCATAAAATATGATATAAAGATTAATAATAATTATCAAAATAACAGATAGTGATAATTGAAGAAATTGATTATTATTGATTCCATTACATTAACTTATGACATTTTATTTCCAATAAAGAGACAAAATGGTATCATGTGTAAAAATATTCAATGGTCCACACAAGGATATAACCTAATGTGGACTTAAAAAATAATTACTATATATTCATTTAGTTAAAATATTACTAAATTATTCACTTTAACATAAGCCTCATAAACATAATAAACTGTCTCTTTATCTCAAGTTACATGAAACATTACATAAAACCATAACCAAAACACTATTTCGATATTTCAAAAAGTAATTTTTAAAAATCTATCAATAATTACCACGAAAAGATACATCATTGGAATTAAGATGTGAATATCCATCCAAAAATCCCTCCTGATAAACCCCAAAATACAAAAATGGTTTCTGTAAAAGTTATATTAGTATGATCCTCATTAACATAACCACAACGAGTAATCCCATTGGGCCATTTTAGGGTTGATAAATAATTGTTTTTAAAATTAGTATTCATAAGAAATTGTCAGCCTATAAAAAATCATCCATTCTAATCAGTCTATCGATAGGTTTACTCAAATCTTCATAAAAAACATGTGTATTTGTACCATTTTCAAATAGATGTATCATAAAAAAATATCCATAATACTATAATCCATTTTTTTATAAATAAACTATCCATATGAGATGGATTATTCCACTCTCAAATAACAAACTCATATGTTCTTGAAACCAAATGTATAATTTTTCCTTGTTTAAAAATAAAAGATATATCATTCAATTAAGTAGATGAGCACATCACAAGACCCTCATTCAATAAAAAGATAACGTTATTTGAACATAACAAGGTATATATATACAATTCCTCCATATATCTCAATAAAGGGTCCAAATATTATAGTTTTCAAATAATATGAAAAAATACATCTCTGTTAAGCTTCAACCAACAAAATGATTCCCAAAATTCACAACCACCAATTGATTAGTAAATCCTTATGGATTTCTTAATAAACATATTAATTTAAGATTATTCCCATGAAAGGAGTCTCATAGACCATTAGAATGTGGATTTAATTTCAATCATCCACCCCTAGTATTAAAATGACACAATATATGTACCTATTTAGAAATTGTACATTATAATAAATCTATTGCAAAAAACCTATTTCACCCTCATGATCAAATTATAAATCTATAATTAATAATCCTACTGATAATAAACATTTTTTTAATCGAAAGCCATAGTCTATGAAGGACATTGATTAGGGATAATTTTAAGGGATACTAATAATTTCACATTATGAGTATAAAAATACTATAAGAAATTATGATTATGTGAGGGAAACCTATTTTATGACAACATATATTTCATATTGTAATAAATCAATTAATAATTTCAACAAATTCAAGAATTACATCATGTCTTATTATATGATATAGTACATGATCGACCTTTTCTTGACTATACTTTTTCAGTTTTGTAAAACTCATTAAATCCTTATATAATTCCTACCACATCTCTATGTACCAATTTGTTATAATTATTTTCCACTAAATAATTTACTGACTAACATCATTGAGGAAATCCACTTTTATTAATAAAGAAATGTAGGAATCATACTCAAAAATTATAACTATTTGAATAGGTATTCGAAATAATTTACATTAAAATATAAAATGTTATAATGTTAATAAATTATCATGCATATATATTTTTATAATATACTTTTTTATTAAAAACTAAAAAGAGTAAACATACAATATTGTAATAGAGACTACGAAATTACCAAAATCAAGGACAAGAAAATAAATAACCATAGAATCTATACACGATAACGATTATCATGAAAAAAGTATACATCCATGAATTTAATAGATATCCACATCTATATTCAATAAATCATATAGGGCTTATGAATTCTCAAAAATATTATATTATCCCTAAGTTAATGTTAATGTTTTACTCACTTATACCATGGAATCACAAGCTCAAATTTAATACTGAAGAGATCAATGGGATGTTTTTGGGTCCATCAAGAATTTAATTACAACAACATCATGTTCAAGACTTGAAAGTGTGATATTAATCTCTTTGTAAAGATTTTTATCAAGGAAATGAGCCTATTACTTAGATAAAATAAATATACAATGACAAAGATACATCATAAAGTATAGGATGTTCTATCATTGGTGGTAATACATTACCCTTCCCCCATCTATATAATTAATTCAATTTGTACAATCCATGTCATGTTGATAACCTTAATGATGTGGTGTCCAATTTACCCACTATCCACTATATATACTAAGAATGTGATGCTCTATCTAGGGGAAATCAGTCCTCTACTAGTAATGAATATCTTCTAGGATTACGTCAATACATTTATACAATATGTATAAAAATTGGTTGAGTAAATGATTCAGAGCTATAGAGAAATAAACTTTAGTAGCCTCATGCATTGCTTAATAGATCCTTTTTTAAATCATCGATAATATAGATAGAATTTTCACAAGTGAATGAAAATTTATTTTTGAATGGTCTTTCTAATGATCCATGGATCAAGTAGAATCTTGAAGGAAACCATGGTTACAGTAAAATTAATGGTGTTACTGAAATAAGTCAATGTTATTGATTCCCACATTCTTATTGAAATTATATGATCTGTATATTTTTTGTGTCTATGTTAGTATAATATTTTTTTGGATGATTAAAGTAGTTTACGTTGGTTTACTTTTTCCATTATGAAATTGCTATTTCCTGGGTTAAATTTTTGTGATCAAATTATTTAATTGAAATAGTTCATCAAAATAAAATGATCAAATATAGTTTTGATTATAAATTTCATTATTTTTTCATTTATAACTTAAATAAGTTTTAAAAAATATGTTCTTTATCAGACACGCGTAATTTCTGGAGATGAGGATTCAATGGTATGAGGAAATGTTTCAGTTTATAAATATATCCATATAAAACCAGATGAAGATTTTAGGATTTTTAGATCTAAAATATCCTAATATGATTAGAAACATGTGCTTCAATATTTTATAAATTAATGTATAAATGGATTCTGATTCATTCCAAATGGTGATAATTAAATTGAGTATAGGAAATAAATAAATAATATGATTGATGTATGGGATGTCATATAATATTACAATGTAAATAAATTTATATACCAGTCATTATATCTTAATGTCAATAAAACATAAAAATACAAGTAGTTGTTAGGGAAAGGAAACATGATAGAATTTATGAAGTTTCTATGTAATGATCAATCGATACATTGGATTGAATAATCCAACAAAATGTATAATCCATCACATTAGTCATATAATAGGATATATCCTCAGTTAGAATATTTTAAAAAAATTATATAACCAAACAAACTAGTCCATAGGATTATGGGTTTCAATGATCCTGCGAAGGTAGTTCTGGACTGATTTGTAGACACGTATTAGTATACATAGATTTTTGGGACCAATGATAACAAATAGGATCCGAAAATAATCATCTTTAGTATGTTAAAAAATTGAGGCAAATAATTTTCATTATGATTATTTGTTTTTCTAATTAACTTTAAATAAATAGAAAATAATTTTAGATTATTTCTCATGATATTTAATAATCATCATATAAAAAATGGTTCCAATAACCCATCATACAAAGACATAGACTAATCCATAACATGAATGTAGACACTGATAGGTCATTATATAAAGTAATTCATCAAACATAGATTGTGGAATTTGTGAACAATTTAAGAGAAAGGAATATTATTATATGACTATTTAAAAGTATTAACAAATATGGTAGAAGCTGGTGCTGAATTGTTTTTGAGAGGTTCTGATATACTATGATGCTTAAATAATTTTTATGGATAAATAATTTAAAATTAAGTCTAATGATTTTTCAACATTTTTTATGGTAGAATTATTTCTATTTTTTGTCCTATAGTTGACACAGAGCATCTTAATGAGTAGTAATTTATTTTTATAGAAAGGTATGGTGCTTTATAATGAGAATTCTTCATTTTTAACGAGCTTTAATTATAATGAGATCAATATTATGATAGAAAATGATATCAAACTAAATAATGTTTAGAAATTTCTATTACTGATGGAGTTTAGAATATATTTGAGATAGTTCAATAAGATTTTATAAGTGTTTAAATAGTCATTTATGGTGTTGAAATTAGAGTTGGATTGATGTTTCATAAATTTGGTTGATAAAAAAATATTTTCATATTCTTTCAAAAACTTATTGTTGATATCATATAAATCAGGGGATGTAAATTGTACATTATAACAATAGTATTATTTATGTGTGACAAGAGATAGAGAGTGTGTGTGTGTGATAGAAAGAACATAGTGTATTAGATAAGAGAAGAAGTTTCCAAAACAATTTCCCCTGAGCATGTTTTTCGGGTTATGTAAAAACAAGAATGGTTTACAGGATAGAACTATGTAATCAAGTAATAGTTTTTGGTAAATGTTTTTCAATTTTTATGATTTTTTCCTTGTACATAATTCTTTATTTTTTTTATACTTTGATATTATAAATTGGAATAAGAATCAGCAATAAAAATGAGTATTCACATGATTTATAGAATGAATATTTCTACCTAAAGCTAATAAGGAAAGTGATAGTTTTCTATTTTGAATAATCATTTAAATTGAAGTATAGGAAGATGAAAAGTAACATTGTTTGAAAAAAATTCTTAATGTTTCCAAACATTTTACCCAAAATTGTTTTACATCATTTTTTTAAGAAAAATAACATGCATTGTTTTAATGATAAATCTGATTAAAAAGTTTAAGGGTATATGATACTTGTTTTATCTACCCAAAATTAGCGTTCTTTAGTAGATTTTGAGGTATTATATTGTTTCCAAATGATGAAAAGTTCATAGATACTCTTATATAGTAGTGATCCTTGTTTATAATTGTCTTCCAAAAAATGTGGCATTGTTTTAAATTAATTAACGTGTTAAATTATTAATATGGTGAAAAGGTTATTTCAATATACTATAAATTTAATATGAAATATATCATAGATTCACCCACTCCCCATTCAGTGACACACCCATCCTGGTTGGGTCTCGATAAGTGGTATTAGAGAAAATGTTCCTTTGTTTATTCTTTAGTGCTTTTTTGGAGAGAATTTGTTTTGGATATTCTGAATTTTGTGAATTGTAAAGGGATTCTGATCTTATATGGGAACAACTATCATATCTAGAAAAATAAATTATTTTCATATCTGATGTATCTGGGTATGATGTTTTGGAAGAGAATATATATGAATTTTATCATCTTCATGAAATGTTTTAATAGCATATGTAGATAAGACAAATCATGAGAATTATCAGTGATCTAAGGCGACATTACTCTTATAAATTCATTAATGTTAGTATGAAATAGTGGAGGGATTTACTATTTTTAACGGTATGTAGGAAATTATGAAGAACATTTATGATGATAATACAAATGTGATTAATGAAAAGATAAAACACTAAAGGCTGATTTTTGAGTATCTCAAAATCTATGAGTATGAAAATGTTAGTTAATTATTTATAAGGTAGAATTATATTTTTTGCACCATAATATGTCTTGGTGGGAAATTATAAGACTAATTTTTGATGAAATTATATAGAAAATTATTCTTCATAAATTTTATGCCAAATTTTAATATTTCAAAGAGAGATATCATAAAACTCTATAGATGGATGTCCTTAATAGTTTTATTATTACTTATGAAATGAGAATGAAGAAATCAATGAGTATCTAAAAAAATTTGATATATTAATTTTGATAATTTATTCCATTAATGAAAAGTCTCATAAGATTAATAAAGAATAATGTTATGGTGATAATGAATTGGAATGTGAGGTATGTAATAACCATGATGAAATTTTATCCTTGTTTTTTAAAAATATCCAATGAGGAACTACAATTCAAAAATATAATCTTCTATTTTAATTTATTATATATCAATCCATTGGAAACATTCCATTAAAATTACTTTTAGTAAAGGATAAATAATAAAGAAATTAAGATGATATAAGATGAAGAATATATGTTAACAAATAGTCTGATAAGTCAAAATATTATCCTAGTGGGAAGGATAACATGTTATCCAAATCCATATGGATAATGATTTTTTCTAGTGACGATAAATAATAAGATATTGATTTTGAGCTAGAAAAGTTCATTAATGTTTCTATTGAAAATACTTTCCCTACAATAGTTAATGATGTAGAGTTTGGAAGTAGCAGTTCTAAAAAATGACAGATTAATCATGAATTTTATCTAATTATAGAATTTGAATATAATATTAAAAATATTTTATGAATTGAGAATAAGATCATGAAGTTGATGAAAGAATTTTCTACAAAAAACAATCAATAATTAATTTCTGAATAGAAATATAGGTTACATGAATAGATTTTTTTTAAGAAGACTATTGAGAATAAAAAGAATCAGAATAATCATCTTGATGTAATGTTGAATGATAATGAAAAACAGTTGGAAGATTTTCAAAAAAAAATTATTTGTATAAAGAGAGGGTGACCTGTTACCGAAATTTATAATCAGATTTGGTTCAATGTTATATAACGTTTCAAACTAAGAATAATTTATTGTTACCATAAAATGATGGAATGTACAGTGAAAATTTTCATAAAAATAATAAAGGTCAGAAAAAAATTTATGATATTAAAACCAAAAATTTTGGAAGTTCATAATAATATAATTTTTTTTGTAGGAAAAAATATTCTTTACTTCTTTTTATAAGGATGTAAGTAAAACAAAATTTATTAATAATAATTAGGGAGTTATTATAACATTTTGGGAACAAACAATTTTGATTTAAAAGATAAGATTTTTTTTTGAAAAACATGCTCACATTTTTGGATAGTATAGAAGTAAATGGAGAATGTATTCATTACATGGGTACTTCTGGTATAATGGTTGATTTTGTATTACAAAACATGTTTTTTGGTTTATTAAATGATACTAAAATTGACCGATAAGTTATATAGTCAAAATATCATTGGGGATTCAATCCTCTCAAAAAAGGAAATCGGAGATGATTTTTTTGAATAAATCTTAGTAGCATGTTTTGAAAATAAAGAATAGATTCCAACCACTATAAACTATTTCTGAAATATTTGGAATACATAGAAATATAGATAAAATGGTTTCATATTTTGCTACCAAGAAAAACTACATGAATATTAAAATTTCTCAAATATGAATGTAAATAAAGATAACGGTAAAGAAAAAGATCATGTCATAAAAACTATTCTCAATGGGACAAAATAAGAAATACCATGGATCATGGATCATGGGTGTTCATCTCACACATTAGTAAAATTTAAATTTTGATGAATATGAATGATTTCAGTGAGGGAACAACGATGTTCAGGAATTATGAATCACTCAAAATTAGAGGAATTGGATCATCTATTACTAGGGAATAAAATATGAAATCCAATTAATCATAGTTTGTTGAATGGTAAAAAACATCACATATATTGTTTCAAAAAAATTATGAATGAAATAATTTTTTTTTAGAATATTTTATATTTTGTGAAAACAGAGGATGATGGGAATGTTTTGACTAAAGTACATAACATAAACAAAATATTTATACTAATTGTTTATGTTACAAAATCATGTTACTTATGAATGAATGAATAAATTTAGTCGTGGAATAAATCGTTGTGAAAATTTTGTAAAAGAAACATGAGAATTCTATTAATGATATATAGTTTCTAGGGTATTCCAGATATGTCATCAACAAAAGAAAAATGTTATATAATTTTTATAAATGGAAGATAACAACCACATTGCATAAAAAGTTGATAATCAGTCAACTATGCCCACAGAACTTATCAATTATGATATTTTTGGGATCACTCTAAAATAATCAACATTCATTGATTACTACTTAATGTCATTCATTGATGATGTTACTCTCATAACTTCTGTTTTCATTTTAAACATAACTTAGATTCAAAAAATATAACTAAATGTTCAACAAGAATATTTAAAAATTTATTTGGATATTGTATGAATATGTGGAGAAATTATCAAGGTGGTGAGTGTGAGATAATGAGGTAATATGTTATCCTAAATGAAATTAAATTTAGCATGATATTAGTATATTAAACATACAAAAAATAATTGGTGTTTCTGAAAGGAAAAATAGAATCCTGGTTAAATGGGGAATACTATGGTATTTGAGCATGGTATTTGTCATTACTTTTGGATGAAATATATGATAATATATATTTATATTCAAAATTATTATTTTTATAAGAAATTTTATGATATAAATCCATTTGAAATGTTTTAACAAAAACATTATGTTTGAACCACATATTATTTTTTGGTGTAACTACTTTGTAATGAACAGAGGTGGAAGCCATGTGAGGTTTGATCATAGAGGTGAAGATAAAATCATACATGTCCATGTTATAGATGGAAGACCATATATATTTCTCAAAAAATAAATATAAGTAATTTTAGAATTTTTTGATTTAAATTTATTATAAAAATAGGATGAAGATGTTTCACAATCTCATACAGATTGGGAATATAAAAAGGATGAAATATGTTTATGTATGAAAAATATGAAGGATTCCACAAATTTTGATATAAAAAAATGGATAAATAAGGATCATCTATTCCCTGTGATGATTAATATTTTAAACATATCATCTTAATATAAAGTAGAAATTGTAATAAAAAACATAATTAGTGATAAACATCAAATTTTTTGAACACGAATGTCATCAAATGTCATTAGACATAATTCATTTTATTCAAATGATGAGATGAAATATGTGAATAATGATTTTTAGAATATGAAATGGATTCAACATATGAACGAAGAGTCAGATAAAATTGATTATTTTGTTACTTGGTAACTTTTACCCAAGAAAAATGAGAAAAATTTTAATTTTACAACATGGTTTTTAAAAATCAATATTAATTAAGAAGGTGAGGAGATAATAAATAATGAAAGGATACTATGAAATGGTGACTTGTATATTAAATAAATTTGATGAGACATTATATTGACTTGAATGGTTAGAAACAATTAGAAACATTCTTTATATTTCATCACAATGATGTTATAAATATTTTGGATGGGTGTAATGTCATAATTTCTGAATATAGAACATGAGAAAGAAGTATGTATTGAAAAACCTTGTGGATTTTTTATTTTGATGGATTAAATATTTGTGTGGCTATTTTAGAAAACCTTTTATGGGATGATGAAAGATCCAAGGTATTTTTATTCCAAAATTGATACATAATTACTGAATTTTAATTTCAATAATGGAATGTTTCATACTAATATATACATCACATTGTATACGTAGACTTTGATCACTATTATTTTTTATGTTGATGGAATTAAATTTTATCATAAATACTAATGGTCATGGGAAACAAATTATAAATAAATGAAACTTTTGTTTAAAATTACAATTTATTTTGAAATAAAATCCATTTATGAGCATTAAATCATAAAAATGAAAAAAACGTATTTTCTCTCAATAAAATTATTCTATGTAATTTTTAAATATTTTTTTATGGAAAATATTAATCTAGTTTATACTCCAATTTGTGTGGGTTTCACACTAGAAAAATATTTAGAATGTAATGAACATGATTCTAAATAGTTTCTGAAGCAGATTTGATGTTTGTTTTATATGACTACCTTATGACCATACATTATTTTTTCTATTACCAAACATGTATGATTCCAATGAAATCAAAATAAATCATATATGCTGGTAGGGAAAATAATTCCTAGATTTATATAAGTATTACCATATTTTATAATAACGTATGATTTCATTTAATGAATGGATTTATTTTTTGAATAAAACTTTTCACTGGGTTAAAATTGTTTATGATAGAAGATATACATGTAGTTGAGTTTTAAGTTTTGGGGGAGGATATGGTTAATGGAATTCAGAGAAACAAAATTCAATAAATCTTAGAGTGAGATAAGATTAGTATGTCTCTCTCACTCAAGATACAACACAACATATTTGGATGAATACTTAGTTGGATTATGTACATATTGAAGTGATGTTACTTCTACTACTGGGTTGTAATAATAAGGATGACACCAACCTTATAAGAAAACTAGTATAAAATTAATGTTCAATAAATAATGAATTATAATATCATTTCTGTGAAGAGAATGTACCAAAGAATGACCTCAATAAGAATTATATTACAACATTAGAACATTTTGTTGAAATTTTCAGAAAAGTGTTAGGGGAAGAATAATTATTCAAATTGAGGAAGATAAAGGGTCCCCAATCACTTTCTATCTATGTATTATGTATTCTTATCTACCCTCTCTTGCTTGTGGTGATTGGATTATGTTGTCGAATGGCGAGATTTTTCTCATAAATCCCTCCATTAATATGTGACCAACCATTTATGTAATATTTTATATAGGGGGAGTTTTGGGTAAGTTGTGAACAAAGTATGTATGTTTGTGAACTATCATAATAAGTTTTTTATGAGATTATGAAACTTGTCTCTATATAAAACTGGATTCCTAATATGTTTTGAATGTTCTAGAAGAATAATGTGTTAGTAATTTTGGACATTATGGTTTTTCTATCATTGATTATTGTTTCCTACAATGAGTTATCTAAAATATTATTATAATTTTTGTAAGTTATTCTTTTGATTAGATTAGAATATTTTGTGATTTATGAACCTAAATTTGAAACAAATTCCGAAGATGGGTATTTTTTAGGCATTGTTGGCTAGATGTTGTTTTTGTTGCCAAAAAAATATTCCATTTATTTATATGTATTTTGTTTTCATGATGGCCAAATTATTTGACAATTTATTTTCAGGTGATAGGATGGTAGAAATAATAGAGTTATTAGTAATTAGAATATCAGATTCAATTTTGATAACAAATTTCATCAATTTTAGTTTTCTTCAATTTAATTTTTTTATGACCCGATGTTTTTTTTCAAACTCACATTATATCCAGAAAGAATGATTCAATAAATTTAATTAAAAATATTTGTGTTTGAATTTATCCATAAAAATATTATTATTCTTTGATGATTTTTAATTCAAATATATCATAATTTGGTTAGATACTTTTCAATCATTTTATTTTAAATAAAGGAATAAATGACAGCTCAGTCATTATGTGATGCCAATCAGATTGGGCTCGAATATAATAATATAAGATGATGGATGTATGGGAATTCAATTAAAATTCATTTTTAATTCATATGATTATATATTAATCCTTATGTTCTTGATGTAATGATGATGTCATGACGCAAGTAGAAGATTGTGAAAGAATAATGGTTGGAATTTTTTAGGTTTGCTAGTACTGATTGACTGATCCATTAGGATAACTGATATATTGAACATATCTATCAATCAAATCAAACATTTATCTAGATAAATCTGTAGTTAGAATATTTGAAAGAAATTATGTCATGGGCGACACCGATCCATCTATCACATGGTTCCCCTAACCCATTAGAGGTCCTTTACGACTGATATTTTGACCCATATTAGTATGTGAAGACTATAGGGAAAAAATGTTCAAAATAAAATTAGAGACCAATCAATTAGATGATGTTATAATATATATTCATATTTTCTCTTCATGTTTATTTGTTTCATTTCAATTTCATCATGATAAAAATAACAACTGTTTTTTTGTTGCACAAGTTTGTCAAGAATCATCGAACAATAAGTTATACCAATAAGCCACCTGATGCAGATTGAGAATGATCCATCACACACAGGTAGACACAGAAAACTCTACTTACATTTTAATTCCTAAAATTTATTATGTGTAAGATGAAAAAATTGAATAAATTGGTGAAATGTAGTGAAGATGTTGTAAAAGTATAGACAAGCTAGTTTGAATTTATTTCTAATGTTTTTATGATGGGTGTTTATATCATTGAATCTTTTACTGGTGTCCATGGAAAAGGAAAATCATCTGAAGTCTAAAAAATAATAAAAAATGTCTATGTAGGAATTATTAAAAGTTTTATATATTATAGTTGATAAAAAGAATCAGAATAAGGAGTCATTATTTTTTATCAAATGTTTTGAAAAATAAAAATGAGAAGTTTTTATTTTCTCTTTGTTTCCATCAAACTATGAATAACATATAAATATCAACTACAATCAGGATAAATAATTATTAGAATGTTATAATCTGGATATATTATTGATAATATTTAATAAGTTTCTATGAGGGTTGAGAAATATTGAAATAGTCAAATAGGAGTTGAAAATGAATCCATAATTTATTATTCATAATTTTGGTTGAGGTGTAAGGAATTTTCCAATAGCCACCCAACCCCCTTTTGGAACCCATATAAATATTATAAATTAAATATATAATTCTGAAAAGGTTGATGTTCTCTTGTAAGGATGGATAAAAAAGGTCAATGTGTATTGGAAGAGAGAAAATGTTTCTAGAAAATGTTTTCCTGGGGTTCTTTTCTAAAATGATGAATAATAATGGTTTACTGGATTGGAATGAGAAATTTTATGTAGGTTATTAGGGAATATTTTTAAGTGGTTGAGAATTTTCTATATGGTACTATATCCATATAAATTTTATAGATTGAGAAATAGGATAGGGGTATCAAACTGAGCCATTGAACTAAGTTTTCATACAAATTTTAGAATGGTTGTTTCTGTCTACTAATAGATATGAATGTGAGGAATCATGTTTTGAAGATTGATTCATGTGTATATTGATAATTAAACATCATACATTTTTTGGATCAAATTAGTTTTTTTTAATGGAATAACCCAGACAATTTGTTTTTTCATCATTTGTGTCAGAAGAAACAGGTGAACTATTGTATTGATTATAATTATTTATGTGTTTATAGGTTAATAATATATTTTGTATAAAAAGGATTTTTTTGAAAGTGGATTTGTTGGTATATAATTCTTTTCAATCCATGACAACGACCTTCTTAATATTATTAACTTGTAAAAATTCTATGTACTTGTTATCTTATGAATTTTTGATTATTTTGAATTTAGAAAATTATTAAATATTTAACAGGAGTTAAATTTTGTTTCAAACTAATGGAAAAATAAAAGAAATATATATCACTTATTCAACACCTCCCCTCATAAATGATACATCAATCTTGGTTTTTCCTCTACATATTTAATTTCTAAATCTATATAATAATATAATTTAGTGTAAGGGTAAATAAATCACATTTTTATCCTAACTTCACATTGGTGTCAACATCATTAAACCCTGAAAATAAGGAAGATTATTTTTATCATACTCACCTTTTTTCATTATGTGATGTTTTCATTTAATCATTTTTTATGATCTTGGTACTCAGGAGAAAACTATATGAAAATAACTTACCATATGATCTCAAAATATAATCTAGATGATCATGAGAATAAATCAATTCAATATAATTTGATAATTTTAATAGATAATCATCAATAACAACATTCATATATGTATGATAGGACATCACCTCATTAATAGTGTTTTCAGGTGTTTATAACCCGATAAAATATATTTCATTTCCCACCCATTGGTCTTTTTACAATAAAAAATCCTCATTACCCTCCACCCTAAATTACATATAATGAATGGATTGATGGATAATTACAACTTTATTCCAAATCCTATAGGTCCAACATCCTATACTCCCTTCTGTATTAATTTAGGAGTAAATATTCCTAGAACAAATAACCCATTCGAAAAAAATATGCCCTATCTAGATATTACTATAAATATATGGCTTGTATGGTTTTATAATTTTATAATTGGTAAATAAAATTGAGACCTCACACTTGTACAAGAATTTAAAATTTTTACCATCCAAAAAATTGAAAAATTTATCCCAACCACTATCATGTATGAAGTCTAACATCATAATTTCCAATCTATTGACACAATTAGGTACTACCCATATTAAAATGAAAATTATATGCATAAATAATAGAACACTCTTGATCAAGGTACTCATACCACAAAAATATAATATTTTTTCATCCAATTTTTACATTTAAATGACACATTAGACACAATATAATCAAAATTAACAATCCTCACATTACAAGAGTAAGGGGAACCTTAAGGTAGTCAGATGTATGTAACATATTCCTAATTTGATAGAATACATCCAAATTTCTACTCATCATGATAAATAATTTATTAGAGACATAAAATCAATTGTTTTCAAAATTTATGGCTTTTCTACTCTATGTTACATATTAATTTAGGAGGTCTATGAATTTGGCTATTGATTTCCCATTTACATTGATGAATACTAGAACATAATTTATAAATATAAGATGAGATATTTTAGGTCTCCCATACATTAACACTTACCATTAAAATATCAATGTATACAAAATATCATTCATGTTTTTTCATAATGTATCATTACCATTTATAAAAAGCATAGATGATAATGGTATTACATAAAAAATCCAATGAACAGATTTCAAAAAACTAAATATATTATACAGAGGGTAAATACATATAAATACAGAAGAAATAAATTGAAATATTAGATCACAAGAATTATAATAAGTCCTAGTATTCCATAAATATATGAAAACTAATCACCATTATGTATTGTAAAATTTCATTTATATATCATTTTTAACTGTAAAATTACCTCCCCAGACATTCTATTCTAGAAAAATAATTATTTCATGGGATCGAACTACCACCATGAATATACATCTCATACTGATAAAACCATGGATATCCATAGAAATAATATACGTAATGTGAGGAAGAATATATGTTTTCATTTTAGTTTGAATAATCAAATATTAAAATTTTAAAAAATATTATTTTTTAAAAGATTTTATGTAGGTATTGGTTTTTTACCTTGTGAATAATAATAAATTTAGAGGATAATATATATTTTGTGTTCAATGAACCCCATAAAAATATCACACATTAATGATGAAATCATCATTTATGAATTTCTATGAAATATTTATAAAATATCCACTGAATCCAACAAGTCACACTGCACATTCAAGAATCATATCTTTTATATCATCAAATTTATAATTTAATTATAGAATAACATAAATGGAATGAAAATTTATTATCTTTTACTTTAGATATAATATTTTCTACAAATACATTCCTCTCTATATAACTACCACATATTTTTGATTCAGATACAACATTTGTGTGAACACCTAATAGGTATCAAATAGTTTGATCACCTAATGTGTGAATATATCATTCAATATAGCTATGGTCCATAATAAAGTTACCTCTACCATTTTATTATTTTCAATTAATACATTTAGGTAATTATGTTGTATTTTTATACCAATTCACTAGACATAATGTTGTGGACTTATCTCTTATCTCGAACTCTTCATTCAACAACATCAAGTTCATATGGTCTTTTTTCTCAAACATTTAAACATATAAAATTAAGGTAAATTCCAATAATAATTTATTGTCTTTATATTAAACATATACATACATTATTCAAATTGTATCAATATCCTATATTTGATCCTCAAACCACCTCAAAATTGCTTTCTGGGGGAGAATTATTTTACCTTGGAGGCATGACATAGAAGTGACCCCAATATTTTTATCTAAATAATTAATAATCTCATAAATTAGACCAATAAATTTTCCCAATTTTTAGTTTTATCTAAAACATTGGTTTCTAGATAACATATTCCACAATTCCAATATTAGTTTTGAGTGGTATCATATGATTTATGTGAAAAAACAAACCTAAAAACTACTGAATGAATTCATCCCGCAAATGTTACATATAAATACATCCCACCAACCAAGGTCAGTAATTTTATTTCATTACATGAATCCATAATAAACATCTAGATATTTATAGTGGTTCCATATCCTTAATTTATTTCCAAATTAGTCGATATCGTTGTATAACCCCATCCCATACACTAGGTAGGAACTCCTGGATTGAAAATAGTTACAACTTTTTAGTTATGAGAACGTGTCATCAGATAAAAATTAATATACATTATAGTGAGAAAGAAAACATTATAAAACCATCACAGGTTGACCATGATATAAAAACATCAAAACTATCTATACTCATTCATAATTGGATCCTTCTAAAATTTACACATATAGGGGTTGGTTGGAGACTATATGAAAGGGTCAAATATCTATTCAGATTTAACAACTTTTATTAAAACCACATTTTCATTATAATATAGGATTAATATAATTTTTTAGATATAATTAATACAACACCTCTTGATATATTCAAATTTGATATAACCATTTATCAATATGATATTTTATAGGATGTTATTTATTAAAAGTATTTTGTTTATGAATCCCACAACATTTTCACCACATTATCTATTCAGATACATAAATAAATCATTTTATAGATTCGTATACTTAGGACATGATGGATTGAGGATATTATATGATATTTTTATATTATATAGCCCACTCATAATGGAATATAACCTCGTTCTTCATTTCATTTTCAATGATTGTTCGGTATCATTTTTTCCCTCTAAAATGTAAAGATTGTTTCATGGAAGAACAATCTCTTATAAATGAGGCATAAAATAACTAATTTTATTCTAATTTTACTCTTTCTGAATATAATCCTTTATAAAATCTATTTTATATGTTTTTATAGGAGCTAGTGGGTCTTAAATATATATATATATATATCTCGTAGATTAAATATCTATTTAGGGGAAATTGATCATTTGATGATGGGTGTATCCCAATATTTTTGTGGAGAGTAACAGATGAGGATAACTTTTCTGATAGACCTATATGGCACACTTAATTGCCCACAAATAATAATAATTTTCCCATCTATTTAATGATAACCTAGCATGGATGGTAATAAAATTTACTAATATTTGTCAAATGGGAGAGGAGTCCAATAATAATTTGACCAGGATGTAATATGGTGGATCACAAACAGTCTATCAAAATCCCTTGTAATTCATATTAAAACAGTGTGTGACCATTCCCAAATGAAATAACTAGATTATTTCCATGTTATTTGGTATTTTTTACATCAATCGCCAATATATAATTAGTGGTAACAAATAATAGTATATCTATCACCATATTTTAGTGTAACTTTTTCAAACCAATGATTTCCTCCCCAATCCTTAGTTACGTGAAATTAATATGAGGATAAAATAAATTCATTTCCCTAAACATATAAGGGGGAATGTGAAATAAAAGACATTATATTCCTTAGTTATCTCTATGTAAAACCTGAAACCTGTCACTTATAAAAAAAATAACTAATTGATTTTGGAATGGTGGTTATATTACTACTAGTCAAACACACATTATAGTGAATGAAGGATCCTTCTTATTTTGGAAATCAAGAGTCTATCTGAATTAGATAACTTGTATTCAGTTAAAGATATGATTAAACCATGACCATTACTATCCAAAATCTTATTATGATATGTAAAAAATATTTATATTCATTGTGTTAAGGATAATAATTTCAACAACATAGAAGAGGCCCCAACATTAATTAATCAAACTACAAAAACATGAAATGGAATGTTGATCCAGCCCAAAAAAGGCTAAGAGGGTCTAGAAATGACCCAAAGAAACATTAAAATGCTAAATGTCAAATAGTTTGAACACATGTTCATCTTTCATAGATATCTGATTTTTTTATATACATGGAATGGAGGATCACATAAATTACTCACTTTAACACCATCCCAGTAGGGTTAAAACACGACTTGGGGAATAAGAAGAAATGCACGGAATGATGGTTCGTATGTTATAAAGGTTTGCTTCTTCAGTTATAGGTGTAAAATTACATTGAATCTATCATTAGATTATTTTTGATCCATCAATAGTGTTATTAGATAATCGGAAGAAACCAAACTAGACGGAAATATGAATTTTCAAATAGTGGTTTATGAAATATATTATTAGATGAAGATTTCATTCAATAAAATATTAGATTATCCAGAGTAACAAAATGATGGTTCATCACCAATAGTTTACTTATATCTCATTATAGGTATATCATTATCATTATTCATTGAAAAATTTCACCTATTTTTTATCAAGAAATTTTCTAGAAATAATGTTTGTATTTTGAAAATTCTTTTTATAGATATAGCGAAAACTTATTTGGGATATAATGTGATTTAAACATTTTATACATACTATAATAACAATTTATTTTTTATCTTTTAACTTCTTTATGTCAATATATACTCATAATGTCCTATTTTAATATACATTCTCTAAAAAATGTCATGTTCTGAAACAAATACTCCATTTTTATTTAGGTAATGATAATCTTTACCGTTAACAATAATATTGAAAAATAAACCCATTATATCTATATCGTATATGGGATTATTGTTTTAGATAATTATTATGAAAAAAATAATATATTCTTTTAATACATGTTATAATATTATAATCAGTCAAAATAATATTTATCAAATTTAAGAACTCAATTTATTGATAATAAAAAATAGTTCAAAAAAATATTTTCATAGAATTTAAAAAGAAAATGAGATGAAAATAAAAATACACTATTTTTTATCCAATCAACTTTTATGTTATATATTCTATTCAACACCTTGAGGTACTAATTCCATGCTCTCATCATCAAATGAAATCATTAATATCTAATCATTAATATTTCATCACTTCTAAACAGTTATATATTTACAACAATTGAAAACCAAAATTGGTATTATATAACCTACAAAATCATTGAATATAATTCAATAACATTAATATATAATTGTTACCCTCTATATAGTTTCCAAAAAAATCTATGAGTAAAATTGATTGTTCCTGATCAAATGGATAGTTTTTCCCCATTAACAGAATAGTCTTAACCTTTATTTCTTTGGTGTAGTTGGCATTGTGGAATATCCATGAAAATGATTCATATGTTTTTGGAAGAAAAATAAACAACTCTCCTTCATCACCATCAACATGGTAACTGCTGCTGGACCTACAATGTCATAGTCAATAATTCTTAATATATTGATGATATGGGTAAAAAATGAACTCATTCATATTATAGTTTTAAATGATCTACTTAAAACCATTACCAATATGATTGTAGAATAAGTTATTTGATAAGATCAAGATTAATTGTTGAACCCAACCCATCATTGTTATTCTATTAACTAAACATATTTAATATGTGTGTAGATATTTAAATCCCTTATTCTATCATGAACAGAAAGAGATCCTTTGAAACATTATAACACTTGTGACTTTCATGTTTTTATAGATCCTTTTTAGGCTGTCTATCTCATTTTCCGAATCCTTGTTTTCATATTGATATTTCAAGAAGGATTATATTGTAACATGAATGAGAATAAATAATATTAGTGAATATAATAAATTTTAATCATATGTGTCAATTTATATGTATTTAATTTATCTAGAAGACAATTTCTTTGGTAGAGTTTTCTCCATCACATTGAAATTTCATTCTTGATAATTTTTATCACGATTTAGTATTATTAATAGAATCTAATTTCACTAATTTTTCCATTATCGAAGGCATATCTAAAATTTAATATTGAGGATGAAGATAACATTGTCATTTTATCTAAAATATAATATCTTATTAGTTGAGTATCCGGTTTTACATTCATTTATTTAGGAATCATATGAAATGTTCCCTCATTGAAATGATGACCCTTTTTCAATTCACCAAACCTATTGGTGTTCCAAAATCCATATTTCATTATGAATATTAACTATCTTTATTACTGAAATTATACCATAGTAATTTAGGAAAATAAATATCCTAATCATATCATATATTACTCTTGCATGGTTGATTGAGTGACACTTATCCCAATTCATTGTATGGATAAACTTATCATTATTCCTTTGGTATCCAAAAAACATAAATATTCACAAATACTTTTATCATAATGAAAGTTCCAAAAAATTATTCACCTAACTCTTAAAATCACAATACTACTTTCTTTCTTTATAGATGATAATCCTTGGAAATATAATATTATCATGAAATATCTTTTTAGAAGATTTAGGACTTGAGAATATTATACTTTTGATGGAATGAAACACTTAGATTTTGAAAGGAGTTATAATATCAATATCATACATCATTATATTACATTTTATGTGTGCATATGTTTATATATTTATTTTCGAATGCAATTCATTCAAAAAAATAAATTTTTCCAAACTATATTTATATTCAACACTTTACACAACTCATATCTTGTGTTACTCACTGAGATGAAAATAAAACTATAAATTGTGGGGTTAAATATATGTTCCTCTTCTAAAGGATACTATAATAATGGTATATTTAATTACCATAATAATTATAAAACAAAATATGTATAAAATATAATTATCAGATTAATTAATTGTCATAACCTAATACAAGCCATAGTTAAGGTATAATAAAACCCAATCAATTATCATACAAAAAATTCAACCCCATATATGTGATAGTTCTGGGTGCAGTGGAAGCATGTGGCTGGATGTGCCCATTTGGCTTTTTGTTAGCCGAAATTATCAGTCTGGCATCAATACTATGATAAATGCCAGTCTCCATGGATCGATTCACAGAAATTGACAAAGAAGAAGGAAGGTCCCAGAACCACAAATGTATATCATCACAAAATGATTATAATTAATTTAATTAATTGACAAGAAGTGCCTTTTGGGTGTTATTTCTTCATTGATATTCCTGATCAAGTTCTAATGTAATTCGTCATTGCGTTGTAGAAGACAAGGGTAGACTTCCTCTAGCAGTGAATCACAAGTGCACCATGTATCTCAAGACATCGCCAAAGGTGCCTCCGGGTGCTAGCGTGGAAAAAACTTTTCTTGCACTGCCCACCATAGACCGCCATGATCTGATGAAGAGGATATCTCTCGGTCTTGAGAGTGTTCTTGGAAAAATCAGTTCTTTCAGTTTTGGTAGAATTCTCTAGAGTTGTTATGCACAATGATTATATTGTCGAAAAGAAGTTGGGGTTGTGAGGATATTTATAATTGGGTTTGAGGTTGTAGAGTTATGACAATAAATAAACGTGTTACAAATTTAATTTATTTCATTTACTCTTATTGAAAACCCCATGTTGATTAACTAATTCCTTGGCATACGCCCATGCTGATTATAATAACTATCATTTAATAAAACAATATTATATCCATAATATCCCGACTGTAAAACTACACGGCATGTAATCATAAATACACGGCTTGTACTTGTTTTTTGTTCAAATCCACACGGCATGTAATCATTAATACACTCCATGTACCTTTTTTTCATTTACATTCCAAAATGAAGACTACATGGTGTGTAATCATTAATACACGGTGGGTACTTGTTTTTGATGAAAAACTACACTGTGTGTAGTCTTTAATACATGGTGTGTATATCTTGTTTTTCGTATCCTTCTTCCTCCATCATTAAAATGATTTAGGCTTCCTTGAATAATTATTAAACCATGTACGAGAGTAGTCTTAATTCTACTTGAGATACTTGGATTCACATAGTGTGTGACCCTCTATGACTTTTTCTCACTGGTATAAGGCATTCTTTACAAAATTCAAAAATTACTATCTAGCAATGGGTCAAGGCACCAAAGAGATAGCCGTTGACACTGCATTAATGTTTCACCTCATACAAATGCTTAATGTGTTATTTAATGCCTTTGTCTCAATATCTCATGGAGATGTTGAGTCTGTGCAGGCATGGGCTTCTGTAGAGGAAGCTGATGGTTGGGTGAGGGCGTCTCCTCGGATGAAGTCTCTTCATGTGCAGCAGGTGTAGAGCATTGCAGTAAGAAACTGCTTTTCTGGTCTGGTGAATGCATAACTAGAGGTGGGACATGATCACACTACTCTTAATTTGGTTTATGGATGGTTGTCTGCTGAAGCTATTGAGTTGCATGATAGTGGGGATATGGGCCTAGGTCTGACTTGTTGTAACGCCCTGACCCCAGTTACCCAGAGTCGGTGCCTTACTTCGTAACATTGGCATGATCACAAAAGATCAAGTATTGGAAGACCGATTAGTTTAGTAGCCTTGAAAATATTAGATACATTCATAAGTCATACATTACATCATAAAATGAAAAACTAAAATAACAAAGTCTCCATAGTCCACACTCATATCCTCTTCTGACTATCATTGCAGGTTATTCGTAAAATACTTCATCACATCCTGGAAAATATTAAAACATTGAAAGGGGTGAGCTCAGATGCTTAGTAAGGATAACAATATAGCGGAAACTTTCATAAATAAATATAAACATTTAAGGCAATGTATAACTAAAACAAAAGCCTCTTAAACTTAAACTTCAACATAATATGGAAAAAGTAAAATGAGATAATGCCATTTACTTAATCACATGGATATCCTACTGGTCAAATAATCACATGCAATATCAATAACCACTTTCATAATGATGGAATGAATAATGCCAGACTATCATAACCACGTAGCCAAGGCCTTGTGCCAAGACCACAAATAAGATTTTGTCAAGGCCTCGTGCCAAGACACTAGTTTGTCTCATGAGACCTACTGATGCATCGAGGAGCTATAGTGGGCTCCACCCATCACTTATTAAGTCCAATTCATTACTCATATAAATAGGTTTAAACATATCATAAATAGTAACATAATTGTATCATATAAAACATGCATAAAGGAAACATAAGATTTCCACACTTCAATCACAAGATAACAATACAAAACATTGATATATTAAAAACTTTATCAAAACCATTTTCAATACTAAAATAAAAGAAAAGTATAACATGGTATTTATTTTTCTTTTAAAAAAAGTTATGGATTATAGAGGAAGCCGAAACTCAAATAATATTCACGACGGCGGAGAAGTCATTGTCGCCGCATATGTAAGAAAAAACATTCCTTTTTTCATTTAGTAAAAACACTTCATATAAAATATTCCTTTTGAATAAATGTAAAAGACAAGGGGGTTTGTACACCATATAATTGAAAGTTGTGTATAAAACCAAATATGCCTCAACGAAAGGAGATTGAGACGAAGTCCTTACAAAGATCATTTTTAAAATAAAATAGATTTATTATGTGTATTTACTATAAGTACACATAAAGAAAGTACAAATACAAGATAGGATATAATAATATCATGACATAATTTAAAAGTAGGAGATTAACCCAAAGAATGGAAATTGGGTTAAGAAATTCCCTTACCTCGTGTCCAACTTGACTCGACTGTTCTTTAACCTCTTGAATAATAAACTAGAGTTAATTTATAATTGCTTCTGAACATTTTTCAAGTTTATTATTCCTTCTATATCACTTATTCCTATGTTATGAACATTATGTAATTATTTATGTTAATAACGGTCATTTTGTCGAACATCTTAAAATTACAAGTTGTTCATGTGGTAAAATATCCATTATATCCATAATTATATTCATGATGTAGATATCATATATATCATATATATCCAGTATATACATTCATTTATAATATTACATAACATTTAGGCGTAATAAATGAAATGCACCGTTCATGGAGATGGTAAGCCGTACGTACACATGAACACTACTTTCATTTATATTTCGTATTTAATGGAATGAAACATAATGATATAAAGTTATATTATAATTAAAGTATAATATCATAAATAATATCAATTACTCCATCCTTTATACGTCCCACATATGGCATTAACAATTCAAATCACTTTGAGGGGGCGGTAGTCCGCACTTCCTCAAATGAAATTATTGCGTTTACCTATAATGGAAATCATAAAGGTATTAAATATATGAAAAATACAGAATAAAAATGAAAACAAAAACATAATCATATATAAAAACAGTTTCTTCATAATTCCCCCCATGAGAGGTTTTAAAAGAATATTGAACAATCATCGTTTCGTGAGGCAGAAATTTTCCAACCACAGAAACATTATGTTCAATAACCATTAGACGAAGGTGTGTGTAAGTGTAAATCAAATCCTTCTAATAAAAACATCCTAGTATATTTAAGATACTTATTTTTTTTACAAAATAAAGGAATAAAAAGAGTTTAAGGGGTTGGAAAAGCAAAATGAAACAAAATATCATAAGAGAAGACATTAGCTTAAAATCGGGTAACTCTTTTTGATTTGAGCCAAAGGCTTCCTTGGGAATCCTTCTTCCCAAAGTGAGGCTTCTAGGAGTATGAGAGAAAATTTGATAGAGTATTTGGGCAGTGTTTGGCTGGTCCAAATGGATTTATGGTGTGAATAAGGTGGTAGTGGTGGGGGCCTTTTATAAGAGGAGAGGAGGGGCACTCTTGGAAAGATTGAAATGTTACATTATTATGAGATGATTTTCGGATTTCAAAGGTCCCAAAATGATATATATCGAGGTTATGGTGATAAGGGTTCGAAATATTCTCATCCAATATGTTTTTGAAAAGTTTCCACCTTATATTTTACATTTTTATTTCATTTTATTTAAGTCGTTAATTAATGAGGTAATCGCTGCATCATCATGGTGTCATACCAAATTTAATTTATTTAATGTCTAAATTTTTTTAAGAAAATATCATGATGTAGGAAATATTTTTAGCTTTCTAATGAATATTTATAGTAAAAAATATTACTTGTATGAACCCATTTAAAAATTGTTTCAGTAAAACAACTCATGTTTGTTACATTTTTATTTTAATATTAAATAAAAAGGTTTTAATGTCATTTTCCTACCAATGTCAAGATGACCCATGGATTATCGTGGTCGGCAATGAATCATCCAATATGGGTTAGGAAATGTTTCAAGGCCATTTCATATTATTATAACCTTATCTTTACCTGAAATTTCAGTAATTACCTTTAATCACGATTAAAACATTAAAGTTACTATTCACCAAAAAATTATTTTAATCCCATTGAACCAAATTTTACTTCCTAATTACAACCATGTATGTCGGATTTTTGAAAATCAAATCACAGAAGTGGTAATGTTTTATTAAAACGAAAAATCAGTTTTTTAACTACCACGTAGGGGTTTCACTATTCATTAAAAATTGATGTTTTTTAGAACAATGCCAAAATTTCACCCTAATCTATAATTTATATTCCGAATTCAAAAATGATTCCTATTTTAAAATATTTCAAACATGTATGTTGCATTAATTAATTTTATAATTAAGTACCGATGTCACAACAAATAGCATGTTTTTAAGAGACAATATATATCAAAAGATTGACAATTGTTTATATCAAATTTCAAAGTGAAATTAATTCTAATGACCACCATTGGATAAAATGGTAAAAATATATTCCAATTATACTTTAAAACAACTAAATAGTGTAATTTATCACTATAAATTAATTTGATTAAAAATTTGTTTTTAAGTATTTTTCACTATTCATAGAAAATTGGAAGTTCTCATAAAATTACAAAAAATTCAACTAAGGATAATTTCAATATTGCGAATACAAAAATGAAGTTTTTTTTGAAATACAAAATTTATATAATTTCATAAAATGGTTATTACTATTCATAATGGCTATTTTGATTGGTCGCGGTGTGTTAGAATCTCGAACTTGCGTACAATGCAAGCTATTGAATTATTGAAAGAGAAGCGTATCGTGAAAGCTTGGGGTGTTACATTCTTCCATCCTTAAATAAATTTCATCCTCACAATTTGAAAATGTTCTTCAAAAATAAAAGGTTTAAAATATAAAATACCTTTGTGGAAAACCCACATCGGAAATGTGGTTAATAAAAATATAACATTAAAAGAAAGAAAGAGAAGTACAATGGTCACTAGAGATAGACCATACTAGGATTCTATAAAAATATGGATATGTAGGAGAAACAAACCATCAATGTCTGATGGAGAGTTATAGAAAATAGGATTAGGAGAAAGTTAACCACAAGAAATTCACAAACTTTTGATTGGTTAAACAGTCATTGAATCCCCAGTTAGAAAAGTTAACTGACAACGTTTTTTAAGTTATCTTTCATAAAGCTGAGGAATTTATTTAATAGATTTAATACGAACATAAGGAAATATACTTACATTTCATTTATTCTTTCATTCTTTAATAAATTTTTACCATGAACCCATCTTTCACTCCAAATTGTAACAGAACTCAAAATTATTCTATTTATCCTAATTGTATAAGGTTCCAAATATTACCACATACCATTTAGATTAGTAAAACAATTTTTTAAAAACTAGGGACTTCCTATAGGCTAGTGGTTGGTAATAAAGGCCTATCACACAATGGTTGTGGGTTTGATTCCTACAGCTTTGTCTGACGCGACGGGTTATCCCCCAACCCGCAGGTTGTCCTTTTTCTAAAAGTATAGTATTATAATATTCCAAAAAAAATCATCAAATATGTTTTAACCTTAAAAAAATACTATCCAATGTTCAAATTAATTCATTCTAACCTTTATAGTTTTCAAAAATACCTCTATCCAGACTTTCTCTAAATGGTCTCTAAATTCCAAAATCAATTATAACATCAGAATCCCCAAACAATGTAAAGTTTCTCTTATTGTGACATACTAAAAATATGATTACCTTCATCATATTAAATCCTTAATGAAAATAACAAGTACTGCAGCAGAACCCTTATATATATATCACATTATCATTATAACCAGAATATAATCCTGGGGTCCAAAAGCACCAATACATTAATTATTCCACTTCAACTATAGTAACGACATAAGATTGTCCTTGATCCCTTGGCCTTTTCTGAGGTAATTTTCCCTTACACTTAGAACATTCATTTGCATAATTCATCATTTCCCTTCAATTGTAGCATTCAACATTGATAGCCTCTTTCTTTGCCTTGTAATCACGAGCCTGGTGACCCTATTCTCCACATTTATAACAAACTCCCATTCCTTTTATTCAAGTACAAGGGTGATTCTTCCCACAAATAACGCCTAATGGAAAATCCTTCCTTCCCTTTTTCCCTTTATCTGTCTCTTGTTCCACCATTCTATTCTTCTCTTGATTTACTTTATTGTCATAAGATTTAGAAAATTCCTTTTTTGTCTGGATAGAACACAAGACTATATCTTCGTACGACGAGAAGGTTTGTGAGACTAATTCTTGACGGAGAAATGGTTTTAACCCATCAATGAAATGATCAATATTACTTCTTGGGTTACGTATATAATATGCATCATGTCTTGCTAACCATGTAATGATGGCCTCATACATTGTGTCATTCTCATCCTCCTTCGGCCTCAGACTCAGAAATTTCCTTTCCTTATCTGCCCTATGATCACAAGGGAAGTATTTTTCTAATAAAATCTCTTTGAACTCCCTCCATTCCATACTTGATACTTATTCATCTTCCTTTGTATTTTGAATCAATGACCACCATTTATCAACATCTCTAGTGAGGTGGTAAACTTCTATGATAACCTTTCCCTTTAACTACACCGCAAGGTATGGAAAATTTTCTCTAAGGAGTTTATCCATTGCTCAACTACTAATGGATTTGTACCCCCATTAAATGTTGGTGGTTGATGCCTCACGAAATGAACTAACATTGATCCTGCACGTTGCGGATCTGGGTGCTCCATACGAGTAAGGTTATTATTCATAACCTGAGTCAGTTGTCCCAGTATGGTGATAAGATGATCAGCACCAGTTGTATCACTGACTCCATTATAATTATCTGGAGTAGGAGGGCATTCCTTACATGGAGTTCATTCCTTGATATGGTTTCCATTCCTTCCACTAGGCGCCATTTCTAAACAATGGAATAAACTAGATTAGTATATGAATCAAAATACATAATTCAATACTTTTAAAACACTTAACATAAATTGAACAATTTATGTATATAATCAATAATCAAAAAAATTGTTTGAGGAAGTATATACTCATAAACCATCATAATGGTTTGTAATGAAAATGAGAATAATCCTAAGAATATCCCCCGGGAGTGTCGTAACCAAGAGTGAATCAAAGCCCATTGTCATGCACCGGTTCCCGTTCGAGTCTAGATCAAAGTGGTGTTTTTGGGTGTTACCCCTAGGTACATATGTGCCAGAGCCGCCTCTACCTATTCGTATCTAGAAATGGATGTATTTCTCAGAAAACTCACAAAATCTCTACAACAATGAAATTCTACGATGTTATTCTATACTAATCCTCAAATTCTATCATTGGGATATGTGATCTAATTAAAGTTTATCTAAATCTATCTTCCAAGGTTAGTACTAAACTGCCTCTGATACCAACTGTAATGCCCCGACCCCAGTTACCCATAGTCGGTGCATTACTTCGTAACATTGGCCTGATCACAAAAGATCAAGTCTCAGAAGAACGATTAGTTTAGTATCCTTGGAATCACTAGGTACATTAATAAGTCTTACATTATATCATAAAGTGAAAAACTACAATAACAAAGTCTCAATAGTCCACAATCATATCCTCTTCTAACTATCCCTGCAGTTCATTCATAAAATACTTCTTCACATCCTGGAAAATATTAAAACATTGAAAGGGGTGAGATCAGATGCTCAGTAAGTATAACAATATAGCGGAAGATTTTATAAATAAATATATACATTTAAGGAAATGTATAACTAAAACAAAAGCCTTTTAAACTTGAACTTCAACATAATATGGAAAATGTAAAATGAGATGATGTCATTTACTTAATCACATGGATATTCTACTGGTCGAATAATCACATGCAATACCAATAACCACTTTCATAATGATGGAATGAATATTGCCAGATTATCATAACCACGCAGCCAAGGCCTCGTGCCAAGACCACAATTAAGATTTTGTCAAGGCCTCGTGGCAAGACACTAGTTTGTCTCATGAGACCTGCCGATACATCGAGGAGCTATAGCGGGCTCCACCCGTCACTTATTAAGTCCAATGCATTCCTCATATGAATGGGTTTAAACATATCATAAACCATAACATAATTGTATCACATAAAACATGCATAAAGGAAACATAATATTTCCACACATCAATCACAAGATATCAATACAACACATTGATATAATAAAAACATTATCAAAACAATTTTCAAGACCAAAATAAAAGAAAAGTAAAACATGGTATTTATTTTTCATTTAAAAAAATTTATGGCTTATAGTGGGAGTCGAAACTAAAATAATAGTCATGGCGGCGGAGAAGTCGTTGTCACTGCATATGTAAGAAAAAACATTCCAATTGTCATTTAGTAAAAATGCTTCGTATAAAAAGATTCATTTTGAATAAAAGTAAAATTCAAAGGGGTTTATACACTGTATAAATGAAAGTTGTTTATAAAACCAAATATGCCTCAATGAAAGGGGATTGAGACGAAGTCCTTACAAAGATAATTTTTATAATAAAATGTATCTATTATGTGTATTTACTATAAGTACACATAAAGAAAGTACAGATACAAGATAGGACATAATAATATCATGACATAATTTGAAAGTAAGAGATTAACCCAAAGAATGGAAATTGGGTTAAGAAATTCCCTTACCTCGTGTCCAACTTGACTCGACCATTAATTAAACTCATGAATAATACACTAGAGTTAATTTACAATTTCTTAAGAACCTTTTTCAATATTATTATTCCTATTATATCACTTATCATCATGTTATGAACATTATGTAATTATTTATGTTAATAACGGTCGTTTTGTTGAACTTCTAAAAATTACAAGTTGTTTATGTGGTAAAATATCCATTATATCCATAATTATATTCATGATTTATATATCATATACATCATATATATCCAGTATATACATTCATTTATAATATTATATAACATTTAGAGGTAAGAAATGAAATGCACCATTCATGGAGACGGTAAGTCGTATGTACGCATGAACGCTACTTTCATTTATATTTCGTATTTAATGGAATGAAATATAATGATATAAAGTTATATTATAATTAAATTATAATATCATATATAATATCAATTACTCCATCCTTTATACGTCCCACATATGGCATTAACAATTCAAATCACTTTGAGGGGGCGGTAGTCCGCACTTCCTCAAATGAAATTATTGCGTTTACCCATAATGGAAATCCTAAAGGTATTAAATATATGAAAAATACAGAATAAAAAGGAAAACAAAAACATAATCATATATAAAAATAGTTTTGTCATAATTCCCACCATGAGAGGTTTTAAAAGAATATTGAACAATCATCGTTTCGTGAGGCAGAAATTTTCCAACCACAGAAACAGTATGTTCAATAACCATTAGACGAAGGTGTGTGTAAGTGTAAATCAAATCCCTCTAATAACAACATCTTAGTATATTGAATATACTTATTTTTTTACAAAATAAAGGAATAAAAAGAGTTTAAGGGGCTGGAGAATCAAAATTAAACAAAATAACATAAGAGAAGACATTACCTTAAAATCGTGTAACTCTTTTTGATTTGAGTCGAAGGCTTCCTCGGGAAGAATTCTGCCCAAATTGAGGCTTCTAAGAGTAATATAGGGAAGTTGAGAGAGTATTTGGGTAGTGGTTGGCTGAGCCAAATGGCTTGATGTTGTGAATAAGGTGGTAGTGGTGGGGGCCTTTTATAAGAGGAGAGGAGGGGCACTCTTGGAAAGATTGAAATGTTACATTATTATGAGATGATTTTCAGATTTCAAAGTTCCCAAAAAGATATATTTAGAGTATAAGGTGATAAGGGTTCTAAATATGCTCATCCAATATGTTTTTTACAAGTGTAATCCCTAGAGTTTACATTTTCCTTTCATTTTATTTAAGTCGTTAATTAATGAGGTAATCGCTGCATCATCATGGTGTCATACAAAATTTAATTTATTTCATGTCTAAAAATTATAAAAAAATATCATGATGTAGGAAATCGTTTTATCATTCTAAGGAATATTTATAGTAAAAAAATATGACATTTAGAACCCCATTAAAAATCGTTTTAGTAAAACAACTCATGTTTTTGACATTTATTTTAACATTAAATAAAACGTTTTTATGTCATTTTCCTACCAAAGTGGCTCAATGGGGTCCCCAAGTTGACCCATGGATTGTATTCGTCGGCCATTACTCATCAAGTAGGTGTAAGACATGTGTCAAGGTCATTTAATATTATTATAACATTATCTTTACCTTAAATTTTACTAATTACCTTTAATCGTGATTAATTGAACTTAAAAGTTACTATTCACCAAAAAATTATTTTAATCCCATTGAACCACATTTTACTTCCTAATGACAACCATGTATGTTGGATTTTTGAAAATCAAATCACATAAGTGGTAATGTTTCGTTTAAACGAAAAATTAGTTTTTTAACTACCACTTAGTGGTTTCACTATTCATCAAATATTAAGGTTTTTCAGAACAATGCCAAAATTTCACCCTAAGCTATAATTGATATTCTAAATTCAAAAATAATGACTATTTTAAAATATTTCAAACATTTAAGCTTCATTAATTAATTTTATAATTAATTCCTGTTGTCACAACAAATAGCGTGTTTTTATGAAACAATATATATCAAAAGATTGACACTTGTTTATGTCTAATTTCAAAGTGAAGTTAATTCTAAGGACCACCATTGGATAAAATGGTAAAAATATATTGAAATTATACTTTATAACAACTCAATATTATAATTTATCAATATATATTAATTTTATTAAAAAAGTTGGATTTAAGTATTTCTCACTATTTATAGAAAACTGGAAGTTCTCAGAAAATTTCAAAAAATTCAACTTATGATAATTTTGATATTCCGAATACAAAAATGAAGTTTTTTTTGAAATATAAAATTTATATAATTTCAAAAAATCTGTATTACTATTCATAATAGATATTTTTATTGGTCGTGAAGCGTTAGAATCTCGAACATGCGTACAATGAAAGCTAATGCATTATGGAAAGAGAAGCGTATCGTGAAAGCTTGGGGTGTTACACTTGTGCTCAGAATGGTAGTAAGAATGAACAGGTGCAGAGGAAGGGACCCCTTACCTTGTGCTAAAGATCAGGATCATTGATAAATATTTCATTATGGTGAGGATTCACCAAGGACTGAGAGTGGTAATATGCAGGTTGGGATGAACTCCCAGAATAATATATCTAGTGATGGTTTCTTACAGAACCAGGTGCTTGTAAATCTTGAGACTGTGGTACAATCACAATGCTTAGTACTGATTGACCCTAACAGTCATGTGGAGTAGGACCAGGGTGTGAATAATGGTCATTATATGGTGTTTTAACCTGGGAAATGGGGGGACATATCTGATAGTGAGAAGGAGAATGATAGAAGATACCAAACCTCGTTTAATGATGTTGTTCAGTATGGGAAGAAAGTTATGGCTGGGACTGAGGGTAATATGACCCCCCCACAAGAAGAAGGCTGCGGAAAGACTACTCGTCGATACCAAGGCTGATGTCTACCATATTTTCTTTGAACAAAGGTAAAGGGATGAATTCTGCTGAGGAGTTTTTGTAATTGGTGAAATTAAATCTTAGATGGAAGTATGTGAAGATTATGAAGAAATATGAAAGTTGGAAATGGGAGTCGGCATCCGCAGATGAGTCATTTGATAATGGAGCTGGAGACGGGTATGATGACGGGTATGGTTTCTAACTTGTAATTGTATGCTCTTGATTTCAATGCATGCCCGCTGAACTTTTACTTTATTTTAATAAACGGTCAGGGACTTTGTCCTTGGCTGAGCATTGATGGTAGTGTCATAAAACTATATGCTTGATCTGTCGTTCTTTGACTACCTGAAGAAAACTCATCGTTTCACCATCGACATGGAATTTCGTGCGATGGTTCCATTTCAATCAATGGGACGAGATATCAACTTCCATAAATGGAAGGGACAAATCCTTCCTCAACTTATCCATTTACAACATGTCATTAATGATGAACCTAACATACCCTACTTCCCGCCAACTATCTACATGATGGTTTTCGTCAGAAAATCTAAGTGCACGAGTCATGACATGAGTTAATGATAATATTCTAGTCTAAGGACCATTACACAAGCTCACAAATATCAATATCCAATGAAACCAAGACATGCATAATTACTACTAGCGTGTATATTCTCATAATCTCCCATCTTGGAGATTACCAAGTGCGAACTCTATGAGAGAGAGTCTCATCTTCTTAGGAGTACTCGCTAATGATGTTCTATATACTATGTGTCCTATCATAGTATATCATCCAACTGTACAAATTTATTTAAGAATATTATTATAGAATTTTCAGGTTCTCAACATAGTGGGGATCTACCATGACCTTAACAATGAATCAAATATTCGAGGACATTATTATATTATAGTCATGAAGAACAATGAACAATATATAATAATGTTAAATTCTTGTAATCAATGTACCAAACAGTTGGTTCTTAGGATACCAACCCTTACAAACTCCCACTTGGAATAGAGCCAACTACCTGTGACTTTAATCCTCTAGACATTGCATGCTGATCATGTTTATGCAAATTCAAGGCTTTAGTCAAAGGGTCCACCAAGTTTTCTTCCATTGAAATACTGCTCATTGCTACTTCACCGATCTGAGAAAAATCCCTCAAGAGATGAAACCTTCGAAAAAAATATCTTCTGTCTGCTGATGTGACATTTTCTCTTTTGCAAGTTCCACCTCTAAAGTATTATCACAATAGAGTGTGATAGGATCTTTACTGCTAGGTACTACATCCAGATCATGGATGAAGCTTCGCATCTATACTCCTTAATTAGATGCCTCAGAAGATGTGGTATACTCGGACTCTGCTGTATAATTTTCCACCACACTTTTCTTTGAGCTCTTCCATCTCATTGCACCTCCATTCAAACTGATGATGTATCTAGTATGTGACATCATTTAATACTAATCAATCTATAAACTAGAATCTTTAGGTCCTTTGATGACTATTTTCTCATCTCCTGCATAAACTATGAACATATCATTAGTACACCTCAGATACTTAAGCATAGTCTTGACTTCCATCCAATGGAGGTCACCTGGATCATCTTGATATCTACCTACCGCACTTATTGATTAAGAAACATCTAGCCTTGTACATAGTATATCATACATAAATAGCACAATCTCAGATGCATCAGATATACTTGCCATTTTTCTTTCATTCCTCTTGTGTTTGAGGACACATTTTCATGGAAAGATGAATGCCATGTGACACTAGCAACAATCCCTTATTGGATTGTTCCATATTGAATCTCTTTAGTATCTTGTCAATTTATGTACTTTGACATAGGCCCAACATTCTCTTGGATCTATCACGATTGATCTTGATCCCAATAATATATGTTGCCTCACCCAATTCTTTCATGGAGAAGCATTTATCTATCCATTCTTTAACTGACTGTAATACATGTACTTCGTTTCCAATTAGGAATATGTCATCGAAATATACTATTAGTAAAATGACTACACTTCCACTAAACCACTTTTAGACACAAGGCTCACATTCATTTTTAACAAAGAAAAATTCTATTACAACATCATCAAAATGAATGTTCTGTGACCTTGATTCTTTCTTTACTCTATAAATGGATTTCTGCAACTTACATACCTTGTTGGAATGATTTGGAGTCACACACCCTTCAGGTTGTGTCATATAGACATATTTATGGAGGTTCCCATTAAGGAATGCTATTTAGACATCCATTTTCAAAATTTGACAGTAATGTTAAGGGGAATTAGACTATAGGATTCTGATGGATTTAATCATCACAACTGATGAAATGGTTTCATCTTAGTCAATTCCATGATGTTGTCTACAACCATTGGCAACCATTTGTGTCTTAAAGGTGCTGACTTGCCTCTCCATATCTAGTTTCTTCTTAAATACCCATTTATTACCAATAGGCTTTACATCAACTAATGGATCTACCAAAATCCAGACTTGGTGTTGGTGCATGGAATCCATTTCAGAATTCATGGATTCTTTCCACTTTAAAGCATTTTTTCCTTTAATTGCTTCCTTGTAAGTAAGAGTATCATCATTTCATCCAATAACGAGTCACCATCCTCAGTGACAAGAAAATCATATCATTCTGGTTCTCTCACCTCTCTCGTGCTCCTACGCAGCTCTTTCGTCTCTGGGATAGATTTTTCATCCATGGGGTTTCGTGGAATCTATTATTGTACCAAATTCTATGTATCTTGAGCCTCAACTTCATCGAAGTCTATCTCTCTCCCACAATCAATTTTGGAGATGTGCTCCCTCTCAACAAATATGGTGTGTCTTTCCACTATAAACTTTTTTCTGAGGGGTTGTATAAGTAATATCCCCTTGTTTCATTATAATATCGTATAATGATATTCTTTGTTCCTTGGGGTGCAATTTTGTTACGTGAAGAGGCCTTAACAAATTCTTCGCTACCCCACACATGTAAATTCGATAACATGGCTTTGTGTCCACTCCATAACTCATATTGAATACCATATATCAATTTAGTTGGTACTTTATTTAATATGTGTGCTATTTTTTGAAATGCATATCCCCAAAATGATAATAGAATACTCGCATGACTCATCATTTATTTCACCATGTCCAACAGGTTGTGATTCCTCCTTTCAGTTACACCATTCCACAAAGGTGTGTAAAGAGGAGTGAGTTGAGATAGAATCCCAAACTACCATAAGAAATAACATATGTCCTGATTAAGATATTCTACTCCTCTTTCTGAGTTGAGTTTTTAATCTTCTTACCAATCTGGTTCTCAACTTCATTCTTGTATTCATTGAACTGATCAAAATAATATGAATTATATCTCATTAAGTAAATATATGAATATCTACTAAAATCATTATTAAAGTTAAGAAGTACTAGAACCCACCCCTTGCTTCAATAGGAAATGGTGCACACACATCTCTGTGAACTAATTCTAGAATATCATTATCCCTTTCACCTATCCCACTAAATTGTTATTTGGTCATTATTCCTTGTAGACACGCATGAAATACAATATGTGGTTTTAGTTCTAAAGAATATAAATACCCATATTGATGTAATTTTTTCAAATGTTTCCCATTGACTTTACCCAGCTAGTGATGCCAAAGTTGGGTGTGGTATGAGTCACATAAATTAACATTTTCATTGATTTCCATTACTTGGTTTGTGTAGTCTAACTCATAAATGCCGTAATATAAATGTTCCCTACCAAAACAAATTCTATTTTTAAAAAAGTAGCAACAACCACTTCAAAACATGAAGATGAATCCATAAATATCTAATCTGGGTAGTAAAATAATATTTTTGGTTAGAGAGGGTACATAATAACATCCATTCAAAACCAAGACCATCCTAGTAGGAAATGTGAGGTGGTAGTCTCTAACAGCTATAGTAACGAGTCTGGCTTTGTTGTCTGCTCCTAGATCCACCTCACCTCGGTCAATGTTTCTGAATCTACTTTGTTCCTATATTTGGATACATAAGTGAGCACCCCAATAAGTATCTAATAACCAATTGGTAGAGATAGATATATTGCATTTGATAAAAATTGTACCTGAAGCTTCCCCTTGCTTCCTTGGCTATGTGTAGTTTTTCTTCTAGTGGGCCATCTTGCCACATGTGAAATAATCAGAATCATGTTCTCTTGCCACCCCTTTTATATTTCTTTTCATGGAAGGCCATGAAGAATATTTGGGCTTAAAGTAATTCTCATTCCCTTTCCTTTTATTCACCATGAGGAGAGAAGGAATTTTTCGCTTCATGTCATTGTCCACATGGTGAATGAGGATAAAATGATCAGACAGAGACTTCTCAGTGTTGTTCATGTTGAAGTTCATAAAAAAAGTATGAGAAGCTCTGGGGGAGTGATTCAAGAATGAGATCAGTACCCAGTTCATCAGGGTGTTTAAACCGTAGAACCTCCAAGCACTCAATTTAGCCAATGAGCTTGACTACATGAGGTGTGGCTGGGGAACCCTCTCCAAGCATTCTCTGAAATAGAGCCTTGGAGATCTCAAACATTTCTTGTCTTGATATCTCCTGGTATAGACCATGGATGTTCTCGAGCATGATATAGGCATCCATGTCTTCATGAGACTTCATGATCTCACTATACATTGAAGGTAGAATCAAGAATTTAATGTTGAGTGCATCGTTATAATGTTGATAATAGATTAGGAAATATTCATCACTCAGCCCTTGGGCAGGCGAATCAGGAAGTGAGGACTCTATCACGTAAATCATTTTTTTCATGGTGTAGGATATCCCTAATGTTCCTAAACCATTTCTGAATGTTACCGAAGGTGAAGATTTTTTCATTGTCGAAAAATTATTGCAAGGAAAATGTGGATGACGAGATTTTCATATCTGATTTCTACAATTTAAAAGAGCAGATTCATCAGTAATTTCTTTATTACATTTTATGTGAAATAATAAATTTTATTAATATTCTCACTATTTTATAAAGTCCTAATGTCTCTCACCATTGAACCCAGGATTTTTAGTTTCTTTTACATTCTAGTGGCAAGGAACTATATTTCTCTTTGAAAAACCCCAACAACAGTTGGTCGTGCTATTTGAAGTTATTTAGGCAGGTAGGTCTTTGGCAACTATGAGATGACATTTACTTGATCTGTTGAGTGGACTCCTCAATCCTGAAATCCCGACTTGGATTTTCTCAACACTTGCCACCAATATTACACCATTTCCCTCAAGGTCTACTCCTCTTGATGTAATATGGTTATGTAAACCAAAAAACATTCATAAGTGACTCTGTTATAAATTTATGTGTCCTAAAAAAGGGTTGGTCAAACACATAGTTTTATTAATTCATGCACTTAAACAATTAACGAAAGGCTTGGTCTTACATAATATGGTATTGAAGGATTTTAATTCTTTATCCATATTTTTCTCATTATCACATGATTGTTAATATTAAGTGTTACTTGCTTAAGTGATTAACCATGTTCTGATAATGTTTTCGAATAATGCGGTTTTTATTTTATTCCAGCTTTGCATGCTTGTTTATTTCATTAATCATGTGATCACGTTAACAAATACGTAATAAATAAACCATACAATCAGACAGAAATAAATTAAGATGGTATTATCATGAGCTTCTATTGGTTAACATATCTAGCAGTTTGGTAAGCTAACCCTGACCTAGGGGAAAACACCTTGAACGGATGGTTTGTGTTTTGCATCTCCCACCTGTCCACCTTTGTATCATCTTGGGTTGGTTTCACCTTAGCTTCAGGTTTTGAACCATCTCCTCTGGCATGGGAGATCCTCCATTACTTGGGGATTACATTAAAGAAACCATGGTCACGCATGACCAACATTTTATTGGAAGAAGGATCGCAGGACAACAAAATTAAATTAATCAAATTTAAAAGAAACCAAACACATATAAAAAGTGTCTTTGGTCTAGCTCATGATCATCCATAACATGCAACAACATTTAGGCACATTTAGAATTCAAATTCTTTTAATCGTTATGTTATTTAAGATAAGTTGTGTAGGAAATTAATTAATTATGATCATATAATTAATCAATTATTTATCATAAATTTCTTTCTAAAATTCCTTGAGATTATTCTCATCCATATCCATTGTACAGGTCTTTGTACTTTTGGAGGAAACTTGGTGAAATTCCATTTTTGGAAATTACACGGCGTGTAGATTATATTTACATGGCGTGTATTTCATTTCACCCTTTATCCAAAGTACACGACGATGGCTTTGTCATGTTTTCTCTACTTTGAAAATCATGGAGTACACGACATGTAGATTAATCTAACATAGCATGTACTTTCTTGTTACATAGTTACCAGCCTAGAAATATCATGTACGCAAAACATGGCTTCTCCTTGTACATAGTTTCACTTGGGCCAGATCGGACTACATGGTGTGATGATTCAACATACATTCCCTGTATTCCGGTACCACACTCCATTCATTTCTGGTCAACATGGTGTAATAATACTCAGGTATACTCAATTCACATGGTGTGGTTGGGCAGATTGGTACCTGTTCGTTGAAACTATGTACACGTCGTGCAATTTTCATTACACACCGTGTATTCTCGTGTTGTAAAGTCAGAAAGAGCGGCTCCTCTGGATGAGTTCCACATTTTTTTATTTTAATAAAAATTAAAATAAAAGGAAATTTCAGTCACGTGAATCGGGAAACGAAGGCGGAAGAATAGATCTTGTTCATTCAGTTTAATAGTACAATTTATCAATAATTGAATCAAATATAAATGCATAAATTATCAAAGAAAATTAAATAACTATAATAAACATTGTAACCTCCCTATGATACCAATTTAAGGTTCCGAGCGTAGTAGAAGCACATGGGAAGATGTGCCCACATGGATTTCTGTCAATAGAAATGATCAATCAGGGATCAATACGATGAAAAATTCAAGTCTCCATGGATCGATTCACAAAAATTGACAAATAAAAAGAAAGGTCACGGAACCACAAAGTGGATCATAACATGGTTATTATAAATAATTTAATTAATTTACAAGATATACCTTTTGGGTGTTCTTTCATTTTCGATATTCTTGATCATGTTCCGATGTGATTTTTCATTGTGTCACAGAATCCAAGGGTAGAATTCCTCTAGCTGTGATCCACACATGCGCCACGTATCTCTAAATGTCGCCAAAGGTGTCACCGGGTGCTAGGGTGGAGAATCCTTTGCTTGATTTTCCCACCTTAGATCATCTTGATTTGATGAAGAGGATCTCTCTCGGTCTTGAGAGTGTTCTTTGAGGAAGGATTTCTTTCAGTCTTGATATAATTCTCCAAAATTGATGTGCACTACAATTCTCTTGTCGGAAAAGATTTGGGGTTGTGAGGATATTTATAATTTGGTTTAAGGTTGTACAGTTATGGAAATAAATAAACGCATTACACATTTTATTTATTTCATTGACACTTATTGAAAACCCCATGTCAAATAATTAATTCCTTGACTTGCGCCCATGCTGATTATAATAAATATCATTTAATAAAACAATATTATATCCTCAAAATCCTGACTGGAAAACTACACGACGTGTAATAATAAATACACATTGTGTACTTTTTTTTATTAAAAACCACACGGTGTGTAATAATTAATACACAACGTGTACTTGATTTTCATTTCCTTTTCAAAATGAAAAATACATCGTGTGTAATCATTAATACATGGCATATACTTGTTTTCCAAGAAAAACTACACAGCGTGTAATCTTTTATACACGATGTGTATATCTTGTTTTTCATTTCCTTCTTCCTCTATCATTAAAACGATATAGGATTCCTTGAATAATTATTAAACCATGTATGGGAATAGTCATTACTGTACTTGAGATACTTGGAAACACATAGTGTGTGACCCTCTAGGCCTCTTTCTCGTTGCCATTAGGCGAGCTTGCCTAAAGTCAATGATTTCTATCTAGAAATGGGTCAGATCACCCAAGAGAAAGAACTTGACGCTGCATTGATGTGTCACCCCATACGAATGCTAACTTTATAATTGAATCCCTTTGCCTCAATAACTCATCACGATGGTTTCATGGTAGTGTCATAAACCTATATTCTTGATCTGTCGGTATTTGACTACCTGAAATAAACCCATCATTTCACCATGGCCATGGAATTTTGTGCGACGGTTCCATTTCAATCAAAGGGTCGAGATATAAACTTCCATAAATGGAAGGGAAAAATACTTCATTGACTTATCCATTAACTACATGTCATTCATGATGCACCCAACATACCCTACTTCCCGCCAACTATCTACATGATGGTTTTCATCAGCATATCTAAATGTGCGAGTAATGACTTTAGTTAATGATAATCCTCCAGTCTATGGACCATTACACATGCTCCCAGATAGAAATATCTGATGACACCAAGACGTGCAGAATTACTTCTGGCAGGTTTGTTCTCATAATCTCCCATCTTGTATATTACCAAAGAGAGAACTCCATGAGAGAGAGTCTCATCTTATTACACGTACTCACACATGACGTTATGTATATTATGTGTCCTATCATAGTATTTATTCCAACCTTATAACTTTATTTAAGATTATTGTTATAGCATTTAATGGTTCTCATCATAGCGGAGATCTACCATGACCTTATTAATGGAACAAATATTCCAAGTCATTATTATATTATAGTCATTCAGAACAATGAACAATATATAATAAGATTACATTAATGTAATTAATATACAAAACATTTGGGTCCCAAGACAGCAACCCTTACAATATGAATGTTTAACAATTTTTTAAACTATTTTAATACATTGAAATTGTAACACCGTGACCATAGTTACCCTAATTTGGTACATTATTGCATATCATTGGCCTGATCACAAGGGATCATGTCCCAAAAATTGATTAGTCAAGTATCCTTGGAAGTACTACATACACATATAACTTTTACATTACATTATACAAAAAAAACATTGTGTCTCCTTTGAACACACTCACATCCCATATCACTTCCCTTTAGGTTAATTATAATATACTTATTTACAACCTGGGAAAAATAAAGCGTAAGAAAGTGGTGAGCTCAGATGCTCAATAAGGATAACAATATAGCATATACTTTCTTAAATAATTACAAACATTTATTGCAATGTATAAGGCTAAAACAAAAACCATTTATACATAAAATTCAGAATAATATGAAAAAGTTAAATTAAATAATTCCATTTACTTATTCACATGGATATTCTACTAGTTAAATAATCACATTTTATATCAATAGAATATTTCATAATTATAGAATACATAATGCCATACATCATAACCACATAGTCAAGGCCACGTTCAATACTACGAATAATAATTTTTCATTGCCTTGTGCCAAGAAACTTGTTTGTATCATGAGACAAACTGAGGCATCGAGGATCTATAATGGGCAACACCCAAAAATTAATAATCCCAATTCATTCCTTATATGATAATCTTCGACCATAATTTATTCATTTTTATTAAAACAAACATATGAAATGTAAATATTTTAACCACAAACCGTTAATGGTATAAAACTAACAAATAAACATTAACAAAAACGAGTTCAATACAATATGGATGATTTTATTATAATAAATCAACCTCAATCTAGAATAATGAATGATATTGACATAAATTAATATAATATGTAAAACCACTAAAGAGAAATATCACATCATTCTTGAAAAAAAATTAAATGTATCATTATTTATCAAGAAGCTGTTAAAAATAGATTTTCGAATCAATGTGTCCCATAAAGCTTTTATACATTTAAAAGGAATTTTAATTTCAAAAAATTCACGTCTATATAAATTAATCCTTAACACTATTTCTAAAACATGGACATTAATGAGATAGATATAAAATAATAAATCTTTAAAAAAAATTAAAATGATATTTTAGTTAGAGTTCCAAACAAAATGAGAGACGCTTGATGTAATAAAACCATTATAATATCATGATAATGAATGGATTACTGATATAATATGTTAATGTACAGTATATAAACCATATATAATTGAATTGGTGAATAACAACAAAGAAGTCTCAATGGATTGAAAATTTAGATGAAGTCCATTATAAAGAATGTATCCCTATGTTAAAGATAAATAAATTATATAATTATGTGGGAAAAATAAAAATACAAACAATATGATAAAATATTTAGTTTAAATCAGTTAGAATAAATGAACCTATATTCTTTAGAAAACAACACCAATGACTTGGATGTTTCTCTCAATGAATGGAAATTGAGTTAAGATAACTATTATCAAGTTCATATCGACTACAAGAGAATTTATAAATGGAGTGATTATGTGTATCAAAAGTATATCCACAATATTTTGTGTGTAAATTACTAAATAAATAAATAAATAGGGATTACAGACATAATTTTAGAGTAAAATAATTAATGATGTTTTCTTAAAACCCAATGAGTGGAAATTGAAATTATAAATTCCCTTACCGATTTGGTATCATAGAAAACCTACACCCCATTAAATATAGATAATACAATGAAGATGTAAATACCCATTAATTTGTTAATAATATATACTGAATACCATTTTGGGCACTACATACGACACACAAAAAGGAATAGTGGAAAATATAGCATGGATATCACAGGAATAAAATGTGGGATGAAAACCCTTACCTTGTACTTTTACTTAGTATAGGTTAGTTTAACCTCCTTTATAATGGTGAAATCATTTTTATTAAATTATAAAATAATCACATACATAAATATTATATCACATATGATCTTCTATTATTAATTTTTTAATGATATTTTAGAAGTATCAATATTTTGGGTGTTAACTGATTCATTTTCATTTATATGTTTTGTTACAGAAGTCATGTTTTTTCTGGATAGGATGTATATGATTCATATCCAGAATGATAATAAGTTCGTAAACCTTATTTTTAATCATAAAATAAAAATTATTCATGAATGGTAATGATAGAGAATGAAATCTCATCGTGTTGTGGAGAAGGTAATCCGTACGTACGCACGACTGACAATATCATTTTATTAGTTGTGAAATCTTATGTAAATAGATGGTATATTAAATTTAAAGAATAATTAACATATTATATTTATTATTTAAATCCATTATACTCGTTAATATACCAATCTAAATAATGATGTGATGAATAAAAAACTACAACACGGCGTGGAGACAATAAGTTATATGTACGCAGGTATAGTGAATTTTTCATTCCTAGGATAGATAGGATAATGAATATGGTTGTACCATATTTATAATAATATCACAGTATGTATAAGTTACCTTTGTTTTTATTTTTATATGGAAAAAAATAAATAGGATGTGGAATAAGGAAAGAACTTTGAAAGAGGTTATGAAATTATTACCTCTTCTTTGCGTGCTTCCTTTTTGATATGGTCAAATGGGGTTATTATGTTGGATTTACAATAAAAATAAGGAATCTATGATGAAGTGAGTGTAGTTGGGAGGATATTTTAGTGGGTTTTGTCTGAGCCAAATTTCTTTGAGGTGTGATTTTGAGATAACGGGATGTACGCTTTTATAAGAGAGCTGAGGGTCACTTTAGGAAAATCATGAAATACTATTTTATTAATAAATTATTTTCAGACTATAATTACACCAAGTGGATTTATTTCAAGGAAAAGGTGTGTATGGGTATAAATAATTTCATCCAATAGGTTTTAGGAAGGTTTATTTAACCATATTTTCCTTATCTTTTATAATTAATTCTTAGTTAAAAATATTTACATTTACCCTATCTTCTTGTATTTTTATATTAAGAGGTTAATAAACATAAAATAAAATTCCAAGAGAACCTAAAGTGGTTCATTAACTACATATATATCATTATATAATTCCTTTGGACAATCATTATATTTTTAGGATTATTATATCATTTAATAATATTGTATTTGTTTTAAATACTCATTTTAGTAAATATTGACACTATTTGGTCTTTGGTTTTTGTGAAAGTAAATAGAACATGATTAAATAGAAATAAATTCATTAAATTAACATTAACATGTAATATTAACCTTTAAAATTAGTGTAAAGAATCAAAAGCCTATATTTAAATTTATTATGTTGTTGATAATAATAATTTTTATAATCATTCATTTATAAGGTAATTACGGTAACATCGTTGGGTTATAAATAAATTTAATCATATAATATATACAAATTATAAATAAAATACCATGATGTGGGAGATATTATTTTATTTATAATTATTATTTATTGTCCAATATATCTTATATGAAACACTATTTTTAAATTGTTTTAGTTATTAAACATTGAATTTAACACTTTTAACTCTTCTTTATATAAAATAGTAATAAATGTTCTAATCAAATCCATGTGGTACATAAGTATCATATTTTATTCCTAAGGTTGATTTTTCTCTATATACACTTATCCAATAGAAATATAACATGTTTTATGGTAATTATAATATCATTTTAATCTTTAATAACATGGGTTACATTTATCTATTGAAATAAAATTCCATAGTTACTATTCATAAAAAATTATTTTCATACTATTGAACCAAATTTTACTTACTGATGTCAACCATGTCTCTCAGATTTTTTATATTCAATTCAAAGATGTAGCAAAATTAATTTTTACGAAAAGTTACAAATTTTCATATTATGTTGGTAAAAGACGTTAAAAAGTTCTATAAAATTTTATATATCTAATATTATTATAAAATGACTCAAATGCATTAAGTAGGAATAATATAGGAAATATTTATCAATTTTAAATTTAAAATAAATTTATGTACAAATAATAATTATTTAAATGAAAGTCTGTTTTATACAATAATGTAATGTTTTTCACTATTAGTCAAAAATTGAATGTTTTCAGAAAAATACAAAAAATTCACCGAATGATAATTTTGATTTTCAAAATTAAAAAATTATGTCTACATTACCGAACTAAATAAATATGAATTGAATTACATTGTCAAAACCAGAATGTGGGTTTTTGAGATGTAAAAACTATCAAAATATTGATACGTGTTTATGTCCAATTTAAATGTGATATTATTTCCAATGACTAGTATTAGATTAAATGATAAAAATATAATCTAATAATACTTAAAACCAATTCAAATTTATAATTTAACACTATGATATATTCTGATTAAAAAAGTTGTTTTCAATTAAAATTTAGTAATTTGTTACTATTAATCCAAATATGAATGTTCACAGAAAAGCATTGAAAATTTATGCAATCTAAATATTTATGTACCACATCAAAAGAAAAAGTTTATTTTGTCATATTTAATATATGAAAGTTTAAAATATTATATTTAAAAAGGGTTTACCATTAAAAGAGGGAAAAATTCCAATTTTTGAAAAATAATTCTTTTATCTGAAAAATTGATTTTGGTCATATATTATTCTAAGAAACAATAAACATTGATGTTAAAATTATATGGATTATATACAATTAAAAATGTATTTAATACTAATCATATATTTTTTTTGAATGGCTATTTTGGTAAGTCATAGTGCACTCGAACTCTGTGTTGTGTGTAGCACAAGATATTGAATTACTTTAAACAAAAAAACTTACTATATATCTTGGTGTGTTACATTCTTCCCCCATTTTGGAAATTTTGTCCTTGAACAATTTATAATTGGTCTTGGGAACTTCATTGAATATCCCAAATTAAGAAAAGAGTCAACAACTATCACTTTAAAAGAAATAATGAGAAGTAAAAAGGTCACCCGAGAGAACCCAGGCTAGGAGTCCAAAAAGAAAAAAATTTATATGGAAGATAAAATATGTTTAAAGTTATTAGGAAGGTAATAGAAAACATAATGAGGGAAAAGTTAACCATAAGAAAACCAGAAACATGTGATGGGTTAAACAGTCATTAGTTTCCATGTAAGAAAATTAAATAGACACAGTTTCTTGTTTTAAGATCAATTTTATAGAGTTGAGAAATTTATTTATGATATTTTCTAAGAACATAAACATATATACTTAGTTTGTTAGCATAGTTTAATCATTTAATTAATTTATACCACAAACTCAACTTCTAGAGAGTCACATAAACCATAAATGAATAACTATAAATTTACTTTGTCTTTATATATTAACCAAAACAAAATGGTTAGTACAAGATTTGATGATCCCCAAAATGGATAAATCTTTAGAGAAAAAAATACTAATATAAATTTCCAAAATGAAACAAACAATACCCAGAGTTCTATAAAGACCATTCAATAAAAAAATTTCATTAAAATCCTCAATATAATCTAACTAAGATTGAAACCAAAATCATAGAACAACTTAATCACATAGTCTTCCATTGAAAATATTATCATTTATATGCAAATAATATATACTACTCATATATTCTCAAAAATAAGTTTAATTAACCAAATCTCTTATTATATATGATAGGATAAATTTTTCCATTAATAACCTGAATCTCTATAAAAAAATTCATCTAAAATAAAAACATTTCACCATCACTCCTCAAAATAAATACCATATAATTCTATTTTACTAAGTCATATGTTCCCAATAGAGAGAATGTGTTTCAAAATAACATTTATCACGTAATCACCAAATTATTTTCAAATACTATGGATATATAATTGATAAAACATAAGATCCCAAATCAACTTATTATTGTACAATAAAATCATTTAACTATGAAGAAATTCTCACACTAACTAGGGACATCACGTAGTCTAGTGGTAGGTTACAAATCCTAGTCTCACTTTGTTTGTGAGTTCAATTCCCATATCTTTTTCAACATGATGGGTTGTCACATGGTCTGCATGTTGTCATTTTTCAAAAACATTATTTTATATCATTCCCAAAATGAGATAAATTCCTCGAAACAACTGTAATATAATTTAACCACAGATGTTATCTCATACCTCACAATTTCATCCCAAAAAATAATAACCTATAATTTCCTCAAATTCCGGGATCATATATTCCTAAATGGTTCTTTAAAACAATACACACTAAAGAAATGACAATTCTTCCCCAAATAGCATTTTAACAGAAGAAACTGTAGGGTTACACAATACAAGAGAAATGTCTTCCAATGTAATCCCATAAAAAAGGGAATTAAAAATTTTAAAACATCATCAATCACATAATTTACACATTGGTTCTCCCATGACCTAGTGATTATTTTATAGAATAGTGCATTGACTCGGGTATTTCCAAGGTCCCCTAAATTATGAAAAAATAACTATAAATGGATTCATAGGATCATTTTATTTTCATCCATAGTAATCTTCATTTTTCCTGGAAATTCATTATTTTTTCATTTATTTCCTACACATAAAGCACATCCTTGTACCCTTTAGGCACTTTCCTAGGTGTCTCTTTACAAATTCCGGGCATGATGGAAATTGTGATTTTTTTCTCAGTAGTCTCCACTGCAAGAGCTCTTATAATTCTCTACATTTGCGTTTTTTTTGTTTGGGAGATGGTTAATGTATATATTATTGACAATATTTTTGGAAACCTATTTCGAAAAGAACACAATATCATTTACTCCTATCAACATTCTATTTAGATGATAATATCCAACATCGTTCCCACATTGTACATCATGTTCAATGTTACTATGACCTCCGTGGAATCTTGCCGTTCACTAAAAACCAGAAAGCATAGTGTGTGTAAAAATATTAATAAAATCATTTAAAGAATATCATGACACCTTATTTTTAATCTAAAACACAATTGGATTAACAATGGTTATTTATTCTAATATTATATTAAAATCCATCAAATAGGTCTGTAAAGGAAATGAGAATTATCCTAAGCATATCTCGAGGGACTCTCGTAACGAAGAGTGCAGCAAGGCTCATTGTCGATCCCCAGTCCCAATTCATGTCTATCTCAAAGCGGTGTTTTCCGGGTATAACCCTTTGTACATACATTCCTGAACCACCTCTACCTACTCATATCCAGACAGGGATGTATTGCTTGGAAAACTCATATAATATTTACATTACTAATATTTTTGGATTCTCTTCTATACCAATCCTCAATGTTGATCTTAAGGTAATGTTTTCTAAAAAATGTTTTTCTAAATCTAGTATCTAATGTTTGTACTAACATTCCTCTGATACCATCTATAATGCCCCTACCCTAGTTACCCAGAGTCGGGGCATTATTACATTACATTGGACTAATCATAAGGGATAAAGTCCCAAATGACCAATCAGTTTAGTATTCATGGAAGTATAAGATACACACAAAAGTATTACATTACATTTTAAAAAAACACCATTGTGTCTCCAAGGAACACACTCATATCATATAGCCTATACCAGCAAGTCAATAAAAATATACTTCTTCAAATCCATGGAAAAATAAAACATAAGAAAGGGGTGATATCAGATTCTTAATAAGGATAACAGTATAACAAAATTGTTCATAAATAAGCATAGACATTGATGGAAATGTATAATACTAAATCAAAATCCTTTTAAACATAATCTTCAGAATAATATGGTAATGATAGATCAAATAATGAAATTTAATTTTTCACATTGATATTCTACTATTCGAGTAATCACATGTAAAATCAATATCTAATTTCGTCATGATGGAAGGAATAATGTTAGACATCATAACCACATAGTCAATGACTCATTCCTAAACGACAAATAATATATTTCCAAGGCCCTGTTCCAAGAAACTATTTTATCTTATGAGACCTACTAATGAATCAAGGAGAAATAGAGGGCACCACCTATCACATACTAAGTCCTATTAATTCCTCTTATGAAAAGGTTGGAGCATATCTAACTATTCGTATTTAAAATACAATATGAAATGCCAATATTTTATACACAAAAAATGAATATTATAAAACTATCACATAAATAGTCAAACATAAATCAATCAATATAATATGTATGATTGTATTATACCAAATCAACCTCATCAAGTAATAATGATATATATTTACATGGATGAAAATAATTAGTAAAACTATTTGACAAAAAGATATCTTTTTCTTGAATACATTGAAATGTCTCACTATTTATCAAGAAGCTGTTAAAAATATATTTTTTAATCAGAGTGTCACATACCTCTATGAAAATTTTAAAATGAATTTTAGTTTTAAAACATTCATGTCCATATTAATAATTCATTAACACTATATTTAAAACATGTAAATTAATGAGAATGATTTAGAAGAATAATTCTTACAAAAATAAAATGATATTTTAGTTAGTGTCTCTAACAAAACTAGATATGCATGATGTAATAAAAAAACTTATAATATCTTGACTATAAATTAAATCATGATATAGTATGTCAAATTATAGTATATACAGTACATAAAAGTGAATAGGCACATAACAATTAGAAATAATTCCCACATATTCTTTTAAAAACAACACCAATGACAAGGATGTTTAACCCAATGAATCGAATGTATGTTAAGAATACTCATATCAAGTTCGTATAGATTCCATGATATTTTATCAATGGATTGATTATGTTTATCCAATGTATATCCACAGAAAGGGGAGTGGATATTACTACATAAATAAATAAATAGCGATTTCACACATAAATTTGGAGTAAAATAATCAATAAAGTTTGTGTAAAATAATATTTTTTGAAATTGAAATTTGAAATTCCCTTACAAATTTGATAACATACAAAACATAATCCCCATGAAAAATGGATCATAAAATGAAGGTCTAAATACAAGTTAATTAAATTATATTACACAAACAGTATAATCATGGGCAGTACATACGCTACATAAAAGGAAATAGTTCCATATATAGATTGAATGTCGCGAGAATAAAAAGTGATATGAATACACCATACCATGTAATTTTTCATAATAGAGGGTAGGTTAAAACAATGTATATGGTGAAATAATTTTTATTAAGTTATACAAGAACCATATACATAAATATTATATCATATATCATCTTATAATATTTCATTGTTAATGATATTTCAATAGTATCAGTGTTTTATGTGTTAACTGATTGGTATTCTTTTATATGATTTGTTACATAAGATATTTTATTTATGGATAGGATGTAAGTTATTAATATCCATAATTATGTTATTATCTTATACATTATTTTTAATCATAATATTTAAATTATTCTTGAATGGTTACGATAGGGAACGAAATTTCATCGCATTGTGGAGACGGTAAACTGTATGAACGCACGAGCGACAATATCATTCAATTAGTGGTCAAATCATATTTTAATGGATGGTATATTACATATAAAGAAGAATTAACATGTTATATTTATTATTTACATCAATTATACTCATTAGTATATCCATCAAAATAATGTAGTGTTTAATAACAAACTACACCATGACGTGGAGACGGTAAGCTGAACGTATGCATGTATGGTGACTTTTTCATTCATAGGTTGGATAAAATAATGAATATGGTTGTACCATTTTTATAATAACAACAGAGGATGTACAAGGTACTTGATTAATTTTTTTTTCAAACAACAGAGAATGATGATGTGGAAAAATAAAATAATATTGAAAAAGGTGATGGAATTACTACCTCTTCTTCATGTGCTTCTTTTTTTATTTGACCAAAATGGATCATTAAGTTGGATTTATGATAAAAGTAAGGAATCAATGGTTAATTGAGGGAATTTGTGACTATATTTTATCAGGGTTTGGCCGGGACAATGATATTTCGAGATCTGATTTTGAGATAAGGGAATTACTCTTTTATAAGAGACGCAAGGGTCACTTTAGGAAATGATTGAAATATGAATTTATTACAAAATTATTTTCGGTGTATAATGGTTAAAAATGAATTTATTTCAAGTCTATGGTTTGTATGCGATGAAATATTCTCATCAAATTGGTTTTATAAATGTTTAGGTAAACATATAATCTTTATCTTTTAGAAATAATTCATTGTTAAATAGAGTAACTTTTACCACATCTTCGTGTATTTTTAAATTACACGGATAATAAAAATACTATAAAAAACAAATAAAACCTAAAGTGGTTCATTAATGACATAGATATCATTATATAATTTCTTTGTTCGAACCATATATTTTTTGTAATATTATATCATTTAATAATATAGTATTTATTTTAAATACACATTTATGTCAATTTTGACACTATTTAGTATTTGGTTTTTGTGAAAGTAAAAAAAATTACATTTGAAAAAATAAATTAAATAAATCTTATCATATCATATTATCCTGTAAAATTATTTTAATTCATCAAAAGTATCAAATTACATTTATTTTTATATTTATAATATCAATTATTTTAATCATTCATTAATAAGGTAATTACTGTATCATCATTGCTTCAAAAATAAATTTTATAATTTAATGTCTAAAAAAATAAATAAAATAACATGATGTAGGAAATCTTTTTATAATTCTAATGAATATTTATAGTCTAATTTATCATATGTAGAAATCTTTATTTAAAATGGTTTTCTTATTAAACATTGAATTTAACACTTTTAACTCTTCTTTAAATAAAATAATAATAAATGTCCTAATCAAATAAAAATGGATAAAAAGGATCAAATTTTATTCCTAAGGCTTATTTTTTCCAAAATACACGTATCCAATAGAATTAGGACATTTGTTGTTGTAATTATAATACAATTTTTCCTTTAATAACACTGGTTACTTATAGCTATATAAAATAAAGTTCAAAAGTTAATATTCATAAAAAAAAATTATCTTATTGATCCAAATTTTACTTACTGATGTAAACCATGTATATTTAATGTATTATATTTAATTCAAAAAATTTGTTAAATTATGTTTTTTGTAAATTTGAAAATGTTCCTTTAGGCAGATACAAGACGATAAAAAGTTCAATAAATTTTTATATCTCTAATTTTATTATAAAATTACTCCAACAAATTAAGTTAGAATAATATATTCATTATGTATCTATTTTAAATTTAAAATAAATTAAAGAAAAAATTATTATTATTTTAAAAAAAATTGTTTTACACAATAACGTAGTGTTTTTTACTATTAGTCAAAAATTGAATTTTTTCAGAGAAATACCAAAAATTCACCCAAAGGTAATTATGATATTCAAAATTAAAAAATGATTTCTATTTTACAAAATTAAAAACAAAAGTGAATCGTTTATAAATTTAAAATTAATTACCATTTTTAAAACTGGTAATTAGGTTTTTTAGAAGTGAAAACTATCAAACTATTGATACGTGTTAATTTCCAAGTTAAATGTGAAATTATTCCCAATGAACCATATTGTATTAAATGATAAAAATATAACCTAATAATTTTTCAAACCCATTCAAATGTATAATTTAACACTAAAAAATATTTTGATTAAATGATACATTTTCAATTAAAATTTATTATTTTGGAACTATTCATCATATTTTGAATGTTTTCAAAAAAACATGGAAAATTTATTAAATGTAAATATTTATGTACCTCTACTAAAGAAAATGTTTATTTATCATATTGAACATATAAAAGTGTAAAATATTGGATTTAAAAGGGTTCTCCATTAAATGGTCCTAAAATTGAAATTTTTAAAAAATAATTATTTTATCTTAAAATTTTAGTTTGTTCCTATATTTTTTGTAAGAAACTAAAAATTTGGATGTCAAAATTATATGGATTATATAAAATTAAAAATTTAGTTAATACTATTCATAATAATTTTTGAATGGCTAGTTTGGTAATTCGTTGTGCGGTCGAACTTGGTGTTGTGTCTAGCACAAGTTATTGAATTACTTTAAAGAAAATAATTTAATCTGTATCATGGTGTGTTATATTATTCCCTTTTTGGAAATTTCATCCTCAAAATTTTTATAATTGGTCATGGGAACTTTATTAAATGTCCCATATCAAAATAAAAATAATCAATAACTATCACTCTTAAAGAATGAAAGAGAAGTAAAAAGGTCACCCGAGAAAACCCTTGTTAGGATTCCATCAAGAAAGACATGCTTATGGAAGATAAACTATGTGAAATGTTTTGATGGAGAGTTATGGAAGACAAGATCTAGAGAAAGTTAACCACAAGAAAACAACAAACATATGATTGTTTAAACCTTCATTAGTTTCTGTGTTGGAAAAGTAAACAGACAACGTTTTTGGTTTTAAGTTCTATTTCATAATGTTTATGAATTTATTTATTAGATTGTCTAAGATCACAAAGAGAAATACTTAGTTTTTAAGTATATTTTCATCCTTTAATAAATATCTACCACAAACATACATATTCTCCAAACGATGAGTAATCAAGATGGCTTGGTCACACCTGATATGCTAGAATCAACTTCTATAGAGTCACATAATTCACAAAGGAAAACTTATATATTTCCATTGTTTTTAGAGATTAACCAAAACCAAATGTTTATTAAAATATTATATGATCCCCCAAATGGACAATAATTTATAGAATAAAATACTAATCTTAATTTCCAAAATTAAACAAACAATTCCCAATGATCAATAAATACAATTCAATAAAAAATTGTCCTTAAAATCCATCAATATTATCTAAATAAGATGAAAACCCAAAACATAAAATAATTTAATAACATATTCTTTCATAGTAAATAATAGAATTATTTTCAAAATAATATAATCTACTCATAAAGTCCCATATAGAAGTGTAATTAATAAAATCAAATATCTTTTATGATAGAATAATCATTTCCATTAATAACCTGAATAACTATAAAAAACATATATTGATACAAAACTAAAAAATCCAAAATTACCTCAAAAATGAAATCCCATATTATTCTATTATACTATGGAATATTGTGTTCCCAAAAGAGCGAATGTATTTCAAAATAAAATTTATTAATTAATCACAAAATCAATTTCTAAAACTAAGGATAATCATTTTATAAAACATAATATCTTAAATTAACTTCTTATTGATCAATAAAATCATTTAACAATGAATAATTTTTCACACTAACTACGGACATCAGATAGTCCAGTGGCAGGCGATAAATCTTAGTCACACATTGATTGTGGGTTTTATTCCAACAACTTTGTCTGATGTGATGGGTTGTCACATGGTCTGTGTGTTTTCCTTTTTCAAAAAGTATATTTTATATTATTCCTAATATGAGAAAAATTTAACAAAAATAACCATAACATAATATATCCACAAATGATATTTCATACCTCGCAATTTCATCCCAAAAATTAATAACCTATAATTTACTCAAATTCAAGGATCATATAAACCCAAATGGTTTTTTAATACTATACCAACAAAATATAAGATAATTATTCCTAAAATAAAATATTAACATAACAAACTATAGGTTTACACATAAAAGAGATATGTCTTCTAATATAATCCCATAAAAAGAACATTAATTCTTTTAAAAATTTCCCTACACTTAATTACACATAGGTTATTCCATTACCTAGTGGTTATCATATATAATAGAACATTGAATCGAGTAATTACAAGGTCCCATACGTTTATGATAGATGACTATAAATAGATTCTTATGATAATTTTTATTTTCTTCCATAGTACTCCTCATTTTTCTTCAACAATTCTTTATTTATGTCCTTATTTCCTACACATACATCACTTATTTATTCCATTGAGACACATTACATGGTGTCTACTTCCACATTTCTGGCATGATAGAAATTATTATTTTTTCCCTATAGTCTCCACTACTGGAGCTCTTATCATTCTCCACCTTTATCTTTATTGTAGAGTTTGGGAGTTGGTTATTGTAAACATTGTTGATAATACTTTTCGAAACATTATTAGGCATGAACAAATTATCTTTTATGCCTATCATCATTATATTATTTGCTCATTTAAACCATCATGCCCACATTATACATCATGTTCCCTATTTTTATGAATTCTTTAGAATCTAGGAATTGACTACAAACCAGAATGCATAGTGTGAGTAAAAATAATCATAAAATCATTTACAGAATATCATGACACCTTTTATTTAATCAAAAACACCTTCTGATTAACAAAGGTTATTTATTTCCATATTATATTAAAATCATTCAAATGGGTTTTTAATGAAAATGATAATTATCCAAATCATATCCTCTTGGAGTGTCGTAATGAAGAGTGGAGCAAGGCCTGTTGTCGTGCACCAGTTCCCATTCACATCTAGCTCAAAGAAGTGTTTTCGTCTTTTTACCCTAGGTACATATGTTCCATATCCTCCTCTACCAACTTGTATCCATATGAAGATGTATATCTTGGAAAACTCAAATAATAATTACAATACCATAATTTTTGGATGTTCTTCTATACTAATCATCAATCGTAGATCTTAAGGTCGTGTTTTCTAATAAGTGTTTTTCTAAATCTTGCTTCAAATCTTTGAACTAAACTTCCTCTGATACCAACAGTAACACCCCAACACTAGTTACCCAGTGTCGGTGCATTATTACATAATATTGGAATGATCATAAGGGATAATGTCCTGAATGACCGATCAGTTTAGAATCCTTAGAAGTACTGGATACACACATAAGTTTTACATTACATTATGAAAAACTAACATTGTGTCTCCTTTGAATACACTTATATCCCATTCCCTATCCCTGCAGGTCAATCCAAGAAAAATTCTTCAAATCTAGGGAAAATTAAAACATATGAAAGGGGGAGAGATCAGATTCAAAGTAAGGATAAAAATATAGAAAAAACATTCATAAATAACAACAGACATTGAAGGAAATGTAAAATACTAAAACAAAAGTCTTTTAAACATAATCTTCAGAATAATATGGCAATGATAAATAATTTAATTTAATTTAATTATTAGCATTGATATTATACTAGTAGAATAATCACATGTAATATCTGTAGCTAATATCATAATGATAGTACAAAATAATGTCGGAAATTATAACTACATAGTCAAGGGCTCATGCCAAGACTACAAATAAAAGTTTGTCAAGGCCTTCTACCAAGACAGTAGTTTGTCTCATGAGACCTACTAATGCATCAATGATCTATAGCAGGATACACCCGTCACTTACTAAGTCCTATTCATTCCACATGTGAAAAATATGGAACATAATATAATCATTTGTATTAATACTAAAATAAGAAATGTCAATATTTAAAAAAAATATGAATTGTATAAAACTAGAACATCCACGGTAAAAAATAAATCATTAAATAAAATATAAATGATTATATTATAATTAATCAACCATAATTCGGAATAAAAATTTATATTGACATAGATGAAAATAATTAGTAAGATTGTTTGAGAGAAATACCCATTTTTCATGAAAAGTTTAAAAAGTCTCAATATTTATCAAGAAGTTGTTAAAAACATATTTTTGAAATAATGTGTCCTAAACCACTATGAAACAATTAAGAGTAATATTAATTTTGAAACATTCATGTCCATATAAATAAATCCTTAACACCATTTTTAAAACATGGACATTAATGAGAATGATTTAGAAGAATAAATCTTTAAAAAAATTTATTGATATTTTAGTTAGAGTCTCTAACGAAATGATAGATGCTTGAGGTAATAAAAACCTTATAATATATTGTGATTGAAGGGATTCATGATATACTATGTTAAAGTATAGTATATACACCATATAAATGTCAATTGGCATATAACAATCAATACGTCTCAATGTAATGTAAATTGAGATAAAATCAGTTATAAACACTATATCCTTATGTTAAGGATAAATAAATGACATAATTATGTGAGGAAAATATAAATACACTAAATATGATTGGATATCTAGTGAAAATCAATCAGAAAAATGCACACATATTCTTGAAAAAACAACACCAATGACTTGGATTTGTAACTCAATGAATGGAAATTGAGTTATGATTACACTTATGATGATCATATGGATTACATGAGAATTTATCAATGGATTTATTATGTGTATCAAAATTATATCCACACAAAGAGGAGTGTAAATTGAAATTAGAAATTCCCTTACCGATTTGTTAACATAAAAAACATACACCCCTTGGAAGTAGGATAATACAATGAAGTTGCAAATCAAAGTTAATTAAATTAAATTATACAAAGAATAAAATCAAGGGTAGTACATACACTACAGAAAAGGAAATAGTGGAAAATATCGCATGAATCTCACGGGAATAAATATTGAGATGAAACCCCCATACCTTGTACTTTTCCTTAGTAAAGGGTACGTTAACATCATGTATAACGGTGAAACCATTGTTATTATATTATACATGAACCATATACATAAATATGATATCATATATGTTCTTATAATTTTAATTTGTTAATGATACTTTTATAGTATCATTGTTTTGGATGTTATGAATCCAATGGCCCGAAGGCCTTCATTTTTTATCAATTTTTAATAATTCACATTTCAAGGGGTGAGGTGGACCCTTACAAGGCCCATAGGAATATGTCTTACAAGGCCTGTAGGCCTTAGAGGAATTCATTTCTCATATGATTCAAACATTACATACAACACATACCAACTACTTGGAACTGCTCCTCCCCATCAACTTCATCATGAAATCAACTATCCACCTTCGAGTGGCTATTCCTCTATGCCATCTCTTGCATTTGCAGGATTGTCCCAATGGTAGGTTACATACTTTCTCATTCTTTCAACTCACGTATCTTCTTCTATTGTGAAAGCACCTTGCTCATCCTCCTTATAAATCTTGTTCCTTGTAGGTTTTCTAGTTTTCATATCCACTTAAGGTGGTCGGAAGGCCTTGAGGTGGCCCGAAGGCCTAACTGGCACGATGTCTGGGTGGCCCGAAGGCCTTAAAGGACTCAAGAACCAAATCAATGTCCCTATGGCCCAAACGAGGGAAAATTCCTAGATGCTAATGTGCCAAACAGCGCCTGCTACAGAATTATATTAAAATCTTACACTTTATTATGGATAGAATGTATTTTATTTATATCCCGAATGATATTAAGTTCTTACACATGATTTTTGATCATAAAATAAAAATAATTCTTGAATGGTTACTATCTGGGAATGAAATGTCATCACATCATGGAGACGGTAATCCGTACGTATGCACAAGCAAAAATATCATTCAATTTATGGTGATATCGTATTTAAATGGGTGGTATATTACATATATATAAAAATTATATTGTTATATTTATTATTTATATCATTTATACTTATTGTTATACCCATAAAAAATGAAGTGTTTAATAACAAACTATACCACAACATGGTGACGGTAAGCTATACATGCGCACATATGGTGACTTTTTCCTTCATAGGTTTGATAGAATAATGAATATGGTTGAATGATATTTATAATAACATCACAGTATGTACAAGGTAATGGAGTTGTTATTTTGGTATGTATATAATAAAGAACGAGGATGTGGAAGAAGAACCTAACATTGAAATGGTGAGGGAATTATTACCACTTCTTCAGGTGCTTCTTTTTTGATTTGATCAAAAGGTATCATTAATTTGTCTTTATGATAAGATTAATGAATATATGGTGAATTGAGGGTATTTGTTAGGTTATTTTATCAGGTTTAGTCTGAGATGATTGGATTTGGAGATGTAATTTTGAGAGAGGGGGAAATAATTTTTTATAATATAGGCGAGGGTCACATTAAGAAATGATTGAAATATTATATTATTATATAATAATTTTCAGTTTATAATAGCTTAAAATGAAATTATTTAGAGGTTAAGGTTGGTATGCATAAAAATTATCCGAACCAATAGGTTTCATACATGTTTAGGTAACCATATCAACCTTATCTTTTTGAATTAATTCTTAGTTAAATAGAGTAACTTTTACCATGTCTTCATGTATTTTTATATTACAAGGTTAATAAAAATTCTATAAAATCCAAGAGAACCTCAAGTGGTTCATTAATGTCATATATATCATTATATAATTATTTTGGTAGAACCATATATTTTTAGGAATAATATATCATTTAATAATATAGTATTTGTTTTAAATAATAATTTGTGTCAAATTTGACACTATTTAGTATTTTTTAAGTAAGAAAACATGATTACATTGAACAAAATACATTAAATCAACCCTAACATGTCATATTAACCTAAAAAGTTCTTGTAATGCATAAAATGTATCAAATTACATTTATTCTGATATTTATAATATCAACTATTTTAATCATTCTTTAATAAGGTAATTACATAATCATCATTGCGTCAAGAATAAATTTTATTTTTTTATGTCCAAAAATAATAAATAAAAATCTATTATGTAGGAAATAATTTTATATTTGTAATAAATATTTGTAGTCCAATATGTCATATATAGATCCCTTTATAAGAAATTTTAGTTATAAAACACTTATTTTAACACATTAAACTCATCATTAAATAAAATAATAATAAATGTCCTAATCTAATCCCAGTGGATCAAAAAGATCAGATTTTAATCCTAAGGACGATTTTGCTTGAAATACACTTATCAAATAGAATTAGTACATGTGTTAGGGTAATTATAATATAATTTTTAACTTTAATAACATGAGTTACTTTTAGACATGGTAAATAAAATTCAAAAGTTTGTATTAAAAAAAACATATTTTGATCCTATTGAACAACATTATACTTACTGATTTCAACCATTTATCTTATTTTTTTTATATTAAATTCACATAAGTGGTAAAATTATGTTTTATTCAAATTTTCAAATGTTCCTAGTTGGTGGGTAAAAGGCAATAAAAAGTTCAATAAAATATTATATATCTAATCTTATTATAAAATGACACTAATAAATTAAGTTGTACTAATATAGGCATTATTTAAATATTGTAATTTTGAAATAAATTTATGTAAAAATAATAATTATTTAAATAAAAGTCAGTTTTAAACAACAATGCAGTGTTTTTCACTATTAGTCAAAAATTGAATGTTTTCCAAAAAAATACCAACAATTCACCCAAAGATAATTTAGATATTCAAAAATCAAAATTTATGACTATTTTACCAAATTAAAAACATATGAGTTGAATTAATTAATTTAATGTTATTTATTGGTGTTAAAACAAAAAGGTGGGGATTGGAAAAGTAAAACCTATCAAAATATTGAAATGTGTTTATGTAATATTTAAATGTAAAAATACATCCAATGAACATTCATGGATTAAATTATAATAATACAGTCAAATTATACTTCAGAACCATTAAAATTTATAATTTATCTATAAAAATTATTTTGATTAAAAATGATTTTTTCAATTAACATTTACCATTTTTTACTATTCATCAAAATATTAAAGTTATCAACAATGAACTGAAAAATTATACAAAGTAAATATTTATTGACCACTTCTAGAGAAAAAGCTTATTCTTTCAAATTAAATATATAAAAGTGTCAAATATTGGTTTAAAATGGTTCTCTATTAAAAGGCTGTAAAATTGCAATTTTTGAAAAATACTTACTTTGTATAATAAATTGGATTTCATCTTATATTATGTCTTTGAATCACATAATATGTATGTTAAAATCTTATGGAGTATATAAAATTCAAATAGAATTTAATACTATTCATATCTATTTTTTCAACGGCTAGTTTGGTAAGTCGTGGTGCACTCAAACTCGGTGTTGCGTGTAGTCCAAGCTATTAAATGTCATTAATGGAAATAACATAAAATGAAATATTGGAGAGTTAAATTCTACCCCACATTTTTGAAATATTTTCCTTCCAACTTTTAAAATTGCACATGGTATCTTCATTGAATGTCCCACATCAAAAAAACCTCAATAAAACTATCACATTAAAAGACAGAAAGAGAAGTAAATAGGTCACATGGGATAACACATACTAGGATTCCATGTAATAAAACATGGATATGGAAGATGAACTAAGTGTTAAGTTTTTATAAAGAGTGATAGAAAATATGATCAGTAGAAATTTTACAGTAAGAAAACCACAAATTTTTGATTGGTTAAACAGTCATTAGTTTCCCAGTACGAAATGTAAATGGACAAATTTTCTTATTTTCGATTCCATAAAGTTGTTGAATTTATTTATGATATTGAATAAGACCATAAAGATATATACTTAATTTTTAAGTATATTTTCATCCTTTAATAAATTTCTACAACAAACTAATATTTTCCCTAATTGATGAGTATTTAAGATGACATGGTCACACCTGAAGCACTAGAAACAACTTTTAGAGAGTCACATATTCCACAGAAGATGAACTCTATATTTCCATTATCTTTAATGATTATCCAAAAACAAATAGTTAGTATATGATCATATGTTCTCCAAAATGGATAATCCTTCATAGAAATAAATACTAATTTTAATTATGAAAATTAAACAAGAAATAACCAATGTTCAGTAATGTCCATTCAATAAACAATTGCCCGTAAAATCCTTTAATATAATTAAACTATGTTTTAATCCCAAAACTGGGAAGAATTAAATCAAATAATCATTCATAGTAAATCATAAAATTTATCTGCAAATAATATCTACAACTCTTAATGCCTTATACAGAAGTGTAATTAACCAAATAACATATTCTTTATGATATGTTAATCATTTACACTAATAATTTGAATCTCTATAAAAAACACAGATTATTTAAAAATAAAAAAAATCCACTATTACTTCTCAAATTAAGTCCCTTTGAATTTTATATTCCTTAGGGATATAGTGTTTTAAATAGATATAACGTCTTTCAAAATAATATTTATCACTTAATCACCAAATTATTTTCCTATAATAAGGATATCCATTTGAGAAAACAGAAGACCTGAAACCAACTTATTATTGATCCTAAATCATTTAATTAAAAAGAATTAATCACAATAACTAGGGACATCACATAGTACTGTGGTAGGCGATAAATCCTAGTCACACATTGGTTTTGGGTTTTATTCCCATAGTTTTATCAAATGAGATGGTTTCCACATGATCATAGTTTATTCCTTTTTCATAAACTATATTTTATAACATTTTAAAATTGTGATATATTCCAAAAAATAAAAAAAATAAATTTAACCACAAATTTTATCTCATACCTCTCATTTTCAACCCAAAAAATTAATAACCTATTTTTTCAATTAATTAAATGATCATATAAACTAAAATGGTTATTTATAACTATATCCACAAAAGAAATGATAATTCTTCCACAAATTGAATTTTAACATAAAAAATAGAAGGGTTACACATGCAAGAGAACAGTCATCCAAAGTAATCCCATCAACCAAGATCATTAACACTTTTAAATATTTTTCCATGCATTCATTTCCACGTAGATTCTTCCTTGACCTAGTGGTTATCCTATATAATTGGGAATTGACTTGGGAAATGCAAAGGTCCCCTACATTTATGTAAAATGATTGTAAATGGATTCATAGGATCATTTTTATTTTCTTCCATTGTACTCTTCATTTTTCATAGACAATTATTTACTTTATTTCCTTCTTTCCCAAATATAAATAACATCTTTGTTCTATTGAGACACTATCTTGGCTGTGTCCATCCACTTTTATGGTATGATATAAATTGAAATTTCTTTTCTCCGTAGTCTCCGCAATTGGAGCTCTTATCATTCTCCTCCTTTATCTTCTTTTTTGATTTTGTGAGTTGGTTAATGTATATATTTTTTTTCTTGTTTTTGGAAAACTTATATGGAATAAACACAATATCTTTTACACCAATCTACATTCTATTTAGTTTCTCATTTCCAACATCATCCAAACATTGTAAATTATGCTCAATGTTTCTATTAATTCCTAGTAATCTATCCATTTACTAAAAAAGCATAGTGTGAGTAAAAATAGTAACAAGATCATTTAGAGAATATCATGACACATTATTTTTAATCTAAAACACAATAGGATTAACCAAAGTTATTTATTCTCAACTTATACTAAAATCCATGAAATCATTTTGTTAAAAAATTGTGAATTATACTATGAATATCCCTCTAGAGTGTTGAAAACAAAATTACAACAAGGACCATTATCAAGCACTAGTTCTCGTTCAAGTCTAGCTCAAAGAAGTGTTTTCAGGTTTTACAACTAGGTATATCTATGCCAGAGTCACCTCTACCAACTTGTATCCAGAAAGGGATGTATTTTAAGAAAAACTCACATAATATTTACATTACTAATATTTTTTGATGTTCTTCTATACTAATACTCAATGTTTATCACAGGGTAGTGTTTTCTAGTAAGTGTTTTTATAAGTCTAGCATCCAAGGTTTGCACTAAAATTATTCTATTACCAGATATAACACCCCGACCCTAGATACCCAGGGGAAGTGTATTATTACATAACATAGGAATTATAACAAGGGTTAATGTCATGAAAGGATGTTTATTTTAGTAGATTTAGAAGTACTAGATACACACAAAATTTTTACATTACATTATAAAAAAAAATATTGTGTATCCTTTGAACACACTCATATACCATAGAATATCCCTGCCGGTCAATCATAATAAACCTTTTCACATCCTGGAAAAATAAAACATAATAAATGGGAGAGCTCAGATTCTCAGTAAGGAAAAAAATATAGGGGAAACTTTCATAAGTAAGCATAATCATTGAAGGAAATGTATAAGTCTAAAACACCAGCTATTTATACAAAAATATTAGTATAATATGGAAAAGAAAAATTAAATAATTCTATTTACATATTCACATGGATATCCTACTACTCAAATTATCATATTTAATATCAATAGCTAATTAGATAATGAAGGAATGCATAATTCCAGAAATCATAACCCCATATTCAAGGTGTCGTGCCAATAATACTAATACGATTTTGTCTTGGCTTGTGATAAGACACTAGTTTGTCTCAATAGACCTACCAATGTATCCAAGAGTTATATCGAGCTACAGCTATCACTTAATAAGTCTGATTCATTCTTTACATGAAAAGGATGGAACATAATCTAAACATTCTTGTTAAAACTAGCATATGAAATGTCAATATTTTAACCACCATACTTGAATGTTATAAAAATAGCACATAAACATTCAAACATATCTCATTCAATAAAATATGGATGATTTAATTTTAATAAATCAACCTCAATCAAGAATAATTAATTATACTGACACAGCTGAAAATAATCATTAAAACTATTAGAGATAAATATCCTTTTTTTCTTGAAAAATTTAAAATTATCTCTATTTATCATGAAGCTATTAAAAATAGATTTTTGAATCAAAGTGTCCCAGATCAATTTGAAAATTTTAAAAGGAATATTAATTTTAAAGAATTCATGTCCATATAAATAATCCCATAACAACATTTTTAAAACATGGACATTATTGTTAATGATTTATTAGATTAAATCATTATAAAATATATAATGATATTTTACCTAGAGTTTATAACAAATGGAGAGATTATTGAGGTAATAAAAACCTTATAATATCATTATAATAAAGGGATTTAGGATATACTACAACAAATTATAGTATATACACCATATAAGAGTTAATTTCTGCATAACAACAAAGAAGTATAAATAGAATGTAAATTTAGACAAATTCCCTTATAAAGACCATATCATAAGGTTAAGGATAAATATATTACATAATTATTGGTGAAAAATATAAATAATCTCAAAATTATTGTATATTAAATGAATATAAATCAGAATAAATTTAAACATATTCTTGTAAAAACAACACTAATGACATGGACGATTTACTCAATGACTAGAAATTGAGTTAAGATTACTCTTATCATGTTCATATAGATTACATGAGAATTTTTAAATGGAGTGATTATGTGTATAAAATGTATATACACACAAATGGGAGTTTAAATTACAATATAAATAAACAAAGAGTAATTTCACATATAGTCATATAGTAAAATAATCAATGATTTTTGCGGAAAACCTAATGAGAGAAATTGAAAGTACAAATATCCTTACCGATTTGGTAAATTATGAAACATTCACCCAATAAAAGCGGGATCATACCATGAAGATTTAAATACCCATTTATTAAAGTATATTATATAAAGAATACAATCATGGGCTCTACATATGCCACAAAAAAGTAATTGTTGCAAATATATCATGAATCTCACGAGAGTAAAAAGTGATATAAAAACACCTTAAATTGGAATTTTTTTTAGTAGTGGGTAGGTTAAACTTCTATATAATGGTGAAATAATTGTTATTAAATTATAAAAGAACCAAATACATAAATATGATTTCATATATATTTTTCTAATATTTCTTTGTTAATGATATTTCAGTAGTATCATAATTATGGGTGTTAACTGATTCATTTTAATTTATATGTATTATTACATAGGTCATGTTTGTTATGGATAAGATTTATTTGATTAATATCCAGAATTATATTATGTTCTTAGGCATTGTTTTTAATCATGAAATGAAATTTATTCTTGAATGGTTACGATGGGGAATGAAATCTCATCACGCTATGGAGATGGTATGTTGTACATATGAATGAGCGACAATATCATTCTATTACTGGTGAAATAATATTTAAATGAATTTTATATTACATATAAATAATCATTAACATGATATATTTATTATTTACATCAATTTTACTCTTTATTATAATAAGGACCAGACCCCAATTTCCTGGATCTGGTTCCTTATTTGATTACATTGGCATTTAGACAAGAAATATGCATCCCGAATGACCAAGTAGTATAGTAGTATTGGAAAAAAGATACATAAATAAGTTCTAAATTACATAATTATAGGAAACCCAACACTAAATTATTCTATTAGAAACATTCATGCCTCCTATTTTATGATTACAAGTCATTCATAATTTTCTACTTCGTATCATGGGAAAATGAAAATTAAGAAAGGGGTGAGGTCAAAATCTTAGTAAAGGTAGGAAATATATTGGAAGATGGAAAAAATGTAATACATGGTGAATAATTGAATACACATTCCATTAAAATTAATTAACTTGAACACATTATTGAAGGAATATTAGTTCAGAAAATAATTCCATAATAAAACATAATCATTGGTATTCTACTAGTTGAATAACCACATGAATATTAAATTACTCGCTTCATAATGAGGGAATTACATATGTATGAAATTTGGAAACATTTTTTCAAAGCCTCATCCATGGTTTCTAAAAATGATTTATGCCTCGGGCAAATCCATATGCCATATTGGGAAAGGCCTCGGCCAATTCCACATATATTTGTCTCATGAGACCTACCGATGCATCGAGGGGCTATAACATCCCCCACATATCACATAATAAGTCCAATAAATTACTAATATCAGAAGGTATATATATAACCAACATATTATTCATTATGAAACTATTATATCAAATGTAAATAGCGTTCCCCAGTCATTAAACATAAAACACTATCCATTCTGAGTAATACGGTGATTGGTTTCAAGATAGATTACCAAGAATAAAATTATTCAAAAACCATTAAATAAAATGTGATAGATGACATCATAAATGGATAGACACAATAATAAATAATAATCAACAAGATTATTTAATCAAACAAAAATACTCTTTCAAAATAATTAAGAAATTCTTGAGATAAATACTCTTTTTTTTTTGAAAAAAAAGAAGAGTTTTTATGTTAAAATATTTCTATAAAAACATAAGTAATGTAAGAATTTATTTTGAAAATAAAATTATTTATTTTAAAAATATAATGGTTTACAAAATAGATTATATAGTGCCCTTTAAAATAGGCAAGAATTTGAGAAATTTTCTTGATCAGGCTTGTATTTTGAAAGCAATATTAAATTTTCTTTTTAAAATGTGTTAATATCCATAAAATAAAGAAAAGTTATGGATGGTAAAAATATGTATAACACTAAAAATATTTATGTTTATTAGCTAACAATATACAATAATTTCATTGATGAAATTAGACAATAAGGAAACTCGAATGAAAATTGAGGTTCTAGTGAGAAACTACTTTCCTTGTGTTTGAATGTATTCCACTCAAGAAACTATGGCCCTAGAATATGAAATTAGACTCATCAATTATTTAATTAAAAACATATTATACATGTATTTAGTTTATTATAATTCTTTCCAGATCATTTATTTCCTTATTGATAAGTAATAATATCGAATTTCCTCATTTCAGAGTGTTTGTTTTCTTGATTTTCATAATAAGTTCTTCTTGTTATTAAGTAATAGAGTTATTGTAGAATGGTTTTAAATCTATAGAATTGAACTCACATATTATTTATGAATATAAATTTTTTTTAATATTAATTTCTATCATTTGGTTAAATGGAATGATGATGAGTCATTAGATTACAACCACATCAATTATTTGGTGGTATTTGGATTATTATTAACTAGTTTTGTCATATAAATAAGTAATATGTACATATTCTGGTTCCTTAATATTAATTAGGTTATAATAAATATATTGTAGTGTTTTAAAACCATAAAAATGGTTTCATGACCAGTAATGAAGGTGAAATTGAAGAACGAAACTTCATCTTCCATAAAGGTTATAAATTAGAACCTCATGGACATTGATTTTTTTTTATAAAAAGAAAAGGGACGGGGTAAGAATACTGATGATGGTTCTTTCCTTAACATTATATAAATATAGTATATAAATAATACTAGAGTTATCAAGGACATTTGTATAGAGGATATGAATAGTGAAACCCAAAAGAAGATAAATTGAAATGAAACTAAATGAAAAAGAAGGGTGATTTACCTTTTGAAATGACCTCGATGAGAACCTCCTTAAAAAAGGGGTTTTGTTATTTTGGAAACACCCAGAGTTTCTTGGAATTTTGTAGTGACTAGTTAATGGTAATTGGGAATAGATTTTATGAGCATCAATACATAGGGTATTGAAGATATGAAGAAGTGAGGGGGGTTATAGTGGATGAGAGGGGTAAATTTTGATTATTTTATTCATTATTTTATTATTTGCATCAAGACAAAAAATAGTGTTGTTTTATGTGACCCTTAACAGTAATAAGTGCATGTGAGTTCGATCTAAGTATCCCTACATCAATTATGATGTCAAGAATAGTGTATTTAACTAATAATTTGAATATATAGTATTTTATTATGTTTCACTATTCATCAAAAATTAATAAATTTTTTAACAAATTCCAAAAAATCACCCCTACCATTTTTTGATGTGTAGCCTTCCAAAATGAAATCCAGTTTTCACAATTAATTTTAAAAATATTATTAATTTAATTTTTAAATAAAATCATAGATAATTCGAAAAATAACAATTTTAAACGTATAATAAGTTTTATATAACATTGAAAAATCAATTAAGATATTATTATATTATTAAGTTGAAAAAAATAAAATAATAAGATTAATTACTATTAAAATGGGTCATATTACTATTCCTAAGGGTATGTTACTATTCACCAAATATCATATTTGTTCTATCGGCCTCAAAAAAAATTATTGATCATTACTCTAGATGATCATTTTTCGAAATTCAAAACATAGTAAAGAAGTGTTGTGTTTAATGGAAAGATTATCAAATGAATTTATTTTCAAAACAAAGGGGTTTTACATTCTCCCCACCATACAAAACATTCTTCCTCGAAATTCACAAAATGTTAACTTAAACGATTCAAGTACGTCTTCAACATAGGCTCCCTAGGATCCCATGTTTTTTTCCATCTTATTGCTCCTCAAAACAACCATTACTAGAAGTGTCATCTAATTTATCAATACTTTTCATTGGTATCATAAATCTTGATAGGCTCCTCATAATAAGATAGATTGTGCTCAAGATTTATTTCATCATAGGTCGGTACAAGTGTTTGGTCTGGCATGTATTTCCATAACATTGACACATGGAACAAATTGTGAACTTTCGAGAGACTTGGTGGCATTTCCAAATGGTACGTTTCAGCTCAAATTTGATCCATTATTTAAAAGGGTCTGATATACCTAGGAAATATTTTCCCCTTCTTACCAAATCGCATAATACACTTCCATATAGAAACATTTAAGAAAACATGATCCTCTTATTGAAATTCCATATCCTTCATTCAGTTTATTTTACAAATTTTGAGCTATTTTGATATGGGTTTGGATAATAATTACCTTTTCTGATCATTCCTCAACCATTTTTGGGCCTAAGAGTCATCTCTCACCAACATCATCTTATCAAGTTGGTGTACAACATCTCTTTCCATATAATGCTTCATATAGTGCCATGTAAATACTTGAATGTAATAAATTTTTATAAGTAAATTTTATGATAGGAAAAAACTGATATCACATACCTTGAAAGTAAAGGGAACAAGACCTAATCATGTCTTTCCATAGTTTGGATTGTCCATTTTGATTTTCCAACAGTTTGCAGATGGTAGGAAGTGCTCAAACAAAAATTAGTATTGAGGGACTTTTAAGAATTTTCCATACTTTTGATGTAAAATGGGGATCACAATCATAAACAATTGATAAAGGTAAACCATTAAATTGTACAACATCATTAATATATAGTCTTACTAAATGTTCAAGTGATAAATCATCACTTATAGAAATAAAATTTTCTGATTTTGTATGACAGTCAACAATGACCCATATCGCACCATTAATTCTACAAGTCTATGGTAGACACAAGAAGATTTCCATTTTAATATCATCCCACATCCACATAAGAATATAAAGGGGTTTCATGGATCCTCTATGATGTTGTATTCTAGCCTTAACCAGTTGACAAACCAAATATCTCGACACATAATCAAGAATATCCCGCTTCATGATTTCCCAAAAAAATTGTCTCATTAGATCTCTATTCATCTTTTTGATACCACTGGGTATGGAGAAATTAGATATATGAACATCATCCAATAGATCCCTCTATAGCTCAGGAATAACTGGAACACAAATCCTCTTTCTGAATTTCAAAATTCCAACTTCATAAACGAAGTCAGTCAACTTCCCATCATTTATAACTTTAATTTTTTTTATAACTGCTCATCAACAACCTTAGATCATTTAATCATTTCTAGTAAATAATGTTTTGAATCCATTTGAAAAACTAGTTATGTGATAGCTTTCTTGATAATTCCCATATCTATCTTTACTAGATCCATATACACGGGATCCCTTTCATCTCTCATCTTGTTCAGAATTTTGTGGTCCTTTATACTGATAGAATTTGTTACCTTATTTTCCATTCATGGGTGTGAGTGTATTGGGAAATCATAGTCTATGAGTTTCTCGGTTCGTCTCCTTTGTCTCATGTTGATTTATTTTTGTGAGAATATAAATTTTAAACTCTTATGAAATGTATATATCTCATATTTTTCACCATAGAGGTAATGTCTCCAAATCATCAGATCAATTTTTACAACTGCAAACTCAATTTAGTGAGTTGGATTGTTTTGTTCATGAATTTTTCGCTACCTAGATGCATAGGTAATCACTTGATTATTCTGCATAAGGACAAAACCAATTCATTTCTTCGATTTGTCTATATAGATAACAAACCCATCATTCCTCAATGTCTGGTTTAGATCGGATTATTCACTAACATCCTCTTTAATTCATCAAAAAATCCTTAAAATATTTTTTCCATAAGAGCTTAACCCCTTTTCATGTGATCTTGGTCATTTTTTGGGCTAAATGGGGGATGTTCTGAAAGAATCGCTAATAATAACTTGCTAAACCAGTATAACTATGTACCTCAGTTATCTTAATTGGAGTATTTCATTCCTGCATATCCTTTTTCTTCCTAGGATCTACATATATTCCATTCTTATAGACAATTTGGCCTAGAAAGTAAACTTATTGGAGCATAAAATCACACAATCTAAAATTCAATTATAATTCATTTTATCTAAGATTCATCAGAATAGTGATCAGGTGATTTTCATGATCTTTATAGATTTTAGAGTATAGTATGATATCCTCAGTAAACACCACCAAAAATACATAAATAAATTCCTTAAAACACTATTCATTAGATCAATGAAAATAGATGTTTCTTTAGTTATTTCAAAAGGAATTACTGTAAACTCATAGTACCCATACCTGGTTCGAAATGCTGATTTTTGGAATGTCGTCCTTGATCCCAACCAACTGATGATATAAAGGACTGAGATCAATCTTCAAAAAATATTGGGCTACTTAAAGTTGAGCAAATAAATCATCATGCATGGTAGGGGTACTTGTTATTTATTATTAAATCATTGATCTCCTGGTAGTCAATGCACAACCTCATAATCAAATCAATATTATTAATAGAAAGAAAAGGTGCTCCCCAAGGGAAAACACTAGGGTTAATAAATCCTTTATCAATCAATTTATCTAGTTGTATTTTAGTTCCACAAATCTTCAGTGGCCATTCTATAATGGGACTTTCATATGTTCCATGAACTAGGAAGCCTGTTAATGGAAAAATCAATATCTCGCTCTGGATGACATCCAATTAAATCCTCTGGGAAGACGTAAATATATTATTGAATAATTGGTATATCATCTATTTGAACATTATTTTCCCCACCCATAGTTATTTCATTCCCTTCCTACCCAATGATTGAATTATGTAGAGTTACTGGGGTTGATCTATATGAGAATCATAAGGTGAGGTTTCTTCTCTAAATATAAAATATTCCACCCCATTCTCAAAAATTGTAGTTTTCTTGTTCGTGCAACATATAATCACATCATAATATGATAACCAATTCAAACCAAAAATTATATCAATTATAATCATTGGTTTGATGATAAGGTTAGAAACTAAAGCACAATTATGTGTCATGAGGGGGACTAATTGATATGTCTTTGTTGCAATGACACATCCGCTATGTGTTTGGACTAATAAATTCTATATTAAATAAAATTGGACATATCTATTTTTTTTTTGGAAAACTAGGAAGATATTAATGAATTTGATGATCTGGAATCAAATAATGTTTTTGATAAATTTGATGAAATTAATAATGTACCTCCCACCCCATTATTATAAACTTCTATATCAACAATTGTGATCTCATAAGCTTGTCCCTGCTCCATTGGCCTTTTGTGTGGCATTTTTCCTTGACGGTTTTGATAATCATTAGCACAGTGTCCCATCACATGACAATTGTATCATTGGACGTTAATACGTTTATTCATACCATTGTAATTACCAGAATGATGGCCTTTCTGTCCACATTTGTAGCATAACCCAATTCCCATTAATCATGTACCATGGTGATTTTTTTCCACAATTATCAAAGGGTGGAAATTCAACTCTTCTTGTCTTTCCTGTTTCCTTGTTCCCTTTCCCAGAGTTTTCAATAGCCCTCTTCTTCTATTTCTTTCCAAAATAATAATACTCCATAAAAAATTCCTTTTGTATGTTGATATCACATGATACATTATCCTCATATGATGAAAATATTTGGGTGACTGGTGCCCTCTTGAGGAATAGCATTAGGTTGTAAAATAATCGATCAATGTTGCTAGTTGGATTTTTTATGTAGTATAGAGATTTCCTTCTTGTCCTTGGTAAATAATATTTATACTTTACAACATTATCATATTCCTTTTGCATAAAATTCAGAAAATTCTTTTCTATATTAGTTCACTGTTCATGAGGAAAGTATTTCTCAAGGAATATTTTCTTAATATCCCTCCATTCCATACCTTCATTCACTTTTCAGCCCTTTTTGTTTTGGATTAATGACCACTAGTGATTTAAATCCCTTGATAGATGATAAACTTCCATGAGGACCTTCTCTCTTTCATTACATCAGAATGCCAGAAATATCTTCTCCAGGGAACTTATCCACTGCTCACCTACAAATGGGATTGTAGTCTCACTTAATGATAGAGGATGTTGTCCCATAAATTAATATAAAATTTATACCCTACTTAGTGGTTCTAGATGCTCCATACATGTAAGGTTATTATGCATAACCTGGCTATTTTTTCCTAGTATATATTATGTTTCTCAACACCAATCACTGAATCAGAGCCAACATCATTATCTTCAATCAGTGGGAAATTCTTACAGGGGATACGCAGATTCATGTAGTTTATATTCCTTCCACTAGGATTCATTTATAAATAATGGAATTCACTAGATTATTTTATGAATGGTATTGTATAATCTTAACATAACAAATATTATTAGCATAATTTTAGATCTTATGCATCGCCAATCCCATATTCACGAAAATTGATTCTTTGAGGAGAAATTTAAATTTTATTTCAATCACAATGCCTTGTAATGAAAATATGAGTAATCCATAGCATATCCCTTGAGAGTGTCAATAAAAAGATTGAATTAAGGCCCATTTTTATTTGACAGGATCCCCTGGGTAAAACCCAAGACTTCTTGTTGGAGATTTCACTCCATGGTACATATGTGCCAGAGCCACCCGTACCTGTTTGTGTCCAGACAAGGTTATATTTTATTGAAAGAACCTCATAATATATTCCTTACCAAAATTCCAGGACGTTCATTTATGTTTATAGTCAATGACTATCTTAGGGGATTTTTCCTATTATACGTTTTCTAAATCTAGTTTTCCAAGACTTCTACTAACAATCCTTTAATACCAACTGTAAAACCCCAGACCAAGATGCCTGGAGCCACTACCTTATTTGATTACATTGGCATGTAAACAAGGAATATTCATCCTGATGGAAAAAGTAGTTTAGTAGAATAATAACACAAAACATAAATATGTTCAACTATACATCATGATAGTAAATGAAAAACTAAATTATTCCATTAGAATCATCCATACCTCCGAGATTATGCTTGCAAGTCATTCATAATTTACATCTTCATATCGTGGGAAAAAGAAACATAATAATTGGTTGTGCTAAAACACTCATTAAGGGTACTAAATACAATAGAATATATAAGATACATTAGACATGGTTAATAGTTGAAAGAACATGCCTTTAAAATTATTAAACATGAACACATTATGGTAGGAATATGAACTGAGTAAATAATGCCATAATAAAACAAAATCATGGATATACTACTAGTCGAATGACCACATGACATTTCAATTACTATAATCATAATGAGAGAAGTTTATATGCCAATGATTTTGAATCATTTTGTCAAGGCATCTGCCAAAATGTATAAAAATGATCTAGGCCTTAGCCAAATCAATATATCGCATTTGGAAAGGCCTCAGCCAATTCCGCATCTATTTGTCCATGAGACCTACCGATTCATCGAGGGGATATATCAGGCTCCACCGATCAAATAATTAGTCCAATTCATTACTAATATAAGATTAGATAAACATAAACAAAATATACATTCATATTGAAACTATCATATACAACGTAACTTACTTTCCCAAATCGTTGAACATAAAACACTAACCATTCCATGTAATACGGTGAATGGTCATAAGATAGATCACACACAATAAAATTATTCATAAATCATTCAAAAAAATATGTTATATGACATAATAAATGGTTAAAGCCAAAGATACATAATAATCATCAAGAGTGTTGAATCAGACGAAAATACTCTTATAAAATCATTTTTCAATTCATGAGATAAATACTATTTTATTTTGAAAAGTTGTGTTATGTTGGAAAAATCAATACATAAAACCATAATAGAAATAACATAGTATTTTCATAATAAAATGAGGGATTTTATAAAGATAATTTTTTCCAAAATATATTAGAGAGTTCCTTTGAAAATAATCATGAATTTGAGAAATTCCCTTGAATTGGGATTGTATTTTGGAAACAACTTTGAACGTTTCTTTTAATATGTGTAACTATCCATAAAACAATGAGGGGTTGTGGTTTGAAATAATTTATATAAAACTCACACATATTTTATGAGGATTACATAATAAAATAGAATATGTTCATTTTTTTAATTAGACAATAAATGTAACCTGAATGAAAATTGTGGTTTGTGTGAGAAAACCCTTACATTAAGTCTGAATGTGTTCCGCTCTTGACCATAAGGTTGGGGAATATGAAATAAGACTCATTAGTTTAATAATTAAAAACATATTAGAAATGTATTTAGTTAATCCTAAATATTTTTAGTTCATTTATGTCTTTATTGAATAGTTATAATATTGAATTCTGTCATTTTGGAGTGTTAGTTTTCTTGATTTTCATAATTGGCTCTACTATTTTTATGTAATGGAGTTCATGTGGAATGGTTTTAATTCTAAAAAATTTAAATTTAATATTATTTATGAACATACAAAATTTTTAATGGTAATTTCTATCATTTTGTTACATAGAATGAAGAAGAGTCTTTAGATGACAACCACTTCGAATATTTGTCGATATTTGGATTATTATGTACTTGTTTTGTCATATAAATTTATAATATCTACATATACTGGTTGTTAAATTTTAATTAGTTTATAATATATATATTATAGTATGGTTCAACCATCATAATTGTTTCATGACTAGTAAAGAAGGATACATTGAAGAACAAAACTTCATCGTCCACGAAGGTTATAAATTGGAACCTCAAGGATGTTGATTTTAATTATAAAATTAAAAGGGGTGGAGTATGAATATTTATGATGTTTATTCTATTGAAATGATATAAAACTACTATACATGTGATTATGGAGTTATCCTGGTCATTTGGATAGAGTATGTGAGTCGGTAATAACCAAAGAAGATAAATTTAAATGAAACTAAATGAAAAAGAATTTTGTTTTACCTCTTGAGATCACCTCTTTGAGAACCACATTAAGGGAAGCTGTTTTGGTCTTTTTGAAGCCCAAGTGATTCTTGGTACATTGGAGTGACTAGGGAAGGGTAATTGGGTAATTATTTAAGGAGATTCAAGGCTTAGATTAGTGTAGTGAAGAGGGATGGAGGGGAGTCTTACAGTGGGGGAGAGCGGTAAAATTAGAATATTTTATTCATTATTTTATTATGTCAATCAAGAAAACCAATAATGACGTTTCATATGACCCCTAATAGTAATAGAGGAATTTTATTTCAATCTAAGTGGACTTACATCACATTTGATGTCATAAATGGTGTATTTAACTAAACATTTTAATACACTGTATTTTACCATATTTCACTTGTAACAACCCGAGAATTTATGAAAAATATTCTTTTTAATTTTATTAATGTCTTGTGTTGTACGCTACACCAAAAGAAGCTTTCACAACACACCTTCTTGACTTGCCTTGCATTACACGCAATCACGACCTTCCTCGATAGCGTGTGTAATACGCAATACCGAGTTTCACTAAACAACGATATGCTATTAAAATAATATTAAAACTAGCCGTTATGAATAGTAATAACAACTTTTTGAAATTATGTAAATCTTATTTTTCAAAGTGAACTTCATTTTTGGATTCGGAGTATCGAATTTAGCCTAAGGTGAAATTTTGGTACATTTCGGATAACTTTCATATTCTGATGAATAGTGAAAATTACTAAATTTTAGTTAAAAACAACTTTTTCAATCGAAATAATTAATAGTAATAAATTATTAATTTGAGTGGTTTTAAAGTATATTTAGAATATATTTTTACAATTTAATACAATGTTGGTCATTGGATGTAATTTCACATTTAAACTAGACATAAACAAGTGTCAATCTTTTGATAGATATTGTTTCTTAAAAAACACGCTATTTGTTTTAACAGCGGGATTTAATTATAAAATTAATTAATGCAACTTTTATGTTATGAATTTGGTAAAATAGACTTCATTTTTGAATTCGGAATATGAAATATAGCTTGGGATGAAATTTTGGCATTGTTCTGAAAAACATCAATTTTTGATGAATAGTGAAACTACTAAGTGGTAGGTTAAAAACTGAATTTTGCATAAAACTTAATTTTACCGCTTCTGTGAATGGAATTTCGAAAATCCGAGAGACACGGTTAATATCAAGGACTAAAATGTGGTTCAATGAGATGAAAATAATTTTTTGGTGAATAGTAACTTTTTACTTTTTTTACCGTGGTTAATAGTAAATAGGGTAACTAAGGGTAAATATGATATTAATATTACCCTAACACATGTCCTAATTCTATTGGACAAGTGTAATTCGACCAAAACAAACTTAGGAATAAAATATGACCATTTAGGCCCACTTGGATTAGATTAGGACATTTATTATTAATTTATTTAAAGAAGGGTTAAAATAGTTAAAATCAAAGTTTAATAAGTAAATCATTTTTAATATGGGGTTATACATTAGATAAATTCGATTGTAAATATTCATTAGAAAGATAAAACGATTTCCTACATGATGGTATTTTATTTGTAATTCTTAGACATCAAATAATTTAATTTATTTATGACACAAAGATGATGCAGTAATTATCTTATTAATGAAATATTGACATAATTGATGTTATAAACACCAACATAAATGTCATTTGAGACTATTTATGAATTCCACTAATTTTCTAGGTTACTATGATATAATAGTGATGCTCTAATCAACTTGGTTCTAACATATAATTCTGATATGACTTTCTCAAAAATCATATATCAAATAGTGTCAAAATTGACACAAAATAGTTTTTAAATCAAATATTATATTATTAATTGTTATTTTATTCCTAAAAATCTAAGGTTCGGCCAAATGACTTAGATAAGGATATATATATTAATAATAAACAATTCTGGGTTCGTTTGGCATGTTATAGTAAGTGTATTAACCATATAGTGAAAGAAAACAAAAAGACACGGTAAAAGTTAAATTATTTAACTTAGAGTTAAATCTAATTGATAAGGTTAAAATAATACCCTAAACTTGTCTAAATCCTATTGGTTGATAGGATTTCGACCCATCCCCACTTTAGCTTCGAAATAATACCCTTTGGAACCATTATAAACCGATTTTGACTTTAATATAAAATAATATTTTGAGATATTCCTAAGGTGCCCCTCTCCTCCCTTATAAAAGGGCACCTCCTCCCCCTCCTCCTCACACCAATTTGAGCACTCAAGCTCGGCCAAACCCTGCCATTTTCACCTCTCCACTTCCCTAGAATAATCCTAGAGGTCCTGGTCTTCTCCAAAGACCAATCTTAGTTCCTTAAGTGGAGGATTCAAAGAGGCGTTCCAAAGAAGAGGTAATATCCATTACCGATCTTTTCAATTTCTTTCTTCTTCAACTTCTTCTTCTTTAGTTGTTTCATGATAAAGTAATAACATCAGTATTACTTACATACTGATATGTTATTATAAATATGAAACAACCCTAATTCACCTTCTATCCATCCTACCGAAAAATGAAATCACCGCGCGTGCGTACGAACAGAATACCGTCTCCACGCCGTGGTGTAATCTATTTTCCACCATCACCTTACAAGGATGGGTATAATGGTGTAATGAGTAACTATATATGATTATTATTAAGTAATATTGATACTGAAATAATATATATATATACTCCAATACAATTCCACGATCATAGGAACGATATCATCACTCGTGCGTACGTACGGAATACCGTCTCCACGATGTGATGCGATTCGTTCTACATGATCTTCATTTCATAATGATTATATAAATGAATTGAATGAATTAATATGGTATATACTACACTAATACCATTCTGGAAATGAATTATCTATAACCTAAAGATAAGAATAAGAATTTATTCGACAAAACACGCATAAGAACAAAAAGTTATAAAGACCCGAGTAACAAGTAACAATGAAATATTACTAACAAGAAGCTAATAATATGACTATATATGATCTCATATCAATATGTATGATTCTGGAATAAGTCAATAACATTATTTAAACCATTATACAGGAGCTTCGGACACGAACAAAGCAAATTGGACCTAAGGTAAGGGAAATATCACAATCTCATTTTTATCCGAGATTGTTTGTACTTTGAAATTTACTGGGGTATATTTTATCATCCACATCCATGTTTCCTCAATATGTAATGTTATTTACAACAACCTACAATTGTTTAAATCAAATTTTACCCTTCGGTGAGTTTTTAGTAAAATATATGAAAGGAATATTTTGTCGTTTTTCGTACGAGGTACTTTTTGACTTTTCCGAAAAAAGTACGAAGAATGTTTTTTAAACTTAAACGGCACGAACGGATTTTTACGGTTTTATAAAGCCTTATTTTCATGAAGCTTCCTACAAAAGATTTCATAACTATTTTTAATAAAATCTCTTTCTTTTAAAGTTTCATGATGTTTTGTGAAAAGAAATTGATTTTGAAGAAGAAAGGATATTTTCCTCAAGAATTCATTTCAAGTGTTTTATCAAAATTATTTTCCATCTAAGATAATAAAGGGTTATGTTTTTATCCCTATTATTACATGGATTTGATTATGTTTTGACGGAAATATTTTTATGAATTCCTTTATCTTATATGAATGGTTTTATGATGTCATGTTGTTTAAGAATCCCATTTTTATTACATGGGTTACGCTATGATGTATGGTTTATGATTATGTGGCACACATAAGAAAGGATTCATTATAAGATGGGTGGGACCTATATCTCCCTCCAATGCATTGGGTAATGATTTTATATCTCATGAGATAGACATGGTTGGAATGGTAGGTTATACCGGTTCAGTGAAACAGGACTGAAACGAGGATTACTCGATTCAGAAAGGGACTTTGTCCACTAAGATAGTCTTGGAAATGAGTCTTGACTAACAAGAAATGATTCTCTATGATTATGTGTGTATGCCACAATGAGTAATGTTTTAAGTTATGATTTCATTTCACTACTATGATTTATCCCATGTTATGAAATTATGCTCTCTTTTGCAGGTTAAGATTTCCAAAAAATGTTATGTTCTTATGAAAATTATGTGATTGATATTTCTTTTGTTTACCCTTACTGAGCATTTGATCTCACCCTTTTATGTTTTCTTTTCCCCAGGATATAAAGAAAGGTTTTAGGTAAAAAAAAGGAAGATCTTTATGGGATATGTTGAAGATCTTTCCCCATGATTAGAAGATTTTATTCCGAGTTTCCAAAGACACTAAACTATTACGATCCTTGTGTGTGTGTTTTTGTTATGTACTAAGTATTCCGCAAAAGTAATGTAAAGTCTATGTACGTCAGGCTTCGGGTCTCTACAGTTGGTATCAGAGTAAAGGTTTAGTCAACCTTTGGAAACTAGGATGCGAAAACGTTAGTGAGATCCCTAGAGATATTTCTAAGGTATGTCTAGGGATGCCCCTAAGGATAAGTATACGTATAGGATATAGTTCTAGAACTATGGTAACGATATTAGATTAAACCAAAGATGATAGATATTTAAGTTACTCCCCCTTTATTACGATTTTTGCATCTAACACTATTCTGTTTGGGTTTTAGAAAATGGCTGGAAACAAGATGATTCACAATAATGGAGGATATGATAGACAATGGAATGATATTATTCATGAGCAACCAAATGAAATGGGATTTGGATGTCCAAACATCATTATTATGCCGAATCAGCAATCTCACAATATGATCAATAAAGTAAAATTTGGTAAGTTTCCTGACTCGACTAATAAGAGAAAGATGGAGTTCCATGATGATCATAGAGGAAAGAAAGTTCAATTTCCCCTATGTAAATCATGTGGGAAGAGGCATCAAGGAGAATGTTTCAAGGGAACTGGAAGATGCTTTGGGTGTGGAAACGAAGGACACAAAGCAAGTATGTGCAAAGGAAAAGGGTCGGTTAACACCATGGATGAGGATAATGGTATTGCTACGACATCAAAAATGGTTAAGTGTTTTAAATGTGGAATGTATGGGCATTATGCAAACAAATGCCCTAAGGGAAAGACTCGTGAAGAGAATCAGTATGGACATATGGGTAGTATTTATGTGGATGATGATGAAGAGACTACAAATGATATGTGAGATGAAAGAATTTTTGAAGCTCGGTCAATGGTTTGAGAATGTAGTGGAATGATTTCATGTTTATCATGTGTAATTTTGGAATAAAGAGACATCTATGGATTGTTACACTGTTGTCTTTCCTTGTGTTTTGAAAGTGTATGATTAATGTTACTAGTATCCATGAAAGGTTATTCATATATTTTTGGAATGTAGATGATATGCGCATAATGAAGGGATAAGGAGAAAATTAAATGTTTGATAGTATTCATGAGCTCATGATTGATATAAGGACTAAGTGATATCATGGTTTGAGTATAAATAATTTTGAGGATTTTGGTATGTGGAAAGTGTTAACTTTTAACTGCACTCATGTTTTCACTAAGGTATTCAAGAGAATACACGATTAAGGAATTTGAATGTTTGGAATGTGACCAACAAGACATATCTTATGACATGTGGGGATCAACGACAGTATTAAATCTCTGGTAATCGATGTCACTATATTATGAGAGTGGACTGCAGTATTATGTATAAGCCTAAAGATTAGACTGGATTATGTTGGACATAAGTTAGTATTGTTTAAGGATATAAGATTTTCGATATTATTGATGGGATGTTATAGTAACGTAGTTTTAGAAAAAGGGACAACCTGCAGGACGGGCGACAGCCCATCGCTTCGGACAAGGCTGTAGGAATCGAACCCACAACCGAAGTGCGACTGGCCTTTATCGCCTACCACTAGCCTACAGGAAGTCCCTGTTTAGTAGAAACTAGTTTTATTATATTAAGCAGTATGATATATGGAGTATAAGTCCATATGTGATTAATCTCACTATAGATCGACTTATGTATATAATTTTGCTAACCTTTTGTTTGAAACAGATAGAATGACCCGTCATTCTATCACATGATCTGCTAACACTTCATGAATAACAAATTCAACTTCATTTATTTAAGAGATGAAGTGGAAATTGTTAAAGGCACGAACAACAGTGATATTGTACCAAAATAAAGTAAGTATTTATTCTAATTCAAATTCTTTAACTTTTGGGAAATGATCTTGAAAACCAAAAATGTTGTCCTAGTTCTCTTATACCTGATGAATCAGATGGTACCTTATATCATCACAAATCTATGGATTTGTGATTACTGGCTTTTCCATAGCCATGTTCTCTACCACTCTCCATCAGAACATGATCGTTAGATTTCTCTTCCATATCCATATTTTCACCTATGTGGAAACCCAGTGATTAGTTTATTTGGGTAATCGTTACATTTCATACTTTAGTTTTTAAAGCCAAGTTTTGGTATTCCTTTTTACGATGTGGGTTTCTATTAAAGAAACTTTCGAATAGTAAACCATTTATAATCCCGACGAATTTCGAGGGCGAAATTCATTTTAAGGGGGGTAGAATGTAACAACCCGAGAATTTATGAAAAATATTCTTTTTAATTTTATTAATGTCTTGTGTTGTACGCTACACCAAAAGAAGCTTGCAAAACACACCTTCTTGACTTGCCTTGCATTACACGCAATCACGACCTTCCTCGATAGTGTGTGTAATACGCAATACCGAGTTTCACTAAACAACAATATGCAATTACAATAATATTAAAACTAGCCGTTATGAATAGTAATAACAACTTTTTGAAATTATGTAAATCTTATTTTTCAAAGTGAACTTAATTTTTGGATTCGGAGTATCGAATTTAGCCTAAGGTGAAATTTTGGTACATTTCGGATAACTTTCATATTCTGATGAATAGTGAAAATTACTAAATTTTAGTTAAAAACAACTTTATCAATCGAAATAATTAATAGTGATAAATTATTAATTTGAGTGGTTTTAAAGTATATTTAGAATATATTTTTACAATTTAATACAATGTTGGTCATTGGATGTAATTTCACATTTAAACTAGACATAAACAAGTGTCAATCTTTTGATAGATATTGTTTCTTAAAAAACACGCTATTTGTTTTAACAGCGGGATTTAATTATAAAATTAATTAATGCAACTTTTATGTTATGAATTTGGTAAAATAGACTTCATTTTTGAATTCGGAATATGAAATATAGCTTGGGATGAAATTTTGGCATTGTTCTGAAAAACATCAATTTTTTATGAATAGTGAAACTACTAAGTGGTAGGTTAAAAACTGAATTTTGCATAAAACTTAATTTTACCGCTTCTGTGAAGGGAATTTCGAAAATCCGAGAGACACTGTTAATATCAAGGACTAAAATGTGGTTCAATGAGATGAAAATAATTTTTTGGTGAATTGTAACTTTTTACTTTTTTTACCGTGGTTAATAGTAAATAGGGTAACTAAGGGTAAATATGATATTAATATTACCCTAACACATGTCCTAATTCTATTGGACAAGTGTAATTCGACCAAAACAAACTTAGGAATAAAATATGACCATTTAGGCCCACTTGGATTAGATTAGGACATTTATTATTAATTTATTTAAAGAAGGGTTAAAATAGTTAAAATCAAAGTTTAATAAGTAAATCATTTTTAATATGGGGTTATACATTAGATAAATTCGATTGTAAATATTCATTAGAAAGCTAAAACGGTTTCCTACATGATGGTATTTTATTTGTAATTTTTAGACATCAAATAATTTAATTTATTTATGACACAAAGATGATGCAGTAATTATCTTATTAATGAAATATTGACATAATTGATGTTATAAACACCAACATAAATGTCATTTGAGACTTTTTATGAATTCCACTAATTTTATAGGTTACTATGATATAATAGTGATGCTCTAATCAACTTGGTTTGAACATATAATTCTGATATGACTTTCACAAAAATCATATATCAAATAGTGTCAAAATTGACACAAAATAGTTTTAAAATCAAATATTATATTATTAATTGTTATTTTATTCCTAAAAATCTAAGGTTCGGCCAAATGACTTAGATAAGTATATATATATTAATAATAAAAAATTTGGGGTTCGTTTGGCATGTTATAGTAAGTGTATTAACCATATAGTGAAAGAAAACAAAAAGACACGGTAAAAGTTAAATTAATTAACTTAGAGTTAAATCTAATTGATAAGGTTAAAATAATACCCTAAACTTGTCTAAATCCTATTGGTTGATAGTATTTCGACCCATCCCCACTTTAGCTTCGAAATAAGACCCTTTGGAACCATTATAAACCGATTTTGACTTTAATATAAAATAATATTTTGAGATATTTCTAAGGTGCCCCTCTCCTCCCTTATAAAAGGGCACCTCCTCCCCCTCCTCCTCACACCAATTTGAGCACTCAAGCTCGGCCAACCCCTGCCATTTTCTCCTCTCCACTTCCCTAGAATAATCCTAGAGGTCCTGGTCTTCTCCAAAGACCAATCTTAGTTCCTTAAGTGGAGGATTCAAAGAGGCGTTCCAAAGAAGAGGTAATATCCATTACCGATCTTTTCAATTTCTTTCTTCTTCAACTTCTTCTTCTTTAGTTGTTTCATGATAAAGTAATAACATAAGTATTACTTACATACTGATATGTTATTATAAATATGAAACAACCCTAATTCACCTTCTATCCATCCTACGGAAAAATGAAATCACCGCGCGTGCGTACGAACGGAATACCGTCTCCACGCCGTGGTGTAATCTATTTTCCACCATCACCTTACAAGGATGGGTATAATGGTGTAATGAGTAACTATATATGATTATTATTAAGTAATATTGATAGTGAAATAATATATATATATACTCCAATACAATTCCACGATCATAGGAACGATATCATCACTCGTGCGTACGTACGGAATACCGTCTCCACGATGTGATGCGATTCGTTCTACATGATCTTCATTTCATAATGATTATATAAATGAATTGAATGAATGAATATGGTATATACTACACTAATACCATTCTGGAAATGAATTATCTATAACCTAAAGATAAGAATAAGAATTTATTCGACAAAACACGCATAAGAACAAAAAGTTATAAAGACCCGAGTAACAAGTAACAATGAAATATTACTAACAAGAAGCTAATAATATGACTATATATGATCTCATATCAATATGTATGATTCTGGAATAAGTCAATAACATTATTTAAACCATTATACAGGAGCTTCGGACACGAACAAAGCAAATTGGACCTAAGGTAAGGGAAATATCACAATCTCATTTTTATCCGAGATTGTTTGTACTTTGAAATTTACTGGGGTATATTTTATCACCACATCCATGTTTCCTCAATATGTAATGTTATTTACAACAACCTACAATTGTTTAAATCCAATTTTACCCTTCGGTGAGTTTTTAGTAAAAGATATGAAAGGAATCTTTTGTCGTTTTTCGTACGAGGTACTTTTTGACTTTTCCGACAAAAGTACGAAGAATGTTTTTTAAACTTAAACGGCACGAACGGATTATTACGGTTTTATAAAGCCTTATTTTCATGAAGCTTCCTACAAAAGATTTCATAACTATTTTTAATAAAATCTCTTTCTTTTAATGTTTCATGATGTTTTGTGAAAAGAAATTGATTTTGAAGAAGAAAGGATATTTTCTTCAAGAATTCATTTCAAGTGTTTTATCAAAATTATTTTCCATCTAAGATAATAAAGGGTTCTGTTTTTATCCCTATTATTACATGGATTTGATTATGTTTTGACGGAAATATTTTTATGAATTCCTTTATCTTATATGAATGGTTTTATGATGTCATGTTGTTTAAGAATCCCATTTTTATTACATGGGTTACGCTATGATGTATGGTTTATGATTATGTGGAACACATAAGAAAGGATTCATTATAAGATGGGTGGGACCTATATCTCCCTCCAATGCATTGGGTAATGATTTTATATCTCATGAGATAGACATGGCTGGAATGGTAGGTTATACCGGTTCAGTGAAACAGGACTGAAACGAGGATTACTCGATTCAGAAAGGGACTTTGTCCACTAAGATAGTCTTGGCAATGAGTCTTGACTAACAAGAAATGATTCTCTATGATTATGTGTGTATGCCAAAATGAGTAATGTTTTAAGTTATGATTTCATTTCACTACTATGATTTATCCCATGTTATGAAATTATGCTCTCTTTTGCAGGTTAAGATTTCCAAAAAATGTTATGTTCTTATGAAAATTATGTGATTGATATTTCTTTTGTTTACCCTTACTGAGCATTTGAGCTCACCCTTTTATGTATTCTTTTCCCCAGGATATAAAGAAAGGTTTTAGGTAAAAAAAGGAAGATCTTTATGGGATATGTTGAAGATCTTTCCCCATGATTAGAAGATTTTATTCCGAGTTTCCAAAGACACTAAACTATTACGATCCTTGTGTGTGTGTTTTTGTTATGTACTAAGTATTCCGCAAAAGTAATGTAAAGTCTATGTACGTCAGGCTTCGGGTCTCTACATCAATATTAATAAAAAATTCAAGAATTTCAAAAAAACCCCCAAAAAATCAGCCCTAACATTTTTCTACTTCTATAATTTAAAAATTAACTCCATTTTTTTAAAATAATTTTCTAAATTTTATTAATTTAATTTGTAAATAAAATCCTAGTGAATTTGGAAAATAACAATATTAAAGGTATAATTAGTTTTATATCACATTGAAAAATCAATTAAGATCTTATTATCTTATTATCTTAAGAAAATAAAATTATTCCATTATTTACTTTTTATTAGGGTCGTATTACTTTTCAAAGTATTATTCATATGGTTTTGTTACTATTCACAAAAAATCAAGATTGGTCTATCAGACTCTAAATGACTTACCGATCATAACTCTAGATAACAATTTTTATAAATTAAAAACACAACAGAGGAAAATTTGGGATTGATGGATAGTTTATTAAAGTAATTTATTTTCATAACCATTGGGTGTTAAAAATATACCCATCCAAATAATGAAATGTTGAATAATAAACTACACCACAGCTTGGAGACAGTAAGCTGTACGTACGCACGTAAGGTGAATTTTTCATTCATATAATGGATAGAATAATGAATATGGTTGTACCATATTTATAATAACATTTTTTTATGTAAAAAGTTCTACAGTAATTATTTTTGTGTGGAAACAACAAATGAAGATGTAGTGGAATAAGAAACGAACTTTGAAAGAGGTGACGAAATCATAACTCTTCTTTGGGAACATCATTTTTGATTTATCAAAAAGGGACCATTTGGATGGCTTTATGATAAAATTAAACCTCTAGGTTGAAGTGAGGGTAGTTGGTAGGATATTTTATTAGGGTTTGGCTGAGCCAAATGTATTTTGAGGTGTGATTTTGAGAGAAGGTGATGCACCCTTTTATAAGAGAGGTGAGGGTCAATTTGGGGAAAACATTAAATGTTATTTTATTATAATATCATTTTTAGTTTATAATGGCTCCAAATGGATTTTTTTCATAACTAAAGTGGGGAAGTATAAGGCCCCATCCTTAAAACATACTTAATCTTGAGTTATTACAAGATTACACATTGAGGATCTTTTCGGGTTTAGAGTTCTAGAGAATTAGATCATAAAACCTGCATTACATTCCACATATAAAAAAATTGGTTACATAAAGATAGTATTATTCATTCCCATCAATGGAAACATATTTAAAATAAAACATGGATTCTTTCTTGACACTTCCTTGACACTATCATCATATCATGTAACTTTCCCTTGACCTGTGAAAAACATTTCAAAAAAACTTGGGATGAGCATAAAAAGCTCAGTACGGGTTATAAAAACTTGGAAAGGAAACATGGGTACATATATACATAGTAATGAAATCATACATTACCCATAAAACATAAGCACTTTAATATACCTCATCAAATCATGAATAAATCATATAAATCATAAGACATAAAGGTATCTTGAGGCATTCATAACATTCTTACGTAGGGAGTAACCCTCTTGGCTACGTTTGGAATACCCATCACAGTATATTCCCTAAAGCTCTTCGGAGAAACCTTAACGTTTCACTCCTTCACGTTACCCAATTCATTGGAGAGCCATATCAGGCTCACCCGCCCTTAGTTTGTCACGGAACCACTCGTCTTCATAATAATGCCCAAGAACCTCAACATAATCGTATCACATAAAACATGCATAAAGGAAACATAAAATTTCCACCTTTCAATCACAAGATATCAATACAACACATTGATATAAAAACATTATGAAACCCATTTTCAATACCAAAATAAAATAAAATTAAAACATGGTATTTATTTTTCTTTTAAAAAGAAGGTATGGCTTGTAGAGGAAGCCAAAACTCAAATAACGGTCACGGTGGCGGAAAAGTCGTTGTCACCGCATACGTATGACAAAACATTCCCTTTTTTCGTTTAGTAAAACACTTAATATAAAAATATTCCTTTTGGATACATGTAAAAGTCAAAGGGGTTTATACACCGTATAAATAAAGGTTGTGTATAAAACAAAATATGCCTCAATGAAAGGAGATTGAGACGAAGTCCCATACCTCGGGTCCGACTTGACTCGATCGTTCTTTAATGTCCTGAATAATAAACTTGAGTTAATTTCTACTTGTTTAAGAACCTTTTTCATGCTCATTATTCCTTTTATATCACTTATTTCCACGTCATGAACACTATATAATTATTTAAGTTAATAACAGTCGTTTAAACGATTATTGGTACTAGAGTCAAAAATAAACCCTTTATAATTACAAGTTGTTCATGTATCCATTATATCCATAATTTTATTCATGATGTAGATATCATATATGTCATATATATCCAGTACATGCATGCATTTATAATATTACATAATCATTTAGAGGTATGAAATGAAATGCACCGTTCATGGAGACGGTAAGCCGTACGTACGCATGAACGCTACTTTCATTTCTATTTTGTATTTTATAGAATAGAATCATAATGATATAAAGTTATATTATAATTCCAGTATAATATCATATATGATATCATAGTTCCATCCTTTATACGTCCCACATATGGTATTTAACGAATCAAATCACTTTGAGGGGGCGGTAGTCCGCCCTTCCTTAAATGAAGATATCGCGTTCACCCATAATGGAAACCATAAAAGTATGACCAAAAAGAAAAATACATAAGATTAAAGAAAAACATAAAAATATTACATATCATATATAAATATAGTGACATATTAATGGCCACCTTTGAAGGTGTTAAATTCATGTTGAACAATCATCGTTTCGGGAGGCATAAATTCACCATCCACGGAAACAGTATGTTCGATAACCATTAGATGTAGGTGTGTGTAAGTGTAGCTCAAATCATTATTATAAAAACATACTAATATATTTAGGATACATTGTTTGTTACAAAAGAAAAGAATAAAAAGAGTTTAGGGGGTTGGAGAAGCAAAATAAAACAAATGAACATGAGAGAACGAATTAACTTTAAAAGTGTAACTCCTTTTTATTTGAGCCTAAAGGCTTCCTTTGAAAGGATTCTGCCCAATGGGAATTCTCTAGGATGAGGAGAGGGATGTGGAGAGTGTAAATGGGCAGGGTATGGCCGAGCCAAAGGCTTGAGGAGTGTGTTAAATGAGGTAGAGGTGGGGGCCTTTTATAAGAGGAGAGGAGGGGCACTTTTGGAAATCAAGAAACTATTATTTTATTTTGAAAAGTGTTTCGAATTTCTAAGGTCCCCCATTGATATATTTCGAAGATAAGATGATAAGTCTCAGAAATATTCCCATACAATAGGTTTTGGACATGTGTAGGTTTTAGATATTACATTATCTTTCCATTTTATTTAAATCGTTAAATAATGAGGTCATCACTGCATCATCATGATGTCACAAATAATTTATTTTATTTAAAGATTAAAAATTATAAAAAAAATACTATGATGTAGGAAATCCTTTTATCTTTCCAATGAATATTTATAGACAAAAAAGGATTAGTATAACCCCTTCTAAAAATTGTTTTAGTAAAACAATTTATGTTAGTGTCATTTTCACCTTTATATAAAAAAAGGCATTAAAGTCATTATCTCACCCAAGAGGCTCTATAGGGACCCCTAAATCGACCCATGGGTTGTCTTGGTCGGACATGACTCATCCAATAGGGGTAGGACAAGTGTCATGGTGTTTTCATATTTTTATAATATCATTTTTACCTTAAATTACACTAATTACCTCTAATCGCGATTAATGAAAAAAACTTACTATTCACCAAAAAATTATTTTCATCCCATTGAACCACATTTTACATACTAATGACAACCATGTATGTCGGATTTTCAACATTCAAAACACAATGATGGCAAAATTTCATTTAAATAGAAAATCAATTTTTATAAGTACCACTTAGTGGTTTCACAATTCATCAAAAACTGAAGTTTTTTAGAAAATTACCAAAAATTCACCCGAATATATATTTGATATTCCAAATTCAAAAATTAAGTCTATTTTACAAAATTCAAAACATATAAGTCACATTAATTAATTAACTAATTAATTCCCGATGTCATGACAAATAGCGTGTTTTTATGAAACAATAAGTATCAAAAGATTGACACTAGTTTAAGTCCAATTTCAAATTGAAATTGATTCCAACGACCACCATTGGATTAAATGGTAAAAATATATTCATATTACACATTAAAACCAATTAAAAAGATAATCTAATCATATAAATAAATTATATTAAGAAGCAGTTTTGATGTAAAATGCAGTATTTTTCACTATTCATTAAGAATTGATCATTGTCAGAAAAATACCAAAAATTCACACAAAGTAAATTTTGATGTCCCAGTCATAAAGAATAAGTTTATTTTGACAAAAATAACTTATAAAATTGTCAAAATATAGATTCAAAAATGGGTTTCCATCAAAAGGCAGTAAAACAATCTTTTAAAAATATTAGTGTATTCCATGCTTAAGATAGGATTTATTTTCATTTTAAGCCTCTAAAACACTATCTAATTCATTAATAGACATATATAAAAATATCTATTATTCATTACTTACTTGGGATTTTACATCCTTCCCCCCTTTAGAAAATTGCGTCCCCGCAATTTATTTACTTATCAAATAAATGGGTGTACTTATCCCTCATTGCATTTTCAGATTCCCATGTTGCCTCTTCCATCATTTGGTTTTTCCACAAAACCATTACCTGATTAGTCACCTTATTCCATAACACTTGCTCCCTGTGGTCAAGAATCTGGACCAGTTGTTCCTCATAAGATAGGTTCTCTTCCATCTAAACTACCTCTTGACTCAAAACATGAGATGGATCTGGCATATACTTTCTCAACATCGAAACGTGAAAAAACATTGTGTACCTGAGATAAACTCAGAGGTAAAGCCACTCAGTAAGTAACTGATCCAACTCTCTCCAGAATTTCATATGGTCCAATGAACCTTGGACTCAGCCTTCCTTTCTTACCAAATCGCATCACACTTTTCCAAGGAGAAACCTTGAGAAAAACATGATCACCTACCTCAAAAGATAGATCCTTTCTCCTGTTGTCTGCATAACTCTTCTGCCTACTCTGAGCTGTTCTCATATGTTTCTGAATCAGCTGAACTTTTTCTGCCATCTCTTCTACCAATTCTGGTCCCATCAACTTCCTTTCACCCACTTCATCCCAGAAGGATGGAGTTCGACACTGCTTCCCATATAATGCCTAAAATCGTTCCATCTGTATACTAGAATGAAAGCTGTTATTATATGAAAATTCAACCAAAGAAAGATGTTGGTCCCAACTTCCCTAATAATCCATCGAATAAGCTCGTAGCATATCCTCCAAGGTCTAAATTGTTCATTCTGACTGCCCATCTGATTGAGGATGAAAAGCTGTACTAAAATTTAATTCAGTACCCAATGACTTCTGAAGGCCTTTCCAAAAGTTAGAAGTGAACCTGGGATCACGATCAGATACAATGGAGTGAGGAACTCCATGTAACCTTACTATCTATTTAAGATACAAATGGGAAAGTTGATCAAGAGAGAAAGTATCTCGTATAGCAAGTAAATGAGCAGATTTGGTCAAGAGATCAACAATAACCCAGATTTCATTATTACCTCGAGATGTCTTCGGTAATCCCACAACAATGTCCATGGATATATTCTCCCATTTCCACTCTGGCACTGGTAAAGACTGAAGCATCCCTTTCGGTAACTGCCGCTCTACTTTAACCTGTTGACATGTCAAACACTTCATAGTAAAATCAGCAATATCTCTTTTCATTCCATCCCACCAGTAATACTCCCGTAGATCTCTATACATCTTAGTACTTCCTGGATGAACTGAAAACGGAGAACTGTGAGCTTCACATAACAACTCTCTCATCAACTGTGAATCACAAGGCACACACCATCTCTTCCCATATCTCAAAATGCAATCATTATCAATGTTGAATTCAGGGAACTTACCTTTCTGAACAAGCTCTACCTTTTTCTGCAACTCACTGTCTTGATTTTGTGTTTGCTTGATTCTATCTGATAGAGAAGATCTCACTGATACCTGAAACAAAACAGAAGAACTTCCTGCAGCAAAAACTTCTATGCCAAAGTTCATCAAATCCTTAACCGAAGGATCACGTTCCAAACACAACATTGCTAATGAAGCATTACTTTTTCGACTCAAAGCATCAACCATTTTATTTGCTTTTTCCGGATGGAAATGAATTGTACAATCATAATCCTTGATTAATTCCAACCATCTCCTCTGTCTCATGTTTAACTCTTTCTGAGTGAATACATATTTTAAACTTTTGTGATCGGTATATATTTCACACTTTACTCCGTACAAATGATGCCTCCAAATTTTTAAAGCAAAAACAACAGCAGCTAATTCCAAATCATGTGTAGGTTAATATACCTCATGAGTTTTCAACTGTCATGAAGCATAAGAAATTACCTGATCATTCTGAATTAGGATGCAACCAAGTACTTTCAATGAAGAATCACTGTATATAACAAACTCACCATTCCTGGAAGGTAGTGCCAAAATTGGAGTATTCACCAATATTCTTTTCAATTCCTGAAAACAATCATCACATTCTTTTGTCCAGATAAACATAACACCCTTTCGAGTTAGCTTAGTCATTGGACTAGATAACCGTGAAAAATTTCTAACAAACCTTCGGTAATAGCCTTCCAAACCAAGGAAGCTACGAATCTCAGTTACATTTGTGGGTCTTGGATAGTCTTCCACAACTTTTGTTTTGCAGGATCAACAGTTATCCCATCTTTAGAAACAATGTGACCAAGGAAAGAAATTTGTTGCAACCAAAACTCACACATGCTGAATTTCCCATACAGTTTCTTTTCTTTTAAGGTTTGAAAGATAACCCTTAAATGTCTTTCATGCTCCGCTTTTCTTTTAGAAAACACCAAAATATCATCAATAACACAACCACCATTTATCACCAGATTCAACTGAGCCATCACTTCAGTAAACTGCTCAATTCTGATTCTGACCATCTTAGTATGCTGATTTGGAAGGTCATTTCCATCAGTATGCCTTCCCAAAAAAAAGCTTCTCTGTTCCCTCTACGAAAAAACCATTCATAATGATCATGTCTTAGATGAAGTAACATGGTAATCTTCAAATGATATATCATTTCAAAAAAAATATTTTTGGATAATCATTTAATAGAATTCTAACTCCTAAAGTTATCTAAACCGACCTATGATACCAACTATAAGGCCCCAGCCTTAAAACTTACTTAATCTTTATTTATTACAAGATTACACATTGAGGATCTTTTCAGGTTTAGTGTTATAGAGAATTAGATCATAAAACATGCATTACATTCCACATATAAACAAAGTGGTTACATAAAGATAAAATTCTTCATTCCCATCAATGGAAACATATTTAAAATAAAACATGGATTCTTTCTTGACACTACCTTGACACTATCAACATATCATGTACCTTTCCCTTGACATGTGAAAAACATTTGAAAAAAACTTGGGATGAGCATAAAAAGCTCAGTAGGGGTTATAAAAACATGTAAACGAAACATGGGTACATATATACATAAGAATGAAATCATACATTACCCATAAAACAAAAGCACTTTAACATACCTCATCAAATCATGAATAAATAATAGAAATCATAAGACATAAAGGTAACTTGAGGCATTTATAACATTCTTACGTAGGGATTAACCCTCTTGTCTACATTTGGAATACCCATCACAATATATTCCCTAAATCTGTAACAGCCCGAGATTTTATGAAAAATATTTTTTTTAATTTTATTAATGTCTTGTGTTGTAAGTTACACCAAAAGGAGCTTGCACAACACGCATATTTGACTTGCCTTGCATTACACGCAATCGCAACCTTCCTCGATAGCGTGTGTAGTACGCAATACTGAGTTTCACGAAACAACGATATGCTATTAAAATATTATTAAAACTAGCCGTTATGAATAGTAATAACCACTTTTAAAAATTTTAGAAATTTTAGCTCTCAAAATGGACTTCATTTTTGGATTCGGAGTATCGAATTTAGCCTAAGGTGAAATTTTGGTATATTTCGGATAACTTCCATATTCTGATGAATAGTGAAAATTACTAAATTATAATTAAAAACAACTTTTTTAATCGAAATAATTAATAGTGATAAATTATTAATTTGAGTGGTTTTAAAGTATATTTAGAATATATTTTTACAATTTAATACAATGTTGGTCATTGGTTGTAATTTCACATTTAAACCAGACATAAACAAGTGTCAATCTTTTGATAGATATTGTTTCTTAAAAACACGCTATTTGTTTTAACAGCGGGATTTAATTATAAAATTAATTAATGCAACATCTATGTTATGAATATGGTAAAATAGACGTCATTTTTGAATTCGGAATATGAAATATAGCTTAGGATGAAATTTTGGCATTGTTCTGAAAAACTTCAATTTTTGATGAATAGTGAAACTACTAAGTGGTAGGTTAAAAACTGAATTTTTGCATAAAACTTAATTTTACCACTTCTGTGAATGGAATTTCGAAAATCCGACAGACACGGTTAATATCAAGGACTAAAATGTGGTTCAATGAGATGAAAATAATTTTTGGTGAATAGTAACTTTTTACTTTTTTTTACCACGGTTAATAGTAAATAGGGTAACTAAGGGTAAATATGATATTATTATTACCCTAACACATGTCCTAATTCTATTGGACAAGTGTAATTCGACCAAAAACAAGCTTAGGAATAAAATATGACCATTTAGGCCAACTTGGATTAGATTAGGACATTTATTATTATTTAATTCAAAGAAGAGTTAAAAGAGTTAAAATCAAAGTTTATTTACTAAAACATTTTTAATATGGGGTTATACATAAGATAAATTCGACTATAAATATTCATTAGAACTCTAAAAATATTTCCTACATAATGATATTTTATTTATAATTTTTAGACTTTAAATACATTAATTTATTTTTGACACAACGATGATGCATTAATTACCCTTTTAAGGAAATATTAACATAATTGATGTTATAAATGCTCAAATGAATGTAATTTAAGACTTTTTATGAATTAAACTAATTTTCTAGGTTACTATGATGTATTAGTGTTGATTTAATCAACTTGGTTCGAACATATAATTCTGTTATGACTTTCAAAAAAATCATATATCAAATAGTGTCAAAATTGACACAAAATAGTTTTTAAATCAAATATTATATTATTAATTGTTATTTTATTCCTAAAAATCTAAGGTTCGGCCAAATGACTTAGATAAGGATATATATATTAATAATAAACAATTTGGGGTTCGTTTGGCATGTTATAGTAAGTTTATTAACCATATAGTGAAAGAAAACAAAAAGACACGGTAAAAGTTAAATTAATTAACTTAGAGTTAAATCTAATTGATAAGGATAAAATAATACCCTAAACATGTCTAAATCCTATTGGTTGATAGTATTTCGACCCATCCCCACATTACCTTCGAAATAAGACCCTTTGGAACCATTATAAACCGATTTTGACATTAATATAAAATAATATTTTGAGATATTCCTAAGGTGCCCCTCTCCTCCCTTATAAAAGGACACATCCTCCCCCTCCTCCTCACACCAATTTGAGCACTCAAGCTCGGCCAACCCCTGCCAAAACCTCTTCTCCACTTCCCTAGAAACATCCTAGAGGTTCTGGTCTTCCTCAAAGACCAATTTTAGTGCCCTAAGAGGAGGTCTCAAAGAGGCGCTTCAAAGAAGAGGTAATTACCGTTACCAATTCTTTCATCCTTATTTCTTCTTCCACTTCTTCTTCTTAGGTTATTTCATTATGAAGTAATAACATCAGTATCACTCATATACCGATATGTTATTATAAGTATGAAATAGCCCTATTTCACCATCTATCCATCCTACGGAAAAAGAAATCACCGCGCGTGCGTACGTACGGAATACCGTCTCCACGCCGTGGTGTAATCTATTTTCCACCACCACCTTACATGGATGGGTATAATGGTGTAAAGAATAACTATACATAGTTATTACAACATAATATTGATTCTGATATATTGTATAATCCACTCTAATTCAGTTCAATATTTATGGAAATGATATCATCGCTCGTGCGTACGTACGGACTACCGTCTCCACGACGCGATGAGATTCATTCTCCATGTTAACCATTTAAGAATGATTATAAAGTATATATAAGAAATAATAATGAAATATATGACATTATAAAACTACTGGATTTATGTATATAAATATATATATGTATGTCATCTACTTACTTCCATTTCAAGACAATAAGGAAAGTAAAACAGCGTTCATGCGTACGTACGGACTACCGTCTCCATGAACGGTGTTTTTCATTTTATTTATCTATCTATTATATATATATATATATACTGAATATATATGATATATAAATCATATTTTATATTCTGGAAGTAAGTAAATCATGATATAAGTAATAATGATGTCAAGAACAACAAGTCAAAACACCTACGATAAATGAAACGATTTTACCCAAAATGCTTCTTTAACATGAAATTTACAAAAGAACGGGTAATATAATGTCATAAGTGAACCATATATGATATCATAACAATGAATATGATTCTTTAATAATTCAATAACATGATTTAAATCATTATACAGGAGGTTCGGACACTTACAAAGCAAGTCGGACATAAGGTAAGGGAAATATCGCAATCTCATTTTTATCCGAGATTGTTTGTACTTTGAAATTTACTGGGGTCTATTTTATCATCCACATCCATGTTTCCTCAATATGTAATATTATTTCCATCCAAATACAATTGTTTAAATCCAATTTTACCCTTCGGTGAGTTTTTAGTAAAAAAATATGAAAGGAATCTTTTGACGTTTTTCATACGAGGTGCTTTTTTGACTTTTCCGACAAAAGTACGAAGAATGTTTTTTCTATCTTATATAGCATGAATGGATTTTTAAAACATTATTTCCAAGAAGCTTCCTTTACAAGTTTTCAAGTTTATTTTTAATCAACTTATTTTATTTTAAAGTCGTATGACATGTTATGAAAGGAAAAATGTTTTTAAAGTAGAAAGGATATTTTCCTCAAGAATGGAGTTCAAGTATTTTATCAAAATTATTTTCCATCTAAGATAATAAAAGGGTTCTATTTTTATCCCTATTATTACATGGATTTGATTATGTTGTGATGGAAACATTTTTATGAATTCTTTTATCTTATATGAATTGTTTTATGATGTCATATTGTTTAAGAATCCCATTTTTATTACATGGGTTACGCTATGATGTATGGTTTATGATTATGTGGCACACATAAGAAAGGATTCATTATAAGATGGGTGGGACCTATATCTCCCTCCAATGCATTGGGTAAAGATGTTATATCTCATGAGATAGACAGGGCTGGAACGGTAGGTTATACCGGTTCAGTGAAACAGGACTGAAACGAGGGTTACTCGATTCAGAAAGGGACTTTGTCCACTAAGATAGTCTTGGCAATGAGTCTTGACTAACAAGAAATGATTCTCTATGATTATGTGTGAATGCCACAAAGTTTCATGTTTTAAGTTATGATTATTGTGATTACATTTCACTGCCATGATTTATCCCATGTTATGAAATTATGCTCTCTTTTGCAGGTTAAGATTTCCAAAATATTATGTTCTTTTGAATATGATGTGACTGTTATTTTTTTTTACCCTTACTGAGCATTTGAGCTCACCCTTTTATGTTTTCTTTTCCCCAGGATATAAAGAAAGGTTTTAGGTAAAAAAAGGGTAAGATCTTTATGGGAGATATTGAAGATCTTTCACCACGATTAGAAGATTACGTTCCGAGTTTCCAAAGACACTAAACTATTACGATCCTTGTGTGTGTGTGTTTTTGTTATGTACTAAGTATTCCACAAAAGTAATGTAATCTACATGCACGTCAGGATTCGGGTCTCTACAGTTGGTATCAGAGGAAAGGTTTAGTCAACCTTTGGAAACTAGGATACGAGAACTTTAGTGAGATCCCTAGATATATTTATAAGGTATGTCTAGGGATGTCCTTAAGGATAAGTATACATATAGGATACAGTCCTAGAACTACGGTAACGATCATAGAATTTAACCTAAGATGATAGATATTGAGGATACTCCACCTTTATTATGTTGTTTTCCCAAGCATGATTTTTGCCTCTCACACTATTCTTTTTGGGTTTTAGACGATGGCTGGAACCCGAAGGAACCGTGTTGATCAATGCAATGGACAATGCAATGATTGCCCTCCTGAACAAACAAATGTTATGGGAGATGGAGTGCAAAATCTTATTACTATACTTACACAAGCTATGAATCATTCTGGACTTCCAAATGAGCAGAGAAGGGAACAATATTCTATTGAGTCCTTCATGAGGCAACGTCCACCTTCTTTCAGTGGGTCTTCTGATCCACTTGTGGCTGAACAATGGATCAGTACTACTGAAAAGATATTTTCAGTTCTTCAATGTTCTGAACATGATAAAGTCATCTTAGCAGTATATCGTTTGGAAGGTGAAGCTGATCAATGGTGGAATCTTATCAAGAATACGAGGCCAAGAGATGAAATTGAGTCCATGGAATGGGACGAGTTCAAGAACTTGTTTTTCAGTAAGTACTTCCCTCGTATTCTTCGAAAAAAGATGGAGAAAGAGTTTCTTGAACTGAAGCAAAGGGACGATGAATCTGTTGGTACCTATGAAGCAAATTTTACTAGACTTTCAAGGTACGCTTCTGGTATTATCATCCAACCTGAAAGTAAAGTTGATCGATTTTTCAGTGGCTTAAAACCAAGTCTTTGAAGGGCATTAGCTATAAGAGACTTCAGTAGCTATGAAGAAATTGTGCGTTGTGCTATCAAGGTAGAAATGGAAGTTGGTGTTACATATCCATCTCATGGTTTTGAAAAGAAACGAAAGATGGAGTTCAACGAGAAATCTCAAAATAATGGTGAAAAGAATATGAATGTTTCCTTATGCACAAAGTGTGGAAAGAAGCATGGTGGAGATTGTCTTAAAGGGACTAGAAAATGTTTTAAGTGTGGAAAAGAAGGTCATCGAGCAGCTGAGTGTCGAAGTAATGGAAAAAGGGATTCTAATGAAGTGAATAAGGCAAACACTGCAGAGAACGCACAACCAACACTTCAATGCTTCAAGTGCAAGTAAATGGGGCATTATGCTAATAATTGCCCTAATCCAATGGTTAGTGATGATCGACATGAGCAACCACTTAAGGCAAAGGACAAAGGGAAGTCACATGCGATCACTATTGGAAATGTTGAATATGACAACGAGGTGGTGAAATGATTAAGTGTTTATGTAATGGGATTCCAAAATAATGTTGTATCATGGAATATTGGAATATTTATGTATTGGTCTAATGTGGTATTCAAAGTGATTGAGATATTATGCGCATAATGAAGGGAAAACGAGAAAATGAAATTTTTAACAGTATTCATGAGCTCATGATTGATATAAGGACTAAGTGATATCATGGTTTGAGTATATAGAATTTTGAGGATTTTGGTATGTGGAAAGTGTTAACTTTAAACTGCATTCATGTTTTCACTAAGGTATTCAAGAGAATACATGATTAAGGACTTTGAATGTTTGGAATGTGACCAACAAAACATATCTTATGATATATGGGGATCAACGATGGTATTAAATCTCTGGTAATAGTTTTCACTATGTTATGAGAGTGGACTGCAGTATTATGGATAAGCCTAAAGATTGAAATGGATTATGTTGGACATAAGTGAGTATTGTTTAAGGATAGAAGTTTTTTTTCGATATTATTGATGGGATGTTATAGTAATGTAGTTTTAGAAAAAGGACAACCTGCAGGACGGGCGACAGCCCATCGCGTCGGACAAGGCTATGGGAATCGAACCCACAACCGAAGTGCGACTGGCCTTTATCACCTTCCACTGGCCTACAGGAAGTCCCTGTTTAGTAGAAACTAGTTTTATTATATTAAGCAGTATGATATATGAAGTATAAGTGCATTTTAGGAACCATATGTGATTAATCTCACTATAGATCGACTTATGTATATAATTTTTGCTTACCTTTTGTTTGAGATAGATGGAATGACCCATCATTCTATCACATAATCTGCTAACACTTCATGAATAACAAATTCAACTTCATTTATTTAAGAGATGAAGTGGAAATTGTTCAAGGCATGAACAACAGTGAGATTGTACCAAAATAAAGTAAGTATTTATTCTAATTCAAATTCTTCAACTTTAGGGAAATGATCTTGAAAACCAAAAATGTTGTCCTAGTGCCCTTATATCCGATGAATCATATGGTACCCTAGATCGTCACAAATTTATGGCTTTGTGATTGCTGGCTTTTCCATAGCCATTTTCTCTACCACTCTCCATCAGAACATGATGGTTAGATTTCTCTTCCATATCCATATTTTCACCTATGTGGAAACCCAGTGATTAGTTTATTTGGGTAACCGTTAGGTTTCATACTTTTGTTTTTAAAGATTGGTTTTGGTATTCCTTTTTACGATGTGGGATTCTATTAAAGAAACATTCGAATAGTAAACCATTTATAACCCCGACGAATTTCGAGGGCGAAATTCATTTTAAGGGGGGTAGAATGTAACAGCCCGAGATTTTATGAAAAATATTTTTTTTTTAATTTTATTAATGTCTTGTGTTGTAAGCTACACCAAAAGGAGCTTGCACAACACGCATATTTGACTTGCCTTGCATTACACGCAATCGCAACCTTCCTCGATAGCGTGTGTAGTACGCAATACTGAGTTTCACGAAACAACGATATGCTATTAAAATATTATTAAAACTAGCCGTTATGAATAGTAATAACCACTTTTTAAAATTTTAGAAATTTTAGATCTCAAAATGGACTTCATTTTTGGATTCGGAGTATCGAATTTCGCCTAAGGTGAAATTTTGGTATATTTCGGATAACTTCCATATTCTGATGAATAGTGAAAATTACTAAATTATAATTAAAAACAACTTTTTTAATAAAAATAATTAATAGAGATAAATTATTAATTTGAGTGGTTTTAAAGTATATTTAGAATATATTTTTACAATTTAATACAATGTTGGTCATTGGTTGTAATTTCACATTTAAACCAGACATAAACAAGTGTCAATCTTTTGATAGATATTGTTTCTTAAAAACACGCTATTCGTTTTAACATCGGGATTTAATTATAAAATTAATTAATGCAACATCTACGTTATGAATATGGTAAAATAGACGTCATTTTTGAATTCGGAATATGAAATATATCTTAGGATGAAATTTTGGCATTGTTCTGAAAAACATCAATTTTTGATGAATAGTGAAACTACTAAGTGGTAGGTTAAAAACTGAATTTTTGCATAAAAATTAATTTTACCACTTCTGTGAATGGAATTTCGAAAATCCGACAGACACGGTTAATATCAAGGACTAAAATGTGGTTCAATGAGATGAAAATAATTTTTGGTGAATAGTAACTTTTTACTTTAGTTTACCACGGTTAATAGTAAATAGGGTAACTAAGGGTAAATATGATATTATTATTACCCTAACACATGTCCTAATTCTATTGGATAAGTGTAATTCGACCAAAAACAAGCTTAGGAATAAAATATGACCATTTAGGCCCACTTGGATTAGATTAGGACATTTATTATTATTTAATTCAAAGAAGAGTTAAAAGAGTTAAAATCAAAGTTTATTTACTAAAACATTTTTAATATGGGGTTATACATAAGATAAATTCGACTATAAATATTCATTAGAACGCTAAAAAGATTTCCTACATAATGATATTTTATTTATAATTTTTAGACTTTAAATACATTAATTTATTTTTGACACAACGATGATGCATTAATTACCCTTTTAAGGAAATATTAACATAATTGATGTTATAAATCCTCAAATGAATGTAATTTAAGACTTTTTATGAATTAAACTAATTTTCTAGGTTACTATGATGTATTAGTGTTGATTTAATCAACTTGCTTCGAACATATAATTCTGTTATGACTTTCAAAAAAATCATATATCAAATAGTGTCAAAATTGACACAAAATAGTTTTTTAATCAAATATTATATTATTAATTGTTATTTTATTCCTAAAAATCTAAGGTTCGGCCAAATGGCATAGATAAGGATATATATATTAATAATAAACAATTTGGGGTTCGTTTGGCATGTTATAGTAAGTGTATTAACCATATAGTGAAAGAAAACAAAAAGACACGGTAAAAGTTAAATTAATTAACTTAGAGTTAAATCTAATTGATAAGGTTAAAATAATACCCTAAACTTGTCTAAATCCTATTGGTTGATAGGATTTAGACCCATCCCCACATTATCTTAGAAATAAGACCCTTTGGAACCATTATAAACCGATTTTGACATTAATATAAAATAATATTTTGAGATATTCCTAAGGTGCCCCTCTCCTCCCTTATAAAAGGACACATCCTCCCCCTCCTCCTCACACCAATTTGAGCACTCAAGCTCGGCCAACCCCTGCCAAAACCTCTTCTCCACTTCCCTAGAAACATCCTAGAGGTTCTGGTCTTCCTCAAAGACCAATTTTAGTTCCCTAAGAGGAGGTCTCAAAGAGGCGCTTCAAAGAAGAGGTAATTACCGTTACCAATTCTTTCATCCTTATTTCTTCTTCCACTTCTTCTTCTTAGGTTATTTCATTATGAAGTAATAACATCAGTATCACTCATATACCGATATGTTATTATAAGTATGAAACAGCCCTATTTCACCATCTATCCATCCTACGGAAAAAGAAATCACCGCGCGTGCGTACGTACGGAATACCGTCTCCACGCCGTGGTGTAATCTATTTTCCACCACCACCTTACATGGATGGGTATAATGGTGTAAAGAATAACTATACATAGTTATTACAACATAATATTGATTCTGATATATTGTATAATCTACTCCAATTCAGTTCAATATTTATGGAAATGATATCATCGCTCGTGCGTACGTACGGACTACCGTCTCCACGACGCGATGAGATTCATTCTCCATGTTAACCATTTAAGAATGATTATAAAGTATATATAAGAAATAATAATGAAATATATGACATTATAAAACTACTGGATTTATGTATATAAATATATATATGTATGTCATCTACTTACTTCCATTTCAAGACAATAAGGAAAGTAAAACAGCGTTCATGCGTACGTACGGACTACCGTCTCCATGAACGGTGTTTTTCATTTTATTTATCTATCTATTATATATATATATATACTGAATATATATGATATATAAATCATATTTTATATTCTGGAAGTAAGTAAATCATGATATAAGTAATAATGATGTCAAGAACAACAAGTCAAAACACCTACGATAAATGAAACGATTTTACCCAAAATGCTTCTTTAACATGAAATTTACAAAAGAACGGGTAATATAATGTCATAAGTGAACCATATATGATATCATAACAATGAATATGATTCTTTAATAAGTCAATAACATGATTTAAATCATTATACAGGAGGTTCGGACACTTACAAAGCAAGTCGGACATAATGTAAGGGAAATATCGCAATCTCATTTTTATCCGAGATTGTTTGTACTTTGAAATTTACTGGGGTCTATTTTATCATCCACATCCATGTTTCCTCAATATGTAATATTATTTCCATCCAAATACAATTGTTTAAATCCAATTTTACCCTTCGGTGAGTTTTTAGTAAAAAAATATGAAAGGAATCTTTTGACGTTTTTCATACGAGGTGCTTTTTTGACTTTTCCGACAAAAGTACGAAGAATGTTTTTTCTATCTTATATAGCATGAATGGATTTTTAAAACATTATTTCCAAGAAGATTCCTTTACAAGTTTTCAAGTTTATTTTTAATCAACTTATTTTATTTTAAAGTCTTATGACATGTTATGAAAGGAAAAATGTTTTTAAAGTAGAAAGGATATTTTCCTCAAGAATGGAGTTCAAGTATTTTATCAAAATTATTTTCCATCTAAGATAATAAAAGGGTTCTGTTTTTATCCCTATTATTACATGGATTTGATTATGTTGTGATGGAAACATTTTTATGAATTCTTTTATCTTATATGAATTGTTTTATGATGTCATATTGTTTAAGAATCCCATTTTTATTACATGGGTTACGCTATGATGTATGGTTTATGATTATGTGGCACACATAAGAAAGGATTCATTATAAGATGGGTGGGACCTATATCTCCCTCCAATGCATTGGGTAAAGATGTTATATCTCATGAGATAGACAGGGCTGGAACGGTAGGTTATACCGGTTCAGTGAAACAGGACTGAAACGAGGGTTACTCGATTCAGAAAGGGACTTTGTCCACTAAGATAGTCTTGGCAATGAGTCTTGACTAACAAGAAATGATTCTCTATGATTATATGTGAATGCCAAAAAGTTTCATGTTTTAAGTTATGATTATTGTGATTACATTTCACTGCCATGATTTATCCCATGTTATGAAATTATGCTCTCTTTTGCAGGTTAAGATTTCCAAAATATTATGTTCTTTTGAATATGATGTGACTGTTTTTTTTTACCCTTACTGAGCATTTGAGCTCACCCTTTTATGTTTTCTTTTCCCCAGGATATAAAGAAAGGTTTTAGGTAAAAAAAAGGGTAAGATCTTTATGGGAGATATTGAAGATCTTTCACCACGATTAGAAGATTACGTTCCCAGTTTCCAAAGACACTAGACTATTACGATCCTTGTGTGTGTGTGTTTTTGTTATGTACTAAGTATTCCACAAAAGTAATGTAATCTACATGTACGTCAGGCTTCGGGTCTCTACAAAATCTCTTCAGAGAAACCTTAACGTTTCACTCCTTCACGTTAACCAATGCATTGGAGAGCTATATCGAGCTCACCCTCCCTTAGTTTATCACAGAACCACCTGTCTTTATAATAATGCCCAAGAACCTCAACATAATCGTATCACATAAAACATGCATAAAGGAAATATAACATTTCCACCTTTCAATCACAAGATATCAATACAACACATTGATATAAAAACATTATGAAAACCATTTTCAATACCAAAATAAAAGAAAATTAAAACATGGTATTTATTTTTCTTTTAAAAAGAAGTGATGGCTTGTAGAGGAAGCCAAAGCTCAAATAACGGTCACGGCGGTAGAGAAGTCATTGTCGCCGCATACGTACGACAAAACATTCCCTTTTGTCATTTAGTAAAACGCTTCATATAAAAAAGATTCCTTTTGGATACATGTAAAATTCAAAGGGGTTTATACACCGTATAAATGAAGGTTGTGTATAAAACAAAATAGGCCTCAATGAAAGGAGATTGAGACGAAGTCCCATACCTCGAGTCCGACTTGACTCGATCATTATTTAATGTCCTGAATAATAAACCTGAGTTAATTTCTACTTGTTTAAGAACCTTTTTCAAGTTCATTATTCCTTTTATATCACTTATTGCCACGTCATGAACACTATGTAATTATTTAAGATAATAACAGTCATTTAACGATCATTGGTACATGATTCAAAAATAATCCCTTTATAATTAAAAGTTTTTCATGTATCCATTATATCCAGAATGGTATTCATGATGTAGATATCATATATGTAATATATATCCAGTACATTCATTCATTTATAATATTACATAATCATTTAGAGGTAATAAATGAAATGCACCATTCATGGAGACGGTAAGCCGTACATACGCATGAACGCTACTTTTATTTCTATTTCGTATTTTATAGAATGGAATCAAAATGATATAAAGGTATATTATAATTCAGTATAGTATCATATATAATTTTATAGTTCCATCCTTTATACGTCCCACATATGGTATTTAACGAATCAAATCACTTTGAGGGGGCGGTAGTCCGCACTTCCTTAAATTAAGATATCGCGTTCACCAATAATGGAAACCATAATGGTATGACCAAAAAGGAAAATACATAAGCTTAATGAAAACAAAAACATATTAAATATCATATATAAATATATTGACATCTTAATGTCCACCTTTGAATGTGTTAAAAGAATGTTGAACAATCATCGTTTCGGGAGGCATAAATTCACCGTCCACGGAAACAGTATGTTCATTAACCATTAGATGTAGGTGTGTGTAAGTGTAGCTCAAATCCTTATTATAACAACATCCTACTATATTGAGGATACTGGATTTGTTACAACAGAAAATAATAAAAAGAGTTTAGGGGGTTGGAGAAGCAAAATAAAACAAATGAACATGAGAGAATGAATTACCTTTAAAAGTTTAACTCCTTTTGATTTTAGCGTAAAGGCTTCCTTTGAAAGGATTATTCCCAAAGGGAATCCTCTAGGATGAGGAGAGGGATGTGGAGAGAGTAAATGGGAAGGGGATGGCCGAGCCAAGGCTTGAGGAGTGTGTGAAATGAGGTAGAGGTGGGGGCCATTTATAAGAGGAGAGGAGGGGCACTTTTGGAAATCATGAAACTGTTATTTTATTTCCAAAAGTGTTTCGAATTTATAAGGTCTCACACTGATATATTTCGAAGATAAGATGATAAGGCTTCGAAATATTCCCATCCAATAGGTTTAGGACATGTGTAGGTTTTAGATATTACATTATCATTCCATTTTATTTAAATCGTTAAATAATGAGGTCATCAATGCATCATCATGATGTCATAAATAATTTAATATATTTAAAGTCTAAAAATTATAAAAAAAATACTATGATGTAGGAAATATTTATATATTTCCAATTAATATTTATAGGCAAAAAAATGATTAGTATAACCCCTTCTAAATTTTTTTTTAGTAAAACAATTTAAGTTAGTGACATTTTCACCTTTATTTAAAAAAAGGCATTAAAGTCATTATCTCACCCAAGAGGCTCCATAGGGTCCCCTAAATCGACCCATGGGTTGTAGTGGTCGGCCATGACTCATACAATATGGTTAGGACAAGTGTCATGGTGTTTTCATATTTTTATAATATCATTTTTACCTTAAATTACACTAATTACCTCTAATCACGATTAATGAAAAAAAGTTACTATTCACCAAAAAATTATTTTCATCCCATTGAACCACATTTTACATACTAATGACAACCATATATGTTGGATTTTCAAAATTCAAAACACAATGATGGCAAAATTTCATTTAAACGGAAAATCGGTTTTTATAAGTACCACTTAGTGGTTTCACTATTCATCAAAAATTGATGTTTTTCAGAAAATTACAAAAAATTCACCCTAAGCTATATTTGATATTCCGAATTCAAAAATGAATTCTATTTTAAAAAATTCAAAACATATAAGTCACATTAATTAATTTAATAATTAATTCCCGCTGTTATGACAAATAGCGTGTTTTTATGAAACAATAAGTATCAAAAGATTGACAATATTTTAAGTCCAATTTCAAAGTGAAATTGATTCCAACGACCAACATTGGATTAAATGGTAAAAATATATTCAGATTACACATTAAGACCAATTCAAAAGATAATCTAATAATATAAATTAATTAGATTAAGAAGCAGTTTTGATGTAAAATGCAGTATTTTCACTATTAATTAAAAATTGAACATTGTCAGAAAAATACCAAAAATTCACACAAAGTAAATTTTGATGTCCCAATCATAAAGAATAAGTTTATTTTGACAAAAATAGCTTATAAAATCTTCAAAATATAGATTCAAAAATGGTTTCCCATCAAAAGGCAGTAAACCAATCTTTTAAAAATATTAGTGTATTCTATGCTTAAGATTGGATATATTTTCATTTTAAGCCTCTAAAACACTATCTAATTCATTAATAGAAATATATAAAAATATCTATTATTCATTACTTACTTGGGATGTTACAGGAAGGGTCAAAATCATCTCATCCAATAGGTTTTAGAAATGTTTTGTCACCATATTATCATTATCTTTTAAATTTAATTCTTAGTTAAATAGTTCATCTTTTGTCCTGTCTTATTGTAATTTTTTATTACACGGTTAATAAAGATACTATAAAATGACAAGAGAATCACAAGTAGATCATTAATTACATATATATAATTATATAATTCCTTTGGATGAACCTTATACTTTTAGGAATTATATATCACACAATAGTATAGTATTTGTTTTAAATACTCATTTACATCGAATTTGACACTATTTAGTATTTGGTTTTTGGTAATGTCAACAAAACATGATTAATTAAAAAAAATAATTTAAATCTACACTATAATGTCATATTAACCTATAAAATTCATGTAAAGTATCAGATGTCACAATATACAATTATTTTGATATTTATAATATAAATTTATTTAATCATTGATTAATATGGTAATTACTATGTCATCCTTGTGTCATAAATAAATGTAATTATATAATGTTTAAAAATTATAATTAAAATACCATGATGTAAAAAGTAATCCTATATTTCTAATGAATATTAATAGTCTAATTTATCTTATGTATAACCATATAGGAAAAAACATTCAGTCATAAAACATTGAATTTAGAACATTTAAAAATTATTTGAATAAAATAATAATAATTGTCATAATCTAACCAATGTTTATAAAAAGGATCAGTTTTTATTTCAATGGTATATTTTGGTCAAAATATACTTATCAAATCGAATTAGGACATGTGTAAGAGTAATTATAATAGCATTTTACCTTTAATTACCCTATTTACTTTTAACTGTGGATAATAAAATTCAAAAGATACTATTCACAAAAATTATTTTCATCTATTTGAACCATGTTTTACCTACTGATGTCAATCCTATCTCTTGTATTTTTAAAATTAAATTCACAGAAGTGTTAAAATTAAATTATATGAAAATTTGTAAATGTGCGTAGAAAGTGGGTGAAAGACGTTAAACAGATCAATAAAATTTTATATATCTAATATTATTATAACAAGACTCAAATGAATTAAATTGGTCTAATATAGGTATTATGTATCTTTTTTAAATTTAGAATAAATTTATGTAAAAATAATAATTATTTAATTAACTTCAGTTTTAAACAAAAGCCTAGTGTCTTTCAATATTAGTCATAAATTGAATGTTTTCAGAAAAAAAAATTATCCCAAAGATAATTCTAATAATAAAAATTAAAAAATGATTTCTCTTTTACCAAATTCGAAAAATTGAATTTTCATTAATTAAAATAAAATTAATTCCCATTGTAAAAATCAAAATGCATGTTTTTGAGAAATAAAAACTATCAAAAGATTTATAAGTGATTAGTCCAATTTAAATGTGAAATTACATCCAATGAACAATATTGGAGTAATGGATTAATATATAATATAGTTATACTTCAATACCATTCAAATGTATAATTTAACACTATAACTTATTTTTATTAAAAAATATGTTTTCAATTAAAATTTAATATTTATTGACAATTCATCAAAATATGATGTTTATCAGAACCACAAAGAAAATTTATCCAAACTATATTTTAATGCCCCTCTTCTAAATAAAAAGATTATTTTCTCAAATTGAATATATAAAGGTTTCAAATATTATATTTAAAAATTGTTCTCCACTAAAAGGTGGTAACATTGACATTTTTGAAAAATACCTCTTTTATCTAAAAAAATAAATTTGTTCTTATATTAACACAAAGAAACACATAATAAGGATGTAAAAATTATATGATGTATATAAAATTCAAAATGAAGTTGATACGATTTATAATCATTTTCTGAACGGCTAGTTTTGTTAGTCATGGTGCGCTCGAACTCGGTGTTGCGGGTAGAAAAAGATATTGTATTTGTTTAAAGAAAATAACATACTATAAAATATTGGGGTGCTACAAAAATAAAAAATACTTCACAATTTTTAATATAAATTGTTTACATATAGGAATTATATATGGAATAAAATTGTAATTGAACAATTAAAAAATTCAAAACTGAGATACAAAATTTCATATAAAAGTCATAAATAAATTATAGATGTTATAAATTTGAACAATTATATTTTATCTATTAAGAATATTTGATATTATCATTTATATGGGCTTAATCTAAACTCGTTTATAATCAAATAAATGATATTTTATAAAAACCATTATTATTGAATAACAATCAATTTAATTTTTTGTATAATTTTTTAAAATTTAATTGTATCATATTTTTAATTTTATTTGATCTAATTATTTTATAAATATATAAAATTAATTTATACAATTTCACATATATATATATACATATTTAAAATATCACCTTACTATTAAAATTCTATAATGTATATTTCTGATCAATTAAAATTTTTATTAAATACTATTTTATTTCTATTGTATTAAATATAAATAAAATTTAGAGATTATTTAAAATATAAATACTCATTAATCATATATAATATCTAGAAAAATAATTTTGGATAATTTTAATTCCCAAAATATACGGCGTGGAAATAGAGAGGTTATATTGGGCAATACAATTTTTGCATTTCCTAAAAAAATACACTTTTGAAATCCCCAACAAAATTACATATTCCATTAAATGGAATTCTATGATATAACAATAGTAGATTATGGAAGAGAATGAAATTTTTTTTGGTTCTTTCATTTGATATGAAATTTTGTTGACATAATCTCATATTTTCATTTACTATGGTTATTACATTTTTTTGTTTGGGATTTGGGCTTCCAAAACATTATTGAAAATGAATTTCTATTTTTTATTATTTCATTTTGGTCATTATTTTTTTGGACACCACATCAAATACCTCTTGAAAAAAAATTAGTGCATCAAATTATGAGGCTACATTTGTCTTTTATTTAGTAAAGATGCACAAACTGTCCATTTTTCTATAACTATGTCCTCGACTATTAATATAAAAAATGAAAAAACCATTTCCAAATTAAATATTCCATTATATTATAATGTCAATTAAAGCAATGAGATTTTTTATTTTACCATAAAAACTGGAAATATTGTTTTTCTAGTATTATTCATCCCTAAATATTTCACTCCACATACTGATATATCAGATCTAACATCCAAAAAGGGTTATGTGTGATGTATGTCATTAATGAAACAATGTAAATTAATAACAATGAAACCAAATTAATCCCAAGATCTATTTATATTTTCATTATATATATTAAAAAAGAATAATAGTAAATGAATACCTTACACCATTCAATGATTATAAAAAGAATTACATCAAGGTCACCTAAAATCAGTCAAAACACTCTTCCCTCTAGAGGAATCCAAGAATTTTATAAATATCCTTCTTCTATATGAATTACCTCTTTGTATTCATATTATATTAGAACAATGGTTTTAAAAAATGGATTGGAGAGAGAGATCAATGATAATATAGAGTTGGGATGTTGTAATATGATTCTTAAAAGTATAGAGTCAAAAAAATTTGTTATGAAAGGAACTAATATATATAGGCCATATATAAATCAAATAATTTTCCTATATTTATAATAAAGATCCATAATCATTACATTTATTTTGAAATAATGAAATACCTTCTATCATTCCTCATTGATATTTAACATTTACAAATCATTAAATTTTTTTATCTCATTATTATTACCCTGAAATAATGAATAAAATATAGTTATGGATAAAATACATGAATGTTATAATGTCGCACACATTATAGTATGATATAATAATTCAATGAATGTACCACCATGAAATAGTGTCTTAAACTCTATATAGATGCACATAAGTATAGTATTTGGTTTTGTATAAACCACCACATCATGGTGGTTCCAATTGTGTGAACGTAGATTGTGAATGATATTGGTGAAGTATAACACTTCAAGTTTCTTTTAGGGGTGAAATTTTTTTACACTGATGCATATACAAAATTAATTTTTATATAATCATAATTTAGATATTAATGTAAATGAATTATAACAAAATAATACCATAATTTTATACTAAATAAGAGTTTGTGGTGTTTCTTTTGTCATAATTAATATTTGAGTATGTTTTTAACGTTTTTGGGAAGAGAAATCGATAAAATTTTCCAATTTTATCACCTATATTGAAGATTATATTTATTACAACCCATATCATAAATCCACATTATGTTGTGAGTTATTAAAAAAATTTATCACATAAAAAATCCTAGAATATCACATAACCTAGTTTCATTTGAATATATTTTACATATAATACAATGTTTTACATGGGAAAAAATATTACTGAAAACATCCCATCATTTTCTAAAACTCCAATTCCCTTTTAATGCAACCCTAGAAAACATGAGGAAAAAAATTTAATAAGGGTTGGGAAATAAATCCCTCTTAGTGAGTAAATAGAGAATAAAATGTAGAATTTTTTATATTGTAATCAATATAAATTTAAATGTGACATAAAAGTTGTGATAACAAAAATCATGAACATTAATGTTTACTATAAGCTTTTATCACATGGGAAACATGGATTTGTGGATGAAAAATAATAAATGAATAATAAACAAACGTCAACGATATCCACAATGAAAAATTAGCACATTTTCATTAGGATGAATTCCTATGTTCCATACATGCAATATCATTAGAATAGAACATTACCAAATTTATAATAGGGATACATAATTCTGGACCAACCTGTAACATTCATATCATATACAAGAAAAAGTGTGGAATAGATATCATTGAACACAAGATTATATTTCATCTTTTTTTATGAAATTTGTAATTAGTGCTCAATAAATAAATTAAATTGACTAATAAAGAAAATAAATGTACATATTGGTGAAAACCCTTGAGGGGAAATGGGGATGACCATTAAGAAGATAAAATTTTGGAATGGAAAATTGTAAGATAATTTTGACAGAATAACATAGACACTCAAATATTGATTAGAGGGATTAATAAGAGGTAGAGGGTATCTCATAACATGTAAACCATAATTTAAATACAATGGATATGTAAGAAAATATTCGAACAAAAAAGTTTAAATGTAATTTAATAATATAAATAAATGGCTTCAATAAATAGGGGAATGAGATGATCCCTTTCCTTGAAAGGGTGTTTCCAAAAGCATGAGAGGAGATTCAGAGAGTATAGAGTAATCATGGAAGGTAATTGGTGATAAATTGATATAGTAGTGTCATGCTTCAAGGCACTTCAGTTAATAAAAATTGAAGGATGAGTGGATTTATATAGAAAAAAGGTGGATTGTTTAATTATTTTCCAATCACATGTTTTGGATTATATAAAATAATGTATCAAAAACCACAGAACATACCATGGTATATTAACATGGTTTGGTCCATAGTCAAATGGTTTTCATTATTATATATTTTAACGAAATTATGTCATTAAAAAATTTTCTGTAGGGAGGTGGAAGTGAGCCAAGTTTATAAAGAATTGATTTTAAAACCATAATATATAATATAGTTTTTGGTGGATTCATAAATGAGTTATAAGATTTATTAAACTAAATTATTACATTTTATTATAATTAAGAAATATAAATTTGGTCATGGAATCAATTTATGACATACATTACATCACTTTTGAGTCATTAATATATCAAAATACACAGTATATATTTATACCATACTAAATAAGGACTAACAAATCCAACTATCTCAAAATATTATTATGAAAACAACATTGGATAATATTGAAATTATGATTTAAAAATTAATATTTATTTCATCTAGAAAATATATATGCCTAATAGAATTACCAATTATATATAAAATCAATATTTATTAAAAATTGTTAGTTCATTTGAAAATAAAATTTTTTTGATCCTCAAATAAATTATTTTTTAATTTATTTAATAATAAATAGTTTTATAATTTTTGAAATTCATTAAAAACAATATCTTGGTTGAAAGCATATATTTCCAAAAAATAAATAATGTTTTTGAACATAATAAAATAAATTTCCTTATCAAAATCATTACATATGAATTTTAGGAATTATTTTCAAAAAGGGATAAATATAATAATTATTTAATTATTTGGAAAAAATTTAAAAATTCATACTATTAGGGTCCATATACATATCCCTCTATTACACAAAAAAATACAGTAAGGGAACATTATATTATCATGTTAATTTCAAGCCGAATTTTGGAAAAAATTATCGCATCATCGTCTCAACTAGATTGAGCTTCTCCCTTTTATAGTTTCTCTCATGCTGTATATGTTGAAAAAAAATCATTGGAATGATGAAGGTAACATATAATTAATGTTATCAACCTTGGAATGTAAAATAAAAGGGGTATGTAAGGTAGGATCCTACTGGTCAAGGTCATCACTTCTTTCATCTATATCAATTTAATATTTTCAATGACATATATATTTACTATTCATATGATCACTTTTTAATCGATATATTATTCATGGTTGTGATGAAAATTGTCCTTCTAAATTTAACTATATGTAAAATTCTATAACAACCACATAACTACAATTTATTTCTATAAATACATTACATAAAAATAAATTTATTCAACTACAAAGGAAATTGTATTTATAAAACATTGGATCATTTAATTATTCCCCCTTAGTAAATCTCAAATTCAAAATTTTCATTTCATACAATAAAATAGATGAGGTGATTTGGTTTTATCTGATGTTCTATTTCCAATGTAACTTCCCCAATCATGTTGTTTTTCAAAAACATTTTTACAACATAAGTTTTCTTTTTTCATTAATCTGTGTATCTACAATATAAGATTTTCACTAGATACTCCTCATATGAAAGATTATTATCCCATGGTTTCACCTATTGGTTATGTATATGTGAAGGGACCGGTATGTACATCCACAAGAGGGATACAATGAAAAAATAATGCAATTGATATATTATATGTTGGAGTTTTAGTCTAAAGCCACAAATCTGATGTGATCAAGGATTTCAAATGGGATAATATATATTGTAAAAGTAATTACCCTCTTCCCAAACTCATGAATTCCATCCATGGAGATATAAAAAGATATTTTTCACTGAACTCAATCACCTAGTCTCATTGATGTCTGATGGCATAAATTATCCATTGATATTGTGAATATTTCATATGATGTGGAATATTTTTAGCATTCTCTATCATATCATATATACGATCATGTCATATTAGCTTCATATCTATAACCTCAATGGAACACATTGGATTCCAATGCCTTGTCCCATATAAGTGCTTTTATGGTTCCATTTGAATGCTTGAATTGAAAGTCTTATAATATGAGAACTCCTCTAGGTAAGGGTTTTAGTGACAACATCCTTCGAAACACATTTTTCATTATATAAGTATATATTCATGAGTTTAAATATTCCATTTAGATTTAACATTCATCATATGATGATAAAAAATGTTGATGATAAATTCCATATAAAATTCTTTGTAAAGGTTACTCAACAATATCAAGGTAAACCCTATAACTCAATGAGATACAATATTTGGAGGAACTCTTTGCAGTATTACCACTTCTAATTTATATATATCATGGTTTTTTGTTCAAGAGAGAAATCATCCTTAATTGAAATTAAAGGAACTATATCTTTAAGGAGATAATATACCAAACAGATTGAATTTTTTCCATTACATGTCATGGGGAGTCCTATAATGAAATACATGGAGGTTTTCCCCATTTCCATATAGTAATAAGATATGGTTTCATCATTCCCATAGATATTGGTCATTCTTCCTTGAATTTATCTCATACAAAGAATTGAGATATGAATTCCAAAATCTTTATGTTCATATTGTACCATAAGAATTTTTTCTTCTAATCACTATATATCACAGTGCATCATAGATTAATTAAGAAGGAAGTCATATGGAAATCATCTAAAAGATCACTCTTCATATCTAGATTTTATAGGACCCATATCGAACTTATAAACCATATAATTCCAGCTCAATAAATCATAAACTCTAGAATAATAACCACATTAATCAATATCACCTCATCATCATTCATAACCTCATTGATCTTATCAATAATAGATGGTTGAGAAGTTATTTGAATAAGGTTGGACCAAAATCTATTTATTATTCCCATATCCATCATCTTTTTGGCATGGTATATTGGATCCATTTCAATTATCCCCATGGATAGAGTTTCATAACATTTTCTATGTATATCATCTTCCACTTTGTTTTCATTACCATTATAGTAATTGATTGAATAAACATAATCCTTGATTAGATCTAACCACTACTTTTGATTCTTATCAGTATCCATTTGTGTGAGTATATAGTTGTGGTTTATATGATCTGTATATATGTAACGCATCTCCATTTAGATATAATGCCACAAAATATTTAAATTTAAGATCACCACATCTAATTATCGATATTTATTTGAGTAGATCTGCACATGGATCCTTATTTTTCTGGGCTAATAGGCTTTAACATTTTCTTTTTGAAAGATTACACAACAGAATCCATTTTTTGATGCATTTTATTAGGTCACAAATCATTTCCCACCTGTGTGTAATATGAGTATAAGGGATATTATTTACCTCTTTTTAAAATCGTTATTATAATCCTCACATTCATAAATCCATAATAAATGACACATTTTCATGTTATCTTGTTTACTGGGCTATAAAATAATGTGATGTTTCTGAAACAATGTCAATGGTGCCCCGATATTCCCACGAAACTTCATATTTTTATCATAGTGGCTGGTGTTAGTCATCCTTCAATTGCCTATATTTTTGAAATATCAATAGATATAACTTTTCTCGTAATAACATTCCCATGGTATGTACTTTAAATAAATTAAATACAAATTTTCTATACTTCACATAAATCTTTTTCATTCACACAGTCTTCATTAAAATATTCAAAACATCCTCATGTTCATCATTCATTTTTTGTTTAGTAGAATATCTTCTATAAAAATGACCACAAATATATATTGACATTCTCTAAGGACTATATTCATAATTTCAATGATGATTTATATTTTATTAGTGAGTCTAAATGGAATCACTCTGAACTCATAGTGACCATACCTTGTATGAAAATTATTCTTGGGGATATCATCCTTATTCACATTTCCTCAATAATATTCCAACCAAAGATCCACCTTACTGAAATACTTGGATCGACAAAGCAGGTTGAAAAATTCATAAATACATGTAATAAAAGAATTATTATATATTAAGATATTTCTTATCTCAAAATAATCAATGCTTTGGTACATTAACCAATCCTTTATCTTGATAAAAAGAACCAGTGCATCCCATGGTTAAGCATATGGGAGTATAAACATCTTATCAAGATCCTATTTTAGTTTCTTCGTCAGTTCATTATTTTTATAAAAATAATTTTTATATGGAGTCTTGTAGATTGTAAAATATTTGGGTATAATATTTATTGAAATATCAAAAACTCATATGAGAGGAAGACTAGACAAATCTTCTATAAATACATCAGTAGACACCCTTACAATGTGCATGTTATAATTAATGATATTTTAATTATTATAAATCATTTTATGTAGATAAATTTACTCAAAATAAAATAATATTAATTGTTGAGTAATTTTTAAAATTATTAAACATCCACCTCCTTTAATTTTTTTTAGTATAAGAATGGAGAACATTATACATATGGTGATTTCAATGTCTCATTAATTACTATTGTCTCTATTTAAGGAAATTAAATCCAATAACTAAACAATATTTAATTATACTAATTATACTATCAAATGGTTTTTTTTAATGTTCATCCCACAAATATTTATAGTTATGGAGTTATATAATTTTGTTGTAATAATTTCCCAAATTTCTTTTTCGTCAATTACTCTAAATCAACAATTTATTTTGAGTAGTTATACTAATTCTGAGAGATAAAAAATAATGCTAAGAACCATAATAAAAATTACATTACCTTTTCATCATAGATTAACTATCATACGTATCACCATATCATTTACAGTATTTACCTTTATAGTTGTGATAGAAGATGCTTGGCATTTTTCTTTTGGCCTTAGAAGTTTATGTCATCAGTTTTCATAGACATCACTTGTCTTATTGAATTGATTAATGTTTATCCTAGTTTATTATAGTTTATAATGTCTTATATGGTATGGGTTTGACTATTAAATTACCTTATTCAATCATATTGGTTTTTTTTTCACTAGCAATCTCTGTCTAGTATCCCTTCATTACTGTACCTAAAGTATTTTATTGTTCCCTTCAGAAAATATATCTGGTGATTTTTCCCATACATTTGACTAGTAGTATGTTGATATTTAATTCTAATGTTAGATTTATCCATTAAAATATAAAAAATTATATCTTCTTTCTTCTTTTTATTCCCATGATACTCTTTATATATATTTATCTCTAATTTCACATTGATAGAACATATAACACATTACTCCTAGCCATCAATGTTTAGAAATTATAAGGCATTCTATAGACTCATCATCATTCCAAAAAGGTTTCTCTTACATTTAGATTCAGTGGGAATGAAAAATATGGAGTTTTACCAGGAAATTCTTGTGAAATTTATCTCATACACATAACTACATGCATCATAATTTTTCTTATGGGTAAGTATGTACCTCTCCATTTTAATTCGAAGTGTATGAGGACAATATTTAACAAAAAAATTATTAGATTGAATTATCTCTGTTTCATTGATAAATTTCTAAGCATTTATATTTTTTACATGTTCTTACAATTTATTATCTTCTCCATCCATATGATAAGTAGCCAACATGAAATTATATTTCATAGAGAATTAGAGGAAAAATAATATCATTTTACTGGAGATGAGTTGTTGTCCAACAGTTAAGTGATCAATATATCCCCTAAAATTTAAGTCCTTTATTACATAAATATCTTAATTGTGTATTTACATTTATTAGGGATATTTTTAAATTCCTCATAATCTCGGTTTCAGTTCATATCATTAGTCAATTGATAAATTATAGGCATGATGTTCATGATTTATGCTCATATCATGTGGGGAATATTATTTGGGTGGCTATCACATTTCCCTCTGCACACATTGGTTGTTGAAATGAGTCATCCTATTTACATCCATTGACTAAATAATTAGAAATCTATTAATTATTATTTTAAACTATTAAACTTATAAATATGATACCATGAACCCAAATTCGATTACTAAAAAATAAAATATATTTCATAACCTATGAATTTTTAATCTTCAACTAAATTTTTCCCTGATCTATTAAATAATATAAAATAATTTTGGCATTTTTGAACCCTAAAAATTGGTTTATAATGATCTTTTAAATAGCCTCATGAATGACACTTAGGAGTGATTTTTTTTATGTAAACTCAAATTTTCATTCTTTTTTTTATGACTAAGTCTATCTTAATACACAATTTTCAGGTTTATTACAACTTGGTACATCTAATCTAGAGCCACACCAATGTATATTATATAGACATGATGTATTTTCATGAAACTAAGATTCTTTATACATTACCAAAACATAGGTATATTTTGATATGTTTTTTTATTATCCATAATTTTTCCTCTTGTGTTCTCAGATTTTAAAACCAAATATATAAAGTCATTTTCCAAATACAAAATACGAAAAAAAAAATATCTTCAATACATCTTATTTCAGGATCTACTACATAAAAGTAGACATAAAATAACTAAATTTCATGAATCCTTGTTTATTTTGGAGATTAGGTGCAAATAATATCCACTTGATACATTCATATAAAAAAATATTTAAAACATTCTAAATAAGTAATAAAATATGATTTATATTTTAAAACAAATTGGGATAACATAGAAACATAAATAAAAAAGTTTTGAGTTATAGATAAATGTAAGGGAATAAAAAGGATAAAATAAAAAAAATTAATTGTTAGACAAAACTATTTTCAATGGTACATAACATTGGTGAGACTCCAAAAAATAAACATTGTTCTATGACATGCAATGATATCATAAGGGAAACATGATAGTGTGGTAATATCATAAAACTTGGAATCATAAACATAAATAATGTATAAAATAAAAGGAAACACAATATATTATGGTTAATATAAACTACCATGAAATATACATGGAATTTTTTTAGATTAAAACAAAACCAAATTTTTTTATGAGTATGTAATTCTAGGGCCACCCATAAATTTCATACCAGGTACATGAAAAAGAATGCCACATAGATCATTCAAAATATAATAATTTTTTTAGAATTAATACCATTATTATGGTGTGTGGTATACATGAATTTATATATAAAATAATTGTAGAATATGTACATGTAGGTTAGTATTAATGGGTGTAAATGGGGAGGAGTATTCATGAAATAAAAGTCCTTAGAAAATTTTTGAATAATTTTGGCTGTAAAAAAAAGTGTAATCAATGATTTATGTGAGGAATTAATGGGATTGATAGGGGTATATCGTCACTTTTAAATCATAATATCAGTAAAGGGTAAATGTAATTACACATTCATGCAATTAATATTGGGAGTAAAAATCAAATGATAATGGAGTTTCTTGAATAAATATATTAATGAGAGGATCCAATACCTTGAGATGGTGTTTCCAAAATCATACAAGTGTATTGAGAGATTGGTGGAACCTTTGAAGGTTTATGTAGTGTAAATGGAAGAGTAATTATTTTATAAAAGGTTATTGATTAATGATTAACTAGATATTTGGATGTTTTTTTCATAATAACAATGGGGATTTATGTATTATTTTACGACATAGGTTTTAAACTCTATACAATGATGTATTCAAAAAAACAAACCTTGTCATATTTATTGAACATGGTTTATTCCAAAGTGAGGTTGTTTAAATTATTTTATATGTTTATGCTCTAATATAATTAAATAATACCCTTTGTGTTGTGGATGTTAGTAAGGATCATAATGTATTGATTTTAATACCTTAATATATCATATATCATTTAGATCATTAAGAATGCATATATATAATTAATAAAATAGCTTCAAAAAAGTTATTTTATGTGGGAAATATATTTTTGGTTTTAGATCTCCTTTAAAGAATGTATTACTTTGCTTTTCGTTCATTAATATGTCATAACACACACCCTATATTTGTACCATATATATTTTTCCCTTAAAAATTCAATTGGATTAAAAAATTATGAAATAATATCCATTGGATATTTTTTATGTATTAATTACAAATATAATATTTATTTTATGCAAAAATATATCTACATATATAAATTAATTCTATATTATCAAAAATCCACATTTATTGAAAAATAAATATTTTTCGATCATAATAATTTTAATATCCTAATAAAAATTATTTTTTCACATCATAAAATTTAATGTCATTTATATTTAATAAATATTATTTCACAATGATATTTTTTTATTATTTTAATAGGTTTAAAATATTATTATATTAATCAAAAGGTGATTTTTGGTTGAAACTATATATTTCCAATAAATAAAATTTGTGTTTTATCAAATGAAAATCTATTTTTTTTTATAAGTTAATAAAAAATCATTTAAAAAAATTTTATTAAAAATTTATAAATATAAAATATTTATATTTATAAGTATAAAATATAAAAATTCATAATTTTATTGTATAAATACATCTTTCTTTATTACACCATCAAACACCCTAAGGGTAACATACATGATTGTGAGATTTTCATGGGGGTCAAAAACCTGGTTTTGGTCCATATATGGATGATCTTGAATGTCCCCATTAAATGGTTTCTCAAGTGACTTCGTTTTTGAGTATAAGCTTTGTGTTGATCAAGGTAAAATCACATTGATGCTATCTCCCCCAGATGCTTTGATAAATGGTCATTATAAGATATGACCTTATTGGTCATTATCATCAATTAATTCCTCTATATAAATTGGAATTTATAGTATCTAAATATATATATATATATACTAATTATATGATTATTATTCAATAGTCATATTATATATTCTTATTATTCTTAGAAGTCGTTTCAATCTGACTTGATGTAACTTTAAAAAATAACAAATTTCCTAAATTATTCGTTAAAAACTACATTGTTTAGAAATACATTTATTTACTAAAATAGGTAATTTCATTTCTAAAATGTGTGGTTGTTAAAATATCCCTTTTTAAAATAGGTAAAGTAGAAAAAATTATTTATTATTCTGAAATAAAACTCTGGAATCACTCACTTAATGAACATAAATAGTAATGAAAATGTTCTAGAAGTTATTTATATGATGAATATTTTTTTAATGATTATAAAATATCTAGAAAATGTTTAATATTCATGTGATGTCCATGAGGAATAACATGGTCAAAACATACATGTAATTAATACAAACAAACATTAGTCCATTAGAGGTTTATAATATAATTTAATGTACAAAATATAATTAGTGATCAAGTAAATTATGTTCAAACAAGATGATTAATATAAATCCATATAAATCATTCATTTGAAATGATTAACTATGATTTTTGAGTGAATAATTTAATAATAAAATGTGTTTAGTTTTATTAATGAATATTTTAATTATATTATTAATAAAAACAAATTGAATTTATTACCTAATAAAATAAATAAAAAAATTATTGGATAAAAGTAGATGTTCAATAATATGATGAATAGAAATGTTAAATCTGTAAGGAATAAATAATTGATATTTTACATGGGTAATTATTAGGATCAATGGTTTAACCAGGATGAGAAAAGTTCACTTGATATAAAGCAAAAGTCTATAAAAATTTTATTTCTAATAAATTATAAATGATGATAAACAATTTTCATAAATGGATGTAAATTTATCATTTATCAATTGTGAACATGAAGCACACCTTTAAATCATGAAACAGGAATGATGTTTTCATTTAGATAATAAATTAATAGTTTAAAAGTTTATAAAAAAAACTAATATGTTAAAAAATTATTGAAGGGAATGATATTATGAGAATGGATCATGATAGAATGAACTAAATTTTAGAATTGGAAGACTAGCCAACAACCCTAACATCAATGAATGTAAAGTGGTATAACTCCTTATTATTTTATATTTTTAGAGAATTTTATTTATAGGAAATAAAGAATAAATATTCAATCAAGTGTATCATTCATAAAACTAATAGGTGATATATGTTTTTTTATAATCATTATCTATTGATAAATATCATATATTATGTTTTTGTATGGGATTTTAACCTCACCATTCGTAAAGATGTGGTTGTTGTAATTTGGTTAACATAGACCCATCATGAATAGTAGATTTAATTACCATATCATGTATACAATGAGTTTTTCATAATGAATTATTACCTTATTAGTGTTGATATTTTTGTGTCCATTATTTTCCCGATAATTATAGCATATTATTTTTGGTGTCAAAAGTTTTGATTATTTTAAAATCTATAAAGATAAACTTATGATACAATGGAATTATTTTTCAACACATATCATATGGTATTGAAATATCATTTTTAATAGACATAGATTACATGTGACTATATGGTTTTAGGGGATCATAAGAATTCAACTATCCTTTCATGATGTCCACACATGCTTAAACAAAGAGTATTAAATAATGAGAAGAGATCAACCAATAAGAACACCATATGGTTCATGTGTCATTGGTAATTTGAAATTTAAAACACATGTTCTGGGTTCCTAACATGATATTATTATAAGATTATACTATTTGATTTCATATATTAAAGCAAGATGGAAATAATCAAATTTTTATCATTATGAGGTATCTTTCGTTCCGTGCATAATTTATGGTATGATAATTAATTATTAATAAAGAAAGATTTTCTATCATTAGAAAAGAAGAGACATCATTATCCTAGTAAATTATGATGGAATTACAATCAATAAATTCACGGACATGGTAGAAGATGGTGTGTCTATTCAATTAGGTAAACAAATTATAAACAAATAATGGATTTTGACTCAAATTGTTTTTCCTTCATTATAAGATATCCCAAGAGATATATATTATATTAAATAGAATTTTTTTGGGAATTTTTTTCAACTATATGAACATTCTATAATGTTTTAGGGGGATAATGTGTTTATATACTCCACTTCGCAGATATTAATAGTATTCATTACAATTTATATAAGAGTATTTATGGGTACACAAATATCATATTCAAAATTCTAACATATTCTAATGAATTGGATTATAAGAGATAGTGTTCCCTACTATGTAGTCTATGTGAGATCCAAGAATACATGATCCCTCTTAATACAGTAAATTAATATTACCCAATTTTGGAGTAATTTATAATTTATTTATCTATTTAAATAAGACATAAGTAGTTAAAATAATATAAACCAAAATAATTTACAGAATGATTATTAATTTAATATTTAATGATAACATAATATTTTTGAGAAAATAGACATTAGTTAGTGGCTCTTTTTATCATTTAGTTTATTTATTCTATTTTAATAATTTGATAAAAAAACATAAATTCTATTTTTGACAATTCTAATTTGTCATAACAAGTCTTTTATGTCTTATTTAGTGTAAAATAGATATTACTGAGTCATGGGTCCATTTTTACGTATTTTAAACTATTATATATAAGCTGGAGTAGGACATAATTTATAATACATATCAAGTGATTTATTCAAGAGCATCTATATTATCTCAATCATACATCCAAGATAAATAATCATTCAAACAAATATTTGATTCTATTGTTTTCTTCACATAACGAAGTATTGACATAATGACGATCATTGAGACACTATAGGCTCTGTTAGATATCCTTAACAGCACTTAGAAAATGTTGTTTGATAATTCCATGCACTTTCAATGAACATGTGGATGATCTCAGGGTATATATATTTGGATCCCTTGGTCAATTGTTACTAATAATGAATGATTATTGAATACATAATCATATTAAATGATGTATTTTTCTAATAAAATAAATCATTAATTCATTAAGAATGATCCTTGTACTATTCTCAGAACTACACAAGATAAGAGTTAATGTAGTTACATCAATATGTGGTGAAAATTTTTCAAATAATTTGTCTATCTTCTTTGTTTGTGCACCCATGTACCTATATTTGGTATTAGAGTGATTGCGTGAGATTTTAAGATTAGAAAAATAGTTTTTTATGAGATTCAGGAAGATATAATTACTATAGGCCCATCATCACAAATAGAGATACAATATTTCGTCATATATCCATGTTCCATACCTCTATAGATTTAAATTGGATTGAAATAGGTTTTCACATGATTAATAATTTATTAAAATATATATAATATATAAGATAAATCTATATGAAAAGATTTGGATAATAATTTTACCCATATTCCCACTAACTTATTTAGTTTCCATGTCTAGAATAATGTTTTAATGGGAGATGGATTTAAAAACATAGATTATGAAATTAGAAAGAAATTTAATTTTTTTCAAAAAGGAAAAAACATTTATTGTTGGAAAACATTATAATCAATAAAAAAGGATGACATAAGTAATGGGTGTGGAATGATTATTCCCAATGGAAAAAACAATTAAATAAAAATTATTAGTTGGGTAAGGACCTATAAATAATATTTTTGGGTAGAATGAAATAATTATTGGTGTGTTCTAACATGTCATATGGCTCTCCAACCATACATGGGTCAAATAGGGGCGCTCTCTGATGACTTCACTCTTGATGTTCAATAAAATGGATGATTGTATGGGTGTGTGTCTCAATAAGAAGGTCGGGATCATGATGCAATTCTAGGATTCTCAATAGCCTTCGAGTCACCAAAACATTAATGGTATTTTGAGCCACTGGGAATTTGGTTCATGTATTGGTTTTCAATTAACAATGTTAAAAATAAGGATATCTATTCTTAAATAAAATATGGGTGTTTCGAGTTCCAAATAAAAAAATTAATGTATTTAAAGAAAAAACATGAACTACACGGCTTATTTTGGGTAGTTATAGAATATAATACATCAAATATCATTTATCATCAAGTTCATTGATTATATATCAATTTCTTATGACTATTATTATTAGTATATATTAATGTTTAAGATAACTTATTATTTACATAGATGGAATAAGTGATGTCCTGGACTAGTATAATAATAACTCATGAATTTTATTTATTAGACCTTTTGGTTGAAGCATAATTAGAGGGATTTTACCTCGAAAAAATCCAATATGAGATTCCTCAACTAATGCATGATTGAAATCATTTTGTTGGATATGTTTAAGATTATTGAAATCACAACCCAACCCATGTTTTTATAACCACTCCATCAAAATATCACAATTACAAACAATTACCTTAGTGCACACACAAGTGTAATAAGGTGTTATGTATGCATACCATAATAAAATAGATTTTTATATTATTATTCTAAATAATATAATTATTGTATTTCTCTTTTGGTTATAACATTATAACAAATTATTTATTGTGTTCAAAAAAATACATTATGATATAATGATGCATAAATTTTATTTTGGAAAAATATATAGTCTCAATTAGAACACATTTTTTAATTAATTCAAGAATATTTGAAAAAATATTATTTTAATAAATTATTCAAATTAAATAATATTAATTTAAATATGAATGTTAATATAATTTTATGAATTCCAATGTATTTTTATATGGTTCTGAAATAATATATAATCATAAAAGCTATTATTTTTTAATAGAAAGTGATTTGGTTTTAAAATTGTAAGTTAATATTTTTATAAATTAGTTGTGTAAAATATCTATTTTTTAAATCATCTCATCAAATTTATCCAATGTTATATTTTTCCTACCTTTTTGATGATTTATTTAAAGTAAACACATTATAAATAGTCATTATATATTATGATATAAAAAGAACAAAATGGGAGGTAATAAATAATATAAAGGGCATCCATAACAGAATTTTGTCTCCCATTTAAAATATAATATTTTTCAATACATTTATAGAATATTATAAACCATTAATTATGACCTTAGAAACCTATATTATATATTTAGATGTCTAAATTTATTCTTTACGAACATGACTCACTTGTACATATCTAAGGGCAATATTTTAAAGATTTCAATTCATATATATATTATATTTTGAAACAAACTCATCTATATATAAAAACATGGGATGAAATATTTTAATATTGTTTGGTTTTGATTATTTTTTAATAATGAGTCCAACAACTATGTTTAAAAATTCATAAATAATTACCCCTTATATTTCTATAAAAACATCAAATTACTCTTCTATAAAAAAATTTATATTTGGGCCACTCTTCCAATCACTATATTTTACCATTACTTGTTGATAAAAAACTCTTAATAATCCTCAACCATGATTTTAGAAGCATCCTACCAATGTAAGAGATCCTCACAAACTCATATTCATTCAAATAACTTCCTTATACCAGGCCTTTATTATCTCTATTTTATCATTTTGAGATATATTTTTATATTTCCATTTTACTATAAATATGATGTTGGAGTAGTGAGAGATAACTTTTATACCCATTAAACACTTCCATGAATCATTATATACCCCGTTATGGTATTGCATTTATCATGTGCTTTTCCACGCCAAACATTTGTTTTATGAATATCTATCCATATCTCCACACAAGTGTATTCACCGAGAATCATATTTGATTAAATAATTTTGTACATCAATGTATGTAACCTATAATCCTTAATGATGAGATCTAATGTGATTATATATATCATTTTTTTTTATTTTTGTGAAACACTTATGTATGATTATGATATGAATTTGATGGTTGGACAAGGAATTAATTTACATTAAAATACATTGGGCAATGATTTTTTTCACTAAAAATAAGCTGTTTTTATAGGAGTTTATCCTGAAAAAACATTTTAATGATGATTTATATATTATCCTTGACATATATTTTTGAATTAGTGTTTTTTATTGTATGAAAAATATCATTTTTTCTTGATGTATCTATATTTTATCATGATTTGATGTTCCTGTTTCTGATTATTACTCTTTATATTCTGTATTGATATGACTGCTAACTCACATTAAATACTTTATCTTTTGCTATGATTTTATTATTCATTTACATGGATTTATATCTCCCTAATTTCTTATTTACACCCTCAGTTTCATTCAAGCAGTTTCACAAAAGCAATTGAATTTTAAGGTTATGTTGTTGTGTTTTAAAATAAGTTTTTTCTAACAATGTTTCATGTTACTTAGATACAAATGTAATTTAATAAAAACACTATGCCTCATAATCTTATGGTATTTTAATATATGTACCGTTATATAATAAATCACCAATTATCATGAAATAAAAAATAGGTTTCTATATTTTTTCATAAGGTCTGTTGGGTTAATAAAGATGGAAAAAACAAAATTATAAAAATATTTGGGAAATATGACCACACCTCACACTAGATGCCAACTATTGCATCTCCCTATCATCTAGTATCCTTCTATGATTATCCCCTCCTGTGGGTGAAACCATTAGGTCAGACTCCTGTTGGAACCATGCCTGTTCTATGCAGAAATTGGAGTTTGGTTTGTGTTTGTTGTCAATCCTCAGTAGAAGTTCTGAATGTGTGCCAGCAAAGTGATCATACAGTTCAAGCAGACAACAGTATTGAAGGTGGCGCTGTTTCCCAGTGTTTTCCAATTTTTTAGGCCTCAAAATCGGAAAATGAAGACATGGATGGTCTACAAAAGGAGGTGCGCGCTAAGAGGAAGGCTTGCGCGAAAAATAAGAGGCTTGCACGAAATACTTAAGTTGGGCGCGGAAAACAGCGGGATGCGCGAAATAGTTTTTCGCGCAAACAGTGTTTCGAAATCAGAGTGGTGAAAAATGGCAAAGGCATGGGCTGCGCTGAAAATCAGGGATGTGCGTGAAATACATGAGTTGGGCGCGAAAACAATGCGGTGTGTGAAATAGCGGAGCAAACTTTTTCGCGCAAATAGTGTTTCGAATTCACACCATCGAAAAATGGCAAAGGCATGAGCTGCGCGAAATATCTGGAGACGTGCACGGAAAAATGATACCTGCACAAAATATTACGCGCCAGATTAGAGGTTTTCCGCGCCGAAGGGGATTTTGCACGCGGGGGTATCAGATGCCTATAAATATGAGGTGACCCTCTACTTTTGACTCACTGAAGACTTAGAGAGGATTTGTGGCCTTGTGCGCAAAAAGGATCACGTAAAGGAGCTTGCGCGAAATATTTGGAGTTGCGCGAAAAAGGGGATTTTTGCGCGAAATATTTTTCCGCACCAAAAGAAAATGTTGCGCGCAATAGGATGATTTTGCGCGCAAATGTTTGGTGTTTCACATATTTTTCAGTAAGGTTTGTCTGCACGTTTTGGTTATCCAGTTCAATGGTTCTGTGCGTTCTAGTGCATCTCTTCCGGACTTCGATGCAAGCAGAGTCTCGTGCTGAGCAGAGGCAAAGACATTAATGCAAATTTATTGAAGAGACCTTCACGTCTATAAACTGAATGAGACTTCACCAACGGCAGTGAGCCAGGGGGAGTCAACGGGAGTGACCCGAGGGAAGCAGTGAGCTATCCCTAAACCTTATGTAAAGGCAGTGAGCCTGGGACAGAGTGTCTGTACCCGAACTTTTGTATCTGCAGCTAGTGAAGCATAGTGGATTTAGGTACGACCGACATTCTGTCGGAGTATGCTCCTTGGACGTAGCCCTTAGTGGTGAACCAAGTAAAAATTGTTGTGTCATCTCTCTGCATGTGAATGGTTAATTGCTGATCATATCCTTCATACAGGTTTAAGAAGTTCCTGCCAACGTGGGAACAAGGTCCACAACTTTAAGAAGAAAAAGTTGCCACCCTGATTCACCCCACCCCTCTCAGGGTGTCCCGGGGTCTTTCAAGTGGTATCAGAGCGAGGTTACTGGTCTTGAATCTATCCTTTGTCGCAATGGAGAATGCAGCCAATGTGAGGGGAGTCCCTCACTTTGATGGAAATAATTTTCAGATCTGGAAGAATATGATGCGATCTCATCTAAGATCTCTTAGAATGGAAGTTTTGTTTTCTATTGTGCAAGGAATACAAGTCACTGATCAAACAAGACTGGCTATGACTGACACAGAGAGGAAAATTCTTGATGCAGATGCTAAAGCTCAAAATGCACTCACCGCAGCTCTTTTTGATCAGATATATCTAAAGGTGATGAGTTGCACTTCAGAAAAGTCTATGTGGGATAAACTTGAAAACATTTATGAAGGAGATAGCAAGGTAAAGGAGGCAAAACTTCAGGTTATACATAACAGGCTTGACGACCTAAAGATGCATCCCAATGAAAATGAAGATTCATTTTTTAATCGAATTACTGAGGTAGTGGGAGAAATTAGAGGTCTTGGAGAAGAAATCAAAGACATTGATATCGTTAAGAAAATCTTGAGAAGACTTCCTCCCATGTACAATGCAAAGGTGTCAGCCCTCGAAGAAAGAGATCTATCCAAACTTTCTCTGGATGATTTGTTATGTAGTTTAGTGGCATATGAGATAAGAGTCAAACCTGAAGATGACACGACTCACGTGAGAAAATAAATGGCATTCAAAGCCATGGACAAACTGAAAATTTCAGAAGATAGTAGTGGTGATGATGACGAAGAAAAAGAAATTCTTTCCCTCATCGCGAAGAAGCTGAAAAATGGAAAAGGTAATTTTAGAGGTAAGTTACCTCTTGCATATTTCCGTTGTGGAAGAGTTGGGCACATTTCCACTCAGTGCCAAAGAAAGTTGGATAATGATGAGAGTGAAGCTGAAGACATTGAAAAGCCTCGGAAAAGGTTTTTCAAAAAGGGTGATTTCAAATCTGGAAAGAAAATGCAGAGGAAGAGCTTTGTCTATGAGGAAGAAGATGATGATATTGAATTCTGTGAGGAAGAAGAACCAGAATTTAAAACTGAAAAACATGCTTCCATGATGGCTACCACTGAAATATCAGATTCTTCAATCAATAAAGGCATAGATAATCAGACTACTGCTCTTGATAATCCAAAGGTTCAAATTAAGGATGCTTTCTCCAAGCTTGAGAGTAAATGTAAGAAATGTAATAAGTGGAAGGAAATGGTCAAAGAGTCATCAGAATATGTTGATGAACTTGAAGCTGAAATTGAAATTCTGGAAGAGTTTGTGAAAGTTCAGTCTAAAATCATTGAAAGCAATGATGATGTATTGGATCTTAAGCTAAGAATTGAAGAGCAGGGAAAGGTCATCAATGACCTCACCTCAAGACTAGAAGAACAGTCCAAGACTACTGAGGGTCTTGAGGAGGAAATTGTTACTCTTAGGATTAAACTTGAGACCGAATCTTTTTCAAAAGAATCAAGGAAGAAAATACAACCTAGAAGATTCTCAGATGCTGAATTATTGGCAAGAGCCAAATGTGGTTCTGATGGAGTTGAAAAAATCTTGAGCATTCAAAGACCCACCTGCATGGGAAAGCGTGTAATTGGATGTGAAGCTGAGACATCAACTGCTGGAAATAAAGAAATCCAAAAGAAAGACAAAACGAAGGTTGAACATGTTGAAACATTGTCTGAAGTGCTGAAAAAGGAACCCTCAATCCAATCTAGAAGGATAACTGACAATTACCATCAAACATTTAGAAATGATAGGCAGTTAAACTACTCTCACAAGGATGAAGGTATGAGGAGAAATTCAGGTGTGAAGACATTCCCTCACATGAAGTGTCAGTTCTGTGGCTATCTGGGCCATACTATGTCATATTGCGAAGAGGCAAGGAGTTACTTTAATGGAGAAGATCTGGGAAATCAACAAAGGAGACCTATTTCATATCCTGCATCTTATAGAAGAAATATCTTCTATGGTTACTGTTTTAATTGTTCTAACTTTGGCCATAAAGCTATGTTTTGCAGGCAGCGGTATGACAAGAGAAATTCATACAACACCCAAAGACGGGACAGGGTTCATCCTCCTGATGATGTTGTTCTCACAAATAGTTTTTCTCTTCTAGAAGAAGATTATGGGTATGAAGACTCAGATTATGTGGAAGAAAGATTTAAAAGGCCATCAGTGTCTTATGCTCAATCCAATATCTCATGGAAAGAAAAGAAGAAAATCGAGAAATCCAATCTTGCGGAAGTAGCCCTCAAAGCTACAAAGAGTAGCAGCACCTGGATTCTTGATAGTGGATGTTCTTCCCATATGACAGGAAATGCTGACCTTCTGAAGAACATTGAAAAGAAGGTTGACGGAACAGTACGGTTTGGTAACGATGGTGCTTTGAAGATTAAAGGCAGTGGGAATACTGCTCTCGCCAACGGAGAGCTGAAAAAGACTGAAGTTCTTTATGTGGACGGTCTATGCCATAATCTCCTCAGTGTAAGTCAACTATGTGACTCAGTGCTCATAGTAACCTTCAATCAAAAAGGATGCACTATAAAAGGAAAAACAGGGAATTCTCTTATGAAAGGTTGTAGAACAGATGGAAACTTATATCAGGTTGACAGCAAAGTGAACTCTTGTTACTTGTCTGTTGACGAAGAAAACAATTTATGGCATTGAAGGCTGGGGCACATTAACCAACAAGACATGGAAAAGATATCTAAGCTGAATATATTCATGGATATTCCTATTCTAAAACGTGAATGGGAAAAATCTTGTGATGCCTGTATTCGTGGGAAGCCGGTCTGTAATTCGTATCGTCCAAAGAAGAAAAGGGCATCACATCTTCTGGATCTCATTCACACTGATGTATGTGGCCCAATAAATGTTGTTGGAACCTATGGAGAGAGGTACTTCGTCCTTTTCATTTATGATTATAGTAAAATGTCTTGTGTAATGGTGATTCACAGGAAGCGACAAGTACTTGATTGCATGAAAACATATCGCCGAATTGCCGAGAATGATACTGGACGGTCAATAAAAGTCCTACGATCGGAAAATGGAGGGGAATACACATCCATTGAGTTTAAAAACTACCTAGAGAAACATGGAATACAGCATGAGGTAGCTGCTGTGAGAACTCCACAACAAAATGGAGTATTTGAGCATCGAAATCGACAGGTCAACAATATGGCCAGGACTATGTTGATTGCGAGTGGTATCTCTCGCCATTACTGGAAGGAGGCTGTTGAAGCTATAGTTCACATTCAGAATCGAACAGGGCTCTACATGGGAGAAACGAAGACACCGTACGAATTATGGCATGGAAGGAAGCCTTCCTTGAAATACTTTCGGGTTTTTGGAAGCAAATGTTTCATCCGGAATAAAGAAGGAAACCAAGGAAAGTATGGTGACAATGCTGATGAAGGAATTGTTCTTGGGTATCCAATGAACAGTAAAGCTTACAAGTGTTTCAATAAACGCTTGGGGAAGATTGTGGTAAGCGGTGATGTTAAGATAATTGAAGAGAAAACCACAAATGCTTCAAGGATGCCATATGTGGATGTGATAGACAATCAGGAAGAAAGTAAACGTGAAGAAAACACAAATACAGAGATAGAGGAAGTTGTTCAAAACTCTCAGCAGCCACATCATGATGTTGACTCAGAAGAAGAATCAGAAGAAGAACATATGGCTGAAAAGAATTCTACTGAATCTCTCAGGAGAAACCGAAGAGCTGAGATTGATCTATCCAACATAATTGGGGACATGAATGCACCCACTCAAACAAGGAGGATGAGAAATAACACACCTTCTGCATTTCTATCAGTTGTAGAGCCAACCTCATTTGAAGAAGCTGCAATGGATGAATCCTGGGTGAAAGCCATGAATGAAGAGTTAGATCAGATTGACAAAAATCAGACGTGGGATTTGGTCCAGAGACCCAATGGTCACAATGTGATTGGCACCAAATGGATTTTCAAGAACAAGTTTGATGAGCATGGCAATGTTATCAGAAACAAGGCTCGACTGGTATGTAATGGGTATTCTCAGATTGAAGGTGTTGATGTTGAAGAAACCTTTGCTCCAGTGGCTAGATTGGATTCAATCAGGCTATTCCTTTCCATGGCTCTCCAAAGAGGATATAAAGTATATCAAATGGATGTCAAGACAACATTCTTAAATGGTGTACTCGAAGAAGAAGTCTTCATTGAACAACCAGTGGGTTTTCTTCTTGGTGATGATGAATCAAAGGTCTGCAAGCTAAAGAAAGCACTTTATGGATTAAAACAGGCACCAAGGGCATGGTATTCTAGACTAGCTTCGTATCTCAAAAAGATGGAATTCAAAAGAGGAGGAGTTGATCACAATCTCTATGTGAAGAAGTCTCCAAAAGATCAGTTCATGGTTCTTGTTTACGTCGATGACAATATATTTGGTGGCAGCAAACAGAAATCAGTGGATGAATTTTCCAATCATATGAAATCAGAATTTGAAATGTCAATGATTGGGGAGCTCACATATTTCTTGGGACTGCAAGTGACTCAGAGGAAAGACTACACTTTTATCTCTCAGGAAAAGTATGCAAGAGAGCTGCTGAAGAAGTTTAACATGCAAGACTCCAAACCAATGTCAACTCCGATTGCAGTTGGAACCAAACTTGGGAAGCATGGGGATGGGAAATCTGTAGATCCCACCATGTACAGGAGAATTATTGGGAGCCTATTGTACCTGACAGCGACACGACCAGATATTGTCTTTGCCACATGTCTTTCTGCCCGCTTTCAGAGTAATCCAAAAGAGGAACACATGACAGCAGTGAAAAGAATCATGAGGTATATTCAAGGTTCTTACAAGTATGGATTATACTTTGCTGTAGGAAGTGATAGTGAATTATCCGCATTTTCTGATGCTGACTGGGCTGGCGATGTTGTGGACAGAAAGTCCACCAGTGGTGGAGCATTTTTTATCGGAAACAATTGTGTTGGCTGGTTGAGCAAGAAACAAGAAAGTACTTCTCTTAGTACTGCTGAAGCTGAGTATATATCTGCCACAAAGGCATGCACTCAACTGCTATGGATGAAGCAACAATTAACAGATATTAGTGATGAGGTAAAGCAGCCAATGGTGATCTACTGTGATAACAAAAGCACAATTGATCTTACGAAAAATCCGGTTCAGCATTCTCGTACAAAACATATTGAAATACGGTATCATTTCATCAAATAAAAGGTTGAACAAGGGGTGATTAGACTAGACCATGTGGGAACTGATAAGCATGTAGCTGATATCCTGACAAAGCCACTGTCAGCAGCTGTGTTTGAAAAGCATCGGTTGAACCTCGGTGTTCAACCACCTCCAGCTGCATAAGGAGGTTTCGAAACTCCCCTCTCCCTGATTATGGTAATTCTTTCAATCTGTTTTTGTTTATGATGAAGGTTTATGGGGGAGATACTATCCAGGGGGAGAATGGTTTGAGCTGATCTTTGTATCCTTTACCGGCCTTTGGGTTTATTGTCAAAGGGGGAGATTTAACACAATTTCTTGCATCTTTGAACATTTTCTTGCGTCTTTGAGCATCTCACAGCATGGGAACCCAATTCAAGCTTCATCTCTTGTTTTCTACACCGAGCACTGCTCACGTAGACTTAGAGTGTTGGATTAGTTGATCCTTGCTTTTTTGGTATGCATGTGGATGGTGATATATTGAATTTATTTGGTGATTGCCAACAAACCCAAAGGGGGAGATTGTTGGAACCATGCCTGTTCTATGCAGAAATTGGTGTTTGGTTTGTGTTTGTTGTCAATCCTCAGTAGAAGTTCTGAATGTGTGCCAGCAAAGTGATCATACAGTTCAAGCAGACAACAGTATTGAAGGTGGCGCTGTTTCCCAGTGTTTTCCAATTTTTTAGGCCTCAAAATCGGAAAATGAAGACATGGATGGTCTACAAAAGGAGGTGCGCGCTAAGAGGAAGGCTTGCGCGAAAAATAAGAGGCTTGCACGAAATACTTAAGTTGGGCGCGGAAAACAGCGGGATGCGCGAAATAGTTTTTCGCGCAAACAGTGTTTCGAAATCAGAGAGGTGAAAAATGGAAAAGGCATGGGCTGCGCTGAAAATCAGGGATGTGCGCGAAATACATGAGTTGGGCGCGAAAACAGCGCGGTGTGTGAAATAGCGGAGCAAACTTCTTCGCGCAAATAGTGTTTCGAATTCACACAATCGAAAAATGGCAAAGGCATGAGCTGCGCGAAATATCTGGAGACGTGCGTGGAAAAATGATACCTGCACAAAATATTACGCGCCAGATTAGAGGTTTTCCGCGCCGAAGGGGATTTTGCGCGCGGGGGTATCAGATGCCTATAAATATGAGGTGACCCTCTTCTTTTGACTCACTGAAGACTTAGAGAGGATTTGTGGTCTGGTGCGCAAAAAGGATCGCGTAAAGGAGCTTGCGTGAAATATTTGGAGTTGCGCGAAAAATGGGACTTTTGCGCGAAATATTTTTCCGCGCCAAAAGAAAATGTTGCGCGCAATAGGATGATTTTGCGTGAAAATGGTTGGTGTTTCACATATTTTTCAGTAAGGTTTGTCTGCATGTTTTGGTTATCCAGTTCAGTGGTTCTGTGCGTTCTAGTGCATCTCTTCCGGACTTTGATGCAAGCAGAGTCTCGTGCTGAGCAGAGGCAAAGACTTTAATGCAAATTTATTGAAGAGACCTTCACGTTTATAAACTGAGTGAGACTTCACCAACGGCAGTGAGCCAGGGGGAGTCAACGGGAGTGACCCGAGGGAAGCAGTGAGCTATCCCTAAACCTTATGTAAAGGCAGTGAGCCTGGGATAGAGTGTCTGTACCCGAACTTTTGTATCCGTAGCTAGTGAAGCATAGTGGATTTAGGTACGACCGACAATCTGTCGGCGTATACTCCTTGGACGTAGCCCTTAGTGGTGAACCAAGTAAAAATTGTTGTGTCATCTCTCTGCATGTGAATGTTTAATTGCTGATCATATCCTTCATAGAGGTTTAAGAAGTTCCTGCCAACGTGGGAACAAGATCCACAACATTAAGAAGAAAAAGTTTCCACCCTGATTCACCCCTCCCCTCTCAGGGTGTCCCAGGGTCCTTCAACTCCCTCCAAGCTACAAGCACATAGTGAGAATTGCATGACCACCTTTTGAGGCTCAACAAACCAATCATCTTACATATCAGGAGTCCTATATGACCTCCCACCAAGCCTCACTATTCCATTGCACAGCTGAACATTCCACCCCATCTCCATCCACCTCTTTCAATTATCAACCCTTGTCCCACATCCTCTATCCTCATTAGCATAATCAATTGAAAATTCACTGACCAGGGAACTTCTATGTCATCATGCTACTAACCACCCACCGGTACTAGCCATAACCCATCTACTGCCTCCCATAAAATTTCCACCAATCAGATCTCTTATAAATTGACCAAAATGTATGGATAAACTCATTTTCCTCATCTGTTACTCTCATCTAGACCTAATAAGGTTATACCAAGTTGCACCGCTGGCCGATCTAATAGTCATACAGGGTTGAACTAACTCTAAAAATGTTATGTTGATCCCTTCCCATCACACTCATCCACATCCTTACCACCCAGGGGCCTGAGGGATTTTATTTTACTTTTAATTCATTTAAATATATTGAGAATAATAATAAATTTAATTATTGGACTATGTAAAATGTATATTTTTTAATTAAAATAAAATAAACTGAATTATTTAAAATTATTTAATTTTCATGTAGATATATTTATAAAAAATTAATTTTTATTTCGCATTTTATTGGATTTACAACTTTTATAAACCAATGACCAACTATTTTATGTCTATAATTTATTTTTTTATTAATTAGTTCAATTTCAGGAGGTATGAAATAACTTACTTATGTTACATGGTCTGTTCAACATATGCAGTTCTCGTTATATGTATAACGGTCAATATATAAATGAGTGAGCTATTCCATGTGTATTATGCATTCTCAAGATCATGTCAAATGTTTTTGAGTATTTATGTATTATGATGAATTTGAATGAAAATTTTCATTTCACCAAGAAGATGAAATATTTCATATGAGACATTGACACACTGAATCAGGGTATGAACTCTGATACAACTTATACATGAATCGTGCATTATAACCAAGTGGTCATGGTTGACCTTTTTTCATAAATGAATTTTCCCATAAAACATTTTATTGATAACTCACCTTGTTTATATTATTTTTGTGTTTTTTATTTTTTTTAAATATGCATGTTTATAGAAACACCTAATATAATAATCACATAATAATTAGAAAAAAAATTATGGCATGATCAATGTTTTTTAAACTACATAGTCGATTTGAAATTGTGATCAGATAATATAATCATATTAAATAAAAAATGTATTCATTTATTAATTAATAATAAAAAATAATGAAATATTATGTTTAAACACATTCCATCATAAAAATACAAACAAAACCATGTGTATAAGTATATTGTCAACCATAGTTGAATTCAACACGAACTAATAGGGACTTATTATTATAGAGATGGGGTAAAATAACTAATTATTGGAGAAAATAAGTACCACATCTATCTTATTGCATTGTTAGGGGTAATTTGTTGATAAAATATTGATTATTATTTCAGTAATGTCTGGGATTCACTAAATAGTTCAAGGATCCATGAGATAATGTGGTTGGGTAATAAGATATCTATCTTGAAACATTCTATGTCATGGAATATCCATAGAATGGAGTATGAAGAGATGTTTTAAGGGTCCTTTATAAAAGAATACATAAAATAAATTGTGTTATGTATCTTGTAGTGAGGGATACTATAGTTCAGTAAAACTGTTGAAGATATTAAATAATTTCAATGGAAATGTAGGATTGGATATCAATATAATGTATTAATCAATTATAATTTAAATTTTGGAGTGTAATGGAATCTAATACCACTTATAAATTATGTTCAATATTATAATAATACTAATTAATCAATGAATCCAACATATGAGGGTAGTATATGCATTTTCACATAGTAATATAAAATAAAATGTAATTTGATGTGCTAGAGTCCTCACTACCTGCTAAACTACGACTAGAAGTGAGGGACAGAATTATTCTTATATGGGAATCATGTATAATTATTTCTATGTGAACATCATAATTTTATCATTAATTTCCAATTAGTTTTGAAAAATCATTAATATATGGATAATTTCACATTTTTTCTCTTCTCTGAGAAACTATTAAGAGAATGTGAATCTATGTATGAATGAGATGATGATTTCACTAAAAATATGTTAATAAAAATATGTATTAATACATTTCATACATCCCTATATTAAATATCTTCAACCCAATAAAATAAATTATTTTAGGGATTTAAAAAATGTTTTTGAGAACATTTCATTACATTTTGGATAAGGTTATCTATTTTTATTATAACATAATAAATGATAAATATTTATTTGATTTGTTATAGTAGTTGACCAATATCGACGAATGTAAAATGGAATGTGTAGCACCATATGAACCTTTTCAATGACCTTCAATGATGAATTTTTTTATAATTATATAGAAGTATATATATTCTGGTCATTCCATAGGATAATTATAGAAAAGAAAACAAATATATGAACTGAATTATGGAAGCATGTATTCAATACAACATTACATAAATTCGTCATTGTATGTTATATATATATCATAAATCTTGGTTACTAAATTAAATATTCCAATAACATATCTGTATTTAAATATAGTAACCATTTAATAATATATATTTTATAAGTTTTAAGGTGTGTTATCCAAGCGGTTGAGAAAGGCTGATTCCTAAGTTGGTGGTGAGATTCCCATGACATATAATTTACAAGATTATTTATTCATGTTATTCTTTTTTATGTATTGAGAAAATATTTACCTCATATTTCTATTGGATACAATAATAAATTATTCAATTTTGGAATAAATATTTTTTCTATCTCATAATACTCGACAAATTTTTAATAAATTCGTGTTTCATTGAAAATAAATAATGAATATAAAATGTAACACTTTTTTATAACTAGTTTTGGAGAGATAAATATTCATCTTATAATAATATAATTTTCTCACGGATAAACCCTATATGGTTTTAAATTCATTTGAGAAAATGTCATTATTTATTATGGACATATTTTCTAATATTTATTTGAAAAAAAAATAATTAATAATAAGCGTATGCAGCAAATTATTATAAATAAGTGCAAGTTGATAGTTTGAACTATTGAAAGATTAATCTATTTGTTAATATAAATTATATTATACCTTTATTTGTTGTTATGGAATATGAATGTTATGTATGGTATATGAATGGTTTGATGAAAAGAGTTTCTCTAGGCCACTGTGATGATCAATGTCTTGTTCATGCCTTCATCAATCACGATGTTTCTTAACTCATATTTCCTTATACAAATCAAAGTCATTTTTTTTCTAACAAGTATCCCTGATTAGTTTTCAGACATAAATAGATCATTATAATGATGTATGGGGTAATTCATAATCACACATTTCCTTATATACATCAATGTTCTGATTTATATAAAAGGAACATAAATTTTGAAATTTCTATGAATTGTAGAAGCTGTAATGTTTTTTTGAAACATTATATTAAGGTGTCGTCATTATTCCATGACAAAAATTAAACTACATTGAAAATTAGAAATCATATGTGTTTTAGTATGATATAAATACATCATGTAAAAAATTTGTTTAGATTCAATGAGAATATTAAATATATTAATGAACATACATCAATAAAAATAGAAAGTGATTATATGGTAATTATCTTAATGGTTTCTATGAATAATATGGAAGTCATAGAGTTATAAAATTTATATTAATAGACAGTATTTCTATAAAATTTAAAAAATATATAATCTAGAGAATGGGAGAAAGATTGACATGTAATTAGTAAATGAAAATTATTAAAAGGGTGTTTTTATAGGAACTATTTGAAAAATGTATTTTTGAAAAATTATGTTACAAGAAATATGTTGTCTAGGATTTAAAAAACAGCATTATGTTTTATTATTCATCATCGTTGGGGATAGATGAGAATAAGTATTCCTAATAGTAAGTAGTAAATAGTAAAAATTATTACATCGGAGAGATCAATAAAATTCACTAATGGATTCCATTTACCAAAGTACTAGTTCTTATTTTTTTAATGATTCAAATTTTTTTGTGTGATTGTATTCAAGGGAAAACTTATATGGCTGGAACAATAATGGTACCGGTAAAGAACAATTTTCATAATATTATATCATGAATAAATATATTATAATTTTACTTATCATAGCTTCATTTTATGTTCATTTAATATGGATTTGGATATCAACACCACATTTTTTCGAATGTGTATATTCAATAAAATAATAAATATTTTATGGAATATAAGAATGATAATAAGGGTTGGAAGTTAATAAATTTAGGTTTTAGATTGAATTAGAAAAAAATATCGTAGAATATTCATTTAGAATGATTTTTTGGAATATTTACACAATAAGTTATGGTGATTGTAACAGTTTTCCATTTAAAATGGGTTTGATAATATATTATCAAAATTAATTGGTCATATAGTAAGTTAGGAATATAAATCGAAATATTCATATATTGACGTGAAGTAAAAAACATAGGTTCTATACAATAATATCTAATGTAGTAGATATAATGGGTTTAATAGACCAAGATTATGTATATAAGCTAACATGGTTTTGAGAGATATAATTTTTATTAATTCTAGATTGAAGCATTACCAACATCACATGGCATAAATCTCTAAAAATACATGTATGAGTCATATGAGTTGATTACTTTGGTAATCTAAGATTCATATTCTTATGGGATTGGTCAATCACATATGACATGATGGAAAATAATTTAGTTATTTCAAACAAATATAATCTATGGTAGGAAAATATTAGTATAATATTAGGGAAAACATGGGAAGAAGTTGGAAATATACAAGTGTTCAGGAGAGAGTAAAAAATATATCATACATGAACATAGAGAAGAAGGAATACTGGTTATAAGTTAGGAAGAATCTAGTTTTCATTTGGATCAATATGTTCTAATATCACTTTCTTACTAAGGTAATGATAAAGGGAATTTATTTCATGCTTATGTTACCATATCAACAAATATAGGTTATGTTACAACTTTTGATATTGGTATAGAAGAAGTTTGAAATACAAAACTAATTGTTCTACTTCATAAAATTAGACATAGTATGATAAAATTTATCATATTATAAATAATTATAATCTTACTAAATGAAACATGAAAAATATCAAGTTTAGAATGTGGAAATAAACAATATACTCAGGAATATAATCTTGTTATGAGACATACACATGGAGGTGTTACTAATGATAATAGAGCATCCATGCAACATACACATTGTAAGCCCTATGGAAAAAGCTATAACAAAGAAAAATCATGATCATTTCAAGTGAGATCTACCAAGGATAGTTATAATGTTGGCTATTGTGAAAGTGGGAGTGATGAACAATGAGTTCCCCAAACCTATGTTGAATCTTAATTTTGATTACCATATATTTTTTACAGAGAATTTTAAATGATATTTTCCTACTATAATAGCATCTCTTTTTATATATCTATAATTATCTTAGTCATATAAATATATTTTTAATATCAAATGGTTATAGTAGTTCCCAGTCAATAATGACAACCTTGAGATACTATGTCATTAATAATAAAAATATTGATTATGGTATAGATACATATTACTAACTAAAAATAGATATTTTGTCATTATCATGTAGTTGGGTCTTATAATTAGTGACACATCTTCTAATGGTGTTCACACCTGGAGATATTGAGTAGATAGGACCATGATGAATAACCCACCAAATGGAACACAACTTGTTTGAGGTGTCATTTATATTTTCTATATGTGTAAAAACATAATTGGATCTTTACCTGAGCTTATTATTAATGGATAATATTTGATTATGTATTTTGATTACATTTAAACACAAACATTTATGTCATGGTTTGATAGCTTGGGTTGGCGGCATCATTACTGGTATGGGATTATAAATACCCCAACCGTAGTATCCTATAGTTGGTGGGAACATTATTATATTTTATACAAACATAAAATATCATATACCAAAGAAATAAATAGTTATTTATTATTCAAATCATATATACATGCTTCGAATTCAAATTACATTTGAAATGGTAAATTAAAATTGTGAATTTTATTTAAGAACACCATTATATTCTTTTGAATATCTGTATATTTCATTCATAATAAACATCCTAAAATCATAACAAATGTAAAAATTAGAATGTGGTGAGATTTATTGATCAATAAGGTTTTACATAAAAAAGAAGCCATTTTGAAAAAATAAGAAATAATTAATTGGGAAAGTAAAATAACTAAAATATATTTCGTCTTATAAATTTCATGAACATAAAAAATAATATATAAATAATAGATTATGATCAAAATAATTCCATATAAATTGTAAAATAACATTAAAATTTATCAATATTTAATCAAGATAATTGAATAATCACTTGGAAATCAATATATAATCTCATTATTTAGGAATTCCTAATTTTGGACATCATCACCATATAATAAAGGCCTCATTCAATAAGATCTTATATAAATAGGTATGTTCTTCACCAAATAACCAATCTAGTTTTTCTCACAATACCTGTTGATGCATCAAGAGACTTTAAATGGACTATCCCATCACTTAATCCTTAAAATTCTCTCCTCATATTAAATTAAAGAAACATAATCAATGTAAATATTTTTATGGTATGCCGATGGCTCCGTTCTCTCCTGGTTAGCTCCCCACGAGTGGTTTCATGCTATCCTAGGGTTTCCTCCTCTCGTATTAGAGTGCAGCCACTCTGTACATATGTCTTTATCCTACCATTTTGTTGTGTCTGCATCATTTCCGTCATCGGTTCCTACTTCGACTCGTTCTCTCAGTTGGATCTATCTCGTTCGGTGTTCGTGGATTCAAGCATGCTTCTTCGATGGTGAGTGGTTGACAACTCATTGGATCTTCCTGGACTACCTATTATGCGCTCTGAACTCGCAGTCAGCTACTCACTTCCAGGGTAGATTGGGAGCATCTGATTCAAGGAGTTTTTGGGATTCGCAGTCCGGCAGCCGTGGATCTCCAAGCATCGACCTATTCTTTTCGGGTTCTGATCCTCATTCCACTTCAGTCTCTATTTATTCCCATTATCCCTAGGATTTAATCCCTTTTTCGGTTCGATATTTTGTTCTATGTTTCGATGCATGCTTCAGTCTTTTTGGATGATTTCAAGTTTTGCGGTTGGTTTGGTCTATTTTGCTGCTAGTTTTTCACTGCGGGTGTTGGTCATTGGCGCGAAGGCTTCAGGGCATGTTTCTCAAGTGGCCCTCTAGTTCTGGATTTTATTCTACAGCGGGGTGGGATCCGGTGTTGTCTCAGACAGAATCGGCGTATAGTGGTTTGGTCTGATGTGAATAGCAAAATAGGGGTGCTTTTCATGTGAATCATGACTGAAGTCTATTGATCGTCGACAATGGTGGTGCAACATCTCCTTTATTGAAATTGTTGTTTTGAGGTTTACTATGATGGTGGTGATGGTGATGGAGTACTTTTACATAGATGGTTCCAGGGTTTCTTACTATTGCTTCGGCCTGCAATCACTCGTTCTTTTCTCTGCTCCGGATCCATAATTCCCCTAATCTCTCCGAGGTGGAGCTGCATAGAAGAGTTCAAGGATCTTTGGGATGTGATTTTGAGCTGGTGGCTTTAGGATGAAGACGGTGTCGACAGCTTGTTTCTCAATGGCATGGATGTGTTCCTCTCTAGCGTTGATGATAGCGGTGGTTGGTAGTGTGCAACTGTTGGTGAAAGATGGATGCGGTCTGGCTCATGGTCCGAGTATGGAGGTGTTTGATCGTTTTTAATTTTCAATTTTGGAAATTTTCTAACTGTCCTTTGGAATTAGAATTTGCAGTGTGGATCTTGCAGTGGTTGAATTTATAACATTTGGAGTCGTTTTGGTTCACACTTACCCTTTAAAAGTGTCAATTGAAAATAAACATATAGATTGTTGATAAAATGTAAATATTTGTATTAAAAAACAATCACATGAAATGTTAATAATTTCATCCATAAATAGACATAATCACAAATAATATACAATAATATTGAGAATAGTATAAAAATATCACATCCCTAGTAAAACAAATTATAAAATTATTAATTTAATACTAAGGATTTTTTCATTATAACACATCCATAGATGTGAATAATCTAAATTTTGTTAATTTATTTATAAATATAAATAACATGAAATTTCATTTAAAACATTCACCAAAAAAATATAAATTTTAGTTTTAAAATCCTTATTTAAAACTTAAAATTTCATGAATAATAATAAAAAATATTCTTATATAATATCCATGTAATGATGCAATTTAATATTAAAAAAATTTAGTGTGATATTACATAGCTCAGTATATGAATTTTTTTTTCGCCAAAACATTTCATCACACTATTTTGAAATGGTTAAAAATTACTTCATTCATAAAATTACAAGAAGGTTCATGTTATACTTTTTTGTAAAAAGTAAAACCCGAGTAAAAATGTATTATTAAATACATGGGGGTAATGATATTTTTAAAAAAAATATTATAATAAAACAAGTTTATGATTGAAAAAAATACTCAACTGAAGACATAGATAAACATTCTTTTTATATAAAATGTATATGTCATTTATAATAAAATAAAATAAAACAATACTATTACATGAAAATTTAACAAAGAAGTATAGTATTATATTATATATATATATATATTAATATATAAATATCAATAAAATATCCCAAATAGATTCCTAAACATAGACAATCAGGAATAATGATTTGATTATTAATGAAACCAATACATCATTTGAATGAATTGAAACATAACCCCAATTAAAGAAATAACTCATAATAAGACATTATATGTAATTATGTTAAATTGAATCATTATATATCATATAATATGTTAAATATATAAACCATGATGTATAGATATGTGTTTAATGCAACATTATTTTTCATGTATGTTTTGTTTTGTTAGTTTCGGTGCTTTTACATTGATCGTGTCAAAATTTTCAATATACACATAATAATGAAATAAATATCATATATATTTATAATTTTTGTATTTAAAATAGTCTATGAAATATAAATATAGAAAAAATGAGTTACATGGTTCATGGAAACTGTAGGTCATGCGTAAGCGTGAAGGTTGTTTTCATTTTTATAGATGATTAAATGAAATAAATTTAAATGATAAATTAAATATATAGAATCATTAATATATATTATATATATATATATATATTATATTAATTAATTATATATTCATTATAAAAAAATGTTTCACATCACTTCATACAGGTGGAAGTCTATACGCATGCATGAATGACGTTATATTTTTACAAATGATTGGATGTTAATAAGTTATTTGTGATATTCAAAATAAAGATGATTAATTTATTCATTAATATGATATTTATAAATTAAATACATCATTATCTCCTTCTATGGTAGGTGGTTTTGGAAGAAACCTACATCGGTTTATGAGGAAGTACTTTTTCGTTCACATGATCAATGTTTTCATTAGAATATGATGGATGTGTGCGTGGATATGGGTTATGTAACACTCCAAGCTTCTACGGTACGATTCCCTTTGAATAATGTAATAGCGTGTGTTGTACGCAACATTGAGTTCTAACACACACCACAAACGATCAAACAAGCCGTTATGAATATTAATACCTACCTTTTGAAATTATATATATATTATATTTCACAATGGACTTCATTTTTGGATTCAGAATATCAAAATTATCCTAAGTTGAATTTCTGGTATTTTTCTGAGAACGTCCAATTTTTTTGAATAGTGAAAAATACTTAAAAACACCTTTTTTAATCAAAATAATTTATAGTGATAAATTATATTATTTAGTGGTTATAAATTATAATTAGAATATATTTTTACCATTTTATCCAATGGTGTTCATTATAATTAAATTCACTTTGAAATTGGACATAAACAATTGTCAATCTTTTGATATATATTGTTTTTTAAAATCACGTTATTTGTTGTGACAGTGGGAATTAATTATAAAATTAATTAATGCAACTATTTTGTTTGAAATTTTGGTAAAATAGACATAATTTTTTAATTCGGAATATCAATTGTATCTTAGGATGGAAATTTGGAATTGTTCTGAAAAACATCATTTTTTTATGAATAGTGAAACTACTAAGTGGTAGTTAAAAAACTGAATTTTTCATAAAACATAATTTTACCGCTTCTGTTATTGGAATTTAGAAAATCCGAGAGACACGGTTAATATCAAGGAGTAAAATGTGGTTCAATGAGATGAAAATAATTTTTGGTGAATAGTAACTTTTTACTTTTATTTACCACGGTTAAAAGTAAATAGGGTAATTAAGGGTAAAAATGATATTAATATTACCATAACACATGTCCTAATAATATTGGACAAGTGTATCTCGACCAAAAACAACCTTAGGAATAAAATATTATCATTTTGGTCCACTTTGATTAGATTAGGACATTTATTATTATGTAATTCAATGAATAGTTAAAAGAGTTAAAATCAAAGTTTATTTACTAAAACATTTTTAATAAAGGGATATAAAAATGATAAATTCGATTTTAAATATTCATTAGAAATCTAAAAATATTTCCTACATAATGATATTTTATAATCTTTAGACATTAAATAATTTAATTTATTTATGATACAATGATGATGTAGTAACTACCTAATTAATGAAAAATTAGAATAATTGATATTATAAATACACAAATAAATATAATTTGAGACTTTTTATGAATTACACTAATTTTATAGGATAATATGACATTTAGGATTGCTCTATTTAACTTTTTTCGAATTAATCATTCAGTAATGATTTTTACAAAAATCAATTATTGAATTGTGTCAAAATTGAAATAAAAGAGTTTTTAAAACAAATATTATATTATTAATTGATTTTAAATTCCTAATAATCTATGGTTCGTCCAAAAGACTTATATCATTATTGTTTAATCATTAGTGGACCACTTGGGGGTCTCTTGTATGTATATGGTATGTTTATTAACCATATAATATAAAAATACAAAGAGACATTGTAAAAGTGAAACTAATTAACTAAGAGTAAATACTTAAAGATACGGTTAATATAATAACCCAAACCTGTCTAAATTCAATTGGTTGAGTGGTTTTCGACCCATCCCCACCTTAACCTTTAAATAATCAACTTTGTATCCATTATAATCTGAATATGTATTTATTTTAAAATAATATTTCTAGCATTTCCAAAGGTGCCCCTCACCCCTCTTATAAAAGGGCACTCCCCCTTCTCATTAACTCACACCTTCAAAGCCTTTTGGTTCGGCCAACCTCTACCCAAATACTCTCTCAACTTCCCTCAATTTATCCTAGAGGCCTTCCTTTAGTCATAAATCCAACTTAAGGATCCCTTTTGATCAAATCGAAAGGACGAACCCAAAGAAGAGGCAATGATTTCACCACCCTTTCTCTAGTTCCTTTCTTCTTCCACTTCTTCTTCCTTTGTCGTTACCATTCTAAAATAATAACTCCAGTATCATATATATACTGTGATGTTATTATAAATATGGTTCAATGGTATTCAATATTCTATCCATCCTTTGAATAACATGTCACCATACGTGTGTACGTACGGCTTACCGTCTCCACGTCGTGGTGTAATTGTTATTCAATAAATTATTATTTGGATGGGTATAATAATGATGTGTAATTCATGTAAATAATAAATTTAACATGATAATTATTCTGTATATATGATATACCATCCAATTATATATTATTTTAATATCAAAAGAATGATAGTGTCGCTCGTGCGTACGTACGGACTACCGTCTCAACGAACGTGATGACATTCATTCTCCATCGTATCCATTCAAGTATAATTCTCCTTTGATGATTAATAATAGTATCTATGAACTTGATATCATTATGGATTTTATTAATATACAACTTATCTACTACAAACATGGCTTACGTAACAAAACATATAAAATAAAATGATAAAGCTAACACCTAGAACAACGATAATACTAAGATATTATTAACAAATCAATGTTAAAAGATCATATATGATATCATATTAATGTATATTATTCTTGTATAATTTAATAACAATTATTTCATCATTATACAGGAGTTTAACCTACCCCAACCAAGGAAAAGTACAAGGTGAGGGTTATTTCAAAATCTCTTCATTATCCGAGGTTGTTAATACGTAATAATCTACTGGGATTTCATTATCATCCACATTCATGTTTCTTAAAAATGTATTTCAAAATATTTTTTTAATATTTACTAGAATATGGGTCAAAGTCATTTATACCCTTGTTGACTTTTATATGTGGTTTATAAAGCAATCTTTCTGTCGTTTTCTAATCAAGGTGCCTTGTAACCTTTTTGAAAGAATTAAGGTAAGAATGATTTTTTAACTTATACGGCAGGTACGACTATTTTCTGCCATTATAAAATTGTCAAAGCTTCCCTTACAAGCTTATAATAATATTTTAAAAAAATTGATTTATTTTATAAATATATGACTCTTAAATGATTTCAAAATAGAAAGATATATTTCTCTAAATAGAGTTTTCATTTCATCTATGTCAACTTACTTTGAAGGATTTTACGCTTATTTGAAGTTGATTTATTATGATACAAAACTTCTATATTATATTGAAGGTTTTGTGATATGTTTGACTTTGGATGTGCTATTTTTATACCATTCATGGTTTATGGTGAATGTATTGACATTTCGTATTCTAGTTTTAATACGAATGTTTATGTTATGTTTAAACCTTTTCATATTGGAATGCATTGGACTTAATATGTGACGGGTGGATCCCGCTATAGCTCCTTGATGCATCGGTAGGTCTCATGAGACAAACTAGTGTCTTGACACAAGGCCTTGACAAAATCTTATTTTTATTCATGGCACAAGGCCTAGGCTATGTGGTTATGATAGTATGGAATTATGCATTCCATCATTATGAAAGTGGTTATTGATATTGCATGTGATTATTCGATTCTTAGAATATCCATGTGAATAAGTAAATGGAATTATTTCATTTTATTTTTTCCATACTATGTTGAAGTTCAAGTTTAAAAGGCTTTTGTTTTAGTTATACATTGCCTTAAATGTTTATTATTTTTTATGAAAGTTTTTGCTATATTGTTATCCTTATTGGGAATTTGAGCTCACCCCTTTTCAATGTTTTATTTTTCCTAGTATGTGGAGAAGTAAATTTTGAATGACCTACAGGGATATTATGAGGGGATAATAGTGTGGACTATGTAGACAATATGTTGTTGTAGTAATTTTTCACTTTATGATGTAATGTAAAACATTATGAATATATCAACTGTTTCCAAGTCTACTAAACTAGTCGATCTTTAGAGATTTGATCTTTCTTATGATCATACCAATGTTATTTAATAATGCACCGACTCTGGGTAACTTGGGTCGGGGCGTTACAGGTTCTACCATTAATATTATGAAATCTCTATATATCAGTGATATTTGTTTTAAAATTTTATCTTATTTTAGTTATATTTGAAGGTATTAAGGGAATAACTGAAATGAAAAATCATTGTTCAGATCTATACCACTTCTTTAGAAAACCTCTTTTAGTTCCTAAACAAATCCATATTTTTTGGTTTTTAATAAATACAAGGAAAAAGAGTATAGGGATGGATTTTAGGACTGGATTTTTGTATAATTTTACTTATCCAATTGGAATTTAATGTTGTAAGAGCATTGGAAAAGGGGTTCCCTTTTCTATGTGGGGGAAGGACATAATTACAATTCTTAAAATTAATAAAATGATCTATGAATTTTCACACTTCAATATGCTAAAAATGGATATTTTGTTAATATTTAAGGAGATAATGTCCATATATATACATAAAATAGTAATTTGACATGTTTTCGGTCATTTTAAGTCATATCATTTTTTATGAACCCCCTAGTAAACCCATTTTCACCTTAAACGCATTAATAAATTTATACAATTTATGACCAAAAATTAAGTTGACCATATTATATAATATTAAAATTTTTGATTCCAAATATTGAATCTATATTTCTGAATTCTATAACATATGTGTAGGAATATAATTTAAATTTAAAGTAACTGACCTGAAGAAAAATCTTTTTTCTAATGGAAATGTTTTGAAAAGTAAAAAATTTTGTTATATCAAAACATAACATAAAATTCATTCAAATGATGTGAATTATATTAATTATTAGATAGTTCTACTATTTTTACTTTTAATAACTTATAAAAACTATATGATCCTAAAATATATAAATGAAAGGGGTGTTTTCAAAAAGAAATTAGTATTTTTCACTATTCATCACCTTTTTTTAAAATTAAAACAAAATAATTGAAAATGAATTTTTATTAATGATTTAAAATCTAATAAAAAATATTTAAAATATATATTTAAATTATTTTAAATTATTTTAAATTTATGAACAGAAATCGTGATGAAATAACTTTTTAGAAAAGAAATATTTTCTATATAAATCCTTAGTAATTCTTATATCATACATCGTGAAAATATTAGATAAATGATAAAAAATCATATTTAATATATAATATATAAACATAATTAAAATAATATAACAATATTAAATAATATAATTAATTAATATGAAAAAACATTCCATGATTAAAACTTTTTATTGAAAAAAATATATTATTTACTTTTCAATTATTTTAATTTAATATCTGATAAATTGATAGATAATAAATTTATTTTATAAATTTTTAACCCATTGATTTTTCACAATTTAGTTAGTCATATTTATACTCTTGATTTTAGAGTCTAAGTTGTAATGTTCATATTTAAATAATATATTTCACTGTTCATTTATGATCGTTGTTATTTGTTGCATATGGAATTGAACAGATTTTTATTATTTTAAAATGTTGCGGTTGCATATATAGAATGATTCCAAAGATAATAAATTGAAATGAAATAAATACATCATCAATTATTGTGTGATTTATATATTTATTGAATAATAAATATATAATTTTTTACTTCGGAAATGAAATGAAATCTCAAGATTTGTTGTTTAGGATGGTGGTACATTCACTAAATCATTGGTCATGGTAGAATAAGGTTTGTATCTCCTATCAGAAAAATATTAATTTATTGAATTAGTTTTGATGAAAAAAAGTGTGTGTCTTTTATTATGAGATATGAAAGGAAAAATGAGTGTATATAACACATCGAGTGATTATAGGAATAGTATTAATTACCATGACATCTCCATGTCTACATGAGGTACTTGATGGGTTGATAGGCCCATACCTAGTTTTAAATAGAATTCACTTCAATTGAGATATGTTCATAGTGGGTTACAAAAGTAGTATATTCAAAATTTTGTCCAAATAAAAGAACTTGAGTATAATACATGGTGAAAAAACCATGTGGTATAGGAGATTTCCAATAATAGATGATTTTTGTGAATAAATAAATTCCTTTTAATTAGGATTAGAACAAATGGTAATGAATTTAATTATTAAAAGAACTAAAAATATATTAAGTGAAGGCATAAGTAATATATTTAGCCAACGATTATTATGATAATATTCAGGGTTCATATGATTTTTATTGTAATACTAAGTTCATTAAATGGATCATTTTTATCACATAATAATTTTTTTATAATACATGATACTGATAAAAATATATTGATATTTTTAGGACAAGGTAGTTAGTCATGAAATTTCAATTATTATTTTTAGTTTGTAGTAAATATTCAAGATTTCGATATCCATTTCATAGTATTTCTAAAAAACACATTATAAGTTAGATGATGATCTAATATTCAATAATATTCATCGTGAAAAAGTGAGACCCTGTATCTACTCTCTACTATTTTATTAAGAGAGAAGTTCATGATCCAAAAAACTAGATCATGTACTCTATCATATATTGAAGGATTGGTGTAGTTGATATCATTAAGAAATCATATGATTCTATATATATCCATTCCATCACCTAGATATAAATTATATGTGATCTTTTATACCTTTAAAACATGGTTGGTGAATCTATAGGGAGAAAACAACATTTCCACTGAGCAATGGTTTCGAGTGATGAGAGGTTGTCGAACGCGTCTGTGACAACATATTTCTGTAAAAAATATTATTCCTTTATTTATTAGATTAATTAACATTAAAAACCCAAAATATTGTAAATACAATTTTATTTGATAGATTACTTATATATCATATTAACATAATACATTGATACAAAAACATAATTGAAAAAATTCGAAACATTATCTAAATTCTCATCTCACTTTTAAAACTACATGGGATAGCCTGGGAACATACATAAGAAAGGTGTGAGTTATAAAGTCCAGCCAGGGAATAAAAGAAAGTATATCATGAAGAATTTATTAAATTTTATTCAATAATAATTTCAATGCGACTTAAAATGGGTGAGAATAATAAACATGAACATCAATATATGATATTTTATGATAACATAATGGTGAAAAGGGAGTGTGAAAAGAATAAAAAAACGGGCATCATAAATATAAGTCAAGAGTAACTCCTAATAAATAATAACATAATTTTATTTGGATAATATCCCACACAACATAAATGGCCTCTCAAGATATTAAATTATTTCCCAATTCAATGAAAGGATATAAAATCACGGGACCACTCACCACTTTTATATCATGTACATGCATAAGTGTACCACACAGATCAATAAAAAAATATATCATATTTGATGAAATTGAATCAAATGATTATTGATGTTAGTATTGATATATGTATTTCTCTAATTAATAATGTATATTATCATATTTTTAAATACCCTTGAGTGTAAATGGAGATTATTAATGAAAAATCAATAGTTCGGCATTGAATATTGTTGGATAATTTAGTTAGCATAATGGAGGTACATAAAAGTTTATAAAATGAATGAATGATATGCAAACGGGTATATCAAAAATTGGGTATATTTGAGACTATTATTGATATGTATAAAAACATATCCGAATTAAAAATTAGAAATTGAAATGCATGACATAATGATGGTGTCTGAATGAAGATAACTTGGAGAGGATCCCTTAATACAGCAGAAGAAAAAGAATGGCTTAATTATTTTCCAAACATAGATTTTGGAATGTATACAATAATGTATTCCAATCCAAAAATATACATATAGATTTTAAATGGGATTCTGCCAAAGTGATTTGGGTTCAAAATTTGAAATGTTTGATAATTGATCTCATTAAAATGTTACCCTTGGTTATGTGGAAGTGAGTCATGTTCATAATGAATTTATTTTAAAAAATTAATATATAATATAGGGGTATGAGGATTCAGAATGGTTTTATAATATTATAGAAATTACCTCAAAAATTTATATTTATTTTGAAATATATAATTTCTCAAGGGTACCATTTATGTAATATTTTTTTAACACTTTTAGGATATTAAAACATCATAATACACAATGTATATTTCTATCTTATTTTATTTTGAATAAATAATTTTGGTGTCCTTGATAAATATTGATAAATCACCCTCATATAATTTTGAGGTGTTTATTTCAAAAATAATATTTATTTTAAAAAAAAAATTAACGTATTATAATAAACTATTTAAAATAAAAAATAATTTTTATTGGAAAATTTTGTTCTTCACAAAACGTTTTTCTGATCCACAAAAAAATTTGAATTCAAAATAATATATTATCAGTTATATATATTAAAAATTATTTTATTTTAATATTTTATATTAATATACTATAACTAAAAATTCCCAAATTTTGAAAATTTTTATTTATTTAATATAAATATTTCATAAAAATATAATTTCTCGACGTTATATTGATATTTAAATTAAATAAAATTCATTATTTAATCATTATAAAATTTAATACTAAAAAAGGATTAATATAATAATATTTTTATTAAATGAAAAATATTAACAAATTCATAATCTTTGGGTCTAGATAGATAAAAATTTATTACACCATTAAACACACTTATGTTATTTTTCATGATGATATGATTTTCCAAGGTTTATTTGGAGAACATTTATTAGGTCATAGTCACAATGGGAATGAACTTCTCCTATAAAATGGTTCTTGCATTGTTAAGTTGTTGAATATAATCTTGTTCTTGATAAATGGAAATGGAAATTAATTATATTTCCCTCATATCATTTGATAAATATTATTTATTTCATACAATCCTACTTGTCCATGACATCAATTCTTTCATATGTACCATTTGGAAAAATTTATATCCTTATATATGTAATCATCATACGAACAATATATAATGGATATATCATAAATTGTGATGATTATTAATGGTCATGTAAATATGATATGATTTATATTTTAAAAATAAAAAATGATTTTCCTGAGTCTATAATAACAAAAGTACATAAAAGAAATAAATTCAATAAAAAAATGTATTTCAATTATAAAATTTCAGGTTGTTACATTATTCTCCAATATAGAAATGTCACTATAAAATTTTTCATTTAATACATTAAAATAGATGATATTATTATATTTCATCACTTATTCTAGTTCCCATGTTATATCCTTAAACATGTTGTTTCACTATCAATCTTTTACTAATTTTTTTCTTGTTTCCAAGAACATTTTCTCTATAATCTAAAATCATTTATAGATGCACATCGTAAGAATGGTCATTTTATAATTGTACCACTTTTAGACTATGTACATGTGAGGGGTTTAATATATACTTCCTCATGTGGGATACATGGAATAATATATGTACATGAGATAGTTTATGTGGTAGTGGAACTTAATATCCCACCACTCAGATGTGATCATAGATCTTAAAGGGGATGATGTATCTAGGCCTATGATTTCCCTTCTTCCAAAACATCATTAATATCTTCCATTATTATAAATGAATGAAAAAATTTCCAATTTCATCAATGTCATGTCTTGACCAACAATTACCTTCCTCTTAGGTGGAAGGCCAATCCACAACATCCCCATGCCGGCCCCTATAATCTAGATTACAGTGACCAACACAGAAAAGAATAAATAATTTGCGAGGGATTTTCCTATTATAACATAATTCAAAAATCTAATAATATTTGCACTGTAATGAAGAGGAATAAATATTAAATATATTAACATATAGAGTAACAACCAGAAATGTACCATCATTTAGGGAATATAAGAGTACAACAATGTAGTCTAATGGGCAATAGGGAAAATACATTCCCAACCAAAAATAAAATCCAAAAAAATATAATGTAAATTCTGAGAGATACTATCCTTAAATATCAACACATTGAATACTATAGAATTTTAAATCCCCCATAGTATCCCAATAATCATTTGAAATCACATGACATGACACATGTTGGAAAGTCCCATGCAGGGGTGACTATATATATACCTAATTTGATGCCATGAAAATGGAGGGGAGATAAATATGTTACATGATGGGTGTAGACAGCTCCACTAACAATAAAAGATAAAAAAATTGAACTATATATATATATATATATTTGTGTATAATTGTGATCCTATGTAAGACCAATAGGGTAGAGGAATGGTATATCCATCTCAAATCCTCAGTTAAGAAATGAGTCTTGAATTCCTTCCAAAGGACTGCCATCAATGCCCAGCATCTCATTCATTTGTCCAATGATGTATCATCATGTAGCCAAACCTTTCCATTGTGGAACACAGTCAAGAGGACACAATATCATGGTATATGACCTATATATTAGTAAAAATTGAGGGTTCCACTAATTATATTGATAGAGGACCCCCATCCTTGTCTTTCATGTGGTATCCACTCAGTGGACAGATAGAGGACCCATGGAGTATTTGTTCAGGGGGGAGGGGGTCTTCTCTATATGTAAAAGACACATTCCATGACCCAGCATGAGGGTTACACACATTAGATAGATAGATGAACTGTTAACTACTTTATCACGGTGCCCCACTATGTATGGAGAGGACCCATAACATATTATATCATGAGGGCTACACTGTGTGGATAGATAGTTGACCCGCTCCATAGTCCACCAGGTCTAGGTCCACTTTGTAGGTAGATGATGCATTAACTAACCCACATGGTGGGTTCTAATCTATAGGTGGATAGTGAAACCACATATATGTCCATCAGGGGATTTCACTCTATTATTAGAGGAGCGATTCTATGCCCCGGTAAGAGTGTTATACTCTACTGATCATGTACAATCACTACCTCTGTCGAGCAACATTGTAAGTATAATTACACTAAAAATATCTTGCATCATATCTCAAAATACACTATGATGACCACCATCATGCTCAATAAGAAAAAACACTCATTATTGGATACTTGTACGCCAAAACCTAATTCTAAATAAAGTAGATATGAGATGTTTATATTTCCTCAAAAAAATGTTCATAACATATAAGGTGGTCCACATGGTGTGTGTCACTGCTCCTCGACCTATCCATGTCCTCACCATAAAATGAATCCAAATTCATATAGTACTATATGATATCTTGTGGTTCAATATATCATTTATTGGATACCCAGAGCCGATCTGTTTTCATTTGTACATGAATATTTCATTCAGGTCATGGCTATGTATACTATCAATATTCAAGTAATTTGTGTGTGTATGGACGTGTCTATCTCTATGTACAGCTAGAGTATATTTTAGGTTACCATCACCAAGTCACATGGCTTGTGGGGATCCCTTGGATCTTGTTATATTTATCTCACTCTAATACCCTCGTCGTCATCGTAGGGTCACAGCTCGATGTGTGTTCATGAGACAACCTAGTTTGTAGTCAATTTTATCATATATTTTCTACATCTGTTATGGAAATCCTAGATCATTAGTTTCTACCACAAATCACACTATTTTATCAGTTGAATATAATTATGACATCCTCCAACCAAAAACTAAATCACTATAGTTGTTGGAAATCAAATAGTTACCCGTCTTCATGATGTGTATATGTACTCATCACTCGGGGAACCTCCCACTTCCTCACTGAATCTTTTATCTATGTTGGAATCACTAGTATCCTAATAACCACCCCCATCCACCCTTATATAATAAATACAACCATTTCAAATGAATAATACAATAATATTGGTCATCGATCATCCTCTATTGAACCTGATAATGTCGAAGAGTGGCACGGTAGACCAATGGAAGAGATTGGAAAGAATTATGAAGTAATGTACAAGAAAGGATTATTTTTAGAGTATTTTTAATATAAAATAAATATAAATTTTCCATAAATGAAGGACAAAACATGATATAATGGTGATAGATCTAGTAACAAAATAAAATTCAATACATAAGATCTTGAGATATATTTACTTAGACACATATCTAGAATTAAAGTTTTGATCATTATCAATATTTTAAACATAAGGGATGAAACCACAAATGATGATTACCAACTTAATTCATATAGATCATTGGTGAAGTACATAGGTTACAAAAATGGGGAATATCTATTTCATTTGATTCACCTCAATGTGCCTTTATCTAGTTGTTTGGCGGTCTCCAGATCTAAATTCACTAGTTAGGAATGGTGGAATCCTACACCCAAATGTTGTAGTGTTTTTAAGAGAAGAAATGTGATTCTACATAAAGACATATTTATTGAGAGAAAATATGTAGTTCATTTAATAAATTATTTAAATAAAAAATATTAATTAATTCACATATCATACAATCCAATGGCCGATTTATCTGAACATCATCCAACGAACAACATTATATCACACCTAGGGTAATCCTCATGCTCTTGATTAAACTGTGGTATTCTATTTACTATATGAGACACTTTTTAGAGTATATTTTATTATTTTAGAAAAAATATTCACAAATGGTATATAATATATATAATAATATTATAAAATTAATTCTAGGATCACAATGCCTCAAAATCAAACACCTTCTTCGTTTCTGGCTCTGAAAATATTCCTTGATATATTTTAAAGTCTTAAAATTCAAAAATAAGGTCTCTAAATTATTCCCACCTTTAATATATTCCTCTTTAGAATGAAATAATAGGGAAAAAGGATGGGTATTATGAGCTCTTATCTTTCTCTCTCGCACATAGGATCTCTCATGCATGATCCAATTCTTCCCCAACTCATGAACCAAGTGAATGCCCCATCTACAAAAGATCATCACTTAGAGATATTCAATTTCCATTTTTTAATCTATAAAGGTTTCTCTATCCTTGATGTCTATATATCCCTATTCAATAACATGTGTGTAATATTAGGAAAATATTTCAATAGTTGTGATACATGGGAGACTTCATGAACTCGCTCAAACTATGGGGGTATGGTAGGGTTCTAATAACCCTTTCCAACCCTTGCATGGTTCTTAAATAGTCTAATAAACAGAGAGGAAACCATCCATATCTAAATTAATCTCTATAATCCACATCATAGGGAGAAAAAAATATAGTGTTCTTTCTTGAACATCAATGTCCTACACACTGATCTTCATATGATCTGAGTTACCCTCTTTCTCTCATTGATCACTGTGAAAAACTACATCATCACCTACACCATATCTATCCGATAAAGAGATTCATCACTCATACCAATCTTACACATGGGTGACCTAAAATGTCTCTTATATTGGGCCTCAAATAATCCATGATCATAATAGAGTGATAGTAATTATTACAAGAAAACTCCAATTAGGGTATGTGATCCTAATAGATCAGGATGAAGTCTCACACACAAGACCATAAAATGTCCTCCAACAACTAGATAGTGAAATAATTTTCCATTTATTTCTAGTTTTATATGGTTTTAGTGATCCTTATCAATATATTTAATTCCTCTTATTGGCCTCTACACAACTATGGCATGAACTTCCCGTCACGGACAAAGACAATCATTAAGGTCACCCCATAAACATAAATGATATCATGAACATAAAATTTCTATAAACTATCCACTAAAATGTGCTCACCAATAAAAATAATGAGTAATGACATTGTAAGTTGGTATAATATCATTAAGATGTCATCACATCATCTATAATTCCATTTAATTAATATCAAAATGTCCATCATTACGTCTTCCCATTTCACTATAGGATCCCAAAAGGTTATAATAAACCTACACTTGCCAGGTATTTAGTCTTCACCTAATTATTTGTGAGGAAAAATATTTTAACTCAGTGATCCTAAGACACATTCTGACCCAAATAATTTACTTCTTAGAGACACATATCATCATATCTACACAAGAATGTATAAAAACAAGGAACTATATAACTCTATGATCACCTCCTCTTGCATCATGATGTAGCCCAAAATCCATACATGGAAGAATACAAAATGATTATATAATTCATAAAATACATCTAGTGAATCTACCACGGTTATCTAGTCATGAAATAAATAAGTGTCACAACCTGACCTAATGAGTATTGGGACACAACTCCTCAAGCCTGCCTCCAATAGACCAAGGGAAGGTGACTAGAACTAAGAAATAATATCAATATCATGAGAGAACTTTCCTAAGTATCTATATACACACATGCACACAACTACAAGATCCAAGAATGATGAAATCTAAAAAACCTAAGGAAACCAAGGAATGCATACATCTATACCCCACAACAAGAGTACAGAAGAATTTATGAAATCATAAAATGTAATAAAAACCACCACTATATAATATTGTAAACATTTAAAACCTACTTAGAAGGAGGATATCATTATCAATTGAAACTACTGGAAAGATCCTATACCATGATCCTGTAAACACATTAGTATGTCTAGCTCACTATGCTCAGCCTATATTAGGTCCTCCATGGACTTTTTTGAAAATTATGTGGTCAGAACAATAAAAAAAAGTGTACCGGAAAATCTATTTTAGGGGATAGTGTAATAAAAATTAGTAGGCACCCCAAAACCCCCAAAAGAAAAAGGGAGACACTGAATGGAAACTGTCCACTCGACATAGCTAGAGAGAAACCCAATCTTGAATGAAACTCCATCTAGAACAATCCTCTAATATACATGAATTTTTTTCATATTATATAAGGGGTGTGAACCCTAATATGTGAATAAACCATATAGTATCCTATTAAATCTCCTAGATATAGCCATATTAGCACCTAATATTCACTTCATAAACTCTAAAAATAAACTAAACTATGAAAACACACTCTGTGAGCTCATCCATCCCATATATAACTCATTAGTGAGATTCACTCCATCAAGAAAAACATTTTCATTCCAAATGATATGTCTAACGAAACCTACTCTATCTAGAACCTGTCACTGGGTCCAACCCTAGTGCTCAACACTAGAGGCCAGATCATCGCTACCTCACTCCAAGTGCAAGCTAATGAAATCTAACTGACTGAGACCACCCCTCACCACTACACACAATTTGGGGATCCATTATCCTGACTATGCACCATGTAAATACTCTCTTACAAGAGATAATGGTGGGATTCATGCCTCACCACTATCCTTCAGTTTTTGGAGTATTTCTTCTAACTAACCGGAGAAACCTTTATTTCTCTAGTAGGGAGTGTACCACACCTCATTGCATTGAGGGAGAACCAACCATATCTAGGTATCGTTCACATCAAATGGATTTTCCCAATTCAGGTAACTGTATCCAATAGCCAAGGGAACTCCAACTACTATGGAGGAATTTTTCCCCGCTGTTACTCAGAGTCAGTGGAGTACTACTCTATAAGAAAGGACCCGCACATAGATACAATAGGGGAGTACTACTAACAATAGACTTTCATCCATATACGATAGGGGTGTATTACTTTGAAATTTGATGACACTTACCCTAAAGAAGTAGGGGATTACTATTCAGTGTCTAGAGAAACAACATCCAAGAAATCCAGGGGAGTGCTGAATCTTCCAATTCATTCACTTTGGAAAACTCGTACCCTAACACGACAGGGGATTATTGACCACTAGCTTGAGGAACCACTCCCTGGAATTGTTTTGGAGTACCGACTCTACTCAAACAACATGTATATAGGACCCACAACCTAGAATGGAATTAGACATAAAAATTATATAATAGAAGACCCTTATCCTTCCTAACATGGGAGTGCCCATTATATCTATAAGTATTTTATAGAGGAACCATGCCCTTATCCAATATGTGAGTACTAACTCCACAAAGAGAGAAACCACTCCCTACACATGAGCCTTAGCCCAGTTGGTAAGGACTCCTTAAGTTCATCCAAATGACCATGGATAAAATCCAGGAGGAAGCAGATTTTTGGGTTACTGTAGCAGGTACTGTAGTGGGAACTGTGCAGTACTGTAGCAGTTACTGTAGTGGGAACTGTAGCAGGCACTGTTTGGCACTGTAGCAGCCGAGAATATGCCCCTGTTTGGGCCTTAGGGCCATCAATTTGGTCCCTAAGACTTGTACAGACATCATACCACCCAGGCCTTCGGGTCAGTAAGGCCTTTGGGACACCTCAAGGCCTTCGGACCACCTTAGTGCATATGCAAACCAGACAACACACAAGGAACAAGCTCTACAAGGAGGATGAGCAAGGATCTTTCACCATAGTAGAAGCTAAACGGATTGCAAGAATGAGAGGGTATGACACTTGCAATCGGGACAAGCCTATTCATGCACAGGAATGCCTAGCCGAACAGCCATGCGAAGGTGGAGAGCTGATTTCATGATAAAGTTGTTGGGAAGGAGAAGTTCCAAGTAGTTACTATGGGATGTATGTAATGATTGAATTCTATGGGCAATGAAATCCTCTATGGCCTACGGGACATGTAATACTTACACCAACGAGACTTGTAAGGGTTCCACCTCAACCCTTGAAAGGTGGATTATCAAAGTTAATAAAAAATGAAGGCCTTCGGGCCATTGGAGGAGAGGAAATACTCCCTATTCCAATAAGGGAGAACATTCACTACCTTTATAAACATCATCGGAAAAACTGCACCGAATTCCATCAGGGGAGTAACACCACCATAGAAAAATTACAAAATGTAATGAACCCATGCCCATGACATGGGGAGTACCACATCCACCAATGTAGAGAGCTAATGGAAGGTCCCATGTTAGACCAATAGGTGACAAAAATTTTTAGGGACTCTCTAAACAAACCATACTGTTCTCCAAAATCATTTTTATATTGCTCCACATGCATCATACTCAATTGACACAACCTTATAACTCGTAATAATTAAAAGGGTCCACCATTTCATCCTACATGACTAACTACTCAGGATAGAATACCCACAAGCCTGAATACATTTCCCAGAGAATGATATATAGAATGTGTAAGATCCTCAAATGGTCTTTTAAAGTACAATTCATGCACTAGGGAACACACGACATGTGATCCCACTCAATAACCTTCCCATGTATCTATTCCACATGGGTCCCAACCCATGGCGGGTACATCGAGTTTAGTTGAGGAACACATTGTGTCCCTCATATCCCATCTGCTGGCCATTTTCCTATTCTACAAAGATCGACCAACCGTCTCCCTAACGTGTTATATATTTGATAATATATGGAATATTCTGATAAGAATACCACCTTCTTATGTAGTTTTCTTATATACATGTATAAACCCACATTTCCTTATATTAGAATCCATGTCCATATATCTTGGATTTGTGTTAGTACATAGAAATGTTTTTTTACATAGTTATCCCAAGCCATAACTTATGGTAACACAGTTTAAGGAACATAATGGTGTGTTGTCCCAAAATTTCATCTTCCCCAAAAAGGAAGAGATGCATGGAATTTTGTTCTGATCTATATACCACATAGACGGAAATTACTATTTATAATTTCCTACAAAACACCTTGATTTACCCCATTCATCCCTAGAACTCACATATACTCAACACAGATAAAAAACAATTAAAAAATTAACTCTATAACTCTATAACAATGAAAATAAGTGGGTATAAAAATCAAGACTCAAATCTACCTATCGTGATGATGAAACAACAAAAAGTTGGTTGATGACTTGTACCCAGATCACTTTGGTTCTTGATTTAATGATAATATATGTCACAAAAAAGGTCAAAGTATCCTTGATTAGATGATTTGGATATTTTTCACAATCATCAAAGGAAGAGAAGGAGAGTCAAAACTCTCCTTGGTTGGGGTGATCTTCATATAATTGTAATACAGGGAGGAATTATGTATACTAAAATTAAACGAATTAATTCCCCTGTCAATGCCACCTAACCCAAAATAGCCTCTGAATGAAACACTTTACAAAAACAACCATAGTTTTTACACTGTGTATAAATTATGGTACAGACTAATCATAGGTATTATTAATCCAATACAAGACTCTGAACATGAGTTATTATTGTTTCAACCCATGCTACGTGTGTAGAAAAATATATTTAATAACTGAAATATCTTTTCCACGAAGAACCCCGGACCCCGGCATCCATTACTAACTCAGTGCCAGACATAGGAAATAGATTCTAAAATATTATGAAGTCCTTCCATTCAAAACATGAGTCATTAAATTCCCCCTCATTAATGGGTTGTCATCCATGAAATGTGAAATTCTTAGAACAAAGGATGAGACTGAGCTCCCCACTCGACACTAGTGTTAGCGAGCTCATCAAGCTTTCCTATTCTACATACACGCATGCAGATAGGGGAACCACCAAGATCAAACCACTCTTATATTTAGATTTACATTTCCATCATCATAAATCAGTGGGAACATGTCTCTTTAGCTGCGACATGTGGGAAAATACCAAGCCCCATATTATATCTAAAGTCATGGGGTCTAGCGGTACACCACCTCTTTAACCTCATGCAGACAATATTGGAACACTATAGTTCTCATAGACCCCTAGATACACAGTAAAATCGAATACTCAATCATATTGTTTTCAGTGTTGTTGTTGAACACAAAAGGGTATTTAAGATCAAAACATGGCTGCCCAAGAGAAATAGTATGTCTTACCAGGCCTTTCATCAACAAAACTCCAGCTATAACACAACTCATTAAAAAAGAAAAACTACCACACCCACTATTGGAATCACATTAGAGTATAACTTGTAGGAAACCAAATTATAATGTGAAAATATTATAGGGTATAACTCTACCACTATGGAAAGATTCAATGTACAAATCTCCCTCTACTAGGGATTCCATGATAATGGTGGTCGTGAATGAAAACAATTCTAGCAGGGCCCATAACTTCTCTAAAAGTTTATCGCATGACCTAGCCCTCAAGAAGATTTAAATATCTCAAACCTTACACATTGATAGTATCTCCTTTGGGTGGAACTAAATCAACCGTACAGTTCCTATAACGTCAACAAAAACACATCATAGTGGGGAAATCTTCTCCCATCACTCATGAGTTTAAAGCAACGTAAAACTGTACTACCTACTCTTAGTTCATGTCAGGTGTAAATATGATTCAAAATACATGAGGGTACCCATGAATTAAATATGTCTTCCTGAACAAGCACTGGGTCTTACCATGTAGTCCGTCAAAACTATAAACACTGGGTTAAACTAATTCTCCATGTAACCTTGGTTAAATCTCAATCATGAGGATAAAGAAAAGAGTAACCACATAGTGCCATAAAATATAGAATGTAGAAAGTGTTAAAGACACAATTAGTACCTCTATTAATCCTTAGAGATTTAGGGTCAATGGTAGCAATGTCCTACAGCTATACTCACCCACGTCCTTCAGCTCCCTGATCGTGGTGTAGACTTATTGGGGGTTCTGATGAAACACCCAGAATTGCCTGCCACCCTCAACCTCTCTTCTATATCATCCATCATCCATTCCACACTGCAGATCTCCATTCTCAAAATGACACAACTTTAGATGTATCTCTTCATTCATCTCCCTCTCAACGGTTTTTTGTTTCAAAAAATCAATAATGATAAGCCCCTGAGCGTCAATAATGTAGCATCGCCTCTACAATGACTGATCAGATCCTCGAAGATTATCATGCACTAAAAACCTATGTTTATTTTTATGTACATGGGAATTCCTTTTGCATCATGAACATACCACATGTCATCTACTAGATCATGAAGATGAATCAACCTCATGAACATTACTGTGGGTCACGTCCACCAGTTCCTCATCCAGAAAACCCTCCACCACCAGAGCTCACTCTAGCACTCTAGCATTGTTGAGAATATACAGAAGAACTTCAGATGCCATGATATCCCAATTCAAGAATTTATCTAATGATTTTTCTTGGAATAATAGATCTTGAACCATATCAAAGGAGTATCATGACAATCTTGTGAACCTCACTAAAAATACACCATTGTCATGCAAACCTACTGAAGATGCAGATGCTCTTGGATACGTACTGATATCAATTTGGATGGGTAAAAATACTCAGAGAAGAGTCTCTCTAACTCCTCACAAGTTTGTTTCAACATTCCATGAGTTTTTATTAACAGACTGTACTAACAACTGGTTGAACCTATAGAAGACTCACCACTCAGACAACCATCTGATTAGAAGCTGACCTAACTGAGAATAAAATTATATGAACACCTCAATACCATCATCTACTGAGTGGGTTTCTGGATTACCCCATTAAATATGAGGTCACAACCTATGGGAATCATGTATCACAATCAAAATACACATATCCTTAACCCAATCTTTAGATAAAATGTGTTTCTCTACGGGCAGTTGCACCACTAACAGATCACCTAGAGGTAATGCCTCAAAATTAATTCCCTTCACTAAATCCTCATTATAGTGTTGATCATCATCACAATCACACCTTAAAATCTGATTTGGGTGTATTTTTGGTGGTTTCCTAATGTATAATCAAAATTAACCATGATAAAAGATTATATCTATGTATATGATTCACAAAATACATAAAAACAAAAACTCAGCCATATATGATGCATGTACCATTTTTCCAGTAATGATTATCATAATGTACCATTTAAAAAAGAAAGTTTTTAGATTCTTGGTGAATGGATACGTCGGCCACTACACCATCACTAGATCCTATTACCTGATATCCAAAAGAAATACATTCTAATAATGTCTCTATGCAACCCAAACAAATCTCACCACACTATAGTTCAAACAAGGAACTTCCTCCGGATACCATTCTATCACAACCCAACCCATTGGTTACCAGAACAAAACTCCCAATGACCACCTCAAATAGGCTTGGGGATGGTGAATAGGATCGTGAGGCATATCACAATCATGGGAGGAATTTATTATGTACCTGTATGTACGCACACATCTCCAAGCACACAAAATGCTACAATATAAGGAATCTAAAGGAAACCAATGAATGTATATATATATATCCCACAAAAAGAGTATAATAGAATTAATTAAAGTGTAAATTGGAATAATAAAACCCACCAATGAATTCAATTAATGTTTCCCACCTTCTCAAAAGGATGGGATCACTGTCAATTGGAACTACAAAAAATCTCCTCAGCCAAACTCCTGTAAACACATATGTCAGTGTAGATAAGTAAGAAATACCTGTTTCAGTTCTTTGGTTGAATCTATCAAAATTATTGTCGTATAAAATAGGCACAATAAATGTGTATGAAAACCCAGGTAATAGTGAGTATAAAAACACTCACTAGGATCCCCAAAAACCCTAGAAGAAAAAGTGATCAAATGAAAGGAAACAATCTTCTCTACCTAGCGAGAGGGGAACCTAATCGGGTGAAAAAATCCACCACAATAAATCCTTGGATGTACATGAGAAATCATCTTAGTCTATAAGGGGATTCAACCCCATATGTGACAACACCATAAGGATTCCCAAAAAATCACCAGATATAATCATATCAGACACTATTTATCATAAGGTTCTAACCTCATCAATAGAAATAGGATTCTCTTCGTAGGCTCTAACCATAACACAAAACTAAGAGAACACAATCCACAAGATTACCCATCAAATATGGAACCCATATAAGAGATTCTCTCCATTGGAAAAAAAATATACCATTCAAAATTGTATGTACTAGAGAATGTGTTTCATTGGGAACATCATAATAGGTCTCACTTATGTTTCTAGCACCATAGGTCTTATCATCACTACCATGTGAATAGAGCATACTAGAAAATCCCAATTTAAGCAGCCCACCAATCACCACTACACACAATTAAGGGAGAGATAACACCGACATTCCTCCATGTTCTTCCTCTCTAATAAGAAGGAGTGGATGGATTCCCACCTCGCCACTACCATAGAGTCGAGGCAGTACTGTTCATAACTAACCCATAAAACAATTTTCTCTCATGTAAGAAATGGTATGCACATAATTCTATTGAGGTATCACTAACCCCTATATAAGAATAATTCAAATCAAATGTATGGTCCTGCTGCTCATAACAGTATCCAACAGGTGAGGGATTTCCAGCACCTATGAGGGTCCTTCTTTGCATTGGTACTCAGAGATAGGGGAGCACTACTCCATAAGTGAGGAACCACACCATGATTCAACAAGGGATTACTACTCATGAAGGACTTTCAATATAATATGATAGGGGAGTAATGAATCAATGCATATAGGACCCACTCCTTATCAAATAGGGGTGTACCTACTCTACCTTTATGAACATCATGGTGAAAACCACACCCTAGTCCATATGGGGAGTTACAACCCCATAAGAAACTACCCAAATGTATCAGACCTATGCACATGACATGGAGAGTCATGTTTCCACATAAGAAAAGTGGTAATGAAAAAATTCTCCCTATTCTATTAGGAGTTTAATAATCATAGAATATCTCTATATGAACCATACATATCTCCATTAATCAGTACCACTTAATAATCATCTCTCTCTATTCACACCACCTCGTATCCCATAATCTAAAATGAAGGCCACCATCACATACTAGTTGGAAAAACACTTAGGATAGACTACTCAAAATCCAAAATCAGTGTCCCAGAGAAGGTGATGCATAAGGCGGAAGATCCCCAGATGATCTCATATTAGTACATGACATGCATTGGGGCACACACAGTGTGTGAGCCCGCCCAATCTCATTCCCATGTATCTGGTCCACATGAGTTCCAAAAGATGTAGGGGTATATGGGATGTAGAGGGATTACATGTCGTTTCCCTCATTTCTCATCCTCTGGTTGTGTTCCTCTTCTACATGAACTGCCCAACCACGTCCCTCACACACTGTGTATCTCATACTACATGGCGTATTCGGATAAATGGCAAGATTCCAATGTTGTTTTCTTGTCTTAGGGTATGGGACCATGTGTCCATGTATGGTACACCATGTCTACTTACTAGATCCTTTGTCTATTTTTTCACGATTTAGTAAAAATACATTTGTTTTTTATGGATATCCGAAGCCAAGTCCCATGGTCGCACAGTTTAGGGAAATATACAGCCTGCAACACCATTAAATGATGAGTAGTAATAAAAGATCATCTTACATAATGAAAGAGATACATGACGTGTTTTACTAAACTAAACACCATGTTTTTGATAATTATCTTCATGAATAACCTACAAAATGCCACAGTTCTTTCACTACACTCACATAGCACCCTTGAAGGGATATATTGAAACCGTAAAAAGGGATCTAGAACAATAGAACAAAAAAGAACAAAAGGAATCATGATCAATACAAAATTACTTTTACTTTTATGGTGAAACAATGATGAATTAGTTGATAAATGGTTCCATGATCACTCTAGTTGTCGAATTGTTGATGATCTTCATGAAAAAGAAGATCCATGTCACCTTGCTTTGATTATTCAGTTCTGGTTCATTACATCCAAAGGGAGAGGAGGAGATACAGGTCTCTCCTTTGTTTGGGTGATGAACATATGATGGTTAGAGAGTGGCAAATTATGATTAATAATATTAAACAAATTAATCCCCCTCTCAATTCCACACCACTGAAAACATCCTTCGATCAAAAAACCAGGTATGGAAAACCATAGGTGGCACCTAATGTATATTTGATGTTCTAGACTCAACTCCGGTCATGAGATCTGATCTTATACTCTACATGAAAGTTATTTAAATTTAAAATAAAGATGCATGTTTGATAAAAAATTTTATTTAATACTATTAATACCACCACATTAAGGAATCATAAACCTTGGCTTCCCACGTCCACCCAACACCCCGATCCACAAATATTTTCCAAGATATTATAATGTCATTTGAGTCAATACCCAAGTGATTACAATCATATTCGATGTATCCCAATTGAGGAACCCAAAAAAATGGATAATACTAGGTGGAAAACCCATCATCTAAGGAAAAGTTTCACCCCTCTACTACGAGGGTCATCTAGAACATATTTAACTATTTAGACGCATCCTCCACCAAAAGAGGTTGGGACATCCATCTAGGGGATTATACCATCAAATAATCTTCCTATGAGTATAGATTACCTCAAATTCATTGTATTGTAGGAACTCCAATTACAATCTATGTCTCATGTTGAGTTCTCTGAATGTGAATAAAAATTGGGAACTCTGGTAGTTTGATTAATGATCTAAGGAATCTCCCATAAGATAAATCCTCCATAACCCTAGAGTGAAGAAATTCACTCCAAACTCCAGGTTCTATGTAATCTAGTTATACTTGTCGGTGTTGACTAACTCAACCAATATTTGATCACTAAAAACCTCTATATCAACATGAATTGGATACCAACTCTAGAGGCAAGACAATATACTATGTACTCAATGACCGCATCCGGTAATCTCAATATCAGATCACTCATTAGCCTTATATTCAACTCTTTAATGGATATCTAACAACACTCATACAATGTAAACAACTCCTCATTCATCCATAGGGTGGTTAAAGGAGATGCAATCATGGAGAACTATACCAAAAAACTCTTATAGGACCCCACCTGGTTTTGAATATACCATAAATTGAACCTCATGAATTTATATATGGATCTTCCAGAATGTACCATAAATTTGATTCGATTATAACATGTTTAGGAACATATTCATTTTCTCTGCATGGTACACCTAAAACATAGAGTATGTGAGTATTTCATCATTTAAGGGGGGAATGGTCCAATAATGGATGGAATATCCATTTCATCAAATCCATAGACATAGTGGATGATTTTCTAACACCAAAAGGTATCAACAGAAAATTTTAGTGTCGATACCGATATCTGAATAGTAGATTGGGAATATCATCCTTGAAAACCCTTAACATGTGGTATTCATATAGTAGATTGATCTTTAAGAACCATCTTGTTCCTCTTAATTGATAAAAAAGATCATTAATCCTAAGAAAGGGGTAATTTTTCTTTATCATGGCCTAATGTAGGAAAAGATAATATACCCAATGTAACAATATTTACTCCTCCTTTTCCAAAAATATAACACCAGATCACCCCATGGGATCTCATTGGGTATAACAAAACACTTCTCTTATAGGACCTATAACTGTAAATGTATCTCTTGATGCATTATGTGGTCAATATGATATGCTATAGAAGACATCAATGTTTTCTTAAGGTGTCAGTAGATGTAAAACTACATCTTCCACCTTTGAGTTATTCCTAGAATGTCCTCATATAATATTTCCATATAGTAATCCCTAACTAATAAAACATATATGTATAAAGATCCAAATTCACCAGGGGATGGTATTTCAAATTGATGTGTGATAGAGTGATCCTCCATACCCACAAGACCTACTCAGTCCTCCATGATCTCCCTCTCCCTCTAAATGTAGAATCTCATCCAATTAGTCTAATGTCACAAGAATAATATTTAGTGACATTTAATTAGGGATCAAACTGTGGAAAACCATTCCATACCAATGATGATGTCATATGGTCTCATCATGAATTGAACGAGATACCAAAGGTCACTTTCTCCACCAACTGATATCTCTCACTGCTTACAGATATATGATAGAAAAGAAGTGCTCCCCATAGGAACCTCATGTCCGAAAACCATGGAATGTTTCTCAATTGGGATCCCTACCTCTCATTCGAGGAGTAAATAGTTGAAATAATGTTTCAAACATGTTTCTACTAGTAATAAATCATGAGTGTAATAAAAAATTGATAACCACTAATCATCTCATGAGGTTCTGAGTCATAACCCTATATAGAAAATATCTTCCATTTTCCATGATCTTCTACTCCATCTGGTTAATGTGGACCATGTGGTTGTGGTGGAATGAGTTTATTACAACATCCACGACCCACATAACTTCACTTAAGAGCCCCAACCAATCATATACTAGCTTCACATCCCTGGGGGTCACCTTGACCTCACATGGGAGATCCATGATCATAGTGATGCATCTTTTGTAGTGGTCCATCCTCTACCTTGATTACCTCCATGAAATATAAATTCATGTAATCACATTCCTTATGACTTATCTTATCACAAGCATAACATCAATACTCTATGGAATTCCTTGGTCCCTAGGATGGTAAATTTTCTACAATCCACTTAAATGATTTTGTTCATGATATGATCTTATATATCATGATCATATAGAATTCTTCCTACTATATTCTACAGATGTATCTTACCTATAAATCCCACTGCTATATGCAGCTTCTCATGATCCCTCAGACGGGAAGTTCACTGTCAACAATACTAGATTTAAGAATCCGTCTTATGTGGGGATGCATAGAGGTAATTCATCACCAAAATTTTTATTGTGGATATCCTTCTCCATTGTCCACAAAAATCTAGTAATCATTAATCATGTAGATTATATACCATATAATGTCAGTAAACTTTTCTACAAACATAGGAACTATCATGCTTATTTAATACACTTCTAAAGGATCCGGAATTGGAACTGAGGGATGGAATGAGGGGTATTGATCCTCATTAAAAAAGAAAAATAATTGAGTCCCTAAAAGATTTTAACCATCATGAAATTAGGTGAAACAAACCATCAAATGACTAGGTGATTCATGGAATTGACTAGAATCTTTAAAAACACCTAATTGGTTGTTGTTTGGATACATCTCAAATCATAGATCACTAAATCTAGAAAATACTATGCCGCATTGGGAACTGTCTCACCATAGAAACCTCATGGTCAATTCCACTAGAACTCAAATGATTCTATAATAATAGATACATAATAGTCATACACTTCTAATATAATATAATACTCAAAAGGTGAGGGATAAACTAACTACCCTTTTAGTGGAAAGATATTGCCTGATGGACTCAGAAATAAGGCCTCACCATTCATCATATCATTTTCATGATCCTAAATCAGTAACCAAGTTTGTAATCATCATGGAGGCATCCTAAAAATATAATCAAGACATTCCATACTAATATTAGAATAACTAAATGTGGTACCTGACACTGTAATGATATGAAAAATACTCAATCCTATATAATTCATGTACATTTGTTCCATGTAACCTATGTATTAGAACAGCAAGGTAAAAATAAGGTAGTCAGTGTATTGGGGAATTGATATATTTCCCACCACACTTACACTGTGTTCCCTAGAAATAAAATTTGTTCTCATGACACTTTGACATTGTTTCCCTAAGTATTAAAAACCCCATTTTAAGGAGAAAACACCAAACACCATCTGAAGGAATGAACCTCCTTAAATTCCTTTTTACCATGACCTAATAAGTCAGACCTCAACATAAAAATAGATGTTTGAGGCGTAACTATCGAAATCCCACCTATATTGGCTAGGGGATGGTGACTACTGTCGAAAGCCATATCTAATATGGGATTTCTATTACAATTGTGCCTATATGCATGCACCCAACCATAAAAATATAGATAACATGAGGAATAAATACACAAGATAGTAAAATCTATAGAAGAAACCATGTATGTAAAATCATACATGAAACAGAAGAGTATGAGAGTGTAATCTGATGAGTAAAGGGGAAAATACACTCCCAACCTGAAATGATTTCCCTCCATGATAGTCACTGAAAAGGTAAATTCTAAGAGAGACAAACTCCAATTCACTAATATATTACCACCATACGTGGTACAATACACCATGGTATACCTATTATCCCTTAAAACCATATTCAACCAATCCAACATCTGCATATGACCCAACATCTATGGATAAAGCCTCTACATGGATGAGTATATACATACATAGTAGGATGACCCCAAAATTGGAGGGGTGAGAAATATAAAACCTAATCGATGTAATCTGAAAAACCTATAGTAAGAGATAAATGAAATCCATATATATATACATATATATACATATATTCTATAAAACCCATTTGAGGGAGAATTTGTATCTCTAATTTATATCCTAGCCTGGTAAAAAAGAATTCCACCAGTTCTAATTGTTCATCATCGATGCACCACATCTTGAATGTCTAACAAAATAATTATCCATGTGGATCTACACATCACAAATGTTTTTCAGTGTCAAGGGGACAAAATCTCTAGCTATAAGAACCATACCATGATACAGTATAGGGGTTCCACTCAGTTGATGTATAGAGGACCCATGACCTAGTCTGCCGGGGTTACACTCTTTGGATAGATAGTGGACAACCACCCTTGTCTGTCAGGTAAGTTTTACTCAATTTGATGTTGAATATAGGACCACTAGATAATTATGAAATTTATTTTTTAATTAAATTTCTTCTCTTACATGCTACACCGATATAGATTCAATTACATGAATCATTGAGTTTCTATGAAACAATAATTTATTATTATATATAATTTTGAAGGATTATTATAACTTATATATTGGAATGAATAATATTATCATGATTAAAAGAATATTAAATATATGGTTTACCTATCTAAATCCATCATTAAATTAAAATGAATATTTTGTTCAAAAACTATTTAAATGAGTACAAGTGTGTTTTCTTCCATTAAAATAAAAATATCACCCTTAATGGATGAAATTATTGAAATAAAAATATATATAATTCAATATAATTTTTTAAATTCTTCAAATAGTTTTTAGACATGATATAAAAATAAATCTAGTTTTATGATTAAAAATGTATTTTTTTTCTAAAATTCGTTTTATCTCCCTTTAATAGAGAACTTGTTTTAAAAATTAATTATGGCACTCTAATGATTTATATTTTTTAAAAAATTATAATTTAAAATAGATATATCAAAATCTTATTTGGTTAACTTTTTTGTATTTTTATGATAACATTCATGTTTTTATGAATATTGAAAATACAATTTTTTTTAAAACAGTATTTTCTTTTCATGTATTTTCAACGTAAAATTATTATTCGGATTAGATTTAAATTTTAATTAGTTGATTATAAATAAAAATTATTCAACGAAGTTTTTTGAAAATTGTTTTGTTCAATAATTTATCATTAAATAATTTGATGCATTAAAAGTGAATTTTTTTTAAAAAAATATTCTTAGGGTGTTTAACAAGATTTATTTTAAATTAAATTCCACAAATTTTGTGTTATGAATGACGAAAATATTGATACAAAATTTGGATTTAGAAGTTACATTCTTGGAAAATAAGTCCCATTTAATTTTGGCCAATATGAATATTAACCATAGTGACTTTTGTTACCATGGTGAAGGTTAAATTTCTTAGTTTAGGTTAAAAATAAAATACAACGACTATAAAATGATCATATCAAATAAAAAAATTAGCATGAATAAAATTATACCCTTAACAACTAAGGATCTAGATGAAGTCGTTTAACGAAAACATGACCATGAAAATTAATTTTATAATATTTAAACCAATGAATGTAACAAAAAGAAATTGGTTTTTTTAATATCCATTATGTGTAAAAACTGGTAAAATGATATGTTATTAATGAGTATACATGAATATTTTTTAATAAATAATAATATTTTCATGATATAAATTTATTTTTGATTTTTGTCTCACATATATGTGTTTATGATATATATAATATTCTAGTTAATGAAAATGTAATGTTGTCACATTAATGTTTTAAATAATATATAATCATTAATATATGGGTTCATAAATTAAATATTCAACTATAAATAGAAATATAAAATATGAAAGATTTATATTCATTATTTTATTTTATTTGAAATTTTAACGGAAAAAATAAATATTTAAAATAATTATACAATATTGATTAAGAAAATATTTATTATTGAAAATATCATATAATTTAGGTTAAAAATATTAAAAAAATATAATATGGGATATAAAATCATACCAAAGTATTTTCTAGAATTCATTCACCTCAAATAGATGTAATTAAATATTTGGTTTGATGTTAACTTTTAATATTGATATTTTTAAAAATAAAATCATTGAATTATGATAAATTATAATTTAATCATATTTTATCAAAATAATATATTTTTATATTATTTAAAAATAAAAAACAATTTTGAAAATGGAAAACTCTATTGTCCTTTAGAGTATATCTAAAATAGTTGTTTCGAAGAAGTGGTTATTTCTCAACAACATCCAATGTATTTATAGTATAACACTTTTTAATATATAATAATTATTATGAAGAAGATATTAATTTTATTTTATATAAGATCACTTTATATGATATCATACTTGAAACTCAAAAATGGGTTTCTCTAAAATCATACGTTTCACACAACCTTGAGTTATACTGAAAAATAATAAAATAATATTATTATAAATTTAAATAGTAGTTAAGGATTGGTTGTTGTATTGAAAGGAATAAATAGAATAAATTAAAATATAATTACACCTACTGATTAAATGTTTTTAAATTTTTCTAATAAATTTAATATGTTCAAATGAGAATGAATCCAAATTTAAGAAAAAAATACTCTAAATTTTTAAGGACTTTTTACCACCATTTCTTGGATAACCATATTTAAATATAGTTTTATTAACTTTTATATGTTCTATTTGACCAAATATTCATATTAATTAGAATAGAGACATCAAAATTTTCATATATTGAAATTTTCTTATATTTTGATAAAATCCATATTTTAATGAATAGTAAAAATTACAGCATTTTAATTCAAAACTGGATTTTCATCTTAATAATTTAAATAATTATATTTTCCTTTTAATTTGATTAAAAGAATTATTTTATTATGTTTTTATAATATAATACAATTATTGTCATTGGATGTAATTTTACATTTTACATTGACAAAAACACATGTCCATATTTTGATAGATTTTACTTCTTAAAAACTAATTTATAGTTTTGACAATGAGAATTAATTTTAAATTAATATCTGCCAATTCTATGTTTTGAATTTTGAAAATTAAATTCCATAATTGTAATAATAGGGTAAAAATTATGAATATAGGTATATTTTATTTTTGAACATTATGATTATTACCTTCAATAATTATTTTTATTTACAATGGTTAAAGAGTAAACCAGGTAAAAAAGGGTAAAAAAATTAATATAATATTAAAATAAAACTACACTAAAACGTTTCTTAATACTATTATATGATATATTTATAACCATTATCATATTTAGTGCTAAGAGATAGCATTTGGGAGCCACCTGGGTGTGAAAATGGTATTTTATAAATTCTAATATAATGAAATGAGAAATATAACTTAAACATGTATATTTTAATAAAAAATATTTAATATAGGGTAATATAACTTATCAAAATGTCTATAAATAGTTCATATAAAGATATAATTATTTTGTACATCATGTGTTTTTATTTATAATTTTTATATATTAAAATATTAGACTTATTTTTTACACAATGATGATGTTGTTATTATCTTTTTAATGAATGATTCAAATAAATGATTTTATAAATAATAAAATAAATGTAATTTGATTATTTTTATTCCATATAATTTTTTTTATATATTTACATATTATATTTTAGTTAATTCCTTTGGTTAGAGGTAAAACAGTTGATAGGATCTTAACAAAAATCAATTACTATATAGTGTCAAAATAGACATAAATGAGTTTTTAAGGCAAATTCAAATTTTATTAAATTATATAATATTTCTAAAAATCTAAGACTCATAAAACTAAATTATGTGAATATTAAAATGACTTTAATGATCCATTTATTTTTCTATTGACATTTTATTGTGACTATAATAACCATATATTGTGAAAATACAAGAAGACATTGTTAGCGTTAATGTTTCTAATAAAGGGTTAATGTTTATAGATAAGGTTAATTTTGTTTCATAATCATTTTTGAAACCTATTGGATGAGTGTATTATGAACCATTATCAACTTATACTTGAAATATACCAATTTATAACTATTATAAATCGAGAATAATTTTATTATAAGATAATATTTCCAGAGATTCCAAAAGAGCCCCTCTTTCCTCTTATAAAAGGTCACCACCACTACCCATTTACCCACACCTCTAAAAACCCTTCTCCCATTAAATTTCATCTAAATAAATCTCCTAACATCCCTAAATTCATTTTAGGAGAATTATCTATGGAAAAAATAAAATTCAAGAATCCCTTTGGGCTTAAATCAAAAGATGTTACCTGATTTAGAGGTTACATGTTCTCTAATGTTTTTTCCTTTATTTTAATTTCTCCACTACCTATGATATTATTATTCTTTTATTACATAAAAAACTAATATACTATTTATACCAGGTTATTTTTATGATATTTATTCAAACTACACTTACACACACATCCATCTAATGGATTCAAACATACTATTTCTATGTACGGCGAACTACTACCTCATGAAAGAATGATTGTTCACTTTTCTCCTACAACTTCTCATGGTGTATATTATGATGAAACTATTTTTATCTATGATATATATTAAATTTATATTTTCTATATTATTCTTTAATTTCTATTTCCAATATACCTTTTTTATTCAATGATGTGTAAATACATTAATTTTATTTGAGGATGTCTCGAATACCACCCCCACAATGTGATATGCCACGTTCATGACATACATGTAACATATAAATGATAGTGTAAATGAACTTATGCAACATATATAACATATATATTATACATGAATTATAATATAAATATTTTTCATTTAGATTTCATTCCTTTATTATGTCAATGAAATGAAAGTAGCATTCAGGCGTACATACAACCAACCATATCCATGAACATTGAATTTCATTTTTTATCTCCAAATGTTATGGACTATTCCAAATACATATATAGATGATATATAGAATATTAATTTAATTAATAATATTCTAGAGATGATGGAATTTTCACCACATGGACAATTTATAACAAACATGTTCATATTCAACTCAAGTAATGAATATCGACAAAATAAATAATATGATATTAAATAATTATGTAATTTTAATATATTAGTAATAAATGATATAAAATTAGTAATAAAATTTAAATAGGATATCATGAAATTATAAATTATCCATCATTTATTATTCAGAAACATATCGATTGTACTTAACTTATTAGACTCAAGGTAAGGGAACCTCTATACACAATTTTCATTCATTGTGTTGATATTCTACTTCATTATTATTTCGTTCTTTGAAAATGTGAGAACTTAATTTCGATATCTTATATAGTATTTATAAATTTTTATGTGGATTTATATTTAATTCACATATAAAATATTTTTATGTAATAAAATGATATTTGAAATTAAATTTCAATACTCAATTTCCACTAATTTAATTTTATGCATACTTCATTAATTATATTAGGACAATATTTTGTGTGGAATCACTATTTATTTATTTATGTTATAATTTATACTTCTCGTAGTGTGAATAATGTTTTTCTACACATTATCACTCCATTGATAAATTGTAATGTCATTTATACAAAATTTTAAATGGAAATCATTTCTCAATTTCTATTCATTGTGTTAAATATCCATGTCATTGGTTTTTAGAAAAAAATATTTGTGAATGAAATTTTATTGTTTTAAATGGAATATGATATTATATTGGGTTTATTTATATTTTACATTGAAAATTTTATAATTAAATTATTTTTAATTTAAGGATAATATCTTTATAAGAGACTTCATCTCAATATATTTTCATTGTGGAATATTTTGGTGTTATAAACCACTTTATTTAATATATTGTATAATAATAACCTTTGAAATTTACATTTAAGCCAATGTGAATCTTTTTTATACAAATAGTTTACTAAACGATGAAAAGTAGTGTTTTATGCATTTGCAGTGTTAAAAAATTCTCCTCTACTGTAACAGTTATATTATATTTGGCATAATCTATATGCTTTAATGGGTTTCAAAGGAAAAATGAATCACTTGTTCCCTTTTTGAATGTTTTGGTATCAAAAATTGTTCTAAAAGTTGATTTACTATTTCAATATCATGAAATTATTTCTTGTGATTACAATTTATTCTTTTGAGTGAACTATCCATAATGGTAATCATTTATGTGTTATAATTATATAATAGTACTTGTAATTTTGATAGGTGGTTATATGATTAACCAAATATGGGTGGTTATATGATAAACCAATGACGGGTGGTTCCATGATAAACCAAGGAAGAGTGGATCAGTTCAAGCCTCTAATGCATTATGTATGGATGTTGGTTGTATGTCTATCCTATTTAGTGATATTTTTGGAAATCAATCATATGGTTATATCCTTTAAGTATGTTTATGTACCAAGTATCCTTTATATTTTATATGTTACTTTCTATGGGTTTATGTTAGTTATTTTGATACAAAAATTGTAAGCTATTAACTTATATTTAGTAAATTATATTTAATAAGGGGAAAAATATTACATTATGATAAATTATACTAGGTTTTTATGTTTTCCAAATACTTATAGTTTTTATTACTTATGTATTCCTTAGTGAGATTTTTATGCTCATCCCATGTTTTTAAAAGTTTTTCATAAGGCATAAAAACAATATAGCCCGATTTTGTTTCAAGGAAATGTTATGTTATTAAATCATGAAATGATACCATGTTTCTATTTAAGGAATTTTTTTATGAACAAATGGATAGTTAGTGAAGGTATATACTTATAATATTTTATTATTTATGTATGAGTTATGATCGAATTCCATAAAACTCTAAACTTGAAAAGATCCTCAATGTTAATTGTCAACTTATCTCAAAAGTTTATAACTTTTAAGGTTGTGGCGTTATTGTTGGTATCATAGGATCGTTTAGACAACATTCAAGATTATGAGTTTTGGATAACCTCATGGTAAGTGTATTTGCATATTTTTTTTAAATCATTGTTTTAAAAATATCATAGATCATGGAATGTCAGTTAAAAATGGAAGGAGTGGGGTCTCAAACTACATTCTTATCTATTCCTGATGACATGATTTCAATAACCATTACAATTTCATGTTTTGAAAATTGAGAAACATTTTAAAACATACTAATCACTTTGAAGAAGATGGTTGAGATATCAACCACATCCTCTAATCCTTGATATCGTCCTGCATCATGTGTAGTATTTCATCATATAATATTTTCTCAATATTCACATATTTTTAAGAAAGGTAAATATTATAATGGAATTTTCTAATATTTTACCTTATCACAAGATTTGGATGCGTATTACAATTTTGAAAAAGGTGATTAATAATGTGACCATTGTGCTAGCAATTTATATTTACTTTTAAAATATAGTAATTCAGCACATACTTATGGTATTTTAAAAGGGCCGTTATTTGAACATTTTGACTCAATATCAGTCTGACAATTTTACAAAAATCATGTTTTATACAATGTTTTAAAATTATATGTCAAACATGATTATTTTTGAAAACTATTTATTTGTGAACACACTTATAGCCCATGCCGTCTAAGGTGTATTTCAATAAAGGATGAAAATGAATTTAAATAATATCTAAATCATTATTGAAATAACTGAAACTTCTCCAAACATTAAATAGATAACAATAAATTTAGGTGGATACCATGATTAGATTATGATTTTATTTCGATTAGGAATAATATTATTTTATCATATAGAGGTGAAATAATAGAAATTTTAATAAATATTATAATTATTGAATTAATATGTTATGGTCATCATGAGTTGGAAAAAATGAGTGGTATAGGATAACCATTGAGGTTAAAACATTTTAGGGCTATTTTAGAGTTTTATAAAAAGGTTCAACCCACAATATGGGTGACAGCCCATTACATCTGATAGTGCCATAAGAATCAAATGCACAACCAATGGGTTATATGGGTGAATCACCTTCTAATGTCGTAAGTGATATCCCTAATTAGTATGACTTATTATCATTTGTAAAATGTTTTTATGGATTATTAATAAATTTATTTTTGTAAATTACGTTTAATACAATTAATATCGATATAATAGGAAAATGATTTTGTGATTAAATGATAAATGTTATTTTGGAAGTTTTTTCCTCTAATAGGAACAATATATACATATTGGAGAAATAATAATATTGTGATTAATTTGTGAGGTAATGGTTTAATTTTACATTGGATAAATATATATTTTTTTATTTTTGAGATATGGAGATTAGGGTTATTTATGGAAATTATAAACCAATCATAGAGAATATGTGATTAGGTTTATTACATTTTAGTATGAGACTTTATGAATAGTAAATTTTATTTGGAGATATATGTGATGATTTATTGTGAAATATTATGTGATCAAATCCATCAGAATATTAGGTTCAAATTTTGGTTTGTATTATTTTGAATAATTTTAAGGACAACTATTTATTGAATGGACTCAAATGAAATTCCGGTAGTGTTCATTGAATTATGGAAATTAAGAGTAGTATTTATTTTTATAAATTATTATTCTTTTTTAGGGGATTGTCTGATATTTTATTAATTGTTTTGGTTTTAGATACTGTATAAAGACTTGGAAAATATATTGTTCATCATTTCTGGGTTATGATATTCTCTAGAAGATGATTCTAGCACTTTAGGTGTGACCGTGTCTTCTTCAATACTCATAGTTTAGAGAAATGATAAGTTTTTTGGTAGATATTTATTAAAGGAATAAAAAAATGGAAATTAAATACGTTTCCTTATATTCTTATTCTAATTATTAGATTTTTCCCTCAAAATTATCATAAGGACTATAAAAAAGGTTCCTATTTATGTTTCCTTCTAGGAAATCAATGGATATTTAACCCGTTATATTTTTTTGGAGATCTAGTTGTCATCATTCTACTAATCATGTTTTCCATCACTATCTATCAGAACAAAATGTTTAGTTTCTCTTACATATCCATGTTTTCTTATATGGAATCCAAGTGCATGTTATCATGGGTGACAATATTATTTCTATTTCTTTTTTTATGTGATTGTTTTATTATCCCTTTTTCTGATGTGATATTTTTAATGATGTTCCAGATCCAAATTTTCAAATCATGAGGACACAATTTCAAAAGGTTGGAATGACGTAACATCCAATCTATTTAAAGAATAAAACATATTCATATCTATTAATATTTTGAATAAGATATTAATATAACATTCAAGTGGATACTTTTTCTAATATTTCACTCGACCCACAATAATGGATTTCATCAAAATCATACGGTGCACACAGCTTTGAGTTATAGTGAAAAATAAAATAATAATATTATTATTATTTTTAATGGTAGTTAATTCATTTATATTTTATTGTATAGAATGAACATATCTAACAAAAATATTATTATACGTGATTTTAAATGTTTTTACACTAATATAATAAAAATTAGATGCATAAAACGAGAATGAATCCAATTTTATACATAAAATACTATAATACTTTTAAAAGGTGTTTTTAAAGCCTTAAGACGGAGAACCACTTTATAATATAGTTTTTTTGACTTTTATATGTTTTATTTTACAAAATAATATTCTTCTCTAAATGTGGGACATCAAAATTTAATTTTTTCTATTTTTTTCTATTTTTCTCATAAAATGAAAATTTTAATGAATTGTGAAAAACACTACATTTCAATTCAAAACTATATTTTTATTTAATTTATTTATATAGTTATATTTTCCATTTAATATGTCTTAAAGTGTAATTGGATTAATTTTTTATCATTTAATTCAATTATTGTCATTGTAAGTAATTTCACATTTTTTTTAACAAAAACACATTAAATCTTTTGATAGATTTCACTTCTTAAAACTTGGTTTTCTCGTATTGACAACTAGAATTAAATTTTATATAATTTCTGAAAATTAGGTGTTTCTAATGTGGAAAATAATATTTCATATTTTGAATCATAAGTTCCAAATTATTAAAAAGGTACCTTTTAGAAATTATATATATTAACTTTAGTAATTATTTTTATTTATCACGGTTTAAGGCTAAATTAGGTAAATAAGGGTAAAAAATTAATTTTATAATAACAAAAGACTACAATAAAATGTTTCCTAATCATATTAGATGATATATTTCCAACCATTATAATCTATATGAAAAAATTTGTCATTTGGGGTCCACTTGGGTTTGAAAATCACATTTTAAAATTTTTAATTTAATGAAAATGGAAATATAACATTAACATGTATCTTTCCAAAAAACAATTTTTACATAGGTTTGTATAAATTGTTTGTATTAAAATAAATATTCATTATAAAACTAAAAATAGATCCTACAACATGGTAATTTATTTATAATTTTTATACATTATATAAATAAATATATTTATGACATAATGATTATGCAGTGATATCCTTATTTACAAAAGAATCAAATAAATGATTTTATAAATATTAATATAAATGAAATTTGAATATTTTGGTTTCAAACAAATTTTTTTTATGATATTGACATATTATCATTAATTTAATACTTCTCTCTTGAAGGAATCTAGTAGTTATTACTTTTTTAAAAATAAATTACTAAATAGTGTCAAAAATGATATATATGAGTTTTTAAAATGAATTGTATTTTATTAAATGATATAATAGTCCTCAAATTATATTATTTGTGAAAAAGAATTATAAAATGATTAAAAAGTCATTAAATATCCAATTGTGGTTCTACTGGTATTTTATAGTAACTATTGTAACCATATATTGTCGAAATAAAAGAAGATATGGTATGTGATAACATTTTTTACTATGGGTTAAAGGATAAAGATAAGGGTAATTTTTTACATATACTTTTATAAATAAAAATTTTTGAGATTAAATTTATGCATTATCATATTATATGTGAAACATATCACTTTGTAACTATTATAATTTGAATATAATTTTATAATAAAATAATCTTTCATGACATTCCTAAAGTGCCTCACCCCCCCTCTCATAAAAGGCTTCCACCTCTACCCACATACTCACACCTATAAATCCCCATAAATCAAATAAATTCTAATAAAATAACCTTCAAAAATCCCTAAATTATTCTTAGAATCCTTAATTTTGGTAGGAGGCAATTCAAAAAATCATTTTGGCTCAAATCAAAACATGTTACCCAATTTAGAGGTAAGGTCATCTCCCAAGTTCCTTAACATTATTTTCCATGACCACACCCTATGATATTTTTATTCATTTATTAAATAAAATAACCAGTATAATAAATATTATAGTATTTTTTATGAGTTGTATTCAAAATAATTTTCACACACCTCCATCTAATGGATATGAACATACTATTTCTGTGTTCAATGAACTATTCCCTCATGAAATGAAGAATGTTAAATTTTCTCCTACCACATCTAACGGTGGCCATTATGATGGAATTATTTTAATATATGATAAATATTATATTTATATTTTCTCTAGGATTCTATAATTTTTATTTACAAAAAACCATTATGCTTTCCCTGATTGTAAATATATTAATTTCTTTTGAGGATGTGTGGACGACTGCCCCCTCAAAGTGATATAACTAATTAATTACATATATTGAATATATAATAGATGGTGTTAATAAATGTATGTAACATATATAATATATATATTATTATATAATTAAAATATACTTATTTATCATTTAGTTTTCATTTCATTAATATGACAATGAAATGAATGTACTGTTCATGCGTACGTACGACCTACTGTCTCTAAGTATGCAACATTTCATTTATTATATTAAAATGTTATGGAAAATTATAAATAAAAATATAAATGATATATATGTTATATAAATAATGAATAATATTCTATAGATTATGGACATTTTTCCACATGGACAATTTACATCAAACAAGTTCATTTTCTACTCAAGTATAGAATATCGACGAAATGATCAATACGAACATAAATAATATTTCAATTTTATACAATGGTAATAAGTAATATAAAAGGAATAATAAACCTGAAAAAGTTTATCATGAATGTAAAAATTAATCTAGGTTTATTATTTTGGAACATAATGATTATACGTGAGGAGTCAGGATCAAGTTAAGGGAACTTCTTAACCTAATTTCCATTCATTGGGTTGATCTTCTACTTCTTCATTATGCCATTATATGATTATGGGAGAAATGAGTTTTTATATCTTATCCAGTATTTATACTTGATTTATGAGGATTTATTGTGGATACACATAATCAATCAATTTTATTAACAAAATAATCTTGTAAATGGAATACCTAAACCCAATTTACACTCATTAGGTTTTATTCACACTTAATTGATTGTATTATGGCATAATAATGTGTGGAATTACTATTTATCTAATTATGTTATAAATTTCACTTCCCTTTTTGTGTATATTAAGTTTCTCCACATAATCCCCCCATTAATAAGTTTTTACATCATATATAAAAACTTTTTAAGGGAAATATTAACTCAATTTCCATTTGTTGAGTTAAATATTCATTTCATTGGTTCTTTTCCAAGAATATATGTGAATTAGATCTAATTATTTTAAAAAAATATCATATTATATTGGGTGTATTTATATATGTTACACATATTTATTTCATTAATATATCCATAATCTAATTATATGATCTGTGTAAGGTACTTATTTTTATTGTCATATAATTGAGGAATATTTTGATGTTATTCCCCATAGTCTTTTATATGGTTTATAATAAACCCCTTTGACAATTAATTTCATACAAATGGAATATTTTTATACGAATCATTTACTAAATGACCAAAAGGAATGTTTTTAACATATGATGCCATAACTACTTATCTATCTGTGTAATTTTTATTTGTTATTTGGTTCTTATATAAGCCTTAAAATCTATTTAAAAAGAATATAAATACCTTATTACCTTTTTAGTTTTTTTATGTAAAATTATTTTGAAATTAAATTTAATATTTAAATATCTTTAAATGATTTCTTTTGATTACAAATGAAATATTATGATTTAAATGTTTATAATTATAATAATTTATGTGTTATGATTATATAATGGTTCTTGGAAATTCAGTGGTGAGTTACGTGATAAACATAATATGGGTGGTTACGTGATAATACAATGATGGGTGGTTCCATTATAAACCATGAATAGGTGGTTATGATACAAACTACAGTGCATTAGGTACAGAATTCATTCGTCTGACTATTTCATTTAGTGATATGTGTGGATATAGACTATATGGTTATTCGATTTAACTATGTTCATGTCCAAAGTTACATTTATATTTTATATGTTTCTTTCTATTGTTTTATGGTAATCTTATTGTTAGAAAAATGATACGCAATGAGCTTATACTCAGTGATGTATATTTACTAAGGTGAAATGTATTATTTTATGATAATGTATTCATGGTATTCATGTTTTTCCAAGACTAACAATTTTATACATTTACCCATACCTTGATGTTCTTTTTATTTTCATCACATGTTTTGAAAATTTTAACATATGATTTAAATAATCATAGAGTAATCTATGGGATCAAGGAAAATTTTTGCAGTTAAAACATGAAATGATACGCTATTTATTTTTAAAGAGATCTTATTTTATGAAAAAATGGATAGTGAGTAGAAGTGTCTTCTTGTAATATTTATTTTTTTATGTATTAGATATGAAATAATTATCAAAAACTCTAAACATTAAAAGATCCTCAATGTGAATTTTTGACTTATCTCAAGATGATGTAATGTTTAAGGTAGAGACCTTATATACTCTAACTTAACACTCTATCGTTCTACTTTTCTATAACTCTTATAAATAAATTATATTTATCATAAAATTATAAATCAAAAATCTTAAATGGGTTTAGATTTCATTCTGATTATTTACACACCACTATACAACCCTTTTCCCATCTAACAAATATATTAATGTCTCACTCATGCATGCATACAACATACCGTCTCTATGTAGCGATATTTTTTTTTCCATAATGATATTTTATGAGTGGAAATAGTTTTTGGATTAAGTTTTATATATTATTTTTATGACATAATTTTACTTCTTTAATTAAAATATCGTATCAACATTTTTACCACCTAATATTTTGGGAAATGATAATGCCCCTCATGCATACATATGTCTTACCATCTCTACGATGTGATGTGATTAATTTTTCATCTATATTTCAAATGAAGTGAAATAAGGATGAAAATTGTGAATATATATGATATATATAAAAAATATTGTTAATAATAATACATAATTAAATTTTATTTCATTTATTAAATAATTAAAATGAAAAAGTTGTTTATACCTTTGATGGGCCCATCTTCTACATGAATGGTTTATTTTATTTTCTATCTCTATCCCATATGAATCAACATGAATGCATATATAATTAATATATATATATATGATATATATATATTGTTTATTATTCTAGATGTTATTATCTTTCTTGGAGGACCAATGATAAGAAGTCAAAACATGAATGAAAAGAAAAGCATTTATTTCCCAAAACATTACATTAACGAAGAATAGTTAATAAGAGAGTAATATAAATTAGTCTCTAAAACAAATATATATAAAAATATATCTATGTTATATGGATTATAAAATAATATTAATTATACATTAGGTTTTAACATATATGAAGGATGTAATGAATTTTGTTGAGATGATTTCTATTCAGACTTTTTTTTATGTGAGACTTATGACACGTTCAAAATTTGTTTATTTTTTTTTTGCGGTGTATATAATGACCATTACTATATTGAATGATACATTTAAATTTATTTATTGGTATTTAAATATAAATTTTATTATCTCCATTTAATGGGGTTCACAATTAAAATGTTACTGAATCTGTAATGTAATATTATTTCAAATAACCTTCTTGGACACAAATGTTATGTTATGAACCAATATTAAGTTACAATTTGTATATCCAACCCATTAAGATGTTGTATCATGAATATAATGATTTTCATGTTTTTTTAATATTCATGTAATATTATTCTCCCTTTATTTAATAATCTGTGTTCTTTAAGAAAAATTCAAATAGTGTTTTAAATGTCTTTTAAATGATATTTTAATAATTCTAAAAAAATTGTTTTAAATGTTTATTAATATTGTTTAAAAGATTAATTAATATATTTTCAAGGTTATTTTAAATAAATAATGTTATTATAAATTTTATTTTTTAGAATGGATTTTTCATAATTGAAATTTCATTTTCTTTTAGAATTTATTTAATCGATATTTCAAAAATATTTTTTCATCCAATACCCCATTATATGAAGTTACATTGGTTTGACTAGGGATATGATCTAATGGTTCCATAATTTCTCATTCCTATAATGGTTTGTATTTATAGTGGATTGATATTTATGAAACCTTTTTATTTTCCTTGAGTTATGTTATGACTTAGTGTTTATGAATCCCATTTCATTACATGTATTGTCAAATGATGTATGATTTATGTTCTTGTGGCACACATATGTTTGTTTTTAATTTTTTATTGGTGGTACCTATATATACCTCCAATTATTTTTGTAAATTATTATATATAATTAGAAATATATTACTACAAATGGAAATGATATTGATTTAGTAATACAGGTATGAAATGGGAAGTAAACCTGGTTCAATAACATTTGGCTCGAACATGGATTAAACCCATTTTCGAAAGTAATTTATCTTATATGGTAGTCTATGAAGTGACAAATGACTCATTCTGACTTTTTTTATTCTTATGTCTATTACATAATTTCATTTCATATTTTATGTTCTCAAGGAATATTTTCTTTGATTCATTATGATCATCTATTACTTATTCCTTGTCATGATATCACGATATTTGATATAAATGATATGATTTTCAAATTTTTTATGTACATATTGCTTGTGGATATTTTATGACTTATATATCATTTTTTACACTTAATGGGTATCAAATATCAACCATATCATATGTATCATTTTCTCATGATATAAAGAATGGTTTTATGTATGAATAAAAAGGGGATAATCTTTGTAGGATACAGTGAAGATGTTTGACAATACTATTGTCATTGTTATATGATTCCAAAGGCACTGAACTAATAATGTTTTTGGGTGTGTATATGTTTAATGTATGAAATATTCTTAAAAATGATTTAATATTAATTTATTAAAACCCATGTGGTTATAGTTGGTATCATAGACATGGTTTAGTCAACCATTGGAATATCAAATTTGAAAACATTAGTAGGATAAATAGGAATATTGGAAAGGATGTGATAGGGATGTATATAAATATAAAACAAAGGTATAATATAGTATATATTTTGTTGTAATCAAGAAAAAATATTGGTCATTTGTCATTTTCATGTGGTTTTCCCCTATCACAAGTGTTTCTTATGATATGCCCATGTTTTATTCAACAGGTAGAACCTATAAGAACCATATTAATGATGAATAGATTAGGAAATTCAGTAGATTACCGCATAAAAAACAAAATTAAATTTGATTTTTAATGATATACCTTATCACTATAAATATATAAACATTGACTCATTCTGGACATCCAAATGAGAAGATAAAGGAAAAATATTAGGTTTAGTCTATCATGAGGAAACATGCCCCATATTTCAGTTGGTTCTATGATGCAATTATTGTTAAAAAATACATTGGTAGCACTAAATACATATTTTCCTTCCTTTGGTGTTCATAAAATGAAAAATTCATTTTAGTTATTCATTATCTATAATTTTATGCGAATTAGTTCTAATCTAAAATAAAGAATATAAAATTCGTAATAGAAAATCTAATCCAAGGAATGGGACATGTCCAATAACTTCTTTTTCAACAAGTACATTCCATTTATTCTTCATACAATGATCAGAAAATAGTTATGCTCGATTATAAAAAATGGTGAAGAATGTTTTGGTACATATGTGAAATTTTTTTACAAGACATGCATGTTACGCTTATGGAATTATAATTCATACTCAAAATAAAGTTGATCAATTATTTAGTGGATTAAATTTATTATTTGAAGAGAATAACCCATATGGGAATTTATAATCTATGAAGAAATTAATCAATGTTTTTTCAATGATGATATAGATATTGGTGTCACCGATCAATCTTAAGGGTTTGGTAAGAAAAGAATAATTGAATTCATGGGAGAATATAAAAACCATTGTGAAAAAAGATGAAATATTAATATGCTCAAGGAGTGGATAAAACATGGAGGAAATTTTCTTAAGGGTATTTTTATATGTTTTATGTGAGGGGGAAAATGTCATAGGGATATTGAATTATGATATTTTTATATATATGTTGCTAATGATGAAAAACATGTGTCTCTCACACTTCAATGTTTCATGTGAAAGAAAAATTTGAATTATTCTAACAAATTCCCTAATAAAAAACATACCAATGATGGTCAATGTTAGTAATATACTACGATGGATGTTAAAGGAAAAACACATCTGATAACTATTGTTTATGTAGATCAAGACAACACAATGGTGGAATGATTGAGTGTTTATGAAATTTAATTGTAGAACAATGTTGTATAATTACTTTTATATTAATTTTAAACAATTGAATATCTATGTTTTGGACCACTATTGTATTCTCCATTGATTTAAGATCATATACTGAATGGTATTAGTAACTATGAAAATTGATTGATGTGGTATGATGATATTTTTTATTAACACATATTTAAAAAATGTATAACCCTTAATATATGTGTAATTTTGGGATAAAGAAAATAAAGAGATGATCGATTATGATAAAATAAATGGGATGGTAATAATTTTATTGGGACCGATATGAAGAAAAATTAGATTATGATATTATTTATTCTATTTATATAGTTTTTGGGATTTATGGTATGAGAATAGAGTTACTTTTTTTAAGAAATCATGTTTTAACTAATTTTTTTATTTAAATTTAGGTTATTACAATGATTCAAGAGATTAAATGATAATATAACTCATGTTTCTGGGGGGATTAATTATAAGTTTAATTTGGATATTCAGCGACCTACTTTTTCAATTTTTAGATTATAATCTTTGGGATGGATTATAAGTGTTACCATTTATGAAATTATTCGATGTTTTAGAGAATAATGTTTTATATCTATATATGATGATTTATGCATATTAGATAAGCATTTTTATAATTTTTTGTGATATTAATCTATTATTTTAAGGATATCATGTTATAATAATTCTTAGATAATAACAAATTCACATTCATTTCATAGAATAAGAGATGAAGTGGAAATTAATCAGGGAAGGACAATATGATGGTATTATTCTTAATCTGGTAATAATTTCATCTCATTAAAAATATTCAACTATATGAAAAGGATCTAGAAACCCAAAATATTATCCATGTATATTCTTTTCCACTAATTTAAATATTCCCTTAAATCATTATAGATATATGGCAATGTGATTTTTATCATTCTCTGAACCATGTCTATGTAAATCTATATATGATATTGATGGTTATATTTCAATTATATTTCCAAATTTTTCTTATTAAGAGAAATTTTTAGTATTCATTTTTACATTTTAGGCTTCTATGTAATGAAATTTCAATTATTTAACCATTAATAACCTAGATAAACATTGAAGTTGATATTCATTTTATGGTTTGGGTATAATGTTACACCACATGATTTTTATATAATATATATATTTTCCATTTTATTTCTTTCAAACCACAAACACCATCTTAGCTTGCATTACACAACAAATTGTGTTTCCAAAAAAACATCATTTTATTATTATACATATTGAAATAATCAAATTATAACCAAGATGTTGGTATGGAGGGTATGCAAAATGTTAACTTAATTATGAATGTATGGTTTTTCTATGTGAACCCCTTTTGAAATTAAATAGATTTTTTTTCTAAAATAGTATTTAAATGTGAAAAGGTGTGTTTTAAAATAATAAAATAATGAAATAAACTTTATTGGATTAAATTTATCATATATATATAATTAAATATATTTTTTATCATTAATCCCATATATTATCAAAGGATGATATAAAAATAAATAATGTTTTATTCTTAAATACTGTATTTATTTCTTTCTAAAAACAGTTTTATAACATTTTAATGGGGTACATGTTTTGAATATAAAATTCTAAACTATTGAACATTTTATTTGAAAATAAAATCTTTATTTATATAGATATATCACAATTTACATTGGTTTTAATTTTTTCTATTTTTTTATGAATGTTTTATATTTTGATAGATACTGAAAATGCAAATTTTTATTGAATACAACATTTTCATACAAATTAATAGAAAGAAAATTTTTGTTTTGGAAAATATTAAAATTTTAATTAGTTACTTGAATTTAAAATATTTAAATTATTTTTTGAAATGTATTTTATATGTGAATTCTTTATTAAAAAATTTATTCTTTAAAAGTGAATTTTTAAGAGAAAACTTTTATTCATTGTGTCGATATAATTTTTTTAAAATTAAAATTTGAAAATTATTTGTTTTTAATATTTTAAAAATAAATAGTAAATTTATATTCATAAGGTTCGTATTTGATAAATATTTCCCATTAATGTTTATTCTAACGTGAATAGCAGCTATGCTAAATTTTTTTATTATAGTAAAAGTTAAATTAGATAATTTAGGTTAATTATAAAATATAAATACATTAAAATGACCCTAAAAATTTACATTTTAGTTGCATGAATAAAATTTATCCCTTTTTAACTAAGTATTTTAATTAATCCTATTAATGAAAAATTTTTCATAAAAAAGACATCTATAATATTTAAACTAATGAAAATCACAAAATGTCGATTTTTAACATTAAGATACTATATGTTTCCACATAAGTATAAACTTGTGTTTTGAAGCGGTTTAAATTTTATGTTTTAACTTTAAAAACATATTTTCATTATATAAATTTATTTTTTACTTAATGGGATACTTAAATGAGATTACGATACTTATATTTTTTTATTCAATATAAAATTTAAGGTGTCACAATCATGTTTTAAATAATATATTATTTTTAATATATGGTAACCTAAACAATATATTCAAATATAAATATAATTCTGAAATGTAAAATATTTATCATCATGATTTTATTTAAATTTTAATTTATAGTGAACAAATATATATTTAAAATAATTAAAAAAATACTAATTTTGTAATTATTTTATTCATTGTAATATAAAATATATATTATTATAAATATTAAAATAAATACAATATATATAGTTAATCTGATAAAGCAATTTATAGATTGACTTCACCTCATAGGTATATAAAAAAATATTTAGTTAAATGTTAACTTGTATCTTGACATTTTTTAATGTCTAAATAATACATTCTATTAAATTTTACAATAATGATATTTTATGGAAAATAATATAATATTTAATATTTAAAAAAATATCTAAAAATTATTATTAATTATAATATTAAATAAAATTTTTAAAAAATTATTTTATGGTATAATTTAAAAGAAATATTTAAAAATTAAAACCTTTTAAAATTGATTGTTTGTTACCCTAGTTTAAATTTATATTAGATAATGAAGGACTAGTATAATTGATAAGGTTAAAAATAATACAAATAATTGAATAAAATATATTTTCTAATAGATTATAACCTTGTATAATCTTGTTTTATAATAAATTTCATTTTAATGTTTTTATTGAGATTTAAATTTTTAAAATTTAATATGATTGGAAATTCAAAAAATTCCCCCACCACATTTATAAAAGTGAAAATCCTCCCTAATTTTTTGTCATAAAATTTATCATTATATTTCCACCAAAATATAATAAATTATAATATAATATTCTCTATCCACATTATATATTTTCTTAATCTCTAAAAATACCAACTCTACATTCAATTAGAGTACATCAAAAGGATTCATTTTGATGAAGAGGTGATCTCTCTGACCGATCACTCCCCTTTTATAATCTTCTCTATCTCCCCTAAATATATAAAATATATAATAAAATATTTACAAAATAATTATAAATATATTAAAATTTTATTATGACTATGAAACTTGTACTACACAACCCCTTTCCTATCAAACACGAGATTATTATATCACTCGTGTGTATGTGTATCATACCATCTCCACATAGTGATAAAATTTATTTTTACATCACCATTTTTTTGTGTGTGAATTGTGATGCTTTAAATTATTACATATGAAATTTATGAAAAAAAATATCTAATGAGGATACAAAATCCAACTTTTTATTGACTACTCATTTGGTAAATATTAACATCGCTCGTGTGTACCTTTGGATTGTTGTTTCCAGGACGTGGTGAGATTCATTTTTTATCATGAGTTCCCATGGATGGTAATAAAAATGAATTATATTAATATATCTAAAATTTATAAAATAAAAATAATTTAGTAATGAATATATATAAAAAAACCTTTCATTTAATATGATAAGAAAACTAAAATAGTGTTCTTGCATAGGTTCATCCTACCATCTTCATGAATTGTTTATTTTATTATCTATCATTATCTTATATTAACTGGAATTAATATATATATATATAATAAATAAATATACATATATATAATATTTATATCATGGATATAATTTTAGATATAGCGATTTAAGTAATATACAAAATGATATACATTTAAAACCCTAAAGGCAAAACTAAGCGTTTATTACACAAAACATAAACCATGGAATAGATAATAAGCATGTAATATGAATCAAAACATTATGTTACTATTTTCAGGTGGTCTTAAACCCCTCTATTTTATCATTTTTTGGTCGAGTTTCATTTGGAGTTTCTTTTGTTGAAAATTTTGTGTTTTTGTAAATTTTGGGTGTACTATGTTGTTGTCACACAGATGTCAGAAATTTTGTAAACAATTCACCCTATCATGTTAAAAAGTTTAAATTTGAACACTAGGTTTCATATAGGTTGCACATAGATGAAAACCCATGAAAATTTTATATATAAACTATTTGGACCATTTATCTAAGATGCACAACCACACACGATTTAACTAAACCTTGCACCTCTGCATATGTAACCATACATGCTAGTTTTAAGATATTTTTCATTTTATTTAAAATTTCATAAAACAAAATTTTTTGTCTCATACAACCCTCTATTTATCCAAAAATGTTTCTTTCATTCTTGGATCTCTAAATATGGATTCTTCGTCTCTTGGAAACCACCCAAAAGTAATTCGAATGTATAATAACAGTGGTCGATCCTCTTCTTGTTAGTTTCCTCCTTCAGTTCATGATCTCCCTCTATATCTCTCCCTATCATTACGGTTCAATTGATCACTGTTTTTACTTTTGGTTTTTTAATCACTATTTTGGGATTATATGCCTGGTTTTTTATCCATTTTCCCCATAAACCATTATTTTGGATCATCCTCAAAAATCTAGATCAGGGTTTGATGCTTCTAGATCAATTGATTTATAGACTGGTGGTTCTGTTATGAATCACAATATTCATTAAACCGAATTTTTTTTATTTAATTTCCACTATTTTGAACTAATATAAATATTTTAATGTCAATCAAATTTATTTCAATTATTTTGTTAGATAAAAAACCAATTCCATTGAATAAGGGGTTTTTAGAAAGATAGGTTATTTATCATGAAAATGTAAAATCCCAAATTCAATTAAATTAGGGTGTGTTTATTGATATTTGGGTAATTTATATTTCATTATTTAAAATCTTATTTTGAAGGAAATTTGTTCAATTAAATTATTGGAAATAATTGTGAAAATGGGTTTGATGAAAAAAAATGAGAAATCTCTAATTCCATTGAATTTGGGGTTTGTTATAAAATTGAAGGAATTTGTTGAGAAATTAAATTTTTTTATTTAATGGCAATGTTGTATCACGATATTTGATAGTTAAATGATATAAAATCCTTATTTTATAAAAAAATTATTAATTTATTTTAATGGAAACCCAGTGGGTATATATTAGAGGAAACATATATTTTTTTATTAAAAGATCGTTATTGTATTTAAATTGAAAATTTTCATATTCAAAATAGAGAATTGGACATAATCGTATATTAAACAGTCTTAAAATAATTTTATCATTGATTATTTTTTACTAGATACAAATCAAGCCTCAAATAGTTAATAAGTTATTTTATAAACACTTTTTTATTCGACAATGTTCTTAAACAACATATCAGCACATCAAATACCTTAGGATATGGTTATTATTAATATTATCCATGTTTCATGTGATGTATGTACATAATTATCCATATTCACAATGTTGGGTCCCTATAGACTCTAATTATCATACTTATTTTTCACATGACCTTATTTCTCACTTGATTATTGGTTTAGATGCATATATTCCTTTTTTGAAAACTCTATTACATGCTTGCGAATTTATATAAAATATATTATATTAAAGCGTTGGTTTAATAAATTTTGTAAACGTTTCATTTTTAAAATAAAAATTTGATTAAAGGTCAATTTCATCATTTGAAATGTATTTTCATCATTTTAAATATAAATAATGAGTTAATAAATGTTTTCTCATCTTTAAAATGTATATCATTATATTTGAAAATATTATTCTCAAATGAAAAAGTTATTTTCTATAAATTATAATCAATCATATTTTATAATTTCATATTGACATATATCATGGAATCATTGGTGAAATTATGTAGGGATTGAGCTCACACCTTACTTATTCCATCAGGTTTTTTAGATTGTCTCCTTCCAGGTTTGAACAAGGGAAAAGGTTCTTATGGAAGTGAATCAAACTTTTGAAAGTTTGACATGTTGGTCATGACCTTATGGAATTGTATTGTTTTCCTAGTTTATTACATTGGTTGTAGTACATTGGGATTTGTTTCTTGTTTTTATTCTGGTGCATTACTTGTTGTGTGATTTCTATTAATATGAATACTGACCTATTTTTTATTTTAGCATTGTTAGTAGAAAAAATCATTCCCAAATTCATATTGTATAATTAAATGTGCTAGTGCCCAACACATGGGTATCATAATTTCCCTTTGGAAAATTCTATAGATGAATCAGTTACAATGGTTTCCAGGGTACCAGAAATAGTTTGTAAAGAATTGGTATCAAATGGAGGTTTAAATTTTGTATTGAATTCGGTATAAATATTTGAAATCAATTCTGGACATATGAGGAAGTTGCGATTGTGTTTCTAGCCATATCTCCCAATAATGAAACTTATATTGTTTTTTGTGATGAGAGAATGATTTAATGGTGATTATTTATATGATTTTCACTATTGTGATTTGGATATAATGAAATCCATATATTTTTTTCATATCTGTTGGGATAAATTTCTCCTATTGCTCTATTTTTGTGTTAAACCTGTGCATTTATTATTCTTTGAAAAATTTGGGTTGCATCATGCCTATGAAATGTCATGAAACAATGATCTAGGAGGAATCTTATGCCAAACCCAAGTGATAAAATCTTTTTGTGTACCTGAACATGATTGAGGTGTTTGTGTACAATGTTAAGGATCTAGGATGTCCACTACCTGATGTTCTCGTTCAATCTCCAACTATGAAACCTCATAGGGGTGTTCTCAATATTTTTTCTAAATAGTTCATTAACTAGAAACTATAGTTGTTCAATGGATTAAATTACCCTAAAGAGGATGAGGAGTGGTCAAGCCGAATGGAGATTTAATTTGGTTTTGTCACACATTTGAAGAAATAAATGTGAAGCATTCCACCTTCATACTATAATTTCCAACTTGTGGATGGTGGGATATGATGGAGACGATAATGTAGCATGAGGTCATAAAGTTGAAAGACTTTAGGGTTGGTTTTAATGACCCATTTTATCCAGAGTTGACGCGGTTAGCAATATCCACTTAGTTTTTCAACCCCGAGTAGGTTAACATGACCATGGAAGCATATGAAAACCATTTTTCTAGGATCATTAATTTTTCAACAGAGATAGTATAGAATGAGAGGATTGAAGCTGCTGGTTTGAGTTGGTACTTTGACCAAATATTAATTTTTTTTTAATATTTACTTATTTTTCTAATGTGATGGATTTAGTGAAAATGGTTGAGATAGATCTGGCTAGAATTTTACGGTTAGTGGGATCTTATTTCTCTCACACAGTTTTTGTGAGTTCAATTCCTGGAAAATAGTATTGTGATACTTCTCATGGAAGATCATGATTGAAATTTTATTCTAGTCCTCTATTAATTCTTGGAAGAGGTATTTTTATTTTCTATGACTATGGAAATCTAAGACATTCAATGATGGTTTTCACTAAGGCACCGAAGAACTATTTCTCAGGCAGAGGTTCAGGGAACCTACATATATTGTTTTTTGTCTATTCAACTACATGTCGTGGAATGCGATGATCATATTCTCCATAAATTACATGAAAATAAAATATTCATTTAATAAATACTACTGCCTATTAGAATGTGGAATAATTCTTCTTCACACAGTTGAAGAGTCTCTAGAGGAAGAGGATATTGATCCAGTGACAATGAAAGGTACCATTACTATAAATTCATCATTAGTGACTTCTCTATTTGATACTAGGGCATCTCATTTGTTTAATTAAACCCATGATGTTAAAGTATTTAATAATTCTACAGTTTCTTTATATTTTTTAATGGATATTAATCCACCCCATGTTATGAATAGAGATAAAGGTCTGTGTAGTCCTTCTTGTTTCATTTATCTATTAGATGTTGAGCTCACCTGCACTTTTTTTGTTCTCAACAAGAAATATCATGATGTCATTTTCTAGATGGATTGACTCATTTTGAATGATTATTTGATTTATTATCGTCTTTTATGGGTCTCCTTCACTACACCTGGTGGTGTGTTCTGTGTCATTCATGGAGAATGGGACCCATGATCGAGAAGATCCAACCCTTCTTATCAGAAGTTGGGGAATGTAATATTGGTGTTTGTCTTCAATTTAGAGTGGGAATAATTCAGCAGTGATCTCCCTCTGTTTTTCATCGTTTTTACTGATGTGATTCTTTTTTTCTTGTTTAGGATGACACTGGTAAGGGACGTTGAGTTTTCCTGTGTCTTGATACATGGTACTAAAACAGTTTCAATTCCATCATATAATATATGAACAGCTAAAATGAAATAACTAAAGTCCTAGATGGGAGATTTTTTAGAGAATGTTTTCATACACCTGGTCATGTCAATAAGGGTTGTCACTATTCACTTTTCTATGAATGATGCTGGTTCATATTTCTTATGTGTTGATTATTGAAAACTAAATTGAGTCTAAATTAGGATTCAATATTTGTTTCAATATATTGATGATTTAATCTATATGTTGAAAGAAGAGAATTGTTAGTAAAAAATAGATCTTTAATATAGTTACCAACAATTGAGAATAAATAAATATAGAAGTTATATAATATCTTTTTGGAGAAGGTACAATCATTAAGAGTACCCTATTATTCCCTTTTTTCTAATTAGTACTACTATAGTTTTTACTGATTTGATGAAAATTATTTTTAATGAGTATCTTGATACCCTCAAATAGTCTTTTTGGATGAGATATTTTCATTCTCTGTGTATGGGGATGATCATGGAAATCATCTGAGAAGAATTAATTTTTTCGATGAAATAATAGACTCTGTTACAAGCGTTTGAAAATATATATATTGATATGGGAAGTGAATATTTTTGGGACACATGGTGTTTAAATAGGGTATATCAGTTGATCCTGAGAAGTTATAGGCTATTAGTAATTGGGAAAGAACATTAAAATATTTTTTTATTGAAAGCTTCTTGGGAAATGATAGATATTATCCTTAGATTATTAAGGACTTACTGATGTTTGATTTTATGATGGATTGTATCACTCGGAAAGGAGTAATTTTTCTTGGTTGAAAAATACCATAATTATTTTTTTGAGATGAAACATATTTTTACTATTGTGTCTGTGTTGACACTTCCATTGGCTGAGAAGGGCATTGTGGTCTTTTTTAATGGATTGGGATTTGTCTTGGGCTGAACTATTATGTAGGGTGATCATTTCATTTCTTATGGATCCCAATATCTTAGGAAACATCAGAAGAGTTATCCAACCCATGACCCTGAACATTCAACTGTGATGAATAATAATAAAATATTGCAGCGTTATCATTATGAAAAAATGTGTATCATGTTTTTAGACCTAATGAATTTGAGATATATATTATCTGAATAATATTTGAGTCTCCACCAGATGAGTTTTTTGGAATACCTTTAGTCATTCGACATTAAAATAGGTCATAACTCAGGGAAAGGTAGTGTCACTATAGATGCTTAGATAAAGTACCATTCAACTAGTCCAGTGAATGAATCTTTATAACAATGGAATTTTATGGTTCCCTTTACATAGATTCATAACAGATTCTAGAAATCAGGCACCCATGATTCATTGGGAATTTTTTATCATACATCCATGATTCATTAATTTATTTTACTGGATCAATAGCTTCATGATGATATGCATAGAATTAGATGCATTCTTTATAATAGGTATACAATTTCCCGGTGGTTGTTAACTAACGATGGAATTCTTTTGTATCAGAATCATTTTGCGGTTCCAAATTTCTTAAGGAAATTTGTGATGGGGTATTGGTATATTTCATAGTCTATAGTGAGCCTAGGTAAAAAGATGATGTAATATAACATTTGGACTCAATTGTTATTGCTAGGTATGATATGAGGTGTTTTTGAGTTTTTCTCTCATTGTTATATGTGATATTAGGAAAAGGACAAGAACAAAAAACCTTTGGGTTTTCATCAGACACTTCTAATACCTACTTGGATTTGGGATGATATATATATGGACTTTTTGTTTGAGTTTCCATGTACGTATAGAAAGAATAATTTTAAATGGGTTATTATCAATAGGTTCATGAAATTGGATCACTTCTAACCCATTAATTATACAACCATATATGAAAAGATGAGGAATATCTATAAGAAAGAGATTTTTCATTTTCATGTTGTTTTATTTTCTATAGTCTCTAATATGGATAATTTCTTCATTTATTTCTTTTGGTGAGGCCCTCAAGATCCAATGGGATCTCATGTCCATTTGAGTAATAGATACTACCCACATTTTGATATCCAGATTTAATGAGCCTTAAATATTCTTGAAAAAATTCACTGCACATGTTTTCTCAACAATAGGTGAGGGGGGATTGGGATGATAACAAGGGACATGTAGAGTACTATTAAAAAATATTTTCTAGTCTACAATCATCATAGATCTTTTTGAGGCTTTACAAGTATGGAATTTTAAATTAAAATTTTTTTTTGGATGGAGGTAAGAAGAATTTCATTGGTCGGACCATGTCTAGTGAAAGAGATGCCAAACAAATATTCAGTTGATTTGTCAGAAAAAAATATATGGTAGAGACCTAGTTTATTTATTCTGTTGATCTTTTTCATAAACCAATGATGTTATAAATTTTAGACTTTGTGTTCTTGAATGTTTCACCCCATCTAGGACATCGATGTCTTGGAAGGTAAGGGAAACATGATCCTCATTTTGTGGGACCTTTTGATGTTGTTGTATAGGTGGTAATGTTTCTTAACATTTAATGATACCACAAAAAATAATGTAGATACATAATGTGTTTGATGTATCTCATCATTGAGTGTTTCTATTTTATCCATATCATGTTCTGAGATTTTGTGATCTGGAAGGCTAACCATATTTATCCATGACTGAATGCCTACTTATGATAGTTTATTATAAAAGAAATGAACTTCATGGGAGGATGATATGATTGGTGTTTGTTCTCAAGAATATCTCTTTTTTTAGATGATATATGGGATACAAATGAAATGATGATAGAGCAGTGAAATCATGTTTTTGGAATGGAATTTTTATAATAATATTTATGGGGATAGAAAGTGTCTATGTAGTGGAGGTTACATTTTTTTTTGTAGTTTTTAGGTATTCCTAAACCCCAAATATTGAGATTTAATTTATTTGAATTAATTTAAGGTATCCTATATTAAAATTTTAATGTTTTTATATATTTCTAATCATGTTCATAGTTGGAACATGGTTTTCTAAAATGTGAACCATCTCATTCCAAAAAGTATCAATTTGGATAATGGTATTCGCTTTCCTTGTGCATATTTTGACAAATCATGAACCCTCTCTATAGTTTCCATGTGAAATATTTGGCTAAGGTATATTTTGGAGATTGTATTAAGTAATCTATACACCGAATCCTAGGAAACATTAGGACATGTTCCTAACATAATCATAATTTTAATTAAAATTTCTTGAAAGCTCTTTTTAGGTCCCAGATTGAAATCCTTCGACCCAAACTAGTTTCTCAAACCGTGTAGCTCCCAAGACGGAATCTCATCCACTCATACCCCTCTCAGTATCGACATGATGATTTTATAATGTTCGTAGACCATGTTCCATATAGTTTCATCCGTCTATTCTTAATATCATGTTGTCCTTATATTTCTCGTTAGGGTTCCATGGATCCTTATGTTTAAATATTGATCTAATACCCACTATTTTTGGGATACAAACCTTGGTTTTCACACTCAATTTAATGGAGATTAATAATCTCAATGAAATTTAATATCACCATGTAATTTTGATAGAAGGGATATATAATAATTTAAACCCAATCCATTTATATACATGTTTTGGGATCATTTATAGGAACTCTTTTTTCATTGTTTTGATTACTTTTCATTTGGGTTTTACATTGGGTTGTCACAACTACAACTTATTCCTCTATTATCCCTAGAAAAAGGATTTTTCAACACAACAAAAAAAACTGATAATCAAATCATAGCTAAATTAAAAAAACATTCATTAGTCATAAGAATTCTATTTTAATGTAACTCTTTAAAAATTATAAAAATGAACTATCTAATGGGTCCTTTAACAGTTCTTATTTTAGCACTGATAAAGGCTTCGCTGATAAGGGGTATATATATTTTCTCAAAACCCCACACAAAACCCCTTCATCATCACTTCCAACCATCCTACCCCTTTATTAGGGCTTCCCCCACCCCTTTATTAGTACTTTAGACAATCCCAACTTCCCGCATGTGCCCCTTCCTCCAGTGAGTTTCGAACCCCAGACATCCAGCATATACTTCAAATTATTTTCCACTCCCCTGTACTGTTGTGTTTTACAATTATGATATATCTATATATTTATATATATTTAATTTCATTTTTGTCTATATATTTTTATATATGTCTATATATAAATAAATATATTTAATATATGAATATATTTATTTATACAAATATTTTTTTTGTGAATATATAAAAAATATTTATCTATTGTTATATATTTGACAATAAATAAAATTATATTATGAAAAATGATATAATTTTAATCTAATAATATAAATATGAATAGAATACCTATTAATAAACTCATTACCAAATAAAAATGGTAAAATACCTACATATATTGGGTTTAAAATAAATTAAGAGTGAATAAAATGAGGTACCCTAACTAAAATCTTAATTTTGGATTCATGCTAGGACTTTTTAAGATTTGAAAATCTAGTGACCATGGTATCCCAAGGAAATGATAAATTATATATTTTCATAGGGTTCAATTTGGTATGTGTTAGAGCCCAAATGAACACTCGTATCAAATGTTATGGTTTTTTTGATGTTTGAGATACATTTTCAACATCCTTTAGATATTGTATTATTAATTTTATATTTTAATTAACTTAAAATTGATATTAAAATAATATTACATTTATATAATTATGAAATTATAAATTGAAAATAAATTTCTAGTTATTTTATGTGCCAATTTATTTAAGTATCATATATTTTAATTGTAAATGCCTATTTAACATATATAAAACATACTTTAAAAAATATATATTTTATTTACTTCAATATAAATATATTTATATAATAATAAAAATAATTTAATAAAATATAATTATATGGAAGTATAATTTTATAAATAATTGTAAAAATGAGCTGTTAAATGGGGTTTTCTCATCACTTCTAAAAAAGCACTGATAAAACCCACTTTTACAGCATTAAAAATAACATTGTTACAAACCCCTTTTCACAACTCTTTTTTATCACGAACAAAAGGTGGACATTAAAAGAGATTTTAGCTAGAACTGTTAAATCCTTAGTTCTTAATATACCCAATATTGTAGTAGTTTTTTTAGTCAACAAATTGATAAAAATAGAAGAATGGGGTAGGGCACAATTGAAAAATTGGTTTCCTAACTACATTCCCTTGCCTAAAAAATAGTGAAAACCCAGATAGATTGGTTTTCCTAGATGGGGCATGACATTTCAAAACCATACACCTTATTAAGAGAAACCATGACCCCCCCCCCCAATGAGGTACATGTTTCAGGCGGACAGTTTTGGGAAACTCTACACCTAGAGCAGCAAATTGTTTATAATGAATTATAATCTCCCAATTTTTTTTAAAAATATTTTAGAACCCCATTCCAATACCTTTGAATTTCTTATCGTGGACTATAATAATTTTCGATCAATTATAGAGCCTCCACAATATATTGAAATCCTTTATGACCTCAATTCATTGTGATTCAAGACCCATATTAATGATCTTAACCTATCACGATAAGGGAAAGTTATCCCATTTGGTTTCCCATTCATTTTATTTCCTCCCCCATTATAGAAGGGGTTTGTTCTTCTTAAATTAACTTGATCTATATTTTTTCTATGTGTCTATATCTACGATCGTGGATGTAGATCTAGATGTGAAGGATCTCAATATATTAAAGCATGAATTTAGGATTTCAATCAATATATTATTATACATCATTATTCCATTGAAATTGGGTATTTCTTTATGATGAATGTCTATTAATGCATTGAGGTAAGTGTTATTTTATTTAAATATCATATTCATTATTTCAATTATGTGTATTCAAATTAGTAATTCTGAGGGTTCATTTAGAAATTCAAAACCCATAAATTGAATTATTTATTATGGAAAATTAATTGATTCAGGGATTAGTGTTTTGATTGAATAACGTGACTGAGAATTGGGATAATAAGTTCATGAATAAATTATTTAATAAGGTTATTTTTAATTTGGATAATTAATTGATGAATTAATTTTTAAATAAACAATTTGTGAATTGGGATAGTTAATTGATGATATAATTTTTCAGATATTGTGATTGTGGGTTGGGATATTTAATTGTTAAATTATTTATTGAGATATTATCATAGTGATTTGGTATAATTAATTATTAAATTAATTAACTTCATTTATTGTGATTAATTCATTATTAGAAAAAATTAATGAGATACATTTGATTAATTAATTAATGATTTATTTAAATTAATTGATTTTATTAATTAATTGTGGAATTATTTAATTAATTAGAATTAATTAATTTTTTAATTAATTAATAGAGGATTGAGATAGTTAATGTCATAAGATGATTAATGAAGATTAATCATGGTTGATATGATAACATGAAAGCATGAGATTTTGAGAGGCATGTTATAATTTGATATTTGTAAATGATTGATGAACGGAGTTTGAGACATGTATTAATGGTCCAAACACTTATGGGGTGCTATAAATGATATTCTAGACCATAATAATTCATGCTAAATTCTATGGGATAGGTGATGATGCTCAAAATACCTATGTTGTGGGAGACACTGACTGATGCTCCAAATAATCAAAGGTTGATAGACCTGACGTTCTACACCCAAAATATTAACATTAAACTATAGTGGCCTATGATTGTAATAATGAATTAAAATGAAATGGATACTAAAATCCCATGTGTTATAATGAAATGTAAATTCAATAGGTGTTATGGTTCACACCCAGCATGGGCCGAAGCAGGTATTTTGGTTTGGATGGCATCAGGATTACTGTGGTTTACATAGTTAAATAAAGATTAATTGATAATGTGTTTGCTATATATTTTTGCACTGTCATTATTTATCAATACACACATAATTAAATATTATTTTGTTGTATATTATTTTACACACTGTTGGTGGTGGTATACTGACTTGTACACACACCCTACCTGGGGTTCCAAATAGGTGCTTGAAAGAAATTCTTGTTTTTAGTACATGGAGGGGGGAATTGTATTAGATAGATTAGTGGAGTTTTAGTAGGGATGTGGAAATTAGATATTTCATAGGTTCTTTTTGGGATTTTTTAATGTATTTAATTTTCAGTTTTATTTTGGCACATAGCACGTTCTTTTTCATTCCATGGATGCTAGGTTGTTCTGATATTATAATTTTAGTTTTTTTAACATCTTATACTATTATTTTTTCAGATTCTGTTATAGATATTGGATATACATATTTATTTATATTGTTGAAATATTTCGATAAAGTGGTTAGAGCCTCCACACTATCAATATTTGACACTCATAGCTAGTCAGAAAACACTATCATGTGGGGATTCATGTTGGAGGTTATGTGACAGAACATTTCCGGGAACTGTTGTGTGGCACCAAGCTCATTATGTTACAATGTAATATCAGAGGTGGACTATTTTCATTTATTATATATAACTATTTGGGAATGTTATACCATGGAATAAGTTGAGTTAGGACTTGGTTAATATCTCATGCATGTGAGTAGTTAACCCATGTTTGAGGGTAAAACCCATGTACCCTAGGTGACATTATTTTTACTAATGTTTTTTGTTACAGTTGATTATATTTTAATATGATTGATGTTCTTGTTGTGTGATGTGATTATTGTTTCAAATATTTTTTATATTTGACTATTGGCCTAATATAGCCTGAGATTTGTGTTTTTATTGATCATTCTAGAAAAATGATATTATTTTGTGACATGGATCATTTTAGGAATTCATTAAATATGTGTTTGGTTAAATTTTTTTACTTAAAACATTTTCCAAGATTTTGAAATTGATGAGGAGATGACATATAATTTGAAATTTAAAATTTTAAAATTATTCAAAATTAAATAAAGGGGCTTCTAATGAGAAACCTGAATATTAGAATGAATTTTCCCTTTGATAGCAAAGACCAAAATCTTGGATGATAATGGTTAGTGATAGCGTGTCATTTTTGACCGTATTGAGAGGTTTCAGGAATTAATTATAGTGGATTTTTGAGTTTTTTTCATAAATAAACATATAAAGGGTATGTTATGTTTTCTAAAAAACACATTTTCATCAAATATATAGATATTTTATTTTTAAAATAAATTACTATAAATATGTGAATTGAATTTAGAAAGAGGTATTCCATATTTAAAATTATAAAAATTTATATTTTCTAATATGGTCAACTTAATTTTGGTGAGACTGGATAGTAAAAATAGTAAAAATATTTTTGGATGGATAAGCTAAAACTGGATTTGTTTAGGGTTAAACTAAAAAGTAATGGGTTAAAATCGAATAAAAACTATCTTAAATACCATGGTAAGAAATAGTTTGGAATTAAATTATATATATTTCTAGAATGGTCCATCTTTTCCTTTTATAAAGAGAAAACATGGGAATCACTTTTTCTTTTAAAAAATCATAAATGTGACACTAACCCCATAGAAGAAAGGCCATACCATCTCCTCTATTATTAATGTATTCAATCAACCCTTGTGTTCTTGGAGTAGATGTCGAGCTACCATTATATTAGAATATGACACATGTGAGGATAATCTTTTTATATGTTTTTTTAAACAAATAAATTTGTAAAACATAATGGGTTAATTTTTTTTTAAATGTACCACAAAGGTGACATCGCAGATGCCGCCTTTGGGTCTCAGGTGAAAGGCACCATCTATGATTTCACCTTTCCCATGAAACAAATAAACATTTTAAAAAAAATTACTTTTATTTTTTTTTGTTTTGAATATATATATATAAACAAAACAAATATAAAAATAAAAATAAAATTTTCAGCAGAATTTATCCACTATTTAAAATCCAGCAGTACTGCCGTTACAGTAGTCAGGATTCTGACAGATGTTCTCACCGAGGGCTCTCTTTTATAAGAGAGCTTACCCTGGAAATCATTATGCATTTTTGATGTGGGATTCTAGTTCTCCCTTTCCTACGCAGAACATTATGCATTTCTGATGTTGGATTCTGGTTCAAGTACGTGACTTTGAAAGACTAAAAAATAAAAATATAAGAACAATATAAATGAAACATAAAACATTGATTAAACATATAAAATATATTTGAAAACAAAAAGAATTTCGTAAAAATTGATGATAAAAAATAATTTATAATCTTTCAAAACCACCTACTTGAAATTTAAAAATGTTTCAAGTATGTGACTTTGAAAGCCTATTAAATATAAACTAAAAGACCAATATAAATGAATCATAATACATTGATTTAATATATAACAAATAGTTGAAAATAAAAATTATTTCATTGAAAATGTTGATGCAAAATAATTTATATGTTTTCAAAAATAGCAACATGACACTTAAAATTTTTTCAAGCACTTGATATTGAAAGCTTATAAAATATAAACTTTTAGACCAACATTATTGAAACATAAAACATGGATTAAACATCTAACACATATTTCAAAATAAAAAATCCTAAAAATTGATCACGAAAAATAATTTATAGGCTTTCAAAACCACCTACTTGAAACATAAAAATGTTTTATGTTTGAGCTTTTGAAAGCCTATAAAATACAGACTATAAGGCCGATATAATTTAAATTTCAAAAAACGATCAAACATATAATAAATTATTTAATTAGTTAATTATTATTATTAATAATTAATTATATAATAATAAATTAGTTAATTAGAAATTACTAATAATTAATTATATAAAAATTAACCAATTAATTAGTAATATAATTATTCTGAATATAATACTGAATTATTAAATTGGTAATATAATTATAAATTATAAATCTTCATTATAATTATTCAGTATTATTACTAATTATAATTATTCATTATAATTTTTAATTATAATTATTAATTATTAATTATTAATTTGTTAATTATTAATTAGTTAATTATTAGTTAGTTAATTAATTATATAATTATTAATTATATAATTATTAATTATATAAAAATTAATTGTATAATAATTTGTTAGTTAATTAGTAATTATTAATAGTTAATTATATAATAATTAGTTAGTTAGTAATATAATTAGTTAATTGGTAAAATATTTATTAATTATTTAAAAATTAATTTGTTACTTAATGATATAATTATTAATTATATAATAATTAATTAGTTAATTAGTAATATAATTATTAATTATTAATTATTAATTAATAATTAATAATTATTAATCATTATTTATACAGTAAATAATTCGTTAAATAGTAATATAATAAATAATTATATAATAATTAATTTGTTAATTTTTTGAGAAAGATATAGCCTGCAACGTTTTTATAATTAGTTAATTAGTAATATAATTATAAATTATAATTATTCATTATAATTATTAATTATTAATTATTAAATATTATTATATAATAATTAATTAGTTAATAGGTAATGCAATTATTAATTATATAATAGTTAATTAGTTAATTAGTAATATAATTAATCAGTATTATTATTAATTAGTAATTATTTAAAATTATTATATAATAATTAATTAGTCAATTAGTAATATAATTTTTCATTATAATTTTTCATTATAATTATTCATTATAATTATTAATTATGATTATTAATTATTAATTATTAAATACTAATACAATTATCAATTATATAACTATTAATTGTATACTAATTAGTTAGTTAATTAGTAATTATTAATGATTAATTATAATAATTAATTTGTTAATTAGTAATATAATTAGTTAATGAATAATATAATTAGTTAATTATTAAAATATTTATTATTAAAATAAAATTTAAATTCTTAATTAGTAATTATTAATCATTATGTATATACTAACTAATTAGTTAATTAATAATATAATTATAAAATATATAATAGTTATTTAGTTAATTTTTTGTTGAAGATATAGTCGATGCCCTTTTTATAATTAGTTAATTAGTAATATAATTATAAATTATAATTATTCATTATAATTATTAATTAGTATTTATTAAAAATTATTATATAATAAATAATTACTTAATTATTAGTATAAATATTAATTATATAATATTTAATTAGTTATTTAGTAATATAATTATTCATTATAATTATTAATTAGTAATTATAAAAAAATTATTATATAATAATTAATTAGTTAATTAGTAATATAATTATTCATTATAATTATTCATTATAATTATTCATTATAATTGTTCCTCATAATTATTAATTATAACTATTAATTATTCATTATTGATTATAATTTGTAATTATAAATTAGTAATTCATAATTATTAATTAACTAATTAAATAATATATTATATGTTTAATCCATGTCTGAACTTTAAATTATATATGTCTTATAGTTTGTATTTTATAGGCTTTCAAAGACACAAACATGAAACATTTTTATGTTTCATGTAGGTGGTTTTGAAACCCTATAAATTATTTTTCCTTTTAATTTTTCACAGATTCTATTTTATTTTCAACTACGCGTTATATGTTTAATGCATGTTTTATGATTCAATTATATTGGTCTAATAATTTATATTTTATAATCTTTCAAATACACGTGCTTGAATCATTTTTATGTTTCATGTATGTGCGTTTGAAAAATTATAAATTATTTTTCCAACAACATTTTTTACGAAATTATTTTTATTTTCAATAACTTGTTATATGATTAATCAATGTATAAAATTTTATTTGTATTGGAATTTTAGTTTATATTTTATAGGATTTCAAAGTCACGTACTTGAAATATTTTTAAGTTTCAATTAGGTTGTTTTGAAAGCTTATAAATCAATTTTTATCATTATTTTTTACAAAATTATTTTAAATTTCAAATATATTTTATATATTTAATCTATGTTTAATGTTTCATTTATATTGTCCTTATAGTTTATATTTTATAGTCTTCCAAAGTCATATACTTGAAACATAATCCCACATCGGAAATGCAGAATGTTCTACGTAGGAAAGGGAGAACCAGAATCCCACATCGGAAATGCAGAATGATTTCCTTGATAATCTATCGTATAAAAGGGAGTCCTGGGTGAAAGATTCTGTATGAATCTTGACTACTGTAATGGCAGTAATTCTGGATTTTAAATAGCGGATTAATTCTGCTGAATATTTTATTTTTATTTGATTATTTGTTTTGTTTATTTATTTATATAAACCAAAAAAAGTGGAAAAAAATTTATTTTTTTTTGTTTTAGGAGAAAGACGACATCGCGGATGCCGCCTTTCACTCGAGACCTAATGGAGGCATCTATAATGACGCATTTGTGGCGTAATTTTCAAAAAATATTTAACTTAGACCATTCTTAAAAAATATTTTTTAAAAATAATTATTTAAAAAAAACTCCACATGTAAATTGGTTTCCAAAGGACAATACCATTTAGTAGTCTTGGTAATCCAATCATATACATAAACCTTGTATTATAAATGAATACACTAACTATAAAATAATTTTTTCCATTCTTCATTCTAGGATAACATTATTACCAACTATAATATCAATTCATATCATTATTTGTTCAATTCATTGATTAATAAAGAATGGAAGTAGAATAATGGTGAACTCAAATACTTAATAAGGGTATGTAATGAGGGATAAATAATGAATCAACAATAATACATCCATATTATATGATAAGTAACTAAACACACAATCCATGTAATGAAATGAATGAAAAGGAAGCTAATAAAAATATGGAAATGTAAACAATTGAAAACAAATTCAACATAAACTACTAGATATGGTTAATCAATATAGATAGGTAAGAAATGAAAAAACAATTCCATTTAATCATTAAATTGATAATGAAATTCATCTATAGATATATTGATTCATTATATCCGAAATAAATAAATAAAAAAACTAAATGAGGTTAATGATTTATTATTTGATGCAATGTTCTCTAGTTATATTATACCTTTACTATCAAGACCATTAAAATGATTGTTCATAACATACTGGTTGAAAACCCATTTAACTTAGGCTAGCCCACTTATTCAACTCATGCGACTACCTATGCATCAAGGGGCTATCTATAATCTTTCCCCACCCAGACCACAATTATATAATGTTTCCCTCTTATATTTAATAATTGATTTAATTTATGAACAATGTGCCTTACTAAATGTCCGTGTTGAATAAAAGATAATAATTTAACAATAATTCCTCCATTAATCAAATAACATTCAATGTAAACACTATTTTAAAAAATAAAATAGATTGTAGGAAATAATCATTTCCATGATAAATGATATAGAAATTTTGGGAATAGAAAATCTAAAATTATCAATAAAAATTGAATATTTCAAGGGGACTATAAAATTAAATATGGAATTTCATACCAATACTATTATTGGTAAAATAAATCAAAACCATATAGATGAATAATAAGTGTGGGTTCAATAATAAATATCCCAAGTAGGGTAAAAATAAACGGTTGTCATCATTGAAGTATAAAAATATTTTAAAAATATATTTTAAAAATATATTTTTAAAAATATCTTGATGAAATTATAATTTTTTATTTTGAAAAAGTGATTAAAATTTATTTTCATTGAAAATAAATTTTAAAATAAAATTCGTAATAATTAATCCTTTTAAAAATTAAAATAAATATTTAATTAAATGGAAGTGGGTAAATCCTTACAAGTCGTATTAGGTAAAAAGAACTTTCATTTTGTAACATAAAACGGGTAGAAATGTTACTTGTTTAGAAATAGAAAATAAAATTCCTTGGGAGGAATTTATAATAGACAAGAAGGGAAAAAAATTATTTAATAAAAAATTCTGTAATGGTTTAAATCATTTTTGAAATACATTTTATAAAACATTATGTTTAGAGGAAACCATGTTCTCGAACTTAAGAGAGAAATAAATTTAGGTTTACATTAAAAAAATACTACAAATTTGAGAAGAAATGGTAGAAAAAATGTAAATATTAAATAAAATATATCATTAATAAATATAGGAGAAGAAAATGGAAATGATTATTAAAAAATATCAACAAATTTCATCAAATTGAAATTCAAATGTATGAAATCCCATATAAAATGAGACGATGATGTAAACCTTTGAAAACACCATAAGGTTTATGTGAGACTCAACCAATTATTTGGTTATATATATAAATTATAAACACACATAAAAAAATTTGACGTACATTAATTTATATTTAATGATTTTTTAAATAATTATATAATATCAACGATAATGAAGATTTAATAAACCCCAATCGAAGAGGAATTGATTTATGATATTTCGATTCATCAACGTAATTATAAATAAAAATACCATTAGATTGAACAATTCAAATTGAAAATCATCATATCATGAAGTATATATAATTCATGATATAATATATCAATATTTTTATTAGAAGCACCACACAAAATAATTATGTGTTGAATATGACATTTATTTCATGGATGTAAAAAGTGACATAAAAATACCTCACATTGTGATTCCATCCCAAATATTATCTTGTATCATTTAGAGGGTTATTCTCATTGATTAACGTGGTTATCTATTACGTCCCCAGGCATATCATTTCCACTATTATGGAACTATAAAAGGTGATTTCCAAAATTGAGAGTACTATGATATCCTTCTTAGTGGATGGGAACGTGCATGGTAAAATAAATTGGGCTTCCAGGTACAATATTTTCTAAACCTGTTAATGAAGGGGGTCATAACATAATTAGTATATTGGGAACAATAAATATTATCCATGAATAAATTACAAGTAATATTATAGAAGAAAAATCATTGGTGGGAAAACATAGGGTTAGTACTTATGGATTTTGGGGGAATGTATCTATAATTTAACCTTCCAAATGTTAGAGGTTTATTTAGTATCATTTACTTATCATTCAGCAGCATACCGATCGGCATATTGGAAAGGAAGATATCAACTATTGTTATCAAAAATGGTTAGGGAAAACTCTAGGGTACCTGAGCAACCCAAATACATACATTAGCTTCATGGAGGCTGGTGAGAATACTAATTTCATTTGTTCCACCTTGGATGAAAACCATATGAGTCTATTTGGAATAATTTTGATGACCTGGGATCTTCATAAGTGTTTCATCATAAGTTTCTCAGCATGTACCTTCACTATCAAAGATTTTCATAAAATTAAATCCTCAAGTATTCAAAAGGACAATTGTGGCGATGTTTTATCATGATAGTTTTTTCAATTGAAATTTATCTTCCTTTTCTATCATGTGTGAAACAATCCATTTCCATTTAATGAAAATATAAAGAGTATGGGTATAAGCCTTTCCTAAAGGTGACTCAATTACAGGGAGATAAATTCTAAAAATATGGAGCATTATTTTAATATAGTGATTGTTCTAGTTCAATATGGATCTCATTTGGGTAGATTTCAAGAATTTCTTATCAGTTCTATTCAACTGAGAAATTTATTCAGAAATGGTTTCATGGTATAGATAGATCCAACATTGATAAAAAGTTAAAAGAAATAATTTCACTACTTATTTTTGTAATTTTTGGCCGTCTAGAAATATGAAACATCATCAATCATTATCGAGTTCAACCAAGAAGATATTATTCAAAACTATAACCTTTATTTTCAATTATTATAAGTTTTTCAATGATGTGGTTAATGAAACATCCTTATTTTCTCCATTTCCATCAAATTCCTCCCCTAAAAATAATCCTTATACCCAAAAAATATGGAATTGATAAAGGCCTTCCCTCCTGGGGAATAAAATTAATATTTATGGTTCTTGTAGTATATGTTTCATGTGTGGTTGGGGAGTAATCACCGACCCCAAAGGTTCATTGGTGGATAGGATCTTAGTTTTCAATATAAGTCGTGACTCCCTTCAAGTAGATGATTATTCCATTTTAATAGTCCTGATCCTATATAATAAATGTAATATCCCTTTTATGGATATTGGGTAATAATAATTATTTATATACAACACTTTTTTATGTAATAGACCCAATCCTTCGTCCATCAAATATTTAGTGAGGAGATGCAAGTGTCTTATGAACAATCAGTTTACAATTCGTCATTCTTGGCGACATGTTAACATGGTGGCTGAATATCTTACTTATAAAGTATATCATAACCATTATCTCCTTAATTTTTCAATTATGTTATATTTTCCTCTTGAGGGTACCCACTTTTTTATGCCTAATTCTATTTGATTAAACGATTTCATAACCCCATTATTTTGTTCATTATAGGATCTTCAAAGAGTTTTCATTTGATATAATAAAATGTATTTTGGTGATGAAAAGTAAATTATATGTTATATAAGTATTTAATTATAATTCTAATATCATTTTGAGTTAATATATTTCTTATAGGTTTTTTAAAATCATTTTCAACACATTCCATGTATACCATGAATGAATCATATAACATTGAGGAGGTGGTAGACCACACATGCACCAATAATGTTAATGTATCCCCAAAATATGGAATAAATGATGGTAAATAATATATAAGAATTAAATAGACATAAATAAATCATGAAAACAATATATCATTCATATAAAAACATGGTGTCAACCTATTTCCCACCTTCAAAAGTGGTAATTGAAAAACCAACTATCATCATTTCATGGGGCATTAGTTTTCCGTACACGAATGGTATGTTCGATTGCCATTATATGGTTGTTATTGTAATTATAGGTATAAAATTTATAATATAATCATATAATTATATTTATTATACTGATTATATTATGTAATCATGTAATGGGAAAAATTTAGGCATGGAGAATGAAATTAAAAAAACAATCTTAATGAAAAATGGTACCGCTTATTTAGGTAAAACCATTTGAGTTGCACAAAAGGTATTATTTGGAAGGATTTATTCCAAAAGATATGTTTATATGAAGAGTGGATATATTTCAAGAGGTTATTTTAGTATATTTTGGTCAGTAAATATCGATTTATAGGTGTGAATAATTGTGATGTGTGAGTGCCTTTTTATAGTGGAGGGGTAGTGGGATTCTGGTAATTTTTTCGAAAGTGAATTCCACCCACATATTTCCAATATATTGTTTCGACAATAATTAAAATAATTATTTAAAAGATATTAAATGGTATACATATGTAAATAAAATGGATTTTGGATATGTTTAAAGGTAATTTTTTCCCTTAAGATTATGGTTTAGTCCCTTGTTAGTATTAATTTTACATTAATAATTATAATTAATTTTATTTACATTCACTATTATTTTGGATCAAAGACTATGTTCAAGAAATTAAAAATTAAAAATTATTCATTTTCCAAATATTAATTCCATTTTTCAATCTTCTAGTGACAAAATATTCAAAATATATTTTAAATTTAATCCTGCAGATGAGATGACAAAGTAGGGGTCTAAAGTAAAAAATTTCAAATATGATCCAATGTTTTTATATTCAATTTCAATGTGAAATTAATTCAATTTAACTAAATTAGATTTTTGGATTTATAATTGATCTAATTATACTATAAAAAATAATAATATATATTTTATTTTTATAAATAAATACGATGAAAAATTAATTTCGAATTAAAATTTATCATTTTTGAATATTCATTAAAAAACTAATATCTATATAATAATAATAATATTTAACTCTAACCTAATTATTATTTTTATATTTAATTAGGGATTTTTATTTTTCTATATTAAATTTATTAATGTTCCCAAAATTTCATTTTTAATAGGTTATCAATTAAATGGTGGTAAAAGTGCCTTTGTAAAAATATAGGTTTTCATTTGAAAAATTAGGTTTGTTTTTATCCTATGAATATAAAATATATTGGATTAATATATAAATATTTTATTGATTATAAATAATATTTATATTTAATTAATATCATTGGATAATCTTAATTAATTTATTCAATTCATACAAAACACCATTAGGAGCATTAATATAAGAAAATATATTTTATATATAATCAGTTTATATTTTAATTTATAAATAATTTGAAACAAATTAATTGATCTTATTTTTTTATAAACGATATATTTAAATATGTTATTTAATATTATTCATAATAAAAAATTTAATTCCTATGTTATATATTATTATATTATGTAATAATATTTTGTTAATACAATGGTTTTCAGTGAAACTCTGTTCCGTGTGTAATGAAAGCTAACGATGATTTTTATTATTTGGTTTAATGAAATATAACATAGTGTTTAATTAATTACAAGATATACAATATAATTATTTAAAATATTCAATATATCACACAGACTCATATATTGATATTAATTTCTATGCTGGTTGTTGCGTGTCATACATGCTATTGAATAAAAGGTTCACTTTTAGAATTTAAGTCCTATTACATTATCCCAGTCATAATTAAGTTATAACTTCTCAATTTAAATATGATATTCATAATATAGGGTCGATATTTGATAATTTCTTGGTTGAAATCCCCCATCATGATAATAGTTATAACCATTTCTTCTTAGTAATATCAAATGATAAGTAAAATAGTCGCCTAGAATAACAAAATATTTGGTCAATATGTAGGAGAACATTAGTGGCATGTGAAGATAAGGACACAGTGGAAAATGTTAAATATTTTTAGAGAGTCATTGAAGTCATCAATCACAAACAAGTGAAGTATCAATAGAAATATGAGGGCCTCAAATCTATAAATCTATAATGATATAAATGACCATTAGGTAAAAAATGTATTCTTATAACATATTACTTTTAAGATCCTTTTATCAATGATTAAGAATTTTTTATTGACCATGTATTATATTAAATTATAAATTTAAATTTTATGTGAACAATATATCTTGTAGTTATGCATTGATAATTTTAATATTGTATCCCTTTACTTAATGAAATTAATTTTAAATAATTTTTTTAATGGTTGAATCACTAAAATAAACTTATAATAGATCATAGGATCCATTATACAAGTCCTTATTTTTTTCCCTAACTATTTATCATAAGCAATATGGTTAAAAATTAATCACCAAACCTTAAATCTAAAACTACTGAAACATTATTAATATTTATTCTTCAAATTGATTATCTAAAAGAAATGACACATTAATGATGAAATTGTGTTTTCCAATGGTAGGTGTGAAACTTTTATCTTAATTAGGACATGGGTTTAAGACCTGAGGCCTTTTCACACTTTATGGGTTGTCAACAAACATATTGGTTTTCATTTTCTAACACCATATTAATATAATTTCAAAAATAACTATGATATACATCCATTAAATTTAATCATTAAATATATTCTTAACTGAGGTTCTTTATAAATCCTCAATACATAAATACTACATCCCTTTATATTCAGATATTTCCTTCCTTGGCCTTTAGTTTATCCTTTATAATAGGTAATTGACTCAGATAATGCTTGGGTTCCTCATATTTGAGGATGTGAACCATAAATGGATCCTTAGGATGAGTTTCATTTCCATGGAATATACAATTCAGTTTTCCCACCAATTCATTACATTATTCCCATCTTTCCCATACATAATGAATTTCCCCATTTCATTGAGATACTTTCCTAGGTGGCTCCATGAATATTTCTCACATGATGGAAATGAAGTTATATTTTCACTATGGTGTCTACCACTTGATCTATTAGAAACCTACAACATTCTCTTCTTTTGTGAGTTTGGGATTTGGATAAGATGTATGTTTTAAACCATATATTTGGATAAATTATTAGGTAAAAACATGATATTATTCACTCATATCATATAACAACCCTACAACTTATTTCACATTAATACACGATGTATTACCTGAAAATACACTTATTAAAAACGGTAATAACTAGATGTCTTGTGTATTTGGGTATTATGTCCATACCATAACATCGTGAACTTAAGATACACCAACATTTTTGAAAACCTCTTTAATAAGATTCTATGATTCAATGAATTTTAAAACCACACAAAGTATATTAAAGACAAACATAAGAAATGGGTGAGCTATAAAGACAAATAATGGAGTAAATAATTATTTTGGTGATAAATTATTGATGATATGAATATAAATGGGTAATAAAGGTTTTTATAATCATAAAAATGAACAATAAGTCATGATATAGCATGGTAATCATAACATGGGATATTTGGAAACATCTTAAAACAATTCACCATAGACATATTTCAAGTATAAATACAATGAAATCATGATAGTAAATGCCCCATAATGTAATAATATATAATCTATTTCCCATGAAGATGTATCAAGATACTAAACATTACACAATTCATTACCACACTATATAATTCTTGGAGTAACTGTTGCGTTCATTTTATTTTCATTATGAAGTGTTCCACAGATATAATACAACATGGATTCATTCACCATTACCATTATTTCCATAAAAAAAGTGAATAGAGTCCCATAGTGGAATGGGATCACTCCCCTTTCAATTAACACTGCTGATAGATCCCCATAGGGTTTGACGTTCACACCTCAATCCCTTATATATCATCCCAGAATATACAATGATTTAATAAAATAATTAGAGGTCTATATAATTATTGGCCATATTGTCCCATAATCAAATCCATATATGTGTGTACCATATGAAAATGAATACACCTATAATTACATCAATTATTAATTTAAAAAACAGAATCAAAATAGTTTCAGAAGAAAAATAACATGTTATAAAATTTAAATATTCATAGAAATAATATTTATGATTACATTGAATTATATCCCAAATTAAACATAACTATAATTAAAGGATATTGATATTTCTGAAAACACATTATAAGATAGTTTTAAAATTAAATTTCTTTTTTATAAAACTATTTTAAAAGGAAATAATTTATAAAAAAATATTTATTTAAAAAATATATGTAATATAAAAATAAATTATATAATTATGTATATTTTAAATGGAATGTTCATAATGAAATCTAATTTAAAGAGTCGGAGATAGAAAAAATGATGAAAATATTTAAAATGAAACATTTCACACACAAATAAAGGTTTTAAATTTTATTAAAAAATTAACATATGAAATCAAAGATACAGGGTTAAGAATATATATAAAATAGTATAAAAACATGGAAATGTTGGAGAAATACTAATTATAGGAATGAATAGATAAGGTTGTATTTACTTATAAAACATTTAATTTGAATTATAAACCAAAGGGTGTTGAAAAGGTATGAATACATGTATAATTGAGAAATATCCATATAATAATAAAATATATTATTTATAAATAAAAATAATATATTATTTTCCTTAATTATAACTTAAGTGTAAAAAATCTCTATTTTAATATGAGATTGGAAAAGAAACCCTTAATTCATTGGTAATTTTGAAATACAAATACCCAGAAAGTGAGAATCCAAGATGTAATTTTAAATCCATTGGATTTCATGAAATATATGAAAACTGAAATCCATGTGGAATGATATACACCACACAAATTAACAAAATTGTGAAAATGAAACATATCTCAATAAAAGAAGTTTAGAATGACAGACTCTTACCCTAGACTTTTTGTTGATTAGAGGTGTTATAACACCATATATAACAAATATATGGATATCATTAATTTTTTTAATAATTTTATTCATATATATTTTACAAAATAAAAATCATTTTTAATTTCTTAGTAGAAAAAAAAAATTTAATGTTAATTTTATTATTTAGGTGTAAACTCTTATATTTTTCCTCACATGTTTCAGTATGGTTGTTCTAGTCGATTCTCATTGAACATGAGTTCATAATCAACTGAATATTATTATATATATTATATAGATCCTTATTATAAATATAATTTATTGTGACATATGGTGACATTTTGTTTATAATTCATAATAATTATTATTACAATATTTACAGAATTATCTAAAGAATTGAATTTATTGGTGAATATAAGTTGGCATACTACAACCTCAGACTTATGAAAAATGAATATATTAATAATTATATAATTTAATTTACATTATTTATTATTTTGTAGTCATTAATTTTGTAAATTTTTTAATATAATTCATGTATGTGGTAAAACCAAGACAAACAAGAGCACATAATCATGACTGATTGATTAAGAACATAATATTTTATATTAATAATTTCACTTTAAAAAAATTAACAATTTTATTAATTTATTTTTAATTAAATAAATTATACTTCAGAATTTAGGTATGGTGATGATAAATTATAATTATTAAAAAATGAATAACACTTAGACTAAATACTTGAATTTTCATTTAAAGTGCATTTTTTATAAATAAGGGATTCAAGAATTCATCTAATGATAATTGGTTATAAAATATTTTAGAAGAATTTTAGGAATATATTTGGTTATAAAGTTTAAGTGTAATATAATCTAATGTCTTCGGTGGATGTTATTTTAGAATGGGGCTTTTTATAGGTGATCTTGAGTGGCATGTTCACAAGTACTAAATTATTATTGTATATGGAAGAAATATTAATATGAAATGTTGATCCAACATAAGAATATAATTGAGGTCGGATAGGGAGAGGTTAATAATTGCCTCAAACACATAGTTAGGGACAATATTTATGATATTTTATAATTTATCCCTTAGTTTCTTCAATTTTTATTTTCTATGTCAATTCTATTGTTACCTTTGTTATTATTTTGTATGCCTAGAAAAATTTACATTATTAATTTATTTGAACATTATGAAAGTAATTTAAAACAAATGTTATTATATTTTAATTTTTATGGTGATTAGAACTAATTTTTTTAATAACTCATAATTACTAATTATTATTATTTAGAGAAAAATCATATTTATGGTTAAAATTAAATTAATTCACATTCACTTAAAAACTATTCCTATGTTAAATGTTAAATTAGTTGATTCTATATATATATAATACATTTAATTTAAATTATACTTTAATAGTGTACATTTTTTTTAAAACAATAATATATATCATATTAATAAACAACTCTTTAATAATATGACATTTTAAAATTGAACTAGTTTACCATTATTTCCAAGTAAATAATAATAAATTAATGAGGTGTTATATTTTTTAAATATATAAATTAAATTTCATTAAATATAAAACACTTACTGTGATAACATTATTATTCATATAAAAGCGTGTAATATTAAATAAAAACAATGATTTGAAATAAAAAATTTATATTTGGCCCTGATTAATTAAATTTATATTCTTTATTGTTCCTTGATTATTTATTTGATTTTACTATCTTATTTTAATTATCATTCATTAAATTTTTACAATTACATTTATTGGTATCATTATTTAAATTTAATCAATTAAATTACAATATATTATTTTTAATACATATTTTTATTAAAATAAATGATATTTTTCAAACTTAATTTCTACCCTAATTCTATTCAAAATAATATGATTTATTTTCAAATAATTTATATAAAAAATTAACATCAAAATATATTTTATTCATATCAACTATATATTTATAATTCATAACTAATATGTTTTTCTTTTATATTATACATAAAAACTATATAACATTAATAACGAAAAATATAGTAATATTACCGATATTTTATCTTATAAACTCGTTCCATTATGCAGTACACTCTTCATTCCTTTGATTTTTTTATATTTTATTCTCATGATTTATTCTTTCATTTATATTTTTATGTTGATATGTTTTTTTCTCAAGATTGTGTTTTACTAAGATGAAGATGATCCCTTGGATTTCTTAATTTTAATAAATGGTATTATTTTTTATTTATTATCCCATTTAAATTTATAAAAATTTATGGGATATAATCCTTATTCTTATGTACTCATATATGCCATTTAATTGATGGTTTTATGCATATTTATTTTGATTATCGATTATGAGTGATAAAATTATTGTTGATTTGATTTAGTTATTCTATTATTTATTAGTTTCCTATTTTTATTAATTATATAAAAAAATTAACATGGGGAAAGAAAATACATACACAAAAATGATATTTTACATCCCCTATTAATGAAATTATTCCAATCAAATTATAATTTCTCTCATTGATGAATATAGTTAAGGGAATTTTTTTCATAGTCATAATATGAGATATAATTTTAAATTAGATATATACCATAGTATGATGAATAAGAATATTAAACTACTCTTCCCTAATAATATTAATATGTTTATATTTTCAGTTTTATGTTTTTTTTTGAAAATTATGGCCCGATATATTTAATGAAAATATTACAAATTTTCTCCCTAGATCATCTGTCAGATTAATTTTCTCTTAAACTGGTAATTTATATGTTTCATAAATGACTACATTATAATTTTTCACGAGAGAACATCCTAGTGACTTCTTTTAAGAATCAATGCATATCATAAAGAAAATATCAATTATGATGAATTATGTGTATGAAATTTTTGATCAAAATCCTCTATATATTCTAGAATTTCTTTGGTCATTCATATGTAATGAGTAAGCTGACTCCCATACAATTTACCCATGTTATTATATTTGATAGTTATAAAAACATTATCACAATTAATTAATATTATCTAAATAGATAAATAATAATTAGGATATCTTCTATTGTGGTTGGCCTAGTTTGAAATATAATTACCATTATTATTGAATAATCCATTGATATATACTCTATTATTATTACATGAACCAATAATGATTCATTATTTTTCTAGATTTCTCAATTTTTGAATTTGGAAGAAATTTTTATCAGTATAAAATACTTCAACAAAATCTTCAAATGATATTCATGATTTATTTCTATCATAATATATGAGAATACCATCATTAAAGTCTACTAAAAATTGCTCGATCTAATACTAAAAAACTATATTCATTAAATACATGGTTGTTTTTCGGTATTTATTAATCAAAATTTCATCAATATTAATTCATAAAATCAATATATTTTATGAAATTCATTCTAAGTTACACCTCCTATTTTTAACCATAAATGATTATATCTATACTCTATTTAAATCATTGAGATTTATTAATCATCTCAACGATGAATGAGAAATTCACCAATACGAAGAAAATGATAATTTTTTCATGACTATGATCGTTTTAGTTTCAAAATAATCAATCATGGGATATATGGATCCATTATTCTTTATAAAAAAGAACACTAATTTAATCAATGTTAAAGTATGTAGGGAATAAAAAAACCTTTTTCAGATTCTCTTACATCATCCTAATTGATTCATCCAATTCAATTATTATTATATTATATGGAGTATTTGATATAGGAATAGAACAATGTATGGGTTTTATGAAAAATTCAACCACATGATTTGGGGGATAAGTAGATAAATACCCAACCAAAAAACATAATATATCCATTAAAAACATCACATAATCAATAATAACCCTACCGTAAACATTACATAAAATTGAGTTAAGTCAAGAATTCAAAGTGAGGATCTTTCAGGTTTAGATTTATAGATAATTGGGCCATAACTTTTACATTACATCTCATAAATTACAAAGTAGACACTTCTACTCTATCCAATGTTTCACAAAAATAAAACTCCTTAAATAAAACATGAGTTCTTTTTTTTGATATAAATATTACTGAATACTTCCTTTCTCTTACTATTCTTTATACTCTGTGAAAAAACAATTCAAAAAATTTGTATAAGCATAAAAATATCATTAATTCTTATAAAATAATGAAAGAAAACATTATCCAATTAATAAATACAAATCAAATAATCCATACATTCCAATCATAACATACCTCATGAAATCATAAGATTTATGAATAACACACAAAAAGCATAAATCATAAAGGTAACTAATGGTGTCCATATCAAACTTAAATTGTAGATATTATATCTATGTATGGAGTTACACATGTAATACCCATCATAGTATATTCCCTAAATCTCTTTGGAGGAACATTAAGGTTTACCTCTGTCACGTTACCCAATGCATTGGTGAGTTATATCAGGCTCAACCTCCCTATGTTTATCACAGAACCACCAGTATATGTAAATAATTCCTAATAACCATAAAGTTTTCATAAGACATAACACAAGAATAATGGAAAGATAAAATTTCCACATTCCAATCACAATATATCAAATCCATATATTGAAATAAACAATGAATTATCAAATCATTTTCAAAACCATTTAAAACAATCAATAAATAGATTTTTGAATCAAAGTGTCCCATACCACATTGAAAATTTTAAAAAAATTATTATTTGAAAACATTATGTCCATATAAATAAATATATAAACAAATTTCTAAAATATGGACAATATTTATTATTTTTCATGAGAATAAATCTTTAAAAAATTTAAAATTATATGTTAGTTAACGTATTTTTAAAAAATTTAGAGACTATTGATTACTAGTAATTGAGGAATAAAATTGAATCAAAACATTATTATATCAGATGATTAATGGGATTAATGATATAATATGAAAAAGGATAGTATATACACCATATAATAGTGAATTGGTGGATAACAACAATGAAGTCTCAATGGAATGTAAATTGAGAAGAAATCTGTTATAAAAACTCTATCCGTAGATTAAAGAAAAATTAATTACATAATAATCTGTGAAAAATATAAATACACTCAATGTGATTGGATATTCATTGTAAATCAATCATATAACATTAACAAATAATCTTTTTAAGACAAAACCAATGACTTGGATGTTTAACTCAATGAATGGAAAATGAGTTAAGATTACTCTTATCAAGTTCTTATGAATGGATTGATAATTTATCAAGGGATTGATAATGTGTATAAAATGTATATCCACGAAAGGGGGATTGGAAATTAAGACATAAATAAATAAATAGTGATTCCACACATAATCATAGAATGACATAATTTTGAATTAGAAGATTAACCCAAGGAATAAAAATTGGGTTAAAAGGTTCCCCTACCGCTTGGTAACATACAAATCATACAACACATGAAAGAGGGATCATAAAATGAAGTTGTGAATACCCATAAATTGAATAATATTACACAATGAATACAATAATGTGAAGTATATCAACTACACAAAAGTAAATATTTGCAAATAAAGTAGGAATCTCATGGGATTAAAAAGTGAGATAAAAATCCCTTATAACATTTCAATCAATCGAGTCGTATGAAAAACATTTAATAACCACCAAATGATTCTCAGTATAACATGAATATAAAGAGTATCATGATAAAATATTTCAAATTTCAGTACAAAATACACCAAATACAATAAATTAGTGGCGAACATTGAAAATCTCACGGAATTAAAAGTGAGATAAGAAACCCCTTACCTCGTGTCTGAAATGACTAGTTTGTTCCTTGTTATTCATGAATAATAATTTTCAGTTAATTTATACTTGATTAAGAACCAATTTTCAAGTTTATTATTCCATTTATATCACTTATTACCATGTTATAAACAATATGTAATCATTTAAGTTAATAATGGTCATTTTGCCAATATTTGGTACTTGAGTCTAGAATGAACACCTTATAATTACACGTTGTCCATGTGGTAAAAATTCCATTATCTCCAGAATCATATTCATTATTTAGATATCATATAATCATATATATATAGTATAAATATGTATTTATAACAGTATATAACTTTAGTAGATAAGAAATTAAATGCATCGTTCATCGAGACGGTAAGCTGTTTGTACGCTTGAACACTAATTTCATTTCTATATAATATTTTAATTGAATGAAAACATAATGATACATAGTTATATTATAATTCCAGTATAATATCATATATAATTTCAATAACTCCATCCTTTATATGTCCCAATTATGGTAAAAATGAGTCATATAGCTTTGAGGTGTTGGTAGTCTGCACTTCCTCAAATGAAATTGTCACGTTTACTCATAATGGAAACCATAATGTTATGAAATAAATTAGAAATAAAGAATCATAATTAAAACATAAAAATAATATATATCATATATAAATATACTGTAATCATAATGGACACCATAAGAGGTGGTAGTAGATAATTTAATAATCATTGTTTCGTGAGGCATTAGTTTTCCATCCACTGAAATAGTATGTTCATTACACAATAGATGAAGGTGTGTGAAAGTGTATTTAGAATACTTCCCAAAAAACCCATTATATTATTGATACTGGTGTGGTTATAAAATAAACAAATGAAAAGGTTTTAGGGGTTATAGAAGTACAAAAAAAAGAATTTAAGAGAAACTGTTACATTTAATTAGGGTAACTCCCTTTGTTTGAAAGAAAAGGACTTATTGAAGTGCCTTATGCATATGGTAAGCCTTCTAAGAGGAATATAGGGATATTTCGAGCTTATTTTGGGCAGGTTTTGGTTGATAAAAATGGATTGAGAGGTGTGAGTAATGGGTTATAATTGAGGTCTTTTTATAAGGGGGAGGAGGGGCTGCTTAGGAAACTGTGAAAATATTATTTTATTATATAATGGTATTCAGTTTCTAAAGGATCGAATCTAATTAAAGTCAAAGATAAACTATCTCCTGGTTGAATAAATTCATCCAATAACAATTGGACATGTATTAGTTGTTATTTTAATATTTATAATCTTATTTATTTAAATAATTTATTAATGAGGTAAAACTTCATCATTATTGTGGAATACATACTTTAATTTATTTTACATCTAAAAATTATAAAAAAATCCATTCTTTTGGAAATCATATTACATTTTAAAATCATATTTATATTCTAAATGATATATTTTATAACCACATGTAAAAATTAATTTACTAAATGATATTGGTTTTTGTCATTTTTATTTTTACTTTTTGTTAATTAAAATAAAGTGACATTATCAATCTTAAGTGGATCCATGGGGTTCCAAAAACTGACCCTTGGATGACCATGGTCACTGATGACTCAACCAATAAGGTTAGCACATGTTTTAAGATAATTTTTTATTATTATGATACTCTTTTTACCTTGAATTACCCTATTATTTATCTTTAACCGCGGTAAATAAATGTCAAAAGTTACTATTCACCAAAAATTATTTTCATATTATTGAACCACATGTTGATTATTAATAACAAACATGTTTGTTAGAATTCATAAATTACATTCACAAAACTAGTAAAATTTCATTTTAATGAAAAAAATCAGTTTTTTAACAACTACTAAGTGGTTTAACTCTTCATTAAAAATTGTCGTTTTTCTGAAAAATTAAAAACATTCAGATGAAGATATATTTGATATTCTGAATTCAAAAATGATGTCTATTTTATAAAATTCAAAACATAGAAGATGAATTATTTAATTTAAAATTAATTCCCATTGTCAAAACAAATAGCTTGTTTTTAAGAAACAATAACTATTAAAAGATAGACACTTGTTTAAGTCCAATTTCAAAGTGAAATTAATTACAATGACAAAAATTGGATTAATTGGTAAAAATATAATCTAACTAAACTTTAAAACCAATTAAAAAGATAATATAACCATATAAATAAATTTTAATAAAAGGAACTTTTGAATAAAAATAAAGTAATTTTCACTATTCATAAAAAATGAATTTTTTAAAAAAAATACCAAAAAATTACCCAAAGTAAATTTTGATGTCCGGATTATAAGAAATAAATTTATTTGTTTCTATAGAAGATATAAAAGTGAAAAAAAATATATTTAAAGAGGGTTATCCCTCAAAAGGTGGTAAATCGACCTTTTAACAAATATTAGAGTATTTATGCTTAAAATTAGATTCATTCAAAATTTAAGCCTCTAAATTTTATTGGATAAATGTAAAAACATTTAAGAAACATGTATAATCACATTTAAGTTATTTATGTTCATTCCTTCCAATACAATGTCTAGGCATTAACTACCATGGAAAATAATATTATTATTTTATTATTGTGCAACGTATGATTTCAAGGATGCACATTGATGTGTATCGGGTACTCCATCGAACATAGTGTCCCCTTTAAAGTAAAATTATTAATTAATTAAATAATATTAATAAATATGAAAATTTCATGTTCTTTATTTACCAGGGATTATATATCCTTCCCCCATTTGGGAATTCAGTCCACGCAATTTTAAAACAGTGCTTGGAAACTTCATCCAAAGTCCGACACTAGAAAAGAGTCAGTAATAATATCACTTTAAAAGAGAGAAAGAGAAGTAAAAGGTCCCCTGAGAAAACACATACTAGGATAACATGTAAGAAAATATGGATATGGAAGATAAATTAAAAAATCATGTTCTGATGGATAGTGATAGAAAACATAATTATGAGAAAGTTACCCACCAACAAAATCAAAAACTTATGATGTCTTAAAAGGTTATTGATTACCTAGTAGGTAATGTAAACAAACAAGGTTTTTTTTAATTCTTTTTAATAATTTTGTGGAATTAATTTACTACATAGAATAAGAAAATAATGAAATATACATACCTTCAAGTAGAGTTTCATTATTTAATAAGTTTCTAAAAAGAACTAATCTTTTCTCAGATCAATGAGTATTCATGATGACTTAGTCACACCTAAAATGCTAGAATCAAGTTCTAGAGAATCACATGATCCACCAAAGACAAACCAAATATTTCCCATGTCTTTAGTCATTAACAAAAACCAAAAAGGTTAGTACACGATTAGATAATCCTTAAAAACCATAATACTTAATAAAATGAAATATTATTCCTAATCTACAAAATTCAACAAACAGTGACATGTTTTCAACATAGACCATTCAATACACAATTGTCCATAAAATTATTTAAAATAATAAAAACTAAAATTGAAACCCAAAACCAAGAATGGTTTAAATCAATTATTCTTTTAGATTAAATCTTAATATTTATCTCCAAAACATCTACTACTCTTAAAGTCTCATACTGAAGTGTAATTAACCTAATCACATTTTCTCTAAGATAGGTTAATAATTTCCATAAATAACCCAAATCACCATATGTCCACAATAAAAACATGTATTATTAAAAAATAATATTTTAACGATTACTCCACAATTAAAATCTCAAGGCATTCTATATTCCTTAAACTTATAGTGTTCCCAAAAGATATAATGTCATCCAGAATAACCTTTATCACATAATCACCATATCATTTTCTTATACTAAAGATGTCTATTTGATAAAACATATAATCCAAAATAAACATATTCATGATGAATAAAATCATTTATCTTAATAGAATTGTCATACTAAGAAGGGACAACACATAGTCAAGTGGTAGGTGATAAATCCCAATCGCACATTGGTTATGGGATGGATTCCCACAGCTTTTCCCGACGCGATGGGTTGTCACATAGTGTGCGTGTTGTCCTTTTTCAAAGACTATAAAATTTCATAACATTCCAAAAAAATGAGATATCTTCCTAAAAAATAACCATAAAATAATTTATCCTCATAGGTAATCTAATACCTTTCATTTTTCACCCCAAAATCTAATAACCATTTATCACCTCTAAAATAACTATGAATCTTTTTAATATAATAACCATTATGGTTAGGTCACTTATATTTATATTACACCCTAACCTATAATGTTATCTAAACCGACCTCTAATACCAACTATAAAGACCCTACCTTAATAATTAAATAATCTTGAGTTATGTCAAGAATTTACATTGAAGAAATTTTATTGTTTATAGTTTTAGAGAATTAGGCCATAACATTTACATTACATCTCAAAAATTACAAATTGGACACTTCTAATCTATAAATTTTTCACAAAAATATAAATACATAAATAAAACAATAGTTATTTTCTTCATATAAATCTTCTTGAATACTTCATTTCTCTTACGTTTCCTTATACCTTGAGAAAAACATTTCAAAAACATGGGATGAGAATAAAAAGATCAGTAAGGGTTATAAAATAAGAAAACAATTATCCCATTAATAAATACAAATCAAAGAAACCATATTTTACAATCATAAAATACCTCATTAAATAATAAGATTTATGAATAACACATAGAAATCATAAATCATAAGGGTAACTTTTTTAAAGCAGATCAAACAAACATTCTAGATAGCACAAAAACATAGGGAGTTACACATGGAATTCCCATCACAGTATATTCTATAGATCTCTTAGGAGGAACATTAACATTTTCCTCTGTCACGTTATCCAATTCCTTAGAGTGTTATCTAGGGCTCACCGGCCCTAGGTTTATCACGGAACCACCCATATACCTAAAAAATTTCCAATAACATTAATATACTAAAAAAACATAACACAAGTATAAATGTAATATAACATTTCCACATTCCAATCACAATATATCAAATCAAGATATTGAAATAAATAATGCTTTATAAAATCATTTTCAAAACCATTTAAAACATTTAATGAATAGATTTTTGATTCAAAGTGTCCCATACAAATTTGAAAATTTTAAATAAATTATTATTTGAAAACATTAATGTTCATATAAATAAATCCTTAAAACCATTTTTAAAACATGGAAATTAATGATAATGACTCAGAAAAATAAATCTTTAAAAAATTTAAAATGATATGTTAGTTAATGTGTTTCAAGAAAATTAGAGACATTAGAATACAAATAATTGAGGAATAACATGGAATCAAAACATTATAATATCATGAGAACAAATGGATTCATGATATAACATGCCAATGGATAGTATATAGTCTATATATTATTGAATTGGTGCATAACAAAAATAAAGTCCCAATGGAATGTAAATATAGATGAAATCCCTTATAAAAACTGTATCCTAAAATTAAGGATAAAATAATTACGTAATAATTTGTGACAAATATAAATACATGCAATGTGATTGGATATTTAGTTTAAATAAATAAGATTACATTAAAACATATTATTTTTAAGATAAAACCAATTACTTGGATGTTTAACTCAATGAATAAAAATTGAGTTAAGATTACTCTGATCAAGTTCATATCAATGACCTGCGAATTTATCAATGGATTGATTATGTGTATCAAAAGTATATCCAAAGAAAGGGGAGTGGAAATTACAACATAAATAAACAAATAATGATTCCACACATAATCATATAATGACATAATTAAGGATTAGAAGATTTACCCAAGGAATATAAATTGGATTAAAAGGCTCCCTTACCACTAGGTACGTTACGAAACATATAACCCATGAAATATGGATAATAAAATGAATATTTAAATACCCATAAATTTATGTATATTACACAATTAATAAAATAATTTTCAGTACATACACTACACAAAAGGATATAGGGGCAAATATAGCATGAATCTCAAGGGAATAAAAAGCGAGATGAAAATCTTATACCACGTTGTAATCAATTGATTCATATGAAAAAAAGTTAATAAAAACCTTATTATTCTCAGAATAACATGAATATATAATTAATTGTGATAATATATATATAATTTCATTACACAATACACCAAATTCAATAAATTAGTGGTGAACAATGAAAATCTCACGTAATTAAAAGTGAGATACGAAACCCCAAACCTCGTGTCTGACATGACTTGTTTGTTCCTTTTTATTCCTAAATAATAAACATAATTTAACTTATACTTGATTTAAACCCCTTTTTCAAGTTTATTATTATTTTTATATCACTTATTACCATGTTAAAAGAAATATTTAGTCATTTAAGTTAATAATGGTTGTTTTGTCGATATTTTGTACCTGTGTAAATAATGAACAACTTATAATTACATGTTGTCCATGTGGTCAATAGTCCATTATCTCCATAATGATATCCATGATTTATATGACATATATATCATATATACACAGTATATATATGTATTTATAAAAGTACATAATAATTAGATATAATAAATGAAATGAACCATTCATGGAGAAGGTAAGATGTACATACGTAGGAATGCTACATTCATTTCTATTTCATATTTTAATTGAATAAAAAAATAATGATAAATAGTTATATTATAATTTTAGTATAATATCATATATATAATTTGAGTAAATCCATCCTTTATATGTCCCGCTTATGGTAAGAACGAGTCATATAACTTTGAGGGGACGGTAGTCAACACTTTCTCAAATGAAATTATCACGTTTACTCATAATGGAAACCATAAAGTTATAAAATAAATTAAAAATAAACAAGCATAAAGAAATAATAAAAATAATATATATAATATATAAATATAGAGTCACTATAATGGCCACCATAAGAGGTAGTAAGAGATAATTTAACAATCATCATTTCATGAGGCGTTAGTTTTCCATCCACAGAAATATTATGTTCTTTACCCATTAGATAGAGATGTGTGTAAGTGTAGATTTAATCCTTCTCATAACAAAATCATAGTATATTTAGGATATTGTTTTTGTTAAAAAAGAATCTAATGAAAATATTTTAGGGGTTGGATAAGTAAAAAAGAAAAAATTTAAGAGAAACTATTACATTTAATTGGGCTAACTCCCTTTGGTTTGAACCAAAAGGTCTTCTTGAAGTGCCTTTTATATAAGGTAAGGCTTATAGTTGGAAAAGATTTATATTGAGAGATTATTTTGAAGGGGTTGGATGAGAAAAATAGCTTGAGAGTTGTGAGGAAGGTGTTAGAAATGACGACTTTTTATAAGGAAGAGGAGGGGCTCTTTAGGAAGGTGTGAAAATATTATTTTATAATATAATGATATTCAGGTTTTAAAGATCCAAAACTATTTAATGTCGAATATAAGATGACTCATGGTATAAATAAATATATCCAATATAAATTTGATAGGTTTTTATGTTATTTTAATATTTATAATCTTATTTATTTAGATCATTTATTAATGAAGTAAATACTTCCTCAATATTATGTCACGAATAATTTAATTTAATTTATTTCTAAAAATTATAAAACAAATACCATTATGTAGGAAATTATTTTATCTTGACAAATCATATTTATAGTATAAAATTTAACTTATATAACCATATGTCAAAATTAATGTTTTTGAATATATTTTTTCATGTCATTTTTATCTTTACATTCAGTTAATTAAAATAAAGTGTCATTATCACTCTTAAGTGACTCCATGGGGTCCCAACATTCACCCAAGGATGCCCATGGTCGGAAATGACTCAACTAATATGTTTAGGATAAGTGTTAAGTTAATATTGTACTATTATGATATTCCTATTACATTGAATTACCCTATTTACCATTAATTGTGGTAAATAAAAGTCAAAAGTTGGTATTCATCAAAAATTATTTTCATCTTATTGAAAGAAATCTTATTTAAAAATAAAAACCATATATGTCATATTTTTCAAATTCTATTAACTAAAGTGGTAAAATCTTATTAAAACGAAAAAAATCATTTTTTACTACTACTAAGTGGTTACACTATTCATCAAAAATTGATATTTTTAAGAAAAATACCAAAAAATCAGATTATGATATATTTGATATTCTGAATTAAAAAATGATTTATATTTTACAAAATTCAAAACATAGAGGTTGAATTATTTAATTTAAAATCAATTCCTATTGTCAAAACAAATAGTGTGTTTTTAAGAAACAATAACTATAAAACAATTGACACTTGCTTATATCCAATTTCAAAGTGAAATTAATTACAATGAACAAAATTGGATTAATTGGTAAAAATATAATCTAATTACACTTTAAAACCAATTGAAAAGTTAATCTAACCATACTAATAAATTATATTAAAAGGATCTTTTTAATTAAAATACAGTATTTAAAACTATTCATAAAAAATGAATTTTATCAGAAAAAATACCAAATAATTACCCAAAGTAAATATTGATGTCCCGATTCTATGGAATAAATTTATTTAGTTAGATAGAACATATAAAAGTGACCAAAACTATATTTAAATATGGTTCTCCATCAAAATTTGGTAAATTGGCCTTTTAATAAATATTAGAGTATTTTTTCATAAAATTAGATTCATTATTATTTTAAGCCTCTATATTTTATTAGATAAATGTAAAAACATTTAACAAACATGGATAATCATATTTTATTTAGTTATGTTCATTCCGTCCAATACTACGTCTAGGCGTTAACTTCTATTTTAAAAAATAGTATTATATTATTAGTATGAAACGTAAGATTTCAAAGAAACCCATTGTGTGTATCGGGTACGCCATCGAACATAGCATCCCATTTAAAGTAAAATAAAAATTTAATTCACAAATTTTAATAAAAATAAAAAATTACATCTTCTTTATTTACCTAGGATGTTACATAATCAATATGAAAATTCTACTAAATCATTATAGCTAAATACCAATAATTATTGGGTATTAAGACCCACTAAAGGTACATAATTCCTATAAAGACATCATAACCATACTTGAACTGATAGATGATCATGTTTTGATTTTTGATATGAAATTTTATTTCCCTATCTATTATAACTAATGTGGTATATACATGTATAGAATAAATTATGTCTATGTATATAATCTAATTAAACTAAAGAGAAAATAAAATGATTTTTTTTAAGTTTATCCCAAAAAATTTCGATCATAGTTGAGTTATATTATTAATTTATAATCCTAATAACACTAGAAGTATTTCCTAATAATTCTATATAAAATCATTTCTATAATTGTTTAATTTTCTTATAAATAAAAAAAATTATAAAAGCTTGGTTATAAATATAATAAAATAGAATGATTATTGTTCATAAATTTAAAATGGTTTTTTCCTTTAAACATTTAATTTCCATGACCCCCTTCATGAATATTGAATTTAAAATCCATTATTTTATCCCATAACATATGATGGTGTTGACGTCAATTTTCCTCATTAACCCTAAGGATGGTATTTTTTAAAATATTTCCAATGATATCATAATTAAGATAATATATATTTCAGTGTATCATATGAAAAACATACTTTTTCAATAATGTTAACTATACTCTTCATTTATATTTGTTAGTTTTTAGCATAATTTCACCCTTTACCACACGTAAATAATATTATTATTCCTCTAAGACTGTAATATAATTGTTTGATTCAACATTTTCTATCATAGTATCATGACCACATCCATCTAAAGTAAAACCCCATTTAGGATAATTATATAATTGAGATAATGACCATCAATCTAGCTTCCAATAGGCCATAGTTTAAAGATTTCCTATAAGGGTGTAAAAATTGTGCTTATAGGAGGCATTACCATTAATATAAATGTATGATCATGAGATACAACATAAAATATCATACCAAAATGTCATAATATATAAATAAGTAAAACAAACATCACATAAACACATTGACAAAGCCAAATGAATATATATAAGGACTCCATGTAAGAAGAAAAAATGAATCATTATTGAAGAAAATCCACAATAGATCCAATGTCTCAAGTAGTAATTTCCAAATTAGTCCCTTGCATCCTACTGAAGACATGAAAATATTTTATTTATATATATTTTAGGTATTACATGTATATTAATAAGGGTTTTACACATGGTCTCTCAGAAAAATAAAAAAAATAATACTAATAATCTACTGAATATATAACAGAACTAAAAATAACATTAAAGGTGAACTATCTATCCCAACATCACCATTTTACTCTCACTAAATAATGTATCCAACAAAAATAACATTTCATATAAATGGAAAATTTAAAATGGTTCCCCATAACCAATTCATTAATGATTTTAATATCTCATTCCCCGACACCAGACATTATATTCTTATGTTCCTTCTATGTCATTTCATCACATATACATCTATCTCTGATGTGGGTTTGCATGTTTCCTAAAAAACCCTTCCTCCAAAGATGAAGTATATAATTCCTGAATTAGTCGACATAAAAATCCCAACTGTAACATCTAATCTATGTAGTAGGGTATCATGAGCATAGATGGAATCTACATTGTTCTCTACTCCTAACAAGCATGAAACCCACCGTATATCATATCTTTATCATCAATAAAAATCATTAATACACAACACCATAATCACTTGGAACAACCAAACGAATCCATATAATCACAAATAATTTACACCACCACCCATCTGTATTACTATGTTGATAGAAGAGAAGGTAAGAGGGCGGTATCCAACCATCCATTTCACCATAATCATTAGTTTTGGAGAAAAAACATTGAACCGAAAATAAATAACATTGTTAATTTTATCCATTTTAGGTGGGGTGCATATATAATTAATAATAAAATAAAAAAATATATAATAATACCCAACTTATGGTTTCACATAAAAATCTACAATAATGTACCAAAACACCACTACAATATCTGATGTCTTCTTCCTTGAATGGATACTACAACTAATTCAACACATCAAAAAAATAAAACAAAATAGACATATTATATATTTATTTTTAATTTTAACCAATTTCATGATTCCCTAGTTTCCATGAAAATACGACTTAAACAATAATTTCATTTTTAATGAAAACCTACTACAAACATCACTTTTGATTCAATATTCATGTTCATCAATAAATACATTCATTAGTCAAATTATCGTACAATAATTCAATATAAAACACATTTAAATTATATCCCAAGATATTTCAATTACATAATTAACACTTTTTCACTTTATCATATGATATATTATAAAACAAAAAAAATATTCAACACACCGCTCAAAAATATCTACCTCTTCACAAACCAACAATCACCCCAACCCAACCATCTCACCAACATAATGACATAAATTATTATTATGTAATCAGTATACATCCACCATTACACATCCACTACCATAAAAACAATAACCACAACTCATCCCAAAACATACTCCACAATCATACTGATCACAACCATAATCATACAAACCATGATAAAGTCCTGATAACAGCCATATATTTATAGTAAGCACATCATCAAATTAATTATCTTTTAAAAAACCAATTCAAAAAAGAAATTTAGTTTCAATGGTGATTACCATATATTTATATAATTATATATATATATATATTTAAATATCTATTAACAAGGGATTTTTCACCCAAATACTGATTTTCATGGTCACTTGATTTATCAGACTTATATAAGTTTATAAAATTTAATACTTATTGTTCTCTAACATGGAGTCATAAAAACTTATATAAATTTAATTAGTCATAAAACAGGATCAGAATAACAATGATTTTTAGGAATATTAGTCAGAAAGAATATTCACATAATCAAAATAACAATACAATAATGTCATGTGAATACTATCATCCCATTTTATTTCAATTTAAGATAATTACTTATCTTATAAATTAGACCCAAACCTCCCATAATTTGAAATAACTATACATGAAAATCCCCCAAATATAGTCAAATGAGGGAGATAATGAGTAACCACATCCTCTAAAAAAATTATAACAGTCTCTATGAAAGAATAGATCATAATGATTTAGCCACCACTATTGTAAACTCTATTATAACATAATTGTGGAATGGGACCATCTAGATGTTCTTGATTTCCATCTCAAATAGTGGTTCCCCACAAAAAATGAAATCTCAAGATGATGAAGAATAAGAATAATGGAGAAGGTTTTGGATATAGTAGTAACTAAAGATTCACTAATTCGTTATACAATAACAAATATGTTCCAACTATCATATGATATTTGGCTGGGGATTGAAGGAGTATGAAATATTGAGACAAAAAACATTGGATGTTTAGAAAGGTATCCATTAAACCATAACCATGGAATGGGGTTCCTACAAATTATAATGGTGAGGCTAGTTATAGTACAATTCTGGAATAAAATAATTGAACCCCAGATCCGCATGGGTTTTATTAACCATTTTCGCCATCACCATGACCTCAGTCATGGTATGGTATAGCATGTATCTTCCCACTGATGAATTCTATGAACAACTACTATGGAATAACATCATGTTATTTTATTTTTTTCACAAATTATTCCTTATATTATCACATGATAATCATCACACATCCCATAATTTATAGGGTGATTTTCTAAAATACATGTTTGAGAAAACAACATTTTAGAGGGACTACCTCCAAAAATATTTCCATTTGCTGGAAACTCAAAGAGAAAAACCCTCTAAAATGGAAAAATAATACCTTTTTCTAGATGGGGTGGGTCCTAGAAATAAATATAAATATTTATATCCATCTTTTCAATTCTTAATATCAAAATTCCATAACCTATGATCAAACTTATTAGAGTACATTAAAATGTTAGGAACTATACCCACAAAAAAGGCATGGGGGAAATTTAGAAATACCAGGACAATGTTCTAGACACATGAACACACCATAATCCTTATCAGTGACAAAATTACCACTGAAAATTGAATTAATGATATTATAATTCCTAGCCACCATATTATACAGTGCTCAAATAATTATTAACCTCAATAAACAAATCAAACCTAAAATGGAAGTTGGGGTTGGAAGGGTCTAAATAACCCTCCCATAAGGTACCTCTCAATGATCTTATTACAACCCATGAACAACCACCAACCAATAAATATTATTAACAGTAAAAATAATAATTTCATAAATTAATATAAAACTAAGGATTACATCTACAAATTAAAAACAAGAAAAACAAAACAAAACTAGATTTTACAAACAAATATCAGTCTCACATTCCCAAGTACTAAACTCAATACCCTTATGATTCTATATCTCATGGACCAAAGTGATAACCCACCCACACAACACCTTCATGTGAAGGTCCAATATCTCATCTAGTCGCATTATAGACATTGTGTCATATTCAATTTCTATGAACTCCATGCCAATGGAATTTCAGTCGTGGTCAAAATTTCTATATATTTTTGCTACATGGAAGTCATTGTTGATATTGTCTAGTAATGGATGCATATTGAAATAATATAACACCTCAAAAATATGTTCAAACATGAAAATATTTTTAACAAATTGTGGGAAATCATACTCACAAGACCAAAGCTATATTACCTCCAGCTTGGAGAATCCCCCAAGAACACATTATCTGAAACATAAAACTGTTGGTGGATCAAATATTGATCAATATAGACCTTATGATGGAATTGTGTCACCTTAATATTCTCTCAACTGATATAGATATTCTCTATCACACTATTCACCACATTAACACCAAGAACTCCTGACTCATTAACCACAATACAACATAATAGATAAAAAAGGAAATCAACTAAATTCCTTAAATTATTTAATTCTTATGGATGACTCATGACTTTTATTATAGAGAAAAATTATAAATGATTATTTTTTATCCAATGTTTTTTTGAATTCCATGATTCAATCCGATGACATATCTTCTAGCATACAAATTCTTTATTCTGTCTAACTATCTTTTTGGGGAAGAAAGTATTCTTAGGGGAAAAAATGTGGACAATATAAATCTATAGGAATCTCTCTAATAAAAAAGATGAACAAGGATCCTCATCATAAATTATGTTCCTTAGCACCATGCAATTTCATACAACATCATCTATATACAACCTTGGAAGATAATCTATAACAGTCATCTTATGATTCACTATAAAAATTAGATTACATCATCAAATGATCCCTGATCATTCAAATAGTAGAGACATTACTTAGGTCTGACGAGCTCTAGTAAAAGACCATTTTAATGTCTCCTTGACTTCTAATCATGTAAATACATTGTATTAAACAAACCCATATAATTAGATAACTCTTATTACAACCACATCACCATAAACCCTATAACATACCGTTGCATCTCAAGCCACCAAATATAACTTATAAATCAATGGTAAATCTTATACACTCCTAGATCTTCCACTAAGTATGATCTATAAAACTCATTGTGTAATTCCACATTCTGACTTATATGAACATATATATTTTGTTTAAATAACATCTATTTATGTATATCCTTAAAGAACGCCTTTGGAGCATCACCATTTTCAACCCAATCCCAAATCATCTCCACCTCTATTTGTTCACACTAATACATGTCTAGTTTATTTTTTATAATATGATAAATAAATTATATAATAAATATAACCTATACCAATTTCCTTCCATACATGTAGTTGCATCACCAAAATCTCCTCCTACCCATTCCAAGAATCACCAAACATCAAAATGGTATCCCCTTATGACATTCTACATTGTTCATAAATAAAAACATTTTTCATACATGGCGTATAAAAGACTAAAAAATCAAAATATTATAGAAACTATATTCCCCACTGCAGTCATAGATTTATATCTCAAAAATAAAATATATAAAATGGGTAATTATGATCTATAATTCCTATAAAGGGCTAACTAAAAAGGTAATGTAACAAAAATAGTAAAAAAAGAACTAATTATAAATCCATATCAATGGTCAGAAAAATACTTTCATAGGGATAAAACATAATATAACCATAAGAGACTACTATAATATTCTAAATCAATACACATCTACAACCCAAATATGAAATTTCATGAAATAAAATAAAAAAAACCCTTATTTTGGAAATCAATGAAATGTTCTGTTGAACAACCTCTCCATCTTATATTAAAATGTAAAATAATCATGATCCTTTCAGATGAAATCCTTTTCCTTCATGGTTAATATTATTATTAGAAAATAATTTGAGAGAAATAATATATAAACCCCTAATAATAGCCCATTTGGAAAGTGATGTAGGATATATATTCCATGTTCTTGTGTTCTACCTATGAAATGATTAATTATATATTTTATGGGTCTATGAACACACGAGGTTGGTAATAAAATTTATAAATAAAATAAATATCAAACATTCAAAAAATTAAACATGGAAATATTTCCATTTAGTTGGTGGTGTAACATAATCATTATGTCAAGAATGTCATTGTAGGTGTGTTCTTATTTTTCTCATGAGTAGATGAGGTTTTAACAAATGAAACATACTAAAAAAATTTCTAGGACAAGAAAAAATGGAGTTCATGATCCCCATCTACAAAACTATTGGGGTCATGATATTGAATTTAGTAAACATGGATTAATTGTGACCATTCCTTCATCTAGAGGCATTATTCATAATTTCGTCATCATTTACCTTCATCTAATTATATCTAGAATACATGTTTGTAATTAAAAAAATATATCCCATTAAATGGTATAATATATTTTTAATTTTTGGAAGATTGTAAGGGTCTAAGATTGTTACATGATTAAAAATTAATTAATTTTTGCAAAACCTTAGACTAACATATTCCTTTTCAAAAAACTACACTAGGGAACCCCAAGAGGACTCACTGGGTTGAATGAAACCATTAGACATAACATCATACATAGGTATCCTCAACTCCAACAATTATGTTTGTCTAATCTGGCAAGGATACACAAGAATCTGGTATTTTCCTTATTGAAACTCTATCCAAAACTATGAATCATGATAAGGGGTAGCATCCAAGGATTATCTAAAAAATCATCCATGAATAGTAATATGTCCTTGGAAACCACCACAACATATTAATCAACTAAAAACACCAACAACCAAGATTAATGTGGCCTAATTTGGGGAAATTTCAATTAATTTCCCGTCTGAAAAATGAACACCACTCACTAGTCTTCCATGTAAAAGAACAGAACTATCCTCCATATTTAATCAATAGAAACATGAATAAAATAAAAATAATCTATCATATGGATAACATCTAATGGATGTATTTATAATAAGAGGAAATATTCCATCAACTGGTGCAACCCCATTATATTCCATTATTCTTAACTTGCACCAACCACAAACAATTTTGGATAACATTAAGGGATCGATAATCATATACACTGTTAGTTTTAGTGAATCAATAAAATAAAAAGAAATTAAGGGGTGTGATTATATGTAATAAAATAAAACTAAAACTATGGTGGATGTAAAATTGATCATACATGGGGAGTCCTCTAACCCTTTAGACATTTAATCCTCCATAAAAATAATCTTTATATTCCATGTTTCTCTTCCCCACCACTGATTTCCCCAACATACAAAATTTATAAGGGTTAAATGATGATAATAACCACTATGTAACTGACCATAACCCACTCAACCTCCCATTGGTTGAGAAAAAATATATTATATTTTCTACTAAACAAAATCAGGTGACCTTTCGACAAATACTGGTAGTGATTAAACTAATACATCTTCTAGAAAAGGTCATGGACACCAAAACCAATATAATATCCAGAATCAGTTAGGAACTAATCATAATAATTACCTCAACCCCTAAAAATATAGGACCCTAATATTGTTCCCCTGGTATGAACTTAGGAACCCCCATCTGTAGAACTACATGATAAAGACAACTTTGGACAACTATATTATAGTCTAATCCTCAATAATAATTACATCCATAATCTTATTTGTAGAACTATACCCCTTGAGAGTCTATACATTTTTCCCTTATTGGGTTCTCATACCTGTGTGTTCATCCAATTGATCATCTCTTATTTAGTTTTTACTACCATGTATGTTGCAAGAACAAACTAAGTGATTAAATATCTGATCATTGGGTGCAGCACCTCCTCGAGAACTTATTCTTGAGACTCATTATATAAAATGTGGTTAATAGTTAAATGTAAAATTACCTTGGACATAATCATAATATCTCACATGGTCAGGTTTCACTTCTGAATGGAGAAATTCTCAAGCGTCTTTATTTCTTACATTGTTGATGAAAATAATGAAACAAAAAACAACCTATTTATTTTAATCCATAAATAATTTTCCTCTTACAAACAATAGATACATATTTTCCACCAATAGTGAGTCACCACATGGATCCAACTAACCAGTAATAAATCCCAAAACCCAAATTATGCTCAAATTTGACCAAATTTTACCTATATCATTTATATTCTATTATCTATAAGTAGATATGAGATTCTCCCCATTTACAATACTGGTATCTATCATTAAAATATACACAATGACCTATTCCATTAATTTTTTTCTTTTGTTGGATAATCTCCCCAATTAAAAATTAGATCATCCTACTTAACCACATATTCTAGGACCATAAAAGGAAAAAACCACAAAAAATTTTGGAATATACAATGGAGTATCTAATCCCAGTAGCATATAATTTTAAATATTTTTTAGTTAAATTCTACCCAATTTTCACAAAACCCCAGTTCAATAAAAATAAAAAATAAAATAATGAATGTACCATTCCTAGGTATCTACCCTAAATTTGGAAGTAGTTCACTCTACCATTATTCAATCCAAAATTCCTAATATTAGATCACAAGGGGGGCTCAAATCCCATTTCATAAAAAGTCTCATTATCCTATGTCAGACACGATGCTCTTGTGATTCCATTATACTATAAACCAATGAAATCCTTAAATTATCTCATTCCTGAGATCAATATTATCCCTCAATAGAACCCATTAATAACATTGTATTGTGACCCCTCAATCAAAAGGACCCCCTCCTAGAAAAATGAACTAATATAGATAATGAATCCCAATCTCACCCCCATTTGGCTGTAAGAATGAAATGATAATCGGAGGAATAAATAAAAGCACAAAAATAGGGGGGATTTTTCTCAATATAATATTACTTATGAGATAAGATATAAGTAGTAATACGAATACATTCCATGATATAAAATTTAAAAAACCCCAAAATTCATGAAAACATAGTACCCACCTATGCTTTGGAATGGTGATATTGTCAAATGATCAAGTAAACAACTCAATGATCAATTAAAATTTAGTATCCAATTTAAAAAATATATATGGTGTAAAAAACTATTCACATCTCAAAATAAATATTGAATTCACTACTCGATAGCATAAACTTTAATCACAGGCTTATTAATGAATAACTTACACTGTAATAAATGAAACAATATTCATGAAGATACAATCTGTACATATTTATGAGCATTAAAAAATTTCGATTCCAACTGGTTATTTGTTTTGTTTCAGAAAAAATCATCTTTTTTCATGTTTATAGTGGTGTTGATTTTGTAGCTCCCTAAGATTTTGTTTTCATTCAAACATCATATGTTCTAATCCTTCATAAAAATCACACAATTTTTAGGCTCCCTTCAAAATTCTGTTGTAGATCTATTCCTAGTATATGACATTATGAATCTTCCTCTAAGGTTATATCTTCAAACTCTAGATTAAGGTATTTGTATAGGGAACTATATAAATTAGTTTATCACATTGATGTAAGGTACCTGTAGAAGATCATCTATATAAAATATTCAACCAGATAATAATGTTCATAACAATAATATAGATACTAGATAACTAGTCCAAAAAATTCAATGATGAATCAAAGTAAATACATGTAAGAGATACTTTGTATAGAAAAAAATAGAATGATCTAGTACTTGAAATTTTTCAATTTTTGAAGTCTTACATGATAGTGTGCTTATACAAAATCAACTATTAATTAAATATGTCACCATTAATGGGGGATTCAAACCATGAATTAATATTTATTATCCTAATTATTTGGAAAACAGTTGTTTCTTGGTCAGATTTTTGCAATAAAAATTGAGAGTTAATTAGCAAGAAGCCTTAGTTATAAAAAATTTATTTTTGCAATCATAGAATTTTTTATTACCAGATGAAATATTCATTGTAAGACAAGGTTAATATTTATATAATCATAAAATATAATTAGATTTATCTTAACATCTATGAAATTTGATGAAAAACAATAATTGGGATTAATATTGGTATACAATAATTACATATGCACTAAATATTGGTGGCTCTAAATACAAGATAATTGGAACAAAAATATTTTTTAAAACCTCCAAATCCCTAAAAATAGAGATACAAGAAGAAATTAATGATGGATTAACACATATATAACCTATATTTCCATATGGTAAACTCAAAATCCATGAAGATTCAGTCCAGAATATGAACACCACAAATATGATTCTCTAGAATAGGGAGACAAGAAAATGAATCTACTCTCTCCTATGACTCTGAAATGATTCATAAAATAAAAAAATGTTAGATCAGAACTACATTGATATGTATAAATGATAATATAATGAAAACAAACTTCATACCTAAAATTATCTATATCATTACCTGATTAATTATTTTTCATGTAGAAATCATCATATGGAAGCAGAATTCGGCAAAATGAGTTTGGAATAGGCCACCTATAGCTGGGGGTGTGATTGGTATAAAACATTATCGAACAATATCTCATATTGTCTCCCAACTATAATGATGACTTTCTAATAGAGATTAATTCACACTACATCCATTGTGATAGTAACTGTCACAGTGGTCATAAAATTATTATCCATATATTATGTACATAAATATAAATTTAATTTCCAACACACCTAGTATAATAATCTGTAGATAATATGAATACTATGGAATAGTCAACTACACTTCTAAAAGTGAAATTTAAAAAATAAAAATAATTAAATAAAATGACTTTATTTTAGAGGGTTGATATGTTATTCAAAAGTACATGGTCTAGTTATGAAAATAAGAATAACAATTGATATGTATTATGTGTAAAAGAAAGTAACAACTTAGACAAAAAAATGTTTCACTACACATGAATTTCCTCATAGGATATCTATTCCAAGAATTTTAATATCATCTAAATCAAGTTAGATTAAATCATGTCACATTGAATGCAGTAACGAAACCATAATTTAATATTTATTACATTGTATATAATGAAAACATCAATTAATGGTATATAATATAACTCTAAAAGTGTACTCCAAATACATAGAAAATGAAGTTGTGTACAATGAACCTAACATAATATCATAAAAATATAGTGTAAATTAAATATTTTTTAAATAATTATTAAACTTTTTTGTAAAATATATGTATAATATGGTTTAGTAGTAATGAAATATAACAACAATATTTACTTCTCATGGATGTCATTATATATGCGTCAAAATATGATGTATTTTCCTAGAACTAGTAAAACTTGTGTAGCATAATTATCAAAAGGTCTAGATGTGTCCATGCATATATTTATTTTTTTAGTAAAGAGGATGAAATATGAAATATTCAAGGGAGAAAAAATATAGTTTTCAAAAATAAAATATTGAAGACATATGACTCAATGAAATATGTAGCGAATAGTTGATTTAATTGTTTGTTAATGTAAAATACAAAGATTAATACCCTAATTAAAGTTTCTATTTAATCTGATAACATATATTAAAATAAAATAAATAATTCCCAGAGGTAGTGTTACCTTTTATATTAGTATAAAACATCAGTCATTATTTTCATTTTTCCCTTTATTTAATCCTTCATATGGATATACATATTTTTTTTCCTATCTTGTTTCTAGAAAACTATCTAGAGATAATTAATTAATTTTCTCCAAAACATATTCCAGTAAAAATTCACCCAGTAGGTTTTTCGGCAAAGATAATTTTGTTAAATGAAATTGTAGTTATCACTAAAACTATAATCACTGAATTAAATAATGTAATGTTAAGAATCATGTATAGAAGATAAAATAAGTATAATTTAATTTTTTATAATTCAATAGATTATATTAACAATCTATAGTCAATGTGTTCACTGAGTAGAAAAGATCAAACACTCTCATGATCCTATGATGAAATAATAAAATCAATATTCCAAAAAGGTGTGACTTACATTCAGGGAAAAGAAGATGAAGAGTGTGAAAAAAATTGTACCTTATTTTTTAAACCCATTACATTTTCTAGAATAAACACTACCCTAATGATCGATTATAAATAGTATAATAATATAAATGATCATCATTTTATCAAAATTAATGAATTTTGGAATATAGTTCATCTGGTAATAGATTTTCTATAATTCATTCACTGAAATTTCTGATTTATTTTTCATTATTTCAAATGAAAATTACTTTATAATTAATTTCTTCTATTGAACGGTGATGATATTTAATATTAAATGTTGATACTTCAATTGAAAATATACCTTTTTTATTTGAAAACATTTACTTCTCTTGTAAAATTGTAATCATCATCATCAAAATTTCAAAATGAAAATTAATGTTGTTTTAAATAAAGAATCTTTATTTTTTATATAAAAAGGCATATAGTTTTACATACTTGTATAAAAGAATCTATCATCTTTGTAGCTGTTTTACATACAAATTTCAGGAATTATTTTTCAAATCGATCTACTAAAAATGATTCAGTGATATCAGTCACAAGAAAAAAACACTATAAATTTGTTGATTTATAAATTTGATTACTGAAGGATTTATAGGAATTATAAGAAGGAAATACAATCAAAATATCAAATTAATAATAAAAAATTAATGAAAATAAAAAATAAGAACGTGGGAGTAGTGTAATTTTGATAAATTTTGAAAATTTTGCACAAAATGTATCAATTGAAATTGTACTGTTTTTCCATGCAAGAGTTTTACAATTCCTAGAACCATTTGGGGGTGATTTGAATTATTTTTATAATGGAAGAAATTGATCACTTTGTAGGCTATAGGATGTTGAGAATATAGTAACTAATATTTAAAATATATTACATGTTTCAATAACACATAACAATTCATCAATAAATTTCTTATTTAATGATATATTACATACCTGTTGAAATTTCATGACATCAGAAATTGTTTTTTTATAGTAACAATAACAAATTTATGTAAAAACAATTGGGCATGTTGGTGCTAGACTATGATACTCTGATTCAATTATTAACCTACATACGATTGTAGTAAAATAAAATTTAATATAATGAATAGAATCATTACATTAATGATAAGTCCACATTGAATAAGAGATATAAAATTCATAGATAAATTTAGCATTTAAAGAACTTTTTTCAAAAAAATATACTTCATAAATGTGTAGGTTGAAAACAATATTTGTCACATTAATGGTCGATGTGACTATAACAGAGCCTTAAATATTTTTGTAATTGAAATAAGAGGGAATAATGTTTAAATTTATTTATGTATTTAGTAACAGAAAAGGAAATGAGGAATTGTCTTATTATAAAGAATTATATTAGATTTATTCAGTGTTAAAATATATATTATTAAAATAGTAGATGATCCAATATTGTCTTCCAAGTAATGTGACATTTTATATGCATAGTTACCCTATAAACTGCAGTTCACATGTAACCCATTGTAAGAAAATAAATATGAATTAATGTTTAATGTAAATATCTATTCACAAATACAAAAAATATATAATGACTCACCTTTCATCCTATAAGACAATATAGATCTTGATATTGGAATTACCGAATGATTAAGGAGGATTTGAGAAACATAAATGTCTAATTATTTCTAAAATATACAAGAATAGAAAAAAACTTATTTCATGAAACATTAATTTATTTCAAGGACACCACAATTTTAAATATTTTAAAATATGTTGAATATGATTGTAACTTCAAATAATTAACAACTAATTAAAAAAATCATAGATGAGTCATTATGTATTAGGATGTTGTAAAGATAACTTTAAAGTTCATTTAAAAATATAAAATACCATAATATAGTTGTACCTATTAAATTATCATATGGAACACCTCAATAATTTATTTCTTCAAATAATGTAAAAACTAAATAGAAATGTGGAATCTTTGTATCACATGGCATGATATATATTTTTTATGTGAACATTATTTGGAAACCATATCAAGTTCCTCAGTAAAGGACTTGATTTGTAGCAATTTAGATATTTTGTATAAAATTTCACAATCCTTAATAGAATGTCTATTAGAAATTAGAGATAATTTCATTGCTAATAAAAGTACATTTTATATTAGTTCCATTCATAATAATTTTTCATAGAATGTGTAAAATTGAAAAACAAATAAATATCAAGTTGACAATGTTTATGTATTATGAATTGAATGAAATAAAATTGTGAATGAAAATACTGAATTTAATTTTCAATGATAACACACATTTCAATCCCTAAGAAATAATTTAATGGAAACAACCTCATTAGATTACTTAAAAGATGCTTTGCACCAATAATTGAAAATATGTACTTGTATCTTCAATGTACCAGCGTCCTAAATTGTGATCTCTTTGAAAGGGTTAATTGATAGCAATGTGTTTGAAACATTTTACTATATGAATTTTTGTACAAAGAGAACATATACTGAAATAATGAAAATCATGAAATCATAGAGAACTATGTGGAAGATACCCATAATTGATGTTCAAATATTTAAATTTAAATGATACCTTCCTCAATTTATTAAATATATTCTTTTAGATACTATTTTTCTTCAAATCACAGAATGTTGGATTATTATCACAATGAAATATTTTCAAATATATTTATGATGTGACTCTAGATACAACAAAATATAGTAAACCATGATTGAAAATAGGTTCTCAGGGATATAACCAAATACAAGATAGTGATTTTCCTTGACTTTTGTTAATAGTCATAGCTTTCAAAACAATCAAAGGACATTGCGTTCCATGTAATTTTAAAGGAAAACGTCAATTAGAGTGTCTCATTTTAATATAGGAATGAATGTAAGATATCCAGTAATAAATCCACATAAAAATTGTTCTGTAATGAAATTATCCCCCATGTTTTCAATAATTACACTGTTGAAATTACATAATCAAATAGATTGATCGAAATTTCTGAGCAACATGATGGGAAACCTAATTTTGAGTGTAAATTTCTCGGAATGCATCCCTGAAACATTAATACAATTTTACATATTAGATGTGTAGATGATTTCTTGTCTATTTGTATCAATCATTCATTGGTAACTAAACCTGAGATGAAATTGTTTTTCATTCTGAACATGTGAGAGTCATAATGAACCCATTTACTTCTTGAATAATATCATGAGTTGGATCTAAGAAGGAACTGTAGTTATTTTAATTGACATAAGTATAGGTACCATTGAAATTAGAGTATTTCTGTTAAAATATTTCAGAAATTGGATCTATATTCCTAGAAAGAAGATATGGTGAAGAAATTTTAATGATTGTTTCACCGTCCATAGGATCTCTAATGTAGACATCACTAATATCTAATGCATTTTTAGAAACATAATGCACTTCATATAAAATAGTGTGAGAATAAAAATGTAATTTCATATACTTCTTAAATGTTAGAACATGAAAATGTTTCCACTAGTATAATTATTCTACAATTTCAAACACTATTTCATTTTTTTTACCACTTTGTACTATAGCTTTTATTTTCCTAAAATCCCCACACAACCCATCTTATATACCACTGAATGGTATGTCTAAAGTGTTTCCACTTTTTACTAAAATTATATCTTTCAAATTACAAAATAGAGCTTCAAAATAGTAATTATGAATCATAGATGCATCATCCTAAATAACTAGATTTGTTAATTTTAAAAAATCAACAACATTACTCCCCTATAGAATATTGAAAACTGAGTTATCAGAAATAGATACCAGAATTCAAAATTTCGAATCTGTTATCCTCCTACCAGGTAGGATAAATGATTAAATAACATTGGATGTAACTTCTATAATGATATTACCTTTTGAGAATGGTTTATATTTCAATAAATTTCAAATGAATGTCACACATGTGCCTCAATGTCCATGAAATACAAACAAACCACAGGTACCTAATGTTAATGAATACATAATCATAGTCGTAACCTCTTTCCATTCCTCAATTTACATAGTCTCTAAAGTTAAATTCTCCATTTGATAGATTTCCATGATATAATTTAGTTCAACTTATACTAACATATTTCTTTGAGAATCAATTTCAGAATCTGAAATAGTAATTAGAGGATAATAATAGAGATATCAACTCTATATTTCATGAAAAACACACATTTATCTTTGATGACAATAGAGTTTCAAATAAAATAAATTTAAAAATAGTGATAGGGTACTATTTTAATATTTTACTAATTTAATTACAATTAAAAAATGAACTAATTTATAAGTAAGAAGTTAAATAATATAGGCATTAGAGAGAGTGAAGTGAGTAATTTGAAATATAGTTGGCTAAATTAACATTAGTAACATGATAACCATATGATTAAAAAATAAACGAATTTATTAGTGATTGTAGAATTAAAGTGGTCTGACATAATATATAAAAATTCTCAAACTTAATCTTCATAAATTATTATGTATTGTGGATAGTTTTAATAGTAATTGAATATTTGACATAAATTATTGTAGGGTTAAATTTTACTCGACACCATTTGTTATGTTTTCATCTAAGGAATACATTTGTAATAACATAGTCCTATTCTAAATGTAATATATAATTAAATTATCTCATCATATATTGCCAAATTATGTTTTTTAATTAATAATAAATTATCGAGCTATATTCAGTTGAAGGAATTAAGATTTATTATTTAAGTCATTAAAATGATTCAATTATATACCATGATTTTGTAGCCTTTTTTGTTTCACATAAAGAATGTCTTCAGATATTATGTTCCATGTTTCATGAAATACATTATATAGATGATATATTTTTTTAAGAACAAAATGTTGGAAAATAGTCAGTGCAGAAACTATCCCACAGCCTAAGTTGATACCGCTTTTATTTCTTCAATAAATTCCCTTTCATCAGCAAGTAGTCCCAATGCATAACACGCCTCCCAAAAGGTACCATTTTTACTGTTGTTCTCATTTTTAATATTGTCATATCGTGTTTCCCCTCAGATATTTGTGATCATTAACCATAATTACTATATTTCTCCACTTTTTGGGGGCGCATAGCAATGTTTAAAAATACAAAACCCCTTTTTTTATACGAATGTTTTCTCAATGGTGAAATAGAAATCATGTTTTCAATTCGGCATATGTCAGAAATCTACATTCCTGGTTTGAGACATTATCTTAAAACCATCCATAAGCATTGCTTGTGTAATTTTAACCTTACTCAAGATATCCACAATATTATCTGTGTCACTGTAGGAAACACTATTTTGTACTAGTTAATGAAATGAAACCTTTCTAATGGAGTATATCTATAGTGTATATCAAATAAATATATCATCTACAATGAATCACAATGAAATATCTTCCAATAATCATAATACATTTTAATCTCATATACACTATTGTCTGATGACTCTATATTATTTGTCTAATAAAATATTGTTGTAGTACAATCAAATATTCTATTAATATACATAAATATATATTTGATTGAATTTATTGATTTAAATCATCAATGTTGAGATTACCAATATTTATTTACATCAAGATATATTTATGTGGTATAAAAAACTGATAATCCAAAGGGATTCCATTTTTCATGACCGTTCTTCCAGAGTTTATTTATCAGTGTAAAACATACCCACCATAATCAATTATTGTATTGTAAACAAATCATGTTGTAAAAAACATAGTACATTATCCATTCTTCATAAAATGTTAGTTGGGATTTGCAACACCACAAGGTCCTTGTATCTTAAACATTTCAACAGACTCGTGATGATATTGGAATTCACAATTATTTGGAACTTCAGCACAAACATTTCTATTAATGCCCACCAGTGTACTTATATTGTTTTATCAACATAGAAAAAAAGAGTGAAGATGTGGCATGTTGTGTTTTTGAATTTACACTATGAAAACAACTACATGTAAAATATTTTGATATAGGATATAAATGACTGATTGTTCCATTAAATAAGAAAATTTAAAACATGATGTGTAATTGGTTTAAACTTTGATTCCTTCAAATGAATTCCCAAAGAAACATATTTATGGTAAATCATTAAATAAATTATCAACCATAATATCAATAAAATTATACAATGTTTGGGTAGTCTGATGGATGAATATTTTAATGTGTAAAAAATATACCAATTATAGGATACAATGGATTGTCGGTAAAATTTATAATGAAATATATATATCCTGCCAATTTAGATACTGATATAGCATAATGGTAATTTTGATTAATATACCTAGGATGACTAGTAAATATAGAAGGTACAATTATTTGTTTCCCATATGATTACCCATCGCGGTGAGGTCGAAGAAAAGCATCTTGCGACCCATTTTACAATTCAACCCTCAATACTTTTTTATTGAAGAGAAATATGGAATGTCTATTAGACTCTACCATTGTATAAGCATCAATAAAAATTGCTGAAAAATCATTCTTGAATTTTTTTAATATTGATGAATCCTTGAAACTGACCATCAATTTATAGGATATGTAATCTCACTATATAACCTTTCTATGAAACGTACTTGTACTAATTAATTTAGGACGATTTAATATATTATCCTCATATCCATCTTCAATACCAATGAAAATCCTTGGATATTTCAATGGAATATACAAGGAGTGAATCTCATCAATGTGATATAAATCACCGATTTTTCATTGAATGACAATATTTCTTTCATTGATGAGATCATCATTGTCAAAAATAATAAGTATAGAAATACTTGATGTAGTAGGAAATTTGTATGTCTATGTATCTGTTTGTCTCCCCATAAGTAGTATCGACATTAAATTTGGAATTTCATGATGATAAAGGATATCCCTAGAACATCTAAAATCATGAGGTAAAGAATTTATTTCATGAAGCATATGTTTTAGGTTATCAAAAATATTAAAATAAATATATGGGATTGCATTAGTATCGCTACAGTATCACGTTAAATAAAATTTAAAATGAAGTGAACATATTTTATTCACTAAGGTGTTTAATTTTCAATTTAAAATTGACTGGATGTTCTAAACCCTATTTTGAGACCCATTACTAGTATCGTATATGTACATCTGGAAAATACTTGGTGGTTCACCTTCAGGAAGACACAAACTACATATGTGATGTCAGTTTTGGCCATTTAATCAGTATATATTGGGAGATTGACCGTTGTTGACTAACCTATTAACCTTCACTCCAATTAATGTGAATGAAAACATATAATTGTAAATATTCATATATTCCTAGAATATTCTAGACTCTATTGAGTTTGGATTCAATAACAATGTTGTAAGCTATTAACGATACGATGCTAGTAATTTCAAACCAATTTTATTGAGCGAGCAGCATATGGAAAATTGTGGGATTTATTTTATTCTTAATTTTTTATTTACCTTGTCAAAATAGAATAGTGAACCACAATACTGACATTCATTATATGTATATCCACTATCAATTATTCTATAGGTGAATGATGATTAAATAATAGGTCTTAATAAAAAGGCTTGATTGATTTTAGAAATTTTTCGTAAAGGGAATTGTAGTATAATGATATATTTATATATTACAGTAACCTATATTGTATTCTATTTCAAGTATTTTTTTTTATTTTTGTAGTATCATTTACTAATGTTAGGAGGATAATACATGATAAATTATTGTAAACATTAAAATTTCAACATGTACATTTGAATACAAGAAAAATGGGTTGCATGATGTCTTTCATCATGTCATTCAGCATGTCTTATTACCTGTATTTCTGGCATAACATGAGTCATTGTACATGACATCCCTACATAATGGGTAGAAAATTCATTTAAATTACTAAAAATGCCAAAATAATGAATATTTATATATATATTCAAACAAATAAGAAATCATGTGAACATTTTATCTCACCCTTTTCCAAGAAAAATAAAATTTGTTTCTAGTTGTTGTAGTAAAAAATATTATCTATTGTAAAAAAACAATAAAATAAATTAAATAAAGTGAATATGGATAAATATGTAATGTCATGACTCGTAATTAATCTAAAGAGGCGGCTAGTGATGAGTAATTGAGAAATATTGCATCAGTCGATAGAGATAACATATGTAATGAATAAATAGTGAAGTGTTAAATAGAAGGGATATATAACATGAATGTTGTTCATAAGAATATGTTGATGTCAACCTTACCAAATGGGGAATCATATTCATTATTGATTTATTATCTCTATTTTCTCCTAGTAAATGTGGTAGATATTTTTGATGAAGTTGAATATTCATGACACACTATGAATTCAATAGAAGATTAAACAAATTAATCAATGTTATGTCATTGTAAATAAAGTAATCTAGTTTAATTTACTATTATATTATAATGGAACTCCCTGTCGGTAGATAAAGTTGAAAGTGAAATTTTTGCTCCTCGTTTGTTGGTGCATATTATTTGTGGCGGTTCAGATGTTATAGAACAACACATATAGGTATAGTCTAGACGTGAATTGCCTATATATGTTGGAAATTAAAAAATGACAAAAAATATTTTAAGAATGAAAAGTATATATACAAATCTATTGTATATTAAATATAGTAATGACAACTTTTATGTTTTTTATTCTAACAAATATTGTTGAAAAAGTTCCACATTCATGAGGCACTGTAAATTTAATTATTATTTATGTTAATTATTCATTGGTATTTTGAATTAATATATCCATTATATTTGAAATTTTTGGTATATTGAAAATTAACTCACCATGGGTAGATAACTGTGGAAATTGAATGTGTGCTCCTCTCATAGAGTTGGTTGTAATTTATAATGCATCATATGTTGTAGTAGAAAAGAGGTGTGCACAATATGAAAGTGAATTTCATATACATGTATAAAATTGTAAATTAGTAAAAAAACATTATTGAAAAATTGTAAAAATCTTGAGTAACTTTTCACCTTTTTTTCATTCTTTTATATGTCTTCTGATTCTAAACCTTACATATATCGATGTTGATGATGACTACAGATTTGTGTTGGTTTATTTTGATTGAATTGTCATTGTCAGAAAGGAATCCATAGTTTGTTTATGTGTGGGTATATTGAATTATATATATATTTAGAAGCCTCATTTTTATCTCACTATTAACGGCTGCAACCATATATAATTTTTTATAACCACAATGACCAATAACAAAACCATGAATGATAATGAATGCATATTATTTACATGTTTGTTTGCTGAATTATTTTAGGGGATATTATCTACTATAGATTGGAAACATGTTTGTTATTTTCTATAATTTTAATAACCCGCCTGTTTGGTATTAAGAGAAAACACGTATTTTTTACCTCTTAAAAAATTTGGATTGAATATATTGTTGTATCGTTGATTCTCTCAGAAGTAGTTTTATGTGAAGAAGACCTACTTTAGTGTGTAATTGGGTGACCGGTACATAGGTATAAAGATATAACACCTGAAATAGACATCCAATGTTTTACATAGGGATATCAGTAGAGAAGAAATTCTATATTTTGTTATAATTAAAATTAATGACCTCCAAGAAGAAGATTTGCTGTATGTATAGGTTTTTTCTATATAAATAGATGGTAATATACAATTTTAGGGACAATAATAAGGTGTCTAAGGTTATCATGTGAACCGAATGAGAGAAATACAAATGTGGTGTTTTCCAAGAGTAAAATCTTATAGTGTGAGCCTTAGTTATAGAAGATTGGTGTCATTTCCAGGTGTTGAAGCAAATATCTAGTTGTGTAGTTGAGGAATATTGCATTACATCTTTCATTAATAGAAAAATAAAGTGGGATCCGTAGGTGAGGAACATTGTGCCACTTGTTTCGGGAGTAGATGGAGGTAGTAGTCGTTGTAGGCGACGAAGAATTGTCAGTTGTATATGAGTTTTGAAGAAGTGATGTGAAAACCTAGGTGAATAGGATAATCTGGCGGTACATTTTAGGAGGAAGGTATATGGTAGTCAAGATGCAGGAAACATGTCGGGTTTTTAGTGGGTCAATATGGAGGCCCAGAAACCCTTGTAGGGAGGGAATATTGGAGGAAGCGTGAGGGTAATGGGATTGAATAAGAGAGAATCACGATATTGGAGGGTGGAGGTATGTCTTTTGGTGACATGGTCATTCAATTAGGTGAATAAGAAGAAGAATAAATAAATATATATTATATATAATTGATGTCAACAAATACAAATAAAATCCATAAGTACTAAAATTGAAACATTATGATAGTTAAAAAATAACAACTCTAATTCATAAGATATTAATGTCAAAATATGTATATGAAATCCACATGGTAATATGAAAAAATAGTATGTTTATATAATTGTTGATAATTACATTTATACCCAATAGAATCATCCATGCATCACTTATAAAACTGGGAAAAATCATAATATTTTCCAAGTTGATTGCAAATGAATGTGAACATAACAACTCTAATATCTATCCCAAAGTCATTATTTTAATATCCCTAAATAAAAAATCCATGTACAATAAAGTATGTTCCAAAAGGATAGTAATTAAATTCATCCCAAAACATCATCTCCAAATATTTTCATCCCTCACACCCTAAATTCAAACAACATTTGTTCTTATTCTGTTCATATCATCATATTCAATTTTCATCATTCCCTATTGTGGGTCATGACACATCTACACCTACCAAATCCATGAATGGTTTAGAATATCATGATAGAATTAGTCAATGCCTACATCATATTATCATCATGTGACCAAGGATGTGGGGTATCTTGAGTGTGAAAGAAAGAAAACTCGTTCCCTCCACTAATCACGCAATACCCCCACCACATTATATTTTATCCTCATCACCAATCATATCCAATAGAAGTCTCTATTCTCACTAAGAATATCCACATCCATCCATCACAATCACTAAGAATCCACATAAATATAAATCACTATTACTTCAATGAATAATGACTTGGGAATATGGGGTATCTAGCCATTCATTTCACAGCAAACCATGATTTAGAGAAAAGAACATGAGACCTAAAGGATTTGAGGTTTTATAATGGTATCCAAGACAAGTGGGTGAATATATAAAAACCATGATATGTAATTATTTTTAAGGGACACATAATAACAAACTAATAGGTTTTCATTCTACTCTAATATCATATCTGACAATAACACAACAACGTCTCATGAAATTTACCCAAAACAATTTCCACTACTAGTGCGACACACCACAAAAATGAGTCATCCACAAGTCAAGATTAATTTTTCCTATTCAAATTAATAAACATAATATTTTATTAGCTTCTAAACAGTGTACACTTATTAATATATTATTTTAGTATGTCAAGATATCATAATCTAATCATCATTTTCCATTAAATTATACAATTTCATTAATCATTCCATTTATTAATTTTATTAATTCACATTAATTCTATCCATTAAATTTTTTATTTTCAACCCCTCCCAATTCAATTTCATTAACTACACTTAATTAAATCACATCCTTGAAATTTTCATAGACCCAGTAAGAAATACACCACATACTTTTCAATAGAAGCCACCTCAAAACATGTCTGGAACAACAAAAACCCATCCATAACTGTAAAAAAACTACATTACATAAAAAAAATTGATTGTCACAAATCAATCATATATTTCTCAATAACCTCAACCAATAACCCAAACACGTCCAAAAAAATTTCCATAATCAATCGGTTCTCCACCATCAAGGGATGATTCAAAAAAAGGTTCACATATTGTGTATATATACTCATCAAGCATGTAATCCTAGAAAAGCTCATGTTTCCTTCCACATATATTACGAATCTATGTTCAATAGTTATTTTAATATATATTACAAAATATATTAATAAGGTTTATTTCATAATAATCCCTATTTATAATGTAAATTGATTCATTTTCAATATATATCTTCTTATACATTTTTTCATATGGAGTTTAAGAAAGGATTCATAATAAGTTCCGCATTTCAAACCTCTAGATTTTAATATGTGCTTACCATAATATTATCCAACAGTGTTCAACAATGTTCTCTACACACAAAGCCAATTTAAAATTAACCAGGGATATGTTTTAATAATACTAGAATTATTAAGTATGAATATTCAAACTTTGTATTTTAATTAGAGGTAATAAAAAGATGTTTCAACTCTATAAAATACTTATAGAAATAAAATTAAATCTCTATTTAATATAAACTAAATTCAATTAGTATAACATAATTTTATAATAAGGTTATTTATGGTTAGACTAGTATTTTTCCAAAACAATTCATTTTTTTGAAAAATGAATTTATATTTAAAGAAACATATTATTAGTTATGATAAAATAATTTTGATAAAAATAATTTTTACTAATAAATTAACTAGTTCATAATAAGAAATATGAATGAGAGAGGTTAATTCCCTAAAAATTGATTTTACTATAAAGAAATTATTCTATATATCTTGAAATTTTTTAAAAGTAATATTCATAAAATATTTAATTTTAAACCAAAAAATTGAAAATTATTTGTTATTTACATTAATATTATTTTATGATTATTTTTTGGGATTTTTCGATAAAAATAAATTTTAAGTGGAAAGTGTAAAATATCATTTTTACTATTATAATTCATTTTTTCAAAAATATTTATCGATATGTATGATTTAAAAATCATGAATAATTATTATGGGACAAAATATGTTTTTTATAATAGAATATATAATTTTATAAATGTTTTTTTTCGAATTAGGAAACTCATATTATCTATTTTAAAACATCATATTTTTTTCCCAAAAACTTATCTTAATAGATTTTCTATTTTCAAATTATGATTTTATAAACAATTTATTAAATTGATCAAACAAAATCAATTCCAAAAATTTGTACCACAAGTTTTTAATTATCTAATAATGGATTATTTTTAGGTATAATGAAATTTTTTTCTTTGGTAAATACTTGTTTCTGTAGTAGAATCTAAATTGGTAAAAGTAATATCTCATGGGGTATTGTGATTGAAAAATCGATAATAATATAATAAAATATAGTGCATGGGGTTTGGATCAAAATTATATACTTTGAAATAAATTATTTACAATTTTGGATCCAATTGTATTATTTAACTGGTGGTCCATATTTAATTTGATGAAATTGTTTCAAAAACGAAATTCTTACCACTTCTAAATGGGACGCCTCCCCACACCTTTACAGAACTACTAAATATTATCTTTCCTCCTAAAACCATACCCATTTTCCATTACCTATAATAAACATCCATTCCAATAATCATCACGCCACATGATATTAGCCTACCATATAACTTTCCAAGGAGCATTCCTGTAAAATCTAATGGTGTTCAATGTGATTAATCATTTTTATTTGTTTATTATAATTTATATCATTATTTATATTTATAGATTATGAAATAAAGTAGGTATTTTTTTATAATTACATAAAATATTTTATTTTAGTAATCATTAATAACCGCATAAAAATTCAATTCATAAGAATGAAACTCTAATTCATGTTTTTTGTTGAAAACCACCTCGACGACTCAATGTATTTCATTTTTATTCACCACTATAGATGGATGGAATAAAATGATAATTTAAAAAATATTTATGATAATATCATCCATGAGTATGTGTAAACTAGTGCGTCAATGGAACATTTTATTTATTTTTTCCATTTCCTCACCACAATACACTTTTCATCATGAGCTTGGTATTAGAGGATATTTATTATTTCTGTGATAATATTAAGGATATGATATAATGAATTTTATAACTTATTACTGATCTGATCAGCAAATGATTATTGTTAATTGAATCATTTAAAACGTGTGAACAATGTTGAAAATAATATCTTATTTTTTAGTAATGACATTAAATTAATTAATATATATTTCTAAATATTAATTATTATGATAAATAAAACATAAAAAGAATAAATAATTTCGTTATTATTGTCTTAATATGATAATACAAATAAACCACCACATAATCATCCATTAATCATTATATGTTCATGCATGGGACAGTTTGAACACATACATGAACAATAATTTTCTATATTGTTATATACTATTAAGAATAATATTTACAAATATAATTTCATTTAATATTTATAAATGTTTTATTTTAGTTTTTTCAAGGTTTTATGAGTACTTATCACATTAATTAGGTAATCAGCCTTCATTGATAACCATATACTAGAACATGTGTGTTCCTGATTTCATCCTCATATATCATATCCATAACTTAAGTGGAATAAAATATCATCACGATAATATATTTGTGAAAATATATACTATTATCTTAAATGATCTAATTTATTTTTAATTTTGAAAAATAATATATACTAAGACCCATTTTAGGAAATTAGAATAATGTGAAGAATATTTCATACACCCTATGATGAAAATTGGTAAAAACAGATAAATATATAACTGTACAATGATATTAAATGAGTTTTATAAAAGATTATATTGAATAATAAGTTTTATTAGTGTGTAATTAATGAATAAATATTATTTATTTTGGACATTTATTCTATGTGAAGAATTAAACTGGACAAAGTTGAGGTTTTTCATCTCAAATTTTTCCCTTTAGGACATGTTTTCAATTATGAAAATAGTGTTATTTTTATAATACATATATATATATATTTAATATATCATATAATTAATTATATTATAATATTTTTATTTAATTTCATGAAAAATTACTCTCTTATAGGTTGTTCTTATAGAAATGTAACTCAAGCAACAGGTGTTATTTGAATCGTACCTTAATATTGTGAGATTTTTTGAATTATACACAATTATTCTTGTTGAGTGTTGTATTTACTCACAATATATATATATATATATTATTTGTTTCTCATGTAAAATACAATGTAAAATGAGTCTCTTTTCATTGAATTCCTTTTTACTCACTTATTGCATGTTTGTAATACTTTTTTTGGTAATTCATCCCTCATTCATTATGTTTTGATAATTTAACTTGTAATAAAAATTGATATATAATACTTAAATAATACTTTTAGATTATATTATGTGTTATTCTAATTATTCATATTTCTATAACATAAATGAACTCCTTTAAATATTTCTTACCTCAAAATGGATGTTGCTCAAAATGGTCATTGATAATGCAAGGCACCTTTCCTTGGATTATATTGATTCATTATGAAATTTATTATTCCATTCCTAGGTTCTTAAAACACAATATTTTATTATATAGTAATTTTTTCCTCAATGGTAGTGAATATATTTTTCTACCATTGAATGTTTTTAAACACTTTATATATTGTGTGTTTTGGGCAAAAGGATTTTGATGATAATTAAAATATACATTACTTCCACATTATCATGTTTTTTTCATTATCTCCACATATCTCCAATATATATATGATTTGGTTTTCAAGAATCTGTTACTTTTTTTGAATAAAATATTTTAGTAGATTTTTCTTCACCTTTTGAAAAATTCCTTTTGAATGTGAAATATAAATATGTATTTTAATTCATTGTTACATATATTTTCTAAAATAACATTTATGTTTTCAATTTAATTTCATATTTTCTTTTTTAAGAAGATCTCCCATTATAGTGTTTGTGTTTCACTATTTGTAATTTAATATATATTTATATTATCTTTTATACAACTCAAGAAAAAAAAACAATTCAATTATTGATCTCTTGCATTGTGATATTTTTCATGGCATTATTTTTATGAGTATTTTTTATTATCAACACCAATCATTGATTACACATTTGCATTGGGGTTATGTTATTTTACAACCATATTAATTTATTCTCTAGATGTATTATGATAATTGTTTTCATTTAATTAAAATTTAGAATATTATTTGCATTCAATATATTTTTATTCAAATTATAATAAATTATTTCTTGTTGACTTTTTGTTTCTTTATTATACTCATTTTTTACTTATTGAGATATGATAATTTTATACATTTTCTTAACATGGTAAAATGTATTTGTATTAAATTTAGTATTATTAAAATTTATACGATTATTTGAAGGTATAGTGTGTATTTTCTGAATATCTTCATTCCTTATCATGATGAGTTATTATAATTTGATCCATTTTATTGACATGGGATACATGTTTTGAAATTATTAATGATTATTAGTGGATAATGTAGTTTTATTTGATATTTTCATTTTATATTATTCCATATATATATATATATATATGTTTTTAATAATCTAGATTATACTTATAAAAATATTTTAGATTTCATGTTGACTCTTTTTGGGAATGAATTTTACATTAATAACTCATGATTATGGACCAAACATATATCTTCCCTCGATGCATAGACATGTATCAATAGTGAAATAACATGGGTTTTATTTTATACATCTCCCTAAATTTGTATTTTTTATTTGAATAAGACAATGAATTATTATTTTTTGATATGTGACGTTATACATTCCATAACTATGGGACACTATTAATAATATTTGTGTAATTATTTATTTTCATGGATACAAAATTCTCTTAGTTTCAATTGGTTTTGAAATTATTCACATTATTTTTTAATGATTAATTATATATACCATTATTCTATTACAACCTCAATTATAGTTATTCCTTATTTATAATTTCAGATTATAATGGCCCATGAATTTCATACATAGATTTTAATTATTATTATATGTACATCAATTTATTACAAAAATACATGTTTTAGGGGTTGTAATTGTTTATTATTTTAGAGGCACAGGTCCACAATATTATAATGTGGTTGATTATCTCTAAAATTTCAAATTAATATCATCTATTTTTTTACTCTTTAAAAACATAACATACATAAAACCTATCATAACATCATATGGAAAGGAAACATAAGAAGCGGAGAATTCAGATGCTCATTAATTGAAAAAAAAGAGATATGTAAGCATAAAAAATAGGGAATGCTAAAATTATTATAATATTTGAAAACCACACATATCATATAAAATAATGGAATCCAAATACCGGTAATTATTATTTATAGTTTAAAAGATAAAAATAATAAGGAAATAAAAAACCATAATCCATGATGGAATACCATTTTTACAAAACATCAAATTTTATCATAGTAAAAATGATAGAAAATTAGTAACATATTAATAAAGGAAAACTAAAAAGGATATCATAGTTAAATGAGTTAACTACCCAAAAAAATTATTCTAATATAGGTTCACTCCACATATAATGAGAACATATAAAATCTATTGCAGAATTGGGTTTTCTCTCCCTTCCAGCCTCATTCCCTATATGAGATATAATTCTATAAAAGTTACATTTTAGGGAAATATAGGTCACTTTCATCCTTAATTATAATGTAACCACCTTAAAATAATAAAAAGCATATTTTTGGGTGCCAAAATATTATAAAATTTTATTCATATCATTAGTCATTATATGGAATGGTTTTTTTTAATATTTCATCATATCATAACCTATGGAATAGAAATCTACTTCATAATCACTTAATCAATCCATTATAGTATATTCCATTGTAAAAGTATTCGTTTCATTAAAATTTTACCATAGAATAAAAAATAGAGGAACATTTTTCATAATAGTTTTTTTATCACATATATAAACTATTCATATAATGAATAAGAATTGTATGCTCGTATCATATCCCAAGTAATGAAAATGTTATATCAAAGGATATGATCTTATCAGGAATTTTTTTTTCAAAATATAAACTTATTATAAATTTTTTTTTGGAAAATAAAAATAATATAGAAATAAATTTTTAAAAATAAAAAATCATAAATAAATATTGAGTTTTATTATTTTAACTTAAACATTGAATATTTTTTCATAATAATTTAAAACCATTTAAAATATTTATTTAAAAAAATATTCTTTCATATTTGAAAATACATTTTAAAAAAATCATGGAAATAAGATTTATTGAAAATATACTGGAATAAATATATGGTAATATTCAAAGAAAACAATAATCATAATGGATTCCATTTCTAATCATGACTTTCATGAAAATAAAATATTCGTTTAAATTATTTTGTAAAAGACAAATAGAATGGTTTGAGAACAATATTGAGATTACATTAAATATATATATTTTTTTTAAAAATCATTGGAAAAATTTGTTTAATAAATAATTTTAATAATTATTATATCATTTTATTTAAACATTTTTTGAATACATGGATATGGAAGGAAAACTATTTTCGATCGAAGGGATAAATAAATATAAAATTTCATAAAAACAATATTTTGGAATCATGAGTACATTCAATGAAATATTTGAAGGGAAATCATTTATTCCCAATAAATATTTATATTATAAGTTAATACATGTGTTATTTGAGAGATAAGTCATATTATTTCATCATTATTCTATAATCATGAGTAATCTTGAAAATTGGTGAGATTGCAACATAAAACCCTTACAACATTGGCAACATTGAATCATATTACCCATGATATGATAAAAAATAATATATCATATAATATCATTGTGATAAATATATTGATAATATTACATTTCATGTTGTTTTTATATACATATCATAACAAATGATAGAAGAATAATACAACATAGGTCTCAAAGAAGGAAAATTGGGACAAAATTCCCTCACTGCTTTGGTTTATAAAGAACTGTATACGCCAAGAAAGAGATATACTGACATGGATATATAAATCAAAATAATTATATATATATATGAATAATTAAATAAATTAATCTATACTATATACACTATAATAAAGAAGTAGTCGGTGAATATGTCATGTGCCTCATAATAGTAAATAACTAAGATCAAAATATATTAAAGAATTATTATTATTTTGCATCATAATATCCAATTATGTATAACAGAAACATATATATTAAATATCTTGAAAATAAATAAAATAATGACATAAAATTTAAAAGTGGTAGTATATACACCACAAAAAATAACCGAGTGTTGAATTTGTGCCTGTATCCTTGAAATACAAGGGAGGGTAGAAATTTATTAACTTATGTTTTGACTTCATTTATAAATAAAATATCTTTTTATAAAATAACTATAGTATTATTGTAAATATATTTTAGAAAAATAATTATATTTATTATATCATATATAATTTATGATAGACCATTTATTAACACACTGGTGTAGATAATGTTTTTTACGGTGGTTATTTTTTATTTTTAATGTCGGATTTGGAAAACGTTATTACAAGAGACATTATAAACCTAATTTTTACGCCGTTTATTTTACAACCGACGTAAAAAACACAAATCCAAATCACTTTACACGTCGGTTGATAAAAAAATCAAGGCGGAAAATTCTTTGGAATCATGGTTTATTACATCAGTTATTTAATAACTGATGTGGTATATACCCTTTCATGTCGGTTACTATATATCCGACGTCATAAATCACTCCTCCGAAGAGTTTCTCAAGTCGGTTATTTTTATCACCGACATGCTAAACCTATCTAGCAAGAAGATTCCAATGTCGGTTATAAAATAACCGATGCAAAAACATATCTACAATGTCAGTTATTTTATAACCAACGTAAAAAACTATCCATTCCAATTTATTACATTGGTTATTTCACAACCAATGTAAACAACTTTTCCCATGAAGTTATAACGTTGGTTTCAAAATAACCAATGTTAAACCTAATGCTAATGAATCTTTTAGGTTGGTTATAAAATAACCAACGTAAAAAACATTTTTTTTAAATAAAACCGAACCACTGCTATTCCCAGCCAAATTACCTATAACAGAGAAAAAGGTTACCAGAAAATACACTAGAATAGACCAGAACCCCCCCCCCCCCCACCCCACTGGACAACACCAACCATACCCCTGGACACCCCCCACACCCCAGGACTACCCCCACCCCCTGGACAGCCCCCCACACCCCTGCATGTCGAGACCCAAGCTTGACGTACATAGAAATTACATTTCTTTTGCGGAATACTTAATGCATAACAAAAAATAACACCCAAGGACTGTAATATTTTAGTGTCCTTGTAAACTCAGAACATAATCTTCTAATCATGGTGAATGATCTTCAAAATCTCCCTTAAAGATGTTCCACTTTTTTTCTTTCCTAAAACATTTCTTTATGTCCTAGGGAAAAGTAATCATATAAAGGGTGATATCAAATGCTCATTAATGGTAAGCATGGAGAAAATAGAACAAACCATACACATTTGAACATAAAAACATGAACATAATGTTTAAAAATCAATATCATGATTTATGAAATATATCTTGGAGTACGTACGACATAGATCCTAAAGGAACTTTAATCATGATAAAATAGCATGGGAATAAAAACATGAAACTGTTGAAAACCATTAATCACATGATTTGATTTCCATGGTATCCAAGGCATTGCTCTGAAGACCATCATAGTGGACAAAGTCCCTTTCTAAATTGTGTTCACTCCCCGTTCCAGTCCTGTATCACTGAACATGATTAACTTTCTATTCCAGCCATGTTTATCTCATGTGAAATAAATCTTTACCCAATATATTGGTGGGTGATGTAGGTCACACCGATCTCATAATGAAATCATTCTTTTGTGTGCCAAAAAATAAACATACATCATTCATAATAACCCAACGAATAAAATGGGTTTCATAAACATCATCACATCATAACATAATCCATATAAAAGAAATGGATATCATTTCATCATAATAAAAATACAACAATGTTAATAATAGATACATTTAACTTCAAACATAAACATACTAAACAATGTCATCTTAGATGGAAAATAGTTTTGATAAAATACGTGAAATAAATTCATGAGGAAAATGTCTTTTATTCTTCAAAATCATTTTCTTTTCTCAAAATGCCATGAAATTTTAAAATAAAAGGATTTTTAGAAAATAATCATGAAATTTTGTAGAGTAAGCTTCACTGAAATATTTCATTATGAAACCATAAAACTCTATTCATGTTGTATAAGTTAAAAAACATTCTTCCCATACCTTTTCCTGAAAAGTCAAAAAGTACCTTATATGGTAACCATTGAAATGTTCCTTCCATAAAATGTTGTAAAAATTCAAAAGGGTAAATATTACATTGAACATACATGTTAGAATAGTAAAAATTTTATGAAAACATTTTTAGAAAACATGGACATGGATGATAAACATAACCCCAATAAATACTTACATATAAGCAATCTCAGATAAAAATGAAATTTGCAAAATTATCCCTTACCTTAGGTCTAAATTTTTTAGTACGTGTCCTAAAATCCTGTATAGTGGGTTTATACATATTATTAACTTGTAAAATTACTAGAATAATATTTATGATATCATATATTAATCACTTATGACTTTATATTACTAGTTCGTTTGTAAATTCCATGCTAAAGCAACGTTTTGGGTAAAATCATTTCATTTATCGTACGTGTTTGGACTTTTTGTTCTTGATATAATTACTTATATCCTGATTTACATAATTTGATAATTTAAAACATGATTTAGATATAATATATATTTAGCATATAAATATATATGATAGATTGATAAATGGAAATGAAATACACCGTTCATGGAGACAGTAGGTCGTACGTACGCATGAACGCTATTTTCATTTCCTTATTAAATTGAATGGAAGTAAATGATGTATATATATACATAATTCCAGTAATATTATTATGTCATATGTTTCATGATTTCTTATTATATATACCTCATAATCATTCTTGAATGGTTAACATGGAGAATGAAACTCAATGCATCGTGGAGACGGTAGTCCTTAAGTACGCACAAGCGACAATATCATTTTTTGATATTAAAATCATATATAATTGGATGGTATATCATATATACAGAATAATAATAATGTTATAATTATTATTTATATCATTTATACTCATTATTATACCCATCCAAAAGATGAAATGTTTGAATAACATACTACACCACGACGTGGAGACGGTAAGCCATACCAACACACGTGTGGTAACTTTTTCATTCATAGGATGGATAAAATAACTAATATGACTGTACAATTTTTATAATAACATCACAATATATATAATATACTAGAGTTATTATTTTATAGTGGAAACAACATTGATGGAGGAAGTGGAAGAATAAATTAACTTGAAATAGGTGGTGAGATATTTACCTCTTCTTCGGGTTCATCCATTTTATTTGATAAAAAGGGAACCATGAGTTGGATTTATAACTAAATGAAGACCTCTAATATTAATTTAGTACAGTTTAGAGGCTATTTGGGCAAGTTTGGGCTGATAAAAATGGCTTGGAAGAAGTTAATTTGAGAGAAGAGAGTGTTCCCTTTTATAAGAGAGATAAGGGGCACCTTAGGAAAGACTTAAAATAGTATTTTATAACAAAGTCATATTCGGTTTATAATGGATCCAAAGTAACATATTTAGAGGTTAGGGTGGGGATGGGTCTAAATACTTTCAACCAATAGGTTTTATATGAATTTAGGTTTCCATTTTAACCATATCATTTAGATTTAACTCTAAGATAAATAATTTATCTTTTACCTGGTCTTCTTGTATTCTTACACTATATGGTAAATAAACATACTATAAACTACCAATAAAACCCCAATTGGTTCATTAGTGTCATATATATTATTATATAAGTCTTTTTTAGAAACATTATATTTTTAGGACCATTAATTCAATTAATAATATAGTATTTGTTTTAAAAACACTTTTATGTCAATTTTGACACTATTTGGTATTTTATTTTTTCTAAATTTATAACAGAATTATTACTTCGAAAAAAATTCATCTAAACAACCTTAATATGTTATATTAATCATTAAAATTAGTGTAACGCATATAAACTATCAAATTACATTTATTTTGGTATTTAAAATATCATTTATGTTAATTATTTCAATAATAAGGTAATTCCTGCTTAATCATTGTGTCATAAATAAATTAAATTATTTAATGTCTAAAAAATTTAATTAAAATACTATTATGTAGAAAATATTTTTATATTTCTAATGAATATTTATTGTAGAATTTATCTTATATATAACCCTATATTAAAAATGTTTTAATTTTAAAAATTTGATTTTAACTATTTTTACTCTTCTTTAAATAAAATAATAATAAATGTCCAAATCTAATCCATGTGGTCCTAAAGGGTAATATTTTATTCCAAACGTTGATTTTGGTCGAATTAAACTTATTCAATAGAATTAGTACATGCGTTAGGGTAATAATAAAATCATTTTACCATTAATTACCCCATTTACTTTTAACCGTCCTAAATAAAAGTAAAAAGTTACTATTCACAAAAAATTATTTTTATCTTATTAAACCACATTTTAATCCTTCATACTATCTGTGTCTTTAGGGTTTTCAAAATTCCACTCGTATAAGTGGTAAAATTAATTTTTATATAAATTTTCAAATTCTCATAAGAGGTGGGTAAAAGATGGTAAAAAGTTCCATAAAATTTTTATATATCTAAAATTATTATTAAAATTACTCCAATGAATTAAATTGAACATATATAGGTATAATCTATCTATTATGAGCTAAAATAAATTTAAGTAAAATAAATGATTTTTAAAAAAAGTCGGTTTTAACCAATAACTCAGTGTTTTTAACTATTCATCAAATATTGAATGTTTTCAGAAAAATACAAAAAATTCACCCCTACGGTAATTTTGATATTCCAAATCCAAAAATGAAGTCCATTTTAAAAAATATAATTTATAAAATTTCAAAAACTGGTTATTACAATTAATAACTGCTAGTTCATAATAATATTATAATAATATATTGTTTAGTGAAACTTGGTATTGAGTAAAACACACGCTATCGAGGAATGTTGATCTGGCATGTAACACAATCCTATAATGTTGTTTGAGTATACTGCAAGCTAATACAATGTTTCATATAATGCAATCTATTCGTGGTGTAGCGTACAACACAAGACATCAGAGAAATTAAGAATAATAATTCTTATAAAATCTCAGGGGCGTTACATTCTACCCCCCCTTAAAATGAATTTCACCTTAGAAATTTGTCACGGTTATAATCGTTTAACACTTGAAAGTTTAATTCATAGAAACCCACATCGTAAAAAAGAAAACCAAAACATAATTTTAAAAACTAATGTATGAAACGTAACGGTTACCCAAATTAACTCATCACTGGGTTTCCACAGAGGAGAACATAGGTGAAAATGTGGATATGGAAGAGAAATATAACTATCATGTTCTGATGGGAGAGTGGTAGAGAACATTTCTCAAAAAAGACAAAAATCACAAATCCATAAATTTGTGATGATCTGAGGTACCATCTAGGAAAACGTTTTTAGTTTTCAAGATCATTTCCCTAATGTTGAAGAATTTAAAAAATACTTACTTGATTTTCGTACAATCTCACTGTAGTTTGTGCCTTGAACAACTTACATGTTATCTCTTAAAGAAATGATGTTGTATTTGTTTTCCATGATGTGTTAGCAGATCATGCGATCAAATGATAGGTCATTCCATCTTTCCATGTATATTATTCCAAAAATGGACTTATACTTCTTATATCATACCGCTTAATAAAATAAAAATAGTTCCTACTAACCAGGGACTTCCTGTAGTCCAAGGGTAGGCGATAAAGGTTTGTCGCACTTTAGTTTGGGTTCGATTCCCACAACTATGTCCGACGTGATGGGTTGTCGCACATCCTGCAGGTTATACCTTTTTCTAAAACTACATTATTATGACATTTATGCAATAATATCGAAAAAAGTTCAAGCCTTAAACAATATTATCTTATGTCAGACTTAATTTATTTCAATCATTAGTCTTATCTAAAAAACTTTGGTCCAAACTCATAGTATAAATAAAATGAGTACTTGAAAGGTCCCATAACATGCACGTGAATACCATCATTTATCCCTCATTTTATCATAAGATATATCTTGTTGGTCACATTCCAAACATGTGAATACCTTAATCATGTATTCTTTTGAAAAATGAATTACCATAGAACCTTAGTGAAAACATGAATGTTATCAAAAGTTAAGTCTTTGCACATACCAAAATCCCAAAATTTCTATATACTCAAACCATGATATCACTTTGTCCTTATACTAATCATGAGCTCATGAATACTATCAGACATATTATTTTCTCCTTATCCCTTCATTATTTGCATATCATATGCTTTTCAAAAATATTTCAATCACTTTCCATGGTTACATGTACCATATAATTATAGAAAACCACAAAAAACCATTACAAAGATATTACAATATTCCATGATACTATAAATGATATTCCACAACATTATTTTGGAATCCCGTTAAATAATCACAAAATCATTCAACCACATCGTTTTAAGACTCAAAATTTCCAATAGTGATCACATGTGACTCCCCTTTGTTTTTTTCTTTAAAAGGTTGTTGACGTTGATCATCATTAACCCCGATATTAGGGAATTGGTTAGCATAATGCCCCATTTCATTGCACATGTAGCACTGAAGTGTTGGTGGAGCGTTCTCTCTAGTATTTTCTCTATTCACATCATTAGAAACATTTTTCTATTACTTCGGTACTCATCTGATTGATGACCTTATTTTACACACCTGAAACGTTTTTTAGTACCATTTAGACAATATCCACCATGCTTCATTCCACAAATTGAGCATAAATAAACATTCACCATCTTTTCACCATTGTTCTGATATTTTTCCCTAAATTATATCTTTTGTTTATTATCAAAACCATGAGATAGATATGTAAAACTAACTTTCATTTATTCCTTGATAGCACAATGCACAATTTCTTCATATCTACTAAAGTATCTAATCTCTAATGCCATTCGAGGACTTGTTTTTAAGCCACTAATGAATCGATCAACTTTACTTTCAGGTTGGATGATAATGCCAGATGCATACCTTGAAAGCCTTCTAAAATTCTCCCTGTATGTACCAATAGATTCATCATCCTTTTTATTATGCTCAAGGAACTCCTTTTACCATCGTAGTTTTAAGAATATGTGGGAACTAATTATTGAAAAACAAGTTCTTGAACTCATCCCATTTCATGGATTCAATTTCATCTTGTGGCATTGTATTCTTAATTAGAGTCCACCACTGGTCTGCTTCCACTTCTAAATGGTAAACATCTAAATAGTATTTTTCATGTTCTAAACAGAGAAGTATGGAAAATATATTTTCAATGGTATTGAACCATTGTTCAGCAATCAGTGGATCAGAAGACCCATTGAATGAAGGTGGACGTTGCCTCATGAAGGACTAAATAGAATATTGTTCCCTTCTCTGTTCATTTGTAAGTCTAGAATGATTCATTGCTTGTGTAAGTATAAAAATAATATTTTTCACTCTACCTCCCACAACATTGGTTTGTTCAGAAGGAAAATCATTGCAATTTCCATTACATTGATCAAAACAGTTCATTTCGGTTTCAACCATTGTCTAAAACCAAAAAATAATAGCGCGAGGAAAAAATAATGATAGGGAAAAATATAATAAAGGGGGAGTACCTTCAATATATAACATCTTATGTTAAATTATAATATCGTTACCTTAATTCTAGGTCAATTACCTATACATATACTTACCCTTAATGACATACCTAGACATACATTGGAAATATCTCTAGGGATCTCACAAATGTTTTTCCATCATTGTTTCCAAAGGATGACTAAACCTTTCCACTGGTACCAACTGTAGAGGCCCAAGCTTGACATAAATGGACATTATATTAATTTTTTGGAATACTAAATACATAAATAAATAACACCCAAGGACTGTAATATTTTAGTGTCTTTGGAAACTCGGAACATAATATTCTAATCATGGTGAAAGATCTTCAACATCTCCCATAAAGATATTCAAATTTTTATTTCTTACCTAAAACGTTTCTTTATGTCCCGGGGAAAAGAATACCTATAAAGGGTGAGCTTAAATTCTCATTAAGGGTAAGAAAGGATAAAATAAAAACGCTATATACATTTGAACATAAAAACATGATCATAATATTTAAACATAAATATCTTGAGTTGTGAAATAAATCATGGAGTACATAAGTCATAGATCATAAAGGAACATTAATCATGATTAAATAGCATGGGAATAAAACTTGTAATTATGGAAAACCATTAATCATATGATATAATTTCCATATTAGCCACGATATTGCTTCCAAGACCATCATAGTGGAAAAAGTCACTTACTGAGTCGAGTTCACTCCACGCTCGAATCCTATATCACTGAACTGGATTAACTTTCTATTTTATCTATTTCTATCTCATGAGATATAAATATTTAACCAATGCAATGGGGGGAGATATAGTTCCCAACCATCTCATAATGAAATCATTCTTTCATGTACCACAAAATAAACATACTTCATTCATAATAACCCAACGGATGAAATGGGTTTCATAAACATCATCCCATAATAACATAATCCATATAAATGAAACGGATATCATTTCATCATAAGAAAAATAAAACCATGTAAATAATAGATACATTATACTTGAAACATGAACATACTAAATAATGTCATCTTAGATGGAAAATTGTTTTCATAAAACACTAGAAACGAATTCTTGAGAAAAATATCCTTTCTTCTTCAAAATCATTTTCTTTTCTCAAAATGTCATAAAATTTTAAAATAAAAAGATTTTGTTCAAAAAAATCATGAACTTTTGTAGTGGAATATTCATTTAAATTAGTCGTTATGAATTAGTAAAAATTAATTCACACCATATTAGTTAAAAAACATTATTTTCACACTTTTACCAGAAAAGTCAAAAAGTACCTTATATTGTAGCCAAAGTAAAGATTCCTTCCGTACAATGTGGTAGAAAGTAAAAAATGGGTAAAAATGAATTTAAACATAAATGGAATATTAGTAAACATTTTATGAAAATAAAATTAGAAAACATGGACATGGATTATAAACATAACTCCATTAAATACTTACGTATAAACAATCTCGGATAAAAATGAGATTTAAAAAATAATCCCTTACCTTACGTAAAATTTCATCCATACATGTCTAAAACTCATGTAGAGTGGGTTTTAAAATATTATTAACTTGTAACATAACCATAATAATATTTATGATATCTTATATGATTCACTTATGACTTTATATTACACATTCTTTTGTAAATTCCATGTTAAAGCGGCATTTTGGGTAAAATAATTTCATTTATCAATCATGTTTAGACTTGTTGTTCTTGATATTATTACTTATATAATGATTTACATAATTCCATAATGTAAAACATTGTTTAGATATAATATATATTCAGTATATAAATATATATGATATGTTGATAAATGTAAATGAAATACATCGTTCCTAGAGACGGTAAACCATACATACGCATGAACACTGTTTTCATTTCCTTATTAAATTGAATGGATGTAAATGACATATATATATACATAAATATAGTAGCATTATTATGTCATATTTTTCATGATTAATTATTATATATACTTTATGATCATTCTTGAATGGTTAACATGAATATTGAATCTCATCGCATTATGGAGACGGTAGTCCGTACGTAAGTATGAGCGATAATTTCATTCTTCTGAAATTAAAATCATATATAATTGGATGGTATATCATATATATAGAATCATCTTAATGTTATATTTAATATTTATGTCTTTTATACTCATTATTATGAACATCCAAATGATTAAATGTTGGAATAACAAACTACACCCCGACGTGGAGATGGTAAGTCGTACGTACGCATGTCTTGTGACTTTATCATTCATAGGATGGATAAAATAAATAATATGGTTTTAAAATTTAATAATAACATCACATTATATATAATATACTGGATTTATTATTTAATAATTAAAATAACAAAGGAAGAGGAAGTGGAAGAAGAATGGAACTTGAAATAGGTGGTGAGATATTTACCTTTCTTTGGGTTCTTCCTTTTGATTTGATCAAAATAGCTCAGTAGATTGGATTTTTGACTAATGGAAGGCCTCTAGAATGAAGTTAGGACAGTTTAGAGGGTATTTGGGTAGGTTCTGGCTGAGCCAAATGGATTTGGAGAAGTGAATATGAGGGATGAGGGAGTGTTCTTTTATAAGAGAGGTGAGGGGAACCTTAGGAAAAACATAAAATATTATTTTATAATAAAGTAATATTCGGATTAAAATGGATCCAAAGTGAATTATTTCGAGGATAGGGTGGGGATGGGTCACAATCATTTCAAACAATAGGTTTTATACAAGTTTATTTTAGAATTTTAAACAAATAATTTAGATTTAACTCTAAGGTAAATAATTTAACTTTTACCATGTGTTCTTGTATTCTTACAATATATTGTTAATAAGCATACTATAAACTGACAATAGAAAGACAATTGGTTAATTAATGTCATATATATTATTATATAAGTCCTTTTGACTAACCTTCTAATTTTAGGACCATTATATCAATTAATAATATAATATTTTTTTAAAAAAACTCTTTTATGTCAATTTTGACACTATTTTATATTTTGTTTTTTCTAAATTCATAACAGCATTATTACATCGAAAAAAATTAATCTATCCAACCCTAATATGTTATATTAACCTTAATAAGTTGTGTAATTCATAAAATGTCTCAAATTGCATTTAGATGGGTATTTATAATAATAATTATGTTAATTATTTCATTAATAAGTTAATTACTGCATCATTATTATGTCATAAATAAATTAAATTATTTAATGTCTAAAAAATATAAATAAAATACCATATGTAGGAAATATTTTTATCATTATAATTAATATTTATAGTCGAATTTATCTTATGTGTAACCCTATATTAAAAATATTTAGTTATTAAACATTGATTTTAACTATTTTAACTCTTCTTTAAATAAAATAATAATAAATTTCCTAATCTAATCCAAGTGGACCTAATGGGTAATATTTTTTTTCTAAGGTTTTTCTTAGTCGAATTAAACATATAAAATATAATTAGGACATGTGTTAGGGTAATAATAATATAATATTTACACATAATTTCATATTTACTTTTAATCGTGGTAAATAAAAGTAAAGTTTTACTATTAACTAAAAATTATTTTTATCTTATTAAACCACATTTTACTACATGATATTAACCGTGTCTCTCATAATTTATAAATTCCACTCACAGATGTGGTAAAATTATGTTCTATAAAAATTTGTAAATTCTCCTAGGAGGTGGGTAAAATACGGTAAAAAGACCAATAAAATTTTTTTATATCTAAAATTATTATAAAATGACTCCAATGAAGTAAATTGAACGTATATATGTATTATGTATCAATTATAACATAAAATTTTTCTAAATAAAATAAATTATTATTTAAATAAAAATTTGGTTTTAACAAATAACTAAGTGTTTTTCACTATTTATCAAAAATTAAAAGTTTCCATAAAAATTCCCAAATTTTACCATGGGCTATTTTTGATATTCCAAATCCAAAAATGAATTAAATTATGAAAAATAAAGTTTATATAATTTCAAAAAGTGGGTATTACTATTCATAACAGCTAGTTCATAAAAATATTATAATAATATCTCGTTTAGTGAAACTCGGTATTGCGTACAACACACGCTATCGAGGAATGTTGATATGGCATGCAAAAGAAGCCTAGAATAGTGTTTACATATACTACAAGCTAATGAAGTGTTTTATATAATACAAGATAATATTGGTGTAGCGTACAAAACAATATATCAATGAAATTAAAAAGAATATTTCTCATTAAATCTCGTGGTGTTATTCTGGACAACCCCACCACCCCCCAGAGAGCCCCCCACACCTCTAGAAAACCACCCACACTTTTGTATACCCCACCCCCTAGACAGTACTCCCACACCACTAGAAAACCCTCCCACACCCCTAAAACAAAAAAAAAATATACCAAAAAATAGACCAGAACCCCCTAACCCCACTGGACAGCCCCCAATGCACCATTGGACCCCCACACCCCTAGACTACCCCCACCCCCTGGATAGCCCCCACACCTCTGGACACCCCATGTACATCCCCTCTACCCTCCTAAACATCCCTCCAACCCTCATAGATACCCTCCCAACCCACTGGACAGCCCCCACCACACCCCTAGACACCCCCACCTCATTGAACACCCCCAGGCCAAAAATAGACCAAAACCAGAACCGAACCCCCTCACCCCACTAGATAGCCCCACCACTCCCCTGGACACCCCCACCCACACACACCCTAGGACTGCCCCCCCCCCCCCTGGACAGGCCCCTACACCCCTTGACATCCCCGAGACATCCCCCCACTCGTCTAGACATCCCTCCCACCATCTTGGACACCCTCCCACCCCACTAGACATCCCCCACCACACCCCTGGACACCCCCACCTGACTGGACACCCCCATACCAAAAACATACCAAATTCCGACCAAAACCATACCAGACCCACCCCCCCCCCCCCCATTGGATAGCCCCTACCACACCCCTAGAAACCCCCCCCCCCCCCCCACACCCCTGGACTACCACCACCCCCTGAACAGCCCCCACACCCCTGGACACCCATCGGACATCCCCCACTCACCTAGACATCCCTCCCACCCTCTTGAACACCCTCTTACCCCACTGGATAGCCCCCACCACACCCATGGACACCCCCCCACCCCCAACATCACTAGACACCCCCAGACCAAAAACAGACCAAAACCCGACCAAAACCAGACCATAACCCCCCCCCCCCCCCCCACACACACACACCCACACCCACACTAGAAATCCCCCACCACACCCCTGGACTGCCCCTGGATAGCCCCCACCATCCTATATACCCCATGGATAACACTCGCACACCCCTAAACAGCCTTCCCATACCCCTGAAATAGACCAAAAAGTTACGAATAACATACCAGACCCCCCCCCACTTACTGGATAGCCCCCACCACACCCCTGGACACCCCCACACCCCTGTACTACCCCACCCCCTGGACAGCCCCCCACACCCGTGGAAACTGCCTAGACACCCCCACTCGCCTAGACATCCCTCCCACCTACCTAGACACCCTCCCACCCCACTGGACAGCCCCAACGACACCCCAGGACACCCCCACCTCACTGGAAACCCCCATACCAAAAAACTGACCAAAACCCGACCAAAACCTTACCAGAACCCCCCCCCCCCCCCCCCGGACAGCACCCACCACACCCCTGGACAACCCCCCGCCCCCCCTCCTGTATACCCCCACCCCTTGGACAGCACTACCATACCACTGTACGACCCTCCCACACCCCTAAAATAGACCAAAAATTTACCAATAAGAGACCAAAACCCCCACCCCCACCACTCCCCTAGACACCCACCCACACCCTTGGACTGCCCCCCTGGATAGCTCCCACACACTTGAAAACCCCTAGAAATCCCCCCACTCACCTATACATCCCCCCACCCTCCTGGACACCCTCCCACCCCACTAGACAGCCCCACACACCTGGACACCCCCCACCCTTGGACACCCCCTAGACACCCCCACTCCTCGGGACAGCCCTTCCACCCTCCTGGAAGCACTCCCTCCCCCTGGACTCCCCCCCCCCCCCACCCCACCCCACCAGTCAGCCCTCCAACACACTTGGATACCCCCCACCCCACTAAACACACCCACACCTTTAGAACCCCTCCCCCTAGACAAGAATCCATACCAGAAAAAACATCATAACTAGACCAAAACCAAATGTAATGAAAAATTAAATATTCTCATATATAACATTCAAAACATAAAATTTCAACTTAAAAAAATGAAATCCAACATAAACGAGTACCAGATACTCAATAAAAATGACAATATTAAAAATTAAATTTTACACTACAAACAACTAAAATTCAATCAAACCAGTTAAATAATTTGACCATTCCACTTGTACGTGTTTGATTTATTGAGAACAATAGGGTTGAGGGTCATCAAAAAACTAAAAATTTTAAGGATAGTAGTTAAAACGTATAATGAATAAATCAAATGAAATATTATGGAAATGTTAAAAAGGAAATATTAATTGGTCAAAGTTTACAACTGTCCCAGTTTTTATTATTTCATACATAAATCTTAACATATAATATCCGCATTCGATGAGCCCATGTCGTTCAGGAAAATTCTGTTTGAATGAGTGTAAATTCAATATATTATTTTTATGTAATAAATCAAAAAGTAAAAATTATAAATTGATATTTACCTTTACATTTACATATTTGATATTTGAACTCCTTTTATTTGTGTTTTTTAGAAAGTAGACCCATCCCCTATTCGAAACTAATACAAATTTGAAAAATTAAAAATTCATTATAATATATATATCTATTGAGAAATTGAAATGTACTTTTCCCACATTTTCTTAAAACATTCCAACACATCACTATGGACAGAGTAGATCCAATAATGTTTTTTCTCCCTTGGGAAAAAACCCCTAACATCCAATGATCACTGATAAAAGAAAATTTATGATTAGTGGTTTTTATGTTAAATGATAAAAAAATCATTAAGAGAGATGTGTTTCATACCTCTCACAAAAAGTCATCATCCAAAACTATGTGACTATCTTTTGTTCAAGTGTTTCAGCAATATAAAGATTTCTTTGTTCCTAATTCAATGCACATGATTCATGGGAAATCAATCATCGGTCCATGAATCCATATACATCTGTACGCTCATTCTTATCACAAATTTTATAATGATACCTAATACAAAACAGACATAAGAATACATTTTTAATAAATATAATGTATAGAAAAGGTGTTAATACTTACATAGAAAAAATTTCACCACGTTGATTCCTAACTTATCTCTAGTAACAATTTCCATGATATCAGTTTTCACAATCCCCACAGTTATTGCACTTCCACAAACATGATCTTCCATTGGAAACTCATAATGATCTACCAACAAATTAGAATATCTTTACAATCTTTCAAGACTACTACAATCATTATCTGATGTCATCACCATTTTTCGTTGATGTTTTCTATACAGTATTTCATTACCCTTGAAGTATTTCTGTAAAAATACATAGAAAAATATATTAGTTTTCAAATGAAAAAACAACTTCAATAAAAAAATAAAATAGAAGATATAACATACATACATCTATGGTAATGAGTCGAAGAAGTCTAGATGTCCAAATTAAAAAATGGATGATACTATGTCTAATTGTCGTCACCTCATCTATAGGTAATGGTACTCAAGATGATCTATCGATAATATCATGTACAGTGACCCTATGATTCTATACCTATAATTGTTGATGATGAATTGTATCTTCAATACAATTTACCACCCATATGCACCTATATGATGTTGAGGATCATCAACATACAACTCGAAATAAGTAGGAAGTTGCGACAGAGGAGTATGATAAAAAATGGGGTCAGCAGGCTGATGTGGGTGAGTGGGAACTACTGGCAGAGGTGGAGGATAAATAATGGGGTCGGGAGGGAGAGGTGGAGGAGTGGGAGTAGTAGTCCGAAATTTTATTTGCATGTTTTTAAACATAGACTATACTGAAACTCTAATCTTTTCCTCAATCGTCGTATTAATATTATGAAATTCAGCCTCCAAGGATTTTATTTTATTTTCAAAACACCCTCAATGTGAGATGTTGACAATGTGGCAACACTTTTCTTATCGATACACCCGCCGGATAACCTCGTACATGACCAGGATATTCAGGCTTTCCCAATGCAACATAAAAAATATCTTGCCTCCTAGGAGCTTTAAATACACCCTATGAGCTCTTCTCTTTAACAGAATCCTGAATTAATTAATTGAACATTTCTATACTGATTGAAATTATTTGAAGAAAATAGTTATCTTAAATAAATAAAATAGATATCTTACAATCCTCTCATCTACAATTCTAGAATCATCTAAAAGAAATTTCCCTTTTTTTCCCATCCGAGCTCTCTTCCATTTTTCATGTCTAGATGGAGGGGATGGAAGGACCACCTCTCCAGAGCGTGAAGACTCAGTCGTTAATTTTTATAAATTTTTCACTATTATTTTTTATTCCAATAATGATTACCCTCTCCGAGATAAACTATGAGGGTATACATTTTTAGAATGGATATCCTGATTATATTTCCATGTTTTCTATAAATTAAAAATAAGAAATCATTAACAAAACATTAGTATGATCATTTATATAAGAAATATTATAAAATATTACATTAACCTTACCAAAAATGAATATATTCTTCAAATTTCAATAAATTCTCTCCATGTGTCTTTATCTATGAAAGGATATATATGACATGGATTTTTATGACTGCTATGACCAAATATAAAATCATATGTGAGGGATGATTTGAAATTCGTCTATATCCTGGAAGTCATCGATAATCATTTCTTCCTGACTCCTCCAGTGTCAGGAATATCAAATGTCATCTGATAAATAATTGGACAAACATATTATATAAACTAGAAAATTTTAATGAATTGTAAAGTAATATCAAAATATCATACCAAAATCATCTCCCACAACTGATAGATTATCACTTTGTCTACACTTCTCCAATCATCATACAAATTGATTACTTTTGACTTACCCTGATTTGATACAAAAGTCTTAAAATATTTTGCATTTGGACCTCTAGGAATATCATCCTCGTCAAACTCAAAAAGTATCATATGATCTTGTGTATGGGAGAGTGATAATTTTGGTAAATGTGTGCACCCACGTTTACCAACTCTTGAACTCTTTGTCGTAATGGGAGCACATGAGGATGATTGGGGAACATCAAGAGGAGCATGTGAATATTCCTCCCAAGATCTATGACCAATATGCTCATCTCTATAGTCATGTGGTTGATCAACTGATTGATCTGTCATTATCCTTCAAATAAAAAAACAGACATTAGTTCCCAAATATAAAAATTCAAATATTACAATACTACTATAATAAGAAAATAGAAAATTGTACTATGTTATGTAATAGTAAACATGGTTAATATTGTAATAATGTCAAACAATGGTAAAGATGGTAAGGATGGACAAAATGGTAAACCTCGTAAACCTGGTAAATATGGTATACATTATGAAGTCATTGTCACTAAACAAAAATAATATATATATATATATATGTATATAATTTATGTAATGGTAAACATGATAATGTAAACTAAACAAAATTAAAACAAACAAAAACATATACATATTTTGTTTTAATACATGTTTTAATAAATAAAAAACATACAATATCTTACATATTATGAAAATAATAAATATAAACAATAAATAAAAAAATGTTACCTATAATTTTAAGAATTCACAAATGGATTGTTTTCCGACATTCCATCATTGTGAAATTTCCTTATGGCACAAATCATGTCTTCAACATGCTCAGAATTATGTTCTATTAATCTTTCAATGAAAGTAGGTATCTCACATAAATCTGCATCTTCATCATGTTTGTCCTCACCAATATATTATTTTTCCCTTGTGAAACAACATCCCACTACATATTTGATTGATCTACTACATATAATTTTATTTATGTGTTTCCATTGTAAGAGAATCAGTTGTGTCTTCCAATCTATTGAGATTAACAACTGTCATTCCAAATTCATCGTGTCTAACACTGTTGTTTATGATAAACCATTTACATTCCAAAACAAGAATTTTAATTTTAAAGTAACCAACCTCACATATGTATTCAATCACTCCATAATATGCACTTGATGCATAAATTGGGGTTTCTTCCTTAGCACTCGAAAAATGTATTGCTTCTGCAAAAATCAATACACCACTATTCTAAACTTCACTTCTTTTTTCATGAGCCTTCGTATAAAATTTATAGCCATTAATGACATAACCAGACTATTTTATCACATTTAAACATGGACCACCCTCTATACTTTTTAATTGCACTGATACATCTGATCTATCAAGAAAGGTCTTTTTAAACCATGACAAAAATGTTTTGTTGTGCTCATTCAAAATCCACATTTCTTTCTTCATTGGATGACATTGTTTCAACTCATTAATATGCAATGTGATATGCGGTTGGGCATGAGCTATGTTATTCAAGATTTATGATTTTAAATTCTTCATCTATTCAACTAACAATGATTTTACTTTCAAGCCACAAATCTTCTTTCCGTCATTATTAACTCGTTAATGGCCAGATGGAGAAAAACCTATGTTCTGCGCCACAACCATGTAGCTTGTACAAAACTCTAAAACCTCCTCAAGAAATATAATTTTCATTAATGGATGGTTCAGGTCGATATGGATTCTTAACATACCTCTTAAATATTTTCATATACCTTGCAAAAGGATACATCCAATGAAGATATATAGGTCCATAAGCCATTATTTCTTGAACCATATGAATCATTAAATGCACCATTATATCAAAAAATGTTGGAGGAAAATACATTTCCAATTGAAAAAGTATGCAAATTTCATACTTTTCCAAAATATTCAAATCATTCACATAAATCACCTTATTACAAATTGAATTGAGGAAATAACACAACTTCATTATAGTCTTTCTGACATAGATGCAAAATATTCCACGCAATGCAATTGGTAGAAGTTGTTGCATCATGATGTGACAATCATGATATTTCATACCTATCAAGGTCAAGTCTTTCAATGAGACAAAATTTTTATCATTTTAAGAATAACCTTGAGGCACATTGATATCATGAAAACACAAACAAAAGCTAATTTTCTCCCACTATGATTATGTATGACAAGCTCGTTGAAGAAATGTTCATCTTCCATTTAGAGTGGGAGCTAACTCCATACGTATTCCCATTTATAGTAGGTCTAATCATGCATTCAATCCATCTTTAGTCTTTCCTTTAATATCTAACAATGTTCCAATCAAACTATCAATGATATTCATCTCCATGTGCATGAAATCAATATTATTTTTATCTTACGAATATCTCCAATATGGTACCACAAAAAATATTGACCTTTTCTTCCAAATATGACTATCATTAACAGATTTCTGTGTCATTCTCAATGTCACATCAATGTTTCTCACCCTATAAATTTACAGATCATGGGATAAAGTTTTTGGAGCAATATAAAATTCTTATGTTCCATTGAATGCCTTTTTAGTCTTCTATAAGTGTGATCCATCAGTAAAAACTTTTAATGCCACATGTACACTGTTTTCCTCCCATGATGCAACTGACAATTTGAAGTCTGTTGTTCACAAATTGGACATGATTTATTCCCATTAAATATGTAACCAGAAAAATTTCCATATGATGGGATGTCATTTATAGTGAAAAAAAATTGATTGTATACAGTTGAAAATATTCCATTTTATAAGAATCATACACACTAATACCATCCTACCTTAAAAATTTCAATTAATCAATCAATTCTGACAAGAAAACATCTATATCATTACTGGGTTGCTTCGGACCAGAGATCATTATACTCAAAATGGAATATTTGTGCTTCATACAATCTTCATGAGAGAGGTAGTAAATTACCAATAAAACATGCCATGATCTATGTGTGAAAATGAGGGTTCAGTATGGATTCATTCCATCTATTCACAACCCTAGTCTGATATTTCTAATTTTATATCCAAATGTAGGATACTTCTCATAAAGTTTCTTCCACAATGGACAATTAGCTAGATGACATATTCTTCCATCACATAACCGCTCATCTACATGCCATTCGAACCTTTTATCATCAAGTGAATTAGAAAATAAATGTTTGAAATGATGAATTGTAGGAATATACCAAAATAACATTGAAGTGATCTTCGTAATATCTACATCAGCCTATGATTTTACTTTCACCTTATACCGTGATGTCCCATATTTAGGAAACACTGACAGAAATTCGTATTCCTCCCTATATATCATATAGTCATTTGAACAGGCATGTATTTTCTTGTATCCCAATCCCATCGGGCATAATATTTCCATGGCCTTATAATGTGAATCTGGAAGATCGTTATCTTTTGGAAGAATGTATTTCATCAATTGTAGAATCTTTGTAAAACATCTGTCACTCTATCCATGTTTCTCCTTCAGGTTAATCAATCATAACAACATGAAAAAACCCGTAATATCTATACAACCGGGATATAATTGTTTTTCAGCAACAGCATATAGACGCGCAACTGTCGGTTCTATCTCAATTTTTTCTACTGCAATACCACGAATCATTTCTTCAATTCTATTGGAGTCACCATCTTGTGAATCATCATCATCAGTGATATTCCATCCAGTTTCACCACCAGAAATCCAAGGGATGTAAATAATATTAAAACCAAGACAAATATGATGATCTTTTAACTCTCTACTTTTCATCTTCATCGTCTTCAAACATTTCAGGCATGGACAAAAAAAATTTCACTACATGGAACATTTGGTTTAGAAAATTCAAAAAACACATCAACACCTTCCTCGTATTAATTTCTCATTCGATGCATCATAATCAAACTTTGACTCATTATTACCTATAACAAAAATCGAAATTATAGATCTTTTTAAGATAAGAGAAATATATGTTTATATGAAAAAATTAATAATTTGAATTTAAAATAATTTTGAAATATAAAATAAATCTATGCAAGTTTAAAAAAAATGTTTGAATATGATTTTAAAAAGAAAAAATAGTTATATATAACAGTTTTAAATTCTATTGGATCTTTTCTTCTTAAGGATCACAAATAATACATCCTGGTGCAACTGGATACCAAATTCACCCTTCCGTAAAAAAGAATGATGAAGTATAAACATTAAAATATGTATACATTCACTAATAAAAATTTCATAGATCCTAATGATTTGAAACCTCTAGACGACCCCCACCCCTCTGGAAATCCCCCCACCCCCTGGACACCACCCCACCCCATGGACATCACCCCCGTCCCTCTTGGTCACCACCCCCACCCCTTACCCCCTTGTACACCCCTGGACACCCCCAAACCTCTGGACACCGCCACTCCCTTGGACACAACCCCCACCCCCTTGGACACCGCCTGGACACCACCACCCCCTTGGACAGCCCCCATCCTCCCTCTGGACATCCCCCCACCCCTTGGATAGCCCCACACGCCACTTGATAGCCCCCACCCCCTTGGACACCCAAACCCCTCCTAATAACCCTATAACACATCAATTACTATTAAACAATCAATTTAACAATGTCCAAACATCCCTAATAATAGAAGGAATGAAGGAGAAGAATTAGTGGGAAAAGAAGGAAAAAAAGAAACAAAGAATAATGGAAGAAGAACATGGAATAACTAACATATTTAAGGATATTCAACGGAATCCAAGAGAACCATGGGTCCTCCAATGGTTGATAGAAAATTATACACAATGGAGTAAAACAGGGGATGAAATGAAATTTAAAATAAAAACTCAGACACCACCACCCCCTTGGACAACCATGCACCCCTCTGAAATTCCCCCATGGATAGCCACCACACCTCTAGACAGCCCCCCCTAGACACCCCCACCCCCCTGGATACCACCCCCACCTCCTTCCCCCTTGGAAAACCCCCACCCCCATCGACACCCCACCCCCATAGACCCCCCCCCCCCCCACAGATATCCTTGGACTACCCCCCCCCCCAACACCCCCATGGACACCATGGACACCCTCCAACCCTATGGACAGCCGACAAACCCTCTGAACACCATCCCCCACCCCCTTGGGCATTCCCTGGACACCACCACCCCTTGGACACCCCCCAACCCTCTGGACAGACCCCCACACCTCTAAACATCCCCCACACCCGGTACAACCCCCACACCTCTAGACCCCCCAACCCCACCCCTTGGACACCCCACCCCTCCTGAAAACCACCCCCACCCCTACCTCCTTGGACACCCCCATGGACACCCCCAACCCTCTGGACACCCCCCGGACAACCCCCAAAACCCTCTCGACAGGCCCCCACCCCTGAACCCCCCCCCCCCCAAACCCTATGGAAATCCCCCTGAACCCTCTAGACAACCCCCACCCACATGGACAGCCACCACCCCCCCTGAACACCACCGCCACCCACTTTGACTTCCCCTACACCCCCTCGGACACCACCAACCCCCTTAACTATCCCCTACACACCCATGGACACCACCCCCACCCCATTTAACACCACCTGGACACCCCCACCCAACTGGACAACCCACATACCCCCGCTGGACACCCCCACCCACTCACACACCCCCACCCCCTTGGAAACCCCCTATACACGCACACACACTTGACAGAACAAATAAATATCATAAACCTTCTTGATATCACTTACATAGGTTTATTTTACCACAAAAGAATTTAACATTGTATAGACGAACACTATAAAACTATCCATGATAGAAAGACCAAATAATAATAACATATCAACAAATTAGTTAAGGGCATCACGGAAAAAAACATAAAAGGAGTCATGTGGGAATTACATGACTATTCAGAGTCGGCCTGATAGGTCTGATAATAATAAATATGAATAATGATGTTGGTAAAATGATAATGGATTTTACGACTTTGACAAATCGATTCTAGGTTTTTTGTGTGAGAGAGACGAGTTGTAGGTTGCTCAATCAAAGAAAACATAATTACTGAATACAGGGTGTGATAAATCATTTAAAAGATTTAACATGTTGGTTATTTAAAAACCGTCATGATAAACTATTTTTTGTGTTTATAATGTCAGTTATTTAATAACTGATCTCGAAAAAAATTTATCATTTTATTTATTTTATAACCAACGTGATATATATCAATTTATACTGACGTGATAAATTACTTAGATTTGCTTTATCACGTCGTTTTTTATAACTGACGTGGTAAAGATCCAAGCTTTCCATTATCACATTGGTCATAAAATAACCACCATGATAAAGTACTGAGATATCCTTCATAATGTCGGTTAATTTATAAATGACGTGATGAAGCGCGCCAGATTTGATTTTCACACCAGTAATACAATAACCAACATAAAAAACCTAATCTCTGTATACTTTACGTCGGTAATTTTCTAACTGACGTCAAATATGGATCCCGATTGATATATCACGTCGGTTATAAAATAATCTATGTGGTATATCGATCATTGAATCTTTTCACGTCGGTTATATAGAACCGACGTGAAAAATGCTGATGTGTTAATCATTTCTTCCACTAGTGATAGTTTATTAATAAATCCATCTTAAAATAATGTTTTGGGTAATATACTCTTTTTTCGTATATGTTTTGATTTTTAAATTTGTTTCTATTACATTGATCATGGTTTGAATATGTAGATAATAACAATAAAGTAATAATTATCATATTTATACATCATTTATATTATTAAGTCAAATTATGAATGATGGTTTTGAGAAATGAAGTATGTTACGATCATAGAGACAGTATGTTGTACATACACATGAGTAATTTATCCATTTTCCATGGTCATTATGGAATGAAGGTAATTAATATTTTATCATTAAATAAATATCACAATTTAATAAAAAAAATTATTTCTTTTATATTAATTATAAATATATTCAATGTGGTCTGGTGATAAAATTTGAGAGTCACATCACTTCGTGAAGGTGAGAGTCCAAACGTACACCAAAAATGTTATCATATTTCTATGGGTGGAAACGTGTGAAAAAATATGATATATAATCATTTAATAATGTTAAATTTTACATTATTATAATATTTATTTAATTTATATAACATTTATTCTTTAATATTATCCTTGTTACCTTTTATGTGAAGTGTTATTGAAAATAAATTTTATCGCATTAGGTGGTGGTAGTCTGTTATACAATTGAACAAACTTATCATATAACCAATGCAACTGTAATTAAAAAATTATATTTCATATATTAATATAAGCGGAATTTTTATATTATAAATTTCATATAAATAGTTTATATCTACCATTATACCTAATTATGAGTGCTTGTAAATGAAAATCAAATAACTTCGATTCGTAAAACGGAAGATAGGTAAACACACGAATAAAGATTTAATAACCCATTGAATGGTATTCAATATTGCCAAAGTAAATTTAACTAAAATAGAAAATATAAATATATGGAATATAATGGGGTTATTACATCATAATTGTGTAATTATAATTTAATTATGTGGAGGTAGAAAAAATAAAAACACATGTTGAATAATGTTACCTCTTCTTAGGGGATCCACCATAGGTTTGCACCTAAATAAATAATAGATTATTTTAATAGGAAAAATAATAATTATTATATTATAGGATTAATTGGTTAGTTAATTTGGGATTATAATTGTAAAATAAATGGGTTTTGAGGTGTAAATAAAAGAGAAGAAAGGGTGGCATGTAATATGTGAGGTGAGTGACACACTTGTAATATTTTTAAAAGAAAAAGGTTCACTATAATTTTAATCATTCCACATGGATAAAAAAATATTATTATAGGGTCTTACTACATAAATATAATATAGATTTTTTTTCAATTTATTGGTTTATTTAAATCATTATATTTTTTATTAAAATGATGGTAAAATCATTTTTTCCTTAGACACGATAATTAATTTTAACTATTCTCACAATTTATATTGGTTAAACATTATATTTAATATATAATTTAATATTAATTTTTTTATTCCTATTATGATATATATATCCCATGTTTTTTCCATAGATGTTAAAAATATAATTTTAAATTAATCATGTAGATATAACGAAAAAGATGGATTTCAAAGTAAAAAAGTTTAATCATTTATAAGGTATTTCAATAAATATTCAATATGTATATGATTCCAATGAATTGAAATTTAATAAAAAATATATAATTAATCTAATAAAAATCTAACAAATATATAATATATAATCTCACATTATAAATAATATAAATGTTATAAACAATTTAAAAAAATAATAGGTTTTTTTTATTATTTATCAAAGATTTTTTTTATAAAAATATAAAAAACATTTCCTATGATATTATATAAATAATTATTTCAAAAAGAAAAAATTATTTTTTAAAAGTAATTTTATAATTGGAAAAAAATATTTTTAATATAAGTGCACAAAAATTCAAAAAACATAATTCTCATAAGAATACAGTTTTAAGCATTATGTTGGGTTTATTCTTATCTCTTATATCGACTTCCAATAAGATGAATATTTAATATTTAATTGAATATTAACAATATAAATCTTATTAAAGTAAATAAATATAAAGTCTTTTTAATTTATTGGGGTAAAACAAGTTTGATTTTAAGAAAATAGTTTTTCAAGAAATTATTTCCGTTATTTTTATATGGTGTTTAATTGAAATATTAATTAATTGGAAAACAAATAATTAAATCTATATTCATGTATAAACCATATATTTTAATCATATATTTAATCATATTCAAACACATAATTCTAATTTCTAGGTGATAAATATCATGTTATAATATTTTAATAATATATCTTAAACTCTTTATTGCATGTAATACAAGATAAAATCACTTTTATGTGTAACACAAAAAATATTTAAAAGATTAAATTCAATTAAATGAAAATTAAAAATTATAGGGGTGTAACATTACATCCAATTAAAATATTTTTCTCCCACTAATTTCGTCATAGTCCAAAAAAGATTATCATTTGAAAATTCCATCATCGAAATCAACATTATTATGTGGTCAATTAAAAATCCACATGGATAAGAGATCAAGATGTGAAAATAAACATCTAGAAAATTACATTCAATGATTCCAAAGATGATAACGTAGTTTGGATGTGACAAGAAAAACATAGAAGATAAAAATAACTCACAAATACTGTTAGATAGTGATATATAAAGTGGGTAATATAAATATAGAGACCATCAATCCATAAACCAAAGTGGAATAAAAAAGGATTCTAATATCAAAAAATATGATGATAATAAAAAACATTATTTTATGATATTTTACATTATTTTTGGGAATTATATTTATGTATTGAGTGATAACATATCAAAATTTACATGATATATTTTTATTTCATATGCACTTCTTTGGTTGTGCCTTGATAAATTCCCACATCATCTATTACTCTAAGAGACTATGTTTTCATATCTATAGAAAAAATACTATTTATAAATGATTGATCTATCATTAATTCTCTCTCAATTTAATAGAAACATTAACATTGTCGATCCACTATGGATGAATATTTATGTGGTTTAATAACACATTATTCTCTAATCCATACCCAAATTCCAAATAAAACTATTCGAGAAATTTTTAACCTTATGAGCCTTTCAAAATTCATTACTTAAAAATATCGTCACTAAATTTGTAAAAATCAACATAACATTAATCCCTAAAATAACATAAAATGTCTCTTTAATTCCACATAATAAATATGTGAATAGCTACACCTTGTATTCCCTTGAATCATACACATAACCTCAATTACAATAAAAGAACTTATTGAAATCAGGCATGATTACTCATTAATTACATAAAACACATATTGTTGATTATATTACTTAAATAAAAAATTCTATAAAATCCATCAATATGCATAAAGAACTTTTTAAATGAATAATTAATCAGTTACAAGGACTTCAATATCATCCAATTTACATTATACATATGATTCATCTCATTATCTATAAATAACACCATATTTTGTAGATTAGGATAATATTATATGCTATCATCCTTTAATGACATGTTTTCAACAAAAAATTAATTTTCCATTAATTCATTTTTTTAGGTCATTAGTATTTTTAAAATATTATTTGATATCTACAATGAAAAGAATATAATAAAAAATCATTATATACTTCATTTTTATTATGTCATAATTGTTGAATTCCAATGAACAATTAATTCAATTAACCTAATTCTTTAACAGACTAATATCTTGTCTTCGTGATCTTATTTTGTAACAAATTATTCCACTCATATTTTATTTTTAGTCTCTATATTTCTTATAACCATTTCTATAATCACTATTGTTAATATCAGCATATTCATTCCCCTTAAGAAATAAATTTTCATATATCCCATGAATTCAACATTTAAATTATTCATCATTTGATAATTATTTATCGAGACCAATATTTCCATACATTTTGTTAAACAAGCATTTATTTATTTTTATTTGAATTTACTTGTTAAATGAATTTTTTTATAGAAAAAAACATCTTCTTATTGCTATGATGCTTTTCCTTGATTTATTCTTTACATATTCTAGATATATAGAAAACTGATTCTCATATCCTTTAGAGTATACACTACAAAAAATCTCATTTAGAAAAATGATTCTATTTGTTGGTGACTTCTAGGGTTGTTTACAGTTCATGTTGTTAAAAGTGTCCTTGAAAAGTAATTATGTATAATAAAAATATCATTCACTCCGTTTATCACACCATCTAGATACTCATCAAAAACTTCTTTGTTGAATTCAATATTAACCCAGTACCTTTTGGTTTCAAGCATTGTATAAAACAATAAATCACATAGTGTGAAATTATATTAATAATGGAATACCAAGTAATAATAAAAATTTACTTATTGGAAGTCATCATAATGAAACCTAATTTTTAATCATTGAAAACATTGTATTATCCTAGGTCATTCAAAATTATGTTCTTCTTAAATAATTCATGATGGTTCATAATTAATTTTTTAATTTCAAAAACCTGTCACCCAAGAGTGTCAAACTATGTCTGCAAAAAGGAAAAAAAATTCACTAAGAGATGATCAAGACGGAATAAATACAGAATTCATAGAGTTATTACCCCTAGTTACATTTATTCCAAACCCAGATCTACCTGTAGTATCTATACATGTATGTAATTTCCATGAAGCCAGTCGTTATATACATTCAAAGAAAAAATAGACTTTATGTACATTGATTTACCCTTTGAATTATCCTTAAAGACAATCCAATTCATATACTTAGATATATTTATATAAATATTACAATTGTTTTATAAAAATACTTTCAAAAGGGTAAAAAATTATTCCTATAAAACCAACTATAGAGTCCTAGTATTTCAACATATAGACATTACATCTTTCTATAATAATATCAATATTTTAAACAAACACATGCTTACAGGGGATAATATATTATTTTTTTGGATAGAAGGTAAAAAATATTCAAATTTTTTTAATGATATTCATCATCCTTGGTAAATATATTCTTCATCAGTACTCTTCAAAAACATACCCTACTTACAAATTACATTCACAACCCTAGGAAAATGAGATATAATAAAGGGTGATCTTAGATACTTAATAAGAGAAAAAAGTGCCATACATATTTATAAAATGACCAAAAGGGTATGTGTAGTTTTACATAACCTATAAGAACCATACCCTACATATCAAATATCATAAAACAATGTCATGTAATAATTAATCAAATCCAACAAGATAAGAATCATGAGGAAATCAAAGAAAATTAGTAATGAGAGAATACTATTTCTCTATGACATGGAATTCTCAAATACACATAAGTATATAAAATCATTTCAATATTTGTTAAGTCTCACATAAATGGATATCTTAGGGGAATGTTTTCACTCCACAAATCAACATTATTGTCACGGATCTCCCACAAAACTATCATAGTGGACAATGTACCGTAGGAAATCGTGTTCATAGGCCATTCCAATACTGTTTATGTCATGATAATAATCACATACTTAATTGATTGGATAGATATATATTCGCTTCCCCCTATTGCCTTCTTTTGATGTCGTTGGTACAAGGCATGATGGCTGCAGGTTCCCTAGATGGTCATACGGTCAGAAGGGGGACCCTCTTCGTCATTTTAGAAGATGGGTTCAAGAAGGTCGTGCAAACACCAATTCGTGGAACCCGTATTTCGAGAGTGTTAAGGTCAATCACCTAGCCCCGGTCTTAGGAGACATGTTTTTTATCGCCTCTCCCTCTCTCATTTTTGAAGAATCTATGCTCTGAAAAGACATATTTTTAATGATCTCAGTTTTCATTTGGAATGCATTGGGCTTGGGTGTCGAAGACAAATGTGATTTTTTTGACTCAGAATAGAGGAGGTGAAACTGCTGTATCATATTCATTCTCAAACCTAAGTAGGATCCGAGAAAGGCAACCTGGTTGGCCCGGAAGATGTTCTTCAATAATTCTCTCTATGGAGGGCCTCATGATTCACATATTTCTATTTGTTAGAAAAATAATGTCACAGTGTAGGTAGTGAGCCTCATGCCACAGTGCATCAATATGAAAATATATATGAGAGGGAACGAGGTCCTTTTATCATTTGTTTATGCAAGTATTGTTTCGCAAGGGAGGATGAAATTATGGAGACATCTAGAAGAAATTTAAATAGGTACCACCATATGGTTCATTGGTGGTGATTTCAACAAAATTTTGGAGTTATCAGAGAAAAAAAGAGGATCCAAATTCATCCAAGGAATCATGAAACTGTTTTGGAGATTCATGAAAATGGAATGGCTCCATGACTTGGGTTTCTCGGGTTCCAAATTCATGTGGTGCAACAACCAGAAGGGAACGAGCCACATCTGTGGTGGTTTGGATAGATGTTTGGAGAATGTTCATGGGTTGGATGTTTTCTCAATGATGTATGTCACCTATATCACTTGTTCACCTTCAAACCATGAACCAAATCACGTAGAGATAAATAGTAGTCTAGTGGTCGGCTTTAACATTTACTTTTCGAACACATGGCATCCGGATGGCTCCTTCAGGTAGGTACAGAAATAATCCATGCGGTAGGATTATGGTGGAAGGTAATGGTAAGATATGGTGAATCTCTTAAAATGGATTAAATAGGATGTTTGAAGCTGGCTCCCAAAAATATCAAATGAGAAGGGTGGGGTAATCATCATACAAGATAAGTTGGACAAGATGGAGGAATCTCTCTAAAATTCTTGGGACAAAAACACCTTTGTGATCCTTTTTGATAGGTGGGTCTACTATCTAAAATACTTCTTGAAATTGATGGAATTTTCAAGTAATGATCATTGGTCAAATGTATTAGAGAAGGAGTATGCAATAAATCCTTCTTCCATACACGCATGAAGGAAATGTGGAGCTCGATGATCTATTTGAGCCTCGGAAATGGAATCTTCACGTCAGATGTGGACATTGCTTTCAAAATGGACATGGATTAATTTGATGGCATCCTGTCAGGGGAGACCTCATCTAACTTTGTGTGGAATGCAACATATGGGGAAACATTCTTGGGTAGGAATCCATGATTTTTGAGGGGAGTGGACAACAACTTCCTTATAGATTTACCATCGGAGAGTTAGGTGAAAAAGGTAGTCACAAATATTCCACATGACAGTGCACCCGGACAGAACAGTGTTCCGGACTCATTTTATATGGCTGCTTAGGATTTGGTTGGTCCATAAGTGGTTGAGAAAGGGTATTATTTGATTTGTGGGGGATCTTAATATATGTATTTATTCCTCATTAGTTTTTCTCATTCAAAATATTAATAACTTTACCCTCATTAATCAATATCTACATATTTTCCTATTCAATGTTTCATAATGAATTCTTTTCATAGTTATATCAAGGTGGAAAATTGGAATTATTCAACAGATAGGTTCCAAGGAATAGCATGGGATCATCCAGGGATGCAGTATCTATGGGGCGGTTGGAATTTCTAGTGAGCCATTGAATGACCTCCAACGATGGTCAGTGGGTTCTAATGACATTTCCAAGTTGACATGAATTAGGCATATGAAAATGTTGAATGAAACTTCATTATTCGGGTTATGAGGAGGTTTGGGTATGAGGAGGAGTTCTATGACCTTTGTTTTTGTTTTATTACTCCCCATTTATATTGTTCCCCATAATGGTGAAGTTATTCGGTTATTTTAAAACAGTCTGGGGGGTTTTTCAAGGGGATCTGCTATCCCCTAGCATTTTTATATTAGCACATGAAGCACTATCATAGAATCAGAATTTCGGTTTAGTGGAGGGATGAATGAATTATTTTGGTAGCAGGTAGTGTATGGAGAGTATTTCCCATCTCATTTTTTCTTATGATGTGTTGATTTTCATGATTTAAAGGCATAGTTATCTTCTCCACCTCATGGAGATCCTTGATAAATATGGTCAACTAAGTGGACAAGGTATCAACTCCTCAATGTGTCATGTGTTCATCCGAAAAAAAATTTCTACTATATGATTTAGATGTATCCAAGATCTCCTTGGTTGTTAGCAGAGGTAGTTACCAATATTGTATCTTGGTGTCCCATGTTCATGTGGTGGAATAAAAAATTAACACATCTATGATATTCTGGACCAGTTGTTGGGATTGATTTTTGACAGGATGAATAGGCTGCTTTCGTTTGGACGATGGGTTATGCTGATCAATAGCATACTCACAACTATTTTGATGCATATTCTACCAATCGTTTATCCTCTGAAAGGTGTGGATGAGAAAAAGGAAAAAATGGTGAATGAATTTCATTGGGATGTGACACAGGTTAGGCAACGTCACTGAGCTTCCTAGTAGCTCTTGGCGAAGCCAGTCACAGAAGGGGGGGGGGTCATCATGATATTAGTGAAACTACCACGGGAATGCAAGGTCGGTTGGCGGGGGATGATTTTTTGGGGGATTTTATGTGGGTAAGTATCATTATGGTTCACTACTATCCTCAACATGGTGTGAGTGGGAAGCATAGTATGACTGGTTTGGCATGCTGCATGGCTTCACAAATCGAGATGCTGCGTGATTACACGTGGTGGGTTATTGGAAGGGGTGACATCAATTTCAGGGAAGCTGATAGGGCTGTTGAAATGTCGGCATTCCAAGGCTGTCATGCCATAGATATTTATTTCTGTGAGTAAATGACACAATTTGACTTCATTTAGGAAGTGTTGAATCTGCAAAAGATTCTCATCTTCAAAAATATAGTCTTGAGTGATGAACTTGATATCTTCTAGTTCACCAAATCAGGTACGGGCAGGTTCAACATAAGTGACTATAAGAGAATCATCCATAAAGAGGCATAATAGAATTTGTGGACAAAAAAGGTTTGGTGTAATGTAATTTCTAAGAAAATGAACTTCCCAGTCTGGTGGATTAGAAATATGGGTATTCCAATTGAAGAGATCATTCAGAATAAGTCAGTCTTTATGGCTTCATGTTGATACTACTGTGTGAACCCAAGGAAAAATGTCGACCTTTCACCTATGCATCCAGATCCACTGGGCTTCTTATTTATGGACCATGTTCATCCCCCACCCAGATATGGATAGAGACTCAAATTAAATGCAGGGCTTTCTTTCTTCATTGTTCCATGGGACCGGAAATAGAACTTTGGAGCACTCTCCTAGGATAATCATTTTTGTAGAAATATGCTAGACCATTTGGGAGGATTCAAATATTCTTCAACTGGGATCCATTCGCTCTCTTTTATTCACACAGATTTTGTTAAGAACGTTCGTGATCAAGTTGGCCTCGTTGGTGAATGAAGGGCATTCTTCGGTGTTTATTTGCAACATTACCAATCGACCCCGTAATCCGAACAGGGGGATCAGACACTGGATTCAATGGAACCCACCTATCTGTGGGCTGAAAGTAAATGTGGATGGCTCATTTATGGAAGGGATCAGGAGGGTATGTGGGGTTCTATAGGACTCTTGGGGTTCGGTTCATCTTGGTTTCATCCCTTTTTATGGTTCGGGAAACTCTTTGTGAGTGGAAGTGTGGGGCCTTCTATTCCTACAGATGGTTTTCTGAAGACGGGGTTTTCAAGTGGCTGAGATAGAATCCATCCCCGAATTCATTATAAGAGTCGTACAGGGATACCATGTGATCCATTGAGAGCTGAATTATCTTATTTGTCAATGCCAAGGAGATACCAATTTGGGGCACATGGTCTATCACTGTTGGAGGGATGCAAATTTAGTGGTGGACACATTGGCTAGGTTTGGTAGGCAAGATAAGAAGCTGCAGATTTATGATAGTTTAAACTCTCTTCTTATTGAGTCCAAGAGTGTAGTCCAAGGGGATTCCTTGGTTCAACTTCACTTTCTCCCTCCTTGAAGTGTAGGTGTGGTGATCTTCTCTATTCTTATAAAAAAATAACTTTTAGTCAATCCCTAGTAATGTAAAGGTTACATAAAAGTATTTTATATTATATGGAAAATTATTTTTGAAATAAAAATCATTAGGAAAATGTTCCAAAAATACATTTTCTTATATTTATTATTAAAAAACTAAAAATTCATAATAATTTTTGATATTATTCTCTTTGAGTAAAAAATTTTAAACTCTAAAATAAAATTTCAAAAAAATTAAAATCATTTATTGAATAAAGTATATTTTATTATTTGATTTATTTTTATAACATATTGATAATTTTTCTCTAAAAATATAATTGAAAACATAAAATGTAGTATTTAAATTAAATAATATTATTATCCACGATAATTCCAATTCTTTGCACACATGTTAGAAAAAATACTTCTTTCAAATTTTTAGTAAAATCCAAATATATGCTATTTTTACAAATGAAATGGATATTCCTTAAAAAAATTCACAATCCCATAATGATTCCAAATTTCTATGATAAATCATTTTAATAATTTGAAAAAATATAAATTTTTTAGAAAATAATATTTTGAATTAAAATGGGTTTTTACAGAAGTGAAAAATAAAGAAAAAATGTCATAAAAATATTCTTTTAAACTATCAACTACGTAAAGATTGTCAAATAACAAGAATACATATATTCATATGAAATTACTATATTATAAGAAAATAATTTATTTTATTGAGTGATATATCATATTAAATCATAATTTAAAGCATAATCATGAGTAATCCTAATAAATGATGAGATTGTAATACACAACCCCTACCACTTTGGTAATATAGAATCATAGACCCCATGAATCAATAAAATTAAACAGAACATATTATATCATGATAATAAAAAGAATTATAATATTAAATTTCCCATATGATTTATATACTTTTCATAAAAAAAATGTAATTTTTAAAGAAGAATATATCTCAGTAAAAGTAATTTGAGACAAAAGTTTCTTCCAATGTTGGTATATTTTGAACTTTAAATGTTGGGAAATAAATATACTAAAATATATATATAAATAGAAATAATTTTTAGATAATAATCTTAAAATAATTTCATGTGTACTATATATACAACAAAAAATAATTATGTGGTTGATTTGGCATGTTTCGCGCAATTGTAAAAAAGTGAGAAAACATTTTATATATCTTTAGTAATATTTTCATTTGTAAGCCCCAATAATGATTAAAATCAAATTAGACATTATATATAATTAAATCAAGGGTATTAATAAAATAAAATGTCAATGGGGAAATATATAAACTCCAATAAATAATTGAGTTGTGTATTTAAATATGTATCCTAGAAATTATAGAGAGGTTCTAAATCCATTACCTTAAGTGTTTACTTCTATCATAAACATTAGATCATCTTATATACTAAATATAAGTTTATTATTTTTCTATTTATAAGAAAATTATGTTATATAACATATCATATATGATCTAATTATCTCCATTTTATACCTTTTAATTAACATTTCCTTTTTAGAAATAATCTTTTTTGTAATAATCATTTTTTCATATATGGTTTGACTTATTGTTTTTGGTACTATTACCCTAATAATGGTCCCATTTACATAAAAATAATAATCAGGATATAGTTATAATATTTATACATCAATTATTCATTTAATAATAATCATGAAATATGTTTATGAGAAATGGTAAACACAATGATCATGGAGATGATTGCTTGTATATATACATGAATAATGTTTCCATTATTCAACGATCATTATTGAATAAATGTAATTAATGTTTTAACATTATATAAAGTTAATAGTATCATTAATTAAATATTTTTTCATTTAATATAACTACATATATCTTCCATTTACTATTTTGATGAATAAAAAGAGTTACATCGCTTTGTGAAGGCGGTAGTCCAGACCTACACAGATGACATTATCATTTTTCAGTCAGTGAAAAGGTATGAAATAAATTCATATATTATCTTAATATAATGATAAATATTTCATTAATATTATAACTATTTTATTTATATTTTATATAATTATTAATTTAATCTTTATTATCTTCGTGGTAAAGCCTAGTGAAAAAGAGTCATGTCGCTCCATGAGGCAGTAGTCTGCAATACAGAAAAAAATGTTACCGTATCACCAAAATAACTAAAATTAAATATTTCTATACATTATAATGAATCAAAAGGTACAAATATGTAAAAAATATCATATATATATATATATATATTATACACATCATATTACATAACAAAGAGGGGTGGTATTAGAAAACATAATGAAAACCATTCATAGGGTGGTAGTTTGTTCTGCACATGAATGATGATTTTGTAAAACATTTGATGGAAGTGGAGATTTTTGAAGGAAATTAAATTAAAAATAAAAATAAAACATTAAATTTTATATACCAATCTCATTTTATAATAACTGTATAATAATAATTGAAAGAGGTGGAGGATGAAATAATATAAAAATGGATGTTTAATAATGTTTCCACTTCTTTGGGTTTCCTCTTTATGTTATCACCATTGGCCTTACAAGTTTGGTTTTATACCAAACATAAGGATAGAAGGATGATTGTAGGGAATTTGTAAAGTTATTTTTTTTGGATTATCCTATCCCAAAGGGTTTGATGATTTGAATATTAGGGGAGAGGTAGTGGCCTTTTATAAGTTAGGTGAGTGGAAGACATGTAATTATTTTTAAAAAAATGATTAACCATGTTTCTCTCACAAATAAATGCTCAAAATTATATTATTGTGTATTATTATATATTATAGTGTCGAAATATGATCACAAAATTGATTTTAAACATTTTTTAGATCATTTTATCTGTTATAATTTTATTTTGGATTTTAGTAAAATCATTTATACATTAATTGCTGTAATTAATTTATTTATATTTTAACTATTAACTGTGATAAAAAAGTTAAATTTTAATAGATTATATAATGTATATTATTCTTATTCAAATTTTGTAAAACATTTTCTTAAAAAAATTCATAAAAGTGGAAAATATTAATTTAAAATTAATTTCTTCAAACATTATGAGAAAATGGTTTTCAAAATATTCATTTTCAAATTTTTACAACATCATTACATAAAAATTCAACTGGAAAAAAAGAATATTGATATAATTTATGTTAATTGATATATATGTGAAAGAAGTTTTATTTAAAATATATTTAAAATGATAAATTACATTATTAATTGTTTAAAAAATGGATTTTTCAATTACAATTCTATATTTTCATAATCATACTAATGAATTATTTTTAGAAACATGGAAAAAATTAACAATAATATATATATGAAATTATGATATTTAAATATAATTTATTTTTTACAAATGAATTTTATGAAATTATCACTAATTAGATTCAAAATAATGTCATAAAAGCATGACAAAACTGATTTTTAGAAAAATAAAAATTCTAAGAGTCATATTGTATTTATTCTTGTCTCTTGAATTGAAAAGACATATGATTATAATTAGATAGTTGAGTATATATATATATATATATTAGTTGTTTGGTGGTACAATTACATTAAACACAGACACACCACACATATATTTTGGAAAGGCAAGCCATAACCCCTATAAGTGATAGCCCAACCATCAAGTCTTATTTTATTCAGTGAATGGCCTAAAGGACCATTGGGTATAAAACCCATTAAATGGGATATTGGACAATAAAAAAGCATGAAGTACTAGTACAATGGTATTCCTATATCATTCGTGTGTCACCATCTTCCTATGCCATGCCTGCGTTATATTAGAATCCCGATTTATAGTGGAATTTCGCTCCTATACAGATTTGAATCCTAGTCTATTGTGGGATTATGGGGAGCCATTACCTATTGGAAAATACCCCAACAAGAAAATTACACCATGTTTGTTAGGTCCAGAGATTTATTAGGTATTGGGGAGTCGTCACCCACCACCAAGAACCATTATGTAATTCCCAATCCATAGGCCCAACTGTAACGATACTTGGGATTTCTTGCTAGTTGAGACATGGTTGGAGGGATAATAAATGATTTAATTATCAATATTATACATTGAATTTTTGGTTTGTTTCCCTAAAAATAGTTTTTTAGAAAATGATTTCCTTTATTTTCAAATAATTTTTATTTTATTATTTATTTATTTGATACAAAATAATTAATTTTATATACATGTGTAAGACATGTATTTTCATAATTTAGTTACTCCTTTTCATAACCATCAATACATTAGTTTTATTATAAATATAATATAATATAATAATTTTTATATAATATGACAATTTTTTTAAAGATGTTGTTTAATATGAAAGAACCCAAACCCATTGTTACTTGAAACCAAAAATATTGAAAATATTAAATTTATTTAAAAGAAATCTCAAATATATTAGGGTGTTACACTGCTCTATGATTTGTTATAGTTTTATTTCAATGGTTTATAAATGTAATTTTTTTGAATGATAAAACATGTTAAATAATTTTTATATTATTTTAAAGAGTTATCTCAAATTATGTTGTTTGTTATATAGTGTAAAATATCCCCGACTGATAGATTAATACATAGTTATTATTAGTTTATGATGAGTCTTAATTATCTTAATATAGAAAACTAATAGGTCTTTGTAATTTATTTATGTATATATTTAATTTACTTCATTTGATTTTGGGATAGTAATGTATTGGGATTTCATGTTGGTATTGAAGCCTGAATATAAAGTACGCGCTTATGTGATCCAGATCAACGATCATGGGACTAGGGAATCACCGTCTATATCATATAATTATATATCAATCATTAATTATTATGATATTAGTTTAAGATAATTTAAGGGTTGATAAGTTTAGGTGGATTCTAATTTCAAATAAATATATCATCATTTTTTTTGAATAATATAAGATTTAATGATAAAGAAATATTTCAATTTTCTGTTAATAAGGATAATTGAACATTACGAAAAACCTAATGGATAAATAAGTGATAAAACATATAATATGATATCATCATGATTTTTTGGTAAAGTATTTATCTTACTGTTATTCTAGAAGATAAATCCCTTAATGGATTCTATATAGAGGTATTGGATTTTGAACAGATGCACCAAATGATAATAATCTGAAAAAGGGCATATTTGTTTTAAATCAATCGTCACCTAATATATTACAATTAGGTCAAACTTCACTCTTTTATTGACACTCCCAAATGGATATTTTATGGTTATGTAAAATTATTTTTATGAACCATTATGATTGTTTTTGGTATTTCTATATTAAATGGTCTAATAAGAAATTTTCCATTGTAAATATAGATTAAAATCAAGGAATTTATATGTTGTGTTACAAATTAATTAATATGTTATGTTATAGAAATGATATACATTGGATGAAGAGAGAATATATTTCCATGTTTTTTGGTTTAGAAAATGGTGTGAATGTCCATTTTTATTTTGGATCTCTATTTTTAGGACTGATTTATGAATTATAAGATAACCCAACTAAATGAAATATAGGATGAATAATGAATTATATATATTAAATTTATTATTATATAGGTTGAATTATGGATAATACAAGTAGATTTTTGATATCAATAAATTATCATGATTGAGATATAAAGTGAGTCATATTGAATAATTTTTTTAATGGCCATTTATGATAATTATCTTTTAATGTTCACCTCTCTTATTAACTCTTTTTGTTTTAATAATGTCTAGAAAGTGAAGAAACACTGGTTTAAATTGAAATTTTTGTAATTACTTCAACAGAAAACCCATCTAAATAGAACGAGGACAAAGAAACACTATTCTTCTTCCATACAAGATATTACAAAATATGATTAACAATTTTAATATAGTGGTTATTTGAAATACTACAAAGAAGAGAATTATGGAGCCTCTTACATGATAATGTGACTAATATTATAATGGAGATATGATTCAAATTCTTACATGTAACAAAATTTTGATAAATCATGTGTGGAATGTCATTAATGTGATAGTTAAATTCTATAAATGTTGTGACGAAGACCATCATACTTACAAGTGTATAAGAATTAATTAATATACAAAAATATGTTTCTATAATTTTAATATTGTGTGGAAATATGCAACTCAATGTCCCAATACAAGGTCCAATGAGGTAAAGAGTTAGTAACTAATATGAGGATAAGGAACAGTTTAACTGACTTTTACTAACAAAATTTACGGTGAGTTATCATTCATGATTTTATACTATCCTATGTCATGTATTTTTAAAAAAATATTATATATTGTTTTATAAATTATAATATTTAGTGTTATTATTAGAATATAAATCATTTTCTATGTTTGTGGGAGGTAATTACTTATATAAAAATAACTTTATCGCTCAGAATATTTATATTTAAAATTATTAATGGGTTACCTCCCATTGTAATTATCTAATAACAATTTTTCATTTAAATAATTATATTTACATATCATAAATAAAACAATTATTAAAATTATGGGTATGATTAATTATGAATTATCAATTTAAACTACACTAATCTTATGACTCAAATTGTGATGATAATATTTACTTGAATGGGATAACATGTATAACCAAAGATTTAAATATATGATTGCTTTAAACTTATCCCAATATGTTCTCTCCACATAGAATAATGATCTAAAATGAATCCATTATAAATTTTAATAAGAATATAAAAAATAATAATTTCCATTAAGACAAATTAATGGAATTGGAACTAATGGAATGAAGTTACAAATTTCTGAAATACTTATAGAAATTATATAAAAGTTTTATTTATTATCATTAGAAATGAATTTTTTATAAATATTCACTTTTTTATGTGTTATGAGTTACTATTTCAAAAATATTATGACTAATGATGGTATAATATTGTTTATATAAATAATTTATGAATACTAATTTAACTAAAAAATTATAAAAAATATGAATGTTTAAGGATAATATTAAAAAAAGGTAATCTTGTTACTAAAATAGTTTTTAATTATATCTCGTTTTTTTATTTAAAAGTAAAATTAATAAAAAAATTATTTCAACTAAAAATAATAATTTTTTTAATATATTTAATTTCATATAATTTATTTATATTAATTATATTTTTGTAACAAATAATTAATTAAGTTTAATAGTTTATACTATCATTTTAAAAAATAACATGATATTTATGACTTTATTTTAATACAAGTATGAAAAATAATTAATGAGTGATTTTTTAATGTATATATATTTATAACAAAATGGAAATTAATTATTTTTTATTTTTTTTTATTAAAATCTCATATATTATATTTTATAAGATAATAAATATTCTATCACAAATTGTTAATGATAGAATATATATTTTTAATATAAAAATAATTTGATATATTTTTTAAATTGAAATGAAATATATTTGAGAAATATATTTACTGGTTTATAAAAATAACAAGTAATATATTATATTTAGAAAAAATGAATAAGTTTCCTTAGGTAAAATCAAGTCACCATAGTAAAAGTTAAAGTGGTTAATGAAATAATTCAATGCGTAAAAGGAATGATACTTGATTAATATATTAATATAATTTACTATATTAGATGATTATTAAACATATATATTCTCTTATATATTACCTCTCAGTTTTGGAGACATGTGACTTGTTTTACATGTGAGCCATTTAAATTAAGATGAAATATATAGAACAATTCCATCCTCACAACTTCTAAAAAGGTCCTCTCACCACCCCTTTAGGAAACTCCTATAAAATGATTTTCCTCTTGAAAAATAACCATTTTTTCTAAAAATGGAATACTATTTCACTATGTTGATCTCTTCATAAAAAAGATTAGAAAATTCCTTCCATTTCTAATAGGTCATCTAAGGAAATATGAAGGTTCTCATTATGGGTAATAATTTTTACATACGTTATTTTTTTTCTTTTCTAATATTATAATTTTCATTTCACTATGTAATAACATTGATATTTTCCATATATGTTATTTTTATATTTTATGGAAATAATAAATCATCAACTTTTTCCTTTTCTATTAATAAAAACATAATTTCTAGTCATGCATTGTGTAGACTACACCCTCCAAAATGTAATATTTTTTTCCTTAACCACGATAAAATGATGGTATAAAAGAGGAATTTAAAATATTATTCTAATATATATATCATTTATATTATTTAGACATGTTAAACCATATTACTCCTCCCTCCCATTATATGAAAATTAAGTCCTCATACATGTATACATTTATATTACCACTTCTATGATACAATTTATTTCTATGTTTAATTTCATCACTTTAATAAAAATATGGCAATGAGAATGGGTTTATGTGATAAAAATAATTTTAATGACATAATTATGATTTTTCAATAATTTATAATCTACTACTTATACAACACATAGACTATTATCATCAATTAGATCATTTTGAGTGATAGAACATTGAATAATATGATATATTTTTTATTCATAATAAATTTCAATAAATTACCAAATCATTATTAATTATTCAAATTATTATATATTACACTAATACACATGAAAATTTATGATATCAACCTCAAGGATCATAATAAACAATAAATTGTAATGAAATTAATGAATTATATAAATATTAGAACATATATTCTTGTACCCTATATGATATAATAATTATAGACATTTGTTGAAACAAAAATACACACACCTCTTTCGAGAAACCAATTGAAATTGATAAAGATTAATTTTACTCAGTGTTAAAAGTATATAAAACCTAACTAATATATATATATATACAATTCTAATGCATAAGGTTCATGAGTATATATTTATGAAATTAAATGAATTTATTCATGAAATTTCATGGATCTATAGAATGAATGTTGACCAAAGCAATTTTTTTATTCTCAAATTCAACTCTTTGAGGCATAGTTGTTATCATAAATATAATTTAATGTATGATATTTTTATATAAAAAATTACATATATCAAATCTTAAATAATATTTTCAAAATATTATATTGAATTTAGTTACATTACCTCTCATTTAAGGGAATTTTATTATAACACAACGCAATCTGAAAGGTCCCATTTCAAAAAAAATTAATTCTATGAGGTATATTTATGTTATTCACTATGATTTCAATCTAAAGGTGTAATCACATATCATGTATATATTTTTATCATGTATTATATTATTCACGGGAAATACTGATCTAAATTAGTTCCATTTAAATAAATACATTTTTAATTAGTTGTTACCCCACTTGTAAGGATTTTGGAGAACTCGTTTTTAATTTAATTTAATTATGACCATTTTAATTTTAATTTTTTCATATAATTTCAGAACATTACAAACTTTTATATCATTTTGTGGTATTTTTTATTCAATTTTCTATAACATAAATACCATTTTAGAAATATTTTTATTTTAATGATGTGTTTATATAAATGATATACATAACTCAAGCATCCTCCCCTAAGATTATATTGTTTTATCATGTACATACCTATTCCATTATGTGTTCCTCCAACCTAATAATTTACTGGATAAGAATATTTTTACCTCTATGGTAAGTAATATATGTTGATAAAGAAGAATGTTTTGTTATTAATATTATACAATGAGATTGAACAATGGTATTTTTGAAATAAAAAAAATGTGGTTTCCATTTAAAATGTTTTTTTTCTTCGTCATATACACATTTCCCCGAGATAAAATTTATTTATTTTCTTGAAACTAATATTATTGATTATTTTTAAAAGTAATTTTTTAAAATATATATAATTTTACCTTTTCAAATGTTTCCTTTGAAAAGGACATTAAATAAATATTTTATTTTAATGTTAATCTGTTTTTAAATGGTATTTTATGTTTTCACATGGAATTTTTAATTATGAAAAGTAAAAAAATAAGATTTAGGTTTTAGTATTTCTACTATAATGTATATTCATATTTTGGGGGATTTAAAAATTAGTATCAAAGTATTTAAATCATGATCCATTATTTTGTGAGACCATTCAATGACTTGTTTTTCAAGGTAATTTAATATTTATATTAAAACCCTTATATATATATATATATCTTATTACAATAGGATTATTTTCTTTTTCAACCATACTGCATCATTAAATGAATAATATTTGATCATGTTCAATCTTATATTAACATAGTATAATTTATCGTAATTCCATATAATATTATTACAATATGGGTGATTATTTGTATGTTGACTACATTTTTTGTCATCCATATTCATTTTAAAGTTGGTTTGTAATCATATTATCCCTTTGATATAAATGTTTATAATTATTATAATTCAGAATATTTCTATTACAATATTGATGATTATTGTTTGCTTGACTACATATTATTTAATTATCCATCTCATTTATCTAGATTATTTATGATAATTTTATCCATTTTATGAACATTTTGGAACAAGGAGTTGAAATTATTGATTATTATATAATTTTAAGATAGTTTGACTATGCATATATATTTTTTTATTCTTAATTAAATTGATAACCATGTGTTTACACATCCATATGTTTTTTAGGGAATGTAATAACATGTATTATTTATCATTATAATGAATGAATTAGAAAAAATAGGTGACGAGTGTTTCGTAAAACTATAAACCCCCTCGATTTATCAATAATTATTAGGAGACAATACAACAATGGTATTCGTGTTTAACTCTCCCTAGGTCAGTATAGTCTGTTAGAGGAATTCCTTGAGAACATTTTTTAATTTCATTATAGATTCCATAAATATGGGATAAGTATTGCTCATATTTATGGTTTCATTTATTTTCAATGATATAACACTATCTAATTTATATTTGATTATGAAATTACATAGATTATTTATTTCATTCATATTATGTTTGTTGTGCTTATGTTTTGATAGATTACCTTTTATGTTTCCCTTCCTTAATCGTTGATATAAACTATTTAATTTGCTTCCATTCAAAATTTTATAATAACAAGTAGTACATGTGACATTTTTAAAAGGGTAAAATAATTATATGAATTTTTTGGAATTTTTGATGACTTATCCTGAATTGTGTAGTTTCTTATATTGTGTAAAAATGTCAACTGTTTTATAATTAAATGGGAATTATTAGTTTATTATGTATCTTAACTCTAAAAAATGTAAATATAAAAATTTATTTGTGATGTCTTTGATGGAATATTTATGGTGGAATTTGTTATTACGAATGGTTATATGATGGATTTTAATAATGGTATCAAAGATATTATATGAAGCTTATATTTATGGAACCAGAATAAGTATTTTTATTATGGGGTGTCACACCAAAAATCAAAATATTCTTAACATAATCAAGGATCACAAATACCATGATATTAAAAAATATAAGTGTAAAAACATAATATCAAAAGTGAAGTTATAATAAAAGTGAACGCATTTAAATATTATCATCCCCATAAATTTAAAATTAAAATCAATACATGTCTTTTAAGTTGACTTTTATCCTCTACCATAAGGTAGATCAATGAATGTAATTCCAAAAACAATTCACATAAATAATGGAGAGAACAAGGATCCCTACCTCAACCATATGTTCATCAATATTCAATAAAGAAATTATGATCAATTTTTATTCCCCACAAGTTTAAAATCCCTAAAAAACCATTCATGGAAAAATAACAACATTATTTTATAAATTTAAAACCTAAATATATTATCCCTACAAAAAAATCATTAGTGTAAGACACATAAGAAGAATATTTAATACATGGGAAGTAACGTTGTCGATATTTTTATGGTTCGATCTAGAAAAAAAAGGTGTTAAAAATCCCATAAGATGTGTCTAGAGGGTGATGATATGTCAAGGAGGACAACTATGTATTTTTGGAAAAAAAATATAAATAAGTAATATTTGCATCCACTTTTCATTATAGTACTCATAGGCCTTAAATATATTTTTGGGGTCCTTATAAAACCCATTGGGTGGTCTATCCATATAGAATATAGAATTATATCTTCGAACCCATGGTTCTCACACACATTAAAAAATATTTTATAATTCAACATGTCCATGGCAATGTAGTTTCTAGGTATTTTTGTCCCCATAAAACCTACATGAATAGAAACTATATTATAATAATAATTTCTTTTTTCATTTCCCATAACCAGACCTATGTTTATTATATAAAGGCATATTCATTAATCATTTATCACATGGATAACATCCAACCCCCACACCTAATAAAATGGTGTCCATAGAGAGTTTGTTTTATCCTCATTTATAATAGATAGACACTATCAGATAAATTCATAATAAAATGTTCAATAATGAATCTTTAATCACTATGGTTCATAGAAAAATTAAACAGCCAGCTCTAGGACCAACCTCTATTTTCCCATGGTCAATATTGTAGGGAACATTTTTAAGCCTCCATGAAAACATCAAAATAGTTAGTTTCAAATCCACAAACACTTCATGGTGACCTTTCAAAATACCAAAAATAAACCATTAGCATCTAGAACACCAATAAAATCCCTATTGACACACAAAAATCCATTTAAAATTAAAAATTATAGTTTTTGAAATATGGTCCCTTAGATATAAGATTTCTTACCTTCTTTCCTCCATATATATTATAAATATTTATTATCAATGAAACTATAATTTTCAATCCTTTTTTGTTTTATATGGTTCATGTAATCAATCCTAAATTGAGATAGTTGGGTTAGAATAACCATATGTGTTATAACACATATTACTATCTCTAATTTTTTTTCTTTTGGACAAGAAATAAATTATACATAAGACTTGTTTATTAGTCTTTTCTTCCCGGCTAGGGTAATTATCTAAAACAAAAATGATTTTGGTTAGTATTATGAAATAAAAATGTGATTTATAATTTATATTAAAAGGGAATGGAATCCTTTTAGTATATCAGTTTTTATACTTTTATTTCAACACTTTTCTTTTACGGTTCATCATCAATTACTTTTAGTTAAACATAATATTCATAATTTTTATCTAACTATTATTTAAAAACTAACAAAAAAATTTCTAAACGATAGTTAGAGACTATATGTAATGAAAAAATATTAAAATAAATAAAAATATATATATAATGATTTTACAATAATATTAATTGAAAATCATTATATATCATAATCCAAAACCTATAGGTTTAATGACATGAACGATTGGATATCTAAATAGAATACTTTGTGGTATTTCTTAAATATATTCTTAGATTAATATTCTCACATAATACACATCTAGGTACATAAAAAATTTTACACAACTACATTTCACAGGGAGTGGGATAATATGAAAAGGTGATCTCATATTCACATTATGGGGTGAACGAAATTGATATCAACCAAATTTCATAAACATGAGAATGATGAACATTCTCATATGAGAATGTATTAAATATACATTTAAATAATATAAAGAAATTATAGCCAATAAAATATGGTTATCAAATCCTGAATCATGATATAAGGATTTTAAGATAACACGTATAATGACAGATAGGAATGTTAAAACATGATATTCGATTAAAAATAATATAATCCTAATATGAGAATGTTTAATAAAAAGATGTAATATGCGTGTGAAAATAACGACATATATTATGTTAAAACTCACATTAATGAGCATCATCACATTGTGGACAGTATCTTAGAGAATTGGGTTCATTGCCCATTTTATAGACATATAATTAATGGATTCATAGATTATTGGGATAATCCCCCATTGTATAAACATACTGGATAGGATCCCATAGTATATTGGGCACACACCCTGTTCCATATTTATAGTTAATAGTGTCTGTCTTTAAATTGGGTTTTACCCCAATTATTTAAAAATAGTGGACATAAACCTATATTTTATTTTGTTCACCCCTATTATGTTAACAAAGTTGAGGTATTACCAATGTGTATTGTTTTTTCTCTCAATTCCATATTCATAGTTGATAGATTACCATAGTAGACAAGTTGTACTCATTGTCCCTTACTTTTACACTCATGAGATTATATTATTCCCCCAAATTATAAATTAATATATAATATCAGTACTGATCATAATATAAAGAAAACTAGACATATATGTTCCACATGAATATGAAAACATAAAAATTATTGATATATATTATTTTACAATTGATAATGAACCATTATTCGAAAGAATCCACACATGTCATAAAAATGAATCATCCAATAAACCATTGTGTGTTATTGAATTGAAACATATCAACAATGAAACCCAGAAAACATTATAATATATTTACATGAAAGTGAAAAAATGTTATACAGAAATTATAAAATTTATTTAAAAATTAAGATAAAACATTATTATGATTCTAACAAATTTATTTTAAGAGTACACATTTTACTGGCTATTGTTTTTGAAAAATAGTGGAATGATATATTAAAAATACATTTTAGAATTGTGAAAATAGGAGAGGTAATCTTTTTAATGAACACAATAAAAAATGTTTTGATAAATTTGCCAAAGAAATTTTCAAAAAAGAATCCATTAAAACTTTTCCAGCATCTCTAAAATTATATATAAAATGAAATTAATAAATCATATAAGAAGAGGTAAGATCATTAGTTCAATGAATATGAAAAACATAGTCATTTAGAAGATATATTTCAAATTGAAAACATGAGAAAATGTTTTCTCTATTTATGAGAATCATTTTAGATGAATTGTGTAGTAAATGGGGGTGAAATGACATGGAGACATGTAAAACCTTGAAATTTAAATAGAATAATAAAATATTCTGGTTTTTAAATTTTATTTAGTTATTTGTATCCAACTATGATGAATAATAAATCACCATAATATAAATACTATTTTTAACACTCCATGATTTCATATTACGTTATCTCTTCAAAGAAATTCAATAACATGAGTTATACACCACAACGAGTTTGAGCGCACAACGACTTACCAAACTAGCCGTTCAAAAAGCAGTTTAGAATAATATTAATATAATTTTTAATTTTATATACTACATATAATTTTAGAATCCATATTATTTGTTTCTTAGAAATAATAAATGTACAAATTTTATTTATCATATAAAAACGTATTTTCCAAAAAAGGAAATTTTACGGCCTTTTAATGTCAATCCATTCTTAAAATCAATATTTTACTCTTTTATGTATTCAATTTAATTTAATTAAATTTTTATTTATATGTGGTAAATAAATATTTTGTTTGGATAAATTTTTGGTATTTTCTGATAACAGTCATATTTTGATGAAAAGTGAAAATACTAAATTTTATTTGAAGCCAATTTTTTAAATCAAAATAATTTACAGGGTTAAATTATAAATTTTAATAGTTATAAATTATAATAATATTATATTTTTTTCATTTAATATAATTTAGTTCAATTAATTTAATTTCACATTTAAACTAGACATAAACAAATGGAAATCTTTTGATAGTTATTTTTTCTTAAAAACATGCTTTTTATTTTTACAAAGGGAGTTAATTTTAAATTCATTTCTGCCACTTCTGTATTTTAAATTTCAAATAATGGATGTAATATTTTGAATCCCGAGGTCCAAAATGTTTAAATATGTAAATTTTATTTTTAGTCATTATTAATATTTACTTCCGCAAATATTTTATTTACCATGGTTAAAGGGTAAATCTGGTAAATAAGGGTAAACAAATATTATAATAATAACATTAAATCATCATAACATGTGCCCTATTTTTATTCGATGATACATGTCCGACTATGGGGATACTTGGATGGATTTTGGGATAACATGGAGCCACATGAGAGTAATAATGACACTTTATATTAATTAATTTAATTTAAAGAGGGAAATGTCAAAAACATATATCTTTTAGTAAACCCATTTTTAAAAGGGGTTAATTATGTTATCATTTCAAATATAAATATTCATTTGAAAACTAAAAATATTTACTACATGACGGTATTTTTTTTAATTTTTTAGACATCAAATAAATAAAATTATTTATGAAATAATAATAATACATTGTTTAACCAATTAATGAATGATTTAAATAAATAAGAGTGTAAAAATTTAAAAATATACCTCACCTATACATTTTATATTTGATGATATTATTTTGAACATGAGTCTTATTATCTTTGACATTAATGTTTTTTGGAGCACTAGAAACCAAAAATGATTATATAATAAAATAATATTTTCAAACATTCCCAAAGAGACCCTCCTCCCCCTTATAAAAATCCTTCACCTCTAACCCATCTCTCACACCTCTCAAAAAACTTTTCTCATCCAACCTCTACACAATTAATCTCTCTACATAACTATATTCCACTTTGAAGAATTACCTTAGTAAAAAGACACTTCAACAATGACTTTTGGTTCAAACCAAATAAAGTTACATGATATAAAGGTACCATCTTCTCTTATGTTCGTTTATTTTATTTTACATCTCCAAACCCCTAAAATCTTTTCATTCAAAAATATTATAAAAAACCAGAATCCTTAATATAAATGATTGTTGTTATTTGATGTATTTGAAAAAAAACTTACACACACCTCCATCTAATATATATAGAACACAATGTTTCTGTGGATGGAAAACTATTGCCTCACGAAACGATGATTGTTCAATATTCTACTTCCACTTGTTATGGTGGTCATTACGATGGAAATGTAATTATAAATTATATTTATGATATTTATTTTATCTATAATATTATGTAATTCTCTTTTATAGCATACTTTTATTTGTTTCATGTTGTATATATTCGATAATTTCATTTGAGGAAGTGCGGACTACCGCCCCCTTAATGTGATATGACTCATTCATACCATACATGGAATGTATAAAATATGGTGTTAATGAACCTATGTAATTTATGTAAAATTTTATATTATACTGGAATAATAATATACCTATGTATCATTTGGACTTCTTTCATTTTAAAATAAAAAAATGAAATGGAAGTAGTGTTCGTGCATACGCACAGATTTCTGTTTCAACGATCACGATGAGATTCATTCCATATCATAACCATATAAGAATAATTTTTGTTTGATTATTAAAAATTATATTTTTGACCATTATATCATTATGGATATGAATGAAATACATCCTATCAATAAAAAACATGACTTATGTAATGAAACATATAAAGGAAAACGAATCCATTAACAGCTGAAACAATTATACAACTAAATTATTATTATCAAATAAATATTAGAAGATCATATGTGGTATCATATTTATGTATGTGGTTCTTTTATAATTTAATAAAAATAATTTAACTATTATATAATAGGTTAACATATCCTCGACCAAGTAAAATGACAACATAAGGGTTAATTCCTCAATCTCATAATTATTCAAGATTGTTTATGTGTATGCTTTTACTGGTAAATGTTTATTATCCATGTCCATTTTTAGTAAAATTGGATTAAATTGTATTATTTTTAACAGAATGTTATACTAAAACATCACTTTAAGTGTCTTAAATATTTATTAATCTAAATCGGTCACAGTAATGTCCATGTCTTCAAAATGGTTATAAGGATATATATATATATATATATGGACATGAATGTTTGAAAAAGTTTCAAAGTGTTATGGGAAACTATTATTCAAAAAATTATTTCAAATTACTTCATTTATAAATTTTTTTACTTTTGAATGATTTCATGAAAAATGGATATATCTTTCAATGATTTTTACTGTCATTTTCAATTATATCAACATCCATTTCGAGATGTTATTCTGGATCGAGGGTTATTTATTATAATAAAATATTACATATTGTATCTAATAAGTTATGATAGGTTTTATCGTGGATGTTCTATTTTTATACCTTTCATTATTTATGGTAAATGTATTGACAATTCGTAAGCTAGTTTTAAAACAAATTTTTATGTTATGTTTCAAAATATAAATATGAGAAATGCATTAGACTTAATAAGTGACGGGTGGAGCCCTTTATAGCTACTCAATGCATCGGTAGGTATCATAAAACAAACTATTGTCTTTGGATAAGTCACTAAAAAATTCTTATTTGTAGTCTTGGCACGAGGCCTTGACTATGTAGTTACGATGTCCGACACTATGCATTCCATCATTATGTAATTAACTGTTGATATTACATGTTATTATTCGAATAGTATAATATCCATGTGAAGATGTAAATTTAATTATTTGATTTAATGTTTCCATATTATGATGAAGATTAAGTTCAAAAGGATTTTGTTTTAGATTTATACATTGCCTTAAATATGTATGCTTATTTATAATAGTTTCTACTATATTTCTATCCTTACAGAGAATATGATCTCACCACTTCCTATGTTTTATTTCTCATAGGATGTGAATAAATATATTATGACTGACCTATAGGGATAGTATAAGGTATATGAATGTGGTTAATAAAGAAAATTTTGTTGTTTTTTTTTTCATTCTATAATGTAATGTTACGTTCATGTATGAAATCTATTTTCAAAGATTTCTAAACTGAATGGTCTTTAGGGACATAATCCCTTGTGATCATGCCAATGTATTAAAATAATTCAATGACTCTAGGTAATTGGGGTTGGGGAATTACAGTTGTTATAAGAGGATGTTTAGCCATAGCCTTGGAAATAAGATTTTTTAAAACTCTTATTGGAGAACATTAACATAAGATATACATTGAGGATTAGTAGACAAGAACATAGTATAATTTTGGAATTGTATAGATTTTTTGATTTTTCCAAGGAATACATCCATGTCTAGATAAGAACAGGCAGAGGAGGCTCTGGACCAAATGTACCTAGGAGTGAAAACACCGACAAAGAGTTTTTGGTTTGACCTGGGTTATCCTGGTACACAACAATGGGCCTTACTACACACTTGGTTATGACACTCCTGGGGGATATGCTTATGATAATTCACATTTTATTTATAATCCAATATGAAATATTTTTGAGTAAATACTTTCCCAAAGAATTGTTTTTATATTTATTTATTATATATATAATATTTTCAATTTACAGTAGGTATTTTTTACAAGAATGTAATTATGCATTGTGATTCAGAAAACAATACTAGTGTATGACATTATTTAGAAATGGTGCCCAGTATATATAATGAGAACTCCAGCAATACACTTGATCCTAAGTGTAAGATGGATCATATATTTCATGGAATTAAGCCAAAATTTAGGAAGAAAATAATCTCCCATGTATTATCATTATATTAGGAAATAGTATCATGTGTTTATAAGAAAAGTAAATAATTCTCTCATTCATATGGATTTGATGGGAAACCAAATATGAAAAGGATGGTAGAGAGAAATATGGATAAATGGAATAAGGGAATGAAGGATTTTCCCATATGTGATAACTATAGAAAGAATCCCTTTGGAGAATGATTGAAGGGAATGGGATTTTGTTATACATGTTGAAAAAAAGGACACAAATTATGTGATTTCAAGGGTAATAAAAAAGTTTCAAATTTACAATTCTTAATCTTCAAGGAGTTGGTACATTACGAAGATCAATGTCCAAATCATTAGAGTATTCCACAAATGATGATGTTGGATAATAATCAAGTTATGATATTACCATAGATGAAGAGTAATGACATGTTTTGTTATGTTAATATTAAATAATTATGTTATATGAGTGTTTTATCAATGATGTACTAGTTATAAAAACTATGAAGCATATAAGGATTGTACTACAGTACTATTTCATTTTGGATTTGGGATTGTGTGGTACATCGAAAAGTGACACAATAGCAAGTTAAAATTTTTATAAAACACAAGGTTAATGGAAAGATAAACTCTAATATTATCTTGATATTGTGGTATTGATTTTAGAATAATAGATGATTGATTTGGATAAATTATATTTTATATTATAGACTACATTATAACTAATTAGTGGGTTTTTGATTCCATAATTTTTGGTTATCACATAATTTTTGGATTTTAGAATAATATCATGTATTCTATGATTTACAGAAAGAATAAAGAAGTACATATATACCTGTTAAAATATAGTTTCCTGGTAATTCATTTTATTAACACATTTTAAGAGAATACACGATGAAACTATTCACATGTATACCGCGTGACCTTCCATATAAATTTTGAACTGTCAGTTTGGATAGAAGTGTTGTGGATAATTATTAAGGTTGGAATATATTAACATTTATATTGGATAATATTGGTAAGTTTAAATCATTTCTTGTGATTTTTTTGGATCGTCGTAACAATGAAAACCCAGAGGTCGGGCAATAACCTGTCGTGTCTGGCAAGGCCGCGAGTCTTGAACCAGCAACTAAAGGGCCATTAGGGTAATCACTTACCACTTTCTTATGCGATGTCTTGGATTGTATAATTTATTTTTTAAAATAGTCTGAAAAATTAATTATAAATTCATTATTTTTGGAACCCTATATGATTATGATAAATAGAATATTTTGAAATCTATTATCTTTTGAGGTGAAAGATGAGTTTGTGGTCGGAATTAGTTGAATGATGAAACTCTAATTTTCAAGTATATATTTTTTCCACTAATTCTATGATTAAATTAATTATTAAACATTAGGGAAGGGATATTAAAACCGTTAATTTTTTATCCTAATACCTTATGTTTTGTTGAACTGATGATATTTTATTTCATCATAGATAGATGTCTTTGAGGCCTTCAATTTTACACTTGTTTATGATTGATGACCTCAATCACTTCCTATAAATATTTACAATTTTTCTCCAATTATGTTTCCTTAATTGTGACAAATTTTATCATGATGGAGATCAGAATTTGGTTGTGCCTTTTTCATTTCTCTTTCCCGATAATTAAGACTAAATTTCACTAACCCAATTTATGTTGTGGGTTTTACACAAAGGTATTTTTATTATTTTTAATCTTTTATTTTTAAAGAAAATTTTCCAATTGACAGGATAAAATTTATTTAAGGTGAGGATAATATAAAACATCATTAATTTATAGTACATTTTCTTTTCAATGAAATTCAATAACTTCTGTTACATGCAACATCGAGTTTAAGCGCACCAAGACTTACCAAAGTAGCTGTTAAAAAATAGGATATGAATAGTATTAATTGAAATTTGAATTTTATATACTCAATATAATTTTATAACCCATATTAGGTGTTTCATAGACATAATATAAGAATAAATTCATTCTATTTATATAAAAGAAGTATTTTTCAAAAAATGAAATTTTTTCCGCCTTTTAATGGAAAACCTTTTTTAATACAAATATATGACACTTATATAAATTAAATTTAATGAAATTAAATTAGTCTTTATATTTGGGAAATAATATTTTTTTGGATTAATTTTTGGTACTTTTATGATAACTTTCATATTTTGATGAATAGTGAAAAAAACTAAATTATATTTGAAAACAATTTTTTTAATCAAAATAACATGTAGTGTTAAATTATAAAGTGTAGGGTTTTAAATGATCAGTAGATTATATTTTTATCATTTAAAATAATTTTGTTCATTGGATGTAATTTTAAATTTAAACTGGACATAAGCAATTGTCAATCTTTTGATAGTTATTATTTCCTAAAAATACGCTTTTTTGTTTTCACAACGAGAATTAATTTTAAATTAATGTTGTCCAATTGTGTGTTTTAAATTTGGAAAAATATATTTCTTATTAGAAATAATGTGTTCAAAATTGTGTAAATAGGTAATTTTATTTTTATACATTATGAATATTTACATTAATAAGTATTTTAATTACCATGGTTAAAGAGTAAATCTGATAAATAACGGTAATAAAATATTATAATAATAATATTAAATTACCCTAACATGTGTCTTATACCAATTTAATGATACATTCCCTAACATGGGAATATTTGGGTAGATTTTGGGACCACATAGAGCCACTTGAGAGTGTTAATGACACATTAAATTAACTAATTCAAAGAAATGACTAAAATGACAGAAACATATATCATTTTGTAAATCAAAATTTTCAAAGATGTATATAAGTTATCATTTTGACTATAAATTTTAATTTGAAATATAAAAAGATTTTTTACATCATGGTTTTCTTATAATTTTTTGAAATCAAATAAATAATATTATTTCTAACAAAATAATGAAAAAGTGTTTACCTCATTAATGAATGATTTCAATAAATGAGATTATAAAAATTAAAAAATATATATCCAAAACCTATCAAATTCTTTTTGGATTATAATATTTGTAACATTAGTCATCTTATAATCAGATTTAATGAGTTTTTACCTTTAGAAACCGAAAATAATTATATAATAATATAACATTTTCAAACATTCCTAAAGTTCCCCTCTTCCCCCATATAAAAGTCCCTCACCACAAACCCTTTTCCGACACTTCTAAAGCAACTTTGAACGTCCAAACTCTACCAAATTAATCTCCCTACATCCCTATCTTCCTATAAAATCCATATATTAGGTATAAGTAACTTCAAAAAATCATTTTGGTTCAAACAAAAGGGATTTACCCGATTTAAAGGTAACATCTCCTCTTAAGTTATTTTCTTTTATATTACTTCTTTGAACCCCTAAACTCTCTTTATTTATTTATTTTATAACAAAACCATTATCCTCAATATAGTAGGTTGTTTTTATGATAATTATATGTACTACAGTTACCCACAACACCATATAATGGATATATATAACATAATGTTTATGTGGACGACAAACTACTGCCTCACGAAACGATGATTGTTCTATCTCTACTGCCACCTCTTACGGTGTCCATTATAATGGTAGTTTAATTATATATGACACTAATGATTTTATTTTATCTATAATATTCTGTAATTCTCTTTTATAACATACCTTTACTCTTTTCATGTTTTATATATACGATAATTTCATTTGAGGAAGTGCGTACTACCATATATGTAACACATAAAGGATATTGTTAATGAACATACATAACACATATAAAATACTATATTATACATTATTAATAATATAACAATTTATAATTTTGACTTCTTTCCTTTTAAAATAAAAAAATGAAATGGAAGTAAAATTCGTGCATACGTATGAATTACCGTCTCCATGAAGGCGATGAAATTCATTCCTCATCATAACCATTCATGAATAATTTTCATTTTTTTTATTAAAAATAATATTTAGGAACATTATATAATTTTGGATATTAATCAAATACATCAAATCCATAACAAACAAAACTTACATAACAAAACATATAATGGAACACGAATCAGATAACACCTGAAATAATGATACTACTAAAATATTTTTACAAAGAAATTTTAGAAGATAATATATGATATCATATTTATGTATGTGGATATGGTATAATTTATTAACAATGATTTAACTATTATATATGAGGTTAACATACCCTGGACCAAGGAAAATTATATGGAATTGGTTAGTTCCTCAATCTCATTATTAATCGTGATTGTTAATGTGTAAGTTTTTATTGGGACATATTTATTATCCTTGGCCATGAATCATAAAAGTTTTTTAAAAGGGATTATTTTTTAGGTAATCTTATACTAAAACACCACTTTAAAATTTTTAAATATTTATCATTATAAACCATTCTCATTAATTTCAATGTTTTCAAAATATTTTTAAGGTTTTATTTATATAGACATGAATTATTTAAAATGGAAATTCTTTTAAAAAGTTTAAATGTGGTATGGGACACTTTTATTCAAAACTATATTTTAAATTAATTCATTTATAAATTGTGTTATTTTTAAATGATTTCATCAAAAATGGATATTTCTCTCAAATATTTTTGCTGACCATTTTCAAATATTTCAACATCATTTATGAGATATTATTCGTGATTGGGGTTGATTTATTATAATAAAATATTCCATATTTTATTGAATGAGTTATGATATTTTTTACTATGGATGTGATATTTTTATACCATTCATTGTTTATGGTTAATTTATTGACATTTGCTATGCTATTTTTAATATGAGTATTTATGTAATGTTTAAAAATTTTCATATGAGGAATGCATTGGACATAGTAAGTGAGGTTGGAGCCCACTATAACTCCTTGATGAATCGGTAGGTCTCATGAGACAAACTAGTGTCTTGGCACAAGGCATTGAGAAAATTATATTTTTAGTCTTGGCACGAGGTCATGACAATGTGGATATGATGTCCGTCATTATGCATTAAATCACTATGAAATTAGATATTGATATTACATGTGACTATACTACTAGTATAATATTCATGTGAATATGTAAATGAAATTATTTGATTTATATTTTCCATAGAATGATGAGGATTGCGGTTCAAAGGCTTTTCTTTTAGTTGTTTACATTTCTTTAAATGTTTTTGCTTATTTATGAAAGTTCCCTCTATATTATCATCCTTAAGGAGAATCTATGCTTACCCCTTAATATGTTTTATTATTTTCTAGGATTTTTAGAAGTATATCATGACTGAACATTAGGGATAGTATAAGAGATATGAATGTGTGGAATAGAAATAATGTCGTTGATGCTTTTCATTTTATAATGTCATGCAAAGTTCATGTATGTAATCAATTTTCCAAGACTGCTAAACAGATCGGTGTTTTGGGGCATAATCCCTTATGATCATGGAAATTTAACAAAATAATTCACTAACTTTGGGTAACTGGGTTCTGGGCATTACACTTTTTAATATTGATTTATATATTTTCTAATATAGATCGCTATCATACATGAAAATGAATGTGATTATTTCCTTAAAGTATATGTCTCACTAAAAGGTTATAAAAGATCCCCACTACGGTGAGAACCATAAAGGTATAAGATATTATTTGTAATATATATTTAATATATATAATATATCATATAATAGGATATAGTTGACATAGGAAATCAAGGTTTTGGGGATTGTATTACATTACGACTTCTTATCAAGGAGTTCTTCCTTAGTAATATCAGGAAATAAGATTTTGAGAGCATAACAGTCAGTATGAAATACATATTTATATGTGTCATTGGATGATCCTAAATATGGATTGGTGTAATGGCCATTATAATTTTTTTAATTTTAAATTAATATATTGAGCTTCAAACATGGATGTATTAATGTTAAAAAATATGGCATATGTTAATGGTGAGGTAAAATATTCTCGATGAATCATAAGAAATATTTCATTAATGAATAATGTGAAAAAGGATTTTTCCATTATGTTATTTAATTAATATTGATGTAACATAGTATTTGATGTTTTTGGGAATTCTAGAATTATTCAATTTTCATGGATTTCTAATAAATGCTCTTTTTTGGTAACTAAAAGAAAGAAACAATGAGAACATTTATTGATGCCACTAGTATGAAAAGTTCTTGACTATATAAAATAAGATAATTGAAATATATGAGAGAAAATATTTTTATATTTATAGTCATTTTTATTTTAATTTATTTCTTGATGAGTACCCTTCCATGTCTTAATATGATAACCATGGACATTAGGTGGTTTTACCTTATGCCATAGAGAGAGGGGTATAGAGGTTCAGACAATAAGTTTATTTCGAACCTTATTAAAATTCTATATTAATTCAACATGTTCAATAAATTTAATCATCATATGTTCTTTGATAATTCTTCATGGTTGATTAATAACCTTGATTCAAAAAATACTTATCTGAGAGAATAATTAAATTGATTTAATGTTAAATAAAACTTTATTCAATATGTAATGATTAATAATGTGAACATATTATATTTAATCACTATATAATAATCCTAAGGTAACAAAATATTAATTTATTTTGTGATGTTAATATTTTATAAATATTTATTACTTTTTGGTGGATATAAGATTTTTTTATATATCGATGAATAATATATATATTTTTATTAATTTAATAAATATTAACTATTCATGGTTTGATAAATATTTTTTGGGGATTGGTATGAAAAACTTCATGGTCCACTATGAAATAAAATTTTGATTATTATTTGAATAAAATTTATGTTATATATTCAATAAATTAATATTTCTCTATCCTTGTGTTCCAAGAATGTTAATTAAATAACAATTATACTATGATTATGTATACATGGGGTTCACTTGTATTATGATAACAATAAAGGATTATATGAATTTTTTTATTCTATAACATTGGGTCTAAGAATAGCTTCTTATATAATTTCATAATTCTAGTCAATCCATTTTAATCAGTGTTCACAATGAATTTGATATAGGATCATGTAAATGCATAAAGTGATATTCACCAAGAAATACCTCAATATAGATATATTTCATCCTCCCCAACACTTTCAAGTCTATAGGAAACCAATGTGATACATTCTTAATTCTAAGGATACTGTTGCAATGATTAAGGATTGGAAACAGTATTAGAACAAAGGTGATATTAGTCATGGAATTTTAAGATTACGATTGAAGGATCATATACCATGCATGGATCATCGATAAAGTTCTTATACCCTAGAATCCTCTGGATGTAATATAGATACACAATGAATTGTTAAATTAATTCATAAATTAAGTGATAATTTTAATGAGAAGTGATTTTATATATTAACTCATTATTATATAATCTTATATGTGATGATCATGTATTCTAAGTTCATGGATTTTATGTCAATTATTTATCAAATAAATCTCATAGAATTTAATATCTATAATCATGTACATATCAGATTATTTTCTATTACAACAAAAAATTGAGGTGAGTACTACACAGATGGATTTTCTTCAATGTATGGGAAATTCATGATTTTTTAAAGTGTTAAGAAAATATATTTATAATTATTTATTAATTGTTTGATATATATATCTTTTGTTGTTATTTAATTTTTATTGATTGTTCATTTTAATCCAAGGGACCACATTACACATTCATTCACCTTCACATGACCTGGAACACATGATATGAATATGAAGTGTGACCAGATATTCCATTGGGACGTTACAAGGGATCAATTTTACTGACATAAATATAGGTATGCAACTACAAACGCAATCAATATGTAGAAACATTCATAGAATATGGATATTCTCCGAGAAACATAACTCTCCAAATGAAAATTTACTAGTAGAGTAATTAGTACACCATTTGATGATTCGAATTATAGTAACACATATTTAGGGTCTACAAAATATGTCACCTACTTACACACTATGAATTAGTACATTTTTTTCATAGTTATTTTCAATGTTACTAGGTTTAGAAATTATGAATCACATGACATTTTAATAATTCAATCCATTCATAACATAATTAATGATATTTCACACATTGTAACCCATTTCACTTCGTCACCTTGAACATAATCAGATGATGGATCAAGGCATGATGGGGGATACCCCTCTTCTGATAGTTGATGTTGCCTTTATATGATGATAATTAATATATGACTAATATAGCATAAAAACTCTAATGGATATAGGATATAATTTTTTAAGAGTCCATATCTTCAAACATTGACTGGGGTGGAGTTATATAATTGGGATGAAATAATTTATCTCTTTATTCTGGTCATATATAGCTCAAAACCCATGTATTGATGTTATTCATTAATATTTATAATAAACATGAAGGATATGAACGAATTTATAGGTCAATAATTAAATTGTAAGTTCACAATTCTTGAATGAGTAATCAGTGTACTTATCCCCACAACATTCATGAGAACCACCTTATTATTAATATCAGCATACTACCTTTCCTTACAACTAGGCTATTTTAGTTTTTGTCATTTATTTCCCCAAAAACCCCTAGGATTAGTGAATTGTATTGCATAATTATTTTATTCGTTGAAGTTGAAACATTGTATTGTAGGATCAGTTTCGAGATACTGATTTCATTCTTCCTTCTAATTAGTAATTTTCTTCATATCTCTTATGAATTATTTATCATGATACCCCCAATTTCTCACATATTATGTTTCTCTTATTACCATTTAGTTAAACTCTAGGATAATTCATCCTAAATTTTTTATAAGTGGTAATATGGGTTTATTTTCATGAATTAGATTTATGAATTGGTCCTCCTAAATGAAACCTCACTTTACAAATTTTATCTCCATGATTGTGTGTCAACTAAGATTCAACAATCACTATATCAACCATAACTAAACAAAATAAAATCACCTTATAGATTTCACTATCCTGAATATCCAATTAATTTAGTATACACAAATTTAATCCACTAAAGATGATTCCACCATACTTTTGGTGTTGGTGAAAAATCTAATGGCACACTATACAAGCCTTTTGATATTTTTCTCATAAATCTGGATAGATTTGACTTACATTTTCTTCAACCCAAGGAACTACCTCTCCATTTTATGATTAATTCTTGTTCTAAATACTTATTGAAATTTTTTATGATGAATTATTCTCATCCATGGAATCAATATCCTCTATGTACGTTTTTTTTATCAGATTCCACCACCATTCAGATTCCCCGTAAATATGATAAATAACAATAATAACATACTATTATTATGAGAATTAGTGGATAGAGAATATATTCCCAATAAAGTCAATCCATTATCAAGTAGTGAGTGTATTTGAACATCCAGTTATTCTATGAGGCCTTTATTACATAAATTACACAACCACAACTTTCACTTTCTTACATTAATGAGGGTGTTCCAAGTGATTCATGTTATTATTAATAACATTAGTCAGATGAGCAATCATTTTTTTGAATTTATAACATATAATTCCCATAATTTTGGGAATTTCATTACATAAATCGTCACATATATTCTCATGTATCTTATTAGAATTCTTCATATTCCCCAGCATTATCTGAAATAATGTAAATAAATAAAAAATTGATGTGAATTCTCAAAAAAAAAGTAATACTATTTACCTAGTGGAATAAATTATAAATAAAAAATGCATCCTAACCTTTAATTATCAATATTGTAATCTATTTAATCCATATTAATTTCCCTGTTATTGTTTCTATACTAAAACATTATTCAATTCTATCATAATAGTTCATAAATCGTTTGTGAATATTTTTTATCCATATCACCCAAGAGTATTAAACATGGTGTGAATAAATTACACTCCATTGTGAATATAGTTATAGTTGATTTAATATCTAATAAAAAATTATAATTTTACTACCCCGTGATATACCTTTTCCATATCCACAACCACTTGAATTAATTTCATGGAAACCTATAAATCTATAAATCACTTAAATATCATGATATCTCTGATACATAGACATATCCTCTGAGTTCAAACTAAATAATTAATGTATAAAAAATATAATTATATATTTCCCAGATACAATATATAGAGTCCCATATTATTTAAACATATTGTTACTTAATTCTTAATATAAATATCTAATCAACAAAACCAATAGACCAAGATGCATTGTTTATTTAGTAGACTAGATTAATAAATAATAAATAAGTAACAAACATAAAACTATACATGTTATTCTACATAAGGAAATCCCAAATCCAATTCAACTAGTAAAACATAATTGTATAACCTATAGAATGAATTAAAAAATTCTGAGTTATTAATCTTATTAAGGGAATAAACGTGGTAATGAAAAATAACATGTTAGTAAAACAAACTAACATGATAACATAAATGGGAATGATAATGAATAATCTAAAAAGGATAATTATATAAATAATATGATATTATATTATCACAGAAACAATGTATTGTTTCATAAACATGAAACATACCATAAGAAAATGTCAAGTCTAACTATGAAGACAACATCACATGGTGTAAAGAGCCCCATCGTGGGTTAAGATTGCTCTATACTCCCATAAATATTATATCAAGAGAAAAAAGGAGCTAAATGAATTTTCGAACTATCATGGAACAGCTATCATGACATGTACATAATTATGTATGTCACAAAATTTAATCAATAAATATTCACAATCAAAAAGGTTACCCATATAAAGATACCAGTATCATATTATTGAAACATATCACAATCAAAAGTGTTTTCAAATTAATTGTAACATACCCAAATGATGAAGGGTTAAATGACTAAATAATACGACTCATGTCAACAAGGTGCACCTTTTTTCAGGAGCCAACCTAATTAGAACTCCATAGTTAAGCATGCTTGTCTTGGAGTAGTGAGCAGGATGGGGGTGACCTTCTGGGAAGTTTCCCAGGATGTGTGTGAGTGGGGACAAAACACACTAGAAAGGACAAGTGTTGGTTTGTGGGAACTGTCATTAATCAAGTGACCCGTTCAGGCACGTGGGTGGTCCATATGGTGGGCCCCACATGTTTGTGGGGAAACTGGTGGTACTTGGGGTGCCAAGACCCGACGACCATGTTAAGGCGGGGTGGTTGTGCTGTCACCGGGACCCCAGTTGTCACATTTGGTATCAGAGGAGGTACCCAACCTTAAGTGTAGTGCACTTCCAGGATTGAGATGTAGGGCCCACAATGAGGGTGTTGTGCTCTAAGGGGGGGGGGGGTGATTGTAACATCCCCAAATGATGAATTGTTAAATTTCTAAATGATATGACTCATGTCAACAAGGTGTACCTTCCTTTTCACGAGCCTACCTGATTAGAACTCCATAGTTAATCATGCTTGGCCTGGAGTAGTGATTAGGATTGGGGTGACCTTCTGGGAAGTTTCCTAGGATGTGTGTGAGTGAGGAAAAAGCACACTAGATAGGACAAGTGTTGGCATGTGGGGACTGTCATTAGTCAGATGACCCGTTCAGGCACGTGGATGGTCCCTAGGGTGGGCCCCACATGTCTGCGGGGCAGTTGGTGGTACCCGGTGAGCTAGGACTCGACGACCATGTTAAGGCGGGGTGGTTGTGCTATCACCAGGACCCAGTTGTCACATTAATTCCAAAAAATAAGAAGTAATTACGTATTTTTATGTTATTTTCTACGATAGTAATAATAGTTCCCAAAAAAAGATATTTGGGATAAACCTAATGATAAAGGGTAGATAATTTGGTATAGAATTGGACATTAAAATCAATGTTTTATGAAATTTGACAAATAATTTTTGAGAATGAATATATAAAAAATAATATTATAAAATAATAGGTAAAAAATATAATTTATGACAAAAATTTACCTTTGGATAATGAAATCATAAATGGGAATAAATAACCTAAATTAGTGTTTAATGAAAGGCCTAATGGAGAGAATGGTTTTCTTTAATATGTTATGATTTTTAAGAACAAATTTGAGAATTCAACATAAGGTATGTATTATATGATGAATAGTGGGGATAATTAGATAGATATATATGTAATAAATAAATATTCATAACTTGTGTGATATTAGTAACATCATTAGTGAAATAGAGAATATTATTTCTAGAGATAATGGTCATAAATAAAGAAAAATGGTCATTCAGAGAGACCCCTAACCTTATATTCTTGAATCCTTCATCCCATTCACATAATTTCCCAAATAATCAGATTATATTCGTTAATTTCTTAATTAAGAAATTTTTCTACAATAACTATATAATATATAATTTATATGTTCATTTATTTATATATCAACGATATCTAATGTTAATTTTTTTCTATAGGGGAAATCCTTTCAATGTTCTATGGGTGGGTCCCTTGTGAATATTTAATGTAATTATACTGAATTATGATAGAAAATATAGAAGATAAATGAAATGGTGTTCATGTGCTTCAAAAAATTTAAATTTTCCCATATATCCTTTTGGGTTCCATCATAGGGAATATTTATTTAGTAAAAACATATATTTATAGGGTTAGTTCACTTTGGCGGCTTTATCAACCACCATAAACTAGTTTTATATTACTTATTGTTTTTATATATAAATTTATTTATTCCAAAAAATTGTCAAATTTATAATATACCTACTAGAATCTCATTTTATCATAATGAAATTTTTATGACTATCCTTGAAGGATTTATATAAAAACAAATTGTGTTTTCTATAGAGGCAGTGAACCAACCATATTGTGAGTGATCTTTTCAATATAGATATAAAATAAAGGAAGGAATAAGATTGATATTACAAAAAAAATAGTATCATATGAGTATATAAATTATAGTTACCTTAATATATTTGTGTTGATGTAGAATTTATTGGAGTTGTAAGAGAATAATAAAAATTAAAAAATGTTTAGACTTTACCACTTAATTTGGTTATCTCTTTTTAGTATTCCCATTATGGCTCATGGAAAGAGTATCTGGATGATAATAGATGAACTATGATGTGGGGGAAAATATTTGGAATAGTTTTTATAGAAATTTTTTAAACAATAGTGATTATATGTTTTAAGGTGTTTGGGTAGGGTGATGTTGTTTTTTAACGGGATGAGAGGGGTGATTTTGAATATTATATTCCTTAATAAATTATTTTGGCTCAAAGATACTAATAATGATGAATATTATCACCGTATATAGTTAAAGTTTCATTTTATTTTTAAATAATGGGTTTTTATGTCACAAATGACTAAAAATATCATGTAAATACCATATAATAGTACATATCTTATTTTATCATATTTCCCAATTCAATAAAATTTATACAATTTTAGGAAAATACAAAAAATTTAAACATATTCATTTTTTATTCAAATATTCCATAAATTAGTTCCATTTTATTAACGAAATATAATAACTATAAAATTAATATTCAAATAAAATATTAATTTATTTAAAAAACTACAATTTTAATAATTTTAGGAATTTTATATCCTTTTTAAAAATTTATTAGGTAGTCCATAAATTATATATCCATTATCATATTGCATAATATTTATATATAATACCTTTTTATAAAAATGATGTTTATTTTGGATAATTGTTTTAATAAAATTGAAAATAAATCAAATATCTCTTATAAAAATACCAAGACATATTTTAAAATTTTTGATTTTTTTATTATATCTGGATATAAATATTCAATATTATAATTTTATAAGTTGCATAATTATTATTTAACACTAACATATGTGATTATTATATCATAATGGTTAGGTTAATATTCCTAACATTCATATTACTAGTATAGGACATGAGGTTAATATTCAAATGGGTATATAACTATTCAAACACTTTGATTTGTAAAGGTCATATATGTTCCTATATTTCTATAAATAAATCATATTTCATTAATTATTTATTCACTTTTATTTTACTAAATATATATATATTATTTTTTAAATTCCAATATCAGTAAAAATATTTTGTATCATTTTTTATGTGTTGTTCATGAGTGCAAATTTTTAGGGGATTGAGGAGATAAAAATATTTATTTTTTAACTATTTTTATATATTTTTCCCATTATAATACATTCAATTATAATATCCATATTTATTCTATTAATGTAATTTTTAAATTAGTCCAATATAATTTAATTCGATAACTCATGTGGTGTCTGAGAATTATATAATATTGTGTTACCAAATATGACAAAATTATACTTTCAAATGTGAAATTACATTGATAAAATCCGGAGTCTTTATTTTTCATGAATAAATAAAATTAAAATTATCAAATTATAAGTTAATTCATTCTAAAATTTATTACTTATAATTCTTCTAAATGTGTATAAGAAATTCTTAAAAGGTTATCAATGAAATCTTAGAAAACATTACATGGAAAACTAATGAGAAATGAATAAGATGAAATATATTATTGATAATTTATTAAGAAACGCAAAGAAAACTATAATTCTAATCATGAATTTAATTAATTTTTATGAAATATTTCTTAGAATACTCTTTTGATTATTTGTAATAAGGAAGTTCGAATGGGAATGTTGGGACAAAACAATAAGTTTATGTAAAAATGAAAACTAAAAACCACTGTAAAAATCAATCAATAAGTTATATCCATGGATATTAAGTATCAATATGGAGAATATTCATGATAATTGTGGAATAAATATATTAAAAACTCATGGGGTCATATGGATGTGATTTTACAACGTCCTATAAATTAAAATTATATGGAAACTGTGGAGTAAAAATGAATATTGGATCAAATAATGGTATCAGAGTTGTGATGAAACATTATAATTTAGATATTAAAAAAAGATTAGTTTTTAGTTATGTAACAATAAATAACTATAGAGTTATACCAAAAATTATAAAATAACCATAAAATCATTTAATATTTCATTATAAATATTTAATTAAATAATTTATTTTCTTATTCTCTGAGAAATAAAATCCAATACCAATATTAAAATAAATAATATTATAATCTGTTGGTTTCTCTAAGTATTTCATTAATATAATAATTAAGTGGTATAAATTAATTTAATCTCTAAAATAAATTTAATACATAGGTATTTTATTCATTTATTCTGTGTTCTAATAGAATCATATATTAAAATATTTAATTATCCGGAATAACATCAAAAAAAGTATTATATAATTTTTTTTTGTATTGGAGGATATAAAGTAATTTCCCCCAAAAGGCCTAAATGTTATATAATTATAAATTAATTAATCTAATAGTGTTGTTAATTATCATTTGGTATATATAGAGTACTGAAATCTACATGTTGATTTGTTTACTCTTGATCTGCATTATGAGGAAGTAGTATATGATATTTTATATTGACCATTATTGACCACCAATTTAATATTTATGGATGTTCAATAAATACTTACTTGGATTTTTCCTATTAAATTATTTGTAAACATTAGTATGATGGTATATTTATAATGTGATGTTTAAGTATTAAATTGTTATTCTGACCCTTGCACTATTTTGTTATAGGTTAAGGAATGATGTATCGATCCCCTTTGGATTATTCTTGCCTAGGAGGTGTTCTATGAAAATAGTGGGAACTAAATCCTTGTGTAAATAACAAATTCCTAGTAAAAATAATCTCAAACAGATTATATCATTAATTTCATTGACATGACATAATATGGGCCATATAGTGTGTGGTTAGGACTGTTGACTAAGTTTCCCAATGATTTATTCATGTTTTTAATCATTATATGATTTCTACAAATATTCTAATAAACGGTATGTTGTGATTTTTTATTTTAGATTTAATCATTATTTTATACCATCTTCAGGTCAATGTAGGAATGCATAGTGGGTTATGTAAAGAGAGGTTTGACCTCGTTTTTTATAAATACTATCAAAACATTCTCTCTCTCTAGTGATTAATTTTTAAATATTGATTTTATTGATTTAATATATTGTATCTAAATCCATGATCATATTATGGAATCATTCAATAATAGAATATCATGTTGTGATACGTTGTTTATCTTATTGTATAGTTCATCATTAATCAATCAATGAGATCTGACATATGACTCCTTTATCATATCATATCCCATTATCACAATATTATGATTATTAATCTACCTATTCTTATTGCTAGTATTTTTTGTGATATTAAATATTTTAGTCCCTTTTAATATATACCATGTTTTCTTTTTTATATGAAAATAACCCCTTATTGTTTTGTTTTACTTTTTTCAATGAAATTCACTAAATAGTATAAAGGTGTTAATCATACCAAGAGGCTAAAAATGATAAATTAATCTAAAATATGGTATTATATAACATGGTGGATTTTGCTACAATTTCATGGTGATGGGTTAGTTGTGAATATTTTGATTATGATGTAGAGAGGATAAAATAGGCCACTTTATGTAGTGTGTGGGGCATCAATTTTGGTCTATAATCACGGTATATTGAACGTTTAGAGATAATTTATATATATATATGTAAAATATTGATCCATAAAGAGAATAAATCATCATGTTACCATCAAGAAAAATTATTAATATTTTGTTTAGATTGAAAAATTTGATAGAAAAGATATAATACTCTGGTGTTTTTCATATAGAGTATGATTGTGTGGTCATTTAGATCACCTGATACAATTTATATAATGTATTTGATTCCTTTAGACACTAAAATTCTAGGAATGATGGTGGGGTTGTAGGTGTGATGGTTAGATCATGCCACATGGTTTGTTATTATACTATTGAAATGTTTATAATAGGGTGTTGGTACCTTCTAGGATAAAAAAAATTTTTACCATTGAAATACATGTTTTATCTTACTAAAAATAATGTAATTTTTTTCAATGAAAATAGAGATAACGATAATAACAAGGTCCGAATAGATAGACCAGGAGAGGAGGAAAAATCTAGGGGGGCTAAAATATTGGAGACCAAGGGAATCTCCACTAAATATATTAACACCTTATAGTTTAAAACTTTTCCTTTCATTAAAAAAATCTCTCCATACCAGGAATGATGATTGAGGCAAGGTAGTCTGTACCCATATTAACTTCATGACATATATGTGAAACTATTATATTAAAATCCACTATTCTTTTCCAATTTATAACAATATAAGTTATAAAACAAGGAATAGAAACATGTCTGGTGATAACTTTATATAAAATTTTGGAATCTATTTCAGCTTCAAAAATCTGAATATGTTTTTACAAGCATGTGTTAAGACCAGTTAACATGTCCATCACCTTAGAAAATAAGGACTCACTTTTTCCTAGTATGATATAAAATTAAAAGATAGTCGATCCACTAGTGTCCCACACATTGAATCCTCCACGACTACATCCAAAAATAGAAGATCCATCGTTGTTTTGTTTTAGTCCATATGGAGGAGGATTCCAATATATCCAGCTACCTTGAGGAAGAGAAGAAGATCCAAATCTCCGATGGCAGAACAATTTTTGCAAAGAAGGATCCGCTTTCCACTTTACAGAATACCTGGTAAAATCAATGAGAATATTTTTTATCATTCAAAAAATAATTCGACCATTAGATAAAATACTCTCTTAAATGAACTGATTTCTCACATACCACAGACACCAACACCAAGACAGTAAAATGAAAGAAGATTCTGTTCATTCAGAACTACCAACACCCAATCCATGAAAACATCAATCAAGAAAGGATTGATTGGACATAGTTGGAGATGAAAAAGAAATGAAATAACCAAAATAAATTTATACATTATGATCTGATTCACATTCATTGAAATGATGTTCATAACCATTTTATTTATGAATTTTTCAACAAAAACATCTGTATGAAATGCAAATCTCACACCGCTTACCATTTACAACAATAGGAGTATCTCCATTCCGTATCCTCCAAGAATGGAAGTTAAATTTCATGGGAATAGTAATAACCCCGAGTTTATTATTAAAATAATTAATTGGAATCTACATATTAATGATCCTGTGAGAATCCTCCACAGTGAAGGATCCCGAAGGAGAGGGGTAAAAATACACTTATCATGTTTTGAGGATAATATAATGAGATTGAATAGAGCACATTGATTGTTGTCCAATACAATATTAGTAATGTCCTAGTGCTCACAAGCATCCTTGAAATATATTTATGTAGTAGGAAATCCCAAATACCTAATTAAAATACCACTCTTGTTGTGACGTGAACATAAGATTTCACCCTTCCCACCCAATGATCGAGAAAAATGCTTAAGATCATTAGAAATTGGACCAGTATTAGGCAATAAAGGAGAACCATTACCATCCATAAAAATCATATATCCTAATGAAGTACCATGCATAGTTCTTTCCCATAGTGTGAGACATTCCAGAACCTCCCATGATAGTTTTTCATGTATGTATCTAACAGTCTCCTCATGACTAGGAATATTAATTCCAACTTCATGTATAATTGGATTCAATTTATCCCATGACACTCATTTCCTTTTACACATTTTCTTAGGATCCCATAAAAAATAGTAGAAATTTTGCCTAAAATTTGTGATCACTTACTTGGGAACCTTGACATAAGATAGGACATGAATAGAAGAAGCAAGCAATACACTACTAATCAGAAATATTCTTCCCCAAAATAAAATATAACAATTTTTCCAATTAACAATCAGAGCAAAAATCCTGCAGATTAGTATGAAAAAATCATGAATCTAAGTCTATGAGATAATATAGGCTCACCATGATAATCTAGAGGGATGTTCTCCTATAGCATGTTAAAGATATGACACATAGAATTCACACTAATTAATCAACATGTACTGCATATATAAAAACAACTCTTGATTTTGTTAGTGAGTTGGATACTCTAAAACAAAAAAATATCCAATATACTATTTAATAAATTATGATCCATAGTTCCCACCAAATAAGATATGATATTCTGTGGGTTTGGATCAGATGAGCTTCTTCAATGCTTTGATTGATTAAGAAAATAGATATTATGGATTAGAAAGATTATTTATGCGTTTGAATTCATGTATAGAGTCATTACCTCAAATAGTTTTTTGGTATTTGGGTTTATTGTTATCATATACCTTGAGTGTATTATAGTTTACTATTTTGGTTATGATCTAATTATGTATTTAATTAAGCCTTTTATATTTTGAATGTGAAATATTTTGTATGTAGATACATACCTAAGAAATTTATTATCATCAAAACATGATATTTAATATCTAAAAAATTGATAGTTTAATGTTTAATTTTATAGCGACTACATTAGTGGAGTGAAAACATAGTAGTACTCAAATGTAATAGTAGATAATGGAATCCAGCTCTAATGCTAAATTTGTGTGTGATGAACCCTTCATCTGAATTACTCTTAGATGGTATTTTATTGGTACTATTTGGTGCGTATTTCATCCTTTTTTTACATTATGTATTACACTTATGTTCTTTTAGGTGGATTTCAAGTTTTTTAAATGCATTATATATTGATTTTTTTTTTGTAATACATTTTTAATTATTTTATCATATGAAGTTATTTGTTTTTTGTGTAATGAGGTATTGATCTAACGCATCACATCATATGAGGTATTCAATTAGAGTTTTAGTCACCAACACCATTTTAAGAATGGGATGTGCAGGAAAGCTCAACATACTATCAACAAAGTTGGGGTCCCTCTATGTCAAGTGTTTCTAGAGTTTTATTAGAGTCATCTAGTCATAGGAAAAGTGTATAGAGTTATTTTTTTTAATATTATCAAAGAAATTTATGGAAAATTGATCCAGGTTTTTTTGTTCGGATTTTATATCAATGAAGCTAGAAATTGTATAATGATTGATGTATCCATTCTCTAGGATTCATATAACCTAACTATTAAAAAATATATTCAATTATCAATTTGTGATGATCATGTAAAATGGGATATGTTTTACATAGGTTTGTATTGTTGGTTTACATGTCATTTCTCAATCACCACCCCAAATTTGATTTAGTGAATGTGGACCATATGGTAAAATACAAGATTCCACAATAAAAATAGTCCTCTAAAATACCACGTAAGGGTCTTGAGGTTCTCCTAAATCTGATTGTTCCTCATAAAATTGAATAAATAAGAAGTTATACTACTATTTAGGGACCAAACCAAGAGATTTATGCTTTTAGCCAACATATAGTGGTTCCTCCATCAATATAAAAATAGCAAATCTAATCTCCCTTAGTATATGAAAATGATTGATAAGTGTATTTCATGAATACATTTTAGAGAATTCAAATATATTAATTTTTTTTATTTTTTATTTTCTTTCAAATTTATGAAAAAAAATATTTGTTTTATGTTTTATAGACAGAAATAATGTATATTTAAAAAGTGAATGAAAATGGTTAAATAATGGAGCTACAAGAAACTTCTTTCCTTGTGCAATGTGATTTGGCCTAACACTATTTTTAGGAGTTTTGATGCTAGAAAACTAAATCAATGTGATTACATAATGTGTAATTCATTTACATGTCACGACATTTTCATGTAATGAAGATCTGTATGGACAACTAATGACACTATTAAAAACTATAAAAAACAATTACAATTCCTTTATTTCATATTCAAAATTTGATTATTTTTCAGGGAAAGTGTCTGAATGAAACATGTCCATATTTGGGGGATATGATGATTTAAGGATTACAGTTTATGTATTCCAAAAACACGTCATGTAATTGTATATATGGGATTAATCATTCTATATTCATTATATCATTGATTTTTATCGTAATCTACAATGAGGGACCACACCGAGCACCATTAAGGCCTTTAAATAGGAGGTCAAGGCTCCACTCAAAGCATTCATTTAGAGATAAAGCCATTGGGATCACATATTCACACTATGTTGATGAGTTGAATAGTATTTATATTCTCCTACTCTGTTATGGATATCATAAGGGGGTAGAACATGGGAGAATAAACTATAATGATGGAGGATTTGCTGTATTATGGAATTTTATATTTAATTTTAATAAATTTGGTTCTTCATCTATGACACTACATTCATAAATTATTTTCCATGATTTTTCATTCATGACCATTGAATTATTGGTGAGGGAGTGATTCTTTTAGCATGTTCAATTACAGAACAATATACCCAGTGACCAATGGGTGTATTGTCTATTATATCTAAAAAATGATCCATGTTTTATTGTTAATGAATACTAAAAGTACCATGAGCATTGTGAAAAAATTATTAGTTATTGGGGGGATTGTCTACCATCACAATTAGGTCCACCCTTACATAGTTTTAAAACCATATAACTACAATTTAATTATTTTATACCCTAATAAATCATGAACACATATTTAAAATTGAATACAAGGATTTTCCATTTTCTTTAAATTCAAATCAATAACCATATATTCTATCAAGTCAAATAGTTTGATTTCATTCAAAAAATAATCCAGGTTTATTTTATATAATTAATAATTTCTCCATATATGTCTCTTTGGGTGTGACATCGGACATGCATATCCCATACTGCCTTATAGTTTAGTTGTTTGTTTGTTTCTTTCTTATATGTTTATAAATTCAGTAACCCATAAGTAATTAAATGAAACTTGTAGGGATATTGGTGTTCATATAATTTATATGAATATTATGATTCTGATTGGTTGGGATGAGGATGTTACTAGGATGAGTGCACTTTATGAGTTTCTAAAGTAATAACCACCATGGTTTGGAGGTATGCATGAAAATTATTAATTGGAGGGTTAGATTGAGGCTTCGATTAAAATTTTATACCTTTATTGAATACTCTTATATCATACAGTTTCTCATCCATCCAGGATTATCTGTAGCACCGTTATTCATTGGTGCAAATTAATCATCCATAAAAATAATAATGAAACTATCCATTTGGTATAGTTTTAGAACCTCAACCATGAGTTATATTTCATTGATATGTTGTGGTCTATATGAATTCTAGTGAAGTAGGAGAAAAAAATAGTTTAATACCCATTTCAATGTTTGTGTAATGGTTCAATGACCTTGTACGATACTAAAATTACATGTTTCATGACATATTAACCTAAACACAAATGATTGAGAAATGAATATTCAGAGAGATATAATCTAGTGTAGTTTTCTATTTCATTATCATCTATTATTAGGTTTGGGAGAGAATACATGTGATAAAGATATTCTTATTAGAGAAAAAATTGGTAACTAGAGTTGTTGTTGCAAACCCATGAGATTATTCAACAATTTTGGTTATCCATCAACAATTTCTAGGGTTAAATTATCAAAAATTACTATTATGTGTTCCATTACATGAGGTTAAATAACAAAAAATTCATCTAAAATATATACCTAGACAAATAAAATAATTTTATATACATTTGGTGGATGGGGTCACATGGCTCATGACTTTCTAAACAAATATCAAACAATGTACTGTCAGGAAGTAGATAGATGTCTAAAAAATAATGGTATTCATTGATTAAGATCCTAATGGAAGGCATGGTTATATTTAGGGATGTAGTTGTGATATATGGGTTAGTGGTTCACCATGTGTGGGATCCGGGAGTGTTTATCACTATGGTGAGCTTCCACCAGCACCACCCTTAAGTGGTAACCTCTAAAATTAGACAATTGTAATGTAAGAAGGCAGCCAACTATAGGGGTTTCAGGGTGATAACAAGGAAAGGAACACCCTTATCTATTGTGTAAACATTGTCTTCTCTAAACTGGTGCTCTTACTCTATTATACTAACATAATATGATATTTTTGATAAATAAATTTTCTGAGAGCTTGAGACACTAATTGATACGTTGGATCAAACAATGTGGCTAAAATATCCTATTAGAATTAATTTTACACCCACCCACATTTGATGATGATGTGAGATTGGTTTTTATGGAGAGTAATTTTCATATGACCTTACGGTGGATGTGATGAAACTATATGAATTCATCTTTATTATGTACTTGTGTTCCTTATTTATTTCATGGATTTAATAATACCATTACAGGATGGTCTACTATTAGATGGATTGATATAAGTTTTCCTTCAGGGGTGAGTGGGTACACTATTCGAGTCGATATATTCATGTGCGTGGTATGTTTTACACAATCACCAATATGATGGTGAGTTTGTCCCGATGTGTGATAGATTTTACTTAAGATCAACATATTATTATCATATTGAATTTATTTAGAAAATTTCACCTAGGATGAATCAAGTTTTCATCATCTTTTTATTATCTAATTATATATAGACACACACACACACACCAAATTAACAATATTAAATGATCATAAATATATTATTTGTCCATCATTGATAACTATTATATTATGGAATATCTAGAAGATATTATAGAAAAAGGTTTCAGCAAACATATCTTATTCCATTGGGTATTTCCTATATTTTCCACCAAGAAGAATGAATCGATTTTAAGAATTTTTATTGACTATATCCACCTAAATTAATTTTATGTCAAGAAAAAATATCCCCTTTTAAGAATTGAGAGCCTATTTAATCTATTAAAATGAGTGAAATGGTTCTTCATGTTCAATCATAGGTTATGTTAACACTGTATTTAGGATTTTAAGGAGGGTATCCCAATAACATAACTATAATTATGACAATGTCATTTATAGTTTTTAGTGATGATATTGTATGTTATAAATTTATTGGATATATTTATGGTACACATGATGTTTATTATTCATTCCTTCTAAGAAGAACTCCTTGTTATTCCCATTGATGAAATCCTTATTTACTCTGTTTCAAAGGAAGATCATGAAGAGTATTTGAGGAATTTACTAGACGTTCATGATGATCATAATGTCTTTGAAAATATATCAAACATTCAATTTTGGATTCTAGAGGAAAATTGTTTGTGGTAAGCCATCTCTCAAGATGAATAGATATGGACCATGTTAATATTGTTGTATTGATTTCTAGTTAACTACTTAAGAGAATGTATGATTTTTGGATCTTCCCGGGGATGGAAAAACACAACCAAAGGTTCATAGTGGAGTTATCATAGTTTATAGATACTGTGAATTCCCTTATACAAAATTGATAAACATTCATATTTTTCAAACATTCCTTGAATAGATTTTGAGAATTTAATTTATGGAATGAATATTGTTCATATTCTGAAATTTCAAAAAGAACGAGTTATGTACATACATTTCTGTGACACGTCTAATTCTAATATTGGTTTTCTGATGATTTATAGGAAGAATGTGACTCTTTATGAGTCTAGATAAATGAGACCAAATGATTATAACTACAAAATAAATTATTTAATGAAGTAAATGGAATTTTTCACCTTTAAGTCTTGTCAATATTACATTATTTTGAATAGGATCATAGTGTATATAAAACATAGAAGCTTCATATACATATTCACCCTTATTGATATAAACATAGGGAAGAAGTGATAATTATAATTCTGATAAGACTATTAAAAAAATTATCTATACACAATGAACCATCAATATAGTGGATGATAGTCTTAGTAGAAACTCTTGAGTTTTGTTGATGATGGAGCCCTCTACACTATTAGTAGTTATAAAATGTCCTTTGTATATTATGGTAAATTTTTTTATCTTATATTAATTGTGGTACCCTTTAATTTTATTGTTCATGAGATATGACCGGTTTGGAGATAATGATTACGTGTTCCCACATGTTCATATTCCCTTTAGAATTGAACTAGATGATTTTATTTCAAATATGGTGACAATTTCATCCTTTTCCAATGGTATATAGTCAATTAAGTCATGTTTTGTGAGGGGTGTCTAGGTAGTTACACAATTTAAAATAAAAGGCATACAACGGGGTTCCAAATACATAGAAATACCTCAAGTCTCAATTTTTTGGCTTTGTAGGAATTGGATAATTTCTATGTTTATCTGATGGTACCTTCTTGTTATTTCGGTGATATTCTGGAACAAGATTCTAGTAGGTTTTCTTCAAAACCTCATGACTGCAGAGTGGACAAGAGATTTTATACTAACTGATTTCGTTATAGGACTTAATTGATTACTGGAGGTTCATGGTGTTATTTGGTGGATCATGTACTGATTAACCAAGTCATCTAATATTATTCATATATAGGAGTAGTGTTAGGAAAAATGGTTGGAACAATTTTATATTACGAGATCATAAAGATTTATGAAATACCATTAATGATCATTTTTAAACTAGAAAAAAATACTTTCTATTTATGGACTAAAAACAAGAATTATAATATTGTTGATGTGATTGAAAATGAAAATTAAAAATAAAATAGATAGGTATATTGGGAATATAATTCTTTTTCTTGAGTGTATATTGAGTCTACTCATGTTATATTTACATCTGTGCATGAATGATCACATAATCCATGTGTATTTTTCACAAAACCATAATTTTCACTCAACTATTTGAATTAAATCATTATGGGAACTACATAAGAGACACCAATAGTCACCCTATCGCTAGATGGAGTTTAAATATCCCACATTAATCTGGATGAATTATTTGGGATAAATATAGAGATGGTTCTAATAATATATGAGTGAATATGAAAATACCTAGTCTCATTGATGTCTTATAGAGATCTATGACAGATGACATTGGAGACATGGCATTGAAGAAATGTTTTCACAGAGGAATCACATTTACATTATTTATAGATATTTTGAAAGGGAAGAAATTTATCCCATTGATTCACCAACATATTTAAAATTATATGATAGGTTATTGGGTTTTCATACTAAATAACACTTCCATAAAATTTAGTTCATTTTCAAAACAAATTCCAACCATTGTAGTAGATGTGAAAAATGTATGACTTTTCTCAAGTAATAGATTAGGGTAAAATTGATATCATGTATTATTTTTCATTTGAAAAATTTCCCAATGAAGATTGATAATTAGTATGAGAGGACCTTCTAAAGCCAAATGATACCATTAGTGAAAATGTTATGGTAGAACGAGATCCTATGGGAGATATTTTAGGTACATCAGGGCTAGATGTGGTCTTATTTCACATTATTGTTTGATAGAATCATTATTTTTATAGATGAAAATCCATATCGGTGGGAATAATAAGTTATCTTGGACTTTTCCCCTTGAATCATTTAGATTTTTTGAGTTTTAGGGTCGTATTTCATTGATTTTTACATGATTATTATAATCCATCAACTATGGTGTTATTGGTTGTATCATGAGTTATTGAATTACAAATGATTAATATTTTTTATAATTCATTTATCAATTGTAGTGGTTATATCATAATAGCTGAAATAAATAATTTATGAATAATCAGATAATGAATACCATTATGTTGTGACACCCTTTGTCACGATGCAATAATATATTAGACATGTGAGGTTCTGAGTGTTTGTGATGTTCCCAAATAGTTATTAGAGGTTTAATAATTGGATAATAGTTTGATCTAATTTTAACAAAGTGATCTTATGGAATACAATTGTGTCTTCGTTTTTATTTGTTTCTAAAATTTATGTTATTTCTAAATTCAATGGTTACATGATTCTAAGATTATTTTCCAATGTTTTCAATATAAATAATTCTTAATCACTCAATCTCTTCAATTTCAATGTTCGTCCAATGAATTATGGATTTTATTATGAATTCATGGATTTCTAGTTAACCAAAATTATCCTTGGAATGATAATAGCCATGTGTTGATCCCTTTTTAATCCATGTGTATAGATTCATATTACAATGACGAATGTCATCCAATATAGGATTCTTTTCCCAAAATATATAAAATTATAATAGGATATTGATTTTGAATTATACCATTATCTTGTTTGTTATTTTTCTTAAGATATTAATAATATGAATCTATTCTGAATAAATATTGGTTTCTATTAGAAATTAACTTTCTTCTAGAAATGAACCCCTATTGATTGGTTTTCTAATATTTAATGCTTCATTCTAAATCCTTCTCTTGAATCTAGTATTTCTTATTATTTTTACATTATGTGGAGTCCACTATCCCCCATATGATTATGGAGTATGAAATGAATGTATATTAGTTAATTAATTCCATATAGGTTATAGTACTGTATTTAAATGATGATTTAAACATGGTTATACAGCACAAGGTTTCATTATTACATAGCAGGCCATATCATTCCATGAAAAAAGATTTCATTAATTTTACCCTACATTTAGGGTGTGATCATTCCAAAAAACTACTTATATCATAATGACCACCCCGTTCCAAGTGTAATACAATATTTTAATGAATTTAATATTGTATTGATTCTAGATATTCTAAATTAATATTATATACCATAATGTTATGATTTTAGAGGTGATGTAAATGTAATAGATGTTGTGTGAATTCATGGATTTTGGTGTAGAGAACATGATGGAATCTAATGTATATAGAATGTACAATATATATTGAGTAATGTAACTAGTGTGTTTGAAAAATTATTTTAGAAGTTTGTCTCACATCATGATAGTGATGAGATCTGGAGTGAATGAACCATCCTAATCCCTTCATTGGAATTATCATATTATTTTATTAACAGATAATATTAGTGAATAGATACTAAAATTTATTATATTTTATGACATAATGTGAAATGGTGTGTTCATTTATTCATCTTTATTCTATTTATATAGTGTTTTGGTTAGGTTTGCGCATTATTTTTATTGGGATGATGATGTATTTTATGCATGACAGGTGGAGCATACCATGTTGTTTGGTACTCCCTTGGTCCTACTTTGCTGATAGGGTGTGGGTACCTAGATTATTATTCAAGTATGATGCTCTCAAAATATTCATGGGGTGTTAATCCTATATAGTATAATCATGAAGTTGGTACAACCTCTCACATGATAAGGAAAATATCTTCAATAGGGTCAATGATGTTTAACACTCCCATGATCAGTTTTCATCAAATAACTAGGATGAAATTACACTATTTATAGAGTCATGTAAATCTAAGTTGGGTAAATTGTTCAAAAAAAGTGTGTCCTCTATCCGGGGATTTTTAATCCCTCAGAGGATATATATTAGGACGGTTCAAAATTTCAATGTCATAGTAACTGTGAATGAATGTATTTGTATTATCTAAGAAGCATGGGTTCTTGACTTTATTACTATGATATATGTCTTTGATTATATAAGATGTTTTTATGTTGGATTTTATATCTATAATTTTCTACCTTAATGTATATATTATTTTTTTTTATTTTTTTTATTTTGGATTTAAATGGTATCTTTACATATTTTGATGTACAGGGGGAAATAGGAATCTCTTAAGAAAGCCACTATATACATATCAGTGAACTATAGTAAATACAAATATTAATATATAAATATAAATCATATGGTACTATATTAATTACATATCTCAATGGAAATATTTGTATCCCAAATCTATTAAATCTTATATAAGTCGGTAGAATAAGAGATAGATTTAAGTGAATATTTATCGACTTTGACCTCAATTCTATAGGATATGAAGATTTTGAAAGCACAGGTGAATTAAAACCCATCACATTATTTTTTCATGGATTATGGGGGATCTAACCATCACAAATTATCTCATACTAGAGATGAGAGATGAATTACCCGTCTCCTTATATGAGCATTTAAATATCTAATCTATCTCAAAAAAGTGTTTTTGTTGAGTGGAATCTATATATGTATATGACATTTCCCATATCTACCAATATCAGTGGGTGAGAAACATAATGTAAAACTAATCACACTTTATCTTTGGCCAGAGGGTGGTAATAAAGAAGATCAAACACAATTTCCCAACTCCATATATATAAATCAACCTAATATATATCATATATTAGGGAAGGTATGTATGGAATCAACATCTCAGTCACAAATTAGTGTCAATTTGTCAGTCCGAATAGAGTTATCATATAGTCATTTAAATAATCTAAATCACCTTTGATGGATATAATCTATCTACGCTCGCAAATAGATAACAGTAATTCAATATCTACTAAAAGTTATCAATTGAATTATCTAGTTATCAAACTCCTAAAAAATTCATCCCCACCAAATCTCATTGTTCCATAAATAAGATTCCAAATTATTGGATAACTAAAAAACTATATTAATTATTAAATGATGATAAATGCTATGGTTTAATTATTCAATAAGTAACAATATAACATGGATGATACCACTTTGAGATGGTGATTTAAATCCACATAAATTCCATTATCTTTTTTGAATTCCACATTATACCATAAAGGATTTTAATGACTTAACCAACTCTTTATGAAAATGATTAAATTGTCGTAACTTTTAAAAATCATATAACCAATCCCCATTATCCTTTAACTATATTTGGAATATCTACATGGTATTATTAACCAATCATGATGGAATAGTTTCAATGGATAACTCCTCAATAATATGATATAAATTAATTTCATTTAATGTCATTATTTACAACCCTTCAAAAGAATTACCAATTCAATAATGTTCTATTTTGTCATTTTAGTAGATTCATGAATAATTATGAAATTAATTCTTATAATAACCATAATTTTTTATCATTAATTCTAATAAAACATTTTACATTAATGGTTTATTCTTAAACATTCCATTTATGTATGATCTTAATCTAAAATTCATTAGACACTAATTATTTCTTACAATACAATTGACTATGTGAAAATAAATAAATATGATTCATTATGTGGTTTAATAATATTCATTAAATAAAAATCAATATGATTAACTATATTTTCCAGACATAAGTGTTATCTGCACACTCTAACCACAAACTCCCATAGCTAAGTAATATTCCAATTCACCAAAATCAAGTTACAAATTCATTTTGGATAATATATATATATATATATTATTGTTCAAAAATAATATACACATGATCAAATAAATTAATTCTAACATCACATGGATTAATTTTACCTTCCCGTGTATTCCACTTACTCATCTAGCTAACCCCTGGGATTAGTGGAGACAAACAACACAACAACATTTATTTAAAAAAAATTATTTATTATAACATTATATTAATAATTATCACATTAATATAATTTTCTTTATATTATTTCACAAATATAAAATTTTCAAAATAACCCAAATATAATTCCTTGGGGTCAATGATGTTAAGTATAGTCCAACACAGCTTCTGAAGCCAAAATATGAGCTACCACATGTCCCCTCACATAAGTGGTATTTTCTCATAATGTTGGTGGTACATGGGAACCAAAGACATCCATAAATTCCCTCAGGGACACTTAAATACCTCCACCTATGTATATAATCAAATATTCTGATCAAATATATTTCGGCATTCCACATCATACCATCATATTAACATCTACCCTCACATGGTAGTTGTCTGATTGGATGATCACGTCATGTTTATGTCGTGAACAATGTCACTCTCTACTAGGGTTGATGTTGTAGAACATGATAAAAATAATCATCTTGACCACATAGTTTACAGAAATATATTGTAACACCTAATGATTCTATAAATTTTTTATATAAATACTATGTATGGTAGAATCACAAAAGACAACACGAAACATAAAAGAACTGCAATATACTATGATAATATTTTTATTTAAAGGTCACTATTATTTCATATCTAATGTATTTATGGGTGTGAATATGAATAAATAATTAATTAAAAATAAGAATGTGTATTGATTAATTATTTGGAAATAATTAGCCATCCTTAAATTTCCCAAATAATATTAATTATTTTAAAATATTAATTTATTTAGGTATTATATTTTTCAATATTATATTTCCAAAAAACTTGTTAGAATGGATTTTGAGGAAATATATGTATTTTAGATGTATAATATTAACAATAACTCATAAATTCATTAATAATTATTTAAAATTGATGAAAAAATCATTTAATTGAAAAAGGATTTTTTTAGAAAACCATATTTATGTCCAAAATTCAATTTTATTTTAATAAATAAAATTAGTCAATATAAATGAATTATTTTATTGTAATAAATAGTCAATTTATTGAAACCAATATAATAATGTTACATTAATGAATATAAAATGACCTGGAATGAGAATAAATTTTTTTTTGAAGAAATTCATTTTCTTTCATGGTTTATAATGTTTTCTTAGCGAATATTAGAATAAATTTCTCTCAAATATAAAATCTTATCGTTTTGAAATTTAAACCATATTTTTAATAAAAATAATTAATTTTAATTATTAATTATGGTAATAATTTTTGTTTATAATTAATAGTAATATTTTAAAATTTATATCATGTTAGAAAAGGGTGACATGGGTTCAAATATTATCAAACAAAGTGATTAGGTCACAAAACCTCCCAAACACATGACATTATTTCATAATATGAGTTAATTTCTAAAAACATATTCATATAATATATAATATTTTAATTTGGTGACATTTACATATCATGTAGACCTTTATACTATATTAAGTAATGATTACGTTCAAAATGAGACATTCTATTTTTCAAATCAACATTATATTTTCCTAATAATTAAAATTTTTTATAAATCATCATAAATTGTTAATAATATGTATAATAATTTATTTATTTGATGTTATTTTATTTTTGTTCCTTGGTAATGTTATAAGGACCTAAAACACTTATGCTTCGTTGATATAACAATTGTAAAAATGGTCCAAAAAATAAATTAAATTCTTCTAAATAATTAAAAGTTTTATGATATGGATATGTTAAATTCTTCTATGATTTTCATGTATCAAATTTATATGAATTTAATATTTTAAATATTCATATTTTATCTCTATTATTATATTTATGATTTTCTAGTCACATTATGTGGACAGTCTGAAAGATGAGTTAAAAGATATTTTCTATTAAAAAATAAAAAATTATTTTTAAAATAATAAAATATAACAACATTTTTTTCAAAATATGATGGTAAATTATAAATCATATAAATCATATCCCATAAATAATCGACACTCTATGTTTTAATGAATTTATTTTCCTTTAAATACCAAGCATATTATCACAATAGTAAGGGTTAAAATGTGTAATTAGTTATTATAATAAATAGATATATGTTAAAATAGCCTAAAAAAATTTCTAAACACTATAGTATTAATTTAGTATGACACAAATCGTCCAAAAATCATAATTGGAGAAATTTGTATCCAATATTTCATGAATGTAGAAATATAATATTTTAATTATTAGAATAATTAAAAAAGTTCCACTCTACTAACTTATAATGGGGAACCACCAACCCAATTTTCTCTAAAAACCCAAGTAACACCCTATGATACTTGAAAGGAAATCTTTGTTTGATAATATATTCGACAAGTGACAAAAAAAATGACCCATAATATATAGATTCATTCTTAAACATTAAATTATATTAAATTAAATGAATATGTATAAGAACATTATAAACTATATATATTTCTTAATAAATATAAATTACATATAAATTTTTACTAAAATCAACCAATTAAATAACTATTTAATTTTATTCAGATAAAATATTTTTTCTTCAAAAAAATATATTTATTGGTTATCATAGAAATTTCTTATAATTAATATTTATAAAATAATAAAATGATAAAGTTACCATAAATTTATAAATTAGAATATTAAAACGATTTTTTTGTGAAAACATTGGACTTTTTATGAAATATTGATTTTATATAATATAATTACAAATACTAATTTCTTTAATGCCTTTTTTTCAATATATTATGAAAGTTTAAATTCCCATTATTTTATTTAAAATTATTTAAATTAATATATTTATTATATATTTTTATTTTATCTAATTAATTTTTTAATCCACATCATATAAAATTCGATTGTATGTTTTTTTGGCATTGAAAAAAAATAATTTTCTATAAAATATTTTAAAATAAATAATATATCTACATTTTAATTAATTAAGATATTACATAAGGATGAATGGTTTAAGTAATATTTTTTATTATATTATAATTAATATTAATATAAATTTATAAAATTATTATTATTTATTATATATTTAATATCAAATCATATTTATCCTGAAAAATACACTTCTTGAAACCCCACTTTTGCATAATGTCTACATGTTTATTTTTAAATTATATTTATTCAATAATTTTTATTGAATTTTTTAAAATGGAAGTCATATTTTTAATGTGGATAATTTATATTATATAAAATTTTTAAAATAATTTTGGACAAAAATAAATAGTGAATAATGTGCAAATAAATTACCACGGTTTAGGTGAGAACAAGTAGATGAGGGGTTATAATAACAACATAAGTTTAAAAATCACCTAGAAAACGTATATAAAATTTATTTTATTAAAATAATTAGACAATATAATTTATAACACTCTAGAATAATCTATTTCTTATCCTTTATTCTTGTGAAAAATGGGGGTACACTTTTTTCTTTTAAAAAATTTCAAGTGTACCACATAATTAACTTATAAAGTCAACACATATCATCTCTAATTAACTCCTTAAAATATTTTTCATTAGAAATAAATAACCTAATAACATTAAGATATCCATAAAATCACCCAAAATTCCTTGTGAATAGTGGAGTACTGCCTCGCAAAATTATATCATTTGATTTCCATCATCACTACTCACTACTTTTTTAAAATGATGGATATGAATTATATTTGGTATTTTTAAAATTATTATTTCTTTGGACACATTATAACAAATATATGTTTTCACATTTCATTATTTAAGGGATAGAATAACATATCTTGTGTGTACGAAATATTACCACCTCACAAAGCGATGTGATTCATTTTTCACAAACTATAAATATAGATGGTAATAAATAAACATTCAATGAATATTTTTTATATAAATTATTTAATAATGATATTAATTTATTTTTTTCATTTATAAAATATAATATATATTTTTAATTCTTATAATTAAAAAAGATATCATTGTTCATATACATGTGGACTATTACCTCTAGGAAGCAATTATATTCTTTTTTCATCACGTACACATGAATGATATAAATATATATTAGTATATTTATTGAAATAGAATAGTATTTATGATTCTATTATCTTTAAATAATTATAACAAATTACATTCATTATTTCCAATTTGATCATTGAAAAGTGGAAGTGTTATGGATGTGTTCGTATAGCCTATCATCTCTATGATTGTACTATATTTTATTTTACATAAAAATATCTCATGATTGGTTATAAAGAATTATATTTAAATTTAAATATGATATTTATATCATGATTATTATTCTTGTTATGTTTAAATATTTACCTCTTTAACTATGTTCTACATAATGGAGTTATTTTGAAATAATGAACCAAACATACTCAAAAAAACCGATGGGTAATTAACTAATTAAATATTAAATTATTCCATTATTACAATAAATGTAATAATTATTTTTAATAATTTATTTAAATTATATTAAGAAGTAAAATAACTACTTTTATCTTATTATAGATTAGTTTAATGACTTGCTTAGAATATCTCAGCTCAAGGTAATGGGTTCTCTCTCCTCACATTTACTTTTCTATGACATTTTCCATATCCACATCTTTTCTTACTATGTGGCGTATAAAAATTCAATATTAAATGAAATATTAATAACCATTCATACATAATGGTAATTTATGTTTTAATTTTAATTCATTTATGAAATTTGTTGACTTTAAAGGTACAAAGTGGTAATGATTTTATCAACTCAATTTAAAATAGATAGGTTATAAATATTTTTCATTAACTCAGTTATAATATGACTATCTTTCAATTGAACCATAAGTAGTTCCATTATTTTTTGAACCTTTTTTTTATTTATATTTGTCACACATATTCTATCCATTTGTTAACACTCAATTTAGAGATACAATCAATGTAAGGGTTAATATTCTAAAATAACATTCTTTGGGAAATATGTTTATGATATGAGCCTATTTCATTTGTGAGGATTATATAGGTAAATTTGTTTTAATATCATGAATCACCATATTTTAATTATATTAAAAAATTATTTCAATTTATTCATTCATGGGTCTCAAAATTTAAGACTTTCTAAAGAAGAAAAGGATTTATGATACAATATCAATTCCTTCAGGGCTGTTTATGATCATGTCAAATTTTGTGAAAATAATATGAAATTATTTAAAACCCCATTTAAATATTATTATCCTTTGATTATGAATTTTTTGACTTGTTTTATCTTTATTTCATCCATTGTCGATTTATGAAATAAAAATAATGTACTTTATAAGTGGCACATATAATTTTTTATTTATATTGGGTATATCTCTATTCTATCTTAATGTTTCAGAAATATTTTGATTTAATCAGTTTTATTTATGTTGGTTAATAATGATTGATATATATTTTTATTGAAAAAAGAATTTATTTATTTTCAATCATGTTTCAAGGGTATTGTTATGGAACATATTTCTTTTACATAGGTTAAACAAGTTTTAGTGAGATTGTAATATATCATGTTAATATTAAAATGTATATTAATGTATAAAATATATTTCTGTGGAACCTATTTCTATCCCAAAAGAGAATAATTTTTAAAATATATGTGTATAGGTATTATACATTTTATGATTCTCTATTGCACTATGATTGTGTTACCATACCCTAATTCACTTCTTATAATCAATGATTACATTTAATTGTAAATTATTATTATTACAAATACTCTGAATTTTAGCTCATAGTCCATTAGTTTCACTTTTATTATGTTATAATGAATAATATGGGTATAATTTTCTCTATAATGAATTATAATTGATTATTATGTTCTTTTATGTAAAATAATAAAAGTAGTGTTTAGTGTGAGAAACACCCATTTATATAAAATTTTCTTATTTATGTAATAGTTATTCCTAATTCTCGTAAATGTCTAATCCTATATGGTCCTTCTGAATGTATGTGAATTTGAATTTGAATTTTTTATATTTTAATATTTTTAATTGCAAAAAGTGGGTCATCCTCATGGATGTAAAATCCTGAAATATAATGGTTATGATTTTATTAGTGGATTCCATGAGTTAATAATTATTATATTATTTAATTTATAATGATATAAGGAATAAATGATTTTCCATTTTATTGTTATTTGGCCTTTAAATGTGTATTCTAGTTCATTATGAAAGACTAATTTATATGGAGACTCATTATTTAGAGAAAAAATATGAGATTATGATAGATATTGATTAAAGGATAAAATTTTATTCCTCAATTGTTTTTCCATTCATTCATAATATTCATGATAATTTAATTTCCCAAATATAGTAAAAAATATATTGATAATAAAAAATTTCATATTACCATCATTTCTAATGAAATAAATGACCTTTTTTCACCTTTATCATTTATGGGTTTGTGCTTGTTGACATTCTCTTGATCATTCAATTTCATGTAATAAATAATATTTTTCAATCCATATCATTGTTTTATACTTATAATATTCTTTAATTTCAAAATCTTAAAATCCCTCCTATTTTCTCTAATTTAGATACCTAGTATTTTCTATACCAGATGACCTCCAAATGACTTTTTCTATTTTATAAATAAGGTGTTTTATTAACCATTTTTACAATATCAGTTTCCCAAAAAAATAATGATTATAAATGTTAAAAAAAATTATATAGATAATTTTTTATTTTTTATGAGAGTATTTTTTAAATAGAGAGGATTCATCACCCTTATTTTTTTGAAAAGAAAAATATATCCAACAGTTTATTCGATATGCAACCACGAGAGTAAAGAACCTGCGATATATATAAAAATTTTAACATATCCATTAAATTAGAGTGAATGAAAATTGTTAATAAATTTAATATATATTTATATATATATGCTTTTATCAATAAAATATGTTGATTAATTTTAATTAAATCTTTGATTACCTCTTACTGAGTAATTTTATTCATGAAACATTAATTTTGGTTTAATATTATTTTTATTTATTTTCATAAAAATTATTTTGATTAATTTTTGGAAATTGTTGATAATGGTTTTCTATGTTTTACATCATTTTTTAAATTAACATATAAAAATTTACTTTGGGTAAAAATTTTGGCAATTTTCTTGATGGTATTAATTTTCTTAGTGAATTGGGAAACATTCTGATTTTGGAAGAAAGTGTAATATATTTTAAAATTTTAATAAATTTTAATGTTACATGATTTGATGAATATAATTTCTAATAATATAAATATTATTTATGAATATTTATGTTAATTAATATATTTTAAAAAAAATTATAATAGATTTATAATAATGATCTTTTTGGGTTTAAAAGCATGATTTTCGTGAAAACTATTTCAAATTGAATAATGTATATCCATTTTACCGAATTAAGATAATTAATATATTTACTTTTTTATAATGGTAATTTAATATTATAAGTGAATATATATTAATTTAAATTAATATAATAATTATTTTTTGTCATATGATTAATATAGATCCCTCATTTACTTACAAAATACAAATCACGAAACTACACATTTTCAACGCTTCTGTGGGTTTAATTTTAAAATAATATTTTCCCATTATATCTAATTTTATTTGCTAAAGTATATTAAATTTTGGAATCATAATAATTTATATTATCCAATATTTAAATAATATTTTTTCTGGATAATTAGTGGACAAAATAGTAAAAATAAATTACCTAGTTGTGCTGAAAATGGGTTTACCGATTGTCGATCTGAAAAGATAAGGATAAAAATGACCTAAAATAATTTCTAAAAAAAATTATTAATATATTTAGACATTATAATGAATAATTATCAATAATACATCATTTTAGTAAGAATTTCATTTGAAAAGAATAGGTGAAAATTTTTATTTTAAAAAATTACAATTGTACCACTCATCTCACTTATAAAATGCCACCCAATATCCTCTCTTAAACAAACAATAATTCTTTTTGGATCCACCAATACCTTCGCAAATAAAGTCCCAATATCTAAAACCTAATTTTTTAAGACTGTTTTGGAAAAAAATACATTCTATCAGTACCTTATGTATAATCACAATGAGGTGGTCTCAAAAAAGGTAATATTCCTAAATATATGTTTTCTTAATTTTTTCTTCTTCCACCTCCTCAAAATACTAATCATTAAATAATATTTAATTATTATAGTATATCCCATAAAATAAGATATTATTATTTTACATTCATGAAATATATACATCTCATGTTTCGTCTAATGGGATTTGAAATCATTATTCATGTGTACGATAGACATCTGCCACGCAAACCAATGTCATTTGTTTTACTTCATCACTTATCAATGATTATTATAATGATTTATTTATATATATATTTCAAATTCAATATATAAATATAATTATATATCTATTATTCCATATATATGTTTTTCACTTTCCCTTTTGTAGGGGATATGATAATGTCACAAATGTCTATGATAGTCTACTGACTTGTGAAGCGACGTGATTTATTTTTCACTAATGCACTACATGGTATGTAATGAGAAAAATTTTAATTAATTTATGTTATAAAAATGAAATATTAATGATATTAATGACATATGTTTCATTAGAAAAATTTTATATATCATTTTCATTCTTACACTAAAAAATGATAACATCGTTGCTGGACATGTGAACTACCTCCTCCATGAAGACATGTGATTATTTTTTTCATCACCAAAAAACATTAATAATATATATAAATATATTTATTGAATTAAAATGGTATTTAAGAAATTATTATCATTATTTTATTTTAAAATATTAATTATTTTATTCTAAAATGATCATTAAAAAGATAAAACGTTACTCATGCATACGTACGACCTACCATTGCCATAATTGTAAAATATTTCTCCTAATAATATTTCATTTTTGGTTTCAAAATATTTTAATATTGGTATTTATATTATAAATATTTCATGATCATTATTCCTTATTTTTTTTACATATTTTCTGTTTTTACAAATGTTCACACCCTAATCCATTTTGAAATAATGAAATAAGAATCCTCAAAACACCCAACACAAACATACTTGATAAAATATTTATAATTTTCATTAAAATAATTAAAATAAATTATTAATTTATATTTTCTTAATTATGAAAAATATTCTCAAGATAAAAAATAATTGATATTATCTTAATATACTATATTTATATGAAATACTACGAAAATGTCGAATCAGGGTTAGGGTTTTTTAATATTTCTTTTAATTATATGGTACATATTCAATATACAATAATGTTTTCTATTAATTTTAATATATAATATCTATTCAACATGTACTATAATGAATAATTATAATACAATGGGATTTAAATATTAAAAATTAGTTTTAATGTCTATGTGGATTGATTTCAATGTCACCAGTTGTTATAGAGATTCTTAACTAAAATTATGTTCATTGGGTTATAAAAAATTTTCATTAACTATGTTATGATATTATTATCTATGAATTAATCTCAAAATTTATTTTATTCTATATTTAAACTTATTTGGATGGATTTAAATTTTTACAAACTGTAAATACATTGATTTCCTATCAATTAAATGATATTATCTTTCTAAGGATTAACTGTCTTAAATTTCATTCTATGGGATATATTATTTATATAAAGAATACATTATTTATGTGTTGTTTATACTAAAATTTGGGTTTATCATATAATAGATATCCATTTTCATTTTTTACTACAATATTTGAGGTTATTCATTCATTTTGTTTATAATTGAAGAGTTACCATATTGAAAGTGGTTTTATGTTATACTATTATTTCATTCAACATTTCATATGAGGAAGATTATTTTAGAAGATATCACAAGAAATTATTTTATAAAACAACATATATTTTATACTAAACTCTTTATATATCTTGTTGAAAATATTAATTTCCATTTCTATTAATATTAATTGAATGGAAATTAATAATTATTTTTGAAAGTGATATTGATCTTGTTTTTCCTTTTAGATTGAGTATCACCCCATTCCATAATCATGTTTTAAAGATATTTTTATTATAAAAAATTTATTTTCAATGTTTTATTCTTTTGTAAAAGACATTTTTATGGATACCATTAAATTTACAAAGAAAAATCATGATTCACATAAATAGTCATTGAACCTCTTTACATTTTGATATGCTAATCATGGTTAAAATATATTTTTATAGAATTCATTTCATTTACACGGGTTTGCCTTTTATAAAAGATATTTTTGTGGTAACCAATAACTTTACAAGCGTAAATAATGTATCAGTGATATTGTTAGGGGAATGGATTCATTTATGTTTCGATCATTCAATCTGATTATTTCATTATACCCTTATGTGGTTCTTATACACAATGACGACATTCAATTGTAAAAGATTATGTTTAATGTTGGTGATATTTTGAGATCACCCTTTTTATGACTCATTTTACATATGTTTTAAATAATGATGTGGAAGGAATTATTTATATAATTGATTCATATGGATTATTATTTTGACATAATGTGAAAAAATAAAATCTTGGTTTAGTAGGAAAATTCACATTTACAGGCTCGTATATTTTTATTTAATTATTTTTATTAGTTCCATAATACTATAAAACTTGATGGCCATACAATAATGTATGCCAGTCAATTTTTTTACATTGATTCCATATGTTTTGGGTGAATAATAGTTAGGTCACCTACATTTTTATCAAATATCGAAATACAATGTTTGTGATTTTAGTACCTGATTCGAGAGTGTGAGTTTGTGGTTGTTAAAACATGATCAATTTATCAATTTTTCACTCTACCATAATACTCCAAAAACATCCTTATCAATTTTATTATGGTTCTGGTCTTCCCAAAAGACCCATCCATGCAGCCAACATGTTCTTTTCAATAGAAGATACTCATAGGAGAGTCATATGTTCTTGGTGATATTGTTTATGATTTATTTTTCATATACATCCTCCAAATTCCCAATAACGATATAAATAAGATTTAATACTTATATTTATTATACTTATCTTTTTTTAATTATATTTCTATTTTATATCTCTCAACCTTATATTTTTAAATAACAATGTCAATCATAAAAAAAATTGGTACTACCACCCCCATGAAGCGATGTGATGTGATTTGATTTTCCTATTTATAAGGAACGATCATGGAAATTGTTATATTGAATATATATTATATTTATGATTTAATTATTAATGTGTAATGGTGAATTATTATTTACATTTTTTTTCAATCCATAGAAATGAAAAAACATCACTTTCACATATATACGGAATGTTATCTCTAGGATGTGATTTAATTCATATTTCATTAGTACTTTATATGAATAGTGATAAAAGTTCATATAATGAATAAATTTAAATTTTTCTAAATTAATAATATTTTTTAGAAGATGAAACCTTGATCATATTTTAAGGACATGAACCATCGAACTAAAACATGCATAGAAAAAAGAATGGTTTTTACCTGAAAATTTATTTTAATAATTAATTGTTAGTATATGGGTAATATTAAATTATAAAGGATTGATATATAGTAATATGTACATGTTTATTTTTATATAATATATTGTTAATTTATATTCATTTATTATATTTTAGTTTGGGGAGAATACATAGTATATTGGATCCATGTGTAATGGTTTCACTAATGAATTTTATTTCAATGACACATATTCCATTTTCACAACTTGTTTCTTTTTTTGTATATAATTCTCATGAATAGTTTCAATAATGATTTTCATAAAAATCAGGGGAATTTAAAAATACATATATTTTTCAATGATTCATGAATTTTTTATTTTGTTATTAGAAAAACTATATGGTTTCATCACTTAATTGTTTTTTTGTTGATGCATTGTTCAATTTATACTCTTATCTATGTATATATGGTGAATTTAAATCCATAGTGATGTGTTATATAATGAATATATTTATATTAAAGGTATTTTTCTGTTTGATTTAATGTTTTTAAGGGTTTTGATATTCAGATACCATCCACTCTATTTCTATGGATGACTTTTCATAATGATGTTTAAAGGATGATTTAATGAATCATGTTCATCCCCTATATGTTATTAATGATATGATTAAATAATGACTTATTTTATACCATCCACTTACATCCTCTATATAGAATAAGATTATTAGGTGATTAATTTTTTAAGAAACCCGTTTCTTTTTCATGTGTTATGTTATGGGGAAATGTTTAATTCATTTATGCTCTTTTGGTACACATATGTGTCATTTTCATTATTGAATGGATGTGCTATTATTTTCATAGCTATTCAATTCATTGTGTAATTATTGATATGAAATGAAATTGTATAGATATGAATGGGAAGTAAAACCAATTTATTATGTGCCTCTTTCTACTATGATAGTCATCTAAGTGAACTTTGACTACGGAAATGATAAAATGGGGAGTGGATTATAAGATAATGAACCAAAGAAAAATGTCTATGATGGAGTTTGAAAATTCTTTATACTTTCATACATGTGTTGACATGGATACTGACTTTCCATGAGGGTTATTGGATGGAATGTGTAGTGATAGATTCAATATTTTCATTATTATTAATAATTTTCTAAATTATTTTATCCCTCCCAATTATTCAATGTGATTATATTTGAAAAATGTAAATGTTTTGGTGTATTTTATGCTTAAATTTAAAAATGGGGTAATTCTGAAAAATTGATAGTGGTTGGGAGTAATTTTTTTGGAAATAACTTTTACATTATTGATACAATTGAATGGAATAATTATTTTTAGGCTTTATTTGATTGTGGACTTAAATTTTAGTCTTCAAGACCAATACCCAATTCAAAACCCAACGGTACAGAAAAATCAATCTAAAGGAGAAATCGGTATGGCTAGCAGAATAGACCCCACTACATTAAATCTTTAATATCTCATCCAAATGACTTTGCAATGTGGTGATTCCAAATTGTTTCGACATAGAACTTTCAGGGGACGATTAAAATTAAATTTTAATCAACAATAATTTAATCAAGGAAACTTTTGGATGTGCCCACGTACAGTGGATGTTACAGTGTCTGGAGGCCAAAATAAGTTAAACTAACTAATCAAGCCATATCATCCATTACACCTATCCAATGTCCTTGATTATTTGGGGATAGACATAAAACCTAATTTTACATATCATATAGTAAGTGATCTAGGCTTGTTTTGTACATCTTTTGGGATTAACAGAGGAAGACTTCTGCATGACATATTCTGGAGGGTAAAATTTTTTGTTCTTGCTTTTATTTATTTTGTTCTTATTAACATTGTAATTAATTATTCTTCCCACTTCAACTCAGTTACACATACCATTATGGTTTATACCTCTTTATTGATTGGGGAGGGGTAGGTTTACCGTTTTTTAATTCAAGATTTCGGGAAATTAGTGGTTTAAAATCCTCTTTTTCATTTGTGAATGGGTTTCAAGTTCTTATAATAGTTTTTTATCATGTATGATTATATCTGATTTTAGATTCTATTTTTTATTTTTATTTGGTCAATGATCAATATATCGATCCACTATGTTGTGGTTTTTATATAATGGAATATAATAAGACTTAGTGGTGAATTACACAGTGATCACCAGTACGTGTATGAGAAATAGTGAATGTTCTTGACTGCTTCGGATAAAAAACCAAATTGGGAATTGCCTAATATAATTTTGGGTATTTTCTACCACTTTATCACATAGTGGAAAGTGATTAGATCAATATGAGGTTTTATTAAGGTTTATTCTCGCATTATTATTTTACCAAGGGAGTTAGAAGAAATGATTGAGGATTCTCACTCTTAACGACTTAGTAGAAGAAAATTGGGTAAGTTGAACTATGATAGAATTTGAATTGGAAAACTAACCCAAAACTGATAACCATTTCATATCACTGATTTTAATCACATCTTTTGAAATATTTTTTTCATAATTTAATTAATTTCTTTACTTTTTTTAGATTCTTTATTGTATTTTCAAAATCAAAATATTTTAAAAATAACACCATTCTTCCTCTAATTTTAAGTGACACACACTATTTTTGAGAACTCCTCTCTAGAGACAACCTAGGTAACCCACCATAATACATTTTAACATAGGTATAACTTTTTTACCACACCCCATGACAATAACATGTCAATACATGGCATCATTGCCAGGGAGGTCGAGAAATCATTTATTTTTATTCTTTGTTTTCTATTTTCATCTATTCTCTTCAAAATTGCATGACTAAAACCTCAAAAACTGAAACTTTTCCCATAGATCCTAAAATTAAATGAACCATGTTTAATAGACATAGAAAAATTAATTTTCAATCATAATTTGAATAAATTCCCCATGTAGTCTCTTGTGAAACTTCGTGTGTTCACTTTGAGCCTATCATCAGGGCTGAAAATCAAAACCCATCTCTTAGAGACATATTTGCACCACATTTCAATAATCAAAACAATAAACTTTCCATTCTTGTGTTACAAAATGATTTTGAAATGAATCCTAACCTGATTCATTTTCTCCGAATGATTCATAATTGATAGTTGAAAATACAAACAAAAACATTAAAGAGTTCACACATGTTTTCTCAACTTTCAGACACCGTGGTGTTACTAAGGAATAGTTAAAGTGGAGAGAATTTCTGTTTTCATTAAATGGGGCATAAAAAATTGTTGTACGGAATAACACCAGGAGATGCACATCAATGGAATGACCTAGTAAGCTATATTATGAAAATTTTCTTCCCTAAATCAAGAATCACAACCATTCAAATAGAAGTCTACGCCATATGAAAATCATTTAGAGAAACTATTTACGAGTACTATGAGAGATTTAAGAAGATATGTTCCAGCTTCCTGCATCAGGCTATTGAATAACATGATTTTTTTTCTTTTTAAATCTAGGACTACTGGACAACGAAAGAAACCTTATTGATCCATCATTTAGAGGTGCATTGATTGTCATGTCACCCGAAGAAACCATGGGATTGATTTAAAAGATTTCCAATAACTCACAACTATTTGGAAAAAATGTAATAGAATAAGAGGTATTCATTAGGTACACACTTATCATCTGTCTCCTTTACTAGAAACAAATATTGAAGAGCTAACTAGTATGGTGAGGCAAATGGCCTTGAAGATAGTTAGTGACCAATAAAAACCAGATAAGGTATGTGGTTTATCCTCATCACATGCTAATTTTATTGACCAATGTTCTGAAATATAGGGAATGGAAACATGTGTAGAAGAATTTCAGAAAAGGAAGTTCCACCCAAAATCAAGGATGGATAGATACTAACCAAGAAGAATATGGGTTGGGAAATCAGCAGAATCAAGGTAGACCCCCATACCAAAACTAGTTTCAAAACCCTCCACCATTCCATTGTCAACTCCAGAACCCACCACCATTTCCAAAATAGATGCCTTATAACCATCCTTCTTACGAAAAAACAACTACTTTACCAAGACCATATGAGCATCCATCTACCAGTGCAAATCTCCAATTCAAAATCAGTAGTAATAATATGAGTTTGTGGGGATCAATGACACCGTTAAATATTTATCCAACAAATTTCAATGTCTCATGGATTTTTCACAAAAAATCTAGGAAAATTACCTTCCAAAATAATCCAAAACCCAAAAGATAATGTCATCATGATAACAAAAATAATTGGAAAAGATCTCCCACCACCATCCACCATTGAAACAGAAACAATAATACTAGATCTGGGAGAGAATGAATATTGAAGTGATGAAAATTCTATGAAAAAGCATTGGGAAGATGATAAGAAAGAGGACGATGATAAAGATAAGACAGGGATGAAGGATCAAGAAAAACCCTTTCAAATGAATCAAAGGGAGAAGAAATACATACCCCCACCATTTCCATCAAGGATTATTGAATCAAAGAGGTTTCAAGAAGAAGCACTTCAAAATGATATTCTGGACACCTTCTAGTAAGTGGAAATCAAAATTCCACTGCTTTATAAACTCAAACAAATTCCAAATAATACTAAATTTTTTAATTATCATTGCACAAATAAAATAATACCTAAAGGGAATGAGATGATCGTTTTAAGAATAAGTGTATTAGCCCTTATTACACCACAATTACCAACCACATTCTCTGATTTTTGGAAATTATCTATTACATGCACCATTGATTCATTAAATTCATCTAATTCTTTTTGCGATTTAGGCGAATCTATGAATTTATTTATTAACTCACTATATACCTTTTTCATATGGGAGACATTAATCCCACAAGAGTGGTGGTCCAACTTGAAAATAGATCCTCAGTTTCCCAAGTAAGAATTCTGGAGGATGGCCTCATAGAAGTCAACGATCTTTTATTCACTACGGTCTTCTATGTATTGAATATAGAATATGACAGGATCCCATCACCCTTAAACATAATTTTGGGGATACCATTCTTGATGATGGCCAAAACCATCATCAATGTCCATTATGGGACACTTACCATGGTTTATGGATACAACACTGTCCACATCAATATTTTTGAATCAATAATGCGCCCATTACATTATCATTCACTCTTCCCACTCTCCAATAAATATGTAACCATTCCAATTTAAGAATCAAGTATGGTTCATTAACTCTTATCATTAGGAGAGAATTTTTCCATTTAAAATATCACTAAACATATATATTCCCAAAGAACTAGAAATTCTGATTTACTGTGAGAATAATTGGTAAAACCCAATTTCTCTGATTATTTTTTAAATGATGTCGATGTTGATATAAATTTTTATGTACCATATTCCAACCCTTTTTAATTGGGGAACCTCAATTTAGATTGCTCCCTTAATAATCCCCCTATTCTAGAATTAAATCTACTCCTCGCTGATTTAAAATTTGTTTATCTTATTGAGGTAGGGAAATTAAAAGTAATAATTTATTATAATCTATCTGAAACTCAGGAAAAATAATTGATTGAGATTTTTAGAGATAATGTCCAAGCAATGGGGTGGAGATTATGTGATATCACAGGAATAAAATCAATAATTTTCCAACATATAATATTTCATGTGGGAGATTCCAAACCTATCAGACAACCAAAAAGAAGGTTGAACACCACCTTGATGTAGGTGGTGAAAAAATAAATTAAGATGTTGTTAGAAGATAGGATCATCTATATCATATTTGATTCACAATGTATTATCCCTATCCATGTAGTCTTTAAGAAAACCGACCTAACAATTCTATGAAATGAAAAGAATGAATTAATCCCTCTAAGAATTCAGAATAGCTGGAGAGTGTGCATAGATTTTTGGAGGTTAAATAAGATCATTTTAGAAGAACATTTCCCTATCCCATTCATTTACTAGATACTGGTGAGATTGGTAGGGAGAACTCAATATAGATTTTTGGATGGGTTTTCATGTTATTTTCAGGTTCTCATTGCTTTGGAGGATCTAGAGAAGACTAATTTTACTTGTCATTTTAGTAATTTTTCATACAAAAGGATTCCATTTAGAATATTTAATGCACCAAGTAAATTATGAGGTGAATGGTAAGTATATTTTATGATCACTTTAATATTTTATTGTATGTTTTCTAGGATGATTTCACAGTTTTTGGAAATTCTCATGACCATTGTTTGAAAAATCTAGAAATTTTTTTGAAAACATAAATTGAAAGAAAGCTTGTTTTGAATTTCCAAATGTGTCATTTTATGGTTGAGTGAGTAATTTTCTTGTGTAATATCATTTTACATAATGTAATTGAAGTTGATAGATCAAAAATTTATTAGATAAATTCTTTTCCATACCCAATGTGTGTGAAATATGTTGGATCATTTTTTGGACAGGCAGGATTCTATAGGAGGTTCATCAAAAAAATTCATTATGATTTATCACCCTCTCTCTAGATTAGATTTGAAATAGGATGATTTAAATTTTAATGGTTCATTTAGGTAAAACATTGATGAGTTCAAAAGAAGATTGATTACACCACTAGTAATGCAGCCATCCAATTGGGAATAACCATTTGAACTACTTTGTGATGCTTCAATCCAAGTAGTTGAAGTAGTCCTTTATCAAATAATTTATGTAAGGACACAAGTCATTTCATATGCCTCAAAAACCATAGATGTGTCCCAATTATAATACACACCAACAGAAAAAGATTTTTTAGAAGAAGTTTTTTCTATAGATGTATTTAGATCATATCATCTTGGAACTAAAGTCATTGTGTTTTCTCATCATGAAGCTCTTATGTACTTGATGAAGAATGATGAAGCAGAGCAATGTCTTGTAATACAGATGATATTACTATAGGAGTTCAACATTGAAATAAAATAAATTAAGTTATCTAAGAACCAAGTGCTTGATCTCTTAAGTAGACTTCGCAACACTGTTGAAGTTGAAATTCCAGACACTGAACAACATAATGATCACCTTCAAGGAGAGAAACTATACTTGATTAAAGGAAAATTACCTTGGTATACTGACATGGTAAATAATCTGGTAACATCTCAAGTCCCATATCATTTAAATTATCACAAAATTCACAAATTTAATGTTGAATCTAGATATTACCACTGCTAAAAATCGGGAAAGGGAAGCGCCACCTTTTATCAGCGCTAAGCAAAAAGGCCAAATAAAGGAAAATCTATAACAGAACTAATTAAAAACACCGATAATGGTTCCCTTTACTAGCACATTTCTAGTGTTGATAAATAACCCCTTTATTAGTGCTAAAATGGTGCTGATAATGGAACCCTTTATACATTCTAAAATTTTAGCACTGATATAGGGCTTCTTTATCATGGTTTTTTTAGCGTAGATAAAGGGCATCTTTATCAGTGATTTTTTAGTGTTGATAAATCCATAGTCCCATATTTTATAAAATGTATGGTGATATCCTCTGTTTATCATTCCCTCAAACTCTCGTGGTATTTCACCCCTGTGAAAACTCCCCCCTGATCTTCTCTTTGTCGGTCCTCTACCGATAAACCTTCTCTACCACTAGCCCAACTATTTATCCTCCACCGCGAACCCCTTACACAAATCCTCCACTATGAAAACCCTACTTCTACACCTCCTCGTTGAACCCTACTCCTTGTGAACCACACTCCTCCATTTCCAAATAGTTGGTGGCTCCTCTTGTGCACCTCCCCCTCTGGCTTCCACGCCATCCCCTCCTGACATAGTGCAAAAGGATCCATGACCGCTCGACGCTTCTTCTCCCCCTCCATCACGGGTGTGATTTACTCTCGGATAGTCTACCACTTCTCCTTTTATATTTATTTTTGGTAATTTATTACATTACTCTACATTTTTTCATATTTTTATTTCTCATTTGTCCAATGATTTAATGAATAATTGGTGAATGGTCATTACACATTCCATTGTTGGAATCATGGATCACTCCCTGTGAAAATGAGACATGGACAGTGCTAGTATTTCATAAACACACTGTACACCCCTAGGGACATATTATATCCACTTTGAGTGTATTTTTGAGCTCTATTTTTTCTTTCAGTTTTATGTGATATTTTTGAGCTTCCATGGACTAGTTTGGTGGATTGTGTTCCCTTAGCCAATTCCTATGGTGATTTGATGATGCTTCATGACCTCGTCCAAGGATAATGGCCCTGCTATATCTTTTTAATGATCAGGGTAGTGTTGGTGAGTACCATTATTCTTGATTGTGTTGTTTTAGTCCACTTATATGAGGGTAATTATATAATTATGTCTCATTCATTGGAACTCATACCCCTTAGTTACTTGGAACATGTCTCAATTCAAGGGACCCTGGGAGGTCATCATTTTTATTATGTTGTCCCTATATTGGGTCTGTAGAATTGGAATCACCAACACTTACGTGGGAATTGATCCCCTACTTTGGGGGATATTTCATGTAGGGTATATTGTCCCCCAACAAGCCTTAGGAATTAACACCTCTCTTTGTATAGAGATCAGATATTTCGGATGGTGTATTAGTCCAATGAATCATCTATCTCGAATGAACCCTCAATTTTCAATATAAATATTCTATAATTAGTGGTCGCAGTTCACTTTTATGGTGGTTAGTATAGATTATGATCCTGACCATTGGACCATATGTCACATAGTGACATGGAGCTTGTATCCCTCGGGGAAGCTTGAATCAAACCTTATTACCAAATTTTTCCCTATGTAGGGTTTGTTGAATTTGCATGACCAACACATACACAAGTTTCTATCTCCTATCTTGGAGGATTATTGTAATATACTCTAGTATCCCCCAATCAGGTCTTGGGTGTTGACCCCCTGTATTTATATCATGAGCTATTATTTCTGATAGGGAATTAGTCTGATGGGGTGTATATCTCAAGTGAACACTCTCAGAATTCTATGTGATTATTCATGGCTAGATCAGATTATTGTGTCCTCTAGGATGATTATCGTCATTGGAATTATAGCTTGGTTATCATTTTCTCTCAGAGGAGTTTTACCTTGAAACACTAAGTGGATCTATAATATGAAGTGGTTGAGAAATTTTTTTACTCAGATTATTTTTTGTGTATATTTGTGATTTATTTTTTTATCATTATGTCTTATATGTTTTTTGAAATACCGATGTGTATTATAATGAATACTTTTTATGCTTTAAATTTGGTGTTTTGTGGTGTCCTATTGGGTATTCTAATACTAATCCCTACAAGTGATCTTCCCATACATGTCATGTCTTATATAGATGATGTAAAATTTCTTAGAGTCCTTGGTGAACTAGGATATGGTTGGGATTAGTTTGGGATACATAGACTGATGTGTATACCAATGGTGAATTAACATCTGTCACCTCCTTTTCTGTAGGTCGTACATTATTTTCCATTTTTTGATTGGATTGTGTTTCAACTCTTTTTATTAAATCTGTTCATTTATATTGTTCAATTCATAAACCAACCTATATTGGTTTGGGGGAATTCAACTTGAAGTGCCCAGATCAGTGTGAATCACTGAGAGGGGGAGGGGGTGAATCAGTGATCCTTTAAAACTTTTTACTAATTGATTCTTAATCAATTAAACCTCTATGGCTGGTTAAAGCCTCGATCCACTCTTCTTGTATCTCTCAACCTTTCCCGGATAATGCAGTAATGAAAAGGAACAGGACACAAGGATTTACAAGGTTCGGCACCAAAGGCCTACATCCTTGCCATGCTTTCCCAGCATGGATTCTCCATTATAACCTGTTAAAATTACAATGGTCGATACAGAGTCTCACTGTATCTCTCCTGAGTCCCACAGGAGGGTCTTTATACTGCGTCCCACAGTGTTACCAGAGTCCCACTGGCCTGCTCCAGAATTCCACTGAAGACTTCTTCTCCCTGAGTCCCACAGGGTCTTCTTCTGGCTCCTCGAGTCACACGAGTAGCTCTTCTTCACTTTAAGTTTCTTCAAGTATCCTCAGCAGCCTGGGATAAAGGCTGCTGGCCTTGCTCTTCTTCTGATCAGTTGTGGTGAACAGGTCTTCTCGTCTAGCTCGGGCTTTATCACCTTCTTCTAAGGATGCCCCAGCTTCTCTCCAATTACTGAATGCTCAGACAAATAATATCTTTATCTTCGGTCTGGTCCAGTCTCAGTTCAAAACAACTTCATGCACTGAATGCATGGCATCACAATATCTTCACGATCTCTGGTCTTGGACTCCTCAAATGCACACAAGCTGGTTTGGCTTTGTTCACGTGTGCATGTGCATGCATGTATGCATGCACTCCCCTTTTTCTCCTTGGTGTGATAAACCCACAATGGGTGTAAATACTTTTAGCACACACACCTTCTTGAACCACACACGCTTTATTCTATTTTGATTACACACATAAATGTGTGTTATACACTAGTGTGGATGTCTTCTCTTCTTCTTAGTGTGTACACACTTTGGTTTCCACACATACTAAGGTTCGGCCACTCCTTTTAATTAGCACACACACACAACATAGGTTGAGTTGTGGTCTTCACTTGTTTCACACACATGACTTGGCCTTCACTTCTTCTTGCACACACTTGGCTCTTCATTTTTCACACACAAGGGCTACAGCCTTCTTCTTCAAATGCACACACAAAGTATGGCCTTGTCTTGCTCACACCCACTGCCCTTAGGGTACTTAGCACACACAAGATGTGTTCCTCAATTTGGCACACACTCAAGGGCTACGGCCACTTGTTGTTCTTTTTGCACACAAAGGCACAAAGGCCTTTCCTTCCCTTCTTGCACACACACAAGGCTACTGCCTTTTCTTGTTTTGTTAAGCACACACGGCCGTAGGGCCTTCTTCTCCACTTGGCACACACTTGGCCCGTAGGTGATCTTGTCCACTTTGCACACACACAAATAGTGTGGTCTTCTTGTTTCACACACACCCAAGGCTACGGCCTTTACTTGCACACACCCGAACTCAAACTCAAGGGAGGGCGCGCAAGGTCTGCTTGAGCCGCGGCCAACTTCTTCTCCAACAGCTGCACAAGGTATGAACCACGGCCTCTCTTCCTCAACACTGCCGCGCAAGCCTCACACCACACGGGCCGCGCAAGCCACGGGTGGAAGGCACCTCGGGCTTCAACCGTGGGCGCGCAAAATGTTGCGGCCACGGGTCTTCCTGTCGCGCAAGGGAGGCGCGCAGGGGACCTCTAATTCTTCTTTCGCGCAAGAGGTGCGCAAAAGGAACCTCTCGGAGCAAGGAATGCTCCGGGCTTCACTGCCGCGCAAGTGTGCGCGCAGGGCTGTTCTTCGCGAGGCAGAGCTCTCACGGGACTCGGATTTTCAAGAATACTTCAGTGCATCAGCAAGCAACAATGAGGTCTCGGCCTCTCCTTTTATAGGCAGAGAATCCTCGGTTCATCCGCGTGAAATAAATATCAAAATCCCGACATCTTCGGATCTTTAAAAACTTTCCAAATCTTGAATTTGATCCTCGGTTCACGCGGGTTCTCTCATTTTTTTCTTTCCTCCTCGTGCATGCGATTTATAACGCATGCACGGCCTTTGTTTAGCCCTATCCATGCAAAAACACGAACACCGAATGGCCTCGCACCTCCGGTTGCTTCGGCCTCGCTCGAAATCCTCCTTTTATCGCATGCATGCTTATTTTATTGCATGGTTATGTTCATTAGGCACAGACGATCACAATGGAGGTTTCGGATTCGGAAATGGTGGCCGGGAGCTCAAGATAGGTCGTCAGGATGCCTCTGGTTCAGCGGCTGCTCGCGGGAGACTTCGAGGTGTCCTCGGTCGAGCTCGAGGAAGGAGACGAGCTCTCGGCCGTCAGATCAGGCGTTTGAATATCCTCGGACGGCCGCGATCAGGAGATCTCGCGCGGGATGCGATGAGCGGTTGTGATCAGCTGCGCGATGAGTCGGACGGCCAGGATGCGCTCCGGGTGAAAAATGCGCGTCCCACATCGAATCCGCGGCCGGTTTTTCCGCGCATTATAAGCCGGGCGCTCCCTCAACCCGCCAGTTGAATCTCCTCCCCTCTCGGTGCCGCCCCGCACCGAGTTCTTTAGCGGGCGCGCTCTTGCGCCCACTCATGCACCTGCGGGCGCGCTCCTAGCGCCCACTATGCTCCTCCGGTGCGCGGATTTCACCACCGCGTTCCCTCGGGGGCTTACACACGGCCCCCTGCGCTCCTCCGGGCGTGCCCCAGGCGCCCATGCGGTGTTCTTGGGGTGCGCCCCTGCCTTCAAGGATGCTGCCCTGGCCTTGAGGGTTCCCCATGGGCGTGGTGACCTTGAGTCCCACATGTGCCTTGGGTGATGACCCTCGGCTGGCCTCCTTGGTGGCCCAATTTTTTGGCAAAGTAAATATAGGTTACTTTGTATAAAAACAAAGTAACCACATACATAATGTGAAATGCCAAGAGCCACTCCAAGCCTTCTTCATCTCAATTTCTTCCCTTCTCTACTTCTTAAGAATTCCTTAATCCTCCTCAACATATAATCTTCTTCATCATTTGATTTTCTACTTAGGAGAGAATTCTCAAGGATCTCCATCAACCGAGCTCCTGAATCACATAAATTCTTCAACATTCTTCATTGATCCAATCAGAGATCAAGTTGGATCTTCTTCATGTTCACATGCACTGAGTGATAGTGCATGGACTTCATTAATGCACATCATCCACTTAGTAGTTGTGGATGGAACTCCTTTCAACTCCTCATGCATTGTGAAGACAATGCATGGTCTTCTAATCATGTTGAGACTTTGTATCCAGTTGATACAAGTTCTATGAACTTAAAGAACAGCTCCACAATCGTCAGATGTCACTAGAGAATGTTTCAACCACATCTCCTATGCCACTTAGTGAATCTCCTAAGTGACATGCATCTTAGTACCATGGCCATTCTCTCTTCATCACCAACACCATCACAACCTTTGTCATTCACATATTGACATTCTTTGACTTCCATTCATTCCAAGACAACCTGATGCCTCATTGACAACAAATGCAACACAATGCACTTCAATCTCCCCCTTTGTATTTGTTGTCAATACACTCCTTCAGCACATATGAATGGGTCAATATGTGTGCCAATATTTTCTCCCCCTTATTGGCAATCAAATGCAAAGGTGTGGTGTGGTTCTCTTTCAAAAATATCTTCCTCCCTTTTAAAAGCATTTTCTTCAAAATCACTAAGAGAGGGATGATGTCACATGTTCTCTTGAGCAAGGAACCTTTAGTAGATCAACTCTAAGTCTACTTGGGCTAACCCGGTGTAGAAAACAAGAGTGATGTAACCAAGGAACTCAATGTTGTCCAACATTCACTATACATGTGAGATCATGCTTCAGGGGTTTGAAAATTTTCAGATATAACAATGAATTGATAAATCCTGCACATACTTCACAAAACTCATTAGAAAGTTCAGGTGCAAAGATAAAGCTCCCCCTTTCATCCATTTGTCTTCAATCCATACTCCCCCTTAATTGAAAAGATAAACTCAATTAAGAAACAAGGGATGAAGGCATGATTGGAATACCTTTACTATCTCAAGATGGTATTAATCTAAGAATCCCATCTTCTTCAGATTGGCTCCCCCTCAAGGGGTGCTCTCCATTCTGTCCAAACCACTCTTCAGATGAGAATGATCATCATCTTCAATTCCCTGCAATGTTAGCACATGTATGTACCAAGAGTATAAGGGAATAAGATGGAACCTCCTTGGTTCATCAATGTGAACAACAAGGTTGAGAAGATTCTCTCAACCGAGATGTCCCATTTTCACCAGTCTTCACACTTGCACATTTGATCTTCATTGATGTCTGTGCTGGTGTGGTTCTCAACCCATCTTCATGTGAATTCTTTTTCTTCCCTTCTGCCTTAGCAATTGCCAGAACTTCATCTTCAGCTCTTTGTAGATGTTTGGCAAGTTGCAACTGATTTGGCCATATGACTAGTAAGTCACTTGGAAGTGTGGCCTCAGTTCTGGATATTCCACATGGTTCTTTTGATACTGCTAAGCCACCCTTTTTAGGCAACTTATTTTCAATCAATCCCTTCTTCTTCTGGATTGATTGTCTGTTTGAGTACAGTTGGCTTCTGTTTAGTTTCATGGCTTCTTTACAAAGGTCCATGATGTGTCCTTTCTTTCCACAGTAGAAGCATTTCTTGGTGGTCCTTCTGGATGCATCACCCTTCTTGGACTCAGACTCCAAGGACTTCTCTTCATTTCTCAAACACTTCTTGGGAGCATTTTCCACTTTCTTCTTCTTGCTTCCCAAGGAATCTTTTTGAGCCAGGTTCTGTGATCTTTTCTTCTTTTGAGCTCTGGATACAGTTGGAGATTGACATGTATCTATTTGACCACTTTTGCAATCATCCCAGATGTTGTCAAGTAATCCAAATCTATTTGCAGTAAACAGATGTCTCTGGACCTGTGGATGCTGCTTCTTTACTTCGGGCTTGCTCCCCCTAGGCATGGGCTTCCTCTGTGCTTTGGCATTCAGTGGATTGTACCAACAATCCTTTGCACAATGCCCATACTTGTTACAACACCAACATTGACCCACAAATCTTGGCCTCTTGAGTCCTTCTTATTGTAGGGTACTTTTCTTGACCTGTTGTGCTGTTTCAGGAGAGCTCTGCTTCTTTACTGTCTTCATCCATATTTGTTTGGAATTATTCTTCCATCCTGCACTTTTAGTAGAAAAACTTTTAGAAGCATGAGTACAAGATGGTATGGATGGTACCTTCTTTTTAGAAGTTGTTGCACTTTCACTAGAGGATGTCTTTCTTTTAGAATCATCCTGCTCAATGCATACTTGAGTAGCAATATTTCTCCTTTCAGTTGATTGGGAGGCTTTGGCTTTGGGTGATTGCTGATTTGTCAATATCACCTCCAATTCTAAGCATTTCATGTTAAGGGAGTTCTTCTCATCCTCAACAGTTCTTAGCCTTCCTCCCCATTTCTCTTCCAGCTGTTTCATCTGGTCTTCATGCACCTTCTTCAATTCTTGCAATGAATTGTCCAGCTCCTTCACCCTTTTGACTTTGTCTTCTAGTTGAGCATCTTTGACAACCATTGACACTTTGTGCCTCTTTTCCAGTGCATGGAAAACTTCTTTGACCACAGTCTTAAAGAATTCTTTCTTAGAAAGGCTTCTCTGCAATTCTTCAGCAGTGTCTTCATATCTTTCATTGCAAAGAGATATTGTTTCATCTTTGGCATTTACCAGCTTTCTGAGAGTGTTGGTTATGCCAACCCTTTTTGCCAATTGGACTTCTAGAGAATTGGCTTCATCTTCTAGCTGTAATTTTTCTTCTTGAAGATCAAGGAGGCCTGTAGCTATACACATTGCAACTTCCTTGGGGACTCTCTTCTGGAGATATTTGATTGCATTTAGAAGATCATTGCTCCTTCCATCTTCATCACAGCTAGAGCAGGCTTCATCAGAAGAATGATAAAAGGAATTGTCATCTGATGTGACTTTCACATTTCTTTCCATAGAAGGAGTTTCTCTGATTGCACCAGCCTTCTTCTTCATCTTCTTTGCCTGTTTCTTCATTCTGTTTTTCAGAGTCTTGGCAGATATCTCCATTTGAGGCTGTTCTTTCATTTCCTCAAATCTGCACTACATATAGACTCTCTTGGATCTTTTAGAGGCAACCTCCCTCTGATACCAATTGAAGTGCCCAGATCAGTGTGAATCACTGAGAGGGGGAGGGGGGTGAATCAGTGATCCTTTAAAACTTTTTACTAATTGATTCTTAATCAATTAAACCTCTATGGATGGTTAAAGCCTCGATCCACTCTTCTTGTATCTCTCAACCTTTCCCGGATAATGCAGTAATGAAAAGGCACAGGACACAAGGATTTACAAGGTTCGGCACCAAAGGCCTACATCCTTGCCATGCTTTCCCAGCATGGATTCTCCATTATAACCTGTTAAAATTACAATGGTCGATACAGAGTCCCACTGTATCTCTCCTGAGTCCCACAGGAGGGTCTTTATACTGCGTCCCACAGTGTTACCAGAGTCCCACTGGCCTGCTCCAGAATTCCACTGAAGACTTCTTCTCCCTGAGTCCCACAGGGTCCTCTTCTGGCTCCTCGAGTCACACGAGTAGCACTTCTTCACTTTAAGTTTCTTCAAGTATCCTCAGCAGCCTGGGATAAAGGCTGCTGGCCTTGCTCTTCTTCTGATAACTTGTGGTGAACAGGTCTTCTCGTCTAGCTCGGGCTTTATCACCTTCTTCTAAGGATGCCCCGGCTTCTCTCCAATTACTGAATGCTCAGACAAATAATATCTTTATCTTCGGTCTGGTCCAGTCTCAGTTCAAAACAACTTCATGCACTGAATGCATGGCATCACAATATCTTCAAGATCTCTGGTCTTGGACTCCTCAAATGCACACAAGCTGGTTTGGCTTTGTTCACGTGTGCATGTGCATGCATGTATGCATGCACTCCCCTTTTTCTCCTTGGTGTGATAAACCCACAATGGGTGTAAATACTTTTAGCACACACACCTTCTTGAACCACACACGCTTTATTCTCTTTTGATTACACACATAAATGTGTGTTATACACTAGTGTGGATGTCTTCTCTTCTTCTTAGTGTGTACACACTTTGGTTTGCACACATACTAAGGTTCGGCCACTCCTTTTAATTTGCACACACACACAACATAGGTTGAGTTGTGGTCTTCACTTGTTGCACACACATGACTTGGCCTTCACTTCTTCTTGCACACACTTGTCTCTTCATTTTTCACACACAAGGGCTACGACCTTCTTCTTCAAATGCACACACAAAGTATGGCCTTGTCTTGCTCACACCCACTGCCCTTAGGGTACTTAGCACACACAAGATGTGTTCCTCAATTTGGCACACACTCAAGGGCTACGGCCACTTGTTGTTCTTTTTGCACACAAAGGCACAAAGGCCTTTCCTTCCCTTTTGCACACACACAAGGCTACTGCCTTTTCTTGTTTTGTTAAGCACACACGGCCGTAGGGCCTTCTTCTCCACTTGGCACACACTTGGCCCATATGTGATCTTGTCCACTTTGCACACACACAAATAGTGTGGTCTTCTTGTTTCACACACACCCAAGGCTACGGCCTTTACTTGCACACACCCAAACTCAAACTCAAGGGAGGGCGCGCAAGGTCTGCTTGAGCCGCGGCCAACTTCTTCTCCAACAGCTGCACAAGGTATGAACCACGGCCTCTCTTCCTCAACACTGCCGCGCAAGCCTCACACCACACGGGCCGCGCAAGCCACGGGTGGAAGGCACCTCGGGCTTCAACCGTGGGCGCGCAAAATGTTGCGGCCACGGGTCTTCCTGTCGCGCAAGGGAGGCGCGCAGGGGACCTCTAATTCTTCTTTCGCGCAAGAGGTGCGCAAAAGGAACCTCTCGGAGCAAGGAATGCTCCGGGCTTCACTGCCGCACAAGTGTGCGCGCAGGGCTGTTCTTCGTGAGGCAGAGCTCTCACGGGACTCGGATTTTCAAGAATACTTCAGTGCATCAGCAAGCAACAATGAGGTCTCGGCCTCTCCTTTTATAGGCAGAGAATTCTCGGTTCATCCGCGTGAAATAAATATCAAAATCCCGAGATCTTCGAATCTTTAAAAACTTTCCAAATCTTGAATTTGATCCTCGGTTCACGCGGGTTCTCTCATTTTTTTCTTTCCTCCTCGTGCATGCGATTTATAACGCATGCACGGCCTTTGTTTAGCCCTATCCATGCAAAAACACGAACACCGAATGGCCTCGCACCTCCGGTTGCTTCGGCCTCGCTCGAAATCCTCCTTTTATCGCATGCATGCTTATTTTGTTGCATGGTTATGTTCAGTAGGCACAGACGATCACAATGGAGGTTTCGGATTCGGAAATGGTGGCCGGGAGCTCAAGATAGGTCGTCGGGATGCCTCTGGTTCAGCGGCTGCTCGCGGGAGACTTCGAGGTGTCCTCGGTCGAGCTCGAGGAAGGAGACGAGCTCTCGGCCGTCAGATCAGGCGTTTGAATATCCTCGGACGGCCGTGATCAGGAGATCTCACGCGGGATGCGATGAGCGGCTGTGATCAGCCGCGCGATGAGTCGGACGGCCAGGATGCGCTCCGGGTGAAAAATGCGCGTCCCACATCGAATCCGCGGCCGGTTTTTCCGCGCTTTATAAGCCTGGCGCTCCCTCAACCCGCCAGTTGAATCTCCTCCCCTCTCGGTGCCGCCTCCGCACCGAGTTCTTTAGCGGGCGCGCTCTTGCGCCCACTCATGCACCTGCGGGCGCGCTCCTAGCGCCCACTATCCTCCTCCGGTGCGCGGATTTCACCACCGCGTGCCCTCGGGGGCTTACACACGGCCCCCTGCACTCCTCCGGGCGTGCCCCAGGCGCCCATGCGGTGTTCTTGGGGTGCGCCCCTGCCTTCAAGGATGCTGCCCTGGCCTTGAGGGTTCCCCATGGGCGTGGTGACCTTGAGTCCCACATGTGCCTTGGGTGATGACCCGCGGCTGGCCTCCTTGGTGGCCCAATTTTTTGGCAAAGTAAATATAGGGTACTTTGTATAAAAACAAAGTAACCACATACATAATGTGAAATGCCAAGAGCCACTCCAAGCCTTCTTCATCTCAATTTCTTCCCTTCTCTACTTCTTAAGAATTCCTTAATCCTCCTCAACATATAATCTTCTTCATCATTTGATTTTCTACTTAGGAGAGAATTCTCAAGGATCTCCATCAACCGAGCTCCTGAATCACATAAATTCTTCAACATTCTTCATTGATCCAATCAGAGATCAAGTTGGATCTTCTTCATGTTCACATGCACTGAGTGATAGTGCATGGACTTCATTAATGCACATCATCCACTTTGTAGTTGTGGATGGAACTCCTTTCAACTCCTCATGCATTGTGAAGACAATGCATGGTCTTCTAATCATGTTGAGACTTTGTATCCAGTTGATACAAGTTCTATGAACTTAAAGAACAGCTCCACAATCGTCAGATGTCACTAGAGAATGTTTCAACCACATCTCCTATGCCACTTAGTGAATCTCCTAAGTGACATGCATCTTAGTACCATGGCCATTCTCTCTTCATCACCAACACCATCACAACCTTTGTCATTCACATATTGACATTCTTTGACTTCCATTCATTCCAAGACAACCTGATGCCTCATTGACATCAAATGCAACACAATGCACTTCACAACTTGTAATACAATTATTTGGATGGCTATATTTGTGTTTTATGATTATTCCTATGGTTTGAGTTCATATGGTAATATTTTAATGTAGTGATCTTCTAGGATGTAGGATTAGTAGCACCCACCCACAATAGGTGTGTGATGAAAGTCTCATCTCACAAGGAACTGTCATTCATAAGTACCTCAAGGATATCCCATTACTCATAAAAATTTAATATGATTGTGATGGGTATAGATATATGACATTTTATTTTTCTAACAATCGTGCTACAGTCAGGGAGGTAGTCAACGAATAGCCGAGGAAATGGAAGAATAGGAGAAATGAGGTCTGTACAGCACTCAAGTGATGGAGGAAATCGGGGAACATCATGAGGTGGATGGATCTTTGGTTTGATTCTACTAATACTACCAAAATGTAGGCCACTTCTATTTTGGGATGTTATTGGTTAGAATCTTGGATAGTTGAAGTCCGTATTGTCTTTTTACCAGGAGGCTCCTGGAGTGTTTGGAGGTAAGGTCTACATTCATTATATTTTTCATTTAGTAGAATTAGAAATAGGTACAAGAAACTAATATTCCAAAAAAATTTAATTAATTTTTAGGTATATGGTAGGCGTTGGTAGATCCCCATATTAGTGATGTTTGTTATGAATTTGGACATGCAAGGTAGGTGAATAGTACCCCCTTCGTGATGTGTTCTTGAGAGGCAATCCAAAAACATGTGGGCAAGACAGTGACTCCTAATGTAGTTACTATTTAGGTGTTGTAGATGGGGTTATTTTAATTGTTTGTTTTAGGCCCTTTTTATGTGTATGGTGTCATATAAATTCCAGTTTTTAGTGAAGTAGTGTGAAATAGAATGGTTGTGTTCTAAGAAATAGGATCCCATATAGGCTTAAAGTGCAGATCTAGGTACGTGTTTGGGGAAGGTTAGGGAGAGTTAGTGCATATCCTTTAGGTGTTCATGATTGAATTTATGTTCAATAACCTTAATTTTTTATTTCTTATGTTAATTGGGAAAACAAAACTTTTGATATTCCATAGTAATTTTGGATAAAAATATTTTATGTAATCTAAATTAACTATTAAACCACTTGTATACATAATTACTTCTATATGTTCTTGTAATCCTAACCTCGAGGCAGAACAGGTCACTCATGTAGTAGCAGCAGCTGCTGCTCACAGTGTAGAGTAACAACAAGCTTATGAGCCTATTGCTACTCCTAGTGTTGAGTTTCAAAAACCATAAGCACATGCCATTGCTTCCAATTCAAATTAACAAATTGATGATGTTGATATTGATGAAATGGTAGGAGATGAAGGTCCAACGTCACATAAAACATAGTTGCATCATAGTTTTACTGTGTTAGCCAACATTATTAAGGTCAAAAGAAAAGGCATCAAATTTTATGTCGGATGGAATTCATGATGCCAACATGTGAATCCAAACAAGGCTATGTTTATTAGTTACATTGGAATTGTCCCTCGACAATGCGTGCTGATTGATAGAGATTCATGGAACCATGCTGTGTTCGGGCTGATGGCTGTGATCTGGGAATAAATTACGGCAACATTAAAATATTATTTTTAAATTTACTAGGAAATAAAATAATGAAACAGTGTCTTACTCTTCTCAATCCATTTTAGAATACATTTATAGTATTCGATTTACAAAAATATTATGTACTAATGCTTTCAAGAAGGATTCATAATGGTTTTCTCACTATTCGATCAAAATATCACCTGAAATATTCCAATAGTAAAATAAACCCACACCCACCCCTTTTCCGCGCTCACCTGATATCCTAAGAAGCATGGGATACATTTTTTGGCCACTATGGGAATGTGAATTTTTTGGTACATTATGGATAATAATATGTTGTTTAAGGATATGTGTATTCGTCACTTTGATTGTCAATATTACATTTATGAAACAACAACTCAATAGTAAAAATAAATAATGTGCATCAAAACCAACATATCCCAATTGTAAAGCAAGGATGGGGAATGATTCACTATAAAATAGAATGTTATATATTTTAAATTTAGATTAATATTGTTAGGTGGTAAGAAACAACAACATAGTTATCCTTCTATATTTATTTTTGGATTGATGAGTCTAAATCCAAAGACACTTTCATCCCACATCATGTGCTATAGAAGGAGGCACATGTGAATAAGGAAGAGAAGCCAGTAGATAAAAACACACAAAAATTGTTGGAAATATGTTAAAGTGAGACATGATAAAATTTTTTGTTTTTAATTTCTATTACATAATAATTAGTTATTTTCCTATATCTGACAGTCACAGGAATCAGCTACACCTGTAATGGATGCAGACCTATTATCGATGGCTTTAAAGCGGCCAGAACAATACAGTTGTGTTAGAGGTGCGAGGTTTGGGGTGACACACTGATTATATTTCAAAAAAAAACACAAAAAGATAATAGAAATGAATAAATGAAACACATGAGAAAAGGACAAAAACTCTTGAAGGATTATTTCAATGGAAGGGATAGTTTCTTGCAATCTTTATGGGTTGGAAGCAAATAAAGGACACAACTGAAGAACAACTAGCGCATGAATATCCTACCACGCTCTGACCATATTTGAGGTGAGCCATTCCCCTCAAAGAGTTGTCTTAGACATGGTAATCAATATTCTAATAATTTTTCCCATGAAATGTGAATCAAACAAATACTGATGCTTTTTAAATATTGAACTCTTACTGCGTGATAATGACTGTGATTTATTTCTATCAACACCCACCTATTAACTTGTAACAATGGATACGATGTTCAATATCCCAAAGTACAAGCTTCATAATAGACCACTTTCAAAAGAGAATTTAAATGTAACTATTACCGTAGCTTATAATCCAATGCAGAGCTTCCTATTCCACATGATGATGATGATATTCATAAGGTAGAAAAGGTTATTGGGACATTAATTGCATGGTTGTCACAACTTTTAAGAGTATATGTGGACAAAGAGGTATTTATTTCCATTTTCTTTAAGGTAAACCTTTAACAATTAATGAAAAAAACGTCTGAACTAATGAATGTTATTATAGAGAGAGAAAGGGGTGGGAGTGACATGAAGCATGGGCTCAAAAGCATCTAAATGATCGACCATATAATCCTAGAGAGATACTGAAAGCACAATAAAACCACCTGTTCTCTATCCACATTTACTAGCATTGAAGAATCATGTGTATACAAAGATAAAAACTGGTAGTAGTCATATAGTGGTTTTTGGAAAGAATATATATGGAGAGGAAATTCATCTTTTTGTTGCTTCTGAAAATGTAAATGAGATCTCAAAATATGGTTGGCTAGGCATCATAGTTGTAAATGTATATATGAGGTGTGTTTTCAAGAATTGATTCTCTAGAAGCTGATATAATGTGATAATTATGACTAAATGCATTTTATATTATTAGAAGTATTATATATGAAAAATAGTTGAAGAAATTTTCCCATGAGCCAAATTGCAGACTCGTTGACCCTCATACCTCATCGACACAACTTACGAAATTAGAGCCATCAAAAAAAGATAAAATAGTGAATGGTTTTCTGAAAACATTTTAAATCAAGATTACAAATGATAGACTCGTCCTAATACAACCATACAGGGGTAAAACTCTATGATTAAATCATATAAATTATATATTCACTTATTTTATTACTTATTCCTTTTTGTGTTTTTAGGCAACATTGGCTGTTAATTGTGGTGAACATGAATACTACAAAGATTTTTTTCTATATTCAATTCAATGATATACAATAAACATAACACACATGATAGAGTTTTTGAATCTATAAGAAACTACATCCTATGTTTTATGTCTAATAATCAAGTGATATAATTTATATTATGTTCTACAAACGAATTTTTTGATAGGGTGGTGTATCAATATCACCTAAAAATGTATGAGGATAGGGGCTAAGCAAAAAGAGGATGGTAAGAACTACGTCTGGACAAATATCAGGGTATATATAATAAAATTTCACTATAAAAAAATATAAAAACATAACTTATAATCCTCATGATGAATGTTTTTTCAGTGCCCAAAAAATGATAATGATTGCCATTATTAGTTTTGTAAATTTATAACAGAGATCATTTTCCATCAACAAACTATTATCCCTAAAGTGGTATTTCAAAAACATCTACTATTTCATTTAAATTATTCATTATTTATTTATTTATACATTTTTTAGTACTACTCTAACTGTCAAAAATGAAAAATATTCACAGGATGATATATATTTGTTCAGAAACAATTGGTCTACGTACCTGATGGAAGATTGGTCACAAATAGCATGAAGATCTAACTTTGGGAGACGTACAATTGACATACATTTTTTGGAGGGACTAAATAGATCAAATGATGTAAAATTGTTGTATTTAAATGTTCTTAGGAAAATTTTAATTGTTATTAAATAAAACCTCCTTTCTCTAAAGATTCATTTTTCCATTTTAACTGATGAAATGAACCATCAACATGCAAGAATGATGAACAAATTTTCTTTGGGCTTTAGATAAGAAAACCGAGTAAACTCTCTAAAATACCTTCATATCCGACCAAACACATTCGAATGGTGTTGATACATTAGGAGAATGATACATGAGACATGTACAAGTCAACCCCGCCTCAATTTGAGGCACGTTGTGGCTAGTTTCACTCAAAGTGTCTCTCTTTGGTTTAAAATGGACAGAATATTATGTGAAAACAACAACTGACATATTGAGACCTATCCAAACACATTCATATTGTATTTATACATTATGATCATGATACATGAGCCATGTGTGATGTGTATGAGTCAACCTCACCTCAATCCATGGCATGGTGTGGCTGTATCACTCAAAGTGTCTCTCTTTTATTTTAAATGGACATAATTTTAAGTGAAAACAACAACTGACAAACAAAAAACTAACCAAACGTATTATGATTGTGTTGGTACATTAGGAGAATGATCCCAAGTACATTTGTGACATGTAAAAGTCAACCCCTCCTCAATATGAAGCATGATGGGGCCGATATCACTCAATGTGTCTCTCATTTGTTTAAAATGGACAGAATTTTAAAAGAAAACAACAAATGACATATGTAAAAAAACCAAATGAATTCGGATTGTGTTGATACTTTAGGGGAACAGTCCAAGGGTAATTTGTGACATGTAAAAGTCAACCCCACATCAATCAGAGGGATGTTGTGGATGTTATCCCTCAAAGTGTCTCTATTTTGTTTAAAATGGACATAATTTTATGTTAAAACAAAAATTGACATTTGGAAAACTGAACAAACACATTTGGATTTTATTGATACATTAGTAGAATGATCCCAAGGTCATGTGTGACGTGTATGTTAAAACCCCACCACATTATGAGGCACAGTGTGGCCGGTATCACTCAAAGCGTCTCTCTTCTGTTTATAATGGACATAATTTTGGGTGAAAACAACAACAGATGTATGTAAAGGTAAACAAATGAATTAAGATTGTGTTTAAACATTATAAGGAAGATCCTTGGGTCATTTCTAACATGTACGATTCATCCTCACCTCAATCTGAGACACAGTGTGGCCGATATCACTAAAAGTGTCTCTATTTTGATTAAAATGGTCTGTATTTTAAGTGAAAACAACAACTGGCATAAAGAAAACTGACCAAACACATTCGTATTGTGTTGATACATTAGGAGAATGATCCTTGGGGCCATGTGTGACATGTATGAGTAAAACCCACCTCAATATGAGGCACAGTGTGGCCGGTATAATTTAAAGTGCCTCACTTTTGTTTAGAATGGAAATGAATTATGTGAAAATAACAACTGACGTACAGAGAACTGACCAAATACATTTGGATTGTTGTATGGAAAACCAACCACCCCCATTGACACCCCCATGGAGAGCCCCACACCACCCTACTAGAAACCCCCAACCCACTAGAGCCCCCCTAGATGGATCCCACCCCTCCTAGACACCACCCCACCACCTAGAACCCCCCTGGACTCCCAACCCCCTAGATGGCCCCCACCCCCTGGACGGCTCCCCCACCCCTCCTAGAAACCACCCCACTACCTAGATACCCACACCCCCTAGACACCCCCCATGGACATCCACCCCCACCCCTTGGACACCACCACACCCCCCTTGGATAGCCTCACCTACCCCCTGGACGATCCTCCACCCCCTGGACACCACCCCACCCCTGGACACCCCCACCACCCTGGAAATCCCCCCAACCCCCTGGACACGACCCCACCCCTAGACACCCCCATGGACACCCCCCCCCCCCCGCCACTCCCATTGACTCCCTCAAACCTCTAGACGGACCCCACCCTTGGACCCCCCCCCCCTCATAGGCACCTCCCCACCACCAAGACCCCCACCCCCTGGACAGTCACCCCCACCACATGGACACCACCCCACCCCCTAGACGCCACCACCCCTGGACACCCCAACCCCCAAGAAAATCCCCAACCCCCTAAACACCACCCCACCCACCTAAACACCACCCCACCCCCTAGAAAACCCCATGGACAACCCCCCCCCCCCCCCCACCACGTCCACCACAACCTTGGACATCCCCCACCCCCTGAACAGCCCAACTCTTGGATGGGCCCCCCACCCCCTTGACATCCCCCAACCCTCTTAGAGACAACCCCGCCAACTGGACACCCCCACCACCATGGACAACCACCCCCCCCCCCCATACACCACCCCATCACCTTGGACATCCCCCAACCTCTTGGCCTTCCTCCACCCACTGGACACCAGCCCACCCCCCGGACACCCCACCGCCTATACACCCCAACCCATGGAATGCCCCCTCAACCCCCTGGACACCACTCCACCCCCCTGGACACCACCATCCATACCCCCCCCACACCCTGTATATCCCCCCTAGACACCCCCACCCCCACGGATAGCCACCCCCACCCCCTGGACACCACTCATAACCTCCTAGACCCCCTGCCCACCACACTGGACACCCCCAACCTTCAGAAAATCCCCCCAACTGTCTAGACACCACCCTGGAAATCCCACCCCCACCCACCACCCGGACACCCTCATCCCCCCTAACACCCTCACCCCCTAGACACCCCTACACCCTTGGACAGCCACCCCAAACCTCTAAATAGGCTCTAACCCCACAAATACTAAATTGAATTCTCTATGTATTTAATTAACTTATGAATTTCATGTTAATTGTTTATGGGTATAGTTTTTATATGGGTATACATGTTGTATGTGTATACATTGTTTAATTAACTTATGAATTATGTGTTAATTTTTTATGGGTATACTTATTGACATGTTGATTTTTTGCATGTCTTTTTTGGCTATACTGCGGCAGAATTTTATGTTACAGTAGGCAGGTCATTTATTAACACTTTTTTACTACTGATAAAGGGGTTGTTTATCAGCTCATTTTGAGCACTAATAAAAGGGTCCCAACCCCCCCCCCCCCCCCCGTTATTAGTATTGAGGGTAACAATGCTTTTTTAGCACCATTAAATACCATTTTGAGTGATAATAAAGACCATTTTTTATAGTAGTGTACATATGGGATGACCAATTTATTTGGAAGATTTTTAAAAACCAAATTATAAGAAGTTGTTTTATTAAAAATTAAATTAATTCTTTCTTTAATATTTGTCACCAATTATCTTGTGGAGGCCACTTTAGTCCTCAAATGACATCAAGGAATTTTTAGAATCTGGACATTATTATCCCACACTTTTAAATGATTCTCATTATTTTTTCAAACGGTGTGAATAATGTCAGTTTACATGAAATATTTCAATGTGATAAAATATTCCCCAAAAGCCACATAATTTTTGTGAATTTTTTTAGTTTGGGGGATTGATTTTTTGTGCCCTTTCTCAATGTAATTAAGAAATTTCTATATTCTTCTTATTGTTGATAATGATTCAAAATGGGTGGAATAAAAAACCACCTAGACTAATGATGATAAAGTTGTTTGTGATTTTGTTAAGGATAACAAATTTTGAAGGATTGGAGTTCCCGAATCAATAATTAGTGATCAAGGAACTCACTTTTGCAATAGGAGAATGGAGGATTTGTTGGAAAAGTATAGGTTGCATCATAAAACATCATCTACATATCATACACAGACTAATGAGGAAGATGAAGTGTCCAATAGGGAAATCAATACAATTTTGGACGATACTCTTAACCCAAATAGGAAGGATTTGAGCCAATTTTTGAAAGACAAATAATGGGCTTATAGTAATGCCTATAAAACCCCAATTGGAATGAGTCCATATAGGATGATATATGGGAAATTTTATATCCTACTTGCGAGATTAGAACACAAGGCATATTGGGATGTGAGGAATATGATTTTGGTTCTTGAAAGTGCTGGGAAAGATAGAATATTACAGTTAAAGGAGCTCGAAGAAATTAGAATTGTAGCATTTGAAAATTCTAGGATATAGAAAGAGTGAAAAAGAGTGGTTCATGACAAACTGATGTGACCAAAATACTTCTATACTGGAGGCAAAGTGGTGTCATTAAATTCAGGACCCAAGTTGATGCCTGGTAAACTAATCACTAGATGGAAAGTTCCATTTATAGCTACTCATGTATATACTTTTTCTCCCTTCAAATTCTGAAGGATGGGGAGAAGGATCCATTCACTATCAAATGGAACAGGCTGAAGAAATTATTTGGGACCATACCATCGAAGTCAATAGAGGAGATAAAACACCTAAAATCAGTTTATCAATAAACTCCATCAGGTCATACCTCAATAAACTCCATTAGGTCATACCTCTCGTTCAAATTTTCCTAATTTTTGTAATTCAATATCAAATATTATTACATGATAAATCCATTTGAATTAATTGTGGACACTACATCATTTTAGTGTAGGGGAGATAACCTTTGTATTTTAGGATTTTTATTTATTAAAATGTGTGTGTGTTTAAAATTTTGTGAGTTTCTATGTAATTTTTTGCATGTTTTTGAAACATCTAACTTGAAATGATTATACTTGAAATTATTGAAAACCATATCCATGGGGGAAATAATTTATTCCATGAAACAGGTATTAAATAAATATTTGATAATTACATTGTTTCAAGTTCAATTGTTTGAGAATTTTATCAAAAGTATTCTGATTTTTGAATCACATGACACATATCACTGCCTCTATATTTGAAATCACATTCCCATGAGTCTATTGAACATTTTTTTTCATATTCTTTTCATTCACCTCACTTCTTGAGAGAAAAAAACACTTCTTGATTTATCCAAAAGTTTATTTATTTCTATCAAAACATGAGGGTAAGGGGTACATGTGTTTTAAATTATTGAGTTATTTGATTGGTTTTAAAACCCCTTTTTCAATAAAAATCTTTTTATAATGGCCTACCTTGAAAATTTAATCCTTATAAACCTCTAAAGTCAATGAAAAACCTTTTAGGATAGCGACATTATAAGCCAATTTTTCTTATCCAACCTGCTCTTGAAGTATAATTGCATGATCTAGTGGAACCTATGTGTGGGGGAAGATGAATTGTATTGTGTTACACAATTTGGGGATAAATTTAGTTAAAATAAAATGTTGAAGAGATGTTATTTTTGTTGATGAGAAATAATTATATTGGAAGTTGTGCCTTCTCTGGAACTTTCATGACAAGATAAGTTGTGTCTTTCTGAATCTTCTAATGATGAAAGAATGTTGTTCCATTTCTAGGGCTTTCACAAAATTTTAGGTTTGAAAATATTTGAAATGTTTTCTGCTAAAATGTGGAACTTTGAAAACATTCCTTGATATTTTATGATCATCGAGCTGATTTTATACTAAGGGGAGTGAATATGAGACCACATTGTGTGAAATTTAGATTAATGCAATTTTGCTTCAAAAAGAACCAAGCTCTCTTCATTCAGTCTCAGAATATTGACATCTAATTCCTACAAACCTAAATCAGCATGAAACCCATGGGAAGTCCTCATGATAAACATTTTTCTTTCACTCACATCAGGTGGAGATGTAGGAATTTATCAATCCTACGGTGACCCTTGGATGAGTTTGGATGAGAAAGGCGTTGCCCAAAAAATGAAGTTTGTGTGATAAGAGATAATTAAAGTTAGTTAAGTGTTTTTTGTACATGGGAGGATAAATTAAGAGAAAATATAATGAATAATCCAAAATTATAAAACACAAATTTTTTGTTTGTGAGAAGACATGATATATGTTGTTTCTTGTTGTCATATTGGTGGACCTCATGGTTATGGGTTTTGAATTTGTTTTGATTTTATTTTGATCTTGACTTGTCCAGGTGTCTATGTGATAAGTGTGGGGAATTGATAGAGATAATATTTTTGTTATTAATCATGTGTTTTTAAATGTTTTAATCTCTCCCACATATTCAATTTTATAATATTTGATTGTTTAATTGTTTTTGGTGTATTTTGGGCTTAAATGTGAAAATGGGGTAATTCTGTAAAATTGAATGTTTTTTAGAGCTTATTTATTTGGGCATAACATATAAATTATTGATCCAATTGATGTTAATATTTTTTTGTAATAATATCCTTTTGGGATTCATGTTTTTCTTCTAGACCAAGACCCAATTTGAAACCCAATGGTATAGAAAAATAAATCAAATGGAGAAATCAATCTGGATGGAAGAATCGACCCCACTACATTAAATCTTAAATATATCATTAATTTAACCTTAAAAAAAATATTTCAGCTGTTTTAAACATATCACATTCATGGGACAGTTCAAATTAAATTTCATAAAATAATTATTTCATCTTGTCATCTTTTGGTCGCATCCAATTGGAGTGGTTGAAACAGGGTTTTGAGGCCAAAATAAGTTAAAATCACTAATCAAGCCATATCTTCCTTTACACATATTTGAAGTATTTTATATTTTTAGGAATGACCAAAAAATAAATTTCCCAAATCTTATAATAAGAGAGATTTGATTGGTTTAGATGGATGGTGGGCATAATAGTGGCAATCTTCTAGAGGATAGATTATGGAGGATCAAAATTTCTATTTTTTCTTATCATTATTCTGTTATTCATATCATTGTAATGATATATTATTTCCAAATCAACGTGGTTACCCTTAACATGGTGTGGTATATCTTCTGAGTGATATGGGAGGGGTAAGTTTTGCCTTTTTTATTCTTGATTTCATGCACTTAATTATGTAAAATCGTTTTTTCTCTTTGGAGAATATGTTTCAATTTCTTATAACATCTTTTATTATCATGTATTATTGTATCTAATTTTATATTCTGTTGTTAATTTTTATTTGGTCAATGATCAATATCTCCCACTATAAATGTTATGGTGTTTATATGACGGAATAGACCAGGACTTGGTGGGTAATTACTCACTGATCACCAGTATGTGTGTGAGGAGTAGTGAATTTTCATGATTTCTTGGGATAAACAAGACTAGATTCGGAATTGCCTAAGATAATCGGGGGTATTCACATCAACTCTATCACACATTGGATAGAGAGTAGAAAATTTGAGGTTTTACTATGGTTTATTCTCACAATATTATTTTACCAATGGAGTGAGAGGAATTGATTGTGGATTATCACTCTTAATGACCTAGTAGAAGAGAATTGTGTATGTTGAACTGTGATTGAATTTCAATTAAACAATTAACCCTTAACTAATCACCATTTCATATCACTGATTTTAATCACATAATTTTTCAATTTTTTACCACTTTCAATTAATTTATATACTTTATTTAGTTTCTCTCTTTTATTTTAAAAATAAACAATTCCAAAAACAACAACACTTTTTCCTATAATTTTATGTGAAAAACACTATTGTTGAGCACTCCTCTCTAAGGAAAACATATGTAACCCACTATAATATATTTTAACTTCTGTTTTTTTTTTCATACCCCACGATAAGCACATGTCAAGGATACTATAACCTCAATAATCATAGCTATAAAACAAAAAAATAGAATATACCAAAAACCTAAAGTTAATAGAGGGATAATATAGTGGCATATTGTATTAGAAATGTCACACAAGTCATACAAGTAAATTAGTAGGATACTGGCGGAGAAATCCAAACCATAGTATAAAAATCACACGAAACCAAGTAAAGTATCACTATAAATCCACCAGAGTCTATAAAAGTTCTTTTACAGGCTCAATGGTCCTTGCCCCAATGATCGTACATAATTCTATTTGTTTACCTAGATCCTTATTGATTAAATCTATACACACATTGATGTTCATTTATATGATTTGAGTAATCAAACTCAATATTAAAACATTAATGCTTCCTGAAAATGTGGTTGAAAGTATAAAATTTTCATTCCATGAATGAAATAAATTTTAAATAAAAACTAAACTATTATATACCAATAAATCATCTGCTATAAAAGTTAGAGAAATAATCAAAAGTAACATTTTTATCAACACCAAAAAGATCATCATAATTGATTTTTAGATTAATCAGTAGTATGAAAAAAATATTGAAAACTTGTCTCATGGAAGTCTTAATGAATATAGTTAGTTATGGATATAAGGTCGTCACATTCTGGCTCCTTCATGGGTCACCCTAAAAGGCCATCATATTTAATATATTACTTGTTATCCATACCCTCTATGATGTTTCCATGGGTTTTTACAAACATTACTCATTCATCTACCAAATTTCACGGTCTAAAGACACCATCATCACTTGTTGTACACACTCCCCCTCCGTGGAATATCCATAAAATGATAATCCAATTATTTTGAGTACAAACACAATATAACTTATGGAATTTCAGTAACATAAAAATGTTATAGAATTGAATGGAAACTTTTCATGTCACGATGAAAATCATTAGAAACAAAAAATACATGTGATCATGGATATTAATAAATATAACTATATTATTGGAACCAAACATCAGATGTGGGTCTGACCAACTACATATATACACACATAAGATCACTATCAACAATGTTGAGTCCTGAAAAGATTATAAAAGTATATCCTCATGGTAAAATGTATATAAATGATCCCTAAAAGGTATCAAATTTTATACCTTGTTATTTTTTATTGCCATTTTTAAAACGATATTCAATTGACATTGGAGTTCCAACTAATTCAAACACACACATGGAGACCTCAAAAAAATTTACCCATATCAAACACATCATGGTTATATAATGATATTAATGAATATTTTATGCCAATGGAAAATGTTTCACTCCAACATCCTCTATAGATCCTAAAAAATGTGATATTTGACATTCATCACGTAAAGTCTTCCGTTGACCTTGTTTTATCACTAATCTATGACAAATATAAGAATTCATCGTTATATCTAATTAAAACCCAATTATAGGGAAACATAGTATTGTATCTATGATTCTTATCAATGTAGAATATGTAGACCGAGAATAATACTACGGAATGGAGGTTCATGGATCACATACATTAGTTCCTCATTCTAAAAAAGTTAGCTCACCTAGACTCAAACATGGAGGGGAATGAATTCACTAGGAATGACATGTGGAGTAGTTATATTTATGATAGATAAAAAGAGTGGGATGAATGGGTCAAAACATGTACTTAACGGATTTAAATGTTGATCTCTGAAATATTAATAAATGAACACATGGTTGGAAAAACAATTAATAAATCATATAAGGCTTGTTACCTCTTTTGGGAACCCTCATTATGTAGTTTCATGGTTTTTAAAACTTATTTCAATTAATGTTTCTTCCACAAGAACATGTCTCATAGTTTTTCAAGTAAGGTCATTTGGTTTTATGAACCATTAATGATAACCATGTTCCACCCCATTTTGAATTTATACTAATCAATCATTTTAATAGATAATTATTTTAGTTTGGTAAATTCTTACTACAACGATGAAGCACATAATAAGGAATTTATAACAGTAAAAAAATTTTCATCAAACTAATTTCCAACTGTGCGTAGTTAAAAAATTCACAATTAATGTCAAAATATAAAATATAAAAAATATAAAATGTTAGAGTCTATTACAATCCACCCCTAAAAATTCTTCCCATCATTGAGAAGAAACATTGTGCATATTAATCGGGGAAATGAGGTCACATGTCCCAACTGTTCGACTCAAAGTCCTAAGACTCTTATTAGATCCATCGATTCCACCATAATATTAAAACATGTTTTATTGTTTCACCCAAAAAACATCTTTCACCTCTAAGTAATATGCATTTCTTATTCCACGTACAATATGTGAGGGTTTTGGTGAACATACTCATAGTTAATGAAATAAATAAGTTTTTTCACGTGTCTCTTGACTTAATATATCTAAAATACATTGTGTGTACCTTATTAGCAAGGAAGAAGTTACAAATATAAATCCATCATTCATATACATTAAAAAATATAAAATCTCCAAATAAATATTAGAATGATAATTATATATTTACAAAAATGTTGAATCCCTAACCATGTTGTCACAGAAAAGAAAACTATTACACCATTAGAAAGATCCTTAGGTTAGCCCATTTTGTCAGCATAAAATTTGTACCTACTTTTAGAGGTTTTAAACTATTTAAAAATTATCTACACCATCTATAGGGTATGTAGTTCCATGCATGGCACCACCAAAGCTACATAACCTTGCACATTGCAACGAAGTTGTGCATGACATGGTTAATGATAGAGACCCCCATGATGTTCCATATAACTAGATGAATGGAAACGATTATCATATGAAAAAATAATGAATGGTATGTGATAGAAAAATGGAAAATGAAATTCTAGAATACATGGCCAAGGAGTAATAGTAAGGATCTAGATCATCCATTCTAATTGTATAGTGGTATTTTTATAATAGTATGTACACTATTTCAGTTTATTAACCAATCCTTATGTTATCCCTACCTAAATCATGATGTCAAATATAGATTGCTTTTGGATACAATACTTAATGTAACTGAGTACTTGTGTAAAATCTCCCATAAATATATATTTCCCAAATGGTCAAATGTACGATTTTAATGATTTTATAAATAATGAGAAACATTCATCAATAGAGAGATGATCACTGAAACTACCACAAGACTCTTCAAGATTCATGGTTACCCTACAAATATTTCCATAATCGTATCACCCCATATCCACATCAATGCAAGAAGTGGATGAAGGAAACCACCTAGGGAATAATCTCCATTTTACCGTCTAGTATGTAAGAAATTGTGGAAGAAAACTTGTAATGTATGTCTTTATACGGGGCCAATAATCTAATGTTGAAAATCATGAAACATCATTGTGATCTAAGAATTTATTTCTAATTTTGAAGCATGAGTTTTTATAATAATACCCTCTCTAAAAGAGGATTTCACTATAAACTACCCATATACATAGATCATGTTATCAACATCTATTGACCATCAAATCATTATGTTGTTTCCTATGAAATGTTCTTTCATCACCACATAATTCTGTTCTTAATCTTCACTAGTCATCTCCTGATGTATTAATGAAGAAGCCATGATAAAGTGTGAATTTTTTTACTCCATGATCCTAATATTCGTCCACAAGGATTTCTTAAATAATAATTATAATACATTATTCCTCTATTGATTTCCCTAACCATTCTTCTATACCTTCATCATTTTCCTTCTATGATATTCTAAAAAAATTCATTTTTTAGAGAACATGATATATTAAATAAATATTATATAGGGTAATTTCCCCAAAAATCTACCTCCTATTTAATTACAGTTGATATAAGATATAAAATGGTATTTTAACATCCCTTTTAACAAATAAACTCCTAACTAAATAGATAATGTCCCTAAAACATTCACGCATTAACCACATCTTCCAAGTCCAACTTGTTTTTGTTCTATTCAAGGAGATGAATAAAATATTACCCATAATAAGCAAAATGATATTTTCTAAACAATACAACTCATTAAATTCACATGTAATAATGGAACACTACATAACCAACCATAGGATTTAGCAGAATCAAATTTGGATCTATTAGAACAATTTTATTCCACTCAATAAAAAACTTATTTACATTGGTCAATTTAAAAATAATATTATCCTCTTTATGGTAAACCCCATCACCAGTGATTCCAATATGAATAAGTCCTTAATTAATGATTTATATATTTTGTACAACATGAGGAATCTTTTGATATCACAAAATTTCTGAAGGAGAACCCAGGTCCTCACTCATTAAACCTTCTTCGGATACATAAATATTTCTAAATCAATGATGAAATGATAAAGGAATCAAACCTCTCAGATATACAACCTAAAATTCATAATATTTCAACAAATTTGACATACTCAGAGTGTAATCATCATGATCTGATGGTGTTTATAATTTTACATATTAACCAATTAATATATAAGGATATCGGAAACAAAAACCATGATTATTGTGGTGATATATGAATTAAAGATATTTTTAATCAAATACATGAACATTTCCAGGGTATTTATCAAATAAAAATGAATGATGAGGTACGTAAACATTCCATATAAATAATTTAACACATTATATTGGATATACTTTTTCTAAACTCACAGATACTAAATGAATGAGTGAGATTTCAATCTTCACGAACCTTCATGAATGACTAAACTAATAAAAGATATAATACATTCTATATTAAGGATACATGTTCCTTAATTTCACCGGATTTAGCTTCTTATATAACAAACATTGTCATATACTACCAGCCTACATCTTAGTGAGAAACATGGGAGCACTCTATATATATTTTTTAGTTTGATGAAACCCTTTGTATGTAGGTTCTTATGATGAATCTTTATATTTCTCAACTCATATTGTGTCATATGGTATGGATTAATTGAAATAATTTTTACTCTTATCATGAGTTATATATCAAAATATGCTCCTTGGTTGGGAAGAATGCATACCAAGTCTACAAGAAATCCCAAATTGTAGAGGTCAACAATATAAGGGAATTATGTGGATGAAACATCCATGTATGTTTTCAGAGCTGAGTCGAAAGAACAACTGATGATTTTAGTAATATGGATCAAATATATTCCCACACTGCTTGCTTCAACATCTAACTCAATAATCATCACAAATATCTACCCCTTAAGGAAAATAAATGATATCCTTATTTGATAATAATTGATGTAAGAATTATAGATTTTTAGAAAATACATTCTATGGATGAAATCAAATAAATTAATATAAAAGATTATTGATTCCCACAAATTTCTACAGTTAGAAATAACTATAGGATAATCAAGAAATCTCTAAATAAGACTAAACTTCTTCCCCAATGGGTTCATGTGAAAACATTTCATAAGCCAGCTAAATTGATATATTTATACAAGAAAAAAACAAAAACTTATTTAAAATAACTAGAATAACCATTATAAAAAATAGTAATAGAATAATAAGAGGTGATAAATAACAAGCTAAAATAGTTGATGGTCCATATTTTTGTGGATTGAAACCTGATCAATTGCATACAAAATGTCTTCCATATCTCTAGATCAGGGAAGTTTAAGGTGTGTGACTCGACATTATCAAAACATAAGGTGAATAAGCCTAATAAAAAAGAACCTAAATAGATCCATTGTTCATAGATCGTGCCTATATTTTACCCCTATAAAATAATAACCACAATTATCTAAAGAGAAATATATGAAGATACATCATCTTAAAACACCATTGAATTCTTCTCTAAGGTACTAGACAAAAAAATCACTTGTATACCACCATTAAATCGATAATGCACTATGAGACTCCATTGAGAGGGATAATGAAGACATACTCTGTTCAACCTTCCTACCACCACCATGTTTGACATCCTTGTTCATCAAATTCTAACTAAAAAAGAAACATTGACTATAGGACTAATTGGTATACCAACCTACATACTAAAGGATTTAAGAAAACTAGCTAATCAGCCCTCCAACAAAAATTTAAAATTAATCAACATTTTTTCCATATATCCCTAAGGAAAATATTTTGGAAAAAACTCATAACATGCCATTTGTCCAGTGGAAATACATTAATCTACATGTTATTTTCGTTTTTTTTGTCTTTTTTGGCCAAGAGAGGATCAAGAAGATTTATTTTTGTTAAACAAGTGGAGTATGTAAATACCTTCATTGATCCCCCATAAAGATCTATGAATTCATGGGAATGATATAACATAAACATGTCGAGAAAGAATTCCCCAGATAATAGGTTATTGGAGGCCACCTAAGAATGACCCTCAAAACTTTTGTCATATAAAATGACACCCCACCATCTCTTGGTTTCTTCTTGAAGAATTGATACTGTTAACATGACCCATCATTACACTAGTGGCTCAATGAGGACCAATATTCCTTCAATGACAAATATTCATTCCCAAAAAATCATATGGTCCCGATGTTATGTATATTAAATACTATATTCTAGAGATAAATATCATGATAATTTTCAACCATAATCCAAAATAATCATTTTCCATGGTTATATTTAATAAAAAAAATTATGGTGGAGTGTTTAAAATGTCATAACAATTGGAGTGGGTAAAAATGAATATTAATGTTCATTATAAATAATTAATTATTTAGGGACTAGAACATCCCTCATAGTTTGAGCATTCTAGCCAGATTCACCCAATTTTTCGGTCAAGTATAATTGAGGATTTTCATAATGTTTATGTGATCATTTAGAATGGTAAAAATATTTATTATGATAACAAGATAAAAAGATAAAATGTAATCCGAAGGGGTTTTTATTGGAATACATATCCTTATAGATAATAACAAACATGGTATACCCCTCCTAATTATACCCACTTTTCATGAATAGTCCTCCATTTATACATTTGTCAGTCACAATTATATATATAAAAAACATAACAACATTCTCATGTTCAACTGAATAAGTGCACAAAGATATATCACAATGTAAGTAACACTGATATATCACCAAGTAGATAATATAGGCCCATAAAAAATAGATATAAAAATCAAAGGAATTAATTTATTATACTACAATGTAGATTTAAAGGTGTATATATATGACATGGGATCCTATGTGCCTATTAGAATAACTTAACACACCCAAATACCCTAAAATTGTAATACAAATCCCATATTCCATAACTTTGAGGTCTATTTCAAATGATATGTTTGGGCACATGGAAACTACCCAATCTGAGTTCGACATATACAATGGATTTTTTACAATGTACATGAATAACCAAAACCAAGAAATAATGAAACAAGCATTGAAAATATTTTTTATGCCCAAGGAATTAAAAAATATTCTAGATATGGATAGCCACATAACCTCATGCATGCCATCCCAAACACAAGAGACCACTGACTAGTTGTGGCAATCAAAATCGTTATTGGGGATATTATAAATTCATATATCATAGACATAAAAAAATAAAAAGAAATAGAATATAATAACATAATAGATTAAGAAGAAAAGTGATACTGTAAGACAATGAGATAAAAAATTTCACAAATTCCCAACGATTAAATAAACCAAGATCCAGATGTGGAAATCTAAAAGAAATTATATAAATGTAATGAAAATAAGTATCATCATAATATGAAATGATTTATAGTCCATCATTGTACCATCATCAGATCCATGGTCCTCAACTCATATATCTTCTGTGAGTCCCATTCCATTACCCAAATCCCAAATGATGAATTCTATGAATGCAATGAGATTCTCATGTTGAGTGTGTGTAATAAAACCCATTGGAAAACCTTCAATATGTCCTTAACATTTGGGAAAATTTATAATATATATGTTTCCTGGTAATAATAAAATGTGAAAGTAAGTATGAAAAATTAAATAATGATCACTAATGTTCTAAAAACAAAAAAAATATTATTCATCCCTTTTTCATCATAATTTTATTAGGATACTCATAAAAGATATCAAGAGTAATCAGTACCTTCACACAAGTGTTGTATATATAAAACCTGTGGATTGAAGTATGTATCCTTTTTATGCATTTTTTATGTGTTTAATGATATTGATAAATTATTGGGAGTGTTTAAAAGGGCTTTGAAAAGGTATGGAGTCTTTTCATGGGGTGCACAGTTTGAGCATGGTTAGTGGAGTTTGTGAAAAAAAACCCATGTAACTATTAACAGTGTGTCATAAGTAATGTGATGGGAACATAGTTTCCAAACCATGGGGTTAGCCTAGGTAAATCATGCAACTTAAGAAATTGGGATTATAGACTATCGGTTCATTTTTTGTCTAAGTGTGAGATGGAACTCTGCAGGACACCCTTTGGGCTAGTGTTAGTCGCACTGTTTTTCTAACAGTGTGAGAAAATTTTGTGCGACATTAAAATTTTGGTTATTAAAATGGGATCACTCTAGATTTACCCAAAATCACCCGTTTTTCTCCCACTCAAACTCCACTCATAATTTTCTATTCTCTAGGGTTAGGGAACCTCTTACAATCACCGTGGAGGATTTCTAAATTTTTTTCTTAGTGTTTTATATGTGATTCTCCAATGGTAATGCTCGTCGCATCGTTGTTTCTGGTTCTTTCATAGATCAAGTTCACCATCTCACTTAGATGTTAAGATCTATATTTTTTCATGTGGATATAGGGATATTTTTGTCTAAAATGGTGATATTTTGTCTCATTGATGTTAGTAAATGAATTCAAAGGTGATTTTGTTGACGTTTTACCCAGACTTTTCGTGTGGTTCTGTGTTGGTCAATTTCAATGAAACCCTAAAGCATGTTCATTCACTCTCATATCCATTTTTATACTTCTAGAAGGATGTAAGTTCATATTAGTTTTTTATTCATGACATTTATCATGATTTTGATGTGTGAATCTTGTTTGACACCCATTTTGTTATGTTTTTTTGTGAGTTTGGGGAAAGTGGGTTATTGTTGTGTAATGTTCTTGATGCTAGATTATTAATTGATAATTTTAAAATTTTTGGCATGGAGTATTTTGGTAAATGGCTAGAAAAACATGATTTTTAATAAAATGGATGTTTTATTGAAATGAAATTTGGAACGATTTTGGTTTAATGTAATTTTCAATAAATTTTGGTCTTATTTAAATGGTTATGGCTTGTGTTATAATTGTTGATTTTCTTAAGTGATTTTTTGGTTTTGAAATTGTGTGTTGATATGTTTTTGGTCAATGATTATTATTATTATTGTTTAATTAGGTTATATAATCATTTTTGTGTGTGGGGTGGATAGTGGGAATGATGGAACATCATCAAGGGTTGTAATGTGGGTATGAAGTACCACTATAAAAAGGGGACATGGTTGGATGTGAAGTTCCACGGTCAAATATATCAACTGGATTTGGCCTATGGAAAATGGTTTTTATGATCAAAATTTTCATTCATCCACCTTTAGAGACACAATATTTTCCATATAAGACATTGGATTATTTTTTAATATATTTCTAATACCAGGCACAGAGACGATGTGAAATTCTGAGATCTAGTGTTCCCATAATAAATTTTATTAAAAATATCAAGTATTTTTATACTATGAATTGGATTTAAAGAATTTAAATCTCAAAAAAATGATCTGATTAGAAATATGGGTACATTTCTGATTCTATAACGTGGCATTTACACTTGGAAAATCAAAACATTTTCCGGTGTGGGATTTCTGTCATAAAGGTCACCCTGGGGAAGAATCAAAAATAAATTAACTAAACCTAGTTATTTTATCTTGAATGATGAATAAAATAACTTTTGATCAGGGTCTATGATTGGATATATGTGACCCCTATAGGGTTTGTAATGGGGAGTCTTACTAAATCATGACTTAAAATTAGAGGGTACGGGGGTTTGGTATTTTTATAGCTGTCAGCAGAGGATTTAGTTTTTTTATTTAAATAATAAATTAGGGAATTATAATTAGGATTATCCACTAATTATCCCTCAATATCTCACTCAATATCTCAATTTCTCATCCTCCGTTCATTTAATCGGTGATATTTCATTGGCAGAACCTCAATTGATCGAAGTGGGTCATCGATGACTAGTAGTCAAATCGATGTAGGATTCATAACATTTTTCAATTTTTGATTTTTTAAATGATAAATAAACTCATTTCAATCATTTATTAAAATTTAATATCAATCATCAATGGACATACTAACACATACAGTGATATGTTCTTGACCCCAATTTAAATTCGCATTCATCATTGGATAATTATAATTTTTTTATTTTAAATTTTTATCAAAACAAACCACCAACGGATCATCGATAAAATTTCTGAGCTTTGAAGCACGTAACATGGGGATCATTGATATATTTGCATATTCATGTTTGGACTATCGGAGGAGGATTGGTTCTCTATAGAAGGGTTTAATGGAGAACCACCACTAACGGTGGCTTATGGTGGATCAAGACGGAGACCTCAAGTAGTGGTGATACAATACTGTTTTACTAGGTAGATCAACATAGTCCAACTATTTGGGAGCTAGTAGTATTGGTTGAGAATTAGCGTGGGACGTGGCTTGGATCTGGAGGCATAGTAGGATGGTAGGGTAATGTTCTAGGAAGAGGAACACAGGGAGATGGTGGAAATGAGGTGGTTAGGTGGGTTACCAAGTTGGGGAGTATGTGTTGGGATTCATAGGGGGTCAGTCCGCTACGTTGACTGAGATGAGTATATTAGGGTGATGGGATATGATGTGAGGCTACATGTCAAGGATAAGGATGGAAGGGCTCCAGTTAGGGGTGACGACGTGAGGTGAGTAGGCGAATTTGGCAGGTGGCCCTAAGAGGCAGGTCGTGGAGTGGGATATATGGGGCAGTGTGGCACACCATAAGGAAAATTATGGGAGTGGAAAACCCTAGGTAAAATGAAGATAATTAAAATAATGATTATAATAATAATAATAATATTATTATTTTTATTATTTTTATTTTTATTATTATTATTATTATTTATTTATTTGAACTCTTGTAACTCCCTCATGAGGCGTTCGATTGACGTGATGTCAATGGCATCGTGATACCATCGATGATACAATAATTTTAAGACACTTACAGATAATTCTATCGGACTAATGACATGGGAACATGAAACACTGTTGAAATATTATATTTAATATTAATATAAAATCATTGACCTGCCATAACTCTTTCCTGCAACATCTGTTGGATGTATCGTTAGTGGAAATGTGACCTAGCCTTTTAGAAGGTCGATTCAAGAATAATGTCAGATAATTAATTCAGGTTTGCGATTTGGGTCTACGAAACATCCATTATTATTATTATTATTATTATTATTATTATTATTATTATTATTATTATTGCTGAATACTGTATTTGTCTTAACTCTTCCATATGACATCATATTTGTGAGTAGTATGTTTCCTTGTGATTCTATCATTATGTATAATTTTAAGGCCAAATAACTATATATAAAATTGATTTCGAGGGGCATGACCCATAATGTCCAGTTCGAGAGTCTTACATTGTAATTTGACCTTTCCACCGGGTCATTGATTTATATAAATGAATAGTAAATCTAGTTAGTTTTTTCATAAGGATCACAATGGAAGGATATATATAACTAATTTTCGGATAAAAGAATGGGCCCCATGGGAATAAATTCAAGCACAATGTGGTGAATTATGAAATTTCTATTAGATATCTGATTGGGGAGAATAAATAGTCGATCTAGCATGTTTGTTTAGAAACAATCACAATTGTTTGATCTATTTATATCTGGAGAGACTTTTCCCCCTAATATCATTAATTATAGATAAATGAATGGATTCTCATTGTAGGATTCATCATTTCTGTTTGAGGTCAACCCACGACTTGGGTATGCATTGACACTTGTGGTATTGGAAAATATGTTTGATGATATGTATTCAGTTGTTCAAGGGACATTTGAGGATGCTTGAAAGAAAATTAAATTTTAGCCCTCTAGATCAACGATGATCATCACACCCTCATTGACCTTCTGAATAGATGTTTCATGTATTCCGGGAGTACCTTGGCATGACTAGGGGTACTTTTTTGTAATTCAGTACATGAGTATGGCTAGGTACACAACCATGTGATGAGGTGGAATCACTCATCAGGTGGGCCTCACATACATCATGTACCAAATAATGAATATTTTATCTCTCCAATATACTTCTATTAGATGCGTATATTGGCCCATGATTATCCTATCCTAATTTTTTTGAGGTAGAATGTGATGGTTCCCTCTATAAGGTATTCTAAGATACGATGTGAGGTTTTCTGGGTGTGATGCCTACCCATTTTAGCACCAAGTTTCTACATCATCATTTATCCAAAAGGTACCACCTAGTAAGGATTTCTAGTGTAGTTACATAGTGATTTCCATGAGGTACCATCCGTCAAGGATGTCCACTGTAATTCCTTAGTACTTTATAATTTCTACCATCCATCATTGATGGCTAGTGTAGTTCATCAGAGGTTTTTGAGAGGTACCATCAAACATAGATAGTAAGATAAGTTTCGGGATTACGACTAGCTAGGCTATGTAGCGATCCCTGATTGCAGTTCATGGAATGCCTCTAGGTGGGCTTTTTAGTTCTTCTTGATGGAAATTTTGGGCTTACCTCTAGCTGGGTTGGGTAGTCGTCCCCAATAGAAGCTCCTAGATTACCTCCAGAAGGGATGGGTGGTGGTCCCCAATGGAAGTTCGAGGATTATCTCTAGCTAGGTTTTGTAGTGGACCTAATGTATGTTCTGGACCTACCCTCCATCTTTTCTAGGCAGTGGGTCCCTATTGACTTTTGAAATAACTTATTTATTGTGTGACCATGAAGAGGCATGCTTTGGCATACCTTTGGGCTCATGAGGAAGAGGGACGCTTCTTCCAAAAACATTCATCCTTGTGAAATGACCATAATCTATGAGGGTTAGATAGTTCCATCCAAATAGAGTATTTTTATGGTGTGTTGATTGAGTCCATTTGACATTATTTTCATAGTAGACGTTTGGGATTTTGGTCATCAATGGTGGTTAATTTTGGGTTTGTTGGGTACTCAAATTTTTGGAATGAGATGTGATATGGATGTCCCCATACTCTCTTGGTTTGGTTTATTTGACTATTCATATAAATATTTTATTTCCAGTTCCCACCCCTTAGGTTTTGGTTACTCTCATTCAATGAGAGTTGAAGACAAGCAAGGTTTTCCAGATGATTTATGTGTCTAGATTCCCATGGTTGGATGAGTCTACTCTCCTAATATCGGTAGTGAATACACGATGAAAGAATCATACTCTCATCGTTTCTAGCACCTTGGATTTGGATTTTCCTACTTCACTCTCTTATTAGTTTGATTTGTAATCATGTTTATATACCTTTTACTATTTGCCCTTTCTTTTTTCTGAGTCTCTCTTACTAATCCCCACCTACATGATTTCATGGGGTCCTGCAGAGTATTTTTATACTCCCCTTGCTTGGGATATTCTGGTACATGTCGTCCGTTATGCAGAAAATCACGAGGTTGTTCATGTCATTAGAGCATAACGAGGATACTAATACTTTTAATATGTATGATGGTTGTATATAGGGATCTAGGAGTGGGGAACTCTTCAATTTTTCCCTTTTAAATTACTACTAGTTTGTGGCACTCTTTAGTTTTGGTATGTATTGTTTTCATTTTTTACCTTTCATATAACTCTACTATAGTTGTACTATTTTGTTTTTTCAAAAATTATGGGTTTATTTATAATAGTTTTTCATCTTTTGTCCCCTATCCATATGTACTTTTTCATTGATTTGGATGTGTTTGTACAGGTTCATCAAAAAATCACACAAAATTGTTTTTATGCCTTCAGTGTTAACTTCCATCCCATTGCTTATAGAGGAGAGCTTTAGGTATTTGGGTCTTGAGCCTGAATATGGGTTTGGTCATGATAAATTGGAATCACAAGTTGTTCGATCATTAGTATATTGTCCACATTTTTTCAGAAAATAGTCTCGATTGGGTTGAGGGCAATAAGGTCGATGTGTTTGAAGAGAATCTCTTAGGTAAGGGAGACTACTAATAGTATGGTATGAAAATATATCCATTCACCAGGACCCTAATTACACACTTTTCAACATGGTATCCTAAAGCACTAGTTGTAGGGAACAATGGTACACGCATGATATTGGATTGAGTCTTTGGCTTTACTTCTTGGGTAAGCTCTCAATGGATTATGATATATATATATATATATATATATTCTTATATGAAAAAATTATTCCTTTTTAGCATTCATGAAGATTCCACGATGAAATTCAGCTAGGATACCATCTTTGGTTCATGATGATGACCCTCTGAGGGTCAAGGCTTCAGTTCACGATTCATCATGAGTTCGCCTCCATCCATATGGGTAGGTATAATCACCTCAACTAGTTGAGAAAAAGACATCCCTGGTTGAGAAGGATAAGGATGTGTGCATGTAAAATGCATTTAACAGGTTCCAGCACCAAAGGCCAATGTGGATTTGACGTGAGTTAGACCCTTGGGAAGAAGTGGATTGGCTAGATTCGGTGGTCCTCCTCTTCAGGCTTTCACAGACACTTATAGATCAGATGGTGGCTTTAACATCTATGATTATTCCATGTAGTAGTTAGGTGATGGTGAGGAATTATTACTCATATAAGTGATGAATAGGTAATATAATGGGCCTAAATACAACATATATTTAATGAGAAGTACTACCCCTAATACTTTTTCTCCATCTAGGTATAGTATATTCTAGACCATATGTATAGAGGTACGATGGTGGATGAGTGTGTGACTAGGTTCATAGATCATACACACTATTCTTTGGGAATTATCTGTGATTGATACCATAGAGCACATAGGATTGAGAAAGGACTCTACATAGAGATCCATGCTATCGTATTACCCATATTCATCCCCACCGTTTCAAGGGTTTTAGAGTAGGTATTTTAGATAGGTAAATTTCTGTTAGAGGTACACCATACCACTAGTTGTGGTAGTGGGTGAAATAGATCTGAGACATCGTCCATAGATAGCTGGTGTCAGATGATAATTTATCGACATAAGAGGCATTATCATGATTGGATATAGGAACATGGTCTTGAATCACTGGGTCATTATAGAGAGTATCAGGGAAATTATTGAGATGGGTGAGGTCACATGGATTTAGATAGCATGACTGGGTGTACTAAGAACCCTAGACATGTAGCTGGTGGACCTCCATGGCAGATAAAACACTGTAATCAATGATATGGTGGTCCCCAGGGAGGTGGTGTTGTTATTGGATCCATAGAAGATTAAGGTGAGGGACGAAATTATGAGGTCCTTCCACACAGTTAGGTGGTTCAAGTCATTCGTAGGAAGATGGAATTCGGGGTTGAATAAAATATTAGGCATTGGATGTCAATGATATTGTAGAACATGAAATGATAAGAATTAAAACCTATGACTTTCTTACTTTTTTTAGTATAACTTTTTAAATACTTTTCGAATTACTCTTTCCTCCCTGCTCATTTTCAGAGGTTTTTCTAGGGTGACACAAGGCGTCAGGGTAGCACTATGTTGGTGTGGTTCAGAATCGCATCAAATGAACAAGAAAAGTGGTCCATCACCCATTGAGATGTGTTTTTGTAATGCAAAAAAAACCGTGGGGGAGATTATGTGCCGCCGAAAGTGGATAGTATCGAGGTGTGGTGGAAGATCCCCTTTGACTTGTGCGTTACATGTTAGGATTGTTGAAGGAGTGATAGAGATGGCCTTGACATATCTGGTAGAGTTTTTATGCTTGAATCATTTATATTGGGATATCAATAGTGTGTGTAGTAGAGTATCTGGTTTGGGGTTACTTTCCTTCCTTGGGAATGAAGACACACAAGGTATGCACCTTCTTTCCATGTATTTATTCATGTAGTTGGTTGAGTTTACTATCCTTACATTTTCATTAGTACCCTTTCATTCTCAAATACAACCTTAATACATTACTTATCAAGTATAGTTCACGTTGATAAAGGCACAATGAATATAACTATCTGAATCACTACCTAGTGAAAGCAATGGTAGTCTTCTCCTGGATAATGTGTAGACCCTAACATGTGGGAAATCACTTTACGGGTTTTTTAGGCCTATAGTGTCCTAGGTATGTCTCCACCCAAATATTCTTTAATTATAGATAGATATGTTGGTTGGAAATTCGTGCAAGACTATGACATCAAGATGGGCCATACACTAAGAAAAAGTAATTTTGTAAAAGATTTCAATAAATGGATGTCTGAAGATCGCCTAGTGTGGGATGTTTCAGAGTATTAAACGACCCTAGAGCTGACCTCGGTGTCATAGGAGGGTACATATTTTCTTCATTAAATGGTGATGACTCTTTCCCTTTGAGACTGTGTAAGAGATTCACAGTTGTGATGCAACATATTAGAAATATGGTGTGACCAGATATCGTTAGGTGTATCACCAGATAGATTTTCTAAATGAGGAATAATGAGACCATGTTCTATGTAAAAATAGTAATTCCAGTCAAGACACATAATGTATAGGTTCATCCAGGGAGGCAGACTATCATCCCCCATGTTTTATCAAGACTCTTGAGACAATTTAAAGCGGTTGGAGAGGTTTCCTACTGCAATTAAATACCCCTAATAGTTGGAGAGGTCACACGATGTCTCCCACTTGTCACTGCTAAAGAAATATGTGAATGTTCGAACAAATGTCATCAACAGGAGAAGACTTTATAAAGAAAGACCATACTATTGGTTTGTATGCTATGGCTGCATGGAAACGTGCGGGTTTTCCTGGGAGTGGGAGAGCTAGGTGTTGGCTCAGGGACACGAGTTTCTCCCAATTTTTTATTATTGGTGATTAAAATCATGAATGGTGAAATGATTTATATACCCATATTTTTCATATAATAATTTGAAATATTTATACATATATTTCTAGAGATATGTGCTGAAATTTTTTGAATTCCGAGCCCTGGTGTTCCCAGAAAAAATATAATAAAAAATATTAATTATTTTTAATCATTTCACTGGAATGAAATGGGATAAACCATAAATGGTTTCTAAAATCCAAAATATGAATCCCTGATTGAGTATGAATATAGGAATTTAGTTTGGGAGTAGAATATCTTTTGTCATTGTGGGACTTATGTGAGGAAATCAACCCAGAGGAAAATCATGAATAAAATAATTAAACTTAATTATTTTATCTCAAACACTGAATAAAATAATTTTTTTCGAGGTCACGAAAATGAAATCCAATTCAACTACTGAGTTCATAATGTCGTGTCTTACCTAGGTGTGACATAATATTAGTGGGCATATGTTTTTTAGATTTCGGTGAAGGTTGGTAGTGGTTTTATTGTTTTACTTTAAATAAAAACATAGGTAATTAGAATTAGGGTTATACTCTAATTTTCTCTATATATATATATCACTATATCTATCACTATCTCAATAATTAATCCTCTTTTATTCATCTAATTTAGGTAATTTCTATGAAGAAATTGTGGCAGATCAATGTGAGAGCACAACAGATGCGTTTTCAACAACGAGCAATCAATTTGAGGTATCATCCATAAAATTTATATTCGTTTTACATTATTACTTGAGAAATAAAATCTTTTAATTCCTTAAATTTCCTTGATTTTCAATCATCATTCGATGAAATTACATGACCCTCTGATACATGATTGAAACCTATTTATATTCATGTTGTTTTTTAGTAATTTTTTATTGTTATTGTTTTAATTTTTAGAACAACAACATACCATCGAATCATCGAGTGAAGGTTGGAGATGTGAGGCTCTCATAATGGGGATTATATTTCAATTCATATAATAATTTTTGGACTATTGGAGGAGGTCTGGTGGTCTGTATAAGGGACTACTAGAGACCTATAGGTGGCTCATGACGACGATCACAAGAGGCATCACCACGTCACAGTTGTGCTACGTGGACAGATATTGGACAATTGGTTAGAGACAGTGGAAGTGGATGAGGAGGACCATTAGCCCCGACCTTGAGGCAACATCATAGTAGGGCAGCGGGGTCAGGTGTTAGGTGGAGGAACTAGGGGCGTCGGAAGAACTAATGTGGTCAGGCAGGAGACCAAGGCAAGGAGCAGGCACTAGGATTCATTGGGGGGCAGTCGATCGCATTGACCGAGCCGAGGCCAACAGTGCGAGGGATGATGAGTTAGGGCCATAATTCGACAACCAATATGGTAGATCTCCAAGTATGGGTGGAGGCAGAATATGAGCAGGCTACTTAGGTTGGCGGCCCAGGGAAACAGGTGACGGAGGGGGTTGCAGGGGGTAGGTCACCCCGCTTGGAAAATGGTTGGGGACCCTAGGGAAAAAGGCTAAGTAAAAAATAATTATAATAATAACAATAACATTTTATTTATTTTTTTATGTAATTCCCCATAACTCCCCCATATGATATCGGATTGATGCACCATCAGCAGTGATATGACCCCATCTATAATAAAATCTTTCAAAAAAATTCTTGATAATTATCTACAACTTAAGACCTGGTTCCATGAAATACTCATGGAACATTTGATTTATTATTATTATTACATATTTGACACAACAAAACACATGTGTGAGAATTTAGTATGACATTATGTCAATAGAAAAGTGACCTTGTATTTAAGATAGTTGATTCAGAACTACCGTTTTATAATTTATTCAGTTATTTGGTTCAGTTCCACCGAAAACCAAATAATAATATTATTGTTGGGTTCGTGGAATATTGTATTTTTTGTAACTCTTCTGTAATACATTGGATTAGTGATACATAACAGGAATTGTGATCCTAACATTGAGACAGAATTTATATGAACAATATCATAATTTTAAATCAAGATTGAGGTGTGGATCCCACAATGTCCAGTTTGGGCGTCTTGTAGTAAAATGTGACATTATCACCAGGTTTCAGATTTGGACAAATAAAATATCAAACCTATGTGTTTTTTTATGAGGATCAGAATGGTGTGATCAATCTTATACATTTTATGATTGAGTTATGGTCCCCACAAGATTCCATTCTAGTGAAATACGGTGAGTTGAAACTTTTCTATTAGATGTCCTGTTGTGGAGAATAAATATTCAATCTTGTGAGTTTTTGGTATTGGATCACAATAGTGTGATCCATTTTGGATGCATAGAGCCTTTTTACATGATCTCATTATTTATGGAAACATGAATGGAATATCAATGGTATATCCATCAGATGTGTTTTAAGAGAACCCATAGCTTAAGTAAGCATCAAGCACTGCGAGAATGGAAAATATTTATGATGAGATATATTTAGAAGTATTTGGTCTATTTCAAGAGACGTGTCATCAAATTACAATTTTGGCCCTCTGGATCAATGAAGAGTGTCATGCGCTCATCAGCCTTCGTACTAGACATGACATATACTTTGGGAGTACCTTGGAATGCCAAAGTGTACTTGTTCATAATTTAATGTATGAGTATTTTAAGGTACATGACCATGTGATGAGATAGGGTCACACATCATGTGGGCACCACATGCGTTATATACCACTTTAAGAATATTATATCTCTTGTTTCTCCTTCTTTTTTACAGGTATTTGTTTTCATTGAGTAGCCTATCGTGAGTGTATTTTCATATAAAATTTTATTGTTCCCTCTATAATGGATTTTGTGATAAGATGTGAGATGTTCCTAGTTTGAATCCTACCGGGGGTGGCAACTAATGACTATAGTAGCATTTTTATATGAGGTATCATCCCTAAAGGATGGATAGCCTAGTTTCGATGTCGTTTTTGAGATATGTCATCCATCAAGGATGGACACTATAGTTCATCGATGCATTCTGAGAGGTATCATCGAGCAAGGTTGGACATTGTAGTTCCTCGAAGAATTATGAGATGTAACATCCATAAGGGATAGAAAAGGATGTTTTGGGATTACCTTTATCTGGGTATGGTATTGTTCCCTGATGGAAGTTCTAGGCTTACCTCTTGTTGAGTAGGGCAGTGGTCCCTAATGGCAGTTCCAGGCATACCTCTAGCAGGGCTGGGAATTGGTCCACTATGGTAGTTTTGGGCTTACCTAAATCTAGACTGGGAAATGGTCATCTATGGCAGTTTTGAGATCACCTTCAGCTGGGTTGGGCAGTGATCCTCGAAGGTAGTTTCAGAAATACACTTCATCTAGGCTAGGAAGTGGTCCCCATTTACTTTTCACATGAACATTAGATTTTGTGACAGTGAGGAGGCATTCTTGGATGTATCTTTGGACTCTTGAAGAATATGGATGATTATTCGACCAAAGTATATCCTTGTTAAGAGGCCTAAAATGTGTGGGTGAGAGAGTGACAACCATAGTGGATGCTATAAAGTAACAATGATTGAGTCTCTTTAACTTGAAATTCAGGGGTGATGTGTGGGACCCTGGGCATCAGTGGTAGATACTTATGGGACTATTGGCTACTCAATTTTTTTGGATGAGATGTGAGATGGAAATCCCCTCACTCTCTCATTTTTGTTTCTTTGTCTGAGCATATATACATATATTCTATTTCTAGTTCTGACCTCATTGGTTTTGGTTTCTCTCTTTTAATGATAGGCAATGATTTCTGGGGTATGCCATGTACTTTTTGTGTCTAGATTCTTTGGGTTGATAGATTCAACTCACCTATTATAGGTAGTGAAGACTCGATGATATGTTCATCCTCTCCTCATTCCTACAAACTTTTGTTTGGATGAGCCTACGTCAATCTTTTGTTGGGTTGAGATTCCAACGATTTTTTGTACCTTGTCTTATATAATTCTTTCCTTTATCTAAGTATCTCTTACCACCATCCTTCACCTTTTTTGGGAATCCTACTATGTATTTTTTTACTCAACCCTGTATGGGATTTTCCTGTACATGTCATACATTATGCAGAAAACAGAATTGTGTATGGTTAATTTTGAGGATCTAAGTTATATAAGTGCTCTGACAACATATGGTGGTCATATCATGTGATCCATGATTGAGGACCCCTTAGTTGTTTTCCCTTTGTAATTACTATGATGTTATGAAACATTTCTATTTGAGTGTGTATTTTCCCACATGTTCATTTTATGTTTACCCTAGTGTGCTTTTACTATTTAGCGGTTCATGCATTCTTGGTTTATTAATATTAGTGTTGCAGCTTTTTTTAATACCCTCTGCACTTTTTCATTGAGTTAGTTGTGTGTTTATGTGTACATGTTCATTGGAAAATAACAACCTATGATTGTTTTGCCTTAGGTGATAGTCGCCACTTCATAAACTATAGAGGTGGGCTTTGTTATTTGCGGATCGAGCCTCGGCATGGGTCAGGTCATGACACCACACATGGTGAATTGGGTTTTGCAATATAGAATAGAGAGAATGGATAATGACTAGATTGGTTTCTTACTTAGTATTTCGTTGATTTGGTTGATTTTTTCCATATAGGATGTGTTTGGCCTGATGTTAATTATTGAAATGATTTAATGGAGTCTATAAATATTTTTATATAATTGAGGTTAATTGTTTTATCCTAGTGGTGTGACTATTGATGTCTTTTGGTAAAACCTACTCCGTATTACACTCGCACCCTTCTTTGGAACTATGGTGATTTTTTAGATATTGTATTCTGAGATGTAGCAACGAGTAAGGTATTTCATTCCTTTAGTGGTTCATCATGATGCATGAGTTGTATTGTGGTTCTTGGATGATGGATCGTGGTTTTGGAGATGTGGATTTATGTCATAGATTCTTTGGTTTTTGTTTTTCAGTATTTTTATTAGGACTCTGATTATGTATTATTATGGTTTGGTTGTACTAGTCATTTGGTGATATTGAATTGTGAATCATGGTTGACATGCATCGTGTAGTTGTTTTGGTATTGGCACAATTTTTTTGGTGTTTTCATTAAAAAGGGATAATAGTCCCCCACTGTTCATGAATCCCTGGACTATAATTTCCAGACTTTTATACCTTGGGGGTGTTTCTTAAGGTAGAGTAGAACCTCCACCTTAGAAAAATCCTATGTTTAGTATCATTATTTTAAATGTTGTATTAGTTTTTTCAATACATGAAATTCATGATAAATTAATTTCTTTGGCCCATTGGAATCAGATGTTAGTCATATAGTTTTCATTAATACATGGATTACTCATTGATATGGGATTGTAATAAGGAGTATGATTGTAGGAACTTGAAATGTATAGAATAAAAGCATGGAGCTATCCCTATTATGGTAAAAATTATGTAATTATGGTTTTCATTACTAAATTGTTTTGGAGACACTTATTAGAGTGTGATCTAATTATCATGGTTGTTGCTAATGATATATTAATGGCATGCATGGTAGAAATGAATTCCCACTAATACTTTATATTTTATTTCAAAGAAAATATTTATGTGTGTTATGAATTGTTAATTTTTTAAAAACCAAGAAATTGTTTTCAAAAAATAAATTTTGAAAAGAGAGTGGGGTGGTATTTTGAAAATGTAGATTTTAAAAACATGGTGGAATTTTCATATATGTTTGAACGTGGATGAAATGGAAATTTTGGAAAGAATAGTTATGATAGTTTCAATGTAATGGAACATGAAATAGGGAATCTATTGTTTCTATGGAATGAGATATATGATGATTTGTTTGTTGATAGAAATGGATTTGGGTAGGCATCATAGGGACATAACAGAGAAAGATACAAAAAAAATTATTCCACTTGAGCCCAATGTAAACTTGCAACTAGTTCAAAGCATAGTGCATGCTTTTCAATATGTGGAAGGTATGAATTGAAGTGATGAGTTGAGGCATAGGGATCACTTGGTTTTGTATCAAAAGTGTAATATAGTAATATTTATGGGTGATCTGGAATCAGAAATAGAGGAGGTGTCATTAAATAGAATGAATATAATATTAAATTTCATAAGAACACATACAGAGATGATAGAAAATTAAGAAACATACATTTTGGAAGATCTTACAGAGTAGTGGTGGGAGTTGGTGGTCAAGATGCAATGTACCATGTAATGGCATGGGATAGTTTTGAGGAATAGTTTAACAAAAATTATACCCAAAAATGTTCAAAATTAAGTGTGTAATAGATTTACACTATTTTAGGTAGGGGTAATAATCAATTATCAAATATGCAGCTAATGTTGGGAACCTATCATGGTTTTCCCCCGAGGTGGTGGCTATTGAATTCTTGAAGGAATAGATATTTGTGTGAGGCATGAGGAAATAAATCCATTCAAAATATTTGGGGCCATATATATGTGATTATATGGAAATTGTGAATATAACCTTATTTGATGAAAGGGATTACATAGTGGTTACATGTGGGGGGAGCATGTTGGTACCCATGAAGAAACATGGTAACTCATATATGGGGATAGAGATTCAATGAGAAAATTATTTCTAGGGTTGGAGTATGACTCAGAATCCAATGACAAGATATATGAATCATCCTTGGAAGCCTTAGATTAAACCATGATGTTTTCAGTGTATTTTTTGAAGACTCATTAAGAAGTACTATGATACATAGCCTGGATTATTTTATAACTACAATAATATGGGACATATTCAGTGTAATTATCCTAATACTCCATGATCAGGTGCCTAGGACACTCTTCATGGGTCAAAGACATCCAATTCCACAAATGTATGGGGAATAAAAATAATCCACATCAGTAGAGCCGATCTAGTCATATTGATTCCAGGATTACAAGGAATCCCCCTTTTGGGATGTTTTAGTAAGGTAATAAAGAGTAGAGTTTGTTAAAGCAAGTAGTTTTTTGGATCTAATTAGGGTTTGTGAATGATCGGTCAGGACTATCCATAGTGAGAGGTACAATAATTTTAAATAAAATATTTATGAATTATTTTATTGATACAGTTTCTTCTCATTATTTAATTTCCTCTCATCTTGTTGATTTCTTTTGGTTTTTCATGTTGAAATGATGCCTTAAATTTTAAAACAAAAAACTCTATAAAGACAAAGAGAGTGTTGAGCCTTCTTATGTTTATATTTTTTTATATATTAGGATGTTTTTTGGTTTAATTGGGACTTATTAGTTCTTGAGATGGATTCATATGATATAATATAGTGTATGGATTGGTTTATAATGTTTAAGGCCCATATTGTCTGGTATGTCCGAATGGATCATTTTATGATGAGTGATGGAATCAAGAATCTCTTAAAATGAGTGAAACATATGATTTTGGGTGAAATGGGGTTGCTGAAACCAGTAGTTGGGATGGTATTGTATCAATTAATTGAATTTTATTTTTCATCAATGGATGAGTTTGGGGAATAGTGTTTTTCCGTAGTGGTTGATCAGTTTATGGAAGCCATTCCTGAATAATTCTCAGCGTTTCCACCCCCGAGAGAATTGAACATTATTATTGATCTCATTAGAGGGAAAATTACTCTATCATATAATTAATACCAAATAAAACAAATATAATTAAGTGAATTGAATGTGCATTCAGTGTATCTAGAAAAAAATGGTTCATCTCGCCTTCCACGTCTCTGTGGGTTGCGGCCATTTTTTGTTAAAAATGATGATGGAACTACTCGAATGTGTGTTGATTATATTAATATTATCTAAGATAAAATAAAAAAATTTATAACCATTTTGACTTATTAATGAAATGTTAGATCTGTTGGCTTAGCTGAGTGGTTCTTTAATAGTTACAAGATATTAGTATGTCATCATTTCATGATGTGGAAGGAGGATATTCCTAAAACAACATTTTGGAGTAGATATGAACATTATGAGTACGTGGTTATTCCCATTGGAGTTATAAATTAACCATCAGTCCTTATTTCAATGTTGAATCATATATTTTAGAGACATCTAGATTCATTCGTGGTGGTATTCACTAATGATATATCACTGAATTCAATGAAAAAGGTGGAGCTTGAGAAACACTTAGAAGTAGTATTGGGACACATGAGATAAAATAGAATTTATGCCAAATTTTTAATGTGTGACTTTTTGTTATATGAGAACGTTATTTGGGACATTTTATTTTCGAGAAAGGTGTTTTAGTGGATCTAGATATGATAGAGGTTGTTTTCTCATAGAAAATGAGGAACATAGTTTTTAGGATATAGAGCTTCCTCATTTTATCTGGGTATTACCAATGATTTTTTGTGATTTATCATGATTAGCATTGCCAAGGATAGATTTAATAATAATGATTGTTCAATTTTAATGAGAAATTATTGAATTATTGTAATATCATAAGGATTGTATTACATCATCGTCAATATTGGTTTTTTAGAACCATTGAATGGGTATGAATTGTATTGTGTTGAATCGTGATAAAGATTGTGTTGTTTTATCATGAAAGGATATCATGTGGTTGTCTATGGTTCACATCAGTTGAGTATGCATGAGAAGAACTATCCAAAACATGATTTGGATTTGGAGGTAGTTGTTCTTTATTTCCATATGTGGATTAAATATCTCTTTAGTGAGAAATCCCTGGCGTATACTGATCACAGGAGCTTGAAGAATATTTTTTCAAAAATAGATTTGAACATGATGGAGAGTAGATTGATGGATTATATACATATGTTTTAAATTTACTTATTATACATACGAGGTATGGGGAATTCATTGGAATATGCATTATGTATAAATTCATATGTTAAAGTGGTGAAACATGAATTAGATCAGTGGTACATGATGTCATTTGTAGTCAAAAAGTGGTTGGAATGAGATGACTAGGGTGATGTAGGTTTTTCATCCTAATCCCACTGCATCAAAAATGGCTGGTTTGGTTTAGAAATAAAAAATTAATGATTCAGGGTGTGGGTCTATGAGGTCAATACTCAATGGTGGGCAGACGATTGAGTGATGAAAAACTAGATGGGAATTTTGTGTTGTGCTTTTAGAATTGGAAGGTTATACCACTGCCTCTTTAAGAACAAATACATGGTTAAAATTATCATTATTCATGGGTTTTCCTTCCTAGATTTCAGAAAATTAACAATTCATTAAAATCAATGTTTTTGTGGGCAGGTATAAAAATGAATGTAATTATGCTTTTATTGAGATTCTTGAATTGCCAAAAAGTCAATGTAGAGCATCAACGACTAGATGTTATGTTAAAATCTTTTAGAATACCAGGGTGGAAAGGGGAGAAAATATAGATAGATTTTATTAAAGTTCTCCCATGAACAGTCCTAAAGCACAATTCCATATGGGTGACAGTGGATCATCTCACATAGTTGGCCCATTTCTTCTCTATTCATGAATCTCCTACAGTAGATGATATATCCAAAATATATATATAGAATGTTATAAGGAATAATGGTGTTCCAATTTAGATTGAATCAAAAAGATATATGAGGTTCACATCTCATTTCAAGAAATCCTTGTAGCAAGCCCTTGGGGCTCAGTTGAAGATGAGTATGACATATCATCCCTATACATATTCTAAACTAAGAGGACCTTACAAATGTTGTAAGATATTTTTTTCGCTTGTGGGATGGATTTAGGAGGCTCATGGTAGGAAAACATTTTATTGGTGGACTTATCATACAATTATAGTTATCATTTTTTAATATGTATGATTCTGTTAGAAGCATTGTAATAGAATATCTATTGTTCTATACTATGTTGGGCAAAAACATGTCAGACTTCGATGGTTGGTCTAAGATGTGTACAAGAGATTAAGAAGAAGATTATGTTGATTATGAAGATAATAGATACGGATTTGTGTCATTAGAAATCATATGTGTAACATCTTCATTGACCGTTGTCATTTTATTTGGGTAATAATGATTTATAAATATTGTCTCTGAGGTTGGGACATCATCGGTTTGGGAATTAGGGTATGTTATCTTTGAGGTATATTGGGCCTTTTTAGATACATGAGAAGGTTGGACTGGTGGATTATCAGTTAGCCTTTCCACCATGGTTAAGTGTTTAATATAATATTTTTCATGTCTCCCAGTTGAAAAAGTATCAACCATATCGTGACCGTGTGATTTATTGGGATCATGTTGTTCTAGAGTCACATGGTTCATTATAGAATGTGCGAGTGTAAATTGTTGATATGAAATAGAATGAATTGTATAGTAAAATCATCAATCTATTTTTGGTTTTGAGGAAACATGGGATGATTTAGGAGGAGGCTTGGGAGCAGGGGAAAGAGATGGATACACAATGGCCCGAGCTATATCAGCAAATCAATGGTTCCATATATTCAAAGGATATAAATTCCAATGGTGAGAAAAATATAGTAATTTCTATTTTGTAGTATTTAACCCTTTATATGAATTTTTATGTGTTTAATGTGGTTGGGTAACATTTGGGAGTGTTTGGAAGGGCTTTAAAATGTTTTGGAAGATTTTAAAGGGTGAATGGTATAATCACGATTAGTGTAGGACGTGAAAAAAACACAGGATATTGTGCATAGTGTCATAGATGCAACAGGGTGGGTACATAGTTAAAGCACATGGTTTTAAAATTGTGTGTCCAACCTAGGTAAACAATGGTAGTTGAGACAATGGGCTTCTGGATGGTTGGCACGATTATTTTCAACTATGCTATATAACTATGTAGGGTACCCTTTGGGATAGTAACATTCACATTGGTAGAACACTTTTTGTCTTATCGTGTGAGATGACATTGTTCTGGATGAAAAATTGGTGTTTTAAAAATGGGATCACTGAATATTTTCCCTAAAACACCGATTTACTCTCATAATAATTCCCTGCTCAGTAGTTTATCTTCTCATGGGTCAAGGAACCTCTTCCACTCATCTTCAAGGAATTTAAAATGGCTTTCAGGGTGTGGAAAAGGAGATTCACAACTAGTAAGTCTCCTGTATTGGATTATTCTAGGTTTCCTTAGATCTAGTTTTCTCTCTCTCTATCTATGATTTCTAGATCTATATGGGTCACACGAATATCAATGGATTATTTTCTGAAAATAGTGATATTTGTATTTCTTCATGTTATTAAATGAGATCTATGGGCTTTTTTGGTTGTTTCAAACAGATTGGTTTTTTGATTGTGAATTGATCGATTTCACTAAAACCCTATAGTATGTGGCTTCACACTCTACTCCATTTTAATAGAATAAGAAATGAATAACTTTCAAATTAATTGTTTTTTATTGAAATTGATTATGATTATGACATGCGAAACTTGTATGATATCCATTTTCCGATGTTTTTTGGATTTGGGAAAATTGGATTAATTTTGTGAAATTTTAGTGATGTTATATTTTAAAATTATAATTTTAAAACCTTTGGATTGGTTTATTTTGGGAAATTTTTTGAAAAAATGGTTTTCAATTAATGGATTGTCTTATTTAAATTTTATTTTTCATGAATGTGGTTTAAGTGCATTTTCAATAAATATATGATTCTTTGGAATGGTTATGGCATCTGTTGGAATTCTTGAGTTGAATAAGAGATTGATTGGTGTGGCAGTTGTGTGTCGATATGGTTTGGGTAAATATTTATTTTCAACATTATTGGATTGTATGATATAATTAATGGTTTTACGGTATAGATAGTAGGCATGAATGACCACCATCAAGGGTTGTAATATGGGATGATGTACCACTATAAAAAGAGGATGGGGTTTGATATAGAGTTCCACCATCAATGGTAACACTAAGCTCAGATCTAGGAAAAATGGTGTTTATGGTTGAAATGTGTCTGTGTCAACTCAAGTTGAATTGGGCTGTGATACATGGAATGGGGATAAAAGATAAATAATATTTTAGTTGTTTCGTTGGAATTGTGTTGATTTGGGTGAATTCCTTTGGACAATTTTGTTTTTGGGTAGTTTTTAATTATTTAAATGTTTCAATGGATTGTATAAACTTTTTTATATAATTTTTCTAACTAGTTATACCCATGTTGTGTTAGTATGGAAGCCATTGAGGAAAACCTATGGACTATTATACTCACCCCTACATTTGACCAATGTTTCTTTTTCATATGTTCTATTTCAAGTCATAAGAAATGGTACGACATATCATTCCTTTAGTTGTGTATAGTGAGATTGGGGAGTATTGTGGTTCTTGGAACATTGAGCATAGTGTGGCGTTATGAGGTTGTGTCATAGATTCTTTTGGTTTTTTTGTTATGTCTTTCAATTTTTACTCAAATTATGAACTATTATGGTTTTTTTGTGCTAGTTCAAAGGAATAATTGTTTTGGGAAATGCGGTTGACATGAATCATGTAATTATTTTTGGTATTTGAACATTTTGTTGGGTGTTTTAATTTAAAAATAAAAAATCACCCCCAATAATTCATGAAATTCTCAGCATTAATTTCCAGCCATTGGTGCCTAGAGAATGTCCCCTAAGGCTGAGTAAAAACTCATCCTAAACTCAATCCAATGAGGAGGGGTGGGATCTTATTTTAACCATATCCATCAATATTATAATGGAATAAAGATGGATTTGGCTATGTGGGCATGACATTCAAACTCCCAAATGGGTTATTCCATAAGACCATCATATAATTTCTATGCCTATAGTCGATCCACATAGCTATCATAATGACTATGTCACTACTGTGGAGCTAGCCTCATGGTCATTATTACCTTACCATGTTTCCATGACTAATGTCTTTATAATATCATGAATTTTACACTTCCCACTCTAATGGATAATAATAACATTATGGATTATATATTATATGTAATAAAGAAATACGTCAATATATAAAGTAATCATATGAATCAGTATAAAATAAAATACTTTTGAACCAGATCGAATATTTTATATCATGATATATAAGTATACTGAGGTAAAAACATCATATATTGGTATCAGGGTCTAAACTCACACATATGAGATCACTATCAATCATGATCAAGAAAATAATGGTAATAAAAATCTCACAATATGGTAATTCAAGTATGAAAGACACCAAAATTATAAAAAACATCACACCATTAGCATAAATATTATAAATAATGGAACCATCGTGGATAAATACATGAGATAAAACCCATTTGAAACCACACACTATGTTCCCCATGCACCATTACCAACTAAAAAATGTTTTTATACAATTACATTAAAGAATAATTTTTACAATGGAGAATACATTACAACAACATACATCGTAGAATCTTCCGATGTTTTTCGATCTGAGATTGAAAATTGAAATACCACCAATGATCTAGATTCATCATCAATCTACCAAACGTACAAGAATCTATTAATATACGTAATTATAATCCATTTATTACTACATTACATGTATTATTTATGATTAATATTAATCGAAAAGAGGTAATTCTGGATGAAACATTAATAATACAGTTTTCCTGGATTAGATTCCATAAACCATGACAAAATTTCACTTGAATCCACCAGATTCTAGATTAGAAGAGAAGATATCTGCATAGAAAATTACTATGGAGTCTATTGATATAATAAAGATTTATAAATTTGTATGAACAATTAAAAATGGGAATATAATGTCTATTAAATATTAATTTCCAAACATTACTCAACCTCCCATGTTTAGTTTAATGGGCTTCCAAGTAATATCAGGCTTACTACCTCTTCTAGGATCATATAGGGTTTTTCTAGACCATTTTTCAAACATAATTCCAAATATTATTTCATATAAAAAAACATATTTCACTATTTTTTATCTAAGTATTCATGTTTTGATAAAATTTATCATTTTTCATGCGCCACCCCATGCTGCACTACCTATGAACAACAATTTTTTAGAGGACTAGTATGGATTGGGAAAACAATGCTCCCACTGTAAACCCCCCAAAACTCCTAGAACAGATCCCAAAACTATCTTGGATTCCCTTGAACTACGTTCAAAAAATTCAATTTTCAAAATAAAATAATTAAAGGATAAAATTTACATAGAATGATTTTATAAAAATATGAGGTTATTATAACCAATGAAAAATGGGATATTTTCTACTATGATAAATTTTTATGTGATCTTTTTTGAAAGGAAATGATAGAATATTGTGTCAATATAATCAAAAATCGGAAAATTTTTCATTTTTAGAGTCTTGTAAGTGATCTTCCCCTATATAAATGATTATTAATGATTATGTTTATGCAAAAAACTTATGCTCAAGATATATTATAAAGATTCATGATCTATTATCCACTATTCCACAATCTAATGACTTATGTCTTTTGATATAACAAAACATTATTCTATTCTCGTTGATAAATTATCATTGACTTATTACATTTGAATTTAATATTTTATAATCATAATATAATATAGTTTTTATTTTCATTTGAATACAATAAATTATTGATTGATATCTTCTATATTTAGCATTACGGAGTATGTGAGGTCACCCTTTATTATGATTTAATATCCCATAATTATGAATATTGATATTATGTAAGATATGTATACAAGGGTATCAGTCATACGTACATTTTTTTATATATTTATTGATTTTATGAATAATAATATTTGGGTATAATTTGAAAAATCAAAATTTTATGATAATGAAATGGATTTTCTCAATTGAAGGTTTTTCCCCAAATCTCTAAAACTATAAAACAAATTTGGATTGGGAATATATGTGATTCAATGCTCATTATTAATATTCTAATTATTTATTTTAACAATTAGTTCATTTATATTGGTATTAAAATCTAGTATGTTATGAATATTTATTATCATAGGATCAAGGTGTAGAAGTATCAAGATTTCTCAGTTTTTGTCATATTTGGGATTAAAAACGTTATAGGTTAGTAATTTAGTAGGTGGGGAGAATTTAATTGTAACTGATACCATTATTAGTTTATAATTTTACGTGTTATTGTAATATTATTTCTTATAACACCCTTATGATGTTTTTTGTAATTTAAATTAAAGGGGGATGATGAAATTTTCAGAAACATGTATTTGTTTTTTATAAATAATTTAGATATATAAAATCATTATATTTAATAAGTTATTTAGTTACAAATTAATATAGGATGAAATATATTGATGATATAAGATAAAAATAATACATAAACCTAATGTTCATTGTATTATTTCATGATATTGTTCCTATAATTTCCATGAAAAAAATGTATCATCATATATTGGTAGTATATGTTTAACTAACCATGAGATTGAAAACTGATTTGGAGAATAAGTGATTAAATATAATTTTAATGGAAGACCACTATATTAGGATCATTATATGATGATGGTAAAAACAATATTATTTTTAATGAAGGATTGTTTTTGAGAAAAAAATAATGACTTAATTTCTTGGAGAATCTAGGTATTCTTTTTTGGATTTGTAGTGATTCTATTTAGTTTTCGAAAACACATCATATATCATTCAGAGTATATAATGAGGTATTACATAATTTTTATTTATTAATTTATATGTTATTATTGTCATTAAGTAAAAGAAAATTTGATCTTTAAAGAATATGGGATCAAATATTTTTTTTATTTTAGGCTTTTAATCTGGTTAATCATACTTTTTACATGTTTTATGTTTTATATTAATGGAATTATTTAGGTTGTAATTTCTGTGTTATAATAGAGTTTATAGAGATTTATGTATAATGGTTTATTCGTACAATATATTATATTAACATGTGGTAACCATATTTACATTTGGTAATAATTGGAAACATAAGGAATAAATTTTAATTATTTTTATAATATTTTGATATGTTAAAAGATAATTTTAGCTAGATATGCATGAATAAAATTTTATGCTTATTTATCTTATGAAAATAATTATACATGAAAAAACACTTGAATCAAAACCATCTATTGAAATTATGAGATTAAATTATGTGATTATATTCTCACACATTCCCTATCTCTATAGTAAAATAATTATTCAAACTTATGGAAGGGTTAGAAAAATATATAGAGTTCTGTGTAGAAAATATTTCATAACTATGAAGGTACATTTTATTAATTAAATTCACATGTATGAGCCCCAAAAATTTAAATTAATTTATTAACATATATATAAGAAATTATAAATTTCATAGTCATATCATAGAATGTAAAATCATTTTCTTAATAAAAAACAATTTTTGGGTATTAAATAAAATTTCATCACAGAATGTATATTTGTCGTACATTCATTTTAATTGAATCTAAACAATGTTCTATACTTTTTTTTATCATAAATGATGTAAATTTAAAGGATTCAATTTATTTAATTGGGTAGAATGTAACACCCAAATATTTTATAATTTAACTTCTTTTAAAAAAATAATATGTTCAATGGTGTTTACTCCATGAAAATTATACCATAAATGAACTGCAATATAGAATGGGAATAATTTTATTTAAATGTGACTATAATTTAAAATATGGTGGATTTTAATTTATGAATAATAATATCAAAATTACGAAATATTTGAAAATATAAAAATTAATGAATGGGAAATAAGTAAAGAAATTTAATTTTTAAAAATAATATCATTTTCTTTTAAAAGGTAAATTTCCCAATGTACTATATATATATATCAATAATATGTATCCTGGTCACTAATAACCAAGTATTTTGTGAAATATGTATTTGCTTGAATGTAATTAATTGTATAATTATATATACATTCACTATCAATTGTTTAGAAGTGATGATAATATCATTTTAATCTAAAACTCGTATTATTTTGAAAAACAAAACTGTGAAAATGGATTTTCATCAATTTAAATTAAAATATTTACACATATTGAATGATTTGAGTGTAATATAATGAAAAAATATTCAATGAAATATTTTAAAATACATGTAATGGTTGTTACTATGTAGGAAAGAAGACAAGATTCAATTTTATGTTTTAAGAAATAGTTTCATTAAAAATGGTTTTAATTCAATTTTAATGGATATTTTAATTAAATTCTTCAACCACTATGAATTTGATAATAGGTACTTTTCAAAAATACCTCACTTAAAAATACTTATTTTTCTAGTAATGTAGTATAGTTCACAACATAGGGTTGGTCTCTCGATGATCATATTACACAATATCAATTTTCAGTTGTCACTAGTCATAAATTGACTAGTATAACCTTAAACATAAATTCTAATATAGTGCAGCAAGTGGATTAGAAATGAAATATATATATATATATATGTAAAAAAACAAAATTCATAAATAAGAGACAAATAAGTTACTAAATAATAATTATTGTTCGCAAGAGATTCTGGTGATTTTAGTAATTTAATTTAAAATGTTAATCTAAATATCCCAATTAATGTATAGATAAATTTTATCACTCTAATCCGTCAGATGTAATTTTAATTATACCACGTAAAACCTTTTCACAAAGGAAAATTCTCCCCATAAATATCACCATATTTATAATATACCAAGTATGATGCATTATTAAAATTTATGATAGGAATATTAATAAATTAGATTTTTAGAAAAATAGTAAATAAAGAGACTAATCTCTAAAATTAGTTTCCACACTAGAAACATTATAATAATATATTTATGAAAATTTATTTTTTCTTGAAAAACTGAAAAACCACCACCCTGCCTCTACTCACCCCCGAACAACAATGAGGAATAGTTCTCCATTTTCAAAATGATTAAAAAATACACTATGGGGAGATATTTATAATGTAAAGGGAATTGGAAGATATGATTAAGACCAAACAATAATGTGTAAACAAATAAAAATACTATAAATCAAACACATATAAACATAATTGTTTACCCCATGACATGGAACTAGATGTGTATATTTAAATGCATGATGGATGAATAGTTTGGCTCTAAAAATAACCCCTATTTTTTATAATTTCGTCATAATAAATATATGAATTTATGAAATTATTAGACCATAATGATAGATTTTTTTTCATCATCATGAACCAAGACTATTTGAGAAAATTTGGATATATAGATCCTTTCATAAGAAAATATTACTCTCATAATATTTTTATCCTATACACTATTTGATTTCCAAATATTCGAATTTATAGGTATTTATATAATTGAGTAAGTCCATATCTAGATTTTTCATGATAAGATAAAAGTTACATATAATTATATTGATCTTTAATTAAAATTACTTCACATTTTTTATTATTATTTGTTAGATATTGTTCCAACACCTAAATTCATTGAATCTGGGCACATATTCTAAGGCCATAATATCATTCTCTTATTCTGCTTCAAAAATTTAGAATAATATATGTGTAATAGTTAATTAAAATTATAACATCTAATATACGATCTAAGAAAATTAACATCTTAATTTAAATTAGTGTAAAATATTTGTTTTCCAGAAATATTATTTTGATATAAAAATATTACTATTAATAATTAAACCATTTTCAAAAATTAATATAAAAATATTATAAAAAAATTATGAAAATTAACCCTAAAATATTTTTTTTGTTAATAATTTAATTTTAGATTAATATATTTGAAATTAAGTGATTTGTCATTCCCATACACATAAACATTACACTCATGTTCAATCATTAAATATTTGAAGTAAAACCCACACCAAAATCAAAAGTGAGAAAATTTAATTGAACATTCCAAAATAGAATTACATCATGTCAAATCAATGAAAAAAATAATAATTTCCTTTTAGTATCTCATGTTATGATACAATCAACCTAAAAAATTAATTTTTGGCACAATCACACCTACCCCTCATTAAAATTATTGTCACGCTTTACTCTAGATAAATTAAATATAAAAATATCCTCATCCTAAAAAAGTAAATTTAAATTAATAGTCTTCTAAAAAATTATTTTCTCTATACAGTGTGGTGCGTAATTTTTTCCAATAATGGTTATTTTTAATGTTTAATTCTATCACTATTGGTTGGTGGTTAATTTTTTTTAAAATTTATTGTTGGAATGTCGAGGATGAGATATTAAATATAATCACATAAATATACTTTTGGATCATAGAAAATATATAACACACTAAATTACCACTGTCTATTATGAAGGAAAACATCTTTTTTAAATGTAATATGATTCAACCCATAAATGAAATGTAATATTTTAACTGAATTCTCCCCCTTATTATTTTATCTTTTTCTAATTTTTTTTCTATTATAATTTATATTCCATGGATGAAGATATGAATATAAAATAAATAAAATTAATGAAAATTCAATTAATATTTGTTTTATATTTACATGAGACATAATTTATACTATAATTAATAATTTTTGATTATCTACATTCTATTTTCTTTTATTTGATTATTTTTTCATTTTTACTCTATTTTAAGGAGAATCATATTATAATAATATAATAAAATGATTTAAATAATCTCCTAACCATTATAAAAATTATAAAAATATGGAAATTCCCCTCACACACTAAATACTGAGATTCATCCCCAAGAACACATAGAAAAACAACTTTCCATTTACTGAAACATTAAATATTTAGTAAAAAATATTTACAACTTTACTATGTAAGTAAAAACTGGATTGTAATGAGTATTAAACATATAATGAAATTAATTTATTATAAGGGATAAAAATGAGTAAATATAATGGTTTGTATCAAGTTCAAATATTACATCATTGTCGTTGAAAGTGTATAATTGCATGTTATGGTTTTCCCACAAGGTGAAGGTTTCTCTCGAGAAACATGGGGTATTAGGAAGAATATGGGAATTGGGTTCACAAGACCAAATATAATGGGAAAAATAATTTGATTTATTATTTCATGGTAATTGGTTTAATTAAAATATCCAAACAAATAAACAAGATTGAAAATTAAATTTTATGATGAAGTTCGACATTTGAAATCAATAAAACCCAATTTCTTCCAAATCATGAAAAATATATCATAATAAATTCAATAATTACTAATGAATGGAGTTTCATAATTAATACACATTATTTTTTAAATAAATTTAAATTTAAATTAATATAAAACTAGACACCTGTGTAGGTTGACACTCCTCCACACATAACTTTCAAAACCCTTCATTTAACCACGAAAAAAAGGTTGAAAACCCAAAACAAAAAAAATCAACCTGGATTTATTTTCCAATTAAGTTCATGAGAAAAGCACCTCATTTCTCAAAATTTAAATTTTTATTAATGAATAAAATATAAACTCAATATTAGAAGATAAAAAATCTAAAAAAATATTATCTAAAATATGATAGATTTTAGGTCATGACCCCATCCCCATAATGTGTACCCCTCATCGTCAGGTAATGTGAGAAGGGAGATAGTGACCCCATGTCCTGCCTCTGGTAGGCCCCAGTTTGGAGACAAGAACTGAGGGTATTGTAAACACACAAATGGGTGGAAATACCCTCTATGAGAACACATGTGGTAGGGAGAGAGATAATACATACACCAACCAACTCCAACTCATATTACAATATAAAATAAATCCAATGTACACATATGTAATGTCACACAAGAAATACTACAACTGAAAGGGAAAAATGCATGTACCAAAGAAAGTAAAAATAGAAACGACCAAGGATCCTGAAGAGCTGTTGCAACCCCATGATATTAGTAACCAGAAATATCTCTTAAATTCCCCAGTGAACAAAAAGTAGTTTTTATATATGCTTCGTGAGTATAAAAGTATAATCAGTAGGACCCCCCTTGAATCCTCTCATTCAAATGTAATGAAACCATGTTAAAGCATAATGAACAATAATTTAAACTAACTCATTAGGTAAATAGGTATACTATGTTCCTAGCCTCACCATAGCTAATCTCACCAAACATCACACACAAGAGTATATAATATAGTAAAAAAAATCAAGGGTACCCCCACTGACTCTTCGAGAATGGTTTGCCAACATTCCCCCAACTTCTCACGTACTAACAATCTCTCTCTAAAATGAAAGGCCACATGCACCTAAGAGAATCACCACAACATGTACCTTGTGCAACACAAACAGTATGTCTAAGTAACCGAAGTAACCAGGTAGTTTTTGGCAGCAACTGCAGCTCACTTATTTTTTTTTCATATTCTGGTCATTATACCTCAAGCCAATAAATCCCAAACATTTACTAAGGATCCTCAAGCCATCAAAAAGTATACATGTTACACAAATATTAGTTCATAGGAAACTATATTCCGAATAAATGTGTGTCAATAACCACAATCCATTACATTTCTCTACACAAATATCTAGGGAGAATTATTTTTTGTGCCTACCACCACAAATAAGAAAGTTGAGGAGGGATCGGGGCCAAAGGGGGTAGTCATCCATCCATGTTCCCAAAAAAATGTTGTGGAAAAACCCCTAGGGATGACATTCCCCTGGGTGTCATATTATCTAACTGACAAGGTGGAGTATTGTATAGAAACACAAATGGTACAGAATATACTATATCTCACAACCACGATAAGGGAATAAAATAGTCTTAGACTCAAGTGGAGCTAACCTCTCTTGGAATCTCGACTTCCACATCTAAGACTATGTATCCAATAAGTACCCAACCATTAAAAGAGATTTATTATATTACTTTTTTCCCTTTTTATCAGTTTCACTTCACATAATCAAGTTCCATAAACAATAAAAAACCATTATCAATTCCACATGACATTTCATTAGAATTCCATAGAAGATCAATAGTTCCTTTAAATTTCATCATGGACATTGAGTCCCACCATGATACTACCCTATTGATTAATATCTTTTATTCAATCATTTATTAACATCATTATTAATTTCCAAATTCCCAAGCATTCTAGAAAAACATTATAAGCTACAAAACACAATGGGGCTCAACATTGTGGGTAGATGAACTACCTGTCAAGTCTTTTACGCCTATATAAAGAGCCTAGACCCATGCTCCCAAGAGAATCCAAACACAGAAAGAAAGTGGCATACCCAACGCATCTTCGACTCTTTGAGGAAGGAGGGTAGAAAAACTATCTGCCTTCATCTATGGAGAAATTAAAGTAGATAAGCAACCTACAAGATTATTCAATAATCCAACATTCACATCCAACCCATTTCATCATCTATGGTGTCTTCCCCGACACCCAGAAGTATAAACTGATGCCTCTCACCAGTCTAGAAATCAACTAATACCATAACCAATGGGCCTCTCTACCCCCACATATCACAAAATTAACCCAGAATCACATCACAACTCAAGAAGAAAAAAAACATACATCATATCAATATGGATTTTGAACTATAAACAACTCATACATACATGAAATATAATGAGAACTCATGTCTCCAAAATCCCATGGAACTCATCCTTACACACAAGAGGGTAACTCAGAACCCTACCATGAATTATCTTTTTATCAAATAGCCAGTTATTTAAACCATCTAGAATTAAAAAATTTATTATTTTTATGTTCTAACTATGTGCAACCTAAACAGTAAGCTATCACAAATAATTGAAAATGCTTACTATATCAGTTTGATTAACGACAAATTACAACAACAATAAGAACCATATTCATTTTCATACCTCTTTAACTTTTAAAAATAACTATAACTGGTCCATTTTATGTTCATTACCAATTTTCTTTCCAAAACAAAATTCTAAAAAAGGAATGCATAGATATCACACTATCTAGAAATAAAAGATGCAATGTCATATGATCGATACCAATTTATTTATTCAGTTTAAATATTTATTACATTAATTACATTATGATCTAGTGGGGTTAATCTTTTTAACTCTATAATTGAATATAAATGAGTATAGAGGCAAAAAATACCCTAACTCAATAGTTTCTTGACATTCTTTACATCAGAACGATCCACACAACCAATCATGATTGCCTCCCATATGACAATTGCATCCACCTGGGGTTCACATGCAGTAGGAATAAACTTCAAGGGGAAATTATTTAAGTATTATGGTTCTATCACACAACTCCTAGGAGATGAAAGAAAATTTTGAGTGCCACACACTACAAAACATCAATGTAGAACAAGGGAAGAAGAATATTTCCAATTTATAATATTTTATAGAGAACCTATTTAAGAGAAAATAGATTTTTCCACAAATGTAGGTTGCATTAGACAACTTGGTTTTACCATGTAAAGGCATCTTGAGTCTTGGGAAAATTAAGATAGGAGTTATGGGCATTGAATTGATAATAAATCTCTTAAAATGAGTCCTTGAAAGTGTTTTTTTCCAAAGAAAAAATTAAAGGGAATAAATTATCAGATGATGGAAACACTGTACACCTACCAATTTCATGAAACAATGTACACCTACTGATGTCGACTGTAAAAATGACTCAACGACACTAACAATAAAAATGACTCACCGACACCAAAGGTACAAATGACTCATCAATGATAAAAATAAAAATTACTCACTGATGCCGATAGTACAAATGACTCACCGACACTAACAGTATAAATGACTCACCAATGAAACTATTCACATATGTCTCACTAATGACACTTTTGTGATCTGTATCACCAATGAAACTCTATATATCTGTATCACTGATTAAATTGGTCACATATGTCTCATAAATGACACTTTTTACATCTGTCCACCAATAACATTGTTCACATCTGTCTCACCATGACACTGTTCACATTGGTCTCACCGATGACACTGTTGACATCTGTCTCACCGATGAAACTATTTACAATAGCCTTACCGATGAAACTTTTCACATCTCTCTCAATAATGACATTGTTCACATCTCTCAAACTAGAAATTATTCAAATCGGTCTCACCGATAACATTGACTAGAAAACTGCAAAAACTGTTAAAAAAACTAGAAATTTGAAAAAGTGTTGGGGATAAGTCACCTTGACCTCCCTTAAAACATCAAACACCAGATTTCAGTATGTAAGTAAACCAGAGAGGTTCATTTCCCCACATAAAATACAAATCAAAACATTCTCATCCTATAGAATTCAAAACCAACCTAAAAGGAAATTGAAAAGGGTTCCGAACAACCACCCATCTAGAAACCTCCCAAAAGAGAGTAAAAAATGAAGCAAAAGAAAATTATCTCATAAACATGAAAGGTCTAAAACCAAAATAAAAAAAATCATTACATGAAAATAGATAAACATAAAAAAAACTTGATGTTATAAGTACGTATCTATGATTTGTGTTCCCATGTAATCTCCTATATACCACCATGTCACTATAATCCATGAACAATGGGGATTGAATGCCCATACAACACATAATCCTTGCGGTCTTGGATCAGTACTGCATGTTCCACGAAGGTCACATCATCCTTAATGTCGATCTCACCCCAATTGATGTTTTGAAATTCATTAAGATGATAACTAAGGATCTATGACACTTGAAAAACATCATGTGTTTTGATCGTATATAGGGGAAGTGAAACAGTATATTCCATGAATCCAGCATGATCCAACACCATGAATGTCCCAAAAAACTGAGGATATAGCTTACTCCCATGACCTAACCTTTTTTACCCACGAAGGGGAGTGACATTCAGAAAGACATGTTCCCCAAAATCAAACTCCAAAGGTATCCTCCTTTGATTGACATATGATTTTTTTATGATCCAAAATTGCCTTCATCCTCCCACGAATCATATGAACCATCATTATTTTATTCTTTATCAGTTTCAGATCGAGAATTACAGATTCCCCCCACCCCCAGTCCAGCACAATGGAGAACGGCAAGGCCTTTCATACAAGGCATCAAACAGTCCCATACCGATTGTTGGGGGGACTATTATTGTAAGATAACTCAAATAAAGTTATGTTCCTGATCCATGAACCTATAAATTATAATACACAAGACCAAAATATGTTTTCATGATTTTGTATAGTCTCCTTAGTCTGACAATCTATCATTGGATGAAAAGAAGTTCTAATTCATAGCTGAGAACTGAAATCATACTGGAGAACTCTCCACGCCCTATAGGTAAAAAGAGGATCATGATCATAAATAATCTTCCTCAGGACTCTATGGTTTCTCACCACCTCCTCCATATACTTCCTCGACAAACACTCCACTGAGCTTGACTCCTTGATCACTATGAAGAGGGATGATTTCATTAAATGATCGACTACCATAGAAATAGAATCAATGACCCTAAAATCATGAGATAAACTAGTAAAAATGTCTATTGAGATGTCCTCTCACTTAAACTGAGGAATACATTATAGCTAGTGAAAACCTCTAGGGACACAGTGATTGTCCTTCCCCTATTAACAGACCAAACATCGAGACAAAAATTCTACATCTATATGCTTCATCCCAGGCAACCAAAAATAAACTCTACAGGGCGTGGTAAAACATCTTCACACCTAGATGCACCGCTAAGGGAAAACTATGGAACTCTCTGAAAATTTTCTCATGCATTTAGAAAGGAACAAAAATATTTCCTTGATACGACACTCGATGTTGTTCGTCATCAGACTAACCTTAAGGGGACTCACCCCAAATAAATCATTCGCTCCAAACCTCCACCTATAGATCCCCCAAATAGAACTCTTCCACATTCTACACTAGATATGACTACCCAAACATCTGAAAAATAAAACATATTCCCCCAACTTCTCCAATATCGAGATGTAATAATAAAATTTCTTCCACAACTATCTAGGAATCACCAGATTCACGCACTCCAACACTATGTGGAATTATGATATGTGAATCTACATCAAAATTCCCCTCTCTAGGTGTTTATGATATTTCAAAGTCATATTATTGTAAGAACTCCATCAAAAAATTCTACCACATGTTCGAGTCACGGTGTGAGGTAACAAATCTCAAGTTGTTATAATCAATGAAAACTACAAAGTGCATTCCACTAAGGTAATGTCCCCACATCATCAGAGAAAACACCACAACCTCAAACTCAAGATCATGGGTGGCATAGTTACATTCATGGGGATGAAACTTATGAGACACATAAGAAACAAAAAATATCTTAGGAAGCAGAACAGAGTCTAAACCCAGAGGCAACCCATCACAGAAAAGATTAAACTGAACTCCCTCTCCTGGGAGACAATGAGTGGGAGCACTGAAAATATTCCCTTTCAGATACATGAATGATTGTTGACACCAACCATTTTACATGAATACATGATCCTTCTTGGTCAATGATGTCAAAGGAGTCACAACGTGAGATAAATTAGCTACGGACCTCCTATAATAGACTTCAAGACCAATGAAAATTCACACCTCTATCATTGTCTTGGGTAAGCCTGGGAGAAAAACAATTCTATAATCAACATATCCATATCTACTCCCTTATGGGATATAACATGCTCCATGAAACATACTTCATGATCCCAAAACACACACACTGCCAACTTCCGAAATAGCTGCTATTGATGTAGAACTCCTAAAATGGCATGCAAATGATCTACATGCTCCTCCTCGGATGTGGATTACAAAAAGATGTCATTTATTTAAAACACCATGAACATATATAGGAACTCATGGAACATGACATTCATCATTCCCATGAAAACAATAGGATAACGTGTCACACTGATTGGCAATACAACAATCTCGTAATGCCCATGGAGATAATGGAAAGAAGTCTTCAGGATATCCTCCTATTTTGAATGAAACAGATGATATCCTAACTATAAGTAGATCATTAAGAACCATATTTCATCCTTCAATTTATAGAATAAATCATAAATATATGGAAGAGGATAGAGATTATTCGCTATCAATTATATTATGATATGATAATCGATACAGAACTGCAAACTATAGTCAGTATTCTTCATGAACAAATCTATTGTGCCTGATAGTGGCACACTTGGCCAAAAAAACCACATTGTAATAGACCATCGAGATATATATGCAGCTTCCATAACTCATGAGGGGACATCCTATATAGATACATATTGATAAGAGACACTTATTGTTGTAGCATGATCACAAACTTGATCTCTCATCAAGGGGGTAAGGATACAGTCTCTTCTAGAAAGACATCAAGGTACTCTTACAGGACCCTAGGTAATCACAAATGATGTGCCTCTGAAGAACATTGAATTATCTCTTCCAAAAATGATGACATGGATGGAACATGCCTCTAACCCATCCACCAGTCTCATTTACAAACAAACACTATTAGCTCTCCATCAACATTGATGAACACCAACTTCCTCCTGAATGAGCCCAAAAATTCCTTAATAGAATAAAACCAATACATTTTGAGGATTAAATCATATGGTTGTGTTGGTATCCATATAAAGTATCCCCAAGAGGGATGCGTCCCCAGCACTACCTCACAGTGTCTGCATAATTGAAAAAAGTCATCCTGACTTCTATGTGGCATAGTGTATGCCAAGGGAACTATAAGCCTATCTTTTTCATGTCCCAATGAATGGAATAGGGAATGTGATATAAAGGAGTGTGATTATCTTGAAATAATAAATTCAGACATCCATGTAGAAAAAATAAATGTATACCTCAAACAAAGTCTGGCTTGCCTAGCTCTGTAAATGCAAAAGCATGAAGCCGAAGCTGGCCTGCTCCAAGACATATCTAACCCTGATGATCACCACCACCATTGACATGATCATCTCTTTGAGGATGGGGAGAATCAAAGGGTTTTCCTCTTCTTACCCCCATCTTCTCTCTACTGATCAAATATTAGTGCAACCTATTGTTGATGCCTCAACTAGAACTTCCTCAATAGATGAACCTTGATTGGAATAATTGTTTTATGATGACCATTAAAAAAAATCGAGCACTCTCACAGCTGATGTCCTCATACACTATAATAAAAACAAGATCATTATCCCTTGGCATAAGCCTAAGATCTACTGCCCCTAGAGAAATGAAATGATGAGACTGGGACATTCCCCTAGATGAACAAAAACTCTTTTTCCCTAAAAACCGGGAACCGCAGAACCTATATTTACATCATGAGGAATCATGAAGACTCCCATATTATGATGATTTTATTTTGGAAAATGTACTCTCAATGAACTCCACCCACTACAGCACCTCAAGATATGTCTTTAGCATAAATGGGGTGACCTGGCGCTATATCTCTTGGGGAAAATCCCCATCAAAATGCCTTCCTTGGACTCCTCCTCTGTAAATAGGTCCTAATAATATCATAAAAGGTTCCTGAAAAAGATTCCAACCTATCTCACATTGGAGATACCATTTTAATGTTTAACTAGTTCTTGATGATAGGATGCTTTCACCAACAAATAATAAAAACTTGGCTCTAATTCTGTCTCAGAACTCCTCCCACGAGATCACTGAATCCTCACGATCCTTGAGGAATAGAAACCATCATTACCTCACCGCCCCAGACATCATCGTTAAAACCAAATACACAGAATTATCATTCCAAGAATAGATCAAAATGAAGTCTAGCTCAAGATATTCTGTCACGACCCGCCTTCACCAAAAGGAGGGAAGGGTCAGCAGATTGCCAAGACCTTCCTTCTTTACGTTTAATGAGAGATAATGACCCCTGAAACCCACCTTCATTAGGTCTCGGAGTGGCGACCAGAACGAATGGAATGAGATCACACACTAAATGGAAGGCATTACCCTTTTTCTTTTAATAGGATTGAGAGATAAAATAGTGAATCCCACAACACCAAAACTGAAAGTAAAAGTAATGCCAAGAACCATTCCCAATTCATGTCACAAAAGTAATGTCCACAATGTATAAGGAGACTACAAAGAAAAATACCAAAATATTGAACAACAGCAACTGCGATGATCTGCCACATGGTCAGAGCTAGTACGGTCTAGCACGGTCCCCGAAGTCCTCCAGGAAACCTGAGAGAAATTTTTATATATGTAGGGTGAGCATACAAGTATACTCAGTAAGAAAAAACTAGAGACTCTCGTGTACAAGTGGGGGGCATACTAATGCCCTATGAGAAAAGAGATAACCAAGAACCTAGCAAGGAAACTAACCACCCAATCCTCACCAAGGCACACTCCCCAAAAAATGAAAGTAAAGTAATATATAGTAACAACACATCGATATTTGGGTACCCCGTTCAACTTTCCCACTAGTTATTGAAGACATCCTATGCATCGAACCAATATCGCTTTCTCACCGCAGTTCCACTACCACACCTGCCCGCGCTCACCTGGGCCACAACCACACATCCCGCTCGCAAACACCTGGTCCACAACCGCTATCCCTCCCACAGACACCTGGGCCACAACTATCACACATAACCACGCCTGCAAACACTTAGTCCCGAACAACCACGGTCATGCCCGAGGACACCTGGGATGGAAGAACCACTACCACGCTCGAAGAAACCTGGGCCTCATCCTGAATATACTTGGGAAACCACCTGCCCGGACACACCTGGGCCAACCACCACACTACCATGCCCAAAGATTCTTGGGCTAATAATGGACTTCAGGCCCTCACATCCTGCCCGAAGATACTTCGGCTATCTGGGAAAGGGAGAATAATGGAGCTAATAACCAGCCACTAATTGAGGTTTTGGAAAAAACAACCTCCCCCATGAAATGGGGGTGTTCGGAACTATGTGCTCATCATGGGTGGGGTGCAAATAAGAAACACAAAAACTACAAGTATATGTATAGGTTAAAAGCACTCATCCAATCTACGGTTTTCTTCAGCCATGCTAAAGAACACTATCCTTGCTATTCGTTCATAAGCGAAGAGAACTACACCCATGCCCAAGTCACAACTCACATCAACCCAAATCCCTATTTGTCCCATCCTTGCTTTCATGTTCAGTAATAATGCTTAAATAAGTTGCTACACTACTGGGAAACTAACAAGATAAGCACAAACCAACAGAAAACTTTATAGCCAACAGCAATTTAAGAATTTAAACTCGGTTCTATTGTAAAGTCACAACAAAAAAGGGATATGGGAGATCACTCGAAGTACTGAAACCAAACAAAACCCCAACATACATTCCCATATCCCCAAAAAATCCATGAGCCAACAGTTTCTCAGCAACAGAGGATTCCACCCCAATTCGTGATATAAGTAGAGTAATCACACATTATCATATTCACAACCAACAAAAGTATAACAACATGGGATCTCATCCCCACCCGTATCACCCCAGCAATCGGCCCATGAAAGGAACAACCAAACCGCTACCACCAACACTAGGTAGGCCCATGCAGGTATTTTCAGATTTAAAAGATTTAACACACTCCATGGTTTCAATTCCACTGTTCTTTAACTGGGGTTATCACAAAAAAGGATTGATCCTGGTGCTTTAAATTTACTTAACCGAGTATACGTAATTAACCAATTCAATTTTACAATTATTTAAACATCCAAGAGAACCGGGGTTCAATAGTACACAGAGAAAGACCACCAATGACCATGATTTATAGTGATCATAGGCCCATACAGTTCACAACACATAACAACATAAAGAGTAGAACTGAACATCGATCACCCCCCTTATTCTTTAATGTCCATTCATTATCTTCATTAAGTTCGGTTTCATCGGTTTTCACAAAGGCAAAAGCATTCTCACCCCACCTGATACATAGAAATGAGAGACGAAGGATAAAATCCCAACTTTATTGATTAAGGATCTATGTATTTCTCCACGTGACAAGAACAGGGGATGCACGATTTGCAGGGGAGGGACGTCGGGAACTCCAAGGATGAGCAGACGACTTCAGCCTAGGTGTACCACAAGTCTCGGGATAGAGGGAATTCAGGAATACCAGGGAGAAGAGAGATGTCGTCCGAAAAGGAAGAAGGGGGAGAAGAACTTCTTCCAAGATATATAGATAAAATCCGGTTGTTACGGGATAAGAAATTTGAACACCTTGGAAGTCGGATCGTGGTTCTTCCATGCGGTTGGGTGGTTACACACGACTGGATTAATTTTTATTTAGTATGGTGATTTATTTGATCCGTAGATAATAATCATGGGATTAAAAATGGCCTTGAAATGCTTCAAAAAGTTAAAAAGCCTAAAAGTGGGGTTAAATGAGATGATGTAGAAGAAGAGCCTACTATGGTTGGATGACACCAATCGGTCCCACCAATCGGTCACGCTGATCGGTCTTGCTGATCAGTCCCACCAAAATTTGGCAAAGGCGGGGGTCATGAGGGTCTGTTCCATTACATCAGATACCTCTCAAACTATTCTCACCCTCGAGAATCCATAACCAGACCCAAAGGATAGAGGGGGGTCCGAATAACCACCCCATAAGATACCTCTCAGGAGTGAACCTCTCTGACATAAGAACAGCTTATTTCCTGCACAACCATAGATTCTCTACCGCTCAATTCCCCGTGAAACAACGCAAAAAAAAGACTAAACTGTCTGGTCAGGTGGGAGAGGGGTTTCCCTTCCTCCGTGTTAAGATACTATCTGCTTTGGGTGGCACTGACTCACCCGCACAGGTTTAGGCACATCCACTTTAATACATCCTAACTATAAATCAGGTCCACACCTCCCCATCCTTCAAGACACTTCACACAAATTCACAGAAAAGGAAACTGCACATCCCATATTCAACAAGGAAATGCATTACACAGAAAACAAGTACTGACAATACATGATAAAACTCAAAACATCTTTGGGAACTGGGCATGCATCTGCGGTTCCCTCTCCCAGGTACTCTTCTCAAGCCCACCATGTCTCCATAACACACGAACCAATGGGATGGTTCATCCACGAAGCACTTTCTCTCCATGACCCTCGATCATCACTGGCCATTCCACGAAGGCTACATCGTCTTTGATATCTAACTCTCCCCAATCGATGACATGGGAGTCGTTGTGTAGATATTGACGAAGCTGAGATGCATGGAAGTCATCATCCACCCTTTGCAGTTGTGGTGGCAACGCTAGCTGATAAGCCACCTTGCCGACCCGGTGCAACTCCTCGAAGTGTCCGACGAACTTGGGAGAGAGCTTACTTACCCTTCCAAACCTCTGCTGCCCATGCAAAGGGGAGACCTTCAAGAACACGTGGTCCCCGACCTCAAACTCCAAGGGCCTTTTCCTATCATCCGCATATGAATTCTTCCGGTCCTGATCCGGCTTCATCCTCTCTCGAATAAGATGAACCTTCTTTCTCGTGCTCTGCAACACCTCCAGGCCAAGAAAACCTACCTCCTCGACTTCTCTCCAGCACATGGGTGAGCGACACGATCTCTTATACAAATCTTAGAGTAGATTCATGCCAATGGTAGAGTGTTATCTATTGTTTTAGGAAAACTCCACCAGAGGAATGTGTAGCACCCATTGTCCCTCGAAGTCTAGGATTCATGATCGTAGCATATCTTCCATGGTATGGATGGTGCGATCTGTCTGGCCATCTGTCTGGGGGTGGAATGCAGTTCTAAGATGCAGCTGGGTGCCAAAAGCATGCTGCACACCCCTCCAGACTCGTGAGGTAAATCGTGCATCCCTATCCGAGACTATGGACCTCAGAGCTCCATGTAACTGCACCACCTCATCCATGTACCTTCACGCTAATGCATCTACTGCACTGGACTCCTTGATTTCCAGAAAGTGAGCCGATTTCTTCAACCGGTCCACTACTACCCATATGGCGTCGCACCCTACTTGAACCTTGGGTAGCCCCGTGATGAAATCCATCGAGATGTATTCCAACTCCCACTCGGGGACATCTAAAGGATTCAACAACCCACCTGGAACATGGTGTTCAGCCTTTACCTGCAGACACACTAAGCACATGGCCACAAACTCTGCCACTTCTCGTTTTACTCCGTTCCACCAAAGCTATCTACTCAGACCCTGGTACATCTTGGAAACTCTAGGTTGCATTGCTAGGGGTGAGTTGTGGAACTCACTAAGAACATGGTTGTGCATCGCCTCTAGAACAAACAACTTTCCTCAGAAAAGAATCTGTCTCTGGCCATCCTTCGTCCACCCTTTCGGAGCATTTTCCTGGTCAACTCGATCATACATCACTTCTCACTCTGGGTCTCCCAACTGAGAATCCTCCACCTGATGTAACAGAGAAGATTGTACTGTCATATGATACAGGAAACCCCTTCCACTATCCATCCTCGCATCCATGAATATGGAATCCAACTCCTCCATCGCCCTCCAAGTGTCTGACGACTCTCGTATCGCATCCCTCTACGACATCCTTCTCAAGGAATCACCCACCATGTTTCCTTTCCCTGGGATGTAGGAAATACATTAATCATAATCCTGGAAAAATTAAATCCACCTTCACTATCGTAGGTTCAGGTCCTGCTGGGAGAAGATATACTTCAAGCTTTTTTGGCCTGTGAAGACTACAATGTGCTCTCCGATGAGTTAATGCCTCCATAACTATAGTGCAAAAATTACTGCCGCATGCTCCAGATCATGGGTGGAATAATTACTCTCATGGGGATATAACTACCTAGACCCATAAGGGATCACCCCTTGCCACTGCATCAACACACACTCGAGGCCTTGTCCCAATGTATCACATAATACTTCATATGTTTCCCCTTCTTCTGGAAACCACAACACTAGGGCACTAACCATCTTCTCCTTCAGATAGTCGAAGGCTACCTGAGACTCCTCACTCCACACGAATGTCTGGTCCTTTTTTGGTTTGGGATATCAAAGGTGCTGCAACTCGGGAGAAGTTGGGTACAAACCTCCGATAGTAACCTGCCAGCCAGAGGAAACTACAGACCTCTGCCACGTTCTTTGGTGCTGCCCAAGAAACAACCGCCTCAACCATTCATGGGTCCACTGCTACCCCCTGTTCGGACAATACGTTCCCAAGGAAGTGTACTTATCATGTCCAGAACATTCATTTCGAAAACTTCCCATAAAGCTGGTGCTGTCAGAGGACTTCTAAAACCGTCCTCAGATGCTCTGCATGGTCCTCCTCGATTCTTGAATAGATCATGATGTTGTCGATGAACACAACTATGAACAGATCCAGTTACTCCAGGAAGATGGAGTTTATAAGCCCCATTAACATAGCTAGAGCATTCATAACATCGAAAGGCATGACCAAAAACTCGAAGTGCCCATATCTGCACCTGAAGGTCGTCTTCGAGATGTCGCCCTCCTTCACCCTCAACTGGTGATATCCAGACCGTAGGTCGATGTTCGAGAACCATCCAGCCTATTTCAGCTTATCAAAGAGATCGTTTATCCTCGAAAGAGGGTAGTGATTCTTGATCGTTATGTGATTCATCCTCCCATAGTCTACACACAACCTGAGACCACCATCTTCCTTCTTTGAGAACAAGACTGGAGCCCCCCATGGTGATGCACTCGGTTGAACAAAACCCATCTTCATCAGATCTTCGATCTAGATCCACAACTCCCATAGCACCGAAGGCACTATCCGGTAGGGAGCCATCAAAATTGGATGAGAACCAGGCTGCAAGTCTATCCTAAACTCAATATCACATCAGGGGGGCAGAGTCGTCACCTCCTCAGGGAAGACGTCCATAAACTCACTGAAGATCCCTGGTACTTCCACCATCTTAGAATCCACTGACTCTAATGATAGCTTGGCTATCATGGAGAGGACGGGTTTCTCTTTCCTGCTTCCCTTCTGGCCACTCCGCTCACCGGTGAAAGTAACAAGCTGGCCACCCAAGTCTATGAACACAAACCTACCTCAGAAGTAGTCAATGATGGAACACACATAGAACGTCTAGTCGATTCCTAGGATGACATCATATTGTTGTATCTGTAGCTGTAGTTGATTTCTGACAGACCAATGTGGCCCTATCATCAGACTGCATCCTCTACAAACATAAAACAAGTCGGTATGAACTCCTACTGGTGTTCTCGGCACTAGGGGCCCTGGAAGTCTCTTGGCATCCAGATGTAGAGCACGAGCCAGACCAGGTGAAACAAAGGAATGCGAAGCTCCGGTATCGAACAAGGTGTAAGAAAGGGTACTGAACAAAATTATCATACCTCGAACAACCTCTGGTACCTCTGTAACCACTGCCTCTGTAGCATGCAATGGTCCACGCCTATCTCCTCTTCCCCTCGGTTGTCGGACGCCTCCCCAACCACACCCTGGTCGAGGTCCCTGAGAAGTTCCCTTAGGTCAGCCTCCCTCTGAAACATCTGCCCTCGGAGGAGTGGGAGCTCACTGCCCCTGCTGCAGCTGCTGAAAGGGCCTAGCTGGAAGATGCTACTGGGGCGGGTACTGGGAATGCCCGCCACTACCATACTGAACATGGTCCGGGCACTGATTCTGGAGATTTCCATGGCTCCCACAGATGAAGCACCTCGGTCCTAGGCCCAATGAGAAGGGGCGAGGACCAGGGGATCGGAACTGGAACTGTTGCGTCCTGATCCCTGCTGGTCGGAACCTAGAGGGTCTCGATGCTGGAGGTCTGGTACTAACGACCTTTCCCTTTGACGGGCCTATATGAATACTCTCTCATGACACACCACCCAGTGTGTGCATCCTCTCCACCACCTCTGCCTTCTTCTGGGCCTCCATGTATGTCAGCAAGGTGAGGGGGTAACAGCGTACTTGAGGGAAGGTCGAAGCACCTCCTCTAAACGTCTCTCCTGAGACTCCTCATCCAGAAAAAGGTCCAGAGCAAAGTGGAAGAGATCCTTGAACTTGATCCCCAACTCACTTACCGATAAACTCCCCTACTAGAGGGAGAGTAGCTCCTGGTTCTTCTCTGCCTTCATCGCAGAAGAGAGGAATTCCACTCGGAACTCCTTCTTGAAATCAGCCCATGCCACCTCAGCCTATCTCCTCTCCCCCAGGTAGAGCATCCACCACTGGCACGCTGGTCCCCACATCTGGCTGATGGCCAATGAAACTCAGTACTATGTTGGATCCTTGATCAAGGTGAAGGCTATCACCAGCTCCCCTAGCCAGCCCTCCGTCTTTAGGTTAGAGATGATGCCCTCATACTTCTCAAGGGACTCTCACTGGAAGGCTCGAAGAGGCTTCTGCCACTGCTCGTCCTCCTCCTCTCGATCAGCCCTTTGCTTATTGGACATGTCAACCTCCTATGCCTTGACCTCCCGTATAACTCGTGGTCGTCTGCCGGGTGCCATAGCTACAAGGTAAACAAAGAATGCCTAAGACCAAGTAGTGCATAATATTGTTATTACATTTTATTTGACTTCTTTATTTATTTTTGAATCCTCAAAACACCCAGAAACACAAGAACAGAAGTCATTATGATGCATGTACCTTTCTTAGGGTCTCTACCCTACAATCAGTGTAGCCTCACATGGTGGTTCGGTAGGTCCAGAGTCCTTGCATCGGATCACGGGGGGCCCTAAAATCCTGTATCCTAGCTGGTCTTCCGTGGCCTAATTCATGCACCAAGGTCACCCAAAATTGTTTCTCTACCAACCCATGCAATCATCACTCCTCCTAACTGCAGACTCCATCCTATCTCTGAACCTGCTGCCACTGATACCATTCTGTCATGACACGCCTTCACCAAAAGGAGGGAAGGGTCAGCAGATTTCCAGGCCCTTCCTTCTTTATGTTTAAGGAGAGATAATGACCCCTAGAACCTGCCTTCAATAGGTCCAGGAGTGGATAAAATCACCAAGGGAATGAGATAACACAGTAAATGGAAGGAATTACCCTTTTTCTTTTAATAGGATCTGGAGATAAGATAGTGAATCCCACAACACCAAAACTGAAAGTAAAAGTAAATCCAAGAACCATTCCCAATGCATGTCACAAAAGTAAAGTCCATAATGTATAAGGAGACTATAATGAAAAATACCAAAAGAAAGAACAATAACAACTACGATGATCTGCCATAGGTACTGAGCTAGTACGGTGCAGCATGGTCCCTGATGTCCTCATGGAAACCTCAAAGCAGGTTTTATATACGTAGAGTGAGCATACAAGTATACTCAGAAGGGAAAAACAAATGAATCTCGTGCACAAGTGCGGATGCATAATTATTCCATATGAGAAAAGAGATAACCAAGTGCCTAGAAAGGAATCTAACCACCCAAGCCTCACTAAGGCACACTCCCCAAATAACGCAAGTCAAGTAATGTATAGTCATAGCACATCGATATTTGGGTACCCCGTGCCGCTTTCCCACTGGTTATTGAAGACATACTACACATCGAACTAATCCATCCATTCTCACCCCAGTCCCACTACCACACCCGGCCACACACACCTGGGCCACAACCACACATCCCACCCGCAAACACCTGGGCCACAACCGTTATCCCGCCCGTAAACACCTGGGCCACAACTGTCACACGTAACCACGCCTGCAAACACCTAGTCTGGAACAACCACTGCCACGCCGGAAGACACCTGGGATAGAAGAACCACTGCCACACCCGAAGACACCTGGGCCTTATCACGAAGATACCTGGGAAACCACATGCCCACACACACCTGGTCCAACCACCACACTACCCTGCCGGAAGATTCTTGGGCTAATAATGGTCTTCAGGCCATCTCATCCTGCCCAGAGATACTTGGGTTTTCCGGGAAAGGGAGTAGAAAGGAGATAATAACCATCCACAAATAGAAGTGTTGGGAAAAACACCATCCCCTGTTAAAGGGGGGTTGTTCGGCAATAAGTTCTCAACTTGGGTGGGGCGCTAATAAGAAACACAAAAACTACAAGTATATTTATAGGTAACAATCACTCACCCAATCTATGTTTTTCTTCAGCCATCCTAAAGAACACTATCCGTACTATTCATTCATAAGATAATAGAACGAAACCCATGCCCAAGTCGCAACTCACATAAAAGAAAATCCCCATTTGTCTCATACTTGCTTTCATGTTCAGTAATAATGTTTAAATATTTTTCTACACTACTGGGCAACTAACAACTTAAGCACAAACCAAGGTAAAAAGTTATATCCAACCAAAATTTAAGCATTCACACCAGGTTCTCTTGTAAAGTCACAACAACAAAGGGATAATGGAGATCCCTTGAAGTAATGGAACCAAAGAAAATCCCATGATACAGCCCCGTATCCCAAAAAAAATCCAGGACCCAACAGTTTCTAAACAACAGAGGATTCCACCTCAATTCGTCATATAAGAAGAGTAATCACAAAGCCTCAAATTCACAACTAGAAAAAGTACAGCAACATGAGATCCAATCCCCACCCGTATCACCCCAGCAATCAGCCCGTGAAAGGAACAACCAAACTACTACCACCAACACAAGGAAAGCCCATGCATGTATTTTCAGATTTAAAATATTTAACACACTCCATGGTTTCAATTCCATTGTGCTTTAACCGGGGTTGTCACTAAAAAGGGTTGATCCTGGTGATTTCAATTTATTTATCTGAGTATACGTAATTAACCAATTCCATGTTACGGTTATTTAAACATCCAGGATCACCGGGGTTCAATAGTGCACAGAGAAATACCACCAACGACCATGATTTCCAGTGAGCATAGGCCCTTACAGTTCACAACACATAACAACATAAAGAGTACAACAAAACATGGATCACACCCCCACCCTTTATTCCTTAATGTCTATTCCTTATCTTTATTAAGTTCGGTTTCATCAGTTTCCACAAAGGAAAAAGCATGCCCACCCCGCATGATATGCAGAAAGGAGAGACGAAGGAAAAAATTCCTACTTTATTGTTCAAGGATCGACGTTTTCCTCCACATGCCAAGAACAGGGGATGCAGAATTTTTATGGGAGGGATGTCGGTAACTTTAAGGATGAGAAGATGACATCAGCCTAGGTGCACCACAAGTCTCAGTAATGAGGGACTTCAGGCGTACCATTGATAAGAGAGAAGTCTTCCAAAAAGGAAGAATGGGGGAGAATAACTTCTTCCGCGATATATAGATGAAATCTGGTTGTTATGGGATAATAAATTTGACTGCCTTGGATGTCGGATCGTGGTTCTTCCACGCGGTTGGGTGGTTACACATGACTGGATTAATTTTTATTTTTATGGAGTATTCTTTGATCATTAGATATTAATTATGGGCTTAAAAACGGCCTTTTAATGCTTCAAAAAGTTAAAAAGGTCTAAAAGTGGGGTTACGGGGGCAGCTGTAGAAGAAATGTCCACCAAGGTTGGATGACACCGATCGGTCCCAATAATCAGTCGTGCCTATCGGTCTCGCCGATCAGTCTCACCGATCGGTCACGCCGATCGGTCTCACAGATCACTCCCCCCGAATGGTCATGTCGATCATTCCCACCAAAATTTGGAAAATGGCGGGGTTGTGAGGGTCTAAGCCTGTACATATTCTAACCAGTATTCTATGAAAGTATCTGAAATGGAGCCCTCATAATTCTTTATACTCTGTTGCTGAAACACTCAGAGTGTCCTCGTCCATGTGTCTTAATTTTCAACCTCTACCCTGCGGCAATCTGCTGGAGAATCCTTATGGACATCTTCTGCACAAACAAGTGGAGGACATCGACCTGAATCCATACCTGTAAAATAAAAATTAGTTAGAACTTTTAAACATGGATTATGGAAGGCTCAACATTAATTAATTAATTGTTTTCTTTTATTCATTTTATGTTATTCTATACCATGGTCTACCCTTCCAAAAAAAGGAACAAATAAGAATTATTCATTTTCATATCCTAGTTCTATACCATGAAACTAGTATCACCTCATTTAGTAGACACTGTAAAAATAAATTTCTATGGATCAGATAGCAGGGGTCCCTAAAGGCCTATGTCTCAACTTTTCTCTAGTTTTTACATTAGTTTTTAAACCTAACTAACAATGGTTCCCTACCAACCCATGCAAACTCACATGTGCCTAACACCAAACCCCATCCTATCCCTCAACCCAACCACTAATACCACATTGTCATGACCCCCTCCCTAATGGTGTACCCCTCTTAAGCTGGAAATGAGAGAAGGGAGATAGTGACCCCAAAGTCCTACCTCTATGAGGCACTGAGATAGAGACTAGCACCAAAGGTTTAATAAACACACAAATGGGAGGTGTTACCCTCTATGAGAACACATGAAGATTAAATAGATAATACATACACCAACCAACCCCAACTCAAAATCAAATAAAAAATATTCCCAATTAAATATATGTAATGTCATGATGGAACTACTAAAACAAAAAGGAAAAATTGTATGTACAAAAGGAATGTAAAAATAGCAGCGACCGTGAAGCCCAAACAACTCATGCATCCCCAAGCTAGTAGTAACCAACCAAATATACAACCTACTAAAATTGACCTGAAAAATATTTATATATATGTAGGATGAGTATAACAGTTTACTCAGTATGATCATCCATGGAGCCTCATGTGTAAAATTAAAGAAAGCATGTAAAGGCACAGTGAAAAACAAAGTGAAACTAACTCATTAACTAAACAGATATAGTAAGTTCTCAACCTCAAAATTTATAATCTCACCATGTATCATGTAAAAGAGTATATTATATAATAATGATTATCAAAGGTACCCTAATACCACTTCTCCACAGGTTATCCGCTCCTCCCCAACATCACACATTCTAAGCATCTCTCAAAAAAGGATTTCAAGCAGACCCAAGGGCGAAGCACCATAACAAGAACCCCATAAAACACAACAACTATGTTCAAATAACCTAAGTATCTAAGTAGTTTCTGGTATCAAAAACATCTCTAATTATGTGTATCATATGTCAGGCATTATACATCAAGATATTACCGCCCATAAACAGGGTTAGGATTCTCAAGCCATCATATCCTATACACATTACAACTATAGTAGTCTTTACGATACTATATCCTTAATATATTTGTGTAAATAACCAGAAGACATTTCAGATATCTACACACATATATGGGGAAAACTAACTGTTGTTCCTACTAGCACAAGTAACTACCATGATAAGAGAGCGGGGCTAATGGGGGTATTTACCTTTCTATCTACCCACTAAAATGTTGGGGAAAATACCCCTAGGTCTCTAAATCCTCAAGGTGTCAGTTTCCCCAACTGATGGGGTGTAGTAGAATATAGAAACACAAAACGTACAGAATAAACTATTTCTCAAAAGTTATCTATGGGAAAAACCTAGTCCTAGACTTAACTGTAGCTAACGTCTCTTAGACTCCTGGATGCCACTGGTAGGACTAGGTATTGTATAAGAAAAAACTATTTAAATAAATTTAATATATTAATTCCTTCCCCTTTTATCAGTGTCACATTACTTTAATTAGTTACATAAATAATTATTTATCATTTTTAATTCCACATTACATTTCATTAGTATTCCTACCAATATCCACAGTTCCTTTAAATTTCAACCTAACCATTGTGTCCTAACAAGATCCAACCGCATGGATTAACCTCATTTATTCAATAATTTATTAATAGAATTTTTGATTTCCCATATTCCTAGGAATTCTAGAACAAACATTCTTTGCTACCAAACACAAGGGCACTCAACATAGTGAGTAAATGAACTACCCATCAATTATTTTACACATATAACAAAAGCGTAGATCAATCATGCATAGAGAATCTAATCACAAAAAGCATGTGTCATACCCCAAACATCTTCACCTCTTATTTGATGGAGGGTAGCAAAACCATATACCTTGAGTTGTTTGGAAAGTAAAGAAGATAGACATGAAAAAAAATACCAAGAATCCAACATTCACATCCATCTTTTTTCATCATCTCTATTGTCCTCTCCAACACCCACATGATTGAGCTGATGCATCTCGCTACACTAGTAGTAAATTGATGCCACAACCAATGACCCTCCCTTCCCAAACATATCACAACAATTACCTTGTCTCACATCACAATAGAAGCAGTGGGAAACAAGCATCATATCAACTAAGCTCTTGTCTCTTAAACAAGATATATATAGACTTCAAATATAAAGAGTACTCATGGTTCCAAAGCACAAGGCACTCAACCTTAAAAGTAAGATCGTAACTCAAAACCCTACCAAGAATTATCTTTTTATCAAAAATCCAATTCTTTAATTCATTTAGAATTAATCGATATAATATTTGTAGGTTCCAACTATAGGAAACCTAAATAGTACGATACCACAAATTATTAAACCTACTTACTGCCTCAGTTTGATTAACATCAAATTACAACAACAAAAATTAGATTCATTGACAAGGTTATATATCACTAAAAAATAATTTCAATAAATCCATTGTTAAGTTCTTAACCAATTTCCATCAATAACATCATGATAAACAAGGAAGGCATAGATATCACATTATCTAGAAAAACAAGAGGCAATAACATATGATAGATACCAATTTATTAATTCCGTTTAAATATTTTTTAATTTAATTATATTGTGAATCAAGGGAATAAATCAAGATAACAGTATATATATTAATATATATGCAACGAATCACCTAAATCAAATGGTTCTTGATGTTATTTACATGAATATCATCCATACAACCAATTAGGATCACCTCCCCCACGATAAATGCATCTACCGGAGGATACCTTAGCATGATTACACCAACCAAAACCCATGAAACCTCCATGAGAAGCATGTAGGTAACATAAAATAACATGGAAATGAGAAATAGAAGAAGGGTTGAATAAAACACAAGAACAGTGGTAGATCTTACCTTCTATCGATGACAGATTAACAATTGCTGCTTTTAAAAAACTGTGGGTGCGCATGAAGAATGATAAAACATCATGGTGAAATGATCCAAGGATTATGGTTCGATCACACCACTACATTGGGAATAAGTAAAGGTTGAAGAATCCCTCTCCAAGGAAAGAGAAGGAAAAACAAGGGAAAAATATATCTCATCCCTTTGAATATTTAACGGAGTAGTGGTTTAAGATATTCTAGATGTTACATTAAAAGTGGATCATAATAAATAATGTAGTTTGACCATGCAAATGCATCTCGAGACTTAGAAAAATTAAGATATGATTTATGGTCTTTTAATCGGCCTTAATTACCTTAATTCATGGCCTCAAAAGCATTTTTTTCAAAGAAAATGTCAAAATTGGTGAAACTATAGAATGTCGGAAATGTTGTATATCTACCGATAGCTGGAAACATTGTAGACCTACCAATGGCTAGAAACACTATACACCTACCAAATATGACAGTACAAATTACTCACTGATGCTAAAAATACAAATAACTCACTAACACCGACAGTAATAATGACTCACTGATACTGATATTACGAATGAGTCACAGACACCGAAAGTAAAAATTCTTCACTGACGCTGATAGTACAAATGACTAACCGGTGCTGATAGTACAATTAACCCACTAATGACATTGTTCACATCTTTCTCACTGATGACATTGTTCACATATGTATCACCGATGACACTCTTCACATATGACTCACCGATGAAACAATTCACATCATTCTCACCAATGAAACTATTCACATTTTTGGTGGAGCTTCCCAAAGGGGTGTTTTTATTTTACATCACTTAGTCGGGTAGTTTTAGAACTTTATCCCCAATCCTAATTAGTTGTTTTGTGTGTTATTTTAAACACCGTATTTTTATCCTTAAAATTTTCATCCCTTTACTCTAGTTCTAATAAAACCAATTAATAGAGTAAATAAGTTCCCCACACTTATCAATGAAGTACAACGTACAGGTTTGGGTTGTACAGGAAATAATGGGTCCACCACATCGAGTTCCTTTGACAAAACTTTCTATGACTCTTATTTAACTTATTATCTAAAGAAAACATATTTTATATTGGTTTAAATTTTTAAAAATTTTGGGGTTAATAAAAATATCTATTTGAGAGAATTAAAACATGAAAAATTAATAAATAATTATTCCACAAAATATAAATGAACTCTGAAATGAATTTCCCCTTGAAATAACAATGAAAACATGATCATATCACGAAAATGATCCTTATCTTTTTTTAAAGAAATAATTATTTAGAAAACCACTAATTTATTATTTCAAATATGGTAGAATCTCAAACCTTTTCATATTCTAATATCCTTACCATAATTTATCCAAATCATTCTGATACTCTCCAATTTCATTAGTTGGTATGTCTTCTTTATAAACCATCTCTATAAATAATTAGGCAAGCTTGAATGGATATTCTATGGATTATATTATTACATACCCAGGATCTAAAATTTTAAATTTTTATTGAAATAGATTCTACCACAAAATCATTGCGTGGTAGTTGTTGGAAATATATTATTAATACTTTGATTTCAACAATATATGTTTAAAGGATTATTTTTTGGTTTCTCATTTCTTCATGAATATTGTAATTTTCTTTAGTTGATTTAATATTTTAATAAATATGAATATTTAATGAATCAAACCTAAAATTATCATTTTTTTATAAAAAAATGAATTTATGAGTAAAATTATTAAAAATTAAAACTTTTCATAAGAAAAAAATATATCTAATCAAGTTCTAATTTATTAGTTTTTGAAATTTCAATTTTTTTCTTCTCAAAATAATTTTTTTTGTGATTTGACTCCATGGAATTATATCTTATTTCATAGTAGTGACTTTTTATCAATCCATCACCAATAATTTCTTATATACCTATAATATTATTATAGTGGAATCACATGGCTCGATGTCATTAGAAGGCCACTCACACTACAATATTTTTCTATTTTCACTATTTATAAACTAGATAAGATAAAATTAAGATTTAATACTAATATAGTGAATTTCGGGGGATAGAAATGAAAAAAATATAGAAATTAAAAGTAAACCCAAATAATATGTTAATACATAAAATTTTTATTAAAGAAACTTTTCTATTCATAAAATATCACCATGAAATTATCATTTTTCATTAAAATTGTAATAGTGTTATGCTATTCAATGTAGAGATCAAAAGTATCAATATAAACCCATTGATTTAATTACAACTCTCCCTCACGAAACCTATATGTTTTCCAATATACTCTATTATGTCATAAAAAATTTATAATCCTATATTTGTATGGAATTATAAAATGAAGGATAGGAATAAAGATAAACAAGGGTAAGAATAAAATTTATGAAAAAGTGACTAACCTTTCAAAATAGTTTCCCCACTAATGAAATTACTCATCAAAAACAAAATTAAATCCAACTATGTATTAAAAAATAAATCCCCAACACTACCCCATCTCCTTAAGAATCATTCAGGGATACATATCATCTTTCAAAAAAATTTATATGGAGTATGGTATGGGATTACAAAAATAAAAATGAACTTTTGAGGGGATGATATGAAGAAAATAATTAAAAATGTTTTGATAATATATAAATCAATTATAGTAGTATAAATTTTATTGGGCTACCAAAATGGAATAGTTCATGTCATTGAAGAGGTGGTGTACATTTATAGGCATGATTGGGGAAGACCGTGAATCTGGAAAATATTCCTGTGAAAATTTTCACATGTTCAAACTAACTACTAGATGAATATGGAAAAGTGGTAATGTAAAATTTTGTTCCAATTCTATATCATCATGCCCCAAAATGATTTTCACTAATTTGGATATCGAAATTAAATGATATTAAAACATTTACCTGGATATATTTTATTTCATATAGACTATTTGAATTCGACTGATCTATATTCACATGAATTTATGGCATTGATGATGGTCACATATAGAGTGGTCATATTCATAGAAAATGTTCCCCATAATAATATTCATATCTATTTCATGTTTAAGATCATTTGGATTCCTATTTTTCATACATGAGTTATTCCTCATAGTTCATTAAATTTGTGCATAGATTCCTTGACCAAACTTTCATGCTCCATTTGGGCATTATAATGATGGATTCATATTTATATCTAGTTAAATGATACGAGTACCATATTTTTTGTAATCTCATTATCTTAATCATGGTTTATTTTGGATTTTTTTCTATACATATACTCAAATTATATCATTGGGTTATTTTCAATAATCCATGTCTTTATAAATCTAGTTTACTTATTTTCAACTAAACATACTCTATTAACTACAGTAGAAACCTTGACCCCAGTTTCCCTGAGCCGATTCCAACTACCATTACAATGGAGTAAGATACAAATAAAATATTTTCCAAAGAAGGGAATTTTCAATTAGTCATGATAAAATAGATAAATATATGATTTTTTATTACAATTGAATAAAATAATTACAACATAAGTTTTATTAGTATAACATTATTCTATCTAGTGTATCCTTTAATTTCATTCATAATAACCATCACTGATTCTTGATAATGGAATAATATAATGTAGAGCCAAAATAATTAATAATAGATTTGTAAATCAGAAGAAATAAGGAATCAATAAAAATAATTACCATGTTAAATTTTATTACTGAGCACATATTCCATTTAATAAAATATATAAGGAAAAATCTATATAGAGAGCTAAATAATTGAAACATGTTCTATTTAATCAATAAACTGAGAATGGAATGTATCCATGGTTAATGTAATAGGGAAAGTATAATTGATAAATAATAATAAAAAATAAATTATCAATAATGGAAATGCATAATTATTCTGTTTTATTTTCGAGGAACATGAAAGCCTATGCTGGTAAAACATTTCATAAGATGGTTAAAAACTACAAGTATAAATTTTTTTAGTCTTACCAATTTTATGGTCTCAATGAAAATTATTGATGAGTCGAAGAGCTATATATTGTTTTGTCCCCATTCATCATTCAAATAATAAATAATTCCACATATATTAAATATTTTATTTATTTCATAAACAATGTTCCTTATAAAATATCTTTATAGGGTAAAGAATAATGATTTATCAATATTTACCCAGAGAATAAAATAACAATCAATGTATTAATATTATGTAAAAACTTATATATTTTAAGATATAATCATTTTCTTAACCCAAGACAATTAATATTTATGATAATTTTAATTTACTATGAAAAAATATTATAATAATCTGATTTTTATAAGGTAAGGATAACAATATAAAGAGAACGTGAGATTTCAGAATATCATTCACGCATTGTAAATATACAATAAAATCGTCTTGGATGAAATAATTCAAATTGAACCTTCAAAATAACATCAATAATGTAGTATTAATGAAATCAAATTTCAATGGAGTCTTATATACAATACATAAAAGTCAATTGGTGCATAATACGAAATCTATATCAATGAAATTTAAATTGAGATGAAATTAGTTACATCTTTAGTAAATTGTGAATTTTTAAGTTTATGAATGATTAAAAAAACCAAAAACATTAAATATATTTAAATAAATTAAAATAATTATAAAAAACATGATTTGGTATTATTTTCCCTATATATATGAAACTACTAGTGAATATAGAATAAGTCTCACAGAAATAAAAGTGTTAATAAATCCCCCTTACATTAAAGTTCATTATTGTTGAATGTGATTAAACCTCTGATAAAATGGTTTTATACTTATTATTAAATTATTAAAGAAGTGTATTAATATTTATGATATCAAATTGGTCCCTTTTATAACATCTTATCAACATTTTGTTAATAATAAATAATTGTTTTTATTGTTTTGGGTGTTAATTTTCGTGTTTATCTAGTATATTTTAACTTGTAATTTTATTTTTCATATTACATAGATCATGTTTTAAGTATATCAAAAAATTAATCCATCATTTAGATATCATATATATTCATTATATATATAGAGTAATCCATAAAATGTTTTGATAGGAAAAGAAATTCATTGTGCATGAAGAAAGTCGGTCCTACCTACACATAAACGTTGTTTCCATTTAATTATCATATTGAAAGAAAAAAATAAAATAAATATTTATATATCACTACTATATAATTATTATTTAATATATATTAAATTATATAATTAAAACCACCCATAATATATTCTATATAACATCTTAATGAATCACATTGTTTCCTGAGGCCGTAGTCCACTGTACACGCATTCAACATTATCATATCCCCAAAAAAATTGAAATGCTTGATGGTATGTGGTATATAATATTTATATGAGAATAAAGATTTTATAAATATCAAATATATCATATATAAAATATAAATCCATCTTTATCCCAATTCATGAAATGTGGAAATGGTAGAATGAATGGCATCGGTTTGCAGGGACACAGTCCGCTATTCAAACAAACGTTGATTACATATCCCATTTAATGGAAGTGATTGGAAATTTTGGTCATAACATTAATATAGTAATATAAATTTATATTGTAGATATTTTTGATATTATATAATCATTATATAAAATTAAATGATGTGGTTTATGTAGTAAATTTATCAAAAGTCGTTGATTAAGAACATTATCTCTTCATTGGGTGACTTCTTTGGGTTTGCACCAATGGACTTCCATAGAGATATTAATGAAATAATTGAAACATCTAGGATTAATGGAGGTAATTTGTAATTTTTTAGTATTTTTCTATCCGTATGACTTTATTTTTCTGAAGAAGTGAGGTGGGTGAGTGTCCTTTTATAGTGGAGGGGGGAGTGACATTCTTCTAAATTACATAAACGTAAACAATATTGGGAGGTATCCCTTACATAGTTTTCCACCTCTAATGATTTTAATTGATAGAAAATACAATATGTTATAAAAATTGTCATAAAATGTTTTTTTTACAAAATGATGTTTCATTTGGACCCTTAAGATAAACGTTTAACCTCTATGTAAACTCATTTTTACATAAATCACTATAATTCATTTTAATCGCTTTCACTAATACTCTAGGTCAAAAAACATGTTTTAATTAATATAAATTATAAATAATGAGGATTCCAAACACATTATTCTTTTTTATAAATTAAAATCACAACAATTGATGTTTTTTTAGAAAAGTTACTTTTATAGATGAGATGAGAATGTTGGGTTTCAATGTGAAGATGTTCAAATGTTGACTATTTTTTAATATATAATTTGAATATAAAAATTATATAAAAGACTTATATTTCATTTATTATTATATAATAAATCTCATTTAACCATTTCAAAAACATAAAATATAATTTCACAATATAAATGATTTTGATGAAATGTCAATTTTTAATTAAAATTCACTATATTTTACTATTCATAATGTAAAGAAACTTATTAGAAAATAAAATACAACATACGGTAATTTTTATGTTAAAAATTATAAAATATGTTTATTTTGTAAAATATTATTTATATAATTTTAAATTTTATTAATACTTGTTTTCTATTAAATTACTGAAAAACAGCTTATAGAAAAAACCATATTTTTATGTGTAAAATCAGAATTATTCTTATCTTATTCCTATAAAATATATATGATTAATGTAAAAAATTGAATATAAATTTTATAAATTTGATTTATAAAAATTCAATAATAATACTTAATTTAATTTATTGTGATGCATTACTTTTGGATGTTTAAAAATATTCTTTTTTATCAACATTATTTTTATATTTAATTGGACATTATTTTCATTTATAATAAATTAATAACTTTTGAATTAAACCATATATTTTATAATTTAGTAAATTCGGTATACTACTACAAATTTAATTTATAGGAGAAAATAATTATTTTAATTAATAGTATTAATTGATTTCAATAAATTTCTTTCCTACGTAAAATTCATGTTATTTAAGAATGTCGTTCTTTATTAATAAGTTGGAAAAAAAGTATTGTTTTAATTGTATGGTACAGAATAGATTGATTTTATTTTAAATAGTTAATATAATTGGATTTTATATTCCATTCAATGATTAGTTTTTTGTGTCATACAAGTTATCGAATAAAATGTTCTTTCTTTAGAATTTGTGTGTTAAATTCCTACCCACCAATTTCACAGATCATTTACAAAATTTACTTTTTTATCCTAATAATTAGTTGTTTGTTTATCCTCAATGTGTAATATATTATACACTATTAAATTTATTTTTTCCTTTCAAAAAGGCTCATTATGTTACATTCCATCCATATTGGAAATTCCATCCTCAAAATTTTCGAATCAAATCTTAGTTACTAAGGTTATAATTTTAAAAATATAGTTGTTAATATCATAAAATCATAAAAATAATTTTTAAAATTTTCAAATAATAAGAGAGAATATAAATTATTCATTTAAAAAGAGATATCTCATACTAGGATTTCATGTAATAAAACACGGAAAATGAAAAGAAAACTAAATCCAAATTAATGATAGAAACTGATAGAGAACATGGTCATGTAAAATTTAACCACAATGAAATTATAAATTTGTGATAGGAAAAATTACCACTGATTTATCTACGTGGGAAGAAAAATAATAGCATTTTTATTTCAATATTATTTTACTAGGGATGATGAATAAAATTTTAGTGTATAATAAGATCATAAAGAAGAATACATACTTGATAATGAGAGCATTATCCTCAATTCAATTTCAATAGAACACACATTGTTTTCTCCAACGATGAGTATTCAAGATGAATTTTTCATGCCTGAATAACAAGAATGAACATCCATAAATCAAAAAATACATAACATGATAACAATATAGTCTACCTATCATTAAATATTAACCAAAAACAAATTTCATAGGAGAAGTTAAGATAATTCCCCAAAACATAATAAATTTTTATATGAGGAAAAACAACTTTAGTTTTAAAAAATCAACACTAATACACAATGTTCAGGATATATTATTAAAAAAATTATATCAACAATCTATAAATGTATTATAGAATAATATTGAATCCCAAAAATCAAAATTATTGGGAATGATAATACAACAAGAAAAATTTAACATTTATCTCTAAATCATAATTAAAAATTTTAATGTATCACACCAAAATGAAATTTCTGCAATTAAATAATTTTCACTGTATACTAAACATTTCCATAAATTACATGAATCATCATAATTTCAAATTATAATTATAAATTCAGTCAATATAAACTTTATCCTTTATTCATAAAATAAAATCCCATAGTATTCTATGCACCTAAATCATATAGGTATCCCAAAAAATTTATTCATTCCAAAATAACATTAATCATTTAATAAATAAATAATTTTAAAATCCCATTGTTATATATTCAATAAAACATATGTTCCATGAATGAAAGTAAAATTTATCTATCATAAATATTAAATAAAAAAATTCATAATAACTATAACATCATGTAGGCTAGTTGTATGTCATGAACCCTTTTCACCAATCTATTGTGGCATAAATTCTCAAAGCCATTCCAGACATAATAGGTTGTCACCCATCTCATTGGATCTCATTTTTCTAAAACTATAAACACATATTTATTATTAAATATATGAAATAATAGAAACATCCTCAAAATTAATTGTAATATATTCAGTAGTATATATATTTTTTAACCTCAATGTTTACCTCATACATTTCATTTCTCATCCAAAAATGTAATTACACTGAATGAAGAAAAATTCATATCTCAAAAAATATACATGGTTAGCCTTAAATATTATAACCAAAATACTAAGAAGGTTATCCTATGAAATAGAACAGTTGACCAACCATGAAATTCTAATAACATAATGGAACCCATAACTGTAAAGCCTCGAACTTAATTTCCCAGAGTTGGTGCATTATTACATAACTTTGGGATGGTCACAAAATATCAAGTCTCAAAGGACCGATTTGTTTAGTTGCCTTGGAAACAATAGAAATATTAATAAGGTTTAAATTACATCATAAAATGAACAACTAAAACAACATTGATTCCCTAGAGCACACTCATATCCCCTCAGACTATCCCTGCAGGTCATTCATAAAATACATCTTCACATCCTGGGAAAAATAAAACATAGAAAAGGGTGAGCTCAGATGCTCAGTAAGGATAACAATATAGTGGAAACATTCATAAATAAGCATAAATATTTAAGGAAATGTATAATTAAAACAAAATCCTATTAAACTTGAACTTCAGCATAATATAGAAAAAATAAAATGATATAATTCCATTTACTTATCCACATCGATATTCTACTAGTCGAATAATAACATGAAATATCAATAACCACTTTCATAATGATGGAATGCATAATTCCAGACATTCATAACCACATAGTAAGGCTTTGTTCCAAGAATAAAAATACTATTTTTTCAAGGCCTTGTTCCAAGACACTAGTTTGTCTCATTAGACCTATCGATGCAACAAGGAGCTATATCGGGATCTAGCCATCACATACTAAGTCCAATTAATTCCCATATGAAATGTTTTAAACATAACATAAAAATTTGTATTAAAAATGTCATAAAAAATTTCAATACTTTATGCATAAACCATGAATAGTATGAAATAAAAAATCCACAGTCCAACATATCACAAAACCTTCAATATAATATGGATGTTTTGTATCATAATAAATCAACATAAAATAAGCTTAAAATCCATAAAAGGATGTTGACATAGATGAAATCAAAACTATTTGAGAGAAATGACTCTTTTTTAAAATCATTTAAAAGTTACATAATTATAAAAGAAAACATTTAATTTGAAAATATTATGATAAGTATGTAAGTGAAGCTTTAATGATTTTATAATGGTGGAAAATATCCACACTCGCCGTATATGTTAAAAAAGTCATTTTTACCTTAATTTTGTCAAAAAGGATAAAAATGTACTTATTTGGAAAATAATAGAAATATTCCTTTATAAGAATCTTATAAAAAGTCAAAAATGGTTATAAATGGATTTAACCCTTATTCTATAAAATAGAAAGAATCTTTTGATATACATTTTTAAAAATCATGGATGTGGATGATAAAGAGGACCCAGTAGATAATTACGTATAAACAACCTCAAATAACGAAGAGATTGTGAAATAAACCCTTACCTTGTACATTTACTTGGTCAGGGTTAGGTTAACCTCCTGTATAATAGATAAATCTTTGTTATTAAATTATAAAATAATCATATACATAAATATGATATCATATATGATATTCTAATATTTCTTTGTCAAAAATATTTTTGTATTATCGTCGTTTCGGGTTTTCACTAACTCATTTTCATTTATATGTTTTATTTAATAAGTTGTGTTTGTTATGGATGGTTGTATATAATTCATATCCAAAATGATATCATGTCCTTAAAAATTATTTTTAATCATCAAATGAAAATTATTCTTGAATGGATATGATGGAGAATGAATCTCATCACGTTCATGGAGATGGTAATCCGTACGTACGCACGGGTGAAAATATCATTCTTTTGATATTAATATCTTATATATTTTTATGCTATATCATATAAAAAGAATCATTATCATGTTATATTTATTATTTACATCAATTGTACATCATTATTATACCCATCGAAATAATAATGTATTGAATAACAACTACACCACAACGTGGATACGGTAACTCATACGTACGCATGTATGGTGACATGTCATTCAATGGATGGATAGAATATTGAATATTTTTGTACCATATTTTTAATAAAATTATATTATATAGAAGACACTAGAGTTATTATTTCAGAATGTAAACAACTAGGAAAGAAGAAGTGGAAGAAGACCAGAACTTGAAAGAGGTGATGAAATATTTACTTCTTCTTCGGGTTCTTCCTTTAGATTTAATCAAATGGTCTCTTTAAGATGCCTTTCTGAATATAGGAAGGCCTCTAAGATGAAGTGAGGTAAGTTTATAGGATATTTTGTCAGGGTTTGTCCAAGCCAAAAGGATTTGAAGGTGTTAACTTTAGAGAAGGGGATGTTGCCTTTTATAAGAGGGGGGAGCGACACCTTAGGAAAAACTTAAAATATTATTTTATATTAAATTCATATACTGTTTATAATTGCTCCAAAGTGACTTATTTCGAGGCTAGGGTGTGGATGGGTTGAAATACATTCAACCAATAGATTTTATATAGGATTAGTTCTCCATATTAATGTTATCATTTATATTTAACTCTTAGTTAAATATTTTGATATTTACCATGTCTCATTGTATTTTTATATTATATGGGTAATAAACTTATGATAACAAGCCAAGAGAACACCAGGTGGTTCATTATTAGTATACATATCCTTATTTAAGTCATTTTACTAAACCATAGATTTTAGGAATATAATATAAATTAATAAAATAATATTTGTTTTAAAAACTATTTTATGTCAATTTTGACACTATTTGGTATTTTGTTTTTTTTAATTTATAATAGCATTATTACTTCGAAAAAAATTAATTTAATCAACCATAACATGTCATAGTAACCTCTAAAATTAGTGAAATTTATTAAAAGTCTCAAATTACTTTTATTTGGTTATTTAAAATATCAATTACTTTAATATGTCATTAATAATGTAATTACTCCATCACCATTGTATCATAAATAAATTAAAATATTTAATGTATAAAAATTATAAATAAAATAATATTATGTAGGAAATATTTTTTTTATTTCTAATGAATATTTATAATCGAATTTATCTTATGTATAACACTATAATAATTTTTTTTAGTTATTAAACATTGATTTTAACTCTTTTAACTCGTCTTTAAATAAAATAATAATAAATGTCTTAATCTATTCCAAGTTGACAAAAAAGGTTCATATTTTATACCTAAGGTTGTTTTTGGTCGAATTATACTTATCCAATAGAATTTGGACATGCGTTAGGGTAATATTAATATCATTTTTACCTTTAATAACCCTAATTACTTTTAACCGTGGTAAATAAAAGTAAAAAGTTACTAATCACCAAAAATTGTTTTCATCTTATTGAACCACATTTTACTTACTGATATCAACCAAGTCTCACAGATTTTTGAAATTCAACTCACATAAGCGGTAAAATTATGTTTTATGCAAATTTTCCAAAGCTCCTAGGAGGTTGGTATAAGATAGTAAAAAGTTCAATAAAATTCTTATATATGTAAAATTATTATAAACTGACTCCAATTAATTACATTGAAATTATATAGGTATTATTTTCCTATTTTTAGAAAATATACATTTAAATAAAATAAATAATTATTTAAATAAAAAGTCTGTTTTAAACAATAAGTCAGGGTTTTCACTATTCATCAAAAATTGAATTTTTTCAAAAAAATACCAAAAATTCACCCTAAGCCAATTTTGATATTCGGAATAAAAATATTAATTATATTTTACCAATTTCATATCATATAAGTTTAATTAATTAATTTAAAATTAATTCCTTTTATCAAAACCAAAAACTATATTTTTAAGAAATAATAACTATCAAAAGATTAACACTTGTTTATGTCTAATTTCAAAGTGAAATTACATACAATGAACATAATTGGATTAAATGGAAAAAATATAATCTAATTATACTTCCCAAAAATTAATAGGTATAATTCTACACTATAAATTATTTTGATTAAGTAATTTGTTTTTAGTTAAAATATAGTATTTTTCACTATTCACCCAAATATAAAAGTTATCAGAAAAACACCAAAAATTTATTGAAACGAAATTCTTATGTAACGATTCTAAATAAGAAGTTTATTTTGTCAAATTGAATATATAAAAGTTTCCAATATTGGATTTAAAAATGCAACTCCAATAAAAGGATGTAAAATTGCATTTTTTAAAAAAAATACTTCTTTCGTCTGAAAAAATAAATTTGTTCTTACATTATGTCTACGAAACTCATAATATGAATTATAAAATTATAAGTATTATATAAAGTTCAAAATTTAGTTAATACTATTCATAACCGCTTTTGAACAGATAGTTTGGTAAGTTGTGGTGCACTTGAACTCAGTGTTGCGTATAGTGAAAGTTATTTAATTACTTTGTAGAAATTATGTACTCTGAAATCTATTGGTGTTTCAATAAAAATTCATATAAATTCACCTAAAAACCTCATAATATCTATAGTCATTTAAACCCTCCTTTGATAAGAATTACATGGAAACAACCTTAAATGTTACATATTCTATTTTTTATGAACAAGAATGATCATTCAGAAAATCATAAGGATCATTTTTTTAATAGTTTATATAATTTGGAAAAACTCTTTCATTTTAACCCGTATATTACAGGTCGACACATATACTCAGTATCAATTTTTTACACCAAATGTAACTCTTTGAAATAAAAAAATGGTTATTTTCTCGATAAATATTAAAATTGTACATCTTAACATCATCATTGTTTATATAATTCCTTAAAACATGTTAAAATATTTTTAAAAAACTAATGTGAACAAAAAAAATAGTAATGGTCATTAAATAAATGAATGAAATCATCATTCTATAAATAATTATAATCAATTTCCATTTTTAAAATAAGCAGTGGTCACAAAAAATCATTATCATACCCAAAAAATAATATTTTCTTCACAAATATTTCACAAATAAATTTCCTAAGAAATCATAAAGGGAAAAAGATAAATCCCATACAAGTTTATTTGAAATAATGAAAAACTCATGAAAAAAATTAAAATCTCATACATTTCTCCCTCAAAAAAGTATCATATATTTTCCTTTGAACATAAAAACAATAACATACCTTGTGAAAAATGATTTTTTTAAAAAAAATAGAATGAATAAATAAATTATATAGGTATCATGGGAATAGTTTTCATATAATAATAACTTCTGATGTGATCCTCATCTCTACCTTTAACTAACTTGGATTCTTATACATGACATAAAAAACACACTTATACATAGAGTAACCATCATGGTTACAAATGGAATTACCATCATCGACAACATCTAACATACCCAAAACATTGGAGGGATATTATGGTACATGAGGAATTTAGATTATAAATGAACCTCCCTTCATCATATATATTTCCCAATAAACATAACATAATCTAATAAATCATGAGTGCTTTCATAATAAAAATATTACATGACGAAAATCACATATTTAAAAAAACATTCTTCATATACAATAAAACTATTATTTCAAAATAACTATGTAAAATTATAAAATAAAATTGAAATATTAATGAGTCGTGAATTAGGGAAAATCCACTCCTATTATATAAGTTAAAAAATATTTCTTTTTACTTTTTTAAATAATAAACATTACGATGATTCAGAAAAGAACATATCTTAAAATAACCCTTAAAAAAGAGTAGCTTTTAAAAAAATTTGATAGAAATGAAAAAAATTTAATTAAAAAATATCATGTTCTCATTAAAAAATTAATAAAAAAACATTGAAAAACATGATCTAGAAAGTGAATGATTTAGTAACAATGTCCTTAAAGCATTTACAATGATTTATTTAGTAATAGAGTCCCTTAACATGAGTCTAACTCATCATGTACATTCTTTATCATATAATACAATAGACATATTATAATTATTAAGTTAATTTATGTCCTTTTCATAATATAGTATTCCATTTATATTAATTATTTCGTTATTATAAGAATTAATTAATTATTTACTTTCATGTCGGCCGTTTTGATGATATTCAGTTCATTATTCTAAAATGACATTAGTGGGTTGGTTCTGTTAAAAGATATCAACATTTCATGATCAATATAAAAATTTTAATGACATGTTTCTCACTTATAAATATCAATTATACTTTCAAATCCATCTATAAAATATTGTTATCAAATATGACTCATTTAATAATCATAGATATGTTTTGTCGTACGTATGCATATGTGACATTTCCATTTTCTGTCAATAATTATAGAATGAAATATTATTTTATCTTTCAAAAAGGATAATAATTTGAAATATATCAAATTTATTCTTTATATATACTTATATATTATCAATGTGATGTGATTATGAAAAATTAATCACATAGCTTTATAGTGGTGGTAGTTTATAATACACATGAATAGCATCATAATTTTTCTATTTGTTTATAAGTATGAATATAAATGGTATGTACTATTTTACTATTTATATATATATCATGAATATATAATATATAATAATTAATTAAATAATTATTACAGGTCTTCAAAAATAGTTATGAAAAAAATACATCGGTTCGTGAGGTTGTATTCCGATATTCACTCAAATGATGGACTATTATCATATATGATGGATTTAGATATGTATATAGGTAATTACAATGATATAATAACATATAATTATATGAGGTATAATATATTATTTATTTTATAATGTTTTAATAATTCTTTAGGTATGCAGATGATTTAACAAAACCAAAACACTCCATTAAAGACAATAGCTATTCTTCAAACAATCCTTTTTCATAAAAAATTAATGCCACTATGGTTTGAGTTATTAAAAACTAATACCTTTAGAATGTGTGTCGAGAATATATGAATATATTTCATAATTAATGGGCAGACCTTGTAAGTGGAAATGTAGGGTCATCCATTGACTGTTCTATCTCCTCCAAGAAGATCTGTTAGGGTAGGGTTTACAATAATTGCCTAACTGGATTTTCTATGCAGACTAGAATAGTGTCTAGAAAAGCCTCACCATGTTCATCCTCTCCATTGAATGTAACAAAATTATAAATGTCGTTTTGTTGGGTATAATTGGTAGGAACCTCCCTATCATTCATAGCCTCCTCAAGGTGAGAATGTGGTTATAACTGCTTATCATGCTCTAGCCATTAACCTCGGTTAGACTACCATAGATCCATTTCGAGATAACAGGAATAAAAACTATTCTTGGAGGATTAATAGGTCCCCGATTACTTCCATAGAGACTTGGAATATTGAATTTTGAATCTTTTATAGTGTAAGAAGCCCCATGAAGATGATCTCACTGAACGGATTAACCATTTCACTTACCATATTATCCTTAGATTGACAATCAAGAAATGATATGTGATAAATGATTGGATCTGGGACCATGTGGGTAGTGGTTTCGTTAGGTTGGTTCATGTTTCCGAATGGGTGGAACACATAACATTAAAGCCTGATAGCAACAATGAAGGTTTTGGTGAGTGGTAGGAAGTTTTCGGCCATGGGAATCAGAAGTATGATGACTGGTTTCCCATAGAGAAATCGAATGCATGAATTGTGTCATCTACCTATGATTATGCGGAACATATCCTCCTGAATCCATTTTTCTCTCTATATTCTCTAATTTTACATCCAGATATCATCCTTCCAAATAAATAATTTGTTATAACCAACAACACTATTGGAAGAAAATCCCCCCATCGATGCCAAAGTCATCCTAGAATATCAATGATTTCATACCGCAAGAATTGGGAACCTCACCCACGGTCAAGACAACATTCATCCTAGCACTGGAAGACTACTCTAATGGTAGTCGAGTGTGTTCCCCTATGAACACCTCTAAGTGGGTAGGACACATCCTTGCCCTTATGTTGAGATGTATAATAAAATCCCTCCAGATAACTCCAATCAATGAAGTTTAAGAGGGATTAAAATACATGAAAACAACCAAAATACTCAAGAATTTTCCTCAAAAAATGTTTTGAATGCTAACTAAACCTGGAATTAAGTGTTTCTTAGAGATAAATAGTAAAATTCCTCCCCAAACACTCTATCATATATGATACTTCCATTAATCGTGCTAGCTAACCCGCAGGAACAACCATGTTCATATTATAGTCAAGCACTTCCTGTAAAAGCCAATGCCTCAACATCCTGAAAAACATCCATTAGTGGTTTTTGGATAATTTTCTAATGAGGATCATGATATTATGAGCACTAGATAGAATCTTGTGGTTCATCCATTGTTTCATATCATGCCTCATACCAAATAGATAACCCCTACCATACAAAATGTTCAACTTTCATAGATGTAAGATGTTATTAAGTACATTTCCATCATTCCAAAAAATATATCGATCATGAAATCTCTCCACATTTCAAAAGTGATATGTGATACCCTTATATAAGCCATAAAAAACACCTCCAATTTGAAAAATTGGTAGTATAATTGGATGAAATCCTTGTCAGAGAGGTTTAGTAAGAAAAATTTTAGGGTATCTTCTTTTTTTCATTGAAGATGAAGGATCCCTTGATTTGGGGTGCTTTCACCTATTATACATCACAATCTAGTTAAATGGTGATGATATCAATCAATGTGAAGTAGGCACTGGTTTTTGGATAAATATTATATTGAAGATGAATATTTTCAAACTGGGATTGACTGAAGCAGATCTCACATTTCTTGACATGAGAATTTATAGTTATGATACGACCGATTAGAGAGCGTGCAACAGAATTCAATTGAAGATCTAGTTTTTTTGTTTGTTTCCAACACTGATTTCATGGTTATCTCATAGAATACATGCTACATCACATTGATGGGTAGGCCCTAGTTCTACTTCCTTGTATAAATGTTTTCCACATATCACTGGTGCCTCATGTACTCCCCTAATGGACGAGTAGGTGTTATTCTAGGTGATGCACCTCCCTTCGACTCATCAGAAGATCACTACATAGATTCCAGCTATTACAAGGGGAATGGAAACCACGTCCATTCCAATGAGGATGAGAACACAACATTTTCATTTATCCAATTAATAGATTCGGATAGAACATTCATCCAACCAATTAATTGGTTGGAGGTCACAAAACCATAACTATGGAATTATGTTATCATTAGTAAGAGAAAAGGGTGCCATGTTTCCATGTTTATGCAATGTCAATATATTACCTATTATATCTATAAGTTCTAGGCTTAGGTGATACAAAAAACCCTACTCCCATAAGGTATTGATATTTTCTCCACATGGATACAATCGCATGTCACACCTACATTTTTCATCAAGCTAGGTGGAGCTAATAAAAACCTACCTGAAACTACTTTTTGTAAATTAATAATGGTCCTTGATCAACATTTTGGGCATGATCGGTTCATGAACCACTCTCTCTACAGTCTTGACCGAACAGACGTCTCCCAGTTAGGATGCCTCATCTGCCCATGTAGGCACCAATGTTCTTCCAGAGTCAGTCAACCCAGATGAATAATCACATACCATTAACTCCCTGGCCTCATATGAGGAAGTTTATTTGGATGAATCTCCTCCCATATTATAAGAGGGTTTCTTGACCATCATCTGTGAGTTAATTTTTACGGAGCATAAATTTTATCAATGAAAGTACCTTCATATAAATATTCTATATTTTATAAATAACATTCAATAACATTAATAACACAATATAATCCTTATAAAAGAATTATAAATGAAATAATAAGTATTTCTAGATATGATGGAACCTATATCGATAAAATAATAACATGACCATAGGAATAGTAATATGACCCCTATAAATAGTAAATATGAAGAATGAATAGTCTCCTCACCTATGAATGTATAAATAATATTTAGTTATCATACAAATGAAGGTATTGTATAATTATATCATAGTATAAGTAATTATATGTTTTAAAAATTATTAATTATGTGTTGGTATTTATATAAGTAATTAATATTTAATTCAAATTTTATGAATAATTTAATAATTTAAAATAATATTAATTTTTATCTAATTTGTTCATAAATTTTCATTTTGTAGTCTTATTATTTTATGATAATTTTATGTGACATTATTTGGTTTTCCAATGTTTTATGAAAAGGTTATAATTTTAAAATTTGTATTTTCTATATAAATAATGATTTTAATTAATAATTAAATTTCACATATTGAGAAAATTATTTTCATAAAATGGATTTTGTTATTAAATTATATATATATATATATATATATATATATGTTTATGGTTAATTTTTGGGATATTTCTCAAAAAGATGATTTTTTATGAATAAAGAAATGTCCAAATATACAATACGAGTAAATAAATGAATTTTTGGATCACTCTTGAGTAATAGATGATGTTAGTGAACATTATCTCTAACTCACATGAAAAAATGACTGTATTTAGTCATAATAATTATTACAATTTATTGGTTTGGGTAAAATAGTATAGTAATGAGTAATATAATTAGAAAACATCCCTCCCATTTACTATAAATTCCAACCCTCACCTCCTTTTCCCCTAATACATATAAATCATTTTTTATTATCCATAATCTACAAAAAATATATCCATAAACCCCTTACCCACTAGTAAAAAGGATTTTTATAGGCACGCGCCCATAAACTGTTACTTAGTCTTTATTTTTTTTTTAAAATATACATTATTCCACACTGAGGATCTTTTTAGGATCATAGTTTTATAGAATTAGGATACATTACATACATAAAATTCCACATTCATACAAAAGGATACTACTAAAAATAGTATCCATTTTAATAATATAAAACATCAAATCATGAAATATAATTTCTTTGGAAACCTTATGTATCATTCATCATGGCTATATCTTCTCTCTTATCCAATTTTATATCAAGTGAAAAACATTTTAAAAACATGGAATGAGTATAAAACTCAGTAAGGGATGTAAAGAAATAAATAATTAGTCATGTGATTACATAAAACCCATTTAAACCCATAATCATAAAAGATATATATTTATATAAACAATATATAGTTTCCTTGGGACATATTTACCAAATCACTATTTTATAAACCCTTACACATGGAATAAACTTTTGGTCAACTTCCACCTCTGTAGTACCCAATGCATTGGAGATATATAATGGGGTTCACCTATCATTTTTTGAGCTATAATGGGATTAAAACAACATATATTGATTTTTAATTGTGTCAACTCAACATAAATAATTTCAAAGGTACATATCATGGTAATAAAGTATCATGAAATTAGGAGAAACCACTCATTCCATATATATATATAAATAATCCATTTGAATTTTTTAAAGAGTATTTTAAAAGGATTTTAAAAATAAAGTCCCCTAAAACTATAATTGGAATGTGAATAAATTAAATGGAATGGATATGTGTATACAATATAAATAAATGTAATACAATAAATATTTAACACACAACTAATCTTAATACCACATAATCAATAATGTATAAGGTTTACCTAAGGAATGGAATTTTGTTTAATAATTCCCTTACCTCTAGTTCTTCTTACATAAAATGTTTCTAAGCATCTTGTCTAATAGTTAAAAGAGAGTTATTAATATCTTAATGAAGCATATTCATGTTTATAACTCCTTATATGATCATTCTTCAATATTATTAAACACATTTATTAGTAATTTTTTCTTATTTAGATTGTGTCGTGTGCATTCTTAACATGGTTTCCACGATTGGTTCATGACAGGTATTCTTTTCGATTGGGAGTGAAACTCCAGAATTCAAATGGAATTGTAGTTAAACTTTTCTATAACCATAAATTATAAAATTTATCATTTTGAATTAGGAAATGCAGATGATTCATATGTTAAAACATTAAGGATGTTTGTTTAAATCATTTTAGTGGTTCTTTGATAATATCGACCCCATTTTCATTTATAAATTAAAACCATGTGTAAAAAAGGATTCCAAAACCATGGATGAGACATAATACAGATATTATAAATTGGTTCATCCATTGAAATGCTTTCATTACCAGACATTGAATAATTTAATCAAATATAAATCACATCATCCATGATTTCGGTAATTCGACACATCACAGAAAATGTTTTTATTCATTGAATAATTGTGAAATTAGAAGAAGAATGATGATGAATATTACATGAACATGAGAAAATCTAGAATATAATTTTTTGAATCTTTCATGCCTCTTGGATAAGTGATGCGAAAGAGTCTATAATAAGAAGAAAAGGATTGGAAATGAAATCAAATGGAAAGGAACATGATTTCTTATCTCTTGATCTCTTCTCTTTGAGATCCTCCTCAAGGCCTTTGATTTTTGAATTTGGGGGAGACTAGAATGTCTTGGATGTGGAGATGTAGAATGGGGAGGGAATTTGGATGAAATTAGGCAATGATCATGGCTTGAGAGGTGTGGTAGGAAGAGGTGAATGGGGGTGGTATTTATAGTGGATGAGAGGAGGTATTTTACATTATTTTAATCATTATTATAATACATTTGCTCAAGGCTATGAATAATATTATTTAATTTTACACAAAATAGTAATAATAAAATTTTAGATTGAACTATGTTGTCTTTATCACTTTTGATATCATAAATATTGTATTTAATTTATAATTTGAATATACGGTATTTTACCGTATTTCACTATTCATCAATAATTCAATAATTTCAAAAAAAATCCCAAAAATTTAGCCTATCAATTTTACAATATTTATAATTCTAAAATTTACTCATGTTTTTGAAAATATTTTTCTAAATAATTTTAATTTATTTTTTCAACAAAACCTACTTCTTTCAAAAATTAAAAAAAATTATTCAATACCTGCTTTTATATAACATTGAATAATTAACCAAGATGTCAATATCTTAAATACTTAATAAAATAAAATAACAATGCAATTTACTATTCATTAAGTTCATATTACTATTCATAAGGGTCTGTTACAATTCACCAAAAATACATGTTGCTTCCATCTCACTCTAAATAAATTACTGAACACAACTGTAGATGACGGTTTTTATGAAATTAAAAATATAGATGCAAAAAAATTATGTCTAAAAGATACTTATAAATAGATACATAAAAAATCTCATACATTTAATTTATTTTTTAAAACCATGTGGTGTTACTATATTGACACCTTCTAGAAATTGTGGCCTCAAATTTCTATTTACTCATTAAACAAATGAGGGTACATTTCCCTCACAGAATATTCAGATTCCCATGTTTATTATTCAACCTTGTGGTTTCTCCAATAAACCATTACATTGTGGATTACCTTATTCTAAAACACTTGTTCCCTTCAATCATGAATCTTAACTGGTTTCTCATCACAAGAAAGGTTTTCTACGACCAGAACTATATCTAGACTCATGACATGTTATTAATCTAGAATATAATTCCTCGATATGGAAACATGACAAACAGTATGTAACTGAGATAAAATTCAAGGAAAAGCTATGTGGTATGAAACTGGTACCACTTTCTATAGGATTTCAAAAGGACTAATGAATGATGGACTTAGATTTCCATTCGTACCAAGAAATATGGCACTTTTCTAATGAGATATTTTAATGAAAACATTATCACATACCTCGAAAAAGAATTCATTCCTTCTATTATCCACATATCATTCCTTCCTAATCTAAGCTGTCCTCATGTGATGTCGGATCATATTAACTTTCTTAGATACTTCCTGTAATAATTCTGGGATGATTAACATCCTTCCCCTGACTTCATCCTAAAAATCTAGAGTTCAACACTGCTTCTGATACAATGCTTGTAATGCCCCAACCCAAGTTATCCAGACTCAGTGCATTATTTTAATTGATTAGCATGATTAAAGGAATCAATTCCTAAAGAACCGATCCGTTTAGCAGTGTTGGAAAGTAGATTACATGTATAAATGTTACATTACACTTTATAACATACAACACAACATAAATAATCTTTTATGAACGTCCTTATTACCTTATCTTAACCCTGCATATCAATAACAATACATTTCTTGGAATACTTGGAAAAATAAAACATAGAAAGGGGTGATCTCAATTGCTCAGTAAGGGTAAGAAATACAGTAGAAGATAACATAAATATTAAGCATGGTGAATAATTTAAAACACATTCCATCAGTAGTAATAAACATGAACACTTTTAGGGATGAAATATTAGTTGAGTATATAATTCCATAAAAAAACATAACCATGGGTATTCTACTAGTCTAATGACCACATTAACCATCAATATTATTTTTATAATGAGGGAATGTATAATTCTGGACATTCTGAAAGATTTTTTCAAGGCCTTGTCCAAGACATATAAAAATGATTAAGTCCTCAGCCAAAACCATATATCAAATTGGGAAAGGAATCGTCCAATTCCACGTCTAGTGGTCTAATGAGACCTACTGATGCATCGAGGAGCTATAGCGGGCTCCACCCATCACTTACTAAGTCCAATACATACCACATATAGAAATGTTGAAACATAACATTAACATTTGTATTAAAACTAACATACGCAATGTCAATATATTAACCCTAAACCATGAATGGTATAAAAATAACACATCCACAGTCAAACATATCAAAAAGTCTTCAATACAATACAGAACATTTTTATCAATATAAATCAACTTCAAACATGTTTAAAATCAATCAATGGATGTTGACATAGATGAAAATGATTTGTAGAACTCTTTGAGAGAAATATCATTTTTTCATAAAAACAATCAAAAGTCACATAATTTAGAAAGGAATAAATTTGTAGATATTATTGAATCAAAGTGTCCAAAACCACATTGAAACATTTTAATGGAATAAACATTTTTAAAACATTCATGTCCATATAAATAAATCATTAAAAACCAAATTGAAACCATGGACATTAAAGGGAATGATTTAGAAGAATAAATATTTAAAACATTTAAATTGATGTTTTAGTAAAAAATACACTTTAAAATAATCCCTTTGAAAACTATTTTATGAAACATGGAAAGGGATAATAAATATGTTCATCTAGATACTTAGGTAAATACAACCTCGGATAATAAAGAGATTGTGAAATTAAACCTTACCGATTTGGTAACATAAGAAACATACACCCCATGAAGAAATTATCATAAAATGAAGATGTAAATACCCATAAATTAAAGTATATTACACATTTAATACAATCATGGGCATTAAATACACCCCACAAAAGGAAATAGTGTCAATATAGCCTGAATCTCACGAAAATAAGAAGTGAGATGAAAACCCCTACGTTGCACTTTTCATTGGATGACGGTACTTTAAAACTTATATATAATGACCATAGTATGTTATTAAATTATAGGAAAACCATATTAATATTTATTATATCATACATGATTCATTTATGAGTTTATACTATCCATTTAATAATGGTTTCCTTGTTTTGTTAACGTTTCGGGTAATAATGGCTTTCTTTATCGTACGTGTTTTAACTTGTTACTCTTGATCGTATCATTAAGATCATGTTTTAAATAATTTAGAATATAAACCTTGATTTATCTATCTGATATATTTAGAATATAAATATTTAAAATATATAGATATATGAAATGGAAATCACCATTTATGGAGACAGTAGGTCATACGTACACATAAACGCTTTTTCTGTTTTCATATCGTATTGAACAGAAATAAGTGAATAAGATATATGTAAGAAAATAAATATATATATATATATATATATAACTTCAGTGTACTTATGATTTCATATATTACATACATATTAGTAATGTATATTTTTATAATCGTCTATGAATGGTGAACGTGGAAATGAATCTCATCGCGTCGTGGAGACGGTAATCCATACGTACGCACGAGCGACAATATAATTTGCTTAAAGGTGTGAAGTTGGATGGTATATTAATTTTATATAGACATTATCATGTTATTTTCCATATATTTATATATTACTCATCATTATATACATCCAAATAACATAGTGTTGAATAAAAAATTACACCACGACGTGGAGATGGTAAGCCGTACGAACGCATGCATGGTGACATTATCAATCCTAGGACTGATAGAATAATGAATATGGTTCTTCCATATTTATAATAACATCACATTATATATAAGGTACTGGTTTTATTATTTTGGTATGGTATTAACAAATAAAGAGTAATTGGAAGAAGAAAATAACATGAAAGTGGGTGGTGAAATCATTACCTCTTCTCCGGGTTCTTCCTTTTGATTTTATCAAAAGGGATCCTTATGTTGGATTTATGACCAATGTAAGGCCACTATGATGAAGGTAGGATAGTTGGGAGGATATTTGGGTGGGTTTTCCTGAGCTAAATGGATTTGGAGGAGTGAATTTGAGAGAATGGGATGTGCCTTTTCTAAGAGGGGAGAGGGGCACCTTAGGAAAAACATAAAATATTATTTAATAATAAAATAATTTTCTGTTACCAATGGCTCAAAAAAATTATTTAAATTATATGGTGAGTATGGGTCGGAAAACAATCACACAATATTTTTTAGACAGGTTTGGGTCACTATATTAACCTTATCATTTAGATTTAACTCTTTGCAAAATAGTTTGGCATTTACCATGTCTATTTGTTTTTTATATTACATGGTTAAAAAACATACTATATACATCCAAGAGAATCCCAAGTTATTAATTAATGACATATATAATATTATTTAATCCCTTTTACAAACCATATATTTTTTTAGGAATAGAATACCAATTAATAATATAATATTTGTTTTAAAAACTCTTTTATGTAAATTTTGACATAATTTAATAATTAATTTTTTTAAGTTATAAAAAAAATCATTACTTATAAATAAATAAATTTAATAAACCCTAAAATTTCATAGTCACCAATAAAATTTTTGGATGGCATGAAAACTATCAAATTAGATTTATTTTAGTATTTAGAATATCATTTATTAGATTGTTTCATTAAAAAGGAAAATACTACATCATTATTGTGTTATATATAAATATATTTATTTTATGAATAAAAATTATAAATAAAATAACCTAATGTATTAAATATTAATATCATTCGAATTACTATTTATAGTTGAATATATAAATTATATAACCTCATATAAAAATTGTTTTACTGAATGATATTTTCTTTTGTTATTTTTGTCTTTACTTTATATTATTTAATATAAAATATAATTATCACTACCAAGTGGATCCATGGGGTCCCAAATCAATCCAAGGATGACCATGATCGGAAATTTATCATAATATAGCATCAGGACATGTGTTAGGGTAATTTATTATTATTATAATATTATTTTTTAACATTATTTACTTGATTTACCCCTTCAACCACGGTAAATAAAATATTTACTAAAGTAATATTCCTAATGTATAAAAATAAAAGTTAATTATTTAAATAATTTGGACCGCTTGATTCTAAATATGGATTCAATTTTTCTAAACTAAAAACATAGAAGTGACAGAAAATAATTTAAATTTAATTCCCGTTGTCAAAACAAAAATCCGAATTTTTATTAAATAATAACTATCAAAAGATTGACATTATTTATGACAAATTTCAATGTAAATTTACATACAATGACCAAAAATGGATTAAATGGTAAAGATATTATCTATTTATACATCCAAACCATTAAAATGTATAATTTCACACTATAAATTATATGGATTAAAAAAGTTGGTTTCAGTTAAAATATAGTATTTTTAAATATTTACCAAAATATGAATGTTATCAAAAAAAACCAAAAATTTATTATAACTAAATACTTATTTCCCAATTATAAATAAATGTATATTTTTTCAAATTAAATATATAAAAGTTCGAAATATTGGACTAAAAAAGGGTTCCCCATTAAAAGGCTGTAAAATTGCATTTTCATGAAAAATAATTCTTTTATCTGAAAAAATGAATTTGTTCTTAAATTACGTCTAAGAAACTCATAATATTGATTCTAAAATTATAAGGATATTATAATGTTCAAAATTTAGTTAATACTATTCATAACCACTTTTGAACGGCAAGTTGGGTAAGTCGTGGTGTGTTTGAACTCAGAGTTGTGTGTAGGGAATGTTATTGAATTACATTGATGATATAATGTACTATGAAATATTGGGGTGTTACATTCTCCCCTGCTTCAATAAATTGTGTCATCACAATTTGAAATTGTTCTTCCAAAATAAAAGGATGAAAATATAAAATACCTTTGTGGGAAACCACTCATCGGAAATTGGGTTAAAAAAATTTAGTCCTAATATGAGGGAAAGGGAAATGAGAGGTTCACCACCAAATTATGATCTTGATTAGATGAAAATTGGTAGCAATTAAATGCACATAATTTGAGAAAAATGTAAATATTTATAGGGAGTGATTGAGGTCATCAACCACAATCAAGTGTAAAATTGAGGGCTTCAAATCCATCAATCTATGATGATTTAAAATACCATCGGTTCAACAAAAAAAGATATTTGTATAACACATTTTTGGTTTTAAGATCCCTTCTCTAAAGTTTAAGAATTAATTTACCCATATAATAAGAGGGAAAAATTATATATATATATATATATATATATACTTTCCAAGTAGAGTTTCATCTTTCAACTAATTCCTACCGCAAACTCATCTTTAAATCCAAAATATTTTATAAAATATTTTCCATTTATCCTAATCTTATAGGGTTCCAAAAATAATGAATTTATAATTCACCTATCAGACCCTTTAAAAAACAACATTATACAATCAAGGGACTTCACGTAGTCCACTGGTAGGCGATAAATCCCAATCGAACTATGGTTGTGGGTTCGATTCCCATAGCTTTGTCCAATGTGACGGATTGTCACACGGTCTACGTGTTGTCCTTATTATAATAATCAAAAAATAACCTAAAGAAATGATTTAACCTTAACAATAGAATCCAATGTCAAACATATTCGATTCCAAACATTATAATTATCCGAAATACTTCTATCGAAACTCACAGTCCCAATTTTATAAAGAAGTTAAACACAATAAAGATCATTTTTGCCACGTAATAACATTTGAACATGTTTATCATGTATTATTTTAAAACATGGTGACACCCTGAATTATCATTTAACTATATTTATTACATTAATGCTCCCTTATTCCTTATATAATACTGGATATACTACCTATATCCAAAAATGTGGTAAACTCCACCAACGATGGAAAAACCCATTAAACAGTTCCAAGGATGTTAATAGCATCCTATATAGAAAATCAATCATCTCTTATTCCAAAATAAATACCTTAGTATTATGACAATATTAATGTTATGGCTTTCCTCTGCCCATGTATTTTCTAAAAAGTTTAACATGCCATTGATTCACTTTTCCTGGATCCACACAATCTCAGGTGCTTAATGAAATAGCACTGTAGTACAATCCTTATATACTCTATAATTATTATATCATGTACATCAATAATAAAATACTCAAATGTCACAACACATTAATAACAACATAAAAATATAATCATTCATCATCTTCTTCGGTAGTGTCATAACTTGATTATTATCCAATAGTAACATTTGGGGTATACTCTGAGGATTTGGACACTGATTCATGTAGTGTACCAACTCCTTGCAGATGAATCATTTTACATTTGAAATATTTTTCTTACCCTTGCAATCACGTACATGGTATCCTTTTTCTCCACACTTATAACATGCTCTCATTCCATTCAAGCATTTACCAAGGTGCTCCTTTCTACAGTTTTCACATATGAGAAAATCCTTCTATCCCCTCTTCCATTTATCCATCTTAATCTCTTCCATCATTTTATTATCCTATATCCCATCAAAGCCATAGGACTCAGAGAATTATTTACTTATCTTATTAACACTTGATATTATTTCTTAATATGATGAGAATACATGGGAGAATGTTTACCTTTTTAATGTTATCTTAATACACTGAAATATACGATCTTTCTTACTCCAAGATTCATACATATTGTTGGATCTCTAATTACTTCTACTGGGTGCCATTTCTAATCAACGACATACACTTGGTCAGTTTATGAATTGCAATGAATAATTCCATACTCGTAAAATACCTAAAGTAAATTGAGAAGTTCATAGATATAATCCATAATAATAAAAAAAATTCTTTGAGAAAGTATTTACTATTAAATCCTTCATAATGTATTGTAATAAAAATGTGAATTATCCTAAGAATATCTACCGAGAGTGTTGTAACCAAGAGTACAGTAAGGCCCATTTTCATGCACTAGTTCTCATTCAAGTCTAGCTCAAAGCGGTGTTTTCAGGTTTTACCACTAGGTACATCTGTTCCAGAGCTGCCTCTACCAGCTCATATCCAGACGAGGATGTATTTCTTGGAAAACTCACAAAATCTCTACATTACCAAAATTCTAGGATGTTCTTATATACTAATCTTAAAATTATATCTTACGGTACTGTTCTCTAATCAGAGTTTATCGAAATCTATTTCCAAGGTTTTTGCTAAACATCCTCTAATACCAACTATAACTCCCTGACCTCAGTTACCAAGAGTTAGTGCATTAATTTTATATATTATAATTATTACAAGGAATCATATCCTGAATGAATGATTGGTTTAGCAATATTGGAAAATATATTATATACAAGAATGTCACATTAGAAACTTTATAACATACAACAAAACATAAATAATCCTTTATGAAAGCCATTATTCCATTATCATAACCTTGCATATTAATCACAATACATTTCTTGGAATCCTTGGAAAAATAAAACATATAATGGGGTGATCTTAAACGATCAGTAAGTTTATGAAATATAGTAGAAGATAACATAAATATTAAGCATGGTGAATAATTGAAAACACGTGCCTTTACCAATAATAAAATTGAATAATTTTATGGTAGGAATATGAGTAAAGTACATAATGCCATAATAAAACATAATCATGGGTATTATACTAGTCAACTAACCACATGAACCATCAATAATATTTACATAATTAAGGAATTTATAATGTCGTACATTCTGAAACATTTTGTCACGACCTCAGCCAAGAAGTCTTTAAATGATTAAGGCCTCAGGAAAAACTATATATAAAATTGGGAAAGGCCTTAGCCAATTCCACATATAGTTTTCTCGTGGACCTACTGATGCATCGAGGAGATATAGTGGGCTCCACCCATCACATACTATGTCAAATACATTCCTCATATGACTACAACAAAATAGGTCAAGGGAAGCACTTCCCTTTATCAGCTCTAAACAGAAAGCGCTGATAAAGGGGTATGACTTTATCATTGCTATCTAAAAGTGTTGATAAAGGTATCTCTTTATCCGTGCTAAAAAAGCGCTGATAAATGAATGTTTTATCATCACTTTTAACGAGCGCTGATAAAGGTTCCATCGGTTTTTATTTAATAACCCTAACAGGACATCCTCGCTTGCTCGTGGTCAAGCTCTCGTGGAAGCTGAACCAGGCCCCTCACCGTCGCGCCCTCATCCTCCTCGTCATCCTCCTCCTTCCTCCTCCTCATCCTCCTCCTTCTCCACCGCCGCCTCCGCCTCCGCCCCCACCCCCGCTACTGTGATCACCGCTGCCTCTGTCGCCTCCACCGCCGCTGCCGCAACCGCCACAGCCTCTGCCACCGCCACTGCCACCGCCTCTGCCTCTGTCGTCACCACCGCCTTGCCGCCACCACCACCTCCAACTCCAGTGCTGCCTCCACCCCCACCGCTACCATTATTAATATTCATTCTCATGTAAATTTTTTTCTACCACTTGAATTGAACGTGTGAAATCCTGATTTAATGTGTTATTGAAAGATTCAATAGATTATTGATATTATTGAGTTCTTTTTTAATCCTTTCACCTCAATAAACACCTATTGAATCTTGTTTCATGGGTTAGATGTTCTTGAACTCTTTTATGGACACCCCTTGAGTGTGCCAAGTAAAATTATCCCTTTAATGACAAATTATTAACTATCCTGAACACCTATATAGCTTATGTCAAAGCTTTTAAATGAGTTTTCCCTTTATACAAGGGTATATAAATGTAATTGAAGACACATTATAGGTGTTTGGACAAGATTCTTAATGGAATTTACCATGTAGGAAATTTCCATGTTGATTATGGACTATTTTGAAAACCCATTGAGCCTTATTAGTGAATTTTCCATTCATGGTAAAATTGAATGTGTAATAATAATGAGGATTAAATTTTTCATGATGGATTTATTTTAATTTAATGAATTAATTAAATGAATTGGAATGATCTATAATGGGTTTAATGGGAACACCATCTATTGCATGTTATATAGAATGATAATTGTGTATTTCATTTCATTGAATGAAATTGTACATGGATACTGGGACATATGAGATGTTTTTCTTCATGTTTTGTAATATAAATATGAATTTGAATAATTCCTTACTTATACAAATGGTCCTAATTTAATTTATGGATGGGAGGTAATTATGCATTATAGTTAAAATTAAAATACACCTTTATAGAGGATAACATAAGATGGTAAGGTAATTGTTGAGAATATAGGAAAATCACACTCCCATACATCAGGTGTTGAGTATAACATATCACACCACAACTACTAATAGGATGATGGGATTTTTTCACCACACCAATTTCATAGAATTATTACATGATGGATTACTCCTCATCATGAGTTCCATCTAGTTCACATTGTTCTATGCTTGATCACTATTATGTTTGGATTTATTTTTTGGAGGTATGTGATCCTTCTGATTCCTATTTGGATTTGATTGAACCTATGGTTTGAATAAAAAATAGTGATCAAATACTGATTTCTATCAATAAATTTAAATTTATTTGAATTCATTGTCTTTTGGGGTTTAAGGGATGTGGTAAATGTTGTACTCGGTTTTAGATTATTTTATTCTCATGGGTTTCCCCTATTTAATGTTTTCTTTTATGTTGGAAATCTCCTCTGTTGTGCGCCTCTCTTCTGCCATGTATGCACCTCTCACGTGTGCATAACGACACCTTCGTGGTGAGTTTTCTCCTGTTACTCATTGGTTTCCTCTTGTTCGCATGTTATTACTGTTTGATATTGATGGTTATAATGTGATATGTACGGGCTAAACGCCCCACTAAAAATCGTGGCCGTTGGTGGTCCTTGTTTGTGCCCTAAATGAATTGAATGTTGGTTGGTTCTTGTTGAACATTGGAATATATAAATTGGTAATATACATATACTTGACATATGAATGAACACCCCAGGATGATAAAAGTTCTATGATAACCCCTGAATTAACAAACAAAATTGAATAAGGGATGCTTTATAAAATCTAAAATTTTGATTGTTTGGTTTGTATGGTGTTGCGATTGAGGTGTCATGCTTATAAAATATTTGTCCACCTAATGTGGTTTTCTAGGGGTATGCAACAATAGAGCCATTGTATGGGAACATGAATGGAACCAAAGATTGGGAAGGACTCAAACACTCCTCTGATAATAAGTATCTAGAGTCCCATTGGAAGTTTTGGTCAAGACAGGGGATGTTGTACCACCATGTCGGGATGACAGTATAAGGAAGAGTATATAACATAGGGAGTCTAGCTCCATCCTAGGGTTTAGGGGCTAGACATATGCATGTTATATAGTCTACTATGGATATTGTGGATTCTTGATCATCTACTGTCAATGGTACAATTCCTATATCATCTACCCTTTATTTTATTTTGTATAAAAGAGAATTACTTTCCTTTATTCACCCTTTTTTGTAAATGTTTTAGGCTTGGAGGTGTAAATCTTGGATAGTGTTATCACTGTCGACACACTATTGGTATTATAGTCCAAGAATATAACATGATGCAAGGAATGATCTCTAGATATTGGTGGTTATCATTTATTGTGTGAACCACCCAGGGTTTATATGATAATATTTTATTTTAGTTTTTTTATGGATTTGTTTGTTTTATAACAATCCAAAATCATTTGTTCCCAGATGAGAGTTACATTTTTATATCCAAAATAGATAGAGTTATTTTCACTTGCATGAGAGGAATCTTCTATCTGGTCATGTAGAACCAATTCAATCTATATTGTATTTTCTCATGGCTCAAATAGTCAGGCATATTGTAGATTTTGCTAGAATGCTACATGATTATTTTTCCCCAATTTTAGTACATTTTTAGGATGTTTTCACTGATGAGGTATAAAATTTACTTCTAAATAAAGAGATAAACTTTATAATCAAGGTAGTTTTGGGAGAAAATTCAGTTTCTATCACAATTTCTAAAATAACACCAAAAGAGAATCAGTTATTTGAATTACAATTTGATGATATAGAAAATAATGGTTTCAAATGGCATAATACTTTACCATGGGGTTTTATAGTTCTCTAAAATAGACGGTTGATTGGTATTTATTCTTTTTTTGGACTATTGGAGATTTAACCTAATGAGAGTCATGAATATGTATCCTCATCCTCGCATTGATAGTCACATTGATCATCTATGAGGTTCTATGATCTTCTCCAAGATAGATTTGACATTAGGATACCATTAGATGATTTGGACATCAATGGACCTACCATGGACTAATTTTAGGAGTAGTTATGGCCTGTATGAATTTTTAGCGATGATATTTGGTTTAACTAATGCATTGGTTATATTAATTGACTTGATGAATAATATATTTCATCGTTTTCTGGATCAGTTTTTAGTAGTTTTTTCAATTAAATATTAGTGTACTCCCAACCCATAGTTGATCTTGACCAACATCTTATAATCACCTTGAGTACATTGAGATAACATTATATTTATTACCAATTTCTCCTGTTACTCATTGGTTTCCTCTTGTTCACATGTTATTGTTGTTTGATATTGATGGCTATAATGTGAAATGTATGGGCTAAATGCCCTGCTGAAAATCATGGTTGTTGGTGGTCCTTGTTTGCGCAATAAATAAATTGAATGTTGGTTGGATCTTGTTGATCATTGGAATATATAAATTGGTAAAATACGTATACTTGACTTATGAATGAACACCCCAGGATGACATGTGTTTTACTTCACTCACACCATGTATAGATACCATAGATACGTTATGTGTATAGACTATACACCCCTAGTGGTCATGTAAGGACTACACACCATGTATTCAACAAAAATGTGATCCATAGCTGGTGAGGTGACTCAATATGTATCTAAACTACAAGCCTTTAGCTCAAGTTGTTCTAAATGTCATGTATTTTCAAAGACATCATTCAGTATTTGTAAGACTAACTTGGAATAAATTTGGTATATGTCAGATTAAATTAGGTATCTTATACATACACGATGTTCACCCTACTGGACACACCATGTATATGGATTTCACATGTGTTTAAAGGCTTTTGTACCATGATTTGTTTTTATAAAACCCCAAAAATGATACTTGATTAATTAAAACATAATATTATGTATGTTCTCGAGATCGAACCCATAAAGACGATGAATATGAATAAAAAATGGATGAATGCCAATCGGTTGACAAAAGAGTATGAACATGGTGTGAAAGAGTTTATCATGTTTGCAGAAGATCATGCATGTGACCCTTCTCAAATCTTTTGTCTGTGTTTACGCTGTTGTTATTCAAGAAAAATTAGTCCAGAGGAGTTGAAGAACACTTGATCTGTCACGGAATAGATCGAAGTTATACATGTTGGAATAAACATGGGGAAAAAACCAATGTAGGTAGTAACTCATAGAACACAACATTTTATAGATCATCTGATATGATTAGAAGAATGAACAGTGAAGACGATCGTATGGAGGGTGTGATTACATATGTGAACGATGATGAAGATCGTATTGAGGAAATGATAAGGACAGTTGAAGATGAACTTCGTGATTTTCCAAAATTGTTTTAGAAGTTAAAGTGTTGTGCAAAAATGCCATTGTGTGCTGGTTGCACTAAATATACAGCATCGTCAGCCATATTGAAGCAATATAATTTGAAAGTAGAAAACGGGTGGAGTGATGCTAGTTTTACCGAACTACTTGCTCTCATGAGTGACATGATCCCAAAAGATAATGAACTCCCAAGCCGAACATACGATGGAAAATGAATGCTACGATCGATGGGTATGATCTATGAAAGAATACATGCTTTCCCGAATGACTGTATATTGTTTCTCAAGGACTACAAATCACTTAAAGAATGCCCAAAGTGTGGTGTTTCCCGAACCAAGAAAGATGATTCTAGTCCTACGAAAGTTGTATGGTACCTTACAATCATTCCTAGGTTTAGACGCCTATATGGAAGTGAGGAGACGGCAACACAATTGACGTGTCATGCAGATACAAGAATTAAAGATGGGAAACTACGTCACCCGGTAGACTCTCCTCAGTGGAAGAGAATTGATCAGGAGTATCCTAAATTTCGGAACGAGCCGAGAAACCTTCGTCTGGCGTTATCTACAGATGGGGTGAATCCTTTTGGTTTTTAAAGCAGCAGTCACAGTATATGGCCGGTTATGTTGGAGAATTATAACATACCACCGTGGTTATGCATGAAACGAAAATACATCATGTTATCTATGCTTATATCAGGACCAAAACAACCGGGTGATGATATTGATGTTTATTTGGCCCCATTGATCGAGGATTTGAAAATATTGTGGGATTCAGGTGTTACGATGTATGATTCTTACAAAAATGAACAATTCACTTTGAAATCCATGTTGTATGGGACAATAAATGACTTTCCTACTTATGGAAATTTGTCAGGATATAGAATTTAAGGAACTCAAGGGTGTCCCGTTTGCGAACAAGGTACACAGTCAATTAGGTTGAAACATTCATCGAAAACCGTGTTTCTAGGACATCACAGATTTCTACCACGATGACATAAGTACCGATCTTGGATGTCATCATTCGACGGAAGTTTAGAAGAACATACACCACTTTCTCCACTAACAGGTGATCAATTTTTTGAGAAAGTAAATGATTTAGACACTACTTTTGGTAAACTATTTTCGAAAAACCTTACAAAAACTAGTTGGAAGAAGAGATCAGTTTTTTTTGAATTACCATACTGGAATTTTCTATATGTCAGACATTTTCTTGATGTTATGAATTTTGAATAAAATGTATGTGATAGTGTCATCGACATGTTGCTAAATGCACCTAGTAAAACAAAGGATGGAATTAAGGCTATATTGGACATGGTTGAGATGGGAATACGAGAAGAGTTGGCACCAGTGAATGGTGAAAAACAAACATTTCTTCCTCAAGATACTTACACTATTTCCAGGCAGGAGAGATATTAGTTTTTCAACTTCTTGAATGACGTAAAGGCTCTAGAGGGGTATTCATCAAATATCAAGAACATCGTTTCAATGGGCGATTTAAAATTAAAGGGTCTGAAATCACATGACTACCATGTTTTGATGCAAGATTTAATTCCTATAGCTTTACGTTGAATTTTTCCCAAGAATTTCGGCTATACATTAATGAAGATCTGTTTATTCTTGAAAGATATATACAGCAAAGTTATAGACCCGGTGAAATTTCCAACTTTGGAAAGAGAGATTGTCATCATATTATGTGAATTTGAAATGTTTTTCCCACTGACATTTTTCGATATGATGGTTCATTTGATGGTTCATTTGGTGAGAGAGATTCGACTATGTGGTCATGTACATTATAGATGGATGGACCCCATTGAACGGTATATGAATATTTTGAAAGGGTATGTCAAAAACCAAAGTCGTACAAAGGGTTGTATTTCAGAGAAATATATTGTTGAGGAAGTTGTTGAATTTTGTACTGAATACCTGTCTTGTGTGGAATTCGTTGGCCTAACAAAATCTTGTCACGCTGAGTGTCTTGAGGGTGAAGGAATTTCAGGAAGAGAGGTTGTCACAATCAATATTACAGATCGGGAGCAGGCCCACCTTTACATTTTTCATAACAGTTTCGACGTTGACCCATATGTTCAAACACACAAAGAAATTCTTAGGCGTTTGAATCCTTCTAGGGCTGAAAAATGTATATCAGATACACATAATCAACAGATTATAGGATGGTTTCGATACCATATTTTTAAGCAATTAGATGAAAATACACACTCAATTTCAGAATGACTTTGATGGCTAGCTGGAGGAGGAATTGTGTAGGTATTATCTTACAATTCTTATGCAGTTAATGGTTATACATTCTATACTAATGAACATGATGAGGATAGTACCATGCAGAATAGTGGGGTTACACTTGTGGATGAGGCGATGCATGTTTCCGGTTCTAAGGAAAATAATCTAATTTTTGCGAATATGTCATACTTTGGCATCATCAAACGAATATGGGAGTTGGATTATATGAAAATAGAAATGTCGATTTTTCAATGCAAGTGGGTTGATAACAGGAGTGCTATTAAAATAGATGAATTAGGATTCGTGAAAGTTGATTTTAGTAAGGAAGGGGAGAAAGACGAAACATTTATAATGGAATCACAGGCAGTAGAAGTATTTTATGTTCCAGACCCTGCAAATTGAAATTGGTCAATTGTTCTGTTATCAACCAAAACAACTGAAGGGTCAGATGAAAGTTCAATGAAGGTTGACTCTTTTATAAGGACTTCACAATCATTTTGCAGTGGTCCCAATGTAGACGGTGTTTTATATGTCAGAGGAGACCACAATGAAGGAATTTACATTGTCGATAGAGGAGTCAAACATCTTCAGCCTTTAAGGAAAAAAAGTACAATGATCAGGTTATTTGTTTATTGTAACATACATTGTGTTACATTATGTTATTATCTATTCGCTGCTGATTTTATGTAATCTAAATTAAATATTAAACCACTTTAGCAGATAATGACTTCTGCACCTGCTGATGCGCCCAATCCGGAGGCACAAAAGGTCTCTCAACCAGTAGTCGGTGGTCCCAGTGCAGAGAAACAATAGGTTTCTCAACCTGTTGTTGCTGGTCCCAGTGCTGAGGTACAATTGGTTTCTTAACCTGTTTCTACTGGTCTCATTGCCGATGCTAGCGCTCCGGGGGAAGATATTGATGAAACTTCTGAGGAAATGGTAGGAAATGAAACCCTGAAAGCCCAAAAAAAAACAAGAGCGTCGTATTGGGATAGTGTTAGCCAAAATCCTTAAGGAAAAAGAAAAAGGCATAAAATTTGAGGTGGGATGGAATAAGCGAGTCCAACATGTTAACCCCAACAGAGCCATCTTTAGTAGCTACATTGGAATCGTCACTCGGAAACGTCTGCTGATTGATGTACAGTCGTGGCACCATGTTGTCATCGGGCAGAAGACACTAATGTGGGAAGATATTACGGTAACATTATGATTTCATTTTTTTAATTTATTGAAATAAAATAAAATACAAAAACATTGACTTACTCTTTATCATCCATTGCAGAGTGCATTTATAGGAAATTCCTAACACAAGGAATATGTATTAAGAGTTACAGGAAGGATTCATAGAGGTATCCGCACAATTTTAATGAAATATCATCTTAAAGATGCTGAAGGGAAAATCAAGTCGTACCCACATCCTCTTGACGCACACTTGATATCTCAAGGAGCATGGGATGTGTTTAGGAACCGTCGTGGGGAGCATACTTTTCAGGTACATTGTGTGGGGTAGTACGTTGTATGACTTTTTCTTATATTCATCACTCTGATTGATAGTTTTTTTTATATGAAACAGCTACTGAGTGCTAAAAATAAATAACGCACAACAGAACCAGCATACCCTTAATGTAAAGAAAGAATGGGATATGCTGAACTTGAGAAAAAATTGGTACGTCTTTTAAATCTACCCTACTACTAGAATGTGACATAAAATAACACCATAACCATGTTTCTCTGTTTATATGCAGATTGATGAATTGAAATCGAAATCCATATCCATCCCATGCCATGTTCTACGGAAGGAGGCTCGTGTAAATAATGGGGGGATATTTATAGATTAAAACACACAAAAAGTGTGAGAAACATGTGTAAGTATGACATAATATAAATTTGATTTTCTTTAAATCACTATTACATTACAATAACTACTTATTTTTATATATTCTCTATCAAAAATAGTCATAAGAATAAATAACAACCACACCAGATGCAGACATACATTCAGCAGGCTTGAAGTATCTAGAAAAGTATGGCCGCGTCAGAGGTGCGGGTTATGGGGTGACACCCCGAACATATTTTTAAAAACAAACACAAGCGGGGGAGAAAAATAAAAAAATGGAAAAGCTGCAAGAACAATTATCTATTTTTCAAGATTAATTACAATACCATAGAGAGATGATAGAAAAACTGATGGGGTAGAGGCGAACAGAAGAAACAACTCAACAATAACCCATGCGTGACGATCTCACCCCACCCCCACCAGCTTTCAGGCGAGCCATTCCCCTAAAAACCTGACTTAGACAATGTAATGAATGTTTAAATAATTGTTTCTATGAAATTTTATTTACATATACACTGATACCTTTCCTGTACTAAGATTCCATAGGGTAAAATGACTGTGATTTATATTTATCAACTCCCACCTATCGACTTTTAGCGAGGGCTATGGTGTTCCATACACAAAACGACATGCTACACAACAGACGGCTTCCAAAAGATCATCTTAGAGTGGAAATTAACGTAGCTAATGAGCTGAGTGCCGAGCTACCTGTTCCAAATGATGATGAAGAAATTCATATGATTGAACAAGCTGTTGGAACATTCATCGCATGACCGACAGTTCTTGTAAAAAAAACATGTCGACAAAAAGGTATTCATTACCAATTTATTTTTCAAGCTGGACGTTTAACATTTAATGAAAAAAGGTCTGAACTAATGAATTTTACTACAGAATGACAAATAATGTGGGGTAAAATAAAATATCATCTCAAAACAATCTCAAGGATCAACCAACCGATTGAAACATTCTACTGAGAGAACCTTCCCCCCACCCGTTCTATATCCACAGTTAATATCATTATAGGCTCATGTGGATACAAAGTTGAAAGACCAAAGTACTAACATAGTTGATTTCAAAAAAGATATGTATGGAAAAGAAATATCAGATTTCATTAGTACTAAAAATGTTAATGAACTCCTCATGTATGAATGGATAGGCCCCTCAGTTGTAAATGCATACATGAGTTAAGTTTTCATGATTTGATTTTACAAAAGATGATATTCTCTGATAATATTGACTAAATACATTTTACATTTTTTGCAGACGTATATATGAAAAACAATTGAATGGATTTCCCCATGAACAAATATTTGGACTCGTTAGTCCTCACACCACCTCTTCAAAAGATTAAATAGATTTTGATAAAGAGGCTGCAATAATGTCATCCCTGCTCAAATCATTTGAAAACAAAATTATGGATGAAAGACTCTTTTTAATAACAATGATGCAGGGGTAAAACTCTAAAATTTATTCATATCAACTGTATTTTCATTTCTTTCTTTACTTATTTCTTTTTGTATATTAGGGAGAATTGGATGTTGATTACAGTCAATTTTGATACTCCAAAGATTTATTTTCTGGATTCAATGCATGGATATCCAACAAACTGACCACGCATGATGGCGTTTGTTAATTTGTAATACACTAGATCCAACATTTTAAAACTAAACATCTAGTTATATAATTTATTTTCTCTTTTAATGAGGATTCTGTTATTATAGGGTGGTGCATCATTATCGTCTAATGCTTGGAATGAATCCAGGGCATAAGGATGAGCACGCCTACATGATCTTCAACTAGAAAAGTATCCGGGTATATATAATAACATCTCACTATCCAAACACATATCAAAACAAATTACTTATTGTTGTCAATTTTTTTCTATTGTCCAAAACAAACAAAAAGAATGGATTGTGGTTATTATATTAGTAAATTTATGAATGAGATCATATTTCATCAACAAACATGCATCCCTAATGAGGTATTTTAAAAAAAATTACAAGTTCATTTAAAATATTTATTAATCCTTTGAGTATATATATTTTTTCAGTACTACCATGACTGTCGCAAAAACTCATATTCAGAAGATGAAATGCATGTATTTAGAAATGAATGGGCAATATACCTGATGGAAGATTGTACACAAATAGGATAATGGTGAATTCCTACTACTTATGTTATCTATATATGATCATTGATTATCCTCCAACCTTCTTTGGTTAATTGAGAATGCTCTGATGTATTGAAATATTAATTTATTACTCAATGTTTTCTATCCCAGGATTCATATTATTGACCTTTGAACAAATCAATATTGAGGTTAAGGGATTATGATGTGAAGTGTGTATGGGGTGAAAGAAGAAACCACCAAGGATCAACAAAATCCATTTTCTGTATCTGGTTTGTTTGAACTTGTATCTGAGCACATGTGTTGTTGTTTGACTTGCACACTTATTTCTAGGTAGATGCACGAGATAATCAGTATCGTTGAGGAATTTTTTGGAACCAAAATATGTGTCGTAGGATAATTCAACTAAGGGAAAGGCTGTTTGAGATGAAATCCAAGCTCAAACGACTAGTACATCATTAAAAGAATCAACCATGTGATGCACCATCATGTAGAATATGGTCCTCGTGATGTTTTGAGTCGTTTATGGAAGGTATGGGGAGTCTGATGAGCCCCATGCCCACCATAAATAATTTTTACAGACAGCTCCACATGTTTTTTGTGCCTCATGCCTCTTTACAAGGATCATTCCATTCACATGGTCCATCTTAGCACGTATGTCCCATTCATCCCATTGCTACTCTTGGAATAACATGGGAATCTGACAATGCATAATCCCCACAAAACCCATACTCATCCAACCAAGAGTATTCCTTGTGTGAAGGGATGCTAACCATGGGTAATACCCATAACATACCTATTTTAAATATATGGGTTTTGATTGTTGTATTCTAAATAGGGTACGTAGGAAGCCTCCATGAGGTTAAATCCCAACCAATGGTAAACCATGGTGACCCCCTCACTGGGGTACACCTTCGCTTATTTTCCCTCTTGTATTTACCTTAGTGGCATCTGAATATGTCTTCAAAATGAGAAACCTTACCTTTATGGGATGCACCACACTAGGATCAGACCTCATTGGGCGTTTTGATCCATCTATCAGGTAAACATTCTAGGTGTTCCCTCCTAGAGATATACCTACCCAATCCACAATTATATGTGTTTTTATCCACCCAGGTCTTACATCTCTCTAAGACATTGAATCATGACCCTCTATCCTTGTGGGATGTTAAACTCATGGAATACCACACGTTAAACATGGAGTTCCATTAATATATTCAATATTAAAGTTTAATATGTCCTTATTAATGTATTGTGGATGTGTGGATTTATGTTTTCCAGTATATTTCGGAAGATTCCAGGCTTTATGTAGGTGATTTCATGATTTTACGTTATATGATGATTTTATTATGCTTTATTTTCTTGCTAAGTGTACTATATGAAATGTTTTTGAGCTTAAAAATGTGTTATTAAAGGTATTTGGGGTGTGTATAGACTTGAAAGTTATTTTTAAAATTAATGGAGTTGAATTTCTTGTGTATTTTCATGCTTAAGTACTTTAAATGTGTTTGAAGAAATGAGAAAGTGGTGTGATGGGTTATTTAAAATGGATTTAATGTGTTTGTGAATTTTAAAGAGGGTCTTCTTATGAGATGTAGAGAGTCTATATATGTTTATTTTCATTGAATGAAAGTATATGAGAATGTGTTGATATATATGATGTGTATAATGTAAATTGAGCACAATTTCCATACAAGGTATTTTCTTTTTAATGTGCAGGGGACATGTTGAGAGGGCAGGGGTGGTTTTCTGGGGGAGGGGGAAGGGGAAAAATTGGTAGGGGGAAGGGTTAGGGGGTGTGCTGGGTTCTTTTGAAATATGTAGGGGTGGTAAGGGGGTGTGCAATGGGCAGGGGGGAAGTGCAGTGGGAAAAGGTGTGCTGGGGAATGGGGCAGGGGGTGTTCAGGGGGCAGGGAGTGTGCAGGGGTAGGGGGTGTGCTCGGGGGTGGGCAGTGTGTAGGGGGTGTGCTAGGGAAGGGGGCAGGGGTGCTTCTTTTTATGGAATGGGGGGACATATAGACAGGGTATTAAACTGTGGCCATAGGTATATAGCCAAGGTTTAATGTCATTGCAAAAGGCCCATCATTGGTATCCAATAGCATCATGATGTTGTGGAATGCAGACCAAAATCCCTAATAGTTGAAAACAAAGTTAGGGGAAGAAGGGGAAGAATATAGAGGAGGATAATTGGGTTGAAGATATTCCACCACTCTTTTAATGTAACTGATAATATTTGATTTATATCAAAATTAAGGGAGATATCCTATTGGGGAAGGGAGAAGGAGGAGAGTGTGTGTAAAGGAATTTGTTGAGTGGAATGAGGGATATATGAGGGTAAACCGCTTAAATGGTTGATAGTGAAATTTTGTTAATTCCACTCATTAATTTGGTGAATTATTAGGCCTAAGGGTAATATAAATCATTTTCCAACAACGTGGGAATCAATATACACACACTTTTAATTCGTATAGTTTCATTGAGTGGCTTACAATCCATTATTCAACCATATAGAGATACTTCCCCAAAAACTCATACCTTACAAAAGTTCATCAAATTATTTGACAAACTATTAACCATCAATGTGAGACCATCATAACCATAGAACAAAACATAAAATTTATCTATTCCCCCTCGAATAATTAAATATCCCATGTTCTACTGAACATTGGTTCATTTGATTATTATAGATGATTAACCCTAACCATTCTCCAATTTCGTTAATTGGTTATTTTATGTTTTGTGCCTCACTAGTATAACTCCATTTAGCAACCCCATTATTTATTTCATTATTGTATTACTAACATAATATTTGTTTTATTATGTAGGTGAAATATTTTTATTTCTTTGTTCAGAAACCTCCACCATGGACAACAATTTTTTAGAGCGGATGGATGTAAAATGGATGGAACATAATTGTTTTTTAACTGTTTGTTGGATAAATGTAATTGTAAACAAATTAAACATCGCTTGAAATGTATATAGAAGTGTGTTGTTTTCTATTCATGATTTCAAGTAAATTTATGTATCATTTTTGTTCTTCTATGCTTTGTGTGTGGGTGTTGTTTGTGTTGTGTGAAGGTGTTGTTTGTGTTGAGTCAATAAGGTTTTCATTATGACTTATCCATTACTTCTTATTTTTAAAATCACAAACACCTTATCTTTAAGTAAAATATCTTTTATAATGAAAATCTCTTTTATAAGAAAAATCGCTTTTATTTGGAAAATCGCTTTTATAAGAAAAATCACTTTTATAAGTAAAATCGTTTTTATAAGAAAAATCGCTTTTATAAGGAAAATTGCTTTTATAAGAAAAATTATTCTTATCATATTTTCATTATCTATATCCATATATTTCTTAAGTATAAGTATCAGATTCATTTCTATATTCTTGGAATCATTTAAAACGTTAATGTGAAGCATTCTGTTTTAGGCTTTGAATTCTGAATGAGAATTGTAATGGAGTTCCCCTCCGAATTATGGGTACGAACTCTAATAAAGTTCCATTACGAATTCTAGATACAAACCCTCATGAAGTTCGACAGCAAATTCTAATGATGAATTCTGATTACGAATTCCCATTATGAATTCTGATGATGAATTCCCATTCTGAATTTTCATTCCGAATTCTCCTATTAAACAGAATCTGATCATCTTTGCTCTATTCACACCGAATTTATTTAGACTCCGAACATTCATTTTTCATAGACTCTGAACCTTCACTCCTATATTTTTAGTTAATCTTAAAATGATATTGTACTATATGTTACACTTTTTTTGTAATAAAACGGTGTCGTCTATTCCATTATAAACTAACTGTTGGTTAAGTGACACGTATACAGGTCCCTCCGATTTTTTAGGAAAATATGACCGTTGGAAAGGAGGTCGACCGAGCCTATAAATAGGAGCTCATTAAAAGAGATCTACACACAATGTAGTTCATCGATCTAGAGACCACACACTGCTAAGGTGATTTCTAGAGAGAGAAATCTTTTCATGCATTGTGCATACTGAACTGCTCGTTCAGTTTTTTCTTCATGCGAATCCAAATGTTGGTGATTACATTCGAGTAATTTCGAGGATAGGAAGACAGAGGTGTCTACTACCTTAAAGATCGATACATTCCTTGCTGAGGAAGACAGAGGTTCCAACTACCTTGAAGTTGAGGGCTTGCGGGGATAGCAAGATAGAGATTTTGATCTTCGTATCGAGGCCTTACCCTGGTGTGGGTAAGACAGACTTGCTTGAAAGTATAAATCAAGGGTCCTTTATCCAAGGATGTTGGATACCCTTCTTTTGGGTTAAAAAACTTCTATCTTGTTACTTGTAGTTTTACTACTTGTTTGTTTCCGCGACATATTGTATTGTAAGGAAAGTATAACCTTCTTATATTTCCTTACACTTGTACTTTGATAAGTTTAGATTCTATACGCTTTAAGGTTGAATCTCATATTGTAATCTTTAGTTAAGTTTCAATTTCCAGATCCATATTTCCGGAACCTACTTTTGGAAGCTCTTTCGAGTTTTAAGTAAGTACATAGAACCTGAAGTTTATAACTTCATTCCTTATTCCAATTTTTCATTTGGTGTTAGAGGTGTTGTGAATTTTCTTAGTTTAACTTTGTTAAACTTAGAACATTCCATGTGTAAGGAAAACACTGTAATCTATATCAATCTTAAAATATTCTAAAGGAATTTTTAAAGTATACAATTCACCCCCTCTTCTATATTGAGCATCTACATCATTATTTCGATCCTACAATTGGTATCAAAGGAGGTCTCTGAAATACATATACTCACGAATAAGTTTTTTCTTGATCATTTTTCATTATTCGGCATACTTTCTTAGAAAGTTCTTTGTCATTCTGAACTTTGTCATTCTGAACATTGCCATTACGAATTGTCATTCAAAACCTTGTAATTACGAACTTTTTCTACTCAAAAGTTTGTGTGTCGATGGTTATTTTGTGTATGTCAGGAATCAATGTTGGCTCCATTGATAATCTAAATCCTACAAGACCACCAATCATTGATGGTAATTACTATGAGTACTGGAGAGATCGAATGAAGACTTTTGTTGTCAATACAAGAGTGGAAAACTTTGTTATGCTTACTGGTGATTATAAAATTCTTGATAAGGAAGTTAGAACATTCACTAACTAGGAAAAGCAAGAGTATCAACTCTATTATAAGGTACGCAATACCTTACTTTGTTCAATGACTAGAAATATATATAGCCAAAAATTCTTCTTGTGAAGTAGCTAATTGTATATGGAAGAAGTTAGAGGTTACACACTATGGCACTTCTAAGGTGATTGAGACAAGGAGAGCTATGCTTAGAGATGAATACCATGGAATCAATTTTCTTTATGGTAAACCAATCTGTAAAGTTCAACAGAGGTTTGTTACTATAGTCAACAGCTTACAGTCTATGAGAGAAAAAGTTTTAGATGATGAAGCACTTGTGGATAAGATAATTGATATTATTCACAATGAGTGGGAATCCAAAAGAACAGATATAGATGAGAATATGATGGTTACTCAAATTTCACTTGATTAGCTATTCGGAACTCTTCTCCAACATGAAACAAGAATGAAGAGAGATGCTGACAATATAAATAAGATGAATGGAAATGGTACTGTTTCTTTTACAACCACATCAAATCAGATGAAATCTAAGACTCTTGAGAGAATAAATAGATCCAAGTCTAAGAAAGTTATTTTCCAATCCGAATCTAGTGAGAGTGAAGTCTCTGAAAATGAGTTAACAAATCTTGCTCGAAGGATGAACAAGATAGCTGGAAAAAGATATTTCCTGTCCAAGTATAAGAAAAAGGAAAGGAAAGATAGAAAAGATGGAGAAGTCACTTGTTATGAATACAAGAGAGCTGGACATATTAGACCAGATTTCCCTTTGCACAAAAGGAAAGAAAGGAAATAAAGGCATTCTGAAAGGAGCAGAAATAAGTATAATAAAACCAAAGCTAAGAATGTTTTGAAAGCTAATGACACCTGGAGTGCCATTGGTGGTGACTCTTCAGATAAATCTTCTGATTATGAATCTTCATGAAAAAATAATCTTGGTTTTATAGCCAGACTACCTATTGATAATCATTGTTTTATGTATAAGGTACGAAATGTTGAATCATTGACCAATGATTCTTTAAATTCCAATGATAAAGAGTATTATTACTCTTATGATTAAGAATCTTCTTCTGATGAAGATAATACTTTACCTACTTATGAATAAGTTTCTAGGTTTTCTGAACTTCTTGGAATTGAGAATTCTAAACTCAATAAATAACATGATAAGGAAAACTCTAGAAATTCTATTCTTATAAAATAAATATCAGATATTTCTAAAGTTCATGATAAGAAAAATTCTTATTTTGAATGTATTTCAAAAAATCTTGAGGAAGTAAGTTCTGAGAAGAACAAACTTTATAAAGATTTAGATAAAGTAATTTCTAAGAAATGTATTTTCGAACCTAGCTCTAGTTCTAAATCTAATGATTTTGAAGATAAAAACTTGGTTATAAAACTGAAGTCCGAAATTTTTTCCCTAAATAAGTGTTTATCAAACATTACCCATGTTAAGGAAAATCTTGATAAAATGTATTCCCAAATATGACCTTTATGAAATAAATCCAGATTTTGTTATACCCATGGAAAACCAATTTTTAGTAACAATTATTTTGTTCCTCAAAGTGCCTCATTTTGTATTATGTGTCAATGTGGTGGTCACTGGGAAAATAATTGTTCCTTAAACAAAACCCAATCTCTAGGATTTCATAAAGATTATTTCGCTAAGAATATGTGGGTTCCTAAAATTTTGTTGTCCGGAAATCTCGGATCCAAACTTGTTTGGATTATGAAAGTCTAATTCTTTTCTTGAATTCCGGAAAATAATGAGAGTACCAAAAACAAAACATGGTACATGGATAGTGGATGTTCCCGGCACATGACTGGTAACAAAATCTATTTTAAAAAGATTATCAAAACAAAAGGAGGAAAGGTATCTTTCAGAGACAATGCTAAGGGAGAAATTGTTTGTATAGGTAATATTTTTCTTTTTGGTAAAACCTTGATTTAAAATGTTCTTTTTGTTAAGGGTCTTAAGCAGAACCTCATTAGTATAAGTTAGTTATGTGATGAGGGATATCTTGTGAATTTTAGGAATGATAAGTGCTTAGTTCACAATTCCATGGAAGAATTTATTCTCTCAGCCAATAGGCAAGAGAATGTTTACACCATAAATTTAGAAGACCTTAGGAGCCAAGATTTACCTTGCCTAAGTGCAATGGAAGATCATTCCTGGCTATGGCATAAAAGACAAGGTCGTTGTAACCTTATTAACTTATGCAAACTCTATAAGAAGAAACTAGTTAAGGATCTACCATAGCTAAGGTTTGATTCTTATAAAGTTTTTGATCCTTGGCAATATGGCAAGCAACATAAATCTAGTTTTAAATCAATCAGTGAAGTCTCAACAACTGATTCATTACAGTTAGTGCACATGGATCTTTTTGGTCCAATAGAAACTGGAATCATTGGAGGAACATAATATGTGTTTGTTCTAGTTGATGATTACACTAGATTTACATGGGTCTATTTTAGAGCAAAGGAGTCTGAATCTTTTTCTTATTTTAAAAGTTTTAGAGCTCAAGTTAAAAATGAGAAAAACCTTCCATTGAAAACAATTCATAGTGACCATGGAGGAGAATTTGAAAATTATTATTTTGAAACTTTTTTTAGTAGAAAAGGTATTATTCAAAACTTTTCAGCACCAAGAACTCCTCAACAGAATGGTGTAGTTGAAAGAAGAAATAGAATTATTCAAGAAATAACTAGAACCATGTTGAGTGAATATTCTATAGCTAGACATTTCTGTGCTGAAGCTATTAGTACTGTTGATATACTATAAATCGAGTTTTGAATAGACATTTTCTTAATAAAACTCATTATGAGTTATGGAATGATAGAAAACCACGACTTTCCTACTTTTGAGTTATTGGTTGCAAAGTGTTCATTCTGAATACTAAAGATAATATACATAAATTTGCACCAAAATCTGATGAAGGAATTTTTATAGGCTACTCCACAACTTCTAAGGCATATAGAGTTTTCAATAAAAATACTTGTACTATTGATGAAACAGTACATGTAAAATTTGATGAGTCTGATCCTTTTGTTTTAAAACCATCCCAATCCTCATCCTCGTATGTGTTTTCAAAAAATGATTGTCAACCATTGATAAAAGAACCTTCTGATAAGGATAATGTTCAAGAACATACTTCTAAAACATTTACCCCAGAAGACTTTATACCATATGTTGATAAATAGGATTTTCAAAACCCAAATCAGGTGTTTCTTAAGAATCATCCCAGTGATAGTATCATTGGTGATGTAAATAAACCTGTAAGAACTAGAAGTTCTTTAAGAAGTGAAGTAGAACATCTACCATTTCATTCCTAGTTAGAACCAAAAATAACCGTTGGTGCTTTAGGTGATGATGATTTGATCAAAGCTATTCAAGATGAACTAAATGAATTTTAAAGGAACAAAGTCTCGATATTGGTTGAAAGACCTAAGGAAACTTCTGTTATTGGAGTAAAGTGGGTCTTCAGAAACAAATGTGATGAAAATGGAGTCATAGTAAGAAATAATGCTAGACTTGTTGCTCAAGGCTATAATTAGAAAGAGTGAATATACTATGAAGAAACCTATGCTCCAGTATCTAGACTTGAATCTATCCATATTATACTTTACTTTGAATCATTGTTTAATTTTAAACATTTTCAAATGGATGTGAAATGTTTTTTTCTTAATAGTTATGTCCAAGAGGAAGTTTTTGTTGAACAACCTCCTGGCTTTGAAGATAAAAAACATCCTGATCATGTTTTCAAACTTACCAAAGCTCTGTATGGTCTTAAACAAGCCCCATGGGCCTGGTATGATAGACTCACTGTATTTTTGCTTCAAAATAACTATGTTAAAGGAAATGCAAATCCAACCCTTTTTATAAAGAAAGATATGAAAAATGTTTTGATTGTTCAAATTTATGTTGATAAAATCATATTTGGTTCAACTCAGCAATCTTTAACTGACTCTTTTACAAGTCTAATGAAATATGATTTTGAAATGAGTATGATGGGTGAGTTAAATTTTTTCCTTGGTTTTCAAATTTCCAAAAAACCAGAAGGAACCTATATATCCAAACATAAGTATATTAAGGATCTTCTCAAAAAGTATGGTTATGACAATACTAAAAGTATAACTACTCATATTAGTACGTCAAACCCTCTAGATCTTGATGAAGCTGGGAAACCAGTAGATCAAACATATTTTAGAGGTATGATAGAAAGTTTAATTTACTTAACAGTGAGTCGACAAGACTTAATGTTCTCAGTATGCTTATGTGCAAGATATCAATCCAATCCTAAGGAATCTCACTTAAAGGCAGTAAAAAGAATTTCTTTCTACCTTAATGGAACCATTGATCTAGGATTATTTTATACTTCAGGAAAATATTTTCGTTCTAAAAAGATTTTCTGATGCTGACTTTGGTGGATGTATAATGGATAGAAAAAGTACATCTGGAACTTGTCATTTAATAGGAGATTCTCTAGTTTCTTGGTCATGAAAAAAGCAACATTCTGTAGCACTTTCCCCTGCTGAAGCTGAATATATAGTAGCTGGATGTTGTGCTCAAGTGTTGTGGGTACAACACACACTCACAGACTATGTCCTGAGTTTTACTAAAACTCAAATTTTGTGTGATAACACAACTTCCATTGCCCTAAGTACGAACCATGCACATCACTCTCGTGCAAAACACATAGATATAAGGCATCACTTTCTTAGGGATCACACAATAAAAGGAGATATTATTCTTCAGTTTATCAGAATGAAAGATCAACTTGCTGATATTTTCAAAAAATAATTACCCTCCGATATATTTTAATATATTAAACAAAAGTTCGTAATGATAACTGTAAGGTAATCATTCTTCATTAACTTCTTGTTGAACAATTATCCTAACAGTAATAAACTCCTTTTCATAGGGGGAGTACATTTGATTGTTAGAGTAATTATTTTTTTTCAAAGATAGTTTTTCAATCTTCTCGGAACTAAAATTTTGGGAATGGGAATTTCCAGAACTGAAATTTTCCAAAATGGATATTTTCATATAGAAAACTTCTGGAATGGAAATTTTTGTATTGAAAGCATCCGGAATGGAAAATTTCGTACTGGTATTTTTGTAACGAGATTTTCATACCGAGACTTTCATAATGAGTTTTTTGTATTCAAACTTTTGTAATGAAATTTTCATGCTGAAAATCTTGTAATGAATTTTCGTTTTCATTGTTGATTTTGTCGTAGAGAATTTCGCGAACTTTGTCTTTTCGTAATGATTTTTTTTTCCTGTAGTTTTTTTCTCTTCAAAAAATGTTCCTCATTTTGAATAATCCTCCTAAGCTAATCGGAATGGTATGATTTCTTTACTCAAGTTTTCGTAATCATACATTACTAGCTGGTATTTTCTTATGTTTTGTTTTCGGATTATATTTTTCATAAATCATTGTTTCAATAAAAACCTAAAAAAGATCGGATTCAAGTTTTTCTTGAGAATTAGTTTTCAACTATCAGATCTGATCTTAGTTTTTACAACTGTTCGATCAGCCGTGGAAGATGAACCGACATTTCGGTGCCTATTTAAAGGGGACCCCAAATGGTCATCCCACATCAGTTTTTTCAATCTCCAGCATCTCGAAGCTCTACCTCTCTATTTTAAGGCTGTTCCAATCTTCAGCAATCTCTGTTCCGAACTTCTCAGATGTCTTCAGATCTAAATGTCTATGGAAGCAGATTCTCAAGACATTTCTTCCTCTAAGCCAATTTCCAAGTGGTTAGTATATTGAGAAAGGTTGGTTCATCCTAATTTCTTCAACAAATATGATTCTCTTATATCCAAGAACACAAAGCTTAACAGATGGGAAGATGTTATTCTGTCTAAGCTTGGGAATCATGATAAAGTATATTCTAAATTTCTTTTTGAGTTCTATGAGATGGTTTCCTTCTATAAGGATGATAATAGGGAGAAATTTTCGTTTACGTCTTATGGAAAGACTTATAAGCTTTCTTATGCCAAGGCAGCTAGCTTGGTAGGGCTGACCTATGAAGGAGAAGCCGAGTTCATCTCTCATTTTTTTCCAGATTCAAAAGGAAGCTTCAACAAGGAAAAGGCATTGGAGACTCTCGGACTGGCAGATGACAAGGCTCCGAAGATTTCTACTTTGTCTATGAATTTTCGGATTCTAGAATTATGGGTACAAGGCTTTATCGTACCGAGAAAGGGTGATAAAGATAGGTTGAAGAAGAGTGAGATCTTTAACATAGATTATTTGATAAATCTAAGGATGTTTAATCTGATGAAACACTTTCTTATTACCATTGAGAATGTTAAGAAAGGGAATCTGAGAGCTCAGATCATAATATATCCAGTAATCATCTCGAAGTTAATTGTTCGGTTCCTTGAATCTTTCAACGAGGCTTGCAAGTCTACTCCAAGAGTTTGAAAAATTATGTTGGTGAGTAATGGAACTCTTAAAAGGATGAACATTGGTTTCAACAAGAAGACTGGTGAGTTCTTTGATATGCTAGTTCAAGAAGAAGAGGTTCCGAAAGTTGCTGAACCTGAATCTTCTAATCCAGTGAAGAAGAGAAAGTTCAAAGAAGATGATGTTGAAGCAGGGAATCCCAAATCTAAGGAAGTTCATTCCACACCTCCAAAACCTAAGAAGAAGAAAGCTTACCCTTATTAGGTAGCTTCTAAGTGGAGGAAAATCAATGAGAAGAGAGTGAAAGGGGAGCCTCAGTTTGGCTTGGATTCGGCAGAGGCTAAGGCCTAGAAGGAAAAAACAGTGGATGAATTAGAAAAACAAGTGGAACAAAAGAAGCTTAAGAAGAATATGTCTGAAGTTGAGGTGGTTCAGACTTTATTAATGTTTAATGAGATTTCCTCCAGAAACATTCCAGTTCCAAGATCATTTTATGTGGAATCTCTACCTGAAACTCCAAGAAGAAACTATGTCACTCTGGATGAGGCAGTTGCTATGAATGTTGAGGAAGTTGTGCAGTTTGAGGAAGTGCAAGAGGAAGAAGCAGTTGTTGAAGGTAGTGGTGAGACTGGAGATCTATTGAAGCAAGTAGAAGATTATAAGGAGTCACCTTTGGAACATTTGTCGCTCCGAACTTCAGAAGCTGAGACCTCTATGTTAGTCACTCCAGGAAAGGATGAGGAGAAAGGAGAACAAGAATTATCTTATCATGCAGAGGAAGAACATCTTATACATGATATTGCTCAAATGCAAAACATAGAGGATGTTGCTCAAAAATATATTGATGATGAAGACAATGTATTTCAAGTGTCTGATAGTGAAAAGAAATCCCCGGAACAGGAATCCATTCCGGAAGTGGACAAGGGAAAGCAACTTGTTGTTGATACCCCGAGCTCAGTGGTTGTAAAGAAAAGGGAAGTTGGTAGTTATTAAAAGAGAAAGATTGACCAAATTGAAGAAGAAAATTCTCTAAGAAAAGTCTCGGATTCTGAGTCATCTTCGTTGGGGCATGACTTTTTTGTTCAGTAATTAAAGAAGTTGGTGGGATCTATTCAAACATTATCAAGTATTGATTCAAGATACCAGATGCTCCAACATACATTGAATCAGAAAACATACTCTGTATCCATGGATATGGATAAATATGTTGAGATTGAGGCTCAGTTCAAATTTTTTTTGTCGGCTATGAAGCCTACAAAAGGTATTTCAAGAAAATTACTAGTTGGTCATGGAAAACTGTAGAATAGATGAGGCTATTGGATTAATTCAAATATGATGTTAAATATGAATTTGAGACAGAAGACAGGATGCTAAATGATCTTACTTCATCCATTGATGAAAAGTTGACAGCTGAAAAGAATTTCCGGATTCAAAAAGATAGAGAACTGAATGGGAAGTTTAATTCTATTGCTCAAAGATGGAGGAATGAAATGGATCATCAGATTGAGATTGAAGAGAAGTTGTTAAATCAAGAACATGTTTTGAAAGCTCGGGAAGAAAAGCATCATGCCTAGGAAGAAAAACTTGAAGCTCAAAGTGCATGAATAGTTGTATTAGAGAAGCAAGCTGAAGAAGACCATAAGGACATGAAGAAGATAAAGACTATTCTTAAGGGTCTCATGTAGAAGGAAAAAGATCCAAAATATACAAATCTGATCTTTTTATTGTATCTTAGCTTCTTTATTTTTGAAACTTAATGAAAATTTTTCTTGTTCGTCTCTTTTGTTGTTGTTACTAATTTTTCAGGTACTTTGTTATATTTTCCATTCCCTAAAATTCTTTTTGAAAATCACAAAGGGGGAAAAAGTAAAAATAATCCTAATAAAGGGGGAAAAATAACCTTAAGAAAGGGGGAAAAGAAAAAGAATTCAAATAGAGTTTATCTTACGGGGAGTTTTTCATTAAATAAGACATTCTTATTCTTAATGAAATACCATTCCGGAAATCTAGAATACGGTCCTTAGAGTTTCAAAGCCGAAGGGGGAGTTAGTCATATTCATCAACATCCATAAGCAAAGGGAGATAAGCTTTAATATTTTTATTTATTTTTTCTTTCTTTCTACATAGTCTTCTTTTTTTCGTAAGGATGTTTGTGCTTTCCAAAAAGGGATAGATTGTTGAGTCAATAAGGTTTTCCTTATGACTTTTCCATTCATTCTTGTTTTGAAAATCACAAACACCATATCTTTAAGTAAAATTTCTTTTATAAGGAAAATTGCATTTATAAGAAAAATTTCTTTTACAAGGAAAATCTCTTTTATAAGAAAAATTGCTTTTTTAAGGATAATCACTTTTATAAGAAAAATCACTTTTATAATGAAAATCGCTTTTATAAGAAAAATTATTCTTATCATATTTTCATTATCTATATCAATGTATTTCTTAAGAATAACTATCAGATTCATTTCTATATTCTCGAAATCATTTAAAACTTTAATTTGAAGCATTCTGTTTTAGGCTCCGAATTCTGGATGATAATTGTAATGGAGTTCCACTCCAAATTCTTGGAACGAACTCTAATAAAGTTCCATTCCAAATTATGGATACAAACTCTCATGAAGTTCGACACCGAATTCTAATGACGAATTCTGATTATGAATTCCCATTAAAAATTCTGATGATGAATTCCCATTCTGAATTTTCATTCCGAATTCTCATATTAAACAGAATCTGATCATATTTGATCTATTCACACCGAATTTATTTAGACTCCAAACTTTTATTTTTCTTGGACTCCGAACCTTCACTCTGATCTTTTTAGTTAATCTTAAAATGATGTTGTACTTTCTGTTACACTTGTTTTTTTTATAAAATAATGTCATCTATTCCATTATAAACTAACCTTTGGTTAAATGACACGTGTATAGGTCCCTCCGATTTTAAGGAAAATATGACCCTCCGATTTTAAGGAAAATATGATCGTTGGAAAGGAGGCCGACCGAGCCTATAAATAGGATATCATTTGAAAGAGCTCTACACAAAATGTAGTTGATTGATCTAGAGACCACACCCTGGTAAGGTGATTTGTAGAGAGTGAAAGATTTTCATGCTTTGGTGTACTGAACTGCTCATTCAGTTTTTGCTTCAAGCGACTCCGAATGTTTGTGATTACATTCGAGGACTTCCGATGATAAGAAGACTGAGGTGTCGACTACCTTAATGTTCGAGGGCTTCCTTTCTGAGGAAGATAGAGGTTCTAACTACCTTGAAGTTGAGGGCTTGCAGGGATAGCAAGACAGAGATTCTAATCTTCGTGTCGAGGGCTTACCCTAGTGTGGTTAAGACAGACTTTCTTGAATGTATAAATCAAGGGACCTTTATCTAAGGTTGTTGGATACCCTTCTCTATTGGTTAAAAGACTAATATCTTGTTACATGTAGTTTTACTACATGTTTGTTTCCGCTGCATATTGTATTGTAAGGAAAGTATAACCTTCTTATATTTCCATAAACATGTACTTTGATAAGTTTAGATTATATACTCTTTAAGGTAAAATCTCATATTGTAATCTTTAGTTAAGTATCAATTTCCAGATCCATATTTCAGGAACCTACTTTCAGAATCTCTTTCCAGTTTTAATCAAGTACATGGAACATGAAGTTTATAACTTCATTCCTTATTCCAATTTTTCATTTGGTGTTAGAGGTGTTGTGAATTTTCTTACTTTAACTTTTTTAAACTTTAAACATTCCTTGTCTAAGGAAAAAGTTGTAATCTGTATCAATCTTCAGAGGTTCCAAAGGAATTTTTGAAGTATACCATTCACCCCACCTTCTTGTATATTGAGAATCTACATCATTATTTAGATCCTATAGTTTGTGCTCTGTGCAGGTGTTATAATGTGTGCAGGTGTTGGGTAGCTTCTGTGCATGTTCCGGTTTTTCATAGGATTTTTGGCCTTTATCAACACTAGTGAATAGCTGATAAATGGATAATATATCAGCACTATTTTGAGTGATGATAAAGGTAGTTTTTATCAGCACTAAAAATATCACTGATATATTATACATTTATCAGTGCTGAAAATAGAGATGATAAATACTACATTTATCAGCGCTTGCTTAGCACTGATAAAGGGGACCCCCTTTATCTTCGCTGAGATTAACAATGCTTTTTTAGTCCAGTTAAAGGCCGTTTTTAGCGCCATTATAAGACATAATTGTAGTAGTGTATAAACATGTTGAAACATAGCATAAAATTTCGTATTAAAACTAGCATATGAAATGTCAATACTTTAACCATAAACCATGAATGGTATAAAAATAACACATCCACAGTCAAACATATCACATAACCTTCAATACAATATGGAAGATTTGTATCATAATAAATCAACTTCAAAAAATTTTAAAATCTATCAAAGGATGTTGTCATACATGAAAATGATTTGTAAAAATATTTTAAAGAAATAGCCATTTTTCATGAAAACATTTAAAATTCACACAATTTTAAAAAAAAGACATTTGAAGACATTTTTTAATCAATTTTTTCTATTCCACTTTGAAACTTTTGAATGGAATTAACATCTTTAAAACACTCATGTCCATATAAAATAAATCCACAATAACATTTTGAAAACATAGACATTAATGATAATGATTTAGAATAATAAATATTTAAAAAATTTAAATTGATGTTTTAGTAAAAAAGTCTATTAAAATGAATCCCATTGAAAACTATTATCTGAAACATGTACATGGATAATAAATATTTCCCAGTAGATACTTATGAAAAAACAACCTCAGATAATAAAGTGATTGTGAAATTAACCCTTACCGATTTGGTAACTTAAGAATCATACAACCCATGAAAGAAGAATCATACAATACAGATGTTAATACCCATAAATTAATGTATACAACACAATTAATACAATCCTGGTCAATACATACACCACACAAAATTAAATATGGGAAATATAGCATGAATCTCACTGGAATAAGAAGTCAGATGGAAACCCCTTACCTTACACTTTCCTTTAGTCGAGGGTACGTTTAACCACCTGAATAATGACCATAGTATGTTATTATATTATACCAGAATCATATTCATATTTATTATATCATATATGATTCATTTATGAGTTTATAATTCCCATTTAATAATTATTTCTATGTTAAATTAACATTTCGGGTAATAATCACATTCTTTATCGTACGTGTTTTAACTTGATAGTCTTGATCGAATCATTAAATCATGAATTAAATACATTCAGAATATAAACCTTGATTTATATATCATATATATTTAGAATATAAATATTTATAATAGATTGATATATGAAATGGAAAACACAGTTTATGGAGACAGTAGGTCGTATGTACACATAAACGATGTTTCTGTTTTCATATCGTATTGAACAGAAGTAAGTGAATAAAATATATGTATGTACATATATATATATATATATATATCTATAGTATCAATATTATGTCAAATATTACATACTTATTAGTAATATATATTTTTATACTCATCGATGAATGGTGAACGTGGAAATGAATCTCATCCCACCGTGGAGATGGTAATCTGTACGTACGCACAAGCGACAATATCATTTACATAACAGTGTGTAATTGGATTGTATATTAATTTTACAGAGACATTATAATGTTATTTTATTTATTTATATACATATTAATCATCATTATATCCATCCAAATAACATAGTGTTGAATAACAAATTAAACCATCGGGTGGAGACGGTAAGCCGTATTTACGCACACATGGTGCCATTATCATTCCAACGAAAGATAGAATAATGAATATGGTTGTCCCATTTTTATAATATCATCACAATATATATAAGGTACTGGTATTATTATTTTGGTATGGTAATAACAAAGATATTGTAATTGGAAGAAAAAAAGAACTTGAAAGAGGGTGATGAAATCATTACCTCTTCTTCAGGTTCTTTCTTTTGATATGATAAAAAGGGATCCTTATGATGGCTTTATGACCAATTTAAGGCCTCTAGGATGATGGTAGGATTGTTTGGAGGATATTTGGGTTGGTTTTGGCTGATCCAAATGACAATGAAGGTGTTAATTTGAAATAAGGGGAAGTGCCCTTTTATAAGAGGGGTGAGGGGTACCTTAGGAAAAACATAAAATATTAATCTATAATAAAATAATTTTCGATTTATAATTTCTACAAAATGAATTATTTAAAGTATAAGGTGGTTATGGGTCGAAAACCACTCAACTAACAGGTTTTAGAAAGGTTTGGATGAATATATTAACATTATCTTTCAGATTTAACACTTAGTTAAATAGTTTCATATTTACCATGTCTCTTGGTATTTTTATATTAGATGGTTAATAAACATACTATAAACTTCCAAGATAACCCCAAATATTTCATTATTGACATATATAATAGTATTAAATAACTCTATCATGAAATTATATATTTAGGAATAGAACACCAATTAATATTATAATGTTTGTTTTAAATACTCTTTTATGTCAATTTTGACATTATTTAAGAATTGATTTCTTTTAAAGTCCTAAAAACATTATTACATCGAAATAAATACATTTAGTGAACCCTAAAATTTCATATTAACCTATATATTAATTTTATGAAATAAAAACTTCAAAATTATTTTTATTTTATTATTTATAATATTATATATTTGACTGTTTCATTAATATGGAAAATACTGCATCATTATTGTGTCATATATAAATATATTTATTTTTTGTCTAGAAATTATAAATAAAATATCCTGAGGTAAGAAATATATTTATATTATAATTAATAGTTATAGTCAAATATATAAATTACATAACCTCTTATAAAAATTTCTTTACTAAAAGATATTTTCTTTTGTTATATTTTGTCTTTAATTTAGATTATTTAATTTAAAATGTCATTATCACTCCCAAGTGACACCATGGGGTCCCAAAATAGACCCAAGGATTAACATGGTCAGAAATGTATCATAAAATTGGGTTAGAACACATGATAGGGTAATTTAATATTATTATAATATTATTTGTTAACCTTATTTACTGGATTTACCTCTTTAACCACAGTAAAAAAAATATTTTTTGATTTAAATATTCTAAATGTCTAAAAATAAAACATATTTATATAAAAAATTTGAAAATACTGATTCCAAATATTCAATACATTTTTACAAATTCAAAACACAGAATTGAAAGAAACTAATTTAACATTATTTCCCATTTTCAAAACAAAAAGGCGTATTTTTAAGAAATAATAACTACCGAAAGATTGACATGTATTTATGTACAATTTTAAAGTGAAATTACATAAAATGACCAGAATTGGATTAAATGGTAAAAATATAATATATTTATACTTCCAAACCATTATGATTTATAATTTATCACTATAAATTGTTTTGATTTAAATAGTTGTTTTCAGTTAAAATATTGTATTTTTCACTATTCACCCAAATATGAATGTTATCAGAAAAATACCAAAATTTTTTTAAAAATAAATTCTTATGTCCCGATTCTAATGAAAAATTTTATTTTGTCAAATTGAATATATAAAAGTTCTAAATATTGGATTTAAAAATGGTTCTCCATTAAACGGTGGTAAAATTCCATTTTTTTAAAAATACTTCATTTATCTGAAAAAATGAATTTGTTCTTAAATTATGTCTAAGAAAATCATAAAATGGATTCCAAAATTTTAAGGATTTTATTAAGTTCAAAATTCATTTAATACTATTCATAACCTCTTTTGAACGGCTAGTTTGGTAAGTCTTGTTGTGCATGAACGCGGTGATGCGTGTAGTGCAAGTTATTGAATTACATTGAAAAAATAATGTACTATGAAATCATAGGGTGTTACAATGCCTCAAAAGGGGACATATATATACAGGAATTAAAAATATTATTATAAGAAAACTCAACTAAATAAAAAAGATGATTCCAACATCCCTTGTAGTTTATTGAAGAAGCTCGAAGAATATCCTCCATTGTTTGAATCATTTGTTACGACTGTCCATCTGATTCAGGATGAAAAGCTATACTGAAATTTCATTCTATTCCCAAATACCTCTGAAGCCCCTTCGAAACTATTGAATTGAACCTGGGATCTCTATTAGATATAGTGGATAGAGGAAATCCATATACCCTTAGAATCCCATTGAGGTATAACCTAGAAAGATAATCTAATAAAATTGTATCTGAAATATAAAGGAAATGTGCATATTTTTCAATCAATAATCAATAACCCAAATATTATTGTTTCTATTAGAATAGTTAGATATTATCACCATGATGTCCATGAATATATTCTCCCATTTATAATATGGCGCTGGAAAAGGTTGAAGTACCCACTTCAGTAATTACCGCTCTTATTTAACTTGTTGAAATGTCAACATTTCACAGTACATTCTGCAATATTCCTTTTCCATCCACCCCACCAGTAATACTCATGTGTGTATCTATACATGTTATCATAGCTAGGATGAACAAAAAATGGAGATATATAATCTTCACACAAAAACACATTCCTTAACATGGAATTACAAGGAACACACAACTCTTTTACAAATAGTAAAATACAGTCCTTATCAATGTAAAATTCTAGAAACATACATATTTTAAACAATTCTACCTTTTTCTATAGCTAACAGTATTTTTTATGAACTTTCATAATTTTGTCTGATAACGATGATTGCACTATAACATGAATTCAAATATATTTATTCTCATCACCAAAAACATCTAATCCAAAATTAATCAAATCATTAATCAATGGATCATATTCCAAATATAACATGGTTAAGCTTGCATGATGTTTTAGACATAAGGAATATGCCACTATATTTACTTTTTCTAGATCATAATTGATCATGAAATCATAATCCTGCATCATTTCAATCCATCTTCTCTACCTTTCATTTAATTTATTTTAAGTGAATATATACATAAAACATTTATGGTTAGTACATATATGACATTTGGCTGCATACGAATGGTTCTTTAAAATTTTCAAAGAAAAACCCATAGATTTATATTCCAAATCATTTTTGTATAATTTAAATCATGAAGTTTCAGTTGTTTTGAATCATAATCAATTACTTGAATATTATACATTAGAAAACAACCATGTCCCTTTAATGAAGCATCACTATAGATGAAAATCTCAATATTTAGGGAAGGAAATGAAAAAAATGTAGTATTCACCAATCTATTATTATGTTTTTGAAAACAAATATCACATTCTTCTTTCAAAATAAATTTATCCCCTTTTTGTTTTAACTTGGTTTGTGGGCATGATAATAGTGAATTTTTTTTAACAAACTGTTAGTAATAACCTGGAAATACAAGAAAACTACCAATCTATGTAACATTTGTAGTTCTTGGAAATTCATCAACCACTTTTGTTTTGGAAGGATCAACTATTATTAAATCATTATATACAATGTTCCAAAGAAAATAAATCGTTTTCAACTAATAATCAAACTTTTTGATTTTTCTATTTAGTGGCATTTCATTAAAGGTTTCGAAAACAACCCTTAGAGGTTTTTCTTGCTCCGAATTACATTTATAATATAACAAAATGTCATCAATAAACACAACCACCAACATATCCAAAAACTAATGTAATACTCTATTCATAAGTTCCATTAATTTATCAGGTTCACTAGTTAACCCAAAATGCAAAACTACACATTCAAAATGACCATATCTAGCACAGAACACAGTCTTTGATATGTCTTCATCCTTTACATTAAACAGATGTTACCCCATGTTGAGAAATTATTGTTTTCAAAAACACATTATTTTATTATTATGATGGTATGATTATTGAGAACAATAATATATCTTTTTATAATGAATTTTAGGCTCACAAATACCCTTGTTTGTTATTCTAAATATTTTACCATGAGTATGTTTCAGAAAATTAATATTCTCTATATTCTTATTTTTTTAGTAATATTAAATCAGTTAAACCATGTGGAATATTTTAAAAAGTTTTTGGAAATCATTTGAGTGTGGTTTGGAAAAAATGTTCATGCCCTACGTTGAAGAGTGTAAGTGTAAGGACAGAATCGGTCGTTCTCTATATGGATGTTTAGAAAAGTAAAGTTAAGGAACCATTCCTTATCTGCAAAGTATGGAAGAGGAAACAAATATTTTAGAGGAACCATATATTAATGTTATTATAATAGTATGGAAGAAGAACCCTACGTGAGTATGGAATGTAAAATTTATTTCTCAAATGTATGGTTAATCAACCTTACTTTATTAAACAACCATATGTTTTATCAAATAGTATTAATCATGTACCATACATTCTGAAGCATAGAAATGTATGGATGACAACCATAATTTTAAATATCATCATTACATTTGATGAATGGATCATCAACCTTACATTGTTAACCTTACGTTCTGAGAATGAATTCTATGCATTTAAACACTACGCTTGGCATCAGATATTTAAATATTGACTTTATCAAGCAACGGTCTTTATGTAGATTATTAGGATGATTTAAGGCCAGATTCAAATCCCAGTTTTAAAGCGCATCATTGAATGATTCAAAAAATATTATTTATAATTCAAAGGATTGATTTTAGAGGAGGATTTCATGCTGATAATTGAGGGATGTTACGAATTCTATGTTATTTGAACATTTGAATATCACGATTTTAAGGTGACTTTTGTGGACCTAAATTTTAAATGAAAATGATCACCTTTATTCATTATATATATTTTTTATTATGAATTAAAGAAATTAGTGAGACGGATCATCACAAAAAATATTTTAAGAACAAAATCTCATGTTTCATGGCTTCAGTTTACAATGATATTCAAGAAAAACAGATATGCTGTTACAAATTATGATAAAATGATGTTTCTAAAGAAAAAGAAACTTGTGGAAAATTTACCAATTCTGCATTGAAGATATATCATGAATCCATTATTTTTGGAGTTTCTAAATTTATTTCTATATATATTACAACCATATAGACTTAGAACCACCCTTACAAGAAGAACTTCTCTTCTGAAGATGACGATCCATCTACTGTCAGTTGTATATTGCTAAAATTGTGAAGAACAACTAGAAATTATTTTTGAACAAATACTCATTTCATTTTGAGTAACCATATTATCATACTAAGTTGTGTATTTAGTTCTATGTATGATCCAGAATGCTTTTTTTGTCCTTAACATGTAAAGGTGTCAACTTCCTGCACACAGTTGTGGATGGCCTGTTGATAAATAGACCATATAGTGAGAATCACCTATCTTTTGGATTTCAGCGTTGGTGGAGTGGAGTAGAGGCATTCTATTCCCAAAACCACTATAAATATTTGTGTAATGATAAATATTTATTTATGTAATGTAAACATTTTGTTAATGATAAATGACAATCTCAACAATCATCATGATTCGTGAAAAAATTATATAAGACACAATTCACCCCCCCCCCTCTTGTGCGGATTTTGTATAACCTGATCCAACAATTGGTATCAGAGATAGGGTTATCTTTTGATAAAGTTATAAAAAGATTAATGTTTCAAAGGATTATACTCAGAGATCTCAATAGATGATACACGAGAGAGAATGAAAATGGTTCTAGCTCTATACATCAATGGTAAATAAAAATGTTGTTGGAAGTCGAGGATAAACATCTATCTAAAAAATATTGGATATAGATTCTTCCCGAAAATTATTAGTCCTTATGAAATTCTTGAGAAACCTGAAATATCAAATTCATCTACTGAAGTAGAGTATGAAAAAAATACAAAATATGTGAATGCTATCATTTGTGGTGTATGGCCAGATGAATTAAGCGGAGTATCTCATTACCCGACTCCTTATGAAATGTGGTAGAAAATTGCAGTTACCTATGAAGGAACTGATAATATCAAAAAAAAGAGGTATTCCATAACTAACATGAAATTAGACACCTTCATAATGTTTGAAGGATAAACCATCACCCAAATAAATGGAAGGGTTATTGAAATTGTTAACACTATCACTGCCTTGGGTGAGCTTATCAAACAAGTAGATCAAGCCCTAAAAGTAATGATAGTACTTTTATCCCAATGTATTGGGATAACAGTAGTCATTATAAAACATCAATAGTAAAAAATATAACTATGAGAGAATTAATTGGATCCCTGATGATTTGTGAAACTTATATTCAAGAATAAGAAAATGAGAATATTGTCTTGATCAAAAGAGAAATACTGCTTTAAATGTAATATCCGAAAAGAAGATAAGAAAGATGAAGAATGAAATCAATGTGAAATAAAAGAGTTTTGATTCATCAATTTCAGATATAGAACTAGGTCAGCTAGCCATAAATTTTATTATGTTCTACAAAAAGAAGAATGGATTTAGAAAATTCTTTAAGAACCACGAATACGAAAAAAGGACGTCAGATACTATGAATGGAAAAACATGGGTCACATAAGACCTGACAGTCATCAATTAAAAGGAGAAATGAAAAAGAAATTTTTCAAAAACAATGATTATGAGAAGAAAGAAAAAATATAAATGAAAGCCACTTGAATGTTTTCTGAAGACTCTAGTATCTCATCAGAATATGACTTAGAAAAGGAAGAATCGAATCCAAAAGAAAATTTGTGCATTATGAAAGAAGTTGATGAGGAAGAAGGTCACCAAATCTGAACTAAAATATGGAATATGGACAGTGGATTCTTCAGTAATATGAGTGAAACTCATCAATCATTAGAACTATATTTCAAATTGATGGTGGATTATTCAAATTCTTGACAATTCAAAATGTAAAATTATTGGCATTGGAAATGTTGGAGATCAGAATTTGTCTCAATAAATAATGTAATCTCTGTACAAGTATTAAAACACAACCTGATAAGTATCTCTCAACATTGTGATGATGTTTATTTTGATTTTTTTTCTAAAAACTGATTTTATATTTTTAAAGATATATTTCTTAAATTTAGAGCACCCAAAACTAATAATGTTTATACCCAGTACATATATTTCTTATGAAAATAAAATGAAAACTACATAATTTATAAGATAAATGAATCATGGATCTGGAATACAAGACTTGGAAATTTCAATATATATTCATTACATATGTTATCTAAGAAACAACTATTTTTTTTATTTTCCTAGTCTCAAAATTGAAAGTGATATACTCTGGGAGGCTTGTCAACATGGCATAAAAAAAAATCCTTCTTCAAATATGTTAACAAAATTTCTACATCTAAAAATCTAAAAAAATTTCATGTTTATTTTTTTGACCATAAATAATTGAATTTTTAGTTGGTATGTTATATATATATATGTATTAGTTGATGACTATTCTAGATTTACTTGTATTTTTTTTCTAAAATATAAAAATTAAGCTTTTACAATATTTAATGGATTTTGAAAATCTATTCAAATAAAAAAAAATTAAAATAATTTCATTAAGATATGATCATGGTGGAGAATTTGAGAATCTATAAAATAATTCATTTTTCCTAAATATGGGAATTAAATGCACCTTCAATGCACCAAGAACACCTCAAAAAAATAGAATTGTTTAAAGAAGAAATAGAACTATTATGGAAATTTATAGGATTATACTTAATGAAAATAGTTTTCCTACCTATTTCTGGGAAGATGCTGTAAACACAGCCAGTTATATAATGAATATAGTTTTAATTAGACCAATTTTAAAAAAGAAACCCAATTAACTCTGGAATGAAAAAAACCTAAAGTAAATTACTTTAATGTTTTTGAATGCAAGTTTTACAACTTAAAAGCAAGTATAATCTTGGTAAGTTTGATTCAAAATCAGATAAATTAATTTTCTTAGGATATATTTCTACTTCCAATGCTTATAGAGTTTTTAATACCAAGTCATGGATTATTGATGAATCAGTTGAGGTGAAAATTTATGAATCTGATCCCTTTGAGAAAAAGAATGACCAAATTATTGAATCTTACTCGAATGATAAAATGGGACTTGAGAACATGAAATATTATTTTGAAAAAAATATAAATAATATTTAGTCATGTTCAGAAGAACATGACACTGATTAACCATACATATTTTACCTAGACAATATAGAACCCTAAAGAATCACTCTTTAGAAACTGTAATATGAAACCTAGATGCAAGAATAAAAACTATAAGGAACATAAGAAAACCTTTTGAGTTTTCTTCCTTTCTATCCCAATTATAACCTATGTCAATAGAATAATCCTTAGTTTATGAAATTTGGATGATAGTAATTCATGAAAAACTAAACCAACTCAAAAGAAATTAAGTTTGGAATTTAGTTGAAAGACCACATAACTATCTAGTAATAATAACTAAGTGGGTCTTTATAAATAAACAAGATGATCAATGAATAATAATAAGAAATAAAGGAAGACTAGTATCTAAAAGATATAATCAAGAAGAATTTATAGATTATGATGAGACCTTTGCATCTATAGCTATATTAGACTCCATTAGGATTCTTTTATCCTATCCATCAAATTTTAAAATTAAATTATTTTAGATGGATGTTATATATATGTATTTTTATATTTTCAATTAATGGAAGTAGTTTATGTTGAGAAACCTTCTGGTTTTAAAAATTCTAAAAAACTAGATTTTGTTTTTAAACTTATTAATGCTCTTTATGGCCTTAAATAATCACCTAGAACGTGGTATGAAATACTGAGTTCTTTAATTTTAAAAAATGATTTTACTATTGGAATAGTAGATCCCACATTTTTAAAACAAAACTATAAACTCTAATATTTTATTGGTTCAAATTTATGTTGATGATGTAATTTTATTATCAACAAACAAAAAAAATTGTCATGTGCTTTCAAATTTAATGCAAAAAGAATTTTATATGAGTATGATGGGTGAATTAAGTTTCTTTTTATGACTTCAAATTAATCAAAAATATTTTGGAAATGTTTTGAATCAAAGGAAATATAATACTGATTTATTAACAAAATTTGGACATGAAAATATCAAGACATATATACTCCAATGTGTACTAATATAAAACATGATTTCGATGAAATTGGAAAATCAGTTGACAACAAGTTATATAGAGGTATGATTGGAGGTTTATTATATCAAACTACTAGCTGGCCAGATATAATGTATTTAGTATGTCATTGTGAATGATTTCAATAAAATCCCAAAGGATCACATCCATGTGTTGTTAAAATAATTTTTAGATGTTAAAAAAGAACTATTTTTCTATATGTTCTCAATAAAAAAAACTTCTTTTTTTATTTAATTTCATATTCATATGCTGACTTTGAAAGCTATTGATTAGATAGAAAAAGCATCTCAGGAACCTGTCACTTTTTTAGAAAATATTTAGTTTCATGGTCTAGTAAGAAATAACACTCAGTTGATTTTTCAATAGATGAGGAATAATAGGTCTATGTAGGCAGTTGTTGTGCACAAATGTTGGGGATTAAAAACACCCATATGGACTTTGTACTAAATTTTAATAATACACCTATTTAATTTGATAATACAAATGGTATCAATATTTCAAAATTCATATTAATCATTCTAGGACTAAGAATATTGTTATCAAACATCACTTTCAAAAAGATCATGTTCTTAATAATGCTATTTTATAACAATTTTTGAGTATTTATATTCAATTACCTGTTATTTTGTCTAAACCACTTCCCACTAAAAGGTATTATTTTATTAAGGGGGTTCTAGGTTTATTTAATTTTAAATGATTTTTTTTATTTTATTTACTTGACTATATTAATTCATATTTTATTTTAATCTACACTATTTTAAAATATTTAATTATTTTTTAAGAATAATTTGAAATATCGTCTCTATAGCTATAAATTTTTTCCCACATATGTATTATTTTATTTTAATTAATTTTATGATTATTATGCATGTAAATGGCACAAGAATCAAGGTTGTCAGAGCATTTTCAAATTCTAATCCCATTTATTTCTCTCAAAACCCTTCAAAATCGAAAAATCCATACAGCTCTTGTCCACCAAAGCTGAAACCTTCAAAACCCTATCTCTTCGATTCCTTAGAAATCTGTGATTGAAATGGAGAAGAAATGATAATCGAGGAAGGGGAACAAAGTAACACCAACGTCAATGCCCGGTAGGAAAAAAATCCTACATTGTAAAGTGATTGAGTTGGAAAGGTTGTACCAAACCGATCTGATGTTATGGAAATATCTTTCCTTTCATAATAAATAATAGGCATTCAGTGGAGAAACAAAAATAATTTAGATGATTTAAAACTGCGTCATTTCTTCAAAACTGTGAATTTTAGTCTAGGAGAAGAAGAAAATATAGGATTTTCACAAATTGAAGATCGTTATTTTTCAATCACAACTATGGAAATTTCTAGTATATTAAACATCCCTCTTGAGGGAGTATATAATTTTTACAAAACATTATTGGTTATAATGTACATAAGTCTAAAGACATTATGTCATTTCGTTTTGGTTTTACCAATGTAAGAAATATGTTTCGCAAGGATTTAGAACCTGATCAGAAAATACATGTGATTTTGTGCAAATAGGGATTTCACCAAAAATGTTATAAATGGAAAATATTTTATTTCCATATTTGTATTTTATGTTTTTACTCTTGAGTGACATGAAGTTAAATTTATTAAGATATATGTTAACATATATGAATTGTCATTTCCAACTGGAAGCAAGAATGAATTTATACCCATATGGAAGGTTCATTTCTAAATTGTCGTTCATATCTGATATGGTGAGATTAGTGGATTCTATGGTAAGATGCCACCATAGAATTTTTTTCAATGTTGGAAATCTAAGAGAGATTGGATTCTTCTGGAGTACTATGAATGGAAATAATATGCCTGTTAGAGCTGAGGAAGACCAGGAATCAGCTCAGGGGGAGAAACCTATAATTTTTTAAGAACATATAAAAAATCCAAAGAATGTGAAGTTTTAAAAGCATCAAGAAGACTATGATTTGAAATAGTTGATGCACATGAAGATCATAGAACATTTCAGATTTCAAAGAAAAGAGAGATTCTAGCTGGTGGGGAATCTACTCCTACAAAAGCTCTTATAATTGTAGATCTTATGAGCTATATATTTGTTAGAGAGTCTACTGTACAAGAAGTTCAACAACAAATAGTTTCTCAGATTGAGGTGACTCCTCATGTTGAAATGAATATTGTGCCATAAGAAGAGGCAGATCCGGAAGAGACTGATATGGGTCAAATTTAATCTGATCAAGAATAATCTAAACAACAATATGAAATTTTTCAATAGGATACTATTTTTGGATGGAATTTATGAAAAAGATGCTTAGGAGGAGTAACATCCTACTGATGTGAATCTAGAAGAAAATAATTATGAAATTCATACTAAATTTCTTTATAAAAATTTTCTTTTGATGAGTCATGAAATCTCTCAAAGGAAATATCAGTTGAAAACCTGTATAAATAGAAAAAGAAGTGAAATTAGATGCAAAATCAATGTTGTCAGTTCTATTAAAACTATTCGATGCTCAGACAAAGAATAGAACATAATATCCCTCTGATTCCGTAAATGAAGAAGTAGAGCATATGTATTAAAATTTAACCAGAGTTGAATCTGAAAATGCTGCTTTAAAAAGGACATTGGAAACAGAGAATCTAAGATTTCAAAGATTGTATGAAAATTATTTTTCAAAGTAAAAGGTTGAAATTTTTATGAATTAGATGTTGGGTGAAGTAGGTAATTTCAAATCTGAAATAGTGATGAATTCAGATTTGGATGATTTTTCAATGTATATGGTGCTATAATTCACATCTTTTATGAGCTATCAATAAAGTACATATGGTACTTCCCCTAATCTGATAAAGTGATTTCAGGCCATTATAACTATAATGAGAAATATGAATGAAATATTGCAGGATCATTAGTGTAACAATTCTCCATTATATGTTTTGTAGGAAAATCAAAAAATCTTTTTGAGAAAATAACATCAGATGATTTGGGATAATAGTTTTATTGAACAGATTAACATAGATGTTTAATCCATTTATAGAGAAGTAAGATAGGTTATATGTGCTTTTCAGAGTCAATTTGATTTTAGACCATAATATGACTCAAGATAGAATGGATCTCATAGTCCAGTTTGGAGACAGTCTGATGAAAAGGATGCGAATACATATGATATAGCTCAAGGAATTCATTCGGAGGTTCCAAAACCTGTTTTAGAAACCATTTAATCCAACCGTGATTCCTGTTTTCATTTCAGTACTTCTATATATATTTTCAATAAAATATATTTTCATCTCATTTTAATATGTTTGGATTTGTTTTATCATATTTTTTGTATTAGAATGTCAGTAATCTAGATTCATATATTGATAAACAGTTTATCATATCATTTAAATAAGTTCAGTGATACATTAAAAGGTGTTATATTCTTTATTCTATCATTGTTTTAGATGTCACAAAAAAGTGGAGAAATATTCATAAAAAACATTTAATTTGATGTTTTTTATTATTCTTTATTTATATATCTATTACTTAGGGGAAAAAAAGAATTTTTCATTTCTCTTAAAAGGGAGAAATTTCTAATAGTTTTTTTTTATTTTCTTAAAGGAATGAAATACAGATTAACACCAAGAGGGGAAATTTGGATAAACCTAAAATATTATTTTACGTCACAAAGGGGGGTAAATTTTAAAAATTGAATGTTTATTTTTATATAGGAAAATTTCGGATAACACAACATTTTTTTTCCTGTTGAATTTTTTTTATAAAATTAAATATATTTTTTATCCTTTAAAACTTATTAATTCTATGCAATTAATTTTATAGGTTAATTTCATTGGTTTTGTGATCATAAAAAAGTGGACGATTGACGAAAAAGTGTTTTTGTAATAACACTCTATTTTATTATTATAAGGGGATATTTTTTAGAACAATAATCTATCTTTTCTTGAAGATTTTTATTCTCACAAATACCCCTATTTTAAGGTTGGGTCGGAACCCTCAATTTTTTATTTAAATAAAAGACCTCTTTAGACTTTGTAGATGGAGACCCATTACATTAACTGATGACCCAAGGCCTTGTGGCCAGAATACAAATCTTGAAATCCCATTTTTGTGCCCAAAGGACCCCATGGTGAACATCACTGCTACAATACCTGCGCAGATTCATTACCCGCTACAGTACCGCCACCACTACATTTCCTACTATAGTCCCTCTGCCACTACAGTGCCACTGCTTCTACAGTTATGCTGCTGCTACAGTCTTGTTATAGTACCATGCTACAATATTGCTATAGTACCCAGAAATTCTCTCCTTCCCGAATTTGATCCTGGGTCATTTGGTTGCCAAGAAGAATCATGTACCACTAGGGTAGAGGCTCGTTCGTGTCTCAAAAATACCATTCTTTGTTATTCTAATGATTTTACATTGAGTATATTTTATAAAATTAATATTCATTATATTCTTATGTATAGAGTAATATTAAATGATTTAAACCACATCGAATATTTGACAATGTATTTGAAAATTAGTTGAGCATGTTCGAAAAACATTGTTCATACCCTACATTGAAGAGAATAAGTGTAAGGATAGAATCTATCGTTTATTATGGATTTTAAGAAAAGTATTGTTAAGAAACCATACGTTATCGGAAAAGTATGGAATTGGAACCCTACATTTAGAATGAAACTTATGTTTATGTTATCAAAAAATTATTGAAGAATAACCCTACGTGAGTATGGAACGTTACGTTTGTTTCTGAAAATTATGGTTCTTCAACCTTACTTTTGTAAACAACCATAGGTTTTATCAAAAAGTATGGATTGTGTACCTTATGTTTTGAAGCATAGAGATGTATGGATGAACAACCATATGTTTAATATCATCCTTACATTTGATGAATTGATCATCAACCTTATGTTTTCAACCTTACGTTTTGAAAAAGAATGCTATGTAGTTAAACCCAACGTTTGGCTTCAGAGATTCAAATTTAGACTTTATTAAGCAACATAATTTATGCCGAATATGATGCTGATTTCATGATAGATTCAATGCCCGATTTTAATGTGTATCATTTACTAATTCAAAGAAATTTATTTATGATTAAAAGTATCAATTTAAGAGGAGTATTTCATGATGGTTGTTAAGAGAAGCTACGACGGCTTGGTTATTTTAACATTTGAATATCGTTATTCTAAAGGTGAATTTTTGGATCTAAATTTGATAGGAAAATTCTCTCCATTATTCTTTATATGTCTATGTTATTTTTAATTGAAGAATGAGTGAGATGGACCATCATAAAAAATATTAAAAGAATAAGATCTCATGTTTCTTAACATCAGTTTATAGGGATATTCATGATATACCAATCTACTATTACAGAGTATGATAAAAATATGTTTTCTAAAGAAAAAGAAACACATTGAAGATTCTCTTATTATATATCTATGATCTATCATGAATCAATTATTGTCGGATTTTATGAATTTATCTCTATATCTATTGCAACCAGATCGACTCAAAACTTCTCTTACATGAAAATATATATTATCTAATGATGGATATCCATCTACTGTCATATGTGTATCACTGAAACAATGATGAACAACTGTAATGTATTTTTAGACCAATACTTTTTTCATTTTGAGTAACTGGAATCTCATACAAAGATGTGTATTAGGTTCTGTGTATGAACCAGAAGGCTCAGTTTTAGCCTTATCATGTAAATTTCTCATCTTCCTACACTAAGTTGTGGACGGTTTGTTGATAAGAGGGATAGATATTGAAAATCACAAAGATCGTCAAGTAGAGTGTTGATAGAGTGTACTAGGGACCTTCTGTTCCCCAAACCATTATAAATCATTGTATCCTGATAACTATTAATTCCAATGCCATAAACAGTCTGGTAAAGACAAAGGATAGACTTTACAATGGAAAGACTTATAAATCATTACAATTTGTGAATAAATTATTAAAGAAACAATTCACCACCCTCTTATGCGTATTTGGTATAACCCAATCCATCATCTCATCCTCAGGTAACCCTTGAACAAAATAATGTACTCCCTCGAGCTAATCAAATAAATCATCGATATGAGGCAAAGGTAACATGCTTTTAACTCTAATGTTATTCAAGGCTCTATAATCAATGCAATGTCCCATTGAACCATATTTTATCTTTACAAACTAGACAAGAGAACCCCATGGTGAAGTGCTAGGTCAGATAAAGCATTTATTTAATAATTATTGCAACTGGTTTTTAAATTCAAGTTGTTACATTTGGGTCATTTGATAATGTGGTTTATAAATATCATTAGCATTAGAAACTATGTCTATAGTAAACTCAACATCTTAGTTGGGAATAGAACAAGGAAAACAACGGAAAAAACATCTATGTATTCATTTACCATTGGTACATCATTAATCTGGATAGTTCCCTTATCTTCAAAAATATGAGATAGATAACTTTCATTTCCATCATTTATCTGTTTTATAGCTTCCTGATATGTTTTTAATGATATGTGTTCATTCTTGTACACAAACAAAAATTCATTCAGAAAAACAACATCTATTTCTCTACAATCTATAGTATAATTATAAAACAAAAGCTAGTCCATAACAGTAATAACATAAAACTCTACTAGAGTCAAACTAACTATGTATTCTGGTATACACTTTCCACTAAAAATATAGAAAGATTCTTATAATTTATTTTTTCCATAATAATTTCTCTAGGTTTTTTACCACGAGATCCAGTTTCATTTCATGAGGTTGAATTCCCAATTATTCTGATTTTTTTCAGAATTGATGGAATGTGTAGACCCTGAATCAAACAACACATTTTCAAAATATGTAAAAACAAGAAATGTGCCTGATACCACCTCATTTGATGGATCAACATCTACTAAAGTGGATGCAAATTATTTTACCAACCCCTTCTACTTCAAATTTTGTGTATTTTCTACTTGAATAAATATATTTGAAAAATAATTACCAAAATAACCCATTTTTTACAGTTAAAGCATCTCACCGTCGGTTTGACATTAATTTTCAGATCAACTTGTTAGAACTCATGAGACATGTTTCCTAACATTCCACATTGGTGGAATTTCCCATTATTTATAATATATTCTCCTGGATTACTTTTACTACACTTTTCACTTCCCCCAAACTTATTTGATGAGTTCATCCCCATTGCCTACCAACCTGACCGCTTCTTATTCTTGTCATCACGAGGCACATTTCTGTCAAAAAACTCAATGTTAACTTTTTTATATAAAATAAAAATGCCTCTCATAGATTTGATACTATCATGAATCCAAATATCATTGCAAAAATGGATTCAAACTAGAGTAAAATTTATTGATTTTATTATTAACAACCTGAGTAAAATATGGTGCATACCTGGATAGTCTTGTAAAATTGGCTGCATATGCTACCATAGATTAATCAAATTTCTACTTCAGTTCAGAAAAAAATTTATCCATTCGTAGTCGAATAGTTCTGGGAAACACATTTACCATATAAAGACTCTTAAAATCATCCCATTCCAGACTATAAGGATCCTATTATCCTCTATAATTCTTAACCATCCCTTGTGGACAAAATAAAGGATTTTTAATGAAATTATGTGGAAATACAAAAGAATGTTGAAGCATTGATAATGGGGAAATACTAAATGTTTAGAATTGATGACAAACGTGTTGTAAGAATTAAGTCATGAATATGTATTCCATTTGGTGTAGAGGTAAATAAGCAACCTCTAAATGGTGCATCAGATCAAACTTATATATCCAGACAGAGAGCACAAAGATGTATCGATATCTTAAAGAGAACTATTGGTTGGTCAATATAAAGAAGGTTATCATAAAATATACATCAATGTGCCTGATATGTTAGAAATTGAATGTTGAAGGAATTAATTCATAGGGGATGAAAAAACCATTATTCATAAAAACATGTATGTTATGGAACAAGACTATAGACGTTGTCACTAGAAAAACAAATACATCCATAAGAAACAATGGAATATGGGTCGTTATGGATCATCTTACAAGGAAATATCAATTTATCCAAATTTCAGTAGACATCTCACATGAACAACTTTAATAGATATATATCAAATAAGTGGAAATGATTCATGGAGTACGAATATCGATTTTATCCAATCAAGATCCTATATTAACCTCCATGTTATATAAAAGTCCCTATCACTCTCTAAACACTGAGATGAGCTTCAGTATGACATATCATCCTCAAACTGATGTCCAGTATGATTGTAATATTCATATACAAGATGAAATGTTGAGATATTATTCAATGTAATTAAATAGAGTATGGGACCAACAACACCTAGTTTTCAATTTATCCTATAACAAAATATTCCACTCAATCATCCAAATGGATCTATATGACACCCTTTATGAGAAAAGATTTAGAACAACTGCATGTTGGGGTGAATTCAATAACATAAGCTACTAGAACCTAAAATGGTTGGTGAAAAAGTGTAAATGGTTATAACCATTGATTAGAATACCAAGAAATCCCAAAGTCTACAAAATATCTACACATTCAATCATTGATGAGACCATGAGTTGAAGGTTGGAGACATGGTATTCCTATGCATAACTCCATGGAAGAGGATCATGAGATCTTGAAAGAAATGAAAGCTAAGTGATAGTGACATAAATCACTTAGAGATCTTTGATCATGTCAGGGCGATGGCTTATCATCTATCACTTCCACCTATACAAAGATACTACTCACTTTGTCAGTTAGAGAGTGATCACTCTTATAGGGAGCATGTAGTTATGGTCTTGGATCATATAGATAAGGTTATATGCATCAAGACTACTCACCTAGTAAAAGTACTTTCATGGAACCATAATTACAATGAGGCAACATGGGAGACATAAGAAAAAAAACAATGGATAGGTAACCTCATCTTTTTTTGCATAGTATATAAAATGAAATTTCGAGGGTGAAATTTCATAACGGGAGAAATGTAATGACCCATAATATTATCAGTGAAAATTTCCTTCTTATAATTATGTAATATATTATAAAATTAATAAAATAACCTATGTAACATAATAAAAACATTATAAATGACCAATTAATGAAATAATATTTTTTTCTAGAAGATAAGGTACATATACCAATGAAACTGTAACTTCACCACATAAATAGTAATATGAAACTTATGAATTAGAAACCATAAAAATGAATAGTAAAACAAATATGAATGTATAAATAAAATTTAGGCATCTTATAAATCAATGCATGATATAATTATATCATAGTATATGTAATTAAATGTTTCAAAAATTATTAATTAAGTGATAGTATTTTTATAAGTCTTAAATATTTAATTAAAATTTTATGATTAATTTAGTAATTTATTGAAAATATTTATTTCATAAAATATATTCATAAGTTTATATATTGTTGTATTATGATTTTAAGATCATTTTATGAAACATTATTTAATTTTTCTATGTGTTATAAAAGAGGTTATAAATTAAAAATTTTATTTTCCATGTAAATAATAATTTTAATTAGAATATATATTTCTAATATTTTGAATATTATTTCCCTAAAATTGTGTTCATTTTTTAATTCTACAAGTCAATAAATTTCTAGGGTGGATTTTAGGGATTTTTCTAAAAAACATGATTTTTTTGTGAGTAGTGATATACGATAATTTATTGTATAAGTAAATTATTGAACATTAGAGTCATGAGTGATTCATGGATGGTGTATGTGACCATTGGAAGGAACTCACATGCACTATGTGCTATATTTAGACATAATAATTTTGAATATTTTATTTCCTTAGAAAATAACAAACTAATTAGTAAAATAATAAGAAAACAACCATCTCCTCCACTATTTACTCCACCTCTTATTCTCAAACTAATCATGCCTTGAGATATGGAAAATATATACTCAATCATATCCCAAAACATCTCCTCCACTTAAAATATCACTTCTATTCTTATTAAAATACAATAATAATTACCCAAATAGGGTTCTAAAGGAGGATAAATTCAAGAGCTAAATTCCCCTTTCTTTTCACTTAATTTCATTTCATGTTCTTTTTTCATAATCTCTATACCACCTCCCCTAATAAAAATGGAATTGTATATAAATTAAATTAAATATACTATAATTTTATTATCTATATGGAATAATCCATCATCAAACCCATTCTCACCACTCTTATATTTTAAAATGAAATCGTCATCTGTAGGGTGTTGATTTATTGCCTTTGTAGACGAGACAATTTTATTTTTGTTTATATCATTAAAATATGGTATTAAAACAATTATAATTGTTGAAAATGATTTTAAAATAATCATCCCCTTTTATTTTATATAACTAACATATATATATATATATATATTTCTAAATGATAATACAAAATAAGTTCGCTGTGATAAAAAAACAACTAAAATTAATCTAAATGATTGACACTTTCATGTCATCTAATGATTCTGCCACATATATGGATGAAAAATAATACCTAAGATCAATTAATATTTTTTATTTTCATTAATAAAATATACAATATGTTCTGGTGATTTATTGATATTACACATGAACTGACATACGCATATACAAGAGAATCGATCATGAAAACTAAGAAAACTAAACTCCAGAAACGATTAAATTGAACACTATAACTAATTAAAAAGTACATAAATGAATGTAAAAAAACATAATTAATAAATTAAAATTTTAATGTTTTATAAATATTTTATTTAATAAATTTAATATGATTATTTAGGACATTATGATCATGGTAAGAACCATTTTAGACATAACGTATGGAATCTTTTTAGAAACTATATATTTACTTTAGGTAGCATGTTCTCTCTATTTACCCAATATATAACTTCTTTATTTTTATTATATTCTACTAATTTATATTTATTTAGTTCAGACTCATGTATCCATATCATATCATCCTTATTTTATGAGATAATACATGTTTTAATAAGATTTATTTCTCAAATCCACCTGAAAAAACCCGATTTAGTAAAAATTTCTGATTTCATAACAACTTTTCATGTGTAGTACATAATTTATTTTAATAAACCATTATTTTTCTAAATTCACTCCTTTTCTTATGAAAATCTGTCTTATTTAATTTCTGGTTTTATAAAAATATTAATTCATTTTCTATTTTAAATAATCATTAATATTTTCATTAAACTACACAAAAATGTTTTATTTCTAATGTTTCTAAAAAGTAATTTTTTACATGTATTCACTAAATTTTTACATGAATTATCATGATATATGTTTATTTTCCATTATTATTATCCATTTATTATTTAAATACGTTATCTATTGGACACCATAATAATATTCACTTATGATATTCCTTTTAACAAGATTATGATAACCACTCATTCCCGGGGTAACCATTATGATTATGTTTGACTACTTATGTGTTATTAATTATGTGGAAAGAAAATTCAAGAACATAGAATGATGTTTTTACCAAGATATCACTACATTTAATTGGATAATGTTTAGTCTCGTGAGAATTCATCTGTAAGGCTCTTGGTGGTTAGCCTTGACTTGTGCTCCATGTGTAATGGTCTTTGTGTTTAGCCTGGACTCATGGATCTCTATTTGCAATGATCCTTGAATCAAGAAAAAATAGTGTTTTATATTGCTTCCACGTTACTATGATTCAAATCTTATATGATCTAATGTTATATATGTTATTATTCCAAATTATTATTGATGATCCATGCCTTTTTTATATCATTATGTTATTCTTCAATCCCACATGCTAGCCTTTATTCCTATGATAACTTCATTACTAGGAGTTTTAGCTAATATCATTGTTTATTTTTAACCCCGAGTTATCCTATTTTGATATAAGGTCCCAAATGAAGATATAATATTGATATGAAGATTAAATAAAAGATGTTTCTATTCTGTTTTCATGTTTTTTTAATTATGTACATAATCTCAAGGATACTAGACTTTATGATCCATGGCTTGTAATTTGATTTTGAGTAATGATCAAAATTATGAAATGATATGTGTAAAAGGATAGGGTATCTATATGATTCAGGTGAACCAAGGTAATGATGCATACCCAAGTCCAAGGTTGATTAGGGTCTCCATACCTCCATAGTAACAGTAGTAGTACATAAATTTCCGGAAGAAGCACTTTGATTTATTATCCTAGTGGTATGATTAGATACTAGTTCTAGAACTCAGGTTTTCATAAAACATTATGGCCTCCTTGTGAATCCTTTTGGATTCATGAAACCTTTTATAAAAATGAACCCATGTCATGGAGCCATATATAAGGACAATTTTTTTATGCTCATCAATGAAAACATTATCAAGTATGATTTGTACCCCAAGTGGCTATCCAATATCATTCCCATTAGAAAAATGAATAGAAAATAATAGTCTATATCGTCTCCCAAAAACTCATCTACTATTGACTAATGAATTGTTTTACCCATTTTTTATAGATTCATTGATCGATGCCACATCTAGGTTCAATGAAATCTTCATCATTGATTGATAATCTAGATATAATTAGAACTGAATGGACCTTGAATATGAATACCTAATAACTTTCAGAGCACTATAGGGATCCATCAATTGTTAGGTGATTCTATTATATTTATCGAATGCAAGAACCACTTTTCTGCAGTACATGATATCTTCAAACTGATCCTTGAGATATTAGTGTAATTGTATGTGGACAATTTAATGGTAAAATCCCACAAGAATCATGGATAACTAAGAGATATAGATATTGTTTTCATTTTACTTCACATATTGAATTTCAAAATGAAACCTATGATGTGTTCCTTCTAGGTTAGCTTTATAAAGCATCATAGATTCATATATAGATAAAGAGGCATTGATATTGACCCATAAAAGATCATTTCTATCTGTAAAATTCCCTCTACAAGCATCTTTCAGGAACATTGAGGCCTCTAAAGTCAATTTACCTATATATCATAATTCATTATGAATCTGCATAGAAATTTTATGCCCCTTTTGAGTCACATAAATAAGGCAATAATGTACTAATGGGATGAATAGTTTCAGGATTCTTTTATGGAAGTTATACATTTCATATTCTAGACACCGATTCTGATGCCACCCATCAAAGGGAATCCTTTGGTCCTCTTTGTTACAACCCTTGAGTGATCACTCAATTCCCATCTCACCAAGAAGAAGAATTATTTGAGAGAGAATAGTATATTCAATCTTACCTTCATTATACATGACATAGATTCTATATATTCTCTTATTGAGAATTACATCCTCACCCTCATATTCACCATGTAGAAGTTGTGTCATTATTTATGGCACCATGAGATTCATTTGGTATCCTAGGTAGATCCTCATATGTAATTACAGAACCATATACTGTTTACCAAACATTTATATTGCTTGGCTATGATCCTCAAGGGCTTGACTCCCATTTAATCATGTAGAATTTCATTTAGGGTCAGTCACTGGAAAGTTTCCTGACTTCCCACCCATCTCATAATGAGTAACCATTGGATGTTTATTTCCTAAACGATTCCATCAAATAAGTGATTATGATATCCTATATTTGAAAATTCATTTTGGATGTTCTTCATGGAGTCCAATATTTATATGTTTCAATAATATGAATCTCAACAGGGTAGGATTAGTGATCATCATCATCAAACTATCAAAAGCTATTCTTCAATACTCATTCCAATTGTATAAAGTTTACAGTTATAATGAGGCATATTATCCATTTATCATTAATGATCTTGAGTTTTTATTCTATATTAAAGTCCCCCTCATGGATGTGATGGTAGATTAAGAGTCATTCATCATGAAGATCAGTTGTGATTTTGAAACTCATATAACTACTAGTGTGAACTCACCAGTTAATGGCCTAGTTACCTTTTAATCTAAAGGATAATCATGTACGATAATAATATAATGGTCGAGATGATTCCATATTCCACCTAGTTTCACATTTTTTAGATCGTTATCAGGATGTCCCATTCATTAAAGTGGAACACTATAGGGTTATCTCTCCCATTACTATAGATGACAAGGACAGCAAGCTGGTCAACCAGATGACTACACGTGATTCCCCACTAGGACCTCCAAATACCACTATTGTTGAAGAGACCTCCAATTGGAAAACTCCTTTTTTCTTGTATGTATTTCATTGTACCCTCCCACTAGATATAGCAGAACATGAGAGGATCATTTTGAATGAACCAAAATTCAGCCTCTTGATTGTGGCCAATAATGAGAAAACTATCTAAAGATGTTGGTTTTATAAAATTATCCTATGTTGTATTCAAGAGATGAGATTTCCTATATCATGCAAGAATTTCATGTCAAGTCATGTGATTCTCATCAACAAGTACTAATGTAAGCCTTCTAAATTCAATTTCTAGGATTCTTTTGGCACACCATGATCAATGATGGAATCACATTAATCAAAATATTAAATGCATTTTAGATTCATACCAAATTCATGTATAGACCTCTAAATCCCCTTCATACTACAATGTAATCTTGTCCCTTTTTAGTAATTGAAACTGATGCTCTTGGACCCTATGAACCAACTACAACTCACAAATGGAGGTTCATCCTAACTAAGATATATTAATTTTCTTATTTTATGGAAGTGATACAACATTAATAATTTAATTCTCAATCAGTGGTTTAATTTTTGAGTTGTAATATCATTCACCATTTTGATGTCCCTCGAACCATTTTCACCGAAAATGGAAACAAATTTCATGTGTATGAGCCAATGAAGTTGTATCCCATATACTACATCTGATCCAACCATACATCTCACTACCATTCTCATGGAAATGGATAGATTGAGGATTTAAAAAAAATGTACTCCAATATTTCATTGACGATGGTAGTCAATAATAAGAAATTTTTTTCGACTATGATCCAAAATGCTCTATGGGCTTATCATATGATGATTTGAATTTCCACCCATGTGACAAAATATTCCATAGTGTATAAAATAGAAGTGTTTATACCAATAGATATAAAGTTTCAATCTAATAGAACATCTTTCTATGACCACCAAATGCCATATAGAATGAGAGATGTTCATCTAGCTAAGATGGAACTATTCAAAAAAAAGTTTTTCCTTTTCCCCATCCAACAAGGTTACATGGTACTAGCTCTCCTAAAACCCAAGATATCTGGATGGGATCCCCCAAAGTCGAATCTTAAATGGGAAGGACTGTATATCATCCCTAAAGTCTATCCAAATGGAATATACACTTTGGTCACCTTGGATTGGGAACACATTACTTGTTCAACCAATACCATGTTCCTCAAGCAATACTTTTCTTTAGTATCCTATTTTAGTTGGAACACAGTTTTAAAATGAGCACCTGCTCTATGACCTATGACCCAAAAATAGAATTTCATTTTTGGGAACTATAACATTAATATGTAACCAGGTATTCACAATGAGTTTGTTGCATGGTGTGGGCCTTCTTAGACGTCATTCACATTAGGTTTTAGCTATCCCATCACTCATATCGCTATTATAACACCTTTACCCCTACTTTTTCCTAGTTTCATAAAGATAAATGATGTTAAAATCATAGTTTATGATTCATGACATTAAATCTCATTGAATAATCATCTTTACAACATAATGTTAAACATCATGTACCGGTCCACTCCCATAACCTTAAACTACAAAATCACCATACTGGTTGTATGATGATAGAACTACATAGCAGACAAACATTCTCGCTTGGGATAATTTCATTATTTTGGTTCCGTTCTTCTATCATGCCATATTCTGGAAATATGTATTCCTTGATTCATGTTGTCACATGACACATAGTTAGGCTCAAACCATATGAATTGGACCCAACCAAAATAAAAACAAAAAAATTACACCTTCTTCTGTATGGGATGGACCTCTGCATGTATATTCAACATTCCACAACTACGTATAGTAGGATTTCTATAATTAAATGATACATAGTGACACATAGATTTCTATATCATAGTCTAGCCACATTAAAAAAATGGGGAAATGGGTTGTGTCCCTCCTTTATGAATGGGTCATGCCTATATAGGGAGGCATCATTGAGAACTATGTGTACCATAATTTCCATCCTTATGAGATATGAAGGGGCTCTATACAATTTTGACTTTAGGCCCAACCATAAATTTATCAAAACCTCTTATCCCTTAGGATCCATGATGGTGAACTAGGAAATCACATCCCTCTATTTTTTTGGATATGTCATCTATCCATGCCATACAGTTTCCTATCTAGACGCCTTTAGAAGACCTCCTCAAAGATATGTGGTGTGTTGTTGGACCCCATTTTTTATCATTCACATCAGGTTTTCAAATCCACCATGTTGCGTATACACATTTTTGGGATGGTCAGTCATAAATCTATGAACTTAAATTAAGAAACACATGGTATGAAATTTACGTATGTAAACTAGGAATCATATTCTATGTATCATAACATTAAACTATGTTCAATCCTTCTTAACAATGCATACGCAGTGTGTGGGAACAGTTTTTCCTCATTCATGTCAGGATTTTCATTCCAACACATTATAGATATTCTTTTAGGTTCACTCATTCCATTGTCATGACTATATGACCATGAACTAAGAGGGGAAATCCTCAATGCATGAAATTAAACTATGATCCCACCCTAACCAAACTGAGGATACCATAAAATAATTTTGAGATGCTTGGGATATCTCAATGGAGAGTATTTCCCATACCATTTTATGTTTCATACCACATTATGTTCCAAAACTATGTGTCTTGATTTCCATTCTTTTGGGATACATAGATATGCCCATAAATTTTTTATTTTGGTCTAGCCATAGTTCTATCATCCTTTTTTTACTAGGCCCTCATCATAGTCTAATAATCATGACCTCAATCTACATGTGGGTTTCTAATAAGTGTATTGTGTTATTTTGGGCCCCCAAGGATTCATTCGTGTTTTGTGTTTTCACTCTAACACTCTATGGGTCTTACTTTTTGGGATACTCCTTCAGGACCAATTTCTATGACATTAAATTATGAATATTTGGTCTGAACATTAATACCCAAACACAATATCCTTATAATTTTGATAAAACAAAATCTTAAACTATTTGAAATTTTTATGTGAAAAATGACATCAATCATTTTAGGGAACCTATAGTCCAGTTTTATGACATTAAACTACCGATCATATAATCTATAATGATCAACATTTAACTATGAGCCCTTGTGGTCTAATCATTATGACCATAAGTTATATGTTGTTTCCATTACAATTTTTATATGGTATATAAGCCTACATGTCTTCATTAATGTTTCATTTGATACCTCTTATTTTTCATATATATATGTTATGAGTTAACATTTTACCTTTAGTCAAAGTAATAATACTTTAAAATATTATTTTTCATCAGAGAATCATGACCTTAAACTATATGTGGGCCCTCACTGGTGATGGAATTTTATGTTCTTCTATGCCAATTCCACCCTTTGATCATTTTGGGTTGAAATTTTCATCACCTTCCAAATCAATATGGAACCCATTAACAGTGATGGTCCAATGTCATATTTTCTCACCTCGCATCAGGGGCCAAAACCCTAATGGAATTTGTTAGAAGAAATTAGATCCATTTTTTCATATTTGGTCAATAACTGATCCTTAATTTTTATTCTCCCCATTCTTGACTAGTACTATTATGGTCCATGTGTTTCAAACATGGTCAATAGTTGATCTATACATGTCAGTCACAACATTTATCCAAATTCCAAAAGTATAAACATAGAATTTTTTTACTCCCCCTTTATTTCACTATTTATTTTCACATGCACATTCTTGGAATATTTAGCCATTCTATGTTTCTCACACCAAACAAGACTCATGTGGTCTTAGAAAGTTCAGGTAGGAAGTTTACCGAATTTTTAGAGATACATATGGATCTGTGTTTCTTGATTCCACGTACTTGTGTTTTATATAGGCCTTCTTGGCTCATTCACATCAGGTTTTTTATTTTATACCAAATATGTACACATGGAACAAACAATTTATTATTCCCTATATCGTTACATGAAACAGGTCATCCATGGTCCAAACAACATGACATTAAACAGAATTTAGATTTTATTTCCCAAGGACTTGTAATGTGCTGTATGGGCCTCATTGGTCACCATTTTCATTAGGTTTTCCCAACACTACACTACATATGTCCATATGATGTGTCCATTTTGGTTAACCTATAGCCCATTCCTTAGGACATTAAACTATATTCAATGTCCTTATCCTGACATAAAACTATGAAACATTTCATGACCATATAATTATAAAATATACCTTTTATTGACCCAACCAAATGATGTTAAATTGAGTATCCATTTTCCTTTCCATACGATGTAAAATTACACAGTTATAATCAACATTTCATGATATAAAATATTATCGATATCTATGGTACTCTCCCTGGAATACCATCTTCCCCATTTATATTTATTTTTATATCAATAATAGTTTTATATATCTCCTAAATCTTGATAAAAACCTTCCTTGTAATATATTCTTAATATTTCATCATACCAATATGCCTATACCTATGTTCCCTTAGCCACAGTGGAAAATATCTATGTCTGTTGGAACCCATTATATCATTACATAAATCCATTTCCGTGATATTCATTCCCTTTACCAATATCATCATCCCCTCCCATATCCTGATGTAACCTCTAACAGTTTGGTCTCATGTCATTTCGGGATCCCCAATGGTCCCGCTACAACGTACCGAATGAAATTGTATGACATTTCAATACAGGTTCTGTTTTTCAAACATTGTTATAAATTGACCATAATTTCATTTTTCCAATTCTGTAAAACGATATGGATGTTGTATTATTAACACATTCAAAGGTTATCTGATTTCTCTAATCCAGAAACCTTGTGTTCTATATTTTGGAAATTTTGATACACAATCCTCATTCCCCCTTATTTGGTCCAAATCCAATAACTATGGTGTTATCCCATTTGTGTACTAGATCATGCTTGTAAAATAAAATTGACTTTCTTTAGGACATATCTTCTTGAATATAATCTATCTTTTCCCATACACACTCATTGGTCAATCAAAAATAAAAAAGGATGAGTGTTTGATGGTTATTTACCACTCTCATATGAGTGAGTAGTCATGTTGTCATCCCTTGTTTCTCACATCAGGCAGGACCAACGTGATATTATGAAATGGTCATTGGATATTTCACATCTATGATTGGAGTTATTAAAATAATCAAAAAAAATTTCATTACACACAATAATCTTTTTAAACAAAGGATGTATGTTGTAGGAAATAGCATAATACATCCACATGTGGGGGCCTCCTATTAGTCTTAGAATGCTTTACCCTATGGATGTGCCTCAGTTATTGAGTGATCTAGATCTTCCAACCTCTATAGTGAGGAATCTATGGTCTATCAATGATTCCAGAGATCTACTTCTTTCTCATCAGTTTCCACATGATGTTCATCCACCATAGTTTATTCTAAGTAACTCTCATCCTTTAGAAAATCCACATTCCATGCCACATTCATGCTTTCTACTCGGTGACCACTAAATGAGTTCTCAATTAGAGGATGTTTCTTAGTAGAGTTTGGATGAAGGATACACACTCTTCCATCAACTATTTTGGGTTCTATATCTCTTAGTTGAATTCTTATAGTTTATAAAGGGTTCTAGATTTCATCTAAAACTAGGAGATGTCCAAAAGAAATATTCCTTCATTAAACCAATCAGTGAGATTGTAAAGAACTAGCACATGAATATCTAAATCACCCTCTCCTAAAAATCATTGGTTGTGTAGTGAATGATAGAGGGATCCTATACATCCCACTAGTTCCAATTCAAATTAATTCCTTGAATTTTTTTAAAATCACTTCTATGCCCTACACTGGATGATGTAGTTCTCTTCCTCCAAATCAGGGTAATAATTTTTCAACAGTTTTGTATGTGGTGGATTTTATTTAGGAATGGTTTTATGAATATTTACCATATGATCCTCATATTGTATCATGTAATATGGGATGATCTGAATGTCCTGATGTTGATTTTCATTTCCTAATACCACCAAAACAATGATGTACCAACTAGCCCTGAGTTATGCTCGTACAGAGGCATCAGTTGCAACTGTAATCAATTAATTAGTTAGGACTATGGGTTGATTAGTGCAGATGAATGAATCATTGTAGTCTAATTTTCCAATCACAGAAGGTACCTAGGATGCACCATTATCTTTTGATAGTCGAGTGCATATTACCAACAGCAATATTCAAAAAAGGAACACGTTAGTTGATCATATTAGTAAATGATGAGTAGGACTCTCTCGAGACATAAGATTTATGTAATATGACACATGATGAATCGGTTATTGGGTTTCTACCATCAGGATACAAGGTCACTGTTCACCATAGATAATATGGATCTTTGAGGATTCTTGGGTGGTTTTCCTGACCTACCAAACTTCGGTATACCCACTTGCTGCTTCTGCCCTGGGAGTAGGCCCCATAACATGTTCCTCTTTACCAATTGCTAAATCTTTCATCCATGAAGGTATGAGTTTCTTATTCAAGACCCTCCTATATATAAATTAATTTTTGTAGTATATTCTAGAAAAAGAGTGATGGAAGGTGAATCATGGGAAATTGAGTTATATAATACTTCTGGATGTATGTAAAATTGTCCCAACAAGATTGTGATCTCACTACTCTCTGTGGTCTCCCTTCATTGGAATGATCTCCCCAAGATTAATCTGATTTATTGGGTAGGGGATCATGAGTACTCAAATAAACTTCTGACATATTTTAAAGATAGGTATTTCCTCGTATTACCATCACCTGGTTAGTTAGCATACATGTAATGAGCTTGGAGTGGACCAAGTTGTCCCTCTACATCAAAAACCTCTCCCCTCATCCTGTGATTCATTGGTTCCAGAAATGGCATTTCCATCCACATGAGATGAATCTTGTGTATGTTTATATTATCCCCCATACCATGAATTCCATTTAACATCCTGATGGTGTATCATATTTAACATGAATCGGGATAGATGTCCTCGATGGGAATGTCCACGTAATGTAACTGATTTCTTGGAGCATGAAAACCCATCTTGGGAAATCCTGTACATAGATCCCTTTAATCATGAGTTTTTATAAACATGATTATTGATCAGGGAATTATTTATTTTCTTTATTAATCTCTAACTTGTGTGGGCCCCTGAACCATTGGTATTGTAGGCCACTGAGCCATTGGTTTTGTTGATGTTACTCTACTAACTTGGCTCGCCCCACCTCTCCCGTCATAAAACTACCTCTACACCATTAAAATATGTCAATTAGGTATAAGGATAGATCCTTAATTGACCCAAATGGTCAAATTCCTTAGTGTTAACACTAGATATGTGATCCCCCAACTATATGCATAGTACTAGGTTGGACCGTACATAGTGTTGGGGTGTATCAACTCATTATCCATTTTCCCATATTCACTTATTAACATAATCCAAAGTTACCCAATCACCATAGGCTTGAAGACATGACTCACCTTAGAATACACCTTCAAATTTAGACTCTAAATTCACCTAAAATGGCACGAAAATTAGTGTAGGTTTTATAGATCATAGATAATATCAAAAGCAATCATAGACAACAACACCCTACCTTGGTAGGCTATGAGATATGATAAATGATCCTTAGTTCCAAAATCATTATTAATCACCACCCCCATTGGTAGGTAAAATTTGTGGTAAGTAAAATTATCTGCTAATCTGACCTTGTTCGGTACATTTGTAAGGATTATCTTGATGGAGAAGCATAATTTTATTTTCTAAATCATTGGATGTATGTTTTTTTAGATGATATATCTGGTTCATATACTCATAGCCCCATGTGTGCATCCACCTAGAATAATATGATGTGGAATGGACCGCACACACACGGTAGTGTATTTACCTCCATGATGTGCCAAAGTACATCATATAACTTCTCTAGAACATGTATTTTGAGGTTTATAGACTACTGTTTTTTCAAAATTGCCACCATTATGAAGGTCTGTGTTCTCACCCCCATAGGTGCATCCCTCACGGAGAGCATCCATGAATTTAAAATTTTCAAGATAAACCTAGCAAACATTTATATGGATTTATTATTTATTTTAATGCTGTAAACCCATGATTTCCTCTAGCTCACATCCAAGATTAACTAGTAGGATCCATCCTTTCCCCACTGGACTACTATTAGGAATGTGTGTAGCCTCATAGAAAGCTTTCTAGGTGGTTGTTCACCCTTTGTGGGCTCCTATACTGGGAAGTTCCTGAAATAGCTTAACCATTTTTTTATGTGGATGCATCTCATCCACAACATATCTTCATCGGTTCCCTACACTTTGTTCAACATAACCTTCTCCAAAATCAGTAGATTATCTATATCTTCCCACATGTTTTTAATGGGTTGAAACTAATACTACATTTCCCCACAATATAGGAATTCTCTAGATCTAATGGAGGTCCCAAATGATAATTCATACCTCCTCCTGATGTAGGTGGAACATATTGGTCTTCAGAAACCACCAACTCACAACTCCAATAAGATATCCTATTTTCAGGGAAAAGAAATTGGGAATCCAGTGCTAGTTGGTAGAGTACTACTCACTTCTTATTAGTCCCAAATTTACTACATAATGATGATGTACTATAGTCATAGGCCCAGAATTAATGAATTTTTCTCCCTAGAGGAGATATCATTCATCATTCAATCCAATCTTTGGGTCCCCCAAACCTTCCTTGGGGATGAAAAGGTACTGTCGTGGAAATGCATCACTCTCCCGCAACACCCCATTAATTTTGTTGGTGTGATCGTAGATACAATCAATCCTAATGTGTGTAGGATAAATTTGGATATGCCATCATAAGTCATGTTCTACTAATGTTTCACTAGAAAATTTCTGAACCATTAGGTTGTCCCATCTATGCATTCCAAAGGGATAAAATGTCATCCCTCATGGAAAATATATAGAGTGGCAACCTATTTCATATAAGATAATCCTCATATGCCTCTAAAAGTTTCTCTAACATCTATTCATTGTATGATTGTCTTTTGAGGAAATCCCAATGAATGATTTCGTTCTCAATTTTCTCCATTTATTCCATAATTCTATGACTTCCCAATAAACATCCCAATTCGCCATCAAATCCGGGACATAAGAGATTTCCAGAGTCGGATTCATGATGGTCATTTGTAGAGAAAATTTCATGATGATTTGACTCAGTAAAATTTATTTTTGAATAAGATATAGATCACAGTGCCAGGTTCACTTAATAGACTTCATGAAAAACGGTCCATAAAGGTTCAATTCTCTAGGTAAGTGTTAATGGAGGTGATGTACTTTTAGAAAAGAGAGTGCGAGATGGAATTTTATTGGAATATTGGAACCATTTGGGGAATCCACTCCCCCACCACTATTTATAGGTGCTCGAATAACCCCATAATAATTAAAACCATCATGGTAAGCTGATCATGGATCCACATCATAGTCTATCATAATGACATTCCTTCCCAAAATAACATATTATTTGTAATAATTCATTAATTCTCCCTTAGAATCTGACACTTCATTTCTCATCAGCTCCCATTTTATGGGCATAATTTGTTTGCACCAAAATGCATATGACATGAACTAATGAAAAATTCATAGCTTGTTTAAGAAAAATTCATGTAAACCTTTCCCCAAAAAGCCTCTAAAGCATCTAATTAATTTATACTATTCACCTAGCATCTCTGCATAAAGAATACACAATGCCCAAACTGTGCGCTCTGTCAGTCTGAAGGCACTCCATGGTTTTGTTATGTGGATTAATGCTATTTTTCATAGATCCAGTGGATCCATGACCATTCATAGAGCTCACATTTTCTTATTGAACATCTTCTAAACATCCTGATGTCCTTTTCTTAAAAATACATGGCTCATACCGACCTCAACACACATTGACATGACCCTTCAACATTAAAATTTCTCTTGATTCATAAAGCATATGATCACTAAGAATGAAACCAAAATGGATCACCCAAGGTATCTAATATTCATGGAACCTACTTTTAAGAATTTGTAGATTCATCATCTTAAATTGGTGATTCATTTCTTGACGGTCAATTCCCTTCATGGAGGATGAAGGCCTTCTTTGGTACGTGAAGATTTGCGATGATTGTTTCCTTCAAAAATAACTCCTTTCAAATGTCATGGCTTCTTTTGGATGAAAGGGTTCCTTGTTTCATGAATCCTTCTCCTATACAAAGACCCTTACTCTATAAATCAAATCAAATTCAAGAAGCACCAATTTTTAAGGACCTTTTCTTTATGAATCCTTTATCCTAAGCCTCACTATGTTCCCTCTCTTATACTTATACCTCTTTAAGAAGGATGAGTTCCAAAAACCTCTACCCCAATCCTGTATTGGTTCAAATGGACTTTATACCGCATGTGACAATTCCACCCATTCATGGGGCCTAATTCAATTCAAGTGTGGATACAGATTTGTATTTACCTTTTTCTTCTCATCACAGGTATAATAATCTATTAGGTTTCTCATAACACACATTCCAACATGGAAATAATGATCAATCACTCCTCCACATTGTGAAGCATGCATATTCTAAATTATTTCCACTCCAAAAGCTGCATTAGTTTCTGTTATGTAATCCCATGGTGTGATGAGTGAGTCCCCAAATTTATGATATTCATGACATATAACATCCTAGTATCAAATTCCTCAACACATGAAACTAATATATTACATTATGATATACGTATGAGTGATATGGAAGGGTCATTACTCCACATGAAATTATAGGAAGTGAGATACTTTTTATATGGAATTAGATCCTCCCAACATTGAATTAAATTCTCATTGGTATTCAATCCTAGAGTAAGCCCCCTATCCTTTCATGGTGTATGTACTACTTTTTTCTCTACTTTGGCTCTCCTTGTTATAAATATTAGAGAAGGGATATGAACCAGAACTTTTCAATCTCTCACACCTTTTCCTAACTCCACTAGAAGAAGGTGGATTAGTGGATATGGGAACTATAAACACACCATCCATGTATAATTGGGAATTATATCCACATCACTTATGGCCACAATAACCCAGAATTCCTACTCACATGGGATGCTATCCTTATCACATGGAAGGAGATCTTCTTTGGAATGTCTCACATGTAATCCCCACACCATCTATTAGATTCCCCTTCCACATCATGAGTGTCAATTATTTTTATACCTTTTTTCTCAAAATGAGAACAATAATGTGGGATTAGAGGTTTATTAAAAATATTACATTTTTATTGAATTTAATTTTCTACAATAAGCCCCATTCCTTCTACTGTAATCATGATCATCCCATTAGGACTATTCCCATATCACATCACATTGAACCTAACAGGAAGCGTCCATGAATAATCCCCAACTGGACGAGCATCGATCAATGTTTATGCCCCAACCATCCCAAACTACATAGACTTTGATTCCCAACCAACTGGGAAAAATAGGAGGCCTCCATTTGGTTAAAGGCCAATACCCAACATCCATCACCCATCATGATCTTCCCCTGGGCCTATAAATCCCAAGGATATAATTCCATTTACATGGGGAATCTTTATCTTCTTGGTTCCATGCCCCTTAGAACTATGAGGGATTTCATTCCCAACCAATTTGGAAATTTATGAAACCTATTTTAGGTCAACACCCAACACTTCATCAAATCCATTCATTGTACCAATATCATCAATACTCATAGAAGTACCCATGAAGATAACCATGTGTATTCCCCACACAATCTAACCAAGAAAAGTCCTCTTGTGAAGGGTAACCCCTATGTCTAAGAACCACACCACCCATAACACTATGTGGTTTCATATCCATGTCTCTAAAATACAGTGTATAAGATGCCTCTTTATGTTTGAATCCCAAACAGTCATAAACCATGGTGTCCCAAACCTAGGTGTTTACCTCCCTAATCCACCACATGCAGTTACTAGATCAATCTTCATGGTGAGAAATATTACCATTAAAGGAAACACCGCAAAGATCTGTCCTCATAAGGAATTCTAATATATCCATCGGTAATCCATTTAGTTTCTCGATCATATATATGTACCTCATTGTTTCATCACTATCTAGAATTTTTATTGATCACACTCAGTCTCCACAAGACATTAAATAAGTGACCCCAAACAGATACCTCATGATAAACATTAGATGCATGATGTGAAATTATTATATGAAATGCACCGAAATATTTATCTCCCTCATGTTATAAAGGGATTATTAATGTGATATACATGGAAGATATTCCACTTGAATCATATATGTTCTAAATGACTTGGTATTTCTTGTGTATTTCACCCAGGATTCATCCATGAGATTCCATCATATGATGAAGAATATTGGTTACCAATGTCTCTAGAGTCCATACATGCCAGTGATTCCCAACATGACTACTCTCATGACCAAAGTTTGTTTTCCTGTTAAGACCACATGTAATGTCCATATAGAAGATATGAAACTTAACAACATATATAGAGTGATGGAAATGGTAATGAGTTCCATGATAATGACTTCACTCTATAAAGGGGAGCCAGAAAAGGAGACGAGTTCTAAAGAGAAATCATTGTATGGAGGAATAAAAATCTCATCACCATGTTTCAATCAAGGATCATACATCATAATTGAATGTCATGAAAACCTCCCGCCTTTGGAATGTGAGAATGTGGGGAACCGAATATGTTTCTATCATGAATTGAGCGAATGAGGTGGTTACTCCCCTGTGAAATAATCTAAATCATATTTCTAAAAAAGGAACCATATAATTGAAACACCTATATCGAGACCAAATCAAAAATAATATCCTTTGATAAAAACCAAAAAAGGGAGAGTATGAGTCCTCAAAAATCTAATAAATATAGGATGATCATAAATTGAACATATAAAATCATATATTCATAAACATTGAATGGAATTGTTTTAAAATTTTATTAAAATAAATGAATAACAGAAGAAAAAGTTAAAATAATGAAGAGACCAATAGAATGAATGATTTCCTTGTATTAAATCACCATAATTTAAAGAAGAATCAAAAAATGATTCAAGGAAGATGAGATCCTAGCTACGAGTGAGGAATAAAAGGTAATATGTGATGCATAGGGTTTTATTTAGTGTAAATTTTATAAGGTGGTTTTTCTAAATTGTAAAAATTTTAATTAGTTAGATTAGCCAAAAGGGTTGGTCATAGAGTTTTGAAATTATGTGGAGCAACAAATCAAGATCAAATATCTCCCCATAAAACAAAGATAAAATATTCTTTGAAAATAATTGACAGTCCCAAAAACCATGAAATGACTTTGTGAAATTTCAATTTCCCCCATGTTTCTCTATTACATGGTTTACACACTATTTCTATTAACAATGTGTTAATCACATTCTAGTTCAATATACCAAGAGAGGCTCAACCAAGGGATAACCCCTTGACCATTTATTAAAATAAAATAAAAGGACAGTATCAAGCAAGATAATTCAAAAGAAAATGTTACATGTCATCAAAAGCATACCCATCCCCATACCCCTGGTAGCAAGATTCATCTGTAGTGGCTGAATCCCATTCAGAGCTATCATAATGCTTCAGGACCTTAGCGTATTTCCTTCACAGATTCATCTGTTCCAAGGCTAAGAGCTCAATGTTATCACCAGAGGACCTAGTGGCCAATGGCTTTGGAAAGTGTGAGTAGTCCTTTCTTGACCTGCATCACGGAGGGGCATTAAATACTTCATGAGTCTTCGTCATCTTCATCCTCCTTCCTTGAACCACATCACTATAATAGGGCTTGATCATGCCACCAAAGTTCTCTTTATCACTCTCATAGCAATCCCCACATTTCCCATTGATGATCACATTCTGAAAAATATCTTCTTCTATGCTACCCTTCTGGAATTGGCCATTGGTGTCAACAGCGAGACACCTTGGCTGCTCCACTAGCTCATTAGTAATCAGAGTCCACTATTGCACATCTTTGGATCCACTACCACCCTCAATTATCAAAGACCCATTTTGCATTTCATTCAATGGAAGTCATCCTCCACATTCTGTTGCTCCAACACCTGGAGACAATCTCCAGTAGTAGCTGTGAAACCCACACCCTCATCATTCACAGCCATCCCCTGTGCCCCATTCACAACATCCAACACCTCCAAAGGACCACCCACACAACCAACATCATCCATCACTCTTTCATCCACATTCTATGCTCGCTTGCACCAGTTCTCCTTTCCATTAGATATAGAAACACCCACCTCATTCTGTAAGTCTCGCATGACTGCATTAGCACCTTCCGAGCATTCTAGATCACCATTAATAGCATCATCCACTAAACTAGATTGCAACACCCCCTTACCCAACTGTAGATCATGGAAAAGCCTGCGGAATACTACAGAAACATCCGGATTTTCAGGTGCCTTTGCATAGATCCTCGAAGGCGCTGCAGTCTTGTTCTCCACACCATCAACAATTCCAGATACCACACCTTCATCGGGCAACAATGTTAGCCCTTGATACATTCCTACACTCTCCCTCAGATTATAAATTATTCGGTTCATTACCTCAACATGACACTTCGAGGCCGTATGCCCTAATCATCCACAAGCATTGCAATAATCAACCCATGATTCAAAGACCATAGACTGCCTCCATCTGACCTCTTTGCCTAAGGTAAGCCATATACAGTTGATCGGTGGCCTTGCAACATCTACCTCCACACAAATACGAGGATTGACTGGATGTCTTACAGTAGATGTTCGGACATCGGAGCAGAGATAATGCCCCACCATATTACCAATAATAAGAATAATTGTAGTATTTTGGAATGGAATAGGGAGTTGAGGGAGACTAACCCATGCCACAATGGTTGATGGATCACGGTTCATGCATAGATCAAAATTCCAGCAAAGGAGTAAGAAGCGGCATTTTTTGCATCTATGAGGGGCACGAGACCGGGCTCGGATCAAATCATCTTCCAAGGAGAACCAAATCATGAGATGGCGTTTGTCAAGAAGCCCAAAAACTGCTCAGTCATGCAAATCCCACTTACTAATGATGAATCGATCAAAGTCATCAACCGAGGGCCTTCACTGATTGAACCGATCCAGCAATGTAAGATCCAAATGACTCTATGCTTCAAGAAATTCCGACGATGAAATCGACAACTTAGGATCACCCGGATGGAATCCGGAACCTTCAGGCATAAAGTAATCGTCAGGAAAATAGGGAGAGATCTAGGGCTTGAGAAAGGAATGAATGATTTTTGTGGGATTGGAGGTTGTGGCCATTCCTCCACCCCCTTCCACCTCCTAGAAGGGGATGGAAGCCATCCATAAGTGTCATCTAGGGTTCCAGTTCCTTGAATCGCTATCGTCGTCACTGCGAGTCGCCGTGAGTCTCTGTCACCATCACTAGTTCAATATAATTAGAACATTAAATTTCTAATAAACAACACTCAGGAACTCCAAGAGCAGATAAATAAAATGTAAATATAAATGTAAATTTAACATGACATGTGTCCTGTTTACTTTTATACTACTTATTTCATCAACTTCATTCACTTAGTTATTGTATAAATATTCATTATCCTTAATATTAATAATATAATAAGATGATTTTCCATATCATTATCATCGAATAAAATTATTCAACATAAAATATGATTATATTTTATCACAATATTAGCATATGAACCATTAATATGGGGAAATATTGTTATATAGATCATTACATATCATTTCTAAGATCAAAAACTAATAAACGATGAATACCATAAATCATCATCTGATTTTATATTTTCATGATGTCGCATATCACAATGTGGTATATGATTTACAACATTTATAGGTTAAATTCGCCTACACCATCCTATATATTGATTCATAAATTGAAATAATAATTTATTATCATAAAGACAAACACAAATAATTTTCATTTTTATTTTCATTAATTTGGTTCCACTGGAAGACACTTGAGAATTATAGGTTTTAAAATATTCCTCGGATAAGCAATGTGAGCGTTCATTTTAAAAAATTAAATTAACATTTTCTTATCCTCATAGAATCAAATAAATCAACAATAGGATCTATTAGGTTTTACGTAGGAAAATAGTTTGAGTAGCATCTTTGTAAATTTTATGGGATGGGTCATTATCATCTCAATAGCTGATATGTTTAAAATGTCTTAAATATCCCTAATATTAATGGAAAATAACTAAAATTTTTCATCAACTTGATCTAAATGGAAAATAATAATTTTCAACTCCCCCTTTGAAAAATATGTTAACAAGGTGGAAATTTTTATTCTGGCTATAAAACAACATACATACGTACATTCACACACACAAAAAATAGACTGTAACACACACACACATTTATATTTATTAAAGAATAACAACACAAAAATAGAAATAATAATTTTAATAATAACTCAGGTAATTTACCACCCACACTTGAAAAATTTATGAATGGTTGGATTTAAACTCAAACTGTGCACCCTACCATAAACCATACCAAACCACATGCACCAATGAAAATAATACCCCCATAATGCATTCATAATAGTTCAAGTAAAATCCCCCCTTCATGGTTAACCCACATAATAGATGAAACTCAAAAACGTACTACATATTTAGACTGATTTATTACAACCCATTAAAATATATGGGTTTTTGCTATTATTTTTGTAAAATTGATCTATTTTAAGCCTATAACCCACCTATGCATGACTCACGTCATAATACTATGTTTTTCCTCATTATTTCTCTATTATCTAAAAGCACAACAATCTATAGTTTCCACTACATCGAAGGGACATACACAAAATTCATATCCCATTCAAACACTATATTCTAGTATCCAAATATAGTATTATACCATAATAATAATTCAAATTCCCAACAATTGAAATACTCAATATTCAGTTATTTATAAATTCATTTAAAAATTTGTTAACAAGATTTCCACAGTGAAAATCTAAACAATATGTCCCACAAATTGTAAAATTAGAACATATTGGTTCATTTTTTGTGCTACAAAAGGCATTGTTAGTTCTAAAAATCAATAAAAATCAAAATTATTTGAATGAGGGCCTTCATCAACATTAAAAATTCTTTAATGATAAATTTTTTTTCATCTTTTTAGAATTAAGAAGGTATAAATTTATGAATGCATTTTTTTCAATATAAAAGTATACTTTTCATAGTGTTTTTTAGCACAAAAAACCACAATTTTATCTATACATTATTATAATTGAGATAATATATTTAATGATTTTATGAACACTTCTAGTGTTAATGTTGCCCAAAAACACAAATCCTTCAAAATAATATATAAAATACATTATATTTAATAGAATCATTATAATAAAGAATATAAATCATATAAAAATAAATATAATATTTAGAATATATAAATATAATTATTTCACCATAATCATAAATGAATTTACAGCTTCTATATATTTTAATAACTGTTTTATAGAGTTTATCAATGAATGAATTGCATGTACTATTTTAAAAACTCATAAATATATTTGTAATTTTAGAGTTAAATATTTAAAAATTAATATAAAATTGCATTTTTACTATTAATTAAACATAATAAATTTAAATCTATTTTGAAATAGAATAAAAACCCATTTAGTCATAGCATAAAAATCATAATTTTTAATGAAATGAAATTCATTCAAATATGTAAAAAATTGATCAACATAAATTATTATATTGATTTATATTAATCTGGGTTAATTTATTCATTTTATGAATGTAACCCACATTTTAAATGTATTTAACACCTAAAATGCTAATCCAAAATTTGGTTATTTTTGAATACACCATGTGTCAATAGAATTTGTGGTTAATTCCTATATATCTCCAATGAATAGTTATTCATTTTCCATGAAATTTTTCATTGCTTGAGGTCATTTCATAATTTTTTGGTATGTAATGCAAATATTAAACAAAAATTTAATTTTTATATTGAAAAAAGGCATCTTTACCCAATCTATCAATACAAAAGATATGAATGATGTGTGGTTAATTATTATATGTTTTATGTGAAATAAAATTAATTTTCAATGATTTAGACGACAATGTGAATGAAATATCATAGTTTTGAGTATGCGAAATTCATTTTGAAATAAGATTTAATTTATATAATTAATAAATAAACATTAAATTACTATTTTCACTCCACACATTTGAATAATGTGCAATTAATTCTTACATATAATGAATAAATTAATTTCCATTTTTATATTGTTTAACTAAATATTGAGTGTATTTAATCAGTTTTGAGTATTTGATGTGTGGTTTTAACTTGTTTTACATATATAAAATGATTAATAAATTATAATTCATTAGTAATAAACTATTCATTAGAATTACTTTTGTAGGTGATTAGATCCTTTCCCCATTTCAATTTTTTTCAATTTCAAAACACTCTTTATTTTTTTTGTTATACATGGTTAATTTTCTAATAATGATATTGACATTATTGAATCCCAAATTAGCTTCTTAATAGTTAACATATGTTTGTATTTTTTTAAATAATTCTAGGATTTAGATATTTTCTATGTATTTTTTTTACATATTCTTAATAGTGTCTAAATATATTATGAACTGTAGTTTTGGTACCCTATTTATTGATTTTCTGTAAAGTTAAATGTATTAAAAAAATTAAAATATTTGGGTTGGAAAAGATATAAACATTTATTTTAGTGTCTTACATATATGGAATATTTATTTTTTGAAAAGGGATAAATTCATTTGATTTTAAATGGAAGTATTAGAAAATTATATGTTATTCTTATTTTCAAGAAATGAAATTTAACATGAATATAAGTGGTCATATGAAATAAAAATGTGGAAATATTCCTAATTCTAATGTCAAACTATATCAGGTAAATTATTATTATGTTCAAATAATATTCATATGAAATTTATGAAATGTATTATGAGATTGATGAAAGTATTACAAAAAATAGAGAAGTATTATGAATTTTATATCATGTGATATTTTGAAGTAAATCATTATGTTTTTTTAGTGTTTGAAAATCTATATTATTTCTAATTATTGTATAACTTATATTTACTCATATTATTTTAGTTTTAACTATGAAATTTTTTAAATTTTCCCTTACAATATTTTATGTTTTGATGTTATTAATATTATAGAATATGAATATTCAAAATATATGGATATTATAAGTTCTAATATATGGATGTCAAAATATATGAATAGATAAGTTAAGATGATTTATATTTCACAATATTAATTATTATTATTACTATTATATATATATATTCATGTATAGGTTGTAGTATTTTTATTTCTCATATATTTATATAAAAACGGACACCATAAAATATGGAAACTAATTTAATGTGTTTATAGAAAAATATTATTTTTTAATCCAAGATGGATCTGACCATTGAACCAAACATGGAAACATTATGAACCTAGTTTTGTGGAATTACTCTTTAAAAAAATGACAAATGAAAAAAATAAAAATGAAATATTATAGTCTTTTATAAAATGATCGTGATTTTATTAGTATTATAATCTATTGTTATTTTTTTATTATTTTAGATCACATTTCTAAACCTGATCCACCTATAATTATTGTTCAACATTAATTTTTTATAATAATTTATTTTACTATATCATTAGATTTATTTACCTTTATTACTATTTTATATCCATTATTTTCCAACTATTTTCCACCAAAAAAGTGCAATCTCTTGGATATAAATCCAAAAAAACAAGCATTGGGAGTTGGTCATAAATCCACTGTAAATGGTATGTTGTATGGGTGGTTTTAATTCTACCTATATGCCATTGTGTTGTATAGATTTGGGACTCCTAGAAAATGTATGGATTCCTTTTTCATCTTATACTTCTATTTTTTCAACATGTTTTTTATATGGATTAAAATATATTTTTTTTATTTTTTATTCCATGTTTGATATATTAAAATTACATGTTGATTTTTATCATTAATGTTTAATTAGTATTACTAAGAATTTATTTCTTTTTCTATTATATATTTGATTTATCGACCATTAAATTAGGTTTCTATGGCCCATAAACTGCTTTATACTCTTATGTTTCTCATATACAATGTAGAACTACTCTATTGTTGGGTGAACTAATATAAGAGTGAAAAATGGAAAAGGGATTAAAATTTACTCAATAATGTTTCAAGTTGACTAATCCGATTTTATTCTATAGTTTCATGGTTTTACCATAATTTATTGGATATTGATGCATCTTACGTAGGTACACCTGATGAACCTTATGTATCAACTATCTATACATCTAGATTACACTTACAATATTTTTCTTGTTCGATTTATTACAAAACATTATTGCACAAGCCATAATTTTTAATACTTATCATGGTATTGTTAGAGGTGTTGTATCAATCACCATTAATAGATATCAGGTAATTTCATAATGGTGGATTGGTACATAGAATTTTCTTCTATTTTAGTTGATGTAAATTAAGAGAGATATTGGAAGGCTATCTTGAGATGGGAGAGCTTGTTGTGGTTCTATAGATGTATTACATCATTCCCTATTCCAATTATATTATTATATAGTATAGCATGAATATTTATAACTCCAAGGAGAAGATAACATGTAAAAAAATATAATATAGTGTTATGATAGTTTATACCAAGCCCTGGTAATAGTGATGTAGCTTTTTTGTATTTATTATTGTTATTTTATACCATTTTCATGCATGATTTATAATTCCTTATCCACATATACATGAGTTCCATTGAATTATTCATAAATTTATAATCAATATTTTATGTAATTTTATTTCTTATTTATTACTTCTATGAAATAGGAAGATATTTTAATAATAAAAGGTTCTCGGGTGTTATTCATGTCATACATTTATGATCAACCTGGTCATAATCATGTTAATTTTTAAGTGTTTATTATTATTATTATTTTATTTTTCTCTTTTATGTAACTTATTAAATTATATTCCCATATTTTAATTTTTTTTAAGAATACAAGTTCATTTGATATGAATTTATTCATTGATTCTATCTCTTTTTTATTTCTGATGACTAGTTGGTCAGTGATACACAACTCCCTTCCTGATCTTATTTTGTGTATTTTATTGATACATACATCTAAAAATTAGTATCAAAATATTTATGTAAAATATATTGATTTCTAATTTTATGGTTTACATTAATAAATTAAATTAAGATAACTATATAAATTATTGGGGGTAAATATGTGTAAATATTATATCCACAGTGGACTATGAAGATGCCTCCAGTGGATCAATGAAAACAATAACAATTGTTTCTTCCATTGGGCTGAATTTAACATATTTTGTGGGTATTAAATTTGATATTTTGAAAAACACATACTATTTATTTATATTGACATTGATGTATAAATTCTTATGAGAAGTATACAATGAAACCTCTACTAGTTTTATTTGATTTGTACATAATTATATATATATATATATATATATATTTCTCTTCATGGTATATTGAAAAATAAAATGAATATTCATTGTTTTAAAATGGCATTCAACACTCTAATATAATACCATTTATATTATTTTAATATGATAGATATAGATTTAGTTAATGTGAATGGGAAAAATAAATATGGGTTCCATGAATTTTTGTTGTTGAATTACATGAATTATTCATTTAATGACACATTGAATATATGGATGTACCTTAGATATTCCATTAATTAATTATTACAATGTTCATAATCATATGTATGGTTGATAGTATGTATGATATGGAGGTATAAGATAGAGTTTTGAGATATTATCATGATATTTAAAGATTGATGGTCTATCGTAAATGTAAGAACAATAAGAAGAATATTAGGGTCTAGATTAAGTGTTATCGATAATATTGGTGTGTAAATACATAACATATTATGTCATATTCCCCTAAGAATACATCATGGGATAGTGTATCATAAAATAATTGGTATTCCGGAATTAGGATCACACTAATGATATATAATAATGATTAGAATGACTTAATATTGTATTAGTTTTATCACTAGGATATAAATAATATGTGATCCATGGTATATATATATATATGATCCCACATCATATGAAAGGTGTGATTTTGGATAGTTTATGAGTCTATTTTGATATTAGTGGAGTTTTTCTCCTATTTATTTATTAAGAATGATTACATTGTGTTTTAAAATACATTATCTTCTTTATTTAAGACTTTATATATCTTGGATTTGTTTCTATTTTGAATTTATTTGAGGGAAATGTATAGTGACTCATATTCATTGTTTTTTAAGGTCCCAGTGATGTGTTTGGGATGATTGGTGTTATTTTTATGGATAATAACACAAGATCCACTATTTTGGAGGGATATTGGTATATATCTACAGTAATATATACATAATATTGTTTCATATTATAGGTTTTGTTTCTAATAATGTCTTAGACGTTGAAAGTATTTGATGGGTTTTTATTTGTACACATGTTTAACTAAGGTGATTGTAATGAGGATGATTGGATTTGGATGGTTATGATATTGAATAGTGTTTTCTATTTTAAAAAAATATTAAAATCAGTCAATATTATAGAGTATATTTTAAATACAATGCCTTTGATTTTTGGATATTTTAAAAGTTGATATTTATTTATTTTGGAATTTTTTAATTTCAATAAATTAATTTTTTTTATAATTTTATTGATTCTTTGTGTGTTATATTCACTAATCAAGTGTATTTTTTAATTTCACTATTTTTTTATTTTATTATGATTTTACATATTTTTATACTATATTTGGGGTTTTACCCTTAAATGATGTGTATGTTACTTTTGTGTAACTTTTCTTTTAATCTTGTGTTTCTCCCTTATTAAGTAGGTTAAATTTTTATTTATGGTACCTCAAATGTGGATTTGTATAGTGGTAAATGGACTAATTATTAATTATCAATATTCCTATAATATCTACACATACAAATTATTTTGTTTCATAGGTATACACATCAGTATAAAATCCTAACGAAGCATTCATAACATCTCATGATGAACATTAAGAAGCAGTTTATTATTCCACAATTTGACTCTTATGCATCACTGACTGTTTGATGGGTTCCAACATACACATTCATTATCCTCATACACAAAAACATATCCTATTATGGTTATTGGTGTTATATATTTCACCATTATTAATTCCAATGGATCATCCTCATTATGGAGAGACACAATATAAGTTTTGAAACCAACATGAGAGAGTGATGGTTTAGAAGATCTACATTGGGTAAATCATGTTCATGAATTTATTGAATGTGTCACCCACACATAATTCTTGGATGTTTTTAGTGTATTGTTGAAGGATATCAATATCACATGATGAATTAACAATGACATCACAACATGGAGGTTTGTGATAGGTGATATAATTACCCAGTAAGGTTGTATTATTCAATGTTATCTTGAATCTTATAATTCTTTTACCATTCATTGATTATATCCAATCTTTTCATCCTTTTATGTGTTGATTCTTTTTTGTTTTTCCCCCATTTATAATTTCCTTATTTTTTTTATCAATATTATATTTTATATCCTTATTATTTATTTTTATAATAAATTTTTGTTGGGTTGTTTTACTTTAGTTCATGTTGTAAAATCATTGTCCAGAGAAAATGAAATTTTTTATATCTTTTACTTTTTTCATTTTTTATATACTGGTAATGTATTTTATATATTTGTTAAAATATTTCATTTTTTCAACCTATGTTTTATATATTTCAATGATATATTATTTATATACATACTACATTTTATTTTATTTTATGTGGTTGGATTATGACATAAAACCTCTATCCTTTGTGGGTTTTCTATGTTTCAGGGATACCTACCTCCAGAACCTCTATTAGAGTTTGTATGTTCTAACATGAGTTTTGACACTCAGATAAAAAATCAATTTTAATGGATAAAATTTTAATAATAGATTAAAGTGATTTAGTGGGTGTATGTATAATCCTTTTTTATGTAAACTACTAGATAAATTATTTTTCGACTCTTTAAAATTATCATTTCTATTGCAATTACATTTTAGTCTATCTCTTCATTTTAATTAATATTAAATTTTATACTTGTAATTTCCTCCAAAATCTTATAATTATTAATTTTATCAACAAATTAAAAATATTATTATCATAACTCTATATTTCTGGAATTTTTTTATTTAAATATATTTTTCCAAAATGATATTTGTGTTGTTAATATATTTTATCCAAAGAAATTTTTTTGAAAAAAATCATTATTGAGATGTTGGGATTAAATTCTAATGGTGGTTGTATTATTTAAACACCCTATTAGTTTGATTATAATGACTTCTGATATTCAGAAGAAATAATGTAAGATTACATCAAGAACATTAATGTTTATCATGGGATAACGTTGGTAAAATATTAAAAACATATTGAGATTAAATATACTTCAACACTAGTAATCAAGAAAGAATGTATGTATTAGATAATAAATTTATTAATATTTAGAAATTAAAAAAATAGAAATATATTTATATATATATCATTGAATAATAGTTTGTTTTGTATATAAATAATTCTACAATATTCCCATTATGAAGAAACAAACTGAATAAAACAAAACAAGGAATACTTTGAGTTAAATATTAATATTTCATTGTGGATGAAGATTATTATATAAATAAAATGATACATATTTCCATTGGAAATTTAAATAGGATTTATATAGTTCAATCCTATAATAACATTGTCTTATTTGAATGTATGCATAGATTCCTATCAAAAAAATTAAATCCAATGATTTTTTTTATTGATGAATATAAAAAGCATAAGGAAAATAAATCTTGGTGAACTCGTTGGTTAATTAATAGAATAATGACTAGTACCTAATAATAGTTTTGGTGATGATACTCTAATAAATAAATATTTTTCATTTAAGTCAAATATAAATTTTTCTTATTAATCTTATTATTCTGAAATCCTGACAAGCGAGTGACATGATGTTACAATACTAATAAAATATATCTATATGAGTATGAAACAATCAATCTAAATTCAATATGTTTATGAAATTATTATTATAAGGACAATGAAAATAAAAATAGGGGAGGTAATTTGAAATGTTGTAACAATTATTCAGAGATTACTTCTTATTAATGAAGAACTAAGTGAAATATTTATCCAAACTACCAATGATAGATTAATTAACAAGATGATAAAAATATGAGTATAAATTGAAATTTTATATCAAATATAGATGGATTTGTTCTAATGAATTATATTTATGTGATGAAACTATAACTAATAAGGAGTCTACTAACATGTTCCCCCCGAGATTCACAAATTATGGTTAGGTAGGGTTATGTTTTTAGATCAAATATTGATTATAATTTTGAGAAACGTGCTTTTACTGAATATAATGATAATTTCTAAAACCAATGAAGGCATATCAAATGATGTGGTGAATTTTATAGGATCATAAGAGATAAAATAATAATCTTTCATAGAAAAATATTATTATTTCACAAAAATAAAAAAATAAAAAATACATATTTATGAACTAATGATTTTTTGATGACTTACGTTTTAATATAATGTAAAATTCATTTTTAAAAATTTAAATTCAATGTTTAAATGGAAACTTATTTTTGTCTATATGTCTACATGAAAATTATGAAAAATTATTTTTTGAAATAATAGAATTTATGTTATATGTTTTTATATATAATATAAAATTACCTAAATGGTCTCAAAAATTATTTGTAAAAGGTTTTAAAAGAAATATATCAACTTTTACATGTTTTAGGCTTATAATACGTGATAAAAATGAAAGTGAAGTTTTTTTTCTCATTTTAAAAATATTTAAGAGAAAAAAATCATTCATTTCTAAGACTCTTTAATTAAGATCCCTTGAGAATACATGTATGAAATTTTTTGGGATACCTATTATTTCATAACTAATACCAATGACCCAAATATCAAGGATCAAAATTTAATTCTACACTATTTGAAAATAAAATATACCATTCATGTATCATAAACTCTATATGGTTTATGGAAAGTTTCTAATCTAAGCACATTAAAGAAGATCCATTAAATATCTTATCATAAAATTAGTGTGAAGGAGTAACAATGAATATTAGAAAAAAATTTAAACAAAATTTTTAATTTTTTAGTGAATTTAAAATTTCACTCCGAAAGGCTCAGAGAATGAGTAAAACTCAGGATCCCCAAAATATATTATGAAAAGCCTAAAAGTCAGGTGATTACATGAGGTAGAGTGATATTGTACCAGCAAGATAAAAAATCAAAAAGAAGAAAGAAAATTTGCAAGAATATCCTCAAAAATCATTACAAATCCATAAGAGTTTGCAAGTATACATAGAGCAGCAACCACCCATGTTCGAGTCGTCACCGAATGCAATTTGTCGAGCAGGTAATTGGAATATCTCACAAAGTGAATTATTTATTTCACTGTATATTATTATGTATATATTTTTATATATTAAATGTTGTGAAAATTATGATTATAATTACACAATTATGTGATGATGGAATGATTCTGAAATTTATATATGATGAGAATAATAATATGTATTTTTATATTTAATTTAAGATTACTAAAAGGGGAATAATTATTCAACTAATTAGATTGAGGTGATATATAAAAATGTTATTTTTATTGATGTCATACATGTAGATTATAATTTATTAAAATGGATGATTGGTCATTTAATTTTTTTTACTATAGATTCTATCAACACATCATGATATTCAAAAGATTCTAAAACAGAATGTGGAAAACAAATCACATGTGGGATTTTTTCATGAATGTAATGAAAAAATAATAATTTATTTTATATATAAATCATTATAAAAATTTAATACCACATGATCATGATAATTTAGATGTGTGGGGACTAATTCAAATATGTATTATAACTAATAAGAAATGTATTTCTATTCTTAATTATTATTTCAATTTATTTTCAATGACCAATTTTCTATATCATTAAAGTTAAATTTTATCATTTGTTTTTACTTGTATATTATTTTTTTAAAATGAATGTTATTTAATTATATTTATTATAAGTGACACATGTGAACAAATTTATATTTTTTCTTCTAATATTATTTTTGTTTGATAATTTTAAATTTCATAATTTTGTAGGCCCTAGATAATCCAAGAAGAATGGTGCAGTTGAATTAAAAAACAGAACTATTAACAAAATGGTAATATCTATGGGGAATGAATTATGTTTATTCAATTACATGAAGGAAAACTTTTTGAATACATCATGTTAAGTAACTAATAGAATTCATATTTGTCCAGTACACAATATTAAATATTATAAATTTAGGAAATAAATTAAACTAAATGTTTGATTTTCCATAGTTTAAATTTTAATTTTTTTATTCTTAATAATAAGGATTCATTGGATAAATTTTATGTTAAATATAATTAATGAATCTTATAAAGAATTTATAATGTTACTAAAGAGTGTAATGTTCATAATATAATAACTGTAGTTATCAAATATTATATATATTTTATGTCTGGTGAGAATTATTTAAGGAAAAATATATAGGATTTATAATATATCATTAAGTACTATATTGAATTTAACTTTATATATGATTAAAATAAATATAAAATTAACAAATTGAAGAGAATAATCTCCATCATAAAGGATATTTAAAACATTATACAGATAACCCTTTAGAGAGAGTTGATGGATTTGTTCTCTATAGACCTCTGACATTAAATTGATTAAGAAATTGTCATGATTAAATAGTTTAATTTTTGAATTAAATTAATTTTTTTTAAAAATTCTTGAATGAACATAATTTAATTTTAGCTCTGGGTGAATTATTAAAAAATTATAGAAATTATGTTTTGACATTATTGGTACTACTAAAGGGGTAATAGATTATTAGAACCATGTTATTTTTTTAAAATAAACTAAATGAGTCTAGACTGTTTATAAGAAAAAAAATAGTTTTCCTTTATAGGGTTATTTTTTGAGAATATGGAATTGATTATGATGATGATTATCACAAATTTATAGACATAAAACTATTTTAATTTTTTTAGCTTAAGTTTATTTTCAAGGATTTAAACATTTTTAAATGGTTGTGAAATTTTATTTTTAAAATGGAATAAGTTTCAATAATTTTTAAAATAAATGAATTCTCAGTTTAGATCATGATGAGTATCATGTTCTTGTTTTAAAACATTCAAAATATTTAAATGCATGTAATAAATCCCCTCAATCATGGTATTCATTATTATCTCGGTTTCCTTTGAATAATGGTATTTTGAAAGAAATGTGGATGATACATTGTTTTATAATATGTATTATAAAGATATTTTGGTATTTAATATTTATGATATTATATTTGAATCATCTAGTAAATTATTCTGTAAATATATTTTCGTATTTTTGACATGTTAATCGGATATGTGTCAAATATGAGAATTAAAATTCAATTTAAGACTATATATGTTTCAAATATATGATTTCATTTTTCTAAATAAACATATATAAGATAAGTAATTAGAAAATATGTGCTGGAAATCAATGATATATGAACAATTTTGGAAAAAACCATGGCTATAGGTCACCCCTATAGCTACATGAAATAAAAAAAATTAGAAGGGCCTATACCCATGGTTATAAAGAAAAGCCCTATTTATAAGTCTCCCATAAACCCAGGGTAATCATAATTATTGGTAATAGGTTTCTTGATGAAAATATTCATGGTTGGGACCTATACCCATGGTCCTTCAAAAACCATGGGTATAGGTCACCCCTATATCGATGGTATTCATAAACCATGCATATTGGTTTCATGGGAATAAAATTCATGGTAATTCCATAAGAAAACATACACACATTGTTTGACAGAACAATTGGAATAGAAGATTTTTATAGGAACCTATAACAATTGTAAGATTAAATTGTTGATATAATTCAACTATTTCTAGAGTTTGACCAACCCATGGGTATAGGTTAGAACATTATCATTATATTAAAATGAAAATAATAAAAATAAATATTTAAATTGAATATATATATATATATTCCACGGAATATATAAAAAAATATGTTGTATTGTAGTTGTAATGTCATTCTATTATAGGTGGAAGGTGTTAGGATTCATTCACAGTCGTAGTTGTTTTTCCTTAATGAACCAAAACCCATGTGATGACCAAACTATGTGTATAGCTTGACCTATTATTTTTTTCATAATAAAAACAATAAAAACAATAATAACAACAATAATAATAAGTAATTATATATAAATAATTAAATAATTATATATATATATATAAACACAAAATGTGGTATAGGATAGTGGTAATGTTGTTAGAGTATAGAAAGAAGGTGCTGGTATTAATTCTCAGTAGAGGATTATTATTTTTAAAAATGTAACTATACCCATTGTTGGAAAAAATAGTGGGTATAGGGATTAACATTGAAAATTTCTACACCAACGGTTTATAAAAAATGTGTAAAGGTCTACACCGATATGTTAAGCACCCATGGTTCATAAACCATGTGTATAACCTATAATTATTGTTTTCTATGTAATCTCCATGGTTTTGAACATTGGGTAGAGGTAATGATTCCACACATTAATAGAATTAGAATTTATTGAAGTAATATTTTTATCACCCATATGATAATTTATTGTAAATTAGATAAAAATGTAGCTGATAAATCCAATTATGTTGATGTTTTCATAAGAATGATAGGCTGGTTGATTTATGTTATATCAAGTACACCAGATCTTACTCTCAGTCTTTTAATCATTACAAATTTAAAAATTTCCATATAGAAATTCACCTACAATATGATAAAAGGATTATTATGTTTGTTAATGGTTTAATAAATAAGTGTTTATTCTATTCTAGACAAACATATTTTTCTTAAATCATTATCCAGATTATGATTTTAGAGGATTTATAATTGATTGAAAAAATAATAATACTGGTGTTTTTCAATTTCCTGGTAATATATTAATTTTAGGGATCTGAAATAAATAGTTATTAGTTGTTTTATCCACAATTAATGTAGAATATAATATTTTTTTAGTTTTTTTACTCAATATTTTGGGTTTGGAAATATATTACATGATTTTGATATTCATTTTAAAATAATTCATATTATATATGATCATTAATTTTCTATATTATTTTTAGGGATTCATCCATATAATTCCAGAATGAAGCGTATAGAATTCAAATATCAATTTTTTATATCACATTTAGAAGTGGAATTTTAATTAGGAATATTCCTATATATGGGATCCATTGGAATTTATTTTACTAAACCGATAGATGTACTAATGTTTAATATGACACATTTTTAACTTCAAATAATGGAACAATAAATTGTGTACATAATGTTATTGAGTATTTATATTAATTTATTATTTTTAAATAGACATAACAATTCATTTGAACCATTATGGAATTTTTCAACTATATTTGGTAGTAATTGAAAAGAGAATATGTTAATTTTAATATCGATTTATTAGTGATAAAGATAAAATTTAATCTAAGTAATCATTTTCTAAATAATCTATTTTATCCTATTTATTTAAATTATATTCAATGGTTTTTATATTCTAATAGTTCAGATATTTTTGGTAAAAATTAATTCATAGAGAGTTACCATTTAGATTGTATCCTATTTAAATGAATCATGTTGTGATTATTTTTACAATATTTAATAATTTTTAATTTTTTACCTTTTTATTAATTTTTAATTTATTTTTAAAGGATTTTGATTCTTTAGATATCAAAATTTAATTTGATATTTTATTTTACCATCTTTATATTTATAGAAATGGGTGTTTTTTCTAATATTTTTTGATTAGTGGTTTTTTATTTATAAAATAATATAGTGATTATAAAAGTAGATCATTCCTCTCATATATTATATTTTTTATAATTTAAAAACTCTCAATATTTTTTATTTATAAAATGCTAATTTATTTTAGGATGATATTTATTCTCATGACTCTTAAAATCATAGTTTTTTTAAAATAATTTTATTATAATTATCAATTTTATTTTCATTATATGATTGATATATTTTCTAAATAAAAATGTTATATATTATAAATTGTGTTTAAATATACTAGTTAATCAGTTTTTAGTTCATTTTTTTATATTTAATCTTTTTGTTAACAGTCTTGTGTCTTTAATTAGATGTATTACGTTATTTTTTCTTTATTTGTATTTTTATAAGCCTTATTTTATTGGATGTTGCTATTTTTTCTAAAAATAAACAAAATATTATGCTATGTATGTGAAATATTATCAAAATTTGAGTAATTATTATTATTGATAAATGAATAATTAATTAAATCTAATTTATTCTGTTGAAATGAAAAGTAATATGTATTTCTAATTTATAAATCTTATTTTTGGTGATAATTCACATGAATATTTATAGAAAAACATATGTTATTGTTGGAATGTGGAATAATGATATTTTATAATATACTTCCCTCTAAATAAATTCCATGCCTTTGATATATTTTATTATATAGATCACTATGCTTAAAATGAAAAACAAAATTATATTAAAATAAAATTATTAAATCTGAATACTGTCAAATCGTAGTCAAATATGATTTTTATACATGGAATAAAGAAATTATAAGAAATTTTTTTTAATAGTTTTAAAATTTAATTAACTGGAAAATAAGTTACTATAAATGAAAATAAAATAAATTCATGGTGAAGGAGTTTTTTTCTAAATATTATTTTAAGGCAGATAATGTGTTTTTTTAGTAAATAATACTAATCGCATTTAATGAATTATTATACATACATTTGTAGATAATATATTCAATAAATTATTTTATCTTTTGTAAAATGGTTTTTACATGGAATGGAATTATTTTAAATTTAGTTTTATAATTAATAATTTATTATTCAAAAAATGCATTTAATTTCATTTTCTGGATATATTTTTAAATGAATTCATGAAACTTATAGAAATCATAATCTTTAAATATTATTTTCATTATTGATATAATAATTTCCTCTTTTTTAATGAGTCTAGTTTATTTTTATAAATTATGAATATTATCCAATGTAATAATTTATTACTATAGTAAAGTTTAAAAGAGTTTATGTGTAGTAAATCTAATGATACAATTCTTTAAAAACTAAAAAAAACTTCAAAATTATTATTAAAAAAATTTATTTAAAACTAATAATATGTTATCATTGAATTTTTTCTATTTTTGTTTCTATATTACTTGAATATGAGTTTATCATGTTTTAATATTTTATGTAATTACAATAGTTTCACTCCCCTCACTCATAAAAGGTATCCTCTTATCCTATTATCTTTACCCCATATGATCTACTTATCTCAACCAAGAAAATATAAAATAATATCCCAAAGACATTATCTATACCCTTGAGGCAATGGTGTTCCCAAAATACCCATCCAAGAAACCATTTGTTACTTTTCAACGGTGGTCACACCCAAGAAGTTGTATGTGTTCATAAAAAAATAGTATATTTTATTAATATCAAAAAAATTACATATACTATATAAATAATAACATAAAAATTTAAAAAATATATATACTGTGTTTTTAGGTTAATGGTTTGGTTATATTCTATCTCATACCCATTTATTTGGAAATCATAATGCCATATGTGTTTATGTGTAATCTACCAACTCAACTAAGAGATTTTTTTTCATTCCACATTACATAGATAGTAATAAATATTTATTTAATGAATATATATGATGTAATTATTATTCCTAAATGGTGAAATTTTTTTACCTTCCTTTTATTTTATCCATAAAAAATGAAACACCAGTCTTGTGTTTGTAAGGACCACCATAACCAAGATGTGATGTAATTATTTTTCATCACTACATTATTTGAATGGTCATAAATTTTTTTCTATAGTAAATAAATATAATAATATATATAATAATAAATATTTTATTAATATTTTACATTTTGTTAGACAATGACCATGGTAGAAGTACCAGAACCATCGAAACAAAAAAATGCATGGAAAATGTAATAGTTTTCAATAGAATATTGATTTTAATTTAGAATTATTAATAAAAGTGTAATTATAAATTATAATATAACAATATATAGTATTATATATATAAATATTTTTCTATGATTTTTATATTAATATATATTTATTATAAGTTAGTATTAAATTCATACAATGAAGGATGTGACTCGAGGTATGGTTTTTTATTACAATTTTATTTCCTATAAAAATTTTCTTTGATAAATTTAAATTAAGAGAAATTATATAATCCTTAACCTTTAAAACCCATCAATTTTTATTTACTATAGATATTACTATAATATGTTTTGTATAATTACCACTTTACCCTCACTATCACTAAAAATTATTTATAACTTATTTTTAAAACGGAACTTATTTCCTCTTATTTGATTGAAGAAATCTCTTTTACCTAGCTAGGTTATTAAAAATTATAAACAAAGGATTTTATAAATAAATAATTTCATTATAATTTTAATTTTTTCTACCATTTAATTTCCATAGATTTCATTAAGTGGAGTATCTTTAGCAGTTTTATACCCTATTGTGATTTTTTTTACAGAAGTGTGAATATAATGGTTCCTTTTTACATGTACAATATCAATTATTTTTATAAAGAAGAATATTATTTATTTCATGAATGTTTCCTTCATAATTTTTTATGTTTCATTTCAATGAAATTTTTTTTAAAATATTCTAGGAATTTTAGGGTTTTTTATAAAAAGGCTATCATTATTATTTGCAATGAAATGTTCTAATATTATTTTGAATTTAGTTTTATTCAAAGTTGAAATAGTTTATGGATTTTTATGATTCATTAGTGATATGGCCTTTTTATTATTGTAACTCCCCTTGTTTCTAAGACCCATCCATTTTTATTTCCAATAGGCTACATAGGTTTATAAGGTTATTGATTTAGTTTACCCATTTTCTTCCTACATTTTGTAATAATACCACTTAAAAGATTATATAGCTTAGGGCTGGGTTTTGTGGTCAGATTTTTGGTCATATGGTTGGTTCTTCAGTTTAATTTATTTTTCCTGGTGTAAGTTTGGTTTTTTATGGGATCTATTAATTTCATCATGTATTAATTTTATTATTCATGTGTTCAGTTGATGGTTTTTCTAGATTTGGCCTAATATTCCATTAGTTATTTATCTAGTTAGTTGATTCCTTAATGAATAAAGTTGGTTTTTCATGTTCTCTATTAATTGATTTTATAGATTTATCCTTATGATTATATGGTTTCTCATGTGGTTATTTTATTACGTCATGTTTCTAGTTGGTTGGTAATGTGACCAGTCTATACCATTTCCAGATTTCATATAGTGGTTCGTAGGTAGATCATGTAGTATATTTATTTCATCAGTAGGTAATTTGGTTATTTAATGTGAGAATTTAGTTCCTTATTATGTTCAATTTACTATTCAAATATTTGGTTTGTTTCTCATGGGTCAATTGGATCCCTCATGACATAGGTCTCATAAAAATAACATTTTATATAGAATTCCCAGTTATATATATGTGTGTGTGTGTGTGTGTGTGACTTTTAGCAAAAATATAATTTAAAATCCTTAAATAATTTTATTTAATTTCCATTCATAATATGATGATAATATATTTTAATTCAAAATGACTAAGGCTTCAAATGGGTATTTATATTTAGAGGTTTTATAATTTAATTAATGTCATAATAAACAAGGTTTACCAAATTAGGTTATATATGGTATTTTCAAATTTTTATCTAGAATTTTAAATTATTTTATTTTATCTAATTAAAGTATTTATTTTTTTCCTTTTATCCAAGATAAACCAAAACACTATTACTGAGCCTTGGAGTCATATTTCATTTACCGAATCTCTTCCACTCACGATTCATACAATGATTGAAAAAACCCTCACTTCATCTATGTTCCATAGTTTGGTTACATGTTTGAGGAGGACCTATCAACTAACATATCCACTTTTATGTAATGTATAATTATTTAGAAAAATTTTTCCATGTAGGGGATCCATTTTTATCTTTTTTTATATTCAATTAATGTAAAGTAATTTTTTCTATTTCTTCATGAAGTCAATATTGGTCATCATATGAAGAAAACTAATTTGCTACACCTAAAATCGATTGGAAAGGAAGGTTCCATTCATGTGTTTAAATTTTTATTTTTATTTTAATGATATTATGGATTCTTACTATTATAGTTATATATTTTTTATCAAAGCCTTTTGTGTTGTTGTATCTATTAAAAAAATTAAAACCATTATTTTATTGTTTGATTAAACTCTTCATGCCTAAAAGTATTAGAACATGTATATGGATAATGAATGAGTTTCCCATTAAATTTTAAAATTGATTAAGAATTAAAATGAAATAAATGTTAAAATATAAAAATAATATGTAATTTGGTGTTGTGGAACATTGATTTTCTTCATTGTGCCTATATTTTTTGTGAATCTATTTTGGTCATATGAATGTTATTTTGGCATATAAAGTGATATCGGTGACCAATTTTAGTGCAAAATATGTTGGGTAGAAATGTTTTGGTTGGATGAAATGGGATGTTGTAAAAGATGATTTGTGGTGGTTAGATCACTTTTGATATAGTGATATGGTTAGGGTTTTGTGATTACTTTGAATATGCTTTTTAGACTCATTGTTGACCATGAAATGACTATTAAATGATGATAAAATGGTATCAATTCTTAATAAATATAGTGCAGAATATAATATAATATTGGATAATTTAAATAGTCAATTGAATGTTAATGAACTAATTTTGTCTTATAATTATTGTATTTTGGGAATTTGAAAAATATATAAGTGTTATTTTCATGGCTATATGTGGATGTTGTGTAGTCAGATGCATTTAATAGTGGTATAGATTAGTGGTGAGTACCTTGAGATGTAGTGAAGTGGTTTTGGAGTACAATAGTAAAGTTGATGGTAACCCATAGATTTTGTATTTTAGGTTATATATCAATCATATATTCTATATTGTTTCTATATGTACCAAACCCGAGTTGGATAACAACACTAACAACCATTTTTTTGGGTCCAATGTGTTTTCCATAATATGGTTGTTTATGGTGAATCAATATATAGATACCATAATTCCCATTCCTCTCAGCTAGGTGAGTCTATTACATACGAGTTGTGATGCATTGTGGTTACAATACACTGGGGGAGATTATTAGTGAGGGTATGAGGTGTTTTATTATGGGGTTCATGCATGGTAGTTGGGTGAAATGTGGTTTATGAAATTAATGATCAAAATAACCTTATATTCTTGTGGTTGGTAGTGGTTATGAGATAATTATGCTGCTATATTGTTGTTCTAATTTGTTTAGATCATTGATTTTTTCATTATGTTGATAAATTTTGTGTTACGAAACTGATGTAAAAAAAATAATGGGAGTTCCATGATATTAAATTATGTTACATAAGAGTAGAAATTTAGAAGGGATGTCGTATGGGGTAATTTTTTTTTGATATTATTCTTAATATATTCTATTGACTTGAGGCAGTATTTTTGGAGAGAGCCTTTGTAAGGATAATAATTAAATATCTAGATTTGTTCTTGTTGTTTCGGCTGTTTTTTTAATTGAGAATTAGTATTCACTTCTCACATTCTCATGAGAATCCATGATAAATATTCTTCTATATATATATGTTATTGTGACCTCCAATATATATATACTATTTTCACTTCATTGGGAGTGAATTTAAGACTGATATGAAAATTTCTAGAAATGATCATGTTGATGTCGAGTTTCTTCTATACGATTAGATTTTGTATACCTTTATTTTTAATTGTATTATATTACATGAATTGTGGGATATTTATGGGTATTTAATTATTTATTTAATCGAGTATTATTGTTTTATATCGTATTTAATGATATTATTTATCTTACATGTTGAGTTAAATTCATCCTATGCGGGTAAAATTTTTTATTCCTTATATGCTAGTTTATATACTAGAGCCTTCTTGAAGAAGAAATCAATGGATATTATTTATCATCCATCATTACTATCCAATGATGTGTAACATTATAGGGAAAGGGCCATAACAGCGTATTATTATAGGGAGGTTGGATGAAAAATATAATGGAGCTTACGGCTAGGTACTATTTGGATTGAATGGTTTTGGAAAGGAAATATTTTTACTGATGCTAGAGTGTGATGTATGTATGGGAGGAGATATAGGAATATGGATTTTAGGTCCACTTCTAATCTGATACGAATAGAAATATAATATTAAATTTTATTTCTTCCAGGATATTTCATTTAGGGTTAAAAAACTAATAAATGTAAATTTATCAAACCATTTTCGCTTATGATTAAATTTGGTGAATTAGTGGATTTAAAAAATAATTTTAAAAATTTATCATTATATTCCATACTACATGGGTTAATGACTCAGTATTTACCATTCATCTATGACGCCTCGATTTCATCCACATGTAGTTTAGGTTGGTGATATTGAGGAAGTGGTCCAGGTTGACTGTCGATTGGTGAATCTGGATAGGTATGATGAGTTGTGGAAGTGGTAATTATTTTCATTCTGGAGATATGTTATGGAAAATTAGGAAGGAGGAATTTATGATCAATATATGGACCATTCGTTATAGTAGCTCATGTTCTCCTTTAGTTTGATACGAGTTTGTGCAGAGTACTAGCTTCTTCTATTATTCAATTATAATGTGGATGTGTCCTATTAATTGTGTTCATTAAATCTCAATGAGTGGATGGTGGAATAATTTTCATTGTTATATATTGGGAATGAGTTCTAGAAATAATTATTATTATATATAATGAAGGTATAAAATAGTCAAGAGGTTCTTTCTCTTTAATAAGAGAGTATGAATATGTGATATCTTTGTAGAAGTTTTAAATACCTTTTACATTCTTCTATAAATTTATTCCTATTTAGGAGTCCCATAAGTAGGTTCATCAGTATGTTCTCTACACATTTACACATTATGCAGATACTTTCCATACAATTCTAGGGTATTTAGTGGTGTTGAAGAAGGTGTGGATAATAAACATAAACTCATAAAGATGGTTTTTTTGGGTTTGAAACTTTCATGATTCCTCTATAGTCAATGTTTTAAATAGTCGATCATAGATTCTCATGATGTTTAGTATTTGACATGTAGCGAGTTAGTATATTCAGTTTCTCTTCATATTTTCTTTTTCCAATATCTATATTTCATTTAGAGGGGTGGAATTAAAAGAGAGTTAATTTTTTATAGAGTTCTAGTTCAATACCAATATCATTCGCTAGTGATACATTCCACTCAGTATGGTGGTACAAGTTAGGTTTAACATCATCCTTAGTATAATACTCAAGTTAAGACATACCAGCTACTAGAGAAGCTTTCTCATGCTCTACATTGAGGAGATAGGTTAGTTAAGAGATTCCTATAGGATTTTCCGCATCTATAGGGACCCTAAAATTTTCATGGTTTTTAAAGTGGTTAATAGTAGTGTGGTATAAAATTTATTAATAAAAGATCTCAAACTATGGACATATAAGCACCATAAGGATTATAGATCATCAATTGTATAATAAGATTATCATATACTCTCATGTGTTATTTATTTCAATTATTATTCTAAGAGTCATTTCCCCCCAAATTCCTAATAATTTTTCATAAGACTGAACATGGAGATGCTTCTCAATCCTAAATTTTCTTCCACAATATCCAGATGATGGAAAAACAAGATTTTTGTGTCTTGGTGGTGAGGAATGAGGTTGAGATAATATTAGTAATGTAGTAATATTTTACTTACTTGTATTGAACCATCCTAGTTCTTCATTAAAATGGATGTGTTATATTATTTTCATGTATCATCTATAGCATTCATAAGAAATTAATGTTCTTTGATGTTGATGGTTAGTGTGTTGTTTTAAAAATGATAGGAATTACTTGATGAGAAGTAGTAATGTGGGGTCCCATTGTCCCTTTATGAAATAATTGTCAGTTATTTTAATGGATTTTTGGATAGTGGAAGCTCCTATAGTTGATTTAAATTTTTTAGATATTTTTTCATAGGTGGATATAACACTATACCCTTAAGGAGATGTCGTGTTTGGGATAGATTTATTCTCAGGCGTCTCTTTGATTGTTATTTCAACTAATTATAATGCACCATTTGAGTAATTGGATTTTGGGATTCATATATATGACATTATTAAGAAGGGTTTTGTTTGGCTCAACGTGTCAACATCGTATTCTATTGTGTTATTCCCTTATAAAGATAATGGTAATATAATTAGATGAAAAACTATACAGGTGTGAATTAAATGAAAATCATGATTAATTAACCTATTTTATGTAAAAATGTTATTTTAAATTTTTTGAGAGGGGGTAAATAAATATTTATGATCAATATTCTCTATAGATTTCATCAGTTGATGGTTAATGAGAAAGATTTTTTAAAGACTATATTCTTCACTCAAATGGACACATAGAGTTTATATTAATGAAATTAAATTTTTTTAATGGCCGGACAGTGTTCATAGGGTTCATGAACTCAATATTTCAATATTTCTTTTACTTTTTTGTATTCATATTCAAAAAATTAATTCATATATACTAAATGTATAAGGTTGGAAAACTTGGGCTTCGACTGATAATTTAACCAACTCATTAATTTCGAGAATTCTATGGTAAATAGTTCATGTTTAATTATTTGTATGTGGTAAGGTGTATTCCCTTGTGAATGTATTATCTTAATAATGAGTTTTGTTGGATCTAGAAAATTTGATGTATATTTTTTTGGAACCTAACAACGTAGTAAACTAACATAGGATTATTGGTCTCATAAGTTATTATTAAATTTTTATTAGATTTATCATGGATCTTACAAGCATTAAATTCCCTAAATAGGAAGGGATGTGAAATAATTTGGAGAAATATGTGTTAGTAAACAATGAACTACCTAATAGTTTTGTTAGTCAGATATATAGTTATCTAATTGTTGGAGATGGTGAAGATATTTGAGGTTTTATGTGCTGCTTCATTTTTAGTAAATATTTTCAACTTAATGTTGCATCAATTTTTGATATCTTATGAATAAATATAACTATTTTCAACTAATTTTAATTATTCCACCCTTGATATAGATTTTGGTGCTGTGGTTTTTTCTATGAAAATTTAATGGAATCACCTCATTAGATAATGGATTGTGGTATTAAAATATAACAATATTTTTATGTATATTTTATCTATGTTAAAAATTAATCTATAAAAACCGATGTGGTCCAAATTTCTCCAAGACTACTACTTCTGTTTTTCATTCACCATAAGGAATGTGAATGTTTCAGAAAAGACATTATAGCCAATGTCTTCAAAAGATATTATTCTGTATTTTGGGGATACTTTGAGGGATATAGTGGTGGTGGAAGCCAGGCAACTTGAATTTAAGGTGTTTTATTGATTAACATGATAGTGAATATTTATATGATGTACTAAAATGATTATATTTAGTTGGTATAACTATAGGTGGAATGGTTTGGGATAAATTTGTTCTGGGTTATTCCCATTAAGTGTGGTCAGAGGATGTCCAATAGTGGATTGAAAAAAGATAAAGGTCAAAAATATTATAAAAAGTATTATGTAGAATTTAGGATTATGTTATTATTTATTTTGAATGCAAACCATGTAATTTTAAGGTTATCCTCTCATTAATGGAAATGGAGGTTTGGATGGGGGTATAATTTTTCTCACAAATTATTTTAGAGGTTTGTGTTGTTAGATCATGTCGATGAGGTAACATATTTGTTGTAACTTCCATCATGATGGGTAGGATTCATGAAATCAACCACATGTCATATTTCGTCAATATATTCACTACGAATCTCATGTCAATTTTTTAGGAGAACCATTAACTTTATTGGAGTATTGTGGATGAATGGTTTCCTATAAGAGATTTCATCGGAGCATGTGATGAAGATGTGTTCTCAGTAAAGTAGGTTTCTTTGATTATTGAATATTTTATTCTATTGAGATGATGAGTTTAAACAAATTTATTATATGTGTTTGAAATTGTCCCTTGGTTGATGATCCTTCACATTTATGTGAATTATTTCTTTGATGTTTAGTTTTTTTTAATTTAATGGACCATGAGAGCTATATCATGTGATATTCATTCATACCACTTTCATATTATATTTGCTTTTTGTATTAGATTCATGAGGATGAAGATTCTTTTAGATGTATATGAAGAAATATCCTTGATTTCTAAGACCCCATCCTTTTTTCTTAGTATTAGTGGAGGTTGTTAGGTGATCAAGGTCTTTATTCCTTTTTTTCAATTTTTCTCAATGTATAACATCACTAACTAAGAAATCTAAGGATTTGTGTTATTTTCAGTTTATTTTCTAGGCTATAAATTAAATCTTTTTAAAAATATATACTTTTGAGGGTTGTTTTTATATAGTAAATTCATTATATAATATGTTCATTTTGGTTTTCATGATTTTTTTTCAATCCTTTTCTAGATTTTTTCTTAGGATCATTTGGTTTTTCATGTTCTTATTTGATTCCATAATGATATCCTTTAGTTTGTAATGTATTGAATCCATTACTTTTCTAGATTTTGACTTTTTTTCACTGGGTTGTTAATGTGGTTAGTCGGTTCATTGATGTAATCAACTAGTTTCCCATGTGGTTAGTTCATGAAATTGATAAAAATGACATTACTGTCAGTTGGTTGTTCATGTAGTCAGTTCATTCCTTCATGTGGTGTATTTATATATTCTTTTGGATATTTGATTCTTTTATTTAGTGTCATGAGGTAGTTTGAAGAAGAATTTATGTTTTTTGGAGAATTTCAAATATTAATCATGAATGTTTTTTAAAATGTCATTTTTATCACTTGAATATATAAATTTAATAGATATTTAATAATGGATGATTATAAATTTAAATTTCTAAACATCTATGGCTTTAAATTAGACATTCAACATAAATATATTATAATTTAATTAATGTCTTATTAGAGAAATTATTATCATAATATATTTTTGGGGATCTTTAAGAACATATAACTAGAATCTTAAGGGTGGTATTTTATTAAATTAAAGTATATCTCATTTTCATTGATTTTGAATGAAGAAAAACAATATTTTTCTTCCATAGAGACATATAAATTCAATGAAATATCTTCTTTTCATGATTCAATACATGTTTAGAAAATCACTTTCCTTAATCAATTTTGAAAAAATGGGGTGTTGTTTTTTAAGTGGTATCATTATATTTATTTCCCCAATTCTTATTCTGGAAGGTTTTCCAACTAATTTAATTGGTAGGTGGTACTTTATAACTCCTTTTTTGTGAACCTCTAGTAATTTCATTCTTTTTATTTTTATGTGTTGATAGTCTATGTCATTATAAGATGAAAATTATTTATTTGAATCTTAATTTTAATAAGAAGGGGAGAACATTCTCTTAGATTTAATGATTCCATATAATTGTATATGATAATTTTTATTATTTATTTTATTATCATATATATATATATATTTGAATATACCTATTTGATGTTGTATTTGTGGTAAAATTTGAATCCCTTGTTGTATTATTTGAATTAACTCACCATATATAAAAGGATAAAACGTATATATGGTTATTGAATGGGTTCCCCAAGAAATAGTAGATTTTTATGAGAAATACTCTGAAATAAATGAAGTAAAATGGTAAAATATTTTTAAAATTAATAAGAAATTTAATTTTGTGAAAGATGGAATTTATTATTTTTATTGATGTTCTCACACATATATATTTTAAGAGAACACTATATTTAATATCATATATAACAATAAAGGACTAGATTTTAGGAATCACACAATATTACTACATTATAAATATTATAACTTAGTCATTCAATTGCATGGTGTGAATATATGTAACCAAATTAAGAAATATATAAAAAAATGTTGTGATAAATTTTTTGTAAATAAGAACTTAGTTTTTAATAATGTTGTGTCTTTCTTAAAAATAATATTGAATCATAAATGGTTATTATTTCCTTTTATGAAATAATATTATTTTTTAATTGAATAAATTTTATAATATATATTTTATAAAAATATACTTATTTTATAAATTATCATAATAATATTATCTTAGGGTGATGTTTTAATATTTTTCTAAGAAGTAATATTTTCATTCAAAAAATGGAAAATAATATTTTTTATTGAAAACTCTATTTTTCTTTCTAAAATTTAAAATGTTATAACTTATTTTCAACTTTCTTTAGACTAAAATCAGTTTACTTAATATTATTTATAATTAAACTAAGATCATTAGACTAAATTATATTCTTGAATTTGGTAAATGATATTTTAATGCAAAAATAATAATTTTTGGACAATATTTATATTTAAATTTTTACCTTAAATTAATTTATGAAAATTATAGAAATTGAATATTGAAAATGGATTCCATATTTTCTGTCAAGTGTTAAAAATTTGGTAAGCAATCTCATTTTATTTTTTCTCATTACAAATAATAACCATAGTAAATTTTTATTACCTCTATAAGTGTAAAATGGATAAAATAGGATTACAAAATTTGGACAAGGGAATATAATGTCTCCAAAAAATTATTTTATCCTATTGTATGGATGTGTTTCATCCATTTCCTTCTAATTATTATATACATATCCACATTTTTTCTTTTTTTCATTGATAACGACCTTTATATTAATTTTAGAAAATAATAAATAAAAAATCTCTCTCTCTTGACTTCAATATCTCTAAACTTTTTACATGAGGATAAAAATTGGGTTTGATTGTTTCAAAATTTTCAATTGAAAAATAAATTAATATAATAAGTAATACAAATTTAGTTTTAATTTTTAGTGATTTAATTCTTACCTTAAACAAATATGAAATGCTAATAAGGCATTTACTCATTTCATAGAAATAAAATAAATGATTTTATATAAAAGTAAGATAATATGTTTGAATAGTTGTGTTCCTAAAATATAAGGATAATATAATATATTTTAGGCATGTAAAAGGTTATTATTTAAATTCCATTATTCTGATGATGTATTTGATGTCAAATTGGGTGAATAGTTAATAAAATAACATTTATAGTATTATATGTTAAATATTTTATTAGAAATATATAAAAAAAATTTACATATTCAAGTTAAAATGGTAATGGGTCAGTAATTTCAACCTGTGGACTTTTATGAGTTAATTGTAAAAATATTAGGTGACTTATAACCCTTTAATATTACGACACATAAGATTAAAAATCATTAATCACTTGAGTAAACAAAACGATAATGTTTAAAATGACACAAAAAATAATCCCAATTCTAATTAGAAGTATCTATTTAAATGTTAAAATATTTTTCATTAAATATCTAGCCATTTAGATGAAATTTTCATGAGAAATACATGATTATATTTAAATATTTTTAGAAATTCCATGTATGCCCTTTCTAACCCTTAAAGAACGATACCCATTATATCATTTCGTTACATCTCATTGACATATATATATATCAACCAATACCTACAATATATACTTCCAATTTAACTTCACCACATTCTATAACTTCTTTTATTTAATATTCCATTCTTTCATGGCCTATGGTGTATTCCAAAAGTGGTTCAAAAACAATTAGGTATAACTATTAAATTAGTATTTTCATTTTCATATGTTAATCTACCTAAACAATATATATGTTTTCAATTCTAAAATAATGATTTAATTATATTAAAGATGCTTTTTTATACAATTGATTAGACAACCATTATAAACATTCTTTTCATATGATAGAAAAAATAAAACAACACTTGTGCGTACATACAGTTTACCTTCGACATGTAATAGTGTCATTCATTTTTCATCACTATATTACATGAATGATTACAATTATGAAGTTAATATCTAATTAATAATTTTTAAAATAATTATAATATTTTATTATATGACATTATAACCATTATTACCTTCTAGAACACTTGGAAAAAATAACGTCACTCAGGTTTACATATGGACTACCGCCATAACGAAGGGATTGATTGGTTTCTAATTTATATTAAAAATTCACAGAAATAAGGATATATTTAAAATATAAATTTTATATAAAATGTATGATAATGATTATATAATTTATAATTATTATTTTTCTTTATTTTCTTCCATATTTCATGAAATGAAATAATGTTCATGCATACATACAGCCTACCATCTCCAATAATAGTGTGATAAATTTTTCAATCCCAACCTTATAGGGATGAATCTAAAAAATATTAATATAAATATTTATATATATAATATTTATATCACTATTGAAATTATGTATAAGATGGAACTAGGATCAATGTTCAAGGACAAGATCCAACAAACTAATATTTAAATAATAATTTTAATAAAGATAAATTAATGTAAAAATGTTTTATGTTGATAAAATATCACATTATAAGTATTTATGTAACACCCCAGGTAAATAAAGAATATGAAATTTTAATATTTATCCCTATTTTTGAATAAAATATTAATATGACTTTAAAGGGTACGCTATGCTCGATGGCGTACCCAACACGCAACAACGAGTTTCTTGGGAATCTTACGTTGCGCTCTAATAATAAAATAATATTATTTTAAATGGTAGTTAACATGTAGCCATTGTATTGGAGGGAATGGATAGAAATAACTAAAATATGATTATATATGTTTTTAAATGTTTTTACATTTATCCAATAGAGGATAGAGGCTTAAAATACGGAAAGAATTCAATTTTAGGTGTTTATACCCTAATTTTTCACTAAAGGTTCACTTATCACCTTTTGATGGCGAACCGTCATTAAATATAGTTTTTATCACCCGTTTACATTCTTTTGGACCAAATATAACTCTTCTTTAGAATCGGGACATCAAAATTTACTTTGTGTAAATTTTTGGTATCTTTCCGATAAAGTTCATTTTTTTAATGAATAGTGTAAAATGTTGTAATTTAATTCAAAACCTCTTTTTAATCTAATTTATTTATATGATTAGATAATATTTTTAATTGGTTTTAAATTGAAATTAGAAAATATTTTCACCATTAAATCCAATAGTGGTCATTGGAATTAATTTCACTTTGAAATCAGACTTAAACTAGTATCAATCTTTTGATACTTATTGTTTTATAAAAACACGCTATTTGTCATGACAGTGGGAATTAGTTTTTAAATTAATTAATGTGACTTATATGTTTTGAATTTTGTATTATAGACTTCATTTTTGAATTCGGAATGTCAAATATAGCTTAGAGTGAATTTTTGGTAATTTTCTGAAAAACTCCAAATTTTGATGAATAGTGAAACCACTAAGTGGTAATCAAGCAAACTGATTTTTCAGTTAAATGAAGTTTACCACTAATGTGTATTGAATTTTGAAAATCCAACATACATGGTTGTCATTAGTATGTAAAATTTGGTTCAATGGGATGAAAATAATTTTTTGGTGAATAGTAATTTTTTTCATTAATCGCGATTAGAGGTAATTAGTGTAGTTTAAGGTAATAATAAAGTTTTAATAATATGAAATGAACTTGACACATGTCCTACCCTCATTGGTTGTGTCATGGCCGACCAAGACAAGCTATGGGTCAACTTGGGGACCCCATTGGTCCACTTTGGTTGGAAAATGACATAAATACCTTTTATTTAATGTTAATGTAAAAAATGACACAAACATGATATGTTTTACTAAAACAATTTTCAAATGGGGTTATACAAGTCCGATTTTTGATTATAAATATTCATTGGAAAGATAAAAGGATTTCCTAAATCATAATATTTTTTTTATAATTTTTAGACATTAAATAAATTAAATTATTTATGACATAATATTGATGCAGCGATGACATCATTATTTGACGATTTAAATAAAATTGAATGATAATGAAACATCAATGAACTAAACATGTCCAAAACTTATTGGATGGGTGGATTTCGAACCCTTATCACCTTATACACGAATTACATCAATGTGGGACCTTTTTAAACCGAAACACATTTTCAAATAAAGTAATGTTTCTTTACTTTCCAAAAGTGCCCCTCCTCTCCTCTTATAAAAGGCCCCCACCTCTACTTCTTTCCCCACACTCCCAAAGAATTTGTATCATTCAAACCCTGCCCATTTACTCTCTCCACATCCCTCTCCTCATCCTAGAGGATTCCTTTTAGGCATAATCCTTTCAAAGGAAGCCTTTAGTCTCAAATCACAAGGAGTTACACTTTTAAAGGTAATTCATTCTCTCATGTTCATTTGTTTTATTTTGCTTCTGCAACCCCAAAAACTCTTTTTATTTACTTCTTTTGTAACAACACCAGTATCTTAAATATACTAGGATGTTGTTATATGATTTATTCGAGCTACACTCTCACACAACTACATAAAATGGTTAAAGAACATACGGTTTCCGTGGATGGTGAAATTCTGCCTCTCGAAACGATGATTGTTCAATACTCATCTAACACCTTCAAAGGTGGCCATTATGATGTCACTATTTTTATTTATGATATATAATATTTTTATTCTTTACTTAAGCTTCTGTATTTTTTTTTTCTTACCTTTATGGCTTCCATTATGGGTATACACGATATCTTCATTTTAGGAAGTGCGGACTACCGCCCCCTCAAAGTGATGTGATTCATTAATGACATACGTGGGACATATAAAGGATGGATTTAATGTTATTATATATGATGTTATACTGGAACTATTATATACCTCTATATAATTATTATTTCTTTCCATTAAAGTATGATATAGAAATGAAAGTAGCGTTCAGGCGTACGTACGGCTTACCGTCTCCATGAACGGTGCATTTCATTTCTTATCCCCAAATGTAATGTACTATTAAAAGTACATGTATATATTGGATATATATAATGAATGATACATCTAAATGATGAATATAATTCTGGAATTAAAATATAAATACCTCTCATTTAATTTTAATTCCATTAAAATGAGAGAGAAATGAATGTAGCATTCATGCGTACGTACGGCTTACCGTCTCCATGAACGGTGCATTTCATTTCTTACCTCTAGATGATTATGTAATATTATAAATACATTTATATGCTATATATATATGATATATATGATATCCAAATCAGGAATTTCATTCTTTATATAACGAACCTTTGACCACATGAACAACATGTAATTGTAAGAAGTCCACTTTCTACTTTAGAACCAAATATCGACAAAACAATCATTATTAACTTAAAGATTACATAATGTTTATAACATGGAAATAAGTGATATAAAAGGAATAATAAGCTTGAAAAAGGTTCTTAATCAATTATAAATTAACTCAAGTTTATTATTCAGGATATTAAAGAACGATTGAGTCAAGTCGGACCCGAGGTAAGGGATCATGCTCCTTTCTTTCTTTTTAAGTACATACTTTTATGTCATTCCTTTTAAAGATCATCTTTCTTGTTATTGGGATGATCTTTTATATTACACTTACAGTAATTTTTATGTTCATGTGATGATAGACCATATTCTCTCTCATGAATCCATTTTGGAAGTTTTGAGTGGCGCCGTTAGGCTGCCAAACTTTCGTAAGAGATCTAACCTCCCTCTTTCTTTTTAGTACTCTCCTTTATGTCACTTCTTTTAATCTCCTCTTTGTAATGTTGGGGGATGTTCTTTTATATTCCTCTTTCTGTACATTTTATTGTAATGTGATGAGATACCCTATTTGATCTCATCAATCCATATTCGGATGTTTTATGTGGCGCCGTTAGGCTGCCGAGTTTTCGTAAGGGATTTTTCATCTCACTTTTATTCCCGTGAGATTTATGCTACATTTTCCACAAATTACATTGAGTGGTGTATGTACTGCCCATTATTATACTCTTTGTGTAATATAATTTCTTTTATGAGTATTTACATCAATGATCTATTGTCTTTCTTTCATGGGGTGTATGTTTTGAAAGATACCCAAGTCGGTAAGGGAACCTTTCACCCTCCTCTTTTTTAAAAGACTTCTTTTGTTGGGTCTTTTAATTTACATATTGTTATGTTGGGATATGTTCTCATATATCCTTATTGATTTAAATTTTATTTCCAAGTGATGAGATACACTTTTTATCTCTCATCAACTCATTTTGATGTGTTGCCGTTAGGCTGTCAAGGGAACTTTTTAACCCAATTTTGATTTCTTTCGGTTCAACTTGTAGTCATTGAATATGTCATCCATTGAATATGTGTGAATGACCTTTTATTGTTTTACACATAATATCCACTTATATTGGGTGTATTTATATTTGTCACACATATTTTGGAGATTGATTTGTCCTTAATTTAAGGATACCTTCTTTATAAGGGATTTCATCACATTTGACATTTCTATTGAGGGTTCATTGTTGTTATGCACCAATTCACTCTTATATGGTGTATATACTGTCCTTTGGAGTATTATATCATGAATCCATTTATTCTCATGAAATTATAATGTTCAGACTAAATGTTATTCCTCAATTATTGTATTCAAGTGTCTCTAATTTTGGTAAAACCCCTTTAACCAAAATATCGTTTTAAATGTTTTAATTATTTGTTGTTATTAATATCCATGTTTTCAAAATGGTTTTGAGGATTTATTTATATGGATATTAATGGTTTAAAATTTTAAGCTTCAAGGTGGTATGGGACACTTTGATTCAAAAATCTCTTTATTAAATGTTTTAAATGGTTTTGGAAATGGTTTCTTTTTGAATGGATTCATTATTTCAATATACTAAAATGTTATATTGTGATTGAAATGTGGAAATGTTATGTTTCATTTATTCATGTTTTATGTGATACATTTATGTTATGGTTCATGGGAATTGTTATGAAAACGGGTGGTTCCGTGATAAACTAAGGGCGGGTGAGCCCGATATAGCTCTCCAATGCATTGGGTAACATGAAGGAGTGAAACGTTAAGGTTTCTCCGAAGAGATTTAGGGAATATACTGTGATGGGTATTCTAAACGTAACCAAGAGGGTTACTACCTACATAAGAATGTTATTAATGCCTCAAGTTACATTTATGTCTTATGTTTTCTATGATTTATTCATGATTTGATATGCCTATGTTTTATGGGTAAAGTGTCATTTCATTCTTATGTCTATATGAACTCATGTTTCCTTTCCATATTTTTATAACCCTTACTGAGCTTTTTATGCTCATCCCATGTTTTTGAAATGTTTTTCACAGGTCAAGGGAAAGGTACATGATAAGATGATAGAGTCAAGGATGTGTCAAGAATGAATCAAAGTTTTATTTTAAATATGTTTCCGTTGATGGGAAGAATGAATCCTGTCTTTTATGTAACCACTTTGTTTTAAGGTGGAATGTAATGCAAGTTTCATGATCTAATTCTCTAAAACTCTAAACCTGAAAAGATCCTCAATGTGTAATCTTGTGATAACTCATGATTATGTAAGGTTTAATGTTGGGGCCCTATAGTTGGTATCAAAGGCCGGTTTAGATAACTTTAGAGGTTAGGGTATTCTCTAAGCATAAGTGACATTACCATAATGGTTAGGATTTCAGAAAGAGTCCTAGTTTTAGATAAATTGAATGAGTAAGTATATCTTAGTGTTTATCTTACTCATTAGTACATGATGGTTTTGTTGATATACTCACACTGACATTTTTGTTTTTAGTGAATGTATGGATCTAGCAGGCACCAAAGAGACAACAGGTTTGAAGGAAACTGTGGTGGTTCTCTGATTAAGATACTAGATAAAATGGAGGATTCAATGAGAAACTCGTGGTTGTTCTCAACCAACTATCAAGGAGTCATGATCAACCACGTGAACCTTGGTATGTTCTATAATGCATCATGTACGAGATGGCCAATCGATGTGGAAGTTTAGGTAATAATTAAAAAGGTAACCATTAGGGTTTATATGATCCTTACTTTTTAGGTAATTATGGGTTACTCTATGATATGATGGAAAATGAAAGGAATGAGATAAACTTGAGGTTAAAATATGTTATGATTATTTTTGAAGATTTTATCTCATTTTGGGGAATTTTTTAAGAATTATATAGTTTTGGAAAAAGGACAACACGCAGACTGTGTGACAACCCGTCGCGTCGGACAAAGCTGCGGGAATCGAACCCACAACCAAAGTGCGACTGGTATTTATCGCCTACCACTGGACTACGTGAAGTCCCTGGTTAGTTTGACTGATTCTTTTTAGTTATATGATTTTATGAATTAAGAGTAAGTTGATTTTGGGTTATTTATGAAAATGATTAACCTATCATGGAGGATATGTGATTAGGTTAATTACTTTTCAATACGAGACTTTAGGAGCAACTGATATTGTTTGGAGATAAATGCTACGATTTAACTTGGAAGACTATGTGACTAAATCCATAAAATATTTGGGTTTCAATCTTAGTTTGGTTTAATTTGAAGTATTTTATGGACAAATTGATTATAGAATGGTCCTCGTTGAACTTTGGGTTTTGTTGGTCAAATTTTGGAGATTAAGAATAGATTTTCTTTTTATAAAGGGTTATCCTTTTCTGGATTATCTGATCTTGTACTAGCCTTTTTGGTTTTGGTTTTGGTTAAAGACTAAAGACATGGGATGTATATAGTTCTCTTTTGTGGATTAGGTGATTTTCTAAAAGTTGATTATAGTACTCTTAATGCGAAAAAGTCTCCCTAAATACTTGTCTTTTGGAAAAAATATGAGTTTGATTAAGGAATCTAGTAAAAGTTGAATGTCAACATGATAAGTGATTATGTTTCCTTATGAATAAATTCCTCAATAAGAAGTATCTTAAAACAAAAATGTTGTCTATTTGCTTTTCCTACTGGGGAATCGTTTACCGTTTAACCCATCACAAGTTTGTGATTTTCTCATTGTTAACTTTCTCCTAAACATGATTTCTATCACTCTCCATCAGAACATGACCCTTTTCTTTTTCTTCCATGTCCATGTTTTTCTACATGGAATCCTAGTATGGGTTAACTCGGGTGACCTCTGTACTTATATTCCTTTATTTTAAAGTGATTGTTTTACCGACTCTTCTTCCGATGTGGGACTTTCAAGGATGTTTCCAAGCCCAATTTTTAAAATTGTGAGGACGCAATTCCCAAAAGGGGGGAAGGATGTAACACCCCAGGTAAATAAAGAATATGACATTTTCATATTTATCCCTATTTGTGAATAAAATATTAATGACTTTAAAGGGTACGCTATGCTCGATGGCATACCCAACACGCAACAACGAGTTTCTTGGGAATCTTACGTTGCACTCTAATAATAAAATAATATTAATTTAAATGGTAGTTAACATGTAGCCGTTGTATTTGAGGGAATGGATAGAAATAACTAAAATATGATTATATATGTTTTTAAATGTTTTTACATTTATCCAATAGGGGATAGAGGCTTAAAATACGGAAAGAATTCAATTTTAGGTGTTTATACCCTAATTTTTCACTAAAGGTTCACTTATCACCTTTTGATGGCGAACCGTCATTAAATATAGTTTTGATCACTCTTTTACATTCTTTTGGACCAAATATAACTCTTCTTTAGAATCGGGTCATCAAAATTTACTTTGTGTAAATTTTTGGTATCTTTCCGATAAAGTTCATTTTTTTAATGAATAGTTTAAATTGTTGTAATTTAATTCAAAACCTCTTTTTAATCTAATTCATTTATATGATTAGATAATCTTTTGAATTGGTTTTAAATTGAAATTAGAAAATATTTTTACCATTAAATCCAATAGTGGTCGTTGGAATTAATTTCACTTTTAAATCGGACTTAAACTAGTATCAATCTTTTGATACTTATTGTTTTATAAAAACACGCTATTTGTCATGACAGCGGGAATTAGTTATTAAATTAATTAATCTGACTTATATGTTTTGAATTTTGTATTATAGACTTCATTTTTGAATTTGGAATATCAAATATAGCTTAGAGTGAATTTTTGGTAATTTTCTGAAAAACTCCAATTTTTGATGAATAGTGAAACCACTATGTGGTAATCAAGCAAACTGATTTTTCTGTTAAATGAAAGTTTACCACTAATGTGTATTTAATTTTGGAAATCCGACATACATGGTTGTCATTAGTATGTAAAATGTGGTTCAATGGGATGAAAATAATTTTTTGGTGAATAGTAATTTTTTTCATTAATTGCGATTAGAGGTAATTAGTGTAGTTTAAGGTAAAAATAATGTTTTAATAATATGAAATGAACTTGACACATATCCTACCCTCATTTGTTGTGTCATGGAAGACCAAGACAAGCCATGGGTCAACTTGGGGACCCCATTGGGCCACTTTGGTTGGAAAATGACATAAATACCTTTTATTTAATGTTAATGTAAAAAATAGCACAAACATGATATGTTTTACTAAAACAATTTTTAAATGGGGTTTTACAAGTCAGATTTTTGATTATAAATAGTAATTGGAAAGATAAAAATATTATCTACATCATAGTATTTTGTTTATAATTTTTAGACATTATATAAATTAAATTATTTATGACATAATAATGATGCAGCGATGACATCATTATTTGACGATTTAAATAAAATGGAATGATAATGAAACATCTATGAACTACACATGTCCAAAACTTATTGTATGGGTGGATTTAGAACCCTTATCACCTTATCCACAAATTTTATCGATGTGGGACCTTTTTAAAACGAAACACATTTTCAAATAAAGTAATTTTTCTTTACTTTCCAAAAGTGCCCCTCCTATCCTCTTATAAAAGGCCCCCACCTCTACTTCTTTTCCCACACTCCCAAAGCATTTTTCTCGGCATACCCCTGCCCATTTACTCTCTCCACATCCCTCTACTCATCCTAGAGGATTCCCTTTGGGCAGAATCTTTTCAAAGGAAGCCTTTAGGCTCAAATCAAAAGGAGTTACACTTTTAAAGGTAATTCATTCTCTCATGTTCATTTGTTTTATTTTGCTTCTCCAACCCCCAAAACTCTTTTTATTTACTTCTTTTGTAACAACACCAGTATCTTAAATATACTAGGATTTTGTTATATGATTTATTCGAGCTACACTCTCACAAAACTACATCAAATGGTTAAAGAACACACGGTTTCCGTGGATGGCGAAATTCTGCCTCCCGAAACGATGATTGTTCAATACTCATCTAACACCATCAAAGGTGGCCATTATGATGTCACTATTTTTATATATTATATATAATATGTTTATTCTTTACTTAATCTTCGGTATTTTTTATTTGTGTCTTACCTTTATGGCTTCCATTATGGGTATACGCGATATCTTCATTTTAGGAAGTGCGGACTACCGCCCCTCAAAGTGATGTGATTTGTTAATGCCATATGTGGGACGTATAAAGGATGGATTTAATGTTATTATATATGATGTCATACTGGAACTATTATATACCTCTATATCATTATTATTTATTTCCATTAAATTATGATATAGAAATGAAAGTAGCGTTCATGCGTACGTACAGCTTACCGTCTCCATGAACGGTGCATTTCATTTCTTATCACCAAATGTAATGTACTATTAAAAGTACATGTATATGATGGATATATATAATGAATGATATATCTATATTATGAATATAATTCTGGAATTAAAATATACATACCTCTCATTTAATTTTAATTCCATTAAAATGAAAAAGAAATGAATGTAGCGTTCATGCGTACGTACGACTTACCGTCTCCATGAATGGTGCATTTCATTTCTTACCTCTAGATGATCATGTAATATTATAAATACATGTATATGCTGGATATATATGATATATATGATATAAAAATCAGGAATTTCATTCTGGATATAAAGAACCTTTGACCACACGAACAACATGTAATTGTAAGAAGTCCACTTTCGACTTAAGAACCAAATATCGACAAAACAATCAATATTTACTTAATGATTACATAATGTTTATAACATGGAAATAAGTGATATAAAAGGAATAATAAGATTGAAAAATGTTCTTAATCAAGTAGAAATTAACTCATGTTTATTATTCAGGAGATTAAAGAACGATCGAGTCAAGTCGGACTCGAGGTAAGGGATCCAGCTCCTCTCTTTCTTTTTAAGTACACACTTTTATGTCATTCCTTTTAAAGCTCATATTTCTTGTTATTGGGATGATCTTTTATATTAAACTTACTGTAATTTTTATGTTCATGTGATGAGAGACCATATTCTCTCTCATCAATCCATTTTGGATGTTTTGAGTGGCGCCGTTAGGCTGTCGAACTTTTGTAAGAGATCTAACCTCCCTCTTTCTTTTTAGTACTCTCCTTTATGTCACTTCATTTAAACTCCTATTTATAATGTTGGGGGATGTTATTTTATATTCCTCTTTCTGTACATTTTATTGTAATGTGATGAGATACCCTATTTGATCTCATCAATCCATATTCAGAAGTTCTATGTGGCGCCGTTACGCTGCCGAGTTTTCGTAAGGGATTTTTCATCTCACTTTTATTCCCGTGAGATTTATGATACATTTGCCACAAATTCCATTGACTGGTGTATGTACTTCCCATTATTCTACTCTTTGTGTAATATAATTTCTTTTAGGAGTATTTACAGCAATGATCTATTTTCTTTCTTTCATGGGGTGTATGTTTTGACAGATACCCAAGTCGGTAAGGGAACCTTTCACCCTCCTCTTTTTTAAAAGACTTCTTTTGTTGGGTCTTTTAATTTACATATTTTTATGTTGGGATATGTTATCATATATCCTTATTGATGTAAATTTTAGGTCCAAGTGATGAGATACACTTTTTATCTCTCATCAACTAATTTTGATGTGATGTCGTTAGGCTGTCAAGGGAACTTTTTAACCCAATTTCGATTTCTTTGGGTTCAACTTGTAGTCATTGAATATGTCATCCATTGAATATGTGTGAATGACCTTTTATTGTTTTACACTTAATATCCACTTATATTGGGTGAATTAATATTTTTCACACATAATTTTGAGATTGATTTGTCCTTAATTTAAGAATACCTTCTTTATAAGGGATTTCATCACATTTGACATTTCTATTGAGGGTTCATTGTTGTTATGCACCAATTCACTATTATATGGTGTATATACTGTCCTTTGGAGTGTTATATCATGAATCCATTTATTCTCATGATATTATAAAGTTCAGACTAAATGTTATTCCTCAATTATTGTATTCAAGTGTCTCTAATTTTGGTAAACCCCCTTTAACCAAAATATAGTTATAAATGTTTTAATTATTTGTTCTTATTAATATCCATGTTTTCAAAATTGTTTTAAAGATTTATTTATATGGATATTAATGGTTTAAAATTTTAAGCTTCAAGGTGGTATGGGACACTTTTATTCAAAAATCTCTTTATTAAATGTTTTAAATGGTTTTGGAAATGGTTTCTTTTTTAATGGATTCATTATTTCAACATACTAAAATGTTATATTGTGATTGAAATGTAGAAATGTTATGTTTCCTTTATGCATGTTTTATATGACACATTTATGTTATGGTTCTTGGGCATTGTTATGAAAACTGGTGGTTCCGTGATAAACTAAGGGCGGGTGAGCCCGATATAGCTATCCAATGCATTGGGTAACGCGAAGGAGTGAAACGTTAAGGTTTCTCCGAAGAGATTTAGGGAATATACTATGATGGGTATTCCAAACGTAACCAAGAGGGTTACTCCCTATGTAAGAATGTTATGAATGCCTCAAGTTACCTTTATGTCTTATGTTTTCTATGATTTATTCATGATTTGATATGCCTATGTTTTATGGGGAAAGTGTGATTTCATTATTATGTCTATATGAACTCATGTTTCCTTTCCATATTTTTATAACCCTTACTGAGCTTTTTATGCTCATCCCAAGTTTTTGAAATGTTTTTCACAGGTCAAGGGAAAGGTACATGATATGATGATAGAGTCAAGGATGTGTCAAAAAAGAATCAAAGTTTTATTTTAAATATGTTTCTGTTGATGGGAAGAATGAATCCTGTCTTTTATGTAACCACTTTGTTTAAAGGTGGAATGTAATGCAAGTATCATGATCTAATTCTCTAAAACTCTAAACCTGAAAAGATCCTCAATGTGTAATCTTTTGATAACTCAAGATTATGTAAGTTTTAAGGCTGGGGCCTTATAATTTACATCACTATAGTATATAATTATTATAAATTTACAATGTTTACACATGTGGTTATATTTATTTTGATGAAATTCAAACTTCAAAAAATGGATTTATCATCTGACTATTACATTTTTGACACCAATTTCATATTAATAAATCATTAGAAAATTTTTTGTATATACTAACACTGAATACATTTTATTATTTCAATCGTGAATATTCTGAGTAATATATGTTTTTAAATTTCATGGAGTTTTTATTTGAATGTTACTAAAGATGTAATGGTTTTAGGTTGTAATACCATTTTTTATAGAGATTATTTATGATTATCTTTTGGATAATTAAATATCAAAATATATATCTCATAAATTTTAGATATTTCCTTAACATCTATTTATTAATTGATTTTTCATGTAGTGTTACCATTTTTCTCTTTTTGGTAATTAATAATATCATTAGAATTTTATTGAGTAAAGCATACTTGAATTCATATTTTATTGGTAATATTTTCTTTCCATGTTTATATTTACAATAAAATCTTTTGAAGAATATATTAATTTTTTCATCTGAAGGTTTAATGTAATTTTTACCCATTTTTTACTATTTAACTAATGTTTCAAATAAATCATCCTATCATTTTTAAAATGAGGTAATAATTTATTTTTACTAAAAATATATAATAAATTGTTTATTATTACATTTATAGTATAATCAATATTTCCAACCACCATGACCAATCAATGATATATATATTAAAAATAAATTTTTCTATATTTCATTTTTATGAAAATTTTTTAGTTAATATTATTCATATATTTTTTTATTTAGTGGTTTCAAAATAAAAAAAGGATTTTTTTCAAAAAAATATTCCAACTGATCTTTTAATGTAAATTTCATCTTTGATAAACTTAATTTTATGGTTCATATCATTCACTATGTATATGATTCTATTATACCATCCATATTATCCCTTTGGATGGTTAATTGTTATAATGGTGACATGTTTCAAATCATATATTTGAACTCATGGTTAGTTGGGATAAATGATAAATTTTTCCATGGCCTTTTGGAATACATATGAATGTATTATGATTATGCGCCGACTAGTTCTTTTATATCACTCATATACATTGGGTAAATAGGAATAACACATGAGATAAAGATGTCAGGTTTTATCCTTGTTTCATGTTCAAAATTTTATACATGGACAAGGATTTCATGTCTATATGATTATTCATGGACTTGGTTTTCATATCAATAAGACAATGTATACTACATTTCATCATGTCCATAATATTGTGTGTCAACTTTTATTATTGTGCATAGGTTTATGAGATAGCCAAATTTAAGTTCCTCCCTGTAATTAGTAGACATGGTTTTATTAATACTTGTCTATAATGTAAAATGAATATGTTATTTTTCACATTATTATGGAATTCTTATGATATCATGGATAGAGTTCATGGATTAATTTATTATTCATGTCTTATAAATTTACATGATTTATTTTATGATATATTATTATGATATATTCTATGTATCGTATGGTTTTTAAGTTTTATTCTAAAAAATTCATACCCATATTCTCACATTATAGATAAGTGATTATTTAATCATTAATATCTACCATGTTTACACACACTGAGAATACAATCTGATTATTTCTCATATTTACATTCTTTAGGTTATAAATAAATATTTCAAGTAGGTTTTTCCTATTAAGAGAACTATGTGTTATGTGATTTAAGGGAGAAGTTTAAGATCATTGAAGAAATTAGATGATTATTTATCCACATTCTAAATACCATAAACCGTTATGGTCTTTGGGGAGTATATGTAAAATATATTAGATGTTGTTATATTATGTTGTATGAAATATATATGAATATTATGGAAATTTATTAAACATTATATATTTTGTTTTTATGAAATATTTATATATTCATATTGAATAACTTTATGGAAAACCTAGGGTGTACGTTTAATAATAGTATTACAACATATTTTTTGGATATGGAAGAGATTATATAGTTACCCTTTAAAGAAATCACTGTCTAGATACTAAATGTTTTAGGGGTTTTGGAACATATGAATATAAGTATAATAACTCCAAAAATAATAGGATTAGTATAAATTATAGATACATATTTGTAATAGTGAGTGTTACTTTACTAACCACATGGCCTTACTCTCCCATGAGATATTCTTGGGTTAATTAAAATTTTATTTGCAAACTATTATGAATGATTTGAAAATATGATAAAAATGTATATCTTTTTCTAAACATATGGTCTAACAGTTTTAATATAATGTGACCCAAGTTAACAACATTTTAATTAATTTTCATGATTATATAATCTCTCACTATGACTATTTATAGTCACATTTTAGTTTATATTATATCTAACTAGTTGAAAAAATAATTAATCATGTGAATAAATAATGTGATTGACAATTATATGACCTTCCACTTGTGAAAACAAATGTATTTAGAGACGGGATTAAAATTTATTATCTCTTCTCACTCAATGATCTCAATATTTTCATGGTAACACAGATCATGTTGATCATATAAACATCATAAGGATGGATAAACATTCCATTTAATCATTTAGTATATAATCCTTATACCCCATCTATGGGTCTTCTGATCTATTGGTTGTAGTGAATTGGATCAATGCAATGTAAATGATATATTACATTAATAATTTCTCAACCAATGAATAATGTTTACCTCCCATTTATCTTATGAATGAAAAATAGGATTAATCATGAAATATTTTTAGGAATATGAGTAAAATGCTATAATTGAATCTTGGGAATGGGTTGAGTTTAAGAAAATATTTTTAGTAAGTATTTAATTAGTATTCTTTTCACTAAAATATATAATTATTTCCTTTAACTTAATATTATAGATGATTAATCCATTGGTTCTTATGAATAATATCTTACAACAATTCTATGTATGTTTCTAGTTTAATCATTATACCAACATGAAAAAATGATTGATTTGTTTGTTTTTTAATTGATTCTTCAAAGGTAATTAGTCACAAGGGACTTTTGAAGCAATAAAAAAATTCTATATTTTCACTCAAATTTAAAATGGATATACAAAATCATCAAGGTTATTTTGTAAATAAATTTAATATTAACTATCATGGGAAATCCAATGGTATGTCACATAGAGGTAAGAAACATTTACAACCTCATACTTTCCAAAATAGAGGGAATGGGAACTCAACTGAATTTATAAAAGAAATTTTAATACACATGAAGTATGAGAACCATGAATATAATGAACCATAATTTTTAAGTGATGTGATGTTATCAATAATTGAAATAAATGGATAGGGAGCTTAAAAAATAAACCATGCATACTTCTATGTTATTGATGCATGTATGTTGGAATTTTTTTCCAATCAATGACACAGCCTAAGAGATAATGAGTGTAATAGCATAAAAACACATTACTTAAAAGTAAAAAGGGAATAAATATGTCATCACAATATCAAAAGTGAATCATGATAATTAAGGAACAATTACCCTTCAATATAGAATTGGTGGTTCAAGGATGAAGTTTGTATAGATGGCCCCTATGATAATAATCATGATTATCCTTTTTAAAACATTATATGATTTTTAGAATTAATAATCACACACTAAATATATAAATATATATATATATATTTTGGGGGTATAATTACATTCAAACACACACACACAAGCCATATATAGGCATGTTAGAATAGAATGTCAAAGGATCATATAGGGATAACCCACCCCACTAGCCACTTTATTACATTGTCTATTTTTTGGTGAAACAACCAGTGGGAATGAATCCCATTAAATAGAAAATTTTACCTCAATACATGTCTTGTATACGCACCATTTGAGGGCTCGATGTACCTTAATGCATTATTACTACATCACTATTTTCTTCTTATGGCATGTCAGCACCACCTGATGGTCGTAAGGCCCAATGACCAGAAGTCTATAATTTGGGTTTAAAAATCCCATTCCGGATGAATTGTATTGATACTATATGAATATTGTAATGTTGGTCCTTTAAATATTTATATCAAATAATTTAAATCATTATGTCTCAGTCATGCTGAAAAATATATTGGAAGAGTCATAAAATTATCCATTTATAAATTCAATTAAATTACACTTTTGGTGTTTTTGTTGATATATTAGATTTTAATTTATTATAAAAATAAATACTAGATAAAATTTAGTAAATTTTATAATTTTGATGACAAATATAATTATAATAACAAATTTATCATTATTTTAAGTATTTCATGTCCTTATAAATGTTAATTTTAGTGTTTCTGTCATGAAAAATAAATCCAGAATATTCTATTCATAGAGTATAATTTTCATTGGAAATTTATTAAATGAAAAATAAAGGATTAAAACGTGATTAAGAAATTCAAAGAAACATGTTAAGTATATTTTCTCGAAGACCATCAGTTGATGAGTTTGATAGGTTTGTGTTTGGAAAATTGGATCCGAATGATCGCGTGATCGTTGGCATTCTGGATAGTGTCCACTTCATGATTCGTTTCGCCTCGGAGGAGGAATTAATATGTACTTGGTCCAGTGCACCCTGGAATTGCAATGGTTGCAGGTTTTTCCTCCTTCAGTGGACGTTTTATTTCTGTATGAACCATGATCTGACCTCCATTTTTATTTGGGTAAGTCTTCCTCATCTACCATTACCTTTTAAAAATCCAGTGGTTATACGTATGCTTGGGAACCTGGTAGGGAGTTTCCTGTGTTATGATTCTCATACTTCGTCTATAAGATATCTCATCAACCCTCAATTGTGTGTTGAGGTGGATGTATTGAAACCTTTGGTGGAATGGGTCTGGATTTCGGTGGGTGAGGAATTTAGGTTGAAGGAGGCTGTGGTCTATAAAAGATGGACTGATTATTACTCATCCTGCAATAGATTGGAAAAATAAGATTATAGGGGTTGGATTGGAGCCATGATAAGGTGTTCATCAGCTCTGGGGAAGAACACTGGAAAATCTTCTGATATGCAGAGGATACCTTTTGTGGAAGTTGTACATGACAATCCACCTGACCTGGGGCCCCGGGGGGCTTCAGTTCTGGAGATTCTGTTAGGGGTTCCAGCTAATACCATGGTTTCTCAAGTGATAAATAGACTTAGACATGATTTGAGTTTTCAGGATGGTGTTTTGGGCTCTTCTATACAGAATACTTCTGCTACCAGGGGTTTGGCTTCATGTGGACCTATAGTTGCGGGGATGGGTCAGCAGGAGCCAAGGGCTCCTCTTGGCTGTAACTGGAAGGTGAGTGTACTTGTTGGAGGTAATGTTGCAATGTTCAGTGAGGGGAAAGGGTAGATTAGTGGTGGTATGGGTGAAGAGAGGTAGAGATAGACTTATAAGGATGGTGATCAGACTAAGAATCAGGGGACAACTTAAGGATTAACTGTGGACATAAGGTTGCATGTTCCAGCTGAGAAATTTGATGTTAGTCCTATTGTGGAGGTTCCAAATGGATAGACTAATAAGGTTGGTGGTGTGCTAGTCACATTATCTAAGGGAAATCGTTTCTAAAGGCTAGAGAATGAGGGAGCAGAAGGCATTTTGTAGATTGCTTCTCAGGAAAATGATGCAGTAGTTGATGCTTTGGGCAATGGGTCATGTGCAGGCCAAGAGAGGGATGAACACCTGGAGATGAAGTTTGTGCTTGAGGCTCTCCAAGGAGTGGAATAGAAAAATTTGAAGGAGGTTGCTCAACTAAATGAAGGTGGCAGTGTGTAGCCAAGGACTCTGGATAGCCATGAAGTAGTGAAGTATCCTAAGTGTCTGGCATTGATTAATCCGAATTGTCAATTTGGGGATGGGAAAGGAAGGGAAGATGGACTCCATGATGTTTATATTTCTGTAAAATGGGGGTATTACTCAGATAGTGGAAAGGAGAATAATGGAGGTGTGTCCAGGGCCTTTGTATAGTGAGATTGTTCAGGATGGGGGGTTGAAGATATTCTGAAATCTGGAAATTACAATTATTCAAGCACGACGAAGGCTGAAAATGGACTATTCCAAATTACCAAAGCTGATGAACACCAGTTCATTAGTTGGGCACACTGAGTTACTATCCTTGGAACGATTAAATTTGCGAAGGAAGTATGTGAAGGTTCTCAAACATTATGAGAGTTCAGAATGAAAATCAGCTACTGTGGAGGAGGATTTGTATCAAAGAGGTGATGACGGGTATGGTTTCTTTTATGTGTAATTTTATCTTCTCGCTTGTGGTACTTGTTCACTGTCCTTTTCATTTTATTAAATAAATGTTCATGGGGTAATCCTATGATGGCGTTTCTGGAATAATACATCATTTTTAAGTAAAATTTACTTGAAAAAAATTTCATCTTATTATGACATTTTCGATAAATATGTGGACATCATCAAATATCATTGATTATTTATTTTGTAGCAGTTATTTTTTTGAGGATTCCATTTCAAATGATCAATGGTCTCTATCACTCTACATTATTATGTTGACATTTATTTTTCATTATTGTATATATTTTCATAGTTCTTGTATGTTTTGGATACCTAGTTATGTGTTATTTTATATAGCCATCATGTTTAAATATTCCTCTTTTCAATAGAAATTTTTATTAACCCTTTTCAACATGTGTATTTTGGAAAAATGAATCTTATTATATAAAAATCATGTTTACTTATTAGAAGTTAAAATGTTAATGAAATAATTTACTAATGGGGGAAAATGAAATATCTTTTGATTTTAAAAGACCACAATGTTCGATGGCTTATATAACACAAATTAACCAGATTTAATAAACCGTGAAATAATATTATTTTATATCAATTAAAACATAATAATTAAATTTAATGGTGTGAATTAAATAACAAAAATTATGAAATATATATCTATAAATTTCAAATTATCACTCAATTATTAGTAAATTAAATTTATTATTCAAAATATATTTTCTTTAAAAATAGTTTTTATTTTTTTATTTTAATTAATATTATAATAAAATTTTATAAATTTAAGAATATTTATTTGAAAAACATAATTTAATTTTAAATGTAATTAGGTGAAAACTATCGTTTGATTAAATTTTTGGATTTTTCTGAAAAGATAAATTTTCCATCGAATATTAAAAAATATTGATCTTTTTTGGGAAAGGTATTTTTTCAAGAATTTAAATTGTTCCATTTTTATTTTAAAGGATTAAAAATTTTCATTAGTTCACTTATTTTATAAACAACTCATCCATTATCACTGTATTCAATTTTATCTTTTAATTTCGAATCAAAACATTATTAAACATAATGGGAATTATTCTGAAAAAACATGTATCAATTCAATTTTGTGTTTTTATATTGAATTAATTTATTCCCATTATAAAAATATAATCTTGCGTAATTTATTTAATATTTTGTATTCAGTTTCTAAATTTGGTAAACAAGTCCCATTTATTTTTTATCATTATAAATAGTCTCCATTGTAAATTTTTATTACCATGGAAACGATAGAACATGTGAAAGCGGTTAAAATCATGGGATGGGGATATAAATTTCTAGATCAATTTATTTTATCATATTAAGGGTGCATATCAAAAAAAATACATTATTATCTTGAATATATAGACACTAGGTGGAATTATTCTTTGATTATGACATTTATATTAATTTTAGAAATGAATAAATTCAAAATATTACTATCTAGACATTAATATATCTTAAAAATATACACTATGATAAAAAATTATTTATAATATTTTAAATGATCATTTTAAATATAAATATATATTTTTAACGTAGTAAATTCTTTGTAATTTTAGGTGATTGAATTTTTATATTTAAAAATTCTCCAACACCAACAGAGATTATACTAATTTAATAGAAAAATGAAATAATATATTTTAGAAATATAAAAGGAACAAAATTGCTCTAATCATTTTATTCCATGAATTTTTTATATTAATAAAATATATTAAAAATATTTTAAAGGATTATATTAAAATTTCAATGCTTTCATGATGTTTTTGAAATTTAATTGTTTGAATTATTCCTAAAATGAAATTAACAATATTTTATGATAACTACATTTTAAAATTAATAAAAAATCCTAAAAATTTAAATATAAAACATAGTATAATAATGGTTCAAAATTTATATTCTATATTCCTCTATGATTCTATTATTACCATATTAGTAAAATTATGACCCTTTAATAGAAAAAAACTCATAACCATGGTTACAATTAAAATTATTTAACCAGGGGGATGAAACACGAGATAATCTTTAATATGACACCAATATATATAAAAATTTCTTCAAATGATTATATGTCATCCTAGACAACTGTTATTCTAACCTCTGGCCTTTTGAAATCATTTTTCTTCAGAATGACATAATTATTTTTTAGTCTTTTTTAAAACTCTATGTGTGTCCTTTACCTCCATATAAAGGCACACACATATCTCTTTTATTTACACCATATTGAGTCATATATTTCAGATTTTTCATTTTATTATACCTATTCTGCTTTATTGATCACATCATAGAGCATTGTTTTTTACAAAATAAAATCCATTCAAAGCATAATATTTTAAACAAAAGTGGTTTCTCAATAAAGAGGTATAAATTTTAACCAATCATTTTCAATTTTATTTATTCTTATACCTCATGTAAATCCATTAAATCCAATATAATATAATTAATTATATATATTAAATATAACTAATTTTTATCATGATGATATTTTAACCATTATCCACCATCTATCCACCCAAATGGAATTGAGAACATCGCTCATGCGTATGTACAATATTCAACCTCCATATAACTGTTAAATTAGTGTATCATAATCATATATCATGGATGAGTTTAAGGATGGGATTAGAATTTATATATTATATTTTTTAAATAATTATTTTCCATTAATTTTAATATATTATATTTCTCGTTACCTTCCAATCCATTAGATGATGATAAAATATCTAATACGTTTGTGTGGAATAACAACTTCAAAGTGGTATGTGATTCATTGTTCATTTTCTATATACATGGAAGGTTATAAGGACGGATTTAATGAACAAATATGATATATATTATATATTAATTTTTTTCTTGAATATAAAATATGTTTTTATTATTCTTTCATTTGTTCTTCCTAAAAATGGAAACATTGTTCTTGTGTACGTACTTCATACCATCTCCATGAAAATTTTAATTAATTTTTATGTTGATATATTTAATAAATATATAAAATTATATATTATGATTAATAATTCATTCTATACAGAAATATTGAATATATTTATATGGAAATTTAATACATTTAAAATTTGAAAACCCAATGATAGTAAATTATTACTGTGTAAATACCATGTTTTTCTTGTAAGTCAATGATAAATATAATGGAGTGTTTTAAAAGGTCGGTTCTAAATCATAATGTCATTACAAGGACCATTCTTCACATAATTAAATTAATAAAAATATAATCTATATTTTATATCACATAATCATGATTTCTCATAAATAATGGAATATCTTTTAAATGGAGTATCAAATCAAAATATATGAGACCTCGGTTGAATATAAAATGTGGTGTTTACCCATGGCCTTACACAATGTCAGTTGAATATGGATTGTTAGATAAATCAGTTGTAATGTCCTAGATATTTCCGAGTTTTATTATAAATATTATATAAAAAAATTATGACAAGACACAGAAAAAGTGTGTTATTATGAGGCCTGTTGTGCCTGAAATAAATGTTTGAATAATATTAAAATTTAAATAGTACACACAAGAAGTTTTCCTCTAAAGTGGAATAACAACTAAATGGGTACCAGAATCAAAAATTTGAGGACAACATTTCGATAAGAGCATTGACTTTACTATAGTTGGTTCCTAACATCGGACGTTTCATGAGAGATTTAATTGGTAGTTTTTTGACGTGTCACATATAAAAATATTTGAATAAAAATATTTTTATTCAACTCAATGCTATTTGTTTTAATTTCTCTTTTTTATTAGGGATCCAGGGTTTGTATGATAACACTATAATTCTGTAGAGGCAATAGTGATAAGAGAACTTGGATGATTCTCTCAGTGACTAATGATGATGAGATTATGGATCAAAGATCAACAGATGTTGTTTTAAAGGATTTCGTCAACAATAACAAGATGACATTCAAATATATTAAGTATACAATCCTATCCCATGGTAGGTTGTGGTAGTTGGATATCTTTTCTCCATTTATGAATTCAACGATGAATGTAGACCTACCAAAGAACAAGTTGATCAATGGTTCATCATTCATGTGATATGGGAATATATTATTGGATGATTATAATCTTTTTTCCTAGAAATTTTGTTTTTTTCTTCTTCATTCATATTGAATGGATCAAGGCTAGAAACAAATAGTTGAGGATTATTACATAGGTTGATCATTTTTGATTTTATCACCCGATGATCTTTTTTCTATTTACATTAATAGTTCTTAATGAATGAATAATCATTTATCCCTCGATTCTCAGTGCATCATTTCAAGAATGAATATATGACCCCGTGATGATGTAGAAGAGGAGAAAAGGAAAAGAAGAGGTGTTATTTAGCTGGGATAGTGGTGCACGATGTCCCAGCTGGAAGAGCACATTTGAGGCTGGGGTATTAGCTCTGGTTGGTCCTAGTGAGTGGTGGCACGAGTCTAGGGGTATCATCTAGGCTTAATGTTATGTAAAATCCATTTTTCGAGCCTGCGGCTATAGCAAGGCCATGAGAAGGTAGAGCGCACGAGGCGCATGTGGATGTGGCAGACCAGTCGGTTTGGGATGTGGTGTAGCACGAAAAGACTAGGGGAGCACAGTCATGTTGGACCACTTGTGGTGGAACAACCAACCCGTAGGTGTGTAGGATGGACCAGGGGAGCTCAGATAAGATATGTAGCCCAGCGGGCCATAATGGACTCAGTTCGGTGACATGGGTTGGGTTAGGATGATTGGACCAATTTGGGTTAGCCAGCGTATGAGGTTATCCCCAGACTGAACCCAGGATAGAACTTATAAGTAAAATCCCAATATAAATTAAATGGAGTGTCTATTTGATGAAATGTTATTGGCGTTGGGGCCCTTGCAATAAGATAGTACTTATGAGACCATTGGTGGATTTTATATCGTAATTCCAGTTATGCGGTCTATTTACATGGGTAGTACCTCGAGGTAAGGGACAAAGTAGGTCTGACTACTACACATTGTGCTACCTACTTATCTACATGGGTTGATTTCCTCGTCCACCTTATCATTGAGGTGTTTTATTAGGGTTCGTTACATTCATCTTTCCCCTAATGGTTTGTTGGAATCGTTTCCAACTCACAGAAGTGTGATCCCTTTTTTAGGACTTCCATGATAGAATTGTTGCAATACTATGATTGGCCGAGAGAAATTCCTATATCCCTTATTTGTAACACCCATATCTTCCACAATATGTTTCCCTTATAAAAAAGATATATCTTGCATTGTACGCAACTTCGAGATTCTAACACACTGTGACCAATCAAACTAACTGTTATGAATAGTAAAACTAACTTTTTGAAATTTTATAAATATTATTTTTCAAAATGGCCTTCAAATTTTAATTAAAAATATATAAATTATCATAGGGTTAATTTTTGGGTTTTTTTAAACCATTCTATATTTTATGAATAGTGAAAACACTACATTATTGGATAAAACTGACATTTAATTTAAATAATTATTTATTTAATTTAAATTTATTTTGTGTAAAAAGAGATAAATAATTTGTATATATGTTCAATTTAATTTATTGAAGTCATTTTATAATATGTTTATATATATATATATAAGTTTTATTGAATATTTTTCCGTCTTTTACCCACCTCCTAGGAGCATTTGCAAGTATGCATAAAACATAATTTTACCGCTTCTGTGAGTTGAATTTAAAAAATATTAGAGACATAGTTAATATCAGGTAAGTAAAATGTGGTTCAATAAGATTGAATAAAATTTTAATAATATCTTTTGACTTTTATTTACCATGGTTAAAAGTAAATAAGGTAATTAATCGTTAAAATGATATAACAATTACCCTAACACATGTACTAATTCTATTGGATAAGTTTAATTAGACCTAAAACAAACTTAGGAATAAAATATGATCCCCTTGGGTCAACATGGATTATATTAGGTGTAGAGACCTGTATCCTTGACGTACATGGACATTACATTACATTTGCGGAATACTTAGTACATAACAAAAATACACACACAAGGATCGTAATAGTTTAGTTTCTTTGGAAACTCGGAATAAAATCTTCTAATCGTGGTGAAAGATCTTCAACATCTCACATAAAGATCTTCCTCTTTTTTTTTTACCTAAAACCTTTCTTTATATCCTGGGGAAAAGAAAACATAAAAGGGTGAGCTCAAATGCTCAGTAAGGGTAAACAAAATAAATATCAATCACATCATATTCATAAGAACATAACTTTTGGAAATCTTAACCTGCAAAAGAGAGCATAATTTCATAACATGGGATAAATCATAGTAATGAAATGAAATACCAATAATCATAACATAAAACATGAAACTTTGTGGCATACACACATAATCATAGAAAATCATTTCTTGTTAGTCAAGACTCATTTCCAAGACTATCTTAGTGGACAAAGTCCCTTTCTGAATCGAGTAACCCTCGTTTCAGTCCTGATTCACTGAACCGGTATAACCTACCGTTCCAGCCCTGTCTATCTCATGAGATATAAAATCTTTACCCAATGCATTGGAGGGAGATATAGGTCCCACCCATCTTATAATGAATCCTTTCTTATGTGTGCCACATAATCATAAATCTTACATCATCACATAACCCAGGTAATAAAAATGGGATTCTTAAACAACATGACTTCATAAAACAATTCATATAAGATAAAGGAATTCATAAAAATAATTCCATCACAACATGATCAAATCAATTTAATAATAGGGATAAAAACAGAAACCTTTATTATCTTAGATGGAAAATAATTTTGATAAAACACTTGAACTCCATTCTTGAGGAAAATATCCTTTCTTCTTCAAAAACATTTTTCCTTTCATAACATGTCATACAACTTTAAAATAAAAGAAGTTGATTAAAAAAAAACTTGAAAACTTGTAAAGGAAGCTTCTTGGAAATAATGTTTTAAAAATCCATTCATGCCGTATAAGTTAAAAAAAACATTCTTCGTACTTTTTTCGGAAAAGTCAAAAAGTACCTCGTATGACAAAAGATTCCTTTCATAGATATTACTAAAAACTCACCGAAGGGTAAAAATGGATTTAAACAATTGTAGGTGGATGGAAATAATATTACATATTGATGAAACATGGATGTGGATGATAAAATACACCCCAGTAAATACTTACGAATAAACAATCTCGGATAAAAATGAGATTGTGATATTTCCCTTACCTTAGGTCCGAATTGCTTTGTAAGCGTCCGAACCTCCTGTATAATGATTTAAATAATGTTATTGACTTATTACAGAATCATATTCATTGTTATGATATCATATATGGTTCACTTATGACATTATATTACCCGTTCTTTTGTAAATTCCATGTTAAAGAAGCGTTTTGGGTAAAATCGTTTCATTTATCGTAGGTGTTTTGACTTGTTGTTCTTGACATCATTATTACTTATATCATGATTTACTTACTTCCAGAATATAAAATATGATTTATATATCATATATATTCAGTATATATATATATATAATAGATAGATAAATAAAATGAAAAACACCGTTCATGGAGACGGTAGTCCGTACGTACGCATGAACGCTGTTTTTCTTTCCTTATTGTCTTGAAATGGAAGTAAGTAGATGACATACATATGTATATATATACATAAATCCAGTAGCTTTATAATTTCATATATTTCATTATTATTTCTTATATATACATTATAATCATTCTTAAATGGTTAACATGGAGAATGAATCTCATCGCGTCGCGGAGACGGTAGTCCGTACGTACGCACGAGCGATGATATCATTTTTATAAATATTGAATTGAATTGGAGTGGATTATACAATATATCAGAATAAATATGATGTTGTAATAACTATGTATAGTAATTCTTTACACCATTATACCCATCCATGTAAGGTGGTGGTGGAAAATAGATTACACCACGGCGTGGAGACGGTATTCCGTACGTACGCACGCGCGGTGATTTCTTTTTCCGTAGGATGGATAGATGGTGAAATAGGGTTGTTTCATACTTATAATAACATATCAGTATATGAGTGATACTGATGTTATTACTTCATAATGAAACAACCTAAGAAGAATAAGTGGAAGAAGAAATAAAGATGAAAGAATTGGTAACGGTAATTACCTCTTCTTTGTAGCGCCTCTTTGAGACCTCCTCTTAGGGCACTAAAATTGGTCTTTGAGGAAGACCAGAACCTCTAGGATGTTTCTAGGGAAGTGTAGAAGAGATTTTGGCAGGGGTTGGCCGAGCTTGAGTGCTCAAATTGGTGTGAGGAGGAGGGGGAGGATGTGTCCTTTTATAGGGGAGGAGAGGGGCACCTTAGGAATATCTCAAAATATTATTTTATATTAAAGTCAAAATCGGTTTATAATGGTTCCAAAGGGTATTATTTCGAAGCTAAAGTGGGGATGGGTCGAAATCCTATCAACCAATAGAATTTAGACAAGTTTAGGATATTATTTTAACATTATCAATTAGATTTAACTCTAAGTTAAATAATTTAACTTTTACCATGTCTTTTTGTTTTCTTTCACTATATGGTTAATACACTTACTATAACATTCCAAACGAACCCCAAATTGTTTATTATTAATATATATATCCTTATCTAAGTCATTTGGCCGAACCTTAGATTTTTAGGAATAAAATAACAATTAATAATATAATATTTGATTTAAAAACTATTTTGTGTCAATTTTGACACTATTTGATATATGATTTTTGTGAAAGTCATAACAGAATTAAATGTTCGAACCAAGTTGATTAAATCAACATTAATATATCCCAGTAACCTATAAAATTAGTGTAATTCATAAAAAATCTCAAATTACATTTATTTTGGTGTTTATAACATCAATTATATCAATATTTCATTAATAAGAAAATTACTGCATCATCGTTGTGTCATAAATAACTTAACTTATTTGATGTCTAAAAATTACAAATAAAATACCATCATGTAGGAAATCTTTTTAGCTTTCTAATGAAGGTTTACAATCGAATTTATTCTATGTATAACCCCATATTAAAAATGATTTACTTATTAAACTTTGATTTTAACTATTTTAACCTTTCTTTAAATAAATTAATAATAAATGTCCTAATCTAATCCAAGTGGGCCTAAATGGTCATATTTTATTCCTAAGTTTGTTTTTGGTCGAATTACACTTGTCCAATAGAATTAGGACATGTGTTAGGGTAATAGTAATATCATATTTACCCTTAGTTACCCTATTTACTATTAACCGCGGTAAAAAAAGTAAAAAGTTACTATTCACCAAAAAATTATTTTCATCTCATTGAACCACATTTTAGTCCTTGATATTAACCGTGTCTCTCGGATTTTCGAAATTCCATTCACAGAAGCGGCAAAATTAAGTTTTATGAAAAATTCAGTTTTTTTAACTACCACTTAGTAGTTTCACTATTCATCAAAAATTGATGTTTTTCAGAACAATGCCAAAATTTCATCCTATGCTATATTTCATATTCCGAATTCAAAAATGAAATCTATTTTACCAAATTCATAACATAGAAGTTGCATTAATTAATTTTATAATTAAATCCCGCTGTTAAAATAAATAGCGTGTTTTTAAGAAACAATATCTATCAAAAGATTGACACTTGTTTATGTCTGGTTTAAATGTGAAATTACAACCAATGACCAACATTGTATTAAATTGTAAAAATATATTCTAAATATACTTTAAAACCACTCAAATTAATAATTTATCACTATTAATTATTTCGATTAAAAAAGTTGTTTTTAATTATAATTTAGTAATTTTCACTATTCATCAGAATATGAAAGTTATCCGAAAAGTACCAAAATTTCACCTTAGGCTAAATTCGATACTCCGAATCCAAGAATGAAGTTCATTTTGAAAAATAAGATTTACAGAATTTTAAAAAGTGGTTATTACTATTCATAACGGCTAGTTTTAATAATATTTTAATAGCACATCGTTGTTTAGTGAAACTTGGTATTGCGTATTACACACGCTATCGAGGAAGGTCGCGATTGCGTGTAATGCAAGGCAAGTCAAGGATGCATGTTGTGAAAGCTCCTTTTGGTGTAGCGTACAACACAAGACATTAATAAAATTAAAAAGAATATTTTTTATAAAATCTTGGGCTGTTACATTAGGACATTAATTACTATTTTATTTAAAGAATAGTTAGAAGAGTTAAATTCAATGTTTAATAACGAAAGCATTTTTAAAATAGGGATATACAGAAGATAAATTTGACTACAAATATTAATTAGAAAGATAATAATATTTCCTACATGATGGTATTTTATTTATAAATTTTAGAAATTATGTAAATTAATTTGTTTATGACACAATGATGATGCATAAATTACCTTATTAATGAACAATTAAAATAATTAATATTATAAATATCCAAATAAATGTAATTTGATACATTTGATGAATTCCATTAATTTTCTTGGCTAATATGACATTCTAGGGTTGATTAAATAATTTTTTTCAATGTAACCATGTATTTATTATTTTCACAAAAACCAAATACTAAATACTGTCAAAATTGACTACATTGAGTTTTTAAAACCAATACTATATTATTAATTGATATATTATTCCTAAAATTATAAGGTTCGGAAAAATGACTTATTTAAGGATAAATATTTTAATAATGAACCCTTGTGGGTTTTCTTGGCTTTTTATATTATGTTTATTAGCAATATAATATAAAAATACAAAGAGACATAATAAGTGACAAACTATTTAACTAAGAGTTAAATCCAAACGATAAGGTTAATATGGTGACCTAAACCTATATAAAACTTATTGGTTGATAGTTTCTTGACCCATGCCCACCATAGGCTATAAATAAATTATTTTGGGGCCATTAGAAACCTAAAATAATTTTATTATAAAATAATATTTCAAGATTTTCCTAAAGTGACCTTCACCTCTCTTATAAAAAAGGTACTTACCCTTCTATTAATTTGAAACCACCAAAGGAATTTCGCTCATCCAAACCCGACCCAAATATCCTACCAAAATTCCTCCGTTCATTCTAATCTCCTTACTTTTGTCATAAATCTAACCTATGGATCCCTTTTGATCAATTCCAAAGGAAGAACCCGAAGAAGTGGTAAGTATTTCATCACATCTTTCATGTTATTTTCTTCTTCCACTTCCTTTTTATTTGTTGTTTCCATTATAAAATAATAACTCCGGTATATTATATATATATTATGATGTTATTATATATATGGTACAACCATATTCATTATTCTATCCATCCAATAAATGAAAAAGCCACCATATGTGTGTACGTACGGCTTACCGTCTCCACGTCGTGGTGTAGTTTTTTTATTCAAATACTTATTTATTTTGGATGGGTATAGTAATTAATATAAATGATTTAAATAATAAATATAACATGTTAATGATTATGTATATGTGATATAACATCCAATTACATACTATTTTACCATCAATATAATGATATTGTTGGTCATGCATATGTACGGATAACCGTCTCCACAAAAGAGATGATATTCATTCCCCATCATAATATTTCAAGAATAATCTTCATTTTATGATTAAAAATAATTTTTATGAACATAATATAATTCTTTATATCAATCAAATACATCCTGTCCATAACAAGCATGCCTTATGTAACCAAGAAGACAAAGTAAAATGAATTAGTTAACACCCGAAATGATGATACTACTGAAATATTGTTAACAAAGCAATATTAGAGGGTCATATATGATATCATATTTATGTAAATAGTTCTTTTATAATTTAATAAGAATAATTTATCAATTATACATGGGGTTATCATTCCCACAACCAAGGAAAAGTACAAGGTAAGGGTAAATTTCACAAACTCTTTATTATCCGAGTTTGTTTTAATGTAAGTATTTACTAGGACCATTTTATCATCCAAATATGTGTTTCATAAAAATATATTTCAATATTTTATTTACTATTTCCCAAACTATAGGTTAAATTCATTTATACCCGTTTTTTGACTCTTTATAAAATGTGTATAAAGCAATCTTTCTTTCATTTTCCAAATAATGTCCGTTACGACCATTTTGAAAAAATTAATGAAAGAATATTTTTTAACTTATAAGTAAGGTGCGGCTATTTTACGCCATTATAACACCTTCAAAGTTTCCCATTCAAGATTAAAATAATATTTTGAAACTAAATTTTTTCTTTTCAATGACATGATTTCTAAATTATTTGAAAATATAATGATATATTTCTCTCAAAAAGTTTTGATTTCAACTATTTCAACATCCATTGATGTATTTTAAACTAGTTTGAAGTGGATTTATTATGATAAAAATATCCAATATTGTATTAAAGGTTTTTTGATATGTTTGACTATGGATGTTTTATTTTTTCACCATTCATGGTTTATGGATTAAGTATTTACATTTTTTATGCTAGTTTGAATATGAATGTTTATGTTATGCTTAAACTTTTTCATATGAGGAATGTATTGAACTTTGTAAGTGATGGGTGGATCTTTCTATAACTCATCAATGCATCGGTAGTTATCAAGAGTCAAACTAGTTTCATGGAACAAGTCCATGATAAAATCTTATTTTTAGTCTTGGCGCAATGCCTTGACTATGTGGTTATGAAGTCTGCCATTATGCATTCCATCATTATAAAAGTGGTTGTTGATATTGTAAGGGATTATTCGACTAGTAGAATATCCATGTGAAAAAGTAAATGGAATTATTTAATTTATTATTTTCTATATTATAATGAAGCATATGTTTAAATGGCTTTTGTTTTATATTTATATGTTTCCATAAATGTTTGTTCTTATTTATGAATGTTTCCTCTATATTGTAATCCTTACTGAGCATACGATCTCACCTCATTCTATGTTTTATTCTTTCTAGGATGTGAAGAAGTAATTTATGGTTGACCTATAGGGATAGACTAAGGATATAACTCTATTTAAAAGAGGAGTAAATGATGTTGATGTTTTTATTTCATGATGTAATGTATAACTTATGAATATATCTAGTACATCCAAGGATACTAAACTGATCGTTCTTTTGTGATTTGATCCCTTGTGATAATGCCAATCTTATGTAATAATGAACAGACTCTGGGTAACTGGGGTTGGGGCATTACAGTTAGTATCAGAGGAAGTTTAGTAAAAACCATGGAAACTAGATTTAGAAGAACTCTAATTAAAGAACATTACCCTAAGTTAGACATTGAGGATTATTATAGAAGAACTTTGTAGAATTTTGTTACTGTAGATATTTTGTGAGAGTTCCCTGAATTACAACACTCTCTAGATTTGAGCAGGTAGAGGCAGCTCTGGCGCAGATGAACCTAAGGGTAAAACCCGAAAACACCGCTTTGAGCTAGACTCAAATGGGAACACGTGCACCACAATGGGCCTTACTGCACTCTTGGTTATGAAACTCATGGGGGATATGCTTAGGATAATTCTCATTTTCTTTACAAACAATTATAAAGGATTTATGAGTATATACCTTCTTAAAGAAAACATTTTTATGATTATGTATTGTATCTATATACTGTTCAGTTTATGTTAAGTGTTTACATGTTTGGAATTATGTATTGTGGTTCATAAACTAATAGATCATATGTCATTTCTTATAAATGGCACATAGATTATGGACTAAAAACCATATCAACGCATCTAATCCATGTTGGAATTTCCCTCCTACCCAAGATAATTATAGTTGAGTTGGTGATAAAATTGGTGCTAATCATCTTATCACCATACTGGGGAAACTCACTCTGGTTATGAATAATAACCTTACCAGTATGAATACCCCTAATCCACAATGCGGAGGATAAATGTAAGGCTTATTAATGAGGCAACAACCACCAACATTCAATGGGAGCAAAAATCCGTTAGTAGCTGAGAAATGGAAAAGTTCCTTACTGAAAATATTCCATGCTTTGTGGTGTAGCGAAAGGTAAAAAAATTTCATGGAAGTTTATTGCCTCACATGAGATGGAGATCAATGGTGGTAATTAATTAAAAACACCAAAGAGGATGAATAAGTCTCAAGTATGGAATTTAGGGGGTTTAAATAGATTTTCTTAGAAGAATAATTTCCTCGTCACCATCGAGCTGATATGGAAAATCCAATTTCTAAGTCAGAGGAAAAAGTAGGATGAAAATGTTACAATGTATAAGGCTAACATTACAAGGTTAGAAAGGCATGCTAAAAATTTTATACGTAGCTCAAGAAGTAAGATTCATCATTTAATTGATGGGTTAAAACAATCTCTCTATCGAGCATTATTCCCACAATCATTCTGATCATATAACGATATTGGCTCGTGTTCTATCAAGGTAGAAAAGTAATTATCATCGTCTTAAAACTTTGAAGCAATGAAAGGGAATAAAAGACCTGCCTAACACACTGGGATATGAAATAAGGAAACAGGGAAGAAGGAATATTTGAATTTCCACCCTATGATAATTTTGGAAGGAAGCACTCTGGTGCCTGCCTAAAAGGAAAAGGAGTATGCTACAAATTTGTATTGAAAGGCCATCATTCTAGTGATTTTATTGGGAGTAAAGAATCTACCATTTTTAAATTCTATAAATACAGTGATATGGGAAATTATGTAAATAAATGCCTTAAGTGTTGGGGAAATTTACCTCAAAAGGCCAACAGATTAAGGCCAAGCTGATGCAATCGCTAATGTAGAGGTTGAAGCTCCGAAAGACATGGTGGTAAGTAGTTTAAAGGTTTCCTCATGTTTAGCCACTGATTTATTTGATTCTAGATCATTGAATTTTTTCATATCTTCCCAGTTTTCTATGAAAATTATATATTTCCAATTTGATTTAATAAGCGAGTTTTGAGTAAAAACTCATAAGGAATGTATCACTACAACAATGTTTTGTGAATCAGTACACATTATGTCATATAAATGATATTTATATGTTGATCTAATTGTCATACCCATGATTTAATATGATACAATCTTCGATATCGATAGGATTTTAGACCATGTTTCAAAAATTTATTGTGAGAAGAAGGAGGTTACAAATCCCGATGATGATAAGAAGTACCATATATTTAGAGTAGAATCGTCACCATCTGATTCTTATCTATATATACCCCCAGTATCTCTACTAAATTAAATTATTGGGAAGGATGAGAATGAAATAATTTTAGTTGAGGAAAATAATGTTCAAATAGAGTACGTACATATTGTACAAGAATATGTTGATGTGTTTACAAGGGATTTACCTAGACATCCTCTGGAATGAAAAATTGAGTTTTCCATTGATTTAATTATTTGTTCAAGGCCCTATCAAAGACCCCTTATATAATGGAAACTGTATAATTAATGGAACTAAAGAAATAACAAGAGGAATTGAGTAATAAGGTATTTATCTACCCTAGTGTCTCTCCATGGGGATCCCCTGTCCTTTTTATTAAGAAGAAAGGTAGATCTATGAGGTTGTACATTGACTGTAGGGGGATCAATGTTGTAATAATGAAGAACAAGTATCCCATACCTCATATTGGTGATTTATTCGACCAACTTATTCTAGATCAATATTTTACAATGATTGAACATTGATATAGATATCATCGCTTGTGTGTGAGAATGAAGATATTCCGAAAAAAACATTTCAAACCAGGTATGGACATTATGAGTTTACAGTAATTCCTTCTGGATTGACTAATTCACCCGTTGACTTCATGGATCTAATGTATATAGTTTTCAAGGAATTTATTGATATCTTTGTAGTGGTATTTATTGATGATATATTGGTATACTTAAAAACAGATGAAGACCATGAAAATCACTTGCGCATTTTTCTAAAGACTCTTATATGAAATGAATTATATTTGAAGTTTTGCAAGTTTGAATTCTAGCTTCATAAGATTTCTTTTCTTGGTGATATTTTCTCTAATGATGGAATATTTATTGATCCTTCTAAGGCCAAGGAAATCCATGAATTCCCAACACTGAAAAGTTTTACTAAGGTACTTAGTTTTATTAGTTTATCAGGTTATTATCGATATTTTGTCCAGACTGTTTCCCGGTTGGCTAACCCATTAACCAAGCTCACACGTAAAGGGTTTAAATTTGTTTAGAAAAAAGAGTGTGAAGAATTTTTTGAAGATCTGAAAAAATATTAGTCAATTATCCTATCTTGACTCTACCACTAGGGAATAATGGGTTTGTTTTTTATAGTGATGCTTAAAAGAAAGGACATGGTGTTGTCTTTATACAGAATGATAGATTTATTTCTTACACATCACGACTACTAAAAATTCCTGAGCAACAATATCCTACTCTTGATATTTAGTTAGCAACTCTAATATTTGCTCTGAAAATATGAAGACACAATATCTATGGTGAAAAAATGTGAGACTTACACTGATCACAAGAATTTGAAGTTTATTTTCTCTCAAACAGAACTCAACGTGAATGAATGCCGATGTCTTGAACTACTCCGGGATTATTATTTCACTATACACTACCTCTCATGGAAGGTAAAAAAGGTTGTAGATGCTTTGATCGGAAAAGATCATGGAGTTTTGAACAAGATGAGAGTTGATAGGGATCCAATTTTCATGGATATAATAAATATGGATATGGGAATAACCATGGATGATGAGACATCCATACTTTTACAAATTGTTTCCAAACCATCTTCACTAGAAAAGATAAAGTGTTCGCAGTCTTATGATAAGGAGTTTCAAAAGAATATTAATGTTGTGAATGATGGGAGATTGAGTGACTTCATATAGGGAGATGAAATTTTGAAATTTTGGAAGAGACATTATATTCCCAATATATATGATCTAAAAAGGGAATTTTTGGATGATTTTCATAGCTCTAATATCTCTATACACACTAGGATCACCAAGATGTATAGAGATTTGAAAGAACATTTTTGGTCGGACAACATGAAGATAGAGATTGGTGATTTTGTTTCAAGATATATGGTTTGTCAACAAGTGAAAGCTGGAAGAAAACATCCTAGGGGATTTATGCAACCTATTTTCATACCTGAGTGGAAATGACATGATATTTAGATGGAGTTTTTCATGGGACTACCAAAGAATCCTAGAATAAATGATTTAATATGGGTCATTATTGATCGTCTTACCAAGTCAGCACATTTTCTTGCTATATGAAAATATTTACCACCATAACATTTAGAAACACTATATATTATGTTCAACGTAATTCATTGGAATCATTTTATAATATGATTAGATATATAAAAATTTTATTGAATTATTTACCATCTTTTACCCACCTCCTTATGAGCATTTTCAAATTTTCATAAAACATAATTTTACTGCTTCTGTTAGTTGAATTTTAAAAATTTGAGAAACATGGTTAATATCAGTATGCAAAATCTGGTTCAATAAAAAGAAAATAATTTTTGGTGAATAGTTACTTTTGACTTTTATTTACGACTGTTAAAAGTAAATAGGTTAATTAAGGGTAAGAATGATAACATAATTACACTAACACATGTCCTAATTTTATTGGATATGTGTAATTCGACGAAAATAAACCTTAGGAATAAAATATGATTCCATTTGGTCTACATGGATTAGATTATAACATTAATTATTATTTTATTTAAAGAATAGTTAAAATAGTTAAATTAAAAGTTTAATCTCTAACCCATTTTTAAAAGAAGTTTATACATATGATAAATTTGACTATAAATATTAATTATAATGATAAAATGATTTCCTACATAATGTTATTTTATTTATAATTTTTAGACATTAAATAATTTAATTTATTTATGACACAATGGTGATGCAGTAATTACATAATTAATGAAATAATGAAATTATTAATATTATAAATATCCAAATAAATTTAAATTAATACTTTTGTTTAATTAAACTAATTTTATAAGTTAATATGATATGTTATGGTTTATTAAAAGAAATTCGAAGTGATCATGTGGTTACGATAGTCAAAAAATACCAAATACTAAATATTGTAAAAATTGACATAATTGAGTTTTTAAAACAAATAATATATTTATAATTGATATATTATTCATTAAAATATATTGTTTGGAAAAAAACTTATATAAGGTCATATATATTAACAATAAACCACATTGGGTTATATAGGCTTGTAATAGTATGTTTATTAACTATATAATATAAAAATACAAAGACACATGGTAAATGACAAACTATTTAACTAAGAGTTTAATATTAAAGATAAGGTTACTATCTTGAACTAAACCAGTCTAAAACCTATTTGTTGTGAGTTTTTTGACCCATACACAAATTATCATCTAAATAAATAATTTTGGAGCTATTATTAATACAAAATGATTTTATTATAAAATAATATTTCAAGCTTTTCCTAAAGAGACCCCCACCTCTCTTATAAAAGCGTAATTCACCTTCTCTTAATTTCACACCCCAAAGCCATTTTCCTCGGCCAAACCCTACCAAAATATCCTCCCAAACATCCTCAATTAATCCTAGAGGCCCTTGTTTGGTCATAAATCCACCCTAAAGAGCCCTTTTGATCAAATCAAAAGGAAGAACCCGAAGAAGAGGTAAGTATTTCATCACATCTTTCACGTTCTTGTCTTCTTCCACTAACTCTTTCTTGTTGTTTCCATTCCAAAATAATTACTCTGTTATATTCTATACACATAGTTTTTATTATAAATATTTTACAACCATATTGGTTATTCTATCCATCCTACAAATGACAAATTCACCATATGTGCATACGTACAGCTTACTGTCTCCACGTTGTGGGGTAGTTTTTTATTCAAACACTTCTTTATTTTAGATTGGTATAATAATGAATATAACTAAAGTAAATAATAAATATAATATTTTAATGATTCTTTATATATGATATTACATCTAATTACATACGATTTCACCATCAATATAATGATATTTTCACTCATGCGTACGTACGGATTACCGTCTCCACGAACGCGATAAGAATCACTCCCCGTCATAATCATTCAAGAATAATATTCATTTTATGACTAAAAATAATGTTTATGAACATAATATCATTATTTATATGAATCTAATACATCCTATCCATAACAATAATGACTTACATAACCAAGCATATAAAGGAAAATGAATCATTAACACTCAAACGAGGATACTACTGAAATATTAATAAGAAAACATTATTAGAGGGTCATATATGATATGATATTTATTTTTGTAGTTATTTAATAATTTAGTAACAATTATTTATCTATTATAAAATAACTTACCATACCCTTGACCAAGTAAAAGTGCGATGTAAGGGTTAATTTCACAATATCTTTATTATCTAAGTTTGTTTTTACGTAAGTATCTACTGAGACCTCTTTATCATCCACATCTGTGTTTCATAAAAATATAATTCAAAAAATTTTATTCTATTTCCAAGACTATAGGTTAAAATAATTTATACCTTTTTGAGTTTTTTAAAAATTCTTATAATGGAATCTTTCTGTTTTCTTCCAAACAATGTCCTTTATAACCTTTTCGAAAAAAAATTAATGAAAGAATGTTTTTTTACTTATATGGTGGGTTTCATTTTTCCACCATTATAAAACCTTCCAAGCTTCCCATACATTATTATAAGAATAGTTTCAAAATAAATGTTTTTTATAATTAAATGACATCTAAATGATTTCAAAATAGAATGAGATATTTCTCTCAAAAAGTTCTGATTTTTTCTATGTGAAAATACTTTGATGGATTTTAAACTAGTTTGATGTTGATTTATTAGGATACTAAAATCCTATATTGTAATGATGATTTTTTGATATTTTTTAATTTGAATGTTTTATTTTTACACCATTCATTTTTTATGGAAAACGTTTTGACATTTGGTATGCTAGTTTCAATACGAAGGTTTATGTTATGTTTAAAACTTTTCATATGAGGAATGCATTGGACTTAGTAAGTGATGGGTGGAGCTCACTATAGATCCTTGATTCATTAGTATGTCTCATGAGAAAAACCATTGTCTTGGTATAAGGCATTGACAAAATCTTATTTGATGTCTTGGAACAAGCCCTTGACTATGTGGTTTTGAAGTCTGGCATTATGCATTCCATCATTATGAATGTAGCTATTGATATTTCATGTGATTATTCGACTAGTATAATATACATGTGAATAAGTAAATAGAATTATTTGATTTCATCTTTTCCATATTGTCCTGATGTTTACGTTTAAATTTCTCTTGTTTTATTCTTATACATTTCCATAAATGTTTATTCACATTTATAAATGTTTTCAGTATATTGTTATACTTACTAAGCATCTAAGCTCACCCCTTTATATGTTTAATTTTTTCCAGGATGTGTAAAAGTATTTTATGGTTGACCTGCAATGATAGGATAAGGATATAAGTGTTTTACAATGGGGAAAAATGTTGCTGATGTTTTTATTTCATGATGTAATGTAAAACTTATGAATGTATATAGTACTTACAAGGCTACTAAATTGATCGGTCTTTCAGGATTTGATCCCTTGTGATCATGCCAATGTTATGTAATAATTCACCCACTCTTAGTAACTAGGGTCAGGGTTTTAAATTATTCATTCCCTAGCTATAGTGTTCAGAATTGAAGTGATGAAATTCATCGTCTTTCAATCCTCTACTTAGTGGGTTCACCTACATTGAGTTGTTGTTATCACCCCATGGACCAGGCTATGATCCTCATCTGATGTATCATCTCTCATGATTTCTATCTGTGTATCACTCTTATGAATGTTTTCCAATGAAAAATAATTCTCATTTAGATTCCATTAGTGCTATTAGACTCAAGAGTGTGTTCTCACTGATTATTGATTTGGGGAATCTTCAAGATAAATCCCTAGTGGTGGTATATAGTGGTTGTTTCTTATCTCTTTAATACGTGTATTGGTATGGTATATCTATATAATCTTGCCATATTTGGTAGATATATGCTTATTTAGGGATGAATATGATTTCCTTTTGGTAATTATTTATGGTTTCTGGGTGTCCTACTGAGTATTGGTATACACACCCCTTCATAGGATTTTCCCACATGTGTCATGTCTTCTGTAGATGAACGACCATTAAGTAGAGTCGAGGGTGGACCCAGACCAGGTGGAGTACATTAAGATCCAGTAGCTAGGGATGTTCCCACAATGTTAGAAAGTAGTTACAACAACATTCATTCAGGTTAGATCATGTAGGGTTTTCTTTTGATGATTTTTAAGAACATGTTTAGAGCCATTATTTTTGGGGGACATGTATTTTGGCCTAGTTTACCTTAATATACTTTACATTTTATTTTTTAGTCTAGTTGTGGGTTATAGTGGTATGAATACATTTTGTTCTTAGTGGTTGTTACTATATAGTATTTTGTGCTTGGATACGTGTGAATGCATATAGGTAGTAAGGAAATTAATCCCATTAAAATGATATTTCTACTCAGTTCAAGTCCCAAGACCATCCCCAAATAGAGAAAGAACTTGGGATTCACATAACGGGACCCTCCTGGGTGTGTAATGACATGGTGGTATTAGAGGTGGCTGATACTACATTAGGACCGAGAGTCTATGAGATTGTTTTGGGGAAATTTTGTTTAATGTTTCGAGTTTGGATTGTAGGATAGGGAATCCAATGTCGGTGTGTTGGATGAAGTATCTAAACACCATAACTTTGACAACATGATTTTCAACTCGGTATATGAGAACATTGGTAGTACAGAAAATAATGGTAGAAGCATCATATATGAATGGGTGGTGGTTATCATGTCTTTCTTGTGTTATCTATTTATATATAATCATTGACTGTGGAACATCTTGTTTTCTTACAGGATTCCTTTGTGATATATACAATCAATGATTTAGTAGATTGGTCCTGAAGATGACCCCCTTAGAAATGAGGATTTAGCAAGCGGAACAATTTCCCAGTTGTTACCTCCAGGTGGTTTTCCAGCTATACCACCACTTATAGAGCTACCCATGGTACCTATCAAACCAGCAGTCGAGGAGAAAAGCCTGAGTTCATTTCATGAGTTCCATAGGAATAGACCCCTCAGTTTTTTTGGCCATCCTAACCCTTGAGTGGTTGAGTATTGTCTTCAGTAAGTGACCAAAATTTTCAATCTAGTTAGGACACTAACCGATCAGATGGTGGTCTCAGTGGTGAGCCTTCTGTAGGGATCAATATGACAATGCTGGAGATTGGATATTTATGCTCATGATGAGGTGAATCTCCAATGTATAGAAATCAAGTACAACTGCATAGAGTATTTCTCCCTAGTTATGCTGATATTTTTCAATATACAAAATCTTCTTCATCTCTACTAGTGCAGTAAGTTAGAATTTGATTATTCGTCGAGGTTATACAAAATTTCTATGTACTCCATGGATATGGTCATGGATTAGTACATATGGGCCTGGACCTTGTAGAATAGTTTTTGTAGAGATATCAAATCCAATATTGTACCTATAACATTCCAACATTTTTTGGGGTGCTTGAGATGGATTTGGGGGTGGAGATATTCTCGGATGAGCAAAGATAACCAGTGATTGTCCGTAGAGGACAGGAAGGTGTTGAAACATTGGTAGTTGGTATTGGACATCTATCATAGAGATATGTACATGAGAGATGCTTCAGGATGAGTTCCCAAGACAAAGGATCTTTAGTTCATGGTTCAAAAGTTGAATCCATCCTATATAGAGAGTGGTGATGAAACTCATGTGACGGTAGGAGACATCTCACATGATATTTTCCAACCCTTTGTGCTACTTATAGTGATACATTGGATAGAACACCATAATAGAATAATAGTTAGTAGTAAAATGATCCATAGGAAGGATGATGTGGTGGAGGATATGGGAGAGAATCATCAGGTTTTCGATGTTTCTAATTTCTAAGAAAACCACCCCATGTGGTCCATTCTAGGCTTAGGGAGTAGGAAGAGAGGGGTAGGGATAGATGGATGTGGTTGAGGCTTATTAACCCTAGGATCCCATGATGATTTGAGGTACTATATGTGTATTTTCAACTCCAAATTTTGTACTTATAAACACAATTTCTTGTCATTTTTTCCCTCCATATATCTTCTTCGAAACCTTGAGATTTTGTTAGTAGTGTTCACTTGATCTGTTCACTAGGTGACACCTACTGGGATAGACTCAATTTTCACACATATAACCCAATAGTTTTTACCTACCCTTGCAGGTGATAGTTTCGGTTAGAACCTCATGGGGCAGCATTGATGCCCTATGACATCATTCTTAGTATGGATTGGTAATTATCAGTCCATGTGAAGATTTACTACTTTTGTACAAGGGTGTGGTTTTTTCAAATTAATGAAATTTGGTTTTGCTTTTATAGTGAAAAATAACCCTTGGAAGAACTAGATGTACTCATTCATAGGAGGGTGCAGCCGATCACTCATTAATAGGCTATCTTGACCCTAAGTGAAGTAGATGATCTGGGATTCTAGTTACCAGGAGTAGTGGAGGGGTATGACAATGTCCTCCCTAAAAATGATCCTAGATTTCCTACTCATCGAGAGATAGACATATGAAACGATTTACACACCATGATGACACTGATATTCTCATGAGAATATCGGATGGCTCCCAATGAATTTTTGGAGTTGAGGGTGTAGTCAGAAGACTTTCAGAGGAAGCGATTCATGAGACCTAGGGTCTCACCCTGGGAAGGCACAGTGTTTTTTTCCAAAAAAAAAAGTATATGGGAGACTGAGGTTTTGTGTGGACAATCTATGAAGGATCCATGTGACCTTGAAGAACATGGATCCTATTCCAAGGATCGATTACCTCTTTGATCATTGTAGAGGGGAATGATGTTTCTCAAAGGATGAATATCGATCTGGATATCACCAGATACGAGTACGGTAAGTGGATCTACCAAAGATGGATTTCATATTCTGCTGAAGTCATTATGTGTACTTAGTGATTCCATTTTTCAGGAAGAATGACCATTAAGAGTTCATTGGTTTCATGAACCAGGTATTCTAGCCTTACATAGCCCGGTTCATGGTATTCTTCATTGAAGGTATCCTTGTGTACTCAGTATCCAAGGAGGAGTACACAATACACTTAAGGATGGTCGTATACATAATCTAAGAGCTCCAACATTATCTGTAAGTCTCAAAGATTCCTCTATATAATTATCTGTCCATTTTTTTGTGACTTTTTCTCTCATCAAATTGTGTATTATTGGACCCAGCCAAGGTCTAGGAAGTGCTAGCATGAGATCCATCTAGGAGTGTGATAGAGGAGTTGATGTTCCTTGGGCTCAATGGCTACTACTCGAGATCCATCCCTAATTTCACTAGGATATCACCACCCAATACTACTTTGACATGAAGGGGAATCCATTCATGTGGACAGAGAACTGCAGGATGGATTTTTAGAAACTGAGTTAGAGTATGAAAAGCGCTTAGATCTTGAGAATACTCGAGGATGATGTTGATTATGTATTGGTATTTGATGCATCATGAAATGGGATTGGATGTGTTATGATGTAGAGGGAAGCAGTGATTGCTTATAGTTCACACTATTTGGGACCACATGAGACGAACTATGTGACCCGTGATATTTATTTGGAAGTGTTTTTCTTCATGTAGAATATGTAGAAACACTACATGATGGGAAATAGATTTATCATATTCTATGATTAGAAAAGTCTCTTGTACGTAATCTCTCATAAGGATATAAACATGAGATAGAGGTAGAGGATAGAGTTCCTCTAGGATTATGAAATTGATATTTTCTATACTGCTGGGAAGGGGAACATGGTGCTGGATTCTCTCAGTAAAAGATCGAGTTTATAGATTCTGGATGAGACATCAGTGAAATTAGTGTCATTGTAGTTATCCTTTTTTGTATAGAGATGGGGGAACATTCCTATATTATATGTTTTTTACCCAAAAAATATTACATCAAGTCAGGTAGGTGCATCTTGGGGATACAAACTATGAGACTCTATGACCTTAGGGATCCATAGGGCATGCTCATGATAGTTATTTGAACGATGGGGATTGCATTGTTCTTTTTAGAGTACGAAAAGTTGTACCAATGGAGATACATGAGGAGCTTAAAAGGGAGTTCTAAAAATCCCCATTATTGGTACATCTAGATGTTGAAAATATGTACTAGAACTCTAATGTCAGTTATGGTGGCCCGGAATGAAGAAGGCAGTGGAAGAGTCATATATTGATGCCTTACTTGTCAGCAAGTGAATGTTGTGCTCCAGATTCAAGTAGGTTTGGATCACCACATTGAGGTTCCATATAGGATGTGGGATGGGATATCGATGGACTTCATGATGGTTTAACCATTTTTGTCTAGGGGACACGATACCATCTAGGTGATCATTGACCGACTAACCTAGTCAGCCCACATAATACCTATCCAGGAGTAGAGTTTAGTTGAGAGATTGGTAAAACTCTATGTGGATGATATTGTTCAGATTAATGGAGTTCCATATAAAATTATTTAATATCATGATGTTAATTTCACATCATTATTGTGGAAGGAATTGCATGATGATTTTGGGACTCTGTTACTCTTAAGAATATCATTTCATCCCCAGACGAACAGCCAGTCAAAGCGGAATGTTTAGGTTTTGGAATACATACTACACACTTTCATGTTGGATTGGATAATACTTGGGTGGAGAACCTACCACTGGTGGAGTTTTTATACAACAATAACTACCACTTCACCATTGGTATTGAACCATCAAGGCTTTGTACGAATGACAATGCAGGTCACCACTTTGCTAGATTAACCAATGAGCGTTAATAATCATGGGCTCGGAGTTTGGGGTTATCTACTACTAAGTGGGTGATGACAATCTAGGAGAATATGAAGACTACATTGATCCATAATTTTTCATATGTCGATAGAAGACATAGACCATTGTAATTTGATTAGGGGGATTATGTTTTCCTTTGGTTCTCACCTCAACATGGGTTACATAGATTCTTATTGGGAGGAAAGTTATATCTGAGGTTCATTGGAAATTTTCATATATTGCATAGATTTGGCAAGGTGGAATACCACCTTTCTCTACACCAACTACTGCATTGGGTACTTTATTTCTTCAACGTTTCACACCTGAGGAGGTACATTCATGATCCATCTCACTTACTCAAATGGTAAGGATAGACATTGAGGATTGGGATAATATCATGTAGTACCTAGTAGAGATCGATGATTAGTAGGAGAGTTTTATTTTTGAGTGACTGATTCCATTGTAGTTTGTCTGGTGGTAGAAAAAGAATATCTAGGATACCACCTTAGAGGTGGAGGCTCATATTTATGCTTATTACTGACATATATTTTAGTATTTTTTTTATTTTATGGGACATAAATCCATAATGTGGGGAGAATCTAATGTCCTAGATTATTCAATGTATTGTTTTAAATATTATATTTGTTTATTTTTTCACCAGGCGCAGAGACGACATGTGATTCATAGACCTAGTGTTCCTAAAACAAATGATGTAAAAATATTATACTTTAAAAGATCATGTGAGAGGTTTTCTTGAAAAAGTGTAAAAACCTACAAATGGGTTCCTGGATTATAAATCCAAGGGTAGTATTGTTTTCAATTTAGTGAAATTTCTATTGGAAAGACCTAACATCAGTCTACCAAAGTTGACTGTGAATAATATTTTTTAGAGATATCAAGAATAAATATATTTTTATTCGATGGAGTGAAGTTTATTTTAATTTATCCTTTTAAGAAGGGATCATTCATCAGGTTCATAACCCTAGAATCCCCGAGTGGATTTATAGATAAATTAATTTTGAGTATTCTATTTGGAATGAATGATGATGGGATTGCGGGCCAAATATCGACATACACTATTTTGACAGATCTCACCAACAACAAAAACACGGCAATCAATACTTTTTAGTGAACAATACAACCTTGAGGTAGGGTGTGTTATTTGGATTTCTTCCCATTTCAAATTTCAATGACAAATATGGACAAATCGATGAATAATTTGATCCATGGATCATCATTCTTGTAGTATGTGAATATGTTACATGATTATTATTAGGGTTTGTTCATAGAGATTTTATTTTTTCATATTGATCATTCTAATAGAATGAATTGAGATCGTAATGAAAAATAACCGAGGATAATTCCTTGGGTTGTCAATTTTTCATTTCTACCCTGATTTTATTCATGGTCTTTATGTTCTTCATGATTTGTGAATGAATGATTGTTCTGTACTCGATTCTTGGTGAAAAGTTTTTGGTTGAAGATTTGAGCCCATGACGACACAATGAAGTAGCGATGGTGAAGGTGCAATGCAATTTTTTCAGGATGTTGGCAGAAAGTGGCACTAGTAGTGGTGCATGACAAAAGTCAGGGCAGAGATCTAGTTGGTCTAGGTGATCGGTGGTATAGGTCCAGTGGGCCAGTCCATGCCGATGATAAGGTGCACAGTCAGCTACATGTGAAGGTGTCAATGAAGGCGGAATGTGGTAGGGGATGCATGTGGGCCCACGGTTACAACATGGCTAAGGGAATGTGGAGGACACATGATTCACATGGATGTAGTTGGTCAACCCCATGGGATATGATGTGGCACCACTATACTAAGGGGGCATTCAGTTTGGGAGGACCAAGTGTAATGTATCTACTAGACCGCATGTGTGTAGGCCGAACTAGGGAGATATTGGTCATGCCAGGAATCCTGGTAGGCCAGAATGGGCCCAAATAACCAAATCATGTTAGGACTATCAGACTATATTTGGTCAGTTTGAGCCTATAATAGATAATTTTAGGTCGGACTCGGACCATCTCGAGTCGAGTTGCACCCCGATCGGAATCCGGTCAAACCGTTTCACTAAACCGCCCATATTACTGAAATGGAGCTTCCATTTGACAGGCCTTTAGCAGCATTGGTACCCTTGTGATGAGGTAGTACTTATGATATCATTAGTGGGTTTTATCATTGGCTACTAGTGATATGGACCATTTACACGGGCAGTACATGATATCAATCAACACAGTGGGTGTGACTACTACTCATTGTGTTCCCTCCTTTTCTACATGACTTGATTCCCACATCCACTGCATATTGGTCTTGTATTGGTAGGGTTTGTTCCCTTTATTATTTCCCTCAAGGGTTTTCAGTGTCATTTCCTTCTCAAAGGAGTATGATCCCTTTAGCAGAACTTCCAGGATGGATTTTTTGAAATCCCACATGAGGCCCGGAGCATATCCTACATCCCTTCATTAAGAATTAGGTATATTTTTATAGTATTGATGTGACAAAATTCATCAAGTATCGATCCTATACATAGTGGGTTAATCCAGATTGATTTATTGGTATAACTCCATGGCCCATGTTTTGATCCTTGTCTGAGGTATCATATCTATCTTTGGATATATCAGTGTATCTCTCTCATGGTTATTTCCAACGAATATTATTTCTGATATTAACTTTATCAGTGCTATCAGACTCAGGTCTGTGTTATCCTAGACATCTACATTGTGAAATATTCAAAAAGAATCTCGGGTGGTGTAAGGCATTAGTGATGTATTATCTCTCGAATATGTTCCTTAGTTTGGGTATATCATTATATTTTTGTTAGTTGTTGTAAACATATACTTGTGTAGATATGACTATGCTATCCTTTGTTTATTTATTTCAGTTTTCAGGGATTCCTACTATGTATTGTTATAATAACCCCTACACAGGTAGAGAAGACATGTGTCATGTCTTGTGTAGATGAGTTACCTTTGAGAAACATCCTGGGCAGACCCGATCCTGACAGATACTTGTGAGATTAGGCAGGTCGAGGGGTTCCAACAACTTCATATAGAAGTTCCAGAAAATTTCCTTCAGATTAGATCACATTGGGTTATCTACAGATTTGATTCAAGAAAATTCTTATAGTTATTATTATTTTGGTGGGAATTTATTATTGGACAATTTTCATTAATGTACTTTAAATTCACTATTTTAATATGGTTGTGGGTAATAGTGGTATACATGAATTTCGTTCTTATTGGTTTTTAGATTAAATCATTTAGGGCTTAGAGATGTGTGTGTTAATATAGGTACTAAAGAAATTCCTCCCATATTAGTGATATGGATACATGATTCTTATAACCATCCCATGGACTATTAGATGTGGATTGGGGAGTTGCACCACAAGTCCTAATGGGGCGTGTCGTGACATCATCAATTGGTAGGAATTTGAGTTAATTAATTTATTAATTCACATAATTAACTCATTAAATGGATTAAATTGAATTTCATCTGTAAATACAATGTTATAGAGAATATATAGGTCTATTCACATAGACCTACGACAATTGAGAGGATTAATCCACCATTATTCTTTTTTGGATTGAGATCAGATGATGAAACCCTTTTGGATAACAGTGGATCAAGACATATTGAATGCAATGAATGTTATCCTTTTTGGGAAGCATCTTCCCTCACCAACGAAATATCCAATATCATGTTAGGAAAAATAATTTATAGTTTACATAATTATGATCGAGTGATTGATCATGATAAAACTTATATTTTTTGATCTATATTTAATTTGGTCTTTTAATTATCCTATTTATCAGCATGAAATTTCCAATTGGATTTTCCTTGCTCTGTGAGGTTTCTCACCCCAAAAATCTACAATAAATATTTTTTGAAGAGTAATTTTAGTCTAAGGATTTTTAAATCTATGGATTGTGTAACTTTTCTCCGTAGTTATTTTTGACCTTCACTATTGGTCTATGGGGTCACAATTCTACATTTTTTAGTGTCATCATTAATGATCTGACCTACCAAATTCATTAAAGATTAATAAGAAACAATAAAGATAACTATTTGTGTACATGTTGTGATGTTTTGATTGTAACAATGATATATTTTTGGATCTAATATCCAAGCCTATTTTAGATAGTGGGAGTTTCTCATAGAAATGGAATCCTCATATGGAATGGTTGAAGATTAGATTTCAGGACACTGGAGTGATGTAATAATGATCCAATGAAATATTACACTATTTTTCTTTGGTTTAATAGATGACCCATTGGAAAAAGAGATGAATAAGGCAATAAATTAGGATTAAAGGGTTCTATTTAAATAATGACCACACATATAGTATTCTAGATGAAAATATAGTGTGTTCTTTAATTTTTTTAGCATCTACGGTTTTCGAGGATAATAAGTATATCAAGATGTGTGAGACCCCAAAAAGCCCTGAAACTTGCAGGTGGCCTACACATTTTGTACTCTTTGAGTACACATGATAGTACACAACCATGGTACATGGTCACAGACACAACAACATTCCCAAAAAGGTGAACAATCAAAGTAAATGAGCATGGATTGGGACACAACTATTGTATTCAGACATGGCCTAAAGGAAATACACATGGCCCGATGGAGATGATAATGACTTGGAGAACATGGAATTTTCCATGGTTTTCAAGATATTTTTTTTAGTTCTACTAAATGCAATGTAGGGATATATTGAAATAGAGCCTTGTACTAGAATGGGTAAGGATAGTTAGTAGAGTGGGGCCACATGTTGTATGGGTGCACTATTGACTATGTACCTCCATTTTAAAAATTTTATAACTCTCGTATCTATTATATATGAAAATAGATTTTTGAATGTGAGTAGTTTTTCCAACGTGGTTTTCCATATAGTACACTGTTGTGGAACTTTATTTTATTTTGAGGTATGTTTTAATATTTTCCAAAAGTGATACTTTTTTGGAAGTGCTAAATGAGAGAGATAATTAAAAAATGATATCTAATGAGAATAGAGTGGGACCCTCTAGCAGAGTAATGCAATGAGATTTATAACATTATAGTGGTACCATTCTAATCAGTCAAGGAATGGGTCCTCTAATATTAGAGTGGCACGTTCCTACAATATCAAGGGTCTCAGACCTCTACCATCAGTGTGGGACCATTATAAAAAAGTAAGAGAGTGGGTCCTCTACAATTAGTGTGGTACCCTTTCACCAGTATATGACATGGGTCCTCTATGATTGTATTACAACCCTCCAACAAGGACTACACATGGGTCCTCTACTATCAGAGTGGAAACATCTAGTATGTTTTGGTAATGGTTCCTCTACAATCATAGTAGCACCCATTTGAGGAGTCAGTTCATGGGTCTTTTTCCATCAAAGTAGAACCCTCTAGTTATATATGGGAATGGGTCCTCCATTTTTTCAGTGGAACCCTGCTATGGGATTAGTTCATTAGTCCTCTATTTATTAACTGGAATCCTCCTAATATACCAGGGCATTGGTCCTCTTCCTAGAGAGAATGATCCCATAACTATGTGGCATAGTGGTGAGGTTTGGCACATCATGGATACTTCTCTGGAATGACAATGAGATGTTGGGAATTATTTTTGGTCCTCATAGAACTATAGGAGAATATTTTCCAACATTGGGATGTGACACTGAGATCCCATTTCTCCTAATATATTTCCATTTATAGTGTATATATATAAAATTGTAGTTCCATTTTAATTATCTATTATTATAGGTTGAACTATCTACTTCTACCATATATCTAATTTTACACTTTTATATATTACATCGTCTGCCATTGTATGAATATAATCACCCCTACATGGGAATTTCCCACATGTGTCATGTATTGTGCTGATGATAGAATTATGAGAGGTGATTTTAGAGGATCATTGGGAAATACTTGTTCATATTACCATGTAATATGGTTAGGGTGTGAAGATATAGTTCCAATAACTCTTATAATTTAAATTTTCAATTACTATTTGTTTGGACATCCTTCTAGTTGGGTGATTATTTTTCCCCATTAACTTTCATATGGTGTAGTCACAAAAAGTCTTTCAATATAGGTTGTTACTATATAATTATTGTATTTAAAATTTAGTCATCTTCAATTCCTAATCGATATGTTTAGGTATGTATGTAAGGGTACATTCGGGAAAGGCCTCCCACATTAGATATACCTTCCAAAAATTTTATCTCATCCTGATGTAAGGTAGAAATCGGGAGGTAGTTTTGGTTCATCTATCCACAATCTAGGTGATCTCCAATGGGTCAGGTCATTGATGGTTGGTATGAGATCTATTCTTTCCATGGGATAGTGTTTGGCATATTCCCATTTCAATGATTTGGTTTTGACTTTGGTAAATTCTATCAATATGTCTTGAGTGTGTATATGATGATATGGAACCCATTTTTGGGGCAGTGAATGGCATATCCATGAACCAGGAGTCGAACAACCTTCTTGTTAAATTGGGATGCCAAGAAATTGGTATCATGGAACTTTGGGTGGAGAATAATGTAAAATGTGACTACTGTCTACCCTACATGATTAATTTACCCATATGTATATACTCATCTGACTATGGTGAAACATTATTAAATATTCAAGATTCCTATATGAAGATATACATCCATCTTACCAATTCCATATCATGATAATAATTTTTTGAGTGATGAGGCCACAGTTTAGGGGCATCATGGGAGATATATCCTCATATTGGAGAAGTAGAAACACCACCGCTCATCGAGTAGTAAATAGTACCAATATAGCATAATGATGATATATACAGGCCTATCATACTCTCCATATTCCATCACTTGAGGATATTGAGGTTCTACAATGTTCTATATCCCTAGGCATCACATGATTGGATATATTCGATAATTCATGTTTTCCTGTATTTCCAAAAATTAGCTGATCTAGTGGATGCATTAGAATCTAGACATTTTAAGGGAAAATCTGGGAACCATTGGGGCCTAGTAATGTATATGAATGATGATTGAGCACAGTCATGTTCTAACTTCCAAAACCTATATTGTGATGAGTTTTACCCCTCATGATTATGTTTATCATGGATTTAAAATATTCTGGAACTTTGTCATGGTGGGATGATAGTTTATTAGTATTCTTTATGATTCTCTAACTGCACATGGTACTCCATCAACATTATTGGATGGATACATATAGGGTGGATCTTTAAGCAAGGATGTCATAGAGAAATATATTCTTGTGTGGTACTACTTTACAATCCCACTTAGTCCAGATTAGTGGAGGGGACATTAATTTGGTAGATATTCCTCTCAAAGGGACAACATGAAGTTGGATCTACTAGTGGGAAGTATAGAAATGAGGTATCTATAGTAGCTTGTAGGTAGAAGTTAAAAAGATGTCCAAGAAGGAGATCTTCCCTGGAACAGACTATAGAATGTGTTCATGCAGCAAATGGATGACACAGTGGACCAGTGTAGCCTTATCAAGGGAGGTTATATGCATTTGATAGTTGAGTTTAATGGAATGATATTTCATAACATCATAACTATGTAGGGTAGACAAATACCAGATGGATCTCCATGGTTAATGTAGATCGACTATCATTAATCTCCTACTGAAGGGTGGGGTCGCTAACCTATTGCTCGGCCCAACAAAAGCAACCCCCACTGGCGGTTGCTGTACTAATCCTCCTCCGAGCTATAGAAACAACTACTGGAAGTCGATGTTATGATGCTCGATCGAGCTATAGAGACCGCCACTGGTGGTGGCTATCCATGAGATTTTTTTTAAAAAAATATTCACAGTTACCAATCAGTAAAAATAGGGTAAAATTATAAAAAAACAAATTCCAAACAGCATAATCATCATGATCATTATAAATAATAAATGACAGATGTTCTTCAACGATCCAAATACATTTTTATTTTCTTCTTCAATAAAACTACAATAAGATACAAAAAAACAACTCAATAAAACAAACGTAAATTAAAAATATTTATTCAGTTAATATATAATTAATAAAATTAAATCTTTCATCAAATTATTGGTTCTATAATAATATTAAACCCCCATTTTATGAAATGTTATCATTTTTTGGATTTTTGTTCTTATTTTGGAGTCTTTTATTTAGATTATGGATGTGTTTTGTGATCTAAAAATGAATGCTCTCCATGCACATCGTGTGAAACTGTTCAAAACAAAATATTCGGTCGTACCATGCACACCGCATATCTGATGGACGTGCCTTCTCATCCTACATGTCAAGAATACTATTCATATTGATTTTATGTGATTTAAATTCATTCTGATAATGTTTTCTCTGAATTCAACTATTACACATCTTTTTAGCCTTTTATGACTCTAGAAATGAGTTTCTGGTCACCACGGTCAAAAAACACCTCGGTTTGACATGTTGTATACTCGACCATTCAATATTTTCACTACAGTTGTTGTTGTATGATTTCATGGAATTCTAATGTCGTTCGGCTAGTTTTGACCACACAACGCTCCTTTTTAGAGAGTGTCGAACTGTTCAAAACAGCATATTCGGTCGTACCGTGCACACGGCATGTATGATTGACGTGTCTTCACGTCCAACATGTCACGGATATTGTTACTATTGTTTTCATGTGATTTCAAGCCATTATGAGTTGGTTTTCTCTGAATTCGATCGTCACATGTTGTTTTGGCATTTTATGACTCCAGAAATGTGTTTCCAGTCACCGCAGTCAAACGACACCTCCGATTGATGTTCTGTCTACACGACCATTTCACAATTCATACCACGATTATTGTCATATGATTTCATTGAATTCTGAGGTCATTTGTCTGGTTTGACCACCCACCGCGCCCTTTTAGAGAGCGTCGAAATGTTCAAAACAACATATTTAGTCGTACCACGCACACTACACATCCAATGGACGTGGTGTCTCCTATTACACGTCACAAATATTATTACTATTTTTTTGTGATTTCAAGTCATTCTAAGAATGTTTGCTCTGAATTCGACCGTTATACGTCGTTTTGGCGTTTTATGGCTCCAAAAATGCGTTTCTGGTCACCGTGGTCAAATGACACCTCCGATAGACATTCCGTTAGCCCAAATATTTCAAAATTCAAACCACAGTTGTTTTACTATGATTTCATAGCATTCTGAGGTTGTTCGGCTAGTTTTGACCACCCAACGCGCCCTTTTAGAGTGCGTCGAACTGTTCAATATAGCATATTCATTCCTACGATGCACACCACACGTCCAATAGGTGTGATGTATCCTCTAACATGTCACAAATATTATTCCTATTGTTTTCGTGTGATTTCATTTCATTCTGAGCACTTTTGATCTGAATTCGATAGTTACACACCATTTTGGCGTTTTATGACATCAAAAATGCATTTCTGGTTACTGTAGTCAAACGACACCTCCGATTGACATTCCATCTACCCGAATATTTCACAATTTACACCACAGTTGTTGTCATATGATTTAATGGCATTTTGATGTCGTTCGGCTGGTTTTGACCACCCAACGCACCCTTTTAGAGAACATCGAACTGTAAAAAACAACATCTCAGGTCGTAACGTGCACACTGCATGTTTGATTGATGTGGCGTCTCTTCCTACATGTCACAAATATTATTCCTGTGTTTTTCGTGTGATTTCAAGTCATTTTGAGCATGTTTGCTCAGAATTCGACTATTACACGTCGTCTTGGCGTTTTATGGCTCCGGAAATGTGTTTCTAGTCACTACGGTCAAACAACACCTCTGATTGTTGTGTCGCCTACCCGCCTATTTACCAATTCACACCACAGTTGTTGTCGTAGGATTTCATGGAATTCTGAGGTCGTTCGTCTAGTTTTGACCTCCCAACACGCCCTTTTATAGCGACCTAAACTGTTCAAAACAACATATTTGGTCGTACAACACACACCACACGTCCGATTGATGTGTCTTCTCCTCCTACATGTCAAAAATACTATTTCTATTGTTTTGATGTCATTTCAAGTCATTCTGAGAAATTTTTCTCTGAATTTGATAGTTACACATTGTTTTGGCATTTTATGACTCCAGAAATGTGTTTCTGGTCACCGCGGTCAAACAACACCTCCGATTGACTTGCCTTCTAACCGATGATTTCACAATTCATAGTACGGTTATTGTCGTATGATTTCATGGCATTCTGAAGTCATTCAGCTAGTTTTTACCTCCCAACGTGCCCTTTTAGAGCGCATCAAACTGTTCAAAACAGCATATTTTGTTGTACCATGCACACCGTACGTCCGATTGACAAAACGTCTCCTCCTACATGTCCCGAATAATATTCCTATTGTCTTTATGTGATTTCAAGTCATTCTCAGCATTTCTACTCTAAATTTGACTGTTACACGTCGTTTTGGCATTTTATGACTCCGGAAATTCGTTTCTATTCACCATGGTCAAACGAAACCTCTGATTGACGTGTCCTATGTCCAACCATTTTAAAACGTACACCATGGTTTTTTTGTATAATTTCATTGAATTCAGAGATCGGTCAGTTGGCTTTGACCACCCAATGTGCCCTTTCAGAGCGCACCGAACTATTCCAAACAACATATTAAGTTGTACCGCACACACCGCATGCCTGATTGACGTGATGTATCCTCTTACATGTCACAAATATTATTCCTTTTGTTTTCATGTGATTTCAATTCATTATGATAATTTTTTCTCTGAATTTTTCCATTACACGCTGTTTTGGCATTTTATGACCCCGGAAATGCATGTTCGGTCATCGCGGTCAAACGACACCTCTGATTGACATACCGTCTGCCCGACCATTTCACAATTCACACCACTGTTGTTTTAGTATGATTTCATGGCATTCAGAGGTTGTTCGGCTGGTTTTGACCATCCAATGCACCCTTTTAGTGCACACTGAACTGTTCAAAATAGCATATTATGTCGTGCCGCGCACACTACACATCTGATTGACATTTTGTCTACTACTACATGTCACAATAACTATTTATTATAGTTTTTGTGTGATTTCAAGTCATTCTGAGCATGTTTTCTCTGAATTACGCCGTTACATGTCGTTTTGTTGTTTTATGACTCCCGAAATGCATTTCGGTCACCGCGGTCAAACAACACATCTGATTAACGTTCCTTCTACCTAAGAATTTGTAAAATCACACCACAGTTGTTTCTGTATTATTTCATGGCATTCTGAGGATATTCGGCTAGTTTTGACCACCCAACGCACCTTTTTAGAGCGCGTCGAATTGTTCAAAATAACATATTTGGTGGTACCGCGCACACCGTATGTCCGATTGACGATTTGTCTTCTCTTAGATGTCCTAAATACTATTCATATTGTTTTTTTGTGATTTCAAGTTATTTTCAGAATGTTTTCTCTGAATTCGACCGTTACATATCTTTTTGGCGTTTTATGATTCCAGAAATACGATTCTAGTCACAGTGGTCAAGAGAAACCTCTGATTGGTCTGACGTCTACCCAACCATTTCAAAATTTACACCACATTTGTTGTCCTATGATTTCATAGCATTTTGTGGTCGTTCGGCTTGTTTTAACCACCCAATGCGCCTTTTTAGATTGCACCTAACTATTCAAAACAACATATTTGGTCGTACCGTGCACACCGCACATCCGATTGGTGTGTCGTCCCCTCCTACATGTCATGAATATTATTCCCATTTTTTTTTTGATTTCAAGTCATCTTGAGCACATTTTCACTGAATTCGTCCGTTACACGCCGTTTGGGGATTTTATGATGCCGAAAATGCATTTCCAGTCACTGTGGTCAAACGACACCTCCTATTGACGTGTCGTCTGCCCTGCCATTTCAAAATTCATACCATGGTTGTTGTTGTATTATTTCATGGAATTTAGAGGTTCTTAGATAGGTTTTGAAAACCCAACGCGCCCTTTTAGAGAACAGTGAACTGTTCAAAATAGCATATTAGGTCGTATCGTGCACACCGCAAGTTCATTTGATGTGGTGTCTCCTCCTACATGTCATGAATATTACTCCTATTGTTTTAGTGTGCTTTCAAGTAGTTCTGAGAACGTTTTCTCTGAATTCGGCCGTTACACGTCGTTTTGGTGTTGTATGACTCTAAAAATGCATTTCTGGTCACCATGGTCAAATGAAACCTCTGATTGACGTGTCTTCTGCAGACCATTTTACAATTCACACCATGGTTGTTTTGTATGATTTCATGGCATTAGAAGGTCGTTCGGCTAGATTTGGTCACCCAACACATCCTTCTAGAGCGATCTGAACTGTTCAAGACAGCATATTCAGTCGTATTGCGCACACCACACGTCTAATTGACGTTTCATCTCCTCATATATGTCACAAATACAATTACTACTGTTTTGTTGTGATTTCTAGTCATTATGAGCACATTTTCTCTGAATTAGACCATTACACGTCGTTTTGGTGTTTTACAACTCCAAAAATGAATTTCTGGTCACTACGATCAAACAAAACCTCTGATGGATGTGTTCTCTCCTCGACAATTTCAAAATTCACACCACTGTTGTTGTTGTATGATTTGATGGCATTCTGAGGTTGTTCGGCTGGTTTTGACCACCCAAGGCACCCTTTTAGAGCACACCATGTTGTTCAAAATAGCATTTTCGTTTGTACCGTGCACACCACACTTCCGATTGACATTTTGTCCCCTCTTACATGTCAAAAATACTATTCATATTGTTTTCATGTTATTTTGGTCATTTTTAGCACGTTTGCTCTGAATTCGACCGTTACATGTCATTTAGGCTTTTTATGACTCCTAAAATTCTTTTCCGATCACAGCGCTGAACTTTTCGAAACTGAATATTCGGCCATACCGCGTACACTGCACGTCCCATTGATGTTCCATCTCATCTTACATGTAATTAATATTATTCATATTGTTTTTGTGTGATTTCAAGTCATTCTGAGAATGTTTTCTCTGAATTCGACCGTTACACGCTGTTTTGGTGTTTTATGACCGTGGAAATGTGTTTCCAGTCACCGTATTCAAATGACACCTCTGATTGATGTGTCGTCTTCCCGAACATTTCAAAATTCCCTCCACAGTTGTTTTCGTATGATTTCATGGTATTCCAAGGTCGTTCGGCTAGTTTTGACCACCCAACACACCCTTTTAGAGCGTGCTGAACTATTCAAAACATCATATTCAGTCGTACGGCGCATACCGCACGTCCAATTGACGTGTCGTATCCTCCGACATGTCAATAATAATATTCCTATTGTTTTCGTGTTATTTCAAGTCATTCTGAGAACATTTTCTCAGAATTAGACTATTACACTTCGTTTTGGTGTTTTATGACTCTGGAAATAAATTTTCAGTCACCGCGGTCAAAGGACGCCTATGATTGATGTGACGTCTACCAAACCATTTCAAAATTCACACCATGGTTGTTGTCGTATGATTTCATGGCATTCTGGGGTCACTCTGCTATTTTTGACCACCCAACACACCCTTTTAGAGCGCGTCGAACTGTTCAAAACAACATATTCAGTCATACCGCACACACCGTATGTCTGATTGATATGTTGTCTCCTCTTACAGCTCATGAATACTATTACTATTTTTATCATGTGAATTCAAGTCATTCTATGTACTTTTTCTCTGAATTCGACCGTTACACGCCGTTTTGGCATTTTATGACTCCGGAAATGCGTTTCCGGTCACCGCGGTCAAACAACACCTCTGAATGATGTGCTATCTGCCTGAACATTTCAAAATTCACACCACGGCTGTTTTCGTAAGATTTCGTGGCATTACAAGTCGTTTGGCTAGTTTTGACCACCCAACTCGCCCTTTTAGAACGCACCAAACTATTCATAAAAACATATTTGGTCGTACCCTGTGCACCACACATCCGATTGATGTATCGTCTCCTCCTACATGTCATGGATATTATTCCTATTGTTTTCGTGTGATTTCAAGTCATTCTGAGCACGTTTTCTATAAATTCGACTGTTACACACCGTTTGGGCGTTTTATGACCCTGGAAATGAATTTATGGTCACCACTATCAAAAAAAACCTCCAATTAGCATGTCGTCTACCCAAACTTTTCACAATTCACACCACGGTTGTTGTCGTATGATTTCATGGCATTCTGAGCCTGTTCCGCTAGTTTTAACCACCCAACACGCCCTTTTAGAGCACGTCGAACTGTTCAAAATAGCATATTCGGTCTTACCGCACACACTACATGTCTGATTGTTGTGTCGTCTCCTCCTACATGTCACAAATACTATTACTATTATTTTCATGTGATTTTAAGTCATTATGAACATTTTTCTCTGAATTCAACTATTACACTTCGTTTTGGAATTTTATAACTCCTAAAATGCATTTACGGTCATCGCGGTCATACGACTCCTCTGATTGACGTGTCGTCTACCCGACCATTTCACAATTCACACCATGGTTGTTTTTGTATGATTTAATGGAATTCTGAGTTCGTTCAGCTGGTTTTGACCATCCAACGTGCCCTTTTTGAGCGTGAAGAACAGTTCGAAACAACATTTTTGGTCGTACCATGCACACCACATGTCTGATTGATGTTTCGTCTCCTTTTAAATGTAAACAGTATTATTCCTATTGTTTTCATGTTATTTCAAATCATTATGAGCATGTTTACTTTGAATTCGACCGTTACACACCGTTTTTGCATTTTGTGACCCCAGAAATGCGTTTTCAGTCACCATGGTCAAATCACACCTCTGATTGATGTGTCGTCTACCCAAAAATTTTACAATTCACACCACGTTTGTTTTCATCATATTTCATGGCATTCCGATGTTTTCCGGCTGGTTTTGACCACCCAACGCGTCCTTTTTTAGAACGCCAAACTATTCAAAATATCATATTCGGTCGTACCGCACACACCACACGTCTAACTGATATTCCGTCTCCACTTACATGCCACAAATACTATTTCTATTGTTTTCATGTGATTTCAAATCATTCTGAGCTTGTTTTCTTTGAATTCGACCGTTAAATGTTGTTTTTCTATTTTATGACTCTAGAAAAGCATTTCTGGTCACTGCACTCAAACAACACATCCAATTGAAGTGACGTCTGCCCAACCATTTCAATACTCACACCACAGTTGTTTTCATATGATTTCATAGAATTACGAGGTCATTCGGTTAGTTTTGACCACCCAACACTCCCTTTTAGAGCACGTCGAACTGTTCAAAATAGCATATTTGATCGTACTGTGCATACCACCCGTTTGATTGATGTGCCATATCCTCCTAAATGTCATGAATATTATTACTATTGTTTCTGCGTGATTTCATGCCATTTTGAGCATGTTTTACTTGAATCCGACCGTTACACGCCATTTTGGCATTTTATGACCCCGGAAATGCATTTCCGATCAACACAGTCACACGAAACCGCTGATTGAGGTGTTGTATACCTGACCATTTCACAATTCACACCATAGTTGTTGTCTTATGATTTCCTGGCATTTAGAGGTTGTTCGGCTGGTTTTGACCACCCAATGCTCCCTTTTAGAGTGTGCCAAACTGTTCAAAACAACATATTCAGTCGTACTACACACACCGCATGTCATATTGAAATTTCATATCCTATTACATGTAAAAAATACTATTCCTATTGTTTTCGTGTGATTTCATGCCATTCTGAGCCTTTTTTCTCTGAATTCGACCATTATACGCCGTTTTGGTGTTTTGTGACCCCAGAAATCCGTTTCTAATCACCGCAGTCATATGACACCTGTGATTGACATGTTTTCTACCCAACCATTTCAAAATAAATACCTCATTTGTTTTCATATGATTTCATGGCATTCCAATGTCATTCGGCTTGTTTTGACCACCCAACGATCCCATTTAGAGAAAGTCGAACTATTCAAAACATCATATTTGGTCGAACCGCACACACCGCACATCTGATTGATGTAATGTTTCCTCCTACATGTCATGAATAATATTATTATTGTTTTTTCATGATTTAAAGTCATTATGAGCATGTTTTTTCTGAATTCTATCATTACATTCTGTTTTGGCGTTTTATGACTCTTGAAATGCGTTTCCAATCACCGCGGTCAAACTCCACCTCCGATTGACATTTTGTCTACTCGGCCATTTCAAAATTCACACCACGGTTGTTGTAGTATAATTTCATGGAATTCCAAGGTTGTTCGACTGGTTTTGACCACCCAATGCTCCTTTTCAAAGCCAGCTGAACTGTTCAAAACAGCATATTTGGTCGTACCATGCATGCCGCATGTCCGATTGATGTTTTGTCTCAACATACATGTCATTAATAATATTAATATTGTTTTCATCTGATTTCAAGTCATTCTGAGCATGTTTGCTCTAAATTTTACTGGTACACGCCGTTTTTGCACGTTTGAAAAATGTGCGTGGGGTGATCAAAACTAGTCGAATGACCTCAGAATTCCATGAAATCGGACGAAAACAAAAGGTGGGTAAATTTTAAAATGGTCGGGTAGATGGCATGTCAATCAGAGTTGTCATTTGACCGCGGTGACCGAAAGCTGACACAGCGTGTTGTAAATGGCCAAAACATGCGTTTAAAGGTCAAATGCATACCGAAAGACATCGGCATGACTTGAAAACATAGGAAAACACCTTAGTTATTAGTTTTCAGGTGTACAAAGAAAATGACACATCATTAGGCTGTGCGGTTTGCGCGACACACCGAAATATGAATTAATTAGGTGTTTGTCACGCTTGAAATGCGTGCTTGGGGGGGGGGTTGTCTAGTGGGGGGGCTATCCGGGGTGGGGGGACGCTATCCGTGGGTGGTGGGGTGTCTGGGGTGGGGGTTGTCCGGGGTTGGGGGTTTCCAAGGTGGGGGTGCTGTTCGAGGGGGTGTCCGGGGTGGGGGAGCTGTCCGGGGTGGTCCAGGGGCCTACAAATAGGGAACCTGAGCTCAGTCACCAAAAAAGATCCAAAGTTTCTATTAGGAATCACATGGTTTTTTCAAAACTATTCACAGAACATGTCATTGAAAACATTAATGAATAAAATCGACTAAATATATCAAAATCATTAATCAGTTTCATGGTTACTTCTCAATTCATGCACACAAACATTGAATAAGGCCAAAAAACACATGATGCCACCAAATATCAAAAAATATCACTAGGAAACCAACCTAAACCCCAATAACAACCCCACCAATAAAAAAGAAGCACACCTCGTGAATATGATGTGTCATACATGTTCATGACTCCTACCTCCATCCGATGGGCCAGGGGCCCACAACAAATAAAAATTATGAATATTTTCCTAACAAAAATAATATAAATTAAATATATAAATATAGTATAAACCTGCATCATATGATCCCCTACACCATCACCTGGATGCACATATTCCCGCAGTGCTCTAACATCGGTGATCAATTGTGCATATACCTCCTCAGAAGCGCGTAACCGTGCCTCAAAATCTGACAACTATTGTGTCATATGAGCAACAACAGGACCAAAAACTGCAGTGCGTTATACTACAAAATGAGGAATCCATGTTCCATAGGTCAAACTCTATCCATGCCCATCCTGACCAATAATGCGATAAAAGATCTCATCCCTTCGCATGGGAAGCTGTCGGTGGTCCTATGGCAGCTATTCTAACTCAGCTTTAAATTGAGTCTGTGAACTGCTTAAATATATATACATATATATGTAAATATACAGATTTATGTAAGTATTGTTACTGAGTACAAGCACTTACAATCATTGCTACAGCCTCTGGATCATTTCGATCCTGAGTCCCCATGCACAATGACATTTTATCAGTCGGTACACCTTGCTCCCATAACTATTCATGAATAGAATATAAACACAAGACCATATTAATGAATAAATCAAAAAATGAATAATAAATACCTCATGTCAGATTTGAGACATGTGATGAGTCCCGATCTTGTGAGGTGGTCCCTACAACGCTCGATTTTCAGAATGGCGTGCTGACACCTCGTACATTCAATTGATTCAAAATTCAAACAAATCACACATTCTTGAAAATATATATACCAAAACAAATATGCAAACCCAAACACCCTTGGAAGACCAATATGAAAAATTTCATTCCACTGAGCCAGGAGGACACCTCCTGGTACTTTTTCCAGAATGTCTGGGGCACCAAAAATTGGTACCTAGTGGCCCCTCTTGACTATGCCTTTATAATATTTCCACATGTTATAGAATTTCCTCAAACACACGGGTTGAAACTCATCGGGTCATGCTTTCAAATTTTTCTATTAATGAAAAAAATAACAAATGTTAGTATTGTTCATACATAGGGAAGAATGTAAAATAGTATTCTTACCTGAGCCTCCCTCCAAAGACGATCTAATGTGTCCTGAGGGATAGACTCATATTCACATGTGGTCAATGGAAATCGATATGGGTCACATATGATATGACCCGTATGACAAATAAATGTAGGGGAATTCAATCCCACATGATAAAATAGCTCATCATTGGAAACATCAAATGTCGTGTCGGAATTCCATGATAATATGCCACGACCAGGGCCACTCTTGCGAGAGGAAGAAGTAGTCAAGTCTGATCCTATTGAAAACAATTTTATATATAATTTTATAGAAGTATAAATATATAAGTCTGTGTGTTTATAAATTACATAAAAAATAGACACAATGACATTCAAACATACCTAGACCCTGAGACGTAGATGGTTAAGATGGATGATGTGGATCTGCTGCCTCTTCCCCTGACATGCCTACAGTGATAGAAAACATTAGTAAGGGGACTATCCAAAGTGTCCAAAAGATAAATTGGGTTGTTTTCTAAAAAATCAAACTGGTACAGTTGTTAATAAAAAAAATGTATTGAATAATTAGTTGTTAATGGATTTTAGAAAAATCAGACAGTTAACAAAACAGATATACAAATTATGTTAAAACCAATCAATGCATTTCAAAATTTCAGATTAAATTTATAAAAAACTGAAGAAGCACATGAACCAAATGAATAATAACTCAATTGGAAGATACACCAACAATAATATGAAGATACTAAAAGAGAAATCACCCAAAATATTTATAAATTAATAAACTTCCAAAAGTGAGGATTAAAACTTACAAGGATTTATAAAATGGTTAGATAATATATGATATCCTAGGACATTCAATATTGAATAGCAGGAAAACCATTATACCTTTCATTAGGCATGAAAATTGACCATTTCTCCTTCAACGGAACTCTGATCCAATAAATATCTTCTTCGCGTTGAACTAAAATATGTTGATCAAGCTATTGGGAAAAATTGAATAGTCTAGGGTTCATCATGTTCAAGTAAAAAAACTCCTCTCCGGGACATTTTCACAACAACATACCAACATGGATTTTAACAAAAAGTAATGAAGAATACTTGTTCCAATTATTATGTCAAAATTAAAGTTTCATTATGAAATTGTTCATTTCTGTACAACATAATTTTAAAATTAACCTATGAAAATTGATGTTGATCAACTTTACATCCACACACTAGATCAACCCAATTACACTTTAACAATATGTACTTCAACCCATGTGCAAATACATCATCAATGATGTCTATAAATATACCATAGTAATAACTAGAATCGACAAATGGTCAACAAATGCCATTATTTTGTGTTTCTCATTTGTCGTCAACATATTTAATGTGAAATCGAAAACCATTAGAATCTAGAGCATTATAATGATGAGCCCTTATAGATGGACCCTCAGCCAGTTGGATAAATTCTTTAGCTAGCGTGGGGTCCTCTAACTCCCTCAGCTTATGAACCTACATAATTCATAGAATTCAATAATGACTTGTGATAAAAGAAATTAGTATAATACTTCACTAATAATGAAAATAAATTTATAAGTACATAATCCTTGAACCAATCATGAAATGACGCATAATGATATTTTTGAATTTGATACTCAATCGAACGATACATATCTTCTTTCATCTCATTAATGTGTTTCCTACAAATGATAATGCAATGTTTAAATGACCAACTTATGAAAAAACATATAAAAGTTAAACAATAAAAGTGATAAGACACATACTGCATTAATGGTTCTACTGATATAGTATTGACCAAGATATATCAATCTTCTTGAATCCACTTGATGTTGTCCATATCAAATATGGTTCCTTATCCAACTGGACCATCATGAATCTGAGAGGGCTTATCAAATTTTGTTTCAACATCCATAAATTATTCTTCACAAAAAGTAGTACACTCATCCATCAAATAACCATTAGCTATTGATGCCTCCATACGAGCTCTGTTGCATACAAATCATTTCAATGTACTCAAATACCACTCAATATGATACATCCACCTGAATTTCACTAGACAAGCAGCCATTAATTCATCAGTTAGGTGCACTTTCAAGTGGACCATAACATCAAAAAATTAGAGTGGAAATAGTTTCTTAATGTGACAAAGCGTAAGTACAATTCGGTCCTCCAATCTTTTTAAATCACTCATTCGTTGATTTATTAAACAAATCTATCTAAAAAATTACACATCTCAATCAACGGCTAAATAGAATTGGGGGATAAACAATCACAAATTATTATTGTAATCAACTAATGAAATAGTATATGATTTTCATGACTTTACAACCCTTGAAATGTCCTTCTCATTAGATTCAAACACATAGAAATATTAGATGAGTTACCATCATCCACCTTAAGCATCTTCAAAATGGACCAAAATGTCTCTTTCTCTTTATTAGTCATCGTATACTATGAAGAAGTCATATATTCCTTGTTTCCCTAAGTTAAATATAAATTCAATTATTTCCTTAAACCCATTTCTTCCAAATCAGGACGTGCATTAAAATGGTACTTTGATTTTCCACTGACACCTAAAATGGTCCATAATATGTTATCAAGAACATTTTTTTTTCAATGTGCAAGAAATCCAAATTATTCCTTAGCTTGTTAGTTTTCCAATACGTAAGACTTTAAAAAATACATTTCTTTTTCCAATTGTGACTACGCTTCCTACCCGCAACACGAATATATTGTAATGGATGAGCCACCAAATCTAGAATTTCATATACAGTGAGGTTGTTTTCTTCATCAATCTGTGATAACATTTTGACTCATGTGAGCTTCTTTGGTGCTGGGTTGAATACTCTAGAAACATAAAATGCCACTATGTCCTTTCTGAACCTGTGCTGAGGGGGGAGAAAACATTTTTGACCCATGTATGCCCATCCTTTGGAATGTTTAAGCTATTCATATGTTTAATTTTTATTTCAACATGGGAAGAAAATTACCCTTTCATACTCCAGCCTGATAAATTTTAATAAGTCGGGATTTCATTGATTGTTGACAATAAAGCAGCCTATAGTTGGACATTTCATTCATTTCACAATCATAAGTCATCACACCATCAGCCCAAAATTCATTCCACTCATTAATAAATGGCTGAAGGTAGACATAAATTATATCCCTCAGACTTCTTGTTCCATCAAAAATAGTGGAAACAAATATAAATCTTTGCTTTATACAAATCTACATAGAAAAATTATACGAAACCAACACCATGGGGCATGTGCTATGAGTTTGAACAACCATAGACATGAATGGATTGAAACCATCTGATTCCAACCCCAATCGGACATTGTGAACATCTTTAGAAAAATCTGGATGTCTCTAATCAAAATCCTTCCATGCATGAGAGTCTACCTGCTGGATTACCATATCACTTTCATGAATTCTTTCTACATGCCATCTCATTAAATTAGAAACTTTATATGACATAAAAATTCATTTCAAACTCAGTTTAAGGGGAATGTAAAACGTTTGATTTGCGGAAATCAATTTCCCCTGTATTTCAATCTAACTTTGATGATTCTGATTTCCCCTTTTCTCTTTTCACCTGGAAGATCCACAAACTGTACAAATATCCAAATGGGATGCTTCCTTTCTAAAAAACATATAGGTTTTTAAACATGAATTTATGGCCTCATATATAAAAACCTAAGTTCTCTATCAACTTACGAGCATGGTAATAGGGCATGAGAATCATAGAGTCGACAGGAAGAACCATTTTCAATAACACCAACAACATGTCAAATGATGTGTCTGACCACTGATTATAAGTCTTCAAATGAAACAACTCCATGATAAAAGACAATTTATTATAATAAGTACATCTTGGATATAATTATGTTTTTTCATCATCAAGTGCTTCATAAATCCTCCTGGAATCATGATCTACACCAGATCGAAGAATTATCTCACCAGTCTCAAGAATATGGATGTTAATGCCTTCTGGATCCAACCCACATACCATTTCAATAAGTATTTCTTGCATTAGATCATTAATCCTTGAATCATCATCCATATGAAATGCACCTGTATTTTTACAATGAACATATTCTTATCAATGATGATTCCAACTCTTATAATGTTTTAGAAATATGTTAAAGAATAATTTCTCCCTCACAGTATCTCATTTTGATTGATATCTGTTAGCACATTTTCAACATGTAAAACTAATATAGTCACTTTAAAATCCTCTGGTAAAGTCAATAAGATGCATAATTCCATCGAAATATTCTCTAGATGTATGATTTGGAAGATCAATCCAACTCTTATCCATAATAATATCTATATAAAAAACATTTACAGACGACTTATTACATGCATTTTTTATATCAAATTTATTTAAAATAAATACTAACTAATTGCTTATGGACCATTGATAACATAATCAAATTATATCTCTGAATAATAAACAAGAGAATAGATAATTGAATGTAAGTGAAAGCCCATGTCATGTCATACCAGATTGCACTATAAACCAGGAATGGAGGGGAGCCAAAGGTGGTGCCACTGGGGAAAGGAGAGGCAACAGAGGGGATCCAAGGCTAGAGAAGGTTTGGCGAGGGAGAGGATGGGTGGCGGTGGCGGCAGTGAGCCAGAGGAGGGGAGGCGGTGAGGTCTCAATGGTGTAGCGAGGGTGGGATGAAGAGGGAGGGGACAATGGACAACACGGAGCATAAGTGGACAGGAGACAGTAGCGAGGGGACAAGCAGTGGCCGTGCAGGGATGGAGGGTACTGGGTGGTGTCAGTTTTTCATGGGAGGATATGGTGAGGGAGGTGACGGGTGGTGACTGTGTGGCGAGTGAGAGAGATGACGAGGGAGGGGACAAGGGATGGTGGAGAGCCGTAGTGGAGGGATGTGAAGGGATGAGGGATGTGCAGCATAGGGGCAGAGGGCCGAGGGACGAGGGGGGGGGAGGGAAGAGGGGGCAGAGTCCAGAGGCTGGAGGGTGGAGGATAGAGGGCGGAGGGCGGAGGGTAGAGGGGGAGGTGGGTGGAGGGGGAGGGTGGCGGAGGGCTACAGGCGGAGGGCATAGGGCGCAGGGCGCAGGGCGCAGGGCAGAGTCCGGAGGCCAGAGGGTGGAGGGGGTGGAGGCCGAAGGGGGTGCAGGCTAGAGGGGGTAGATGACGGAGGGTGGAGGGAGGAGGTAAAGGAGGGGACGTGTGGCGGAGGGCAGCAAGGGGAAGGGCGGCGATGGTGGAGGATGGAGGGCAATGGGGGACTGGGTGGAGGCCAGAAGCCGGAGGGAAGGGGTGGAGAACGGATGGGGTTGAGGAAGGAAGGCAGAGGGTGGAGGGTGGCAAGGGGACAAGCGGTGAGGGGAGGAGGGCAGTGGGGGTGGAGGCCAGAGGCCGGAGGGCGGAGGGTGTGGAGGCCGGATAGGGTGGTTGATAATGTTATGATTTCACTCCACCACTACCACATGGTGGCCCATTGTAGTCACATAAAGCTATTGGTCAAGGACATGGAAGTTGTAGGATAAAGATCCATATGACCTGGTACCTCATGAGATTATTAGATGTATTATCATTGTTTATTATACTATAAATATTTTACTAGTAGACATAGGCATGAGTAATTACATCATTTATTTACTGATGTTGAGATAGATAGATCTCATAGTTGAGATGTTCTCCGTGAATATTTTCTATAATGTTTTTATGAGGAATTCATAATCAATATTTTTTATTTTCCATCCATGTGTGCTATCATATGATGGATAGTGCTTATAATGGGATGTTTTTTTCCACATTATGAAACCTTAATATTCAGTCATCGGTATAAACTGGGTTTTACATGGTATGATCCTAGATCGACTATCAAAAAAGACAAGTCATATGCCTTTTGATTGATGGGATGAGATTCTCCTCTATGGGAGAGAGATATTTCATTATAGGTAATGTGGTTCTTGTAATTAAGAAGATTAATCCCATCACCCATCCATTGGCTACTGTATCCCTTGGTGTAATTGGCTCTTCCGGTATCTATATTTCTTCTGTCATGGTGTATTTTATGTATATAACTACCATGGATGTTCTAGGACTATGTATAAGGTACACGATGGATTTTTTAATCAACATTCATCTTGGGATAACTCAAATATCTTATGCTTCACATCTTATGTCCCCAACCAAGATCCAAGATCTATGGTTGTAGATAGAGGCCATTCTAGATAATGGTTTTATTAGACGCATTATGTCACTTTCAGAATCTCTGGGGTAGTTAATGGAAATGTAATCTAGGACGATGTGTATTTTTATATTTTTTAGTCAACTGAACAATGACATGGTGAAGAAAAAGTACCCTGTTTTGAGGATTTGTGGACTCCTTGATCTGTTTAACGGGGTGAGATGGTTTTTGAATATCGATATCTATTTTTACTATAACCCATTTATATTTTTTGATGATGTTATTTTGATTTTTGGATTCTAATGTCACCACATACATTATATGATCCTTTTGAGGCCTTTTGGTGTGGTGAATTACACAAAAATGTTTTTGAATTTGATTAATTAGATATTTTTGAAACACATGGATAGTTTTATTATTTTCATTAGGGATTTCATACTCATTTAATCTGCATCAAAGGTGGAGCATGCATATCACTAGAGGATTATCCAATAATTTCATTGGACAAACCGTATTTATTGTAATCTCGAAATTTAATAGTTATGGATCCATGATTCACATTCTAGGGAAAGTGATTTCATAATATGTATTAGCCTTGGACCCAATAAAAATTCATGATTTTTCTTTTTCGATTCCACCCCAGAGAGTTTTAGAGGTGTGTAGTTTTCTTGGCATGGTAACATACCATAATATCTTTATTATAGACATATCATTGATTAAATTCCCAATGAACACCCTTATATTAAATGGTAATCCATTTTTAATGGTCAAAGTGGTGCCCAAGGGCCTTCTATGAATTAATGAAGAGGCATAATATTTATTCTATTTTGATACTACTAGAGGAGGACATGGATTATACAAATTTTTGTTATGACTCTTGATTTGTGCTCAAATTATATTTAATTTAGAAGATGGAAGTGATTGAATAGGGTTCAATGTAGTTGAGACCCACAAGAAGAACTACGTGACTCAAGACCTAGAGTTAGAAGATTTAGTCTTCACTCTGAGTATGTGGAGTAACAATATTATGGGAGATTAGTTTTTTTTTACTCAAACCATTAGTGTCTAAGTTATGTCTTGATATCGAGATAATGGAACCAACGGTAGATGCATAGGTTGGGGTTTTAGCTGGAATTTTACATTTCTATTGTTTATAATATGGGTAAGGGATAAGTTTTTCATATTTCCATTAGTAGGATGTCATATGTTCATTTGGTGTCGAAGTCTTGGGAGCAGTTGGACTCATGGTAGCTATCTCTAGTTATAGAGGAGGGGGGGAATTTTATTCTCTCAATTTTATTAGCACATCTATATACTTATTGTGTGAGAGATTACAATTTGAGAGACATGGACTGTGAGGTCATATATGAATAGATATCCTCTTGTGGTTTAATAGTTATATTTTCCGACGGATGGAATAATGATATCCTTTTCATCGGAAGGATGGTGGCCCTTATCCTTATGTGGGAGGTGGTGATGATATAGTTTGAAGATTCTCATTGAAAAATACATACTTGTGTAGGGATGATATATAGAGGCCATAATTGGAATTTTTGGTGGCTTAAGAATAGGGAAGAATGACCATTTTTGTCTCTCAATGACTCATGTGTCTACAATTAAAGGTTATACAGTAGGTTCTGACATGTTTTATATATCCTCCAAAGATCACATAGTTAAATTGGGATGTAATATTCACATACTTCATGATTGGTATTACAAGGAATGTGAGAGACCAAGGCCCCATCCAGGTGAAGTTAACTGAATTATGAATTCATATCAACTCCATCATACTAAGGAACAATGTTCAGTGATGTGTTTTGGTTAGTTGTACATGATAGAGATCTATAACATTCATGGGGTCCCCTTGCAGATTTTCTATGACTGTGACACTCCATACACATTAAAATTATAGAGATTCGTGTAGGAGGAATTCAAAACCATGATGGGAATATGAATATCCATTCAATCCCATAAATATTGATACATAAACAACACTATCCATTTTCTAGAGGATATGGTATGGTATTACATGATACAATTTTTTCCAAAAGGTGATGGTAACCAACCATTGGTAGAGTTTTCATAAAATAATCGATATCACTGTACTGTTAAGATGGAACCTTTTGAGGTAATAGATGGTATAACCTACAAGTAACCCATATTATAGAGTGAAATCGGTGAGGATTATTTTTTAGGCCAAATATGGTGTAGGATATCATAGATAAGGTTCAGGTAATTTCTAATTGGATGAGGACTACGCAGAGCAGGCAAAGATGTTATTCAGATTGACATCACAGGACCTTGATGATTGAGATGGTAGACCATGTTTTCCAAAGTGACCCTCACATGATAAGTATTACATAGATTCAAACAAGGGGTAAATATATCATCGAGCTTTTCCTTGATGTTTGTAACCTTGAAGAGTGTTTGAGAAGATTCCCACAACCTCACTATACCCCTACAATTTGAGCTGGTGCATGATGTATTCTATGCATCTTAGTAGAGGATATACATGAATGATCCCAAAAACATTATCACCTTGTCCATAATGAATATTGAGAATTGAGCCCCCATCTTGAAGCACACAATGGTGATTGATGATCATTATGATAGGACTCATCATGGGTGGAATATTCCTTATGATTTTTTTATTGGGGAAGTATGGTAGCATACAATAGAGCTTCTAGGAGTTGGAGATCCAGATGGAGGCTTAGTTTCCAAATATTTTATTTTTTTATTCAAATAAAAACCCATGAAAGAATGAAGGATATAAAAACAAAATTTTTTCATTATAATACACTGAAAAATATCATGTAATAGTTTTGTTGTTAATAATTATGGAGGAACGTGATTATGAGTAATTTTGTTACCCAAATTAATTTAATAAAAAATATAAAATAAATTTTATTTTCATGCCCATATTTTTTAATTTATTTTTTGTAATATATACTTAATAGTGTTTAGAATCAATTAAATGATAAATTTTTTAATTTATATTGCATGTTTTACAATAGTCAAGGCCTAACCTTGTTTAGTCCTGGAAATTTGGTTAAAATTGTCATTAGAACACACATTAAGAGAATTAAATAATGAATTAAATTAATTAAATAATTTAATGATTTTAATCGAAGATATTTTATAAATAATAAGTTGTGGAGAATGTTTAGGGATATCCACATAACCCAGATTTGTTTGAGATGAGGAATTCATCATTATTTATTGGTAGATTATGATTAGTCAACAAGAAGCTACTGAATCCAAGAAAATCGAGGCATAGAAAACACAACCAATATTCTGCATCATTGGAATGAGAGTTTTTCACCACTGAACAATACAATCTAAAGGTTTGAAACATAATTTTCGATTTCGACCCTTATGATTAAATTATTGATAATCATGAAACCAATAAGCATTGATCGAAATATAATTGAACCACAACATGAGACTGTGTGAAATATTGATATCGACTATTAAATTTTTCATCATTGTTCCTTGTTTCACACCCCATGAATCACGAATATATATTTCATGACCATGATTTTTATTACAATTATTATCTCACCTCTTTTTCCATTTACCCCATTGTTCTTCAAAGAATTCAATATTTTCTTATAGGGTAATGGTCTTACATTGTTGGGAAATATTGATCATGATTGTATCCCCTGATTCATGTATGATTCATATATGTTGATCATGATTAATATTTAAGGATTTGGAGGACAGTATTCATGTATAGGTGATGGATTTGAGGATTGAATATCCAAATACAATATGTATATGGATGGAGATTCTTATGGTGGTGGAAAATATTTATGAATGGTCATTGAACCAATTTTGGGCACTAGAGGGATGAAATCAATGGATAGAGAAAGAATACAATGTTTTTAGGTGGTGAAATATAATATTATGTTATAGAGGAGCATGATATGGAATCTTTATAGGATTCCATGGGTTATTTGAAAATCCCAACTATACACCGTATAATCTAGAAGAACAGACAATGTGTTTTAATTTTTTTTATGGTTGCAAGGGTTTCATGGTTTAATAAATATGAAAAATCTATTTGGGACCTCCACATGCTATGTGACCTAGAGTTGGATGGACCAATATGTATTATTTGAGTTGATAGGATAGTAAAAGGCCAGAGTACAAGGGCCCATACATAAACATATACCTAGACATGGGCACAACTGATGTAATGGGAATAGGTAGGAAGAAGGACAGTGTACATGGACATGGCCTGAAGGAAATTTACATGGATTGAAAATGATGAGAATTTTAGGATAACGTGTCTCGACACTATATGGTTGACACAGACCATGTAGTCTAATTACGTATACTTCCACGGACATGGCCATGAAATAGAGTGTGACCGCAAGTTGTATTGCCCCCCCCCCCACACTCTGTACCACCATTTGAGAAATATTCTACCTTTTACATCTTCTTCATATAGGCTCATATTGTTTCTTCATGCAGCCTTTATTGATTGTTTTTTACACAGGATGTGATGGTTACCTTCATATAGTTTTTTTATAAAATAAGGGATATGTTATCTACATCGCACTTTTTTAGGAGGTGCTCGATGATTGACCTAATCTATTAGGATCACCCAGAGATATTAGAGTAGACCCCTCATATATAGTTGATTCATGGATTATATTCTATCATAGTGTAACACTCATACAATATTAGGCATGGTTTCTTTATAATTAGAGTAACAACCTTGTTTAGAGTCAGCACATTGGGCCTATACTATTAGATTATAACCACCCTAATGAGTTAGGGAATTATTCCTCTACTACTTGAGTGGCCCATCCTACTTGGATAGTTCATGGATCCTCTATAATTTAAGTGAAAAACTATTATTTGTTTAGGGAATGGGTCCTCTACAATCAGAGTGGATCCTTCTTGTGGAGTTAGAGAATGGATCCTCTACCATCAGAGTGGCACCTTCTTATGGAGTTAGGGCATTGTTAATCTAACATTAGAGTTACAACCTATTATTATATTGGGAATGGGTCATTTATATATTGGGTTTAACTACGCCAATAAATTATTACATGGGTCCTTTATTTTTATTGGAACTATCTTATTATATTGGGAATGGGTCCTCTTCCATGTGATTATGTTTCATCAACTATGTGGCACACTAAACTTATGATGCTACATAAGGATTCTTCTTTGGATGGACATATGAGATAATGGGAATCATAGATAGACCCCATGGAACAGTTGGAAGAATCATTTAGTAGGTGGAGATGTGAGATGTAGATCCCATTTCTATATCATACAGGTTTTCATTTATGAGTATATATATATATATATATATATTATTGTTTCATTTTCAGTTATCTTTTAATATGGTTTCTGTTTTCTACATCCAGTATGTCTCATATTTCTCCCCCATCATATTTTATGGATTCGTACGATTTATATATATAATCACAATATAATGGGAGTTTCTTGCATGTTTCATGTCTTTTGTTGATGAATAAAACATCAGATGTGATTTATAGGTGAATTCGGATACCCTGGTTCATTTTAACATGTACAATGGTTAGAGATTGGATATATGGGTCTAATATATCTAAATATTTTCTTTTCTAATTATTTTAAGGTTTGGATATCTTTCATGTTTTTCATGTATTTTACCCTCTTACATTTTATATTACACTGTCATAATCTTGTATTGCCAAGAGGCTATTAGTTTATATGTTTTTATATTTGATATTTATTCATATTCACTTCTACCTTGATACGGCTGGGTTTGTTCATATGGGTACATTTGGAAATGGTGCCCCAAATTAGATATATCATTTGTCACTTCTTTCCATCTCTATTTCTATAAAGGTTATATTAGGGTAGTCGTGATTCAGATCTCAACTATCCAGGTGGGCCACAATGGGATGGGTCATCACATTTTTTGTATTTGGATACTTGATAAAAAATCACATTATTTTTGGATATATCTTAAACATCTCCAATAAATAACTCCCCATTTATTATTATTCATAGATATACACCACATAAAACGATTATTCATAACATAAGGAAATGAAAAAAAATGGGTGAGATCTGATTCTCAATAAGGGTAGAAAAGGGAGGTATCAATGGGAATATAAACATATCATTAGGGTGTGGTTATTATAACATGACCTTATCATTTGGAAATAATACCATGCATAACATAGACCACAATACTGATTCGTGGAACAAATCTTCATAGTTATTAAGACATTATTAATAAATCAATTTAATGGGAATGAGTCTTCAGAGAAATATATAGACATGTGAATGTTTCAAAATTTGATCGGATAACATTGTGAACATGTATGAATAGAATAAGGTTCCCTCAGTATTTTAAGGACATAAAATCATACCCTCACCTAATCTTATTGATATGAAACTAGGTACATTCATAACATTATGGAAATGAAATAAGGTCTAAACATAATATTTTGGACAAAAACTAGCCCACACAATATCTTATTGATATTAAACCACATTCACTCAAAACATTTTTAACATCAAATCAGGTTCATCTATAAAATCATTAACTTATGAGTTATCCTTATTTACCTAATGAATTTGACATCTATAATATTCTCACATATCCTTGATTTAAAATAGAACTTGGACATACATATGAAACCATACATATATGTGAAACAAGATTATAAACCATTCATCATATAAAACACCATGAAAATAAATGGTTATTATAGGAATTTAATTATATCATAACGTCTAGAAATAATTGGTTCAATAAAAATTGGATTATATCCTAACTCATAAATATCGAACATGTTTCATAAACATCCTTATATCATAATAAGAAATCATCCATATAATTAATAAGAATGGAATCAATTGATCTTATGCCATTTAAATTATACGTAACATCCAAGGTTGTCATCTTTGTCATTAAATGATTTTGAAAGATCATAAGTAATATTTATTGATGAAAATATCATTACAATTTTAAATTACATCTTTAAATTAAAATAAACATCCTAAATATCAATGAAATTTTTTATTTGAAAATAATCTTCAATATTTATAAAGGAATATTTAAGTATATCATTGGACATGTCTTCATGAAATATCATTGATGTCATATAATTTAAAATTAATATTCCCCTAATATTTTAAGTAAAAGAAAAAAATACCATGTAGGTAAAATAATGATAATATCAAAGTGAATCAATTTTTTAAAATTTCATATATTGGTGGAAATATAATTAAGAATCATTAGATATCATTTTATAGTTTCTGTAACACATATTTAAAAAAAAATTGGATGAAAAAGGATTTTTAACGGAACAGATAAAAAAGGAATGTTTCATTAAAAACATTAATTTTCACTGTTGAGTATGTAATTAGATTAAGATGAAAGGAAAAAATGAAATCTATAGAAATAACTAGAGTATGATAATATTCATGAGTTTCTTGAGAGATTGATCATGATATACCATCACTATAACATAATCATAAAAAACACCGATAAGAAATGAGATTGTAACATAAAACCATTAATAGATTTTTATCTCTTGGATAATGATCCCTATGAAATAAATAAAATAATATGAATATTTTTATCCAATAATTTTATTAATAATAATAATAAAATAAATTCATGGGATGTGTATACCACACATAAAATAAACAAGTGGTTATTATGTAATAGGTCCCATAGATATAAATCTGAGATATAAAACCCTTGCCATATTAAAAGCTATTGAATCATATGCCCTATAAAATAATATAATTAAATGAAAAATTAAATATCATTAAAATAATTAAATTTATGTTATAAAATGTCTATGGGGACTTATATACACTTTAAAAAAATAAATAGGGGTGAATATGACATATGTCTCCCATAAATAAAAGTGAGATAAGAACTTCACTACCTCATGTTTTGAAATTTTTTACATGTTTTAAAATCATGTAATATAAATACATGTTTATTATAAATATATTATATATCCATAATCATATTTATCATAGCATATATTAGTTATTTATATGGATTATACCAATTTATTAATAATTCCCTATTAAATCAATTTTATAATAATAACTATATAATTTATCAAGGATTTTTTCTTTTGGTATATTCCATCCTTTTAAGTTAAAAATGTTTCAAAAAATAATAATACTAATATAAATATAATGTTATTTAATTATATAAATATTTATAGTCATCCATAATAGTTAGATATAGAGAATTAATTTCATAATTGTAGGAGATTGTAGGTTGTACGAACACATGAACACTAATTCCATTTTATCAATAGATAGAATATAAGAAAATTAATTAATATACTGCCATTATAGAATATTTTTTATTTCATATATTTCATATATGTTTATTAAATATATCTTTATTACTATGTATTTCAATATAAAATGAATCACAAATCAAATTGTTTCATGAAGGTTCTAATTCGCTCATACACATGACTGACATTAACCTTTTTCAAAGGATTGGAAGGTAATAAATATATTTTATATTATTTTTAATGTAGTTTAAAAGTTTAAAAAATATCATATATAAACATTAAATCAATAATTATATTTTGTTTTGAGGGGTGGTGAGGGAAGATGACTTACATCTGTTTGTGTGGCGTTAGTCCGCTGTGCACATGATCAAAGGTTTCATTTCCTATTTTACGCAAGAGGATATGGATATAGGTTATTAAATTAAAAAATAACATATAATTATATGGTAGATATTTTATATTATATCTTACTTTTTAATTCATGGATGAATGTGTTGAAATATGAAGTAAATGGAAAGATCTTAATGAAGGTAATTACCATCTCATAGAACACCGCCTTTTGTATTTCTTCATAACGACCATGGGGAGATAATTTTTTTTGAAAATAAGTAGATATATAATATAGATTAATACATATAAGAGATAATTTTATAGGGTTTTTTCGATCCAATTTCCTTAATAGGTTCGAATAAGTGAGGTTTGGCAGCAACCTTTTGTAATTTAGGAGTAGTGAAATTTTTTAAAATAAAATACTATTAAATAATGGGTAATCACTCTCAAGAAATGAGACTCAAAATTTGATATATAAAAGATAAAAAGGATGATACATATTATCTAAAACTCCCTTATACTAATTTACACATTCTTATACATGTTTCCACTTAGCTTATATGTTTACTAACTTTAACAATCTTATTTTTTCCACACGGTGACAAGACTATTTTTTTCTAGATAATCAATCCATTATGGAGAAAAATAAAATGTTTCTTATTAGATAATTTAGAACCACTGATTTTAAATATTAATTATAAATTTTTAAATAAACAACCTATGTATGTTTAGAATTAATATTAACACATGTCCTTGTAACACAAAAAGACACTATATTATCCTTAATCATTGTAATTAATTTTAAATATTTTTACTAATCATTTTTAAATAAATTATATTGAAAATTTTATATAATAAAAATTTTGAGGATTACGTATATGTAATGAATTTTATCCAAATAAATTCATAAATTGGTATGATTTATTTTCAAATAAAACTAAAAAACATGATAAAAAGGTAGTTTTCCAATGCAAAAGGTTTCCTAAGTAAAAAAAGTTTTAAAATAAAAATTAAATAAAAAATTGATTAAAATTATCTAAAATGGATCAATAATATTTTTATTTAATTAATATTTTTTTGAGATTAATTATTTTAAAAACTAAATTTTAAAACACTTTAAATGAAAATGCAATTTTCTAAATAAAATTGCTATGTAACAATATTCATTGAAATACATATTTTTTCAAAAAAATATCAAATATATATTCTAAAAATGTTTTGAAATTACGGTTAAAAAATTATCACTTCTTCAAATAAATATTCTAAATTTGTAAAAAAGTAGTTTTCTTATTTTTTTTATAAAAATCAATTAAGGTCATGTTTTTGAATAAATGTATTTTTGATGTATATAGACTTCCAAAAAGTACCTACTTATTTTTTAATATATTTTATTTGTATAAAGCCAAAATACTAAATTATAAAAATGATTTTATTTTTATTCATGCATCCAAGTTTAACAACGGGTTTATAATGGTTGTATTTTAATAATAAAAATATTAATATAATATGGTTCTCTAAAACATGGGATTATGTGTAAAATAATCTATCAATGAAAATATTTTTTTTTTAAAATAATATTTTTCCTAACATCTCAAAGTGTAACATTATACCCCCACCCATAAAAATGTTTTCCATTTAAATTTCAACACTGAGAGACAAATATTTGAGGATACTTAAGCATCAATATATCCTCAATTTCCCATGTAGATTTTTTGACTTGGTGGTTTCACCATAAAATGTGAACCATGTGAGTTATCTTATTTCATAAACCTCTCACTATACAATCCAAAATATCCTCTAATTGTTCATGATAAGAAATCTTGTTATCTGGTGGTACAAATTATGGGTTCAGTACATGTGATGGATTATATATGAACTTCCTGAGGAGAGATACATGGAACACATCGTGGGCATAGAGTTGTTCAAAAGAAGTGAAAAGTGATAAGAAACCATCCATATCTTATCAAGTTTATAAAATGAACAAATATACCTAGGGTCCAACATTCATTTATTCCACATTATAATAACATTCTTCCATGTTGATATTTATTGGAAAACATTATCAAAAACAGAAAACTCATGATCACACTAATTAATGTCAAAATAACATTTTCATCAAAACAAATCTTCTTAAAAGTGTTGTTGAATGGATATACCTTTCTATAACATTTCCTCATGTACTGTAGGGCCCAATATATTTCTCTATCCATATTCTTCATAACACCTTATATTTCTATAACTTATTTTATATAGGTCCTCATAATGAGGAATATGAAATCTAGATTTAATGTTATTTTTTATGGAAACATGTCTACTAAAAGGTAGTGATTAGGAACACCATTAAAATACATATAAAAATATTTCACAAAATATTATAAGGTATAAATGGTACTGACATATTGACCATACTTTTAAAGATGATACAATGTTCCCAAACAAAACTATGTATCTTAATCTTTATGATGGTTTTCTCAGAATATTTATGAAAACCTAAGATCATGATAGATATGAATGATATTGGTACATAATGAATTATTTATATTTCAATGTTATATATCCATTATAGTTGGTTATGTTGTAGAAAATATTTTCAAATGTTATTGAATTTTTCATACTTTATATGGTGATTTACTATAACCCATATACCATTATTCCATTTAGTTATTTTGGAGAGTCTCATGACAAAATCCTAAGTGATATTTTCTCATTTAAACTGCGGTATAGGTGGTGGTTGTAACATATCCTTAGACATTATCCTATCATCCTAATATTTATAACATACCATTTATTGATAGACATTCAAAGGATGATTAATAATATCAATTCTGGTTACATTTTTCCTGAATCTATGTACTGAGATCTTATTAATACCTATAATTACATCAAATTTTAGTAAAGAATGAATGGTAATATATTCATAGGTACCACTCTTAAAAAGTACAATATAAAATTACAAACTCTATATTTGAGGATAAGTGTGCCATAATTATTAAAATTCAATTCAATTATTTTGATTTGTTAATATTTCAATTTATTCATTATCTATATAGGTCGTTCTAAATTATTATCCTCATTTGTCCCTAGATTAGGTAATTGATTGTCATAATTAAAAATATCCTTGAATATAAAATACTAGCATGTGGCTGGTTTAGTATGTTAATCTACATCTCATTATCTCTATTAATTTCATTGATTAGACTCTTTAGAAGGCTTATACATTCATTTCCTAAATGGATAGGTAACTATAACGTGAATACCATTATTATTACTTTTAGTCTTTCACATTAGTTCCCATTTCAATTTTTTTTACAGGTATTAGTTTTAATGTTTTTCTCACCTCTAGGTGAAATTTTATTACTACATTAGTGAATCCCCGTCTTTTTTTAATCAGTTGGACAGTGAGGGTTTTTAGAATCCACATCCACTTTGACTATAGATCGACCAATATATTCTTAAATAACTTTCAGCCCTATGGATAACGACCTTATAAGAGTTATATTTAATCCACTAAATAATTTATCGTCCTAAATTTATTGTAGGATGAAATTTACATAATTCAACCCCACATTTCACGTATTTTTTTCTTCATAGGTACTAGAAAATTCATCACCATTTTATTTATGCTCAATGAATTCCATCTCCAATATTGGGGGATTAATACAAGGAAATTACTTACTGAAAAATCATATATTAAACCCATCCCACACCATGTCGTTAAATTATTCTTATTAGTTATTAACCCAAATAATAGTTCCCCGTAGTCTACTTCACCTTCTAATTGATAAATGGCCCAAATAAATTGTTCATCATCTGAAAAGTAGAGAATGAAAAATATATTTTCTAGGGTACTGATCAAATTATCAGAAAAAATTGGAATCATGAAACATGAAAAATAATGAGTTTTTTGAATCATAATTGATTCAACATGACATCGCATCCTCCTTTAATAATTTTGATCTGGAACAGTATTGCTAGCCTGAAAATGTGGTGTGATATATGAAACAAGGTACCTCATTACGTCTACATAACCATTTTGTTTCTCATGTGGAAAATTAATATAGTATCTAACACATTAAAATCAACATAGTTTTTTTGGTTATCTTCTACTGAATTAAACTAAAAATGCATTGTTTTTTCTAGTAATGATCATATTGGGAAATGAAATAACCATGAAAAATCATTTAGAGGATTCCTAATTCAAAAAACACTCAATTAAATCTAAGAAACCATTTGTTTAAAACAAGACATACTTTAATATCATCTATTCAAATACTTAATAATGGTTTATAAATAGAATGTGATTTAAACTAAACATATCACATGACTGCTTTAATGAATGTATGTATCAGGTCCCTTTCTCATGCACCAGGTGATTATCTATTGAAGAATGATGTACCATTTTTTATGTTATCTTCTCTAGGTAGAACTATGCTGGATCCATATCCACATTTAATATCTAAATTGGTCTGTATTCATGTAAAATCATGTTATCTTTTCCTTTCCCAAATATTTGTATTTTACCCAATTCAAAGGATTATCCCCAGGTTTTTAATATGTTTATATAACCATGATCTCTAAATATTGACTAAACATTTTCTTCGATACCATATATAATGACATTGGCTTTCTATACATAAATATTACATCTCATTATATCAATATTCATTACATTTCATAAATAAAGACCTATGTACTGTAAAGGGGTACTGTCTTTAGACATTATATATAAAATAACCCCATTTAATGAATGATCTTCCATATTTCTCACAATAATGTCCCCCATTTAGAAATATTCATATACATAGTATACATAAAAACATTAATAATGATATTGGGAAATGAATTGTAAGAAACTGTATCTCAAATTTCCATTACATGTATTAAAAAGAGATATAACTGATAAAATACGAATATAATGAGTGTAGTGTTTTGAGAATATTATATTTACATTTGAGAACAATATCTTACATAACATAGATCATAATACTGAATCATGAAATAAATATTGAATGTTAATAAGATATTAATCATACAAAAAAATACGAACATAAGTCATGAGAGCATTAAATAGATATATGAATGTGGAGAAATTTGATATTATAACATTATAGACATTTATAAATATAAAAATATTCACTAATTAAGTTTTCAACTTCAAATCAGACCCCACATAATTATATGAACCAAGAATGATTTCCATTCATAACCTTCTGTAAATGAAACAAGGTCCACCTATAATCTTATAGACACAAATCCAGGTCGACACATAAACTAATTGGCATGAAACTAGTTCCACACTTAACATTTTTAACATGAAGTCCATTTCACTCATAAATTCAAAAACTAAAGATATATCTATCATTACACAGTTAAATGGACATATAAATCATTATCACTAATACCTATATAATAAAGGAACCACCATTACTCAATTTATAATGGAACAATTGATACCAAATGAAACAATAAATATGTTTTCTAGAAGATCATATAATATTAAATATATCATAACCCATGTATGTAGATGGGTCTTTAAAACATTTCATCATAGTATAACCCATAGAAATTAAATGGTTACAATAAATATTTCATCATTTCATTAATGAATTACTCATGGAGAATGAATTATTTTAATAAAAAACATTTACTCATAGACATAAAACATCTAGACAATTAATAAGGACGAAATAATTTAATAATATCCCCCTTAAATATTATTTAACATCAAACGATGAAATCGTTGATGTAAATTTATTTTTAAAGATCACAGGGAACATTTATTAAAGAATATATCCTTTTTACATTGAAATAAATTCATTAAATTCTAAAAAAATACCAAATACTAAAGAACTTTTTTAATAAAAATCACCATAAATGTAGTTAATGTATTCATTAAATCAATTATTTTTTGGGAAAGTGGGATATACCATTCATTTCATACATGTTATAATGAATATTTTGTCCACATTTTTTGTAATATCTAAAAAGTCATTGTTTGTAAAACAAGGAATTTTTAAATATATTTTTAAACTATGAAATAGGTAAATATTCCATTAAAAATTAATTTCAAAGTAGTTGAAACATTATTTAATACATTTTTAGAAAGCATGGATATAGAAGAGATTTATTTTTGACCAATGATAGAAATTAAGTCTATTTCTAATAAAAAAATATTTATGAATCTTGTGCACATAAAGAGTGGAAATTAAATGAAATCATGTAATCTCTATAAATACAAAAGGGATAAAAAATTGATGATTTTCTTGAGATATTTATCATAATAATTCATCCTCAGAACTTAGTAAAAAACAACCCTGAGAAATAATAATTTTCTACCATAAAAATTTTAAAAAAATCGTTATTACTGGAAAATATTTCCTTTGAACGAAATAAGATTACATGGATGTTTATATACCATAATCTTCTTGAATATAATAATAATACACACTCTTCGTTAATATATACAATACATTAATGAAATGGTTGTTTAATATGTATAGTCTCCTATAGAAAGAAAAGTTCAACAAAAATCACATACCACCTTGAAATCCTCAGAATCACAATCCCAAATAAATAATGACATAAAATTAAACATTAAATATAATTAATAAAAAAATATTTATTAAATATATTTTCAAAAAAAAATTGTACATAAACCACAAAAAAGAGATAAGTGGTCAATATGGAATATCGCTCCCAAAAATAATAGAGAAATTATGAATCCCTTACCTTTGGTCTCAAAACTCTTCGTACACGTCAGGACCTCCTTTATAACAAATATAGGTTTATTATAATGTTAATATATATACATATATCATACCATATATTATTTTTTTATGACCATTTATTACACATTTATTAACCATTACTTATTAAATTCATATTTCATGTTATAGCTGCTTAGTTTTTCATGAATGTTTTGGTTTGTTGTTTTTTGTCCTTTTACATTGATCATGGTTACCTAATATTCAGAATAATAAAAATTAATTTCATATATTATTAATTCATTATATATATATATATATTTATTTATCATCTATAAATTTTGTAGATAGAAAATTTATTGCACCATTCACAAAGGCAGTAGGGCATACGTATGTATGAATACTATTTAAATTTTCTTGACAGAGAGATTAAAGTAAAGGGAAATAATATATCATATATATTAAATAATTGTTATTTTATTTATGTAAAATATATCCACTAGATATATCTTTATTACCATATATATTAAAATTAAGTGAAATTTGAATCACATCGCTTTGTGGAGGTAGTAGTCCACCCATTGTAATGAGCGATGTTATCATTTTCAATGGATTTGTAGATAAGAAGTTAGAAGTTATATTGTAATTCCATGATTTTAAATATTTAATAAATATTATAAATAAATAATAAATCATTAATTATATATAGTTTTGATAAGTGATGATAGAATTGGATTACATTGGTTCACGAAGTGGCAGTCCACAATACAAATGATCAACAATTGGACCCCCATTTGGTTGGGGACATGGATATTGGTTATAAAATTAACATAATAAAATATCTATAAATTTTTTCATATTTTATAACATTTGAATTGTTATTACATGAATGAATCTTTTCATATAATAAGTAAAAAATAAATAAGTTTTTGAACACAATTACCCTCTTATAGAAAAAACCAATTTGGGATATCTTATCAAGGGCCCCATGGCTGGTGTTTTTGTTATAGCAGAAACTCTAGAAAATTGATATGTATTATGTGGAGGTTTAGTGGTAGTTATTATTTCTTTATAAATAGATTTATATCTGTTATTAATTAATGGGACGACATGACCTATTTTATTTGAAAAGTATCATTTTTGTAAATACCAAAACTATTTAATAATGGGAAGTCACTCTCAATCCATCAGTCGATAAAATTGATAAATATTTGGTTTTAGGAATAATATTTCAGATCCAACCATCCATGAAGAAATAAACATATTTTAATCAATTTATTCACTTAACATCTTTGTTTACTGACTTCTACCACTTTTTTAATATGGTAAATATTATCTCTTTATTTACCTTTGGAATTTAGAGATTATGAATTGAAAATCAGAATTAATAGATAATTTGAATTCCCTCAATATAATATTTAAATATAATTTAAATAAACATGGTATTTGTGTTAAAAATTAATTTTATCACTTTTTCATTTAAAATGGAAAACCTTGTTTTAACCCAAAATGCAGATTTTTTACTATTATTTAAATATAATTATGAATGAATTCATTTTTACACATTATATATTGTAAAATGTTACTATTTAATATATGTAATTAATTTTATCAAATTTAATTTAAATAATTTGTAGAAATCATTTTAAAATAACTAGCACAAACATGAAAGAAATGTGTTTTTCAATAGAAATTTGATTCATAAGTATGAAATCATCAAATATAAAAATTAAATAGTAAATCAATTTAGATGAACAAAATTAGATTTAAAAAAATTATAGGAATATTATATCTTTCTATTACATTTAAAAACATAATTTAACATTACAAATACTTTAAACAAATAAGTTTATTTCTAACAAAAGGATGATTTTCCAATAGTCATCAAAAAATTAATCCTTGATGAAAATGATCAGAAATTTACCATATAATAATTTGGACATGTTGATTCAAAAAAACAATTTCATTTTATCAAATAAATTTTTTTATAGTAGAAGAAATTGATTTTATTAATTTTACATTAAAACTATCGAATTAATATTTTCAGGAAAAATGCATTTTCAATATATAATAAAAATGTTTACAACGATTATGTACATAATTTTTAATGTATTTTATTATTATAAACCCTTTATAAGTAGTTTTAAAATGTTTTTATTCCTATTCATATCATAATTTATCATAACAATGTTATACTGGTCGTGTTTATATATTAATATTAATAGTGTAATGTGGTTTAGTAAAAACATTGTTGTATGTAACACAAGATATCTAAGGAATAAATTGTTGAAAAAAATTATTCAATAAAATTATAGGGAGATACATATATATTATGAATAAATTCTATATTTACTTAATTATTAAAATTTTGGAGATGATAAAACCCTAATCAATGTATAAGTACTAGAAGTATCAAACTAAAATTCACATGAAAAATTATAAAGTAAACACATCTACATTATGATTTTAATTAGGATTTATTAATAAATGGATGGTAAAATTATATAAGTGGATCAAAAGTGACATTATAATTATTTGAATGAATGTATTATATATGTAAAATATCAAAATTATTATACAAAATGTTAAATTTATTTTAAAGAAAAACTAGGTCAAGGTAAGGTATTTTTCATCTCAGTTATAGCTGAAAAATTATTGGATATATACAAAAAAATAGAAAATGGAATTTTTGTGGATATGTCTGGTGGTCGTGTAGTGTGATTAATTTAGTTTTAGATGCAGTTTGTAACTATCTTTTTGACGTGTAATGGGGATATTTCAGAAGAAATTTTGGGATTTGACCAATACCCATTTGTTGGGAATTTTGAATTATATATATATTAGTTATTTTATAGTACATATATATGCACACTACCATTTTTTGAAAAATAGAAAAATAACCAATTTATTTGTGGCGTGAGAGTTTTCCCCATCATTAATGATGGTGGTGACTTAGATTTATGGATACCCATTCTTCCCTTATATCACTTCTAGTTTAGGTTATTATGCATGGAATATAGTCTCTTTTAGTTATAGTGCACCATAAGGGATGATTAATGAGTGGATGAGGTGGTTCATGGTGGGTGTCACAGATCGTAGAATGAGGGCATGGGGTTGATGTCCTTTATGATCATCATATCATACAAATCTAGTAGGTGGAATTGGTTACGAGATAATGAAGATGTGATACAATGTTTGGAATGGGTTGGAAGTTATGCCCTCCCATTTTGATGTGGACATTAATGGATTTATTCTAATGGATACATAAGGGATGAGAGTTCTATGATGTTTGAAGTTGGGCATGAGAATAGAAAATTAGTTGGGAGGTGGTGAAAAGAACTCTTTTCTCGATATTGTTCTTCGAACATTATAATACTTGGATTTTTATTTTGTAAGAGATCTATGGTGAGGTTGGTAATTTTTTGAACTGATAGGATCTTGTTGATTCTATTTTTTATTATTGGGTGAAAGTACTTCATCTAAATTTTCCATGATATTGATTGGGTATTATACTTTTTATTATATATATATATATATATATTATATAACATATATATATAATATAAATTTTTTAGGTTACTAGTAGAGAATTGGATACCAAGCTATGAATTTTCCTCTATAATCATGGAGATGTCATGTTACTTTCGCAAGATTGTGTTTTCGAGTCTCTTATACTTTTTATAATGACAATACATGAATTATATGAAATTTTTGGGTTTCCAATTTGATTTTTGAATGGATTTGTTTTCTATTTTATATCATGTCTCTCAATCCTAAATTTCTGCTCCGTTATGTGTATTACATCCCATGTGTCTGGAATTCATTAAACCCTTGGTGCTAGTTACCATCCTAGTTCCAACTAGAGGTGGGACATGGGGGTTCATTATATCTCTTACTTAATTTTCTTCTAATGAGGGGTACCTTTATAGATAGGTGGTTGTGATAATATATCACAATTTATTTCCCTATAGATCATATAATGGTAATTTTTTAAGATAATTCTATGAGCTTATTAATATCACATGGGTTATTTAATCTATGATGAACCAATAAAAGTTTTTTATCATATTATCCACTTAATTTCTCCATATGGGTATGAAAATATTATCATTAATTGTTTGTCAAAAACCATTTCACTTCCATTGGTTATGATATGATGTAATAATTAATATTGTGCTATTTTTTCACACGTATTTATGGTTTTTTGTTATGGGATGGGTGAACCTAGAATTATATATCCATCCCATAAATTTGTTCATAAATGATGTAACATGATGTTATAATGATTTTTATAGATAGTAAATCTATTTTTTTAAGGTACACTATCCTCTATGATAGTATTGGGAATGGACATTGACAAAGGAAATTATAGATATTGGTGTGAACCCATTCCAAGAATAAAAATAGGGACCAGAGTGAATGATCTCCAAGACTAAAAAGTAGTAGGGGAGTAAAACCAAACTCATTTGGGATTTATCTACTATGATAGTCATGTAACTGAACCATTACAATGGAAATTAATTTCTACAGTTATGTGTATTCAAAAAAATGTTGTATTCTACTTATTATATGTCCTCGTTTATCATGGATTATTATTTATGATTGTATACTCTTATAAATTCAGACAATTTTTTATCATAATTCATTATTCTTTTATTAATGATTAATGATACTTGGCTATTTGTGTATTAATTTTTTATTATATAAGACTTATCTGAAAAAAATTCTTATTTTATTCCTACATATGATCAATGACTAATCTCCTTTGATTCCCCTTACTAGCCTTATGATTTCTTTATTTATTATGATTCCCTTGCATATGTTATGATGAAAGGTTTCAACTAGGGAATGTCAAGGATATGTTTTGTGTGAGAAGTAATTTATGAGAGATGTTAGAGACCATTCATCAAATAAGGTTATTGGTATCTATAGATTAAAAATACAAGATATTTATTTTTCTAGGATATGTAGTGTTATGTGATGTTTTGATTATATTTATAAAATGATGTAATATTATTTTATATAATTAATGGGTCAGCTCATTTGGAATCCAAGTAGAGATATTTATTTTAGGATATTAATTTTAAAGAATGTTGTTAGAAGCTCTTGGTATAATTCTATGTATAATATAACATCTCAATTTCTCTAATTAGAAATTATGATTTTATATATAATGAAATTCATGTTTTGATAACTACATGTGGATGTTGTTGTGGAACAACTTTACCTAGGGATATAAACTAAAACATTCATGGTTTAATGAATGGAAAATAATTTATTACATCATATGAATTCTTTTCAATGTCATAAGATTGTTTACGCTGATTCTTGATGTTTGATAGTCCAACAATAGTGTTTATTTACTTAATGGATGTAGACAATAGTACTAATATGAAGAATGAATATTATGATCAATGAAATAACCATATTATGGAGTAGGAAAATGAAATGAAATATGGGATGATAAATCATTCAACTATTCTCATAAAAAACTCTCAAGATATGAATGGTAACGTGAATCATATTGAATATTGAAAAAACAAGAAAAGAAAGAACTCACTACTGAGTCATTAATGCTACAATGCCCCCATTATTTAATGTCCCCTCCAATATAATGATTGCTATGTAATGGAACAATTATATTAAAAATAAATTCTATGTTCTCCAATGCTCATACCATGAGAAATTAATATTGGTTTTTTATCATTTGGAAGGTGGGGTTGATCAAATGGTGGAATATTATCAATTATATAAGGCAAGGGGAGGAAATTGACACCATGACATGTGATGATTATAAGAATTTATTTCTAAATAATTTTTTCCTCAAAATATTACCAGTATGATAGAAAGGGATCTTCATTAAGATTAGATAAATATATATAATTCATTAGTTCCTTTATAAAAAATTTCACTAGACATTCGTGGTATACATTTTAATTTATCATCAATCCAAAATTCATTGTCGAATAATTCATTAGTGGATTGTGACCAAGTCACTGAAAGTAATATCTTTTAATAAATATTTATTGATTAAAATAAATCATTCAATTTTATCTGAATAAATAAATATAGAGTTGATACTCTCATTATTCTCTCAATTTTGGGGACAAGAAGAAAAAGATTGAATTTCAAGGAAATAGTAATAATAAAACTTACAAAAGAAATAAAATAAATATTCCTTTGTGATACAAATATGGAAAGAAGAATATATGAAATTGACATATGGGGTTTGGTAAATTTTTTAATGGTGGGAAATAAGGCCACTGAGCAAAATAGTGTGGTAGTGATGTGAAGAGGCTAGTCAATGAATTAAATAGAGATAAAGATTAACAAAATGTTCTAACCATATTCTAATGATATAATAAATGGAGTATATAAATTAGTCTAATAAGTTAATTAATTGTAGAGACCCGAAGCTTGAAGTACATGGACATTACATTATTTTTGCGGAATACTTATTACATAACAAAAACAGACACACAAGGATCGTACTAGTTTAGTGTCTTTGGAAACTTGGAACATAATCTTCTAATCGAGGTGAAAGATCTTCAACATCCCCCATAAAGATATTCCCCCTATTTTTTCTTACATAAAACCTTTCTTTATATCCTAGGGAAAATAAAACATAAAAAGTGAGAGCTCAAATGCTCAGTAAGGGTAAGTATGAATAAAATAAAACATACCATATACATTTGAACTTAAAAACATGAACATAATATTTAAACCTCAAAATCTTGTGCAACGACTTAAAACATGGAAGTACATAAGACATAGATCATAATGGAACATAAATCATGATAACATAGAATGTGAATAAAACATTTAATTGTATAATCCATTAATAACATGTAATGATTTCCATAGTAGCCAAGGCATTGCTGCCAAGACCATCTTAGTGGACAAAGTCTCATTCTGAATCGAGTTCACTCCTCGTTTCAGTCCTGTAACACTGAACTGGATTAACTTATTGTTCCATCCATGTCTATCTCATGAGATATAAAATCTTTACCTAATTAATTGGATGGATATATAGGTCTCACCCATCTCATAATGAAATAATTCTTACTTGTGCCACAAAATAAACACAAAACATTCATCATAACCCAAAGAATAAAATGGGTTTCATAAACATCATCTCATCATCTCAATATCCATATAAAACAATTGGAAATTTCATCATAAGAAAAGTGAAACCATTTAAATCATAGAGAAATTATACTTAGAACATACACATATGAAATAATGTCATCTTAGATGGAAAATGGTTTTGATAAAACACTTGAAATGAATTCTTGAGGAAAATATCATTTCTTCTTCAAAATCATTCTCTTTTAACAAAATTTCATGCAAATTTAAAATAATATGATTTTTTTGAAAATAGTCATGAAATATTTTGGAGGAAGATTCATGAAAATGAGGCTTTATAAAACCATAAAAATCCGTTCGTTCTGTATAAGTTAAAAAAACATTTGTCTTGTTCTTTTCCCAGAAAAGTCAAAAAAGTACCTCGTAACGTAAAAAAAAGAAATATTCCATACATACCATGTAGTAAAAGTCAAAAATGGGTAAAAAGGACTTTAAATATACCTGAAAAAACTTTTATAAAACATGGACATGGATGATAACAATAACCCCTGTAAATACTTATGTATAGGCAATCTCGTATAAAAATGAGATTGGAAAAGTTTTCCCTTACCTTAGGTCTGATATGGTTTGAACGTATCCGAACCTCCTATATAATGATTTAAATAATGTCATTGACTTATTAAAGAATCATATTCATTGTTATGATATCATATATGTTTCACTTATGACTTTATATTACCTATTCTTTTGTAAATTCCATGGTAAAGTAGCATTTTGGGTAAAATCATTTTATTTATCGTATGTGTTTCGACTTGTCGTTCTTGATATTATTACTTATATCCTGATTTAAATACTTCCATAACGTAAAACATGATTTATATAATATATATTCATCATATACATATATATTATAGATCGATAAAAGGAATGAAATACACCGTTCATGGAGACGGTATGTCGTACGTGTGCATGAACGTTGTTTTCGTTTCCCTTTTGAATTGAATGGAATTAAGTAAATGACATACAGATATATATATATATATATATATACATAAATCCTGTATCATTATTATCTCATATATTTTATTATTATTCATTATATATACTTTATAATCATTCATGAATGGTTAACATGGAGAGTGAATCTCATCGCGTCGTGGAGACAGTAGTCCGTACGTACGCACGAGCGATGATATCATTCCCAAGATTTTGGAATTGTATTGGAGTGTTTGTATAGTATTTCATAATCAATATCAATTTACAATAATCATATATAGTTATTTATTTGAACCATTATACCCATCCACGTAAGGTGGTTATGGAAAATAGATTACACCACGGCGTCGATACAGTATTCCGTACGTACGCACGCGTGGTGATCTCATTTTCCGTAGGATGGATAGATGGTGGAATAGGGTTGTTTCATACATATAATAACATATCAGTATATGAGTGATACTTATGTTATTACTTCATAATGAAACAACCTAAGAAGAAGAAGTGGAAGAAGAAATAAAGTTGAAAGAATCGGTAACGGACATTACCTCTTATTTGAAGCGCCTCTTTGAGTCCTCCTCTTAGGGAACTAAAATTGGTCTTTGAAGAAGACCAAGACCTCTAGGATGTTTCTAGGGAAAGGGAGAAGAGAATTCTTTAGGGGTTTTCCGAGCATGAAGGCTCAAAGTGGTGTGAGGACGAGAGGGAGGATGTGCCCTTTTATAAGGGAGGAGAGGGGCACCTTTGGAAAAACTAAAAATATTATTTTATTATAAAGAAATATTTATTTTTAAATAGCTCCAGATTTTTTTATTTAGAAGCTAAGGTGGGGATGGGTCTAAAGCCTCTCATAAAATAGAATTTAGACACGTTTATTTTACTATTTTAACCTTATCATTTAATTTTAACTTTAAGTTAGATAATTTTACTTTTACCGTGCCTTTTTGTGTTCTTACACAATAAGGTTAATAAACTTACTATAAAAAGCCAAACGAACCCCAAGTTGTTTATTATTAATATATATAACCTTATATAAGTCATTTTGACGAACCATGGATTTTTAAGAATAAAATAAAAATTAATAATATAATTTTGTTTTTTTAGATCTATTTTATGTTAATTTTGACACTATTTAGTAATTGATTTTTGTAAAAATCATAAAAGAATGATTAGTTCTAAAAAAGTTACTTATATCAATAATAACATGTCATATTAACATATAAAATTAGTTTAATTCATAAAAATTCTCAAATTACATTTATTTGGGTATTTATAACATCAATTATGTCAATATCTCATTAATAAGATAATTACTGCATCATCGTTGTGTCATAAATAAATTAGATTATTTAATGTCTAAAAATTACAAATAAAATACCATTATGTAGGAAATCTTCTTATATTTCTAATAAATATTTATAGTTGAATTTATCTTATGTGTAACCTTATATTAAAAATGATTTAATTATTAAACATTGATTTTAACTATTTTAACCCATCTTTAAATAAATTGATAATAAATGTTCTTATCTAATCCAAGTGGGCCTAAATGGTCATATTTTATTCCTAAGGATGTTTTTCATCGAATTTCCCTTATCCAATAGAATTATGAAATGTGTTAGGGTAATAATAATAACACTTTTACCCTTAATTACCCTATTTACTTTTAACCGTGGTTAAAAAATGTAAAAAGTTACTATTCACCAAAAATTATTTTCATCTCATTGAAGCACGTTTTAGTCCTTGATATTAACCGTGCCTCTCGGATTTTCAAAATTCCACTCACAGAAGCTGTAAAATTAAGTTTTATGAAAAATTCAGTTTTTTTAACTACCACATAGTGGTCTCACTATTCATCAAAAAAAATGAAAGTTTCCAGAAAAATACCAAAAATTAGGCCTAAGCTATATTTGATATTATGAACTCAAAAATTATTTCTACTTTACCAAATTCAAAACATATCAGTTGCATTAATTAATTTAAATATTAATTCCCTTTGTCAAAACAAATAGCGTGTTCTTAAGAGATAATAACTATCAAAAGATTGACACTTGTTTATGTTTACTTTAAATGTGAAATTACATCCAATGACCAAAATTGTATTAAATTGTAAAAATATATTCTAAATATACTTTAAAACCACTCAAATTAATAATTTATCACTATTAATTATTTCGATTAAAAAGGTTGTTTTTAATTAAAATTTCGTAATTTTCACTATTCATCAGAAAATGAAAGTTATCCGAAAAGTACCAAAATTTTACCCTAAACTAATTTCAATATTCCGAATCCAAAAATGATGTCCATTTTGAAATATAAAATTGAAAAAATTTCAAAATGTGGTTATTACTATTAATAATGGCTAGTTTTAATAATATCATATCATTGTTTAGTGAAACTCGGTATTGCGTACTACACACGCTATCAAGGAAGGTCGCGATTTGCGTGTAATTCAAGGCAAGTCAAGGATGCATTTTGTGAAATCTCCTTTTGGTGTAGCGTACAACACAAAACATTAATGAAATTAAAAAGTATATTTTTCATAAAATCTCGGGTTGTCACATTCTACCCCCCGAAAAATGAATTTCGCACTCGAAATTCGTCGGGGTTGTAAGTGGTTTATTACTCAAAAGTTTCTTTAATAGTAACCCACATCATAAAAAGGAATACCCAAACCAATCTTTAAAAACAAAAGTATAAAATGTAACAGTTACCTAAATAAACTAATCACCGGGTTTCCACATAGGTGAAAATATGGATATGGAAGAGAAATCTAACCATCATGTTCTGATGGAGAGTGGTAGAGATCATGGCTATGGAAAAGCCAGCAATCACAAAGACATAAAGTTGTGATGATCTAGGGTACTATCTCATTCACTAGATATAAGTGCACTAGGAAAACATTTTTGGTTTTCAAGATCATTTCCCTAATGATGATGAGATTGGAATTAGAAGAAATACCTTCATTATTTTGGTATAGTCTCACTATTGGTCGTTCTTTGGACAATTTCCACTTCATCTCTTAAAGAAATGAAGTTGAATTTTTCATTCATGATGTGTTAGGAGATCATGTGATAGAATGATGGGTCATTCCATCTATCTCAAACAAAAGGTTAGAAAAGTTATCAAAAAATACATAAGTCCATCTATAGTGAGATTAATCATATATGGTTCCTAAAATGGACTTATAATTCTTATATCATACTGCAGAATATAATAAAACTAGTTTCTACTAAACAGGGACTTCCTGTAGGCCAGTGGTAGGCGATAAAGGCCAGTTGCACTTTGGTTGTGGGTTCGATTCCCACAGCCTTGTCCAATGTGATGGGTTGTCGCTCGTCCTGCAGGTTGTCCATTTTCTAAAACTACATTACTATAACATCCCATCAATAATATCGAAAAAAGTTATATCCTTAAACAATACTAACTTATGTCCAACATAATCATTTCCAATCTTTAGGCTTATCCAAAATACTGTTGTTCAATCTCATATTATAGTGAAAACAATTACCAAAGAGTTCATATAACAAGCATGTTAATATCATCATTCATCCCCGTATATCATGAGATATGTCTTTTTGGTAACATATCAAACATTCGAAGGCCTTAATCATGTATTCTATTGAAAAATGAATACACATTGAATCTTAGTGAAAACATGAGTGCTGTCAAAGGTTAACTCCTTTCACATACCAAAACCTCAAACCATGATATAAACATTTCCTTATATCAGTCATGAGCTCATGAATACTGTCAAAATTTTCATTTTCTCCCTATCCCTTCATTAGATACATATCATCTTTTTTTCCAAAAATCTCTCAATCACTTTCCATGGTTACCGGTACCATAAAATTATTGAAAACCACAATAGACCAATACATAATTATTCTATATACAACATTTTTTGGAATCCCATTACAGAAACACTTAATCATTCCACCACATCATTTTCATATTCAACATCGCCAATAGTGATCGCATGTGACTTCCCTTTGTCCTTTATTTAAGTGGTTGCTCATGTCGATCATCACTAACCCTTGGATTAGGGCATTTATTAACATAATGCCCCATTTCCTTGCACTTGAAGCATTGAAGTGTTGGTGGTGTGTTCTCTACACTCTTTTATTTATTCACATCATTAGAAACCCTTTTTCCAATACTTCGACACTCAGCTGCTCGATGACCTTCATTTCCACACTTAAAGCATTTTCTAGTCCCTTTAAGACAATCTCCACCATGCTTATTTCTACACATTGAGCATAAGGAAACATTCATCTTCTTTTCACCATTATTTTGAGATTTCTCCTTGAACTCCATCTTTCGTTTCTTGTCAAAACTATTAGATGGATATGTAACACCAACTTCCATTTCTACCTTGATAGCAAAATGCACAATTTCTTCATCACTACTGAAGTCTCTTATAGATAATGCCCTTCGAAGATTTGGTTTTAAGCCACTGAAGAATCGATCAACTTTGCTTTTAGGTTGGATGATAAAGCCAGATGCATACCTTGAAATCCCTGTAAAATTCAGTTCGTATACACCAACAGATTCATCATCCTTTTAATTTAGTTCAAGAAACTCCTTCTCCATCCTTGTTCAAAAAATACGAGGGAACTACTCATTGAAAAATAAGTTCTTGAACTCGTCTCATTCCATGGACTCAATTTCATCTCTTGGCCTTGTATTCTTGATAAGATTCCACCATTGATCATCTTCACCTTCCAAACGATATACTGCTAAGATGACTTTATCATGTTCTGAACATTGAAGAACTGAAAATATCTTTTTAGTGGTACTGATCCATTGTTCACCAACAAGTGGATCATAAGTCCCACTGAAAGAAGGTGGACATTGCCTCGTGAAGGACTCAATAAAATATTGTTCCCTTATCTGTTCATTTGGATGTCCAGAATGATTCATAGCTTGTGTAAGTATAGCAATAAGATTTTTCACTCCACCTCCCATAACATTTGTTTGTTTAGAAGTACAATCATTGCATTGTCCATTGCATTGATCAACACGGTTCCTTCGGGTTCCAGCCATCGTCTAAAACCCAAAAAGAATAGTGTGAGAGGGAAAAATCATTCTAGGGGAAACAAAATAATATAGGGGGAGTAACTTCAATATCTAACATCTTAGGTTTAATTCTAAGATCGTTACCGTAATTATAGGACTATAACCTATACTTATACTTAAACTTAGGTATGTTCGTAGACATACCTTAGAAATATCTCTAGGGATCTAACTAAAGTTCTGGCATCCTAGTTTCGAAAGGTTGACTAAACCTTTCCTCTGATACCAAATATAGAGACCCGAAGCTTGACATACATGGAAATTTCATTATTTTTGTGGAATACTTAATACATAACAAAAACAGACACACAAGGACCGTAATAGTTTAGTGTCTTCGGAAACATGGAACATAATCTTCTAACCATGGTGAAAGATCTTCAACATCTCCCATAAAGATATTGCCCCTTTTTTCTTACCTAAAACCTTTCTTTATATCCTGGGGAAAAGAAAACATAAAAAGGGTGAGCTCAAAAGCTCAGTAAGGGTAATAAAGGATAAAATAAAACATACCATATTCATTTGAACATAAAAACATGAACATAATATTAAAACATCAAAATCTTGTGCAACTACTTAAAAGATGGAAGTACATAAGGCATAGATAATAATGGAACATAAATCATTATAACATAGAATGGGAATAAAACATGTAATTGTGGCATCCATTAAGCACATGTAATGATTTCCATAGTAGCCAAGGCATTGCTGCCAAGACCATCTTAGTGGACAAAGTCCCATTCTGAATCGAGTTCACTCCTCGTTTCAGTCCTGTAACACTGAACCAGATTAACTTACCATTCCATCCATGTCTATCTCATGAGATTTAAAATCTTTACCCAATGCATTGGAGGGATATATAGGTCCCACCCATCTCATAATGTAATCATTCTTACTTGTCCCACAAAATAAACATAAAACATTCATCATAACCCAAAGAATAAAATGGGTTTCATAAACATCATCTCATCATCTCATAATCCATATAAAAAAATGTACATTTCATCATAAGAAAAGTGAAACCATGTAAATAGTAGAGAAATTAATCTTGAAAAATACACATATGAAATAATGTCATCTTAGATGGAAAATGGTTTTGATAAAACACTTGAAATGAATTCTTGAGGAAAATATCCTTTCTTCTTCAGAATCATTCTCTTTTAAATAAATGACATGCAATTTTAAAATAAAATGTTTTTGTTGAAAATAGTCATGAAATATTTTGAAGGAAGCTTCATGAAAATAAGGCTTTATAAAACCATAAAAATCGGTTCGTTCCGTATAAGTTAAAAAAACATTCTTCTCGTTCTTTTGCCCGAAAAGTCAAAAAAGTACCGCGTAACGTAAATAAAAGAAAGATTCCATACATACCATGTATTAAAAGTCAAAAATGGGTAAAAAGGACATTAAATATACATGAAAAAACTTTTATAAAACATGGACATGGATGATAAAAATAACCCCAGTAAATACTTACGTTTAGGAAATCTTGGATAAAAATGAGATTGGAAAAGTTATCCCTTACCTTAGGTCTGATATGTTTCGTGCGTATCCAAAACTCCTGTATAAGGATTTAAATAATGTCATTGACTTATTACAGAATCATATTCATTGTTATGATATCATATATGTTTCAATTATGACTTTATATTACCTGTTCTTTTGTAAATTCCATGTTAAAGCAGCGTTTTGTGTAAAACATTTTATTTATCGTATGTGTTTCGACTTTTCATTCTTGATATTATTACTTATATCCTGATTTAAATAATTCCATAATGTAAAACATTATTTATATAATATATATTCATCATATACATATATATTATAGATCGATAAAAGGAATGAAATACACCGTTCATGGAGATGGTAGACCGTACGTACGCATGAACGCTATTTTCGTTTCCCTTTTGAATTGAATGGAATTAAGTAAATGACATAAATATATATATATATAAATAAATCCAATATCATTTTTATGTAATATATTTAATTATTATTCATTATATATACTTTATAATCAGTCATGAATCGTTAACATGGAGAGTGAATCTCATCGCGTCGTGGAGACGATAGTCCGTACGTACGTACGAGTGATGATATCATTCCCAAGATCGTGGAATTGTATTGGAGTGTATGTATAATATTTCAGATTCAATATCAATTTACAATAATCATATTTAGTTATTTATTTTAACCATTATACCCATCCATTTAAGGTGGTGATGGAAAATAGATTACACCACGGCGTGGAGACAGTATTCCGTACGTACGCACGCGTGGTGATTTCATTTTCCATAGGATGGATAGATGGTTAAATAGGGTTATTTAATACCTATAATAACATATCAGTATATGAGTGACACTGATGTTATTAATTCATAATGACACAACCTAAGAAGAAGAATTGGAGGAAGAAATAAACTTGAAAGAATCGGTAACGGACATTACCTCTTCTTTACTGTGTCTTTTTGTGTTCTTACACTATAAGGTTAATAAACTTACTATAACAAACCAAAAGAACCCGAAGTTGTTTATTAATAATATATATTACCTTATCGAAGTCATTTGGACGATCCATGGATTTTTAGGAATAAAATAACAATTAATAATATAATATATTTTTTTTAAAACTATTTTATGTCAATTTTGACACTATTTAGTAATTGATTTTTGTGAAAATCATAACAGAATTATTAGTTATAAAAAAGTTACTTAAATCAATACTTACATGTTATAGTAACCTATAAAATTAGTTGAATTCATAAAAAGTCCCAAATTACATTTATTTGGGTATTTATAACATCAATTATCTCAATATTTCATTAATAAGATAATTATTGCATCATCGTTGTGTCATAAATAAATTAAATTATTTAATGTCTAAAAATTAAAAATAAAATACCATTATGTAGGAAATCTTTATATATTTCTAATGAATATTTATTGTCGAATTTATCTTATGTATAACCTTATGTAAAAATGATTTAGTTATTAAACATTGATTTTAACTATTTTGACCCTTCTTTAAATATTTTGATAATAAATGTCCTAATCTAATCCAAGTGGGCCTAAATGGTCATATTTTATTCCAAAGGTTGTTTTTGGTCGAATTAAACTTACCCAATATAATTAGAACATGTTTTAGGGTAATAATAATAACACTTTTACCCTTAATTACGCTATTTACTTTTAACCGTGGTAAAAAAATGTAAAATGTTACTATTTACCAAAAATTATTTTCTTCTCATTGAACCACATTTTAGTCCTTGATATTAACTGTGTCTCTCGGATTTTCAAAATTCCACTCACAGAAGTGGTAAAATTAAGTTTTATGAAAAAATCAGTTTTTTTAACTACCACTTAGTGGTCTCACAATTCATCAAAAAAATGAAAGTTTCCAGAAAAATACCAAAAATTAGGCCTAAGCTATATTTGATATTATGAACTCAAAAATTATGTCTATTTTACCAAATTCAAAACATATCAGTTGCATTAATTAATTTAAAAATTAATTCCCGTCGTCAAAACAAATAGCATGTTCTTAAGAGATAATAAATATCAAAAGATTGACAATTATTTATGTCTACTTTAAATGTGACATTACATCCAATGACCAACATTGTATTAAATTGTAAAAATATATTCTAAATATACTTTAAAACCACTCAAATTAATAATTTATCACTATTAATTATTTCAATTAAAAGGGATTTTTTTAATTAAAATTTAGTAATTTTCACTATTCATCAGAAAATGAAAGTTATCCGAAAAGTACCAAAATTTCACCCTAAGCTAATTTGGATATTCCGAATCCAAAAATGAAGTCCATTTTGAAAAATAAAATTTACAAAATTTCAAAATGTGGTTATTACTATTAATAACGGCCAGTTTTAATAATAGCATATCGTTGTTTAGTGAAACTCGGTATTGCGTACTACACACGCTATCAAGGAAGGTCGTGATTTGCATGTAATGCAAGGAAAGTCATGGATGTGTGTTGTGAAAGCTACTTTTGGTTTAGCGTAAAACAGAAGACATTAATGAAATTAAATTGAAAATTTTTCATTAAATCTCGGGGTGTCACATTCTACGCCCCTTAAAATGAATTTCACCCTCGAAATTCGTCGGGGTTATAAATGGTTTACTAATCAAAAGTTTCTTTAATAGAAATCCACATCGTAAAAAGGAATACCAAATCCCATATTTAATAACATAAGTATGAAACGTAACGGTTACCCAAATAAACTAATCAATGGGTTTCCACATAGTTGAAAATATGGATATGGAAGAGAAATCTAACCATCATCTTCTGATGGAGAGTGGTAGAGAACATGGCTATCGAAAAGCCAGCAATCACAAAGCCATAAATTTGTGACTATCTAAGGTACCATCTCATTCACCAGATATAAGAGCACTAGGTCAACATTTTTGGTTTTCAAGAACATTTCCCTAATGATGATGAGATTGGAATTAGAAGAAATACATTGGTGATTTTGGTATAGTCTCACTGTTGGTCGTTCTTTGGACAATTTCCACATTATCTCATAAAGAAATGAAGTTGAATTTGTCATTTGTGATGTGTTAGAAAATCATGTGATAGAATGATGGGTCATTCCATTTGTCTCAAACAAAAGGTTAGAAAAGTTATCAAAAAATACATAAGTCCATCTATTGTGAGATTAATCGTATATGGTTCGTAAAATGGACTTATACTTCTTATATCGTACTGCTTAATATAATAAAACTAGTTTCTACTAAACAGGGACTTCTTGTAGGCCAGTGGTAGGCAATAAAGGCCAGCCACACATCGGTTGTTGGTTTGATTCCCACAGCCTTGTCCGACGCGATGGGTTGTTTCTCGTCCTGCATGTTGTCCTTTTTCTAAAACTACATTACTAAAACATCCCATCAATAATATCGAAAAAAGTTCTATCCTTAAACAATAATAACTTATGTAAAACATAATCATTTCCAATCCTTAGGCTTATCCAAAATACTTTTATCCAATCTCATATTATAGTGAAAACGATTACCAAAGAGTTCATATAACAAGCATGTTAATATCATCATTGATCCCCGTATATCATGAGATATGTCTTGTTGGTCACATTACAAACATTTGAAGGCCTTAATCATGTATTCTCTTGAAAAATTAATACCCATTGAATCTTAGTGAAAACATGAGTACTGTCAAAAGTTAACACTTTTCACATACCAAAACCTCAAACCATGATATAACTATTTCTTTATATCAGTCATGAGCTCATGAATACTGTCAAAAATTTCCTTTTCTCCTTATCCGTTTATAATGTGCATATCATCTTTTTTTCCAAAAATTTCTCAATCACTTTCCATGGTTACTGATACCATAAAATTATTGAAAACCACAATAGACTAATACATAAATATTCTATATACAACATTATTTTGGAATCCCATTACATAAACACTCAATCTTTCCACCACATCGTTTTCATATTCAACAATGCCAATAGTGATCGAATGTGACTTCCCTTTATCCTTTTCCTTAAGTGGTTGCTCATGTCAATCATCACTAACCCGTGGATTAGGGCATTTATTAACATAATGGTCCATTTCCTTGCACTTGAAGCACTGATGTGTTAGTGGTGTGTTCTCTGCAGTCTTTTCTTTATTTACATCATTAGAAACCCTTTTTCCATTACTTCGACACTCAGCTGCTCGATGACCTTATTTTCCACACTTAAAGAATTTTCTATTCCCTTTAAGACAATCTCCACCATGATTCTATCCACACTTTGATCATAATGAAACATTCATCTTCTTTTCACCATTATTCTGAGATTTCTCCTTGAACTCCATCTTTCATTTCTTGTCAAAACTATTAGATGGATAAGTAACACCAACTTCCATTTATACCTTGATAGCACACCGCACAATTTCTTCATAGCTACAGAAGTCTCTTATAGCTAATTCCCTTCAAAGATTTGGTTTTAAGCCACTGAGGAATCGATCAACTTTACTTTCAGGTTGGATGATAAATCCAGATGCATACCTTGCAAGCCTTGTAAAATTCGATTTGTATACACCAACAGATTCACCATTCTTTGGATTTAGTTCAAGAAACTCTTTCTCTATCTTTGTTCAACGAATATGAGGGAAGTACTTATTGAAAAATAAGTTCTTGAACTCGTCCCATTCCATGGACTCAATTTCATCTCTTGGCCTCGTATTCTTGATAAGATTCCACCATTGATCAGCTTCTCCTTCCAAACAATATACTGATAATATGACTTTATCATGTTCTAAACATTGAAGAACTGAAAATATCTTTTCAGTGGTACTGATCTATTGTTCAACAATAAGTGGATCAGAAGGCCCACTGAAAGAAGGTGGATGTTTCCTCATGGAGGACTCAATAGAATATTGTTCCCTTCTCTGCTCATTTGGAAGTCCCGAATGATTCATAGCTTGTGTAAGTATAGCAATAAGATTTTTACACTCCACCTCCCATAACATTTGTTTGTTCAGGAGTACAATCATTGCATTGTCAATTGCATTGATCAACACGGTTCCTTCGGGTTCCAGCCATCGTCTAAAACCCAAAAAGAGTAGTGTGAGAGGCAAAAATCATGCTAGGGAAAACAACATAATATAGGGGGAGTACCTTCAATACCTAACATCTTAGGTTTAATTCTAATATAGTTACCGTAATTATAGGACTATAACCTATACTTATACTTAACCTTAGGGACATCCCTAGACATACCTTAGAAATATCTCTAGGGATCTCACTAAAGTTCTCGCATCCTAGTTTCCAAAGGTTGACTAAACCATTCCTCTGATACCAAATGTAGAGACACGAAGCTTGACATACATGAACATTACATTATTTTTGCGGAATACTTAATACATAACAAAAGCAGACACACAATGACTGTAATAGTTTAGTGACTTTGGAAACTTGGAATGTAATCTTCTAATTATGGTGAAAGATCTTCAACATCTCCCATAAAGATCTTCCCCCTTTTTTTTTACCTAAAACCTTTCTTTATATCTTGGGGAAAAGAAAACATAAAAAGGGTGACCTCAAATTCTCAGTAAGGTTAAGCATGGATAAAATAAAACATACCATATACTTTTGAACTTAAAAACATGAACATAATATTTAAACATCAAAATCTTGAGCAACGACATAAAACATGGAAGTACATAAGGCATAGATCATAATGGAACATAAATCATGATAACATAGCATGGAAATAAAACATGTAATTGTGGAATCCATTAATCACATGTAATGATTTCCATAGTAGCCAAGGCATTGCTTCCAAGACCATCTTAGTGGACAAAGTCCCATTCTGAATCGAGTTCACTCCTCATTTCAGTCCTGTAACATTGAACTGGATTAACATACCGTTCCATCCATGTATATATCATGAGATATAAAATCATTACCCAATAAATTGTAGGGAGATATAGGTCCCACCCATCTCATAATGTAATCATTCTTAATTGTGCTACAAAATAAACATAAAACATTCATCTTAACCCAAAGAATAAAATGGGTTTCATAAACATCATCTCATCATCTCATAATCCATATAAAACAAATGGACATTTCATCATAAGAGAAGTAAAACCATGTAAATCATAGATAAATTAAACTTGAAACATACACATATGAAATAATGTCATCTTAGATGGAAAATGGTTTTGATAAAACACTTGAAATGAATTCTTGAGGAAAATATCCTTTGTTCTTCAAAATCATTCTCTTTTAACAAAATGTCATGCAATTTTAAAATAAAAGTATTTTGTTGAAAAATAGTTATGAAATATTTTGGAGGAAGATTCATGAAAATAAGGCTTTATAAAACCATAAAAATCAGTTCGTTCCATATAAGTAAAAAACATTCTTCTCGTTCTTTTTCCAGAAAAGTCAAAAAAGTACCTCGTAACGTAAACAAAAGAAAGATTTCGTACATACCATGTAGTAAAATTCAAAATGGGTAAAAAGGAATTTAAATATACATGAAAACACTTTTATAAATCATGGACATGGATGATAACAATAACCCCAGTAAATACTTACGTATAGTCAATCTCGGATAAAAATGATATTGGAAACTTTATCCCTTACCTCAGGTCTGATATGCTTCGTACGTATCCAAACCTCCTGTATAATGATTTAAATATTGTCATTTAATTATTAAATAATCATATTCATTGTTATGATATCATATATGTATCACTTATGACTTTATATTACCTGTTCATCTGTAAATTCCATGTAAAAGTAGCATTTTGGGTAAAATCATTTTATTTATCGTATGTGTTTCGACATGTCGTTCTTGATATTATTACATATATCCTGATTTAAATAATTTTAGAATGAAAAAAATGATTTATATAATATATATTCATCATATACATATAAATTATAGATCGATAAAAGGAATGAAATACACCGTTCATGGAGATGGTAGGCCGTACGTACGCATGAACGCTGTTTTCGTTTCCCTTTTGAATTGAATGGAATTAATTAAATGACATACAGATATATATATATACATAAATCCAGTATCATTATTATGTCATGTATTTCATTATTATTCATTATATATATGTTATAATCATTCATGAATGGTTAATATTGAGAGTGAATCTCATCGCGTCGTGGAGACGATAGTCTGTACGTACGCACGAGCGATGATATCATTCCCAAGATCGTGGAATTGTATTGGAGTGTATGTATACTATTTCAGAATAAATATCAATTTACAATAATCATATATCGTTATTTATTTGAACCATTATACCCATCCAAGTAAGGTGGTGATGGAAAATAGATTACACCGCGGCGTGGAGACGGTATTCTGTACGTACACACGCGCGGTGATTTCATTTTCCGTATGATGGATAGATTGTGAAATAGGATTGTTTCATACCTATAATAACATATCAGTATATGTGTTATACTGATCTTATTAATTCATAATTAAACAACCTAAGAAGAAGAAGTGGAAGAAGAAATAAACTTTAAAGAATCGGTAACGGACATTACCTCTTCCTTGAAGCGCCTCTTTGAGTCCTCCTCTTAGGGCACTATAATTGGTCTTTGAAGAAGACCAGGACCTCTAGGATGTCTCTAGGGAAGGGGTGAAGAGAATTTGTCAGGGGTTGGCTGATCTTGAATTCTCAAAGTGGTGTTAGGAAGAGAGGGAGGAGGTGCCCCTTTATAATGGAGGAGAGGGGCACCTTTGGAAAAACTAAAAATATTATTTTATTATATAGCCATATTCGGTTTTAAATAGCTCCAAATTGATTTATTTGGAAGCTAAGGTGGGGATGGGTCTAAATACTCTCATACAATATAATTTGGACAAGTTTAGTTTAATATTTTAACCATATCATTTAGTTTTAACTTTAAGTTAGATAATTTTACTTTTACCATGTCTTTTTGTGTTCTTACACTATAAGGTTAATAAACATACTATAACAAGACAAATGAACCCCAAGTTGTTTATTATTAATATAAAAAACCTTATATAAGTCATTTGGACGATCCTTGGATTTTTAGGAATAAATTAACAATTAATAATATAATTTTTTTTAAAAAAACCTATTTTATCTCAATTTGACACTATTTAGTAATTGATTTTTTTGAAAATCATAACAGAATTATTAGTTCTAAAAAAGTTACTTAAATAAATACTAACATGTCGTATTAACCGATAAAATTATTTTAATTCATAAAAAGTCTTAAATTCCATTTATTTGGGTATTTATAACATCAATTATGTCAATATTTCATTAATATGATAATTATTTCATCATCATTGTGTCATAAATAAATTAAATTATTTAATGTCTAAAAATTAAAAATAAAATACCATTATGTAGGAAAGTTTTTTAGATTTATAATGAATATTTATAGTTGAATTTATCTTATGTATTACCCTATATTAAAAATGATTTTGTTATTAAACGTTGATATTAACTATTTTAACCCTTCTTTAAATAAATTGATAATAAATGTCCTAATCTAATACAAGTGGGCCTAAATGGTCATATTTTATTCCTAAGGTTGTTTTCGGTCAAATTACACTTATCCAATAGAATTAGGACATGTTTTAGGGTAAAAATAATAACACTTTTACCCTTAATTACCCCATTTACTTTTAATCGTGGTAATAAAATGTAAAAAGTTACTATCCGCCAAAAATTATATTCATCTCATTGAACCACATTTTAGTCCTTGATATAAACCGTGTCTCTCGGATTTTCGAAATTCCACTCACAGAAGTGGTAAAATTAAGTTTTATGAAATTTAGTTTTTTTAACTACCACTTAGTGGTTTCACTATTCATCAAAAAAATGAATGTTTCCAGAAAATACCAAAAATTAGGCCTAATCTGTATTTGATATTATGAAATCACAAATGATGTATATTTTACCAAATTCAAAACATATTATTCGCATTAATTAATTTAAAAATTAATTCCCGTCTTCAAAACAAATAGTGTGTTCTTAAGAGATAATAACAATCAAAAGATTGACACTTGTTTATGTCTGATTTAAATGTGAAATTACATCCAGTGACCAACATTGTATTAAATTGTAAAAATATATTGTAAATATACTTTAAAACCACTCAAATTAATAATTGATCACTATTAATTATTTCGATTAAAAGGGTTGTTTTCAATTAAAATTTAGTAATTTTCACTATTCATCAGAAAATGAAAGTTATCCGAAAAGTACCAAAATTTCACCCTAAGCTAATTTCGATATTCAGAATCCAAAAATGAAGTCCATTTTGAAAAATTAAATTTACAAAATTTCAAAAAGTGGTTATTACTATTCATAAAGGCTAGTTTTAATAATAGCATATCATTGTTTAGTGAAACTCAGTATTGCGTACTACACACGCTATCAAGGAAGTTCGTGATTTGCGTGTAATGCAAGGCAAGTCAAGGATGCATGTTGTGAAAGATCCTTTTGGTGTAGCGTACAACACAAGACATTAAGAAAATTAAAAAAAATATTTTTCATAAAATCTCGTGGTGTCACATGAATAGTAGTGTTAATATATACAATCACCATCAAGAACCTATTAATACATGATAGAAAGGGATGATCATGTTATCACATTAACTGAAGAGGTTCATGAGAAAGAAGTGGTGAAATGTACACATATCATCCACTCTAAATTTTTAAATGTATTATAATATTATATATCAACACATTATTTTGTTACTAATTAGTTTTCCATTGGTATCATGTTACAACATCAATGACAATATATTGAGTTCGTACTAAACAATTATAGTGGTATGATGATTTCATCACAAGTCTATAGATCAACATCAATGGATGTTTGGGGGAATGTGCTTTCAGAGAATCTTATTAGTCTTATTCTTGTTGAATTTCATATATTTTTCATCAATTATATTCAATATATTGATATTATTTTGATTCTTTGAATCAAGCTATGATTTCAATTGGGAATGAGGTTGTATATGAACTTCTAATGGAATTTTTTTCAATTTTTTGGGTATTATAACTTATTTATGATGGGTATTTATATCAAATGGTTAGAATGAAACTAAAAATCTATGAAATACCTATAATTTTGGATTATTTTAATTTATTTGCAGAATAAATTCCATATATTCCCCTCTTATTGTGAGGTAATTTTTTTCAATAGAACACTTACATGGTATTACACGAATTTCAATTAATCATTATAGAATGTACCATATTGAGTGTCCATATGTGAAGAAGAAACTCTAGGATAATCATGATAAGGTAATCATAGGCCTGCATGCATCAAAATAGTTTGAAACTATTTTTTTATGAATAATGATGGTAAATTATTCTTTTCATTGATTATTGATAACAAAACAAGATCACTATCTGGAACTAGAATCTGGTACCCCATATTGATGACTTGTTTAATCATATGTATGTTAACAAATATGGTTGGATTCTGTTATACGAAACAATGAAGGATTCTTGCACAACACGCAACCCTGACTTGTCTTGCATTACATGCAGTCACGACTTTCCTCGATAGCGTGTGTTGTACGCAATATCATGTTTCCCTAAAAAATGATATATGGTTATAATATTATTATGAACTAGCCGTTATGAATATTATTAACTAAATTTTTAATTTTATGACATTATTATTTCATCTTACAAATTTTCTAGAACATTGTATAAGAACAAAATGAATTTTTTGGGTAAAATAAGTATTTTTCAAAAAATGCAGTTTTGCCACCTTTTGATGGCGCACCAAATTAAATATAGTTTTTAACATGTCTATAAGTTAAATTTGAAAAAATAAAATTCTTCTTTGGAATCATGAAGTAAAAATTTACTTTGGATAAATTTTTCATATTATTCTGGTAACTTTCATATTTTGATAAATAGTAAAAACACGATATATTTTAATTAAAAACAAATTTTTTCATCACAATACTTTTTATGGTTAAATTATAATATTGAATGGTTTTAAAGTATAAATTGAATATATTTTTACCATTTATATAATTTATGTCATTCACATTAATTTTACATTGAATTCATAGGTAAAAACATTTCATTCTTTTGCAATGTTTAAACTTTTAAAACACGTTTTCTTAACAACGGGATTAATTTTAATTTAATTTTTGATACATTTGTGTATTGAATTTAGAAAAATGGATTCCATATTTTCAATCAGGGGGTCTAAATTATGTTAATACGCTACTTTTAATTTTTGTGCATTATGAATAGTAACTACGGTAAATTTTATTTACCATAGTAAAAGGTAAACCAGGTAATTAAGGGTAAATATAATATTATAAAATTACCCTAACACTTGTCATAATATAATTGGATGCTTCTATTTAGTCTTAAGGCATATTTGGGTTGATATGGATTCCATTGGAACCCACTTGGAGGTTATTAAGACCTTTAATTTATTTTATTTAAAGGAAAGTGAAATATGTCTCACTCATCATTAATAATTAAATTATTTTTAGTATAATTTATACAGAATATAAATTCAGTTATATATACTCATTTTAATTATAAAATGTTTTTATTTATCATGGTAATTTATTTGTAATTTTTAAGAGTTATTTAATTACCTTTTTATTCTATACATTAATGATGCAGAAAGTATTTATTTAGTGAAATATAAAAAATATAGTTTTTATGGAAATAGTAATACACATCATAAGTCCCGAAAATCTTCCCAAAACATATTATTTGTGTACATATAAACCCTAATCATCCACTGGCCAAATTATTGACCATTTGGATACTTATTAAGGTGATTATGACACTTATAAAATTTTATTTTAAATGCTTCCAAAGTTGTCACCTTCATAATTTAATAAAGATAACAATTTACATGATGTTATTTTAAGATGATAAATTTGAGTAAAATTATTTTAATAATATATATTATATTTATCTTCATCAAATGATCTTATTTTTAATTTTTATGCAACAGATAAGTATATTAAATAATTATACAAAAATGATGTACTAATTATTTTATTAAGAGATATACCAAATAAATGGTTTTAAAAATATTAAAATAAATAGTATATGAACTATTTAATGTGATCCACGAATTTTCTACACAAATTTTACATGATATAAATCTATTAAATATTTTAGTTCGAATATATCCTCTGTGTAGAGTTTATTTAAATTAAAATAAATGAATAGTGTAAAAATTGACACTATTGTTATTTTATAAAAATAACATATTATTAAATTGTTTAAAAATCACAAAAATATTTAAAAATTATAAATTGAACTTTATATAGTCTAAAATGTCATAAATTATCCAATTATGGAAAATTAGCAACACATTAGTGATTATTTATATCCATTTAAAATTTAGAATTTTATTACCCCAAATAAACATAAATAGATTAAAAAAGGATAAATAAAAAGGATAAGTTTAAAATATGATCAAAACATGTCTAAATTTGATGGTTGATGTTATAAAAACCCTATATAATATAATATTTTAATTGAGTCATTTTTGTTGTTTTTATGTAGGTCTTGAATTTATATTAAACTAATATTTTTCACGATTCCGAAGGTGCCCCTCTCCTCCTTTATAAAAGGGAACCTCCTCCCTCTCCTCCTCACACCACTTAGAGCCTTCAATCTTGGGAAACCACAGCCAATATAACTTTTACACTTCCCTAGAAACATCATAGAGGTCCTGGTCAACTTCAATGACCAATATTAGTGCCCTAAGAGGAGGTTTCAAAGAGTCGTATCGAAGAAGAGGTAATATCTGTTACTGATTCTTTCAAATTTATTTCTTCTTCTACCTCATATTAATTAGTTTTATATTTATTTTGTAATAACATGAATATAAATAATATACTAATATGTTATTATAAATATGAAACAATCCTGTTTCACCTTCTATCCATCCTATGAAAAATGAAATCACCGCGCGTGCGTACGTACGGAATACCCTCTTCACGTCGTGGTGTAATCTGTTTTTCCACCACCACCATACTAGGATGGGTGTAATGGTGAGAAGAATAAATAAATATGATTATTATAACATCAAACTGATTCTAAGATATTAGATCATTCACTCAAATTCTATTCAACAAATATGGGAACGATATCATCGCTCGTGCGTACGTACGGATTACCATCTCCACGACGCTATGAGATTCATTTTCCTTGTTAACAATTCAAGAATAATTATAAAGTACATATAATAAGTAATAATGAAATATATTAAATAATAATTCTACAAGATTTATGTAGTTATATATGTATGTCATATACTTAATTCCATTCAATTCAATAAGGAAACGAAAACAGCGTTCATGCGTACGTACGGCCTACCGTCTCCATGAACGGTGTATTTCTTTCCATTTATCGATTTATAATATATATTTATATTATGAATATATATTATATATATATATATCATGTTTTATATTCTGGAATTAATTAATCATGATCTAAGTTATCATATGAATAATTACAAGTCAAAACACGGATGACATATGAAACGATTTTACTCAAAACGCTCTTTAACATGTAATTTACAAAAGAACGGGTAATATAATGTCATAAGTGAACCACATATGATATCATAACAGTTAATATGATTCTATAATAATTCAATGACATTATTTAAATCATTATATAGAAGGTTCGGATACATACGAATCATATCAGACATAAGGTAAGGGATAACTTTTCCAATCTCGTTTTTGTCCAAGATTTTTTATTCGTAAGTATTTACTGCAGTTATACTTATCATCCATGTACAAGTTTTATAAAAATGTTTTCATGTATGTTTAAAGTTATTTTTACCAATTTTTTATGTTTACCACATCTTATGAAAGGAATATTTCTTTTGTTTACCATACAAGGATCTTTTTGACTTTTCCGACAAAAGTACGAGGAGAATGTTTTTTAACTTATATGGCATGAAAGGATTTTTATGGTTTTATAATGCCTTATTTTCATGAAGTTTCCCCCAAAAGATATCATCATAATTTTAAACAAAATCTTTTCCTTTTAAAATTTCATGATGTTTTGTGAAAATAAATTGATTTTGAAGAGGAAATGATATTTTCCTCAAGAATTCATTTCAAGTGTTTTATCAAAACCATTTTTCCGTCTAAGATGAAATAATTTCATATGTGTATGTTTCAAGTATAATTTCTCTATGATTTAAATGGTTTCACTATTCCTATGATGAAATGATATCCATTTTTTTGTATGGATTATGTGGTGATGGGACGATGTTTATGAAACCCATTTTATTCATTGGGTTATGATGAATGATTTATGTTTATGTTGTGGCACAAGTAAGAATGATTTCATTATGAAATGGGTGGGACCTATATCTTCTTCCAATGCATTGGGTAAAGATTTATATCTCCGGAGATAGACATGGATGGAATGGTAAGTTAATCCGGTTCAGTGTTGCAGGACTGAAATGAGGAGTGAACTCGATTCAGAAAGGGAGTTTGTCCACTAAGATGGTCTTGGCAGCAATGCCTTGGCTACTATGGAAATCATAACATGTTCTGAATGGTTGCCACAATTACATGTTTTATTCCCATTATATTTTATCATGGTTGATGTTCTATTATGATATATTCTTTACGTACTTCCACGATTTATGTCATTTCTCAAGATTTTGATGTTTAACTTTCATGTTCAAGTTTTTGATTTCAACTGTTTAAGTATTGTTTTATGTTCTCTATGTTTTCTCTTACTAAGCATTTGAGCTCACCCTTTTTATGTTCTATTTTTCCTAGGAAATAAAGAAAGGTTTTTGGTAAGGAAACAAAAAGGGGAAGATCATTATGGGAGATGTTGAAGATCTTTCAACATGATTAGAAGTTTATATTCCAAGTTTCCAAAGACACTAAACTATTACGATACTTGAGTGTTGGTTCTTATTATGTATTAACTATTCTGGAAAAATAATGTAATTTCCATGTACGTCAAGATTTGGGTCTCTATAGTTGGTATCAGAGGAAATGTTTTTCTAACCTTTGGAAACTAGGATGCGAAAAATTTAGTGATATCCATAGAAATATTTCTAAGGTATGTCTAGGGATGTCCCTAAGGATAAGTATAAGTATAGTTTATAATTCTAGAATTACAGTTACGATCTTAGAATTAATCTTAAGATGTTAGATATTGAATGTACTCCCCCTTTATTATGCTGTTTTCCTAGCATGATTTTTTCCTCCCACACTATTCTTTTTGGGTTTAAGAAAATGGCTGGAAACAGGAAGATTCATGATAATGGAGAATATGATGGACAATGGAATGATATTCTTCATGAGCAACCAAATGAAACAGGATTTTGATGTCCAAACATCATTATTATGCCTAAAAATAAATCTCATAATATGAACAGTAATCTTAACTTTGGTAAGATTCCCGACTCAATTAATAAGAGGAAGATAGAGTTTCATGATAATCATAGAGGAAAGAAAGTTAAATTTCCCTCATGTAAGTCATGTGGGAAGAGGCATCAAGGAGAATTTTTCAAAGGAACTGGAAGATGTTTTGGGTGTGGAAAAGAAGGAAAAAAAGCCTGTAATTGCAAAAGAAAAGGATTAGTTAACACAATGGACAAGGATAATGGTATTTCTAATACATCAACAACGGTTAAATGTTTTAAATGTGGAATGTATGGGCATTATGCAAACCAATGCCCTAAGGGAAAATCTCATAAATAGAATCAGCATGGTCGTATGGGTAGTATTTATATTGATGATGATGAAGAGACTACAAATGATATGTGAGATGAAAGAATTTTTCATGACCAGTCAATGGTTTAAGAAGGTAGTGGAATGATTCCGTGTTTATCAAGAGTTATGTTGTATAGGTAATTAAATGGCACTATGGAATAAAGAAACATCTAAGGATTGTTACACTATTATTTTTCTTATAGTATTTGAAAGTATATGTTGAATAGTACTGGTAACCATGAAAGGGTATTCAGATGTTTTTTGAAAGAAGAAGATATGCGCATGATGAAAGGATATGGAGAAAATAATATGTTTGATCAAATTCAGGAGATCATTATTGATATAAGGACAAAGTGATATCATGGTTTGAGTATATATAATTTTTTGGAATTTTTGGTATGTGGAAAGAGAAAACTTTTGACAGCATTCATCTTTTTCACTAATATTCATTGAGTATTCATTTTTAAATATAATACATGATTGTGGTATTCAGATGTTTGGAATACGAAAAAAAAGATATATCTTATGATATATGGGGGATAAATGATGGTATTCATGTTCTTTTTATGTGACCATTCCAGTAATCATTTTCTTTATACTATGAGATTGGACAGATATATTTAGGATAAGCCTAACAATTAGAATGGATTATGTTGGACATAAGTCAGTATTGTTTAAGTCTAGAACATTTTTTCGATATTATTTCTGAAATGTTGTAATAGTATAGTTTTTAAAAAAGGAAAACTTGTAGGATGGGTGACTATCCATCTTGTTAGACAAGGTTGCGGGAATCGAACCCACAACCGAATTGTGACAGGCCTTTATTTCCTACCACTGGCCTACAGAAAGTCCATGGTTAGTATAAACTAGTTTTATTTTATTAAGTGGTATGATATATGAAGTATACGTTCATTTTTGGAATGATATATGATAGATGGACTTGTTTATATAACTATTTCTAACCTTTTGATTGAGATAGATGGAACGACCCATCACTCTATCCCATGATCTGATAACACTTCACGAATGGAAAATTCAACTTCATTTCTTGAAGAGATGAAGTGGAAATTGTTCAAGGCACGAACAATAGTGAGATTATATCAAAATAAATTAAGTATTTATTCTAATTCAAATTCTTCAAATTTAGGGAAATGATCTTGAAAACCAATAATGTTGTCCTAGTTCCCTCATATCTGATTAATCAGATGGTACCTTAGAACATCAATAATGCATGTATTTGTGATTGTTAGCTTTTTCATAGCCATGTTCTCTACCACTCTCCATCAGAACATGATGTTTAGATTTCTCTTCCATATCCATATTTTCACCTATGTTCTCCAATATGGAAACCCAGTGATGAGTTACTTTGGATAATCGTTAAGTTTCATAATTTATTTTTTAAAATTAAGTTTTAGTATTCCTTTTTATGATGTGGGTTTCTATGAATAGTAAACTATTTATATCCCTGACGAATTTCGAGGGAGAAATTCATTTTAAGGTGGGTAGAATGTAACAACCTGAGATTTTATAAGATATATTATTTTTAATTTCTTTCATATCTTCTGTTGTACGCTACACCAAGATTATCATGCAATATACGCAACACCGTATTAGCTTGCAGTATACGCAACACTAATCTTGGATTGTGTTACACACAATTTCATGTTTGTTTGATAGTAGCTATTCTACACAACATTGAGTGTATATATATATATATTCAATGTATAAATGAAATATGGTTGTATTCTGTTATATGAAACAACGAAGGATTCTTGCACACCACGCAACCCTGACATGGCTTGCATTACACGCAATCAAGACTTTCCTCGATAGCGTGTGTTGTACGCAATATCAGATATCACTAAACAATGATATATGGTTATAATATTATTATGAAATAGCCGTTATAAAAAGTATTTAATAAATTTTTAATTTTATAACATTATTATTTCATCTTACACATTTTCTATAACATGTTATAAGAAGAAAATAAATTTTTCGGCTAAAATAAGTATATTTAAAAAAATGCAGTTTTGCAGCCTTTTGATGGCGTACCCACTTTAAATATAGTTTTTGACATGTTTTTAAGTTAAATTTGACAAAATAAAATTCTTCTTTGGAATCAGGAAATAAAAATTTACTTTGGATAATTTTTTCATATTATTTTGGTAACTTTCATATTTTGATGAAAAGTAAAAACATGCTATATTTTAATTAAAAACAACTTTTTTCATCGCAATAATTTATATGGTTAAATTATAATATTGAATGGTTTTAAATTATAAATAGAATATATTTTTACCATTTAATATAATTTATGTCATCAAAATTAATTTTACATTGAATTCATAGGTAAAACAATTTCAATCTTTTGCAATGTTTTAACTTTTAAAACATGTTTTCTTAACAACAGGATTAATTTTAAATTAATTTCTTCAACTTTTTTATATTAAATTTAGAAAAATAGATTCCATATTTGGAATCAGTAGGTTCAAGTTATGTTAATAAGATACTTTTTATTTTTGGGCATTATGAATAGTAACTATAGTAAATTTTATTTACCATAGTAAAAGGTAAATCGGGTAATTAAGGGTAAATATAATATTATACAATTACCTTAACACTTGTCTTAATATAATTGGATGCATATATTTCGTCATATGGAATATTTGGGTCTAAATGGAATCCATTGGAACCCACTTGGAGGTGATTAAAACCTTTAGTTTATTTTATTTAAAGGAAATGCAAATATGTCTCACTCAACTTTAATAATTAAAGTATTTTTAATATAATTTATAAAGAATATAAATTCGTTTATAAATACTAATTTTAAATATAAAATGTTTTTTCTTTATCATGGTAATTTATTTGTAATTTCTTAGAGTTATTTAATTACCTTTTTATTCTATACATTAATGATGCAGAAATTATTTATTTAGTGAAAAATAAAAAATATAGTTTTTATTGAAATTGTAATATATATCAAAAGGCCCAAAAATCCGTACAAAACTTATTATTACTGTATATATATATCATATTCATCCACTGGCCTAATTTTTGGCCATTTGGATCCTTTATGACACTTATAATATTTTATTTTAAATGCTTCCAAAGTAGTCACCTTCATAATTTAATAAAGATAACAATTTACATGATGTTATTTTAAGATGATAAATTCGAGTAAAATTTTTATTATAAAATATTTTATATTTATCTTAATCAAATGATTTTATTTTTAATTATTATTTAACAAATAAGTATATTAAATAATTATACAAAAATGATGTACTAATTATTTTATTAAGAGATATATCAAATAAATGGTTTTAAAAATATTAAAATAAATATTATATGAACTTTTTAATGTGCTCCACGAATTTTCTAGACAAATTTGACATTTTAGGTATCTCTTAAATATTTTAGTTTGAATATATCCTCTATGTGGAGTTTATTTAAATTCAAATAAATGAATAGTGTCAAAATTGACAATATTCATATTTTATAAAAATAACATATTATTATATTGTTTAAAAATCACAAAAATAATTAAAAACTATAAATTTAAATTTATATTGTCTACAATGTCATAAATTACCCAATTATGGAAAATTAACAACACATAAGTGATTATTTATAACCACTTAAATTTTATAATTTTATTACCCCAAATAAACATATATAGATTAAATAAGGATAAATCAAAATTATAAGGTTTAAAATAAGTTCAAAAAATGTCTAAATTTGATTGGTTGATGTGATTTAAACTCTATCTCATCTAATATTAGTATTGATTAATTTTTGGAGGTTTTGATGTGGGTATTGAATTTATATTATACTAATATTTTTGAGGATTCCAAAGGTGCCCCTCTCCTCCCTTATAAAAGGGAACCTCCTCCCTCTCCTCCTCACACCACATTGAGCCTTCACTCTCGGCCATCCCCAGCCAATTTATCTTCTACACTTCCCTAGAAACATCCTAGTGGTCCTGGTCTACTTCAATGACCAATATTTGTGCCCTAATAGGAGGTTTTAAAGAGGCGTATCGAAGAAGAGGTAATATCCGTTACTGATTCTTCAAAATTTATTTCTTCTTATACCTCCTATTCTTTAGTTGTATCATTATATTTTAATAACATCAATATCACTAATATACTTATATATTATTATAAATATGAAACAACCCCATTTCACCTTCTATCCATCCTAAAGAAAATGAAATCCCCGCGCGTGCGTACGTACGAAATACCGTCTCCTTTCCGTGGTGTAATCTGTTTTTCCACCACCACCTTACTTGGATGGGTATAATGGTGTAAATAATAAATACATATGATTATTATAAAATCTTACTGATTCTATGATATTATATCATTAACTAAAATTCAATTCAATAAATATGAGAATGATATCATTGCTCGTGCGTACGTATAGAATATCGTCTCCACGACGCGATGAGATTCATTTTTCTTGTTAAAAATTCAAGAATGATTATAAAGAATATATAATAATTAATAATGAGATATATGACATAATAATTCTACATTATTTATGTATATATATATATTTGTATGTCATATACTTAATTCCATTGAATTCAATAAGGAAACAAAAACAGCGTTCATGCGTACATACAACCTACTGTCTCTATGAACGATGTATTTCTTTCAATTTATTGATCTATTATATATATGTATATTCTGAAGATATATTATATATAAATCATTTTTTATATTCTTTAATTAAGTAATCATGATCTAAGTAATCAATGAATAATTACAAGTCAAAACACGAACGACATATGAAACGCTTTTACTCAAAATGCTCTTTAACATGGAATTTACAAAAGAACGGGTAACATAAAGTCATAAGTGAACCATATATGATATCATAACAATGAATATGATTCTGTAATAAATTAATGACATTATTTAAATCATTATATTGGAGGTTCGGATTCAAACGAAGCATATCAGACATAAGGTAAGGGATAACTTTTCTAATCTCGTTTTTATCCGAGATTGTTTATTTGTAAGTATTTACTGGGGTTATAATTATCATCCATGTCCAAGTTTTATAAAAAAAAATTCAAGTATGTTTAAAGTCCTTTTTACCCATTATTTAATTTTACCACATTTTATGAAAGGAATATTTCTTTTGTTTACCATACGAGGATGTTTTTGACTTTTCTGACAAAAGTATGAGGAGAATGTTTTTTTAACTTATAGGACATGAATGGATTTTTATTGTTTTATAAGGCATTATTTTCATGAAGCTTTCACCAAAATATTTCATGACTATTTTAAACAAAATATTTTTCTTTTAAAATTTAATGACATTTTGGGAAAAGAAATTGATTTTGAAGAAGAAAGGATATTTTCCTCAAGAAATCTTTTCAAGTGTTTTATCAAAACCATTTTTTCATCTAAGATGACATTATTTCATATGTGTATGATTCAAGAATAACTTATAAATGATTTACATGGTTTCACAATTCCTAGGATGAAATGATATCCATTTCTTTCTATAGATTATGTTGTGATGGGATGATGATTATGAAACCCATTTTATTCATTAGGTTATAATGAATGATTTATGTTTACGTTGTGGCACAAGTAAGAATGATTTCATTATGAGATGGGTGGGACCTATATCTCTCTACAATGAATTGGTTAAAGATTTATATCTCATGAGATAGACATGGATGGAATGGTAAGTTAATCTGGTTCAGTGTTACAGGACTGAAACGAGGAGTGAACTTGATTCAGAAAGGGACTTTGTCCACTAAGATGGTCTTGGCAGCAATGACTTGGTTACTATGGAAATAATAACATGTGCTGAATGGTTGCCATAATTACATGTTCTATTCCCATTATATTTTATCATGGTTGATGTTCCATTATGATATATGCCTTATGTACATCCCCGATTTATGTCTTTGCTCAAGATTTTGATGTTTAAATTTAATGTTCAAGTTTTTGATTTCAAATGTTTATGTATTGTTTTATGTTCTCTATGTTTTCCCTTACTGAGCATTTGAGCTCACCCTTTTTATGTTTTATTTTCCCTAGGAAATAAAGAAAGGTTTTAGGTAAGGAAACAAAAAGGGGAAGATCGTTATGGGATTTGTTGAAGATCTTTCAACATGATTAGAAGTTTATATTCCAAGTTTCCAAAGACACTAAACTATTTCCGTCATTGAGTGTTGGTTATTATTATGTATTAAGTATTCCACAAAATTAATGTAATGTCCATGTACGTCAAGCTTCGGGTCTCTACACATCAGACACCATGTCATTTAAAAACATTTATGAAGGATCTTAATTCATTGTTTCAAAATAAATCATAAATTTATTTACGAAGAAATGTCCAAAATAGTCTTAATTGATTAGGAAAATATTACAAAACAACATACCTAAAAATAATGGTATTGAAAAATACTAATCATCAGATCCATAATTCGAGTGCGATGAATGTATTGAACCAAAAAATATAGAATGGCTGAAATTAAATTCAGTAACCAAGATCCAGATCAATCAATGGAATAATGATCCTCATTATTCAATGAAAGTGAGACACAAGGAAAAAAGTAATTAATAATTGGACCTAGGATACACATAATAAAGGTTATTATATACCTCAATCTACACATTTGTCTGTGATTATTAAATATTGGATGGACAAAAATCCCATAAATTTAGCTTGAAAGGAAAAATTAGATTTTATGGAAAAGTTATAAAAAATTAAAAAGTTGATTAGAGAAAATAAGACTATGGTACTACACATCCATTGCACTAATAATGAGATCACCTTCGAAAAATATGTTCCACCAACTAAAAGGTTGCACCAGGAATAATTTATTGGCCTTTGAAAACACCACTTTCTAGCGCATTGACATCAACCGGCTAGCCAATGGATTTCATAAGAGAAAATACTATATATAACATGACAATGGATAGATATTGGGTATCATTAGATTGTTGTTGAGATACATGTATATATACATTCTATATTACCATTGTGAAAAACTAATACATTTTTATAAAATAAAATAAACTTAATTTCATCAATATATTGTGTTACGTGCAAAATGAAATTTTAACACACTGTGAAAATTATTTATATTACTATTTTAACATGTCCCTTATAAAATATTAATAAACCTTATAATAATGAATAAAAATACCTATATTCTAAATAGTACATATAATGGTTCTATGTAGATAAAATATATTGATAAAAAATGTTGTTAATTTTCATAAGGTCTTAAATTGTTTCGATAATATTATTTTTCGAAAAAAGACCCGTTTATTTATTTTTTTCCAATAATGATAAATTTAAGGTTGAAACTTTTATAAATATATTTAAAAAATGAACAAAATGTTTTTATTTACCCATATAATATTATCTTCTATTTAACTTTTTGTTTTTTTTAAATGATTACATTTTCGATGTACAATTAAAAAAACTGGTTTTTATTGAAAAAAAAATTCTTTTCATTATTTTATAAGATTAATTTTTTTGATAAATATGTTTAAAAGAAAAATTAGGTCAATATTATACCTCTAAAACGAATTTGTGTCTTTATAATCATTTTCAAATCAAATTTTGATAAAAACCCAATTTAATCATATGAATATTTACTATTTGAAACAGTCACTTTGTCCTCAGGTCTTCAATTTTCATTTTAATATAAAATTTTTTACACATATATTTGGAATTTGAAAATTAGGATTAAATTTATTTAAATAGATAATTTTATATTATATTAAAAGCTAAAAATGATTTTTTACCATTATGAATAGTAGAAGAAAAAAAGTAATTATCAAGGTTAAAAATTGTTTATTGGGATGAAACTATAATGATAAAAAGTAAAATTACATAGAAACATGATAAAAAATATTTAATATCCATATTTTAACTTTATAACATAAAATTTTAAATAATGAATTATTTTTTATCATTTCTTCATGATGAAAATGTTAGTACCCCTTTTTTAAAAAAAATTATAAGTGTTCCACGCTCTTCACATCTAAAAGGATACTTCATATCCCTTCTACAGACACATAAATGATAATTTGGATTGGAAATTACCTTCCCTAAAACATTCCTATGTATCTCCCTACATCCTATAGGAATTTTTGTGATTATAAATCTTATCTATATGGAAATAAATCATCATCTGTGTGTACAGAGGACTACCGCATCATGAATTGATGTTATTCAATTTCCATGACCACCACTCAAAGCTATATATAATGATGTATTGTATAATTATATAATATTTATGGGGTGTTATTATACTTAGTTAACTATTATTCCCTATATAACTTCTTACATTAAATTCTATGGGAATACGATAACATTGCACTAGTGTTTGGCAGACTACTGCATCACTATGCGATGTGATTCATCCACGCATTACATAAAAGGTAATAAGGATAAATTTAATGAATATATATGATATATATGAATTATATGGAATTAAAATTATTTTTAATTTTGTTATATTATTTAACTTTCTTTCATTCAACCGGTTATGAAAATGGAAACATAGACCGTGCGTATGTACAACCTATCATATCCATTAACGATGTATTTCATTTTCAATATATAAAATTTATGAATTAATATAAATATATATATAATTAATATATATATATATATATTATTTATATAATTTTTAATATTATAAATAATATGTTACTAGGAAAAAATTAATAGAACAAAAAAACATAAAAATACATGAAAAACAATGCAATTACTACCCAAAACATAAATTTAACATAGAAAACTTAAAAATCAAGTAATAAAGGGTTATAAGTAAATTATATACAGTATGATATCTATATATATATATAAGTGTAGTTTTTATATATATATATAATAAACATATCATTATTATAATAGAGGTCTTAACATGTATGAAGGAATTGAAGATTCTATGAATGATATTGTCTTCCCGATCATCCTACATTGAGATATATGTCATATTATGGACCAATATTATATTATAAGTTATATAATAAGATCCTTTTATAATTAATATCATAAATTTCATTATTTTAATGATATTTAATTTTTTATTTTATGTTAATCATTAATATTAAATATTATTTGATAGATTATAATGTGGTAAATATTTTATGGTGCAATACCATTGTTTATCAGGGTTGGGTATGATTGTGATTCAACTGATGAAATATTTTAATCCATATAATGATAAACTAAAAAAATATATTCTCCTATGGTTACATCATAAAAATACACATTTTCTATTTACATTCCCCTATTTATATAGTATATGGAACAAAATAATGATCTTAAGAATAATCATCTTTATTTATGTCTTCAGTCAAAATAACATTATCTTCAAAGAACGTGTTTTCAAAAAATGTTTTTGAAATTCACCATATGATTTATTAATGAAATTATTATCCATGTTTTAATTTTTAAAAAATCTTTTGAATTTAATATTCATTTTTTTAAATAAATCATATTTGTCTATTCCAAAGAATGTCAAAGGAATCATTATTTTATCGTGTATGACATGAGAAGAATCTAATAGAGTCGTGAAAATGATTTTCAGGGAAGATTATTTTATATTATTTTAATGATATTTAAAAAATAATTGGATTTGGATAATATACATTGAATTTTTTATTATTAAAATCTTAATTAAAAAAATATTTTTTCTGGAAGAATCCTTCAGTGTTATTTCTCATTGACAATGATTTCCCTATAAGATAAAGTCAATTAGTGTTACTTATTATTTTTTATATTTGTTCATTATCTTGATAGAGTTTATATATGTCGAAATGCAATTTAGGAAACTCATTTCTCTTTCACACCATATACCATAAATTATTTTTTATGAAACCCGCTTCTTTTTCCACATGTTATGCTTTGAAGAAATGATTAAATGAATATGAAACATGTTTTTTATCATTGGTAATGTAATGATAAAATATTTATTAAACCCATTTCATACCATTAGATCTAATATGATGAATGTTTTAGGATATTGTGGAACACATATGTATTATTTTCATTATGTGATGGGTTAGACCTATATCTACCTAAAATTAATTGCGTAATTTTTAATATCTGATGAGATAAAAACTACAAGAATAGGGATTCAAAATAGTTTGGTAAATTAGACTATCCACAATGATAGTCTTTAGAGTGAACATTGACTTTTAAAAAAATTTGGAGACTCCTACTATCCAACTGTTATGGTCTCAACAATGATCCTTGAACTTGATAATAAATAACACTCTATTCTTATGTGTATTCCATAATTCTATCTATTATTAGAATTTTATTACATAATGGATCATTCTATTTGATTCCTTTATGATTCATGTATTAGGAAGTCTTTATTTTTATTCCACAACTTAGGATTCTGATCATTTATATGTCTGGTATGATTTTCAAATGTTATTATCATGTTTTCATACACTTATTCTCATTCTATGTTTACCTATATAACATATTTAACCATACTAAACATCTAGTCTCATCCTTTCTTTTGTTTAATTTCCTGAGGTTATGGATAAATTTATATTTTATTAAATTTATATGAATGGGTCATGTTATGAATATCATATTCGGAGATGATGTAATTCACCAATGAACTAGTTTCTTATGATTCCATGCTACCAAATGAATTACACCATTATAATACATAGGTAATAACTTAATTAATATAATTAATTGTAATTAACATTTAGTAATATCTATGTCTGAAATTATTGGGCCTATGTATGCCATGTTTACTATCAATGAAAACTACCAAGACCCCCTATCCTCTCATTAAAGAATCGAACCCACTCCCCAAAAACATAAGATACCTGATCTAAGTAGTTATAAATATGAATCAATATAAAAATTGGGATGACTATAGTAAAATAATGGTTTTACAAGAATTTAGGATTCATGATGTTAAAATTATCACCTCCGTAATAATTTATACCACTTGAAATAGATGCCAATAAGAACAGTTGATAAAGAGGATGAGTTTTATACTATTTAATTATCATCGCATGATCTTATATATCATGTACATATTAACCATGATTCTATAGTACCTAGAACAATGTCATAAACCTCTTCCACAGAACATTCACTTAAGAATCAAAAATTCAAATCAGTTTCTCAATCACAGCTATATTAGCTTTTACGTCATTTTCATCCATGTTCAATACATGAGATGTGTCTTCATGATATTTCATAAGCTATAACATATGATTAAAATTATGGATAAATTTTATTTATATTGGAATGTCTAAATTGTAATCCACATTTCCTATCATCCATAAAACCTCTTAAGTTCCCACATTACTTGATGCGAACATCCCCAATTTCCCAATATGACATTGACCTAGTCGAGGTTAGACTATAAGAAACTCATGGTCACCCACGAATAACACTAATAGATGTTTGAAATAATCCACATATTTTTTTTCAATATATACTCTTTCACCAGCTTAGGAACGAATCATTTTCAAAAAAAAAGAATTCATCTCCTAGACCAATATACTTCTAACCCATGAAGCTTTACCAATCTATAAAAAATAGAAAAGTGATTTGATATTATATCCATACATTTCCTCAAAGGGTTTCATTTTAATGTATGGATAGTAATGAATATGTTAGGAAAACACAAACTTCCAAAAATGTATTTCTTATGATACTATAAAGACAATGATAAATGAAAAAATCAAGTCCTCAAGAATCATTATAGCCCATTATTTTTTACTATTCATTTTATAGAAATTCATTTTTTAAACTTCACATGGGATCACATAACCTTCTAGAGGACTCTCCAAAATAGTGAAAAAATTTATTGATACCTAGTAGAAAAAATTGAATACAAAAAATGATTCAACCTTGACAATCACCTCCACATATAGATTTATTAAATAATTATCATTGGGAGTACAAAAAATAATAATAACGTGAGATGATTTGACAAGGTGGTCAATCACTACACAAATCAAATTTGTTCCTCAAAGAGTGTGGTGAAACCCAACAATGAAATCCCTTGATATCTCATCCCATTTCCTTGATAATCGGGTATGTTATAGAAGAAAAAATATAAGTCTTACGACACCCGGCCTTGATATTATAACATTTACAAAAATGGGAAACAAAATCAATGATGTATCGATTCATACCTAGACACTAGGATTTATGCCTCATATTATAAAAAATATTATCCGTTTCTAGGTGAACCACCATTTATAAGTGATAACAATTTCCCTAAAAAATCACTCTCATAGGTGAAAAAATTATAAATATTTTTTTATGAAAAGAACACACTCTAGATATAGAGACCATTCAACTATGGTCTCCCCACCATATAATGAATTCTTAATTATTAGGAACACATCATCGGGATATTCTTCTGGAAGGATCACCTTGAAAAGAGAGGATTTCAATTAGACAGTTTCCAAATTAAACTAGTAAAATCCTCTTGGACTATCAATTTAATGACATGAATGTCGACTTGTAAGAAGTTGGAATATTTCTGAAAACTGGAAGTTGAGTTTTTGTTGTATTCTAGGGCCATGAGTGACCCTTCAATTTGATATAAAAACTATTAAATAAATATTTTAACACACATGATGTTTCTCTAAAAACATTGAATAAAACCTAATAGGAGTCTCATATTGGAATTCATATACCGTAATTGAGTTCAAAAAATTATGTTTACCCCAGTTGCGACATATTTTTAGTTAGTTTTGGGGGTTCAGTCAGAGGCAATATAGAAGGGTGTTAGGCAGTGGGAATGTTAATTAAAATAAAATTTAATTATAAAATACATCGTACCCTCCCCCATGTTTTGTGTTAATGAAGTCTGGAGAGGATAACCTCTATTATCACTTTTTTATGGATGAAAATCATTTTTAATCAAGGAAAAATAGTGTTGTTGATCTCCTTTCATGGAATTGATCTTTATAAGATAATGGATGAGCATAATATAGGCATAATTATTTACCTGAATCATCATGTTTCACCATCAAGGAAAGATAATTTTAGTTATAGTGATGATTTCATTTGTTATAATTTTTTAAAGGGTGTATATCATAGTTTTAATCACCAGTTATCCCTTCGTGGTTGATTTTTTGGTTTTGTAGGAAACACGGTGAATCATGAGACACAAAATTATATTCCCATTTTAATTTAAATTCACCCACCATTTAAACTAGTGAAACACACTTCTTATTCCATTCATTTATGGAAGATGACTTTTGGGACTACACATTGTCTATTGGGGTTACAAACCATGCAGTGGCCCCATATCATGCATCTAGAGGACATTTGTCAGGGTAGTCGTTCAACAATACATGTCCTTGTAATTGTAAACAAAAAAACTAAACACACCCAGTGTGGTAGAGATGGTCATATGTAAATGGCCTAAAAAAGCAGATGTGTATCCTATCCATGAAATTTACATGGTTTTACATGTCGTCTGGGAGGCACAATTGGTCAAATTGTGTGAAGAAAGAACAGATCCATGGGATGGGTGAGGCTGGATGCATCGTGTGGGAGTTTTAAACAACATGTATTCCATATATTAGAGATAATACCTATGAATGGAAGACACAACAATGTTATCTAGTTGGTTCACAGGGAGCATGGACCCTAGTACACTCTGTGTACTTCTTGAGATCTTATTAGAATCTTCCCCCTTATGTATATTTTAGTCTAGGACATGGATTTAATGATGATATTAGAACGTCCTAAGAATGTTTCTATGTAGAATGTAGAGGTGACCTCTTTAGTATCCTACATGATACAATGTGGTGTGTTCTGAAAAAAATTGTATTAGTGTCTCATTGCCTTGGTTAGGGACCAGGGAGGATCATTGGGTTGACATCGGGGTCAGTAACCTTCTCTATCTGCTAATGATGTGGGTCCCATAGACTCTTTAAGAAAATATAGTGGTGCTACCCTATTGTACCATGACATGAGACCCCTAACCATGTATGTTTTGTGATGCAAGGTGTGATAAGAATGATGCGCCTTATATCTACACAGCGAAGATGACTGCGATTAGTATTGGTCATAAAGAGATGTTGGGATTTCCACTCCCCTATAGCATCTAAGTGTGAGATACATGTTGATTAATAATTATCTATAAATGTGACTCATAACATTTTGGGTGATAGTTCTTTACCAATGTGGTAGTTCTCTCATGAGGAATATCCCCTATTGAACTAGGGAGAGGGTTCCCCGTATCATTTGTAGAGTAGGAGACAATGCCCCTACTATTCCCAAGTGAGGTAACTCCATTCTCTTAGACCAAATATAGTCATTTTCCCTTATTGGAAGAGGTTGTGGTTTCTCTATCCGTGGATTTGGTACTCCCATACTGTTTTAGGGTGTGTGTCCTCTATATGTGACTTATTGGTTGAGTGATACTCCCATATAATGATATGTATCGATTCATATATACTGGGAGTTGTAAATCCCCTATAATTATAGGTATACGTCATCCATACTTGTTGTTTTGGAAGTGTCGGTACATCCTTATCATTCTGGAGATTAAGTCCACCAACCTGGGATCGGTACTCCCCTTTGGTGTCAGTTTTTAGGTCCTCCATTGTATTTTTGCTGGTAAAGTGGTACTCCCCAGTCGTACCATGCTGCATGTACCCTATCCACAGTCTGATACTCCCTTACTATACCACGGTGTGGGTCCTCATCTATGGAGTCAAAATCCCCTATACTCAAGTAGTAGTAGGGAGAAGGTCATCCATTGGAGTAGTATCAACCTCGTCAATTGAGTACAATTATGATTACCGGGACCCTCCATTAGTTATGTGTTTTATCTTGTTAGGATTTAGTGCTCCCATGAAGGATTATAGTATTTGAAACTACATACAAGAGTGATAGAGGATTCACATGTTAGTTGGGAGAAAGTACTCCCTTGACTATAGGGTTGTGGTGATGTGTGTGTCCCTCTATTCTCTCTCATTGTAAATGATTCATGTGGTTCATATTATAGAGAAATTATCCCTTATATGGGTGGAGTGGGGAGGGTAATTACAATCCACATGTGTTTTTATTACCTTATAGGGTACATTTTTGCATTTATAGGACCTATAGTGTTGAGAACTAGATTATGACCTAGTTAGTTGTTACAGTTGGAGTGTGTTCTCTTGGATATACCATCATGAATGGTATAGTTGCTCATGGATAAGTGTATATATGGTATGGGTGACATATGGGAAAGATGAGATCATTATGTTTTTTCTCCGTGAAGTGTGTTACCTTTAGTATCTTGAGTATAATCATGTTTCTAGATATAAGGTCATTATATCCTAAGATGTGGTGTATAATACAAGTGTATTTGGATGATTTTGGTCATGCATTCGGTGTTTTGATATCTCTTTTTTGACTTCCCCTATGGATTGAAAATATATTTCCTATATGGATAATGATGGATCAAGATAGAGTTATTCAATTTATTAGGTTCCCTCCGGCTAGGTTGAGTGAAATATTTATTTTTAGTTTTTCCCTTTTTTGTTTGGGTTTTTGAGGTGCCTACTAAGTATTTTTATACTAACTCATGTATGGGAATTACATTCTCTTATTGTGTCTTTCGAATAGAACATGTGTTTCGATAAGATCCCTAGAATACCCGAGGTATGCATAGCATAGTGTGGAAGCTCAAATGAGGTGTTTACAAGAGCTAATGAGAGGAGAATTAAATAAGTTTCATTTGTTAGCAATACCCTTCTTCTAAGCTATTTGAATTCTTTAATAGTTTTTTGTGGGTGTGAATTCTTCCATTTTATTCTCTCATTAATTCATTTATACACATTCTTGAGACAGATTTATGCATTTATTTTTTGTTTCTAGATTTCATATATCTCATCTATAATTCACAGCGGTGTTTATGGCTATGTGCATGCTAGTATTTTGGAAAAATTTATACTATTTGAGTTAGATTCCTACTCAATGAGAGTGTCAATCCCTTATCTTATTGGAGGTGCGATTCGAGAGTTTCAGCTCGAGACTCGTTAGGTTAGGTCATGATAGAGTGTTATGAGCTGTGTTTTGTTCTTTGGGATAGCTGGGTGAGGAGTTGGTTTGGGTTGAATAGTGATAATGTTTGGGTTCTTTGATTTTCTCACTCAAGATAGAGCTTCCAATGTCTGTTTGGTGGCTGATGTATCAATTCCCTTGGACACTGATAGTCTTAAATTCAACTTGGTACAATAGGACATGGGTAACAAATAGATAATTGTATATATATCATATAGATTGTGTGGTGTTCTCCTTGTTTTATGAGTCATTTACCAATGAATACTCTTTACCCATTGTGTGCCATGATTGTTCTTAATGATTCCACAATAATGATAATATGAAATGGTTCCATGGTGTGGTTGTGATGAAAATCCTTCATGCAGAATGGGTTTAGTATAAGGAAACAGTTATGAGGTAGTACCAATAGGTGGTGTGGCAGTTTAACCACCACCAATTGAGTAGTTGGTTTTGCTAGTAGGTTAGGCTGAGGATGCATGCAGGATAAGTGCACTGTATGAGATTCAAAGGTAGTGACTCTGAGGTATTGGGGTGATCAATATTCCTAGGAAGACGATGAATAGATCGAGGTAGTCACACATGATTTCCCTATTTTGAGGACATGTCTTGATTATATTTTGGTCCTAGTGGAATTCCTTCTTCTTGTTTTAGAAAGTTGAGGATGGAGTCTAGGGAGAAAAACTCATGAGGAGGAAACGTTCACATGGGTAGACCTTGAGGGGATCTTTAGGGAAGATTTTTACCCATAAAATTTGATATTTTTCCTATCTATGAGAATCTATAGTTCTTCAGAGTAGCATGAACATTGAAGAGTATTCAATGAGGTTCACAAACCTTTCCTGACACTCCATGGAGATGGTTCGAGACACATTATTTAGAGGTCGGACTAGTGGGAAGGGACTTGGAGGGACATTCAAGTAGGTGCCACTTCTTTGATCCTTCCCAATTATTTGGGGGTACTGGAAAGAGATGTTGTAGTAGAGAGATTCTTGGTCAACGTCTGGGTAGATGTGGCACAAAATAATTTACATGAGGCTAATCATCTGCAGCAATTTGTAGATAATAGATTAATGAAACATAGTACAAAAGGCATACTCATTCCCAAACTCTGTAACAATGACCACTGATGAAGGCTTAGTTCTAGAGATTAAGATAGAAATTATAGAGGTAGTATTGTGTTTGTGATGATGAAGGACATATTTATTGATATAGTATTAACTGTTGTGATTTATAGAGTGAGTTGGTATTTTTGAATCATTGAAAGAGGTAGCGTTTGGAGTAGGATGTTTTGAATGATGGAAGACATATTGTAGAAACTATGAGAGTAGTAGAATGTTACTGGAATTTTATGGAGTTTCCACCACTATAACCAAGTGGTCCACGCTAGGCTCAGGGAGCTAGTGGATGGGGGCAAGGACAGGTGCATGCCATAAAGGATTTTCCCCATAATAATTTAGGATAAATATAAGAATGATATTTTCCATTTCTACAATCTATAGTAGTAATTTTTAGACATGATTGTATGGTACAATTTTCATTATTTTTCTTACTATTAGTTTTACTAGGGTGACACACAACATTGATAGAACACTATGTTGCTGTTTTTGATGTATCAACAGAAACATGAGAAAGATGGACTCTTTCTCCACTAATATTTTCCTTTGTAACACAATTAAAACCATGTCAAAAAGTCATTTCCACCCAAACAGGATATTGACATGGTGTGCTGGGTAAGTTTCTTGGGCTCATGTGTTAGAGATAGGGTTGTTTGGTAGAGCATTATAGTAGGTCCTAGAATCACTAATAGAGATTTTCTGTATGACCCTTATGATTAAAAATCCTAATAGAGGGAGATCAATGAATAAACCAGTTTTGTAGTGGTAGTAAGACCCTATGATGTTTCCACAGTGTAGATTGGTTTTCTACCAACCATACTCAATTGGGATGCCACCACTTTGTGTGCTAGTGTTTTTTGTTTTGTGAGATGTGTTATAGAAGATACTTCACATAAGGAAGGGAATTTTAGGACTTAATAGTTACACATAGAAATACTTGTTTTTATCATTGGTACCATTGATTTCATGGTGTCAATTGTAAAATCAAGACACCTCATGAGGTCATGGTATAGTTTATCCAGTGTTTGATAGGAACCATTGGTTTATTTTGATATCTACTTGATGTGAATGAGGTGTTGTACCTCTAGTATTAATTTTTTTAGATGGAACATGGTGGTTGGTTTTTTCCACCTACCATAGATGACATGACATGCACTTCTTGTTTTATGAGTTAAACGAGAATGGATCTAGATGATGGTGTGGTTTGGCCTTAGTGGATCTCCTATGTGAATTCATAAAATATTCAATTTAACCATTAACAATCTTACTAGTATAGAAGTTCGAGTGGAGAGTGACAGTCATTCCTATGTGCCTAAAATTTTTATTTTTGGGAATAAAATTCCTTATGCATGAGATTGTGTAATGAAGCTATATATTATAGGTAATACATTGGAATATTTATGATAATATTTTTAAAGCTAGTAACCGAGTCAACGTGAGATTCCATGGGCCGTAGTTCCTCAGTGGGGTGATATTAAAAATATTAATTATATTTTTTCATGCACAAGTAGTTTCTAATGAAACATATAATAATGATAATGTGGAGTCTCATATCATAATTTTGAGATAGTGTTTCATTTTCTATCACCATGTTTACTATAGCTGAGACATAGTTTTAGTTATCATTAGGGTTTTGATTATAGGTGAGTTGGTGGGGCGTTATATGGTGGGATTGTTAATAAAGTCAAAATGTATTTAATATATCTTACCTAAACTGCTAAACATCCAATGATTGGTGTGTATGACACAAGGAGAGGTGGACTTCCTTTACCCTTTATATGAGTGGGTAAAAATAATCTAAATCTATGCGATAAGGTCTTTCAAATCTCTATTCATGGCACTAATCATTTTTAGATTGAGATGCAGCATGATCTATGTGTCATTTTGATCACAAAACCACTGAGTTTAACCATCTAGGTAGGTGGATTTTTTTTATATTCTTGAACACCTATATCATGTGTTTTGTAATGTTTTATATATGTATTTCAATTTCACATGATCCATTCTAAGTTGATGTATTGGATTAAAAGGAATATATGGTAATTCAATAGACTCAAAATGAAATTACTGTTAGAATATCCATTCACTTGGTGTGGAAACCAGTTCAAAACAATGTTTGTTCCTCCCATTACTAGAATATTAATTCAAGTGAATATATTTTGTTTTATGGGGCTACCCTTTATGTAGTGTCTCCATGTCCGGGGTTCAGAGGATAAGGACATGGTAACTATGTTAAAATGGATGGTAATGTAAAAGTACATGACAAAAAGACATGGATATATGGTACCAAAAATAGTTACAGCTAAACAACAAGGCCAAGTGGACATGTAGCCTAGACATGCCATGTACCTTGTGGTACACACCATGTGAGATGCACGAATGGAGAGCTATATGGAGGAGGAACATAACTCAGGGCTATGTGAGGAAGGACATGTTGTGTAAAGGATTTACACACTATGTTCTATTATATAGAGAATCTAGTATATGTGCACAGAAGACATAACTAGGTGCATGAGTTATCACATATTTCATGTGGACCACAATTCATGTTGTGTACTTCTTGATACATTATTGGTATCTTCCACCCAATGCTTCTACTTCTATGGGACTCAGATTTAGGATTGTCATTAACCAATATAGAGCTGTTCTCTGCGTAGAACATGATGGTGGCCTCTAAATAGGATTAAGAGATACGACGTGGTGTGTTTCAAGAATGATATATTCCTAGTGGATATTAACCTTGTCTAGTGATCAGGTGGATTACTAGATTGATAGTATTCTTGGTATCCTTATCTATTATGTTAGGTCATGAGTCCCCTAGATTCTATCGGCCAGTACAGTAGTTCTCCCCTGTTATATCTGAGATTGGGTTCCCTATCTACGATAGTGATGAAAAGATTGGTATGATAAGTGTGAATATCCATTAATAGGTGATATTATGATGATGGAGACTATTATAGTTCATAGAGAGATGATAGTATTAGTACCCCCTATGGCATCAGGACACAATTCTCCCTTACATTTATGCTTCGGTTGAGATGGAACTCCCCACGTCAGGGGTGTGAGTACTCTAACCAAGTGTCAGTTATATTGGGATATAACCCCTTGTTTACTTGGGAGAATTCTCCTCGTATTGTTATACAAGCTGGAGATATCACTCCCCAATTGTTCCAGGGTGAGATCCCTCATACTCATTGACTAGATGGAGCTGGTACTCCCATGCTAGACTAGGGTGTGGGTCCTCTATCTATAGAGTCAGTACTCTCTTAATGTTTCATGGTGTAGTCCTACATATATGAAATATAGGAATAATGTGTACCCCCATATCATATTAATTGGAATTTTATCCATAATTTTAGTTCCATTTCCCCTTTCAATTAAGGGTGTGAGTCCTCCAAAGAAGTTGTTTTAGTATAGTTGTTTCTCTCCTGTCATACAAGGGAGCGGGTCCTATTGCATGGGATCACTACTTAATTATCATGTTAGGGTACATGTCCCTCATAGTATTATTTATTATTGAGTGGTACTAACATATCATACATGGTTCATGCATTCTTCACGTACAGTGTAACTCCACTATTGTACTAGGGTGAATGTAATAATCTATAGAGTAGTTTTATCCCATATTTGAGTAATGTTGGGGAGTTGGTCCTCCATTATAGTTGTATCCACATCATCTTTTGAGTAATGTTTTTAGAAGAGGGACCCTAAAATAGATACTTTAAATTTCCTGTTAGTATTTAGTCCTCCCTCAAATGATTTAGGTGTGAGAAACACCATACTAGAGAGATATAGGTTTTACATGTTAGCTTGGAGATAGTACTCTCTCGACTACTGGGTAGTGTTGAGCATTAGATCCCTCCATTATCTCTTATTATAGAGGATGAACATGGGTAATAGTTTACAGTATTACTCCCTCATTTATTCATATTTTTTAGGGGTATAACTCTCTACATAAGATTTATATAACCATATGTTGCAGAAAACATAGTGTTGACATGACATCTCGTGTTGGGTACTAGAATTTTACCTAGTGAGTTGTTCTTGATTAACTGAATTATCTCAGAAACACCATTCAAAATGGAAGAGTCTTTTCCAAAAGATTTTATGTCTTGAGAGGGTTCCGTCTATGATGCCTAATCTCGTAGTGTGTTATCTCATGGTTGTGTGTTACCTTTAGATCACCAAGTAGAATCATATAGAATTTTATGAGGTCAGGCTCTCATGAGACTCGAAGATTGATATGAATATATCAGGGTGATTCTAGAAGTCTTTTTGTTATTATATAATTTTTTTGTTTGACACCCCTTGTGGACAGAGCAGACTTTTCATATATAGATGGCAATTTTTTGAGATGGATTTTTCTCTTCGATTAGGTTCCCCTAGGTTAGGTCATGTGTACTATTTCCTTTTAGCCCCTTTTCCTTTTTTTTCCAGGTTTCCTAATGAGTATTTTTTTATAAACACCATGTATGTGGTTTTTTCATAAATGGTGTGTCTTGTACATACAAAATTACTCTAAATGTAGTCCATGGAGGACCTGAGGTATGAAAAGAATATTCTACTAGATCGACTAAGGTGTTTACTAGGTCTGGGATGAGGAGCTTTCTGGAAGATTAATTTTATGACGATCACATTATACTAATCATGTTGGATGATTTTATTGTTATTAGTGGGAATTTTTTTCCTTTTATTCTTTCTGTATCTTTTTATACTATAGATTGGGAAAGATGTATGCATGCATTATAGATTCTAGTTTTCCTATACAGATGCAATATTTCGTAGGGTAGTTTGTGGGTTTATGTGTATAGGTAAATTTTGGAAAGGAATCCCATATATGTGATGTTCCGACATAGAACTAGTTTTCTTACGTTGTCCTATTGGAGGTGATCTTGGGGAGTTGAACCCATGTCCATTTGGGGATGTTTTGTGACACCCAAATTCATACAGGTAAAGGGTAACATGATATTCAACTATTATTTTGATTCCCTTATAGATATGATGGAAAAATTATACTAAGTGTGTCTGAATAAACATTCTATTCCCTAATGATATAGGTATATTAAAATTTTAATTGTTACAGGTATTTCACCCATCATTTATGATAGTAGTTTAAATATCTATGTTATAAAATATAACCGAATATCTTATTATCATATTAAATAGTAAATCATTCAATAATAAATTGGAACAAAAAACTCTTAATAGAATGCATTAACAATGTGAGTTATGGATCTAGATTAAGATATTTCTTCACATGTGGGTGATGATGATGTGAACCAAAATCCACCATATGAATACCCACATGAAAATGATTCAAAAAACCAATCCTGATGCAACAAAAATGGACTATATAACCATGTCTATCCTTTATAACAATATTCAATTGAGTTGATATCAAAAATCACTTAATCTTTTCAAAGTATGTTTAACATTTCAAACCCCTAATGGGTATAACACCCATTTTGATAGACATAAGTAAAATGGATAAGATATCACTAATATATGTTTCCTAAATCTATGATAATATATTTTCCAAACCCCACAATATCAGAATCTCAAAGGCATTTTTTGGTTCCACCCATTGCATTAACTCTTTCACCTTTTCATGATCAATAGAGATTCCATGATCTAAGACAATGTTACTTAAAAATTGATACTCAAAAATAAAAAAATATATCATTGAAAGAATATAATATTGTTGATGATTCTTTACGATGTCAACAAATTATATAAAAAATTTCACATGATCCTTCTATTTATTTGAATAATCCAATATTTAGTCCACAAATACATCAATTTATTATTTGGATATTGGTCAAATTGATGTTCATCAGTTTTATAAACATAGTACGATGATACATTGGGATTAATGATATAATGAAGTACTCATGGTGACCAAATATAATCCCAAAATATAAATTTGGATGATTGAAATCCTACAACCTTAGTAGGTGAAAACTAGATAGAATATTCATTTTAGAGAACCACATTGTCCCTTTAAGCAGCTCAAATAAATCCTCAATAAGGGTTAATCAATACATGGTCATGAACATAACCCAACTGATATTATGTTAATCCACACAAAATTGAATGGTTCCATTTTAATTCATAGAAAATTCATAGGTTCTACCTAAGGCGACGCACAGGGTTGAAGGAATCCATATAAATCATGTTAGAAAACATATTATTTTATTTAATTAGTTCATATGGTTCCATATGTTAGGTGGTTAGAGATAATCAAAGAAAACCTGGTACAAATTAAATACATATCTCTTCCTCTATTTTGTGAGGTCATTATAAAATTCATATGGAAAGAATTAAGGATAATTAATTACTATGAGAGGATGTTCACTACAAGAGGATTCCTACTCTAGTTCAATAATGGACATGTATAGAATCCTATCATTCTTTATAAGAATAGTTCATCTTGACTAGTCCTCTGGTCTCATTCTCCCTATATAAAAAGAAACTCTCCATGAGGGGTTATACATGACAACTGAATGTGACAAAAGTCATTTTTATCACTCTGAAAAACTAAAAAGTCTTTTCTAAGAATAACATTCAAGGAAATAATTTAAAGATATAAAATTCATTTAATTAACTCAATCTCACATAAAAAAATTAAAATATGGGTATCAAGGAACCTTGTATCTCTTCATATGAGAATGTATTTTAAACCACATTATATAAGGTAAAAACTATATTATAATATCTAATAGGTCAACTATGTTAATTTATGTAAATATTTAGATGAAGCGATATAAAATAAGGAACTCACTAAATAAGAAGAAATATAAATGGTACCACTTAATACCACAAGACCCAGATAAATTACCAAATGATATTAATCCACATTGTGAAGTTTCATCATTATTGATGCCAATTCCTAGATACAAATTTTTTTACGTATCTGATTACTCCCTAGATACTCTCTATACAGATGATCTCAATCCCCTATTAGGATAAGTAATACATTGAAAACCCCTTTACATGTTGCTTGAATGTCTTTATTGGTAAAAAATATTTAGTGCTTCTTGGAATGAAAAATTTCAGATCCTAATCATACCTCACTATAATAAAGTCAGTTGGACTATACTAGAGACTATTGTAGATCTGGAAGAAGTTTAATTTCTAGGACAACTACTAATTTTTACAACATGGGGAACATTTGTTCCCCAACCCCATAAAGGAATCACAAAAAAATTACAATGAGTATGAGGATCTCTAATTGAAACTAAATTACTATCATTGTCAAAATCCGCCATCATAGTGATGTCCATAACATCATTATAAGAGGCATTCTTTTATATAAATACATGAGACTGTATATTTTATCGATGACCTGTCAGAAGCCTTTTCTCTAGTGTATTATCATTCAATAACACCTTCTATTAAAAATGGAGCATGTTCAGTAATAAAATTACCATAATGATTCACTAACCAATCTTCTTGGTGATGATTGAGTACCTCAATGGACCATGAATCTACTATAAAATATAGATGGATATTTCCCCCATAAAGTGTCTGATATCATTCTAGTACATGTTCTCATTATTCTTTTCCCCAACAATTATATCCAACCATCTAATTCTAGGACCCAATATATTGAATATACTACTGTTCATTTTGATGGTATATAGAATCTAAAAGAAATAAAAAAAATTAACACATTCTTTCCCAACCAATCCTACACCTCTTGAGTATCATTTGTTCCTTGGAATGATAGAATCCTATCAGGAAGAGAGTCTTAGGAGAAATATCTATTACCATCCATACAAGGTACCAACTCTCTAGCCTATATTGGGGGAGGTTTAGATACCTAGTCTAAAGGACATAACATGCACAATACTACCTCTATGAGGGTATATTAATGTACTTAGTTACATTGTTGTGGTTCATCCATAGATCCATCAATAAGACTTGTCAAACATATTTCTAGGGGAATGGTGCAACACAACATCAATAAACAACATAGAAACATCATTTAAGGGAACTAGAAACATAAAATCTATCTGTTAGAACTAAAAAATGGGTGACTGTAAGATATTAGAGTGTGGGGGAATTCTATAATTAGATAAAACATATCCCCAGAGTGATATTTTCAAATCATGGAATGTTATCATCATGACTCATTTAATGAGAGATGTATATAGATTATCTTTTATACAACATCTAAACATCCAAAAATTGTGTCTCATATGTACTATGTCATATTTAATTGTATACAAACAACCTAGTAGAGACAAAACATCCATTTGATTTCTATTTTTCTTATACCAACCAAGAAAAACAACTAAAAAAGATCCTGGATTAGTAATGAAATTGTTTGAAGGGAATTATCAATCACCATGGGATGGTGATTAGCTTCTAGAAATCAAGAACAATCAGGGGGTATAATTTCCCCTAAGAATAACAAAAAATAGAAATTATTATATAAAAGACCATAATAACTTGTTATGATAAAATAATTAACATGATTAATTTATAAAACCTATAATATAAAATCAATAAAAAATATTACCTAAACAAAATATTCCATCACTACCATGATCTCCATCTAATATATGGATCCAATACTATATTATCCATGAAATATCCTAATGTTTTCAATCAACAACACCAACCACCTCTATGTAGTGATTTCCATTTTCCCAGAATTACAAAATTAAATTCTACATACACTCAATGAACTGTACAGTGTGTGAGAAACACAAGAATTATAGGATCACCCCAATACATTTCATAATATTCCCTTATAAAAAATCCATATATCAAAAATTAAAAAAAAACATGTAATTGTAATGTTTTCCACAATTAATAATAAAACATTTTTCCCTTAACATTTCAATGGACTATGTAAAATAGGAATGATAAATCATTTCATCCAACAAGAATGATCAATAATTTCATAAATAGGAGTATATAAAAATCTTTATAAGAAATGGTATGTATATAACATTTTTAGGCACAAAACAATTGTTATAATCCCCAAGGTTTTTTTAAAGTATAAATCATCCTAACATTTCTAATAGAAATAAGGATATTGGTTTATTCAATTCCCTATATGTCATTCTTGGGTAAATATGATTCCACCCCATGAAAGGTACTCCTTAAACTAGTAAAATAATAGATACCATTTTCATCATCATTATCTTTCTAAAGAGAGATAAATAATTTCTATAATTCTTTTTCTATACTACCTATTTAAAAATCATGGAATTCATGTACTCAAAAAAATCATCCACAGGAGAAATCATTCATCTTATATTAGTTTCTTGAATCATTATTCATAAAGCATCAAATAAAATTATGATATCGCCATTTTACTTCAAAACACAAAATCAAAATGATTTCATTAAAAATGTGTCTTTCAAAAAATCATTTCTTTAAAAATCCATAAAACACCTAATACATTCATTCCCCAATAATCATAAAAAAAATTATTTCTCCAAATCATTTATGTAAATTAGAAATAATTTTCTAGAAGCCAAAAAGTTATTTCAATATCCATTTCTAGTTTTTTTTCAACACACACACCATGTCATTTAAAAAATATCTATAATCTAAATTCATGGTTTGTAAATCAATTATAACTATATTTAAAACCCAATAAATACTAATGGATTAAATATATTTAGAACCATTATGAAACAACCCTCCAAAAATCAATTTATCTTTAAAAACCAAATAGTTGATCTATAATTCGAGGTAGATGAACAAATATAAAAACACAGAGGGAATCATAAAAAAATTAAGAATCATGATAAAAAAACACATTTTCGCAGTGATCCATATCCATCAATTATAGAGTGACATGATAAAAATGAATTCATAATTAGTTATATGCGATACATCTCAAAAATGATTCAATAATTCAACTCACGCTTTTATTTCTTAAGATTTATGACTAAAGGGCCAAATTCAACTCATTTAGGCCTCCATAGTTGAATGGGTAGAATTATATTATACGTATATTATATTAGATTTAAAAGGGTATTACTATAAATAAAATTATGATACTTCCCATTATTTTCTCCAAAATATTATCATTATTAGATTTCCATTATCTTCTCCTATATTTTTAGTTGTTCAAGGAAGAATTGTAACACCCGAGACTTTTATGTTATATAAATCATCAAAGGAATCTTTTTCTACACAACACTTGCTTGGCTTGCTTTACACGCAATCGCGACCTTCCTTGATAGCTTGCGTCATACGCAATACCGAGTTTCACTAAACAACAATATGCTATTAAAACTAGCCGTTATGAATAGTAATAACCACTTTTTAAAATTTTATAAATTTTATTTTTCAAAATGGACTTCATTTTTGGACTCAGAATATCGAAATTAGCCTAGGGTGAAATTTTGGTATTTTTCTGAAAACTTTCAATTTTTGATGAATAGTGAAACCACTAAGTGGTAGGTTAAAAACTGAATTTTGCATAAAACTTAATTTTACCGCTTCTGTGAATGGAATTTCAAAAATCCGAGAGACACGGTTAATATCAAGGACTAAAATGTGGTTCAATGAGATGAAAATAATTTTTTGGTGAATAGTAACTTTTTACTATTTTTACCGCGGTTAATAGTAAATAGGGTAACTAAGGGTAAATATGATATTAATATTACCATAACACTTGTCCTAATTCTATTGGACAAGTGTAATTCGACCAAAAACAAACTTAGGAATAAAATATGACCATTTAGGCCCACTTGGATTAGATTAGGACATTTATTATTAATTTATTTAAAGAAGGGTTAAAATAGTTAAAATCAAAGTTTAATAAGTAAATCATTTTTAATATGGGGTTATACATAAGATAAATTCAATTGTAAATATTCATTAGAAAGCTAAAAATATTTACTACATGATGATATTTTATTTGTAATTTCTAGACATCAAATAATTTAATTTATTTATGACACAAAGATGATGCAGTAATTATCTTATTAATGAAATATTGACAAAATTAATAATATAAATACCAAAATAAATGTAATTTAAGACTTTTTATGAATTCCACTAATTTTCTAGGTTAATATGATATATTAATGTTGATTTAATCAACTTGGTTCGAACATATAATTCTGTTATGACTTTCACAAAAATTATATATCAAATAGTGTCAAAATTGACACAAAATAGTTTTTAAATCAAATATTATATTATTAATTGTTATTTTATTCCTAAAAATCTAAGGTTCGGCCAAATGACTTATATAAGGATATATATATTAATAATAAACAATTTGGGGTTCTTTTGGCATGTTATAGTAAGTGTATTAACCATATAGTGAAAGAAAACAAAAAGACACGGTAAAAGTTAAATTAATTAACTTAGAGTTAAATCTAATTGATAAGGTTAAAATAATATCCTAAACTTGTCTAAATCCTATTGGTTGATAGGATTTCGACCCATCCCCACTTTAGCTTCGAAATAAGACCCTTTGGAACCATTATAAACCGATTTTGACTTTAATATAAAATAATATTTTGAGATATTCCTAAGGTGCCCCTCTCCTCCCTTATAAAAGGGCACCTCCTCCCCCTCCTCCTCACACCAATTTGAGCACTCAAGCTCGGCCAACCCCTGCCATTTTCTCCTCTCCACTTCCCTAGAATAATCCTAGAGGTCCTGGTCTTCTCCAAAGACCAATCTTAGTTCCTTAAGTGGAGGATTCAAAGAGGCGTTCCAAAGAAGAGGTAATATCCATTACCGATCTTTTCAATTTCTTTCTTCTTCAACTTCTTCTTCTTTAGTTGTTTCATGATAAAGTAATAACATCAGTATTACTTACATACTGATATGTTATTATAAATATGAAACAACCCTAATTCACCTTCTATCCATCCTACGGAAAAATGAAATCACCGCGCGTGCGTACGTACGGAATACCGTCTCCACGCCGTGGTGTAATCTATTTTCCACCATCACCTTACAAGGATGAGTATAATGGTGTAATGAGTAACTATATATGATTATTATTAAGTAATATTGATACTGAAATAATATATATATACTCCAATAAAATTCCACGATCATAGGAACGATATCATCACTCGTGCGTACGTACGGAATACCGTCTCCACGATGTGATGCGACTCGTTCTACATGATCTTCATTTCATAATGATTATATAAATGAATTGAATGAATGAATATGGTATATACTACATACCATTCTGGAAATGAATTATCTATAACCTAAAGATAAGAATAATAATTTATTCGACAAAACACGCATAAGAACAAAAAGTTATAAAGACCCGAGTAACAAGTAACAATGAAATATTACTAACAAGAAGCTAATAATATGACCATATATGATCTCATATCAATATGTATGATTCTGGAATAAGTCAATAACATTATTTAAACCATTATACCGGAGCTTCGGACACGAACAAAGCAAATCGGACCTAAGGTAAGGGAAATATCACAATCTCATTTTTATCCGAGATTGTTTATTCGTAAGTATTTACTGGGGTGTATTTTATCATCCACATCCATGTTCCCTCAATATGTAATATTGTTTCCATCCACTTGCAATAGTTTAAATCCAATTTTACCCTTAGGTGAGTTTTTAGTAAAGAATATGAAAGGAATCTTTTGTCGTTTTTTCCATTCGAGGTACTTTTTGACTTTTCCGACAAAAGTACGAAGAATGTTTTTTTTACTTATACGGCATGAATGGATTTTTAAAATATTATTTCCAAGAAGATTCCTTTACAAGTTTTCAAGTTTATTTTTAATCAACTTCTTTTATTTTAAAGTCGTATGACATGCTATGAAAGGAAAAATGTTTTTTTAAAGAAGAAAGGATATTTTCCTCAAGAATTCAATTCAAGTGTTTTATCAAAATTATTTTCCATATAAGATAATAAAGGGTTCTGTTTCTATCCATATCTTTACATTTATTTGACTATGTTGTGATGGAATTATGTTTATGAATTCCTTTATCTTATATGAATTGATTTATGATGTCATGATGTTTCAAGAATCCCATTTTTGTTACTTGTGTTATGCGATGATGTATGTTTTATGATTATATGGCACACATAAGAAAGGATTCATTATAAGATGGGTGGGACCTATATCTCCCTCCAATGCATTGGGTAATGATTTTATATCTCATGAGATAGACATGGCTGGAACAGAAGGTTATTTCGGTTCAGTGATACAGGACTGAAACGAGGAGTGAACTCGGTTCAGAAAGGGACTTTGTCCACTAAGATAGTCTTGGCAATGAGTCATGACTAACAAGAAATGATTTTCCATGATTATGTGTGCATGCCACAAAGTTTCAAGTTTTATGTTATGATTATGGGGATCTCATTTTCACTTCTATGATTTATTCCATGTTAAGATATTATGATCTCTTTTGCAGGTTTTGATTTTCATAAAGATATGATATGATTTTTATTTCCTTTATTTGCCCTTGCTGAGCATTTGAGCTCACCCTTTTATGTTTTCTTTTCCCCAGGTTAGGAAGATGGATATTAAGTAGAATATGCTAAAAGGGACCCTAGATATGATGAAATAAATGGGAGACACTGTAGAAGATTTATGAACCAGTTGTTTATGTTTCCCAGTTTCTAAAGACACTATACCTATACGGTCCTTTGTGGTTTTGTCATATGTTGTAATAAGTGTGCTTCAATTTTGAAGTATTAACAATGTATGTAAAGTGTGGGTCGTTATAGTTGGTATCAGAGGAAAGGTATAGTCAACCTTTGGAAACTAGGATGTGAAAGCCTTAGTAAGAACCCTAAGGATAAGTCTAAGCATAGAACACAATCTTAGAAATGGCCATGAATAACCTAGGATAAGACCATAAGCATGAAATTTCTTTTTCTTTCTTTCTTGAATTATGTGGTTTCCTATTATAATTAGTGTTGCTCACACTAGTCTTCTTGGTTTTAGTCAATGGATGGAACCCGAAGGAACCGTGTTAATGCGGAATGCGATGGACAATGCAATGATTGTCCCCCTGAGCAACCAAACGATATGGGAGCTGGAATGCAAATTTTGTAGCCATGCTCACACAACTTTCTCAAGCTATGAATCATGCAGGATTTCCAAACGGACAAAGGAGGGAGCAACATTCTGTTGAATCCTTCATGAGGCAGCGTCCACCATCTTTCAGCGGGTCTACTGATCCATTAGTTGCTGAACAATGGATTAGTACTACTGAAAAGATATTTTCAGTTCTTCAATGTTCTGAGCATGATAAAGTCATCCTAGCAGTGTATCGTTTGGAAGGAGATGCGGATCAATGGTGGAATCTTGTTAAGAATACGAGGCAAAGGGATGAAATTGAGTCTATGGAATGGTACGAGTTCAAGAACTTATTTTTCAATAAGTACTTCCCTCGTATTCTCCGAACAAAGATAGAGAAAGAGTTCCTTGAACTGAAGCAAAGGGATGATGAATCTGTTAGTACCTATGAAGCAAATTTTACAAGACTTGCAAGGTACGCTTCTGGTATTATTATCCAACCTGAGAGTAAGATCTATCGATTCTTTAGTGGCTTAAAACCAAGTCTTCGAAGGGCGTTAGCCATAAGGGACTTCAATAGCTACGAGGAAATCGTTCGATGTGCTCTCAAAGTCGAGATGGAGATTGGAGTAACCCATCAGTCACATGGGTTTGATAAGAAGAGGAAGATGGAATTCAAAGAAAAATCTAAAGAGCACACGGAAAAGAAGATGAACTTTCCCTTATGCTCAAAGTGTGGAAAGAAACATGGAGGGAGTTGTCTTAATGGGACAAGTAAATGTTTTAAATGTGGAAAGGAAGGTCATCGGGCATTTGAATGCCGTGATAATGGGAAGAAGATGTCTAATGATGCAAACAAAGGAAGGGATACACAGAATGAACCTACTACACTTCAATGTTTCAAGTGCAAGGAGATGGGGAATTATGCCAATCAATGCCCAAATCCAAGGGTTGATGATGATGGTCGACGTCAACAAACTCTTAAGGGTAAAGACAAAGGAAAGTCACATGCAATTTCTATCAGCGATGTGGAGTACGATAACGATGTGGTGAAAGGTACACTTACCATCCACTCTAAAGTAGCAAATGTTTTATTTGATTCTGGATCCACCCACTCTTTTATTTCTGAAAAATTTTCTAAGGGTATCACCGTATTACCTCAACAATTAGATGTTGAGTTAGCTGTGACAACACCTAATGGCACATCAATCGCATCAGAAGTTTATAATTCTTCTCCGATCGAAGTTTGTGGGAAAGTGCTTCCTGCAAATCGTGTGATCCTTCCTTTAGTGGAATTTGATGTGATTCTTGGCATGGATTGGCTTTCTCTACATGGAGCTCATATCAATTGCCAAAGAAGGGAAGTCACATTTCGTATTCCAGATCAACCTACGATCGTCTATCAATGCAAGGATGAACATAACCTTCCAGTGGAAATTTCTTCCATCTTATGGGTATTGATTCCACTAAATGAAGGTTATTTATCTCAAATAGTTGGTGAGAAACTCACGATTAAGAATATGCCCATTGTACGGGAGTTTGATGATGTCTTTCCGGAGGAATTACCGGGTCTTCCACCAAATCGTGAAGTTGAGTTTTCAATAGAACTCGTACCGGGTGCTTTGCCTATTTCAAAGACACCTTATAGAATGGCCCCAATTGAGTTGCAGGAATTGAAGAAGCAACTCCAAGAGAATCTTGATAAGGGATTCATACGTCCTAGTGCGTCACCTTGGGGAGCACCTGTTCTATTTGTTAAGAAGAAACATGGATCAATGAGACTCTGCATTGATTATCGAGAACTTAACAAGATCACTATCAAGAACAAATATCCTCTCCCACGCATTGATGACTTATTTGACCAACTACGCGGAGCTCAATACTTTTCCAAGATTGATCTTCGTTCAGGGTATCATCAATTAAGGGTCAAAAGGGAGGATATACCAAAGACGGCTTTCCGTACAAGGTATGGACACTATGAATTTATAGTGATGCCATTTGGTCTTACTAATGCCCCTGCTATCTTCATGGATCTAATGAATAGAGTCTTTAGAGACTATCTTGATCAATTTTTGGTAGTCTTTATAGACGATATTCTTGTCTATTCAAAGAGAAAGGAAGAGCATGAAGATCACTTGAGAATTATATTGAAGACCCTGAGAAAGGAGAAGCTTTATGCCAAATTTACCAAGTGTGAATTTTGGCTTCAAAAAGTTGCATTTTTGGGTCACATAATCTCAAAAGAGGGGATATCTGTGGATCCAGCAAAAACAGAGGTTATCGAAAGATGGTCAAGACCAACAACAGTAACTGAGATCCGAAGTTTTCTTGGTTTGGCTGGATATTATCGACGTTTTGTAAAAGATTTTTCACGATTATCTAATCCAATCACCAAATTGACTCGGAAGGGAGTTAAGTTTGTCTGGACAGAGGAATGTGAAGAGAATTTCAAGGAGTTGAAAAGAAGGTTATCCAGTGCACCTGTGCTCACACTACCTTGTAGTGGAGAAAGGTTTGTGATCTACAGTGATGCATCCAAGAAGGGATTGGGGTGTGTTCTTATGCAAAATGATATGGTGATAGCTTATGCCTCACGACAGTTGAAAATCCATGAGCAAAATTACCCAACACATGATTTGGAGTTGGCTGCGGTAATCTTTGCATTAAAGATTTGGATGCATTACCTTTATGGTGAAAGGTGTGATATTTATACTGATCATAAAAGTTTAAAGTATATTTTCACACAAAAGGAGCTGAATATGCGCCAAAGAAGATGGTTGGAGCTGATTAAGGATTATGATAGCTCAATCCATTACCACCCTGGGAAAGCAAACAAGGTGGCAGACGCATTAAGTCGACAAGACCATGCTAGTTTATCCATGATGAGGATCACAAAAGATCCAATATTTATGGATTTACAAAGGATGGATCTTGGAATTATAATGGAAGGGGAAAAATCTTATCTTTCTCAAATGAATGTTCAACCATCTATACATGTGAAGATTAAAGAGGCACAGAAAGAAGATGTCGAGTTACAAAAGAAGGTGAGAAATGTTCCTGAATTCAACCTTGATTGTGATGGGATAATAAAGTTCAGGAATCGGGTTTGCGTTCCTCCCATCCCCGAATTAAAGAAAGAGCTGCTGGATGAGGCTCATAGTTCTTCATTCTCTATTCATCCTGGAAGCACGAAGATGTATAGGGACCTGAAAGAGTACTTCTGGTGGGATGGCATGAAAAGAGATGTTGCTGAATATGTCTCTCGATGCTTGGTTTGTCAACAAGTTAAAGCTGAGATATAGAAGTCTAAGGGGATGTTACAACCATTACCCATACCCGAATGGAAATGGGAAAACATCACTATGGACTTTGTCATAGGACTTCCTAAAACATCCAAAGGCAATAATGCTATCTGGGTCATAGTTGATCGTCTTACAAAGTCTGCACACTTCATTGCTATTAGAGAGGATTTCTCTCTAGATCAGCTTGCCAGGATATATATAAAGGAAGTGGAAAGATTGCATGGAGTACCACTTTCTATTATATCTGATCGAGATCCGAGATTTACCTCGAAGTTCTGGCGAAGTCTTCAGCATACTCTGGATACAGAGTTGAGTTTCAGCACTGCTTATCATCCCCAGACAGACGGTCAGTCTGAGAGAACAATTCAAACCCTAGAAGATATGTTGAGAGCTTGCTCTATGGATTTCAAAGGAGGTTGGGATCAACACCTACCTTTGGTGGAATTTTCTTATAATAATAGCTTTCACTCCAGTATTCAGATGGATCCTTATGAAGCTCTCTATGGAAAGAAATGCAGGACTCCAACTTGCTGGGATGAAGTTGGGGAAAGAAAGCTATTAGGACCTGATCTCGTTGATGAAATGGCAGAAAAGGTCAGATCTATTCAACAACACATAAGAGCAGCTCAGAGTCGACAGAAAAGTTATGCCGACAACCGAAGAAAAGACCTAGAGTTTGAAGTGGGTGATAAAGTGTTCTTACGAATATCTCCCTGGAAGAGGGTTATGAGATTTGGAAAGAAGGGGAAGTTGAGCCCTAGATATATCGGTCCTTTTGAAATACTGGATCGTGTTGGGAAGGTAGCTTACCGATTGGCGCTTCCACCGAATCTCTCTCAAGTTCACGATGTGTTCCATGTATCTCTCCTGAGAAAGTACATACCAGATCCTTCACATGTACTCAGCTCAGAAGTTGTACCGCTGGAGCAAGATCTTTCTTATGAAGAACAGCTGATAGAGATTCTGGATCGTAGCGAAAAAGTCCTACGAAACAAGACCACTCGCTTGGTGAAAGTTTTATGGAGAAACGACCAACTTGAAGAAGCTACATGGGAGCTTGAGGATATGATGAGGGAGAAGTATCCTCATTTGTTTGTTGCAAAGTGACGAATTTCGAGGGCGAAATTCTTTTTAAGGGGGGTAGAATGTAACACTCGAGACTTTTATGTTATATAAATCATCAAAGGAATCTTTTTCTACACAACACTTGCTTGGCTTGCTTTACACGCAATCGCGACCTTCCTTGATAGCTTGCGTCATACGCAATACCGAGTTTCACTAAACAACAATATGCTATTAAAACTAGCCGTTATGAATAGTAATAACCACTTTTTGAAATTTTATAAATTTTATTTTTAAAAATGGACTTCATTTTTGGACTCAGAATATCGAAACTAGCCTAGGGTGAAATTTTGGTATTTTTCTGAAAACTTTCAATTTTTGATGAATAGTGAAACCACTAAGTGGTAGGTTAAAAACTGAATTTTGCATAAAACTTAATTTTACCGCTTCTGTGAATGGAATTTCAAAAATCCGAGAGACACGGTTAATATCAAGGACTAAAATGTGGTTCAATGAGATGAAAATAATTTTTTGGTGAATAGTAACTTTTTACTATTTTTACCGCGGTTAATAGTAAATAGGGTAACTAAGGGTAAATATGATATTAATATTACCCTAACACATGTCCTAATTCTATTGGACAAGTGTAATTCAACCAAAAACAAACTTAGGAATAAAATATGACCATTTAGGCCCACTTGGATTAGATTAGGACATTTATTATTAATTTATTTAAAGAAGGGTTAAAATAGTTAAAATCAAAGTTTAATAAGTAAATCATTTTTAATATGGGGTTATACATAAGATAAATTCAATTGTAAATATTCATTAGAAAGCTAAAAAGATTTACTACATGATGATATTTTATTTGTAATTTTTAGACATCAAATAATTTAATTTATTTATGACACAAAGATGATGCAGTAATTATCTTATTAATGAAATATTGACAAAATTGATAATATAAATACCAAAATAAATGTAATTTAAGACTTTTAATGAATTACACTAATTTTATAGGTCAATATGATATATTAATGTTGATTTAATCAACTTGGTTCGAATATATAATTCTGTTATGACTTTCACAAAAATTATATATCAAATAGTGTCAAAATTGACACAAAATAGTTTTTAAATCAAATATTATATTATTAATTGTTATTTTATTCCTAAAAATATAATGTTCGGCCAAATGACTTATATAAGGATATATATATTAATAATAAACAATTTGGGGTTCTTTTGGCATGTTATAGTAAGTGTATTAACCATATAGTGAAAGAAAACAAAAAGACACGGTAAAAGTTAAATTAATTAACTTAGAGTTAAATCTAATTGATAAGGTTAAAATAATATCCTAAACATGTCTAAATCCTATTGGTTGATAGGATTTCGACCCATCCCCACTTTAGCTTCGAAATAAGACCCTTTGGAACCATTATAAACCGATTTTGACTTTAATATAAAATAATATTTTGAGATATTCCTAAGGTGCCCCTCTCCTCCCTTATAAAAGGGCACCTCCTCCCCCTCCTCCTCACACCAATTTGAGCACTCAAGCTCGGCCAACCCCTGCCATTTTATCCTCTCCACTTCCCTAGAATAATCCTAGAGGTCCTGGTCTTCTCCAAAGACCAATCATAGTTCTTTAAGTGGAGGATTCAAAGAGGCGTTCCAAAGAAGAGGTAATATCCATTACCGATCTTTTCAATTTCTTTCTTCTTCAACTTCTTCTTCTTTAGTTGTTTCATGATAAAGTAATAACATCAGTATTACTTACATACTGATATGTTATTATAAATATGAAACAACCCTAATTCACCTTCTATCCATCCTACGGAAAAATGAAATCACCGCGCGTGCGTACGTACGGAATACCGTCTCCACGCCGTGGTGTAATCTATTTTCCACCATCACCTTACAAGGATGAGTATAATGGTGTAATGAGTAACTATATATGATTATTATTAAGTAATATTGATACTGAAATAATATATATATATACTCCAATACAATTCCACGATCATAGGAACGATATCATCACTCGTGCGTACGTACGGAATACCGTCTCCACGATGTGATGCGACTCGTTCTACATGATCTTCATTTCATAATGATTATATAAATGAATTGAATGAATGAATATGGTATATACTACATACCATTCTGGAAATGAATTATCTATAACCTAAAGATAAGAACAATAATTTATTCGACAAAACACGCATAAGAACAAAAAGTTATAAAGACCCGAGTAACAAGTAACAATGAAATATTACTAACAAGAAGCTAATAATATGACCATATATGATCTCATATCAATATGTATGATTCTGGAATAAGTCAATAACATTATTTAAACCATTATACAGGAGCTTCGGACACGAACAAAGCAAATCGGACCTAAGGTAAGGGAAATATCACAATCTCATTTTTATCCGAGATTGTTTATTCGTAAGTATTTACTGGGGTGTATTTTATCATCCACATCCATGTTCCCTCAATATGTAATATTGTTTCCATCCACTTGCAATAGTTTAAATCCAATTTTACCCTTAGGTTAGTTTTTAGTAAAGAATATTAAAGGAATCTTTTGTCGTTTTTTCCGTACGAGGTACTTTTTGACTTTTCTGACAAAAGTACGAAGAATGTTTTTTTTAACTTATACGGCATGAATGGATTTTTAAAACATTATTTCCAAGAAGCTTCCTTTACAAGTTTTCAAGTATATTTTTAATCAACTTCTTTTATTTTAAAGTCGTATGACATGCTATGAAAGGAAAAATGTTTTTTTAAAGAAGAAAGGATATTTTCCTCAAGAATTCAATTCAAGTGTTTTATCAAAATTATTTTCCATCTAAGATAATAAACGGTTCTGTTTCTATCCATATCTTTACATTGATTTGACTATGTTGTGATGGAATTATGTTTATGAATTCCTTTATCTTATATGAATTGATTTATGATGTCATGATGTTTCAAGAATCCCATTTTTGTTACTTGTGTTATGCGATGATGTATGTTTTATGATTATATGGCACACATAAGAAAGGATTCATTATAAGATGGGTGGGACCTATATCTCCCTCCAATGCATTGGGTAATGATTTTATATCTCATGAGATAGAAATGGCTGGAACGGAAGGTTATTTCGGTTCAGTGATACAGGACTGAAACGAGGAGTGAACTCGGTTCAGAAAGGGACTTTGTCCACTAAGATAGTCTTGGCAATGAGTCATGACTAACAAGAAATGATTTTCCATGATTATGTGTGCATGCCACAAAGTTTCAAGTTTTATGTTATGATTATGGGGATCTCATTTTCACTTCTATGATTTATTCCATGTTAAGATATTATGATCTCTTTTGCAGGTTTTGATTTTCATAAAGATATGATATGATTTTTGTTTCCTTTATTTGCCCTTGCTGAGCATTTGAGCTCACCCTTTTATGTTTTCTTTTCCCCAGGTTAGGAAGATGGATATTAAGTAGAATATGCTAAAAGGGACCCTAGATATGATTAAATAAATGGGAGACACTGTAGAAGATTTATGAACCAGTTGTTTATGTTTCCCAGTTTCTAAAGACACTATACCTATACGGTCCTTTGTGGTTTTGTCATATGTTGTAATAAGTGTGCTTCAATTTTGAAGTATTAACAATGTATGTAAAGTGTGGGTCATTATAAGAATGACTAGGCCTTTATAAATTTCATTATATATGTAGTGGAATCACATCAGCTAGATGGTGTAGTTCATGTAACACCCAATGATTTTGTGAATTATTTTATTCAAATTAATTTAATCTTTGTCAGATTTTTTATTCCACACTACTCCAAAATTAATTATGTATATTAAATTAATCTATTTTTCTTATTTTATAAACAAAACCATGTTAGTAGTGCACTAAACACAAAATAATTTTTATAATCTTGTACAAGGAGCACATACCTCAACTTAGATTTCATGAAATCCTGACATTCCTCAAAGCCTTGCGTAACACGTAAGCCAATTTTTTACCAACCAATAATAAATTATAAAAAAATACTCATATTTAATATACTAAGATTTAAAAAAACTATTATGTTGGTGTTTTTGAATAGGATAAAATATTTTATGAAAATAAATTTTTGAATGAATTGGTTATAACTTATTATAATGAATTTAAGAACCAATTTAATATAAATTAAATGTTTCTATATAAAAAACTTTTATACTCACAAAGAAATATCTTACTAATAAATTAAATTAATTACTATTGGTGAATGATATTAATAAAATATATATTACTTATATCCAATAAACTATTTTTTTTATTCATCAAATATATTTTATATGTATAATATAATAATAAATACAATTTTATAAATAAAAATTTGTATTTTTCTAAAAGGTAATTTTACCACATTTTAATGGTGAAGCCATTTCAAATACAATTTTGACCATTTTATGATTTTAATTTTATAAAAGAAAAATAAATTTTAAAAAACGAATATCTATGTTTATTTTGGGTAAATTTTTGATACTTTTCTATGATGTTTAATTTTTTTAATGAATAGTGAAGACACTGAATTTTAATTCAATACTTATTTTTAATACAATTTATTTATATAGATAAAATATATTTTAAAATGATTTTAAAGTCACATTATAAAACTATTAAATCAATTAATAAATTATAGTTCATTTGAATCGATTTCAATTTAAAATTTGGTATAAAAACATAACAAAATTTGAGCATTTTTACTTTAAAAACCTGCATTGACATCCCGTCTGTGAGATTAATTTTAAATTTGTTTATACCACATATGTTACTAGACTTATATAAACTGGATTATATATTTTTAATCATTATAATTTATAATTTTGAAAAAATTAAACTTTGTTTTTAAATAAAAATAATAGTGAATGTGATTAAACATAATTATCATATTTAAGAGAAAATTTAGCTTAATATTGAACTAAACAATTAACATAGGGCCCATAAAGACCTATACACTTTTAAAAAAAATCCATTTTCAGGTCTAAATTTTACCTTTTCCTACCTTGTATCAAATTGAGTCAATTATTTGAGATAGTTTCCATGGGAATATAGTGGAAGGGAATTTATTTTTAAAATTTTACAAAATTGTCACTCCTCCTCAAGTATAAAAAGGAACTCGCCTATCACACTTCCTCACACATATCAATTCAAATTTTATCATAATAAATATTCCTAAAAATACTACCAAGATATATCCTCTAAAACTATAAGCATACCTTTTGGAAGAATGGCATAAATATAATGTCGTTGGTGAAAACCAAAAAAAAATTACCTAAAGAAGAGGTAACTTCATTCCTCATGCTCATTTCTTATTTTTTTTCTCCACCACCAAAATTTTTATAATTATATGATAATAAAATATCATTAATATCCTAAAAAAATTTTAGGGTTTTTATTAGATTTATACTTAAAATTATACACACAAATATCTAATGGGTAAACAAATTACAGTTCTTGTGAATGGAGAACCATCACATCATTAAATGATGTTTTTTGTTTTCCCTTTACCTCCTCTAATAGGAAGAATTATGATGGGAAATATAGTTTTATATTATATGTATTATATTTTTTACATCATTATACTTCTATAATATCTATATAACACATACCTTTAGGACTTCCATTTAATTTAAATAAGATAACTTCGTTTGTGGAAATAGGGATTAAATCATCATCAAATCCATGTTATACAATCACACAGTACATGGAATGCATTAAGAATGGTTTTAACTATAATGAATGAAATATAAAACATATATATGATATTAATGACATAATTAACTATCTATAAATATAATATATAATTTTCTTTATTACCCTTTTCACACAATAAAATATTGTAATGTCGTTCATAGACAGGTGGAATATCGCCTCCTCAATGTGATGTGATTTGTTTTACATAACTATAATTATATATATAAGATAATATGAAAAAATTAAAGGGTACTTATTATATAATTATAATTATATAAATATTTAATGTTAATTTCCATCTTCCAATAATGATATTTATAAAATTGGAATGTTACTCAAGATTATGTACCACCTACTGACTCCATGATTATAATATTGGTTCATTTTTTCACAACCATATCTTATGATTAGTTATAAAATTATATTTCCTCAACAAATAAGAAAGTTATTTCAGTATTATTATTCTTGTAATGTTTAAATAAAGTCCACTTTGACCATAATCGACCTACCAAGGATATTTTTAACACATGAACTGAATTTGGTCAAAACACCCAACATAATCTTAATTGTTTAATTGGTTATATAAAACATGGAAATAATTAAAATAAAATAAAAAATAAACATGAAAGTGGATCAGAAGAAATTAAATAATTTACATAATTTTATTATCTTGGATGATATATGCACAAATGACAAATCATATTCAAGGTATGTAAATTTTATCTCCCTTTATATTTTCCATGAGACACAAGCCATGTCCACCTCATATTTCTTATCAGTGTTCTGTAGAGTACCTTTAAATTTATTATTTGGTTTTATTCCAAAATGTATGGTTATTTGAATATCCATTTTATTTTCTTTCCTTCATGGGGTTTATGTTTCATATGATACCAAATAGGTAAATTAATTTCATCTTAATTCTCATTCTTTGAGACACAAGCCATGTTTTGCACCAATATTTTTCTTATATATGTATATACAGAATTTTACCAATTATTTAATGAATATCCTTATTTTAATGATTTTATAATCTTAAAGTAATGTTATTACATCCATTTTTTATGATCCAATGTCACAAATTGGTAACGGTTTATTTCAACAATCTAATCATTTATCGAAATTTTTTATGATTCTGTATCTAATGATAAATTCTTAATGACCATATCTAAAGAACTATCATGAATTTTCCAACCCTCTATAAATTAATGCTATATCCAATTAATTGTAAAAAATTTATTTTTTTTAAATTTAGAAAATTAAGAAAAAAAAATTAGGAAAATCATACTTTATTCCCCTTTCAGTCCAAAATATTTGTTCTTTCAAAACCATTTTTATGATAATGCTTTCATAAAATGTTTTACTCTTACCATAAGTTTTTTGAAGAGATTTTTAACAACTATTTAACTTAAAAAAGGTTTTAATGGAATATTCTTGTATTTTTCTGATCATGACACAATTAATAAATATCAAGATATAAAAGGAATGTTCGGCAGGTACAGATTTACCCACCTTCATGGCGGTCATTTTGTTAAACCATCCATTGTATATTTACATGTCAATTTTTAAGGGAAAATGTTTTAACAGTATTATATACATTCAAATTTTTTCATTGTTTTTTATGTAAAATTGGTTTTAAAATGATGACAATATTTTTTATAAGTTTCATGGAAACTGGTTTTCAAATTTTTTTTAGGCACCTTTTATAAGATTTGATGGAAAATGTTTATAATTTTTTTTCCAAATTAATTTATATGTTTTCATGAAATATGTTTTTAGTAATATATATAATCTTATTTTATAATTTCTCTGGGAAAATTCATCCAAAAATTTATTTAGGTATATTTTATATGTATTTAAGGAAAAATTGAATTCAAAATGTTTTCTTTATTACTTTATAAGTTTTCACATTTATTTAAAATTAAACTTGTTTTAAAATGTTTTAATCTTTTAAAAACTCTTTTTGGGACGAGAAAGGATATTTTACTCAATATTGTTTTTAAAACAAATTTCCAAATTATGTTCAATATATGATTGTATCTGTTGCTGTTACTTAGGAATGTATGAAAAAATTATACAATGCTTAAATTATTATTCTATATCTTAATGGTTCAAGTATTTATAGAATGATTTTTATAAAACCTGTTTCACTTATATGGGATATATGTTGATTTGAAAAACTTCTTTTTATAAGTTATTCTTTGATGCAATTATTATAAAACATGCCCATATTCTACTAGTTATGAAATGATTAAATTTTTATTATATTATTTTAATTTATAGGTTATGACATGATTTTTTATAATCTTATGAAACATGTATGTATGATATAATTAAGAGATACATTGGACCTATATCTCTTTATAATTAATTGACTAAATATTAATATCTCATGATATAAACATGGTTGGAATAGCAAGTGAACATGGTTTACTAATGGAAATTGAATGCTATGATAGCTGTTTGAGTAATCCTTCACTACTATGATGGCCCAGGGATTAAACCATGACTACAGATATAGTTTGAGGTGTAAACACATTCTTTTAAGATGTTTGTGAGATAAAAACATGACTATAAATATTAAATGTAGGGTGAAATAATGTATCATCATCATCATATTTTTATTCAAGGATGTGGGGTACAAAAGAAAATAGGGGGAAAACTGAGGCCTTGTGAGGCCTAAAATAATAGAGACTAAGGGAATACCCCCTGATCAAATTAGTACCCTCCGGTTTCATGTAAATCCATAAATTATTATTATATTTTGATATTCTATATTATTATCATTATTTTCAAGGAAATCAAGGTTTATGATCTACTAATATTTATTCTGTGATTCATGTTTATGATCTTTGATAAATAGTGTACGATTTTCTATTTTTATTATCATCTTCTCAAACCCTTTTTCTGATGTTCTGTTTATGTATCTCATTTTTTACCCTTACTAAGAATATAAGTTCCCCCATTCTTATGATTAATTTTACAAAGTAATGAAGAATGTTTTTATGTATAATTATAAATGGTTGTGATATTTGTCGGAAAAATTGAAGATCATTCACCATGTTAAATGATTTTGTTCCACATTTCCAAAGACTGAAAATATTTAAGATCCTAAATAATTTATTTAAAAAATGTTCTAAATATTCATCTAAAATTATGTAGTATCTATATATGAAAATCAAGGTCACCTATATATCATATCAATGTAAATTTTTAGTCAACTATTGGAAAATAAGATGACAAAAAATAGTGATATCCCATCTGATAATTTTAAGGTTATATATAAATATGTATATAAGGATAAAACTAATGCTTCACAAGATGGTGTCACAAGATAGACATCAAATATTTAATTTTTCTTGATTAGGTGGTTTTAAACAACAATAAGTTCTAATCACACTAAGTATTATAGTTTTAGTCTTTATTGTGAATACGATTTAATTTAGTTGACATTGAATATAGTGGACAATTTGGTGTCTATGGGAAATGAAATTGGATAATTAATGGAGAGAATATTATCACGGTTATTAGGAATAATCTATCTTGATAAAAGATTAAAAATGTGAACATTGATCATATTACTAATACATAGAACAAGATGAATACAAAATTTGAAGGTAAAAAATATAATAAAAATAGTACTTGGCTTCGTACATTTCATGAAAAAGTGAAAAATATCCTTGAGAAATACCTAAAATGGAGGGATGATGTGACATATGTAAAAAAAGTGTCATATAGTGACAAATTATCATAATGTGAAATTTATTATATGTGGAAAACATAGTCCTTACATAACTCAGTTCCAATACTTAATAATTCACTTATAAAATAATCAATTATATATTCCATGAAAACCATTCAAGATTAATGATTCAAGTGTTTATGTATTAGTAAATATATGAGGATTTTTCAGTTTATGTGTTTTTAGCTATGATTTACAAGAATATGTTAAATAGTTCTGATGAAACAGAAAATTAATTTAATGGGAATTTGATTTTCAAGGAATCGTGTGATTCAGGTAAATATAACCCTGAATATGTTCATGATGTCGAGATAATGATATTTGTATAAAGATATGTTAGACGGTAAAAATTAACTTGTAACAGAACATGTATTTTTAAAATTAATTATAGAATATTTTTTCCTGGATGAATTTTATATCTTCTTTGATTTATATAATATATATAGTAATCTTTTGAATTATGAAATGTGCATATTTTCCATAAGGACACATGTGAATTTGAGGTATTACCAAGTTTCAAGAGAATGCATGATAAAGGTATTCATATGTTTGAAATGTGATAACCACGAGCTAACTTATGATATATGTGGAGATAAATGATAAGCTGATTTACTGTCATTATTTCCATAGAATTGGATTTTTCAACATATAAAATTATTATAAGGGTATACATTTTTGAAATCATAAGTTAAAATTCAGATGAAGCATCTGAGAATAAAGTATTATCCCACCTTGTGAGGATTTTTTCAAATTGTATACCTTTTATAACAACATTGTTATTTTTATATTTGATGATTCATGGAATGACTTATCATTCAATTTATGGATCTCAAAATATATTAATGTTATAGCTATGAAAATTTCACAATCATTTTTTAGAATAAGAGATGCAGGGATATTGATTAAGGTAAAAATCAAGGATGATATTGTGCTTATGATATTGGATGTAATCAAGTACATAAATATTCTAATGAAAATAATTATATCTTAGTAAATGAGACTTAAAATTATATTTTATCCCATTATAATCATTTTTTATGATATCAAATGGCCTTTTTCAAGCCTCTTTGTGTTATGTATTTTTTATTAATAGATTTTTCCTAACTATGTTCTCAATTACTCTCCATAAAAACATGATTTTTATATTTTTCTTCCATGCCAATATTCTATATTTACACTTATGTGGGAACTAAGTTACGTGTTATACTTGGTAAGTCTTATGTTTACAAATTTTATTAAAATGATTTCTTAGTATACATTTTTTGTGTATTTTTATATTAAATTAACCTTAAATTATTAATTTATTGATAGCACAGATTAATTTTATGGGAGAAATTGATTTTAAAAGTGGAATAATGTTATACCAAAAAAATTTGGGGAAATAATTTTTTCATATTAATTTAATCTTTCTATTATTTTTTGTTTCATGAAAATAATAAAGTTGTTTTTTTAAATTAAAACATTATGTTTTTCATGCATTATATAGAATTCCATGTTATTCATGAACAACATAAAACATAATTTTTATCTTTCTATACACAGAAACACAAGTTTATATTATGTTACCTTCAAGCCTGAATTTCCTCGATGGCTTACATGACATGGATGTCTGAGTCTTACCGAACAATAACATATATTTATATATATTATAATTTAATATATTAAGATATAAACTTGAGGTTAATTTGGAGCTTTTTAATAGGATAAAATAAATATTAAAAATACATGTCTAAATTTTTTGGTTACCAATTAATTTTAAATGATCATAAGAAGCAAATAAATATAAAGCGAATCTTCTTATAAAAACTTTATTTCTAATAATAAATAAGTTTTATCATAATAAGTTAAATTAATTACCTTTGGTGAATAATTTAAATGATATTTTTATTTCATATATTAAATTAAATATTTTTTCCTTTCATCAAATATATTTTATAGGTATAAGATAAGAACAAATCCAATTTTATGAATAAATAGATATATATTTCTAGAAGGTATTGATCCAAATTTTTAATGAACAAACCAATTTAATTTCTTTAATGGAACTTTTATAATTATTACTTGACATAATAAACTCCATTTTTTAAATTCTAATATCAAAATATACTTTAATCATTTTTTCTGAAAAGTTTCATTTTACAATGAATAGTAAAAAATTTGAAATGTATTTCAAAACCTATTTGTCATCTAATTTATTTTTATTAAATTTTTTTAATTGGATTAAAAGTAAAATTATGAAAATAATATGTCAATTAATCTAACATAGGTCATTGGAATAAATATAACATTAAAATTGGAAATAAAAAATATAACAAACTTTTAAACGTATTTACATTAAAAACCTACATTGTCATCATGTCCATTAGAATAATTTAAAATTAATTTGTACCAATTATGTGATTGGAATTTGAAAAATTTTATTTCATTTTTTTAGTAATAATATTTTTTAATTTCTAAAATATAAAACTTAGTTTTTGAAAAAAAAATATAAATAAAAGTGATTAAAATTATTTATATCGACTAAGTGAGAAAATAGCATAATAGAGGACTAAACCATGATAATTAAGAAAAAAATGACCTAGAGTTTTGTCCAAAACCCATTGTATGTCCCTATGTAAGACCTATACTCTATTTTATCATATTTTTCCATTATTGGAGCCACTTTTTTTGGTAAATTCATGTGTGGAATTAGTTTTTCAAAATTTTCATGAATTTAACTCCTCCTACACTATTAAAAGGCACCCACTCCACCTACCTCCTCACACATATCTTGAAAATTTGTCTCGAAAAAAAGGTAAAAAATTAGTCTCCCAACATAACTCTCCTATACCTATAATTTTCTATTTGGTAATAAATCTATCAAATAAATCCATCTGGTGAAAAAAATGGAGTTACCAAAATAAAGGGTAACATCCTTCCTCATGCTCCTTTATTTTATTTTCTTTCTCCACCACCGCAATTGTAAATATTCAATGACTATAAAATAATGTAATTAAACAAAATATATAGAGGTGTATTAATTATATGGTTTATACCAACTAATACACACACATCCATCAAATGTGTAATAAACTTACCATAATTCTGTATAGTGAACTACTGCCTAATGAAACGATGTTGTTCGTTATTCTTTTACAACATATCACAGGTGTTAATTATGATAAAAACTATGTTATTATATAATATATATGATATATATTAAGTCATAATAATTCTTTACTTTTTACATAAAACATTACTTTATGCATCCCATTAGAGTAAATATGATAACATTGTTTGTTTATGTGTGGACTACCGCCTTCTCAAAGCAATGTGATATGTTCAGACACTGCATAAAATTTATTAAGGATGTTAGTAATTGAAAATATGTGAAATAAAAAAAAAAAATTTATATTTAATCCATAATTACCTGTCTGGAAATAAAATATAATGGTATCTTTATTACCTTATTCGCACACTAAAAAGTTTTATCGTTATTTATGGACGGGGGACTACCGCCTCCTCGACTTGATGTGGTTATTTTTACATCACATGAATTATATATATTTATATATGATTATGTAACATTTAATTAATGTTATAATTATCATTATTAATTGATTTATTGTTACTTAACCTCTTCACATGATTGTTATTGAATAATGGGAATGTTACTCATGTGTACGTCTGACCTGTTGTCTCCATGATTCTTGGGTTGGTTCATTTTTGTAACAATATTAAATGAGTAGTTTTAAAGGTATAATTTATATATAAACATGATTATTATGTAATTATTATTATTTATATGTTTTTATAATTACCCCTTTGACTATGGTTGACATACCACGTCATTTTTTAATACATGAACAAAATTTAGTCAAAACACCCTACATAAACATAATTGATCATGAGGTTGTATAAAACATGGTATAATTTCAAGTAAAATAAAAAATAAACATGAATAATTTGTGAATAATATATTTACTTTAAATAAGTATATTATTCATCAGGATAAAGACACACATGGAAAGTCATACTGAATGTAATGGAATTTTATATCACTTTTTATTTTCTTTTAGACACAATTAATGTTCACCTCCTATATCATATATGTTGTGTGTATACAGACTGTGATTTTTTTTTTATTAAATATATTTTTTTACTTATACTTTTTTTGATCATTCATTGTGGGTTTTATGTTTCAAATGTTACAAAATTGGTAATATAATTTCATCTTAATTTTCCTTTGTTGAGACAAAATCCATGTTATGCACCAAAAATAATAGAAGTTTTCTATATACTTAATTTGAAATTTTATTCCCGGAATCTCCTTATTTTCATGATATTTTATGATTCATGTAATATTAATCCGTCAATTGTGTTATTATTCAATGAAAACAATGTGACAATAGTTCTTTTCTAAAATATTCAAATTTGTCACAATTATTTATGATTATGGTTATATAGATAATTTATTATGGTAAATATCTTAAGAAAACTTAGGAATATTCTCACCATCTAGTAATTCATATTATACTAAATTAGTGTTAATTTTTTTTAGTCTTTGGTACTTATGATAATTGATACAATTTTTTTATTAATATCCATCATTATTTATCCTTTTGGTCAAAAATACATGTTCTTCTAAAAATGTGTTTTAAAAAATGTTATAAAAAATGTTTTACTATTAACTTATAATGTTTAAATGATATTTTTACGCATGTTTTTCCATTTAAATATTGGTATTAAAATTAATCATATTTGCATTTTCCGATCAGAATCTTTTCTAAAATTTTAATGTCAAAAATGAATTCTCAACATATACTGGAATGCTTGATGTCATGAACATCATTTCCCTGATGCTTAGTAGAAAAGTTTATATATTCAACTTTTAGGAATAACTTTTCTCAATAATTATGTAAATTAAATGCTTCTAATGTGGTTTTCACGAAATATGGTTTTGGAAATGTGTTCAATCAATTATTATAATATTAAACAAAAATGATTTTCTAAATTGTTTGTATCTTCATTAATAACATTTCAAGGAATATGGTTTTCAAAAAAAAATTCTGATTATTTTAGAAGCTTACAAGAAAAATGGTTTTCAAAATAAATTTAATATTACTTTGATTGTTTTCTAAGAAAATAGATTTTAAAATATTTCAATAATATTTTTTATTTTTTTAAATAAAAAGGATTTAAAAATGTTTTCTAGATTTATTTATAAGTTATTAAGTTTATTTTCAATGAAAATATATTTCAAATTGGTTTATGTTTTAAAAAAATTCTAAAATAAAAAAGTATATATTCCCCACGAAATTTTTTTAAAAGGCATTTTAAAATTTTTTTTCCATCTGATATTACATTGGTTGGTGTAACTCATTCCCTTTTAGAGAAATTAACCATTGTATACATTTATATTATTTCTCAAAATGGTTTTTTTCTCACGAAATGATTTTTATGAAACACATTCCACATTCACGGGATTTATATTTATAAAACTTACTTCTTTTTAAAAGTTTTTTTTTTGATGAAATTATTATAAATCCTGTTTATATTACATATTTTATCATATTATTACATGTACATGATAGAAATTTAATTTCATTATTACTCATATGATTATTTATGATCTTGTGTAACATGTATGTATTTTTTCACTATGTGATGTACAAACCTATATTTCCCTCCAATGAATTGGTTAATGATTTATATCTAATTAGATATTCATGGACGAAAAAGGGAGTGAACTAGATTCAGTAAAGCACATTATTTATATGATAGTATTGTGTGTAAACCTTTAATACTAAGATGACTATGGGATAATTCCATTACAAACATGACGGAACAATATAACACCCCAAACATTTTATGGTATGTTGCTCTTAAATAGTTTCTATTCCTTAGATAACCTATATTTCATGAAGAAAAAAGTATTTTTTTGAAACAAAATATTATAATAAAAAGTTATATGCTATTCATTAGACATAAATTTTCCACTTCTATGTTTTGAATTTTGAAAAACAGTCATCTAGAGTGGTCACCAATAAGTCATTAGGAGTCTGATAGAACCAACTTGATTTTTTGATGAATAGTAATATACGCTTATGAATAGTAACATGAATAGTAATATGACCATTATAAATAGTTAATAATGAAAATAATTAATTTTCTTAATGTAATGAGATAATGATAAGCTAGTTGATTTTTCAATGTAATAATTAACTAATTATATCTTTAAATTGTTATTTTTTTAATTAACTTTGATTTTATATAAAAATTACATTAAAATTATATAGAAAATTATTTTCTAAAAATGGAGTTCTTTTTTTAATTCTACACGTCAAAAAATGGTTAGGGTGATGTTTTGGTATTTTTCTAAAATACATGATTTTTTCATGAATAGTAAAAATATAGATTTGAGTTTTCGGTAGTTTAATGACATCATAATGATGTAATAATTAATATAAAAGGCTGGTAAACTTGTGTACAATATATTATGACAAGAGGTGTTCTAAGTGGCTTAAACCATCAGAAAATACCACGTAAAACCCCATGGTTTTGCAAAAACCACTAAGGAGGTGACCCTTTTTAATAAATAAAAAACTCTCTTAATTACTATAAATACCCAGTGACCCCCTTCGTTTTTTATTCCAATATTAATATCCTCAAAGATATGGTGGTATTACCTCCGTAGGAGTCCTCCCAAGGTGTCCTAAATCCCCTAAGGTCCCATCCATCAAGATCTAGGATTTACTCTACAAAGTAAGGAAATCCTTCATTCTCTTCTTTGAGTCAACACTTACTTTATGTTATCTATTTGATTTTCTATTCCCATATGTTTGGGATTGATTTAATGTGTTATTATTATAGTACATGTGATTAAAATATGGAGAGGTACCCTTTTTCTCTCATCATTTCATTTTATGAAATTTTAAGTGATGTCGTTATGCTGCCGAATTTCCAGAAGGGATCTCCCACAGCTTCTTATATTTTCAAGTTCATCTCTTTTCTTTTTCTCTCCACACCTCCTCTGTCCAAATGAGCATTATAAACTCTAGTATCATCTATATAATGAAATTATATCGTGTTAATGGATTAACTACCATCAATATCCTTACTCCCTCTCTTTTATTTTTATAAATGAAATCAACATCCATGAGGTTCTAATTTATAACCTTTTTGGACGATGGAGTTTCATTCCTCAATTTCTCCTTAATTAATAGTCATGAATCCATTTTAATGGTTGAACCAAATAATAGTAGATATATTTCATCTCATTAATGTTCTGGAATCTTTATACACTCATAATATAAAATAATAATACAAAACATGTTCTTTATGAACAAAACGACCAAGTTAATCCGAATATTTGTAATAAACATTTAACTAATAAATCATCATCATGGTATATAACCCAAAATAATTATAATATAATTTATATCACTTTAATGTAATTTATAATATATATTAATTATTCTTTATTATTAACCACAATTGAAATGAACTTCTATTAATGAAAACAAGTAAACAAATCAAGAAAACCAAGGATGAAAATGCTTCCAGAACAAGAAAATTAAACCTCTTAAACCCATAAAAAGGAACATGAATGAATCTAATAAGGTTATACCAAATCAATTAAATGTATATGAGGCTCTAGATTAATTTATTAATTAATATTAATTTTATTATTCAGGTCATTAAAACAAATGAGGAACACACTCGAGCATAAGGTAAGGGGTTTCTCGTCTCACTTTCCTTTCTGTGAGATTTCATTGTTCACCACTTATTTCTTGTATATGGTATATGTGTACAACCAATTGATTCATAATATCATATCATGGATATTTTTGTTGTCTAAACTGTATACCATTTTACATACGGTGTTTATTTGGAAATTTATTTTAATTATGGAAATATTGATAAATTTGTATACTCTACTCTATACGGATATTGAAAAGGCATATTTCACTTGTATTGAATAAATATATAAATAATTATTTGCAAATGAAATGGAATATGGGGCCCACTATAGCCCCTCGGTGCATCAGTAGGTCTCATGAGTCAAATCAGTTGGTGACAAAGCCTTCTAGTTTGTTTCCAAAAATCAGATGGGTTTCTACCCACAAAAAAACCATATTAAGGGTATTATGGTATCATGTGCTTGACACATGACATCTAATTAATAATAATTATCTTTATAAATTTTCAATCATTACTATCCATGAGGTTTTCACTCTAACAAAATCGATGGACGCATGCCCTTTCTCAGTTTATTAATGGCTTGTATTTTTAATTTATTCACCAAGCCATATTTTATTATAATTAACTTGTTATTTATTCATGCTTTGGCTATTTGTAACCCTTACTGAGTGTTTTAACTCACCCTTTTCATAGTCTACCTTTAATAGGTGATGAATAAGAGATCATTTATTGAGTTACTATGGATGCAGTTTTTAGTTTTTGTTATGTATTGTTTTTTTAACCTTCTCAAAAGTAATTTGAGTTACATTTATGTATCTAGTTTTTTAAAGACTACAAAAATGATTGTTTCTTAGGGTTTTTCATTCCTTCTATCCATGAAAATATAATAAGTAATGCAGCGGCTCTAGTCTATAGGGGTTGGGGTGTTGCAATTAGTATTATAGGATATTTAGTAGAAAACATGGAATCTAGAATAGGAAATATATAGTAGTTAAGAAATCCCGATGGTTGTATTTGAGGATAAATGTACAAGAACATCCTGGTATTTTGGTAAGGAATAGATTATGTGAGTCTTTTAAGAAATACATCCCTCTCTAGATATGAGTAGGTAAAGGCGGCTCTAACGCAGATGTATCTAATAGTAAAACCCGAAAACACTACTTTGAGCTAGACTTGAATGGGAACTAGTGCTTGAAAATGGGCCTTGCTACACACTTTGTTACAACACTCCTGGAGGATAACCCTAAGATAAATCAGATTTTCATTACAATCTATTATGAAGAAATTTAATGTAATATTTTCCTCAGAGAAACCATGTTTATAAGATACGCTTTTCATAGAATTTCTATATATACTGAGTGCTTTTCTATTTGAAATTCATAAACTAATATAGTGTATCACATTATCTAGAAATGGAGTCTAACAGAAGAAGGGTAATTAATATGTATGGGCAAGGTAGGGATCTCCCTACTAAGCGAGTCAACACATTAAATGTTGGAATAGTTCATATCATGAAAATATTGGGACAACTAACTTAGGTTGTAACGAATAACCATTCCATACCCATGTTAGATAGTTTCATGCGGCAGAAGCCCCCAACTTTTAGTGGGACTACTAACCCAGTGGTTGCTGATCAACGGATCAAGTAACATGAAATGATATTCAGGGACTTAATATGCAATGAAAATAAAAAGGTAGTAATGCCAGTATATTGTCTCAAGGGAGATGCTGATCAATGGTGGTCCTTGATTCAGAATACCCCAGAGGAAGAAAAAATAGAAGATATGGAATGAAATACATTTAAGGAAATATTCTTCAAAAAATATTTCCTTCTTGACCAACTAACCAAAATGAAGAAGAAAATTCTTAGATTAAATCTAAGGGAAGAAGATAGTGTTGTAGAGTATGAGGCTACCTTCACTTGGCTAGGAAGACATGTTGTAGATTACGTATGAGACTCAGCAGAAAAGACTGATCATTTCATTGAAGGACTTAATCCATGTCTTCTAAGGGAACTGGAATCTCAAGAATTTTCATCATATGATAAAATTTTATTATGTTCCATCAAAACCGAGAAAGAATTTGCTAGATCAAATTTGTTGAAGGGGAACCATGATAAGAAGAGGTACTCTGATAACCACGGGAAATGTGAAGCACCAAAGAACAACAAGGGAATGAAAAATTCCCATTATATGAAAACTGTTGAAATAATCATCTCAGTAAATTCTTGACAAGAAAGGGAGCATACTATAACTGTGGAAAAAAGAGTCATCTATCTCATGAATGATAGGGGCAGAAACAATTTGATGATGTTCAATGCTACAATTGAATACAGATGGGACATTATTCAAATGAGTTTTCTATGTGCCATGGAAACATGCCTCAGAAAAATACAAAATATCAAGGGAGAGCTTATGGGATTAGAACCGCATAAGTTTAAGTTCCTAATGGTGTGGTGGTAGCTACACTAATTGTTTCCTCAATATTAGCAAACACTTTAATTGATTATGGGTCATCGCATTCATTTATATCATCCCATTTTGCCAATAAAATTATACATGTCCAATTTGATTTAATAAAGGAGTTATCAGTAAAAAATCCTATGGGATGCATCATTACAACAAAGGTATGTAAACTAGTCCCCCTCGTGACTCATTAGTGTAACAACCCGATATTTTATGATAAGTATTCATTTTAATTTATTTTATGTCATGTGTTTAATGCTACAACAAGATTATCTTATGCTATACGCAACACTATATTATCTTGCAGTATACGCAACACTATTCTTAGATTGTGTTAGACACAATTTCATGTTCGTTTGATAATAGCCATTCTATGAAACATTGAGTTTATATATATATATATTCAATTTATAAATGAAAAATTGTTTTATTCTGTTATAATTAAACAAAAAATGAGTCTTGAACAACACGCAACCCTGACTTGGCTTGCATTACACGCAATCGTGACCTTCCTCGATAGCGTGTGTTGTACGCAATACCAGGTTTCACTAAATGACGATATATTGTTATAATATTATTATGGACTAGCCGTGATGAATATTATTAACTAAATTTTAAATTTTATAACATTATTATTCATCTTATCAATTTTCTAAAACATTTTGTGTGAACAAAATAAATGTTTCGAGTAAAATAAGTATTTTTCCAAAAATATAGTTCTGCCGCCTTTTGATGGCGCACCAACATTAAATCTAGTTTTTGACATGTTTATAAGTGCAATTTTACAAAATAAACTTCTTCTTTTGAATCAGGATATAAAAATTTACATTGGATAAAGTTTTGTTATTTTTTTGATAACTTTCATATTTTAATGAATAGTAAAAACATGCTATATTTTAATTAAAAACAACTTTTTTCATCGTAATAATTTACATGGTTAAATTATAATATTGAATGGTTTTAATGTATAAATAGAACATATTTTAACCATTTAATATAATGTATGTCATTATCATTAATTTCACATTGAATTCATAGGTAAAAACATTTCATTCTTTAACAATGTTCTAACTTCTAAAACCCATTTTCTAAACAATGGGATTAATTTTAAATTAATTACTGCAACTTATCTGTTTTGAATTTTGAAAAATGTATTCCATATTTGGAATAAGTGGACCCAAATTATGTTAATAGGCTACATTTTATTTTTGGTCATTATGAATAGTAACTACGGTAAATTTTATTTACCATAGTTAAAAGTAAATCGAGTAATTAAGGGTAAATACAAGATTATAAAATTACCCTAACACCTGCGAAAATCCTATTGGATGATAAAAGACGACACATATCACCTATGGGTCGGATTAAATTCATTTAATAGACTTTTTTCCATGAAAATAATTTAATTATTATTAAAACCAAATAAAGTGACAACATGTCACTTTCGTAAAGATTATAATTATAATAATTTTATTTTAGTGATAAACTTAATAAAACTTCAAACATGAATAGACACCAGAAATATAATAAAATTATCTATATCATATTAATTTAGTTATAATTTTTAGGTATTAAATAATTATCATTAAAGGTGACATAATAATGGTGTTGAAATTATTTTATTAAGAGATATTTCAAATAAATGGTTTTAAAAATATTAAAATAAATATTATATGAAATATTTAATGTGCTAAACTAATTTTCTAGATACATAATACATTTTATGAATATTTTAAAGCTTTTATTTCGAACATATCTTCTAAATATATTTTATTTAAATTCAAATAATTGAATAGTGTCAAAATTGACACTACTGTTATTTTATTAAAATAACATATGATAAAATTATTTAAAAATCCCAAAAATATTTAAAAATTATAAATTAAAATTTAAATGGTAGAAAATTTCATAAATTGTCAAAATATGGTAAATTAAAAACAGATATTTAATTATTTATAATAATTTAAAATTTAGAATATTATTACCACAAATTAAATTAAATTGATAAATAAGGACAAATCAAGTTGATAATGTTTAAAATAAATAACTAACATGTGTAAATTTTATTTTTTGATGATATTAAAACCCTATATCATCTAAGATTAGGATATTAGTCATTTTGGAAGTTTTTAAGTGTGGTTGGGATTTAATATAAATTAATATTTCCTATATTTCCAAAGGTGCCCCTCTCCTCCCTTATAAAAGGGCACGTCCTCCCTCTCTTACTCACACCACTTTGAGCCTTCAAGATCGAACAAACTCTGCCAATTTCTCTTATACACTTTCCTAGAAACATCCTAGAGGTCCTGGTCTTCTTCAAAGGCCATCTTTAGTACCCTAAGAGGAGGTTAAGAAGAGGTGCTTCAAAGAAGAGGTAATGTTCGTTACCGATTATTTCAACTTTATTTCTTCTTCTACTTCTTCTTTTTTAGTTGTTTCATTATTAAGTAATAACATCAGTATCAATAATATAATGATATGTTATTATAAGTATGAAACAAACCTATTTCACCATCTATCCATCCTACAGAAATGAAATCACCGCGTGTGCATACGTACTTTTTTGTCTTTTCCGGTAAAAGTAAGAGAAGAATGTTTTTTAAACTTATACGGCCTGAAAGGATTTTTTCGGTTTTATAAAGCCTTATTTTCATGAAGGTTACTCCAAAATATTTCATGACTATTTTCAACAAAATGTCTTTCTTTTAAAATTGCATGATATTCTGTGAAAAGAAATTTATTTTGAAGAAGAAAGGATATTTTCCTCAAGAATTCATTTCAAGTGTTTTATCAAAACCATTTTTTCCATCTAAGATGACATTATGTCATATGGGTATGTTTCAAGTATAATGACTCTATGATTTACATGGTTTCTCTTTTCTTATTATGAAATGATATCCTTTTCTTTTCTATGGATTATGTGATGATGGGATGATGTTTATGAAACCATTTTATTCATTGGGTTATTATGAATGATGTATGCTTATTTTGTCGCACAAGTAATAATTATTTCAATATGAGATGGGTGGGACTTATATCTCCCTCTAATTCATTGGGTAAAGATTTATATCTCCTGAGATAGACATGGATGGAATGATAAGTTAAACTGATTCAGTGTTACAGGACTGAAATGAGGAGTGAACTCGATTCAGAAAGGGACTTTGTCCACTAAGATGGTCTTGAAAGCAATGTCTTGGCTACTATGGAAATCATATCATGTGCTCAATGGTTTGCACAATCACATTTTTTATTCCCATGCTATTTTATCATGAATTATATTTCTTTATGATCCATGCCTTATGTACTGCCATGTTTTATGTCATTGCTCAAGATTTTGATGTTTAAACATTTTGTTCATTTTTTAAGTTCAAATGTATATGATTTGTTTTATTTTATCCATTCTTACACTTAATGAGCATTTGAGCTCACCGTTTATATGTTTTCATTTCCCCAGGATATAAATAAAAGTTTTATGTAAGAAAACAAAAGGAGAAGATCTTTATATGAGATGTTGATGATCTTCCACCATGATTAAAAGATTACGTTATGTGTTTCCAAAGACACTAAACATTTACGGTCCTTGTGTTTCTGATTTTGTTATGTATTAATTATTCCACCAAAGTAATGTAATGTCCATAGACGTCATGATTCGGGTCTCTACAGTTGGTATCAAAGGAAAGGTTTAGTCAACCTTTGGAAACTAGGATTCAAGAACTTTAGTGAGATCCCTAGAGATATTTCTGAGGTATGTCTTGGGATGTCCCTAAGGGTAAGTATAAGTACAGGTTATAATACCAGAATTACGGTAACGATCAAAGAATTAAACCTAAGATGGTAGATATTTAAGGTACTCCCCCTTTATTATGTTGTTTTCCCTAGAATGATTTTTTCCTCTCACACTATTCTTTTTGGGTTTTAGACAATGGCTGGAACCCGAAGGAACCGTGTTGATCAATGTAATGTACAATGAAATAATTATACAGTTGAACAACCAAATGTGATGGGAGATGGAGTAGAAAATCCTATTTCTATACTTACACAGGCTATGAATCATTCTGGACTTCCGAATGAGCAGATAAGGGAACAATATTCTATTAAGTCTTTAATGAGGCAACGCCCACCTTCTTTCAGTGGGTCTTCTGATCCACTTGTTGCTGAACAATGGATCAGTACCACTAAAAAGATATATTTAGTTCTTCAATTTTCTCAACATGATAAAGTCATCTTAGTAGTATATCGTTTGGAAGGTGAAGCTGATCAATGGTGGAATCTTATCAAGAATACGAGGCCAAGAGATGAAATTGAGTCCATGGAAAGGGACGAGTTCAAGAACATATTTTTCAATAAGTACTTCCCTCATATTCTTAGAACAAAGAGGGAGAAGTATTTCTTGAACTAAAGAAAAAGGATGATGAATCTGTTGGTATATACGAAGCTAATTTTTCAAGGCTTTCAAGGTATGCATCTGGATTTATCATCCAACCTGAAAGTAAAGGTGATCGATTGTTTAGTGGCTTAAAACCAAGTCATAAAATGGAATTTTCTATAAGATAATTCAGTAGCTATGAAGAAATTGTGCGTTGTGCTATCAAGGTAGAAATGGAAGTTGGTGTTACATATATATCTCATGGTTTTGACAAGAAACGAAATATGGAGTTCAAGGAGAAATCTCAGAATAATGGTGAAAAGAATATGAATGTTTCCTTATGCTCAAAGTGTGGAAAGAAGCATGTTGGAGATTGTCTTAAAGGGACTAGAAAATGTTTTATGTGTGGAAAATAAGGTCATCGATCAGCTGAGTGTCGAATTATTGTAAAAAGGGTTACTAATGATAATGAAAAGACTGCAGAGAATGCACCACCAACACTTCAATGCTTCAAGTGAAATGAAATGGGGCATTATGCTAATCAATGACCTAATCTAAGGGTTAATGATGATCGGCATGAACAACCACATAAGGCAAAGGACAAAGGGATGTCACATGCGATCACTATTGGCGATATTGAATATGACAACGATGTGGTGGAATGATTAATTGTTTATGTAATGGGATTCCAAAATAATTTTGTATATAGTATCGTGGAATATTGGAATATTTATGTATTGGTCCATTGTGCTTTTTTAAAAGAATATGGTACTGGTAACCATGAAAAGTGATTGAGATGTTTTTAGAAAGCAGATGATAAGCACATAATGAAGGGATAAAGAGAAAATGAAATGAGCTCATAATAGATAAAAGGAAAAAGATATATCATGGTTTGAATATAAAGAAATTTTGGGATTTTGGTATTTGAAAAGGGTTACTTTTTGACAACATTCATGTTTTCCCTAAGGTTCTATAGTAATTTCTGTTTCAAGAGAACACATGATTAAGGAATTCACATGTTTGGAATTTGACCAATAAGATATATCGTATGATAAAATGATGTTATTCACGTTCTTGTTATGTGAACTTTCCAGTAATCATTTTCTGTACAGTATGAGATTATACAGATGTATTTTGGATAAGTCTAAAGATTGGAAAGTGTTATGTTAGACATCAGATAATATTTTTTAAGGCTAGGAATTTTTTTGTATATTATTGCAGGAATGTTATTATAGTGTAGTTTTAGAAAAGGGGACAACCTGCAAGATGGGCGAGAACCCGTCGCGTCGGACAAGGCTGTGGAAATAGAACCCACAACCAATGTGCGACAGGCCTTTATCTCCTACCACTGGCCTACAGGAAGTCCCTGGTTAGTGGAAAGTAGTTTTATTTTATTAAGCAGTATGATAAATAAAGTATAAGTCCATTTTTGGAACCATATATGATTAATCTCAACATAAGATGGACTTATAACTTTTTCTAACTTTTTGTTTGAAATAGATGGAATGACCCAACATTCTATCACATTATCTGCTAATGCTTCACGAATAACAAAATCAACTTCATTTCATTAAGAGATGAAGTGGAAATTGTCCAATTCATGAACAATAGTGAGATTGTACCAAAATCATGTAAGTATTTCTTTTAATTCATCAACTTTAGGGAAATGTTCATTAAAACCAAAAATGATGTCCTAGTGCCCTTATATCCGATGAATCAGATTGTACATTAGATCATCACAAATCTTTGGCTTTGTGATTGTTGGCTTTTACATGGCCATGTTCTCTGCCACTCTCTATCAGAACATGACGGTTATATTTTTCTTCCATATACATATTTTCACCTATGTTCTTCTATGTGGAAACCCAGTGATTAGTTAATTTGGTTAACCATTACGTTTCATACTTTAGTTTTTAAAGTTATGTTTTCGTATTTCATTTTATGATGTGGGTTTCAATTAAAGAAACTTTCAAGTTGAAAACCATGTATAACCCCGATGAATTTCAAGGGTGAAATTTATTTTAAGGGGGGTAGAATGTAACAACCCGATATTTTATGATAAGTATTCTTTTTAATTTATTTGATGTCATGTGTTTTATGCTAAAACAAAATTATCTTATGTTATATGCAACACCGTATAAGCTTGTAGTATACGCAACACTATTCTTAGATTGTGTTACACACAATTTCATGTTCATTTGATAATAGTCATTCTACGCAACATTGAGTGTATATATATATATATTCAATGTATAAATGAAAAATGGTTGGATTCTGTTATAACGAAACAGCAAAAGAGTCTTGCACAACACGCAACCCTGACTTGGCTTGCATTACACGCAATCACGACCTTCCTCGATAGCGGGTGTTGTACGCAATACCATGTTTCACTAAACGACGATATATTGTTATAATATTATTATGGACTAGCCGTTATGAATAGTATTGAATAAATTTTTTATTTTATAACATTATTATTCATCTTATAAATTTTCTAAAACATTTTATGTGAACAAAATAAAATTTTCGGGTAAAATAAGTATTTTTTAAAAAATGTAGTTTTCCCACCTTTTGATGGCACACCCACATTAAATCTAGTTTTTGTCATGTTTATAAGTTCAATTTTACAAAATATACTTCTTATTTTGAATCAGGATATAAAAATTTACATTGCATAATGTTTTGATATTTTTCAGATAACTTTCATATTTTAATGAATAGTTAAAACATGCTATATTTTAATTAAAAACAACTTTTTTCATCGTAATAATTTATATGGTTAAATTATAATATTGAATGGTTTTAGTGTATAAATAGAATATATTTTTACCATTTAATATAATTTATGTTATTATCATTAATTTCACATTGAATTCATATGTAAAAACAATTCAATTTTTGACAATGTTTTAACTTCTAAAACCCATTTTCATAACAATGGGATTAATTTTAAATTAATTACTACAACTTATGTGTTTTGAATATTGAAAAATGGATTCCATATTTGGAATATGTGGGTCCAAGTTATGTTAATAGGCTACTTTTTATTTTTGTGCATTATGAATAGTAACTACAGTAAATTTTATTTACCATAGTTAAAGGTAAATCAGGTAATTAAGGGGAAATATAAGTTTATAAAATTACCATAACACCTGAAAAAATACTATTGGATGACTTAAATTCGACCCATATCATCTAAGGATTGGATTAGATTTATTTAATGGAACTTTTTCCATGAAAATAATTTAATTATTATTAAAACCAAAGAAAGTGACAACATGTCACTTTCTTAAATATTATAGGTATAATAATTTTAATTTACTGATATACTTAATGAATCTTTGAACTTGAATTCTCTCCAGAAATCTAATCAAATTATCTAAATCATCTGAATTTATTTATAATTTTTAGGGATTAAATAATTATCATTAAAGATGACATAATAGTGATGTTGAAATTATTTTATTAAGAGAAATATCAAATAAATGGTTTTAAAAATATTTAAATAAATATATATATGAACTATTTAATGTTCTCCACTAATTTTATAAATACGTAGGAAATTTTATGAATCTATTAAAGCTTTTATTTCGAAGATAGATTCTGTATATATTTTATTTAAATTCAAATAAATGAATAGTGTCAAAATTGACACTCTTGTTATTTTATAAAAATAACATATTCTAAAATTGTTTAAAATTCACCATAATATTTAAAAATTATAAATTAAAACTTATATGGTCGAAAATATCATAAAGTTTCAAATTATGGAATATTCACAACACATATGTAATTATTTATAAAAATTTAAAATTTAGAATATTCTTACAACAAATAAAATTAAATTGATAAATAAGGACAAATCGAGTTGATAATGTTTAAAATAAATACCTAACATGTCTAAATTTTATTGGATGATGAGATTACAACCCTATATCATGTAATCTTCGGATATGAGTCATTTTGAATGTTTTTATGTGGGGTTGGGATTTAATATAAATTAATATTTCTTATATTTCTAAAGGTGTCCCTCTCCTCCCTTATAAAAGGGAACCTCCTCCCTCTCTTCATCACACCACATTGTGCCTTAAATCTTAGCCAACCACTTATAATTTCTCTTCTCCACTTACTTATAAACATCCTAGTGGTCCTGGTCTTCTTCAAAGACCAGCTTTAGTACCCTAAGAGGAGGTTAAGAAGAGGTGCTTCAAAGAAGAGGTAATGTTCGTTACCGATTCTTTCAACTTTATTTCTTCTTCTACTTCTTCTTCTTTAGTTGTTTCATTATGAATTAACAAAATCTGTATCACTCATATACTGATATGTTATTATATGTATGAAATAACCCTATTTCACTATCTATCCATCCTACAGAAAACGAAATCACTGCGCGTGCTTACGTATAGAATACCGTCTCCACGCCGTGGTTTAATCTGTTTTCAATCATCACCTTATGTGGATGGGTATAATGGTGTCAATAAATAACTATATATGATTATTGTAAAGTGATATTGATTCTGAAATATTATACATACACTTCAATACAATTTTACGATCATGGGAATGATATCATCGCTCGTGCGTACGTACGGACTATAGTCTCCATGACGCGATGAGATTCATTCTCCAGGATAACTATTCATGAATGATTATAAAGTATGTATAATAAGTAATCATGAAATATATGGTATAATAATGATACTTTATTTATGAATATATATATATATTTATTTATTTCATCTACTTAATTCCATTCAATTCAATAAGGAAACGAAAATAGCGTTCATGCATACATATGACCTACCGTCTCCATGAACAGTGTATTTCATTCATTTTATTGATATATAATATATATGTATATGATGAATATATATTATATATAAATCAAGTTTTACATTATGGAATTATGTAAATATGGATATAAGTAATAATATCAAGAACAACAAGCCCAAACATGTACGATAAATAAAATGATTTTATCCAAAACACTGCTTTAACATGGAACTTACAAAAGAACAGGTAATATAAAGTCATAAGTAATCCATATATGATATCATAACAATGCATATGATTCTTTAATAATTCAATTACATTATTTAAATCATTATACAGAAGGTTAGGATACGTACGAAGCATATCAGACCTAAGGTAAGGGATAACTTTTCCAATCTCGTTTTTATCTAAGATTGATTATTCGTAAGTATTCACTGGGGTTATATTTATCATCCATGTACCAGTTTCCTAAAAATGGTTTCATGTATGTTTAAATTCCTTTTACCCATTTTTTACTTTTACTACATGGTATGTATGGAATCTTTCTTTTTTTTTACGTTACGAGGTACTTTTTTGACTTTTCCGGCAAAAGTACGAGGCGAATGTTTTTTTAACTTATACAGCATGAAAGGATTTTTACGGTTTTATAAAGCCATATATTCATGACGATTCCTCCAAAAAAATTCATGGCTATTTTAAACAAAATTTATTTCTTTTAAAATTGCATGACTTTTTGTGAAAAGAAATTGATTTTGAAGAAGAAATGATATTTTCCTCAACAATTCATTTCAACTGTTTTATCAAAACAATTTTTCCATATAAGATGACATTATTTCATATGTGTAGGTTTCAAGTATAATACCTCTATGATTTACATTGTTTCACTTTTCTTATTATGAAATGATATCCATTTCTATTCTATGGATTATGTGATGATGGGATGATGTTTATGAAACCATTTTATTCGTTAGGTTATTATGAATGATGTATGTTTATTTTGTGGCACAAGTAAGAATGATTTAAATATGAGATGGGTGGGACCTATATCTCCCTAAAATGCATTGGGTAAATATTTATATCTCATGATATAGACATGGCTGGAATAGTAAGTAAATCTGGTTTAGTGTTACAGGACTGAAACGAGGAGTGAACTCGATTCAGAAAGGGACTTTGTCCACTAAAATTGTCTTTGGCAGCAATGCCTTGGATACTATGGAAAACATATCATGTGCTTAATGGTTTCCACAATCACATGTTTTATTCCCATGCTATTTTATCATGATTAATGTCTCTTTATGATCTATGCCTTATGTACTGCCATTATTTATGTATTTGGTGAAGATTTTTATGTTTAAACATTATGTTCATGTTTTTAAGTTCAAATGTATATGATTTGTCTTATTTTATCCATGCTTACCCTTACTGAGCATTTAAGCTCACCATTTATATGTTTTCTTTTCCCCAGGATATAAATAAATATTTTAGGTAAGAAAACAAAAGGAGAAGATCTTTATAGGAGATATTGAAGATCATTCACCATGATTAGAAGATTACGTTCCGAGTTTCCAAAGACCCTAAACTGTTACAGTCCTTGTGTTTCTGTTTTTGTTATGTATTAAGTATTCTGAAAAAGTAATTTAATATCCATATACGTCACGATTTGGGTCTCTAAAATTAGTGTGATTTAGTTTCTGACCTTATCATTATACCAATGAATAACTTTGATATAATTCTCAGTATGAATTTTCTTTCAAACTATGATGTGATAATTTATTGCAAGAAAAAGGAAGTTATCATTTTTAAGAATGGTGTAAAATCCCTTATCTTTAGAGAAGATACCATGCTATCTGATTCTTATCTAGACCCACCCCCAGTAGCTCTATTTAATGTAATTCAAGGAGAGGAATGGAAATAAATATCAAGTGGTTAGGAAGAAAATCTTCAAATTGAATATGTGCATATAGTGCAAGAATAAATTGATGTGTTTCCATAGGATTTACCTATACATCCTCCAGAGCATGAGATTGAGTTTATTATTGACATAATTTTTGGTGCAAGACCTATTTCAAAGGTCCCCAGTAGAAGGTACACTATGGAGTTAGAGGATCTAAAGAAAAAACTATAAGAGATTAATGAAAATGTATTTATTCAACCTAGTGTTTCTCTATGGGGATCCCTAGTCTTGTTTGTCAAAACGAAATATATATCCATGAGATTATTCATTGATTATAGGTAAATCAATGATATTACAATAATGAATAAGTATCATCTACATAGAATTGATGATTTACTTGTTCAACTTCAAGGAGCTCAATACTTTTCAATGATTGACCATCGATCCAAATATCATCAACTACGTGTGAGGAAGGAAAATATTCTGAAGACAACATTTCGAACTAGGTATGATCATTACGAGTTTACAGTGATGCCCATTGAACTGACAAATGCACCATATATTTTCATGGATTTAATGAATAGAGTTTTCAAGGAATATCTTGATAAATTTTTTGTTCTATTCATCGATGATATCATGGGATACTAAAAAATATATGAATACCATGAGGATCACTTGTGGATTACTCTAAAAACTCTAAGAAGAAATGAATTATATGGGGTGTTTAGAAAGTGAGAATTCTAGCATCAATCAGTTTCATTTCAAGGACATATTCTCTCTAAAGATGGAATCCTAGTTGATCTTCAGAAGATAAAGGAAATCCAAGATTGGCCAATGCCAACAAACATAACTGATGTACACCATTTTATTGGCATAGCAGGTTACTATCAACATTTCATTCATAATTTCTCCCAACTGGATAACCCTCTAACCAATCTCACATGTAAAGGAGTTAAGTTTGTGTCTAAAAAATAGTGTATCGAATGCTTTGATGAATTTAAAAGAAGATTGTTCAATGATCCAATTTTGACACTTCCATCTAGAAGTGATGGATTTCTGATATACAGGGATGCATCAAAGATTAGGTTGGGTTGTGTCCTTATAAAAAATGATAAAGTTACAGCTTATGCATCCAGACAGTTTACAACCCATGATAAAAATTATCCAACTCATGATCTTGAGTTTGCAGCAAAAATCATTGCTCTAAAAATATGGATACATTATCTCTACGGAGAATGATGTGATATTTTTATGGACCACAAGAGTTTGAAAAACATTTTCACAGAAAAGAACTCAACATGAGGAAAAGTAGATGGCTTGAGTTACTCAACGATTATGATTTTTCAATACACTACCACCTACGAAATGTGAATAAGGTGGAATATGCATTAAGTAGGAATGATCATGGACTTCTGACTCAAATGAGGATTGATAGAGATACTATATTTTTGGATCTACTAAATATGGATATGGTAATTTTTAAAGAAGGGGAAACATATTTTCTCTTTCAAATGATTGTTAAACCATCATTATTAGAGAAGATACAATGCTCTCATTCTGATGATGAGAATCTGCACAAGAAAATTAATGCTATCAAGAATGTGAGAGTGGCTGACTCCTTGTTTGAAGAAATAGTTCTGAAATTTTGGGAAAGGATATGTGTTCCATCAGTACCTGATCTATAAATGAATCTATTAAGCAATGCCCATAGCTCAAATTTCTCTATACACCAGGGTATCACAAAGATGTTTAGATATCTGAAGAGAATATTTTTGGTGGCATAATATGAAGTAGGAAATTGCTGACAATGTGTCAAGGTGTCTAGTTTTTCAACAAGTGAAGACATAGAGACAACATCCCAAAGGAGTGATGAAACCGCATTATATTATTATGTAGAAGTGGGATAACATTATGATGTATTTTATCACCAGAAAACTGAGGCCACCTAAAAGGAACGATGAAATATGGGTAATTGTTGATCGTCTCAAAAAATCAGCACCTTTCCTCTATAAAAGTGAGGATTTACAACTTGAGGGCCTGGAAAGACTGTATATTAATTATGTTCTAAGACTCCATGGTGCCTCTATCAATTAAATCTGATCAAGCTCCCCGATGTACTTCAAAATTCTGGAGAAGTCACCAAAAAGTTTTTAATACTAAGGTTCATATGAGTACTGCATATCACCCTCAAACCAATATACAGTATGAAAGTACAATTAGTTCTATTGAAGACATGCTAAAGTCTTGCTCTCTTGACTTTCATGGTATGTGGGATCAATACTTTCCATTGGTTAAATTTTCTAACAACAATAGTTTCCATTCTATTATTCAAATCGCTACATATAAATCATTATATGGAATGTGATGTTGAAATCCAACTTGTTGCGATGATATTGGTGAGAGGAAACTTATAGGCCCAAAACTAATTGAAGTGACCACAAAAAAAGTTAAAGACTATTCAAGACCATATTAAAGCATCCCAAGGTAGGCCGAAGAGTTATTCTTATAACTTGAGAAATGGTTTGAAATTTCAAGTGGGAGATCATGTATTTCTAAAATTATCTCCATGGAAGGGTGTTTGAAGGTTCTGTAAGAAATGGAAACTAAGCCCCAGGTACATCAGACAATTTGACGTTCTAGAATGAATCGAAGCTATAGCTTAACGTTTAGTTATTCCGCCAATTCTCTCCTGAGTTAATAATGTGTTTCACATGTCTTTTTAAAAAAAATACTAGCCAAACCCAACGCATGTACTCACATATGAAGAAATAGAAATAGAACCAGATTTTTCATACTGTGAAAAGCCTTTTGTGATTCTTGACATAAGGGAGAAGGTATTCAGAAATCATACAACTCGTATAGTAAAGGTTCTTTGGAGAAACCAGAAAATGGAGGAAGCAACAAGGTACCTATAGTATTTCATGAAGAAGAACAACCTACATCTTTTTTGTTGTATTTATACATACAAGTTTAAGGATGAAATTTCTGGAGGGAATAATATAACACCCCAAACATTTTATGCTATGTTTCTCATAAATAATTTCTATTCATTAGATAGCATATATTTCATGTAGCACTGTGTCTTTTCTGAAACAAATCATTATATAGGAAAGTTATATTATATCCATTGAACAAAAAGTTTCCACTTCTATGCTTTGAATTTCGAAAAACAGTCATTTAAAATAGTGACCAGTATGTTATTTGGAGTCCGATAGAACCAACATGATTTTTTGATGAATAGTAACATACCCTTATGAGTAGTAATATGAATATTAATATGACCCATATAAATAGTAAATAATTATAATATTTTATTTTCTTAAGTTAATAAGATAATGATAATTTAATTGATTCTTCAATGTAATACAAAACTAATTATACCTTTAAATTGTTATTTTTAGAATTAAGTTTGAGTTTATATTAAAATTAAAAAAAAATACATAGAAAATTATTTTTTTAAAATAGAGTTGATTTTTAAATTCTAAACGTCGATAAATTGTTAGGGTGAATTTTTTGTATTTTTCTAAAATACTTGAATTTTTGTGAATAGTAAAAATACAGAAATGCGTTTTCAGTAGTCTAATGGAATCATAATGATGTAATAATTAATATAAAAGTCTGGTAGACTTTTTTATATTATATTTTGACATGAGTTGTCACATGTGGCCTAAACCATTGAAAAATACCATGGGCAAGCCCATGGTTTTGTGAAAACCACTAACGAGGTGTCCGTTTTTAATTAATAAAAAACTCTCTATTAATTACTATGAATACTCACTCACCCCCTTAGTTTTCTTTTATTCCAAACTCAATATCCTCGAATATATGGTTTTTTTACCTCCCTAGGAGTCCTTCAATGGTTCCTTAATCCCCTAAGGTCCCATCCTTCATGATCTTGGAGTTACTCTACAAGGTAAGGGAATTCTTCATTCTCTTCCTTTAGTCGACAAGTCCTTTACGTTATCTATTTGATTTTCCATTATTACATTTTGGTGTTTTATTTTATCTGTTATTATTAATGTTATTTTTATTTCAATATGATTATATAACCTTTTCCTCTCATCATTTCATTTTTATGATATTTTAAACCACACCTTTAGGCTGTCGAATTTTTATAAGGGATCTCTCACGTTTTCTTTTATTTTCATGTTCATCTTTTTTCTTTTTCTCTCCTCACCTCCTTTTTCCAAATGACCATAATAAACTCCATTATCCTATATATACTGAAATTATATCATGTTAATGGAAGAACTATCATCAATATCCTTACTCCCTCTCTTTTATTTTTATAAAAAAAATCAACATCCATGAGGTTCCAATTTATAACCTTTGTAGACGACGGAGCTTCTTTATTCACTTTATCCTTCATTACTAGTCATAAAATAAAATTTAATGGTTGAACAAGATATGAATATATTTATTTCATCTCATTAACTTTCTGTAATACTTAGACACTCATAATATAAAATAATAATACAAAAAAAGATCATTATGAACAAAATGGCCAAGTTAATCCGAATATTTGTAATAAACTTTTAACTAATAAACCACTATCATGGTATATAACACAAAATAATTATAAGATAATATATCCTCAATGTAATTAATTAGATATATTAACAATTTTAGATGTTTAACAACATTTCAATGGAACTTCTACTCAAGAAAATAAGTAAACGAATTATGAAAACCAAGGAAGAAAATGCTTCCAAAACAAGAAAATTGAACCTCTTAGACCCATAAAAAGGGACATGAATGAACCTAATATGGTAGAAATAAATAAATTAAATGTACAAGAGGTTATGTATTTATTATTCAATGATTATAAATTTTATTATTCAGGTTATTAAAACAAGCTAAGAACACACTCGAGACTAAAGTAAGGGGTTTCTCATCTCACATTCATTTCTACGAGATTTTTATTGTTCGCCACATATTTCATTTATGTCAAGTATGTGTACATACATTTGATATATAATTACATGAATCTATTTATATTAATGTTATTTAATGAATCATTTGTGGTTTTTTATGTTCTAGTCATATGATTCGACCGATTACATTGTTGTAAGAGACTTTGTCTCAACTACTATTTTTTTGTGACTGACATGGTATGGTGCACCTAATAATACCTATATGGTGTACCTACTACCCATTTTAGATCCCTTTTCATTTGAAATTATATTTATATTAAATATACATAATCTAATATCATGGATATGTTTTTTTTCTAAACTGTATACCATTTTACGTACGGTGTTTATTTGGAAAGTTATTTTAATTATGGAAATATTGATAAATCTATATACTCTACTCAATACAGATATTGAAAAGGAATATTTCTATTTTATTGAAACAATTTATAAAGAATTATTTGTACATGTAGTGGTGTGTGGGGACCACTATAGCCCCTCGATGCATCAGTAGGTCTCATGAGACAAATCAGTTGGCGACAAACCGTTCGAGTTTGTTTCCAAAAATCAGACGGGTTTCTACCCACAGAACCAAACTATTTTAGTGGTATTATGGTATCATGTACCAAATAAATGAATTCCAAGTAATAATTATTCACTTTATTTATTTTCAGTCACCATTATCCATGAGGTTTTCACTATGAAAATTTTGATGGATGCAGGCTCTTTCACAGTTTATTAATGGCGTGCATTATTCATTTATTCAACATGCCATATTTGATTATGATTAATTTATTATTTATTCATGCTTACACTATTTTTAACCCTTATATATCATTTGAGCTCACCCCTATCATTTTCTACCTTTAATAGGTGATGAAGAGGAGATCGTTTATTTGAGTTTCTGTGGATTCAGTTTTTAGTTTTTTTTATGTATTTCCTTTTGTTACAGTCTCCAATGCAATTTGAGTTACATTTATGTATCTAGTTTTTTCAAGAATACTAAACTGATTGTTACTTTGGGATTTTCATTTTAACAAACCATACTAATATAACAAGTAATGCACCGTCTCTGGTCTAGAAGGGTCAGGGTGTTACATATGATAATTAATCTCATGCTACTAAGATGAATATGGGAGTAATCTATGACTACTATGATGGTAGGAGGAGTGAACTCATACTACTAATATAGAGTTGGCAGTAATACCTATAATTCTATGGAAAGAATTTTATATGCTTATTTGTATTCAAAAATATTATATATATTATTACTATATTATGCTTTTGTGTCTTATGATATTTATTTCCTTATGAATCATGTTTTCTAAGCTGCTAATATTAATTCCATTATTCATGTTTATGATTTTTGATATGGAGTGTATGATCTTATATTGTTATGATTATCTCCTCATACCCTTATTCTCAGGAGGGGATTATGTATCTAATATTGTACCATTACCATAAAATTGAGATCAAAAATATCTTATCTTTACATTACCTAGGTAATGAAGATTTGTTTTATGAAAAATTAATAAAGGTGGAGATATTTATTAGAAACATTGAAGATCTTTCTTCTAGTTAGAAGATTTATTTCAATGTTTCCATAGAAAATAACCTATTACTATCCTTCGGTAAGTATATTTTTAATTTAATTAAAATTATATAAAATTATTTAATATCCATGTTTTTAAGAATGGGATGCTATTGACTCTATAAGAACTTATTAATACAAGCATTCCATCTATTATCAGATCACATTCACAAGATGATAGACTAGATATAACTATTCTAAAAATATTTTCATGTTCAATATAGAAGAAAACACCTATGACACCTCTCACCCTCTAAATAAATAGTGAAAACCACTCCATTAAAATTCATTGGCTAGAAAAAAGAATATATAACAATGAATCATCACGAAAATAACAATGATCAAATAAAAAATGAAAATTATACCAGAAAGAGTGTGTGTCTAAAGAAGAGAGTGTCACAAAATTAAACATCCTCACATTATATATTTTCCACAAGAAATTATAAAATAATACAAATGAATCCACCCACATGTGGTACCAAATATTACCAAGGATCTCCAAGTGGTATCTAGGCCAACAATGAACCCTATGATATTATATGTGAATCAATGTAATTTTTGGAGAATAATAACAATGTCAATAATAGAGGTGTTATAATATTTAATGAAAACATTCATGGGTTAAATAATGGTATTCTCCACTATCTCCCATCACAGGTCCTAGATTATATTAATGTTGTGAAAATGGGTGTTTAACCCAATGTGATTGAATCTCTCATAACATTTATATGAATTATATATATAAATGTTTATGGAAAAATAAAAATTTCAACTATATCATCCTTTTAAATTAATGTTTTAAATAAATTAATGTGTAGTAATTTAGGTAATGAAATTTTGGACATTATTGTAAATTGAATGTAATGATTAAAATATCCAAACATAAAATTAATAAATCTAATAATCAATACCTCATGATGATTAACGATAATAGATTTTATGACTATAATAATGGGGTGGATGAAATAATTATTCATATAATGTGAAATAGAGATTATTTTTAGGACTCAACCACTTCCAAAAAAATTAATGAATTTATTTAGATATGTTTTATTTTATGATTCCTTCCATAACATAAAAAATATCACTTATGCTCTAAAAAAATCATAATGTACTCTTCACTTATGAAATGATAAAGAAAGATGTGTTCAATATATTGGTTTTGAAGGAAATATAATTCATGTTCATGAAATAACTCATTATAGGGGATGATAAATCTTATTGATCTATTTAATGAAATTTAGAAGAGGATAATGACAATGATAATTAATGAATGACGAACGTTATTTCTAAAAACATAGAAAATGTAAAGGGTATATATAAATAAATACATATATATAAATGCTTGGTGAAAATATATATAATTTCAAAATAAATAATATGTATAGTAAATATTTAAAAAGGATGAATATTTAGAAGATAAATAAATTACCCAATAAAAGAAATGAGGATGACATTTCTAATGAAAATAATAAATTTGTAAAGAAAAAATAAATGATCAAAGGGGAAATGAAAAATGAAGTTAAGAAAATAATAGAATGAATACTGCATATCAACTAGATATTTTCACAATTATTATATTTGATAATTTATTATTACCATTTAATATATTGAAAAACATGAATAAATCACTCATAATGAGGAATAAGAAGATAAAACATTAAAAAAATTCATTCTATAAATGTAGATTAACATTTGTCTTATGTGAAACTCAAAAAAAATGTTGAAAAATTAAATCTTTGAATAAATAGGTGGTGAAACAGAAGAAATAAATTAATTAATTTCACAAAAAATAAAATGATTATGTTCATGAAATCAGGCTAATAAAATTAAAAGAAATACAAAAAGAGACAAAATAATGGAATATTTTGAGAAAAATTCTGAATAAGGATAAATAATTGAATATATAGAAATTAAATTTTCATAAGGGGGAAGAAACTATATTTAAAGGGATAAATTATTTTCATAATATTGTTTATATAACATTTCAATCATCGATATTTAATGATATGTGTGATATAAAATCTTAGGTAATGATTATGCTTGTATCTCAAAAATGATAAAACTATTTAATTTAATAGTATAGGTTCTAAAATATAATTGGTAATTTACTAAGATCAAATTAAATAAAAAAATATAACTTATGCATCATATTATTTTGAATCTATCTTGAGGATTATATTTTTCCCTAATCCAATGAAAATAGTAGTTTTTTTCAATATAATAGACAAAAGATTACAAAAATATTAAAAACAATTTAAGAAGAAAAAGTTTTAATTGTTAGTGTTATTGTTGTGGAGTAATTTTTATAGATAATATTTTTTAGTATAATACTTAAAATCCTTATAGAAATATTATGTATGAATTTAGGGGGGTCTATAAATATAACAAAATAAGGATGTCCATGAAGAAGCCAATAGTGGATAAAAATCTATCATTATTACCTATTGAAATTAGATATTGTTTTCAAGAATATATATTTGGAATTATACACTACATAAGTTACTATTATATAGATTTTATTAACAATATTCTAGTAAATAATCAATATATATTGTAAGGAAATAAGGAAAGGGAACAAAAAAACAAAAAATTCAATTCTTGTAGAAGTGAATCTCAATGATTGAAATATGAAAAGAATGTTGTTAATTGTGGGTAGAAGCTCATCACATATGAATTGGTGTGTAATTATATTAAATTATATATAATAACATAATGTTTTTTATATTTATATTTTAAATAAAATACACTTGATGATTAAAGGAATTAGTTTTGCTGAAATTGAACCTCAAGAGTTGAATTTTGAGATAAAATGTTTTTTTAGGAATCATGCATTTCCAAATGAATGTAATTAAGATATATGATAAATTAAATGTGTTTATTTTCAATAGAAACACATTTATTTTCATGTAAATTAAATATTTATGTAGAATCAATAGTGGAGAAATAAGAAATGGAAATATTTTTATAATTGTTGACCTACGTAGGTAAAGTTAACTTAGTAAAAAAATATTTCGAATTTGTGAGATTCGATTCATAGATAGAAGAGTTTTATGAATATTTGAAAATAAAATTAATTTATAGATCTACCCTAATTGTGTAGATATATGTATTTTATCTCAGAATCTTGTTAAAATTATAAAATGCTATTTGGAAAAAAATTAAATAATGAAATTAAAATTAACAAGTCCTATTGGATTAATAAACCCAGGTTTATGTTTAAAAATTAAGAATTTATACATTATATGTGGAATATAGATAATTACATTAATTTATGAATTTATATAAATGAAAAATGCCATATTTATAAATAAAATTTCATAAGAAATGGTGTTGTTAAATATTTTTAGAATAGAAGTCGAGAGAGTGTTGTTAATTCTTTTTTAACATTGAGGAAAAAATTGAATATATTTTATTGGGAGTTAGTTTGAGTAATATCCTGGTAAATATGGAATAAATACCCTATTAAGAATTATTTACCCTACCCATTAGAATGTTCTTCCTGGGAAAATTAATATAATTCTTGTCTTAATGAGAAGAACTATGATTTAATAATTTAATAAGTCATAGTTTTTTTTATAGATATGTCTCTTCACCTCTATGAAAATTCTTAATCATTGTTTATTAATACCTTAATATGACATTATTTCACAATTGATGTGGTACATAAAAAAATTTTAACTACATTTGAGTCTTGTATATCTTATAAAAAATAAAAACAGAATCTTGCATATATATTATGATAAGGATAAGGAAGGTATCATGATGTGATATTTATTATAACGATATATGATAAAAATACAATAAAAATATTAATATTGTATTCTAGATTTATGATGGAAAATTTATCGTAAATAAGCTCAATTTTGATGTTCTAAGGGAATTATGTTGTGATAAATTTGATGATGATACTGACCAGATTTGTAATAATGTTTCTGGACAAAAAATAATAAATGGATCATCTTTGACTAATATTGAATAATATAAGAACATTGATAAATAATTGGCTATTATAGTTTATATATATATATGTATAAAAATATACATATACACATGTAAGTAGAATCTATAATAGGAGATTCAGGTTCAAATGTTATGAAAAGAAGGAGAATAAATCTGGATAATCAAAGATATATTATCTCATATATTGAGCTAAATTTATCTATATAATGTACAAAATATATATAATTGATTAATGATATGAATGACTAATTAGACTATATTTTGATAAACTTCACTTTGGATTTCCCATATTGACTAAAAGGGGAAAATGTAATTACAACCATGTGGGTATTTACAGAAAAATAATGACTGAAAAATCGGAAGTCATAAAAAACAAGGATGGGATTGTATGCAAGATATATTCATGTGTTTAAGGAGTTGATTTTTAATAGACCTTATACCAGGATTTATGACTAAAATATATATATATTATTCAGTCATTTGTATCTCATATACAAGAAATAATATATTAAATTTATATTATATCTTCCTTCATGAATGGAGAGCTCTAAGAGTAAGTTAATATTGTATATTTTGATATATTAATCCATAAAAATTATAGGAAAATGGTTTTCATACAAAATGATGCTCTTAATTAGTTAAAATAGTCCAATTTAACTAGTTACTCTATGGCATAAAGAATCATGATATAGATGATGTTCAATAAGGAAAAAGTGGAAAAGAAATTGTATATAAGGGACATTAAGATTTATAATCCCATTATTATTATATATATTGATAAAAAAATATTTTATAGTTACCAATAGTGTGATTTAATGAAATATTCTAAACAAATGAATATTAATTTTGAGATTTTTATATTGGGAGTGCTAAGATATTTTTTAGTTTTGAATGTTATCTAAATTAAATATATTAATTTTCATTCCCATGAAATCTAAGAAATGTAACTGTTTAATATGTTTGTGATGAATGATTATATACTATTTCTAATGTACATATAGGTTAGGATTAATCTTTTAAATTATATTTATTGACATAGTGTATGTGAAACAATTTTAAAAAATTGATTGGCGGTTTATTCTACCTCACAACATCAAGGATAAAAAATATCTATGAAATAAAATTCTATGGAAGGTATCAAATGGATCAAAATGAGTCTCATATTATGGATTAAAATTGATTTCTAAAGTACATTAAATAAACAAAGATAATTTGGTTGATGTATAAAAGTTGTGAACACATGGATGTTTCTAGTTATATATATGTTGACAATGATGATTATTGAAATAACATAAGGTCTACATCAGGTTGTATATTACTTCAAGGAGGAAGATATTTTATTTTTAAAAATAAAAAATTAAAATAATTAAAATTAAGAGAAATATACTTGGGATATATTTTTGTTACAAGTTCATAAACCAAGATGATTTTGATGAAAAATCAAGTTAATACTTGTGGTTAATTATTGATAGACCACTTAGAACATTATATGACAACCAATGTTCGATTAATCTATAAATAATTCATGTACACTATTCTCATTATAATAATATTATTCTAATGTTTCACTTTATCAATATGGGGGATCTAATATTAATGTAAAACTAAAGTTAATTTTTTTAGTGATTAACTTGTGGATATCTTTCCAAGATAATTCATTAGGATAGATTTTTTACTTAGTGCATGATCATTAATGTTCATACCTTCCCTATAACATGAGAGATTTTGGTATAACCACCAATATACATTGAATTTTATTTTTATATAGGGGAAATTTAAATAATATATTTTTTTCTTATATAAATATATAAATATTGTAATAAAAAAATATGTATAAATATTTTGGATGAATTCTCGAATTGGGGGAGACAATAAGATGTTATAGAAAAATATTAATATCCCTAAGAGATTGAATTATTTCCAAAAAACAAATTATCTAGTGGTTTGGGATGAAAATTATTATATATATATGAAAATAAATCCTAATTGGGGAAGTGATTTTACGTTTTTATATTGAGATATTGAGGATGAAAAATAAATCCAAATGGAGATATTAAATTACCAAATAGAATTTTTGAATAATGTTGTACTTATTCTCACCAAGAATAAATAATATTAAAATATCAATACTAAGGTTCTTAGGTTATCCTAATCTTTCTTGACGTGTTTGAGTATGTTTTGAGATTATTTGGATCAATTCAGAAATCTATATATCGAGAAAATTTTCATAATTCCGGTTTTCTTAATATTCATATTTATTATTCCATAAGAGACATTTAGGCATTATAATGTATTATAAAAAATCCATAAAAATATAATATGAGTTCTTTGTGGCACATTAAACTTCATTTTTTGTCTATATGAGTCATATAATACTCAATAAGAGTCATTTCAAAGGTAGAATGGAGAATTCGAAAAATCACTACAATTTAGTTAGAGTGATACAAAATTCTTTATGTTTCCATCAGAGCTTAATAAGAGTTATTAATATTAAATTAATGGATCCTTATAGTTAAATTAATGCAATATGAAATGGCCTTTTTGATGGTGAACATTCACATAATTGAAATATCCTAAGGCTTTGTATTCCTTGATTCTAATTTTAAATAAATTAGTTATAAAGATGGCATGCAAGATCCTCGCTCGAAGATTCATTCAACAAATTATTTAAATAAATTTTAATATATCACCCACAAACACATGAATCCAATATTCCAGGAAGAATAAATTGGTATTTAAGAGATCTAATTTAAATTTATAATTATTCTTTTACTGATGATCCATACACAATCATGGTTGAATTTTTATTTCATATTTTGTGCTCTAATAATTTCTAAATTAATATGATATCATCTTATTAATCATATTTGTTAAGTGTTTCATTTTCATAATAGTCTATAAATATATTAAGAATATTGAGAGATTCCATCTGGATTTTCCATTTTTTTATTGTATAACAGGGGTATATGAAGTGAAAAAGATTACAATCCATTTACCCTTGTACGTTCCGTCTGGAGATGTTGTTGGATACATGAAATAAAACAATATTTTTAGACAAGGTTTACAATACTTATTGAGAAGAAAACAAGTAACATAGTTTTTTTATTACATGGTGTTTATATATAATACATGCCTTGTAGTCTTCTTGTTTTAGTGTCATCAATCACATAATCCATGCAATCATTATACACAGTCAAACTGCCTAAGACATATATTCTAGATCATTGATCATATAAATGATGTTTATGTAGTTTAAATGGAATATATTTAATCAATTACCACTTCCTAAATACAAGATGAGTCCTTGGTATTGTAATATAGAAACATAGAAATATAATTACATTTCATTTTGTTGGAGGCACATGTTGTGTGTCTCTTACCAGATAACTTGTTGAGAATTTCAGTGGGTTGCATGGGAATGAGGCATTTAAACCACATGGAATGTGACAATCTTTTTAATTTCATGTGATCCCATCTAGATATAGGTAAACAACCCAAGAGATTATCTCGGGCATGCAGAAATTCAATACAGGACATGTAGATAGCATGTACACAATATTTATTATTGATCGGTAGACATTCTAAATATCAAGGCCTATGACATGGATACATGGAAATATTAGTACCTGGTGTGTTTCTAGATGGTACACGGAATTTAGATTTCCAAATACTGATAGAAATAAATTACATTACATTGAAAATTATTGAATGAAAATAATATTAATTTAATTGATGTATTATTCTTTTGATGATTTATGATGGTTTTAAAAAAATTAAATTATTAATTTATTTATTGTAATAAATATTAAAATATTGGTGCTTTCATTTATTTTACATTAATTATATTATGATGGTTCTTAATAAATTAATTTCTATAGTCATTAATATGAATGGAAATAAATTAATAGACCAATTAATTAATTCCTCAGTGTTTTTCATAATAGTAAATAACATATATATAAATGATTGTTAGATTATTTTACTTTTGAGTATATGTTTCATGTAGGATCATTTATGATATAGATTTATAATATAGTATGTATTGGATTTTTAATTTAATTAATTTAATATGTTTACAATTATTTAATGATGAATTAAATTTGATGGTTTGTGATTCATCCCTCCCTCCATTATTATGTTTGTCTGTGTGTCCAGGGATAATTATGTAATCCTCATCCACCTAATAATTTTGTTTCCCTCATGTGCATGTGAGTTATAAATACGTATAATTAATGGTGTTTCTCAAGGTGTGTGTTGGTTGTTCAAGATAGCACAATAATGATGTCAACCCAAGCATTACATAGGTGGACATGTTTAATGTTTTAATTAACTCAAAAAGTGTAAATATGTTATTTTACTCATGTTCATAGGTTTATTTCATGCCCTCTCCTAAAATAAACCATTATATAAAGTTCATGAATACTTAATTTTATTAATTTATTATTTCTATCTATGTAATTATTTATTCTATGAGCACAATACCTTGATCACATATATAAATGTATAACTTGTTAAGAAGAAATTTAAATAAATAGATTATACAGAAATATTTTACCCAAGATGGTCAATTAATTATATAGCATCCACTTATTATTAATAAGTAATGTAAATTATAAAAAAAGATATAATTTTATCCAAAATAATTAACATCTTTAAAAAAAATATTAAGTAGTACTTTGCCTTCAATTACTTAATTTTTAATAAAATCCTTGTATCTTAGTGTTTGAACAACCCTCATTGGGACACTTACGTTTCACAGGGAATGATTATAATGGTTTTGGGATGAAATAACCTTATTTTATCAAAAGAAATATCCCTTGAAAGACATTATGTAACATTGAGTTGTGTATTGAGGAAATTCAAATCTGGATTCTAAGATAGGGGAGTATACTCAATAGATCATGAAGATGCAAGCCCACAGTTATAAAATACCTACCTATATGAATGCCTTCAAATAGCATGGACAACCCCCATTGCGGTTATGAGATGGTGTATATGGCTCTATTCTACTAGAATTTTATAGTAACTTGACATTACTAATTAAATTTTGGTGGATAATGGGACTTTATAAAATATTTGGAGATTTAATAAAAACTAATTGATTTATTATTTATCACATAATTTGTAATCAAGAAAATGTGTTAAAATTATGCACTTTAATAGTATAATAAAATGTAAAGATCCTAATCCATATTATAATTATGATCAATATTAGAGAATGAAAATATCCTAACATGAGAAAACATCCCAAAGTTGTTTAGAGACCTTCTCATTATGATAAACCATGAACGGAAATATTACAGGCCCAAATCCAAAATTAACGATCTTCCTATTAAGGAAGTGATCGATGAATAGTTTCTTATCTACAAATAACATCTGAGTGACATGGTAACCACTCAAGGGTAGATTATTTCATATATGTCTAGTGAACCCATAATGTCTCACAAAAGAATTGATGTGTATAAAACATTTCATCACCTCCAAAGTATTTAATTGGACATAGATAAATAAGAATATTATTAGAATTCCATGGTGTTATTTCAATGTAATCATGGAGAGGATGACCCATCCAAGCCACACGTATTCATCCTCATTGATTACATTTATCGTATAGAGGTTATATGGATTATTCCCCCTGAAGAATTGGGAACCAATATAATTCATTAATCACTCCCTCTAAGATTATCTATCATTTTTTGTAAATTTTAATATGAAAAACATTGATAATTATATGTCAATAATTATTACTCAAATTCATAAAATATATTATGGTATAAAGTGGGAAAAGACTTATTTATTTCTAATTAACAAACATCAATGGTAATAGAAGTGCTATTATCCTAAATATTCTTCATTCCCTTCTAGGAAGGGGATGATCAAGGGTATTCAATGGAATTTGACGTTATTTTTTCATATGTGATGAGAAGGGTCACTATAAGAATAACAACATCCATCTAAAGAAGCAAAGAATTATTCATGTTTATTTTTTATCAAGATCAATTTATATATTTTTATATATCGTGTATTATATTCAACATTGGTACTCACATATATAATCAAATATATGATACATTTATATTTTGAAAAATTCACAAAAAGGGTAGGTAGATTTATGAGCATCCAGTAGAGCTAAATGTGTCTTTATATCTATTGGGGACTAAAACATCACATTTCAAACAAGAGTGATATTTTTTCTAATGGGATGTTATTATCTATATTTGGTTACCAAATATATTATTTCTTTATCCATACTTGTTAGAGATGGATTTATTTTCATTTGTGGAATTGAATGTTACTTCCTTCATAAATGTAGCATTTTTATGTCAAGGAACATCTAAATAAGGGTCTTTCTATGTTGTATTACAAATACAATATAATGGAAATAGGTAAAGAAACTACTTCACCAAACTCATTCCAAACCCAACAATTGAATCACTAACAAGGTCATATGTGTGAAAAGCCTTTGGAAACATTATACTAAGATTTATATTTAGATTCATTGGAACTACAACCTTTTTCTTTTGGTGACACATTTTTACTAGGAAAAATAACCAAACCACCATATAGAGGAAATGGTGAAATAGACAATGTACTTATTTAATTATCTTATATGGATGTGTGTGTACAATTTCCAATTAAAGTATGGTGTGGGTAATAATAATTCATAACTTTAATGGATGATTTTAATAGATATGTGTATTTCTACATAATGAGGTATAAGTCAAATTATTTTGATAAATTCAAGCAATATTAGAATGATTTTTAGAACTATAAGGGTATAAAGATTAAGAAATGCTTATTAGTCCATGGTTGAGAATATAATATACTTAATTGATTCTTGAGAGGGGTTTCAATTCCTTAATCAACTTAATCCTCCATATTATCTATTGTGTAATCGTCTTTGTGAAAAGAGGAACAATCCTTTTTTGGACATTATGAGTTCAGTGATGAGTCATGTCTGTATTCTATTACCCTTTTAGGCATACATGTTAGAAAAATATGTACCAATAATAAAATATTTGAAAACTAGCGAGATAGTTGGTGTAAAAAATTATTTATTTAATATAAGGAAACATGTGTTGTCTTATTTACATGTGTTTAGCTAGTAGGATTTCATTAAATTCTATTTAGGTAACAACTTGGAACCGTATAGAAAAAAATGTACATATATATAAAAACCCAAAAAAGTAAGCAGATATTACCGATATTACCGCTCATAAAAAATGATAATAGTTGAATTCATGTACATATTACTTGAGAGGGAGATCATATTTAAAATCGATAGTGCGATCAAGATACACATCAATGATGTTGACACTCAAGGTAGTCAAGAGTTGGAAATGTAACATATTCCAAAAAGAATTACGGATAATGAAACTAATCTATATACATAAACACTACGAATAATTACTAGTGTGTATATATAAACTAAATGATATGTTTTTCTAGTGACCATAGATAGTGGGTCATTATTAGTTAATAATAAATACCCTATAACCTAAAAATAAATAGAAATTGGCATAAGTGTTAATAAGTGGAAATAAAACATGAATTTTTAAAGGATTCCATGTAACAATGATATGTTTTAATGTGGATACTGAGAGTGGCGAGAGTGACTGAACTTTCTCTTCAACCTAGAAATGGCGTTTTTGCATGTTCCTGGAGTCTTAACTGATTCCCACCAAGAGTTTTTTCAATCATGATTGGGATATTTCTTTCAAGGATGATTGACTCTCAACTAAGGGTCTTAGTTCTTTATCGGATCCTGTAGATTTCTCTGTGATGAGAAATAATTTTGTTTATTTTTCTGAAGTTCTTTCTGATTCTTCTGATCTAAGAAAAAGAGGTAATTCTCATTCCTATAACATTTCCAGACATGAGAATAGTGGTTTTTCTATAGTTTCGGATCCGGTGGCTTTGCAATAATGTATTGATCTTCGTACGTTTTCAATTCCTGGTCACGTTATTTATCGGATCGAGTTTGAAGAAAGGATGAAGGCTCGGGAAGAGAAGATGAAAGCTCAGGAAGAAAAGTTGAATGCTCAGGAAGAAATCATTGAAGCTCAGTCAGCAAGAATAGTCGTCTTAGAGAAGCAAGCAGAGGAAGATCACAAAGACTTAAAGAAGATCAAGACGATTCTTAAGGGGCTAATGTCGAAGGAGAAAGATCTGAAATGACCAATCTGATCTTTTTGTTGTAATTATTTTGTTGCTGACATTTCAAATCTAATGAGAACCGTGCTTGTTGTTTCTATTGTTGTCATTACTAATTTTTCAGGTACTTTGTTAAGTTTTTACATTCCCTCCAATTCTTTTTGAAAATCACAAAGGGGGAGAAGGAAAATATCCTTAAGAAAAAGAGGAACTCTAATAAGTGTTTATCAAAGGAGGAGAAAGAAAAAATACCCAAGGAAAAAGAACTCTAATAAGAGTTTGTTTAAGGGGGAGTTTTTCTTAAAGAAGACCTTCTTAAAGAAACATCACTCCGGAAATATGAATACGATCCTTAGAGTTTCAAAGCCTAAGGGGGAGTTAGTCGTATTAATCTATATTCTTAAACCAAGGGAGATAAGCTTTAATATGTTTCTTTCTTCTTGGAATAGCTTTTTCGTAAGGATGTTTTTGCTTTCCAAAAAGGGGGAGATTGTTGAGTCAATAAAGTTTTCCTTATGAGTTTTCCATTACTTCTTGTTTTGAAAATCACAAACACCTTATCTTTAAGGAAAATTGCTTTCTTAAGGAAAATCGCTTTTATAAGGAAAAATCGCTTTTATAAGGAAAAATGCTTTCTTAAGGAAAATAGCTTTTATAAGGAAAAATGCTTTCTTAAGGAAAATTGCTTTCTTAAGGAAAATCGCTTTTATAAGGAAAAATCTCTTTTATAAGGAAAAATGCTTTCTTAAGGAAAATTGATTTTATAAGGAAAATTGATTTTATAAGGAAAATTGCTTTCCTATGGAAAATCGCTTTTATAAGAAAAATTATCCTTATCATATTTTCATATTTTTCATAAGTATAAGTTTCAGATTCATTTTCTCGGAATCATTAAAACTTAGATATAAAGCATTCTGTTTAGTATTCGGATTCTGGACAAGAACTATAAGGAAGTTTTATTCCGAATTCCAGATATGAATTCTGACTAAGTTCTTTTCCAGATTCAGGTTACGAATTCTGAAGAAGAATTCTCATTACGAATTCAAATGATGAAATCCCATTCCGAAATCTCATTAGGAATTCTGAAGAAGAATTCTTATTACGAATTCCAATGAAGAATTCTCATTACGAATTCTAATGAAGAATTCCCATTACGAACTCTAATGAAGAATTCCCATTGCGAACTCTAATGAAGAATTCTCATTACGAATTCTAATGAAGAAATCCCATTCCGAATTCTCATTACGAATTCTGATGATGAATTCTCATTACGATTTCTGATGACAAATTTCTATTCCGAATTCTCATTCCGAATTCACCTATTAAACAGAATCTGAATATCATTGTTTTATACACTCTGAATTTATTCACTCCGAACTTTCACTCCGAAGTTTTCATTTCGAACCTTTATGTTAGAATTTAAAACGATGTCGTACATTCTGTTACACTTGTTTTGTTATAAAACGATGTCGTCCATTTTGTTATAAACTAACCATTGTCTAAGTGACACGTGTACAGGTCCCTCCGAACTTTAAGGAAAATATGACCGTTGGAGAAGGAACCGACCTTACCTATAAATAGGAGCTCATTTGAAAAGGCTCACAACGGATGGATGAACAATTTGGATTTTGTGCATACATGTTGTTGAAGTGATTTCAAGAGAGAGAGTCTCTTATTAACTCTCAAAGCTTCGTGCGACTCCGAATGTTGGTGATTACATTCGAGGGCTTCCGGGGATAGGAAAACAGAGGTGCCGACTACCTTAAAGATCGAGGGCTTTCTTGCTGAGAAAGACAGAGGTTACCAACTACCTTGAAGTTGAGGGCTTGCGGGGATAGCAAGACAGAGACTCCGATCTTCGTATCGAGGGCTTACCCTGGTGTGGGTAAGACAGACTTCCTTGAAAGTATAAATCAAGGGACCTTTATCCAAGGTTGTTGGATACCCTTCTCTTTGGGTTAAAAGACTTATATCTTGTTACTAGTAGTTTTACTACTTGTTTTTATTCCGCTGCAATTTGTATCTTAAGGAAAGTATAACTTTCTTATACTTTCTTACTTACTCTGATTCATTTATATTCTATACGCTTTAAGGTAGAATCTCATTTTGTAACTTTTGTTAATTTTCAATTTCCGGAATCATATTTCCGGAACCTACTTCTGGAATCACTTTCCAAGTTCAGTTCGGTGTTAGAGGTGTTGTGAATTTACTTTGTTTAACTGTGTTAAACTTAGCCCTTTCCTTTTCTTAAGGAAATTTTAGTTATTCATAACTAACTTTAAAGGTTCCAAAGGAATTTTTAAAGTATACAATTCACCCCCCCTCTTTTATATTGAGCATATCATATTATATTTCGATCCTACAATTGGTATCAGAGGTTGGAAACCTCTTACTCTATACCATTCTAACACATTGATCTTAAAAATAGAATACCTCATTATTGGGGATTTAGTAACTAGAAATTGATTCCTATTGGGTGGGGTTTTTTCATCTCATTTTTCAATTAGGGGATGATTTTAATAGATCATGGGATTTTGGAAACCAACACCTCAAACCTGGTTATTTGAGATTATCTCAATGGGATGTTAATTTTAATCCCTTTAACCTTAAGCAAACCAATGCCCAGATTTGGATCAGACTTCATGGGTTTAATTGGGTGTATTGAAATCCTAATATCCTAAATTACCTTACCTCATGTGTTGGCACTCCTATTATAATGGATCTAAAGACTTTGTAGGGGGATCTTGGTTATTTTTCTAGAATTCTGGTTGATGATAACCTAGAAAATAAAAGACCAGATAATGTCACTCTTATTTCTAATGGTAATAAGATTTATGTTAAAGTAAAATATGATCGTGTTACTTATTTTTGTGAGGTTTTTATGATTTATGGTCATTCTGTGGTGAACTATAGGATGCTTTAAAATAAAGTTATCGAGGTTCCCGAAGAGAAGGATTGGAAGGAGGTTAATCGAAACAGAAACATAAGAGGGTCTTTATGGAAAAGGAGGGACCCTCAAAGGATATACATGATCCTTATAATGTTATAGTAACTTATAATAAATCATGGGAGATATCTTTGGAGATGTTGAGAAAGGTTGGATTTTTGATCTTCATATTTCTCTTACTATGATTGGTCATGAAATGGATAATTATGGTGGATTCACGTGCATAGAGGATCACATTTTGGATTAGAAAATATCTTATGAGATTTATGACTTTTTTATTCTTTTGGAAAATGAGATTGATGATTTTTTATTGAGGAATTATTTGGAGGATAATATTTCTGTGCTTGTGGTTTCTTTTCAGGATAGTGAGAATTCTAGGATTTCCAAGGACTTTTTTGATCCTGTTGTTGCTCCGATTACTTCCCCAGTTTAGGTGGCTAGAGATCATGATTCTTATATTTTATATTCTACTATAAAGAGAGTGGAACCTACTTCATTCAAGCCAGATTATGCTTCTCCAAAAGGGGTTATTGGTGTCCCTTTTTCTTTTAGTGGTACTGCTGCACTGGTTGAAGAAATTGAGGTTTCTATTGGTGATGTGACATTATAGGATATGGGGGTTCTTGATTCATCCAGTTTTCCAGTTGACATCCTCACTATTGGTGTTAAAAATGGAAAAGGAACCACGATCAATTTTGATATAAGTGATCTTATACAAGTTTCCTCTAGTCCTAAGCGAAAGGATAGAAGGCCTCATTAGTCTGGAAAATAGGTTAATGTGGGGGTCAAAAAGGGTGAAATCATCTCGGTCTTAGATTTAAATGATTCTTCAATTCTAGAATTTTTAGGGACTGGCCAATCATTATACAATGAGGTCCCTTAGGCTTTCCATTCTAAAACATAGGCCCCTTTTTATTGGTTTGTTCGAACCCAAAAGAGTTATTTCTCCCAATATTTCCAATTTTGAAAATCATGGATTTCATTTTCTGGAATCCAATAGATCCTATCATATATTGAATGGTTATGGGTTTTGTCTCATTATTCATTATCTCATATTTCCATATTAGTTAATATTAATCAGTCTGTCACATGCTCCAACAATTTTCAAGGGCTCCAATATTTCTGCTCTTTTATTTATGTTCATAACTGTTATCAGGGTCATAGGAATCTATAGATGGATATTGGATCTCTCAACTCTTTGATCTCTGGTCCGTGTCTTATCATTGGCAATTTTAACGCCATCATAATTTTTTATGCTAATATTGGAGCTATGAATAATTTCATTTCTTCAAGTGATTTCAAAATCTTATATTGATGATAATGGGTTGAATGAAGCTAATCTTTTTGGGTCTAAGTATACATGGTATAGGAATGTTTTGTATAGATTTGATGCTAGTATATTTCATAGGGATTTTTTCAATGAGGATTGTCTTGATTTTTGGGGTTCTATTTCTTGTATGACTCTTTCCTGAATTAACTCTAATCATCATACTATTTTGGTTGACCTTGGGAGTAAGGATCCCAGACCTCCTTTTCATTTTAGATTTAATAAAGCTTGGGTTAATCATAATGAATGTAGAACTATTATCGAATAAACTTGGTGTTCATGTAATTGTAGGGTCAATGATTTTTCTTGCGTCATCAATTTCAAACTCCTTAAAAAAATTTGAAATTCTAGAGTAAATTTCGTTTCAGTTCCCTTGATTTTGAAATTGCCTCCCTAGAGGATTCTCTTCAACAAATGCAGGAGAAGAATTCTTCAAATGACTTCTCTAATGATGTTTTCGGTGTGACTCATTTGGTTTTCAGGATTAATAATTTGTTGAACTTCAATGATTCTTTGCAAAGAGAAAATTTTAAGGATAATTGGTTGAGAGATGGGGATTTATATTCTAAATTTTTCAATTCATTATAGAGAATTATGAAAGTCTCAAGCCCTCTCTCTTGGGTTAGAAATGGGAATAATTTCTTTGATAAAAGAAAGGATCTTTCTGAGCATGTTGTTACTTATTTTAATGATATCTTTACTGGTCATATCCCTCTTTCTGATCCAGTGGTGAGTATTATTCGGAATCTCGTTAATCAAGAGGATAATTCCAAACTTACATCTATCCCCTTGGACATTGAAATCAAGGAAGTGAAATTTATTTAAAAGTCTGATATCTCCCTAGGTCTAGATGGTTTGTGGAATTTGTTCTTTCATACATATTGGGATGTCATTCGTGATGATGTTTAAAGGTTGGTTACTCATTTTTTTAAAGATGGTTCTCTTACTCAGGGATTCAATGCTCAATTACTTGCCCTCATTCCAAAGAAGGATAATTCTAGTGAGATTCATTTGTTCAGACCAGTTTCCATGATCAATAAAATTTTTAAAATTATTTGAAAAATATTGGCTACGAGGTTGTCCTCTATTTGTAGTAAGATTGTTTCTTCTAATCAATTTGGATTTATTAATGGTAGGTATATTCAAGATTGTCTTATTACTGCCTCATAATGTGTTAACCTTCTTAAGAAATCCACATGGGATGGTAATATTGCTCTCAAGTTGTATGTTAGGAATCCTTTGAATATTATAAATTGTAATTTCATTTATAAGGTTCTGTGTTTTTTTGGTTTTGATAATGTTTTCATTAATTGGGTTAAAGTCATTTTTGAGTCAGCCTGTATCTATATCCATGTTAATGGTTCCCTTGAGGTCTTCTTTACTAGTTCTAGAGGTGTCAAACAAGGTGACCCTCTTTTGGCTATTATTTTTTCCATTGCGGAGGATTATCTTAGTATATTGCTTTCTATTATGGATAGCAATGGGAAACTGAAGTCTATTAGTGCTGGAAGAGGATTAGTTTCTCTCACTCACCAGTTGTATGTTGATGATATTATACTTGTCACTAAAGGAAATAAGGGAAATATTAAATATATTATTCATTCCATTTTTCATTATGAAAAATTCTCTGGGCAAGAGTTTAGTTGGAATAAGTCCTTTGTTTATTTTGGTAGGCATTTTCCTATTTATAGGAAGACATGAATTATTAGGGATTTGGGTATTCATGAATGTGTTTTTACCTTTACATATTTGGATGTTCCTATGTTTTGAGGGAGGAATAAAGCTTCTTATCTTTAAGATATTATTTTTAAAATAAGATGACATATTCCTACATGGAAGTGTAAGTCCCATTCCCTGGAGGGTTGTGTTTGCTTGGTTAGGGCTGTAATCATTTCTAAGTTTTCTTATTCTTTCATGGTCTATAAGTGGTCGATCTCTCTCATCAAGAGCATTACTTTTTCTATTAAAATTTGTATTTGGAGTGATAATATTTTTGAGTGGATGTTATCTATGGTCTCTTGGAATAATTATTGTAAACCCTATGATACTAGGGGTCTTGGTATTAAAAATCATGAGTTGTTTAATGATTCTTTATAGGCTTCGTTCATTTGGAGGCTTGTCAATAGTAATTCTGATTCTCTGGACATTCTCTGTAACAAATTCAATGATATGATTCGGAATGGGGTTTTTAATCATCTAGATTCTTCTGTTTGGCCTGATTTTAAATCCATTTTTCCTTCTATTGACTCTCATGCCAGATGGGTTATTTCAAGGAACTCATCTTTACACTTTTGTAAGGCTAATTGGATTGTTTGTCTCCTAGATGATTCCATGAATAATGATGATTTTAATATTGATCTGTATGCTATGATTAAAGATCATCTTGATAATATGGGGGGTCTCCCTAATCAAATTTTTATTATTATCAATAGTTATTATTTCTCTAATAGAGGGGATTTTTGGGCTTGGGAACCTACTATAAATGGCCTGATGACTTCTAAAAAAATTTATATTCATTCTATTTCTAGAAATACAGGTTGTAAATGTATAAGGGATCTTCATATGAAGTTTATTAGGCCTTCTCAGACAACGTTTTCCATGATATTGGCTCATGGGAAGCTTCCAACTGATTTTTTCCTTCAAAAATGTGGCATATCTATTCTCTTCATGTGTCTTTTTTCATCAACATAGGGATGAAATTGATCATTTTTTTCTTAGTTGTGTTAATGCCTCTTCAATGTGGAAGTCTTTTTTATATATTTTTGAAATCTCTATGCCTAATATGTCTTTAGTTCATCATTTCCTTCAAGGATGGCATTCTATTTCACATTCTCCTCACTTGATGGATCTTTTTAGAGTCACTGCTACTGAACTCCTTAATTTTATTTGGTTTTCTCAGAATAAGGTGATTCATGATATATTTTCCTTCTCGATAAGTGTGTTTTTATCATCTAATCTTTCTTGTATGAGTAATATTGATATTCCAAGGAAGCATTTTTTTCTTTAACTCGGTTCATGATTTTTCCACTCTGAATTGGATATGTGTAAAGGAAATTTGCAGGCCTCCGCATGGTACTTTATAAGTTATCTAGAAGGAACCGGTTTTCGGTTTGTTAAAAGTTAATTTGTATGGTGCTTCTAGTTGAAATCAGGGGCTTTTGGGTTATGCTGCTATTTTCAGATATCATAAAGGGGATGTCTTTGGTTGTTATCATGGTCCTTGTGGCTTTTCCTCTTCACTTGAGGCCAAAATGCTTGGCATTATTGTTGTTGTGGATCAAATAGTGAAATGTGTTTGGGATAATTTATCGATTGATAGTGATTCTTATGTTGTCGTTTCTACCATAAGGATGGGTCTTCTTCACTTGTCCTGAAAGCTAACTAATCGTTGGATTAATTATTTAGAGACTCTATTTTCCTTGAAGCATATTATCACTCACATTTATAGGGAATAAAATTAAGTTGCTGATGGCCTGGAAAATAAAGGTGTTAATGGAGTTGATTTTGTTTGGTATGATCAAGATCTTGATGATTTCCTTCCTTTTCTTAAAAAGGACTATCACAAGTATCCCATTTTTAGACTTTTTTAAGTTGTCTTTTATCTCTGTTTGAGGCTGTTTGGTAGGGATTTTTTCATCCTTGTGTTATGATTTTTTTAATTTGGGGTATGATTTCTTAGTTTTATTCTTTATTATTCTTTGGAAATGATTGCTTTTTTATATAGGTTGGAAGTTGTAGGCCTTCTATTTTTTCTATGCCGGTTTTCAAGATGCAATTTTTTTCAGGTCTTTTTTCTTGGAGTGTCGGTGCTTAGTGGCCAAGGAGTCAAGATTTTCCTCCCCTCTCTTCTAAAGGGTTTGGAAGATAATGATTGGAGAACAAAGATACACATCATAGAGTCCATTCGGCTGGGAAAATGGATCTTCAGCAGGGATTTTTCCCTGGTGTGAATTTTGCTATTTTGGAGCTGACTACCTCATAGGAGCTATGTATGATCCAAAGATGTTGATTGCTGCCTTTGTTATAGGATCATAGGTGTCTTCTTTGTTGTGTTATGGTGTTTTTTCTGAGGAAGTGCCCTTGTTTTCCAGAGATTGTCGTTGCCTTTTATTGTGGGCTTCCTTATGCAGTTTCTCCTACTTGCAATCTAGAGCCCATCATTTTTTAATGGGTGTTTCTTATTTTCTTTTGTTTTTTTCTTTTTTACCTTAACCATACATTATAATTGTTTTTTGGTTATTGTTATTATTTTTTCCTGTAATATTTTCTTTTTTCATTTATAAATTTCCATTAATAAAGATATGTATATATCCTAGTTTTTACTTTAGTGGATGTAAATCACATTTTTTTTAAAATGGATATTTTAGAAGAAACAGTATATGGAAGGGAATGTCAGAACCTATATGCCACAACTGGTTGACAAATGGTATGAAAAGTTCCATGTAATTGACTATAATGAATCCACTTCCCCATTTACCAATTTGAAAATCATAATAATTATACATTCCATTACACCATAAAATGACTACGTAATTTCTAAATTAGAATCATAAATTAACTTACAAAATGGGAACCATCAGGAAGATGTCTTTATGATACGACTTATATATTTTCTAACTCCAAAGGATGTGAATAGGATATGAAAATGGAAGAAACCCATTTATATATTATGGAAATAATCTAAATCAGGAAACAAATCATTTCGATTATTCCATTACTAAATTTGGATTCATAAAGAATGAATGGGAGCCTTATGTCTACATTTTTTATCACAGGAGTTCCATCATTTTATTATTTATATATATTTATGAAATATTACTCATTAAAAAAATACCAATTTCATAGTTTATTGAGGAATGTTTAAATAAATGAATCTATATGATTGATATGAAAGTGGAAAAATTTATTCTTAAGAACAATATCCAATGTAATAAATCCCAGAGTTTTCTCATCATAAGTCAACTAAGATACATTGAAAAGATATTAACAAAATTAATTCTATTAAAATCCATTAAGGATTGTTTCTAATGTGACATGTTATTCATATTTCTAGTAAAATGTGTCCTCAAACACCAATGGAAATAAATAGACTAGTAAGGATTATATATGACTTAGTGATTGGGTTAGTTTTGTATGTTATATTATGTACCATGATAGATATTTCATTTTAATTTAGTGTTGTATAAATATATCATGATATCCTAAGTGAAAAATATTTATGGTCATTAGGATTAAAACTAAGTATCTGAGGACCACTACAAATATATTTTTGGTATAGGGAGGAGATAAAGAACTAGTCCTAAGAGGATATCCAGATGCTTGTTTCCAAACTGATCAATATGATATGAAGTAAGAAATATTATAGATATTAACATTAAATGGATGTTTTGGAAACTATATGAGATTGAAAATGTGTTTGGTAAAACATTATATAGAATAATATGAGTATATTGTGGCTTATAATGAATATGAAGAAATCTTCTAGGTGTATATACTTGTTGAATATTTTGAAATGATACCTTCAAGTAATGTTTCTATAATACTCTACTATGATAATACATTAGTGGTGCCTCTCACAAAAGGGGTAAGGTCACATCCTATGTAATGTTCTTTAGTTGGATGACTTACAATGATGAGACATATTGTATATTTTATATCATCGGTAATTACTCATAATAAGAAGAGACTACCATTAATGAAGTTTGAAATTGGTAATCTCCAAACATGGATGTACTGAGAACAAACCTTCTAGAAAGAATTGCACTGGTTTTGGTGTTATCGAATATTGATATCCATGAAAATTTATAATGGCCCTTAGACATTAATATTATTCTTAATGTATGTGATTAATCTTGAACATGTATTTTATAATGAATAATATTATATCATTGGTTCACAAAAAGGTAGGGTACATTTGGTGTGCTATGATTGACATGTCGTTAATGGATATATCGAAGAAGTATTTTTCCCTTTAATATTATGGAAGTCTATATATCCTCCATTTGATTAGAAAAAACGACCCCTATATTCCATGACTTTGGTGGAATATATTGTGTATATTTGAATGATATATAATGATTTATCATGAATATAGGTTGGTGACATGATTGTGAAAATATCTTAATAAGTTGTTGCAATAAAAAAAATTATCTTCCATTGTGAGTGTTCATATGTGGATGTTTTCTTTGATACATTAGGTTATTTCCTTTTGGCAAGACGACCTATTTCTTGATAGTAATACTATACATTATAACATTCCTCCTAATTCCAACGAGATATAATCCTAGAGTGTTATAGACTATGTGTTTCTAATTATAATAGTTAAATTCTATTTAAATAAAATTAATTAAAATTTTATATTTCTAAAAAAGTATAATTTTATTAAAATTTTCTCATTCTATAATATTTATTGATGAACGAATTATTTTTATTAATTATTTATTTGAGTGTCCAATAAAATCAAGATTAATTATAATGAACTAAGACTATCTAAGGTTCCAAATATAAATTAAGAAGATAGAATTATAATTCTATTTTATATAAGTTAGTACGGATCACGAAATTTAAAAACATATTATTATTAATCTTTTTCCATAGATTTATTAATGATTATATTATTATTTTTGGACTGACATGGATTTAAATTATCAACTAGTCCTAATATCAGACCTCTATAAGTAAATGGTTTGTCTATTGTGTAGGGAGTGGAATTTAAAATAGAGGATTTATGTGCACAAATAATTCTATATCCACTCCTTCTTCTATCTCCCTCTCAAGAATGTTTTACATAAGAGATATTTCTCCAAGTCCAAAGGACTAGTAGTCAACAAAAACAAATAATTATATTTGATTCTCTGTGCTGAAAACAAAAGATTAATTATCATTTATTAGAGATTAAAATGGCATGTTCCGATCAATGCTAGGGGTATTCTAACCTTCGATCCACATAACATTGTGAAAGAAATATGAAAGTGTTTTATGAGGTGGCCCCAATTAACATATACAAAGGCACTATTCCTAGTTATTTTCATATTCCAATATAAAATAAATAAATTATAAATTTTAAGTGAAATATCCTCAATTGATGTTTCATGAAACTCAATATTAAATGAAATTATTATATTTCACCCACCATTGCAAGCTTCTGCTTCCCAAAAAAACAATCTCGTATTAAATGTATAGGACCAAAAATGTACATATCACGTTAATTGTGATATTGAATATTTATAATGGGAAGAAAAAATATAAGTTGCATAATGTGATTGAAATAACTTTATAAAATTCTTTAAACCCAACTGATTTAATAAATTTGATGGATATTGATTTGAATGAAACATAACTTAGTTATTATATTTCAAATAGTTTTGTACAAAATGAATTGAATTTATACGGGTAAATAATGCTGAATTAGAAAATCAAAATTGATTGATTTTAATCCTTAAATAATTGTTTCATTAATCTATAAAAAATTATTCATTAATGATAAATATATCCTCTATTCCTATTACACTATTTAAAAAATTACATAACATAAATCTCTATTTCCTAGAAAGTGTGTGAGCTAGTTGAGGGGGTAAATTGTTTTCTATACATTCAATAGTGGAAAATCTTCTCTAATTCCCATTTTAATAATATGTATCCTAGAAATAGACTTATAATTTTTCATTATTTATATATTTAGTAACATTATTATTATATTATTCCTTAAATCTTTCATTTTATACTTGAAATCGAAAAACAGTTTAAAAAAACTCCTGTAATGTATTTGAAAAAATGATCTCATTTTTAAAACCATCATTAGTTGGTTTTTATAAATTTTTTCCCTGATATATTCAAAAAATCAATATCATTAATAGTTTTTTAATTATATATTAATGACTAATGTGAAACCCCATCCATGTATTTCCAATCAAATTTTATTGTCATTGATTGATATTGATGTCTTCATGGTAAAACACATTGATTTAAGTGGTATAAATTCGTGATATTAGATGTGTTCCTTATAATAAATCATATCTACTAGGTGAAATTGGTTAGAATCAATAATTAATCTAAATGTGTTCCATTATAACTAACTTATAGTGGCCAAAATTTAGTAAAACAGTAATAATATTATAATGATATAGAAGTACCATAAATATTTTAATGGACATTTTTCTTTCTTGTATTGATATAAATAACAGTTGGGGAATTTAAAAAAATCATACTCTATATTAAATATTATTTTTACATTAGAGAATGTATGTAGTTTTTCATATAACATTCACTTAAGAATTTTTTTTCGTCATGAAATTTATTAGGAAACTCATATTTATCTACAAGAATATCCATCATTAGTGAAAATGCCTCTATAAAAGCTGATTAATTTTGTTTTATTACACATTTATATATATATATATATATATATATATAACAGTACTATTTTTATAGTAAATTTGTATATATAAGGCCCCAAACATAAACATTACATAATATTTAATTAAGAAACTAATTAAAATTGAAGTATTTTCAGGTTTAGATCTTTAGATAATTGGGTCATAACATATACATAATAATTTCAATATTACATATAGACACTTCTTCCCAATATTTATATTTTTCATAAAATAAAAACTCTTAAAATAGAGAAACTTGTTTAGTTCCATGTTTTAATCATCGAGACTTTTCTTTGATCTTATCCTTGACCCTATTCCACATTATATCCTATAATAAACAATTCAAAAACATGGGATGAGCATAAAAACCTTATTAAGGGATACACAAAGTAGAAAAACTTTTAGTTTAAATAAAATAAACCATGAACACGTTATCACAAGTAATACGTTTTACAAATATGACGTAGTAAATACTCTTCAAAAAATAAAAATTCATTTCTTACCCTTTTGTAACTAAATGATTACCATGAAACCCATATAAATATCACATAACATATAACGGTTACTTGGGACATAAACATACGTCAATGGAATAACCATATGGCCGACTTCCACACATATCAATAAATGGAATAGCAATATGGCTGACTTCCATACCGAATTAATTGGAGGTTATAATGTGACCATCCATCCTGGTTTATCACGACACCACCCGTTATTTGTTTTTTCATGTAACTATTCGACAAATGTCTATATATCATAATGAAATCATAACACGTAAAATATTTCAAATAGAAAAATTTCACTAATAACATTTCATTTTCAATCACAAGAAATTATTTCAAGATATTGAAATAATAAATCCATTTCAGAAACCATTTTAAATACCAAAACACACAGAAAATAATAATGGGGTTTTTTAATGAAAAAAACACCAAGGATTATAGATGAATGCAAAAAAATATTACGGTGGCAGAGAGGTTATTATCACCACAAACATTACAAAAATCCTTATTTAGTTTATTAAAATGATTTGTAGAAAAAATATTTCCTTTGAATAAAATATAAATTCAAAGGTTTTATTATACACCATATAAAAGAAGGAGTTGTATATTATCAAAACAATCCTCAATGAAAGGATATTGACACAATGTCCCTTAGCTCATGTCTGACTTGGCTCGTTCAATATTTTATTTTCCTATATAATAAAATCATGTTAATTTATAATTTAATAAGAAATTTTTGTGAGATTATTATTAATTTTATATCAGTTATTACTATACTATAACAATTAGTTAATTATTTGAGTTCATATTGGACATTTTGTCAATATTCAAAACATGAGTCAAAAATAAACTTATTATAATTACAATTTTTCCCAGTTGTCAAAAATCTGATATCTACATAATGGTATTCATGATTTAGATATATTATATATCATATATATATATCAATTATATTTGTATTTATAATTTTTCATATCTTTTGGATATATGAATATGAAATTCACCATTTATGTAGATGGTAAGTCGTACATACCCATGAATGCTACTTTCATTTCATTTTTTTCATTTTTAAAGGAATGAAATCCAAATTATACATAGTTAGTTTATTATTATAGGAAAATATTGTATTATATATATTACATATGTTTATTAACTCCATACTTTATACATTCCATGTATGGTATGAATGGGTCATATCTTTTTGATGGGGCAGTAGTCCGCACCTTCAAAAATTAAATAATCATATTTACCGATTATAGAAACCATAAAGGTATGATATAAATGAAAAATAAAGAAGCATAGAGAAAATATAAATACAATATATATCACATATAAATATAGTTTCATCTTAAAGGCCACCATAAGAGGTTTTAAGAGATAATTTAACAATCATCATTTCGTGAGGCAGTAGTTCACCATCCATAGAAACAATATGTTCGTATCCATTAGATGGATGTGTGAGGTAGTGTACATAGAATCATTCTCATAACAAAAGCCTATTATATTTAGTATACTGTTTTTTTATGTAAACAAAGAATATGAATAGCTTATAGAGTGAAGAAGTGATATAAAAAAAGAGAACTTGAGGGAAGGCGTTACCATTCAGCCGGGTAACCCTCTTTGGTTTGAACCAGCACGATTTCTTAAAGATTCTTCTGCCTATGTTAAGGCTTATATGTGGAATAGAGGGATGTTAGGAGATAATATTGGTAGTTTTTGGATGAGCCAATGTGGATTGAGATGTGTGAGTAATGGTCAGAGGTGATGGCTTTTTATAAGGGGGAGGGTCTCTTTAGGAAAGTTTGAAAAGATTATTTTATTATAAAAATAATTTAGATTTAAAAAGGACACCAAGTTATTTAATTCAAAGATAAAGTGATTATTGTACAAAATCCTCTCATCCAATGGGTTTTAGACATGTTTAGTGGATAAAATTAACCTTATATTTTATTTTTAATATTTAGTTAACTAATTTTTCTTTTACCTTTCCCTCTTGTATATTCATATTATTTGGTTAATATATTTACTATAAAATGAAACGCAACCAAATATGGATTATTAATGATATTTTTAACATTACATATGTCATTTTTCTGATTTTTATATTTTTAGGACAATTTTATCATTTAATAAAATAGTATTCATTTTAAAAACATATTTATGTCAATTTATAAACTATTCATATAAATACTTTTAAGAAACACATAAAAAACATAATTCTTTCAAAAAAAAACCTACATTAATTAAAATATAACAAATTATAATAATCAATAGAATTCGTGTATGGAATAAAAATTTTCAAAATAAATTTATTTTAATATTTATAATCTCATTTATTTAAAACATTCATTAATGAGGTAATCATTACATCATCAGTATGTCATAAATAAATTTATTTATATGATTTATAAAAATTAATAAAAAAATACAATGATATATAAAAATACATTCATATTTCTAATAACTATTTATATTCTAAAATATAAATTATATAACCCATTATTATTTTTTTCTACGAGATATATGTTTAAGTTACATTTTCCTTAACTTTAAATTAATTTTTATAAAGTTTCATTTTCACTTACAAGTGGCTCCATAGAGTCCCAAAATCATACCAAGGATGACCATGGTAGAAAATGTATCAGAAAATAGTATTAGGATATGTGTTATGGTAATTTAATATTATTATAATATTATATTCACCAATATTTACCAGATTTACCCTTTAACCATGGTAAATAAAATATTTTCTAAAGTTACAATTCATATTGTCTAAAAATAAAAGTTACCTATTTACACAATTTGGACCTCATAAATCCAAATATGGAATCTATTTATCCAAATTAAAAACACAAAATTTAAATAAATTAATTTAAAATTAATTTCTATTGTCAATACAAAAAACATATTTTATGAAATAATAACTATCAAAAGATTGACAATTGTTTATGTCTAATTTCAATGTGAATATAATTACAATGACAAAAATTGGATTAAAGGTTAAAAATATAATCTAATTAATATTTAAAACCAATTAAATTGTTACTCTAAACATATATATAAATTAGATTAAAAGATAATTTTGACTTAAAATGCAGTATTTTTCACTATTCATTAAAAATGAACTTTATAAAAAAAATACAAATAATTTACCCAGAGTAAATTTTGATAACTATATTATAAATAAGAAGTTTGTTTTGGAGTATTTAATATATAAATGTGATAAAAAATAGATTTAAAATTAGTTCTCCATCAAAAGGTAGTAAAACTACCTTTTAAAAAATAATAGATTATGTATGCTTATAATTGAATTCATTCTCATTTTATGCATCTAAATATTAATGGATAAATGTTAAAACATTTGAAAAACATGGGAAATCATATTGTATTTTTTAATGTTCATTACTTCCAATATAATATATCGGTGTTAACTACCATTTAAAATAATTATATTATTATATTATTTTTCTGTATAACTCAAATTTGGGTGCACCATAATATTTCAAAGAAACCCATCATTGCGTGTTGAGTTTGTTATTGAACAAACTATCATCTTTAACATAAAATAAATATCTTATTCATAAATAGTAATATATATGAAAAGTTGTTATTTTATATATACCTGGTTGTTACATCCTTCCCCCCATTTAGAAATCTATGTCCTTGCAATTTTAAAATTGGGCATGGAAACATCATTGGAAGTCCCACATCGGAAAAAGCATCAATGAAACAATAAATTTAAAATAATGAAAGAGAAGTAAAAAAGTCACCTGAGATAACCCATAATTGGATTCCATGAAAATTTGGATATGGAATAGAAAACTAACAAACATGTTCTGATGGAGAGTGATAGAAAGCATGATCAAGATAAAGTTAACCACTAGAAAATGAAAAAAAAAATTGATAGGTTAAACGGTATTTGATTCCCCTTTAGGTAAAGTAAAATAAAAAAGTTTTTGTTTTAATATAATTTTTATAAAGTTAAGGAATTTGTTTCTAACCTTTAATAATAACATAAAGAAACATAATTACTTTTCAAATAGTGTTTTATCCTTTAATAAGATTCTACCAAAAACTCATCTTTTGTCTAAATGTTGAGTATTCAAGTTAGCTTGGTCACACCGACAGTGCTAGATTAATATTTTTGAGAATAAAATAATCCATAAAATATGTACTATATATTTCCCTTATCTATAGACATTATCCAATACCAATATAGATAGTAAAATATTAGATAATCCCCAAAAAAGATAATCTTTTATCAAAAAATACTACACTTAATCTCCCAAATTGAACAAACATTACCCAATGTTCAACAAATACCATTCAATAAATAATTATCCTTATAATCCTTCAATATAATCCATACTATGATTGAAACCCAAAACTCAAAAGGATTTAATCATATAGTCTTCTATAGTAAATCTAAAAATTTATCTTTAAATAACATCTATTATTCTTAAAGTCTCGTTATTATATCTAATTAACCTTATCACATATTATATATGATAGGTTAATCATTTACTATATCACCATATGTCTACAATGAAAACATATATTCTTCCATAATAAATCTTCAACTATTAATCATCAAATAAAATCCTTAAGTATTCTATTTCCATTAATCATATTGTGTTCCTCAAAGAAGAAGAATGTCTTCCAAAACAACCTTTATCACTTAATTAGAAAATAATTTTCATATACTTGAGATATCCATTTTATAAAACATAAGTTCCCAAAATCATCTAATTCCTAATCCATAAATTCATTTAACTGAAAAGAATTGGTCACACTAATCAGGTACTTCTCGTAGGCCAGTGGTAGGAGACACACTCTTGTCGCCCTTCAGTTATTGGTTCGATTCATGTGGCCTTACCGAATGTGATGAGTTTTCACTTATCCTACAGGTTGAATTTTTAAAACCATTTCATTATTAAAACATTCTCAAAATAAGATAATTTCCTAAAAATTACCTTACCATGCATTATCCTCAAATGTTATCTAATACCTTTCATTTTTCATCACAAAATGAAATATCCATTAATCACCTAAAACATAAGATCTTACAAACCCCTATTGTTACCCATTATATACACACAAGGAAAAGTGATTCTTACTTAAACAAAATTTTCACATATAAAAATTACGGGTTACACATATTATTATTAGTCTTCCAATGTAATCCCATAATAAAAAATAGAATACTTTTAATAATTTAATCATCATAAAATCTATAAAAACTCTTGAATCATTTATGTGTTGGCATCTTTCTCATTCAGTGTTATTCAAATCCATTAACTATACATTTCCACCTTATTTCTTAATACATAATTCTTGAAGATTGAATATCCTCATCATTTATAAATACCAATCCAAAGATGAATCATTCATTATTTATTTGAAAAATAAACCAAAACTTGAATCCAGATATCATAATCTTCAATTTGTTCTCTTTATTTTTCATCATATTATCATACATTCAAAAAATTAATGTTCACACCAGTTCTGTAATTTAACTTTTTGATATTATTGGAAAAGTTCAGATCTTCAAATCATATGAAAAAATTACCATTAATGAAAAAATTATTTAAGAAATGAGTTGTTGTTGGATAGATCAAACAATTTCTTACAGGTTATTTGAATACTCAAGATACTATAAAAATCATTCGAATGGGATTTGGAAATAATAGTGATGATCAAATTGTGAGGGAGGGATAAGAATTTTGTTCAATATTTATTTCTTTCCATCTTGAAAATTTTCCCTTAATCTACTTAAAATAATCAACACATAAAAATTAAACAAAACATTATAATAGAAAATAATCCTCTATAGGTTAATGATAACATAAAAATTTTATATTACTCTAACCCATTAACCTCCATATATATATATTATTTGGGTTTTTATCCAATCAAACTATTTTACCATAAACCTCCTGAAATTTCAACATGTTAATAACCCTCTTTGTTATATGTGATCCTATATAAACACCATCAGAACACCATAACCTCTAATGGTATCTAAACTGACATCAGATACTGACTGTATTGCACTAACATTAAACATTACATAATCTTTAATTAATTTAATAATTCACATTGAGATTATTTTCAGGTATAGAGATTCAGAGTATTAATTCATAACATATACGTAACAATTTTAATATTACATGTAGAAACTTATACTCAGAATCCATTTTTTCATAATATAGATACCCATAAATAAAAATAAACATGTTAACTTCTATGTTTTAATCATCGTGATTTTTGCATGATCCCATCCTTTACCCTATTCCACTTTAAGTCATATTATAACCATTTCAATAACATGGGATGAGAATGAAATGCTTGGTAAGGTATACACAAAGTAAGAAAAAAAATTTTTAGAACAAATATACCATGAATAATTTATCAAATATAATATTCTTCACATTTATGAAGTAGTAAATACTCTTCCTTTAATAAAATCTCATTTATTACACATTTTCATCCAAAATATTCCTATGAATCCCATATAAAGCACACATAACATATAGAGGTATCTTGGGGCATAAACATACTTAAATGGAATAACCATACAGTCGACTTCCACACATATCACTAAACTGAATAGCCATACAACTGACTTCCATACCCAATGCATTGGAGGGTATAATGTAACCAACCATCCTGGTTTATCATGGAACAACCTGGAATTTAGTTTATCATGTAACAACCCATCAAATTTTCAAGTAGTATTATGAAATCATTACAAATAAAATATTTCGAATATAAACATTTAACTTATAATATTTCATTTTATCACACAAGAAATAATTTTAAGATATTGAAATAATCATTCCATTTAAAAAAAATATTTTCAATAAAAAATCAAAAATAGAATAAGGGGTTTCTTTTTTGTTTAAAAAAACATTAATGCTTATAAAGGATTCCAAATAATGATTACAGTGTTAGAGAGGTCATTTTCACCGCAAAAGTTATAAAAATTTCTTTTGTAATTTAGTAAAACTCTTCATAGAATAAATATTCCCTTTTAGTGAAATTAAAATTGAGTGGGGTTCATTATAAACTGTATAAATTATGGTGGTGTATATTATACAAACATTCCACAATGAAAGAAGATTGAGAAAAAGTCTCTTACCACATGTCTGACTTGACCTGTTCATTCATTAATTTCCAGAATAATAAACATAAGTTAATTTCTACATTCTTAAGAACATTTTTCATGTTTATGATTCTTTTTACATCACTTATTCCCTTTTTATAACTATTAGTAAATTATTTGAGTTCATATTGGACATGTTGTGGATGTTCGGAACATGAGTCAAGAATGAACTTGTTATAATTACAAATTGTCCATGTGGCCAAAATTTCATTATCTTCATAATGTTATTTATGATTTAGATATAATATATATCTTATATATCCCTTATATATATATTTATAACTGTCCATGTCATCTGAATATATGAAAATGAATTGCACCGTTCATGGAGAAGGCAATTCGTACGTATGAATGAACGCTACTTCCATTTTATTTTTTTCATTATTAATAGAATTAAAAAATGATATATAGTTATATTATTTTTAAAATATTTTATAATATTTTATACACATTATATAAGTTCATTAACACAATCATTTATATGTTCCATGTATGGTATGAATGATTCATATCACTTCGGGGGGGGGGGTAGTCTTCACTTCCTTAAATGAAATTATCATATTAACCCTTTATGGAAACCACAATGTTATGCTATAAATAAAAAATACATAAGAATAGAGACAATATAAATATAATATATATCACATATAAATATAGATCCATCTTAATTTCCACCATAAGATGTGTTAGGAGATAATAGAATAATCATCATTTCGTGAGGCAGTAGTTTATCGTCCACATAAACATTATGTTCGTACCAATTAGAAGGAGGTGTGTGGAAGTTTTTTTCAAACTATTATCAAAAAAACAACCTAGTATATTTAGGATTATTATTTTTATATGAAAACAAAGTTTAAGAAGAGCATACGGAGTGAAGAAGTAAAATAGTAGAAGAGAACTTGAGAGAAGAAGTTACCTTTATGTCAAGTAACTCCCTTTGGTTTGAACCAAAATTCATTCTTGAAGTGCCTTCTTCATATGTTAAGGCTTCTAAGTGGATAAGATGGATATTGGGAACTTATTTATATAGATTTTGGATGAGCCAAGGGGGCTTGAGAGGTGTGATTAATGGTCAGATGTGATGGATTTTTATAAGGGGGAGGAGGGGCTCTTTCGGATAGTTTGAAATATTATTTTATTATAAACTGAATTTGTATTAAAAAAGGACCCCAACTCATTTAATTAGAAGATAATGTGACTAATTTTAGATATACTCTTAGAAAATGTGTTTTATTCAATTCTAGTGCATAAAAATAACCACAACTTTTAGCTTTAACCTTAGTTAACTAATTTATCTTTTACCATGTCCTCTTTTATATTCATACTATATGGTTAATATATTTAATATAAATACCAACCAAGCCAAAATCAATCAATAATTAAAATTTCTACATTATATATGTCATTTTTTCACATAATAAGATTTTAAAACTATTTTATCATTTAATAAAATAGAATTCATTTTAAAACCCAATTATGTCAACTTATAAACTATTCATATAAAGAATTTTAAAAATACTACAACAACATGATTCGTTCAAACAACCAACATTAATAAAAATATAACAAGTTATAGTCATCCATAAAATTCATTTATGGAATTAAAAGTATCAAAATAAATTTATTTTAATATTTATAATCTTATTTATTTAAAACATTCATTAATGAGGTCATAATTACATCATCATTGTGTCTTAAATAAATGTATTTAATTTTTTCGAAAAAGTATGAACAAAATTTTATGATGTAGTAAATCTTTTTATCTTTATAATTAATATTTAAAGGCAAAACTATCACCTATATAACCAATTATAAAAAATTTTATTCTAATCGATATTTGTTTATGTTAGAATTTTCTTATCTTTAAATTAATATTTATAAACTGTCATTTTCACTTACAACTGGCTCCAAGGGGTCTTCAAATTGACACAAGGATGAACATGGTCAGACATGTATCATAAAATAGGATTAGGTCTATTGATAGGGTAATTTAATATTATTATAATATTATTTTTTACCCTTATTTACCAGATTTACCATTTAACCATGGTAAAAAAATTATTTTCTGAAGTTACTATTCATAATGTCTAAAAATAAAAGTCACAAATTTAAAAAAAATTGAACAAATTTATTAAAAATATGGAATCCATTTATTAAAATTCATAAAACAAATGTTACAGAAATTTTATTCTGAAATTAATTATCGTTGTCAAAACAAAAAAGCATGTTTTTAAAAAATAATAACTATCAAAAGATTGACACTTTCTTATTCCTAATTTCAATGTGAAATTACATCCAATGACCAATATTGGATTTAATGGTAATAATATAATCTAATAAAAAATTATAAACAATTAAATATATAGTATAACAATATTAATAAATTATATTGAAAGACTGGTTTGACTTAAAATTCAATATTTTGACTATTCATTAAAAATTAACGTTATCAGAAAAATACAAAAAAAATTACCCAAAGTAAATTTTGATATCCTGGTTCTAAGGAACAATTTTATTATGTCAAATTTAATATATAAAAGTTGAAAAACTATTTTTAAAAGTGGTTCACCATCAAAAGGAGGTAAAAATACCTTCTAAAAAATATTGAAGTATTTACGCTTAAAATTAGATTAATTCCCATTTTAAGCCTCTAAATTTTATTGGATAAATGTAAAAACAATTAGAAAAAAGTGTAACAATATTGAATTCAGTTATATTCTTTCCCTCTAATATAATGTCTAGTCTTTTTTATCATTTATAAAAATATTATTATTATATTAATTTTCGGTATAACTAAAAGTTGTGTGAAATATGTGATTTCAAAGAAACTCGTTGTTGCTTGTTGAGTACTCTATCAAACATACAATCCTATTTAACGCAAACATAATATATTATTCATAAATATTAATAGATAAGAAAATGTATTATTTTATAAATAGTTGTGTTGTTATAGTACAACCCTCAAAAAATTAAATATCTTTTGAATTCATTAATTTACAATAAATTTTTAGATTATCTCTAAATTAATCATTAAAAATATTTTTAATTTCATAAATGATATCTATTTATTCATATACAGATGTACCCATATTTTAAGAATTATAAAATTTAATTTCATTCCATTTTTTGTATACATTACTTCTACTCTATGTTTGGTACATCATTTTTTACTCTGAATAATTCCATATAAGTTCTATTGATAATCCAATTCTGTTAAATGTATCCAAAAGGAATAATAACAACACTGACACTAAAACAATATTACATGAGGTTAATTTCCATTTTAAATTAAAAATCTGATTAAATATTTGACTATTTCATCATAATCTATGTTCATATGATTTTAATCCAACAATTTTCAACAAATATTCATCATATTCTAGAAACAAAATCATAAAATATTTAATATAACATATATACACGTTATTGAATTATGTAAAAAAAAATTGAACTAAGAAATTAAAAAAAATGATTTTGATACATCATGTTATAATGGAATCCATTTTATTAATCAATCCATAGGAAAGATGATGATATATGAATAGCAAAGAAATATCTTGTTTTTAAGTACCACATTTTTTTTAATTTCACATAATAGATTATATACAATTGATAACATATATAAAGAGAGGAACATACACTTTTATAAAAATAAATATAATTTTTTTAATATATAAATATATTAGAAATAGAATTTGGATTTATATAGAAAAATACATAACATATAAAAACCATATTAATTAAATAATATATTTACATAAACACAATGAACACACACAAATATACCACAGATAGATTGTATATATATATATTGTATAACGTATATATATTCAAACACTAAATATATATATATATATACATATGAATAAGATTCTATGTATTATATTTTAATAGTATTATACAATACATATAAATACACAAAACCTAAATATAGTAAACATATATATATATATATCATAGAAAAAATATTAATTACATAATTTATACACTTAAAATTTAAACTTGAATATAAATATGAAAACATATATATATATATATAATAAAACATATAATGATATATATTACAAAGAATATAATATTACTAAACATATAAGAATAATAAATAATTAATGTGTGTATGAAATATACAAAAACACATATGTATAATTTTTAAAATATAAATATAAATATACAGTTATATCTCTGTTTTTGTGTGTGTATAATAAAAATAAATGTCTGATCTCTTATTTTGGAAATAACTTTAATTTTTTTAGTGAAAATGAAAAAAAAATATGGTTACAAAAGCAATGACATTAAAATATCGAGGATTTTAAATTGTTTTAATTTATAAAATAGTTTGATATGAAGTGAATATGTAATAGATACCAACCAGAGGTGCATGTGGTAATGGGTGAAAGGAAAGAGGATAATAATTGATGTTATAGGAAAAAACCTATTTCTTAGTGCAATATGTTAAAATAGTATTAAATTGAGTTTTGTATCGATGATAATAAAACATTTAAAATGAGTATGATTTCTCTGTTTTAAAAAAGTGTTGAGAACAGTACAAAATTACTTATTTTAACACACTGCCCTAGTATAATTAACTAATACAAACATTTATTACCACTATAAATCCTGGATTGGTAATAATTATCCGTATTTGAACCAATATTCTTTCTATTCCAAGAATCAACCCAAATTACATAGATAAGGATTTATTGGAAATAATAAAACATATAATCTAAAATTATTATTGGGGTTATAAATAAAGGAACAATACATTAAACTAAAAGGGTTTATAACATGTTTGGTCATTCCTAATCTCAGTATAATCCCAAAAAACAAAATTACCATAATTTTTTTGGAAGAAATTCACTACTTTCATCAAACCTATCGAGTAATATTTTTTCATCATACTAGTAACATTGATTTTGAAACTAGAAATTTTTTTTATCCTTCTAATGATATAATATGTGGTCAGAGATACCCATTTCGTTTTTTGTATTCTTCGTCATCCATGGATTCTTGTATTCATATATTTTTAATTATTTATATTTATGAATCTCAATAGTATATTCAATACCCATACATCATCATTATCTCCCACATTTTTATGTTAAATATATTACATGGAATTCCCTATCACAAAATTAAACTACTTATTCAACCCACCAATTAATTCCTTTTAGGGTAAAACACCAAATATATATCACAATATTCCATATAAAATAAAAAAATTGATGCCATTAGTTTCATGATTTTCAATGGAACATATGCTATAATTTCATCTGATCAAACCACTATTGATTAAAAATGGCTAGAAATCACAATATTAATAAAGGATTAATTTTTAGAGATCAATATTACACTATTTATTTTAGATTTCAACACTCTCCACCCACATATAAATATTCTCATATACCCATATCTAATCCTTAAAATTTTATTTCATCTTTCTCTCCATTTTATTAAAATATTAACATCCAACTATACTCCCAATGTTCCCACAAATTTTTATTTAAGATAATGTTTTGAAACCCATGAAAATGTCAATAGAAGCTAATTTGAGATGCTACATAAAAATTTATTAAAACAATCATACATGGATCATAGATTTTTTCCACCCATTACTTCGTCGAGACCAATACTACTATGGTATCACCCCCACCTCTCAACATTATTGGGAAACAATAATAGCGTATCTTACCCTCACATTAATCCAAATTAGAATAAAATTATTACCAATACTTAAATGTCTACCCAATAACCCATTTCATTCCTTCATGTCACCTTATTCACCTAAATTTACTTCCTTACTTTATCTTCTAGAAGATCTAATTAAGGAAGGTTTAGAATTATATTTTCATCCCCTAAATTCTACACACCTAACAACACATCACAAACATTAATACCATTATTTTTTTGATCGTTCATACCATAGGATATCAGTGGGAATATGTATCACTAGAATTTGAGTTCTTTATACCCATCCATGTAAAACCGATCATTGAGAAGTTCCACCCTTAAGCTACTATGATTATATATCTTCTATTGAATTTTGGTATTGTTTTATATTTAATTATTTCAACAAAAAATTACATTTAGTTCTAAATTTATGAAGGGTTGGTGAATACATTTCAATCCTATAATTGAAAATAGTATAATGTGGGGTCCCCTATATTAATAAAATCACTTGTATCATTTTTCCAGAAATTATCAACAGATATAATTATCTTTTGGGGGTATGGAATATCATGCCATACACTATTAAATGAAATAATTCAATTTAGGTATTTAAGGAAACAATATCCACATCACATTCCATATCAATATAAGGTTCTTATATGATCATTTGGTCTAATATATTATATTATTGAACTAGTTTGGTCCTAATATCGAATGGGAATTAATGGTATGTCGATAAAAATCAATCGAATATGTATAATCTCATACAAATATTCAATTATGTATAATTAAATAGAATTTATTAAATATATAAAATACATTACATTTTAGAATATGTTACTACCAAATTACAAGAGGCATGAAGACTTATCCTAATGGTTCCTTCTATAACTATTTATTGATTCAACCATTTGATAGAAAAATGCAATTATATTAATTAAAAAAACCCCTCTAAAATCAATATTTATCCTAATCCTTACAAATAAATAAAAATAATAATATAAAAAATTAACTATTGTTCACTAATTTCATATATATATATCCTCATAAAGGGTAACTCTTCATTATGTACAAGTATAGGTTAATGTGGAACCATTATTTCTTTATGATGATTTTTTTGAAAATAATTTACAAACAAATTGGTGTGGGAGAAGCATCATAATGTGAATTTAAAATATTTTACTAATTCTATATAAGAATATCACATACTATTTCTAGCATATATCCTAAAAAATATTAACATTCAATTCTCAACAACATAGATGTGTAACAACTAATAAAGATGATTTTTGATAATCTAGATGAAATAAATTTCAATATATGGAAAAATAGTATGCACTTTATAATTACAACAGTCAGAGTAGATTATGTGATCTTAACTCTAATGCTTACCTCATCTAATGATGAGGCCCTATAATTCACATGCATGTCGTAAAAATGGGAGAATGAATTTTTCATGTGTTAAGGACAAATACTTACTATGATGGTTGATGACCAATTTGATACATATAAACTTATTCCATCGACAATAGATATATTAGATTATTTAGGTTAAAAATAATTACATATGATATAACAAACCAATGAAAAAATTATTTATAAGAAGAATAATTATTTCATAAAAAACTAAATTTTTGTATGATTATCAAAAATAAATTATTTAAAATTCAATATATTCTACATCTTCTAGATTTTAACTAGATTAAAATGGACAATGTGGTCATTGTCAAATACATCATCAATAAACCTCCCACTAATTGTAAGAAAAAAAATCACTAGAACAGAAGAATAAATATATTGTCATCAATTATTTTCTCAACATACAATAAATTTAAGAGGGGTTTAAAAAATTTAAGGTGGATGATGAACCTATGGATATTAAATTTAAGGTATACATGATAGATGGAGTTGTTGAGTCTGATTCCTCAAAGGTAAAAGACATTTAATCCATATTTAAAAAGGAAATACACAATTAATTAATTCAAAAGGGGTATTAATATTCTACTTTAATTGGAGTCACTAAAATAGGGGTTATAATCTATAATAAGAAAAATATATAAATTTTTCTTAAATATTAAATTTTATCTATGGTTGTTAAAGATAATGTTATTGTTGATACATATTATTAATTGTTATATTCTAATACCACACAAAATGTATTTATCAAAAAAAATATCTCTTCTAGATGATGGTATCAATTAAAAATATAATGTTGTTCCACCTAGGGATGTATGTAAATATTAACATTTAATGTAATGGTCTTCATAAACTTATCATTACCTAAAAAAATAATCCCCACTTTAAATACTATTTTTTATGTTCTATGAGTTTATAAGAAATTAGATTTACATAGACTGTTAAATAAGAATGTGATTTTTTTTAAATTAAATCAAAATTTTTATTCCCAAATGTTGGATATTTTATTGAAGTGATCATTTATATGATTTATTTTTTAAATTCAATAACAAATATGTATTACTTACAAGAGTCCATTGATTTGTCTCATTATCATTTATGTTACATAAACTATGATAAAATACATGACATTTAAAAAAATTAATTATTACATATAATGTATTAAAATGTTCATGAATATGTTACTTTCTGGTAAATTAAAATTGTTAGCAACCCATTTCCATCAACATAAAAGAAAAATAATTTATCAGAATTAATACATAGTTATATTTTTTATTTTGATTTTACAACCACCATATGTAAAACATAAACATTTTAATTATTAATGATAATTATTATATATGAATTATAGAGTTATAATATTAAATTTTTAAATCTCAAGGTATTATACATACTATTATATATCCCTATACACCTTATCACAATTGTAGAGTTGAGATAAATAATATAAAATTTGTGAAAATTGAATATTATATGATATCTATATCAGGTCAATGAGGATGTTTTTATAAGATTCATTATTAAATATGTATCAAATACTAAATATATTTTCCACTACAGGGAAGGCTATGACACTAATTGATATATAGTATTATATAAACTCAATCCTTGGATATTTAAATATTTAGATTTCTCATGAAATTTCCGTATTACATGAACCTAATTGGTAAATATTAGTTCAAAGAGGTATTAATTTATTATTTCCTGGATACATAAATAAATATAAATTCATGGTTTTAGAATATAAGGATTCATTAATAATTATTATAGTTTTCAAATCAATATATTTTATCATTGATGATTTTTTTACATTTTTACATAAGCAATACAAAATTATGGAATCCAAGACCATTAAAATATTATCTAAAAAAGGAAAAATAAATAACGATTATAAAATTAAATAACTATATAACACCCAAAACATATAGATGTGATTATTTTATGTACATATTTCATGGAACTAATGATACTACTATTATAAAAACTCTATTTTTTAATATATAGTTATATCTAATAAATTTAATGGAATATATGTTATCATCTAATTAATCACTATGAAGTGAATATATAAATGATGAAATGTACTCTACATCTAGGAAAAATCCATGAATATTAGTTAATATTCCTCAATGATAACAAAATATTGGTTATAAATGAGTATTTAGAGTGAAATGAATAATAGGAGGAATAGTTGGAAAATGTAATTTAAGATCATTATATAAGAAGTTATATCAAATGGAATGAATCAATTTCACATATAGTTATGCTCATGTGACAATGATTATTTCTATAATGTTTTTTATTACCTTATATTATCTATATAAATTAGGAATTCACTAAATGTATTTTAGAATATCATTAATAAATAGTGAGTTATATGAATAAATATATATTTAATAACTAAAAAATTTTATATTACCTGGATAATAAAATATGGATTTTAAGTTATTGTTTTCCATATATTCTTTGATATATTCTCTAGAAAAATAGTTTGAGAAATTTAATTAAGTAAATGTATCAAATAATTTTGTAGATAAATGTGCAACAATATGTTTTCATAGTGGGTTCCATAATAAATATAGTGTTGTTATTTGTCTATATGCTGAATATATGTAAATTTATTGTATTAATATGAATCAAAAAAATTAATATATGTGTATTTTATGAAAAAAATATGATATGGGTGATTTATGTGAATAAAATAGAATATTATGAATTGAAATTATTATAAATTAAAATAATAAATTGTTTCTTTATCTTATTATACTAAATATGTATTAAATTGGTTTGAAAAGTTTTATTTTTACTAATTTGGACCCTATATTGTTTTTTGAGAGTGATTATGCCAAATATTTGTAAGGAACACTTTCAATTAAAATATTAAAGCATTATTATTTGCATCATAATTTACGTGACAAAAATATGACCAGATATTGTGTATGTTGTTAGGAACTTTAAAATCCATTCAAGTATTCTTGTTTTTTGATAAGGGGACATGGTGTAAAGAGTACTCATATATCAAAATAGTAAAATTGAATACTTTATATAAAATAATGGAATAGTAATTTTGTTATATGTATTTTTCAATGAATTTTAGATTTATAATTTAGAGGAAAAATATTCTTTATGTGGTTTGGTTTTTTCTCTTAGTGGTGGAGAGATCTCTTTGGTATTGAAGAAACAAACATGTATAATAGAAGCAATAATGTCTTGAAAGTTTTATTTTTCGCAGTAACAAGAAAATAAATAAATTCTAATATTCCACTCTTACCATATATTCTATTGTGGACTATATTGACATGTCTAGTTTCTATACATGTTGATAATCATAAAAAAATAATCCTGAGAATATAACAGTTTTTATAATAGAAAATCATGATATAGTTGCCTCAAAAATATCAATTAAAGATCGTTGATACCCAATGATATAAAAAAATTTAAATTTATTAGATCAATTATGGTTTTCTTGTATCCAATAAAAAAGACAATTTCACGGTATTTAAGTTAAAAATATCATTATGTATTTTTTTCAAATTCCTTGTAAAAACTAACCAATTTTTGGAACTCAACAAAAAATGTGATAAATTAGAATTTATAAAATCAATATAGATGATTTTTTCCATTGTCTTTGGAAAACAAAAAACAAAATATGTCCAAGGAAATTTGTGTATAGTTTTAATGATAAAAGTTGGGAGTGTTTAAATCTCTTAATGAAACACATATATCAAAAATTGGTTCAAAAAATAGGTTCAATTTTTTGTTTACTTTTTTTAATACAAATGTGGGGATCTCCAAAGAGATTATGACTTTGTATTTCAAATATTCAAGAATATATAAGAGAAAATATATATAAATGTGCATTAGAGAGGAATTAAAATGGACTTTAATAAGATAAAAACAACTAATAATAAGAGTTACATGTTCATGTAAGTGTCTTCTTATTTATCTATTCAACTATTATTTCTATTGAAAAATAATGGTTCTAGTAGAGATATACATTTATTTAATCATGTTACTTCTATGACCTATGATGTTTAACTTTAAATAAGATAATTTCAAATATAATTAAATGATTAGAATTGTATGAAATTTAATATTTTTTAAAATATTTAAATTAGATTTATTTTTTAAAGCAGAATATATAGTATTGGGATTCCACATTCGATAATGTAATATATTTGGGTCCCCTTTATTGTGAAGATAACATTTAACATTATTAATAAATGAGAAATTAATAAAATTATCTTATGCGGTTGGGTTCACTGCATCATGAAACCATATGAACATTGAGACACATGAAATAAAGAAATGTTGAAATTCAATGGACCACCGATCACTTTTCACACCATGTCAGTGAGAGGTACTTATAGGTGGATTTTTAATAATAGATTATATGGTCATACTAGTTTTAAACCATAAATAATTTATTTTGTGAGGTGTTTGATTCTTTTTCACAAAACAAATATGATCTTGGTTATCGACTGGATTAGGCACAATCTAATAGAAACATACATTCATTAGGTGGGTGGGATCATGGACATATATTTTATTGTGTGTGATCTTGTGAATATGATTAAATATGAAAACACATGTATTTCCAAAAAAAATTCTACTGAATTCTATGGGATGGTATTACTTAATATAATGGTTTGTCTATTCCTTTAATATGGAGTCTTTTTTTATATAAAAAATAATTCAAAATTTCCAAAATACCCATTGAATTTGAGAATCTTTCAAGGCCTTCCACATAAATGAAAATAGCATTTTTGTTTGCAAAAAAAATCTATTCACTACTCAAATGATTCTAATGCCACTTCAATTGTTACAACCCACTCTGTATATCTATATATTAATCATCCACTAGTGTATCCTTGAAACCCAATGAATTATTAATTTAGTGATGCAGAATGTATTCTAACAAGGAAATATATTTTAACATTCCTCGTTAGTCTCTATATTTTACAATATAATAAAGTTACATACCATTCCCATTTTATATTGTTATAAAATAATGGATTTCATCTACAACAACTTTTTAACAGACTTTCAGTTATGGAAAATAAATACTATTTTTGGTTGGAACATTGTTATTCAATAAATATTTGTCTATCTTGAAAATAATATTATAATTATGTCAAGATTATATTAAATATTAAATTCTATTTCATTAATAGTATTAAACATCATCAATAGTTCAATGGAAAAAAACATTCTACTCAATGAAATTTACTATTCAAATAAATAATGAAAGATTAAATCAATAATTTAAAACTAATTACTAACATTATATATATATATATGAGATAACTATTAGATGTGTGTACTAGAAAATAAAATAAAATTCAGAGAAAAAAGCTTTATAGTGGGGGTGACATTGTTGAATCTTATGGTTATCCTATGATTCATCTCGACTGAACATCATTCCAAAATCATATTTTTTGAGGTTCACTTAAATTTATTAGACTATCCATGTGAAATGGTCCCATGTTGCGTTTGGAGCCCAATATCAACTTTCCTCACTACAAAATAAAATATTATTCCAATTGAGGTGTTATAAAAAAATTAAATTACAAGATATTATTAGAGTCAAAAAATTAAAATACTACCAATTAACATAAATAAATAACTATATTTACTAAAATTCATGAAATCTAAATGGCCGAAAAAACATACCAAATATACACACTAATTTAAATGTTGATTTTTGGTGTCATCTATATGGTTAAATAAATTTTATTACGAATTATATAACAATTAATCATTTTTTCAAAAAAATAAAAAATAATTCGCGTCACCCTTTTTAAAATTTCATCTCAATTGGGAATTTTTCTGATACATAGGAAATGTTTTTCTAAGGGTAAAAACCCATTTTTGAGACCAAAAAAACTATCAAAACCTATTTTAAAATCATATACTAGGTTTAATTACCCCTTTATCTCTCAATAATTAAATTACCAAATTTTCAACGAAAATTCAAAACTCAAAAACTAATATTTCAATAACTTTATAAATATATTAATTATTTTTGAATTAAAATACTAAAAATATTTATAAAACCTCAATTAATGTGATATGATAACTATTATAAGAACTAACACCAAATCATCCACAGAGATACACCTCCAAAAATAACAACACCATAACTCAATACACAAATATCCATAAAATATAGACCTTTAAAGGGATTTGATAATAATTTTAAAAGGAAAAACTGGAAAAAAACTATAATCCATATTTTTTAATTCATTTATATATTCATTTCAGCCTTTTGACATTATAATTTTATTTATATATAATGGAAATAAAAAAATATTGGCACCACACACTAATTTAGAATTTAGGTATCCAAAAATTTCACCACGGCAATTCTTATCATTCATTACACAGAAACCAATGAAATCATTTATTCTCTTGAGACCCATTATGTTACATTTATAAACTAACCAATTATGCAAAACCCAAATCATATGCAATAATACCTCAAGATTAATCTATGGTCTATAAAGACTGATGTATATTATATTGGGTTTATAGTATACCTTAGATGACTTTTTATATTCTTTTCTCATAACCTATGTTCATGTATGAACTCTATTAAAAACCCATCATCATCAATCTATAAGTTTATGTTTCTAAAATAAAATAAATAATAGTTTTGAATCCATTATTTAATAAGGGTTCAAATTATAATTAAAAAACCAACCACTCTCTATATTAATTAATAAAATAACAAACAATATAAATAAAAAGAAAAAATGATATTCCTAAAATAAAATTCCAAACCAAAATGGGGTAAGGGATAAGGGTAAGCTTGGATAGACATGTGATACACTAAAAATAGTCTGAAGCCACCAAAAAAGACTCTACATATCATATGTGAATATATATTTCTCTATCTATAATCCAAATGATAACCCATATATATAAGACATCTACCTTAGTACTAGTAAGTATGTTAAAATATATAAAATGGAGGTTTCATGTATCCCAAGGTGTTCGTGATGGGTGTTAGGTGAAAAAACTATGTAGGGAACCATAAATGGTATCCCAAAACAAAAATGATATAATATGTGTTTTCTGAAATAGGATTATTCATTAAAAATAAATTATAAATAAGATATTCTAGTAAAGTAAATACTTTATTCAAATTCTAGTTTTGATGAAACATGATAAGCAAAAGAATGTTACAACTAGTAACTCCACATGTCATGAGGGTTATACATGACACACCTACTTTGGGTCAACATCTATTATCTGTGTCTATTAGGGTAGGATGTTTTATTAGACAATTCCATTTATTATTATCACATGGATATTAGACCATAAAAATGAGTGGGAACTCCAAATCCCATGCAAATGGGAAGGCATGTACAATAGTTTGGGAAATATTGAAACACATCCATTTAGGAATTAACATAATAGATACTTGGAAATATTAAATCCCATAATATATTTTTTTATCTACATACCATGGAGGGGGTACTAATATACATACAATATAATATAAATATCATCAAAAATTGTATTTGGAATATTTTTTATAATAACTCTTTATTTCCTCTATAACATGTATAAAATTGAAATAAAAAATATCAAATAACATTCCAAATTAATATAAAATTAATATATATAAGAATTTATATGCTTTATAATGAAAAATAAAAATCATCCAAAACATATTAGAGTAGAAACAATATAATATAATATGTATAAGTTATTTGAAATAAAAATTAAATTAGGATATCATCTACTTTGTTTTATGAAAATCATAATTATTTATATAATATAAATCATTATCCACTATATTTATTATCATCCATAAAATCATATATATATATATGGAATATTGAATGGGAATGGGAGGTAATCAATTCCATAATCATGAAAAAACATTATATCAATAGAAAAATCTAGTATTGGCCCAGAATAACCAAATAATAATGGTTAACAAGACCCCTATGATTCATAAGTATAAATTTATATAAAGGAAAGATAACTAGATAAGAATGAATTATATGAGGTGTATGTAAGACAATAATGGTTCTTTTCTAAAACATAATACTATTGTTTCTCTATATGACACAGTCTAGGGAGCCAATAATTACTGGGATAATGTTGGGAATAAATATATAATTTCATTTGAGGTATTTAAGGATTACCTTTAGTTTCCTACCACACATGAAGAGTTAAAACCAATATTAGATAAAATAGATCTTCATTTCAATTAAAAATTTAAAAGAAAGAAGTTTTGTTCCCAATAAATCATTTTTCAGTAAATTATTTTAATAATAACAAGAGATTAAATATAGTAATATTCTATTGATAAAAAATTAAATAAGATAAAATGATGGTGTTTAATAAGATTCATGGAAGAAATTATCCTAGATAGACTCTAGTTGGTTAAAAAAATATGTAATTATTACCTAACCTAGTAGTCATATATATAATAATATTGGCTACAATATTACCTTCCGTAATAATGTTTTACACCAAAAAAATAAATTTGTTCTCTATAGAGAATGAAATCCTCAAAAACCATTGTAAACCTCCAAGAAAAAGAGTTTGACATCAGATATATTGAATTTAATAAGAAACTATTTTCAACACATGGATACTAATAATATTTTCCTTTTCATAAAATATTATTCTTTTTCACCAACTGTGGTGACTCCAATCATAGTATCCCATAGATAGTTATTTACATTATTAATTGGGCATGATTACAAGTAATATCATTCTAAAGGAATGGAAAATTGAGTAGTTTATTAAAAATTATTTACATTTTTGAAGCTTCCATTACAATTGAAATTATAAAATTCCACATACCAAATCAATTCCTAACATTGTTAATCACATATATTAACCCCGTAAATAACTCAAATTAAACTTCTTATAATCTTGGGGAAAAATAAGTCCGAATAATGGGGTTATCTTAGATGCTCTGAAAGGGTATACAAACAACAAAAAATAACAATAAATATAAAAAACAAAAAGCAAAGGTGAAAAAATAAAAATATTTAATTTAATAAACAACATGAGCATAATATGTCTAGAATAAATGTTGATCAAATAATTCCACACAAATAATCACATGAGATATAAAACATAACCATTATTATTTTACTAATTATATATTCAAATATAAATCATTATCTAATATCATAATGATTTAACACATAATAATATACATCTAAAACACACCTTAAAGAATTAATTCCAATAATCTAATATTATTAAGGCTTCCTTCTATGAATCTAATAAATGGGTAATTCTTCGTCCAAAACCGAGTCTACTTTGTCACATGAGACCTACTAATGCATTGAGGGGCTATAGAAAGCCTCTCCTCTCACTTTTAATGTCTAATTAATTCTTCATATTAAATTGGAGAAACATATTCCACAAATAGATTTGTAATTACACTTGAATAAAGTATGTAAATAACATTCCCCAATAAGTAAAAATAATTACAAAACATTTAGAGTAATGTGGTGAATGGTATCAAAATAGTATATCCATAATAAAATAAATGAATAACCATTTAATAGAATGTGGCAGATAGTTTAATGTTTTAGAAAACTTAATTAATAAAATGGTTCAATAGAGTATGATTAAATGGATAAAAATACCTTAAATGAGATTATTGAAAAAATATTTAGGAAAATAATCATTAAAATTTTAAAAGTGTCATATACCACTTTGAAAAAATATAATTACAATCCCAATGATGATGTGACATTCAATGAATCTTATAATATCGTGATAATAGGGTGATTAATGATATAACATGTAAATGTATAAGTATATAAACTGAACAATAAAAAATAAGTCATGAATATGAAATATATCTCAACGAAGTAAAAGTGAGATAAGAAACCCTCACCCCATGCATTCCAATGGTTTATCATTTATTGACCTTTGTTATAGAATTTTAAATAATTTACTTAACTCCTTATAGAAATATATTCATATTTAAAATACCTAATATTATTATTCTATAAAACTTATGACACATTCATTAATAATATCTCATTATTTTCATGCTTTTGGGTGTGTTTGTTTCATTGTTTCATGATCAGATCATTACTGTAAAATTGTGGATATTCTTATAAACTGGAATTATAACTATAGAAGTGTAATTTTCTAGTACTAATGAACTTATATAATTATTAATAGTCTCATTTTTTATTTTTATCTCATACATGATGATGATTCATTATATTAAATGTTAATGATAAATGGTTGGTTTATTTTGGTGTTTTTTCCAAACATCGCGAACTAGTTTCATATTATTTAATATTATGAGAATATATTAGTTATAGAAAAAAAGATATGTTATGTTATAACTATTAAAATCTAATTTACCCATATTAATAGTTTTATGATCAGAGACGAATGTGGTAATAGAAAATTAAATTAAAATCACATAGATGGAAAATTAACCCAACTTGGGAAATAATTTATCTTATTTTAAAAGTGGAGGAAATAAAAAGGGTTGGATATAAAATATTACATTAAAAAATATCACGCCATCATTTAAATTATTTTATAATTATTATGACATTATGGATGAAAAATATTTTGATATATTAGACGAATCAGTGAAATTAAGTGGTATTTCGGGAAAATTATCCCTTTAATATAACCTCCTTAGATTCTCACTTTAGGACCACTGATTGATATTTTGTTGACATCATTATATAATATAAATGGTGATAGAAAAAAGGATATCATTTTGGATATATTTTAGGGGATTCAAGTCTCATAGGTCAAATGGGTTGGTGATGTGTCATATGTATACTTAAGGATATGTGGATTTAAGTGGTTAAAATAATAACAATTTTATATTAAATTTCAACCAAATTGATGTGGAATTAATTTAAATTAATTATATTTTTAATTAAATTATATTTAGGGTATATTAAAACATAAATCAACCAATAAATGATTTAAATAGTTGGTATCTTATGAGTTTACCTTTTAACTTTATCCCTTGTCAATGTTTTACCTATACTCAATTGAAAAAAAATTATCATGATAAACTTTTATGTATGAAAATTAAAATTAAACTAAAACTACTTTCATCTTTATGATTACAAATAACGAAACCATTTTTCCAAATTCAATTCACATAATTGGTAAAAAAAATATTTTAATTAAATCCCATAGATAAAACACAAAGTGGTTTTTAAAAGTTAAATGTCCAGATGTTTGAAATGTTTTATATCCAATTTCCATGATAAATAGATTAAAAGGACATAAATTGGATTTATTAATATATTATTGAACCAATTATACAATAATATGAATTAAAATATAATTTAACTATATAAATAAATGATATTAAAACTCGTTTCTAATTAATATTAAATTTTTAACTATTACTCAAAAATTTAAACTTCCCCAAAAAAATCCCGCAAGATAATTATGACATTTTGATTTCATAAATGAACATTTTTTTCAAATTAAACAATTATAAGTGTAAAAATGTTATCTAAATATTGGTTCTCCATACAATGGATGCAAAATATCCATTAAAAATTAATCTTTTGTATACTTAAAATTAAATTAATTATTATCTTAATCAAATCAATCATATTAAATGAATTTAAAAGATTTTGGCAAAATATATAAAATATAAATTTCATTAATTTATGTCAGTAATATTTAATATATTAATTTATTAATATAAAATTTCCTGTTGGAAGTAAAAATATTTTTTTATAATAAAACATTCTTTTTGTTCAATATAATTTTACAATGAATTATAATTAATTAATAAATTAAAAAAATTATAAATATATATAAATTGTATTTTCATAATATCATTAATATCATTAATTTTGACTAGTCTAATGGTTAGGTGATAACTATCATAATTAAATAATAATATATTAATTGTTCTTCTATCTTGGTGTTCTCTGTAACCTATGATATCAAAGAAATTTAATTTCTTAAAGAAGATACATACTTTAAAATCATATGGTGTTCAATTATCCATTTCAAAAATAAATTTCATCCCCATAATTTGGAGTTTCACTTCAAAATATAATGGTTGGTATGTTAAAATAACTATTTTGGATAACCGAAATCATAACCAGGGTTAATTAAATACACCCTTAAAAAGGGGGAATGTTAAATGAAATAGTTAATAGAAAACTAGAATTTAGAATAATATAACATTTGTGTGAAGGGAAAAGAGGGTCATGGAAGGGAAATCTAACTATCCTGATCTAATGGATAATGATAGAGGAAATTTTCATTAAAACATTAACAATAAAAACCATAAATCTTGTGATTAGTTATAAGACCATTAATTGCTTATTAAGAGTATTAAAATAATATTGTTTTTATTCAATTATTATTTTCATATATTTTAGGGATTATTTTACTATCCAGACAAGTACTTCATAAAACAATACTTATTTAATTCAATTGCATAGGAATGATCATATTATTAGGTTATTCATGGATCTATTTCTTATTCATCTATTACACCTAGTAATATATATTCATGATGGATTTTTGTATTCTTGAATAACATTTATCAAAATATCCACAAGTGAATCATTTTTATATTAAATATTTAATAAAATTAAACCAGATAGTATATGTTATAAAATATCATAAATCATACATTAACCTCAAAAAATACTATCAAAAGTTCATCTTAATCCATTCCATGTGTAATTAACTATAATTATATTTTAAAATATTACGGACCATATTCCAATATGAAAATTGTGAACAAACATTTACCCTTAGATAACATAAGTCAGTTCATAAGGAATCATTCCAAACATGTGAAAAAATTGATCATGTATTCTCATTAAAAATAGTAATCACCGTATATATTTTATGAAATAAATAATAAAATCATAGGCTATTAAATACCTTCATTAAATTCAAACATGTAATAAATCTAGAATATATAACATGAACAATAAAACCACTTTCATGTTATCTAATAGTATACCATAAATGTCTTTTTTTCTTTGTTATCTCAAGATCAAAAATATATTACAGGATATATTCAATTAATAAAATTTTTCTTTCAAAATATCAACATCCCAATGAATCAATTTTCCTGCTCTCTATTTTCATTAAACATGTGTTATCAAATCCTAAATGAAAAATATCTTCATTACCATACATATAACTCATTATATTTTTTATCTTTATTATCATTAATAAAATAAATCTAGAATCCAAACACCAAACAACATTAATCATTCAATATCATTTTAAAACAATTAAATATTCTTCATCATCTCGTTCATTAATACCTACTTCATTTTATTTTTAATTTATTGTATCTTCATTATCAGCAGTTTAACCATTACATAAATAACCATGCTGATTATCTTCAAAGATTCCTTACTGTGAAATATATTTTAATAATTATCATAAATTCCATATTTTAAATATTATAAAATTTATGATATCTTAGATAAAAAACCATTATTTAAAAATTATATTTTTCTAATAAATTACATTGTTTATATATTTTATTATGCTCCAAAAATATAATAATGATCCTCAATGAAATTCACTTGGGTATTTTTTCTCAAATTATAAAAAAAAAATTATAGCTCATTCATCATTAACACAGTTCTTTCTAGTTCGATCTATTGACTAAATCAAAAATCAGATTGTTAGAAACACTAATCATAGTGATAAATCACCTAGTCATGAAGATTCATTTATAGGTTATAGGATTAGACAAGGATTTCAATGGTCATTACCAAATATATATAATATTACCCAACTCACAGACTTATACTAAAAGTCTAACATTGGGTAATGATCCCTAATCAAGTATTTCTTAAATCTAGTTCTTATAGTTTCAACTAAAATTCCTCTAAAACCAACTAAAACGTATCTAACCCCATTTTCCCAAAGTTGGTTCTTTACATTTTTAAATTTGCATTATTACAAGGAATCAAATCTCAAAGGACTGAACCAATTTGTGGTTTTGAGAAAATAGTCACATATTTGAACCATAATTTAAAACTTAAAATATAATATAAAATATATAAAATACATTGAGAACATCATTAATCTTATAGAATAAACCTACAAATAACTCATAATAATCTAGTATGAATCCTAGGAGAAAACATAAGAATCTTGTAAGATCAGATGGTTAGTAAGGGTATACATGTAGTGATAGAAATCGTAAATATGAATAAACAATAAATATTGTTGAATAACTAAAACACATACATTTAATCAATTACATGATCGTAATATGGTCGAATTTTTTTTTTGACCAAAAATGCAATATAAGTATTCACTTGACCAAGAAAACATAACCATAGATATTCTAGTAATATAATAACTACTTGAATATTCATAAGTAATCACATAATGATGGAATACATGATGCTGGAAATATAAATAATACCATATATTCTTCATTCGATGACTCTAATACTATCAACTCTACTTTCCATGAATTAAAAAATGTGTTAGACATTGGTCAAAACACATTTTTTTTGTCACATGAGACCAACTGATGCATTGAGGGGCTATAGAGGGTCCATCATATCAATTAAAAATTCCAATAAATTATTCCTATAAATGTGGTGAAACATAATAAATATATAATTTTTTTTGAAACTATCATAAAAATGTAAATAACACTCCCCATTATGTAAACAAATTCACAAACCATCTAGAGTAATATTGTGAATGTTGTCAAAATTTTATATCCCTTGTCAAAATAATAAATAACCATTTAATATAATATGATAGATGGTATCATATGATATAAAACTCAACGATACGTAAGATTAATCTATAGATTTTGACATGGATGAAAATACTTAAAATAAGATCATTGAACAATTCATGATAATAATAATCTTTAAACATTACAATGTATCTCATACCCATTGAAAACATTTGAATTATAATCCCAATGAAGTAATAACATCATATGAAACATATAATTTCAGTTTAATTAACAGATTAATGATTTAAAATTTCAATGGATTCATATATACACCTCGAAAAAATAAGTGGTGAATAAGTAATATATCTCATTGAAGTAAAAGTCAGTCAACAAACCCCTTTTATCGTGATTTACATTATATAAGAGTTATTTAAACACTTGTATAATTATATAAATTATATTATAAACTAAATAGAGAGTAATATTATTACTTATAATTCCTTATATGATCTTTTCATCACATATTATGACCCAGTAATTTATAATATTTCATTATGTTCATGGTTTCATGTGTGTTCATTTCCGGGTTTCCTGATCGATTCATTGGTGTAAAATTTTTGGATATTCTTGTAAAATGGAATTATAAAAACATAATTGGACTAGAATTTTATTAATAAACATAAATATTTATAAATTTACCCATTAATAATTTATATGCATTAATTTTGAATGATTTGTTAGATATAACATTAATTATATATGTTAAATTAAATATTCTAGCCATTTGAAACATCACAAACATGTTTCATTTTATTTATCATTAATAGTTTATATTACATACATAAAATGAAATATGTTGTAATTCACCTTTTATAATCCTATTTAAACTTAATAATAGTTTTATTATCATCCATGATGGATGTAATGGAAAATAAATAGAAACATTATTCACATATACGGTAAGCTGGAATAATTTGGATAATAATTTGGTTTCATTGAAAAAGTAGACATAAAATATTTTTGTATATAAGATAGTCTATTATAAAAATAACATTACAGTACATTCCTTATTATAGACTTATTATTCCTTGATATATGAAAGAGCGAGGGGAAATTAAAAGAAGGAAATAAATTAAGGGAGGTATTTTGAAAAAATTACCTCTTCAATATGACGTCCTTAGGGAACCCTTTTGTAGACCTTTGATATTGTATTTTAGTGACACCAATTGAACATGTACATGGTGAGTGTTAGGAATAATATTTTTTTGATGATATTTGAGTGTCTTTACATCTTTTAGTTCAAAATGGGGAGGTGATGAAGGTATTTATACTAGAGGAGAGGTGAGTTTAAGTTATTAAAATAAAGATAATTTTATATTTAAATCAAACCACATTGATTTGGCATTAAATTAACTGAATTATATTATTTATTAATGGTTTTAAAGTCTTTTTTGGTATATAAATACCTCAATAAACCATTAAATGTTTTAATATTTAAGTATGTTATGATTTTACATGTTATCTTTAAGTAATGTCACTATTTTACATATATTATGGAAAATAAATTTTTACCATGGTGGTTTCTTAATGTATGAAATTGAAAATGAAAATAAAAACAAATTCTAAATTTATTATTATTAATATAGAATACATAATACCTAAATATATTCACAAAATTAGAGAAATTTGAGTTAAAATTAATCCCATAAATAAAATGAAAAAATGAGGTTTTAAAAGTGAGAAGTTCAAATACTTGAAATGTTTTTACACCCAATTTTTATGTGAAATTTATTAAAATGACATAAAATAAGTATATTGATATATAATTTAACTAATAATTATTGAAAACCAAATAATATTTTAATTTAACTACATAAATAAATTATATAAAAAGTATTCTTTTAATTAAAATTCAATATTTTTAACAATTCATCAAAAAAAGAAACATCTCTAAAATTTACAAAACATCACCCAAAGATAATTTTGATATTCTAATTTAAAAAATTAAATTTATTTTTAATGAAAAATTTTATTAGTTTCAAAAAAAATTAAAATAGGTGCTCGAGAAAAATGTGGCAAATTTTATTTTTTGAAATATATAGTTTTTCATTAATATAATTGGAATTATTGTTATCTTAATTCTATAATAAATATTAAAATAATTTAAAACATTTTAACCAATATATAACTAATAATTTTATTAATATCCCTCACTAAAAGATGTTAGTTTTATTAATTAATATAAAATTCCATTATAGGGATAAAAATAGTTTTTATAATAACACATTCTATTTGTTGAATTGGATTTTATATTAATTTATAATTAATTAATCAATGAATTATTTTGATAAACATGTCAAAAATATATTTTCATAATTTAACAAATCTCATTCACTCCTTCCATTCTAATTACAAGGTCATAACTATCTTAATTAAATAGTAATATTTTAATTGTTTGTTTATGATCTGTGTTCTATGAAATGTAAGTTCTTAAGGGAGTTGATTTTATTTACAAAGATAAAAACCATAGAATTTTTGGGTGTTACATTCTTTACTCTTTCAATAAATGTTATCCTCGATATTTTCAATTTGACTTAAAATTATAATGTTTTTTAATTGATAAAAAATTAGAAATCCGACATCATAAATAGATTTAATAAAACACACCCTTAATATAGGGGAGGGTAAAAATGGTTTTAAAAAATTAGGCTTTCAAGGAGGATAACATTACTATGAATTCAATATTGGGACCCTGAAGATAAATTTATATATAAAGTTATTCTCAATATTTATAGATGAAATGTTCAATATAATGTTAACTATCTAAAAACTATAAATATTCTGATCTATTAAGAGACCATTGATTTCATAGTAATAAAAGTAATTGGGTAATAATTTCTTCCAGATTTATTTTTGTGGAGTTATTTTATTATTTTACTCCCAAGATATGTAATATAAAATTAATCTAGTTAGATTTAATTCCATGATATAATTTAGATCTTATCCTTCAGTTATTGATCAATCAATTTCTAATTCATCTCTTACCCCATAAAATAGATATTTTAGACAAATTTTTTATCACTTTTGAACTTTTACCAACATATATATATGTTCATCTGTTGAATTTTAAATATTTATTAAATGAAAATTGGATCATATATTTTATTCAGTATGACTAAACACAAATTAACCACAAAAAATATTATCCAACTATCGATATAACACATTTCATTAGAATTTAAGAATAAATTTATTCTGAAATATTACTCACCATAGTCCAAATCCAATAAATGAAATCAATCCTTTACCGTTAGATAATATAAAGTAGTTCATAATGAAAAATTCCAAATACGTGAAGATATTGGTCATACATTCTTCTAAAAATATCAATCCCTATAAATACATAATGAAAACATTGTTAAAATATCCTGTTGTTAAATATATTCCTTAAATCCAAATATATAGTAAATCCATTAAATATAATGTAAACCATGAAACCACTTTCATGGTCACAAATACTATCACATAAATAAAACATAGACAATTTTATCTCAAAAATAAAAAATATATTAATTATTATGTTCCCCTAATCATGAATTTTCTAAAAAATCAGCATTATAGTAAATCACTATTAGTAGTAACTGTTTTAATTCCACAAGTGCTCTAAAATACATACTGAAAAATTTCTACAGATCATTACCTTTATAAAAAATTTTATAACTAGAACATAATTAAAATAAATTAATAAAAATAGAACATAACTTTAAACATTCCACTTTATTCTTAAACAAATAACTACACCTCATCATCTTATTCCTTAAAACCTCCATCCTTTAATTTTTTATTTGTAGTGTCTTCTTCATTATAAGATTTATAAATACATGATTATCCATACTGATTATCTTCTTGAGTATCCCCCTAAGAACAATATTTTGATAATTTTCATACTTTACAAATTTGAAACATTCAACCATCGATGAAATCTTTAGGTGAAATTTTTCAAAATATTCTATATTTCATCATAAATTACTTGTTTTAAATTCTTCTATCAACTCCCAAAACATCTTATTATTCCAATACATAGGTTCTTCTTCTCACATTCTCAAAATAGGTTTTTTCACATTTATCATTTACCTAATTCATTCTACTTCCATTCATCAACAAAAACCAAAAACACAGAGAGAGAATCACTAATCATAGTGATAAATAATGTTGTAATAATGAATCATTTATAGGGTGGAGGTTTAAACTAGGTTATCCATATTCATTTAAAAATCTATAAGATATTATCTTATTGATATATTTATCCTCAAACTAAAACATTAGGATATACTCTCCAATATTCTTTTTCCAGAATCTAATTCCAATGGTTTCTTTTAAAAACTATCTAGTACCAACTAAGCATCCTAGACCCTAGTATCCTGTATCATTTTCATTACTTTATTACATTGGCATGATTCAAAAAAAACACAACCTGAAGGACATGAAATTTTATATGTTTATGAATACTAAATACATATTCCAACCAGAAATTAAAATTGAATACATAAAATATAAAATATAAAAATCCTTTTAATACATCACTAATCTATAATTGTAACCCTAAAAATAACTCATAAGAAATATCATGTAATCTTGTGAAAAAAACATACGAAATGGGTGAGATAAAATTCTCTATAAGTGTATAAATATAGTGAAATATATCATCAATAATCATAAACAATAAATAGGGTGAATAAAAAAGGAATATTCCTTTTAATCAATGACAACATCATAGTATTGTTTTAATAGAATTTTGATAAAATAATACCATATAAATAATCATATGAGCAAGAAAACCTAAACATGGATATTTTACAAATTATATAAAAACATGGAAATTAATAATATATCTCATAATGATAAAATTCCTAAATCCAGACAACTAAAAAATATATTTGAGTCTCCATTGTTATAATCTAATATTGTCAAGGTTTTATTCCATGTTTCTAATATGTGGGTAATGCATTGGCCAAAACTGTTCTAGTTAGTCTTATGAGAAAAACCAAGTCATCAATGGTCTATAGTGGCCCCCACCCATCACATCATCATTCAAATGAATTACTCATATAAAAGTGGAGAAATCTAATAAATAAATAAATTGGTATTGAAAATATCAGACAAAATGTAAATAAATTTCACTATTATGTTAAGTTATTCACAATCAATCTAGAGTAATATAGGGAATGGTTTCAAAATAGTACATCACTAGTGAAAATAATAAATAACCATTTAATAGAATATGTTAGATAGAATAATGGGTGATCAGCTTTATTGATGCAAAACACTAATAAAATGAAATTAACATGGATGAAAATACATAAATAATATCATTGAAAAAATATTTATAAAATAATCATTAAACATTCCAAAGTTTCTCATACCACATTAGAACAATTTAATTAAAATAGACATGATGTAATAGCATTAAATTACACATATAATATCATATGAATACAAATATTAATGATAAAAAAATTTAGATAAGTTTTATATACACCACACATGATAAATAAGTGGTGAATAAAGAATATATCTCATTGATGTAAAAGTGGGATAACAAACCCCTTACCCTAGACATTCATTTAGTGTAACATGGTTTAAAAACAATATAATATTTTAATTAATGTTATTAGAACATTAAATAACTATATTAAATTTATAATAGTATATATGATCCTTTTATAATTGATTATGACCCACTAGTTAAAAATATTTCATTATTTTCATGGTTTCATATGCCTTTGTTTCGTGGTTTCAGGATCAGTTCATTAGTGTAAAATTATTGATGTTTGTGAAAAATGGAATTATAACTCTAGAAGTGGACTGGAGTATCCTTAATGAAGAAACATATGTATTAATTTACCATATTATAACTTTTATCTCTTACATGAGGATAATTAATTAAATAAATAATAAATGATAAATAATTAATTTTTTGGCAGTTTTTCTGAATATCAAAATCTTGTTTCATTTTATTTACTATTAAGAGTACACATTAATTATATAACATAATGTCAATTATAATTTACCTATTAAAATATTATTTAACAATACAATCCATGAATTTTATACAAGAAAACATATAGAAACATTTTTCACAAAGACGGTAATCAAACATATTTTTGAAAATAGTTTGGCTTCTATAAACAACAAGAGATAATAAAAATTTTGGGATATATTATATTCTATTAGAAACATAAAATTATAGTATGTGAATTATTTTAATTTTATTATTTTTTGATGGATTTAATTGATGAGGCGAATTAAAATTAATTAAATAAATTAAGAGATGTGTTCTGACAAATTTACCTCCCCAATATCACTTCATTGGAAGACCCTTTGAGGACCATATATATAGTCTTTTTAGTGAGTCCAATAACATTTTTACATGGTGATATTGAGGATGATTGGTTTCCATGGAAATTTTTTGAGATCCAATTATTTAGGATCGATATGTGGTGTTCAGGTGTTATATTTAAACATGATTAGAGGTAAGATTATGTTATTAAAATAATGAATATTTTAAATTTACAATAAAAAACATTAAAGTGTAATTAATTTAAAATGATTATTTTGTTAGATAATTTTTTGAGGTTGGTTATGGTTTATAAATACCTAAATAAACCATTAACTATCTTAAATTACTGGTAGGCTAATCGATTACTATTTAACTTTAACCATTTTCACTATTTTACCAAAATTTTGGTAAATATTTTTTTTAACATGTTATTTTTGTTATATATATAAATAAAAATTTCCTTAAATTATTATATAAAACTTTTTATTTCATATATGTAATCTATTTTACCTAATTCAATTAATATATTGAAAAAAATTATATTAAAAATTGATACCATAGAAAAATTGAAAAAGAATGTTTTTAATGATAAAATATCAAAATTTTAAAATGTTATGATATAATATTTCATTGTGAAATTGATTACAATTACCAAATTTATATTGAATAATTTTTTATTGAACTAATTACAAATTTAATAAAAAATATAAAATAATTTTTATATATAAATAAATTATACAAAAATGTAATTTCAAATTAAAATTTAATATATTTCTTTATTCTTCAGAAAATGATACTTCTCCAACAAATACAAGAAATGCACCCTAAGATAATTTCACACTATTCTTTAAAAATTTTACTTTATTTTTTCATAGAAAACTTTTAAAAGTGTCAAAATTTATATTTAATTTTGATGCTCCATTAAAAGGTGGAAGAATTTCCTTTTAGAAAAATATAACATTTTATACATAAAATTTGATTTATTCTTATATTAATCATTCACACATATTGAATGAATTTGAAATTTTTTTAATGATAATGGTACATTTAAATTTTATTTTTATCTTTCACTAAATGGGATTAATTTAATTTATTAATATAAAATTCTTTTGTGGGAATAATTATTAGATTTTATAATAACATCGTATTTATGTTCATTTGGATTTAAAAGAAATTTATAATATATTAATAAATTAATTAATTTTATAAACACGTTTAAAATATATTATCAAAATATTGTTTATATTATTTATTCTGTCCATTCTAATGTCTCGGTGAAATAATAATTATTAAACATATATATTTTATTAACTTTTTTGAGCTTGGTTTTCTATGTCATGTATGATACTGAAGAAATTGAATTTATTTAAGATGATACTTATCGTAAAACATGGGGGGTTTTCAGAAACCATTTACCTTCAAATTAAATTTTTATTTAAATACCATAACATTATGATTTTTTTAGTTAATAACGTATTCCCACTTTATAATCACAAACTTCACATTTTCACTAAAGCACTCTCTTATCAATTGGATGAGAGTGGACCATTAACTTATAGCTCATTTATGATTAGGTAAGATTTGGTTTTTATTATTTAAGAATCTGATCGAAACTCAATAATGTAAAAATTAATATTTTCAAATAAAAATCATTGATGGTTTAGGCAGAGGTAGTACATAGATATTGCTAGTTTTCTATATGTTGGTAAGTGTCCAGCATTACCCCTTTGGTCTCCATATCAACACATGTCTAATATTGTTTGGAAAGGAGTGATGTATTACAATAAAATCACTTATTTATAAATTTTTTAATGGGATACCCATCATAAATATCAGTGGGGATTTAAAAATAATATTTAAAAGATGAAAATGTCCAAAAAGTGAATCCAATTTAATAAAAAATTAGAACATATTTGGAAGAGAAAAGGTTTCCAAATAAAATTCTAATAAATAAACATAAAATACATGTTGAATCATCAATAAAAATATATTTTCAATCCATTGATTTTATATTTAGAATAAAATAATATTTATTTTTGATTTATGAAAACTACAGACAATTCTATCATATGAACATCATAATAATACCTTTATGTGTAAATGCCACCGACCATAATTTTTTTGAGTTTTTTCAACACTAGAAGATCACTAGTAACAACTAAAATATATTTTACCACTATTATATAAGTAATTAAAATAAATAACATAAAATAAAAAATTTAAATATAAAATAATCTAGAATAAAAATATGAGAAAGTAAAAAATTATCATTCTCTGATAAATATAGCCATCTAATGATAAAAACTATAATAAAACAACCTTATATTACACTATAGACACCAAATTAGACCTTGTTAAGTGAAACCTTAAAATTATTCCATAAAAACAATGATGAAATTAGAGAAATCATCCCAGAGAATCTTACTTCATGCAATAGAGAATAAATATATATAAATTATAGTGAAATAAACCATGTTATATTACAATTCAACCATGATACTCTAAAAAATAGGAAAATAATAATAAAAGAGATATGAATAAAGATAATTCTTAAAGTAAATATTACCATGGATCTTGTATGGAATAACTATAATAAAATCACAAATAACCAATGGATAAGAAAAATGACAAGAGAAGATCCAAATGGATCCTTAGAAGCATATATCCATCTGAGTAGATATGTGAATTAAAGGGGAAGTGGGATGGTGAAATAATATTTGATAGTTGAAAAGGAAATTAATTCCCCAAATTAAATAAAAATCCATGAATTGTATTGTTTACCCAATGAGATTCTATTTTGTACACGATGACACCCCAAAGGCAACTAGTTCACTACCTTGGTGGGAACGTACATGGTGGCCTTCCACCACATATGTGATTTAACATATAGGTGAAACCCCTTTATAGTTTCCTTTAATACATAAAATTCCACATAAGTTATATATTTTATCTATGAATAAATTAAAATTCATCTAAAAACATCTAAAAGGGGATTTGAATCCTTATATGAGAAATCAATCATCAATAAGTTTCAAATGATAAAATTAATCTAGTCCCTACATATTTATAAGTCACTAGAAAACCTTATCATTTTATTATTGAGACTAGTTATTAAACAATCAAATATTTTAATGTGAACTATCATTCAACCATTATCAAACTCAACTTATAATATTAAAGATTTTTGGTAACTCAACTAATAACATAAAACATAAAATAAACCCCACTACAAATTAAGAATAAAAAATCAGGATTTAACATGAAAATAAATGGAATTATATATATCTTAATAATAATAGAAAGAAGAATCCATGTTATACTTAATTTCAGTACATAATAATACCAAATAATTCATCCTTATATTTGAGAAAACTAGCCACTAATTAAAATTCCTTACGATTGAAAAAATTGGCGATAATTATATTCATTTTTATTATATTATCAATTATTTACATTTTCTTATATTGTGCATTGTAAATAATATTCATATAAAAAAACCAAAAATTAATACTTATATAAATTTAGTTAACATTACTTATTATAACTAAAATTATATAATACAAGGATATGGAACTAATCAATTTCATATTGTGGTGATTTATAAAATAATCATAAATTTTTACGCATTTTTAACAGCCAATTTACTGCAAGATCCAGACTATTCCATGAATTTCTCATCCATTGGTCCAATAATACATCACTCTTGGTCAATATGGTTAATCATCTTGTTAATCACTACCCAATATATTAAAAATTACTAGATATTATAATATAAACTTGTAAAAAATGATTATTCCAACATAAGAAATATCCATCAAATAATGCCTTATTACTCTAAATATTCCTCAAATCATCCTCCCATATACAATTTAAACAACGATGGGGGCTATTTAATGTAAATGAAAATAAAATTCCATTTTACTAGTCTACTAAATTTATTTGTCATCCTATCAACGTTAATTATACCATCTTCATGACATTAAGAACATCAATTATATCAACTTTTATTTTGTAGTCATAGAGGATATGTAATGTCACACTAATAACTTTTCAAACTATTATATACAAAATGGTCAAAAGAAACAATGATACACTCATTATAAATTATTTTCAGGAGGTTTTTATAGAGAAGACCTTTAAAATATTCATGCATAATTTTATTCACTAAATCCCACACAGGTTCGCAATATGTAAAAAACTTATATCCTATAATGGACTCATTCCACTATAACCATGAGATCTAATAATGGTCATCCAAAAGACCTTAAATAGTCTTCTAAATGCATAAAGATAACACCTAACCAATTATTCTATTATAATAAAGAATAAAATAATTCAAAAATTAAGTTCAATCACTTATTATGGACTGTATTCGTGGTGTTCATTGGAGAAACATCCTCGCATCTGAACTAATGGAAAAAAAGATAAACATTATCATCTCTATAAATCACTCAAATTGATATCATTATACCTTTTAAAAAAATGTTCGATATCTTAGTGAATTAATATTATCAAAGTGTATGTTTAGATTCTTAAAATAACTACCCCTGGGGTATGTTAAGGTAAATTAAAATGTCCTAAAAAATATCATTATATTACTCCTAGTAGAAGCCCTATTTCCATTAAATAATTCATTATCATATTAATAAAGGTAGATTTTATAGTGAACCAAGATAAACATATAAAAATAATACATTGATAAATAGATTTAATTAATATATATCTTATATATAACCATAACCCAAGAACATAATGGTTTAATATCATGGATACTAGGTACGTAAATATCTAATTTTATAACACTTTTTGATATTTACCCATAATAATACTTCTCTAGACTGTCTTCTAGACATCACATATGATATAATTATCTTCTTAACTAGGGAAATAGGAACATCAAAAAGGGGTTAGCTTGAAGCTTCAGTAAGGGAAAACAATCATCCAGTCGTATCCTTTAGATCCTAAACATGAGGGAAAACATGATAAAGGAATAAATTTCATATAATACGATCATGATATCATAATTAACAAAAATAAAACATGATATATTATTTCATATCATGGGTTAAAAACATTATATCATCAAAAACTAATCAGAAAATTTCTTTGAAGCAAATAATGAAAATGTAATGAAACATTAAATAATGAAATAAAAAAGTGGAAAATCATTAGAAAGATTAATATACTAAGTTTTAAAAATATATTGAAAATAAGGAAAAAAATAAAGTATATTATAGTAAAAATATAATCGTAGGTAAAAATTTCATTGTGAAGAAGGAATAAAAACCTATTTTTATTAGTGGATAATTCATTCCACAGATTCCAATAGTAGTGAAAACATTCCATACATGATTCCCATAGTGGACTGAGCATCCCATATTTAATTACCATATTAATCTCATGAGATATAATGCCATAAATAATGCATCATAGGGTCATATAGGACCATAAACAGCATTATTCATATATACGATTTCTAAATAAAATAAGATAATTTATCCTATTATAAATAACACATTGATGGAAGATGGTTACCATGACTTTTCAAAATGGTATCACATAAAAAATGATCATTAGATACAAAAAATATTATCATACATAAGTATTATATAAAATGATAACATATATGGTTGATTATGAATCCTTACATCATTGATAAATAAATCTCTATAAATTAAACAGTTATAAAAATGATTTTTTTAAAATGTATTTATTTTGTATCATCTTATAAAGAATTTATTTTTAAGAAACATTAAAAGACATTTTTTATATGTGGATAAATATTATTAAATCATTAATTTAAAAAATCAAAAAAATTTCCCTCATGTGAAATAATAAATATTTTATAAAGGTGATTTGAATATTTGAATATAATATCATTGTTTGTATAACCCTATTGTATATTTGTAATATCACCTCTAATGAATAGTTACACTGCTAAAATTATAGTGAAACCATTTTTAAAATGACTAAGGGTGAATATAATTATCATTAGATATAAAAAAATACCATTTTTCACTAGGTAATAGAAAATATTGGTGATAATTAAATTCAATTAAATGGAGGAAAATATTTTAAAACAAATGGAAATTATTCTAATAAAAAATGCATTATGATAAAAGAAAATAATCGTAAAGGAATATTAATTTAGGTTAAAAATTTATTTTAGTATAAAAGGGTTGGAAACACATCATTACATCATCATTGGTTTGAATATATTGTTACCAAAATATTATATTAAAATAGAATGAAAATATTATATCATGAAACCCCCATATAGCTTGAGAAACATTAAAAATTATACATGAAATATAGTGTGATTCAAACTAGAGATCAATTACCATGAATTAATATTAATTAATGATATTATATATAAATAATATAGTATATAAACAATATAAATGGAATTAGTTAAATAATATAACACATGTATCAAAGAGATAAATTTGAGACAAAGACTCTTACCTTGATCCTGATCATTTTTGTGCTCACCCAAGACATTATGATTAACCAAATTACTTTTATTTGATACCATCATAAGAAATTTATTATTATATATTGAATTTTATATAGACTGCGTGTTTTGATATTTTATTTAATTATTATGTAGTTACTTCTTTTGATTGTATAAAAATTGAATCTGTGTCTATATATTTTGGAAGAATTAGCAATCAAGAATAGTAATTAAATATTAAGTAATATAATTAATAAAACATTTAATAAACCAAAAAACCAATATTTTTTTATTAACATAAAATAATATTTTTATTTATGTTTATATGGACTTCCACTAAAATTTTTTATAACATGTACTCATGTAAGTTGTAAAACAAAACCAAAATTGAACGTTATATATCTCAATGAGTGGGTTTGGTTAGGTAAGTGTATAATATCATTATAAAATAATAATGATGATATTATTTATATTATTTTATGTTATTGATTTATATTTATATTTTTTATATAAATAACAAATAAACTATATGAAAAATGAAAAACATTACTTTGTTAAGGTGATAGTCAGCACAATGTGTGGTTAACATTCTGTTGTATTTATAAGTGGGAAGAAAATAGTATATAATTATTGTTAAATAATTTCAAATAAATGTTATTAAAATAATGATATTTATTTCATCATATTAATAACATTATATATGATTTTGAAGGTTTAGTTTGAATTAAAATAGTAAGATAATGTGATAATCATATCAAGAGCCTGTGTTTTCTCATGGGAAACTCCTTAGAGATGATGGACCTAAGAAAAATACTGGTTAATAGATGATTATGGGAATGGGAGAAGATTTAGAGATAAAAAATGTGGATTATTTTCAATTATAAATTCTAAATCAGGGTCGAGTCTAAGTTTTGTGATGACATTACTCTTTTATTAGTGAATAAAAGGGTAGTTTTGGGAATAAACCTTTAATATTCAATAATTAAAATTTATTATTCAAGGTAAAATTGATAAAAAAAATATATAATATAAGATTAAAAATTAATTATGGGTATAATATCACCTCAAACACTCATTTCTGATACATTCTTATCTATTTTTTTCATTTTCATATATCATGTTAACATTTACACTAATTTACATTTTTATAGTATGGACACCATGAAATGTGTTCTTTTCACTTTTCTATAGAGTGAATATATGACTCTCAAATAGACAAAAAATTTCATGTATGAGTAAATATGTTTTCACCATGAAGGAAGAAGACACAGGGTGTATTTTAATGTTCCAAAATACTACTACATACCAATGGATATGTGGAATGATTCCCCCATCCAAGTATAGACAGTGGATTTCCAAGATTGATGACTAAATGGTTTCAACACATTGAATTTAGTTTTTGAGTTTCTTATAAGAATAAATGGTGTATTTACTATCTCAAAAATTGTATATCTCTTCATGACATTGGATTTAACTGGTCTCGAAGCCAAAATTGTCTTACGGATAAAAAGTTATGTCACTCGGAAGATGGATAAATTTCACCAAGGGACCTACGTGGGGGACCTACATGGAGGACCTGTATAGAGGACCTATGTGTCAATATAAATTCTATACCCCTATGCTGGGGACCTATACGGAGGACCAGTGCATAGTACCTATATAGAAGACCTGCATGGAAAACATCCCTTCGACCAGGTCCCATCCATGCCTATTAATATGACCCTTGGGCTCCCCATTTGAAAGATAGAAAAAGTTGGAAGAATTCCAAAAGCTCTAATTACATAGATCATTCACCATGATCTCTCTAATATTATAAGGAATATATATATAATAGGAGAGAAGAGTAAATTAAAGGAAAAAATGTGGTTCAATGTCCCATCATGGTCTAAAAGTCATAGAGATGCACGGAGCACTTACATGGAGAACCTGTGCAACACACCTGTGCAACACACCTATGTGACGCACCTACTCGTCGTTCCTCTATAAAGAACTTGTGCGACACACCTATGCAGACTGGTTGGTCCATACCATGGGGGTTTCACCCCTGCACCCCCCTTCGGCATCAGTTCCGGGCTGTGGTCCCTCCCCTTTAGGCCGATCCCTTCACTTTTGTCATTGAACCCTAGGAAAAATGGAGAGTATCACTACAACATTTTTGGGTCTAGTCGACAACATTTAACATTTCTCCATTTCTATCAATGAACTTCCAACCATGGAATACCATGAGTTGAGACACTCCATCGCACTCAATAATGTTCCTTGAGTTGACATACTCCTCTTGGTTCCTTTCACATGTAACGAGTTTAGACTCTCCTTATGGATTCCTTTAGTACCTTGAGCTGATTCACTCCTCAAGAAACTCTTAAAACCCCATCACCGGAAACCCATGCTACGTTAAACCTCAAATAGACATCATCATTATCATTAAGACCAAAACAAACCACAAAAGGGAATCCATCCTTGTGTAATCCCCTAATACTTCATGCCTTCTTCCTTTCATTGGACCCTTGTCCAATGTAAAGTAAATGGGGGGGGAATGTTCATCACCTCTCCCTAATCTATTATTGTCATCATAGGCACACACTCTACCACTAACAGAGGAGAAAAAGTGTATGTTTCATTGTTGAATCTTTCACATCCTTGATTCCCACACTGAGCATGACACATGTGGTCTTATAGATTTGTGATGATTACAACATGTTCACAAACACTCACAGGGAATGAACTATGAGAAATTAGATTCCGGTTTAAACTAGGTAACATAGGAATCCCTTCTTGGGCCTGAGCTCACTCGATATCCTCTAAAAGAATCCAACCATAATTCTCTTACACTGGGCATTCTCTTTATGAATAATCCCCAAATTAAACACCCAAAATCGTCAAGGCAACCTTTTCAGGAAGTAATCCCAAACTCATTTCTCTCAAAAGACTATATTATTCTATGAGACTTATCAAACTATGAGGGCTTTGATTACAATTAACATGGGAAATTTAGGATGCCTCATTTAGGTACAAACCTGATACCTTAAATCAACCATGTTCTCCAAGGGCCATATTCCCAATAGGGTTTAGTCAAACTTAGACCCCATATCTTACACATGTTCATTGGAATGTTTCAGCATAAATCCCACACCAAACTATGACTAAGAACCTTTCACATAGATGTACATACCACATGTCATTAAACTGTACAACTAGGTCTTTATCACATGATCTTATAATGTATGATGTGTCCAATTAAATGGTCTAAACTATGATGTTTCTGATTCCGTTCATAAGGATACATTGGTAACCCATTTCATGTGTACAGTCCCAATATCAATAGAAAACCTTGTCTCCCTAAAGGAAAATAACTTCCAGAGTTCCCTACTGAGTGGCTCAAAAACTAGTATCATCATAAATATGATTAAAGAATCTCAAAATAGTATATGAGAGGATACTATTAGTGGAGAATCTCAAATACATATTGATGTCTCTATTAATGAAGAACCTGAAATATATAATAATGATCCTAATTTTTTCACATGTTAATAAGTTATTGAAAATTATAAGGGAAACTTATGTTATATTGGTCTATTAAAAACGATTCATGAAAATATCATAAATTTATAATGACATTCCCAGAGTGGATAATAATTCCAACCAAAAGGGTGTGATGAGTCTAACCACCCATCCTCTCGACGAATACATGATCCTATGTCTCATAAAGTTCAAACATGACAGATTCATGCCTTTAGAGAGAAGGTCCCTTTTAAATAAAGAAATGTTGGATGTTTCCAGTTCCATTAATAAATACAATAGAAACTTCCTGGAATGAGTGATTCTTAAAACTAGAACACAGGTTTCAAGGAACTACGTAACACATAGGTAATTAATTTTTAACCTCGATAAATAATTTCAATAAAAATAGTTAATTTTGGTATTTTTACTTAATTATATCCTTCTAATTTTAAATGTAATAATTATTTTTATAATAATAAATTTATAATGATTTGAAATGTTAATTTCATTTTTATCGCACATAATGCATAAATAATGTTTCAAGAAAAAGTAGGGATTTATGTTTTAAGTTTATGTTCGGAATAAATAGTTATAAAAATTATCAACCCACATTAAATAAATTCGATAATAATAAAATAATAAATTGTATAGGGGGTTTTTAAAAATCCAAAACTGAAACATACAGTAATACCCCAACTGAAACCACCAGGTCTTAGCATAATAGCCACCTGATCTCATGCCCACCTCCCCAAAAACAAGAGGCAGTCGACTAATAATAGGGGTTATGATATATAGTGGGAATATTATGACCTCATTATTATGCCTTATGAATAATAAAAAATAAAAAATAATATACTATATAATCATAATAAACCTAAAAAACTAAATAAATGGAACACAAATCATACAAAAAGACAACTCCCATTGTGGTCTGCTGATCCAGAGTACAAGAACAAGGTAAATAAAAAAAATTCTTTGTATAATGTAATGATTATCCAGTACCACAACATTATCTACTATCTTTTTCTCATGTATCCATCATAGGGAACGTGGTGTTCACCGAATCCCTCATAAAATATAATGTCACCCTGAAATTCCCATGTTGGGTGTGAGTATAAGACTTTTTAGGACAACACCAATTCATCCTTTACCTTGGGTAGTCATTTAACTAAGATTATTCCAAGAATATAACAATTTTTTAATAAATATTAAATAAATCAATACAACATCGATTGGTTATGTGCTAACCAGACTTCCACAAACACTTGGTCATACATTCTTTGGTCCTATAATGGAATGATTGTCACGAAATCAGATCTATTATGACCGACATCAAGTTTATAGGTGTGTCATTCATATTCTAAAAGAAATATATTTAAAATTATTTCTAGAATCTATATGTAATCTATTAAACGGGATTTTGTAATATACATGGCATTGAGTATCAGTACATCTCCTTCGAATCATTATGTTATCCGGTTGCATATGCCCATATGTTTATAATACTTCTTAGTAAACATCATGAATCATGAACACTCATCCTCTAAGGGATAACCATAACACATATTTCACCTATCATATGTACCATGAACAAAACATCCAAAGGAAATATGGAACACATCTTGGCGTAACATGATAACAAACTTAATCCGGCATCATGAGATAAACAATAACACCAAATTCAATATGTTAACTATATTAAACATGAAATCTTTCTATTCTAACAATTATCATGGAAACAATAATATATAATTTTTCACTGGATACATACAAAAAAATTTGATTACATTTAATGTACAATTAAAATTTTTTATAATAACTTATAACAATTCAACATGTGTAACAAAAGACCAATAGGTAAGGAACATAATATAGTATGATTTTCAATGTCAATGTCATGGTTTGTCGAATTCATCATCACCGAAGACTTGCTTTCACATTAACTAGAACACAGTGATATGCTAAGGAATCTAGATATAAATCTTTGGTAAAAATAGGATTCTTGGAAATTGTAAGGCTCTATATTTTATCCATGGTGTTGTGGTTTGGAAGTATATTGGAGAAACACATTGTGGTGTTAATGAAATTTTCATGGTTCAATGCTATTCTAAATGAATTTTTCTATATAATTGGATTATTCAGTATGAAAAATTAGTGTATTTGGATAAATTACAACATCAAAGGAAAAGGCACTATGACATGGGGATACAACCTCCAGGGAGTAGTTTGGGGGAATATAGTGTATATATTGTCTTGTTCATGCACTGTTGTGTTAAAACAGTGATCACTAATATATGGAATAGTAACTATATCCCTTAAAATTTCATTTTTTATTCCTAAATAGAGGTGTTTAAAAGGATATTTTTACGTGAATCAAAATTATTGCAATCTATGTCAGGAAACCCCATTCTAAATCATCATAATAAATCCAAAATTGATTCTTTGATTAAATTCTATGAAATCCTATTAAGAAATATTAGCGCACAAATATCTAAAAATTTACCAACTATCTATAAATAACATGGAGAAGATATATTTATCATGGTATAAGCCTCTCTTATGTATCCTCCTCAAATAGAAATCATTGGTGAAAGATAGAGTAGTTCCACCATTAGACACTATCACCACGGTGAAACCCTATTCACTCGGAGCATACTCATATCGACAAAACCCTTATGGTATGGCTATATCCCTTACGATGTAGTATAATTTTATGTGGAATGGGGTTGAGTACTGTGGTGTGGTCACCATTGTTCAAATTAAAAAAAAAATCATTATGATTTACATGACATTTCCAAGCACACAAGACTTTTAAAAACATATATCAATATAAAAAAACGATAGAGGGACATAAAAAAAATTTTCCAATGAGATAAAAAAAATTATTTAATTATGATTCGTGATATAATGGCCTCTCGTCCTAAAAAAAGTGACTCTTGGGTTCCCAACTGAACAAGTTTGGCCACTATGATCGAATTTACGCATCGCATGTCTATGTATCCTCATGGATCTTCAGAAATATCCATTGAATATAAGAAATTAGTACCATCTTTCCATGGTGTAATTTCTTAGTTCAATCTATTATCTACAACAGATTATCCTCTTATGTTTTATCATAATCCAAATAAACCTTCTCTTAGTTGATAACTGGTGTGGGATCGTCCACATATCTTTGGATCAGCGACTTATGAAACATGATTTTCCTACCTTATTATTAAGATCATATATCCAATGGGTACACCACTACCCCAATCCAATTTAAGATCTCATAGTGTCCCCCAAAACATAGTTATAGAATTACCTTCTTCCCCATATATTTAATTTCTAAATAAATAGTTATTATTAATAAGAACTAAACACCCACAATGAACTCCAAATTAATTCCCCTACAATTGACATACAATATCTATTTTTTGTGAGTGGTGATAAACCTATTCTGATTTATATAAACACTCTTGAAGAACTCCAATATATTATTTAAGGGCCAAAATTTTTACTCTCTCCCCTATTTCCAATAGAATTGGGAACAACATAGAGTCCTGTAAATATCAATTTAAGGTGCCATCTGAATGGAAACATGGTAATTATTATTGTTTGTGAACTAACTATGGTTGTTTGATCATCAATAGATCCACCGATTTCTCAAACACAAGCTTATTGAATATCCTCTAGTATTCATATCATTATTTTGGATTATATTTCTATATATTAAATGAATACTTTGATGAAACTTATTTGAGTCTTTATGACCTTCTAGATGTCCTGTCAAAACCATGAAAACAAATATGCATCTTAGACTAGGACAATTATCAAGGGAACCCCATGTAATTTTATGACCTAATAGAAATATATATTTCTTATATCTGTTATTAACTATGTCTCTATGTTTTTTATGAAGTATTAAGTCTTCATTAATGGATAAAATATCCCATGGGTAATATATGATTAATCGAGATCACAGAAAACCAAGTCCTAATTCCTATCATGATATTCTCTAATAGTCAAATGGTTATAGGAAGATGATAAAGTTACGCATGAGGTTTTTGAGTCTAAACCACTGTCCTTCTGATGGTAAGGATATTAGAGATGAAACAGGCCATGACCCTCTTCATACCTAGCCACTATAATTTTTTTCTAATGTCTGGATACAAATTGGTCACACATGGATGTACTGACCATATGTAGGTATAATCATATATCATCATCTCTTCTTGGATGAATTTGGGTTCCAAAAACCTCCCATGTACAAAGATAATATCATTATTATCCATTGACTATCTGGGAATCTTATAAACACCATCCAATAGTTCCTTCATAACAACACACTCTGGTTATAACACATTAATAGTCATCACCCAATCCACAAGTGAGTGTGTGGTTTCTAAATGGACTAAAATCATAGTTCCACAATTCTCTAATCCATCAACCCTATAGTCAATAAATAATATTATCAAGCTCAGTTTCTCTTATAAAGTCCTCTGACCATCATTTACTCAGTTGTTGTCATAGAGACAGTAGAATCTAAAATGATGATAACATTTACAAGTTTATACGTCATGTAAAATTATAATTTCAATATATAATCAAGATAGTGTATCTATATATGGTTTAGGTCCCATTTTTTATGATATAGAGGATTATTTTTTTCTATGTAAATAAAAAATCTCTCAGTGAAAAAAAAAACACAAACACTTCAGAGCATGGACCATGACATTCTACACCAGATCATGTGTGGGGTGGTTATTTCATGGTATTGTAGTTGACATGATCCATAGACTGATAATATATCTAAAAAAATACATACCACTGTTAAAAAAAATAATGATGTATCATATCTTACTACATAACTAATCTCATGGCCATGGAGTGTCAATAATGGAGTTTGCTTTAACATTCTCTCCATCTCAATGAATCCATCCTCCAATACATCTATTCACTAGAATCTCATTGTCTTCTTTTTCAGATATAACCCTTGGCAATTAATAAATTTGTTTTTTCATATAAATTAAATTTATTTGATGGAATGAATTACATGAAACAAATACTCATGTTTGAAATACATGAAACCATGTGTTATCTTTTATGACACATAGCACTCAGTTAGAATTGCATGACACCCGACACTGATTTTTGAGAAACCCATTTTATATTATTAATATTATTATAACATGAACATTAGTAAATATAATTTAGACGTATAAAAATTAAGAGTAATAATCAAATTTTAAATATTAATTATCGTTTTTTACATTGAAGACAAATATTGATAATAAAATACCCAATTTTATGTAATGTATTTATACATTCAAAAAAATAATATTTTTTCAAATAATTTTTTCCCTTTCATTTTTGAAACATAATATAATTTATTTATTGCACATTTATAAAATGGATTTGATAAACTAATACTCATTTTTGAATTCTTAAACAAATTTTTTTTAGTAAGGTACAATTTAATTATTTTTTTTATAATGGCTAATATTTAGATAAATAGTGAATAATACTGAGTTTAAATTGAAAAATGCCTTTTTATTTTATTTATAATGTTAAATAATAGATTAATTTTTTTAATGTTTAATTACATAAATTATAAAAATATTAATCACGTTATTTCATTCTATTCATTTTAATATTGAAATTGAATGTAAACACATTATAAAATTATTATCATTTTTCGTATAAAAACATGTTTTCTCGTCACCTCTCCAGGAATAATATTTATTTAATTTTTCCACATCTATGATTATAATTTAAAAAATATTGATTTCTTATTTAGATTAATAATAATTTATAATATATACTATGGTAAACATAATTTTTTAGAAAAATTAATAGTGAATGTAGTAAAAATTAATTATGATGTTTAACGTAAAAATTAATTTTTTGGGGGTTAAAACTGATGTATAAGAATGAAAATGAAATCAGTTGAGATTTTTTAAAATTTTCTAAAAATATTTCATAATTTTTATATTTTAAATTACTTAAAAATATATATTTATTTTTCATAACATAAAATACTATGTTTAGATTTTTTTACACAAAATTCTGAGCTTTGCTTGTGATACAAAAAACACAAAGTTTAAACCAAATATGAATTATAATTTAAATATTACCATTATTTAATATAATGGTTATCAACTAGAAATTTCAATGATGGGTATAAATAGGATTAACTAAATTATGAAAATATTTTTAAAATTTTTTATATAATTATTAAGTGAAAAGTTATTTATAAATTACAATAAACCCCTCTTGTAAATAAAAGCAAAACTTTTCCTAAAAACAATTTTCATTCGCACAAGTATGTTTTATATAAATTAATTAAAAAAATTAAGTTTTGGTTAATTATTTTAATGGAATTTAAATATTATATATTTAATTAAAATTTTTACATTCATCATATATTCTTTCTAGATAACAGAAAATAATTAATCCAAGTTTATGCTTTCAAACTATATTCTTAAAGAGGGAATTTTTCACCTTTTATAGTTAAATTACTCTGTTTTTAAATTTTGAAACCGTTATAAATACATTCATAAGGAAAAATATATATTTTCTAAAAAAATAATAAAAAATTGATCATTGGGTGATTTTTTATGACTTTTATGAAAAGTTTCACGTTTTTATGAAAAGTGAAAAATACAGAATTATAATATTAACCTACCTTTTTAAAAATTTACATATATTTTTGAAAATATATTAAATAGATTTATAAGTATATTTATTTAAAATATACATATATTAATCCAATTTAGGACATTAGGATAAAAGTTATAATTGATATTGGATAAAAACATTTTAATATTTTAACAATTTTCGTATAAAAACCCCCCATTATCATCATGTCTCCTGGATTCATTTAAAATTAAATTATACAACTTTTGTAAATATAATTTTTAAAAATGGGTTCCATTTTTTCAATGAGAAAAATATTTATTATCTAATTATATTATCATAATTTTTACCATAATTATTTGTGATTGATGTTGCAATTAATTACCACTATAACGAAAAAAAATGTTTATAATGTGATTAAATATATTAGATAATGGGTCAAATAGACTAAAAAATAGTAAAAATACGTTTTAATAGACATATTTCGACCCTTATATATATTTTCTATATTTTTATTTTTGGGACATAGTTCCTTGAAATTGACCTATATAATACATTATTTAGAGAAAAAGACAAAAATTAATCTTTTCTTACATTAAATATCTTTAATACCTTGGGATTGGGACAGAAAAAACAAAATATTAGTTATATAGGTAATTCATAATGGTAAATTAGTTTTTTTGTCATACTAATTTATCTTCAATCATTAGATATGAATAAATTACTTAAAAGGATGAAGAAATGTGAACTCTGTAATTATTTTCTTCATAAGAAAATAAAATTACTTATAGTAAAATTATTTAAAGTGAATTAAAATGATTAAATTATGGTGTTTTGTTATTTCTTTATATTAATAAATTTTATTAAAATTTAGTTAAAATTACTAATTAAAATTCAGTCTATGTACTTATATTTTTAAATTAAATTTAAATAAATAATATCAAAAGTTTCAATAATGTTGTTTTATAATAATTGATATTTTCGTAATTGATTTCAAATTAAAAAAATAATATATTCTAAAAATTATTTTTTAAATGATAATATATATAATATATGGTCCATTAAAGGACCAATTGACCATTTATAATTAACATAGTGATCCATAAATAGTAAATAACACAATTATCTTAGTCTATGTTAAAAAATAAGTTTTCTTCATTACATGTGCTTATATTAAAATTGATTCCCAACATGAATAGTGTAAACACGTTATAAATATTATATAATAATTTTATTCATTTTTTTAATATAATATAGTGACTATCATTTTATCTCAGTATTAAATAATAAATTACTATGGTTTGAATACAAGTTAGGATAATAAAAAACCAAAATGATTAAAAAAAGAAGCATATGAGTTAAGGAACAAATTATATAAACAATGCATTTTAATTTTTGTTGTAGGATATTTTATACAATAGAATTCCAGAAATCCAATAATAATATTTCTATGATCCATTTTATTTAATATTGGCTTCCCAATAGTAAATACTTTTGATTATTTATAAAAATGCCACTACACCGCAACTACGAAAAGGAACTCACTCACCCCGCTTCTTCAAAAATATCAATCCCTTTGGATCATCAAATACCTACATAAAACAATTTTAATATTTCATCATCACATCCTAGAATAATAAATTTGGTCATACATAAATCTTGGAAGGCTATTGGTGAATACTAAAATGAGATAACCGAAGAAGATGTGACGTTCATCAGCTATCATTTTTGTTTCATATCTTCCTCAGACCCCATTAATTATTTATATATAATTATTATATAATATAATTAGTATCATCAATATATATATATATTTTATACTAAATTTTTTTACCTATTAAAAAATATACTCTATCAAATGGGTTTCAGAATCATTATTCATGAGAATGGAGGACTACCTCCCCACGAACTGATGTCATTCATTTTTTATTACCTCCTTTCATAGTTTGCAATAATGATGTACATAATATATAAATATTATATATATATATATATGTTCTATTTATTATTTAATTATTATTATGTAACTATTACATAACAACTAACTTCATTCATTCCATTTTTTGGAATATGACAATGTGGTTCATGTGTACGGATGATTTCCACCTCATAAAGTGATGTGATTAATTCACACTTTTCAAGGAATATATTAATGATGGTTTGAATATTCATATGTCAATTATATAAAATAAATATGATACTATTATAGTATATATATATATAAATTAATTTTCTTCCAATCAATATGAAATTGAAATTGGAAACAATGTTTACGTATACATACGACCTACTGTCTCCATGAATGGTGTATTTGATTTCCTATCACTACTTTTTTTGATAACACTAAATATATATATATATATATATATATTATAAATAATAATAATATCATTGTAATCATTATTTAGTTTTTTAAATAAGTATTAATGTATTATATTAAAAATTATTACAGATGAAATCATTTATAAAAAATAAATTTGTCATTACACAAAACGTATAATTACAAAGGATTTTCTAATAAATAGATATTAAAAGGTCATAATAAAATAATATATGATATTATATATTTAAAAATATTTCTCTAATATATTAATAATAAAAATATATTTATTATACATGAATTTTAATTAGTACCATGATAGTTAAGACTCGAGGTAAGGGGATTTCTAGTTTGAATATTGGTTTTAAAATACATTTTCAACATTACCACACATTTCATTTGTGTTGTGTATATACTTCCCTATGACATGATATTTATGATATATATAACATTTTATAATAAGTATTTATTTTGTTTATTTTTTTGTGGATTATGATACAAAATTTAATCAAGAAGAAATGGATTTTTTCTCAATTTTCATTATTTTGAGACATATGTTATGCAATGCACATATATTCATTCATAAGGTGTATATACATTCTATTTTAAATTTAATATCCTGAATTTATCTATACTCATGATATTTTACCTTTATTTGTATATTATATCATTGTTGTACTTATGAATCAATGTTAACAGAGTGGTAAAAAGTTTATGTTACCATCTCATTGTATATATCAGGATTAGTTATGATTATGTCCCTAATGTTCAAATATGATGATATAACACTAAAAATTGTCATGATATTCCTTATATTATATTTATTCATTATATCATTATGTATTTGTACCATTTTCCACACATTGTTACTATATATTGTCAAGGTAAATTTTTTAATAAAATTTTACTATATTTCACTCTTTAGTTATAAATATGTTTTACTCAAGAACTATCCTATATATAAATGTTTAATTTTTATTAAAATTATATTCAATGGTTATTATAAATGAAAATTATTTACAAATAATATATGTGTAATGATTGTTTTAAATGATTCATACATATTCCCTTATAATTTTCCATGGTTATTTTCGAGGAAAATGGTTTCCAGAATGTTTTATGTATTAAAAATATTTTTTCAATGTAGAAATGTTATTCACATTTTGAAGTGATTTAATTATATTTTAATATTATTTTCCATATATAGTGGCTTCTTTTTTTACCTATTATTATTAGGTATACAATCAAATGATATTTTTCATATTATATCAATTAATAATTTATGTTTCGATTGAAGGATATTTAAAAAACATGTTTCTCTTCCATATATTATACCATGAAAATATCCTTACAAAAAACATATCTTTATAGGTTATTATTTGATGAAATTATTATAAAACATATCTCATTTATGTAAGATAACATTTGATTATATTATTTGGATACCCATTTCATTTCGGTAATTATAATATGATGACCATTTATGATCTTATGGAACACATAGATATAGATTTTATTCTAATATGGGTGGAATATATGACACCCTATAATACTTTGGGTATATATTTATATATCATGTTATTTAAAATACTTGAGTGGGGACTGAATCCAGTTTAGAAAGATTGGAGTAGAGTGGAATGTGAACTCAGTTTAGTAATACCGTGTTGGAATGTGGAGTGAAAATGGTTTAGTAATTGACTTTTTCTGATATGATTTTCATGGCACTGATCATTGACTAATGTAGAAATTATTTTCTTTTCTTATGTGTGGGACACAAAACCTATTTCTTCATAACATGTTATTATCTCATGCATCATGCTCAATGATTAACATTTGATTTATTTCTTATGAATTGAAAATATTTATTCTAGTAATATTTATTAGGATATTTGATATGTACGGTATGATATTAAAATGTTATTCTCATGTTATCCTAACCCTATTTTAATTTTTTTATAATATATGACTTCATTTTAAAAACACCAAAAATCTAGGTTTTCACTTTATTATGGTTCATTTCCCCTAGGTAGTATGAAAGGTTTCATATTGTCTATTTTAATTAAGACAACTAATTGGGATGATCATTTTAGGAAGAATTGAATATCATTTAACAAATTAGATTATTGTATTCCATGTTGACAACGGAAGTAGAATATTATGGTCATGTGTCATGTAATGTTTTAAGGTATTGCATATTCAACTAAAATATGAAATATCTATGTTTGAAGATCATAGGTCTCAATAGTTTCTGTAGATTGAATGTTTTTGTTATAGATTGGAAATTGGGATGAGAAAATCTTAGTGAGATCCCAAATTACATGCATAAGGGTAGATATATGAATGATTTAATGTATTGGAAAAAATTTCAAGAATTTTGTAAAGGATAGAGGGAATGGTGTCCTAGAAATACATCCATGTCTCAATAATAAAAATAGATGTGGCTTTTTTATAGTTGTACCAAGAGGTAAAAACATCAAAAACATGATATATAGATAGACTCGATAAGGAACTCATGTATGAAAATGGTTTATTATACACACCTGGTATGACGCTCTAGGGGGAACTAGTTTGTAAATATGAAAATTATTTATTTAGTTTCATGATGAAGTTGAATTGGAAATGACTATGCGTAACTAAAGAAAAACATACGGAATCCTATTTCAAAATATAATTTTTCATGATTTAGAAATACTATAAGTGATATTTTCATAATTTTGTTATTTCCAACTATTAATATCGATTCCCACACTATAATTTATGTTTTATTTAATGAATGGAACAAAAAATAATTATTTTTTCAATTAATCATATGGAAAATATTAGTATTTTAAGAAACCAAATTGGATAATGACTGGAAAGAATGATATTTTAATTATTCTTCATTAGCTATTGTGATATATAATTAACCATAATAACTTTAGTGAGATTATTAAAAAATAAATAAAATTAAAATTTATTTTTATGAATGTTAATTTGTTAATGATCATAGTAGAAATAATACTCTTCCTTCTAAAATTTATGATGTTTGGAAGAAAAACATGATATATTATCTCAAATGGAGGGGAATATACTATCTATGGGAAAAAAATATCCATAGAGTGAAAAATTATTGAGGATTTTCATATTATATCTATAGATTACATGGTAGTTACCAAACATAATTCCCTGGACAAATAATTTTCCTCTCTTAAAAAAATAAATTATTCTATGCCAAGCATCAAAGTGGATGGATTGAGGTAATTATGTACTTCTATTTAATAATTATTATAATTTAAATATATATGGATTGTTCAGTTTATGTGTTTCATTAATGATTTTAAAGAATATGTTAAATTATGTTGTTGTATAGTAAAATTGATTTAACGAAAATATGATATTTTTATTATGGGAAGGTACAAATTTATATGTTCTATATGGCCTGAAAATTATATTATGTTTGGATGGGGAAAGGATTTTTTATATAAGGTAAATTTAATAGTATCAATGAAATAAGAAATGATAAAGGATTTTTTGAATAAGGATTGTACGTTTTCATTAATGGAGTGTACAAAAATTTGGGATTTATGAAATATAGAAAATAATTTGAGGTTTTATTCAAGGAATGAGGAAGCACACATTATTTTACTAAGTTATTATGGTGATTTGGGTAATTAACATGATTCAAGAGAATACATGATGATGGTATTGATATGTTTGTTATCATACAATTATGGGATCATTTATAATAAATGGAGGATCAATGTTATGATGGTTTTGGTAAATTTAGTGACCTTACGTCGAAATATATGTTTTATCATATTTTAGATGGATCAGAAGGAAAAAAAATTTATTAAATGATTTATGTTGAACTATTAATGATTTTTTTGATATTAATATTGTTTTTCACCATATTAATACTTATTCCTATTGGAAAACCCACGATAACCATTATGTTTTTATGATAACTAATGATATAAGGAATAAAATTTCATTCTATCTATGAATTTTATGTTATTTGAGGGATTCTAGAATAACAAATTGCCATTGTTTAATGTAATAATAGTTGAAGGAAAAAATGATCTAAGAACAACCACAAGATGAGATTGTTTCTATGAAATGTAAGTGAATCCAGTAGGTATACCTTCTCATGAAAAATCTTCAACATTAGCAAAAGAGTCTTAAAAATAAATGTCTTTCAATTATTATCATTTTTTATGATATAAATGATCTTTTTCGAGTTACTTTTTTATTTTTGATCGTTAATGTTCTACTAATAATGTTCTCTATAACTCAACATCATTATTTGGGTGTTATTTTACCCTTCTATGTCCATGTTTTGACATCCCACCTATGTTCTCATGTGTGAAAAACTAGTTATGACATACTATGGGTAAAACATTTGTTTCAAAATTGGCTTTTTAATGGAATTTTTATTAATTACCAATGTGATGTTGGTATCAATAAAGGAATTTTAAAATGTTAAACCTATGATGTACGTGACGAATTTTATGGGAAATTTTTATTTTGCATGGGTTAGAAAGTAACACCTTAATATTTTGTGTGTTTTCTTAAATAAATTTAACATTTTTTATATTTTTTGTTACTAAAAAATTAGTTTTAGGTTTAGTTACACAAAATACTAGTTAATGTTTCTCTTATACATAATTATATGTTTAACATGCATTACATGTAGCAGTGAGTTCAAACCAAACACGACATTCTATTTAATTATTATGATTTAATATGACACTTATCATCAATACTTTATATTAGTGGGTATGAATATAATTAAATAAATTATGAAAATATGGTTGACATGTATTTATATAATTGTATTTTGAACAATTAAATTGAAATGAAATTGAAACCCTTTAGAAAAAAGGAAATAATTATCCTATAAACTATTTTTATGTACACAAGTGTGTTTTATAACAATAAATTAATAAAATCTCTTTTAGATAATTATTTTAATAAAAAAATCTATATTAAACAAAAAAATTATCATTAATATTATATATAATCTTGGAATGCGATAATAATGAATCCAATTTTATACATAGAATCTATATTTTTATAGAGAACATATTTTTCTTCTTTTTATGGAATAATTATTTTAAAAATAAAATTTGAAAAAAAAAGATTAAATAAATTTGAAAAATTAAAACGTAATTTTTTAAAGATAAGTATCAAAATTATCATACTATGAATTTCTTGGACCTTTCTAGAAAATTTTAATTTGTTGATGAATAGTGAAAATTAATTAGTTATAATTAAAAACTATAATTTAATTTATTTATTTATACCAAAAAAATATTTTAAATTCTTTTTATAGTATTTTTAGATTATTTATACATCTATTTATCAAATTTGGTACATTGTAATAAATCTAATTTTAACGTTGAATATAAAAAAATTTAATCTTTTGATATTTTTCACTTTAAAAACACACATTCTCATCGGGACTAGAGGGTTAATTTTAAATTAAATTCATCAAATAATGTTAGTTTACTTCTGAAAATTGGATTCCTTGTTTTTATTCTGAATAATTTATTTTTTCTAATATAATTACCTTATTTTTATAAAATTATAACTAGTGAAAAAAGTTAAAATTAATTAATGATACTTATGTAAAAATGTGTTTATCCAGAGATTAAACTTATTAGAGAAAGACTATAATGATCTATGCAAATTGAAAAAACCCTTTATACTGACATATTACAGCCCTTAAAACCATTTTATATTTTCTATAAGTTTTAGGGTCACAATTCCATGAAAGTGGCATATATAATAAGTTAAGTAACGAAAAAGAAAAAATATACTTTTCTAACTTTTAATATCTATAAAACTATAGTATAGAAAAAAACAACTTTTAGATTATATTTATGATATTTAGATATAAATTAGCATTTTTTATTATAATAATTAATCATTAATTTTTAGAGATTAAATGATTACCTAAAATTATAATGAAACCCCAACTATGTAATTATTTACATTTGAAAAAAATTAACAAATACTAAAAATATTGATTGTGAAATAAATTGAATGAATTATTATGTTACACTATTTTAATAGATGAATATATCGTATTCCATAGGTGTGAAAATAATATATTAAAATTCCATAATTTTCATGATATTTTTATTATCATATAAAATAAATATTTTCAAAACTTTTATTGTTTTTATTTTAAATTAATTATCATTTTATTAAATGATTTAAATTCTTTAAAAATCATATATTCTTTAAAATTATTTTTAAATTATTATTAAAATCAATTGTGGTACATTCATGGGCTGATTTTCCTTTAATAACAAACATATTAATTATTAAATAATCAAAAACATTATTATCATAGTTAAGGTTAAAGCGGTGTTTTTGCGTGTTACACGTGCTTTGTTAAAATTAATTTCCATAATATATTATTTTTATAAATTATAAACTTCATATCCTATTTTTAATATGTTTTTGAAAATTAAATAGTGAGGAAAATTTTATTTTAATCTTAATGAAATAAATACTTTGGTTAGAAAACTATTTAGTATAATGAAGAATCGAACAGATAAAAATGATGAAACATATGAGTTGGGGAACAAAATGTTTAAAACATCCATTATTTTGTATAGAGGTGGTTTGTACAATCCAAATAATACCTAAAACAAATTAATTTCTAATCTAGTATATATTATATAAAATATTGACCACCCATTAGTTAATACTTCATTATATTTACAAGAATTCCACTTCTCCTCAACTATAAAAGAGAACATTACTCTCCCAACTTACTTACATCACTCAGGCAATTTGTATTTGTAGATACCTGACAAAAATTCTTTTCCTCATCCGACATGTAATACAATATTCATTTATTTGGTTATAAAACAAAGAAAATATTTCCTTTCGCATAGACCAAAAGTAGATACCCTAAGAATATGCAACGTTCATCAAAAAACATTATTGTTTTATTTCATCCTCAAACCACATAAAATATTTTTATATTATTATAATATAACAAACTATGTATGTTAAATATAATTATGTGTTATTATATAATTTTTAGGAAATAAATCGACACAAGAATCCATCAAATGGGTTATGAAGTCGGTATTCATGTGTACAGTGAAAACCCACTTCACGAATTGATAATGTTCTTTTTCCCATTACCACTAGTCATGGATGATCATAATTATATAAATTATATTTATGTACATTATATATTATATTTATTAAGTATATATTTGTCATGAATTATTATATATCACATACCTTTTTCATTTCCATTTTTTTAAATAAGATAACATTTTTTGTGTTAATGATGGGCCACCACATCACAGTGCATTATAATTCATTCATGCATTACATGGATTGAATTAAATATGAGATAAATAAAAATATTATATATATATATATATATGAAATAATAATTCTACTATAATTATAATATATATATATATATTCTTTCATTAAATACGATAGAAAAATGGAAGCATCGTTCATTTATCATTAATTTATATGTATGATCCCATCATGTGAGATCAACCACGTCATCTCACCAACATTTACAAAAAAAGAACACAACAACTAAAAAATAACATAACAAATAATAATTGTAGTATAAACATTGATAAAATTTAAACATATCATAGAAACTAAAAACCATCATGACTTCCATCTAAATAATGGAATGTATCAGAACAGTTAACCTTCTACCTACTTCTAGCATATATCAACTCCAATAAAAACATGATAATTTAAGAAAACAAGTGAAAAGGATAAAATTAATATAATATAATCAGAGTTTTTAATATAAAATTTGTTCTTTTATTAATAAAAGAGAAGAAAGATTAATCTAAAAAATAATATATCATAAAAACACTTTTGAAAAATAAATAAATCTATTTATGACATGATTCAACACTTGAAACTAAAAATGAATAAGTATTTAATAGTCTATTTAATATTTAAATCGATATTTGGTGTGATTGAAAACATTTTAAAATAATACAAGGAAAACTAGAATAAAAAATGACATTTTTTAAGTTCAATGATTTTAAAAATAAGTCAAAAGTATTTTTCCACTAATATCTTGTTATTATGACATTTTTTTTCTAGGTTTGACCCCAGACACAAGTTTTTAAAGTCTTTATTACCTTTAAAACTATTAATTGATTTATTCAGACCATACAAAACATTGAATTGATATGTTTTATACATGTACATGAATAAGAATTATTGGATATTTTCCCATGATTTCATGTCATTTGAGATCATTTTCAGTGTTTTGGACCATTATATGCAGTTTTAGTATTCTAAAAAACAAGAAACATGTTTACAGGAATATTCATAAAATTAAAACTCAGAATGATGTTTTATTGGTTATTAATTTTTAAAAATTAATTTATGCCCATTTTCTTATAATTTCATGTCAATTAAACCTCAATTTCTTATAATTTACCCATCGGCAGGCATTTTTAAAAGCATTGTTACCTTCATAAACTGATTTCCATGTCATTATAACCACACCACATGTTGGATTATTGTGTTTTCGTTGTTTAAAAAACTAAATTAAAAAAAATTGGTTTCCCCATGATTTCATGTTTATTTCAAGCACTTTTATTTGGTTTTTACTTTTACATGAACATTTTAGTATTATAAAACACTAATAACATGTTTATACAAATCCTGAGCACACCGTAACTCAGGATGACATACAATAGCTTCCAACAATTGAAAAATGAATCCTATGTTATTTTCCACTAATTCAATTTCAGTCTCAAATAATGTTTTTTGTTTTTACCCCCTAACAAATGTTTTTAATGATTATTGTACCATTAAATTTTTTTAATGATTCATTCTGACCACAACGCATGTCCGATTGATATTTTATATATGATTAAAAATCATAAATATCTCAACTTTGGTTGTACCATGATTTCATGTAAATATGAGGTCATTTTTTATCTTCTAGACCATTATGAAAATGTTTTAGTGTTTTAAAACACTAAAAATATGTTTATTGGAATCCTATGAAAACCTTAACATGAAATGATAGGCAAAAATTTACTACATTTTAAAATTTTATAATTCATAATTTTCCATTGATTTCATGTCAATGTGACATCATTTTTCATGTTTTGACCTCTCAAACCATGTTTTTAAATGATGTGATACATTTACAAACTATTTATCGAGTCATTTTGACAAAACTACTTTTCATATTGGCATACTGTGAGAACATACACATAAAAAAACTATAAAATGGTAATCTAACTATTTTACATCAAAATGAGGTCATTATCAATTCTTTGGATCATTACGCACACATTTTATTATTTCAAAACACCAAACACGCATTTTTGGGGATCCAAGGGAAACCTTATATCTGAATTATATGTATTTAGTTCTTAAATTTTAAAAATATATTTTTTTTGTGATTTTCATCTTATTTAATGTCAATCTGATATTGTTTTCCTAATTTCGACCCCCTCACAGACATTATTAAAGGCATCAGTACCATTAAAAACTTATTACCATGTGATTTTAAGATCAAATCATGTAGGATTGAAAATTTTTCTTTGTATACATATCACAAGTAACTAAACAGTTTTTTCCCATAATTTCAAATTAATCATATTTTTTCTATAGTTTAGATATTTACACGCATGTTTTTGTCTTTAAAAAAACTAAAAATGCATTTACAAGAATCATGGGAAAACTGTAACATGGAATGATGTTTCATCGGTTCCTACATTTCAAAAAAAATCAACATTCACTTTACTCTGATCTCATGTCAATCTGAAATTGTGTCATGGCATGTCCCCTAGGGCTCATATCGTGACTACCCCAGGCCTTCCTTCCCATGGCCAGGGGCTGGAGACTAGCATCAAAGGTATAAATCCTTATAACTGGGAAGGCATTGCCTTTATAAAATGTAAACACATACAACCAGAATACAAGAAGAAGCAAACACTACGTAAAAAATGTATAACAAAAGATGTGCTAGAAAGTAAAAGGGGTCGGAAATATAAGCCCAACAGTAAAGTACAAGGAAAAGACAAAACAGGAACAACTAAAAGACAAAAAGATGGAAGGTGTCTATGTAACAACTCGAGATTTTATAAGATATATTATTTTTAATCTCTTTCATATCTTCTACTGTATGCTATACTAATATTATCATGCTCTATACGTGACACCATATTAGCTTGCAGTATATGAAACACTAATCTTGGATCGTGTTACACACAATTTCAAGTTTGTTTGATAGTAGTTATTCCACGCAACACTGAGTGTATATATATATATATATTCAATGTATTAATGAAATATTGTTCGATTTTTTTATACCCAACAGCAAAGGAGTCATGCACTAAATGCAACCCTGACTTGGCTTGCATTACACGCAATTGCAACAATCCTTGATAGTGTATGTTGTACACAATACCGGGTTTTACTAAACAATGATATACTGTTATAATATTATTATATACTAGCCGTTATAAATAGTATTAACTAAATTTTTAATTTTATAACATTATTATTCATCTTACATATTTTCTAGAACATGGTATGAGAACAAAATAAATTTTTCGTGTAAAATAAGTATTTTTAAAAAAATGCAGTTTTCCCACCTTTTGATGGCGCACCCAAATTAAATCTAGTTTTTGACATTTTTATAAGTTAAATTTGAAAAAATAAAATTCTTCATTGGATTTAGGATATAAAATTTTAATTTGGATAAAGTTTTGATATTTTTCTGATAACTTTCATATTTTAATGAATAGTAAAAACACGCTATTTTTAATTAAAAATAATTTTTTCATCGTAATAATTTATATGGTTAAATTTTAATATTGAATGGTTTTAAAGTATAAATAGAATATATTTTTACCATTTAATATAATGTATGTCATTAGCACTGATTTTACCTTGAATTCGTAGGTTAAATCAATTAAATCTTTTGTAATGTTTTAAACAAAAACCTATTTTCTTTCGACAACGGGATTAATTTTAATTTAATTTCTGAAACTTTTGTGTATTGAATTTAGAAAAATGGATTCCATATTTAGAATCATGGGTTCCAAATTATGTTGATAGGCTAATTTTTATTTTTGTGCATTATGAATAGTAACTATGGTAAATTTTATTTACCATAGTTAAAGATAAATTGCGTAATTAAGGGTAAATATAATATTATAAAATTACCCTAACACCTGAAAAAAATTCTATTTGATGGATAAAAGTCGACCCCTATCACCTAAGGGTCGGATTAGATTGATTTAATTGACTTTTTTCTATGAAAATAATTTAAATATTATTAAAACCAAAGAAAGTGACAACATGTCACTCTCTTATATCTTATAAGTATATTAATTTTACTTTAGTGATAAACATCATGAAACATCAAAAATAAATAGTCTCCAGAACTATAATGAAATTACCTAAATCATATGAATTTATTTAAAATTTTTAGGGATTAAATAATTATCATTAATGGTGACATAATAGTGATGTTGAAATTATTTTATTAAGAGTAATATCAAATAAATGGTTTGAAAAATATTAAAATAAATATTATATGAACTATTTAATGTGCTCCACTAATTTTTTAGATACATATTACATTTTATGAATCTATTAAAACTTTTAGTTCGAACATATATTTTGTATATTTTTTATTTAAATTAAAATAAATGAGTAGTGTCAAAATTGACACTATTGTTATTTTATAAAAATAACATATTATAAAATTGATTAAGAATCACAAAAATATTTAAAAATTATAAATATAAATTTATATAGTTTAAAATGTTATAAAATATCCAATTATATACAATTCAAAAAAAATAAGTAATTATTTATAATAATTTAAAATTTATAATGTCATTACAGCAAATAAAATTAAATTGATTAAATAAGGATAAATAAAGTTGATAATGTTTAAAATAAATTCCTAACCAGTATAAATTTTATTGTATGATGAGATTACAACCCTATATCATCTAATCTTCGGATTTGAGTCATTTTGGAAGTTTTTAAGTGGGGTTTGGATTTAATATAAATTAATATTTTCTTATATTTCCAAAGGTGCCACTCTCCTCCCTTATAAAAGGGAACCTCCTCCCTCTCCTCCTTACACCACTTCGAGCCTTCAAGCTCGAACAACCCCTGCCCATTTTACATCCCCACTTCCTTAGAAACCTACTAGAGGTACTGGTCTTCTCAAAAGACCAACTCTAGTGCACTAAAAGAATGTTTAAAGGAGGCACTTCGAGAAAGAGGTAATACCATCTACCGTTTTATTCAAGTTCTATTCTTCTTGTACTCCCTCTTATTTAGTTGTTTCATTATAAAGTAATAAAATCAGTATCCATAATATACTGATATGTTATTATAAATATGAAACAACCCTATTTCACCTTCTTTCCATCCTACGGAAAACAAAATCATCGGGCGTGCGTACGTACGGAATACCGTCTTTATGCCGTGGTGTAATCTGTTTCTCCACCAACACCTTACATGGATGGTTATAATGGTGTAAATAATAAATATGTATGGATATTATAACATCATACTGATTCTTATATATTATTCCATCCACTCCAATTCTATTCAATAATTATGGGAATGATATCATCGCTCGTGCATACGTACAGACTACCGTCTCCACGACGTGATGAGATTCATTATCCATGTTAAACATACATGAATGATCATAAAGTTTATATATTGAATAATAATGAAATATATGATATAATAATGCTACTGTATTTATTTATATATATATATATATATATGTATGTATGTATGTCATCTATTTAGATTCATTCAATTCAATAAGGAAACGAAAACAGAGTTCATGCGTACGTATGGCCTACCGTCTCCATGAACGGTGTATTTCAATCCTTTTATCGATCTATAATATATATTTATATGATGAATATATATTATATATATATATGGTTTTACATTCTGGAGTTATGTGAATCAGGATATAAGTAATAATATCAAGAATGACAAATCGAAACACATATGATAAATGAAATGATTTTACCCAAAACGTTGCTTCAACATGGAATTTACAAAAGAACGGGTAATATAAAGTCATAAGTGAAACATATATGATATCATAACAATGAATATGATTATTTAATAAGTCAATGACATTATTTAAATCATTATACAGGAGGTTCGGATCCATATGAATCATATCGGACCTAAGGTAAGGGATAACTTTTCCAATCTCGTTCTTATCCGAGATTGTTTATTCGTAAGTATTTACTGAGGTTATTATTATCATCCATGTCCATGTTTTCTAAAAATGGTTTCATGTATCTTTAAATTCCTTTTTAACCATTTTTTACTTTTTATACATGGTATGTAAGCAATCTTTCTTTTTTTAACCATATGAGGTACTTTTTGACTTTTCCGACAAAAGTACGAGAAGAATGTTATTTTTAACTTATACGACATGAAAAGATTTTTACAGTTTTATAAAGCATTATTTTCATGAAGTTCTTTCAAAATATTTCATGAATATTTTCAAAAAAATCCTTTTCTTTTAAAATTGCATGCCATTTTGTGAAAAGAAAATGATTTTGAAGAAGAAAGGATATTTTCCTGAAAAATTTATGTCAAGTGTTTTATCAAAACCATTTTTCATCTAAGATGACATTATTTCATATGTGTATGTTTCAAGTATAATGTATCTATTATTTACATTGTTTCAATTTTCTTATTATGAAATGATATCCATTTCTTTTATATGGATTATGTGATGATGGGATGATGTTTATGAAACCAAGGTTATTTATTGGGTTTTTATGAATGATGTATGTTTATTTTGTGGCACAAGTAAAGAATGATTTCATTATGAGATGTGTGGTACCTATATCTCCCTAAAATGAATTGGGTAAAGATTTATATCTCATGATATAGACATGGTTGGAATGGTAAGTTAATCTGGTTCAGTGTTACAGGACTGAAACGAGAAGTGAACTCGATTCAGAAAGGGACTTTGTCCACTAAGATGGTCTTGGCAGCAATGCCTTGGATACTATGGAAATCATAATATGTGCTGAATGGTTTCCACAATTACATGTTTTATTCCCATTATATTTTATCATGATTGATGTTACATTATGATATATTCCTTACGTACTTCCACGATTTATGTCATTTCTCGCGATTTTGATGTTTAAATTTCATGATCATGTTTTTGTTTTCAATTGTTTATGGATTGTTTTATATTCTCTATGTTTTCCTTTACTGAGCATTTGAGCTCACCTTTCTTATGTTTTATTTTCCCCAAGAAATAATTAAATGTTTTAGGTAATGAAACAAAAATGGGATGATCGTTATGGGAGTTTTTGAAGATCTTTCCACATGATTAGAAGTTTATATTCCAAGTTTCCAAAGACACTAAACTATTATGGTCCTCGAGTGTTGGTTCTTATTATGTATTATGTATTCCGAAAAAGTAATGTAATGTCCATGTACGTCAAGCTTTGGGTCTCTACAGTTGGTATCAGTGGAAAGGTTTAGTCCACCTTTGGAAACTAGGATGCGAAAATGTTAGTGAGATCCCTAGAGATATTTCTACGGATTGTCTAGGGATGTCCCTAAGGATAAGTATACGTATAGGATATAGTCCTATAAATATGGTAACGATCTTAGAATTTAACCTAAGATGTTATATATTGAGGGTACTCCCCCTTTACTATGTTTTTTTCCCTAGCATGATTTTATCCTCTCACAATATTCTTTTTGGGTTTTAGAAAATGGCTGGAAAAAGGAAGATTCACGATAATGGAAGATATGACGAACAATAGAATGATATTATTCATGAGCAACCAAATGAAATGGGATTTGGAAGTCCAAACATCATTATTATGCATAATCAGAAATCTCATAATATGATCAATAATCACAACTTTGGTAATTTTCCCGACTCAAATAATAAGAGAAAGATGGAGTTTCATGATGATCATAGACGAATGAAATTTCAATTTCCCTCATGTAAATCATGTGGGAAGAGGCATCGGGGAGATTTTTTCAAAGGAACCAGAAGATTCATTGGGTGTGGAAAAGAAGGACACAAATACAGTAAGCGCAAAGGAAAAGGATCAGTTAACACCATAGACAAGGGTAATGGTATTGATATGACATAAAAATGATTAGATTTTTTAAATGTGGAATGTATGAGCATTATGCAAACCAATTCTCTAAGGAAAATCTCATGAAGAGAATCAGCATGGTCATATGAGTAGTATTTATGTGGATGATGATGAAGAGACTACAAATGAAATATGAGCTGAATGAAATGGTAAAGCTCAGTCAGTGGTTTAAGAAGTAAGTGGAATGATTGTATGTTTATAAAGAATAATGTATGGTACTATGGAATAAAGAATCATCTAAGGATTGATACACTATTGTTTTTCCTAAAGTGTTTGAAAGTATATGTTGAATGGTACCGGTAAACATGGAAGGTTATTTAGATATTTTTGGAAAGTAGATGATATGTGAATAATGAAGGGACAAGAAGATAATGAGATGTTTGATTGTATTCATGAGATCATGAATAATATAAGGACTAAGTGATATTATGGTTTGATTATATAGATTTTTTGGGATTTTGTTATGTGGAAAGAGTTGCCTTTTGACAATATTCATGTTTTCACTAAGGTTCTATGGTAATTTATGTTTCAAGATAATATATGACTAAGGTATTCGTGTGTTTGGAATACAACCAACAAGATATATCTTATGATATATGTGGGATAAATTCTTGTATTCACATTCTTGGTAGATAACCTTTCTTGTAATTGTTTTCTTTATACTATGATAATAGACTGAAGTATTTTAGATAAGCCTAAATATTGGAATGAATTATATTGGACATAAGTTAGTATTTTTTAAGGATAAAACTTTTTTTCTATATTATTGATGGGATGTTATAGTAATGTAGTTTTTAGAAAAAGGACAACCTGCAGGACGGCCGACAGCCCATCACGTCGGACAAGGCTGTGGGAATCGAACCCACAACTGAAGTGTGACTGGCCTTTATCATATACCAATGGCCTACCGGAAGTCCCTGGTTAGTAGAAACTAATTTTATTTTATTAAGTGGCATGATAGATGAAGTATAAGTTCATTTTTGAAATTGTATGCAATTAACCTCACCATAGATGGACTTATGTATATTTGATAACATTTTCTAACCGTTTGTTTGAAACAAATGGAATGACCCATCACTTTATCACATGATATATTAACACTTCACGAATAACAAATTCAACTTAATTTCTTTAAGAGATGAAGTGGAAATTGTTAAAAGCATGAACAACAGTGAGATTGTACCAAAATCAAGTATGTATTTCTTCAAATTCAAAATTTTCAACTTTAGGGAAATGATATTGAAAACCAAAAATGTTGTCCTAGTGATCTTATATCTGATTAATCAGATGGTACCTTAGATTATCACAAATTTATGGCTTTGTGATTGATTGCTTTTTCATAGCCTTGTTCTCTACCACTCTCCATCAGAACTTGATGGTTATATTTTTCTTCTATATCCATATTTTAACCTATGTTCTCCTATATAGAAACCCAGTGATGAGTTACTATGGGTAATTGTTACGTTTCATACTTTAGTTTTTAAAATTATGTTTTGGTATTCCTTTTTACGATGTGGGTTTCAATGAATAGTAAACGATTTATAACCTCGACGAATTTGGAGGGTGAAATTCATTTTAAGGGGGATAGAATGTAACAACCTGAGATTTTAAAAGATATATTATTTTTAATCTATTTCATATCTTCTTCTGTACACTACACTAAGATTATCTTGTGCTATATGTGACACTGTATTAGCTTGCAGTATATGCAACACTAATCTTGGATCATGTTATACAAAATTTCAAGTTTGTTTGATAGTAGTTATTCTACGCAACATTGAGTATATATATATATTCAGTGTGTTAATGAAATGTTATTTGATTTTCTTATATGAAACAACAAAGGATTCACTCACTAAATGCAACCCTGACTTGGCTTTCCTTACACGCAATCGTGACCATCCTCGATAGCGTGTGTTTTACGCAATATTGGGTTTTACTAAACAATGATATATTGTTATAATATTATTATGGACTAGACATTATGAATATTATTAACTAAATTTTGAATTTTATAACATTATTATTCATCTTACATAATTTCTAGAACATGGTATGAGAACAAAATAATTTTTTCTGGTAAAATAAGTATTTTTCAAAAAATGCAGTTTTACCGCCCTTCGATGGCGCACCCACTTTAAATCAAGTTTTTGAAATTTTTATAAGTTTAATTTGATAAAATAAAATTCTTCCTTGGATTCATGATATAAAATTTTAATTTGGATAACTTTTTTATATTTTTCTGATAACTTTCATATTTTAATGAATAGTAAAAACATGCTATATTTCAATTAAAACTTCTTTTTTCATCGTAATGATTTATATGGTTAAATATTAATATTGAATGGTTTTAAAGTATAAATAGAATATATGTTTACCATTTAATATAATTTATGTCATTAGCATTGATTTTACCTTGAATTCATAGGTTAAATTAATTAAATCTTTTGCAATGTTTTAAACAAAAACCCGTTTTCTTTCGACAACAGGATTAATTTTAATTTAATTTCTGAATATTTTGTGTATTGAATTTGTAAAAATAGATTACATATTTGGAATAAGTGGGTCCAAATTATTTTAATAATCATCTTTTTATTTTTGGGCATTATGAATAGTAACTAAGGTAAATTTTATTTACCATAGTTAAAGGTAAATCAGGTAATTAAGGGTAAATTTAAGATTATAAATTTACCCTATCACCTTCCAAAATTCTATTGTATGGATAAAATTAGACCCATATCACCTAAGGGTTGGATTAGATTCATTTAATGGACTTTTTTCCATGAAAATAATTTAAATATTATTTAATCCACAGAAAGTGAAAACATATCACTCTCGTAAATCTTATAAGTATATTAATTTTAATTTAGCGATAAACTTCATGAAACTTAAGACATGAATACTCTCAAGAAATTTAATAAATTTATCTAAATAATATGAATTTATTTATAGTTTTTAGGGATTAAATAATTATCATTAAAGGTGGCATAATAGTGATGTTGAAATTATTTTATTAAGAGGAATACAAAATAAATGGTTTTAAGAATATTAAAATAAATATTATATAAACTATTTAATGTGATACACTAATTTTATAGATAAATATGACATGTTATTAATCTATTAAATTATTTATTTCAAACAGATATTCTGTATATTTTTTATTTAAATTCAAATAAACGAGTAGTGTAAAAATTGACACTATTGTTATTTTATAAAAATAACATATTATAAAATTGTTTAAAAATCACAAAACTTTTTAAAACTTATAAATATATATTTATATGGTCTATAATGTTATAAATTATCTAATTATGGATAATTAAAAACAAATAAGTAATTATTTATAATAATTTAAAATTTATAATGTTATTACCACAAATAAAATAAAATTGATTAAATAAGGATAAATCAAGTTGATAATGTTTAAAATAAACTCCTAACATGTCTAAATTTTATTGGTTGATGATATTACAACCCTATATCATCTAATCTTGGGATTTGAGTCATTTTTTATCTTTTTATGTGGGGTTTGGATTTAATATAAATTAATATTTTCTTATATTTCCAAAGGTGCCCCTCTCCTCCCTTATAAATGGGCACCTCCTCCATCTCCTCCTTACCCCACATTTAGCCTCCATGCTCAGCCAAACCCTGACCATTTCACTTCTCAACTTCCATAGAAACCTACTAGGGGTATCAGTATTCTCAAAAGACCAACTCTAGAGCCCTGAGAGAAAGTTTAAAGGAGGCACTTCGAGAAAGAGGTAATACCTTCTACCGTTTTATTCAAGTTCCATTCTTCTTCTACTACCTATTCTTTAGTTATTTAATTATGATGTAATGACATAAGTATCCCTAATATACTTATATGTTATTATAAATATTAAACAACCCTATTAAACATTCTATACATCCTATGGAAAACAAAATCACAGCGTGTGCGTACGTGGGGAATACCGTCTCCACGTCGTGGTGTAATCTGTTTTTCCACCAACACCTTACATGGATGGGTATAATGGTGTAAAGAATAACTATATATGGTTATTATAACATCATACTGATTCTGATATATTATACCATCCACTCTAATTCTATTCAATAATTATGGGAATGATATCATCGCTTGTCCTTACGTACGGACTACCGTCTCCAAGACAAGATGAGATTCATTATCCATGTTAAACATACATGAATGATCATAAAGTTTATATAATTAATAATAATGAAATATATGAAATAATAATGCTACTGGATTTATGTATATATATATGTCATCTATTTAGTTTCAGTCAATTCAATAAGGAAAAGAAAACAGCGTTCATCCGTACGTACGGCCTACCGTCTCCATAAATGGTGTATTTAATTCATTTTATAGATATATAATATATATGTATTTGATCAATATATATTATATATAAGTCATGTTTTACATTCTTTAATTATGTAAATCCGGATATAAGTAATAATATCAAAAACGACAAGTCGAAACACATACGATAAATGAAATGATTTTACCCAAAATGATACTTTAACATGGAATTTAAAATAGAACGGGTAATATAAAGTCATTAGTGAAACATATTTGATATCATAAAAAATGAATATGATTATTTAATAAGTAAATGACATTATATAAATCATTATACAGGAGTTTAGGATCCATACAAAGCATATCATACTTAAGCTAAGGGATAACTTTTCCAATCTCGTTCTTATCCGAGATTGTTTATACGTAAGTATTTACTGGGGTTATTTTTATCATCCATTTCCATGTTTCATAAAAATGCTTTCATGTATGTTTAAAGTCCTTTTTAACCATTTTTTACTTTTAATACATGGCATGTAAGCAGTCTTTCTTTTTTTCACCATACGAGGTACTTTTTGACTTTTCCGACAAAAGTACGAGAAGAATGTTATTTTTAACTTATATGGCATGAAAGGATTTTTACGGTTATATAAAGCCTTATTTTCATGAAGCTTCCTCCAAAATATTTCATGAATATTTTCAACAAAATACTTTTCTTTTAAAATTTCATGACATTTTGTGAAAAGAAAATTATTTTGAAGAAGAAAGTATATTTTCCTCAAGAATTCATTTCAAGAGTTTTATCAAAACCATTTTTCATCTAAGATGACATTATTTCATATGTGTATGTTTCAAGTATAATGTATCTATGATTTACATGTTTTCACTTTTCTTATTATGAAATGATATCCATTTCTTTTATGTGGATTATGTGATGATTGGATGATGTTTATGAAACCCATTTTATTTATTGGGTTTTTATAAATGATGTATGTTTATTTTGTGGCACAAGTAAGAATGATTTAATTATGAGATGGGTGGGACCTATATCTCCCTCTAATTAATTGGGTAAATATTTATATCTCATGATATAGACATGGCTGGAATGGTAAGTTAATCCGGTTCAATGTTACATGACTGAAATGAGGAGTGAACTCGATTCAGAAAGGGAATTTATCCACTAAGATGGTCTTGGCAGCAATGGCTTGGCTACTATGGAAATCATAACATGTGCTGAATGGTTTCCACAATTACATGTTTTATTCCCATTATATTTTATCATGATTGATGTTCCATTATGATATATGCCTTACGTACTTCCATGATTTTTGTCTTTGCTCACGATTTTGATGTTTAAATTTCATGTTGAAGTTTTTGTTTTCAAATGATTATGGATTGTTTTATGTTCTCTATGTTTGCCCTTACTGAGCATTTGAGCTCACCCTTTTTATGATTTATTTTACCTAGGAAATAAAGAATGGTTTTAGGTAAGGAAATAAAAAGGGGAAGATCATTATGGGAGTTGTTGAAAATCTTTCAACATGATTAGAAGTTTATATTCCAAGTTTCCAAACACACTAAACTATTACAGTCCTTGAGTTTTAGTTCTTATTATGTATTAAGTATTATGAAAAAGTATTGTAATTTACATGTACGTCAAGGTTCGGGTCTCTACAGTCTAGAATCTCTTGGATTTTCCATCATGGATACTACCTGAAGGGTAGGTACAGATATCCTCCTCAGCGCTCCATGTCCGTCCGTCTCTTCCGGGTTCCATCTCATAGTGAGTTCCACCTCCGGGTACCATCCAGTCCTCGCACACTCCGCCTCGGTTAGCTCTTTCTGTCATCTACATCCACCACAAAGTATGAATTCAATAGATAACTATTACTTAGGTATGTTCCCATACATATATATATGTTATCATGTAACCCATATCAATCATGAGGAAAACACAAAGGTCATTGACTCAGATCAAACCAGTATTTTTATTGAAGAAACCACGGCTGCTGGAGAACTCATCCTATTTCAAGTACAGTGGGCCTTTCGTGAAACCGAGGCACTTCTCACTAACTTTAGACTGCTGATGTACTCCTACTGTAGAGTACTACGGGTCTGCTACCAACTGTCAGGCGCTCCATCAGATGTGGGTTTGCTGCCAAATATCGGGCGCTCCCTCTAGTAGCCTACAGAGGTACTCCTCCAATCAAGTACCATAGGTCTGCTGCCAACTACCAGGTGCTCCATCTTCCATGGTTCTACCACCAAATACCGAGTGCTCCCCACTGGGCTAGTCGAATCACTCCGAGTCGAATCGGTCAAGCAGTCGTCAGGTCTATCAGCTACTACGTCTCCACACTTTGTATGCTCATCTCCGGGAGGTTGCCCTCCACGAGCTACTGGTTGATACTCCATGTGTCAAAAAGTCTCAGATAGATGTATCTCAAAGGACCGCCACATCATAGGGGTCTCAACGCAATATATGGCACGTTAATCAGACACTTGTTCTAGGAGTTATTAGACTTTTAGTTCCAGGGTCCAGTTGGATTAGTGATCGATCCAACCTGACCATACTAAATCTCAATCCAAATCTCTAGTGGGGTACACTCAAGGCACCTTCTTGCTCCAAGGATTCTAGCGCCACTAATGTTTCATCAAACAGATGCTCGGTGCCAATGTTTTGGAGTTTTTTGTAGGGGCGCATGGTTGGTGCATGGTCTAAACAAACCGTACGGCCAGGTCGTGCGAAGTCTCTGGGGGAAAGAGTAGCAATCTCATGGTTGGCGCACAGTTTGAAAAACCAAGCGGCCAAGCTGTGCAAATTCCCTAGGTGGACTGTTGAAATCGCATGGTTGGAACATTTTTTGACAAACCGTGTGGCCAAGTCGTGCGAAGTCTGCAAGTGGGACAATGGCTACCACATAGTTGGCACACGGTTTCCCAAACCCTGGGGCCACTTAAAATTAGAGTTTTATGTCCTGGGCCACATGGGATTTCCTATATTTCTCCCGTTCTTCCTCCCACTCATTCCTCAAGTGGGATTTCCTCTTTTCAGATGTTGGGGGAGCTATTTAGCTCATTTTAGAGGCACATCGAGGTGGTTTCTTGGTTGATCAAATGGGGTTCTCCATTTTTCAACACAACATAAATTTGCCACCTTCCATCATGAATAACACACCATTCAAGAAGAACAGTGTATGGCTCGGTGCATGTTAGTTTGGCCCACACCCTCCACATTAGAGTAGTTACAGGCGTCTCAAAAAGAACTTAAAATAATATCAACAAAGCCTAACCTCCTGCAAATATTGTTCCCAACCCACAAAATAAAACATCCGTTTTCTTTTTTTTTAAAGAATAACTTAGGAATATAATCATACTCAAAATCGAACCCCTAATTCATATTTCTTGAACGTTGATGGTGGAAGGAGTGGAAAAGCGAACGTCGATTTGTCGACATTGGAAAGCATCCAGGGAAGAAGCATCGTTGGCGTTCTTCACAGTCGGATCCTTCTCCTTAGGTGTGGTCGAAGAAGGAATAAGAAGTTTGTCGACGTTCTTCGTGTTCTTAGAATTCTTCATTGGATGAATGGTTCTCTGTTGAGATATTTTTCCAACAATCTCACAGGAAGAGAAAAGGCTCCTCTCTAGCTCTCCCATTTCTCTATTCTACCCAGGATTAATGCCCAACAAAATAAAATAATAGGTTTTCCTATTATTTTATTGTTTTTAAGAATTTGAAAAGAATAAAATTAAATTAAGTTACTTCACTTAATTAAAGAGTGAAGCTACCTTAATTAATTTGGGAGTGGAAGGTGAAGAATTAAATTAATTCATTATGTGAATTAGCACATTAATGAGGGAAAGGTGGAGAGTTGACATCGCACAAAAATGGGGGACTAGAAGTATTCCCAAATTAATGGGGAGTTAGAAGAGTTAAGAAAATCGTATGGGCCCCACTAAATAAAATCTTCTCTTGGGAGGTTAGGTGCGGGTGGGCCCTACCACCATAACCTCTCATGGGACCTTAGGGTGTGGTGGCCCCCACCACTAACCTCCTCTTGAAGTTTTTAACCGCCATTGAATAAAAATAAAGTTTAACACTTATTTTTATTCATTCTAACAAATAACCTCAAAATCTAACTTTTAATCCCGTCTGAACGCAACTATGATGAATGTCTCACTAAGAAATAAATGATAATGTGAGCTCAATGGTTCCCTCAGATATCAATTCCAAGCACTGCTTCAAAAGTTATAAAAACTCACTTGCACGTTTATTGAATGTACTCGAGAAAAACATTAGAAATTGATCCTGGGCACACCGGGCCTCAGAATCAAGCACCATCAAAAACTGCAGGCTCATAAAATTCCCATGTATTTAGGAAAAAAAATCCACAGAAATTCAAGTTATTTAAATTCTCCCCACCTCAGGGATTTATGTCCCGGTAAGCTACAACTTGAACTAAGGGAACAAATGGGGGTACTGAGCATGTATCTGAGCCTCCCTCTACCTTGTTCTCCCCTGGAGGTTCTCGTGATACAAGGGAACGTGAACTAGAGATATTGACCGTCCACGTAGGTCCTACTCCTATCAATCCTCAATCTCCACTGGACCCTCTGTGAATGTCGCCCCATTATCGATGTTGAGCTCTACATGATCGATGATGTGAGAAGGCTCCTGCACGTATCTCCTGAGCTGAGATATGTGGAAGACATCATGCACCCAGTGCAACTGAGGTGGAAGAGCTAAGCGGTAAGCCACCTCACCTAATCTGCTGACGACCTAGAATGGAATGATAAATCACAGAGACAACTTGCATCCTTGTCCAAATCTCCATAGACCACGTCGAGGTGAGACCCATTGGAAGACGTGGTCACCATCCTCGAACTCCAGAGGTCTTTGTCTCTTGTCAGCATATGACTTCTTCCTACTATGTGCAGTCCTCATCTTCTCTTGGATGATCTGCACCTTCTCTGTGATAGCCCATACAATCTCTAGTCCCACTATTTCTTACTCCCCTAGGTCTATCCAGCACAGTGGTGATTTGCAAGGTCATCCATACAAGGACTCAAAAGGTACCATACCGATGGTGGGGTGATAGCTATTGTTATAGGAAAACTACACCAAAGGTAGTTGATCCTCCTAGCTATGACTGAAGTTGAGGGCACATGCAAGGAGCATGTTGTAGAGGTTCTGGACAGTTATCTTGGTCTGACCATCCATCTGGGGATGGAAGGCGGTGCTCAAGCGAAGCTGTGTCCTGAAAGCTTCCTGCAACCCCTTCTATAGCCGAGAAGTAAATTGTGTGTCACAATTAGAGATAATAGAAGAAGGTACTCGATATAACTGCACAATATCCTGCACATAGAGGTGTCCCAAGCTATTTAATAAGCCCTGCTCTCTGATCAATAGGATGTGGGACGACTTGGTGAGATGGTTGACAATCACCCAAATCGAGTTGTGAACCCTAGATGTATGTGGAAGACCTTTCACAAAGTCCATGGATATCTCATCCGACTTCCACTCTGGGACCACTAAGGGATGAACCAAGCATGAGGGTACGTGGTTCTCCACCTTCATTTGCTAATAAGTGAAGCATCGTCAGACAAACTCCGCTACGGCCTTCTTCATACCTGGACACCAATGCTGTCATTGAAGGTCCTAGTACATCTTCACCACCCTTGGATGCACCGCTAGAGGGGAGGTGTGGAACTCCCTCAACACTTCCTCTTGAAGGGAAACTGGTACCATGGTATTTTCTGTGAAGAGGATGATGTGCTCCCCATCTTCAGAAAATCCATTAGGTGCCTGCCCTGTGGATATCTGACCATATTGTGTCTCGCAATCAGCATCTCCACACTGTGCCTCATAGACTCACTGAAGAAGTGGAGGAGTGACTGTATGATAATGAAGATAGGTTTCTCAATCCCTATCCACAAAGGATATCTGTAAGGCTGCCAACTACTATGTTGCCTCTCTTAGCAGCAGAACGCCAGTCCTCCTGCAGAGCGCATCCGCAACAATGTTCCCCTTCCCAGAAGTATAGTCTATCTTGAAGTCATAGTCCTAGAGGAACTCAATCTATCGCCATTATCTCAGGTTCGGGGTCCTTCTAAGATAATTTATACCTGAGAATCTTGTGATCAAAGTACACGGTAAAACATTTTCCCATAAGATAGTTCTGCCACATCCTCAAGGCTAAGATCACTACTACTAACTCTAGGTCATGGGTAGCATAGTTTTTCTCATGTTGTCTCAACATCCAATAACCATACGTGATAACAGATCTCTCATTCATCAAGACACACCAGATTCTGGTCCCTGATGCATCGCATTAGACTATGTACCCTATGGATTCCTCTGGAAGCCTCAAAATGGGGGCACTAGTCAGCCTCTACCTCAACTCCTGAAAGCTCTGTTTGCATCTCTCCAACCACACGAAGGGTTTCCCCTTCTTCATCAAGGATGAAAGTGGAGTTGTGACTCTAGATAAGTATAGATCTAATCTCTGATAGTATCCATCCAAGCCCAAGAAACTCCAAACCTTCGTCACACTCCTAGGTGGCTCCGAAGAAAGCACTACCACAATCATCCCTGGATCCACTACAACTCTAGCATCCGAGATGACATGTCCTAAGAAGTGAACTTCTCTAATCTAAAACTGGCACTTCGAGAGCTTACCATAAAGCTGGTGCTCCCGGAGTGTGTCCAGTACTACCTATAAATGGTAGGTATGATCCTCCTTAGTAGTCGAGTAAATAAGTATGTCATCGATGAAGACTACAACAAAGAGATCAAGGTAAGGCTGGAAGATCATGTTCATGAGACTCATGAACACTTCTTGAGCATTGGTTATGTATAAGGGCATAACCAAGAACTCTTAGTGGTCGTACCGACACCTGATGGTCGTCTTTTTCACATCTTTGTCTCCAACTCTGAGCTAGTGATAGCCTAACTTGAGGTCTATCATTGAGAACCATCGTGATCCCTTGAGATGATCAAAGAGGTCTTCAATCCTCAGAAGTTGGTACTTTTTCTTCACAGTCACCTGGTTCAGGCAATGGTAGTCAACACAGAGCCTCAAGCTCCCATATTCCTTCTTAGGGAACAGAATCAGGGCTGGCCAGGGGGAATCCCTGGGCCAGATGAATCCCTTCCCCTCAAAGTCCTCCAACTTTACCCTCTGCTCACAAAGCTCGGCAGGAGCCATTAGATATTATGGAGTATATATCGGTGTCGTCCCAGGGTACATGTCAATTTATAAGTCCATCTCTCTACGTGGAGTTAGTCTAGGAGCATCGTCATGGAAAACATCGACGTACTGGTCCACCACAAGGGGATATGTTGGACTCTCCACATCAACTACTCCGAGGTTAAGGCAAGCCAACTGGTGAGTGATCGGTTGAACCCTCCACTGAGTAAGTCTGTCATGTGCTTAAAAGGTTCCCTTCTCACCAGTGGTGGTGAACCTGGTCTCATCTGTGTGGAAACACCGCACTTTGTGCCTAATACAGTTGATCTGAGCATGGATTGTAGATAACCATTCCATACCCAAGATGATGTCGTAATGCCTCAACGCCGCTACGAGGATATACCAGCTGAAGCTCTCACATCCTAGAGTATGCTCACACTGCCATCACCAGTGTGTAATCATTTCGTATGCTCCCGTATGAGTGTTTAGCTGTAAGGATAGAGCCAATGACTCCATCAAAATCTCCGAGCTTTGAATGAGGGATGTGGAAATGAAAGATTGACTGACACCTGTTTCTATAAGAATTGCAGCTAAGGTTGATTAGACACAGATCATATATCAAATCATTTGCAGAGCGCCATGGTCGTATGCTTTAGCTACCTGAAGGCGAGCTCTCCTCTTTCCACCTACTCCATTTGGTCGGGGTGGACCTCCTGGTGTTGGTGGCGGTAGCACCTCGTATCGTCACCCACTACTAACTGCACGTCCAACTCCTCTTCCACATCATCCTCTGCCCTACAGACCTCCTCGATTAAACCTCTTCCTCTGCATGGGAGGTCCCTCTATTGTCTACTGATCATCAGTATGGTGGTTCGGACAGTCACAACCCATGTGACCAAGCCCGCCGCAGGAGTAACATTGCCTGCTCGTAGAATATCTGGCTCTATCTCTACTCTGGGTGCCCCACACAACCGATTCTGAGTTGTGTAGTCGAACACCTGTGGGTTTGGTCCTCTTAGACCTCTGCGTCATCTGTATACTGCCAGCTGCAGAAGACTCTGATGCAAGTTGAAAAGTAGTGGGTCTCACTACTGGAGACTGCTCAGCAAGGAAACTCTCCATTAGGAGGGCTCCCACCAACACCCCCATCTGAGTCGAGATGTTGTGTGAGATAACTAAAGCTTTGATCTCCTGCCAGAGTCCCTGCTCAAAGGTCCGGGCCCTAAAAAATGGGTCATGTATCATATCAATAGAGTAGCACGAGAGGTCGGTCAACCTCACTGAGTACTGTGCTACTATCATACTGCCCTTCTGCAGATGAATTAGCTCCTTTATCTGCACCGCTCGAAGGGTGGATGGTATAAACTCTTCCTGGAACCGGTCCTCAATGTCTACCAATAGAACTGTTTCTTAGTCATGCATATGAAGCATCAGGCTCCACCATCTTCTTGTTGCTTCCTGAAGGAGGCTGGCAGTAAGGATCACCATTAAGTCGGAAGGTGCCTCTACTAGTCTAGAGACTCTCACCATAGCCTCCAACCAATCCTCAGCTACCTACGGGTCTGTCTCTCCCCAGAACATGGGTGGCCTCTGGCGTTGGAACTCGTGCAGTGCGCTTAAGCGGCATGCACTCTCTGCTTCTCGGGCTGGTGGCATCAGTGGCCCAACAGAAACAAGTACCATTGGAGCATTCACAGGTGCTTCGACTAGGATATGGCCTTGTACTAAGGCCTCATCGCTCGGTGGTCTATCAGTACGTACAAATCCAGTGGATCTAGATGGTCATCCATGAGGAGTATTCTGAATAAACCAGATGTGACACAGTCAAAATTCTATACCTGGTTTGAGATGAAATAGATAAATCTTTTAAAAACACACATGAAATCATTGTTTTCTTGTACTAAGTCAAAAATCTGTAGTCTGGGTCCTGGTGTACGGATACGTCGGCTGCCGCACCAACACTTGAATCCCTGAACTGAAAACTAGAGTCAGTATCCTTAACACTATTGATTCACAAAAAATAAATATCAGAATCCTAAGTTTTGCGGTAGAAATGAATCCTATGATACCAATTTGTCATGACACGTCCCCTGGGGATCGTATCGTGACTACTCCAAACCCGCCTTCCATAGGCCAGGGGTTGGCGACTAGCACCAAAGGCGTAAATCCCTATAACTGGGAAGGCATTTTCTTTATAAAACGTAAACACATACAACCAAAGTACAAGAAGAATCAAACACTAAGTAAAAATTGTATAACAAAAGATGTGATGGAAAGTAAAAGGGGCCATAAATACAAGCCCAACAGTAAAGTACATGGAAATGAAAAAATGGGTACAACTAAAAGACAAATAGCTAGAAGGTGTCTAGTAGCTCATGAATCGTCCACCATGGATCCTACCTGAAGTGTAGGTACAGATAGCCTCCTCGGAGCTCTATGTCCAACTGTCTCCTCCGGCTACTATCTCCTCATGAGGTCCACCTCCGGGTACCGTCCAGTCCTAGCACACTCTGCCTCGGTCAACGATGGCTATCGTCTATATCTAACACAACGAGGTCCGATCATATCCCATGCTGGTGTGAGTATAACGATACTCAGTAGGGACCCCGAGACCCTCAAGGTATCACAAAAATATTACAAGGATAGATTAAAAACTATAAAATCAATGGATAACCATTACTTAGGTATATTCCTATACATATACCTATGTTATCAAGTAACCCATCTCCATCTTGAGGAAAACACAAAGGACATTGACTCAGCTCAAACTAGGATTTTTATTATCGAAACCACGACTGCTGGAGAAATCCTCCTCTATCGTTTATAGTGGGCCTATCGTAACATTGAGGCACTTCTCACTAACCTTAGACTACTGAGCTACTTCTCTTGTCGAGTATCACAGGTCTGTTGCCAACTACTAGGCACTCCGTCCACAGTGGGTCTGCCGCCAGATAGTAGGTGCTCCTTCTAATAGCCTATAGAGGTACTCCTCCTCTCAAGTACTGTGGGTCTGCTGCCAGCTACTAGGTGCTCTGTCTGCCATGGGTCTACCACCAAATACCAGTCGCTCCCCACTGGGAATGGCGAATCACTCCGAGTTGAATTGGTCAAGCAGTAGTCTACTCTATCAGCTAATAGGTCCCCACGCTCTGTACGCTCATCTCTGAGAGCGTTTGCTCCACGATCTATTGGTCAACACTCCAAGTGTCACGAAATCTCACGTAGATTTATCTCAAAGTACCACAATGCCATAGGGGTCTCAACGCAATAGACGGTGCGTCAATCGGACGCCCATTCGGCGAGTTATTAGCCTTTTAGTTCTGGGGTCTATTTGGATTCATGATCGATCCAACCTGACAATACTCCATCTCAACCCAAATCTCTACTAGGGTATACTTAAGGAACTGTCACGCTCCAAGGGTTCCAATGCCGCTAAAGGTTCATCAAACGGATGCCTGGTGCCAATGTTATGGAGGATTGTGTAGGGGCACATGGTTTGCGCATGGTTTAAACAAACTGTGCGGCCAGGCCGTGCGAAGCCTCTGTGTGAGAAAGTAACAATCGCACAGTTGGCACACAGTTTGACAAACCGTGCGGCCAAGCTGTGTGAAGTCCCCAAGTGGATAGTAGCAATCGTATGGTTGGTGAAGAATTTGACAAACAGTGTGGCCCAGCCGTGTAAAGTACCCAGGTGGGACAGTGGCTACCACACAATTGGTGCACGGTTTCCCAAACTGTGTGGGCAAGCTATGTGGCCACATAAAATTAGGTTTATAAGTCCCATGCCACTTGAGATTTCCAATCTTTTTTCTGTTCATCCTTACACTCGTGCATCATGCAGGATTTCCGGTTTTCAGAGGTTGGGAGAGATCCTTATCTCATTTTAGAGGCACATTGAAGGGGTTTCTTGGTGGATCAAAAGGGGTTCTCCATTTGTCACTACAACGCAAAGCCGCCACCTTCCATAGCGAAGAACAAACCACTCCAGAAGAAAGGTGGAGGGGTAAGGCCATGTTAGTTTAGCCCACACCCTCCGTATTAGGGCGGTAACAGGTGGCTCAACAAGAACTTAAAAGAAGATCAACAAACCCTAACATCCCGCAAATATTATTCCTAGTATGCAAAAGAAAACATTCTCTTTCTTTGTTTTTTAAGAAGAACATGGGAATATAATCAAACTCAAAATCCATCCCCTACTTTTTATTTATCAAATGGTGATGGTGGAAGGAGAGGAAAAACAGACGTCGATTCGTCGTTGTTGGGAAGCATCTAGGGAAGAAGCATCATTAGCATTCTTTACGGTCAGCTCATTATCCTTAGGTTTGGTCGAAGAAAGAATAAGATGTTCATCAATGTTCTTCGCATTCTTTGCATTCTTCATTGGAAAAACTGTTCTTTGTTGAGAGCTTTTTCCAACTATCTCACAGAAAGAGAAAAGGCTCCTCTCTATATCTCCCCTTTCTCTCTTCCACCCAAGATTAATTCCCAACAAAATAAAATAATAGGTTTTCCTATTATTTTATTATACATAATAATTTGAAAAGAATCAAATTAAATTAAGTTACTAAAAATAATTAATGGGTGAAGTTGTTTTAATTAATTCGGGGGAGGAAGGTGATAAATTCAATAAATTCATTAAGTGAACTGGAACAATAATGTTGGAAATGTGGAGAGTTCACATCCCACATAAATGGGGGGTTTGAATTGTTCCAAAATTAAAGGGAAGTTAGAAGAGTTAAGAAACTCATGTGGGCCCCACTAAATAAAATCCTCCCTAGAGATGTTATTTGTGGGTGGGCCCTACCACCATAACCTTTCATGGGAGGTAATGGTGTGGTGGCCCCCACTACTAACCTCCTCTTGGAGGTTTTAACCACCACAGAATAAAAATAATGTTTAACACTTATTTTTATTCAATATAACTAATAACCTCAAAATCTTACTTTTGATCTCATGAGAATGAAATTGTGGTGAAGGTCACACAAAGAAATCACTGATGCTGCGAGCTCAACGTTGGCCTCAGATTTCAATTCCAAGCATCGGTTCAAAAGTTATAAAATCACGCTTGCATGATTATTGAATGTACTCGAGCAAAACATCATAAATTGATTCTACGCACACCGGGCCTCAGAATCAAGCACCGTCATAAACTATGCACTCGTAATATTCCCATGTATTTAACAAAAACAATTCCACAAAAATTTCAAGTCTTTACACATTGTTCCCTTAGTCCCCCCACCCCCTCAACACATGTCTGTATGGGCTTGAGTTCCATTAAAAATAGTATACTGAGTCATTCTAACCACACCATAGATCGAATTAATGGAATGTCATTGTCCATATGTCTTAAATATGTCAACCATCATTGTCCAATAATTCTTGGTCAATATGAGGTTTTTTATATTGTTTAGACAATTAATGAAACATTTTAGTGTTTTAAAACCCTAAGACACATTTATAGGATCCTTGGAAAATGGTAACATTGAATGATGAGTCATTACACCCTATATTTCAAAAATCAATCAATGTTCATTTCCCTCTTATTCAATGTCAATCTAAAATTATTTTCTTGGTTTTCACCCCCACCACATGTTCTTAAAGTCTTTGGTACCATTAAATACTATTTATTGAGTCATTCCAAACACAACACATGTAAAATCGATTTTTTGTCTATGTGTACAAGATAAAATAACTCAAAGTTGGGTGTCCCATGATTTCACTTCAATATGAGTTCATTTTATATGGACTCTACCATTACACCCATGTTAAAGTGTTTTAAAACTCAGAAAACATGTCTACTTGAAGCCCTAGAACACTAAAACTCAGGATGACCTGACATCAATTCCTACATTTCATGAATCAATTTAAGGTCATTTTCCTCTAATGTCATGTCATTCCTATGTTGTTTTTCTAGTTTTATCCTCCAGACATACTTTTTTAAATGCTTTGGTACTATTAAATATAGTTTACCAAGTCATTATGACCACACCACATATCATATTGATGTGTTTTCTATGAAAAAACATAAAAAATAACTCAAACGTGTATTCATATTGATTTCATGTCAATAAGGGGTCATTTTATATAGTCTCGAGAGTTACAAAAACATATTAGTCTTTTAAAACACTAAAAATGAATTTACGAGCATCTTAGGAAAACTCTAATGGAATGATGTTTCCTCAGTTCCTATATTTCATATATTATTAAGTGATAATTTTACTCTAATCTCATGTCAATATGATGTTACATATACGTTTTTGACCCTACAACACACATTTTTAAAGGATTCATTGACTTAAAACAATTTATTGAATCATTTTGACCACACCGCATGTTAAACTGACATATTGGCTATGATTTCACCTAAAAAATAACTCAAAATTGTTTTTCCCTAATTTAAAATCAATATAAGGTCATTTTATATGTTTTGTACCATTACGCAAGTTTTTTTGTGTTTTAAAACACAAATAATGTGTTTAAAGAAATTCTTGAAAAATTGTATGTGGGAATGAAATTCTATTGGTTCTTAAATTTTAATAAATAATCAATGGTTATTTCTATCTGATTTCAAGTCAATCCAACAATGATATATTTTCCCCCAAACACACATTTCTTAAAAAATCAATAACTTTAAATACTATTGAAAAAATCATTCCAACCACAACACAGATTGTATATTGTGAAGCTTTAATAAATATGTAAAAAACAACGTAAAAGTGTTCTCCCCATTATTTCAAGTCAATGTGAGGTTGTTCTATCTGGTTTGGATAGTTACATTCATGTTATAGTGATTTAAAACACTAAAAACGAGTTTAAAGGCATCCTGAGAAAACTATAACTCAAAATGATGTGTCATTACCTCCTACATTTGAAAAATATTTTTCTATTAATTTTCTAATGATTTCATGTTCATCTGATGCCTTTTTTCTAGTTTTCACCCTCCAAAACATGTTTTTAATTTCATTAGTGTCATTAAAAAAATAAATTATTCAAACCCAAGTAAATGATCTATAATTATTTTAAAACATAAGGATGATGATATATAATTTATTTTTGTTGTATAGGAATCAACCACATGTCAATCTGGAAAAATATTTCATTAATATGACTAAGAGTTCATGTTTTCAATATAAAATTTTCATTTTAGTTTTATTTATTGATGATGTGTGTGCCCTTTAAAAATTTGAGAATAATATAAGAAATTTATACATTACATTTCACAAAAATCAATAAGGTTGGAAATTTCATCAAGGACCATGACAATCATCCTGTGAAATATAGAAACTAAATAATTTTCAATTTTCAACATCCACAACTCATGTGTTTGGATATAATAGTCGTGTTATTTCACTTTTTGAAACCTTCAAATTTGTCTTGTTGATTCTTAATCAAAATAACTTTCTGTACCTCCATTGGTTCTAGCATTAACTGATGATGACACCATACCAAAGACAGCTGATAGAGTGGGCTCATAACCAATCCCTCGTGCACCTCCAATATGATCCTTCCCAAAAATTTCTACAAATTCATCATAATGGGAAACTTATTATGATTGTGAAGGGTTATCATCCCAAGAATCATGGATTTCATCCTATTAATTCAAAAATATTATCAATGTTTTTTTAAATATTTTAAATTTATAATATTATATAATTAATAAATATTTCATTATAATTTATTCTTTTTTCATTTCTATAAAAACATAATATTTTAAAAATATATTATGACAAAAAAAACCCTTAAAATTAATAGGGTCTAGCTAGATATGTCAAATAATGCCAAATTAGCATTATTTGATCAATTTACCAGACCCCAATTAATAGGGTTTATGGGGTATTTTTTATAAATTATTTTTCATTATTATGTTTTCATAATAATGAAATAACATTAAATGGTAATGAAATGTTCGTATTCCAAAATATTTGGTACGGTCGTTTATAAAACTATCATAATATTTCCTATGAACTATAAGACACATCCCTATTCAGATAACAGAGTGACCTAAACCATTTTCCATTCTAAAAAATAAAAACCATTTATAAAAACCATTAATTAAAAAAAACAATTTAAATAAATAATAATCAGCAATATAAAAACCATCATTCTTTTGTGCCTTACTTATTTTTTCATCCTCTAACCTTTTATCTAAAGGTGTGTGTTTGGATATTGTAGAACAATACCAGTGTGACATCTTCGTTCCATGCCACTAGAGAGTGGAAATGAGGACATTCCAGAGATGGTGGGTCCCAAACTACATGTGGTGCCTCTTTTAGTGCCTCCTGTAGTGTTTTCTCTTTTTGATCATTTTAGGGACCCTAACACTCTGTTCAAGGATAGTATCCTTAGGTTTATGAAATCAATTCATAATATTCCCAGACATGCCTTGTCTATGGCTGACCACACGTGGGACTTCCTGTAGCCGCACCCTCCCTCCTTCTCAAGGAGTGGCAGCCCTCATGCTGTCGATTCATAGATATAAGCCATAAGGTCTGTCTTCGACCACCTCAAGATTCTTACAGAACGAAGGGTCAAATTAGAAGTCTACATTCATCAAGACTCTGCCAACCACTGGTGGGATGTTGTTTCTCAGGATGATCAGACCAATGACATGGTTTTGGCTGACTTACAAGTATCTTTCAATGGTCAATTTTCCCCCAGACTCTGATAGATGGTTGTGCATCATATTTCCTAAATCTTCAGTAGGGCTCTATGACTATGTTAGAATATCCCACTTCATTCATAGAAATTCATCATTCTTTACATCTCTGACTCGGGACACACAAACTACTGTGAGAAGTTTTTATGAAAAACTTGATTATACTATCCGCTCATAGGTGAACGTCATCTGTTTGACTATTGTCTTAGAGATCATAAATCAGGCACTAATTTTAGAGAAAAATGTCAGGGATGCTGAACTGGTGTGCCAGGTCGGTTCAGTTCCGAGACAGGGTAATGGCTCTTCTGGCAGCAGGATACGCCATTTTGAAAGTGAACGTGGAGAAACTCCAAGACAAACAGCACATTTGGTGGCTATGTTACATGTTATTAGTGCGGAAGAGATGGTCACAAGAATCCACATTGCATGGGAGACCTAAAGGACTACTGAACATGTGGCAAGATGGGTCACCTTCAGAGTTTATGTCATTCCTTCTATTCAGTATCCATTGGAAGAGGATCCGCACCTGCACCTCCATCAGTTATGGGATCTATGAATCCATAGTTAGTTGTAAGTTCTTTTTCTCCTAGTAGATCTGGTTGAGGTAATGGTGGAGGTCTAGGTCATGGATATCAAAGTCTATATTATCAGTGTCTGAAGAGTGGACCTACCTAGGCCAACCACATAGCGTCTCAGGGCTATGGTTCAAGTCCCATGTATGTAGTGCAATTAGCACTAGAGGAGCAGAATGAAGTACCATCTATGGTTAGTGGTACAATTCTAGTAGCCTCTACATTATATTCTTATATTTCTGATAATGTTACATCACACTCCTTTTTATCTGCTACTATTGTTGAATGTCATGGTTTGCAATTGAGAACCTTTGTGGTTTCATGTCTCTTGACACTCCACTTGGGGATAGCACACAGGGAATACGCCAATGCCAATTGTTCCCCCTTGAGAAATGAGGTTACTTTTTCATTTGGAATTTACATATCATAGATATGTCTATCATCGAAGTCATTATCGGTATGAACTATCTTGCTCCTTATCATGCTCAAGTGGATTGTTATAGCTGTCATGTGTCATTTACATCCCCTAAGCATGACACATATATATACAAATTCAAGTGGGATATGTGGGTATATTGATTTAATCCTAAATATGGAGGGCTGGGAAGAGTGAAATGTCAGTTAGCAAGCTTCTTCATGAGTGATTAGGGGACGAAATTGGTTTAATTACCTCTAGTGGTGGATCTTTTCAAGGATGTCTTCCCTGAATATTTCTCTGCATTACCTCCTATGATGGAAAGGGATTTCATTATCGAGCTCATGCCAGGGGTAACGCCTATGTCGATTCCTCCTCATAGGATGGGACCAACAGATCTACATGAACTCAGAATGAAAATTGAAGACATCGAGGCTATGGTTTTCGTTAAACCTAGAACTATGTCATGGGGTTCACGAACTATTTTCTCCCAGAAGGCAGATGGTACCCTCAGGTTATGTGTGTATTATCATCAACTCAACCAGATCTTGGTAAAGAATAGAAATCTATTGCCTCATAGAGATGATCTCTTCATTCATCTTTAGGGAGAAACTATTTTCTCCCAGATGGATCTGTGGTTGGGGTACCTCTAGGTGAATGTGTGACCATCTATCATACCACATATAGCATTTCGAAGCCGGTACGGCTTGTATGAGTAACTAGTCATTCCATTCAGCCTCATTAATGTACCAATAGTCTTCATGGCTCTGATAAACTGGGTTTTTCACCAGTATCTTGATTCGTTTGTGGTAGTCTTCATAGACGACATCTTGGTGTATTTACATTTTATACACAACCATGAAACCCTTCTTGATATCGTGCTGATTACCCTGAGGGATACCCAACTATACTCTAAGATTAGAAATTTATACTTATGGTTTGATAAAGTTCACTTCATGGGTCATATGATATCTGAAGCAGGAGTATCATTTGACCCAAAAAAGGTGGGTGTTTTATATTCTTGGGAGAATCCTAAGAGTGTCTTTGACATCCCTAGTTTCTTTGGGATTACTGGATATTATAGAAATTTCATCCAGAATTTCTTCTACATAACAGTCCCTATTACAGACCTTACTAACAAAGGTGTACAGTTCATGTGGTAAGAATCTATGAAATGTATTTTCAATAGTTGAAAGGAAGACTACCCTTAGCCTTGATCATGACTCTACATTAACCCGATAAAATCTATTCTGTTTATTGTAGTGCTCCTAGAATTTGGATAGGTATAGTTTTGATGCAGGTTTATCGAGATGTGGCTTATGAATACCATAAGGTGAGACCTCACGAGCAGAACTATCCTACACATGACCTTGAGTTGGAAGTTGTGGTTCATGCTCTACACTTTTGGAGACACTACTTGTTGGGTGAAATATTTTTTGTTTACATAAATCATAAAATATTAAAATATATACACACTCAGCGAGACATTAAATTAAGGTAGCGCAGATGGGTTGAATGCTTGCAGTAGTTTGACAATGAGATTTCTTATACCCCTATTAAGGGTAATGATGTGCCAGAAGCATTATGCCATAATACATATTCGCAAGCAATTTAGGTTTCCCGCAGTTAGTAAAAGATGAGGGATTTATTTTCTATGACACATCTTGAGGTTTAGGAATAGTTTGCGAAACTAGTTTTAGAAGCTCTTATAGTGATTTCCTCACTTCTATAGAAAGTCTGCAGGAAATAGTTGATTGATCGAAGGGGCTCGTTTTGAGGGAAATTATTATAGGAGATAACCCACCTCCTAGTTTGGTTGTTGATGGTTGTGAAACTATCTTTTACCATGGTCATGGATGGGTACCATCTTGTATATGAGAAGAGATGATGAAGTAATTTAGCACCTCTAATTGGGAAGTTCGTCCTTGGATGACCAAGATGTACAGAGATATGTGTCGAAATTTATGGTGTCTTGGAATGAAAAAAGTAGATAGAGGGTTTCATCACTATGTTCTCTACCTGTCAATAGGTGAAATAAGAGCACCAATGAACTGGTAGACTCCTACACCCTCTATCCATTCATGAATGGAAATGGAATGACGTCACCCTAGATTTCGTTATAGGCTAGACAAGATCTCCTTGAGGCAGTGCTGCATTATTGGTGGTTGTCGATAGGTTGACCAAGGTTTCACACTTCTTAATTATCCAGAAGACCATTACAATTAATGAGTTGGGAAGGATATATATCCAGGACATTGTGAAATGTTATAGAGTACCTCGTTCTATTTTCTCAGATAGAGATTCCCACTTTACTTCACGATTCAAGCAAGCATTATAAAAGGTATTGGGATCACAGCTACTTTTGAGTACTATATATCACCCTTATACCGATGGATTGTCTGAGAGAATGATACAAGTGTTAGAGGATACATTACAGGAATGTATACTTGATTTTAGATGTTATTGGGAGATTAATATAACTCTTTTAGAGTTTACCTATAATAACAAAATTTAGGAGATAAATCAAACGGATATGTATAATGCTCTATATGGTAGACTGTGCCATTCAATTTTATGTTGGATTGAAGAATGTGGGGAAGCTCTGTTGGGTCCTCATATCATTCAGGAGACTTCTAGGAAGGTTTAGTTAATTCAGAAGTGTAGGACTATAGCTCAGTTCAGACAAAACTATTATATTGATCATCACCATAGAGCTCTAGAGTTTGAGGTGGGACGTTGATTCATTCTATGTGTTTCTCCAAGGTTGGGTCACAGGTGAATTCGGAGGTAGGGAAAGTTATCACTGATATAGGTCAGGACATTTTATATAGTAGAGTGAGTTGGGTCAGTAGACTATTGTTTATTACTACCTCATAGGTATTGTTCCATTCACAACATTTTCCATGTATCAGAGCTCCGACAATATCATACAGGACCGTCTCATTCTTTTGAACCTGATGACATAGAGCATGAGTAAGATGCATCCTTTGTGTAGAATATGATCTTTATCATTGACCGTAGCATGAATTTATTTTGTAAAAGGTCAGTCCCTCTGGTCCATGAGTTATGGAAACACAAACATGTTTAGGATGAGCCATGGGAGTGAGAGACAGATTTGAGGGTGTAGTGGCTAGAAATTTTCTCTAATGCTGATCAAATACCCTAAAAAGGGAAACTTGGGGATGAGTTCTCTTAAATAGTGTAGGTTGTAATGTCCCATTATTAATCATGTATAGACTGTTTTAATTTTTTTCTAACTACAAAAAGTGACCCAGGGCGTGCATCGGTGTACCCCGCTGTAGGTCTTGGGTTGCTATATAAATAATTAAATAATTGTGTGGGATTCATAAAAATTTTTATACCACACTTCATTACATTGTTCATGATTAAAATAATTATTTTAGGATTGAAAATAAATAACAAGATATTTAAATAAAATTTAATACAAAGAAAGAAGGTAAAAAGGAAATTTAGAAATACAATAGAAAGGGGGTTATGGAAAAAGTAAAAATAATTTAAATGGGATATTACCATTTTTTATTATTTTTATTTTCGTTCTTTTCCATCCATTTTATTCTATTTTATAATTATTTTTATTATCCGATTTTCTTTTATTTTATTTTATTTTTATCATATTTTCTCCTTATTATTGTTTTTGTTATCATTCTTTTCTTTCATTCTTTTCTCTCTCCTCTCATCCTCTCCTCCCTCTCATGTCATGCCTCTCTTCTCCTTAAGTGGAACCCCCCTTTTCCCATTCATCATAAGGCTTTTGTGCCTTCGTTCGTCATCTTTTTCCTTCACCGTCAGGTGTTCTATAAATCTTATGGTTAGAGAAATCATTCTCATTTAGAATCGTAGTGTTTCATTGAGTACCCTATGTGCAATTCTTCAAGGAAGTATTTTACCATATTTAGGGGTTTTTATAAACCATATGTTTTCTTCATTTTTAGGTCAAGTCAAATCCAATCGTGAATCATTGAATCATTTGAAACTATAAATTAGTGCGTATACTCTTTTCCCTCCATTTCTTTCTGATTTATAAACATGTGTAGTTGTGTATTTTATCGGCGTCTGCTGAATTTCTGAAATTTCACCCAATCATTATAATTTAATTGTTTTTCGTAATTATTTCATCCTTATTTATCATAAATTAAATTGTTTAAATTGTTACACTACCACAAAGTTGGGCAAGAGAAGCACTACCCCTTTAGCATCGCTAGTAAAAAAGCACTGTAAAGGGGTACCTTTGTCAGCTCTATGAAAAGCACTGATAATGGGGTACTTTTAACAGTGGTAGAAAAACACTCATAAAAGTGCCCCTTTATCAGCACTTTTTTTAGTGCTGATAATGGTACCCCTATAAAAATTCTTTTTTACTGGCACAGTTATAGGTGGCCCCCTTTATCAGCGCTTTTATAAAAGCGCTGATAAAGGGTAAATTTCAAAAAAATACATTCAAAATCATATATTAATATATAAATATATAAATATTTTTTATATTTATATAAATATATAAATATTTTTTATATTTATATAAATATAATATATATATTTTTAAATATATTTTTGATAAGGATAGATGGAAATATAAAATTAATGTATAATATATTTAGTAAACTGTGATTAAAAATATTTTTATAAATATTTTTAATTAAGACTTTTTTACTTTTTGTCCAGTAATAGTCACTTAATTACAGTTTGAATATACAAGAAATAAAAAAGTTAATAAAAGATAAAAAAAAGAAGTTAAAAATACCACTCAAACGTCAAATAGCCATAAATTTTGATATGTGTGTCTGTTTGAGCTCTATAATATATAAAATTGAAGCATGTGATGAGATCTACGCTCTAGTGACCGAAAAGATCATTTTGTCGCAATGTTTGAGGCCAAAAAAGGCCCAGAATACCTTCAAACTAAGTTTTTAGTTTGTATACCTCAATTTTTTAACATTTCAACTAATATAACATATGATATGAATGTCGATTAGGCCTATACCACATATCATGTAAAATATCATTACATGTTCTTCTATTTTATTAGTTTTGGAGTTGAAACTGGCATCTAGATTAAAAGTTACATTCATTTTTACATTCTATGGCTTTTTAGATACACATATATATGTATTTTTTCATAAATTAATATATATATATATATATATATTTGTTTTATATATATATAAAAATTTATGTATGTATGTATATATGTATGCATCTATTTATTTATTTATTTATTTATAAACTCATATAAGAAAAAATATTTTATAAATGTATTTAAAACTACTCTTATAAATATATATTAATATGCTCATAAATATAAAGATACAAAATTATAACTACATATATATATTTATTTATTTATTTATTAATATATGAGTAAATATATATATATATACATATAAATATAACTAAATATATTTATATTAATGTGAGTCTATATTAATATACGAATAAATATAACTATATATATATATATTTAAATTGAAAAAAACTAAATGGATTAGTGGTAAAGGTGTTTTCATGTAAGGGGGGAGGTATGGGATTCATGTTCTATTGTAAGTAGGGTCACACGTGGGAAAGTGGATTAGGGGATAGCGATGTTAAATAGAGAGCGTTGTGTGGGCACCTGCAGTGTGCGGTGAGCGGGAGGGGGCTTCGACTAGTACTAATAAAATTGGGGAAATCACTGATAAAAGCGGGGTTCATGTGCTATTAAAATCTCCCCATATTATGTATTGTTTTTAACATTTGTTTAATTTTTTTCTTTTATTAGTGCTAAAAAAAGCACTGGTAAATGACCTTTTTATCACTACTTTTTTAGCACTGATAAAAGGGACCCCCTATCTTCACTTGGATTATTAGTGATTTTATAGAACTGTTAAAATTGGTTTATAGCACTGATAAAACCTTGTATTATAGAAGTGTTTCATTATTGATGGAAACCCCTTTGTGTTTTCCAATGTGGCTGGTATAAATTCCGTTATCTCAGGTATTTAATTTATTTAATTGCACATATCGCACAATACATTTTTGTTGTATTTAATTTGAATAATTAATTTAGATAAATTATAGACATTTAATTGTTAAATATTTTGGTAGTTTTTGTGTTGACTTATTTATTTATTGAAAAGTTCATTTATGTGCTTATGTTGATATATTATCATGCCTCATTATGTTTTTATGCTCCGATATTGAATTAATACATTGTGTTACACAAGTTTATCTTCTCTGAATTCAAACATAAATTACATATTAATGCTATGTAAAATATTCTACTATATAATTTTAATAAAATTTTGGGCGTGGAGAGAAGGTGGGTATCATATCAAGAGCCATAGTTGGATCCTCTGTTCCTGACTCATTACCACTACATGTCGGGGGGTGTCTTGGGCTTTGTCAGACTGAGACTTCCCCCAGGAATTTCAAATACTTATGTGTGATAATGGATCCAAAAGAGCCCATCATGGATGGGTCTGTTGGAAATGTGACCAATCCAGTTTTGAATGATGCTCAACCCCTTTTTGAGAGATTAGAATGGACTCATGATAATGTTGTAACGTCCTAGCTCCGGGTGCCACTCAACTGGTGCCCTGAACCCAGTTCGACACGTGACCTCAAGAGCATTTCCCCAAACGCCAGAGCCTATTGACTAGTAGTGAGGTCCCAGGTCTGATAGTGGGGAAACTATGCCCTCATTTGTCAAAGTGTAGTGCAGAAGAATGAAATAAAACATACAAAAAACAGCGGAAGAAATAAACCATAAAAAACTGAAATAAACAGCAGTAGTAGATATAACCAACAATATATAAATGATAATGCTACATGTCTCAAGTTCTAAGAAAACAGCCAGAACATGTTATAAATCTATGCAGTACAACAAAAGAATAGTACAATAATACAAAGCAAAAAACCTGGCAGCAACATCGCGAGCCTAGGCTCAGTCCCATGCCCTCCTACTCCTCAGCAATAGTCAAGTAACTATATAGGTACTCTTTCCCCTATCCACACCTGCAGAAACGTAATCTTTTTGGGCCGAAAATAATGACCCAAACAGGGTGTGAGAAATATATATCATTAGGCACCCACCAAAGGCCCGTGCCCAACTGTGTGTAAACATGCAACAACAGTGCAATAGTAAAATCCAATAAACCAAGCAGTGCCCAAAATTAACTAACATACCAGTTATATTTCCATTTAATTATTTATTTAATCCATTTAATATAGTATCATTTTGTGCTCAACAGTATGAAGCCCTTAGGCCAACCAGTATCTCCCCCTCAGGAAAATATAATGAACTATGCCCTCAAGCTATATAGAATCTCAACCTCAGGCATTGTAACAGAATTCTCACCCTCAGGAATAAGAAGTGCCACCCTCAGGCACAGAATTCAAGCCCTCATGCATGAAAGGTTTCCCTCAGGCGGAAATATAACATCGCTCTCAGGCTAATAGAGTCACACCCTCAGGCTAATATAGTCACGCCCTCATGCTAATGTAGTCACGCCCTCAGGCTAATACAGTACAGTGCCCACTGGCTAAATAGGTAACCGAGCCATGCCCAACAGGTAAACAAGTAGTAACAAGCAATTCCTCTCAAGGTAATTCTACAATTACTACCTTAAAGGCAAACCCTCGGGTATCCTGGCCAAGTGGCTAAACAGTGGAACACACCCCCGAGGTGATTCTGGATCCAAGCAATGATCCTAACTAGCATTTTAATATCATAATTAAATACATAATCAATTCTAGTTGTTTAATATAGCAATGACCTCAGCCGCACGACACCCCAACATGGGTTCGTGGCACAAAAACGCACAAAACACACAGCAGTTGGAAAACTAAACACCAAGCCACCTACCTTATACGCCAACGAACGTTATACCTGAACACCGACTCTAGAAACGCCCAAGAACGGTGTAGATCTGACAAATAACGAAACCCACTCATACTTAAATAACTTACGTTAGGAGAAAAATTGGTAAGGAACATGCTAGGAGAAGAGAGGGCTTACCCGTGCGGTTCCAACGAGATTTTCCGATGCGGAAACGGATTCTAGAAGAACACACGACAGATCTCCAAAGGTCTGACCTCCTCCTTTGGCTTCAAAATGGCTCAAATGCCTCCTCTTCCAAATGAAGAGGCTACTGTCTATTTTAAGCTGAAAAAACAAAGTACACAGTGTGTACTTCCAAAGTACACGGCATGTACTCCCTTCATTTAACTGTTCACCTGGAAGCTTCCCGCCAGCGTAGCACTGTTCACATGCCGACATGAGTACACTGCATGTACTCCTAAGTACACGACATATACTGTCGCCCAGCTGGTGGCTTTTCCTCCGCCTTTCTATTTTGGCATGCCAACTGACTACACGGCATGTAAAGGACCACTACACTGCGTGTAGTTGGTTCCTACACCATTTGTCGCCGACTTGGCTAAACGCCCTGTGTACTCATCCCAACACGTCCAGAAGTACACAGTGTGTGGAAAAAGTACACGGCCTGTAGTTCCAAAATTTTGGATTTTTCCCCATTTTCCATATTTTATTAAAAAAACTTAAGGAAAATAGAAATTAACAAGCTCGTACATTAAAGAGAAGAACCGGGTTCTTACAAACTCCCCCCCTTAGAGCAATTCGTCCCCGAATTGCCCTTCTAAGGGTGGAGAAGATATAGTCATGAACAACTCTAGCCACTGAGCATTTACATTGGCCTCCTGCTCCCAGGTCTTGACTTGTACCTGGCCATGCTGTCATACCACCCGTACGAGAGGAACTAACTGGCCTCGGAGAACCTTCGTGCTCCTGTCAACGATACGAATTGGATGCTCCTCAAAGGACGCATCTTCTCTAGCTCAACCTCCTCGGGCTGAAAGACCTGAGATGGTTCTGAATGATAGAGATGCAACTGATATACGTGGAAGATGTCGTGCACATATTGGTACCGCTACGGTAACCACAATCGATAAGCAACCAGCCCGACCCTCTCCAGAATCTCAAATGGCCCCACATACCGCGGTGAAACTTTACCCCGTCTCCTAATCCGCTTGTGTCCCAGCTTCGGAAAAACACGTAGAAAAACCTGATCCCCGACCAAGAACTCCAAGGGTCGTCTGTGAGGATCAACATATGACTTCTGACGAGATTTTGATGTAGCCATCCGCTTTTGAATCAACTAGACCTTCTCAGATGTCTCCTACACGAGCTGTGGCCCTAGTAAAGCTGCCTCACCTGCCTCTAACCATCACAAAGGTGATCGGCACGGCCTACCGCATATATCCTCATATGGTGCCATCTCAATAGTCACCTGAAAGATATTGTTATAGGAAAACTTGACTAAGGGGATATGATTCTCCCATAATCCCCAAAGTCAAGGACGCATGCACGTAGCATGTCCTCTAGCACCTGTATCGTACGCTCTGACTGGACATCCGTCTGGGGGGTATGCTATGCTCAGAAGCACCTGTGTACCCAGCGCCCTCTGAAAACTCTGCCAGAAACGAGATGTAAAGCGGGCGCCCCTAGCAGAAATTATAGAGTGAGGGACCCCATGAAGATGTACGATCTCTCGGATATACAACCTTCCGAGCTTGTCAACACCGAAGGTCTCTTTGATCGGCAAGAAGTGTGCAGCCTTCATGAGTATTTCCACAACAACCCACACGACATCATTTCCATGAGGTGACCTCGACAAACCAGTCATGGAATCCATCACAACATCATCCCATTTCCACTCTAGAATGGGTAACTGCTGTAACAGCCTAGCTGGTCTCTAGTGCTCTGCCTTCACCTGCTGATAGGTGGAACACCTCGTAACAAAACTAGCTACATCTCTCTTCATACCTGGCCACCAGTACTAACGTCTCAGGTCACGGTACATCTTGGTAACCCCGGGATGAACTGCCCAAGATGAATCATGAAACTCCCGCATCATCTCCTCACGTATATTCCCTGGAACCGACACTCTTCCATGGAAATGCAAAACCTCATCATCGCCTATCGTCCAACCAGGAGGAGGTTCCTCACTTTCCACCGACTCCCATAGAACTAGGCCTTATGAATCAAATAGTTGTCTCATCCTCACTCTTCCCAGGAGGGTAGAAGTCACAGCTAAAGATGAAAGATAAGTCTGCCCCTGACTGTCGGGCACCACCAGATGCATCTCAGAGAACAAAGCCATGAGCTCCAACTCACCACTGGCCTCCTGCACTGTTTGTACTTGAGTCTTCCTACTCAGTGCATCAACTACTGCATTACCTTTACCAGGTGTCTAAGCAATCTCAAAATCGAAGGATTGTAGGTACTCGACCCACCTTCGCTTCCTCAGATTCAAGTCACGCTGAGTAAAGATATACTTGAGGTTTTTTTGGTCGGTGAAAACCACAAAATGCTCCCCCAAAAGATAATGTCCCAAAAAGCGCAACGCATGTACAACTACTAGTAACTCGAGATCATGCGTCGGGTAATTCCTCTCATGTGGCCTCAACTGCCGAGACCCATACGCAACAACTCGATCGCCCGACACCAACACTGCTCCCAGCCCAATACCTGATGCATCACAGTAAACTGTATAGTTCTTCCCCTGCTCTGGGAGTATCAGGATCGGTGCTGATTTCAACCTTCTCTTCAGGTCTTGAAAGTCTACCACACAAGCTTCCGACCATACGAACTTCACACCCTTCTTAGTCAAGCCCGTCAACAGTGCTGCTAAGTGGGAGAAGTCCTGTATAAAACACATGTTGTAACAAGCCATCCCTAAGAAACTCCATATATCAAACAAGTTCTTAGGCTGCTCCCAGGAAGCTACTTCTCTCACCTTCTCTGGGTCTACTGAGACTCCTGCCTCTGAGATGATATGACCCAGGAAGTGAATCTGGTCCATCCAAAAGTGGCACTTTGAGAGCTGAGCATACAGCTGATGCTCTCTCAGTGTACTCAATAAAATCTCAAGATGGGTGGCATAGTCGTGTCGAGTGTGAGAGTGCACCAAGATTTTTTCCATGAATAATACCACAAAATAATCAAGATACGGATGGAACACACGATTCTTCAGAGCCATGAAAACTGCTGGCGCGTTTGTTAGTCCGAACGGCATAACCGTATACTCATAGAGACCATACCAACTCCTGAAAGTCGTGAGAGGTATATCAGATGGTCTAATGCACAACTAATGACATCTTGATCTCAGTTCAATCTTCTAGAACACTCGTGCTCCATGAAGCTGATCAAAATGATCATCAATCCTCAGTAAGGGATATCGGTTCTTAACCGTAAACTGGTTCAGCTTCTGATAATCCACGCAAAGAATGAGGGTATCGTCTGCCTTCTTCGCGAAAAGGACCGGAGAACCCCACCGAGAAGTACTGGGTCAAATAAATCCCTTTTCCTGTAACTCCTCTAACTGCCTCTTGAGCTCCTGCAACTCTGGTGTAGCCATCCTATAAAGAGGAATGGACACTGGTGCTGCTCCTGGAAGTATCTCGATAGAGAAATCCACCTCACGCTCCGAAGGTAGACTTGAAAAGTCATCCAGGAAGACATCCCTGAAATGATCAACCACGGGAGGGAAATCCTTCTAACAAGTCCCCTGGCCATCCAGATATATGCTCACAATCTGGGTTGTAACTCCGCCTCACCCACGATGCTCTGGTCCAGCTCGACTTTCCTAAACATCCCATTCTCCCTTGTATAGAAACACTTCACCCTCTGGTGATGTGAAACGCACCCCGCGACGATAGAAGTCTACGAAGGCTCAAAAGGGAACCAACCAGTCCATCCCAAAAATGACATCATAAGCTTTCACCTCTAGGACATAGAGGTCCCAAAGAATGTTACACCCACCAACCTCAAAGGGGCACTCCTTGCACTGACGCACACCAGCCATTCTAGTCCCCAACGGAGTGTCTAGCATCATGATATCAGAAGAAGAAGAAGAAACACAGAGCCCATGGCTCTCCACAATAGGTACAGATATAAAACTATGTGTAGCACCTGTGTCAATTTAAGGCCATTTTCCTCTAATGTCATGTCATTCCTATGTTGTTTTTCTAGTTTTATCCTCCAGACACACTTTTTTAAATGCTTTGGTACTATTAAATATAGTTTACCAAGTCATTATGACCACACCACATATCATATTGATGTGTTTTCTATGCAAAAACATAAAAAATAACTCAAACGTGTATTCATATTGATTTCAGGTCAATAAGGGGTCATTTTATATAGTCTCGAGAGTTACAAAAACATATTAGTCTTTTAAAACACTAAAAATGAATTTACGAGCATCTTAGGAAAACTCTAATGGAATGATGTTTCCTCAGTTCCTATATTTCATATATTATTAAGTGATAATTTTACTCTAATCTCATGTCAATATGATGTTACATATACGTTTTTGACCCTACAACACACATTTTTAAAGGATTCATTGACTTAAAACAATTTATTGAATCATTTTGACCACACCGCATGTTAAACTGACATATTGGCTATGATTTCACCTAAAAAATAACTCAAAATTGTTTTTCCCTAATTTAAAATCAATATAAGGTCATTTTATATGTTTTGTACCATTACGCAAGTGTTTTTGTGTTTTAAAACACAAATAATGTGTTTAAAGAAATTCTTGAAAAATTGTATGTGGGAATGAAATTCTATTGGTTCTTAAATTTAAATAAATAATCAATGGTTATTTCTATCTGATTTCAAGTCAATCCAACAATGATATATTTTCCCCCAAACACACATTTCTTAAAAAATCAATAACTTTAAATACTATTGAAAAAATCATTCCAACCACAACACAGATTGTATATTGTGAAGCTTTAATAAATATGCAAAAAACAACGTAAAAGTGTTCTCCCCATTATTTCAAGTCAATGTGAGGTTGTTCTATCTGGTTTGGATAGTTACATTCATGTTATAGTGATTTAAAACACTAAAAACGAGTTTAAAGGCATCCTGAGAAAACTATAACTCAAAATGATGTGTCATTACCTCCTACATTTGAAAAATATTTTTCTATTAATTTTCTAATGATTTCATGTTCATCTGATGCCTTTTTTCTAGTTTTCACCCTCCAAAACATGTTTTTAATTTCATTAGTGTCATTAAAAAAATAAATTATTCAAACCCAAGTAAATGATCTATAATTATTTTAAAACATAAGGATGATGATATATAATTTATTTTTGTTGTATAGGAATCAACCACATGTCAATCTGGAAAAATATTTCATTAATATGACTAAGAGTTCATGTTTTCAATATAAAATTTTCATTTTAGTTTTATTTATTGATGATGTGTGTGCCCTTTAAAAATTTGTGAATAATATAAGAAATTTAACATTACATTTCACAAAAATCAATAAGGTTGAAAATTTCATCAAGGACCATGACAATCATCCTGTGAAATATAGAAACTAAATAATTTTCAATTTTCAACATCCACAACTCATGTGTTTGGATATAATAGTCTTGTTATTTCACTTTTTCAAACCTTCAAATTTGTCTTGTTGATTCTTAATCAAAATAACTTTCTGTACCACCATTGCTTCTAGCATTAACTGATGATGACACCATACCAAAGACAGCTGATAGAGTGGGCTCATAACCAATCCCTTGTGCACCTCCAATATGATCCTTCCCAAAAATTTCTACAAATTCATCATAATGGGAAACATATTATGATTGTGAAGGGTTATCATCCCAAAAATCATGGATTTCATCCTATTAATTCAAAAATATTATCAATGTTTTTTTAAATATTTTAAATTTATAATATTATATAATTAATAAATATTTCATTATAATTTATTCTTTTTTCATTTCTATAAAAACATAATATTTTAAAAATATATTATGACAAAAAAACCCTTAAAATTAATAGGTTCTAGCTAGATATGTCAAATAATTCCAAATTAGCATTATTTGATCAATTTACCAGACCCCAATTAATAGGGTTTATGGGGTATTTTTTATAAATTATTTTTCATTATTATGTTTTCATAATAATGAAATAACATTAAATGGTAATGAAATGTTCGTATTCCAAAATATTTGGTACGGTCGTTTATAAAACTATCATAATATTTCCTATGAACTATAAGACACATCCCTATTCAGATAACAGAGTGACCTAAACCATTTTCCATTCTAAAAAATAAAAACCATTTATAAAAACCATTAATTACAAAAAACAATTTATATAAATAATAATCAGCAATATAAAAACCATCATTCTTTTGTGCCTTACTTATTTTTTCATCCTCTAACCTTTTATCTAAAGGTGTGTGTTTGGATATTGTAGAACAATACCAGTGTGACATCTTCGTTCCATGCCACTAGAGAGTGGAAATGAGGACATTCCAGAGATGGTGGGTCCCAAACTACATGTGGTGCCTCTTTTAGTGCCTCCTGTAGTGTTATCTCTTTTTGATCATTTTAGGGACCCTAACACTCTGTTCAAGGATAGTATCCTTAGGTTTATGCAATCAATTTATAATATTCCCAGACATGCCTTGTCTATGGCTGACCACACGTGGGACTTCCTGTAGCCGCACCCTCCCTCCTTCTCAAGGAGTGGCAGCCCTCATGCTGTCGATTCATAGATATAAGCCATAAGGTCTGTCTTCGACCACCTCAAGATTCTTACAGAACGAAGGGTCAAATTAGAAGTCTACATTCATCAAGACTCTGCCAACCACTGGTGGGATGTTGTTTCTCAGGATGATCAGACCAATGACATGGTTTTGGCTGACTTACAAGTATCTTTCAATGGTCAATTTTCCCCAAGACTCTGATAGATGGTTGTGCATCATATTTCCTACATCTTCAGTAGGGCTCTATGACTATGTTAGAATATCCCACTTCATTCATAGAAATTCATCATTCTTTAAATCTCTGACTCGGGACACACAAACTACTATGAGAAGTTTTTATGACACACTTGATTATACTATCCGCTCATAGGTGAACGTCATCTGTTTGACTATTGTCTTTGAGATCATAAATCAGGCACTAATTTTAGAGAAAAATGTCAGGGATGCTGAACTGGTGAGCCAGGTCGGTTCAGTTCTGAGACAGGGTAATGGCTCTTCTGGCAGCAGGATACGCCATTTTGAAAGTGAACGTGGAGAAACTCCAAGACAAACAGCACATTTGGTGGCTATGTTACATGTTATTAGTGAGGAAGAGATGGTCACAAGAATCCACATTGCATGGGATACCTAAAGGACTACTGAACATGTGGCGAGATGGGTCACCTTCAGTGCTTATGTCATTCCTTCTCTTCAGTATCCATTGGAAGAGGATCCGCACCTGCACCTCCATCAGTTATGGGATCTATGAATCCATAGTTAGTTGTAAGTTCTTTTTCTCCTAGTAGATCTGGTTGAGGTAATGGTGGAGGTCTAGGTCATGGATATCAAAGTCTATATTATCAGTGTCTGAAGAGTGGACCTACCTAGGCCAACCACATAGCGTCTCAGGGCTATGGTTCAAGTCCCATGTATGTAGTGCAATTAGCACTAGAGGAGCAGAGTGAAGTACCATCTATGGTTAGTGGTACAATTCTAGTAGCCTCTACATTATATTCTTATATTTCTGATAATGGTACATCACACTCCTTTTTATCTGCTACTATTGTTGAATGTCATGGTTTGCAATTGAGAACCTTTGTGGTTTCATGTCTCTTGACATTCCACTTGGGGATAGCACACAGGGAATACGCCAATGCCAATTGTTCCCCCTTGAGAAATGAGGTTACTTTTTCATTTGGAATTTACATATCATAGATATGTCTAGCATCGAAGTCATTATCGGTATGGACTATCTTGCTCCTTATCATGCTCAAGTGGATTGTTATAGCTGTCATGTGTCATTTACATCCCCTAAGCATGACACATATATATACAAATTCAAGTGGGATATGTGGGTAGATTGATTTAATCCTAAATATGGAGGGCTGGGAAGAGTGAAATGTCAGTTAGAAAGCTTCTTCATGAGTGATTAGGGGACGAAATTGGTTTAATTACCTCTAGTGGTGGATCTTTTCAAGGATGTCTTCCCTGAATATTTATCTGCATTACCTCCTATGGTGGACAGGGATTTCATTATTGAGCTCATGCCAGGGGTAACGCCTATGTCGATTCCTCCTCATAGGATGGGACCAACAGATCTACATGAACTCAGAATGAAAATTGAAGACATCGAGGCTATGGTTTTCGTTAAACCTAGAACTATGTCATGGGGTTCACGAACTATTTTCTCCCAGAAGGCAGATGGTACCCTCAGGTTATGTGTGGATTATCATCAACTCAACCAGATCTTGGTAAAGAATAGAAATCTATTGCCTCATAGAGATGATCTCTTCATTCATCTTTAGGGAGAAACTATTTTCTCCCAGATGGATCTGTGGTTGGGGTACCTCTAGGTGAATGTGTGACCATCTATCATACCACATATAGCATTTCGAAGCCGGTACGGCTTGTATGAGTAACTAGTCATTCCATTCAGCCTCATTAATGTGCCAATAGTCTTCATGGCTCTGATAAACTGGGTTTTTCACCAGTATCTTGATTCGTTTGTGGTAGTCTTCATAGACGACATCTTGGTGTATTTACATTTTATACACAACCATGAAACCCTTCTTGATATCGTGCTGATTACCCTGAGGGATACCCAACTATACTCTAAGATTATAAATTTATACTTATGGTTTGATAAAGATCACTTCATGGGTCATATGATATCTGAAGCAGGAGTATCATTTGACCCAAAAAAGGTGGGTGTTTTATATTCTTGGGAGAATCCTAAGAGTGTCTTTGACATCCCTAGTTTCTTTGGGATTACTGGATATTATAGAAATTTCATCCAGAATTTATTCTACATAACTGTCCCTATTACGGACCTTACTAACAAAGGTGTACAGTTCATGTGGTAAGAATCTATGAAATGTATTTTCAATAGTTGAAAGGAAGACTACCCTTAGCCTTGATCATGACTCTACATTAACCTGATAAAATCTATTCTGTTTATTGTAGTGCTCCTAGAATTTGGATAGGTATAGTTTTAATGCAGGTTTATCGAGATGTGGCTTATGAATCCCATAAGGTAAAACCTCACGAGCAGAACTATCCTACACATGACCTTGAGTTGGAAGTTTTGGTTCATGCTCTACACTGTTGGAGACACTACTTGTTGGGTGAAATATTTTTTGTTTACATAAATCATAAAATATTAAAATATATACCCACTCAGCGAGACATTAAATTAAGGTAGCGCAGATGGGTTGAATACTTGCAGTAGTTTGACAATGAGATTTCTTATACCCCTATTAAGGGTAATGATGTGCCAGAAGCTTTATGCCACAATACATATTCGCAAGAAATTTAGGTTTCCCGAAGTTAGTAAAAGATGAGGGATTTATTTTCTATGACACATCTTGAGGTTTAGGAATAGTTTGGGAAACTAGTTTTAGAAGCTCTTATAGTGATTTCCTCACTTCTATAGAAAGTCTGCAGGAAATAGTTGATTGATCTGAAGGGGCTCGTTTTGAGGGAAATTATTATAGGAGATAACCCACCTCCTAGTTTGGTTGTTGATGGTAGTGAAAATATCTTTTACCATGGTCATGGATGGGTACCTTCTTGTATATGAGAAGAGCTGATGAAGTAATTTAGCCCCTCTAATTGGGAAGTTCGTCCTTGGATGACCAAGATGTATAGAGATATGTGTCGAAATTTCTGGTGTCTTGGAATGAAAAAAGTAGATAGAGGGTTTCATCACTATGTTCTCTACCTGTCAATAGTTGAAATAAGAGCACCAATGAACTGGTAGACTCCTACACCCTCTATCCATTCATGAATGGAAATGGAATGACGTCACCCTGGATTTCGTTATAGGCTAGACAAGATCTCCTTGAGGCAGTGCTGCATTATTGGTGGTTGTCGATAGGTTGACCAAGGTTTCACACTTCTTAATTATCCAGAAGACCATTACAATTGATGAGTTGGGAAGGATATATATCCAGGACATTGTGAAACGTTATAGAGTACCTCGTTCTATTTTCTCAGATAGAGATTCCCACTTTACTTCACGATTCAAGCAAGCATTAAAAAAGGTATTGGGATCACAGCTACTTTTGAGTACTATATATCACCCTTATACCGATGGATTGTCTGAGAGAATGATACAAGTGTTAGAGGATACATTACAAGAATGTATACTTGATTTTAGATGTTATTGGGAGATTAATATAACTCTTTTAGAGTTTACCTATAATAACAAAATTTAGGAGATAAATCAAACGGATATGTATAATGCTCTATATGGTAGACTGTGCCATTCAATTTTATGTTGGATTGAAGAATGTGGGGAAGCTCTGTTGGGTCCTCATATCTTTCAGGAGACTTCTAGGAATGTTTAGTTAATTCAGAAGTGTAGGACTATAGCTCAGTTCAGACAAAAGTATTATATTGATCATCACCATAGAGCTCTAGAGTTTGAGGTGGGACGTTGATTCATTCTATGTGTTTCTCCAAGGTTGGGTCACAGGTGAATTCGGAGGTAGGGAAAGTTATCACTGATATAGGTCAGGACATTTTATATAGTAGAGTGAGTTGGGTCAGTAGACTATTGTTTATTACTACCTCATTGGTATTGTTCCATTCACAACATTTTCCATGTATCACAGCTCCGACAATATCATACAGGACCGTCTCATTCTTTTGAACCTGATGACATAGAGCATGAGTAAGATGCATCCTTTGTGTAGAATATGATCTTTATCATTGACCGTAGCATGAATTTATTTTGTAAAAGGTCAGTCCCTCTGGTCCATGAATTATGGAAACACAAACATGTTTAGGATGAGTCATGGGAGTGAGAGACAGATTTGAGGGTGTAGTGGCTAGAAATTTTCTCTAATGCTGATCAAATACCCTAAAAAGGGAAACTTGGGGATGAGTTCTCTTAAATAGTGTAGGTTGTAATGTCCCATTATTAATCATGTATAGACTGTTTTAATTTTTTTTCTAACTACAAAAAAGTGACCCAGGGCGTGCATCGGTGTACCCCGCTGTAGGTCTTGGGTGGCTATATAAATAATTAAATAATTGTGTGGGATTCATAAAAAATTTTATACCACACTTCATTACATTGTTCATGATTAAAATAATTATTTTTGGATTGAAAATAAATAACAAGATATTTAAATAAAATTTAATACAAAGAAAGAAGGTAAAAAGGAAATTTATAAATACAATAGAAAGGGGGTTATGGAAAAAGTAAAAATAATTTAAATGGGATATTACCATTTTTTATTATTTTTATTTTCGTTCTTTTCCATCCATTTTATTCTATTTTATAATTATTTTTATTATCCGATTTTCTTTTATTTTATTTTATTTTTATCATATTTTCTCCTTATTATTGTTTTTGTTATCATTCTTTTCTTTCATTCTTTTCTCTCTCCTCTCATCCTCTCCTCCCTCTCATGTCATGCCTCTCTTCTCCTTAAGTGGAACCCCCCTTTTCCCATTCATCATAAGGCTTTTGTGCCTTCGTTCGTCATCTTTTTCCTTCACCGTCAGGTGTTCTATAAATCTTATGGTTAGAGAAATCATTCTCATTTAGAATCGTAGTGTTTCATTGAGTACCCTATGTGCAATTCTTCATGGAAGTCTTTTACCATATTTAGGGGTTTTTATAAACCATATGTTTTCTTCATTTTTAGGTCAAGTCAAATCCAATCGTGAATCATTGAATCATTTGAAACTATAAATTAGTGCGTATACTCTTTTCCCTCCATTTCTTTCTGATTTATAAAAATGTGTAGTTGTGTATTTTATCGGCGTCTGCTGAATTTCTGAAATTTCACCCAACCATTATAATTTAATTGTTTTTCTTAATTATTTCATCCTTATTTATCATAAATTAAATTGTTTAAATTGTTACACTACCACAAAGTTGGGCAAGAGAAGCACTACCCCTTTAGCATCGCTAGTAAAAAAGCATTGTAAAGGGGTACCTTTGTCAGCTCTATGAAAAGCACTGATAATGGGGTACTTTTAACAGTGGCAGAAAAACACTCATAAAAGTGCCCCTTTATCAGCACTTTTTTTAGTGCTGATAATGGTACCCCTATAAAAATTCTTTTTTACTGGCACAGTTATAGGTGGCCCCCTTTATCAGCGCTTTTATAAAAGCGCTGATAAAGGGTAAATTTCAAAAAAAATACATTCAAAATCATATATTAATATATAAATATATAAATATTTTTTATATTTATATAAATATAATATATATATTTTTAAATATATTTTTGATAAGGATAGATGGAAATATAAAATTAATGTATAATATATTTAGTAAACTATGATTAAAAATATTTTTATAAATATTTTTAATTAAGACTTTTTTACTTTTTGTCCAGTAATAGTCACTTAATTACAGTTTGAATATACAAGAAATAAAAAAGTTAATAAAAGATAAAAAAAGAAGTTAAAAATACCACTCAAACGTCAAATAGCCATAAATTTTGATATGTGTGTCTGTTTGAGCTCTATAATATATAAAATTGAAGCATGTGGTGAGATCTACGCTCTAGTGACCGAAAAGATCATTTTGTCACAATGTTTGAGGCCAAACAAGGCCCAGAATACCTTCAAACTAATTTTTTAGTTTGTATACCTCAATTTTTTAACATTTCAACTACTATAACATATGATATGAATGTCGATTAGGCCTATACCACATATCATGTAAAATATCATTACATGTTCTTCTATTTTATTAGTTTTGGAGTTGAAACTGGCATCTAGATTAAAAGTTACATTCATTTTTACATTCTATGGCTTTTTAGATACACATATATATGTATTTTTTCATAAATTAATATATATATATATATATTTGTGTTATATATATATAAAAATTTATGTATGTATGTATATATGTATGCATCTATTTATTTATTTATAAACTCATATAAGAAAAAATATTTTATAAATGTATTTAAAACTACTCTTATAAATATATATTAATATGCTCATAAATATAAAGATACAAAATTATAACTACATATATGTATATATTTATTTATTTATTAATATATGAGTAAATATATATATATATATATACATATAAATATAACTAAATATATTTATATTAATGTGAGTCTATATTAATATACGAATAAATATAACTATATATATATATATTTAAATTGAAAAAAAACTAAATGGATTAGTGGTAAAGGTGTTTTCATGTAAGGGGGGAGGTATGGGATTCATGTTCTATTGTAAGTTGGGTCACACGTGGGAAAGTGGATTAGGGGATAGTGATGTTAAATAGAGAGCGTTGTGTGGGCACCTGCAGTGTGCGGTGAGCGGGAGGGGGCTCCGACTAGTACTAATAAAATTGGGGAAAGCACTGATAAAAGCGGGGTTCATGTGCTATTAAAATCTCCCCATATTATGTATTGTTTTTAACATTTGTTTAATTTTTTTCTTTTATTAGTGCTAAAAAAGCACTGGTAAATGACCTTTTTATCACTACTTTTTTTAGCACTGATAAAAGGGACCCCCTATCTTCACTTGGATTATTAGTGATTTTATAGAACTGTTAAAATTGGTTTATAGCACTGATAAAACCTTGTATTATAGAAGTGTTTCATTATTGATGGAAACCCCTTTGTGTTTTCCAATGTGGCTGGTATAAATTCCGTTATCTCAGGTATTTAATTTATTTAATTGCACATATCGCACAATACATTTTTGTTGTATTTAATTTGAATAATTAATTTAGATAAATTATAGACATTTAATTGTTAAATATTTTGGTAGTTTTTTGTGCTGACTTATTTATTTATTGAAAAGTTCATTTATGTTCTTAGGTTGATATATTATCATGCCTCATTATGTTTTTATGCTCCGATATTGAATTAATACATTGTGTTACACAAGTTTATCTTCTCTGAATTCAAACATAAATTACATATTAATGCTATGTAAAATATTCTACTATATAATTTTAATAAAATTTTGGGCGTGGAGAGAAGGTGGGTATCATATCAAGAGCCATATTTGGATCCTCTGTTCCTGACTCATTACCACTACATGTCGGGGGGTGTCTTAGGCTTTGTCAGACTGAGACTTCCCCCAGGATTTTCAAATACTTATGTGTGATAATGGATCCAAAAGAGCCCATCATGGATGGGTCTGTTGGAAATGTGACCAATCCAGTCTTGAATGATGCTCAACCCCTTTTTGAGAGATTAGAATGGACTCATGATAATGTTGTAACGTCCCGGCTCCGGGTGCCACTCAACTGGTGCCCTGAACCCAGTTCGACACGTGACCTCAAGAGCATTTCCCCAAACGCCAGAGCCTATTGACTAGTAGTGAGGGCCCAGGTCTGATAGTGGGGAAACTATGCCCTCATTTGTCAAAGTGTAGCGCAGAAGAATGAAATAAAACATACAAAAAACAGCGGAAGAAATAAACCATAAAAAATTGAAATAAACAGCAGTAGTAGATATAACCAACAATATATAAATGATAATGATACAAGTCTCAAGTTCTAAGAAAACAGCCAGAACATGTTATAAATCTATGCAGTACAACAAAAGCAGAGTACAACAATACAAAGCAAAAAAGATGGCAGCAGCATCGCGAGCCTAGGCTCAGTCCCATGCCCTCCTACTCCTCAGCAATAGTCAAGTAACTATATAGGTACTCTTGCCCCTATCCACACCTGCAGAAACGTAATCTTTTTGGGCCGAAAATAATGACCCAAACAGGGTGTGAGAAATATATATCAGTAGGCACCCACCAAAGGCCCGTGCCCAACTGTGTGTAAACATGCAACAACAGTGCAATAGTAAAATCCAATAAACCAAGCAGTGCCCAAAAGTAACTAACATACCAGTTATATTTCCATTTAATTATTTATTTAATCCATTTAATATAGTATCATTTTGTGCTCAACAGCATGAAGCCCTTAGGCCAACCAGTATCTCCCCCTCAGGAAAATATAATGAACTACGCCCTCAAGCTATATAGAATCTCAACCTCAGGCATTGTAACAGAATTCTCACCCTCATGAATAAGAAGTGCCACCCTCAGGCACATAATTCAAGCCCTCATGCATGAAAGGTTTCCCTCAGGTGGAAATATAACATCGCTCTCAGGCTAATAGAGTCACACCCTCAGGATAATATAGTCACGCCCTCATGCTAATGTAGTCACGCCCTCAGGCTAATACAGTACAGTGCCCACAAGCTAAATAGGTAACCGAGCCATGCCCAACAGGTAAACAAGTAGTAACAAGCAATTCCTCTCAAGGTAATTCTACAATTACTACCTTAAAGGCAAACCCTCGGGTATCCTGGCAAAGTGGCTAAACAGTGGAACACACCCCCGAGGTGATTCTGGATCCAAGCAATGATCCTAACTAGCATTTTAATATCATAATTAAATACATAATCAATTCTAGTTGTTTAATATAGCAACGACCTCAGCCGCACGACACCCCAACATGGGTTCGTGGCACAAAAACGCACAAAACACACAGGAGTTGGAAAACTAAACACCAAGCCACCTTCCTTATACGCCAACGAACGTTATACCTGAACACCGACTCTAGAAACGCCCAAGAACGGTGTAGATCTGACAAATAACGAAACCCACTCATACTTAAATAACATACGTTAGGAGAAAAATTGGTAAGGAACATGCTAGGAGAAGAGAGGGCTTACCCGTGCGGTTCCAACGAGATTGTCCGATGCGGAAACGGATTCTAGAAGAACACACGACAGATCTCCAAAGGTCCGACCTCCTCCTTTGGATCCAAAATGGCTCAAATGCCTCCTCTTCCAAATGAAGAGGCTACTGTCTATTTTAAGCTGAAAAAACAAAGTACACAGTGTGTACTTCCAAAGTACACGGCATGTACTCCCTTCATTTAACTGTTCACCTGGAAGCTTCCCGCCAGCGTAGCACTGTTCACTTACCGACATGAGTACACTACATGTACTCCTAAGTACACGACATATACTGTCACCCAGCTGGTGGCTTTTCCACCGCCTTTCTATTTTGGCCTGCCGACTGACTACACGGCATGTAACGGACCACTACACGGCGTGTAGTTGGTTCCTACACCATTTGTCGCCGACTTGGCTAAACGCCCTGTGTACTCATCCCAACACGTCCATAAGTACACGGTGTGTGGAAAAAGTACACGGCCTGTAGTTCCAAAATTTAGGATTTTTCCCCATTTTCCATATTTTATTAAAAAAACTTAAGGAAAATAGAAATTAACAAGCTCGTACATTAAAGTGAAGAACCGGATTCTTACAAACTCCCCCCTTAGAGCAATTCGTCCTCGAATTGCCCTTCTAAGGGTGGAGAAGATATAGTCATGAACAACTCTAGCCACTGAGCATTTACATTGGCCTCCTGCTCCCAGGTCTTGACTTGTACCTGGCCATGCTGTCATACCACCCGTACGAGAGGAACTAACTGGACTCGGAGAACCTTCGTGCTCCTGTCAACGATACGAATTGGATGCTCCTCAAAGGACGCATCTTCTCTAGCTCAACCTCCTCGGGCTGAAAGACCTGAGATGGTTCTGAATGATAGCGATGCAACTGATATACTTGGAAGATGTCGTGCACATATTGGTACTGCTTCGGTAACCACAATCGATAAGCAACCAGCCCGACCCTCTCCAGAATCTCAAATGGCCCCACATACCGCTGTGAAACTTTACCCCGTCTCCTAATCCACTTGTGTCCCAGCTTCGGAAAAACACTTAGAAAAACCTGATCCCCGACCAAGAACTCCAAGGGTCGTCTGTGAGGATCAACATATGACTTCTGACAAGATTTTGTTGTAGCCATCCGCTTTTGAATCAACTAGACCTTCTCAGATGTCTCCTACACGAGCTGTGGCCCTAGTAAAGCTGCCTCACCTGCCTCTAACCATCACAAAGGTGATCGGCACGGCCTACCGTATATATCCTCATATGGTGCCATCTCAATAGTCACCTGAAAGATATTGTTATAGGCAAACTTGACTAAGGGTATATGATTCTCCCATAATCCCCAAAGTCAAGGACGCATGCACGTAGCATGTCCTCTAGCACCTGTATCGTACGCTCTGACTGGACATCCGTCTGGGGGGGTATGCTATGCTCAGAAGCACCTGTGTACCCAGCGCCCTCTGAAAACTCTGCCAGAAACGAGATGTAAAGCGGGCGCCCCTAGCAGAAATTATAGAGTGAGGGACCCAATGAAGATGTACGATCTCTCGGATATACAACCTTCCGAGCTTGTCAACACCGAAGGTCTCTTTGATCGGCAAGAAGTGTGCAGCCTTCATGAGTATTTCCACAAAAACCCACACGACATCATTTCCATGAGGTGACCTCGACAAACCAGTCATGGAATCCATCACAACATCATCCCATTTCCACTCTAGAATGGGTAACTGCTGTAACAGCCCAGCTGGTCTCTCGTGCTCTGCCTTCACCTGCTGATAGGTGGAACACCTCGTAACAAAACTTGCTACATCTCTCTTCATACCTGGCCACCAGTACTAACGTCTCAGGTCACGGTACATCTTGGTAACCCCAGGATGAACTGCCCAAGATGAATCATGAAACTCCCGCATCATCTCCTCACGTATATTCCCTGGAACCGACACTCGTCCATGGAAATGAAAAACCTCATCATCGCCTATCGTCCAACCAGGAGGAGGGTCCTCACTTTCCACCGACTCCCATAGAACTAGGCCTTATGAATCAAATAGTTGTCTCATCCTCACTCCTCCCAGGAGGGTAGAAGTCACAGCTAAAGAAGAAAGATAAGTCTGCCCCTGACTGTCGGGCACCACCAGATGCATCTCAGAGAACAAAGCCATGAGCTCCAACTCACCACTGGCCTCCTGCACTGTTTGTACTTGAGTCTTCCTACTCAGTGCATCAACTACTGCATTACCTTTACCAGGTGTCTAAGCAATCTCAAAATCGAAGGATTGTGGGTACTCGACCCACCTTCGCTTCCTCAGATTCAAGTCACGCTGAGTAAAGATATACTTGAGGTTTTTTTGGTCGGTGAAAACCACAAAATGCTCCCCCAAAAGATAATGTCTCAAAAAGCGCAACGCATGTACAACTATTGGTAACTCGAGATCATGCGTCGGGTAATTCCTCTCATGTGGCCTCAACTGCCGAGACCCATACGCAACAACTCGATCGCCCTGCACCAACACTGCTCCCAGCCCAATACCTGATGCATCACAGTAAACTGTATAGTTCTTCCCCTGCTCTGGGAGTATCAGGATCAGTGCTGATTTCAACCTTCTCTTCAGGTCTTGAAAGTATAACACACAAGCTTCCGACCATACGAACTTCACACCCTTCTTAGTCAATCCCGTCAACGGTGCTGCTAAGTGGGAGAAGTCCTGTATAAAACACATGTTATAACAAGCCATCCCTAAGAAACTCCATATATCAAACATGTTCTTAGGCTGCTCCCAGGAAGCTACTTCTCTCACCTTCTCTGGGTCTACTGAGACTCCTGCCTCTGAGATGATATGACCCAGGAAGTGAATCTGGTCCATCCAAAAGTGGCACTTTGAGAGCTTAGCATACAGCTGATGCTCTCTCAGTGTACTCAATAAAATCTCAAGATGGGTGGCATAGTCGTGTCGAGTGTGAGAGTGCACCAAGATTTTTTCCACGAATAATACCACAAAATAATCAAGATACGGATGGAACACACGATTCTTCAGAGCCATGAAAACTGCTGGCGCGTTTGTTAGTCCGAACGGTATAACCGTATACTCATAGAGACCATACCTACTCCTGAAAGTCGTGAGAGGTATATCAGATGGTCTAATGCACAACTAATGACATCTTGATCTCAGTTCAATCTTCTAGAACACTCGTGCTCCATGAAGCTGATCAAAATGATCATCAATCCTCGGTAAGGGATATCGGTTCTTTACCGTAAACTGGTTCAGCTTCTGATAATCCACGCAAAGAATGAGGGTATCATCTGCCTTCTTCGCGAAAAGGACCGGAGAACCCCACCGAGAAGTACTGGGTCAAATAAATCCCTTTTCCTGTAACTCCTCTAACTGCCTCTTGAGCTCCTGCAACTCTGGTGTAGCCATCCTATAAGGAGGAATGGACACCGGTACTGCTCCTGGAAGTATCTTGATAGAGAAATCCACCTCACGCTCCGAAGGTAGACTTGAAAAGTCATCCAGGAAGACATCCCTGAAATGATCAACCACTGGAGGGAAATCCGTCTAACAAGTCCCCTGGCCATCCAGATATATGCTCACAATCTGGGTTGTAACTCCGCCTCACCCACGATGCTCTGGTCCAGCTCGACTTTCCTAAACATCCCATTCTCCCTTGTATAGAAACACTTCACCCTCTGGTGATGTGAAACGCACCCCGCGACGATAGAAGTCTACGAAGGCTCAAAAGGGAACCAACCAGTCCATCCCAAGAATGACATCATAAGCTTTCATCTCTAGGACATAGAGGTCCCAAAGAATGTTACACCCACCAACCTCAAAGGGGCACTCCTTGAACTGACGCACACCAGCCATTCTAGTCCCCAACGGAGTGTCTAGCATCATGATATCAGAAGAAGAAGAAGAAACACAGAGCCCATGGCTCTCAACAATAGGTACAGATATAAAACTATGTGTAGCACCCGTGTCAAAAAGTACTGAAGATAAGGTAGAAGCTACTAAAATAGTACCTCTGACTGTAGAAGGTCTGAGATCCTGCTCTTGCTGGGTCTGTTTCACTACATATGTCTGCCCAGTGTCGCGGCCCTATGACACAGCCTGGCTACCACGGCTATGACCACCATCTCTACCTACACGCCCTGACGCATTCCAGTTCCATGTCTGGTAAGAAGCCACTGGTCCTGCTCCCGCACGTGGAGTCTGCAAAGAACCCCTCTCACTAGCCACTGGTGGATACGCCCAGCAGAAGCGTTGCATATGACCCATCTTTCCGCAAGCTCGAAACTCCACTGGGTCTCATGGACACTGTGGTCTCTTGTGTCCCTCTTTACCACACTAGTAGCACCTGATCGGGGCACCTGGAGAGACTGCATGGCTGGTACCGCCACCCTGAGAGAAGTCCATCTGTCTCTTCCTCTTGCCTATAGAAATAGTACCAGTAACTGGTGATGAACCGCCCTGGGCCACACCACCTACTTCCTGTAGGTTCCCCTCCGTAATCAGTGCCTGGTTCAAAATGGTGTATTCAGTAGTAAACCTAAAGACATTCACCAGCGCTCAGATGTCATACCGAAGACCATCCTCAAAACATCTGGCTCTCAGCATCTCATCACCCACCAGCACGGGTGCAAAGCGTTGAAGCTCCGTAAAACGAGCAAAATATTCCATCACTAACATTGCGCCCTGCTGCAGATTCATGAACTCTCAAACTCTATCTGCCCTCAGCGTCTCCCGAAAGAAAAAGCCATTGAAGACTTCCTGAAAGTCTTCCCACGCCATGTCCCTATGATGCTCTGACTGGGTGGTAACATCACACCACTTTTTGGCAGAATCACGCAGCATGTATGTCGCGAGCTTGACCCTCCGCCCTGGAGGTGCCTCAAGATGCTCGAAAATAGTCTGCATCGAACCCATCCAAGACTCTGTAGCCTGCGGTCTGCCATCCCCTGAAAACATAGGTAGATGTAGCTGCTGGAAGATACGTGTAAGCTCAGCCATACATGTGGCAGCCTGTGGTGCTCCTTTAAAGGTCTGCATGAACCCCAATAAGACTTCACAGAACTGTGCCTCCACGCCTGTGTCTGGTATAACAGCTGGTGCCACATCTGGCTCTATTGGAGGATCAACTGGTAGCTCATGGCCCACCATCTCCGGAGTATACTCGTTACCTCTCTCTTGGTGAAAAACGTACCGTCGTCTAGGTGGCATGACACTGCAGGGTCAAAATCACTCCTCAGATTCAAGATTATTAAGGCTGAAATGAAGAAACCACAAAGGGAACAAGAGGAAGAAGGCATCTCAAAATTTAAAAACAAGACTACACGGCGTGTACTTGAATTCCCTTCCCCTGGTCGGGTCCTTCGACACGGCTAAGCCACACGACACCCATTAAAAAAAACTACATGGCGTGTACTTAATCTACACGGCGTGTATGGTGTTATTTTCCAACTGCCCGTGTCGTTTGTGACATGGCTGACTACCTAGCTTGAAACTACACGGCGTGTTACACCTATACATGGCGTGTACACCACCCCGTTTCCCAGCCACTCGGCTAAGTCTACACGGTCTATCCTCAGACAAGACTGCATGGTGTGTCCTTGAAGGTACCCGGTGTGTTCAAGGAGCTGTGACATCGACCAGTGTTGTTAGTTACACGACCGAGTCCCCATGTCACACTAAACGGTGTGTTCATCATTGACACAACGTGTTGTGTATAGGAGTTCACCGACCCATGTTTTTTGTTACACGGCCGGAATCCAGGTCAAAACTACATGGCATGTATATCTGGTACACATCGTGTTTTACCCAAGCTCTTCCCTACCCCGTGTCGTCGCCCACATGGTTTATGACATGGGAAGAGACTACATGGCGTGTACTTAAAAAGTTCATTTTTCTTCCCAAACAGAAGGCCATACACGACGTGTATAAAAATATTACGTGGCGTGTATACTGGGTTTCCAGATAGTATGCCTCCAAAACTTCTCCAGAACCCAAAAAATACTAAAAAACAACACCAAAGTGTCAAATTCCAATTCGTGAGGGCCCATACTTTCCACGAATCAAATTTTGACAGCTTATCTGTGTTAAAACATAATAAACAGTCATTGATCCACCAAATTTCGGTAAATGGGGGCCCATAATCCCCAAAAACCAAATTTTGGTGTCCATTCTATGGAACACTCGCACAAAAATTACCCTATCAAACAGGTGGTATTTTATCAGTGCATCTATCACTACAACATGCTTTTCTAGCACAGCAACTACCACAACAACATGAAATTTTCTAATGCTCCTACATGGCATGGAAACTATGCATGGCATGTGATTCTTGAATGAGCCTAAATGATTCATGAGATGGAATACCCTAATATCATCAGGTTGCAACTAAATAGAAGCCATAGATAAAATGTAAACATCACAATACAAGTGTGTCACCCAATGGTGAAATCATATCAACTGTAAAATTTTCAAAACCAAAATAATTGAAAAAACACGAGGTAGACTAGATTTTCCCTATACATGGGTTAGCTATTCCAGGCCATAGCTTATTACCAACTACCGGTCCATCCTATCCCTGAATAAGGCTCCAAATAGTAAGTCGATGATAAAAGAACCCCCTCTGATACCACTTTGTAACGTCCCGGCTCCGGGTGCCACTCAACGGGTGCCCCGAACTCAGTTCGCCACGTGACCTCAAACGCATTTCCCCAAATGCCAGAGGCTGCCAACTATTTTTGAGGGCCCAGGTCTAGTAGTGGGGAAACGATGCCATCATTTATCAAAGTGTAGTGCAGCCAAATGAAATAAAACATACAACAAACAGCAGAAGCAGTAAACCATACACAACTGAAATAAACAACTGCAGTAGATATAACCAATAGTATATAAATGATGATGCTACATATCTCATGTTCTAAGAAAATAGCCAGAAGATGTTATACATATATGCAGTACAACAAAAGAAGAGCACATCAATACAAAGAAAAATAGATGGAAGTGGCATCGTGAGCCTAGGCTCGGTCTCATTCCCTCCTACTCCTCAGAAACAGTCAAGTACCTGTATAGGGACACTTGCCCCTATCCACACTTGTAGAAACATAATCTGTTTGGGCCAAAAAGCGTGACCCAAACAAGGTGTTAGAAATATATCTTAGTAGGCACCCACCAAAGGCTCGTGCCCAACTGTGTGTAAACATGCAAGAACAGTGCAATAGTAAAATGCAATAAACCAATAAGTGCCAAAAGTAACTAACTTACCAGTTATATTTTCAATTAATTATTTATTTAATCCATTTAATTTAGTATTATTTTTTTCTCAACAGCACCAAGCCCTCAGGCCAACAAGTATCTCGCCCTCATGATAATATAGTGAACCACGCCCTTAGGCTATAAAGAATCTCACCCTCAGGCATTGTAACAGAATTCTCACCCTTAGGCATATGAATTGTCGCCCTGAGGCACAGAAGTCAAGCCCTCAAGCATGAAAGGATTCCCTCAGGCAGAAATAGAACATCACCCTCAGGCTAATATAGTCACGCCCTCATGCTAATATAGTCATGCCCTCAGGCTAATATAGTCATGCCCTCAGGCTAATACAGTATAGTGCCCACGGGCTAAATAGGTAACTGGGCCATGCCCAAAAGGTAAACAAGCAGTAACAATCAATTTCTCTCAAGGAAATTCTACAATTTCTACCTTAAAGTCGTACCCTCAGGTATCCCATCCAAACGGCTAAACAGTGGAACACACCCCCGGGCTGATTCTGGATCCAAGCAATGATCCCAACCAGCATTTTAATATAATAATTAAATAGCTAATAAATTCTAGGTGTTTAGTTTTCCAACTACTGTGTGTTATGTGCGTTTTTGTGCCACGAATCCATGCTGGGGTGTCGTGCGGCTGAGGCCATTTATATATTAAACACCTAGAATTGATTAGGTATTTAATTATGATATTAAAATGCTGGTTGGAATCTTTTCTTGGATCTAGAATCACCCTGGGGGTGTGTTCCACTATTTGGCTGTTTGGCTGGGATAACTGAGGGTATGCCTTTAAGGTAGTAATTGTAGAATTATCGTGAGAGGAATTGCTTGTTACTTCTTGTTTACCTATTGGGCATGGCTCGGTTACCTATTTATCTTGTGGGCACTGTATTGTATTAACATGAGGGTGTGACTATATTAGCCTGAGGCGTGACTATATTATCCTGAGGGCGTGACTATATTAGCCTGAGGGCGTGACTATATTAGCCTGAGGGCGATGTTCTATTTCCCCCTGAGGGAAACCTTTAATTCTTGAGGTCTTGACTTATGTGCCTAAGGGAGACACTTCGTATACCTGAGGGTGAGAATTCTGTTACAATTCATGTGGGCGAGATTCTGTATAGCCTGAGGGCGTGGTTTACTATATTAGCCTGAGGGAGAGATACTGGTTGGCCTGAGGGCTTGGTGCTGTTGAGCACAAAATGATACTAAATTAAATGGATTAAATAAATAATTAAATGGAAATATAACTGGTAAGTTAGTTACTTTTGTGCACTGCTTGTTTTATTGCATTTTACTATTGCATTTTTGTTGCATGTTTACACACAGTTGGGCACGAGCCTTTGGTGTGTACCTACTGAGATATATTTCTCACACCTTGTTTGGTTCACACTTTTCAGCCCAAACAGATTACGAATCTACAGGTGTGGATAGGGGCAAGAGTCCCTATACAAGTACTTGACTATTGTTGAGTAGTGGGATGGCATGAGACCGAGCCTAGGCTCGCGATGCCGCTGCCAGCTGTTTTTTTTGTATTGTTGTACTCTGCATTTGTTGTACTGAATAGATGTATAACATGTTCTAGCTGTTTTCTTAGAACATGAGTCATGTAGAATCATCATTTATATACTATTGGTTATATCTACTACTGCTGTTTATTTCAGTTGTGTATGGTTTACTGCTTCCACTATTTGTTATATGTTTTATTTCATTCTGTTGCGCTACACTTTGACAAATGAGGGAATAGTTTCCCCACTATCAGACCTGGGCCCTCACTGCTAGTCGGCAGCCTCTGGCATTTGGTGAAATGTGCTTGAGGTCACGTGGCGAAGTGGGTTCGGGGCACCCATTGAGTGGAACCCGGAGCTGGGACGTTACAAATGTCATGCCATGAGATATATTTCGTCTTTCGAAATATTTCATTGGACAGGATTAGTGGAATTGGATAATTTGAAGGATGTTCTGTAGAGATACCTTCAGGATAGTCTCTCACTCCAACTCTCAACATGAAAATTAATTATGAAGCACTGAAGGATAATTTTAATGCTACTTTGAGTCTCTGAAGAATTGTGATATTTTTCTGGTATATGGAAACACACATGGTTGACACATGATTTTAACACCATGCTAAAGCACAAGCATGTGGGTGTTCCTCTTCCTTGTGTTACCTTTATTTTCTAGAATTATTTATATACATATGTGAATCTTGTATATTACATGTACTCCTTTCATACTTCCAGCTTAGGCCGAAGTATGTAATTAGGGATGGGTACCATTGGGAACTTGGTCTGAGTTATTTGTTTTATTTCACTTAATTAATTATCTACAGCTGTTATATAATTTGACCCTACATTTTATTATGGCACGAAATGAAATTATTTAGACACCTTGGGTGCCGAACTACTAGGATTTTATCTCACACCCTGCTCGAGTGTCATTGACAGCTGATTAGATTACATACTTGAATATATTGACAAATGGAAGCATGCTGCTTCCGATGCTTGATTGTTTCTTTCTTATTAGAATGGAGACTGGGGAAGAGCACAGAACCTTACTCATTATGCAGTTATTGAACTTTCTACCATTTCTTTTTAGTTGATATTATGCTTGGTATTATTTTTTCCATACTTTTAGTTTAGACATACATCATATCATGACATGGTTTAGTGAGATTATGCACTTGATTTTTATTATTTTGGATTATTCATATTTATTTTGCTGTATTTTATTCATTTATATTATTCCTCTATTTATTATTAATTGTTTTTTAATTCCACTATGATAATACCTATTACCTATGAGGGTATAGTCTCCATCACATAAATGAAAAATTCCCTCACTGCATGATGGCAACCTATGATGATCGGGGTGATTCTCTTGAGGTTATGTGGCCAACCCTACTCGAGGCACCCTTTATGTGGCTCCTAGGATGGGTACTCTACACTCAAAATATCAACACGGATTTGAATTTTTATTTCAAACAATCCATCTTTCCAAGGATGAAATGAAATACTGAAACATAATTTTGTATTAACTGATTTCTGAATATTTCTCTAGAACATCGAGGTAAACCTTATATCCTAATATGATAAAACAGAACATGGTACCCCATGAAACCATAAAACTTCTTTAATGTATATCATGGAGAGATTTTCTATATATATTTCTCCATTAATAGTAATAATGTTTTCTGACTTAGTAAGGTGATCAAATACCACCCATATATCATAAAACCCTTTAAAGGTTTTTGGTAGTTCAACGACCAAATCAGTAGTGATGTTCTCCCATTTCCATTATGCTATGGGTAATGGATGCAACATCCTCTTTAACTTTTTTCCTTCAACCTTATATTTTTGGCATACCAATCATTGAGATACAACCTCTATGATATCTCACTCAATTCCATCCAATAAAAAGTTTTCTTTCAATTCCATATACATCTTCATACATCTAGGATGAATAAAAAAGTAAGAACTATGAGATTCATCGAACATATCCTTCTTCAAAACTGGTATGGAGGGAACACTGACAAAGTTCCTAAACCTTACCATTCCATCCTGAACAATATTCAACTCACGAACATTTATAACTTTTTTTATCTCTTCATCTTCCTTTTGATCCTCCTTAATCCTCATTGAAATAGAGGGTTGAAAATTTTTGTGAGAAAGATAATATGTTTCCCTTAATTCAGGATTTCTAGACCCATCCATTTCAAATCAGTAAATATTGTATCTTTTCTGGTTTTCATCAATGATAATTTATCATGATCCCTATGACTCAAATCATCATCCACCTTTTTCACTTTCGATTGTGGTAATGTATTGAGAAATCATAATCTATTATCAACTATAAACATATACTATAATTTATGTTCATATCCTTCTATTTGAATATATAATTTAGACTTTTATGATTGGTATATATATCAAAATTTTCCCCATAAAGATAATACCTTTATATCTTTAATAAAAAAATTACTACTACTAACTCCAAATCATGTGTTCGGTAATTTTTCTTATAAACCTTCAACTTTCAGGTGACTCATACTATAACCATGTTATTATTTATTAGATTACATCCCAAACCATTCTTTGATTCATCACTATAGATTGAAAACCCTTCTCTTATACAAGGTAATGTAAGCACAGGTGGTCTAAATAACCTTATCCTCAGTTCCATGAAATTTTTCTCACATTCATTTTCCTAGAGAAAAATGACACCCTTCTGAGTTAACATGGTGAGAGGATTAGATAGTCATGTTAAATTCAATAAAACCCAAATATAATATCCATATAAACCATGATAACTATAGATAACAATCACTATGGTTGTTCTAGAATGATATTCAATAGCCTCCTTCTATGATGGATCTACTATTATACAATCTCTTGTTATTATGTGGCCCAAAAAAGAATAATTTTGAAGCCAAAATCACACTTTTTAAATTTTTCAAATTTATTCCCTCTCCTTAGAGAAATTATTATAATGATCAAGTTATCCTTATTCTCTTAATTTCTATTTGTATAAATAATAATGTCTTCTATAAATACGATCACAAACTAATCTATGTAATCTCTAAAAAATATATTCATTAAATCCATGAATATTGTAGGGGAATTGGTAAGACCAAAAGGAATCACTATATATTCACAGTGTCTATACCTTGTATGGAATTCCACTTTGGGTATATTTTATTTCTTGTCCCTCGATTGATGATATCCTAAATGATGGTCAATATTGGAATTGTTTTGAGATCTGAAAATTTGATCAAACAAGTCATTAATATAAGAGATAAGATACTTTTTCTTGATCATGATCTAGTTCAAATCCCGATAATCAATACAGATCCACATTGGTCCATCTTTCTTTTTCAAAAAAATAACTAATAAACCCTGAGGTGACACACTTTTCCAAATGAATCCTTTATCAAGGTTTTCTTGGAGTTTTTTCTTTAATTCCTATAACTCAATCAGATCCAATCTATAACGAGTCTTTTAAATTGTTGTGGAACATGGTATGAGTTTTATTGAGAACTCAATTTCAGGTTTTAGTGGAAGGATGGGTATATCTTAATGAATGAAAATAAAAAAATCACAACTGATAGCCATATCATCGATATCAATTCTATCCCCAAACATTTGAGATAAAAAAACCTTTTGAATTGGAATTAAGATCCATAAAATAGATGTAATATCCACATAAATATTACACATATCATCACATGGATGGATGATCATATGAGGGTTTGAAATATTAAAATTAACATCCCTTTCTTAACAATTTATGTGGTCCTTATATGGAGAAAATAAATCCATGGTAATGATGACATAAAATTTAACTAGAGGAATAATAAAAATATTTCTACGAAGTAGATTCCCAAAACTTCAACCGGATATGAATCATAGACTTGAGATGCAATCATCGTACCATTAGGGGGCTTCACTGGTACTAAAAGGACCTGAACTTAAACATTGCATAATCTGGAGTAAATTCAATAAATAATTTCATTCACATTGAGTAAATTTTTTGGTTTATAGTTTTATATAATTAGTTAATCATTCATAGATAACATCCTTCATACATACGAAGTGGGCATGACTAAAATAATATACATTTTTTCAAAATATAAAAATTTTAAAATAAAAATTTATTTATATTTCTTATTTAAAATCTTCTTGCATTCTTATTTTCATATTCGTTTATCTTAAACATCTTTATACCATGGGAAAAACATTTTAAAAAATGGTATGAGAACAAATAGCTCAGTAAGGCTCATAAAAAAAGGAAAGAAACTGTTAGTATATGAATATTTTAAACTCATGAAAATAAAATCTTACCATTAACCCATAAAACCTAAATCATCTATCTTAACTCATGAAATAATAATATTCCTATAAAACTAAATAGAAAACATAGATATAAAAGCTAACTTGTATCATCCATAACATTCTAATATTCAACATTTCATGGCTACATAGCGAGTAACGTTTATGGTCACATTTGGAATACCCACCATGGTATATTACATAAATCTATTTATAGAATCCTATATAGTTAACATAATATCAATATCTAATGCATTTTAGAGCTATCATTGGCTCACACACCCTTGGTTTATCACAGATCCACCCATAATTAGAAACAATTATTAAGAACCATAACATAATCATAACACATAGAAAAAGAATAAATGAAAAATAATTTTTCCCTTTTGAAATCATTAGGTATAAATTAAAAATATTGATATAATAAATCAATTATCAATAACTATTTTCAATTCCAAAATACTTGAAATGTTAATATTGTTTTTATATATCTTTTAAAAACATTATGACTTGTAGAGGAATCCAAATATCAAATAATGGTCATAGTGGAATAAAATTCATTATCGATATATATATTTAAAAAAAATTATTTCTTCATTTAGTAAAAATTTTCACGTAAAAATATTCCTTTTGAAAACCTTTAATGAAATAAAAAATTAAATGTTTTGATTAATTTAGTGAATAATATCAAAATATTCCCCAATTAAAGGATATTGACATGAAGTCCCTTACCTCGAGTCTGATTTGTCTCGTATGTTCATTATATTCCGGAATAATAAACATATGATCATTTATAATTTCTTAACAACCTTTTTAAATTTTATCATTCTTTATATACCACTTATTACAATGTTATATCAATTACATAATTATTTAAACTCTTTTCGGAAATTTTACCAATTTTCTTGTACATGAGATCAATATAACATTAGCATGATACAAATAGTGAAATTGTTCATGTAACTATTATCTACAGAATAAAATTTATGAATCTATAATAAATTTTAAACATTAATTATACTTTTAAATAAAACCATTTATTTATAGTTATGAAAAATTATCAATGTTTTAATCCTGTAGACGGCATGCCGTATGCACACATGACTAACGTTTGAATTTTTCAGTGATCATTATGAAAATAAAGTAATTTTAATTTCAAATTTTCATAATTATAATAATATTATTAACATACTATTAATAATTTATAAATAATTATATATGTTATACATGTGATGTGGTGATGAAAAATAAATCATATAGCTTCATGGAGGTGATAGGTCACACATACACATGAACGGGGTTATCAATTTTATGTCCATGAAGGTAATTTAATAAATGATATATTATTATTTAAAAAAGATAAATATTTCATGAATATCATATATAAACATTAATTTTATCATTATATATAGTCTTTAGATATGGTAATGAAAAATTAATAATATCGGTTCATGGAGGGGATTGTTCACACGTACGCAAGGATGATTAATTCTATTCCCAATTGAATGGAATCAGAGATGGATTTAGTTGATGATATTAAAATTAAAAAATATCAGTACATTGGGGATACTAGATTTATTATATCATCATGGTTGGATAATATTTGACGTATTTGGAAGAATAAATAATATAGAACCCCTTAATTTAAAACATTACATTTGATTCGCACAATCGCTTTTTTTCTTAACACCTTAACACCTCAAAGGAGGGTGTTATGACTAAAATAAGTCCTCTATAATGTTGTGAGGTATTCTAGGAAAGGTTTTTTGATAATCATAGTAGAAACATTTTTTTAAGTGTGAGGAATACAGACGAATGGGTTCCCTTTTATAGGAGCGGGGAGGGGCACTCTTGGAATTATAAAAAAATATTAAATTTATATAAATCTTTTTTTTATTTAAAATGGATGAAAACCAAATTATTTAAAATATAATATTATTTTGGGTATAAATCCCAAAATATAATTTAAATTATATATGTTTTGATTATTTTTAAAACCTAATCTTTTAGTTTTAACCGTTATTAATTCTTTTAGTGGAATTATGTAATTTACACTTTGAGTGTAAATATAATAAAAATAAAATTTATAACGAAGAAAAATGAGTCATTAATAAGATATTTATACTTACAAAAAAATGTTTTCAAAAGTACTTATTGTTATGATTTTTTTATATCAATTAATAAACTATTATTTTTTTAAAATCTCATAAATGACAATTTTGAAGATATTCACTACATAACATTTTAAATATATCATTACTACATGATTACATATAAAAACTACATTATATAATATCTATCTTGTCAAATTCATCTACAAAATTCATATATTTCGTGAAAAAATTAAATTATATTTATTCTAATATTATTATTTTCTTTTATTTTATTCTTCCTTTAATAAATCTATTATTGCATCCTCCTTATGTCACAATTAAATTTAATTATTAAATTTTAATAATTTATAAATAAATTATTACTAAGTACATAATCATATTATCATTCAAATGAATATTAAATTTTGAATTTATATTTTATTTAACCCTATATTAATAAATGATATACTTATTAAAAATATGAGTATGGAATTTCTAACTTATCTTTAAATAAAATATAATAAATGTCATATTCATACCCAAGTGGATTAAAAATGTTATAATATCAAAACAAGGATGAGTTTTGTAGAATCTCACTCTTCTATTGAAATTTGGACAACTTATAAGATAAATTTATAATATAATTATATTATTTTTATCTTTAATTACCTGATTTATCCATTACCATGGTGAATAAAATAATAAAGTTACAATAAAAAAAATTATGTCTATCATTTCAGATCATAAAGTTTGTACTGATTAATACTATGTATTTCTATTTTTTATAATTCAATTCATAGAAAAGTCTAAAATTAATTTAATATTATACTCGTTGAAGGATCGAGGAACCAAGTTTTTAATGTAAAAATATTGAAACGTTTCCAATATTGTTATATCAAATTAGAATTCAAAATTGATTCCAATGATATTAATTAGATTAAAAGATAAAATATTTATTTAATTATAATTTAAAACTAATTAAAATGATGATCTATCAATATAAATTAATTAGTCTAAAAAAAGTTTTCATTTAAAATGCAATATTTTTTACTCTTCATAACAATTGAATATGATCATAAAAATAAAAAAAATTAATCCGTAGAATATTTTGATACACCAAATCTAAATAAAATTTTAATTTTTTCAAAAAAATTTATAAAAGTAATATAAACTAGATTTAGGAATGGGTTCACCATCAAAAGACAATACAAAAACCTTTTAAAAATATTATAGCTTTTTATGCTTAAAATATAATTTTTTATTATTTTAAGCCTATAAAATTTATTTAATGAATGTAAGAACATTTAATAAACACATTTAAACATAGTATAGTTACTTATATTAATCCTTTCCAATATATGTTATATGTGATAACTACCACTTAAAATAAAAATATTAATAATGTATTACTTTTGGGTATAACTCTTTCTTGCGTGCAACATCAGATTTTAAGAAAACCTATTTTCTCATGTTAGGTACAGTATTAATCATAGTGTCCCCTTTATATCATAATTGCTATATTAATTTATAAATATTAATAGACATGAAAAATTATTATTCTATAATTACATTGGATACTATATCATTCCCCCCTTTTGGAAATTATGTCCTTGTAGTTTTATTTATTTGTAAAACAAGTGGGGGTAATTACTCCTCATAGAATTTTTAGATTCACATTTTTCATCATCAAACATATGGTTTTTTCATAAAACCATAACTTGATGAATCAAGTTATTTATAAATAGTTTCTCTAGGAAGTTTGGAACATGATCTAGTTATTCCTCATAAGAAATATTCTCTTCCAACTGAACTACATCTGGACTCAAAACATGAGATGGATCTAGAATATAATTTCATAACATTGATACATGAAAAAATATTTGAGACTGGATAATCACAGAGGTAAATCCACTCAGTAAGAAAATGATCCAACGTTCTATAAGATTTTTTAGGGTCTAATTAACCATAGGCTAAAAATCCCCTTCTACCCAAAATGCATCACACTTTTCCATGGAGACACTCTGAGAAAAATATGATTGCCTACCTCGAAAGATGGATCCTTATTCTTGTTATCTACATAAATTTTCTACATACTCCAAGATTTCCTCAAGTGTTGGTGAATCTACTTAACTTTCCCAACCATTTCCTCTACAACTCTGGTCCCATAAACTTCCTTTCTCGAACATCATCCCAAAAATATTGTGTCCAACACTGCATTCCATATAATGCCTCAAATGGTTCCATTTTTATACAAGAATTAAAAATATTATTATAATGAAACTCAACTGAGGAATTAAGTTCATCAAAAATTCCTTATTAATTCTTTTGAACAATGACATAACATATCCTCTATGGTCTAAATTGTTCATTCTAACTATACATCTAATTGGGGATGAATTGTTGGGTTCAAATTTAATTTAGATATCAATGACTTCTGACGGCCTTTCCAATAGATAAATGTGTACCTGGGATCATGATCAGATAAAATAGAGAGAGGAACTCTATGTCATCTAACTATTTCATTAAGATAAAACTAAGAAATTTTATCTAGAGATAGTGTATCTATAATAGGAAGAAAATGATTATGTTTAGTCAATCGATAAAAAATAACCCAAATTGCATTGTAACCTCAAGATATAATTGGTAATCCCACAACAAAATTTGTGGATACATTTTCCCATTTCAACTCTAGTACTGGAAAAGGCTGAAGTATCCCATTTGGTAACTATTGTTCTGCTTTAACCTACTAAAAAGTCAAACATATGTAGGTAAAGTGAGCAATATCTCTTTTTATTCCATCCCACTCGTAATACTCTAGAGGATCTCTATACATCTTAGTGCTTCCAAGATGAACTAAAAACTGAGAACTATGAGATTCAAATAACAAATCTTTCTTTAAATATCAATCACAAGGAACACATAATCTCATCCCACATATCAAAACATAATCTTTATCAATGGTATATTTATAAAACTGTCCCTTTTGAACCTATTCTACTTTTTATGGAATTTTTTTTCTTCCTTCTGTGTTTGCATACTTTTTTTGATAGAGATCACTACACTGAAACCTAAAAAAAAATAGTTCATTTTCTTTTACTAATTAATTCTAAGACAAATTTCATAAAAACATTTTCCAAAGGATCACATTCCAAACGTAATAGGGTTAAACTAGCATTAATTTTTTTACTCAAATCATTAGCAACTTTATTTTCATTTCTATTTTGGTAATGAATTGGGAAATAATAATCCTTTATTAGTTACATCCACTTCTTTGTCTTAAGTTCAATTCATTATTTGTGATTATATACTTCAAACTTTAATAGAAGTATATATTTCATATTTTTCTCCATATAGATGATGCCTCCAAATATTTAAAGAAAAAACAACATTATCTAATTCCAAATAATGTTTATAGTAATTTATATGATGAGGTTTCAACTTATGTGAAGAATAATAAATTAGTTGATCATTATACATTAGGACATAACCATGTCCATTTAATAGAGCATAAATATAGATGAGAAATTCATCATTTTTGGATGGAACGCCCAAAACTACAGCATTCGCTAATCTTCTTTTCAATTATTGAACACAATATTACATTCTATTATCTAGATGAACATAACACTATTTTGAGTCAACATAGTTAGTGGGATAGATAACCATGCAAAATTTTCAACAACCCACTTATAATAGCCTGTTAAACCAAGAAAACTATGAATCTTTGTTTTATTTTTGGTTCTTTTACATTCTTCAACAACATTTGTTTCATCAAGATATATAGTTATTTCATCTTTAGAAACAATGTGACAATGGAAATAAATTTTTTTCAACCAAAATTCAATTTTTCTAAAATTCTCAACTATTTTTCCTTTTAATTTTTGAAAACAACCCTTGGCTGAATTATATTCTCATCTTCATTTTTATAATATACCAAAATGACATTAAAAAATTGGACCACAAAACAATATAATAACTCAAAGAATATTCTATTAATAAGATACATAAATATACTAGGTGCATTATTTAACCTGAATATTATAGAAAGAAATTCATTATTTCCTATTCGAGGATAAATCATAGTCATCAGAATTTCTTCTTCCTTTACATTCAACTAATGGTAGCCCAACCTCAAGTCATCCTTCAAAAAATATTGTGATCCATGGTATTGATCAAGAAAAGTATCTTTATATGAAAAATGATACATATTCTTAATAGTGATGTTAATCAAGGCTCTATAATCAATATGAAGTATCCTTTAACTCTATTTAATTTAAACAAACAATAAATGATCACCCCATGGTGATGTTATTAGTTGAATGAAATATCCATCTAATAACTCCAGAAATTTTATCTTCATCTCTAAATGATCAATTTGATCCATTTAATAAGAGGGTTTTGAAATTTTATTAGAATTAGAAATGATGTCTATAGTAAATTGAACTTCCTGATCATGTATAATACAAGGAAACTAATCAGAAAAAGCATCAAGATACTCATTTATCACTGAAAAAACCTTAATCTATGCAGTTCCTTTATTTTAAAAAATATGTCAAATATAACATTAATTTCCATATTTTAATGGTTTCTCATCTTCTGGATATGTTATAAATGGTAAGGGTTCATTTTTCATCACAAACTAAAAGTATTTCTGAAAGGAAAATTCTTTAGCTCTATCGAAAATATTACCAAGGTAAACAGAATTCAAATCTATACCAAAATTAACAGCAAACTCTACTATATTCAAAAAAATAAGTTCTTTAGTTATATTCTTTCCAAAAAATAATTGTAATATTATTATATCTTTTTTCATTAATACTCCATCCATGTGTTTTTACCAATTTTTTTGTCTTCATTTTTTGAGGTTGAATTTTCAATTTTACAGATAATTTCTTTTAAATGAAAGAATTTGTAGACCTTGAATCAAACAATACCTTTGAAAAATCTTAATAATCATACAATATGCATGATACCACTTCATTTAATGGACCAAGAAATTCTGAAGTAGTTGAAAAAGATTTTACTAAACCAACATGCTTATAGTCTACCTACTTCCCATCATTTGGGTTCCACTTCAGGCATACGTTTTCATAATGAACCATATCAATGCATTTAAAATATTTTAATGACTACAATTTAGAATTTTTGTAACACCCCAAGATTTCACGATACGCGTCTCTTTCAAAAATGCAATAGCTTGCATTGTACGCAAGTTTGAAATTCTAACGCACCGCGACCAATAAAAATAGCCATTATGAATAGTAATACCCATTTTTTTAAATTATATAAATTTTATATTTCAAAAAAAACTTCATTTTTGTATTCGGAATATCGAAATTATCCTAAGTTGAATTTTTTGTAATTTTCTAAGAAGTTCCAATTTTCTATGAATAGTGAAAAATACATAAAAACATCATTTTTAATCAGATTAATTTATAGTGATAAATTATACTATTTAGTGGTTTTAAATTATAATTGTAATATATTTTTACCATTTTATCCAATGGTGGTCATTATAATTAATTTCACTTTGAAATTGGACATAAACAATTGTCAATCTTTTGATATATATTGTTTCTTAAAAACACGCTATTTCTTGTGACAGCGGGAATTAATTATAAAATTAATTAATGAAACTTAAATGTTTGGAGTTTTTCAAAATAGAAATCATTTTTGAATTCGGAATATCAATTATAGCTTATGGTGAAATTTTGGCATTGTTTTGAAAAACTTCAATTTTTGATGAATACTGAAACCATCAAGTTGTAGTTAAAAAACAGATTTTTCGTTTAAATGAAACATTACCACTTCTGTGATTTGATTTTCAAAAATCTTACTTACATGGTTGTCATTAGGAATTAAAATTAGGTTCAATGGGATTAAAATAATTTTTTGGTGAATAGTAACTTTTAAGTTTAATTAATCGCGATTAAAGGCAATTAGTGAAATTTAAGGTAAAGATAATGTTATAATAATATGAAATGACCTTGAAACTTGTCCTACCCCTATTGCATGATTCATGGATGACCAAGAAGATCCATGGGTCAACTTGGGGACCCCATGGAGCCACTTTGGTAGGAAAATGACATTAAAAACTTTTTATTTAATGTTAAAATAAAAATGTCACAAACATGAGTTGTTTTACTAAAAAAATTAAATGGGGTTATACAAGTCATATTTTTTTATATAAATATTCATTAGAAATCTAAAAAGATTTATTACATCATGATAGTTTTCTTATAATTTTTGACATTAAATAAAGTAAATTTTGTATGACACCATGATGATTAAGTGATTACCTCATTAATTAACAACTTAAATAAAATGAAAAGAAAATGTAAAATATATGGCTTACACTTGTCAAAAACCTATTGGATGAGCATATTTCGAACCCTTATCACCTTATCCTCGAAATATGTCATTGTGGGACCTTTGAAATCCGAAAATCATCTCATAATAATGTAACATTTCAATCTTTCCAAGAGTGCCCCTCCTCTCCTCTTATAAAAGGCCCCCACCACTACCACCTTATTCACACCTTCAAGCCATTTGTCTTGGAAAAACTCTGCCCAATTACTCTCTCAACTTCCCTCTATTACTCCTAGAAGCCTCACTTTGGGCATAATTCTTCCCAAGGAAGCCTTTGTCTCAAATCAAAAAGAGTTTACCGATTTTAAGGTAATGTCTTCTCTTATATTATTTTATTTCATTTTTCTTCTCCAACCCCTTAAACTCTTTTTATTACTTTATTTTTTAACAACAACTGTATGTTCAATATAATATGATGTTTTTATGAGAAGGATTTGATTTACACTTACACACACCTTCGTCTAATGGTTAAAGAACATACTGTTTCTGTGGTTGGTGAATTTCTACCTCACGAAACGATGATTGTTCAATCTTCTTTTAACACCTCTCATGGTGGCCATTATGATGACACTATTTTTATATATTATTATGTTTTTGTTTTCCTTATGATTCTGTATTTTTAATTTATGGCATACCTTTATGATTTCCATTATGGGTAAATGCGATAATTTCATTTGAGGAAGTGCGGACTACCGCCCCCTCAATGTGATTTTAATAGTTAATTCCATATGTGGGACATATAAAGGATGGAGTAAGTTATATTATATATGATATTATACTTTAATTATAATATAACTTTATATCATTATGTTTCATTCCATTAAATACAAAATAGAAATGAAAGTAGCGTTCATGCGTACGTACGGCTTACCGTCTCCATGAACGGTGCATTTCATTTCTTACCTCTAAATGTTATTTAATATTATAAATGAATGTATATACTTGATATATATGATGTATATGATATCTATATCATGAATATAATTATGGATATAAAGGATATTTTACCACATGAACAACTTGTAATTTTAAGAAGTTCGACAAAACGACGGTTATTAACATAAATAATTACATAATGTTCATAACATGGTAATAAGTGATATAAAAGGAATAATAAACTTGAAAAATGTTCTTATGAAATTATAAATTAACTCTAGTTTTTTATTCAGGAGGTTAAAGAATGGTTGAGTCAAGTTGGACACGAGGTAAGGGAACTTCTTAACCCAATTTCCATTCTTTGGGTTAATCTCCTACTTTCAAATTATGTCATGATATTATTATGTCCTATCTGGTATTTATACTTTCTTTATGTGTAAATATAGTGAATACACATAATAGATCTATTTTATTTAAAAAATGATCTTTGTAAGGGACTTCGTCTCAATATCCTTTCAATGAGGCATATTTGGTTTTATACACAACTTTCCTTTATACGGTGTATAAACCCCGTTGACTTTTACTTTTATACAAAAGGAATCTTTTTATACGAAGCGTTTTTACTAAACGAAAAAAGGAATTTTTTTTCTTACGTATGCAGTGACAACGACTTCTCCTCTGCCGTGACTATTATTTGAGTTTCGGCATCCTCTACAAGCCATAACTTTTTTTAAGTGAAAAATAAATACCATGTTTTAATTTTCTTTTATTTTGGTATTGAAAATAGTTTTGATAATGTTTTTATTATATCAATCTATTGTATTGATATCTTGTGATTGAAATGTGGAAATGTTATGTTTTCTTTATTCATGTTTTAATTGATATGATTATATTATAGTTTATTATATGTTTAAACCTGTTCATATAAGGAATGCATTGGACTTAATAAGTGACGGGTGGAGCCGGCTATAGGTCCTCGATGCATCAGTAGCTCTCATGAGACAAACTAGTGTCTTGGCACGAGGCCTTGACAAAATCGTATTTGTGGTCTTGTCACGAGGCCTTGGCTACGTGGTTATGATAGTCTGGAATTATGCATTCCATCATTATGAAAGTGGTTATTGATATTTCATGTGATTATTCGACCAGTAGAATATCGATATGATTAAGTAAATGGCATTATCTCATTTTACTTTTTCCATTTTATATTGAAGTTCAAGTTTAAAAGGCTTTTGTTTTAGTTATACATGTCTATAAATGTTTATATTTATTTATGAATGCTTCCTCTATATTTTTATCCTTACTGAGCATCAGAGCTCACCCCTTTCAATGTTTTATTATTTTCCAGGATGTGAAGAAGTATTTTATGAATGACCTGCAGGGATAGTCAGAAGAGGATATGAGTGTGGACTATGGAGACTTTGTTATTGTAGTTTTTAACTTTATGATGTAATGTAAGACTTATGAATATATCTAGTTGTAGAGACCCAAAGATTAACATACATAGACATTACATTACTTTATCGGAATAATTAGTACATAACAAAAACAGACACACAAGGACCGTAATAGTTTAGTGTCTTTGGATACTTGGAACGTAATCTTCTAATCGTGGTGAAAGATCTTCAACATCTCCCATAAAGATCTTCCAATTTCTGTTTCCTTACCTAAAATCTTTCTTTTAATCCTGGGGGAAATGAAAAAATAAAAAAGGTGAGCTCAAATGCTCAGTAAGGGTAAGAATGGATAAAATAAAACATACCATATATATTTGAACTTAAAAATAACATGAACATTAAAAATCTTGAGCAACGACATAAACATGGAATTACATAAGGAACAGATCATAATGGAACATAAATCATGATAAAATATCATGGGAATAAAACATGTAATTGTGGAAACCATTAAGAACATGATATGATTTACATATTATCCAAGGCATTGCTGCCAAGACCATCTTAGTGGACAAAGTCCTTTTCTGAATCGAGTTCACTCCTCGTTCCAGTCCTGTATTACTGAACCAGTTTAACTTGTCATTCCAGCCATGTTTATCTCATGAGATATAAATCATTACTCAATGCATTGGAGGGAGATATAGGTCCCACCCATCTCATAATGAAATCATTCTTACTTGTGCCACAAAATAAACATACATCATTCATAATAACCCAACGAATAAAATGGGTTTCATAAACATCATCACATCATCACATAATCCATATAAAAGAAATGGATATCATTTCATAATAAGAAAAGTGAAACCATGTAAGTCATAGAGACATTACACTTGAAACATACACATATGAAATAATGTCATCTTAGATGGAAAATAGTTTTGACAAAACACATGAAATGAATACTTGAGGAAAATATCCTTTCCTCTTAAAAATCACTTTCTTTTCACAAAATGCCATGCACTTTTAAAAGAAAAGGGTTTTGTTGAAAATATTCATGAAATATTTTGGAGGAAACTTCATGAAAATAAGTCTTTATAAAACCGTAAAAATCTTTTCATGCCATATAAGTTAAAAAAACATTCTTCTCATACTTTTTCTTGAAAAGTCGAAAAGTATCTCTTAACATACAAAAAAGAAATATTCCTTACATACCATGTAGTAAAAGTCAATAATGGTTAAAAATGACTTTAAACATACATGAAAACACTTTTATAAAACATGTACATGGATGATAGAAATATCCCCAATAAATACTTACGAATAAGCAATCTTGGATAAAAATGAGATTTGCAGAATTATCCCTTACCTTAGGTCTGATATGCTTTGTACGTATCCGAACCTCCTGTATAATTATTTAAATAATGTCATTGACTTATTAAAGAATCATATTCATTGTTATGATATCATATATGGTTCACTTATGACTTTATATTAACTGTTCTTTTGTATATTCCATGTTAAAGAGCGTTTTGGGTAAAATCGTTTCATTTGTCGTCCGTGTTTTGACTTGTAATTATTCATATTATTACTTAGATCATGATTACTTAATTCCAGAATATAAAACAAGATTTATATATAATATATATTCAGAATATACATATATATAATAGATCAATAAATGGAAATAAATACACCGTTCATGGAGACGGTAGGCCGTACGTATCCATGAACGTTGTTTCCGTTTCCTCATTGAATTGAATGGAATTAATTGGATGACATACATATATATATACATAAATCTAGTATCATTATTATGACATATATTTCATGATTCCTTATTATATATACTTTATAATCATTTATGAATGGTTAATCATTGATAATTATTCTCATCTCGTCATGGAGATGGTATTCCGTACGTACGCACGTGCAGTGATTTTGTTTTCCATAGGATGGATAGATAGTGAAATAGGGTTGTTTCAAACTTATAATAACCTATCAGTATATGAGTGATACTGATGTTATTACTTCATAATGAAACAACCAAAGAATAAGAAGTGGAAGAAGAAATTAAGTTTAAAGAATCGGTAACGGACATTACCTCTTCTTTGAAGCGCCTCTTTGAGACCTCCTCTTAGGGCACTAAAATTGGTCTTTGAAGAAGACCAGGACCTCTAGGATATTTCTATGGAAGTGGGGAAGTTAAATGGGTAGGGGTTGGATGAGCTTTGAGGCTCAAATTGGTGTGAGGAGGAGAGGGAGTAGGTGCCCTTTTATAGAGGAGAGGGGCACCTTTCGAATTCTTAAAAATATTAATTTATAATAAATCTAACCCCACTTAAAAACCTCTAGAAAATGACTCATATCCGAATATTATATGGGATAGGGTTGTAATATCATCAACCAATCAAATTTAAACATGTTAGGAATTTATTTTAAACATTATAAACTTGATTTATCCTTATTTAATCAATTTAGTTTTATTTATGGTAATAACATTCTAAATTTTAAATTATAAAAATAACAACTTATTCGTTGTGAATTGTCAATAATTGGATACATTATAACATTTTATACCATATAAATTTACATTTATAATTTTTAAATATTTTTGTGATTTTTAAACAATTTTATAATATGTTATAACAATAGTGTCAATTTTGACACTATTCATTTATTTGAATTTAAATAAAATATATAAAGAAGATATGTTCGAACTAAAAGCATTAATAGATTCATAAAAGGTCATATGTATCTAGAAAATTAGTGGAGCACATTAAATAGTTCATATAATAGTTATTTTATTATTTTTAAAAACCATTTATTGGGTTTATCTCTTTATAAAATAATTACTACAACATTTTTGTATAATTATTTAATATACTTATTTGTTGCATAAAAATTAACAATAAAATCCTATGATGAATATAAATCTATTACCTTTCACAATATTACTTTTACGAGAATTTATAATCTTAAAATCACAATATTTAAATTGTTATTTTTATTAAATTATGAATGTGACAACTTTGGCATCATTTAAAATAAAATAATATAAGTGTCATAATTGCCTTAATAAGGATCCAAATGGTCAAAATTAGGCCAGTGGATAATCAGGGTTTATATATACACTAATAATAGGTGTTTTGCAGATTTTTTGTCCTTTTGATATGTATTACTATTTCAATAAAAACTATATTATTGATTTTTCACTATATAAATAATTTCTGCATCATTAATGCATCACTATTAATTACAATTATTTAATCCCAAAAAATTCTAAATAAATTATCATGATGTAGATAATCTTATTAGATTTCTGGAGACTATTAATTTTCTAGGTTTTATGATTTTTGTCACTAAATTTAAATTACTATACTTATAATATTTAAGAGAGTGACATGTTGTCACTTTCTTTGGTTTTAATAGTAATTAAATTATTTTCATGGTCAAAAGTCCATAAAATGAATCTAATCCAACCCTTAGGTGATATGGGTATACTTTTAGCCATCCAATAGAATTTTTTCATGTGTTAGGGTAATTTTATAATATTATATTTACCCTTAATTACCCGATTTACCTTTGACTATGGTAAATAAAATCTACCGTAGTTACTATTCAGAATTCACAAAAATAAAAAGTAGCCTATTAACATAATTTGGACACACTGACTCCAAATATGGAATCCAGTTTTTTAAATCCAATACCCAGAAGTTGCATAAATTAAATTAAAATTAATACCGTTATCGAATGAAAACAGGTTTTTGTTTAAAACATTGCAAAAGATTGAATTGATTTAACTTACGAATTTAATGTAAAATCAATGATAATGACATAAATTATATTAAATGGTAAAAATTTATTCTATTTATACTTTAAAACCACTCAATATTATAATTTAACCATATAAATTATTACGATGAATTTTGTTTTTTAATTAAAATATAACGTCTTTTTACTATTCATTAAAATATGGAAGTTATCCGAAAAATATCAAAACATTATCCAATGTAAATTTTTATATCTTGATTCAAAATAAGAATTTTATTTTGTCAAATTGAACTTATAAACATTTCAACAACTATATTTAATGTGGGTGCGCCATCAAAAGTCGGCAAAACTGCATTTTTTTAAAAATACATATTTTACCCGAAAAAATTATTTTGTTCTTATACCATGTTCAAGAAAATGTTTAAGATGAATAATAATGTTATAAAATTCAAATTTTAGTTAATACTATTCATAACGGCATGTTCATAATAATATTATAATAATATATCATTGTTTAGTAAAACCCGGTATTGCGTACAACACACGCTATCGAGGAAGGTCGTGATTGCGTATAATGCAAGACAAGTTAGGGTTGCATGTTGTACAAGACTCCTTTATTATTTCGTATAACAGAATCCAACCATTTTTCATTTATACATTGAATATATATATATATATACCCTCAATGTTGCGTAGAATGACTATTATAAAACAAACTTGAAATTATGTGTAACACAATCTAAGAATAGTGTTGTGTATACTTCAAGCTAATACAGTGTGGCGTATAGCACAAGATAATCTTGTTGTAGCATAAAACACATGACATCAAATAAATTAAAGAGAATAATAATCATAAAATATCGGGGTTGTTACATTCTACCCCCCTTAAAATGAATTTCGCCCTCGAAATTCTTCGGGGTTATAAATGGGTTACTACTCGAAAGTTTCTTTAATAGAAACCCACATCGTAAAAAGGAATACCAAAACCAATCTTTAAAAACAAAAGTATGAAATGTAAGGGTTACCCAAATAAACTAATCATTGGGTTTCAACATAGGTGAAAATATGGATATGGAAGAGAAATCTAATCATCATGTTCTGATGGAGAGAGGTAGAGAACATGTCTATGGAAAATCCAGCAATCACAAAGCCATAAATTTGTGATGATCTAAGGTACCATCTGATTCATCATATAAAAGATCGCTAGGAAAAAAAATTTGGTTTTCAAGATCATTTCCCTAAATTTGATGAAATTGTAATTAGAAGAAATACTTTTGTGATATTGGTATAATCTCATCGTTGGTCGTTCTTTGGACAATTTCCACTTCATCTCTTAATGAAATGAAGTTGAATTTTTCATTCATGATGTATTAGCAAATCATGTGTATAAGTCCCCAGCCTTAAACCTTACTTAAAATTGAATTAAATAAATAATTCACATTGAGGATCTTTTCAGGTTTAGAGTTTTAGAGAATTAGGACATAACTATTACATCTCAACAGATTACAATGTAGTCTCTTCTACTAAATTTCCATAAAATAAAAATTCTTAAAAAGAAACATGTCTAGTTTCATGTTTTAGGTAGCATGACTTTCCCTTGATCCCATCCTTGACCCTATTCCATGCTAAGTCCTGTGAAAAACATTTCAAAAACTTGGGATGAGCATAAAAACTCAGTAAGGGATACACAAAGAATAAAAACTGTTAGTTTATCAAAACAAAAAGTAAACCATGTATACTTTATCAAGGTAATACTTTTCACCTTTATGAAGTAGTAAAAACTATTCATGAAATATATATCATTAATTACCTTTTTGTAACCAAAGTATTACCATAAAACCCATATAAATAACACATAACATATATAAAGGTAACTTGGGACATAAACATACTTAAGTGGAATAACCATACGGTCGACTCCCACACATATCACTTAATAGAATAGCCATACGACCAATTTCCATACATACTTAATGGAATAGCCATACGGCCAACTTCCATACCCAATGCATTGGAGGTTATAACGTAACCACCCGTCCTGGTATTCACGGCACCACCCTTCATATGGTTTTTAACGTAAACACCCGTTAAAATGTCCAAGTACCAGTATAAAATCATAAAACATAAAATCAATAGAAAGGAATGATAACATTTTCACATTTCAATCACAATATATCATAAATATATTGACATAATAGAATCCTTTTTCAAAACCATTTTCAATACAAAAATACATAAAAGAGTATATGGTATTTATTTTATTCTAAAACATTACGGCTTGTTGAGAAAGCCAAAGACCAAATAATACTCGCGGCGGCGGAAAAGGTCGTTGTCGTCGCGTATGTTAAAAGAAACATTCCTTTCTGTCGTTTTTTAAAATTCTTCTTAGAAAAAGATTCCTTTTGTATAAAAGTAAAAGTCAAAGGGGTTTATACACTATATAAAATAAAGTTGTGTATAAAACGAAATATGCCTCAATGAAAGGAGATTGAGACGAAGTCCCTTACCTCGGGTCCGACTTGACTCGATCGTTCTTTAACGTCCTGAATAATAAACTTGAGTAAATTTATACTTGATTAAGAACCTTTTTAAAGTTCATTATTCCTTTTATATCACTTATTGCCATGTTATAAACATTATGTAACCATTTAAGTTAATAATGTTTTTTTCTCAATATTTGGTTCTTAAGTCGAAAGTGGACCTCTTACAATTACATGTTGTTCGTGTGGTCAAAGGTTCTTTATATCCAGAATGACAGTCCTGATTTGGATATCATATATATCATATATATCCAGCATATACATATATTTATAATATCACATAATCATTTAGAGGTAAGAAATTAAATGCACCGTTCATGGAGACGGTAATCCGTTCGTATGCATGAACGCTACTTTCATTTCTTTCTCATATTAATGGAATTAAAATTAAATGAGAGGTATGTATATTTTAATTACAGAATTATATTCATAAATTATATGTATCATTCATTATATATATCCATTATATACATATACTTTTAATAGTACATTACATTTGGGGATAAGAAATGAAATGCACCGTTCATGGAGACGATAAGCCGTACGTACGCATGAACGCTACTTTCATTTCTATGTCATACTTTAATGGAAAGAAATAATAATGATATAGAGGTATATTATAATTCCAGTATAACATCATAAATAATAGCTTTAAATCCATCCTTTACACGTCCCACATATGGCATTAACGAATCACATCACTTTGAGGGGGCGGTAGTCCGCACTTCCTTAAATGAAGATATCGTGTTTACCCATAATGGAAACCCTGAAGGTATGCCAAAAATGAAAAATACAGAAGCTTAAAGAAAACATAAACATATTATATATCATATATAAAAATAGTGACATCATAATGGCCACCTTTGAAGGTGTTAAATGAGTATTGAACAATCATCGTTTCGGGAGGCTGAATTTTGCCATCCACAGAAACCGTATGTTCTTTAACCATTTGATGTAGTTTTGTGAGAGTGTAGCTCGAATAAATCTTATAACAACATCCTAGTATATTGAAGATACTGGTTTTGTTACAAAATAAGTAAATTAAAAGAGTTTAGGGGGTTGGAGAAACAAAATAAAACAAATGAACATGAGAGAATGAATTACCTTTAAAAGTGTAACTCCTTTTTATTTGAGCCTAAAGGCTTCCTTTGAAAGGATTCTGCCCAAAGTGAATCCTCGAGGATGAGGATAGGGATGTGGAGAGAGTAAATGGGTAGGGTTTGGCCGATCCAAAGGCTTGAGGAGTGTGTGAAATGAGGTAGAGGTGGGGGCCTTTTATAAGAGGAGAGGAGGGGCACTTTTGGAAAGTAATGAAATATTACTTTATTTGAAAATGTGTTTCGGTTTTAAAAGGTCCCACATTGATAGAACTCGTGGATAAGGTGATAAGGGTTCGAAATCCACTCATCCAATTGCTTTTGGACATGTGTAGTTCATAGAGTTTACATTATCTTTCCATTTTATTTAAATCGTCAAATAATGATGTCATCGCTGCATCATTATTATGTCATAAATAATTTAATTTATTTAATGTCTAAAAATTATAAAAAAACTACTATGATGTAGGAAATCTTTTTAGCTTTCCAATTACTATTTATAATCATAAATCTGATCTTTATAACCCCATATAAAAATTGTTTTTGTAAAACATATTATGTTTGTGTCATTTTTACTTTTACATTAAATAAAAAGTTATTTATGTCATTTCCCAACCAAAGTGTCTCCATGGGGTCCCCAAGTTGACCCATGGCTTTTCTTGGTCGTACATGACACAACCAATGAGGTTGGGACATGTGTCTAGGTCATTTAATATTATTAAAGCATTGTTTATACCTTAAACTACCCTAATTACCACTAATTGCGATTAAGAACTTAATAAGTTACTATTCACCAAAAAATTATTTATATCCCATTGAACCACATTTTACTTTTTAATGACAACCATGTATGTCGGATTTTTGAAATTCAAAACACAATGATGGAAAAATTTCATTTAAACGGAAAATCAGTCTTTATAAGTACCACTTAGTGGTTTCACTATTCATCAAAAATTGAAATTTTTCAGAAAATTACCAAAAATTCACCCAAAGCTATATTTGATATTCCAAATTCAAAAATGAAGTCTATTTTACAAAATTCAAAACATATGAGTCACATTAATTAATTTAATAATTAATTCCCGCTGTCAGAGCAAATAGCGTGTTTTTATGAAACAATAAGTATCAAAAGATTGACACTAGTTTAAGTCTGATTTCAAAGTGAAATTAATTCCAACGACCAATATTGGATTTAATGGTAAAAATATTTTCTAATTTCACTTTAAAACCAATTCAAAAGATAATCTAATCATATAAATTAATTAGATTAAAAAGAGGTTTTGAATTAAAATACAACATTTTACACTATTCATTAAAAAAAGAACTTTATCAGAAAGGTACCATAAATTTACACAAAGTAAATTTTGATGTCCCGATTCTAAAGAAGAGTTTTATTTGGTCCAAAAGAGTGTATAAGAGTGATAAAAACTATATTTAATGACAGTACGCCATCAAAAGGCGATAAGTGAACCTTCAGTGAAAACTAGGGCATATACGCCTAAAATTGTATTCTTTCTGTATTTTAAGCCTTTATCTTTTATTGGATAAATGTAAAAACATTTAAAAACATATATAATCATATATTAGTTATTTATATCCATTCCCGCCAATACAACGGCTACATGTTAACTACCATTTAAAATAATATTATTTTATTATTAGAGTGCAACGTAAGATTCCCAAGAAACTCGTTGTTGCGTGTTGGGTACGCCATCAAGCATAGCATCCCCTTTAAAGTAATATTAATATTTGATTCACAAATATGGATAAATATAATGATGACATATTCTTTATTTACCTGGGGTGTTACAATGTGATAGAATGATGGGTCATTCCATCTGTCTCAAACAAAAGGTTAGAAAAGTTATCAATAAAAATACATAAGTCCATCTATAGTGAGATTAATCATATATGGTTCCTAAAATGGACTTATACTTATCATATCATACTGCTTAATATAATAAAACTAGTTTCTACTAAACAGGGACTTCTTATAGGCCATTGGTAGGCGATAAAGGCCAGTCGCACTTCAGTTGTGGGTTCGATTCCCACAGCCTTGTCCGACGCGATGGGTTGTCGCTCGTCCTGCAGGTTGTCCTTTTTCTAAAGATATATGACTATAACATCCCATTAATAATATCGAAAAAAATTCTATCCTAACTTATGTCCAACATAATACATTCTAATCTTTAGGCTTATCTAAAATACTTCGGTCCAAGATCATAGTATAAAGAAAATTATTACTTGAAATGTCACATAAAAATCACGTAAATGCCATTATTTATCCCCCATATATCATAAGATATATCTTGTTGGTCAAATTACAAACATGTGAATACCATAATCATGTATTCTCTTGAAGAATGAATACCCATTGAACCTTAGTGAAAACATGAATGGAGTAAAAAAGTTAACTCTTTCCACATACCAAAATCCAAAAATTCTATATACTCAAATCATGATATAACCTTATCCTTATATCAGTCATGAGCTCATGAATACGGTCAAAAATTTCATTTTATCATTTTCCCTTCATTATGCGCATGACATATTTTTTCCAAAAATATCTCAATCACATTCCATGGTTATCGGCCCCATTGAAAACCACAGCAGACCAATACATAAATATTCCAATATTCCACGATACAACATTATTTTTGAATCCCATTACATAAAAACGTAATAATTCCACCACATTGTTGTCATATTCAACATAGCCAATAGTGATCGCATGTGACTTACCTTTTTCCTATGCATTAATTGGTTTCTCATGTCGATCATCACTAACCCTTGGATTAGGGAATTTATTAGCATAATGCCCCATTTCCTTGCACTTGAAGCATTGAAGTGTTGGTGGTGCGTTCTCTGCAGTCTTTTCTTTATTCACATCATTAGAAACCCTTTTTCCATTACTTTGACACTCAGCTGCTCGATGACCTTCTTTTCCACACTTAAAACATTTTCTAGTCCCTTTAAGACAATATCCACCATGCTTCTTTCTACACTTTGAGCATACGGAAACATTCATCTTCTTTTCACCATTATTATGAGATTTCTCCTTGAACTCCATCGTTCGTTTTTTGTCAAAACTATGAGATGGATAAGTAGCACCAACTTCTATTTCTACCTTGATAGCACAACGCACAATTTCTTCATAGCTACTGAAGTCTCTTATAGCTAATGCCGTTCGAATATTTGGTTTTAAGCCACTGAAGAATCGATCAACTTTACTTTCAGGTTGGATGATAATGCCAGATGCATACCTTGAATGCCTTGTAATATTCACTTCGTATATACCAAAATATTCATCATCCTTTTTCTCTAGATCAAGAAACTCTTTCTCTATATTTGTTTGAAGAATATGAGGGGAGTACTTATTGAAAAATATATTATTGAACTCGTCCCATTCCATGGACTCAATTTCATCTCTTGTCCTCGTATTCTTGATAAGATTCCACCACTGATCAGCTTCACCTTCCAGACGATATACTGCTAAGATGACTTTATCATGTTTAGAACATTGAAGAACTGAAAATATCTTTTCAGTGGTAATGATCCATTGTTCATCAACAAGTGGATCAGAAGACCCACTGAATGAAGGTGGACGTTGTCTCTTGAAGGACTCAATAGAATATTTTTCCCTTCTCTGGTCATTTGGAAGTCCATAATGATTCATAGCTTTTGTAAGTATAGAAATAATATTTTTCACTCCATCTCCCATAACATTTGTTTGTTCAGGAGGAAAATCATTTCATTTTCCATTACATTGATCAACACGGTTCCTTCAGGTTCCAGCCATCGTCTAAAACCCAAAAAGAATAGTGTGAGAGGCAAAAATCACGCTAGGGAAAACAACATAATAAAGGGGGAGAACCCTCAATATCTAACATATTAGGTTAAATTCTAATATCGTTACCGTAGTTCTAGGACTATATCCTATATGTATACTTATCCTTAGGGACATCCCTAGACATACCTTAGAAATATCTCTAGGGATCTCACTAAAGTTCTCGCATCCTAGTTTCCAAAGGTTGACTAAACCTTTCCTCTGATACCAACTGTAGAGACCCGAAGCTTAACGTACATAGACATTACATTACTTTTGAGGAATACATAGTACATAAAAAAAATAGACACACAAGTACCATAATAGTTTAGTATCTTTGGAAACATGGAACGTAATCTTCTAATCGTGATGAAAGATCTTCAACATCTCCCATAATGATCTTCCCATTTTTGTTTCCTTACCTAAAATCTTTCTTTTAATCCTGGGGGAAAAGAAAATATAAAAAATGTGGGCCCAAATGCTCAGTAAGGGTAAGCATGGATAAAATAAAACATACCATATATATTTGAACTTAAAAATAACATGAACATTAAAAATCATGAGGAACGACATAAAACATGGAAGTACATAAGGCACAGATCATAATGGAACATAAATCATGTTGAAATTGAATGGGAATAAAACATGTAATTGTGGCAACCATTAATCACATGATATGATATCCATATTAGCCAAGGCATTACTTCCAAGACCATCTTAGTGGACAAAGTCCCTTTCTGAATCGAGTTCACTCCACATTCCAGTCCTGTATTACTGAACTGGTTTAACTTTCCATTCCATCCATGTCTATCTCATGAGATATAAATCTTTACCCAATGCATTGGAGGGATATATAGGTCCCACCCATCTCATAATGAAATCATTCTTACTTGTGCTACAAAATAAACATACATCATTCATAATAACCCAACGAATAAAATGGGTTTCATAAACATCATCCCATCATCACATAATCCATATAAAAGAAATGGATATCATTTCATAATAATAAAAGTGAAACAATGTAAATCATAGAGACATTACAGTTGAAACATAAACATATGAAATAATGTCATCTTATATGGAAAATAGTTTTGACAAAACACTTGAAATGAATTCTTGAGGAAAATATCCTTTCTTATTCAAAATCACTTTCTTTTCACAAAATGTCATGCTCTTTTAAAAGAAAAGGGTTTTGTGGAAAATATTCATGAAATATTTTGGAGGAAACTTCATGAAAATATGGCTTTATAAAACTTTAAAAATCTATTCGTGCTGTATAAGTTAAAAAAACATTCTTCTCGTACTTTTGCTGGAAAAATCAAAAAGTGCCTCGTAACGTAAACAAAAGAAAGATTCCTTACATACCATGTAGTAAAAGCCAAGAATGGTTAAAAAGGAATTTAAATAGACATGAAAACACTTTTATAAAACATTTACATGGATGATAGAAATATCCCCAGTAAAAACTTACGAATAAGCAATCTCAGATAAAAAATGAGATTTGCAGAATTATCCCTTACCTTAGGTCCGATATGCTTCGTACGTATCTGAACCTCCAGTATAATGATTTAAATAATGTCATTGACTTATTAAAGAATCATATTCATTGTTATGATATCATATATGGTTCACTTATGACTTTATATTACCTGTTCTTTTGTAAATTCCATGTTAAAGAGCGTTTTGGGTAAAATCGTTTCATTTGTCGTCCGTGTTTTGACTTGTAATTATTCATATTATTACATAGATCATGATTACTTAATTCTAGAATATAAAACATGATTTATATATAATATATATTCATAATATACATATATATAATATATCAATAAATGGAAAGAAATACATCGTTCATGGAGACGGTAAGGCGTACATATGCATGAACGTTGTTTTCGTTTCCTCATTGAATTGAATGGAATTAATTGGATGACATACATATATATATACATAAATCCAGTATCATTATTATGTCATATATTTCATGATTACTTATTATATATACTTTATAATCATTTATGAATGGTTAATCATTGGGAATGAATCTCATCGCGTCGTGGAGACTGTATTCCGTACGTACGCATGCGCGGTGATTTCATTTTCCGTAGGATGGATAGATGGTGAAATAGGGTTTTTAAATTCTTATAATAACATATCAATATATGAGTGATACCGATGTTATTACTTCATAATGAAACAACCTAATATGAAGAATTTGAAGAAGAAATAAAGTTGAAAGAATCGGTAACGGACATTACCTCTTCTTTGAAGCGCCTCTTTGAGACCTCATCTTAGGGCACTAACATTGGTCTTTGAAGAAGACCAGGACCTCTAGGATATTTCTAGGGAAGGGGGAAGTGAAATGGGTAGGGTTTGTCTGAGATTGAAGGCTCAAATTGGTGTGAGGAGGAGAGGGAGGAGGTGCCCTTTTATAAGGGAGGAGAGAGGCACCTTTGGAATTCTTAAATATATTAATTTATAATAAATATAACCCAACTTAAAAACCTCCAAAAAATGACTCATATCCGAAGATTAGATGGGATAGGGTTTTAATCTCATCAAACAATCAAATTTAGACATGTTAGGAATTTATTTTAAACATTATGAACTTGATTTATCCTTATTTAATCAATTTTAATATATTTATGGTAATAACATTCTAAATTTTAAATTATAACAAAAAATTACTTAATTGTTGTGAATTGTCAATAATTAGATACATTATAACATTTTCTACCATATAACTTTAAATTTATAATTTTTAAATATTTTTGTGATTTTTAAACAATTTTATAATATGTTATAACAATAGTGTCAATTTTGACACTATTCATTTATTTGAATTTAAATAAACTATATACAGAAGATATGTTCAAACTAAAAGCTTTAATAGATTCCTAAAATCTCATATGTATCTAGAAAATTAGTGGAGCACATTAAATAGTTCATATAATAGTTATTTTATTATTTTTAAAACCATTTATTGGGTTTATCTCTTTATAAAATAATTACTACAACATTTTTGTATAATTATTTAATATACTTATTTGTTGCATAAAAATTAAAAATAAAATCCTATGATGAAGATAAATCTATTAGAGTTCACAATAATACTTTTACTCGAATTTATCATCTTAAAATCACAATATTTTAATTGTTATGTTTATTAAATTATGAAAGGGACAACTTTGGAATCATTTAAAATAAAATAATATAAGTGTCATAATTTCCTTAATAAGGATCCAAATGGTCAAAAATTCTGCCAGTGGATGATTAGGGCTCATATATACACTAATAATAAGTTTTGTGCAGATTTTGGGTCTTTTTGATATGTATTACTATTTCAATAAAAACTATATTATTGATTTTTCACTAAATAAATAATTTCTGCATCATTAATGTATCACTATTAATGACAATTATTTAATCCCAAAAAATTATAAATAAATTATCATGATGTATATAATTTTATTAGATTTTTGTATACTTTTCATGTTTGAGGTTTTATGACGTTTATCACTAAATTTAAATTATTATACTTATAAGATTTAAGAGAGTGACATGTTGTCACTTTCTTTGGTTTTAATAATAATTAAATTATTTTCATGGTCAAAAGTCCATAAAATGAATCTAATCCGAACCTTAGGTGATATGGGTATACTTTTATCAATCTAATTGAATTTTGGTATGTGTTAGGGTAATTTTATAATATTATATTTACCTTTAATTACCCGATTTACCTTTAACTATGGTAAATTAAATTTGTCGTAGTTACTATTCATAATTCCCAAAAATAAAAAGTAGCCTATTAAAATAATTTGGACCCACTGATTCCAAATATGGAATCCATTTTTTTAAATTCAATACACAAAAGTTGAAAAATTAAATTAATATTAATCTCGTTGTCGAATGAAAAGGGGTTTTTGTTTAAAACATTGCAAAAGATTGAATTGATTTAACCTACGAATTCAATGTAAAATCAGTGATAATGACATAAATTATATTAAATGGTAAAAACATATTCTATTTATACTTTAAAACTACTCAATATTATAATTTAACCATATAAATTATTACAATGAAAAAAGTTGTTTTTAATTAAAATATAGTGTGTTTTTACTATTCATTAAAATATGAAAGTTATCATAAAAATATCAAAACTTTATCCAATGTAAATTTTTATATCCTGATTCAGAAGAAGAATTTTATTTTGTCAAATTGAACTTATAAACATTTCAAAAACTTGATTTAAAGTGGGTGCGCCATCAAAAGTCGACAAAACTGCTTTTTTTGAAAAATACATATTTTACCCGAAAATTTTATTTTGTTCGTATACCATGTTATATAAAATGTTTAAGATGAATAATAATGTTATAAAATTCAAAATTTAGTTAATAATATTCATAAAGGCTAGTTCATAATAATGTTATAATAATATATCATTGTTTAGTAAAATCTGGTATTGCGTACAACACACGCTATCGAGGAAGGTCACGATTGGGTGTAATGCAAGACAAGTCAGGGTTGCGTGTTATGAAAGACTCCTTTATTATTTCGTATAATAGAATCCAACCATATTTAATTTATAAATTGAATATATATATATATACACTCAATGTTGCGTAGAATGACTATTATAAAACGAACTTGAAATTATGTGTAACACAATCTAATAATAGTGTTGTGTATACTTCAAGCTAATACAGTGTGGCGTATAGCACAAGATAATATTGTTGTATCATAAAACACATGACATCAAATATATTAAAGAGAATACTTATCATAAAATATCGGGTTGTTACATTCTACCGCCCTTAAAATTAATTTCGCCCTCGAAATTCGTCGGGGTTATAAATGGTTTACTACTCGTAGGTTTCTTTAATAGAAACCCACTTCGTAAAAAGGAATACCAAAACCAATCTTTAAAAACAAAAGTATGAAACGTAACGGTTAACCAAATAAACTAATCACTGGGTTTCCACATAGGTGAAAATATGGATATGGAAGAGAAATCTAATCATCATGTTCTGATGGAGAGTGGTAGAGAACATGGCTATGGAAAATCCAGCAATCACAAAGCCATAAATTTGTGACGATCTAAGGTACCATCTGATTCATCAGATATAAGAGCACCAGGACAACATTTTTGGTTTTCAAGATCATTTCCCTAAAGTTGATGAAATTGGAATTAGAAGAAATACTTTTGTGATTTTGGTATAATCTCACAGTTGGTTGTTCTTTGGAAAATTTCCACTTCATCGCTTAAGGAAATGAAGTTTAATTCTTCATTCGTGATGTGTTAGCAGATCATGTGATAGAATGATGGGTCATTCTATCAGTATCAAACAAAAGGTTAGAAAACTTATCAAAAAAAAATACATAAGTCCATCTATAGTAAGATTAATCATATATGATTCCTAAAATGGACTTATACTTATTATATCATACTGCTTAATATAATAAAACTAGTTTATACTAAACAGGGACTTCATATAGGCCAGTGGTAGGTGATAAAGGCCAGTCGCACTTCGGTTGTGAGTTTGATTCCCACAGCCTTGTCCGATGCGATGGGTTGTCGCCCGTCCTGCAGGTTGTCCTTTTTCTAAAGATATATTACTATAACATCCCATCAATAATATCGAAAAAAAGTTCTATCCTAACTTATATCCAACATAATCCATTCCAATATTTAGGCTTATCTAAAATACTTCGGTCCAAGCTCATAGTATAAAGAAAATGATTACTTGAAATGTCACATAACAATCATATGAATTCCATCTTTTATCCCCCATATATCATAAGATATATCTTGTTGGTCAAATTACAAACATGTGAATACCTTAATCATGTATTCTCTTGATGAATGAATACACATTGGACCTTAGTGAAAAAAACATGAATGAAGTCAAAAGTTAACTCTTTCCACATACCAAAATCCAAAAATTCTATATACTCAAATCATGATATAACCTTCTCCTTATATCAGTCATGATCTCATGAATACGACCAAACATTTCATTTTCTCGTTTTCCCTTCATTATGCGCATAATATCTTTTTTCCAAAAATATCTCAATCACATTCCATGATTACCGGTACCATTGAAAACCACAATAGACCAATACAAAAATATTCCAATATTCCACGATACAACATTATTTTGGAATCCGATTACATAAACACTTAATCATTCCACCACATTGTTTTCATATTCAACATCGCCAATAGTGATCGCATGTGACTTCCCTTTGTCCTTTTCCATGAGTGGTTGCTCATGTCGATCATCACTAACCCTTGGATTAGGTCATTTATTAGCATAATATCCCATTTCCTTGCACTTGAAGCATTGAAGTGTTGGTGGTGCGTTCTCTGTAGTCTTTTCTTTATTCACATCATTAGAAACCATTTTTCCATTACTTTGAAACTCAGCTGCTCGATGACCTTCTTTTCCACACTTAAAACATTTTCTAGTCCCTTTAAGATAAATCCCCCCATGCTTATTTCCACACTTTGAGAATAAGGAAACATTCATCTTCTTTTCACCATTATTCTGAGATTTCTCCTTGAACTCCATCTTTCATTTCTTGTCCAAACTATGAGATGGATAAATAACACCAACTTCCATTTTTACCTTGATAGCACAACGCACAATTTCTTCATAGCTACTAAAGTCTCTTATAGCTAATGCCCTTCGACTATTTGGTTTTAAGACTCTAAAGAATCGATCAACTTTACTTTCAGGTTGGATGATAAATCCAGATTCATACCTTGCAAGCCTTGTAAAGTTCGCTTCGTATATACCAACAGATTCATCATCATTTTTTTTAGTTCAAGAAACTCCTTCTCCATCTTTGTTCGAACAATACAAGGGAAGTACTTATTGAAAAATAAGTTCTTGAACTCGTCCCATTCCATGGTCTCAATTTCATCTCTTGGCCTCATATTCTTGATAATATTCCACCATTGGTCAGCTTCACCTTCTAGACGATATACTGCTAAGATGACTTTATCATGTTCAGAACATTGAGGAACTGAAAATATCTTTTCAGTGGTAATGATCCATTGTTCAGCAACAAGTGGATCAGAAGACCCACTGAAAGAAGGTGGATGTTTCCTCATGAAGGACTCAATAGAATATTGTTCCCTTCTCTACTCATTTGGAAGTCCAGAATGATTCATAGCTTGTGTAAGTATAGCAATAAGATTTTTCACTCCATCTCCCATAACATTTGTTTGTTCAGGAGGAAAATAATTTCATTTTCCATTACATTGATCAACACGGTTCCTTCGTGTTCCATCCATCGTCTGAAACCCGAAAAGAATAGTGTGAGAGGAAAAAATCACACTAGGGAAAACAACATAATAAAGGGGGATCACCCTCAATATCTAACATCTTAGGTTAAATTATAATATTGTTACCTTAGTTCTAGGACTATATCCTATACGTGTACTTATCCTTAGGGACATCCCTAGACATACCTTAGAAATATCTCTAGGGATATCACTAAAGTTCTCACATCCTAGTTTCCAAAGGTTGACTAAACCTTTCCTCAGATACCAACCATATAGACCTGATGCTTAACGTACATAGACATTACATTACTTTTGCGGAATACTTAGTACATAAAAAAACAGACACACAAGGACCGTAATAGTTTAGTGTCTTTGAAAACTTGTAACGTAATCTTCTAATCGTGGTGAAAGATCTTCAACATCTCCCGTAAAGATCTTCCCATTATTTTCCATACCTAAAATCTTTCTTTTAATCCTAAGGGAAACGAAAACGTAAAAAAGGTGAGCTCAAATGCTCAGTAAGGGTAAGCATGGATAAAATAAAACATACTATATATATTTGAACTTAAAAATAACATGAACATTAAAAATCTTGAGCAACGACATAAAACATGTAAGTACATAAGGAACAGATCATAATGGAACATAAATCATGATAAAATAGCATGGGAATAAAACATGTAATTGTGGGAACCATTAAGCACATGATATTATTTCTATATTAGCCAAGGCATTACTTCAAAGACCATCTTAGTGGACAAAGTCCCCTTCTGAATTGAGTTCACTCCTCATTCCAGTCCTATATTACTAAACCGGTTTAACTTGCCATCCCAGCCATGTCTATCTCATGAGATATAAATATTTACCCAATGCATTGGAGGGAGATATAGGTCCCACCCATCTCATAATGAAATCATTCTTACTTGTGCCACAAAATAAACATACATCATTCACAATAACCCAACGAATAAAATGGGTTTCATAAACATCATCCCATCATCACATAATCCATATAAAAAAATTGATATCATTTCATAATAAGAAAAGTGAAACCATGTATATCAGAGAGACATTACACTTGAAACATACACATATGAAATAATTTCATCTTAGATGGAAAATAGTTTTGACAAAACACTTGAAATGAATTCTTGAGGAAAATATCCTTTCTTCTTCAAAATCACTTTCTTTTCACAAAATGCCATGCACTTTTAAAAGAAAAGGGTTTTTTTGAAAACAGTCATGAAATATTTTGGAGGAAACTTCATGAAAATAAGGCTTTATAAAACTGTAAAAATCTGTTCGTGCCGTATAAGTTAAAAAAATATTCTTCTCGTACTTTTTCCTGAAAAGTCAAAAAGTACCTCGTAATGTAAACAAAAGAAAGATTCCTTACATACCATGTAGTAAAAGTCAATAATGGTTAAAAAGGTCTTTAAACATACATGAAAACACTTTTATAAAACATGTACATGGATGATAATAATATCCCCAGTAAATACTTACGAATAAGCAATCTCGGATAAAAATGAGATGTGCAGAATTATCCCTTACCTTAGGTCTGATATGCTTCGTACGTATCCGAACCTCCTGTATAATGATTTAAATAATGTCATTGACTTATTAAAGAATCATATTCATTGTTATGATATCATATATGGTTCACTTATGACTTTATATTACCTTTTCATTTGTAAATTCAATGTTAGAGAGCATTTTGGGTAAAATCGTTTCATTTGTCGTCCGTGCTTTGACTTGTAATTATTCATATTATTACTTAGATCAAGATAACTTAATTCCAGAATATAAAACATGATTTATATATAATATATATTCAGAATATACATGTATATAATAGCTTAATAAATGGAAAGAAATACACCGTTCATGGAGACGGTAGGTCGTACGTACGCATGAACGTTGTTTTCGTTTCCACATTGAATTGAATGGAATTAATTGGATGACATAATTATATATATATACATAAATCCAGTATCATTATTATGTCATATATTTCATGATTACTTATTATATATACTTTATAATCATTTATGAATAGTTAATCATTGAGAATGAATCTCATCACGTCGTGGAGACGGTATTCCGTATGTACGCACGCGTGGTGATTTTGTCTTCCGTAGGATGGATAGATGGTGAAATAGGGTTTTTTTAATACATATAATAACATATAAGTATATGAGTGATACTGATTTTATTACTTCATAGTGAAAAAACCTAAGAAGAAGAAGTAGAAGAAGAAATAAAGTTGAAAGAATCGGTAACGGACATTACCTCTTCTTTGAAGCGCCTCTTTGAAACCTCCTCTAAGGGCACTAAAATTGGTCTTTGAAGAATACAAGGACATCTAGGATATTTCTAGGGAATTGGGGAAGTGAAATGGGCAAGGGATGGCCGAGATTGAAGGCTCAAATTGGTGTGAGGAGGAGAGGGAGGAGGTGCCCTTTTATAAGGGAGGAGAGGGGCACCTTTGGAATTCTTAAAAATATTAATTTATAATAAATCTAAACCCACTTAAAAACCTCCAAAAAATGACACATGTCGAAATATTAGATGGTATAGGGTTTTAATCGCATCAACAAATCAAATTTAGACATGTTAGGAATTTATTTTAATCATTATCAACTTGATTTATCCTTATTTAATCAATTTAATTTTATTTATGGTAATAAAATTCTAAATTTTAAATTATAACAAAAAAATTACTTATTTGTTGTGAATTTTCAATAATTGGATACTTTATAACATTTTCTACCATATAAATTTAAACTTATAATTTTTAAATATTTTTGTGATTTTTAAACAATTTTATAATATGTTATAACAAGAGTGTCAATTTTGACACTATTCATTTATTTGTATTTAAATAAAATATATATAGAAGATATGTTCGAACTGAAAGCTTTAATAGATTCATAAATGCTCACATGTATCTATAAAATTAGTGGAGCACATTAAATAGTTCATATAATAGTTATTTTATTTTTTAAAAAACCATTTATTGGGTTTATCTCTTTATAAAATAATTACTACAACATTTTTGTATAATTATTTAATATACTTATTTGTTGCATGAAAATTAATACTAAAATCCTATGATGAAGATAAATCTATTACCTTTCACAATAATACTTTTACTAGAATTTATCATCTTAAAATCACAATATTTAAATTGTTATGTTTATTAAATTATGAAGGTGACAACATTGGTATCATATAAAAGAAAATAATATAAGTGTCATAATTGTCTTAATAAGGATCCAAATGGTCAAAAATTCGGCCAGTGGATGATTAGATTTTATATATACACTAATAATAAGTTTTGTTTCAGATTTTTGGTCCTTTTGATATGTATTACTATTTCAATAAAAACTATATTATTGATGTTTCACTAAATAAATAATTTCTACATCATTAATGTATCAATATTAATGACAATTATTTAATCCCAAAAAATTCTAAATAAATTATCATGATGTAGATAATTTTATTATATTTCTCGAGAATATTCATGTTCGAGGTTTTATGATGTTTATCACTAAATTAAAAATTATTATACTAATAAGATTTAAGAGAGTGACATGTTGTCACTTTCTTTGGTTTTAATAATAATTAAATTATTTTCATGGTCAAAAGTCCATAAAATGAATCTAATACGACCCTTAGGTGATATGGGTATAATTTTAGCCATCCAATAGAATTTTGTCAGGTGTTAGGGTAATTTCATAATATTATATTTACCCTTAATTACCCGATTTACCTTTAACTATGGTAAATAAAATTTACCGTAGTTACTATTCATAATTCCCAAAAATAAAAAAGTAGCCTATTAATATAATTTGGACCCACTGATTCCAAATATGGAATCCATTTTTTAAATTCAATACACATAAGTTTCAGAAATTAAATTAAAATTAATCTCGTTGTCGAATTAAAACGGGTTTTTGTTTAAAACATTGCAAAAGATTGAATTGATTTAACCTACGAATTCAATGTAAAATCAATGATAATGACATAAATTATATTAAATGGTAAAAATATTTTCAATTTATATTTTAAAACCACTCTATATTATAATTTAACCATATAAATTATTACGATGAAAAAAGTTGTTTTTAATTAAAATATAGCGTGTTCTTACTATTCATTAAAATATGAAAGTTATCAGAAAAATATCAAAACTTTATCCAATGTAAATTTTTATATCCTGATTCAAAAGAAGAATTTTATTTTTTCAAATTGAACTTATACACATGTCAACAACTAGATTTAATGTGGGTGCACCATCAAAAGTCGGCAAAACAGCGTTTTTTTAAAAATATATATTTTACCTGAAAATTTTATTTTGTTCTTATACCATGTTCTAGAAAATGTTTACAATGAATAATAATGATATAAAATTCAAATTTTAGTTAATATTATTCATAACGGCTCGTTCATAATAATATTATAATAATATATCATTTTTAGTAAAACCTGGTATTGCGGACAACACACGCTATCGAGGAAGGTCGTGATTGCGTGTAATGCAAGACAAGTCAGGGTTGCATGTTGTGCAAGACTCCTTTATTATTTCGTATAACAGAATCCAACCATAATTCATTTATACATTGAATATATATATATATATATACCCTCAATGTTGCGTAGAATGACTATTATAAAACGAACTTGAAATTATGTGTAACACAATCTAAGAATTGTGTTTTGTATACTTCAAGCTAATACAGTGTGGCGTGTAGCACAAGATAATCTTGTTTTAGCATAAAACACATGACATAAAATAAATTAAATAGAATACTTATCATAAAATATTCGGTTGTTACACTAGTGTTTCCAAGGCTAATAAACTAATCGGTTTTCTGAGACTCGATCTTTTGTGATCATGCCAATGTTACGAAGTAATGCACGGACTCTGGGTAACTGGGGTAAGGGCATTATAGTTGGTATCAGAGGTAGTTTAGTACTATCCTTGAAAGCAAGATTTAGATAAACTCTGATTAGATCACATAGACCGAAGATAGACTTTGAGGAATAGTATAGAAGAACATCCAAGAATTATGGTATTATAGAGATTTTGTGAGTTTTCTGAGAAATACATCCCTCTCTGTATACGAGTAGGTAGAGGAGGCTCTGGAACAGATGTACCTAGGGTTAAAACACGAAAACACTGATTTGAGCTAGACTCGAACGAGAACTGGTGCACGACAACGGGCCTTGTTGCACTCTTGGTTAGGATACTCCTGGGGGATATGCTTAAGATAATTATCATTTTCTTTACAATCCATTATAAATGGCTTATGTGTAAGAAACCAGTATTTGCTGTGAAAGACTTTGAAATATTCTTGATGATATTCCAGAGCAGCGCCTTCAGACGGCGTGCGATTCCAATCCCCAAAGTGGCCGGAGTTAAATTTTCAGTGCGTTCACACTCGAAACGCCAAATAAATGGGATAACTCCTAAACGGAGTTTAGGATCAGAGATCCGAGTGTACGGATGGGTCCGGAATGGCATGTTTATCCTAGGAACAACATAAAAAACTTGTCAGCACGGGACGTTTGGACCCCTCGCCCGCTTTTGGAATGTTAAACGGATAAATTAATTAATTAATTTATTCGTTTAATGGTGAAATGATAGTATCTCTTAAACGGTGTCTCGGATTGGAAAACTGAGAGCACCGTTGAGTTCGGAGCGTGCCGTTTACCCTACGAGGGGTATATGTTTCGCGGGCGCGGGCCGTTTGTGAAAAAATGGCCCTAGGGGCATTTTTGTAATTTGGCGGCCTCAGGCGCTAAGTTTAATAACATTTGAATGGAATCTCGGATTAAAATTCAGAGACTGTCGTTGCGCTCGGAGCATGGTTTTTAGCCTAGGGGAGTCTTAATCCCAACCCCGCTGAAATTTCGGGTTCGGGGCTATCGGGCGGCGTTTAAGTATTTTCTACTTAAACGCATCCCCTCCCCTCTCCTTCTTCTTCTTCATCCTCAAACCCTACCATCTCCTCCAGCTACGGCGAGGTAGATCTGGCGAGGAGAACTCCGGCGAGGTGCATCGGTTCCAACAGCCCGCACACGAAGCGCTGGGCTACGCCCTTCGAGGTAGGCGGTGTTCGTTTAAGTTTTAAATTCTGAACCCCTCTTTGAATGATAATTTTAGTGTCTAAATGATGCCCGATCTTTGATCCAAGCCCATAGTCGCGTAGATCATGTTCTAAGGTTTCCGATTCTCTTCTCGGATCGAAAATCCGAGTCCCGGGTGCCCGGGGTAGTCCCTAGAAGTTCCGGGAAAAATTCTATTTTTCCGGCGGGTTTCCTTTTTCCGACGAGATCCAGTGGCGGCGGCAGGGGCTTCGGCAGCAATCGGCTGGCGGCGGCAATCTTCGGCGGTGGCGGCGGCGACGGCTTCCCAGCGGTGGTTCGGAGGTCTTCCAGGCGGCGGCGGGTTCGTCTGGGCGTCGGCGCAGGTGGCCGAGCGGGGCGGCTGGCGGCCCGCAGCATCGCGGTTGAGCGGGGAGCCGGCGAGAGGGCGCCGGCTGGGGGCGCCGGCGAGGGGACGTCCGGGGTCGCGGAACGCGACCCCCCTGGGGAGACCGAGAGCCGCCATAGGCGGTTCTCCGCGTGGACGCGACCGGCCAACCGGCCTGTCGGTGGAGCAACCCGCGCACAGTGCGGGTCAAGCGGGAGGGGGCGGGCCACGACACGGCGGCCCGCGGGTCTGGCTGGACGGGGCCCTACCACTGGGCCGCGGTTCAGCGTGCCGGCCGGACTGGGCTGGTCCGTCACAGGGGAACCCCCCCCCTTTTTAAAATGTTTGGACGCCCGAATTTCAGGCTATGGGCGTCCGTTTTGTGCGCCGTCTGTGGAAGCGCGGAGCTCATGTCAAGGAGGAAGCTTTGAGATGGTTTTGGGAATTTTTAATTTTTGAAACGAGGGGTCGGGGAGGCGAGATGCGACTTTAAGTAAATTTGACGTTTTCCGGTGGACTTTGTTTTGGGATGTCACGGACGCGTTCGACGTCCGTTTTGAGCGCCGTCAGCGGCGTTGGGACTCCGGCGCCGGCGCGGATCTTTCCAGGGTGGTTCCGGTCGTTGAAGCCGGAGTTGAGGTGTGGGCCCCACGGCCCGTCTTTTGAGCTGTGTGTAGCTTTTAGCGACTTTTTCCTCGGACGTCCGTTCGGGGCGTGTGAGTAGTCGATGTTGGGTGTTTTTCTGAGGGCATCTCATTGGCGCAGTCTCCCCGCTTTAATTCCGCACTATGGTGTGGGCCCCACGAGGGCCGTTTCTGGAGTTGACGGTGATTTCCAGCTTTATCACCAGGCGACCATTTTGGACAAGTGAATAGTCCATTTCGTGTATCTTTTTGAGAGGATCGCAACGGTGTGATCCGTTCATTGAGTTTCGGGACCGGGATGCGGGTCCCACGTGGTACCGTTCGTGTACGGTGCGCCGGGATGCATCTTTTTCTCCGGATATCCGTTGCACTCATGTGAGTAGTAATTTTGACATGTTTTCCCGAGGGGATCGCAATGGCGCGATGCGCCCGACTTCTTTAAGGGCTGAGGCTCGGGATCACGGGGCGCCGTTCAGGCGTGTGGCGGTGTTGGTGAGTTTTCCGTTGGATATCCATTGGAGGCGAGTAAGTAGTCGATCTCGTGTGTTTTTTCGTGAGGATTACAACGGTGCGATCTGTTTGGTGGTGCGAAGCCTTATACATGATATTATTAAATGTGGAAGCATGAAAGGTGCTCCGGTGACGGTTCGTCCTACCATGTTTGTAGCGGACCCTTGGTGTGTGATTGCGCACTCTTGGGAGAGTTATATAAATGGTTCATAAGATGTGGTTGGCCGTGCCTGGGCCTTTGAGTTGGAATTGTAACGTCACACCTTCGCGTTGACGTTGGGTGATGTGTGCATGATGGCCCTTGGGCTGAGACTGTGGTATACTCTGGGAGTATACGGAAATTCTTAGAGGTACATGTGGTTGTTCGTACTTGAGAACGTTGTTGTGTTCAGTTGGGGTTGAGATGGGGACACACGTTGTGTGGGCCCCATGTGCGTTTCGGGTTCTGCTTTGCGTACTTTGACCTCTCGCGACGTAGAGGGTCCTTCGGTGTGTTTGTTTGACCAGCAGGGTGGAGTTTTTCCCCTGGCTCTGTACTCGTTTGTTTGACCAGCAGGGTTGAGTGGTCTCCCCCTGGTTTTGTTCTCGATGGATTGGACGGTAGTGGGGCTAGTGACACTTGGTGATGGAATAGGCACTGAACCTCTTTTGGGAGGGTTTTTCTGGAGTTGGGTGTTTGTGCGACACCCAATCCGTGTTCGATTGGCTAGTGTTGTACCTCCTGTAGAGATGTACAGAGCAGTTCTAAGTTTTACCCTCCAGCGGGGCTGGGCAGTGGGTTACTCATTGACTTCCTCGGGCTTACCCTCCAGCAGGGCTGGGCAGTGGGTTTCTCACTAACTTCTAGGGTTTACCCTCCAGCAGGGACTAGGCAGTGGCTCACCTGACGACCTCTTTGGGTCTACCCTCCAGCAGGGCTAGGCATTGGGTCGCCCGTCGTCTAGTTCCTGGTCTACCGTCCAGCACGGCTGGGCAGTGGATCGCATGTCGACTTATTCCAGGTCTACCCTCCAGCGGGGATGGGCAGTGGGTCGCCTGATGATGTGTTATGGTCCACCCTCTAGCGGGGCTATGCAGTGGGTCGCCTGATGATGTCTTATGGTTTACCCTCCAGTAGGGCTAGGTAGTGGGTCACCCAGTATCATATTATGGTCTACCCTCCAGCAGGGCTGAGCAGTGAGTCGCCTGATGACATCTTATGGTTTACCCTCTAGCAGGGCTGGGCAGTGGGTCACCCAGTATCTTATTATGGTCTACCCTCTAGCAGGGCTGGGTAGTGGGTCGCCAGATGATGTATTAGGGTTTAACCTCTAGTAGGGCTGGGCAGTGGGTCACCTGATATTTGGTTATGAATTACCCTCTAGCGGGGCTGGGAAGTGGGACACCTATTAGCTTTTTAGACTCAGTCCTTACCACTAGGCTAGTCTGTGGCTTTCCTCCGTGACCACCGGAGCGGGACCCTTGGTTATACGGGTCGGTGATGGAATGGCTTTGGCTTTGAGGAGAACTCTCAACTGCAGGGCAGTGACGAGGTGTGGTTTGACCTTCCCTAGAACTCTCAAGTATGAGGGGCACTTTCCCCACTGATACGCATTCTTGCGACCCGATCTAAAACCGTGCGGGCAAGCCAGTGCTGCCCAAAGAGGATAGTGTCGAGGCGCGGTGATTGATCCTCTTGGCTTGCGGTTCGGGGCATATATACGGGATGCTGGGCATCGATGGTTTACTTCTGGGACTTGGCTACTCTTTTCTTGGGCTGAGATACGGGACGGAGATCCCCTTACGATCTTGTTCGGGATTCTTGGCAGAGCATATATATGTATATACATTGTTTTCGAGTACCCACTCTTGGTTTCTGGCTACTCTCCTTCTAGGAGAGGCGAAGACGTGTGGGGTATGACACTTGATTTCCGTGTCTAGCTTCTCATGGTTGGATGAGTCTACTCTCCTTCTATAGGTAGCGAAGACTCAACGAGAAGTTCATCTTCTCACTATTTCCAGCTCCTTGCGTCTGGACGAGTCTACCTTCTTTTCTCTTGATGGGTTGAGCTGGACTCTATGTTGTTACTCTTTACTGTACCCCCGGTTGGACTCCTTTACCTTTTCCTTGTTCGCTCTACTGCTCACCCTTCGGTACCTCCTTCTGTTGCTCCCTCGAGACTTCGGGGTATCCTACTGAGTATGTTTATACTCACCCCTGCTTGGGCTTTGCCTGCACTTTGTGTGCCCTTTCAGACGACGAACAGGTGGGGCATGACTTCAGTGGAGCGTAGGAGCTTGGGAGCTTGGACAGCGTGCGGTGGTTGTGGCTGGGTTTCAGGTGGCAGACCCATCAGCTGTTTCTTTTCGTTTACCTGTTGCCGGGTTGTGGCACTTTTCGGTTGGGCGCGTGTTTTTCCCCTTTTCTTTTCAGCTTGTACCTTGTACTGTTTAGAGGTCGATGCACATTGGTGGTATTTATATAGCAGTTGCCCTTTTTATTTACTTGTCTTTCCTTTTACTCTGCACTTTTCATTGAGTGTGCTGCGTGTGGGTGTGTACAGGTGCTTAGGTAAAGGCCTCCCTGATTTGTTGTGCCTTCGGCGCTGGTCCCCAACCCCTGGCCTATGGAGGCGGGCTTAGGGTAGTTTTGGCTCGAGCCCGGGTAGGGTTGGTTCATGCCAAAGTGGTATAAGAGCTGGTTTGTTCCTTGAGACATTGTGTGGACGTCCCTAAAAGAGGAATTGGTCATGATTTCGGACAACAATGTTAACGTGTCTCGAGAGCGGCTTTCAGGCCAGGGAGTCCAGTGATGGTGCGGTGGCCGACATATCCATTCACCAGGACCCTGATAACTCGCTTGTCGACTCAGCATGCTGAGACACTTGTTGCAGGGAAATTTGTTTGTGCATCACATAGGACTGAGTCTTGACTGTCCTTCTTGATTCGGCTCCCCATCGTTGTGTTATTGGTATATACATATATGCTCATCTGACCGCGGCACTCCTTGATAATATTCAGGATGTCTCCGCAAAAACAACCAGCCGTGATACCAACTTTGGTTCGTGAAGACAACCCTGTGAGCTACGAAGCCACAGTCCAGGACCCATCATGCAAGCCCTTTCCTCCGGGTGGGCTGGTAGCAGCACCCCCACCTGTTGAGAAGCAGACAGCTTCAGCAGGGAAGGCTAAGTTTGAGTTCAAGTTGAGCGCGCTCCGTGAGTTCCAGCGGTAGAGACCGCTGAGGTTCAGTGGTCTTCCAGACCCTCAGGCAGCAGGGGTTTGGGTCGAGGCAGTGGTTCACCTTTTCAGGCTTGTGCAGATGCCGATAGATCAGAGAGTGGATTTGGCAGCCAGCCTTTTTCCAAGGATCGGCTTGGCGTTGGTGGAGTCTGGTGACTCAGCTTCTTGATGAGTCATCAATTTCGTGGGGTGAAATTCAGTTGTCGTTCTATGAGGAGTTTTTCCCCTCCTTCTTGCACTCCGTTCGGATTCAGGAGCTCATGCGGTTTCAGTAGGGAGGGATGACGGTGGCCGAGTACGTGACTAGTTTTGCAGATCGTGCACGCCTTTACCCGGACTTGGTCCATGAAAATAACCTCCGAGCGTGGAAGTTTGAGCAGGGTCTCCCCTGAGAGATTAGTGCTATCATAGTACCCTTGGGCATTTCCACATATGCTAGGGTGCTAGAGTAGGAGCTGGTGATAGAGAGTTTCCTGTCACGTTCCAGAGTTGGTGGTGGCAGCAGACACGTTGGAGCCGTGATGTCTACCGCAGCTAGTGGGCATTGGAAAGCAGGACCTCGACGAAGGTGGCTTTCTGACAACCAGACTCAGGGGCATGGTCGTACACCACAATGGCTCCAGAGGGCACCAGTACAGCCCAGAGAGAGTCGGTGCTATGTTTGTGCCGGGGGAGGTGACTTGGAATGAGACTGCCCGACCCGAGCTGCTGAGAGCTTCGGGTAGGCAGCAGGCGCACCACCATTGCAGAGGAAACGCCGTGATCAGATTAGCGCCCAGATAGGTGGTTCTAGAAGAGGAGCGGGAGGAGCTGGTGGTGGGGGACGGCCTTACGAGGTCTTCCCACCACCACTATTCAGTCCACGTCAGGCTACGGGAGCTGACATTTGGGACCGCGGACAGCTGTGAGCTTGGATGTATACGATCCTGCAGAGCATGGGATGGTGAGAGGTACCCCTTGCGACTCTTCTACTTCCTGCAGTATAATTGTTAGACTCTGCACATGAAAGGATTTTCTTCTTGCTCCTTGTTTGATATGTAACCAGGGTGATGCAGGGCGTCGGGTGTAACCCTGTGTTGGTAAGGAAAAAGGCGTGGGACCTTTTTCTTTAGTCGATGGTGAAAACTCCATCGCTCTCCGAGCGTGTCAGAGAGTCTTGGTTGAGAGACATTGACTGTGAAATCTTGCATGAAAAGATATCCTAGGGTGTTCCACCATATGGAAATTCTGAAGGAGGGAATCACTGGGCCTTGTCCCATGCCCATGCAGTGATCCCTGTCACGGCGTGCGGAGTAAAGGTTTGTTCGGGGAGGTGAGTTACCCCTGAGGGCCTTTGGGCCGTTTGAGACCGTACGAAGGGATGGTGAGGTGCCCTACCGCCTTTCCCTAGCCCCGAAGTCTGGAGTGGGTGCACGAAATCGGCAAGGGCCAAAGTAGTGTGAACAGATCAATCCTTTGGTCTGTTTGCGGTGACGCAGAGCTATACGTGGGTTCTTCTGGGAATGAGAAAGCAAGGTGTGGGCTCAGTACCCTGTGTTTCTCCCCAGTTATTCATTTCGGGTATGAAAATATTGAAGTATGGAATTATGTAAGAACCCATTTTTTGTTGTGAAAGACTTTGTAATATTTCTGATGATATTCTAGAGCAGCTCCTTCAGACGGCGTGCGATTCTGAGCTCCGGAGTGGTCGGAAATAAATTTTTAGTGTGTTCACACTAGAAACTCAAAATAAATGGGATAACTCTTAAACGGAGTTCTGTATCAGAGATCCGAGTGTACAGATGGGTCCGGAATGGTTTTTTTACCCTAGGAACGACATAAAAACTTGTCGGCGCGGGATGTTTGGACCGCTCGCCCGCTTCTGAAATGTTAAACAGATAAATTAATTAATTAATTTATTCGTTTAATGGAGAGATGCTAGTATCTCTTAAAAGGTGGCTCAGATTGGAAAACTGAGAGCACCATTGAGTTCGGAGCGTGCGGTTTACCATAGGAGGGGTATAAGTTTCGCGGGTGCGGGCTGTTTGTGAAAAAATGGCCCTAGGGGAATTTTCGTAATTTGGCGGCCTCAGGCGCTAAGTTTAATAACTTTTGAACGGAGTCTCGAATTAAAATTCTGAGACCTCCATTGCGCTCGGAGCATGGTTTTTAGCCTAGGTGAGTCTTAATCCCAACCCCACCGAAATTTCGGGTTCAGGGCTATCGGGTGACGTTTAAGTATTTTCTACTTAAACATATCCCCTCCCCTCTTCTTCTTCATCTTCTTCCTCAAACCCTACCCTCTCCTCCAGCTCCGGCATGGTAGCTCCGGCGAGGCACATCGATTCCGACGGTCCGCACACGAAGCGTCGGGCTACGTCCTTCGAGGTAGGCGGTGTTTGTTTGCGTTTTAAATTCTGAACCACTCTTTGAATCCAAATTTTAGTTTCTAATTGCCGTCCGATCTTCGATCCAAGCCCATAGTCGCGTAGACCATGTTCTAAGGTTTCCGACGCTCTTCTCGGATCGAAAATCTGAGTCATGGGGTGCCCCGGATAGTCCTAGAAAGTTCCGGCCGAAATTCTGTTTTTCCGGCGGGTTTCCTTTTTCCGGCGAGATCCAGCGGCGGCGGCAGGGGCTTCGGCGGCGGTCGGCTGGCGGCGTCGCTCTTTGGCGGTAGCGGCGGCGGCGGCTTCCCAATAGCAGTCTGGCGGTCTTCCAGGCGGTGGCGGGTTTGTCTGGGCGTCGGCGCAGGTGGCCGAGTGGGGTGGCCAGCGGCCCGCGGCGTCGCGGTGGAGCGGGGAGCCGGTGAGAGGGCGCCAGCTGGGGGCGCCAGCGCGGGGACGTCCGGGGTCGCGGCACGCGACCCCGCTGGGGAGACTGAGACCCTCCATAGGCGGGTCTCCGCATGGACGCGACCGGCCAACCGGCCGGTCAGTGGACCAACCCGCGCACAACGCGGGTCAAGCGGGAGGGGGCGGGCCGCAGCGCGGCGGCCCGCAGGTCTGGCTGGACCGGGCCCTGCTGCTGGGCCACGATTCAGCGGGCCGGTCGGACCGGGCTGGTCCGGCCCAGGGGTACCCCCCATTTTTTTTAAAATGTTTGGACGCCCATATTTCAGGCTATGGGCGTCCGTTTTGCGCGCCGTCTGCGGCAGCACGAAGCTCTATCAAGGCCGATGCATTGAGATGGTTTTGGGAATTTTTAATTTTTGAAACGACGGGCCATGGAGGAGAGACGCAACTTTAAGTAAATTTGACGTTTTCCGGTGGATTTTGTTTTGGGACGGCACGGACGCGTTTGACGTCCGTTTTGAGCGCCGTCAGCGGCATTGGGACTCTGGCGCTGGGGCGGAGCTTTCCAGGGTGGTTCTAGGCGTTGAAGCCGGAGTTGAGGTGTGGGCCCCATGGCCCATCTTTTGAGCTGCGTGCAGCTTTTAGTGACTTTTTCCTCGGACGTCCGTTCGGGGCGTGTGAGAAGTCGATGTTGGTTGTTTTTCCTATGGCATCGCGTTGGCGCAGTCTGCCCGCTGTAATTCCACACGATGGTGCGGGCCCCGCAAGGGCCATTTCAGGAGTTGACGGTGATTTCTAGCTTTATCACCAGGCGACCGTTTTGGACAATTGAATAGTCCATTTCATGTATCTTTTTGAGAGGATCGCAACGGTGCGATCCGTTCGTTGAGTTTCGGGACCAAGATGCGGGTTCCACGTGGCACCGCTCGTGTACGGTGTGCCAGGATGCATCTTTTTCTCCGGATATCCGTTGCACTCATGTGAGTAGTGATTTTGATGTGTTTTCACGAGGGGATCACAATGGAGCAATGTGCCCGATTTCTTTCGGGGCCGAGGCTCGGGATCACAGGGCGCAGTTCGAGCGTGAGGCGGTGTTGGTGACTTTTCCGTCGGATATCCGTTGGAGGCGAGTAAGTAGTTGATCTCTCATGTTTTTTCATTAGGATTACAACGGTGCGATCTGTTTGGTGGTGCGGAGCCTTATACCCGATCTTATTAAATGTGGAATCATGAAAGGTGCTCCGGTGGCGGTTCCTCCTACCATGTTTGTAGCGGACCCTTGGCGTGTGATCGCGCACTCTTGATAGACTGATCTAAATGGTTCACAAGATGTGGTTGGTCGTGCCTGGGACTTTGAGTTGGAGATGTTACGTCACACCTTCGCGTTGACGTTGGGTGCTGTGTGCATGATGGCCCTTGGGCTGAGACTGCGGTATACTCTGGGAGTATACAGAAATGCTAGGAGGTACATGTGGTTGTTCGTACCTGAGAACGTTGGTGTGTTTAGTTGGGGTTGATACGGGGCCACACGTTGTGTGGGCCCCACATGCGGGTCGGGTTCTACTTTGCGTACTTTGACCTCTCGCGACGTAGAGGGTCCCTATGTGTGTTTGTTTGACCAGCAGGGTGGAGTTTTTCCCCTGGCTCTGTACTCGTTTGTTTGACCAGCAGGGTTGAGTGGTCTCCCCCTGGTTTCGTTCTCGATGGATTGGCCGGTAGCGGGGCTAGTGACACCCGGTGATGGAACAGGCACTGATCCTTTTTTGGGAGAGTTGTTCTGGAGTTGGGTGGTTGCATGACAACCACTCCCTGTTCGGTTGGCCAATGTTGTACCTCCTGTAGAGATGGCCAGACCAGTTCTGAGTTTTACCCTCCAGCGGGGCTGGGTAGTGGGTTACTCATTGACTTCCTCAGGCTTACCCTCCAGCAGGGCTGGGCAGTGGGTTGCTCACTGACTTCTAGGGTTTACCCTCCAGCAGTGACTGGGCAGTGGGTCACCCGATGACCTCTTAGGGTCTACCATCCAGCGTGGTTGGGCAGTGGGTCGCCCGTCATCTAGTTCCAGGTCTACCCTCCAGCGCGGCTGGGCAGTGGGTCGCTTGTTGACTTATTCCAGGTCTACCCTCCAGCGGGGCTGGGTAGTGGGTCGCCTGATGATGTGTTATGGTCTACCCTCCAGCAGGGCTGGGCAGTGGGTCGCCTGATGATGTCTTATGGTTTACCCTCCAGCAGGGCTGGGCAGTGGGTCACCCAGTATCTTATTATGGTCTACCCTCCAGCAGGGCTGGGTAGTGGGTCGCCTGATGACATCTTATGGTTTACCCTCCAGCAGGGCTGGGCAGTGGGTCACCCAGTATCTTATTATGGTCTACCCTCCAGCAGGGCTGGGTAGTGGGTCGTCAGATGATGTATTAGGGTTTACCCTTCAGCAGCGCTGGGCAGTGGGTCACCTGATATTTGGTTATGAATTACCCTCCTTCGGGGCTAGGCAGTGGGACACCTGTTAGCATTTCAGGATCAGTCCTTTCTACTAGGCTAGTCTTTGGCTTTCCTCCGTGACCACCGGAGTGGGACCCTTGGTTTTATGGGTCGGTGATGGAACAGCTTTGGCTTTGAGGAGACCTCTCGTCTATAGGGTAGCGACGAGGTGTGGTTTGACCTTCCCTAGAACTCTCAAGTACGAGGGGCACTTTCCCCCACCGAGACGCGTTCTTGCGACGTGATCTAAAACCGTGCAGGCGAGTTAGTGCCGCCCAAAGCGGATAGTGTCGAGGCTCGGTGATTGAGCCCCTTGGCTTGCAGTTTGGGGCAGACGTACGGGATTCTGGGCATCGATGGTTTACTTTTGGGACTTGGCTACTCTTTTCTTGGGCTGAGCAATGGGACGGAGATCCCCTTACGATCTTGTTCGGGCTTCTTGGCAGAGCATATATATGTATATACCTTTTTTTCGAGTACCCACTCTTGGGTTCTGGAAACTCTCCTTCCAGGAGAGGCGAAGACACGCGGGGTATGCCACATGATTTCCTTGTCTAGCTTCTCGTGGTTGGATGAGTCTAATCTCCTGCTATAAGTAGAGAAGACTTGACAAGAAGTTCATCTTCTCACCGTTTCCAGCTCCTTGCGTCTAGACGAGTCTACCTTCTTTCCTCATGTTGGGTTGAGCTGGACTCTTTAATGTTACTCTTTACTGCACCCCCTGGTTGGACTCCTTTACCTTTTCCTTGTTCTCTCTACTGCTCACCCTTCGGTACCTCCTTTTGTTTTTTCCTCGAGACATCCGGGTATCCTACTGAGTATTTTTATACTCACCCCTTCTTGGTCTTTTCCCGCACTTGGTGTGCCCTTGAAGATGACGGACAGGTGGAGCGTGACATCAGTGTAGCGTAGGAGCTTGGGAGCTTGGACCACGTGCAGTTGTCGTGGTCGGGTCTTAGGTGGAAGACCCGTCAGCTATTTCTTCTTGTTTACATGTTGCCGGGTTGTGGCGCTTTTTGGTTGGGCATGTTTTTTTCCCCTTTTCTTTTCATCTTGTACCTTGTACTGTTTAGAGGTCGATGCAAATTGGCGGTATTTATATAGCAGTTGCCCTTTTTCTTTACTTGTCTTTCCTTCTACTCTGCACTTTGCATTGATTGTTCTGCATGTGGGTTTGTACAGCTGCTTAGGCCAAGGCCTCCCCGAGTTTTTTTGCCTTCGACGCTGGTCGCCAGCCCCTAGCCTATAGAGGCGGGCATGGGATAGTTGCGGCTCGAGCCCGGGTAGGGTCGGGTCGTGACATTATGAGTATATAATTTCTCAAAGAAAACATTTTTATGGTTATGGATTATATCCATAAATAGTTCAATTTATGTTAAGTGTTTTACAAGTATGAAATTATTTATTTTAATTCATAAACTAATCTACTTTATGCCATTGTTAAGAAATGGCACCTAGTGAGAGGAATGGAAACTGTATCAATGCACGAACACCATGTAGGGATTGCCCGCCTGCTCAAGATAATTATTGTGGAGCTGGAGATATAACTGTTGCTGATAAACTTATTACCATACTAGGACAACTCACTAAGGTTATGAATAATAACCTTACTCGTATGGAGAACTCTGATCTGCAACGTGGAGGATCAATGTTAGACAACTTCATGAGGAAACAACCGCCAACATTTAATGGGGGTACAAATCCATTAGTATCTGAGCAATGGATAAACTCCTTAGAAAAAATATTCCACGCCTTGGGCAGTAGCGAAAGGGATAAGGTTGTCATGGCAGCCTACATCCTCACTAGAGATGCCGATCAATGGTGGTCGCTAATTCAAAACACAAAGGAATATGAAGAAGTATCATGTATGGAATGGAGGGAGTTTAAGGAAATTTTCTTAGAAAAATCCTTTCCACATGACCATCGAGCAGATATGGAAAGGCAATTTCTGAGTCTGAGGCAGAAGGAGGATGAGAATGTCACAAAGTATGAGGCTAACTTTACAAGGTTAACGAGGCATGCTGAAGATTATATACGTAACCCAAGAAGTAATATTGATCGTATCTTTGATGGGTTAAAACCATTTCTCCTTTGAGCATTAGTCTCACAAACCGTCTTGTCGTACGAAGATATAGTCTTGTGTTCTATCAAGACAGAAAAGGAATTATCTAAATCTTATCACAATAAAGTAAAGCAAGAGAAGAAGAGAATGGTGTAATAAGAGACAGATAATGGGAAAAAGGGAAAGAAGTATTTTACATTATGCGATAATTGTGGGAAGAATCACATTGGTATTTGCCTAAAATGAATGGGAGTTTGTTATCTCAAAACCTCCTATTAACCATGTTTTATGATATGTCTAGAATCTATTATATAATATAATATTATTATTTCAATAAAAATTTCATCATCAATACAGTTCTCCTTTAAATTTTATTCTAAAAAGGAAAACATCGTTCATGATGTGTTGATTTACCAACATCGTGGATGACACATTTATATTTTTCATTACATACATCCAGGTAGGTCATAAAAAACTATCATGGTTGAAACATATTTTAAATTTTATGTTATAACTTCTTTTATGTTTTATAAGTAACATATATACACAATATTTAATAATAACTCAAATCTAGTTTGTGATGATCGAAAAACTATGAAAATAATGTAAATGATTATCATTAACATATTATCCAATGATTAATCCTCAAAACATAAAATATGATATATATTATAATTTAATATTATTTATGTTAATTAATAAACTTTAATTAACTCAGATAAATGTTTCCATTTTAATATGAACTTCACAGATCATATATAAGTGTACCGGTCATGAGAACCAAGAAAAATAACACTCCAAAACATTGAAATTGAAATATATAACTCACCAAAATGAATAAAAATGAACATAATAAAATGTTAATAAATATTTTTCATGAAAAATAGGTTTTTTATTTAGTAATTAATGAATCTAAACTAAATTCATAGGATAATAAAGTGAATTAAATAATAAGACATAATGTAAGGGGATTCACAAACCCAGCTCTATTTCCATCAGTTTTCCCTCTTTCACACAAAAATTCAGTAATTATATTAATTTAATTTTCCTTAAATGTCGTTTCATTATTCTTTTCTAGGTTATAATTTTTTTCAACTTGATTTTCTGACAAAGAAAATGAGTTTCTAGAATAACTCTTCACATTAAAATTCATATTCTATTTCTCATAGGATTGTTTCTTCTTCACCCAGGATTGATGATTCTTATACCTAGTATTATGTCACCGATTTAATTTTGGAACCCCAATGTTTATTAATTATTTTTTCATTATTAAATAAAAATCATTACTTTCCATTAGTTTTTTATGTCCAATATTGATGTAAGTTCTGTGTATCATGCAAGATTATGTAAATGTTAAATTGTGAGAGGAGTTCCTAGAATTATATAGCACTCATATGCTTCGGTTAATGTAATGTATCTCTTAATATAATGTGAATTATTCAAGGAAGTGATTTTATATTTCTTCACATTGATGATTTTATTATTATGAAGATATGTTATCTGTGAACATTATGTTCTCTTTATTTATAACTATGTGTAGTATTTGGGACCAAAGACGTGATGTTTCATTTTTATGAAATGAAACATTACATTCCTTTATCTAATGAATACCTTCATGATTATGATGATGATCATATGGTTATGTTATTATTATTATTATTATTATTATTATTATTATCACCCATAATATATGAATTCTTGTTCTAATCTATCCGCTTACTATTCTTTTTGTCACCTCATTCTTAATGTATATCCTCAAGTATTTTCTTATACTAAGGATAACTCATGGTCCACTGAGAATACATAAAAAAGGAATTGAATACTTTTTTATGTTTTATTATGCAATAATTATATGTGGTTTTAATTTTTCCAAGACACTAAAACATTATATCCTATTTTTTAATGATATTATTTTGATTATATTAAAAATTATTTAATAGTTGTGTAAGAAAATTAGGGTCTCTATATTTTGTATTAGAGAAGGGTTTTGTTAATTTTGGAATTATGATTAAATAAAATTATAAAAAAACTTCTGTATAACAATAATTATATGTAATCACTAAATATGATTTGTTTTAGAAAAATTTTGAACTTTGGGATCCCAAAAGATAAGCCTTAAGAGTTAATTACATAGAGGAATAAATTATTTATTAATGAAATGTTTACTTAGGTTTTGTTCAAAACATTTATATTTTAGAAAATGGAGGGAACCAAGTGAAACCAGGAAAACTACCCTTGTGAGGGAAAATACATCGATTTCTCGAATTATATCATCGATGCCTTAAAAAGTATAGTTCAAAATTTCATGGGGATGCTTACCTAGTTGTCTTAGTTGATGAGAAATAACCTAAATAATGTGGAAACTACACCTTAAAACTAGGACGTATAAACTGGATATAGTGTCTTTTATTAAGCAATAACCCCCACATTTAGTGGATCTTCTAATACAAGCTTTGTAGAAATGTGGGTCAAATCAATGGAGATGATATGTTTATTCTCTACCATTCTATGTTGTAGAATGTGACTATATATTTATCATTTAGTTGGAATGGCTGATAAATGTTGGGAATTGATTAAAAACACCAAGATTAGGAAAACATTGAATACACAGAATGGGAAGACATTATGTTTATATTTATTATCAAGTATTTCCCCCAAAATGTTCATAAAAATATGGAGATAGATTTCATATAATTGAAGAAAATGAAAGGTGAATATATCAAAAATTATAATGAAAAATTCACAAGGCTTTAAATTTTTTCCTACATTTTTTTATCAGAAATGATATAAAAATATATATGTTCATTCATGGTTTAAAATTGAACCATAAAAAGGATCTAGTTATTTGATACATTGGGATCTATGAAGAAGTTGTTCAATGTGCCCTCAAAGTGGAGATGGATTTTACATAATTTCCCCTATTGATATTGTGATAATAAATGAAATATGTAGTTTTAATATAAAGGATCTAGTGACATATTAAGAAAATAATCTCAACTAATCACATGTAAAAAATGTTGGAAGAAGCCTCATGGGAATTTTCACAATGAAATGGGTAAATACATCAAATTTGGGAGAGAAGTACACCATCATCATGAATATGGGAGATAAATAAATAATCCATCAGATAATAGGAAATATTGGAGAGAAAACCCGATGGTTCACTGTTATAACATTAGGGAGAAATAGAATTATGAAAGCCAATACACTGCACCATAACTCTAGGGTAATCAGCATCATCAGCCACTAATAACAAAAGGTTAAAGAAAGGATTATTTTCTAACTACTACTAAAGTGGAACAAGACAACGAATCCTTACTAGGTACACTTCATATTCACTCAATAATGGAAAATTATTATTTGATTCAAGTTCTATGAATTTATTTATATCTTCCATGTTTGGTAGAATTATTGAATCGTATCCATGTTACCTTAATATACATTTATCTATAAAAACACTGAGTAGTGTGATCATTTGAACCCATGTGTTGGTCTCCTATATTGTTGTAAAGTATAGGATAATTCGTCAATTAAATCTTGTGATTCATATCTTAGTATAATTCAACAATTTGTTATTCATGGATTAGCTCTCATTATATAGATAACATATCATATTTTATGAAAATGAAATATCTTATAAAATTCTTGACCATACCATGATCCTCTAAAAATAAAAGAATGATCATGAATATCCTATTGAAAATAATTCAACGGTGTAAGTGTTGATTCCATTTGAATAAAAATACCTCTCTCAAATGGTTGAGTTAATAGAACATATCAATTTGGAGGAAATCCCCCTTATGATGAATTACACTGATGTATTTCTTGATGAGTAACCTAGAATTTCCCTAGATCATGTGATATATTTTAAATAGATCTTATACCTGAAGATACTCCTATATCAAAATGTCTATATAGGATATACCGTGTCGAATTGTCAGAGTTAAAGAAGCATCTACAATAGAATTATTACAACGTTTTTATACTCGCTAATTTATTTCCTTGGGTTTCACTTGTGCTCTTTGTAAATAAAAATTATAGATAAATGAAGTTGTGTATCAATTATCGATATACTCACCCTGGTTTTATGACATTATTATTAAATCATTTTAAATATAAATTTCATAAAATCCATACAAAACCAAGATCCAAAGATTTCATGTATTTTGAAAATTAAGACCATTCATAACATTTAAATATTATAAAAAAATAAATTATTTATTTATTTCTAAAATATCTTATTTGAGTTCCTTATGTTCTCCTTAGTATAAGTATTCACCTTTGGATATACAGCGAAGAACGGGGTGAGCTAAATTCTCAATATGAGGATATATAAGAACCGGAATCAATATGAACTAGGGTGAGCATAATCATCAATATCACCATAATATAATCACATTAACGTCATAAAAATATTTAGAGGAAGAATTAGATAGTGTCATGAAATGTGTAAATGCATAAAAATGAAATATCATGTCTTATTAGAACAAATACCAAACATAGTTTTGAAAAAAGATAGCATTATGTTCATTCATAACATATGGGAATCATCATAACAACATCATTATGAATAAATATAGCATCATTATTCACACATATTCCACATTATCTTATTAGATGAATCACTTTAACTGATGCAATGGAGTGCTGTATAATTTCATGTGCACCTATCACATCATAATGATTTCATGATCTTTCTTTCTACATAGAACATTTATCAATATTAGATATAAAACAACCAATGGAAAGGAAATTTTTTCATGATAATTTCATAAATCAAACATTCATGAATAAAATATTTGCTTCCAAAGAGAAAAATGGAATAACATACTTGGTATCGAAATCAAAAATCTTGAGTGAGGGAGAAACAATCCCAGGAGGAGTAAAACATGTGTCTTTAAAAAAAATATTCTTTTGGAAAAATCATCTCATTTGTCCAAAACCCATATTGGAATCATGTATATCCCGGAAATGAAAATTTAAGTACAATGAAATTATATTTGAAGCTTATTAAAATAACATCTAACTAAAACATTTCATGAAAGAGGAAAACCCCAAAGAAAGGTAATTGGGTTTGATAATAACGAAACCTTATTTCTAAATTCTTTCTTCATATTAATATATTAGCTAATAAAAATGGATTAAATAATTAATAAATGCAGAGCCCTTTACACATGTATTTGATTCATTAAATTTATATTATGTCCACCTTTAAGAGTTATAGTGTTCAATTTCTTTGTTCAGAAGTGTTTGTTTTATTGGATTTCATTATAGGTTCACATGTATATAGGTATAAAATTTCATGTAAAATTAGGATAGTTTTATAGAGTTGAGATTATATGTTATTACTAAACCTCAAGAAGATAAAATTATCTGTAATATCATTTTTTATTTGGTATGAGTATTAATCATTATAGAAAATGTTAATGGTAATCATTTAGTTTAATTTAGTGGTTTTTTGATAATCATGAACTAGTTTCATTTTATTAATTTATATTATGTATATATGGCAGATATATTAAATAGAAAAGGGTTTTAAAATAAATTTTACAATATTTTTCAAACAATATAATGGTTTTATTACCATCCTAGAAGGCGGTATAGGAATATGAGTGTGCATCATTCATGATGGCGGTAAATTGACACATCACGTACGATGTTTTCAATTTTAGATTAATAGAGAGGGGGAAGATATTTGACGCGAAATTATTCCATTAAAATATTTACATTCAAATATAAAAAATTTACTAGATTTATCATGAAACAAGGATAATTTTATGTGAGTATGGGATAATAAATTAAATGAAATTGAAACAAATTAAGAGAAAAAAGAAAGATGATTTTACCTCATGAATTTCTCCTCCCTGAGAACAACCTATTGGAAAAGGGTTTGTTCATTTGATAAGACCAAGAGATGATAGATATGGGTTATGGGAATTAAAATATTATATAGTATAACTTGGAAAATATTCATGTCTTGGAAGTCATGAGGAGGGTAGGTGTTGAGGGGATGTATTTATAGGGGAAGAGAGGGGTGTTTTGTCATTATTTGATTCATTTGTTTAATTTTTTGGATCCTAAATATAGATAGTTTGAACCTTACCATTGAGTATTTTAAAAAATATTTATAGTTATAAATTTTATTCATACATAATCCTTACACAAAAATTGGTCCAAAAATTCACAAATTTGTTAAATACCATAAATTACCATATTTCACTACTCCCAAAAAAATCAAATATTTTAGAAAAATACAAAAAGATAAAACTAAACATTTATTTTATTTTTAGAAATATAATATGAACTCCATTTTATGAAAAAATTTTCTAAATATGGTAAATTTAATTTTCATTTAAAATCATTATTTATATGGAAATACGAATTTAAAATTATAACTGATTTTATAATATGTAGAAAATTTAATTACGGTATTATAAATATATCTTATAATAAAAATATATATATATTATTTTATGAATCTGGTTTAAGAAATATAACATTCTTTTAAATAGTTATATTAATTATCAAATTGAAAATAATAATTATGTTTTATAAAAATAACAACACTTAATTTATAATTTTTAAAATATTTATTTATATATTCCATGATATAAATATATCCTAATATAATTTATAACATCCCAAAATATTGTTTATAATTTAATAGGTGAGCTTACTATTCAATTTTCTATATTACTATTCCTAATGGTCATGTCACTATTCCATGGGTCAGGTTACAATTCCATAGGTATGGATTCTTTATCTTCTAGAAGTACCTCTTTTTTCCTTCATTCATTATTTATAATGTTTGTATTGAGTTCTCTATGTGATTTAATAAAATTTTAATTGTATGGAATAATTATAAGGATAGAATTTCCAATGATATGATTTTTGGTCATTACAATCGGGGAACAAAACAAGATCACCATAGATAACAAGTGTCATCTTCCAAGAGTTTATGACTTCTTTGATCAAATATGAGGAGCTCTATACTTCTCAAAGGTGGATTTGTATTCTATATATCATTAATTGATGGTGGATAAAGCATATTTTAAGTATACTTCATTATTTATAATGTATGGAAACTATGAGTTTCTAGTGAATCCCTTAGGACTTACTAATTCCCCTTACATCATCATGGATTTGATGAATTGAGTCATTATACACTACCTTGATAATTATTTTTTAGTTTTTATCAGTTATATTCTCATATACTCCAAGAGAAAGAAGGAATATACAGAATATCTATGGATTAGATTTGATACATAAAATAAGGATAAATTATATGCTCAGTTCAACAAGTGTGACTTTTTGATGAAATAAGTCACATTTATGGGACACATGATCACAGGTGAGGAAATTTTTATGGACCCTTTAGAAAAAAATGCAATTAAGGAACGGCCCAGACCCACTAATCTAGTGTTTTCATGGATTAGTTTGGTACTGCTGACATTATTTGATATATTTATCATGATTTTATAACCTAATAACTATGTTGAAATGGAAAGGGGTAAAGTATGTACATAGAAAAGAATATGAGGAAATATTCATGGAGCTAAATAAAAGGTTGGTCACTACACATGTACTAAAATTTCCAACAAGTGGAGAAATAATTTTGAAATATAGTGATTATTTAAAGAAATTATTGGGTTGTGTACTCACACAGAATAGTAAATTGATAGGATAAACCTTATTAGAGTTGAAGATATATGAGAATAATATCTTGATGCATGATCTGAAGTTAGTAGTTGTGATCTTTGCCTTGAATATTTGGATCCACTGCCTCTATAATGAAAAGTGTGACATATATACTGATCGTAATAGCTTAATGTATATATTCACAAAAAAGGAACTCCACACGCGTCATAGGAGATGGTTACATATAATCAATGACTATGATTTCTCTATTCACTATCATACTAGGAAGGCGAACAAGGTAGTTGATGCTCTTAGTATAAAAGAACATGCTACTCTACAGATGATGTTGGTCAAGAATGACGTTATCTTCATGGATATACAAATGATGGTTTTGGAGATTATAACAACAATAAATAAATCATACAGCTCCCAAATGATTTCCCAACCATATATTTAATAGAATATCAAAGAGATGCAAAGGGATGATATAGAACTTCAAAATAATGTGAATGTAGTAGAGGAAGGGAATACTGCAAGAGAAACATACTTACAATGATGGTGTGATTTAGAATGGAATAAGGCTTCATGTGCCTTCATCACCTGAGATAAATAAGGATATATTGGATAGTACACATAGCTCAACATTCTCTATCCATCCTAGAAGTACCAAGATATACTGTGACATTCAAGAACACTTTGGTTATAAAAACTGAAGAAGAAGATTACAGAGTATACCTTAAGGTTCTTAAAATTCCAGAAAGATAATGTATAGAAAATGTACAAATGGGATGATACAACCATTTCCAATACCCATTTTCAAATGGTATATTTACACACTGAACGTTTTCACTTGCCTCTCGAATACATCCAAAGGAAACAATGTGATATGGGTGATAATGGATCGACTAACCATGAATTATCACTTTATCACTATTTGATAAGACTTATCTCTTGAAAAACATTAGAAGATGTATCTAAAGGATGTGGTGAGGATATATGGTTAACACATTCGATTATATTTTATCGTTATCCATGTTTTACATCAAAATTATAGAGAAGTACCCAACATTCATTGAGTACTAAATTGAATTTCCTCAATTCATATCACCCCAAACGGATAGAAAATATAAAAGGACTATTCAAACAATAATGGATAAGCTAATATCCTATTGAATGGAATTCAAAGGGTTATTATAAGGACCCAACATTAACATTACATAATTGTGAGTTAAGTCAAAAATTCAGATTGAGGATCTTTTTAGGTTTATATTTTTAGAGAATTATGTCATAACTATTACATATCAAATTGAAAATTACATGTAGACACTAATACATAGTATCCATTTTTTCATAATACAAAAACTCTTAAAAATAAACATGTCTAGTTCTATGTTTTAGACAGAATGGCTTCTCCTTGATCACATCCCTAACCCTATTCATCTTTAAGTCATGTTGAAAACAATTCAAAAAAATAGGATGGGAATAAGAATCTCAGTAAGGGTTATAAAATAAATAAAAGAAACATTAACCCATTAATGGATACAAATCAATGAAACTATACTTTTCAATCATAACATACCACATGAAATCATATGATTTATGAATAAAACCTAGAAATCATAAATCAAAAAAGGTAACTTGTGGAATCCATATCATACTTATATTGTAGCTATCACAACTATGTAGGGAGTTATGTTGGAATAACCATCATAGTATAATCCCTAAATCTCTTAGGAGAAATAGTAACATTTACATATGTCATGTTACCCAATACATTAGAGAGTTATCTCGGGATCACATGCCCTAGGTTTGTAATGAATCCACCCATATGAATAAAAAATGCCCAAGAAATATAATCATAACACATAAAACCCAAAAAAGGAAAGACAACATTTCCACATTGCAGTCACGGTATGTTATTTCAAGTTATTCACATAATGAATTCTTTATCAAACCATTTTCAAAACCATTTAATAAAGAAACTTTTGAATCAAAGTGTCCCATACCACTTGGAAACTTTTAAATGTATTAAAATTTTAAAACATTAATGACTATATAAATAAATCCATAAAACCAATTTGAAAAAATTGACATTAATGAGAAATATTCATAAGAATAAATCATTAAAACATTTAAAATGATATTTTAGTTAAAGAGTTCCTATCCAAATGAGATATGCATGAATAAATGTATTTGAGGAATAAAATTAATCAATGCTTAAAATATCATGAGAATAAATATATTCATGGTATTGTATGTCAATGAAAAGTATATACAATATATAAAAATTAATTGGTGTATAACAACAAATAAGTCAAAATAGAATGTAAATTGATATGAAATCCCTTATAAAGATAGTATCCTTAGATTAAGGATAAATAAATTACATAATTATTTGGGACAAATAAGAATACACCCAATATAAGTGTATATTAATTGTAAAAGAATCATTTTTTATTCACACATATTCATAGCATTACATAATCAAGAAGTAGAATTTTATCCCAAAGAAATGAAATTGGGTAAAGGAGTTCCCTTTCAAAAATTTGACATCCTAATAGCATCACATTAAAACTCAAATAATGGGTTGATGAGAGAAAACAGGTTTTCTCATCACTTTTACATAACATTTATAGCAATAAGAATATATAATAACATATCCCAACATAGGAATATATAAATTAAAAGACATAACAAAAAGAAGTCTTTTAAAAAATGGAGGGTGACAGGTTATCTTACCGATTTGGTAACTTATGAAACATACGCCCCTTGAAAAAAGGATCATAAAATGAAGATGTAAATACCCATAAATTAAATAATATTACAAAAGAAAAAAATCAGGGGTAGTACATCAACCACACAAAAGTAAGTAGTGGAAAATATAGCATGAATCTCAATGGAATAAAAAGTGAGATGAAAACCCCTTACCACATTGTAATCAATCAATTTGTATGACCAAAAGATAATAACCACCAAATGAAACACGGAATACCATGAATATAACGATAATTATAATAATATATATCAAATGTAAGTACACAATACACCACATGCAATAAATAAGTGGCGAATAATGGAAATCTCACAAAATTAAAAGTGAGATAAGAAACCTCATACCCCGTGTCCGACTTGACTCGATCATTCTTTAAGATCATGAATAATAAACTAACGTTAATATCTACTTTTTTAAGAACCTTTTTCTTTTTTATTATTTCTTTTATATGAAATATTACATTGCTATAACAATTAGTTAATTATTTGAGTTCATATTAAACATTTTGTCGATGTTCGGAACTTCAGTTAAAAATGAACTTGTTATAATTATAAATTGTCCATGTGGTCGAAATTATATTATCTCTAGAATGATATTCATGATTTAGATATAATATATATCATATATATCTATTATATATGTATTTATAATAGTACATAACATTTGGATATAAGAAATGAAATGCACCGTTCATGGAGACGATAAGCCATACGTACGGATGAACGCTGCTTTCATTTCTATTTATTATTTAATGGAATGAAAACATAATGATAAATAGTTATATTATAATTCCAGTATAATATAATATATAATTTAATTATCTCCATCCTTTATATGTTCCATGTATGGTATGAACGTGTCATATCACTCTGAGGGGGCGGTAGTTCGCACTTCTTCAAATGAAATTATTGTGTTAACCTATTATGGAAACCATAAAGGTATTTTATAAATGAAAACTACAGATACATATAAACAATAGAAATATAATATATATCACATATAAATAAAGTGCCATCATAATGGCCACAATGAGAGGCGGTAAGAAATAATTTAACAATCATCATTTCATTAGGCATTTGTTCGCTGTAACACCCCGAAATTTTATGAGAAAGATTCTTGTTAATTTTATTTAAGTCTTGTGTTATATGCTACACGAAGATAAGCTTGTGATGTACGCAACACCATATTAGCTTATCGTATACGCAACACTATTATTGGATTATTTTAAGCACAATTTCTTGTTCTTTTGATAGAATTCAACACTGAATATAGATTTGGTTCAATGAAATAAGATTATATTATGTTGTACGCTACTCAAAAGAAATCTTTCAGGAAACACAGACATGGCTTGCATTACATGCAAAAGGGACCTTCCTCGATGGCGTGCGTTGTATGCAATACCGATTTTCACTAAACAACAATATATTATTATTATGAACTATCTGTTATGAATATTATTATCTAAATTTTGAATTTTATAACATTATAATTCATCATACACATCTTCTAGAACATGGTATGAGAACAAAATAAATTTTTCACATAAATAAAGTATTTTACAAAAAATGAATTTTTGCTGCCTTTTAATAACACACCCATTTTAAATCTGATTTTTGACAAATTTATAAGTCCAATTTGAAAAAATAAACTTCTTCATTTGAATCATGATATAATGATTTACTTTTGATTAATTTTTGACATTTTTCAGATAACTTTAATAATTTGATGAATAGTAAAAATACGCTAAATTTTAATTAAAAATAACCTTTTTCATCAAGATAATTTATATCATAAAATTGTAATATTGAATTATTTTAATGTATATATAGAATATATTTTTACTAATTAATATAATTTATTTAATTAGAAATAATTTTACATTGAATTCATAGGTAAAATTATTTCAATCTTTTGCAATGTATTAAATTTTAAAACCTGATTTCTCAACCCCGAGATTAATTTTAAATTAATTACTGAAACTTATGTGTTTTTAATTTGGAAAAATTGATTCAATATTTGGAATCATTAGGTCCAAATTATGTTAATAGGCTACTTTTATTTTTGGGCATTAAGAATAGTAACTACTATGAATTTTATTTACCATAGTTAAAGATATATCAAGTAATTAAGGGTAAAAATAACATTATAAAATTACACTAACACTTTTCTTAATATAATTGCATGATTATATTTCATCCTAAAATATAATTGGGTCGAAATTGTATCTATTGGAACCCACATGTATGTGATTAAGACATTTATTTTATTTTATTCTAAGAAAAGTTAAATATGTCTCACTCAAACTTTAATAATTAAATTATTTTTAATATAAGGATATGATAAATATAAATTCGATTATAAATAATAATTTGAAATATAAATTTTTTTTATTTATCATGGTAATTTATTTAAAATTTTTAAGAAATATATAGTTACCTCAATAGCTTATACAATAATGATGCAGAAATTATTTATTTAGTGAAAAATCAACAATATAGATTTTATTAAAATAATAATACCCATAAAAATTACCAAAAACATGACCAAAAATTATTGGTCTAGTATATCTACACCATAATCATACAAGTGTCTATTTTGGGACCATTTGGATCCTTCTAAAACAGATTATGACATTTATATTATTATATTTTAAATGATGTAAAAGTTTTCACCTTCATAATTTAATAAAGATAAAATTTTAAAAGTTGGGTGTTTTGGAAGATAAATTAGATTAAAAGTATTCTTATGAAATATATTAGATTTATCTTCATCATAGTATTTTATTTTAAATTTTTATGCAACAAATAAGTATATTAAATAATTATACAACAATGTTGTAGTAATTATTTTACTAAGGGAAATATCAAATAAATGGTTTTAAAAACATTAAAATAAATATTATATGAACAAATTAATTTCCTACACTAAATTTAAAGATGAATAATACATGTTAGAAATATATTAAATATTTTTTCAAATATATCTTCTATGTGTATTTTATTGAAATTCAAATGAATGAATATTGTCAAAATTGACACTATTGATATTTTATAAAAATAACATATTATTAAATTGTATAAAAAAATATTTAAAATTTAGAAATTAGAATTTATATAGTCTAAAATTTCATAAAGTATCCAATTATGGAAAATTCACAACACATAAGTAATTATTTATAACTATTTAATATTTTGAATATTATAACCACAAAGAACATTAAAAAGATTAAAAAAAAGATAAATCAAAATGATAAGGTTTAAAATAAAATCAAAACATGTATAAATTTTATTCATTGAGTAGATGACAACCATATATAGTATCATTCTATATTTTTATTCATATTGGAGGTTTCTATGTTGGTTTTTATTATTATAAATTATTATTTTTGAGGTTTCCAAAAGTGCCCCTCTCTTCTCTTATAAAAGGGCACCTCTTCCCTCTCTTATTCACTCCATTTTTAGATTTCAAACTAGGCCAAAACCAGACCCTTTACCTTATAAACTTCCTTATTAACATATTAGAGGTCCTGGTCTTTTTGAAAGTCCAAATTTAGGGGCTTAAGAGAAGGTTTAAAAGAGAAACGTTGAAGAAGAGGTAATATCCTTTACCAAATCTTTCAAACTTATTTCTTCTTATACTTCCTCTATATGAGTTGTTTCATTATTAAGTAATAAATCAAGTATCACTTGAATACTGATATGTTATTATAAATATTAAACAACCATATTCCATCCTTTATCCATCCTATGAAAAATAAAGTCACCATGCGTGCGTATGTTCGGCCTACCGTCTCCACGTCATGGTGTAACCTATTTTTCATCACCAACCTACTTTGATGGGTATAGTGATGGAATAAATAATTAATCGTGATTATTGTAAAGTGATATTTATTCTGAAAAATTATACACCATACACTTCAATACAATTCCACAATCATGGGAAAGATATTGTCGCATGTGCGTACGTACAGCTTACCGTCTTCACGACGTGATGAGATTCATTCTCCATGTTAACCATTCAAGAATGATTATAAAGTATATATAATAAACAATCGTGAGATATATGATATAATAGTGCTACTAGATTTATGTATTTTTATATACAAATCATTTACAATAATAAGGAAACGAAAATAGCGTTCATGCGTACGTACGACCTATCGTCTCTATGAACGGTGTATTTCATTCAATTTATCGATCGATAATATATATTAATTTATTGAATATATATGATATATAAATCATGTTTTACTTTTTGTAAGTAATTAATCGTGATCTAAGTAATCATATGAAAAAATTACAAGTCAAAATACATACGATCAATCAAATGAATTTTCCCAAAATGCTGCTTTAACATGGAATTGACCAATGCATGGGAAATATAAATTCATAGTGAATAATATATGATATCATGAATATTATTATGGTTATATTAAAAGTTTATAATATTTTTAAACCCACTATACAGATGTTTCTAACACATACATAAGAAATTAGACCTAAGGTAAGGGATAATTATTCAAATCTCTTTCTTATCTGAGATTGTTTATTCATAAGTATTTACTGGGGTTATATTTATCAACTATGTCCACGTTTTATAAAAAAAATGTTTTTTATAATGTTTTTACTATTCTTTTATGTATTTTTAAAGTCATGTTTACCTCTTTTTGACTTTTACTATGTGTTATTTAGGGAATCTTTCTTTTGTTTACCATTCGAGGTACTTTTTGACTTTTCTGGAAAAAGTACGAGGAGAATTTTTTTTAACTTATACAACGTGAATAGATTTGTATGATTTCATAACACATTATAACATAAATATTCATATACAAGATTTAATTAATTTTTTCAACAATTTTCTATTTAAATGTCATGTCATTTTCAGAAAATAAAATGATTTGAAAGAAGAAATGACATTTTCCTCAAAAATTCATTCCAAGTGTTTTATGAAAACTATTTTCCATCTATGATTACATTCATTAATATGGATATTTTTCAAGTATAATGTTTCTATTATTTACATGGTTTTATATGGATTATGTTATGATGGGATGATGTTTATGAAACACATTTTATTCATTGGGTTATGATGAATGATTTATGTTTATTTTGTGGAATGCTAATGAGTGATTTCATTATGAGATGGGTGGGGCCTATATCTCTATCTAATGTATTGGGTAGTGATTTATATCTCATGATATAGAAATATCTAGAACAGAAAGTAAATATGTTTCAGTAAAAATTGGTCTGAATAGCATGTAAACCCAGTTCAGTAATAGGCTTTGTCCACTATGATGGTCTTGGAAGAAATTCATTTGCTACTATGGAAATCATATCATGTGATTAATGGTTTTCCACAATTACATGATTTATTCCCATGTTATTTATTCATGATTAATGTTCCTTTATGATCCAGGCCTTACATACTGCCACGTTTTATGTCATTACTCAAGATTTTAATGTTTATATTTTCTGTTCTTGTTTTTACATTCGAATGTTTATGGATTGTTTTATGTTCTACATGTTTACCCTTATTGAGAATTCGAGCTCACCCTTTATATGTTTTTTGTTATTATTTCCCCATTATATATAGAAAGGTTTTATGTACGAAAACAAAATGGGAAGATCTTTATACGATACGTTGAAGATCATTCACAATGATTAGAATATTATGTTCTGTTTTTTCAAATATAGTAAGCTATTACGGTCCATGGGTGTCTATTTTTATTATGTATTAATTATTCCAAAAATTAATATAATGACCATGTACATAAATCTTGGGTCACTACAGTTGGTATCAGAGGGATGGTTTAGTTAACCGTTAGAAACTAGGATGTGAAAACTTTAGTGAGATCCCTAGAGATATTTCTAAGGTATGTCTTGGGATTTCCATAAGGTTAAGTATAATGTATAGGTTACAATCCTAGAATTATGATAAATATCATGAATAAAATAGGATTAAACCTATGATTTAAGAGTTTGAACGTACTCCCCCTTGATTATGTTGTTTTCATAGTATGATTTTTTCCTCTCACATTATTCTTTTTGGGTTTTAGATAATGGCTGGAACACGAAAAAACTGTGTTATTGATCAATGCACTAGGCAATGCAATTATTGTCCTCCTAAACAACCAAATGTTCTGGGAAATGGAGTGAAAAATATTATTTCAATACTTACACAGGCTATGAATCATTCTGGACTTCCAAATGAGTAAAGAAGGGAACAATATTCTATTGACTCCTTCATGAGGGAACGCAAACCTTATTTCAATGGGTCCTCTTATCCACTTATTGTTGATCAATGGATCAGTACCATTGAAAAGATATTTTCCATACATCATTGTTCAGAACATGAAAAAGTCATTCTAGATGTTTTCCATTTAGAAGGTGAAGCAGACCAGTGGTGGATCCTAATTAAGAATAAAAGTCCCCAAGATTAAATTTAATCCATAGATTGGGATGAGTTTAGAAACTTATTTTTAAATATGTACTTTCCTTGAATTCTTCGAACAAAGATGGAAAATGAGTTCCTTGAGCATAAGAAAAAGGATGATGAATATATTTCTATATACGAAGAAAATTTTACAAGGATTTCAAGGTATGTATATGCATTTACCATCCAACATGAAAGTAAAGATAATTGATTCTTCAGTTCCTTAAAACAAAGTCTTCGAAAGGAATTAGCTATAAGATACATAAGTATCTATGAAGATATTTCGTGTTGTGCTATCAAGGTAGAACTGGATGTTGGTGTTACATATTTATCTCATGGTTTTGACAAGAAACAAAATATGGAGTTCAAGGAGAAATATCAAAACTACGATGAAAAAAAAAGACTAATGTTTCGTTATGCTCAAAGTGTAGAAAGAAGAATGGTGTAGATTCTCTTAAAGGGACAATAAAATGCATTAAGCATGTAAAGGAAGGTCATCGAGCAGCTGAGTGTTGATTTAATGGGAAAAAGGTAGCTAATGATATGAATAGAGAAAAGACTACAGAGAACACACCACCAACACTTTAATAATACAAGTGTAGGGAAATGTGGCATTATGATAACCAATACCCTAATCGAAGGGTTAGTGATGATCGACATCAAAAACCTCTTAAGGTAAAGGACAAAGGGAAGTCACATGCAGTCACTATTGGAAATGTTGAATATGAAAATTAAGTGGTGGAATGATTAAGTTTTTATGTAACGGGATTCCAAAATAGTGTTGTGGAATCTCATTTACAGTTTCCTGGAATTTTGGAATATCTATGTATTGGTTTATTGTGGTTTTTAATAATTATATGGTACCAGTAACCATGAAAAGTGATTGAAATATTTATGTAAAGTACATGATATGCGTATAATGAATGGATAATGATAAAATAATATGTTGTACATTTATTAATGAGGTCATGACTGATATAAGAAAAATCTGATATCATGATTTGAGTATGTAGAATATTTTGGATTTTGGTATGTGGAAATAGTAATATTTTGACAGCATTCCTATTTTTACCTCGGTACTATGGTAATTCATGTTTCAAGAATACATGATTAATCTATTCACATGTTTCTAATGTGACCAAAAATATATATCTTATGATATATGGGGAATAAATGATGGTGTTCACATACTTTTTATATGAACTTTCTGGTAATCGTTTTCTTTATACTATGGGTTTGGACAAAAATATTTTGGATAAGCCTAAAGGTTGTAATGGATTAAGTTGGACATCAGATAGTATAGTTTAGGGATAGAACTTTTTTTCGATATTATATCTCAAATGTTATAATGGTGTAGTTTTATAAAAAGGACAACTCGCAGGACGGGCGACAACTCGTCGCCTCGGACCAGGATGTGAGAATCTAACCCACAACCAAAGTGTGACATTCTTTTATAGCCTACCACTGGCCTACAGGATGTCCTTGGTTAGTAGAAATTAGTTTTATTTTATTAATTGGTATGATAGATGATGTATATGTCAATTTTTGGAACCATATATGATTAATATCCCCATATATGGACTTATATTTATTTGATAACTTTTGCTAACCTTTTGTTTTAGATAGATATAATGACCAATCATTCTATCACATGATCTACTAACACTTCAGAAATGACAAATTCAACTTCATTTCTTTAAGATATTAAGTGGAAATTGTTCAAGGAATGACCAACGGTGAGATTGTACGAAAATCAAGTAAGTATTTCTTCTAATTAAAAATTTTCTACTTTAGGGAAATGATCATGAAAACTAGAAATGTTGTCCTAGTACCCTTATATCTGATGAATCATATGGTACCTTAGATCATCACAAATTTAAGGCTGTTTGATTGTTTGCTTTTTTATATCCATGTTCTCTACCACCCCCCATCAGAACATGATGGTTAGATTTCTCTTCTATATCCATGTTTTCACCTATTTTCTCCTATGTGGAAACCCAGTGATGAGTTTAATTGGGTAACCGTTACATTTCATACTTTAGTTTTTAAAAGTAGTTTTTAGTATTTCTTTTTTACAATGTGGGTTTCTATGAATGAAACTTTCAAGTAGTAAACTATTTATAACCCCGGCGAATTTTGAGGGTGAAATTCATTTTAAGGGGGGTACAATGTAACACTTTGAAATTTTATGAGAAATGTTCTTTTTAAATTTATTTATTTCTTGTGTTGTACTCTACAACAATATTAGATTGTGCTATAAACAACACCGTATTAGCTTGCAGTATACGTAACACTATTATTGGCTTGTTTTATGCACAATTTCAAGTTATTTTGATAGAATTCAACACTGAATATAGATTTTTTTCAATGAAATAAGATTAGATTATGTTATACACAACACTAATGGAATATTTCATGCAACAGTGACTTGGTTTGTTTTACACGCAAAAGAAACCTTCCTCGATGGCTTGCATTTTACGCATTACCATGTTTTACTGAACAACAATATATTATTATTATGAACTACATGTTATGAATAGTATTAACTGAATTTTTAATTTTATAACATTATAATTCATCTTACACATTTTCTAGAATATGGTATAAGAACAAAATCAATTTTTCGTATAAAGGGAGTATTTTTCAAAAAATACAGTTTTGACACCTTTTGATGAAGCACCCATTTTAAATCTATTTTTTGACATAGTTATATGTCCAATTTTACAAAATAAACTTTTTATTTTGAATCAAGATATAAAAATTTACTTTTGATTAATTTTTTATATTTTTCGGATAACTTTAATATTTTGATGAATAGTAAAAATACGGTAAATTTTAATTAAAAACATCTATTTTCATCGAGATAATTTATATGGTTAAATTATAATATTGAATGTTTTTAAAGTATAAATAGACTATATTTTTACTATTTAATATAATTTATGTAATTATCATTAATCTTATATTGAATTCATAGGTAAAATCATTTCAATACTTTTCAATGTTTTAACTTTTAAAACCTTTTTCCTCAACAATGAGATTAATTTCGAATTAATTACTGCATATTCTGTTTTTTGAATTTGGAAAAATGGATTCCATATTTTGTATAATTAGGTCCAAATTATGTTAATAGGATACTTTTATTTTTGGGAATTATGAATAGTAACTATGGTGAATTTTATTTACCATAGTTAAAGGTATATCGGGTAATTAAGGGTAAAAATAATATTATAAAAATACCCTAACACTTGTCTTAATATAATTGGATGATTATTTTTCGTCTTCAAATTTACTTGGGTCGAAATGGTATCTACTGGAACCCACATGTATGTGATTAAGACAATTGTTTTATTTTATTTAAGAAATAGTTAAATATGTCTCATTCAATCTTTAATAATCAAATTATTTTTAATATAATTTTATTCTGATTATAAATTAGATTAAAAATAATAATTTAAAAGATAAAATATTTTTATTTATCATGGTAATTTATTTTTAATTTTTAAGAAATATATAATTACCTTAATAGCTTATACATTAATGATGCAGAAATTATTTATTTAGTGAAAAATCAATAATATAGTTTTTATTAAAATAATAATACCCATAAAAGGACCAACCACTTTACCAAAACATATTTTTCGAGTATATATACACCATAATCATCCAATTGTTTTTTTGTGGACCATTTGGAGCCTTATAAAATAGATTATGACATTTATATTATTATATTTTAAATGATGTCAAAGTTGTCACCTTCATAATTTAATAAAGATAACATTTTAAAAGCTGGTTTTTTTTGGAAGATAAATTCAACTAAAAGTATTATTAAGAAATATATTAGATTTATCGTAATCATAGTATTTTATTTTTAATTTTTATGAAACAAAGAATTATATTAAATTATTATACAACAATGTTGTAGTAATTATTTTATTAAGATAAATATAAAATAAATGGTATTAAAAATATAAAAAAATAATATATGAACTAATTAATTTGCTCCACTAATTTTCTTGATGAATAAGACATTTTAGTAATCTATTAAATATTATGTTTTGAATATATCTTCTGTTTGGAATTTATTTAAATTCAAATAAATAAATAGTGCTAAAATTTACACTATTTATATTTTATAAAAATACCATATTATTAAGTTGTCTAAAAATCAAAAAAAATATTTAAAAATTAAAAATTAAAATTTTTATAATCTAAGATTTCATAAAGTATCAAATTATGGAAAATTAAAAACACATATGTAATTATTTATAACCATTTAAAAATTTGAATATTATAACCACAAATAAAATGAAATAGATTAAAAAAGGATAAATCAAACTGATATGGTTTAAAATAAAATCAAAACATGTCTAAATTTTATTTTTATAGGATATTTAAACCATATATAATCTCATCTTTCATGTTGAGTCATTTTGGAGGTATTTAAGTGGATTTGGTTTTTATTATATATTAATATTTTTAAGGTTTCCAAAAGTGTCCCTCTCCTCTCTTATAAAAGGGAACCTCCTTCCTCTACTCTTAACTCTATTTTGGGATTTCAAACTCATCCAAAACATGTAAATTTACCTTATAAACTTCCCTATAAAAATACTAGAGGTCTTGGTATTCTTAAAATACCAACTTTAGTGCCCTAATAAGAGGTTTAGAAGAGGCACTTCGAAGAAGAGGTAATATTCTTTACCGAATCTTTCAAACTTATTTCTTCTTCTACTTCCTCTATATGAGTTGTTTAGTTATTATGGAATAACTCTAGTACTAGTTGTACACTGATATGTTATTATTAATATGAAACAATCATATTCCATCCTCTATCCATCCTATGAAAAATGAAGTCACCAAGCGTGCGTACGTACGACCTACCGTCTCAACGTCGTGGTGTAGTCTATTTTTCACCATCAACCTACTTTGATGGGTATAATAATGGATGAAATAATTATATATTATTTTCTTAAAGTGATATTTATTTTGAAATATTATACACCATACATTTCAATATAATTCCACAATCATGGAAATGATATTTTTGGTTGTGCGTACATATGGCTTATCGTCTCCACAACGTGATGAGATTCATTATCTATGTTAACCATTCCTGAATGATTATAAAATATATCTAATAAATAATCATGAGATATATGACATTTTAATTCTACTGAATTTATGTATATATATATGTCATTTACTTTAATAAAGAAATAAAAACTCTGTTCATGCGTACGTACGGCCTACCGTCTCCATGAACGGTGTATTTCATTACATTTATCGATCGATTATATATGTTAATATATTGAATATATATGATATATAAATAAAGTTTTACATTATGGAAGTAATTAATCATGATCTAATTAACCATATGAAAAAATTACAAGTCAAAACACATACGATAAATGAAATGATTTTATCCAAAACGTTGCTTTAACATGGAATTGACAAATGAACGAAACATATAAAGTTATAGTGAATTATATATGATATCATAAATATTATTATGGTTCTGTTACAAGTTTATAATATGGTGAAACATAATATAAAATAGTTTTAGACATGTACGGAAGAAATTGAACCTAAGGTAAGGGATCAATATTCCAATCTCGTTCTTATATGAGATTATTTATTCGTAAGTATTTATTGGGGTTATATTTATCAAATATGTCCATGTTTTATAAAAAATGTTTTTCATAAATTTTTTACTATTATTCCCTATATGTTTAATGTCATGTTTACCTCTTTTTGACTTTTATTATGTGGTATAGAAGTAATATTTTTTTTTACCATACAATGTACTTTTTGACTTTTCTAGAAAAAGTATGAGGAGAATGTTTTTTTAAATTATATGACGTGAATAGATTTTTAAGATTTCATAATTTCTTATTAACCTAAATATTCTTCTACAATATTTCAGGATTATTTTAAAAAAAATTATTTTTAAACTGCGCGTCATTTTGAGAAAAGAAAATAATTTGAAAGAAGAAAGGATATTTTAATCAAGAATTCATTTCAAGTGTTTTATCAAAACTATTTTCCATATATGATGACATTAATTAATATGTTTATGTTTCAAGTATAATGTATCTATTATTTACATGGTTTTATATGGATTATGTTTTGATGGGATGATGTTTGTGAAACCCATTTTATTCATTGTGTTACGATGAATGATTTATGTTTATTTTGTGGCACATAAAATAATGGTATCATTATAAGATGGGAGGGACCTATATCTCCCTCCAATGCATTGGGTAATGATTTATATCTCATGTTATAAACATTGATATAATTGTATGTAAATTTGGTTTAGTAATATGTGACTGGAATGGTTGGAAAACTTGGTTCAGAAATGGACTTTGTCCACTATGATGGTCTTAGCAGTAATGCCTTGGCTACTTTGGAAATAATATCACGTGATTAATGGTTTTCCACAATTACATGTTTTATTATGATGCTATTTTGTCATGATTAATGTTCCTTTATGATCCATGCCTTACGTTGTGCCAAGTTTCATGTCATTTCTCAATATTTTATGTTTAAATTTTATGTTCATGTTTTTACGTTCAAATATTTATGGATTGTTTTATGTTCTACATGTTTACCCTTAATGAGAATTCTAGCTCACCCATTATATGTTTTATGTTATCCTTTACCCAATATATAAATAAATGTTTTAGGTAAAAAAAAATGGGAAGATCTTCATGGGAGACGCTAAATATCTTTCACCATGATTAGAAGATTATGTTCCAAGTTTCCAAAGATACTAAACTATTACGGTCCTTTGGTGCCTGTTTTTTGTTATGTATTATGTATTCCTCAAAATTAATGTAATTTCCATGTAAATAAATATTGGGTCTCTACATTTGGTATCAGAGGTAAGGTTTAATTAACCTTTGAAATGAGGATGTGAAAACTTTAGTGAGATCCCTAAAGATATTTCTATGCTATGTCTAGGGATATCTGTACGGTTAAGTATAAAGAATAGGTTAAAATCCTTGAATTATGATACCGATTGTGAATAACCAAGTATTAAACCTAAGATGTTAGAGATTGAATGTACTCCCCCTTGATTATGTTGTTTTACTAGTATGATTTTTTCCTCTCACACTATTATTTTTGGGTTTTAGATAATGGCTAGAACCCTATGGAACCGTGTTGATGATCAATGCACTAGGAAATGCAATGATTTTCCTCCTGAACAACCAAGTGTTATGGGAAATGGAGTGAAAAATATTATTTCTATTCTTACACAAGGTGTGAATCATTCTAGACTTCCAAATGATCAGATGTGGTAACAATATTCTATTGATTCCTTCATGAGTTAACATCCACCTTATTTTAGTGGGTGTTCTGATCCACTTGTTTCATAATAATGGATCAGTACCATCGAAAAGATATTTTCCATACATCACTGTTCGGAACATGAAAATATCATTCTGGCTATTGACTATTTAGAAGTTAAAGCAGACTAGCGGTGGACTATAATTAAGAATACAAGGCCCCAAGATGAAATTGAATCCATGGAATGGGATGAGTTCAAGAACATATTTTTCAACAAGTACTTTACTTGTATTCATCAATCAAATATGGAAAATGAGTTCCTTGAGCTTAAGAAAAATGATGATGAATCTGTTGGTATATACGAAGCAAATTTTACAAGGCTTGCAAGGTATGCATCTTGAATTATAATTCGACCTGAATGTAAAGTTGATCGATTCTTCAATGGCTTAAAAAAGTCATTGAAAGGAATTAGCTATAAGAGACTTTAGTAGGTATGAAGAGATTGTGTGTTGTACTATCAAGGTGAAATTGAAAGTTGGTGTTACATATCCATCTCATGGATTTGATAAGAAACCAAAGATGGAGTTCAAAGAAAAATCTCTAAACTATGTTGCAAAAAGGAAAATGTTTTGTTATGCTCAAAGTGTAGAAAGAAGTATGGTGGATATTGTCTTAAAGGGACTAGAAGATGTTTTTAGTTTAGAAAAGAATGTCACTGAGTAGATGAGTGACAATATAATGGAAAAAATGTAGTTAATGATGTGAATAGAGAAATAACTACAGATAATGCACCACCAACACTTCAATGTTATATGTCTGGGGAAATGGGGCATTATGCTAACCAATGCACTAATCCAAGGGATAATGATGATCAACATCAACCACCTCTTAGGGAAAAGGAAAAAAGGGAAGTCACATGCGATCACTATTGGTGATGTTTAATATGACAATGATGTGGTGGAATGATTAAGTGTTTATGTAATGGGATTACAAAATAGTGTTGTGGAATCTCATTTGTAGTATCATAGAATTTTGGAATATCTATGTATTGTTTTATTGTGGTTTTCAATAATTATATGGTATTAGTAACCATTAAAAGTGATTGAAATATTTTTGTAAAGTAGATTATATACACATAATGAATGGATAAAGAGAAAATAATATGTTGGATATTATTAATAAGCTCAAGACTGATATAAGGACAATTCCATATCAAGATTTGAATATATAGAATTTTTGGTATTTTGGCTATGTGGAAAGAGTTAAATTTTGATAGCATTATTGTTTTTACTAAGGTTCTATGGTAATTTATGTATCAATAATACATGATTAAGGTATTTACATGTTTTGAAAGTGACCAAAAAATATATCTTTTGATATGTGGGGGATAATTGATGGTATTCATAAGCTTGTTATATAACCTTTCTAGTAATCTTTTTCATTATTATGTGAGTTTGGATAGAAGTATATTGGATAATTCTAAATGTTGTAATGGATTAAGTTGGATATCAGAGTGTATGGCTTAAGGATAGAACTTTTTTTATATTATTTCTGTAATGTTATAAAGGTGTAGTTTTCAAAAAAGGACAACCTGTAAGATGGGCAAAAACCCATCCCATTGGACAAGTCTGTGGGAATCGAACCCACAACTGATGTGTGACATGCCTTTATCACCTACCACTGGCCTACAAGAAAGTCCCTAGTTAGTAGAATTTAGTTTTATTTTATTAACCAGTGTGATAAATGAAGTATTAATCCATTTTTGGAACCATAATTGATTAATATCACCATATATGTACTAATTTATATTTAATAACTTTTGATAATATTTTGTTTGAGACAAATGGAATGACCCATTATTCTATCAGATGTTCTGCTAACACTTCGCGAATGACAAATTCAACTTTATTTTTTTAAGATATGAAGTGGAAATTGTTCAAGGAATGAACAACGGCGAGATTTTACCAAAATCAAGTAAGTATTTATTCTAATTCAAATTTATTAACTTTAGGTAAATGATCATGAAAACCAAAAATATTGTCCTAGTACCCTCATATCCAATTAATCAGATGGTACCTTAGATCATCGTAAATTTATGGCTTTGTGATCGTTGGAAGTTTCATAACCATGTCCTCTACCACTCTCCATCAGAACTTGATGGTTAGATTTCTATTCCATATCCATGTTTTCACTTATGACCTCATATGTGGAAACCCAATGATGAGTTTATTTGGGTAACCGTTATATTTCATAATTTAGTTTTTAAAATTAAGTTTTAGTATTTCTTTTTATAATGTGGGTTTCTATGAAAGAAACTTTCAAGTAGTAAACTATTTATGACCCCAACGAATTTTGAGGGAGAAATTAATTTTAAGTGTGGTAGAATGTAACACCCCTAAATTTTATTAGAAATATTCTTTTTAAATTTATTTATTTCTTGTGTTGTATGCTACAACAAGATTATCTTGCGTTGTATGCAACACCGTATTAGTTTGCAGTATACGCAACACTATTATGGTCTTATTTTACGCACAATTTCAAGTTCATTTAATATAATGAAACACTGAATATAGATTTTGTTCAATGAAATAATATTAGATTATGTTTTACGCAACACCAAATAAATCTGTCACGCAACACTGACCTGGCATGCATTACATGTAAAAGTGACCTTGTTGGCTTGCATTGTACGCAATACCAAGTTTCACTAAACAACAATATATTATTATTATGAACTATATTTTATGAATAGTATTAACTGAATTTTTAATTTTATAACATTATAATTCATCTTACACATTTTCTAGAACATGGTATGAGAACAAAATCAATTTTTCGTATAAAGGAGGTATTTTTCAAAAAATGTTGTTTTTCCACCTTTTGAAGACGCAACCATTTTAAATCTAATTTTTGAGAAATATTTAAGTTCATTTTGGAAAAAATAAACTTTTTTATTTGAATCAGGATATAAAAATTTACTTTGGATTAATTTTTTATATTTTTCAGATAACTTTAATATTTTGATGAATAGTAAAAATACAAAAAAAATTAATTAAAAAAACATTTTTCATCGAGATAATTTATATGGTTAAATTATAACATAGAATGGTTTTAAAGAATAAATAAAATATATTTTTACCATTTAATATAATTTATGTAATTATCATTAATTTTACATTAAATTCATAGGTAAAATCATTTCAATCTTTTGAAATGTCTTAACTTTAAAAAATCTTTTTCTCAACAATGAGATTAATTTTAAATTAATTAATTAAACTTATGTGTTTACAATTTGGAAAAAAGGATTCCATATTTAGAATCATTAGGTCCGAATTATGTTAATAGGCTACTTTTATTTTTTGGCAATATAAATTGTAACTACGGTAAATTTTATTTACCATAGTTAAAGATATATCAGGTAATTAAGGGTAACAATAATATAATTAAATTACTCTAACACTTGTCTTAATATAATTGGATGATTATATTTTGTCCTAAAATATACATGGGTCAAAGTGGTATCAATTCGAACCCACTTGTATGTGATTAAGACATTTATTTTACTTTATTTAAAGAAAAGTAAAATATGTCTCACTCAAACTTTAATAAATAAATTATTTTTAATATAAGGATATACTAAATATAAATTCGATTATAAATAATCATTTTAAAGATAAAATATTTTTATTTATCATGGTATTTTATTTTTAATTTTTAAGAAATGTATAATTACCTTAATATCTTATACATTAATGATGCAGAAATTATTTATTTAGTGGAAAATAAAAAATATTGTTTCTATTAAAATAATAATACCCTTCAAAAGGCCCAAAAGCTTGAAAAAAACTTAATTTTAGAGTATATATACACCATAATCATCCAATTGTCTACTTTTGGACCATTTGGAGCCTTATAAAACAGATTATGACATTTATATTATTATATTTTAAGTGATGTCAATGTTTTCACCTTCATAATTTAATAAAGATAACATTTTTAAAGTTGGGTGTTTTAGAAGATAAATACTACTAAAAGTATTATTAAGAAATATATTTGATTTATCTTCATTATAGTATTATATTTTAAATTTTTATGTAATAAATAAGTATATTAAACAATTATACAACAATGTTGTTGTAATTATTTTATTAAGAGAAATATCAAATAAATCGTTTTAAAAATATGAAAATAAAAATTATATGAACTAATTAATGTGATCAATGAATTTGATAGATGAATATACATTTACGTAATTTATTAAATATTTTTTTTAATATAAATTCTATTTGGATTTTATTTAAATTCAAATTAATGAATACTGTAAAAATTAACACTATTGATATTTTATAAAAATAAAATTTTATTAAATTGATTAAAAATCAAAAAAATGTTTAAAAATTATCAATTAAAATTAATATGATCTAATAAGTCCAAAAGTATCCAATTATGTAAAATTAAAAACACTTAATTAATTATTTATAACCATTTAAAATCTTGAATATTATAACCACAAATAAAATTAAATAGATTAAAAAAGGATAAATCAAAATGATGTGGTTTAAAATAAAATCAAAACATGTATAAAAATTATTGGTTGAGGATATTAAAATCATATCTCATCTCATATTTCAATTTGAGTCATTATATAGGTTTTTAAGTGGCGTTGGTTTTTATTATAAATTAATATTTTTGAGGTTTCGAAAAGTGCCCCTCTCCTCTCTTATAAAAGGGCACCTCCTCCCTCTACTCTTCACTCCATTTTGAGATTTAAAACTCGGCCTAAACCTGTCCATTTACCATATAAACATACATATAATCATACAAGAGGTCTTAGTCTTTTTCAAAGACCAACTTTAGTTCCCTAATAGGAGGTTTAGAAGAGGCACGTCGAAGAAGAGGTAATATCCTTTACCGAATATTTCAAACCTATTTCTTCATATCCTTACTCTGTATGAGTTGTCTCATTATTAACTAATAACTCCATTACCAATTTTATATTGATATGTTATTATGAATATGAAACAACCATATTCCATCCTCTATCCATCCTTTGAAAATGAAGTCACCAAGTGTGAGTACATACGGTCTACCATCTCCACGCCGTGGTGTAATCTAATTTTCATCACCAACCTACTTTGATGTGTATAATAATGGAATAAATAATTATATATGATTATTTTAATGTTATATTTATTCTAAAATATTATACACAATACATTTCAATATAATTCCACAATCATGGTAATGATATTGTCAGACGTGTGTACGTACGGTTTACCATGTCCACGACGCAATGAGATTCATTATCTATGTTTACAATTCAAGATTGATTATAAATTATATCTAATAAATAATCATAAGATATATTAAATAATAATTCTACTAGATTTATGTATATATATATATGTCATTTACATTAATATGGAAACGAAATCAGCGGTAATGTGTACATATGGCCTACCGTCTCCATGAACAGTGTATTTCATTCCATTTATCGATGGATTATATATATTAATATATTGAATATATATGATATATAAATCATGTTTTACATTTTGGAAGTAATTAATCATTATATATTTAATCATAATAAAACATTACATGTCAAAACACATACGATAAATGAAACGATTTTACTCAAAACGTTGCTTTAACATGGAATTGACAAAGGAATGAAAAATATAAAGTCATAGTGAATTATATATGATATCATAAATATTTTTATGGTTATTTACAGGTTTATAATATGTTTAAACCCAATATAAAAGAGTTTCAGAAATGTATGAAAGAAATTGGACCTAAGGTAAGGGATAAAGATTCAAATCTCATTCTTATCTGAGATTGTTTATTTGTAAATATTTTTTGGGTATATATTTATCAACTATATCCCTTTTTTATAAAAAATGTTTTTCATAAAGTTTTTACTATTATTACCTGTATGTTTAAAGTCATTTTTATCTTTTTTGACTTTTATTATGTGGTATTGAAGGAATCCTTCTTTTGTTTACCATATAATGTACTTTTTGACTTTTCCAGAAAAAGTATGAAGAGAATGTTTTTTTAACTTATATGACGTGAAAAGATTTTTAAGATTTCATAAATCCTTATTTATGTGAATATTACTCAACAATATTTCATGATTATTTTCAAAAAAATTATTTTTAAACTGCAGGCCATTTTGAGAAAAGGAAATGATTTGAATGAAAAAAGTATATTTTTCTCAATAATTAATTTAAAGTGTTTTATCAAAACTATTTTCCATATATGATGACATTATTTAATATGGTTATGTTTCAAGTATAATGTATCTTTTATTTACATGATTTTTTATGTATTATTTTATGATGGGATGATGTTTGTGAAACCCATTTTATTCATTATGTTATGATGAATGATTTATATTTATTTTGTGGAACACGAAAGAATTATTTGATTATGAGATGGGAGGGACCTATATCTCCCTCCAATGCATTGGGTAATGATTTATGTCTCATGATATAGACATGTCCGGAATGGTAAGTAAATTTGGATTAGTAATACATGACTAGAACGGAAGGTAAACTTGGATCAGTTATGGACTTTTTCCATTATGATGGTCTTGGCAGCAATGCATGGGCTAATTTTGAAATCATATCAAGTGATTAATGGCTTTCCACAATTACATGTTTTATTCTGATGTTATTTTATCATGACTAATGTTCCTTTATGATCCACACCTTATGTGCTACCATGTTTTACTTCATTGGTCAAGATTTTGATGTTTAAATTTTATGTTCATGTTTTTACATTCAAATGTTTATGGATTGTTTTATTTTATACATGTTTTCCATTAATAAGTATTTGAGATCACCCATTATATGATTTATATTTTCCCTTACCGAGGATATAAATAAATTCTTTATGTAAAAAAACAAAAGGGGAAGATCTTTATGGGAGATGTTGAAGATCTTTCACCATGATTAGAAGATTATGTTCTGAGTTTCCAAAGAGACTAAACTATTACAGTCTTTGGGTGTCTATTTTTGTTACGTATTAAGTATTCCACAAAAGTAATGTAATTTCCATATACATCAAGCTTGGGTCTCTACATTTGGTATTAGAAGGAAGGTTTAGTTAACCTTTGGAAACTAGGATGTGAAAACTTTAGTGAGATCCCTAGAGATATTTCTAAGGTATGTCTAGGGATGTCTGTATGGTTAAGTATAAAGTATAGGTTACAATCCTAGAAATATGTTAAAAATAATGAATAAAATAGAATTAAACCTATTATTTTATAGTTTGAACGTACTCCCCCTTGATTATGTTATTTTCATAGTATGATTTTTTCCTCTCACATTATTCTTTTTTGGTTTAGATAATGGCTCCAACCTGAAAGAACCGTGTTAATTATCAATGCACTGGGAAATGTAATGATTGTCTTCCTGGACAACCAAATTTTTTGGGAAATGGAGTGCGAAATATTATTGCTATACTTACACAAGCTATGAATCATTCTGGACTTCCAAATTAGTAGAGAAGAGAACAATATTCTATTAAGTCCTTAATGAGGGAAAGTCCACCTTCTTTCAGTGGGTCTTCTGATCACTTGTTTTTGAACAGTGGATATGTACCACTGAAAATATATTTTCCATACTTCGTTGTTTAGAATATCAAAATTTCATTCTAGCTATTTACCATTTAGAAGGTGAAGCAGACCAACGGTGGACTCTAATTAAGAATACAAGGCCCCAAGATGAAATTGAATCCAAGGAATGGGATGAGTTCAAGAACTCATTTTTCAATAAGTACATTCCTTGTATTCTTCAATCAATGATGGAAAAGTAGTTCATTGAGATTAAGTAAAAGGATGATGAATCTGTTGGTATATATGAAGCAAATTTCATAATGCTTGCAAGGTATTCATCTAGATTTATCATCCAACCTAAAAGTAATGTTGATCGATTCTTCAGTGTCTTAAAAAAAGTTTTCAAAAGGAATTTTCTATAAGAGACTTCAATAGATATGAAGATATTGTGTGTTGTGATATCAAGGTAGAACATATATTTGGTGTTACATATCCATCTCATGTTTTTTACAAGAAACAAAAGATGGAGTCCAAGGAAAAATCTCCAAACTATGGTGAAAAAAAGGAAAATGTTTTGTTATGCTCAAAGTGTGGAAAGAAGCATGGTGGAGATTGTCTTAAAGGGACTAGATGATGTTTTATGTGTGGAAAAGAAGGTCATCGAGTAGCTGAGTGACAAATTAACTGAAAAAAGGTAGTTAATGTTATGAATAGAGAAAAGACTATAGAGAACGCACCACCAACACGTCAATGCTATAAGTGTAGGGAGATGGGGCATTATGCTAACCAATGCCCTAATCCAATGGTTAATGATGATCGACATAAACAACCTCTTAAGGAAAAGGACAAAGGGAATTTACATGTGATCACTATTGGCGATGTTGAATATGACAATGATGTGGTCGAATAATTAAGTGTTTATGTAACGGGATTCCAAAATAGTGTTGTGGAATCTCATTTATAGTATCATGGAATTTTAGAATATCTATATATTATTTTATTGTGGTTTTAAATAATTATATGTTACTGATAACTATGAAAAAGGATTGAAATATTTTTGTAAAGTAGATGATATGCACATAATGAATGGATAAGGGGAAAATAATATGTTGGATATTATTTATGATCTCATGACTGATATAAGGACAATGTGATATCATGATTTGAGTATATAGAATTTGTGGGATTTTGGTATGTGGAAAGAGTTTACTTTTGAAACCATTCATGTTTTTACTAAGGTTCTATAGAAATTCATGTTTAAATAATATATAACTATGGTATTAACTTGTTTCTAATGTGACCAACAAGATATATCTTATGATATGTGGGGGATAAATGATGGTATTCACATTCTTGTTATATGACCTTTCTAGTAATCATTTTCTTTATACTGTGAGTTTGGAAAAAAGTATTTTGGATTGGCCTAAAGGTTGTAATGGAATAAGTTGTACATCAGATAGTATAGTTTAAGGATATAACATATTATTTCTGGAATGTTATAATGATGTAGTTTTAGAAAAATGATAACCCGTAAGACAGGCGACAACCCGTCACGTCGGACAAGGCTGTGAAAATCGAACCCACAACTGAAGTGTGAGATGCCTTTATCGCCTAACACTGTCCTACAAGAAAGTCCCTAGTTATTATAATTTAGTTTTATTTTATTAACCGGTATGATAGATGAAGTATAACTCTATTTTTTGGAACTATATACAATTAATATCAACATATATGGACTTATGTATATTTAATAACTTTTGATAACATTTTGTTTGAGATAGATGGAATGACCCATCATTCTATCACATGATCTTCTAACACTTCACTAATGATAAATTCAAATTTATTTATTTAAGATATGAAGTGGAAATTGTTCATGGAAATAACAACGGCGAGATTTTTCCAAATCAAGTAAGTATTTTTTCTAATTAAAAATTTTCAACTTTAGGGAAATGATCATGAAAACCAAAAATGTTGTCCTAGTACCCTCATGTCTGATTAATCAGTTGGTACCTTAGATCATCAAAAATTTATGTCTTTGTCATTGTTGGCATTTTCATAACCATGTTCTCTACCACTCACCATTAGAACATGACAGTTAGATTTCTCATCCATATACATGTTTTCACCTATGTTCTCTTATGTGGAAACCCAATGATGAGTTAATTTTGGTAACCATTAAGTTTCATAATTCAGTTTTTAAAATTAAGTTTTCATATTTCTTTTCACAATGTGGGTTTCTATGATAGAAACATTCAAGTAGTAAACTATTTATGACCCGGACTAATTTTGAGGGAGAAATTTATTTTAAGGGGGGTAGAATGTAACACCCCGAAATTTTAATGGAAATATTCTTTTTATATTTATTGATGTCTTGTGTTGTATGCTACAACAATATTATCTTTCACTGTATGCGACACCGTATTAGTTTGTAGTATACGCAACACTATTATTGTCTTATTTTATGCACAATTTCAAATTTATTTAATATAATCCAACACTTAATATATATTTTGTTCAATGAAATAAGATTAGATTATGATATATGTAACACCAATGAAATCATTCACGCAACACTGACCTAGCCCGTGTTACACACAAAAGTGACCTTCCTCGGTGGCTTGCATTGTGTGCAATACAGAGTTTCACTAAACAACAATATATTATTTTTATGAACTATAATTTTTGAATATTATTTACCACATTTGGAATTTTATAACTTTATAATTCATCTTAGAGATTTTCTAGAACATGGTAGGAGAACAAAATCAATTTTTCATATAAAAGAAGTATGTTTAAAAAAATGCAGTTTTGACGCCATTTGATGACGCCCCCATTTTAAATCTAATTTTTTAGAACATTTTAAGTCAAATTTGACAAAAAAAATTCTATTGAATCAGGATGTAAAAATTTACTTTAGATTTATTTTTGATATTTTTCAGATAACTTTTATTACTTTGATGAATAGTAAAAATAAGTTTAATTTTAATTAAAAACATTTTTCATCGAGATAATTTATATGGTTAAATTATAATATTTAATGGTTTTAAAGTATAAATAAAATATATTTTACCATTTAATATAAATTATTTAATTATCATTAATTTTACATTGAATTCGTAGGTAAAATAATTCAATCTTTTGCACTATTTTAACTTTTAAAACCCTTTTTCTCAACAAATAGATTAATTTTAAATTAATTACATAAACTTCTATGTTTTCAATTTGTAAAAATAGATTCCATATTTGGAATGATTAGGTCCAAATTATTTTAATAGGCTACTTTTTTTTGGTCATTATTAATGGTAACTACAGTAAATTGTATTTACCATAGTTAAAGGTATATCGTGTAATTAAAGGTAAAAATAATATTATATAATTACACTAACACTTGCCTTAATATAATTGGATGATTATATTTCGTCCTAAAATATACTTTGGTCGAAATGGAATCAAATGGAACCCACTTTTATGTGATTAAGACATTTATTTTATTTTATTTATATAAAATAAAAATAGGTCTCACTAAAACTTTAATAATTAAATTATTTTTAATATAAGGTTATACTGAATATAAATTCGATTATAAATAATCATTTGAAATCCAAAAATGTTTTCTTTACCATGGTAATTTATTTTTAATTTTTAAGTAATATATAATTACCTTAATATCTTATACATTAATGATGCTGAAATTATTTATTTAGTGAAAAATCAATAATATGGTTTTTTTAAATAATAATACCCCTCAAAAGGCCCAAAAACTTGAGAAAAAACTTAATTTTAGATTATATATACACCATAATCATCCAAGTGTCTACGTTTGGACCATTTGGAGCCTTATATAACATATTATGACATTTATATTATTATATTTTAACTAATGTCAAAGTTTTTACCTTCATAATTTAATAAAGATAACATTTTAAAAGTTAGATGTTTTTGAAGATAAATTATATTAAAAGTATTATTATGAAATATATTAGATTTATAATAATCAAATTATTTTATTTTTAATTTTTATGCAACAAATAAATATATTAAATAATTATATAAAAACTTTGTAGTAATTATTTTATTAAGACAAATATCAGATAAATGTTTTTAAAAATATTAAAATAAATATTATATGAACTAATAAATGTTCTCCAAGAATTTTCTAGATGAATAAGACATGTTATGAATCTATTAAATATTTTTGATTGAATATATATTCTGTGTGGAATTTATTTAAATTCGAATAAAGAAATAGTCTTAAAATTGACACTATTGATATTTTATAAAAATAACATATTATAAAATTGTTTAAAAATCATAAAAAATATTAAGAAATTAAAAATTAAAATTTATATGGTCTACCAAGTGATTAAGTTTCCAATTATGGACAATTCACAACACATAATTAATTATTCTTAACTATTTAAAATTTAAAATATTATTACCACAAATAAAATTAAATAGATTAAAAAAGGATAAATCAAAATGATAAGGTTTAAAATAAAATCAAAAAATGTATAAATTTTATTGGATTATGAGATTAAAACCATATATCATATAATCTTCGATTATGAGTCACTTGGGAGGTCTTTATGTGGGGTTGGTTTTGATTATAATTTAATATTTTTGAGGTTTTCAAAAGTGCCCCTCTCCTCTCTTATAAAAAGGCACCTCCTTCATCTCCTCTTCACTCAATTTTGAGATTTCCAACTTAAAAAACCCTTCCTATTTCCTTTATTAACTTCTCTATAAATATACTATAGGTCCTGGTCTTCATCAAAGAACAACATTAGCAACCTAAGAGGAGGTTTGGAAGAGGCACGTTGAAGAAGAGGTAATATCCTTTACCGAATTGTTCAAACTTATTTCTTCTTCTACTTCCTATATATAAGTTGTTTAATTATTAAGTAATAACTCTAGTATCAATTTTATACTGATATGTTATTATGAATATCAAACAATGATTTTCCATCCTCTATCCATCCTATGAAAAATGAAGTCACCACGTGTGCGTACGTATGGCCTAACGTCTCCACACCGTGGTGTAATCTATTTTTCATCACCAACCTTCTTTGATGGGTTTAATAATGGAAGAAATAATTATATATGATTATTTTAATGTGATATTTATTCTGAAATTTTATACACCATACACTTCATTATAATTCCACAATCATGGGAATAATATTGTCGACTGTGCGTACGTATGGCATACTGTCTCCATGACGCGATGAGATTCATTATCTATGTTAACCATTCAAGAATTATTATAAAGTATATCTAATAAATAGTCATGAGATATATGACATAATAATTCTACAGTATTTATGTATATATATATATATATATTATTTACTTTAATAAGGAAACAAAAAATAGCGTTCATGCGTACGTACGGCATGTCATCTCCATGAATGGTGTATTTCATTCAATTTATCGATCGATAATATATATTAATATATGAAATATTTAGGATAGTAAAATCATGTTTTAAATTATCGAAGTAATTAACCAGGATCTAAGTAATCATATGAAAAAATTATAAGTCAAAACACATACGATAAATGAAACTGTTTTACCCAAAATGCTGCTTTAATATGGAATTGACAAATTAATGGGAAATATAATGTCATAGTTAATCATACATGATATCATAAATATTATTATGGTTCTGTTATAGGTTTATAATATGTTTAAACCTACTATATGGGATTTTTGAACACTTATAGAAGAAATTGGACCTAAGGTAAGGGATAATTATTCCAACCTCATTCTTATCCGAGATGGTTTATTCGTAAGTATTTACTGGGGTTATATTTTTCAACTATGTCCATGTTTTATAAAAAATATTTTTCATAATGATTTTAATATTCTTCCCTGTAATTTAAAAGTTTTATTCACCTCTCTTTGACTTTTACTATGTGGTATGGAATGAATATTTCTTTTGTTTACCATACGAGGTATTTTTTGACTTTTCCAGAAAAAGTATGAGGAGAATGTTTTTTTTAACTTTTACGGTGTGAAGGTATTTTTATGAATTCATAATGCCTTATTTACATAAAAGATACTGTAAAAAATTTCATGATTATTTTCAACAAAATTCATTTTTTGAAATTGCACGTCATTTTGAGAAAAGAAAATGATTTTAAAGAAGAAATGGTATTTTCCTCATGAAATAATTTCAAGTGTTTTATCAAAACTATTTTCCATCTATGGTGACATTATTTAATATGGTTATGTTTCAAGTATAATATATCTATTATTTACATGGTTTTATATGGATTATGTTATGATGGGATGATGTTTAATAAACCCATTTTGTTCATTTGGTTATGATTAATGATTTATGTTTATTTTGGGGCACAGGAAAGACTGATTTCGTTATGAGATGGGTAGGACCTATATCTCCCTCCAATACCTTGGGTAATGATTTATATCTCATGAGATAGATATGAATGGAATGATAAGTAAATCCAGTTCTGTAATACATGGCTGGAACGGTAGTTAAACCCGGTTCAGTAATGGATTTTGTCCACTATGATGGTATTGGTAGGAATTCCTTGGCTACTATGGAAATCATATCATGGGGTTAATGGTTTTCCCCAATTAAATGTTTTATTCCCATGCTATTTTATCATGATTAATGTTCATTTATGATCCACACCTTACGTACTACAAAGTTTTATGTCATTGCTCTATATTTTGAGGCTTAAATTTTATGGTCATGTTTTTACGTTCAAATGTTTATGGATTGTTTTATGTTCTTCTTGTTTACCTTTACTGAGCATTTGTTCTCAACCTTTATATTTTTTATGTTTTCCTTTCCCTAGGATATAAAGAAAGGTTTTAAGTAAGAAAACAAAAGGGGAAGACTTTTATGGGAGATGTTAAAGATCTTTCACCATGATTAGAAGATTATGTTTCTAGTTTCCAAAGACACATAACTATTATGGTCTGTGCGTGTTGATTTTTGTAATGTATTAAGTATTCCGAAAATTTAATGTAATGTTCATTAACGTCAAGCTTGGGTCTCTACATTAGACATCCATAGAAACAGTATGTTAATTACCCATTAGATAGAAGTTTGTGTAAGTGTAGTTGGAATCCTTCACATAAAATCAACTTTGTATACTGTGGATACTGTTTTAGTTATACAAGAAAGTAATAAAAAGAGTTTAAGGGTTTGGAGAAGTAAGATAAAACAACAACACCTAATAGAAGACATTACATTTAAATCGGGTATCTCCCTCTGGTTTGAACCAAAAGGTTTACTTGAGTTTCTTTATTCCTAAGGGAAGTCTTATAAGAAGAGTATAGGGATGTATGGATCTTAATTGGGTAGATTATGGATGATACAAGGGGCTTGGGAAGTGTGAGGAATGGGTTAGAAGTTAGGGATTTTTATAAGGGGAGGAGGGGAAATTTTGAAAAGTTTAAAAATATTATTTTATTATATAATGATTTCAGGTTTCTAAAGGGCCAAAACTTATTAAAGTTGAAGATAAGAAGCCTCATGTTTGAAATATAATCATATAATAAGAATTGGATAGGTTTTTGATATTTTTTAATCATTATAATCTCATTTATTTAAATCATTCATTAATGGGGTAAATATAGCATAATTATTGTGTCATATATAATTTTATTTATTTAATATCGAAAACATATAAAAAAAATCATGATATAGGATATATTTTTAGATTTCAAATTAATATTTACATTTGAAGATATAACTTATATAACCCCATGTAAAAATGATATACTAAAAGATATATGTTTATGTCATTTTTTATTTGCCATAAATTAATTAATATAATTAGTCATTATCACTCTTATGTGGCTTCATGGGGTCCCAAAATTGACACAAAGGATACCAATGGTTGAAAATGTATCAACCAATAGGATTAGGACAAATTTTTGGGTAATTTAAAATTATTATAATATTATTTGTTTACCCTTATTTACAATATTTATCCTTGAAGCATGATAAATAAAATATTTAATGAGGTAATTGTTTAAAATGTATAAATATTAAATATACCTATTTACAATTTTTGGACCTCCAGATTCAAAATATGGAATTCATTTTTCAAAATTCAAAGCACTGAAATGGATGAAATTAATTTAAAATTAATTTCCACTGTCAAAACAAAAAGTGTGTTTTTAAAAAATAATGAATATCAAAATATTTACACTTATTTACATGCAATTTCAATTTTAAATTATGTCTAATGACAAACATTGGATTAAATGGTAAAAACCAGGTAGAGGAAAATTTCCGAGGTACTATAGCAGCACTGTAGCAATATTATAGCCGATTGTACACTGTGCGGGTACTGTAACAGAACTGTACACTGTACCGGTACTATAACAGAACTATACACTGTCCGGGTATTGTAGCAGGCATTGTAGCAGTTAATGTAGCAGGTATTGTTCGGTAATGTAGTAGCAAGAACTATTCACCTTGGGACACCGGTTTGGGATTTATGACCTTTAGGCTTTTAGGCCACCCAGGACTTTGGGTCAATAGGGATTTCAAGCCACCTTTAAGGCCTTTGGGCTACCTCAAGGCATTCGGACCACATGCAATTTCCCCAGACACACTACAAAAAAGGAGCAGCTCCAGAAGATGATTCAGTGCAGGTGCACTAACTAGATCAGAACCAAATGGATTTTTCAGAATGAGAGGGTATTTCTATGCCATTGGGATAAGAATTTGCTTGCATGGGAAGCCTAGCTAGATGGCCATATGAAGGTGGAGAGCTACTAACATGATGCAGATGCTGGGGAGGGGCAGTTCCTTCTAGATAGTATTGTTGAATTTACTAAGACCTTTAGGTCATGTAATCTCTTAAGCCTACAGGCCATGTAATCGTTGACCCTACGGGCCTTGTAAGGGTTACCCCGCATCCTTTAAAATGGGGGTTATCAAAAATCAATAAAAAATGAAGGCCTTCGGGCCATTCGACTGTAATAAAAATTAACTTTTCTAGAAAATTTCCAAAATTTTATCCAAAGTAAATTTTGATGTCCCGATTCTAAAGAAAAATATTATTTTGTCAAATAGAACATATAAAAGTGACCAAAACTATATTTAAAGAGGGTTATCCTTCAAAAGGTATTAAATCAACCTTTTAATGAATATTAGAGTATTTTTTATTAAAATATAATTCTTTCTTATTATAAGCCTCCATAATTTATTGGATAAATGTAAAAAAAATAAAACATGTATATTCATATTGTTGTTAGTTCATTCCATTCCCCCCAAAACAACGACAATAAGTTAACTACCATTTAAAATAATTTTATATTATTATTATAAAATATGACTCAACATTGTATGCAACAGGAGATTTCAAGGAAACGCGTTGTTGCGTATCGGGTACGTCAACGAACATAGCATCCTCATTAAATTAAAATTAATATTTAATTCACAAATTTTAATAAATATAAAAATTTAGAATTCTTTATTTACCTGGGATGTTACATCCTTCCATTCTTTTGGGAATTTCTTTCTTGAAATATTAAAATTAGGCTTGGGAACTTCATTGAAATTCCAGCATCAAAAAGAGTCATTAAAAATATCACTTTAAAATAAAGAAATAAAAATCCAAAGGTCACCCAAGATAGACCATTCTACGATTACATGTAGGAAAACATGTATATGGAAGGGAAACTAACTCTCAAAGATTAATATAGAGTGATAAAAAACATGATCATGGAAAGTTAACCAACATAATACCATAAATTAGTGGTTGGGTAAAAGTCTGATAATAAAAGTGATATTATAACATTTTTTCTTCTAGATCCTTTTCATAGAGTTAAATAATATTATTAATAACTAGACTAGGATCGTAAGTAAATATATTTACTTGTCATGTAGAGTGTAATTCTTTAATAAACTTCTACCACAAACTGATCTTTTTCTCCAAACGGTAAGTATTCAAGATGACTTGGTCACACCTGAAGTGCTAGAATCAACGTCTAATGTATCACATAATCTAAAAAATATGAACTATATATTTCCCCAATATTTAGACATCAACCAAACCCAAAATTGGTTAGTACACGATCAGATAATCCCTAAAAGGATAATCCTTTATAAAAAATAAATAATACTCTTAATCTCAAAAATTCAAAAAAAGAACCCAAATTTTAAGAAAGAAAATTCAATATACAATTGTCCTTAAAATTAATTAAAATAATCCAAACTAATATTGAAACCCAAAACACAGAAGTATTTAATCACGTAGTCTTCTATAATAAATCTTCACTTTTATGTTCAAAAACATTGACTACTCTTAATGTCTCATAGTGAAGTGTAATTAACCTAAATAGATACTATCTATGATAGATTAATAATTTCAATAAATAACCCAAATCACCTTATTTCCACAATAAAAACATAGATTCTTCAAAAATAATATTTCGAAATTTACTCCACAAATTAAAACCCATAGTATTTTATTTACCATAAACATATAGTGTTTCAAAAAGTTCCAAAATACTCTAAAATAACCTTTACCACTTAATCACAAAATCATTATCCTATATTAATTATATCCATTTGATAGAACATAAGTTCCCAAAATCAACTTATTCTTGATCTATAAAATCATTTAACCTAAAATAATAAGTAATAATAACTAGGGACTTCATGTAGGATAGTGGTAGTTGATGTTTACTTGTCGCCCTTCGGTTGTGGGTTCGATTCATATGGCCTTGTCGGACATGATGGGTTTTCACCCATATTACGATTTGTCCCTTTTTTATAAAACTCCAAAATAATACTAAAATGTTTTAACCTCAAATTTTTTCTTATACATTTCATTTTCATCCCCATACATTAAGACCTTTACATCTAAATTCATGAAGCCTTATATATATTATCCTTTTTTTATTTCACCTCTATACGATAACATAAATCTATTCCTAATAAAAAGAACTATATACCTTCATCATTGTGTCCATATGGTTTCATAGTTATCTTGTTCACATAGGTAGAAGGTCCATTCCTTGAAACAATGATTTAGATATCATTTAAAATTGATTGTCTCCTTCATCCAAATACACCATGTACAACTTGGGTCATATGGGTGTTCACGGAAAAATGGTTTTGAAAAATAATAATGTATGACATATAATTTCACAACATCTGATAAAATGGGATTTTTATAAAACAGTTAGACCAAATTTGATTTAAAACATTCAATAAATGTCCCTTTTAAAATACCATAAGTATGTGCTAATAGACTATATTATAAAAGAAAATATAAATTGGTTATGCAAGGGTCTAATTATTTATCTCCTTTTTCAAAATCATAATGTGCTTCAAAATCTTGTGATAAGGTAAAATATTTGAAAATTCCTTGATAATATTTACCTTTCATTAAAGTATGAGAATATTATGAAAATAGGATTTGATTAAAAACAACCCATGATCCACGATGATATTGTGGTATAGTGTTGGTGATTATATCTCAAATAACTGCTTTCAAGTGAGTTGTATGCTAGAAAAAGTTTCGCAATCATCTGATCATGACTTTTAAATAATTATTGCATGCATGTCATTAAGAAGAGATAATAATGTCGTTTGAGATCCTCCACCTTCCATTTGTTACTGAATTTCCTTGATCTAAAAAATTAATAAAATAAGTATTTAACTGAAATAATAGATATATGGACTAACCGTGTGTTTAACTAAAACTCATAATCCCTAAAGTTGTCTAAAATGACCTTCGATACCAACTATAAGGACCAAGACTTAAACATTACATAATCTTGAGTTATGTTAAGAATTCACAGTGAGGATCTTTTTAGGTTTATAGTTTTAGAGAATTAGGCCATAACTATTACATATCAACTTGAAAATTACATGTAGACACTACTACTCAGTATCCATTTTTTCATAAAATAAATACTCTAAAAAAGAAATATGTCTAGTTCCAAATTTTAGACAACATGAATTTTCCATGATCATATACTTGACCTTATTAATCTTTAAGTCCTGTGGAAAACATTTCAAAAACTTATGATGAGAATAAAGAGCTCAGTAAGGGATATAAAATAAGGAAATTAAACATTAACCCATCAATAAATACAAATCAATGAAACCATACTTTTCAATCATAACATACCTCATGAAATCGTAAGATTTATGAACAACACATAGAAATAATAAATCATAAATGTAAATTGTGGAATACATATCATACTTACATTTTAGCTATCACAACTATGTAGGGAGTTATGTTGTAATACCCATCACAGTATATTACCGAAATCTCTTAGGAGAAACATTAACGTTCACCTCTGTCATGTTACCCAATGCATTAGAGAGCTCTCTCGGGCTTACCCACCCTATGTTTATCAAGGAACCACCATTATGGGAAAAAATCCCAATAACCATAATCATACACATAAAACCAGCATAATGGAAAGACAACATTTCCAAAATTGTGGTCATGATATATCATTTCAAGATATTTACATAATCAATTATTTATCAAACCATTTTCAAAACCATTTAATAAAGATATTTTTGAATCAAAGTTTCCCATACCAATTTGAAAAATTTAAATGTATTAACATTTTAAAACATTAATTCCAATTTAAATAAATCCTTAAAACCAATTTCAACACAAAGAAATTATCGTGAAATATTTATAAGAATAAATCTTTAAAACATTTAAAACGATATTTTAGTTAAAGAGATCCAAACCAAATGAGAGAAGCTTGAATACTGGTATTTGAAGAATAAAATTAATCAAATCTTAAAATATCATGAGAATTAAGAAATTCATGATATAATATGTAAAAGTGAATTATATGCAGCATATAAAAGTGAATTGGTGTATAACAACAAATAAGTCTCAATGGAATGTAAATTGATATGAAATCCCTTATAAAGATGGTATCGTTAGATTATGGATAAATCAATTACATAATTATGTTTGAAATATAATAATGCACCCAATATAAGTGAATATTAAGTGTAAAATAATCAGAGTTCATTCACACATATTCATAGCATGACATAAATAATTAATAAGTAGAATTTTATCCCAAAGAATTGAAATTGGGTAAAGAAGTTCCCTTACAAAAATTAGACAGCCTAACGGCGTCACTTTAAAATTCAGAAAATGAGTTGATGAGAGAAAAAAGGTTATCTCATAACTTGGACATAAAATTCACAGCAATAAGGATATATAAGATAATATCCCAATATAATAATATATAAAGTAAAAGTCATTACAAAAAGGAAGTCTATTAAAAAAAGGAGGGTGAAAGGCCCCCTTACCGATTTGGTAACTTATGAAACATACGCCCCATGAAAGATGGGCCATACAATGAAGATGTAAATAACCATAAATTAAAGTATATTACACAAAGAACACAATAATGGGAAGTCCATCCACCACATAAAAGAAAATAGTTGAAAATATAGCATGAATCTCACGAGAATAAAAAGTGAGATGAAAACCCCTTACCACGTTGTAGTCAATCGATTTGTATAACCAAAAGATAATAACCACAAAATTAATCAAATAATACTTTGAATATAAAAATAATAAAGATAATATATACCAAATGGTTGAACATAATACACCACATTCAATAAATAAGTGGAGAACAATGGAAATCTCGCAGAATTAAAAGTGATATAAGAAACCCCTTACCTCGTGTCCGACTTGAATCAATCATTCATTAATATCCTAAAAAACAAACAAAAGTTAATTTATAACTGATTAATAAACTTTTTTAAGGTTATTATTCCTTTTATATAAAATATTGCCTTTCTATAACAATTAGTTAATTATTTGAGTTCATATTAGACATTTTGTTGATGTTCGGAACTTGAGTTAAAAATGAACTTGTTATAATTATAAATAGTTCATGTGGTCGAAATTACTTTATCCCCAGAATTATATTCATGATTTAGATATCATATATGTCATATATATCTAGTATATATGTATTTATAATAGTACATAACATTTAAAGATAATAAATTAATTGCACCGTTCTAGGAGACGGTAAGCCATACGTATGCATTAACGCTACATTCATTTCTATTTCATATTTAATGGAATGAAAATGTAATGATAAATTGTTATATAATAATTCTAGTATAATATCATATATAATTTAATTATTTACATATTTTTATGTTCCATTTATGGTATTAATGAGTCATATCACTTTGAGGGGGTGGTAGTCTGCACTTCCTCAAATGAAATTATCACGTTTACCCGTTATGGAAACCATAAAGGTATCCTATAAAGGAAAAATACATAAGAATATAAAAAATATAAATATAATATATATCACATTTAAATACAGTTCCATCATAATATCCATCATGAGATACGTTAGGATATAATTTAAGAATCATTGTTTCATAAGGCAGTAGTTCGCCGTCCACAGAAACAGTATGTTATTTACCCATTAGATGGAGGTGTGTGTGAGTGTAGTTCAAATACATCTCATAAAAACAACCTAGTATATTGATGATACTACTATTTTTATAAAATAAGGGAATAAAAATATTTTATGGGGTTGGAGATGTAAAATAAAACAAAAGAACTTAAGAGAAGATGTTTCCTCTAAATCGGGTATCTCCCTCTGGTTTGAACTAAAAGGTTTACTTGAGATTCCTTCTGCCTAAGGGAATGATTCAAAAAGGAGGACAGGGATATAGGAAGATTAATTTTCTAGAGGGTGTATAAGCCATGGAGATTGAGAAGTTTGAGGAATGGGTTATAATTGAGTGCAGTTATAAGGGGGAGGAGGGGGTCTTTAGGAAAGTTTAGAAATATTATTTTATTATATAATGATTTTCAGTTCTTAAAGGTCCAAAATTTATTAATGTATAAGATAAGATGCTTAATGTTAGAAATAAAATCATCCAACATTAATTTGATAGATTTTTTATATTTTGTTTAATATTTATAATCTTATTTATTTAAATCATTCATTAATGAACTAAATACTACATCATTATTGTGTTATAAATAATTTTTTTATTTGATGTCTAAAAATTATAAAAAAAAATATCTTGATGTAGGAAATATTTTTTTATTTAAATTAATATTTATATTCTAAGATATAACTTATATAACCCCATGTAAAAATTTATTTACAAAAAATATATATGATTATGTCATTTTTGTCTTTACTTTAAAATAATTAAAATAATGTGTCATTATCGCTATTAAGTGGCTCCATGGGGTCTCAAAATTGACCAAATGGATTCCTGTGGTCGAAAATGAATCAAAAAATAGGATTAAGAAATATTTTTAGGTAATTTAATAATATTATAATATTATCTATTTACCCTTATTTACTTGATTTACCCTTTAACTATTGTAAATAAAATATTTACTGGGGAAAATATTTAAAATGTATAAAAATAAAAGATACCTATTTACGCAATTTGGACCTCCAGATTCCAAATATGGTATCCATTTTTCCATATTCAAAACCTATAAGTGGAAGAAATTAATTTATAATTATTCCCCTCTATCAAAACAGAAAGTGTGTTTCTAAAAAATGATAACTATCAAAAGATTGACAGTTATTTATGTCCAATTTCAAAGTGAAATTAGACACAATGACCAAAATTGGATAAAATGGTAAAAATATATTCTAATTAAACTATAAACCTGTTTAGAAAGATAATATAACCATATAAAGAAAATATATTAAAAGGAAGTTTTGAATTAAATTCAGTATATTCACTTTTCATAAAAATTGAACTTTATCTGAAAAATACCAAAATTATATTGAAAGTTAATTTTGATGTCTAGATTATAAAGAATAATACTATTTTGTCAAATAGAACATATAAAAGTGACCAAAACTATATTTAAAGTGGGTTCTCCATCAAAAGATGGTAAATCAAACATTTAATGAATATTAGATTATTTATGCTTAAAATTGGATTCTTTCTTATTCTAAGGCTCTAAAATTAATTGGATAAATGTAAAAATATTTAACAAACATGTATATTCATATTATAGTTAGTTCTATCTATTTTTTCCTATAAAATGGCTAGGTGTTAGCTACCATTTAAAATAATATTATATTATTATTTTTTAGTATGTCTTAGCATTGTATGCAACATATGATTTCAATGAAAACCGTTGTTGTGTATCAGGTACACAATAGAACATAGCATTCACTTAAAAGTAAAATTAAAATTTAATTCTTAAATTTTAATAACTATGAAAATTTTATATTCTTTATTTACCTAGGAAATTATAGGTATGGGATAAACAAATCATATTGGTTGATTTCTCATTCAAAAAACATCTAATTGATAATTTCGATGGATCCATTTGATGTGTTTTACTGAAATTGATTTAGAACTCCAACCTGGTTGGATACAGTTGGTGAATGAAAGCTACATGGACCATATCCTATAAAAGAAATGATATAAAAATTTCCAATATTTCCAAAAACACAACAAAGCTACCCATATTTGGAAAAATAGCTATGCTGACAAACATTAAAGGGGATTGAATTTCGATGTTGGAGATAATGTTTTTTATTCTAATATCACCATGAAAGAGATTCATGAGTTTTAGAAATAAATGGAATAATATCATAAGGAACATTGGCCCCATTTATATTCTCAGTCTTATAGGAGAAGGGTCATATCATCTTTCACTTCCACCAATGATGGCACCTGTTCTTGATTTGTTCCATGTATCACTCATGAAGAAGTATATACCTGATCCCACATATGTATTGAACTCAGAGGTGGTATAGATAGATAATTATCTCTCATATTAAAAGGATCCAGTGAAGATATTTAACTATATTCATAAAGTCTTAAAAAACAAGACAACTCACATTATCAAAGTGTTTTGGAGGAACCATAATTATAAATAAGTGACTTGAGAACTTGATGAAGTAATGAGGGAGAAATACCCTCGCCAATTTATGTAAAACAAAATTTCAGGGGTGAAATTTAAAAATGGGGGAAGAATATAATTACCCAATAATTTATCAATGGAATTTTCCATTTTTTGAAAAATGTTATATGGAATAAAAACATTTATATAATAGAGAACCTGACTATAATATCATTCCAATTAATGAAGATTTAAATAAGTGTAATTTCATGAAATTAAGGAAGTTATACAGATGGAATAGTAACTTAACCCTTGGAATAGTAACATAACCATTATGAATATTGATTCATCTTATATAATAGTAACCTCATACATAAAAGTATAAATTAAATTGATTCATATTATAAGAAAAATCATGATATAATTATGTCAGAGTATAAGTAATTAAATGTTTTTTAAATGATAAATAAGTGTTGGTATTTTTGTAAAACATAAATGATTATTTACAATTATATAATTAATATAATGATTTATAACTAAATTTACTTCCCAAAAATATATTCATAAATAAATATTTTTTTGACTTATTATTATAATATACTTTAATGATACCATAATAAAATTTTCATTGTTTCATAAAATCAATTCTAATTATAAACTTTTTATTTTTTGAATAAATGATGTTTTTAATTAAAAATTTAATTTCTCATATTTAGAAAAATATTTTCATAAAATGTAGTCCATTTTTTAAATTATAGATATTGAAAAATGGATATGGTGAATTTTTTTTATTTTTATAAAATAGTTAAATTTTGTAAATAATAGTGAAATACTTTAATTTATGATATTTAAAATTGTTAGTAAATAAATGGATTTTTGAATCATTCATGAGTAATTTATGATATTAGTGGCCGTTATACCTAACTCTTAGTATCTAGTTATTTTATTTTATCATTAAATAAAAAATTCACTGTCTTGATCCAAAATATTAATCTAATGATTAAAATAATAATAATAACCCCTCACATACCCTATAAATACCATCCATCACCACCTCTTGTCCTCACACCTCAAAAGCCTGGAATATTTTCAAGGTTCTTTATAATATTATTTCCTAGAATCTCCCCCACATCCAAGGGCCTTTGGTCTCAGGAAAAGACAAAATCCAATTTCCCTAAGGTGGTTCTCAAGGGAAATAATTTGATAGGTAAAATCCTCTTTCTTTTTATTTAATTTAGTTTCAATTTATTTTATTTTCTTATTATCTCTTCACATACCCTTATCAAAGATATATAAAAACCCAATTATCATTTATATGCTTTAATTTTAGTATGATAAATAAATAACCATCATTAAACCTCTTATTCTCTCACTTTTATTCTAAAAATGAAAATATTGTCTGTGATGTGTCTCTTTACCAATGTGGTCGATGATATGTTTTCATTTTACTTTACTAAATTCAAGGATGGATATAAGAAAACAATAATGGTAAAAAAAATTAAATCTTATTTCAAAACTTTTTTTATGTTTTTGAACTAATATATATACACAATATTAAATAATAACACAAATTTATATTATGATGATCAAAAAACCAAAAAAATAATCTAAACGATTGTCATTGATATATTATTTGATGATTCATCCTTGTAACATATAAAATGATATATATGATCATTTAAAATTTTATATGATTGATAAAAACCTTTAATCTCAATTATAGAGAATTCTTTCCATTTAAACATTAACTTAATTACTCATATACAAGTTAACCAATCACGAAAACCCTAAAAATAGATACTCTCAAATGATGAAATTGAAATATATAACTCAAAAAATGGATTAAAATGAAATTAATAAAATTATAATAAATAAATTACATTTATAATATTTTATTAACTAATTAATTAATTAATCTAATTTGGTTATACAGGATATTAATGTGAAGAAGTCAATCATACATAAGCTGAGGGGATTCTCAAACCAAACTCTATTTCTTTGGGATTTCCGTATTTCAAAACAAAATTAAGTATATTCATATAATTTTCTTTAAATTCCCTTTTATTATTTTCTTCAAAATATATATGTTTTCTACTTCAATATATGAAAAATTCAATGATTTTCTAAAATAACTATTCTCTTTAAAAAATATCTTTTAGTTCTCCTGAGATTTTTTCTTCTTCACTATATAATAATAATTGTTATTACATTTATGATATTTCCATTTTCTTTTGGGAACCCCAATTTTTATTCAGGAATTTATACATTATTAAATGAAACACATTCCTTTCAATGGTTTTTTTATACCTAGGATTTATGTACATTCTATGTAGTATGCATGATTATGGAATTTTTATGTTGTTATAGGTGTGCACAGAATTATATCAAAATACAATGAATTAGGTGATGTGATTTATCACATAATATAATGAAAAAAATTCATGAACATGATGCTATATTTTTTTATAATGATTATTTTATGATTATTTACATGTTTTATTCATGAACATAATGCTAGATTTTTTTTCACAATTATGTGTGGTATTTGACCACTAAGACATGATGTTTCATTTTTTTTGCATTGATGCATTAAATTCCTTTATCTAATTATTCATTTAATTATTAAAATGATGATCAAAGTATTGTGTCATTGTGATGATGATTATTTACATCTATGATATATTTATTCATTTTCTTGTATATTCTCTTACTAGGATTTTATCTCACCCCATTCTGGATATATATCCTGAGGTGATATATTGTATTAAAGAGAGATCATGGGCCACTAAGAAGCTCGATAATAGGGAATTAAATTATGTTTAAATTTTATTATGTAAATTTTATGTGTGGTACTAATTCTCTAAAGACATTAAACCTTTTTATCATAGTTTTTAAGGCTATTATGTTTCCTATTATTAAAATGATGTAATAGTTATTTAAGAAAACTAGGGTTTCTATAAAAACAACTATCCAAATGATATTATTAGTAATTAAAGTACCAAAAGGTTTAACCCCATTAGAAGCTCCCAAAAAAACATTACTAGGATACAAATTAAAATACAGATATAATGAATCAAACATCTTCCAAGATGTTGAATTTTTTGATTTCTTATCAATCTGTCATTAATATCATGATTATTCCACTTCAAGTCATATATAGTATTATATGGCAGGAATAATATTTTCAATATTGGTTTTAAAGAAATGTAATGAAATACCTTTGATGGAGTCTTCATCTTTTGTTTCTTCTTGGGGTTGCACTAATTTACACTCTCATTGTTTTTTATTGACATTCATATACTTGTATGACATTTTATTTGTTTTTAACTATCATAATATTCTCCCTAGTAATGTAATAAATCATTAGGGCATGCATGTATATCTTTATAATCATGTCCATGTTTTTTGATGACTTTCTTTATCACCTATAACGATTTAGAGATCTCAGCTTCACTATATGCATAATGAAGAAACACTAAAATACTAGATACTTATTTAAAAAAATTCCATATAGAAATATTATATAATACATCTTATGTATAAAATACAACATCGAATACTTAGAAAATGTTTTATACAATTCATGTCTCCTTTCTTCAAACAATTCTGAAAACTCACTTTTATTTTGCTGAGGTTATAATCAAGATTAACCTTATCATGATCAAATTAAGCTTCTTTTGGTCAATTAAAATCCTTTACATCAGATCCTATAAATTGAATTGCATATTTTTTCAAATTTTAAACTAAATTTTCCTAGGGTGGGTCACATTGTATTTAATTGATAAAATTTTTATTTTTTTACTTTCCAAAACATTTGATTCACCATTGGAAATCCAACATGCATATTGAAAAGGAAACTATTTCATTATAAAATTTTTATATACTTATTTTTTATTCAACCATCTCTTTAATTTTCAATCAGGACATACATATTTTATTTTTCCATTGACTGATTGGTTTGAAATTGCATAATTTAAAAATTATCTCAAACCCTTAACATTCTAAGGTGTGTTTCGAGGTAAATTAATATATCTTTTATCCATGGGTATTTTATTATCACTCTTTTACTTATACATTTAAATATAAAGAAATAAATGGTTAATCAAATAAGTACAATCAAAATTAAACATTACCCAATATCATTTATCTTTCTCACTAACTCTATCATATACTTCTATAAATATACTATATAAAATCCTGGTAGACATACAAGAATCCAATTTTATAATCACACATTATATATATTTCACCATCCTTATAATACTTAATGTTTTTAAAATATATTATTTCAATATATAATAAATAAATAATAATAAATCACTTCAAATTTATATCAATACTTATAAAATTTAAATAACCAAAATCACAAATAAAAATAATTATTATAAATTATATATACATATATATAATCATTATAATAATATTAAAATAATTAAAAAATAACAATTAATTACATAATCATGATAGAAAATATTATTTGATCACATGAATCATATGTTTAATGTTAAATCCACATAACATATGAATCTAATTTTGATTATGAGGCAAAATTTGAATCACAGTCAAAATTATAAATTATATACAAATAATTAAAAAATTTACCTTATGATTAGGGATCAAACTCATAGGGTAAATGGAGGAGGGTATACCATTGGGGGTCGTCTTAAATGAGTAGGGGTTATTGTAGGTTCATCGTCGAAGTGCATGTGCAGTCAGGGTTACAAGGATCAGAGGTGAGGACGGTGTGAGAGGAACATTTTTTCTTGGATAAGGGGAGATTCATCAGGGAGAAAGTGGATCATGGGTAGGGGAGATAAATCTAAGAGAACGGGTATAAATTTCAGGGAGATGAAGGGATAAGGGGGGTGGCAGTTGTAGTTAATGGGTAGAGTTGAGGCTAAGGGGGGGTCACTGGCGACAAGGAGTGTTGTAGCCGAGAGGAGGAGATGCAATCACCGACAATGCATAGTGGAATAATCAGGGGAGGGGAATTTTTCAGTGTTAGGGAGAGACATAACCAATAGGAGGAGTGGTGGTTTTCATCATTATTAGGGAGAAGTTCATTAAAGAGGGGGGAGATGGTCACTGGTGCCATTGAGAGATGTGTTCATTAGGGAGGAATGGTTTCTGGTGTCGGGGATCGGTGTGGTTGAGATTTCTAGGAATGTTTTATGATGTTAAGGAGAGGTGAAACCAATCTAGGGGAGGTATAGTCATTGATATGGGGGATTCTATGGAATCAGTTAGGGTAGGGAAGGGGGTCTAAGTTAGGTTCTTTTTTTAGTGATTTGAGGCAATTTAAACAAAATTTCAATTAAATATAAAAAAACAATTTGTGGTGGTTTTGTTGAAATAGTCACTAATTTTAAATTATATTTAAAAATATTTTTTTAGAGTTACTTATTAAAACTATCACTAATAAACCACCACTAAAACGTATTTTTTTGTAGTGTAATTTCTCATATAATTTGTATTGTGGATGGGTGTTTTGGATAGATATTGCATTAACTTTTTATTTACATTTCTCAAGGATTAAGCATGGGAGCCAATAAATTTGAAGGGGAATGATATTATATTATTTCTCATGATTGGGATATATTTTACTACATATAACATATTTATGATTGTTTTAAACTCTAAAACTGTCACACTTTTGTTTCTTAAAAGGGATTATATTTTCCTCCATTAATTAGGTTTTGTGACTGAACTTTGATGTTGAATTGAGATCCAATCATTCAAAGAAGAATTAGAAATATTGAGTGACTGAATCATCAAACAATAGAAACCAAAATCATATTATTTGTAATTCCATCATGTCCCATCCAGCTCAGGTCCTATAAAATCAGAGATGTTGAGAATGATTTCTGAAAAACTGTGTCTACATAGAAATTTTTTAATATATTTTCTAGTTCAATTGATTTTTAGAATATTGAAATTAGTGGCATTGTATTTTATGGAATTTGGTTTCTTCACTATAGATAAAGAGAAATATTTTTTATATATTTACATTTTAATGGATAAATAGATAAATCTTCATTTTAGTTCATTGTTTTTTTTAATATCTACTCCTAATTTGATCTTAAATTCTGTTCAATTCTCCTCATCATAACATTTTAGTGTCAGTATTTTTTACAAATATCATTTTTTATAAGATCCAAATTATGTTACAATGTATCCAAGGTATGATACCATGAATAATACCTCGTAGTTATCAGTGAAGTCGAGCGATAGTATGTTTATCTGTTACCTGACACTAACATAATCCAAATACAACCCATATGTGATGATGATAGTGGTCATCATAGAGGATCAAGGAGTATGGGATGCTATGAAATAAGCTAATGGGGTGGAAATTTATAAAATGATGTATAATATATTGTCAACACATATACTCTGTGAATTTTAAGATGGTGTTATTTTGTAAATATCATAAAAGAAGACCACAAAATAAGTTTTTCAAAAGACCGAGTAATGATTTTTTAGGCCAGATCATGTCAGGAATTCCTATCTAAAAACTCTCAAAATTTATTTGATATAATGCACATGGAGGAGGTGGATTCTCTCAATGATTTCATAGTGATTCTTGGTAGCATGAAAAAAAATACATCATATTTGGATATAAACTTGAAAACATTGTGTTGGTTAAGAAATTTATTAATTTAATGTCAAAAACAATACTACCAATTCATGTTAGGAATTGAGAAATTCTACGACACTGATCATATGTAATTTACAGAGGTAATAAGCCCAATAATTGATTATGGGGAGTATTTGTATCTCAAAAATAACATTGGCAATGGTGATAGATAATAACTACTGAATTATGCAGAGTGTATTGCGTATATGGAAAATGATAGTGGGTATTTATCCAAGTGGAACACCAGTGACCCTGACTAGTTTAGTGAGAGAAGTGTACATGGAAAATGTAATATTCACAATTTATTCATACCAATACATCATTCTTGGATGGTATTAATGATTTTTATAGTGGTATAAGAGACAATATACACATAAAATGTTTAAACTATAACTGAATAAGGTATTATTCCTTATAGTATTGGGATAAAAAACGTGATGTGGATTCCACTCCCACATATTCCCTTGATGAAAAAATATCACTTATGTAGGAAGATTCTCAATATAGGAAAAAAAGTTTTAAAAAACAAGTTGATTTGTTTTTTACTAATGAAAAAGTGGTTTTCAATTACCTGGTGAAGGGAAAGAGTATGTTCACACTGAGGTATGGTATCTTGGAAATAGGTCCAACAAAAACATGATAAGTTACCATATGATTATACAAGAGTTAGACAAGGCCATAAATTGTAAGGTAATATTTTTCAATGGATATACTAAAAAAATAATGTAAAGAGGATCATATTCTTCTAATGTAATAATGGAGTCCAACTCATTCTCCCTGTTTTATATTTCATACTATGGATTTATAATAATAATATATGTACTGCATAGCTAAAAGTGGGTGTGAAAGAGTTTATGAAGGCTAGTGGATCCACAAAACTTATATAAAAATATGTGCATACATTTGATGACTGTGAGATGTTCAATAAGCTAGTTGTATATGTTCAGAATGGAAATATGCTAGCTGAAATGTCTTATAGAGTTCCTAGATGAGTCTATGTGGATTTGGAACAAAAGAATTGACCATATCAATTTATATGATTTGATGTTGATGTGAGAGAATAGATGATTATTATACTCCTATTGACTAAACACCCAAACATTTAGTGTCAAGGATATTTGATCACAAATCAATCCAAAAGGCCGTTCTAGAAAAAATAATCCAACATAAAATAGAAAATCCTTTATAGATGTTTTATTCTAATTTTTTTGGACCAATATCACCCTGTAATCTTTCTAGTAACAATAATTTCCTTCAAATTATTGATGATTAGAGTTAATTTTTGTGGTTATACATCATAAATAAAAAGTGTCAAACTTCCTTCATGTTTAAAAACTTTACTCTTCTAGTAGAGAGTTCATCTAGGCATAAGGTGATGAAATTAAGGATGGTGGTGAATTTATTTGAAATAATTTCACAAGTTTTTGTGAGTAATATGGATCCAACATACATCTCATTATGGCATATAATAAACATTATAATGGTGTGGTGGGGAAGAGTAATCATATTGGCATGGCTTCAGTGAGGTCATTTCTCAAAATAATTCCTATACCTAGATGATTATGGGGGGATTAAGTGATAGATACAGAGTACCTTATAATATATATATTGGAAAAAGTTGTTGTTATAGCACACTCTACATGAATCATTGAATGGATATAACACTCACTTAACTAATATGAATGTGTTTGGGTGAAATACTCATGTGATGATTAGTTATCAATGTAATCCCATGGTATTCTTAAATATAGTGGAAGGTTAATAATATTTTTCATTAGATAACCTTTATCAAAGCATACTCTATATAAGTTGGGATGTTTTTTTCTAATATGATATAGAGAGCCACTAGTCTGCAGTTCTAGATAGAGATCCTTATAATATATTGATGTTTTCAATGTGGTAATGCCTATATCGGAATTCAACAGTAGGAGTATCAATAACCATGGTTACATTGGAAAGAGTTTTAAGATATTTGGAAGGCATGGAAGATGTGACCACTCCCATGCAGCGTGGAGTGAATTTCAGTAATGGAAATGACTGAAGAACACAATGATTAATGTGAAATGGAAATAATATTCTTTTCCGATCCAATAAATATTGAGAAATTAAATTAGATGTGCAATGATAAAAATAATGTATAAAAAATTAGTTGTTGAATAATAGACACTAGAAAAAGTTACGATCTTAACAGAACTAAAAAATATTGTTTTCACTATTTAAAATGAAGATAATAAAATTTATATTAAAAGCTAGTGGAATTTATTAGTGCTATGATAAGAGATCATAATGATACTCTATATCGGCTCTTGTATTAATCACTGATAAAGGACACATCTATTTGTGATTTTTTGGAAGAGCTGGTAAATTATACCATTATCAACGCTTTCTGAAAGCACTATAGAAGTGTATCATTGTCTATGCATGATCATGTTCTAATAAAAGAAACCATTATAACCTCTAGATGAAGCACTGATAAAGGGATCCTTCATCAGAACTAGATGAATCATAGAAAAATATACCTTTTATAAGAATTAGATGAAGCCCTCATAAAGAGACTCTTTATGAGTATTAGATGAAGTTTTGTTAAAGGAAACCATTTTCAATAGTTTATATAGCACAGATAAATCCCATTTCAGCTATTACATAGAAGTAGTCCTACTGCCTCAATGTACCATCTCTATAAAATCAAAACCGATTAGAATACATAAAATGGAATATGATATACATTAAACTGGATTGATATAATAATAACACATTTCATTATAATATAAATTCAGAATCTACATATAAAATATTTTCATTAATTTTACACACGTATTTAAAAAAAATTATAACCCATATATAAAATCAAAACAATCACACTTTTCAATAGTCAACCTCTATATAAATGTATGCAACTATTATAAAACTAATGTTAATTTTAGTAAAAAAGGTTAAAAAATATTATTTTATTTTTTTATAATCCACATATGATAAATTATATTGTTAATTATAATATATATTAATGATATTATCAATTACACATGCTTCATATTGATGTGTGGTTGATTCCTACACCTTAAAAATATAGTATGAACCATTTTCCTAAAAAATGAAAATTATAAGGTTCCAGCCTTAAAATATTATATAATATTGAATTAAATTAATAATACACATTGAGGATCTTTTCAGGTTTATAGTATTAGAGAATTAGACCATAAATATTTAATTACATCTCAAAAAATTACAATATAGACACCTCTACTCGTTTTCCATTTTTTCATAAAATAAATCTCTTGAAAAAAAAAAGATTCATGTCTAGTTCCATGTTTTTGAAAGCATGACTTTTCCTTAATCCCATCCATGACCCTATTCATATTTAATTCCTATGAAAAACATTTCAAAACTTGGGATGAGTATAAAAACTCAGTAAGGGTTATAAAATAAATAAAGAAAACATTATTCAATCAATATATACAAAACATAATCTGTTTAACATACCTCATGAAATCATAAGTTTTATGAATAACACATAGAAATCATAAATCATAATGGTAACTTATGGAATCCATATCATACATACATTGTAGCATTCAAATAGACATAAGGAGTTACACTTGGAATACCCAACACATTGTATTCTCTAAATCTCTTAGGAGAAACATAAATGTTTACCTCTGTTACATTACCCAATGCATTGAAAATTATCTCAGGCTCACCCATCATAGGTTTATCAAAGAACCGCCCATATACGTTAAAATTTAAAAATAACCATAACATATTCATTATACATAAAATAAGAATAAACGAAAGATAACATTTCCACATTGTAATCAGAATATTTCATTTCAATATATCGATATAATCAATGTTTTATCCAACTGTTTTCAAAACCATTTAAAACATTTAATAATGTTATTTTTGAATCAAGGTGTCTCACAACACTTTTATGTTTTTGAAAGAAATTTTAATTTCAAAACATTTTTATCTATATAAATAAATCCTTAAACCCTTTTTCAAAACATGGATATTAAATATAATGATTTAGAAGAATAAATATTAAAAAATTACTTATTTGAGGAGTTATTATTCAAATGAGAGATGCTTCAATAAAAATAATTGAGTATTAACATTAATCAAACCATATAATATCATAAGAATAAGTATATTCATGATATAATATGTTGAAGGGAATTATATACACCAAATAAAAGTGAATTGGTGTATAACAACAAATATGTCTCAATGGAATGTAAATTGAGACAAAGTCCCTTAAAAAGATCGTATCTTTAGATTAAGGATAAATTAATAACATAATTATGTGTGAAAAATAATAATACAACCAATATAAGTGGATATTAAGTGTAAAATAATCAGAGTTAATTCAGACATATTCATTGCATGATATAATCAAGAAGTAGGTGTTTTACCCAATGAATTGAAATTGGGTTAAGAAGTTTTCTTACTGAAACTCGACAGCCTAACAGTGTCACCTAAAAATTAAGAGAATGCATAGATGATATAAAAAAAGGCTTTATAGTCACTTGGACACAAAATATACAGAAATATGGATATAGAATAACATATCCCGACGTAAGAATGTAGAAATTAAAAGATATAACATAAATGATGTATTTTTAAAAGAGGAGGGTGAATGATTCCATCACTGATTTGGTAACCTACCAAACATGCACCCCATGAAAAAAGGATCATTTAATGAAGATGTAAATACCAATAAATTAAATTATATTACCCAATGAATAAAATCTTGGTCAGTACATACACCACACAAAGGTAAATAGTGTCAAATATAGCATGAATCTCACGGGAATAAAAAGTGAGATAAAAACCCCTTACCAAGTTATAATCAATCGAGTCATACGAACAAAAATTAATAACCACAAATTAAATCACATAATAAAATTAATATAAATAGAAACATGATAATATATATCAAATTTTAGTACACAATAAACCACATGAAATTAATAAGTGTTGAACAATGGAAATCTTATGAAATTAAAAATTAGATAGGAAACCCCTTACCTCATGCCCGACTTGATTCGTTTGTTCTGTGTTCTTTTGAAATAATAAATTTAAGTTAATTTATACTCCTTAAGAAAAAAATTCAGGTTTATGATTATTTTTATATCACTTACTACCTTGTTATAACAATTAGTTAATTATTAGAGTTCATATCAGACATTTTGTCGATGTTTGGAACATTAGAAAAAAATGAACTTGTTATAATAAAAAATTGTCCACGTGTTCAAAAGTTCATTATCTCCAAAATGATATTCACGATTTTGATATCATATATATCATATATATCCATTTTATATGTATTTATAACATTCTATATCAATTGGTGTTAAGAAATGAAACGCATCGTTCATGGAGACGGTAAGTTGTACGTTCGCGTGAACGCAACTTTCATTTATAATTTATATTTAAAGGAATGAAAACATAATAATACTTATGTATATTAAAATTATAGTATAATATAATATTATTTAATTTAATTAACTCCATCCTTTATACATTCCATTTGTTGAATGAACAAGTCATATCACTTTGAAGGGGTGGTAGTTCGTAATTCCTCGTATGAAATTATAGTATTTACCCATCATGGAAACCATAAAGGTATGATATAATTGAAAAACACATAATTATAGAGAAAATATAAATATAATATATATCACATTTAAATACATTTCTATCTTAATTGCCACTATAAGAGGTGTTAGAAGAAGATTAAATAATCATCATATCGCGAGGCAGTAGTTCACCATCCACAGAGACAATATGTTCATTACACATTAGACTGAGGTGTGTAAAAGTGTTGTTCAAATAATTCTCATATAAAAAACTAGTATATTCATGATACCGGTTTTTTTATAGAATAAATTAATAAAAAGAGTTTAGGGGGGTTTATAAGTAAAATAAACGAAAAGAACTTATGAAAAGTTGTTAACTTTAAATCGGGTAACTCCTTTTGGTTTGAACCAAAAGGATTTATTGAAGGGAATTATGCCTATTTAAATGATTCTGTGTAGAATATACGGATCCTGAGAGCTTATTTGGAAAGATTTTGGATGATACAAGTGGATTGATATGTGTGATCAATAAGTTAGTGGTGAGGAATATTTATAAGGGGGAAGAGGGTCTCTTTAGGAAAGTTTGAAAATATTATTTTATTATATAATGATATTAGGTATATAAAAGTCCAAAACACATTAAAGTAAAATATATGATGACTATTGATCTAAATAAAATCATAAACTATAAATTGGACTCATTTCAGATTTTTTTTTATTTTTATAATCATATTTATTTAAATTATTCATTAATGTGGTAAACACTGCATCATTATTGTGTCTAAAATAATATTATTTATTTGATGTCTAAAAATTATAAAACAAATACCATGATGTAGGAAATCTTCTTATCATTCAAATGAATATTTATAGTCGAATAGATAACTTATATTACCCCAGGTAAGAATTGATTTAATAAAAGATATATGTTAAGGTTATTTTTTACTTTACTTTAAACTAATTAATAAAATGTGTCATTATCACTCTTAAGTGTCTCCAAGAGGTCCCAAAATTTACCCAAGTATTCCCATGGTCGTAAATTTATCATCCAATAATATTAGGACATATTTTAGAGTAATTAATATTATTATAATATTATTTTTACCTTGAATTATCCTATTTACCATTAACTGTGGTAAATAAAAATCAAAAGTTACTATTCACGAAAAATTGTTTTCATCTTATTGAACCACATTTTACTTACTAATAACAACCATTTATGTCAAAATTTTAGAAATATGAATCACATAAGTGGTAAAATTTCATTTAAATGAAAAGTCTATTTTTTAACTACTACTTAGTGTTTTCACTATTCATCAAAAAATGATGTTTTTTAGAAAAATACCAAAAATCAGCCTAAGATATATTTCATATTCTGAATTAAAAAATGATGTCTATTTTACAAAATTCAAAACTGATAAATTTCATTAATTAATTTAAAATTAAGTCCCGTTGTCAAAACAAAAAACATTTTTTATGAAATAATATCTTTCAAAAGATTAACACTAGTTTATGTCCAACTTCAAAGTTAAATTACTTCAAATGGACTAAATTGTATTAAATGTTAAAAATATAATCTAGTTACACTTTAAAACCAATTAAAAAGATAATATATCTGTCTAAATAAATTAGATTAAAAGGCAACGTTGAATTAAAATATAGTATTTTTCATTATTCATTAAAAAATAAACATTATCAGAAATATACAAAAATTTCATTCAAAGTAAATTATGATGTACCAATTCTAAATAAGGATTATATTTTTTCTAATAAAACATATCAAAATTATAAAAATTATATTTAAAAAGGGTTCACCTATAAAAGGCAGTAAAAAAACCTTTTAAAGAATATTAGAGTATTTCCTGCTTAAAATAGAGTTAATTCTTATTTTATGTAACATTCCAAGTAAATAAAGAAATAATGAATTTCAATTTTTATTATTATTTTTTAATTAAAGATTAATTTTAATTTAAAGGGGACCTTATCTTCGATGTCTTTCCTGATATGCAACAATGAGTTTCTTTGAAATCTTACGTTGCACACTAATAATATAATGTTATTATTTTAAATTATAGTTAATGCCTAGCCATTGTATTGGAAAGAATGAATAGAACTAACTAAAATATTATTATAAATGTTTTTTAAATGTCTTTAAATTTTTCCATTAAAAGTTAGGGGCTAAAAATTTGAATGAATCTAATTTTAAGCATAAATACTCTAATATTCACTAAAAGGTCGGTTTACTGCCTTTTGATGATGAACCCTCCTTAAATCTAGTTTTGGTCATTTTTATATGTTCTATTTGACAAAATAAAATTCTTCTTTGGATTCGGGACATCAAAATTTACATTGGGTAATTTTTTGGTATTTTTCTGATAAAGTTCATTTTTAATTAATAGTGAAAAATAGTGTATTTTAATTCAAATGTGTCTTTTAATCTAATTTGTTTATATGGTTATGTTATTTATTAAATTGGTTTTAAAGTTTAATTAGTATTTATTTTTACATTTTAACTTAATGTTGTTCATTGTAATTAATTTTACTTTGAAAATTGACATAAACAAGTATCAATCTTTTTATAGTTATTGTTTCTTAAAAACACGCTATGTGTTTTGACAATAGGAAATAATTTTAAATTAATTAATGAAACTTATATGTTTATAATTTGGTAAAATAGACATCATTTTTAAATTTTTAATATAAAAATATATCTTAGGCTGATTTTTTGGTATTTTTCTCAAAAACATCAATTTTGATGAATAGTGAAACCACTTTGTAGTAGTTAAAAAACTGGAATTTTCATTTAAATGGTATTTTACTGCTTTTTTGAATTAAATTTCAAAAATCCAACATACATGGTTGTTATTATTGAGTAAAATTGTGTTTTAATATGATGAAAATAATTTTTGGTGAATAGTAGCTTTGGACTTTTATTTATCGTGGTTAAAGGTAAATAGGGTAATTCTAGGTAAAAAGAATTTTATAATATACAAAATCACATTAACACTTGTCCTAAACTTATTTTTTGAGTCATTTAATATAATTATCATCTTCGGGTCGATTTTGGGACCCCATGGAACCACTTATGAGTGATAATGACACTTTATTTTAATTAACGTAATGTTAAGGCAAAAATGACAGAAACAAATATATTTTAGTAAATAAATTTTTATATGGGGTTATATAAGTTATCTTTTTGAATATAAATATAAATTTTAAATATAAAAGTATTTATTACATCATTGTATTTTTTTATAATTTCTATACATCAAATAAATTAAATTATTTACGACACAATAATGATGTAGTATTTATCACATTAATAAATGATTTAAATAAATAAGATTATAAATATTAAAAAAAATATCCAATACATGTAGAATTATTATTGGATGATTTTATTTCAACCATGAGTCATCTTATCTTCGACTATAATTAGTTTTGGATTTTTATAAACCGAATATCATTATATAATAAAATAATATTTTCACACTTTCTTAAAGAGGCCCTCCTCCCCATTATAAAAAAGCCCTCACTTATAACTCATTCCCTACACCTCTCAAGCACTTTGAATCATCCTTACCCTACAAAAATAATCTCTAGATATCTCTATCCTCCTCCTAGAAGCCTTTACTTATGCATAAGGAACTTCAAGAAGTCCTTTTGGTTTAAACCAATGGGAGTTACCCAAATTAAAGGTAGTGGTTCCTGTTATCTTTTTTTCTTTTATTTTACTTCTCCAACCCCTAAACTGTTTTTATTTATTTCTATTATAAAAAAACCAGTATCATCAATATACAAGAATGTTTTTATAAAAATTATTCTAACTAAAGTTATACACACCTCCATCTAATGGGGAAATAACATATTGTTTCTGTGGATGAAAAACTAATGAATCATGAAACCATGATTGTTCGATTATCTCCTTCCGCCTCTCATGGTGGCCATTTAGATTGAAAGGTATTTATATATGATATATATTATGTTTATGTTTTATTTATGCTTATGAATTTTAAATTTATATCCTACCATTATGGTTTCCATAATGGGTAAACGCAATAATTTCATTTGAGGAAGTGCGAACTACCGCCCCCTCAAAGTGATATGACTCATTAATGCCATATGTGGGATGTATAAAGGATATAGTTAATGATATTATATATAATATTATACTGGAATTATAATATACCTATGTATCATTTGGTTTTAATTCTATTAATGTACGAAATAGAAATCAAAGTAGCGTTGATGAGTACGCACGGCTTGTCGTCTCCATTAACGGTGCATTTCATTTATTATCTCCAAAATGTTATGTACTATTATAAATACATATATATATATATATATACTGGATATATATTATGGATATAATATCTAAATTATTATTATCATTCTGGAGATAATGGACTATTGACCACCTGGATAACATTTAATTATAAGGTGTTCATTTTTTACCCAATTACCAAATATTGAAAAAACAACCATTATTAACTGAAATGATTACATAATGTTTATAACATGGTAATAAGTGATATAAAAGGAATAATAAACTTGAAAATGTTCTTAAGAAAGTATAAATTAATTTTATTTTATTATTCATGAGATTAAAGAACGAACGGGTCAAGTCAGACATGAGGTAAGGGACTTCGTCTCAATCTCCTTTCATTGAGGCATATTTTGTTTTAATACTTGACTTTATTTTATACGATGTATAAAAACCTCTTAATTTTCACTTCATTCAAAGGGAATATTTTTCTATGAGGAGTTTTAATAAACAAAAAAAAAGAATTTTTCTTTTTAATGTAAATGGTGATAATGACCTTTCTGCCGCCGCGAGTATTATTTGATCTTTGGATTTCTTAACAAGCCGTAGTTTTTTTAAATGAAAATAAATACTATATACCATTTTTATGTATTTTGGTATTGAAAATTGTTTTGAGAATGAATTTATTATTTCAATATCTTAAAATGATATATTGTTATTGAAATTTGGAAATGCTATCTTTCTGTTATGCTTGTTTTATGTGTTATGATTCCTAGGATTTGTTTACGTATATGGGTGGTTCCATGATAAACCTTGGGAGGGTGAGCCTGAGATAGCTCTCTAATGTATTGGGTAACATGTCAGAGGCAGACGTCAATGTTTCTCCTAAAAGATTTAGGGAATATACTATAATGTGTATTCCAAATGTAACTCCCTACGTAGCTGTGATAGCTACAGTGTAACTATGTTATGGATGATACAAGTTATTTTTATGATTTATGTTTTCTATGTGTGATTCAAAAATCTTATGACTTCATGAGGTATTATAAAGATATTATGTTATGTATGTATTGATCAACTAATGTTTTCATTCTTTGTTTTATAACCCTTACTGAGAGTTTTATGCTCATCCCATGTTTTGAAATGTTTTTCATAGGACCTAAAGATTAATAGGGTCAAGGATGGGATCAAGGGAAAGTCATGTTGTCTAAAACATGGAACTGGACATGACACTTTTTTCAAGAGTTTTTATTTAATGAAAAAAATGGAAATGGAGTAGAAGTGTCTACTTTAAGATTTTTGAGATGTAAAGTAATAGTTAATGAATAAATCTCTAAAACTCTACACCTAAGAATATCCTCAATGTGAATTATTCATTTAATTCATGATTATGTAATTTTTTATGTTTGGGACTTATAATTAGTATCAGAGGTAGGTTTAGAAAACTTGAGGAGTTATAATATAGTTAATTTAATATCCATAAATTATTTTTATCTTAAGTTATGATTTATATTATATAGAATTTAAAGATTACCATGTTGTTTCGGCTAAGATATTTTTGTGTTCATAATGGTTTTCCATAGAGAAAACACGGCATCTATATTGGGATGACTTCCAGAGGAAGACAACATTCCAAATCAGCAACCTAAGATAGTCATAATCAAAACTAAAAATTGTGTTGCAGTGATGGAATAGTTGACTCGGGCTATAAATGGTGGTGGTATCCATGCACGAGATCAACCATATCAACCATAGAGGAAAATTTCAGTAGTGGAGCATTTCATGAGGAAACATCCCCCACCATTCAGAGGATCATCTGACCTTGTACTATAAAAAGGATGGATTAAAGCACTATAACAGTTCATTGATGTCATGGGGTGTTCATAACATCAAAAGGTTAGTCTTTTTGTTTACCATTTTAACGGTGAAGCTGATCAGTGGTGGTCGATGGTGAAAAGTATCAAGAATATTGAGGAGATTGGTGCTCTTGATTGGGATGAATTCAAAGGTATGTTTCTTGAGAAATATTTTCCTAAGGTGGTTTGTCTTAGAATGGAAAAACAATTCCTAGAATTGAGGCAGGAGAATAACTCAGTGGCTATATATAAAGAAAAATTCCCTCGACTCACAAAGTATGCTCTAAATTTTATATGAGATCTTGATAGTAAAATGAACTGTTTTTACTCAGGATTATAGCCAAAGTATCGAAGGACTTTATCATCTTGTGAGTTCAAAAGTTAAGAAAAAACTGTTCGTTGTGCGGAGAAGGGGGAAATGGAGTATTCCGATGATCAGGTGTTCTTTGAAAAACATCGGAATAAGAGGTAGAGGTGGTAGATAAAAGTGAATAACTCTTCAAAATAGTCTGATGGTAAGAAACATAAGTTTACAGTTTGTGAAAATTGTGGTAAAAATAATTATGGGGAAGCTATTTTGAATTTTGGTAAGTGCTACTAGTGTGGTAAAATGGGACATAAGGCTTGAAATTACAATGAAAAATATCAGTTTAATGGTGAGAAAAAAATCTGATTTACAGTCAGTAAAATGTTTTAAGTGAAATGAAATGGGTAATTATGAAAATGAGTGTCTATCTAAGAACTCAACTGAGTGAACAAATCCGAAGTACAACTTGAAAAGGGTGGTGAAATCCTTAGAAACTAATTCAACAGATGTTGGGCCATCAAATGAAGCAGTATCTGGTACACTATTTTTTTTGTTCTAATTGTGGCAATGTGTTGTTTGATTCAGGGTCTACACATTTTTTCATTTCTAAGATGTTTTCTAGTAAATTGGGAATTCCATCTCAAGATATGAATCTTGAACTTATGGTAAAAACATCGGGGGAAATGTTGAGACAAAAATAAATTATATGAACCTTCATGTCCTTATGTGTAGGAATAATCTACCTTCAAAACTTATTGTTTTGCCTCTAGTAGAGTTTGATGTTATTTTGGGTATGGATTGGATTTATGTTTATCATGAAAAGATTGACTATAGATCTAAAAGGGTTTCTTTTCAGAAAAATTTTCAGTTTGTGTACAAGAATGAACCCTTGATTTTAATAACATATCAGGAAGCTAAGAAACTAGTAAAATATGGAAATGAATGTTACCTTTCATATATTGTTGAAAATAAAGGATTTGTTGAGATTAATGTTGTTCTAGTGGTAAATAAATTCCTTCATGTTTTTCCTAATGAGTTTCCTGGTATTATACCTAACTGAGAATTTGAATTTGTTTTTGATATAGTTTCTGATGCTAAAACAATTTCAATACACCCTTATCGAATGGCTCAAATTAATCTTTAAATGTTAAAGAAGAAATTTCAAGAGTTATTAGATAAAGGTTTCATTCGACCTAGAAAATCACTATGGGTTTCTCTAATCTTATTTTTTTAAAAGAAAGATTGTTCCACGAGATTGTGCATTGATTTTAGGGCATTGAATAACATCACTGTTAAAAAAAAGTATCCTTTTCCTCATATTGATGATTTGTTTGATCAGCTCCAGGGAGCTCATTATTTTTCGAAGATTTATTTGAGGTTTGGGTACCATCAGTTTAATGTAAAGGAAGAAGACATTCTGAAGACCGCATTTTGTACTAGATATGGCCATTATGAATTTGTAGTTATGCCTTTTGGTTTAACCAATGAACCTACTATATTCATAGATCTTATGAATATAATTTTTTGTGAGTTCTTGGATAAGTTTGTTATTGTGTTCATTGATGATATTTTGGTTTATTCCAAGATTAAAGAAGAACATGAATGTAATTTAAGGGTTTACTTTCAAACCATAAAAAAAGAAACTATTTGGGAAATTCCGCAAGTTTGAGTTTTGGATAAAAAAAAATTCTTTCCTTTGTCACATTGTTTCAAAAAATGGCATAACCGTTGATCCTTCTAAAATCAAAGTTATTGAAGAATGTCCAAGACCCACAAATATAACTGAGATCCGTAGTTTTCTTGGTTTGGCGGTTTATTACTGGAGGTTTGTTGAATATTTTTCACAGTTATCTATCCCATTAACTATGTTAACCAGAGAAGGTGTTAAGTTCATTTGGACAAAATAATGTGATGATTGTTTTCATGAATTGAAAAAAAGATTGGTGAATGCTCTATTTTTGGAACTGCCTTCCAGAAATGGTGAGTTTTTATCTACAGTAATGCTTCTTTGAAAGGATGTGGTTTTGTCCTTATGTAGAATGATCAGGTAATTTCTTATGCTTCATATCAGTTGAAACTTCCTGAGTTAAATTACCCTACACATGATTCTGAATTAGTTGTTGTTGTTTTTTCTTTAAAAATTTGGAGGAATCATTTTTATGGAGTAAAATGAGAAATATATATTGACCAAAAATGTTTGAAGTAAATATTCACTAAGAAATAATTGAACATGAGACAGAGGAGATGGTTGGAATTAATCAAGGATTATTATTGCATGATTCATTACCATCCAGGAAAGGAAAATAAAGTGGATGATGCTTTGAGTCAAAAAAGTAATAATTCATTAAGCATGATACGTTTGGAACGAGACCATTTGGTTTTTGATTTAATGAACTTTGGAATAGAAGTTGTTAGTGCAAAAAATTATTATGTTTTGTTTTAGGTGCCAGTGAAATCATCTCTATCAGATATAATAAAGCAAGTGCAGAAAAGAAGATAGTGAGTTGCAGAAAAAGGTAGAGTTGGTTCAGAAGGGTAAGTTGCCTGATTTTAATGTTGATAATTATTGTGTTTTGAGGTTTGGGAAAAGATTATGTGTGCCTTGTGATTCACAGTAGAAGAATGAGTTGTTATGTGAACCTCATAGTTCCCCGTTTTCAATTCATCATGGTAGTACTAAGATGTATAGAGATCTTAAGGAGTATTAGTAGTGGGATTGAATGAAAAGAGATATTTTTGATTTTACTATGAAGTGTTTGACTTATTAGTAGGTTAAAGCAGAGTGGCAGTTACCAAAGGGATGATTCCATCTTTACTGGTGCCAGAGTGGAAATGGGAAAATATATCCATGCACATCAATGTGGGAATATCAAAGACATCTTGAGGTAATAATGCAATCTGAGTTATTGTTGATCGGTTGACTAAATCTGCTCATTTTCTTCATATTTGAGACACTTTATCTCAAATATCAACTTTCTCGGTTTTATGTTAAAGAGATAGTCCAGTTTCCTAGAGTTCCCCTCTCCATTATTTCTGATCATGATCCAAGGTTTACTTCTAACTTTTCGAAAGGCCTTCAGAATTTGTTGGGTACGGAATTAAATTTTAGTACAGTTTTTCATCCGCAATCAGATGGGAAGTCAGAATGAACAACTCAGACCTTGGAGGAAATGCTACGTTCTTGTTCACTAGATTACCAGGGAATTTGGGACTAATAACATTTTTGGGTTGAATTTTCTTATAATAAAATTTTTCATTATAGTATACACATGGCTCCATTTGAGGCATTATATTGAAAGTATTGTCGAACTCTAGCATTTTTGGATGAAGTGGGTGAAAGAAAGTTGATGGGACCAGAATTGGTAGAAGAGATAGCATAAAAGGTTGAGGTAATTCAAAAAAAAACATGAGAATAGCTCAAAGTAGGTAGAAAAGTTATGTGAATTACCAGATAAAGGATCTCTTTTTTGAGGTAGGTTATTATGTATTTCTCAAAGTTTCTCCATGGAAAAGTGTTATGTGTTTTGGTAAGAAGGAAAAATTGAGTCCGAGGTTCATTGGACCTTATTAAATCCTGGAGAAAGTTGGATCAGTTGTGTACAGAGTGGCTTTACATTCATATTTATCCAAGTTACACAATGTTTTTTGTGTTTTGATGTTGAGAAATTATATGCCAGATCCATCTCATTTTTTGTGCCCAGAGGTAGTTCAGTTGGAAGAGAATCTCTCTTACGAGGAACAACCAGTCCAGATTCTTGACCGTAGAGAGCAAGTATTGTGGAATAAGGTAATTCACCAGGTAAAGGTTTTGTGGAAAAACTATATGGTTGAAGAGGCAATGCGGGAATCTGAAAATGCTATGATGGATAAATACCCCCATATACTTGATAAGTGAATAAAATTGTGAGGATGTAATTTCCAAAAGGGGGGGAAGGATGTAACATCCCAAGTAAATAAATAAATAATACATTTTAATTTTTATTAATATTTTTTAATTAAATATTAATTTTACTTTAAATGGTACACTATGTTCGATGGTATACCTGATATGCAACAACGGGTTTTTTTGAGATCTTACGTTGTACACTAATAATATAATATTATTATTTTAAATGGTAGTTAATGCCTAGTCGTTGTATTGGAAGAAATGAATAGAACTAACTAAAATATTATTATACATGTTTTTTAAATGTTTTTACATTTATCCAATAAATGTTAGGGGATTAAAATATAAATGAATCTAATTTTATGCATAAATACTCTAATATTCACTAAAAGTCTGATTTACCGCCTTTTGATGGAGAAACCTCCTTAAATATAGTTTTAGTAATTTTTTTATGTTCTATTTTATAAAATAAAATTATTCTTTAGATTCGGGACATCAAAATTTACTTTGGGTAAATTTTTTCATTTTTTGAATAATGTTCATTTATTAATGAATAGTGAAAAATACTGGTTTTTAATTCAAAAGTTCCTTTTAATATAATTTATTTATATAGTTATATTATTATTTTCAATTGGTTTTAAAGTGTAATTAGAATATATTTTTACCATTTAATCCAATTTTGGTCATTTAATTAATTTCACTTTGAAATTGGACATAAAGAAGTATAAATCTTTTGATAGTTATTATTTCTGAAAAACATGCTATTTGTTTTGACAGAAGGAATTAATTTTAAATTAATTAATGAAACTTCTATGTTTTAAATTTGGTAAAATATACATCATTTTTTGAATTAGGAATATCAAATATATCTTCGGCATAATTTTTGGTATTTTTATGAAAAACATCAATTTTTGATGAATAGTGAAATAACTTAGTAGTTGTAAAAAATTGATTTTTTTCTTTTAAATGAAAATTTACCACTTTTTTGAATTGAATTTCAAAAATCCGACATAAATTTTGGTTATTAGTAAGTAAAATTTGGTTCAGTAAGATGAAAATATTTTTTGTTGAATGGTCACTTTTGACTTTTACTAACCGTGGTTAAAAGTAAATTTGTTAATTCAAGGTAAAAAAGAATATTATAATATAAAAAATTATCTTAAAATTATACTAACCTTATTGGTTGAGTCATTTACGACCATTAGCATCTTTGGGTCGATTTTGGGACCCCATGGAGCCACTTATGGTGATAATGACACTTTATTTTAATTAATATAATTTAATGGCAAAAATGACATAAATAAATATCTTTTAGTAAATCAATTTTTATATGGGGTTATATAAGTTATCCTTCCAAAAATAAATATTAATTATAAATATAAAAATATTTCTTACATCATGATTTTTTTTAAATTTTTATACATCAAATAAATTAAATTATTTATGACACAATAATGATGCAGCATTTACCTCATTAATAAATGATTTAAATAAATAAGATTACAAATATTAATGAAATATCAAAAACCTATCAAATTATTATTGTATAATTTTATTTAGTCTATGAGTCATCTTATCTTCGACTTTAATTAGTTTTGGACCTTTAGAAATTGAATATAATTATATAATGAAATAATATTTTCACACTTTCCAAAAGAGCCCCTCCGCCCCCTTATAAAAAACCCTCACTTATAACTCATTCCTCACACCTCTCAATCCCCTTGACTCGTCCAACCCCAACCCAAATAAGCTCTCAATATTTCTATACTCCTCCTATAAGCCTTATCTTAGGGATAAGGGACTTTAAGAATTCCTTTTTGTTCAAACCAAAGGGAGTTACCAAAATTAATGGTAACAGTTCCTCTTAACATATTTTATTTTATTTTAGTTCTCCAACCCCTAAACTCTTTTTATTCCTTTCTATTATAACAAAAACAGTAACCTAAATATACTAGGATGTTTTTATGATAATTATTAGAACTAAACATACACACACCTCCATCTAATGGGTGAAAAACATACTGTTTCTGTGGATGGTAAACTAACCCCTCACAAAACGATGATTGTTCGATTATCTCCTACTACCTCTTATAGAGACCATTAATATGCAATTATATTTATATATGATATATATTATGTTTATGTTTTCTTTATGTTTCTATATTTTACATTTATATCCTACCTTTATGGTTTCCAAAATGGGTAAACGTGATAATTTCATTTGAGGAAGTGCAGACTACCGCCCCCTCAAAGTGATATGATTTATTAAATCCAATTGTGGGACATATAAAGGATATATTTAATGAAATTATTTATGATATTAGATTTTAATTATAATATAACTCTGTATAATTATGTTTTGATTCCATTAAATGTACAAAATAGAAATTAATGTAGCGTTTATGCGTATGTATGGCTTACCCTCTCCATGAACGGTGCGTTTCATTTCTTATCTCCAAAATGTTATGTACTGTTATAAATACATATATATTCTAGATATATATGATTTATATAATATCTAAATCATGAATATCATTCTAGAGATAATGTAATATTGACCACATGGACAACATGTAATTATAAGGTGTTCATTTTTTGACTCAAGTACCAAATATCGACAAAACAACCATTATTAACATAAATAATTATACAATGTTTATAACATGGTAATAAGTGATATAAAAGGAATAATAAACATGAACAATGTTCTTAAGAAAGTATAAATTAACTTTAGTTTATTATTTATGATATTAAAGAATGAACGGGGAAAGTCAGACACGATGTAAGGGACTTCATCTCAATATCATTTCATTAAGGAAATTTTTTTTTAATACATGAATTTATTTTATATGCTATATAACCACCTTTTACTTTTTATTTTATTCAAAGGGAATATTTTTCTATGAGGATTTTTACTAAATGAAAAAAAAATGTTTCTTTTTAACATACGTGGTGACAACGACATTTCCGCCGCCGCGAGTATTATTTTAACTTTACCTTCCTTAACAACTCGAAGTGTTTTTAAAGGAAAATAAATACTATATACCCTTTTTATGTATTTTGTTATTGAAAATTATTTTGAGAAAGATTTGATTATTTCAATATCTTGAAATGATATATTGTGATTGAAATGTAGAAATGTTATTTTTCTATTATGCTTGTTTTATGTGTTATGGTACTTGGGAATTGTTTATGTATATGTGTGGTTCCATGATAAACCTAGGGAGGGTGTGCCCAAGATAGCTCTCCAATGCATTGGGTAACATGATGGAGTAAACATGAATAATTCTCCTATGATATTTTGGGAATATACTTTGATGGGTATTCCAAATGTAACTCCCAACGTAGTTGTGATAGCTACAATGTAAGTATGATATGGATGCCACAAGTTACCCTTAAGATTTATGTTTTCTATGTGTGATTCATAAAACTTATGATTTAATGAGTTATGTTAAAGAGCTTATGTTATATATGTATTGACGAACTAATGTTTTCTTTGTTTGTTTTATAACCCTTGTTGAGATTTTTTTCTCATCCCATGTTTTGAAGTTTTTTTCACAGGACCAAAAGATGAATAGGGTCAAGGATGGGATCAAGGAAAAGTCATGCTGTATAAAACATGGAACTAGACATGACTCATTTTTTCATGAGTTTTTATTTAATGAAAAAATGTAAATTGAGTAGAAGTGTCTACTTTTACCTTTTTTAGATGTAATGTAATAGTTAAGGCATAACCTTATAATACTGTAAACCTGATAAGATTTTCAATGTGAATTATTCATTTAATTCAATATTATGTAATTTTTTAAGGTCAGGTCCTTATTTTTTAAGCCTTTAATTTGTTTGGATAAATGTAAAGTCATTTAACAAACATATATAACCATATTTTAGTTAGTTTTATTCATTCCCACTAATACAATATCAAGGCGTTAAATACCATTTAAAATAATAATATTATTACATTATTTCCATATAACACAACCTTGTGTGCAACATAATATTTCAAAATACCCATTTTTGTGAGTTGAGTACGCTACCAGACATTGCATCCCCCTTAAAGTAAAATTAATATTTAATTCAGAAATATTAATAAATAGAAAAATTCCATATTTTTTATTTACCTAGGGTGTTAAAAAATAATCCAAGATTATCTACTCAGTTTAGGATATGTGAGGCACATTTAAAACTAAAATGACACTTATACTAAAAACACACACTTGGAACATTGAACACAACATGTGTTGGATTGATGTGTGGTTGATTATAACGTGTCGAAAATGAATTTTATATTGTTTTTATAATGTATGAAAATAATATCATCACATTTTCTCTATTTGGGCAATGTGATATATGTTTTAAACTAAAATGAAAATTTTATTTTGTGATCACACACTTTGAATCATACTAACCACATCATTTTCATATTGATATACTGTCATTCCTATATATCATAAATATATTATGGATCATTGTCTTATTTTTTGAAAAAAATCTAATGTTTTTTCTCAATCTTTTCTATGTTAGGATCATTTTAAACTAATTTGAAATGTATATTGAATACATGAACATCATGTCATATTGATCACATCACGTGTCAGCATGATGTGTGGTTCATTCCAATATGATATAAATATATTATGGATAGTTTAACTAATATTTGAATGGAATATGTGTTATTTCACTCAATTTTGTTTATAGTATTCATATTTGAAACTAAATAGACACATTTATATTGAAAAACTAGTTTTCGAGCCATACTACCCACATCATTTTTCATACTGATGTATGATATATTCATACACATTAAATATATTTTACAGATTGTTTTCATAATATTTGAAAATAATCCAAGTTCATTTTTCAGTTTTTTCTATGTGAGGTACATTTTAAACTAAAATGACCCTTATATTGAAATCATGCACCTAGATACACTTGACCACATCATCTGTCCAATTGAAATGTAGTTGATAAATACACATGAAAATTTTATTATGGTTTTTTTCTTAATGTTTGAAAATAATTCAAGCTCATTTTCTTCATTTTGGCTATGAGATATACCTTTTAAACTAAAATTAATCTTCTATATTGAAAACAAATTCACTGAGTCATACCAACCACATTGTGTCTTAGATTGAAATTTGGTCAATTCCTTCATGTCAAAAATATATTATGGATTTTGGTCAAGAATATTTAAAAACAATTCAAGATCGTTTTCTTAGTTCTGGATATGTGATATGTGTTTCAAACTAAAATGACACTTTTATATGTTAAACACAGACTTTGATTCATACCCACCGCATAAAGTGTTATATTAACTTGTGATCAATTCCTAAGAATCAAAAATATATTATTTATAGTTTTCATGGATTTTGAAAAAATATATAATCTCATTTGTTTAAATTTGGATACCTGTTATAAATTTTAAACTAAAATGACACTTATATATTGAATACATACACTTCGAGTCATACCAGCCACATCAATTTTCAGATTGACTTTTGGTGAATTTCTATATTTCAAGAAGCTATTATAGATCATTTTCATAAAGGTTTAAAACAATACCGACTTTTTCATTTTTTTGGCTTTTTGATATGCGTTTTAATCTAATGTATCACTTTTGTATTGAAAACACATACTTTTTTTCATACAGACCACATCATGTGTCATATTTATATATGGTAAATTCTTATAGATTATAAATATATTATGGATCATTTTAAAAAAAATTGAAAACATAACAAGGATTTTTTTCCGGGTTTGGATATGTGATATACCTTTTAAACAAAAATGAAAATTTTATACTAAAAACAATAACTTAGATTCATATCAATAATATCATGTGTTATATTGATATCATGTAAATTAACACATGTTAGGAATATGTTATGGATAATTTTTTAATGTTTTAAAAAACCTGAACTCATTTTCTTGGTTTTGTCTATGTGACATGTGTTTTAAACTAAAATAGAACTTCTATATTAAAAACACTAACTTCAAGTCATATCAATGACATTGTGTATCATATCGGTGGGTGTTCAATTTATACACATGTAAAATTAATTATGGATCATTACATTAATGTTTTAAAATAATACAAGCTCAATTTTCTCTATTTCATGTGAATTTTATGCTAAAATGGTGGTTTTATATTGAATGCATGCACAATAGGTCATATCGATCAAATCATGTGTTGGATTGATGTGTTGTAAATTTCCATTATTGAAAAATGATTTATGGATTTTCTTTATAATGTTTGAATGTAATATTATCTTTTTCAAATTTTGGGGGATTTAATAATTTTTTTAAACAAATGGCAATTTTTTACTTAAAATATACATTTTGGGTCATATAGGCCCCATCGTGTGTCAGATATTTTTGCAGTCAATTCCAACACGTGAAAAATGAACAATAGATCATTTTCCTAATGTTTGAAAAAAATTTGAAATCATTTCTACAGACTTTTCAAATGTGGGGTGTGTTTTGAATTTAAATGGGATTATTGTATTAAAAACTTTTCCTTTGGTTTATATCAACAATATCATGTTTCAAATTTATGTAAAGTGAATTCTTATATATGAAAAATGCATTATAGATTATTTTCCTATAGTTTAAAAAACTTGAGATTTTTTTCTTGGGTTTGGATTTTTGACAAATGTTTTAAACTATAATAGAACTGTTCTATTGAAAACACTCACATTGGGGAATATCGACCAAAATGTGTTTTGGATTGATGTGCGATCAATTTCAACATGTGAAAAATGAATTATTGATCATTTTATTAATGTTTAAAAACAATCAGATCTCGTTTTCTTGGTTTGAGTATTTTATTTTCCTATAAACTAAAATGAAACTTCTATATTAAAAACAAGAACTTCAAGTAATACTGAAAACATTGGTTTCCATATTTATGTATGGTAAATTCCTATGCATGAAAATTAAAATATGGATTATTGTATTGTATTGTGAAAAAATATGATCTCATTTTCACATTATAGAATATATAACTTGTATTTTAAACTGAATTGACACTATTAATTGAAAAAACATACCTCAGGCCATACCGATCACATCGTGTATCGGTTTGGAATGTGGTCAATACATAAACATGATAAATGGATTGTAGATCATTTTCCTAAATTTTGAAATTATTGTGATCTTGTTTCCTCATTTTTTAGTATGTGAAATGTGTTTTGAACTAATATATATATTTAATAAAATGAGGATCATATATAAATTATATGGGTAATAAATAAAAATATATATAATATTTTGATAAAATTATCCAAATAAGTAGTATGAAGTCAAAACTTTATAATATCTATATACATATGGTCATCAAGTACTCTACCCATTCATTTAAAAACAAGTATATTTTTCTATTATACTTATCCTTGAGATATGGATCAGAAATAATATATAATAATAATGATATTAATTATTCACACCCCAAATATATATTTATGTTCATAGCCCATACTATATTACAAACATTTTAGGTAATTACCTAAATATTATATTAGAAAATGTTCGGACACTATGTATGTTTCCCACTCATCCATAAAAAATTTACTTCTTATTTTCAGTAAATAGATTGTCAATATTCATTGTAGTATGGATAAAATATAGAAAATATGATTAGTAATAGCTTTTAAAAAAATTAATTATCATCAAAATTACCTTTTGGGGTTGTTATTATTTTGATGTTTTTTGATATCTTTCAAAAAATTACAAATATAATATCCACAGTAGGTGTTTTTATCTTGTTTTAGAAACACACAAAAATAGTGATAAAATTAAATATTTTTTTAAATGATTTTAAAGTTAAATCATTCTATATATTCCTTATTTTTTCATTTTAACTGATTTATAGGATTCTTATATTAAGTCACTGACTTCATCCTATGTTTTAAAATATATTCAGTTATCACCTTATCATGATTTTTTTTATAAAACATAGAGTAAAATATATAATTCAAATTTTATGTATAAAATATTGATTTTATTGCACAAAAATTTTACAATACTCATTATGTGTAGTCTGTTTGATGGATATCCATTGAATAGTTCCAAAAAATAAATATTTGGGGTTCCCATATTTATTTTGACCATCATCTATTGCATCCTAAAAAAAGGAAAACAAATAATTAATTAAAAAATAAATATATATTTTATATAATTAGATTACATAGTTTTTCCCATGTATTATTGGAATAAAAATGAGTCCTTTTTCTTTTATTTTCTTCTCAAATGACATTTTAGTGCATTGATTAATTTTTAGTTTATTTTAATTACAATATAACTTTTTCCATAGAAATTATACATTGATTAATGAATCCAAATTTTGATTTTCAAGGGCTTCAATTTATAAATTAGTAATATAAATTCCTCTAGATAATATGAATAGTTTAAAACATTATTGAACATTTTATATGATTTCGTGGAAAAATGAATTATGATATTTAACATAATGTATGTATTCACAATTTATATTTCTAGCCATTCAAAACTAAGAATCTAATTTAAAATCTAATGAAAAATTATATATATATTGAGATTTCAAAATATTTATTCATCATATGGAATTTAAGAAATATCTCTATCTTTGAATGTGGTGTCTGGATGAAGTTGTAATGATAATATATATTGAAGTGGATGTAGAGGGGGAAGGTAATCCTGAAAAGTCATTTTTTTTATTGGTTGATTCATTCTGTTGTATTGATTCAAACTTTTTTTTCTCCTTCATTTCTTCCACATGTAATGTCATACCTAAATTTAGACATTTTTTGTCAGCTGTTACTAGTTTACTATTTAAAAAAAAATTAAGGACTTGTCTTATATATATTTATATGATTTCATGGCCATGCTATGAAATTTCAAATAACACCATTAACCTTTTTAATATATGGATCATCAAGTGGAATAAGAAACATAGTTATCAAAACATGATATACCTCAATCCCCAATCGAAAGTGATGTTTTTGTACTTGATTTTTATTCTGAATGTCTCTTTAGATGTTATACGCTATATACCTCACTATAGGGTGGTGTGTGGGTGTTTATAATTACAAATATCATATAAAATTACCATATTGAATTTTATTCTTATAATTTTATTTAAATTTGTTTGATTAAAATTTAGGAAAAAGTGAAATGTAAAAATTAATTTTCTTGTGTTAGGTATTAAAATGAGGGGAAAGACTAAACTCAAACTTAGTGTGGTTATTTGGTTGTTCATGTGATGATCTATATTTCACCACCAGTTACCTTTGATCCTTTGAATATATTGGTCTACTAAACCAGACTAGACAATAATATCTTACAAATCTTATATTAGCATCTAAAATCCTATCATCATCTGAAATTTATCATATTTTGGTTTTTTATTCTCATAATATATTCAACGAGACACTCCAAAAGATACACCTTCAATATGACCATAATTTTTTTCCACTTCAAATATACTGAAATTATTTTTTCTTCTGATGCGGTCATTTTGGATTCTTATTTCCAAACAATATAAAAAACATGTGAACATAAATAGGTATTTTTATGTAATCCTTTTATAAATCATAAAAAATCACTATTATTTCATATTTACACATGTTTCTCTTACAGATTTTGTGTTTTTGTCAACTAGTTTACCCTGTTTATTTACATTGGCCTCCTTTAATAGAACATGATGTGGGATAGAAGTGGATTCATATTTTTATTAATAAATATATAAGTAATTTAGGTAACATATGTTGTTTCACATCACATAAAACGTTTATTATTATTTTAAAATAAATATTATTTTATTATATGGTGAAACATACCCCATCAATACTTTGTGATAGTGTACATTTGTTTCGATCCACATTGTTTTTTTCTACACTCCTTTTATATTTCATAAATTATTAATTATTAATCAAATTGGATAAAATAAATAATTTAAAATAATATGTTATCGATAAAAATTCACCTGAAATGATTTCCCATCACAATGACTGATGAAAGAATTGATTTTTTTCTATATTTATAATGTTTACATATGTAATTAGTAAGTAGGATTTACATTCCATTCAACATCCCTAAGATGAAACTTTTTAATTAGAGCATATAAGCCTATATGGTCATTTCTAGTGGAAATTATGAACAACTTATTATCAAAGTCAAGTAAAATATATGAACTCTATAATGAATAATGATAATTAAATTTAAATTTTAATGTATGATGTTTTGGTAAAATAGAGAGAGTATATCCTAACAATATATTTATAACTTCCCAATGGGTTTCCTTCATTATAGGTTAGACATGGTGGCAGGAATATTTATCAATCAGCACATTCATCCTCATTGTGACTACTATATAGATAATGAAAATTTACTTATTGGTATTAACAAGATGGTTATGTTGATTGTATCCAATCCCAAATCTTCCACCCTTACTTCTTTCCTTGATAATTTTAGTCATAATTATGATTCTATTTAATTATTATATTTTCATCAAGATGGTGTTGATCCTTTAATAACTTTATAGTTTTAGAATCAACTACTTGTTAATCCCTTTTATTGTAAATATCATCATGTACAGAAGTCATTGATTTATTAAGTATTCAAACATTTATTTTATATTACTTAAATATAGTAAAGAATATATAATATTATGTAGAAAAGAGTATTATTTTAAAAACACTTTAACCTACTCATTTGATATGATTTATTTTCATTAAATATTTTAGGGATTTGTCTCATCTATCAAGAAGTCAAATACACTCTTTCTGGTCCCCACTAATGTGCAAGATATTGTCTACATTAGGACCACCAAGAAATGATTGTGGTATCCCAATAAAATGTTCAACCTCAATTGAATTTTCATCTTACCCTATTGTTTTTTTATCCACCGACATGAAAATTCACCAATTCTGGTTTTCTTGATCTGAGACATAAAATACATGCACTATTTGTGATGCCATTATGAATGGATCATCATTTTCACCTTCATAACTAAACTTTTACCTTCTTGACACCCATTCCATCAACATTCACTATACTCATTTTTTCAACCCATTTTAAATGGAAAATTTTGACTTGAAATATTATATAATGAAATACATATATTTTTTTTCAATAATTCCAAATATGATACGATCAATTAAATTTGATTTTTATCCTTGGAAATAGATATGTGCATCACTTCAACCACAAGATTAAATCCATTGTTTCAAGTCTTACCATAGTCATTGGGTTATTTTATATAGAATGTATAACCATTAATTACAAAACCAGTGTAACCTATAACATTTTCATTTGGTCCCTCAGCTATCCATTGAGGTCATTTGAAAATTGAATTTTTTTCTACATAAATCATCATAAATGTGATCTTGTAAGAATCTAGTAAAATTATTATTATCTTTATATGATATAAATACTTCAATAGATAATGTATTAAAATGTCTATGAAATGATTTTTGGTTTATAACATCCAGATAAACATCTTAACTATTATATAAAATATAATAGTGAGTGTGTTTCTACACTATGATGGAAATTATTATAAAATATCATTCAAAAACCCCTTCACCCATAAGGTATTTTTGGTAAAGAGACATTGGGAGACTAATGATATTAACATATGATAGGTAGTTGGTATAATATTCATAAAATTCATCAACAATATATCATTCTCCAAGAAAACTTCTGGATGACTTTGATTTATGACGTACCCTTTCAAAAAATTAATATTTCATTCAATTGCATACATCCATTTGTAATGGACATGCATGCATAGTTGATCCTCTCTAACTAAGTAAACCATTTTATGTACCATTATTGAAAATAATGGTGGTGTGAAGAACATTTATAATTCACTTAATATTACTATAACCTCATTGTCCAAGATTGGAAACTTTGTTGGGCCTATAAATTTATTTATCATGGCTTTGAAAAATATGCAGAGTCTTATTAATTTATGTCATACATTTTTAAGTTGGATAAAACATAAAGAAACAAGCCTAAAATACTTAATCAAATCATGAAATTCATGTTATTTTAGTCCCTCTAATATCAAATTGTATATTGGTATGAAATTATTTATTTTATATTAATACCCCTTTGAAACTTTTACACAATTAAGGAAAATTCAAAATGTAATTTTTTTCTTCACTGGATTCAGTGTAAGATTCTAGAGAAATAAATCTATAACATTTACCCCTCAATAGTTCCAAATATTAACATATTACTATTTAAATAATTTTTAACTTAGTTTTTATTCCATATTTTATATCCCATAACAATTAGTAATATTATAATAACACTATAAAATAAATTTTTATACAAAAAGGGAATAAAAAAATTATGATAAATAAACAATTCTAGTATAGTAATTCAATTAAATTTGATCTCTTTTTCAATCCTTGTTTTGTATGGATTTTAGAAAATATTTTATTGAATAAAGTGTCAATACCTTTTAAATTATAAAATAGTTGATTATCTATTAGTGGATACAAAGTTTTACCTTGTTCATTATTTCTATTTAACACTATATTCTATGATTTTTATTTATGTCCCTGATGTAAAAACATCCAATGTATTAAGAACATATTCATAGATTAATGTTTGAAGTGAAAAGAGCATGAATATTATTCAAAAATGGGACACCACAATATTCATTTAACACAATATCTTGACAAATTTTTTTTGGTAGGAAATTCATTTATCTTCCCATACAATATGACTCTCAATGTTAGAAATTCACTTCTATGATAATCATAAATTGTAAATAGTGTATCCCATATAAATTTAATATATTCAATCAATAGATCTAAATATATTTCGATATCATTATCAGGTTGTTTTATTCTAGATATAAGAAGTGAAAACATAATTTATATTCACTTCATCCATAAACATAGAGGTAAGTGTAAATTTACCAACATAGCTGGACATATAAAATGAAACCAAATCCATACACGAAATGTATTTATTCTATATGTAGATAATGTAATATGGATGTTTTCAACCACATTTCTGAATTCAGGATACTCATAGTCAATTTTCATTTTCTAAAGAGTGTCTGTTGAATGGCTTAGTTTTCTATTATTAATTCTTATATCTACATGCCATGTTAATTGACTAATGTTTTTGATATATATATATATGTGTGTGTGTGTGTGTAGTTTTATAAACCATGGAATGAGAGGAAATTAGCAAACAAATTTTGATGGAATTATCTCACCATTTGTGTATAGAATTGCATAATAATTAGTGCATTATATGAGTTATTGATGGTAATTTTAAAACAATATTAAATAATTTGGAGAAGCATGTATTTTTTAGAGATCATTCCCATTGAATGCAGAATTTTTTTATCATTGTTTGTTCAATAAGGAAGTTAATTTTCTTCTAGTATCATATAATTCAGGTGACCAAATAGTTCTGTAAAGCTGGTATTTCTCCATCTATTATTACAATCATATTATATAACATCAATAAAACTAAAAATGTGGTGTATTTAGTACAAATAATATACAATTGTCTTTTATCATATTTATTTACATTAAAAAATAAATTTAAAAAATCTTAAAGGACGTCATCGATTTACATTACCATTTATTTTATATGATCTCCATCATCATTTACACTGGTATTCAAAACAAATTATCCATAAAATATTGTGTCATCTCAATCAGAGTGCACACTCAATTTGTTCCCCTGTTTAGTCTACTATTTAGAGTTCAGATCTATTCTGTGAAAAATCAAATTTTCTTCCAACTCTTTTGGAAGAATTTTTCTTAAATAATTCCATTGTAAACATAGAAAAAGGATTTGAGAGTAGTCATGTGCATACTCTATTGAATACCTGAGGAACTCTATAACTCCATCATCATAATATTTTTTCATATAATTAGTGTTAATGTATTTTCGATTCATATTCATCATGTTATGTTCATAAAATATTAATTTTGTACAATAAATAAATAAATATTAAAATGATATTAATAATCAAAGGGAAATGTTATAGATAATTGTAATAAGGGGAACCCAACATTTAAATGTTATTGGTTATGATTCTCGAAAAGTTATAATTTTACACAAGTGTGGCATGAAAAGAAACAATATGGGGTAAAAAAGTGGTTGTTAGTCCAGGTTATGGATTTTATGTTGTGTGGAAAAAATTTAGTAATAAATATGTTAGGAAACAATATTTTTTATCAGATTTTATACTTTACATAGAAATGTTTTTTCTTTATTTTGATTAAATTGTGACCCATATTTCTAAATTTGTATAAAAATATCTTTTCTTTATAATAGAAAAGGCTAGGTAATCCTCTAATTTTGAAACATGATCATGGATCTTTTAATTTCATGAAACGAATAGATGAAATTATTATTTATGAATGAAGTGACGTTCATTTACATGATAATTTCTTTTTGTAGATTATTCTAGGACACATATTATATGAATAAAAACAAATATATTTTTAATATAACCCACTGATGAACCACTATTTCAAAAATAGTAGTGTTACCAATCTTAGGTATATTTCACATATCCAACAATATATTAAACCTTTATTCAAATATGTTGAGATCAAAAATATTAAAATTCAACCTATAACAATGAAAAAAATCACTATAATCTATCATCCATATCTAGTAGTCAAAACCTTCATAGGTATATCCAAAATAGTATACTCATTCTTAATAAAATCCCCACCACATTTTTGGAAGGGGAGATTATAACAAAATTTATAAAATTATTCCACTGTCTGGTAATATTCTATGATACCAAGATAAATGGTTTTTAAATTAGAACTTTTTTGGGTGAAACTCTCACCATTCTTAATGATACACAATAGTTCAAAATAATAATAATATTTTTATATGGATTCTATGTTAGAAAGAATTAATTTTTATATTCAAAACATGCATATTCAATTTTAGTTAAAATTAAAGGAACGCGAATTTAAAATATATAATTCCCGAAAATATAATAATTCTTATCATATTAACATAAATTTAATTTATATAATATTGATAATGATATTTTGATATTAATAAAATCATTAAAAATAAATAATAAGACCCAATTTATTAATGAATCTTGAAATAAACATTACACCAATGTTTGAAAAAAAATTAAGTCTATAATGAAACCATATTTCATTATATTTTGGTTTCATTAAAAGAAAAAAAATATTTAATAATGAAACTCTAATAGACACTAAAAATAAAATACATAAGGTAATTACATGTTTAAAAAAGGAATTGTAGTTTTAATATATGGTAGTAGGAGGGATACATTAAAGAAAATGGGTTGAATGTTTTTATTATATTCCATTAGAGAATGAGGTATACTTAAAACATATTGATTTTTACCAAAATTGAACTAAAAAATACAGCCTACTTATCATTTGTAATCACCACCTAACACGATAAGTTGGTTGTTTTTTGTGGTGCACAAAAATAATCATGATTCAATTTGAGTGATAAATAATGATAAATGAGTGGAAAATAACATAAAGGTGAGATATATGGTGAACCAAATAAGACTCAAGGTAAAATAAATTGTTTAGATTATGTTAGTAGGAGTAATACTCAGAATATGTATCTAGTTATAATCTATTCAGTGAGTAGTGGGAAAATGAATTTTAATGTTATATTTTTTTAAAATATGATGTTAGTTTTTCACTAACGGTGATAAAGGTGACATAAAAAATATAAAATTCAATGAAGGATATTATAAAACAACATCAAAAATCATCCCCCATGGGTCTTCTATATTGTTTTTAAAATAAACCTATGCCAAAATGCAGGCCCTTATAGTCTTCGACGTTAGTTTTTTAGAAAACTAACAGCAAAATTCAGCTTCTTCATGTGTTTTATCATCTATTTTCGATAAAAACGATGTGAAAAGTACATTTTTTTTAAAAAATATTTTGACATAGATTTTTGTAAAAAAAATGACGTTAAAATAGTTAAACTCTAAATATTTGAATATAAATTATTTCTTCATAATTGATTTGACTGCTTATGGAGCTAAAATGGACTTACGGATCAAGAGTTAGGGTTGTCTTTATTTGTAGCTCTTTATGTTTCATTAGATAAAATATTATTCAAAGAAAACATAAGAAAAAATAACCAAAAACAACACAGAAAGTAGACAAAAATAATCATAAACATAATGTTTCAAAATAATTTTTATTTTATAATTGGATTCATTTGAATTGAAGTCATGTTTGTTGTTATTTAACTTCTTTTTATGGATGAACTCATGCAGTAATGAAAATGGTGAGTGATAAAGAATTTTTCACATCAACTAATAAATCTCATGTAGAAGATTCATCTTTGTATCTCAATTAGAATAATATTTCATTATTATAATAAAAATATCATGATATTTAGCGATATGAAAAACTAAAATAATGATATTAAAAAATGAAAATAATTTACATGTACAAGTCATCAGTTGAGGAATTTTTGAAATATTGATTTTATAAAAGATGTAAAAAAATTTTGAATTAAATTGGATGAGGAAATATATATTTTAAATGAAAATATTTTTATCAGTGATGCATTGAAATTTAGGGGCGATTTTGAAAATAGTTATGCATGTTGTGAAAAAAATTAAATACGAAACCCATGTATCTGAAACATTGCTTTTAATGTAGGTTAAATTTATAACTAATGTTAGAAATATTCTCATGATGGGGTTTTAATGTCAGTTACTAAAAAAATTCCAAAAACGGATTTTTAACATCATTAATTAGAAAAACCAATGCCAAAAAATGGACTTTTAATGTTAGTCATTAAAAAAATGACGTTAAAAATAAAGTCCTATAATGTTCAACTTATGATGTCCATAAATTTTGATCTCTAAGTCATTTTTTACTCCATGACCTATCAAATAGAATAATGAGAAATTATCATCAATTTTTTTTAATTTTTAACATTTTTTAAAAAAACTAATTCCAAAAAGTGACTTTTAATGTCAGTTATTTAAAATAAAAAGTTTTAAAAATTATTTTTTACAATGTTAAACTTTCTACATCTGTAACATTTGATCTGTAAGTCCATTTTTTCTCCAAGAACTATCAAATGAAATCATTATAAATAAAATAAAACTTTTGTTTTTATTTTTAGCATTTGTTATTTGGATATAAAATTCCAAAAAGGGACTTTTCTCTTTGGTTATTGAAAAAAACAAATGTTAAAATTAATATCTTATAATATTCAACTTCCAACATAGAAAACTTTTGACCTGTAAGTCCGTTATTACTTCACAACCTATCAAATAGAATATTGAGAAATAATCGACAACTTTTAGTTTATTTTTAACATCGGATACTTGAAAAATGATGCCAAAAACTGAATTTTAACATCAGTTACTGAAGGAACCCTGACATTAAAAATCATGTTTTATTGTGTTCAACTTCCCACCTCCATAACCATTGATCCATAAGTCCATTTATTCTCTATGACCTATAAAATCAAAACATAATAGATTATCATCAAATTTTGTTTAGTTTTTAGTATCACTTATTCGAAAGAACAATTCTGAAAAGATACATTTAACGCCAGTTATTGAAAAAAATAGACATGAGAATTAAATTCTTATAATTTTCAACTTCTAACATATATAACTTTTAATCTATAAGTACATTTTTGCTGCACAACCTATAAGATAAAATCTTTTGAATTTATCTATAACTTTTATTTTATTTTTAACATCAGTTATTTGAAAAAATGATCACAAAAACCATATTTTAATGTATGTCTCTAAGAACCAACTTTAAATTTCCAACGTTAAAACCCAATTTTCTACTAGTGACAACAAAACCTCTACCTAATTACTATTTTAATTCATTAGCTTACATGATAGGTGGCTAGGGTTGTTTTGTACATAACTAGTATAATCATGAAATCAAAGTGTGAAATAATGATGAGGGATTGAAAATGAACTTGAATAAAAGGGAGAGGGTGAACCAACAATTGATTAAGTTAAGACAAATTGGGTAGAACTAGAAAATAAGAGGGATACTTGAATGGTGGAGTAAATTACTAGTTATGAAACATAGAAAATCATTTCACTTATCATTTGAAATCACCACCATACATGATAAATGGGAATGATATTTTGGGTTCACAACAATTAGATTCATGATATCAGAGTGAGAAATAATAATGAATGAGTGAAAATGAACTTGAATGTGAAGGATAGGATGAACCAACAATAGATTGTGGCAATATGAATTTTTGTGGATAATATTATAGGTATGACAAGGATAAATAAAATCTCTTAAATGCATGTTATTCAAATAATCTGGTAACGTTAAGAAATTAAATATGTTTAAAGGGGAGAAAGAGGTCAAAATTGATCACATACAGTGATTTTAATATATAATTATAATTTCAAAAAAAAATATTTAAAATTTAAACTAAGTAAAATTTTAATAAACACATTTATTTCCAAAAAAACATTTGAAACCAAATAAATAATGAAATTTATATGTTCAAAATCCCTAAAAACATTTTATTTCGAAAAAAACATTCGAAGAAATAAATATATCACAAAAAAATAATTTATAAACACATCACAACCCACTCAAACATACAATTAGATAAACATTTATGTATATATGAATATAATAATTGGTTTAAAATACACAAATGAGAAATTATTAAATAATAATTATTTTACCTCAATTGCAAAATTAAATTCATAATTTAACTAAAGAAACTACCAACATTAACTCTTTCTTGAAAATATTTCGTTTCTTAAAAAGGATCATTTAATAAATAATTTATGAATCCTTTACACTGAAAATAAACTGTTCTTGAAATCACTATGTATAAAAATCATAAATTATAGATATATTCATAAAAACAAAAAATTTACATTAATCAACCACTTATAAACATTTAAAATAAAAAGTCATGAGAATAAATTGATGTTTATTAAATCCCTTTAAACAAACAATTTTCTAAAAAATATATATTTTAAAATGAATTTATCTTTTATATTCATTAATTAAAAAATTGAAATGAAAAGATAACATGACATATTTTCCACTTTACACATAAAATTATATCATTTAAAATTCTCAAACACAATTTTGAAATCATAATATAATGAAACCTATATCCCCAAATAAGAGGGATTTGGAAATTAAGAATGACAATTTTTAAAACATCTTTACCATGAATGAAATTAATATTTTAAAACATGTATTTGTTTAAAAAATCATCAAATGTACTTATAAATTCCATGTATAGACCATTAACATATCAAGTTAGATAATTTAAATAACCATGAAAATTCCATTCTATTTCTTCCTTAATATTTTTAGAAAAATTAATGGCCCCAACACTCAATTAATGTCATTTAGTAAATCAAAAGAATGAATTATAACACAAACTTGTATTAATGGCATCTTGTAGTGTAGGGATGGGAAGACCAGGAATGAGAAGAAAGGGGGAGCATGAGGAATCAGTGGGGAAATTTAATGTACATCTAGGTGGTGAACCTTGGGTGTTGGTGGTATATCTCAGCAATAATGATGGATTTCAATGAATTAAGTGTTGTAATTTGTGATAAGAGGTGAGAACATGGGTATTGAAGATCAATGACAAGAGGTGGATCTCAATAATGGTGGATGATTTTAATGATTCAAGGGTTGTGAGATTTTTTTTTATGGTGGGATGAGGTGAGAAACAAAGAGCGACGGTGATAGTAGTAGTGGCATCGAAGAAGAAAGAAAAAAAGAGTGGTGGATAAATAAATAAATAAAAACTTTTGATTAGAGGCTTGATTCATTTAAGACATGGTAGAGGAGTGTAGTGGCTTTAATGGACTTACACGACAGCTTGAATGATCAAACTAAAATTAGTGCCATTATGGTTATTTTAAAAAATCGGGAATGATTGTATTACTGCTTCAAAAAAAGTGCTTTTTAAGAGGGGTTTTATCAGCACTAAAATAATAAGTGCTGATAAAAATCCAAATTATCATCATTATTTTAGCACATGGAACTATTTATAATTATAATTATAAATAAATATATTTCTAAATATATTTATAAATATTTTTACATAATTTAAATATATTTATATTATTATAGATATAAATATTAAAGATATATATTTTTTAAATATATTTATTATTTAAATATATTTATTATAACATTATAGTTATTTAAATATGTAATTATTTATTTATTATAATATAATTTTTTTTTAAAATATATTTTTATATTTAAAATTTTAAAAATTTGATTTTTAAAAAATAGTAAATAAATATTTATAAATATGTTTTTATAATATATATATATATATATATATTTAAATATATTTATAATTATTTATAAATATTTATTTATAATTATAAATATATTTATATCATTATATATTTAACAAATAAAAAAATATAAATATAATAAATATATTCCTTATTTAAATATATTTATTATAATATTATGATTATAAATATATTTGTATCATTATATATATTTATAAATATATATATATATATATTAAATATATACATAAATAAACTTTTTTATTGAAAATATATTCATCATTTAAATATAATTATTAGGAATTTACAATTATTTAAATATATAATTATTTATTTATAATTATATAAATAATTTTTAAAAATATTATATTTATTTATTTATATTTCAAAATGATTAATTTTATAAATATAATAAATATATGTTAATTAATAATTTTTTTATAAATATTTTTTTTAAAAATATTTTTTTATCATTAATAATGAATATATATTTTTAAATTCATGAGTCTAAAAAATGACTGAAATTAAAAAAATACAAAATAAGTTGAAACTAAAAATATTGAAAAAATGGGTAAGTTTTCTTAATAATACAAATGACTGGAAAATAAAATATGGATATATATTGAAATGAATAAGAATTCAGATTGAAAATATTAAAACAATTTAAATTATGTGTATAAATAAATATTATAAAATGATTAAGTTATAAATATATAAAAATAAAAAATATTTTAAAAACGTATAAATAATATTAATTGTGATAAAATTTAAAAAATAATATAAAATATATTTATTATAAAATTTTTATGTTAGATATATTATGTTGCTAAATAAAATTTTAAAATGAATATTAATATTTTAATAAATTTCATAAATATTTAGTATATGTATTTCTATATAAGATTTCATTAATTATGTAAATGTTTGTTTGTGTAAAATTATTGTATATATGTATATATATTTATAAAATCTTGATATATTTTAAATTTTGAAATGAAATTATATAATATGTTTCATATATTAACGAAACAAATAATAAAAATATTGAATATATTTAAAATATGAATATATTTTTTTAATTATATAGATAATTTTAAAAAATTAAATATTTATATTTATATATGTTAATTAATATGTATTGATTGTATATAATAAAAGAATAATAAAAGAATTAAATGTTAATGGATAATAATATACAAATAAATATTGAAAATGGATAAAATTACAAATATATTTTACAATGAAGAATTAAATTGAATAAATTAAAAAATATTTAAAAATTAATATTATTATTGAATAAATGTAATTAAAAATAAATAAATTTGAAAAAAAAGTTAAATGTTAATAAATAGAATATATTGAAATAAAATATTAAAATGATAAAATTTAACTATTATAAAATTAATATATATTAAATATATTATATTTACAAATATTATTCAAAAATACATTTTAATAATTTTATAAATTGCCAAATAATTATATCTCTATGTGTGTTGTATATAAAAATGCATTAATCATGTATATTTGTGTGTTAAATAAATGTAACAAGCATTTCATATATGTTTAATTAAAAAATCAAACAACATTCAATTAAATGTTTATTAATTGATTTAGTTGGTTAGCAGTTTTAATTATTATTATTTTTAATTATAAATCATTTTTCAAAAAATATATGACTTATTTAAAGTAAGAATAAATATTTTATATTATATAAAACATATTTTAGGAAATATTATATATATTGATATATATATCTATATAAAAAATTATAACAATATTATGACTAATTATGTATAAAACCCACTAAAAATGAATAAGATATTAATATTCTTTTATTTATTATATTTTAATATCTTTATATATATATATTCAAAATATATTATTTATTACTATTAATAATTATTACATATATAATTTATTCATTTTTATTAATTATTGTTTCATTAATAAATTTTTATATAATTTTGTAATATATTAATTTTTTAAAATTATTACCATTTATTCATTTTATATATGTATATTTAATATCTATTGTTTATTTATATTTATATTTTATATACATTTATATTAAAATTATTCATTTTTATTAATAAATATTTAATTATGTAATGTTTAAAAGTATTTCTTAAATTTTCACTTTTTTATTTTTTTATTTTTTTAACTATTTCAATTTATTCATCTCATATATCTCTATTTAAGATATTATATTTCATTATTATTAATATATATATATATATATTAGAATAAGTAATGATTATTTTAGTAATAAAAATTATAATATTTTTAAAATTTAATCGTTTTTTAATTTTTTTAGTTTAATTATTTCAATTATTTTTACATTTTTAATAAATTTTTTTTGTATATGTAAAAAATTTCAGAAATTACCCACATGGATAGATGGTTCGGGTCATGTAGGACCTGACCGTGCGCATTGGAAGCATAGAGTTGGTGAATGCGTTTTTGCGGGTAGGCTAAAGCTCATGTGAAGCATAGGGTGGTCCAAGCCACGAGCAAGCCTGGGGGCCCATATGGCTTTGTGGAGTGTATGCAAGAGTCCATCCACACAATAGGATCCTGGTAATATCACGCAGAAGAATGATATATAATGTTGTGAGTGAAGAACCTCTATTTCGATGTGGGACTCATACATGCAATCAAGACCTTTACCAGTTCTATAAAAGGTGCTAATAACAATTACCTTTTTCAATTCTACAAATAAAGAGATGGTGTATTTGAACTTTATCAAACACTAAAAACACTGATAATGGTAACAATTTTTCATCTATTTCATTATAACTTATAAAGGAATAATTTATTAATGTTTTTTTGTCTCACTAATAAATGCTAACACTGTAAATTACTTGTTTAATATTAATGAATGAATTATTAATTTTGTAAAATAAAATTGGGAAGAACAATGAAACCTTTTCCAGAAATAAAAAACCATTAATAACCAAGAGTATATGGTAGATACTTCTAATGCTGATCCGGATCTCGAAAATAATACTATAATAAAATATTAGAAAATACATGTAAAAAAATTCACAAGAAAGATTATCTGACAAAACAATGTCATCCTAAAAATAATATAAAATAATTAATTGACTATATGTATTTGATGATCGTTGAATGAATAACCAGGTCAAAAAACACAAATATCAATATAAAATAGATCTCAAATTAATGGGCAATCAAAAATTGATTCTCAATACTTCTTTTCAGATCACACACCAAAAACATAGCAATTCATGCACCTTACAAAGAGGGAAATTTATTCCATTATAAATATAAATTACATTAAAATGATATGAAACACCCCACTGAATTTCATAATTTTTTTCTTATTTTATATTTTTTCTTTTTTTCTAAATTGTGTGTGATGTCCCTCATGTGAAGTAGTCCCAAAAGAACTCTCCCTCTAACTCAATTAAAGTTCACCACCAACCCTAAAATTAGTTGGAATGTCACAAATTTACCTCTCTCTATAATCTAATTTAACTGGGTTGAATCATTTTTATCTATGTGAATCTTCTCAAGTTCTATCTTTCTTGAGTCAAGAACATCACCAATCTAAGTGTATTGAACATAAATTGGTTTGATATTCCATGAAATGTTAGATCCATTCCTAAATTGGTAGCACAGTGACTCTAAAAAAATTAAATATCCCGGTAATAATAGATCTCAGGAATAAAATTTGTCATCTATAATAATTTCGTGCAAGCCTCTATAGATGCAACAAAACTAGACTGAGTGTGCAATGCCCCAATATTTTAAATTTTTTATGGAATACCTAATGTGTTTAATATCTAATTACAAACTCAATATCAAACCTAAAAAATTCAAGTATATTTATTATATTTTTCTATTATTATACAACCTATAAATTATTGAGTATAAAAGGAAATACCATATTTTAAAATATGCAAAGAAAAATGAAAGAAATGGAACTGGTAAAGAAGATGTCTCCCTTATGAAGCTCATTTGTCCAAGCATGGAAAAGAGTTATATTCTCTATGGTTTTCCCTAGACCTATCCCAATCCCAAATCCATCAATTATGGTATGATCTAAATCTTTTGTGACATTATTTCAAACTCGTGGAAATTACCATGAGATACATTCTAGTATAATCCCCACCCATAATTACCACTAAAGCATGCCATATACTTATATCATATGTAGATATCATGAGGGGATATGTAAATAAATATTACGAACGATATAATCATGTAACAATTAATATAAAATTTAATTTGTCATATTAATTTTATGCATTTATCTTATTTATTTTTAACGGAAAAAATATTTAATTACTGATGTATTGATAAAACTAAAAAGAAGATTTTACACATAAAAATGTATTTCTTCCAAAATAATATTATAAGAAATATATTTAATGAAACTAAATATCATAAAATTATTTTTTAGATGAATAATATAATTGTAATTGAATTATTAATTTATATGAAAAAGGAATAATCGTTGTTAAAAATTTACAAGTAATTTTTGAAATAAAACAATTATCATAATATTTATATAGTTTAATTTTGAAATTATAAAATTTTAATTTAACCAAATTAAATTCCTTTTTTACTTAGGATATTAATTTAATCTTTGTGTTAATTTTAGATATTTTAATGAATTTGTTTTTGTATGGGAATAGTGAAATTGCTATTTTTTACCAAAACTGTGAATTTTATGATATTTTCATTATCTAATTAAGACATAGAAGTTTATATAACCAATTTATTAATGAAATATTAATTTAATAATTATTAATATAAAATTTATAATTATTTTTTTGAATTTATAAAAATAACACATAACGTTTTGAAAAAATATGTAGTATTTTACTCAATAAATTGTTTTTATACAAATATATTAAGAATGAGTTTTCATCACTTCTAGAAATTAAACATAAAAAAATATTTATTACATATTTTATATTAGTATGTTTATAATATTTAATAAGGTAAATTTTATTTTTAATCATAAAATTATTATTACTAAGAATAATCCTAATGTCCATGATAATAATGAAAATTTTATATTTGAAGAATTATCTTATTAGTGTTTTTAATTTTTATCAGATAAATTAAAATGAACTATTTTATTTTAAGACTCCAAAATTTTTTAGATATACACAAATATTTTATCACTCATTTAACTCATAATTTATGTAATGTAATATTAAGTACACTTAATGATTAAAGAATCATTTTTCTACAAAAAATGTTTTCTATATATTATGTGTTTTCATTAAAAAATAATTTGGACATATTTTAGAATTTATTAGGGTTATATAAAGATTATATTTAGTTAAATAAAATAAAAAAATTTAAAAAAATTATATTTTAAGTAAAAATATAATTACACAGGTAAAAAAACTAGATACCACTATTATAACAAAAAATGTAATAGCTAAAACCAAATAGTAAATGACTAATACATATTTAAAATTTTTAAAAAATTGAATGGTGAAGGGATTATTGACCTTCCTCGTCTCAATTAAATTCCATTTTTTCTTTTTACCATTGAATACTATCATGATATCATTGAAAAACTAATTGTTAAATACAAAAGTGTCATTTTATTCTATTATAAAAGCGGATCACATCAAACATATTTCTGCACACATTATGAATATTTATCCCTAGAAATAATATTCCATAGTTTATATTCAAACCCCTCTCTATATCATGTAATCCATGGTATTACAAAAAATTCCATTCCAAGGAGCCTTAACGTGTTACCCAATGGAGAACATCTAAAGGGAGAAGTAATGTTCTCAACCAAGCCCTCTTAGTAATTTTTTTCTTCTGTCCTCTCAAATATTTTATATCCATGATAAATTGATATCATTAGTATTATAATTATTTTTTATGTTATTGAAAAAATTTAAAAGTTACTTTTTTCCTCCCTCTAAAACAATTCAAAATATAAAGATTTCTCCACACATTTGTGTAGACTACAACCTCCAAGAACGGTGTGTTCTATGTTTCATAACCACCATACATAGCTACCGATAAATATGAATTTAACAAAAAAAACATATTAATTATAAAATTTTTATGATTATAAGATTATAATTATTCTATTTTAATCACCTTCTTGTTTTATGGAAAACGATATCGTCGTACATGTACCTAAAGACTATTGACTCCACGTAATGATGTATTTAATTTTTCTATTACTTCCCAACATGGTTGATAGTAAAAATTTATTTAATGTGTTGGAATGATATTTATGAGAACATTAATATTCTTGAAAGAAAATATTGGACATTCTATAAGTGATATTAATAATAAATGTTCATAGCAAACTGAATTTCCAAAAAAATTAATGTATATATCAACATTTATTAATTTGAATCAATTTTGGAATAACCTGTAGTGTTTCAAAAATTGTGTTATAATTTAATAATAAAAGGCACAAAAATATATCATTCTATATATTATGAATATATTTTACAACATTTTATCCATAATTAATATATGGTGGATGTTTTATTGAAATTTACTAGACCACCTCAAGTAACCGACATAAGATAAAACTATTTAATAAAAAAAATTGTTAAAAAATAAATTTTTTTAATATATATATATATATATATTATTTAAAAAAATTAGGAATTATAATTTAATTTTATAGGTTTGTAACAACTTTCCCCAACCCATTGGTTGGGGAATAAATAGGGGTTCTTCTAACTTAGGTGACATTCCTAAGACACCAATGGATGGAAATAAATGCCAATGGATTTACAAAACCATGGGGGATGATATTCCCTTGAAAAAAACTCATTGACATCTCTACAATAATAAATTATATGATTTTTGACATAATAATATAAGAACACATGAAATTAAATCTATAATATAATCATAGTGACAATATAAATGACAAAAATTAACAAGGTGTGAAAACTCAAAACAATAAATACTCTAAGGAGCCAATATGGATCCACAATGAATCTAATACAGAAGAAATTCATTCTAAAACTTCTATCACAAATGATTAAATCATCAGGGTAGTCTATTATAAGTATATAATACCTTCCCATGTATTATATCATATAAAACAACATCTTCATGCACACCATGGTGTATATTAAGAGGGTGTGTATACAAACTTAGTAAGAAGAACCCCATTATTCCTATGAAATAACTAAGAAAAAAATTAGGTAATATTTTTTACATAAATTATGATAAGATATTATCTAAGAAGTTTAATAAAATAACATTTTTATATAAGTAGTAAACAAAATTCTATTTCACTTTGCATGTACTATTTCACTAAGAACACACTAAATTCAGGTGTCCATCCTTTGAGAAACCCTAAATCATGAGTATAAAAAACATGTCCTTACCATAACAAGTAAAAAAATTATTTTTTACCAATTTTATAGCACCAAAACTATCCCTGTGTTTTTAACCAATACGGTATCATCGATTAAAGTGTGAACACAAACTAACCATGTATGGAAATTATGAAAATCAAAAAATTTCATTTTGAACCAAACCCCATTTTGAAAAACATTATAACAAAAACCTCATGAGAATTTCCCATGATCAACAACTAAAAACCCAAAAAACCATATGGGTTTTCTAATATGAACAAATCTACTATTTTTTCAAGAAAATAAAATAATTTCATTTAGAAGTATATGACCTTGAGTTTTATAGAAAAAGTGGAGTGAATGGGAACCCACATACCAATAATAGTTGAAACGTGCTTCCTTTTACAAGATATTATACATCATTTTATTATCATGGTTAAACACTTGAATATATAAAGATATCAACCTCTATATTGAATTATTAACCCAATTTAACGTTAAGTGAGCCCATGGTTTGGGAGGAATCAGATATAGACTAATAAGGATCAATGCATATTGAAATTAAATAAATATACTAGAGTTGACCATATATATGAAATAAATTATGGATTCACATAATGAATTTTTTAGTTTTCCACATGTATAGAAAATCTCATCACCTCATCTTGAAATACTAAAATAAGTTCATGTGATGAATTACCATTCATGTCATGATCAATAATTATCAGAACCATTCATTCTGATATTAGAATTCAAGTCATATAGATTGAAAATCATTTTTTCATGAATAAACATTCATGTCATGAACTATATCTAATATCCAGATCCTAGCATCATATCCACTTCCTACTTTAAACCCTTTCAATAATTAACACTAAAACAATAGAAAAAAATAAAATATTATAAAAAGGGAATACCTAAAACCAAGGGTATCCCGTTATTCGTACGATTAGGCCTTTCAAAATCATAAAGTGTAAGTTATTATGTTCATTATAAATGTTCAAGCTACTGATCTCAGATATTTTTCTCTCATTCCAAAGTCCCTTAATATATTAAATCATGTTTTAAAAAACTTCCACACCATGGAAATTAATATTTTACACAAGACCATGAATTTCTTATCTAGAATATGAAAATAATTATGCATAATTGTCAGATCAGGTTCAAGAGTTAATTAATCCCAACTAATAACATGATTAAGACTCAGTTGATACTTCTATAATTGAAAGAAATTGGACACATTTTTAACCAAACTGGATCTTTTTGGTAGATAAATGTAATACCACCAGTTTTAACTATGTTTTTATTTTTCTGTATTTTGATGTTATATACTACTTGGTTTTATTTTTGGGAGTTTTTGGATGGTTTTGGATTACTTATTAAGTGATGTTAAGGGAGTATGGTCTGATCATGGTTAAGGGAAGCCATCCAATTTTCCTAGGAAACTGTGTTAGATAGTAGTTTTCAGGATAGTAGATACACATGGTTAGAACAGAATTCTTCAATCTATGTGGCATAACCATGTTATCGGATAGATAAATATTTAGAATAAATTCATTTTTAACACATTATTTTTCTGACTATGTGGCATCAACATGAACATATTTGGATATTTTTCTAGTATCATGTGCACAGTTTGTACATGGTTTATTAAATTTTGTGGTTTAACCATGCCTGGTGTATTAAATACACTAAAAAATTTATCATAACATGGATTATGGTCATAGAACTCTCATTTTCCACTTCTCTATTTGGCCAATGAACTTTAATCTATCAATGCGAACTCTAGGTTTTTTATTTTGATCTAGAAGAAAGTTAATATTAATCATTATGGGTTGGATATTCGAAACCAATGATATTCACATTTTTTTATTCTCTCTAAATATACTCATATTCTCTCTCATTGAGTCATAGCTCTAATATTTCATGGATATATTATTTTTCTTTTATGAGTATCATGATTCGATCTTGTTCGATTTATTTATGAAAATAAAAACCAGTGATAGATCTTGATATTTAATTTTCCTTTTCTAGTTTCTTCAACCATTGTGAGTTAGGTGTCTTATCTTTAATTATAATAATTTTATAAAATGAAGGGTTGACGTTTAAATTCCTCTATATTAGTAATTTTGGAAAAATATGTTGGTTTACATATATCATGTGTTTTGGAATGTTTCACATACGGTGTTTGATAAATTTATTCCAACAAAATGGTTTTCAAAAGAATTTTTTTTAACATAGAATGTTTTATAGATGTGTGTTCATATTCCTGAGGTTGAATAATAGTCCAAAGTGTAACCATAAATATGGAAAATATTTTTAATGTTATAGATAGAATTTCCACTATCAATGGGGGTCACAATGTAAGAAATTTGTATTTGGCTGACTCACTGACCATGAGTATATAAAGATCTATAGTATGCATGTGTGCTGGTGTGAAATTGTACATGGGTTGTTTATTCAATGTTTTAAGTAATACTTATAATCTTTGATTATCATTTTCCATACATGGACCATATATATCAAATTTTATTAAGCTATTTATTTGTTTCACTAAAGTTTAATAAAATGTGGTAAAAAAAATTTCTTCTTAGTGGCTGATGTTGGGAAGTATTTAGGGATTAACTAATCATTTTAAACATACCCCATACTTTAGAACATTGGTTTGTTTTTAGATATTACATTTTTAGACATATATAAGGTAATAGTTTCTCATTTCTCTTGTATTGAACCATGATATTTCTTTATTAGTTTGGTGTTCAAAACATCGGATTGTCTATTGGTATTGATGGAGTGATTCAACATTGGTTTTACTAAAATGTGTTTTCCTTTAGTTTATTTGTATCAACTTCGATTATATGTTCATTATTACTATGATGTTACTTTTTATTGGATTTTTTTACAAGTTATATTGTTATCAATCATATATCTTATATTTGGAATGATTTTTTAAATTTTTTCTAGTTTTTTGTGTTTATTATGTAGTTAAACCATCCCCCAAATGTTATTAATTACTTGAAATCCATTGTCGTCCTTTAGTGCTTTGGGTACTTTACCTAATGTTATTATCAACTATATCCTAGACCAATCTAATGGGTTGGTGTGGGATGTTGCAAATGGTCTGAGTATTTTTTGAGCCATATAGTTTTTTGGGTAGTATGTAAGAAGATAAGAATGTGAGAACATGAATTTTTTAGCTTAAAAAAACATATCTAACCTCTTTTTATATTGAACTTCAAGTTTCTATGGTGGTCTGGGTACAATGGTGTTTTAAGACATGTGTAGGTGTCTTGTAATCTCATCTTCATGGGTATTTTCGATGACTGTAGCATAAAATGAATTAATATTGAGTCTTCCTATGATGACTGCATTGTTAATCTAATATTTAAGGATTTTTTGAGAATGGTTAAATTTATTGCTTTTTTTATATATTGGTTGTAATGCCTTTTACTTATATTTATTCGGAACATTATAATACTTTAGTTTCTAGTGAGTAACGAATAATGGTGTTTTCTTCTTGTTAAAGATAATAGAACTAGGTAGACATCATAGTTGGTTCATATGTGTCTCAGGTGAGTTCATATTTTCAATGAAGATATTTAATGATTTTTTGAGAATGGTTAAATTTATTGTTTGTTTTTTATATATTGGTTGTAATGCCTTTTACTTATATTTATTCGGAACATTATAATACTTTAGTTTCTAGTGAGTAATGAATAATGGTTTTTTCTTCTTGTTAAAGATAATAGAACTAGATAGACATCATAGAATTCATCTGGAAATGTTCATTGATAATATGGACTCACCTGAGACACATATGAACCAACTACATATATAGATAATTATTTGTGATTTTCAATTAATTTTTAGGGGAAGTTGGAATGATAACCCAAATATTGTGTATCATTCATAGAAATTTTAGATTAAGAATCCACCAATATTTCTTGAGTATTTAGAACCTGAAAAGGTTTAAGTGTGTTTCAGTATAATAAATAGTATTTTTATTTCATTAATACCTCAGTTGATCTAATAGTCATATTTGAGTTATATGTGTTAGTCAATCTTAAATTTCAACTATGGGATTTAGCTATCTATGAAAAATTCAACCGTTTCATATTTCAGAGGACATTGAAGAATTTTTCAAACAACATTTCCTCACAAATTCAGCATATCATAAAAATGTATATTTTCATACTAGATCATTGTAATTTACCTGTGAAAGAGTATAGAGCTATATTTATGAACATAGTTTGTTTTCCCTAGAAGTATCCATTATTGTGTCCTTATCGGAACTTATTTTTTAATTCTAATTTTGACCAAATATTTATTCTTTTATAGTCATATACTATGTTACTAATTATATAGAGGTGGTTAACAAGGTGGGGGTGGTATAAAGGGATATTGTTGGGAACCCTATGGGAGGATTTATTTTTGTCTCCATGAGAGATAGTGGGAAATCTAATGTTAGAAGTAAATCAGGTAGGGGCACATATTCTCAATGTGGTATTGCACCTCTAAATTTGTCCACTGAATCAGTTAACTCTTCACCAAGACCCTATATCAAGAATGGTTATTTTCAATTTGGTTATTTTATAATATGAAGCAAAATTTTACAACACCACCTCATGGTTTCCACAACATTAATGATATGGGACAACTAAAATGTTAATTTTGTATTGATCTAAACTGTTTTTCTAGAGATATATATCATGTATCCAAGACATACTATGCTTTGACTTCACAAACATACTAGAAAAACTCTCATCCACAGAACTGAGAAAGCCAGAGTGATTCTAGAAACCCCATGAATAATATGTTAATGCACTCACATCATTGAATCATCGAAAAGGGGTAGTGAGTAATCAATTTAATGATGTTGAGAATATGATCAAGAAGGATAAATTTTTTCATTAAATGATTTAATTTATGATTCTATGGAAATCTAATATCTTGAAAGATTGATTTGATACTATTTCATTCCACACATTTATTATTTCTCAAGATTTGAATCATATGGGTTTGTATATTGAAATTATCTATCACAAATTGAAACATAAAACACCCCTCACCCAATATGATTTTATAGCCTTTAATCTTACCACGTGTTCTATAGCTATTAATGAATCTATTGTGGGATTTCTCCTTTATTGATATAGAAATCAATGACTTTATTATGGGAATGGATTAGCTGACATCCATCAAAAGACATATCCATTTTTATTTCCATAAGTTTAGTTCCAAATCATCATATGGTAGTGCACATATTATTAAATGAAATTTGAATGTGAATCCAAGTAGATCATGACCATTGATACCGGTGCATGGGACTATCACTTACCAATTGTAAGAAATTTCTTTATCTACTAATTTGATCATATTTAGTGATTTTTCAATAATAATTAACTAATTTCAAGATGTATTTACACAAAATTTATCATGTTTTCCATATAAATATAATATAGAATTTATAATCGATCTCGTATAAAGGAATGATCCTACTAAATTTATTTATAATAGAATGAAACCAAATGGAATTACATAATTGAGAGATCTTATGGAGGAGATGGAATGTATAGTTTAAATTCAACCAATTATGTCTCAATGAAAAACACTAGTTACTTTTATAAATAGGATGGATATAACTCTTTGGATATTTGTGGATTTTAATATGATCTACCAAGTTATAATAAGGAATTGATATTATCTTCTATGATTTGGTGATCTGTTTGATAAATTTAGGGGATCCCAATGGTTCTCTGTGATTGATTTAAAATTATAATACGATCAATTTAGGTTTTCATAAGAGGATATTCTAAATCAATATTTTAGGATTCATTTTTTTCATTATAAATATGTGTTTATACCATTCCTCATTACAAATGAAGCAGTATTTTTTATGGTTTTCATGAATCAAATATTTTAGAGACATCTAAACTTTTTTGTGGTGTTGTTGATTGAAATTATTCCAGTGTATTACCTAAATAAGTATGGACATAAATGACACTTTTATATAGTTTTAGGAATCTTGTGGGAACATCACCCTATGATAAGTTATCAATATGTTATTTCTAAATAAAATAGGTACATTATCTTGGAAATTTAATTTGTGAAAGAGTAGTTTTCTTAGATCCTAAAAAGGTTGATGTTGTTATCTCTTGGAAAAACTGATGAATGTCTTTGATATATATAGGTTCTTTAGTATAACAGGATATTATCGACACTTTATTTGTTTTGATTGGAATCTTTCCTCACCAAGGATAGCTTTTACAAGGAAATGTGTTCATTTTCAATGGATAGATTATTTAAAGAAATAATTTCCATAGTTCAAGGTCCATATTTGTTTGATCCTAGTTTTTCTATGAGGTAATGACCATTTTCATTTCTAGTTGGACCCTTTTTTATAATTATATTATGGATTAAACCTATAAATAGTGCATTAGGTAGGGTTCTGTAGTCATTATAGAAAAAAGAGCATATTTTTGGTACCCAGTCATAGGCCAAATACACTACGCGTATTTAATATATGAAGTGTATGTTTTTGTCCAGATCCTTTTCAAAGTATTTAATGGTTTTTTCCTTTGGGTATAATCCCAAGCATTACATGTTTTGTAATTTTACACACCATGTAAATTTATTAAGTCAGTTTTTTAAATGGATGCAGGGCCTCTTATTTTTTATATAAGATTATTCATTCCTCTCACACATGTTATCTCTTCCATTGAATCTCTATTTTGACCGTAAATCAAGGTATGGATCACATTTATCCAGTTGAACTTCAATCGGACGACAATTCATCTTATTGTAAGAGAGACAAAAATCTCATCATTCCTTTATCTCCTTTCAATGTTTTATTTTTCATCGATAATTATGTTTAGGTGAAATATCATAGGCCCTATGATTTAGTTCATTCATCAATTTTTCTATTTTCTTATGTTTCAAGACAATCTAAGGAACAATACTAGATAAGGAATCTACTATATGATAATTTTAAGTGGTTTATGCCTCATCCCTTAATGTTTTTCTATCTATAAATTTTTTCTGTAGTGTGCACACCAGTTTCACTAATTATTTATTTTTAATTACATGTTTCTTAAATTATTTTGGCTAAATGTAATGAAATGGTAATAGTGATACCTCTATTACACTGTTATAGGATGATACCACAATGCAGACCATCCATTTTAGGTATGTTATTTATTCATTCCTTGGTGACCTATATTGATTTTATTTGGTACACCGTTCACATGTGATCTACCTGACAATTGATAAGGTAAGTTATTAATGTTTAATAAGTGTATTATAATTTTTCCAAAATAAAATTATATGTATATAGTTATCACATGGCCTTATCTCTTGTAATTCAATTGACATTGGTTTCATATACATAATTCACTTTATCATGTTTTATGACATGTAATGGAATGAATATACTAAATGATTAAATAGAATGATTATTATAAAGGATGTGATTAAAAAATTAAGTGAATGATATTTTTATAAGGTTCCCACCTTATTTGGACCATTTTCATCTTTATAGGAATGGACTTACATGAGCCAACCTTATATTTCATAGGAAATTCCTTGAGAACCCAGAGGATTCAATTCTGATTCATTGATCTGATTACCATGTGAGATGCCCACCAATAAATATGGTTTTTGGATTATTACATGAATTTCTTGGTGATATACCAATGATTTAATTGACTCTATTCTGGATATTATAATTCCATGGATATAATCATTGGATTCATTTTTTCATCTTTGGTTACCCGGCGCCATGGATTCACTCCATTATACCCAGTAGTGCCTAGTATGGGATCACTATGGATGATATATATAGACTTTCTTAGACACTTTTGTAGTTTAACCACTTGGGTTTACCCCTTGAATTATTCTTAGGACCTTATTTTTAGGATTTATAAGTTTCCACTATGAGTTTGATCAAACCTTGAGGTCTTGGATACCATGGATTATATGTATAACCTCTTTTATCATTGTCATTTCTATTACTATGTCCTTAATAGTATATTTTAATTTTAACAACTATAAAATAAATGAATCAATATATATTCATAGACATTTCCAATTGAGGATGGAGAAGGTATGGTCATTTATTTCATATTTTCTTTACTTCTATATACATGTACACTATTATAATTTATATTCACATAATGGGTTTGAATATACACCACTGGTGGTGTCCTTTTATGATTTATCTCCCACCCTTACCTAGATATCATTGTTAACTAGGTATATAATATGATTACTAGTGTTGAAAAAGGCAAGTCTCACCATTTGAAAACCAAAATGGATATCTTTATGATGGGATCTGGGTATGAGATGGTAGAACCATGGTAAGGGATGAATTGATTGATTTTTCCCTTTTTATCTTTTTTATATCATTTACTACACTATCTACCTACTTCAATTTATGACTAATTAATTATATATATCTATATATATGTGTGTGTCTGTGTGATATCATCATTTTTATATGATACAATTTACATCTTTTGATGATTATTAATTGAATTGTTTTTAATAATTGTTTTCACATCCATATTTATTATTATGATTCTAGTATTAATTCATGTTATATAACCATTATGATCAAATATAACATGGGTGAATAATATCCCCAAATACCCATCTAAGGCCCTAACTGTTAGTTGGAATCATATGAAATATAAGGAGGCACTCTTGATGTTTTTTATCAGACCAGTTTTGGTTGCTCATGAGTAAATTGGGTCTGGGACATCACAAAATGGTATTAGAGGGGTTTTATTTTCTTTTCATATTATTTGGGAAATTTATATATAAGATCCTAAAAGTTTTTGAACATCATCATAATGTGTTCATGGGAGTATCATACCCAAGATTGGGGTAAACACAATTTTTCCTACGAAGAAGAAATTTTTGATTTAAATTCTTATTATTATAGTCGATATATTTTCACCATTGGGTGGCGCATATGAGAATCAATGTTTTTTATGATTTATAGATGTTTTACCTTGTTCTGTTATGGAAATGATAATTGTTACATGCATCATTATCTGAGAAATTCCCATTTATTATATATGTCATGCCATATTAGTGCATTTTTTATATGAATTTCCAATGATTCCAATTATTATTGAGTGTTCCATGGTTATTATATATAGTTTTACCACTAATGAATTCTATAGGAAAATTAAATTGGTTTTTAAAATTTCCGCATCATCTTCAATGATTTTTTATCATATAGATTAATGTTGGTATCTTAAATATCCAATTTTGATCACTGAAATATAAGATTCCTTGGTAACATGAGATAAGATTTGAATGCAATTACATGATTTTCAATTTTAATTTTTAAGGTGTATAGGGCCTTGTTAAAAGTAAAGATTAATTCAGTGAAATCGTTCCACTGTATCTTACTTATTGTGTTCTCAAACCGAATGTAAGGGAAGCTAGATACAATTACTTGGGTATAAATCTAATTTTATAAGTGGTATGGGCCATTATCTTTGGGGGATGGAAAAAAATTTATTGATCCTTATAATATGTATATAAAATAACTTATGAATTGGAAACCTTAATTAGGACTTATAAATTAAATGGTTACCATTTAATGAAGTTTTCAAGTGAAATATAATGAGTGTTTTCCATATTAACATGAAATTTATCCCCATATTCTTGAACACTTGAAAATAATATCATTAATGCTTAGTAATGAAAATAATGTTGATGGGGGTAGATGCGGTAACATGCCTTGGGTAGTGATCCCTATTATATTGTCCCACTTCCATTAGTATTACTATATTCTTTTGAATATTATCTTAATGAATGTGACAATAATTTTTAGAGTTTTACCACCAAAAAATCCTCAAGTCATGTGCCAGGTGGGTGGAAAAAACTATTCTTAAAAGGTGGCAGGCCTTGATCCAATGACATAACCTCTAATAGTTCCACGTGAGGAACCATCTACTATTCAAGAATTGCGCACAATTGCTCAAATTTGATAGAGTTTTCTATGAATGATATATTCTATGCATGGTACCTTATAGCCTAGACCTATGATGTCTGGTCTTATATATGTGTTATAGTAGGAAGATCCAACTATATTATTAGGGTATAGAAGTCCTCAAACTATTTATTCATGGATAAAATCTATTTTATCTATCATCTAGAATCCATAAGTGCCTCCATGGAGTACGGTCATTATCAAAACATCTATATTGTGTGATTACACCAAGTGTTGTTCTAATGTGATTATGTGGGACGATTAACATTAGGTCATGTTTTGGGAATACATCTAGACTACCTTATACAATTTCTGTTTCACTAATATGATGATTTTTTATCGATCCAGATAATTTATTCACCTAGAGTAGGGTGTTATGTTCATCATGGACTATTTATGAGGTTTCAAAAATTTGAAACTATTTGTACCTATTCTTAATGGTAATTACCTATCTTGAGAGAGACACTTCAAGGATGGTCTCAACAATTCCATCCCCTCACTGGTTAATTTCTTTTTCCAATCGAAATTTTTTGATATTTTGAAAGTGGATCTAATATCTAAGTTCAACATGAGGTAACCTGATAGTACATGTCATAGTGGTTCGATGACAAGACATGGAAGTTGTTATTATAGTATAAAGAAGTGTAGCCTTGAAGTTTCTCATCATAATAGTGGTGAAAACTATATCTTCACTAGTATCACTATAAAATTTCATTAGTGTGGACAATAGGTGCATGTGAAGTCATAGTATGATTGAGACCCAATAGAGTGCAATACGTTTTTGTGGATGAGTTGTATTGAATGATTTTTTTTGGATGTTTTTTCTTCTTTCTAGTAGAAGTTTTCCAACGCTAGATCTACCTTTAAGAGAAGGATCGGTAACTCCATGTCTAGAAGGAATCTAGAGTAGAACAAGCAGAAAAGGACAAGGAATCGGTATTCGATGGCATAATTGGACTTAACATTTTTCATTCTAATAGATTATACATGATTAGGGTAACCCATTTGTGGATCAAGGTCATGGATCAGGCTAGTTTTACTCTATAAAACAAATAAATATGTTGAAGAGTTAAATAACATCTAATGTTTTCATTACTATTCTAGTAGCCTCAGCTATCATATATTATTTATTCAATACAGATTCTTTACAATCCTTTATATAAGTATAAATTATATAACATCTTGGGATATAAATTATGTACTATTGTGGTTTGATGTTTATGGAAACACTGTTGTCTATATGGATAGAGGGTAGACACTATTTCATGGACTATTCCTTTAGGTAGGTAGTTGTCATTTCTTATGAGACCTCTTTTTTCATGAGATGATGGGATTTAATTCCATTCCTGGGATTAACTAGTTAGTCCCATATTACGACTATGTAGACTGATATAACCACATGGTATCATTTACATCAACAAGGGATGATATTTATATTCAAAAGGGTTAGTGGAATGTCCATGAAAGAAGTGCTGGACTCGATCATCATAGCCTCGGTAGATTGACATCCTTTATTTTGAGTCTTTATATGAAAGAGATGTGAATTACTTACGAATATTTTCATCTAGTGGTGGATCATTTTAGTGATTTTTTCTTGGATTACTTCTCTAGACTATCTTCTATAAGAGATATAGATTTTATGATTGAGATTATTCCAAGATAACTTTCAATATCTATTACTCTGTATATGATGGCACTTAATGAGCACTATGAGATCAATAGATAGTTAATGGATTTAGAATCTAATGTTTTTATCTAACCCAAAACATAACTTTGGGGTTCACTTATTTTTTTTACACGAAGGTGAATGGAACACATAGGTTTTATGTTTATTAACACTGGTTTAACCAGTATATATTTTAGAACTGATATGCTTTTCAATGAATTTATGGTCACTTAAATAGGCTTTCAGGTGCAATGTTATTATCAATGATCAACATGGGAACAATCTATCATTAGGTGCATTTTGGGACTTCAGAAATACCATTCATGTATTTTTTATTTTTGTATGGTTTATATGGGTATATGGTTATGTCATTATGTCTTACAAATTCACCTTTTATATTTTCGTTCTTCATGAATTTAGTTTTCTACCCCAATCTAGATTTCTTCATCACGGTTTCTATGGATGACATCATGGTGTGTTCCAATACTCAAAGTGATCCTGAAAACACACATAATTTTGTATTTAGTACACTTATTTGACATCAGTTATATGATAAGATCACAACATGAAACTTTTCGATTGATAGGGTTCACTTCATCGGTCATATTATGTTGAAATTACGAGTATCATTTGACCCAAAAAAGGTGATAACTATTGTTTCTTGGGAGCACCACAAGAATTTTGGTTATATAAAGAGTATCTTAGGGATGGATGGATATAAAAAGTGTTTCATATAGGTCTTATTATGTCTTTAAAGAACACTATTTACTATAACTATGTTTTTTGTTATGTTATTGTAAACTAAAGTATACAAGAAGGCCTTTCGGGAGCTAAAAGGAAGGCTTACGTCATTACTAATTCTGACTTAACTAGAGCCTAGAAGAGTCTGTAAATTGTTCGGTGATGTATCAGTAATAATGATGGATGTAGTACATGTAGAGGAGGATTTATTCATTGCATAAGTATCTTTCCAGTTGAGACCTCATGAGTGTAATTTCTAGAATCATGACCTCTAACATTCAGTATTCATTCATGTCTTACATTGCTGGAGGCATTATCTACTGAAAGAGCTATTTTTACTGTATAAAAACCAAAATATCCTCAAAAATATATTTATGTAGTGTGAATTGAAAATCATATCGTGGATATTGGTCAACTACCTTCTGTATTTTCACATTGATCTTCCCTATATTCCTATGAATGTAAATATAGTATCTGCTACATTCAACTGAAAAACATTAGAACAAGACATTTAGGAAGACAATGATGAATATAAGGTGATAAACCAATATCCTTAATTATGTATGGTGTTTCATGAGAGTCATCAGTATCATTTTACTATTACCATTTTAGATACATATCTACTCATTGATAGGGTGAAGTAATAGATGTTTTCGGATCATTGGGGTTTAGTCCTATAAGAAAGTATTTCTAGTGAGGAACCACCTTTAGATAGGTCTTTATATGGAGATTGCATCCTACATATACATGGTATTATCTTAGTTCTTACTGACATGTATGGATAGAATATTCAAGAATAATAATCTCCTCAATGGGATGTTCATCTACGTATATCAAAAATTTATAATGAAATATTGTAGTTGCATTGGTGTCCTGGGATGAAACAAAAAATCATGGGTTTTTTCACTAGCTGTTCCACCTATAAGTAGGTGAAAAACATACGCCGGTTTCATACTAGTTAGTTATATCCTTTACCGTTTCTATAATGAGAATTGGATGACATCAGGATTTATTTCTTCATTTCTTTATTGTGGTATCATGAATGTAGTGATGCAATTTGTGTAATCATGGATTAACAAAGAAAAGTTTCTCACTACCTTTCTACATGGGAGAATTTCTCAATTCATGACCTGGGAAGAATTTATATCTATGGAATTATTCTTTTATACAGGGCCCTTATATAAGTATTTTATACAGGGATGCTTTTTTTCATTTAGGTTCTGGAAAGGGTTACAAAATTCTTTGGGTATATAGGTTCTTTTGAGATTAGCATTTATCTCTCATACTAATGGCCATTCTAAATAGAATATACCATATTGGAGGAAATGATTTAAGAATGTATCCTTAATTTTATCAGTTCATGAAAGAATCATATCCTTGTTATTGATTTTTCATATAATAATATCTTTCATCAACAATTTGGATGGATCTGTATGAGGACTTATATAGTATTCCATTCCACTCACCTTTCTACTGGCTAGTGGCTACAAATGTTATGCTATGTTGTCCTCCTCTTATGCGAGGGACTTTGGATCAAGTGATTATTATAAGAAATTACATGGGCATGGCTTATTATAGATAGAAATCATATTCTAATCACTATTTATGACATATAATGTTAAAGTCTGGGAATCGGTTTTTCCTGTGGGTGTCACCCAGACATGGGTATAGATGTAAAATGAGTAAAGGTAAGATTTAAAAATTATTTTTCTTGTGATTTGAGCTATTTTATAGATTCAATAAGGTATATTATTTGTTGAAATTACCTATGAGGTACTAGTCCATACATGATGTCTTTCGCATTTCATAGATTTTCAGTTACCAAGATGACATGTCTCATACTTTTCATTCTAAGGATGTTGAATTGTATTTCAATTCTTATTTTGCAGGGTATCGCATTCACATAATTGACCATATAATAAAGGATATTTGTAGAAGGTCTATTCTTTTACAACTTGTGTGATAGAAGAACAAACTTGTATAAGATGATACATGGGAGAGAGAGTCCAATGAATGAACTTTGTGGTTGGAGTTGTTCTCAGATGAAGCTTTACTACACTTCAAAGGGACACTTTGGGATGTCTTTATTTAAGGGGTGGGGAGAATATAAGATCAATATTTTTATATGAGTTATGTATCCATTCAATTTTTTAATCCTTTACTGTATTTATCTTATGGATTAATCCCATAAATTTCACTTTAGTGTAGATCATTTTCCCTCGTCGTAAAAAGAGAAGTGGGTTGGATCCTAACTATAAAATAATAAACAGAGTGTATTTAAATAAAACATGGGTATTAAATACATGATGTGCATTATATACATGATAATTAATTTATTTTCAATAACCCTTTCACATCCTGTAATTGTTTTTACCATAGCGTAAAACTGAGCATTACACATTTCATAAACTTCAAATTCCATCTAAATTAAATGGGTAAGTTTTTTTAAGGATACATGGACTCATATATTTTATATAATATTATTATTTCATATTGAAAGCGATATCTCCTACCATGAACATTACCTTTGACCCTAAATATTGCCTCATCCATCAGACCTCTGATCAGAACACCATTTTTCACTTTGGAAGCACGCGGGTAATCTCTTCATTCCTTTTTCTCCATTCATCAATTTTCTATTCCTCGATGATGCAAATTGTGTGTGATATCATATGCCACATTTTCAAATAATTCATCTATTATATAATTTTCATCATATTTGAGAGAAACTAAGTGTTAATAGTGGAAAATGAATTTACAATTGGATTAATGTTGGTGGTTTATAATGTTTATAACTATGTATTAACGATTTCCTATTTCACTTTGTTTTGATAAATTAAACATTCATAATATTTAATTACATAAATTTCTATTTCAAAAATATTATTTCTTAATAACATGTTTTTATATTTTTTTATGATCTTTAGTAATTTTATTTACTTTATACTCTTTATTTTTTGTTGATTATTTTAAAAAATTTGGCTGACTACACTAGCCACTTATGTTGATCATTATACCAATCTTAAATGGACCTGATGGTCTACGCTCATGGGAGGTCCAGCCACCATGGACTATATAGATACTATTTCAGGTATTTTTCACATACCATAGGATCATGTATAATTCCCAAGGAGTTCACCCACATATGTTGGTCATGGAGTGCCCATATGGCCTAAAGTCCAATTGTGTGTGTAGTGTTTTTTCTTTTATCCATATTTCACTGAGTCATGAATTATATTCCTTGTGGATTTGTCTGTTGTTTTTTATGTGGGATGCATGTTTTTAACTGAGATCCAAAATTGGTTTCCAGATCTCTTTTATTTTCATTTCATCCATCTGATATACCTTTATATCCCATATTCTTAGCTTTTGAATGCTAGCATCACATTTCTCTCCAACACATTTTTTCTTTATCTTCTCTTATTTTTCAATAGAATATAGACTGATGACATTTCTCTTCATTGTACTCTTTCTTAGAATCTTGGTTTTTTATAAACAAGTTGCATTGAGACTGTAGAAGTATCGTTTGTGGTTTAATTTTGCTTAAATGTTTTTCACAACTCATTGTTTCTATACAGGTTCATTAACTCTTATATATATATATATATATATTTCTCATTTTTGGTTCATTTTTCAATATTTTTTTATTTGGTTTTCTGGTTTCTTCAGGTTCGAAGCCATTTTAATGTTTGCTATCATTTTACGAGTCACCATTGGTTTTTAAAAATGGAGATTACTTTTTTCACAGTTTTTTTACTAATGGTGAATGTTTCCAGTCACCATAGTATTTTTAAAAATGGTGATTCTTTTAGTCACCACTATAAAAATTACAATGGTGAGTAATTTTACTCACCGATAGAACCAAATGGTTATTCACGGACTCACCACTAGGAGATCAATGGTGAGTAAATTTACTCACTCTTTCTCATTATTTGTAGGTAAATTTACACACCATTGAACAGTAATAATGACTTATTTCATCACTCACTATTTTTTTCTATTTACCGATATTTTCCTTTCGTAGTATCTTCTTTATGATTTGTAGTCATTTATTTACTATTGTAGATTTTTGTTAGTTCTATTTTATTTCTTAACATAATGTTATTTCATCTAATTAATTAAATTTAATATTATTACTCATTGAATGTTTTATAATTAATTTGTTTGATCTACTTAAATGTTAAATTTTTTGTGGGTATTATATTTTTTCGAGCCAATACTGGAACCCATTGGTGATACCTAAGTCACCGATGGAACCTAATAGTGAATTATGAGACACTCTTGGAACCCAACCGTGTGTATTATTTTATTATTATCATGAATAATATTAATGTTAAGATTCAGGTAAATAATTTTATTTTCTATTAAATCATTTTATTTTTCTTAAAAATGACACATTACCTAATACTATATTTTTTCATAGTTGTAAATTTCAAATGGTGAGTAATGTTTTACTGTTATCTGTTTCCAATGATGGGTCATGAATAACCATTAATTAAAATTTTATTTCAAAATTTTTATTCTATTAATTATTAATAATGATACATTATCAATTGATTATTATTTTATATTGAAATTAAATTCAAACATTGTTTAAAAAATAATAGTTACATTTTTGTAATATTTTCTCTTGTAGATTTCTATTCAAATGATTCTCTATTTTTCAGCATTATATTGTATGTTTAATCTGCATAATTATATTTTTTATTACAATTATTTTTTAATTATCATTTTTTGAGAATTATTATTCTTAATATATTAAATGTTATTTAAAATATTTCATGAATAACTATATTCCTGATTGTGTTTTTTTGTGCATCATTAACATAATATAGAAACTGTAAAATTATTTTATTATTATACACTAAATAGTGTGTTATTGAAATTGGACATGGGCATGCTTTTAATGATTTCAATTTTAATGTTTCTAGAAATTTCATCAAAAATAATGACATATGTACCAATGATGATAAATAATTCAAAAACAATACAATTATGAATTTCTTGAATCGCTAAAAGAATTGATAAAGAAAAAACTTGGAATTATTTTATTCATTTGTGGTTACTGAATATCTTCATGTCTTCTATCATCCAACCTTGATGTTATAAAATAACAAGACCTTTATTTAATTTCTATATCATCTTCCAAAGTTTTTATTTTATTTATTTTTATGTTATTTCTCAATTGTAATATTTTCTATTCTCTATTTATTCTCTATAGTTTTTTTGTTTAAGATTTTACCTTCCAAAAATAATCACTAGTTTATTCCTCCCATCTAAAAGGAATTATGTGTTTCTCATCTTATAAAAAAGGAAGGTAAGTTTCAACTAATTTAAATGTCATGGGTTATAACACCAAGTGTGAAAAAGGGATGTTTATATTTGTATGTAATTTTTTTATCACTCCTATTCAAAATTAAGGATTTAGTGCATATCAATCTTCTAGAGGAGTTGAGGAGATTAAAGAAAGGACAATTATCTTGGTGTTGTGAACCTCTAAAAAAATCTTGTGATATTTATTTATTTACACTAAATCATTTTCACTATTATAACTCTAATAAGATAATATTTGTAATAATAATTCAAAAATAATTATTCACTCCTCCCCCCTCTAGTCACTACTACCACACCAAGGGAACTAACAACTGGTATCAGAGTCTGGTTCATTTTTAAAGGATTTTGTTTTAATTTTTTTCAATATCTATTTCTAAACTAACCATTATCTTAGACATAAATGTCAAAGTAAAATATATACACCTTTGTTAAGAATAATAAATATTTCAAGACATTTAATCCCATTATACCACCTCACTTCAGTTAAAGTGACTATGTCTATTGGAAGTACAGAATGTAATTATTTATTATAAATATAGTTCTTGAATATTAGCCTATAATTTCAAAACCATATAAATTTAGTACATTTTATTTTGAACATCTTACTAGTAAATATGTTGCAAAATGTGTTTTAAATTATAGAGTTATAAATTTTTTATATTAATCTATAGGTAGAAATATGTATAGTCATATTTTATCTTGTAAAACTACTTCTGATATTTGGAATACGCTAAATGTCTCAAATAAAAGAACACACAATTTTCAAAGAAGAAAGGTAAGTATACACATAGGAATGTTTCAATAATTCTTGATGGATTTTCAAGAAATCATAAATGATATATACAATAGATTCACAAAAACTATCCAAAATATGGTTTATCTTTGAGAGACCACAAATAATGAATCCCTCATTGAAAAATTACTTCAAGATCTATGCAGGATATGGCATTAAAAGAGGTTCTATTGAAGAAGTTAAAAATTTAACTTAATTTTATAAGGACGAGTTGATAGGATCACATCTTAAATTGGAGCTGGAAATAAATAATAATAATAATAATGACCATGATAAAAAAAATTAGTGAATCTAAATCAAATGTAATTTTTATTTCTAATTATTTTGATTTTGAGATAGAAAAAATTAAGAAGGATGGAATTAAATATTTCACCAAAAGAGTTTACATGTATATGGAGGGTAATAGAGGTTTTGAGAAGCATCATATGTGATATTATCCAATGGATGATTGAAAGAGTAGTAAAAGAGGTAAAACCAATAAATATGATGATTTTGAATTAATATGCTATGAGTGTGTTAAAAAGGGGAGCATTAAATTATATTTTCCTATATTAAAAAATATTAAAAGGAAACGAAATAATAAAAGGGAAAATAATGGAACATTATACTAGTTGGAGTTGTATAGAAGAGTCAGACTCATGTGATGATGGTTCTAAAAGTGAAAAAATGTGAAAATATATTTTTTAAGGATACTATTACACCTGAGGTACACTCTGACTATAATTATTGTTCTAGTTATTAATATGATTTCTAAAATGATGGTAATAAATTAACTACTCTGAATGAAAATTTTCAATGTGACATATTAAGAATAAATGATCTATATAGAGAACTGTAAAGAGAAAATAAGAAGATTAAAGAAAAAACTAAAAAACAAAATAAATATATTTTCAGTAATATAGAATAGAAAATATTTGTAGATTTTGAACTAATAAAAGATAAAGATGAGAATATAATAATAAAATATTTCTTATCCTAAAATGATGAATATGAAAACAGAATATTTATATTAGTATGTGATGATTTAGAATAAATTAAAAGGTATTGAAACAATCTCAAACATGAAAATAAGAAATAGAAAAATTATGGATCGGGTTCAAATGAGAAAATATTTAATTACCTAGAAGTTATTAAAAAATATAATGAAAACCATAAAAATTAAATTACATGTTTAAAATAAATCTTATCTAAATTTATTTGAGTTCAAGTGAAATTTCATAAAATAATGGCCATGAAAACCCCTAAATATGATAAAACTTGTTCTTATTGTAATAATATGGTTCCTTAGATGTGTGACACTAACTTTATGAAATGAATGAAGGGAAATATGTCAAATTTTACTTACATTATATGTAATATGAATGGTTATTATGTGATATAATGTTATTTAATGTATACTCAGTCACTATGTTATACTAAGACTTCCATTTCTAAAAATTTAACATCTAGGTAACCATATAATAAATTTCTCAAATGTATATGGGTTTTTAAATATTTTTCTACTAATCCTGTTAAACTGGAAATATAACAGGTAACAAAACAACCAACTATTAGATCTGTTTTGTAGGAATCCTTCATAAACTGTTATAATTACACATGTTATATTGATAGTGGGTTCTCAATAAACATGTATGGTAGAATTTATATCTTCTTATATTTTAACTCTTATGATGGAGGTACTATCACATTTTGTGAAAACTCTAATGGTATGGTTAAAGGTTTTCTGGAAGTATTAACATTATCTTCTATTATAATTTATAAATTACATTTTGTAGAATAATTAAAACAAATGTTAATTAGAATATCACAACATTATGATGATTGTATGTTTGTTAAAATTTAAGATGCAAAATTTATTTTTCATAAAGAAAATAATGTTTAAATTGTATTTTTTAAAAAGAAATTTATTATCTTCAATTTTAAGAAACATACCCTCATCATAATGGTGTGATATGATAATTCATTTTTTTCATTCTTCTACAAAAAGTAATTTATAAATTATAATTGAATTCAATATTAATATTTCCCCAAAATATTTAACCACAACTTTATATTTTTCACCAAAAGTTATAGTAACACCATTATAATAGTTAAAAGATAAGAATTTAGAAATTCCACCAATCATGTTTGTTGAGAACCCACTTTCTATATACCATGTGAATTTGTTGATAACCCAATAGAGATGCTCTACCCTCTTTTAGGGTTTCCTGTTCTTTCTCCCTGTTATTCATGCCGCTCGGCTGCAAATAATGATAGTTGATGGGGTCATAGATCTCTTGATCTCCACTGGTATCACTGATTGTAGAGGAGTTTTCTGTAATTTTCTTTGAAGATTTACTGCTCTCCCTTTTTCATGATTCGTTCCTTGATTTTTTTCATTGACTTTCTGTTTGACCTTATCAGCATTCTGCATTTATGGATATGTTCCAGATCTGAACACCCAGGGCAATAATCGACATTATAGTGTTGATCAATGGGTCTCTTAGGTGGTGTAGGTTCTATGTTTTGGAGGTGTCCATTCCATGGGAGGTAATGTTTTAGATTTCTTTTGGGTGTCAGATGATGGCTCTCCCATGTGCAGAGATGAGGTTGTCGTTTTATAGTGTCTAATTTTCAAACACCGAATGGGGTAGTGTTGTAGATTTTGGTGTTGTGGAAAATTTTAATATATGGGTAAGGATTTCTATGGAATTCTTTTTGTTATACGAGGCATCATATCCTTAGTCATCAGGTGTGTTTCATGAAGCTGATGGTGTGGCCTGATATCATGTAGGTCTTTCCTTCAGATTGTGCTTGAACAGATTCTTGGTATAGATCTATTTTAAGTGTGTTGTTTTTTAACTTCCTTGGTAGTTTCACATTTTTTCACATGTTCATGATATTTTTTTTGGATTGGTAGCATATTTACCTATATGTTTTGGATTTAGTTTCATCTCATTTGGTTGGAAGTGGAACTTCTTACTGGTATTTTTAGGTGGGTAGCCTTGAAAGACTAATGGGTGTGTTAAAATGCATCATCTGGCCATTTTTCATAATTTTGGAAATATGGGTTCCTTAATTTAATTTTTTGTGTGTGATTTGGGCCTTGAGATTAGGTTATATTAGGATTTCATGATGTGTTCTCTTCACACAAATTATCAGGTCGGAAGTTCGAAAGAGATATAGATCTGTTGGAATCTATTGTCTGGTCCTCCCTCCATATTTATATGTTTATGAGAGGGGTTCTCTGCCTTGTTATAGTTCCAACATGGTGCATCTATTTTATAGGGGGAAGAAATTTCACTTTGAAAAATTCTATAGCCCTATTATATTTTAGTGGGAGATGAATCCTTTTTCCCTTACTTATTATGAAATTCAAATTCTTTTGATCAATTAGGTATTTGTTCTTCCTTTTAGAACTAGGTTTTATGGAATTCTTTCCACTGTGTTTGTAATGGTTTTTCTCTTATCCAGTTTTTCAAAATAGGATTTATTTTTTATATTAATAAAGGGGGAATTTCCCTCTAATATTTTAAAAAAATTATTCATATAGAAATGAAAATATATATTATATTGATTTTTCATATTTTACCCAACCGAATGTAAAATTCTGAAATATTGCTGATACAGTTCACATTTTCTGGGACAAATGTTTAGGGAGGGTTCACCTTAAACAATTGTACAAGATGGATTAACAAGAACAGGTTATGGAACTTCCAAATTTTTGTACATGTAAGTATTATGTGTGTGATTATTGCCTAAAATATAAGTAGGAAAATGAGTGTTTTATATATTTAGATATGTTTAATACTACTAGATTTTTAGCACTGCTATATACTGATCTTTTTGACCCAATATAAATGCTTTTTTGGGATATATAATATATATTTTTCTAATTTAGGATGATTTTAATAGATTTACTTGGACTATGTTTGTATCTCACAAATGTGAAAGATTAAACAAGTTTGTTAATTTCTATAATAAAATTAAGAAAAATAAATTTCACATAATTCCTACTATAAAAAGTGAAAAATGAGAAGAGTTTATAATATATGAATATTATTATTTTTAAAACTAATTGAAAGATTTATAATTTTTCGGCCTGTATAACCCCACAACATAATGGTGTTATAGAGATGAAAAATATAACTATTCAAGAAATGGAAGGAACAATTAATAATAAATTCAACCTTCCAAAAATACTTTCTGGATGAATCTATATAAACTAATTATAATATCTTAAATATACATTACATCATACCCTTATTGAATAAAAATTTCTATGAAAAGCTTAAAAATAAATCACCCAAATTTGGTTATTTTAATGTTTTTGGTTTTACTCTTTATATTTTAAATACTAAATATAAAATAGTTAAGTATGATTCAAAAAAATATGAACCTATATATTAGGGATAATCTCACAATATTAAGAATTATATGGTGTATAATAAAAGAACATGAAAAATGATGAATACAATCATGTTAATCCATTAAATAATGATAAACAAAGTAATGATTCTATTGATAATGATGAAGATTTTAAAGAATTCAACATCAATGAAGATAAAATTGAATGTAATGATGCATCAATTTAGGGGGTCATATCTCTTCTCAATCGTGTATTTTAATTTTAAAAACTCACAGTGATAACACTTTAAAAAATTATATAATAATTGTTGAATTTGGAATTAAAACCACACAATCAATTTTAAATTTATGTTCGAATGCTACCTTTGTAGATGATTCTATTTATTCTAATAATAAGTATTGTTTAAAATATTCTAATTCTATTAATGATATGCATGATAAAATTAACTAGTTTGATAGAAATAAAATATAGAATATAGTTGAGTTACCTAAAGACACATTGCCTCTAAGAAGAAAAATTATTTTTTGAAATATATTGGATGAATTTGGTAATGCAGTTATGAATAAGGAAATATTAGTTTCTCAAAGTTATCATCAAAAAGAAGGTATGGATTTTGATAATTCATTTTCACCACTTCATGTATTATAATCCATTCATATTTTATTTTATTTTCATGTTTTAAAAATTTCAAGTTATTTCAAGTGAATGTAAAAAAGTGATTTTTTAAATAGTGTAATTTTAGAAGAGGCTTGTGTTAAAAAACCACCTAGTTTTAAAAATAATGAATTTCCAAATCAAATTTTAATAATTCTAAAGATCATTATGGTATTAAGAAAAATCTTTGAGATTGGAATGAAATAATAACTACTTTTTTAATTCAAAATGGGTTTTTATAGGTAAGGGTGATCCAACATTATTTATTAAAAGAGTTTAAAATGATATAATTATTGTAAATATTTCTTTTAATGATATTATTTTTGGTTCTACAATTGATAAACTAAGTACTGATTTTACATAATTAATGACCAATGAATTTTATATGAGTCTAAAAAGGGTATTAATTTTTATCTTAGTTTATAAGTTAATCAAAGGGAAAAAATGGTATTTTACTAAATCAAGCTATATAATTGAAATAACTTGTTAAAATGTTTGGACTATATTATTGTAAAACTATGAGAACCCCTATGAACAAAAACTATAAATTGGATACATATGAATATAAAAAGTTGGTTTGTGATTAGCTATATAGATTCATGATAAGAATTCTTATGTATCTTTCTAATTTTAGGACAGATACACTTTTTTATGCTTTTACGTGGGCTATCACTGCATGAAACTTTCTTTATACCCACAGTTTCATGAATTGTGGGATACCGAGGCGTCAGAAATTTCTTTTACCCATGGTTTTCAAAAAACCATTGGAATGACTGGGGGAAATTTCATAATACCCACAGTTTAAGTAAACTGTGGGTATATATCTATTCCCATGATTCTAGAAACCATTGGAATATATTTTTACAGAAATATTATATACCCACAGTTCAATGATCCATTGAAATATATGCTTCCCAAAAAATCACAATTCATATGATTTAAGAAAATTGTGGGTATATATGCACATGGTTCTAGAAACCATTGGAATATATTTTCATAGAAATCTAAAATAACCACAGTTCAATGAACCTTGGTTATATATATTTATCCTGAACACAGCTGCACCTGCTGAACTTCCTGCTTCTTCAGACTTCCAATTGCAACCTGCATTCCTATTTCATCCTTCCTTTCATCTTTCACATCTAATACAGACCACAATAGAAGCAGTTACACACAATAAAGACCCTGAAGAATCGATGAACTCCCACAAATACAGGTAGAACTAGAATAGAAACAATACAAACCAACTGAAGTATGAAGCAGTTACAAACAATAAAAACTGTACCAACTAGAATAAAATACAACCCAATTACAGACCACAATTTATCATCAGATCAGAAAGAATCAAATAACACCCCATAGACATCCAATACTAAAAATTCATTCGAGATGGATAATGTATAATGTAACTGTATGAACTAGGAACATTTTTACCAACTGAAGATTTATCTTGAAGTCCTCACTATGAGTTTGTATAAATTTTATAAATGTCCAAAGGGGGGATATGTTCAAAGAGTAAATAATATTTATTTTCAAGTGGTAGTATAAATTTAAATCTACGATATCGTATGTATAAGATATGTTTCTATAAAAAACGGTACATACTAGAGTTTGATATTAACGTAACCTAAAGAAAATATTTTGTGACAAAATTAATTATAATTTTAAAAAATATAATCTAAAAAACATGATATACAAAGTTACTACAAGGATTATAGATTTTTTAACTGTATGGGGAAGTTTTTATAAAGAATTATTTAGAAGTTAATTTTTTTAAAAAAAGATAATTAGAAGAGAGCACTTGATAGAGGTAGAAGGTGAGTAATCATTATATCTGATAGAATGTGTTTTAAAGTTATATTTAATAGTTATCTTCAATTAAATAGATGAAAGAAACATTAATGAATCATTCTTGTAGACAATTCCATGAGATTTCACTATGATGTGGTTTTTTAAAATATATAGTATGTGACAATGTATGATTCACTTATTGAATCACTAAAATATATTTGGTAGAAGTGTAGTTAACAAAAAATACAAATATTTAAGATCACTATCAAGGATATAGTTGATGTTAACTCAATAAAGAATCATTACACCAAACACACATATACCAGATATATTTTTTAAAAAGTTTTACATAATTTATTAAATCCCATAAAAATTATGATTTTATGATGAGATGATCTATACTTATTTTTTTATCTATATGAGATAAAGAAGATTGATTAATTTCCTTAACAGTGAGGTTAAGGAAGTCATAGGAAGATAGTAGTTATGGAGTTTTCATGAAACATCCAGAATATTCTATAAGTATTGAGAACCATTTATTTAATTGAGATGACTGGGAAAATAAAATTATGTTCCTGAATTTTTCTCCTATGAGTGCACCTATAAAAATGTAATAAGTAAAATATAGTTTTTAGTACTGTTTACACATGTCAGAATGATGAAGTGTGGTAGAAAATGTATCAGACATAGATACCAAATTAAGTTCCAAAATAATTAGTTTTGATCGATGTTTTAAAAAAAATTATTAATAGAATAAAGGTTATTGGTGAGATTCAACATAAATAGGATTCAATTATGAAACACTGAACAAATATTTAGTTCAAAGACATCATACATTGGTGTTAGTCAAAGATACTAGAAAATGACAGCATTGGGTAGAGATTATGATATGGTTGAGAGGTGAAATAATTTTATTCATTGGATGGAGATCAAATATCATGTGTAGGTAGTGAGAAAGGAAGATGAAGAATACAATATAGAGTTATAAGGAATACCAAATTGATATATCATATAGATAAATTCTGGATAATCATTTAGTGAGTCACGCATAAAAGATTTCTATTTTGTTTTGAATTGGGAACATATGAAAAAATTGGGTAACTAATTATATTTTGTATAATATTTATAACTGATGAGAGTTAGTATAACATTAACTTTCAAGAAATTTATGGAATCTAATGAGGGTTGAATAATTATATTAACTTTTCTATTATCATGATATTCCAGGGACAACTAGGGATTCCATGGAAAATATATATTCACCCACACTCGGGGAAAATATTTTACATATTTCATTCCTTGGTTTAATTTATTATAATTTCCTAATTATGTGGCTATATTACAAGGTTTATAAGGATAATAACTCTAAAAATTACATGTGTTAATTTCTAGTGAATTTAAGTTGTAAAAGTTTTCCACTAATTAAACCCTCTCCCCAATGGTTCTCAAGGTTATTAGATTAGTTTTATCAGTGTTTTAACCTCATAAGGAATTATTATTTACATGGAACATAACCTGGATATAAGTTTTGGTGATCGGGTTGATGGTATGGTGTAACTGATTGAACCTATAGGGAAATTCAATATATGTAATGTTCCATGGGGAGGAGTAAAATATGCAGGGACATGTGGTGTAATGAGAAACGATCAATTATAGGTCATGTATGATTTTTAAAGATATAGGGGGTTACCATCTAGCTGGTGAGGGTCCACTGGTAATCTATTGTCCAAAACAGAACCCCTCTATCTATTCTAGAATCTCTATTTTATAATAGGTTAGTGAGGCAAAGTTTCTAGCTAGTGGAGTCATAGATATCTCTTTCTAACATGGAATTTGAGCATGATCAATAATTTACACCATTAAGATGATAACCTATTCCTAGTTGGGGGATTCATATAGACCTAGTACATATTAAAAATTAGTATAATATTATATAAGAACAATCATGTTAGTAATTATGAATCCCCATTCAAAGGATATGGTCCAGGTAGAGGTATCTTGAGAAAACCTCAATATTTTAGAGTTCTTAACTGCATAGATGGAATCCATAGAGGGGAAATGAACTTCCCTATATCCCAATGGAAATTTTTATATTTAATGGTTGGTTGATAGAACCATCTACCATATTATATAACCTAATATTATCTAAACATAAATAGAAAAACCTAGCACTAACCCAATTATGATAACAAAATAGAGAAGAACTTTTATTACAAGCTAAAAATAAAATAAATTAATCTGATCCTGAATGTCTGAGATTGCATAACCAACCACATTTATTCATACAAACTACAAGAACATGAAAAAAAACTAATTATGAACCATAATTTCAAATGATTATAGGAATTAAGTATGATAAATGCAATACTAAACATGTATAACTAATGAAAACTACAAGAAATTTTGATAAAACCAAAATTGATCGTATACTACAAATTAAAATTTTATTTCTAAAACAAAACTTACATTTAATTTTCATTACTAAAGTTATATGTTTCTATATATTATAGAAAAATAGATATTAACAGACATTACATTCTATAAGAACAAAAATTAATCTATACAAGAAAGTCCAGAATTACATAAAATTTGCACTGCCACCCCATAATTTCTAGAACATGAAATTTACACTATAATCACCATTATGAGACAGATGATCAATAGGATAACTAAAAAACCAAATATAAAATTTAAAAAAAAAAATAAATATTATTTTACTTGTAGATGTATTATTATATGATTAAAGAAAATTTCACACCGCATTTCAAAAAAATGATAAAAAGAAAAGCAATAATACTATTTGGATCCTTCTACAAATAATAAATTCATTATGAAATTAATTATCAACCATTCATGTACATTATCATACAAAAATTACAGAAAAAATATGAAAAATGGAATAATAAAACTGTGATGATGAAGGTATAAGAACATAAAATTTTGACCTCATTACTCATCTAAATCTCCATTGATTATTCGGTTCAAGAAATCCTCTATAATTATTCATAACATGAAACCTAAAAATATAAATATTAGTTCACAATTATTTCCCTATCTAAATAAAAAAATTTAATTCATATTGCATAAATACAATACATATGTTCCATATTATATATATTTGTAATTTTTATTTCATATTGCATATATTCAGAATAAAAATTACATGTTCAATAATTTATACATTCCGAACAAAAAGAATAAAAATTATATATATTTATAAAAAATAATAATAATTTGTATTAAGAAGATAAAACTTGTTCCATATACTCATAATAATCATAATACACAAGCCATATTAGAAACAAAATGCATATCACATATATTAATAGAATCCATAATACATATATCCATATTTCATGTTAAAAGAAAGAATATTGAATTAATGAATGTTTTAATCAGCACCATGTATTAGACCAGGAAGAATCGAAGAACGCCCCATACATATCTAATACTAAGCTTGAATTACTAATTAAAACTAAAAGAAATTATGATAAAAACCAAAAATTAACCTACATTTCAAATGAAAATTTTCTTACCAAAACATAACTGACATTAAATTCTAGGGCATGTAATTTGGATATTTCTTGGTTTTCCTATCTATTTTTATATGAACTAATTATTACATGACCTAGATGGTCAATCCAATGGAACGCCTCTTATTTGACAATGCGAGGACACCATTAATGGAGGAGATACCATATTTATATGTGTGTATACCATATAAAGCTAAGAAAATAAGTAAAACATTATAACGCGTCTCAAATAAGAATTTTAAAAAACCTATATAATTTCAATAGAAGATGTATTGTTTTTTGTCATCATTAACATATAAAAAGGATATAAAACATCAACAGTTTTGAACGATAAAGTATGAAACAATCTATATAATAATGTAAATACAATTTTAGGATTAAGAGAAAAATGTTATAATGGTAAATAGATACATGGATCTAATATAATAAGAGGTTAAATTTATAATAACTATTATGTAAACACATTGGGCTATCAATATAGAATAAATATCATGAAAATAGGTAAAAAAAATAATAAATATAAATTAAAAATGAGGCCCTTGTTGTATAAAAATAAGAATAATGTTCAAAAAAAGATTCAAACAATTAAATTAAATCTAGTATCCCACATGGGGGAGAAGGTTGTGAGTGAGGGGGTCATGTTCGGAGGGGGATGCATGTTTGGAGTGAGGGGGTGCAGTTTGGGAGTGGGAAATAGGTTGGGAGGTGGAGGGGGAGTTAAGGTTGGGATAAAGGGGTGGAAAGGTTGTGAGGGGAAGGGTGTGCATGTTTGGAGGGAGGGGGACAGGTTGGGAGGGGGTGTAGGTTGGGAGTGAGGGGGTACATGTTGGAAGTGAGGGGGTAGGTTGGGAGGTAGGGTGTGTAGGTTGGGTGGGAGGGGTGTGCAGGTTGGGAGGGATGGGTGTAGGTTGGGAGGGAGGTGTTACTATATCGACCCCTTAATAATTTTGGAACCTCTACCGAAGGTCAATCACAAGTCAAAGATCTAGGCCCATTTATATCCTAAATCCATGTCCCAAACATTCCTCTAACCCAAACTTGGGTCCCATCTCACATATTTAAAGGGAGATGTCATAGAATATCATCTAGGGGAAAACCTCCAATCATAGCTCATCTAGTACTAGAGGAATCTTCTTAAACGCAATTATTTCTAATATCACACACCACCCTCAAGTGGATGTTCATATCCCACATGATACATTCATCCAACTGGTTCATTATCTCAGGGAAAAATCCCTCTCTCACTTTCTCACTGGCTTAATGATAAAATAACTAGGATATATACATATCACATCACATCCCAATACCAACCAAGGAATCTCATCATCCCAACATCACTCCCCCCATGAAAACATAGTTTCTAGTTAATATATAAAAATCAGGTCCTTAGAAAGAAATTTCCTCAAGTATAGGAGGTTGAACACCACCCTATCTCTCCTCCTAGTCCACTCATAGTCCCTATCCATTTAACCTAAACCTATTTAACATTAATATTGCATGAAACTCATGCATTATCACATATGTGGCTTTGTATTAAAGGAACCACCTACCTCTATCAAGGAGTTACCACTATCTATAAGATCTATCAATCCTAGGTCAATCCCATTCATGCCATATCTAAGCATGAAACTCCACTAGAGGTCATACCTTTCATCACATGACATAAATAATTTATTATAAATAATTTTAATTATTTATTTAATTTAAACCAATGTTGAACAATCACCAAACAACTCCCAAAGTACTATTGCACCACTGAGACCACGACTGACCACACAAAAGGTTTCACAACACACCCCAACACCAACCTAAGAAAAATCCATGACTAGAAACACTGAATCATTCACAAAATTAGTTTAAGTTAATAAAAAATTTGTCAAAAATTTCACAATTATGACATACCTCAAAAAAAATAGTAGCATGCATATGCCATCACAAGATGACATCAATGTAGGGTGTGTAAAACATTATCCATTTTATTCAATTTTACCATGATATGGTGGAATTGACATCAAATAACTAAATTAAACCATGTGAAATGAGATGATTGTATGGTCAAAATATTAATGTAGATTCTCAATTACAAGAGGGGTGAATTATCTTCTCAAAATGGATGCGCCTGTAAGGTGATCTGCGGCGATTAGTTTTCCCATCCATCACTACCTTCCTTCCTCACTGGCTGCTCTTTCCTTGGCTCTCAGCTCAGTGCGCCCATGGTGTGGCTGCTCTTAGCTCACACAGTCTCTTCATCATCCTTGGCTATTCGCATCGTTGCTCGACCTCTTCGCTTAAGGAGGGGTGATGATGCCCCAGGGTGCGTGATCTGTTCTGTGTTATAGGGTTACCATCAAGTTCCGTGTCGGGTGTTGGTGCTTTGGGTAGATATGTCCATAGGTTGCGATTCTGAAGGCAAAAATGGGTTTTGATTCAACCATTTGTTGTTTTGTGATGGATTTGGTGTTGATGTCGTTTAAGTGGCGACGGGGCCTGCTTGGCTCCTAAAGGTTTTTTTCTCTTAGGAGGTGATTTCATTCTTGTATGAGGTTCTGTTTTGGGGTTTCTTGTTGCGTCGGTGTGTCTGGAGACAAACTGGTTTCTCTTCATGTGGATTCATTTCTCCTCGATGATATGCGGTTTATTTTTTTGTTGTGTGGTGGTGATGATGATTAGTTAGTGGATTGGAACTATGGAGATAGTTCTTATTTCGTTCATTTTTCTGGTGATGTCACTTCTATAATGGTTTTTGAGCTTGCTGAGGTGATGTTGGTTCTCACCGGCACAGTTGGATTTGTGGCGGTGATAATGAATGGTGGTGATCTGCAGAGAAGGTTCCAGCGACGGCAATTTTGGTTGTCTCACCGGCGACCGGCAGTGATGGATGTGTGTGATGATCTTTGATGGTGGTGCAGTGATGGCGTTCGACCTGTAGTGATGGAGATGCAGTGATGGAGATGTGTGATGATGGGTATAAGACTCAAGGTGTGGTCCATGGAATTTTAGGAATGTTGTTTTGTTTGAATTTGAATTTTGAAATCTAGATTTTTGGGGATTGTTTGTACGGGTACCGAGAACCCATAAAATGGATTTTGTAAATGGAAAATATGATTTGCCAAATTACAAGAGTGGGTGAATTGTAAGTTTATAAACATTAATTTTTAACCTTCAGGAAAACTATGTTTCAAAAAGTAAAAGATTGTAAATTCAAAAGACCTCTTCTAGTTCTACAATCTTTCTTGGTTCCAAAAATGTGGTTCCAGAAATTAAACTTAAGGAAAGTTTACAAGGAAAAGATTATACCTTAAAGTGAATAGAATCTTACTTATTAGAATATAAAAAAACAATAAAGTATAATAAGGATATACTTTATTCTTTTATCAATATACAGCGGAAATAAACATGAAACAAAAACAGGTAACAAGTATGAAATCTTCTAACCCAAAGAGAAGGGTATCCCAAAACCATGGATAAAGGTCCCCTGATTTATACTTTTAAAAATGTCTGTCTTACCCACACCAAGGTAATCCCTCTATAGGAATATCAGAATCTATCTTGTTATCCCTGCAAGCCTTCAAACTTTAAAGTAGTTGGAAACTCTATCTTCTTATCCCTGTAAGTCCTCCAACTTTATGGTAGTCGGTACCTCTATTGTCTTATCCCATAAAGTCTACGATTGTACTCAACAAAAATCAGAGTCTCTCAAATTAACCTAGACAAGATGTTTAGTACACACAATGCATGAGAGTCTCTCTCTCTCTCTCTCAATAAATCACTTTAGTAGCATGAAATCTCTAGAGTGATCGAGTCACAGAGCTCGTTCAAATGATCTCTAATTTATATTCACTTTCCCAAAGGTCGTCTCCCTCCTCTAATGGTCATATTTTTCCTTGAATTGCAGTGGGATCTTTACACGTGTCACTAAAACAATGTTTAGTTATAAACATAATGTATGACATCATTTTATAACTATAATAGGTGTGAGTAAAATAAGTTTTCTTAAACAAATTTGTTTTTCAGAGTCTTGGAAAAAATAAATGATTGGAGTCTAAGAAAATAATAATTTGGAGACTATAAATCATTGATATTCAGATTCTATTTCCCAATGAATTCAGAAACATAATTCTATTGATTTAAACATCTAAATTCTAATGAATTTATAGTCTAAATTATGATGAATTTTGAGTCTGAATTTTGAAGTATTCGAAGACTGAATTTGGAGGAATTTGGATTCTAAATTAAATAGAATTCGGATTCTAAATTTTAGAGAATTCAGAGTCCGAATTTAAGAGAATTTGGAGTTGGAATTTCAGAGAATTCATAGTTTGAATTTCATAGAAATCGGAGTCGGATTTTCATATAATTCGGAGTCTAATTTTTAGGGAATTTGGAGTCAGATTTTCAGAGAATTCAGAGTACTCTATAACCAAGGATTTATAGGATTCTTAGGTTTTAGATATGAAACCAAATTTTAACCTCTAGGAATAAAAATAATTAGATTTATAGAAACTATAAAATTAACAATGAAAACATAGGTAAGTATAAATTTCCTTGGAGAATGAAAATTTTCCTTATTAAGAGAAATCTTAGGGAAAAAATAATTTTCCTTAAGATAGAGTGTTTGTGATTTTCAAAACATAGATGAATGGAAAAGTCATAATGAAATATTATTCACTCATAAATATCCCCCTTTTTGTAAAGAACAAATATCCTTATGAAAAAGAATATTAAAACATAGAGTTTTTCTTTATAAACATAAAATAAAACTTATATCCCTTTACATATGAATCATAGTGAATATGGATAACCCCCCCCCCCCCCCCCCCGTTAGGTTTTCAAATCCCTAAGGATCATATTCTTGATTTCGTGAAAGAGGTTTTACATTTTCTTGAATAAAAAAATCATCTTTGGTAAGAACTTTCCCTTAGATGAACTCCTTATTAGAGAAATCTCTTCTTTACCTAGAGTTATTTTTATCATTCCATTCCCCCCCCCCTTTGAGATTTTCGAAAAGGAATAAAGAGAATGGAAAAAATGGTACCTGAAAATTAGTGCCAAACAACTAAATATTTGAATAAAACCAAAATATCATTATGATTGAAAGAATTTGTACAAAGAAGAAAATACAACTAAATATCAGAATGTGGTATAATTACCCTTATTTCTCTTTTGAAATTATCTTCTTGACAATGGTTTTTAGGTTCTTTATCTCCTTGTGATCATCATATATGTGCTGGAGCAGTTGATCCGAATATTCATTTTTATTATGTAAGGCTTTTAGCATTTTTTCCTGAGCCTTCAAAACATCTTCTTGCATAACAAGCTTTTATTCAATATCATTTCTGAGATCCCATTCTCTCTTCCAATTCCTAGCCACTAAATTAAGCTTCCCATTCAATTCCTTGAATTCTTGATTCTGATTTGTCTATTCTAGAGTCAACTTTTCCTCAAAACTCTTAGTAAGATCATTATGCATCCTATATTTGGCGTCAAAATCATCTTTCACGTTATCTTAAAATTCATAAAAGGCTCTCAGATCATCCATTGTCTTCCTTAAACAACTTGTAATCTTCTTGCATGATTTTTATGTGGTTCATATTCAATGAAGAATGTTTTGAAATATACGTCATGCTTTACAAACTAATCCATAAGAATGGTGACTAAATTTTCATTATGATTAAATGAGTGTTGAAGCATCTGGAACCTCGAGTATATAATCGGGAATAATGGAATTATATCAACCGAATTTTTCAAAGATTTTACCACAAAATCATTTCCAATAGAGGACGATTTTGAATTAGAGTGTGTGGTTGGTGAGGATTATTTTTCTATCTCTTCAGCTTTATACTTCGATGAAGAACCAACATCTTTCTTTTTCACCATAGAATTAATAGGTCTATCAACCAACACTAGTTATCCCTTATCATCTCTCACAATGATCTCTTTTACTTTGGGTGATTCATGTTCACTACCTGATAAATGAACAATATTATCTTCCTCGAGGTTTTCTTTCTCAGCACCTGCCACAATATCCTCTGGCTGAATGAAATCAGGTATGCTACTTTCTTATTCAGATATCTTATTCACTTATTCCTAACAGGTTTCTTCTTTTATTGAGTAGAAAGTTTTGTAGATTCAACTTTATATGTTCAGAATGATAGTTTTTTAGAAGGAATCTCCTTCTCATGATAATCCTCTACTTGCCTTATCATCTCTTCAGTATCACCACTTCATTCTTCTTCTTCTTCGTCTTCTTCTTCTACTTATTCTTCTACTTATTCCTCTTGCACAATTTCTTCTTCTTTCTCTGGTTCTATAATTACTACCTTCTTCTCTGGAGTCTCATTAAGTGATTCTTTCAAAAATGATTCTGGTACGTGGATTTTTTCAGAGGATTTCTCAGCATCCTTAAGAAGAGATTAACTAATTTCAGCCTCTGATATCTTCTTCATCTGCTTATTTTCATTCTCTTTCTTCTCAAGATCTTTAACAACCATTATATTTAATGATTTTTTCTCAATAGGGCCCAAGAAAAACGTAGGCTCACCTTCCTTTGTGTTTGTTTTTTTCTCTCTCTGCTTAGACACTACTTTATCAGGGTAAGTCTTTTAATTTTTTGGTTTTGGTAGTGCTGATTAAATTTCCTTAGCCATAGAGATTTTTTCTATCTCTTCTGGTTCCTTTACCTTCCTCTTCCTACCATCCCTTTGGAATGTCTCAGTCACTTTTGGTTTATTTGATAGAGCTTCTATTTCGGATTCAGACAAATCATAAAAATCTTTGAATTTACAACTGAAGTCAACCTTCATCCTTCTCAAGGTATCATCCCTAAGCAGCATAACCTTGCAATTTCATATCTTATAACTATAAGGGATTTTTAACGATTGAGGAAAAAGAACAATAATATTAGAGAGAATTTCTGGATACATGATAGTTTGAGACTTCAAATTTCCATTCTAGATATTCTCTATTTTAACCAAGATATACATGATCGAGTATATATTCCTAAGGTTCACCAGGAAAACTAGAATATAAATGTCAATATTCTTTAGGGAATCATTATCCCATTTTCTCGGAATGATAAATCCTTAATCCCACAATTCATGAATCTTGATGTTTGTAGATAGATGAAAAATTGTTGGAGTCTTCACTTCTTTCAGACCAAGACACACTAAATCCATGTCCTTCTCAAATGAACCTGATACATCTAGTAATATATGGGTACAAAATTCATCTTCACCATCATAAAGAATTCCAATTAGACTTGTAGCCTTAGTGAAGGAAAGAGATTAGGTCTTTCCATAGCTCTTGAAGGAAAAATTATCTCTCCCCCCATCATTTAAGAGACTTACTGATTCGTAAAATTCAACCAACAACTCTGGAAAAACCGGATTCTATGCCTTCGATTTTGATATACATAGACTTTTCCAGCAATTCAGCTAGATGTTCTTTGAAATGATATAATCAAACATAGTAAATAAATTTGGATCAACTAACCTTTCTCTGTATATCTTCCATTCATGTATTTCCTTTATATTCCAAATTTCATTCTAAGAAAAGGCTTAAACAGTCATTCAGAACTGAGGAAAACCTGAAGATCTGGAATGACCTTAAGTTGGAGGGCAGAACTTCAGCATGTGAAGGCTTTGAAAATCATTGTGGGACAATCAACAGGGTGTCCATATATAGGCATTTAAGATGACAGTTCAACTTTTTTGATCAATCCAGTGGTTGAAAAACTCTTGATCAGATATGACGGTTGAGATGATAGTCGCAGAATGGATTTGGAAGGTTCTTATCATTTGTGGTTTTTAAGATAAACATTCGAATTTCAGAAAAAGTGAATCCAAAAAAGTTTCTTAAACAAGATAAAAATACCAATAATAAATATATGATTATGGGAATTTATGAAAGGAAACATACCTTCCTGATTGCTAAGAAAATTATCAGTAATGAGGTAAATTCTTCTTGAAGAACATTATTTTTTAAAAAAACTTACAAAATTTTTATTATGAATATTTTGATTACTAAAATTTTGATTATAAAATTAGGATTAGAAAAAAATTTATTATAAAATTTTGATTAAGAAAACAAAAATTTTGATTACAAATAATTTTAGTTATGAAAAATTTTGATTATGAAAGTAAAACTTTTGATTACAAAAATTTTATTGACAAGAAAATGTACTCCCCTTATGAAAATGAGTTTCTTACTGTAAGGAGATAGGTTTAAACAAAAATTTAATATAAAATATTACCTTACGATTATCATTCCACACTTTTGTTTAACTTATTTATATCTATCTAAGGGTAAATATTTTTTGAAAATATCAAAAAGTAGATCTTGAGTTCCAATAAATTTAAGAATGATATCTTTTTTTTATGTGTGGTCCCTAAGAAAGTGATGCCTAATATCTATGTGTTTTTCACTAGAGTGATGTGAGGGGTTTTTACTTCGGGTAATTGAACTAGTATTATTGCACAATATTTTTTTTAAACTCATACCGTAGTCTGTGAGCATGTGTTGCATCCCTAACACTTGAGCACAATAACTTCCAACTTCTACATATTCAGCTTCATCAGTGGAAAGTGCTATTGAGTGTTGCTTTATGCATGAAAAAGAAACCTATCAATCTCCTATGAAATGAAATGTTCTGAATGTACTTTTCTTATCTATTCTACATCCACTAAAGTTAGTGTATGAAAATATTTCTAAAATCAAATCATTTCTTGAAGAATAAAAGAGTCCTAAATCCCTGGTTCCCTTTAAGTAGTGAAAAATTCTTTTCACTACCTTTATATGAGATTCCTTAATATTGGATTGATATCTTTCATGTAAGAATAATAAAAACATTAAGTCTGGATGACTAACTTTCAAGTATAGTAAGCTTTCTATCATACCTCTAAATGATGTTTCATCTACTGGTTTCTCAGCTTTATCCAGATCATGTGAGTTTGAGGTACAAATGGGAGTACTAATACTCTAAGTGTTGTCATATCCATACTTTTAAATATGATCATTAATATACTTATATTTGGATATATATATATATGTTTCTTCTAGTTTTTATGAAATTTGAAAAACTAGGAAGAATGTAAACTCACCCATCATACTCATTTAGAAGTCAGATTTCATTAGATTTGAAAATTAATTGGTTAAAGATTGCAGAGTTGAACCAAATATAATGTCATTAACATAAATTTTAACAATCAAAACAATTTTCTTATCTTTATTTATAAATAGTTTTGGATCACCATTTCTCATAACATAATTATTTCATAAAAAAATCATGTAATTATATATTACTAGTCTCTAGGGGTTGGTATAAGTTTATATAAAGCTTTGTTAAGTTTGAAAATATGTTTAGGATGTTTTGTATCTTCAAAACCAGGAGGTTGTTCAAAAAAAATTCCTCTTGAAAATATCCATTAAGGAAAGCACATTTAACATCCATTTGAAAAAGGTTATAGTTAAATAATGCTACAAAGGCAAGTAGAATATGGATAGATTAAAGTCTAACTACTGGATCATAGTCTTCTTCATAGTTTATTCCATTTGGTTGATTACAACTATTAGTAACTAATCTAGATTTATTTCTTACTATTATTCAATTTTCATCACACTTATTTGTGAAGACCGATTTTACTCTAATAAAAAATTTATTCTTAGGTATTTTAACTAAGGTCCAGACTTCATTCCTTTCGAATTCATTTAGCTCATATTGCATGGATTTTATCCAATAATAATCACCTAAAGCTTCATTAGTTCTTTTTTGTTCTAATTGAGAAAGGAATGCTAGATGTTCTAATTCATTTCTTAAAGAACTTCTAGTCCTTACTAGTTGATTTACATCAAAAATGATACTATCACTGGGATAATTCTTAAGAAACAACTAATTTGGATTTTGTAAAACCTATTCATCAACATATGGTAGGAAATATTCTGGGTTAAATGTCTTATAACCATTTTCTAGAACATTTTTCTTATCAGAATGATATTCTATCAAGGTTTGATAATTAGTTTTTGAAAACACATCTGAAGATGTAGGTTGAGGTTGTTTAAAAACCAAAGGGTCAGTTTCATCAAATTTAACATGTAATTTTTCTTCAAAAGTAAAATTATTTTTATTAATAACATTATAAGCCTTAGAAGTTGTGGATTATTCTATGAAAATTCCTTCATCAGATTTGGGTGAGAATTTATGAAAATTATCTTTATTATTCGTAATTAATACTTTGCATCCAAATAACATAAAGTAGGAAAGTCTTGGTTTTCTACCATTCCACAATTCGTAAGGGGTTTTATTAAGAAATGGTATAATCAAAACTTGATTAATAGTATAATAGACAGTACTTACAACTTCAGCACATAACTTTTTAGATACCAAATATTTACTCAACATGGTTCTTTTTATCTCTTAAAGAATTTGATTTCTTCTTCCAACAACACAATTTTTTTTTGAGGTGTTCTTGGTGCATAGAATTTATGAGTAATGCCTTTTCTACTACAAAAAGATTCAAAATCCGAATTTTGAAATTCTCTTCCATGATCACTATGAATATTTATCAATGGAAGGTTTTTTCCATTTTTAACATGGACTCTGATGATTATAAAATAAGAAAACTCTTCTAATTTCTTGGCTAGAAAATAGACCCAAGTAAATCTAGTGTAATCATCAACTTGGAAAAACACATAGTTTTTTCCTCCAATGATTCTAGTTTGTGTTGGACCGCAAAGATCCATATGTACCAACTATAATTCATTAGAATTTGAGACTTCACCAATTGATTTAAAGCTTGATTTATATTTCTTTCCATATTGACAAGGACCAAAAAATTTTGAAGAATCAAATCTATGCTCTGGTAGATCCTTAACAAGTCTTTTTATAGTGATTTTACATAGGTTGCTAAGGTTACAGTGTCCTAACCTTCTATTCCATAACCAAGATTGATCTTCCATTGCACTAAGACAAGGGAGATCTTGGCTCTTAAGGTCTTTTATGTTTAGTGTGTATACATTCTCCTTATTATGGGTAGAAAGAATTTACTCTTCCTTGGGATTGTGTAGTAAGAATTTATTATCCCTAAAATTCATAAGGTTACCTTCATCACATAATCGACTTATGATAATGAGTTTGTTCTTATAAACATTAACAAATAAAACATTTGAAATCAAAAAAAATCCTAAAATAACAATGTTACATATACCAATAATTTCTCCCTAAGAATTATCTCTGAAATTTAATTTTCCTCCTTTCATATTGATAATATTTTCAAATATGGTTTTGTTACTAGTCATATGTTGGGAACATCCATTATCCATGTACCATGTATTATTGTTGGTACTATCTTTATTTTCTTGAAAATAAGATTATTATACTTTCAGAACCCAAAAATTCTTAGATCCGGAAACTTCAGAAAGAAAACTTTTAGGTATCCATGTTTTCCTAGAAAAATAAGATTTATGAAAATCTAAAGACTGAGTTTTGTTTAAAGAAAAAAAATCCCAATGCCCACAATAATGAAATTTACGGTAGAATGAGGAACATTGAGGAATAAAATAATTATTACTAAAAACCAGTTTAGAATGAGTATAACCAAATACAGAGTTATTCCTTAGATATTGAATTTGGGAATACATATTTTCAATGTTTTCCATACCTAACGTAAATTTTGGAAAACACTTCCTCAAGGAAAATATTTCTGACTTTAGTTTAATAACAAAGTTTTATCCTCAAAAACATTAGTTTTAGAACTAGATAAAGTCTCTAAAATATATTTATTAGAAATTTCATTTTCATGATCCGTTGAACATTTATCCTTCTAATAATTAACATCTTCATGGTTTTTGTAAATACTTTAAAAATCATAAATTTTCTTATTAATATCTTTAGAATGGTCTAATACTTCTTTTGTAGGAATAGATATTCTAGAATTTTCCTTATCATGTTTTTCTTGAGTTTAGAATTTCCATTCTCAAGAAGTTTAGAAAACCTAGATACTCATTCATAAGTAGGTAATGTATTATCTTCATCAGAAGATGATTCTTCATCCAAATATTCATAATATTTATTATCGTTGTAATTTGTATTTAAGGATACATTAGTTATGGATTCAGCATTGGGTACCTTGGCCATTAGATAATGATTTTCAATAGGTAGCTTGGGAAGAAGGCAAATATTCTTCTGACCAAAAGATTCATACTCTAAAGATTCATTAGAAGAATCTCCACCACTGGCACTCTAGGTATCATTAACTTTCAAAAAATTCTTAGGTTGATCCTTGTAGTACTTCTTTCAATTTCTCTAAGAATTATTTTCCTTTCTATCATTTTTCTTAAGAATAGGACAATTTGGCCTTATATGCCCTGCTATTTTGAATTCATAACAAGTGACTTCAGACTCTATCTTGTATTTTCATTATTTCTTCTAAAATATATACCGAAAGTCATTCTTCCCAACTACCTTCTTCATCCTTTGAGAAATATTATCTATCTCTTTCTCAGAATTTTCACTTTCACTTGATTTAGATAAAACAGTGACTCTTTTTGACGTCAATCTTATAATCCTTTCAGGAGTCTTGGATTTTGTAGTAGTAAAGGCTATACATCCATTTCCATTCTTCTTCTTATTCATATCATCATCTCATTTCATTCTTGTCTCATGTTGAAGAATAGTCCCAAAAAGGTCATCAAGAGTAATTTGAGATACTTTCATATTCTCATCAATAAATATTCTCTTAGATTCTCACTCATTAGGCATGATATCTATAATCTTGTCCACATGTACCTCATAATCTAAACCATTTAACTCATCAATTGTAAAATTTTAACAATAGTCATAAAACTTCGTTGTACCTTGCACACTAGTTCTCCATAAGAAAATAGAAATCCATGATATTCTGCTATAAGCACAGCTCTTCTAGTTTCTATAACCTTGGATATACCAAAATGAGTAACCTTCAATTTCTTCCAAATAAAATTTTTAGCTTCACAAGAAGAAATATATATATATATATTCCTAGTAATGGAACACAACAAATTATTTTGTACCTTGTATTTTAGTTGATATTCTGACTTTTCATTATTAGTAAAAGTTTTGACTTCCTTATCAGGAATATTGTAATCTTGAGTAATCATAACGAAGTTGTCCACTCCTGTATTAATAAAAAAAGTCATCATATGATCTCTCCAATATTAATAAACATTCCCATCAAATATAGGTGGTCTAGTGGGATTTAGATTTTCAATCAAACCAACATTCATTCCTACCATCCAATAGAAAATGTATTTCCACAAAAACTTGTTAATAGTAAATGTTTGTAAATAAGGATAAAAATACAAAGCAGAGAAAATATTTAGAAGAATGAAAACATGAGCATAAAAACAAATATGTGAATATAAGTATTTCAAAGACCTTCTCTCATACCAATTGTTTGATCGAAATATGAATGTAAATGATCAATTACAACAGGGGTGAATTGTAAGATTAAAAACTTTAATTTTTAACCATAAATAAAACTAAGTTTAACGAAGTTAAAATGGTAAATTGACAAGACCTATTATAGTTCTACAATCATGATAGGTTATAGAAATGTGGTTCTAAAAATGAAACTTATGGAATGCTTACAAGGAAAAGATTTTACCTTAAAGTGCATATAATCTTACTTATCAGAGTATACAAAAGAACAAATAAGTATAAGAAGATATAATTTCTTCTATAATCAAACTAATGTGGAAATTAACGTGGAATAAAACAAGTATCAAGTATAAAATCTTTTAACCCAAAAAGAAGGGTATCCAACAACCTTGGATTAAGGTCCCTTGATTTATACTTTCAAGAAAGTATGTCTTAACCACACCAGGGTAAGCACTCGATAAGAATATTAGAATCTGTCTTTATATCGATGCAATCCCTCTAACTTTAAGGCAGTTGGAAGCTCTGTCTTACTATCCCTAGAAGTCCTAGAACATTAAGGTAGTCAGCACCTCTATCTTTCTATCCCCATAAGTCCTTGATATTTTTCATCAACAATCAGAGTCCCACGAAGCAAGTTGAACAAGATGTTCAGTACACACAAGGCATGAGAGTCTCTCTAACTAGAAATCACTTCAGCAGCATGCAATCTCTAGAGTGATCAAGTTATTGAGATCATTCAAATAAGCTCTAATTTATGGTCACTTCTCCAACGGTCTCCTCCAATGGTCATATTTTTCCTTGAATTTCGGAGGGACCTATACACATGTCACTTTAACAATGGATAGTTATAAATTGATTGTATGACATAGTTTCATATCTATAATAGGTGTAAGTAAAATAATGTTGCTTAACCAGATCTATTTTTTAGATTATAGGAAAAAATAAAAGTTTAGAGTCTAAGAATATAAAATTTTAAAGACTATAAATCATGGATATTAAGATTTTGTTTTCCAATGAATTAGAAACCTTAATTCTATATATTTATGAATCTGAATTCTAATGAATTTGGAGTCTGGATTTTTAGGAATTCAGAGTTTGAATTTTGAGTAATTCAGATTCTGAATTCTGAGGAATTCGAAGTCAAAATTCTAAGGAATTCAGAGTCTGAATTCTAAATAATTCATTGTCAGAATTCTGAGGAATTAGGAGTCTAAATTTCAGAGAATTCAGGGTCTGAATTTTCGAGAATTCAGCACCATATTTTCCAAAAATTAGAAGCCTTAATTTCATAGAATTCAAAGTCTAATTTTTAGAGAATTCGGAGTATGATTTTCCTAGAATTCAGAGTCTGAAAACAAAATAATCTATTACCAAGGATTATTAATATTCCAAGTTTTTAGATGTGAAACTTAATTTTAACCTTTAGGAATAAAAATAATTAGATTTAGAGTTACTATAAAATGAACTATGAATACATATGTAAGGATAAATTTCCTTAGGGAAGGAAAGTTTTCCTTAATAAGATAAATCTTAAGGAAAAATTAATTTTCCTTACGATAACGTGTTTTTGATTTTCAAAACATAGAGGAATAGAAAAGTCATAAGGAAATATTATTGACTCAATAAGGACAGTGACTATGGTTTTAAACATATAATAGGAATGGACATCAAAACCTACGATCTCTACTAAAACACCCCAACCACCCTTCCTTTCTCTAGTGCTTCATGAAACCCTTAATTCACCTTCTTCACTATAAACCCCACCCATTACACACCCTTGTGGAACTTCCTATGAATAAAATTAAATAGTTATGAAGATTCTTAATTTAAATGATTTTGGAATCAATCACTCAAATATGTGAAAAAATAATATCCAAAACAATATTTAAAGAGATCCATGACATTAACTATTTACCTGAACTAAATATAAATTATACATTCTCATCCATACAAGAATTCAATTCAAGTTCTTAATGTATATACATAAAAATATCTTTTAATTCAAAAATTTAGGGGATTAAGACCCCCCCCCCAAATCATCAACATCCCCATGTCCATGCCCATCTTCATCATCATAATTATTAACATTGTCAGGATCCTCACCACCAACAGCAGCATCAACAACATCCTCACCACCAAAATCTCTATCACCACCACCTTTATTGTCAGTAGAAACCTCATTGGAATCCTTCGATGAATAATTTAAAGAGATAATTGACACTATATATGATTAATAAGTAGAAAAAATCCTCTTGTGGAAGTTACTGACTCAATGTTTTCATATCTTTTATGAAATGATCGGTCATCAACATACATATTTCAGGATACTCTAAATATATTTTCTTTTCCTCTGTTACTTTAGCATAATATATTTCAATATCAAAGATATGATGGGATTGAGAAGAGACCGATGAAAACAAAAACTATAGGGGACAATTTTTTTCTCTGGTCGACATCATACTCTCTCCGGGTTCCCCTCACCTATTACCTGACTTAAATGATCATGTGTCCCAAAGTTGTTTTCTTCCTTACCATCGTGGGCCTTCAAGGAAGACGTTTGAAATTATAAACACATTATATTATTAATTTCATATAAATATAGGAAATTTAAATAATTAAATTACAATTTTATCTTTTGTCTATGAATTTACTACACTTCCATCCCTTTTCTTTCTACTGGATAAAAATAATTTGGCACAAGGTATTTGTCCTTTGATTCCCAATAAAAATTACTAAAAATTAGAAGTTCAAAAATCTAGATTATAACCATATATAATAAATGAATAAATATTTTATATGTCTATTCAATAATATTTTTAGTAAAACATCATGTATAACATCATAATACCGGGTTAAAGTACCTGGAACTTATCATTTTCGAGCATTGTAGTGCACCCCAATGTGTGCAGATATGTCATTGATTTTTTATTCTTTGTTTCTCTGACACTTACAAAAAAATTCCCATACAAGTTATAATAATTATATTTTATATGAAGACCATAAAAGATTGATATTTCCGAAAAACTCATCAGTCTTTTGATGTGAATTTATTTTTTTATATTGAATTTTTGGATAGTGGGGAATGTGGTCACACACTCTAGTCAGTACAAACCTTTCTATTCCATATAAAATAAAATTAATTCTTGTATGAGCACCATAACTCCCCAACATCCATCAACATTTCAGTCTTAGAATATTTTCTATCAAGAAAGTTAAACTGAGTCTGCAATGAACATGTTATTTCATTTAAATACAACAATAATATAGAAATGAATTTATATAATTCTCTTACCCATATTTTCTCCCATGTTATATCATTGATCTGTTTACTAATATATCTCCATGACCCTGGTTCCATTGGAATGATATCATGGTACTTTTCAAATATGGCCATGAAACTTCAACATTGTGTTTTATTTGGACCTACCATATGTTTTTGACAATTGTAATCCAATATTAGATGTGTCTGGTGATTCCAAACTTCCATAATCTGAGTGTTACCACATCGCCATGTAGAATATCCCATTGAATATGAAAAATTGTTATAATAAACAAACTATCTTTAGGATACTCAATAGACTATGATGGATCTGTGGTCTATCCTGACTCAGCAGCCTATAAATTAAGTGTCTGTTCAAATGCATGCTCTAGATACCCTTCATGCACTAGAGTAGAAGCTAATGAAACAAACACATCATATTATGGCTGGATGGTAGAAATTGGAGGAGGTGTAGACATGGCAGAATAAGGGTAGTATGATGGGGGATACATCATCAGATATGGATCTGGTAAATGTGGAAACATTTATGTAGGTGGTATAGTAATCATATGGGAAGAAGAGGTAGAATGGGATGATGGATGCATTATTAGGATTATCCCTGAAGGTGGAAAAGACATGGAATGTGAATAAGAGGGAATTTGAGATCATGATGGAGGCTTGGATAAAAAATTCCCAAAAGACTCAAGAGGGTATGGAATGATGTGGTGTAAGGGGTGTATATTGGTGTGTCATTGTTGGAATAGTTATGATGGGTGCTCCATCTAGGTCTAGGGGAATCCCCACTCATACTCATGCCAACAAGATTAAAAGTCAAGTCCGGTGTAACTGAATATACCTAAAAAATCGATAAATATTTTTAACAAGAAATTATATGTAATGTAGAAGAAATACATTAAAATTATTATACTCGCTGATGGAAGTGAAGGAGGCAATGCTCGCTCATGCCCCAGTCGATAGGGATCAAATAGTCACATCCTTAGACCTTCTCTAGTATTTGTCATAATATATATAAGAATTATATGTAAATTTTTTAGAAATATTTTTTACAAATCCTGCATACAACCTATATATATAAACAATTCATTAGAGGAACCAATTTTATTTATTTTAATTATAATTAAACAAAAAATTACAAGGAAATGACTAAAATGATTTTCAAAATTACATTACCATTGTATACATTTTCTAAAAACAAGATTTAACCCATGTTTTTAACATTGAAATAAATCTTATTTAATTAAATGACACTAGACAATACAAAAACAAAACATATCATTCCAAAAAAACATAATTTAATTAATTATATTAATTATTACCTGAGAAACTCATGTAAATGTAAAAAATAAAGAATAGTGAACATGTATGGTTGAGTCTATATATTACCATCCACTAAATTATGTTCAAAAACAACTCTCACAATGGGGCAATTTGATTCATCAAATGTAAGATATTGGGTAACACCAATAAGAGCGTCAATGGTGGAAATTTCATCACCAATATCATGAAAAATATTTCTTGGGATTACATTATTAATGAAACCATAATGAGGTCTTAGATGATCATTCACATAAAACACATGATTAGATATTAATGCCAAAATGTATGGTTCAACGGTACACATGAATTGACTCCTATAAATAACTTATAATCCATAGTCACCAATAGATGTACCCTATCATCTCATTGAATCAAACCATTTACATTTCATCATACTGACTCTACCTTGATATTAGTAATCCCATAACAATATTTTCTCAACAAGTCCATAATAATACAAATCTTCATATCGAGGTTGAATATCTGATACACTGACATACCAATTCATTGTAACTAGTTAACATAAAACCAGCATGTTGTGTTCTCATTTTCAACACTCAATCAGTTGTAAAATATTTATACCCATTAATTATTAACAATTTCTATTCACGAACAAAAGATTTAGGACCAAAATCCAAAGCCCTTAATTATTGGTAAATTGAGTCAACAGATATACTCAACACCTAAAATATATATGAATAATACAAATAAATGGATATCTTAATTTTAATCTAATTAAAATAATCGTAATACCTCTGATTTCAACGAATAAAGAAACTATAGGCTTTGAAAAGCATCTATCTTTCTCAAAGACAAAGAGAAATAAACTCTATATATAATATTATTATGTTCCGTACCTAAAATGATAATAAAAGTATAAGGTATATGTTAAATATCCTAATATAAGATAATATATAAATATCAAAATTACATACTTGATATAGTCATCGAGAAAAACACAGTTAAATAAGACTATGTTACGTGCATCTCCCGCTCTACAAGACTCAATGTATCTAATGTATAAGACCCATAAATTCCTCCTATTTTCGGAAGATATGGAATAGAGGGCTCAATTTCCCTATAATGGTAATATTTATTTCTCATTGGTTAGCTATGTATTGTGGTCACATTAGACAAATACATAAAACAAAAATCCAAAAATTCTTGATCCAGATAACTCATAATAATCAAACCTTAAAGATAATTCTTGTTTCGAATATATGATTACATTGTGCACATATTTATTTTAGTAGAATACATCCACTAAATGTAAACATGTCCCCCATGAAGCGTTTTATTTGAAAGATGAATGGCTAAATTCAATATGAAAGTGAAAAGGTATCAAAGTAATTTTTTTCATCTCACAAATAATTAATGGCACCTCCTGATGCATTTTTATCAAGAATGAATTGGATAAAATTTTACCACAAAGGTCTCTTAAAACATGGAAAAGGTGAATTAATTTCACCCTAACATTATTGGATAGAAAATGCTTAATTTCTATTGGAATCAATTCATGAAGAATGTTATGATAATCATGAGTTTTTAGGGATTTTAGTTTCACATCTCTTATGGTGACTCCTTTAGATATGTAGCTATAATAGCCATAGGGAACCTTGATATTCTCCAATACTGATATAAAATTGATCTTTCTTCGATAGTGTCATCACATAAGAAGCACAAGGATCTTTTCTTTTGTTTTCACTAATACACACATGATTCAATTATGGTTGAATAGGCCAATCTAACAAGTCTCGAAGAGATCGGAGGTCATATTGGTCATCCTATTGATATTCATAATAATTGAAAGAAACATTTCACATATATTTTTTCAATATGAATTATTTCTAGACACTGTCATAACAAATTGGTAGACCAATATGGAAACTCGAAAAAAGAACATCTCTTTTTCCAATTATAAGTGGCTTCAATGTCAATATTATTCCTCCTTTTAGATTTCAAATTTCCTTTCCATAATGAAAAACTAAAATCATTCAATTCATTAAGCACATCACATCCTGAAATATGTTGAGGTGGTTGTTCAATGTCAGCGGTATTATCAAACCTCCGATGATTCAACCTGTATTGATGTTCCATTGGAAAGAATCTTTGATGCCCCGTGAAACTGAAACAACGCCGATATTTAATCTTCCACGATCATGTCTTCTTTATACAAACATGGAATGATATTTTTCCCTTTCTGATCTATACAAAAATCATTGTATAAACCTAGAAATATTTTTCGGTACATAGAATGGAAGCACACATTTGAAATATATTATTTGAAGAAGCATCGAATGTACGCACACACAAATACCAGAGTAGTTTCAAATATATTATTAAAGGATACCAGTAGACATCTATATATTTACTAGGATCAGTTGGTCTAAATATTAATATACTCAAGAAAGTGTACAGTTTTTTCATACACATCCTCAGAGAAAGATTTTATATATGATGAAAAACTGGCCACATGCTATGACCAGTAAGCATCTGAACTAACGGATTAAAACCATCAGAGGATAAACCCAAACTGATATTATGAACCTAGACTAGAATATTAAGATATTGTGTATCAAATTTCTTCCATGCTAATCCACTAGCATGATGAATAAAACTATCTTAACCCTTAATTTTATCAACATCATTCCGTCATATATTTGATGAGTTTTCTATTTAAATGAATATATTTTGATTCCTATAAATCAATGGAAAGTACCACATGACTTCTTGTGCCACACGATATGGTGTTCCATCTTCATTTTTCTTCCATCAAGATGTACCACATTCTTTACAATTATTATAGTCAGTTGTTTCCCCCCCAAAAAAACTAAAATATTTTGGATAAGCATGGACTTTATTAGTATCAAATAGAAGCTTCTTAATTAACTTCCATGCCTTGTAATGATTTAACGGAATATCAGCACCCTAAGGAATGAGGTCATTCAAAAATTTAATAATATAATCAATGGATGTATTATAAAGTCCATACATGGTTTTCCCATGATATAACTGCATTATAAATTCCAACATGGTCATTTTAGTGGATTCCTGATATGCTGGAATTATAGATTCATCCAGCAAATTTTTTACTCTCTCATCATTATCTTTAGTATTTTACTCATGTGTATTGATATCATTTCTTTATTGCGCTAACGTGTTATCTCTCTCTAGGTGATTCACAAATGGAAACTAATCAAATATCAAATTCTCCATGCCACATCTTTCATTTTTTTTCATGAAAATTTGAACATTTACTCATCTCTCCATGGTGGTACCAAACATAATAGTTTGTTTTAAATAAAAATTTAGATATATGGTAGCTAACTTCTCCTCATCTTAACCATGGTATTCCATCACATTTATAGCATGGACACTATATACAACCTCCATCTAAATCATTATCAAATGAAATGTTTTATAAATTCTCCAAATTATATTGAAACGTAGTTGAAATATGATCGGTACGATACATCCAGGCACTATCCATTCTATAATAAGAAAAAAAGTTATATTTCAATCAAAAAATGTAAAAAATTATTACAAAATGGTATTTAATGTTGAAAATAAAACTTTTAAAACCTAAAAAATAATAGTTAATTCACATTTGTATTGTAAGTGCCTTATTTTGTATCACCAATTTCAACACTTTTAGTATCAAATATAATATTATTATCAATATCCTATAAAGGGATGATCAACAAGGTAAACCATCATAGACTAAGAAAGTTTAAAAGTTTATGATAGAGTGGTATGTGTCATTATAGATGAACAAATGGAGATATAATAAAGTTTTTTCACCCTTAGGTGTAACATAAATAAGTCAAGTTTTAACATTAAAACACACCCATAAACATGAGTTATTTCATTTAAAAACATGATAGAGATTGAAACACTCACCCATCATCAAAATAATTTTAAACAATCCCCGTATTCATTTAATTTAATATTTGGCATGGGTAAAAAATAAATTCAAAGAGGGAAAATAAATTCATAGAGAACCACATCATCTCCAAGAATGAAAATGATTTAAATAATTAATATAAAACAATAATGGGTATAAAATATTGGTATAAATATTCTAGAAGATGAATTTAATAAACTAAATCACTTCATGAATCTTTTTAATTAAATAGTTACCTAGAAACACCTACTGCATACAAAGTGGAACAAGTCACAACAAGACACTTAAATAGGAAAAGTTCATTCTTGCAAAATTAATGAATTTAAAATCAATAGAGAATTTAAATACACATTATTAGATTAATATAAAAAAAAATTACACACACCATGATTAGGGTTCTCATATGTAAATAAAATGAGGGAAATTGAAGTGAAATGTCCAATGGAATCTCCCCGGGGATTTAGGTATTGTCTTATATATAAAATGTCATCGATAAATGTTTTGGATTCTTATGGTGTTCCTTATTTTATGTTTTAATGCTGAGTTAACTTGATTAGACATTATCTATTTGGTTGTAATACCTCTATTATAAGATATGGGCTATAATAATACCATTTTTCTAAATGTCAAGGATGGTTCCTTGAGTTTATACTGGAAGAATGGATTTGGAATAATGGAAATCCTCACCAATTGTATTTTGTATGAGTTTTATTGATAGAGAATGCTCTATTAATCTATGTGGGTTCTCTCATATTATTAATACCTTGGTTTCCTTGGGTTTTTAAATTGTTAAAATTTACGATTTGACTTGTATCATGACTATATACTTGCTAGTAATGAAAAAAGTAGATACCAAATGATGTTGAGTGTCATTGTAGAGATCAAGAATCTATAACATTTTTATTACACTTTTACATAAATTATAAAATTGTCAAATATTAATATGATAATCAATAATTGATAATTAAATTACATCTGAATGAATAAAAATTGAATATTAATTTTAGGGACATCATTTTTGGAGTCTTGCCGAGTTATAATAAAACCCTGCACTTCTACCATTGATCTTGGGAACCTAATTTATTATCATTATTATATTGTATATTTAGATTTGGGAAAGAACCTCATGTTTTTGATTGAATGGTTTCTAGGACTAAGAATCGGTGTTGGTTCCAGGTTGATACTCCAGACGATTTTTCATATTTTCATAGTTTTGTCTTATAGTATTCTAGTTATATTATGAATTCCTAAATGTATTGTATAAAAAGATTTTTTTATTTCCTGGATAATTTTTATATTTATTGAATAATTTTATTATTCCATTAAATATATTATTTACATATTTCTATATTAGTATGCTTATTTCTAAGGTTATTTTAATTGAATATATGGGTATTGTCTCCCCACCATACTACCTGAGGCCCTCACTGTTAGTCTGCATCCTTCATCATATGGGGTGGCATTCCTGGGGTATTATATCTACTGATGGCCTATGAACTGATTGATGGTATGTGGTGGTAGGAATTAGTGAAAATTTATTAGATATTTTTTTACTCTTAATATTTTGGAAAGGTACAAAATACAATAATAATGTGTCAAGACATGGTATGAAACTTTTCCCTGGGACTAGCCAACCCATGTATGAGGAAATTCCATGTTATCTTGGACTAAATTAATATTTATACTATTCGAATATATAATTGATCTAATTTATCCATAGGTGATACACTTGATTATGAGGTTAATTATTGATAGCATTCATATCATGGCATAGTATGACAAGAGGGGTGTGTTCAAGAATCTTATCTAGCATGTAGCATCCTTGTGCATGAAGGAATTTTATTGTTTATGTGAACTATGACTTCATTTAGTTATTTCATGTTTTGGAGAAAATTAATATCTTTTGTTAAATAAGTTTATGGATTCATCTTACACATCAAATCCCATAAATTATAAAGGAAATGTTTTTTGACTACTTGGATAGAATATCCATAGGTTATTACTTATGAAAATGTTAATTATTACATAAAAAATATTTTCCTAAATAACACTTAAATGAAATCTTATTCAACAAAGTCATAACTATGTAGTTTTGGGTAAAAGTAAATGGTAAAATTATATTATTATTTTCCTTAAAATTATTATTATGAGGCACCATCTAAAATAAAATTCAAACTACAACATAATGAGTGTCTTTATCTATAATATTTAATTGAAATTTCATTTATCTTATCCCTTATTGTGGAATTTTTGGGTTAATAAAAATTTTTAAAGTTTAATGAATATAATTGTGAAATATATATATATATATATATATATATATATATATTTGTGTGTGTGTGACATAGTGGGCAGTATATGTTAACCCTATTTTTGGGTGGGTGGGGATATTGGTAGTGACAGAGTAATGTGGTATCCCTGTGATGAGGAGGCTCTAAAACTATAGTGAAATTTAATATAGGTCTGAGTGTGAATGAGGTTCATTTGATATGTTTCATGATTAATTGTGAAACAATTGGTTTATGCTTGACCTGTGAGTGGGTGGATTGAAATTAATTTCTATAGGTGGTTGAAACATAAAAGTAAGTATTTGGAATGTTAAATGCTTTGTTGCCTTGAAATGGTGATGAGTTCAACCCATATTTCTGATCAATGTTAGGAATAATGTGTGGACTAGGTTTGAGAGACTATTACCTTATTTATCCTGACTCCAGGTTTCAAATTAAGTATATTCTAACCTTTGAGGGTTACCCATCAAACTGGTTGGACAATTGTTTTCAATATTTAGGTGTGTGAGGCATAAGTAAAAACTATGGTTTATGATATCACTTCACAGAAATTTTAAAATGAATTTTTGATATGGTTATTAGGTGACCTGGATTCTCTAAGATAAGTACTTATGTGATAGTTCTTTCATCCATATAAATCCTTTTGGTAAGGGGAACCTCATTCAGATTCCGATACTAGGTGACATCGGTACATGTTAGGTATAAAAATTGTATTCATGGTGGATATAATTTCTAGTTTCCATGGGTAATAGAACTCTTGTAGAAGTATGGGTTTATGAATATGGATATACTTTGTGGTCTTTAGACAATGAATGAACTCTAATTGAATTATAAAATAATGATATAATTATGAGTTTCTAATTGCATGGTTTGACATGGTGAGATGCCTATAGTTTCAAGAAACAATAACGGTTCTCTATGCTTGGTGACATTGGAATATATAATAGGAATATATATTTTCTTGGATGTGTGGAGATAATATAGATTAAATTTTGGTTATTGGGTCTTGGGTCTTGGATATGGTCTCCATGATAAGTTTGTGCATGAGCTTGTAGTCATTGTGTTTTGATGTAATTCTGGATCCACCCATGTGTGAAGATACAATATATTTTTTCAATTTTGGAGTAGGCTTACACTACATCATAAAAACTTGAACTTGGAGATGGATTGATCTTCAATCAACCTAAAAGATAAATATTATAAAGGGTTTATTGGTGTTATTGATGGTATGGACCCAAATAATTTTCTTTATAGTATAATATATCATTTATTGTGAAAAGGAAATTACCACAAGGGTGTTTTATTGATCAATTAAGGGGGGACTTAATAAAAGATACATGTGACCAGAATATCACCAAATCTAACCCCCCCCCCCCCCCCCACCACCACCAATGTAGATTTGAACATTTAGAGGAATTTGGGGGAATATGTGGATAATAATTTCTAAATTATTATGTATTCGTGACCAAAATATCAAGATTACATACTTATGGTATGAGAGTGAAAATTATTCTGAATAAAACTCTAAAAATGTTATGAAAAATTAAAGATGATAAGAAGGTAAATTAGAATCCTTATAAAAAGGAATAGAAATTGAATAAAGTATGATTTATTATTTTTCCTAACCAACTAGCCCTGGATACATAAATGTCAAAAAATAAATTCCATGCTAAAGTGAAAGTAAAATAGGTTTTGTTACATAAGGATTCTATAAATAGTTATGATGCATCATTAAATTATGGATTGAAAATAAAAATGTGTAGAAGGTGTGAGAAAAAATGCGTGGAGTAAAACATTTCTTAACTATCCTACCAACCAATGAATAATATATAAAAAGTTTGTTGTAATAATAATGTTATCAAGTAGAACTTACATCGAAGGTGAATGATTATTTATTAATTATCAATGAAAAATAGAAATTATCTAGAAAACTGTTTGAGGCTATTAATATAAAAATAAGTTATTAGTCTATAAAGAATAAAAAATCAAATATGAGTGGAAAATACAAACCTAGATGCAATGAATCATGCATGGACATCACCAGAGGAGTTTGAACCGAGAGGGGGAGGGGGAAATCGGTAGAGGCAAAGGAGTCAAGAGGGGCTGGGGGTAGGGAGGCGGAGGTCAGGATGTTGAGGTGAAGGTAGAGGCCTGGAGGTCGAGGTCAAGAGAGAAGGAAGAACTGGGAGGAAAATATTGGGGAGGAGAGGAGATGGACAGGAAGTGGTGGTCGGATGGCTGTGAGTCAGAGGTTGGAGAGTGGAGGAGAGGGCCAGGAGGTGGAGTATGGATGGCCTAGAGGTAGAGGTCAGGTAGGGGAGGAGAGGTTGAAGAGGCAGAGGCTTGGGAGGTGAGGGTTTAAGCAGGGATGGAAAAGATGAGTCGAGAGGGGAATCTAGTTGGTGGTTTGATATTAGGGAATTGAATATGGATGGTTTTTATAAAAATATTGGTATAGAATAGAAAAAACACTTATACCCACAATTTTTATAAACCATGGGTTTAGTTTCATGGGGATAAAACCATTTTCTAGTAGTTTATATATCAGTTAAACGCCAAATAAATTAATATTAAGGCTACTAAAATTGTAATTTTTTATATCAAAGGAACTATTAGTACTACACTTTATTATTCTAATGATAATGTCATTGATTTATTGTCTTACTTTGATTATAACTTTGTAGGTTGCATTATTGACCTGAAAAAACCTTAGGTGTGTGTCACTTTTTAAGAAAAAGTTTAATTTTAGGGTAATCTAAGAAAAAACTATCAATTTTACTATCAATAGATGAGGCTTAGTGTGTTTAATTGACTAGTAATTGTTCATATATTATTTGGATAAATAAAACTTTTTTTTGTTTTAATATTAATTTTGATAAAATTTCGATATAATTTGACAAAACTATTTCTATTTCAATTTCCAAATATCCCTTTTAACAATCAAGAATTAAACATATTGATATTAAATTTAATTTTCTTTGTGATCATGTATATAAAAGTGATATATGTTTATAACATATTCTAGTTAATAAACAATTAAATAATTTTTTCACTAAAACCTTGGATTCTATTAAATTTGAGAAAAAGAATATTTAATTGGGTATGATGGAATCTTAACTTTTTCTTAGTATAATTTCTATTTTGGTGAATTTATTCAATATGATTTAATATCCTATATAATTGAAATCTTTTAATTACACACTAAATATTTTTTTCTTAAATAAGAATTTATTCATGAACACAATAGATATATTTTATTCTCTATATCTCACTGATATTTTCTACCATGATTAAAGAATAATTATACCATAAGGTTTAAAATATCATTTTTATATAATAATAATGTTTTTTATATCTAAATGTAATATTTTACTATGTTTCATTCAATATTATTGAGTTTTTTAAGAAATTTTTAATAAATTTTAAAAAGGGGGAGAATTTATAATATTGTTAAATAATTTTCTATATAGTTGTTTGATAAAAAAATAAATATTATGTTTTTTAATTTACGAAATGGGGTTGGTTTTTTGTAATAGTGCTTTAGAAATTTTATATTTATCTTTATTTTCATAAATTACACCTTCTTAGCATTTAATTAAATCTATTTATGTTTAAAAAATATTATTTATTTTTATATGTATTCATATTTTTTTGATCATTAGTTTTTTTAATTTATACGAATTATTTATTTTTGAGTATTGTAAATAAAATTGGCCAACTATATAGGACACTTAAGCCGAACCTTCTACCACTCTTATGGGGACCCATAGGTATTCCCTCATGATAGGTCAATCCCTCATGTCTTGAAATTATCCTTGTTTAGCCAGAGTATGTTCACTATATAAGTGGGTCTCTGTATAAGGCCCAAGGAGTAGAACTGCATAGATTGGGCATGGAATGCCCACATGGCTCACATGCTGAGTGTGTGTGTAGTGTTTTTAGTTCTGGAAATCAGTAAGCACATCATAGATTATTTAATGTGTATATTATTTAGTTTTTTTGGATGTGGGATGCATGTTTTTTATTGAGATCCTATTTCGTCCATTTGATCTCCAATATTTTCATTTCATCTACTCAAACTACAATTTTATCCCATGTGCACAAATTTTGAACTCACATATCAAATTTCTCTAATGTTCATTTTATCTTCCTCCACTAATCTCCTTCCATTGATGACCATTCAAAAACATCTTTCTTCTCTTGTGTCTTTCTCCATACCTTGTTTTTTCATAAAAACATTTCTTCGAGATTATAGTAGTATCATTTTATGTTCGATTTTTCTTCAAGATTTGGAACAACTCTTGGTATTCATACAAGTTTATTATCTATTTAATATTTAGTTTTATCTCATTTATTTTTCTTGATCTAGAATTTTTTATTATTCTATTTTTTTTTATTTTCATCAGGTTTGAATCCATTTTGTTGGTTTCTAAATTTTGTTGAGTCATCATTAGTTTTTTCCAATGGAGAGTTATTTTTATCATTGTTGGTTTTTACCAATGGTGAGTATTTTAGTAAACATTTGAAAAATTTTAATAGTGAGTAATTTTACTCACAACTAGATCCCCATAGTGAGTCACTAACTAACTGTTATGAAATTAATGATTATTAAATTTAAACACATTTTCACATCAATGGTAGGTAAATTTTCCCATCGTTGAATAGAAATGGTGAGTTATATTTTCACCCATTTTTTTGGTCACAACACATTTCTTTTGGCAATAACTTCATTAATATCCATATTTGTTCATTTTATTTTGTAAATTTCTGTTAATTACTTTTTATTTCAAAATTGAATTTTATTTCTAATGATTAATTATGTTTAATTTTTTTACTCATTTATTTTTTGAGTGTTAATTTTTTTGATCTAATCCTATATTATATATTTTTCTTTGATGTAATAATGTTTTTGAGCCACCATTAGAAACCAATTCTAAGACATGAGTCACCACTAGAATCCAACAGTGTGTCATGAGTAACTATTTTAACCCAATGGTGTGTAATTTTTAATTATTCTCATGAATCCTTTTAATGGTAATATTCAGGGAAATGATTTTAGTTTTCATTAAATCATTTTTTGTTTTCTAAATAAATTCAATGGTAGGTAATAATTTATTTTTATTCCATATTAAATTTCCAACAGTGATTAATGTCTCACCATTATTTGTTTTAAACAGTTATTCATGACTCAATGTAAGTTATAATTTTGTATGAGATTTTTTATTTTCCTAATTTTAGTTAATGTTGTTAAAATATAATTCATTTTTTATTTTTTATTATCTTACATTAAAATAAAATTATAATATTTCTTAAAAAATAACTACATCATTTCTGTAACATTTGATCATGAAGATCTATTTTCATATGATAATATATTTTTTCAACATTCCGGTGTATGTTTAATCTACAAAATTAGATTTTTTATTTCAACCATTTTTCAATTAATATTATTTTATGAATTATTATTATTAATATATTAAATGTTCATTTTATTATTTCATGAATAAATATAATCCTGGTTGTGTTTTATTTTTAGCGAGGATTCAAAGAATAGAGTAAAAATAATATTATTTTATTGGTATCCTCTAACAAGTGTTGTGCTAACATTGGACATAGAAACACACCAGAAGATTTTTGTTTTAATATTTATGGAGATTTAGTTATGAATAAAAATACATTTACCAATGAGGATGAATAATTTCACAACAATAAAATAAAACATATCCATATTCTCTAAAATAATTGGGGAAGAAACTTATTTGACTTTAAATCTTTCTATGTGATCACTAACAATCATTATGACTTTCACATTCCACCCCTAATGTGATCAAAAAACAATAGATGCACTAGATTTTGACATCATATGCTCAAGATGTAAATTCATTTATTTAATATATTTTTCTATTGTAATATTTCCTATTACCTAATTGTTCTCTTGAGTTTTTTTGGTTTAATATTTTCCCTTAAAAAATATATCAATAGGTTACTCCTCCCATATAAAAGGACTGTCGGGTTATTCCTCCTAGTTAAGAAGAAGGTTAGTTTTGGATTCTTAAAAAACTAGGGGATATACCACTAGGTTAAAAAAAGGTACCCTTAGATTTTTATATAATTAGGATATCACTCCCATTCAAAATTTTTGATTTATTTCATTCTAGTCACCTTTAGGAGTTGAATATATTTATTATTGGACAATGATTATGGTGATCAGAATCTATAAAAAACGTCCTATGTTATCTATTTTATTTCCATAGAAACTTTTAACACTATTATAACTCTGATAAGATAATATTTTGAATAATAAATAAAAAGTACTATTCACCCCCTCTCCCTCTAGTTACTATTGTCATTCCAAGGGACCTAACATATGACTTATCCCTTATGTTATAAACATCTATGAATTTTTTTCATTTTGTGCACTTTGGATTCACTGAGAATTTCTCTTTAAAGATATCTACCTTAATTTTTTCATCTAAATTGAATAAAATGGTCCTAGTGAGACCACTTTGACACTATTAGAGGATGATACCTTAATGAAGATAATACATATAGGGTGAATTATTTATTCATGCATTGGTGACCTATATTGAGTTTATTTGGGACACAGTTCGGGTGTTCTCTACTTGAACTATAATAATGAAGGTTCTTAAATTTTAATAATTGTATTATCAATTGTATAAAATGTAACAATTTGTATATATTAATCAGTTGGCCTTATCCCTTGTAATTGAATTGATATTTGTTGAATTTCACTAATTCACCTTGTAATGATTAATGAAATATCGATAAATTAGCTTATTAAATGATTAAATGGAATGAAAATTACATGAACTATGATTAAATATGTATATAAATGAAATAAATATAAGGTTCCTACCTTATTTATAGTTTTTTGACGTTATAGGAATGTTCATACTTGATCTATCCTTATATTCCTGATACAATTTCTTGATGACTCAAAGGGAATCACTCCTATTCATTAGGTTTATTTACATGGGAAATAACCACCATAGAATATGGTAATTTTCTTATTATATGAATACCTTGGCGATATACCAAAGATTTACTTGACTATTTTATAGATATAATAATGCCATGGATACATTACTTGGATTCATGTTGATGTATTCAGACACGTGGAACCTAGGATTCACCCCCATTGAGCCCACTTATGCTTATCCTGAGATTACTATAGATAAGCTTCATGGACTCAGTTTCACTCTTTTATAATGGAATCCCTTAGGTGTACCCCTTGAATTATACTCAAACCCTTATTTTCAGTCTTCATGAGTTACCACAATGAGTTATCTCACCCCCTAAGGTCATGGATGCCTTGGATTCTCTTTATACCCCCTTTTATCAATATCATTTCTATTAATTAGTGATTACTAGTATATTATAATAATTAATCCTCATCTGATAAATTAATCAATACATGTTCATAGTCATATCTATCTATGGCTGAAGAGGGTAAGGGTTTTTTATTCCATAATTTCATTACTTTTATATACTTATACATTTATAAAATTTATGTTCACATGATGGATTTGAATATAAACCATTGGTGGTGGCCTTATGAGATATACATCACACATTATCTGGGCCATCGTTGGTATTTGGGAAGATTATATGATCGCATGGGTGGATAAAAGGAAGATTCCTCCATTGGAAAACTAACATGTTTGCTTTAGTATGGGATCTTGGTAACAGATTAAAAATCCATAGTTCGGGATTCTTGGATATTTTTTACTTTTTTTTCTTTTGTTTTTCAGGTATTGTAATGTATGCATGCTACCATTTATGCCTTTTTTCATTTTTCAAGACACAAAATCATCATTTTAAATTTGGAAGAGTTTACAACTTCTGATGATTATTTATTTCATGGTTTATTATTCTTGTTTCTTCTAGAATATTTATTATTATTCCTACATATATTATTCATTTCATATCATCATTGTGATCTATTATGACATGAGGGAATAGTCTCCCCATAGAAACAACATATGCCATCATTATTGGTTAGAAGCCTCTAGTGTTTTGGGAGGTTCTCTTGAGGATATTTATCTAACCAGTATTAGTTACATAGATGTGAACCATGTTAAGAATGTCATAGGTCATCCAAAATATATAGAAATACTCACAGTGTGATACTTCTCTTTATTATGTGGAATCTAGATTCACATATTTTCATGAATCATCACAGATACCTTGGTACCCTGATATTGGAAATATAACTAACATATCCTAAAGGGAGTTCCCTATCCCCATGGGTTGGAGAATATTACCTGATGTCATAGAACAATATGTGGGAAAAACTTTCCTCAAGACAATAGAAGATAAATGATTACAAGTTAGTATTCTCAACACTCAAAATAGAGAAATTATTGATAACCAAATAGGTATACCAAAAACATAAAATAATAAATCCCTTAATTACTTAATATATGGCATGGAAATACCAAATATCCCATCAATAAAGTGGAAAACTTATCCATGAATCACATCTATCACTCCATGAAAAATTATTAAGAAGATACACAACCTCCATGTGGTTCATTCCCTTTTCATGTACATAGAATATGAAGATCTAGAAACACCCATAGAAAAATGCATGGTTTGAGCTATAAATCCTATAAGGGTCTAACCATTTGGTCCTTAATCAATAACATAAAAAAACCACTTTTGGTATCATATAAAATAAATCATGGTATTGTATTTTATTTTACATAATTAAAAAAACATGATTTCAATTCATAATGAAGAAATATATATATATAAACGACTTTCAAATAGGAATAAATAAGCATTTTATATAAATAATTTATAAAAAACATTGTAATGGATAAAATAGATCCATAAATCAATGGTATTTATAAAAAATCAGAAATCTTCAACCCCACTTAAGGAAAAATCGAATCTCCTCCCACTTAAGGTAAAATTACATACACACCCAGTTAATGGAGAATTACATCCACTCCCACTTAAGGGAAAATTACATTCAATCCCACTTAATGGAAAATTACATAAAATAAATTATAAATAAATCATTCTAAATCACATAAAATTCAATTTCATATTTTCAATTTTCAATATGCCTTCTCATTTCAAAACCAAATCTTATGTTTTCATCATTTCATTCTATTTAAAAGCATCTTTAAATTAAATCACTTTTCTCAAGATCAACATCATAGAAATTCAGCCCATGTAATTTCAAAAATCAGAAATAGATTTTCCAAATCATACCCCACAATTGAAATTCCATTTAAATATATGTTTTAATGAATTTCTATATCCCATTCAAATCAAAAAGAAAATCATCATAATTTGTTATTTTAAAATCAATCAACACTCAATTAAATTTGGTCATATAATTCATTGTTTCAATTTTAGGGAATGAAATTATCGAACCCACTTCTATTATTCCATAAATTGTAATCATTATCCCTCATAATAGGAATTCCAATGAAGATTTAAAGAGAATGTGACCTAGAAATAAATCCTAGAATCAATATCTAATCAACCATAGTGTATATCAATCCAATATGAGAAGATCCACAAAACATTGAGTAATTATAGATAGATAATAAGGAACTATTATAGAAAAGATCTATATAATAGAGAGGGATCAAATCATATAAAAGAACTTTGATTTTTCAAAGGAAGAGGATATAAGAGAAAAAAAATCACTTCTATTGGGAATTTTCAAACATAGAAATTATAATAGGGTCATGTCGGCAGGTTATGAAACTTAAAACGGGGTGGGTAATTTTTTAAATACTTTTTGGAATAAATAAATCATGATCACGTGGTTTATTGGTTATCGTTGTGAGATTAGAAAATATATGCTCTCTAACTATGCTCACTTACTCCATGGTGCATAGATTCACCTTGGTAGGTGCATGGATTGGGAAAATATGCACCAACCATGAATTATCCACTATCTATGGGTGGAAAATTTTTACTGGTGTGGTGAAAAGTTTGGGAAAACATGTCCCAACTATGCATAGCCTAGAAAGCCCCCAAAAAATATTAAATTCATCCTAAAACTCTCTTAAAACACCCAACCAAAAGAATATCAAAGATAAAGTTAAGAAATAATTAAAATAGGTTAACAATATGTTAAAAAATCTCCACCATAAATTATATGTTTCTTAGAAAACCTATCAAAAAGGATCCATAACAAAGGGATGAGTCCACTACTCTCTTATCAATACCACACACTCCCAATTCTAATGTGAATTAGAACAATGTTGTCATAGACCACAAAAAAGATGTATCATCCCCATATGAAGTTACATTATCTCAGGATCAATAATACTAACTGGATTCTCAATAATGTATAACTTTGTCTCAACATCACGATCCTCCTAGTTCAAGACATGTGATGGTATAGAAATATATTTTGGTTACTTTGATACATAGATCACATTATGTATCAACATCAACTATCATGTAATTTTTTAATGGTATGACATTTTCCCTATCATTACAACAACCTAAAAAGGTCCCACATGTTACGGATAAAATTCTCTTTCTTACTAGTAAATTGGTGACCCATATAAGGTGGACCTCTCAAGAACACTTGATCCCCAAGAAATAACTCCATCAATATATAACGATGATCATGAAATGAATTATATTGTCTTTATGCATCAACATTCTGTTTTGAAGCATCTAGATCTTCTCCATCATCTCTTGGTCTGAAATCAGTCATGTCTTGTATGTTTATATAATTGTTTACCTACATAATGTATATTTATACAAATTTCCCTAAAACGCCCCAAAAGGAGCCATCCTCATTACATAATTGTAATTACAGTTATAAGAAAACCCAACCAGTCCCAAATGGTCATCCAAAGATAAAATAAAATCAAGGATATTGGAATGAATAATTTCCTCCATAATATATGTAGATCTATATTTTTTACCATATGTCTACAGATGGTATGTTTTACTCAATGGAACCTCTCATTTCCCCTTAAAGGCCCCACCAAAACATGAGATAAAAAGAGGATATCTATAAGAGATTATAGCATATGGAAAACAATGAAAATGTATATTATATTTCACATAGAGACTTCCCAAATCCTGTAAATTGGTTTCATAAAAAATGGGTATAATGTGAGAATGTTTCATCAGCCTATTTATCACAAACCACATTACATTTTTCTTCTAAAGGATTTGTGGAAACCCAACAAACATCAATAAAGATCTCATCCATGTTCCATGTTGGTGTTGGTAGTGGATGATGAAATTAAAATGGTCTTTAGTGTCCGTCCATGACTTATTTGAAAGTATAATAACTTGAAACAAAGTTAGAAATTTTTCATCTCAGACCATGCTATTAGAGTCATTATTTCATCTCATGGAACATCTTAGTGGTTCATGGGTTCATAACCCATTTGGAATTATAGAAGTTCCCCATAACATTTTTCTCACTTGAAATGGTACAACATACAAATTATAGAAACCTAGGATACCCTCTATTGAAAACGACCAGTCAATAACGGTATCCCCACCATTAATAGAGTCCATAATACTATTGAATTCATCATAGATTTTCTGCTCCTGATGAATCATCTCAAGAAAATAATATAATAACTGGACACTATATATGAGAACCTAGACTTCATTATCCTATAATACTAAATAGATTTTTTTTAAAATATCGATCAAATTATACAATTATGATTATTCCAGTATGGCTTGGGTTAGAAGTTTCCCATTTAAACCATAAGCAATGATATTCTATTTCCCAAGGGTATAAGAAATGTTGAAATTAAAATATTCTAGGTAATCTGCCCAATTACTCTGATGGAGATTCAAATACATTTTATAGAATATATAACTTAGGAACTTTTGGTTAAAATAAACAGTAAACTATTCTCTAAGAGGGTAATTTCCCCAGGCCTTGAGCGCATGCATCACAACTACGAGTTCAATGTAATGGTTCATATAAATTTATCATGTGGCTAGATATTTTAATATTTATAAGAAACCACGTAATGACATTACATATGAACACATTCCAAAACTATGTCTGATGTGTCATAGAAATACCACACATCCCTTGACTGACTCTATATGATTCCACATTGGCATAGAATTAAAATACTTCTCAACTCAATGAAATAACTATGAAATTTATGTTCCCAAATAAAAATTACATCATTTTTAGTGGGAGAGGTCATTAGAGAATCCAGATTTTATAAATCCTTTACAAACATGTGAGAATACCCCCACTAGAACCAAGAATCTCTTATTTTCAAAACAATTACACAATTTTTACCATGTCATAATAGATTTTGGCATATTAGGATCAATTAAAATTCCATGTTATAAAACCATGTGCCCCAATAACATCACATACCAAATCCAAAAAATATATTTTGATATCTTTTCATAAATTTAGTGACATCTCAATGTTCCCATAACTACATAAAGATGACACGCATGATCCTCCTTGGACTGAGAAAAAACCTTGATGCCATTCAAAACTAACACCCCGAACATATCAAGATAATCATGGAAGATTGTATTTTTAAAATTCATAAAAACTATAGTAGAATTTCTTAGAAAAAAATGGAATAAAAATATTCTCATAGTGAACATACATACTACAGAAGATAGTTTTTTGAATTTTAGATTCTTTTATTCTTAACAGGTGAGAACCAGATCGAAGATCAATCTTCAAGATGTACATCGCCCCATTCAACCTGTAAAAATATCATTAATCCATGGAGATATATCCTTTTTTTATTACTATAAATTGGTTTAGTTTTTAATAATTAATACAGATGTGTGGTTTTCTATCTTCTTTGTTAGAAAATAGAACATGCCCCACCCATAGTGACACACATGGGAATATAATGACATTATATAAAGTATCATAGAAATAAATATTGAACTCTTTAATTTCAACTAGTTCTATATTGTAAGAATGAACGTAAAATATTTTAGTTCCAGAAAAAAAAATTATAACTCTCTTTCTAGTGGTAAACCAGAAAATTAAAATGGAAACATGTTGAGACATGTGATGATAACTTGAGGGATATCATCACTAAAATACTCATGTTCGAGATAAAATTCAAACACTAATATTAAATACCCATACATGGGAAAATAAGTTCCATATCTACTCAACCTCAGGTCCCATTTTCCATGAAATACATGACAAACCCCATCAGGAATGATAAAGGAGACACGTTGAAGATATCAGTCAATTTAGAACTTATTAGCAGAGATCAAATCCATGAAAAAATGAGAAAAAAAGTTATATTGTAAATAGCCATAAAATCAAAAGTATTTCAATATTAGATAATTTTAAATCATTATAATGGATAAACTGATCCCTCTTTGTTCTGAGGGGTGTATTGATATCCATCACATAAGAGAAAACATCATGGGGATACTTTTATGGTTCAAAATTTGGGCCCATATAAATGAATGAGATGTGCTGGTATAAAATTTTGTAATAACTAAATATGATAATATAGTTATGGTACCTGTCATAGTTAATGAACTTATATCAACTTCCTTTGAATACTCCTCCATTGTGTAGATAATATTCATTTCAAATGCATGTCATTAGTACCACTTAGTGCATGAAGAATCTGATTTCACCATAGTAGTTTTGGGGGTTAATGATCCTATGCCAATAATAAGAGGAAAAAAATGGAATAATTTATATAGGATTCTGAAGAATCCACAAGTACTGAAAATATTTTCCTCCTCTGTACAAACTCATCTCGAGTTCCAAACCCTGCCACACAAAATTCATGTCAAAGGGCCTCTTCGAGGAGCTACAGGAAGTTTAGAGAACTCTTGATATTGAGAAACACCACAAGACTCATTATTATTTATCTTTAAATTATAGGAACACAAAAAACTATCATTGGTATAAAATGTAGCTCCCTTCAACCCTAACATACTATCCACATCATGTTTAACCATCAACACCCTATATAGAACATTATCTTATGAAGCGATCGTTGGCAAGATAACCTATGAAAGAAATATCCGGTTGAAGAATAACCTCAAACCATGGAGTATTCATCTTCTCATTTGACACAATCTTAGTTGAAAACATCAAAATCATAAAAATGTTTTTTGAATACTCTGTTATGGTCTTGTAAATATATTCATGGTTAAAAACCTATATATCCTTAACCAGCACCATAAAAATAGATAGATCTAATTAGTGAAAATAAATTTCATGTACATAAACTCTAAACCCTCATTATTATTAACAATAACCATCAAATACTTAAATCTCATTCTAGTTCCCTCTATATTGAAGTTGAAACATTTCACATTAATAGAATCAGGGATTTCTAATAAATCAAATGGAAGCTCTATCTTTCTCAAACAATCAACAATATCTTGAGGATAATTGTAGTTTATATTGATGGTGTCTTCTATAAAAGTAACACCATAGAATGATTCCAAGATAAATCCCTATAAATTTATATAACTAGATCTAAAATAGGAATGGGTGCAGGTTATTATCCCAGAGCATCAAAACTAGACACAATAATCTCAAAATAAATCTTGGCCATGAGAGGATCTTCTCATTGTGGTTCAATAGAAACTTTCACCTAGTGAATGTATAAGAAAATTATTTGGGTAATTATGCTACAAAACATCACAAAAAACATTGAATATGTCAAAATATTTCTCAAATCGTCAACAAAAAAATAGAAATAGGAATATCAATCCCAATATATAAGATATCAAAATTTTAATTTTATCCAATCTAAAACAAAATAAAGGAAAATACTATAATTTGATTAAATTATTCCTAGATAATCATTTCCCAAACTACCCATGATGACATAATTCTCATTATGTTGATAGCTAGCCAAAACAATCTCTTATAACTACCTCATATGTCCCAAATAGATATTCTAAACTACATACTGACATCGGGGAAAGAAACGTAAACTTCATTTGATACCACATTATCTAAAAATAGACCATATACCCTAGTGCCCTAATAACCAATCTGAAAATGAAATATTCCAAATATAATTCATAATCCTCATGGGTTGGAAAATATATCCTGGAATCATACAAGAATAATAGGGAATTGATTTTCTATAAAATAGTGAAAGAGAAAATATTATATGTCAGTATTCTAAATACTCTAAAGAGATATTTTATCAGAACCCAAATAGGTTTTAAAACCCTTAAAATAGTACATCACCAAATAAATTACTTTCTAACTTAATTATACCAATTATACCATTCAAAAATTGGATAACATCTATCTTTTTCACCTCCATCACTCCATGCCAACAGATCAAGAACATCCACTAGCTCCTTGTGGTACTTTACATTTTCTCTTAATTGGAAAAAGAAGAACTAAAAACACCCAGAGGAAAAGGTATGACAAGAGATTTAAATCCAAATAAGGTCTCCCCAAGTGTTATATAATCAATACCATAAAAATTTACCAATTTTGTTATCAGATAAAATAAGATATGGCATGCAATTTCATTTTTCATATTAAAAAACATGATTTCAATTCAAATAAATTTATGATATGTATAAAACCATTAAAACATGAATAAATGGTAATTTTAAATAAAAATATTTATATAAATTACTTTTCATGTATAAAAAAAGTTCCGTAAATTAATGAGAAATATAGATAATCAAACAATTACACCCCCAAAAATAGAAAATTACATCCTCTCTCGCTTACGTGGAAATTGTATCCAATCCCAATTAATGGAATTACATCCACTACTTCATAAGGGAAATTTCACTCCACTTCCAGTTAATGAGAAATTACATCAACTCCCACTTAAGGGAAAATTACATCAATGAAAATGTAAATTAATCATATTAAATCACTTTAAAATAAAATTTTCCAATATTAATTTTCAATATTCCTTCTCATTTCTAAACCAAACCATCAGTTTTCAACATTTCATGTGATTTCAAAATATCTGTTAATTGAATCTATTTTATAAATATTAAAGTCACATCATTTCCATAAAAATTATTTCCAAAATGACCCATCCTTTTTAACAAATTTACCCATCAATTTTAAATCCATTTAAATCAATGTTTTTATCAATTTCTATATCCCTTTTAAATAAATATTTTTATCTTTACAATTAAATGATTTTAAATCAATAAAAAATAAATTTAATTTGGTTAATAAATTAAGTTTTTCAATTGTGGGAGATGAAAATATGGAACCACTTACCATTAATCATAGAAATAACATGGTCAAAAGCCACAACTTAAATGCCAATGTATATCGAATGTGAAGAAGATATAGAAATAAATACTATAATCAAGATAAAATCAAATGATGTCTACATCCATCCAATACATGATTATCCATCAAACTCTAACAAGAAAGGAAGTAGATATTGTGATGAAATATAATAAAGGAGATAAACTTATTGAAGAAGGATCAGATATTCTATTAGAAAATTGATTTGTTAATGGATGATAGATTAGAAAAAATCACTTCTAGGGAGCCTTATCGACCCTGCAAATCATAATAGGATTTATTGAATAAGTTAATCATATTAAAAGGGGGATCATGAAATTTTTAAACATTGTTTATAATTAAAAAATCTCACACACATGGTTTTATGGGAAGGTTCGAATGGTTAGACAACCCATGTGTCCAAACCTTACACCCCTAATCTAAGGTGTATAGTTTCTCCTATCTCGTTGCATAGTTTTGGAAACCATGCACCAACTATTTATTCCAAAGTATCATGGGGGTGAAAATATTGAACTCTTTGGTTTCATGGTTTGTGAAACCATGAACCAACCATAGACAACCCATAAAGCCCTTAAAAACTCCAAATTCAACCTGAAACTACCTAAAACAAGACACAACCAAATTAAGTTTCAATAAATGGTAAAAAATACCTGAAAGTAGGTAAGATTTTGTAATACATATCAAAATTATTTTTCAATTCTCACCTTCTTTCATATTGAATAGAGTCATGGATAGTCAAATCATCATAATGTTTAATCATGATACTCAACACATCAATGACACTATTTAAACCCAATAATAATAATATTTTTCACTAAAAATTACATAATAAATAAAAAATGTAATATATTATAGTGGTGATCTTAAAATAACATATGTATATATTTAATGATTTTTCTATATCGAAATTTTTTTCTGAGATCCAAAACAACTATGTATCATGAAATATCATACATATGGTCCAAATATATTATCATACACATATGGTTTTTCCATTTTTCCTATTTTTAATATACACAATAGAAATTATATTACGTATTTATGCATTGTTTTTTCATTTTATGATTTCAAGTGCAGTTTAAAACAATTATCTCATGAATGATCATGTTTGATATTAAATAATATATAAAATCTCAAATATACCCTTTCATGTATTTCTTACCCTAAATTATTTCATAGAAATTTTTTTTATAGTATTACTTTTCCAATAAAATCATTCTTTCATAGCATCAAAAATAATCTGAAAATGAACCTTTTGGATTAATGAAGAATCACTGATATGGGGGTGAATCAATGATTAAATTCCATTTTATTTTTACTTGAAAAAAAACACTCTTTTTGGGTTAATGTGAACCATGATTAATGTATAACACATACACAAGAAGGTAATAATATTTACATGGTTCACCTCTCAAAATGATAAGTATATTTTTTTCGTGATATTGATTTCACCAAGAACATCCGACCCACTAGCTTCAATATATAGCTAAAACAAGTGGAGTTTATCATTGTAATCATGTTATAAAAAAATCAGAACTTTGATAGCAATTCATTCACTCTTATAAAAAAAATAACCTAATTTAATCAAAAAGAATATTTTTCATACATCGCATTTATTTTTTTTTATTTTTTTATGCTCTTTAACTTCTTCATAAACTTGCAGAAGATCTGGGGGAATATTTTAACTCTTTCAATTTTCACAACCACAACGTCTTCCTCTTCATGTCTTATACTTTCAATCTATAGTTATTCTCCGTTTTTAGAAAATATTCTTTCTCTATACTTTTATTTTTCATAATATCATTATCAAATTATGTGTTCCAATTAAAATTTTCAAATTCATATTCAACTATAATACTACCTTCATCCCACTCAACTACTACTAACCCATTTTGAGCATCTAGATATTGTTATATCATTTATGCATCACTAATACTCCCAAAATGGAATCAAAGATCAAGTAAGTGGTACATTAACTCATCCATTAATCCATGTCACTAGATCCGATTGAAATATAATTAATTGACCAACCATATCTTATATAATATAATTTTGACACTTTTATCATCTAACTACTCTAAGAAACTTTTAAACCGCTTCATTGCTAACAATAGTCACCATAATGAAAGTGTTGTGATCTCTGTGTTTATAAAGGGGCAGTTTATTTAAACACTCTTTATAAATTTTCCAAAATATTTTCACCACAATGTATTCATAAATTATATGGCTTTAATAAATTCTAAAATAGAATTCATTGTGATAAATATAAAGAGTCTAAAAACACCGTTCACATCACTATGATATTTTCAAATTTCAATGTATTTACCCATGTGGAATAGGATGACTCCAAAAAAACCATACCCATCACTATGATGGGTTACACATTCATTAGCCATTTCTTCATAATGCATTCACCATTTCCTCTTCCACATCCATATTAGCCTTCACAGTGTACAATAAGAGAACTCCCAAACAGCCATACCCATTACCACAACTTATTCTTGTTCATCTTGGATCATCGAGGGGACACCTTGACTTGTATAAATTAGTGTATGGAGTAGTGATTCCTCTTTCACCAATTATATATTCTAAATTCATAAAAAATATTGAATCATGATCGACCAATGGTGATATGTAATAGTGAAGAATAAATTACAAAGAATCATCAAATTTAGAACTGAATATTATTTATATATTGAAAAAAAATCTGACACACTCATTCATATTCTCTCTATAAATTCTTTAACAGCACTAATCACAACAAATATCTCAGCACAATTAGGGCTCAGTAATCCACATCTTTTCATTTTTTTATCAACCAAGGAACATAAATCACTATAAAACATGTAAAATATAGTAATAAATAACCACGTAATAATTATATGACTATATTTGTTAACTCAATGTTTTAAATAAATACATTGAATAAATAATATGATTACATCCATAAGATAGTGATCTATATGATGATTCTTTTATATGAACATCAAAATTGTTAAAACGTACATCATCAAAATTTAAAACTCGAAAAACAATTCCTCCAACGACTTGCAATAAAATGTTAAAATATTTCACACATAATAAAATCATATCTTAAAATTTTTACAGACATTATAAAAATATATTCTCCCCATAAAGAGAAAATTCATATAAATCAATGCTCCCCCCCAAATATCCTCCCATATAAGATAAAAATAAAGAAATAGTTTGGTTGTCATTATTTTTCTTTCACATCATTTAAAAATAATATATATAGTTAAAAAAGAGAGGACATAGACACGCCATGCCTTATCTAAAAAATAAAGGAGTTTCAATAATTATCATCAACCTTGGATTCTAAAATGCTTCCTTTGATAGAGTCTTACTAACAACATCTACAACCTACTCCTTTATTGGAATGAATTCAAAATTTAAATCATTAGTATATGTATTCTCATTGATGAAATGATATTTAATATAATTTTGGACAAATATTGAATACTTACATGAATATTTTCATGATTTATATAATTATTATTATCACATCCCAATATAATGGAAGTATCACTTCAACTTTAAAATAATATAATTGATTATTCATCTACATAATTTATGTTAAGGCATGGGTGGAAGAAACATATTAATACTTTTAATTTATAGATATTATTTAATTATGATTTACTTAATGGAAACTAATACACATCCATATGATATAAACCTCAACCATATATGGTCCTCCTAGAATTAACACATCTTATCCAATCAATATTTTAGTTACCCAATAGATCGATCTTCCCATTTCTATCTTATTTAAATTCATAGTTTGATGTTTTTTATGTATATAAATATTATATTTGCATCCATGATATTATATAATTTATTTATTCATTGGTATCTAGCACAATGTGTAAGAACATACACTATATTATCTTCTAAAGCAATCACGTAATGTAAAAATTCAATCATATTCTAGAATTATCTTGGATCATATTTCGAAATTATTTCATATTTAGTTAAATTTTTTCTATTGAAATTAGTGTATAAATGGGTTTTTAATCCTCTATTATAAACTGATTCTATAATTTTTTAACATAATTCTCTTGATATAGAAAATATAATGCTTTTATTGAAGAAATAGTAATCTAGGAGAGTATCTAATCTCACAAAGAATAATAATTTCAAAAATGATCTTAATTAATTTAGAAAACTATTTACAAACATCAAAATCATTTCCCATGAAAATTATTACATCAACATAAAATATAAAAATTGAAAATATATCATTATCATCATTAATTTATTCAATATTTTCAATTATTTCTTTTCAAAATTGTTACTTATTAAAATAGTTGTCTTATTTAGAATACCATGATTTTTGGGATTTCATTATCCCATATAAAATATCTTTTAACCTGTAAATACAACTATCATCTTGACCAAGTAAGACACCATGTTGTTTTTCAATATTCACATCATCTTCCAACTCATCATGGATGATGTTTGACATATAATTCATTTTAATGATATTAAATTTCCATTATTCTATAATGGAAATAAAAATTGTTTTATTTTTAAGACTTGTAATAGATGAAAAGGTGTCATTTAAGTCAAATCCATCAACCTAATAATATCATTTACACGCCAATATTGTTTTATTTTCCACCACTTATCCTTTTTTATTTATTCTATTTCGGAACACGGGTATTGTCTAAGTAAGGATCATCACTTTGGGCTTGTCCACCAACTCCCAACTATAATTCTTTTATATATAATATAAATATTTATTAATATTATCAATCCAATATTTTTGTTTTATTCCATAATTCACATCTCTCGATTCAACCTTAGCACCTAATGAGAGATGAGAGGATTTCTTAAATCTTCCACTAGTTGGAATCTATTTTTTAGTAATTCCAATATTTTTTTGGACCTTAACATGACTTTTTCGACATTGAAAATGAAAAAAAAACATTGTTCTTGGTCAATTTAATATTTTTAATAAAATTATTAAACATGAATATAGTAGTAGTTATCACAATTTTCAAAATAATCACATTATAATTTAATAAAAATAGATTAACCTTAATCACTTTAGGAACTAGATTCTTCATCTGAAATTACCTTATTTTCATTTTATATCACATTTACATTAAAAAAGTATGAATATTCCCTATCACTTTGTTGTAACAATTATATACTCTTCCATTTAGTTAATAACTTTATAAGATACCATGATAATCTATTATTTATAATTTTCATAGATTTTCACCGATAACAATGGTAATTAAAGGGATCCCAAACACTATTAAATAATTAAAATATACAGATTTCTCATAAGACTTCTCATATAATTGAATATCAAAACATGGTCTATAAAGATAGTGATTTTTATTTTTAACTCCTACTCTAATAACTTTGGAACTTATAATATGGTTCATGATACAATAAAAAATTTTGATCCATATTAACAAGACTTAAATTCCTTCCTATAGACACCTTATTTTTTATTGAGAATTGTATGATTCACCAAGTTTAGGTCAAATTATATGATTTTAAATCTTAAATTAAAAAATTAAAATGGAATACATGGTAACATTATTTAACCAAATAATCTTAAAGAAATAACCAGAATATTTGTTACCAATTATCTAATGTTTTGGAACCTTTTTAGATCATATCATTTGTTCTTCTTAAACATAATACATATATTTAATCTTATTTCATCAATAAAGGAAATAAAATAGTTTTCTCTGTTTTTTGGTTACATACTCATAGGAACATAATTTTTAAAATAAATTAACTCTAGAGTAAGAGTATATTTTATTTCCAAATTCTTATATGGGGTATTCAAAATCATGCCCTTTGGAAATTATAACATATATAATTCATTTATATTTTCACCTTAGAAACATCACCCAAAAAATTACACAAATAATTTTCCCCACATTCATTTTTCCAAGATGATAAAGTCATTGAATCCATAAATTATTTTCTTCTTTCATACACAAAAAATAATAATTTCAAAGATTACCAATATGAAAAAATTACCCATTTCTTATTTTCTACTCTTCAAGATATATCAACCTTTAACTATCTTCGCAATAAAACAATATTTCTAAAATATTAATTTATTTTACTTATCAATTATCAAATACAAAATAAGAATATTATGGTTCAATCCTTTAACATAAACTGTACTTTTGGATTTTAATTTATATTTACAAATAAATAGTTTTCTAAAACCTTTAATTTTGAGAAACCCAAAATTAAAAAATTCCGCATATCATTACATAAATTTTTTAGCTTCCTTGAAGATATTTACATCTCATTTAATATGTTAGGAACAACCAATTTTTTAAATCAATGGACATTATTCTTTGGAAATATTATTGAATCTTCACAAACTAGTGATTTCTCTTTTCCTTTGTCCTTCATTTTTTGAAACTTCTAATAAATATCTCTTGACCACATTTGGGCTGGTCACATAGAATGAAACTATTTTTCAAGACTTACTTGTTTATCACATCATTCCAAAAACATATTATAGAGGTAAAAATTTATTTTACATTTTTTATATAAATTTATCAAGTTGTATCTAAATTATTCTCTTTTAAATAGGGTGAATCCTCCTCTATTGTTATCTTTTTAACAATTTTAATCTCATAAATGTGTTAGTAATTAATCCATAACATCATTTTTATAATCTTAAATCATTCAAAATTCTAATTATAACCATAAAAATCATATTTTCCTTTAAAACCATCATGTTTTCTGTAACTATTAACATGTATTTGAATATTCTTCCAACTATTAATCCTTGATCAATTTTTCAAAAAAAAAGTGAACTTGTGAATCTTTCTTAATTTTATTCATATTATATATTTTTATAAAATTATCTATTTGAGTTGTTTATAAATTAATGTATATTCACTCAAAATTTCAATAATCTATAAGATCACTCGAATTTTAAATAAAATTGGTTTTCTTATATTTATTATTCCTTTAAGAACAAGTAAAATTTTATTTAGTGTTTTTCTATTCATTTGTGAATGATCGTTGTTGATATCCATGGGACTTATCATTACTTATACTTTTCTCATCCTTGTGAATAGAGTTATGGAAATTAAAATTAAACATTTTTTTCTTTTTCCACACTCATAAATCATTATTGTGAAATCACGAACTTAGAATCTTTTTCTTTCAATATTTATTAAATATTTATTATTGAATTCTTCAATTCAATATCCAATTTATTCAATTCATTGAAAAATGTATATATCATTGACACCTTTATCAATATGAATTGATTCATTTCATTTGAAGATTTATTTAACTTATTAATATTTTGTATCTATTTTCTAACATATTGAAATTTAAGACACACTCTTTAAGTTATATGTTAAGTAATAATTTCATATCATATTATTAATTGTTCTAGACTTCACTAAAACCTTCCCAAGTAAATTCTTATTCACCCACTATATAAGGGACATGTTATTCATCAAAAAATATTTAAATTTTCATTTTCTCTTCCTCAACATTTATTTAACACTTACATAATAATTTCCACTTCTTAAATTTTAAGAAATTATTATTCTTTACTTTTGAATAAACCTATGGTTTTTAAAATGTTGATGATATCTTCTTAAATAATAACTTTGCTTATTCTTATTCCTTATTATGGAGCCCATATACTATTAACATAGGAAAAATTTTAGTAAAATATCTAAATAATACACACCTATATGATTTTAGTAGAATATTTTCTTTAAAAAATCCCTTGCATCCTCTAATATTTATAGATATAAGAGATACCAACTAATCATACTTATGATCTATATTAAAATTAGAATAAAAATCATAAACATCTTTTTCTTCAACCTTATTCTCATGATTCTCTTAAACTGAGGTCTTAATAGGGATTTATTTTTTATCCTTATACTTCTTTATGAGATAACATACTTTTCTCATCTCATTAAAAAAATTAATTCTATATAAATAATCCATATGAAGTGTTTCTAGATAACTACATTCAATAGTATTTATTTGAGAATCAAAAATGTTTATTAAGATATAAAGGTACTTCTTAACATCTATAGTATCATCCAATTTTTTACCTAAACATCTTACCATCCTAAAAGTATAATTTATTCTTCCGAATAAGTTATATATAGTTTCATTTTAATGAATTTTTGGACCATGATACTTCAATTTTCAATATGCATATTAGTTTTATTTACCTATTTGAAGGCTTCATATATATATTTTTTACCATTCCAAATGCCTTTAGTTGTCTTGATATATCCAATTTTTAGAAATTCCTTCACAAAAAATGGTGATAGTAAAACATTTCTGGCATTACTAGAATTCTCAGTGTTTCTTGTAAATTTTATTTTTAGACAAATATTCTTAGAATGAGGTGGAAAAAATTTATTTGTATCATTATAAAATATGAAAATAATATAAAAAGGTAAGAAAACATTATAGCCTTCAAGATATGAGAATTTGTTTCGATGGAAATTCTATAATCCACATTATATTCACAAAATTATGATTTTTCATGAAATACATTATAAATTATTTGAAAATAGACATCAAATCATGATAAAACCCATATAATATATAAAATAAAACATCACTAATGTTGGGAACCTCCCTATTATAGAACTTTAAAATGTTACTCTTGGGTCTATGAAGAATCACTGGGGTGGTGAATCAGTGATTCAATTCCTTTTTAGGTTTCCTAGGTGAAACAATCCTTATCACTTGGTATAGTGATTATTGATCACTATCAAACTTAGACACACATGAAGGATAGTTAATGTTATATGATTTAGCTAAAAAATGAGAATTTTATTCCTTGTAATGAACCAAAATTCCCCATGATCGTACTTCCCCTTGCTTTCAACGTATAGGTACAACAAGCAGGGTTTATCCTTGTATTAATTTTAAAAAATGTCTTATCACTAATATAATTCTTAGCATAATATTATAATTATTAATAACATTATATCAGAGACAATAATTACTTCCATACATAGCCTTAATTTATATATTTAGTGAATTTATTCCTCTTATTATTAAACCAATAAAAAATCAGGTACGATCTCATCACTCTGTACCAATTTTCATTGTCTTTATTTCTTCTTATTCATTTTTTATTCCTTCACTAAACACTTATTGTCTCTTGTTTTATACAATTACATATCACTATACATGTGTTTTTCATAGAATCAATAAAAATGTATGTCAGACAATTCAAATTTTTTAATTTAAATTCAAACATCTACCTTCCTATAACTAACTTCACTACTGCCGCATTATTTTGATCCTTTAAAACTATTTAGAACATTTAGATATCATTTCCACTTCCAAAAATTATATCATAGATCACATAATAGTAACATAATGTTATCTAAGAATCCAATACACCAAATATTCTAAATACTAAATTAATACATTGACTACATATTATACCATAGAATGTTTGACCCTAGGTTGGTCCAACATATCTAAATCTATATTAAATCACTTCAATGAAAACTATGGTCGAAATTATTCTCATTTTTTGTACACATTGTTTAAAAGGGGACAGTTTATTTCAATATATCTCATGAAATTATCCATATATTGTCACTATCATGAAACTGTCATAACTATAGCTTTCATTATAGTCATAATGGTGTTCCTCATGTTAAATAGAAGAACTCCATAAACATGATGACCATCATATTATGTTTTCTTCAATATTTGGCCTTCCACGTGTTGAATATGAAAACAAAACTAGTGATACACCTATTAGTATGTTGTGTTCCTCTTTATTTGGTCATTTGGAAACTTAATGCACTCACCATGGCATGTTCCACGAACATATTGGCCTTCACTGTATAAAATAAGATAACTATCATAAACCCACTCCCAACACCATGATGTGTTGTTGGTCATATAATACCATAAAATAGACACAATGATTTATATAGATCTGGAAAGTGCAAGGTGATTCTTATTTGACCAAAATGTCCTTTTAACTTTTAAAATGATATAATCATGATCAACTAATCATTATATAAAATAATGAAGAATATATTATAAGTCATTGAAATTTAATTATTTGAATAATAATAAGTTGTTCCCTAAAAAATATAACGAACTCAATTATATCATCTTCACTAATTCTTAGACATCACATATCACAAAATCCATATCAATAAATATTAATATCAATATAAAATAACATGAGCTCAAATATATTATGAAATATCACAGATTTCATGGAATAGTTTCTCAGTTGTATTTATTTAATCTTATTTGAGTACACATTTTTAATAAATTATTTTTCAATACCTATTGTACTCCTTTAATAGATTTTTTTAACTAGTTTAATCTCCAGTTATATGATATTATTCTTATATAACTACACTTAAACATGTGACATATATTATGTGACAACATAAGATACATTCCTTTTCTAAATTCTATTATCAACTACATAAAATATTATATACATTCATAAAATATCTTAAAAATCATAATAAATTCTCTTACACTAAAAAATAAATTATACACCTCTGTGTACTTCTAACATATTATACTGTGGAACCATATGTTTTTCTTTTTTCAATTATTATATTCTAAGGAATAAATAAGCATATTTCATATAAATTATATAATAATTTAAATATTCTTTAAACCAATTAAAAACATATCATGGATTCTCTTATTACATCACAACATCTCAAAACAACCTAAAATACTATGGAAATTATCAAAAAGATCTAAAATATATTTAACTTAGCTTATAATATTATACAACATATGAGGATTAAAAATTGGGAACTTCCATTGATCTCTACTACCTCTTATATTCTATCTTAAAAATTATATTTCCTTATCCATCACCCAAAAAAATTATTGATTAGATAAAATATCCTTCATGATTGATAATTGAAATATGGATCCTCACTCTTCCGACAACCCATTTGTATTTTTAAATCATGGCTTAATGGTAAATTCAAATATCGAGATTATAAATATTTTAATGAAAATTTAATAGAAAATCATTTCACTTTAAATTAACACTTCACCTTTATTCATTACAAATAGGTTATATATTAATTTAATTTACAGTTTCTTTCAAAAAATGAAACAACTACAATCATTTCCCATTTTTTAAAGATGTATCTTCTTATTATTTATTTAAATTCTATGAATAGACATTCCCTAACAAAGAAAATAGAATGAAACTCTAATATCTATGATGTATCTTCAATAAGTTGGTGCTTCCTACATCTCCCTACACATATTGACAAAAAATAATCATTGATAGAATTTAAAACCACTATAATCCAATGGGATGTTTAAGAACATGTTAATAATCCAAGAGAATATAAGTTGATAGTTATTAATAGTATTTATAGGAATAATTCAAATTAATCTACATCGATTGAAACTTATTATACTTGAATTTTAGTATAGTGATATTGTTATGGAGAATAAATTAATTATTGTGAGAGTATCTTAATGTTTCCATATTAAACATTATTAATACATTCACATATTTTTTCACACATAAATATTAAATTATATCAAATAAATATATAATATGAATTTATAAATGTTTTTATAAGGGAATAGATTTTTTACATATCAATTTCATGATATTAAACATGAAAAACTTCCAAAAAATGTTTTAAAATTCACTAAATCATTTTTTGATAATTCCATAACCACATGCATAGTAATAAATACATTTTTTTTTATACAAAGAAAATTATTAAAAATTAATTTTAATCCCTTCCATTGATATAAAAATATTTACAATTTATATTTTTATCAATCATACATATATAAATGATATCATATTTTGATAAACTAATTAAAATTACTGTAAATATTTCTCTATATTAATGACTAAAGGAGATAAAATTTGAATAATTGATAAACTATTTTTTTTAATTAATTATAAATTATAATAGTGGTATTATCATATTTTCATTAATAAAATATAATTTTAAAATGATAATGTTATCAAAATAGATAATAAAAAATTATAAACTAATGAGAATTTCTTGTAAACTATAAGATAATTTTGAGGGTAAAGATGTATAATAAAATGTGTGTTTTATAAAGATGTGTTTCTTTTTGTACATTATTTCTAGTAGACTAGTCACCATGTTTAGTATGTGTCCTTATTCCATGATTTAAGATAAACTAAATAAAATTCATTTCAATTCTATTAATTGGGTATATAAATTTATACAAGACATTATAAACCATTATTTATTATATCATTTTAGTCCCTATTTTTAATTTAATGGTTTTAGTGATTGATATTTTAGTTTATCAAACATTTGTTGAGAAGGAACTAGTTGTATTTTCCATTTTTGAGTGATGTCATGTATTATAGAGTTCAATGAAAAAACAATATTTTGATTTTTTTTGAAATTATTTTACAATAGTTTTCATTCTAAAATTTTGGGGATTTGAAAAGACTTAATAGAATTTTTCATAAATCGTTAAAAATTTTACATTGTTGAGTAGAAAGCTATATATTCTATGCTTTCTACCCCCTTCTTAGAAAATGATAACATAGTTTTTTAAATACTAGGCTTGACAAACTATATATTTTTTAATCATTTTAGAATTTTTTTGTATAAAATATATTATTCTATTTGATAATAAAATATTTACAAACTGACACATATAATTTTTTTTTTGATATGTTTAGTAAATTAGACTGACTGAGTTGATCCCATCAGAGTGACCTAGTTTAGTACATAAAATATACTAAGTTTATCCCATTAGAGTGACCTAGTTTAGTCAATCAGATTCATGAAGTCTTGTCCATAATATTTACAATGTCTCTATTGGAATGATGATGTATAGTCCATTGGATTGATGAAGTCTGGTATATCATATTGATGAAGTATATTCCATCATATTAATAAAGTATAGTCCACTAGATTGATGAAGTATCATCTATTAGAATAATAATGTTTTTCTATATTATACTAAACATAATTAATTTCATCAAAATAATAATGTTTATTATTTGATTTTCCTAATCATTTCTATTGCATAGAAGGCTTCTAAAATAATTTTGATGATTCTATCAAAATTACATCATATGAAGATGAAAAAATATCAATTTGTCTAGATAAATATCATCTAATGTCATTTTAACCAACTTTGATGATCAAGGAATACGACTATTGGATGTGTACATATAAATAGATGTTCGTTTGAGGAGTTGGGATATGATTATTTTATGACTCAACCCTTCAAATTATTTCTCTTCTAAAACATATTTTTACTTATGTTTTGTACAAATCCCCATCCATATACAATAAATAATCCTGTGTTTTAATCAAGAATTTAAATTATTTAACATTTATGATCTTTTCATGTTTAGAGTTTGAGATAATTAATCCATATTTATTACATAACATCTCAAATATTAAAAGGTAGTCACTAATACTCACTATAGAATTTTTCACATCATAAAACTACTAAAAATAAAACATTGGTTGTTTTCATGATAAAAATATTCTTGAATTTTTCTTTTCTCTTACCCATCCATTTATCATGTGGGTAAAATTTCAAAAAAATGGAATGAGCAAAAAAATATTATTGAGGTATAAAAATAGGGAATGAAACTATTATTCAATGAAATCATTTCCACAAAATCATAATTTTTACCAATAAAATTTAAACTCTTTAACATACCACATGAAATTATAAGATACATGAAAAACATATTATAAATCATAAATCATAAAGGTAACATATAGAATCCATATCATACTTACATTATAGCATTCACAAATACATAGGAAGTAACCTTTCTGGTAACATTTGGAATAACCGTAAAAATATATTACCTAAATACGTTAGGAAAAAACCAATATTTTAACTCCATCTCATTACCCAATTAATTGTAGAGATATCATAGGCTCGCCCTCCCTCATTTTATCACACAACCAACCGTTTACATAAGCAATTCCCTTAAAACCATAATATAATCATAACACATTAACAAGAATAAAAGAAAAATAAAATTTCCATATTTCAATCATAAGATATTATTTCAAGATATTGACATAATCAATCAATTCTCAAAACCATTATCAATACCAAAATACCCAAATATAGAATATTTTATTTATTTTTATTTCAAAAACAATTTGTCTTGTATAGAAAAGAAAATATCAAATAATGGTCACTGTGGAGAAAAAGTTGTTGTCGCCGCATATGTTAAAAACAATGCTTTTTTTATTTAGTAAAATGCATCATAGAAAAATATTCCCTCTGAAATCGTTTGAATGAAATTAAAAGAAAAACATTTTTATCCTAAACCATATAAAATAATGTAGTGTATCATATCAAAATATGCCTCAATGAAAGGAGACGGATAAGATGTTTCTCACCACGAGTTTGAATTTCCACTTAAAATCATTATATTAATGAATAATAAACATAAGATAGTTTTTAATTTGTTTGAAATTATTTTCCATTTTATTATTTATTTTAATCACTTTTTACCATGCTATAAAACTCATATAACTATTTACATTTATATCATATATTTTGTTGATATTCAGTACTTCAGTCGAAGATGATCTTGTTAGGATATATATTTTTCATGTGGTCATAAGTTCATCATTTCTTGAAAAATATTAATTACATAATAATAAATTTTATAAATCAATTAAAATATTAAATAAACCCATTTATTGATGGTATAAAAAATTTTCAATGTTATATTCATGGAGATGGTAAGTTGTACGTAAGCATGGGTAACGTTTTTTATTTTTCATTGATCATTATGGAAATAAAGTAATTATTATTTTATATTTATAGAATTATTATAATATTATTATTATCATTATAATAATTTAAATATTCTTATATATATCATACAATTTATGTGGTGAATAAAAATGATTCACCTCACTTCATGGTGGTGATGGTTCCCATGTACACACGAACGAAGTTATCATTTTTATGTTAATAGAAAGTAAGAACATAATAGAAATATAATTATATTAAAATTATAAATAGGTAATTAATATAATATATAAACATTTATTCCATCATTATATCTTGTCTTTACTGACGGTAATGAAAAACATATTATATCGGTTCTTGAGGTGGTAGTACGCCATACACACAAATGAAAAATTTATTTCCTATTTGATTAAATTAGAGATGGATTTAGGTGATGATATTAACATAATAAAATATATGTATATTCATAATACTATATTTATTATTTCATCTTAGAAGAATAATATTTTAAGGAATCGAATGATGAAATAAAACAAGAACACTTAAAAATCTTACCTCTTCTTCGATTGATGACCATTGGAGAACACCTTAACACCTCTATGAAGGGTATTATGTTTAAAATAATACATCAAAAAAGTGTTTAGTGATTTGAGTAAGGTATTTGGGTAGATATTTTCTGAACCAAATTGTTTGGGAAGTGATATTGTTAGAGAAGAGTGGGTACCTTTTTATATGAGAGGGGTAGAGAACCAATAGAAACTCTTAAAATATTAAATTAATATAAATTAATTTTTTAATCCAAATGACTCCAAAATTATATATGTATAATATAATATAAATATTGTCTTATATACTATGATAAAATAATTTTTAGACATTTATTGATTTTATTTTAAACTATATCTTCTCGATTCACCCTTGATTATTCTCTTTTCATTTTAATTGTAGTGAAAACATTTTAAATATTAAGAGGCTTTAAATTTTACATATATGGGGTAAATTTACAATAATTGGAAATTTTATGAACTTTTATACCTTATAAGAGTAAATTTTCAATTTTTAAATATTTTCGTGATTTTTAAATAATTTAATAAAATATTATTTTTATAAAATATCACTATTGTCAATTTTGACACTATTAATTTCATCGAATTTAAATAAAATAATAAAAAGATATAACTTCAAAAAAATAAATTTAATGTACTCCTAATATGTATTTCTCACCTATAAAATTTGTGTATGGCATCAAATATTTCAAATAATATTTATATTAATATTATTAGTATCAATTATTTTATTCTTCCTTTAATAAATCCATTATTACATCATCATTACGTCATAATTAAATTAAATTCATTAATTTATAAAAATTATAAATAAAATATCATGATATATGTAATATAATTATAATTATAATGACTTCTTATTGTCTAAGAGATAACTTATATTATGGTATATTAATTTTTTTGTAATAAGTGTCTTGTTTATCATATTTTTATTGTTACTTTAAATAAAATGTTATTAATGTCATAATCATAACCAAGTGGCTTAAAAATGACACAATATAGGTCCATGTATTTTCTTGATCATACATTACTCGTCTAATAGCAGTATTACAAGTTTTAGGGTAGTATTAAAAAATTATAATATTATTTTTTTCCCTAATTAACCTAATTTACCCTTTAAACGTGGTAAAAATATTTGAAAGTTACTATTCATCAAAAAAATTATCCTATTAGACCAAATTTTTCTAAATTATTATTTCCATTTTTTTATTTAGTTGAAAATTCAATTCACATAAGTGTTTAAATAATGTTTTACACTGATCTTGTTGAAATGTCAAGAAAACGGGTTATTTTAAGTAAAATGTTCCCAGTTCACATAGTTTTTCTATTCAAATTCAATTTGAAATTTTTTTTCAATGAAAAAAATTATTTTAAAAAATAAAAACATAATATAATTGTACCTTAAAACTATGTATAATGTTAGTCCACCAAAATAAATCAATTAGATGAATAGGCAGTTTGAATTAAAATGCGGTATTTTTCACTATTCATTAAAATATGAATTTAATAAAAAAAATACCAACCATATTAAATTTTGATATCCCACATAAAAAGAATAAGTATATTTTTTCAAATATAAAATATAAAAGTGAAAAAAAAAATATATTGAAAAGGGTTTCCCATCAAAAGGTGGTAAAACTGCATGTTTTGAAAAATACTATTTTTATCAGTAAAATTGAATTTTTTGTTATATAATGTCTAAAAAATACATAATATTAATTTTAAAAATTATATTAATTTTGTATTTATTTAATATAATCCCACCATATTGATTTTATTTTTTAAAAAACACAATTATTCACATTTTCACAGGTTTTCATTAAAATACTGATTTTATATTAAATTAGTTTTTAGTTTCATTTCAAGATAATTTGATAACCAATAAATCATTTTATAAACATGTCTAAACCATATATTTCTAATATAGTTAAAATTTTTCATTTCATCCATTCTAACAGATATGTGATAACTACTATATTAAATAATAATATTTAGTTGTTTGTTTATGATCGATGAGGTGTATCAGGTATGTTATCGAACATTGTGTTTCCTTTTAGAAACTCCAGATGTTATATTCTCCCCATATTTGAAATTTATTCCTCACAATTTTAATTATGGGTTTGTAACTATGGTATGACTTTTCAAAATACCTTTATTTAAATCCCACATGTGATAAAATTATAATAAATCATCCAGTTTAAGAAAAATAAAGGACTGCATGAAAGTCACCTAAGATAACACATACAAGGATTCCATGTTGGAAAACATGGACATGGATGATAAAAATAACTATCAAAGACTACTAGAGAGTGGTATAGTATGTAATAATTATAAAATTATCCATCAACAAACTATAAATATGTGATGAGTCCAAATATCATTGAGAAAAGTAAACTATTAACATTCTTTATATTCTTTTAATAAAGTTGAAGAATTAATTTACTTCTCAGACTAGGAAAATATAAAAATATACTTACATGACATGTATAGTTTCAAAATTTAGTCAATATCCAATATAAACTCATCTTTTTAATCAAATTATGAGTATTCAAGATGAATAAACTTCTATTTAATCAGATAATACACAAAATATTAACTATATATTTCTCCTATCTTGAAACATTAAAAATAACAAAAATGGATAGTACCTAATATTATAATTTCCCAAAAATAATAAATCTTATATGATGAAAAACTACTTAAATCTCAAAAATTCAATAGTAATATCCAAAGTTCAAAAAATACCATTGAACAAATAATTTTCATTAAAATTCCTCAAAATAATCCAAACTAAGATTTAAACCCATAATTTAGAAGGATTTTATAAAATAGTCATCCAAGATAAATATTAACAAATATCTCCAAATAACATCATCCACTCTTAATGTCTTATAACAAAATGTACATAACCTAATTAAATATTCTCAAAAATAGGTTATTCATTTCAATAAATAACACAAATCTCCATAAGTCCACAATAAATATAATATATTCTTCCTAAATATAAATAAAAAATTACTCCTCAATTAAAATCTCAATGTATTCTATTTCTCTTAATCATATAAAATTCAAAAAACAGTGAACATCTTCCAAAATAACATTTATCACGTAATTCCCAAATCATTTTCCAATATCAAAGATATCCATTTAATAAAACATAAGTTCCCAAAATCATATTATTCTTATTACATCTACTTCATTGACTAAAAATAAAACTCATACTAACATGGGACTTCACATAGGCATGTTTTAGGTGATAAACCCTTGTTGCACTTCTCTTGTGGGTTCAATTTCGGTATCCTTGTTTGATGTGATGAGTTTTCACCCTTCTTATAGGTTTTACTTTTCTATGAAATATATAATTTTATAACATTTCTAAAATTAGATAAAATCCTAAAAAAATGATAACATGTTTTATCCTCAATTTCTATCTCATACCTTTCATTTTTAAACACGAAATGTAATAACCTATAAGTACCCCAAAATCAATGATCATATAAACCCTAAAGGTTATTCATACCTTTATAATCATTTCCATACAAGAAAATATAATTCTCAGTCAAATAAAATTTTCACATAACAAAATTAAGGGTTAAACATAATATAAAAAGTCATCCAAAGTAATCCCATCATCAAAAGAGAATTAATACTTTTAAAATTTTCATCATATATAGATCTATCCTAACTCTCGAATCCCATGTCTGGAGACTTCTTAATCATTATTCATTCATCATGATCCCTTAACCACAATTTTCCATATTATTCTTTAATAATTCATTCATAAAAACAAAAACATGAATCATGTCTTAAGATTCAATAATGTAAAAACATGAGATAATAAAATAATTCCAAGATTTCATACGTAATTTTATGTTTCCTAATTTTGAATTGGAATAAAGTAAGATATTTTTAAACATATACTATTGTAGTCATATGGATCCCATTATAAAAAAATTCATAGAAAATCTATTTTCATAATGACCATATACCCCACAATTAAAATATTCAATTGATATCTTAGAAATAACTACTTTCCTATTCCTGAAGTCAACTTAACGCTTCTTTCTTACTTGGTCGGTTAGAGCTTTATGACCTGCATTACCAAATATATAACACCTTACTATACCATTATATGATTTTCTTATGTGTTTATTTCCACATCCTTGACACATATGTTGACGAACATGCTTACCATTGTGATCATTATTACATGGAATTCCATTGGGATTCATTTCTATCATATATGATGCATCATAAAAATCACTAAAGATCAAGTGGTTAATCATTACTCTCAATAGTTGGTTTATAATAACCAAGAGAGTTCTCATTACAGCTCCCATTTCAATTTGGTTTCTAATTCCTAGAACCACCATATTTTTCATCACATCCATTATTACTTTTTTTCCTAGTGGGCCCAGTCATTTACTAAAACCAAAAAGGATGGTGTCACTGTATCAATAAAATAAACATATTAAGAAGATAAACACTAAGATATAATTATTCATGTTATCTCAAAATCATTCAATTTATTTAATATAACTATAAATATTTCAATTGTGCTAACCATTGTGGATATATATATATATATATAACTTGTAACTTATGCTTAAATATTACCCTAACCTCTAAAGTAATATAAACTCACCTCTGATTCAAACTATAAGGCCCCAGCCTTATAAATTTCCAAATATTGAGTTTTAATAAATAATTTATTTTATTTCACATTGAGAATCTTTTTAGGCTTAGAGTTTTATCGAATTAGGATTTAACTATTACATAACATCTCAAATATTACATTGTAGACACTTCTACTCACTATCCATTTTTTTAAAAAATAAAACGCGTTAAAATAAAACATGATTTATTTTCTCTATAAAAATATTCTTGATTTATTCCATTCTCTTACCCATCTTTATAACCTATAGAAAACATTTCAAAATCATGGGATGAGCACAAAAATATCGATAAGGGATATAAAATAAAGAATGAAACAATTCGTCTCTGAAAACATTTCCATAAAATCACATTTCCACCAATAAAACATAAACACTTTAACATACCTCATTAAATCATATGATTCCTAAAAAAGTCTTAAAAATAATAAATCATAATGGTAAATTATGGAATCTATATCAAAATTACATTGTAGTTTTCACAGCTACATAGGGAGTAACCATTGTGCTAACATTTGGAATACCCATCACACTGTATTCTATAGATTTCTTGGGAGAAACCCAACAGTTTTACTCTGTCTCATTACACAATGCATTGGAGAGCTATCATGGTCCCACCTTACCTCTATTTATCATTGAACTGCCCATATATATAAGTTATTCCCAAGAACCTGAATATAATCATAACACATTAACAGGCATAAATAAAAAAATAACATTTCTATATTGTAATAACAAGATATCATTTCAATATTGCGACATAATCAATCTATTCTAAAAACCATTTTCAATACCAAAATACTAAAAAGTGGATATGGTATTTATTTTTATTTTAAATACATTATGTCTTGTAGATGAATCCAAATATCAAATAATGGTCAGGGTGGAGGAAAGGTCATTGTTGTCATGTATGTTAAAAATGTTCCTTTTTAAATTTAGTAAATGCTTCATAGAAAAATATTACTTTTCAAATCCTTTGAATTTAATTAAAATTAATAGGGGTTTATTATTCACTGTATAAAATAAGGTAGTGTATAATTTCAAAATATTCCTCAATGAAAGGAGATTGAGATGATGTTCCTTATCTTCAGTCTGACTCATAACATACAATCATTATATTATTAAATAATAAAATTTGGTCAATTTATAATTTCCTAAGAACATTTTTCAAGTTTATTATTTATTTTTTATCACTTTATACTATGTTATAAAAGTTACATAATCATTTGTGTTCATAGAAGATGTCTTGTCTATATTCGGTACTTCAGTCGAAAATGAAGTTGTTCTGATGTAAATTTTCCATGCAACCATAAGTAAAAAATATCAATAATAATATTCATGACATAATAATAACTTCTAAAAATAAATTATACTACTAAATAAAACCATTTATTTATGGTATGAAAAATGAAAAATATTATATTCATTGAGACGATAGTTTGTGCGTACGCATGAGTAAAATTTTTTTTATTTTTCATTGATCATAATGGAAATAAGGTAATTATTATGTTCACATTCCATAATAACTATAATATTATTAAAATTTCCATAATAATTTAAATATTATTATATATATCATACAGTTTATGTTGTGAATAAAAACAATTCACATCGCTTTGTGACGGTCATAGTTCACACATACACATGAACAACATTATCATTTTTAAGTTCATGGAATTTAATATCATAATTGAAATATTATTATTTTTAAATGAAAAATATTTAATAAATATCATATAAAAAAAATTTATTACCTAATTACAACAAAACATGATTGATGTTAATGAAAAAATAAATTATATCGGTTCATGAGGCGATATTGCCCATACACACAAATGAAATGTTCATTTCCAATTTTATTAAATTAAAGATAGAATTAAGTGCTGATATTAACATAATATAATCTCAATATATTGATGATACTGTAGTTATAATTTCATATTATAATAATAATAATTAAATTAAGTGGAAGAAAAAATAAAATAGAAACACTTAAAAAAACAATACCTTTTATTGGATTGATCACCTTTGAAAAACAACTTAAAACCCACAAGAAGGGTGTTATAACTAAAATAATGCCTCAATAAAGTGGTTAAAGATTCTACGAAGGTTTTTGGAAGATATTTTCTGAACCAAATTTTTCTTTAAGTGTGATTATTAGAGAAGATTGGGTACCATTTTATAGGAGATGGGAGGGGAATCTTTGGAAACTCTTAAAATATCTAATTAATATAATTTAATTTTTAATCCCAATGATTCCAACATGAGGTATGTAAAATTTAATATGATTATAGTTAAAAATAATCTTATCTAATAATTTTTAGACATGTATTTGTTTTATTTAAAACCATATCTTTTCGATTATCCTTAATTATTCTTTATTAATTTTAATTACGGTAACAACATTTTAAATATTAATAGGAAATAAATTTTACTTATATGGGGTAAATTTTATATAATAGGACACTTAATGATCTATTAGACATTATAATATTAATTTTGAAATTTTTAAACATTTTTATGATTTTTAAATAATTTAATAAAATTTTATTTTTAGATATTATCAAGACTATCAATTTTGACTCTATTAATTTCATTGAATTTAAAAAAAATACACATCGAGTGATAACTTCGAAAAAATTCATTTAATGGACTCTTAATATATCATGTTCACCTATAAAATTATTTTATAGAATCAAATATTTCGTATTATATTTATTTTAATGTTATTATTATTGTTTATTTTATTCTTCCTTTAATAGATCTATTATTGCATCATCATTGATACCCAATTAAATTTTACTATATAATTCCCAAAAATTATAAATAAAATACCATGGTGTAGGTAATATTTTCTTAATTATAATTAATTTTTATAGTTGAAGATATCGCTTATATAATACCATATTGAAATTGATTTAGTAGTAAGACTCATGTTTATGATATTTTTATTTTTACTTTAAATAAAATATAATTAATGTCATAATCAAACCTAAGAGGCCACAAAAAAGGAACAATTTTGGCATAAGTGTTTTCTTAGATGTCCATAACTCATCCAATAATAATTTGGAAAATTTTTTGGGTAGTTTTATTGAATTATAATATTATTTTTACCCCTATATACCTGATTTACCCTTTAATAGTGGTAAAAAAACTAAAGTTTTTATTCACAAAATAAAATTATTTTTATCCTATTAGACCAAATTTTTCATACTAATTACAACCATGTATTTCTAGTTTTTCAAATTTTAATTCATAGATGTGGGTAAAATAGGTTTAACAGTAATCATGTTGTCAAGTTGCGAAAATGAGGTTTTTAATTAAAACGTTCAAAAGTTCACATAGTTTTTCTATTCAATTTCAATTTGAAATTTCATTCAATTAAATAAATTTGATTAAATATAAAACAATTAATTGATTTATACCTTAAAAACATGTTAAATTATAATCTATGAATATAAATAAATTAGATAAAAAAGAATTTTTGAATTAAAATGTAGTATTTTTCTCAATTCATTAAAATATTAATTTTATCAGAAAAATACCAAATAATTAACAAAATAAAATTTTTACACCCCAATTAGAAATAAAGAACTTTATTTTTTTCAAATATAACATATAAAAGTGACAAAAATAGATATAAAATAGGGTTTTCCTTCAAAAGGTGGTAAAACAACATTTCTAAAAAATACTCCTTTTATCTGTAAAATTGAATTTGTTCTTTTTTCATGTATAGAAAATACATAGTATGAATTTTTAGAATTATATTGAATTTATATTTAAATAATATAATCCAATAATAGTGATTTTATTATTTTATAGAAACAATTATTCACATTTAAATAGGTCTTTATAAAAATATAACTTTTTATATACAATTGGTTTTTAGTTTCATTTCATGTTAATTTGGTAACCAATAAATCAATATATAAACTTGTGTAAACCATATTTTCATGGTTCAATAAACACTATTAATTACATCCATTCTAATAGTTATGATATTAATACTATATTAAATAATAATTTTTAGATGTTTGTTTAAGATCGATGTGGTGTATCATGTATGCGGTCGAACATTGTGTTACTTTTTAAAACTATGGGTGTTACATTTTGTAAATTTTCAAAGTTTTTTTCATTTAATGAATATGAGTGAGGATTGTAAATTCCCTAGAAACTTGTTTATTATTATTTGTTGTGTTTTATTTGGCTTTATATTGAGGTATTCAAAGGATTGGTATATTAGTGATTCCAATCAGGATTATAAGGGGGTTCCAATTATAGTAAGAAAGAGTTGATTCTGATCTTTATTCTCAAGGGATTTCCAATTATAGAAAATAGAGCTTAAATATACGTTTAAAAATAAGGATATCCCAAGTCAGTGTTTGTGACTTTCATAACTCTTGAGGATAAAGAGTCGAAATTTTTTATTATCATTTTTGTTAGTTATACTTTTTTTTATTCTATATTTTTTCTTGTTCATTTTTTAGAATTTATTATTTTCCATTGTGCATTTTTGTAGAATGTTTATTTTATATACTTTTCTGATATTTGATTTTTCTAGATGTACTATATCTCTGATATAGAATATATCATAACTGGATGATATCTTTGTCTGATAAATATTATCTAAGATTTTTTTTGTTTTAGTTAGTTCAACTTTTTAAAATTAAAATTCACCCACACTTTATATCTATTTATATACTATTCAATATTATAATTGGTATCTGATGATGTTATACTTGTTAACATTTTTATTATTACTTTTTTTTATAATGTTTCTACTATTTTACAACTTTTTTTATATACTTTTTTTTATTTTCTTGGTATAAACATGTTTTCACAAATATGTATTTTATATAAAGTTTATTATTCAATTTTAAAAATATTGTAGGTTTAAATTTTATAAATCTTGAGAACCTTAACCATATAAGACCATTGATTTTATATGAGGATGATTATGATTATTGGAGGTATAGAATGAAATATATTTTTATTAATACAATAGAAGAAAACTTTTTTATGTTGAAATGAAATTATAAAATCCTTAAGAATAAAATTTATAATATTACGACTAATGAGTAGATTAAATATCAACTAAATTATCATTTAATAAATACATTGTTTTTCTATATTACATGAAACTACTATATTCAAATATCTTATTTTGAACATGTGAATAATATTTAAAAAAACATGCATGTTACTCATTTTGTTACTTCTAAATTGATTAAGATTAAATAACCAATGTGAAGGGTGGATTATCAAGGTTTGGATTTTATTCCTGGTTAATATTCTTCTATTATTCATCATAGGTTCATGAAAATTGTTAATATTATATAATATGTTTTTTAAAATTATTATACTAATTGATGTTTAGTATAAAATCTCTTTGAAATTATGCCCTAATAATGGGAGTCTAAAATAAAATCTTTAGATCATAGAAGAATGATAATGAATTTGAACATAGATTATTTGATTATAACTCTCTACCAATATGATGATTTAATAAAGAGATATTCTAATATTATAATGAATTAATAATGGGGGATTTTCTTTAGATACTACTTCAATAGTTAATAAAAAATAATCATTCGATTCAAAAAGTTTTGAAGATTTTAATAAAATTCAATGGTCATCTAGAAATAGAAATAAGTTCTTATGAACATTTTTAGAATTATATGGAAAACATTTATAAGAGAAATAATAAGATTATTGGTAATAAATACCTTCTATATAAATACAATAAGAGTTCTCATGAAAAAAATGATAAGAAATATTCTTCTGTGGTGATTTGTTATGATTACATGAATGAAGGTCATATTAAACTATATTTTCGAAATCTTAAAAAAGATAATAATGATAGAAATATGAAAAAAAATCATTGATTCTCTATAGATATAAGTTCATGAAAAGTATGAATGTATTAGGGACACGGAATTCTAAATGATTTGATATCTCTGCAAATAATTTGTTATATAGTGAATGTGAATATCAAAAGAATATCACATTCCTTGATGAAATTTAAAAGAATAAAAATTATTTTATGGGTAAGGTATCTTATGAAAACTTAAATAATATTAAATATAATAATAATTATCCAAATAGTGAAAATTATTGTAATTATATACCTTCTGTTGAGTAATATACTTCATCCAAATATAATAATACTTTGCATGTATTTGGTTAATTTTCATGATTTTCTAATCTTTTAGAAAATCAAAATTTCCATGATTAAAAAAAACATGATAGTGTTATTAAAAAAATTATAAATATAATTCATGGATATCTACACTTACTACTAATATTTATAGTCTTTTAAAAAAGTTTGATAAATATTATCTTGAGAAAAAAAAATTCAAAAGATTTAGAAAATTATGTTCTTGAGGAAGCTACTTTTTCAAAAGAATTATATAAAGTTATATATATAATAACTAATGTTGAGGATGAAAAATTACAAGTGAAACTTAATCCTATAATTTCAATTCATAAAAATTTATGATTAAAATTTTCAACTGTTATAGAAAATTTTGATAAAATTTATAGATAGATAAAATCCCATCTGTTTTTTTTTCTGGAATGGGTTTTTCTAATAATAATCATATTTTTTTTTAAACTATTTTTTCCCAAAAAGTTCCCCATTATGTAAAAAATGTAAAATTTTAGGACATTGGAAGAATATGTTTTTATTAAATATTGTAAAATCTCCAGGATTTCTCAAAGCATAAGTTTCTAAATAATGGAAAACTTATTAACATAGTAATTTTGGAGTGATGTGGATTCCAAATTTTTTTTGAATAATGTTGGATCCAACTAGGTAAGGGTTAGGAAATATTGATCCATTTAATATTAGAAAAATAAAATGTATACCTACAGTATTAAAATTTGGTACATGTATAGTGGATATTCAAAGAATAGAACTAGGAAAAAGGATTTATTTGAGATGATTATTAAAATGAATGGTGGGAAATATACATAGTTCACAATGATAATGGTTTAATTATTATAATATGTAATATTGTTCTTATTTGTATGGATCTGATTTCAAATGTTTTATTTTTCATAGTTATTAAACAAAATTTATTATTATTATTCTATTATTTGATGTGGGATATCTTTTGATCTTTATGTGTGATTAATATAATATTCATAGTTCAAAAGATAAATTTTTTCTTTCTACCTATAGGCTTGAGAATGCTTACATAGATATATTAGGTGACCTTATAATCCAACATATATCATGACTTAGCGTAATGGATGAATAATCTTGGTTATGGAATAGAATATTAAGACAATTTAATGATATAACCTTTGCTAAAATATCTATGAAAGTACTTCTTCATGTTCTACTAGATATTATGTTTTATTATTATAAATTTTTTGATCCTTATAAATTTAGAAATAAACATAGGTAATGTTTTAAACCTATTAGTGAAGACTCAATTTATAATTATTTTCAGTTATTGAACATATATTTATTTGGTTCTTTAAAAATAGGATGTATTTTTTGGAAGTACTCTATATAAGTTCTTTTATGATTATACTAGATATAAATGTGTCTTTTTTCTAGAAAAAAATGTTGAATGACTGTCTCTGTCTTAAAACATTTGTATCCCATGTTATAAATGCGAAAAATTGAACCTTAATAAATATTCATATTGATTATGGTGGATTTATTTTTATATTTTTTAAACACTTTGTAGTAAAAAGGGTATAATAGATAAATCATAATAATATAGAACTCCACAGAAAAATGTTTTGGTTAAAAGAAGAAATATAATTCTACAAGAGATTACAAGAACCACACATAGTGAATTTTATATTGCTAAAAAAATTGTTGAGGAAGTTAGAAATTATTTTTATACTATAAATATAGTTTTAACAATGCATTTTAGTAATGAAATTCTTTAGGATTTTTGGAATGGAAGAAATAAAAAAATTATTAATTATTTTTTTTTGGATGAAAAGTGTTCATACAGAATAATTAATATAATTTACAAAACATTTATCCAAAATTTGATGAATTAATAATTTAATTATATTATATAACTAAAAACTCCTATAGATTATTTAATAAAAAATTACTTTGGAGGAAATGGTGTATATTAATGTTTACATAACTGACCCTTCTGTCTTAAAAAAACATAAATCCACATCTTTGGATGTTATCTCAAAAACTGATTTTCCACCCAAAATAGAAAGTTATTTTTATGAGATAACAAGTGAAGATAATATTTGTTATTTTCAACCTCATGAATAATTTCAAACAATTGTATAAGAAATTTTATTATAACCCCCTATAATTATTTTATCCTTAGTAATCGTCCTAGGGATAATATCATTTGACATATAGATAAATCTATTAGAACTAGAATTTAATTAATAAATGAAATCAAACTTTACAAATTTTTATCACATTTTGAACCTATGACTCCTAATGAGTATTTTGGTAATAAAAATAAATTCAAGTTAAATATAATGAATTCATATGTAATGATGCTTTGTATTTGGTTGAAATACTTATAAAACGTCATTACTTGGTGTAAAACAAGTTTTTCAAAACACATGTGATCAAATAGAATTATTATTTTAAATAAAGATAGAATTGTTTCAAAGGGTTATAATAAATAATAAAAATAATATAAAGAAACATATTCTCATGTATCTAGATAGGAACTTATCTATATTCTTCTAGCATATGCATCATATCTTAATTTCAACCTTTTTAAAATTTATGTAAAGTGTGATTTTATAAATTGATATTTACAATAGCAATTTTTTTAGAACAACCCCTTGGTTTTTGAAAATATAAAATCTATAGACTATATATTGAGACTTTATAAGGAACTTTATAGACTTAAAACGTTTACCTAGCACCTAGTATGATAGATTAATTATATTTCTATTAAAAAATTATGTTATGGGTGTTGTGGATCCAACACATTTTATTAAAATGGTTTATATAAAAACCATAATTGTTCAAATTGTTTTTAATGAAATTATATTTGTGTCAACTAAAAAATCTCTTATATATTTATTTGTGGATCTTATGAAATATTAGTTTGAGCTAAGCTTGATGAGTGAAATCACATTGTTTCTTTGTTTTCTAATTTCACAAAAAATAGATGGAATTTTGATATCTCAATAGAAGTATATAAAATATATTGTTATTAAATTTAGATATAACAATAATAAAATATTTTTTACTCTGATTGTATCCACTAATTATTTATATATTGATTAATTTAGGAAACTAGTCAATCAAAATATCTTTAAGAAAATGATTGGATGTTTACTTTTCTTAATATCTAGAAAAAAAGATTATTGTTTTATGTATTCTTGTGTGTGTGACATCAAGATAATCCAAAGGAGTCTCATATTAAAGTTGTAAAAATAATTTTTCATTATCTTAATATAACTAGTGATCTATGAATATTTTCCTCTACTCAAAATGATTTTTAACATAAAAAATATTCAGATTATTCCTTTGGTGGAAGTAAAATGGATAGGAAACGTACATATACAACATTTAATTTCATAGAAGAATATTTAGTTTCATGGTCTTGTATGAAATGACAATCTGTATAACTTTCCACTACAAAATGTGAATATGAGGCATTTGTAACTTTTTATTCTAATGTGTTTTGGATGAAACACATAGACACTGATTTTGGCTTGAGTTTTAGTAAAAATACATTTTTTATAACAAAAGTGTCATATCCTTAATTAAAAAACTATCATATCACTCAAGAGCTATTAGTGTATATATAAGACAACATTTCATTTCGGACCACATAGAAAAAATATATATCAATTTACAATTTATTTGAATGAAATGAAAACTTTTGATATAATTATTATACCCATTAATTATTATATTTTTAAAAATATCAAACAAAACCTAAAAATGGTAAACAATAAATTGTCATTCATATCTCATTCTTGTCTATCAATCTCCTTACATTAATGAACTCATTTGAAAAGTGAGAGTTCATATTTTTTTTAGTTTTTTATAAAATATTTACTTTTTTAAAAAAATACATTGGTTTACCTAAAATCATCAGTGTTCTAAAAAAAATTCTAATTTTTTCATTTAAAAACATTGGTTTTTGGAAAAAAATTCGTTTTTTCAAAATATTCAGTTTTTCTAAAAACATTTATTTTTCTAATATTTTTTGTTTTTTGAAAATACATAGTTTTCCTAAAAACATTGTTTTTTCTAAAATTATTTATATTTCTAAAATCATTATTTTTCTAACAAAAAATCATTTTTCTTAAAAACAATTGCTTTTCTGAAATATTTCATTTTATAAAAAAAATCCTTTCCTTTTTTAATAAAAAAGTTGTTGTTCCAATATATTTTTTATAGAAATGTTAGTTTTACTGGTTAGTTGTTTTTAGGATAATAAGAAGAAAAATCATTAGGAAATCATTCCCACAATATATTTCAATTTAACTCTAAGAGTTATTTTCTAATATTTATTTTTTACTATCTTTTCTATCACATGTTTTGTTGTTGTTTATAAATTTTTTTTAAAAAACTTACAAAATATTTATGGGAAGGATTTTCATTCGATACAATTATAACGACCCCGACCATGATAACCCATGTCCAGTATAAGCCCCCAACCTTAAACATTAAATAATCATGAGTTTTGATCAAGAATTTACATTATTTCACATTAAGGATCTTATCATATTTATGGTTTTAGATAATTAGGCCATAAATATTACATTACACCTCAAATATTTTAATTTATACACTTCTACTCTATCCAACTTTTCACAACAATAAAACTCCTCAAGAACTAGAATACTTTTCTTGATAAAAATATTCCTGAATTATTCATTTCTCAAAACCCTCCTTATACCATGTGATTAAAATTTCAAATAATTGGGATGATCATAAAATCATCAGTGAGGGATAAACCAAAAACGAAAACTATTAGTCTTTGAAAAACATGAAAACCATGAATATATTATCATAATGTAATAATTTTCACCATTAATAAGTATTATATATATTACACTAAATATAATCACATTGATTACACTTTTATTGACCAAAATATTACCATAAATCCCATAGAAATCAACATATGACATATATAGGTAACTTGGGACATAAACATACTAATATGGAAAAACCAAATGGCCGACTTCCACCCAAATCACTAAATAGAATAGCCATACAGCTGACTTCCATACCCAATGCATTGAACGTTATAATGTAACCACCCATACTTGGATTATCATGGAACCACCTACCTTTGGTTTATTACATAACCACCAATCATTGGTTTATCATGTAACCACCCATCAAATATTCAAGTACCATTATATAATCATAATGCATAAAAATATTTCAAATATCAATATTTCAATAATAACATTTAATTGTAAATCACAATAAATCATTTCAAAATATTGAAATATTAAATCCATTTAAAAACCCATTTCTAAAACCAAAACACCCCAAAAAGGGAAATAAGGTATATATTTTCCTTAAAAAAATATATCTTACAGAGGAATCCAAATATCAAATAACAATTATGATGGAGACGTCATTTTTATCACATATGATAAAAAGATTAATTTTTTCATTTATTGAAATGCTTCATCGAAAAAATATTCCCTTTAAATAAAATAAAAAAAAATCAAAGGGTTTTATTATAAATAGTATAAAAAAGGCGATGTATAACCTCAAAATATGCCTCAATGAAAGGAGATTGAGACAAAGTCCCTTACCTTGAGTCTGACTTGTCTCATTCATTCTTTATATTCCTGAATAATAAAATTAGGTTAATTTATACTTTCTTCTGAAATTTTATCAAGTTTATTTTTAATTTTATATTACTTATTATCATGTTATAAAAATTACATAATTATTTGTGTTTATATTGATCATTTTGTCAATATTCGGTTCTAATGTCAAAAATGAACTTGTTTTGACGTAAACTATCTATGTGCACAAATTCCATCATCTCTAGAATATTATTCATTATTTTAATATCATATATATATATATAGTATATATGTATTAATAGTCTCTATAATATTTCATGATTAGTAATTAAATTCATCGTTCATGGAAACGGTAGGCCGTACATACGCACAAACGATATTTTCATTTCTTTGTCATGTTAATAGAATAAAAATAAAATGATAAAATTGTATGTTATAAGACCAGTATTATATTTATTTCATGTATGTATCATATTATTAATAACACCATAATTTATATGTTCCATGTACAGTATGAATGAGTCATATCACTTTAAGGGGGTGGAAGTCCACACTTCCTCAAATAAAATTCAAATATTTACACATCATGGAAAGCATAAAGATATATTGTAAATAAAAAATAAATAATCATAAAGTCAATATAAATATAATATATATCATATATAGAGACAGTTCCATCATAATGGCTACCATGAGAGGTGATTGGATAAAATTGAACAATCATCATTTGGTGAGGAAGTAGTTCATTGTACACAGAAATAGTATGTTTGTATCAATTATATGGAGGTTTGTGTAAGTTTATTTTGAATAATAATCATAAAAACATCATAGTATATTTATTATACTGGTTTAGTTATGAAATAAATTAATAACAAGATCATAAGTGAATAAGTAAAATAAAGAAAAGGAACTTTAGATAAGACATTACCTCTAAAGTGGGTAACTTCTTTTAATTTGATCCAAATGAATTTATTTAATTGTCTTCTTCCCAAGGTTAGTCTTATATTAAAAATGTATGGATTTTGGGAGGTTATGTGAGTATAATATGGATGATACAAGGGGCTTCAGAGGTGTGGGTATGTGGGTAGAGGTGGTGGCCGTTTATAAGAGCGAGGAGGGTCACTTTAGGAATGTCTCGAAATATTATATTATTATAGTTTTTTATTAGAATTATAAAAGTTAAAAAGAAATATATTTCGAGGATAATATGATTATGAGTCAAAATACTATCAAAAAATTTGTTTTAGACAAGGTAGGCCACAAAATTAACTTTATCTTTTAGTTTTAACCATTGGTTAGAATCATTAATTGTTACCAGGTCTTCTTGTCTTTTCATAATATATGGTTACTATAGTAACTATAAAATTCCAATCAAACCAAAAGTGGATCATTAATTTTATTTTTATCATTATATAAGTTAGTTGATCTAATCATATATTTTTAGGACTATTATATCAAGTAATAAAATAGTATTTTTTTTTTAACTCATTTATGTCAATTTTGACATTTTTTAGTATTTTTTAAGTCATAAAAACATCATTCATTCACACACACAAAAAGAAATTAAATCATATTTAATGTTTCATAATCATAAAAAATATTTTAAGTAATAAAAATGATAAAATTACATTTATTTCAATATTTATAATATTGCTTATTTGAATATTTCATTAATAAGGTAATCACTACATCATCATTGTGTCAAAAATAAATTTATTTATTAAATATCTAAAAATTTAAAAAAAATGAAGAAAAAACATGTATATTTTTAATTATTATTTATAGTCAAATATATCTTTTATATAACCCTATATTAAAAAAATTAGTAAAAAGATACATGTTTATGTTATATTTCTCTTTACGTTAAATTAATTATTATAACATGTCATTTTCACACCCAAGTGGCTCCCAAAGGCCAAAGTTCGGCCTATGGATACTCACGGTCAAACATATGTCATCCAATATGATTATGACAAGTTTTAGGGTATTTTTATGTTATCATAATATTATTTTTTACCCTTATTTACCTAATTTACCCTTTAACCATGGTAAATAAAAATAATTTCAGAAGTTACTATTCATAATGTCCAAAAATAAAAGGTACCTATTTATAAAATTTGGATCTTGTGATTCCAAATATAGAATCCATTTTTTATAATTAATAACACATAAATCTTATTAATAATTTAAAATTAATTCCTGTTGTCAAAACCAAAAAGCAAGTTTTTAAGAAATAAAAACTATCAAAAGATTGGCATTTGTTTATGTCCAATTTAAATATTAACCTACTTCCAGTGATCAAAATTGGATTAAATGATAAAAAAATAAACCAATAACACTTTAAAACTAATTGTAAGGATAATCAAACATTAAAAATAAATTTTATGAAAAGGCATTTTTGAATAAAAATGCATCATTTTTTACTATTCATTAAAATATATATTTTATTAGAAAAATTCTAAAATTTCAAACAAAGTAAATTTTGATGTCCCACTTCTAAATAAGATGTTTATTGATTCAAATATAACATAAAAATTTCAAAAAAAATTTAAAAATTCTTCTCTATCAAAATTTGGTAGAACAACCTTTCAATAAATATTAGTGTATTTCATGCATAAAATTGGAATCATTCTCATTTTATGCCTCTAATTTTTTTTTTGATAAATATTATAACATTTAAAACACATGTGTAATCACATTTTAGTTAGTTATGTTCCCAAAAATACAATGGCTAGGTGTTAACTATAATTTTAAATAATAATAATATTATTGTATTATTTATCGATATAACTCAATGTTGTGAGCAATGTAAGATTTCAGAGAAACCCATTGTTGCATGTCGAGTATGCTATCGTACAAAGTGTCTCATTAAAACTAAAATTTATATTAAATTCAAAAATATTAATAGATATGAAAATTAATTATACTATAAATAGATTAGATGTTATATCATTCCCCATTTTTGGAAATTATGTCCTCGCAATTTTAAAATTGGGCTCAGAAACATTATTTAAAATCCCAAATTAGAAAATCAGTAAATAAAAATCTCACTTTATAAAAAATAAAGATAAGTATATAGGTCACTTGATATAACACATAATAGTATTCCATGTAGGAAAACATGGATATGGAAGAGAAACTATCCATCTTGTTCTGATGAAGAGTGATAGAAAACATGATAATGGGAAAGTTAACATCAAAAAAATCATATACTTGTGATGGGTTAAACAATCTATGATTTCACAGTAAGAACTGTAAATGGAAAATTATTATTTTTTCAATAAAATTTTCATAAAGTAGAGTAATTTATTTATGATCTTGACTAAAAACATAAGGAAACATACATACTTGACATGTAGTGTTTTATCCTTTAATAAATATTTACCACAAACTTATCTTTTCTCCAAATGAAGAGTATTCAAGATGACTTGGTCACACATTAAGAACTAGAATCAACTTCTAAATAATCACTTAAACCACAAAATATTAACCATCTATTTATCATATCATGAAACATTAACCATAACCAAAATGGTTATGAAAAGATCAAATAATCCCTAAAAATAATAATCCAAACTATGATTGAAACCAAAAACTCAGAAGGATTTGATCATATTTTCTTTCGTGAAAAATCATAAAATTTACCAATGACTAATCTAAAGGTATCATACTTAAAATTAATTAACCTAATAACATGTTCTCCATGATAGGTTAATTACTTGAATAAATAACTAAAATCTCTATATATTCGTCAAAAAATATACATTATTCTAAAATAAAATTCAACCATTACTCCTCAAATTAAAAACCATTCTTTTTTCCATAGGCATATAGTGCTCCAAAAAGATCGGAACTCCTCCAAAAAAACATTTATCACTTAATCACCAAATAATTTTCGTATACTAAGGATATCCATTTAATAAAACATAAGTTCAAAAAATAAACTTATACTTGATCCATAAAATCGTTTAACTAAAAAATATAAGTTATATTAACCAGGGACTTCATGTAGCCCAGTGTTAGGCAATGCACCCTTATCACCCTTCGATTGTGGGTTTGATTCTCATGGCCTTACTGGATGTGACAGTTTATCACCCATATTGCGGGTAGTCCTTTTTCTAAAGATATATAATTCATATATCATTCGAAAATTTATTTAAAATCATTAAAAATAACCATAACCGCTTTTGAACTTAATTTTTTTCTCATGTCCTTCATTATTCATCCCAAAAAGTAATATATCATAATTACCTCAAAATAAATGATCATATAAAGATTATCCATTAATTTATAATTGTTTCCACAAAAGAAAAAATAATTCTTCCACAAATAATATTTTCACATAACAAACTATAGGGTTACACATATAAGAAAAAGTCACCCAATGTAATCAAATCATCAAAATAACATTAATACTTTTTAATATTTCATCATCTAACAATCTACCAAAACTATTGAATCCCTTATATGACGAATTATTAATCATTTATCATTATACATGGTACCCTATCCAGGATTTTCCATGAATACTTATTTCCTACAAAAAGATAACATGAATCATGTCCTATGATTTAATAATTTTAAAACTTGAGACAAAAAATAATCCATACATTTCATGTGTCACTTTCAGTTTCCTCATCTTAAATTTTAATAGAATTAGGTATTTATGAACACATATTTCTAGGTTTCTACTTATCCTATTCTAGAACCATATTTGTCAAACATTTATTTTCATAATGACCATACTCTCCATATTTAAAAAATTTTATAGATAACTCAAAAAGAACTATTTAACCTTTCCTAGAGTCCACTAAATGAATCCATTTTCATTGGTAATATATTGCTTTATGACTATAATTTTCACATATATAACATTTTTTCATCCCTTAATAACATTTACCTAGGTGTTTCTTTCTACATCCTTGACACATAGGTTATTTAATATACGTACCTTTATGATTATTACATGAACTTCCATAGGGATTTGTTTCTCGCATATATGATGCCTTAGAAAAGTCACCAAGGTTCAAGTGGACAAACATGACTCCAGATAGTTGGTTCAGAATAACTAAAAGAGTTATAATTGAATCTCCCATTTCATTAAGTTTAATAAAAAAAACCACCACAATTTCCTTCACATCTATTGTTACATTGGTGCCTCATATATCCATCAATTTACTAAAACCAAAATAGTTAGTGTGAGTATATCAAAAAAATCATCATATAATACTATATGAAGAGGATAACCACTAAGATATACTTATTTATGTTATATCAAACTCATTAAATTTCTCTAAAATAACTATGAACCATAATTATATTATCACCATTATAGTTATATACATCTTTTTTATTATACCAAAATAACACCCTAACCTATAATGTTATCTAAACTGAACTCTGATACCAACTATAAGGCCCCAGCAGTAAACATTTCATAAACATTTGTTTTTTTCAAGAAATAACTTTCTTTAAATTTGATGATCCTTTCATATTTAGAGTTTTAGATAATTAGGTCATAACTATTACATTACATCTCAAATATTACAATCTAGACACTTCCACTATTCCAATTTTTTGACAATAATAAAACTTCTTAAAAAAATTATTTTCTTAATAAACATATTATTTAATTCTTCCTTTCTCTTAAACTTCCTCATACCCTCTTAAAAACATTTCAAAAACATGGTATGAGAATAAAAAGCTCAGTAAGGGATACACAATGAAGGGAAACTATTAGTCTTGGGAAAACATGAAAACCATGAATACATTATCATAAAGTAACACTTTTCACCTCCAAGAAGTAGTAAATATACTTAACTGAATATAAGAACATTTATTACCCTTTTTGTGACCCAAATATTACCACAAATCCCATATAAATAATCATATGACATGTATAGGTAACTTGGGACATAAACATTCTTATATGTAATAATCATACGGTCGACTTCCATACGTATCCCTAAGTGAAATAGACATAGCGCATAATTCTATACCCAATGCATTGGAGGTTATAATATAACCGCCCATCCATGGTTTACCAAAGAACAAAACATATTTGGTTTATCATGTATCCACTCATAATTGTTTTATCACATAACCACCCATTAAATGTCTAAGTACCATTATATAATCAAAACACATAAAATATTTCAAATATTAAAATTTCACAAATAACATTTCATTTATAATCACAAGAAATAATTTCTAGATATTGAAGTATTAAATCATTTAAAAATACCATTTTCAATACGAAAAAAATCAATAAGGGAGATAAGGGAATATTTTCATTTAAAAAACATTAAATCTTATTAAGGAATCCAAATATCAAATAAAGGTTATGGAGATGGGGGAGTCGTTGTCACTGAATACGTTAAAAACAAACCTTTTTGTTGTTTAGAAAAACGATTCTTAGATAAAATTATTCTCTATGAAGGAAATTAAATTTAAAATGTTTATATTATACATTTTATAAAAGTAGATGGTTTATAACATAGAAATATACCTTAAGGAAATGAGATTGAGACGAAGTCCCTTAACAAGAGTCTGACATGTCTCGTCCATTCTTAATATTCCTGAATAATAAACATAGGTAAATTTAAACTTTACTTAGAACATTTTTCATATTTATTATTAATTTTCTATTACTTATTACCATGTTATAAAAATTACATAATTATTTACATTCATAATGGTCATTTTTTCAACATTCAATACCTGAGTCGAAAATGAACCTGTTTGGATGTAAATTATCCATGTGGTTAAATTATATAATCTATAAAATATTATTCATGATTTAAATATGACATTTATATAGTATATATTTATTTATAATTTTCATCATAATTTGAGATAAGAAATTAAGTGCACCATTCATAGAGATGGTAGGTTGTACGTATACATGAATGCTACTTTCATATCTTTTTCATATAAAAATAATAATAATAAAATTGTATAAATGTAAGTTATAATACCATTATTATATTTATGTCATGTATGTATCATAGGTTTAATAAAACCATCTGTTATATGTTCCATGTATAGCATGAACGAGTGAAATCACTTTGAGGGGCGGTAGTCTCTTCCTCAAATGAAATTATCATTTTTACACATCAGAGAAAACATAAAGGTATGTTTTATATAAAAATTATAGAATAATAGAGAGAATATAAATATAAATATAATTTATATCATATATATATTTCCATCGTAATGGCCACCATAAGATGTGGTAGGGTAAAATTAATCAATCTTCGTTTTGTGATGTTGTAGTTCATTGTGCAAATAAAAAGTATGTTCGTATCAATTATATGGATATTTGTATAAGTGTAGTAAGAATAATTCTCCAAAAACATCCTAGTATACTTATGATACTTGTTTTTTATGTAATCAAAAAATAATAATATCATATGGAGTGAAGAAATAAAATAAAAAAAGGAACTTCAGAGAAGGCATTACCTCTAAATCAGGTATCTTCTTTTGATTTGGGCCAAAAGGATTTCTTGAATTACTTTATGCTCGTAGTAAGAATTCTAGGAAGAAATGAGGGATATTTTACAGCATATTTCAGATGAATTTTTACTATTAAATGGGATTGATTTGTTTGAGTAAGTGGGTAGAGGTGGGGTCTTTCTACAAGAGGGAGGGGGGATACTTTAGGAAGGTCTTGAAATATTATTTTATTAAAAATTTATTTTATAATTATAATATTTCATAATTGATATATTTAGAGTATAAGATAATTATGGGTATAAATACACATAACTAATTGGTTTTAGAAATTTATAGGTCACAAATTTAACATTATATTTTAGCTTTAATCCTTAGTTAAAAACATTAACTCTTACCATTTTTCTTATATTTTAGTAATATATGGTTACAAAAGTTACTATAAAATTAAAATAGAACCAAAATAAGATCATTAATAACATTAATAACATTATATAATACATTTGGATGAATCCTAGATTTTTAGGACTACTATATAATTTTTTAAAATAGTATTTGTTTTACAAAATTCATTTATGTCAATTTTGTCACTATTTAGTAACTAATAATTGTTAAAATCATAAAAACACGATTCCTTCAAAAAAAATCATTAACACATATATAATATGTTACAATAATTGATATAATTCTTGGATGTCATCAAAATGTTCGAATTACATTTATTCTAATATTTATAACATCATTTATTTAAATCTTTCATTAATAAGGTAATCACTGCATCATCATTGTGTCATAGATAAATTTATTTATATAACATATAAAATTATAAATAAAATACCATTATGTTGTAAATATTTTTATATTTATAATAAATATTTATAGTAAAAGAGATCCGTTAAATAAACATATATTAAAAAATTAGTAAAAAGATATAGTTTAGGTTATATTTCTCTTTACATTAAATAAATTATTATAAATGTCATTTTCACACTCAAGTGGTCTCAAAATTCCAGACATTCAGGATAAGGATTCTCATGATATAAAATATCTCATTAAATAAAATTATTACATGATTTATGGTAGTTTTATATTATTATATTATTATTTTTTATCCAAATTCACCTAATTTACCCTTTAACCATGGTAAATAAAAATAATTACTAAAGTTACTATTCCAAGAATCCCAAAATAAAAGGTACCTATTTACAAAATTTGTACCTTCTGATTCCAAATATGGAATCCATTTTTCAAAATTCAAAACACATAAATTGTGAAAGTTAATTTAAAATTAATTCCTCTTGCCAAAACCCAAAAGCGTATTTTTAAGAAGTAAAAACTATCAAAAGATTAACATGTGTTTATGTCCAATTTAAATGTTAAATTAATTATAATAACCAAAATTGTATTAAATTATTAAAACATAATGAAATTACACTTTGAAATCTGTTAAATTTATAATATAACTATATAAATAAATATGATAAAAAGGTAGTTTTGAATTCAATTGAAGTATTTTTCACTATTCATTAAAATATAGATTTTATCATAAAAATACCAAAATTTCTACCAAAGTAAATTTTGATGTCCTAACTTTAAAGAAGAAAATTTATTTTGTCAAATATTACATATAAATGTGACAAAAAGTAGATTTAATAAGGGGTTTTTCATCAAAAGGTGGTAAAATGAACTTTTAAAAATTATTAGAGTATTTCAGGCTTAAAATTGGATTCATTCTCTTTTTATGCCTCAAAAATTTATTGGATAATAGTAAGAACATTTAGAAAAACATGTGTAATCATATTTTAGTTTTTTCTTTTCATTCATGCAAATACTATGACTAGGAATTAACTACCATTTAAAATAATAATAATATTATTGTATTATTTTTCAGTATAACTCAATATTATGGGCAATGTATGATTTTAGAGAAACCCATTATTGTGCGTCGAGTACACTACCCTACATATTGTCCCCATTAATCTAAAATAAATATTAAATTTAATAATATTAATTGATATTAAAATTTATTATTCTATAAATTCCTCAGATGTTACAGCTAATTCCTTGTTTATTACATTATCATAAATACAATGGGTCAAAAACTAAAGGACCCATCAGTTTAGTAGTTTCAAATAACCGGATACATACATGACTCCCACTTTATATTTGAAATATAAAATAAAACATAAAACATAAAAAATCAACTAAACTGCATCCTTGAGAAGTAATTTCATGATTCCATCTTCATATCTAGGGAAAAGAAACAATACAAGGTTAAGATCAAATCCTCAATAAGGGTTAAGTACAACTAAAATTATCATGAATGAATAATAATAATATAAATGTAAAGGTAAGTAACTAAACACAAATTATATTTAAATAACTTGAATATCATTAAATGATAATGTATAATCAATATGTCAAGTAAAATAACTAAAATCACATTCCATTTAAACTATAAACTTGGAATGAAATGCATCTTGGGATAATTTCATTTTGAAAATCCCATTGATAATAATAACTAAATTCTTAATTGATGATATTGTCAATCATGGTATCTAATGATATTTTGAATGGTGGTACCTCTACAATCAATACCACTTATAAGAAAACATAAATACTTTGGGTAAAGTCCCATTTAATTTCGCCAACTAATTTTTTTCAAGAGACCGAAAAATGCATCGCAGGGCTAGAAATTTATAGGTCCTACTCATCACTACATTTCAAAATAATTTCTTAAATATATAATAATTTATGTAATTCATGAATAATATTCATTATCAAAAAATATTATTATTGACTAAAGAATATTGATATATAATTATTTCCTCACTTAACCAAATAACTATAGAACTATAAAACTTCTATAAAAATGGTATAGGGATTAAGAAACTATCATATAAATCATACAATAATAATAATATTTAATATAAAAGTAAATTTTGATGAAAAATGATCACAAGAATGTGGTTTTTTAAGAGATAGTTAACAATCACAAAATAAATATAAATTGTACAATAACTTTTACCACTTGGTAATTTTCAAGTGAAATTCCCTTTAATGAAGTAATTAAAATTGAAAATTAAAGTTAAAATAATTATTAATTAATCATTATATTTAAAGTAAAATGGTTATTATATAAACCATATGAAATAAATTAGCTGCATAAGATTACAATATTCCTTGATGAAGGGAAACTAAGATGAAGTCACTTATATCAAGAATCCTTTCAGTTGAACGTGCTTTAAAATAAAATATAGTTGTTTTCAACAAGTTATTATATTATAAAAAATCTATATTAATTATAATAATATCATATATAATTATTTTATAACATATTATCACTAATTTTTTAATAATCATTCATTATTTTCATTGTTTCATGTGTTAATTTCCTTATTTTATCATCTGTGATTTTTCATTATTTATTTGCTTATTATGAATATAATATATTTAAATTATTATAAAAAATAATAATCATCACTTAATTAACATATATATAAATAAATTATACGTTTATTAAAAATTACAAATGATGTTTTTGATAAATAAAGTATGTTACGATCATGGAGATGATAGGTGTGCATACACATGAGTAATGTCTCTATTTTTAAATAATCATTATGGAATGGAGTTATGTAATATTTTAAATTTCACAAATTATCATAATATCATAAATACAATAATAATTATTTAAATATTCTTTTATATACTCCATGTGGTGTTGTGATAAAAATAGAATCATGTCACTTTTTGAAGATGGCAGTCCAAACGTACACGAACGATGTTATCATATTTTAGTGAGAAAAATTAAAAATAAAAAGATATATTTTCTAATTAAAATGAGAAATATGTAAATTATATCATAATTATTCCATGTATAACACATATATTCATTAAAATTATCCTTATCACCTTCGATGTAAATCATTACTGAAAGATGAATGACATGGCTTCGTGAGGCGGTAGTCTGATATAGACATGAGAGACATTGTCATATCCTATATGGAATGTGAATTAAAAAAGTTTTGTATGATATAATGAATACAAATGATTAATTATTATATAAATTTTATATATATAATTTTTATCAATCATCATTCCATACCTTGATAAGTGGTAATATGAAAATTAATGGCATCTGTTCGCAAGGCGGTAGTCCATCGCAAACATGAATAATGATTTCATTACACATTTGAATAAAGTAAATACTGTTTTACATCATGAACATAACATGAAAAAATCCATGTATATTTTGGATACCTAGATTATTATATAAAAATTATTTAAAAGGAATTTAATGAGGTGTTTTAGAAAATAATATAAAAACACTCATTGAATAGCGTTACCACAACTTAATGTACCCTCCTTAGGATAGAACTAAAATCATTCACAAGTTAGATATATTCCTGAAAAAGGATTCTAGGATGATTTTATAGAATTTTTTATTTTATTTGGGCATTTTTTTCCAAAAAAAGGATTTTATTATGTAATAAAGAGAGAAGATGGGTGGAATTTTATAAGTGAGGTGAATGGGGCACCTATGATTTTTTTAAATAAAAAGTTATAACCACATTTTTTTCTTAAAAATTGGTTCCAAAATAGAGTATTATCAATAATTTGAAATTATAGGTCATAATTATGTCCCTAAAATATAATTTATAAAATATCGTAGGTCATTTTAACCCTTATTGTTTTATTATAACCCCATTGTAACCCTATTTTTACCCTAACCCCGGTAAATATTTTCTACTATTTTAAATAATATTTATGATAAAAAACAATTTGACTTTATTAGATAATATAAATTATACTTATTCCAAATAAATAATCAATATTCCAAAATTTCAATCAAAAAATTGGCAATATTTAATTTAAAATTAATCCTGCAGTCACGATAAGAATTTGATTTTTCAATGAAAAACGTTCAAAAGTTTATGAAGATTTTATATCAAAATTCAATATTAAAATTATTCGAATGAAATAAATTGTATTGTGGATATATAATTTTACTATTTTTATTTTAAAACCTTTTTAATGTATAATTTATCATTATAAATAATTCCTACAAAAATTTTAATTTTTAATTCAAATTCATTATTTTCATTATTTATCAAAAAATGAACCATTTAAGATAAATCCAAAAGACTCACACTAATATAACACGATATATTGATATCAAAAATAAATTTATTTTTATGAAATAGTTTTTTCATAATTGGAAAAAATTAATTTTAAATTATGTACGCAAAGCACAACTGAACCATCTTTTAAAAAAAATATTCTTTTTCAAAAAACATTTTCTTTTCTTCCCAATGATACTTGTTTTTATTTATATCAAAAATATAAAATACTTGAATGTTTAAAAAATATATATATTATATAATTAATTTAGTTCTATTCAAACTCAAAAATTTAATGGCTAGATTAAAATGGTTATGCTTAAATAACATTTTAAAAGAGTATTTCATTTTTGTTTAAGCCTGGAGTTTCATTCATCATAAGATATCGATGAATGTAAATTTATTATAAAATAAATATATAATAATTTCATGGTGTATTACATAAATTTTTTTTAAACTATTTAGATTTTATAATTAATATTTAATATTTTGTGGATAAATATCTATTGTTAGATTAGATATGAGATTTATTTTGAGATGTCAAATATCTAAAAGCTGAAAGGTCACATTCAAACCTATAAATATGATTGTGGGTCAAAAAATATAATATAGAACTATCATATTTATATAAAATCAGGGAATATAAATATCTTCTGTGTATGATGATTTAGCATCCATTTGATTATCTTTCCTTGTCTTCTCAGAAATCATTCTTAGGATTTGAATAATGGCTTCTGCTAAAAAATCAAAATAAAAAAGTCATGAAGGAAAGGTTAATTCAATATCAGTGATTTCATAAGACCAAATAATTTATTAAATAAGTTATTAGATTTAATTTTTGTGTAAAGGTATACATCTAAAATTAAGATTTTGATATTCATTATCTTATGATAGTGAATGGATATTATTCTTTAGTAGTTTTTATTGTCTAAAATTATTATGATGTAACTAATTTCATTATTCATTATGATTTTTATAAGATTAATATTAAACATGTAGCTAATTTGTTTTATGTTAATTTTTATGGATAGGAATATTTAGTTATTCACAAGGATCCTGATAGTCTTGGTATCTTTGTGAAGTCCATGGCTGAGACTTATTTACATTCTTATTCTGAGAAGATAAGGAATGTGATTTTCATGAATCTTGATGGAAGAGTTTTAAATCAGTGGATGTAAGGATATCATATTCCAAGAAAAGGTGATATAGACACACTAAAGGTTTTAGATATATTTGTTTTTCATTTTTTGTGTAAATTATAAATTTCAATATCGTGATGTTTGTTTTTCTATTGAAGTTGTTCAGAAAATTTCAAAAATGTTGATGAGTTTTTTGTTTCAATCTTTAATAAATAAGATGTTTTTTAATTTAATTTTGGTGATGAATATTAGGAACCCATAATTTTATGTCATATAAAAAGTTCCATTGATCGTTGAAGAAACTATTTCCAAAATGATTTTTTTTGTAGTTGAAAATATTTGTTAACAAATCAGGCAATGTTACATCCAATATTGAATCCCATCAGTTAGGGAAGAAATTTAAATATAAAAGGAGAGTTAGTTCCTCAACTCCAAGGGAATAAATAAAGTAAAAGAAATTTTTGATTATTCATATAGGGAATTATCGAAACTCAATGATGAAAAGACTTCTGGTTATATAGATTATGTTCTTAATAAGTCAAATGCAATTGATTTTAAGAAGATAACTCATAAATTTTTTAATGATAATGAGAAGAAGAAGACAAAAAATAACATATTTGTTGATTTTTTTTAAAAAACAGTTAATGAAAGGTGTATATAGTGCTCATAGATACTTTAATATTTATGATTATGAACGAGGTCATTCAATTTATCCTTTTTCATTTGTCCAACTGATTCACCTTGTATCAGTTCCTCAACCATTTGTTCAATAATTTAAATTTTCTCAATCAATTATATCAAAACCATAACAAGTTGGAACATCCAAATATCCTTTATCTACTAAAAAATATAAAATTATATTTATTTAAGATAATTCTTAAGAAACTATGAAAAAACACTGAGAAAGATGATTTTAGAAGTAATGAGGAGTTGGTAATAAATTTAAAAAACAATTAGAATAAGAATCAAAACAATATTCCAAAGAGCAATAAGAAGAACAACATGAGGAGGGTAAGAAGAAAAATGTTATTTAGAAACCTCCTTTTATATACTCAATATAAAATTGATAATTAGTTATAATTATTTGAGAAAGAATAGATTTCCATGAAAGAAAAAATAAAATCAATAATCCCACACAAAGATATTAGAAAATGGTGAATCCATTAAATATAGAGAATTTGTTGAATTAAAATATGTTTTTAATGTCAAATATTAGGAGAAGGATAAAGTATTTGTTGTTGTAATAGATTTCATGTTTATGATGTCTTACCATATTCTACTTTTTCTCCCAAAAAAACAATCTGATCAAAGGGTTGAAGAAATATTTTCAAGTTTTTATGAATCCTTGAAAAATATTTTCAATTCAATGATATACATTACTTGTACAGAATATCACTAAAAACATATTCAAATAAAATTTAAATTTTTAGAATATTTAGATACGTTTAATTAGATAGCTAAAACCATTCTAAAAACATGAATCTAAATTCAAATCCATTAAAAATGACTCTAAGTAACAAAAAAGGGTAAATAAACATGAATGATGGTTAAAATATATATAAGGAGACATAAAGGTTCAAGATTAAAAAATTTAATATGTTAAGACGAAATATTTACATATTGATGATTATTTTTCAATGTTATCCTTTAATATTTTTCAAAAGTTTAATATTTTTTATTAGTTGAAGTATTTTTTGGAATATGAGTTCCAAAAATATCTGAATTAAATAAAAATAAATTTTCCCTCAAAGAAGAAGTTATGAAGTTGAAAGAATAAAATATAAAAATCCAGTTTCATGAAAAAAAAATGTAGTCAATTTAAATTAATAAGTTCAATTATTTCATGTTATTGAAAAGGAGTTTGACATGTTGGAATCATCATCTATTGATTTAGAGAAGAATCATGAATAATTTAAAAAGATGAAATTTATTGTAAAGAAATTATAGAATAATGATTGGTTTTATCTGAACTCATAGTGTCATAACAAATTTAAATGAATATTTTTTAGAATGAACTTTTATCCACATATTTTCTATTTTAATGATTTTTTATCAAAGTTGGATGAATTTTATTTCTATATTCATGGATTAATGATTATTTATACTAAATTGATTCATATTATTGTGTTTCTGACATTGAATGAAATCTTTAAACCCTTAATATTTTTTAAAATCACAGTGGGGATAAATTATTTTGAGATCTTATTTTGGGGGAGATAATAAAGATAGGGGTGATTAGAAAGAAAGGGAAAGAATTTTTTTAGTGGAACTACAAAATTAATATCTTAAAATAATTAATGGATTTTAATTTTTTCAATGTTATTAGTTTTTATAATTAAGTATTCTTTTTTATTTTCAAAAATGGTGATATTTTTAGTAAAATTTTATACTTTCTATACTTTCTATTCTTACTTTTAGAAATCAAAAACATAAATTCTTAAATTCTTTGTTTTAATAACTTTATATTTCTCATATTTTTTATATTTTTCTTTTAGAAAATATTTTATTCTATTGTACATAGAAATATTTATAAACTAATGAATATAAATTTTTTATATTATGTTTAGTTTATGAGACTGTATGTGTTTATTCCATAAGAGTGACCTAGATTAGTTCTTCGTACAAATTTTAATCTATCTGAGTGACCTAGATTAATATATTATGCTGAGTTTATTTAATTGAATTGGCTAGTTTATTCCATCATATTGACGAATTATACTTCATTGAATTGATAAATTATATTTTCTTAGATTGATGAAGTTCATTACATTATATTAATGACATCTAGTCCATATTATTGACGAAGTATCATCCATCATACTAATCGTGTTTTAATCCATTTCAATACAAAAAATTTATTCCATTAGAATAATAATTTTTATAATTGGTTGGTAAGAATCATTTTTATTGGATAGAATATTTTTTACACTGTTTTGATGATGCATAAAAGTGACATCAGATAAAGATGTATAGAACATGTGAAGCTAATAATTGAGATGTAATCTGATACTATTAAAACCAACTCTAGGAATCATGAAATATGATAGTTAGAGTGGTTTGAAAAATAGATCTGCATTTGGGGAGATCGGAGCTAAGGATTTATGACTAATCTATATGAATTTTTCTCAACAATAATAAACTATTAATTATGATTTTTAATCTATTATAGAGTTTTTGTTCTAGGTTATCTGAGTTAGGATTGTACATTCTATAAAACCTTTTTCATATTTATTTATTGTGTTTTATCTAGTTTTAGATTGAGTGTTTCTAGGGATAATAAGACTACTAATTCCAATTAGAATAATTTATGGATTTTGAGGAAAGTAAGATAGAGCTAACTATGATCCTATTAATCAAGGTATTTTTTACTGTAGAAAGACAGACCTTGTAGTGAGATTGAAAACTAGTGATACCTAGAGCCAAGTTTTGGGACATTTGTATCTCATAATGTTAAATATTATAAATTTTTTAAGTATATTTTATAATTCATTCTCACTTTTGATTTAAGTTGTGTTTTTACTTGTTTGTATTTTACATGTATTATTTTCTACTCTGTATTTTTATAAAATGTTTATTTTACTATACTTTTATAATCTCTAATTTTCAGAACATATTATGTGTCTCATATATAAACTCTAATAATTGATTAAAATCTAAGTCTGATTAATCATAACTAATAGTATTGGGTTTCATATAGTATACTTTTTTAAAATATATCCCCCTCTTAAAGCTATTTATATACTCTTCAATGCTACATATATCATGTTTAATATATATTTTTGAATTTATATATTAGAAAAATGAATGATTCATTCCATAAATAATTATATATATTATAGATTCTAATTAATTATAATTCATGTATTTAAAGGTGAAATATGTTTGTAATTTTAACCATATGATTTATATATTATATATATTCATTGTGTTATTATATAAAAGTGAAATTTATTTGATTAATTTTAACATTAAGATTATATATTCATTTTAAAAATCACTTGTTATAGGCTATAATATATTTACATATAGAAATTCATGAGATTTACTAATTATATGAAAATCATTAATTTGTTAGATTTTTTGAATGATGAAAAATACATATTATTATATGGGAAGTTATTATAAGTAATAGTACACAAAAATCACTAGTTATGATAGTTTCATAAGTTCTGATACATTTTAAATAATAAAAATATACATAATGCTTGATATGATACATATTTATGAAATTATTAGAAAACATTTCAACTCTAACAAAATGATAAATAAGTCCCTAAAATTGAAATGGAAAATTAATTTTAAGTAACCTTGAAAATATATATCAATATACATTTATCAATATAAGTAATAAAAAATATGGAAGTTTTATAACTCTAATCAGTGTGAAAATAAATGAAAACTGGGAAACAAGATGTTGTAATCTACAATTCCACCTCTAAAAAGATAATTTCATATTTTATATGGAGTGTTATATCAAATCCATAATATGGCATACATCCACTAGAATTTTTGATTTCAAATAATATTATTCATAAATTAAATGATATTATAACTATTAATTGAAAGATTTTATTGATTTTATAATCCCTAAAATTATGTGATTCATTATTTATAATATATATATATATAACATTATTTTGTCTCTAAATCTCTAAAGTGTTTTTTTAAAATTCCTATCTGAAGTTACTTGAAAGGAAATTGGGAACATAAATTTAAAAACAATTAGCAGATAAATGACTAAACATTATCATATATAGTGATGGAACTGAATAAGGTTACAGGTATCATGTTTAGAGACCCTTCCATGTGACTATACAGAAATCCTTCTCATACTCTATATTATAAAGGTAATGAAATGGTATTAGAAACAACACAAAATATTAAGATGTTAAAATCATCTCGTTCCCCAAAATATATAATTGTTACTCCACCTATGAAAAAAGTTTTAGAAATTAAATGGTTTGATATGTGTATCATGTATGCTATGGTGATTGAAATATTATAGATATATGAAAATGGACTATCATTTTATAATATATCACAATTTTTTAATTGGACCTAGTTTGTGTTTTAAATTGAAAAAGATTTTATACAACATAGTTTTATTATATAATTTTATATGAATTTTAATTTGAATATTTTTTATTATAATGACTTATTCATGAGTTATTTAAATATGATTTATGTTATGTTATCCTCAATATAAATTTATATCATGCCTAAAATTTGTCACATTATAAATAATGGAATATATATAATAGGGTGTTTCTAAAGGATATTTTATTTGATAATAATGTAGTTTTGAACATCCATTTTGTAGTATAATTACTAAAATATTAAAAATATATATTTTGTATAACTAACATATATTTATAGATAAATTCAAATAATATTAAATTTAATTAAGGCTGGATGATTTTGATAACATAAAATTATAAATAATGTATGTGTTTTCCTTAATGTTTTTTAATAATCATTTAAACCTGATCTAAATTATTCAAAAAAATGGAATTTATTTCTCATGATAGAGGTAGAGATAATAAATATCTTACATATGGTATAATTATTTTTTAAATTATTTTATTAAAAAAATATATAATGTGGTCATATATGACAATGAAGGGAAATTTTCAAAATAGGATCATTGTATTAGTGATGGAAATCTTGCACTATCAGAAATCTCTTGGGATATATGGAATAAAAAATAATTAACGATATACATATTATATTACAAAATTTATCTCAAAATTTATTTTCATATCTTCCACATGATGATTGATGGTCATTTATTTGTTATAGTAATGGAATGAGAGAGACATTTCTACTGAAACCTTCCATGAAACCCGGAGAAGGGATATTATAAAGCCACATGTTATAGATGCCATTATTATTATTATTGTATGTTTATAACATTAAATTATGTTTTTTTGTTCTTCCAAAAGGATTGGAACATGATTATAAAATATTCCCTAAAAGATAATAAAAAACTACAAACACTTTATTGATTCATATGTGGAGTGTTACAACAAAATCATATAAAATTAAATATTCTACAACATGGGTAATAACTCAACATGGGTAAAATAAATCCATTAAAAGTTAAAAATAATAATTAGGGACAATATATAAAAAAGAAAAAAATATTTATAACTAGGAAATCCCCTAGGTCAGTTTTGACCATGAGTCTAACTAATATCTGAACTAAACATATAATGAGAAAGATCACCTAGAAAGAATAAAACACTATATAAAAAACATTAATATGAAATAAGAACTGTTTATTGGGTTGTGATTGCGAAATGTATGAATTATTTAGTAATTCTATTTATCAGAATAAAATATGTACATTATAAATATGGTCAATTCAAATATAGTTGTTAGAAATACAGTCATTACAAATATGTTTGTTGTTCAAATAACAAATAGACATAATAATTTTTTATTGTTAATAAATATTATCTATAATGAAATAAAATATTTAATTAAAATAATATATATATATATACATTTTATGTATAAGAATTATTATTATTATTAAAATATTATATAATGTATATATATAATTTAAATAAATATATCTATATTAATGGTGTAGTAAAATTAAATTTTAGAATATAAATATTTTATTAAGGTTGTTTATTAATGTGTATTTAGTATACAAGTAATAATTATTTTAAAAGATACATTTTATTAAGTTATTTATATTCTTCCAAAATAAAATAAATATATACTATTAAAGTGTTATTATATATGAACTGATATATTAATAACATTTTTATTATAAATTGATATGAAATAATATTAAAAACACAAGACGTTTAAAAACACTATTTTTTCTATAAAATAATTTTTATATAAATTTTTTATTTTTAATATAATATTTAAATATATAATTTTTAGAAAAATATTTTTATAAAATAAAGATAATTTTGAATTCAATATATAAAAATTATCTTTGGAAGATTTTTTGATTTATTCTAAAATAATCAATTTTTAAGTGGATAGTGGAAAATACTAATTTCGATAATAAATCACGTTTATATGAAATATAAGTTTCATAATCCACTTATATATATAAAATATAAAATAATTCATTTAAAAATATTGTCTTCTATTTATAAAATCCATGAATATCATTTTACAAAATCATGTAATATTTTATAAAAACAAAATTTTTTTGTATTTTTAATTAAATTTACACATGGGAAAATTATGTTTTGGATTTTTTTTTTGTTTCAAATAAATAATGTTTAAATAATAAAAATATTCTAAATTTTCATATAATTAATAATATTGATAATATTTTTAATACCTAAAATTTATGCATAAATATATACTTTTTGAAAAAACTGGTTTTTCAAATTATGTGTTGAAACAATAAAATTAATTTTATTAAATATAAGACAAATATTTTATAAAATGGTTTACATATTTAAATTCATCATTTAAAAATAATGAAATAATTTTAATTTTAATGTTTCCTATTAAAATTTGCTCCAAGGGTTAAAGTGGAGTTACTATAGTGAGGGTAAATAAGGGTAAAATGGTTTAAGCCTTGTACAAGGGGATATAACATATAAAACACTTATTATATTGGATTTTGGATGGATTTTTAGCCTTATATATTTTAAAAAACTATTATTGGCCAATTTTAGATCTTTTCTCTATAATTAATGGAGTGATATTATCGATAAATAATGAGTTTTAACAAAATTACCCTTCTCTTCACTTATAGAAGGAGACCACCACTTTTCCATTATCCATCCATTCTAAATCCTTAGATTAACCCAAAATCATTTCTTATATCTAATAAATCATCTCATCAATAATTTTAGTCTATGGTCTCACTAGAAGACCAATCTATGGAGTCATAAGGAGTTACCCATTTGAGAACTTCCATGGAAAAGGTAATACACTCAACCCAAAGTTTTTATGTTATCTTCTTCTTATACACCCCTAAAGTCTCCTCTATCTATGAGGTTATGATAAAAACTTTTAATATTATGAAATTTGATTATACTAATGGAATATTCATTTTATACATTCCTTGGGTATCAATAATAAAAATAAATATGTCATTATTTGTGTGTGTACAATAACACCTCCATAAAGGACATGATGTGTTTTCGATGACCAACTAATATGGATTAAATTAAAATTTTATTTATTGATTAAAAATTATATTTTTTACACAATCAAAGTTATTTAATTAAAATATATGACAATTTATAGGTGTTATAGTTAATAAGTGGTTATAGTACCGTTAATTTCATTGAATGGACTTTCTAAGGAACCATTCTTAATTTGAATATTTTTCAGAAAACCTTTGAAACATTATTAGTAGTATCCCAATGAAATATTAAAGGAAATAAGACTCAAAATTTATTGAGATCATGATGTTTTTTATAAAACCTTTTATAATGGTCAACAAACAATAATTTTATATGAGGAAATTAATCAAACAATCAAAAGAAACTAACATAAGTGAAATAGTCATTAAAAATGACAGACAAAATTTAATTGATTGACACCATAAAATTTAATTTAGATGAATAATATTTTTGTTTTATATATAATTAACATATTTTATGTATTCAAGAAGTTGGGGTATAACTTATTGGTAAAGGTTCCCCTTTATTCTCCATCATACCAAAGTTTAAATCTGGGTGGGAGGAAAGTTCAGCCGACATGCATGATGCAAGTGGCCAGTAACGCGGTTATGACACGGGAAGATGCAGACGCATGAATAATGTAGGCATGATGCTTCTTTGGTATTTTGGGATAGATTTAGGTTCATTGATCTATTTAATGATATTTATTCCCATAGGGCCATCGGGTCATGTACTGAATAAAAAAGGCTTGATGGGTGGGTTATTTCTTCCAGGGTCTATGACTAGCACTTCCAATCAGTGTGTGTGGTGATTTTGTGTGTGTGTGTTTTGTGTAATTACACCACAAAATGACTAATATATATAAATAATTTATTAATCGATGATATTAATTAAATTTATAGAGAACTTTCGGGTATGAGGTAAGGGTTTTTGTCTTAATTTCTATTCATTTATACATGTTTTAATGTTTTGCACTAATTTTTTATTTGGTTTATATAGTATCTAGTATTTTATTTGAGAATAATAAAAAATTTAATTCATAGTATTTATTGATCTATTTATTTTCTAACTTTTAATGAATTTTGATTCTAAAATTTCAAAATTTGTAAGGTGTTTTTCTCAAAATTACTTTCTTTAAGAAATTTTTTTATAAACATGATTTCATTTAAATGGTTTCTATACTACCAATTTCAAATTTAATATCATTTATTATCATTATTGGTGGTATTTTAACTTCAAATTCAATATATATCTCTTTTTAGGAATTTTTATTATAATATTTCTTAATTCAAAAAGGATCTTATATCACACTCTCATTATAAATGTGTAACATGTTATCATTATTTTTGTCTAGTTATTATGTCCCTTTGGATTTAAAATTTTTTATTATTTTATATATTACTATTAAGTATGTATCTATTTAAATATCTGTTTAATTTCTAGTTTTATTCATTTTTTAGTTCAATTAATTCCCACTTTCCATTAAACATAGTTTAAGGGAACTATCCTATTTCTTGTCTCATGAGAATAATCTACCCAAATATGTTTTTAAAAATTAATTAATTTTTAAATTGAATTATTATTTTATGTATAAATCTATTGATTCAATTCTATTTTCATAGGAAATAATTTTCCCTTTCTTTTTTAAAAAATATCCTCACCAACCAAAATGTATTTTTTTTATTTTTTCCCATAAATCCTCTTGAATTGTCAACTTTGGAACTCTATGCTCACAAACTATGTCCCTTTTTATATATTAGATGATAAAAATGATTTTTTATTTCCTTATCATTTTGTGGATCCTTGATATTTAAATTTTTTATACCTTAAATCAAAAATATGAAACCCCCTTACTTCTCATGGGTTTTATCATTTTTTTATTTATATATGGTTTCATTTCTCATGTGAAAAATATAGAAATTTTTATATTATGTTGTGATTGGTTGGTCTATTATATCATTGAAATGTATTGGTTAATGTTAGTGTCTCGTGATATACCATGTAAAATGCATGAGGGGTTAGCCAACACACATTATGTATGGTGTACGAGATGTTATCCTAAGAACATTATGTTATGACGGTGGTCAAAATCAGTAAATGATTATTATGAAGATGATTAGACATTATTTTGTTTTCTTGGTGGTTATCCTTGTTATATTTTTATGATTTATTTATTTATGATGTTTCTACATTTTTATGATTATGTGATCTTATGATATCCTTCCTCTAATCCATGTTTCCTCATTTATGGTTATCCTCTATGTAGATCATAGTATGCCTCCCAACATAATTTTTCCTTCATTATTTACTATTATTACTAAATTACTGGGATTTTTAGCTCACGGTTTTCCATATGTACTTTCCCAAATGTATCCAATGAATTTGTTAATGATATTAGGGATTTAGAAGAACTATTTGCAGTTAAAAATAAATATTTTATTTTTACATTTAAAATGATATATTCATGTATAAAATATTCTAAAGACACTATACCTCTATATCAATGGATGTATTATTGGAAAATTATGTTATTGGTCTAAATTTAATGATTTTTAGGCTTAGTCACTATATGTTGTATCAGAGTAAGGTATAGTTATCTTTTGAGATTAATATGAGAGAAAATTTTTCAAAACATCAGGGATAAGATTAATTTATAGTCAAAAGTATATGATAATATCCAACAAAAATAGTAAATATACAATGCATGGTTTTCCGTGAAATTGTATCTCTAACAATAAATTGGAAAGTGGATGTAGGATTTGGCATAGTTTTAGCTTGGGGTAATAACCTTGAATATGGTGTAGTTGGTAATAATGCAATTTTGACCTAGTTCATGAAAAAGTTTCCATACTGTAAACATGGCTAGATGCTCCTAGGGGAAATGATTTATCAAATAGCATTATATTTTTTGGTCATTATACAAGATTTATTTCCTATTTACTTTAAGGGATTATGTTATAATGAATGAGAGAACCTAGCATTAAGTAACCAAGGTAGAACATAGAATTTATATGATTAACTAAGACGAAAATATCTGAAATGAAAGTCTCAAAATATAAAATTGAGGTTATTTTAGAGAATTTATTTTAGTATTAAACTTTTTTAATCATATATTCTGATTATTTTGGATATTATAATAAGAATTTTTGTTTTTTTATTTTCCAAAAATAAGATCATGATGATCAATCATACAAATGTGTGAATATGGATACCACTTTATCTTTAAAAAAATATGGGATCATACTTTAATGGTTGATAATCATAGTATATTATGATAAAAAAATTCAGTTTCTTGGTTTTATTTATGTTATAAGTTTTAATGCCATAATAGAAATTAATCATTTATATTTTCATTAATGAATTATATTTATTGATAATATTTTGGATGTTACTTGGGTTATCAAAAATATATATGAAGTGTTTGTAAATAGCTATTCATTAACTTTTTGAAACTCCTATTAAATGGAATTAATAACCAAAAAATTGATTTTATAAAAATGTTGTATTTTATGGGAAAAATATTGAAGATTACATGATTAATGTATGGATAACTCCTCAGTTTAATATATGAATGATTTTTAGGTAATAAAGTTTTGACTAATTATCAAAGATTAAGTTAGATAGTATTAGTGACCATGGGTTTTAAATTCAATACATGATATTTTTTGTGAAGTTTCTCACATTTTCCGGTTTATGATATATATATATATATAGACTACTGTGTGAATTTAAGAACTAGATCATTAAGTTAAGAGTTAGTTATTAAAGAAATTATTGTTTTTATTTGGTTTAATGTATCTGTTATTGAAATAGTTTGGTTATATATATACATAGCTAAATGAGTGTATGCCTGATCAATGTTATTTTAAGAAATACAAATAACTTGGTATAGCCTAAGAATGTAAGGTTGATTTTATGTTAGTTATAATATCATGAATGATGATTTTTTATGAATACCCTCACCAGCATTTATTAGTAAAGAGTAATTAAAATTTGGATGATGAAATTTATTTAAACGGGTGATGTAATTCCCCCATTTTTTAAGATCCATTGTTATTATTATTATTTTTGTTGTTTTTTTCTTGTTTTTTTGTCTACAACATTAATGAATGTTTATATATTATTTATAGAGTATTTAAACCTGAATATAAAATATTCGCTATAACATATGAACCAAAATAAATACACATTATCCACTCATAAGTATAATATTACAAAAAAACCAATAAAACAAAGTATTGCAGATCATGGGTTACTACTCATCATTGATAAAATACATTCACTAAGATTAAAAAAATAAATTTGTAAAAATATATAAAACAGAATAAAACCTTCACAACTAGGATATCTCATGGATCATCTTCAACCCTGCAGATGAACAATTTTAAAACAAAACCAATGATTAGAAAGATCACCATGATATTAAAAATAATTATAAAAAATATAATATATTATAAGAACTATGCTTTGTGAAGTGAGAGTGGAGTGACCTAATGACTTAGTATATCTATATATGGGAATAAAATCAAGATTTTATAAATATGGCTGCTTCAAATATGGTCATTGAAAAAATATTTGTTGGTCATATATCAAAGAGTTATACTAAATTTATTTGTTTTAAAATAATTTAACACATAACAAAAGACTAAAATGATATTAAATCATAATAAAAATATATATTTACATTTACATATAAATATTATTGTTTTAATTATTATTATTAAAATATGACATTATGTATATATGAAATTCAAATATATATTTCAATATTAAAGAATAAGTGAAATTAAATTTTTGTTTTCATGTAATTAATCAATGTATTTTTGTAAATGCATATTTTTTATAAAAGTAATATTTATTTTCAAAGATCTATTTTATTAGGTATATTATATTTTAACCTAATATATTAAATTTTAAATTTTATAATATTTACATATTTGAAGTAATATATTAATAAAAATAAAATTATAATGTGATATGAAATAATATCAAGAATTCATGGTGTTGAAAAAAACCATTTTCCCAATAAAATCAGATTTACTTTTAATTTATATCTTTAATTTAAAATATATATATATATGAATATTATATTTAAAATTTTATAAAATTATCTTCATTTAATAATTCTTCATATAAAATTATCTCAGGAAAAATTTTTGAGATTTGTCTAAAATAATCGATTTTTTGGTGAATAGTAAAAAATACTGCTTTTGCTAGTTCCATCACATTTATGTTAAATTTAATTTTTTGAAACATGTTTAATATAAAATAAAAATACATTTAAAATTTAAAATAAATAATTTAAAATTGTTATATACAATTTTTAAAACTCATGAATGTCATTTTAGAAAATGAATTAAAAATTTTTAAAATTATTTTCAATAGTTTCTTTAATTCAATTTACGCCTATAGAAATTAGGTTTTGGATTAATTTCAATTTCAAATAACACATATTAGAAAAATAATAACCCTATTAATATCATTATAATTAATAAAAATGATAATTGTTTTTTCAACACATAAACTTTATGCTTAAAATACACATTTTAAAATAATGTGTTTTCATGTTTTATGTTCGCCAATACAAAAATTAATTTCTATTAGTATAATAAATTTAGTTTTAAAATATTATTTAAATATTTTAAATCATAATTTTAATAATATTAAAGGATTAAAATTTAAATTGTATCCTTTAAAATTAGTTTTTAAGGGTAAAAGTGTAGTTTCCATAATATGGGAAAATTTGGGTAAAAAGGGATTAAACCAAGTGCATGTTGCTAAAACAAGTGAAAAAAATAATATTAAATTTTGGTGGTATTATTGGAAATATATGTTTCTCCAAACCCTTATGTTTCAATTTTATAGACTTTTCTCTTGAATAATGGAGTGACATTGTTGAAAAATAATGATTTTTAATAAAAAAAATCCATTTTCTTCAATTATAAAATGAGAAAACCTCTTCCATGTTTCTCTAACCATTCCATATCATGGAGAATAAAATTTATCATATTCTATCTTATAAGCCCTATAAATTCTATTTAACCCACTTTCTAAAAAAAAGACCAACCTAATGATTCTTAGGGAGTTACCCAATGGAGAACTTCTAGGGGAATGATAATACTCTCAACACAACTTTTATATGATATTTTCTACTTCAACAACCCTAAAGTACTATCTATCAAAATATATATTGTAACCTCGTAATATTTAATATGAAAAAATTTTCTTATTCTATTTAAATATCTATTTTATACTTTCCCCCAAAATCATTCTTAAAACAAAAACTGTGTCATGCTTGTTTACAGACTACCACCATAAAAACGTATTTAGTTATCCTTGAGCACCTAACATTGATGAAATTTAAATTTTATTTAGTATATAAAAATTATAATGTTCACGCTAATGATATTTATTAATGATAATATACATAATTTTAAAATTAATAAAAATAATAATCAATTTTTGTAACTTTATCAGCCTTAAATAGTCCTTTTAACAAACAATTCATAAATTGGATATTTTTTGGGAAAACATTTGAAACAGTAAAATTATTATAATAATTTAATAATAAATTATATTAATATCCAAAATTATGGATATCTTTTTGTCATTTTAATAAATATTTTACTACATTCAACAAATCAAAAATATTATAGAAATTTTAACCGAGCATCCTTGAGTAATCAATGGAAGAGAATAATAAATTCAAAATACATTCCATAAGTTAATATATAGACCATATAAAATTTAATAAATATTAATATGGATATGGGGTATGTGTAATTAAATTAATGTTATTAATTAGGTATCTATGTTCATTTGAAGAGCGCTTTTAGGCATGATGTAATATCTTTCTTATTAATATATCTTCATTGAGAGATGTATTAATGTCATCCACCAATTTATTATTTCATTAGTGTATATACTATATATGAATTTATTTTGGTATAATAAAATCTTAAATTCTTGTTATTTATATTATCATATAATTTTTTTCTTCTAAAAAATTTTCATTCAAAATTTACAAAACTTGTCATGGGATTTTTCCAAAATTTACTTATTTGAGACACATTTTATTTAATAAAATTAATTTTTTTTAAATGATGTGTATACTAATAGATGGACATTTAATGTCATGTATTATATTTATTCATGTAATTTTAATTTTAACAGAAATATCTTAATATTTCAATGTGGTTATATTATAATTTTTCATAAGGCATAAGGGATCTTCAATACAACCCTCATTACCTTTGAGTTACACGTTCACTTATTTTTCCCCATTTTATGAAATATTATTCCTATAAATTTATTTTATATTTGTATATATGTAACATACCTATATACCTAGTTAAATATTTATTACATTTTCTTTATTATACATTTTTTCAATCCCTTCTTAGTTCCCACTTTGATGTAATCAATAATTAACGGAACATTCTAATTTCTTGTCTCATGTAAATCATCACCACCATAAAATGTTTTAAACTATGTATAGTTTCTAAAAAATGTTATTATATTATGTAGAAACCCATTCTTTCAATTATTGTTTTATATAAAATAATATCTTCTTTCATTTTTTAAAAAACATCCTTATTTGTTTTATAATTCATCACCCATGTTGTTTGTATTATTGATTCTTTTCCTATATCCTTATTGTTAATTTTATACATTATAAATCTAACTTAAAGAATTATTTCCCTTTTTAATTATTTATGTTCCAAATTATTTAAATCTTTATTATCTTGGGTATCCTTAGGATTTTTTATTCAATTTTATATTAATTAAAAATTATTAATCCCACTTCTTTCTCAAGGGTTTCATCGTGCTTCTGATTTATGTATGGTTTCATTAATCTTGTGATTAATATATTTATATAAATATTATGATTTATTGGGTGTGTTTTTATATCTTTACAATGTATTGGGTAATTTTAATGTCTCATGTGATACCATTTATAGTAAACAGGTTGTTTTCCTAAGTACATTATGTATAGTTTGCAGGTGTTTAGCCTAAACACACTATATTATAATGGCAGTCAGCCATAGTATATAATGATTATGATAGTTATTATACTATGTTATGTTGTCACTATGGTTAACCATAAAATATGATTATGATTCTGTGACTTATTTTGTTTCCACATGCAAATAATTCTATGATGTTATGATGTTATTTCCTTATTCCATGCGTCCATACTAATGATTATCTTTTTTATGGTATCATGCTATGCCACACAACAGATTTATAAATTTATGATTTTCTTTAATTATTCCCTTAACATCATTCAAGATCACCCTTTCCTTATTTAATTTCCCCACGATATCCTATGTAATTTGATAATACCTATGGGAATAAGGAGAGCCATGTAGATTTTTAAATAAATAAATTATTTTATATTTAATATTATGTATTTATATATCTAATATTATGAAGATACTAGACCTCTAGATCCTTTTCATTTATTATTGGTAATATATTTTATAAACTCTTATTTAATGTGTTATTAAGGCTTGGGATACTACGTAGATGTAATAATATAAGGAAATAAGTGAAACCATAAGAATATTAGTTTATCATTAAAATGTATTTTATTGAGGGAGAGGAACAGATCAATAAATTTCTCAGAGAATAGGTTAGTGAGATGATTAAATTTATGAGAAATGTTTTATTTAATGAACAACATTATAAAAATTTTACAATATATGGTTGAAATTTTTAATCAATATATTAAAAAGATCATTGGAAATATGAATAATAATTTGAGATAGTTAGGTCTAGTGAAGATATAGGCTTTATAAATTGGATCTTACAATGCTAAAAAAGATCAATACGATATTTTCTATATGGGTTTAAATTATTCTGAAAGTTAAATGATGAAATTATACTATTTATATTATATAAATATTTTCTATTTGACTAATAAATAAGATATTGGGATATCAAATACTAGTAAACTAGAATAACTTATACTAACCAGTAAATTTGTGGAACGAGTTATCATAATAAAGTAATTTGTGTTCAAAAAATAGAATATAAAATATATTAATAATGTGAAATACACAATTGAACTAAATCTCTATGAACTTTTTTAAGTAAAATAATGAAATATAATTCAGTAATGATATTATTTATTAAGAAGAAAAGTGAGAAGAAAAGGTTTATTATATATTATGATAATGCTAATTGTTTTATAATGAAATGTAAATTTGTGTATTTACCCAAATTACATCTACTCCCATAGAGGGTTTTTATTGTATGATCCAACTATCCCATGTTAGTTAATCACAAGAACATCACCAGTGAAACCTTGGTAGTGTATTGGTCAGGGGGATGGTAGATTAGTCTCATCCCACCCTTTAGGGTGGAATTATTTTATACTCTAGGACTCTTTCATAGATACAATACATATTAATGAATACATCCAAGAAATAATTTTATTAATTATTATGATCAATAAAAATATTTATTGAATTCATATATTGATATGAAAACATCTCTAGATTATAGGTTCTCCATCATTTATTTATTGGTTGATTATGTAATGTTATAATATCAAAGAGCTAATATCTCTAGAATGTTTCACCATATGGGGTTGATAAATGTGTTTTGAAGTTATTACTGGGACTATAAAAGGGTATTCAAGAAAATAATCATTAATTGTATCATATCTCATGTATTTTTGGGCCACATAATCAAACACATCAGTCATTTTATGTGTACATGATAAATACTAGTGTGATTCCTATTAATATTGTGTATCAATTACCTGGTGATGTTACTTTTATAGTCATTCCTCAATGAAATATTTAAAGAAACATAATATCATGTATAATATTTGATATGTTATGTATTTTAATGTCAGATAGTTAGGACTACTAACTAAAGAATTCCATGAATTATTTTGTTCCAAACTCATACATTGATGTAAATTCCTTGTTCACATTTTTTGTAGGTAACAGAAGTGGAGGGGGTGTGGTTGGATTAATGAGCAATATAGTGAAATGAGGATTAGTTTCATAGAGAATATAGCCTAGTGAATTATAAATGAAAACAAGGAATATAAACCATTTGTGATGTGTTAGGGTTTTTGAATAATTGAACCTTTTTGGATCATCCTATTATATTGATCCTGAGAATTAAAATTTTAGGGATTATGTTATATTAGAAGAATATATATAGATATATATCATTATATAGAATATGGATTATATCACAAATGAATATATTATTAGAACATACACCTAAAATAAGTCTTATGAATGGATTTTGACTTCTTATCTATTGATAACATGATGAGGGAGGATGATTGGACTCCCTGGTAATATGATCAAGTGAGGATGATTTAGGTCTTATAATGACATGATTCTTATGTCCTACTTGGGTAGTGGAAAATTTATGGGTAAAGATTTTTCATATTCTTCCTAAATGTGGATTAATAGCTTATTAACTCAGTTGAATGATGGTTTTTTTGGATTCAATGTAATAAATGTCCCATGGAATATCTTAAGCTCATTTAGTGTAATAAAGAGTTACCCTAGATTATTGAGACTAAAAAAAATTTTAATATAAGGAATCCATGATGAGAATTTGAAACCATGGGTGGTTTCATGATAATCCTCATTACATTGACCACCATTATCAATGGAATAAATAATTTTTGTTGCCTATATATTCCTATAGGTTTGAGAGGAAAACCCATGAATAGTTCATTATCAATTGAATATATGCCCTAAGGGGTTCAAGATGATGTGTATAGATGCTTTATATACCTAAATAAGCTATAGATATGCCTGGTCTAGTGGGTTCTCATGGTATGGGATAAGGGTTAATTGATTGTCAAATGTGGGTACTTTGGTGAATTAGTTCCCACGTATGAGTCTTTCTCGAAATGGAACCAAGGTATAGCGACCTAGGTAAATTGGGAGTTATAAATCAGGATCTAGGAAATATTTAACTCAATCATATGGAACTCTTCAAGGGAGCACTCAATCTTAGAGATAAGGGATATATAATTCCCTAGTATAGGGACCATGGTGACTGGCCCCCTAGATATGTTTGTGGGTGAAATCTCACTCTAGTATGGTGTTGGGTGATGTGTCTCACAAATATGGGTTAAGGAAAAATGGATCCTATTATAGGGTACGGTGAATTGTCACCCTTCTATAGGGTTGGGAAAATTTATTTATTATTATTGGTTTGGGAGATGTGTCGACAAGGTTGAAGGATTGGTAAATGTGTCTCCCTATGTATGATTCCACTATATGGGTTACATTACGCTAACCCATATAGTTCATAGGGAAAGTATTCATTCATGAAAGTTTATGTATTAAATCCATCTTATGACACAATTACATGTAATTCAAATTATTTCCCCTTGGTTTTGGACTAATAAATCACTTAAAATTGAAGGAGGTAATTGGGGACATGTTTATGGGTATTGGATCATTTATTTCTCTTCATATTTGTTATCTTCGATCCTCATTGTACTCTCTCTCTCTCCCTCGAAATGGGGTTCCCTTGGGTCTATTTGTAAAACAATGGTGACCAGGTTTTATTACAAAGTAGGTATCCTCCATTAACTCCTTGGTGAGTGTAGGCACTTCCCATTTGGTGACATGGGATAATATTATATGTGTCAAATAATTTTATGTGAAATATATTTGTTAATGTTGTTGAGGTATGGAAGTATCTCTTATCAGAGGAAGAGTTACATGTAAAAGATAAAAATTAGGAAACTTCACTCAAGTTCATGGACCTACGTATGAACTATTATTCTCATTATTAATTAATATCCACCTCATAGCCACTATAAAATTATTAACAAAAAAATTTACCCCTTTATAACATGATCTAATCTACATGAATAGTGTTGAATACTGAGGTTGATATACCCCAATCATGAAAGTGTCTTAACACAAGGGTGTATGCACATGCACATCGAGAACAATGGAATGATATGTGGATACTATAAGAACCTAGTACATGTTAAAATATCTATGAATCACACATTCTAGTAATTTAAATTGATACATAGCTCCACCCTTATAAATAAATGGGGGCCACTTAACCATAATGCACTCATCTTACGTGAGAAAATCATAATTTTTTCACTCCATTTTTTATTATGTTTAGAACCATACTCAAAGTGATTAAACTACCAACTCCTTACCTCTATTCATTCTTTATTAAATTATCATGTATGATACTAACATGAAGATACATAGGTAAAGGAGTAGATCATAGAGACCTTGGTGATGTGACTGTGTGAAGAAACTAAGGATACATGGATGTGTGAATCAACATGGGTGACACGAGATGAGAAAATGTACCTTCATAAAGTGATATATGTAAATAAAATTATGTAAACATAATTTAATCTACCAGAGTTCAATTTTGTGGTTGTAATATACCATCCCATTCCAAAACATAATTTCACCAAAATTAACCATCAATAAGACCTAAATCATGTTCCCAATCACCATGTGTAACACCCTGACCCCAAAAGCCTAGAGCCAGTTCACTATTACATTACATTTGAATTATTACTAGGATATATATCCTAATGGACTATATAGTTTTTCAATCTTCAAAATCTATATTACATTCATGATTCCCATAACATATTAGTGAAACATAATAAAACATGATATACAATAAACTAAAATAAACTGCATTCTTGAAAGGTTATTCAATGTTATCTTCTTCAAATCTTGGGTAAATAGACATAATAAGAGTGAGTTCAAATTCTCATTAAGGTTAAATATAAAGTAATTAATTGGTGAATCAATCTATAGGGAAAGGTAAATAACTGAACACACATTCCATTTATATATCTAGAAAAGGAATAAATAATATAGAAGGTGATAAACTAAAAAACATTCCACAAATAAATAACTAAGAATAAACTACGTTTATAGATATGTACACAAAAAAATCTCAAGGATAAATAATAATGGAAACTAAATGAGGAATAATTCTTTCTTGCGAACGTCATGTCTACGGAACATGAAAACCAATACCCTTAAGGCCTTTCACAAGATAGGTTAAGACACAGATATAAACCCGTTTAATTTGGAAAATATTTTCATCTCATGAGAACCTATCAATGCATTGAGGATCTATATAAATTCAAGGCTCCATACTTCATTACCATTTCAAAACATTTCTCATATTGAATAATCAAAATTACTAATATTCCTTATCAAATAACTATATTTAAAGAAGAATATGTATTTTATCAACAATTCCAATTAAATAAATAATATTAAATAATATAATGAAAATAATGAGATTCTATATATAATAGTTCAAAACTTAGAATGTACAACATATAAAAGTAACTAGGTTCATAACATTATAATTTTCCTTAGTGAAATGAAATTGAGATGAAATCCCTTACACATGTATCAAAAGATATAAAATTAATAATAATAAAATGAAATATTTAAATAACATGAATATAAATTAATTAATTATAAAATATATCAAAATGGGCAGTTGTTACATCACAAAAAATAAGTACTTGGTGAATATGACTTTTATCTCACTGATGCAAAAAGTGATAAAGAATCCTAACTGTATCCTTCCCTTTTTTGTGGTCATTAGCCTCCTGTAAAGTGGTTTAAAAATATGTCACTAAATAATACGATAAAGATATTCTTTTTTAAAATATAATATATTAACTTCTTAAAATATTTTATTACCAATTTGTTAACACTTCTTCCATTATTTTATCTATTTCGGGTGTTAATTTCCTAATTTTCCCAAATATGATTTGAATTTTTATTTGGTTTTCTTATTAAATATCTCCTGGGTTCACCATATACATAATGTAAACCGTGTCTAAAAAATATTATATATTTTGTAAATATGTATTTATAATATTCCATAATATTTGGATATTAGAAATGATGTGACCCGTTCATAGAGACGGTGGGTCGAACGTACGCATGAACGCTACCTTTTTTTATTTGGGGTATTAAAAGAATTAGAATTAAATGATAAATATAAATATTATAATTATATTATAATATCTATATTATATAGGCTATATATGTTTATTACAACCATAATATATTTTTTCCATGTATGGAATGAATGAGTCATATCGCTTTGAGGGGGCGGTAGTCCACACTTCCTCAAACAAAATTATCTTATTTACAAAACATGAAAAGTATAAAGGTATGTTATAAATTAAAATTAAAAAAGAATTGAGAAAATTTTAATATAATATATATCATATATAAATATATTTTACATCATAATGTCCACTATGAGATATGGTATAAGACAATTGAACAATCATCATTTTTTGAGGCAGTAGTTCACCGTACACAAAAACAATATGTCTGTAACCGTTAGATAGAGGTGCATTTAAGTTTAGGTTAAAATTTTCTCATAAACTAATCCTATTATATTAAGGATACTGTTTTTTATGTTATAATATAATTATAATACTATAGGGTGTGGATAATGGAAATGAAACTAAAAAGCATGAGAAACGTTTTTACCTCTTAGTTAGGTAACATTTTTTGGTTTATACCAAAAGGATTCCTTGGGAGAATTTACGATCTAAGTGAGTCTTCTAAGATTAGGTAAGGGATTATTGGAAGAGTTTTGTTTCATGGTTTTGATGAACCAATAGGATTTCAGAGTGTATGTAAAAGAGATGAATTAGTGGCTTTTATAGGAGAGGGGAGGGGCACCCTTGGAAAGTATTAAAATATTAAATTAATAAAAAGTAATTATTTACTTCAAATGGCTCCTAATTGATCGATTTATTAGATAATATGAATATAGTTCTAAATAATCTCATTAAATAATTTTTAAACATGTTTTGAGTTTATTTTAAACCTTCTCTTTTCAGTTTACCCTTAATTATTCTCCTTTAAATGTTAAAGTGAGAACAACATTTTAATTATTAATAAGATATTAATTTAACTTATATGAGGTAAATTTCCCATTAATGGACATTTAATGAAAATTTATAACATATCATTTTCATTTTTTTCAAATATTTTAATGATTTTCTATTTATTTAATAAATTATTATTTTTTAAGAACATCAATTATATCAATTGTGACACTATTCCCATTATTGAATTTTAGTTAAATATGAAAAAACATAACATCAAAAAAAATAGTTGAATAGTATTATAGATTTTTATATTCACCTACAAAAATCTTTGATGAAATTAATTATGTCATATAAATTTATTTTAATATTTATAATATCATATATTTGATTCTTTCATTAATAAAGCAATCACTGCATCATCCTTATGTCATAATTAAATTTAATTATTTAATGTATAAAAATTAGAAATTAAATACCATGATATATGAAATATTATTATATTTATAATTAATATTTATCGTCTAAGATAGAACTTATATAAACACAGATAAAACTTGTTTTAGTAAAAAGATAAATGTTTATAACACATTTTCCTTTACAATAAATTAAAATTTATAAGTGTCATAATCGCACCCATGTGGCTTCCAACGGCCAAATTTTCATCTCAAGGGTTCTCTGAGTCATCCATATCTCATCTAATAATATTAATAAACATGTTAGGGTTATTTTATATTATTATAATATTATTTTTACCCTTGTTTACTAGATTTTCCCTTTAACTGTGGTAAATAAAAATAATTACTAAAATAACTATTCATAATATCCAAAAATAAAATAGGACTATTTTCATTATCTAGACCTTATAATTCTATATATGGAATCAATTTTTTGAAATTCAAAATAATAAATTGGAATTAATTAATTTAAAAATAATTATTGTTGTCAAAACGAGAAAGCGGGGTTTTTAAGATGTAAAACTCATCAAAAGATTGGAATGTGTTTATATCCAATTTTAATGTTAAAGTACTTCTAATTGCCACCATTATATGAAATGATAAAAAATAATCTAATAATACTTTAAAATAAAATAAAATTATATTCAAAAAAATATAAACAAATTAGTTGAAAAAGCAATTTTGAATTAAAATGCAGTATTTTTCACTATTCATTAAAATATGAATGTTATCAGTAAAACACCAAAAATTTGTCCAAATTATATTTGTATTTAAATATTCCAAAGAAGAATTTTATTTTTTTCAAATTTAACATATAAAAGTTTCAAATATAGGATTTAAAAAGGGTTCATCATTAAGAGGCTTTAAAATAGTATTTTTGAAAAATACATTATTTTTATTCGAAAAAGAATTTTTTTTCTATATAATGTATATGAAAAAATGAGATGAATATTAAAATTATATGTCATATATATAATTAAAAATTTGGTTAATATTATTCATAACCACTTCTTAAATAGCTAGTCGTGGTGTGCTCGAACTTGGTGTTTCGTGCAGCACAAAATATTAGAATTATTAAAAAGAAGAGTGTCAAGGAAGCTTGGGGTGTTACATTCTACCCTGCTTAAAAAAATTGAATCCTCTAAATTTAATCATGGTTTTGAAAAGTAGGTGTTTTATATTTTAAAAATCGTTATTGAAATCAAATATCGAAAAATGGATTAACGAGACCTCTATTTTAAAATTAAGGGAAGTATGATGTTTACTAAAAATAACACATAATAGGGTTAAATGTTAGAAAACATAGACATGAAAAAAATTTAACCATCAAGTTCTCATGAAGATTGATATAAAGCATTATTAATAGAATGTTAACAACCAGAAAGCTATAAATCTATGATAATCCAAGGGACTATTTGGTTCATTACAAAAGAATATACTATGAATTTTTTTTGGTTTTATGTTATTTTCCATAATGTTGATGAATTAATTTACTTCATAGAATAAGAACACACATAAGGATGCTTAATTGGCATGTTGAGTTTCATTATTTAACTAATTCCTATGGAAAACTCATCTTTCTTTTCAAAAGACAATAAAACTCAAAAATATTTATTTATCATAATAGTATAAGGTATCAACTATAAAATTATTCAATTTAAATAAAGAAAAATAAGTTATACTAAACAAAGACTTCATGTAGGGAAATGGTATGTGATAAATCCTTGCCACACTTTGGTTGTGGGTTCAATTCACATGGCCTTTTCTGACATGACGAGTTGTCTCCCAACATGCGGGTTGTCCCTTTTCTCAATCTATATTATTATAACATTCCATAAATAACCATAAGAAATTTTCTAACCTCAAAAATACTATCCAATTTACAACATAATCCATTCCAACCATAAGTCTTTTCTAAAATACTTCATTCCAAATTAACTATCTAAAAATATCTCTAAATTTCAAAAATCAAACATAACATCAGACTCCCAAAACAACATAATATATATATTATTTACAAATTCCTTTATAACATCAAAATCATTAATGAAATAATTAATGATTCAAAATCCTTAATGAAGAAATACTACAGTGAAATAAAAAATATTGTAATATAATTCTTGAATAAAAAAACATAAAAACATTAATTATTCCTCTTTGACTATATTAACAACATAAGATTTACCTTGATCCATTTTCTTATTCTGAGACATATTTTCTTAACACTTTGGAAAATAATTTTCATAATGTAACATATCATTATAATTATTTCATTATACATTTAAATCTTCTTTCTTTTCTTTATAATCAAAAGCTCGATGGCCTTTTCCCTTATACTTGTAACAAATTCCCATTCCATTTAGGCAAGTACCAAGTCATTTCTTCCAAAAATTATCAAATAAGGTAAAATACTTCTTTCCCTTTATCTGTATATTTCTCCATTATTATCTTCTTCTATTATATTAAATTATTTTAATAAGACTTAGAGAATACCTTTTATGTCTTGATAGAACATGATACTACATCTTTTTATAGTGAGAAAGATTAGGATACCATTTTCCATTAGAGGAATGGTTTTATACCATAAAATAATCAATCAATCATACATCTTGGGTAAGGTATGTAGTTCGCAACATGCCTCTCTAACCTTGTGAAGTTAGCTTAATAGTATTCAATATTCTCATCCACTTTCTTCTTCAGTCATAGAAATTATGTCTCTATATCCGCTTGTAGATCCTGAGGGAAGTATTTTTCTAGGAAGAGTTTTTTAAATTTCCTTCATTCAATATTTGTAACCTCTTAATACTCCTTCATGTTTTTAATTAAAGATTTTTATTGATCTGTCTATTATAATAATTGATATACTTCCATAACATACCTTTCCATTTTTTTACTCCCCAAAAATAAGAAATATTTTTTCTAAGGAACCTACCCACTTCTCATCTAAAAAAGGATTTATAATCCCACGAAATTTTGGGGGTTGTTACCTCATAAAGTGGTCTAGCATTGATCCTCTGCGTTATGGATCAGGATAATCCATATAGGTAAGCTTATTATTCATAACCTGAGATAGTTGTCCCTATATGATTGAAATATGTTAAGTACCAGTTATATCACCTGATTCACTATCATTATCTTTCATTGGAGGTAAATCCCTAAATCAATTAAGTGTGTTGATACGGTTTCTATTCCTTCCACTATGTTCCATTTTTACACAATTTTATACACTATATTAGGTTATGCATCATAATGAATAATTCCAAAAAATTAAAATACATAACATAAATTGAAAAATTTATGCATATCTAATCCATAATTATAAACATGGTTTCTTTGAAAAAATAGTTAATCATAAATCCTTTATAATGGTTTATAATTAAAATATGAATTATCCTTAGTATATCCCTTGGGGCTGTCAAACCATGTGCATAGTAAGGTCAATTTTTTTGTGCTAGGTTACCTAGAGTCAAGTTTGGAACACCTTGTCGGAGTTTTCACCCCTAGTTACATCTGTTTCAGAACAAAGTCCACTTGTACTATCCAAACATGGATGTATTTTATAAGAAAACCCACATAATCTCTATATTACCAAAATTCTAGGTTGTTCTTCTATATGTATCCTCAATTTATATCTAAGGGTAATGTTCCCTAATCAATGTTCCTTTATAAATCTAGTTTTAAATGTTTATATTATACTTCCTTTAATACCAACTCTAACACCCCAACCCTAGAATCCCAGATCTGGTGCATTATTACATTACGTTTTCATTATTATAAAGAAGTAAATCTTGAAGGACCGTATATTTTAGCAGTATTAGAATTTCAGATTACATACATAATTCCCATAATACATTTGGAAAACATAATAAAACATGACACACAATAAACTGAAAACAACTAAATTCTTTAAAGATTATTCAATGGTATCTTCTTCATATCCTGGGGAATAAAACACAAAAAGATGAGCTCAAATTGTCAGTAATGGAAAATAAAATGGATTTCATATATGAATCAATCAATATAAAAATGTAAATAACTAAACACGTTGTCTATTTTCATTAATCTAAAAGGAATAATTAATAACTAAAGTAATAAACTGGAAGACATTCCATGAATCAATAACTAAGTATAAACTACATCTAATGATATGTTGAAAAAAATATCATGGATAAATAATAACTGACACTAAATGAGGGAAACTTATTTTTTATAGATGTCATGTTTAAGGTATATGAAAAACTATACCATCAATACCTTTCATAAGATGGTTTAAAACAAGGATATAAACACATTTCATTTTTTCATCTTATTCGTCTAATGAGATCCTATTTATGCATCTTGGATTTATAAAAAGTCTGGGCTCCACCCGTCATTTCCAATCAAAAACATTCCTCAAATTGATAAATCAAAATAACTAATATGTGTTTTCAAATAACTGTATTGAATGAAGAATATGTATTTTATCAATAATTCCCATAGATGAAGTAATAATAAATAATATCGTGAAAATAATTATATTCATGATATAATATGTCAAAACGTTGAATATACACCATATAAAAGGATATAGGAGCATAACATTACTATATGCCTCTATTAAATGAAATTGAGATAAAATCCCTTACACGTGAATTGAAAGATCAAAAAGTGCTAATAATTATTTAAAACATATAAATAAAATTAAAATAAATTAATTAATTATATAATATATCAAAATGTTCAGTATATACACCACATGAAATACGTAAGTGCTGGATATGGCTTTTATCTCACGGATGTAAAAAGTGAGATGAGAATCCTTGTTGTATCATTCCTTTTTGTTGTGTTGTATTTATCCACCTGTATAGTGGTTTCAGAACATATCACTAACTAATACCAGAATCATTCTCTTGTTTACAATATCATATATTATCTTCCTACAATATTTTATTACTAATTTGTTAACACTTCTTTCATTATTTTAACTATTTCGAGTGTTAATTGCCTAGTTTTTTCATGTATGTTATAACTGGTTATTTGGTGTTATTATTAAATATATCATGGTTTAAAAATATCCTGAATTTAAACAATGACTAAAATAGATTATATATTCACTAAATATGTATTTATAAAATTCCAAAATATTTTGACATTATAAATGAAGTTCACCATTCATGGAGATGGTAGGTCGTACGTACGCATGAACGCTGCTTTAATTTTATTATTGAATTAAAAGAATTAATATTAAATGATAAATATGTATATTATAATTTCATTAAAATATCTATATTATATATGGAATATATTTTTATTACAACCATTCTTTATATGTTCCATGTAGGCCATGAACGAGTCATATCGCTTTGAGGGGGCGGTTGTCCACACTTCCTTAAACGAAATTATAATGTTTACGCAACATGGAAAGTATACAGGTATGTTCTAAATAAAAAATAAAAAAGTATAGAGATAATATAAATATCATATATATAATATATAAATATAGTTTCCATCATAATGTACACAGTGATAGGTGGTAGCGGAAAATTGAACAATCATCATTTAGTGAGGTAGTAGTTCACCAAACACAGAAACTATATGTTTGTTACCATTAGATGGAGGTGTGTGTAAGTGTAGATCAAAAATTTAGAATAAAAATATCCTATTATATTGGTTTTACAAGTGTTTTTATTTAATCATATAATAATAAGAGTATATGGAGTGGATAGATTAAATTTAACTAGAAAGCATGGGAGAAGGTGTTACCTCTTAATAGGGTAACCACTTTTGGTTTATTCCAAAAGGCTCCCTTGGGAGGATTTAAGGTCTAAGTGAGACTTCTAGGATTTTTTAAGGGATTATAGGATGTGTTTTGGGTATGTACAGGCTAAAAAAATGATTTTAGAGTGTAAGGAAAATGGGGGAATTGGTGCCTTTTATAGGAGAGGGGAGGGTCACCCTTAGAATGTTTTAAAATATTAAATTAATAAAAAGTAATTATTCAAAAAAGGGCCCCAAATTGAAATATGTCAAAGATAATATGAGGTTATTTCGGAATCCTCTCAGCCAATAATTTTTAGAAATGTATTGAGTTTATTTTAAACCATATCTTTTCAGATTACCCTTAATTATTCTTCTTTAATTTTAAAAGTGGAAACAACATTTTAATTATTAATAAGAGATTAATCATATTTATATGGGGTCAATTTAACCTAAATAAAATCTTAATGAAATTTAAGAATATATCATAGTAACTCTATGATTTTAAAATATATTTTTTCTTTTTAAATAATTTAATAAATTATTATTTTTATAAAACATTAATTATGTAAATTTTCAAAGTATTAAATTTATTGAATTTCAAAAAATATATAAAAAGAAATATAACTTCAATAAATGAATTTAAAGGTCTTATATGATGTTACATTCAGCTAGAAAAATTATTTATGACAATAATTTTGTAAGATAATATTTATTTTAATATTTATAATATCATTTATTTAATTCCTTCATTAATATGGAAATCACTGCATCATCGTAGTGTCGTAATAAATTTTAATTATATAATGTATAAAAAATATAAATAAGATAACTTAGTATATTAATGTTTTTTTATATTTATAATGACTATTTATAGTCTAATATAGAACATATATAAACCCATATTAAAATTGTTCTAATAAGAAGATATATGTTTATAACTCATTTTCTTTTACATTAAATTAAATGTTAAGTGTCATAATCAAACCCAAGTGGATTCCAAAGGAAAAATTATCATCCCAAGGTTTTTCTTGGGTTTTCCATATCTCATCCTATAGATTTATGACATATGTTAGGGTTGTTTTATATTATAATATTATTTTTACCCTTATTTATCTGATTTACCCTTTAGCCGTGGTAAATAAAAATGATTACTAATGTAACTGTTCATAATATCCAAAAATAAAAGGTTCATATTTTCATAATTTGAAACTTTTGATTCCAAATATGGAATCAATTTTTTCCAATTCAAAACAGGGAATTAGTAGGAATTAATCTAAAAATAATTCTCGTTGTCAAAATGAGAAAGTGAGTTTTTTTAATGTAAAAACCATCAAAATATTTTCTTGTGTTTATATCAAATTTCAATGTGAAACTACATAAAATTACCACCATTTTATTAAATGATAAAAATAAAATATAATTTTATTTTAATATTAGCTAAAAAGATAATAAAACAATATAAATTTATTAGATGAAAAATATTTTTTCAATTAAAATGCATTACTTTTAACTATTCATTAAAATATTAAAGTTATCAAAAAAACACCAAAATTTGTTAAAAATAAATTATTATGTACCTATTCTAAATAAAAATTTTATTTTTTTAAACTGAATGTATATAAGTTTCAAATATTTTATTTAAAAAGGGTTCTATATCAAAAGGCATTAAAACTGTGTTTTTTTAATTCTTTTTTTATCAAAAAATTGAATTTTTTCTTATATAATGTATAAGAAACAAATTAGATGAATATTAAAATTATATTGAATATATAAAATCCAAACTTTGATTAATTATATTCATAACTGGTTCTCAAACGGCTAGTTGTGGTGTTCTCTAACATGGTGTTTCGTGAAGCACGGTCTATTGAATTATTAAAAAGAAGTGTACACTGGAATCTTGGGGTGTTACACTATGGGATAGTGGTAAAAACAATTGAATCTTAAAATGAAATTTTGATTTATTTTTCCCTAATAAGAATCATTAATGATAAAAAATAAAAATATTATCATAGTATATATCGATGAAGGTCATGTGTAAAAAAACTAAACCATAAATGTTACATCCAATAAACTTAATAACAAGATCTAGATAATTAGGTAAAGATAATAAACATCAAACTTAGAAAAACACATGGGTGTATCTACACATAAATATGATTCACTTTTACCCCAACCCATTAGAAGTTAAATTGGTCTAGTATATTCATCCTATATATTACAATCTTCCCTTTACCTGTATCCTGCACAACCTAGGTATTAAATTCCAAAAGGAAAAAAGGTATGGTGTGAGCACTAAATATCATAATAAAACTAATATATAATATACAAAATTTATAACCATATAAATCCATTTGTTTTCATTTAAAATAAAATTATAAAAAATTTCCAATAAAAAATTTTCTATAAAAAATAATATGGTTTTATTTTAAAAAAACATTCTATGTTTAAAAATACAATTCAATATGAAATAGCATGTTTCTATGAGGAATGAGAAGATTAAATAAAAATGATTCAAGAATCATATAAATATAAAGTGGAAGATAAAAATATCAAATAAATAAGACAATAATTTATCCTCAAAGTAGTAATGGGACAATCACAATAAAATGTTTCACCCAACTCATACAAACGAGACCCCTAGCTTGATAAAGTGACTCTTATAGTATATGAACCATTGTTCCCTAAAATTTCAGTACACTATAAACCATGGAATCATGGTTTTCTCCACTCGTGATGGATAACTTATCAAGATCTTTCCTATATCTAGTTTATCATTAATCATAAGTTAATTACAATGTGCTATTTCAAAATTATTCAATTCATGAAACCAAATTCACACTTCATAAACTATTTTCCATGGAAAATTCCTTTTTTTTCCAATCCAACATTTTCATAAAAAAATTTCTATAGTTCTTCAACTCTTCTTCCATTCTTGAGTAACCAATTTAATTTCAAAATAATCTTTGTGGAATTTTACAAAACACATCAGGGGTATCAAATTCTTTACAAAAAAACCCATTTATCCATATATCATTTCCATAGATATTAAAGATTAATTCTCCTCTCATGGATTTAGAATCATAATTTAATAAATAAAAAACAATGGAAATCATATGAACTCAAGGAATATCATGGAAGTTACCCATAAAAGAGAGGCTCCTACCTCAAGGACGAAGGAAACATGGTTTCTTTTTAAACTATTGAGGAGAAACAAGTATATCTTGTCCACAAGTGGCTAGAACTATAAGGAATAAAAAAAGATGACGGTAAATAAACAAGACACTACTGAAATAGAGAGGAACACCAAAAAATCTTAATTGGAATGTATTAGATCTTAAATATGAGCCATAATGTAGTGAATAAATGAATTAATATATAAATACTATGTCCTTTAATGCTTAAAAATCCTATATTATGGTCCCATGTGACTGGAGTAATCATCCTTAAAATTTTAGGTTATAAAATGGAATTTAAAAATCTAAAACTGCCACTACCACACCCAGGTTATTTCCACCATTGTTTTGTAGCCTCACCCATGGGGACTGGAAACACCCATACCCTAATGGCCAGGTTTTTTGGCCCAATCATAAGCTCCCCAACACTTATGATGTTTCTTGTTGGCAGTGGAGCACAGGGAGACCACCACCTGTCAATTCCCAAAACAATTCCCAAAATGGAGTGTGGTGGTTTAGTTTGTATCATACATGTCTTATATGGGTAAAAAATAGACAACTTCAAAGATGTGGTTTTTCCTGTTGTGCACCTTAATTCTTAAAACCTCATTTTTAATCCCATATGAAGATAAAATTTTTCTCTTTCCTCAAAAACAAAATGAAAAAAATACAAATGGTGAATTCTTACAAAATTCCAAGTATCATGTGTGAAATTTACCCCCACAATGAATTATTTATTTTCCTATATATGCTCAAGAATAAGAACCTAAAAATAAATAACTCTATTGTTACATCATCAAGGCATCACTCTCCAATTATCATGGTTTTCAATAAAAATTGTCATCTCACTAGAATAGAAGGGATTGTCTTTCAATGGAGTACCTTTCCATGTTGGTCCACTACTTGAATATGTCATTCAATAACTAAGGTTTTGGGTTCAATCTAAACATCATTCAACTAAATTGAGTTAGAAAGTTCATATTAATACTTTTTCATTAGGGAAATATGGGTGATATCATGGATAGAAGTCAAATGAGATGGTAATTCTAATATATAATCCAAATTATTTATTCACTCCACATTCTCAAATGATCCAAAATAACAAGGTACAAACTTACCCTACTTCAATAATCATATATATCCCAACTGAGGTGAAACTCTTAGGAAAACCTGATCACTTCCCTTAAGCTCTAAAGGATGATGACACTAATTAGAATTTAATTTTTGGAAACTATTAGATTCCACTAAACTTTTTATTATCAAATAAAAAATATCCATAATCTCTTTAATAATACCTAGTCCAACCTAGGTATATTATCTAATATCTATACAAGAAAGAGGTGATCTAGAAGAACTCCCATACAATGCCTCAAAATGTTTAATCCAAAAATAATCCTGATAACTATTTTATTTTAAAACTCCACTAAGGATAGATGTTTCTCCCATTAACCTCTAAATTAAATCACATATGTTAGAACAATTTATTTTTTAATTTGGATGATTCATTCATACTGTTCATCCATCTAGTGATGATAATCGATGCTAAAATTCATCAGAGAACTCATCACTTCTTGAAATACACTCCAAAACTAGGTTGTGATGTGAGGGTCCCAATTTGAAATGATATCCAGTGGAACACCATGAATCCTATAAATCTATTATATATATATATATATATATATATATATATGTTTGTGTGTGTGTGTGTTCCCAAGATCCTACACTGCCATCAACACCTTAATATATATGAAATAAAATGTTATTGTGAGTGTATCAACTATCACCCATGTCAAATCCTTACCAATTATAGTCTAAGGTATCTTAATCATAATATACAAGTCTATATAACTCTACTTTATTATAATAATGGTAACATGTTATAATAAACCATAAATACTTGGAATTTTTTTAATTTCTAATATATAAGTAATCAAGAAAAAAATCCACATTTGATCGCCTCATTTTTGGCCATCAGTAATGACATATTAGTTCATGATACGTATTGGTAACTATTGGTTGCACAAAAAATTATATATGCATCCATTGTCCATAATATATTTTCTATGGTCTATTTTAAACTTCAATCCCACCTCTAAAGTGAAATACTCTATCGAGATACAGATACCAGCAACTTGAGTTCTCCCCATCATAATGATTCCATCCAAATCACTAACATTAAATACACTCCATATGTCCAAGTCAAATATGATCATCTATAAGTTATCCAGCATGAGAAAAAGGTATGAATACAACTACATAAATTATCTCTTTATCCAAGTGAATCTCTACAACCAATCCCATCAAGAATCACTCTTCTACTAATTCCATCACTTCATAAGTTTGAAATTCTCTTCACAAAGTGTTTGCAATCATGTGTCCTTTTCTGTGGGTGGAGAAAATATCAAATTCAAAAATATACTGATACTCTACCATGTATATATGTATTAGGTTTATATCCCTCTATGTGAATATATATAGTAAACTTTTATGGTCATAATACACCTTAAATTTCTCCCGAAAGAGGTATTGGCACCATGCCTTAAGAACATTCTCCACTACCGCTAGCTCATTATCATGAATTGGATGGTTTTTATAATAATGAAATAATTATTGAGAGCCATATTGTAATCCATGTCTCATATTAATAAAAGTAAAAATGAGTAACGCACATATGTATTCACAATAACAATTATAACTAACACCAGGATCAAAAAGAATCACGACTCACGTTGAAGTAAATCTCACTTTAAACACCTAAAAAGATATTTGGAACTAATACTGACCATACCCAATCTATTGGGACCCATAATGTGACTATCTATAGCCTCCCTATAATGTGATTGGGTTTTATGGAAGTTATAAATATAAATATCACATACATTTGAGAAATTAGTATATGGTACCTATACACATGCACCTACAACCATCATCATGAAACATGATAGATATAATAATAACTAAAATAATAAATGAATACGTACATGCATCCTAGAATCATAGTATAAAAAAAGTGGAGAAAACATAAAAAGGAAGAAACTCATACTCTCCAAAAAAACTACCATGAGCCAGACCTACTAGGAAGGACTGGATTTCTATCACATTAAACCACCATAACACACCCTGGTCAGGAACCATTATAAAATTTGGTTTTTCTAACTCGCTAATCTCTTCATACTCTGATTCCTCCTATGACTTTGTTGTGAGGCCTCTCGTCTATATAGAACATGGAATGAATAAAAAAATGAAATTTAGGGGTTAGTATAACAATACCAAATAGGCTCCCCAATAACCCAAAAATTATGGTGGAAACTTAAGGGAAATAGGACACTAAACACAAGCCAGAGGGAACCCAAGTGAGAGATAATAAAAAACTCCATCTCAAACACCCCTTACCTATTCAAAATAGGATATCTTAGTCAACATGGTATGTCAATGATGGTATGTGAAATCATTGAATGTACTCCCTGAATCACCTAGATATACTCATCTTAGACTCAAATACTCATGAGGTACCATCCTCACAACCAAAAATAGGATTCTAATTGAGGATCGATATTAATGATCCGACTATAGAACTCACTACATGATACCTACAATCTCAAAAGGTACATCTGAGGGATCTCAATCATCTGGAATAACATTGTAATTCATGATGGATTGTCAGATAGATATCACACCCTTGGTAATAGCTCTTCCATTCCAAATGACACTCATTCGATAGAACATGCTCTATTGGGCATCTCTGAACTGATTTCATAGACCCTCCATCCTAGGTGGCATACAACCAATAGTGCATTCTCATCGAGTCTCCCCATTAAGAAAGAAATAATATATCCTAGCTGATATCAACAATCAGATAAGGAATCTCGCCCATCCTTAATGGGTGAATCCCCTAATCCTACTAGAAACCCAAATGATCTCATCACATAGATATGGGATCACACCCATCCCAAATGAGGGACACCATAAACCAAATCTAGAACTCTGAGGATCATAACGCCTAGATAGGGGATCATAACAAGGAGTGTTGGGGGACACCACATACCCTTCCGAGTCTAAATTCCATGATACAAAGATTTAATATCATCCTAACGACGATTGTGAGATACTGCCAACCCAAATATGGATCCAATTTCCTAGTAGGGGATAATATATCTGTTGATTCCACAAACCCAACTGAGAAAACTCATAGAGTAGGGGATCATATATCTGAAAATAAAATAATCCCTACTAAAACATTCAAAAAATTAATGGATTGTATACCAAACAATTCCACAAAACCTATTCATAGGTCATACTAGATAAGGGTCTTTCTCCATGTATGATAGTCTAGATGATACCATGAGCCCCATATAGTGAAGTTGATATGATAGAGGATCTTGCACCAACCTCCAAGTGGGATAAAAAAACACTACTCAATCCCATTCTATTGAGGGGATCATATTCATGTGATGAGTGTATAATTACACTATTAACTTTTATAGGGATAGACTAAGGGATCCCAATCAATAGATATTACTATATGAATCACTAAAAATAGACCTCATAAACTCACCCTACATCAAATCTTAAAAACCATAAAACATGGATACCATCAGTCTAGCCTCGACTTCACACTCTGGCGGTACCCTTCATCGGCTCCTCTATTGCTATTTTGTTCTTCATCTTCTCACTTCTGTCTCCCACTTGACTCAAATATTGATCAACCTTCGACTGAAGAAGTTGTGCCTCGCTTCTCCCAACCAACTCCAGGTCCGGCGAGTTTTGACACACGTTTTCCTCCTCTGAGGACTTGTGAGTGGCGGATCACTTTTTTAGTGGCTTCAGTAATTCTTTGTCTTTGGATCTACTTCAGATCTGTGCAATTGAGCTGGATTGTTGGTTCTATGCTCTTGGCAGTTTTCCTCAATGATCCTCTCCATGAAGGATAAGGACCTCGATTGGCTCGGGATCCTTCAAGTGGTGGCCCCTTTTGATCAATGGAGGTATGCGATTATCATTTTCTTCATGCCTGCATTGATGATTTGGTCGCTACCTGCTCAAGTTGTTCTTTGGTCTCTGCTTGTGGTTGTTGCCCTAATTTCTTTGGAATGGTTTCTAAGGATGTTATGCATTGATTAAGCTTGGGTTTTTCTTTAGTTGGTGCTTGAATTTCTTGTTGTTTGCAATGCCCATCTGGTTTGATATCAGATCCATGCCCCCAAGACGTTGTTTCGTTTGTTCATGTGGCAATGTATGGTTGTCAATTCCTCTACCTATTTCCTCATCCAGATTATGCTTCTTGAAGATAAATGAATGCAGGGAGTTATGATTAGATTTGTAAGGTCAATCTAAAATGGGCTTGGATGCACCATGCCTGATTTGTTTGAGCTGATTCCCATGGTTCTTTATGAGGATGATCTTTGGGTGGTGTATTTTGGTTTTGAGTGCTCGGGAGGAGGCTATAGTTTGTGATTTTCTTAATTCATAGAGATTTGTGGCATTGACTGTGTTCTTTCATCTGTAGTTTTTTGCTGCGTTTTACATTTTTATTTGATTCTAAACACTAGAAGAGATGCAGATGTCGTAAGAACTATAAAATGTCTCTTTGCATTTGGCACGCATGTCTATTTCTTTCCGATGGCGTCGGGTGGGTGGCCTCATTCGAGGGATGGATGTGCTGAAATCAATCATTCATCTTTCATTCCTCATTGGACTGATGGGTACTCTGTTTATTTCTGCACGTGTTTTCTATATGTTATGTGCTGCATCATGTTGACAATACAGTGATTCCTTGCTTGCAACGTCGGGTGGGTGTCTCACACAAGAGATAAGTGTGCTGGAATCTATCATCCAATCCTCTCTTACATTTCAATGTTAGAGTGAGTAGTTCCTTTCCTTCAGTGTGTTACCTGCATGACACATTTCTTGACATGGGGGGAAGCGCATCATCCTTGATTGTTTTTGCAGTTGCAGGTTCTGACAGGGGACAAAAAGTCTTTTTGGCTGGTTTTTTTATATCTTTCTCTTTTCTGTCATTTAGCTCCATGTAAGTATTTTGCGCCCTTTTGGTTTTTCTTTTTCTCATTTGGTCATTGTTATGGGTTCCTCCTTTCCCCAGTATTTGAATATATATTTTTTTCCATTTTATTTAAGGGGTTATATCCCTCAACTTTAAAAAAATGTACCCATAGTACATGACTTGTCCCTCGAAATAGGTCCATGTTCATGCCTCCTCTTTGTACATGGAATTTATTTGGAGATATACATGGTGTGTGTTCAGGTAACATGGAATGTGACTCCTTCTAATATCTTTTGTGTGTCCCCACCCATACACAACCAGTTGTCCATGTCACCCCACACAGAATGTATCCTAGAAACATAATGTGTATTTTCTATGCACCACTTTTATCATGTCTTATTCCTGTTCTTATGTCTAAAACCATGTTCCTATGTAACCTAAAATTTTAAATACACATATACATGTCCCCCAACATGAATTGTCTAACAATGTCTCTCAACCACATTACATGGCCTCATTATAAAATGTTTATCCCATTACATGATGTGTATCCCCTAATGTTCATCTTCCCTGAATGGGAAGAACACATTATGTGTTCTATTTCACTAAAAATCATGTGATTGGGAATTATAAATAGGATTTCTATGTGATATTCCTGGAACACCAATATTTTCATTGAAACCCCAAATCTCCCCCTATAGGTTCACTAACAGTCATAATAAGCCTATAAAACCATAAGACAATGTATCAATGGGTATTGGGATGTAAAATTGATAAATAATCCTACCTCATTGAGAGATATAGAATCTTAGGGTCCAAAAAAATGCTCAGAAGATGTTTCATCTCTATCCAAGGATGGTCAGCATAAAAAATGGTGATTGGTAACAACTCCAATCCACAGTTCAATCTTGGGCCATCCATCATTCAAATGGGGGTCCTCCTTTCCTCTATTATATGTGAACAAAAATATTTAAGGGGGTTTATTAATTTAATTTATTAATAACCCTCAATTTAACTCCACTTTAATGGTCGCCATTGACTGGGTGCCCTATACAGACAACAATTAGTTCACACCTTTGGTAAAAACCAGGTTCAAAACAAAACAGGGGTCTCATACCTATGCTAAACCAGGTTCTATTAATATGAACTAAAGGGAACTACATAAGCCAATAATTCCCAACTTATAGCTCAAATTAGGTGTAAACCATGAAGAAAATCATGCATGTGATTCCTTTATTGTGTCATGTGTAAAAAGCCAAGCACCCTGGTATAATTATGTCCATGAAGTTTAGTATTACCCCACCTCATAAACCCAACACAGATACTGGAATAATTTTGAAGTCCTCGTCACCCCTTGGATGAACATCACCCTCAAAATCTATCACTTTCATAAACTCAAGGCCCAAAATACTATATCCCAATGTATTTTGACTAGTATAGTTGTAAAGTCCCAAAAATTCCATGTAATTTTTTTTAATTATTTTGGAATTCTATGAGTCTAAAAAAATCGACGGCGCATGATTCTGAGGCTCGGTGTGCTCGGAATGAATCTATGAACTTCTTTCCAAGTATGTTCACTAAACATGCAAGTGGGGTTTTGTAACATTGGAACAGGTGCTCAGAATTTAAATCTGAGGACACTGTTGAACTCGCAATACAGATATTCTCTTAAGGAGACGATCACCTAGACCGTAGTAGGTTGAGGGTGGAAGTTAGTTTTTTACTTTTTTGTGGGAGAAGAAAAATAATAATTATATAACATTTTTATTTTTATTTTGAAACCTCTTTGTTAGATTTATAGAGGTGGGGACACCCCGAACCCCTCTTAATAGGGGAAAAACCTCTCAACTCCCCAATTAATTAATGTGTCAACATAAATTAATTGTTAGAGTTATTAATTATTTTATGTTGGATCCTCACTTGATTGTTGTGGAAAATTTTTGGAAAGGGATAGGAGTTGTTAGGGATGGGTTTTGGAGGATCAAACTCTCCAATGAAGAATGCCTCTCCAACAAAGGACGAGGAACGGACCCCAAGCCCGGATCGGGAGCACCTTGTGGGAGAAATTAACACTGATGTTCTCCAACGACTCTGTCTTCTTCCCTACGACATCCTCAAATGAAGGATAAGGTAGGGGTGTGATTTCGATTAATCATCCTTAGCTTTAATTCACGTGGAATCTCCCCCCATGATCCAGTTGTTACCGCTCTAACGCGGAGGGTACGGGCCAAACGAATATGCCCAACCTCTCCGGAAATATTCTTTCTTCTTCATGTGTTCTTCACGATGGAGGAGGACAATGACCGACACTGGTGGGGCTCGAAAATGGCGGCTGACACCACGGTCGGCCACGATGAAGGTGGTGGTGTGACCACACCGTCGGAGAAGGGTCGTGGCCCATCGTCTATGGTCGAGCAAGGGCAGCACCCAGGTGGAGGCTGGCTGCATGATGGGGAGGCGGTGGTGCATGTCTGTGCCACCCGGTGGAGTAAGAGTTGCGGAACGAGGCTGCGATGGTGAATAAGGGTAGCCGGCAGTCGGTGAAGGCATGGTGCATGACAGCACCGCATAGAGGAGGGGGCTGGTCGTCCGGCCAGCCGTGGTGGGCTGCCGAACTGTGGGCCGCCGATCCGTGGGCCACCGCACCATAAGCCCAGCTGGCCACTGCACTGCAAGCCCAATGGGACACCGCACCGCGAGCCCAGCGGGCTGCCACACCGCGAGCCCATCGGGCCCCTGCACCACGAGCCTAGCAGGCCACTGCACTGCAGGCCGCCCCGCACCGTGGGTTGCCGCACCACGAGCCCAGCGGGCTGCCGCACCCTGTTCCCAATGGGCCGCCACACCATGGGCCAGGCCGGACCATGTGGTTTAGGCCGGACCCAGTGGGCCAGGTCGACCCAGACCGGGTCAGGTCAGCACAGGCCGGGTCGGACCGGACCCAGTCCTACTTTGACTATTTTCACTCTTTCGGCCAAATCTTGAGCTTCGAGTGTCTGTTTGATGAACCATCTATGGAACCAGAAACCATGCATCGAGATGATCCTTTTATTATAACCCACTATAGTTTTGGATAAATTTGGGGTACGTCTGGGTTGGAACGAACATGAATCCAACCGGGCCCTCTAGACTAAAAGGCCAATAACATACAGACCGGGCGTCCGATTAACGCACCATCAGTTGTGTTGAGACCCCTTTTACATGGCAGTCCTTTGGGATACTTCTTCATGGGACTTTTTGGCAGTTGGAGTATCGTACTGTGGCTTGAAGAGCGGACCCTCCCGAAATCAATTGAACTTAGTGCGGGAACCCTGTAGCTGGTAGTAACATGAGACTGGGATCCTATGTGGGTCTATACTTTGGGATCCTTTGTGGGTCTGTGTTTGAGAGACTCACTTGGATCCACTCTAGTAATCCACGTGGGACTACTCTAGGATCCTACGTGGGTCTGCTGTACTAGGATCATATTTGGGTCTGATGTTGTACTAGGATCCTATGTGGGTCTGGTGATTTAGGATCCTATGTGGGTCTGATGATTTAGGATCCTACATGGGTTTTCCTCTTAATAGAGTGAGCTGATTCAGTAGTTACATCTAATTATCTTTACTACTGTACCTAATTTATACCTGGTGTAAGCTGATTCTTTACCTTTGTGGTAATCTTTTGTGTGGCGTACCTTTGCGGTACTTACCTTCGTGGTGATACCTTTGCTGAAATATTATTTGTGTCGGACCTTTGTGGTACTTACCTTCATAGTGATACATTTGTGGTAATATTCTATGTGGTGTACTTTTTTGGTGTTACCTTCATGGTATTTCTTCCTTTCTAGAACAATTGAGCTTTGGGATTTTGAGTTGGACCTTGTGTTTCCTTATGAATGAGATGGGTATACTTGATAACTTTGGTATATGTATGGGCATTTACCTAAGTAGGTTTTTCAGTTACTTACATGCTTTGTGGTTTATCCTTTGGGGATTTTTTGAGACCTTTGAGGGTCTCGGGGTCCCTACTAAGTATTTTTATACTCACCCTTATACGGGCTATGCCCGCGACTTATTGTGTTTGGTGCAGATGACAGACAATGCTGACTGATGATGAGGGTACCAAGACTTGAGGTAGCTCGAAGGTGGACATTTGTTGAGGCATACCATAGAGACGGCCAATCAAGAATTGTACCTACCCTTCTGGTAGGATCCTTGGTGGGTGATCACAGGAGCTTTTCATTTTAATTGTACCTCCCAGTTTTACTTGTACTTAGTTTTCTTGTACTTTCCAGTTGGGCTTGTATTCTAACCCCTTTTTACTTTCTGTATACACACTTCTTACTACAGTTACTTGTGTTTGTATCCTACTATGTGCATGGTTGTGTGTTTGTAAAGGTTATAAATTCAATGAATTCCTGGTATTAGTTAATACGTCTTTTGGGGCTAGTCACTAGCCCCTGGCCTATGGAAGGAGAGCTTGGGATAGTCACAGTACGGACCTCGGGGGACGGGCAGTGACAAATTGGTATCAAAAGAGTCAGTTTTACCGTAGAATATTATACTCTAATATTTTTTTAATAATAATAGTATTAAGTATAGTGAGTGTGGTTATTAGTTTAGGGAATCCAGTGTTGGTGTGGTGGCCGACGTATCCATACACTAGGACCCTGAATTCTGATTTCTGACTTAGTGTATAAAAACAATGATTACAGGTTAGTTTTGAAAAGTCTTCTTTGTAATCTTTTTGAGTAAGCTCACAAGGTATAAATTATTGACCATGGAACACCTATTTCTTTTCAGGATGCCTCCACGCAAACATCGAGCTAGGGTTCCGGGTATAGTACACAATGATGGCCCTCCGAGAGACGATTCATCGGTGCAGGGCCCTTTATCAGTAGGGGCACCAAGGGAGGTACCAGTGGTACCATTACCCATTGGTCCATATATTCCACCAGCCCCAATAATAGAGGATGCACACTAATTGAGCACATTTCACGAGTTCCAGTGCCAGATACCACTAGTTTCAGGGGTGAGACGGACCCACAGGCGGCCGAGGATTAGCTGGAGGTCGTGGTGAGAGTCTTCTGACTGGTAGGGACACCATCTGATCTCATGGTGATCATTACCGCCAGTCTTCTACAGGCAGCAGAAGAAAGATGGTGGAGCATGATGCTCCGAGTTCACGATGAGTGACACCTCTCTGGTTAGACTTTGAGATCCTATTTCGAGCAGAGTTTTTCCCAGTGACCCTTCGTGTAGTGTGCATACAAGAGCTTCTTCATATACAGCAGGGCAGCATGACTGTGGCTCAGTACTCAACGAGTTTCATTGAACTCTCACACTACTCCACTGATATGGTTCGAGACCCATTCTTCTGGGCATGGACCTTCACGTAGGGACTCATACGAGAGATCATGGCTTCATTGATTTCTCTCAGCATCCCGATGCAGGAAGGGGTGTTAGAGTGAGCCCTCTTAGTGGAGAGTTTTCTTGTTGGGAAACCACCTGTAGCGAGACCCACCATGAGGAATCATGTAGAAGAGTCTTCTATAGCTGGAAGTAGACATATGTCTTAGAGGTCCAAGGGGAACATACCTACAGGTGGAAAACATCATGATTTAGGGTCGGTTGTGCGTGGAACCAGAGACAGAGCCAGTCATGTGAGGAGAAGGCAGTGTTACACATGCGGCGGGTAGGGTCACATGGCTCGTGACTGCCCAACCTGTTGTGTGGATGATCATCAGATGGTCGAAGGACCTCCCAGTAAGATACAGAGGTTCGACCGAGGAGGTCTTCAGGGAGAAGGTAGATGTGGAAGAGGATTTGTTCGTGTAGCTGTCGTTGGGAGACGGTTCGAGATTTTACAGCCACAACCACCAGGTGGTCCACCCCGACTATACGGAGTATGTAGAAAGCGGCGAGCTTAGCTCCAGGAAGATGAGGCCTATTACTATGGCACTCCGGAGATGATATGAGGTACGATATGTGTCTAATTCACTATACCTTTTGTACTTATAAACACATGTTCTAGTCATTCTTTTACTGCCACTGCCTTCATTCAGAGCTCGGAGATTCTGAAGGAGGTGTTGGCATGATCCTTACGGCTAGAGACTCCTACGGGAGAGGATTTGATGATTACACACCGGTGTCGGCAACATGAGATTACTCTAAGAGGAGAGAGATTTGGCTGGGATCTCCTAGTAATGGCGTCGAGGCCTTACAACGTCATCTTGGTTATGGACTAGTTATCTATAGTCCATGCTCAGATTGACTATATTAGGCACAAAGTGCGGTGTGTCCACACTGATGGGACTAGTTTTAACTTCAATGGTAAAAAGAGAGACTTTTCAGCATAAGATGGACTTTCCTGGAGGAGAGTGTAGTAGATCACTCATCAGTTGGCTAGACTTTCCCTCGAAGTGGTTGATGTGGAGAGTCTGAGCTATCCTGTAGTGGTGGACCAGTATGCGGATGTCTTCCCTGATGATGCTCCGGGTCTACCTCCTCACAAAGGGGAAGAATTTTACATTGACCGGTACCTTGGGACGGCACCGATATCTACACTAGCATATTGGATGGCTCCCATGGAGCTTCGTGAGCTACGGGTACAGCTGGAGGACTTACAGGGAAAGGGGTTCATTCGGCCTAGTGTTTCTCCTTGGGCAGCCTCGATTTTGTTCACCAAGAAGGCAGATGGGAGGTTGAGACTTTAAGTTGACTATCGATGCATGAACCAGGTGACCTTGAAGAACAAGTACCGACTCCCGATGATTTAAAACCTCTTTGATCAACTAAAGGTAGAACGGTGGTTCTTGAAGATATACCTCAGATCAGGCTATCATCAGCTTAGAGTGCGAGATGAGGATGTGTAGATGACAGCTTTTAGATGTTGGTAAAGCCACTATGAGTTCTTTCTTATTCCATTAAGCATGACCAATGCTCCAGCAGTGTTCATGGGACTCATGAATAGGGTCTTTCATCCATACCTTGATCTCTTTTTAGTAGTCTTCATAAACAACATACTAATCTACTCGACTACCGAGGAGGAGCATGCCTATCATCTACAGATAGTCCTGGACACACTTAGAGAGCACCAGCTTTATGGTAAGCTCTAAAACTAACGGTTTTTTATCCGAGAGGTTAATGTTTTAGAACATTTCATCTCGGAGGTTGGATTTGCAGTTCATCCAGTGAAGATCGAGGTGGTACTTTCTTGGGATCCACCCAAGAGTGTAATGGAGGTACGCAGTTTCTAGGGTTTGGCTGGACACTATAGGATGTTTGAGCCAGATTTTTCCAGATTTGTATCACCTTTATCAGCATTGACGAGGAAGGGGAAACCCTTCATGTGGTCAAGGATATGTCAGTGGAGTTTTCAAGAGCTAAGGGATAGGCTGACTAGTGCCCCCATTTTGAGACTTCCGGAGGAGAGTGTTAGGTATGTAGTCTACTGTGACATATCAGGGACCGAACTCGGATGTGTCCTGATGCATGATTGAGTAGTAATCAGGTATGTTTCTCGATATCCAAGACATAATGAGCATAAATATACTACCAATGTCCTAGATTTAACAGCAGTGGTCTTCTCCTTGAAGATGTGGTGACATTACTTGATGGGTTAACGCTTTGCAGTCTACTCTGATCATAAGAGTCTCAAGTATATATTCTCTCAGAAGGACCTGAACCTGAGACAACAATGTTGGCTTCAGTTCCTACAGGATTATTACTTCGAGATGGATTATACTTATATTAAGGAAAACGTTGCAGTAGATGCACTCAGTAGGAGATCTGGTATACAGCTGCTAGGTGAGGCGATAGAGCAGTTTGCTACTTTGCAGATATCCTTCATGGATCAAGATGGAGTAGTTTTTCTTCAGTCTCTTATAGTCACATCCCACATCTTCAGCGAGTCAAGTAGGCACAACATGGGGACGCTAACTATGAGGCTCGACGTACTCAGACATCCAAAGGACAGGAACCTGATGGATTTTTTGAAGGTGGGGAGCACGTCATCCTTTTCAGAGGATGTACTATGGTACCGGTGGATTTATGGGAGGAAGTGTTGATGGAGTTTCACACATCCCCTCTAGCGGTACATCCAGGAGTGTAAAATATGTACCAGTGACTCTGACGGAAGCACTAGTGGATGGGAATGAATAAATCAGTAGGATATTTCTCTCTTGGTGCCTCAATTGTCAGCAAGTGAAGGTGGAGCATCAGGTACCAACAGGCTTAGTTTAGCCTTTAGAGGTCCCAGAGTGGAAGTGGGATGGGGTATCCATGGAATTTGTGTTAGGACTTCCACATACATCTAGGGGACATGATTCTATCTAAGTGATTGTCGACCGACTCACCAAGTCGACCAACTTCCTATCGATCCGAGAGCAGGGTTCAGTAGGGAGCTTGGGACACCTCTATGTACAAGAGATTGTGCGCCTACATGAAGTACCCTCGATGATTTTCCCCAATCGTGATGCACATTTCACTTCCCGGATATGGAAGGGGTTTCAGGAGTCTTTCTAGATGCAGCTTCGTTTTAGCACCACCTTCCATCCTCAGACGGATGGCCAGACAGAGCAGACCATTTAGACCCTCTAGGACTTGTTGTGTGTTTGCACCCTCAACTTTGGTGACAGCTAGGAGGATCACTTTCCCTTTGTGGAGTTTTCATACAACAACAGCTATCACTCCACCATTGGGATGGAAACTTTCGAGGATCTGTATGTCCTACCTTGCAGATCACCTTTGGGCTGGACTGGCCGAAGGGAGTATACACTCATGGGACCAGATATGGTACGAACAACCATAGAGACGGTGCAGATTATCTAGGAGTGGATGAAGACTACACAGATAAGGTAGAAGTCTGATTCCTACATGATATGGAGACTTCTAGAGTTCGAGGATGGTTACCACGTCTTTCTACTAGTCTCACCTCGATGAGCCTTGTGGAGATTTGGGTAGGGCAGCTAGTTATCTTCGAGGTTTATCAAACCCTTTCAGGTCCTCAGTAGAGTTGGTGAGGTGGCTTACCTCTTAGCTCTTCCACCTCAGTTGCACTAGGTAAACAATGTTTTCCACGTATCCCAGATGAATAGATATGTGCACGACCCATCACAAGTCATCGGCCACGGAGACCTGGACATTGATGATGGGGTGACATTTACGGTGGTTCCAGTAGAGATTGATGATCGACAGGAGTGGGTCCTTCATGGGTGGTTGATAAATTTAGTTCATATAAGTTGGAAACATAGGATCCTCTATAAGAGAACATGGGAGCGGGAGTCCCAGATTCATGCTCAGTGCCCCCACTTGTTTTCCTAGTTTTTATGATGTGACTTTTAGGGATGAAAATCCCTGAGGTGGGGATAATGTAAAGACCCAGAAATTCCATGTAATTTTTTTAATTATATGGGAATTTTATGAGTCTGTAAAAATTAAAGACACATGATTCTGAGGCTCGGTGTGCCTAGAATGAATTTCTAAAAAAATCAGGTATGTTCAGAAAACATACAAGCCTATTTTTTGTAACTTTTGAACTGGTGCTCAGAATTGAAATCTGAGGACATCGTTGAACTCGCAGCACTGATATTCACTTAAGGAGACCTTCACCACGACCACATTAGGGCAAGGGTAGAAGTTAGTTTTTCACTTTTTCATGGGAGAAGAAAAATAAAAATTATTTCACATTTTTATTTTTCTTTTGAAACCTCTTTGTTAGAGTTATGGAGGTGGGGACCACCCGAACCCATCTTAATGGGGGTAAAACCTCTAAACTCCACAATTAATTAAATGTGTCAATATATTTAATTTTTAGAGTTATTAATTATTTTATGTTGGATCCTCACTTGATTGTTGGGGAAAATTGTTACAGAGGGATAAGAGTTGTAAGGGGGAGCATTTGGAGGATCAAAATCTCCAACGAAGAAAACCTCCCAACAAAGAACACCTCCCAAAAAATAACACCTCTCCAATGAAGGATGAGGAACTGAACCTGAGCTCATATCGGAAGCACCTTGTGGGAGAAATGAACACTGATGTTCTCCAATGACTCTACCTTCTTCCCCGTGACATCCTCCAATGAAGGACAAGTTAGTGGTGTGATTTAAATTAATCATCATTAACATTATTTCACGTTGAATATCCTCTCATTAGTCACTTGCTACTGCTCTAACGCAGAGGGTACGAGCCAAATGAACATGGTCTGAGCTCTCCATAATTCTGTTTGCTTCTTGATGTGTTCTTCGTGATGGAGGAGGATAGTGACTGATACCAGTGGGGCTCGGGAATGGCAGATGGCACCACGACAGGCCGCGACGAAGGGGGCGGCGCGACCGCGGCGCCGGAGAAGGGCCACGGCCCATCGGCTACGGTGGACCAAGGACGGTGGCTGGGCAATGGCCGGTCGTGCGATGGGGAGAAGGCGGTGTGCATCTACGCTGCTCGGCGAAGCAAGAGCCGTGACACTAGGCCGCGACGGCGAAGGAGGGAAGACGGCCGAACTGGCCGCCAACAAAGGCGTGGCGCGCGGCTGGGCCGTGCGGAGGAGGACGCTAGCTATCTGGACATTCGTGGCAAGGCACCACACCGCGGGCCACTGCACCATGGTCCACCCCACACTGTGGGCCACCGCACCACGAGCTGCTGCACCACGGGTCACCGCACCATGAGCCTAGCAGGCCACCGCACCGTGAGCCTAGTAGGTCGGGGCACCGCGGGCCACACCGGCGGGTTGGGCAAGGTCAACCCGGATCAGGTTGGGTCGGCCCAGGCCAGGTCGGGCCGGGTCAAGCCAACCAGGTCGGATCAAACCCAGACTAACTTCAACCATTTTCACTCTTTCGATCGTATCTTGAGCTTCAGGTGTTCGTTTAACGAACTGTATATGGTGTCGGAGTCCTTGGATCAAGACGGTCCTTTTGGTATACCCCAATTTGGTTTTCAATAAAGTTGGGGTACGACTAGGTTTGAACAAACATGAATCCAACCAGGCCCTTAGGACTAAAAGGACAATAACTTGCAGACTGGGAATCCAATAAACTCACTGTCTATTGCATTGAGACCCCTTTTCATGGAGGTGCCTTGGGATACTTCTTAGTGGGACTTGGTAGTTGGAGTATTGACCTGTGGCTTGAGGAGCAGACCCTCCCGGAATCAATCGATCTTAGTGTGGGAACCCTGTAGCTGGCTGTAACATGAGAAAGGGATCCTATGTTTGTTTGTGATTTTGGATCCTTTGTGGGTCTGTATTCGAGAGTCTCACTTTGATCCGCTCTAGGAATCCATGTGGAACTACTCTAAGATCCTATGTGGGTCTACTGTACTAGAATCGTATGTGGGTCTGATGATGTACTAGGATACTATGTGGGTCTGATTATTTAGGATCCTATGTGGGTCCAATGATTTAGGATCCTATGTGGGTCTGCCTATTAATAGATTAAGCTAATACAGTAGTTACATCTAGTCATCTTTACTACCATACCTAAGTTATACTATGTATGAGATGAGTCTTTACCTTTGTGGTAATCTTCGGTGTGGCGTACCTTTGTGGTACATACCTTCATGGTGATACCTTTGTGGTAATATTCTATTTTTCATACCTTTTTCATACTTACCTTTGTGGTGTTACCTTCATGGTATTTCTTCGTTTGTGGAATAGTTGAGCTTTGGGATTTTGAGTTGGACCTAGTGATTATTCATGAATGATATGGGTATACTTGACAACTTAGGTATATGTATGGTCATATACCTAAGTAGGGTTTTCAGTTACTTACATTCTTTTCAGTTTATCCTTTAAGGATTTTGTGAGACCTTTAAGGGTCTCGGGGTCCCTACTGAGTATATTTATACTCACCCTTGCACGGTCTATGCCCGCACCTTGTTGTGTTTGGTGCATACGACAGACATCGATGACTGAGGATGAGGGTACCAAGACTGGAGGTAACTCAGAGGTGGACATTAGATGATTCATACCATATAGATGGCTGCTCTAGAGTTGTACCTACCCTTCAGGTAGGATCCTTGGAGAGTGATCACAATAGCTCTTCAGTTTACATGTACCTCCCAGTTTTACTTGTACTTTTCAGTTTTCTTGTACTTTTCAGGTGGGCTTGTATTCCACCCATTTTAACTTTCTATACACACTCTTTTTACTACAGTTAATTGTGTCTGTATCTTTTTGTGTGCTTGGTTGTGTGTGTATACAGGATATAATGGAAATGCCTTCCCATTTTTAGGGAATATGGCTTTCAGTTCTAGTCACCAGCCCCTGGCCTGTGGAAGGCGGTTTTGGGGTTGTCACGGAGTGGGCCCCGGGGGATGGTTCATGACAATAGTGGTGACTTGTAGAAAATTACAAACATGGTCTCAAATGGTGATATAAAAATGTTGGGGTGAAAAAATAACTACACTAATATGAAACATGAATCATGTTCTCCCTAACATGAACAATATGCTCTACTTGGCCCATCCACCCCTATCTTGGGTGTACTGCTAATAGAAAGAAACCTCCTCATAGTTTTTCCTCCCTTCCTATCTATAAAGGTTTAGGGATAACCATAAATAGCTAGATAAATGTCACATAATACTTAAGTTTCTAATGTGACACTCTGACTTTTAGCACATAAGGGTACCAAAAAAACAATACAAGGCTACCCAAGTACCATCACAAGTTTTTACCAGGACCTCCATATACAAACCTTCAACAACACCAGAGATTATCATGATTTATTGAATTCAATATATATGCCAAAAAATATTAGGGATGTTGTTGGGTGATAGTCTATGGAGAAGAAAACTCTCAATGTGGAGGTAAACCTAGCCCATCCTCAGGCAGATGTCCTCAAATCCACCACAACAGATGTAAATCTGAAATCTCATAGCACTACTAATATATGGGTCATACTATCCAGCTGATAAATTTTAGATGTATCTATTCACACATGATCTCATCAAGATCATCTTAGGATCTATACTACTAAAAGGAGGAAACATCTACCTGATACACCAGAAACACTGCCACACCCAACTATAGAAATTGTCTAATCATGGATGGGTGACAACCAATCCACAATAAGGAAACATTGTAGGTGCTCCCTGTCACTATAGAAATATTTTATGTGAGGGAATATTCTCTAAGAGTTACAGCACACTATCAATATAATTTTGTAGTCATTGATCCTCTTTTTAGGATCCTCCATAAAAAGGGTCAGGCATAAAGGCTCCACTAAAACCTATAAGGCCTACTCTAACACTCCAATATGCAATCCAACCCTAAACACACATGTCAAAGGAAATCATCTTCCAATTCTCGATAATATCCACTTTTGGTGGAACTGACTCACTCACACATTTTTTTCACATCATAAGTACACTTCTTAGTGGGGAAGTGTTCTTATTCTTCATTGGTTTGAGTTATGACAAACATCATCATCACAGGGCTCTATCAATGAACTGTGTCACCCTAGATAAACATCAAGAATGAAGTAAAAGAATAGAGTACCTCACAAAAATGTATAATAATACTACTAAAAATATTAAATCACATATAATTAACATCTAATCATCCTCATAGACACTGAATCATAGGCCTTTATAGCCTAATGTTTTCCCCACCCCCTTCCTCCAAGACATCGTGTCTGGAATGAACCGCCTAGTAGTGCTGGTAGAAACATATTAAACCATCTTCCATCTTCTATTATTCTCCATAATCCTCTACCACATCCACCACCTTGTGGAATTCCATGATATTGAAAATTTCCCTTATATAGAATTATATAAACCATATTACTCTCAACAACAAAGTGGTCTGGATAATATCACATGAGATGTCTTGTTAATCGAAATTAAAACACTGCCTCTCTCATGGCTGACTATATCTATCATGTGAGCCATGATCTGTAAGCCCTTGACCCAATTGTTGTCACCTAAAGCATCACATATAGACAAATCCATGATCCTTATTTCAACTAATAGTTATTGAGGTCTTAGATCCTATTTTCCCAACACCAACATTCAGATTCTACTCAGCTAGAAATCTCTTTACAACCATGTCTCTCTCAAGAACACCACTATAGGTAGAATTTCACAGTGATATCACTGAAGCCATGATATCACTATTTAAGACCTAGTGGATTTTCTAAGATCTAAAAAATATATCTCAACATATATTAATGGATTTCATGAATTTTCTTTGAACATCATTGAATTATCATCCATAGTCATTCTCTCCTAACAAAGCTAAAGAAGCACCATGATAAGCTTTGATCTCAACGTGGATGGATAAAAGTCTTCCCAAAAGATATTCTCACACTTGATCCAAATGAGTGAAATCTCATCATGGGTCTATGTTACCATAATCCACCATCGCTTAGACAAGAACTATAGAAGACTCACTAATAGGACCACCATCTAATCTGTAGGTTTCTTAACAAGCAGAAAACACATGTGACTACCTCAATCCTATCATAAGATACCTGGGGTTTTTGGATCACCTAGATACCTCATAGGTAGATACCTCTAAAACTCATAAAATGAACTCATCCTATGTGAATCCTCATACTGAACTGATGACACAACCTACTTCTCAACATGAGGTGACTTAACTATATGACCACTTGAATGTATCATATCTTACGTAGTTCCCTAAACTAAAGCCTCAAAACTAAGAAGACCATCATTACAATCCCACCATCGTACCCTTTCTGACTATCATCATAGTGTAATACATATATAGATTAATGATTATCCATGGTCAAATAGTATATTTGTGTAGCTAACTCAAGAAATAAATGGAACTCGCAACCCTATCCTATATGACTCGTGTTCTGAAGTTTCCCAGAAACTAGTGCCTAAATGTTTGGAGTCAAATATAAGTTTATCAGAGCACTGGTGTATGGATACATTAGTTTCTACAACAACACTATATTCACTATCATAAAATTAAATCTTGATAAACTTTAACATTGTTTTATTAAATCCCAAACTAGTCACATAGACTCTGATACAAAATAAATACCTCCTTTGATATAACTATGTCACAGCATGTCCCACTGGGGCTTGAGAAACGACAACCCAAAGCCCACCTCTAATCGTCTAGGGGATGGAATCTTGCACTGAAAAGCTATATAACTCACATGGGAGCACTTATACAACAGAACATATATTTACACACCCACATCCATCACTAAGAAACAATATATATATTATAATAACTAAAACTAAAAATTCATGAATACATCTTCCCCAAAATCAAAGTATAGAAAAAATACTGAAAATGTAAAATGGGATAAATATGATCCAGCCAAAAACTAAAAAGAGACTATCTAATTTAAAAGGATGGTACTACTATCAAATGAAACTACAAGAATGCAACATGGCTATGTAATGATATACCCCTTGGTCCATATATCTCATTAAACTTTGTATGATATGGGTCCTCTCGGGACTCCATCGTAAGGCCTATCATGTGCACAATATAAAACATGTATGAGCAAAGCCTATGCATGGGTGAGTATAAAAATACCCAGTAGGCTCCCTAATAATGAAAAATAAAAGGGATCAATTGAAAGGAAACAATCCACTTCAACCAAGTGGGAGGGAACCTAAGAGATAAATAAATCATAAAACTCCATCTTGACCACCCCATGGATATAAACGACTAGTCATCTAATTAAACAAGGTAATTCAATAATGATATGTGAAATCACTATAAGGGATCCTATAATTGACTATATATAATCATCTTAGACTTCAAGTTTCATTAGGAACCATCCTCACAAGCAAAAACATTATTCAACTTAGGGATCAAAGGTAACTCTCATTCAGGGTAACTCACGTTTTGACACACGCTATCCAAGATGGAAAATATGACATATCTCACTCATCATGAAAAATCATTTCATCCCTAAAGGATCGTTTTAGTGATATAACTCCATTGAGAAAATCTCTCCCATCCCCAATGACCCTCATCCAATAGATTACACTCCATCAAGTATCACTAATTCGATGGAACAACAATTCCATCCTTGGTGGAATACACATGATATTAGATGTTATTTAGGTCTCTCCACAAATATGGTTAGGATACATCCCAACAGTTGTCTACACATAGATAGAGGATCCCACCCATCCTTGACGGTCGACTCTAATAACACTACCATAATCCAAAAAGATCTCATCACTCAGATAGTCGTTCACACCCATATTGAATGGGGGACACCACAAACCTAATATAGAACTCCAGATTTCATAATTTTTATATAAGGGATCACACCTAGAACTATTGGGGGTTACCACATAACACACCTAGTCTCAAAACCATGATACATATACAGGGGATCATAGCTAGGACCACTGAGAAAAACAATAATCCCAAATATTGATCCAATCTCCAAGTAGTGAATCATATATTCGATGAGGCCTAAATCCCTAATGATAACACTCAGTGAGTAGGGGATCATATAAACAAAGATTCCACAAACCCTATTAAACCCACCCACTATGTCGGGGATTTTTTACCCAACATTTCGAAAAACCCTACTACATTGTCCTACTATATAGGGGACTATCTCCCTATTTAATCGTTATGATGATACCACAGACCCCATATAGGTAAGTTCATAAGATATAGAATCCCACTCTAGCTTATCATAGAGATAAAATAACTCTCTCTATGCTTATTTTAATGATGGGATCACAATCCTATGTTGAGTATGTAATTATATACTATACCCTAATTGGGATAGACTATGTGAACCTACTCAATCGATACAAGTCTATATATTTCTAGTAAGAAACCCACTAACATCACCTTGTGTCGCATCATTTATTCCAAAACCATGGCCACCATTGTTTATAATGAGGGAAAATACATAGGATAGGACACTTTTAGGCCTCCATCTGAGTCTTGAAGATTGATTTGTGTGATAGAGAAGTCTCCAAGGGAAGTACAAGGCATGTGCCCATAGTGTGTCTCTTCAAACTAGACCATGGCCATGTCTCCTCTTCTTAATAATCATGTATTTGGTTATATACATAGCATGTACCCAATTCATATAGTGTGTGGATCTTTCTGATCTCTTGTTCATGTCCCCACTAATACATGGATGACTAGCCATTTTGCCACACACGATGTGTACCCTAGGTACACAGTGTATCAGGGATATGCAACTACTTTGTTGGGTACTCTTCCCATATCTATTTCTATCACCTAGAGATGACGTAACCTATCCATGTACTTATAAATGTCCATGTCCCATCACATGACTATATTCTGACACTTTCATCGGGGTGCGCCCATGTGACAACACATGGTTACATGCACCTTATACATTGTTTTCTTACTTTACTTCTTTACAAAGGTAGGATAAATTCATCACATTTAATGGTTATGTATTATATTTTATTAAAATGAGATGATGGGATGTCAGTTTTACCTTCCATGGAGTCCTCATTGGAACTCACCACCTAGTATTTTTCTCCCTCATGGAGTGATGTAATGTTCTTGAAATTTATTCATCATGACATATCAATCTGGATGTCGGTTAATTACACTAATTCTATCTAGAAATTAAAATTATATCTTGAAAGGGAAGTAAACGTTATTCATAATAGTAGTTACATTGTGCATCGTTGTCTATTTCTGGAAACTTGGAGCATTGGTCACCTATATTATTCCTCTTAGGAGGGAATCTCATGGAGTCATCTTAGGTGTGAAACCCAAGGCATCTGATATTTATTAGAATGTGTATTACACTAGGAGTGTATATACTTCATATCTTTACACCTCAGGCTTCCCATGTTTTTCATGGAGTATGTTTTCTGGGTCACAAATTCTACGTCCTATGGAGACATATCCACACATTTGGTTGAGACAAATCAACATGCATGTTTAATGAAATTTGGAGATAGGAAAAGGGTTGATGTATTTTAGGGACATGATGGATGATTAGAACACCCAGTAAGATGGATCTAAGAGGTGTGAAATTGAATTAACCTTAAGTAAAAAAATTGATGTATGGATCATAGAACCCCTTGATAAATATTTATGATGTGCATCCCTAAGATGGAGAACCTAAGTTTACCATTGGTTGAGACACCCCTTGAGTCCAACCTGAGAGATTGATTGTAATTCCCTTTGAGATGGATCAAGAAAGTATTAACTATAAGTCCCCTAAAAAATTGTATTATGGATGGATAGGTGTGAACCTTGACATATGTTAGGGTGGTTCTTCCATGGTAGGGAGAAACCATTGGTTGGGACACCCCTTGAGGTAAACCCAATAGATTGATCAAAAAACCCCTTGATGTGGATTAGGGAGGTTCATCCCTATGAGGGAGAACCTATGTTTACCATTGGTCAAGACACCCCTTGAGGAAAACCCAAGATATTTATTAGAATTTCCCTTATTGTGGATTAGGGAGGAACATCCCTAAGACTAATAAACTAGGTTTACCATTGGTTAGGACACCCCTTGAAGTAATCTTGAAAGGTTTATTAGAACACAACCTGCAGAAGATTATGTAGGTATGTCTCTGGGATATATCACGTAGGTTTACTATTGGTCGAGACAACCCTTGAGATGAACCTGAGAGATTGATTAGAATGTCGCTTGAGGTGAATCAGGGAGGTACAACCCACCGAATAAGAAACTAGGTTTACCATTGGTCATGATTGAACCATAAAGAGTCTTTATATGCATTGTTTTTTGAAGACAAGGATAAAAACCCATGTAGTTAAATGATGTATTTTAAGGTGTGTGAATGGATCAATCCATGTTGTTTAACATCATGCAGTAAGGATTACCAAAAGAAAGGTTCTTTGAAAAGGATGGTGTCGGACTTTTGCTTAGGCAGCCTGAGGAACCATGAAATAGTTGTGTTCTCCCATGTGAGGGTATAATCATACTAGTGATGTGATATAATAATTATAATGGGACCCAAAAAGAATGTGGACCTCTGGTTTGGATATGACCCTACTAGGAATGTTTTATAGAGAACATTATGGTGGATTTGTGTGTTCCGTTTGGACCTCAATGAGGCTTTCTACATATCCTAGATAGTTGGGAAACAAATCCCATAGAGTTTGAAAATGTATGTGGAATGCACCTATATAGGAGCCTCACATCAATAGAGGTTGGTGCTTATATCCATTTATGTGTCCCACTGGATGGTTCTAATTGGGGCATATACCAAATAGAAATCCCATTTGGGAAAATATGGTTTTGAGGGTTATACCTAGAAGGAAGCCCATCGGGGTGAATATGTTTTTTGAGATTATACCTAGTATGAATCCCATTATATTTTGGGATCACATGAATGTCATGATTTCCACTATCCTCTAATACTACGTGATTCATTATCAGTGTGAGAAATAAGATGTTGTATATCAAATCATCACAAAATCCACTTTATCCACTAGTGGATGGATATTGGAGCCGAAAGGGAGAGGGAGATAGATTTGAATATGCTCATATCTTATTTTATCTTGGTAATCGGGATAGTCACATTTGATGATCTATAAAACTATGCCCCAAGTGTGAGAAAATGAGAAAAATTGGTTCCTCCAAAAATAAAAAAATGTTCTTACTCATGGAGATATGCCCTTCAGAATAGAATTACACTTTAGGGATGTAAGTGGGGATTACTCATGTAATTTTCCTTGTATGAAAGGTTCATGTACCATAGTGGAAGAGAGGGTGGAATCCCATGATGATTAAACATAGGGCATCGCTTTATTTTCACATGAGGTGGGATGGGGGTCATCCCATGTCAATCATACATGGGGAATCTGACACATAATTCATAGGTTAAGGATATAGTTTTACATCATATGTTGAGGAAGATTTTATAGATTTTAATTTCATACAACTAGGACATGGAACTATGCAGTTTTACGTCATGAAGCTTGGACATGGGTGCACCCACACCTCATCATGGGGTCTTACATGAACTTTTTGCATGAACCTTTTTCTATGGAATGGATTTGTCACTAACATGGTACAACAATGAGAGGATTTTTGAGTCACACGGTCTATGTTATAGTATTTATGATTTGAAGTAATAAAAATTAGGGTTACTATTTTTTGAAACGGATGGAAGGTTGAAGGATCATGACACACATGGAGTGAAGTGGGTGAACACAAGAGTAGGTTCCATAGCTCACATAGGGACTCAAGGTGTTTCTAAATTGGTCTTGTATTAATGCGGGAGACCTTGGAACTCGTCCTACACGAAGCTGGGTCTGCAAAAGGGAGCCACCACGATGAGTCCCTAGAGAGGTGTTTCATGAAGAATAGGGCCTCATATAGAGGTTCTTTTTAAATCATAGGTGCTTCACAAAGGTAAGGGTGTTCGATAAGGGGTAGGATTCACAATGTAGGGGTGAAACTACTTCATAGGTAAGTCCATGTTCATGAGGGTATTAATTCATCAAGGATGAATGCTATTCAAAGCCTCAAATACCACATAGGCCCTTCATTCATCATTAAGGGTGTAGGACTCTGTGAAAGTAATCTTTGCCTTGGTGTAGGCTCTTATGAGCACAAGTAAATGGGTTAATTGAATCCTTCATACCATGGTTGATCCATTTCAATTTGGTTCGTAATGATTAGAAGGTTCATAAATCAGGAGTGATTTGGAAGCTGAAAGGCTGGGTAACCATCCATAAAATTTTGATTGAAGGGGTATTAATAGAAAAGGTGTTTCATGAGGATTCAAACATGGTTCTCAAAAATTAATGGGCTTATCTAATGAAAGAATTTATTTTCCACTTGTGAAGACATCATCAAACATACTCACATTCACGATGTGATACATGACTCCAATAGTAACTATGTAGAGGTTTAATGTCAGGGATCTATGTTTTCATGGTGGATGCCCATGTTCAAGAGCTTCACAATCTCTGACCAGTTCATATAGGAGGTGAGATTCAAAAAGCAGTATCCTTATAGATATTTTTTATCCATTTAAGATCATATTTTTTTCTAAAATGGATGTTTCTTCCTCTAACATCCCTGTAACATTCTTATTTTAGGGTGAAAATATTCCCCACCCCCATAGAATGAGAGTTGATGGGAAAAGAATGATCAGATTCCTAGGTAGAATCTCCAAAAAAATATCAATCAAGTCCATTTATTAAAGAAAACTCATGAAGATCCTTCATGGATATCACTCCATTAAAAATACTCCACTTAGGGAATCGTGAAGTGGGGATAGTCATACACCTATAAGTAGTAGAGGTGTTAGGGTATCATAAATTTTCTTCATGAATATAAAATAATATTTTCACTATTTTTATGAATCTCATGCCCTTTGAAAATTATGCTCCATGAATGCTTCTTAGAAAACTAGACTTCTATACCATTGCTCTAATAATGGTTCTCAATGAACCATGATAGACTACATATTCACGAAGTAACTTCTTCAAGCCTAAAATCCATGAGTGATCTTCTCAAATGATATTCAAAATTAACCTTCACGAACTATCATCAACAAAAACAAAAAAATCCTAAAATTAAATGGTTGATCAAGAATCCATTACTGATATTACTCGGATGGACGAAATAGAAAAAAATCATTTTCAAGGAAGGATTTTGAATAATATTAGATCATAAACCACTTCAGGCACTACTAAAAGAGGCCCAAAGGGAATACCCATTGTGAAAGAGGTTTTCTCTCTATGTATTTGGGTTGAGTGATGATGTCTTCGCTCAAGATGTGAGTAGGGACAAACAATATTACTAGTTCAGAGACTTATCAGGGAAATACTAGTGGAAAAACACCATTGTTAGCCTTATCTATAAAGATCAAGTTCCACATACAGTGAGGCTTCTCTACAACCAAATCAAAAACATCAATTCGATTAAGTTATAGGATGATGCATCACTACATAATATCAGATAATCCTAAAATCATGTTGGGGGGATTCCTTGAATTGGTGGAATAAAAAATGGGATTTGCGCCAAAGAGAAAACTTCATGGATCTATGGGATTTTCCCTACTAGGTGTGTCAATCTTGTTTTGAGTTTTAAGGAGAGCTAAATAAAGTAGGTCTGTATGAAGAACCATGGTATTTATAGTTTCACTTTTACCACCTATAGAAGGTGATGCTCAAACTGTTAAGAAAATGGTGACTGGGAACCAAAATGTTTCATATGCACCATGGGGAGGTCAATTTCATCCTATGTGACATTCATCATATCACAAGAATCATAATTTTAGGAGCGACTAACAATGAGTTCCTCCCCATAGAGAATGTGTGGTATGGTCAAGAGAGGTTTCTAGCCTTAGTGAAGATGTTCATGAATCTAATAATGGGAACCAACAAAGAGAAGCCTAAGAATAAAGATATACCTTTCAAGAAGTAGTTGGTATACTTTATGAGTGAACTATATTTAGATCCAGTTTAAGGAGAGTATCCATAAGAAATTTTTTCTAATAGGCCTCACACATGTCCCAAGGGATATAAATGGGGAAAGTAGGGATCCTACTAGTATATTCTAGAGATGATTCAGTGGTAGTTGTGGGGCCATAGTGTCAATAATGAGGTTCAACCTGTATTTATAATGTAGTTATTCATAGTAGTTCCCATTTATGGAAGGAGTTTCATAGTGATGGATGTGAACACATGGGTTCATTTTAGAACCTTAATAATTGTGGCGATGTTGTTGACAGTGAAACAAGGGAATTTTTTTGTCCCGATACTGGAAAATTTTTACAAAGTAATCAACCGCATCCAAGAAGGGAAGACATTGCTTCATGTGTGTGGGTCTCTTTATTTCTTATATAGTTGTGTGAATACACACATTGGAGGTTATAAGTATCCAAAAACGATTTCTTGTCCTACAACAATATGTGACCAATGATCCTGAATATCACAGGGAGTCATCCAACCAAGTTCTGTTTGATGGATGTGTTGGATAAGGTCAGGATGGAAGTGAATTTAATGTTTCACCCATTAATAATTCCAATAGGAGTGGTTACAGATGATGGAATAGGGACTATGGATAAATTATCATACATATTGTCCTTTTGAGGTGTGGTTTTGGTCATCAAAGTCAATTGTGAGCCGATCTACGAACCATATATTCCATACCAGTTAGCACGATAATTCGTGTTTCTAGGGAGGATAACAAAAAAGGTATACTTAGAGGAGAGGCATGGGTTTCATCCTTTTTTGATGACATATTTCTAGTGTATGTTTAGGCATGATGATGGATTGATTCAAAATGAATTGCTACCACCTACCACGGTGTATGGGTTTATCCATGACTACGTGCTGAGAAGGGGGAGTGTGTATCCTGGGGATATATAGAGATAGAGAGGTATATGGGCTAATTTAGGGGTGTCCCTTATACTGTGAGGAATTCATATAGTGGTGGTCAGAGCTCTTCATGGTGGAAAATATGATCCATAGGGTAGATTACCAGATGCAGGTTTTTCTCTTCATGGGCTCAAATAGGAAGGTTTTGATAGGAGAGAAGAAACAGTTGGCTCAAAGTTTCTAGGAAAGTAGTAGAAAGTAGGAGGGGATCCTTCTTGGGAAGCTCCAATGACATTCCTCCATGATCCAAGAAATTTTTTACTTCATGTGGACATTCCCAGTGACTATGTCTTCCTTGATGTTTGGGAAAACTAGGATGTCTAAATGCAGTACTCTCATGTTCATAGAATGTGGAGGAATCTTAATTGGAAAGGGATGCACTATGTTGGGATTAGTCATGTCATGTTAAACATTCACATTTCTCGATCGACAATAGTGAAATATGTCACATATCTAGGGGACATGATCCATTCTCAAGTCACCTCGTATTTACTGACTGATCGGGTTAAGGGGATTCTAAACATGACTTCTCCCACATAATTGTCAGTCTTGGAGAGGGTTGTGCATGCATCTATACCTAAGGAGTTGGATGATTTGAGGAAGATTGTTTCTTATTGAGGCTCTCTTGTATGAATAAGTACATCCAATGACAAGGTATATATCAATATTTCATGTACCCCAGGTATATTATGTGGTCAAGGTGATTTCTTCATGAAGTTTCACTTTAACAATATATTCCCAACACATCCATCCCTTCCCTTAAAACAAATGAGTGGAAAACAAACAATGGATTATTCTATAGTTTTCAACAAGTGGAATATCCTTTCAATCCTCTTAATCTATTATTCTAATTCATAAGGATCCTTGTCACCCAAAAGGATCTGTGGATTATTCTTAGTGAATTATGTTTCATGTCCCACCCTCCATTGTATTTCATTAATGGAGGATTTTGAAAAAACCATAAAAATTCAGATAAAATAACAATAAGCTCAATAACTTTCTTAACATGCAACACCGAGTTTTATAAAAATTGATATATATTGTAAAAAAATCTATTATAACGCATTTATTGAATTAAAGGGTATGAATATGAGTAAATAATTTTGAAATAAATGTATAATATTATTAAAAAATAAACAATTATTTCTTAATTATTAATAAATAATGACATAATTTCTATTGAAGTCATTTTAGGTTTTAAAATGTATTTTCTTCAAAAATTGTGTTTGTTGAATTTTGTGTAGATAAATTATAATTAATTTTTAATAATTTTTAAATACATTATCTTCTAAAATTAAAATAATTTTATAAATCATCATTCTAAAATTAACATAAGTTGTTATTTTGGTATTTTTCTAAAATGAAAGACTTTTCAGTGAATAGTGAAAAATACCGATATTTTAAATGTTTTCATTATTTTTAATTGAATCAATTAATTTAAATTTTATTTTATATTTTGGATTTGGTATTAAAATTAAAAGATATAAATTTTATTTATAATAATTTAATTTACTCTATTTTAAGCACTAATATTCTAGATTTTTTTATAATTAATATTTATCCAAAAAACACATTTTTTATGAGAATGTTTTTTTCATTGTGTTTTATGCATTTATATTAATATTAATTTTCACTAATATTAGAGATTTAATATTTAGAAGTTGATGCCATTTTTTGAACATGATGTTCATATTTGGAAAATATTTTCCTTTTTCTATCAATATAAATAGTAACCATGGTAATTTTTTTCACCCTAGTAATGGTAAATCAAGTAAAATAATGTTCAAATATTAGGATAAGACTTTATAATTTCTATAACAATTGACTTTATCCTATTTAATGTCAATATTTTGTCCATTTTCAGAAAATTATATAATATATGGTCACATTTTTCATAATTATTTGATTATGACCATTATAATAATATAAGAAAAGAATAAATGAAAAATGTCACTCTATTGACTTTAATATCTACAAAATTGTTACATAAAGATAAAAGAGTATATGTTAGGTTATAAATTATTATTTTAAAGTTAAATTAATTTCATTATCATATTAATTTATTTCGTATTTTTAGTGATTGAATATTCACCTTAAATTCATACTCAACACCAACAAAGTATTTATTAAATTAATAGAAAAATAAAATAAATGATTTTAAAAACAATTAACGTAATAAAATTTAATAGAACTATTATGTTATGTGATTTTTTCATATAAATATAATTTTTGGATTCTATATTGGATTATATTCGAAATACACCATTTTAATAATTTCCTTAAGGTCAAATTAAATTAATAGTGTAAAAATTTAACGAATAAAATTTTATTAAATTATTTAATAATCATAAAAAAAATGATAAAGGGAAATATTGATAGGATGTGGCATAAAATGGAATAAATTTTCAATTTTTTATCTAAATTTTACCTTATAATTAATGTTATAACCCTTTAATTTTGAAAAGGTCTTATGTGCAATTAATGTTAAAATTGGTAAACCAAGGGGTTAATAAAAAATTATAAGGATTAAAATGATGCCAAAACTGATATAAATTTCATTGGTTAATATTCAGGCATTACAGTATTTCTTAATCTATTTCTATTTAGAGTCATTTTTATTAATAATGAATCTATTATATTTTAAACTTTTGGGAAAATCTAATAGTGTCCTTACCCACAATTATAATAAGGAATAAATTCTCCTCACTTCCCCGAACCTTTTGATATTTATAAAATATAAACTTCATTACATAATAAATACATATATTCTCTAAAAAATCCTAGATATTTTTTTCGTTCCAAAATATGATCTCTTCCAGTCTTAAGGTATTAGCCAAAAGTGGGTTCTAAATAAAGAGGTATAACTCTTAACCGAGTGTTTTTTAGTTTATTTCTTATTAAAAATCTTATAAATCCATGAAATTAATTCTAAAATAATTAAATTAGTAAATTCAATATAATTAATTATTTTATATGATTATTAAACAATTTTTATCCATATTTTTTTCATCCTATAGAAATAGAAAATGTTTCTCATTCATACGTATGGATTACCCTCTACCCATAGCAATGTAATTCATTTTTCATCACATATTAACTTTTAAAGTTATAATTATGGATTTAATAAAAATATATGTTGTTTATGATATTATTATGATTATATATAAGTGAATTATTGTTCACCTTTCATTATTTTTAACTATCAAAAAATAGAAATAACTTTCAAGAATAAGTACGACCTACCATCACCATAAAAGTGTAATTAATTTTTCTATGTCTATATGTTATACATACATATATATATATAATTAATATATGTGATATTTATAACATGTTTAAAATTGTGACTACTATTTAACCATGATCAATTTATAAATACAGAGACATCCAAATCAGAACATGCATGAAAAATAAAGCACTTATCACCTAGAAGAGTGATTTTAATATAGAATTTTTAATTAATGTGTGAGATATTTTATAATAAGATAATATATTTTAGGATATATATGATATCATGAATAAATTTCTATAAATATATATTTATTATACATGAGTTCCAAATTCATATAAAAATTAAAATACTTGGGGTATGGGTTTCTCATCTAAAATTTTATTTTATGGGAAAAACTTTATGTTATACACCTATTATCTTATATGTGGTGTATATAAATCCACTTTTTAATGTAATGTAATTAATATAATTATTTTAATGATATTTAATTTTTCATTTCATGTTATTATTTCATAGGTAATATGAATCAAATGTTACCAATACAATAAGGGTTTTATGTTACAATCTCATTATTTGTTGAGATTGTTTATGATTAAATTTTGGAAGATGAATTTTCCAGATATAATTATAATTAAATTCATTAATTTTCTTCTCTGATGGTTATTTCCAGATATTAAATGTTTTTTATTCAATTTTATCACATTAAGACTTTAAGATACTAAAATCATGTATTTATGAAAAACAGACCTCCTCGATTGAAAATCATATTTCATCCATATCCGTGTACTATAAAACATAATTCAAGGGTTTTTTAATAGTATTTTATGATTCTTTAAATTCAATTTTTTCCCATGACTTAATTTTTAAAAAAAAATGAATATAATCTCATTGTCTTTTTCTAAATAAGGCACTTTTGGAATTTTTTTACAAAAGTATGAATGGAATATTTTCTTTTAGATTATATAACATGAACATAATTTTACGTCATCATAACCACTAAATGATTTTAAAATTAATCTATATGTTTTTATGTTATTTTTAAATAAAATGTTTTCATTAATATTTGGAAATTTTTTTTATTTTAAATAAATGATTTCAATGTGAATATGGTATTTTCCCCATGAAATGTTCCAAGGGGTCTTTAAATGGAATTTTTCATCTAAAATGACATCCTATCATGTTACCTTACATTTATAGGGGATATAATAAAGTGATACCATCCTTATTTTTTCAATTTATGGTTTATGGTTATGATGAAAATATTTTTATCAAACATATTCCTTTTCCAACAGTTATGGTATGATGAATTAATGAAATGTTTATGAAACCCATTTCTTTTACATAGGTTATTCCATGATGAAATGTTTATTAAAAACATTTATTTTTCATGGGTTATGATATTATGAAATTTTTATTAACATATGAAACAAATATTCATGATTTTCATTATCTTAATGGTCTTTCCATTATTATATATTCTTCCAATTCATTATGTAAATATGTATTTCTCATTAGATAACCAACACTATAATGGGAATTGAACCCAATATAGTAAGGGACTATGTCTACTATGATAATATTGGGAGTGAACATTGGCTACGGAATGATGATTGATCCACATCCACTAAGATAGTCTTGGGATTGAACCGTGAATATGAAATGGGGAGTGAACCCAATAAACTATGGTATTCATGGGATTCAAACATGACTTTGGAATGAGGAGAACACCCAATAATGTATTATAGTCTTATATGAAATCCATGACTACTAAGGAAATGATTTTCTATGATTCCGTGTATGGTAAAAATCTATTTTTATATTAATGTATTGATCTCATGGAGAATGTTATATAATTCTTTTATTATTCATGTATTATAATTTTCAAATAGTTATATCATGAATCAATATTATTAAATATATTATGTGGGGAATAGTCCTTAATTTTTAATATCTTATTATCATAACATTATTCTCATGTTAGGATTATGTGGTCATCAATATTTACTTTTTTACACCTAATGAGCATCTAAGATCGCCTTTTCTTATGTTTTCCTTCCCTATGATATGAAGGATTATTTTACATATGGTATGTATATAGAGGGAAAAATATTGAAGAATTAAGTGGGAGAAGATATACATATTATATGAGTAAGTTATTTTTGTATCAATGTTTTTATAGAAACAATACCTATAAAATTCAATAATAGAACATAATGTTATGTTATGGATATTTTTCTATTGTGATTTAATATCTATTTATGAAAAATATAGCCCACTATAGTTTGTATCAAAGTAAGGATTAGTTATCCATTGGAAACTAGGGTAATAAAACATTAGTGAATACACTTAGGATAATACTATATATGTTACAATGCTAATTTTTATGTTAAATAAAGGATTATTATTTAATAAGAAATTCTCCCATGTATAGATAATACAAGTTGATGTGGTTTTGTAACATATTCCTACAAGGGTAATAACCTAGAAAAGAGTTAGTTTTTTATATCTCACTCATCATTGTGGTGAATGGTGAGTGTGAACTTATTGTGCACCTATTTTAACACTATCATGGGATATGATTGGGTTAATTCACCTTTTACTTATTTTTTATTTTGACTGATTTATATGGATTATGATCGTAGAATACCTTGTTCAAACCTAAGGTATAATATTTTTAATGTAATTTTTCAAGATTTGGACACAATATAAATGTTTTTATGTGATTATGTGTTTTACCACAATGAATATCAATTCTCAAACTATGATTTTTGGTTTTAATCAATTAAAAGAAATATGGTCATGTTGAGTGTGGAGGAAAATGGAATGATTGTTCTTATGAGTAACCATATAAAATATTTATGGAATAAGAAACCTTGTCTCTATTTAAAATATGTTATCAAATTATAAAACTAAAAATCCTAAAATGGGCATGTTTTCTAACACACCTAATAAGAGACAAATACCATTATATAAATTCCATAGATAGAAGATGATTTATTTTCATACATGTCATGTATATTGGAAGAAGAACTCAATGCAATATCTCAAAGCATTGAGAAATTTTTGTCTTGTGGAAAATAAGGTCATATAGCTAGTAATTTTTGAAGAAAATGAATATTTTGGTCAACATAATGGAAGATAGTAAGGGTTTTCCTATGGAATCATCAATGGTTGAATGTTTTAAATATGGAAATTATGGGAATTATGAAAATAAATTTCCAAATTTGAAATCATGAATATATGATCAAAATGGTTTTACAATTAAAGGATGTACTATTAATGAGAATATATTATAAATGATATATGAAATGAAGTAGGTGTTAAGGAATGAGATGATTAATCCTATTTAATGTTTTAAGAACAATGTGGAACAATTTAAGTGTTTATGTAATAAAATTTTAGAATTATATTATAGAAGTATTTTCGTTGATGATATTCTGGTCAAAAGAATCGTGAAAATTTTATGGATTTTTATGTTGTAGTTTTGATTTAAGTATTTATAAGAATATTCTAAATAGTACATATGATGTATAAACTTTATTTAATTTTAAGGAGTATTTTTTTGGAAAAACATATGATTTATGTTAAGATAACCCAAAATATGTGCTCGATGTTGAAATAATCATGTTTAGTTGATATAATGATATTATTTATAATGCAAATTAGATTTTATTGATGAAATTTTAAATTATTACTTATTATATGAAAATTTTTATTGTGTTATCTTTGAGGGAGTGTAAAAAATTGATGGATTTATGGAATATATTTGATACTATATTTAACATCCTTGGGTTAGGATCCACTATAGGGGTGCCCTGAGTTGGGTCCTCACATGACCTTAGAAATGACTCCTTGTACATCAAAGTATGCAAACTAGCAGTGAGGGTATGATGAATAATATTGGGAGACCCTAACCTCCTTTTCATATTAATCCATGATATATAAAATATGAAATAAATGAAACAATAAAAATAAACATGAACTATTAACCATTTCCAAAAACTAGGTACAAACCCACAAAAAAATGTTAAATATGATATGTCATGTTATACAGTTCCAAGTGTAAGGAAAACCCAAAATAAGGAAAAAAACAATCCCGAAAATGGGTCCTAACTCTATTTCCTCATCCCTTATCCACGCACATTCCACACACAAATCAACCATCTAGAATATGGCATATTTCTTTTTACTTACTTGCATCCATGAAATTTGCACATGTATCCAATGGTGGCCTATGTAGGGTGTAAGTATAACTCAGTAGGCCACCACCAATGGTTTCTTCAAAATATCTAGTCTAAACCGATAGTGTGTTCATGTACTAAATGGTTTACATTTTATATGAATGATGAACTAGGTGACATTAGTTAATATTATTCACCTAAAACCATTTTCTTTATTTATAATGAGGCTTATGAATTTCCATCAATTACATTATTTAATATTTCTATCAACTACTATAAAAAAGGATATAATTATAGTTCTCTATATCATAGGGAGAAAATTTCATGAACAATTACATCACACGTACCTTGGATCCTCAATCTTGGTATCCTCATAAAATGAAACTATGAGTGGAATATATCCTTAGTATAACTTCCTAACCCATTAATTCTAGGTGTGGGTTTTGGAACCTCATCCAATCTGAACCCATTGGCATTGAACCACAATTCAATCCCCACATACCACCAAGGCATGTGCAGATGCTTCTTTAACCATTTACCACATATACCATTTCAAAAATAATACTTATCAAACACATTTATCATTTACAATTCATATTTCATTTAACTCATAAATGATCATCATGTCTTAACCCATTAATGTATTTACCATTTCAAATTCATGACTCGTTAATATATTATAATTATACTAAACTCTCCCTTATGCCTTGTTATCAATTTAATCAAAATTAACATCAATTTCATTTCAAAATTCATGTTAACAAGTGAAAAAAATCATGTATACTTTATGTCATAAACCTATGTTAACATAATAAACATAACTAGCATTGGTTTTATCTTATAAACCCTTAAATTTCACATTCACATTCCCTAACCCGTGTTCACAAATATGCCACACCCCATGGGTGGCCTCTTTTCTTGTCTAGTCAACCTCAAGGAATCCATTAGGGTCATAAAGGGGTTCAATTCATCATTTATATAACCAATCTATCATTTCTCACTAAGGGGATAAAAATATTAACAATAAGGAACAAATAACAAAACCACATATGCCTAAACCAACATAAATACTATGGGATATAACTTGTAGGCTACCTACCTGGATTCTGAAGATGAACGCGCGCTCAACCATAATCCTTGACTTAGATTTGAACACCCTTAGAAGCCTTAAACTAATATTGGCTGTAAAAATAGGGTTTTAACTATTTTGAAGAATAATAATTTCTAAACAATCCCTAATATAAAAAATATAAGGAACATGAGTGTCAGAATCACCCAAAGCTTCGATCTTCACCCAAAAACACTGTTAACATCTAAGAAATTAAGCAGATTGGCCCTTGGGAAGTCTAGGATGGTTTGTTTTGTCTCTAAGGATGTTGGAGGATAAATGGAGGAGAATAATATGTTGGAAAATTTATTTAATCAGAGGTAAAATATTTAAAACCCCACTTTCAAAGTGGTAAATAGTTTTTCTGTACTGTTGGCCAAACCAGGCACCAACCATGTTCCACCCACTCTCCAAAAGGGGTACAAGTTGTAAGGTTCTCTGGGAAGCTCGCACAATTTAGAAAACCTTGTGCTGACCAAGAAAAATATATATATCCAATCCCACATGGTTTGTCCTCTCAACTTAAAAGGTGTCATAATTCATGAAACCCTCCTCCCAGAAAGCATGGTTGGGGAGCATTGTTACTACTTATCATGCGCTAACCGTGAAACATGAATATTAGACCACTTTTCTCCCTTTTTATGTCTCAAATCCCCCAAATAATGCTAATCCACCTCATATACCCAGTAAAAATATCATTATCCATCATATAGGTATTTAAACTCGATTTTAAGAAAAAATGTACCTCCCCATATGTCTAGGATCTTACATCCTCCCCACCTTATAATGGCTCGTCCTCCAGTTGCTTTCCCAATAATCACTGAGTTTCTGAGGAAAATAGATTAGGACACTAGGCCCATATGTCTTTCTCCTCCCACATGTTTCTTCCTAAACATTTATATGCATCCACAAATCTCAAACCAAAGTAATAGTCTTTCCCAGCAAGACTTTCTCACTATGATCCACAATACAAACTAGATGCTCCTCAAATGACACAATAGCCTCAATCTCCACATCATCAACATCAATCACATGAGATGGGTTGGGGTGATACTAAGGAAGCTTTGACACATGAAATCCATCATGTATGCCACCTTACCACTATAGAAGTTCTAATCTATAAGTCGCTCGTTTGATCCTCTACACAATCTCAAATGGCCCCACATACCTATGTGCCAACTTACACTATTTTCAATTCCAACAGTGACCAAACCTTGTTGACACTTGAAGTAAACCCCTAATTACCAAAAATAAACTCAAGATGTTGATAATGTCAGTCTGCATATGACTTATGTCTACACTGAGCTATATCCACACATTTTAGAATAAACTGAACCTCTTCTGAAATATCATATATGAGACTAGGTCCCAACCACTCTGATTCCCCTATCTACATCCAAAATAACACAAATCTACATGGTCTACCATAGAGTGAATCATATGGTGCAATCTTAATAGTCTAATCATAATGGTTGTTATAGGAAAACTCAAAAAGAACCAAATTATTCTCCCATGGTCCTCCAAAATCTAAGATAAGTCCACTCAACATTTCCATTAGCGCTAGAATAGTACACTTTGAAAACCCATCTATCTGCCATTAGAAATACATACTCAAAAATACCTTGGTACTAAGTTCATTATTTAACCCCTCCCAAATGAAAAACATTAAACACAGATTGTGATCTGAAACAATAGTCCATATAACATTCTGAAACTATAGAATTTCTTGAATGTAAATCTCACCCAACTAATAAAAGGTGAATTTCATGCGAATTGGTAAGAAATTATAAACCTTGGCCAACCAATCCACAACTACCCAAATCATATATTTCTTCTATGGTGTCATCGGAAGACCCACAATATGATTTATCATCACATCATCCCATTTACACTCCATAAAGGGAAAGGGATGTAACAAACCACCAACTCTCTGATTCTGAACTATCACCTACAGACAGGTACAAAATTGGGTTCACAAAAACTAAAACCTCTTTCTTCATCCCTATCCACCAATACTTCCTATAAAGGTCATAATAAATTTTGTTCAGACAAGGGTGAACTATACACATCGAAGCATGAGTGTACTTCATAAAATATTCCCTCATGGAAGTAAGAATGACAACATGACAATGAACTTAAACAACATCTTCCTCACCAAAAATCCAACTGGATGGTTAGTCCCCACCTTTAAGACATTACCTTAGGGAAAAACACTCTGGATACCCATATTTACTCCCCTTATTCCATCTCAGAAGCATGTAATCAACTTCTAAGGATGCAAGGGTCATATTTCCTTATTTATCCTACAACTCCAGGTGCATATTTGGAAACATCATAACCATCCTCCACTCGGCAGTAGATTCCTAAACCACCTTATTTTGATTCTTACGACTCAATGATTTTGGAAAACTATTTCATTTTCTTGGTGTATAGACCAACTCAAAATAAAAGGACTTCATATAATCCACCCACCTTCACTTCCACAGATTAGAATCATGATAGGACAAGATATACATAAGGATTTTATGATAAGTATGCATAGTATGACTTTCTTGAATACAAGAAATTCCACCAAAATTTTTTATCAGAAACCATTGCAGCTAGATTAAGATCATTCATTGTATAATTTAATTCATGAGGCCTCAAATTTCATTACCCATATGTCACAACCTGATCATTCATCATCAACACTACCATAATCCTCATACTAGACACATAATAAAACAAGGTATACTCATTACATGGCTTTGGAAGGATCAAAATCACTGTAGTATTTAGCACCTTCTTTAAATTTTTGAAATAACTCTCACATGCTCTAGAACATTAAAACATAATTACATTATATATTAAGACTAAAATTGGTGCATCCAATTAAAAAATTATTTGATAAACATTTTATAATAGCCTAAAAATACAAAAAACATTGTACATTAAAAAAATTATTGTTCATCTTCTAAGATACAAGAGATCTCACTTTATATGGGTCCATAGACACACCTTCCTTAGAAATTATGTCTCCCAAAAAATGTACTAGTTCAATCCGGAAATTACATTTATATACCTTGGCATATATCATGTTATCTATTTGTGTACTCAAGAAAATTTCAAGATGTTGGGTATGATTATCTTGATTCTTGGAATACACAAAGATTTCATCCAAAAATAAAACTACAAACTGATCCAGAGATATGTGGAATATTTTGTTCATTATATAAATAAACACTATCATTTTTTCAACTTGAATGGAATCAAAATAAACACATATAAGCAATAACTACTCTAAAAATCATTCTAAAGTATATCGTAAGAAACCGACCTCGATTGATGATACCCTGATCTCAAATTAAATTTGGATAAAACTGAAGCACCTATAAACTGGTCAAGAAGTAATCAATTTGTGGAATAAGGTATTGATTCATAACTATCATCCTATTCAACCTCTAGTAAATGAAAGACAACTACAAAATCCTATCAGCATAATTAGTAGAAAAAGATGAGATCTCCATGTTGATATATTAGGATGAATAAACCCCTTATTCTCCAGTTCCTCCAACTAGGTTTTAAGCTCATGGAGTTCTGTTGGGGCCATTCTATATGGCAGAATACAAACTAGTTTCACTCCTGATTCTAACTATATCATGAAATCAACATATCTAGCATGTGGTAGCCTTGATAAGTCCATAAGAAACATATCTTGGAATTGATCCACTAGAAGAGGAATGAAAAGTTTCTCTACTCCCCCATCATCAAGAATAAAAGACACTTGGCCTGTGAGTTCTCCCAACTATTGATAGACTGTCTCCACATGACATTCTTGGATGTCCCATTACCCATGTTGAACATAAGTATTCTCTTACAGGGACATGAACATCACCCTATGGTATAAAAATTTGATATGGGATTAATAAAATACCTATAAATCCATTCCCAAAATCATATTAGAAGATGATATTTCAAGCACAAATAATTCCTATAGAAAACAATATCCACTAACCTCTATATGAAACTCCTTATAGTGCTAAATATTTTCTACTCATACTTCTTACAGTGTATCAATCGACATGACCCCACACATATGTTCCACCACTAGGCCCAAAACACTAATAAACTAGGTAGATATAAAAAAATGTAAGGCACCTGTATCAAAAAAAATCACTAAAAAGTTGGGATAATAAAAGAATAGTATGTTGAATTATTGATATCTCAGCCTCTCCACCTCTAGGTGTAGGCTAAACTCTATAAAGTTGGCCTTTCCCTCTACCCTAGGCTCCAAACTGAGTTCCTAGTTTTGCATCACTCAACTGATATGGACACTCTCATCCCTTAGAACCACGTTCTCCACCTCAACCAGTATGTCAAGTGGAGCTCCAACTACCTACCTAATATGGGGTAACTTAACCCTTCCTAAACACTAAATCTTCCTTGATCCTACATTAGTTTACATCTTTCTATGTTTTATAAAAACATCTACACATGCCTCATTATGTTTTATGCTCATCATTTAACTAGTCATTAGTGATAAAAATTATTCATGTGCCTCATCCTGCTACACAAATAAAATAGAACATGATCACTACTCTGAGAGGCTAGTTACCTTCTTTGACTACTCTTTCCACCACATCCCTAGTGTATACTCTCAAAATAGAACTTCTTGCCATCATAGGTTGCACCAATGAATCTTCCAACTAGAGACACATTTCTATCACCACAATAATCCCTTAAGATCACTTCCTAAATAAGGGTTTAATCCCCAAATTAGAAAAACACATTAAATGGAAGATATTAACGTAGGACTTAGTCACATGTTTGAGTCCATCCTGGAAGCAACTTTCTATAGTTGCCTCATCCCTTAACAATGCTAGAGAAAATCATTGCAAGTCAATAAAGAGGCCAGCATAATCCATCACTGTTATAGTCACCTAGGTCAATCTCATAAACTCGGTAGCCTTATCCTATCTTAAGGTATCTAGATAGAAATATTCCAAAAAAAATTCCTGTAAAAATTTCCCTAACATACCTTTATCCTACTTGGTCTAAATTAGAATATCCCAATAGTTCTATTTCATTACTCACAACATATAATCTACAAACATGTATCTCTTATGAGAAATATAATCTAGATGATCCATAATCATCTAAAAGGACTCCATCAATAACTAGGCTACCTCAGTTCCACCCTCTCCAAAAAACGTCAGGGCATGTTGCTACTGGAACTCTCTAGATATGTCCAACATGCTCAACATAACCCATTTTGGGTCACATTACATGTTTTTTATAAAATGAGCAATATTCTCATATAACGTATCCTCTATTATGTTACCCTAGATTGTCGAGGTTTTTTTCACCATTATTGGAAGATATTTCTCAGCAATATTCTCTTGTCACTCAACAAACTCAGACAACCACAATCACTTTTCATTAAAAATCGTTTTTTAACCATTTCCAATTTCAAAACATAAGTCTTTCTATTTTCGACACCATTACATCATTAATAATTATTACAAAAAATTGTTTAACCCATTCATGATTTTCCTTTGGCACAATTCTTTAACTATCCATTCACACTTTTCCATTTATCCATTTTCATCACCTTTATTAGACACCATTTTTGTCAAATTTCAATAACAAAGAAATCATTCTATCCATTATATCCTACATTTCATTTTTGTGTGTTCCTACACTGATACATGTAACATATATCCCTAGGTACCTAAAATGATTCATGTATTAATAACCTCATACGATATTGTCCACGAGAAAAATATAAAAAAAATTATTCACATCACACAACATGTGCATCACCGAATAGTCAAATATCATTTAATGATAACAACAAAAATCAAGAATGAAAATCCCACCCAAGGTTACTTGGTTTTACCCTCATACATGGGTTAGCTAATCCCAGTTATGATCACACTTCCGAGGCCCTAAAATTAGTTTCTCCCATCTACCACCCCAAAATAGTAAGATATATAAAATTAAACCTTTCTATGATACCACTTTGTACATTCCTGGACCAGGAACCACTACACTGGTACCCCGAGCTGGGTCTACACATGACCACATACATGAATCCCGGTATGCTAGTGATTTATGACTAACAGTGAAGGTATGATGAATCTCATGGAGACACTATATTGTCCTTATCAGTGTATTCCAAAACAGATAAAATACAATAATTAAGTAAAAAATTAATCAATAAACATGCCTTACTAACCATTTAACAAAACCGTGTACTCTCTGAGAACTAGCCCATAAATATGTTATGTCATGTCATGTAGTACATAATGTATGTAAAACACAAAATAAGAAAAATAAAAAAATCCAAAATACGGGACTCGACTCCATCCCTAGATCCACCATTGATGCACATCCCACACCCAAATCAACCATCTAGAATAAGTAATTTTCCCCTATATTAACCTACAACCACAAAATATTCTCAAGTAACCAATAGAGACCTAATAAGGGTGTGTGTATAACTTATTAGGACACCACCAAAGGTTTTTATAAAATATCCATTATAAACATATAGTGTATTCATGTAATAAATGAATGAAAATCTAAATAAAATATAAACCAGGTTCCATTAGTTATAATTATTCACTTAAAACATTTTCATAATTTGTATAAAGGGTTAAAAAAATTTATCAATTACCCTATGGCCTCTTTCAAACAACTACAATGAATAAGGGGATAATTTAAGTTCTCTATCTAACTAGGGAAAATATTTCACAAACTATTACATAACATTTAATATGTAGCCTTAGCCCAGATAGTCTCATCAAATTCAACTGTTAGTGGAATATATCCTCAGTCTGAATCCCAAACCCGTGCATTTTATGGGTGTATTTCAGAGCCTCATTCTAACCTAATCCATATGCGTAGAACCCAAGTAAATACTCAACATACCACCAATCTATGTTCTTGTGATTCATTAACCATTTACCATGTATAAAATTTTAGAAATCATACTCATTGAATAATCAAACTATTTACAACTCATATTTCATTCAACACATAAATAATATTCATGTCTTAACCCAGAAACACATTTACTGTTTACAATTCATGACTCATTAACCAATAAACATTATACAAAACACCTTTTTTCCTTCTAATCAATTTAAACACAGTTAAAATCAATTTCATTTCACAATTACAGTTAACAAGAGAAATAAAAATTTCATATACATTCTTTCATAAACATGTATTAACATGATAAAAATAAATATCACAGGTATTATCTCATAAACCTTTCAATTTTACATTCACATTCCCAAACCCATGTTCAGAAATTTTGAACATCGCATGGGAGGCATATTTCCTAGTCTAGTCAACCTCAAATCATCCCACATGAATCATGAGGGTTTCAATTCATCATTTAGAAAAATAATTAATCATTTATCACTGGTGTAATTAAAATCAAAATATTAAGGAACCAATAGCACAACCACATATACATAAACTAACATACATACTATTGGATATAACTTTTAGACTATCTACCTTAATTATTAAGATAAAAACATTCTCAAACATATCCATTAACTCGGATTTGAACACCCATTGAATCCCCTACCAATAATCCCATGTAAAAATAGGGTTTAAATTATTTGGAAGAAGAAGAACATCTACAAAATCCGTAATCCAAAATAGAGTAGGAAGAGGATTTTTAGACTCACCTAGAGATTTGATCTTCACCCAACGACAATTCAAATAGATTAGAAATAAAGTATATTGACCCATGGAAAGAATTGGACGGTTTGGATCGTTTCTAGGGTTATTGTAGGAAGAATAGAGGATAATCTCAAGTTATAAAAGTTAATGAATGAGTGGGAAAAAAGGTTAAATCCCACTTTTAATGTGGTGTATAGTTTATAAATCCATGCAGTGACTGTGCGGAATTGATCTGCCAAAGCTCACACGGTTTAGAATCTACCATTATATGGTTTCTTAAACCATTAACCCATCCTCTAGGAAATAATATTTAGGGAACATGCTTACTACTAACTATGTGATAACCATTTAATATGAATTGGTTGGCCACTTTCCCACTTTTCATGTCTCAAACCCCATGAGCACCCCCTGAGCCTCCTTATCCTATTAGTATACATTTAATTATCCATAATAAAGGTATTTAAACTAAACATTAAACATGAAAATACCTCCCTTGAAGTAATATATCTTAAAATATATGATTTATTTTAAGGAATCAATTGAGAGCTATTTTTTGAAGTATTACTGTTTTCATTGAGGTTTTTTATTAATTCAGGTTATTAACTTATTTTAATAGAATATGTGGTCAAGGTGGTAACATATTTTGTAGGTTAAATTTTGAGCTACATTAAATTCTTTGGGGGTTAATTTCAAGATGATTTTGTAAATTTTTTATCCTTTCTAATTTTGTGGATATTTGTTTCAGGCTTTTTTTTTGAAGGGTTTTAAGGTTAACTTCTTTTGTAATGGTTTAACTTGAACTTTGGGTATTATTTTGAAGGATAAAGTTTGAATTATCATTTTGGCTAACCTATGATAATAATTTTAGATTCCTTAAATATTTGGTGATTTGAGGAATGAATTTTCATTATTTTATAGTTCTTATGGCCCATTGAAAGATAATTTTTGTGCTTCAGGAATGATAAAATCATCTTGAATATTTATATAATGGATTAACAGTTGAAGGTAAAATTGACCAAATCACTAAAAAATAATGAAATTGTGCTTTTAATATTGAAAAAAAAATATTTATATTTTCTCTTAGTCTTTGTCTTGATATTAAAAGAGTCCCTAAGTTTTATGATAATGATCATGAAATTAAATTTTATACTTTTACCTTCATTTTTTGATGAATTTATGGTTTATGGTTTTGTGTTCGATAACTTTATCAAGAACATGTTCTCTATTACACCCTATTTCTCATAGGAAATTAGTTTTCTCCTCTATTTCTGTATTTTAATTTCATATAAATGGTTTCCTTTTCTAGGAACCCAATAATTTTTTATTTCAACTAACCTATATGTTTCCCTCTTCCCATTTTCAATGAAGGTTTTTTATCACAATATAAGATATGGGATTTCAATAATGGTATTTTAAAATATTGAACCATTCATGAAAGAGAAAAAATTAGGTTTTATTTTGGGGGGGATAATTTAACCCTCCAAAAATTTAGTTAAAATAAAAATAAGTTTGATGTATTTCTTAAAAAACTACACTAAGTTTTAATAATATTTTTATATATTAAAAAAATATTGTAATAAACATGAGAATTTATAGGGCATAATACAAAACTATATTTGGAATGGATTAATTCATGAGAGGAATCTCATCACAATTTCTTAGAGAAAGTGCATAAAACCTATTATAATGGTAAAAATGTTAATTAAGGATCTTTGGATCCTTAATTAGACAATTATTAAAAAAATTCACTCAGAATATTCTAATATCAGATGATTTTTCTTTGGAATTTCTCTATAGTGGATTTGGGAGTAAACTGCTAAATTGATATTATATGTACATTACTTACTCAATTTGGCCCACCATCTAGCATGCTTTCAATGGAATCCTATAGTTTTCTAATGGTTAGTATGAAAGAAGTCCTCTCTTAATTGTTGGAGGACTGTTTGGTTATCAAATTCAATACCTAGTGAAGTGGATATTCCTCACTCAATGAAAGACCTATTTATTAGAAAATTTTAGTATAATGATTGTGATCATGTGCTTATCCTAACTCATATGAAATTGGATATAGACAAATATTAGTACATTGATGTTGATAATCTTATATGGTAACCCAGTTTAAATAGAATCTTCTACACTAGTGAGTATTATAGATACATGTTTGATGGATATCTAGATATTTTTACTTAGCTGCTTCTGTATAAAAATTATTATGTTCCACCTATTGATTTCTTGATTATTTGTATAATATAGAAACAAATTTTCCCCTTTAACTTCATGTTACAATGTGCAAGAATTATCTTGTCATATGTCTACCACTTATGTCATGTTGCGGATGAGTATTTTCACCATTTGTTTATCTCTTATCCTTTTTCAAGAAGATTACTTAAATAATTACAAGATATTATTGACTTCATGATGGAATTTGAAAATTTTGAATAGTTAATTACTTCCATTCAGAGAGATGTTTATAGTGATCTGGTGAATTCCCTTCTTATTTCTATTGTAGCCATGACTGTATCATTCATCTTGTATTCTAGGAATGCATGAGAATTTCAAATTTTCATCATCACAATACTCACTAGAATCAAATAGATACATCATGTTGTTATGGATAAAGAGAGATTACATAATACCACTATGAGAAATGACTATTCTGACATGGTAATTTTGAGAACTCATAGTGTATTGGGTAAGAGTAAAATTCTATTAATGGATAAGTATATAAGATAGACCCCTCCAATTTATTAGTGAAAGAAAATCAATGTTGATGGGGAGGATTTCGGTGAACTGGGACTCTTGGGATGTGGTGGTATCTTAAAAACACATATGGGATTCATTGAAGTTTGTTTTTATCACATCATTTTTAATGACTATGTGATTGAAGTAGAGTTATGGTCAATGATTAAGGCAGTCAGGTATGAAATTTATTAGTGATGGAGGGATATATGGATGGAATAGGAATCAACTACGATAATTGGTATTCTTAGAAGTCACTCAAGAAATGTTCACTGGAAAATATTTACAACCAGGATCGGATGTATTAGGATTTTGGATCAATTACATATTGTTGTGACACGTGTCTATAGAGAGGAAAACTATGTTGTTGTTGATCTTTCCAAGAAAGATATTGTAGAGACCAACTTGATGTGGTCCTTTATGACACAAATATTTTGCAGTGACTTTTTTATTTGGATTAATGGTCTAATGTGTACACTAATATTTGTAAACCCCATAAGTAACTCTTTTTATATTGCCTTTATTTTTAATAAAATCTTTTAAAAGTAGGCTTTCCTGTCTCCTGATCCATCTGATTATAATAAAGATGAAATTAAATTGGAGTGTATCATTGTGAGTAAACTCATTATGAAATAAATTTATAAAGTTATTACATAATACAAAATTATTTATTAATTCTTAGGGTAAAAGAAAACAATTTTTATTGAGGTAATTGTTTTCTTTAGAATGTGATGTCTTTAAAAATGGTCATTTTTCATTTTTTATGAGAAATTTATAAATAATTATTAAAAATTTTAAAAAATTTATTTTACTAAATTAATATCATTTCTAAATCATAATTTCAAAATTAAATTAAGGTGAAATTTTTAGAGTTTTTGAAATGAATTTTATTATTGAATAGTGAAAAATATATATTTTTCAAATACTATCATTTGTTTTCAATAAATAAAGTAATATAAATCCAAATTAAATTTTGGGAATGGTATAAAAGTGAAATAGGATCCATTATATTTATAAAAATAGATTTTATTCAATTTTATTATGTATTATTTTTTATCTTGTTATATGTTGTTCTTTATTCTTAAAAACGCATTTTTTGGAAACTATTTTATCCATTTGTATTAAAATTGACTTATTCCACTTCAAAATATTGAATCGTGATAAATGAATAAATAAATTAGAATAATTATTTTTATATTTTTTAAATAGTTCTTATTTATCTATAGTTAATATGAATAGTAACAAAAGTAAAAACAATCAACTCAGTAAGGGTAAAAAGGGTAAAATAGGGTTAAATATTTTGGATAAAGCATTAAAATTTATATAACACATTAATTTATCCAATTTGACTTGTGTATCTTGGCCATTTTTCTCAATGTATAAAATATTTGGTCACTTGTTTCCATAATTCTTTTACTATGATCTTTCTATTAATTTAATTAATGAATAAGAACAAAATTTCACTCTATTGACATTATTATCTTTGAAACCTATACATAAGGATAAAATAGGATACATTCAGTATTAAATGACTATTTGAAAGATAAATTAATTCTATTATCATCATAATTTATTTATAATTTTCATTTACTCAATATTTACATTAAATTCATATGCAATTCCGAAATAGTATTTATTCAATTAGTAGAAAAAAATGAATTATTTTAAAAATATTAAATGTCATAAAATTTTAATGAAAAATGTATTATGTGATTTTTTTGATAAATATAACATATTAAGGATGTGTTAATTTATTTTATTCTAATTATATGTCTTTCTTTTTTCATTTAATGTCAAATTAAATTAATAGTGTCAAAAATGACAATAATGATATTTTATGAAAATAATTTTTTATTAAATTGCTTAAAAACCCTAAATATAATAAAATCAGACAAATTGGTAAATATATAATATAAAATTTCATCTGATTACAATTTATGATAAAATTGTCTACTCATATGTTAAATTTTTACCCTTTAATATGGAATAAACATTTTTCGTCGATAAGGTTTAAATTGGTTAACTAAGGGATTAATCAAATAGATATAGTTTAAAATGAAACTAAAATATTTCCTAATTTTATCTGTTGAAATTTTGAAATTATACAATTTTTATTTAAATCTATGTCCATTTGGAATATTTTTACTTGATAAAGACTCAATTATATTTCAATCTATTCTACATTTCCAAGAGTGCCCCTTACCTCACTTATAAAAGGGAACCTATTATACTCTATTCATCACACCATTTGAGCCTCCTAAGTAGGAAAATACCTTCCATAATACCATGCTATATTCTTTCACCAAATCATATATCTTATTTTTATTTCCAAAATACTATCCCTTCATGGCTAAAGGGGTAATCCAAAATAAGGTTCTCAATGAGGTGGTATAACACTTAATCGGGTGTTTCAAATATTATTTCATAATTAAAATATTATAAAAGCATTTTATTCATTATGTAGTAATAAATTTGGTATCTTAAAAATTCTAAATTTTAATTATGCTGATTTAAACTCATTATCACACTTCTTTCTATCCTACATAAATCAAAAACATCACTCTTGTATACATAAAAATTACCGTATCCACGTCGCAATTCAATTGTTTTTAATCTCCACATTAATTTAATGGTTATAATTATGGATTTAATAAAAATATATTATTTATAAAATTATTTTTATTTTTTAAAGGTGAATTATTATTTACCATTATTTCTTTCCATTCATCGAAAGTGGAAATAGTATTAATGTGTACGTACGGCCTACAACCTCTTTAGATGGTGTAATTAATTTTTCTATAAATATATATTATAGATGAATATAATTATATATTTAATTAATATATTTAATATTAATATCATTTTTAAATTTTCAGATATAAATTAACCATGATCAGAGGATAATTATTGAGACCACTGAACCGGAACATGCATTAAAACGAAGCGGTTATCACCAAAAACAATAATTTTAATAAAGAATTGTTAACAAAATGGTGATATGATGTTATAAGAAAATAATATTTGGTATTATATATATGTATATGTGTGTGTTTTTGTGTTTTCTAATTTATTTATAATAATTCAATATTTATTATATAGGATCATTGAACATGTACAGAGAAATAAAAAACTAGAGGTAAGGTTTAATCATCTCTAATTGTTTCATTTGTGAATTATGTTAGGTTATGTGCCCATGTTATTTTATATGGTGTATATATAGACCCTTAGAAATTTTACATCAAGAATATACTTATTATAATTATATTTATATATTTAAGTGATTTCATTTTTTCATGGAGATTATGATTCAAATGTTACAAGAGTAGTAATGTTTGTATATTACAGTCTCATTATTTTCAAGAATGTTTTTAATATTCTCATATAATGGTTGAAATTAATTTTTACCCTTGATATTATTTTCATAAAATGAATTAAAATTGATTTTCTAGTCATTTTTTTGTAAAGATTACATTTTATCTTTTTTTATAATTGTATGAAAGAATTGTTTTCTTTTAGCTTATATGGAATGAACATAATTTGACACTATCATGACCACTCAATGAATTGAAATATCCATTACATTATTCCAAGGTCATTTTAAAAGAAATTATTTAAATAACATTTAGATTGGTTTATATATTAAATAATTTATTTTAAATTAGATAGTTTTGTTTCTAATGAAATGTTCTAAGTGATCTTTTGATGTCATTTTCATCTATGAGTAAATCCTTTGATGTTACGAATTCTTTAATGGAGATATGATCCAATGATATCATACTTCATTGTCTATATGGTTTATTATTATGTTGAAAATATGTTCAGGAAACACTTTCCATTTTGATTGGTGATTCGAAGATTAATTGACAAAATTTTTAGGACTTCTTTTTCATTCCAACTAGTTATTCCATGATGAAATGTTTATGAAGCTCATTTTGTTTCCATGGGTCATAATATGATGAATATTTTATGATCTTGATTCGAAAATATGTAATATTTTATTTATGTGATGTGTGTTATAAGATTATATATCTCACAAATAAATTGTGTAAATACGGATATATCATGTGACGAACATGAGTGGAATACAGAGAAAACCGAGTTCATTAAGGGGATCTATCAAGCATGATAGTCGTGGGAGTGAACCTAGACTATGCAATAGGTAGTGAACTCAATAAACTATGATATTCATGGGTGTTAAACTTAACTATGGAATGGGGAGTTAACGCAGTACATTGTGGTAGCCTTGTCAAAGGTAAGTGACTATGGACAGAGGGGTGAACACAATCCACTATGATAGTCATGGCAGTGAGACTTGGATACTATGGAAATGTTTTTCTATTCATATGAATATTCCAAAAATATATGACTTATTACAATTTTTTGATATTAGGGATCATGCTCTTTGTTTTTATTATGATTTGTGTCTTTTGACCATTAATTATTTAATCGAAGACTCGATATTATGTTCTTTGATATGTAATGTATGGTTTTAAAATGCTAAACTCGTATTCTAAAAACCTTATTCTTTTGTCTTCATTATTTTATAATTTATATTTACCTTTTTTACATTTACTGGTTATCTGAGATCATGATTTCATATGTTTCCATTCCACATTATATAAATTACATTTCTAGTTATTTTATGTATTAGAAGGATACATGTTGGGAAGAATTTAGTGATAGGTGACATAGATCATATATGAAGAAGTTTTTATCTGTTTAAGTATCTAAAGGAAATAGAAATATATTATTCTAGTGTTTATAGTAATGTAATGTAATTAATTTTCATCTAATAAGAAATAATATCAATATAAATTATGGGTCTTTATACTTTGACCATGGAATGAATCATTTATAATATTGTTTCCACCAAATTTGAGTCAACTAGTAGATTCGCCTATACGGATTACTCCATAGTTTCCTCCATATTATTTATTACATTCTTATTGAAAGATCCATACACTATAAAATAGTCAAGATGAAAAATATATTGAAAAAAATCAATTACTTTCTTAGAAACATAATTTTTAAGGAACTGATATCATAAGGGATAAGAATATAATCAATAACTACTGTAAATCATTGTTTTCCTAACACTTGTATACCAACGTTTCTTTTGAACCATTGGTATAGGTGTTCTTTACCAACATTTTGCATGAACTGTTGGTAAAGATGGAATTTAAATGAGGTTTACCAACAGTTTGATGAAACTATTGGGAAAGCATTGTTCTTTACCAACGGTTCATGAGAACCGTTGGTAAAGATAGAGTTTAGACGATTTTTCCCAACAGTTTCATCAAACTGTTGGGAAAGCATTGTTTTACCAATATTTTTTAATAACCGTTGAAAAAAACCCCCAATTTCAACTAAGGCATGCGACCACCCCCCCCCCCCCCCCTCCCCCCGATTCTAGAAGCAGATTGGGTGACTTCTGCCCGACTCCCATAAGCCCTTGAGAAGCCCCAACATAGGTGCACCTCTTTCTTCTGATCAGCTGCCAGGTTAGACTCTTTCCACCTCTTCTCAAGGATATCCTTCCACCTCTTCTCAAGGATATCCTTCTATTCTCAAGGATATCGTTATTCCCTATTTCTAGTGATTTTGTAAAATTTTATGATTCACTAATCCATGAATTGTGTACTCAAATAACTACATCGGTGTACACATTGTCCAATTAATGTTTCCATTACACATATACATTTATAAGGGCATGGTGTCTCTTTCTTGTGTTCTAATTTCAAAAATTCATAGATTTTTCTTAATCTCAATGCTTCAAATATTATAGCTTCATGTAGATGAACTCATAATAAATTGTTTATAATATTTATTCATAGTATTTCATGAAAATCACTCTTATTATTAAGATCATGTCAAACATGAAGATCTTATTCATCTTAATTTTTGTACACTATGTGTATTACATAACAAGTATGTATCATGTTTCTATAAAAATATATATATATATAAAATGACACACTGTTCACCTATCCTTTGCACAATAGAACATATGGAGTATCTTCTTGAACTTTGAAAAATAATATCCGGTCCCTAATTATTATTTACAGAAGAAATAAGAAATACTTTATTATACAATCCAATGTCCTTTATGAATAAAATATCTACAAAGGGAACTCTCAGTGGGACCTCTCCTTTTCCCATGTAGTACTTCTTCCTTCTTCATGAAACTAATTCACAGAATGTCAAATTTGCAATATTAATGAATATTAGTTTTCTTACTATTACCATTAATCATTCTTCCTTCAACATTATACATGAGTTATTTAATCACCTTTTTAAAACACAATGAACATTTTCACTGATTTGGGGTTCCTCAAAACGCTTGGGAAAATCTGAAAAACACATGTATTGAATCGTGCCTCTCATATGGTTTCATGGATACAATTTCATCTCGAAAATCATGACTGCATGGTTCAAATATCAAGAGGACCATGGGATTATTATTCTTCACACAAATTAAGTTGTTTTCTGCAATTATGTGTTTTTTTCACTTTTGATTTAGCCGAAAGGGGAGATTTGTGGTCATTAATCATGGTTGTGGGTGGTCATTTAGGATGTAAGATAGTATGAATTCATTTTTCTTGATATATCTGATATTATTATTTACTTATGTTCAATTTTATTATCTTCGACAAGTGATGTTGTTTAATAAGTTGTTATTAATTGTTGTAATAATGATGGTATGGTATAAGGGTTCACATGGTGTGTATAACGGTTGACATGGTTTCTACGACAATCTAGTGTCCCGGGAATGTACATGGGAATGTACACACACTACATGACTTGGTCAGACATGTAAATATACATGGCCAATCCCTTATGGTGAAAAGTATGTTGGGCCAAATGGGGTGCTGAAAATGTCCCATTTACACATGGCTTTGTTTCATGGGTATGCCCACATGATGTGATGGCCATACTATAGAGTAGGTAGTAATTAGCTTTGTCAAAACACTTTCATCCCTTAAATTCAAGACTACATGGTTAAATGGAAGAACCCATGTTCTAATGACATGCCTAACATGGTTTCTAACTCACCTCAGCCAAAAATAAACTAGAACACCGGTTAAATGCAAGAATTCATCCTAAACATACACTATAACATTGGTTAAATGGAATAAATCATCCTCGTTACTGATTTCCGTACATAATTGGGCAAAAAACCATCATTCACGAACATCACTGTAATGTATAGGCTTTTCACAAAACACATATCCTCTAAATTTAATGAAATTACAATAGGCACTAATTTAAAGTTGTTATGTTTATAGGTGTAATCTTTGTATCTTTGGATAATATATTCTCAAAACTATAGATTAGAACCCCATTCGGTGTTTTGAGGTCCACCCAAAACAACTCCCTCCTTCCTGGACCCAGGACAACCCCCCTCTTTCTTGGACCCTAGATAGCCCCCCCACCCTCCTCCCTGGACCGTAGATAGCCCCCCCACCCTCCTTCCTGGACCCTGGACAGCGCCCCCCCCCCCCTCCTTCCTGGAACCTGGACAGCCCCCCCCCCCCACCATCCTCCCTGGACCTCGGACAGCCCACCACCCTCCTCCCTGGACCCTAGACAACCCAAAAATCAATATTCATATGTGAGATAAAACAAAATAGAACATGAAGGTCCCTCTCTAATGAGTGGTCATCTGGGTTTGGGTCACTAATGAGTGGCATCCTAGTTTGGGACTTCATAATTCTTGGATATCCTTTTTATAGGTGTTTCTACTCAAATCCATAACTATAACTATTGAAGGTCCCTCTCTAAAATCAATTGGGGCATGATTCAATGAATACACCCTACCAACCTATGATCTATGGCACCAAACCTAGGATCCCTTAATCCATGGTTAAGGTGTAACTTTATGAGGTTATAACTACTTTTGATGTGGTCCTCATCTTACTCCTCATCCTAATCTCCCAGAAGAAGCTAAAGTATAAAACTCATGTACTCCCAACAACACCCTTAATGATTATGTATTCTTTGATCCACTTCCAATATCTTACTAGGAAATCCTTTAATATAGGCATTAGAAATTATGTATCTTATTTTCTTATATACACTGCATTTTTTTGTATTTCTTAATATGGTTCTCATATAGAGTAATGTGTTAGTTATGCTTTTATTTAAAGTAAAAAATTGTCATTTAATTAAATATTTTTTTGATTGAACTTCAATATTATTGAATTGATTTGAAATGACTTATTGAAATCTTTTTACAAAATGGATAGAATTTGGATGTACGAAACTGATTGGATTTCAACCAATTTTCAAAATAATTTGAACAGCTTTTTAGATTTTGCATTTGACAAGGATTTAGATAGTGGTCTCATACACTACCCATGTTCTAATTGTGTTGGAAGACCTTGGTTGAGTCGTGAAGAAGTTAGCTATCATATAACCAAATGTGGTTTCCAAACAAACTATTATCTGTGGTATCACAATGGAGAGAAAATGGAATCTCTAAATATTGATGATCCAAATGATAGGACTGAATTGGAGAATTTTATATATGATCGGTTTCCCTTTATTCGGCATCATGAGAAGGAAAGGATGTCCAGCCAACAAGATTTCGATACAAGCACACATGATGCGTCCAATGAAAATGATGATGTTGATTGGGTGAAAAAATTGAATGATGTTGCGACGACTCCAGTATATCTACAATGTGGTAAAATGAAAAAGTTGGAATTTTTAATCCGATTGTTTCATGGGAAAACTATGTATGGGATTTCAAATACTGTAATTGATTACATTCTTACCTTCTTGAAGTACTTACTTCCAGATGATACAGATATTCCCACAATGCACTATATGGTATGGAAGTTAGTTGATAAACTTGGATTCGCAAAAAAAAATCATGCTTGCCCGAATGATTGTAGATTATTTTGGGGGGAAACTGCTGAAATAAATGATTGTATCAAATGTGGAACATCCCGATGGAAGACAAAAGATGATGGAACACCATCTCATGTGCCATAAAAAGTATTTTGGCACTTCCCATTGATCCTCAGATTACAAAACCTTTTCATGTCTGATGAAATATCAGTAAAAATGAGATGACATGACACCGAGATAAAAAAGTATAAGGAAGAGTTGGATCACCCTACAGATGGATTTTCATGGTAGAGATTTGATGCTTGATATCCTGAATTTGTAGCTGATGTGTGTAATGTGAGACTGGGTATTCTATCTGATGGTTTTAATCCATTTGGGCAGATTCTTACTTCTCACAGCACATGACCAGTTTTCATACGCATTTATAACCTTCCCCCATGGTTGTGTATGAAAAAGCCTTACACTTTCTTGAGTATATTGATATCTGGCCCTTCTGATCCCAGTAATGATATAGATGTATACATTCAACCTTTAATAAAAGAGTTGAAACTAATTTGGGATGTGGGTGTTCCCACATACAATGCATGTTCGAAAGACATATTTCAGATGCATGTTGCGCTTATGTGGATGATCAATGATTTTCTTGTTTATGCAATGATGTCTGGATGGAGCACAAAAGAAAAATTTTCATGTCCTATTTGTATGAAGAAGACTCGATCGAGATGACTGAAATATCATCGTAGTTTTAGTTTTATTGTACATCAACGATTCTTTCCAATGAACCATCCATATAGAAACAATCGTTGAAGATTTGACAATACCATGGAGACTGAAGATTCACCTCAGCGTATGTCTGGAACTGATGTGCTTAATGAATTGAAATATTTCATCTATTCATTTGGGAATGGTGTAATGAAATCTAGAAAGAGGGAAACTGTTTCCAATGATACCTATTACAATTGGAAGAAGAAGAGTATATTCTTTGAGTTGTATTGGTAATCCAACTTGTTACGTCATTTCTTAGACGTAATGCACATTGAAAAGAATATATGTTAAATGTTGCTTTCGATTCTTCTAAATTTCAAGGGGAAGAAAAAAGATGATTTACGATCTAGGCATGACTTGGTAGATTGGAAGATCAGACCAGAATTGCATCCTATCTATATCAGTGAAAATAAATAGCAAGTTCTATGTGCTTCTTATGTGATGACACCTGCTGAAAAAAATAAATTTTTGGAAGTGCTAGAGACTATTAAAGTTCTTGATGGCTATTCAAGCAATATATCAAAACGGGTCAACAAAAAAGAGTTAAATCTGAAATCTTTGAAGACTCATGATTATCACATCCTTTTGCATGAGTTGATTCCAATAGAAATTCTACATCTCTTGTCCAATAATGTAAGAGTCTAAGTTATTCCATTGTGCTATTTGTTTAGAGATATTTGTGCTAAATTTTTTTCCAAATCCTTCTTGCAAAAACTATTGGCAAAGACACCATTAATTTTGTGTGAGTTAGAGAAAATATTCCCTCCATAATTTTTTACATGCATGTTGCATCTGACTGTCCATATTCTGACCGAAATACTTCTTGGAGGACCTGTTACATTCCGTTGGATGTATCCAAATTAAAGAAACATGTACACATTGAATTCATATGTCTAGAATAGAAATTATCCCGAAGGTTCTATTGTGAATGGTTATTTGGCTCAAGATTGTATGGATTTCTGCTCAATGTATTTTTCTGATCTTACTATGAGAATAAACAGACCAATGAGAAATGAAGAAGAACAATATGAGAAAATTGAACCCATATTTCTATTACTTCCTCATAAAGGAGGAATTTTGTGATCATATACATTGAAGACATAAAGCCTTGAAGAGCGAGAGATGTCACATCACACAGTGTTGTTTAATTGTGATTTGTTCTATGAGTATATCAAGTAATTAAATTGTACATGTATCTCTTATCTTATCTCTTGTAATTTTAAATATTTGTTAAACTATTATTATTTTTATCTATAGGAAACATAAATAATTGATATATATAGAAAGCATCGTTCTTTATCTTCGATAAGGAAAGATACCTTTCACAAAAAGGGTTTTCTTCTTTGTTGAAATTGAGGATAAAAATATTTTTGTAATAACTACATAAAAATAATATTTAATTAAGATTACTATTTGTTTATATTTCAGGTATCGATTTTTCCTGCAGACTTTATTTCTGAGGAAATGAGAGCTTTGGATTTTGGTCCTAATACCATGGTTTGTGCTTGAAATCACTTGTGATCAATGGATACAAATTTATTATCATGGAACGAGTAAGAAACAAGAGAAAACAACATGATGGTGTTATGCTAACTACCAAAACAGACTGTTATGCCATTTCATCAGATAATAGACCTCATTTTAAAAATGTATCTTATTATGGAGTCGTGGAGAAAATAATAATTTTGGATTATTACTCACATAGTGGAGTCACGATGATAAAATGTCAATAGTTTGATTCAATGATGAGGAAAGTCATCCTTATTGATGATTGTGTGTTTTTGAGTTATTAAGAAGACTCGCACTATTGCCACTGATGAACCATATGTATTGCCATCAATTGTGAAATAAGTTTTTAGATGTCAAAGATAATCATCATCCTAAATTCAGTGTAATTATTGAAGTAAATCATAGACATTTTTTTGATGATGGTGATGATGAAGTTGACACTATCCCTACTGCAATTGGAAGCAATCAGTTTATTACTTATGATGACTCCAACATATCAATTGTCAGAGTTGATTGTGAACCTGAAGTTTTGGTGGGAAATATATAGAGTCATACAGTCATGTTCTCACCTACATGTTTCACCTACATCATTCAGAGTGTGTATCCTAGTACATACCTTCAAACCACCATAAATCTTCTGTTTATTTATGTTTTTTTATCAAAATGGTTTTTCTATATTTTTTTTTTTGGGTTACACATTAGTTATCTGTTTCTAATTACTTATATATTTGTTTTCATTGTAGGAAATGAAACCCATTGAAGAGAGGTATCGAAAAAAGATGACAGAAAATAATCATCGCATGACACAGATGGGTGTTCCTCTACTCATCCCTATTGTGAGTATTTTATTTCAAATATATATATTTCAATAACTTATATAATCATTTGTTTACTTTTGTGTTGAAATTTTTTTCAAGATCCACCCCCTAGATGAGAGATATCCAACGAGGATCCTGATATTGCTCCTAGTATAGAGGCTGGTGGTAGGAGGGGGTGGTTTCAGAGTTAGAGGATCATCTGGTGGTCCCAGTACAGAGGCCGGTGGTACAAGGGCTTGTGGTGAAAGAGTTAAACGATCCACTTGTCGTAGCAGATTAGTCTATTTCCCTACCTCAGACGTATCTTCTAAGCCCCATTTTGATCCTTGTGTGTCTTTAGGGACACATGGGGTATTTAGGCCTCCGATTTTTACACTACCAGTTGGCCAGATGTTTGTGCCATCATCTTTTTCTTATGGTTCATTATCTCTGAGCTATTATATTCCACTATCTTTGACTCATGCTCTGACACAGGATGTGGCTGAGGATTGTACACTGAGGGAAAATCCACCTTTACAAGATATTCCTTCAGCGTTTTCACATCCAGTGATGCCCATTGATCCGACTAACATAGGTATATTTATATAACTCTAACAAATTTTTATACCAAAATTTATTTTTATTATAACTTGTACTGATATTTTTTTTCATTAATAATAGATTCATATACTAATAGAAGGCGGGGATGGGTCATACTCACTTTTGTGCGGTATGGAACTGCTAGACACAGTTTATGGTTGGATACAATGATTATGGACAGTTGATTGATAAATATGGGCAGGAATGTCGGAGTTTTTTGGCGACTCTAGCCAAATACTCCAACATCATTCTGGTCAGCCCTCTTTCTTGGAGTCATCTTCCACATGAAGTCAAGGATAATGCATGGGCACAAATATGGGTAAAAAATCGATTGGATTTAATGTAGTATTGTTTTGTATTTATATTAATTAATATATTGGGTGCCATCTTCGTTTTAACTTCCCTGATGGTGAAGGTGCATGACCAGCACATTTAAAGGAGCTTGGAGAGTTTTGAAGAGCTTATAAGCATGATCTATATGTTGGATGGTGTGATAGAGTGGGCACGGATTTGGATACATTACCTGTCATGGATGACTTCCTGATAGAGCAATATCTCCAAATGATTACCCATTGGGCAACTGCCAAATTTAAGGTATTAATCCCATTTCAGGTATTTAAATGAAATTTTTCATATTTTTCATTAATATTATCTTATTTATTATTAAGAATTATCTAAGAATATTCCGAAAAAACAAAAAAAAACATTTAGTCAAAGCAATACCTCCACACTTTGGGGCGCACTACTATGCCAGATCATGAGAGGCAGCTGGTACGATATAGTTGTTTATAATTTTTCTTTGGTACTTTCCCTTTTTATTGTTTCTTAATTAAATTATGTGATTTATTGAATATTGAATATATGATTATACTTTCACTTTATATTGTTTTAATGTCATTATAGCAGGATAAATTGAATATTGAAGGACGTATCTGTCGAGCAAAATTGTTTTGCTTGAGTATAAGGAAAAAAGATGGAACTGCGGTTAATGAACCAACACAAGAAAATATTGTAGGTTTTAATTTGTTTATTTCAAAGTTTAATATCTATTTTTAAATTTAATAATCTATTAATATTTTTAATAGGATACTTTAGAGGCTCTTAATGCCCTAGAGCCTGGAAATTTTGGGGCACGCGATAATTTATATCAGGTTTTGGGAGATGAGCACTCTGGTCGAGTACGCTGCCGACTTGGTAAGAATATACTCTCGATGAGGTATTGGTCCTCTTTAGGTATCCATTATAGTACCACTGAGTTAGAACAGGCCAAGAAGCATCCTAGTCAGTCTGATGAAAGGGTCATAGAGTTAGAATAATAGGTTCAAACAAGGGAGAAATAATTTATGAAACTGATCAAAGCTTTATCTTCATCACTTCCACCAGAGGCCAACGTGGCTTGTCAGACATATATATTGTCGATGGGTGCATTATCCAATGCACCAAGTGGTAGTTTTAGTGGAGGTCAAGAAGATTACGTTCCTGGTGATGACATGGATGCTGAAGAGGACAAGGGCGAGGATGAGGATGAGGATGAGGGCGAGGATGGGGCCAAGGGAGAGGATGGGGCCAAGGGTGAGGATCGGGCCGAGGATGAGCATGGGGACGATGACGAGGATGACGATGAGGACAGAGATGCCAGTGAGGATGAGGCTAATGATGAAAGTAGAGATGGTGATGGTGATCAGTGGCAGATTCATCCATTTCATTTTTGAATTTTTTATAACTCTATTATTGAACCTGGTTTTTCACTCTGGTGTGGATATTTTTGAATTCACTATAACTATTTATTTTTAACCAAATACTGGACACTTTTATACTTCCTTTTATAACCAAAAGAAGAAATTTGAATAATTATTGCATCCCCTAAAGCTCCTCCCAAGTCTATCCTTCCAAATATGTCCTCTTTAGAAAAATAAACATTATCCAATACCACTAGAATGTTGGAAGGCTAAAAAGAACTAACATCAACCAAACATCACCCCTTATTCCCATCTCAAACCTACAATATTTTATGTAATAATTTTTGAAAAGATCTAGTGAAAGATTAACCAACTCAACAAAGTGTTTGGAGAACTCTAGAAGAGTACGTTTCACTTTTTCCAACTTCAGAAACTCTAAATTATTTTACACTAGTAAAGTTTCATGATAAAAAATTTGGTTAAATATATTATTGAATTAAACCTAGGTAAGACCTTTGTGAAACTTATCCTACAATATAGAATCCCAAAATATTCATTATGGTCATTTGTGAAATGTACGTGTCGTCAACCACACCTCAATCTGAGGCATGGTTTGGCCGGTACCACTCAAAGTGTCTCACTTTTATTTGAAATGGACAACATTTTAACTGAAAACAACAACTGACATACGGAAAAACAACCAAACGCATCCGGATTCTGTTCATACTTCATGAAAAAGATCCATGGGTAATTTTTGATGTGTATAAGTCAACCCCAACTCAATCTGAGGCACGGTGTGGCCGGTAACACTCAAAGTGTCACACTTTTATTTCAAATGGACATTGTTTTATGTAAAACCAACAGCCATACGTAAAACCAACCAAATGCATTTGGATTCTGTGGATACATCAGGAAAACGATCCATGGGTCATTTTTGATGTATACGAGTCAATCGTGCCTCAATACAAGGCACGTTTTGGGCTGTACCACTAAAAGTGTCTCACTTTTATTTGAAATGGACAACATTTTAAGTGAAAACTACAACTGGCATACGGAAAACCGACAAAACGCATTATTATGCTATTGATACTTAAATAAAATGATCCATGGGTCATTTTTGATGTGTATGAGTCCACCCCGACTCAATCTGAGGCACGGTGTGGTAGGTATCTCTCAAAGTGTCACACTTTTGTTTGAAACGGACATTGTTTTAAGTAAAAACAACATCCATATGGAAAATAGACCAAATGTATTATGATTGTGTTGATAATTTAGAAAAATGATCCATGGGTAATTTGTGACATGTATGAGTAAAACCTGCCTCAATCCAAGGCACGGTTTGGCTGGTACCACTCAAAGTGTCTCACTTTTATTTGAAATGGACAACATTTTAAGTGAAAACTACAACTAGCATACGGAAAACTAACCAAATGCAATTGGATTCTATTGATACTTAAAGACAATGATACATGGGTCATCTTTGATGTGTATGAGTAAACATCGACTCAACCCAAGGCACGTTGTGGTGGGTATCACTCGAAGTGTATGTCCTTTGTTTAAAATGGACACTGTTTTAAGTAAAAACAATAGCCACATGGAAAACTGACCAAACATATTATGATTGTGTTTATACTTTAAAACAATGATCTATGGGTCATTTTTAACGTGAATGAGTCAACCAAGCCTCAATCTAAGGCATGGTTTGGCCGGTACCACTGAAAGTGTCTCACTTTTATTTGAAATGGAAAACATTTTAAGTGAAAACAACAACATGCATATGGAAAACAAACCAACCGCATTCGGATTCTGTTGATACTTCAGTACAATGATACATGGGTCATTTGTGATGTGTACAAGTCAAACCCGACTCAATCTGAGGCATGGTGTGGTGGGTATCACCCGACATGTCTTTCTTTTGTTTAAAATAGACATTGTTTTAACTAAAAACAACAACCATATAGAAAACCAACCAAATGTATTCTAATTGTGTTGATACTTTATAACAACTATCTAGAGGTCATTTTTGACATGTACGAGTCAACCACGCCTCAATACGAGGCACGGTTTGGCCGGTACTACTCAAAGTGTCTCACTGTTATTAGAAATGGAAAACATTTTAAGTGAAAACAACTAGCATACAAAAAACCAACCAAACACATTCGAATTCTGCTAATACATTATAATAACGATCCATTGGTCATTTGTGACGTGTATGAGTCAACCGTGACTCAATCTGAGGCACGGTGTGGTGGGTATTACTCAAAGTGTCTGTCTTTTGTTTAAAATGGACACTGTTTTAAGTAAAAACAACAGACATATGGAAAACTGACCAAACATATTCTGATTGTAGTGATACTTTAGAACAACAATCCATAAGTCATTTGTGATGTGTACGAGTCAACTGCACCTCAATCTGAGGCATGGTTTGGCCGATACCACTCAAAGTGTCTCACTTTTATTTGAAATGGACAGTATTTTTAGTGAAAACAACAACTGACATACGGAAAACCGACCAAACACATTCAGATTCTATTTATACTTCAGGAAAACGATCCATGGGTCATTTTTGACGTGTACGAGTCAAACTCGACTCAATATGAGGCACGGTGTGGTGGGTATCACTCGTTGTGTCTGCATTTTGTTTAAAATGGACATTGTTTTAAGTAAAAACAACATCCATATGGAAAACTGATAAAATGTATGATGATTGTGTTGATACTTTATCACAACGATCCATAGGTCATTTGTGACATGTAAGAGTCAATCGCACAACAATCTGAGCCACAGTTTGGCTGGTACCACTCAAAGTGTCTCACATTTATTTGAAATGGACAAAATTTTAAGTGAAAACCACAACTGGAATATGGAAAACCAACCAAGTGCATTCAGATTATATTGATACTTCAGTACAATGATCAATGGGTCATTTTTAACATGTATGAGTCAACCCTGACTCAATCTGAGGCACAGTGTGGTGGGTATCACTTGAAGTGTCTATATTTTGTTTAAAATTGACACTGTTTTAAGTAAAAACATTAGACATATGGAAAACTAACCAAACATATTCTTATTGTGGTGATACTTTAGCACAATGATCCATAAGTCATTTGTGACGTGTTAGAGTCAACCATGCCTAAATTCAAGGCACGGTTTGGATGGTATCACTCAAAGTGTCTCAGTTTTATTTAAAATGGACAACATTTTAAGTGAAAACAACAACTGACATATGGCAAACCAACCAAGTGCATTCTGATTATTTTGATACTTCATTAAAAAGATCCATTGGTCATTTTTGACGTGTACGAGTCAACTACCCCTTAATCTGAGGCATGGTTTAGCTGGTACCACTCAAAGTGTCGCACTATTGTTTGAAACGGACACCATTTTAAGTAAAAAAATAGCCATACAGAAAACCGACCAAACATATTCTGTTTGAGTTGATACTTTAGCACAACGATCCATGGGTCATTTTTGACGTGTACAAGTCAACTGCGCCTCAATCTGAGGCACGGTTTGGCTGTTACCACTCAAAGTCTCTAACTTTTATTTGAAATAGGCAATATTTTAAGTGAAAACAACAACTGGAATATAAAAAACTGAACAAACGTATTTGGATTTTGTTGATACTTTAGGAAAAAGATCCATGGGTCATTAATGACATGTAAAAGTCAACCCCGAATCAATCCAAGGCACGTTGTGTCTGGTAACACTCAAATTGTCACAGTTTTGTTTGATATGGACACTGTTTTAAGTAAAAATAATTGCCATACAGAAAACTGACCAAACATATTTTGATTGTGTTGATACTTTATCACAATGATCCATGGGTCATTTTTGACGTTTACAAGTCAATCACGCCTCAATCCGAGGCATGGATTATCTGGTACCACTCAAAGTGTCTCACTTTTATTTGAAATGGACAACATTTTAAGTGAAAACAACAACTGACATACGAAAAACCAACCAAACACACTCTTATTCTATTAATACTTCAGTACAAAGATCCATGGGTCATTTTTTATGTGTACGATTCATCCCCACCTCAATCTGAGGCACTATGTGGCTGCTACCACTCAAAATGTCACACTATTTTTTGAAATGGACACTATTTTAAGTAAAAACAAGATCTATACTAAAAACCGACCAAACATATTCTGATTGTGTTGACACTTTAGCACAACGATCCATGGGTCATTTTTGACATGTACGAGTCAATCACACCTCAATCTGAGGCATGGTTTAGCCAGTTCTACTTAAAGTGTCTCACTTTTATTTGAAATAGACAACATTTTTAGTGAAAACAACAATTGGCATACGGAAAACTGACCAAACAAATTTGGATTCTATTGATACTTTAGTACAAAAATCCATGGGTCATTTTTGACATATACGAGTCAACCCTGACTCAATATGAGTAACGGTGTGGCAGGTATCACTCAAAGTGTCATTCTTTTGATTAAATTTGACAGTGTTTTAAGTAAAAACAACAGCCATATAGAAAACCAAACAAATGTATTCTGATTGTGTTGATACTTTATAAAAACGATCCATAGGTCATTTGTGATGTGTAAAAGTCAATCGTGCCTTAATCTGAGGCACGGTTTTGCCGGTACCACTCAAAGTGTCTCACTTTTATTTAAAATGGACAACATTTTATGTGAAAACGAAAAATGGCATACGGAAAACTGACCAAACGCATTTGGATTCTCTTGATACTTTAGGAAAACAGTCCATGGGTCATTTTTGACGTGTAAAAGTCAACCCCAAATCAATATGAGGCACGGTGTGGTGGGTATCACTCGAAGTGTCTATCTTTTGTTTAAAATGGACATTATTTTAAGTAAAAACAACAGACATATGAAAAAATCCAACCAAACGTATTCTGATTGTGGTGATAATTTAGAAAAACAATCCATAAGTCATTTTTGACATGTAAAAGTCAATTGTGCCTCAATCCGAGGCACGTTTTGGCTGGTACCACTCAAAGTGTCTCATTTTTATTTGAAATGGACAACATTTTAAGTGAAAACAACAACTGCCATATGGAAAACTGACCAAACGCATTCAGATTCTATTGATACTTCAGGAAAATGACCCATGGGTCATTTGGGACATATACAAGTAAACCAAGCCTCAATCTGAGGCATGGTGTGGCCGATACCACTCAAAGTGTCGCACTTTTGTTTTAAATGGACATTATTTTAATTAAAAACAACAACCATATGGAAAACCAACCAAATGTTTTCCCATTGTGTTGATACTTTATCACAACGATCCATGGGTCATTTGTGACATGTACGAGTCAACCGCGCCTCAATCCGAGGCATGGTTTGGCTAGTACCACTCAAAGGGTCTAGCTTTTATTTGAAATGGACAACATTTTAAGTGAAAAAAAAAATTCATATGGAACACTAACCAAATGCATTATGATTCTGTTGATACTTTAAGAAAACAATCCATGGGTCATTTTTGATGTGTACGAGTCAACCCCAACTCAATCTGAGGCATGGTGTGGCCGGTAACTCTCAAAGTGTCGCACTTTTTTTTGAAATGGACACTGTTTTAAGTAAAAACAACTTCCATATGGAAAACTTATCAAACGTATTCTGATTGTGTTAATACTTTAGAAAAACGATACATGGGTCATTTTTGACTTGTACGAGTTAACCACAAATCAATACAAGGCACAGTTTGGCCGGTTCCACTCAAAGTGTCTCACTTTTATTTGAAATGGACGATATTTTAGTTGAAAATGACAACTGGCATACAGAAAATCGACCAAACGCATTAGGATTTTATTGATACTTCAGGACAATGATCCATGGGTTATTTGTGACGTTTAAGACTCAACCTTGCCTCAATCCAAGGCACGGTGTGGCTGGTACCACTCAAAGTGTCGCACTTTTGTTTGAAATGGACACTGTTTTAAGTAAAAACAACAGCCATACAGAAAGTCAACCAAACGTATTTTGATTGTGTTGATAATTTATCACAATGATCCATGGGTAATTTTTGATGGGTTAGAGTCAACTTCACCTCAATATGAGGCACGGTTTAGCTGTTATCACTCAAAGTGTCTCACTTTTATTTGAAATGGACAACATTTTAAGTGAAAACAACAACTGGCATATAGAAAACCAACCAAATGCATTCGTAGTCTATTGATACTTTAGGACAATGATCCATGGGTCATTTGTGATGTATATGAGTCAACCCCGACTTAATAAGAGGCACAGTGTGGCGGGTATCACTCGAAGTGTCTGTCATTTGTTTAAAAAGGACACTATTTTAAGTAAAAACAACAGCCATACAGGAAACCAACCAAATGTATTATGATTGTGTTGATACTTTAGTACAGCGATCCATAGGTCATTTGTGATATGTAGGAGTCAATCACTCCTCAATTCGAGGCATGTTTTGGCTAGTAACACTCAAAGTGTCTCACTTTTATTTGAAAGGGACAACATTTTAAGTGAAAACAACAACTGGCATATGGAAAACCGACCAAACGCATTAGGATTCTGTTGATACTTTAGGAAAATGATAAATGGGTCATTTTTGATGTGTAAAAGTCAACCCTGACTCAATCTGAGGCATGGTGTGGCAGGTATCACTCAAAGTGTCTATCTTTTGTTTAAAATGGACACTGTTTTAAGTAAAAACAACAGACATATGGAAAATCGACCAAACATATTCTAATTGTGGTGATGCATTATCACAATGATCCATAAGTCATTTGTGACGTGTAAGAGTCAACCGAACCTCAATCTGAGGAACAGTTTGGCCAGTACAACTCAAAGTGCCTCACTTTTATTTGAAATAGACAACATTTTAAATTAAAACAAAAATTGACATACGAAAAACTGACCAAACATATTTGGATTCTATTGATACTTTAGAACAACGATCCATGGGTCATTTGTTACATGTATGAGTCAACCCCATCTCAATATGAGACACGGTGTGGCCAGTACCACTCAATGTGTCTCACTTTTGTTTGAAATAGACATCATTTTAAGTGAAAACAACAACTGGCATACGGAAAAATGACCATATTCGAATTATTTTGATACTTCAGGAAAACGATCCATGAGTCATTTGTGACGTGTATGAGTCCACCCCTCCTCAATTTGAGGCACGGTGTGGCCCATATCACTCAATGTATCCATCTTTTGTTTAAAATGAACATCATTTTAAGTAAAAACAACTGGCATATGGAAAACTGACCAAACGTATTTGGATTATGTTGATACTTGAGTACAATGATCCATGGTCCAGCCTCACATAATCCATTTCTCATGTGAGGAACTCCTACCCCTATTCTAAAACACATCTCATTTATTACGCCAAGGATAACTACATTACCTAAGTCACACAATCTCATTGATACACACCCATTATCATCATCACTAAGTTCAAAGGCACCCACCCCAAACCATGAGACATTATATTTGTGTTTGGTTGAAGTCATTTATCTATTTACTTATTTTGGGGTTATTAGCTTCTAATTTCTTTATTTAATCATGTATTTGTTATAAAAAATGCAATTTTGTGTGGATAATTAATTCCATATAAATGCTATAATTACGTATTCGGTTTTATATGTATTGTATTCATAATTAATAATTAAATTATGTATGTATTCAATTCAGTATTCAATTATGAATTGAATTTCGGATTTCACATGTAATTATCTCTCAAAATTGAATTCTAAATCAATTATGTATGTTTATAATTTCCTTATGAGTCATATTTTCATTCTTTATGTGTATAGTTTCTCGAAGGTCGAAAATAATCGATTTAGAATTATGTTTTTCATTGTATATGTTTTCATTCTATGTATGTATTCGATTCAGTCCTAGAAGTCACTCAAAGAGGCCTGGATAGTAGCACCTCAGCAGTCACAACAGCAACTCAGAGGAGCCTGCTGCTGCAATTTCCCAGCATGCCCTATGCCAACGGTTGTAAACTGTTGGCATAAGGAGTTTTATACTAGCATGGCCTATGCCAACAGTTTACAACCTTTGGCATAGGAAGTTTTATACGAACTCTTTCCCAAAGGTTTAAAACCATTGGCAAAGAATTTATACCAACGTTTATGTACAACCGTTGGTATAAGGTGGATATCCTAAGACATGCCAACAGTTTTCCACAAATCATTGTAAAAGCCCTTTCCCTACGCCTTACTTCCCCACGGTTTCGATAACCATTGGTATATATTATACCAATGGTTATCCAGCCTTTACCAACAGTTCTGAATCGTTGGAAAAGACTTATTTTCCAGTAGTGAATGATGTTAAATAATGCTAAATATCCCATGTAACACCCTGAAATTTAGTGAATTATTTTTTTGAAATTAATATAATAATTTTGATATTTTTTAATTCACAAAACACTAGATATAGTTTAATTTATATTAGAGAATGATGCCTAGTTTTTGTTATAAACAAAACCTAGTTAATAGTGCAATACTTGCAACTTAAATGTTCGCTTTCTCCACATGAAACACTAAGGTTATCTTATGTTACACACAATACTGACATTCCTCGATGGATTGTGTAACATGCAAGACTAAGTGATACCGAATAATAATTAATTATTAAAATATTAGAATTTATTAAGAAATAACATATCCATTAAATTTAATATTATCGTATTAACTAACTTATAGTTTAATTCATTGGATACCTATTAATTATAAAAGAATATAGAAACCAGATGAATATAAACGTAAAGATTTTATAAAAGACAATTTTCATATGAAAAATATAATTTATCTTAATAAATTAAATTAATTACTAATAGTGAATAAAATTAATTAAATTTAGATGTTATATATGCAGTCAAATATTTTTTATAGTTATCCAATAGATTCGATATGTATAAGATAAGAACAGCGCCCATTTTACACATAAAACTTATTTTTTTAAGGAACATTTACCGATTTTTGATAGAGAACCAACATTTATTATAAATGTTAGAACTTTTATAAATTTAATTTTTGAAAGATAATAATAAAAATTAGGTTAGGGTAAAATTTTGGCATTTTTTGTGAAGATTCGTTTTTTAATGAATAGTGAAAATAATGAAAATTAATTCAACACTGTTTTTTCATCTAATTTATTTATAAGGATAAATTATGTTTTAAATTTATTGAATAGATTAATTACATAATTTTTTATTAATTTTCCCAATTTAGTTTATTATAATAAATTTTCCATTCAAATTGGTTAAAAAATCCTAGAAAACTTTTCAACATTTTTACTTTAAAACACCTCTTTTTCATTATATCTGCATAATTAAATTTAAATTAGTTTTTGCCAATATTTTTATTGGAATTTGAAAATTTTTATTCCATATATTTAATCATTATAATTTATAATTATTAATAAGTTAAAATTATTTTTTTCTAAAATAATAATAAAAGTAATTAAATTTACTTAGAATGGTTAAGATTAAATTAAGCTTAACATGGGACTAAACCCTAATCATAAGCCATAATATGACCTGGAAACTTGTAAAAATTAATTTTATGGACATATTTATCACATATACTCCCTTTTATATACTTTTTACCATTATTGTATCCACTTTAAACAAATAAAAGTGGTTTGGGTTTCCCCTTTCCAAAATATTACAATAGTGACACTCCTCCTCCACTATAAAATCCCTACACTCATCCCACTTCCACACACATATAAAGAAAATTAATTTCATCCAATATATTCCCAAATAGATCCCCAATATCCATACCTTCCTTCTTTAATCCTGAATTTTGGCATAAATCAATCTATGTAAGTCCTTTGGGGAAAATCAAAAGAAGTAACAGAATGAAGAGGTACCATCCTCCCCCAAACTCCATTGTCTTATTTTCATTATCCATACACTCCAATATCTTTATTACATTGTTATAAAATAAAACTAGTATAATAAATATAATTATAATTTTTTATTATATGTTTTTTATCTACACTTACACACACTTCCATCTAATGGGTAACTAATATACTGTTTAAGAGTACGGAGAACTACTGCCTCACAAAATGATGATTCTTCATTTTTTCATTACCACCTATCATGGTGGAAGTTAAGATAGGCACTCTATTTATATATGATATATATGATATTTATAATTTCTTTATTATTCATTAATTTTAATTTAGAACATGCCCTTATGCTTCCCATATTGTATAAATACAAGAATTTCATTTGAGGAAGCGCGGACTACCTCCCCATCAAAGCGATGTGATTCATTCACACACTATATGGAATGTATTAAAGATATTTTTAGTGAACCAATATGATATATTTTAAATAATAAAAATTATTTAATGATATTATATACAAGAAAAAATATATTACATTAAATAGATTTCTATCAATATGACAATAAAATGGAAACAATGTTCATGCGTACATATGGCCTACTGTCTCCATGAACGGTGTATTCTAATTTATTCTATTATATTCTATATATTATTATAATATACATATAATAAATATAAATGATATTTTTATCATGTTTTAAAATCTATAAATCATGATATAAGTATAAGAACAAAATATATAACTAATTAAGACACAAGTGAAAAACAAAGTGAGTATTACCTGAAACGTAACTTTAACATGAAATTGATAAAAAGTGGGTTATATAAATTCATAATCAACCCATATATGGAATTATTTATAAGAATATAGTTCAAAAAATGATATATAATAAACTTACTTGTATTATATAGTAGGTTTGAACGATTATGATGAGAGTCATGGCATAAAGTAAGATAATTTAATCACACTCTTTATTTATTATGAGATACGTACCTTATTCACCACTCACTTATTTTGTGTTGTTTATATAATAAATAGGAATGTATTATATGCATATTTTAATTAAAAATATGGGTATTTATATAAAAAAATTGATCTATATATCATGGCATTTATGTTTCACAACTTACTAATTTGGTAAAGTAATTTCATCTCAATTTGACTTCTTTGAGACACATGCCATTTTATAAACCTATATATTTATATGAGGTGTATAAGTTACCTTTGATATGTTTTAATTTTAATATAATTATTTACATGATGTTTTAAAGCTCCATGTAATTTCATTTTCTTACAGGGGGAGTATGATTCATAGTTACCATGTGGTAAATGTTTATTGAAAAAATCTCATCATTTATCGAGATTACTGATGATCATTCTTTCATTAATTAAATATTATGATCCATAATTCAAGAAGAGTCATTAATTTTATTATACCCTATTTATAATTCATGTACTCATGTATTAGCACCATTTTTTAAACTCTTTTTTACATAAGTCAATTAATATCATGTTTTTAAGAAAATATGGAATTACCTCTATCTTCATTCAGAAATATGTGTTTCTTCTAAACCATTCATTAAAAAAAGGGATTACAAGAATATTATACTAATATAATATGGTCATTACAATACATTTTGACCATTTTTTTCTGTACCAATTTTTTCAACATAATCTTCTCCTCTCTTTCTGACCAAGTCTTTTTCTTTCTAACATTTTTACCCCGCAAAAGGAATGTTATTTTTACCTCATAAGACATGTATGGATTCACCCATTGTAATTTATTTGAATATTATTTTTAATGTTTAATAAGTTAATTTTTATGATTTTTTTTTTCAAAGATATTTTCAATGAAATGGTTTTTTAAAAAAATCAATACGCTATTATATTTTTAAGGAAAAACATTTTTTAGAAAGTTTACAGGGGCATCTATAAGTTTTCAATGGAAAAAAATTTCAATATGATTTCAATGATTCATTTATAATCTTTCAAGTTTATTTTCATGAAAATGGTTTCCAAAAGGTTTTATGTTTTAAGATTCATTTTTTAAAGGATGAGGATATTTTCCACATGATGTGTTTTTAAAATTTCAATCTAAATTATTTCCCATCTATGATGACATACATTAGTGCTACTCATTACTTTGGTGTAATGATCTAAACATTCCATTATTATTATTTATATGAATATTTTCTGTATTAATGACATGATTTTTAGGAAACATGCTTATTTTCATGGGTTATATATTTATAAAAACCACTTCTTTTCATGGTTCATACATTGATGAAGTGATTATGAAACATGTTTGTTTTTTTAAAGGTTAAGATATGATTTAATACTTATGACACCCTTTCCATTTCATGGTTTATGATATGATTATTTATATTTTTTATAACATGCATGTATGCTTTCATTATGAGATATGTGGGGCTTATATTTCCCTCTCAGGCATTGGGTAATGATTTGTGTTTTATGACCTCAAAGGGTAGATGGGAGGTCATACCAAGTCTAAAACAAGAGGTTATATGTGAGGATATCACAAGCCTGAAACAATAGGGTACATAGGACATCACAACCCTGTAATTAGAGGGTACATGAGAGGACATCCCCCCCATGCTTGAACTAAGAGGGTACGTGAGAGGACATCCCAATCCCAAAGAAGGCAAATGAGTGATTATAACGTGCCTATCATGTTAGAAAGGTCTTTTTATGTAGCCTTGATATAGGGTTTTTATATTCTTAGGTATCTACCAAAATTCCATGAATTATTATTATATTATTCTCTCAAGGCTCATGATCTTTATTTCCTTATGGTTAATGGTCTTATGAACTACTAATATTTATTTAATTATTCATGTTTATGATTTTTCATAAGTATGGTATGATCTTCTAATGATAATAATCACATTCTTATACCCTTATATTCATGATATACTCACACATTTCTTTTATTTACCATTACTTAGAATTTTAGCTAACACCTTTATTATGTTTTCATTTCCTAAGTTAAGAATAATGTTTTCTAAGTTGAAATACTAAGGGGGTATTATTTTTGTGATAAATTAACGGTATTTTATTGAGTTATAATATATGTGTTCCTAGTTTCCAAATACACTAAAATAATAATGTCCTTGGGATTCTATCTTTGTAATGTTTTAATTATTCCACAAAATGTATGTAATTTATATTTATATTAAACTTAGGTCAATATATCCCATGGTAACTTGAGGATTATCATGAAATGGATTTTTCTAGGAATAATCACACATTACCTCTTGTGTTATAAAATTAAACTCTCTGATATATCATAAACCCCATAAAAAAGAGGGTGATATACAAGAATGATCATACACTTCATCGATAACTTGTACCTTATATTCTAATTAACAACTATCCAACCCAAGTAAACTAATAATATCACCCAAATTATATGTACATAAGTCTTAAATTGTCTTCCTACTCTCCAAAAGCTAATGACAAGAACCAATGTATTATAAAAAGAATCATGGGAACAGTTTCTCACACAATAGAAATAAAAAAGGTAAAAAGAAATAGAGTGTCATAGAAGATATCAAAGATACATCATTTGTTAAAAACAACCAATCCATAAAAGGTATATAAAAATAGATAATAAATCCAATACCAACAAATAATGACAAAAAAATGGAACCTTAAGAAACCCATGGGTCCATCTATACAGGACCATTAGTCACATCCATCTAAACCCACTAGAGGAAAATATGATCCAAGATAGTCAGCCTATACTTTGTTCTCCTACCTTTAGTACTATCCAAAAAAAGTATGGTTGTGAAAACTTAAAGTAAAAATGAGGGAGTTATCACTGAAGCTCAGTATGATTCAACTAGAGAATCTATAAAACATCTATCCACATGAATCCATTAGTTCTTATTTATAAAATATTTCTAAAACATTACCAAATGAAATCATTTTTTACATAAAAATTATCATTTTTTCTTTTAAAAAATCATTCCATATTTAAATACAGGAATTAATATAACATAGAATTTATCTATGAGGAATGAATAGACAAAATAAAAAAAATTCAAGAAAATATCCAAATCAAGTGGTACTTGTGAATATCAGATAAAAAGAAAATTGTATATCAGAAAAGTGACAATGGGTAAATAATAACACAAGGGTATAGACCAACTAGATAAATAAGTAAACCAGTTGGTATAAGTGACTCCTACTATATGGGAACCCAGGTTACCCAAAAATGCTTCAATTGATTAGAATACATGGTATCATGGGATCCTCTCCAATTTATAGTTAACTCCAATAGATGAAACTTATATCTATATTTTTTCTGTACACAATGGTATTCTTGATAATCTATTTTCATATCATTCAATTAAAGATACAAGAAAACATTTCATAAATTTTTTTCCAAGGAAAATATATTTCATTTTAAAGCCCATATATTCATAAAAAAATCTATTGTGATGTCATGCCACTTTCATGTTTAAAATAATTCTTTCATTTCAAAATCATCTTTGAGGGATATGAAAAAACAAATCATGGGTATCAAATAGTTTTCAACAAAAACCCATTTTTATTGAAACAAATTCAAGGAATTAAACTATAAATTCACATCTAATGGATTTTAAGTCATCATTTCAAAAATAAAAACCAAATTAAGTCATAAAAACTCAAGTCATTCAATGGTAATATACCAGAGGATACATATGCCTACTTCAAGAATAAAAGAAAAAAAATCCTTCAAAATTGTTGATGGAAAATAAGTATATCATATCCACACAAGCTTAGTGCTTCAAGGATATATCCAAAGAGAAGGTAAATAAACATTATGTAACTAAATTAGTGAGTAATTCCTCAAACCCCTTAGTAGAATTCCGTCAATCAGATATCTGATCCAAAGGACAGTGAAAAAATTCTTTAAAGGATAAAAACAAAGTCAAGGAACTCTTCAATACCATTTATTAAGGATGCACATGGATAATGTTACAACCCCTATAATTCAAGGTAGTGAAATTTAATTTGTAAATTAGAAACCTCCACCATAATTTCACGGTGGTTCCCACCACTGTGTGGGGGACACTCACACAGGAACCGGACAATCCCTATCCCTAAGACCCTAGTCCTTTTAACCTATCCTTCGGCTCAAAAATGTCAGTGGTGTACCTTATTGGATATATAACATATGGTTCTTACCATCATTCTATTCTTGTAACCATTCCATAAATTGGGTGTGGTGGCTAAGGTGGTTTAACATATGAGGTCCAAGGTTGCACCATGACCTCCATCACGAATTCAAAAACTATTTTCACCCACCAACAATATAAAATACATCTCCCAACTCATGAATGACCAAAATAATGAAAAGACAAAGCGAAAACTAGTATCTATAAAACCAATAGCTTCGTGTATATTATGATTTTATTGTGTATTTTAAAGCTATATAATACATTGGAAGAGATTTTGGATTTTTTAGATGTTTTGGAGTGTTTTGGAAGAATGAATAGAGGTTTATGATTTTTAAAATGTTAGGGGAAACCATGAAAGTCCTAAAAGACAAAATGAAATATATATTGGCGAAATTTCATGGTTTTTGAATGGTTTTTCCCACCCATGTACTTTCTAGGACAAATCATGTCTATAGAGGTAGTGGGAGAATCATGGTTGGCTCATGTTTTGTCAAAAATGTTTGAATCAATCATTCTTGGGGATGTATGGTAGAGTGTAGTTCTATAAAATTGGTTTATGGATTTTCAAACCTTTTATCACAACTGTTTAGATCCCTGGGTGAATTATAGTAGAATATAAATAGTAGGTTCATGCATTGTTAGACTATGCAGAATAACTACGTGACGTGCATTAAATGATCTGAAAATTAATGATTACTCATATTTATCCCATAAAATTATTATTTTTATCCTATTATTCTGGTTTCTCAAACTCTTATTATCTTCTATGTATCCTTGGTGATTACCTTTGATCTAGATTGTTATTTAAACAAATATATGTCTGTTAGATCTCTAGAATCATCGATATGTCTTTTTTATCCCTTCATATTTAAATAATCACATATCCTATCACTAAAAACAATAGATCTAATACATTATAGATATATATATTCTATGATGTGTATTGATTAGATATTGATTATATCTATTGAAGTAAATTTGTTTTTATCTTGGACCTAGTGGTTTCTTGGTGTCATTCATTCATATAATCTCCCATTGATAGGTAGGAGGATTCTCTCTATTATCCTCTAACAATAGATCATAATTGATTAATTTTTATTAAATGTTTTTCTAGGATTTATAAAGTAAATTTTGAATGATCTCTTTAACAAAACCCTTTATGTATATAATTTGAGAACATGTGATTTTAAATTTCTTGGGATCCCCCTTTTACTTATAATATTAAATTTTGGATTCAAAATTATGGTTCCATCAACATTCAAATTAAAATAATTAATGGAAATCCCTTTCATTTATAATTTTTATTTGTAATTATGGTTTAGGTATAATTAGGAAAATATGTTTGATGAAATTTTTTTAATGGAATAAATTTTTTATATGGAATGGTTTGATATGAGAAATTTTCATATTGGTTATAGTGTATTCACATTGCATATGAGGCCTTTCTAATAAAAAATTGGTGTCTATTCCTAGGGGTATATTGGATTATCACCTTCTAAATACTTGTTTATATATGTATCATTGGTCATGTGTATTGGGATATTAATTAATCATTCATGTGTGTGTTTATGAAACATTTATGGGTATCCCAAGTGGATATAAATAATAGGAAATTTTATTCTGTTAAATTTTTTTGTTATTTATTTTATTTATAGTAACATATTTTTATATTCCACTCATTGTTGTAAATTTTAATTATAAATTCAGAGATAAAACGTTATTTTACTAGTCAAATGAGTTTATAAGTCTCTTGGGGAAACATTATTGGGTATGATTACTCACATAATACATATTCACTTAGCTATATATATATATATGTTATTAATCATGACATAGGTCAAGTAAATATATCATATTTCTCTAATAGTGCATCATGATGCTTCTTCCCTAGATGGGTGTTTGGAGATTAGTGGTACCTCTTGGTTTCTAGGGAGAGATGATACATTGGTGTGAATATAATGTGTTGTATATTAGTTTTAGTTGTTTTTTAGGGTATAATTTATCACTATGACTTTAGTATTTCAAATTTACTTTTTTCTTTAGAGTTGTATTATTATTACTCATGAAACAAATACTAGGTTTTTTGTTTATTTTTTCTAAATTAGTTTTTTTATTATAAATATAAAAGCATCCTCCATGGTTTTACTAATCACTTGGAATTAATTATCATCCTTTGGTGCCTAAGGGATGTAACCTAAAGATTGTGGAACCTCTGACCCAGAACAATATAATGGGTTGGGTTGGAATGTTAAAAATGGTATTAGTTTTGGTCATGTTATCATCTAGGGATTGTAGAAATGAGACATTAAATATTGTAACTTGAAATATATATCATAAAAATTAAAATATTACATATTCATGGTGAGATTAATTTTATGAGGTTAGTTTGGGTACAATTTTTTTCTAAGAAACTTGTAGGTGTGATTTCATCTCATCTTCGTGGGTTTAGATGATTAGTATAATATATCATTCATTAGTAGTGAGACTTCCAACTATGAAAACATTGCTCATATTAAGTGTGATTATTTATTAAAAAAATTAATGGATTTTGATTGAATTGATATATCCAATGTTAATTCAAATTATCATTTCTTTAATTGTTGGTCAATTTTAAGCCTTAAATTTATAAAGAGTGAAAAATACGTGGTGTCTTGCTCTGACTACAGAAAATAAAAATTGAATAGATTTCTTGGAAAATAATATGAATATATTAAGAAATCATGGCTTCACCTAAGCTATAAGTGAACCAGAATCTTCTTTGGATCATTGATCAAAATTTAATGTTCATGATATGAGATATAAAATTGAAAACCCATTTAAAGGGGATCAGTTTTTACATTTTTTGAAAAGGAATTGAATAGTCTTTTAAGGTGATTTGGAAACTAGAAAGGAAGATGTATGGATTAATAGAATGAATTTTATTTTTGATTTACTAAAAACCACTACTAATATAAATTTATAGTTATTACTCTAAAATAGAAAGGATATTTCATAAAAATGATGGGATTTATTAATCCATGATTAATCAAACAAAGTAATTACATGGGAGGAAATTAAAAAAACAATGAAAAATTAATTAATCTCACCTTTATGGTATCAATTAAAATATATTTCTTCATCATAAAGAATGAAAATCTATCAGCGATGGAGTATGAAGGTGTTTTTGTAAACATTATTCATTTTTCTTCAGATGTGGACTCTAGTGTAACCTTGAGGGAATACATCTTTAATTTTGTAATGCAACTAGTAATTCACTATAAGATAGTTATGATTTGAATAAATGATTATATAAATATTATTAATAGAGAGATAATTTTGGAAATAGATATAGATAGAAATTCAACTAGATGAAGTACATTTGTCTTCATGTGAATAAGTGGGAAGTCTAATTCAAGATACAAGATGAAGTGGGAAACCTATGACCATGATGGTGGAGAATCTCAAGATTAGACATTAGGATTGGGTAACATCCCCCTAAAACTCAATAACAAAACCAAATGTTTCCAATGTTTTTTTGTTCAATAATGTGAAGAGATATTTTACACCACCACCTAATACTTGTCATAATTGTAATAATATTGAAATATCTAGTGTTTTCTTATCTCTCTAATGTGAAAGGATATAAATACCACATATGTGTATCAAAATTATTATACTTCGATATATTGACCCCTTTAGAATAATTCTGGTTATTAAAACCATTTGATCTAAGATGAGTCTAGTAACTCCAAGAATCCTTTATCAATCTAGGAAAGGAAAAAATGGGGGGAGAAAGTATGCAGTTATATGGTGCTATTAAGATGATCATGGAAGACTAATATGGTCTTTCAATAGTATAAGGTACTATTCTGTTAAACTATTCTACCATTAAGTATTTATTTGATACTAGCACCTCCCAATCAATTATTTCTTCTCATGTTGTGGATCATATAGTATTGCATATTGAAATGATGTTGTGTGTCTTAAAAAATCAAATACATCTCAACCAATTAGAATTTTTAGCCTTTAATGGTGTAGCATGTTCCCAATAATCAATTTGGATGAATTATTTTTACAATTCCTTTATTCTTGAAATGAAAATATTTCACCTAATTTTGGGAATGGATTGTTGAAAATCCATTAAGGCCCAAAAAATATTATTATTCCTGATAGTTTATATTTACGTATTTTGATTTTATTGAGCATCTAATTAATAGATATTTGGATGTGAATACAAGATCAGTGTGGCCTTTGGGCTGGTGGTTGGTAATATCTCTTATCAATTAGAATTAGTTACATTAAAAATGTAGTGCAACAAAATATAGATATTTTTAAACCATTGAGAACTAATTTTCTAATTTCTTTCCTGATAATTTATCTCAGTTACACCCAAAATGAGAGTTTATTTTATGATATATCTCATACCAAGGAGTAGTATAATTTCACTTCTATATTTTATGATTGAACCAATGAAATTATGGGAATATAATTTTTAGCTGGAAGAGTTTGAATGAAAATGATTCATTTGACCTAGTATGTCTCCATGGGTATATTTAGTATTGTTTATAAATAAATGAGGTGGAACTCTTCACCTTTGTATATATTATCATAATATGAACCAAGTTATGATAAAGGATCAATATCCTCTTCCATTAACAGAAGATCAATTTGATCAATTCAGGGGGAAATTATTCTATAAGATTGATATATGATCATGGTATCCCCATCTTCTAGTTCAAAAGAATGATATTAAAAATACCACATTCCAATTTCATTATGATCATTATAAATAAGTGATAATTCTCTTTGGTCATATAAATTCACCATATTTGTTTACGGAATTTTTATGTTCGGTATTTTAATAATATATTTATTTCACTGAGGTAGTTTGTTGTTGATTAAAATATAGTGTATTCTAAGACTAATTAAGATCCTAAGAAAAAACATGGGAACAGTGTTTGGTATATTGTGAGAACATATAATTTATGCTAATCTTTAAAAGTGAGATTTATTGATACAAGAGGTATATTTATTTTTCCATGTCATTTCTAAATGGGTTCTAAATAGATACCAAAATGGTGAATGTTATTACTCTTAGAAAAAATTCAATAACACCTTTGAGATATTTAATTTCCTTGGTATATTAGGATATTACTGATGCTTTGTTCATGAATTTTCACGACATTCCTCTCTGTTGAAAGCTCTGAGAAGGAAATTCATTTGATTAAATTGGAGATATGAGTGCCAAAAATACTTACAAGAGCTTGAGTTCTGGATTATTTCAACACCATCCTTACTTTTATAGAGTCAGAACTAGGCTATATTGTATATTGAGATGCACATATATCTAGTTTGGGATATTCTATAATGTAGAGAGATCATTTTATAACTTATAGTCCATTATAGTTATGGGTGAATGACAAAAATTACCTAACATGTGATTTATAGTCAATTGTTTCTATCCCAGACTTAAAACATAGATGTATTATCTCTTTGGTGAGAATTTTGTAGTGTTCATGGATAAAAAAATCTTGAAACATAACTTCTCACATATATTTTTGAATCTAATGAATTGAAGATATATGGAATAACATCAAATGTTTGACTTTTAAATGATGTATACATAGGATAAAAGGAGTAGTAGGGCTGATGAATCTAGTAGGAAGTCATATATTCAGTTATCTAAATAGTATTTCAATTAGTGGAAACTAATGATGTTCATAGCCTATATTCTTATGGATTTTGCTGAGTAAGGTGTTGTATTTTTATTTTATGTTTCGGTTGTTCATGATTTGATTGAGTAAGTTAAAAATTCATAGAAATATGATCTTGAACCACTAACCTTGAGGTCTATAGTAAATTTTATAGAGACCATTGAGTGATGGATACTAGATGGTTTAAATTTCATTCATTTTAGAGATTAGATTTTGGTTCATCAAACATATCCATAATAGCATTATTCTTCCTACCACCACTCAAGTCGGGTTCTCCATTATGGAATTATGAAGATGTATAAGGTGATGTGAACACATTTTTGGGAGACATAATAAAGTGGGAGGTGTAGTATGTTTTGAGATGCCTCACCTATGATTATGTAAAGGTGTATCACTAATGATCAATTGGTATGATTCAATCCTCAAATATAACCTTATGGAAATTAGAGAAAATGATTATAGTCTTTTCACTTTCCTACACATAATTGTTCTAAAACACAGTTACGTAAGGGTGATTTTTGATTAGATCAAAAATTTGGCTCACTTAATCATTATTTGTGAATCTAATATAATGGATGATATGGAAAAACTCTACTTTTTGGATGTTTTAAATTCCATGACATATTAGTTTTAATTGTTTATAACCAGGACCACTGGTTTACATCCTATTTTTTGGAAGTCCTTATAATAAGGCCTTGGAACCTAGTTGACCATGATTATATCTTATTATCCTAAAATGGATGGGAAAGCCAAATGGATGATCCAAACATTAGAAGACATGCTTAGAGCTAGGGTTATGTATTTTTATAGGCCATGTGAGGATCATATACTATTAGAAAAATTCCCATACATCCACAATTATCATGAATCAATACCTATGGATCATTCTTAATATGCTTACAGTTTTTTGTTCTTTCTCAATTTTTTTTTGTGGATGTATCTAAGTAATAAATTATCAATCCTATCTAAATGCATCAAATGATATAGACGATTATAATAATCAAGAATTGAATAGAAATAGGTCAGGTCAATCAAAATTATTAAATTAACCATCATTATTGTTTATTATTGTTTAATGTGGGAGATCCTATGTTTTTTAGATTCTCTATAAGGCTAGTATGTCAAAAGTTTTTATAGAAGATTAAAATATATCTTCATTGAATTAGGACCTTTGAGATATTATAATTATTTAGTGAATTTAATTATCAGTTTCTATTACCACTTTGATTTTACTCTATAAAAATTGTATTTCAAGTATCTCAATTAATGAATTAACATCATGATCATGACCATGTTATATGATGGGATCATATTGATCTTGGGATATATTATATGTTGATTCACATGTTGATACTGATTATGAACAGCCAAAATAATCTATTTCATTATAAAATTATCAAATTTTCACATTTTCTATTACATCATGGTTAGATTTAGGAAAATACATAGGAATGTGAGAAGGAAATAAGGAAACAGTGGCCCAAGATCATACCAAACAATGCAAATCTCTAACATTAAGGGGATCGAAGGTCCAATTTTGGGTATAATTTAACACCCATATTTTTAGTGACATTACCCGTATATTATGTTTTCAGAAGATATATAATAATTGGGTTGAGTATTTAGAGTTTATGGAAGGTTTTGTGTTATTTTATATGCATTTATGGAGGAGAAAAATTTGATCATGGATAGGGGAGACCTTGAAATATTATAGGAAATGATGAATGAGGTTTTTAGTCAGTGCACAGTTGGAAAATGGTTTTTCCAAATGGTGTGCATTCAAAGAGAAACCATGCATATAAAGGTAGTGATATAAGAATGGTTGGGTGTAGTTTTTCAAACTGTGAAAACCAACCATAGATGGGGATGGCTTGGAGATAGTATCATCACACATATAGAGCATGGTTTTCCCAACAATGTGCCAAGATTGTGTTGATCCGTAGGTGATGTCTAGTAACATGCATAGGGTTGGTGCAAGGTTTGTTAAACCATGGTCCTAACTATGCGATGCGCATTAAATACTCAAAAAATTATATTTTAACTTAGATTTCTCCCATGAAAATATAATTTTTCACATATTCTCCTAGGATCTTTGATTAAAATTCTCTATTAGAGGTCCTTTTTTATTATATTTTATTCAATTGGTGTTTTTTACAAAAGCAATGTATGTTATATCTCTGGAACCATTGGTAAGTATTTGTTTCCTCTCTTATTTTTATGATCTTCTCATATCCTCTCATATGTTTCATTAGATCTAATTTTTTTGGTATAGATCTATGATTCATGATGTTTTTTTCTGAGATATTTAATGAACCTATTGAATAAAAGTTTTTTTAATCACATATCTTGAGGTTTATTAGTGTTACTCTTTAGTTTAATCACCTTCTATGAGGTAGGGGGATTCTATCCCTTCTATAATAATTCTATAAAATGAAGGATTTTGTTTTATTAACTTTTTCTCTTATATTTTCTAATTAAATATTGAGTGATATTATAAAGGAATACCTTTTTGTTTCTGATTTGATGACATAGTATTTTGAATGGACTTATAAACACCCTTGATTTTTAATTTCAAACCAAGGTTTTAAAAGTAAGGTTTTCAAAACATGGTAATTAAAATGACATTAATAAAACCAATTAACTTATATTTTTAATTTGAAATTATTTATTTTAAATAAATGAATATTTTTATGAAATTTGTTAATGGTAATAAATTTTTTATATTTAATTGTATGATATGACAACTCAGAATATATAGTTGTTGTGGGTTCATATAGAATATGAGGCCTTATTGATATAGATTTTTTGCTAATTCCCAAGGGTGAATTGGATTATTCTCTAATGATGATTTGGGAAAAGATGGGTCACTACTCATGAGTATTGGGATTTTAATTTAGAATTAATGTGTGTGTGTGAAACATGGATTTGTAACCCAAGCGGAAATAAAGAATAAAAATTTGATTTAGTTTAATTGTTTTTTTAAACTATTTTATTATGGGAACCAAATTTTTATTAATCACTTTATTATAAATTGTAATTATAAAATTTTATAAAATGAATTTCTATGATATTTAAATGATTTATAATGTCTCTTGGGTAATTCTCCCTAGATATGGTTACTCACCCATGCATATGCACTTTAGATTATATACGGACTTTATTCTTCATGAAACAGGAAAATGAAAGGTATTGTATTTCTCTAGTGGTTCATCTGGATGCTACTTCCACTAACTAGTGTTTAGAGATTGGTGGTATCTCTTAGTGTTCTGAGACTAATCACACATCGATGTTTATATATGATTTTGTCTTTCATTTTTAGTTGGTTTTCATGTTTTAAATTATTACTTATACTCTTATATGTCAGTTTTATTGATTTTCATTTAAGTTTATTATTATTAATCATGCAACATGTAAGGATCTTCATCATTTATATGTTTTCATCATAGGTTATTTTTTTATAAATTTAAAAACATCTCCCAGCATTTTAAAAACCCCTTAAAATTTATTATCTTCCTTTGGTGTCTTGGAGATGTTACATAATTTTAATAGAAAATCTATCATGGCCTAAAAAAATGTGTTTTTTCGGGGATGTTATAGGATATGTTTTGGATTCAAAGTATCTAGATATAACTGTTGTCTTATTTCATTCCTCATGTTCTCTCTTAATTTACATTTATGTCTCAATATTGAATTCGTTCAACTGAAATTTTTTAATTATCTTCCATGCAGGATAAATATCCCTTTGGTGTGTGGTTCGGGTTTTTTCAATAGAACATGATAATATGTATGTTGTAAATAATAATGGCTTATCAGGTTATGGATTGAGAATCTACACACTGATGACTAAGATAAATCTACCCATACATTATGGTTAAATAATGATATATTTATATGACTGGATATTGACATGAGACTATCAACATGTGTGGAAAAAATGAATTATATAATAAGTGACAATAAATTATAAACGATACCCTAGGTTTTCTTCCAAGATGAGTTCACAAAAATCATTTTTTCACTTTAAATTATTGGTAAAAGTGGGATATTATGGTTGTGATTCTTTGAAAACAAATGTGATAAATTAATAAAGGGTTGAAAATAGATTGATGATTTAAGAGATTTGGAAATGTTTTGATTACCCATTTCAATTCCTTAAAAATATAAAAAATTATTTTACCTCTATTCTAACTGAATGCTAAAAAAGTATTCTTAAATTTTTTTAATCAACCTTGGTTGAAGGATGTATTGTAATCCTTTCTTGTGTGCATGTGAGTCTGTAAACTATTCCTTAATTACTGTAGAAATTATAAATCTATAATTGGTGATCCCTATAAATCTATAAAAAACCCATTGCTTCCACACACATGAAAACAATCATTATACACTCACCACCTTGCATACTCTACTCAATTTAGATAATATTAAATAGGTGTATAGAGTTTACATAACTTCAACCAAATATGTAAATAATGAAAAAAACCAAATTCATAAATAAAATCACATTAATATAATTTAGAACCATTGTAAATATAATTAATTCAATAAAAATAGTGAATATTATATTATATTACAATACTCAAGAATTAAAAAAATGGTTCTCCTCCCTTCCCAGATCACTCAACATTTACCCCTTTATTTGATGGGTCACTGAGAGGAAGGGGAAAGTGGGTGATATTGATAATAGAAAATAAAATCAAAGTTAAACTTGATCATATGAATTCTCCTTTGTAGACTCCCCTCTGTATCTCTCTAACATACTTGAATGAAACTGAATACTACTATATATTGACAAATAGTTTAGTATATTTTCCTCCACTTTCAATCCACCAAAATATAAATAATATTTAGAAATGTAAATTGTCAAATATCATATAGTTTTCTCATAATGAGTTTCTTAAAATTGATATAGAGTTATTTTTTCCAAATATGATATCTAAATTACATTTTTTAAGAAGTTGGGTTTGAATAAACTTTGTTTATGTTTTCATTCCAAACATACTCTTCATATTCCTATACATTTATGTCTCCTTCTGCAGCCTTAATTAACAAATTTCCCAATTAAATTTACTATTCAGGTGAAACTCTGAGACCTCTTTTAGTGACAACTAGAATCATCTCACTTTATGTATAATATCATGATATATGCTTCATTTATTTAAGAGTGGTCAAATATATTGGCCAAAAAATCAAATTTCTTTATTTATTTGGGACCATATAGTTCAAAAAAGAACATCTACTAGTTGAAATAAATTAATACCATTAACCATGGAACACTAAAAATAGAATAACACATTTTTTATTATTTTAGAAAGTTTTAATGCAGAAATATCAATGTGATAACAAATATTTAAATTTTAATAATTAATAACATTTACATATAATTCCCAAAAGACACCAAAAAATAAAAATGATATGATTCAATTTAAAATGAAAATTTTATGAGGATTAAATCAATGAAATACATATAAAAAGAAAATAAAATAACAACTTTATTAATTTCCACACACTTATCACTTGGATTCCTAGAAAAGTAATCATTAAAAATCATATCCAAGAAAATTTAAAATCACGTACACAAAAGATCCAAAACTTTAACACTAAGAAAATATTAGTTATCATATATAATAAAAAATAATTATTAGTTTTTTTATTTTGAATATTAAATTAATACACAACTCATTTCTCCTCCCATGCACAAAAAACATTTACCTCATAGAAATGTTTCTTAAAAATTATAACATGAGTTTACAACTAATGATTTCTCATTTAAAAAAATGAAATGGACATCATATGATTCATAAATTATTAGATATCTACTCTATGTGAGTTAAGGAATTGTAATAACCATAAGTTATTCTTAGGGTTTTTCAATTTATTAAGGCTAGTTGGTTTTTATTGTCAAAAAAATAATTGAGATTGAATAAGGATGTCTGAATCATTCAGAAGGAAAAATTCATGAATCTAATGTACACATAATAATGGTCCTCCACAATAAAATACTATAAATAAAATCACCCCAAATAATATTTAAAACCACAGTGAATTTTTACACCATTTACATTTTGGTATCAAAAATGATTCATCTCAACTAACATCACATATTTGAATTTATTTTTTATTTTAAAAATCTATTAAAAATTTATATTTAAAGGAAGTGAGGGTTATTTTCTATTAAAACCTATAGGAGTGATTTTGATACCCTCATTAAAACCATAATATATTTTCTAATATTTAAAAACTATCTTTTTAAAAAAATTCCCACAACTTCATGTCTATGGGTTTTTAACATTATTTCTAAAAAAACAAGTAGAAAATATCTAGTAAGGTAGATATTTCAGTGAAAAAACTTTTTAAATAAAAAACACATCTCAAAAGATATTTATTTCCTCCAAAAAAAGAACTAAATGATATATCACACCATAATAAAATATCCCAAAACACATAAATTCATCTAGATCGTGAGTTTTAAATTCCTGTATAGGATGGATTAGAAAACAAAGCTTGTAATGTGGCTAACATAGTAGGATGTTCATGGATAATAAGGGATACATGGATTAAATTTTATGGAATGACTTAATAAAATGAGTATATTCAAAAAGTTTTTTTTAAAAAATGAAATGCTTATATCATTTTATGTATATCTACCTCAAACCCTCATGTTATGAGAAAAATAAACCAAATAATAGTTAAAAAAGAATGATTTTTCTCTCTCATAAAGTTAATTTAACGTGAAAAATATGATATATGGGTTCAAATGACTCATAGTAAGGTGATTTTAAATATTAAAATAGTTAAATTTGTTATTTGATTCAAATATCAGAGGTCTTTCCTTGAAATTCACAGTGTTTTGAACTTGAAACAAATCCATTTCTAGTATTCATTTAAGCTCATTTTTTGGGGAAAATTGGTTTACTCGTAAACAAGGGTTTAAAAAATCAAAAAAATAATTTTTGGAGCTTACATTTTTCAAAAACATTATAAAATTTATAAATAAACACACCATAACATGAAAAATACACAATGTTTTTGAAAACTACTAATTTGAGAGTCATAAAATATAATGGTTTCCTCGCCCACACATAAATTATGTTCTAAACTAAATGAATTCAAGTAGTCATAAAATTTGACCATATTTTTAGTATATTCACTGGAATAAAATGTTATTTAGATGTTAAAAATCATAGATTTTATTGTAAAATAGGTTATAGGAGTGTGATTCCCACCTCTGATTCATCTTGAGACTTTCCATGTAATTTCATTATGTTTTTTCTTTTAATAGTAAATGGGATATCATTTCCTTCATTAAAAATATAACCAAAACAAAAATACAAACATGTGTAACAATAAATGGGACTTCCCAACTAGAAAAGATTTTATATGGAATCAGTTTTAGACTTTTATTTTACAATATAACATGATTTCCATTATCAAATGATTCTTTTTCACTTAACATGTCATGAGAAACCCTTGTTCTCTATTTTTAAATCCTCTAATTTTTTAAATAATATCATATAATTATTTTCAAATATTGAATCATAAATCTATCCTCTTTTATAGCTATATCAATGTATAAATTTATCTCCCTTATAACCCAGTATGTATTCTGATCCAATTCAATAGTTAGGTGGAATTTTTCCCATAAATTAACACGTATTGTATCATTCTTATAAGGGTTTTTAGGTACTCATATTTTACCATAATTAAACTTCAACCCTTTTCCTATAATAATTTTTCTTTTTTAACAATTTTTTTATAATTCCATTTATTTAACCATTATATACTTCATCTTGGACATTGGTTTGTGATGTTAGGGTGTGGATGTTTTATGATTCCCCCATAATTTTTCCAAAATATCTTCATTATACCATTGTAAAAGTTATCCCCTTTATCATTCATGATGTATTTGGGAACTTAAATACAATTTAATATGTTAACCCTAAAAATCACACACAATATGAGTGTACATAGTTTTGTTGGATTTGGATTCCACCCATGACAAAACATAATAAATTTCAAGAGTAATATAATAGTATCCCAATTAAATTAGAAAAGGTCCATTAAAATATATTCTAAAAATTTTCAAAATATCAAAAAAAAATTAAAGTTTAGTTCATTTATTTTCTCTTTGAAATATTTAAAAAATTATATTTTTTAGATATTTTCCAAAATTCTTCGAAACTTTTAATATAGTGGTCTTGTAATTTAAAAAATCTAAGACTATATTTACTTTTAACTAATTTAAAAAAGTTTTCTCTACTTTTTACTGTGTTAAAAAACTCAAAAAAAAATATCCAATTTCACATTCAATTAAGTGTCTCATTATTATATTATTATTCTAAATTTTCAACATAAATGAATCCTCTCAAATAAAAAATATGGACTAAGATTTTATATTCTAAATTTGGTGTGTATTAATGTGAGTTGGGATCTGAGAAGTTACCAAATAATTGACCATGATATCATTTAAAGGAACTTCTCCTTTAATCAAGTACATATTCACTCATATAATGTGATCATTCAGTGGTGATTGGATTTGAATTTCAACATCAGCATTATTAGAAAACTGACATAGGTGATCAACCACCTGGTTCTTAGTTCCATTATTATATTTTATATAATAATAAAACTAATGAAGTAATATAATCCATATGAATAACCTCATATTAAATACAAACTTATTTATTATGTAATTAAAATACACATGATCAAAATACACACTGACCATAGTTTAATGATAGTAGGATTTGAATTTTTCTATAACATTGAAAACTACTAGAAACATGTTTTCAGTGGTTTTGTAGTTGATTTAGGTATTATAAATATTTATCTAGGCCAAAGAAATAACTTGATTCCTAAAATCAATTCTATAAGAAAGGATTTTTTTCAACTAACTGGATAGAATCATCACAAATTAGCTCAAATAAATATTACTAATTTACTGGTTAAATCATAGGTGGCATTACAATTCTTCTCTTCAACTCATCAAAGGATTACCCACACTCATCATTGATATTGAAATTAGTATCTTTATAATGTATTCTAGATATAGGGAGGTTAATATTACTAAAATAACTAATAAACCTCTTTTAGAATAAATCATGTCCTACAAATGATCTAATATGCTTTATACATGTTGGGTAAGGTAAGGAATTTATTAGTTAAATTTTTTATAGATCTATTATAAGTCATTTTTGTAAAATAAAATGCCCATGGAAAATTATTTTTCCACCATAAAATAAATCTTTTAAAAATTCAAGAATATATAAATTTAAAAACATGTTTTAAAAAAATCATGATTTTACATGCAATTATTAAAAGAATATGTAAAATAGTGAAATCATCAAAAAATAACTCTAAAAATATTCATTGTTGTTTGAAAAAATACATAATATGAACATATAAAATTTACTTTGGGTATTAAAAAAATCCAAATTTCATCTTTTTTATGAAATAGTTTCAAATGAAAAGGTAAATATACTCTTCTCTTAATTCTTAAGAGAAATGGGTACCTAAAATTAACGTAAAAATAGATCAAATAAACATTAATGAGTTCTCTCTACCAATGCCTCTAATATGTGTTCAGTGATGGGTTCTATGAATTATCATTCTAAGTAACCTATTTTTATTTCATATAATATACAAATAGTCTCCATCTATTATTAATTCTCATATGTATTAATTCATTATTTTCATTTCTCAAAATGGTTCAGCCCATTATCATGGGAACTACAAGGATGTGGCTAAACCATTGCGAATCTAAAATCAGATATATGATCTGTATATTAAGGATACTCTATATCACCTTCTTCACTACTTACATAATGTGGGATTCATCCTCATTTATGGATATCTGAGGGGTTTGGAATCACCCTCATATATAATTTTATATAAGTATATTTTAGGGTTTATTCTAGGGATATCACTTAAACTCCTCCCTATTTATTTTAAATTATCTTTAAAAATATCAATTAGACATTTTTCTTTGGTTTTATAAAAATTATTAACAGTTATCAATGTTAATTTTTATCCTTTAATGAGTTATTCATATTTCAAATCTATGTGATGTGGCTTTAATTCCATATTGCATAATCATACAATTGACTAAATTATATTATATCTCACTAATCCTAAATCATGATCACACTACACAAAAGGGAATATATAAAATACTTCTTCATGATATAACTCATTAAATTAATTAGAAAATTAATAATTTATCATTGTTTCCAATTTCCAATGCATAATTTCTAGAATTATAGACTTCCACTTATTAAAAGTAATCTCACATCAAAAACTATTTCACTATAGTTAAAAATTCAGGGAACATACATTTATAAACAATGATTTTATCCTCCTCGACATGTTAGATTTTAAAAAGTTAATGGTTAACTTTTGGGTGCTTTAGGATGTTAAAAATATTAAAATTTATAATGTTGAATCCAAACTACATGGTTAGTGTTCTTTTAAGAACACTAAAAATATTCGTTGTTTCCTTTAAGAACAGTATCCCAAAAATTATGGGTGAGTGTCTTTATATAATCCAAAACATGTTATATATAACAATTAAATATATTTAGATTAATATTCAATAAATTTCCCAAATACATGCTTGTGGATTGTATAGGTTTACTTTCCAATGAGACTAGATTAACTATCTTCTTATTTTATTAAATATCCTCAATGTCTCCCATAAAGATCATCCCATGTTTTACTATTTACAAAAATACCATGCCTAAAACATTTCTTCATAACTTGGAGAATGTAAACATAAGAAAGTGTCAGCATAGATACTCAATATGGGTAAAAAATGGAGATATCAATTTAACATGATAAAAAATGGTATGTGAACATAATAATCATATTTGAAAATCATACCCTCCATATCATAGATCATAAACCTGATTCATGAAAAATATCATGGAATATAATAAGACATTAATCATAATGGAATTAATGAAAATGATCCATTCCAGCATAACATTTTCATTAGACATAGATTTTTTTATATATAAGCATAGAAAATATAATTTCATTGATACCCACCAAGACAATAATAATGTGTTAGTTTTGTTCTAACCACCCATGTAACTTATTCAGGCATGGGATAACCTCTCATGTACTCTATTTTGGGCTTGGTAGAACTCTTATAAACCCTCCTTTGGTCTTGAGATAACCTCTCATTTACCATTTTGGATCAGATTACAGTAATCATTACCCAATTAATTAGTGGTGTATATAGGTCCCACCTATCATATAATGAAAATAATACATATGTGTTCCACAAGATCGTAAAACATTCATTATATCAGAAACCATGAAATGAAATGGGTTTCATAAACATTTCATCTTATAATAACATTAATAAAAAAATATTTTTCATAATAATTTCATTATTTTATCATAACCCATGGAAAATAAGTGGGTTTCAAGAGTATTCAATCATGATATAACCCATAGAAGAGGAATGGGTGTTATTAAATGTTCCATCATAAGCATAAACCATATAGATAAACAATAAATATGGAATCATTGAATCTTATAACTAGTAAAGCTTAATTAACATCAAAGGATTCCAACTTAGATGGAAATAAATTTTTAAGTCAAAATCACATGAAACATTTCTTGAGGAAAATAACCTTTGTTTTTTAAATAATATTTTTTAACTAGAAATTAATATTGTATTATGGTAATCATTTTCATTGAAAATAATATTGTAATATTATAAAGCAAACTGTAAAGTATCATTTAAAATTTTCCTTAGTAAAATAGCCCTTTGACTTGAAAACCCTTTCTAAAATATTAAAAACATTCAAAATCCTTTTCTTTTAAAATAATCTTTAAATCTTATAAGGTAATATCTAAATAATTGCATGGTCATAGCGGTGGGAAATGTCATACATGATAAAATAAACATTATATTCAAATTTTAAGTAAAACAAAAAAGGGAAATTTATTTAATAAATCAGTTATATAATTTAAAAAATAAAAAAAAATTAGAAAACATTATTTTTGACGAAAAATGATTAGTGAGTGAAGAAAGAAATAACATCAATTTTTGGTAAAAACGTTATTTTAAAAAATTGGATACATAAAGAGATTAAATTTAATATAAAATATTTAATCTCAAAAAATATAAAAAGGCTGATAAAATTCTTGAGTTTCTTGAGAGATAAATCATAATATTTCATTATCACAAGAAATAAAAAACAATCATGATAAATGATTAGATTGTATCATGAAAAACATGACACATTGGTAACATTAATTTTTATTCCCTATAATATAAAAAAATTAAATGAATGTATCATGATAATAAATTAATTAATTATATTACATGTCAGTGTATTTATATATACACCATATATAGTAGATAGGTTCATAACAAAATGAATGCCCCAATGAATAAAAATTTAGAAAACAATCCCTTACCACTTTAGTAATATTTTGAATCATAATACCAAATAAATAAAAACATAAAAATAAACATTAAATATAATTAAAAAATAGATTATTATTATATAACATGTTAATGATATAGTATATACGCCACACAAATAAATCAAAGTGGTGAATATGACACATGTATCCCAGAAATGAAAGAGAGACTAACAATCCTTTACCTTAAGACTCTAGTTCCTTTATACACATTAGAAACTACTATATAATAAATATAAGTTTATCATATATATATTATAGTTCCATAATAATATATATAATATCATATATTATTTACTTATGACCTTTTATTACTCATTTATAAATAATTCTTTCATCAAATCTCTTTTCAAGTAATAACTACTTTATTTTTCATAGATGATTTTTTTTAATTTTAAGTCCTATTACTTTTATCATAGTTCCATAATATAAATAATTTTAACCATGATATAAATATATTATAAATTCATTATATTTGAATTTATCATAATCCATAAAAGGTAGAGATAGAAAATGAAATGCATCATTCCTAGAGACGGTAGGTTGTATGTATGTATGAACATTGTTTTCTATTTTATCAACAGATGGAAAACAAACTGACTGTAAATAATAATTAATCCCTTAGTAATCATTATTATTTTATATATATCACATATATTCATTAAATTTATGTAACAGCCCAAGATTTTATGAAAAATATTCTTTTTAATTTTATTAATGTCTTGTGTTGTACGCTACACCAAAAGGAGCTTGCACAACATGCATCCTTGACTTGCCTTGCATTACACGCAATCGCAACCTTCCTCGATAGTGTGTGTAGTACGCAATAACGAGTTTCACTAAACAGCGATATGCTATTAAAACTAGCCGTTATGAATAGTAATAACCACTTTTTGAAATTTTGTAAATTTTATTTTTCAAAATGGATTTCATTTTTGGATTCGGAGTATCTAATTTAGCCTAAGGTGAAATTTTGGTACATTTCGGATAACTTTCATATTCTGATGAATAGTGAAAATTACTAAATTATAATTAAAAACAACTTTTTTAATCGAAATAATTAATAGTGATAAATTATTAATTTGAGTGGTTTTAAAGTATATTTAGAATATATTTTTACAATTTAATACAATGTTGGTCATTGGACGTAATTTCACATTTAAACCTGACATAAACAAGTGTCAATCTTTTGATAGATATTGTTTCGTAAAAACACGCTATTTGTTTTAATAGCGGGATTTAATTATAAAATTAATTAATTCAACTTCTATGTTATGAATTTGGTAAAATAGACTTCATTTTTGAATTCGGAATATGAAATATAGCTTAGGATGAAATTTTGGCATTTTTCTGAAAACTTTCAATTTTTGATGAATAGTGAAACCACTAAGTGGTAGGTTAAAAACTGAATTTTGCATAAAACTTAATTTTACCACTTCTGTGAATGGAATTTCGAAAATCCGAGAGACACGGTTAATATCAAGGACTAAAATGTGGTTCAATGAGATGAAAATAATTTTTGGTGAATAGTAACTTTTTACTTTTTTTTACCGCGGTTAATAGTAAATAGGGTAACTAAGGGTAAATATGATATTACTATTACCCTAACACATTTCCTAATTCTATTGGACAAGTGTAATTCGACCAAAAACAAACTTAGGAATAAAATATGACCATTTAGGCCCACTTGGATTAGATTAGGACATTTATTATGAATTTATTTAAAGAAGGGTTAAAATAGTTAAAATCAAAGTTTAATAAGTAAATCATTTTTAATATGGGGTTATACATAAGATAAATTCGATTGTAAATATTCATTAGAAAGCTAAAAATATTTCCTACATGATGGTATTTTATTTGTAATTTTTAGACATCAAATAATTTAATTTATTTATGACACAACGATGATGCAGTAATTATCTTATTAATGAAATATTGACATAATTGATGTTATAAACACCAAAATAAATGTAATTTGAGATTTTTTATGAATTCCACTAATTTTCTAGGTTACTATGATATATTAATGTTGATTTAATTAACTTGGTTCGAACATATAATTCTGTTATGACTTTCACAAAAATCATATATCAAATAGTGTCAAAATTGACACAAAATAGTTTTTAAATCAAATATTATATTATTAATTGTTATTTTATTCCTAAAAATCTAAGGTTCGGCCAAATGACTTAGATAAGGATATATATATTAATAATAAACAATTTGTGGTTCGTTTGGCATGTTATAGTAAGTTTATTAACCATATAGTGAAAGAAAACAAAAAGACACGGTAAAAGTTAAATTATTTAACTTAGAGTTAAATATAATTGATAAGGTTTAAAATAATATCCAAACATGTCTAAATTTGATTGGTTGATGAGATTACAACCCTATCTCATCTAATCTTCGAATATGAGTCATTTTTGGAGGTTTTTAAGTGGGGTTAGATTTATTATAAATTAATATTTTTAAGAATTCCTAAGGTGCCCCTCTCCTCCCTTATAAAAGGGCACCTCCTCCCCCTCCTCCTCACACCAATTTTGAGCACTCAAGCTCGGTCAACCCCTGCCATTTTCTCCTCTCCACTTTCCTAGAATAATCCTAGAGGTTCTGGTCTTCTCCAAAGACCAATCTTAGTTCCTTAAGTGGAGGATTCAAAGAGGCGTTCCAAAGAAGAGGTAATATCCATTACCGATCTTTTCAATTTCTTTCTTCTTCAACTTCTTCTTATTTAGTTGTTTCATGATAAAGTAATAACATCAGTATTACTTACATACTGATATGTTATTATAAATATGAAACAACCCTAATTCACCTTCTATCCATCCTACGGAAAAATGAAATCACCGCGCGTGCGTACGTACGGAATACCGTCTCCACGCCGTGGTGTAATCTATTTTCCACCATCACCTTACAAGGATGGGTATAATGGTGTAATGAGTAACTACATATGATTATTATGAAGTAATATTGATACTGAAATAATATATATATACTCCAATACAATTCCACGATCATAGGAACGATATCATCACTCGTGCGTACGTACGGAATACCGTCTCCACGATGTGATGCGACTCGTTCTACATGATCTTCATTTCATAATGATTATATAAATGAATTGAATGAATGAATATGGTATATACTACACTAATACCATTCTGGAAATGAATTATCTATAACCTAAAGATAAGAATAAGAATTTATTCGACAAAACACGCATAAGAACAAAAAGTTATGAAGACCCGAGTAACAAGTAACAATGAAATATTACTAACAAGAAGCTAATAATATGACCATATATGATATCATATCAATATGTATGATTCTGGAATAAGTCAATAACATTATTTAAACCATTATACAGGAGCTTCGGACACGTACAAAGCTAATCGGACCTAAGGTAAGGGAGATATCACAATCTCATTTTTATCCGAGATTGTTTATTCGTAAGTATTTACTGGGGTGTATTTTATCATCCACATCCATGTTCCCTCAATATGAAATATTGTTTCCATCCACTTGAAATAGTTTAAATCCAATTTTACCCTTAGGTGAGTTTTTAGTAAAGAATATGAAAGGAATCTTTTGTCGTTTTTCCGTACGAGGTACTTTTTGACTTTTCCGACAAAAGTACGAAGAATGTTTTTTTTAACTTATACGGCATGAATGGATTTTTAAAACATTATTTCCAAGAAGATTCCTTTACAAGTTTTCAAGTTTATTTTTAATCAACTTCTTTTAGTTTATAATTGTATGACATGTTAAGAAAAGAAAAGTGTTTTTGAAAAAGAAAGGATATTTTCCTCAAGAATGGAGTTCAAGTGTTTTATCAAAATTATTTTCCATCTAAGATAATAAAGGGTTTTGTTTTTATCCCTTTAATTACATTGATTTGATTATGTTGTGAGGGAATTATTTTTATGAAGTCATTTTCCTTATATGATTTTATGATGTCATGATGTTTCAAGAATCCCATTTTTGTTACATGTGTTATTTGATGATGTATGTTTTATGATTATGTGGCACACATAAGAAAGGATTCATTATAAGATGGGTGGGACCTATATCTCCCTCCAATGCATTGGGTAAAGATTTCATATCTCATGAGATAGACATGTCTGGAATGGTAGGTTATACCGGTTCAGTGAAACAGGACTGAAATGAGGATTACTCGATTCAGAAATGGACTTTGTCCACTAAGATAGTCTTGGCAATGAGTCTTGACTAACAAGAAATGATTCTCTATGATTATGTGTGTATGCCACAATGAGTAATGTTTTAAGTATGGGTTTCATTTTCACTACTATGATTTATCCCATTATGCTCTCTTTTGCAGGTTAAGATTTCCAAAAATGTTATGTTCTTATGAAAATTATGTGATTGATATTTCTTTTGTTTACCCTTACTGAGCATTTGAGCTCACCCTTTTATGTTTTCTTTTCCCAGGATATAAAGAAAGGTTTTAGGTAAAAAAAAAGGAAGATCTTTGTGGGAGATTTTGAAGATCTTTCACCAGGATTAGAAGATTACGTTCCGAGTTTCCAAAGACACTAAACTATTACGATCCTTGTGTGTATATTTTTGTTATGTATTAAGTATTCCGCAAAATTAATGTAATGTTCATGTACGTCAGGATACGGGTCTCTACAGTTGGTATCAGAGGCAAAGGAGGTAGGAATGTATCCGATCCTTGGGAACTCTCACATGTGAGCGTTGGACGAAGCATGGCTCTCCGCCCAAGGGCTTCATGAGGAAATGGCTGCCACTGGGGATGGTGGTGTGTCCCACCCAGGGGGTGTAGCCTCCCATGGAGTGCCCTGATAGGTATCAATTGTAGTCCACTGGAAGTAATTCTAGACCGCTACTGTTGGTATCAGAGGAAAGGTTTAGTCAACCTTTGGAAACTAGGATGCGAAAACGTTAGTGAGATCCCTAGAGATATTTCTAAGGTATGTCTAGGGATGTCCCTAGGGATAAGTATATGTATAGGTTATAGTAATAGAATTACGCTAACGATCATAGAATTAAACCTAAGATGTTGAATATTGAAGGTACTCCCCCTTTATTATGTTGTTTTCCCTAGCATGATTTTTGCCTCTCACACTATTCTTTTTGGGTTTTAGACGATGGCTGGAACCCGAAGGAACCGTGTTGATCAATGCAATGGACAATGCAATGATTGCCCTCCTGAACAAACAAATGTTATGGGAGATGGAGTGAAAAATCTTATTGCTATACTTACACAAGCTATGAATCATTCTGGACTTCCAAATGAGCAGAGAAGGGAACAATATTCTATTGAGTCCTTCATGAGGCAACGTCCACCTTCTTTCAGTGGGACTTCTGATCCACTTGTTGCTGAACAATGGATCAGTACCACTGAAAAGATATTTTCAGTTCTTCAATGTTCTGAACATGATAAAGTCATCTTAGCAGTATATCGTTTGGAAGGTGAAGCTGATCAATGGTGGAATCTTATCAAGAATACGAGGCCAAGGGATGAAATTGAGTCCATGGAATGGGACGAGTTCAAGAACTTGTTTTTCAGTAAGTACTTCCCTCGTATTCTTCGAACAAAGATGGAAAAGGAGTTTATTGAGCTGAAGCAGAAGGATGATGAATCTGTTGGTATATATGAAGCGAATTTTACAAGACTTGCAAGGTATGCATCTGGCATTATCATCCAACCTGAAAGTAAAGTTGATCGATTTTTCAGTGGCTTAAAACCAAGTCTTCGAAGGGCATTAGCTATAAGAGACTTCAGTAGCTATGAAGAAATTGTGCGTTGTGCTATCAAGGTAGAAATGGAAGTTGGTGTTACATATCCATCTCATGGTTTTGACAAGAAACGAAAGATGGAGTTCAAGGAGAAATCTCATAATAATGGTGAAAAGAAGATGAATGTTTCCTTATGCACAAAGTGTGGAAAGAAGCATGGTGGAGATTGTCTTAAAGGAACTAGAAAATGTTTTAAGTGTGGAAAAGAAGGTCATCGAGCAGCTGAGTGTCGAAGTAATGGAAAAAGGGTTTCTAATGATGTGAATAAAGCAAACACTGCAGAGAACGCACCGCCAACACTTCAATGCTTCAAGTGCAAGGAAATGGGGAATTATGCTAATAATTGCCCTAATCCAAGGGTTAGTGATGATCAACATGAGCAACCACTGAAGGCAAAGGACAAAGGGAAATCACATGCGATCACTATTGGCAATGTTGAATATGATAACGATGTGGTGGAATGATTAAGTGTTTATGTAATGGGATTCCAAAATAATGTTGTATCATGGAGTATTGGAATATTTATGTATTGGTTTAATGTGGTATTCAAAGTGATTGAGATATTTTTGGAAATAAGATGATATGCGCATAATGAAGGGAAAATAAGAAAATGAAATGTTTAACAATATTCATGAGCTCATGATTGATATAAGGACTAAGTGATATCATGGATTGAGTATATAGAATTTTGAGGATTTTGGTATGTGGAAAGTGTTAACTTTTAACTATATTCATGTTTTCACTAAGGTATTCAATAGAATACATGATTAAGGACTTTGAATGTTTAGAATGTGACCAACAAAACATATCTTATGATATGTGGGGATCAACGACAGTATTAAATCTCTGGTAATCGTTGTCACTATATTATGAGAGTGGACTGCAGTATTATGGATAAGCCTAAAGATTGAAATGGATTATGTTGGACATAAGTGAGTATTGTTTAAGGATCGAAGTTTTCTCGATATTATTGATGGGATGTTATAGTAATATAGTTTTAGAAAAAGGGACAACCTGCAGGACGGGCGACAGCCCATCGCTTCGGACAAGGCTGTAGGAATCGAACCCACAACCGAAGTGCGACTGGCCTTTATCGCCTACCACTGACCTACAGGAAGTCCCTATTTAGTAGAAACTAGTTTTATTATATTAAGCAGTATGATATATGAAGTATAAGTCCATTTTAGGAACCATATATGATTAATCTCACTATAGATCGATTTATGCATATAATTTTTGCTAACCTTTTGTTTGAGACAGATGGAATGACCCGTCATTCTATCACATTATCTGCTAACACTTCACGAATAACAAATTCAACTTCATTTATTTAAGAGATGAAGTGGAAATTGTTCAAGGCACGAACAACAGTGAGATTGTACCAAAATAAAGTAAGTATTTATTCTAATTCAAATTTTCAACTTTAGGGAAATGATCTTGAAAACCAAAAATGTTGTCCTAGTGATCTTATACCTGAGGAATCAGATGGTACCTTATATCATCACAAATTTATGGATTTGTGATTTTTGGCTTTTCCATAGCCATGTTCTCTACCACTCTCCATCAGAACATGATGGTTAGATTTTTCTTCCATATCCATATTTTTACCTATGTGGAAACCCAACAATTAGTTTATTTGGGTAATCGTTACATTTCATACTTTAGTTTTTAAAGCCAAGTTTTGGTATTCCTTTTTTACGATGTGGGAAACTTTCGAATAGAAAACCATTTATAACCCCGACGAATTTCGAGGGCGAAATTCATTTTAAGGGGGGTAGAATGTAACAGCCCAAGATTTTATGAAAAATATTCTTTTTAATTTTATTAATGTCTTGTGTTTTACGCTACACCAAAAGGAGCTTGCACAACATACATCCTTGACTTGCCTTGCATTACACGCAATCGCAACCTTCCTCGATAGTGTGTGTAGTACGCAATAACGAGTTTCACTAAACAGTGATATGCTATTAAAACTAGCCGTTATGAATAGTAATAACCACTTTTTGAAATTTTGTAAATTTTATTTTTCAAAATGGATTTCATTTTTGGATTCGGAGTATCGAATTTAGCCTAAGGTGAAATTTTGGTACATTTCGGATAACTTTCATATTCTGATGAATAGTGAAAATTACTAAATTATAATTAAAAACAACTTTTTTAATCGAAATAATTAATAGTGATAAATTATTAATTTGAGTGGTTTTAAAGTATATTTAGAATATATTTTTACAATTTAATACAATGTTGGTCATTGGACGTAATTTCACATTTAAACCTGACATAAACAAGTGTCAATCTTTTGATAGATATTGTTTCGTAAAAACACGCTATTTGTTTTAATAGCGGGATTTAATTATAAAATTAATTAATTCAACTTCTATGTTATGAATTTGGTAAAATAGACTTCATTTTTGAATTCGGAATATGAAATATAGCTTAGGATGAAATTTTGGCATTTTTCTGAAAACTTTCAATTTTTGATTAATAGTGAAACCACTAAGTGGTAGGTTAAAAACTGAATTTTGCATAAAACATAATTTTACCACTTCTGTGAATGGAATTTCGAAAATCCGAGAGACACGGTTAATATCAAGGACTAAAATGTGGTTCAATGAGATGAAAATAATTTTTGGTGAATAGTAACTTTTTACTTTTTTTTACCGCGGTTAATAGTAAATAGGGTAACTAAGGGTAAATATGATATTACTATTACCCTAACACATGTTATAATTCTATTGGACAAGTGTAATTCGACCAAAAACAAACTTAGGAATAAAATATGACCATTTAGGCCCACTTGGATTAGATTAGGACATTTATTATGAATTTATTTAAAGAAGGGTTAAAATAGTTAAAATCAAAGTTTAATAAGTAAATCATTTTTTATATGGGGTTATACATAAGATAAATTCGATTGTAAATATTCATTAGAAAGCTAAAAATATTTCCTACATGATGGTATTTTATTTGTAATTTTTAGACATCAAATAATTTAATTTATTTATGACACAACGATGATGCAGTAATTATCTTATTAATGCAATATTGACATAATTGATGTTATAAACACCAAAATAAATGTAATTTGAGCTTTTTTATGAATTCCACTAATTTTCTAGGTTACTATGATATATTAATGTTGATTTAATTAACTTGGTTCGAACATATAGTTCTGTTATGACTTTCACAAAAATCATATATCAAATAGTGTCAAAATTGACACAAAATAGTTCTTAAATCAAATATTATATTATTAATTGTTATTTTATTCCTAAAAATCTAAGGTTCGGCCAAATGACTTAGATAAGGATATATATATTAATAATAAACAATTTGTGGTTCGTTTGGCATGTTATAGTAAGTTTATTAACCATATAGTGAAAGAAAACAAAAAGACACGGTAAAAGTTAAATTATTTAACTTAGAGTTAAATATAATTGATAAGGTTTAAAATAATATCCAAACATGTCTAAATTTTATTGGTTGATGAGATTACAACCCTAGCTCATCTAATCTTCGAATATGAGTCATTTTTGGAGGTTTTTAAGTGGGGTTAGATTTATTATAAATTAATATTTTTAAGAATTCCTAAGGTGCCCCTCTCCTCCCTTATAAAAGGGCACCTCCTCCCCCTCCTCCTCACACCAATTTTGAGCACTCAAGCTCGGTCAACCCCTGCCATTTTCTCCTCTCCACTTTCCTAGAATAATAATAGAGGTTCTGGTCTTCTCCAAAGACCAATCTTAGTTCCTTAAGTGGAGGATTCAAAGAGGCGTTCCAAAGAAGAGGTAATATCCATTACCGATCTTTTCAATTTCTTTCTTCTTCAACTTCTTCTTATTTAGTTGTTTCATGATAAAGTAATAACATCAGTATTACTTACATACTGATATGTTATTATAAATATGAAACAACCCTAATTCACCTTCTATCCATCCTACGGAAAAATGAAATCACCGCGCGTGCGTACGTACGGAATACCGTCTCCACGCCGTGGTGTAATCTATTTTCCACCATCACCTTACAAGGATGGGTATAATGGTGTAATGAGTAAATACATATGATTATTATGAAGTAATATTGATACTGAAATAATATATATATACTCCAATACAATTCCACGATCATAGGAACGATATCATCACTCGTGCGTACGTACGGAATACCGTCTCCACGATGTGATGCGACTCGTTCTACATGATCTTCATTTCATAATGATTATATAAATGAATTGAATGAATGAATATGGTATATACTACACTAATACCATTCTGGAAATGAATTATCTATAACCTAAAGATAAGAATAAGAATTTATTCGACAAAACACGCATAAGAAAAAAAAGTTATGAAGACCCGAGTAACAAGTAACAATGAAATATTACTAACAAGAAGCTAATAATATGACCATATATGATATCATATCAATATGTATGATTCTGGAATAAGTCAATAACATTATTTAAACCGTTATACAGGAGCTTCGGACACGTACAAAGCTAATCGGACCTAAGGTAAGGGATATATCACAATCTCATTTTTATCCGAGATTGTTTATTCGTAAGTATTTACTGGGGTGTATTTTATCATCCACATCCATGTTCCCTCAATATGAAATATTGTTTCCATCCACTTGCAATAGTTTAAATCCAATTTTACCGTTAGGTGAGTTTTTAGTAAAGAATATGAAAGGAATCTTTTGTCGTTTTTCCGTACGAGGTACTTTTTGACTTTTCCGACAAAAGTACGAAGAATGTTTTTTTTAACTTATACGGCATGAATGGATTTTTAAAACATTATTTCCAAGAAGATTCCTTTACAAGTTTTCAAGTTTATTTTTAATCAACTTCTTTTAGTTTATAATTGTATGACATGTTAAGAAAAGAAAAGTGTTTTTGAAAAAGAAAGGATATTTTCCTCAAGAATGGAGTTCAAGTGTTTTATCAAAATTATTTTCCATATAAGATAATAAAGGGTTCTGTTTTTATCCCTTTAATTACATTGATTTGATTATGTTGTGAGGGAATTATTTTTATGAAGTCATTTTCCTTATATGATTTTATGATGTCATGATGTTTCAAGAATCCCATTTTTGTTACATGTGTTATTTGATGATGTATGTTTTATGATTATGTGGCACACATAAGAAAGGATTCATTATAAGATGGGTGGGACCTATATCTCCCTCCAATGCATTGGGTAAAGATTTCATATCTCATGAGATAGACATGTCTGGAATGGTAGGTTATACCGGTTCAGTGAAACAGGACTGAAACGAGGATTACTCGATTCAGAAAGGGACTTTGTCCACTAAGATAGTCTTGGCAATGAGTCTTGACTAACAAGAAATGATTCTCTATGATTATGTGTGTATGCCACAATGAGTAATGTTTTAAGTAAGGGTTTCATTTTCACTACTATGATTTATCCCATTATGCTCTCTTTTGCAGGTTAAGATTTCCAAAAATGTTATGTTCTTATGAAAATTATGTGATTGATATTTCTTTTGTTTACCCTTACTGAGCATTTGAGCTCACCCTTTTATGTTTTCTTTTCCCAGGATATAAAAAAAGGTTTTAGGTAAAAAAAAAAGGAAGATCTTTGTGGGAGATTTTGAAGATCTTTCACCAGGATTAGAAGATTACGTTCCGAGTTTCCAAAGACACTAAACTATTACGATCCTTGTGTGTATATTTTTGTTATGTATTAAGTATTCCGCAAAAGTAATGTAATGTTCATGTACATCAGGATACGGGTCTCTACAATTTATCCCTAATAACTTCCATGTAAAACGTAATAAAAACTAAATCGCGTCGTCTAGTGAGGCGCACTATTGGAATTAGAGGTATTTGCGACGGGCTATTTGCGACGGGAACCCGTCGCAAATAGCTCATTACAGAAAACGGAATCGCAATTATTATTTTTTATGATAGGCCCTTCGCAAATAATCCTCTGATTATATACATTGTATATATAAATAAACCTTTCATGACGGACCGTCGCGAATACTATTTGCGATGGGGCAGTTCCATGTCGCAACTAATCCTTCGATTATATATATTATATATATAATAACCTTTTGCAACCGGACCGTCGCAAATACTATTTTCGATGGAATGATCGACCTATCGCATATACTCTTAATAAAAAATTATATTTAGATCATTTGCGATGGGAACCCATCACAAAAGGTCCTGTTATAAATACTAAACATAATAAAAAATATATTTAATAAAATTATGATTAAAGAAAAAATTATATTAATATTATTAAAATAAAGAAAATATAAAAAATTATTATTATTAAAATAAACAGACATTAAAAAATATAATACAACAAAAATATATTTAATAAAATTATGATTAATAAAAAATTAATATTAATTTTATTAAAAAAATAAAAAAAATTTACAATTATTAATATTTACAAAAAAATATATAAAAAAATCATAAAATGTTATTATTATTAGTAAAATAAAAAAAAATATTAAAAAATATAATACTAATAATAAATAATAAAATATTAAAAAAAATTATGCAATATTTGTACCAATATAAAAGACAGAAACTGTAAATAGTTCATATTATAATAAGTCTTAATTAAAATTTGTTTAACATAAAAAACAAATCACTGGGGGTAGTCTTTTGGAGGAGGTGGAGGAGTTGTAGAATATGGTGGAGGAAACTCTATCCCTAAATTACGAGTCAGACAGAGCATGTACTTTATCTGCTCGTGATACTCCTACTGCCATCGACACATCTCCTCCTCATAATGTTGTTGCTGCTGCTGTTGTCACTGACACATCTCTTCATCCTGCTTTTGAAAACTCTGTATAAGCTCTGACTGAATTCGCAACTGCTCCTGATACTGTGAGGCAGAAGATGATGCCTCTCCATGAGCTCCTCTAGACTTGGACACCGACATCGCAGTCGTACCATAATAAGTACCAAGATTCAAATGAGAGTCGATACCAACTACTCAGCCCTTCTCAAAGCCATACTGCATCGCCTGCATCCATGCTGCCTCATCGAAATGGTGGGCACTGGTCTGCTCAGTCATCTCGTCCTGACTCTCAACCTATGTTTGAGAGGTTTCAGCCTCATATGACTCCTTCAATTCCAATTTGAAATTAAACTAGTGAAAATATTATATGAATTTAATTATCAAACTGAAAAAAATAATACTAACCATAATCTAACGTTGGCGATCACCTCTAATCTCTCCAGTGGATGGATCATTGTACATGTTCTGATAAACGTCGAACTCCATAATATCGGGATGCTCGACTGCCTACAGAAATATAAAATAGACTATTTATATTTAAATTTATATAAAATATTTAAAAAATAAACTTACCATATGTTCTCTATGCGTACTGAATGTACGGCTACTAGCTCGATGTGTCACCTCCTGTCTCCCCTGGTTCTGTCGTTCCACTGAAAATATCCTCTAAAATCCACCACCCAACTAGTGTAAACATAATTCATCCCAAACATGAGATGAAATATACTCTGGTCAGTGGGCTCTACATGACTCATCAAATTCGGTCACTCTTGTTTTCTTAATGGTTGTTCTTCTCAAATTGTGAAAAAAACTGAAAGAAATGGTCACGCATAGACATCAGTCATGACGTGTGGATAGCATCACACATTCTATCATCAATGGGATACAATAAATCTTACAAATAATTTATAATATCAAGTTATTAATAAAATAAATTTTAAAATAAATATTCTTTATTTACGTACCCGCCAATGATCGAAGATGTCGCGCCACACATCAATGGAAAGTTGTTCCCATGTGATCCATGGTTGAGAAAAATAATTGCACAAGATAGCGCTCCCCTGTCTAATATCTACATGAAAAAAAACTGTGAAAAAGAAATAAATAATCAAAAAATTATTATATATACAAATAAATTAATGAAATCTACCTAAAATATACTGGTTGGCATAGCTCTGTATGCGTGGATCAAAACCAAGACATGGACGTCGCTCAGAGATAGGGCCAGGAATCATCAATCTCGCAAGACCACACCCCCTCCGCATACCCCCTGAACCATCAGTAGGTTGAGGGCCAAATCTTCTAAAATCCCCCTCATCCAAAGGTAGATCAGCCTCCTGCAACTCGAAAAATAGGTCAGGATCCATCTGAAACACAAAATTATTATTGTTATAAGATAGTTGAAAATAAATATTATATATAGATATATATTAGTTATGATTATAACCAGAATTTAACTATGTCAATGTCCATCTTCATCCTTATCTCCATAGTTGTCCATGTTAATGTCTTCATCTTTCTCCCCACCATCATCAATATCCATATGAGTTTCAGTTTCATCATATCTTATAATTTAAAATTCATTTGTAAAATCATTAAGATATTCATCATCATCGATATTCACATCTCTTTGTGAAAAAGATGGATTTTGAGTAGTCTCTTGAAAAATTTCAATTCATTCCACTTCAGTGGAACCACATTTAGTTTGAGTAAATTAATTTTCCTGAGATTTTATTTTTATTATGCTCCACCAATCACTCAGGTCTCTTGAAGTAGCATAGTACTTTGCGTAATAAATTTGATGTGCCTTTTGAGCCAGTAAAAATGGTTCATTTACTGCAAGAAGAATTTTATATTTAATATCGATGATTCCATGAGTCATATGAACACACAGCCTTCTCTCAGTATCCAACCACTAACATTTAAACATCATTATGTAATTCTATCCTAGATAACACAGCTCAATAATTTCATCCAGAATTACATAAAAATAAACTTCAGTTTCTATGTGATGTGGTCCTCTCAAGAAAACTTCATTGCTCATTGTTTTTTTGATTACCCATATAAATGTGTATGAAATTGAAAACCATTCACCACATATGCATTATAAGATTTAACCATTTTTTATGCTGGGTTACTCAATATACACAGTCGCTTATCAATTTTATCACCATGTTGAGACACCTAAAAATTTTTAAACGATTATTATTATGATAAATAATAAATGGAATTGATATTAAACAATCAATAATTTATGTTACCAGTTTTTGAAACCATTGAGAAAAAAAAATTCTGCGTTCTTCAAGAGCAACTGCTGTAATTTGTGGAAGTTGTTTCTTGATATGATTATCATATAACATACAAATAAAATATGTTTACATACTGTAACATAAATTATAGAATAAGTGATATAAGCACTCACAGTACAAATGATTTCATTTCTTCATAGTTGATCAGAACATATGTATGAGCTCTGTGATGTTCATCATCTGAAATCCATCATTCATGAACTCCAAAAAAACCAATATTTGGCTGATTAAAAATTGATAATTGATTTTCCATTTCATCATTAACATTTCCCTTGTTTCATTCCATGTTATTTTGTTTTGATAGATATTGAGATTCAAAATAATTAGAGCTAAAAAATCAATTTCCTCTTGCAAATAAGCTTCAACAATTGAGCCTTCAACTGATGCTTTGTTAGGTAATTTGTTCTTCAATATCTGCATGCATCTCTCAAATGGGTATATCCATCGAAACTATAGAAGACCTCCACATTTAGCTTTATGTAGAAAATGTAATATCGGATGTTTCATTGAGTCGAAAAAATATGGCAGAAATATCTTTTCCAGTTTACATATAATTATAGCAACATCTTCTTCCAGTTTTCTTAGCACATCATAGTATGTTGTTGCTGCACAAATGTCTCGAAAAAAATATATTATATGTCTTTTATCGAATCCCAAATCATAGAATTAAACAAACCTATGAATCCAATCAGTATAATTATTTCCATTATAGCATTACAATCATGACTTTTTAATCCGGTAATATAACCATTCTTAACACATCTGCCCAAATTGGAAGCATAGCCATCTGGAAGTCTCAAATCTTCAATCAACTAACAAAATAGTAAAAGACTCTCTTTGGATAGTGTATAAGCTACTTTTGGATTCATTAACCTCTATGGTCTGACAATTTCAAATAGTTCAATTTCTGGTCGCCTTCAAATTTCGGCAAGATCTAATCGTGCCTTTACAATATCTTTGGTCTTACTTGGTGTATCCAAAACCGTATGAAATAAATTATCAAAAAAGTTCTTCTAAATATGCGTTACATATAACATGTGGTTGACTAAAAAATTAGACCAATATGGAAGATCTCAAAAAAATCTTTATTTTATCCAATTATGTTCTTTCCCAAAGCCATGAATTTTCTGTTGGTTTATTGTTGGCCCAAATTTGATGGGAGGTAATGAAAATATAATTTATTTTAACTTTGTACTTGAGATCATTTGTGGAGGTTCATCCCTTTCAATTGTACATTTTCTGAAATGAGATTCGTTCCTCTGAAAAGGATGATCAGTTGGAAGAAATCTGCAGTGATAGTCAAAATAGAAATGTTTTTTCTATTGACAAGCATAAAGGCTTTGTTGTATTTCATAAAGTAAGTACATTGTTTCAGACCATGTGTACTCTAGCGAGATAACATGCCATATGCTGGAAAGTCACCAATCATCCACATCAATGTAGAATTTAATATGAAATTTTTTTTCACAGCAACATCATATGTACTAACACCATCACTCCACAATACATTTAACTCATCAATTAATGGTTTCAAATAAACATCAATATTATTTTTCGGATGTCCTGGGATTAATAAGGTCAAAAATATATAGGGATCCTTCATCAAAGTCCATGGAGGTAAATTGTACGGAGTTATAAAGATAGGATAACATGAATACTGACTACCATAAGAGCCAAATGGACAGAAACTATCAGTAAAAAGACCCAATCACATGTTTCGGGCTTTTAAAGAAAAAGATGGATGCAGACAGTCAAAATGTTTCCATGAATCACCATCAGATGTATGATTCAAGATTTTATCAGTTGAAATCTTGGTTTTGTGCCATGACATCATTGATGTTTTGTTCTAAGACATAAATAAACACTCCAACCTGGGTGTAAGGGGGGAATATCTCAACTATTTTACTGGAATCAATCTAGAATTCCCAGGTTGAGATTCTTTATACCTCGATTGTCCACATGTGGGACAACTATCCAATGAATCATTTTCACCAGAATATAAGATGTAATCATTTTGACATGCATGAATCTTCCAATAACTAAGTCCTAGATTACTAACCAGCCCTTTTCCCTCATACCAATTTTCAGGAAATACATTTCATTCAGGTAACAATTTTTTAACCAAAGAAAATATATGATCAAAGAAGTTGTTTAGAATTTTATTATCTGATTTAATAGCCATAAATTTTTCAACCACTTCTAATTTTCTTATCTTTCAACCAGGATATAATGCATCCTCAACAGACCTTAAAAACTCATAAAATTCATATGGTTCCAACTCAGGAGTTAAATCAATTTCATCTTGAGTTTCATTTTGATGAACATATAGACATGCAACATCATGTACTAAATTTTGAAAGTGTTATGGATCTGTAATCAAGTTATTAGTATCTTCTCTAGAACTGTGTTCTCAGTGTTGATACCAGAAAACAAAAACTGGTTGAAAACCAAACCACAAGAGATATCCCCCAACCTTGTCAAATTTGTCAAATGTTTTCAAAAAACATTTTTTACAAGAACACTTTATTGTTCCTTTTGATACATATTTTGTTTTTATTGATTCAAATGATAATAAAGCTTCAACACCCTTAATATATACAAGATTTAAACCAGAACCATTTGGATTTCTATGCTGATTTATCCAAGTGTTATCATCAAAATATGATTGATTTCGACTTCATTGTTCCATATTTTTCTACAAAATATAAAATCATTACTAATTTTGAATAATTTGAAATTATAAAAACACTATCTAGAGAAAAAAAGATAAATAATTACAACTACTTCTTACTAATTACCATTACTTACAGGTGAAACAATTTCTAGTGGATTGACAGCTACACTTTTTTCTGACAACTCAATTCCTTGGAACTTTTTCACACATAAATCACAACGAAGAGTCTGATCGGAGGTACCCATATTCATTCTCTTCATGAGAATGAATATGCCTACCTCTGATGAGATTCTTCATTGTGATTTATGTGTCAGAAAGTTGCAAGTAAATGAGTCCTTAGATAAAAGAGACCCCTTTTTATCAATGAATAATATTCTTGCAACTGTCACCACCTGAACACATTATGAAAAAAAATGGTCCTACGAATGCATATTAAAACTCGTGCATACGAGATTGGATATGCATACGTAAAAGCATACTTTCATAATGGTTTGAGTTGGTGAAAGTTGAAAGGAGAAGAGTTGTCGAGAAAAAGGAGTGTTATCAATCCATTAGAAATTGTGCCAAGTTATTACAAGTTATTACAATTTATTACCATTGATTTTCTTCCTAATTGTTACTAATTGTTACTAATTGTTACTAATTGTTATTAATTCTTACTATTTCTCACTATTTCATACTATATCTTACTATTTCTTACTATTTATTACTATTTCTTACTATTTCTTACTATTTTTTACTATTTCTTACTATTTCTTATTATTTATTATTATTTACTACTATTTATTACTATTTATTACAATTTATTACTATTTATTACTATTTATTAATATTTATTACTATTTATTACTATTTATTACTAATTATTATTAATTATTACTAATTATTACTAATTATTACAAATTATTACAAATTATTACTAATTATTTATAATTATTACTAATTATTCACATTTATTCCTATTTATTCCTATTTATTCATTATTATTCCTAATTATTACTAATTATTACTAATTATTACTAATTATTACTACTTATTACTATTTATTACTATTTATTATTATTTAATACTATTTATTACTATTTATTACAATTTATTACTATTTATTACTATTTATTACTATTTATTACTATTTATTAATATTTATTACTAATTATTACTAATTATTACTAATTATTACTAGTTATTCATGATTTATTACCAATTATTACTATTTATTACTATTTATTACTATTTATTACTATTTATTACTAATTATTATTATTTATAACTATTTATTAATATTTATTACTATTTATTACTATTTATTACTATTTATTACTATTTATTACTACTTATTACTATTTATTACTATTTATTACTATTTATTACTATTTACTACTATTTATTACTATTTATTACTAATTATTCCTATTTATTCCTATTTATTGCTAATTATTGCTATTTATTACTGTTTATTGCTATTTATTGTTATTTATTACGATTTATTACTATTTGTTACTATTTATTACTAATTATTACTAATTAGTACTAATTATTACTAATTACTCCTAATTATTACTAATTACTCCTAATTATTCCTATTTACTCCTAATTAGTGAAAATTAGTCCTAATTATTTCTAATTATTACTAATTATTCCTAATTATTACTAATTATTACTATTTATTACTATTTATTCCTATTTATTCTTAATTATTCTTAATTATTCCTAATTATTCTTAATTATTCCTAATTATTCCTATTTATTCTTATTTATTACTATTTATTACTATTTATTCCAATTTATTACTATTTATTCCTATTTATTACTAATTATTCTTAATTATTCCTAATTATTCCTAATTATTCTAAATTATTCCAAATTATTCCTAATTATTACTATTTATTCTTAGTTATTACTATTTATTACTATTTATTCCTATTGTTTACTATTTTTTACTATTTATTACAAATTATTACTAATTATTACTATTTTTTAGTAATTATTACTATTTATTACTATTTATTACTATTTTTTACTATTTTTTACTATTTTTTACTATTTATTCCTATTTATTACTATTTATTCCTAATATTTATTCCTATTTATTCTTATTTATTCCTATTTATTCCTATTTTTTTCTATTTATTCATATTTATTACTATTTATTACTATTTATTACTATTTATTACTATTTATTACTATTTATTACTATTTATTTTTGTTTATTCTTATTTATTGTGAATTATTACTATTTATTCCTATTTGTTGCTAATTATTACTATTTATTCTTATTTCTTGCTAATTATTACTATTTATTCATATTTATTCTTATTTATTCCTAATTATTTCTATTTATTACTATTTTTTACTAATTACTAATATTTATTACTATTTAGTACTAATTACTACTATTTATTACTAATTACTACTATTTATTACTAATTACTACTATTTATTACTAATTACTACAATTTATTACTAATTACTACAATTTATTACTAATTATTACTATTTTTTACTAATTATTACTATTTATTACTAATTATTACTATTTATTGCTATTTATTCCTAATTATTACTATTTATTCCTAATTATTACTATTTATTACTAATTATTACTATTTATTTCTAATTACTACTAATTATTACTAATTACTACTAATTATTACTCTTTATTACTATTTATTACAAAAATACAGATAACAAAACAATTTAAATCTAATTTAATTACAACTAATCAACAATAATTAAAATTAACATAAAAAAATAAAATAAATACTAAATTAAATAAAATATAATTACATTTAAACTTGATCTCTGATTGATGTAAGCGCCTTCACAACTTCTCCGTAAAAAATATTATCTGAGAGAAATTTCCACTCTAAAATTCGAGTTTAAAGGGAGAGAGAAAGTGAGAAATGAGAGGAAGAGAAAGAAAAATGGAGGAGAGTATATATAGGTTAGATTAGTTGCGACAGAACTAGTTGCGACGGGCTTACTGTCGCAAAAGGTACTTTTTGTGACGGGCCATGTCGCAAATAACTTTGCCCGCATTAATTGTTATCGGTGGTTAAAAGGGTATTTGCGACGGGGCTCGTCGCAAAAGGTGGCCTGCCGACACACCTTTTGCAACGGGACAACATCCCGTTGCAAAAACTCATTAACCGACGTCAGTATTTGCGACGGGTCCCGTCGCAAATAACCTTCCTGCGCTTTGGCGCGCATCCCGCGCCAAAGCGCGCATTACCTTTGGCGATGGGACCCGAAATCCTGTCGCAAATAACAAGTTACTTGTGATGGGACGAACCCCCCGTCGCAAATAACCCCTAGCATGGACTATTTGCGATGAGATTAGTTCTCGTCGTAAATACCCCGTCGCAAAAGACTATTTTTTCCGTAGTGGCGGTAGTCCGCCGTAAACATAAGCGTTGTTATCATATCCCACATAGAATGGGAAGTAAGAAGGTTTATATAATATAATAATTCAATAATTATATTAATATAAGAAATATAATATAAATATGTTAAATTTCACATTATATCCATCCTTGAATTTTGGTTATGGAAAACGAACTACATTGGTTTGCAAGGTAGTAGTCTGCCATACACACGATCGACGATTTCATTCCCATTTGTCATAAGATAAGATAAATATATGTTATAAGATTAACATAATAAATCTAATTATATATTAAATACTTTTTTATATTATATTTTAGGTTTTATTACTTAATTTAAGGGGAAAATAAAGAAATAAAAAGGAGCCTAGTGAATACAATTACCTTTTCTTAGAAGAACCTCCTTTGGATCTCTTATTATGGTTCCTAGTGTTGGTATATTGGGAAGACCAAAAGCACTAGATTGTGGATAAGTATTTTTGGGTAAATATTTATGTAGATTGTTTCTGAGAAAATGGTATTCATATTAATGAATAAGTGAGGGTAGGTAGTTCCCTTTTATAGGTGGGTAAAGGGGGCTTTCATGAAAATTACTTACAAGTTTACCAAAAGAATCAAAAATGGTGAAGTCATTCATAAGATAAAAGTCCTAAAATGACCATATGTTATACCATGGGACAGTTCATATTTAATTATGTACAAAAAATTGGAAATTTAGATCTATTATAGTCATTTTAACCCATATTTATTATTTAAACCCCTTAGTAAACACATTTTTACCTTAGTTGTAATTAATTTTTCCTATTTTCGCTATTAATTTTGGTAAAAAATTTATTTTGAAATTACAATAAAATATAAATTTTTATTATTTGAAATAAGGGATTCATTTTTAAAAATTCCATTCACATAATTGGCAAATTTTAATTTAATATTGAACCCTCAAATGAGACAAGAAAGTGGTTTTTTTGAAGAGAAAATAATGAAAAATTTAGAAAGATTTTATATAATACTTATACATTAAATTGATTTCAATAATATATATAATTGAATGAATATTAATTTTAAAACCATATTAAAATAATTTTTATGTTCTCGTATTCTTTAAAAAATGACAATTCTTAATAAAAACAGGTATTTTTCACTATTAATCAAAAAAAATTACATTTTAATAAAATTCTCAAAACATTACTCCATGATAATTTTGATTTAATGATTTCAAAAATGAATTTAACTTATTTAAAAAACTATAATTGTAAAATATTATTTCTAAAATAAGTGTGAAAAGGTGATAAAATTTATTTTAAGAAAAAATATAGTTTTTCAGAGTAAAATTATATTATTTCTTATATCTTTTCTATAAAAATCATAATATGAATGTTAAAATTTTATTGAATATAAAAATAATATAAATTTCATTACAATAATTCACCAAAAGTTATTTGTTTAATTTAATGATGTAAAATATGTTTGTTTTTATAATAATTGTTTTTTTCAAAGTGATTTCATTTATTTTTAAATAGTTTTATTTTAATTTATAATTAATTTTTCACAACATAATTCAATTCATATTCATGTGTAAACCATATATTTTCATAATTTTTTTAATCTTATTCATACCATCCTTTCAAAGGGCTTGGTGATAACTATTGTATTTAATAATAATGTTTTAATAGTATGTCATGTTTGGTTTAAACACTGTGTTGAATGTAATGAAATATAAAGTTAGTATTGTGTGTAATTAAATCTAAACACATTTTTTCATGTAACAAACAATATATAAAAGATTAAGTTTATTTTAAAATTTTATATTTCAAAATATCATGGGGTATTACATTGTTCCCCCCTTAAACTGAATTTCTCTATCAAAATGCATCACTTCAGTACCATCAACTAAGGATACTCTTACCCCATCGCATTCTTAGGCACCCACATAGCTTCCTCGATATGGTGGATTCACCCAAAAAATTTACCATGTGAGTGGTCTTGTTCCATAAAACATTATCTATATTGTCTAGAATCTGCACTGGTTATTCCCCATAAGAGAGATCATTCACCATCAGTAAAATAATTATTTTCAGTACACGGGATGGATCAAGTATGTACTTCTCAGAAGATATGCATGCAACACATCATGAACTTGAATGAGGTTTGGTGGAAGAACCATGTGATAAGATAATGTCCCAATATGATCAATAATTTCAAAGGAACTAATATAACTTGGTCTTAGTTTTCCCTTATTGTTTTCCAGGAAGAATTCATATAATCATCTTCTTACCAACATAAAATTTCATATCACATCTATGATCTTAATTATTGAATTTATATAATATTTATATTTACCTTATGTTTCGATGAATGGATCTAACCTACTATTCCATTTGATTAGCTACCTTAGATCCCCATAGATTTATTTCTCCAACATAATTCTAGTACATTGGAGTTATACAATTCTTTCCATAAATGGATTCATAAGGAACCTTTTGAAAGCTCAAGTGAAATCTATTATTGTATGAAAACTCAACTATAGGAGATTTTTATCTCCACCACCTTTCAAATCCATAGAATAAGATCGTGGAATATACTCAAGTTTTTTAATTATTCTCTCAGACTGGCCATTTATTTTCAGATGATACACAATGTTAAATATAACTCTATATTAAGAGATTACCCATAACATCGCTAAAAATATGATTTAAACTTCATACCTAATCAGATGCAATTAAATGTTGTACTCAACGAAAACTTGCCATTTTTTAATGTATATTCTAGAAAGATGATCCATACAGAAATATTATTTGATAGTAATAAAGTGTGCTCAATTCATAAAGTGATCAAATACAACCCATAATTGCCTCAAAATCAAAGATAAGATAAACCTTAAAGGTTTCCATTACCTTTAATTATATTTCCACAATGTGTAAATGAAATAATCCTCAAATATCTTTGTCAATAAGCATATAAAAAACCAAAGGGTTTTGTTTCCATAAATATCCCTTTAATCTTGTTAAAATCCCATAATATAATACATTAAAAGGTGTTTAAATTACATTGAACATATAATCAACAATAAACTCATAAAATCATGATGGTATCCATAACTCTTTTGTTAATACTAAATGGAGACATATACATGTCCAAATGTTAATTTACCATTTATTCCTTATATAGGATAATATCTTATAAAAAATCATTCAAATATTGGGCTTATTTTTGTACATATTAAATATAAAATGTGAATTCATTATTCTAGAATCTATTTATAAGGAGAAAATCACATGAAATTTTACTAATAGTGGAAAAATAAGATTTTCATAGGGATTATTCATAAAAAATAAAACATTAAATTAACTATAATATCCCAGGTAAATAAAGAATATCTCATTTTCATATTTATAAAAAAAATAATTAATAATTAATTTTACTTTAAATAGGATTCTATTTTTGATGCCATACCTGATATACAACAATGTGTTTCTTTGAAATCTTACGTTGCAGACAATGTTTAGTTGTAATGAAAAATGATATAATATTATTATTTAAAATGGTAGTTAACACCGAACCATTGTAATGGAAATAATAAATATAACTAACTAAAAAATGATTATACATGTTTGTTATATATTTTTATATTTATCTAATAAAAGTTAGAGGCTTCAAATGTGAATAAATCTAATTTAATTTATAAGGTTGATTTACCACCTTTTAATGGAGAACCCTCATTAAATATAGTTTTAGTCACTTTTATATGTTATTTTTGACAAAATAAAATTCTTCTTTTATAATCGGGGCATCAAAAATCACTTTGGGTAAAATTTCGTTATTTTTCTGATAAAATTCATCTTTTGATTAATAGTGAAAAATACTGTATTTTTATTCAAAACTACCTTTTAATATTATTTCTTTATATGGTTATATTTTCTTTTTCATTGGTTTTAAAGTGTAATTAGATTAAATTTTTACTATTTAATCCAATTTTTTTCAATGTAATTAATTACACTTTGAAATTGTACATAAACAAGTGTCAATCTTTTGATAGTTAATATTTCTAAAAAATAGGCTTTTCGTTTTGACAGTGGGAATCAATTTAAAATTAATTTAGGCCACTTCTGTGTTTTGAATTTGGAAAAATGTATTTCCTATGTTTAATAAGGAGTTCCAAATTGTTTAAATATTTTACTTTTATTTTTTGACATTATGAATATTTACTTCAGTAAAATATTTATTTACCACGGTTAAATGGTAAATCTGGTAAATAAGGGTAAACAAATATTATTATAATAATATAAAACTACCCTAACATATGTCCAAATACTATTTTTTCATAACTTTCTGACCATGTTCATCTTTTGGTCGATTTTGGGACACCATGGATCCACTTATTAGTGATAATGACACTTTATTTTAATTAAATTAACGTAAAGACAAAAATGACAAAAACAAATATCTTTTAGTAAATTAATTTTTACATAGGGTTGTATAAGTTATCATTTCGATTATAAACATTATTTGTAAAGATAAAAAAATTTCCTACATCATGTTATTTTTTTTAAAATTTTTAAACATTAAATAAATTAAACTATTTATGACATAATAATAATGTAGTGTTTACCTCACTAATAAATGATTTAAATAAATAAGATTATAAATATTAAAATAATATCCAAAACCTATCCAATTCTCATTGGATAATTTTATATAGAACATGATTCATCTTATCTTCAACTTTAATAAGTTTTGGACATTTAGAAATCAAAAATCATTATGTAATCAAATAATACTTTCACAATTTCTTAAAGAGCCACTCCTCCCCCATATAAAAATCCCTCACCTCTAACCCATTCCTCACACATCTCAATACCCTTGGCTCGACCAAAATATACCCAATTAATCTTGTTACATCCATCTCCTCCTCCTAGAAGCCTTAAATTAGGCATAAGGCACTTCAACAAACCCTTTTGATTCAAACCAAAGGGAGTTACCCAATTTAAAGGTAACATCTTCTCTTAAGTTCTTTTGTTTTATTTTAATTATCCAACACCCTAAACAATTTTTCTTCATTTATTTTATAACAACACCATTATAATAAATATACTAGTATTTTATTATGATAATTATTATAATTACACTTACACACACCTCCATCTAATGGGAAAAGAACATATTGTTTCTGTGAATGGAAAACTAATGCTTCATGAAACGATGATTATTCTTTTATCTCCTACCGCCACTCATGGTGGACATTATGACGGAACTATATTTATATGTTATATATATTATATTTATTTTTTTCTTTATATTTTTGTATTTTCTATTTATATCATACCTTTATGGTTTCCATTATGGGTAAACGCGATAATTTTATTTGAGGAAGTGCGGACTACCGCCCCCTAAAAGTGATATAACTCATTAATTCCATATGTGGGATGTATAAAGGATGTATTTAATAATATTATATATTATATTATACTTTAATTATAATATACCTATGTATAATTATGTTTTAATTCCATTAAAATAATAAATACCAATGAATGTATCATTCATGCATGCGTACGGCCTATCGTCTCCATGAACGGTGCATTTCATTTATTATCACTAAATGTTATGTACTATTATAAATACATAAATATACAGGATACATATTAAATATTTGATATTTACATCATGAATATCATTCTAGATATAATTTACTCTTTACCACAAGGACAACTTGTAATTATAAGGTGTTTATTTTTTACTCAAGTACCAAATATCGACAAAACGACCATTATTAACTTAAATGATTACATAATGTTTATAATATGGTAATAAGTGATATAAAAGAAATAATAAAATTGAAAAATGTTCTTAATAAAGTATAAATTAACTTAATTTTATTATTCAGGAAGAACAAGGAACAAACGAGTCAGGTCTGACACAAGGTAAGGGGTTTCTTAATCTCACATTTAATTCCGTGAGATAACATTTGATTGTTTTACACTTAATATCCACTTATATTGGGTTTATTTATATTTTTCACACATAATTATGTCATTGCTTTATCATTAATCTAAGGATACCATCTTTATAAGGGATTTCATCTCAATTTTCATTCTATTAAGACTTCATTGTTGTTATACACCAATTAACTTTTATATGGTATATATACTATCCTTTGGCATATTATATCATGAATACCTTTATTCTCATGATATTATAAACTTTTGATTAAATTTTATTCCTTAATTATTTGTATTAAAGCATCTCTCATTTGGTTAATAACTCCTTAACTAAAATATTTTTTTAAATATTTATTCTTCTAAATATTTCTCATTAACTTCAATGTTTTAAAAATGGTTTCAAGGATTAATTTATATGGACATTAATTTTTTAAAATGTTAATTATTTTAAAATATTCAAAGTGGTATGGGACACTTTGATTCAAAAATCTCTTTATTAAATGGTTTAAATGGTTTTGAAAATGTATTGATAAAGAATTGATTATATTAATATCTTGAAAAGATATATTGTGATTGCAATGTGGAAATTTTATCTTTCATTTATACTTTTTTTATGTGTTATGAATATGTTATGGTTATTGGGCATTTTTTATGTATACAGGTGGTTCCATTATAAACCTAGGGTTGGTGAGCCTAAGATAGCTCTCCAATGCATTGAGTAACGTGAAAGACGTAAACGTTAATGTTTCTCCTAAGAGATTTAGGGAATATATTATGATGGGTATTCCAACGTAACTCCATACGTGTTTGTGATACTTAAAATGTAAGTATTTAATGTATGTCATAAGTTACCTTTATGATTTAGGATTTCTGTATGTTATTCATAAATCTTATGATTTCATAAGGTATGTTATGATTGAAACGTATGGTTTAATTGTTTTGTATTTATTTATGGGATAATGGTTTCATTCCTTATTTTATATCCCTTACTGAGCTTTTTATGCTCATACCAAGTTTTTCAAATGACTTCCACAGGACTTAAAGATGAATAAGGGTCAAGGATGGGATCAATGATATGGCATGTTGTCTAAAACATTAAACTAGATATGTTTCTTTTTAATAGTTTTTATTTTATAGAAAAAGATATTGAGTAGTAGTGTCTACATGTAATATTCAAGTTGATATGTAATAGTTATGGCCTAATTCTCTAAAACTCTAACCTGAGAAGATCCTCAATGTGAATTATTCATTTAATTCATAATTATTTAATGTTTAAGGTCGGATCCTTATAGTTGGTATCAAAGGTCAGTTTAGACAAATTTAGGGATTAAGAGTTTTCGTTAGACACATGGTTAGTCCCTAAGTATACTTTTTAAGTTAAATCCTTATTTTATAACTTTTTCAGATCAAGGAAATTTAGTTACAAATGGAAGGAGGACGATATCAAACGATATTTCTTTCTCTTCCTGATGACATGCTTGCAATAATTATTGCAAAGTCATGTTAAGATGATTGTGAAACTTTTTTTATCATAAAACTCACTTGCAAGCAGTTGTTTCAGATATCAAACACCTCCACTATACCTCGATATCATCATGGATCTTGGGTTGTATTTAATCAAATCCTATTTTCTCAATATGCTCATATTTTCAAGAAAGGTAAATATTATCAAGTCATTTTCAAATATTTTACCTTATCACAAGATTTTGAAGCATATTATGATTTTGAAAAAGGTGTTGAAGAAGGTGACCCTTGCGCAACCTATTTATATTTGATTTTACAATATAGTATCTTAGCACATACTTATGGTATTTTAAAAAGACCATTTATTGAATGTTTCAACCCAAATTCAGTCTGATTGTTTTATAAAAATCATGTTTTATCAGATGTTTTGAAATTCATTGTCATGCATGATTATTTTACGAATCAATTTTTCTATAAACACCCATATGACCCTAGTTGTACAAGGTGTATTTGGATTATGGAAGAAAATGATTTTAAAGGATCTCTAAATCATTTTTTCAATGCATAGACATTATACCAACGTGAACAAGATGATGATGAAACCGTATGGACACCATGATCAAGGTATGATGTTATTTCTATTGGAAATAATTTTATTTTATCATATGGAGGTGAAAAAAATGACAATATATAAGATGATGAGGTCTTAATTTATTGGGATGAAATTAAAATGTATAAGAAATACTTTGAGGTTAAAACATGTTAGGGGTATTTTTGAGTTTTATAAAAAGGACAACCTGTGAGATTGGTGACAACCCATCGCGTCTGAAAATGTTGTAAGAATCAATACCACAACTGAAGGGAGACAAGGGCGCATCGCCTACCACTATCCTACGTGAAGTACCTCGTTAGTATGAAGTATTATTTTAAGTTAAATGATTTTATGGGTCAATAATAAGTTGATTTTGGGAACTTATGTTTTATCAAATATATATCCTTAATATAGTAAAATTATTTGTTGATTAAGTGATAAAGGTTATTTTAAAAGATGTTTTCTCTTTTGGAAAACATTATATGCTTAAGAGAAATAGAATACTATGGGATCTTATTTGTGGAAGTAATGGTTGAAATTTTATTTTGGAAGAATCTATGTTTTTATTGTATACATATGGAGATTTGGGTTATTTATGTAAATGATTAACCTATCATAGAGATTATGTGATTGGGTTAATTATACTTTATTATGAGACTTTAAGAGTAATCAATTTTATTTGGAGATAAATGTTAAGATTTATCATGGAAGACTATATGATAAAATTATTATGATTTTTGTGTTTCAATCATAGTTTGGATTATTTTGAAGAATTTTAAGTAAAATTGTGTATTGAATGGTCTTTGTTGAACCTTGGGTATTTCTTGGTGAATTTTGGAGATTAAGAGTAGTTTTTCTTTTTATAAAGGATTATCCTTTTTGAGGATTATCTGATATTTTACTAACCTTTTTGGTTTTGGTTAATCTCTAATGACATGGGAAAAATGCAGTTCATCTTTTGTGGATTATGTTATTCTCTAGAATTTGATTATAGCACTTTCAATATGAACGAGTCATCTTGAATACTCATCGTTTGAAGAAAAAATGAATCTGTGGTAGGAATTTAGTAAAGGATGAAAGTCTACATGACAAGTATGTTTCCATATGTTTTTAGTTAAGCTCATAAATAAATTCCTCAAATTTATGAAAAGTAACTTAAAACAAAAAAAAATCTGTTAACTTTTCCTACAGGGGAATCAAATATCGTTTAACCCATCACAAGTTTGTGATTTTCTGGTGATTAACATTCTCCCAATCATGTTTTCTATCACTCTCCATTGGAACTTAATGGTTTGTTTTCTCATCCATATCCTTGTTTTTATGGAATCCTAGTGTCTTTTGTCTTGGGTAACCTTTGTACTTTTCTTTCTTTATTTTAATGTGATATATTTATTAACTCTTTTTCTGATGTGGGACATTCAATGAAGTTTCTGAGCCCATGTTTGAAATTGAAAGGACGCAATTCCCAAAAGGGGGGAGGATGTAACATCCCAGGTAAATAAAGAATATGAAATTTTCATATTTATTAATATTTTTAAATTAATTATTAATTTTACTTTAAATGGGATTCTATTTTTCATGGCATACTCGATACACAACAACATGTTTCTTTGAAATATTATGTTTCACACAATGTTGAGTTGTACTGAAAAGTGATATAATATTATTATTTGAAATGGTAGTTAACACATAACTGTTTTAATTGCAGGAATAAATAGAACTAAATACAAAATGATTATACATGTTTGTTAAATATTTTTACATTTATGCAATAAAATTTAGAGGCTTAAGATGTGAATGAATCTAATTTACATTAAAAGGTAGATTTAACGCCTTTTAATGGATAACCCTCTTTAAATCTAGTTTTGGTCACTTTTATATGTTCTTTTTGACAAAATAAAATTCTTATTTAGAATCAGGACATCAAAATTCACTTTGGGTAAAATTTTGGTATTTTTCTGATAAAATTCATGTTTTGGTGAATAGTGAAAAATGTTGTATTTTAATTAAAAATTGCCTTTTAATCTAATTTATTTATATGGATAGATTATCTTTTTAATTGGTTTTAAAGATTAATTAGATTAATTTTTTACCACTTAATCCAATTTTGGTCATTGTATTTAATTTTACTTTGAAATTGGACATAAAAAAGTGTCAATCTTTTGATAGTTAATATTTCTAAAAAATACGCTTTTCTTTTTGACAACGGGAATTAATTTTCAAATTAATTTCTATCACTTATATATTCTGAATTTGGAAAAATTTATTTCATATTTGTAATAATTATTTCCAAATTTTTTAAATAAGTAACTTTTATTTTTAGACATTATGAATATTTACTTTAGTAAAAAAATTATTTACCATAGTTAAAGGGTAAATCTGGTAAATAAGGGAATATTATTATAAAAATATAAAATTACCATAATACGTATAAAAATAATATTGGTTCATACATTTCTGACCATGGGCATATTTGGGTCGATTTTGTGACCCCATGGATCCACTTATGAGTGATAATGACACTTTATTTTAATTAACATAAAGTAATGTCAAAAATGAAAAAAACAAATATCTTTTAGTAAATTAATTTTTACACAGGGTTATATAAGTTATCGTTTCAACTATAAATATTATTTTGAAATATAAAAATATTTCCTACATCATGGTATTTTTTTATAATTTTTTTATAATTTTTTAACATTAAATAAATTAAATTATATATGACACAATAATGTAGTGTTTACCTTATTAATAAATGATGTAAATAAATAAGATTATAAAGATTAAAATAATAACCAAAACCTATCCAATTCTCATTGAATGATTTTATTTCGACCATGAGTTATCTTATCTTATACTTTAATATGTTTTGGAAATTTAGAAACTGAAAATCATTATTTAATAAAATAATACTTTCACAATTTTTTAAAGAGCCCCTCCTCCCCATTATAAAAATCCCTTATCTCTAACTCATTCCTTACACCTCTCAAGCCCCTTGAATCGTCCAAACTCAACCCAATTAATATCCCTACATCCCTATCCTCATCCTAGAAGCCTTAACTTAGGCATAAGGCACTTCAAAAAACCCTTTTGGTTCAAACCAAAGGGAGTTACCCAATTTAAAGGTACAGTCTTCTCTTAAGTTCTTTTGTTTTATTTTACTTCTCCAACTCCCTAAACTTTTTTTATTCAATTATTTTATAACAAAACCAGTATAATAAATAAACTACTATGTTATTATGATAAGTATTATAACTACACATACACACACCTCCATCTATTGGGTAAAGAAAATATCGTTTCTGTGGATGGAAAACTAATGCCTCATGAAACGATCATTATTCTTTTATCTCATACCACCTCTCATGGTGAGCATTATGATGGAACTATATTTATATGTTGTATATATTATATTTCGGTTTTCTTTATGCTTCTTTATTTTCTATTTATATCACACCTTTATGGTTTCCATTATGGGTAAACGTGATAATTTCATTTGAGGAAGTGCGGATTACCACCCCCTCAAAGCGATATAACTCGTTAATTACATATATGGGACGTATAAAGGATGGGTTTAATAATATTATATATGATATTATATTGTAATTATAATATACCTATGTATAATTGTGTTTTAATTACATTAAAATAATAAATACAAATGAAAGTAGCGTTCATGCGTACGTATGGCTTATCGTCTCCATGAATGGTGCATTTCATTTCTTATCTCCAAATGTTATGTACTATTATAAATACATACTTATACAGGATATATATTAAATATATGATATATACATCATGAATATCATTCTGGAGATAATTTACTCTTGACCACATGGACAACTTGTAATTATAAGGTGTTTATTTTTTACTCAAGTACCAAATATCGACAAAATGACAATTATTAACTTAAATTATTTCATAATGTTTATGACATGGTAATAAGTGATATAAAAGGAATAATAAAATTTAAAAAGGTTCTTAATAAAGTATAAATTATCTTAATTTTTATTATTCATGAAGAACAAGGAACAAACGAGTCAGGTCGGACACAAGGTAAGGGGTTTTATAATTTCACATTTAATTCTGTGGGAGTTCAATTGTTCACCACTAATTTATTGCGTGTGGTGTATTGTGTAATTATATTTGAAATATATTATCAGGATTCTATTTATATTCATGTTATTATGTGATTAATTTGGTGGTTATTAACTTTTGGTCTCATGAATCGATTGATTACAACATGGTAAGGGGTTTTCATATCACTTTTTATTCTCCTGAGATTCATGCTATATTTGCCACTATTAAATTTTGTGTGGTGTATATACTGCCCATGATTGTATTATTTTTTTAATATAATTTAATGTATGTTTATTTACATCTTCATTGAGTTATCCTTATTTCATGGGGTGTATGTTTTGTATGTTACCAAATCGGCAAGGGAACCTTTCACACTGCTTTTTTTTAAAGACTTCTTTTTGTTATGTCCTTTAATTTCCAATTTCTTATGTTGGGATATGTTATTATATACCCTTATTGCTGTAAATTTTATTTCCAAGTGATGGGATACCCTTTTATCTCTCATAAACTCATTTAATGAATTTTAAAGTGACGTTGTTAGGCTGTCAAATTTCTATAAGGGAACTCCTTCACCCCATTTCAATTATATGGGTTAAACTTCTACTTCTTGATTATGTCCTGATATGAATATGTGTGAATAAAATTTGACTGTTTTTTACTTAATATCCACTTATATTGGGTGTATTTATATTTTTCACACATAATTATGTCATTTATTTATCTTTAATCTAAGGATACCATCTTTATAAGGGATTTCATCTCAATTTACATTTTATTGAGACTCCATTGTTGTTATGAACCAATTAACATTTATCTGGTGTATATACTATCCTTTGGAATATTATAACATGAATGCATTTTTTCATAATATTATAAACTTTTGATTAAATTTTATTCCTCAATTATTTGTATTCAAGCATCTCTCATTTGGTTAAGAACTCCTTAACTAAAATATTGTTTTAAAAATTTATTCTTCTAAATCTTTCTCATTAATTTCAATGATTTAAAAATGGTTTTAAGGATTTATTTATATGGAAATTAATGTTTTAAAATGTTAATACGTTCAAAATATTCAAAGTGGTATGGGACTTTTTGATTCAAAAAATGGTTTAAATAGTTTTGAAAATGCATTGATAAAGCATTGATTATATCAATATCTTGAAAAGATATATTATGATTGCAATGTGGAAATTTTATCTTTAATTTATGCTTGTTTTATGTGTTATGAATATGTTATTGTTATTGGGAATTTTTTATGTATATGGGTGGTTCCATGATAAACCTAGGGTGGGTGAGCCTAAGATAGCTCTCCAATGCCTTGGGTAACATAACAGATGTAAATGTTAATGTTTCTCCTAAGAGAATTAGGGAATATATTGTGATGGGTATTCCAACATAACTCCCTACGTACTTGTGATAGCTAAAATGTAAGTATTTTATGTATTCTATAAGTTACCTTTAAGATTTATGATTTCTGTATGTTATTCATAAATCTTATGATTTCATAAGGTATGTTATGATTGAAAAGTATGGTTTAATTGTTTTGTATTAATTTATGGGATAATGTTTTCATTCCTTATTTTATATCCCTTACTGAGCTTTTTATGCTTATACAAAGTTTTTTAAATGTTCCTTATTGGACTAAAAGATGAATAAGGGTCAAGTATGGGATTAAAGAAAATTAATGTTGTCTAAAACATGGAACTAGACATGTTTTTTTTTAATAGTTTTTAGTTTATAAAAAAAGGATACTGGTTTGTAGTGTATAAATATAATATTCAAGTTGATATGTAATAGTTATGGCCAAATTCTCTAAAACTCTATACCTGAAAATATCCTCAATGTGAATTATTCATTTAATTCATATATATGTAATGTTTAAGTTCGGGTCCTTATAGTTGGTATCAAAGGTCAGTTTAGACAACTTTAGGGATTAGGAGTTTTCATTAAACACATGTTTAGTCTATATGTATACTTTTGAAGTTAAATCCGTGTTTTATACCTTTTTCAGAACAATTAAATTCAGTTACAAATGGAAGGAGGAGGATCTCAAATGACATTTCTTTATCTTCCTGATGACATGCTTGCAATAATTATTGCAAAGTCATGTTCAGATGATTGTGAAACTTTTTCTAGCATACAACTCACTTGTAAGTAGTTGTTTGAGATATCAAACACCTACACTATACCTAGTTATCATTATAGATCATGGGTTGTATTTAATCAAATCTTATTTTCTCAATATGCTCATATTTTCAAGAAATGTAAATATTGTCAAGGCATTTTCAAATATTTTACCTTATCACAAGATTTTGAAGAATATTCTGATTTTGAAAAAGGTGGTGAATAAGGAGACCCTTGCACTACCTATTTATATTTTCTTTTACAATATAGTCTCTCAAAACATATTTATGGTATTGTAAGAAGACTATTGATTGAATGTTTCAACTCAAATTCAGTATGACTGTTTTATAAAAAACAAGTTTTATCAGATGTTTTGAAATTATATGTCATACATGATTATTTTCCAAAACTATTTTTCTATGAACACCCATATGACCCAAGTTGTAAAAGGTGTATTTGGATTGTGGAAGAAAATGGTTTTAAAGGATCTTTAAATCAATTTTTCAATCTCACAACTGAAGGGAGACAATGGCGCATCACATACCACTTTCCTACGTGAAGTCCCTGGTTAGTATGAATTATTTTTTTAAGTTAAATGATTTTTTGGGTCAAGAATAAGTTGATTTTGGGAACTTATGTTTTATTAAATGGATATCCTTAAAATAGTAAAATGATTTGTTGATTAAGTGATAAAGGTTATTTTAGAATATTTTTTATCTTTTGGAAAACATTATATGCTTAAGAGAAATAGAATACTATGGGATCTTATTTGTGGAAGTAATGGTTGAAATCTTATTTTGGAAGAATATTTGTTTTTATTGTGGACATATGGATATTTGGGTTATTTATGGAAATGATTAACATGTCATAGAGAATATGTGATTGGGTTAATTACAATTTAGTATGATACTTTAAGAGTAGTTAATTATATTTGGAGATAAATGTTAAGATTTACCGTGGAAGAATATATGATAAAATTATTATGAGTTTTGGGTTTCAATATTAGTTTCGATTATTTTAAAGAATTTTAAGGACAATTGTGCATTGAATGCTCTTTATTGAACCTTGGGTATTGTTTGTTGAATTTTAGAGATTAAGAGTAGTTTTTCTTTTTATAAAGGATTATACTTTTTAAGGATTATCTGATATTGTACTAAACATTTTGGTTTTCGTTAATGTATAAAGACATGGTAATAATATAGTTCATCTTTGGTGGATTATGTGATTCTATAGAAGTTGATTATAGCACTTTCAATGTGAACAAGTCATCTTGTATACTCATTGTTTGAAGAAAAAATTAGTTTGTGGTTGGAATTTAGTCAAGGATGAAAGTCTACATGACAAGTAAGTATGTTTCCTTATGTTTTTAGTTAAGCTCATAAATAAATTCCTCAAATTTATGAAAAGTAACATAAAACAAAAATTTTGTCTGTTAACTTTTCCTACTAGGGAATCAAATACCATTTAACCCATCACATGTTTGTAATTTTCTGGTGATTAACTTTCTCGTAATCATGTTTTCTATCACTCTCTATTAGAAATTAATGGTTTGTTTTCTCCTCTATATCTATGTTTTTATGGAATCATAGTATATGTTGTCTTGGGTGACCTTTGTACTTATGTTCCTTTATTTTATTCTGATATATTTATTGACTCATTTTTTCGATGTGGGACTTTCAATGAAGTTTCTAAGCCCAATTTTAAAATTGAGAGGACACAATTCCCAAAGAGGGGGGAGGATGTAACATCCAAGGTAAATAAAATAAATTAAATTTTTATATTTATTATTATTTTTAAATTAATTATTAATTTTACTTTAAATGGGATTTTATTTTTTATGGAATACCTAATACACAACAACGTGTTTCTTTGAAATCTTATGTTGCTCACAATGTTGAGTTGTACTGAAAATGAAATAATATTGTTATTTTAAATGGTAGTTAACACCTAGTCGTTGTAATGGTGGGAATAAATAGAACTAACTACAAAATGATTATACATTTGTGTTAAATATTTTTACATTTATCCAATAAAATTTAGATGCTTAAAATGTGAATGAATCTAATTTACTTTAAAAGGTTGATTTAACGCCTTTTAATGGATAACCTTCTTTAAATCTTGTTTTGGTAACTTTTATATGTTATTTTTGACAAAATAAAATTCTTATTTAGAATCAGGACATTAAAATTCACTTTGGGTAAAATTTTTGGTATTTTTTTAATAAAATTCATTTTTTTGATGAATAGTGAAAATACTATATTTTAATTCAAAACTAATTTTAATCTAATTTATTTATATGGTTAGATTATCTTTTTAATTGGTTTTAAAGTGTAATTAGATTAAATTTTTACCACTTAATACAATTTTGGCCATTTTATTTAATTTCAATTTTAAATTGGACATAAACAAGTGTCAATCTTTTTATAGTTAATATTTCTAAAAAAAACACGTTTTTCGTTTTGACAGCGGGAATTAATTTTCAAATTAATTTATTCTACTTCTGTGTTTTGAATTTGGTAAAATAGATTTCATATTTGGAATCATTAGGTCCAAATTGTGTAAATAGGTAACTATTATTTTTAGACATTATGAATATTTACTTCAGTAAATATTTTATTTACCATGGTTAAAGGGTAAATCTGGTAAATAAGGGTAAACAAATATTATTATAATAATATAAAATTGCTATAACATGTGTCAAAATCCTATTGGTTCAGACGTTTCTGACTGTGGGCATCTTTTGGTCGATTTTGGGACCCCATGGAGCCACTTATGAGTGATAATGACACTTTATTTTAATTAACTTAAAGTAAAGACAAAAATGACCAAACCAAATATCTTTTAGTAAATAAATTTTTACATAGGGTTATATATATCATCGTTTCAACTATAAATATTCTTTGGAAATATAAAAATATTTCCTACATCGTTGTATGTTTTTATAATTTTAAACATTAAATAAATTAAATTATTTATGACACAATAATCATGTTGTGTTTACCTCATTAATAAATGATTTAAATAAATAAGATTATAAAGATTACAATAATATGAAAAACATGACCAATTTTCATTGGAAGATTTTATTTAGACCATGATTCATCTTATCTTTGACTTTAATAATTTTTTGACATTTAGAAACCGAAAATCATTATGTAATAAAATAATACTTTCACACTTTCCTAAAGAGCCCCTCCTCCCCCTTATAAAAATCCCTCATCTCTAACCCATTCCTCACACCTCTCAAGTCTCTTGTATCATCAAAAATCTACCAAATTAAGGTCCAAAAATACATATCCTTCTCCTAGAAGCCTTAAGTTATGTATAAGTCACTTCAACAAACCCTTTTGGTTCAAACCAAAGGGTGTTACCCAATTTAAAGGTAACATCTTCTCTTAAGTTATTTTGTTTTATTTTACTTCTCCAACTCTCTAAACTCTTATTATTCATTTATTTTATAACAAAACCAGTATACTAAATATACTAGTATGTTATTATGAGAATTATTATAACTACACTTACACACACCTCCATCTAATGGGTAAAGAATATATTTTTTCTGTGGATGGTAAACTAATGCCTCATGAAACGATGATTATTCTTTTATCTCCTACCAACTCTCATGGTGAGAATTATGATGGAACTATATTTATATGTTGTATATATTATATTTCGGTTTTCTTTATGCTTCTTTATTTTCTATTTATATTACACCTTTTTGGTTTCCATTATGGGTAAACGTGATAATTTCATTTGAGGAAGTGCGGATTACCACCCCCTCAAAGAGATATAACTCGTTAATTCCATATATGGGACGTATAAAGGATGGGTTTACTAATATTATATATGATATTATACTATAATTATAATATACCGATGTATCATTGTGTTTTAATTACATTAAAATAATAAATACAAATGAAAGTAGCGTTCATGCGTACGTATGGCTTATCGTCTCCATGAACGGTGCATTTCATTTCTTATCTCCAAATGTTATGTACTATTATAAATACATACTTATACAGGATATATATTAAATATATGATATCTAAATCATTAATATAATTATGAAGATAATAGAATCTTTACCACATGGACAACTTGTAATTATAAGGTGTTCATTTTTTACTCAAGTTCTAAATATCAAGAAAATGACCATTATTAACTTAAATGATTACATAATGTTTATAACATGGTAATAAGTGATATAAAAAAAATATTAAAATTGAAAAATGTTATTAATAAAGTATAAATTAACATAAGTTTATTATTCAGGAAGAATAAGGAACAAATGAGTCAGGTCAGACACGAGGTAAGGGGTTTCTTAATCTCACTTTTAATTCTGTGATATTTCAATTGTTCGCCACAAATTTATTGCATGCGGTGTGTTTTTTACTACCATTTGATATATATTATCATTATTATCTTTATATTAATGTTATTATGTGATTAATTTTTTGTTTATTAACTTTTGGTCTCACGAATCGATTGATTACAACGTGGTAAGGGGTTTTCATCTCACTTTTCATTCTCGTGAGATTCATGCTATATTTTCCACAATTTCATTTTATGTGGTGGATGTACTACCCATGATTTTATTATTTGTGTAATATAATTTAACTAATGTTTATTTACATCCTCATTGAATTACCTTCTTTCATGGGGTGTATGTTTTGTATGTCACCAAATTGGTAAAGGAACCTTTCACCCTCCTCTTTTTAAAAGACTTCTTCTTGTTATGTCTAATAATTTCCAATTTCTTATGTTAGGATATGTTCTTATATATCCTTATTGCTGTAAATTTTATTTCCAAGAGATGAGATACCCTTTTCTCTCTCAGCAACTCATTTTCTTAATTTTAAATTGACGTCGTTAGGCCGTCGAAGTTCTGTAAGGTAACTCCTTCACCCAATTTCAATTATTTGGGTTAAACTTATACTTCTTGATTATGTCTTGTTATGAATATGTGTGAATAACATTTGATTGTTTTACACTTAATATCCACTTATATTGTGTGTATTTATATTTTAACACATAATTATTTCATTTCTTTATCTTTAATCTAAGGATACCATCTTTATAAGGGATTTCAGCTCAATTTACATTCTATTGAGACTTCATTGTTGTTATGCACCAATTCACTTTTATAAGGTGTATAAACTATCCTTTGGTATATTATATCATGAACAACTTTATTACCATGATATTATAAAGTTTTTATTAGTATTTTTCCTCAATTATTTGTATTCAAGCATCTCTCATTTGGTTAAGAACTCTTTAACTAAAATATTGTGTTAAAGATTTATTCTTATAAATACTTCTCATTTATGTCAATGTTTTAAAAATGGTTTTAAGGATTTATTTATATAAACATTAATGTTTTAAAATGTTAATTACTTTAAAATATTAAAATTGTTATGGGACACTTTGACTCAAAAATTTCTTTATTAAATGGTTAAAATGGTTGATAAATCATTGATTATATCATTATCTTGAAAAGATATATTGTGATTGCAATGTGGAAATTTCATCTTTCATTTAACCTTGTTTTATGTGTTATGAATATGTTATGGTTATTGGGCATTTTTTATGTATACGGGTGGTTCCATGATAAACCTATGGCGGGTGATCCTAAGATAGATCTTTAATGCATTGGATAACATGTGGGAGGTAAACGTTAATGTTTCTCCTAAGATATTTAGGGAATATACTATGATGGGTATTCCAACTTAACTCCCTACGTATTTGGGATAGCTAAAATGTAAGTATTTTATGTATGACATAAGTTACCTTTATGATTTATGATTTCTATGTGTTATTCATAAATCTTATGATTTCATAAGGTATGTTATGATTGAAAAGTGTGGTTTGAATGTTTTGTATTTATTTATGGGATAATGTTTCCATTACTTATTTTATATCCCTTACTAATCTTTTTATGCTCATACCAAGTTTTTGAAATGTTTTCCACAGGAATTAAAGATGAATAAGGGTGAAGGATGAGATCAAGGAAAATTCATTTTGTCTAAATTATGGAACTAAACATGTTTCTTTTTAATAGTTTTTATTTTATAAAAAAAGGATACTAAGTAGTAGTGTCTACATGTAATGTTCAAGTTGATATGTAATAGTTATGGGCAAATTCTCTAAAACTATAAACCTTAAAATATCCTCAATGTGAAATATTCATTTAATTCATAATTATGTAATGTTTAAGGTCAGGTCCTTATAGTTGGTATCAAAGGTCGGTTTAGACAACTTTAGGGATTAAGTGTTTCCGTTAGACACATGGTTAGTCTCTATGTATACTTTTTAAGTTAAATACTTGTTTTATAACTTTTTCAAATCAAGTAAATTCAGTTACAAATGGAAGGAGGAGGATCATAAACGAAATTTCTTTCTCTTCATGATGACATGCTTGCAATAATTACTGACAATTCATTTTTAGATGATTGTGAAACTTTTTCTAGCATATAACTCACTTGGAAGAAGTTGTTTTTGATATCAAACACCTCCACTATACCTAGATATCATCGTGCATAATAGGTTGTATTTAATAAAATCTTATTTTCTCAATATTATCTTATTTTCAAGAAAGGTAAATATTATCAAGGCATTTTCTAATATTTTACCTTATCACGAGATTTTGAAGAATATTATGATTTTGAAAAAGGCACAGAAGAAGGAGACCCGTACGTAACCTTTTTATATTTGCTTTTACAATATATTCTCTCAGCACATACTTATGGAATTTTAAAAATACCATTTATTGAATGTTTCAACTCAAATTTGGTTTGACTGTTTTATAAAAATCATGGTTTTTCAGATGTTTTGAAATTATATGTCATACATGATTATTTTCTGAAACTGTTTTTCTGTGAAAAACCCATATGACCCAAGTTGTACAAGGTATATTTCAATTATAGAAGAAAATGATTTTGAAGGATCTATAAATCATTTTTTCAATGCATGGACCTTATACCAACGTGAAAAAGATGATTATGAAACCATATGGACACCATAATCAAGGTATGATATTCTTTCTATTGTAAATAGTTTTTTTTATCATATAGAGGTGAAAAAATGATAATATATAAGATTTTGAGGTCTTAATGTATTTCGATGAAAATAAAAGGTATAAGAAATCATTTGAGGTTAAAACACGTTAGGGTTATTTTTGAGTTTTATAAAAAGGAAAACCTATGAGATTGGTGACAACCCATCGTGTCCGAAAAGGCCGCAGGAATCAATCCCACAACTGAAGGGTGACAAGGGCGCATCACCTACCACTGTCCTACGTGAAGTCCTTGGTTAGTATGAATTATTCCTATAAGTTAAATGATTTTATGGGTCAAGAATAAGTTGATTTTGGGAACTTATGTTTTATCAAATGGATTTCCTTAATATAGTAAAATTATTTGTTGCTTAAGTGATATAGGTTGTTTTAGAAGATGTTTTCTCTTTTGGAAAACATTGTATGATTAAGAGAAATATAATATTGTGGGATCTTATTTTTGGAAGTAATGGTTGAAATTTTATTTTGGAAGAATCTATGTTTTTATTGTGCACATATGGAGATTTGGGTTATTTATCGAAATGATTAACCTATCATAGAGAATATTTGATTAGGTTAATTACACTTTATTATGAGACTTTAAGAGTAGTCAATGTTATTTGGAGATAAATGATAAGATTTATCATGGAATACTATATGTTAAAATTCTTATGAGTATTGGGTTTCAATCTTAGTTTGGATTATTTTGAATCAATTTAAGGAAAATTTTATATTGAATAGTCTTTGTTGAACCTTGGGTATTGTTTGTTGAATTTTGGAGATTAAGAGTAGTTTTTCTTTTTATAAAGGATTATCCTTTTTTAGGATTATCTGATATTGTACTAAACTTTTTGGTTTTGGTTAATGTCTAGAGACATGGGAAAAATATAGTTCATCTTTTGTGGATTATGTGATTCTCTATATGTTGATTATAGAGTTTTCAATGTGAACAAGTCATCTTGAATACACATCGTTTGAAGAAAAAATGTGTTTGTGGTAAGAATTTAGTAGAGGATAAAAGTCTGGATGACAAGTAAGTATGTTTCCTTATGTTTTTAGTTATGATCATAAATAAATTCCTCAAATTTATGAAAAATAACTTAAAACAAAAAAAATTGTTAACTTTTCCTATTCGGGAATCAAAGACCGTTTAACCCATCACAAGTTTGTGATTTTCTGGTGATTAACTTTCTCCGAATCATGTTTTCTATCACTCTCCATTAGAACTTGATGGTTTGTTTTCTCCTCCATATACATGTTTTCATGGAATCCTTGTGTCTTTTGTCTTGGTTAACCTCGGTACTTATCTTCCTTTATTTTAATGAGATAGATTTATTGACTCTTTTTCTGATGTGGGACTTTCAATGAAGTTTCCGATCCCAATTTTAAAATTGCGAGGACGTAATTTCCAAAAGGGGGGAAGGATGTAACATCCCAGGTAAATAAAGAATATTAAATTTTCATATTTATTAATATTTTTAAATTAATTATTAATTTTATTTTAAATGGTATTCTATTTTTGATGGCATACTCGATACACAATAATGTGTTTCTTTGAAATCTTTCATTGCACACAATGGTGAGTTGTAGTGAAAATGATATAATATTATTATTTTAAATGGTAGTTAACACCTAGATATTTTAATGGAGGGGATAAATAGAACTAACTAAAAACTAATTATACATGTTTGTTAAATATTTTTACATTTATCCAATAAAAGTTAGAGGCTTAAAATGTGAATGAATCTAATTTACTTTAAAAGGTTGATTTACCGCCTTTTAATGGAGAACCCTCTTTAAATCTAGTTTTGGTAACTTTTATATTTTTTTTGAATAAATAAAATTCTTCTTTATAATGAGGACATAAAAATTCACTTTGGGTAAAATTTTGGTATTTTTCTAATAAAATTCAAATTTGATGAACAGTGAAAATACCGTATTTTAATTCAAAACTATCTTTTAATCTAATTTATTAATATGGTTGTATTATATTTTTAATTGGTTGTAAAGTGTAATTAGATTAAATTTTTACCACTTAATACAATTTTGGTCATTGTAATTAATTTCACTTTTAAATTGTACATAAAAAAGTGTTAATATTTTGATAGTTAATATTTCTAAAAAACATGCTTTTCATTTTGACAGCGGGAATTAATTTTCAAATTAATTTATTACACTTATTTGTTTTAAATTTGTAAAATTTGATTTAATATTTGGAATTAGGTGGTACAAATTTTGTAAATAAGGAACTTTTATTTTTATACATTTTGAATATTTACTTCAGTAAAAACTTTATTTACCACGATTAAAGGGTAAATATGGTAAATAAGGGAAACAAATATTATAATAATAATAATAAATTACCCTAACATGTGTTCTAATCATATTGGTTGACACATTTCCGACCATGGGAATATTTGGGTTGATTTGGGACCCCATGGATCCACTTATTAGTGATAATGACACTATATTAATTAACTTAAAGTAAAAACAATAATGACATAAACAAATATCTTTTAGTAAATTAATTTTTACATAGGTTTATATAAGTTATCTTTTTTACTATAAATATTATTTGGAAATAAAAAAATATTTCCTACATCATGGTATTTTTTTTATAATTTTTAGACATTAAATATATTAAATTATTTATGACACAATAATGATGTAGTCTTTACCTCATTAATAAATTATTAAAATAAATAAGATCATAATGATTAAAAAAATATCCAAAAGCTATCCAATTTTTATTGGACGATTTTATTTTTACCATGAATCATCTTATATTCTACTTTAAAAAGTTTCGGACTACTTTAAAAAGTTTTGGACATTTAGAAACTGAAAATCATTATGTAATAAAATAATATTTTTACACTTTCCTAAAGAGCCCATCCACCCCCTTATAAAACTCTCTCACCTCTAACTCATTCCTCACACCTATCATATAAGGCCCCAGCCTTAAAACTAACTTAATCTTGAGTTATTACAAGATTACACATTGAGGATCTTTTCTGGTTTAGAGTTGTAGAGAATTAGATCATAAAACTTGCATTACATTCCACATTTAAACAAAGTGGTTACATAAAAGATAGTATTCATTTTTCCCATAAACAGAAACATAATTAAAATAAAACATGAATTCTTTCTTGACACTTCCTTGACACTATCATCATATCATGTACCATTCCCTTAACCTGTGAAAAAAACATTTCAAAAACTTGGGATGAGCATAATAAGCTCATTAAGGGTTATAAAAAAATATGAAATGAAAACATTATTCCATGCATGAAATCATACATTACTCATAAAACATAATCACATACCTTATCAAGCCATGAATAAATCATATAAATCATAAGATATAAAGGTAACTTGAGGCATTCATAACATTCTTACATAGGGAGTAACCCTCATGGTTACGTTTGGAATACCCATCACAGAATATTCCCTAAATCTATTCTGATAAACCTTAACGTTTAACTCCTTCGTGTTACCCAATTCATTGGAGAGCTATATCGGGCTCATCCGCCCTTAGTTTATCACAGAACCACCTGTCTTCATAATAATGCCCAAGAACCATAACATGATCGTATCACATAAAACATGCATAAAGGAAACATAACATTTCCACTTTTCAATCACAAGATATCAATACAACACATTGATATAAAAACATTATGAAAACCATTTTCAGTACCAAAATAAAATAAAAGTAAAACATGGAATTTATTTTTCATTAAAAAAAGTTATGGCTTGTAGAGGAAGCGGAAACTCAAACAATCGTCACGGCGGTAGAGAAGTCGTTGTCGCCACATACGTACGAAAAAAAAATATTCCCTTTTGTCGTTTATTAAAGGATTCATATAAAAATATTCCTTTTGAATAAACATAAAAGTCAAAGGGGTTTATACACCGTATAAAAGAAAGTTGTGTATAAAACAAAATATTCCTCAATGAAAGGAGATTGAGACGAAATCCCTTACCTCGGGTCCGACTTGACTCGATCGTTCTTTAATCTCCTGAATAATAAACTTGAGTTAATTTATACTTGCTTAAGAACCTTTTTCAAGTTCATTATTCCTTTTATATCACTTATTACCATGTCATTAACATTAAATAATTTTTTAAGTTAATAATGGTTGTTTTAACGATCATTGGTACTTGAGTCAAAAATAAACTCTTTATAATTACAAGTTGTTTATGTATCCATTATATCCAGAGTTATACTGATGATTTAGATATCATATATATCATATATATCTAGTATATACATGCATTTATAATATTACATAACGTTTAGAGGTAAGAAATGAAATGCACCGTTCATGGAGACGGTAAGTCGTACGTACAATTGAACACTACTTTCATTTCTATTTTATATCTTATGGAATGGAATAATAATTATATAAAGGTATATTATAATTTCAGTATAATATCATATATAATATCATTAATTAAACCCTTTATACGTCCCACATATGTAATTAACGAATCAAATCACTTTGAGGGGGCGATAGTCCGCACTTCCTAAAATGAAGATATTGCATTTACCCATAATGGTAACCATACAGGTATGTCATAAATGAAAAATACAGAAGCTTAAGTAAAACTTAAAAATTTTATATATCATATATAAATATAGAGTCATCTTAATGTCCACCTTTGAAGGAGTTAAAAGAATATTGAACAATCATCGTTTCGTGAGGCAGAAATTTTCCATCCACGGAAACAGTATGTTATTTAACCATTAGATGTAGGTGTGTGTAAGTGTAGCTCGAATAGTTATTATAAAAACATACTAGTATATGTAAGATACTGGTTTTGTTACAAAAAAATGATTAAAAAGAGTTTAGGGTGTTGGAGAAGCAAAATAAAACATAAGAACACAAGAGAAGACACTACCTTTAAATCAGGTAACTCTTTTTGATTTGAGCTCAAAGGCTTCCTTGGGAAGACTTCTGCCTAAATTGATGCTTCTAAGAGTTAGAGAGGGATGTGGAGAGACAAAATGTGGAGGTTTTTGCCGAGCCAGAGGCCTTGGAAGTGTGGGTAAGGTGGTAGAGGTGGGGGCCTTTTATAAGAGGAGAGGAGGGGCACTCTTGGAATGTTATAAAATGTTACTTTATCATAAAATGATTTTCAGATTTAAAAGGTCCCAAAATTATATATTTATAGGATAAGGTGATAGGAGTTCTAAATATACTCATCCAATAGGTTTTTTACATGTTTAGGTCTTATATTTTACATTATCTTTTCATTTTATTTAAATCGTTAAATAATGAGGTAATCGCTGCATCATCATGATGTCATAAATAATTTAATTTATTTAATGCCTAAAAATTATAAAACAAATATCACTATGCATGAAATCTTTTTATATTTCTAATGAATATTTATAGTCAAAAATATGACTTGTATAACCCCATTTTAAAATTGTTTTAGTAAAACAACTCATGTTTGTGACATTTTTACTTTAACATTAAATAAAAAGATATTAATGTCATTTTCCTTTAAAAGTGGCTCCATGGGGTCCCCAAGTTGACCCATGGATTTTCTTGTTCGTCCATGACACATCCAATAAGGTTAGTACATGTTTCAATTTCATTTCATATTATTAAAACATTATTCTTACCTTAAATTACAGTAATTAGCTCTAATCGTGATTAAAAACGTAAAAGTTACTATTCACCAAAAAATTATTTTAATCACATTGAACTACATTTTACTTCTTAATGACAACCATGTATGTCGGATTTTTTAAATTCAAAGCACATAGGTGGTAAAATTTCATTTAAACAAAAAATCAGTTTTTTAAGTACCACTTAGTGGTTTCACTATTCATCAAGAATTGAAGTTTTTTAGAAAAATACCAAAAACTCACCCTAAGATATATTTGATATTCTGAATTCAAAAATGATGTCTATTTTACCAAATTCAAAACATATAAGTTTCATTAATTAATTTAATAATTAATTCCCTCTGTCAAAACAAATAGCGTGTTTTTATGAAACAAAAAGTATCAAAAGATTGACACTAGTTTAAGTCTGATTTCAAAGTGAAATTAATTCCATGACCACTATTGGATTAAATGGTAAAAATATATTATAATTTCACTTTAAAACCAATTCAAAAGATAATATAATCATATAAATAAATTATACTAAAAAGAGGTTTTGAATTAAAATACAACACTTTTCACTATTCATTAAAAAATGAACTTTATCGTAAAAATACCAAAAATTTACATAAAGTAAATTTCAATGTCCCAATCATAAAGAATAAGTTTATTTTGACAAATAGAGCTTATAAAATTGTCAAAATTTTGATTTAAAAATGGTTTCCCATCAAAAGGTAGTAAAATAATCTTTTAAAAATATTAGTGTATTCCATGCTTAAGATTGGATTTATTCTCATTTTAATCCTCTAAAACACTATCTAATTAATTAATAAGCATAGATAAAAATATATATTATTCATTACTTACTGGGGATGTTACATCCTTCCCCCTTTGTGTCCCCATAATTTATTTACTTATCAAATAAGTGTGGGTATTTAGCCCTCATTGCATTTTCAGATTCCTATGTTGCCTCTTAAATCATGTAGTTTTTCCACAAAACTTTTACCTAATGAATCACCTTATTCCATAACACCTGCTCCCTGTGGTCAAGAATATGGATAGGTTGTTCCTCATAAGATAGGTTCTCTTCCAGCTGAACTACCTCTGGACTCAAAACATGAGATGGATTTGGAATGTACTTCCTTAACATTGAAACATGAAAAACATTGTGTACCTGAGATAAACTCTGAGGTAAAGCCACTCGGTAAGAAACTGATCCAACTCTCTCTAGAATTTTATATGGTCCAATGAACCTTGGACTCAGCTTTCATTTATTACCAAATCGCATCACACTTTTCCACAGTGAGACTTTGAGAAAAACATGATCACATACCTCGAAAGATAGATCATTCCTCCTGTTGTCCGCAAAACTCTTCTGCCTACTCTGAGCTGTTCTCATGTGTTTCTGTATCAGTTGAACTTTTTCTGCCAACTCTTCTACCAATTCTGGTACCATTAGCTTCCTTTCACCCACTTCATCTCAGAAAGCTGGAGTTTGACACTGCTTCTCATATAATGCCTCAAATGGTTCCATCTATATACTGGAATGAAAACTGTTATTATATGAAAATTCAACAAAAGAAATATGTTGGTCCCAAATTCCCTGATAATCCATCGAACAAGAATGTAGCATATCTTCCAAAGTCTGAATTGTTCGTTCTGATTTCCCATCTGATTAAGGATGAAAAGCTATACTAAAATTCAATTCAGTATCCAATGACTTCTAAAGGCCTTTCCAAAAGTTAGAAGTAAACTTGGGATCTCGATCAGATACAGTAGAGAGGGGAACTCCATGTAACCTGACTATACCTTTAAGATACAATCGAGAAAGTTGATCTAGAGAGAATGTATCTCGAATAGGAAGGAAATGAGCAGATTTAGTCAACCGATCAACAATAACCCAAATTGCATTATTACCTCGAGATGTCTTCGGTAATCCCACAACAAATCCCATTGATATATTTTCCCATTTCCACTCTGGCACTGGTAAAGGCTGAAGCATCCCATTCGGTAACTTTCTCTCTCCTTTAACCTGTTGACAAGTCAAACACTTCACTGTAAAATCAACAATGTCTCTTTTCATTCCATCCCACTAGTAATACTCCCGCAGATCTCTGTACATCTTAGTACTGCCAGGATGAACTGAAAACGGAGAACTATGAGCTTCACACAACAACTCTCTCTTCAACTGTGGATCACAAGGCACACACAATCTCTTCCCAAATTTCAAAACACAATCATTATCAATGTTGAATTCAGGCAACTTACCCTTCTGAACCAGCTATACCTTTTTTTGCAACTCACTGTCTTGATTCTGTGCTTGCTTGATTCTGTCTGATAGAGAAGATTTCACTGATACATAAAACACAACAGGACATCCTGCACCAAAAACTTTTATGCCAAATTTTATTAAATCCTTAAACAAAGGATCACGTTCCAAATGAAACATTGTTAATAAAGCATTACTTTTTTGACTCAAAGCATCAGCCACATTATTTACTTTTCCCGGATGGTAATGAATTTTATAATCATAATCCTTGATTAATTCTAGCCATCTCCTCTATCTCATGTTCAATTATTTTTGAGTGAATATATAATTTAAACTTTTTTGATCGGTATATATTTCATACTTTACTCCGTACAAATGATGCCTCCAAATTTTTAAAGCGAAAACAACAGTAGCTAATTCCAAATCATGTGTAGGGTAATTTACCTCATTAGTTTTCAACTGTCGTGATGCATAAGCAATTACCTAATCATTCTGCATTAGGACACAACCAAGTACTTTCAATGAAGTATCATTATAGATAACAAACTCACCATTCCTGGAAGGTAGTGCCAAAACTGGAGCATTCACCAATCTTCTTTTCAATTCCTGAAAACAATCATCACATTCTTTTGTCCAGATAAACTTAACACCCTTCCGAGTTAGCTTAGTCATTGGACTAGATAACTGTGAAAAATTTCTAACAAACCTTTGGTAATAGCCTGCCAATCCAAGGAAACTACGAATCTCAGTTACATTTGTGGGTCTTGGCCATTCTTCAACAACCTTTGTTTTTGCAAGATCAACAGTTATCCTAGCTTTAGAAACAATATGACCAAGGAAAGAAATTTGTTGAAACCAAAACTCACACTTTCTGAATTTCCCATACAATTTCTTTTCTTTTAAGGTTTGAAAAATAACCTGTAAATGTCTTTCATGCTCCTATTTACTTTTAGAAAACACAAAAATATCATCAATGAAAACCACCACAAACTTATCCAAGAACTCATGGAAAATTCTATTCATTGAGTCCATGAATACAGCAGGTGCATTGGTCAGCCCAAAAGGCATTACTACAAATTCATAATGGCCATATCTTGTATGAAACACAGTATTCGGAACATATTATTCCTTTACCTTCAGCTGATGGTACCCCGATCTCAGGTCAATATTTTAAAAATACTGAGCTCCTTGGAGCTGATCAAACAAATCATTGATATGAGGCAAAGGATATTTGTTCTCAACAGTGATGTTATTCAAGACTCTATAATCAATACAAAGTCTCATTGAACCATCTTTCTTTTTAACAAATAAAACAGGAGAACCCCATGGTGATGTGCTAGGTCAAATGAAACCTTTCACTAATAAATCATGCAATTGCTCCTTCAACTCTAAAAGTTCAGTTTGAGCCATTCGATAAGGGGGTTTTGAAATTGGCTTAGTATCAGGAACTAAGTCAACAATAAATTCAACTTCCCAATCTGGGATTATTCCAGGCAACTCATCAGGAAAAACATCAGGATACTCATTTACCACTGGCACATCATTAATTTGAACAGTTCCTTTGTTTTCAACGATGTGTTCAAGGTAACATTCATTTCCATCTTTTACAAGTTTCTCGGCCTTTTGATAAGTTATCAATAGTAAGGGTTCATTATTGTACACAAACTGAAAGTCTTTCTAAAAAGAAACTTCCTTAGCTCTACAAAAAATCTTAGCATGGTAAATAGAGAGCCAATCCATACCCAGGATAACATAATGCTCTACTAGAGGTAAAACAATAAGGTTCGCAAGTAGGTTCTTTCCACGGATAAGGATAGGAAGATTCTTATAAATTCTCTTTTCCTTAACATTTCCCCCATGTGTTTTTACCACAAGTTCAGGAGTCATTTCTTGAGATGGTATTCCCATTTTACTAGAAATGTTTTCAGATATGAAAGAATGTGTAGACCCCGAATCAAACAAAACACTGTCATAATCTGAAAAAATAAACAAAGTACCTGAGACAACTTCATTTGATGGCCCAACATCTGCTGAAGTAGTTGAAAAGGATTTCACCACCCTTTTCTGCTTGTAGTCTAACTGCTTCACATCACTCGAGCTCTTTGTTGGAAACTCCTTTTCATAGTGACCCATCTCATTGAACTTAAAACATTTCACTAACTGTAAATCAAATTTGGTCTTACCATCACCTTGATCTTTTTCAGTGCAATCATGAGCCTTATGTCCCATCTTACCGCATCGGTAGCACTTTACAGAATTCAAAAGACATTCCCCAGCATGCCTTTTACCACATTTATCACAAACTGGAAACTTAGTTTTCTTACCATCAGATTTTTTTAAAGAATTCTTTCCTTTCTCCTGCCACCTCGGTCTCTTCTTCTACTGGTTTTTATAGAACACTTGATCATCGGCAAACTCCATTTCCACCTTCTCAACACATCGAACAAGATTTTCATAACTTTTTAACTCACGTGAAGTTAAAGACCTTCGATATTTTGGCTTTAATCCTGAGTAAAAATGATTGATTTTACTATCAAGGTATTGGATAAAATTTAGAGCATAGCATGTCAATCGAGTGAACCTTTCTTAATAGGCATCCACTGAGTCCTCCTCTTGCCTCAATTCGAGGAATTGTTTTTCCACCTAAGTCAAACAGCCTTAGGAAAATACTTCTCAAGAAACATACCTTTGAATTCATCCCAGTCGAGAGCATCAATATCATCAGCGTCCCTGATATTTTTAACCATCAACCACCACTGATCTGCTTCACCTTTCAAACTATAAATAGAAAGACTAACCTTTTGATTGTCTAAACACCCCATGACATCGAAAATCTTCTCCAGTTCTTTAATCCACTCTTCAGCTAGAACAGGGTTAGATGATCCTCTGAATGATGGGGGATGTTACCTCATGAAATGTTCCACCACTGAAATGTTCCTCTGCGGTTGATTTGGCTGATCTCGTGCATGGATACTGCCACCATTTATCGTTTGAGTCAACTGCGCCATTACTGCAACAAACTGTTCAGTTCCAATTCGGACCATCTCAGGAAGCTGATTCAGAAGGTTATTTCCCTCTGTATGCCTTCCTTGCACTACTTCCTTGTTTCCTCTACGGAAAACCTTTCTGAACAAACATGTCTTAGATGAATCAACATGGTAATCTTCAAATGATATCATTTCAATTTGACCATAAAAAATATTTTTGGATAATCATTTAATAAAATTATAACTCCTAAAGTTATCTAAACCGACCACAGATACCAACTATAAGGCCCTAGCCTTAAACCTTACTTAATCTTGAGTTATTACAAGATTACACATTGAGGATCTTTTCAGGTTTAGAGTTTTAGAGAATTAGATAATAAAACTTTCATTACATTCCACATTTAAAAAAAGTGGTTACATAAAATATAGTATTCATTTTTTCCATCAACGGAAACATATTTAAAATAAAACATGGATTCTTTCTTGAAACTTCTTTGACACTATCATCATATCATGTACCATTCCCTTGACCTGTGAAAAAAACATTTCAAAAACTTGGGATGAGCTAAATAAGCTCTGTAAGGGTTATAAAAAAAATATGAACTAAAAACATTAGTCCATGCCTGAAATAATTCTTCACTCGTAAAACATAATCACATACCTCATCGTGTCATGAATAAATCATAGAAATCATAAAACATAAAGGTAACTTGAGGCATTCATAACATTCTTACATAGGGATTAACCCTCTTGGTTACGTTTGGAATACCCATCACAGTATATTCCCTAAATCTCTTCGGAGAAACCTTAATGTTTAACTCCTTCGCGTTACCCAATGCATTGGAGAGCTATATCTGGCTCACCTGCCCTTAGTTTATCATGGAACCACATGTCTTCATAACAATGCCCAAGAACCATAACATAATCGTATCACATAAAACATGCATAAAGGAAACATAACATTTCCACTTTTCAATCACAAGATATCAATACAACACATTGATATAAAAATATTATGAAAACAATTTTCAATACCAAAATAAAATAAAAGTAAAACATGGTATTTATTTTTCTTTCAAAAAAAGTTATGTCTTGTAGAGGAAGCCGAAACTCAAATAATCATCACGGCGGCGGAGAAGTCGTTGTCGCCGCATATGTACAACAAAAAAACATTCCCTTTTTTCGTTTATTAAAGGATTCATATAAAAATATTCCTTTTTAATAAACATAAAAGTCAAAGGGGTTTATACACCTTAGAAAAGAAAGTTTTTTATAAAACAAAATGTGCCTCAATGAAAGGATATTGAGACGAAATCCCTTACCTCAGGTCTGACTTGACTCGATCGTTCTTTAATCTAATGAATAATAAACTTGAGTTAATTTCTACTTGCTTAAGAACCTTTTTAAAGTTCATTATTCCTTTTATATCACTTATTACCATGTCATGAACACTATGTAATTATTTAAGTTAATAACGGTTGTTTTAACGATCATTGGTACTTGAGTCAAAAATAAACACTTTATAATTACAAGTTGTTTGTGTATCCATTATATCCAGAGTTATACTCATGATGTAGATATCATATATATCATATATATCCAGTATATACATGAATTTATAATATTACATAACGTTTAGAGGTAAGAAATGAAATGCACCGTTCATGGAGACGGTAAGCCATATGTACGCATGAACGCTACTTTCATTTCTATTTCATATTTTATGGAATGGAATAATAATGATATAGAGGTATATTATAATTCCAGTATAATATAATATATAATATCATTAATTAAATCCTTTATACATCCCACATATGGCATTAACGAATCAAATCACTTTGAGGGGGCGGTAGTCCGCACTTCCTAAAATGAAGATATCGTGTTTACCCATAATGGTAACCATAAAGGTATTCCATAAATGAAAAATACATAAGCTTAAGAAAAACATAAACATATTATATATCATATATAAATATAGTGTCATCTTAATGTCCACCTTTGAAGGTGTTAAATTAATATTGAACAATCATCGTTTCGTGAGGCAGAAATTTGTCATCCACGGAAACAGTATGTTCTTTAACCATTAGATGTAGGTGTGTGAAAGTGTAGCTTGAATCCTTCTTATAACAACATCCAAGTATATGGAAGATACTGGTGTTGTTACAAAAGAAATGAATAAAAAGAGTTTAGTGGGTTGGAGAAGCAAAATAAAACTTCAGAACACAAGAGAAGACACTACCTTTAAATCGGGTAACTCTTTTTGATTTGAGCTCAAAGGCTTCCTTGGGAAGACTTCTGCCCAAAGTGAGGATTCTAAGAGTTAGAGAGGGATGTTTGGAGACAAGATGGGTAGGTTTTGGCCAGGATAATGGCTTTTGAAGTGTGGGTAAGGTGGTAGAGGTGGGGGCCTTTTATAAGAGGAGAGGAGGGGCACTCTTGGAAAGTTATAAAAGGTTACTTTATCATAAAATGCTTTTCAGATTTAAAAGGTCCCAAAATTATATATTTCTAGGATAAGGTGATAGGAGGTCGAAATATACTCATACAATAGGTTATTGACATGTGTAGGTCTTATATTTTACATTATATTTTCATTTGTTTTAAATCGTTAAATAATGAGGTAATCGCTGCATCATCATCATGTCATAAATAATTTAATTTATTTAATGTCTAAAAATTATAAAACAAATATCATGATTCAAGAAATCTTTTTAGATTTCTAATTAATATTTATAGTCAAAAATATGACTTGTATAACCCCATTTATAAATCGTTGTAGTAAAACAACTCATGTTTGTGACATTTTTTACTTTAACATTAAATAAAAAGATTTTAAGGTCATTTTCCTTCCAAAGTGGCTCCATGGGGTCCCCAAGAAGACCCATGGATTGTCTTGGTCGGCCATAAAACATCCAATAAGTGTAATAAATGTGTCACTTTCATTTCATATTATTAAAACATTATTCTTACCTTAAATTACACTAATAACCTCTAATCGCGATTAAAAACTTAAAAGTTACTATTCACCAAAAAATTATTTTAATCCCATTGAACCACATTTTACTTCTTAATTACAACCATGTATGTCGGATTTTTGAAATTCAAAACACAGAGGTGGTAAAATTTTATTTAAACGAAAAATCAGTTTTTTAAGTACCACTTAGTGGTTTCACTATTCATCAAAAATTGAAGTTTTTCAGAAAAATACCAAAAATTCACCCTAAGCTATATTTGATATTCCGAATTCAAAAATGATGTCTATTTTACCAAATTCAAAACATATAATTTTCATTAATTAATTTAATAATTAATTCCCACTGTCAAAACAAATAGCGTGTTTTTATGAAACAAAAAGTATCAAAAGATTGACACTAGTTTAAGTCCGATTTCAAAGTGAAATTAATTCCACAACCACTATTGGATTAAATGGTAAAAATATATTCTAATTTTACTTTAAAACCAATTCAAAAGATAATATAATCATATAAATAAATTAGACTAAAAAGAGGTTTCGAATTAAAAAACAACATTTTTCACTATTCATTAAAAAATGAACTTTATCGAAAAAATACCAAAAATTTATCCAATATAAATTTCAATGTCCCAATAATAAAGAATAAGTTTTGTTTGACAAATAGAGCTTTTAAAATTGTCAAAAGTTTGATTTAAAAATGGTTTTCCATCAAAAGGCTGTAAAACAATCTTTTAAAAATATTAGTGTATTCCATGCTTAAGATTGGATTTATTCTCATTTTAAGCCTCTAAAACACTATATAATCCATTAATATACATATATAAAAATATCTATTATTAATTACTTACTTGGGATGTTAAATATCAATCCCATTGTATCATTGAAACTCTACCCAATTAAGATCTCTACATCCCTATACTCCTCTTAGAAACCTTAACTTAGGAATAAGGCACTTCAACAAACCCTTTTGGGTCAAACCAAAGGAAGTTTCCAGATTTAAAGGCAACGTCTTCTCTTAAGTTATTTTGTTTTATTTTATTGTTACAACCCCCTAAAATATTTTTATTCCTTTATTTTATAAAAAAACTAGTATCCACAATATATTTGTATGTTTTTATTATAAGTATTAGAACTACACTTACACACACCTCCATCTAATGGGTAAAGAACATATTGTATCTGTGGATGGAAAAATAACACATCACGAAATGATGATTGTTCTTTTATTTCATAAAACCTCTCATGGTGGCCATTATTATGGCACTATATTTATATATGATATATATTATGTTTATTTTTTCTTTATGCTTGTGTATTTTCCATTTATATCAAGCCTTTATGGTTTCCATTATGGGTAAACATGATAATTTCATTTGAGGAAGTGTGGACTACCGCCCCCTCAAAGTGATATGACTCGTTAATTCCATATTTGGGACGTATAAAGGATGGATTTAATGATATTATATATGATATTATACTGGAATTATAATATACCTATGTATAATTATGTTTTAATTCCATTAAAAAAATAAATAGAAATGAAAGTAGTGTTCATGCGTACGTACGGTTTACCATCTCCATGAACTGTGCATTTCATTTATTATCTCCAAATTTTATGTACTATTATAAATATATACATATATATATGATATATGTGATATATGTGATATCTATATCATAAATATAATTCTAGAGATAATGGACTCTTGACCACATGGACAACATATAATTATAAGGTGTTCATTTTTTACTCAAGTAACAAATATTGACAAAACGATCATTGTTAACTTTAATGATTACATAATGTTTATAACATGGTAATAAGTGATATAAAAGGAATAAAAAAATTAAAAAAGGGTTCTTAATCAAGTATAAATTATTTTATGTTTATTATTCAGGAATAACAAGTAACAAACGAGTCAGGTCAGACACGAGGTAAGGGGTTTCTTATCTCACTTTTAATTCTGTGATATTTCCATTGTTCACCACTAATTTATTGCATGTAGTGTTTTTTATAAATACATATGATATATATTATCATTATTATATTTATATTCAAGTTATTATATGATTAATTTGGTGGTTTTTAACTTTTTTTCTTACGACTCGATTGATTACTACGTGGTAAGGGGTTTTCATCTCACTTTTTATTCTCATGAGATTCATGATATATTTTCCACTATTTCCTTTTGTATGGTGAATGTACTTCCCATGATTGTATAATTTGTGTAATAAACTTTAATTTATGGTTATTTACATCTTCATTGAATTATCCTTCTTTCATGGAGTGTATTTTTCGTATGTTTCCAAATCGATAAGAGAACCTTTCACCCACCTCTTTTTAAAAGACTTCGTTTTGTTGTGTCTTTTAATTTCCAATTTCCTATGTTGTGATATGTTCTTCTATATAATTATTTCTGAAATTTTGGGTCCAAGTGATGATATACCCTTCTCTCTCTCATCAAATCATTTTTTGAATTTTAAAGTGATGTCGTTAAGCTATCGAATTTTTGTAAGGGAACTCCTTCACCCAATTTCAAATATTTGGGTTAAACTTATACTTCTTGATTATGTCGTTATATGAATATGTGTGAATAAAATTTGATTTTTTTACACTTAATATACACTTATATTGGGGGTATTTATATTTTCACACATATTTATGTCATTGATTCATCCTTAATCTAAGGATACCATCTTTATAAGGTATTTCGTCTATATTTACATTCTATTGAGACTTAATTGTTTTTATGAACCAATTCACTTTTATATGGAGTATATAATGTCCCTTGGAATATTATATCATGAATAACTTTATTCTCATGATATTATAAACTTTTGATTAAATTTTATTCCTCAATTATTTGTATTCAAGCATCTCTCATTTGGTTAAGAATTCCTTAACCAAAATATTGTTTTAATGATTTATTCTTCTAAATCTTTCTCATTAATTTAAATGTTTAAAAAATGGTTTTAAGGATTTATTTATATTGAAATTAATGTTTTAAATTCTTAATTCCTTTGAAATCGTCAAAATGTTATGGGTCACTTTGATTCAAAAGTCTCTTTATTAAATGTTTAAAATGGTTTTTAAAATGGTTTGATAAAGCATTGATTAGGTCAATATCTTGAAAAGATATATTGTGATTGCAATGTGGAAAATTTATCTTTCATTTATGCTTGTTTTATGTGTTATTAATATGTTATAGTTATTGGGAATTGTTTATGTATATGGGTGGTTTCATGATAACCCTAGGGTGGGTGAGCCCTAGATAGCTCTCCAATGCATTGGGTAACATGATAGAGGTAAAAGTTAATGTTTCTCCTAAGATATTTAGGGAATATACTATGATGGGTATTCCAACGTAACTACCTACATAGCTTTGATAGCTAAAATGTAAGTATTTTATGTATTCCATAAGTTACATTTATGATTTATGATTTCTGTATGTTATTCATAAATATTATGATTTCATAAGGTATGTTATGATTAAAAAATATGGTTTCATTGTTTTGTATTTATTTAGGGGATAATGTTTTCATTCTTTATTTTATATCCCTTAATGAGATTTTTATGCTCATCCCAAGTTTTTGAAATGTTTTCCACAGGACTTAAATATGAATAAGGGTCAAGGATGGAATCGTGGAAAATTCATGTTGTCTAAAACATAGAACTATACATGTTTCTTTTTTTGAGTTTTTATTTTATAAAAAAATTGATATTGAGTAGTATTTTCTACGTGTAATATTCATGTTGATATATAATAGTTATGGACTAATTCTCTAAAACTCTAAACCTGAAAAGATCTTTAATGTGAATTGTTCATTTAATTTAGAATTATGTAATGTTTAAGTACGGGTCCTTATCTTAAGAATTATTTAAAGGAGGATAAGTGTGACATAATTTTCATTATTCACATCATCCATTTTGATTTTATATGTTTCACCTTTTCACTTTGTATTTATAGGATGTTGTGGCTTATCATCCTCATTATCATTTGGATTGGGAAAATGATTCACATAATTTTCAAAATCCTTGCACTTGAAACACTAGAGTGTGGGTGCTGAATTCTGTTGAACTCTCTCTCCATTAATTTTATTCACTATCTTCTTCACATAAATTTTACATTATTATTCTTGATTTATATATTTACCACAATTGTAACACCCTCTTTTTCCTTTCAATAATCCACCTGAGTGCTTCTTCGCATATTTATGGATTGTAGGTGACATAAATTTCTTTCAACCATGTGATTTATTTGAGGTCTCAGGACACTCATTATTTTTTTTCTTAACAAAACTATGGGAATAGGCAGAATATCCCATTTTTATTTCTTCCTTCACTACAAATTGAATGAATAATTTATAGATACAATTTTCTCTTGTAGAAAAAGCATTTCAAAGAATTTTTCTTAAGCCATAAAATAATCGATCGATATTTATTTCTCAAAAATTAATTAAATAAGAAGTGTATCATGCAGTTATTATAAAATTATCTTCATAAGTACTAAGAGATTCCCTAACCATCTATTGTATCTTGATAAATTCCTTCCCCGTATCTATTTATAAAGTACAAAGAAATTTTAAACTGATAAATGTACTCTTAAACTCATCCCATTCCATGGACTCAATTAACTTTTATGGACTTCTATTATGTAAAATTTTCCACCATTTTTCTACTTCACCATCTAATTAATAGATAGAATAAATTAATTTTTCATGATCTAAACACAGTAGAATTGAAAATATATTTTCAGTGGTACTGATCCTTCGCTTATCAACTTATTTATCACTAAACCCACTGCAATAGGATAGATGTTGCCTAATTAAGTAATCAATAGAATGTTGTTCCCTCCTTTTCTTGTTTGTTCATTCAATACGATTCATTGATTGAGAAATGTTTGTGATCATTATGGTGATGTATTTTATTCTATCTCAAATAAAATTCAGTGTCTCGAGAGGATAATCATATCACTATTTGTTTAATTCAACATTAACATAGTTCTTTTGGGATCTAACCATTAAATGAAACTAGAAATAATATTGTGTGAAACACTAAACATAATGGGAAACCACATAATCATGAAAAATCATTTATAGTATTTCTATATCAGGAACAATTATTTTATTTCAATGAAAAAATTGGCTTAACCTTGGTCATTCACAGTCATTATTAAAATCCTTCATGATGGTTCATAAAGATTTTGTGAATTTCCAAAATATATCCCTAAGGGGTTTTAATCTTGGTTTGTAGAAATTCCCACTACTCTATATCATGTGATGATTGAATCTAATTAAAATTTCCCTTTCTTGAGTTATTTCACATAGGAACTTCTGTTCTAGAGTCGTATCCACTTGTAGTATATAAAAAGGGATGTAATTTCATGGAAACCAATCAATAAATAATTTTCCAAAACTCTATGTCATTTTCCTATACTTTGACTCATCCATAGACATATCCTTATTCATATCCCTCGACAAACCGTTATAAATATACCAAGGGATCTCACAAAGTTTTCTCATCCTTGTTTCAAAAGGTAAACTAAACCTTTTATCTGATACCAATGGTAGAGACCCAGACTTTTCATACATAAATATTACATATTTTTATATGAATATTCAATACATTTCACAAATACACACCCCTAAACCATATGTATTTATTGTGTTTGGAGACTATATTCATGATCTTATTATATCATGAAAGATACTAAATTTCTCCCACAAATATCTCCCAAATAATTACTCTTTAGTGAAATACCCAACTAATAACCTTTCATTATAAATTGTGGAATATGAAAGGGTGAGATCATATGCTCGGTATTGGTAAACAAGGTATATATCAATATAACATGATCATATGTCTATGATAACATGATAATAACATTTGAAAAACTTACCCTAAATATCATAGATCATAAACATGATCCATGATTTAAATCATGGTTGTTCAAAAGACATGCATCGTAATGGGATCAAAGAACATGATCCATGATTTAAATCATGGTTGTTCAAAAGACATGCATCATAATGGGATCAAAGAACATGAACCATGAGATCATAACATTGGAATCAGACTTAGATTTTTGGAATACACATAATCATATAAAATAAAATTTCAAGGTTACACACAAAGACATTTATAAAATTTTAGGCTTGGTCTAACCACTAATTTACATGCTTTGGGATTAGGATAAACTCTTATGTACCCATTGAGTTCATATAACAATATTAATTACCCAATTAATTGAAGGAAGATATAGTTCCCACCCATCACATAATTAAAACCATACATAATTGTGACACAAGATCATAAAACATTCATCATATTATAATCCATAAAAATAAATGGGTTACATAAATATTTCACCATAGAAAAACCATTGTAAAAGAAATATATTTCATAATCATTTAATTATAACCCATTGAAAAGAAGAGGGTTTCATAAGATTTTACTCATGGTATAACCTATAGAATAGGAACTATTTTCATAAAAATTGTACATCATAAACATAAACCATAGAGATAAAGAATAAATATGGTATTTTTGGATCATATTCCCTATAAATATTATGTAACTTCAAAGGATTTCATCTTAGATTGTAAAAAAATTTGACATTAAGTTAACATGGAAAATTTCTTGAGGAAAATAACCATTCCCTAAAAAAATTAAAAATAAAAATTCATAAAGTATTTCAGAAATTATTTTCTTTGAAAATGACCTTTTAAACATATAAAATAAGCATTAAAATATCATTTAAAATGTTTATTGAGGAAAATATCATTTCACGTGAAAGAAATTTTTAAAACATAAAACATTATCAAAATCTTTTTCATCTAAAATAAACATAAAAACGTATAAAGGATTATTTAAAAGATTGAATTTCCATGATGGAGGAAAATACTATATTTGACAAAATAGAGATTCTTTTGACATATTTTGTAAAATACAATTGGTAATTTTTTAGAAGACAACCAAAATATTAATTTCAAAGTATTTTTTAAAAATAAAAACATATGTAAAAATTTAATTAATAAATAATTTGTAGAATTACAAAAAATAATATTTTTGTAATACTTTTTATAAAACATGATTTTGGAAGGAAAATTATTTTCATATGAAGAGAGAAATAACAATATTTTTTTGTAAAAATATTCTCTTCGAATCTTGAGTACATAAGGAGTGGATAATGAATTGAATTTTTTAGAAAAAATAATATAATTATAAGAATATCAATTATTTTATTAAAATATATATCATAATATTTCATTATTATAAGGATAAACAAAAAAAATCTATATATGTAATGATATTGTATCATGAAACCCTTAGAACGTTCATAACATTGATTCATATACCCCATGAAAGAATAGTATTAAATGAATAATATCATGAAAATATATAAATTCATGATATTACATGTAAAATGGGATATATATATACACCTCTTAAAATAATATAGGTGCCTAAAATAATGTATATCCAAAAGAAGACAAATTGAGACAAAAATCCCATACCACATTACTAATATTTTGATTCATAAGTCCCATTAAATAATAAAAACCAAACAAACTTTAAGGATCACTAAAATAAGTATATTCATGATTTAAAATGTCAACGGGTTATTAAGTACACCATACTAATTATATGAGTGGTGAATATGGCCCATGTCACCTATAAATAAAATAGAGACTAGAAATCCCTTGCTTTAATTCTAACATTTCTTCATCCCCATTAAAGTATAATTTATAATTAATATAAGTTTACTATAAATTTTTTATTATTGAATACTCTTTATAAAACAATAAAGTAATTACATCGAACTTCAAAAAGGGGATAAATAAACCTAAAGAATATTTTGAAAAAAATGATCAAAGGACAGGACGCTATGAATGAAGAATTGGTCCTATAAAGTAAAAATGACACATGGACCACCACAATGCCTATAGATCTGCCACTCTTTGAGGTGTACATGAATAAAAAATTAATTTTAGGGATGTATGGAGATTCCCTTACCCTCCCCCTTGAATGAAATTGGTCTTAGGCCTGGGCACTCTTCTTGGGATCCCACAAATAGAGGTCATGCATCCCACTATTACCGGAAAAACCAATAGTTAGTTGAGCCACACCTCTATAAATATATGAGAGGGGGATCCAAGGGGGTATATGAAAATTAAAATAATTGTTTTAGATAAATCATTATCGATAGTAAAATCACTAAACATCCACATACTTTAAATCCATTGTGGATGACACCTTCCATAGAGAGAAGAAACCATATTAAAAACCATATGTAGATGCCCATTTGCATAAGAGTCCATGATGAGGAAATGTTGTCTGTGACATGAGGCATCATTTTTCCACTCCATAAACAAAGAAATTTCTTCCCAGATGGACCCTTTATTCCCAACCCTTCATGGAAAATTCATCATGGATGACTCTTCATAAATGAACCTATGTGGATTCCCCCTTTGTGATTATTTCATTTCAGCCATCTCTTTCAAGGAAAAGGTATCGTAGATGACCCACTATAGAAAAACCCTTAGAGGAATCCCATTTTTAATGATTAATCACTGAAAATGCTATGTGGATATCCCTATGCGTCTATTATCAAAATAATTCATGCCTTCTAGTGCATACCACAAGGGTTATTCCCTCACACCCTTGCTCAGTATCATTGTCAAGCTGGAGTCCTAACCCTCCAGGAGAGTCCTTTCGCTACCATATCTGACCCCCTGAAAACGAAGAGTCTCACTATAAAATTTTTGGGGTGGGTTGAAGGCATTTTGGGTTCCTCCTTTAGTGAACCTAACATCAACCTCGTATAATACCATGAGTCGAAACATTTCTCATACACCTCCTGAAATCCAATCACCTTACTCATATGTTATGATAAATAAGAAAGGGATGCTCATGTGTAAGTTCCACACCATCCAATTATAGGAATCTTTATCCTAGTCACCCTCTCTACATGATGTTAAACTATACGAAACTCTTCATGAACACATGACATTAAACTATATGGAACTAATACTCACATCATAATGATAGAGTTTTATGTTTTTATCCCCATAACTCAACATTAAACTATTCTACCATAGTCAAAGCTACATGACATTAAACTATAGTATACCCTATATTAAAAACAAAGGATGCCACCTGTGACAAAAATGAGATGCCATATGCGCTAAGATTAAGATGGATCATGTAATAATCATGAGATGACTATCACCTAGTTTAGGAAAACCCTCCAAGAGTAAGACCCTTATCTTTCCTGTGAGAGGCGGTCCTCTTACACCTCTTCTCCTCAGCCCGGGTCATAGCCAGATATATCATCAAATATGACTATACGTGTTAAAAAATAAAATAGAATAAGATCACATTAAAACTACTCTTCATCCCCCTTTAGGATTTAGCACCTCATATATAAGTCGACAAAAGGGGATTGTGTGATCATCAGATCCACTACTACTTCTTGTTTCTCAAAAGGATCATTACTTGCGTGGGCTCAGAGGTTGGCGGTGATGATGACATCCACATGATCAAAAACCTTTGATGGGTATCTTTAGTGTGTAATCCCCAACCACTTCTAATTAATGGGCCTCCTACAAGGTGTTAGCTACAACTCAAAACCATAAAAGGACTATATTCCCGATGAATCCAAACATACAGGCATCCCATGAGTGTAAGATACAACCACATCCACTTAATGGTCATCCTACAAGGTGTAATACCCAACACAACTCTTTCATAGGTCCATATTCCCATTGAATACAAACAAAATATCATCCCATGATTGTAATCTCCAATCATGTCCCCTCAAATGGTCCTCTTACATGTTGTATGCCCTAAATTATAAAACATTGTGGGATTTAGTTTCTGACAAATTAGGATATGTAGGAATCCTCCCTATGGTCCAGACGCAATATCTAAATTCACCATAATGTTCTCAAATCCACATTATTGGTGGGGTCATTTACATATGGGAAACGAAATCCCTTCTAGGCTACCCCAGTATAAGCCCTTCACCATATTTGACCATGAACCACTTGATAAGGCCTTCAAATCACATGATGTTAAACTCCGGGGTTTGTTCCATGTCACAAGAACATAAAAGGTGACATGTACTATTTAGTGGCACTGAACTATATGGGTTTTAATTCCTCTCATGAGGGTATATCGGAGGCCCATCCTATGAGATTTATCTAGAAAACAAAACTACATATGTCTCCCTGGATGATAAGAAACTCTATAGTGCCTCTCCATGTGTATTAAAATCGTCATCGTCCTAATAAATGACCAAAGAATATCTAATATATCAATAAATGGGATCCATATATAGGGAACCTCAGATACATATAGATGATTCTGGACCATTTCATATTCAAAATTTATCATGGCCTCTCTGTGATAGGTATTATATACATTTTGGAATAAACAAAGGATTCAAAAATATATCTTAAATCTATAAGAGTGTCCCAAAAATAGGCAATAGTTCCCCAAAAAGGGTGTGATGAGTTCAAATTCCCATCCTCTTGACCAATGTGAGTTCTTAAGTGTTTTTGGCCAATTTCATCAATGAACACCTTCATTTGTAAAGTAGGTCTATGAGTCATCACATATATAATAGGAATTGGGCATTTCTATCCCCACGAACAAAAACTATTGGAGACCATTTGAGGATATTGTAAATGACATCATGGATTGCACACCATTCAACCCCTTATAATAGAATGTTAGGACATGATGGATTTTGTGGGAAAAAGGACAATGAACACAATATGAATCATTAACCATGGTGGTAGAATTATCATGCATGTGGCCCCTTATCCATACAAATTATAAGAGGGCCATGTGATACCATCAATTACACATTTGGTCTTGAAATGATACTTTGATAGGGTTTTTTATCTATATTTTCCACATATATTGTAGTAAATCTTCACTAGAAAAGTCTCCAATCTAATAGAATCCACTAGTTCTTATGAACATGTGCATCATCCACTCCATTAGCTAGGTCCTCGACCAAACAGAGGATACCCTAACCCAACCAACATCTTCAAAGCTAGGATTCAAATGCATTGCATTAGGAGTAACAAAAGAATAGTACTCTCCCCACCCCATAGCTATATATATATGACCTCTAGTCTATAAATCCAAATCATACATCCTCCAAGTGAAGGTCATAGGTCTAGAACCATATGGCCCCAGTAGTGATCTCACACCATTTCCGGAGAATGTCCTTAGAATGAAATAATGAGTTCCTCCCTTACCATATGGAGGAATATGAAGTGGTCACTAATATAATCATCCCATCAAATCATGGGTTCTACTTAAGGGACCATGCTAGAAATTATCATCGTCGATGTGGTACTACTCGTTACCCTCATCATGTAGAGGATACCACCCCATGGGCAGTAGTCGTATTCTTATGGACTCAGCCCCCCAGGAAATCCCACAAAGGTATATGATTAGAAAATCGAGAAGAAGAAGATGTCCTTATTATTTTTTATGAATCTTGTCAAATAAACACAGTGGAAAACTATGAGCAAATGAAAATTCGTTCTCATTAATATCAAGTAGATCAATCATATACAATGGAAAACTAATATAAGAATATAGAAATTTCTATACATTCACATCAATCACACTGAAAAAATAGGGAATAAAATTAATTTCATATAAAACTCTTTGTGAATTCATATAAATCACTTTAGTCGTATAAGGCTGTATAAGAAAAAATGAAAATCCACTCCCACAAATATTAATTCCTCCATAAAAATACGATGGAAAAAAATGCAAGTAGATAAAAATTCTTGTAGATTCATATCGATCCTATCAGCCAAATACATTAGAAATTTGAGAAATAATATGGAATACCCTTGTCATAATTTTGGTTAATAAATATATCTCTACCCTCACATAGGAGGAATGACAGTATTTACTGGCAGGAAATGGAGAACTGTAGAAGGAAAAAATTCCTTCTCAAACACCATAAAGGGTATATATTCATGTTCCCGCAAATGAAATAACTATAAATGTATTAAAAATGATGTATGGTTATAAATAAATTCCTAGATATATCCTGCAGACATTCAAAGATTTAATCTTGTCCATGATGATAGCTAGGATTCGGTCCGACAACCTTGCCTCCTCAAATAGGGTGGCTCATCCACACAAATATTTGGTCACTCCAGAGTATACATGCATCCCTACTCTCATACAAGAGGGTCAATGGAAATATTTTGTGATAAATGTATAATTGGACTGGTAAAAAAACTCGTTACAACTAGGGGACACCATTCCACTTTTGTGGATACTCTATAGAAGACATATAAACCTTCCAAAACATCGGATGCTTTCCGGTGTATCCCGACATCACCACATGTTCCACTTGAATAGGAACTCATACATGAGCATCATCACATATAGCAAGTGGCCCCAATTTCCTTAAAGAGTGTTCCTAAAAATAAATCATTCTAGATGAAACTAGAAAATGAAGAGAAGACTTGTGACCCTACACTACTAGATTATTTAGTTTTTGGGGCCATCAATCACCTATTAATGGTGGATCAAGATCATGTTGATCTATTGAAAAATTAAATAAGTAGATGTATCAGTTGTAAATTTCCTTCATGGAAAATTACTACCAATAACCCTATATAATCTCCCTATATCATTTTCCATGATGGATTATTTTATAAACATAAATTGATCGATCATGAGAGCCTATCTTCTAATGAGTGTTATAGTATCCCTCTTCAATGATAGAAGATCAAAAAAATAGAAGGTCCTCCCCTATCTGTCATCTTCCTTGATGTTTCTCCCTATGGTATATACTACAGAAATCCTTTCTACAGTTGGACATAAAATATTTATGGAATTTCGTGCCATGATGGAATTCGTTATAAAGTTCCTCTCCATAGTGACATATAATTTCATCAAGAAGGTCCTCCCCCTATTTTCACTCTCCCTAAAGACCCCCACCCCCAGGTATGAATTGTGGAAATTCTCCATGAAATCGTACATCAAGTTGTAATGGTATTCATATTAATGAAATACCCCATTGTGAAGGTACTCCCCATAATAACATTTCATATCGGTAAGAAGGTCCTCCCAATGTCGTGTCAAATGAAAGAAAGACCTCAAATACTGAGACACATAGAAAGATAAGTCCAGAAATGTTAGATACCCTATCAACAACATGTGACATCCTTTATCATCCATGAGACAACCTAGTATAATTCTCATCCTCTGAGCCACTTTGGACCATTCCCATACCATCGATACCCCTACTCGTCCTACTACTTTGGAAAGAACTGTCAAGAATCACCCTTTTGGGAAGATCACGTAGAGGATTACCTAGAATAAGAAAAAATTGAAATATTTCTTGTGATGATGAAATTTTCCATGAATGACATACAAATTATGTTTTTCCCCACAACCACTTATCAGTTCAATAATACATAGGCATTTTCAGAAGAATTCATAAACAATACCCATATGAAACTCTAGACAACTCTCTTCTACCTGAAAGAAAAATTATTTCCTTATGAAGGGTATGTGTACCATATATTGTAATTCCCAAAACCTAGTTACCCAAAGTCGATGCTTTATTACATAACATTTTCATGATCACAAGAGATCATGTCTCTAAATACTGATTAGTTTAGTAGCCTTGAAAGTACTAGATACATACATAAGTTTTAAGTTACATTATGAAATGGAAAAACAAAAACATTATGTCCCATTTGAACACACTCATATCCCATAGCCTATTCCTATAGGTTAATTTTAATATACCTCTTAACATCGTTGGAAAAATAAAACATAAGAAATGGGTGAGCTTAGATGCTCTATAAGGATAACAATATAGAATAAACTATCATAAATAAGAATAAACATTTAAAAATATGTATAAGACTAAAACAAAATCCTTTTAATCTTAAAATTCCACATAATATGGAATAGGTAAGTCAAATAATTCCTTTTACTTATTCAAATAGATATAATACTAGTCTAATAATCACATGTAATATCAATAGCTAATTTTATAATGATGGAATGCCTAATTTCGGATATCATAATCACATAGTCAAGACCTTGTGCCAAGACTATAAATAAGGTATTGGAAAGGCCATGTGCCAAGACACCAGTTGGTCTCATGATACCTACTGATGCATCAAGGATCTATAGAAGGATCCACCCTTCACATACAAAGTCCAATTAATTCCTCATATAAAAAGTTTGAAACATAACATAAACATTTGATTTAAAACTAGCATATGAAGTGTTAATACTTTAACCATAAACCATGAATGGTATAAAAATAACACATCCACAGTCAAACATATCACAAAACCATCAATAAAATATGGATGATTTTTTAATAATAAATCAACTTTAAACCAGTGTGAAATCCATCAAAGGATGTTGACATAGATGAAATCAAAACTATTTGAGAGAAATATCTCTTTCTATTTTGAAATACTTTAAAAGTCACAAAATTATAAAAGAAAACATTTATTTTGAAAATATTAATATAATCATCTAAAGGAATTATTGAAGATATTATAATGGTAGAAAATAGCCACACCCACTATATACGTTAAAAATAATTATTACCTTAATTTGTTGAAAAGGTCATAAAGTTCCTTGTTTGGAAAATGACGGAAATATTCATTTCAAAAAAAATTATAAAAATTTAGACAAGGGTATAAATTAATTTAACCCATATTCTAGGAAATATTAAAAAAAATTGAAATACGTTTTTAAGAAATATGGATGTGGATGATAAAGAGGTCCCAGTAGATACAAACGTACAAATAACCTCATATAATAAAGAGACTTTGAAATTAACCCTTACCTTATACTTTTACTTGGTTGAGGGTATGTTAACCTCATTTAAAATTTTTAAATAAATTTTATTAAATTATAAAAGAACCATACACCTAAATATGATATTATATATTATAATCTAATATTGTTTGGTTAATAATATTTCAGTAGTATTATTATTTCGGGTGTTAACTGATTTGTTTTAATTTATATGTTTTGTTATGTAAGTCATGTTTGTTATGGATAGGATGTATTTTATTCATATACAAAATGATATAAAGTTCTTAAACATCATTTTAAATCATAAAATAAAAATTATTCTTGAATGGACATGATGTGAAATGAATCTCATCGCGTTCGTGGAGACGGTAATCCATACGTACCACGAGCGACAATATCATTGTATTAATGGTGAAACTGTATGTAATTGGACGTTACATCATATATAAAGAATCATTAACATTTTATATTTATTATTTACATGAATTATACTCATTATTTTACCCATCCAAATAATTAAGTGCTGAATAAAAAACTACACCAAGACATAGAGACGGTAAGTCGTACGTACGCTTGTATGCTGACTTTGTCGTTCATAGGATGGATAGAATAATGAATATGGTTGTACCATATTTATAATAACATCACAATATGTATTAGGTACTGGATTTATTATTTTGTTATGGAAACAACAAAGAAAGAGGAAGTGGAATAAGAAAATAACTTTGAAAGAGGTGATGAAATTATTACATCTTCTTCGAGTGATTCCTTTTGATTTGATCAAAAGGGATCCTTATGTAGAATTTAAAATCAAACTAAGGCCTCTAGGTTTAGTTGATGATATTTGGGAATATATTTGAGTAGGAGTTGGCCGAGCCAAATGGCTTTGGAGGTGTGATGTTGAGAGAAGGTTAAGTACCCTTTTATAAGAGAGGTGAGGGTCACTTTAGGAAAATCTTGAAATATTAATTTATTATACAATCATATTCATTTTATAATAGATCACAAAGGATTTATTTAAAGTATAAGGTGGGGATGGGCCTCAAACCACTCAACCAATAGGTTTTATATAGGTTTAGGTCACCATATGAACGTTATATTTTAGATTTAATTCTTAGTTAAATAGTTTAACTTTTACCATGTATTCTGGTATTATTATAATAAATTGTTAATAAACTTACAATAAAATTCCAAGAGAACCTAAATTTTTCAATTAATTAAATATCTATAATTATATAATTTCTTTTCATAACCCTAGATTTTTATGAATATTATATCATTTAATCATATAGTATTTTTTAAAAAAACTTATTTATGTCAATTTTGACATTATTTAGTATTTGGTTTTTTATGAAAGTCAAAAAAACTTGATTACTTCAAAAAAAATACATTAAATAAATCCTAAAATGTCACATTAACCTAAAAAATTAGTTTAATTCATAAAAAGTCTCAATTTACATTTATTTAGATATTTATAATATCAATTATTTTAATCTTTTATTAATCGGCTAATTACTACATCATCATTTTGTCATAAAATTTTTTAATTATTTAATGACTAAAAATTATAAATTAAATACCATTATGTATAAAATTGTTTGATATTTATGATGAATATTTATAGTCAAATTTATCTTATATATGACCCTATATTAAAAAATGTTTTAGATATGAAAATTTGAATTTAACACTTAACTCTTCTTTAAATAAAATTATAATAAATATCCTAATCTAATAAAAGATGATAAAATAGGATTATATTTTATTCTTAAGGTGGATTTTGGTCCAAATAAACTTATCCAATAGAATTAGTACATGTGTTAAGGTAATTATATTATCATTTTTACCTTTAATTATCCTATTTACTTTTAACTGTGGTAAATAAACTTCCAAAGTTACAATTCACCAAAAATTATTTTCATCCTATTGAACCACATTTTACTTACTGATTTCAACCAAGTTTATCATATTTTTGAAATTAAATTCATATAATAGGTAAAATTTCATTTTATGAAAATTTTCAAATGTGCCTAGAGGTGGGTAAAAGATGCTAAAATGTTCAATAAAATTTTATACATCTAATTTTATTATAAAATGACTCCAGTGAATTAAATTTAAATTTTAAAGGTATTATGTATCTATTTTGACTTAAACTAAATTTAAATAAAATAAATAATTTGTTAAATAAAAAGTCGGTTTTAAACAATAACTTAGTGTTTTTCACTATTCATAAAAAATTAAATATTTTCAGAAAAATACCAAAAAATCACCCTAAGATAATTTGGATATTCCAAATCCAAAAATGAAGTCCATTTTAAAAAACAAAATTTATAAAATTTTAAAAAGTGGGTATTACTACTCAAACGGCTATTTTGATTGATTCTGGTGTGCTAGAACTCGATGTTGGGTACAACGAAAGCTATTGCATTCTTCAAAGAGAAATGTACCATGGATGCTTGGGGTGTTACAATCTTACATTATTCAAATAATTTCGTCCTAGAAATTTCTAGAATACTATTGCATAAAAAGATATGGGTGGTTATTCATCATAAGTTTCTCAAGTTCACACGTTGCCTCTTCCATATTATGTTTTCTCTATAGAACTTTTACCAGACAAGCCATCTGGTTTCTTAACCCTTGTTCTTTGGTATCAAGAATCTTGACAGGATCTTCATAATAATACATATCGGGTTCTTGTTCTATTTCTTCATAGGTGAATACATGTGTTGGGTCAGGCATGTATTTTCTCAACAATGATATGTGGAACACATCATGAACTTTGGAGAGACTTGAAGGCATTTCCAAATAGTAACCTATAAATACAATTCATTCTAGAATTTTAATAGGTCCAATATAGCTGGGACATAATTTACCCTTCTTATCGAATCGTATAACACCCTTCCATGGAGATACTTTCATTAAAACATGATCTCATAATTGAAATTCCAAATCCTTCATTCGGTTATCAGCATATCTCTTTTGCCTAATTTGAGTTTTTTTATGTGGGTTTGGATAATCTTCACTTTTTCCATTATTTACTCAACAAAATTTGGGCCTATGAGTTTTCTTTCACCAAAATCATCCCAAAAAGTTGGTGTGCGACATCTATTTCCATATAACACTTCATATGGTACCATATGAATACTTGAATGGAAGATATTGTTATAATAAAATTCTTCCAGAGGTAAATATTGATCCCACATACCTTGAAAGTCAAGAGAGCAAGATCTCAACATGTCTTCTAAGGTTTTAATAGTCCGTTCTGACTGTCCATCAGTTTGAGGGTGGTAGGCAGTGTTCAAATGAACTTCAGTATCCAGAACCTTCTAAATACTTTTCCAGAATCTTGATGTATAATGGGGATAACGATTAGAAACAATTGATAGGGGTACTCCATCAAGTCTTACAACTTCATTAATATATAGTCTTGCTAAATGTTCAAGTGTTAAATCTTCTATTATTGAAAAAAATGTGATAACTTGGTAAGACGATCAACAATGCCCCATATTGCATCATTCCTTCTTGGAGTCTTTAGTATCCCCGTGACAAATTTCATCGTAATATCATCCCATTTCCACTTAGGTATGAGAAGAGGTTGCATGAATCCTCTAGGATATTTTCTTCTATACTTCACCTATTGAAAAACCATACATGTAGACACGTAATCAGAAATCTCCCTCATCATGTTGTCCCACCAAAAATGATCCTTCAAATATCAATACATCTTAGTGCTACTAGGGTGTATAGAGAAATTATATCTATGAGCATCATCCAAAAATTCTCTTTTTAGATCAGGTATATCAAGAACACAAACTCTCTTCCCAAATTTCAAAATTCTCTCTTTATATACAAATTCAATCAATCTCACATCATTCACATCTTTGATTTTCTTTTGAAACTCCTCATCATCTGTCTGAGTACTTTTTATCCTTTATTGTAAGGATGGTTTGGAAACCATTAGAAAAACTATTAATGTTTTACCTTCCATGATTATTCCCATATCCATCATTACTAGATCCATAAACATACGATCCCTTTCAACTCTCATCTTGTTCAAAACTCCATGATCCTTTCTGGTCAAAGAATCTACTGCCTTATTTGCCTTACCTGGGTGGTAGGGTATAGTGAAATCATAATCCATGAGTAGTTCAGCCATCATCTTTGCCTCATGTTGAGTTCTTTCTGTGAGAAAATATACTTAAAACTCTTGTGATTAGTATATATCTCACATTTTTTACCATATAGATAGTGTCTTAATATCTTCATAGCCAAGATTACAGATGCTAACTCAAGATCATGAGTGGGATAGTTTTGTTCATGAATTTTTAACTTATGTGATTCATAGGCAATAAATCTATCATTTTGCATAGGGACACAACCATTTTCTTTTTTTAAGCATCACTATAAATAAAAAACCCATCATTCCCGGATGATAGAGTCAATATAAGAGGATTGACTAATAATGTCTTTAGTTCTTCAAAATATTCTTCAAACTCTTTTGTCCAAAAAAAATTTAACCCCTTTACGTGTGCTCTTGGTTAATGGGTTATCCAATCAAGAAAAATTCTGGAGAAAATGCCGATAATAACCTCTTAAACCAAAAATATTATGTGCCTCAATTATACTTGTTGGTTCTAGCCATTCATGTATTGCTCTTGTCTTAGAAGGATCAATAGATATTCCATCCTTAGATACAATATGGCCAAAAAAGAAACTCCTGAATCTAGAATTCACACTTGCTGAATTTCCTATATAATTTATTTCTTCTAAGAGTCTTTAGAATAGTGTGCAAGTGATTTTCATGATATTCATAGATTTTGGAGTAAACCAAGATATAATTAATAAATACCACTAAAAATTCATCAAGATATTACTTGAAAAATATATTCATTAGATCTATGAAGACATAGGGTTCATTAGTTAGTCCAAAAGGCATTACTATAAACTCGTAATGCCCATACCTGGTACGAAATTTTATCTTCTGAATGTCTTCCTTCTTCACACACAACTGATGATATCTAGATCAAAGTTCAGTCTTTGAAAAATATTGAGCTCCATGAAGTTGATCGAATAAATCATCAATGTGAGGTAGGGGATACTTGTTCTTTATTATTATAGAATTGATCTCCCTGTAGTCAATGCACAACTATATAAACCCATATTTCTTCAAACAGGGTCTCCCCATTAAGAAACAATATGGAAAATAAATCCATTATTAATCAATTTCTCTAGTTTTTTCTTTAGTTCCACTAATTCCACATTGTCCATTATATAAAGAGTCTTCAATATGGGCCTTGAACAAATAATTAAATTAATGGAAAACACAATTTCTCATTCTGGAGGATGTCATAGTAAATCCTCTGGAAACACATCAACAAATTATTTCACAATAGGTATTCCCTCTATTTGAACATTCTTTTACTCACCCATAGTTATTTCACTCTCTTCTTCCCCAATAATTGAATTTAGTAGAGCTACTGGGGGTGGATCTAGATAAGAATCAAATGGTGAAGTTTCTGCTCTAAAGGTAAATTATTCTTTATCATCATCAAAAAATTTAACCTCCTTCTTCTTACAATAAATTTTTGCATCATGATCTGAAATCCAATCCATTCCAAGGATTATATCATATTCAATCATGGGTATTACAATGAGATCATAAAATAAAGCATGTTTATATGCCCTATATGGGAACTGATTCACAAAACATTATTGCAATGATACTTCCCTTAGGATTGTTGACTGACAACTCCATTGTTAAATCAAATTGTAAATATATAATTTTTTCAGCTAACTGGGAAGATATGAAGCAATGTGATAATCCAGAATCAAATAAATCATTGGATAAATTTGAGTAAACCATTAAATTACCTTCCACCATGTCATTCGGATCTTCAACCTCAGTAGTAGTGATCGCATAATCTTGGCTTTTCTCCCTTTTCCTATTCTGAGGTATGTTTTCTTGGAGCTTAGGACATTCATTTGCATAATTCTCCATTTATATACTATTTAAGAATTCAACATTTATAGCATCTTAATTTCCCTTGAAATCACGAGCATAGTGGCCTTTTTCACCACAATTGTAACAGACACACATTCCCTTCATGCAAGTACTAGGGTGTTTCTTCCCACATTTACTATAGGATAGAAATTCAACTTTTACCTTCTTCCACTTATTTCCATTTCTAGAGTTTTCATTAGATCTCTTCTTCTCTTTCTTTACTTTAAAGTCATACGACTTAAAGAATCCATTTTCTGTCTTGATAGCACATGAGACAATATCTTCATATGATGAGAAGGATTATTAGACTAATGCTCGATAGAGAAATCATTTTAACCCATCAAATAATTTATCAATATTACTCCTTGGGTTACATATATAATCTGCTTCATGCCTTTCTGACCTTGTGAATTTATCCTCATACTTTGTGACATTCTCATCCTCCTTTTTCCTCTGACTCAAAAATTGTCATTCCATATCCGCTTGATAGTCATGAGAAAAATATTTTTCTAATAAAATATCTTTAAACACCCTCCATTACATATTTCATACTTCTTCATCATTCATTGTGTTTTGAATTAATGAACACCATTGATCTGTATCTCCTTTGAGGTGAAAAAATTCCATTAAAACTTTTTCCCTTTCTCTACTCCCCAAAGCATGAATTATTTTCTCTAAGAAACTTATCCATTGCTCAGCTACAAATGGATTTGTATTCCAATTGAATGTTGGTGGTTATTTCCTCATGAAGCGGTCTAACATTGATCCTCCATGTTGTGGATCAGGGTGTTCCATACGTGTAAGGTTATTATTCATAACCTGAGTGAGTTGTCCCAGTATGGAAATAAGTAGTTCAACACTAGTTGCATCACCATCTCCACTATAATTATCTTGAGTTGCATGAAAATATCTATATGGATTACATTCATTGATATGATTTACATTCCTTACACTATGCACCATTTTTAAACAATGGGATACACTAGATTAGTTTATGAATCGTAATACATAATTCCAAACTAGTAAAATACCTAACACAAATTTAACATTTTATTCATATAATCCATAATCATAAAAATATGTTTTCCTTTAGAAAGTTTTTACTCATAAATCCTTCATAATGGTTTGTAAAGAAAATGTGAATTATCCTAAGTATATCCCCTGGGAGTGTCGTAACCAAGAGTGCATCGAGGCCCGTTTTTGTGTACTAAGATACTCCAGGTCAAGTCGGAAACTCCTTGTTGGAGTTTTCACTCCTAGGTACATCTGTTCCAAATCCACCTCTACCTGCTCATATCCACACATACATTTATTTCTTGGAAAATATACAAAATCTTTACATTACCAAAATTCTAGGAAGTTCTTCTATACTAATACTCAAATTATATCTTTGGGAAATGTTCTCTAATTAGAGTTTTTATACATATATCTTACAAGGATTGTTCTAAACTTCCTCTAATACCAACTATAATGCCCTAATCCTAGTTACCTAGAGTCAATGCATTATTACATAACATTGTCATGATCACAAGAGATCGTATCTCGAAATACCGATTAGTTTAGTAGCCCCAAAAGTACTAGATACATACATAAGTTTTACATTAAATTATGAAATAGAAAAACAAAAACATTGTGTCCCCTTTGAACACACTCATATCCCTTAGACTATTCCTGCAGGTTAATCGTAATATACTTCTTCACATCCTTGGAAAATGAAAACATAAGAAATGGGTGATCTCAGATGTTCAGTAAGGATAACAATATAGCAAAAACTATCATAAATAAGAATAAACATTTAAGGAAATGTATAAGACTAAAAAATATTTTTAAACTTAAACATTAGCATAATATAGAAAAGATAAGTTAAATAATTCCATTTTCTTATTCACATAGATATTCTACTAGTCGAATAATCACATGTAATATCAATAGCTAATTTCATAATGATGGAATGCATAATGTCGGACATCATAACCACATAGTCAAGGCCTTTTGCCAAGACTAAAAATAAGATTTAGTCAAGGCCTTGTTCCAAGACACTAGTTGGTCTCATGATACCTACTGATGCATCGAGGAGCTAGAGAATTCTCCACTCGTCAATGACTAATTCCTATGCATTCCTTGTATGAAAAGGTTAAAACATAACATAAACACCCATATTAAAACTATCATATGAAATGATAATAATTTAACCATAAAGAATTACTGGTATAAAAATAAATCATCCATATTCAAACATATCACAAAACCTTCAATACAATATGGAAGATTGTATCACAATAAATCAACTTCAAACAAGTGTAAAATCTATGAAAGAATGTTGACATAGATGAAATCAAAACCATTTGAGAGAAATATATATTTCTATTTTGAAATAATTTAAAAGTAACATAATTATAAAAGAAAACATTTAATTTGAAAATATTCTTATAATCTTGTAAGGGAATCTTTGAAGATGTTAAATTGGTGTAAAATAGTTTCACCTTCCATTTACGTTAAAAATACATTCTTACCTTAATTTGTCGAAAAGGTCATAAATTACCTTGTTTGGAAAATTATGGGAAGATTCCTTTCAAAAAAAATTTATAAAAATTCAAACAAGTGTATAAATGACTTTAACCCATATTATAAGAAACAGTAAAAATATTTTGAAATACATTTTTTAGAAACATGCATGTGGATGATAAAGAAGTCCCAGTATATACTTACGTACAAATAACCTCAGATAATAAAGAGATTGTAAAATTAACCCTTAACTTATAATTTTCATTGGTCGAGGGTATGTTATCCTATTGTATAAAATATAAATGATTTTTATTAAATTATAAAAGAACCATATAGATAAATATGATATTATATATGATCTCTTAATATTCCTTTTTTATTAATATTTCTATAGTATTATTGTTTCGGATGTACATTGATTTGTTTTCCTTTATATGTTTTGCTACATAAGTCATGTTTATTATGGATAAGTTGTATTTGATTCATATCCATAATTATATTAAGTTCTTAAACATTATTTTAAATCATAAAATGAAAATTAATCTTGAATGTATACAATGGGAAATTAATCTCATCGCGTTTGTGGAGACAGTAATCTGTACATACGCACGAGTGACAATATCATACTATTGATGATGAAATTGTATGTAATTGGATTTTATATCATATTTAAATAATCATTAACATGTTATATTTATTATTTAAATCAATTATACTCATTATTATACCCATCCAAATAAAGAAGTATTGAATAAAAAACTACACCATGTCGTGGAGACGGTAAGCAGTACGTACGCACGTACGGTGATTTTTTCATTCATAGGATGAATAGAATAATGAATATGGTTTTACCATATTTATAATAAAATCACATTATGTAGAAGGTAGTGTTGTTATTATTTTGTTATGGAAACAATAAAGGAAGTGTAATGACCCACAAAATTCATTAATGAAAATTCATATTGGTCTATTTAAATGTATTTTTAAGGTTATGTAAAATGTTTGAACTTATTTGGTTCTATGTTTTGGATTTTAAAATACCATTAATAATCATGAACATATCTAATATAGTCATTGAATAGTGATCACATGATTAATATAAATATAGGGTTTTAACAATTCCAATTTACTCAGATAGAGGAAGCGATGGACTCATCCAGTAGACTTGCCCCGTATGAAGCCCATTTATCGGGGATCGTAAGGGAGGTGGAATCATTGGGATTAACCCTTGACCAATACCAATCTGATATTGAATATGTTAACATCAAGTTAAACCACCTACGAGAGAAGTGAATGTTGATATAGAATACCACTCAAGCAATGTTATCTGAGCCACGCCAAGAGTCTGTCACCATCACACTCCTTACCCTAAGGTATTATGTGGGTGTTTTAAGGGATTATGTAACAATACCATAGTACTAATATTATGTACATTATTCATTTATTTATAATATATATTCTTTTTATTATTGTTACTTTGTAAATAGTTTTTAAAGCACAAATAGTATTTTTAGTTAATATTCAACTAAGAAATCTATTTTGATGAAATAATGGATTATTGAATTAAATAAAATTTTAAATATATATTATTATTAAATTAATTTTTACTAAATATAAATGATCATATAATTTTATTAATGCAATTGTAATTTTTATTATGGTTTGAATGTTGTTTTTGTCAAAAGCCATGAAATTTCGATAAATATCCATTTTTATTTTAAAAGTAAAAATTCACATATTTAGAAAATTATTTAGATAACAAGAATAATATTTTTGGAATCAGGGCATCTAAATTATCCAATAGTGAAGTTTTCATAATTTTCTGAGATAGTCGAATTTTTGGGTAAAAATTAAATACCGTTTAAATATATAATGTGTTTTATGACATCATAATGACCCAATAGTGATGTAATAAAATACTATAAACATTTTATTAGGAAAATATATGTTTTAACATTAAAATAATGTGATTTTGGGCTTGTTTTATTTATTTTATAAAGCATTAGTGGACCCTTCAAGGCTTATAAAACATTTTGTATTTTTAAATTGTTTTCCTTGAGATTGTGACTCACCTCCACATAAGCAACCCTATTATTTTAAGATGTTCGTAAATTGGGCTCATAAAATATTTTTTTCCACTCCCCTTTTGCAGAAACTATAACAACCCATACTTTACATACATTTTTATTACTTCAAATTTGAAGCACACTTATTACAATATATAACAAAACCATGAAAGGACCGTATAGGTATAGTGTCTTTAGAAACTAGGAAACATAAACAACTGTTTCATAAAGCATCTACATTGTCTCCCATTTATTTCATCATATCTAGAGTCCCTTTTGGAATATCCTACTTAATACCCTTCTTCCTGACCTGTGGAAAAGAAGACATACAACATGGTGATCTCAAATGCTCAGTAAGGGTAAACAAAAGAAATATTAATCATATCATATTCATAAGAACATAACATTTTAAAAATCTTAACCTGCAAAATAGATCATAATATCATAACATGGGATAAATCATGGTAGTGAAATTTAATCCCAATAATCGTAACATGAAACTTTGTGGCATACACACATAATCATAGAGAATCATTTCTTAGTAGTCAAGACTCATTTCCAAGACTATCTTAGCGGACAAAGTCCATTTCTGAACCGAGTTCACTCCTCGTTTCAGTCCTATTTCACTGAACCGGATTAACCTGTTGTTCTAGCCATGTCTATATCATGAGATATAAATCTTTATCTAATGAATTGGAGGTAGATATATGTCCCACCCATCTCATAATTATACCATTATTATGTGTTCCAAAAGATCGTAAATCATACATCATAGCATAACCCATGTAATAAAAATGGGATTCTTAAAAATCATGCCATAATAACATAATCCATATAAGATAAAAGGACACCATAAAAATAATTCCATCATAATATAATCAAATCAATGTATAAATAGGGATATAAACATAACCCTATATTATCTTATATGGTAAATAATTTTGATAAAAAGCTTGAACTCTATTCTTGAGGAAAATATCCTTTCTACTTCAAAAACATTTTTCCTTGCTTAAATTGTCATACAATTTTAAACTAAAAGAATTTTATTAAAAATAAACTTGAAAACTTGTAAAGTAAGCTTCATGGACATGATTTTCTAAAAATCCATTCATGTCATATAAGTTAAAGAAAAACATTCTCCTCGTACTTTGGCCGGAAAAGTCAAAAAAACACCTCATACAAAAAAATGACAAAAGATTCCTTTCATATCTTTTACTAAAAACTCACAGAAGGGTAAAATTGGATTTAAAAAATTGTAGGAGGATATAAATATTACATATTGAAGAAACATGTATGTGGATGATAAATATTCCCCAATTAATTCTGAATTATAAACAATCTCGGATAAAAATGAGATTGTGAGATTTTCCATTACCTTAGGTCTGATTTGCTTCGTATGCGTCCTAAACTCCTGTATAATGATTTAAATAATGTTATTTACTTATTCAATAATCTTACTCATTGTTATGATATCATATATGGTCATATTCTTAGCTTCTTATTAGTAATATTTCATTGCTACTTGTTATTCGGGTGTTTATTTCTTTTTGTTCTTATGCATTTTTTGTCGAATAAATTCTTATTATTCTTTTTAGGTTATAGATACCTCATTTATAGAATTTTATTAGTGTAATATATATCATATTTATTCATTCAATTCATTTATATAATCATTAAGAATTGGAGATCATGTAGAACGAGTCGCATCACATCGTGGAGACAGTAGGCCGTACGTACGCACGAGCGATGATATCGTTCCCATGATCGTGGAATTGTATTGAAGTGTATGTATACTATTTAAGAATCAATATCACTTTAAAATAATCATATATAGTTATTCTTTACACCATTATACCCATCCAAGTAAGGTGGTGGTGGAAAATAGATTACACCACGGCGTGGAGACGGTATTCCGTACGTACGCACGTGCGGTGATTTCGTTTTACGTAGGATGGATAGAAGGTGAAATATGGTTGTTTCATATTTATAATAACATATCAGTATATTATTGATACTGATGTTATTACTTCATAATGAAACAAATAAAGAAGAATAAGTAGAAGAAGAAATAAAGTTGAAATAATCGGTAACAGACGTTACCTCTTCTTTGAAGCGCCTCTTCTTAACCACCCTTTAGGGCACTGAATATGGTCTTTGAATAATAACAGGACCTATAGGATGATTCTAGGGAAGTTTAGAATGTAAATTGGAAGGGTTTGGCCGAGATTGAAGGCTAAAAGTGGTGTGAGGAGGAGATGGAGGAGGTGCCCTTTTATAAGGGAGGAGAGGGACACCTTAAGAAAAACATAAAATATTATTTTATAATAAAGTCATATTCGGTTTTTAATAGCTCCAAATTGATTTATTTTGAAGCTAAGGTGGGGATGGGTATAAATCCTCTCAACCAATAGATTTTATACAAGTTTAGGTTACTATTTTAACATTATAATTTAGATTTAACTCTAAGTTATATAATTTTACTTTTACCGTGTCTTCTTGTTTTCTTACACTATATGGTTATTAAACTTACTATAACAAGCCAAAAAGACCCCAATTTGTTTAATATTAATATATATATATATAACATTATCTAAGTAATTTGACCTAACCTTAGATTTTTAGGAATAAAATAACAATTAATAATATAATATTTGTTTTATATCAATTTTGACACTATTTGGTAATTGATTTTTTGTGAAAATAATAATAGCATGATTAGTCCGAAAAAAGTTAATTAAATCAATAATAACATGTCATATTAACCTATAAAATTAGTTTAATTCATAAAAAGTCTCAAATTACATTTATTTGGGTATTTATAATATCAATTATGTTAATATTTCATTAATAAGTTAATTACTGCATCATCATTGTGTCATAAATAAATTAAATTATTTAATGTCTAAAAATTATAATTAAAATACAATTATGTAGGAAATATTTTTATCTTTCTAATGAATATTTATAGTCGAATTTATCTTATTTATAACCCTATATTAAAAATGTTTTAGTTATTAAACTTTGATTTTAACTATTTTAACTCTTCTTTAAATTAAATAATAATAAATGTCCTAATCTAATCCAAGTGGACCTAAAGGGTAATATTTTATTCCTAAGTTTGTTTATGGTCGAATTATACTTATCCAATATAATTAAGACAAGTTTTAGGGTAATAATAATATCATTTTTACCCTTAATTGCCCTATTTACTTTTAACCGTGGTAAAAAAAAGTAAAAAGCTACTATTCACCAAAAATTATTTTTATCTTATTGAACCACATTTTACTCCTTGATATTAACTGCACCTCTTGGATTTTCAAAATTCCACTCATAGAAGCTGTAAAATTAAGTTTTATGTAAATTTTCAAATTCTCCTAGGAGGTGGGTAAAAGACGGTGAAAAATTCAATAAAATTTTTATATATCTAAAATTATTATAAAATGACTCCAATGAATTACTTTGAACATATATAGGTATTATGTATCAATTTCTACCAAAAATAAATTTAAATAAAATAAATAATTATTTAAATAAAAAGTCGGTTTTTAAATAGTAACCTAGTGTTTTCACTATTCATCAAAAATTGAAAGTTTTCAGAAAAATACCAAAACATCACCCAAGGCTAATTTTGATATTCCTAATTCAAAAATGAAGTCCATTTTGAAAGATAAAATTTATAAAATTTAAAAAAGTGGGTATTACTATTCATAACGGCTAGTTTTAATAGTATTTTAATAGCATATCGTTGTTTAGTGAAACTCGGTATTGCGTACAATGAAAGCTATTGAGGAAGGTCGTGATTGCGTGTAAAGAAATCTAGGCTAGTGTTGTGTGTAGTGAAACATTCCTATGATGTTTCATATAACATAATACCTAAAAAATATATATTTCTCATAAAATATCAGGGTGTTACATTCTACCCCCCTTAAAATGAATTTCACCCTCTAAATTCGTTACTTTGTAACAAACAGATGAGGATACCTCTCTCTCATCATATCCTCAAGCTCCCATGTCGCTTCTTCTAATTGGTAGTTACTCCATAAAACTTTCATCAAGTGAGTGGTCTTTTTCTGTAGGACTTTTTCGCTACGATCCAGAATCTTTATTGGCTATTCTTCAGAAGAAAGATCTTGCTCCAGCTGTACAACTTCTGAGCTGAGTATATATGAAGGATCCACTATGTACTTTCTCAGGAGAGATACATGGAACACATTGTGAACTTGAGTGAGATTCGGTGGAAGTGCCAATCGGTAATCTACCTTCCCAACACGATACAGTATTTCAAAAGGACCGATATACCTAGGGCTCAACTTTCCCTTTTTTGCAAATCTCATTACTCTCTTCCAAGGAGATATTCATAAGAAAACTTTATCACCCACCTCAAACTCTAGGTCTTTTCTTCGGTTGTTGACATAACTTTTTTATCGACTCTGAGCTGCTCTTATGTGTTTTTGAATAGATCTGACATTTTCTGCCATCTCATCAACAAGATCAGGTCCTAATAGCTTTCTTTCCCCAACTTCATCCCAGCAAGTTGGAGTTCTGCATTTCTTTCCATAGAGGACTTCATAAGGACCAATCTCAATACTAGAGTGAAAGCTATTATTATAAGAAAAATCCACCAAAGGTAGGTGTTGATCCCAAACACCTTTTAAATACATAGAGCAAGCTCTCAACATATCTTCTAGAGTATGAATTGTCCTCTCATACTGACCATCTGTCTAAGGATGATAAGCAGTTCTGAAACTCAACTCTATATCTAGAGTATGCTGAAGACTTCACCAAAACTTTGAGTTAAACCTCAGATCCCGATCAGATATAATGGAAAGTGGTACTCTATTGAATCTTACCACTTCCTTCACATATATCCTGGCAAGAAGATCCAGAGGGAAATCTTCTCTAATTGCAATTAAGTGTACCGACTTCGTAAGATGATCAACTATGACCTAGATAGCATTATTTCCTTTGAATGTTTTAGGAAGTCCAGTGATAAATTCCATAGTGATGTTTTCCCATTTCCATTCGGTTATGGGTAATGGTTGTAACATCCCCTTAGACTTCTGTCTCTCAACTTTAACTTGATAACAAACCAATCATCGAGAGACATATTCAGCAACATCTATTTTCATGCCATCACACCATAAGTACTATTTTAGGTCCCTATAAATCTTCGTGCTTCCGGTATTAATAGAGAATTAAGAACTATGAGCCTCATCCAACAGCTCCTTCTTTAATTCTGGGATGGGAGGAACACAGACCCAATTCCTGAACATTATTATCCCATCACAATAAATGTTGAATTCAGGAACATTTCTCACCTTCTTTTGTAACTTCTTCTTTTTGTGCCTCTTTAATCTTCACATGTATAGATGGTTGAACATTCATTTGAGAAAGATACAATTTTCCCCTTCCATTATAATTCCAAGATCCATCTTCTGTAAATCCCTAAATATTTTATCTTTTATTATCCTCATCATGGACAATCTAGCATGGTCTTGTCGACTTAATGTATCTTCCACCTTGTTTACTTTCCCAGGGTGGTAATGAATTGAGCAGCTGTAATCCGTAATCAGCTTCAACCATCTTCTTTGGGTCATATTCATATCCTTTTGTGTGAAAATATACTTTAAAATTTTATTATCAGTATAAATATCACACCTTTCTCCATAAAGATAATGCCTCCAAAACTTTAATGAAAATATTACCACAGCTAACTCCAAATCATGAGTTGGGTAATTTTTCTCATGAATTTTCAACTGTCATGAGGCATAAGCTATCACCATATCATTTTTCATGAGAACACACCCCAGTCCCTTCTTGGATGCATCACTATAAATCACAAACCTTTCTCCACTATAAGGCAGTGTGAGCACAGGTGCACTGGATAACCTTCTTTTTAACTCCTTGAAATTCTCTTCACACTCCTCTGTCCAAACAAAATTAACTCCTTTTCGAGTCAAGTTGGTGAGTGGATTAGATAATCCTGAAAATTCTTTCACAAAACGTCGATAATATCTAGCCAATCCAAGAAAACTTCGGCTCTCAGTTACTATTGTTGGTCTCGACCATCTTTCAATAACCTCTTTTTTTGCTGGATCCACAGATATCCCCTCTTTTGAGATTATGTGACCCAAAAATGATACTTTTTGAAGCCAAAATTCACACTTGGTAAATTTGGAATAAAGCTTCTCCTTTCTCAGGGTCTTCAATACAATTCTCAAGTGATCATCATGTTCTTTCTTGCCCTTTGAATAGACAAGAATATCGTCTATAAAGACTACCAAAAATTGATCAAGATAGTCTCTAAAGACTCTATTCATTAGATATATGAAGATATCAGGGGCATTAGTAAGACCAAATGGCATCACTATAAATTCATTGTGTCCATACCTCGTACGGAAAGTTGTCTTTGGTATATCCTCCCTTTTTACCCTTAATTTATGATACCATAAACAAAGATCAATCTTGGAAAAGTATTGAGCTCCGCGTAGTTGGTAAAATAAGTCATCAATGCGTGGGAGAGGATATTTTTTCATGATAGTGATCTTGTTAAGTTCTTGATAATCAATGAAGAGTCTCATTGATCCATCTTTATTCTTAACAAACAGAACAGGTGCTCCCCAAGGTGATGCACTAGGGTGTATGAATCTATTATCAATATTCTCTTGGAGATGCTTCTTCAATTCATGTAACTCAATTGGGTCCATTCTATAAGGTGTATTTGAAATAGGTATAGCACCCGGTATGAGTTCTATTGAAAACTCAACTTCACGATTTGGTGGAAGACCTGGAAATTCCTCTATAAAGACATCATCAAACTCCTGTAAAATGGGTGTATTATTAATCATGAGTTTCTCTCCAACCATTTGAGATAAATAAACTTCATTTAGTGGAATCAAGACCCATAAGATGGAAGAAATTTACACTGGAAGGTTATGTTCATCCTTATATCGATAGACGATCATAGATTGATCTGGAATATGAAATGTGACTTCCCTTATTTGGAAATTGATATGAGCTCCATATAATGTTCATCCTTGTACATCAACGTATGCCAACTAGAAGTAAGGGTATGATGAATAATATTGGGAGACCCTAACCTCTTTATCATATTAATCCATGATATATAAAATATGAAATAAATGAAACAATAAAAATAAACATAAACTATTAACCATTTCCAAAAACTAGGTACAAACCCACAAAAAATTGGTAAATATTCTATGTCATGTTATACAGTTCCAAGTGTAAAGAAAACCCAAAATAAGGCAAAAAAACAATCCCGAAAATGGGTCCAAACTCTATTTCATCATCCCTTATCCATGCACATGCCACACACAAATCAACCATCTAGAATAGGGCATATTTCCTTGTCCTTACTTGCATCCATGAAATTTTCACATGTATCCAATGGTAGCCTATGTAGGGTGTGAGTATAACTCAGTAGGCCACAACCAATGGTTTCCTCAAAATATCTAGTCTAAACTGATAGTGTGTTCATGTACTAAATGGTTTACATTTTATATGAATGATGAACTAGGTGACATTAGTTAATATTATTCACTTAAAACCATTTTCTTTATTTATACTGAGGCTTATGCATTTCCATCAATTACACAATTTAATATTTATATCAACTACTATGAAAAAGGCTATAATTCTAGTTCTATATATCATAGGGAAAAAAATTTCATTAACAATTACATCACACATACCTTGGATCCTCAATCTTGGTAGCCTCATAAAATGAAACTATGAGGGGAATATATCCTTAGTATAACTTCCTAACCCATTCATTATAGGTGTGGGTTTTGGATCCTCATCAAATCCCAACCCGTTGGCATTGAACCACAATACAATCCCCACATACCACCAAGTAATGTGCACATGATTCTTTAACCATTTACCCCATATACCATTTCAAAAATAATACTCATCAAACACATTTATCATTTACAATTCATATTTCATTCAACCCATAAATGATCATCATGTCTTAACCCATTAATGTATTTACCATTTAAAATTCATTACTCGTTAATATATTATAATTATACTGAACTCTCCCTTATGCCTTTTTATCAATTTAATAAAAAATAACATCAATTTCATTTCACAATTCACGTTAACAAGTGAAAAAAATCATGTATACTTTATGTCATAAACCTATGTTAACATAATAAACATAACTAGCATTGTTTTTATCTTATAAACCCTTAAATTTCACATTCACATTCCCTAACCCACGTTCACAAATATGGAACACCCCATGGGTGGCCTCTTTCCTGGTCTATTCAATGTCAAGAAATCCATTGGGGTCATAAAGGGGTTCAATTCATCATTTATATAACCAATCTATCATTTCTCACTAAGGGGATCAAAATCCTAGAAATAAGGAACCAATAATGAAACCACATATGCCTAAACCAATATAAATACTATGGGATATAACTTGTAGGCTACCTACCTCGATTCTGAAGATGAACGCTCTCTCAACCATAACCCTTGACTTAGATTTGAACACCCTTAGAAGCCTTAATCTAATATCGGCTTTAAAAATAGGGTTTTAAGTATTTGGAAGAATAATAATTTCTAAACAATCCCTAATATAAAAAATATAAGGAACATGAGTTTTAGACTCACCCAAAGCTTCGATCTTCAACCAAAAACACTGATAACATCTTAGAAATTAAGCAGATTGGCCCTTGGGGTGTCTAGGATGGTTTGGTTTGTCTCTAAGGATGTTGGAGGATAAATAGAGGAGAATAATATGTTGGAAAATTTATTTAATCAGATGTAAAATTTTTAAAAACTCACTTTCAAAGTGGTAAATAGTTTTTCTGTATAGTTTGCCAAACCAGGAACCAACCATGATCCACCCACTCTCCAAAAGGGGTACAATTTGTAAGGTTCTCTGTGAATCTCGTATAGGTTAGAAAACCTTGTGCTGACCAAGAAAAATATATCTATCCAATCCCACATGGTTTGTCCTCTCAACTTAAAATTAGTTATAAATCATGAAACCCTCCTACCAGAAAGCATGGTTGGGGAGCATTGTTACTAATTATCATGCGCTAACCGTGAAACATGAATATTAGACCACTTTTCTCATTTTTTATGTCTCAAACCCCCAAAAAAATGATAATCCACCTCATATACCCAGTAAAAATATCATTATCCATCATATAGGTATTTAAACTCAAATTTAAGAAAAAATTTACCTCCCCATATGTCTAGGATCTTATATCCTCCCCAACTTATAATGGATCTTCCTCTAGCTGCATTCCCAATAATCACTGAGTTTCTGAGGAAAAGACATTAGGACACTAGGCCCATATGTCTTTCTCCTCCCACACGTTTCTTCCTAAACATTCCCATGCATCCACAAATCTCAAACCAAAGTAACAGTCTTTCCCAGCAAGACTTTATCACTATGATCTATAATACAAACTAGATGCTCCTCAAATGACACAATAGCCTCAATCTCCACATCATCAACATCAATCACATGAGATGGGTTGGGGTGATACTAAGGAAGCTTTGACACATGAAATCCATCATGTAGGCCACCTTACCACTGTAGAAGTTCTAATTTATAAGTCGCTGGTTTGATCCTCTACACAATCTCAAATGGCCCCACATACCTATGTGCCAACTTACAGTATTTTCAATTCCAACAGTGACCCAACCTTGTTGACACTTGAAGTAAACCCCTAATTTCCAAACATAAACCCAAGAGGTTGATAATGTCAGTCTGCATATGACTTATATATACACTGAGCTATATCCACACATTTTAGAATAAACTGAACCTCTTCTGAAATATCATATATGAGACTAGGTGCCAACCAGTCTGATTCCTCTACCTACATCCAAAATAACACAAATCTACATGGTCTACCATAGAGTGAATCATATGGTGCAATCTTAATAGTCTAATCGTAACAGTTGTTATAGGAAAACTCAAAAAGAACCAAATTATTCTCCCATGGTCCGCCAAAATCTAAGACATGTCCACTCAACATCTCCATTAGCGCTAGAATAGTACACTTTGAAAACCCATCTGTCTGCCAGTAGAAATACATACTCAAAAAGACCTGGGTAATAAGTTCTTTATTTAACCCCTCCCAAAAGAAAAAAGTTAAACACATATTGTGATCTAAAACAATAGTCCATATAACCTTCTGAAACTATAGAATTTCTTGAATATAAATCTCACCCAACTAATAAAAGGTGAATTTCTTTCAAATTAGTAAGAAATTTTAAACCTTGGTCAACCAATCCACAACTACCCAAATCACATATTTCTTCTATGGTGTCATAGGAAGACCCACAATATGATCTATCATCACATCATCCCATTTACACTCCATAATGGGAAAGGGGTGTAACAAACCACCAACTCCCTGATGCTCAACTATCACCTACAGACACGTACAAAATTGGGTTCACAAAACCTAAAACCTCTTTCTTCATCCCTGTCCACCAATACATCCTATAAAGGTCATAATAAATTTTGTTCAGACAAGGGTGAACTGAACACATCGAAGCGTGATCATACTTCATAAAATATTCCCTCATATAAGTAATAATTACAACATGACAATGAACTTAAATGATATCTTCATCACTAAAAATCCAAATGGAAGGTTAGTCCCCACCTTCAAGACATTACCTTAGGGAAAAACACTATCGATACTCATATTTATTCCCCTTATTCCATCTCAGAAGCATGTAATCAACTTTTAAGGATGCAAGGGTCATATTTCCTTATTTCTCCTACAACTCCAGGTGCATCTTTGGAAACATCACAACCATCCTCCACTCGGCACTAGATTTTTAAACCACCTTATTTTGATTCTTACGACTCAATGATTTTGGAAAACTATTTCATTTTCTTGGTGTATAGACCAACTAAAAATAAAAGGACTTCATATAATCCACCCACCTTTACTTCCACAGATTGGAATCATGATAGGACAAGATGTACATAAGGATTTTAAAATAAGTATGCATAGTATGACTTTCTGAATACAAAAAATTGCAACAACATTTTTTATCAGAAACCATTGCAGCTAGATTAAGATCATTCATTGTATAATTTCATTCATGAGGCCTCAAATGTCATTACCCATATGTCACAACCTGATCATCCATCATCAACACTACCATAATCCTCATACTAGACACATCATAAAACAAGGTATACTCATTACATGGCTTTGGAAGGATCAAAATCACTGTAGTATTTAGCACCTTCTTTAAATTTTTGAAATAACACTCACATGCTCTAGAAAATTCAAACATAATTACATTATATATTAAGACTAAAATTGGTGCATCCAAATTAAAAAAAAAATTGATAAACATTTTATAATAGCCAAAAAATACAAAAAACTTTCTACATTAAAAAAATTATTGTTCATCTTCTAAGACACAAGAGATCTCACTTTATATTGGTCCATAGACACACCTTCCTTAGATATTATGTCTCCAAAAAAATGTGCTAGGTCAATCTGGAAATTAAATTTATATACCTTGGCATATATCATGTTATCTATTTGTGTACTCAAGAAAATTTCAAGATGTTGGGTATGATTATCTTGATTTTTGGAATACACAAAGATTTCATCCAAAAATAAAACTACAAACTGATCCAGAGATATGTAGAATATTTTCTTCATTATATCCCTAAACACTATCATTTTCTCAAATTGAATGGAATCACAATAAACACATATAATCAATAACTACTCTAAAAATAATTCCAAAGTATATCATAAGAAACCAACCTCAGTTGATGACACCCTGATCTCAAATTAAATTTGGATAAAACTGAAGCACCTATCAACTGGTCAAGAAGTAATCAGTTTTAGGAATAAGGTATTGATTCATGACTATCATCCTATTCAACCTCTAGTAACTGACACACAACTACAAAATCATGTCAGCATAATTAGTAGAAAAAGATGAGATCTCCATGTTGATATATTGGGATGAATAAACCCCTTATTCTCCAGTTCCTCCAACTAGGTTTTAAGCCCATGGAGTTCTGTTGGGGCCATTCTATATGGTGGAATACAAACTAGTTTGACTCCTGATTGTAACTATATCATGAAATCAACATCTCTCTCATGTGGTAGCCCTGATAAGTCCCTAAGAAAAATATCTTGGAATTGATCCACCACAAGAGGAATGAAAAGTTTCTCTACTCCCCCATCATCAAGAATAAAAGACACTTGGCCTGTGAGTTCTCCCAACTACTGATAGACTATCTCCACATAAAATTCTTGGACGTACCATTACCCATGTTGAACATAATTATTCTCTTACAGGGACATGAACATCACCCTATGGAAGAAAATTTTGATATGGGATTAATAAAATACCTATAAATCCATTCCCAAAATCATATTAGAACATGACATCTCAAGCACAAATAATTCCTATAGAAAACGATATCCACTAACCTTTAGATGAAACTCCTTACAGTGCTAAATATTTTATGCTCGTACTTATTATAGTGTATCAATCGATATGACCCCACACATATGTTCCACCACTAGGCCCAAAACACTAATAAATTAAGTAGATATTAAAAATTTAAGGCACCTGTATCAAAAAAATCACTAGAAAGTGGGGATAATAAAAGAATAGTACGTTGAATTATTGATATCTCAGTCTCTCCACCTCTAGGTGTAGGATAAAATCTATAAAGTTGGCATTTCCCTCTACACTAGGCTCCAAACTGAGTTCCTAGTTCTGTATCACTCGACTGATATGGACACTCTCATCCCTTAGAACCATGTTCGCCACCTCATCCAGTATGTCCAGTGGAGCTCCAACTACCTACCTAATATGGGGTAACTTACCCTTTCCTAAACACTACATCTTCCTTGATCCTACATCATTTTACATCTTTCTATGTTTTATAAAAACATCTAAACATGCCTCATTATGTTTCATGCTCATCATTTAACTAGTCGTTAGCGATAAAAATTATTCATGTGCCTCATCCTACTACACAAATAAAATAAAACATGATCACTACTCTCAGAGGCTAGTTACCTTCTTTGACTACTCTTTCCACCACATCCCTAGTGTATACTCTCAAAATAGCACTTCTTACCATCATAGGTTGCACCAATGAATCTTCCAACTAGAGACACATTTCTACCACCACAATACTTCCTTAAGATCCCTTCCTAAATAAGGATTTAATCCCCATATTAGAAAAACACATTAAATGGAAGATATTAACCTAGGACTTAGTCACATGTTTGAGTCCATCCTGGAAAAAACTTTCTATAGTTGCCTCATCCCTTAACGATGCTAGAGAAAATCATTGCAAGTAAATGAAGAGGCTAGAATAATCCATCATTGTTATATTCACCTAGGTCAATCTCATAAACTCAGTAGCCTTATCCTATCTTAAGGTATCTAGATAGAAATGTTCCAAAAAAAATTCCTGTAAATATTTCCCTAACATACCTTTATCCTACTCGGTCTAAATTAGAATATCCCAATAGTTCTCTTTCATTACTCACAACATATAATATACAAACTTGTCTCTCTTCTCAAAAATATAATCTAGATGATCCATAATCATCTGAAAGGACTCCATCAATAACTAGGCTACCACAGTTCCACCCTCTCCAAAAAACGTCAGGGGGTGTTGCTACTGGAACTCTCTAAATATGTCCAACATGCTCAACATAACCCATCTTGGGTCACATTCCATGTTTTTTATAAAATGGGAAATATTCTCATATAATGTATCCTCTATTATGTTACCCTAGATCATCGAGGTTTTTTACACCATTATTTGAAGATATTTCTCAGCGATATTCTCTTGTCACTCAAAAAACTCAGAAAACCACAATCACTTTTCATTAAACATCTCTTTTTAACCATTTCCAATTTCACAACATAAGTCTTCCTCTTTTCAGCACCATTCCATCATTAAGAATTATTACAAAAAATTGTTTAACCCATTCATGATTTTCCTTTGGCACAATTCTTTAACTATCCATTCACACTTTTTCCATTTATCCATTTTCATCACCTTTATTAGACACCATTTTTATCAAATTTCAATAAAAAAGACATCATTCTATCCATTATATCCTACATGTCATTTTTGTGTGTTCCTACCATGATGCATGTAACATATATCCCTAGGTTCCTAAAATGATTCATGTATTCATAACCTCATACGATATTGTTCATGAGAAAAATATAAAAAAAATATTCACATCACACAACATGTGCATCACCCAATGGTCAAATATTATTTAATGATAACAACACAAATCAAGAATGAAAATCCCACCCAAGGTTACTTGGTTTTATCCTCATACATTGGTTAGTTAATACCAGTTATGATCACACTTCCAAGGCCCTAAACTTACTTTTCTCCCATCTAACACCCCAAAATAGTAAGAAATATAAAATTAAACCTTTATATGATACCACTTTGTACATTCCTGGACCAGTAACCACTAGACTAGTACCTTGAGCTAGGTCTCCACATGACCACATACATGAATCTCTATATGCTTGTGGTTTCTGACTAATAGCGAAGGTATGATGAATCTCATGGGGACACTATATTGTCCTTATCAGTATAATCCAAAACAGATAAAATATAATAATTAAGTAAAAAATTAATCAATAAACATGCATTACTAACCATTTACCAAGACTGTGTACACTCTGAGAACTATCCCGTAAATATGTTATGTCATGTCATGTAGTACCTAATGTATGTAAAACACAAAATAAGAAAAACATAAAAATCCAAAATGCGGGACTCGACTCCATCCCTAGATCCACCATCGATGCACATCCCACACCCAAATCAACCATCTAGAATTAGTCATTTTCCCCTATCTTAACCTACAACCACGAAATATTCTCAAGTAACCAATAGAGACCTAATAAGGGTGTGTGTATAACTTATTAGGAAACTACCAAAGGTTTCTATAAAATATCCATTATAAACATATAGTGTATTCATGTAATAAATGAATGAAAATATAAATAAAAGATGAACTAGGTGCCATTAGTTATAATTATTCACTTAAAACATTTTCATAATTTGTATAAAGGGTTAAAAAAAGTTATCAATTACCCTATGGCCTCTTTCAAACAACTACAGTGAATAAGGGGATAATTTAAGTTCTCTATCTAACTAGGGAAAATATTTCACAAACTATTACATAACATTTACTATGTAGCCTTAGTCTAGATAGTCTCCTCAAATACAATTGTTAGTGGAATATATCCTCAGTCTGACTCCCAAACCCGTGCATTTTATGGGTGTATTTTAGAGCCTCATTCCAACCCAATCCATATGCGTAAAACCCAAGTAAATACCCAACATACCACCAATCTATGTTATTGTGATTCATTAACAATTTACCATGTATAAAATTTTATAAATCATACTCATCAAATAATAAAACTATTTACAACTCATATTTCATTCAACACATAAATAATATTCATGCCTTAACCCAGAAACACATTTACTATTTACAATTCACGACTCATTAACCAATAAACATTAAACCAAACACTTTTTTCCTTCTAATCAATTTAAAAACAGTTAAAATCAATTTCATTTCACAATTACAGTTAACAAGAGAAATAAAATGTCATATAAATACTTTCATAAACATGTATTAACATGATAAAAATAACTGTCACAGGTATTATCTCATAAACCTTTCAGTTTTACATTCACATTCCCAAACCCATGTTCACGAATTTTGAACGTCGCATGGGAGGATTATTTCCTAGTCTAGTCAACCTCAAATCATCCCACATGATTCATGAGGGTTTCAATTCATCATTTAGAAAAATAATTAATCAAATATCAATAGTGTAATTAAAATCTAAATATTAAGGAACCAACAGCACAACCACATATACATAAACTAACATACATACTATTGGATAAAACTTTTAGACTATCTACCTTAATTATTAAGATAAAAACATTCTCAAACATTTCCATTAACTCAGATTTGAAAACCCATTGAATCCCCAACCAATAATACCATGAAAAAATAGGGTTTAAATTATTTGGAAGAAGAAGAACATCAACAAAATCTGTAATCCGAAATAGAGTAGGAAGAGGATTTTTAGACTCGCCTAGAGCTTTGATCTTCACCCAATGACAATCCAAATAGATTAGAAATAAATTATATTGACCCTTGGAAAGAATTGTAGGGTTTGGATCGTTTCTAGGGTTATTATAGAATGAATGGAGGATAATCTCAAGTTATAAAAGTTAAGGAATGATTGGGAAAAAAGGTTAAATCCCACTTTTAATGTGGTGTACAGTTTGGAAATCCATGCAATGACTGTGCGGAATTGATCTGCCAAAGATCAAACGGTTTAGAATCTACCATTATATGGTTTCTTAAACCATGATCCCATCCTCTAGGAAATAATATTTATGGAACATGGTTACTACTAACTATGCGCTAACCATTTAATATGAATTGGTTGGCCACTTTCCCACTTTTCATGTCTCAAACCCCATGAGCACCCCCTGAGCCTTCTTATCCTCTTAGTATACATTTAATTATCCATAATAAAGGTATTTAAACTAAACTTTAAACATGAAAATACCTCCCTTGAAGTCATATATCTTAAAATAAATGATTTATTTTAAGGAATCAATTGAGAGCTATTTTTTGGAAGTATTACTGTTTTCATTGAGGTTTTTTATTAATTCAGGTTATTAACTTATTTTAATAGAATATGTGGTCAAGGTGGTAACATATTTTGTATGTTAAATTTAGAGCTACATAAAATTCTTTGGGGGTTATTTTCAAAATGGTTTTGTAAATTTTTTAAATTTTTTAACCTTTCTAAATTTGTGGATATTTTTTTCAGACATTTTTTTGAAGGGTTTTAAGGTTAACTTCTTTTTTAATGGTTTAAGTTGAACTTTGGGTATTATTTTTAAGGATAAAGTATGAATTATCATTTTGGGTAATCTATGATAATAATTTTAGATTCCTTAAATATTTGGTGATTCGAGGAATGAATTTTCATTATTTTATAGTTCTTATGATCCATTGAAAGATAATTTTTGTGCTTTAGGAATTATAAAATCATCTTGAATATTTATATTATGGATTAATAGTTGAAGGTAAAATTGACCAAATCACTAAGAAATAATGAAATTGTGCTTTTAATATTGAAAACAATAAATATTTATATTTTTTCTTAGTCTTTGTCTTGATATTAAAAGAGTCCCTCAGTTTTATGATAATGATCATGAAATAAAATTTTATACTTTTACCTTCATTTTTGATGAATTTATGCTTTATGGTTTTGTGTTTGATAACTTTATCAAGAACATGTTCTCTATTACACCCTATTTTTCATAGGAAATTAGTTTTCTCCTTTATGTCTATATTTTAATTTCACATAAATGGTTTCCTTTTCTAGGAACCCAATAATTGTTTATTTCAACTAACCTATATGTTTCCCTCTTCCCCTTTTCAATGGATGTTTTATTATCACTATATAAGATATGGGCTTTCAATAAAGGTATTTTAAAACATTGAACCATTGATGAAAGAGAAAAAATTAGGTTTTATTTTGGGGGGATAATTTAACCCTCTAAAAATTTAGTTAAAATAAAAATAAGTTTGATGTATTTCTTAAAAAACAACACCAAGTTTTAATAATAGTTTTATATATTAAAAAAATATTGTAATAAACATGGGAATTTACAGGGCATAATACAAAACTGTATTTGGAATGGATCAATTCATGAGAGGAAGCTCATCACAATTTCTTAGAGAAAGTGCATAAAACCTATTAAAATGGTAAAATGTGAATTAAGGATATTTGGATCCTTAATTAAACCTTAATTAAAAAAATTCACTTAGAATATTCTGATATCAGATGATTTTTCTTTGGAATTTCTCTATATTGGATTTGGGAGTAAACTACTAAATTGATATTATATATACATTCCTTACTCGATTTGGCCCACCATCTAGCATGCTTTCAATGGAATCCTATAGTTTTCTAATGTTTAGTATTAAATAAGTAATCTCTTAATTGTTGGAGGACTGTTTGGTTATCAAATTCAATACCTAGTGAAGTGGATATTCCTCACTCAATGAAAGACCTATTTATTAGAAAATTTTAGTATAATGACTGCACTCATGTGCTTATCCTAACTCATATCAAATTGGATATAGACAAATATTAGTACATTGATGTTGATACTCTTATATGGTAACCCAGTTTAAATAGAATCTTCTACACCATTTAGTATTATAGATACATGTTTGATGGATATCTAGATACTCTTACTTAGCTGCTTCTGTATAAAAATTATTATGTTCCACATGTTTATTTCTTGATTCTTTGTATAATATTGAAACAAATTCTCCCTTTTCACTTCATGTTACAATGTGCAAGAATTATCTTGTCATATGTATACCACTTATGTCATGTTGCGGATGAGTATTTTCACCATTTGTTTGTCTCTATCCTTTTTCAAGAAGATTAATTAACTAATTAGAAGATATCATTGACTTCATGATGGAATTTGAAAATTTTTAATAGTTAATTACATCCATTCAGAGAGATTTTTATAGTGATCTATTGAATTCCCTTCTTATTTCTATTATAGCCATGACTGTATCATTCATCTTGTAGTCTAGTAATGCACGAGAATTTCAAATTTTCATCATCACAACACTCACTAGAATCAAAGAGATGCATCATGTTGTTATGGATAAAGAGAGATTACATAATACCACTCTGAGAAATGACTATTCTGACATGGTAATTTTGAGAACTCATAGTGTATTGGGTAGGAGTAAAATTCCATTAATGGATAAGTATAATATGGACCCCTCCAATTTATTAGTGGAATAAAATCAATGTTTATGGGGTGGGTTTCGGTGAACTGGGACTCTTGGGATGTGGTGGTATCTTAAAAACACATATGGGATTCATTGAAGTATGTTTTTATCACTTCATTTTTAATGACTATGTGATTGAAGTAGAGTTATGGTCAATGATTAAGGAAGTCAGGTATGAAATTTATTAGTGATGGAGGGATATATGGATGGAATCTGAATCAACTACGATAATTAGTATTCTTATAAGTCACTCAAGAAATGTTCGCTGGAAAATATTTACAACCAAGATCGGATGTATTAGGATTTTGGATCAATTACATATTGTTGTGACATGTGTCTATAGAGAAGAAAATCGAGTTATTGTTGCTCTTTCCAAGAAATATATTGTGGAGACCAACCTGATGTGGTCCTTTATGACACAAATATTTTGCAGTGACTTTTTTATTTGGATGAATGGTCTAATGTGTACACTAATATTTGTAAAACCCATAAGTAACTCTATTTATATTGCCTGTATTTTTAATAAAATCTTTTAAAAGTAGACTTGCCTATCTCCTGAGCCATCTGATTATAATAAACATGAAATTAAATTAGAGTGTATCATTGTGATTAAACTCATTATGAAATAAATTTATAAATTTATTACAAAATACAAAATTATTTATTAATTCTTAGGGTAAAAGAAAACAATTTTTATTGAGGTAATATTTTTCTATAGAATGCGATGTCTTTAAAAATGGTCTTTTTTCATTTTTTATGAGAAAGTTATAAATAATTGTTAAAAAATTTATAAATTTTATTTTACTAAATTAATATCATTTCTAAATCATAATTTCAAAATTAACTTAAGGTGAAATTTTTAGATTTTTTGAAATGAATTTTTTTTAGTGAATAGTGAAATATATATATTTTTCAAATACCATCATTTGTTTTCATTAAATAAAGTAATATAAATCCAAATTAAATTTTGGGAATGGTATAACAGTGAAAAAGGATCCATTATATTTATAAAAATATAATTTATTCTATTTTATTATGTATTATTTTTTATCTTGTTAAATGTTGTTCTTTATTCTTAAAAATGCATTTTTTGGAAACTATTTTATCCATTTGTATTAAAATTGACTTATTCCACTTCAAGAGATTGAATCATGATAAATGAATAAAGAATTTAGAATAATTATTTTTATATTTTTTAAATAGTTCTTATTTATCTATGGTTAATATGAATAGTAACAATAGTAAAAACAATCAACTCAGTAAGGGTAAAAAGGGTAAAATAGGGTTAAATATTTTGGATAAAGCATTAAAATTTATATAACACATTAATTTATCCAATTTTACTTATGTATATTGGCCATTTTTCTCAATGTATAAAATATTTGGTCACTTGTTTCCATATTTCTTTTACTATGATCTTTCTATTAATTTAATTAATGAATAAGTACAAAATTTCACTCTATTGACATTAATATCTTTGAAACCTATATATAAGGATAAAATAGGATACATTCGGTATTAAATGACTATTTGAAAGATAAATTAATTTTATTATCATCGTAATTTATTTCTAATTTTCATTTACTGTGTATTTACATTAAATTCATATGCAATGACGATATAATATTTATTCATTTAGTAGAAAACAAATGAATTATTTTAAAAATATTAAATGTCATAATATTAAAATGAAAAATGTATTGTGTGATTTTTTTGATAAATATGACATATTAGGGATGTGTTAATGGATTTTATTCTAATTATTGTACTTAATGTCAAATTAAATGAATAGTGTCAAAAATGACATTAATGATATTTTATGAAAATAATTTTTTATTGAATTTCTTAAAAATCCTAAATATTTTAAAATCAGAAAAATTGGAAAATATATAATATAAAATGTCATCTGATGACCATTTATGATAAAATTTTCAACTTATATGTTAAATCGTTACCCTTTAATATGGAATAAACATTTTTCATGGATAAGGTTTAAATTGGTTAACTAAGGGATTAATCAAATAGATATAGTTTAAAATGAAACTAAAATATTTCCTAATTGTATCTGTTGAAATTTTGAAATTATACTATTTTTATTTAAATCTATGTCCATTTGGAATATTTTTTCTTGATAATGACTCAATTATATTTCAATCTATTCTATATTTCCAAGAGTGCCCCTTACCTCACTTATAAAAGGGAACCTATTATACTCTATTCATCCCACCATTTGAGCCTCCTTAGTAGGAAAATACCTTCCATAATACCTTTATATATTCTTTCACCAAATCATATATATTATTTTTATTTCCAAAATACTATCCCTTCATGGATAAAGGTGTAATCCAAATAAGGTTCTCAATGAGGTGGTATAACACTTAATCGGGTGTTTCCAATATTATTTCATAATTAAAATATTATAAAAACATTTTATTCATTATATAGTAATGAATTTGGTATCTTAAATATTCTAAATTTTAATTATGTGGATTTAAACCCATTATCCCACTTCTTTCCATCCTACATAAATCAAAAACATCACTCTTGTATACGTAAAACGTACCATATCCACGTCGCAATGCAATTTTTTTTAATCTCCACTTTAATTTAATGGTTATAATTATGGATTTAATAAAAATATGTTATTTATAAAATTATTTTTATTTTTTAGAGGTGAATTATTATTTAATATTATTTTGTTCCATTCATCGAAAATGGAAATAGTATTAATGTGTACATACGGCTTACAACCTCTTTAGATGGTGTAATTAATTTTTCTATTAATATATATTATAGATGAATATAATTATATATTTAATTAATATATTTAATATTAATATCATTTTTAAATTTTTAGATATAAATTAACCATGATCAGAGGATAACTATTGAGACCACTGAATCGGAACATGCATTAAAACGAAGCGGTTATCACTGAAAACAATAATTTTAATAAAGAATTGTTAATAAAAAGGTGATATGATGTTATAAGAAAATAATATTTGGTATTATATATATTTCTATGTGTGTATTTTTGTTTTTTCTAATTTATTTATAATAAATCAATATTTATTATATAGGATCATTGAACATGTACATAGAAATAAAAAACTAGAGGTAAGGTTTAATCGTCTCTAATTGTTTCATTTGTGACATATGTTAGTTTATGTGCCTATGTTATTTTATATAGTGTATATATAGACCCTTATAAATTTTATATCAAGAATATACTTATTATAATTATATTTATATATTTATTTGATTTCATTTTTTCATGGAGATTATGATTCAAATGTTACCAGAGTAGTAATGTTTGTATGTTACAATCTCATTATTTTCAAGAATGTTTTTAATATTCTCATATAATGGTTGAAATTAATTTTTACCGATGATATTATTTTCATTAAATGAATTGAAATTAATTTTCTAGCCATTTTTTTGTAATGATTACATTTTATCTTTTTTTATAATTATATGAAAGAATTGTTTTCTTTTAGCTTATATGGAATGAACACAATTTGACACTATCATGACCACTCAATGAATTAAAATATCCATTAAATTATTCCAAGGTCATTTTAAAAGAAATTATTTAAATAATATTTAGATTGGTTTATATATTAAATAATTTATTTTAAATTAGATAGTTTTGTTCCTAATGAAATGTTCTAAGTGATCTTTTGATGTCATTTTCATCTATGAGTAAATCCTTTGATGTTACCAAATATTTAATGGAGATATGATCTAATGATATCATACTTCATTATCTATATGGTTTATGATTATGTTGAAAATATGTTCAGGAAACCCTTTCCATTTCCATGGGTGATTTGAAGATTAATTGACAAAATTTTTAGTACTTCTTTTTCATTCCAACTAGTTATTCCATGATGAAATGTTTATGAAGCTCGTTTTGTTTCCATGGGTCATAATATGATGAATATTTTATGATCTTGTTTCACAAATATGTAATATTTTATTTATGTGATGTGTGTTATAAGATTATATATCTCACAAATACATTGTCTAAAGATGGATATATCATGAGACGAACATCAGTGGAATACAGAGAAAACCCAGTTCATTAAGGGGATCTATCAAGCATGATAGTCCTGGGAGTGAACCTAGACTATGAAATAGGGAGTGAACTCAATACACTATGATATTCATGGGAGTTAACCTTAACTATGGAATGGGTAGTTTACCCAGTACATTGTGGTATTCTTGGAAAGGGTAAGTGATTATGGACAGAGGGGTGAACACAATCGACTATGATAGTCCAGGCAATGAGCCTGGGATACTATGGAAATGTTTTTCTATTCATACGCATATTCCAAAAATCTATGACTTATTACAATTTTATGATATCAGGGATCATGCTCTTTGTTTTTATTATGATTTGTGTCTTTTGAACATTAATGATTTAATTGAAGACTCGATATTATGTTCTTTGATATATAATGAATGGTTTTAAAATTCTAAAATCATATTCTAAAAAACTTATTCTTTTGTCTTCATTATTTTATAATTGATATTTACCTTTTTTACATTTACTGATTATCTGAGATCATGATTTCATATGTTTCCATTCCACATTATATAAATTACATTTCTAGGTATTTTATGTATTAGAAGGCTACATGTTGGGAAGAATTTAGTGATAGGTGACATAGATCATATATGAAGAAGTTTTTATCTGTTTAAGTATCTAAAGGAAATAGAAATATATTATTCTAGTGTTTATAGTAATGTAATGTAATTAATTTTCATCTATTAAGATATAATATCAATATAAATTATGGTTCTTTATACATTGACCATGGAATGAATCGTTTATAATATTGTTTCCACCAAATTTGAGTCAACTAGTGGATTCACCTATATGGCTTACTCCATAGTTTCCTCCATATTATTTATGACATTCTTCTTGAATGATCCATACACTATAAAATAGTCAAGATGAAAAATATATAGAAAAAATCAATTACTTTCTCAAAACATAATTTTTAATGAACTGATATCATAAGGGATAAGAATATAAACAATAACTACTTTAAATCATTGTTTTCCCAACACTTTTATACCAACTTTTCTTTTGAACCATTGGTATAGGTGTTCATTACCAATATTTTTCATGAACTGTTGGTAAAGATGGAATTAAAATGAGGTTTCCCAATAGTTTGATGAAACCATTGGGAAAGCATTGTTCTTTACCAATAGTCCATGAGAACCATTGGTAAATATAGATTTTAGATGAGTTTTCCCAATGGTTTCATCAAACCATTGGGAAAGAATTATTTTACCAATAGTTTTTAATAATTGTTTGGAAAAAACCCCAATTTCGATTAAGGTAGGCGACCCCCCCCCCCCGATTCTAGAAGCAGATTGTGTGACTTCTGCCCGACTCCCAAAAGCCCTTGAGAATCCCCAGCATAGGTGCACCTCTTCCTTCTGATCATCTACTAGGTTAGACTCTTTCCACCTCTTCTCAACGATATCCTTCCACCTCTTCTCATGGATATCCTTCTATTCTCAAGGATATTGTTATTCCCTATTTCTAGGGATTTTGGAAAATTTTATGATTCACTAATCCATGAATTGTGTACTCAAATCACTAAATTAGTGTACACATTGTCCAATTAATGTTTTAATTACACATATACATTTATAAGGGCATGGTGTCTCTTTCTTGTGTTCTAATTTTAAAGATTCATAGTTTTTTTTAATCTCAATGATTCATATATTATAGCTTCATGTATATGAACTCATAAGAAATTGTTTGTAATATTTATTCATAGTATTTCATGAAAATCACTCTTATCATTAAGATCATGTGAAACATGAAGATCTTATTCATCTTAATTTTTGTACACTATGTGTATTACATAACAAGTATGTATCATGTTTCTATCAAAATATATATATATATATATATATATAATGACAAACTGTTCACTTATCCTTTACATAATAGAACATATGGAGTATCTTCTTGAACTTTGCAAAATAGTATGTGGTCCCTAATTATTCATTACAGAAGAAATAAGAAATACTTTACCGTACAATCCAATTTCCTTTATGAATAAAATATCTACAAATGGAACTCTCGGTGGGACCTCTTCTTTTCCCATGTAGTACTTCTTCCTTCTTCATGAAACTAATTCACAGAATTTCAAATTCACAATATTAATGAATATTTGTTTTCCTAATATTACCATTAATCATTCTTCCTTCAACATCATACATGAGTTATTTAATCACCTTTTTAAAACACAATGAACATTTTCACTGATTTGGGGTTCCTCAAAATGCTTGGGAAAATCTGAAAAACACATGTATTGAATCGTGCTTCTCATATGGTTTCATGGATACAAGTTCATCTTGAAAATCATTACTATGTGGTTCAAATATCAAGAGGAACATGGGATTATTATTCTTCACACAAACGAATTTATTTTCTATAATTATGTGTTTTTGTTTTCACTTTTGATTTAGCCGAAAGGGGAGATTTGTGGTCATTAATCATGGTTGTGGGTGGTCATTTAGGATGTAAGATAGTATGAATTCATTTTTCTTGATATATCCAATATTATTATTGACTTATGTTCAATTTGATTATCTTCGACAAGTGATGTTGTTTGATAAGTTGTTATCAATGGTTGTAATAATAATGATATGGTATAAGGGTTCACATGGTGTGTATAATGGTTGACATGGTGTCTACGATAATCTAGTGTCCCGGGAATGTACGTGGGAATGTACACACAGTACATGACTTGGTTATACATGTAAATATACATGGCCAATCCCTTATGGTGAAAAGTATGTTGGGCCAAATGGGGTGCTGAAAATGTCCCATTTACACATGGATTTATTTCATGGGTATGCCCACATGATGTGTTGGCCATACTATAGAGTAGGTAGTAATTAGCTTTGTCAAAACACTTTCGTCTAGGAAATTCAAGACTACATGGTTAAATGGAAGAACCCATGTTCTAATGACATGCCTAACATGGTTTCTAACTCACCTCAACTAAAAATAAACTAGAACACTGGTCAAATGCAAGAATTCATCCTAAATGTACACTATAACATTGTTTAAATGGAATAAATCATCCTCATTTCTGAATTCCATGCACAATTGGGCAAAAAACCATCATTCATGAACATCACTGTAATGTATAGGCTTTTCACAAAACACATATCCTCTAAATGTAATGAAATTACAATAGGCACTGATTTAAAGTTGTCATGTTTATAGGTGTAATCTTTGTATCTTTGGATAATATATTCTCATAACTACATATTGGAACCCCATTCGGTGTTTTGAGGTCCACCCAGGACAACCCCCTCCTTCCTGGACCCCGGACAACCCCCCTCCTTCTTGGACCCTGGATAGCACCCCCCCCCCCCACCCCCCCACCCTCCTCCCTGGATCCTAGACAGCCCCCACCCTCCTTCCTGGACCCTGGATACCCCCCCCCCCCCCACTCCTTCCTGGAACCTGGACACCCCCCCCCCCCACCCTCCTCCCTGGACCCCAGACAACCCAAAAATCATTATTCATATGTGAGATAAAACACAATAGAACATGAAGGTCCCTCTCTAATGAGTGGCCATCTGGGTTTGGGTCACTAATGAGTGGCATCCTAGTTTGAGATATCACAATTCTTGGATATCCTTTTTATAGGTGTTTCTAATCAAATCCATAACTATAACTATTGAAGGTCCCTCTCCAAAATCAATTGGGACATGATTCAATGAATACACCCTACCAACCTATGATCTATGGACCCAAACCTTAGATCCTTTAATCCATGGTTAAGGTGTAACGTTATGAGGTAATAACTACTTTTGATGTGATCCTCATCTTACTCCTCATCCTGATCTCCCAGAAGAAGTTAAAGTATAAAACTCATGTACTCCCAACAAGACCCTTAAGGATTATGTATTCCTTGATCAACTTCCAATATCTTACTGGGAAATCCTCGATTATAGGAATTAGAAATTATGTATCTTATTTTCTTATATACACTATATTTTGTTGTATTTCTTAATATGATTCTCATATAGAGTAATGTGTCAGTTATGCTTTTATTTAAAGTAAACAATTTCCATTTACTTAAATATTTTTTTATTAAACTTCAATATTATTGAATTGATTTGAAATGACTTATTGAAAAAAAAATTAAAAAATGGAAAGAATTTGGATGTACGAAACTGATCAGATTTCAACAGATTTTCAAAATAATTTGAATAGATTTTTAGATTTTTCATTTGATAAGGCTTTAGATAGTGGTCTCATACACTAACCATGTTCTAATTTTGTTGGAAGACCTTGGTTGAGTCGTGAAACAGTTAGCTACCATATAACCAAATATGGTTTCCAAACAAACTATTATGTGTGGTATCACAATGGAGAGAAAATGGAATCTCAAAATATTGATGATCCAAATGATAGGACTGAATTGGAGAATTTGATATATGATCGGTTTCCATTTATTCGACATCATGAAAAGGAAAGGATGTCCAGCCAACAAGATTTCGATACAAGCACACATGATGCATCCAATGAAAATGATGATGTTGATTGGGTGAAAAAATTGAATGATGTTGCGATGACTCCAGTATATCGGTATTGTGGTAAAATGAAAAAGTTGGAATTTTTATTCTGATTGTTTCATGGGAAAACTATGTATGGGATTTCAAATACCGTAATTGATTACATTCTTACCTTCTTGAATTACTTACTTCTAGATGATACAGATATTCCCTCAAAGCACTATATGGCATGGAAGTTAGTTGATGAACTTGGATTCTCAAAAAAAATCATGCTTGCCCGAATGATTGTAGATTATTTTGGGAGGAAACTGCTGAAATAAATGATTGTATCAAATGTGGAACATCCCGATGGAAGAAAAAAGATGATGGAACACCATCTCATGTGCCACAAAAAGTATTTTGGCACTTTCCATTAATCCCCAGATTACAGAACCTTTTCATGTCTGATGAAATATCATTAAAAATGATATGGCATGACACCAAGATAAAAAAGAATAAGGAAGAGTTGGTTCACCCTACAGATAGATTTTCATGGTAGAGATTTGATGCTTGATATCCTGAATTTGTAGCCGACATGCGTAATGTAAGACTGGGTCTTCTATGTGATGGTTTTAATCTATTTGGATATATTCTTACTTCTCACAGCACATGACCAGTTTTCATACGCATTTATAACCTTCCCCCATGGTTGTGTATGAAAAATCCTTACACTTTCTTGAGTATACTAATATCTGGCCCTTCTAATCCCCGCAATGATATAGATGTATACATGCAACATTTAATAAAAGAGTTGAAACTTATTTGGGATGTGGGTGTTCCCACATACAATGCATGTTCGAAAGACATATTTAAAATGCATGTTGCGCTTATGTGGATGATCAATGATTTTCTTGCTTATGCAATGATGTCTGGATGGAGCACAAAAGAAAAAAATTCATGTCCTATTTGTATGAAGAATACTTGATCGAGAAGACTGAAATATCGTCGTAGTTTTAGTTTTATGGGACATAAACGATTCTTTCCAATGAACCATCCATATAGAAACAATCATTGAAGATTTGACAATACAATGGAGACTGAAGATTCACCTCAGTGTATGTCTGGAACTGATGTTCTTAATGAATTGAAAGATTTCAGCTATTTATTTGGGAATGGTGTAATGAAATATATAAAGAGGAAAAATGTTTCCAATGATACCTGTTACAATTGGAAGAAGAAGAGTATATTCTTTGAGTTGTATTGGTCAACCAATTTGTTACATCATTGATTAGACGTAATGCAAATTGAAAAGAATATATGTGAAATGTTTCTTTCGATTCTTATAAATGTCAAGGGTAAGAAAAAAGATGATTTACGATCTCGGCATGACTTGGTATATTGGGGGATCAGACCAGAATTGCATCCTATCAATATCAGTGAAAATAAATAGCAAGTTCCATGTGCTTCTTATGTGATGACACCTGCTGAAAAAAATCAATTTTTGTAAGTGCTGGAGACTATTAAAGTTCTTGATGGCTATTCAAGAAATATATCAAAATGGGTCAACAGAAAAGAGTTAAAGATGAAATATTTGAATACTTATGATTATCACATCCTTTTGCATGAGTTGATTCCAATATCAATTCGCCATCGCTTGTCCAATAATGTAAGTGTATAATTTATTCGGTTGTGCTATTTGTTTAGAGATATTTGTGCTAAAAATTTATCCAAATCCTTCTTGCAAAAACAGTTGGCAGAGACACCATTAATTTTGTGTGAGTTATAGAAAATATTCCCTCCATCATTTTTTACATGCATGTTGCATCTGACTGTCCATATTCTGACCGAAATACTTCTTGGAGGACCTGTTTCTTTCCGTTGGATGTATCCAAATGAAAGAAACATGTACACATTGAATTCTTATGTTTGTAATAGGAATTATCCTGAAGGTTCTATTGTGAATGGTTACTTGGCTCAAGAATGTATGGATTTTTGCTCAATGTATTTTTCTGATCTTACTATGAGAATAAACAGACCAATGAGAAATGAAGAAGAATAATATGAGAAAATTGAACCCAGTTTTCCATCACTTCCTCAGACAGGAGGAATTTCGGGATCATATACATTGACGACATTAAGCCTTGAAGTGCGAGAGATGTCACATCGCACAGTGTTGTTTAATTGTGATTTTTTTGATGAGTATATCAAGTAAGTAAATTATACATGTATCTCTTATCTTATCTCTTGTAATTTTAAATATTTTTTAAACTATTATTATTTTTATCTACAGGGAACATAAAAAATTGATATATAGAAAGCATCGTTCTTTATCTTTGAGAAGGAAAAAGACTTTTCATAACAAAGGGTTTTCTTCTTTGTTGAAATTTAAGGTAAAAATATTTTTGTAATAACTAAATAAAAATAATATTTAATTAAGTTTACTATTTGTTTATATTTTAGGTATCGATTTTTCCTACAGACTCTATTTCTGAGGAAATAAGAGCTTTGTCTTTTGGTCCTAATACCATGGTTTGTTCTTGTAAATCACTTCTAATCAATGGATAAAAATTTATTATCACTGAACGAGCAAGAAAGAAGAGAAAATAACATGATGGTGTTACGCTAACTTCCAGAACAGACTATTGTTCCATTTCATCAGATAATAGACCTCGTTCTGAAAATGTAGCTTATTATGGAGTCATGGAGAAAATAATAATTTTGGATTATTACTTGCATAGTCGAGTCACGATGATGAAATGTAAATAGTTTGATTCAATGGTGAGGAAAGGCATCTTTATTGATGATTATATATTTTGAGTTATTAACAAGACTCGCACTCTTTCCATTAATGAACCATATGTATTGGCATCAATTATGAAACATGTTTTTTATGTCAAATATAATCGTCATCCTAAATTCGGTGTAATTATTGAAGTAAATCCTAGACATTTTTTTGATGATGGTGATGATGAAGTTGACACTATCCCTACTACAATTGGAAGCAATCCGTTTGTTACTTATGATGACTCCAATAGCTCAATTGTCAGAGTTGATTGTGAACCTGAAGTTTTGGTGGGAAATATATAGAGTCATACAGTCATGTTCTCACCTACATGTTTCACCTACATCATTCAGAGTGTGTATCCAAGTACTTACCTTCAAACCACCATAAATCTTTTGTTTCTTTATGTTTTTTTATCAACATGGTTTTTCTATATTTTGTTTTTTGGGTTACACATTAGTTATCTGTTTCTAATTACTTCCATATTTGTTTTCATTACACGAAATGACACCCATTGAAGATAGGTAGCGAAAAAATATGATAGAAAATAATCATCGCATGAAACAGATGGGTGTTCCTCTACTCATCCCTATTGTGAGTATTTTATTTCAAATATATATATTTCAATAACTTATAATATCATGTGTTTACTTTTGTGTTGAACTTTTTTTCAAGATCCACCCCCTAGATGAGAGATATCCAATGAGGATCCTGATATTGCTCCCAGTACCGAGGCAGGTGGTAGGAGGGGGGTGGTTTCAGAGTTAGAGGATCATCTGGTGGTGCCGGTACAGAGGCCGGTGGTAGAAGGGATCGTGGTGCAAGAGTTGGACGATCCACTTGTTGTACCCGATTGGACTATTTCCCTACCACTGATGTATATTCTACACCCCATTTTGATCCTGGTGTGTCTTTAGGGACACATGGGGTATTTAGGCCTCTGATGTTTATACTACCAGTTGGCCAGATGTTTGTGCCATCATCTTTTTCTTCTGTTTCATTATATCCAAGCTATTATATTCCACCTTCTTCGACTCATGCTCTGACACAGTATGTGGCTGAGGATCGCACACTGAGGGAAACTCCACCTATACAGGATATTCCTTCAGCATTTTCACATCCAGTGATTCCCATTGATCCGACTACCATAGGTATATTTATATAACTCTAACAAATTTTTATAACAAAATTTATTTTTATTATAACTTGTACTGATATTTTTTCTTTAATAGTAGATTCATCTACTAATAGAAGGTGGGGGATGGGGCATACTCACTTGTGTGAGGTATGGAACCTCTAGACACGGTTTATGGTTGGATACAATGATTATGGACAGATGGTTGATAAATCTGGGCAGGAATGTCAGAGTTTTTTGGCGACACTAGCCAAATACTCCGACATCATTCTGGTCAGCCCTCTTTCTTGGAGAAATCTACCACATGAAGTCAAGGATAATGCATGGGCACAAATATGGGTAAAAAATCTATTGGATTTAATGTATTATTGTTTTGTATTTATATTAATTAATATATTTGGTGTCATCTTCGTTTTAACTTCCCTGATGGCGAAGGTGCATGACCAGTGCATTTAAAGGAGCTTGGAGAGTTTTGAAGAGCTTATAAGCATGAGCTATATGTTGGATAGTGTGATAGAGTGGGCACGGATTTGGATACATTTCCTATCATGGATTACTTCCTGATAGAGCAATATCTCCAAATGATTACCCACTTGGTGACTGCCAAATTTAAGGTATTAATCCCATTTGAGGTATTTAAATGACATTTTTCATATTTTTCATTAATATTATCTTATTTATTATTAAAAATTATCTAGGAATATTCCAAAAAAAACAAAAAAACATTGATTCAAAGAAATACCTCCACACTTTGGGGTGCACTACTATGCTAAATCATGAGAGGAAGTTGGTACGATATAGTTGTTTATAATTTTTCTTTGGGACGTTCCCTTTTTATTGTTTCTTACTTAAATTATGTGATTTATTGAATATTGAATATATGATTATACTTTCACTTTATATTATTTTAATGTCATTACAGAAGAACAAATTGAATATTGAAGGACGTATCCGTTGAGCAAAATTGTTTTCCTCGAGTAGAAGGAAAAAAGATGGAACTACAGTTAATGAACCGACACAAGAAAAGATTGTAGGTTTTAATTTGTTTATTTCAAAGTTCAATATCAATTTTTAAATTTAATAATCTATTAATATTTTTAATAGGCTACTTTAGAGGCTCTTAATGCCCAGGATCCTGGAAATTTAGGGCCACACGATCATTTATATCAAGTTTTGGGAGATGACCACTCTGGTCGAGTACGCTGCCGACCTGGTAAGAATATACTCTCGATGAGGTATTGGTCCTCTCCAAGTATCCATTCTAGTACCACCGAGTTGGAACAGGTCAAGGATCATGCAATAAAGTCTGATAAAAGGGTCATAGAGTTGGAACAATAGGTTCAAACGAGGGAGAAAGAATTTATGAAACTGATCAAAGCTTTATCTTCATCACTTCCACCAGAGGCTAGCGCGGCTTGTCAGACATATGTATGGTCGATGGGTGCATTATCCAATGCACCAGGCAGAATTTCTAGTGGAGGTCAAGATGATGATGTTCCTAGTGATGACAAGGATGCTGAAGATGACAAGGGAGAGGATGAGAATGAGGATGAGGGCGAGGATGGGGCCAAGGGCGAGGATGGGGCCTAGGGTGAGGATGGGGTCGAGGATGAGCATGGGGACGATGACGAGGATAACTATGAGGACAGAGATGGCAGCGAGGATGATGCTGATGATGAAAGTGGTGATGGTGATGGTTATCAGTGGCAGATTGATCCATTACATTTTTGAATTCTGTATAACTCTATTATTGAACTTGGTTTTTCACTCTGGTATGGATATTTTTGAATTCATTATAACTCTTTATTTTTAACCAAATACTAGACACTATTATACTTCCTTTTATAACCAAAATAAGAAATTTGAATAGTTATTGCATCCACTAAAGCTCCTCCCAAGTCTATCCTTCCAAATGTGTCTTCTTTAGAAAAATAAACATTATCCAATACCACCAGAAGGTTGGAAGGCTAAAAAGAACTAACATCAACCAAACATCGCCCCTTATTCCAATCTCAAACCTACAAGATTTTATGTAATAATTTTTGAAAATATCTAGTGCAATATTCACCAACTCAACAAAGTGTTTGGAGAACTCTATAAGAGTACACTTCACTTTTTCCAACTTCAGAAACTCCAAATTATTTTACACTAGTAAAGTTTCATAATAAAAAGTTGGTTAAATATATTATTGAATGAAACCTAGGTAAGACCTTTGTAAAACTTATCCTACAATATAGAATCCCAAAATATTTCTTATGGTCATTTGTGAAATGTACGAGTCATCAACCACACCTCAATCTAAGGCATGGTTTGGCCAGTACCACTCAAAATGTCTCACTTTTATTTGAAATGGACAACATTTTAAGTGAAAATAACAACTGACATACAGAAAAATGACCAAACGCATCCAGATTCTGTTGATACTTCATGAAAACGATCCATGGGTCATTTTTGATGTGTACGAGTCAACCCCAACTCAATCTGAGGCACGGTGTGGCCAGTAACACTCAAAGTGTCACACTTTTGTTTCAAATGGACATTGTTTTATGTAAAACCAATAGCCATACGGAAAACCAACCAAATGCATTTGGATTCTGTGGATACTTCAGGACAACGATACATGGTTCATTCTTTATGTATACGAGTCAATCGTGCCTCAATCCAAGGCACGTTTTGGCCTGTACCACTCAAAGTGTGTCACTTTTATTTGAAATGGACAACATTTTATGTGAAAACAACAAATGGCATATGGAAAACCGACCAAATGCATTCTTATTCTGTTGATACTTAAAGACAGTGATCCATGGGTCATTTTTGATGTGTATGAGTCAACCCCGACTCAATCCGCGGCATGGTGTGGTGGGTATCACTCAAAGTGTCACACTTTTGTTTGAAACGGACACTGTTTTAAGTAAAAAACAACAGCCATATGGAAAACTGAACAAACGTATTATGATTGTGTTGATAATTTAGCACAATGATCCAGGGGTAATTTGTGACATGTATGAGTAAAACGCACCTCAATCCAAGGCATGGTTTGTCCAGTACCACTCAAAGTGTCTCACTTTTATTTGAAATGGACAACATTTTTAGTGAAAACAACAACTAACATACGGAAAACTGACCAAAAGCATTCGGATTCTATTGATACTTTAGGACAATGATAAATGGGTCATTTTTGACATGTATAAGTCAACATCGACTCAATCCAAGGCACGTTGTGGTGGTTATCACTCGAAGTGTCTGTCCTTTGTTTAAAATGGACACTGTTTTAAGTAAAAACAACAGCCACATAGAAAACTGACCAAACGTATTATGATTGTGTTGATAATTTAGAAAAATGATCTATGGATCATTTTTAACATGAATGAGTCAACTGCGCCTCAATCCGAGGCACACTTTGGCTGGTACCACTCAAAGTGTCTCACTTTTATTTGAAATGGACAACATTTTAAGTGAAAACAACAACATGCATATGGAAAACCAACCAAACGCATTTGGATTCTGTTGATACTTCAGGAAAATGATACATGGGTCATTTGCGACATGTACGAGTCAACCCCGACTCAATCCGAGGCACGGTGTGGTGGGTATCACCCAAAGTTTCTGTCTTTTGTTTAAAATAGACATTATTTTAAGTAAAAAAACAACCATATAGAAAACCAACCAAAAGTATTCTGATTGTGTTGATACTTTATAAAAACTATCTAGAGGTCATTTTTTACGTGTACGAGTTAACCATGCCTCAATACGAGGCACGGTTTGGCCGGTACTACTCAAAGTGTCTCACTTTTATTTTAAAGGGAAAACATTTTAAGTGAAAACAACTAGCATATAGAAAACCAACCAAACGCATTCGAATTCTGTTAATACTTTAGAATAACGATCCATAGGTCATTTGTGACGTGTATGAGTCAACCTCGACTCAATATAAGGCATGGTGTGGCAGGTATTACTTAAAGTGTCTGTCTTTTGTTTAAAATGGTCACTGTTTTAGGTAAAAACAACAGACATATGGAAAACTGACCAAATGTATTCTGATTGTAGTGATACTTTAGCACAACGATCCATAAGTCATTTGTGATGTGTACGAGTCAACTGCACCTCAATCTGAGGCACAATTTGGCCGGTACCACTCAAAGTGTCTCACTTTTATTTGAAATGGACAACATTTTTAATGAAAATAACAACTGACATACGGAAAACCGACCAAACACATTCGGATTCTATTTATATTTCAGGAAAACGATCCATGAGTCATTTTTTATGTGTATGAGTCAACCCCGACTCAATATGAGGCACGGTGTGGCGGGTATCACTCGATATGTCTGTCTTTAGTTTAAAATGGACACTGTTTTAAGTAAAAACAACAGCCATATGGAAACCCAATCAAATGCATGATGATTGTGTTGATACTTTATCACAACGATCCATAGGTCATTTGTGACATGTAAGAGTCAATTGCACCTCAATACGAGCCACAGTTTGGACGGTACCACTCAAAGTGTCTCACTTTTATTTTAAATGGACAAAATTTTAAGTGAAAACCACAACTGGCATATGGAAAACCAACCAAATGCATTCAGATTCTATTGATACTTTAGTACAATGATCAATGGGTCATTTGTGATGTGTACGAGTCAACCCTGACTCAATCTGAGGCACAGTGTGGCGGGTATCACTTGAAGTGTCTGTATTTTGTTTAAAATTGACATTGTTTTAAGTAAAAACAATAGACATATGGAAAACTATCCAAACATATTCTGATTGTGGTGATACTTTAGAACAACGATCCATAAGTCATTTTTGACGTGTAAGAGTCAGTTGTTCCTAAATATGAGGCACGGTTTGGCTGGTACCACTCAAAGTGTCTCACTATTATTTAAAATGGACAACAATTTAAGTGAAAGCAACAACTGACATATGGAAAACCAACCAAATGCATTCTGATTCTATTGATACATCAGGAAAAAGATCCATGGGTCATTTTTGATGTGTACAAGTCAACCACGCCTCAATCCGAGGCATGGTGTAGCCGGTACCACTTAAAGTGTCGCACTTTTGTTTGAAATGGACATTATTTTAAGTAAAAACAATAGCCATACCGAAAACCAACCAAACTTATTCTGTTTGAGTTGATACTTTAGCACAACGATCCATGGGTCATTTTTGATGTGTACAATTCAACCGCGCCTCAATCTGAGGCACGTTTTGGCCGGTACCACTCAAAGTCTCTAACTTTTATTTGAAATGGGCAATATTTTAAGTGAAAACAAAAACTGGCATATGGAAAACTGACCAAACGCATTTGGATTCTATTGATACTTTAGGAAAAAGATCCATGGGTCATTTTTGACGTGTACGAGTCAACCCCGACTCAATCGAAGGCACGTTGTGTCCGGTAACACTCAATGTGTCACACTTTTGTTTGAGATGGACACTATTTTAAGTAAAAACAATATCCATACAGAAAACTGACCAAACATATTCTGATTATGTTGATACTTTATCACAATGATCCATGGGTTATTTTTGACATGTACGAGTCAACCGTACCTCAATCCGAGGAACGGTTTGTCTGGTACCACTCAAAGTGTCTCACTTTTATTTGAAATGGGCAACATTTTATGTGAAAACAACAACTGTCATACGAAAAACCAACCAAAAGCATTCTTATTCTATTGATACTTCAGTACAACGATCCATGGGTCATTATTTACATGTACGATTCAACCCCACCTCAATCTGAGGCACGGTGTGGACGCTACCACTCAACGTGTCACACTTTTTTTTTAAATGGGCATTATTTTAAGTAAAAACAAGATCCATACTAAGAACCAACCAAACATATTCTGATTGTGTTGATACTTTAGCACAACGATCCATGGATCATTTTTGACATGTACGAGTCAACCGCGCCTCAATCTAAGGCATGTTTTGGCCAGTACCACTTAAAGTGTCTCACTTTTATTTGAAATGGACAACATTTTTAGTGAAAACAACAACTGGCATACGGAAAACTGACCAAACACATTTGGATTCTGTTGATACTTTAGGACAACAATCCATGGGTCATTTTTGACATCTACAAGTCAACCCCGACTCAATATGAGTCACGGTGTGGCAGGTATCACTCGAAGTGTCTTTCTTTTGATTAAAATTGACAGTGTTTTAAGTAAAAATAGCATCCATACAGAAAACAGACCAAATGTATTCTGATTGTGTTGATACTTTAGAAAAACAATCCATAGGTCATTTGTGATGTGTACGAGTCCACCGCGCCTCAATCTGAGACACGGTTTTACTAGTACCAATCAAATTTTCTCACTTTTATTTGAAATGGACAACATTTTAAGTGAAAACAAAAACTGGCATACGGAAAAATGACCAAACGTATTCGGATTCTATTGATACTTTAGGAAAACGATCCATGGGTCATTTGTGACGTATACAAGTCAACCCCAACTCAATTAGAGGCACGGTGTGGCGGGTATCACTCTAAGTTTCTGTCTTTTGTTTAAAATGGACATTGTTTTAAGTAAAAACAACAGACATATGAAAAAATACAACCAAGTGTATTCTGGTTGTGGTGATAATTTAGAAAAACAATCCATAAGTCATTTGTGACATGTACGAGTCAACCGTGACTCAATCCAAGGCATGTTTTGGCTGGTACCACTCAAAGTGTCTCATTTTTATTTCAAATGGACAACATTTTAAGTGAAAACAACAACTGACATATGGAAAACCGACCAAATGCATTTGGATTCTATTGATACTTCAGGAAAATGATCCATGGGTCATTTGTGACATGTACGAGTCAACCATGCCTCAATCTGAGGCACAGTGTGTCCGGTACCACTCAAAGTGTCGCACTTTTGTTTCAAATGGACACTATTTTAAGTAAAAACAACAGCAATATGGAAAACCAACCAAATGTATTCTCATTGTGTTGATACTTTATCACAACGATCCATGGGTCATTTGTGACATGTAAAAGTCAACTGCGCCTCAATCCAAGTCATGTTTTGGCTAGTACCACTCAATGTGTCTAACTTTTATTTGAAATGGACAACATTTTAAGTGAAAACAACAATTGGCATATGGAACACTGACCAAACGCATTCAGATTATGTTTATACTTCCGTAAAACAATCCATGGGTCATTTTTTATGTGTACGAGTCAACCCCAACTCAATCTGAGGCACGGTGTGGCTAGTAACACTCAAAGTGTCGCACTTTTGTTTGAAATGGACACTGTTTTAAGTAAAAACAACAGCCATATAGAAAACTGATCAAACGTATTCTAATTGTGTTAATACTTTAGAAAAATGATCCATGGGTCATTTGTGACTTGTACGAGTTAACCACACCTCAATACAAGGCACGGTTTGGCTGGTTCCACTCAAAGTGTCTCACTTTTATTTGAAACGGACAACATTTTAGGTGAAAATGACAAATGGCATACGTAAAATCGAACAAATGCATTAGGATTCTATTGATACTTTAGGAAAATGATCCATGGGTCATTTTTGACGTGTAAGACTCAACCCTACCTCAATCTGAGGCATGGTGTGGATGGTACCACTCAAAGTGTCGCACTTTTGTTTGAAATGGACACTATTTTAAGTAAAAACAACAGTCATACGGAAATTCGACCAAAGGTATTCTGATTATGTTGATACTTTAGCGCAATGATCCATGGGTCATTTGTGACATGTACGAGTCAACTTCACCTCAATATGAGGCATGGTTTAGCAGGTACCACTCAAAGTGGCTCACTTTTATTTGAAATGGACAACATTTTAAGTGAAAACAACAACTGGAATATGGAAAACCAACGAAACGCATTCGTAGTCTGTTGATACTTTAGGAAAATGATCCATGGGTCATTTGCGACATATATGAGTCAACCCCGACTCAATACGAGGCATGGTGTGGCGGGTATCACTCAAAGTGTCTGTCTTTTGTTTAAAATGGACACTATTTTAAGTAAAAACAACAGCCATATGGGAAACCGACCAAATGTATTCTGATGGTGTTGATACTTTAGCACAACGATCCATAGGTCATTTGTGATGTGTACAAGTCAATAACAACTCAATTCAAGGCACAGTTTGGCCAATACCACTCAAAGTGTCTCACTTTTATTTGAAATGGACAACATTTTAAGTGAAAACAACAACTGGCATACGGAAAACCGACCAAGTTCAAAGACACCCGCCCCAAACCATGAGACATTATATTTGTGTTTGGTTGAATTCATTTATCTATTTCCTTATTTTGGGGTTATTATCTTCTAATTTATTTATTTAATCGTGTATGTGTTATACAAAATGCAATTTTTTATGTATTCTTAATTCTGTATAAAACATATAATTACGTATTCAGTTTTATATGTATTGTATTCATAATTGATAATTAAATTATGTATGTATTCAATTCAGTATTCAATTATCAATTGAATTTCGGATTTCACATGTAATTATCTCTCAAAATTGAATTCTAAATCAATTATGTATGTTTATAATTTCCTTATGATTCATATTTTCATTCTATATGTGTATAGTTTCTCGAGGGTGGAAACTAATTGATTTAGAATTATTTTTTTCATTGTATATGTTTTCATTATATGTATGTATTTGATTCAGTCCTGGAAGTCACTCAAAGAGGCCTGGATAGCAGCACCTCAGCAGTCACAGCAGCAGCTCAGAGGAGCCTGCTGCTACAATTTCCCAGCATGCCCTATGCCAACGGTTGTAAACTGTTGGCATAGGGAGTTTTATACTAGCATGGACTATGCCAACAGTTTACAACCGTTGGCATAGGAAGTTTTATACAAACTCTTTTCCAATAGTTGAAAACCGTTGTCAAAGATTTTATACCAACGTTTATATACAACCGTTGGTATAAGGTGGATATCCTAAGATATGCCAACGGTTTTCCACAAACCATTGGAAAAGCTATTTCCCTATGCCTTACTTACCCAAGATTTTGATAACCATTGGTATATATTATACAAATGGTTATCCAGCCTTTACCAGCAGTTTTGAACCATTAGAAAAGACTTATTTTCCAGTATTGAATAATGTTAAATAACCCTAAATATCCCATGTAACACCCTGAAATTTAGTGAATTATTTTTTTGAAATTAATATAATAATTTTGATATTTTCCAATTCAAAAAACACTAGATATAGTTTAATTTATATTATAGAATGATACCTAGTTTTTGTTATAAACAATACCTAGTTAATAGTGCAATACTTGCAACTTAAATGTTAGCTTTATATACATGAAACACTAAGGTTAGCTTATGTTACACACAATACTGACATTCCTCGATGGATTGTGTAACATGCAAGACTAGGTGATACCGAATAATAATTAATTATTAAAATATTATCATTTATTAAGATATAACATATCCATTAAATTTAATATTATCGGATTAACTAACTTTTAGTTTAATTCATTGGATACCTATTAATTATAAAATTATATAGAAACCAAATGAATATAAACGTATTGATTTTATAAAAGAAAATTTTCATATGAAAAATATAATTTATCTTAATAAATTAAATTAATTTCTAATAGTTAATGATATTAATTAAATTTAGATGTTATATATTCAATCAAATATTTTTTATAGTCGTCCAACAGATTCGATATGTATAAGATAATAACAACCCCCATTTTACACATAAAACTTATTTTTTTTTTAAAACATTTACTAATTTTTGATGGAGAACCAACATTTATTATAAATTTTGGAACTTTTATAAATTTCATTTTTTAAAGATAATAATAAAAATTAGGTTAGGGTAAAATTTTGGCATTTTTTGTGAAGATTCATTTTTTAATGAATAGTGAAAAATAATTAAAATTAATTCAACACTGTTTTTTCATCTAATTTATTTATAATGATAAATTATATTTTTAATTTATTGAATATCTTAATTAGATTATTTTTTATTAATTAGTCCAATTTAGTTCATTATAATAAATTTTCTATTCAAATTGGTTAAAAAATCCTAGAAAACTTTTGAACATTTTTACTTTAAAACACCACTTTGTCATTATATCTGCAGAATTAAATTTAAATTAGTTTTTGCCAATATTTTTATTCGAATTTGGAAATTTTGATTCCATATTTTTAATCATTATAATTTATAATTATTAATAAGTTAAAATTATTTTTTTCCAAATTAATAATAAAAGTAATTAAATTTACTTAGAATGAATAAGATTAAATTAAGCTTAACACGGGACTAAACCCTAATCATAAGGCATAATATGACCTAGAAACTTGTAAAAAAATAATTTTATGGACATATTTATCACATATACTCTCTTTTATATACTTGTGACCATTATTGTATCCACTTTAAACAAATTAAAGTTGTTTGGGTTTCCCCTTTCCAAAATATTACAATAGTGCCACTCCTCCTCCACTATAAAATCCCTACACTCATCCCACTTCCACACACATATAAAGAAAATTAATTTCATCAAATATCTTCCCAAATAGCTCCCCAATATCCATACCTTCCTTCTTTAATCCTGAATTTTGGCATAAAACAATCCATGTAAGTCCTTTGGTGAAAATCAAAAGAAGTAACCTAATTAAGAGGTAGCATCCTCCCCCAAACTCCATTATCTTATTTTCATTCTCCATCCCCTCTAATATCTTTATTCCATTATTATAAAATAAAACCAGTATAATAAGTATAATTATAAGTTTTTATTATATGGTTTTTATCTACACTTACACACACTTCCATCTAATGGGTAACTAATATAATGTTTAAGAGTACGGAGAACTACCGCCTCACAAAATGATGATTGTTCATTTTTTCATTACCGCCTATCATGGTGGAAGTTAAGATAGAAACTCTATTTATATATGATATATATGATATTTATAATTTCTTTATTATTCATTAATTTTAATTTAGAACATGCCCTTATGTTTCCCATATTGTATAAATACATGAATTTCATTTGAGGAAGTGTGGACTACCTCCCCATCAAAGCGATGTGATTCATTCACACACTATATGGAATGTATTAAGGATATGTTTAGTGAACCAATATGATATATTTTAAATAATAAAAAATATTTAATGATATTATATACATGAAAAAATATATTACATTAAATATATTTCTATCAATATGACAATAAAATGGAAACAATGTTCATGCATACATACGGCCTACCGTCTCCATGAACGGTGTATTCTAATTCATTATATTATATTCTATATATTATTATAATATAAATATAATAAATATAAATGATATTTTTATCATGTTTTAAAATATATAAATCATGATATAAGTATAAGAAAAAAATATATAACTAATTAAGACACAAGTGAAAAACAAAGTGAGTATTACCTGAAACGTAACTTTAACATGAAATTGAAAAAAAGCGGGTAATATAAATTCATAATCAACCCATATATGGAATTATTTATAAGAATATAGTTCTAAAATTGATTTATAATAAACTTACTTGTATTATATAGTAGTTTTGAACGATTATGATGAGAGTCATGGCATAAGGTAAGGGAATTTCATCTCACTCTTTATTTTTTATGAGATAAGTACCTTATTCACCACTCACTTATTTTGGGTTGTTTATATAATAAACAGGAATGTATTATATGAATATTATAATTAAAAATATGGGTATTTATATAAAAAAAAAATTGATCTATATATCATGGCATTTATGTTTCGCAACTTACTAATTCGGTAACGTAATTTCATCTCAATTTGACTTCTTTGAGACACATGCCATTTTATAAACCTATATATTTATAAGAGGTGTATAAGTTACCTTTGATATATGATAATTTAAATATAATTATTTACTTGATGTTTTAAATCTCCATGTAATTTCATTTTCCTACAGGGGAGTATGATTCATAGTTACCATGTGGTAAATGTTTATTGAAAAAATATCATCATTTATTAAGATTAATTATGATCAGGATTTCATTAATTAAATATTATGATCCATAATTCAAGAAGAGTCATTAATTTTATTATACCCTATTTATACTTCATGTACTCATGTATTAGCACAATTTTTTAAACTCTTTTTTACATGAGATAATTAATATCATGTTTTTAAGAAAATTTGGAATTACCTCTATCTTCATTTAGAAATATATGTTTCTTCAAAACCATACATTAAAAAAAGGGATTCCAAGAATATTATACTAATATAATATGGTCATTTCAATAAATTTTGACCCTTTTTTATTGTACCAATTTTTTCAACATAATCTTCTTCTCTCTTTCTGACCAAGTCTTTTTCTTTCTAACATTTTTACCATGCAAAAAGAAATGTTATTTTTACCTCATAAGACATGTATGGATTCACCCATTGTAATTTATTTGAATATTATTTGAATGTTTAATAAGTTAATTTTTATTATTTTTTTTCAAAGATATTTTCAATGAAATAGTTTTTAAAAAAAATCAATATGTTGTTATATTTTTAAGGAAAACATTTTTTAAAAAAATTTCAGGGTCATCTATAAGTTTTCAATGGAAAAAGCTTTCAATATGATTTCAATGATTCCTTTATAATTTTTCAAGTTTATTTTCATGAAAATGGTTTCCAAAAGGTTTTATGTTTTAAGAATCAGTTTTCAAAGGATGAGTATATTTTCCACATGATGTGTTTTTAAAATTTCAATCAAAATTATTTCCCATCTATGATGACATACATTAGTGTTACTCATTCCTTTGGTGAAATTATTTAAACATTCCATTATTATTATTATTTATATGAATAGTGTATGTATTAATGACATTATTTTTATGAAACATGCTTATTTTCATGGGTTATATATTTATAAAACCCACTTCTTTTCTTGGGTCATGCATTGATGAAGTGATTATGAAACATGTTTATTTTTCCACAGGTTAAGGTATGATTTAATACTTATGACACCCTTTCCATTTCATGGTTTATGATATGATTATTTATATTTTTTTGGAACATGTATGTATGCTTTCATTATGAGATAGGTGGGGATTATATTTCCCTCTCATGCATTGGGTAATGATATATGTTTTATGACCTCAAAGGGTAGATGGGAGGTCATCCCAAGTCTAAAACAAGAGGTTATATGTGAGGACATCACAAGCCTGAAACAAGAGGGTACATAGAAGGACATCACAAGCCCGTAATTAGAGGGTACATGAGAGGACATCCCACCCATGCTTGAAATAAGAGGGTACTTGAGAGGACATCCCAATCCCAAAGAAGGTAAATGAGTGATTATAACATGCCTATCATGTTAAAAAGGTCTTGTTAGGTATCCTTGATATAAGGTTTTTATATTCTTAGTTATCTACCAAAATTCCATGACTTATTATTATATTATTCTTTCATGGCTCATGATATTTATTTCCTTATGGTTAAAGGTCTTATGAACTACTAATATTTATTTCATGATTCATGTTTATGATTTTTGATAAGTAGGGTATGATATTCTAATGATAATAATCATATTATAATACCCTTATGTTCATGATATACTCACACATTTCTTTTATTTACCATTACTTAGAATTTTATCTAACACCTTTCTTATGTTTCCATTTCCTAAGTTAATAATAATGTTTTTTAAGTTGAAATACTAAGGGGGTATTATTTTTGGGATAAATTAATCATTTTTTATTGAGTTATAAAATATGTGTTCCTAGTTTCCAAATGCACTAAAATAATAGTGTCTTTGGGATTCTATCTTTGTAATGTATTAGTTATTCCAAAAAATGTATGTAATTTATATTTATATTAAGCTTATGTCATTATATCCCATGGTAACTTGAGGATTATCATGAAATGGATTTTTCTAGGAACAATCACTCATTACCTCTTGTTTTATAAAATTAAACTCTCTGATCTATCATCAACCCCTAAAAAAGAGTGTGATATACAAGAATGATCATACACTTCATCGATAACCTGGACCTTAAATTCTAATTAATAACTAACCAACCCAAGTAAACTAATAATATCACCCAAATTATATGTCCATAAGTCTTAAATCATGTTCCTACTCTCCAAAAGCTAATGACAATAACCAATATATTATAAAAAGAATCATGGGAACTTTTTCTCACACAATAGACATAAAAAATATAAAAACAAATAGAGTATCATAGAAGATATCAAAGATTCATCATTTGTTAAAAACAACCAATCCATAGAAGGTATATAAAAATAGATAATAAATCCTATACAAACAACTAATGACCAAAAAAAATGGAACCTTAAGAAACCCATGAGTCCATCTATACAGGACCATTAGTCACATCCATATAAACCCACAAGAGGAAAACATGATCCAAGATAGTCAGACTATACTTTGTTCTCCTACCTTTAGTACTATCCAACAAAATCATGGTTGTAAAAACATAAAGTAAAAATGAGAGAGTTATCACTGAAGCTCAGTATGATTCAACTAGAGAATCTATAAAACATCTATCCACATGAATCCATTAGTTCTTATTTATAAAATATTTCTAAAACATTACCAGATGAAATCATTTTTTACATAAAAATTATCATTTTTTTCTTTTAAAAAAGAATTCCATATTTAAATACAGAAATTAATATAACATAGAATTTATCAATGAGGAAAGAATATACAAAATAAAAAAATCAAGAAAATATCCAAATCAAGTGGTACTTGTGAATATCAGATAAACAAGAAAATTGTATACCAGAAAAGTGGCAATAGGTAAATAATAACACAAGGGTATAGACAAACTAGATAAATAAGTAAACCAGTTGGTATAATTGACTCCTACTATATGGGAACCTAGGTTACCCAAAAACGCTTCCATTGATTATAATACAAGGTATCATGGGATCCTCTACAATTGATAGTTAACTCCAATAGATGAAACATATATCTAGTTTTTCCTGTACACAATGGTATTCTTGATAATTTATTTTCATATCATTCAATTAAAGAAACAAAAAAACATTTCAATAATTTTTTCCCAAGGAAAATATATTTCATTTTAAAGCCCATATATTCATAAAAAAATCTATTATGATGTCATGCCTCTTTCATGTTTAAAATAATTCTTTCATTTCAAATTCATCTTTGAGGGATATGAAAAAACAAATCATGGGTATCAAATAGTTTTCAACAAAAACCCATTTTTATTGAAAAAAAAAATTCATGGAATTAAAATAACAATTCGCAACTAATGGATTTTAAGTCATCATTTCATAATTAAAAACCAAATTAAATCATAAAAACTCAAGTCATTCCATGGTAATATACCATAGGATACATATGCCTACTTCAAGAATAAAGGAAAAAAATCCTTCAAAATTGTTGATGGAAAATAAGTATATCATATCCACACAAGCTTAGTACTTCAAGGATATATCCAAATAGAAGGTAAATAAACATTATGTCACTAAATGAGTGAGTAATTCCTCAAACCCCTTAGTAGAATTTCCTCAATCAGATATCTTATCCAAAGGATAGTGAAGAAATTATTTAAAGGATAAAAACAAAGTCAAGGAACTCTTCAGTACCATTTATTAAGGCCACACATGGATAATGTTACAACCCTTATAATTCAAGGTAGTGAAAGGTAATTTGTAAATTAGAAACCTCCACCATAATTTCACGGTGGTTCCCACCACTGTGTGGTGGCCACTCACGCAGGAACTGGACAATCCCTAGCCCTAAGACCCTAGTCCTTTTAACATATCCTTCAGCACAAAAATGCTAGTGGTGTACCTTATTGGATATATAACATATGGTTCTTACCATCATTCCATTTGTGGAATCATTCCATAAATTGGGTGTGGTGGCTAAGGTGGTTTAACATATGAGGTCCAAGGTTGCACCATGACCTCCATCGCGACTTCAAAAACTATTTTCACCCACAAACAATATAAAATCTTTCTCCCAACTCATGAATGACCAAAATAATGAAAAGACAAAGAGACAACGAGTATCTATAAAACCAATAGTTTCGTGTATATTATGATTTTATTATGTATTTTAAATCTATATAATACATTGGCTTAGTTTTTGGATTTTTTAGATGTTTTGGAGTGTTTTGGAAGAATGAATAGAGGTTTATGATTTTAAAAATGTTAGGGGGAACCATGAAAGTCCTAAAAGAAAAAATGAAATATATATTGGTGAAATTTCATGGTTTTTGAATGGTTTGTCCCACCCATGTACTTTCTAGGACAAATCATGTGTATATAGGTAGTGGGAGAATCATGGTTGTCTCATGGTTTGTCAAAAATGTGTGAACCAATGATTCTTAGGGATGTATGGTAGAGTTTAGTGACATACGATTGGTTTATGGATTTGCAAACCATTCATCACAACTGTCTAGATCCCTAGGTGAATTATAGTAGAATATTAATAGTCGGTTCATGCATTATTAGACTATGCAGAATAACCACGTGACATGCATTAAATGATCTGAGAATTAATGATTACTCATATTTATCACATGAAATTCTTATTTTTATTATATTATACTAGTTTCTCAAACTCTTATTATCTTCTATGTATCCTTGGTGATTACCTTTGATCTAGATGGTTATTTAAACAAATATATGTCTGTTAGATCTCTAGAATCATCAGTAAGTCTTTTTTATCCCTCCCTATTTAAATAATCACATATCCTATCACAAAAAACAATATATCTAATCCATTATAGATATATATATTCTATGATTTGTATTGATTAGATCTTGATTATATCTATTGAAGTAAATTTGTTTTTATCTTGGACTTAGTGGTTTCTTGGTGTCATTCTTTCATATAATCTCCCATTGATAGGTAGGGGTATTCTCTCCCTTCTCCTCTAACAATAGATCATAAAGGATTAATTTTTATTAAATGTTTTTATAGGATATATAAAGTAAATTTTGAATGATCTCTTTAACAAAACCCTTTATTTATATAATTTGAGAACATGTGATTTTAAATTTCTTGGGATCCCCCTTTTACTTATAATATTAAATTTTGGTTTCAAAATTATGGTTCTAGTAACATTAAAATTAAAATAGATTAATATAAAACCCTTTCATTTATAATTTTAATTTGAAATTATGGTTTAGGTATAATTAGGAAAATATGTTTGGTGAAATTTTTTAAATGGAATAAATTTTTTATACGGAATGGTTTGATATGAGAGATTTTCATATTGGTTATAGTGTGTTTGCATTGCATATGAGGCCTTGATAATAAAAAAACGGTGTCTATGCCTAGGGGTATATTGGATTATCACCTTCTAAATACTTGGTTATAGATGTATCATTGGTCATGTGTATTGGAATATTAATTAATCATGCATGTATGTGTTTATAAAACATTTATGGGTATCCCAAGTGGATATAAATAATAGAAAATTTTATTTTGTTAAATGTTTTTGTTGTGTATTTTATTTATAGTAACATATTTTTATATTCCACTCATTGTTATAAATTTTAATTATAAATTCAGATATAAAACATTATTTTACTAGTCGAATGATTTTATAAGTCTCTTGGGGAAACATTATTGGGTATGATTACTCACATAATACATATTCAATTATCTATATATATATATATATATATTATTCATCATGACATAGGTCAAGTAAATATATCATATTTCTCTAATGGTGCATCATGATGTTTCTTCCCTAGATACGTGTTTGGAGATTAGTGGTATCTCTTGGTTTCTAGGGAGATATGACACATTGGTGTGAATATAATGTGTTGTCTATTATTTTTAGTTGTTTTTAGGGTATAATTTATCACTATGACTCTAGTATTTCAAATTTACTTTTTTTAATTAGAGTTGTATTATTATTACTCATGAAACAAATACTAGGTCTTTTGTTTATATTTTCTAAATTAGTTTTTTTATTATAAATATAAAATCATCCTCCATGGTTTTACAAATCCCTTGGAATTAATTGACAAACTTTGGTGCCTAAGGGATGTCCCCTAAAGATTGTGGAACCTCTGACCCAGAACAATATAATGGGTTGGGTTTGAATGTTAAAAATGGTATTAGTTTTGGTTGTGCTATCATCTTGGGATAGTATAAAGGAGACATTAAATGTTGTAACTTGAAATATATATCATAAACATTCAAATATTACATATTCATGGTGAGATTAATTTTATGAGGTTGGTTTGGGTACAATTTGTTTCTAATAAACTTTTAGGTGTTCTTTCATCTCATCTTAGTGGGTTTAGCTGATTATTATAATATATCATTCATTAGTAGTGAGACTTCCAACTATGAAAACACTACTCATATTAAGTGTGCTTATTTATTAAAAAAATAATGAATTTTGATTGAATTGATATATCCAATGTTCATTCAAATTGTCATTTCTTTAATTGTTGGTCAATTTTAAGCCTTAAATTTATATAGAGTGAGAAATACGTGGTGTCTTGCTCTGACCCCATAAAATCAAAATTGAATAGATTTCTTGGAAAATAATATGAATATATTAAGAAATCATGGCTTCACCTAATCTATAAGTGAACCAGTATCTTCTTTGTATCATTGATCAAGATTTAATACTCATGATATGAGATATCAAATTGAAAAACCATTTAAAGAGGATCAGTTTTTCCATTTTTTGAACAAGAATTGAATAGTATTTTAAGGTGATTTGGAAACTAGAAAGGGAGATATATGGATTAATAGAATGAATATTATTTTTGATTTATTAAAAATCACTACTAATATAAATTTATAGTTATTACTCTAAAATAGGAAGGATATTTCAGAAAAATGGTGGAATTTATCAATCCATGATTAATCAAACAAAGTAATTACATGGGAGGAAATTAAAAAAACAATGAAAAATTAATTCATCTCACCTTTATGGTATCAATTACAATATATTTCTTCATTATAAAGAATGAAAATCTATCAGTGATGAAGTATGAAGGTGTTTTTATAAACATTATTCATTTTTCTTCAGATGTGGATTCTAGTGTAACCTTGAGGGAATACATCTTTAAGTTTGTAATGAAACTATTAATTCACTCTAAGATAGTTCTGATTTATATTATTGATTATATAAATATTATTAATAGAGAGATATTTGTGGAAACAGATATAGATAGAAATTCAACTAGATGAAGTACATTTGTCTTCATGTGAATAGGTGGGAAGTCTAATTCAAGATACAAGATGAAGTGGGAAACCTATGACCATGATAGTGGAGTATCTCAAGATTAGACATTAGGATTGGGTAACATCCCCCTAAAACTCAATACCAAAACCATATGTTTCTATTGTTTTTTGTTCAATAATGTGAAGAGATATTTTACAGCACCACCTAATACTTGTCACAATTTTAATAATATTGAAATATCTAGTGTTTTTTGTCTCTCTAATGTAAAATGATATAAATTCCACACATGTGTATCAAAATTATTATACTTTGATATATTGATCCCATTAGAATAATTCTTGTTATTAAAACCATTTGATCTAAGATTAGTCTAGTAACTCCAATAATCCTTTATCAATCTAGGAAAGGAAAAATGGGTGGATAAAGTATGCAGTTATATGGTGCTATTAAGATGATCATGGAAGACTAATATGGTCCTTCAATAGTATGTGGTACTATTCTGTTAAACTATTCTACCATACAGTATTTATTTTATACTAGCACCTCCCAATCAATTATTTCTTCTCATGTTGTGGAACATATAGTATTGCATATTGAAATGATGTTGTGTGTCTTAAATCATCAAATACATCTCAACCAATTATAATTTTTAGCCTTTAATGGTGTATCATGTTCCCAACAATCAATGTGGATGAATTATTTTTACAATTCCTTTATTCTTGAAATGAAAATATTTCACCTAATTTTGGGAATGGATTGTTGAAAATCATTTAAGGCCCAAAAAATAATATTATTCCTGATAGGTTATATTTACATATTTGGATTCTATTGATAATATCTTTAATAGATATTTGGATGTGAATACAAGATTAGTGTGGCCTTTGGGATGGTGTTTGGGAATATCTCTTATCAATTAGAATTAGTTACATTAAAAAAATGTAGTGCAACAAAATATATATATTTTTAAAGCATTGAGAACTAATTTTCTGATTTCTTTCCTGATAATTTATCTTAGTTACACCCAAAATGAGATTTTAATTTATGATCTATCTCCTACCAAGGACTATTATAATTTCAATTCTATATTTTATGATTGAACCAATGAAATTATGGGAATATAATTTTTAGCTGGAAGAGTTTGAATGAAAACGATTCATTTGACCTAGTATTTCTCCATGGGTATATTTAGTATTGTTTATCAATAAATGAGGTGGAACTCTTCACATTTGTATATATTATCATAATATGAACCAATTTATGATAAATGATAAATATCCTCTTCCATTAATAGAAGATCAATTTGATCAATTCAAGGGGAAATTGTTCTATAAGATTGATATACGATCATGGTATCCCCATCTTCTAGTTCAAAAGAATGATATTAAAAATACCAAATTCCAATTTCATTATGATCATTATAAATAAGTGATAATTCTCTTTGTTCATATAAATTCACCATATTTTTTTAAGGAATTTTTTGTTCAGTATTTTAATAATATATTTATTTCACTGAGGTAGTTTTTTGTTGATGATAATATAGTGTATTATAAGACTAATTAAGATCCTAAGAAAAAACATGGGAATAATATTTGGTATATTGTGAGAACATATAATTTATGATAATCTTTAAAAGTGGGATTTATTGATACAAGAGGTATATTTCTTTGTCCATGTCATTTCTAAAGGGGGGTTCTAAATAGATACCAAAATGGTGACTGTTATTACTCTTAGAAAAAATTCAATAACACCTTTGAGATATTCGATTTCCTTGGTATATGAGGATATTATTGATGCTTTGTTCATGAATTTTCACGACATTCCTCTCTGATGAAAGCTCTGAGAAGGAAATTCATTTGATTAAATTGGAGAGATGAGTGCCAAAAATACTTACAAGAGCTTGAGTTCTAGATTATTTCAACACCATCCTTACTTTTCTAGAGTCATAACTAGGATATATTGTATATTGAGATGCACATATATCTAGTTTGGGATATTCTCCAATGCAGGGAGATCATTTTATAACTTATAGGCCATTATAGTTATGGGTGAATGAGAAAAATTACCTAACATGTGATTTATAGTCAATTGTTTCTATCCCAGCCTTAAAACCTAGATGTATTATCTCTTTGGTGAGAATTTCATAGTGTTCATGGATAATAAAATCTTGAAACATAACTTCTCACAAAGATATTTGAATCTAATGAATTGAAGATATATGGAATAACATCAAATGTTTGACTTTTAAATGATGTATACATAGGATAAAAGGAGTTGTAGGGCTGATGAATCTAGTACGAAGTTGTATATTCAGTTATCTAAATAGTATTTTGATTAGTGGAAACTAATGATGGTCATAGCCTATATTCTTATGGATTTTTCTGAGTAAGGTGTTGTATTTTTATTTTATGTTTCTGTTGTTCATGATTTGATTGAGTAAGTTAAAAATTCATAGAAATATTATCTTGAACCACTAACCTTGAGGTCTATAGTAAATTTTATGGAGACCATTGAGTGATGGATACTAGATGGTTTAAATTTCATTCATTTTAGAGATTAGATTTTGGTTCATCAAACATATCCATAATAGCATCATTCTTCCTACCACCACTCAAGTCGGGTTCTCCATCATGAAATTATGAAGATGTATAAGGTGATGTGAACACATTTTTTGTGAGACATAATGAAGTGGGAGGTGTAGTATGTTTCAAGATGCCTCACCTATGAATATATAAAGGTGGATCACTAATGACCAATTGGTGTGATTCAATCCTCAAATATACCCTTATGGAAATAAGAGAAAATGACTATGGTTTTTTCACTAGTCTACACAGAATTGTTCTAAAACACAATTACATAAGGGTGATTTTTGATTAGATCAAAAATTTGGCTCACTTAATCATTATTTGTGAATCTAATATAATGGATGATATGGAAAAACTATACTTTTTTGATGTTTTAAATTCCATGACATATTAGTTTTAATTGTTTCTAACCAGGACCACTGGTTTACATCCTATTTTTTGGAAGTCCTTATAATAAGTCCTTGGAACCTAGTTGATCATGATCATATATTATTATCCAAAAATGGATGGGAAATCCAAATAGATGATCCCAACATTAGAAGACATGCTTAGATCTAGGGTTATGTATTTTTATAGGCCATGTGAGGATCATATACTATTAGACAAATTCCCAAACATCCACAATTATCATGAATCAATACATATGGATCATTCTTAATATGCTTATAGTTTTTTGTTATTTCTCAAATTGTTCTGGTGGATGTATCTAAGGAATAAATTATCGATCCTATCCTAATGCATCAAATGATAGAGACGATTATAATAATCAAGAATTGAATAGAAATAAGTCAGATCCATCAAAATTATTAAATTAATCATCTTTATTGTTTATTATTGTTTAATGTGGGAGATCGTACGTTTTTTAGATTCTCTATAAGGCTAGTATGTCAAAATGTTTTATAGAAGATTAAAATATATCTTCAGTGCATTGGGACCTTTGATATATTATAATTATTTACTGAATTTAATTATTAGTTTCTATTACCACTTTGATTTTACTCTATAAAAATTGTATTTCAAGTATCTCAATTAATGAATTAACATCATGATCATGACCATGTTATATGATGGGATCATATTGATCTTGGGCTATATTATACGTTGATTCACATGTTGATACTGATTATGAACAGCCAAAATAAGCTATTTCATTATAAAATTATCAAATTTTCACATTTTCTATTACATCATGGTTAGATTTAGAAAAATACATAGGAATGTGAGAAGGAAATATGGAAACAGTGGCCCAAGATCATACCAAACAATGAAAATCTCCAACATTAAGGGGATCGAAGGTCTAATTTTGGGTATAATTTAACACCCCTATTTTTAGTGACATTACCCGTATATTATGCTTTCAGAATATATATAATACTTGGGTTGAGTATTTAGAGTTTATGGAAGGTTTTGTGTTGTTTTATATGCATTTATAGAGGAGAAAAAATTGATCATGGATAGGGGAGACCTTTAAATCTTATAGGAAATAATGAATGAGGTTTTTAGTCACTGCACAGTTGGAAAATGGTTTTTCCAAATGGTGTGCATTCAAAGAGAAACCATGCATATAAAGGTAGAGAGATAAGAATGGTTGGGGTGTATTTTTTCAAACTGTGAAAACCAAGCATAGATGGGGATGTCTTAGAGATAGTATCATCACACATATGGAGCATGGTTTTCCCAACAATGTGGCAAGATTGTACAGATCTTTAGGTGATGTCTAGTAACATGCATAGGGTTGGTGCAAGGTTTATTAAACCATGGTCCTAACTATGCGATGCGCATTAAATAAGAAAAAAAATTATATTTTAACTTATATTTCTCCCATGAAAATATAATTTTTTGCCTATTATCCTAGGATCTTTGATTAAACTTCTCTATTAGAGGTCCTTTGTTATTACATTTGATTCAATTGGTGTTTTTTACAAAAGAAATGTATGTTATATCTCTAGAATCATAAGTAAGCATTTGTTTCCTCTCTTATTTTTATGATCTTCTCATATCCTCTCATATGTTTCATTAGATCTAATTTTTTATGTATATATCTATGATTAATGATGTGTTTTTCTGAGATATTTAATGGACCTATTAAAGAAAAGTTTTTTTTATCACATATCTTGAGGTTTTTTAATGTTATTATTTAGTTTCATCACCTTCTATGAGGTAGGTGGATTCTCTCCCTTCTACAATAATTCTATAAAATGAAGAATTTGGTTTTATTAACTTTTTCTCTTATATTTTGAAATTAAATATTGAATGATCTTATAAAGGAATACCTTTTTGTTTCTGATTTTATGACATAGTATTTTGAATGGACTTATAAAACCCCTTGATTTTTAATTTTAAACCATGGTTTTAAAAGTAAGGTTTTTAAAACATGGTAATTGAAATGACATTAATAAAACCAATTAAGTTATATTTTTAATTTGAAATTATTTATTTTAAATAAATGAATATTTTTATGAAATTTTTTAATGGTAATAAATGTTTTATATTTAATTTTATGATATGAAAACTTAGAATATATAGTTTTAGTTTGTTCATATAGAATATAAGGCCTTGTTGATAAATATTTTGTGATAATTACCAAGGGTGAATTGGATTATTCTCTAATGATTATTTGGGAAAGGATGGGTCACTACTCATGAGTATTGGTATTTTAATTTAGAATTAATGTGTGTGTGTGTGAAACATACATTTGTAACCCAAGCAGAAATCAAGAATAAAATTTTTATTTTGTTCAATTATTTTTTAAAACTATTTTATTATGGGAACCAAATTTTTATTAATCACTTTATTACAAATTGTAATTATAAAATTTGATAAAATGAATTTCTATGCTATTTAAATGATTTAGAATGTCTCTTGGGTAATTCCCCTAGATATGGTTACTCACCCATGCATATGCACTTTAGATTATATGTAGACTTTATTCTTCATGAAACAGGAAAAGGAAAGGTATTGTATTTCTCTAGTGGTTCATCTGGATGTTACTTCCACTAACTAGTGTTTGGATATTGGTGGTATCTCTTAGTGTTTTCGGACTGATCACACATCTATGTTTCAATATGATTTTTTCTTTCATTTATAGTTGGTTTTCATGTTTTAAATTATTACTTATACTCTTATATTTCAGTTTTATTGATTTTCATTTAAGTTTTATTATTATTAATAATGCAACATGTAGAGATCTTCATAATTTATATTTTTTCATCGTAAGTTATATTTTTATAAATTTAAAAACATCTCCCACCATTTTAAAAACCCCTTGGAATTTATTATCTTCCTTTCGTGTCTTGGAGATTTTACATAATTTTAATAAAAAATCTATTATGGCCTAAAAAATTGTGTTTTTTCGGGGATGTTGTAGGATGTGTTTTGGATTCAAAGTATCTAGATATAACAGTTGTCTTATTTCATTCCTCATGTTCTCTCTTAATTTACATTTATGTCTCAATATTGAATTCATTCAACTAAATTTTTTTAATTATCTTCCATGCAGGATAAATATCCCTTTGGTGTGTGGTTGGGGTTTTTTCAATAGAACATGATAATATGTATGTTGTAAATAATAATGGCTTATCAGGTGATGGATTGAGAATCCACACACTGATGACTAAGATAAATCTACCCATACATTATGGTTAAATAATGATATATATCTATGATTGGATATTGACATGAGACTATCAACATGTGTGGAAAAAATGAATTATATAATAAGTGAAAATAAATTATAAAGGATACCCTAGGTTTTCTTCCAAGATGAGTTCACAAAAATCATTTTTCACTTTAAATTATTGGTAAAAGTGGGATATTATGGTTGTGATTCTTTGAAAACAAATGTGATAAATTAATAAAGGGTTGAAAATAGATTGATGATTTAAGAGATATGGTAATGTTTTGATTACCCATTTCAATTACTTTAAAATATAAAAAATTATTTTAACTCTATTCTAAATAAATTCTAAAAAAGAATTCTTAATTTTTTTTAATCAACCTTGGTTGAAGGATGTATTGTTATCCTCTCTTATGTGCATGTGAGTCAGTAAACTATTCCTTAATTACTATAGAAATTATAAATCCGGAATTAGTGATCCCTATAAATCTATAAAAAACCCATTGCTTCCACACACATGAAAACAATCGTTATACACTCACCACCTTGCATACTCTACTCAATTAAGATAATATTAATTAGGTGGAGAGAGTTTACATAACTTCAACCAAATATATAAATAATGAAAAAAACCAAATTCATAAATAAAATCACATTAATATAATTTAGAACCATTTTAAATATAATTAATTCAATAAAAATAGTGAATATTATATTATATTACAATACTAAAGAATTAAAAAAATGGTTCTCCTCCCTTCCCAGATCACTCAACATTTACCCCTCTATTTGATGGGTCATTGAGAGGAAGGGGAAAGTGGGTGATATTGATAATAAAAAATAAAATTACAGTTAAACTTCATCATACGAATTCTTCTTTGTAGCCTCCCCTCTGTATCTCTCTGGCATACTTGAATGAAACTGAATACTACTATATATTGAAAAATGGTTTAGCATATTTTCCTCCACTTTCTATCCACCAAAATATAAAGAATATTTAGAAATGTAAATTTTCAAATATCATATAGTTTTCTCATAAGGATTTTCTTAAAATTGATATAAAGTTATTATTTCAAAATATGAGATCTAAATTACATTTTTTAAGAAGTTGGTTTTGAATAAATTTTGTTTATGTTTTCTTTCCAAGCATACTCTTCATATTCCTATACATTTATGTCTCCTTCTGTAGCCTTAATTAACAAATTTCTCAAATAAATTTACTGTTCATGTGAAACTCTAAGACCTCTTTTAGTGACAACTAGAATCATCTCACTTGATGTATAATATCATGATATATGCTTCATTTATTTAAGAGTGGTCAAATAAATTGGCCAAAAATCACATTTCTTTATTTATTTGGGACCATAGAGTTCAAAAAAGAACATATACTAGTTGATGTAAATTAATACCATTAAACATGGAACACTAAAAATAGAATAACACATTTTTATTATTTTATAAACTTTTAATACAGAAATATCAATGTGATAAAAAAATATTTAAATTTTAATAATTAATAACATTTATATATAATTCCCAAAAGAAAGAAAAAAAAATAAAAATGATATTATTCAATTTAAAATGAAAATTTTATGAGTATTAAATCATTGAAATACTTATAAAAAGAAATTAAAATAACAACTCTATTAATTTTCTCACACTTATCACTTGGATTCCTGGAAAAGTAATCATTAAAAATCATATCCAAGAAAATTTAAAATCACATACACATAAGATCCAAAACTTTAACACTAAGAAAATATTATTTATCATATATAATAAAAAAATAATGATTAATTTTTTTATTTAGACTATTAAATTAATACACAACTCATTTCTCCTCCCATGCACAAAAAACATTTACCTCATAGAAATGTTTCCTAAAAATTATAACATGAGTTTTCAACTAATCATTTCTCATTTAAAAAAATGAAATGGACATTATATTCTTCATAAATTACTAGATATCCACTCTATGTGAGTTAAGGAATTGTAATAATCATAAGTTATTCTTAGGGTTTTTCAATTTATTAAGGCTAGTTGGATTCTATTATCAGAAAAATAATTGAGATTGAATAAGGATGTACGGATCATTCAGAAGGAAAAATTCGTGAATCTAATATACACTTAATAATGGTCCTCCACATTAAAATCCTATAAATAAAATCTCCCCAAATAATATTTAAAACCACACGGAATTTTTACACCATTTACATTTTGGTATCAAAAATGATTCATCTCACATAACATCACATATTTGAATTTATTTTTTATTTTCAAAATCTATTAAAATTTTATATTTAAAGGAAGTGAGGGTTATTTTCTATTCAATCCTATAGGTGTGATTTTGGTACCCTTATTAAAACCATAATATATTTTCTCATATTTAAAAACTATCTTTTTTAAAAAAAATCCCACAACTTAATGTCTATGGGTTTTTAACATTATTTCTAAAAAAAGTAGAAAATATCTAGTAAGGTAGATATTTCAGTGAAAAAACTTTTCAAATAAAAAACACATCTCAAAAGATGTTTATTTCCTCCCAAAAAAGAACTAAATGATATACCATACCATAATAAAATATCCCAAAACACTTAAATTCATCTAGATCGTGAATTTTAAATTCCTGTATAGGATGGATTAGAAAACAAATCTTGTAATGTGACTAACATAATAGGATGTTCATGGATACTAAGGGATACATGGATTAAATAATATGGAATGACTTAATAAAATGAGTATCTTGAAAAAGTTTTTTAAAAAAATGAAATGCTTATATCATTTTATGTATATGTACCTCAAACCCTCATGTTTTGAGAAAAATAAACTAAATAATAGTTAAATAAGAATGATTTTTTTCTCTCATAAAGTGAATTTAATGTGAAAATTATGATAGATGGGTTCAAATGACTCATAGTAAGGTGATTTTAAATATTAAAATAGTTCAATGTGTTATTAGATTCAAATATCAGAGGTATTTCCTTAAAATTCACAGTGTTTTGAACTTGAAACAAATCCATTTCTAGTATACATTTAAGCTCATTTTTTGGGAAAATTGTTTTACTCGTAAACAAGGGTTTCAAAAAAAAAATTGGAGCTTAAATTTTTCAAAAACATTATAAAATTTATAAATAAACACACCATAACATGAAAAATACACAGTGTTTTTAAAAACTACTAATTTGAGAGTCATTAACTATAATGGTTTCCTCCCCTGCACATAAATTATGTTCTAAACTCAATGAATTCAAGTAGTCTTAAAATTTGACCATATTTTTAGTAGAACCACTAGAATAAAATGTTTTGTAGATGTTAAAACTCATTTATTTTATTGTAAAATAGGTTATAGGAGTGTGATTTCCACCACTGATTCATCTTGAGACTTTCCATGTAATTTCATTATGTTTTGTCTTTTAATAGTAAATGGGATATCTTTTCCTTCATTAAAAATATAACAAAAACAAAAATACAAACATGAGTAACAATAAATGGGACTTCCCAACTAGAAAAGATTCATTATGGAATCAGTTTTAGACTTTTATTTTACAATATAACTTGATTTCCATTATCAAATGATTTTTGTTCACTTAACATGTCATGAGAAACCCTTGTTCTCTATTTGTAAATCCTATAATTTTTAAAATATTATCATCTAATTGTTTTCAAATATTGAATCATAAATCTATCCTCTTTTATAGCTATATCAATGTATAAATTTATCTCCCATATAACCCAGTATGTATTCTGATCCAATTCCATAGGTAGGTGGAATTTTTCCCATAAATTAACATGTATGGTATCATTCTTATAAGGGTTTTTAGGTACACATATTTTACCATAATTCATCTTCAACCCTTTTCCTATAATAATTTTTCTTTTTTAACAATATTTTCTATAATTCCATTTATTTACCCATTATATACTTCATCTTGGACATTGGTTTGTGATGTTAGGGTGTGGATGTTTTATGATTCCCCCGTAATTTTTCAAAAATATCTTCATTATACCATTGTAACAGTTATCCCCTTTATCATTCATGATGTATTTGGGAACTTAAATACAATTTAATATGTTAACCCTAAAAATCACACACAATATGAGCGTACTTAATTTTGTTGGATTTGGATTCCACCCATGACAAAACATAATAAATTTCAAGAATAATATAATAGTATCCCAATTAAATTGTAAAATGTCTATTAAAATATATTCTCAAAAATTTAAAAACATCAAAAAAAACTAATTAAAGTTTAGTTCATTTATTTTCTCTTTGAAATATTTTAAAAAATGATATTTTTTGGATATTTTCCAAAATTCTTCAAAACTTTTAATATAGTGGTCTTGTAATTTAAAAACTCTAAGACGATATTTACTATTAACCAATTTTAAAAAAAAATGATCTACTTTTTAAGGTGTTAAAAAACTCAAAAAAATATCCAATTTCACTTTCAGTTAAGTGTCTCATTATTATATTATTATTCTAAATTTTCAACATAAATGAATCCTCCCAAATAAAAAATATGGACTAAGATTTTAGATTCTGAATTTGGTGGGTATTTATGTGAGTTGGGATCTGAGAAGTTACCAAATAATTGACCATGATATCATATAAAGGAACTTCTCCTTTAATCAGGTACATATTCACTCATATAATGTGATCATTCAGTGGTGATTGGATTTGAATTTCAACATCAGTATTATTGGAAAACTAACATAGGTGATCAACCACCTTGTTCTTAGTTCCATTATTATATTTGATATACTAAAAAAACTAATGAAGTAATATAATCCATATTAATAACCTCATATTAAATACAACCTTATTTATTAAGTAATTAAAATCCATATGATCAAAAGACACACTGACCTTAGTTCAATGATAGTAGGATTGGAATTTTTCTAAAACGTTGAAAACTACTATAAACATGGTTTCAGTGGTTTTGTAGTTGATTTAGGTATTATAAATATTTATCTAGGCCCAAGAAATGAATTGATTCCTAACATCAATTCTATAAGAAAGGATTTTTTTCAACTAATTGGATATAATCAACACAAATTAGCTCAAATAAATATTACTAATTTAGTGGTTGAATCATAGGTGGCATTACAATTCTTCTCTTCAACTCATCAAAGGATTACCCACACTCATCATTGAATTTGAAATTAGTATATTTATAATGTATTCTAGATATAGGGATGTTAATATTACTAAAATAACTAATAAACCTCCTTTAGAATAAATCATGTCCTACAAATGATCTAATATGCTTTATACATGTTTGGTAAGGTACGGAATATATTAGTTAAATTTTTTATAGATCTATTATAAGTCATTTTTCTAAAATAACATGCCCATGGAAAATAATTTTTCCACCATAAAATAAATCTTTTAATAATTCAAGAATATATAAATTTAAAAAAAAATGTTTTAAAAAAATCATGATTTTTCATGCAATTATCAAAAGAATATCTAAAATAGTGAAATCATCAAAAAATACCTCTAAAAATCTTCATTGTTCTTTGAAAAAATACATAATATGAACATATAAAATTTACATTGGGTATTAAAAAATCTAAATTTCATCTTTTTTATGAAATAGTTCCAAATGGAAAGGTAAATATACTCTTCTCTTAATTCTTAAGAGAAATGGGTACCTAAAATTAACGTAAAAATAGATCCAATAAACATTAATGATTTCTCTCTACCAATGTCTCTAATATGTGTTCAATGATGGGTTCTATGAATTATATTTCTAAGTAACCTATTTTTATTTCATATAATACACACATAGTCTCCATCTATTATGAATTCTCATATGTATTAATTCATTATTTTCATTTCTCAAAATGGTTCAGCCCATCATCATGGGAACTATAAGGATGTGGCTAACCCATTGTGAATATAAATTCATATATATGATCTGTATATTAAGGATACTCTATATCACCTTCTTCACTACTTACATAATGTGGGATTCATCCTCCTTTAGGGATATCTGAGGGGTTTGGAATCACCCTCATGTATAATTCTATATAAGTATATCTTATGGTTTATTCTAGGTATATCACTTAAAATCCTCCCTATTTATTATAAATTATCTCTAAAAATATCAATTATACATTTTTCTTTGGTTTTATAAAAATTATCAACAATTATCACTGTTAATTTTTATCCTTTAATGAGTTATTCATATTTCAAATCTATGTGTTGTGGATTTAATTCCATATTTCATAATCGTACAATTGATTAAATTATATTAGATCTCACTGATCCTAAATCTTGATCATACTACACAAAAGGGAATATATAAAATACTTCTTCATGATATAACTCATTGAATTAATTAGAAAAGTAATAATTTATCATTTTTTCAATTATCAATGGATAATTTCTAGAATTATAGACTTCCACTTATTACAAGTAATCTCACATCAAAAACTATTTCACTATATTTAAAAATTCAGGGAATATACATTTATAAACAATGATTTTATCCTCCTCGGCATGTTAGAGTTTAAAAAGTTAATGGTTAACATTTGGGTGCTTCAGGATATTAAAAATATTAAAATGTATAATGTTGAATCCAAATTACATGGTTAGTGTTCCTTTGAGAACACTAAAAATATTCGTTGTTTCCTTTAATAACAGTATCCCAAAAATTATGGGTGAGTGTCTTTATATAATCCCAAAAATATTATATATAACAATTAAATATATTTAGATTAATATTCAATAAATTTCACAAATACATGCTTGTGGATTGTATAGGTTTACTTTTCAATGAGAATAGATTAACTATCTTCTTATTTTATTAAATACCCTCAATGTATCCCATAAAGATCATCCCACATTTTACTATTTACAAAAATTCCATGCCTAAAACATTTCTTCATAACTTGAGGAATGTAATCATAAGAAAGGGTGAGCATAGATAATCAATATGGGTAAAAAAAATAGAGATATCAATCTAACATGATAAAAAATGGTATGTGAACATAATAATCATATTTGAAAACCATACCCTCCATATCATATATCATAAACCTGATTCATGAAAAATATCATGGAAGATCATAAGACATGAATCATAATGGGATTAATGAAGATGATCCATTCGAGCATAACATTTTCATTAGACATAGATTTTTTTATACATAAGCATAGAAAATATAATGTCATTGATACCCACCAAGACAATCATAATGTGTTAGTTTTTTTCTAACCACCCATGTACCTTATTCAGGCATGGGATAACCTCTAATGTACCCTATTTTGGGATTGGTAAAACTCTTATGAACCCTCGTTTGGTCTTGAGATAACCTCTCATTTACCATTTTGGATCAGATAACAGTAATCATTACCCAATTAATTAGTGGTTTATATAGGTCCCACCTATCATATAATGAAAATAATACATATGTGTTCCACAAGATCATAAAGCATTCATTATATCAGAAAGCATGAAATGAAATGGGTTTCATAAACATTTCATCATATAATAAAATTAGTAAAAAAATATTTTTCATAGTAATTTCATTATTTTATCATAACCCATGGAAAATAATTGGGTTTCAAGAGTATTAAATCATGATATAACCCATAGAAGAGGAATGGGTTTTATTAAATGTTCTATCATAAGCATAAACCATATAGATAAACAATAAATATGGAATCATTGAATTGTATACCTAGTAAATCTTAATTAACTTAAAAGGATTCCAACTTAGATGGAAATAAATTTTTAAGTCAAAATCACTTGAAACATTTCTTAAGTAAAATAACCTTTGTTTTTTAAATAATATTTTTTAACTAGAAATTAATATTGTATTATGGTAATCATTTTCATTGAAAATAATATTGTAATATTATAAAGGAAACTATAAAGTTTCATTTAAAATTTTCCTTAGTAAAATATCCCTTTGACTTGAAAACCCTTTCTAAAATATTAAAAACATTCAAAATCCTTTTATTTTAAAATAATCATTAAATCTTATAAGGTAATCTCTAAATAATTTCATGGTCATAACGGTGGGAAATGTCGTACATGATAAAATAAACATTATATTCAAATTTTAAGTAAAAAAAAAAGGAAAATTTATTTAATAAATCAGTTATATAATTTAAAAAATACCAAAAAAAGTTTTTAGAAAACATTATTTTTGACGAAAAATGATTAGTGACTGAAGAGAGAAATAACATCAATTTTTGGTAAAAATGTTATTTTAAAAATTTGGATACATAAAGAGTTTAAAATTAATATAAAATATTTAATCTCAAGAAATATAAAAAGGATGATAAAATTATTGAGTTTCTTGAGAGATAAATCATAATATTTCATTATCACAAGAAATAAAAAAACAATCATGAAAAATGATTAGATTGTATCATGAAAAACTTGACACATTGGTAATAGTAATTTTTATTCCCTATGAAATAACAAAATTAAATGAAAATATCATGATAATAAATTAATTAATTATATTACATGTCAATGTATCTATATATACACCACATATAGTTGATAGGTTCATAACATAATGAATGCCCTAATGAATAAAAATTTAGAAAACAATCCCTTACCACTTTAGTAATATTTTGAATCATAAGACCAAATAAATAAAAACATAAAAATAAACATTAAATATAATTAAAATATATATTTTTATTATATAACATGTTAATGATATAGTATATACACCACACAAATAAAACAAGTGGTGAATATGACACATGTCTCCTAGAAATAAAAGAGAGACTAACAATCCTTTACCTTAAGACTCTAGTTCCTTCATACACTTTAGAAACTACTATATAATAAATATAAGTTTATCATATATATATTATAGTTCCATAATAGTATATATAATATCATATATTATTTATTTATGACCTTTTATTACTCATTTATAAATAATTCTTTCATCAAATATCTTTTCAATTAATAACTACTTTATTTTTCATATATGATTTTTTTTAATTTTAAGTCCTATTACTTTTATCATAGTTCCATAATATAAATACGTTTAACCATGATATAAATATATTATAAATTTATTATATTTTTATTTATCATAATCCATAAAATGTAGAGATAGAAAATGAAATGCATCATTCTTGGAGACGGTAGGTTGTACATATGTATGAACATTGTTTTCTATTTTATCAACAGATGGAAAACAAACTGACTGTAAATAATAATTAATCCCTTATTAATCATTATTATTTCATATATATCACATATATTCGTTAAATTTATCCCTAATAACTTCCATGTAACATGTAATAGAAAAAAAATTGTGTCGTCTAGTGAGGTGCACTACTGGAATTAGAGGTATCTGTGACGGGCTATTTGCGACAGGAACCCGTTGCAAATAGCTCGTTGCAGAAAACGGCATCGCAAATATTATTTTTTCTAATAGGCCCGTCGCAAATAATCCTCCGAATATATACATTATATATATAAATAAACCTTTCATGACGGACCGTCGTGAATACTATTTGCGATGGGGCAGTTCCCCACCGCAACTAATCCTTCGATTATATATATTATATATATAATAACCTTTTGCAACTGACCCGTCGCAAATACTATTTGCGATGGAACGATCAACCTGTCAAATATACTCTTAATAAAAAAATTATATTTAGATTATTTGCGATGGGAACCTGTCACAAAAGGTCCTGTCGTAAATACTAAATATAATAAAAAAATATTTAATAAAATTATGATTAAAGAAAAAATTATATTAATATTATTAAAATAATTAAAAAATAAAAAACAATTATTATTATTAAAATAAATAGACATTAAAAAATATAATACAACAAAAATATATTTAATAAAATTATGATTAATAAAAAATTAATATTAATTTTATTAAAATAATAAAAAAATAAAAAATTATTACAATTCTCAATATTTACAAAAATATATATATAAAAATCATAAAATGTCATTATTATTAGTAAAATGAACAAATATTAAAAAATATAATACTGATAATAAATAATAAAATATTAAAAAAATTATGCAATATTTGTACCAATATAAAAGATAGAAACTGTAAATAGTTCATATTATAATAAATATTAAATTCAACGGTTTTTTAACATAAAAAACAAATCACTGGGGGTAGTCTTTTGGAGGAGGAGGAGGAGTTGTAGGAGATGGTGGAGGAAAATCCATCCCTAAACTACGAGTCAAACGGCGCATGTACTTCATCTGTTCGTGATACTGCTGTTGCCATCGACGCATGTCCTCCTCATAATGTTGCTGCTGCTGCTGTTATCGCTAACACATCTCTTCATGCTACTTTTACAAACTCTCTCTAATCTCTGACTGAGTTCGCAACTGCTCCTGATACTGTGAGGCAGAAGATGATGCCTCTCCATGAGCTCCTCTCGATCTGGACACCGACATCGCTGCAGTACCATAATAAGTACCAAGATTCCAATGAAAGTCGATACCAACTACTCAGCCCTTCTCAAAGCCATATTGCATCACCTGCATCCATGCTGCCTCATCGAAATGGTGGGCACTGGTCTGCTCAGTCGTCTTGTCCTGACTCTCAGCCTATGTCTGAGAGGTTGCAGCCTCATATGACTCCTTCAATTCCAATTTGAAATTAAACTAGTGAAAATATTATATGCAGTTAATTGTCAAACTGAAAAAAAATAATACTAACCACAATCTAATGCTGGAGATCACCTCTAATCTCTCCACTGGCTGGATCATTGTACATCTTCTGATAAACGTCGAACTCTGTAATATCGGGATGCTCGACTACCTAAAGAAATATAAAATAGACTATTTATATTAAAAGTTATATAAAATATTTAAAAAATATGCTTACCATATTCTATCTATGCGTACTGAATGTACGGCTACCAGCTCGATGTGTCACCTCCTGTCTCCCCTGGTTCTGCTGTTCCATTGAAGATCTCCTCTAAAATCCACCACTCAACTAGTGTAAAGATAATTCATCCCAAACATGAGATGAAATATAATCTAGTCAGTGGTCTCTACATGACTCATCAAATTATGTCACTCTTGTTTTCTTAATGGTTGTTCTTCTCAAATTGTGCAAAAACTGACAGAAATGGTCACGCATAGACATCAGTCATGCCATGTGGATAGCATCACTCATACTATCATCAATGGGATACCGTAAATCTTAAAAATAATTTATAATATCAATTTATTAATAAAATAAATTTTAAAATAAATATTCTTTATTTACGTACCCACCAATGATCGAAGATGTCGCGCCACACGTTAATGGGAAGCTATTCCCATGTGATCCATGGTTGAGAAAAATAATTTCACAAGATAGTGCTCCCCTGTCTAATATCTACATGCAAAAAACAGTGAAAAAGAAATAAATAATCAAACAATTATTATATATATAAATAAATTAATGAAATATAACTAAAATATACTAGTTGTCATACCTCCATATGCATGGAACGAAAGCAAGACATGGACGTCGCTCGGAGATAGGGCCAGGAATCATCAATCTCGCAAGACTGTGCCCCCTCCGCGTACCCCCTGAACCATCAGTAGGTTGAGGGTCAGATGTTCCACAATCCCCCTCATCCAAAGGTAGATCATCCTCCTGCAACTCGCAAAATAGATCAGGACCCATCTAAAACACAAATTTATTATTGTTATAATATATTTGAAAATAACTATTATATATAGATATGTATTAGTTATGATTATAACCAGAATTTAACTGTGTCAATGTCCATCTTCATCCTCATCTCCATAGTTTTTCATGTTAATGTCTTCATCTTTCTCCACAGCATCATCAATATCCATATGAGTTTCAGTTTCATCATATCTTATCATTTAAAATTCATTTGTAACATCATTAACATATTCATCATCATCGATATTCACGTCTCATTGTGAAAAAGATGGATTTTGAGCAGTCCCTTGAAAATTTTCAATTCCTTCCACTTCAGTGGAACCACATTCAGTTTGAGTAAATTGATTTTCCCAAGATTTTATTTTTATTATGCTCCACCAATCACTGAGGTCTCTTGAAGTAGCATATTACTTTGGGTAATAAATTTGATGTGCCAGTTGAGCTAGTAAAAATGGTTCATTTATTTCAAGAAGACTTTTATATTTAATATCGACGATTCCATGAGTCGGATGAACACACGATCCTCTCTCAGTATCTAACCACTAATGTAAAGACCCATAAAATTCAAGGAAAAATTTTTCTTAATTTTCTTTGGGATTTTACAAGAACGCAGTTTCAGACGGCACTTGATTTTGAGGCCCGGTGTGCCCGGAATTTCTATCCGAAGTTTAGCTCGGGTACATTTAGTGAACGAATGAGCGGGAATTCCTATCTTTTGAACTGGGGCTCGAAATTGAATTCTGAGGGCACCAATGGAACCACAGTGCTGGTAATTGCTTAGGAACGCTTAATCTGGAGTTGTGTTTACACGAGAGAAGTTGATAAAAATTGTGGAAGTTAAAAATAAAAATTTAACAACAATTTTTATTTTTACTCTAAGTGTTTAATCCTTTGGATGGAAGTTGGGTAACTACCCAACCTCCCTTGGGAGGTTATGAGGGTGGTGGGTCCCACACGAACCCCACCCCTTCATATCCTCTAACCTCCTCAACTCCCATTAATTTTGATAACTTACGTTTATTAACTTATGGAATTAATGAGGTGAGTTAATGTGGAATTCAAACACTTGAATTTCAAAAACCTTGTTGTGTTAATAAAATAAGTTAAGAACTTATTTTATTGGGTTGATGTGTTTAGTTGTTTGAGAGCCATGGAGAAAAAGCTAAGGAAGTCTTGAGTTCTTCTTTCTCTTTGACGAAGAACGTGAAGAACGAACGATCTTCGACATGGAGCGTCGAGCCCTCGGAGAGCGTCTTCCGCGACACCGACCCGTGATGCGACGTCTTCTTCCACGACTTTTTTCTTCCACGACGTCTCTTTTTGTGACGGTTTTCCACGACGAAATCTCCGTCAACCTCTTCGAATCCTCGCTTCGCGACGCTGACATTCATCATCTCTTTTATCAAGGTAGGGGATTATTTAATTATTTTCGTTCGTGATTTATAGTTTGTCGTTCTTCTTGGATATACGACCAAATGATACCGATTAACGAGAGGGGGTTGGACCGCACAAACACAGCCGACCCTCCTCCTTTATCCTTGTTTGATTCTTTGTGTTTGGGATGAAATTGAGTGGTGTCGTCGCACAACGCGGGAAACGCACGACAAGTAATGCGCGGCGCCGTCGCGCCGCGCCGTGAAGATGAACAAGGACACGACGCCGTCGCGCCGCGTGGAAGAAAAAACCGAAGACGCCGTGGCCGGAGCGGGGTCGCGACGGAGGGGCGCGGTGCCATCGCACCGCACTGGATGAACCAAGCTATGGCTGGTTCTGGGCCACGGCAGAGCAGGGTGACCGGTGGCCGGTTCTGGGCCGCCGGTGTCGGCGATGGAGGAAGGACCGGTCGTCGCCGGTCCATGTCGACAGAACCGGTCGGCCGGTGCGGGCCGGCCGGACAAAGAGAAACCGGGGGAATTAATTCCCCCAACCGGCCTATAAAAACGGCCCCCATAAATGGGGGGCTGCGGTTACACTAGGGGGGAATCCCCCCCCCCCTACCAAAACGGCTCGGTCGTTGGCCGAGCTGGCCAGCGCTCTGGGAGCGCTGTGCACAGGCCGGGTCGGCCGCCTAGCCGGTCCGCCAGGCCGAGCTGCGCCCAGGCCGGGCCGGGCCGAGCCGCGCCGGGCCAGGCCACGCCGGGCCGGGCCGACCCGGACTCGGGGCGGGTCGACCCGGTTCGGGCCGACCGGGGGGTCTCGGGCTGGGTCGGTCCGGGCCCAAAACCTCCGTTTCCGGACCGTCTTTGGTTTTTAGCCCATAACATGGAATACGGACCTCTGATCGACACACCGTCAGTTGCGATGCGATCCTTGAATCGAGACGGTCATTTAGGTATATCGCACTCAAGGTTTCGGATTACTTTGAGTTCGGCCGGGTTGGTTCGTACACGAAACCAACCGGGCCCTTGGAGCGGAAACACTCATATCTTAAGCTATGGACGTCCGAATGACATGCCGTCGACTTTGTTGGTTTCCTATTAGTGAGACAGATATTTTGACTTACTCTGCCCGAGGTTTGAACGTAGGTGGAGTATGTTCAGGGTGGTTTTTCCTTAAAAACCAACCGGGGCCCTAGGACGAAAAAGCCAATAACTCTAAGACCGGGCGTCCGATTGACGCGCCGTCTGCGACGTTGAGTTCCTGTTGACGATACAGAACTTTTGGATACATCAACTCTGGACTATGTGTCTGTTGATGTATCAGCCTCTCGGCTCGTGGAGCGGACCCTCCCGAACGAGCTTGCTGTGTGCGGGAACCCTAGAGCTGGCTGCGACTGCTACTGTGACTACGACGACGACTGTGCAGAGATCTTCAGTGGATTCAACGATGACGACTACAGCACTCAGCGATCCTGTGTGGATCAGTGCTACCGATCCTGTGTGGGTCTGATCCTGTGTGGGTCAGCGCTCAGCGGTTCTGTGTGAGCTAGTGCCTACAGATCCTGTGTGGGTCCGATCCTGTGTGGTTCATTGTGGGGGTTAGTACCTATCGATCCTTTGTGGGTCTGATGACTTAGATGGATCAGTGATCATCTCTATCGTCTTTCGAAGAAGTATACTTGTGTGAGCTGAATCCCGTTTTGCTTTCCTATGTGGATTGTGTTGTGCTATCCTGTGTGGATTACGTTTTTCTTTCCTGTGTGGATTACGTTTTTCTTTCCTGTGTGGAATACGTATGCTTTCTTGTGTGGACTGGGTTGCACTTGGGCTCGGATGTTGGAGCCGAACGAGAATTGATGACTTAGGTATATGTATGGGCATATACCTATGCAGTGTTGGATGTTACTTCGTGATTTACCTTTCCTTTGTAGTTTATCCTTTTTGGATACTGGGAGACCTTCAGGGGTCTCGGGGTCCCTACTGAGTAGCTTATACTCACCCCTGCATAGGCTATGCCCGCACTACGTTGTGTTGGTTGCAGACGACGGACAGTGCTGATCGTGGTGGAGGCTTGCGGAGCAGGACGGTACCTGGAGGTGGACCACTGGGCGGGACGTACCCAGAGCGGTAGGATGGACCCGAGGAGCAGTGGAGCTATCTATACCCACCCTTCAGGTATAATTTCCAGTGGACAACTCGTCGTTGCAGCTTTACTTTTCAGTTGTTGTTTTCCCTTTCCAGTTGTACTTTACTTTGAGTTTGTGTTTGTATACTGGCCCACTTACTTTCTGCACCTACTATTGTACTCTATTTTTACTTAGTGTTTACTTCTAATGCTTGTTTACTCTGTGTGTTAGTTTCCTCTACAAAGGCAGTGTCTTCCCCTTTTGTCGGGATTTACGCCTTGGTACTAGTCGCCATCCCCTGGCCTATGGAAGGCGTGCTTAGGGTAGTCACGGAACGGGCCCCGAGGACGGGTCATGACAAATTGGTATCAGAGGAGTTCGGTTCTACCGCAGAACTTTGGACTCTGATCTTTTTCTATGTGAAGCAATAGCGTTTAGCGTATTGAGTGTGGTTATCAGTCCACGGATTCCAGTGTTGGTGCGGCGGTCGACGTATCCGTACACCCGGACCCTGACTTCTAATTTCTGACTTAATGCTTGAAAACATTGATTGCATGTGTGTTTCAAGTTTTCTTTGTGATTACTTTGTATCAGCTCACCAGGTATACTGTTCTGACCGTGGCGCACCTGTTTCCTTTTCAGGATGGCCCCACGACGGCATCTAGCTAGGGTTCTGAGAGTCGAGCGTGACGACAGTCCATCGAGCGACGAGGCCTCGGTGCAGGGCCCTTTGTTAGCAGTGGCACCGGCGGTAGCTCTACCCGCCGAGCCACTGATGCTTTTAGCACCAGCCGCTAACGATATATGTCGCCTCAGTGCACTGCATGAGTTCTAGCACCAGTGACCGCCCAGGTTCCATGGGGAGACAGACCCCCAGGCAGTCGAGGACTGGCTAGAGGCAGTGGTGAGAGTTTTCAGGTTAGTGAGGACACTAGCAGACCTCATGGTGATCCTCGCAGCGAGCCTACTGCACGCAGCAGCAGGCAGATGGTGGAGCTTGATTCTCCAGGTGCATGATGAGACATTTCATCTTTGGACGGACTTTTAGAGCCTCTTCTGCTCGGAGTTCTTCCCAGCCACCCTCCGTGTGGTGCGCATCCAGGAGCTTCTTTAGCTGCGGCAGGGCAGCATGACGGTCGCCCAGTACTCGGCGAGATTTACTGATCTCTCGCGCTACTCGACAGACATGGTATGGGACACATTATTCCGGGCCCGGACCTTTGATCAGGGATTGAGACACGAGATCTGGGCATCGCTGATCTTCCTCAGAATTCAGACATAGACAGGAGTACTGGAGCGAGCCCTTTTGATCGAGAGCTTTCTTGCTGAGTCTGCACCAGCACCGAGACCCACCGCAGGGCGGCACGTAGTAGGGTCTTCTATAGCAGGCAGTCGACGGATGACTCATGGGTCTAGGTAGACCATACCCTCATGCAGACGACCTTAGGACACTGGCTCAGCAGTGCGGGACACATAGCGCGGAGCCAGTCTTTTAAGAGGCAGGCAGTGCTACTCATGCGGCGGGCTGGGCCACATGGCTCGTGATTACCAGACCCGCCGTGTCGAGGAGCAGCAGATGGTTGAGGGACCACCGAGGCAGAGGCAGAGGGTCGACCATGGCGGTCCGCAGGGAGCAGGCGGATGAGGCAGAGGAGATGGTCGAGCATCAGGTGGTGGGCAACGCTTTGATACCCTACCACCACCACCACCAAGTGGTCCACCCCGACCACAGGGAGCTGGCGGACAGAGACAGGCACAGCTCCAGGCAGCGGAGGCCTATGACCACGGCACGCCTGAGATGATTTGAGGTATTATCTGTGTCTATTCCACCCTTACTGCAGTTCTTATTGACACAGGAGTGAGTCACTCTTTCATAGCCGCTGCCCTTGTTCGGAGCTCGGAGATTCCGACAGATCTGTTGGCTCGATCCTTACGGCTAGAGACTCCTACGAGAGCAGACTCGACGATTACACACTGTTGTCGGTAGTTTGAGCTTACTCTATGAGGCAAGAGCTTCGTCTGGGATCTTCTTGTAGCAGCATCGAGGCCTTACGACGTCATCTTGGGCATGGATTGGTAGTCTACAGTCCATGCACAGATTGACTGTATTAGGCGCAAGGTGTGATGTATACGCACCGACGGGAGCAGGTTCACCTTTACTGGCGAGAAGGGAGCCTTCGCAGTACAGGATGGACTCTCGCATAGGAGAGGACAGCCCATCACTCATCAGTTGTCTAGCCTCATCCTTGGAGCAGTTGACGTGCGGAGTCCTGGTTTTCCTGCAGTGGTGGATCAGTATGCAGACGTTTTCCCCGACGACGTTCCAGGGCTACCTCCTCGCAGAGAGGTATACTTTTATATTGACATGTACCCCGGGACAGCCCTGATATCGACTCCAGCATATCGTATGGCCCCCACCAAGCTTCGAGAGCTGTGGGTACAGTTGGGGGACTTGCAGGGCAAGGGGTTCATCCGACCCAGTGTTTCACCCTGGGCTTCCCCGATATTGTTCGCTAAGAAGGCGGACGGGAGCTTGCGACCTTGTGTTGACTATCATTGCCTGAACCAGGTGACAGTGAGGAACAAGTATCCTCTACCGAGGATTGATGACCTCTTCGATCAGCTCAAGGGAGCATGGTTGTTCTCAAAGATAGACCTTAGGTCAGGATATCATCAGCTCAGAGTTCGAGACGAGGACATGTAGAAGACGGCCTTCAGATGTTGGTATGGCCACTATGAGTTCTTGGTTATGACTTTCAGCGTAAACAATGCTCTATCAGTGTTCATGGCCCTCATGAACAGTATCTTTCAGCCATACCTCTATCGACTTGTCATGGTCTTCATCGATGACACTTTGATTTACTCGACGACTGAGGAGGAGCACGCCTACCACTTCCGGGTTGTACTAGACACACTCTGAGAGAACCATCTTTATGGTAATCTCTCGAAGTGCCAGTTCTGGATACGTGAGGTCCACTTCTTGGGACACGTCATCTCTGAGGTGGGAGTTGTAGTGGATCCTGCGAAGATCGAGGCAGTGCTAGCTTGGGAGCCACCCAGGAGCGTGACGGAGGTGCGGAGTTTCTTGGGACTAGCTGGATACTACCGGAGATTCATGCCAGACTTCTCCAGAGTTGCGGCACCACTCTCAGCTTTGACAAATAAGGGGAAACTCTTCATGTGGTCAGACGGATGTCAGCAGAGCTTCCAGGAGCTGAGACGGAGATTGACCAGCGCACCTATCTTGAGGTTGCCTGAGGAGGGAGTAGGGTACGTAGTCTACTGTGATGCATCAGGGACCGGAATCGGATGTGTCCTGATGTAGGAGCGGGCAGTGATCGCCTATGGATCACGTTAGTTGAGGCTGCATGAGCAGAACTATGCTACCCATGACCTGGAGTTAGCAGCAGTGGTCTTCGCTCTGAAGACATGGCGACACTATCTGATGGGCGAGCATTTTGCAGTCTTTTCTGACCATCAGAGTCTCAGATACATCTTCTCTCAGAAGAATCTGAATCTGAGACAGCGGCGATGGATCGAGTTCCTATAGGACTATGACTTTGAGATAGTCTATACTCCTGGTAAGGGGAATGTGGTAGCTGATGCTCTCAGTAGGAGGACAGAAATTCAGCTACTTGAGGAGGCGACAGAGTAGCTAGCCTATTTGCAGATATCCTTCATGGATAGAGATGGATCAGCCTTCCTCCAGTCTCTCATAGTCACTCCTCTACTACTGCAGCGGGTGAGAGAGGCACAGTGGGGGACACTGACTGTGAGACGCGGCGTGCACAGATATCCTCAGGACAGGAACCTAATGGTTTCTCCTTTGGAGCAGAGCACGATGTCCTTTTCAGAGGACGTCCCTTGGTACCAGTTTCTTTACGGGATGAGGTGCTGAGAGAGTTTCACACTTCTCCTTTGGTGGCACATCCTGGAGTGGCGAAGATGTACTAGGATCTAAGATGACAACACTGGTGGCCGGGCATGAAGAAGGTTGTGGCAGAGTTTGTTTCTCGATGCCTCACCTACCAGCAGGTGAAGGCAGATCACCAGGTACCAGTAGGCTTGGTACAACCCTTAGAGGTCCCGGAGTGGAAGTGGGACGGGATATCTATGGACTTTGTGACTGGACTTCCACGCACTTCCAGAGGCCACAACTCCATTTGGGTGATTGTCGACTGACTCACCAAGTCGTCTCACTTCTTACCCATCAGAGAGCAGGGCTCGGTAGAGAGCTTGGGACATCTCTACGTTCAGGAGATTGTGCGGCTTCACGATTTGCCATCATCTATCGTCTCCGATCGGGATGCTCACTTTACTTCCCGGCTTTGGAACGGGTTGCAGGAGGCGTTCGGGACACAGCTACGTCTGAGCACAGCCTTTCACCCTCAGATGGATGGTCAGACGGAGAGGACCATTCAGACTCTCGAGGACATGCTCTGCGCATGTGTCCTCGACTTTGGTCGCAGCTGGGAGGACCACATACCCTTGGTGGAGTTTGCGTACAACAACAGCTACCACTCCACCATCGGGATGGCACCATACGAGGCATTGTACGGCCGACCTTTTAGATCTCCTTTGTGCTGGACAGACCCTGGGGAGTCATCACTTGTGGGACCGGAGATGGTCCAGGCCACGAGAGAGAAGGTCTAGGTCATCTAGGAGTGGATGAGGACAGCTCAGAGCTGGCAGAAGTCATATGCTGACAGGAGGCGGAGGCCACTAGAGTTCGAGGATGGAGACCACGTCTTCTTGCATGTCTCACCTCGACGTGGATTACAGAGATTTGGCTAAGGCGGCAAGTTACCTCCATGCTTCATCGGACCGTTTCAGGTCCTCATCAGGATTGGCGAGGTGGCTTATCATCTGGCTCTACCACCACAGTTGCACCGGGTGCATGACGTTTTCCACGTGTCTCAGCTGAGGAGATACGTGCACGACCCAACGCATATCATTGACCATGGGGAGCTTGACGTTGATGATGGGGTGACTTTTTCGGAGGTCCCAGTGGAGATCGAGGATCAACAAGAGCGGGTCCTATGTGGAGGGTCGATTCCTCTAGTGCGCATCAGATGGCAGCACGGGAGCCTCCAGGAGAGCACTTGGGAGCGAGAGGCTCAGATGCGTGCTCAGTACCCACATTTGTTTCCCTAGTTTTCAATATATCTTTACGGGGACGTAAAGTCCTGAGGTGGGAGTAATGTAAAGACCCGTAAAATTCAAGGAAAATTTTTTCTTAATTTTCTTTGGGATTTTACAAGAACGCAGTTTTAGACGGCACTTGATTCTGAGGCCCGGTGTGCCCGAAATTTATATCCGAAGTTTAGGTCGGGTACGTTCAGTGAACGAACGAGCGGGAATTCCTATCTTTTGAACCGGTGCTTGGAATCGAATTCCGAGGGCACCGATGGAACCGCAGCGCCGGTAATTGCTTAGGAACGCTAAATCTGGAGTTGCGTTTACAAGAGAGAAGTTGATAAAAAGTTTTCAAGTTAAAAATAAAAATTTAACAACAATTTTTATTTTTACTCTAAGTGCTTAATCCTTTGGATGGAAGTTGGGTAACTACCCAACCTCCCTTGGGAGGTTATGAGGGTGGTGGGGCCCACACGAACCCCACCCCTTCATATCCTCTAACCTCCTCAACTCCCATTAATTTTGACAACTTAAGTTTATTAACTTATGGAATTAATGAGGTGAGTTAATGTGGAATTCAAACACTTGAATTTAAAAAACCATGATGTGTTAATAAAATAAGTTAAGAACTTATTTTACTGGGTTGGTGTGTTTAGTTGTTTGAGAGCCTTGGAGAAAAAGCTAAGGAAGTCTTGAGTTATTATTTCTCTTTGAAGAAGAATGTGAAGAATGAACGATCTCCGGCGTGGAGCGTTGAGCCCTCGGAGACCATCTTCCACGACACCGACCCGCGACGCGATGTCTTCTTCCACGACGTTTTTCTTCCGTGACATCTCTTTTTGCGACGGTTTTCCGCGACGAAATATCCATCAATGTCTTCGAGTCCTCGCTTCGCGATGCCAACATTCATCATCTCTTTTATCAAGGTAGGGGATTATTTAATTATTTTCGTTCGTGATTTCTAGTTTGTCGTTCTTCGTGGATATACGACCAAATGATACCGATTAACGAGATGGGGCCGGACCGCAGAAACACGGTCGACCCTCCTCCTTTATCCTTGTTTGATTCTTTGTGTTTGGGACCAAATGGTGTGGTGTCGTCGCACCACGCGGGAAACGCACGGAAAGTAATGCGTGGCGCCATCGCGCCACGCTGTGAAGATGAACAAGGAGGCAACGCCGTCGCGCCGTGTCGAAGAAAACCAAAGACGCTGTGGCCGGAGCGGGGCCGCGGCAGAGAGGCGCGGTGTCGTCGCACCGCGCTGGACGATCCAAGCCGCGGCCGATTCCGGGCCGCGGCAGAGCAGGGTGACCGGCGGGCCGGTTCCGGGCCGCCGGTGTCGGCGATAGAGGAAGGACCAGCCGTCACCGGTCCTTGTTGGCAGAACCGGCCAGCCGGTGCGGGCCAGCCGGACAAAGAGAAACCCCGGTCGGCCTACAAAAATGGACCCCATAATTGGGGGGACGCGGTTACACCAGGGGGGGAAGGCGCCCCCCCCCCCCTGCCAAAACGGCTCGGCCGTTGGCCGAGCTGGCCAGCGCACTGGGTGCGCTGTGCACAGGCCGGGCTGGCCGCGCCGGGCCAGTCCAACCCGGACCCGGGGCGGGTCGACCCGGTTCGGGCCGACCAGGGGGTCTCGGGCCGGATCGGTCCGGGCCCGAAACCCCCTTTTTCGGACCATCTTCGGTCTTTTGCCCATAACTTGGACTACGGACCTCCGATCGATGCACCGTCAGTTGCGATGTGATCCTTGAATTGAGACAGTCATTTTGGTATATCACACTCAAGGATTCGGATTACTTTGATTTTGACCTGGTTGGTTCGTACATGAAACCAACCGGGCCCTCGGAGCGGAAACACTCATATCTTAAGCTCTGGATGTCCAAATGGCGTGTTGTCGACTTTGTTGGTTTCCTCTTAGTGAGACGGATCTTTTGTCTTACTACGCTTGAGGTTTGGATGCAGGTAGAGTACGGTCGGGTTGGTTTTGCCTTAAAAACCAACCGGGCCCCTGGGACGAAAGAGCCAATAACTCTCAGACCGGGCGTCCGATTGACGCGCCGTCTACGACGTTGAGTTCCCATTGACGATACCGAACTTTTGGATACATCAACTCTGGACTATGTGTCAGTTGATGTATCATCCTCTCAGCTCATGGAGCGGACCCTCCTGAACGAGCTTTCTGTGTGCGGGAACCCTAGAGCTGGCTGCGACTGCTACTGTGACTGCGACGACGACTGTGCAGAGATCCTCAGTGGATTCGACGACGACGACTACAGCACTCAGCGATCCTGTGTGGATCAGTGCTACTGATCCTATGTGGGTCTGATCCTATGTGGGTCAACGCTCAGTGGTTCTGTGTGAGCCAGTGCCTACAGATCCTGTGTGGGTCTGATCCTGTGTGGTTCATTGCGGGGGTTAGTACCTATCGATCCTTTGTGGGTCCGACGACTTAGATGGATCAGTTATCATCTCTATCGTCTTTCGAAGAAGTATACCTGTGTGAGCTGAATCCTATTTTTCTTTCCTATGTGGATTGTGTTGTGTTATCCTATGTGGATTACATTTTTCATTCCTGTGTGGATTATGTTTTGCTTTCCGGTGTGGAATACGTATGCTTTCCTGTGTGGACTGGGTTGCACTTGGGCTCGGATGTTGGAGTCGAACGAGAATTGATGACTTAGGTATATGTATGGGCATATACCTAAGCAGTGTCAGATGTTACTTCGTGATTTACCTTTCCTTTGTGGTTTATCCTTTGTGGATACTGGGAGACCTTCGGGGGTCTTGGGGTCCCTACTGAGTAGCTTATACTCACCCCTGCACGGGCTATGCCCGCACTACGTTGTGTTGGTTGCAGATGACGGACAGTGCTGATCGTGGTGGAGGCTTGCGGAGCAGGACGGTACCTGGAGGTGGACCACTGGGCGGGACGTACTCGGAGCGGTAGGCTGGACCCGAGGAGCAGTGGAGCTATCTGTACCCACCCTTCAGGTGGAATATCCAGTGGACAGCTCGTCGTTGCGGATTTACTTTTCAGTTGTTGTTTTCCCTTTCCAGTTATACTTTTTTTTCAGTTTGGGTTTGTATACTAGCCCACTTACTTTCCGCACCTACTATTGTACTCTGTTTTTACTTAGTGTTTACTTATAATGCTTGTTTACTCTGTGTGTTAGTTTACTCTACAAAGGCAATGTCTTCCCCTTTTACCGGGATTTACGCCTTGGTGCTAGTCGCCAGCCCCTGGCCTATGGAAGGCGGGCTTGGGGTAGTCACGGCACGGGCCCCGAGGACAGGTCGTGACAACTAACATTTAAACATCATTATGTAATTCTATCCTAGATAAAATAGCTCAATAATTTCATCCAGAATTCCATAAAAATCAACTTATTTTTCTATGTGATGCGATCCTCTCAATAAAACTCGACTGGTCATTGTTTTTTTGATTACCCATATACATGTGTATGAAATCGAAAACCATTCACCACATATGCATTATAAGATTTAACCATTTTTGATGGTGGTTTACTCAATATAAATAGTCGCTTATCAATTTTATCACCATGTTAAGACACCAAAAAAAATTTAAATGATTATTGTTATGATAATTAATAAACGGAATTGATATTAAACCATCAATAATTTATGTTACTAGTTTTTGAAACCATTGAGAAAAAAAATTTGGCTGCATTCTTCAAGAGCAGCTGCTGTAATTTGTGGAAGTTGTTTCTTGATATGATTATCATATAACATAAAAATAAAATAATTTTACATACGGTAACATAAATTATAGAATAAGTGATATAAGCCCTCACAGTACAAATGATGTCATTTCTTCACAGTTGAGCAGAACATATGTATGAGCTCTGTGATGTTCATCATCTGAAAGCCATCGTTCATGAACTCCACCAAAACCAATATTTTTTTGATTAAAAATTGATAATTGATTTTCCATTTCATCATTAACATTTCCCTTGTTTCATCCCATGTGATTTTTTTGAGAGATATTGAGATTCAAAATAATGAGAGCTAAAAAAGCAATTTCCTCTTGCAAATAAGCTTCAGCAATTGAGCCTTCAACTGATGCTTTGTTACGTACTTTTTTCTTCAATTTTTGTATGCATCTCTCAAATGGGTATATCCATTGAAATTATAGCAGACATCCACATTTAGCTTCATGTGGCAAATGTAATATCGGATGTTTCTTTGAGTCAAAAAAAGCTGGCGGGAATATCTTTTCCAGTTTAAATATAATTACAGCAACATCTTCTTCCAGTTTTTTTAGTGCATCATAGTCTGTTGTCGCTGCACAAATGTCTCGAAAAAAAATATGTATTGTCTTTTTTCGAATCCCAAATCATAGAATTAAACAAACCTCTGAATCCAATCGGTATAATTCTTTCCATTATAGCATGACAACCATGACTTTTTAATCCGGTAATATAACCATTCTTAACACATTTGCCCGAATTGGAAGCATGGATATCTAGAAGTCTCAAATCTATAATCCACTGAAAAAATAGTAAGAGACTCTCTTTGGATAGTGTATAAGCTGCTTTTGGATTCATTAACCTCTGTGGTCTGACATTTTCAAATAGTTCAATTTCTGGTCACCTTCAAATTTAGGCAAGATCTAATCGTGCCTTTACAATATCTTTGGTCTTAATTGGAGTATCCAAAACTGTATGAAATAAATTATCGAAATAGTTATTCTAAATATACATTATATCCAACATGTGGTGGACCAACAAATCAGACCAATATGGAAGATCTCGAAAAAAATCTTTATTTTATCCAGTTATGTTCTTTCCCAAAGCCATGAATTTTCTGTTGGTTTATTATTGGCCCAAATGTGATGGGATGTAATGAAAATATAATTTAGTTTAACTCTGTACCTGAGATCATTTGTGGAGGTTAATCCCTTTCAATTGTACCTTTTCTGAAATGAGATTTGTTCCTTTGAAGAGGATGATCGGTTGGAAGAAATCTGCAGTGATAGTCAAAATAGAAAGGTTTTTTTCCATTGACAAGCATAAAGGCTTTGTTGTCTTTCATACAGTAAGTACATGGTTTCAGACCATGTTTACTCCAGCCAGATAACATGCCATATGCTGGAAAGTCACCAATCATCCACATCAATGCAGCATTTAATATGAAATGTTTTTCACAGCAACATCATATGTACTAACACCATCACTCCACAATGCATTTAACTCATCAATCAATGGTTTCAAACAAACATCAATATTATTTGTTGGATGTCCTGAGATTAATAAGGTCAAAAAGATATAGGACTCCTTCATCAACATCCATGGAGGTAAATTGTACGGAGTTATAAAGACAGGCTAACATGAATACTGACTACCATAAGAACCAAATGGACAAAAACTGTCAGTAGAAAGACTCAATCGCATGTTTCGAGCTTCTAAAGCAAAATATGGATGCAGACAGTCAAAATGTTTCCATGAATCACCATCAGATGGATGATTCAAGCTTTTATCAGTTGAAATCTTGGTTTTGTGCCATGACAACATTGACGTTGTGTTCTAAGACATAAATAAACACTGAAAACTGGGTGTAAGGGGGAAATATCTCAACAATTTTACTGTAATCGATCTAGAATTCCCTGGTTTAGATTCTTTATACCTCGATTGTCCACATGTGGGACAACTATCCAATGAATCATTTTCACCGGAATATAAGATGTAATCATTTGGACATGCATGAATCTTCCGATAACTAAGGCCTAGATTACTAACCAGCCTCTTTCTCTCATAGTAATTTTCAGGAAATACATTTCTTTCAGGTAACAATGTTTTAACCAAATAAAATATCTGATCAAAGCATTTGTTTGGCATTTCATTATCTGATTTAATAGCCATAAATTTTACAACCACTTCTAATTTTCTTATCTTTCAACCAGGATATAATGCATCCTCAACAGACCTCAAAAACTCATAAAATTCATATAGTTCCAACTCAGGAGTTAAATCAATATCATCTTGAGTTTCATTTTACTGAATAGATAGACATGCAACATCATTTACTAAATTTTGAAAATATTTTGGATCTGGAATCAAGTTATTAGTATCTTCTCTGGAACTGCGTTCTCCATGTTGATACTAGAAAACATAAACTGGTTGAAAACCAAACCATAAGAGATGTACCCCAACCTTGTCAAATGTGTCAAACGTTCTCAAAGCACATTTTTTACAAGAACACTTTATTGTTCCTTCTAAAACATATTCTGGTTTTGATGATTCAAATGATAATAAAGCTTCAACACCCTTAATATATATAGGATTTAAACCAGAACCATTTGGATTTCTATGCTAATTTATCCAAGCGTGATCATCAAATAATGATTGTTTTCGACTTCATTGTTCCATATTTTTCAACAAAATATAAAATCATTACTAATTTTGAATAATTTTAAATTATAAAAACACTATCTAAAGAAAAAAAGATAAATAATTACAATTACTTCTTAATAATTACCATTACTTACAGTAGACAGAATTTCCTGTGGATTGACAGTTACTCTTTTGTCTGACGGCTCATTTCCTTGGAACTTTTTCACACATAAATCACAATGAAGAGCCTGATCGGAGGTACCCATATTCATTCTCTGCACGAGAATAAATATGCTTACCTTTGATCAGATTCTTCATTGTGATTCATGTGCGAGAAAGTTGCAAGTAAATGAGTCCTTAGATAAAAGATCCCCCTTTTCATCGATGAATAATCTTCTTGCCACTGTCACCACCTGAACACATTATGAAAAATATGGTCCTACGAATGCATATTCAAACTCATGCATACGAGATTGGATATGCATATGTAGAAGTATACTTTCATAATGGTTTGAGTCGATGAAAGTTGAAAGGAGAAGAGTCATAGAGCAAAATAAGTGTTATCAATCCATTGGAAATTGTGCCAAGTTATTACAAGTTATTACAATTTATTACAATTGATTTTCTTCCTAATTGTTACTAATTGTTACTAATTGTTACTAATTGTTACTAATTGTTACTAATTGTTACTATTTCTTACTATTTATTTTTATTTCTTACTATATATTACTATTTCTTACTATTTCTTACTATTTCTTACTATTTCTTATTATTTATTACTATTTATTACTATTTATTACTATTTATTACAATTTATTACTATTTATTAATATTTGTTACTATTTATTACTATTTATTAATAATTATTACTAATTATTAGTAATTATTACTAATTATTACTAATTATTACTAATTATTACTAATTATTACTAATTATTACTAATTATTCCTATTTATTCCTATTTATTCCTATTTATTCCTATTTATTCGTTATTATTCCTAATTATTCCTAATTATTACTAATTATTACTAATTATTACTAATTATTACTATTTATTACTATTTATTACTATTTATTACTATTTATTACTATTTATTACTATTTATTACTATTTATTACTATTTATTACTATTTATTACTATTTATTACTATTTATTACTATTTATTAATATTTATTACTAATTATTACTAATTATTACTAATTATTACTAATTATTCCTAATTTATTCCTAATTTATTATTAATTATTACTATTTATTGCTATTTATTACTATTTATAACTAATTATTACTATTTATAAATAATTATTAATATTTATTACTGTTTATTACTGTTTATTACTATTTATTACTGTTTATTACTAATTATTACTAATTATTACTATTTATTACTAATTATTTCTATTTATTCCTATTTATTGCTATTTATTGCTATTTATTGCTATTTATTGCTATTTATTACTATTTATTACTATTTATTGCTATTTATTGCTATTTATTCTGATTTATTACTATTTGTTACTATTTATTACTAATTATTACTAAGTAGTACTAATTATTACTAATTATTACTAATTATTACTAATTATTTCTAATTACTCCTAATTATTATTAATTACTTCTAATTATTCCTAATTACTCCTAATTACTCCAAATTAGTCCTAATTATTTCTAATTATTGCTAATTATTCCTAATTATTAATAATTATTACTAATTATTACTATTTATTCTTATTTATTCCTAATTATTCTTAATTATTTCTAATTATTCTTAATTATTCATAATTATTCCTATTTATTCCTATTTATTCTTATTTATTACTATTTATTCCTATTTATTACTATTTATTTCCATTTATTACTAATTATTCTTAATTATTCCTTATTATTCTTAATTATTCCTAATTATTCCTAATTATTCCTAATTATTACTAATTATTAACATTTATTCTTAATTATTACTATTTATTACTATTTATTCTTATTTTTCACTATTTTTACTATTTATTACAAATTATTACTAATTATTACTATCTTTTAATAATTATTACTAATTATTACTTTTTATTACTGTTAAAAACTATTTATTACTATTTATTACTATTTATTACTATTTATTACTAATTATTACTAATTATTACTATTTATTACTATTTATTACTATTTATTACTATTTATTCCTATTTATTACTATTTATTCCTAATATTTATTCCTATTTATTCCTATTTATTACTATTTATTCCTATTTATTACTATTTATTCCTATTTATTACTAATTATTCTTAATTATTCCTAATTATTCCTAATTATTCCTAATTATTCCTAATTATTCCTAATTATTCCTAATTATTACTAATTATTAACATTTATTCTTAATTATTACTATTTATTACTATTTATTCCTATTTTTTACTATTTTTACTATTTATTACAAATTATTACTAATTATTACTATTTTTTACTAATTATTACTATTTATTACTTTTTATTACTGTTAATTGCTATTTATTACTATTTATTACTATTTATTACTATTTATTACTCATTATTACTAATTATTACTAATTATTACTATTTATTCCTATTTATTACTATTTATTCCTATTTATTCCTATTTATTACTATTTATTCCTATTTTTTCTATTTATTCATATTTATTACTATTTATTACTATTTATTACTATTTATTACTATTTATTCCTGTTTATTCCTATGTATTGCTAATTATTACTATTTATTCCTATTTGTTGCTAATTATTACTATTTATTCTTATTTCTTGCTAATTATTACTATTTATTCCTATTTATTCCTAATGATTTCTATTTATTGCTATTTTTTACTAATTACTAATATTTATTACTATTTAGTACTAATTACTACTATTTATTACTAATTACTACTATTTATTACTAATTACTACTATTTATTACTAATTACTACAATTTATTACTAATTACTACAATTTATTACTAATTATTACTATTTTTTACTAATTATTCCTATTTATTACTATTTATTCCTAATTATTACTATTTTTTCCTAATTATTACTATTTATTACTAATTATTACTATTTATTACTAATTACTACTAATTATTACTAATTAGTACTAATTACTACTAATTATTACTCTTTATTACTATTTATTACAAAAATACAGATAACAAAACAATTTAAATCTAATTTAATTACAACTAATCAACAATAATTAAAATTAACATAAAAAATAAAATAAATAATAAATTAAATAAAATATAAATACATTTAAACTTGATCTCTGATTGATGTAAGCGACTTCACAACTTCTCCGTAAAAAATATTATCTGAGAGAAATTTTCACTCTAAAATTCGAGTTTAGAGGGAGAGAGAAAGTGAGAAATGAGAGGAAGAGAAAGAAAAATGGAGGAGAGTATATATAGGTTAGATTAGTGGCGACGGAACCTGTTGCGACGGGTCCTGTCGCAAATAACTTTGCCCGCATTAATTGTTGTCGGTGGTTAAAAGGGTGTTTGCGATGGGGCCCGTCGCAAAAGGTGGCCTGCCGACACACCTTTTGCGATTGGACAACATCCTGTTGCAAAAACTCACACTACTACAAAAACGGGCAATAACAGCGCTAAAATCGGGATTTAACAGTGCTAGAAAAGCGCTGTAAAGCTCAGCGCTGATAAAGGGGGGGTCCTTTAACAGCGCTTTTTTAGCGCAGTTAAATGTCACCTTTAACAGTGCTAAAAAAGCACTGTTAAATGTCGCCTTTAACGGCGCTAAAAAAGCACTGTTAAAGGATACCTTTAACAGCGCTAAAAAGCGTTGTTATATGTTGCCTTTAACAACGCTTTTTTAGTGCTGTTAAATATCTCCTTTAACAGCGCTTTTTTAGCGCTGTTAAATCCCTGCCTACTGCTAAAAAAAACCTGCACCAGTACAGCCAGCCGAGCAGACCTGCACAAAAACCAGTATATCAACCACAGACCTGCACAAAAACCAGTATATCAACCACAAGCATGTCATCAACTGATCACAACCCAACCAAACAGTGTTCTTACCATGAGTTAGATACCGTCTACCCAGAAACAAAAACTACCTCATTACATAGTATCACAAAATATTCCTACACAACTCAGAAGATAAATACTAGAACATTCCACTATGCATTGTTTCTCCTTGGATTGCCACTTGGTTTTGACAAATCGTGCAGAGCCCGTGCTCCTTGAATCATTCTGCAATACATAAAAAGGATATCCCAACTCTCCCAACCATCACCCTTAGTAATTATGTATATTAATAGAAAAAAGGTAACATATTATAAACTGGGGGACTGTAATGAGACATCAAGATTAACATTCTATATATAGGATCGATGTCTGGTAGGATTGGTTGCGTTGATACATGACTCTACCTGGACCTCAAAAATAGATATATGATCTCACTCCAGGACTTTCAGAGAGACTCCAACTATGTCTAGGACGTCCTGCTGAAGCGATCGTACTACCATAAGTAAAAAAAGATACCAAAACCATCCTAGGAAGGATCATGGGAGCCAACCCTAATGAAATATGTCCTTGATATAGTGTTCAAAGAGATCAATCATGGTACATAAAATTATGTGTCATTTAAAGGGTCACATGCCTTGTCCCTTTACCCTGGGTAACTCCAATGTTCAGCTGCCTGTGTGAATATACATGTCATATCAATAGGAAATTACATGGCATGTTAAAAAACATATACTTGTTACCCTTTGATCTTGTGTCCTCTTATGCACCCTTGCCCTATGTTAGTACATGACGTCGATCCCGTGTGATTCTTCCTGTGTATCTGTACAAGGGATAAACTGCGTAGCTGGCTCATTAAAGACGTGTAGTGGGATATATTCCATCTAGGAAATCCATGTAATCCACCCCATGTTTGCGTATCTCAAAAATTCATGCCAAGTCTTGGGGGAGGGTCTACACTACATGTGAGGTGGATATCTCAGTTGTTGATTTCACTTAAAAATAAGTCCATTTTGAACAAAACAGAGGCACTTTGAGTGGTGTTGACCACACCGGGCCTCGGATTGAGTCGGGGTTGACTCATACACATCAAATTTGACCCATGGATCATTGTCCTTAAGTTTCAATAGAATCCGAATGCGTTTGGTCAGTTTCACGTATGTCAGTTGTTGATTTCTCACTTAAAATTAAGTCCATTTTTAACAAAAATAGAGGCACTTTCAGTGGTGTCGGCCACACCGGGCCTCGGATTGAGGCGGGGTTGACTTGTACATGTCACATTTGACCCATGTATCGTTGTTCTAAAGTTTCAACAGAATCCGAATGTGTTTGGTTGGTTTGTCGTATGTTAGTTGTTGATTTCACTTAAAATTAAGTCCATTTTAAAAAAAAACAGAGGCACTTTGAGTGGTGTCGGCCACACCGGGCCTCGGATTTAGGCGGGGTTGACTCGTACACGTCACATTTGACTCATGGATCGTTGTCCTTAAGTTTCAATAGAAACTGAATGTGTTTGGTCGGTTTGGTGTATGTATGTAAAATATTGTCCATTTTAAACAAAATACATACACTTGGAGTGATACCGGCCACACCACATCTCAGATTGAAGCAGGGTTGACTCGTACACATCACATATGACCCATGGATCATTGTACTAAAGTTTTAACACAATCCTAAGGCGTTTGGTCGGTTTCCCGTATGTCAGTTGTTGATTTCACTTAAAAATAAATCCATTTTGAACAAAATAGAGGCACTTTGAGTGGTGTCGGCCACACCGGCCCTCGGATTGAGTCGGGGTTGACTTTTACACGTCAAATTTGACCCATGGATCATTGTCCTTAAGTTTCAACAGAATCCAAATGCGTTTGGTCGGTTTGCCGCATGTCAGTTGTTGATTTCAATTAAAAATAAGTCCATTTTGAACAAAAGAGAGGCACTGTGAGTGGTGTCGGCCACACCGGGCCTCGGATTGATGCGGTGTTGAATCGTACACGTCACACATGAGTCATTGATCGTTGTGAAAAATTATCAACTCAATCAGAAGACGTTAGATCGGTTTGGCGTATGTACGTAAAATATTGTCCATTTTAAACTAAATACATACACTTGGAGTGATACCGGTCACACCGCGCCTCTGATTGAGGCGGGGTTGACTCGTACATGTCACATTTTACCCATGGATCGTTGTCCTTAAGTTTAAATAGAATCCCAATGCGTTTGGTCGGTTTTCCGTATGTCAGTTGTTGATTTCACTTAAAATTAAGTCCATTTTTAACAAAACAGTGACATTGTGAGTGGTGTCGGCCACACCGGGCCTCGGATTGATGCGGTGTTTAATTGTACACGTCACACATGAGTCATTGATCGTTGTGAAAAAGTATCAACGCAATCAGAAGCCGTTAGATCAGTTTGGCGTATGTACGTAAAATATTGTCCATTTTAAACTAAATACATACACTTGGAGTGATATCGGTCACACCGTGCCTCTGATTGAGGCGGGGTTGACTCGTACACGTCACATTTGACCCATGGACCGTTTTCCTTAAGTTTCAATAGAATCCCAATGCGTTTGGTCGCTTTTTCGTATGTCAGTTGTTGATTTCACTTAAAATTAAGTCCATTTTTAACAAAACAGTGACACTGTGAGTGGTGTCGGCCACACCGGGCCTCGGATTGATGCGGTGTTGAATCGTACACGTCACACATGAGTCATTGATCGTTTTGGAAAATTATCAACGCAATCAGAAGCCGTTAGATCGGTTTGGCGTATGTACGTAAAATATTGTCCATTTTAAACTAAATTCATACACTTGGAGTGATACCGGTCACACCGCGCCTCTGATTGAGGCGGGGTTAACTCGTACACGTCACATTTGACCCATGGATTGTTGTCCTTAAGTTTCAATAGAATCCCAAAGTGTTTGGTCAGTTTGTCGTATGTCAGTTGTTGATTTCACTTAAAATTAAGTCCATTTTTTACAAAACAGTGACACTGTGAGTGGTGTCAGCCACACCGGGCCTCGGATTGATGCGATGTTGAATCGTACACGTCACATTTGAAGGTGAGTATGCATACATGATAGTTGACCTTCTTAGAGAAGAGTTTCTGGAAGAGTATAAAAGTCATGAAGCAATGAAGATCATTAGAGTGTTGGAGCAAATGTGGTTGCTACAAACAATGTGGAAATCGGCTTGTGCAAAGCGACCTAAGTTACAACTTGCAGGTATTGTACTCTATTTTTTTCTGGAAGGTTTCAGTTTAAATGCATTTTGGAATGATCATTGCTAGCCATTGTCTTTTAGGTTTTTTTGACATCCGAGGGGAAAGGGTGGGGTCTGCAGACATTGGAGGATATGTCGAAGGGTGATTTTGTGTGTGAATATGTTGGAGAAATGTTAACTCCCGCAGTTCTGAAAAGAGTCACTATTTAAAAGAAAGTCACAAGTTTAGATACATCTCAAGATGGTCAGTTTAAAGACATTTTGAGGGACACTACTAAAGACATGCTCAGATATGCACACATCCCCCACTTTTAGATCGTTGTCTACTACAATGATCTTCCAAACAAGATATGCATTAGAATGCTCACGATACATAGAGAAATTCACTGGCCACCTTCGAGAATTATCTAAAGCACAAACCATGACATCATTATGTTTTTCCTTGAAAATTCTCTTGGCGAACTGGAATGGCAACTCACTCTTGTGATTTTGCGTCTCTACTTGTCTCTTCATGTGTGCAGCTACTGCCATTCCGGTTCACCAAGAGAATTTTCAAGGAAAAACATAATGATGTCATTGTTTGGGATTCAGATCATTCTCAAAGTTGGGCAGTGAATTGCTCTATGTATTATGAGCGTTCTAATGCATATCTTGGTTGAAATATCATTGTAGTAGACAACGATCTAAAAGTGGGGGATGTGTGCATATCTGAGCATGCCTTTAGTAGTGTCCCTCAAAAAGTCTTTAAACTGACCATCTTGAGATGTATCTAAACTTGTGACTTTCTTTTAAATAGTGACTCTTTTCAGAACTGCGGGAGTTAACATTTCTCCAACATATTCACACACAAAATCACCCTTCGACATATCCTCCAATGTCTGTAGACCCCACCCTTTCCCCTCGGCTGTCAAAAAAACCTAAAAGACAATGGCTAGCAATGATCATTCCAAAATGCATTTAAACTGAAACCTTCCAGAAAAAAATAAAGTACAATACCTTCAAGTTGTAACTTAGGTCGCTTTGCACAAGCCGATTTCCACATTGTTTGTAGCAACCACATTTGCTCCAACACTCTAATGATCTTCATTGCTTCATGTCTTTTATACTCTTACAGAAACTCTTCTCTAAGAAGGTCAACTATCGTGTATGAATACTCACCATCAAATGTGACGTGTACGAGTCAACCCCGCCTCAATCTGAGGCCTGTTGTGGCTGACACAACTCCAAGTGCCTCTGTTTTGTTCAAAATGGACTTATTTTTTAGTGAGAAATCAACAACTGACATACGGGAAACCGACCAAACACCTTCGGATTGTGTTGAAACTTTAGGACAACGATTCATGGGTTATATGTGATGTGTAGGACTCAACCCCGCCTCAATCCGAGACGCGGTGTGACCGGTATCACTCCAAGTGTATGTATTTTGTTTAAAATGGACTTATTTTTAAGTGAGAAATCAACAACTGACATACTGGAAACCGACCAAACGCCTTCGGATTGTGTTGAAATTTTAGCACAACGATTCATGGGTCATATGTGATGTGTACGAGTCAACCTCGCCTCAATCTGAGACACGGTGTGACCGGTATCACTCCAAGTGTATGTAATTTGTTTAAAAGGGACAATATTTTACGTACACACGCCAAACCGATCTAACGGCTTCTGATTGTGTTTATACTTTTTCAAAACGATCCATGACTCATGTGTGACGTGTACGTGTCAACCCCACATCAATCCGAGGCCCGATGTGGCTGAAACTACTCACAGTGTTTATGTTTTGTTAAAAATGGACTTAATTTTAAGTGAAATCAAGAACTGACATACGGCAAACCGACCAAACGCATTCGGATTCTGTTGAAACTTAAGGACAACCAAGATATGCATTAGAATGATCATGATACATAGAGTAATTCACTTCCCACCTTCGAGAATGATCTGAATCCCAAACCATGACAACATTATGTTTTTCCTTGAAAATTCTCTTAGCGAAGTGGAATGGCAATAGCTGCACACATGAAGAGACAAGTAGAGACGCAAAATCACAAGAGTGAGTTTCCATTCCAGTTCAACAAGAGAATTTTCAAGGAAAAACATAATGCTGTCATGGTTTGTGCTTCAGATCATTCTCGAAGGTGGCCAGTTAATTGCTCTATGTATCATGAGCGTTCTAATGCATATCTTTTTGGGAAGATCATTGTAGTAGACAACGATCTAAAAGTGGGGAATGTGTGCATATCTGAGAATGTCTTTAGTATTGTCCCTCAAAATGACTTTAAACTGACCATCTCGAGATGTATCTAAACTTGTGACTTTCTTTTAAATAGTGACTCCTTTCAGAACTACGTGATATGAAGGTATTTTGGAGATTTTACTGGTTCATGCATGATATTAAGGTATTTGGGAGATTTTACTGGTTTTTTTGTCCAAAGGCCAAAGAAATGTGGTCCATCATTCTTGCATGTCACTAGTGCATTTCATCTGTTAAAATGGACAAATGACCCATTGGAGAAAGAATGTTTTATTTAATAATAATTACAATTTTTCTACAAACATTTACATACAAGAATGTTTCATCTTTTTATCCCCATGAACCCCTCTCAAAAATTTCCGCCAATTATACGCGTCTGCAACTCTTGCAATAAAAGTCAGATCTTCATGCTATATCTGGACAATCTTGCATCAGGTATGCGGCCCACTCGTTTCTGAACATATCTACATCGTCTTGTGAATATGACGCTTTTCGGCATTCATAATATTACTGAAAAATATATAAATAAAGAATTAATAAATAATTTAAATGAAATAGTACTTGTTCTCGAAAATACCTCTTTAGGGATGCTAATTTGTCCATTGAAAACGACCTCTTTCATGAATCTACAAACATAATAACCGCAATCTTTGTCATTTGTTTGTTTTGGACACTGCAGAAACATTGATCATGAGGTGAGTAAGTAACTTGTGTTTCATATATGCTTGGATAGTGCAATTTTATTATATATACCCTGATATTTGTCCAGACATAGTACTTGCTCGGCTCCTTATGCTTAGCCCCTATCCTCATACCATGATTTAGAAGATATTGGTACACCGCCCTATCATAACAGAATCCTCAGTAAAAGATAATATATATTATATAAATTGATGTTTAGACCTAAAACGTAGGATGTAGTGTCTTACAGGTTGACAAACTGCATCACATGCGGTCGGTTTGTTGGATATCCGTGCTTTGAGTCTAGAAAATAAATCTTGGGAGTATCCAAATGCACCGCAATTAGCAGCCAATGTTGCCTAAATACACAAAAAGGAATAAGTAATGAAAGAAATGAAAATATAATTGATATGCTTTAATCGTAGAGTTTTACCCCTGCATGGTTGGTATGAGGAAGAGTCGGTCATCCGTTATCTTGCTGTCAAATGCTTTCAGCAAAGTAGTCGCTCTTTTCTTAATTTTTGATTCTAATAATTCTATTTCTTGTGTTGATGTGATATGAGGATTAACGAGTCCAAACTTTGGCTCATGAGGAAAACCCTTCAACTGCTTTTCATATATACGTCTGCCAATAATATAAAATGTATTTAATCATAATTAGCACAATATATCATCTTTTGGAAAAGCGACGGGGTTGAAAACATACCTCATATACACATTTACACTTGTGATGTCGAGCCACTGATACTCAAGGATCTCATTTACATTTTCAGCAGCAAAAAAATCTTGTATTTCCTCTCCATACATATTCTCTTCAAAAACAACTACATGGCTACTACCATTTGTCAACTTCGTATCCACATGAGTCTTCAATTCAATTAAATGTGGATAGAGAATAGGCGGTGTAATTCCACTTTCATTAGATCTTTTGGATCGGTTGGTCGATCCTTTCGATGCTCCTTTCACTGCATCCCCTTTCTTCGTCTACAATAAAATTCATTGGTTCATACCTTTTTTTATAAAGGTTTGGCTTAAAAAACTGTAAATAAATACCTCTTTTTCGGCATGTAGTCTCACAAGTTGTGATGGCCATGCAATGAATGTCCCAATAGCCTGTTCGACTGTACAAATATCATCATCATCAAGTGGAACAGGTAGTTGTGCTGTTGGCTCATGAGCTACCGTAATTGTCACTTTCAGATGATCTTTTGGAAGTGCTCTATTGTGCAGCGTGTCCTCTGAGATGTTGAATACTGTAGCCCTCGCTACAAGGCGATAGGTGGGTGTTGAAAGATATAAATCACAACCATTATCACCCTACAGAAGATCAGTATAGGAAGAAATCAGTGTTTTTCTGATTCACATTTTATCAGAACAATTAATAGAATATTGATTACCACAACTAACACAGCTCTTTCAGGGGAATGGCTTGCCTCAAAGCTGGTGGGGTGTGGGGCAGGATCTTCAGGCACTAGTTGTTCCTGAGTTGTCTCTTCTCTTGGCTTCTGACCCATTAAAGTTGCTAGCAACTCTCCCTGCCATTGAAACTGTTCTTCAAGAGTTGCTAGTCTATTTTTCATTGCTGTCATTTCTTCATTTTTTTGATCCTCTTGTTTTTTTTTCTCATAATATACTCGGGGTGTCACCCCAAACCCCCCAGCTCTGACGCGACCGTATTGTTCTGGTTGCTTCAAAGATTTTGCTAATATATCTGCACCAGCTGCAAGAGTACCTGACTCCTGTGACTGTCGGATATAAGAAAATAAGTAATTATTATTTTGTAATAGAAATTTAAAAACAAAACATTTTATCGTGTCATACTTACACATATTTCCCACACTTTTTGTGTGTTTTCATCAACCAAATTCTCTTCCTTATACACACGTGCCTCCTTCCATAGCACATGATGAGGGATGGATGTGTGTTTGGTTTCAGAGGCATCAATCTACATATAAATAAAGAAAGATTTTTATAAAGTTGTTTCTTGACACATAACAATATCACTGTAAATTTAAAATACGCACCATTTTCTTTTCTAGTGAGGCATACCCCATCCTTGCTTTACGATAGGGGTACGTCGGTTTTGATGCGCGTTCCTTGTTTTCAGTACTGAGTTGCTGTTTCATAAATGAAATATTGACAATCAAAGTGATGAATACATGTATATCCTCAAACAACATATTATCAGTCACAATGTACCTGAAACTTTTGATCCCCACGATGACCAACAAATAAATCCCATGATTCTTGGGATATCAAGTGATTGTAGACAATGGGTGGTTGCGGGTTTATTTTACCGTTGGAATCTTTCAGATGATATTTTGTAAGAAGAGTGCGAAAACCTCGATGACACCTTCCTGCAAGCCTTAGTACATAAGTCTTGTGTGAATCATCTACTATAAATGCACTCTGCAATGGATTGTGAAGAATAAGACATTGTTTCATTATTTTATTTGCTAGTAAATTAAAGAAATGAAATCAAAATGTTACCGTAATTTCTTCCCACAACACAGCCTTCAGGCCGGACGAAACATGGTGCCATGAAGCTATGTCAATCGGCACGCGTTGCCGAGTGACAATTCCAACGTAACTGCTAAACATTACCTTGTTGGGGTTAACGTGTTGGCCCCGTGCATTCCACCCAACATCGAATTTTATTCCTTTGCTCTTTCCCTTCAAAACATTAGCCAACACTGTTAAACTACGACACACCTGTTTTTTCTGTGATGTCACTCCTTTATCCCCAACCATTTTGTCTATATCAGCATCATCAATGTTTTCATCTAAAATCCTAGCATCAGCATGTTCAGATGGTTGTTGTACCTCAACAATAGGAGCACCAATAGCAGCAGCAGTACCAACAACAATATGTTGAGATTGAGAGGCTTGAGAGGCTTGAGAGGCTTGTTCAGCAGTAGCAGCAGCAGAAGCAGCAGCAGCATAAGCAGAAGCAGCAGCAGCAGTAGCTTGAGAGGCTTGTTCAGCCTCGAGGTTAGAAGCACCAGAATGTGCAGAAGTTATTATCTGCAAAAAAAGGTTTAACACTTAAGTTGGATTACATAAATGCAATAATGATAAGATAATAACATGAGATAAAAATATTTATATTACAAACAAAATATAACATGTTTATTGAACTCTTTTTTTTTCAAAGGCTGAATGGATTTGACACCTCTATCGATAATCCAAATCCCTTCATTATAGTCTCCTCTAACATACAAAACGTCATCTTCATTGGGACCGCTGCAAAATGATTGCGACGTCCCACTGAAAGGATCATCCTCAATTGAATTTTCATCAGACCCTTCAGTAGTTTTGGACGATAACAGAACAATCGACCACTTTCGGTTTGCGGGGTCTGGAACATAAAATACTTGTACCGCTTGTGATGCCATTATAAATTGTTCGTCTTTGTACCCTTCTTTACTGAAATCAACTTTCACAAATCCCAATTCATCTATTTTAACACCACTGTTGTTATCAACCCAGTTGCATTGAAAAATTGGCAATTGGAATGTCGTATAATCCAACTCCCATATTCTTTTGATAATGCCAAAGTATGACATATTCGCGAAAATTGGATTTCTATCCTTACTACCAGAAACATGCATCGCTTCAGCCACAAGTGTTACTCCACTATTTTTCATGGTACTATCTTCATCATGTTTATCTGTATAGAATGTATAACCATTAATTACATAACCATTGTAAGATAATACATACATGCTTGGTCCGGCATCTAGCCATCGAAGTCGTTCTGAAATTGAATTCGGATTTTCATCTAACTCCTTAAAAATATGGTCTCGAAACCATCCTATAAACTGGTGATTATGTGTATTTTCTATCCATTTTTCAACCCTTGATGGATTCAACTGCCTCAAAATTTCTTTGTGGGTTTCAATATATGGATCAACCTCCCAACTGTTATGCAAAACATAAAGGTGGGCCTGCTCCCGATCAGTAATATTGATTGTCACAACATATCTTCCAGAAATTCCCTCACCCTCAATGCGTCCAGTGTGATGAGATTTCGGCAAACCAATGCTTTCCACATCAGATAGGTATTCGGTACAGAATTCAATGGCTTCCTCAACAATATATCGCTCCACAATACAACCCTCTGGCTGACTTCGATTTTTGACATACCCTTTCAAAATCTTCATATACCGTTCAATGGGGTACATCCATCTATAGTGCACAGGACCACAAAGTCGAACCTCTCTCACCAAATGAACCATCAAATGAACCATCATATCAAAGAATGTTGGCAGGAAGAACATTTCTAATTCACATAATATGATGACAATTTCTTTTTCCATAGCTAGCAATTTCGCCGGGTCTAAAACTTTGCTGCATATAGCTTTGAAGAAGAAACAAAGTTTGCTTAACGTATGATGAACATTCTTGGGCAAAATGCAACATAAAGCTATAGGAATTAAATCTTGCATCAAAACATGGAAGTCATGTGATTTCAAACCTTTTAACTTCAAATCATTCATTGACACAATGTTTTTGATATTTGATGAATATCCCTCTGGAACCTTTACATCATTGAAGATGTTGCAAAACTGATATCTCTCATCCCTAGAAAGAGTGTACGCAGCTGGAGGAAGAAACGTTCGATTTTCACCCTTCACGGGAGCCAACTCTTCTCTTATTCCCATGTCAACCATGTCCAACCTTGCCTTAATTCCATCCTTTGTTTTGCCATGAGCATTTAGCAACATTCCTATAACACTGTCACATACATTTTTTTCCACATGCATCACATCAAGAAAATGTCTGACGTACAGACATTTCCAGTATGGTAATTCAAAAAAAAATTGATCTCTTTTTCCAACCGATTTTCGTAAGGTTTTTCGAAAATGGTTTACCAAAAATAGTGTTCACGTCTTTTACTTTCTCAAACAGCTGATCACCTGTTAGTGGAGACGGTGTTTTGCGTTATTCTGAACTTCCATTGAATGATGTCGTCCAAGATCGGTACTTATGTCGACGGGGTAGAAATCTACGATGTCCTAGAAACACAAATTTGGATGAATGTTTCAACCTAATTGATTCTGTATCTTCTTCGCACACAGGACACCCTTGACTTCCTTTAATGCTATAGCCTGACAAATTTCCATAAGCAGGGAAATCATTTATCGTCCCATACAACAACGCTCTCAACGTGAAGTATTCTTTTTCATAAGCATCATACAACATAACACCCGAATGCCACAGTAACTTCAAATCATCGATCAAGGGATCCAAATATACATCAATATTGTTACCTGGTTGTTTTGGTCCTGATATAAGCAAAGATAACATAATGAATTTCCGTTTCATGCATAACCAGGGTGGAAAGTTATAATTTACCAACATAACAGGCCAAGTACTATGAGTGCTGGTTTGAAAACCAAAAGGATTCACTCCATCGGTAGATAACGCAAGACGCAGGTTTCTCGACTCATTTCCAAATTCAGGATACTCATGATCAATTCTCTTCCATTGAGGAGAGTCAGCCAGGTGACGTAATTTTCCATCTTTATTTATTTTATTTTCATGCCACGACAATTGTCTTGCAGTTTCTTCACTTCCATATAGACGCCTAAACCTTGGAATGATTGGAAAGTACCATACAACTTTCGTAGGACTGCGTTCATCTTTCTTGTATCGAGAAGCACCACACTTTGGGCATTCTGTAAGTGATTTGTTCTCCTTGCGAAACAATATACAGTCTTTCGGGCAGGCATGTATTCTTTCAGAAATCATACCCATCGAGTGTAGCATTTGTTTAGCTTCATATGTACGTCTTGGGAGCTCATTATCTTCTAGAAGCATGTCATTCAAAAGAGAAAGTAGTTCCGTGAAACTGACATCACTCCATCTGATGCCTGCTTTCAATTTATACAACTTCAGTACAGCTGACAATGCAGTATATTTAGTGCAACCAGCATACAATGGCGTCTTTGCACAACTCTTTAACTTCTCAAACAATTTTGGGCAATCACGGAGTTCATGTTCAACTGTCCTTGTCATTTCCTCAATACGATCTTCATCATCATTGATATCTATAATCACATCCTCTATACGGTCTTCTTCATTATCCATATTTTTAATCATATCTGATGATCCATAAAATGCAGTTTTATTCCAGCCAATAGCTACATTCGCTTTTTCCCCGTGTTTATTCAAACATTTATAACTCCTATCTATTCCGTGACATATCAAATGTTCTTCCAACTCCTCTGGAGTAATTAGTCTAGAATAACAACAACGTAAACACGGACAAAGGAGTTGAGAAGGATCCTTTGCATGATACTGTGCAAACTTGATGAACTCTTTCACTCTGTTCTCATACTCTATTGTCAAACGATTTGCATCCATCCAATCTTTATTCATCACCATTAATTCTGAATAAACAACATGGAACATCATGTCCATTAATTACAAATGAACAATAACGAATGTCGTGTCCATTAATTCCATGTAAACCATAAGGAGCATATTGTTCATTAATTTTGAATAAGAAATATGGAACGTCATGTCCATTAATTCCAAATAAATAATAAGGAATTTCATGTCCATTAATTCTGAATAATCAATACAGAACGCCATGTCCATTAATTCCAAACAAACAATATAGAATGTTAATTCCATTAATTTTGAATAAGCAATATGGAATTTCATGTCTATTAATTCCAAATAATCAATATGAAACATCATATTCATTAAAGAAGGTAATAATGATGTAATCACATCCATATCATATTGTGATCAAGTCTAAGGAATATCACCCTTGCATTTTATCAATTAATTTGATAAATTTAAGTCTTATAACTGATAATTAGTAAGATGGGGTCCAAGGTATATAATCAATAGCACTACATTGTTTAAAAATGGTTAAGGAACATGGCCTTACCATTCAACTTTTATTTAATTCATTTATAAGTGATCAAGTAGTCCATGGGTATGTCCATTACACATAAATATCATTAATTCCCTTTAATAAACCCATGGGCATGGGATATATCAACACATGTCAAAGGTGGTTCAATTTCAAGCCAAAGATCAATAGGGGTCATGGGCCTATAAGAAACACACCCTAAGGGGGTGATTCGAGTAAGGTATACAACCTCCAAAGAATAAGTTTGGTGCACACTGACTAACCAATTTAAGACATGATAATCTACTAAATTAATTTTACATTTTATAGTCAACATACAGAAGGTTCACCACACGGCACAATAGCGCATCATATAAACTAGGGGTGTCCATGGGTTGGGTCGGGTCGGGTTGGAGGTGTTTCAAGGCCCGACCCAAACAAAAAAGTTTGGGTCGGGTCGGGTCGGGTCACAAGCTTCCGGAGCAACCAACCTGACCCAACCCGACCTAGTGGGGTCGGGTTACCCGTCGCATGCCCGAAGGACCCAACCCAACCCAACCCATCGAGGGTCGGGTCAATTTGGGTCGGGTTATATGTGTAAACCCGACCCAACCCGACCCAAACCAATCCAACCCATCCCAACCCAACGGACCCAAACCATCCACTCAAACCCAACCCCCCTAGACCCAACCCGATGGACCCCTTCACTGCACTAGCCTGCTGCACAAAAAAACCAGCCCCCCTACACAAAAATTTCAGCCCCCTCCCCCTGCACCCTCTGCCCCCTCCCCCAGGCACACCAGCCCCCCCCCCCTCTTGTACCCTGTACAACACAACACCCCTCTCCCCCTGCCCCCTCCCCCCTGCAGAGTCTCCCCCCTCCTACACCCCTGCACAAAAAACCCAGACCCCCCCCCCCCCACACAAAAATTTCAGCCCCCCTGCACAAAAATTTCAGCCCCCTGCACCCTCTATCCCCCTCCCCCAGGCACACTAGCCTCCCCCCTCCTGTACCCCGTACAACAAAACAACCCTCTTCCCCTGCACTCCCTGCCCCCCTCCACCTGCACTCCCTGCCCCCTCCCCTCCCCCCTCCTGCACCCCCGCACAACACCCCTCCACCCCTGTATGGCACCCTTGCACCCCTACACCAGCCTGCAGCAGCCTTTCACCCTCGCACCCTCCCCCCTGCACACACACACCAGCCTCCCCCTACCCCTGCAAACCAACCAGCCTGCCCCCCTCTCCCCCGTGCCTGCACACCAGACCCCCCCCCCCCCCTGCACCCCTGCACCACCAGCCTCCTTGCACCCCTGTGCCTGCCAGCCAACCTCCCCCTGCAAACCAGCCTTCCCCCTACAAACCAGCCAGCCCCCCCCCCACCAGCACGCCAGACCCATCCCCCTCCAGCAGCACCACCAACCGGCCTCCCTCCCCCCTCATGCCCCCTACCCACTCCCTCTTGAAAACCATCTCGTCCCCTCTCCCCCTGCCTGCACACACTAAACCAACCCAGGCTATCTCTCCCCCCCTGCCTGCACACACCAAACCCAGCCTCCCCCTACACACGCCAACCCCCTCTCCCCCCTGCCTGCACACACCAAACCTACCCATCCCGTACCCCTGCACACACCAGCCCCCCCTCACACCCCCTGCAAACCAGCCCCCCCTAATGTGACTCACTATCAACACCAGTAACAGAACCAAATGAAGTTAAAGTGGAGTAAATTCATGATGCATTAGAAATAAACATTACTAACATAAGGAAAATCAAATCAAAAAAACACACAGCAGTAGCAGATTTGAAGAACGAATAAGCGAAAACATATGCAAAAAAATCATCACCAGGAGTAGAGTCAATAACATTGATTCAGTCTGAAAAGAGGGAGGAGGGGAAGCAGAGGCGAAAAATAAATGACAACCACATAAAAACCTACACTGCAAAACAATATTTAGGGCATCCACATACCTTGGGTGAATAAATCGGAAGTCCAAAGAGGTGAGGGAGCCTTCTGTGCTGCCTGGAAGACGCGACCGCCGGAGTAGGGGTGCACGGGAGGAGCCGCCAACCGTTGAAGAGGAGGAGTAGGGTTCGAAAGGGAGGAAGATCTGTGGAAGAGGGTCGAGAAGAAGGAGAAGGAGTACGGCAGAGGTCCGGCAAAGGGAAGATCGGGGGGAGGAAGCAGTCGCAAGGGTACAGTCCCGCGAGAGCTTAGGGCACGATAAAAAAGAGGAGACTGTCGGCCTCCTTTTAATAAAATCGGAGACAGGTTTTAACAGCGCTAGAAAAGCGCTGATAAAGGGGGGCTTTATCATCTCTTTTCTAGCGCTGTTAATGGTGACCTTTAACAGCGCTAGAAAAGCGCTGATAAAGCCACCCTTTATCAGCGCTAAAATTTAAGCGCTGATAAAGGGGGGCTTTATCAACGCTTTTCTAGCGCTGTTAAAACCTTTCCTTTATCAGTGCTAGAAAAGCGCTGATAAATCATCCCTTTATCAGCGCTTTTAAATAGCGCTGATAAAGATTATCCTTTATCAGCGCTTTTTGATTAGCGCTGATAAAGGTAGAGCTTTGCTTGCCCGTTTTTTGTAGTAGTGTCATTTACCGACGTCGGTATTTACGACGGGTCCCGTCGCAAATAACCTTCCTGCGCTTTGGCACGCATCTCGTGCCGAAGCGCGCATTACCTTTGGCGATGAGACCCGAAATCCTGTCGCAAATAACAAGTTACTTGCGATGGGATGAACCCCCCGTCGCAAATAACCCCTAGGATGGACTATTTGCGATGGGATTAGTTCTCGTCGCAAATACCCTGTCGCAAAAGACTATTTTTTCCGTAGTGGCGGTAGTCCGCCGTAAACATAAGCGTTGTTATCATATCCCGCAGAGAATGGGAAGTAAGAAGGTATATATAATATAATAATTCAATAATTATATTAATATAAGAAATATAATATAAATAAGTTGAATTTTTCATTATATCCATCCTTGAATTGTGGTTATGGAAAACGAACTACATTGGTTTGCGAGGTAGTAGTCTGTCATACACACGATCGACGATTTCATTCCCATTTGTCATAAGATAAGATAAATATATGTTATAAGATTAACATAATAAATCTAATTATATATAAAATATTTTTTATATCATATTTTAGGTTTTATTACTTAATTTAAGGGGAAAATAAAGAAATAAAAAGAAAGAGCTTAGTGAATACAAATACCTTTTCTTAGAAGAACCTCCTTTGGATCTCTTATTATGGTTCCTGGTGTTGGTATATTGGGAAGACCAAAAGCACTAGATTGTGGATAAGTATTTTTGGGTAAATATTTATGTAGATTGTTTCTGAGAAAATGGTATTCATATTAATGAATAAGTGAGGGTAGGTAGTTCCCTTTTATAGGTGGGGAAAGGGGGATTTCATGAAAATTACTTAAAAGTTTACCAAAAGAATAAAAAATTATGAAGTCATTCATAAGATAAAAGTCCTAAAATGACCATATATTATACCATGGGATAGTTATTATTTAATTATGTACGAAAAATTGGAAATTTAAATCTATTATAGTCATTTTAACCCATATTTATTATTTAAGCCCCTTAGTAAACACATTTTTACCTTAGTTGTAATTAATTTTTACTATTTTCACTATTAATTTTGGTAAAAAAATTATTTTGAAATTATAATAAAATATAAATTATTATTATTTTAAATAACGGATTCATTTTTAAAAATTCCATTCACATAATTGGAAAATTTTAATTTAATATTGAACCCTAAAATGAGACAAGAAAGTGGTTTTTTCAAAGAGAAAATGATGAAAAATTTAGAAAGATTTTATATAAAACTTATATATTAAATTGATTTCAATAATATATATAATTTAATGAATATTAATTTTAAAACCATATTAAAATAATTTTTATGTTCTTATATTCTTTAAAAAAATGACAATTCTTAATAAAAACCGGTATTTTTCACTATTAATCAAAAAAATTACATTTTCATAAAATTCTCAAAACATTACTCCATGATAATTTTTATTTAATGATTTCAAAAATGAATTTAACTTTTTAAAAAAACTATAATTGTAAATTCTTATTTCTAAAATAAGTGTGAAAAGGTGATAAAATTTATTTTAAGAAAAAATATAGTTTTTCAGAGTAAAATTAGATTATTTCTTATATCTTGTCTATAAAAAACATAATATCAATGTTAAAATTTTATTGAATATAAAAATAATATAAATTTTATTACAATAATTCACCAAAAGTTATTTGTTTAATTTAATGATGTAAAATATGTTTGTTTTTATAATAATAGTTTTTTTCAAAGTGATTTCCTTTATTTTTAAATAGTTTTTGTTTTAATTTATAATTAATTTTTCACAACATAATTCAATTCATATTCATGTGTAAACCATATATTTTCATAATTTTTTTAATCTTATTCATACCATCCTTTCAAAGGGATTGGTGATAACTATTGTATTTAATAATAATGTTTTAATAGTATGTCATGTTTGGTTTAAACACAGTGTTGAATGTAATGAAATATAAACTTTGTATTGTGTGTAATGAAATCTAAACACATTTTTTCATGTAACAAAAAATATCTAAAAGATTAAGTTTATTTTAAAATTTTATATTTCAAAATATCATGGGGTATTACATTCTACCCCCCTTAAACTGAATTTCTCTATCAAAATGCATCACTTTAGTACCATCAACTAAGGATACTCTTACCCCATTACATTCTTAGGCACCCACATAGCTTCCTCGATATGGTGGTTTCACACAAAAAATTGACCAGGGGAGTGGTCTTGTTCCATAAAACATTGTCTATATTGTCTAGAATCTGCACTAGTTATTTCCCATAAGAGAGATCATTCTCCATCAGTAAAACGATTATTTTAAGTACATGGGATGGATCAAGTATGTACTTCTCTGAAGATATACATGAAAAAAATCATGAACTTGAATGAGGTTTGGTGAAAGAACCATGTGATAAGATAATGACCCAATATGATCAATAATTTCAAAGGAACTAATATAACTTGGTCTTATTTTTCCCTTATTTTTTTCATGGAAGAATTCATATAATCATCTTCTTACCAACATAAAATTTCATATCACATCTATGATCTTAATTATTGAATTTATATAATATTTATATTTACCTTATGTTTCGATGAATGGATCTAAACTACTATTCCATTTGATTAGCTACCTTAGATCCCCATAGATTTATTTCTCCAACATAATTCTAGTACATTGGAGTTATACAATTCTTTCCATAAATGGATTCATAAGGATCCTTTTGAAAGATCAAGTGAAATATATTATTGTATGAAAACTCAACTATAGGGATTTTTTACCTCCACCACCTTTCAAATCCATAGAATAAGATCGTGGCATATACTCAATATTTTTAATTATTCTCTCATACTGGCCATTTGTTTTCAAATGATACGCAATGTTAAATATAACTCTATATCAAGAGATTACCCATAACATCGCTAAAAATATGATTTAAACTTAATACCTAATCAGATGCAATTAAATGTTGTACTCAATGAAACCTTGCTATTTTTTAATGTATATTCTAGAAATACGTTCCATAAAAAAATCTTATTTGATTGTAATAAAGTGTGATCAATTCATAAAGTGATCAAATAAAACCCATAATTGCCTCAAAATCAAAGATAAGATAAACCTTAAAGGTTTCCACTACCTTTAAGTATATTTCCACAATGTGTAAATGAAATACTCCTCAAATATATTTGTTAATAAGCATATAAAAAACCAAATGGTTTTGTTTCCATAAATCTCCCTTTAGTCTTGTTAAAATCCCATAACATAATACATTAAAAGGGGTTTAAATTACATTGAACATATAATCAACCATAAACTCATAAAATCAAGATGGTATCCATAACTCTTTTGTTAATACTAAATGTAGACATATACATGTCCAAATGTTAATTTACCATTTATTCCTTATATAGGCTAATATCTTATAAAAAATCATTCAAATCTTGGGATTATATTTGTACATATAAAATATAAAATGTGAATTAATTATTCTAGAATCTATTTATAGGGAGAAAATCACATGAAATTTTACTAATAGTGGAAAAATAAGATTTTCATAGGGATTATTCATACAAAATAAAACATTAAATTGACTATAATATCCCAGGTAAATAAAGAATATGACATTTTCATATTTATAAATATTTTTTAATTAATAATTAATTTTACTTTAAATATGATGCTATTTTTGATGGCATACCCGATATACAACAACGTGTTTCTTTGAAATCTTACGTTGCAGACAATGTTGAGTTGTACTGAAAAATGATATAATATTATTATTTAAAATGGTAGTTAACGCCTAACCATTTTAATAGTATGAATAAATAGAAAAAACTACAAAATTATTATACATTTTTGTTATATATTTTTATATTTATCTAATAAAAGGTAGAGGCTTTAAATGTGAACAAATATAATTTGATTTATAAGGTTGATTTACCACCTTTTAATGGAGAACCCTCATTAAATATAGTTTTAGTCACTTTTATATGTTATTTTTGATAAAATAAAATTCTTCTTTTATAATCGGGACATCAAAATTCACTTTGGGTAAAATTTTGGTATTTTTCTGATAAAATTCATTTTTTGATTAATAGTGAAAAATACTGTATTTTTATTCAAAACTACCTTTTAATATAATTTATTTATATGGTTATATTTTCTTTTTAATTGTTTTTAAAGTGTAATTAGATTAAATGTTTACTATTTAATCTAATTTTGTTCAATGTAATTAATTACACTTTGAAATTGGACATAAACAAGTGTCAATCTTTTGATAGTTAATATTTCTAAAAAATAGGTTTTTCGTTTTGACAGTGGGAATTAATTTAAAATTAATTTAGGCTACTTATGTGTTTTGAATTTGGAAAAATGGATTTCATATTTGGAATAATGAGTTCCAAATTGTTTAAATAGTTTACTTTTATTTTTAGACATTATGAATATTTACTTCAGTAAAAATTTTATTTACCACTGTTAAAGGGTAAACCTGGTAAATAAGGGTAAACAAATTTTATTATAATAATATAAAACTACCCAAACATATGTCCAAATCCTATTGTTTCATAACTTTCTGACCATGTTCATCTTTGGGTCGATTTTGGGACCCCATGGATCAACTTATGAGTGATAATGACACTTTATTTTAATTAACTTAAAGTAAATACAAAAATGACAAAAACAAATACCATTTAGTAAATTAATTTTTACATAGGGTTTTATAAGTTATCATTTCGATTATAAACATTATTTGGAAAGATAAAAATATTTCCTATATCATGGTATTTTTTTTATAATTTTTAAACATTAAATAAATTAAATTATTTATGACACAATAATGATGTTGTGTTTACCTCATTAATAAATGATTTAAATAAATAAGAATACAAAGATTACAATAATATCCAAAACCTATCCAATTCTCTTTGGATGATTTTATTTAGACTATGACTCATCTTATATTCTACTTTAATAAGTTTTGGACATTTAGAAATCAAAAATCATTATGTAATCAAATAATACTTTCACAATTTCCTAAAGAGCCACTCCTCCCCCTTATAAAAATCCCTCACCTCTAACCCATTCCTCACACCTCTCAATCCCCTTGTATCGACCAAAATCTACCCAATTAAGCTTGTTACATCCATCTCCTCCTCTTATAAGCCTTAAATTAGGCATAAGACACTTCAACAAACCCTTTTGGTTCAAACCAAAGGGAGTTACCCAATTTAAAGGTAACGTCTTCTCTTAAGTTCTTTTGTTTTATTTTAATTCTCCAACTCCCTAAACTATTTTTATTCATTTATTTTATAACAAAACCAGTATAATAAATTTACTAGTATTTTATTATGAGAATTATTATAACTACACTTACACACACCTCCATCTAATGGGTAAAGAACATATTGTTTCTGTGGATGGAAAACTAATGCTTCATGAAATGATGATTATTCTTTTATCTCCTACCGCCTCTCATGGTGGCCATTATGACAGCACTATATTTATATGTGATATATATTATATTTATTTTTTCTTTATATTTCTGTATTTTCTATTTATATCATACCTTTATTGTTTCCATTGTGGGTAAACGCGATAATTTCATTTGAAGAAGTGCGGACTACCGCCCCCTCAAAGTGATATAACTCATTAATTCCATATGTGGGACGTATAAAGGATGGATTTAATAATATTATATATGATATTATACTGTAATTATAATATACCTATGTATAATTATGTTTTAATTCCATTAAAATAATAAATACCAATGAAAGTAGCATTCATGTGTGCGTACGGCTTATCGTCTCCAAGAATGATGCATTTCATTTCTTATCACCAAATGTTATGTACTATTATAAATACATAAATATACGTAATAAATATTAAATATTTGATATCTGCATCATTAATATCATTCTAGATATAATTTACTCTTTACCACAGGGACAACTTGTAATTATAAGGTGTTTATTTTTTACTCAGGTACCAAATATCGACAAAATGACCATTATTAACTTAAATGATTACATAATGTTTATAATATGGTAATAAGTGATATAAAAGGAATAATAAAATTGAAAAATGTTCTTAATAAAGTATAAATTAACTTAATTTTATTATTCAGGAAGAACAAGGAACAAACAAGTCAGGTCGGACACAAGGTAAGGGGTTTCTTAATCTCACATTTAATTCCGTGAGATTTCAATTGTTCACCACTAATTTATTTCATGTTGTGTATTTTCTACTTCCATTTGATATATATTATCATGATTCTATTTATATTCATGTTATTATGTGATTAATTTGGTGGTTATTAACTTTTGGTCTCACGAATCGATTGATTACAACGTGGTAAGGGGTTTTCATCTCACTTTTTATTCTCGTGAGATTCATGCTATATTTGCCACAATTTCCTTTTGTGTGGTGGATGTACTGCCCATGATTATATTATTTTTGTAATATACTTTAATTTATGTTTATTTACATCTTAATTGAATTATCTTTCTTTCATGGGGTGTATGTTTTGTATGTTACCAAATCGGTAAGGGAACCTTTCACCCTCCTTTTTTAAAAAGACTTATTTTTGTTATGTCTTTTAATTTCCAATTTCTTATATCAGGATATGTTCTTCGATATCCTTATTGATATAAATTTTATGTATAAGTGATTAGATACCCTTTTCTCTCTCATCAACTCATTTTCTAAATTTTAATGTGACGTCGTTAGGCTGTCGAATTTCTATAAGGGAACTCCTTCACCCAATTTACATTATTTGGGTTAAACTTATACTTCTTGATTATGTCGTGATATGAATATGTGTTAATAAAATTTGATTGTTTTACACTTAATATCAACTTATATTGGGTTTATTTATATTTTTCACTCATAATTATGTCATTTCTTTATCCTTAATCTAAGGATACCATCTTTATAAGGGATTTCATCTCAATTTGCATTCTATTGAGACTTCATTGTTGTTATGCACCAATTAACTTTTATATGGTGTATATACTATACTTTGGAATATTATATCATGAATACCTTTATTCTCATGATATTATAAATGTTTGATTAAATTTTATTCCTCAATTATTTGTATTCAAGCATCTCTCAATTGGTTAAGAACTCGTTAACTAAAATATTGTTTTAAAGATTTATTCTTCTAAATCTTTCTCATTAACTTTAATTTTTTAAAAATGGTTTCAAGGATTAATTTATATGGACATTAATTTTTTAAAATGTTAATTATTTTAAAATATTCAAAGTGGTATGGGACACTTTTATTCAAAAATCTCTTTATTAAATGGTTTAAATGGTTTTGAAAATGGATTGATAAAGCATTGATTATATTAATATCTTGAAAAGATATATTGTGATTACAATGTGGAAATTTTATCATTCATTTATACTTGTTTTATGTGTTATGAATATGTTATGGTTATTGGGAATTTTTTATGTATACAGGTGGTTCCATTATAAACCTAGGGCTGGTGAGCCTAAGATAGCTCTCCAATGCATTGGGTAACGTGACGGACGTAAACGTTAATGTTTCTCCTAAGAGATTTAGGGAATATAATATGATGGGTATTCCAACGTAACTCCATACGTGGTTGTGATAGTTAAAATGTAAGTATTTAATGTATTCCATAAGTTACCTTTATGATTTAGGATTTCTGTATGTTATTCATAAATCTTATGATTTCATAAGGTATGTTATGATTGAAAAGTATGGCTTAATTATTTTGTATTTATTTATGGGCTAACGTTTTCATTCCTTACTTTATATCCCTTACTGAGATTTTTATGCTCATACCAAGTTTTTGAAATTTCTTCCACAGGACATAAAGATGAATAAGGGTCAAGGATGGGATCAATGAAAAGTCATGTTGTCTAAAACATGAAACTAGACATGTTTCTTTTTAATAGTTTTTATTTTATAAAAAGGATATTGAGTATTAGTGTCTACATATAATATTCAAGTTGATATGTAATAGTTATGGCCCAATTCTCTAAAACTCTAACCTGAGAATATCCTCAATGTGAATTATTCATTTAATTCAAAATTATTTAATGTTTAAGGTCGGATCCTTATAGTTGGTATCAAAGGTTAGTTTAGAAAATTTAGGGATTAGGAGTTTTTGTTAGACACATGGTTAGTCCCTAAGTATACTTTTTAAGTTAAATCCTTATTTTATAACTTTTTTAGATAAAGGAAATTTAGTTACAAATGGAAGGAGGAGGATATCAAACGATATTTCTTTCTCTTCCTGATGACATGCTTGCAATAATTATTGCAAAGTCATGTTTAGATGATTGTGACACTTTTTTTAGCATACAACTCACTTGCAAGCAGTTGTTTCAGATATCAAACACCTCCACTATACCTCGATATCATCATTGATCATGGGTTGTATTTAATCAAATCCTATTTTCTCAATATGCTAATATTTTCAAGAAAGGTAAATATTATCAAGTCATTTTCAAATATTTTACCTTATCACAAGATTTTGAAGCATATTGTGATTTTGAAAAAGGTGTTGAAGAAGGTGACCCTTGCGTGACCTATTTATATTTTCTTTTACAATATAGTCTCTTATCACATGCTTATGTTATTTTAAAAAGACCATTGATTGAATGTTTCAACCCAAATTAAGTATGATTGCTTTATAAAAATAATGCTTTATCAGATGTTTTGAAATTATATGTCATACATGATTATTTTTCGAAACAATTTTTCTACAAACACCCATATGACCCAAGTTGTACAAGGTGTATTTGGATTATGGAAGCAAATGATTTTGAAGGATCTTTAAATCATTTTTTCAATGAATAGACCTTATACCAACGTTAACAAGATGATAATGAAACTATATTGACACCATGATCAAGGTATGATGTTATTTCTATTGGAAATAATTTTATTTTATCATATGGAGGTGAAACAAATGACAATATATAAGAAGTTGAGGTCTTAATGTATTGGGATGAAATTAAAAGGTATAAGAAATAATTTGAGGTTAAAACATGTTAGGGTTCTTTTTGAGTTTTGTAAAAAGGACAACTTGTGAGATTGGTGACAACCCATCGTGTCCGAAAATTCCATAAGAATCAATACCACAACTGAAGGCAGATAAGGGCACATCGCCTACCACTATCCTACGTGAAGTCCCTGGTTAGTATGAATTATTATTTTAAGTTAAATAATTTTATGGGTCAATAATAAGTTGATTTTGGGAACTTATCTTTTATCAAATAGATATCCTTAATATAGTAAAATGATTTGTTAATTAATTGATAAAGGCTCTTTTAAAAGATGTTTGCTCTTTTGGAAAACATTATATGCTTAAGAGAAATAGAATACTATGGGATCTTATTTGTGGAAGTAATGGTTGAAATTTTATTTTGGAATAATCTATGTTTTTATTGTAGACATATGGAGATTTGGGTTATTTATGGAAATGATTAACCTATCATAGAGATTATGTGATTGGGTTAATTACACTATATTATGAGACTTTAAGAGTAATCAATTTTATTTGGAGATAAATGTTAAGATTTATCTTGGAAGACTATATGATAAAATTCTTATGAGTTTTGGATTTTAATCATAGTTTGGATTATTTTGAAGAATTTTAAGGACAATTTTGTATTGAATGGTCTTTGTTGAACCTTGGGAATTTCTTGTTGAATTTTGGAGATTAAGAGTAGTTTTTCTTTTTATAAAGGATTATCCTTTTTGAGGATTATCTGATATTGTACTTACCTTTTTGGTTTTGGTTAATCTGTAATGACATGGTAAAAATGCAGTTCATCTTTTGTAGATTATGTGATTCTCTAGAAGTTGATTATAGCGCTTTCAATATGAATGAGTCATCTTGAATACTCATCGTTTGAAGAAAAAATGAGTCTGTGGTAGGAATTTAGTAAAGGATGAAAGTCTACATGACAAGTAAGTATGTTTCCTTATGTTTTTAGTTAATCTCATAAATAAATTCCTCAAATTTATGAAAAATAACTTAAAACAAAAATTTTGTCTGTTAACTTTTCCTATAGGGGAATCAAAGACTGTTTAACCCATCACAAGTTTTTGATTTTCTGGTGATTAACATTCTCCCAATCATGTTTTCTATCACTCTCCATTGGAACTTAATGGTTTTTTTTCTCCTCCATATCCTTGTTTTCATGGAATCCTAGTATCTTTTGTCTTGGGTGACCTTTGTACTTATCTTTCTTTATTTTAATGTGATATTTTTATTAACTCTTTTTCTGATGTGGTACATTCAATGAAGTTTCTGAGCCCAATTTTAAAATTGCACGGACACAATTCCCAAAAGGGGGGAGGATGTAACATCCTAGGTAAATAAAGAATATGAAATTTTCATATTTATTAATATTTATAAATTAATTATTAATTTTACTTTAAATGGGATTCTATTTTTGATGGCATACCTGATACACAACAACGTATTTCTTTGAAATCTTACGTTTCACACAATGTTGAGTTGCACTGAAAAATGATATAATATTATTATTTTAAATGGTAATTAATGCCTAACTGTTTTAATTTATAGAATAAACAGAACTAAATACAAAATGATTATACATGTTTGTTAAATAGTTTTACATTTATGCAATAAAATTTAGAGGCTTAAGATGTGAATGAATCTAATTTACATTAAAAGGTTGATTTACCGCCTTTTAATGGATAACCCTATTTAAATCTAGTTTTGGTCACTTTTATATGTTCTTTTTGACAAAATAAAATTCTTCTTTAGAATTAGGACATCAAAATTCAATTTGGGTAAAATTTTGGTATTTTTCTGATAAAATTCATTTTTTGATGAATAGTGAAAAAATACTGTATTTTAATTCAAAACTACCTTTTAATCTAATTTATTTATATGGATATATTATATTTTTAATTGCTTTTAAAGTTTAATTAGATTAATTTTTTACCACTTAATCCAATTTTGGTCATTGTATTTAATTTCACTTTGAAATTGGACATAAAAAAGTGTCAATCTTTTGATAGTTAATATTTCTAAAAAACACGCTTTTCTTTTTGACAGCGGGAATTAATTTTCAAATTAATTTCTATCACTAATATATTTTGAATTTGGAAAAATTTATTTCATATTTGGAATAATTATGTCCAAATTTTTTAAATAAGTAACTTTTATTTTTAGACATTAAGAATATTTACTTCAGTAAAATTTTTATTTACCACGGTTAAATGGTAAATCTGGTAAATAAGGGAATATTATTATAACAATATAAAATTACCCTAACATGTGTCCAAATAATATTGGTTCATACATTTCCGACCATGGGCATATTTGGGTCGATTTTGGGACCCCATGGATCCACTTATGAGTGATAATGACACTTTATTTTAATTAACTTAAAGTAAAGACTAAAATGACAAAAACAAATATCTTTTAGTAAATTAATTTTTACACAGGGTTATATAAGTTATCATTTCAACTATAAATATTATTTGGAAATATAAAAATATTTCCTACATCATGGTATTTTTTTATAATTTTTTAACATTAAATAAATTAAATTATATATGACACAATAATGATGGAGAGTTTAACTCATTAATAAATGATGTAAATAAATAAGATTATAAAGATTAAAATAATAACCAAAACCTGTCCAATTCTCATTGGATGATTTTATTTTGACCATGAGTCATCTTATCTTCGACTTTAATAAGTTTTGGAAATTTAGAAATTGAAAATCATTATTTAATAAAATAATACTTTCACAATTTTTTAAAGAGCCCCTCCTCCCCCTTATAAAAATACCTTATCTCTAACACATTCCTCACACCTATCAATCACCTTGGATCATCCAAACTCAACCCAATTAATCTCCCTACATCCTTATCCTCCTTCTAGAAGCATTAACTGAGGCATAAGGCACTTCAAAAAACCCTTTTGGTTCAAACCAAAGGGAGTTTTCCGATTTAAAGGTAATGTCTTCTCTTAAGTTCTTTTGTTTTATTTTACTTCTCCAACTCCCTAAACTTTTTTTATTCATTTATTTTATAAGAACACCAGTATAATAAATAAACTAGTATGTTATTATGATAAGTATTATAACTACACATACACACACCTCCATCTATTGGGTAAAGAACATACTGTTTCTGTGGATGGCAAACTAATGCCTCATGAAACTATGATTATTCTTTTATCTCCTACCACCTCTCATGGTGAGAATTATGATGGCACTATATTTATATGTTGTATATATTATATTTATGTTTTCTTTATGCTTCTTTATTTTCTATTTATATCATACCTTTATGGTTTCCATTATGGGTAAACGCGATAATTTCATTTGAGGAAGTGTGGATTACCGCCCCCTCAAAGTGATATAACTCGTTAATGCCATATATGGGATGTATAAAGGATGGGTTTAATAATAATATATATTATATTATACTGTAATTATAATATACCGATGTATCATTGTGTTTTAATTACATTAAAATAATAAATACAAATGAAAGTAGCGTTCATGCGTACGTACGACTTACCGTCTCCATGAACGGTGCATTTCATTTCTTATCTCCAAATGTTATGTACTATTATAAATACATACTTATACCGAATATATATTAAATATATGATATCTAAATCATGAATATCATTCTGAAGATAATGTACTCTTGACCACATGGACAACTTGTAATTATAAGGTGTTTATTTTTTACTCAAGTACCAAATATCGACAAAATGACAATTATTAACTTAAATGATTACATGATGTTTATGAAATGGTAATAAGTGATATAAAATGAACAATAAAACTGAAAAAGGTTCTTAAAAAAGTATAAATTATCTTAATTTTTATTATTCAGGAAGAACAAGGAACAAACTAGTTAGGTCAGACACAAGGTAAGGGGTTTCTTAATCTCACATTTAATTCCGTGAGAGTTCAATTATTCACCAATAATTTATTGCATGTGGTGTATTATGTACTTAAATTTGATATATATTATCAGGATTATCTTTATATTCATGTTATTATGTGATTAATTTGGTGGTTATTAAATTTTGGTCTCACGACTCGATTTATTACAACGTGGTAAGGGGTTTTCATCTAACTTTTTATTCTCCTGAGATTCATGCTATATTTTCCACTATTTAATTTTGTGTGGTGGATGTACTGACCATGATTGTATTATTTTTGTAATATACTTTAACGTGTGTTTATTTACATCTTCATTGATTTATCCTTATTTCATGGGGTGTATGTTTTGTATGTTACCAAATCGGCAAGGGAACCTTTCACCCTCCTTTTTTTTAAAAACTTCTTTTTGTTATGTCTTTTAATTTCCAATTTATTATGTTGGGATATGTTCTTATATATCCTTATTGTTGTAAATTTTATTTCCAAGTGATGGGATACCCTTTTCTCTCTCATAAACTCATTTAATGAATTTTAACATGACGTCGTTAGGCTGTCGAATTTCTATAAGGAAACTCCTTCACCCAATTTCAATTATTTGGGTTAAACTTCTACTTCATGATTATGTCATGATATGAATATGTGTGAATAGAATTTGATTTTTTCGCACTTAATATCCACTTATATTGGGTGTATTTATATTTTTCACACATAATTATACCATTTATTTACCTTTAATCTAAGGATACCATCTTTATAAGGGATTTCATCTCAATTTACATTCTATTGAGACTCCATTGTTGTTATAAACCAATTAACTTTTATATGGTGTATATACCGTCCTTTGGAATATTATATCATGAAGACATTTTTTCTCATTATATTATAAACTTTTCATTAAATTTTATTCCTCGATTATTTGTATTCAATCATCTCTCATTTGGTTAAGAACTCCTTAACTAAAATATTGTTTTAAAGATTTATTCTTCTAAATATTTCTCATTAATGTCAATGATTTAAAAATGGTTTTAAGGATTTATTTATATGGAAATTAATGTTTTAAATGTTAATTCCTTCAAAATATTCAAAGTGGTATGGGACATTTTGATTCAAAAAATGGTTTAAATAGTTTTGAAAATGGATTGATAAAGCATTGATTATATCAATATCTTGAAAAGATATATTGTGATTGCAATGTGGAAATTTTATCTTTCATTTATGCTTGTTTTATGTGTTATGAATATGTTATGGTTATTGGGAATTGTTTATGTATACGGGTGGTTCCATAATAAACCTAGGGTGGGTGAGCCTAAGATAGATCTCCAATGCATTGGGTAACATGACGGATGTAAACGTTAATGTTTCTCCTAAGAGATTTAGGGAATATACTGTGATGGGTATTCCAACATAACTCCCTACATAGTTGTGATAGCTAAAATGTATGTATTTTATGTATTCTATAATTTACCTTTATGATTTCTGATTTCTGTATGTTATTCATAAATCTTATGATTTCATAAGGTATGTTATGATTGAAAAGAATGGTTTAATTGTTTTGTATTTATTTATGGGATAATGTTTTCATTCCTTATTTTATATCCCTTACTGATCTTTTTATGCTCATACCAAGTTTTTGAAATGTTTTACATTGGTCTAAAATATGAATAAGGGTCAAGGATGGGATCAAAGAAAATTCATGTTGTCTAAAACATGGAACTAGACATGTTTATTTTTAACAGTTTTTATTTTATAAAAAAAAAGGATACTGGTTTTTAGTGTCTAAATATAATATTCAAGTTGATATGTAATAGTTATGGCCAAATTCTCTAAAACTCTAAACCTAAAAATATCCTCAATGTGAATTATGCATTTAATTCATAATTATGTAATGTTTAAGTTTGGGTCCTTATAGTTGGTATCAAAGGTCAGTTTAGACAACTTTAGGGATTAGGAGTTTTCGTTAGACACATGGTTAGTCTCTATGTATACTTTTGAAGTTAAATCCTTGTTTTGTAACTTTTTCATAACAATGAAATTTAGTTACAAATGGAAGGAGGAGGATCTCAAATGACATTTCTTTATCTTCCTGATGGCATGCTTGCAATAATTATTGAAAAGTCATGTTCAGATGATTGTGAAACTTTTTCTAGCATACAACTCACTTACAAGCAGTTTTTTGAGATATCAAACACCTCCACTATACCTAGATATCATTGTAGATCATGGGTCGTATTTAATCAAATCCTATTTTCTAAATATGCTCATATTTTCAAGAAAGGTAAATATTGTCAAGGCATTTTCAAATATTTTACCTTATAACAAAATTTTGAAGCATATTATGATTTTGAAAAAGGTGGTGAAGAAGGAGACCCTTGAACTACCTATTTATATTTTCTTTTACAATATAGTCTCTCAGAACATACATATGGTATTTTAAAAAGACCACTGATTGAATGTTTCAACTCAAATTCAGTCTGACTGTTTTATAAAAATCAAGTTTTATCAGATGTTTTGAAATTAAATGTCATACATGATTATTTTCCGAAACTATTTTTCTACGAACACCCATATGATACAAGTTGTACAAGGTGTATTTGTATTGTGGAAGAAAATTATTTTGAAGGATCTGTAAATCATTTTTTCAATCCCACAACTGAAGGGTAACAATGGCGCATCACCTACCACTTTCCTACGTGAAGTCCCTGGTTAGTATGAATTATTCTTTTAAGTTAAATGATTTTATGGGTCAAGAATAAGTTGATTTTGGGAACTTATGTTTTATCAAATGGATATCCTTAACATGGTAAAATCATTTTTTGATTAAGTGATAAAGGTTATTTTAGAATATTTTTTATCTTTTGGAAAACATTATATTCTTAAGAGAAATAGAATACAATGGGATCTTATTTTTGGAAGTAATGGTTGAAATCTTATTTTGGAAGAATATTTGTTTTTATTGTGGACATATGGAGATTTGGGTTATTTATGGAAATGATTAACCTTTCATAGAGAATATGTGATTAGGTTAATTACAATTTAGTATGATACTTTAAGAGTAGTCAATTATATTTGGAGATAAATGTTAAGATTTACCGTGGAAGAATATATGATAAAATTCTTATGAGTTTTGGGTTTTAATATTAGTTTGGATTATTTTGAAGAATTTTAACGAAAATTGTGCGTTGAATTCTCTTTGTTGAACCTTGGGTATTGTTTGTTGAATTTTGAATATTAAGAGTAGTTTTTCTTTTTATAAAGGATTATCCTTTTTTAGGATTATCTGATATTGTACTAACCTTTTTGGTTTTCGTTAATGTCTAAAGACATGGTAAAAATATAGTTCATCTTTGGTGGATTATGTGATTCTATATAAGTTTATTATAGCGCTTTCAATCTGAACAAGTCATCTTGTATACTCATTGTTTGAAGAAAAAATGAGTTTGTGATTGGAATTTAGTCAAGGATGAAAGTCTACATGACAAGTAAGTATGTTTCTTTATGTTTTTAGTTAAGATCATAAATAAATTCCTCAAATTTATGAAAAGTAACTTAAAACAAAAATGTTGTCTGTTAACATTTCCTACTAGGGAATCAAAGACCATTTAACCCATCACAATTTTGTGATTTTCTGGTGATTAACTTTCTCGTAATCATGTTTTCTATCACTCTCTATTAGAAATTGATGGTTTATTTTCTCCTCTATATCCATGTATTTATGGAATCATAGTATATTTTGTCTTTGGTGACCTTTGTACTTATGTTCCTTTATTTTAATGTGATATATTTATTGACTCATTTTTTCGATGTGGGACTTTCAATGAAGTTTTTGAGCCCAATTTTAAAATTGCGAGGACACAATTCCCAAAAGAGGGGGAAGGATGTAACATCCAAGGTAAATAAAGAATATGAAATTTTTATATTTATTATTATTTGTAAATTAATCATTAATTTTACTTTAAATGGGATTTTATTTTTTATGGAATACGCAATACACAACAACGTGTTTCTTTGAAATCTTGTGTTCCTCACAATGTTGAGTTGTACTGAAAATGAAATAATATTATTATTTTAAATGGTAGTTAATACCTAGTTTTTGTAATGGTTGGAATAAATAGAACTAAATACAAAATTATTATACATGTTTGTTAAATATTTTTACATTTATCCAATAAAATTTAGAGGCTTAAAATATGAATGAAACTAATTTACTTTAAAAGGCTGATTTAACGCCTTTTAATGGATAACCCTCTTTAAATCTTGTTTTGGTAACTTTTATATGTAATTTTTGACAAAATAAAATTCTTATTTAGAATCAGGACATCAAAATTCACTTTGGGTAAAATTTTGGTATTTTTTTGATAAAATTCATTTTTTGATGAATAGTGAAAATACTATATTTTAATTCAAAACTACTTTTAATCTAATTTATTTATATGGTTAGATTATATTATTAATTGGTTTTAAAGTGTAATTAGATTAAATTTTTACCACTTAATACAATTTTTTCCATTTTATTTAATTTCAATTTTAAATTGGACATAAACAAGTGTCAATCTTTTTATAGTTAATATTTCTAAAAAACATGCTTTTCGTTTTGATAGAGGGAATTAATTTTCAAATTAATTTCTTCCACTTCTGTGTTTTGAATTTGGTAAAATGGATTTCGTATTTGGAATCATTATCTCCAAATTTTTTAAATATTTAACTATTATTTTTAGACATTATGAATATTTACTTTAGTAAAAAAATTATTTACCAAGGTTAAAGGGTAAATTTGGTAAATAAGGGTAGACCAATATTATGATAATAATATAAAATTACTATAAAATGTGTCAAAATCCTATTGTTTCAGACATTTCTGACCGTGGTCATCTTTGTGTCAATTTTGGGACCCCATGGAGCCACTTATGAGTGATAATGACACTTTATTTTAATTAACTTAAAGTAAAGACAAAAATGACAAAACCAAATATCTTTTAGTAAATTAATTTTTACATAGGGTTATATATATCATCATTTCAACTATAAATATTATTTGGAAATATAAAAATATTTCCTAAATAATTGTATGTTTTTATTATTTTAAACATTGAATAAATTAAATTATTTATGACACAATAATGATGTTGTGTTTACCACATTAATAAATGATTTAAATAAATAAGATTATAAAGATTACAATAATATGAAAAACATGTCCAATTCTCATTAGAATATTTTATTTCGACCACGATTCATCTTATATTTGACTTTAATAATTTTTTGACATTTAGAAACCGAAAATAATTATGTAATAAAATAATATTTTCACACTTTCCTAAAGAGCCCCTCCTCTCCCTTATAAAAATCCCTCACCTCTAACCCATTCCTCACACCTCTAAAGCCTCTTGTCTCGTCAAAACTCTACCAAATTAAGATCCAAAAATACATATCCTCCTCATAGAATCCTTAAGTTAGGCATAAGGCACTTCAACAAACCCTTTTGGTTCAAACCAAAGGGAGTTACCCAATTTAAAGGTAACATCTTCTCTTAAGTTCTTTTGTTTTATTTTACTTCTCCAACTCCCTAAACTCTTATTATTCATTTATTTTATAACAAAACCAGTATAATAAATATACTAGTATGTTATTATGAGAATTATTATAACTAAAATTACACACACCTTCATCTAATGGGTAAAGAACATACTGTTTCTGTGGATGGCAAACTAATGCCTCATGAAATGATGATTATTATTTCATCTCTTACCTCCTCTAATGGTGGACATTATTATGGAGCTGTATTTATATGTGATATATATTATATATATTGTTTCTTTATGCTTCTATATTTTCCATTTATTGTATACCTTTATGGTTTCCATTATGGCTAAACGTGATAATTTCATTTGAGGAAGTGTGAACTACTGCCCCCTCAAAGTGATATAACTCTTTAATGCCATATGTGGTACGTATAAAGGATAGATTTAATAATATTTTATATGATATTATATTGTAATTATAATTTACCAGTGTATCATTATGTTTTAATTCCATTAAAATAATAAATACAAATGAAAGTAACATTCATGCTTACGTACAGCTTATCATCTCCATGAACGGTGCATTTCATTTCTTATCTCCAAATGTTATGTACTATTATAAATACATACATATATAGGATATATATGAAATATAAGATATCTAAATCATGAATATCATTCTAGAGATAATAGAATCTTGACCACATGGACAACTTGTAATTATAAGGTGTTCATTTTTTACTCAAGTTCCAAATATCGGCAAAATGACCATTATTAACTTAAATGATTACATAATGTTTATAACATGGTAATAAGTGATATAAAAGGAATATTAAAATTGAAAAAAGTTATTAATAAAGTATAAATTAACATAAGTTTATTATTTAGGAAGAACAAGGAACAAATGAGTCAGGTCGGACACGAGGTAAGGGGTTTCTTAATCTCACTTTTAATTCTGTGATATTTCAATTGTTCGCCACTAATTTATTGCATGCGGTGTGTTTTTTACTACCATTTGATATATATTATCTTTATTCTCTTTATATTAATGTTATTATGTGATTAATTTGGTTTTTATTAACTTTTTGTCTCACGACTCGATTGATTACAACGTGGTAAGGGGTTTTCATCTCATTTTTTATTCTCGTGAGATTCATGCTATATTTGCCACTATTTCCTTTTGTGTGGTGGATGTACTACCCATGATTGTTATATTTGTGTAATATAATTTAACTAATGTTTATTTACATATTCATTTAATTACCTTCTTTCATGGGTGTATGTTTTGTATGTCACCAAATTGGTAAGGGAACCTTTCACACTCCTCTTTTTAAAAGACTTCTTATTGTTATATCTTATAATTTCCAATTTCTTATGTCAGGATATGTTCTTATATATCCTTATTGCTGTAAATTTTATATCCAAGTGATGAGATACTCTTTTCTCTCTCATAAACTAATTTTCTTAATTTTAAAGTGACGTCGTTAGGCCGTTGAATTTCTATAAGGTAACTCCTTCACCCAATTTCAATTATTTGGGTTAAACTTCTACTTCTTGATTGTGTCTTGCTATGAATATGTGTGAATAACATTTGATTTTTTTACACATAATATCCACTTATATTGTGTGTATTTATATTTTAACACATAATTATGTCATTTATTTATCTTTAATCTAAGGATACCATCTTTATAAGGGATTTCATCTCAATTTAAATTCTATTTAGACTTCATTGTTGTTATGAACCAATTCACTTTTATAAGGTGTATAAACTGTCCTTTGGCATATTATATAATAAACTCCTTTATTACCATGATATTATAAACTTTTTATTAGTATTTTTTGTTTCCTCAATTATTTTTATTCAAGCATCTCTCATTTGGTTAAGAACTCTTTACCTAAAATATTGTTTTAAATATTTATTCTTCTAAATCTTTCTCATTTATGTCAATGTTTTAAAAATGGTTTTAAGGATTTATTTATATGGACATTAATGTTTTAAAATGTTAATTCCTTTAAAATCTTAAAATTGGTATGGGACACTTTGATTCAAAAATCTCTTTATTAATGGTTAAAATGGTTTTGAAAATTGATTGATAAAGCATTGATTATATCAATATCTTGAAAAGATATATTGTGATTGCAATGTGGAAATTTCATCTTTCATTTATCCTTGTTTTATGTGTTATGAATATGTTATGGTTATTGGGTGTTGTTTATGTATATGGGTGGTTCCATGATAAACCTAGGGTGGGTGAGCCTAAGATAGATCTTCAATGCATTGGGTAATGTGACGGACGTAAACGTTAATGTTTCTCCTAAGATATTTAGGGAATATACTATGATGGGTATTCCAACTTAACTCCCTATGTAGTTGTGATAGCTAAAATGTAAGTATTTTATGTATGACATAAGTTACCTTTATGATTTATGATTTCTATATGTTATTCATAAATATTATGATTTCATAAGGTATGTTATGATTGAAAAGTGTGGTTTGAATGTTTTGTATTTATTTATGGGATAATGTTTTCATTACTTATTTTATATCCCTTACTAATCTTTTTATGCTCATACCAAGTTTTTGAAATGTTTTCCAAAGTACTTAAAGATGAATAAGGGTCAAGGATGAGATCAAGGAAAAGTCATTTTGTCTAAAACATGGAACTAAACATGTTTCTTTTTAATAGTTTTTATTTTATAGAAAAGGATACTAAGTAGTAGTGTATACATGTAATATTGAAGTTGATATGTAATAGTTGTGGCCTAATTCTCTAAAACTCTAAACCTGAAAATATCCTCAATGTGAATTATTCATTTAATTCATAATTATGTAATGTTTAAGGTCGGGTCCTTATAGTTGGTATCAAAGGTCGGTTTAGAAAAATTTAGGGATTAAGTATTTTCGTTAGAAACATGGTTAGTCTCTATGTATACTTTTTAAGTTAAATATTTGTTTTATAAATTTTTCAAATCAAGGAAATTCAGTTACAAATGTAAGGAAGATGATCTTAAACGAAATTTCTTTCTCTTCCTGATGACATGCTTGCAATAATTATTAACAATTCATATTTAGATGATTGTGAAACATTTTATAGCATAAAACTCACTTAGAAGAAGTTGTTTGAGATATCAAACACCTCCACTATACCTAGATATCATCATGGATAATGGGTTTTATTTAATAAAATCATATTTTCTCAATATTATCTTATTTTCAAGAAAGGTAAATATTATCAAGGCATTTTCAAATATTTTAACTTATCTCGAGATTTTGAAGAATATTATGATTTTGAAAAAAGTGCTAAAGAAGTAGACCCTTACGTAACCTTTTTATATTTTCTTTTAAAATATAGTCTCTCAGCACATACTTATGGTATTTTAAAAAGACCATTTATTGAATGTTTCAACTCAATTTTGGTATGACTGTTTTATAAAAATCATTGTTTATCAGATGATTTGAAATTATATGTCATACATGATTATTTTCCAAAACTGTTTTTCTATGAACACCCATATGACCCAAGTTGTACAAGGTATATTTGAATTATGGAAGAAAATGATTTTAAAGGATCTCAAAATCATCTTTTCAATGTATGGACCTTATACCAACGTGAACAAGATGATGATGAAACCATATGGACACCATAATCAAGGTATGATGTTCTTTCTATTGGAAATAGTTTTATTTTATCATATATAGGTGAAAAAAATGTTAATATATAAGATTTTGAGGTCTTAATGTATTGGGATGAAAATAAAAGGTATAAGAAATCCTTTGAGGTTAAAACACGTTAGGGTTATTTTTGAGTTTTATAAAAAGGAAAACCTATGAGATTGGTGACAACCCATCATGTCTGAAAAGGCCATAGAAATCAATCCCACAACTGAAGGGTGACAAGGGCGCATCACCTACCACTATCCTACGTGAAGTCCTTGGTTAGTATGAATTATTCCTTTAAGTTAAATGATTTTATTGGTCAATAATAAGTTGATTTTCGGAAATTATGTTTTATCAAATGGATTTCCTTAATATAGTAAAATTATTTGTTGATTAAGTGATAAAGTTTGTTTTAGAAGATGTTTTCTCTTTTGGAAAACATTATATACTTAAAAGAAATATAATATTATGGGATCTTATTTGTGGAAGTAATGGTTGAAATTTTATTTTGAAAGAATCTATCTTTTTATTGTGGATATATAGATATTTGGGTTATTTATGGAAATGATTAACCTGTCATAGAGAATATTTGATTAGGTTAATTACACTTTAGTATGAGACTTTATGAGTAGTCAATGTTATTTGGAGATAAATGTTAAGATTTATCATGGAAGACTATATGTTAAAATTATTATGAGTCTTGGGTTTCAATCTTAATTTGGATTATTTTGAATCAATTTAAGGACAATTGTATATTGAATGGACTTTGTTGAACCTTGGGTATTGTTTGTCGAATTTTGGAGATTAAGAGTAGTTTTTCTTTTTATAAAGGATTATCCTTTTTTAGGATTATCTGATATTGTACTAACCATTTAGGTTTTGGTTAATGTCTAAAGACATGGAAAAAATATTGTTCATATTTTGTGGATTATTTGATTCTCTCTAAGTTGAATATAGATTTTTCAATGTGAACAAGTCATCTTGAATACACATCGTTTGAAGAAAAAATGGGTTTGTGGTAGGAATTTAGTAGAGGATTAAAGTCTACATGACAAGTAAGTATGTTTCCTTATGTTTTTAGTTAATCTCGTAAATAAATTCCTCAAATTTATGAAAAGTAACTTAAAACAAAAATGTTTTTTGTTAACTTTTCCTATTGGGGAATTAGAGACCATTTAACCCATCACAAGTTTGTGATTTTCTGGTGATTAACTTTCTCCGAATCATGTTTTCTATCACTCTCCATTAGAACTTGATGGTTTGTTTTCTCCTCCATATCCATGTTTTCATGGAATCCTAGTATCTTTTGTCTTGTTTAACCTTGGTACTTATCTTCCTTTATTTTAATGAGATAGATTTATTGACTCTTTTTCCGATGTGGGACTTTTAATGAAGTTTCCGAGCCCAATTTTAAAATTGCGAGGACGTAATTCCCAAAAGGGGGGAAGGATGTAACATCCCAGGTAAATAAAGAATATGAAATTTTCATATTTATTAATATTTTTAAATTAATTATTAATTTTATTTTAAATTGGATTATATTTTTTATGGCATACCTAATACACAACAACGTGTTTCTTTGAAATCTTTCGTTGCACACAATGTTGAGTTGTACTGAAAAATGATATAATATTATTATTTTAAATGGTAGTTAACACCTAGATATTTTAATGGAGGTAATAAATAGAACTAAATTAAAACTAATTATACATGTTTTTTAAATATTTTTACATTTGTCTAATAAAATTTAGAGGCTTAAAATGTGAATGAATCTAATTTACTTTAAAAGGTTGATTTACCGCCTTTTAATGGAGAACCCTCTTTAAATATAGTTTTGGTAACTTTTATATGTTTTTTTGAAAAAATAAAATTCTTCTTTATAATGAGGACATCAAAATTAACTTTGGGTAAAATTTTGGTATTTTTCTAATAAAATTCATTTTGTGATGAATAGTGAAAATACTGTATTTTAATTCAAAACTATCTTTTATTCTAATTTATTAATATGGTTATATTATCTTTTTAATTGGTTTTAAAGTTTAATTAGATTAAATATTTACTATATAATCCAATTTTGGTCATTTTAATTAATTTCACTTTTAAATTGGACATAAACAAGTGTCAATCTTTTGATAGTTAATATTTCTAAAAAACACGCTTTTCGTTTTAACAGCGAGAATTAATTTTCAAATTAATTTATGCCACTTATGTGTTTTAAATTTGGAAAATTTTATTTAATATTTGGAATTAGGTGGTCCAAATTTTTTAAATAAGGAACTTTCATTTTTATACATTATGAATATTTACTTCAGTAGAAACTTTATTTGCCACGATTAAAGGGTAAATATGATAAATAAGGGTAAACAAATATTATTATAATAATATAAAATTACCCTAACATGTGTTCTAATAATATTGGTTGACACATTTCTGACCATGGGAATCTTTGTGTTGATTTGGGACCTCATGGATCCACTTATGAGTGATAATGACACTATTTTAATTAACTTAATTTAAAAACAAAAATTACATAAACAGATATCTTTTAGTAAATTGATTTTTACATAGGGTTATATAAGTTATCTTTTTTACAATAAATATTATTTGGAAATAAAAAAATATTTCCTACATCATGGTAATTTTTTATAATTTTTAGACATTAAATATATTAAATTATTTATGACACAATAATGATGTAGTATTTACCTCATTAATAAATGATTTAAATAAATAAGATTATAATGATTAAAAAATATCCAAAACCTATCCAATTTTTATTGGATGAATTTATTTCTACTATGAGTCATCTTATATTCTACTTTAAAAAGTTTTGGACTACTTTAAAAAAATTTGGACATTTAGAAACCAAAAATCATTATGTAATAAAATAATATTTTTACACTTTCCTAAAGAGCCCCTCCTCCCCCTTATAAAACTCTCTCACCTCTAACTCATTACTCACACCTATCAAGCCCACTTAATCATTAAAAATCTACCCAATTAAGATCTCTACATCCCTATACTCCTCTTAGAAACCTTAACTTAGGAATAAGGCACTTCAACAAACCCTTTCGGTTCAAACCGAAGGGAGTTTCCAGATTTAAAGGCAACGTCTTCTCTTAAGTTCTTTGTTTTATATTATTTCTACAACCACCTAAAATTTTTTTATTCCTTTATTTTATAAAACAAATAGTGTCCTCAATATATTTGTATGTTTTTATTATAAGTATTATAACTACACTTACACAAACCTACATCTAATTGGTAAAGAACATATTGTATCTGTGGATGGCAAACTAACGCCTCACGAAACGATGATTGTTCTTTTATTTCCTAACAACTCTCATGGTGGACATTATGATGACACTATATTTATATATGATATATATTATTTTTACGTTTTCTTTATGCTTATGTATTTCCCATTTATATCATGCCTTTATGGTTTCCATTATGGGTAAGCGTGATAATTTCATTTGAGGAAGTGTGGACTACCACCCCCTCAAAGTGATATGACTCATTAATGCCATATTTGAGATGTATAAAGGATGGATTTAATGATATTATATATGATATTATATTGTAATTATAATATACCTTTGTATAATTATGTTTTAATTCCATTAAAAAATAAATAGAAATGAAAGTAGTGTTCATGCGTACGTACGGCTTACCATCTCCATGAACTGTGCATTTCATTTATTATCACCAAATGTTATGTCCTATTATAAATATATACATATATATATGATATATGTGATATATGTTATATCTACATCATGAATATAATTCTATAGATAATGGACTCTTGACCACATGGACAACTTGTAATTATAAGGTGTTCATTTTTTACTCAAGCAACAAACGTCGACAAAACGATCGTTGTTAACTTGAATGATTACATAATGTTTATAACATGGTAATAAGTGATATAAAAGGAATAATAAATTTAAAAAAGGTTATTAATCAAGTATAAATTAATTTAAGTTTATTATTCAAGAATAACAAGTAACAAACAAGTTAGGTCAGACATGAGGTAAGGGGTTTCTTGTTTCACTTTTAATTCTGTGATATTTCCATTGTTCGCCACTAATTTATTGCATGTAGTGTTTTTTTTAAATCCATTTGATATATATTATCATTATTCTATTTATATTCATGTTATTATGTCATTAATTTTTTGGTTTTTAACTTTTGTTCTTACGACTAGATTGATTACTACGTGGTAAGGGGTTTTCATCTCAATTTTTATTCTCATGAGATTCATTCTATATTTTACACTATTTCCTTTTGTGTGGTGAATGTACTTCCCATTGTTGTATTATTTGTCTAATAAAATTTAATTTATGGTTATTTACATCTTCATTGAATTATCCTTCTTTCATGGAGTGTATTTTTCATATGTTTCCAAATCGATAAGAGAACCTTTCACCAACCTATTTTTAAAAGACTTCTTTTTGTTATGTCTTTTAATTTCCAATTTCCTGTGTCGGGATATGTTCTTCTATATCCTTATTGCTGAAATTTTAGGTCCAATTGATGATATACCCTTCTCTCTCTCATCAACTCATTTTTTTAATTTTAAAGTGATGTCGTTAGGCTATCGAATTTTTGTAAGGGAACTCCTTCACCCAATTTCAAATATTTGGGTTAAACTTATACTTCTTGATTATGTCGTGCTATGAATATGTGTGAATAACATTTGATTTTTTTACACTTAATATACACTTATATTGGGTGTATTTATATTTTTCACACATAATTATGTCATTGATTCATCCTTAATCTAAGGATACCATCTTTATAAGGTATTTCGTCTATATTTACATTCTATTGAGACTTAATAGTTGTTATGAACTAATTCACTTTTATATAGAGTATATATTGTACCTTGGAATATTGTATCATGAATACCTTTATTGTCATGATATTATATACTTTTTATTAAATTTTATTCTTGAATTATGTGTATTCAAGCATCTATCATTTGGTTAAGAATTCCTTAACCAAAATATTTTTTTAATGATTTATTCTTCTAAATCTTTCTCATTAATGTAAATGTTTTAAAAATGGTTTTAAGGATTTATTTATATGTAAATTAATGTTTTAAAATCTTAATTCCTTTGAAATATTCAAAGTGTTATGGGTCACTTTGATTCAAAAGTCTCTTCATTAAATGTTTTAAATGGTTCTGAAAATGGTTTGATAAAGCATTGATTAGGTCAATATCTTGAAAAGATATATTGTGATTGCAATGTGGAAAATTTATCTTTCATTTATGCTTGTTTTATGTGTTATTAATATGTTATAGTTATTGGAAATTGTTTATTTATATGGGTGGTTTCGTGATAACCCTAGGGTGGGTGATCCCTAGATAGCTCTCCAATTCATTGAGTAACATGATAGAGGTAAACGTTAATTTTTCTCCTAAGATATTTAGGGAATATACTATGATGGGTATTCCAACGTAAATACCTACATAGTTGCGATAGATAAAATGTAATTATTTTATGTATGCCATAAGTTACCTTTATGATTTATGATTTCTGTATGTTATTCATAAATATTATGATTTCATAAGGTATGTTATGAGTGAAAAATAGGGTTTCATTGTTTTGTATTTATTGATGTGATAATGTTTTCATTCTTTATTTTATATCCCTTACTGAGATTTTTATGCTCATCCTAAGTTTTTGAAACGTTTTCCACAGGACTTAAAGATGAATAAGGGTCAAGGATGGGATCGTGGAAAATCCATGCTGTCTAAAACATAGAACTAGACATGTTTCTTTTTATGAGTTATTATTTTATAAAAAAATGGATACTAAGTAGTAGTTTCTACATGTAATATTCATGTTGATATATAACAGTTATGGCCTAATTCTCTAAAACTCTAAACCTGAAAAGATCTTCAAGGTGAATTGTTCATTTAATTTAGAATTATGTAATGTTTAAGTACGGGTCCTTATCTTAACAATTATTTAATGGAGTATAAGTGTGACATAATTTTCATGATTCACATCATCCATTTTGATTTTATATGTTTCACCTTTTCACCTTTTATTTATAGGTTGTTGTGGCTTATCATCCTCATTATCCTTTGGATTGGGAAAATGATTCACATAATTTTCAAAATCCTTGCACTTGAAACACCAGAGTGTGGGTGATGAATTCTGTTGAACTCTCTCTCCATTAATTTTATTCACTATCTTCTTCACATAACTTTTACATTATTATTCTTGATTTATAGATTTCCCACAACTGTAACACCCTCTGGTTCCTTTCAATAATTCACCTGAGTGCTTCTTCGCATATTTATGGCTTGTAAGTGACATAAATTTCTTTCAACATGTGATTTATTTGAGGTCTCAAGACACTAAATATTTTTTTCTTATCAAAACTATGGGAATGGGCAGAATATCCCATTTTTATTTCTTCCTTCACTACAAATTGAATGAATAATTTATAGATACTATTTTCTCTTATAGAAAAAGCATTTCAAAGAATTTTTCTTAAGACATAAAATAATCAATCAATCTTTATTTCTAAAAAATTTATTAAATAATAATTTTATCATGCATGTATTATAAAATTATCTTCATAAGTACTAACATATTCCCTAACCATCTATTGTATATTGATAAATTCCTTCCCCATATCTATTCATAAATTACAAAGAAATTTTAAACCGATAAATGTACTCTTAAACTCATCCCATTCCATGGACTCAATTAACTTATATGGACTTGTATTATGTAAAATGTTCCACCATTTATCTACTTCACCATCCAATTCATAAATATAATAAATTAATTTTTCATGAACTAAACACAGTAAAATTGAAAATATATTTTTAGTGGTACTGATCCTTCACTTATCAACTTATTGATCATTAAACCCACTTCAAGAGGATGGATGTTGCCTAATTAAGTAATCAATAGAATGGTGTTCCCTCCTTTTCTTGTTTTGTCGTTCAATACGATTCATTGACTGAGAAATTTTTTTGAGCGTTATGGTGATGTATTTTATTCTATCTCAAATAAAATTCGGTGTCTCGAGAGGATAATCATATCACTATCTATTTCATTCAACATTAACATAGTTCTTTTGGGATCTAACCATTAACTGAAACTAGAAATAATATTATGTGAAACACTAAACATAATGGGAAACCACATAATCATGAAAAATCATTTATAGTAATTCTATATCATGAACAATTATTTTATTTCAATAAAAAAATTGGCTTAACCTTGGTCATTCATGGTCATTATTAAAATCATTCATGATGGTTCATAAAGATTTTGTGAATTTCCAAAATATATCCCTAAGGGGTTTTAATCTTGGTTTGTAGAAATTCCCACTACTGTATATCATATGATGATTGAATCCAATTAAAATTTCCCTTTCTTGAGTTATTTCACATAGGAACTTCTGTTCTAGATCCGCATCCACTTATAGTATATAGAAATGGATGTAATTTCATGGAAACCAATCAATAAATAATTTTCCAAAACTCTAGTTCATTTTCCTATACTTTGACTCATCCATAGACATATCCTTATTCATATCCCTCGACACACCGTTATAAATATACCAAGGGATCTCACAAAATTTTTCTCATCCTTGTTTCAAAAGGTAAACTAAACCTTTTATCTGATACCAATGGTAAATACCCAGACTTTTCATACATAAATATTACATATTTTTATATGAATATTTAATACATTTCACAAATACACACCCCTAAACCATATGTATTTATTGTCTTTGGAGACTATATTCATGATCTTATTATATCATGAAAGATATTAAATGTCCCCCAAAAAGATCTCCCAAATAATTACTCATTATTGAAATACCCTACTAATAACCTTTCATTATAACTTGTGGAATATGAAATGGTGAGATCATATGCTCGGTATTGGTAAAAAAGGGATATATCAATATAACATGATCATATTTCTATGAGAACATGATAATAACATTTGAAAAACTTACCCTAAATATCATAGATCATAAACATGATCCATGATTTAAATAATGGTTGTTCAAAAGACATGCATCGTAATGGGATCAAAGAACATGAACCATGAGATCATAACATTGGCATCAGACTTAGATTTTTGGAATACACATAATCATATAAAATAAAATTTCAAGGTTACACACTAAGACATTTATAAAATTTTAGGCTTGGGATAACCACTAATTTACATGCTTTGGGATTAGGATAAACTCTTATGTACCCTTTGAGTTCATATAACAATATTAATTACCCAATGAATTGAAGGAATATATAGTTCCCACCCATCAAATAATGAAAACCATACATAAGTGTGACACAAGATCATAAAACATTCATCATATTAGAATACATAAAAATAAATGGGTTACATAAATATTTCACCATAGAAAAACCATTGTAAAAGAAATATGTTTCATAATCATTTAGTTATAACCCATTGAAAAGAAGAGGGTTTAATAAGATTTTACTCATGTTATAACGTATGGAATAGGAACTATTTTCATAAAAATTGGACATCATAAACCTAAACCATCGAGATAAAGAATAAATATGGTATTTTTGGATCATATTCCCTATAAATATTAGGTAACTTCAAAGGATTTCATCTTAGATAGTAAAAAGATTTGACATTAAATTAACATGGAAAATTTCTTGAAGAAAATAACCATTCCCTAAAAACTAAAAATTTAAAACTAAAAATTCATAAAGTATTTCAGAAATTATTTTCTTTGAAAATCACCTTTAAAACATATAAAATAAGTATTAAAATATCATTTAAAATGTTTATTGAGGAAAATATCATTTCACGTGCAAGAAATTTTTAAAACATAAAACATTATCAAAATATTTTTCATCTAAAATAAAAATGAAAACGTATAAAGTATTATTTAAAAGATTAAATTTCCATGATGGAGGGAAATTCTATATTTGACAAAACAGAGATTCTTTTGACATATTTGGTAAAATACAATTGGGAATTTTTTAGAAGACAACCAAAAGATTAATTTCAAAGTATTTTTTAAAAATAAAAACATAGGTAAAATTTTAATTAATAAATCATTTGTAGAATTACAAAAAAAAAATTGAAATACTTTTTATAAAACATGATTTTGGAAGGAAAATTATTTTCAGATGAAGAGAGAAATAACAATAATTTTTTGTAAAAATATTCTCTTCAAATCTTGAGTACATAAGGAGTGGATAATGAAGTGAATTTTTTAGAAAAAATAATATAACTGTAAGAATATTAATTATTTTATTAAAATATATATCATAATTTTTCATTATTAGAAGCATAAACAAAAACAATCTATATATGTAATGATATTGTATCATGAAACCCTTAGAACGTTCATAACATTGATTCATATACCCCATGAAAGAATAGTATTAAATGAAAAATATCATGAAAATATTTAAATTCATGATATTACATGTCAAATGGGATATATATACACCTCATAAAATAAGATAGGTGCCCAAAATAATGTATATCCAAAAGAAGACAAATTGAGACAAAAATCCCATACCACATTACTAATATTTTGATTCATAAGTACCATTAAATAATAAAAACCAAACAAACTTTAAGGATCATTAAAATAAGTATATTCATGATTTAAAATGTCAAAGGGTTATTATGTACACCACACTAATTATATGAGTGGTGAATATGGCCCATGTCACCTAGAAATAAAATAGAGACTAGAAATCCCTTTCTTTAATTCTAACATTTCTTCATCCCCATTAAAGTCTAATTTATAATTAATATAAGTTTATTATAAATTTTTTATTATTGAAAACTCTGTATAAAACAAGAAAGTAATAACATCGAACTTCAAAAAGGGGATAAATAAACCTAAAGAATATTTTGAAAAAAATGATCAAAGGGCAGGATGTTATGAATGAAGACTTGGTCCTATAAAGTAAAAATGACACATGGACCACCACAATGCATATAGATCTGCCACTCTTTAAGGTGTACACGAATAAAAAAATTAATTTTAGGGATGTATGGAGATTCCCCTACCCTCCCCCCTGAATGAAATTGGTCTTAGGCTTGGGCACTCTTCTTGGGATCCCGCAAATAAAGGTCATGCAGCCCACCATTATCGGACAAACCAATAGTTGGTTGAGCCACACCTCTATAAATATATGAGAGGGGGATACAAGGGGGTATATGAAAATTCAAGGAATGGTTTTAGATAAATCGTTATTGATAGTAAAATCACTAAACATCCACATACTTTAAATCCATTGTGGATGACCCCTTCCATAGAGAGAAGAAATCATATTAAAAACCATATGTAGATGCCCATTCGCATAAGAGTCCATGTGGAGGAAATGTTGTTTGTGACATGAGGCATCATTTTTTGACTCCATAAACAAATAAATTTCTTCCCAGATGGACCCTTTATTCCCAACCCTTCATGGAAAATTCATTATGGATGACTCTTCATAGATGAACATATGTGGATTCCCCCTTTGTGAATGTTTCATTTCAGTCAGCTCTTTCAAGAAAAAGGTATTGGCGAGGCCTTATGCCAAGACACCATTTGGTCTCATGATACCTACTGATGCATCGAGGATCTATAGAAGGATCCACCCTTCACATACAAAGTCCAATTCATTCCTCATATGAAAAGTTTGAAACATAACATAATAATTTGTATTAAAACTAGCATATGAATTGTTAATACTTTAACCATAAACCATGAATGGTATAAAAATAACACATCCATATTCAAACATATCACAAAACCATCAATACAATATGGATGATTTTTTAATAATAAATCAACTTTAAACAAGTGTGAAATCCATCAAAGGATGTTGACATAGATGAAATCAAAACTATTTGAGAGAAATATCTCTTTCTATTTTGAAATAATTTAAAAGTCACAAAATTATAAAAGAAAAGATTTATTTTTAAAATATTAATATAATCATCTAATGGAATCATTGAAGATATTATAATGGAAGAAAATAGCCACACCCACTATATACGTTAAAAATAATTCTTTCCTTAATTTGTTGAAAATGTCATAAAGTTATTTATTTGGAAAATGACGGAAAGATTCATTTCAAAAAAAAATTATAAAAAGTTAGACAAGAGTATAAATGAATTTAACCAATATTCTAGGAAATATTAAAAATGTTTTGAAATAAATTTTTAAGAAACATAGATGTGGATGATAAAGAAGTCCCAATAGATACAAACGTACAAATAACCTCATATAATAAAGAGATTTTAAAATTAACCCTTACCTTATACTTTTACTTGGTTGAGGGTATTTTAACCTCATTTAAAATTTTTAAATAACTTTTATTAAATTATAAAAGAACCATACACATAAATATGATATTATATATGATCTTCTAATATTGTTTGGTTAATAATATTTCAGTAGTATTATTATTTCAGGTGTTAACTGATTTGTTTTACTTTATAAGTTTTGTTATCTAAGTCATGTTTGTTATGGATAGGATGTATTTTATTCATATAAAAAATAATATTAAGTTCTTAAACATTATTTTAAATCATAAAATAAAAATTATTCTTGAATGGATATGATGGGAAATGAATCTCATCGCGTTCGTGGAGACGGTAATCCATACGTACGCACGAGCGACAATATAATTCTATTAATGGTGAAATTGTATGTAATTGGATGTTATATCATATATAAAGAATAATTAAAATTTTATATTTATTATTTACATCAATTATACTAATTATTTTACCCATCCAAATAATTAAGTGTTGAATAACAAACTACACCACGACATGGAGACGGTAAGCCGTACGTACGCATGTATGGTGACTTTGTCATTCATAGGATGGATAGAATAATGAATATTGTTGGAACATATTTATAATAACATCATAGTATGTAAAAGGTACTGGAGTTATTATTTTGTTATGGAAACAACAAAGAAAGAGGAAGTGGAATAAGAAAATAACTTTGAAAGAGGTGATAAAATTATTACCACTTCTTCGAGTGATTCCTTTTGATTTGATCAAAAGGGATCCTTATGTAGAATTTCCAATCAAACTAAGGCCTCTAGGTTTAATTAAGGATATTTGGGAATATATTTGAATATGTTTTATCTGAGTCAAATGGCTTTGGAGGTATGATGTTGAGAGAAGGGGAAGTACCCTTTTATAAGAGAGGTGAGGGTCACTTTAGGAAAATCTTGAAATATTAATTTATTATACAATCATATTTGTTTTATAATGGCTCATAAAGGATTTATTTCAAGTATAATGTTTGTATGGGTCGAAAAACTATCAACCAATAGGTTTTATATAGGTTTAGGTCACCATATGAACGTTATATTTTAGATTTAATTCTTAGTTAAATAGTTTAACTTTTACCATGTATTCTGGTATTATTATAATAAATGGTTAATAAACTTACATTAAAATTCCAAGAGAACCTCAAGTTCTCAATTAATTACATATATATAATTATATAAGTTATTTTCCTAACCCTAGATTTTTATGAATATTATATTATTTAATAATATAGTATTTGTTTTAAAAACTCATTTATGTAATTTTGACATTATTTAGTATTTGGTTTTTTATGAAAGTAAAACAAACTTGATTACTTCAAAAAAATACATTAAATAAATCCTAACATGTCATATTAACCTATAAAATTAGTGTAATTAATAAAAATTCTCAATTTACATTTATTTAGATATTTATAATATCAATTATTTTAATCTGTTATTAATCAGGTAATTACTACATCATCATTTTGTCATAAAAATTTTTAATTATTTAATGTCTAAAAATTATAAATTAAACACCATTATGTATAAAATTTTTTAATATTTCTGATGAATATTTACAGTCTAATTTATCTTATGTATGACCCTATATTAAAAAATGTTTTAGATATGAAAATTTGAATTTAACACTTAACTCTTCTTTAAATAAAATAATAATAAATGTCCTAATCTAATACAAGATGATAAAAGAGGATCATATTTTATTCGTAAGGTGGATTTTGGTCCAAATTAAATTATCCAATAGAATAATTACATGTGTTAAGGTAATTATATTATCATTTTTACCTTTAATTATCCTATTTACTTTTAACTGTGGTAAATAAACTTCAAAAGTTACAATTCACCAAAAATTATTTTCATCCTATTGAACCACATTTTACTTACTGATTTCAACCAAGTTTCTCATGTTTTTGAAATTAAATTCATATAATAGGTAAAATTTCATTTTATGAAAATGTTCAAATGTGCCTAGAGGTGGGTAAATGATGCTAAAATGTTCAATAAAATTTTATACATCTAATTTTATTATAAAATGACTCCAATGAATTACATTGAAATGATAAAGGTATTATGTATCTATTTTGACTTAAAATAAATTTAAATAAAATAAATAAAGGGGTAAATAAAAAGTCAGTTTTAAACAAGAACGTAGTGTTTTTCACTATTCATAAAAAATTAAATGTTTTTAGAAAAATACCAAAAATTCACCCTAAGATAATTTGGATATTCCAAATCCAAAAATGAAGTCCATTTTGAAAAATAAAATTTATAAAATTTCCAAAAGTGGGTATTACTACTCATAACGGCTAGTTTGATTGATTGTGGTGTGCTAGAACTCGAAGTTGGGTACAACGCAAGCTATTGCATTCTTCAAAGAGAAATGTACCATGGATGCTTGGGGTGTTACAATCTTACCTTATTCAAATAATTTCATCCTAGAAATTTCTATAATACTATTGCATAAAAAGATTTGGGTGGTTATTCATCGTAAGTTTCTTAGGTTCACATGTTGCCTCTTCCATATTATGTTTTCTCTATAGAACTTTTACCATACAAGCCATCCGGTTTCTCAACCCTTGTTCTCTGGTATCAAGAATCTTGACAGGATCTTCATAATAAGAAATATCAGGTTCTTGTTCTATTTCTTCATAGGTGAATACATGTGTTGGGTCAGACATGTATTTTCTCAACAATGATACGTGGAACACATCATGAACTTTGGAGAGACTTGAAGGCATTTCCAAATAGTAACCTATAAATACAATTAGTTCTAGAATTTTAATAGTTCCAATATACCTGGGACATAATTTACCCTTCTTATCAAATCGTATAACACCATTCCATGGAGATACTTTCATGAAAACATGATCTCCTAATTGAAATTCCAAATCCTTCATTCGGTTATCAGCATATCTCTTTTTCCTACTTTGAGTTTCTTTGATGTGGGTTTTGATAATCTTCACTTTTTCCATTATTTCCTCAACAAAATTTGGGCCTATGAGTTTTCTTTTACCAAAATCATCCCAAAAAGTTGGTGTGCAACATTTATTTCCATATAACACTTCATATGGTACCCTATGAATACATGAATGGAAGCTATTGTTATAATAAAATTCTTCCAGAGGTAAATATTGATCCCACATACCTTGAAAGTCAGCTGAGCAAGATCTCAACATGTCTTCTAATGTTTGAATAGTATGTTCTGACTATCCATCAGTTTGAGGGTGGTAGGCAGTGCTCAAATAAACTTCAGTATCCATAACCTTCTAAAGAATTTTCTAGAATCTTGATATATAATGGGGATCACGATCAGAAAAAATTGATAGGGGTACTCCATGAAGTCTTACAACTTCATTAATATATTGTCTTGCTAAATTTTCAAGTGGTAAATCTTCTCTTATTGAAAAAAATGTGCTAACTTGGTAAGATGATCAACAATGGCCCATATTGAATCATTCCTTTTTGGAGTCTTTGGTATCCCCATGAAAAATTTCATCATAATATCATCCCATTTCCACTCAAGTACGGAAAGTGGTTGCATGAATCCTCTAGGATATTTTATTCTAGCCTTCACCTATTGAAAAACCATACATGTAGACCCATAATCATAAATCTCCCTCTTCATGTTGTCCCACCAAAAATGATCCTTCAAATATCTATACATCTTAGTTCTACTAGGGTGTATAGAGAAATTGGATCTATGAGAATCATCCAACAATTCTATTTTTAGATCAGGTATGTCAAGAACAGAAAATCTCTTCCCAAATTTCAAAATTCTCTCTTTATATACGAATTCAATCAATCTCACATCATTCACAGATTTAATTTTCTTTTGAAACTCCTCATCATCAGTATGAGTAATTTTTATCCTTTATTGTAAAGATTGTTTGGAAACCATTAGAAAAAATATTAATGTTTTACCTTCCATGATTATTTCCATATCCATCATTACTAGATCCATAAACATATGATCCCTTTCAACTCTCATCTTGTTCAAAACTCCATGATCCTTTCTGGTCAAAGCATCTACCACCTTATTTGCCTTCCCTGGGTGGTAGTGTATAGTGAAATCATAATCCTTAAGTAGTTCAGCCATCATCATTGCCTAATGTTGAGTTCTTTCTGTGAGAAAATATACTTAAAACTCTTCTGATTATTATATATCTCACATTTTTTACCATATAGATAGTGTCTTCATATCTTCATAGCAAAGATTACAGATGCTAACTCAGGATCATGAGTGGGATAGTTTTTTTCATGAATTTTTAACTTATGTGATTCATAGGCAATAACTCTATCATTTTGCATAGGGACACAACCATGTCCTTTTTTTGAAGCATCACTATAAATAAAAAACCCATCATTCCCGGATGGTAGAGTCAATATAGGAGCATTGACTAATAATGTCTTTAGTTCTTCAAAACATTCTTCACACTCTTTTGTCAAAAAAAATTAACCCCTTTACATGTGATCTTTGTTAATGGGTTATCCAATCAAGAAAAATTCTGCACAAAATGCTGCTAATAACTTGCTAAACCAAAAATATTATGTACCTCAATTATACTCACCGGTTCTGGCCATTCTTGTATTGCTCTTGTCTTAGAAGGATCAATTGAGATTCTATCCTTAGATACAATATGTCCAAAAAAAAGAAATCTCCTGAATCTAGAATTCACACTTGCTGAATTTCCCATATAATTTATTTCTTCTTAGAGTCTTTAGAATAGTGCGCAAGTGATTTTCATGATATTCATAGATTTTGGAGTAAACCAAGATATAATTAATAAATACCACTGAAAATTCATCAAGATATTACTTGAAAAATATATTCATTATATATATGAAGACATAGGGTTCATTAGTTAGTCCAAAAGGCATTACTATAAACTCGTAATGCCCATACCTGGTATGAAATGTTATCTTATGAATGTCTTTCTTCTTCACACACAACTGATGATATCTAGATCAAAGTTCAGTCTTTGAAAAATATTGAGCTCCATGAAGTTGATCTAATAAATCATTAATGTGAGGTTGGGGATACTTGTTCTTTATTGTTATAGCATTGATCTCCCTGTAGTCAATGCACAACTATATAGATCCATCTTTCTTCTTAACCAAAAGAACAGGGTCTCCCCATTAAGAAACAATATGGAAAATAAATCCTTTATTAATCAATTCCTCTAGTTTTGTCTTTAGTTCCACTAATTCCACATTGTCCATTTTATAAAGAGTCTTCAATATGGGCCATGAACCAAGAATTAAATCATTAGAAAACCCAATTTCTCATTCTGGAGGATATCATAGTAAATCCTCTGGAAACACATCAATATATTATTTCACAATAGGTATTCTCTCTATTTGAACATTATTTTCCTCACCCATAGTTATTTCACTCTCTTCTACCCCAATAATTGAATTTAGTAGAGCTACTGGGGGTGGATCTGGATAAGAATCAAATGGTGATGTTTCTGCTCTAAAGATAAGGTATTCCTTATCATCATCAAAAAATTTAACCTCTTTCTTCTTACAATAAATTTTTGCATCATGCTCTGAAATCCAATCCATTCCAAGTATTATATCAAATTCAATCATGGGTATGACAATGAGATCATAAAATAAAACATGTTTATATGCCCTATATGGGAACTAATTCACAAAACATTATTTCAATGATACTTCCCTTAGGATTTTGACTGACAACTCCCTAATTAAATAAAATTGTAAATATATAATTTTTTTAGCTAACTGGGAAGATATGAAGCAATGTGATGATCCAGAATCAAATAAATCATTGGCTAAATTTGAGGAAACCATTAAATTACCTTCCACCATGTCATTCAGATCTTCAACCTCAGTAGTAGTGATCGCATAAGCTTGGCTTTTCTCCCTTGTCCTTTTCTGAGGTATGTTTTCTTAGTGCTTAGGACATTCATTTTCATAATGCTCCATTTATCTACTATTGTATCATTCAACATTTACAGCATCTTTATTTCCCTTGAAATCATGATCATGGTGGACTTTTTCACCACAATTGTAACAGACTCACATTCCCTTCAGGCAAGTACTGGGGTGTTTCTTCCCATATTTACTATAGGATCGAAATTCAACTTTTTTCCTTCTTCCCCTTATTTACATTTCTAGAGTGTTCATCAGGTCTCTTCTTATCTTTCTTTACTTTAAAGTCATAAGAATTAAAGAATCCATTTTCTATCTTGATAGAACATGTGACAATATCTTCGTACGATGAGAAGGATTGTGAGACTAATGATCGATAGAGAAATCATTTTAACCCATTAAATAATTGATCAATATTACTCCTTGGGTTACATATATAATCTGCTTAATTCCTTTCTAACCTTGTGAATTTAGCCTCATACTTTATGACATTCTCATCCTCCTTTTTCCTCTGACTCAAAAATTGTCTTTCCATATCCACTTGATAGTCATGAGAAAAATATTTTTCTAATAAAAGATCTTTAAACACCCTCCATTACATATTTGATACTTCTTTATCATTCCTTGTGTTTTGAATTAATGACCACCATTGATCTGTATCTCCTTTGAGGCGATAAACTTCAATGAAAATTGTTTCCCTTTCTCTACTCCCCAAAGCATGAATTATTTTCTCTAAGAAACTTATCCATTGCTCATCTACAAATGGATTTGTATTCCAATTGAATGTTGGTGGTTATTGCCTCATGAAGAGGTCTAACATTGATCCTCCATGTTGTGGATCAGGGTGCTCCATACGTGTAAGGTTATTATTCATAACCTGAGTTAGTTGTCCCAGTATGAAAATAAGCAGTTCAACACTAGTTGCATCACCAGCTCCACTATAATTATCTTGAGTTGGATGAAAATATCTATATGTATACATTCATTGATATGATTTACATTCCTTCCACTATGCACCACTTCTAAACAATGGGATACACTATATTAGTTTATAAATCGCAATACATTATTCCAAACTAGTAAAATACCAAACACAAATTTAATATTTTATGCATATAATCCATAATCATAAAAAAATGTTTTCTTTTAGAAAGTTTTTACTCATAAATCCTTCATAATGGTTTGTAAAGAAAATGTGAATTATCTTAAGTATATCCCCGGGGAGTTTCGTAACCAAGAGTGCAGCCAGGCCCGTTGTTGTGTACTAAGATACTCTAGGTCAAGCTGGAAACTCCTTGTTGGAGTTTTCACTCCTAGGTACATCTGTTCCAAATCCACCTCTACCTACTCATATCCACACATAGATTTATTTCGTGGAAAATATACAAAATCTGTACATTACCAAAATTCTAGGAAGTTCTTCTATACAAATACTTGAATTCTATCTTAGGGTAATGTTCTCTAATTAGAGTTTTTATACATATAGATTCCAAGGATTGTTCTAAACTTCCTCTAATACCAACTATAATGCCCTAATCCTAGTTACCTAGAGTCAATGCATTATTACATAACATTATCATGATCAGAAGAGATCATATCTCGAAATACCAATTAGTTTAGTAGCCCCAAAAGTACTAGATACATACATAAGTTTTACATTAAATTATGAAATAGAAAAACAACAACATTGTGTCCCCTTTGAACACACTCATATCCCTTAGTCTATTCCTGCAGGTTAATCGTAATATACTTCTTCACATCCTTGGAAAAAGAAAATGTAATAAATGGGTGATCTCAGATGCTCAGTAAGGATAACAATATAGCAAAAACTATCATAAATAAGAATAAACATTTAAGGAAATGTATAAGACTAAAAAATCCATTTAAACTTAAACATCAGCATAATATAGAAAATATAAGTTAAATAATTCCATTTTATTATTCACATAGATATTCTGTTAGTCAAATAATCACATGTAATATCAATATCTAATTTCATAATGATGGAATGCATAATGTCGGACATCATAACCACATAGTCAAGGCCTTGTGCCAAGACTACAAATAAGATTTATTCAAGGACTTGTTCCAAGACACTAGTTGGTCTCATGAGACCTACTGATGCATTGAGGAGCTAGAGCAGTCTCCACCCGTCAATGACTAATTCCTATGCATTCCTTGTATGAAAAGGTTGAAACACAACATAAACATCCATATTAAAACTATCATATGAAATGATAATAATTTAACCATAAAAAATGAATGGTATAAAAATAAATCATCCATATTCAAACATATCACAAAACCTTCAATACAATATGGAAGATTGTATCACAATAAATCAACTTCAAACAAGTGTCAAATCCATCAAAGGATGTTGACATAGATGAAATCAAAACCATTTGAGAGAAATATATATTTCTATTTTGAAATAATTTAAAAGTAACATAATTATAAAAGAAAAAATTTAATTTGAAAATATTCTTATAATATTTTAAGGGAATCTTTGAAAATGTTATAATAGTGTAAAATAGTTGCACCTTTCGTTTACGTTAAAAATGCATTTTTACCTTAATTTGTCGAAAAGGTCATAAAGTACCTTGTTTGGAAAATGATGGAAAGATTCCTTTCAAAAAAATTATAAAAAGTCAAACAAGGCTATAAATGACTTTAAACCATATTATAAGAAATAGTAAAAATGTTTTGAAATACATTTTTAAGAAACATGCATGTGGATGATAAAGAAGTCCCAGTATATACTTACGTACAAACAACCTCAGATAATAAAGAGATTGTCAAATTAACCCTTAACTTATACTTTTCTTTGTTAGAGGGTATGTTATCCTACTGTATAAAAGATAAATCATTTTTATTAAATTATACAAGAACCATATACATAAATATGATATTATATATGATCTCTTAATATTTCTTTTTGATTAATATTTCTGTAGTATTATTGTTTCGGATGTTAATTGATTTTTTTCCTTTATATTTTTTTCAACATAAGTCATGTTTGTTATGGATAGGATGTATTTGATTCATATACATAATGATATTAAGTTCTTAAACAGTATTTTAAATCATAAAATGAAAATTAATCTTGAATGGATACAATGGGAAATGAATCTCATTGCGTTTGTGGAGACAATAATCTGTATGTACGCACGAGTGACAATATCATTCTATTGATGGTGAAATTTTATGTAATTGGATTTTATATCATATTTAAATAATCATTAACTTGTTATATTTATTATTTAAATCAATTATGCTCATTATTATACCCATCCAAATAAAGAAGTATTGAATAAAAAACTACACCATGTCGTGGAGACGGTAAGCTATACGTACGCACGTATGGTGATTTTTTCATTCGTAGGATGAATAGAATAATGAATATGGTTTTACCATATTTATAATAAAATCACATTATGTAGAAGGTACTAGTGTTATTATTTTTGTTATGGAAATAATAAAGGAAGTGTAACGACCCACAAAATTCATTAATGAAAATTCCTATTGGTCTATTTAAATGTATTCTTAAGGTTATGTAAAATGTTTGAACTTATTTAGTTCTATGTTTTGGATTTTAAAATACCATTAAGAATTATGAACATATATAATATAGTCGTTGAACAGTGATCACATGATTAGTATAAATATAGGGCTTTAACAATTTCAATTTACTCAGAGAGAGGAAGTGATGGACTCATCCAGTAGACTTGCCCCGTATGAAGCCCATTTATCGGGGCTCGTAAGGGAGGTGGAATCATTGGGATTAACCCTTAACCAAAACCAATCTGATATTGAATACGTTAAGCTGAAGTGAAACCACCTACAAGAGAAGTGAATGTTGATATAGAATACCACTCGAGCAATGTTATCCGAGCCACCCCAAGAGTCTATCACCATCATGCTCCTTACTCTAAGGTATTATGTGGGTGTTTTAAAGGGTTATGTAATAATACCCTAGTACTAATATTATGTACATTATTATTTTATTGAGAATATATATTCTTTTTATTATTGTTACTTTATAAATAGTTTTTAAAGAACAAATAGTATTTTTAGTTAATATTCAACTAAGAAATCTATTTTGATGAAATAATGGATTTTTGAATTAAATAAAATTTTAATAATATATTATAATTATTAAATTAATTTTTATTAAATATAAATTATTGTATAATTTTATTAATTCAATTGTAATTTTTATTAAGGTTTGAATGTTGTTTTTGTCAAAAGCCATGAATTTTCGATAAATATCCATTTTTATTTTAAAAGTAAAAATTCAAAAATTTAGAAAATTAGAAAATTATTTAGATAACAAGAATATTATTTTTGGAATCATGGAATCTAAATTATCCAATGGTGAATTTTTCATAATTTTCTGAGATAGTCGAATTTTTGGGTAAAAATTAAATACCATTTAAATATATAATGTGTTTTATGACATCATAATGACCCAATAGTGATGTAATAAAATACTATAAACATTATGTTAGGACAATATATGTTTTAACATTAAAATAATGTGATTTTGGAAGCATTAGTGGACCCTTCAAGGCTTATAAAACATTTTTTCTTTTTAAATTGTTTTCCTTGAGAGTGTGACTCACCTCCACATAAGTAACCCTATTATTTTAAGATGTTCTTAAATTGGCCTCATAAAATTTTCTTTTCCACTCCCATTTTGCAAAAACTATAACGACCCATACTTTACATGCATTTTTATTACTTCAAAGTTGAAGCACACTTATTACAACATATAACAAAACCATGAAAGGACTGTATATGTATAGTGTCTTTAGAAAATGGGAAACATAAACAACTGTTTCATAAAGCATCTACAATGTCTCCTATTTATTTCATCATATGTAGAGTCCCTTTTGGAATATCCTACTTAATACCCTTATTCCTAACATGTGGAAAAGAAAACATACAACAGGGTGATCTCAAATGCTCAGTAAGGGTAAACAAAAGAAATATTAATCATATCATATTCATAAGAACATAACATTTTGAAAATCTTAACCTGCAAAAGAGATCATAATATCATAACATGGGATAAATCATGGTAGTGAAATGTAATCCCAATAATCATAACATGAAACTTTTTGGCATACACACATAATCATAGAGAATCATTTCTTAGTAGTCAAGACTCATTGCCAAGACTATCTTAGTGGACAAAGTCCATTTCTAAACCAAGTTCACTCCTCATTTCAGTCCTGTTTCACTGAACCAAATTAACCTATTGCTCCAGCCATGTCTATCTCATGAGATATAAATATTTACCCAATGCATTGGATGGAGATATAGGTCCCTCCCATCTCATAATTATACCATTCTTATGTGTTCCACAAGATCATAAATCATACATCATAGCATAACCCATGTAAAAAAAATGGGATTCTTAAAAATCATGCCATCATAACATAATCCATATAAGATAAAAGGACACCATAAAAATAATTCCATCATAACATAATCAAATCAATGTAAAAATAGGGATATAAACTTAACCCTATTTTATCATTGATGGAAAATAATTTTGATAAAACGCTTGAACTCCATTCTTGAGGAAAATATCCTCTCTACTTCAAAAACATTTTTCCTTTCTTAACATGTCATACAATTTTAAACTAAAAGAAGTTTATTAAAAATAAACTTTAAAAATTTTAAAGGAAGCTTCATGGACATAATGTTCTAAAAATCCATTCACTCTGTATAAGTTAAAGAAAAACATTCTCCTTGTACTTTGGCCGAAAAAGTCAAAAAACACCTTATACAAAAAAATGACAAAATATTCCTTTCATATCTTTTACTAAAAACTCACTGAAGGGTAAAATTGGATTTAAAAATTGTAGTAGGATAGAAATATTACATATTGAGGAAACAAGGATCTGGATTATAAATATTCCCCAGTAAATTCTGAAGTATAAACAATCTCGGATAAAAATGAGATTGCGAGATTTTCCCTTACCTTAGGTCCAATTTGCTTCGTACGCATCATAACCTCCTGTATAATGATTTAAATAATGTTATTGACTTATTCCATAATCTTACTCATTGTTATGATATCATATATGGTCATATTCTTAGCTTCTTATTAGTAATATTTCATTGCTACTTGTTATTCGGGTGTTTATTGCTTTTTGTTCTTATGCGTGTTTTGTCGAATAAATTCTTATTCTTATTTTTAGGTTATAGATACCTCATTTACAGAATGGTATTAGTGTAATATATATCATATTTATTCATTTAATTCATTTATATAATCATTAATAATTGAAGATCATGTAAAACGAGTCGCATCACATCGTGGAGACGGTAGGCCGTACGTACGCACGAGCGATGATATCCTTCCCATGATCATGGAATTGTATTTAAGTGTATGTATACTATTTCAGAATCAATATCACTTTAAAATAATCATATATAGTTATTCTTTACACAATTATACACATCCAAGTAAGGTGGTGGTGGAAAACAGATTACACCACGGCGTGGAGATGATATTCCGTACGTACGCACGCGCGGTGATTTAGTTTCACTACTGGAAATAGGATTTTTCCCAACAGGTTTTTAACAACGGTTGGCCTAAACCATTGGGTTTGAAGGGATTAGGACATATTTACCAATGGTTATACACAACCTTTGGCAAAGGAATGTTCAGGGAAGGCTTTCCCAACGGTTTCAGCAAACCGTTGGGAAAGGCCACCCCTTTTCCAACGGTTTCCCCAAACCGTTGGTAAAGGGGTGTCTTAGATACACTTTACCCAACGGTTCACTAGAACTATTGGGAAAAGTCCCTTAACACCTCTCTTTCCCAATGGTTTTTAAAAACCGTTGGGAAAGAATTCCCCCAAATACATCCGCGGGGCTGCTCTCCCCCCATTCGGACAGAACCCTAAATTTATGATCCAGCGGGGCTGCTCTCCCTCCTCTCGCGAACTCCCCCCATCCGAACATCCGAATAGGTGAAAACTCATATGAAATCAGGTATTTTTTCCTTTATACACATATACTACCTTATTTTTATTGTTATTGATCTCATATTTTAGTTTTAATTTATTAATCCAGCTCCAACTCTCTGCTAATCTTGAACTCCCCATCCGAATAGGTAAAAACCCAGCTGAATCATCTCAAATCAGGTATTTTATTCTTTATACATATATGGTACCTTGTTTTTATTGTTATTGATCTAATATTTTTGTTTTAAGTTAGTATTTTGATGTTATTTCACCGTGAAAAATAGGGAAATGAATGAATATTTTGTTAATTAATTAGTTTCCCCTGGAATATCAGTTGTGTTATAATGCCCACCATAAATAAAGGGGTAATGTAATAAAAGACCTTGAATAAATACATTGTGTAAGTTGGGGTATTTTGCCTCTATGAGAGTTTTTTTGTTCTGTTTCATTGTATGTTGTAGGGTGTTTTATGGGGATTGAGGTGACCAGTTGGGCTTTGTGATATGTGGGGTTGTAATGTGATGGTTAGTGGGCATGGAGGTGACATGTGAAGTTGTATGATAGTGATGATGTGTGTTGGTGTTGTGTCGTGTGGAGGTGTTGTGTGATGAATTTGTGGTGTATGATGTGTGGTAAATGGATTTAATTAATTTAACATTAAATGAATGGACAATGTAAGTGTGAATGAAGTGGCTTATAAATGAAAGTGAGAAATGCTATGCGTCTTGTGTGGTGGTGGGGTGGTTTATGTGTTTTATGGTAGTAGTGAAGTGTGTGATTATGTAGTTAATGTGAACCCATAGGTTGAGTATTTTGTGCTATCTATATATCATGTATTTTTATGTTATTTCTACACATTCCCAACCAGAGTTGGATAAACTTACCAACGATCAGAGGTTTTGAGTTATGGGTATTTTTTCTAATATCTTGGATGGTGGTTATATGTTTGGATAGCTACCATGTATTCCCTACTCTTCCTTCAAAAGTGATTGACCATGTGTTTTTAGGCAAGATACGATGTGATTGTCCAAGTGTCTTCAGGTGAGATGTACTATGATTTCCCTAGTGTTTTCCGGTGAGGTGTGATGTGATAAGGCTATAATAAGATGTGGAATGTGGTTAGGGTCATGTAGGGTAGGAGGATGGCACAAGGTTGTTGTTATTCATGTTCATGATACCCTACTAATATGGTTATGGGATGAGGCATGCTGTTATGTGATATAACACATTAAGTTCTTGTTGGTTTTACATTTTTTCAATAACACATTTGTATGTTTTTTTCACATGTGTAGTTGATACCTTGATTATTTTCTTCCTTTATCATTTACTTAAATTTATTTTCTATTAAATTTAATGCTTATTGAATTGTTTATGACAAAATGACTTATATAAATTCTTTTTATCGAATGGACAGAAGTTGGATGTATGAAACCAATTGGATCTCAGATGATTTTCAAAACAATTTGGAGAGCTTTATAGATTTTGCATTTCACAATGCTTCAGATAGTGGTCGCATACACTGCCCATGTTCCAATTTTGTTGGTAGACCTTGGTTGAGCCGTGAAGAAGTCAGATACCACATAACCAAAAATGGGTTTCAAGCAAACTACTTTGTGTGGTATCACAATGGGGAGAAAATGAAATCTCAAATTGGTGATGATCGAAATGAAAGGACTGGAATGGAGAATTTGTTAGATGATCGGTTTACATTTATTCGTCATCATGAAAAAGAAAGGATTTTGACTCAAGAAGACTTCGATATGAGGACAGCTGATGCATCTAGTTAAAATGATGATATTGATAGGGTGAAAAAATTGAATGATGCTGCCACGACTCCAGTATATCGACAATACGATAAAATGAAAAAGCTGGAATTTTTAATCCAATTATTTCATGGGAAAACTATGTATGGGATTTCTAATACAGCAATAGATTACATTCTTACCCTCTTGAAGGATTTACTTTCAGATGATGCAGATATTCCCTCAAACCACTATATGGCATGGAAGTTAGTTGAGGAACTTGGATTTTCAAGAAACAAAATTCATGCTTTCCCGAAAGATTGCAGTTTATTCTGGGAGGAAATCACTGAACGAAATGATTGTATAAAATGTGGCACATCCCACTGGAAGTCAAAATTTGATGGAACACCATCCCGCGTTCCACAGAAAGTAATGTGGCACTTTCCATTGATCCCCAGACTCCAGAATCTTTTTATGTCTGATGACATATCAATAAAAATGAGATGGCATGATACCGAGAGAAAGAAGACTAATGATGAGTTGGTTCATCCTGCAGATGGATTTGCATGGAAGAGATTTGATGCTCGACATCCTGATTTTGCAGCTGACGTGCGTAATGTGTGGCTGGGTCTTTCATGTGATGGTTTTAATTTGTTTGGGCAGATGCTTACATCGCACAGCACATGGCCGGTTTTTATACACATTTATAATCTTTCCCCATGGTTGTGTATGAAAAAACCTTTCACTTTCATGAGTATACTCATATCTGGTCCTTCTGATCCCGGCAATGATATTGATGTATACATGTAACCTTTAATAAAAGAACTGAAACTTCTTTGGGATGTGGGTGTGCGCACATATGATGCATGTTCGAAAGACATATTTCATATGTGTGTTGTGCTTATGTGGACGATCAATGATTTTCCAGCTTATGCAATGATGTCTGGATGGAGTACGAAGGGAAAACTGTCATGTCTAGTTTGTATGAAGAATACACGATCCAGAAGACTGAAACATCATTGTAGTTTCAGTTTTATGGGACATCGACGATTCTTACCAAAGGATCATCCATATAGATTGAATCGTCGAAGATTTGATAATACCATAGAGACTGATGATCCACCTCAGCGTATGTCTGGAACTGATGTGCTTAATGAATTGAAAGATTGCAGTTTTTCATTCGGGAAGGGTCAAATGAAATCTGGAAAGAGAAAGAATGTTTCCATTGAAACCTGTTACAATTGGAGGAAGAGGAGTATCTTTTTTGATTTTCCTTATTGGTCAACCAATTTGTTACGTCATTGCTTAGACGTAATGCATATTGAAAAGAATATATGTGAAATGTTGCTTTCAGTTCTTCTAAATGTCAAGGGGGAAACAAAAGATGATTTACGATCTCAGCGTGACTTGGTGGATTGGGGCATCAGACCAGAATTGCATCCTGTGCGTATCAGTGAAAATAAATGGCAACTTCCATGTGCTTCTTATGTGATGATACCTATGGAAAAAAAACAATTTCTGGAAGTATTAGAGACAATTAGAGTTCATGATGGGTATTCAAGAAACATATCTAAACGGGTCAATAGAAAAGAGTTGAAGCTAAAATCTTTGAAGACTCATGATTATCACATTCTACTGCATGAGTTGCTTCCAATAGCAATCCGTCATCTTTTGTCCAATAATGTAAGGGTGGCTGTTATTCGGTTGTGCCATTTGTTTAGAGATCTTTGTGCTAAGAATTTGTCCAAGTCTTTCTTGCAAAAATTTTTGACAGATGACTCATTAATTTTGTGTGAGTTGGAGAAAATATTTCCTCCATCATTTTTCACATGCATGCTGCATCTGACTATCCATATTCCCAATGAAATATTTCTCGGAGGACCTGCTTCTTTTCGTTGGATGTATACAACTGAAAGAAATATGTTCACATTAAAGTCTTATGTCCGAAACAGAAATCATCCCAAAGGTTCTATCGTGAATGGTTACTTGGCCCAAGAATGTATGGATTTCTGCTCGATGTATTTGTCCGATCTTACTACAAGATTGAATAGACCAATGAGAAATGAAGAAGAATAGTATGAGAAAATTGAACCCAGTTTTCCATCACTTCCTCAAATAGGAGGAATTCCTGGATCATATACATTGAATACATTAAGCCATAAAGAGCGGGAGATGGCACATCGCACAGTTTTGTTCAACTGTGATTTGTTCGATGACTATATCAGGTAACTAAATTGATTATGTATATCTTATATATATATCTGTTAAACTATTCATATTTTTTATCTACAGGGAACATAAAACAATGATAAATAGAAAACATCATTCTTTATCTTTGAGAAGGAGGGAGGCTTTGCATAGCAAAGAGTTTTCTTCTTGGTTAAAATTGAAGGTAAAAATATTACTATTTAAAATAATTAAATCAATATTTCATTAAGTTTAACAATCATTTATATTGTAGGTATTGAGTTTTTCTGCTGACTCTGTCTCTGAGGAAACAAGAGCTTTGGCTTTTGGTCCTAATAATGTGGTTCGTGACTGTAAATCAATTTTTATCAATGGGTACAAATTTATTGTCACTGAACGAGAAAAGAATATGAGAACACAACATGATGGTGTTATGGTTACTGCCACAACAGATTGTTATGCCAGTGCATCAGATAGTAGATCGCGATTTGAAAATGTGGGTTATTATGGAGTCGTCGAGAAAATAATAATATTGGATTATTACTCTCATGGACGAGTCACAATGTTGAAATGTCATTGGTTTGATTCGATGACGATACAAGGCACATTTATTGATGATTGTGGATTTCGAGTAATTAATATGACTCGCACTCTTGCTACCGAAGAACCATATGTGTTGGCATCAATGGATAAACAAGTTTTTTATGTCAAAGACCAACTTCGACCTGAATTTTGTGTCATAGTTGAAGTAATTCCAAGACATATTTTTTATGATGGTGGTGATGAAATTGACAATTTACCTACTGTCATTGGAACCAATGCATTTATTTCTTTTGATGACTCCAATAGCTCAATTGTCAGAGTTGATTGTGAACCTGAATTTGTGGTTGAAAATATATAGAATCATTCATCCATGTTCTCAATTCTTTTGGTTTACCTCGAGTTGGGTTGTTAAGGTTGGTACTATTCAAATTGATTTAGTATTGATAACAAATATATTTTGGCTGACTTGACCGTTATGTGAATTTTCAATGTTTATTCGTTGCAATTTTATTTGAATTGAATTTTCCAATTTGGAATTGAACTGTATTCAAACCTAGTCAAACAATATTTTTAACTTGGTAAACATTACAACTTGTATGATTTATTAAATCCATTCAAGCTCTTATAAAACAATTGATAGATAAATTATCAATTAATCCCCCTATTCCCTCATATATTTATTTTTTTGGGTTACACTTTAGTTTCCTTTTTCTAATTAATTACATATTTTTTTTCAAAAGCAGGAAATGCAGCCTATTGAAGAGAGACGAAGGAAAAAAATGATGGACAATAATCGTCGAATGACGGATTTGGGAGTTCCACCATTAGTACCTGTTGTGAGTACCTTATTTCAAATATATATATTTAAAGAATATATAATGTCATGTGATTAATTGTGTTGTAAACATTTTTGTAGTATCCACCTTTACGTCAACAGTTATTCGACGAGGAGCCTAGTACTGGTCCTAGTACTCAGGCCGGTGGTACGAGGGGGGTTCGTACCAGAGGTCGACGATCAGCTGTGCGTGCCCGACTAGACCCTGCCCCTCCCACTGACATGTCATCCTTACCACATTCTGATCCCGGTGTTCTATTAGGGACACATGGGATATTTAGGCCTCCCATGTTTTCGCTACCGTCTGCATCTTCTGCCCCATCATTTTGACATCCCATGATGATTCCCACTCCCCAGTCAGAATCTGGTCATACTGCTGTCCCATCTTCTTTTCCTTCTATTTCTGTCTATCCGAGCTTCCATATTCCTTCGTCCTCGACTCCTGTTCTAGCACAGGGTGTTCCATCAGTTTCTGTGGATACGGCGGCGCTCAGCGATCAGACTGGCGCAGGTATATTTATAAAACCCTAACAAAATTGTATAAAAATATTTATTTTCATTATAACATGTTTTTATAAAATATTTCTCTTTTCTTTAATGACAGATATAGCTACTGAAAGTAGGCGGGGGCGTACATGCATGCGTTCGGTGTGGAATCGTCGCACACAGGTTATGGTAGATTATAATGAAGACAACCAAATGGTTGAGAAATCCGGGCAGCAATGTAGGAGTTTTTTGGCGACGCTTGCCAAATACTCCGACATCATTCCTGTCAGCCCACTGTCATGGAGACATTTGCCACATGAAGTCAAGGATAGAGCTTGGGAAAATATATGGGTAAAAAAATCTATTGTATTTAATGACATGAATTATTTTTGTATTTATATGAATTAATATTTTGATGTCATCTTCTATTTAATTTTCCCGTTGGTGAGGGTTCTCGAGCGGAAAGTCTAAAGGATTTAGGCGAGCTTTGGAGAGCCTACAAGCATGAGTTATATCTTGGCTGGCATGCTAGAGTTGGCACTGAGTTAGAGGCGGTGCTAGTCGTGGATGACTGTCCTATAGAGCAGTATCGTCAGATGATTACTCATTGGACGAGTACCCAGTTTAAGGTATGAATTAAATTTGAGGTATTTAAATAATAACTTTCATGTTTTTCATTAATATTATCCTTTTCATTATTGAATTTTATTTAGGAATCATCTAGAAAAAATAAAAAAAACATTGATTCAAAAAAATATCTCCACACAATAGGACGTACGACGATGCCGGATCATGAGAGGAAGCAGGTATGACAATTTTTTATAAGTTTTTTTTACGACTTACATTTTCTTTTGTTTTATCAATTATTTAATCGTTTGTTAAAGTTTTCATATAACTTTAGTTTTCAATATCATTGTAGAGGAAAATACAGAATATTAAAGGACGTGTGCCTCGAGAAAAACTGTTTTGCTCGAGTAGACGGAAAAAGGATGGAAGTGCCGTCAACAAAGTGACTCATCAGCAGATTGTAAGTTTTAATCTATTGATTTTATATTTTAATATCTATTTTGTAACTTAATAATATATTTATATTTTTAACAGGTTTCTTTAGAGGCCCTCGATGCCCAAGAACCGGACAATTTTGGTCCTAGAGATCACTTACATCAGGTGTTAGGAGAGGAGCATCCTAGCAAAGTACGATGCCGACCTAGGATAGCCCCGAAGAGGTATTGGCCCTCCTCAGGTATGAGCTGTAGTGCCACCGAGCTGCAGCAAGTTAGGGCACAAATAGAACAGGCTATGAAAAGTGCCACAGAGACGGCAGAACAGTCTGCTAGGGAAAACAATGCATTTATGAAATTTATTGAAGTTCTACGTCCAACACTTCCAGCAGAGGCCAGCCCAGCTTTTGATGAGTATATATTGTCGATACATTCTATATATGGTGCACCAGGTGACAGTTCTAGTGCTGCTCAGGACGATGTTCAGCTTGACGATGATGATGGCGAGGAGGAGGGGGAGGGCGAGGATGGCACTGAGGAGGGTGAGGACGATGATGGGGACGAGGATGAGGGTGATGATGATGGTGATGATGATGGTGTTGGTGATGGTGATGGTGATGGTGATGGTGATGGTGATGTTGATGTTGGTGATGATGGTGAGGGTGATGTGGGACAAATTGATCTATTTCAATTTTTACTAATATTACTGAGATTTGATATTTAATCTATTCTAGTTGTTGGTTTTATCTAGACTCGTAGTATAGTATTGGAGTTGAATTATTTTTATATATTATCTGTTTTTATGGATGTTGTTGTCTTTTAGTGGTTGTGTGTTTGGGAACCCCCACCTTCCTGGACCCCGGACAGCCCCCCACCCTCCTCCCTGGACCCCGGACAACCCCCCGAACACCCCCTGGACAGCCCCCCAACCCTCCTCCATGGACACCGGACAACCCCCCGAACACCCCCCGGACAGCCCCCCACACATCCCCCATACACCCTCCTCCCTGGACCCCCGAACAGCCCCCCCCCTGGACCCCGGACATCCCCCCCACCCTCCTCCCTGGACCCCGGACAACCCCCCGGACACTCCACGGACAGCCCCCCGAACAGCCCCACCCCCCCCCCACCCTCCTCCTTGGACCCCGGACACCCCCCGAACACCCCCCCGACAGCCCCCCGAACAACCCCCAGACAGCTCCCCCACCCACCTCCTTGTACCCCAGACAACCCCCCCGAACACCCCCCAGACAGCCCCCCAGACACTCTCCGGACACCCCCCCCCCCCCACCCACCCTCCTCCTTGGACCCCGGACACCCCCCGAACACCCCCCGGACAGCCCCCTGAACAGCCCCCAGACAGCCCCCCGAACAGCCCCCGAACATCCCCCGGACAACCCTCCGAACACCCCCCCGGACAGCCCCTGGACAGCCCCCCGAACAGCCCCCCCCCCCCCCTCCTCCCTGGACCTCGGACAGCCCTCCGGATAGCCCCCCGAACAGCCCCCCACCCTCCTCCCTGTACCTCGGACAACCCCCCGGACACTCCCCGGACAGCCCCCCGAACACCCCCCCCCCACCCTCCTCCTTGGACCCCGGACACCCCCCAAACACCCCCCGGACAGCCCCCGGACAGCCCCCCGGACATCCCCCCCCCCCCACCCACCTCCTTGTACCCCGGACAACCCCCCGAACACCCCCCAGACATCCCCCCGAACACCCCCCAGACACCCCCCGGAAAACCCTCCGAACACCCCCCCGGACAGCCCCTAGACAGCCCCCCCTCCTCCCTGGACCCCGGATAGCCCCCCGGACAGCCCCCCGAACAGCCCCCCCACCCTCCTCCCTGGACCCCGGACAGCCCCCCAGACACTCCCCGAACAGCCCCCCCCCCCCCCCCCCTCCTCCTTGGACTACCCCTCACGCGCGTTTACGAAGCGCGCGCATCACTTAAAACACAAATATTGAGCCGTACCGCACAAACCGCACGTCCGATTGATGTGCCGTCTGCGCGTACACGTCACGAATAATAATTAGAATGTTGCACGGTGGTTTCAGCTCAATCTGAGGTCGTCCGCTATGAATTTGACCGTTGGACGCCCGTTTTGGTTGTTTATGACACCAGAACTGCATTCTCGGTCACTACGGGCACAGGGCACGTCCGATTGACATGTCGTCTGCTCGAACACTTCAAAAATCACTCACCCGTATTTGTCGTCTGATTTCGGGGCATTCCGACTTCGTTCAGCCAGTTTGGACCCCCCTCACGCGCGTTTATGAAGCGCGCGCATCACTTAAAACACGAATATTGAACCGTACAGCGCAAACCGCACGTCCGATTGACGTTCCGTCTACGCGTACATGTCACGAATAATAATTATAATGTTTCACAGTGGTTTCAGCACAATCCGAGGTCATCCACTATGAATTTGACCGTTGGACGCCCGTTTTGGTCGTTTATGACACCAGAACTGCGTTGTCGGTCACCGCGGGAACACGGCACGTCCGATTGACGTGCCGTCTACTCGACCACTTCAGAAATCAGTCACCCGTATTTTTCGTCTGATTTCAGGCCATTCCGACTTCGTTCGGCCCGTTTGGAACCCCCTCACGCGCGTTTACGAAGCGCGTGCATCACTTAAAACACGAATATTGAGCCGTACCGCGCAAACCGCACGTCCGATTGACGTGTCGTCTACACGTACACGTCACGAATAATAATTAGAATGTTGCACGGTGGTTTTACCTCAGTCTGAGGTCGTCCGCTATGAATTTGACCATTGGACGCCCGTTTTGGCCGTTTATGACACCAGAACTGCGTTGTCGGTCACCGCGGGAACACGGCACGTCCGATTGACGTGACGTCTGCTCCACCACTTCAAAAATCACTCACCCATATTTTTCGTCTGATTTCAGGCCATTCCGACTCTGTTCGGCCCATTTGGACCCCCCTCACGTGCGTTTACGAAGCGCGCGCATCACTTAAAACACGAATATTGAGCCGTACCGTGCAAACGGCATGTCCGATTGACATGCCGTCTGCGCGTACATGTCACGAATAATAATTAGAATGTTGTACGGTGGTTTCAGCTCAATTCGAGGTCATCCTCTATGAATTTTACCGTTGGACGCCTGTTTTGGCCTTTTATGACACCAGAACTGCGTTGTCGGTCACCGTGGGCACACGGCACGTCCGATTGACGTGCCGTCTACTCGACCACTTTAGAAATCACTCACCCATATTTTTCGTCTGATTTCAGGCCATTCCGACTTCGTTCGGCCTGTTTGGACCCCCCTCACGCGCGTTTACGAAGTGCGCGCATCACTTAAAACACGAATATTGAGTTGTACCGCGCAATCCGCACGTCCGATTGATGTGCCGTCTGCGCGTACACATCACGAATAATAATTAGAATGTTTCACGGTGGTTTCAGCTCAATCCGAGGTTGTCCGCTATGAATTTGACCGTTGGACGCCCGTTTTGGCCGTTTATGACACCAGAACTGCGTTGTCGGTCACCGCGGGCACACGACACGTCCGATTGATGTGCTGTCTGCTCGACCACTTCAGAAATCACTCACCCGTACTTTTTGTTTGATTTCAGGCCATTCCGACTTCGTTAGGCCCATTTGGACCCCCCTCACGCGCATTTACAAAGCGCGTGCATCACTTAAAACACGAATATTGAGCCGTACCACGCAAACTGCACGTCCGATTGACATACCGTCTGTGCGTACATGTCACGAATAATAATTAGAATGTTGCACGGTGGTTTCATCTCAATCCAAGGTCGTCCACTATGAATTTGACCGTTGGATGCCCTTTTTTTCCGTTTATGACACCAGAACTGCGTTGTCGGTCACCGCGGACACACGGCACGTCCGATTGACGTTCTGTCTACTCGACCACTTCATAAATCACTCACCCATATTTGTCGTCTGATTTCAGGCCATTCCGACTTCGTTCTGCCCGTTTGGACCCCCCTCACGCGCGTTTACGAAGCGCGCGCATCACTTAAAACACGAATATTGAGCCGTACCGCGCAAACCGCATGTCCGATTGATGTGCCGTCATCGAATACACGTCACGAATAATAATTAGAATATTTCACGGTGATTTCAGCTCAATCCGAGGTCGTCCTTTATGAATTTGAACGTTGGACGCCCGTTTTGGTCGTTTATGACACCAGAACTGTGTTGTCGATCACCGCGGGCACACAGCACGTCCGATTGACGTGACGTCTGCTCGACCACTTCATAAATCAGTCACCCGTATTTTTTGTCTGATTTCAGGCCATTCCGACTTCGTTCGGTCTGTTTGGACCCCCCTCACACGCGTTTACGAAGCGCGCGCATCACTTAAAACACGAATATTGAGTCGTACCGCACAAACCGCACGTCCGATTGGCATGCCATCTGCGCGTACACGTCACAAATAATAATTAGAATGTTTCACGGTGGTTTCAGCTCAATCTGAGGTCGTTCGCTATGAATTTGACCGTTGGACACCCGTTTTGGCCGTTTATGACACCAGAACTGCGTTGTCAGTCACCGCGGGAATACGGCACGTCCGATTGATGTTCCGTCTACTCGATGGCTTCAGAAATCAGTCACCCGTATTTTTCGTCTGATTTCAGGTCATTCCGACTTCGTTCGGCCCGTTTGGACCCCCCTCACGTGCGTTTACGAAGCGCGCGCATCACTTAAAACACGAATATTGAGCCGTACCGCGCAAACCGCACGTCCGATTGGCATGCCATCTGCGCGTACACATCACGAATAATAATTAGAATGTTGCACGGTGGTTTCAGCTCAATCCGAGGTCGTCCGCTATGAATTTGACCGTTGGACGCCCGTTTTGGCCGTTTATGACACCAGAACTGCGTTGTTAGTCACCGCGGGCACACGGCACGTCCGATTGACATGCTGTCTACTCGACCACTTCAGAAATCACTCACCTGTATTTTTCGTCTGATTTCAGGTCATTCTGACTTCGTTCAGCCCATTTGGACCCCCCTCATGTGCGTTTACGAAGCGCGCGCATCACTTAAAACACGAATATTGAGACGTACCGCGCAAACGGCACGTCCGATTGACGTTCCGTCTATGCGTACACGTTACAAATAATAATTAGAATGTTTCACGGTGGTTTCAGCTCAATCTGAGGTCGTCTACTATGAATTTGATCGTTGGACGCCCGTTTTGGCCGTTTATGACACCAGAACTGCGTTGTCGGTCACCGCGGGCACACGGCACATCCAATTGACGTGCCGTCTGCTCGACCACTTTAGAAATTACTCACCCATATTTTTCGTCTGATTTTAGTCCATTCTGACTTCGTTCGGCCCATTTGGACCCCCCTCACATGCGTTTACGAAGCACGCACATCACTTGAAACACGAATATTGAGCCGTACCGCGCAAACAGCACGTCCGATTGACGTTCCATCTATGAGTTTATGTCACGAATAATAATTAGAATGTTTCACGGTGGTTTCAGCTCAATCTGAGGTCGTCTGCTATGAATTTGACCGTTGGACGCCCGTTTTGGCCGTTTATGACACCAGAACTGCGTTGTCGGTCACCACGGGCACACGGCACATCCGATTGACATGTCGTCTGCTCGAACACTTCAGAAATCACTCAGCCATATTTTTCGTCTGATTTCAGGCCATTCCGACTTTGTTCGCCCCATTTGGACCCCCCTCACGCGAGTTTACGAAGCGCGCGCATCACTTAAAACACGAATATTGAGCCGTACCGCGCAAACCGCACGTCCGATTGACGTGCTGTCTACGCGTACACATCACGAATAATAATTAGAATGTTTCACGGTGGTTTCAGCTCTATCCAAGGTCGTCCGCTATGAATTTGACCGTTGGACGCCCGTTTTGGTCGTTTATGACACCAGAACTGCGTTGTCGGTCACCGCGGGCACACGACACGTCCGATTGATGTTCTGTCTGCTCGACCACTTCAGAAATCACTCAACCGTATTTGTCGTCTGATTTCAGGACATTCCGACTTCGTTCGGCCCATTTGGACCCCCCTCACGCGTGTTTACGAAGCGCGCGCATCACTTAAAACACGAATATTGAGTCGTACCGTGCAAACTGCACGTCCGATTGACGTGATATCTACGCGTACACGTCAAGAATAATAATTAGAATGTTTCACGGTGGTTTCAGCTCAATCCGAGGTCGTCTTCTATGAATTTGACCGTTGGACGCCCGTTTTGGCCGTTTATGACACCAGAACTGCGTTGTCGGTCACCGCGGGCACACGGTACGTGCGATTGACGTGTCGTCTGCTCGACCAGTTCAGAAATCACGCACCTGTATTTGTTGTCTGATTTCAGGCCATTCCGACTTCGGTCGGCCTGTTTGGACCCCCCTCACGCGCGTTTACGAAGCACGCCCAACACTTAAAACACGCATATTGAGCCGTACCGCCCACATCGCACGTCCGGTTGATGTTCCGTCTGCGCGTACACATCACGAATAATAATTATAATGTTTCACGGTGGTTTCAGGTCAATTCAAGGTTGTCCGCTATGAATTTGACCGTTTGACGCCAGTTTTGGCCGTTTATGACACCAGAACTACGTTCTCGGTCACCGCGGGCACACGACACGTCCGATTGAGGTGTCGTCTGCTCAACCACTTCAAAAATTACTCACCCGTATTTGTGGCCGGTATCACTTCAGGTGTATGTATTTTTTTTAAAATGGACATCATTTGAGGTAAAAATATATGGTATAGAAAAAACCGATCAAATTATGAATTGAATTTCGGATTCCACATATAATTGTCATCTAAATTTTAAATTGAATTATATATGAATTATGTACATTTATAATTACGTTATGAATTCTAATTTAATTATGGATGTGTATAGTTTCGTAATTGTATATGTATGTTTTATTTTATTGCAGGTACAATAATTGGATTGAAAATGAGGTCAAAATGAGGCCTAATGAGGCCTGATGGAGAGGGGCCTGATGGACAGGGGTTGTGCAAATTGCAGGCTGCTGCAATTTGCATAGCATAGGGTATGCCAACAGTTTAAAACAGTTGGAATATAATCCTAAAGATGTTTTTACCAACAGTTCATTGAACCGTTGGTAAATATCTCTTTTCCCAACGGTTCTAAACCATTGGGAAAGTGTTCATCCATGGGGATATCCCAACGGTTTGGGGAGAACCGTTGGGAAAACTATCCCAACGGTTTTCCAGAACCATTGGGATAGTTAATGGATATTGGTATTTCCCAACGGTTCTCCTAAACCGTTCGGATAGTTTTTCCCAACGGTTTGGGAGAACCGTTGGGATAGGGTGGATTTTGTGAGTCTATGCCAACGGTATCCAGTAAACCGTTGGGAAAACCTTTCCCAACGGCTTACTTCCCTACGGTTATCAAAACCGTTGGTATATGATATACCAACGGTTAGAGGGGCTTTCCCAACGGTTGTGAACCGTTGGGAAATATTGTATTTCTAGTAGTGTTTTTCGTAGGATGGATAGAAGGTGAAATATGGTTGTTTCATATTTATAATAACATATCAGTATATTATTTATACTCATGTTATTACTCCATAATGAAATAAATAAAGAAGAAGAAGTAGAAGAAGAAATAAAGTTGAAATAATCGGTAACGGACATTACCTCTTCTTTGAAGTGCCTCTTCTTAACCACCCCTTAGGGTACTAAATATGGTCTTTGAATAAGACCAGGACCTCTAAGATCTTTCTAGGGAATTTGAGAATGGAAATGGTCAGGGTTTGGCCGAGATTTAAGGCTTAAAGTGGTGTGAGGAGGAGATGGAGGAGGTGCCCTTTTATAAGGGAGGAGAGGGATACCTTAGGAAAAACAAAAAATATTATTTTATAATAAAGTCATATTCGTTTTTTAATAGCTCCAATTTGATTTATTTTGAATCTAAGGTGGGTATGGGTCGAAATCCTCTCAACCAATAGATTTTAGACAAGTTTAGGTTACTATTTTAACATTATAATTTACATTTAACTCTAAGTTAAATAATTTTACTTTTACCATGTCTTCTTGTTTTCTTACACTATATGGTTATTAAACTTACTATAACAAGCCAAAAGAACCCCAATTTGTTCATTATTAATATATATAACCTTATCTAAGTCATTTTCTGAACCTTAGATTTTTAGGAATAAAATAACAATTAATAATATAATATTTGTTTTATGTCAATTTTGACACTATTTGGTTATTGATTTTTTGTGAAAATCATAATAGCATGATTAGTTCTAAAAAAGTTAATTAAATCAATAATGACATGTCATATTAACCTATAAAATTAGTTAAATTCATAAAAATTCTCAAATTACATTTATTTGGGTATTTATAATATCAATAATTTTAATATTTCATTAATAAGGTAATTACTGCATCATCATTGTGTCATAAATAAATTATATTATTTAATGTCTAAAAATTATAAATAAAATACCATTACGTAGGAAATATTTTTTTATTTCTAATGAATATTTATAGTCGAATTTATCTTATTTATAACCCTATATTAAAAATGTTTTAGTTATTAAACTTTGATTTTAACTATTTTAACTCTTCTTTAAATTAAATAATAATAAATGTCCTAATCTAATCCAAGTAGACCTAAATGGTAATATTTTATTCATAAGGTTGTTTTTGGTCGAATTGTACTTATACAATATAATTAGGACATGTTTTAGGGTAATAATAATATCATTTTTACCCTTAATTACCCTATTTACTTTTAACCGTGGTAAAAAAAGTAAAAAACTATTATTCACCAAAAATTATTTTTATCTTATTGAACCACATTTTACTCCTTGATATTAACCGTGTCCCTTGGATTTTCAAAATTCCACTCACAGAAGTAGTAAAATTATGTTTTATGTAAATTTTTAAATTCTCCTAGGAGGTGGGTAAAAGACGGTGAAAAATTCAATAAAATTTTTATATATAAAAAATTATTATAAAATGAATCCAATGAATTACTTTGAACATATATAGCTATTATGTATCAATTTTGACCTAAAATAAATTTAAATAAAATAAATAATTATTTAAATAAAAATTCGGTTTTTAAATAGTAACCCAGTGTTTTCACTATTCATCAAAAGTTGAAAGTTTTCAAAAAAAATGCTAAAACTTCACTCAAGGCTAATTTTGATATTCCTAATTCAAAAATGAAGTCCATTTTGAAAGATAAAATTTATAAAATTTCAAAAAGTGGGTATTACTATTCATAATGGCTAGTTTTAATAATATTTTAATAGCATATCGTTTTTTAGTGAAACTCGGTATTGCGTACAACGCAAGCTATCAAGGAAGGTTGTGATTGCGTGTAAAGCAAGCCAAGCTAGTGTTGTGTGTAGTGAAATATTCCTTTGATGTTGCATATAACATAAGACATAAAAAATATATATATTTCTCATAAAATATCAGGGTGTTACATTCTACCCCCCTTAAAATGAATTCTACCCTCAAAATTCGTCACTTCGTAACAAACAGATGAGGATACCTCTCTCTAATCATATCCTCAAGCTCCCATGTTGCTTCTTCTAATTGGTGGTTCCTCCATAAAACTTTCACCAAGCGAGTGGTCTTGTTCTGTAGGACTTTTTTTCTACGATCCAGAATCTCAATCGGCTATTCTTCATAAGAAAGATCTTTCTCCAGCAGTACAACTTCTGAGCTGAGTACATGTGAAGGATCAGGTATGTACTTTCTCAGGAGAGATACATGGAACACATTGTGAAATTGAGAGAGATTTGGTGGAAGTGCCAATCGGTAAGATACCTTCCCAACACGATCCAGTATTTCAAAAGGACCGATATACCTAGGGCTCAACTTTCCCTTATTTCCAAATCTCATTACTCTCTTCCAAGGAGATATTCGTAAGAATACTTTATCACCCACTTCAAACTCTAGGTCTTTTCTTCGGTTGTCGGCATAACTTTTTTGTCGACTTTGAGATGCTCTTATATGTTTTTGAATAGATCTGACATTTTCTGCCATCTCATCAACAAGGTCAGGTCCTAATAGCTTTCTTTCCCCAACTTCATCCCAGCAAGTTGGTGTTTTGCATTTCTTTCCATAGAGAGCTTCATAAGGAGAAATCTGAATACTAGAGTGAAAGCTATTATTATAAGAAACATCCACCAAAGGTAGGTGTTGATCCCAACCACCTTTTAAATACATAGATCAAGCTCTCAACATATCTTCTACAGTTTGAATTGTCCTCTCAGACTGAACATCTGTCTAAGGATGATAAGCAGTGCTGAAACTCAACTATATATCTAGAGTATGCTGAAGACTTCACCAAAACTTAGAGGTAAACCTCATATCCCGATTAGATATAACGGAAAGTGGTACTCCATGAAATCTTACCACTTCTTTCACATATATCCTGGCAAGCTGATCCAGAGAGAAATCTTCTCTAATTGCAATGAAGTGTGCCGACTTCATAAGATGATCAACTATGACCCAGATAGCATTATTGCCTTTGGATGTTTTAGCAAGTCCATTGACAAAGTCCATAGTGATATTTTTCCATTTCCATTCGGGTATGGGTAATGGTTGTAACATCCCCTTAGACTTCTGTCTCTCAGCTTTAACTTGCTGGAAAACCAATCATCGAGAGACATATTCAGCAACATCCATTTTCATGAGATCCCACCATAAGTACTCTTTCAGGTCCCTATACATCTTCGTGCTTCCGGGATGAATAGAGAATGAAGAACTACGAGCCTCATCCAACATCTCCTTCTTTAATTCTGGGATGGGAGGAACACAAACCTGATTCCGAAACCTTATTATCCCATCACAATCAAGGTTGAATTCAGGAACATTTATCACCTTCTTTTGTAACTCTACATCTTCTTTTTGTGCCTATTTAATCTTCACATGTATAGATGGTTGAACATTCATTTGAGAAAGATACGATTTTTCCCCTTCCATTATAATTCCAAGATCCATCCTCTGTAAATCCATAAATATTGGATCTTTTGTGATCCTCATCATGGATAATCTAGCATGGTCTTGTCGACTTAATGCATCTACCACCTTGTTTGCTTTCCCAGGGTGGTAATGAATTGAGTAGTTGTAATCCTTAATCAGCTCCAACCATCTTCTTTGGCGCATATTCAGCTCCTTTTGTGTGAAAATATACTTTAAACTTTTATGACCAGTATAAATATCACACCTTTCTCCATAAAGATAATGCCTCCAAATCTTTAATGCAAAGATTATAGCAGCTAACTCCAAATCATGAGTTGGGTAATTTTGCTCATGGATTTTCAACTGTCGTGAGGCATAAGCTATCACTATATCATTTTGCATGATAACACACCCCAGTCCCTTCTTGGATGCATCACTGTACATCACAAACCTTTCTCCACTATAAGGCAGTGTGAGCACAGGTGCACTGGATAACATTCTTTTTAACTCCTTGAAATTCTCTTCACACTCCTCCATCCAAACAAACTTAACTCTTTTTTGAGTCAACCTGGTGAGTGGATTAGATAATCATGAAATATCTTTCACAAAACGTCAATAATATCCAGCCAAACCAAGAAAACATCAGATATCAGTTACTGTTGTTGGTATCGACCATCTTTCGATAACCTCTGTTTTTCCTGGATCCACAGATATCCACTCTTTTGAGATTATGTGAGCCAAAAATGGGACTTTTTGAAGCCAAAATTCACACTTGGTAAATTTGGAATAAAGTTTCTCCTTTCTTAGGGTCTTCAATACAATTCTCAAGTGATCATTATGTTCTTCCTTGCTCTTTGAATAGATAAAAATATCGTCTATAAATACTACCAAAAACTGATCAAGATAGTCTCTAAAGACTCTATTCATTAGATATATGAAGATAGCAGGGGCATTAGTAAGACCAAATGGCATCACTATAAATTCATAGTGTCCATACCTTGTACGAAAAGCTGTCTTTGGTATATCCTCCCTTTTGAACCTTAATTGATGATACCCTAAACGAATATCAATCTTGGAAAATTATTGATCTCTGCGTAGTTGGTCAAATAAGTCATCAATGCGTGGGAGAGGATATTTGTTCATGATAGTGATCTTGTTAAGTTCTCGATAATCAATGCAGAGTCTCATTGATCCATCTTTCTTCTTAACAAACAGAACAGGTGCTCCCTAAGGTGACACACTAGGGTGTATGAATCCCTTATCAAGATTATCTTGGAGTTTCTTCTTTAATTCTTGTAACTCAATTGGATCCATTCTATAAGGTGTCTTTGAAATAGGTATAGCACCCAGAATGAGTTCTATTGAAAACTCAACTTCACGATTTGGTGGAAGACCTGGCAATTCCTCTGGAAAGACATCATCAAACTCCCGTACAATGGGTGTATTCTTAATCATGAGTTTCTCTCCAACCATTTGAGATAAATAACCTTAATTTAGTGTAATCAAGACCCATAATATGGAAAAAATTTCCACTGGAAGGTTATGTTCATCCTTACATCGATAGATGATCATAGATTGATCTGGAATATGAAATGTAACTTCCCTTCTTTGGCAATTGATATGAGCTCCATATAAAGAAATCCAATCCATGCCAAGAATCACATCAAATTCCACTATAGGAAGGATCACAATATTTTTAGGAAGCACATTCCCACAAACTTCAATCGGAGAAGAATTGTAAACTTTTGATGCGACCTTTGTGCCATTAGGGGTTGTCACAGCTAACTCAATATCTAACTGCTAAGGTAATATTGCGATACCCTTAGAAAATTCTTCAGAAATAAAAGCGTGGGTGGATCCAGAATCAAATAAAACATTGTCTAATTTAGATTGGATGGTAAGTGTACCTTTCACCACTAAGTTATCATACTCCACATCACTGATAGAAATTGCATGTGACATTCCTTTGTCTTTAGCCTTAAGAGTTTGTTGACATCGATCATTATCATCAACCCTTGGATTAGGGCATTGATTTGCATAATTCCCCATTTCCTTCCACTTTTAACATTGAAGTGTAGGAGGTTCACTACATGTAGCCTTTTCTTTGTTCACATCACTAGACATCTTGTTTTCATCACTGCGGCATTCAAATGCCCGATGACCCTCCTTTCCACATTTGAAACATTTACTTGTCCCTTTTAGAAAATTCCCTCCATGTTTCTTTCCACACTTTGAGCATAGGGGAAAACTCATCTTCTTTTCAGTGTGGTCTTTAGATTTCCCTTTGAATCTCATTTTCCTCTTCTTATCAAACCCATATGACTGATGGGTTACTCCAATCTCCATATCAACCTTGTGAGCACATCGAATGATTTCCTCGTAGCTATTGAAGTCCCTTATGGATAACACCCTTCGAAGACTTGGTTTTAAGCCACTAAATAATTGATTGATCTTACTCTTAGGTTGGATAATAATACCAGAAGCGTACCTTGAAAGTCTTGTAAAATTTTTTTCATAGGTACCAACAGATTCATCATCCTTTTTCTTTAGTTCAAGAAACTCCTTCTCCATCTTTGTTCGAAGAATATGATGGAAGTATTTATTGAAAAAATAAGTTCTTGAACTCGTCCCATTCCATGGATTCAATTTCAAACCTTTGCCTCGTATTCTTGATAATATTCCACCATTGATTAGTTTCACCTTCCAAACGATATACTGCTAAGATGACTTTATCATGTTCAGAACATTGAAGAACTGAAAATATCTTTTCATTGGTATTGATCCATTGTTCAGCCACTAATGGATCAGTAGACCCGCTGAATGAGGGTGGACGCTACCTCATGAAGGATTCAACAGAATATTGCTCCTTACTTTGCTCGTTTGGAAGTCCTGCATGATTCATAGCTTGAAAAAGTTGTGTGAGCATGGCTACAAGATTTTTCATTCCATCTCCCATAATGTTTAGTTTCTCATGGGGACAATCATTGCATTGCCCATCACATTCATCATTAACACGGTTCCTTCAGGTTCCATCCATTGACTAAAACAAATAAGAATAGTGTGAGAAACACTAATAATAATAGGAAAAACACATAATCAAGAATAAAATTTCACACTTAAGGTCTTATCATAGGTTATTCATGGCCATTTCAAAAACACAATGATTTTTTTCTATGCTTAGACATATCCTTGGGGTTCTTACTAAGGCTTTCACATCCTAGTTTCCAAAGGTTGACTATACCTTTCCTCTGATACCAACTATAATGACCCATACTTTACATATGTTGTTATTACTTCAAAATTGAAGCACACTTATTAAAACATATAACAAAACCATGAAAGGACCATAAAGGTATAGTGTCTTTAGAAACTGGGAAACATAAACAACTGGTTCATAAAGCATCTACATTGTCTCCCATTTATTTCATCATATCTAGAGTCCCTTTTGGAATATCCTACTTAATACCCTTCTTCCTGACCTGGGGAAAAGAAAAAATACAACAGGGTGAGCTCAAATGATCAGTAAGGGTAAACAAAAGAAATATTAATCATATCATATTCATGAGAACATAACATTTTGAAAATCTTAACCTGCAAAAGAGATCATAATATCATAAGATGGGATAAATCATGGTAGTGAAATGTAATCCCAATAATAATAACATGAAACTTTGTGTCATACACACATAATCATAGAGAATCATTTCTTAGTAGTCAAGACTCATTTCCAAGACTATCTTAGCGGACAAAGTCCATTTCTGATCCGAGTTCACTCCTCGTTTCAGTCCTGTTTCACTGAACCAGATTAACTTTCCATTCCATCCATGTATATATCATGAGATATAAATCTTTACCAAATACATTAGATGGAGATATAGGTCCCACCCATCTCATAATTATACCATTCTTATGTGTGACACATGATCATAAATCATACATCATAGCATAACCCATGTAATAAAAATGGGATTCTTAAACATCACGCCATCATAACATAATCCATATAAGATAAAAGGACACCATAAAAATAATTCCATCATAACATAATCAAATCAATGTAAAAAATAGGGATAGAAACAGAACCCTATATTATCTTAGATGGAAAATAATTTTTATAAAACGCTTGAACTCCATTCTTGAGGAAAATATCCTTTCTACTTCAAGAACATTTTTCCTTTCTTAACATGTCATACAATTTTAAACTAAAAGAAGTTGATTAAAAATAAACTTGAAAACTTTTAAAGGAATATTCAAGTAAATAATGTTCTAAAAATCCATTCGTTCTATATAAGTTAAGGAAAAACATTCTCCTCGTACTTTGGTCGGAAAAGTCAAAAAAAGTACCTCGTACAAAAAAAATGACAAAAGATTCCTTTCATATCTTTTACTAAAAACTCAAAGAATGGTAAAATTGGATTTAAAAAAATTTAGGAGGATAGAAATATTACATATTGAGTAAACATGGATGTGGATGATAAATATTCCCCAGTAAGTTCTGAAGTATAAACAATCTCGGATAAAAATGAGATTGCGAGATTTTACCTTACCTTAGGTCCGATTTGCTTAGGACGTGTCTGAACCTCCTGTATAATTATTTAAATAATGTTATTGAATTATTCCAGAATCTTACGCATTATTATGATATCATATATGGTTATATTCTTAGCTTCTTATTAGTAATATTTCATTGCTACTTGTTATTCGGGTGTTTATTGCTTTTTGTTCTTATGCGTGTTTTGTCGAAAAAATTCTTATTCTTATTTTTAGGTTATAGATACCTCATTTAAAGAATTGTATTAGTGTAATATATATCATATTTATTTATTCAATTCATTTATATAATCATTAAACATTGAAGATCATGTAGAATGAGTCGCATCACATCGTGGAGACGGCAGGCCGTACATACGCACGAGCGATGATATCGTTCCCATGATCGTGGAGTTGTATTGAAGTGTATGTATACTATTTAAGAATAAATATCACTTTACAATAATCATATATAGTTATTCTTTACACCATTATACCCATCCAAGTAAGTTGGTGGTGGAAAACAGACTACACTACGGCGTGGAGACGATATTCCGTACGTACCCACGCGCGGTGATTTCGTTTTTCGTAGGATGGATAGAAGGTGAAATATGGTTGTTTCACATTTATAATAACATATAAGTATATTATTGATACTGATGTTATTAATTCATAATGAAACAACTAAATAATAAGAAGTAGAAGAAGAAATAAAGTTGAAATAATCGGTAACGGACATTACCTCTTCTTTGAAGCGCCTCTTCTTAACCTCCTCTTAGGGCACTAAAGATGGTCTTTGAAGAAGACCAGGACCTCTAGGATGTTTATAGGGAAGTTGATAAGGGAAATGTTAAGGGTTAGTCGATCTTGAAGGCTCAAAGTGGTGTGATGAGGAGATGGAGGAGGTGCCCTTTTATAAGGGAGGAGAGGGGCACCTTATGAAAAACTTAAAATATTATTTTATAATAAAGTCATATTCGGTTTTTAATATCTCTAAATTGATTTATTTAGAAGATAAGATTGTTATTGGTCGAAATCCTCTAATAAAATATATTTTAGACAAGTTTATGTTACTATTTTAACATTATCATTTAGATTTAACTCTAAGTTAAATAATTTTACTTTTACCGTGTATTCTTGTTTTCTTACACTATATGGTTATTAAACTTACTATAACAAGCCAAACGAACCCCAAGTTGTTCATTATTAATATATATAACCTTATCTAAGTCATTTGTCCGAACATTAGAATTTTAGGAATAAAATAACAATTAATAATATAATATTTGTTTTATGTTAATTTTGATACAATTTGGTAATTTATTTTTTTTGAAACTCATAACAGCATGATTAGTTCGACAAAAGTTAATTAAATCAATAATAACATGTCATATTAACCTATAAAATTAGTTTAATTCATAAAAAGTCTCAAATTACATTTATTTGGGTATCTATAATATCAATTATGTTAATATTTTATTAATAAGGTAATTACTACATCATCATTGTGTCATAAATAAATTAAATTATTTAATGTATAAAAATATAAATAAAATACCATTATGTAGGAAATCTTTTTAGATTTCTAATTAATATTTATAGTCTAATTTATCTTATTTATAACCCTATATTAAAACTGTTTTATTTATTAAACTTTGATTTTAACTATTTTAACTCTTCTTTAAATAAAATAATAATAAATGTCCTAATCTAATCCAAGTGGACCTAAAGGGTAATATTTTATTATTAAGTTTGTTTTTGGTCGAATTATACTTATTCAATAGAATTAGGACATGTGTTAGGGTAATAATAATATCATTTTTATCCTTAATTTCCCTATTTACTTTTAACCGTGGTAAACAAAAGTAAAAAGGTACTATTCATCAAAAATTATTTTTATCTTATTGAACCACATTTTACTCTTTTATATTAACCGTATCTCTCTAATTTTTGAAATTTCACTCACAGAAGCAGTAAAATTAAGTTTTATGTAAATTTTCAAATTCTCCTAGGAGGTGGGTAAAAGACGGTGAAAAGTTCAATAAAATTTTTATATATCTAAAATTATTATAAAATGACTCCAATGAATTAATTTGAAAATATATAGGTATTATGTGTCAATTATTACCTTAAATAAATTTAAATAAAATAAATAACTATTTAAATAAAAAGTCGGTTTTTAAATAGTAACCTAGTGTTTTCACTATTCATTAAAAATTGAAAGTTTTTAGAAAAATTCCAAAAATTCACCCTAGGCTAATTTCGATATTCCGAATTCAAAAATGAAGTCCATTTTGAAAGGTAAAATTTATAAAATTTCAAAAAGTGGGTATTACTATTCATAACGGCTAGTTTTAATAATATTTTAATAGCATATCGTTGTTTAGTGAAACTCGGTATTGCGTACAACGCAAGCTATCGAGGAAGGTCGCAATTGCGTGTAAAGCAAGACAAGATAGTATTGTGTGTAGGGAAAGATTCCATTGATGTTGCATATAAAATAAGACATAAAAAAATATATACTTCTCATAAAATATTAGGGTGTTACAAAAACCATGGGTTGGTTTGTAGTTTTTATTATTTTAATGTGAGGTGTCCCAAAACTAAATAATAAAGAATCCCCTCTCATTTCCTATATAATCCCACCCAAGCTCCCACTTCCTCTTCCTTCAAAGCCTTTTGAGTTTGAACAGATCCTGACCTCCTCTCTCTATAATCCTCCCAAGGTTCCCCAAGCTCCCAAGAATCATCTCTCAAACCTCGCCCAAGCTTTTGGGATCACACTTCCAAATAATGGATTCCATCCGTTCTCTTTTTATCCAGGTTTATTAATATTGTTATGATATTTTATTTTCAATTATAAATGTTGGGAATGATTTCACACCTCCCCTATACTATACTATTTATGTTTTATTGATGAGATATCTCTTTCTCTCTCATTGATTCCTTCCATGTATACCTGTTACCATGCCGAAATTCCGTAAGGAATTTATCTCTCCTCATTTACATTCAAGTAATTCTTTTTTATCATGAATCTAAATTCCATTAAAATTGTTAGGACATGTATCTATTTTACAACCTTATTTTTCATTTCATTTAAATATTATGAGACACTTCTTTCTCTCTCATCAACCATTTTTATGAGTTCTTATGTTACGTCGTTGCGCTGCTGAAATTGCATCACGATTTTCCAAGCCAAAGTAATTATATAGTTAATACCATGAAATGAGTGTTGACTCATGAAAATTCAAGTGAAACGAGGGTTTATTCATGCTTCATGTGAAATGAGGGTTTACTCATGCTCCAGGTGAAATGATCCTTGGCTCATGATAATTCCATGTTAAGTGTTGTTTCCACATTTCCATGTTGTTATTATCATACTTCATCATGCCTTTATGTTCTTGTTTCTCTTTCTCTCCATTGATATGCCTATTGCCTAATATGTATTGTAATATTCATGTTATTCCTTGTTTAATCCCTTAATGGGCATTATATCTCACCCTTTTCTTATGCATGTCCTCAGTATATTCCATGAAATGCTAAGTACAAGGGAATTTAGTTTTCATTTAAATGAAGTTATTAATAAATATGTTGTATTTCATGTTTTAAGTTGTTATGTAATGATCCTAAGCCCCAAAGACACTAGACCTCTCGATATTCTATGTTGTATCAAGTGAATTTTATGTAATAAATCATGATTAAGTGTGTAATAAATATCATGGTTTTTATAGTTGGTATCAAAGTATAGGTTTAGATATTTTTGAGATTATGATTAAAAAACCCTAGTGAAAGCCTTAGGGATATGTCACACCTAGTTTTTTTTATTTTCATGTCATGGTTTTGATCCAGTTCATTGAAAATCCTGATAATTTTATTGGGTGTTGGGTGAAATTAATTTTGAGTTTTGAACTACCATATATTTCTAATCACCCTAATTTTTGTTCTCCATTGCTTGTTTAATAGTTTTTCGAGAAAGGGTGGTTACTTCATGATTTGGCCCAACCGTGAACCCATTTCCATATTTAAGAACATATTTTGTTTCTTTTATAAATCATTCATTTTTATCATTTTTTACTAATTCTACATCACACTTGTCTTAAACTGACATATTAAATCTACCGTATCCTTTTTAACCCCTTATAAATTCATAATCATTGTGAATTGGGGTTACTTATTTAGGTATTGGGCCAGCCCATGGGCCCATTTCCAGTTTTAAAAACATAATTTGTTTCATTTATATCTAATTCAATTTTTAATATTTTTCAGTGATTCCATCTCCCACTCGAATACAATACCCCTATCCTCACCCCCATTATCTATTTTACCTATTTGGAGCTCATATGGGTCTCGGATTAGGGGAAAATTATCAATGTCTCTCAAATCGTCCAAAATAGAGAAGGTAAATTCTTTCATCCATAAATCATTCCATTCATACTATTTTCCAACAAATATTCTTTCCCTAGTTCTTCCATACCTTAAGATACTCTCCAATAAGTTTCAATCCATTCCCATTTCTCTAAGGGTGTGGATCTAATGGAAGACGAGGAGTTTTCTAGTTGAAAATTTTAGATTCCTTCTCTTTTCTCCTCCCTCTTCCTCCTCCTTTCATTATTTCTTGTTTTTATATTCTACCCTAGTAATTTTAGACCTATTTTTCTATTATCCAGTGATTTTTAATGGGGTTTTTGTTCATTTGGGGCTGGTTTTCATAGGTTTAGGGTTTTTAAACCCTTGGATGGTGATATTGGGTGTGCGTTTCCATTACGCCAAGGATTTGTGGTAGGATATCCCTTGCACATGACTTTATCTTTTACGTTTCATCAATTTCTTATTTTTTAATCTTATATATATGTTTATTATAAATTTTAGGAATATTTATAATTTTCTTGGTGTGAAAATGTTTGTTTAAGCCTTATTTTGTGAAAGGTAGTGTTGTTTTGTCATATAAGTGCACACCAAGTGTTTTTTTAAATGTTACACTATATTTTGAAACTATTTTGTGAGGTTTAGAACCTGGTTTATGGTATTTTTAATATTATATAGCATCTTTTATAAAATATGGAATGCAATTGGTGTTTTATTCTTTTCCAAGTGCTTAAAATAAATTGTTTTGTTTAAAAGGGCATGTCATGTGTTCGGTAAATTGTCTGGTTGCATTTTATGTGTTAATTTTGATTTAAAAATTATTTTTTTGGATTTATAAATGAATTAGAAGAATTATAAATTTTATTTTGGGTTCTAATATGTCTTTACAATTTGTATTTGGTTTTACAAACAAATGGGTTTTGGTTTACAACATGTTTTGGCCCGAGTTGTCAGAAAATGGCCAGTTTCACATCCTTATGAAATTGGGTGTGTTTTGAATATGTAACCTGAATGTTTTAAGGGATTTATAAATGTTTTTTTCTACTAAAAATGGGGTGTATACACCGCCATAATAAAATTTAAATGAATACCTTTTTCAAATGTTAGTTTTTAGAAAGGATTAAAGGCTTGTTCGGCATTTGTTATTTTGTAAAAATGGTTTCCATGTGTATTTCATGTTCTATCTTTTGAGGAAATTTTATAGTCCATAAAAAGGATTCATTAATTGGTTTTGGGGCTGAAAATCTGGTTTTGTATGTTATTTATGGTTTTGTGGCCTTAAAATAGCATTTTTGAATGGATTTTATGTGTAAGGCCTCGTTATACTCTTTAAAATTTTTTTACGAATATTTTTAGTGGTTTATTGATTCGTGAAAGAAATGTGAAGTATTTTTGTTGGATGTTTGTGTTTTTATGGTTTGGTAATTGAATTTTTATGTGGAAAGTTTATTTGATAATATGTGTAACTTTATTAAGCACAAAAGAGAATCTTGGGTATCTAGGTGGGAAAACGTGTACTAGTATGCTAGTGATTCCATGGGGTTTGGCCCCTATTTCATGTAGCAAGTTTGAAGATGACAACACTAACTAAACTATGATGATTATGTTTTTGGGGTACCACTAGGTTATGTGTATTCTCCCTAATAGTGGCTCATGTGCACAAGAATGGATATTTATTATGGTTACTTTCACTGAGATACGAGGTACCTAGGGCTCATATCTAACTAGTGCCTAGGGGTGTTCCCATGACTTGTGCTCATTGGCTACTTTTTACTCAATGTCGGCATACGGTGTGTTTGGTTGTTAAATTTAGTATTGTGTGTGATTTATTTAAAAGTGTAAAATCTTAAATGCATCCCTCTTGAAAACTATTTTCATTTTGAAGTTGCACCTCTTTGAAAATTGTTACTAGCATTCTTGTTTATAAAACATGCAAGTTTTTGTATGGTAATTTTTTTATATAGTATAGGACCTAATTTGGAAAACATACCATTGTATCTTTTATTTAAAACTTGAAATTTATGTTTCTTTTATTTTAAAGGATGTGTATTGGGAATAGAATATCGGGTTAACCTACTGAGTTTTAATACTCATGCCTATAGTCTTCTTATGTTTTTAGCCCTTGTGCAGGTTTCAACTTGAGTTCGATCGCCTTGGGTGACGTGTGATCATTAGGTTTGAGGGTGACCAGCGGGGTAACATGGAGTTAGTTGGTTATCGGGTTTGGTCAGTTGAATTGTACTTTCAGTTTCTTGTACAAATAATGTTCATTTTTTATATAAATGTATTTTGGGAGGTCCTTTTCTTTCCACTATTTGTTTGATTGTTTATATATGGGAAAATTTATTCCCATGTGTACTCTATTGATACCATTGGTTCTTGTCACAATCCTGGGAGGATCTGGAATGCCTCTCAGGACTTGTCGCGGGCTAGCCCTTGTGACCGGTTCAAGGTCGACTCAGGCTGGTTCATGACAAAATGGTATTAGAGGAGGTCGTCCCTTAGCAGACATTTCATTTTAGAGTGCCCATGTTATTTGGGGGATTTCAAGGTAGATGGAGTAGGATTTTTTGGATTTGAAAGATAACTGTGGGAAGAGTGTCGTGAACTCTTTCTCATTCTGATCCTTAGGTCTCCATGGGAAGTCTGGTTTTATTAGTGTCTTTTATTCTTGTGGATTTTTTGGTGTTGGGATATGAGAATGGGAGTCTGACTAATGGCTTACATGAGCTCTTAGGGCCTGGAAATCCATGTGGAGTTGGGGCATGGTCCTAAGAAGACTCTCTATGTTGGTGGTGTGTTTGAAATATGGCATCCAACCATATGGTCAAGTCACCCACTGACACTAGTTCCCTTTTGTGGGTCTCTTGGAATTTTCATGAATTTGGAAGTTTGTTTTGAAAATAATTGTGGGAGAATTATGGAAATGGGTTTTAAAGGAAGTATTCTATTTTGAAAACTAGAAAAAGTGTTTTCAAAAAATAAATATAAGAATGGTTTTGGGAAATTTGTGTTTTTTTAACAAATTTTGGGAAGGAAGTGGAAATGATTTAACGGGACTAGATTTTCTCTAATCTAAACTTTTGGTTTGTTGAAATAAAATGTTTTAAAAATTTACACCATTTTAAATTAATTCTGAAACTTTTTTTTAAATAGGGTGTTTTGGGCTTTTGAAAAGTTTTTGAATCTGATGAATTGGTTTTAGATGTTTGGTTTTGAGCGGCTGTTGTTTTCTGGAAAGGGGTTTTGGCCTTTGTGGTTGTCAGATTATGAAAAGATACCATGCTAAAAAAAATTAAAATGTGAAAGGGATATTTGCAATATAATGGTTGTTTTTGGAAGTTTTATTAAATGAAATGGATTGTTTTTTAATCAAATGGTTCTTGATGAAGCATGGCTTGTCTTGTGAAATATGAAAATGGTTTTTGATTTGGTGTTAATTTTCCTTTAGAAGGTACATGATTATTTTTGTAATGATGATGTTTTGTTTTTGCATTTGGTGTTTTAATAGGTTCTCACATGCAAGTTTTTGTTGATATATGGATGAATGGCTGGTATGGCATGGTATTTGAGTGCCTGGGGTGGCATGTAAATCTTCATGTGAGTGAGACTTGATGAAACACCATTGGTGAATGTGAAAATCCACCAAGTTAGTTTATTTTTTTCAAAAGTGTTTTTAGTTGAAAACTTTTGGTGTTTGTTTTGAAATGACAGTTATGTGGATGGTTTATCCTATGTGTTAGAAGTGTTGCCTATTTAGTATGCTTACTTATGATCTAGAAGTAATACTCTTGTTGCATCTTGATATGAGATCTTGTTGGTGGCTCGATTTTGGGGAAATGTTAAGTGGATTTCTAAAGATGTGTGGGATGTTGTGATGTTTCCATAGATGGTTCTCCATTACTATGCTTTTCTGTTTACAAACCTAAGTATTTGTTTCAAATGATAAATCCACCTCATAGAATGATACCTCATCCTGTTTGTTGAAATAGATAAATTTTTGGGCTCAATTTAAAGTACCTTCCCTTTATGGTGATTCTCTCGATTGTATTAGTTATGCTCGGCGATGTTTAGTGGGTGTTTTTTTTGTTCCTTGTTCATTCTAATCCCCATTTAGAGTGAGAGAAAATAGTGTTGTGTATCTCCATGTTCTTGTTTCAGTAAAAATGTGTTGTTGAGGAAGAGAGTTTCAAAGTTTCTCTTGATCTATTGTTTCTTACTTGGAGTGTTATGTTGTATTGTGTGGAACTAAGTTATGGAGTAGAAGTTGGGGATTATCAAAGCCTGACTGCGAGTCAAGAGAGGCTTCATCCATCAGAGCTCTAGCCATAGGTTTCAGAGTGAAGCAGGCATATAGTCAGGAGTCATAGGATTATGGGTAGTATTTCTAAGATCATACCACTACCATTTCATTAAGGTAGTTACATTGTTTCTTTTGAGGTTTAAATGGCCCCATAATTGAGTCCCCTTCCCTCCCCTCCCTAATTGGTGGGGGTTTGGATCCGTGCAGAGAGTGTTGGACCAATTCTTGCCGCCTCTATTCGAGAGAGGGTGGATTAAATGTTCATGATGTGTTCCTCTCAAATTGGGTTGGTAGGTTGTTGTAGGAGAGTTTTGGTGGTCTTGTTTGAGTGAGCCCCGATTGTAGCTCGTGTTGAATTCTTGTTTGTTTGTTGTAAGTTGGGATCTAATGGTGGGGAGACCCACCATGGGTCTCGTTGATTTTTCCTCCTAAGAACTTATCTAGTAATAGTTGTTTCTCAATAGTGGGGAGTCCATCCCATAATACACTGTAATATTTGGTTTTCGTGAGTTCTATTTGGTTTGGGTGATTTTTGGGTTCATTGGTAGAATCCCCAACAACTAGGTGCTTAGTTTGGTTGTGGAGGTAGTGACTCGATCTTTCGATTGATTCTCAAGAAGTGGGTGAGGGTTGGTGTTTTTTTTATGTAAGAGGATTAAGTTCCATTAATGGTTTATGGTGTTTCATTGTATTTTTAGGATGGACCATATATATAATTAATTCTTAGGTGTTGATCAATCAACTGGAATGTACTATCTCTTTCTGGGGGTGGAAAGCTTTAATAGTGGGGAGAATTGTCACACCTGGTTTTTTTCTTTTCATGTCATGGTTTTGATTCGGTTCAATGAAAATCCTGATACTTTTATTGGGTGTTTGGTGAGATTAATTTTGAGTTTTGAACTAACATATATATCTAATCACCCTAATTTGGGTTCTCCATTTCTTGTTTAAGATTTTTTTGAGAAAGGGTGGTTACTTCATGATTTGGGCCAACCGTGAGCCCATTTCCATATCTAAAAACATATTTTGTTTCTTTAATAAATCATTCATTTTATATCATTTTTGACTAATTACACTTCACACTTTTCATACACTGAAATATTAAAACTACCATATCCTTTTTGACCCCTTATAAATTCATAAGAATGGTGAATTGGGGTTACTTATTTAGGTATTGGTCCAGCCCGTGGGCCCATTTCCAGTTTTAAAAACATAATTTTTTTCGTTTATATCTAATTAAATTTTTAATATTTTTCAGTGATTCCACCTCCCACTCAAAGAAAATACCTCTATACACACCCCCATTGTCTATTTTTTCTCTTTTGAGATCATATGGGTCTCAGATTAGGGAAAACTTATCAATGTCTCTCAAATCGTCCAGAATAGAGAAGGTAAATTATTTCATCCATAAATAATTCCATTCATACTCTTTTTCCCACAAATATTCTTTCCCTGGTTATTTCAGACCTTAGGAGACTCTCCAATAAGTTTCAAGCCATTACCATTTCTCTAAGGGTTCTTATCTAATTGAATATGAAGATTTTTCTAGTTGAAAAGTTTAGATTCCTTCTCATTTCTCCTCCCTCTTCCTCCTCCTTTAATTATTTCTTGTTTTTATATTCTATCCTAGTAATTTTAGACCTAGGTATCTATTATACCATGATTTTTAATGGTGTTTTTTTCGTTTGGGGCTGGTTGTCAATGGTTTAGGGTTTGTAAACCCTCAGATGGTTATATTGGATGTGTGTTTCCATTATGCCAAGGATTTGAGGTAGGATATCCCCTGAACATCCCTTTATCTTTTATGTTTCATAAGTTTATTATTGTTTTAATCTGATATATATTTTTATTATTTTTTTTTTTGGAATTTGGATAATTTTCTTGCTGTGAAAAATGGTTGTTTAAGACTTATTTTGTGAAAGGTAGTGTTGTTTTTTCATAAAAGTGCACACCAAGTGTTTGTTTAAATGTTCCACTATCTTTCAAAACTATTTTGTGAGGTTTAAAACCTGGTTTATGGTATTTTGAATATTTTACAGTATCTTGTATAAAATATGGAATGAAATTGGTGTTTTATTCCGTGTCAAGTGATTAAAATATTTTTTGTTTAAAAGGGCATGTCATGTGTTCGGTAAATTTCCTGGTTGGATTTTATGTGTTAATTTTGATTTAAAATTATTTATTTGGATTAATAAATGAATTATAAGAATTATAAATGGTATTTTGGGTTCTCATATGGATTTAAAATTTGTATTTGATTTTACAAACAAATGGGTTTTTGTTTACAACATGTTTTGGCCCGAGTTGTCAGAAAATGGCCCGTTTCACAAAATGGTTGTGTTCTGAATATGTATCTTGAATGTTTTAAGGTATTTATGAATGTTTTTTTCTGTATAATTGGTGTTTATACACCTCCATAATAAAATTTAAATGAATACCTTGTTCAAATGTTAGTTTTGAGAAAGGCTTAAATGCCCGTTTGGCATTTGTTATTTTGTAAAAATGGTTTCCATGTGAATTTCATGTTCTATCTTTTGGGGAAATTTTATAGTCCATAAAAATGATTTATTAATTGGTTTGGGAGATTCCAAATCAGTTTTTTTATTTTATTTATGGGTTTTTTTCCTTAAAATATCATTTTTGAATGGATTTTATGTGCAAGTCCTCGTTATACTTCTTGAAATTGTTTTACGAATCTTTTTAGTGGTTTATTGATTCGTGAAATAAATTTGAAGCATTTTTTGTTGTATTTTTTTGTTTTTATGGTTTGGTAATGTAATTTTGATGTGGAAGATTTATTTGATAATATGTGTAACTTGATTGAGCACAAAATATAATCCTGGGTATCTAGGAGGGCAGACGTGTACTAGTATGCTAGTGATTCTGTGGGGTTTGGCCCCTATTTCACGTAGTAAGTTTGACGATGACAACACTAAATAAACTATGATTATGATGTTGTTGTGGGACCACTAGGTTATGGGTGTGCTCCATACGAGTGGCTTGTGTTCACGAGAATGTATATTTATTATGGTTACTTTCACCGAGACACGAGGTACCTGGGGCTCACATCTAACTAGTGCCTAGGGGTGTTCCTGTGACTTGTGCTCATTGGATAATTTTTACTCACCATCAGCATACGGTGTGTTTGGTTGGTAAATTCAGTAGTTTTTTTCATTTATTTAAAAGTGTAAATTCTTAAATACATCCCTCTTGAAAACTATTTTCATTTTGAAGTTGCACCTCTTTGAAAATTGTTACTAGCATTCTTGTTTATAAAACATGCAATTTTTTGGCTGGTAATTTTTTTTATATAGTATAGGACCTCATTTTGAAAACATACCATTATATATTGTATTTAAAACTTGAAGTTGATGTTTCTTTTATTTTAAATTATGTGCATTGTGAATAGAATATCAGGCTAACATACTGAGTTTTAATACTCACGCCTATAGTCTTCTTCTATATTTAGCCTTTGTACAGGTTTCATCTTGATTTTGATCACCTTGGGTGATATGTGATCATTATGTTGGAGGGTGAACGGTGGGGTCACATGGATTTAGTTGGTTATTGGGTTTGTTAAGTTGAGTTTTAATTTTAGTTTCTTGTACAAATAATGTTTAGTTTTTATATAAATGTATTTTGGGTTGTCCTTTTCTTTCTGATGTTTGTTTGATTGTTCATATATGAGAGAAATAGTTCCCATGTGTACTCTATTTATGCCCTTAGTGCTTGTCACAATCTTGGGAGGATAGGTAATGCCTCTCAGGACTTGTCGCGGGTTGTCCCTTGTGACCGGTTTAGGGTCGACTCGGGCTGGTCCATGATAGGATATGACTAAGTATAATAAAAAAATCCCTATGTTTTGGTGAGTATTGAGTAAGTTATTTATCAAGAAAATACATCCCTATATGGATACGATCAGGTAGAGTTGGCTCTGTAAAATATGTACCTAGGGTTAAAAACCCTGATAATGAGTTTTGGGCTTGACTCAGGGTATCCTTGTACACAACAACAGACCTTGCTGCACTCTTGGTTATGAGACTCTCGGGGGATATGCATTGGTAAATTCACAAGCTTAGTATAAACCATTATTAAGGTATTTAAAAAGAATTCCCCTATGAATATATATAATAAAGTAGATCATGGATAACATAGATTTAATCCGATAGATTCATAAGTTAAGGAAATAAAATTAATTTATAAGTCATCTGTTTTGTCCTTGGTTTACCCTTTATGTGTTACCCCTAATATTCCTTTCATTAATAAATAAAAAATCATTAGACTTCAAGTAGTTTAATATCAAAATTTTACCATGTATAGAGGGTAACGGAAAATTTGATATGTTTTGTTATCAGGATAAAAGATATTTTCGATATCGAAGGGGAAGAGCCTCATACAACACTCTTATCCCATCCTGAGGAATTGCTAACTATAATTATTACAAAGTCAATATTGCATAGTATCAGAACTTTTTCCATTGTCCAACTTTCTTGAAAGACGCTCTAAGACATATAAAATACCTCCTCCATACCACAGAATCATCAAGGATCATGGATCACATGTGATCAAATATTAAGCTCCCAACCCTCTCACCTTTCTCGGAAAGGGAGGTACTATTAGGGTATTTTCAAATACTTCACCTTGTCCAGAGAGTATGATGCACTATTTGATTTTAGGATTATTTCCAAAGAGGTATAACTCTGAGTATCCTATATGTATATAGTCTTGTCTTCTGATATTTTTGGAAACATAGGCTATATATTAGAAGAACCATATTTTGAAAATTTAAAAGCTGACTCTATCATACTATTTTACAAAAACATGGTACATGGTGATGTTTTGAAACTGTATGTTAGAAATAATTATTTTCATAAAGTACATCATATTTACCATTAATACAATCCAAGTTGCATGGATTGTGTCTGTACTAAGGATGTGGAAGACTTTGAAAGTGCATTGAGGTATTGTTGCACTAGGTGGACCCTCGCTCTCTGTGATCTATGTGATAATGAGGGTTGGGGAATGATTAATGTTGGTGTGTAAGAAACCCTGAATTCATGTTTAAATTTCAGATTTCTTTTGTATATAATCAAATTTCTAGGGCACAATTTTTTTTAAGGGGGGAAGATTGTAACGACCCAGAAAATTCATTAATGAAAATTCCTCTTGGTCTATTTAAATGTCTTCTTAGGGTTATGTAAAATGTATGCACTTATTTTTTTTATATGTTTCGGATTTTAAAATACCATTATGAATTATGACTGTTTCTAATATAGTCATTGAACAGTGATCACATGATTAGTATAAATATAGGGATTTAATAATTCCAATTTACTCAAACAGAGGAAGTGATGGCCTCATCCAGTAGATTTTACCCATAAAAGCCCATTTTTTGGAGCTCAAAAAGGAGTTGTCATCATTGGGATTTTCTCTTGACCAATCCCAAGCTGAGTTTTAATACCTTAAGCTCAAGCGAAACCACCTATGATAGAAGTGGAAGTTGATAGATATTACCACATGAGCAATGTTATCTGAGCCACCCCAAGAGTTTGTCACCATCGCATACTTTACCTAAAGGTATTATGCAGGTGTTTTAAGGGGTTATGTAACAATACCTCAGTACTAAGTTTATGTACATTATTCTTGTATAAAAATATACATTCTTTTTATTATTGTTACATTCTAAATAGTTTTTAAAAGCACAGATAGTATTTTTAGTTAATATTCAATTAAGAAATATATTTTGATGAATTAATAAATTTTTGAATTAAATAATATTTTAAGAAAATATTATTATTATTAAATTAATCTTTATTAAATATAAATGATAGTATAATTTTATGAATGCAATTGTAATTTTTATTAAAGTTTGAAAGTTGTTTTTGTCAAAACCCATGAATTTTCGATAAACTTCAGTTTTTATTTTAAAAGTAAAAATTCAAATATTTAGAAAATTATTTAGATAAAATGAAAATTATTTATGGAATCAAGACATCAAAATTATCCACTAGTGAATTTTTCATTATTTTCTGAGACAGTCAAATTTTTGGGTAAATATTAAATACTGTTTAAATATATAATGTGTTTTAGGACATAAAAATAACCCAATAGTGATGTAATAAAGTACTATAAACATTATTTTCGTCTAATATATATTTTACCATTAAAACAATGTCATTTTGGGTTTTTTGATTTATTTTACAAAGCTTTAGTGGACCCTTCAAGACTTATAAAACATTTTGTCTTTTTAAATTGTTTTCCTTGAGAGTGTGACACACCTCCATATAAGCAACCCTATTATTTTAAGAATTTAGGCTATTGGCCTCGTAAAATTTTTTTTCCACTCCACTTTCACAAAAAACATGGGAAAAACCATGGGATGGTTTGTGTTTTTGTTTACTTTAATGTGAGATATCCCAAACCAAAATAATAAAGAATTACCTCTCCTTTCCTATATAAACCCACCCATGATCCCACTTCCTCTTTACTCAATGGCTTTTGAGTTAAAAAAACCCCTTCCATCATTTCTCTATAATCCTCTCAAGGTGCCCCAATATCCTAAGAAGCCTCTCTCAAGCATCTCCCAAACTTTTGGGATCACACTTCCAAGTAAGGGACTCCTTCCTTTCTCATTTTATCCATGTTTCTTAATATTGTTATTCTATTTTATTTTCAATTATAAATGTTGGGGTATGATTTCTCATCTCCCCTATACTATCTTATTTATTTTCTAATGATGATATACCCCTTTATCTCTCATCAATTCCTTCCATGTATACCCGTTACCATACCGAAATTCTGTAAGGAATTTCTCTCTCCTCATTTACATTCAAGTAATTCTTTTGTATCATAAATATAAATTACATTACAATTGTTGGGACATGTATCTATTTTTCCCCATTACTTTAAATTTCATTTAAATATTATGAGACACTTCTTTCTCTCTCATCAACCATTTTTATGAGTTCTTATGTCATGTCGTTACGCTGCCGAAATTGAACTACAATTTTCCAAGCCAAAGTCATTGTGTAGTGAATACCATGCCCATTTATCTATCAAGGGTATTAACCTTTATGCACATTTACTTATTGTTTAAATAATTTCATGTATTAATTCCACAATCCTTTATCGTGGAATAAATGATGATTTTTAATGAATCCATGTTTTATGATCCATGTGGCACACTTATGCACGAAATGAAATGTTTAAGAAGGGTGTGACCTAATAGCACTTCAATTCATTGAGTAAAGTATAGTATCATGATACATCATGCGCAATGAGTGTTGAATCATTCTAATTCAAGTGAAGTGAGGGTTTTCCCGTTCTTCATGTGTAATGAGGGTTTACTCATGCTCAATGTGCAATGAGCCTTGACTCATGCTAATTCTATGTTAAGTTTTGTTGCCACATTTCCATGTTAGGATTATCATGATTTATCATGCCTTTATGTTCATCTTTCTCTTTTTCTCCATTGATATGCCTATTCCCTAATATTTATTGTAATCTTCATGTTATTCATTGTTTAATCCCTTACTGGGCTTTATATCTCACCCTTTTCTTATGCATGTCCTCAAGTTATCCCATCCAATGCTAAGTAAGAGGGAATGTAGTGGTCATGTAATAAAAGTTTTCATTAAAGATGTTGTATTTCATGTTTTATGATGTTATGTAATGATTCTAATCCCCAAAGACACTATACCTCTTGATATTCTATATTCTTTCAAGTGAAGTTTATGTAATAAATCATGTTTAAGTGTGTAATAAAGATTTGGGTTGTTATAGTTGGTATCAAAGGATAGGTTTATTTGTTTTTGGGATTAGGATTAGAAGACCCTAGTGACTGACTAAAAATTATTTTTTATTTTATTATCAAATCACTTTTAACAAGAAAGTGAGAAACCACCAGATCCAACAAAACAACCAAAATAAATAGCAAAGCAAAGCCTAATCAGATAACATGTTCCACCTCTCCCCAGCAGCTATATCAAGTTAAGGCCCTCCACCAAAGCATGAGCACTCGACAAACAGTCCCATGCAGAGATGCATGGGCGCGGTACCGATGGCCAAGCCATACCCTCTTAGTATTCCACTCCATGTGCCATGTAGAAGTGGCGGCCTCATGATCTGAACCCCATCTGAAGTCGAACTTGGAAACAAGCAGGAAAAGAAACACCCAAATTCTCCTCGAAAAACAAAAACTAAAAATGAAATACCCCATTTCATATGATTTAAGAAAATGTGAGAAACCAAGCATTAGCCAGAAATGTCTAAAGCAGAATCATTGAAGAAGAAAATAATTCTACCAGAAACTGTGTCTCTAACCAACTTCCAGGATATAGCAGTTATCTGGGTGTGCTGATCCCCCTTTAATAGGTCTTCAAAAATAGAAGACAGTGCATCCCAAACCTGTATATACTCCTCTATGTTGATCAACCCCTTGTTAAAACCCCAAACCATGATCGTATCCTGTTTGTCAACCCAAGAAAATTTCTCCTCATTCAGATTCACTTCTAGGGCCCGACCCATCATCTTAGTTGCGTCCTCTTCAGATGCATTGAGAAACAGCACCTGCTCTGTCACAACATCATCCGAACTCAGAATCAAATCCAAGGAAAAATCGAGCTGGTCAGATGAATTCAGTTGACGCATGGTCTCCATGCCCAACTTCTCCTCGATTTCCTTCCCTACTGGCCGAGTCTTTAAAGTGGGGGTAAGGAGGAGTAGTCCTTTCTGGCCCTACTCCTCCTGTTACTCCTGTTGGTCCTCGGGCTGATTTCCCCTATAGATTTTTCTTACTAGTTTCAATGGATTCCTCCTCCCGGTCCCCCAGTTTGTCTTTTAATTTCTTCACTGACCGTATCTCCATAGGGAGTGGCAAGTATGAGTAGTCCTTTCTCAGTTTTTGATTTCCCTTCTAGTTACTACCCCTCCTCGGACTTGAAACTCCTTCACCCTGAACCTGAAACTTGCCTTCAACTTCATATGCAGACTAGTTAGAACTTTCATCACCGGACTTGAGTTCCTTCTTCCCTTTTATGGAGAGTCTGAGTGGTTACTTCTCATCCAGAACCATGTCTAAATTATGTAGGCCATCAAAACGGTTTCCCAACTCAATGATAGCCACCTCCTTGCTAGGACTAGTTCTGAAACCCGAAGACTTACCCCCCCATTGTTCTTTGAGAGCCTCTGTCAGACCTTCATTGTAGCTACCACTCCTTGAGAACACCACAACAACATATGGGGCACCATGGAGGTCCTTGGGACCTCCCTCTTTCACAACCTGGGTACCCCCATCTCCAGCCCCCAGTTACACTTCGGATTGCTTCATTGAGACATCTACCACTGTTTGATGAACTCCCAGTTGACTGTCTTCCTAAGAGGAGCTACCTTGGTCGCGTCCTCCACACCCACCACCGCACTAGTCACAGGATACTTGACACTTCTTTCTACACCCTCAACACCTTTCCTATCTGAAAATCTAGAGTTTCACCTACATGCCTCAGAGGAGTGACCCATGTGTTTGAAAACCGAACAGAAATCAACCCCTGATTAATAAACAACCTGCTGTTTACAACACAACTCCTCATCTACTGTGATCTAAAAAAATTCGGGAGGTACCCTTGAGGAATCGACTTCCACACAAATCCGGGGGTTAATAGGATGGAAGATCGACTTATTTCGGCTATCAAAGCATAAATACCTACCTACCATGTTTCCAATCATCCTACCTATCGAGTAATTTGGAAACGGTAATGGAAAGTTTGAAATACTAACCCAAATCGCAACCGAAGTTGAATCACGCCTCATGTGGAAGTCGTAGGTCCATCTAAAAAGGAAAAAACAAGAGTTGTTGCAGCAGCAAGGAGCGCTAGACCAATCTTTAATCAGGTCCTCTTTCGAAGAAAAACGAACCATCATGTTCTTGTTGTCGATCAGTCCCACAGTTTCCCTATCATGTAACTTCCACAAGTCAAAGACAAACCTATCAAACGAGTCCACTGAAGGCCTTCTTTGAGAGAATCGAGCAATTAAAGTCAGGTTGTGGAGTGACAAATCTTCGTTGAATTCGACAATCGAAAGCGGAAGGTTCGGGCATCCATCATGTAGCTCCGGAACCTTGGGGCACAAAAAACATTGGGGGAAAGGGGGGAGGATATTGGGATTTGAAAAGGGGGAGAAGGAGGTTGCCGCTCCCTCAAAGGACGTCGAATGTACCTCCATCAATGAGGGAGGGACCGGCCCATAGGTCGCCACCACCGTGGAACGGGAGAAGAAGACCTAGTGAACCCTCGAGGTCATCGCGCTCCCAATATCCATAGAGATAATAATTAGTATAATAAAAACATTAAAAAAATTGGTGAGTATTGAGTATGTGGTTTATCAAGAAAATACATCCCTGTCTAGATATGAGCAGGTAGAGGCGGCTCTGGCACAGATGTACCTAGGGGTGAAAACCCCAACAAGGAGTTTTGGGCTTGACTTGAGGTATCCTGGGACACGACAACAGGCATTGCTACACTCTTGGTTACGACACTCTCAGGGGATATGCATTAGTAAATTCAAAATCTTAGTATGAACCATTATTAAGAGAATTAAAAAAATACCCTATGAATATATTTTAGAAAGTAAATCATGGATAACATAGATTGAAGCCTATAGATTCATAAGTTAAGGAAATAAAATTAATTTATAAGTCATTTTTTTGTCCTTGGTTTACCCTTTATGTGTTAACCATAACTTTACTTTCCTTAAGTAATAATAAATCGTTAGACTTAAAATAGTTTAATATTACAATTTTATCATGTATAGAGGGTAACAAAAAATTTTATATCTTTTTTCAGCAGGATAAAAGATAGTTTCCAGATGGAATGGGAAGAACCTCATACAACACTCTTGTCCCTTCCTGAAGACTAACTAGCTATAATTATTGCGAAGTCAAGCTCGCATAGTATCGAAACCATTTCTAATGTCCAACTTTCTTACAAGACACTCTACGACATAATAAAAACCTCCTACATACCACGGAATCATCAAGGATCATGGATCACTTGTGATCAAATATTAAGCTCCTAACTCTATCACCTTTCTCGATAAAGAAGGTACTATAATAGTATTTTCAAATACATTACCCTGTCCAGAGAGTATGATGCACTATTTGATTTTAGAATAGCTGCCGAATAGTGAGACCTCTGATCAGCCTATATGTATATAGTCTTGGCTTCCGGTCTTTTTGGAAACTTAGGCTATATATTAGAAGAACCATATTTTGAAAATTTCAAAGCTAACTCTGTCAAACTATTTTACAAAAACCTGGTACATGGTGATGTTTTGAAATAGTATGTTTGAAACAATTATTTTCAAAAATTGAATCATATTCTCCATTAGTATAATCCAAGTTTCATAGACTATGTCTGGACTAAGGATTTGGAAGACTTTAAAAGTGCATTGAGGTATTATTGCACTAGGTGGACCCTCTCTCTCTGTTATCAATGTGATAATGAGCCTTGGGTAATGCATAATGGTGGTGTGTAAGGAACCCTGGTGTCATACTTAAATTTCAGATTTCTTTTGTATGTAATCAAATTTCGAGGATGTAATTTTTTTAAGAGGGGCATATTGTAACAACCCAAAAAATTCATTAATGAAAATTCCTCTTAGTCTATTTAAATTTATTCCTAGGGTTATGTAAAACATATTCACTTATTTGGTTCTATGTTTTGGATTTTAAAATACCATTAAGAATTATGACCGTTTCTAATATAGTTTTTGAACAGTGATCACATGATTAGTATAAATATAGGTCTTTAACAAATCCAATTTAATCAAACAAAGGAAGTGATGGCCTCATCCAGTAGATTTTCCCCATACGAAGCCCATTTATCAGAGCTCCAAAAAGAGGTGGCATCATTGGGTTCTTCTCTTGACCAATCCCATGCCAAGCTTGAATACATTAAGATCGGGCGAAACTACCTACGAGAGAAGTGGAAGTTGATAGAGATTACCACTCGAGTAATGTTATCTGAGACACCCCAAGAGTCTGTCACCATCGTGCACCTTACCATAAGGTATTAGGTGGGTGATTTAATTGGTTATGTAACAATACCCTATTACTATGATTAGGTACATTATTCTTGTATAGAGAATAAATATTATTTTTATTATTGTTACTTTATCAATAGTTTTTAAAGCATAAATAGTATTTTTAGTTAATATTCAACTAAGAAATATATTTTGATGAATTAATGGATTTTTGAATTAAATAATATTTTAATAAAATATTATTGTTATTAAATTAATTTTTATTAAATATAAATGATCGTATAATTTTATGAATGCCATTGTAATTTTTATTAAGGTTTGAAAGCTGTTTTTATCAAAACTGATGAATTTTCGATAAATGTCAGTTTTTAATTTAAAAGTAAAAATTCAAATATTTATAAAATTATTTATATAAAATGAATATTATTTTTTGGAATCAGGATATCGAAATTATCCACTGGTGAATTTTCAATAATTTTCTGAGATAGTCGAATTTTTGGGTAAAAATTAAATACCATTTAAATATTTAATGTGCTTTATGACATCATAATGACATAATAGTGATGTAATAAAATACTATAAACATTATGTTTGGCCAATATATGTTTTAACATTAAAATAATGTGATTTTGGGTTTGTTTTATTTATTTTAAAAAGCTTTAGTTGACCCTTCAAGGCTTATAAAGCATTTTGTCTTTTTAAATTATTTTCTTGAGAGTGTGACTCATTTCCACATAAGAAACCATATTATTTTAAGAATTTATGCCATTAACCTCATAAAATAGTTTTTTCCACTCTCCTTTGAAAAAAATCATGGGCAAAAACCAAGATTTGGTTTGTTTTTTTGATTACATTAATGTGAGGTGTCCCAAACCAAAATAATAAAGAATTCCCTCTCATTTCCTATATAAACCCACCCAAGATCCCACTTACTCTTCACTCAAACCATTTTGAGTTCAACCAAACCCTACCCTCCTTTCTCTAGAATCCCCCCAAGGGTCCCTAGGTTCCCAAGAAGCCTCTATCAAGCCTCTCTCAAGCTTTTGGGATCACACTTCCAAGTAAGGGGTTTCTTCCTTACTCTTTTTATCCAAGTTTCTTAATATTTTTATACTCTTTTATTTTCAATTATAAATATTGGGGTATGATTTAAAACCACCCCTATACTATCCTCTTTATATTTTATTGATTATATACCCATTTCTCTCTCATTTATGCCTTCCATGTATACTCGTTACCATGTCAAAATTTCGCATGGAATTTCTCTCTCCTCATTTACATTCAAGTAATTCTTTTGTACCATGAATCTAAATTCCATTAAAATTGTTAGGGAATGTATATATTTGACCCTCTTACTTTAAATTTCGTTTAAATATGATGAGACACTCTTTTATCTCTCATCAACCATTTTTATGAGTTCTTATGTCACATCGTTACGCTGCCAAAATTGCACCGTGATTTTCCAAGACAAAGTCATTGTGTAGTGAATACCATGCCCATTTATCTATCAAGGGTATTCACCTTTATGCACATTTACTTATTGTTTAAAGAGTTTCATATATGAATTACACACTCCTTTATCATGTAATAAATGACAATTTTTAATTAATCCATGTTTTGTGATCCATTTGGCACACTTATGCATGAAATGAAATGTTTAAGAAGGGTGCACCCTAATAGCGCTCCAATGCATTGGGTAAAGTATAGTATCATGATACTTCATGTGAAATGAGGATTTACTCATGCTAATTCAAGTGAAACAATGCTTTACGCATGCTTCATGTGTAATGAGTGTTTACTCATGCTCCTTGTGCAATGAGCCTTGGCTCATGCTAATTTCATGTAAAGTGTTGTTGCCACATTTCCATGTTAGGATTATCATGCTTTATCATGCCTTTATGTTCATTTTTCTCTTTTGGTCCATTGATATACCTATTGCCTAATATGTATTTTAATATTCTTGTTATTCATTTTTTACTCTTACTAGGCTTTATAGCGCCCCCTTTTCTTATGTATGTCCTTAGGTTATCTCATGCAATGCTAAATACGAGGGAATGTAGTGATCATGTAAATGAAGTTTTCAATAAAGATGTTGTATTTCATGTTTTAAATTGTTATTCAATGATCCTAATCCCCAAATACACTAGAACATTAGATCTTCTAATGTTTTATCAAGTGAATTTTATGTAATAAATCATGTTTAAGTGTGTAATAAAGAGAAGGGTTCTTATAGTTGGTATCAAAGGATAAGTTTAGTTATTTTTGGGATTAGGATTTGAAAACCCTAGTGAAATACTTAGGGATAAGACTAAGTATAATAAAAACATCCCTACGTTTTGGTGGGTATTGAGTAAGTGGTTTTTCAAGAAAATACATCCTTGTCTGGATACAAGCAGGTAGAGGCAGCTCTGGCACAGATGTACCTTGGGGTGAAAACCCCAACAAGGAGTTTCAAGCTTGACCCAAGGTATCCTGGTATACGAAAATGGGCCTTAATACACTCTTGGTTATGACACTTAATGGGGATATACATTGGTAAATTCACAAGATTAGTATGAACCATTATTAGGGGAATTAAAAACATCCCCTATGAATATATTTCAAAAATTATATCATGGATAACATAGATTGAAGCCTATAGATTCATAAGTTCAGGAAATAAATTTAATTTATAAGTCACCCCTTTTGTCCTTGGTTTACCCTTTATGTGTTACCCCTAACTTTCCTTTCATTAAGGAATAATAAATCGTTAGACTTTAAGTAGTTTAATTTCACAATTTTATCATGTCTAGAGGGTAACTTGGAATTTGATATGTTTCATCAGCGGGATAAAAGATATTTTCAATATGGAAGGGGAAAACCCTCATACAACACTATTTTTCCTTCCTAAGGACTTACTAGCTATAATTATTGCAAATTCAATCTCGCATAGTATCAAAACCATTTCCAATGTCCAGCTTTCTTGCAATACACTCTACGAGATATCAAACACCTCATTTATACTGTGGAATCACCAAGGATCATGGATCACTTGTGATCAAATATTAATATCCCAACTCTATCACCTTTCTCAACAAGGTAGGTACTATCAGGGTATTTTTAAATACTTCACCCTGTTCAGAGAGTATGATGCACTATCTGATTTTAGAACAGGTTCCTAAGAGAGAGAACTCCAAGCAGCCTATATATATATTTTCCTGGCTTTTGGTCTTTTTGGAAACTTATTCTCTATATTAGAAGAACCATATTTTGAAAATTTCAAAGTTGACTCTGTCAGACTATTTTAAAAAAAACCTTGTACATGGTGATGTTTTGAAACTGTATGTTAAAAACAATTATTTTCAAAAAGTGCATCATATTTTCCATCAGTACAATCCAAGTTGCATGGACTGTGTCTCGACTAAGGATGTGGAAGACTTTGAAAGTGCATTGAGGTATTGTTGCACTAGTTGGACCCTCACTCTCCATGATCAATGTGATAATTTGGATTTATGAATGCTTAATGGTGGTTTGTAAGAAACCCTAAAGTCATGTTTAAATTTCATAGTTCTTTTATATGTAATCAAATTGCAAGGACCATTTTTTTAAGGGGGAAAGATTGTAACGACCCAAAGAATTCATTAATGAAAATTCCTCTTGGTCTATTTAAATGTCTTCTTAGGGTTATATAAAACATATTCACTTATTTGGTTCTATGTTTTGTATTTTAAAATACCATTAAAAATTATGACTGTTTCTAATATAGTCGTTGAACCCTGATCACATGATTAGTATAAATATTGGACTTTAACAAATCCAATTTACTCAGACAAAGGAATAGATGGCCTCATCCAGTAGACTTACCTTGTACTAATCTCATTTATCAGAGCTTTAAAATGAGGTTTTATCATTGGGATTCTCTCTTGACCAATCCCTAGCCGAGCTTTAATATGTTAAGCTCGAGGGAAACCGCCTACGAGAGAAGTGGAAGTTGATAGAGATTACCACTCGAGCAATGTTATCCGAGCCACCCCAAGAGTCTATCACCATCACGCACCTTATCCTAAGGTATTATGTGGGTTTTTTAAGGGGTTATGTAACAATACCCTATTACTAAGATTATGTACATTATTCTTGTATAGAGAATATACATTCTTTTTATTATTGTTACATTGTAAATAGTTTTTAACGCACAAATAGTATTTTTGGTTAATATTGAACTAGAAATATATTTTGATGAATTAATGGATTTTTGAATTAAATAATATTTTAATAAAATATTATTATTATTAAATTAATTTTTTTTAAATATAAATGATCCTATAATTTTATGAATGCAATTGTAATTTTTATTAACATTTGAAAGCTGTTTTTTTGAAAACCATGAATTTTTTATAAATGTTGGATTTTATTTCAAAAGTAAAAATTCAAATATTTAGAAAATTATTTAGATAAAATTAATATTATTTTTGGAATCAGGATTTCCAAATTATCCTAAAGTGAATTTTTCATAATTTTCTGAGATAGTCAAATTTTTGGGTAAAAATTAAATACCATTTAAATATTTAATGTGTTTTATGACATCATAATGACCCAATAGTGATGTAATAAATTAATATAAACATTATTTTAGGCCAATATATGTTTTAAAATTAAAATAATGTGATTTTGGGTTTGTTTCATTTATTTTACAAAGCTTTAGTGGACCCTTCAAGGCTTACAAAACATTTTGTCTTTTTAAATTGTTTTCCTTGAGTGTGACTCTCCTCCACATAAGCAACCCAATTATTTTAAGAAATTCATCCATTGGACTCATAAAATATTATTTTCCACTCCCATTTGGAAAGAACCATGGGTAAAAACCATGGTCTGGTTTGTGATTTTGATTAGTTTAATGTGAGGTGTCCCAAACCTAAATAATAAAGAATTCTCTCTCCTTTCCTATATAAACCCACCCAAGATCCCACTTCTTATTCAGTAAAATCCATTTTAGTTTGACCTAGACCTACCCTCCTCTCCCTATAATCCCACCAAGGTTCCCCAATCTCTTAATAATCCTCTCTCAAGCCTCTCACAAGATTTTGGGATCACACTTCCAAGTAAGGGGATTCCTTTCTTTCTCTTTCTATCCAAGTTTCTTAATATTTTTATGCTCTTTTATTTTCAATTATAAATGTTGGGGTATGATTTATCACCTCCTATATACTATACTCTTTATTTTTTATCGATTTTAGACCCCTTTATCTCTTATCTATGCCTTCCATGTATACTTGTTACCATGCCAAAATTCCGTAAGGAATTTCTCTCTCCTCATTTACATTCAAGTAATTCTTTTGTATCAGGAATATAAATTCCATTAAAATTTTTGGGAAATGTATATATTTGACCCCCTTCCTATCCATTTAATTTAAATATGATGATAAACTCCTTTCTCCCTCATCAACTATTTTTTTGAGTTCTTATGTCACGTCATTACGCTGCCAAAATTACACTACGATTTTCCAAGCCAAAGTCATTGTGTAGTGAATACCATGCCCATTTCTATATCAAGGGTATTCACCTTTATGAACATTTACTTATTGTTTAAAGAGTTTAATTTAAGAATTACACACTCATTTTTATGGAATAAATGATTATTTTTAATGAATCCATGTTTTATGATCCATGTGGCACACTTATGTGTGAAATAAAATGTTTAAGAAGGGTGCGCCCTAATAGTGCTCTAATGCATTGGGTAAAGTATAGTATCATGAAACATAATTTTCAATGATTTTTGACTCATGTTAATTCCATTGCAAAGAGTTTTTTTCTCATGCTTCATGTTCAATGAGGGTTTACTCATGCTCCATGTGTAATGAGCCTTGGCTCATGCTAATTCCTTGTTAAGTGTTGTTGCCACATTTCCATGTTAGGATTATCATGATTTATCATACCTTTATGTTCATGTTTCTCTTATTATCCATTGATATGCCTATTGCCTAATATGTATTTTAATCTTCAAGTTATTTCTTGTTTACTCCCTTATTGGTCTTTATAGCTCACCCTTTTCTTATGCATGTCCTCGAGTTATCCCACGCAATGCTAAGTACGAGGGAATGTAGTGGTCATATGAAGGAAATTTTCAATAAATATGCTTTATTTCATGTTTTATGTTGTTTTTGAATGATAATAAGGCCAAAATACACTATACATATCGATATTATATGTTTTATAAAGTGGATATTATGTAATAAATCATGTTTAAGTGTATAATAAAGAGTAGGGTTATTATAAAAAGAGGAAGTGGAAGAAGAAAAGAACTTTGAAAGAGGTGATTAAATTATTACATCTTCTTCATGTTCTTCCTTTTGATTTCATCAAAAGGAATCCTTAAGTAATCGTTCGGATAAAATTAAGGCCTCTAGGTTGAATTGAGGGTAGTTAGGAAGATATTTGATTAGGTCTTGGCTGAGAAAAATGGATTTGGAGGTGTGATTTTGAGAGAAGGGGAAGTACCATTTTATAAGAGAGGTGATGGTCACTTTAGGAAAAGAATGAAATATTAATTTATTATACAGTCATATTTGGTTTATAATGGCTCCAAAATGATTTATTTTGAGGCTAAGGTGGGTTTAGGTATAAAACCTCTCAACCAATAGGTTTTAGACAGGTTTAGGTCACCATATTAACCTTATCTTTTAGATTTAACTCTTAATTAAATAGTTTAACTTTTATCATGTATTCTTATATTATTATAATAAATGGTTAACAAAATTACTATTAAATGCCAAGAGAACATAAAGTGGTTCATTAATGACATATATATAATTATATAATTCCTTTTTCAAAACCTTATATTTTTAGGAATAATATATCATTTAATAATATAGTATTTGTTTTAAAAAAAAACTCATTTATGTCAATTTTGACACTATTTAGTATTTGTTTTTTGTGAAAGTCAAAAAAACCTGATTACTTCAAAATAAATACATTAAATAAATACTAAAATATCATATTAACTTAGAAAATTAGTGTAATGCATCAAAATTCTCAATTTAAATTTTTTTATATTTATAATAACAATTATTTTAATCTTTTATTAATAAGCTAATTATTGTGTCATCATTGTGTCATAAATAAATTTGATTATTTAATATATAAAAATTATAAATAAAATACCATTATTTAGGAAATATTTTTATATTTTTAATGAATATTTATAGTCCAATTTATCTTATGTATATCCCTATATTAAGAATGTTTTAGTTATAAAAATTTGAATTTAACACTTTTAACTCTTCTTTAAATAAAATAATAATAAATGTCCTAATCTAATCCAAGTGGATAAAAGAGAATAATATTTTATTTATAAGGTTTATTTTGGTCGAAATACACTTTTCCAGTAAAATTAAGACATTTTTAGGCTAATTATAATATCATTTTTACCTTTAATTATCCTATTTACTTTTAAGTGTGGTAAATAAAATTCAAAAGTTACTATTCACCAAAAATTATTTTCATCCTATTGAACCACAATTTACATACTAATGTCAAATTTGTCTCTCTGATTTTTGAAATTCAATTCACAGAAGTGGTAAAATTATGTTTTATGAAAATTTTCAAATGTGGCTAGAGGTGGGTAAGAGACATTAAAATGTTCAATAAAATTTTATACATCTAATTTTATTATAAAACGACTCCAATTAATTACATTGAACTTATATAGGTATTATGTATCAATTTTGACTCAAACTACATTTATATAAAATAAATAATTATTTAAATAAAAAGTCGGTTTTAAACAATAACATAGTGTTTTTCACTATTCATCAAAAATTGAAAGTTTTAAGCAAAATACCAAAAATTCACCCTAAGCTAATTTTGATATTATGAATCCAAAAATGGTTTCCATTTTGAAAAATTAATTCTATAAAATTTAAAAAATTGGGTATTAATTTGTATAACGGCTAGTTTGATTGGTCTTGGTGTGCTAGAACTCGAAGTTGGGTACAACGCAAGCTATTGTGTTACTCAAAGAGAAACTTACCGTGGAATCTTGGGGTGTTACATATATAAATATTGGGAGAGATTAACCATAAAATAAATTTGTATTCCCTTACATCTGTGCGGCAACCACGATCATAGATGTAGTGGAATTATCTTCAATATGCATGCCTCAATGTGTTGTATAAGTTCCATCATCTAATAGTAAACACCATTCCTAGTGTTCACATTCGAGGATGAAGGGAACCTAGATATTTTTTTCACTTCAATTATCATTTAAAACAAACCACTTGAAATTACATCCTATAATGTCATTATTCCATGGAAACTATTAAAAACCCCATGTTCAGGAAAGGCGTCACACTCAACAAGAACTATCCATGACTAAGCCTTAAAAGTGTCAGGCCAAGCAAGAGAAATCCATTGAAAAAATCCTGAACCAAGAAATAGAAACATTCATGAGGCTTCCCAATTAATAGAATCCACTAATAAAATGACACTAATGTCATCGAATGAAATTATTTCACATGAAAAATCATCATTCCATCCAGCTCACTCTCAAACAAATATACATGAGATAAAGAGGGCAGTGATAGAAGCTGTAGACACTACATTACAAGATCATCCCTAGCCTACAGGTCTTGGGTAATTTTTAGCACAAAATTCCTCCATAAGGCCGAAAAATCTTGGCTAATTAACAATGATAATATAATGTTAGAAACCCTATCTTGCAGGGTTGGGTATATTTTCTCCTCTACCGCACCCTCGATAGAAATCATTTTTTTTATGTAGGTATGACAACAATGAGTAAGTTCTCCCATTCCATTCTGTCTCATGACCCATTTCCCCCAGAAGGGATGTGTATGATCATGATTAATAATGGTTCTCTATGAGTTACACTACCCCAATATACCTAAGAGGATCCCATAACATAATGAAGGGGTCCAAAAAATGGCACAAACAATCCTTATATCATTCAGCCACTGATATTATGCCCATAATTTATTTTTCATCAGTAAACATCATAGATGTTACCCCTATATATGACAAATAAAATGATGTAAATGAAGAATAATAATGAAAAGATAGTTCCATCCGAAATATATTCCACATTGAGAATGAAGGAATGTGTACCCGAAACCCATGAGTTTCCCTATTTTTGGGTGCTCCCTTGATTAATACCTCGCTATATACTCAATGAATCTCTAACAAAGATAAGAATAAATTCAAGGTCTCATACAACCCACCACCTCCTGCCAATGAGAAGATCCCCTGAAGATTGAAGAATAATTCACATAGTAGTTCGAAGAAATGAGGGATTTGAGGAAAATCAATGTTGATTTTCTCCAAGGTAGGGTTCATATCGAATTTTCTCCCAAGATAGAGCCTCAGTTCACATTTCCTACATGTGTACCTTAGAAAAAAGGATTCATCCCAAATACTAAAGTAAGGCTAGGACATCCTCCCAGCTTGGCACCTAGACCATTAGTTTACCTGGACTTGATTATAGATATATATCATGATTTCCCTAAATTAAGGAGATAACTAGATCAGGGTCATGAGAACCCTCAAATGATGTCCTTGGCCGGATATCTCCTAATGTAATGGTAGAAATAGGTGTTATAGCCTACCAATTTCAGAACTTGTACTTTTGTTGTTCAACTGAACACTTATCATGGGATTATCAACACCATCAAGTCTTTGGCAGCATTATTGGAAGCTGTAGAGGAGCGTCATGCACCATCATAGCTATAAAATAAACCTTACCCTGATCGGGTGATAGACACCATGCCCCCTCCAATACTTGAGTGTCCCAAATTTCCAATATTCAATGTATTAAGTGACTTGGAACAGAATCTAATAAACTATGCATCCCATTATGATCCCATTATTTGAAATCCAAATTAATAATAAGCAGTAAAGCTCAAATACTTTGAATAAACCTTTGAAGGGATAACTTTCATATAGTATACCAGTAATCCAGATTACTCGATCATGGGATGTAAAGAACTATGTTAGAAGTTCTTATTTCAACTCAGCTCAATGCTGAAAAATATAATAATCAATTATCTCACAGATTGAAAACCAGGATAAAATATGGGAGTCTCATATTTCATTTTCAAATGTAAAGTGTTGACATATTCTCCAAACTCATTGCTTCCTCAAGAGGATATGTGCACTGTCTTCATTGATAAACTCTGTGAAGAGTTGTGAACAACACTAATCTATGTGAAATATACAAATGTATTTTTGGATTTCTCTATAATTACCCAATAAGATAAGGCTCTATAAACAAAATAACCTCAAGTCCCCGATAACTCCACCTATTCTAGAGAAAATATATGGAAAGAAATATTTGGAATCCATCACAATTAATCCAGCCTTTTCATAAGCTCCAACTCTGAAAATCTAAACCATATCAGGTAGCACCCATTGAACATCAACAGTAACCCCTTCCTAGACAGGTTGAGCAAATGGGACATAGGTGAAATCAATTCAATGACCGAAGGAATAAAGTTTACTATTAATAAAATAATCATGTATGTGGTTATTCTATATCCACTTTGGAAAATGTTTTTCTCCTCCTTCCAAAGTCCATGAGGCCCAACTGGGTAGGCCTCGATGATTGGATGAATTATTGACCCTTTTACTAGATACTGGGACACACCATTCAATAATGGTTTGTCATAAAATAAATTGTGTAGAAAATGGAAGATTCCAGGAAAGTAAAGTTTGTGAGTCCACCAGAACATGTGGAATATGTTTCCTCCACTACCTCCAAGGAAGTAGGTGACTGGAAAGAGGTTGTTATAATAAGATCATAGAATTTTTTATGTTGTATGACTGAAAATAAAATAAACAGAAGTCATGGTATTATTCAATCATATTTGAAAAAAACAATTAATCCCCTAGCCTCTTCCACTACAACACACCCGACATCATTGACCCCACAAACATCCAAAGGGAAGCCTTCAAAAAACTAGTTTGACTAGAAATGAAGGCATAAAATGTAGGAATATGATCGTGTATCAAGGCCAAATTTGGCGTTGACAATTTTGTATTTTATTCTCTCAGATTTGAAACAATGGGCACCGCCCCTCTAAATGGCACTGCCAAAAATGGCCATCCAGAAAAATTTATCATCAGGTGAGGAGTTAATCATTAGTTTCATTATTATCATTCACTTAATGGATCCCTTATTTATATATTATTATAGATATGATTCTAAGTTCCCCGTTATCACGACCCGACCCTACCCGGGATCGAGTCGTAACTACCCCAAGCCCGCCTCCATAGGCCAGGGGCTGGCGACCAGCGCCGAAGGCACAACAACTCGGGGAGGCCTTTGCCTAAGTACCTGTACACACACATGCAGCACACTCAATGCAACAGTGCAGAGTAAAAGAAAAGACAAGTAAAGAAAAGGGCAACTGCTATATATAAACCACAAAGTGCATCGACCTCTAACAGTACAAAGTACAAGCTGAAAAGAAAGGGGGAAAACACGCGCCCAACCGAAAATTTCCACAACCCGACAACAGGTAAACAAAAAGAAACAGATGACAGGTCTTCCACCTGGAACCCGGCCACGACCACCGCACGCGGTCTAAGCTCCCAAGCTCCTACGCTCCTACGCTCCACTAAAGCCACGCTCCACCTGTCCATCGTCTGTAAGGGCACACCAAGTGCGGTAAAAGCCCAAGCAGGGGTGAGTATAAAAATACTCAGTAGGATTCCCTGAAGGCTCGAGGGAGCAACAATGGAGGTACCGAAGGGTGAATAGTAAAGAGAACAGGGAAAAGTAAAGGAGTACAACCAAAGGTGAAGTAAAGAGTACAGTAAAGAGTCCATCTCAATCCAATAAGAGGAAAGAAGGTAGACTCGTCCAAACACAAGGAGCTAGAAATGGTGAGAAGATGGACTTCTTGTCGAGTCTTCACTACCTATAGTAGGAGAGTAGACCCATCCAACCACGAGAAGTTAGACACGGAAAGCATGTGGCATACCCCGCGCGTCTTTGCCTCACCTGGAATGAGAGTAACCAAGCCCAAGAAGTGGGTACCAGAACAAGGTATATACAAGATACATATGCTCAAACAAGAAGCCCAAACAAGATCGTAAGGGGATCTCCATCTCGTAGCTCAGCCCAAGAAAAAGTGAGTCACCAATAGTCCTATAAGTAAACTCCATCGACGCCCAGCATCCCGCACGTCTGCCCCGAATCGCAATCCAAGGGGCTCAATCACCACACCTCGACACTATCCGTTTTGGGCGGCACTGACTCACCCGCACGGTTTTAGGTCGCGTCACAAGGACGCGTCTCGGTGGGGGAAAGCGCCCCTCGTACATGAGAGTTCCGGGTTAAGTCAAACCACACCTCATCACTGCCCCGCGGTCAAGAGGTCTCCTCAAAGTTGAAGTTGTCACATCACTGACCCGAACAAACAAGGGTCCTGCTCCGGTAGTCACGGAGTAAAGCCACAGACAAGCCTAGAATAAAGGACTGAGTCTGAAATACCAACGGGTGACCCACTGCCCAACCCTGCTAGAGGGTAATTCATAATAAGATATCGGGTGACCCACTGCCCAGCCCTACTGGAGGGTAAACCCTAATACATCATCAGGCGACCCACTACCCAGCCCTGCTGGAGGGTAAACCCGAAGAAGTCGATGAGTAACCCACTGCCCAGCCCCGCTGGAGGGTAAAACTCAGAACTGCTCTGGCCATCTCTAGTGGAGGGTACAACACTGGCTAACCGAACATGGAGTGGGTATTGTGCAACCACCTGACTCCGGAACAAGACCAGGGGAAACCACTCAACCCTGCTGATCTAAACCATCGAGCACAGAGTCGGGGGAAAAACTCAACCCCGCTAGTCAACAAACGAGAACCGAGGGACCCTCTATGCCGCGAGAGGTCAAAGGTACGCAAAGCAGAACAAAACACGCACATGGGGCCCACACGACGTGTGTCCCCAAGTTAATCCCCAACCAAGCACACAAACAGTCTCAGGTACAAACCATACGTACCTCCAAGCGCTCCCGTATACTCCCAGAGTATACCGCATTTTCATCCCAAGGGCTATCGTGCACACGGCACCCAACGTCAACACGAAGGCGTGACGTAACATCTCCAACTCAAAGGCCCAGGCACGACCGACCACATATTATGAAACATTTACATCTCTCTCCCAAGAGTGCATGCGATCACATGCCATGGGTCTGCTACATCCAGGGTAGAAGAACTGCCACCGGGGCACCTTTCACATTTCCACATTTAATAAGATCGCGTAAGATGCTCGGCCTACCTGAACAGATTACACCGTTGTAATCCTCGCGGAAAGAAACGCGAGATAGGCTACTCACTCGCCCGAAATGGTCAACCAGTGAAAAAGGTACTATTCACCGTAACCAAACCCATGTGGGGCCCACCCCAAGATCCCAAAATTGAACAAACGGATTCCACCACTACAATCCCCTCGGAAAAACACACGGGATTGAATACTCAATCGCCAAATATGGACACCCGGTGAAAAAGGTATTATTCACCGTAGCCGGGTCGGGTGGGACCCACACCACGTCCCTAAAAAAAGGTCGGGCGAACTATGCCATCGCAATGATCTCAGAAAAACATGCAGAATCGAATGCTCTCACGCCCTGAACGGACGTCCGATGAACGAGTTACAAAACGCTGCTCACAGCTTAAAAGACGGGACGTGGGCCCCACGCCTCAACTCCGGTTTCAACTCCTGAAACCATACTGGAAATCTTCGTCTTGATGCTAGGGTCGCAACGCCGCTAATGGTACATCGATTGAACATCGCACACAGGCGTACAATCCGACACATGTTTCCCGAACAACAATATTATTATTAAATACTCGGTGTGTCGTTGACCTGAGACAGGAGTCCGAAAAAATGTATTCAATATCAGATTTAAAATGACCGCCTCAGAAACAGGGTTACATTTCCGCTAACGGCGGGTCAATCGGACATCGCATGGAAGAGTTATGACTGAAAATAATATTTGATAACAAAATAATAATAATAATATTTTATATTATTATTATTATTATTTATTAATATTATTATTTTAAAAATTCAATCAATCAACCCCTTAAGATTTTCCACACCCAATCAAATCCTTCCTATCCTTTCCACACATCACCTTCCATTCCCCTTTTATTTTAAATTCCTTTTTATTTTTATTTCCCTTCTCACCTCTCTCCCTCTCTCCAATCAAGGGGATAGACCCCGTTTTCTCCACGCGAGTCACCCATGCCCACTTTGTGTCTTTTTTTTTATTATTCTATTCTCTTTTTTTTTCTCCTCTCACGACCAGCCTGCATCCTCCACCCGCCGGAACGGCCGGCCCCCTCCTAGCTCCGCCTCCCTGCACCGGCTGCCGCACCACCTTGCCTCCAAGCTGCGCACCGCCTGCAGCGGGTTGCCGCACCCCTGCAGCCCCTCGGACCCCCTACCGTCCCGAGCTGCACTCGAGGCCGCCGTCCAGATCTTCCCCACCTGGCCGAACTCTGACCGTCGTTCGCCCCGACACTACTCAACCGTCGCTACCGCGAACCCACCGGACCAACTCATCCCCTTCCGTGTGCAGGTCACCGGAAAAACACTCGCATATTCGTAGATCCGCCATGAACACACTCAGATTCAGAAAAACGATCCGAAAGGGGTTTCAATAACCCCGTAAAGAGATCTACAGGCGTTTGGGATCCCCTCAATGATTCGACACAAAACATGGGGTGCACGGATTGTGAAACAAATGGAAACGGGGGTCGGGGCTCAAAACTAAAACCGCCTACCTGCGTGGGCGTAGCCCGAAGTTTCAAAGCCAAACTGCGCCTGTCATCGCCGTGACCACCGCTTTCCGCCTTGATCGGAGGAGGGTGGAGGAGATGAGGAGGGTGAGGTAGGTTGCTTGGGTGAGAGTGTGGTTCTCCAGGGGGGAATGAAGGGGGGAAGAGATGGAATAGGTAAGTAAGGAAATTAAACCTTTAAATAAAATTAAAAAAAATAAAAACTCATCCCAAATTAAATCTACGCTCGAAACCCCAAACGCAGTGAAAGTTAGGTCACGCCTATGGTAAAAACCACCTACCGAGCACAACGGTGGTCTCATAATTTTATTCTGAAACTCTGTTCAAAAGATATAAAATTTAACGTTTGAAGCCGCTAAATTACGAAAACGCCCCTGGCGGCATTTTTCACCGAAGGTCCGCACCCATGAAAGTTACACCCCTCTTAGGATAAACGACACGCCCTGAACTAAATTGTGCCCTCAGTTTTCCAATCCGATCCACTGTTTAATAGATACTTGAGTTCAACCATTAAATGCATAAATTAATTATTTAAATTATCCGTTTAACGTTTCAGAAGCGAGCGAGGGGTCCAAACGTCCCGCGCCGACATGTTTTATGTCGTTCCTAGGGTAAAAACCCCATTCCGGACCCATCCGTACACTCAGATCTCTAATCCGGAACTCTGTTTAGGAGTTATCTCATTTATTTAGCGTTTCTAGTGTGAACGCACTGAAAATTTAATTCAGGCCACTCCGGGGCATAGAATCACACGCCGTCTGAAGGTGCTACTCTAGAATATCATCAAGAATATTCCAAAGTCTTTCGTAGCAAAAACTGGGTTCTTACACCTGCATCCGATTGGGGAACCAATGGAATAATCCATAGGAGTTGAGGATATAGTGGAAAGAATATTTGTGGTAGAAGATCAACTTCTAGATGCACCCCTCCTCAGACTGTCAATGTTACAGAAAGTCATGAAAGATACCTTTAGTGATTTCAGCAAGAATAAAAAAATCCTTTAGTATCATCAAAGAGTCACTCCAACACTATCACTATGGAATAGAAATTATAAGATGAAAATATATTACATCACCCATGGAGGGTAGGAAGACCTTCCTAACCCAACCCACCAATGACAATAGTACCTCTAACCCATATCTCGAGGGTCGATCCATCTATATCCAATACATAATCCTCTAAATCGCCTTTGAAATAGAATCCCTAAATAGGTAAGTGCATACCTTTATACCAGAAATATGAAATCCCAAAACATTTATCCTTTTTATAATCCAAGCTATCAATCATGGATTCTTTGAGTTTGCTGAATGACCTGAAATAAGAACTTATAGAGGCTTTACTCATCCCTCAAGAGTTTAAAGATGAGGTTTCCTCTACTAAGGTATATCATATAGAGACTGATCTTGTGGAATTCCATTTGGTTATCTCCTTCATATATCAATATGAAGATTCTAGTATACAGGGACTCATAAGACCCTTGTATATGCCCGACATGATAAATGGCTTAGATATATGAAAAGATTTGTTTACAATGGCTCTGGAGTTAATATTATTTCATTACAAACACTTAACTGATTGGGATGCAATGAGGATAACCTAACACCTTACTTCATGATTCTTCTAAGATATGAAAAAAGTGATAAAAATCCATTGGCCCCAATCAAGCTTAGTTTTCAATTTGGAGACCTCATAGCCAACTCAGAATTCATGTTGGTTTGGTAGAACATGGCCTTTAACATCTTCCTAGGAAGATACTAGTTCCTCCAATATGTGTAAATCCTCTCATTCAACCATCAATGCACTAAATAATGAGTAAATGGAAAATTGGGACATTGCATACTGATAAGGACCCATTAGAATCCTATGATTCTAATTATATTGATATAGGATTCTATCAAGGGAAAGGGAAACAAAACCTGGTTGATGGTTTTTCTTGGGCCACTACTCCAAACAGTTTATAAATGATTCTAGACAACACATTTAAATAGCTCAGTGAAGAGCATGTTATACCCATAAATCTGATCTAATGTATGAGTCAAAATTCTAGCACATATTTAGTGATGAATAGGATTTTATTCATGACCACAAAGTCTATAAGTGTTAAAAAGTTTATTGAATCACTAGACAGTGGTGAAATCTTAGATGATAATGAATTAATTAAATCTACATGGCTCTAAGAAATACCTTCCTCAGCAACTGATGCCAAATAGGTATTCTCATCACCAAAAGAGGATGAAGACGCTCTTCCTCTATATCTCACTCCACCCTCTCTAGAGTTTCAAGGAAATCCTTAGGTAGTTGCTTCATCATTCAAATATGAAGATATTGGATCATCCCCCAACTCTAGAGAACCTATCCCATAACTTGATTCCCAATCCAAATAAGAAAATGAAGGTGAATAAAGGGAAGAGGAGGAGGAGGAGGACCTTATGGATTCCCCTAAAAAAGTTTTAGAGTACGTCTATACCACCATTGATGAGCTTAGAGAAATAAACCATGGTATAAAGGTAGACCCATGACCTACCTTGATTAGTGTAGTTATGTCTTCCAAAGAGAAATATGTATATACCTCCTTCCTAAAGCATCATTGGGATGTATTCACCTATAACTACATAAGAAATTATGACCTTGATCCCAAGGTGTCCACTCACCACCTTGTCTTACCAGAGGACAACTAGGGTGATAAAAAGGCATCCAGAAGGACGTACCTGACACATGATTCCAAAATTAAGGATGAAGTTCACAATCACATCATACTCAACTTCATTCAAGAGTTCCAATATAATAAATGTATGGAAAATATCTTCCCCTTCAAAAAGAATAATGCGAAAATCAATTTTTGCATCGATGTTAGGGATCTCAACCAGAAAGACCCAAAGGATGATTTCTTAGTCCCATTCATAGAACTATTGGTTAAACCAATCTCTAGATATCAAGGACTATCCTTCCTTGATTTCTATTTAGGATATGATCATATCTGAATGGAATAATGAGATAATGAAACCACCACTCTTATATCCCCTAAGGGGTTATTTTGCTATCGATTAATGCCCTTTGTCTTGAAAAATGATGGTGTTATTCCATAAATTTCATCTTTAAACCCTTATGGGGGATTTTTTTCGAATGTTTCATTGATGATATTTTGTTACATATCGACAGTCCACCGAACACCTAGCTAATCCTAAAACTGTCTTCAAAAAATTTTGGTAGCACAATGCTAAAATGAACCCTTTAAAATGTGATTTTGGCATTACCTTATGGTATTTTCTCAGCTTCATCATATACCATTATTGTATCAAAGTCGACCTAGGTAAGACAATGACTATCCTTGGAATGTTACCTCCTCAAACCCCCGTAGAGTTGAGAGGACTCCAAGGACACTTATCCTACATTCATTGAATTAAATCCAACCTTGTAAGAAAATTTCTACCTTTCACCAGGTTGATGAAAGGGGAGATGAAATATAAATATAGAGATAATTTTTTGGAGGAATTCGATAGTATCAAGAAATATCTCATAATCCTATCATCAATGAGGCTTCATGTCAATGGAAGACCACTTATTTTTTTGTGATGACTTTAGTGTGATCACTTGGTGGCTTAAACATGAAAAAGATTGATTCCAACTACAATAAATATTCTATATTACCTCATTCAAACCATGATCGATGATGAGACTCATTATTCCAATATCAAGAAGATTTTTCTTGTCATAATCTTTTCAGTACAAAAAACTGAGCCATTACTTATAGTATCCTATAGTTTGTTTGGTACCTTGTAGAAAAATACTCAAATAAATTCTCAGTTGTCTGATGTTGACTGGATTTATATCATGGGGGGGTCATCCTACATCAATTTGATATTCATTTTGTGCCTCAAGAAGTGGTTATGGGAAAAGAATTACCAGATTTCCTGTACATTCACTCCTCGGTATAAATGGCTTCATTAGACACTGAATTACCTAATGAGGATGTTTTCTTCATTAAAGATGGCCCCCTAACATGGGATATTCATTTTGATGGTGCATCTAGAATATCAATAGGAAAGAGGGTAGAATGTCCCAGGACCAAAAAAATTTTGTAAGTCTCATACACATATATCTAGAAAAAACCATTTTTTCTTTACAATTTCATACTATTGGAGGGGTGCATGAATAATGAAGTAGAATATCAGACTCTCATTATAGGAAAATAGCTGACACTTTAGGTAAAAGTAAATAACTTGGAGATAAAGGGTGATTTGAAACTAGTCATTATGTAGGTAAAAAATGATTATGCTATCAAAAAAGAAGAGTTAATGTCCCTTCTAAACCATGTTTGGTGACTCATTGTAGAATTCCTTCTAGAGATGACATTGAATCACCTCCCACAGTCAGAGAATGCCTAAGATGATTCCTTGTAAAATGAAGCCACAAATTTAGCCAACTCGTATTATTGTGAAAACATTCATCGGCATTCCACACCACCAAATGGTCTCACCATTCATTCAGAAAAACATAGAAAATATCAAAGACATCAGTCTTATCCCTAAACCATATGGTTCAACCACCAGGTGGATGACACTCATTGTGTACTACTTTCAAAAGGGAGATTTAATAACCCAAATATTTTCCAAGGGAATTTTTAATTTCTTATAATTATGTTATTGGGTATAAAACATGTATATATAATAGAGATCCCTAAAAACATCATTCTTATAAATGAAGAATTGAATAAGTGATATTTAAAAAAAATTAAAGAACTAATACTGATGGAATAGAAACTTGACCCTTGGAATAGTAACATGACCATTAGGAATAGTATTTTGGTGAATAAAATATTATCCTTACCTATGAATTTATAAATAAAATTTAATCATCTTATAATTGAAAATGTGATATAATTATATCATAGTATAAGTAATTAAATGTTTTTAAAATGATAAATTAAGTGTTGGTATTTTTTTGAAACATAAATGATTATTTAGAATTTTATATCTATTATAATGATTTAAAAGAAAATTTCTTATGATTATAAGATAATTTTATGATACCTTAAGAAATTTTTCAAAGTGTCGTAAAATGAGTTATAATTTAAAAATTGATATTTTTTTAATAAATAATATTTTTATTTAATTAACAAATTCCATGTATTTAAAAAATTATTTTCATAAAATAGAGTTCATTTTTTAATTCTACAAGTTGAAAAATTATAGGGGTTAATTTTTTTCAATTTTTCTAAAATAGAAAAAAATGAATAGTGCAATATGGTAATTTAAGAAATATAACATTATAAGTAAATAAATGAATTTTTGAGTCATGATTGTGTAATTGATGATTTCATTTTCCATTGTATCAAAATCAAATACTTTATTTAATTTATTTAGTCATGGAATTAAAAATATCAATATTCCTTATCCAAAGTATTAAACTAATGATTAAAATAATAAAAAAGCCCCTCTCCTCCCCTATAAATGAAATCTCACACCACCACTTCTCCTCATACCCTAAATTTTTTGAATATTTTCCATGTTTTACTCAATAATATTTCCTATACTATACCCCATTTCCAAGAGCCTTTGGCCTTAATAAAATACTAAAACCAATTTCCTTAAGGAGGCTCTGAAGGATAAGAATTCAAGAGGTAAAATCCTCTTTCTTTTTCTTTTAAGTTAATTTCAATTTATTTTCATTTCCTATTATATAATCACGTCCCCATATCCTTGTTTAATGATAAATACAATATAAGTTATATACTATAATATTTTTATGTTAGTGAAATATCCATCAACAAACCTCTTATTCTCTCTCTTTTATTCTAAAATGGAAAACATTGCCCGTGATGTGTCGATTTACCAACACCGTGGACGTTGCATTTTAATTTTCCTCTTCCACCTTCAAGGAAGGTCATAAAACAACTATAATTGTTGAAATAGATTGTAAATTGAATGGTATAACTTTTTTTATGTTCTATAACCTACATATATACAAAATATTAAATAATAATAAAAAGCTATTTTGTGATGATCGAAAAACAACCAAAATAATCCAAACGATTATCATTAACTTATTATCTAATGATTCATCACCATAACATAAAAAAATGATATATATTTTCATTTAATATTCTTTAATTTTATTAATAACCTAAAATTTAAATTTTAGATAATTATTTCCATTTTAACTTTTACTTTATTACTCATATACAGGTGAACAGATCATGAAAACCCAGAAAATGAACACTCCCAAACAATGAAATTGAACTATATAACTCACCAAAATGGACATAAATTAACTTAATAAAATTATAATAAATCAAATAAATGTATAATAAGTTATGTATTTATTAATTAATTTATCTATTTTGATTATACAGGATATTTATGTGAATAAAGGAATCATACATAAAGTAAGGGGATTATGAAACCCAACTCCATTTACATGGTTTTTCCCTCTTTCACACCAAAATTCAGTATGGATATTCATTTAATGTTAAATAAATTTTATTTCATTGTCTTTTTTAGGATATACATTTTTTATACTTCATTTTATAACATAGACAACTTTTTTCAAAAGAACCCTTCTCTTAAAACAAATATTGTACTTCTCTTGATATTGTTTCTTATTCACTCAAGATATATGATGCGTATACCAGGTATAATATTCCATTTTTCTTTTAGTATTACAAAATATTATTCATGAATATTTTCATTATGAAATGAACCCCATTATTTTCCATGGGTTATTTTATGTCAAATGACTGATGCGTGTTCTATGTGGCATGCATAATTATGTAAATGTTATGATGTAACGGGTGCATGCAGAATTATATATAACTCTAATGAATTGGGTAATTTGATGTATATGAGTATATTATGATAAATATAAATGAACGTGATTTTATATTTTTTAAAGTGATTACATTATGATTTTTCACATATGTTATGTGTGAACATGATGCTAGCTTTGTTCACAACTATGTGTGGTATTTGACCAGTAATACATAATGTTTCATTTTTATTAATTAGCATATTCCATGACTTTATTTAATGCTTACTCTAATGATTATGATGATGATAATATGATTATGTTATTAATGTTATTATTATTCTCACCCATGATATATTTATTCATGTTCTTATCTATCCTCTTATTAGTATCTTACCTCACCACCTTATTAATTTATATCCTCAATTTATTTCTTGTACTAATGATAACTCAAGGACCACTGAGTATCTATAGAAGAATAAATTAATTAATATTTATGTTTTATTAAGTAAATGTTATGTGTGGTTCTAATTTCCCCAATACATTAAACCTTTGGATTCTGGTCTATAATTCTATTATGTTTTTTATATTTAAAATTATGTAATATTAGTGTAAGAAATTAGGGTCTCTATAGTTGGTATTAGATCATGGTTTAGTTAATTTTTTAATAAGAATTAGAGAAAATTATAAAAAACCCCTTAGTATGACACTAAGTGTATATAAGAACCAAAGAGTATTTTTTTTAGAAAAATGTTAAACATTGGGATCCCACCAGATATTCATCTAGTGTTAATTTCACAAAGGAATAAATTATTTGTTAATGACATGTTGAATTATGTTTTTTTCAAAACTTTTCTATTTTATAAAGTGTTGGTAACTAAGAGAAACTTGGACAACAACCCATGTGAAGGACTATACAATGATTTCTTAAATGATATTTACAATGCCTTGGGAGGTGGTGTACAAAATTTAATGGAGATTCTTACCCAGATATCTCAGGATATGAACAGTAACCTGAATAATGTAGAAATTCCTCATTCAACTATGAGGTAGAAACTGGATATTGAGTCTTTTATGAATCAATTATCATTGACATTTATTGGATCTTCTAATCCACTCATCTCTAAATAGTGGTTGAACAAAATAGAGAATTTTTTTCTATACTCCACAGTTCTAAGATGGAGAAGGTGACTCTGGTTTTTTATATTATTGATTGAGAGGCCAATAAATGTGGGTAATTATTTAAAAATACCAAGATAAAGAAAATAAATTTAATATATTGAGTGATAGTACTTTAATATAATATTTTATAAAAACAAATTTCCTCAAACTCTTCATACAATTATAAAGAGGGAATTAATAGAGCTCAAGAAAAAGGAAAGTGAATCTGTCACAGATTATGAAAATAAATTACCAAATCATGAATGGTATTCCTCTAGTTTTGTTATAAAAAATGATATAAATATATATATATATTATAGTTTTTTAAAACTACACCTTTTAAAGGCTCTATCTATTTGAGTCTTTGAGAGATATGAATAATTTGTTCAATGTGCTATCAATGTGGAGATGGAGTTTGGAGAACGGTCCATCGGTGATGGTGATAAGAAACAAAATATGGTGTTTCAAGAAGGATGATATAATGAAAAATTTGGAAAGAAAAATCAACCACTCACATGTTAATAATGTGGGAATAAGAATCATGGGAATTAACTCAAAGGGATAGGTAAATTCATTAAATGTGGTAGAGAAGTCCATCAAGATCATAAATGTTGTAGTGATATGAATAATTCGACTAATATTATTGTGGAAAAGAGAGAACAAATCATGGTTCAATATTACAAATATAGGGAGAAATGAATCTATACAAGAAAGTGTACTAAACCTGAACTCCTTTAGGGTAATCAGCATCATCATCCACCAAAGAAAAAGGAGAAAGTGAAGTCTTAAGACATCACTACTGCAGAAGTGGGGAATGAACATGAATTTTTACACAATAAACTTCATATTCACTTGACAATGTAAAAACTCTTATTAGATTATATTTCTACACTTCTCTTTATTTCTTATAAGTTTTCTATAACTATTTAATCAAATCCTCAAAAACATAAAGTATATACATCCATAAAAACACCTATAGGTGCGATCTTTGCAACCCAAATGTTGGACTCTTCTCTTATTGGCATGTGTAGGATGATTCTTCCAGTGAATCTCATGATACATCCCTTGGTAGAATTTAACATATTACTAGTAATGGATTGGATCTCGTTATATAGAGCACATATTGACTATCAATAAATGGTAATATTGTTTCAACTTATGAACCATCCCACACTCCTCTATAATTTCAAGGAAGACCATGAATATCCTTTTGAAAATTCTTCAGTGTTGTAGGTGTTAATTACCTATGAATAAAAATACCTCACTCAAATGGTTGAGTCAAAGGAAGGTATCAACCTAGAGGAAATTTCCATTATAAAGGAATGCATTAATGTGTTTCTCAAATATTTACTTATATGCCCCTGATATTGTGATGTAGAGTTCTCAATAGAACTCATACCTAGAGCTACTTCTATCTCAAAATGTCCCTATAGGATGGCCCCTATCTAACTGGAGTAATTAAAAAAGTAACTAAAGGGGAGTTTGAACAAATGGATCATATGTCTTAGTGTATCTCGTTGTGGTGGGATAGTTCTCTTTATAAAGAAAAATGATGGATCAATGAATATTTATATCTATCATTGGGAACTCAAAAAGATCACTAAAAAGAAAAATTATCATCTTCCAAGGACTAATGACTTGTTCGATCAACTAAGAGGGGATTTATACTTATTAAAGGTGGATCTTTGTTCTAGATATCATGAATTGATGGTAAAGAAGTAAGATATTTATAACACTGCATTATGCATAAGTTATTGGATATATGAGTTTCTAATGATGCCCTTGAGACATATTAACTCCCCTACCATCTTCATGGATTTTCTAGATAGAGTATTTAGACACTACCTTGAATAATTTATGGTATTTTTTATCGATGATATCCTAATATACTCCAAGATAAATGAGGAATATTAAAAACATCTATGGATTGTGTTAGAGACCTTAAGAAATGATAAATTGTATGCCAAGTTTATAAAGTTTTAATTTTGGATGTAGCAAGTCACATTTTTTGTACACATGATGAAATGTGAAGTAATTTCTATAGGCCCTTCAAAAATAATGGCAATTGAGGAATAGACCATACCCAATAGTGTCATGTAAATTTATAGTTTCCTTGTATTACTAGGGTTTAACTGAAATTTTGAGATTAATTTCTCATGTTCATCTATCCCACAAATTAAATTAATAAGGAAATGGGTAAAGTATGTCTGGATGGAAGAATGTATGGGAAGCTTCCAATAGATAAAGTAGAGGTAGCTCACTACACATGTACTCACATTACTAAAAAGTGGATAATTATTTATTATATACATTGATACTTAAAATAATGTCTTTGGTTGTGTACTCATGTAGAGAAATAAAGTGATAGCCTATGCCTCATTATCTTTGATGATCCTTGAGCAAAACTACCCGACATATGATCTAGAGTTAGCAGTTGTGATCTTCACCTTGAATATTTGAAGCCACTACCTCTATGGTGAGTAGTGTGACATATATATGAATCACAAGAGAAAATATTATATATTCACACAAAAGGATCTCAACACGAATAAGAGGGTATGGTTAGAGATAATCATGGACTATGATTTATTTATTCAATATCATCTTGGGAAGGTGAACAAGGTAGTTGGTTTTGTTAGAAGAGAAGAACCTACTACTATATCCATGATGTGGATTGATAAACACTATATCTACCTATATATAGAAAGGATAGATTTGGAGATAATCATGGTAGGGAATAAATATTACTATTTCCAAATGATTTCCAAACCATATATCAAAGAGAATATCAAATAGGAAAAATAGATGATCTAGAGATTCAAAAAGGTTTAATACAGTAAAGGAAGGGAAGCTGTAAGAGTTATATATCGATGATGATGGTGTGATTCAATTTATAACAAGGATTTTTGTGCCTTAATCACTTGAGATAAATAATGGTTTATTGGATAATGCACATATCTCAACTCTCTCTATCCATCTTCGAAGTACCAATATGTACAGTGATATTTGAGAACACTTCTGGTAGGACAATATGAACAATAAGATTGCAGAGTATATCTCAAGATGATTAATATTCTAAAAAGTTAAAGTAGAGTGACATATGTTCAAAGGGATGATGCAACCACTTCCAATACCCATGTGGAAGTGGGAGAATTTTACCATAGACTTCTTCACTAGTATCCCAAATAAATCCAAAGGAAACAAGGTGATATTGGTTGTGGTGGATTGGTTCACCAAGATTTCCTACTTTATCACTATTTGAGAAGATTTATCACCTAAAAACATTCCCAGATATATGTGGAGGAACTAATGTGGATGCATGGGGTACCACTTTCAATCACCTTAGATCATGATTCAAATATCAAATATAAATTTGGAGAACTCTATAACATTATTTTATTACTAAATTGAATTTCAGCATGACCTATCACCCCCAAAAATTATGGCCAATCTAAATGGACTATTCAAATGCACAAAGACATGATAAGAGCCAACTTATTTAAATTCAAAGTATGATGGGATCAACATATATAGTTGGATGATTTCTCATACAACAATAGAATCTACTCAAGAATTTAGATGGATTGATATGAAACTCTGTATAGAAAGAAATAAAGAACTCCAACCTATTGGGATGAAGGTAGTGAATGAAAGTTTATTGGACCTGATCTTGTGTAAGATATGACATAAAAGGTCCAAGATATCTAGTAACATATCAAAACTGCTCTGAGTCAGAAAAAAAAAAGCTATGCTGACAACCCTAAAAGAGAATCATAATTAAAAATTGTAGATAAAGTATTCCTTTGAATATCACCATGGAAGATATTCATATTCTTTGTAATGAAACAAAATCGTATCCCAATGTAGATTGGCCCCTTTGTGATCCTTGATCATATAGGAGTAGTGGCCTATCAGCTTGCACTTCCACCAAATATGGATCCAGTTCAAGAAATGTTCCACGTATCACACATGAGGAAGTTCATACCATATCCATCACATGTACTGAACTCATAGGTGGTACAGCTAGAATATGATCTCTCATATGAAGAGTAGATAGTGAAGATCTTTTACCATAGATATAAAGTCTTGCATAACATGACAACTCACCTTGTCAAAGTGTTTTGGAGTAAAAAATAGTATGAATAAGAAAATTAGGAACTAGAGGAATTAATTAAGGGTATATGCCCTCACTTTTTTATGTAAAACAAAATTTTGAGGGTTACATTTAAAAATGGGGGAAGAATGTAACAACCCAATGTTTTATAAATGTAATTTCCCCCTCTATAATAATTTTATAGGGTATAAAACACATACATACCATAGAGAGCCCAATAAAAACATCATTCTCATATATAAAGAATTAAATAAGTGATATTTAAACAAATTAATGAACCTATACTGATGGAATAGTAACATGACCCTTGGAAAACATGACCATTTGGGATAGTGATTTTTCCAATATAATAGTAACCCCACCTATAAAAGTGTAAATAAAATTTAATCTTCTAACTCATGAAAATATGATATAAATATATCATAGTATAAGTAATTAAATGTTTTTATAATGATAAATTAAATGTTCATATTTTTGTAAAACATAAATGATTATTTACAATTTCATAATAAATATAACTATTTAAAAGAAAATTTAATTTCATAAAATAGATTCATAAATTAATATTTTTTTGTTCTATAATTATAAGATAATTATATAGATCCACAAAAAAAAATTCGGTGTCATAAAATTAGTTATGATTTTAAAATTGGTATTTTTTTAATAAATGATTTTTTACTTAAACATTAAATTTCTCATATTTATAAAAAAATAATAAAATGGAGTTAATTTTTTTAATTATAAAAATAACAAATATATTTAGGATGACTTTTTGGGATTTTTGTAAAATAGTTCCTTTTATATTAATAATGAAACAACTAATTTACGGTATATAACATTATAAGTAAATAAATGAATTTTTGAGTCATGCATGAGTCATGGATGGTGTAAGTGGAAATTATATAGAAATAAAATTCTATAATTACTTTATTTAGTTATGGAATCAAAACTATTCATAGTCTTGAGCTAAAATATTAAACTAATGATTAAAATAATAAAAACCATATCTCCTCCCCAATACATACCAACCTTTACCACCTCTTCTAATCACACCTAAAAACCTTGAAGATTTTCTAAGATATACATAATCCCCATCCCTATAATCATCTCCATGTCCAGTATCCCTTGGTCTCTATAAAAATTAAATCCAACTTTCCTATGAAGGTTCTTAAACATAAGAATTCAAGAGGTAAAATCCAATTTCTTTTTCTTTTAATTTCCTTTCAGTTTCATTCCTTTTCATATTATATTCTAAACTCCCATTATCTAAGATGAATTATAAATCTAGTATATTGTATATACTATAATTTTATCATGTTAATTAAAGATCCATCATCAAGCCTCTTCTTCTCTCTATTTTATTCTAAAAAGGAAATCATTGATAGTGATGTGTCAATTTACCGACATCATGGACGATGATTTTTCATTTTCTTTTACCACCTTCAAGGTTTGTCATAAAACCAATTTAATTTTTGAAACTTATTGTAAAGTTTTTTTTATCTAACTATCATATATATGAAATATTAAATAATCACAAAAATCTAGTTCTGATGGTTGAAAGTTGATAAATTAATCTAAATTATTGTTATTAACATCTTATCTAATGATTTATCCTCATAAAATAAAATAAATTGATATATATGATTATTTAATATTATTTATGTTAATTAATGACATATTATTTCAATTTTGGAGAATTATTTCCATTTTAACATGAACTTTATTACTCATATAAGAGTGAACTGATCAGGAAAACCAAGAAAAATAACACTCCCAAATTATGAAATTGAACTATATAACTCAAAAATATCTTTATATAACTTTATAAAATTTTAATAAATCACATAAATTTATAAGAGGTTTTTTATTTAGTAATTAATGAATTTAATTTTATTATATTGGTAATTATATTAAATAAACCAATCATACAAAAGGTTAGGGGATTCTCAATCCCAAATTCATTTCCTTGGGGTTTCCCTTTTTAACAGAAATGTTTAGTATGGATATTAATTTATTATTACTTAAATGTTGTTTCATTATTATTTTCTAGGATATATATGTTTTTTAATTGATTTTATGACAAAGAAAGATATTTTTCAATTGAACTCTTCTCTTAAAAAAACATCTTTTACTTCTCTTGAGATTGTTTCTTCTTCGCTCAAGATTGATGATTCTTATTCCATGTATGATATTTCAATTTTTTGGGAACCCCAAAGTTTATTCATGAATGTTTTAATTATGAAATAAATCCAATTCCATTCCATGGGTTATTTTAAATATAATATTGATGCATATTTTATGTGGAAACCAAGATTATGTGAATGTTATGATGTGACAGGTGCACATAGAATCATATAATTCCCAAATGCATTGGGTGGTGTGAGGTATCTCATGATATAATGTGAAATAATTGTGAAAAATAGGATATATTTTTTCAAAATCAGGATTTTATGATTATTCATGTTATGCATGAACATGATTATATCTTTGTTCACAACTACGTGTGGTGGTTGAACACTATGACATGATGTTTCTTTTTTATTAATTTCCACCTTCCAGGGATTTATCTAGTGATTCCTTTTTTTATTATGATGATGATACTATGATTATTTTATCATGATTATTATTATTATCACCCATGATATATTGATTCATGTTCTTATTTATCCTCTTATAGGGACTTTATATCACCCCTTTATTGATGTATATCCTTAGGCGATTTCTTGTACTAAGGAGAAGTCAAGGGACACTTAGAATCTAGAGAAGATAGAATTAAATAATTTTTTTAAGTTTTATTATGTAAATTTTATGTGTGTTCCTAATTTACCCAAGACACTAAACCTTTGAAACTTGGTTTGTAATTCTATTATGTTTTTTATCTTTAAAATGATGTAATAGTTGTGTAAGAAAACTAGGGTCTCTATTTAAAAAATCTAACCGAACATACCTTAGAGAGAGAAAATATGAATAAGACAAATTAGCTTTTATCTATATGATAACATGAATAACTAAAAGTTCATCTGTAAATAGAGCCTTTATGGGTTCCTTCTCAAGTTCATTAAAGGATAAGAGACTGATGTTGTCCTAAAGGAAGTTCACACTATATCCTATGGTGCTCCATAGTAAGGAATCAATATTTCCCACAAAATTTGAAGTAATTTGTAATAATGGCCACGTTTAATGAAATACTACACTAAATTCACCCAAAAGTTCCATTCCTTATATGTTCACAAAAACTTTATTCACTAACCAATAGATTTTCTTCTGAGAGGAAAGTACTCTTAGCCATTTTCTATATGGGTAATGGACGTCATGGGACCATATACTCTCTCTAAGGCCAAGTAGTTCAAATACATTCTTACTAAAATTGACTTATTATCCATGTGGTCCAAAGACATACCCCTCAAAGAAGTCTAGGAAAGGAACATTGTAAGATTTTTGAAAGCCAACTTCGTCACCAGATATGGTGTCCCTCATACAATATTGATGTAAAACATCACTAATCTATATTTTTTTAATTAGAGAATCTATATAAGGGTTACAACATCAAGACCAACCGTTCCTACCACTAGGCTTCAGTGGATAAAAGATAGATAGAGGAAAAAATTAATACCCAATAAAATATACTTCATAAGATGGTATATAAGAATAAAAATGTCCAGGATGGACAAGATCATGCATGCCTTTTGAGCATACTGAACCACAGTCTGCACTTCCACACTAGTGACCCCCTACTCATCAGTATATGGGATAGAGGTGGGAATTCCAATCAAAGAATATTTATCCTCTCTCTGATTCACCATATATGATTAGTTAGGCATAGATGTGCAATCCTATAAATTTATACATTATTTAGAGTGAATTAATGAGAAAATATTTTATACCTTACATTATTTGTATGTTCTCCAAAACCGAATCACAAGATCCTTTAACAAAAAGGTTCGCCTATGATATTTCCTCGAATGAGATATGGTGTTGGTCCTTATGACTCTGATGATACTCAAAAATAAACCTACTTAATTGGAACCAATATGGGGGGAATTATGACATACATAACGTCTACTATAAAGGATCTTATTCTCATATTTAGATGGATAGATAGGTCACCACAGCTACAACTAATGTGAGGATCCTAAATATTTATTTCATGTAATCATAGGGTACATTATCCTGGTCACATAATGATAAATTGTAGGGTAATCTTTCCAAGGTTAAAGATAATAAACTGCACACCCATCGTCATCCTCATGGTACAACATTAAATTGTATGTTCATGTCCTAGGAATACAATAGTAAACTATGTGATTGGTATGAATTGAACGACATTAAACTGGAAAACCATGTCCAATCACTAGTGGAAAAAATGTTTAACACATTGGAATTTTTCATGTAGATTCTATATAACGGACGTGAAAATCTATAAAAATGGATTTATCACGTTGGTTATTTTATAACCGATGTGATAAATCGATAGGAATTCATTTTTTATGGCGGTTATAAAATAACCAATGTAAAAAATACCAAGATTAGCTTTATCACATTGGTTATTTTATAACCGCTGTGGAAATCCAATCTGGGCACTTTATCACATCAGTTATAAAATAACTGACATGATAAAGGAAATCTCGGCAATTTATCACATCAGTTATCAAAAGAACCAACATGATAAAATTCCATTTATCACATCGGTTATAAAATAACCAACGTCATAAATCATTTTCTATGTCAGTTATTAAATAACCGATGTTATAAACATAAAAAAAATAGTTTATCACATTGGTTATAAAATAACTGATGTGATAAACCTTTTAAATGATTTATCATGCCACATATTCAGTCATTTTCTTTTCTTCGATCTGGCGACTTGCGACTCATCTCTCCCGCATGGAAAATCTAGAAATGATTCTTCAATGTCGTGACCTCTAGCCTCGTTTTTCCAACATCATTCATCATCTTTATTTTCACCGAATCTATCAGGTCGACTCACAACACTCAAGTAATCTTCACATGGCTTGGTTTTAGTTTTTATTTGTCACGATGCCCTAAACTAATTTTTTGAGATGTTATTTTTCTATCTTTGTTCTTACTATCATGGTAAGTTTCATAGTTTTCATTTAGACTATGCTAAATTATTTTCTGGAAAAAGAAACCATGGAAGTGATATCATGAAACTTTATGTTTTTTTTGTGTTCCATCATGTGTGTGTCCGCATACAGGGGGTGTTAATGGGGTGGGGGTGTTTAGTGGAGTGGGGGTTGTCTAGGGGGTGGGGGTGTCTAGGGGGTGTCAAAGAAGGTGGGGGTGGTGTCCAGGGGGTGCGGGGGGTGTCCAAGGGGGTTGGGGTGTCCAAGGGGGTGTCTAGGGGGTGAGAGGTCTATCCAAGGGGGTTGGGGTTTCCAAGGGGTGGGGGTGGTTTCCAGGGGGTGAGTGGGTTGTCTAAGGGGGTAGGGGTGTCCAGGGGGTGGGGGCTGTCTAGAGGGGTGGGGGTTGTTCAGGGGGTGGGGGTTGTCTAGAGGGGTGGGGGTGTTCAGGGGGTGTCAAAAGGGGTGGGGGTGGTGTCCAGGGGGATGTGGGGGCTATCCAAGGGGGTTGGGAGGGCTTTCTAAGGGGTTAGGGGTGTCCAGGGGGTGGGGGTGGTGTCCAAGGGGTGAGTGGGTTGTCCAAGGGGGTAGGGGTGTCTAGGGGTGGGGGTGTCAAGGGGGGTGGGGGCTGTCTAGAGGGGTGGGGGGCTGTCCAGGGGGTGGGGGTGGTGTCCAAGGGTTGAGTGGGTTGTCCAAGGGGTAGGGAGTGTCCAGAGTGGTGGGGTGTCTAGGGGGTGTCAAAGGGGGTGAGGGTGGTGCCCAGGGGGTGTGGAGGATGTCCAAGGGGGGTGGGGTGTATAAGGTGGTGGGGGTGGTGTCTAGGGGGTGAGGGGGTATCCAAGGGGGTAGGGGTGTACAAGGGGTGTGGGTGGTGTCCAGGGGGATGAGTGGGCTATCCAAGTGGGGTGAGTGGGTTGTACAAGGGAAAAAACAATATGTTGGTGAGGATCAACCTGATGAAGATGATGATTTATGTGAGATTCCTACTTCCAGGGAATGATTAGCAGAATATAATTATGAGCAAGTTGAAGACATGGTTTGTTCCATAAGGAATGATCATGACAAAGGAATTTGGGAAAACAATCCATTTGTACATTCTTAATATTACAGGTAACATATGTTTATTTCTTGTTTACATTTATTATTTTCATAAAATGTTAGATATTGTAATTTTTTTCTTTATTAAAATACTTATTAAAACAAATAAGTATAAGTTTTTGTTTATTTTAATTTATTTTAGTGTATTTTACCATATTTACCATAGTTGACCATTGTTTACCATAGTTTACCTTTAAATAATTTATATATTTATCGATTTTGTTGAATGAAAATTACACTACCAATTTTACCACATTTACCATATTTACCATTGTTTAACATGCTTACCATATTAACCATGTTTACTATTACGTAACTTAGTTCAATTTTCTATTTTCTATTTACATTAGTATTGTAATATTTGAATTTTTATATTTGTGAATTAATTTTTGTTTATTTTTTTGATTTTAAGGATAATGAAATATCAAATAGTTGATTAACCACATGATTATGGAGATGATCATAATGATCATACCTATGGGGAGAAACATTCACATGCTTCTCTTGATGTTCCCCAATCTTCCTCATGTGCTCCCATAATGACAAAGAGTTCAAGAGTTGGTAAATGTGGGTGCACATGTTTACCAAAATTATCACTTTCTCGTATGCAGGACTAGAGGATACTTTTTGATTTTGATGAGAATGATATTCCCAGAGGTCCAAATGAAAAATATTTAAGAGTTTTGTATCAATATAGGGTAAGAGAAAAGTAATAATTTTGTATAATGATTGGAGAAGTGTGGACAAAGTGACAATATCTCAGTTTTTGGAGACAATTTTGGTAAGTTATTTTGTTATTGTGTTCCTATTCTTTAAATGTTTCTAGTATAATATGTTTTACCTCTTCTTTATCAGATGATATTTGATATTACTAACACTGTAGAAGTCGGGAAGAAATGTTTATTGATGGTTGATAGGAGATGGAGGGATTTCAAATCAATCCTCACATCTGATTTCATTTTTGGTCATAGGAGTCATGACAATCCATGTCATATATATCCTTTCATAGATGAATACACATGGAGATAGTTTGTTTAAAGTAGAATAAAAGATTCATTTTTGGTAAGGGAAAAGTTAACTTTTATAATCATTCTTATATAAATGATCTTATTAATGTTTTGTTAATGATTTATTATTCTAAATTTACAACAAACAAGGAAATCTCATTAGGATATTCAATCTAAAAATGTATACCATTATAGTTTATCTCGGGGAGGGTATACATTATTAGAAGAACAAATGATGGCAAAAAATATAAAAAAAACTAAGAGCTGAGTCTTCAAGCTCTAGAGAGTTTGCATTTCCATCACCTCCATCTAGACATGAAAAATGGAAGAGAGCTCAGATGCACAAAAAGGGGAAATATCTTTTGAATGATTCAAGAATCGTAGCTGAGAGGATTGTAAGATATTAAATTTATTTATTTAAGTTAACTATATTCTTCATATAATTTGAATCATTATAGAAATGTTCAATTAATTAATATAGGATTCTCTTGAGGAGAAGAGCTTATAGGGGGTATTTATAGCTACTGGGAGGCAAGATAGTTTATCGGCAGCATTGGGAAAGCCCGAACATCCTGGTCATGTATGGGGATATACGACAAGTGTATCGATAAAAAAAAGTGTTTTCATGTTCTTATACTTCTTCCATTGAGAGTATTTATAAAAAAAATAGAATCCTTGGAGGCTGAAGTTCTTAATATTAATGCGACGATGGAGGAAAATATTAGAGCGTCGGTATAGTCTATGTTTGCAAACATGCAAAGACAATTTTAGACTATAGCTCCCACTCATCCACCTCCCCCTGTAGACCCCATTATCTATCCTCCACCTCCACTAGTAGCTCTCACTCCCCCACCTCAACCTGCGGACCCCATTTCTTATCCTACTCCTCCACCGCAGCTTCCTACTTATTGCGAGTTGTATGTTGATGATCCTCAGCATCATATAGTTGCATATGGGTTGGTATATTGTATAGGAGATACAGTTCATCATCAAAATTTAGAGTTAGAGCATCATAGGGTCACTGAACATGATATTATAGATAGATCATCTTGAGTACCATTACCTATAGATGAGGTGATGACAGTTGGACATAGTATCAACCCTTTTTTAATTTGGCCATCCAGACTTATGCGACTCATTACCATAGAGGTATGTATGTTATATCTTCTATTTTATTTTTTTATTAAAGTTGTTTTAACATCTGAAAACTAATATATTTTTCTATTTATTTTTATAGGAATACTTCAAAGGTAAAGAAATAATGTATAGACAACAACAAAGACAAATGGTTATGACATCAGATACAGATTCTAGTAATCTTGATAGACTTTCAAGATATTCAAATTTTTTGGGGGATCATTATGAGTTTCCAATGGAAGCTCATGTTTTTGGATGATAAACAACTATGGGGATTGTGAAAACTAATATCATAGAGCTTGTTACTAGAGATAAGTTTGGCATCAGCATGGTGCAAATTTTTTCCATGTAAGTCTTAACACCTTTTCCCTATGTTATATTTATTAAAAATGTATACTTATGTCAGTTTTTTATTAGGTATCTTTATAACATGTGTGAGAAGAATTAGTGGATAGATGTATATGGATTCATGGACCCTAATTTGATTTCCCCTGAAACACATGCATTTTATGGGGAACAAAGAATGCTTTATATTTCTGAAAGATTTGAACAGAATATAATCACACAGTGTTGGATAATGCCTTTTTTGTGATACGTATGAAACATATCTATTGAAAATAGTTCATTATATTTTAACATAAAAAAACACTAACCTTAAATTATCTTTTATCATTGATCATTGGATGTTAGGTGTTTTTTCCCAAGGGAGAAAACACTTTATTGGATATGCTCTGTCCATGGCCATGTGTGGGAAAGTTTTAAGAATAAGTTGGAAAAGTAAGTTTAAATTTCTTAATAGTTGTATATATTACAACGAATTATAAATTTATTTTATTAATATTATTTTTTAATAGGGGATGGGTCTACTTTCGTAAAAACACAAAGAAAATAAGTGCCAAGATCAAATATGTAGAAGTAAAGGTAAATATCCATTTATAATTTGTACATTTTTATGTATTACATAAAAATAATATTTTGAATTTACACTCATTCAAACATAATTTTCATGAACAACAAGGCATCATCGAATGCAGATATTATATGTTAAGATTTGTGTATGAAATAATTACAACTGGAACACTTGTGAACTTTGACATGGTATGATTTTCTTTTGAACTTTTACATTGTAAGATTTCCTTTTAAAATTTTCCATAATATTTCATTTGATTTATTCAATATACATGTTAACTAATATCCTTTTAATTTATAGAAATTTGAGGACCCTCAACCCTATAGTGCTCAAGAGGTCAAAAACTTACAAGTTGAATGGTCAAATTATTTTACAGGTTTGATTAGATTTTAGTTTGTTTGTAGTATAAAATTTAATTTTTAATATTGACATTATAATTGTGTATTTGGTAGTCATTTTGGTTGGATTTAGGGTTTTTTTTGGACTTTGTAAGTTATGAATGTTATATATGTGACTGTTTAATTTTTCACTACTTCTTGTTTTTGTCTAATTCTGATGGTTTTTCTGGTATGGATTCTAGTCTAGGGGGGTTCCAGGGGTGTGGGGAGGTGTCCAGTGGGGTGGGGGGTTTTCAGGGGTGTGGGAAGGATGTCCATTTTAGTGAGGGGGTGTCCAGGAGGGTGGTAGGGTTGTCCAGGGGGTGTCTAGAGGTGTGGGGGGTGCCCAGTGGGGTCAGGGGGCTTTCCAGGGGTGTGGGAGGGTTGTCCAGGGGGTGGGGGTGTCCAAGGTGCCCATGATGGTGGGGAAGTCTATGGGTGTCTAGGGGTGTGGGGGTTTCTATGGGTGTGGGAGGGATTTCCAGGGGTGTGGGGAGGGCTGCCCAGTGGGGTGGGGGCTTTCTAGGGGTGTGGGAGGGCTGTCTAGTGGGGTGGGGTGTCTAGGGTGTCCATGAGGGTGGGGGTAGTCTATGAGGTTTCTAGGGGTGTGGGTGTTTCTAGGGGTGTGGGAGGGGTGTCCAGGGGTGTGGGGGTGTCCAGGGTGTCCATGGGGGTGGGGTTTTCCGGGAGGGTGGGAGGGTTGTCCAGGGGTGGGGACTGTCCAAGAGGGTGGGGGTGTCCAGGGTTGTGGGAAGGCTATTTAGTGGGGTGGGGGTTTTAGGGGTGTGGGAGGGATGTCCAGGGGGTGGGGGAGGGTTGTCTAGGGGTGTGGGGAGGGCTGTCCAGTGGGGTGGGGCTTTCTAGGGGTGTGGGAGGGTTGTCCAGTGGGGTGGTGGTGTCCAGGGTATCCATGAGGGTGGGGGTAGTCTAGGGGGTTTCTAGGGGTGTGGGGATTTTTAGAGGTGTGGGAGGGGTGTCCAGGGGTGTGGGGGGTGTCCAGGGTGTCCATGGGGGTGGGGGTGTCTAGGAGGGTGGGAGGGATATCCGGGGGGTGGGGGCTATCCAGGAGGGTGGGGGTGTCCAGGGTTGTGGATAGGCTGTTTAGTGGGGTGCGGGGTTTCTAGTGGTGTGGTAGGGCTATCTAGGGGGTGGGTAGGATTTTCTAGTGGGGTGGCGGTGTCCAGGAGGGTGGTAGGTCTATCCATGGGGTGTTTAGGGGTGTGGAGTTTTCTAGGAGTGTGTAAGGGCTATCCAGGGGTGTGGGGAGGGTTGTCTAGTGGGGTTCCAGTGGTGTGGGAGGGTTGTCTAGTGGGGTGGGGGTGTCCATGAGGGTGGGGGTAGTCCAGGGGGTGTATAGGGTTGTGGGGGTTTCTAGGGGTGTGGGAGGCATGTCCAAGGGTGTGGGGTGTCCAGGGTGTCTATGGGGGTGGGTGTCTCTAGAAGTATGGGAGGGATATACAGGGGGTGGGGGATATCCAGGAGGGTGGGGGTGTCCATGGTTGTGGGCAGGCTGTTTTGTGGGGTGGGGGGGGGGGGGTTTCAGGGGTGTGGGAGGGCTATCCAAGGGGTGGGGGAAGGTTGTCCAGTGGGGTGGGGGGTCTGTTTTTTATCTGTTTCAAGTATTCTTTTGGATGGGCATAGTTGTGGTGGGTGTTCAGAGGTGTGGGGGTGTCTAGGAGGGTGGGGGCAGTCCAGGGGTGTGGGGGTGTCCAGTGGGGTGGGGGGTTTCCAGGGGGGTTGTCCAGGTGGGTTGGGGGGGTTTGGGTCTATTTTTGTTTTGGTTCAGGTATTCTTTTGGCTGGGAATAGTTGTAGGGGTGTCCAGGGGTGTGGGGGCTGTCTAGGAGGGTGGGGCAGTCCAGGGGTGTGGGGAGGGGGTGTCTAGTGGGGTGGGGGTTTCCAGGGGTGTGGGGGGGTTTCCAGGTGGGGTGGGGGTTTTTTTTTGTTTTTGTTCTGTTCCAGGTATTCTTTTGGCGGGCATAGTTGTGGGTGGTGTTCAGGGGTGTGGGGGCTGCCTAGGAGGGTTGGGGGGCAGTCCAGGGGTGTGGGGGTGTCCAGTGGGGTGGGAGGTTTCCAGGGGTGTGGGGGGCTGTCCAGGTGGGGTGGGGGGGTTTTGGTCTGTTTTTATTCTCACTACTGGAAATGGAGTCTTTCCCAATGGTTCTGAACCGTTGGGAAAGCCTGCAGAACCGTTGGTATATGTTATACCAATGGTTTTGCAAACCGTAGGGAAGTAAGCTGTTGGGAAAAGTTATCCCAACGGTTTATAGAGAACCGTTGGCATAGGTTAGTAAAATTAACCTATGCTAATGGTTTGGACAACCGTTGGAATAAGTTTTACCAACGGTTCTCCTTGAACCATTGGAAAAAAATTCCCCAGGTCTTTCCCAAGGGTTTGAGTAAACCGTTGGGAAAGGTAAATATATAAAAATGAGTTACTGTGGAGGTTTGAACCCACAACCTTCATGTTATAAGTCAATGATTTTACAACTATCCTAGAGTATCATTTGTGAATATATTGGGATAAATATATATATATATATATATATATATATTTATATGTAATTTATATATTGATGTATTCGACGATATTCGGCCAATTTACTCATAAAACATATCCCAATGGTTCTCAAAACCATTGGGAAAGATAGGTTCCCACCCTTTCCCAATGGTTTGTCCAAACCATTGGGAAAACCTTACCCAAGAGACTTTTCCCAACGGTTTGGCCAAATCGTTGGGAAAGACATGGACTTTTCCCAACAGTTTGGCCAAACTGTTGGGAAAAGTGGCCACAAAAGGATTTTTCCCAACGGTTTGGCCAAACCATTGGGAAAGCCACACCATTAGTGGGATTTCCCAATGGTTTGGCCAAACCTTTGGGAAAGGGGGACTATACCAAGGGTTTTTACAATCGTTGGTATAAAATCGTTGGGAAACCGTTGGTATAAAAGCATTGGGAAAGGTCAGGATTCCAATAGTGTCTGTTTTAGGTATTCTTTTGGCTAGTAATAATTGTGGTTGAATGGTTAAATTAAAAAAATGTGTTTTAAGTCTGATATTTTATAACCGATGTAAAAAATTCACCAAGATTAATTTTAATATAGTTTATTTCATAACCAACATAATAAATGGAAAGGAATAGTTTTTTACATATGTTATTTTATAACCGACATAGTAGATATGTTCTCACATTGGTTATTATTTAACCGACGTGGAAAACCGCTTGGAAGACTACTTTATAACATTGGTTATTTTCATAACCGATGTGATAAATGCATTAGAGGCATGATTTAAGATGTTGGTTATATAATAACTGATGTGATAAAGTATATACAACATCAGTTTTTAAATAATCGACGTAATACATCATGACTCCGAATCGTTTTCCATTTCGGTTTTTGAGTAACCAAAGTGAAAAATGCTTCAGTTTATTGTTTTTCACGTCGGTTTTAAAATAACCGATGTAAAAAACAATATTTATAACGTCTTATGTAATAAAGTTGACCAAAAACCGATGTAAAAACAAAAAAATAACTACTGTAAAAAATGATTTCTTCACTAGTGAATAATCATGACATAAAAATGTCAGAAATCCTCCTCATGAATTTGTATGTTGTGTATAGGACTTTTTTATCCTTTTTCATGTCATGTTTGTTATGCCACCACATTGTTCATATCCCTATTTGAGTAATAAACCCTTTGTATGAACTATGAACTTAAACTAGGGGTCATCATTCTCAATGAATGATGTTAAACTGATGTCCTACCCCTTATCTAAACAAGGGATGCCTCATGATGATCATGGGATGACTCTATTCCCTCACTAGAGAGGATTTCCCCCACAATTGATATCCACTCACCACATTGTGTTATAGAACTACGAGTGGCTTCATTCCCATCCTCATGGAATATATAGTGATTCCCAAACATTGTTTTTTCCTTCAGTATCAGTCACAAGTTCCTTTTTCTCCAAATCGCATAATGATAAAATCCATTATAAATCAGCCTCATTGTATGATGTTAAAAAGGAACAATATATGGACCTATTCATATGACAAAAAACCCTAAGACACCATTATTCCTAACCAAATGATGTTAAACTGCAGGGTTAGCATCCCTCCTATTCGACATTAATAAATCCTCAAAATACTATGAGCTGAAAAACTCCTCTTGGTCTAATAAATATATTCCTCCTTCTTTGTTGTAAGTCCCAATCACATCCCTTTAACCCCCTCAGTGGGTCGAGATGCCATGTCTACCAAATATGGGGAAGAAAGGATGGGAATATTCTATGCATAATCCCCATTCACATCATTGATGCTTCCTAGTGGAACCTGGATAGCCTCTACACATAATCACCATTCACATCATCCTGGTTGCATGATGTTAAACTAAATGATCATACTTTTTTGCAAGATAATAAAATTCATAACATCAATATCCTCATCGCATGATGATAAACTACACGGTAATCATTATTTCAATTGATGATTCACCACACATGAGTAAGATCGATGTGGGAGAATGATAAAATTCCTCTATGCATGCATGTCATTCAGATATTCATAGGGATTCTCTTTCTCAAGAACTATGAATGGATTTATTCCTACCAATGTAGTATACATAGTGATGCCCAAACCTCTTGTTTCAGGACCATACAAAAATTTCCCTCTATTCATAAGATGATTTTGTTGCAAGTCATAACCCTCAAGGGACTCTTTTAATATCAGATTTTTGATTATTTATATTCTATGAAATCATCCTTCTTGTGACCACAAGATATATCCATCTTTTATTCAGGACAATAGATATCATGGTATATCATCTATGTCGCAATATAATAAACATCATGGCATCAATGTCCTCACTGTCTAGAATTAAAAAAAATAGAACCATAATGTTCTCACCTAAGAGGAAATCACCCTTGGAAATGGTCATCTTTCATTCCATAATCAACAACTATGTATTTATTGATTTTTAAAGACATAGGATACATAAAGACTCTTAAAACTTACATCATGGCCCAAAAACTATAAATGTAAAAAAGTACCCCCTCCATTCGTGTAGGTCATACCTACACAGGGATTGTTCCATAAAGAACTACATGTGACTTGATTCTTGCAGTCATATGACATGTAGTGGTGCCTATATCACATTATCTAGTCCCAACCATGAAATGAAAAAAATAATTCTTGTCTCGTGCATGTAGATAAAATTGATACAGGGGCCTCCAAAGTTGGTCCTTTTTTAGGTTTGTTTCAAGTGAGGTTCCCCCCCCCTTTCAATGAGAGATATATATATAGGGAAGCTCATTTAGAAATATGTATTGCTTGATTCCTTTAATCATAGAATATTTAGTGTTTCTTGGGTCTCTAATCCTTTTTCTAGCCACAACAATCAAACAATCAATAGAAAAAAATCCCCCCTCTACGTACGGGGTAGACCTCTATAGATAATTCTCATTCAGAACTACATGTGGCTTTATTCCTTCCATAATAGGATACATAGAGAGAAAAGATCTCCATTATGTTTCCTAGACACAAAATTATGCTCTTTTACATTGGTTTTACTTTTATCCTCACTACATGTCATTAAACTACATAGGACCTCAGAACTATGTATGGATTGATTCTTGTCATCACATGATACATAATGACACCAGGATCTTACATCCTTTCTAGCCAAAATGAAGGATGAAAAAAACCTACTACCTATGTATTGGTCATACCACTGTAGGGAGTTTTCTAGGAACTACGTATGGATTTATTCTCATTTTAATGAGATATGTAGAAAAGCCTGGATTTTATAACACGGTCCACCCACTAAAAATTTTAGATTCATAGGTCCTTCATTTTATCTCCTCTAAGTTAAGGAATAAACCTTTTCTACCCCTTTTTTCTCACACCAATCATAGAGAACATGGTTTTAGGGGTATTATAATGGGATTCTCCACATGATCAAAGAGTATCATTCCACATCCGGGAGTCCATGGTCTGGGTAGAAACACATTAAAATCCACAAAAGATGCCCTTAAAAACTCTGTATGGATTTATTTCTATTATCTTAGGATATTTAGTGACACTCGGGTCTTTAATCTTGGGTCCATATTTAATATTTACTCTTCATGAAGGGGAATCTAAGTCCTTATCATATTAATTAAAAGAACATGGAGAACATCCATACCACATGACATTAAACGGTATGGTACCTCAAGAACTATGTGTGGATTAATTCTTATTTTTACTGGATATATAGTGATGCCTAGACCTTTCATCCTAGACTCATCCATGGATAAAAAAATTTGTACCCCTATATCATGTATACAAACAATGATATGTGAAGCAGATCTAAGGTTTGGGTCCCTTATTCTGGGATCTATCAAGGAAATAGAAATGGACCCCTATATATGAGTCATATATATGTATGGAATTTTACAATCCATGGATAATCACGGTCTAGATGTTTGTTACATACCCAGACATATTCTTTCCACTAATCGTACTCTATACCTAAATAATTTTTACATCATCATAATATTCACATGGAAACCTAAAATGGTGGTTCAGTTTCCTTCAGACACATTTCCATGATTATGAAAAATATTCCCAAGCTGGCACAGCATGTGTTTCCCAAAAAATAGGTTTTTCACCAAAAGTCAAATTCATCCCCAATAGAGGCCTCTTCAACCTCCATAATCCCTAGTGGAATTTATTTTCCATATCATTTTTTTCTGATCTAATAATCCCCAGAATCATGGTTTATACTTTGTTTTCCCCTCACATATGAGGCTTTCAGAACAACCCAGCCCCATGAACCTCCAGTTACTCATTTTTTCTATAAAAGGTGGTCATAGCCGCATGACCTAAAAATGAATGACCCCGTGATGTCCTCATCAAATGAAACTAAATTGTAAAATGTAAAAAACTACATTTTTATTGATACCTACCATATTAGGATATATATTTACACCCAAATATCTTATCCTGGGTCCATCTATTGTAAAATATAAAAATGAACATTCTCTATATGTGGGTTAGAACTGCATGGGGAACCCTATATGAACTAAATATGTCATGAGTATTTCTTTTATGGGATACATAGTGACACCAGGATCTTATATCATAATATTGCCTTAAGAAAAAATTTCCCCCCACTCTCTTATGAATGATCTAGATCTGAGCATGGTCTAATTTATGGCTCACCCCATTCATGAGTTCCTATTTAAAGAAAAATTAACATTTACCAAATATGATTTCGAACGACGTGTGGGGAAAAATTCATCTAATTATGTATGTAATGATTATAATTTGGATAATATATATAGTAATGGTCTAACCTTATATCTCATACCCATCCATAATGAGAAAAACCCTTTATACGTATTGATCAAACCTGTGTAAGGGAAACATTTATACCTATTATCATTAAATTTTGACATAGAATGTTCCATTCATTTTTAGGTATTATCCTTTTATTAAACAAACTCTATGTCTGGGGAAGTCAAAATCACCACAAACCTCCCTGTCCATTGGAAAAATAGGACCAATTTCCTGATGAAAACTTTTCTTGACTATACACAATATGCCCCAGTTAGCTCTTCAGAATTTTCCCACCAATAAGGCATGTCTATCAAAGATAAATCAATCTTCAAGATAGGATTTTCCTATCTCCATATTCACTAATGGTGGTTTCTTCCTACATCACTCCTTATATTTTGGAAGCCCTATATTACAGTTTACAATAATTACCCTTCATGTGTGAAGATGGAGGATCATCCTTGGATATATTACCATAAAAAGGAAAACCCATTTATACCTTGATCAAAGTAAAGTGACCTTAAATCATAGACCTTGAATTTATTTTCCATAAGAAATTAAAATAAATGGTTCATGTCCCCATTTCATGATGTAAAATTGCACCATTCTCCAGCCCACCTTTACATAAAAAAAACTCTTGTAGATGTGGTATCTCATTTATGGCCAATGCTGATATAGATTCCATGGTCATTTTTAGAATTCATTCTAATGAAAATCCACCCTTCATGGTCTTGGGATATCAAAATTTTCAAAAATTAACTGGCCATCATAAATGGAGGGTTAGTGTCTTAGGGACACATTTTTTTGTCCATCCACAATATTTTACAGTTCACTCCGCATAAGTTTTCCACAAAAAATTCTTATCAACCAAAGTCCAATTCATCCCCCATGAGACACATTTCTTATTTCTATAAGCCCCAGAAACACCATGTTAAAAACCATTATCATGGTTATTCCTTATATAATTTCCACATATCATGTATCATATTCATAAATAACAAATCCATGGTCAATAAAAATCCCTTTTTGATATCTAAATAATATTAGGAGATTCTCATATATAAAGTACTACTAGGGACCTCATCCCATAAATCATGGTCAAAGTTATACGATATAAAATACCAATCATATTAAACATATTGGAAAAACTCTAAACATTCAATGAAAAGAGACATAAAACTCACCAAGTTGAAAAACCCAGAATGGGGACCCTGGGTATAGGTTGAGTACCAACTCGCTAGACCAATGCTTTTCATGGTTTTGGAAAAAATGAGCGATCAAAATAAAATTAAAAAGAAAAAACCGATTAGTTCAAACCACCAAAAATTATAACCAATGAAAGAGTGATTTTAGGCCTAATAATCCCCCACCACAATGGACATAGGAAAAAATTATGATCATAATAGAAAATAAAAAACATTTTTAGGGTTTTCCTTGTAACCCTAGAAATAATAAAACTATTCTCATTAAGTCCCTTAGATCAGGTAAAAATTAGATAATTATCTTATCATTAATTCAAATTAAGGCCTCTTTTTCATTAGAACTACCTCCTCTTCATTTCGATTAAAGACCATTATAATGGGGGTCATTTTTTGGGTCCTAAAAATTTTCATAAAAGAAGAATATAATTTCATTAAACTTAGAAAAGGGGATAAATAAACCCAAAGAGGATTTTGAATAAAATGATCAAAGGACGATACCAAGAATAAAGGATTGGTCATGAAAAGTAAAAATGTTACATGGACCACCACTCTACATGGAATTTATTCACTCCACAAAGCATCCTGTGAACTATTGGCAGCCACGTAGGAAAAAAAAGTAGTTTGTAGGGTCAGACAGTGTTTTCCAACCCCCATTAATGAAATCATTCATAAGAATGTGCAATCTTCCTGGGATCCCCCAAATAGAGGCTCTGTAACCCACCATGATTAGCCAAACTAGTAGTTGGTTGTGTCGCTCCTCTATAGGAGGGGGAGCTAAGGGGGCATAGATGAAAAGTCAGGGGAAGGTTCTTGATTTCCTTCTCAGAATTTAAATCACTCAACCATACACATACCAAAAATAATTTTCAGATTACCCCTTCCTCAAAATAGAGAAAACATCCCTTAAACCGTATGTTGAAGTCCCTTCACATAATATTCCATGCATAAGAAGTGTCATTTGCAACATGAGTCATTATTTATTGACCCCACAAATGAATTAATATCTTCATAGATGGACCCTTTGTGGATAAAACTTCATATAATTTGCTTTAAAGATGAAACATTATGGACTCCCATCATGGATGAAGCTTCATATATGACCCAATAAAGACATCCCATTCAAGGATGGTCCATTTTGGCCAACTCCATTATGGAAAACACATCACATACAACTCTTTTCAGACTACCTTCATGGATGGTCCTTCATAAAAAATGCTATGCATCCATACATATATGCCCATTTGAGAAACTATTCATTCCCGTTGGTCTATACCATAAAGGTTTTTCCCCTGCACCCCCCATTGGGGATCACTGTCAGGCTAAGCCCCCAACCCTCTGGGCCTATTCATTCGCTACCATTACTGACCCCCATGAAAAATTGATAGTCTCATCATGAAATTTTTGGGGCGGCTCAATGAAATTTTTGATTCCTCCAAATTCATCTCTTACATCAACCCCATATAATACCATGAATCCAAAAATTCCTCATGCACTTCCTAAAATCCCATAACGTGACTCTAATTTCATACTAAATGAGAAAGAATCTCTCTTGTGTAAGTACCAAAAAATCAATTTCTTGGAATATTTCTCCTATTCATCTTGTCCACATGAAATTATATTGTACATAACTCATCAAGAAAACATGATGTTAAACTGTAAAGAAATTATCCCTGTAACATGATTATAAATTATGCTACCACCATCCACGTAATATGATGTTATGTTGTGTTTCCACAGTCTTAGCTACTTGAAATTGAACTGTAGTATACCCTATATAAAAAAATTATTCCTCCTATGAAAAATAGGAAATGCCTTATGATCTAATCTTATGATGACTTATGTAATAATCATGAGGTGACCATTAACCAATTTAGGGCATCCCACCTAAAGTAATCCCACAGTCTATCTTGTGGGAGGTGATTCTTTTGCTTCTATTCCCCTCATCATGGGGAATAGCTGGGTAGATCATCAAATGTGACTATCCTAGTTATCAAAATAAAATAGGAGTGGGAATACTAAAATATATATCCCTATCTATTTGGGGTTCAACACTTGTATATATGTGGAAAAAAGGGGATTGTGTGATCTTAATATCTACTTATTCATCTTGTTTTTCACACTGAACATGGATCGTGTGGTTTTATAGGATAGCTAATATAAGGACATACACATGATCCAAAACCTTAAATGGGAATCCCCTGAGTGTAAGATCCAACTAAATCCATTTAATGGGCCTCCTACAAGGTGTAATCTCCAACCAAACGCCTTCAAGGTGCCATATTCTTGATGAATCCAAACATACGATCATCCTCTAAGTATAAGTACCAACCATATCCACTTAACAGGACTATAACAAGGTGTAATACCCAACCCAACACCTTCAAAGAGAAATATTCCTAATGAATCCAACCATATAGTTATCCCCTGAGTGTAAGACCATCTCATGTCCCCTCAAATTGGTCTTCTATAAGGTGTAATCCTCAACTTACCAAACAACATGGACTTTGATTCTTGACTAATTGGGATACATATGAAGCTTCCCTGAAGTCCAAACCCAATATCCAAATTCACAAAAATTTTATCTGGGACACATTTATAGTTGGGTCATGACTATATGGGAAACCACATCCCTTATGGGCCACCTCAGCATACTTCATTCACTATCATTGACCAAGAACCTCTCACTTGGAAATCCTTACTACATAATGTTAAACTACATGGTTTGGTCCTTTTCACACAACTATAAAAATTGATGTGTCTTTTTAGGTGTCCTCAAACTATGTGGGTTTTGATTCTTATAATGAGGGTAAATATAAATATCCTATTATGGTTTGATCCAGAAAAAGAATCAACTTCCATCTCCCTAGATGACAACCAACCCCAATTTTCCTCTCCACATGTCTTAAAACTAGTGTTGTCCTAATAAATGGCCAAATAATTTCTAATCCATCCATAAAAGGGATCCATCGATGGAGAAACTCATATAAATATATATGATTTAGGAACAACACATTTTTATAATTTCCAATTGCCTTAGGGTGATATGTATTATACACACATGGGAATAAACAATGGGTTTATTAACATATCTTAAATCTAGAAGAAACTTCTAGAATAAGCAATAGTTCTCCCCAAAAGGGTTTGAAGAGCATGACATACCATCCTCTAAAAAATGTGTATTATTAAGTTTAGTTTTCCAATTTACCTAATTAATTCCAAAATTTGGAAGTAATTTCCATGAATTATAATATATATAAGAGTTTTTGTGTGTTTTTAACTCCATAAAAAACACTTATTGAAGATCGTTTGAAGATTTTGTACCTAATGTCAATGATTGCAACCCATTCAAACCCTTGCATCTAAATTTATTTCCATGAAGGATTTATTTATAATCAAAAATATATTACATAACCATACATATATATTTCATACCATATATTTTTTACTTATGACCTTCTATTACACATTTATCAATAATTCCTTCTTAATATCATGTTTGAGATAATAACTTCTTCGATTTTCTTGTATGTTTTTATTTTTTCATTCCCATTACATTGATTGTAGTTTCATAATATCTATAATGTTAACCAATATATAAATATTATATATATTTATTATATATATATTTATCATAATCCATAAAATTTAGAGATAGAAAATTAAATACACCATTAATGAAGATGGTAGGTTATACATACGCATGAACATTGCCTTCAATTTTCTTGACGGATCAAAATAAAGAAAGTAAATAATATATCATTCTTAAAGAATCATTTTTATTTAAAATATATCACATATTTTCATTAAAATAAACCTTACTACCTTCCATGTAAAGTGTAACTAAAAAATAATCACATTGTTTCATGAGGTGATAGTCTGCCATATGCACGAGTGATGTTATCGTACCGCCCATGGAATTGAAAGTAAGAATATATTTGTGATATAATAAATAAATAATTATGTTAATATCATAAATAATATATATATTTATATGTATGTTAAATCAGTCCTCATATACCTCCTTGAAAGGTGTTGATGGAAAGATAACTACATCAGTTCGTGAGGCGGTAGTCTTCCATTCACATGAATGACAGTTTCATTCCCATTTTATGGAATAGAAGAAAAATATAGGTTATATAATTAAATAAAAATATATATCAATATATTTTATTTAATTTGGATATTATATTTTATGTTTCATTTGACAATTTTATGTGGAAAAATAATATATAAAAAGGATCTTAGTGAAGACAATTACCTTTTCTTAGAAGAACCTTTTTGGATCTTTTATTAAGGACCCTAGTGTTGGTATTTTGGGAGTACCGTAAGCTATAGAATATGGATAATGATTTTGGAGAGATATTTTATCTATTTTTTTATAAAAATTTCTTTATAGTTTTGAATAATTGAGGGGAGGTAGTTCCCCATTATAAGTGGGGAAAGAGGACCCTCTTGGAAACTACATGGAAATTTTTTAAAATAATCCAATATGATAAAGTAATTCCTAGAAATAAATATTAAAAATGAACTTATATTCAAAATTTGGGTGGATAATATTTATATATATCCAAAAAATATTAATTGGACAAGTATTATAGTCATTTTAACACTTCCTTTTTTAGTTTAACCCCCAAAAAACCCATTTTACCTTAACTACTATAATTAGTTTTTAGTATTTTCACTATTAATTGTGGAAAAAATATTTTACCTTATAATAATATATAAAATATGATCATTACAAATATGGTATCCATTTTTTCAAATTCCATTCATATAAGTAAAAAAAATAATTTAATATTAATCCTGTAGACACGATGAGAGAACTTTTTTCAAAGAAAGTTTTTTCAAATTTTTAGAAAGATTCTATATAAAAATTCAATATTAAATTAATTATAATCAACTAAATTGTATTAATTGATATATAATTGAGAAATTTTTACTTTTCAAACCATATTAAAATAATTTTTATTTTTTAAATGCTTTAAAATAATTGGTAAATTCTTAATAATGACAAGTATTTTTCACTATTCATAAGAAATAAACTTTTAAGAAAAATCTCAAAAAATCAATTCAAGATAATTTTGACATGATAATTTTAAAAAATAACTTTATTTTTTCATCTAACTTTTTAAATATTGGGAAAAAAATTATAATAATTTTATAAAATATGACAAAACCTCTTTTTTTTAAAAATATAGTTTTTAAGCATAAAATTAGATTTATTCTTCTCTCTTATCTAGAAAACACATAAGATGAATGTTAAAAAAATTATTAAATATGATATATATATTTCATTAAAATAATTAATAATTATTTATTTAATTTATTGAGGTAAAATTCAATGGTGTGCATAAAAATATTTTTTAAGAAAAATATTGTCTTTATTTTCATATAGTTTTTATTTTCATTTATAATCAATTAGACACCAAATAATTAATTTTATATACATTATAAACCATATATTTCCATAATTTAATTAATTATATTCATATACATCATTCCAATGGGTAGGTGATAAATATCATATTAAATAATAATATTTTAATAACATTTCATGTTTTTTTAAGCTCGATGTTGCTCATAACACAAGATAAACTTAGTGTTTCATGTAATACAAGCTAAAATTAGTGTTTTTTGTATTGAAAATATTAAAAAGATTAAATTTATTTGAGACAAAAATTAAAAAAAATCTCAAGTTGTTATATTTCACATCCCTTAAAAGGAATATCTCCCTTAAAATTCATCAATTTGGTACTAACAACTAAGTATACTCCAGCCTCATTACATCCTTGGGTTCCCCAAGATCTTCCTCAAGATGGTAGTTTCACCAAAAAACATTAACCATGTGAGTAGTCTTTTTTGTGGAAATTTCTATATATATTCCATATTATCCATCGGTTTTTCCTCATAATAATGATCTTACCCCAATGGTATGGCCTCTATGTTCAGTATATGTGATGGATCAGGTATGTAATTCCAATAGAGAGATGCATGGAAGGAATCAATAACCTCATATGGGTTTGGTGGAACTGTCGAGTGATAAGCTGCAATCTCTATATGATCTATAATTCCAAAGGGACTGATATACATGGGGAATAGTTTTCCCTTGTTATGTCCATGAAAAAATTAATAGAAACACCTTCTTACTAATATCAAATTATATATCACATCGATGATTATTGGCATAAACGTTTTAACAAAATTGTTCTAGACAAATGTGTTACTGAATAGAGAAAACATTCTCTACCATTTCATCATCTAACTCAGGTCCCAGTAGCTTTCATTCTATAAATTCATTCAAATACATTACCGAATAGCCTGAAGGCCTTCTTTTTTTATTGATTTTTGATAACCCCCTTTCAAGAGATAAGGGGGAACCCTTACAAGGCATATAGGCTTATAGATTACATGACCTGTAGGTCTTAGGAAATATACAGACTATACTTGGAACTCCACCTCCCAGCTTCTTCATCCCAATATCATCTCTCAATATTTACATGGTTGTTCGGCTAAGCTTCTTGTGCAAGCATAGCCTGGTCCCGTTGGAAATGACATACCCTCTTTTTCTGAAAACTTTTCTTAGATTAGGACTTAGTGAATTCACCTTGCTCTGAATCCCCATATAGAGTCTGCTCCTTGTAGATTCTGTCAATTAATTTAAGCACAATTTCAGGTGACCTGAAGGCCTAGAGGTAGAACGAAGGCCTTGAGGTGGCCTAAAGGCCTTGAGGTGGACTAAAGGAATTGAGGTGGCCAGAAATCCTTACTGGCCCGAAGTCCTTGGGTGGCCTGAAGGCCTTAAAGGACCCAAGGCCCATACCAGTGGCCTGAAATCCCAAACAAATGAATAGTTATGGCTGTTATAGTACTTAATAGTGAGTTCTACAGTACCTACTATATTAACTACTACAGTGACCCAGAAATATGTCTCCACCCGATTTTGAACTCGGGTCTCCTGGATTCACTTGATGAGTCCTCTCCAACTGGGTTGAGGCTCCTATTCTCATTCAAATACATTATATTTCTACACTTACTTCCTTAAAGGGATTCATAAGAAACCATATTAATTCTTGATTGAAGGCTATTGTTGTGAGAAAAATCATCTAGAGTATTTTTTTATCCCCTACACCTTTTAAATCCATATAAAAAGTTCTTAGCATAGCCTCTGGTGTTTTAATTGTTCTCTCAGACTTACCATCTATTTGAGGATGATACATAGTGATGGAGCATAACTCCATATCAAGATATTTCTAAATACTTTTCCAAAAATTTGAGGTAAAAATTAAATCCTGATAAAATACAATTGAATGGGGTAATCTGTGTAACTTTATCACTTTAATAGTTTATATTCTAGAAAGTAGATCCAGATAGAAATTTTCTCTAATAGAAACAATGTGTGGTGATTTTGTAAGGTGATTGAATACAACCCATAATTACCTCAACATCGAGGATAAAATAATTTTTAATGGTTTTTAATACCATTAACCATATGTCATAGAAGTTTAAAGTCATTCCACCTCAAATAACATTATCAATAGAAAATATATAAAACCAAATGGTTGTATTTCCATGTATCATAATATTGATGAACTACCATCATATAAAACCTCAAAATGGGTATCAATTACTTTGAACTTATCATTAAATTTAAACTCATAAACCCATGGTGGCATACATTACTCATAATTTAATATTACATTGAGAAATATACACATCCAAATGTTAATTCACCCTTTATTACTTATATAAGCTCTTATATTATATAAAAACATTTTCACTGGAATCCTAGGTTCATCCTTGTACCAATAGTATATAAAATATGATTCCATTATTCCAGAATCCTTTTTGAGGGAGAAAATCACAATAAATTTTTCTAAATGATGAAAAATATGATTTTTATAAGGCTCATTCATACAAAATCTAAGGTAAAATTCTCAACATAGGATGGGATTATAATTTTCCCCTAGTTATCATGTTTCTATTTATCTATTTTGATTTCCTTACATTTCCCTTTATCCTTTGTCTTCATAGGTGTTTGGATTATCATAAAAACTAGATCTTGTATTAGGGCATTAATTTACATAATTCTCCAACTCCATGCACTTAGAACATTAGGGTGTGGGTGGTGAATTATATTGATCTCTCTCTCTCCATTCATTTCATTGATTGGACTCTTCACATCACTTTTACATTATTTCTCTTGATGATCAGGCTTCCCACACTTGTAAGACCCTATTATTCCTTTCATAAATATACCTAATTGCTTCTTCTTGCATTTATTGCATATAGGTTACTGAAATTTTATTCTAATACGTTATTTATATGGGTTCTCAGAAGAATAAGTCTTCTTTTTATTATCAAAACCACAAGAATGGTAAAAATATAAAATTTCCATTTCTACATATATTGATTATCAATTTACTTCTTCATAGATACTAAGATATATTATATATAAATCCATTCAAATACTTGGTCCTAATCTGAAAAATAATCGACCAATTTTTTATTCATGATTGATAATTAAACTTGAAAAAATTTATGCTTTTTTTTAAATTCACTTCATAGGTATTAATAGATTCACTAAACTTTTTATTGAGCTTGATAAATTCCTTAACCATCATTTTTATATAATATGAGGTATATATTTACTAAAAAATATCCTCTTAAACTCATCCCATTACATGGAGTTAGTTAAATCCTCCTGGATTACATTCTTAATAATATTCCTCCATTAAACTGCTTTGACTTCCAAATAATAGAGAGACAAAATGAATCTTACATGGTTTGAACATTGGGTAATGGAAGATAACTTTTCAATCATACTTATCCATTACTCAGTGACTAGTGGATTAGTGGAACCACTAAAATAGGTTAGGCGTTGCCTCATGAAGGACTCAACAGAATTTTTTTCCCTTCTTCACTCGTTTGAATGTTTAGAAAGATTAATATCTTGAGAATTTTCTCTGAGAATAGAGACATGGTTTTTCATGAAAACTTCAATAAAATTATATTTATCAAGAGTAAAATCATTAAATTTATCATTTCATATGGCATTAAAATGATTCCTTTGCATTTCATCCATTTACTACAACCAAAAAAAATAGTGTGAGAAACAATAATCAAAGTGGAAAACAACATAATTATGAAAAATAATTTATATGATTTTTAAATCATAAATTTAAATCTATGAAACCTTAGGATATACAATGTTTATTAATATTCATGATTTTTCTTATTGGGTATAATAATTTCTAAACCATATCTCTAGGTAGTGTGAAACCAAGTATGGAGCAAGGCATGTTGTCATGCACGAGGTGATAATTGAGTCCAACTCAATTGACCCTTCTCAGAGTTGTTACCCCTAGGTACATATATGATATATCAACATACACTTTTAATATCCAATAGGGGATATAATTACATGGAAATAACTCAATCAATCAATTACCAAAATTATAGGACATTTTTCAATACATTTATTAATCCATCGAGTTATCCTTAGTTATATACATAGATATATATATAGAAATTTCCTTGGGATCTCTATAAAGTTTTATCATCCTAGTTTCCAAAGGTTAACTAAACCATTTCTCTAATACCAGCTATAGATACTCAAAATTGTCATATATAATTATTATATATTTTTATTTGAATATATAATATAATTCATAATTACATACCTGTGGATCATATTGGTTTAGTGTATTTAGAAACTTTATCCATTATCTTTTTATTTCATGAAATATATTAAATGTCTCCAAAAATATCTTCCCACTTAATAATATTTATATAAATACACTACATAAATTCTTTCTTCAAAACCTTGGGAAAGGAAACATAAGAAAGGGTGACCTCAAATGCTTAGTATAGTTAAAAATGTGAGATATAAATATAATAATAGCATATGAGTATGAGAACATGAGAGTATCATTTGAAAACCATACCAGGAATATCATATATCATAAATGTGATTCATGACATAAATATTGGAAGTTCATAAGATATTAATCATTATGGTATCAAAGAACACGATCTGTGATAGAATAACACTGCAATCAGACATAGATTTGTAGAATATACATAAGAATAGGGAATCACATTTCAAGGCTACCCACTAAGAAATTCATAATATTTTAGGGTTGGTCAAACCACCTGTTAACCTACTTCGGTCTTTGGATAACCTTCCATGTACCCTCTTTTGTTCTTGGAAAAACCTTATGTGTGCCCTCTTTCAGGCTTGGGAAAACATTATGTGTGCCCTCTTTCGGGCTTGGTAAAACCTCTTATATACCATTTGATCTCATATAACATAAATTATTAACCAATTCGTGTGAGGGAGATATATATACCACTCATAACCTTATGAAAATCATATATATGTGTTCCAAAATATAATAAAACATTCATCGTATCGAAACACATGAAAGAAATGGGTTTCATAAACATTTCATCATAGCATAACCATTGTAAAAGAAATAGGTTTTATAACTAGTTCATCAGATCCCATGAAAAATATGTGGGTTTCATAATCATTTAATCATGATATAACCCATGGAAGAGGAATCAGTTTTATAAAAACTTTTTATCATAAACATAAACCATATAGATAATGATTAAAGATTTTATCATTAGATCATATCCCTCATAATGATTCAGTAACATCAAATATGTAATCTTAAATATAAAATTATTTTGAATGTAAAATCACATGAAAAATATCTTGAGGAAAATAAGTTTTGTTTGAAAATCACAATAATAAAACTGAAAATTTATAATGTAATATAGATGTTATTTTCTTTGAAAATAACCATGAAATATTATAAATTACATTTTAAAATATCATCTAAAAAATTTATTATGGAAAATATCCATTCCAATTCATTTTTTTAAAATATAATATTTTCTATATCCTTTTCTTTGAAAAAAATTGAAAACTTATAAAGAATATTTAAAACGTTTAATTTTCATGATGGTGGGAAATGTTGTACATTATAAAACAAATATTCATTTCACATTTTTAGTAAAATTTAAATAGGGATTGTTTAGAGAACAATATAAATACTCCATTAAAAAAAATTAAAATTTTAAAATTGGGAAAAGTTTATTTAATAAATAATTTGGATAATTTAAAAAATCACTTTTGAAAACATTTTTATAAAACATGATTTTGGATGAAGAAGGATTTTTGACCGAACAAAGAAATATCATTTATTTTTTCTAAAAATATTATTTTTCAATCCTTGGTATGTAAAGAGAGTAAAATGTATAGAAAACATGTATCGTTAATAAATAAACATAGGATAATAAAATTATTGAGTTCCTTGAGTTATAGATCAAAATATTTCATCATCAAAAGCATAATCCTAAACAATCTTGATAAATGATTAGATTATATCATGAAACCCTTACAAATTTAGTAAAATTTATTCATAAAACCCATGAAATAAAAAATTAAAATTAAAATTCTTATAGAATAAATAAATTCATGAAATTAAATTTCAAATTGGTTTTATTTAGACCTCATAAAATAAGATAGGTGCATAACATAACCTATGTACCAAATAATTCAAATTGAGACAAAAATACTTTAACACAGTATTAAAAAATTTATTCATAATCCAGATAAAATATTTACATAAATAATATTTAAATATCACTAAATTAAGTATATTAAGGATTTAACATATCAATGGTGCAATATATAAACCACAAAATTGAAATGTACAGTGAATATGGCACATGTCACCTGAAAAAGAAGATACTAGAAATCTCTTACATTAAGTTTTGAATTTGTTATTACACATTCAAAACTTAATTATAATAAATATATGTTTATTATAAATCTATTAAAGAATCGTACTTATATTTTTCATACTATTTATGATTTTCTTATAACCTTTTGTTACCTTTTTTTTAATAATTTCTTCCGAAAATATGTTTCTGGTAAAAACTTATTTTTTCTTTATATTTTATTTTTTTTAATTTTGTTCCTCTTAAGTTGATCATAGATACGTCATATAAATATTTTTTACAATGATATAAATATAATATATTTTTATTATATATTTATTTAGTGTAACCCATAAAATTTAGAGATAGAAAATGAAATACACCATTCATGGAGACGGTAGGTCGTATGTGTGCATGAACTTTGTTTTCCATTCTCTCGAATGTTTTAAATAAACAAATTTAAATAATATATCATTCTTATTGAATCATTATTATTTCATATATATCACCAATATTAATTAAATTTATCCTTAATACCTTCCATGTGAATCATAATAGAAAAAAAATCACATCACTTCATAAGGTGGTAGTCCATCGTACACATGACCAGCGTTACTGTATCCCCCAAAGAATGGAATGTAAGAATATATATAGGATATCATATTTCTCAAATTATATTAATTTAATTAATATTATTTATATATATATACATGTTAATTCTATCATTATATCATTTTTTCAAAGGTATTGATGAAAATTGAACTACATCAGTTCGTGCGGTGGGAGTCTGCCTTACCCATGATTGGCAGTTTCATTACAATTTTATGGTAGATTTTATGGATATAAGATAATAAATTAACCTAATAAAATCTCAATATATGAATCATATTGGTGTTATTATTATTTATTTTTTAATTCATAATTTATGGTGTAAAAAAACAAATAAAAAAGAAGGATCTTCGTGATGGTAATTACCTTCGCTTAGAAGAACCTCCTTTGGATCTCTTCTTAAAGACCCTAATGTTGGTACTTTGGGAGGAATAGAAGCTCTATAATTTTGATAAGTATTTTTTGGAAGATATTTTTTCATATTGTTTTGAGCCGTATGTCTTAAGAGGTTGGAATAAGTGATGGGGGGGATTGCGCTTTCATAAGTGGGAAAAGGGGACCTTCTAGGAAATTACATGGAAATTTTCCAAATAAAACCAAAATGATAAAGTCATTACAAAGATAAAATCATCTCAATGACCATATATTCAAAATTTTGAAATAAAATATTGAAATATGGCCATAAATAGTCATTTTTCTAGTTTTATAGCCATTTTAACCCTTATCTTTTTATTTTAACCCCCAATGAACCCATTTTTACCTTATCCACGGTAATTAAATCTTGTTATTTTCGTTTTTCATTATGGTAAAAAATTAATTTCTTATTAAAAAATAATATATATAACTTTTATTATAAAAATTTAATCCATTTTTCAAATTTCATTCACCTATTATTAATATTTAATTTATAATTAAACCCATAGACGTGTTGAAAAACAGTTTTTCAAAGAGAAAATGTTCAAAAGTTTAGAATTTTTTTATAAAAAATTTAAACATTAAATTGATTCAAATAAAATAAATAGTATTAATAGATATATAATTGAACAAATTTTCTTTTAAAACCATCTTAAAATTATTTTTAGTTTTTAAAATTGTTTAAAAGAATGATAATTCTTAATAAAAACCTGTAATTTTTACAATTCATCGAAAAATTTATCATTTTAGGAAATTATCATAAATTCAATCTAGGATAATTTTTACATGATGATTTGAAAAAAAAAAAATTTAAATAATATTTTTAATATTTTCAAAAATTAATTTTAAAATAAGGGTGAAAAATGAGACAAACCAATTTTTTAAATATATTTTTTATGCGTAAAATTCATTGTTTTATTATCTATTATCCCAAAAACCATAATATGAGTTTTAAAAAATTTATTGGATATATAATATAAAGTTTTTATATTAATAATTCAAAAAAATTATTTTATTAATTTATTGAGTTAAAATTCATTCATGTACATATATATTGTTTTTCTGAGAAAAAAATATTTATTTTCAAATAGTTTTTTATTTATAATTAACCAGTCACCAAATAATTTATGTTACATACATTTATTAAAAATATATTTTCATAATTTATTTAACCTTATTCACACTCAACATTCCATTGGCTTAGTGATAACTATCATATTAAATAATAATATTTGAATAATATTTCACTTTTCGTTTAAACTAAGTGTTGCACATAATGTAAACTAAACATAGTGTTTTGTGTAACAAAAATTATAAAAAATATTAAATTTATTTTAAAATATATATATATCACAAAATATTGGGGTGTTATAGTCTTAGTTCTCTATCCTCGTCCATGTGGGAGTCATAGAAATCCGCTAGAAATATGATATCTTTGATTTAATAAGGTCATTATATAATACTCATACTAGAAAAATAATTGTCTTATTTTCAATCTATACCATAACTCTTTTGGGTTTAAAATCTCCAATATAAAATGAAATAAAAATTGAGTAAATAAAGAAATTAATATAAGAACCTAGGTGATATAAATCATCAGTGAATTTTAAAGAGACAATTGTTTGGGGAATCAAAAATGTCCCAGGATCTTGAAATTTTGTTAGAAACAATGGTTTGGAGGGGTTAATAAAATTCATCCTAATAGGATCCTCACATTCCCTTGAAGTCTCCTCATATTTTTATATATCTCTTATAAAAATTTAGCATACATAATGATTTTTTTGATTCCATCTATTAGTAAAATATTGATCTCCACTTTTTGAAAAGTTTCCAGAATTTATATTTGAAGTGTTTCTTCTTGAAATTTTATTTATTATATCTTCCTTTATATAAATATTGGGGAATATCATTCTTAAAATTTTGTTTCCTTTAGGGTGGAATTTTTTGTATCTTATTCAATGTTCCATCCTTTTCCTCTTCTTCTTCCCTATATTAGTTCAGGTTTTGATGGGGTAGAAGGCTGAATATCTTGGAAACTTATAATTTTGATCATGTTTATAGTCTCATTTAGGTTATAGAAAGCTTGTGCTGATAGATTTACCTAATTTTTGGACATTTATTCAATAATTGTTCTTATCTATTTAATTTCATTCATTATATTTTCAATATATATACCATAATTTTTCTAAATTGATGTTTGTGGCCTAATGGATTTAAAATCATAGGTTCTATTTTGCTGAAATGGGGATAGTTATCATTGGTGAATAGGTAGGTTATAAGCTTGAATTTGTTGAAATTTTTGTGGGTTTTAATATTTATGTTTTAATAGAGGTTTCTTTGGGTATTTATTTTGGTTTATATCATGATTCTATTAATTCTCAAATTTAGCACACTAGTTAGTAAAATGGTCACATGGTGACCATAAATCACATACCAAAGTTAGTGTTGTTGTTCACTCACTTGTTTAAAGTCTATTCATCATAGAAAACTTGTTTGGTTAATATGATTAGTTTTTATTAAGTTTTATGGATGAGAATTTTCTACCTCATATGTACCCCTTCTTTTATAACCTCTTATAAAATTTTTTTATAATTTTTAAAAAATATTCTCAATCAAGACTATGGATTCCTTTAGTGAATTTTGAATCATTTATCCTCCAAATTAGGCATCCATATTGTTTCTATCATTTTCTTGTAAACTTTGGTAAAATTAACAAAGGAATCGATGCTCGTCGATTGTTTGATGTGGAAAGATGACATGTAGCTTATCTAACCTCACTCAATACTCATAGAGGGTGTCATATATTCACATATGATTTTCTGGATCTATTTTATAATGGATATTCTTATAAAGGGGTGAGTAATATCTTTATTATGCATCATTTTATGTTGTACCGATCATGTTATTCACAAAGTTGTAGGTTGTAAATCCATTCTTTGGTAGCTCTTTAAATTGAAAAGGGGAATGTCCTATACTTTAACATCTCCTCATCTACTATTTAGGGTATTAAAGTTTAGAATTTAAATGAAAATTAATTAATATATTTTTTAGGTCATCTCTCTTAGAAAAAATGAATTTTGGTAGCAATTAGATTATATAGGCTTTCATTTCAGTTCCATATTGTAAACTAGCATAAAAATTTGATTGTCTTAATTATGTAGTTATGGTTCATAGATTTATATGATGTCCTAGTGGGGATTTCAAGAAATTAATATATGTTTTTAGTGAGAAAAAAATTAAGTTTAAATTTAGTATGTAATAGATATTTATCCAAATTCATATTGTAATTTATTTTTTCTATGTACATTCGGTATGGTTATTCCAATTTCATTATATAGTGTGTAACAATTAATGATATCAGTTATAGTCATGGAATATATGAATCATACTATCAATACTACTTCCCTGGTGATGGAACCAAGTTTTTACATGATCCTATTATAGGGTGTGGAAAAATAAATTACCTATTAATTTAGAATACATTATTGTCGATAATCATATTTTTCTATAGATATGAGTGCACAAAAATAATGTTTTTCATTTTAAATTAGATTGAAAAGGGGTATTTCTTTGCTGTTATTCTTTGAAAACAAAAGTTATATAGTAAGAATGGGTAAAAAATATATTGATGATGAAATTCATAGAGCTAGTTTTCAATTATTTTTGTAACTCCATTTTAGTTTTAGAGTCATTTTACTAATATTTTGATTGAATGATAATTGAAATACTCCTTGATCAAGTAACCAATCACCCATTGTTAAAGGAATAATAGAAACCACTCTTATGAGCATAAGATATAGTAAACTATTCTATAACTACTAAGGAAAATCCATATTGGGAATTGGTTCTCCTTAGTAATCCAGAATAATCTCACTGCTTCCACATGTGTGCCAACATTCACTGGACACTCATCACATAGTACGGTTTTCTCATTCAATACATGTTTCACTATTTAGAGGGAGTATAAACAGATTCAGTCAAATATATAAATAATTATTTGGAAGAATATCCCCCTTTGGGGATTTTTTTTCTCGGTAAACTATCAGACTCTTTTTGAAGGATGGTAGAATTACTTGTGTATGATATCATTATATGAATAAATTCAATTATTAAACTCTATATCCCATAGATGAAGATTCATATGTACCTCCATGATCCTATTTATGATAGTATAGAGATAGAGATAAAGGTTGGTTTATCAGGCATCAGATTACTCAACTCCAATAGTTCTCTTATAACATGCTTGATAGTTTGATACTCAACTGACAAGATTCCTCTACACTACCATAGATTAGATCAAGAACACTAACTAAAAATGACATCATTCCTATCAACTCCTAATGACTACCTTAGAAGATTTCATCACAAATTATATTGAAAACAATTCCATACTCAATAGATAATATAAAGTCACCAAATCCCTAAATATAATCATATTAAGGGAATTAAACACCACTAAAAAAAGAATCCATTCAATTGAAAAAGTGGATTTTAAATTATCACACAAAACACGATTATTACAAAAAAATGTTCTACTCCCTTCCCTGGTCACTAAATAGTTACCCCTCTATTCGAGTGGTCATAGAGAATAAGGGTAAGTGAGAGATACTATAAACATAAATGAAAAATAAATAATCACTTCATCATGTATGTTCTCTATTGTAGCCTCCCCTCCCCCTATAACACTCTAAAATGGAATTTGAGACTATTATTTATAGATAAATTGTGTTCCATATTTCCATACAACTTTTTTACATGAAATCTTATGTATATTTACACATGTAAATGTCCAAATATCATCCAATTTTCTTCAAAGGACTTGTTGAACATCGATATGGATTTCCCATTAAAAATTTTAGATCTATAGGAATCAATTAAAAGATGTTATGTATGAGTTACTGAATAAATTTTTTTCTAACTGATAAGACTATTCATCTTCCTATATTTTACATATGTATGTTTTTCCTTAATTAACTTATTTCTCAATGAAATATTTTGTGCATGTGAACCTCCATGTCCTTTTTCAATTAAAATCAAAAATAATTCATTTGAAGTATTTTATCTCTATATAATTCTCATTTATTGAGGTGTGGTTAACTCTTCTATCACCAAACCTTTTCCACATTGAATGATTTATTTAGGTCACATAGATTTTGAATCTTCACATGATCTATTTGAAGTAAATGGTGACCAAAATCATGAAAACCCTAAAAACAAAATTCTATAATCTGGATAATTTCAGAAAAAATTCTATACAAAACCTAAAGTGATAAAAATATGTTATAATTATAGATTTAATCAATTTTCAAATTAATGTAAAAATTCACCAAAATTACAAAATTGATATAATTCATCTAAAAATAAAAAATCGATGGGTATTAAATCATTTAAATACATATAAAAAGAATCTAAATAAAATCACCATCCAACACATAATGGGAGTTTCTTATATTGGAAATGGAGTTTAAAAATTCAAGATGCTTGGTAAAAAACCTCCAAGTACTAGAAAAGTGTTATGTGTATGAATGAATTGCATTCAAAATTTAAAGAAGTTGAATAGTTGTTAATGGGATATTTTTGGGGAATAGGTTGTGCACATCTTGTAATGTTTTTTATTAAAAAAAGGGGAAACATGGTCAAAGATGTTCGAAAATCTAGATCAAAGTGTGAAGCAGCCCTTTACATAATACTATAAATGGAATAAGATAAATATAATAATAAATATACTATGGATGAATGTTTTGAAGACCATTTTTGAAGTTTTTTTTAAATTTGTTGAAGGTTATTGAAGATAATATATGTTTAGTGTGTTAATATATTAAGGGAATTATTATATATTGAACTAAATAGTTTTAAAAAGGTATGATAAATTCCCAAAAGTGTTTAAATGGATTAAAGAGTCACTAAGATTAGTGAAATAGAATATAAATTTAATTGAAAAATTATTTATTTTTAAGGTTAAGGTGTTAATTAGACTATATCTGGATGTTTTCATATACATCATCACATTGACTATGTACTTGTGTATTAATGGTCTAGTGATATATAGACATCATCTGAGTTGTTCATAGGCAAAATTTAGTTTTATTTTACACATCATCCTACCTTTTGTAACCATTATGTTAATCTATGTAACAGTAAATTCCACTACATAGGAATGTGACATTGATAATGTTTATAAGGATGAGGTACTTTGTATTTATGAATCTTCTCTATGTTAGAATGTGTTGGCTCTGAGTAAGAATGAATCTTCCCTTCATAGAAATGATTATTGAATCTTCATAACCATAATCTATATGGGGATCAATATAAATAATAATCATCTCTCTCTATATATAAATAGATACTTAGTGATAATATTGATATATTCTAGATTTAAAATGAAGTTTCTATATTAAATTTATAAAAAATGAATTCAATGTGAAGATATTTCAACCTTTAATAAATAAAAATATAAAAAAGTTATTATGATACAAAAAATAAATTTTGTAGAATATGGTCTTTGATTTGAGAAATTAGAAGAAAAAATCAAGAGATATTTTGAGACAGTTCAAATTTGAGATTGTTTTGTTTCCATAATTATTAAATTTGTAAGAAAAACAATACTGATGATACTATTTTAATACCTCATTTCTTTCACATAAAAAACCATGTAATACAAGATGGATATATGAGAAAGATAAATATAAAAGAGGATTCATATATGTGTTTTGAAATGAATTTGTTTGTTTATGTTTTCTAATATGGAAATATTGAAAAAATCCTAAATTGAATGTGTTGTGATTCCATGTTCTAAATATAAAAATGAATTTTGTTATTCATACTGGGACTATAATAATTAGATGAAATTATTTTATCAAGTGAATAATGTTTTTTCTACTTAGTTGACCTATGAAGTGTTGGTTTTTGTATCTAATAGATTAAATAAAATGAGTTGATTCGTTATATTTTTTACTATAAAATTTTTATACATCAATAAGTAATGTTTTATTTTTTGAATTAATTAAATATATATTTAGATGGATTTAAATTTATCCAATAATAAGATGAATAATAAATATCTTTCTTCTAAGGAAATTGAGATATAAGGGGAAAATAAATGGTATTTTGATATTTCTATAAGAGACAATGGTTTTAGAGTGAAAAAAAATACAAGATCATGGGAATAGTCTCTTATAGAGGAAATTTAGAGAAAAATAGAATGAAGTAGCATAGGCACTGAAATACATTATGTTTATTCTATATATGTAATATATAAATTATAATTATGGTGTCTTATATAGAAAATTAAAAGGAAAGAGAAATAATATGTGATTTTTTTACCATGAGTTGTGTATTAAGAAGAATAACTATGAGATATTTGATATGAAGAAGTAAGATCCTCTATTTAACTAAAGTAATGATCTCTTATGTATCAAATATTAAGGAAGAATAGTAATATAACTATCAATATAAGATCAGATTATGTGATCCAAATAAGTGATAAAAAAAATTAGGATATATTGACTTGTTATATATGTTTCTATTCATTGGTGTCGATTATTTAAATGTATTGAAAATATCCTATATTTAATAAGATCATAGAAGCTCAGTCAATTTAGAATCTGGAAAATAGTTCCTATTAAAGCTAAATCATTGAGTAAATAAATTTATTGAGTTTTAAAAAGGTTTTATTATAGAATAGTTGAAATTCGAAGACACTATGTTCATTAGATTTATTGAAAATTAGAATATAGTTGGTAAGATAACACTTTTTATACACTATGAGATTCTTTGGAACCTATGGGACTCAAGGTATATAAGGATAGTATACTATGAACCTATGAATTTACTATGAAGCTAACACTTTTGAAGTCCTAAGAGATATAGATGAAGTTATCGTGAGTTAATTGTTTGATTTTATAAAATTTGGTCTTTTTTCATTTCCAATATCATTATTAAAATATATTGAGATGGGTGATGGATTTGAATGTCTATATGACACATGGAATTTAATTTATTGATTCATTGTGGATTAAGATGATTGGAGTTTTCTAATATTATATTTGAAAATACTATTCATATATTATGAATGGAATATGGAATGAGATATTGTTGGTTGAAGACTTAGTGGATATATTTGGGTAATATCCAATAAATATATGATTTTTTAATTGGACCTTATGTTAAATATATGTGATAAGGTGTGTAAATATATTTCTATAATATATCAACAATAAGTGATATTTATATGTGTTGGGAAATCCATCCTTGTGTTAAATAAAAATATATAAGTAAAAAAAATTAACAACACTTGGATGATGATTTATTATGTCCGGTTCAAAGGATGGATGTGTGAAGGTAGTTGTGTTCTTTGAACATACTTTAGTAAGAGTTTATATGATGAATAATTACTTGAGAATTTTTCTAAAGTTTATGATAAGTAATTATAAATTATCAATTATTATTTTAGTTGTTTATGAGTGGTTGATAGTGTATCAAGTTTAGTTGAAAAGGCCCTAGATGAATCTAGGTTAATTTTGAGGTCAAATGGTGACCTTCATAAAAGTAAATTAATGTTTATGAAGTTTGTTTAAAGGTAGTTTTAATCATTGGTAATGGTATGACACTTATTAGTGAATATTTAAAGGGAAAAGATAAAATTATATACCTTTATAAAGTACATCTACTATATTTGAAAATGTTACTTTCATATTTTTGAGTTATGTAATGGTAAATGTAGATTTACGTAAAGATATTAAGTAAAAACAAAAGAAGTGTAATTTTCAAAGACTAGTGTATAAGTATATGATATCTTTAAAAGGATATATTTGGGTATGTTAAACCATGTAAATGTTTACCCAAGTATATACTACATATGTAATGTTAAAAAATAACTACATAAATGAAATCTATACATTTATCATGTTATGTATAGGTAATAGTATAGTTACATAAGTGTGAAGCATCTATTTGATCAATATAAGGTAACATGAAAGGATATTTTTTATCACTATTTAGTATATTGGTGGATCAAATTTTTTTTAAGGTTACCCTCATGGTTGATGCAATGATCACATTCTAGAGTTGTAAATTTACCATGATCTATAGTTACTAAAGAACATAAAAGACAAATACATGTTATAAAAACCTCATGAAATAAACTCTTGCATTAATTTTAATGCTAGAATAAAACTAATTTTAATCAATGGAAAATAGAAGGTATTGGAATTTTCAAATGTACTATTTTTTAATTATTCATTATAATTATTTAATCTTATATAGGATATTAAGGAGGAACAACAACAAAGACACACTGATTTCCCTATATTTGTGAAGATGGTTTCTATGAGGAATATAAATTGAACCACTCTAGTTTGAATATTCTTTATTCATGTTAAGTTATATTAAAAGTTTTTTAGTGAGGTGGATTCTATAGATATATTAAATGAATAGATGTTACTTGTGAAAATAAAGTGAATGTGATAATTTAATTGAACGTGTAGTTTCATACAAAGTTATAAAATATAAGAGAACATTAGAGGTTCCCAATTCCAATAAGGAGGTAATATTAATGGTTCATGGTGATTATATTTATAAAGATAACTGAGTTTTACTATATTACATTAAATATCATAGATATTGGTGATTCTTACTTGAGATACTATCTGAAGCTGAAGTTCAGTGATCACATTCTAGATCTAGTGGATCTCAAGAATTCAATAATATTATCTTATATTGATATTTTTAAAATAGAAGATTAGGAAGTCTCGAGGTTAAAGTAATACTCTAGAATAGTTACTTTTAGTTGATATAAAAACTAGATATAATAGGAAAAAAGTTAGGTCACTCCTTTAATTTCCCATGAGGCAAACGATTGAGTTTTAAATGGAATAAGGAGGATCATGGGAACACCCTCATATAATAAATAATTCAGGGATTAGATGAGATCATGGGGATAAAATTTGAGGTTATTTTTTATTCCTAAATCATTAAAAAAATTCATTGTGATGTCTTCATTTAAATAATATGATGGAAAGAAATAATTTTTTACCCAGTTAATAAATAGAGAGCTATTGTGTTGCGTTATGAAAAATATTAAAGAATACTCTCGGAGAACAAGAACAAAGATAATCTTAAGATGTGTTGAATATAAATATCCTATGGATATATATTATACATAAATAAGAATAGATTAATGTTACATCCATCATTACAGAAGCATGAGTTTAATAATAATATAATGATACGTAAACCAGTTGTGTAGGTGTTCATTTATTCATGTCAAGCTTTAAATTAGTTATTATTTTTTAAGTTTTACTATCATAAGAGATTAGTTTTGGGGATATATCTAGGAGATGGGTTATATTATAATATTGTTAATTATGATCTATAACAGTAACAATGTTGCATAGTATTCCATGAAATATTTTGGGTTTCTAATAAGCTACTTTTTAAAAGAATGAGGTTTGTTGTATTGGTGTTGAGGAATATTTTATATAACTATTCATATTCTAATAATAAGAACGTCAATGTAAAACCAATATATATAGTAGGACACCATACAACCTTTACAAATTATAGTGTTCTAGGAGTTCATAGCGAGACTCTATGAATAAAAATAGAATCTTTTGAAGAATTAATTATGTGAAATAGACATTTTTTATTATTGTAGGTTTTGTTTAGTGTATTTTTGGGAAACAGAAAACATGTTTTAGTCACATTGATTATATTTATGATTCTTTGATTGATGCGAGAAACCAAATAAGGTAAGGTGTAATTATTAGTATTGAACATTGTAAAAGTATTCTATTCTCATTTATTTCAATTACATACATTTTATGTAGTGGATAATTTTTAGGTTAAACATAAAATAGATCCATATGAACTAATTTGAAAAGGTGTATAAACTCCATAGGGATTTTAAGATATTTTAGAATTCAGAAATAAATTGTCATCACATGTTTAACCCCCCCCCCCCCTCATGTTTTTTACAAATACTATTAGGAATTTTAATTGATATCAAATGATGGTTACCCTATGAATGGATCTATTTTAAATACTTGGTAAATTTTATTTCACTTCAAGAAGTGTGGATAACAAATTGTTTGAAAAGACTTAGATGGAATGATCAAAATATATTCATGTTATTAAATATATGGATGTATAAATCAATAATATGGAAAAAATAGAAATTAAGAGTCAATTAATCTTAGAATACCCTTATGAAATAATAAATAACATCCACTGGATGAAGGTAGTTTCTATAGAGTTAGTAGTTTAAGTTTAAAAAAATTTAATGTATAAATGTTTTTTATTATCTCTATTGGGAGGTTAAAGACTATAAGAGGAATGTTCCTACCTAATTTTATACACATATATTTGAATCAATTTAGGTTCTTGATAATAAAAAAAATCATAGTTTATTGATTATGTTGAAGATAATACAAATTTATTGGAATGATAGTTTAAAAAATGAAACTCCCTTTTAAAGGAGTAATGTTAATAAGTAATCCAAATATATCTATGAAGATGTTTTTGTAATAAAAAAATAAATTTTTCAATTCCATATTTATGAGAATGGAAAGATTATTAAATCATTCAAAATATGATCCATTCTATGGAGAAGTCTCAAAAAGATATACTTGAGGTCAACGATGCATTGATAGAAGTAATGTATAAAGGAATAAAATATATTGAGCATTATCTCAATGAATGTTAAAATCTACATGTGAAAAGGATTTAGAATCTAATATTCAAATGGTGTAATAGACTAGGATTAGTTGTTATGTAAAAGAACTCATTCAATTTAATGTGTCTTCAGTAATAGTTAAATCTAAAAAATCTGAATGTTATATAACCTGAATCCTCTCAGGATATTGAAAAGGGAAAAATATCTACCCAAACCAAGGCTAGGAGTATAAAATAAATAAATAATAAGAAGTGGTTCAAATAAGTGTTTCAGTTAATCTGTATAACCTTTCATCATAGTGACATAAACTAAGTTGTCCAAAAATCCAATTCATTTTGTTTCCACTAAATCTAGATGCACTAAAAGTGAAGCACAAAATGCTAAAAAAATATACAAATTTAGAAGAATAAAAAACTCAAGAAACCCACTTAAACCCTAATGGAATATGTAAGAATATATAAAACAAGTATAACCCCAGAATTTTTCTACATAAATGGTGACAGTTCACATAATCAGCAAGCATGTGTATCTATATAATCTTGTTAACCTACTATAAAAGAAAAAATAAGGTGGTTTGAGGGAAATTTTTTATGCTTCTAGAAGCATGGATACAATTATATGGTGTGTTGGAATAACATGTTAGTATATTCAAATTATAGGAGGCTAAAGGAAATGGGTGGAGAGATGAATGAAAGTGAAATCCTATTAGTCAAAATATGAGAGAATGGAAATGGGAGAATATATCATAGAAAGAAAAATTATTTATCTTGATAGATTATGTAATATTTTAAATATATGTGTGCATTCCTATGAGATATTTTTGGTGTGATACTTATTATTTTTATGAATATGTTGAATATCATAGAGGGTCACCAGATGTTGTGGTACGGATATAGAAATCAACCATGGGGAAGAATCCTTTGGAGAAAGATGTTAAGAATGAAAATACCAAGAAGAAACATAATATAGCTAATAATTCCCACATGTATGGAGACTAAATGATGAAATAAATTGGTTTTGGAACTTTTAGTCTAATAGGAAACACTTCAAACAAGTGTATGACTAGTCTACCAAAACATATAGAGATGTTGAAGAAATATGGGAAAGAAGCATTGGTCTATAGTAAAATTCCTAATGTAATTAATAATTCTATTCCTATGATAAAATAATTTCATCTACCTAATGGCATATTGATCAAATGGAATGAATATATCGAAGAATCAAGGACAATAGTAAAATTTACAATGAATGAAATTGTTATCCTAGTTAAATAAAGTAATGAAATTCAATCCAAGAAGCAAGTTTTAAATGAAAATAAAATCATACTACCAAATTCTGTACAAATCAAGAACCCAATAGAGGATGCAAGAATGAAGAAAATAATAAATTTTATATCTTTAAATATTGTAACATTGTGGATACTAAAATCTTATCCATAGTTATACTACTAAAGAGGTTTTAAAGTCCACTTCATTACTATATTCTCATGATGGTGATTGAAATATATAATTGATGTTGATTATATATTAAATTCAACCCACTATGGAATAAAATTTTAGTTGGAATTAATTTCTAGTATGTATCATTTTTACAACCAGTATAATAATTTCATGGATATTATTTATAGAGGAAAACACTATTGTGTCCCAAAAAATCTTCATATAAGATGATGAAAAATCCATTAAACTTGAAAGATGTTACAAATAAACCTAGAAGAATATTGAAGAAAAATATTCAAAAGTGTGAGACACAAAGGATGGATTAATCCCTTCAAGAGAAAATCACTTTGCAGACTACCACTCTACATGGAGTTTCTCCACTTCATGAAGCACTAATTAACGAAATAGTTTATGGGGCGAGGTGATACCACTAATTCCCACAAATGAAAAAAGTCATTTTTTTAGTTTGGATGGTTATTTTTTCCCCTGAAAGAAATCATTCATGGGATGAGTTGGTACTTCCAGTTCTTTTAGATGAAAAAAAGTCATGTGTGAGGTCAATAAGTTATTTCCACCCCCACAAATGACATCCCCCATGAATGAGATTCTTTTCAGGTTGGACTTCTTTCCTGGGATCACACAAAAGAATCCCCACAGCCCACTGTAGTCAACCATCCATCATGTTACTCAATCCCTCCATTCATATATAAAATAACCCTGATGGAAACTGATAGAGGAGATACTGAATTATGGAAAAATGAATATTACAATAGGAGAGCCCAGATGAGATCCGAAGTGCAAATCCTTATATTCTGTGAAGTTAAAAATCCACCAAATAGAATTAAGGGGGTAAAAAATCATACGACCATCCAAAAAAAGAAATTACCTTCACAAAAATTATTCTGTGAGGTAGAAATGAATGAACCCTTTTTGGATTAGTACCACACATAGAAAAACAATTTTCAAAAAGAACCCTACCCGCATAGAAAGTAATATGAAAGAGGAACATATCCACACATATAGAAATACTAAACAAGTGAAACCTAGACACACATTTCAATAATCTATGAAAAATATCCTAGGTCCATGTAGAATTATTGCACATGGAAGGTCCCCTCACTTGAATTGAAACATACTATGAAAAGGGAACCTAATACCACATAAGAACATGATATGTGGAATGGGTCCCCCAAGGTTGTTCTATGCTCCATCTCCCATCAATCCCTTCTATCATATCATCAGGCCCCATATTGGTCCCTCCACAAACCATTCCAATGGCATCAGGATAAGGTCACTTCCAAATCAACCATACATGTATGATTTGGTCATCGGGCACACCAAAATTACCTTTTGATTCTACATGCTCATAGTTAGTAGAGTCACGTGTGTAATCTCTTTAACAATGATGACCCTCTAAATTTTATCAAGTTTACATTTACCTAATAATGAGGGTATCGACCATGGATTTTCTCACATGAACCTTTATGTTCCATGTGGGGAGGGTGGGGATCAAGGTTTCCTTTCCCATAATCAATGAATGATACCCCATACCAACCAATTTTAAGGTATCCCACTAGTTGTAGTCTCCTAGTCCTTATGGTAAGAGGCGGCACTCTTTCACCTCTTCACCTAAAGTCATTACATAGCCAGATATATCATCAAATGTGACTATTCCAGTTACCAAAATAAAAGAGGATTCAGTCACATTAAAATCCCTTTCTCTCTCCCTTTGGTCTCTAGTACCTCATCCATCAACAGATAGAGTGGACCCTGTGATATTCATATCCACTACTTCCTCTTATTTCTCACACCGAGCATGACTGATGCGGTATTAGTTGTTATTAGAAATCAAAGAATTTTCAATGTCCAAATGCATTATCATCCCTCTATGTGTAATCCCCAACTAGATGGGAATTCTAGACACATAAGTCCCCAACCACATGTTCCAAAATCCCCAACCATATGGGAAGATTCCACATGTAATCCCTAAGAACATGTGTTAAATGGTCATCCACTGATTTCAATCCCCAAACACATCCACTTAATTGGGCCTAATGTATAGTATAATCTTTGAAATCATGCCTCCTCTTTAAATTTCCATATTCTAGATAAAGTAAATACATGGGCCTCCTCCATATGTGTAATCCCCAAACCTAACAAACTACCTGGGATATGATTACCAATTAATGGGGATACTTAGGAATTCTACATGAGGTCCTGACCCAAAACCTAAATCAATCATAATGTTCTCTGGGACACATTCTCGGTAGGGTCGTATCTACTTGGTAGACTACATCCCTTTAAGGTTCCTTGGACCACCTCAATATAAGTTTCACACCAAACATTTACTAGGAACCATTCTATTATATTTCATTACCACATGATACTAAACTGCATGGTTTGGTCCTTCTCAAATAAAATTAAAATGAATTTTGTGTCTCATTAAGTGGAACCAAACTACATGGGTTCTGGTTCCTTTCATGATGATACGTAGGAAACCCATATTTTGGGTTCGATCCTGAAGTTGAAAAAACTTTTATCTCCCTAGATGAAATAAAACTCTAGAGTACCTCACCATGTGTCTCAAAACTAGCATCATCCTAATACATGATTAAATAATATCTGATCTTCCCATAAAAGGTTACCATTTACAGAGAACCATGGATACATATATTCTTTTTTGAACCCATGCGTGTTAATAATTTATTGTTAACTCAGGGTGATCCATGTATACATACATGATAATGAAAAAAGGATTCATGAACATATCTTAAATACATATGAGATTTGAAAAAATTGGTAATAGTTCCCTAAAAAAGAGTTTGATGAGCCTGAATTCTCATCCCCTCAGCCAATGTGAGTTATTAAGTATTGTTGGACATATTCTCCAATGAATGCCTATATTTGGAAATTATTTCCCTATGTTATCACATATATAAGATTTGTTGGGTTTTTATGTCTTCACAAACAAAACCCATTAGTGACTATTCAGGAATTTTGTACCTTACATCAATGATTGAACACAATTAAACCCCTTAAATCTAACCATCACAAACAAATGGTTTTCATTAGAATCAAAATGGTGAACCCTACATGAATCATTAATAATGGTGGTGGTATTACCTCATATCAATCCCCTTATGCATCCAAGATGGAATAGGAATAAGACAGACCATAGGTTACACATGTGGTCATGAGAATATACTCTGATGAGGTTTTTTGGTATGTATTTTTCACATATATTCCAAACACTCTTCACCAAAACTCTCAAAAATCTAATGATATCTCACCGGTTTTCACAGAAAGCCACATCATCCACTACATTGGTTGCATCATCAATCAAAAAAAAAGACTCAATCTCATACCCAACATCTTTAATGATGGGTTTTAAATGCATTGGTCTAAGAGTACCATCAGAATGGTACTATCCCAATCCAGAAGGAGTCCTGACAAGCCCTCCAGTACATGACGCCCTGCCATCCATCTACTCAATGATGATTGGTGATCCAAAACAAGATGGCCCTAGTAGCCATCTTGAACCTTTTTAGGATCCTTCCCCTAGAATTTAATTATAAGTTCCTCCCTTACCAAAGGTAGGATAATGAAGTGTTTATCGAGAACTTCATCCCAGCAACACATGGGTCTCGCCCAAGGGCCCCTATCAGTAATCATTGTCATCAAATCCATATGGCTCAGTGCCCTCATAATGTAGAGGATACTACCCTACAGTCCCTAGGTGAATTCCTATGAACTTGGGACCCTAGATTGGCCCAAAAAGGGGGTTGATCAAATAATTAGTAGTAGTCAAACATCATTATTATGGCATAAAAATTCCACCAATTAAATATGGTGGAAAATAAGTAGTTTTGAATACCCATTCACCAGTATCAAGACCATCTAGAGAATTTGGCAGTAACCAACTATGAGTAGATGAAAATCCTTACTCGTTCACATCATAATTTTTAGTCAAATACAATTTAAAACTACAAGAAGATTCATATATCTACTTGTTCTTCTTGAATCCTACATAAAAATACAACATAAAGTCATAGGTAGATGTATATCCCCACAATTTCACATGAAGAACATCAGTCAAATATAGTGTAAAATTTTGAGTAGATGCATGTCCCTACTCGTTCTTATCTGTCCCTCCATGAATATACAAAATAAAATTACAAGAAGAAATAATTTCTTTCTTGTTCGTTTCAAGCCTTCCATGAAAATATGATGGAAACCAAAAAGTAAATGAAAATTTATACAAATTCATGTTAATTCCATCAGTCTAATACGATGAAACACTATGAGAATACACAAATTCATGATCTTTCATGTCAAGACTTACATGAAAGAAGGTTTGTAAAACCAAATAAAGGAAAATAACACACTTCACGTGAAACCTTAATTTCAAACTATTTAAATAATTACTTCAGTTCCCCCTTCTTACCCTCTAGTCTTAGTATGATCATCAGATCCAAGATCATATTATCCCCCCTACTCCTTTTGTGTTTTACTTGGTATAGGATTATGTAACTGATGGTCCTTGGATGTGGAATTCCCCTTCATTCATGGATTTACTCTACCACCCCTCCTCTTCCAAGGTAGGGGAGGGTCAGACCTTTCCTATACATCACCTGGAGCTAGTATCCTCCTAAAAAGGTGGCTATATGTTCTTATCCATTCTATATTCTACTTTATAGGAATCATTGACCATGATCAAATGGATTCTGGTTGCAATATTCATCATAGGAAAAAAAACCCTTACATTGTTTTGATACCATATGAACTTGTGGGACCTAGATTTTCTAGCCAAGTGGTTTTTTGAACTGCAAAGCATTCTATATAGTGATTTCTTCAGAAGAGGAATTTCATAAGTCTATATGGTCAATATTCATATTGGTAGGCCTTTATAGGTTTTTTCTATACAAATAGTTGATGTAGGTGCACTCAGGATGATATCTCTCTAGGGAGGTGGTGTGTATGTTCCTTCTATCCCTTCTGTTTCCCTTTTAGAATATATCTTTTTTATGTGGGATCATCAACTCAGATGAAAACTTCTTCTATGTCAACTAATAGACTTTCCACCTTGAGGAAGCAGAAAAAATTCATATCTATATAGAAATAGATCTTTCTCAACCACTTCCACTAAACAGTCGCCTCTATGTGTCAAGGTTAGTGTACTGGTCTCAAGCCTTGTTTTATCCCCCACATCCTCATTTTTTCTCTCACTACAAGCTATTGTGTAACTCATTGTATGTGTTCTGTAAAAGTATTCTTCCATTATTTGACCATGGTCATGAGAATCCTTAGATATATGATGATATCTACAACCCTCTAGAGTATGTAACATCCTTATTGATTTGTGCTGATATGGGGGATCATTCTCAAGATAAGACAATGGTCACCTCCCCCAACTCACAGTTGGAGCCCAGGAGGTCTATACAGAAGGATATTCAAGCAGAAGTGGTGGTTCTAGTGAGAATAGATCTAGTTCCCTATTACCCTGCCTCTCTTTTAGTTAGCCACACCCATCCATCTAGGTCGAGGGTCTATCTATATTCACTTTATAATTCTACTTTGCGAAATAGTGTATAATCATATGGTTGGTTCCCCTAAACTCAATAACTCATTAGTGACATCTCAACTAATGAATCAGTTTTTTCTCCCCATATGTTGATCTCCTCCCCCTCCCCCCACAAATCAGAATGTTGTAACCAAATAATGGACTTCAAGGTGACCTGGTTCCTTCAGTATCGGTATCTCAACTACTTCAAAGTGTAGTTTTTACCAGATCTAAATCAAAACTCAAATCTATTTCAGTGGAGACTACAATTCATTTTGGACATGTGTCTAGGTCCAAATCCATAAGAAACTCTTCTCAATGATCTTGTTCCTCATCTGGAACTCTTATGGTCTTAGAGAATGTGTGAAACCAGACTTCATTTCCAATTAATTTATTAATAACTCAATGTCTCTCATGGTGGTCCTGGAACCAAAAAAACCCCTTCTAAGATCCTAGACATCTCACATAGAGTAAGGTTGAAAAACTACTTATATGAAAACCCTCAAAATCATTATATCTGGCTGTTCTAGAAGAAAAACATCATAGTAAATTTGGTTAAATATTCATATTAGTTTATAACCAATTTTTTTCATGATCTTACTACTTATTATTTTCAATTATTATAAAAAATGTTATTTGGATAACCGAGAGTCTCTATGGTTTCATCCTTTTTCCTTAAAACCATGCTTTTATCCAATTGTTTTGGGGGGAACTTCAATGTTGTTATGGGCCCATAGGAGGATAAAGGTGAGGGTTCCATCCATCCCAAAGCTAGTCATGGATTTGTCTCATTTATAACCAGTAGAAGACTCATGGATATGGGATATGTGGGAGACCATCTCACATAGTGAAAAAAATAGAGAGGAAGAAACCAAACTTGGTGTCGGCTTGATCATTGCCTTGCAGAATTTCATGCCATTTCTTCATACCAATAATTGATGGCCTCTAATATTGCATGCAGTCTTTCTGATCACTCACCATTACACTTCATTACACCCAATAATTCTTATGTGGAAATATTCATGTTCTATCATCTTTAGTATGAGGACCTGGGTTTCCAACATACAGTTAGGGAATCATTGATCAAACCTATGTTGGGATGTTTATTGATGATGTTTCATAATAAACTCATGAATCTCAAAGCATATCATCAATATTTTATAAGAACCTATCCCCCTCATATTCAAGAACTGAAGGTGATCATCTTAGAGATAGTAATACTTGAATCAAATATGGAAAATAACTAGAATGAGGCCTTATTAGATTATCTTTCCAACAGGAAAAAAAACATTCAATAAAATTCTTCTTAAACATGTGCATATAGATCTAGAGTAGTTGTGAATTAAATTGTTGTGTGACAGAGATTGAAATTCGGGATGATTCCATGCATTCATTTAAGAAAAGTATTTCACCATTGATGGTTGATATCCACATGGAAGATGGTTTTTACTTGGATGATCTGGAATTGGTTGAAAAAAAATGGAGGATTATTTTTTCAAATAGCTACTTACTAAACCCAACCCAAAAAATCATATAGGATACCCTAGGGGGTCATATAGCTTTTTGAGGCAATTCCATGTATGGATAATAGGGCTGTGATTGAGTGTTTGGAATCTAATCCATAGGAGACAGTGATTCAGAAGCTATTTAGTCACTAAATATAAAAAATTTGTTAGGCCCTAATAGCTTTCTTGGGTCATTCTATAGAGCCTCTTAGGACCTGGTTAAGAAAGAGTTGGTTAAATTGTTTCTTGACTTATTTAAAGGTTGTATCCTTCCCCGTGTTTCTTTTTCTACTAATATGGTGATGGTTCCAAAGGTTAACGAACCACATTCCATGAAATAGTATAGGCCAACATGTATGTTCAATTTCTATTATAAAGTGTTGGTTTTAATCCTCAACAAAATAATTTATGTCTATCTGCCCAGTCAGATCTTTGAATAAAAACATGGGTTTATCATAGTGATATCAATTCAGGGGCTATTGGGTTGGATCAATAGGCGATCAGAGATATCAAGAAAAATCCTTTCAACTCCAATATAGTAATTAAACTAGACATAGAAAAGGCATATGATAGGGTGGAATAGAACATTATACTTAAAATACTATACAATATGGGTTTATCTATGTGGGTGATTGATCTCCCATTCCAGTGCTTCAATTCCATATAGTTTTGTAATTATTATGGGTAAAAAATATGATTTTTTTAAATGATGTCTAGGGTCTAAAGCAAGGATACATTATATACCCACCATTTTCATTCATACTCATGACTCTCTAAATCATCTTACTGACAAAGGAATTGTGTTAAGAAGCATATTTCATCATCGTTTCTGGTACCAGGATTATGGAATATATAACCTCATGTTTTCATATGACACAATTTTGTTTGTGAATGTTAGTAATAGTTCCATCATGATAATCAATAATATCTTGGATGGATACTTAAAATAGAGAGGGAAAGTGACTAATTGGGATAAGAGAAGTATCTTCATCTTGATCTAGTGTTCCTAAAGGAGGTATGGATCCTTGGAATGATGCCTATGTATGCGAATAAGAACCTTCCCCAGGGAATATTTGGTTACTCTAGTCTAGAATAGAAATCTACACACCCACTTCTTTGATAAGGCAGTCCATAAAATATCATAAATAATACTGAATTGGAAGCCCCATTTTCTGTCATTTGGAAGAAGAATATCATGGATCAATAGTGTTATCTCAACTATTCCAATGCACATTATTTCCTAGATCAAGGCCCTGAAAGGTTTCTTCTATAAAATGGAGAATATCATGGATTCATTCATATGGGATGCATAGTTAGAAGGAAAGCACCATTGGGAGGCATGGGAGTGGCTGTCTAGACCTTTTTATGAGCCCCATGCTATTTTGTCCTATGAATTAATTGAGGTAAAGACACTCTAGGGAAAGATCATGCATGAATGGTATGGCCTTGAAAGAGATTACTAGAGAGGATGGACCTCTACTACCTAGACTATGGTCAAGCATTATGTTTTGAATTTCTATAAGCACACCTGATGGATTGTGGGTATGGGAGATATTATCCTTTGGCATCATAAAATGGTGGGTGCACAACTTGGATTTCCCAGATTACCCACTCTTAATATTACCTTCAGGTAGGAAATTTATCATTTTGGACTTTATCTATGATATTATAGACAATAAAAAATGGATCATATTTGATAACATATTTCTGAACTCCGAGATAGATATATGTGTCTTCACAAGATCCTCCCCGGTAGTATTCTTATCCAAGGACTTATAGAGGATACAAATAGCAGAATATACTAGTGATGAATGGGGTGAAGTTCTCTAACGTAAAGTGATACCTATGAATATCAATTTTCTAGTTTGGAGGGTATGAAACAATACACTACCTACTGAAGATAATATCAAATGGATTGGTGTGAGTCTTGCCACAAAGTGATACTATTGCAGGGATCCACGGATTGAAAACACTAAGCATCTTTTTTTAAAGAGATTGGGTGAGAGTGGTGTGGAATGAGTTTGGAAGCTTCACAGGATGTTCTTATCAAGAGGTCATGACTATGACCATCATCCATCAGTGGTTCCAGGGGGTGGGGAGTAGTGGAACTGAGAAAATGGTGTGTGCACTCATATTTTTGGTATGATTTTGGTGCATATGAAAAGAGAGAAACGAAGAATGACATAAGAAACCACAGGTATAAAAATGGGTGTTGTCCTGGAAACCAGTAATGTTGTGTCTGATTTAGTCCATCTATGCAATGACTATGAGGTATCCACCTCGATCAGGACCCTTATCACTATAACTTCTTCACCCAATGATCACATTACTAGACTAGGGAGAAAGGTACGCTGGTACCCTCTTCATGTGCTCCTAAAAATGAACATAGAAAATTCATGCAACATGGGTCTTATGAGGGGTGGGGTGATATGGGATACAAGGGGATCTATGGTCCTTGTACTTAGGGATTTATTTGGTACAGGTGTTTCCTTTAAGGTAGAAGCTCATGCAATGCTCACTGGTCTCTTTCTATGTAGATAGAATAATATCATCTTTGAGGTAGTTGATACTAATTCTATTACAGTATATAATACTTTATATGTACTTGTCCCTACCCCCTAGTCTATTGAATATACTATTCAAGGTGCAAAGGGATAGTGAAAAACTACATAGATGTTTGTAATGCATGGAATGAAGGGAATACTATTACAGATTTTTTGGATTCCAAGGTGACCCATGGAGTGAAAATATTTTTCTTCTCAAGTCTCAGGCCTTTTCCTATAGAGTGAGTAAACCTAGTTTGAGCAGGAACCCTTGTATTTCACTACATCAGAACCCCATGACCCCTAGCACCCAATTTTTCCAACCATTACTTTATGATTATATTGGAAAATATTTAATAAAATAAATAAAAATGGTTGTTTTGGAAAATCCCACCATGGAAATATGGTGGAAATTGGAGAACAAAACATGCATGTCCTAGTTGTTAATAAAGTAAAGACTCATATCACTACCCCCGTGCTAGAGGAATATTAATATTTACTAGTAGTAAATGGAGGACTGGAGAAGGAATATATTCTTGCTTTGACACTAAAACTGGGAAATATTCATGTTCCCTCCAAGGACTTCTCTAAAAATTCCTTAGCAATGATGTAGTGTCTAACATCAATCTATGACCATATCCTGAAGACATACTAAGATGTAATCAAATATGAATAAATAGATATGATTTGGGCCTGAAACCTTGCCTCCTCAAGTGGGGTGACTCATCCACATAACATGGTGGTCACTCATGAGTGGAAATGAATTCATTCTCTCATCCAAGAGGTTCATCTAAAATATTTCAAGATAAATGGACAGAAGGATTAGGCACAAATACATATTCTAACTGGGGGACACCAGTCGACTTAAATGGCCAATCTAAGGAGGAATATATCCCAACCAAAATTCTGGAATCTTACCAGCATATCCCATAAGTTCCATAGGATCCATTCGAACAAGCACCATTATATGAATTTCATCACCTAAAATAATTAGGCCTAATTTCCCACAATATAGAGCCAAAAAATAAGTCATGCCAAAGGAAATTAGAGATTGAAGAGAAGACTCCAAACCCTTCTCTTCGAGACGTTGGATTTCTTGGGACAATCAAACATCTATAAATGGTGTCTTAGGAACCTTATGATCTTTCACCAAATTACGAATGTGGTAGTAGCTATTTCAAAGGTCCTCCCCAAAACATTTTTAATAGCATCTCTAGAGTTCCTCCCCTGAGTATTTACCAAAAATCATTCATTCGAGGACACTATATAATCGATCACAAGATCTTTTCTTCTAATGAGCATCATAGTTTCCCTTCTCATGTCCATATGATAAAATAGTGAGAATTTTGTCCCCTTACCATTGACTGCCCTGAATTTCCTCTCCATGATATATGTTGTATAAATTATCCCTATAGTTATACATCAATCTATGATGGTAGTCCTCTCCATGATGGCATCCACTGTAAATGTACTCCCCATAGTGGCATTATCTTAACAAGAATTTCATCCCCTTGCGAAGTCAAATGCGAGAACATCATCTTATTTTGAAGCACTTGAAAATATGCGACCAGAAAAGATCGATACCCTATCAATGAAAAGTGGCATCATTTCTCAACTAGAATATAGACCTGGACAATGCACTTCCTCTGATCCACCTGTGGACCATTACCATGCCAATGAGACTCCCACTACACCTATTGATTGTGATAAAATAGTCAAGAAATTCCCATGTTGTATTGATCAAGTATAAGGGTCTCTTGCATAAGAATAAAAAGAGTTGTTTCTCATGATAAGATAATTGGAAAGGGATGACATACCAATTATTTTTTGGACCTCATCCACATTCATTTCATAATTTCAAAGGCATTTTCAGAAGAATACATACACAACATCCACCTAAATATCTATATAGCTCTCAACCACCTGAAAGAAAAATTATTTCCTTACAAAAGGTATGCAGTCCATTTCAAAATATTGGGAGAATTTATTCATTAAATTCACTTCGAAGCTCTTTCATCTACATGACGAACTTGATCATAGAAGTGGTGGAACAATCTTTATTTAGAATTCCTCAATGAATTTCATAACTTGTGTCATCTAATAGTTGATTCCTCACCTGGTGTTCATATCTAGGGTGGGGGGAACATGGATCATTTTATTTAACCTCATTCCACATTTAGAAGAACCCACTAGAAATGAAATATTGTAATGTCATTATTCCAATTTGGTTATTAAGGAAAAAACCCTTCTGAAGAATGATGGAACACACAACAAGAATCAGATTTGGATAATTCTCAAAATCATCAGTCCCAATGGGAGAAATTCATCGAAAATATCTAGAACTAGGAAACCAAAAACATTTAGACTGCTCCTCACATAAGTAAATCCAATCATCAAGAACTGTTAATTCCCTATAAAAAATCAGTTCTCATATAAAACTATCATTAAACCTAGATCACCCTGAAATAATGATACACTAGATAAAGAAAGAAGTAACAATATTAGTAGCCACTATAGTGTGGGATCAACCCCAACCCATATGTTTTGGTGAAATTTTAACACAAATTTCCCCCATAAGACAAAAAAATATGAGATGAGGCACAATAAAAAAAGAATGGGAGAAACCCCATCTCGTAGGGCTATGGTAATTTTCACCTCAACCACCCCACATTGGGAATTAATCTTTTCCTATTTAGGGAGGGAGATAAGTGGTATGCCCTGCCATTCCATACCATCGCGTGGCCCATTTACCCCAGAAGGGAGGCATGTTACTAGGTTGCATAAAGGTACCCTCCAAGTCACTCTACTCTGGGGGGATCTAAGAGGTTCCTGAAAAGGAAGGGAGATATCTAATATAGGTTACAAACATATCTTCTACTATTTAGCAGCTAGTACGACACCTATGATGTGTTATGAATTGGTAAATGTTGTGGATGGAAACCCTATATATGACACCAAAAATGATGAAAATTGATAGAATAAAGGGGAGGATGGTTACATCTAGAAAGAATCCTACACTGAGATAAATTAAGAGGTTTTTCATTCCTAGAACTATAGAATAACCCTAAAATTGGGTTCTCCCTAAATCAAGATTCCCATTCCTCCTTAGTGAATCTCTAATATGAATAAATAAAAGTCCACATAAAATCTTTGACCTCCTATCAATGAGGAGGATATCCCTATGCTCGATGAAATATTTTCTCAGTATTAAAAAAATGAAATAGTTGAGTAGAATCAATGTTGAGTTTCTCAAAGTTAGTGTTCCTATCTAATATGCTCCCCAGACAGAGCCTCAACATACACTTCCAGCGAGTGTACCTCAATAACAGGGGATTATCTCGTTGATAAAAATTGGACAAGTACATCATCCCAAATTATTTCTTTTGTCCTTAGTTTACCTGAACCCAATAATGGATGTATATCTATATTTCCCTCCATTAAGGAGGAAATTATAACTGTTTATGGAAAATCCACAAAATATATCACAACCAGATATCTGCCTCAAACAGTGGCAGAACTGAAATGTCAGATCCTTCCCATAGATGCACCTATCCTATATCTTATTCAACTGGACACTCATCAAGGTCTTATTGACCTCATTGATTCATTGAAAGTTTTATTGAAATATGTAGAGGAGTGACATGCACCAGTGCCTCCAGAACAGAAACCTTACCCTGATTGGATGAGTTACATCCTACCACATACAAACTACAGGAGTCATAATTTTCCAATATTCAATGGATCAGGTGACCCAAAAATCAATCGGACACACTATAAATCCCATTATGAATAAATTATGGGAACTTCATAGCAACATGAATTGTGAAAATTATATATTTTATGCCAACCTTGCATGGTCCATCCTTCGTATGGTGCACCATGTTGCTACCTCAGTCGATCACAGGATGGGAAGGCCTTCCTTGGAATTTCTTCTTTCATTTAAGCTCAACGTTGCAAAAGATGAAAATTTGTGACATATTAATTTTAAAACAACGGAGAGACAAGAGAGTCTCAAATTTCATTGCAATATGGAAAGGGATGACCTTCCCCATGAACTGACTATTGTTGAAATAGTGGGTTCCCTAGATCTAACTATTCAGTGCTTTTGATTACCATATCATGTATACAGTTAGTTATACATGATGTCATCTTACCATTATAGTGTAGACTTTTCTCTTTCCACTATTGAAATGGTAATGTCCAAAGGTTAATTTTCATATCGAAAGGTTATAGCAGTTCCCATGCTATAATGAGAACCTCAAGATACTATGACATTAATCTTAAATATATGTTCTATAGTCTAGATACATATTACTGATTGGACATATTAGATGTTTGAATATCAGGTGTTGGGGGCTCGTAAGCATTGAGACTTCTTCTCATGAAGTTTGCACTTAGTGATCTCTAGTAGTGAGATCATGAGGACTGACCCACCAATAGAAACACCACATGTTTCGGGTGTCATTGGACGTTCCTATCTATGATCATGTGTAATGGTCTCCTGACTTGAGATCATTACCAATGTATTTCATTTGATTGCATACTTTGATGCAAGACAAAAACCATGGCAATGATGTCATGGTGAGGTAGTTTGTGTTGGGTGAGTCATTGGTGGCATGGCATTGGTTGAATGGTCAAGAAAGGATTTGTAGCTTCTGGGTTATGGAAGTAATATATCTTAGACCATGTTGATATGGATGGTAGTACCTTTATAAGAACATGTCCATGGAAGTCAAGGGTAAATCAATCCAGTTACATCAAAAAACAATAAAGTAAGAAAAGGGAGATAACATGAGAGTGTGTCCTTCTTTATGAGATATTACAGACAAAGAGATTATATTACACAGTGTGTGTTTGTAGGTTAGTTGTTGCTGTTGTGACAATCCTTATTTCTTCAAGGGCCATGATGGGTTGTTAGATCCCACTCTTAGTCTGTGAATACTATTCACTGATGTCGAAATAACGGCCTAGAGGGTCACACACAATAGCATATTCACGAATCTACCCTATTAAGTCGAATATGATTTTTGGACATAGTGGGCCCCACCATAGGGGTCCGGGATTTGTCCAAAGTTAAACGATCACCAATTCAATAAATAAATTAATATTATTCGAGTTTATAATAATAAGTATTGAATTTATTTATCAAATTTATTTATGAGTTTTAAGTAAATACATGAAAAATATTAATTGAGGAATATTAAATTATTTGAGGTTCAATTAATATTTATGAGAGAAAAGAGTTGAGTTAATGAATCAATTATTATTGCATAATATATTTTATTATATTACAAGTGAAAGATAATAATATTTATTACTCGGTTTAGTAGTCATAAAATGCCATTGATAGTGTGTTAAGTATCCGGGTCTAACGAGACTATACCTGGTTTTCTAATTAAGAAAAATAAATAGAATAGGAGGGGATTTTTCTAAATACTATTCATGGAGATTCTCTCTCTTCTCTTCTCTCCCATAATCTAGAGAAAGAGGCTCTAGATCCAAGGAGTTAGGATAGAGCTCTCTCTTGTGCATCGCTAGCGAAGCGATGCGGTGATCATTAGAGTGTCGATGGTTTCTTTTCAATTCCATGCTAGCAATCGGATTATGACGAATGATGCTCCTGGAAATTCCTTGAAGCATGTGTGGATGATCTAGAGAAATTCGACTTTGGATTATTTGAGCAGCGATCGCCAATGACGAGCAGACATCGTGCGCAGCTTCAAAATTAATACAGGTATTTTTATGGTTTATTTTTGTGCTTAAAACCCTTCACACGAGATCCTCATATTTAATTGGGATGCTCTTCACCGACATCGAAAAGTTTACGTTGATTTTCGGTGGAATAATTTTAAAACCCAGCTATTTGGGGCTTCCACTGAACGCCTGATTTCAACAAGTGGTATTAGAGGGAGAATATGTCAATTTTTAGCCAAGAAAATTTAATTTTCATTAAAATATAAAGACGGTGTTGATACGATCCCAACACTACAGACAGAATCTAAATCAGATGTCAGATGTCCAGTCTGTGGACATCCAGAATTATGAATTTAGATTGAAAAAATTGCGGGTCACTGGAATAGTATTTTCCGGTAATTCAAATAATTTTTATTATAATAATAATTGTTCTGTTATAATAATAATTTCATTATTATAATATTTTTATAATATTTTAATATCATAAAATTATTATTATTTTTGTCCCAAAGGCTCTTTATTATGTTTTGGAATTTTTAAAAGCAAGTATTTTATTTTTTTAAAAAAAGGGATAAGAAAGACTTGATAAATCAAGAAAAAAATTGAAGGAGGAGGGGTGGACTATCAGGTCAAGAAACAAAAAAAAGGTTGGGGGCCGATTGGCCCCCATGTTCACTATGTGGTAGCCCCAGTGGTCGCCTCCTCCTTGCCTACTTCATGCAGCAGGCACCGCCGTAGAGAAACTTCCCCACAAGGGGCTTCCTCCCCAGCAACCTTCTGCACCCGCTCTAGGCACACAGCCACCTTGGACGCCAACTCCCTCCTGTGGTGCCCTGTCTCTCTCCCGCAGAACCAGGTGTAGTGGCGCACTGCACCCAGGTCATAAGGCAAGGCCCCCTTTGCCAGTATCTCTGCATGCAGGCCGCCTCCTATCTTCCCATGGACCATGCACGGTCATCCTCCCTATGTCACACGGTAGCAGCCCACACCAGATCGCACCCCGCTGTCTGTTCGCCTCCTTCCTTCCTGAAGCAGTGCCCAACCGCGGCCAAACCCCAGACGCGCTGCACCAGGGCCACCCACCTCAAGAATGCCACCCCGTGTTGCTCTGTCGTGCACCAGGTTGGAATACCAGGTGTTTCACCTAGTGCCTCTGGCCGCCTCTCCCCGAGCTGCCCACTCTTGGATACCCACCACCCTACAGCCGGCTTGTCCCCCTCTGCTCATAGCGCACCGGCTGGCCATCTCTGCATGCAGGTGCACAAGTTCGGCACCCCTCTGTCCACCTCACCCACCTGTGACCTCGGCCAGCGACCTCCCGTATCCTTGGCAGAATCCGTAGCCCCATGCTGCCCCGCCGCGTCCTGTTCTGACGCGCACCACCGGGAAGTAACCATCTACACATACTGGGTTTGCCCCGGAACAGACTCGGACGAGTCTGCCTTGCCCGAAACGGATTAAGGTGGACCTACCTATCCCGAAATTCCCCTGCATGGGGTCTTTATTGCCTGTACTAGGCCTATGCAGGTTCTCCCCGACCCGCAAAAGCCCTGCCCAAAGTTTAATGGGCCCGGGTGAATTAATTTAATCAAAATTTAATTAAAATAATTAATTTAGTTACAGTTGATAATTAAATTAATTTAATATTAATTTTTGGTTATTAAAATTTAATGCATCATGATTAATTTAATTGGGAGATTAATTAAATTAAATAATTAATTTAATTTTTAGTTTTTAAAATTAAAATAAATAATCGGGACCGAATGACGTATTAGTATTGAATTAAAATCAGAGTGAAATTTTAATTCAATAAAATTAATGCCCTCAAGTTTATTTTAATGTAAGTTTAATTTTATTTTGTATTTATTTAATATATGCGATAGTAATTACTGGGAGCGATGTAGTCGAACAGGAGCTCTCCTTTCGACGGTCTAGGGTTTTTGTCGCCCCCTCCTCTCATTCCTTTGCTCCCTTCTCCATCGTATTTCTGTTTCATCTTTCCATATTGGTTTTGGATCTTTCATCTCTCAAGCTCTTCAGTGAGCATTGGCTTCATGATGTGTGCATTCTCGCGAATGGGGACTCATCACTGGTGTTCGGGATCTCTATCGGTGAAGAATCCCTTCGACGGAGTGATGCTTACGGACCTCGACTCTCTGATTCATGACTCTTCCGCTCTTATGTTTTTTTTTGGGTTCTTTGGGTCTTTGAAGGTAGGGATGTTGTTCTAGTATAGTCATGAACCTCTGCCAAGGCTTTCCTCCACTCAAATATGCTCTGTCTGCTTGGTCAATCACTTCTTCTAGGTCGGTCTGGGGTTCTGGCCTCCATGGTGTTTTTGGGATGTGATGTTCGAGCGGCCGAAGGTTTCCAAGAGGTGCCTCTGGTGTAGGATTCTCTCCCTTTTCTCTCTGTTGGTGATTCTTCTTCCAGTATAATCATTGAAGATGGATTGTTAGGCGGTTTTTGTTGTGAATGTTTTGTTTTCTGTTGGATCAATGTAGTTGCATAAATTTATGGATCTATTATATGTTGGTGAGTTTTTTTTTGTTCTTTGCTGTCATCGGTGTTCATGTCGGCATGGTGGTTTCTTATTTTCGCTAACAAAAATTTTTGTTTCTCCAATGGATTCGGATCACTAGTGATACTGATGACGACGATGGGATAATTTTGAATTATGGTTGCATTTATGGAACGTGGCTCGATGATGTTCATGGCCCGAGGCATTGACTGCACTTTCTTATTTTTGAATTTGAACTTTTAATTTTGATGTTTTAGGTTGGATTTTAGAGCCTGTATGTCGTGGTGTTTTAAATATGTTATTCAATATTGTGAGGTTACCACTCATCCATAAAGTGATTTATTTAAAAAATGAAAAAAAAAAGATTTTAAGGCATAATATATGTGAGTTTAATGCATATATGTCTGATCATGAGTAGAGCCCAACCAATACATGTTTAGTGTGTTTTATTTAATTATTACATGGTTTTTTAATAATTATTTTAGTTAAAGAAAAGACAATATGTGTGTCGTTTTAGTGTCATTATATGTATAAGGACCTGCGTGTCCACTTCTCTGAGTTATACCTTTTACTCCCCGAGATCCCCTCGCCTGCGTGCAAGTAATGTTGTATAATGACGAGACGAAAAATGACGCACTTCGCACCAAGTGATGGTGACGCACCAGAAAAGAGTTGGATACATTGGACGAGAAGACATTGTTATTCAAGTTGTAATCCACATGACTAAAAAGTACTCACCCTTAGGGTTTCGGTTGGTTCATTATTCACTCAACGGATCAACCAATAGTACCGGCTCATGATTAGGTGTTCATTTTGTTTTGTGTGGTTTATTATTTTTGTGCATGTGTAGTTTATTGCACGATCACATGAATAATAATAAACAATCATGCATGATAAAATGAACATGTGACGCGATCAAATTTCTATTTCTTGCATGGTTAGTTGGGAGTGCAATCACATCACTACAAAATATTTCACTTTTTCCAACAGGAGAATATCTATTGGTAAAAGTGAATTTTCTTTTGGTAAAATGTTTTACCAACATATATGTCCCTGTCACTAAATTGTCGGTAAAAACTATGTCGCTAAATGTTTTTGTGACAGATTAAACAATTCTGTTACAATTATAATAATACCAATAGATAATAGATATGTTGGTTAAAGTGTTTAGCAACAGGTTTTGGTGACAAATTTTTCTGTTGGTAATAGTATTACCGACATATAATATTTATTTATAAATTACATTTGAATAAAAAATATAAATATTTATTTCTAGTAAAATTTCATATTATATTTATTAATTTATCATATATAATACATTTTTTTTAATTATTAAATCAAATAATAATGTAACACATACTCAAACTTATAAAAATAATAATTATATTAATAATTAAATTCATTACAAAACAAATCAAAACAAAATCCATCCCCCCAATAGGATCCATCACACCCATTAATACAAAATTCATCCCCCCCCCCATGCCAACATCACTCATATATGCCACATTAGGGACCAGTGATCATGAGAAACTCATCCATGCCTTAGGACCAGTGATCCAACTCCATCTCTCCCATGCCACACCATATACCAGCGAGCACCAACAACTCATCCATACCCCAGTACCAATGAGTCAACTCCAACTCAAATCAGTGCAAAATATCTACATGAATTGGAACCAAAATATGAATAGAGGTATAAAAAATGATTTTCATAGTAAGCATTTTTCATCATCCTTGTTGATATTTAATTAGAGGTATGTAAACTCTAATCCATATATAATGTTTCCCAAACCAAATGAAACCCCCAAAAATAATGTTTTCTAAAATAAAATATTAATAGAGACAGAATTCAAACACCAAATTAATGAGCTTATCCAAACTAAAATTATAGAACGCATCTCTCAGACCTTTGGAGTTTCGGAGGCTGAATAAATTAAAAGTATCAAAATATTAGCAATGGAAACGTCAACCTCCACCCCAGACTCGATTGTGATGGACCTGATTTGCTTCACCACATCCAGAGAGATGTAAATCACTCACGCATATGCAGTTCAAACAGATCAGAAATAGAGTAGAGAATATCAAGATATCAAACAAGCTCCAATATGATTTATGTTTCAATACGAATATAAACCCACATATAACATGTTGGATCACAGAAAAACTCTACTCTAGGATTAAAATGAATACATAACCTACTTGAACCATCACTTACATTCACAACAATGATATTAAAATAATTCACTGACTTAAAATTCCAAAACATAATGTTGAATGTCTGATTTGATACAACACATCAACTTTTCATGAATTTGAGGTAAAACTAGGAAGTGATCAAGGAAGAAATTATAAAATACCTTCTCCAAAAATGGAATTCATGTTAGTTATGTGAAGGACCATGGTAGGGATTCTAACAGGTCCCTTGACTTTCAAATGCTTGGACTTGGCACCACGAACCAGATTAGCACACACTGAAAACAACATAAAAACATAGAAAAAAGTCACTTCTGAAATAACAGAAATAATAAATCATTGGGTCCAAGGACTAGAAGGATTTTACATATTCCTGAATCCATTTGTCCATTTTAATCATATAACTTTGCTTGAATGATTTAAGCTAGTCCTCATTTCTGGAACTTGTATTTGAACAAATTTAATTTCAAACAGAATTTAAAGTGGTTAATGTTCTTCCACTTAAACTCCATACATGTGGAGAGCCAATATAAAAGGAAAAAAAAAAATCATGTTCAGTTAATGTAAAATCAAAACTAATGACAGCTGATTTTTTTAAGTGAAGAAAGATCTAATTAATTGAAAAAAGATCCATCCCAAACTATGTTAAAGACAAAAATTAGAATGAGAATAAAAGATTCCATATTTTATCAAAATATAATTAATAATCAATATAGAAAATCAAACAGGAAATCATTGAAAGGAAACAATAAAAGACCTTTTTCGAGGTTCTTGACATTTTTTGAGGAAAGTGTGATCCTAATCTTGTGAATCTTCTCCAGGTGGTCCTCTATAAAAGGTTTCCTTAGTTTCATAGTCGCACACTCCATGACCTCTTCTAAAACCAACGAAGAACAAAATAAATGGAGTGCTACAACTACAGGCTGGGTTTCTGCAACCCCCTCCCCCATCATAATGTTTCTTCCATCTCCAACATCAGGTCCACCAGGATAAACCTGAAACAAAAAAAATCACAATCACTAATTTCAATTAAGAGTGACACATAACCTGTGACCACAAACCATTGATCATGGCAATAATTTCAATTAAGAGTGACACATAACTCAAAATTTTATAATCTTATAACACTGCATAAATTTCTGTAATCAAGTAAATCTACTTTCAATTTATAATGACACTATATTCCAATTGATAATGACACCTAATTCAATAGTTAGAGAACCATTAAGTGAAATGAAAACCTTAGGCGCTAAGGATAGAGTTACAAAGATGGTCTTGAAGGAAATTATCAAATTGTATGAATATAATTGGGATCCATATGAAATCAATGATGAACATGTTATATCATCTCCATCATAAATGGAATTGAGATTCAATTGAAGATGAAACATAAGGTCTCGAAACATCAAGTGATAAATCTACCAATATCCTAAAGGCCAAAAATTTCATTAGTTTTGGACATGAAATTTTGGATACCATACAAATCTGATAAAATTACAAAATTAAAAACCAAAATTGAAATGTTGTATCATCTTCTTTGATTTATAAAAAAAATAGACTTGAAATTAGGTTTGAAATAATAACTTATAGGATCAGATTTTGCTCATCAGTGGGCCCAACATTATCAATAACCCTCCTTCCATAAATTATCTCCAAAACATGACACTAAATTTGTACACATTAGATTTGGTATTTGTAGAATGAGAAAATAGGATGACCCAAACCCCCAAGGTGTTCTCTCTAAAGGATCCCTTGGGGTTAATTTATAATGAATATCAAAGACCACACTAGACCTCAAGTCCGATGTGGGATGCAGACTCCAACACTCCCCCTCAAGCTAGGTGTACCTAGCTTGGACACATAAAGAAAAGAAAGCAACAAAATAGACACTAACACTCCCCCTCAAGCTAGACATGCCCATCTTGATGACAAAGACAAGACAAAAAATAGAAGAAACGGAAATAATAAAATCATTGTTGATGCTGCTCCCCCTCAAGATGGTAATGTGATGCCACTGGAAAGAAAAAAAGGAATGGAACGTTGCCAGAAACGTGCGGGGCCAGACAACAGAGTGCTGGGAAATCCACACTGGTGGATCGGTCGTCAGAGTACCGGGAAAATCCGCACTACAGGATAGTCGTCAAAGCGCCGGGAAATCCGTGATGTCAGGTATATCGGAAAATCACCGAGAAATCTTCTCGGGAGGGCCGGTCATCAAAGTGCCGAGAAATCCACAATAGCGGTGTCGGTCGTCGAAGCGCCGGGAAATCTGCAGGAGGAGGCAGGTGATCGAATGCTGTGATTCTGTAGGAGATGCTAGTCATGGGGGGAGTGGATTCCGTAGGAGGTTCCAAAAGGGAGCTAATGAATCAGGTCAGAGGGAGGGCTACCTTGTAGGAGGAGGCCGGCAAGGAGGGAGAGCAGCGGACGGGTGCTGGGAACCGCTTGAGGCGTTGCGCGCACAGGACCGCTGGAGAGGGTGATTCGTGCATAGAGGGAGAGGTGCAGCTGACCGGTTTGGGCACCTGGGGAAACGGGAGCCGGTGCGAGGAATAGGCAGGAGAAACCGTTCTATGCGCCGGGAGTTGCGGAAGTGGGTGCCAGTAGGAGCGGGGAGCCAGGAAGATCGGAGAGGGGAAACCGCCAGGAGGGGGATGCCGGCGGAAGGCAGTGCACACGGGAGCCGTACAGGAAGGTCGTCGCACGGGGGGTTTTTCATGCAGGGAGTCATGCATGGATGAGGGGGCCTGAGCGTGCAGTGGTGAGGAGACTCTGGAAACTGGAAGTCGTCGCTGGAAGGGTCGTGCCTGGGTCGGGAGTGGAGTAACATCGCGAAATAGGGATGCTGCGGGAGGAGCGCCGTTGGGGAAAACTGTCGTGGGAGAGCATCACCGGGAATGGAGTGTGTCGTGAGAGTCGCCGCCAGGAAGGGTTCCACTGCGGAAGGTGGGGCCAGGATCGGGATGGCAGAGTGCGGCGCAACGGGGGAGGGATTCGCCAGAAGAGGAGATCCAAAGTAGAGAGGTTGCTATGGGAGAGGGCGTCATCCTCCGTCAAGCGCACTAGGGAGATGCGCACAGGGAGTCGTGCAAGGAGTAGGACCGCAGGAATAGAAAAAAAATAGGTGGAAGGGGGGTCGAGATTAATTTCCCTTTGATACCATGTATAATGAGAAACTAAGATGGCCTGAACGCCCAAGGTGTTCTCTCTAAAGGAACCCTTGGGGTTAATTTATAATGAATATTAAAGACCACACCGGACCTCAAGTCCGATGTGGGATGCATACTCCAATAGTATTCAACTGACCAGTCAGTTCATACTCAGGAGCATAATATTCAAAGGTCCCCATTTCCATTGTGGAAACATGGGTCTTATCCCTAGTTGTAACAATATTGGGAAGCCTAAAATAATATAGATTTATATTGAATTCATCATCCAAAAATATGATCAATGCTTTGAAATTATGGTATATTACTTGTAGGTTTTCCTTCTCATGTAAGTATTCAAGTTAGCTTGTTACCCCATTAGATATTTTTATCTTGGCATTCTAATCCAAGGGCTTCAGGTTAAGGAAAAGTTTCTTCAGTTAGGCATTGTTTAAAGAATCAGTTTTTATGTGATTTATGAACACAAAATGAAGATACATACCAAGAATATGATCCTCTAGAGAACCATTTATTCATAGAAAAGAATCCTAAGATCTCTATCAACATAAAAACCTGCCAATATTAGGAGGCTGGTATGGTGAAGAAGGTTCACCGTGAGGACCTCCACCATGAAATTTTTGTTACCTTGCAATCCAATATTGTCAAGTAGCTTCAAACCACATACTAAGTAAAATTTTACAAAAGAATAATAATCAATATAGAAAAGAAAGTAAAATAACTGGGAGAAAGTTCACCTTTTTGCTGCACTCGAGGTACCCTTTGTACACCCTTCCAAACCCCCTTATTCTAATAGAAAATTGGGATCAAAGTTCATTGTATCAACATAGATCTCCTGGAATTCAAAGACATGGGAAGGGATTTAGCCTTTCTCAATTCATGACATTTCATCAGTGAGGAACCTATACTTGTCGCTATAACATTTGATTGAGACATGGGTGATGGTGGGAGGCATTTCTAGTGTCATGATACTCGGTGATTCATCACTTCAACACCCTTATATTGATGTCCTCCATTGAAAAGAAACATAAATATGAAACAAAAAGTGATGAAATGAAATGAAGGAATCCTAAGTCCAATCTATAAATTCCAAGATCTCAATGATTCGTGCAAAAGGATCCATTTTCATTCGTGATATAAAATATAAATTCACTGATAAAAACGCCCTATGGAAAGTGTAGCCTTTCACATGCATTCATTCTATTATATGCATTTAGAAAAGTGAAAGAAAAGTCTCAATAAATGACTCAGTAAATGATGATTTATTTACCATTTTCTAATTCATAAAAATATATAAACATTGAGCCATTAAAAAAATCATGTCACAAAGGACACATCAACAAAAACAGAGACACACAAAAGACTTGAGATAGAAAGCTACAAATAGAAAATATGACTCGCCAAAACATAAGAGTTCTTCTCAAAATGCATCAATGGATTTCAAAAAAATCAATTGTAGGACATATCCTATAAGGAAATATATGTCTCATTGGAATTAGTTGCAATGTTAGTTTGTAAGTCATACACTTCTTGTGTGATATCTTCTTCCATTTCAAATAAATCTCTTGGTATAGTAATGAAAACAACATGCTAATTTTTCTCTTTATATTTTGTTATATAAAACAACTGTAAAGCTTGAGATGCAAGAACAAAGAGCTCATTTGTTTTCATAATCCCCTTAAGATTGACAAGAGTGAATCCAAACATATCTTCTTTGAAACATTTAATAGGATTTACCCAAATTACACTGAAATAAAATAACAATGATTCTAACGAGATAACTCAAATCAATAATTTTAGTCAAAACACCAAAATATGATACATTACTAGTATTTGTTGTTGTGTTCACAAGAACAACAGAATTTTGAGTCACACTCTTCTTACCAATAGATTTCACACACCATTACAAGAGACATTAGTGCAAGGGTTGTACAGGTTAAAGATGAACTAATATGGAGAAAGGGAGATGACAACCAACCTTAGGGGCAGGGGAAGGGGCAGGCTTTTAAGGGAATCCTAGGTAGAGAAAAAATAAATGATAGAATGAAATAATGATCTAGGGTTAACCTTAGAAAATTTTCCACGTAATTCAACCCCACCTAGAAACACCCAGAATCTTGATAATGTCTTCTAAGCTGCCCAAGCTCTAGCCTTCCATCATCAATATCATGCATTCCACTGCCATGTTATAATATTTTTGGGTTTTGATACATAAAATAATAAAATTATAGCAAATATGTTTTCAAATTCCACGTGAATCCAAATTATTCTGCTTGAAAACACTCATACACCCGTAGAAGGATCACCAGATGCAAAACCCCTTGCACCTAACACTCAGGGTATGACAAAGACGAATTCAAGTAAATAAACTGATATAAAATTTATATTGAACCGAGAAAAGGCAATTAAACCCTTCACAGAAACTATTCAGTGAAACAAGTGGAGGATTCTTGAAAGCGTATCGACTCCTTGTAATTTGGAACAAAATGGCCACCTTTGCAGGTTGGGTGAATGCTTGTCGAACAAGAAGAAACACAACTTGATAGCGTATCGACTCCTTGTAATTTTACACACAATACATCGAATCCATATTTCACACAAAATTATTAGATTCTAGATTTCATACAATAAGAAACTCATCCCAATTATACTTATAAACCAACCTAGATTCTACTTAGATTGCCCACATGGATGAGGCACCAATCTATGTTAGTAAGAACACTAAAAAAATTCCAGATTTCAAACCAAACAAAGATTATAGAATACCTCACGTGGGGAAGGCCAGGTGGGGAAGGCTAGGGATAGTGAGGGTCTAGAAGCGAAGGTCAGGGATGGCGGGGGTCAGGCAAGGAAGGCTGGGGAGGGAGGAGGTCTTCTGGTGGGGATGATACGATGGTCATTGAAAGAGTGCGGTGGGTGTGGAGGGTCACGGTGGAGGAGGCTGGTGGCATAGGCGGAGGGTCGTGGAGGGAGGTGGTGGGGGTCGCGAAGGAGGTGGGTGGTATAGATGGAGACTGGTGGAGGATGCGGCGAAGGGCGACGAGGGGAGTGGTAGTCACGGAGGAGGCGGGGGATCGGGAAGGAGGAGGCGGTGTTAAAGTCAATGGAGGGCATCGATGCTGCGGGTCACCAGAGGAGTAATGGGTGGGGTGGATTGCACATTGGAGATGGGTGAATTAGGGTTTGGGATTGTTAATTATTTGAAAAAATAAAATAAAATAAATAAAATATCAAATTTCATTTAGTTTTTTAAATTAAAGATATAATAAATATATATATGAATGGTATAAAATTTTATAAAAATTATTAATTTTCTTTTAATATAAAATAAAATTTCAATATGTGAATATAAATTATTATTAAAATAATATTAATCAATTGATTATTATGTTCTTTATTTATTAAATTTAAATTATTAATTTTTTCAATTTATTTTGACAATTTTATTATGTCTATTAATTTTAAATATGAATATTAAATTACTAAGTATGTAGATAATAACAAACATATATGTAAATATATCAAATATCATAATGATTTAAATTTCATTTTATAAAAATTATTTAAATGATTGTCAAATGAACAACATTAACAAATATAAAAACAATTGATATTAGGAAATTAAAAAATAAAATATGTTAATGACATATTTTTAATAAGACCTCAAAATCGATATTTACATTGGTTGTAAAAATACTAATATAATAAAAATTTTGGGTTCTTTTAATTTTTTACTAATAAAATTTATGTTATTATTAAACGGTTAATTGTAACAATTTTTATTGATGGTAAAATATTTGTTGGTAATAGTTATAATTACTAATAGATTCATATCTTAATAAAAAAATGTTGGTATTAGTATGATAAAGCGATAGATTTAACTGATGGTAAAATAGTTGTTGGTATTGAATGATCAATATCAATAGATATATCTGTTGGTAAAAATAAGTGTTGGTATTAAAAATTAATACCAATAAAACTTAATATCTGTTGGAAATGCTCATTTTTACCAACAAATATATTATCTGTCAATACATTTCTGTTGGTATAATCCATTTGTTTTTTAGTGCATAATACGTGTTTATAAAAATATAAAATGATTTCTTTCATCAGACTAAAAAATAATAAAACCCTTAAAAATATATTGAGTCATAAATTCCTTCCGTCATTCAAATTTAGACAAAACCTGCTATTTGAGGTTCTGTTAATGCCATAGTTGAGGGTGCCTCTTACTACCGGGGAGTCCTTATAAGAATGATTGGTTAACTTAACTAAAATTTCAATAAAAAATTGTCATAGATAGATTGTAGTAATTTTAGTATAAAGTGTTGAGTAAATCAAGTACTGATTTTAAGAAGCTGGGACTTCACTCAATAGATCAAGGAACCACAAGTTAAAGTGGTCGGCCAGCCAAAAGCCCACCTAGAACCCTCCAAATAGTGGCATAGTGATAGCTTGTAGACTATGAGGGGTGGTTCTGATATCCTTGCCACTAGAATACTCTAACGACAAAGTATTATGATTCTAGCACAGAGGGTTCTTAGAATCCAATAAAATAGTGGGAGACATTAAATGATTTAAGTAATTAATCAAAAATGTCTAAACCAGTAATCTAGATAAAAGGCACTCATTTGATAAAATTCATTTTTGTAGAAAAAATGGAAAGTTATACCACAAGATTAAAACTTAAATATTATAATGGACAAAGTAAATGTCCACATTGACATGAGTATCCATGAATAGTATAGGCGTGTGCACATAGTACTATGATATAGGAAACTCAAGGTGTCAGTGTCCCCAACACTGTTAAACTGCCTCAAGAAGCGGGTGTGAAAATTTCTTACAAGAGACTAATGTACAAAGCATATTATAGTTCTATCATTATGCATTCATCAACATTCGGTGTCAGTTACGGTCGTTACACTGGGACATGGATGATAAAACATGAAGTCTCATCTCCAAGATGTTTTCAAGGAGAAAGCAAAGCAATGATATGAATAAGGAAATGTTTACACGGGCATGTGTAAATTGAAAGATTGATCATGATCTTTTAATGGATCTCTTTCTCACATAATTTCACCTTTTTACTCAAGTTTCATTTTAAGAAATAAAATGAACAAGTAATGAGTAAATTCTCCATTACCAATTAAGGTAAGGTTCACCAAGTGAATAAGAATAAAACATAGTTAAGTTTTAATTCTTATGGTGAATAAATTGAAAGACAATATAAAAAGGTCAAATACATTTAATGCCAATGACACATTCTCAATTTCCTTCAATTAATGAGGTATTAACAAAGGTTATCTGCATTTCATATTATAAAATAATACTGTGGAAGTTTAAAATAAATAAACTAACTTAAAGAATCAAGTTGTCGCTTCTACATCAGGAATATTCATCAATATAATGTTTCCTTTTACAACTTGGGCATTTAATACTATATTATTTTTACATATGTGTATTTAAATACAATTACCAAGTAAGCATAAAAACATTACTAGAAGCCAGGTGTATTATTCAAGTGGATGCGAAAGGGTGATTCATAGGCCAATGATGAGGAGTACATGACTTATTAATTTCCAAGTGAAATATTTGTGTTGAACTATTATTGAGTATAACCACAAACATTAATCTCATGTGTCCTTGGATGCAAGAATACATTCTTTCAAGTTCTGGAATGAATGTTATTTTTGGTAAACTCAATCACTAGTTCAGTAATACATGAATCATATGCAATTAATGATGAATATAAATGTAAGAAATATACCTAGTTGTGACAAGATAATTCTTTGTCAAGTAATAATAAAATTGAAAGTCATCAATATACCAAGTATAGTATTTAAGCTTGGCACAGCTAAATAATTTTGGTGTTATTGACGTCTTTAGTTTGGACAAAGGATCCTTTAGAAATAAAGGTATGTCACAAAGCATTTGGAAATAGTTCAACTAGTAAGCATGAACTATTCCAAGTATAAGCTAGAGGTATATATACTTCATAAGATTCCTTTGAGTAATTAAGGAATAAAAAAGTGAATTATATGCACGGTTAGGAGATATGAGTTGCTTCGGGTTGGGATACTGAAGAATATTTCGACAAAACATTCATCAATCACGACATTGATGCACATTACCATATCGACATCGCGACATTGATGTTAATGAGGAGGATTGATGATGAGGTCTTTCATATCAACATATATCAACAAAATGCAGTGTGGAGTAATTCCCAAATGCACATTTTATAAATCAATGTATTGATGAAGTAATATCAATGTTGGAACTAACAGAAACTTCCATTATATTTCATGAAATTATTTTCAAATAAAAGTGATATCCCACAACCATATTACAACTATAATGACAAATAGATATCATATGAGCCATAGTATTATGTAAATCCATTATGTCATAAGGACATGCATTTGGATGCAAATAGATTGTTTGGAAATAAACAAACTTGCATCAAGACAAACACATTGTGCATTTAGTATAATAATCCTAATGGTTGCTTAGGATATTACAAAAATCCCTATCATAGAAAATATATAGTCAAGTTATACATTGTATTTATATAAGAGGGTGTACATCCATATTAGAGATATTGGGAGCTATATTGACTAGTGTTTTTTCAATTCTCATGATGCACAAATAGTTGGCATAGAAACTAATTCCACAAGCGCATGTGGAACAGAGTATGTTCTAGAGACACATACTATGTAGGAAGGATAAACCCATGGTGATGGTTTTTTATATTGACCGTGGTCGGTGATCAATTATTCAAAGTGAATAATATTTCCAACATGTAAGCAGTATATGGAAATTAGCTAAAATTGATAAGACCAACTAAAGATAAATTAATTGATTCCATGTATCAAAGTGCAAAAGGGGATTATTATTTTTAATATTGTGGTGGGTATTTAAGTGAGTTGATACATGGATGGTACAAGTGTAGTACCAATAAATATTTATTGCTTTCACCAAGTTGTTATGCATAAATCCATTAGAATTTTACTTATAATATCTAATATCTATGATCAAATTATTTAGTATTGGATGTCATGGCCACCAATTATGGATGGTGTCTATATGACACAACCATAAAGGGATGGTCATGTCACAAAATGCTAATAAAGGTTGCAAGTTACTGAAATCCAGTTTATTATTAATTTAAGCAACATGATAATAGAATATACATTTGCAAAAATGATTGACATGCTTCTAACAGAGGTTAGTGGGAGCACCAATGTTTTCCAAGAAAAAATATGTTCAGAAACATATAAAAATAGACATTGGTTTCACAGTTAGTTAAGACCAAAATGAAATTTATTCTCCTATGATTGACTTAAAGTAGTGACCTATGTTCTAGGTAACATGATCTACTGAGGTAGATCTATAGGTTTCTTGGTCCTAGTCAATCGTACGTATAGTGACATTGTATTGAAAAATACAAGTTGGAACAATTCAAGAGATGAATTGTTGCCTATGTCACAGGGCATAATCTCCCCATGTTGACCTGTCTATGACATGGGAATTGACAAACTTGGTGAGTTACAATCCATACGCCATAACGATGGCTCAATCACACATGCCATAATATGTACAAGAACTGATATTTACAAGGTATATTTTACAGTAGGTAAATATCAGTTATATCCAGGAGCATTGCAAGGGATGTAGTCAGAACTATCTAATTGTACTTCCAAATGTACAAAAGATATGTACCTGGTAAGTGGAGAAGAAATGATACTAGTTCATGGGGATACGAACTAGTATTCCATAGATCAATGTGATCTACTATTGCAGTTAGGCTAAAGGCGATAAGCGAGTCAAGATCATATAATCCAGTGGTAGCCATACCTACAAAGACCAAGTATGTTGCAGCTTATAAGGTAGCTAAGAAGAATATATGAAACAATCTATTCCAGTTCTTGGAATCGCACCTAGTGAGAAAAGTATTATCATAATCTAAATTATGATATTCTTACTGGCTAAGATGTCAAGCTATGACAGTGGAAAAAGGGATATACTCAGGATACCATCTCTTAAGAAGTTTTACTCTAGGATATGAGGTCGCTATAGCAGAATAGTCACATGGCGGAACCGTGGTAGACCCAGTTTCTAAATCCATTACTCAGCAAAAACATGATTTTCATCATGTGAGTAGCTAACGAGTTTAGTTAAAAAGTTGGCTCTAGTGAAAGTGGGAGTGTTGATATAGTGGGTTCCCTAGACCCAACTATTCAGTGCTTTTGATTACCATATCGTGTATAAAGTTAGCTATGCATGATGTCATCTTACCATTATAGTGTAGACTTTTCTTCATCTACTATTGAAATGGTAATGTCCAAAGGTTAATTGTCATATCGAAAGGTTATAGAAGTTCCCATGCTATAATGAGAACCTCAAGATACTATGACATTAATCTTAAATATATATTCTATAGTCTAGATACATATTACTGATTGGACACAGTATATGTTTTACTATTAGGTGCTAGGGGCTCATAAGCATTGAGACTTCTTCTCATAAAGTTCTCACTTGGTGATCTCTAGTAGTGAGATCATGAGGACTGACCTGCCAATAGAAACACCACATGTTTCGGGTGTCATTGGATGTTTCTATCCACGATCATGTGTAATGGTCTCCTGACTTGAGATCATTACCAGTGTATGTCATTTGATTGAATACTTTGATGCAAGACAAAAACCATGGCAATGATGTTGTGGAGATGTAGTTTGTGTTGGGTGTGTCATTGGTGGCATGGCATTGGTTGAATGGTCAAGAAAGGATTTTTCGCTTCCAGGTTATAGAAGTAATATATCTCAGGCCATGTTGATATGGATGGAAGTACCTTTATAAGACTATGGTCATGGCAGTCCAGGGTAAATCCATCCAGTTACATCAACATACAATAAAGCAAGAAAAGGGAGATGACACGAGAGTACGCCCTGCTTTACAAGATATTACAGACAAATAGATTATATTACACAGTGTGTGTTCGTAGGTTGGTTCTCACTTCTGTGAAAATTATTTTTTTTTAAGGGCCATGATGGGTTTCTAGATCTCACTCTTGGTCTGTGAATACTATTCACTACTGTCAAAATAATTGCATATAGGGTCACACACAATAGTGTATTCAAGAATCTTCCCTATTCAGTCGAATATGATTTTTGGACATAGTGGGACCTGCCACAGGGGTTTGGAATTTGTCCAAAGTTAAACGATCACCCATTCAATATATAAATTCATATTATTCGAGTTTAGAATAATGAGTATTGATTTTATTTATTAAATGTATTTATAATTTTTAAGTAAATACATGAAAAATATTAATTGAGGAATATTAAATTATTCAAGTTTAAATTAATATTTATGGGAGTGACGAGTCAAGTTAATGACTCAATTATTATCACATAATATATTTTAATATATTACAAGTGAAAGATAGTAATATTTATGACTCATTTTAGTAGTCATAAAATGTCGTTGATAGTGCATTAAGTATCCGGAGCTGATGAGGCTATACCGGGTATTTTAATTAAGAAATATAAATAAAAGAGGAAGGGATTTTGATAAATACTATTCATGGTGCTTCTATATCTACTCTTATCTCCCATAATATAGAGAGAGAGTCTCTAGATCCAAGGAGCTTGGATGGAGCTCTCTCTCGTGCATCGCTAGCGAAGCGATGCAGTGATCGTTGGAGCGTCGAAGGTGTCGTCGTAATTCAACACTAGCACCTGGATTACCATGAATGGAACTCCCTCAGATTCCTTGAATCATGTGTGGATGATCTAGAGGAATTAAACTTTGGATTCTTTGAGTAGCGATCACCAACGACGAGCATACGTCGTGTGCAGCTTCAGAATTAAACCAGGTATTTTTATGGTTTATTTTTGTTCTTAAAACCTTTCACGCGAGATCCTCAGATTTAATCGAGCTTCTCTTCACTGACGTCAAAAATTTTACGTTGATCTTCGGTGGAAAATTTTTAAAACCCACCTATTCAGGGCTTTCACTGCACGCTCGATTCCAGCAATCGCTTCCCCATGAGGATATGGTCGCTCTATGCATTGATAATCATTGTGAAGAGCTACAATCATCGTTCATCCTGATGAACTATACAAGATTATTTTGGTAATTATCTTCAATTTAAAAAATAATAGAATACTCCATATAATGAACTAAAATCAAGTCCTGGATAACTCCACCAGTCCCAGTGAAAAGAGCAAGAAAGGCTTACCAGGAATCTTTCACACATAAACTAGCCTTCACAAGCGCTCTAGATTTAAAGCCTACAACATATCAAGAATCACCCCTAGGTTTCAACATCATCTCATACCTCATAAATAAAATCATAGGGGGCCAAGATAAATCATTTTGATGGTCAAATGAAAAAAAATATCGTTCTGAGATGATTAAGTCTGTGTATATTTTATAACTCATATGTAAAATGGTTATCTCCACCTACCATAGCCTAAGAGTCTCAAAAATGTGGGTGTTGATGACGAGCTATATTTTTTACCCTTTAACTATATATTGGGACACACCATTCATGAATGAATCGTCTTCAAATACATCAAGAAAAAAATGGTATACTCTTGGAAGGTAAATCTGAAAAGACAGCTAGTACATGTGGCGTCGGTTTCCCCCACTACCCTTATGGAATGAGGTGAGTGGATAGAAGTTTTTAGCATAAGGGAAAATAAGTTTTATAGCTATATTACTTGAAAAACAATCAACTTGATTCTCGGTATTCTTAAAATCATAGTTGAAACAATTAACTATGCCCCCATATACACCTGCAAAAACACATCTGATGTCATCAGCCCCCCAAACCTCCAAAATATATCCTTTAAAAACACATCCTGGTTAGAAAGACAAAATGAAAATGAATGAGGATGAACCTCATACAAGGACAAAGTTGGATTTGAATCTCTCAGATTTTATGCCCTTGGATATGAAAAAATATCCACCACCCCACCAAATGACACCACTAGAAATGGTCATCTAAGAAAATTCATCATCATATGAGTAGTTAATATTTTGTTCCATTAATACCATTAATTTAATGGATTAATTATCTAATGATAAGTATGATTGTGAACCTGATATCCCCTTACCCATTTGGGGAACTGATGGAAGAGGCTGTAGAAGCCAAGGATATCAAGGAAGGTGCAGTCATGATAGAATAAAGACTTCTAGACACACCCATGCTCAAATAGTCAATTTTTTAGAAACTAATCTAATAGAACTTCACCGAGTTCACTAGAAATAAGAAAATCCTACCACATTGGATAGAAGACACTCTAAACTAGTCACTCTAAAATATAAATCAGAAGAAGAATATATGTTTGATCACCCTAGGTGTGCCGACAGTCCTTCTCGTCCCAACCCACAAAGGATAGGAGTATCTCCAACTCCTATTTCTTAGGTCAGTCCATCATCACAAAATACTCAATCCCCTATAGTGCTTTTGAAATAGAATCCCCACACTAGGATTCAAAAACCTTTACACCAGAGGTACGAAATCCTGAAATAGTTAGCCTTGGTATCAGCTAAACTATCAATACGGGATGCCCTAATCATATCAATAGTCCTCAAGGAAGTACTCATAGAGGGTTTGATAAGCCCTCGGGAATTTGAAACTGGGGTAGCTACTGCTTAATTCTATCGGATAGAGACTGATCCTATGTAATTTTATATAGATATATTCTTCACAGATAAAGATGATGATGGCATTATATAGGGACACATTAAACCCTTGTATTTGTAATCCAGGTTAAATGGTGTTAATGTATGAAAATTCGTCATTGATAATGGATCTCAAGTTAACCTCATCCCAGTATGAACACTTTTCTGGCCAGGCTAAAATGAGGATAACCTAACGCCTTCAACTATCACACTACTGGTCTATGAAAATGTTAGAAAAAATCATTGTCAAAGTAAAACTCAAGGAATGATTTTGAGACCTCATTACTGACTCGGAATTTTTGGTGGTTTCAAAAAACATGTACATAAAATTCTTACTAATAAGGTCCTGGTTTCATCAACATGAATTGATCTGGTCATCATACCATCAATGTATCAAAAACTGTATTAACAGAAAAATTGTGAAGTTTCACGTCAATAAGGCCCCATTCAAGTCCTAAGAGTCCCACTATATCAATGTCGTATTTTATCATGGGAATGGTAATCAACCTCTGGTTGATGGTGTTCCTTGTGTTACAACTCTAAATGGTTGGGGAATTATCCTTGCAAACCCCTTCAAATAGATCGGTGAATATTATGTTCTACACACAAATTTGATCGATCTTATGAGTTCAAAATCAGGTTCATATAAAAAATATACATAATTTATGTCATGAAAACATGTTATAGTAGTGTTGAGAAGTTTTCTAACTCCTCATACATTGGTAAAATATAGGATGAAAAATTCCTTCATCCCATCCTTAGAGATCTGATAAATTTTGTTGTCACTAATTGAAGCATAATATGTTGTTTCATCACCCAAAGAGGAAGAAGACACTACTTATCCATCTCTCGCTCTATCCTCTCCACATGATCATGGAAATCCTCCATTGTTTTCTAGGTCAGGAGAAGTATCTTTATATTTTGAATATCAAGATATTAGATCCTCCCCCAACTCTAGATAACTTATCCCATGACTTCCATCACCAATGTAATAAGAGAAATAATGTGAAGTGGATGAAGAAGAGGAGGAGGAGGACCTTTGGAATTCCCCACTAGAATTTGTGGATAGAATCTCCACCACCATTGATGAATGTAGAGAAATAAATTTGGGTATAGAAGAAGACCCATAACCCACCTTGATTAGTTCATCCATGTTTTCTGAAGAGAATGACATATATACTTCATTTTTGAAGCAGTTTTGATATGTATTTTCCTATAACTATATATATATTCTGGGGCTCGATTCCTAGGTTCCCACTCATCACATTGGCTTACCATAGGTACATCGAGGCTATAAATAGGAAGCTAGATGGAAAAACCTGACACATGCTTCCAAAATTGAGGCTAAAGTATACAATATCATCAAAATCTAGCATCATTTTAAAGGTCCAACATACAAAAAGGTTGTCCAATATCATCCATTTTAAAAAGAAGAATGGGAAAATCAGAGTCTACATCGATTTGAGGGATTAAAACCGAAACTTCCCAAAGGATACTTTCCTATTCCCGATCATAGAACTATTGATCAATGCTACAGCCGGATATTCGGCCCTCCCTATAATGTATGGCTATTCTGGATTAAATCAAACCCAAATGGACCAATAATATAAATAATCCACCAGACTTGGGGCCCCATAGGAATTATTTTTCTATTGTCTGATTCCCTTTGTCCTGAATAATGTCGGCAATGAAAACCAATGTTTCATTCATCGCATCTCCAAACCCTTCTTGGAAAAGGTTTATCGAATGAAATGTTGATGATCATGTGGTTAAATATCTACAATTCTTGGACCACCTAAAATATCTTGAAACTATATTCAATAAATTTTTTAAGAACCTTCTAAAAATAAACCTTTTTAAATGTACTTTTGATGTTACCTCAGAGAAATTCCTTGGCTTCGTCATACGCCATCAGGGCATCAAAGTCGACCCCAAGAAGAAAAATAATATTTGTGTCATGTCAACTCCTAGAAATATCATAGAGTTTAGAGGAAATCAAGGAAATGTATCCTACATCCAGTTCTTTATATCCAACCTTTCTATAAAATGTATCCCCTTCACAAGGTTGGTGAAAAGGGGGGTTACTATAAGTAGAAATATTATTATCAGGAAGAATTTGGTAGTCTCAATAAATATATATTGGACCCTCCAATGTTGATGCCACCTTTAGAATTAAGGTATCTTATCTTGTATGTGATAGACTTCGAGTGATCATTGGGTTCCTTCCTTTTGAAAAGGAATTATGTAAATAGTGAAGAAATTATTTATTACCTCAGTCGTACCATGATTGGTGCTAAGACTCATTATTCAAATATTTGGAAGAGATGTCTTTCACTAATCCTTGTAGTCCAAAAGTTGTGGAACTAATTGTAAAATAACATGGTCTATTTGGTCTCTCATAGAAACCCAGTTGGATAAATTCTTAGTCATATGATGTTGAATAGATTTCTATCATAGTGGGTTTTCATCCTAAGGTAGTTTGACATTCATTTCATTCCTCAAAAATCGGTTAAAGTCCAGACATTATTATATTTCCTGGTTGATCACCCCTCAACAAAAAATAATTAATTGGATACTAAAATACCCTATAAATAGGTTTTATATATTATATATGGACCTCAAACAAGGAATGTTCATTTTGAAGGTGCATCCAAAAGTCTGGTAGGGAAGAGGATAGAAGACCTCCGGCTCAACAAAGTGGGGCTGGGAGTCATCCTCATTTCTCCAAAAAAGTAAGTCCTACCTTAATCTGTCCTTTTTTAAGAGGGATACATGAATAATGGATCAGAATATCAAGCTCCCATTATAGGGATAGAACTAATGCTTCAAGTACAAGTAAATCACTTGAAGATAATGGGATATTTCAAACTGGTCATTAAGAAGTTTAAATAAGACTATACTATCAAAAATGAAGAGCAAATCCCCCTTCCATGTCACATATGAAGAGTAATGGATGAATTCCATTTCTAGACAACATTTAATCACATCACACAGTCATAGAATCTCTAAGAAAATGCCTTGTAAAATGAATCCATAGCTCTAACCAATCTATAATGGTATGAAATTTTCATTAGCATTGCGTACTATGAGATGGTTTCACTATTAATTCAATACTACACAGAAGAGGTTCATGAGATTAGTCCTATCGTTGAACCGTATGGTGCTTCCTCTAGATGGATGACACCCATTGTGGACTACCATAAAAAAAGGATAACTCCCACCTGACAGAGATAGGAGGGAAAAAATCGGAAGATGAGCAATTAACATTGTACAATATGATGAAAAAAATCATCAAAAGGTACTCTATAAGAGGATCATTGGTGGAGTCTTTCTCAAATGAATTGATGGATAATAGATCATTTCATTAATAAAGTATATACACACTATATATTGTGGAACCCACCTTTCAATAATTGATATTTCTCACAAACATTTAAGTCTTGGTTACTATTGGCCCGCTCCAATGCAGGACTACACTAAATACATTAAAAAGTGTCATTCATGACATGTTCAGGACAACTTAATTCACCATCCTCCAGGTTTTCTTCAAGCAGAAAAGTAATCTAATCCATTTTCTATATATGGAATGGATTTCATGGGAACATATCCCCCCACAATGGACAATTAGTTCAAGTGTATTCTTACAACAACTGACTTCTCCTTCAAGTGGGCTGAATTTATACCCCTTAAAGAAGTTAGGGAACGGAAAATTTTTAGCTTCATGAAAACCAACATCATCACCATATTTGGTTTCCTTCATACAATACTAATAAAATATGGAACCAAATTATATTCTAGTAAACTATATAAGTTGTATCAGGAGTATGACATTAAGTCCAATTGTTCATCCTTTTACCAAGCAATGGATAATAGACAAATAGAGTCCCTCAACAAGATGCTATCAAATATACTCTAGAAGATGGCAGATAAGGATAAAAATTATTGGACGAACAATATATTACATTCTTTATTTCCTTACTGGACCATGACCCTCACAACCACACAGGTGACCTCATACTCATTATTATATGGGACATAGGTAGTCCAACTGATTGAGGTTCAATTTCACTGACTCCACATTTCCTTCTTTGTTCAATTATCTATGGGCGAACAACCCATAAATGGTTGGATGAATTTGAGTGGCTAGATGAGAAGATATTTCATACCTTTAATCATTTGGAGGTCCACCAAAACCATATTTCATGAGATTTTAACAAAAAAAATGTCCTCGGATTATTCCTTAAGAGAAAGATGGTGTTTCTTATCAGGACTCACTACAAAAAAATATTATATTAGCAGTGGTTTTTTTAGAAGGGGTTCGGCACAACCCCCTCTAATCATCGAATTTAGAGGGGTTTTAAACCCCCTTCAAAAAAAATTAGCATTTTTATTTGTAATATTTGGTTGCATTTTAGATGCAGTTGTGTCAAAATCAATGCTAATTTAATAATTAGTGTCCATATATGTCAGGTTGGATTTTAGAGACACTATATATATACATACGTATATGATTCATTTGGATATTAAATGGTATATTTATATAACATGGAAATTGTATTTTTAAAGGAAATAGTGGGGGTTTATAACCCCCTTTAATCTCTTAAATTAGTGTGGATTTATAAACTTTTGTTAATCGCTTAGATTAGAGGGGGTTTTAAACCCCTTCTAATTTATAAAATTTTAGGGGGTTGTGAACCCCATCTGATATATGACATTATAGGGGGTTTTAAAACCCTCTAATTTAAGAAATTAGAGTGGGTTGTGAACCCCCTCTAATTTATGACATTAGAGGGGGTTCATGAACCACTGCTAGTTAGTTTGATTAGAGGGATTTTTAGCCCCCCCTAATTTTTTTAAATCTCATTTAAATTCAAATTTTTTAATATATATATGTGTGTGTGTGTGTGACATAAACACATTATATAAATGTATTTAAATTCATTATAAACATATAAATAAAGACATTATATAAATTCATTAAATAAATACTTATACAAATAAAAATATATATATATAAACAAAAATGTATATATATATATATATATATTATTATAAATATTTTATTATATATAAATTTATATATATAATATAATTATTTAATATATATTTGATTATACCATATAAATTATTAATTAATTTAGAAAATATAAATATATCATTTAATTATATTACATATTTCTAATTATATGAATGTATTTAATTAAATTTATATGTATACATAAATATAATTGTATAATTTTATGTAAATTTATATATATTTATTTGTATAAATTGAATTTCATATAATATTAATTATATATAATATAATAGAATAAAAATATTATATAAATATATTAAAAAAATTATTTAAATAATATATTATATTATGAATACAAATATATATAATATATAAAAAATTAAATAAAAGTAAACATATCTATATTATATAATTATATTATACATATTATATTATAAATATTTTATTATATATAAATTTATATATACTGTCATATAACATATTAATTATAATTTAATTTAGTGTTTGTATTTACATATATATAAATATATCATTTTATTATATTATAAATTCTCAATTATATAAATATATTTAATTTTGTGTGTGTATATATGTGTATATATGATATAATATAAATATATATAATTACATGCATAAATATATCATATAAATGTATTAATATAACATATGTATAATATAAATCATAAAAAAATGTATAATATTTATAAAACCTACATACAGTTTTTATAGTTTAAAAATAAATGTGATAATATTAATAAAAAATATTAATATTATTTATACACACACATATAAGTATATAAAAATAATGAAATATATATATATATATTATAATTATATTATATCAATAAAAATATATATAAATATATAAATATATACACACACATAGACAAATAAATATAAATGTACATATAAATATAATTATTTATATATATTATATATAGAAATATATATATATATATATATACTAATATATTATATATATTTCTATACACAAATATATATATGTATATATATATATATTATCATATATTATCTTTTAATTATTTATCTAAATATATTGATAGTCCTTTATATATTAAACGAAACAGAACTGGTAGAGTGGTGCGGCATCACTGGCCCTTGAATTCGGTGCGGGATCAAAACCTCGAAGCTATAATTTTATGCTAGCAAGTATATTATTTTCCTTGTGTTGTGAGTGTGTGTTTGTTAGGCGTTGTTGGTGGGGATGTGTGGTTTTACGAGAAAGGGAGGTGCCCCAGGGGTGTTGTGGAGGTAAGTGTGGGTGTGTGGTGCATCTGGGGTGTCAGATGGCTATCAGTGGGGGTGTCATGGTGCATAGAGGGGTTTATGGGGGTACGGGGCGTCAGTGGGGGTGTCATGGTGTGTAGTGGGGTGTCTGGGGCGTCAGTGGGGTGTAATGGTGGGTAGCAGGGCATCTGGGGTGTGTGGGGCGTCAGTGGGGGTTTCATGGTGCGTATCAGTGTGTCTAGGGTGGGTCTATGTGTTGTCTGGAGCATCAGTGGGGGTGTCCTGGTTGGTAGAAGGGCATTTGGGGGGTGTCCATGGGTGTAGCAGGGGTGGCATGTTGGTGTATGGGGTGTCTTGGGGGTGGCAAGGGGTGGGTGTCATGGAGCGTCAACAATATAAAAAGGTAAGATGGATTAGGGGAGGTTGTAAAACGGCCACTAAATTTGAATTTTTACCCTCAATTAGAGGCTATTTTAACTACCTCTAATTGAAATCTCAAAATTAGTGTCAGTTTTAACCACCTCTAATTGACCCTCTTTTGATGAATTTTGGGAAATAGTATAGGTGGTTAAAAACCACTCTGATCTCACTACTTCTAAAGGCACCACTATTTTACCAGTGATTACCCATAATCGCCTCTAATCGAAGTAGGTGATCACTTTAGCGATGATTTTGGGTAACCAACACTAAAGTGTTTAGAATGGATTATAACCTTCTAAGTGAAAAAACCCCTTCTAATCACCCATTTATTTTTAGTGACTCTGATGATACTCAAAAAGAAACCTCCACTGTTGGAACCAAAACTAGAGGTACCTTATGCCATATAAAAAAATGACTACACCAATGAATATTATTCATTGATATTGATGGAAGGATAGCTCACCATAGCTCCCACCAATGCAAGGTTCCTAAAGAAATATTTTTTGTAATTAAAATACATGATCATCCTTATAGCATGATGTTAAAATGCATGGTGCATCATCCATATCTCATGAAATTAAATTACATAGTGTATCATAATTATATCATGATGTTAAATTTCATGGTGAATCATCCTTGTAGAATGACAATAAAATTCATTATTTATCATCATTATCACATGAAATTAAATGGTATGGTGTATCTTGATTATCGCATGATGTTAAACCACATGGTACATCATCCTTATCATATGATGTTAAACTACATGGTGCATTGTCCTTATCACATAACGTTAATTGTATGTTACATCATCCTTATCTCATGATGTTAAATTGTATGATGTATCTTTCTTATCACATAATGTTAAGAAATATAGTGCATCATTCTTATCGCATGAGGTTAGACTGCATGGTGCATCATCCTTATCGCATGACGTTAGACTGCATGGTGCATCATCCTTATCGCATGATGTTAAACCACATGGTGAATCATCATTATCACAAAACAATAAAATTTATGGTGTATCTTCCTTATTTCATGATGTCAAATTGTAAGGTTTGTCATCCTGATCACATTATGTTAAAATACATGAAAAATTGTCCCATCTGCACGATGCTAAACTGTAAAGTCAGTATTTTTCACGTGACCTTAAAAAAATAGGGGTTGTGACATAAATGTCCATGTGGGAGGAAAATAACCCACACGACATCAAAATACTATCTTCATGACATTAAATTGCATGGGAATCTTCATCTCAATCGAATATTGACCGCACATGAGCTTGATATCTATGAGAGAAATATAAAATTCCCTTATCCCCATGTGATATTTAGATCCACGTGGGGATTATCTTTCTCAAGAACTATGTTTAGCTTGATTTTCATTCAAATGGGATACATAGTGATGTCAGGACCCTATGTCCTAAGCACAATAGCCAAAAATTGGAAAAATGCCCCCTCTGCATATAGATCAGACCTTTGTAGAGAGAGTTCCTATCCAGAACTATGCATGGATTGATTTCTATCATCTCATGATATATATTGATGCCTACACATCTTATGTTAGGCCTGACTAAATATCTCTCTCTATTCATAAGATGAACTTATTTCTAGCCTTTAGCGTCAAGACCTATTTTCACATTGGGATTATATTTCTTGCTTGTATAAAAAATCATCCTTCCCATAACTAAAAGACACAATCATCATGGTTTCATTATGTTAAACTGCATGGTACATCATCCATGTCATAAGATGATAAACTTCATGACAAAAGTGTCCTCTCTAAATTATATTAAACTATGAAACACCATAATGTTCACACCTTCGAGGAAATATACCCTAGAATTGGTCATCTATCATTCCATAATCAATAACAATGTGTGGATTGATTATATTCCACATAGGATATGTAGTGATGATTTGATTTTATATCCTTGTCCAACCACCCTAAAAGTAAAAAAAGAAAAAAATGCCCCCTTCCTAGCGTATGCGACAAACCTACACAATAAGCTTTGCATCAAGAAATATGTGTGGCTTGATTACTACTCTTGAATGATACATAGTGATGTATGAATCATTATTCATGGGCCCAACCCTATTGATGCTTATTTCATGTCTAGTGGACCTCATCCTTAATGTATGATGCTAAATGGTTCATCAAAAACTCTGTGTGGATTGATTCTCATTATATGTGACACATAGTGATACAAAGATCTCATGTCCTTGGATCAACCATGAAATATATAAAATGCACCCTCCCCTACATATGAACTAAATCAATGTTGGGGAATCCAAAGAAGGTTCTATTTATGGATCTATTTCAGGTAAAATTCCCTCCCCCCTATATATGGGTTAGATTTGCGAAGGGATTTTGATGAGAACTATGTTTGGCTTGATTATCATTCAAATGGGACATGTAGTGAAATTTGGACCCTATGTCTTGGGTCCAACCACAAAATATAGGAAAAATAATCACATATGTATATAGATTAGACTTGCATAGAGAATATTCCCATCCAAAACTATGTTTGGATTGATTCATGTCATCAAAATATATGTAGAGACGCCCATATTTCCATCCTTAGTCATATCTGCAACATTATCCCTATTTCACATTGGGTCAATTATGTCCTCACTAGATAAAAATAAATTTAATGACGTCCTCGAAATATTTTTGGATTAATTACTATCCAAAAATGATTTTTAGTGATGCTCAAATCTCTAATCTTGGGTCCATCTGCAATGAAGGATAAAAATTCCCTCCTTATGTATGGATTAGATCTGCACAGTGATTTTCCTTTGAACTATGTATAACTTGATTCCCATTTTGATGAGATGTGTAGAGACACCTAGTTTTATATCCTGGACCAGCCACCACAAATCCAAGATGCTGATATCCTTTGTTTTATAGCCTCTGTGTGGTATAATAATACTTATCCTCCCCATATTTCTCACATTGATCATAGCTCACATGGGATTAGGAATTTTAGTGATGGATTTACTACCCATATATTAATAAATATGTATCGATTGATTATTTATATTGAAGGATACATAGTGACACCCATGCCATTAATATTGGGTCTAGCTGCAATGTTTCCTCTTCGCATAGGGAAGACTATGTCCTTACAGCATGATGTTAAAATACATTGAAACTGTCCTCCCCACATGAAATTAAAATTCATGGTTTCTCAAGAACTATATATGTCTTTATTCTCATTTATAAGGGAAACTTATTAATGACTTTGCCTTGTGTCCTAGTCTTAGACATGGCATAAATAAAAAAATGTCCCCATATCCTGTATATAGACAAAGATCCATGAAATAATCTTAAGTTTGGGTTCCTATTTTTAGGATCTATCTAGGAAATATAAATCCTCCCTCTATGTATAAATCAGATCTATGTATGGAACAACACACTCCATGGTCAATCACGGTCTAAATTATTCTTACAAACCTAAAAATATTCCTTCCATCCATAATATTCTATGTCATATGCAATTTTGGTTCTCCCCAACCATCATCTATCCATTATAAATAGAGGTCAAGTATCCTACATACACCTTTTTTTACTATGCACAATATTCCCTAGTTGGATCTGCATAAGTTTCCCACAAAAAAGGCTTTTCAACCGAAGGAAAATTCATCCCCTAAATAGGAAACTTATATCTCCAAATCAAAATATAATTTAAAAACCATACAATTTTTCATATTCTGATAATCCCTGTAATCGTGGTTTAGAATTTCTTTCCCCCTCATGTATGAGGTGTGTTGGAACCTCATGAGGTGATGAGCCTCCTATTACCCATAGTTTCTATGAGAAATGGTTCTATAAGTACAACCTAAAAAATAAAATACACCATGTTTTCCTCACCATATGATGTTAAACTACATGGATAAGGTTATAGTCACGTGAAATTAAACTTCACGACATACAAAACTATGTGTGGCTTGATATCATCCACCACAGGATATATAGTGACACCCAAACATCTAATCATTGTTCCATCAACAATAAAAGATAAAAAATTCCTTTTTTGTGAATTGTACAGACCTATATGGGGAATCCTTATAATAACAACATATATCCTTATTCTCATTTTTACAGTATACATAGCGACACCTGGATCTTATATGTGCCTCACCCCATTCGTGAGCTCATATTCAAAGAAAAATACCCCTTACCCACATAATATTTCCATTGATGTGTGGGGAAACCTTCCCAGAATAATGTATGGCTTGAATATCATTTTGAAAAGATACATAGTGACCCATGTAACTTTTATCTCATACCTATCCATTTTGAAAAAAATACTACATATGTATGGGTCAAACCTGTGTAAGGGGAATATTTCTACCCCTTCCCAGAAAATTTGGACATGGAATGCTCCTTCCATGTTCCCACACTCTCATTTAACAAACCAAAATCAATGCAAGGGAATGTATAGATCCCTAGAAGCATCCTTCACCATCATCAATGGAGGGTTAGTGTCTTGAGGAAACCTTTTTTTGACTATGAAAAAAAATTCCACAGTGGGATTTGCATAAGTCACCCATAGAAAAGGCAAGTTAAGTAAAGTAAATTTCATCTTTAGGAGATAAATTTCCTTCCTCTATACACCCAAAATACTTTTTCTCCCATATCACTCATTATATTTAGAGACCCACTGATTATGACTTACAATATTCCCCCTTCATGATAATGGATGATTGAAAATTATTAGATAGATTACCATGAAAAGGGGGAATTTTTTATCCCTCAGTCAATGCTATGTAACCTTAAATATTATAACTTGAATTTTGGTTCTGTAAAACATTAAACAACATGGTTAATGTATTGGATGTATGGAATTAAAATACTCAATTATTCATCCTTATTTTACACAATCCAAATACCTATAGGATTGGTTTCACATTCGTGTCTAGCACCAACTCAGATGCCCTTATCATTTTCATACAATTTACCCTTGACAAGCCACATTTCATGGTATTGATATTTATAAATTTAATAAATTACATAACCATTGATAGTTGAGGGTAATTTTCCTAAGGACACATTTTTTAAATATTCATAATATTCCTCAGTTGGATTTGCATAAGTTACCCAAAAGAAATTCTTGTTAGCCAAAGGAAAATTCATCCCCAAGAGATGTTTTTCATGTCTCTGTTCACCCCCTGAAAACATTGTGATGGAAACCATTATTACAGTTACTCCTCTTGTATTTACCCATATCATGTATCGAATTCATAAATCATAAAACCATGGTGCAAAAATACCTCATTCACAACTGAAAAATGTTGGGACATTCTCAGCAATTAATCCCTATTAGGGACCTGGCCTTGTAATTCATGGTCAAAGTTGTTCAAACTAAAATATAATTTTCATTGGTATGGTTTTTTGGAATCTAAAATTTCCATTGAAATAGACACAACACTCTCCAATTTCAAAACTTGAAAAGTGTACCCTAGGTAAAAGTCTAGTATCAGCTCAATAAAACTATTATTTACTTGGTTTAGAAAAAAATCGTGCGATAAAATAAATATACCTGATGTTATTAATATTTTCATGACTTATTATATTCCCCCTTTACTTATTTTATATGAAATGTGCATAATTTGTGTGAAATATTAATGTTTTAATATTAAGTATAATATTCGAGCATTTTTAGAAGTAGTCCAATTGAGTCAGTTTAATGATTTAATTATAAATGTCCCTATACTGATCCAAATTTTGTGGTTATTATTTTTTAGAATTCTCCTTTCAATATAAAACATTTCATTAGAAGGAACCATGATCCAATTCTGCCATTTGAAGGGTCATATGGTCCTCACAAACAAGACCAAAGAATCTGTGAACAAACTGGACCAGCCTTGAAGATTGATTTACTGGGCTCAATATAGAAGTCCAAAAACATTAACTCTCCACCATAATTCTAGGGACACTACATGTCATCTTGGATAAAAATTTTATGGCCCAAATCCAAGTACAAGGGGCCCAAATGAAGCTTTGAAGTCCAGCCCACCATTCTGTCCAAGAATTAAAATCAGTATATTATTCATGACATATCTCATGATGTAAGCATCAAATAGAGCTGAGATTTTGCAGTGGGAAATAGGAGATAGAGGCGGCCGACTTTGTTGAATAAGTCATTCGGATTTGAAGGCATATTCCTGTTCAAAAATCCATTCACATTTTGGCCATCGAAAAATCATGGATAGAAATGGACAGTTTACCTTTGTTTAATAAAACCACCATAACTTTGGATCCACTTGTCCAAATGCATCCATATTTTGACAGTAGTCAGAAAACCTTATTATCTACAACTTTGAAGAAGGAGATATTTGGAGAGTCGGCTGTCGGAATAGCCAAATTGGCGATGAAAGTGGAAGGACAGATTAGGAATGCAAACAGTCCACTCCTTGGGCTATAAATACTCTCCCCTTCTCTCCTTGAGAGGGGTTGGCATTTCAGAAGAGAGTATATTATATTGGCACGACCAAAGTATTTACAAAGTCTTGGGAGGACCTCCCATACTCAAGTTTTTACTTGAGAGACCTTTCTTCCTCTCTTTGTTTTCACTTACTTTTGTGTTCTTCGTTTTTGTAATTTTGTAAGTCCTTTATTTTGTAATTCTATTTTAATGAAAGTTTATTCTTCAATATATCTTATTATCCTCCACCTTCTATATTTTAATATTAATGTTATTAAAATAGTTTAAATTCAGTTGAATCCCCTTCCCTTATTTTGCTTCCTCATTCAATCAAAAATCTGTTTTTAATTATCATCATTGTTTGTGTGTGTATGTTCAACGTACCACTCTTTTCTAATCCCTTTCTTTTTCTTCTATTATTAATTTATCATCATAAGTATTATAAACAGAATATTAAACACCCAAATGTCTGAGTAAATATCTCATTGGGGTGAGTCAAAATTTAGGTATGTTAAGTGATTGAGAGTATTTTCTCTATGAGTATTCATTAATTTAACATTGTGTATGTTGGAATTAATATGTCATGGATTAATGACATATTTTTTTTAGCATGTGGTTTCCATGGATTATTGGAACCATAAATACACTACCATAAACAAGTACTGATTGATTTTAGAATCCTAGTTAATTTAAGGCTTGGATTAAAGATTTAACACTTAGGAATTCTAATCGACGTCAACTTGTGAAGTGGGTGTTAATTTAAATGCAATATAAAGCAAAGCTCAAGGATATCACAAGCTTAACTCCCTAATAATGAACTCACCCCAATATTTATCAATTTTTTAAATCAATTATAGTCAATAAATCATTTCAATTAATCTCTACAACAAACCCCCCTAATCAAAATACAATCAACTAAAAACAAACAACTACTACAAAGTATCATCACCGAGGATTCGACCCGAGTGCTACTATACACATTAGCAGAGCACCGGAACTTTGACCGGTCGATAGGCGACAATAAGCCGTGCATTTCAAATGGAGTTGTTTCTGGGGATGGTGCTTTAAGTAGTCATTAGTTTCTGGTTATTGTAAAAAAACCAAAAAAATCAAAATTTTTGAAAAAAATTGAAAAAAAACACAAAGAAAAACCTGTCTTCCTCTTAAAAATCATAAACTGAAAAAATAAAAAGGAAAACCCATCTTCCTCATCCTTTATAAATCTCTCTGAATGCCCTGCAGCCTCCCAAACAATCCCTCTGATTTTTTTGACCTTGAAATTGATAGAACTCTTCATCTACTTAGGAGGACCATTAGGGATAACCAAATCACCCAAGAACCAATCATTGCCCTACCAATTGAATTAGATATGGCCAATCCTAGGGAAAAAACATTGAAAGAACTTGTTGTCCCTGATATGAATTACCAACCTCTTGGTATTCAATATCCAAACATTGAATCTGACTTCGAACTCAAATCGGGTTTGATTCATCTTCTCCCTCATTTTCACGGGCTAGCCGGTGAGGATCCACATCTTCACCTTAAAGAGTTCCAAGTAGTATGCTCTACCATGAAGCCTCAAGGGATTTCTGAAGAACAAATCAAGCTTAGAGCTTTCCCCTTTTCCCTAGAGGATTCTTCCAAGTCTTGGCTCTACTACCTCCCACCTGGTTCCATAAACTTATGGGTTGAAATGAAGAGACTTTTCCTTGAGAAGTTCTTTCCCACTTCCCGAACAGCTTCTATCCGAAAGGAAATCTGCGGCATCCGTCAATTCCCTAATGAATCACTCCATGAGTATTGGGAGAGGTTTAAAAAGCTTGTGGAAACTTGTCCACACCATCAAATCCCTGACCAACTCCTGATCCAATACTTCTATGAGGGGTTATTGGCTATGGAGCGGACTCTCATTAATTCCTCAAGTGGCGGTGCTCTTGTTGACAAAAATCCTGCAGCTGCACGAGAACTCATAAGCAACATGGCTGCAAACACGCAGCAATTCCATACTCGAGCACATGCTCAAGTGAAACAAGCCCAAGAGAATCAATCCATAGATCCCAACAAGATGACTGAGAGGATGAGTGAACTTACAGGTCTTGTGCATCAACTAGCGGTGGCTACCAAAGCCCCAACCTCATCTTCTCCACAGTCACTATTCCCTGGACCTATTAAGAATTGTGGAATATGCAACTCTCCATCTCATCCGACTGACACATGTCCACAAATTCAAGATGATCCATCTGATTCATCTAGTCCAATGGAGCCCAATGTGGCATAGGCTCAGCAAAACTTCAACCCTCAACAATCAGGTCAGTTTGTTAGAAACTTCAACCAACCCCACTCTGAGCCCTTCTCTTCTACCTTTAACCCACCTCTGAGGTATGGTAATCCCATTTCTCATCCTCCTCAGTTCCCTCATCAAAATCCAAACCAGTTCCAATATGGTCAAAGTGGTGGTAACATCCATCAACCTTATCCTTTTGTTCCTCAACCCCAAAGGAAAAATCCTCCTCCTGGATTCCACTATCCTAACGAGCCTTCCCAATTCCCCACCCAATACAATCGCTTTCCCAAGAACCAAAATCAGGGCCAACCCAATTTGGGACAAGCCTCTTCTTCTAAACAACCATGGGAAAGTGCTGTAGAGGATCTTGCTTCCTTCACCTGTTCTAGCCTCAAGAACATTAAAACCCAAATAGGTCAACTTGCATCCCACCTTAGCCAGCAACAACCATCCAATTCATCCCAACTCCCAGCTCAACCATTACCCAACCCTAAGGGTAATGTAAGTGCAATTGCACTTAGATCGGGAAAGAAAATTGCTATGCCCTGTGCTAATTGCTCTACCTCCCCTTTCGATGTTGATCTAGAAAATGAAAAGAACAAAAAGCTAGAAAAGGAACTTTAATCCACTCCTTCACCTCCTTCCATTCCTCTAAGTAACCCAATTCCTTTTCCTCAAGCCATATCCAAGCCTAAGAAGTCCTTTGAACCTGATCCTGAAATGCTTGACATGTTTAGACGTGTTTAAGTGAACATCCCCCTCTTAGATGCCATCAAACAAATCCCTAAGTATGCCAAGTTTCTTAAGGAATCGTGCACCCATAAGAGGAAACTTAGGAACATTGAAAATGTTTCAACCCAACAGTCCATTCCCATGAAGTGCAAATATCCAGGGACCTTCACGGTTCCATGTCAAATAGGGAGTTCCAACTTTGATGATGCACTCATAGACCTTGGAGCCTTAATAAATGTCATGCCCAAATCCATTTTCTCCAACCTTGGTCTAGGTACCTTGCACCCAACGGGTGTTGTCATTCAATTAGCCTATCGAAGCACTGCCAGTCCTGAGGGGATAATTGAGGATGTTCTTGTTCGGGTCAATGATCTTATCTTCCCAGTTGATTTCTATGTCCTTGACATGGAAGGTGAGACGACCTCTTCTCGATCTCCCCTAATTCTAGGAAGACCATTCCTCATGACTGCGAGAACCAAGATTGATGTCCATTCAGGCATCTTATCCATGGAATTCAGTGACCAACTGGTCAAGTTCAACATTTTCCAAGTCATGCGATACCCATCTGAGGATCACTCTGCATTCTCAATCCATGCTTTTGAGGACACTTCTAAGATTCAATCGAACCCCAATCCACTATGTTCTTCATGTTCTAATGATAAAGGATCTTGTAAAATCTTCACCATGATTAACAAAGTCATAAATGGTGAAGTTGATGTGGACCTCTCATTCATAGACTCCATCAATCTAGAGGAACTTGAAAACTCTCTTGAATCCCACATCAACTCTGATATCTACTGCTCCACCATGGACAGTGTTGAGGAAAATGATCCAAACCCATCTGGAATCCCTTCTCCTGCTCCTAACTTTTCTAGCTCTCAAATCAAGGCTGAAACTGATCTAAAACCACTTCCTTCACACCTCAAGTATGCATTCCTTTTCCATGATCCCTCCTACCCTGTCATTATCTCTGCTTCACTTTCTGAAACTAAGGAGTCCCAACTTGTTCAAGTGTTAGAGGAAAACAAAAATGCCTTAGGTTGGACCCTAGAGGATATTCCAGGAATCAACCCTGCCCTTTGCATGCATCACATCCATCTAGAGGAATCATCCAAACCAATTAGGCAACCTCAAAGAAGACTCAATCCACTCATACTTGAGGTAGTTAGGGAAGAGATTACCAAGCTTCTTCAAGATGGATTATCTACCCAATTTTTGATAGTGAATGGGTTAGTCCAATTCAAGTCATTCCTAAGAAGGGCGGGATAACAGTTGTCACAAATGAACATGGAGAAGTGGTCACAACTCGTGTGAAAAACAAATGGCGTGTGTGCATCGATTATCGCAAATTGAATGCTGAAACACGAAAAGATCACTACCCAGATCCTTTACTTGACCAAATGCTTGAGAGATTGGCTAGAAAGTCACACTATTGCTTTCTTGATGGTTACACCAGCTACTTCCAAATTCCAATCGCACCTCAAGACCAAGAAAAGACCACATTCACTTGCCCCTTTGGAACCTATGCCTATAGGCGAATGCCTTTTGGCCTTTGTAATGCTCCTGCAACATTCCAGTGGTGTATGATGAGTATCTTTTCTGAATTCATTGAGAATTGCATGGAGGTCTTCATGGATGACTTTACCATTTATGACGAGTCATTTGAATCTTGCTTACATTCACTCTCTTTGGTCCTTAAAAAGTGTTTCAAGTGCAACCTTGTGCTGAATTTTGAAAAATTTCACTTCATGGTTTCAAATGGGATTGTTCTAGGGCACATAATTTCTCAAGAGGGTATCCAAGTTGATCCAGCCAAAATTGAGGTGATCCAATCACTTCCTGAATCCAAATCAGTTTGAGACATTCGGTCTTTCCTTGGTCATGCCAGTGTCTATCGGTGATTCATTCAGAACTTCAGCAAGATTTCCCTCCCACTCACTCGTTTACTTCAAAATGATGTCACATTCAATTTTGATGATGCTTGCAAGAGATCCTTCATTGAACTCAAATCTTCTCTCACATCTGGTCCAATAATCCAACCCCCAGATTGGTCCTTACCATTTGAATTGATGTGTGATGCTTTTGATAGGGCCATTGGGGCTTTTCTTGGTCAAAGAAGAGAAAAAATTCCTCATGTCATATTTTATGCCTCAAAAACATTGGATGAAACTCAATCACACTACACTGTGACTGAAAAAGAACTTTTAGCTGTGGTTTTTTCCTTGGATAAATTCCGGCCCTATCTCTTAGGTGCCAAAATCATCATCTTCACGGACCACTCAGCATTAAAGTTCTTATTTAAGAAAAGTGATTCCAAACCAAGGCTAATAAGATGGATTTTAATGCTCCAAGAGTTTGACCTTGTGATAAAAGATAAACCTGGAAAAGAAAACCCTGTGGCTGACCACCTGAGTATAATTTCTAATTCTTCTCATTCTGAAATAATTGATCCTAAATTTCCAACTGAACACCTCTCATCTCTCACTCAAAAGTTACCATGGTATGCCCCAATTGTCAATTACTTGGTTTTTGGTGTTTTCCCTGAATATTTTTCAAAAGAACAAAAAGAAAAGATGAAAAGTGATTCAAAGAATTATTTTTGGGAAGATAATAAACTTTGGAAAACTGGGGCTGACATGGTAATTAGGAGATGTGTTGATGAAACTGAACAATCCTCCATCTTGTAATTCTGCCACTCAATGCCTGGAGGTGGCCACTTTGGACCACAAAGGACTTCTCGAAAGGTCCTAGATCCTGGATTCTTTTGGCCTTAACTCTTCAAGGACTCACACGAGTTCTGTCAATCATGTCCCACTTGCCAAAAGTTCGGCACAATTTCCAAAAGAAACGAAATGCCTCAAAATCCATTAATCTTCTGTGAGCTTTTCGATGTTTGGGGCATCGATTTCATGGGACCTTTTCCCCCTTCCAATGGATTATCCTACATTCTCCTTGCTATTGACTATGTTTCTAGGTGGGTCGAGGCCAAACCCACTAGGAAATATGATGCTCAAACTGTGAGTGAGTTCCTCAAAACCCATATCTTCCATCGATTCAGAACACCACGTGCTTTGATAAGTGACTTAGGAACTCATTTCTGTAATAGAACCATGGAGTCACTTTTGAAAAAGAATGGGGTTGTACATAAAACATCCACTAAATATCACCCTCAAACAAATGGAATGGCTGAAATTTTTAACAGAGAAGTGAAAAGAGTGCTTGAAATAATTGTTAAGCCCACAAGAAATGACTGGCCCAATAGACTTGGTGAAGCACTTTGGGCCTATCGAACAGCCTATAAGACACCCATTGGGATGTCTCCATTTAGGCTAGTTTTTGGTAAAGCCTGTCATTTACCAGTTGAAATCCAACATAAGTCATTTTGGGCTGTCAAAACTTGTAATTTTGATTGTGAAAAATCTGGTGAAGAAAGATTGTTATTGTTGACTGAATTGGAGGAGCTTCGACTCGATTCGTATGAGAACTCCATTCTCTACAAAGAAAAGGCAAAGTCACTCCATGAAAAGCACATTCTTCGAAAGGTATTTCATGAAGGTGAAAAGGTAATGCTCTTCAATTCTCGATTTCGACTTCATTCCAGGTAAGCTTAATTCTCGTTGGGAAGGTCCTTTTGTTATTACTAACGTTTACCCATTTGGTGCAGTGCAAGTCCAAGACCCCTCTTCCAAAAGGACATTCACGGTTAACGGACATCGGTTAAAGCATCACCATGAGAGGTCTCACAATCCAGGGACCACGTCGACTTCCATCGAAACCCCATCCACTTCAATAGAACCACCACTGGATGGAGACCCGCCAAATCCAAACCAGGGGGCACCTCTTTCCCTTTAACTCTCTCTCTATCTCTTCCTCTCTCTACCTCTTTCTTCTTCTTCCTCTCTCTTTCATTTTTTTATTACTTTATTCATCAAACCCTTTCTTTTTATCTTTCTTGTGTGGGTGTGTATTTTAAAAAAAACCTTAAAAACTAAAAAAAACCAAAAAACACAATTACTTAAAAAATTACAAAAAAAGAGTCATGCTTACTCACCATCGAGTTTTGAAATTTTGTCCAACCATTTTGGGGAGTTAACAGACATATTTTCATCTCAAAAATTTTGTATTTTCATCATGACTTTGGATAAATAATTTTGTGTCAAAACCAACACATTTTGAATGCTCAATTTTTGATTTGGAAAATGTTTTTCCCCTACCGTGAGGAATAACATTAGCCTTCATGCCAAGGTCCTCTATGGCCATCTTTTTCATTGTGTGTCTTCACCACTAATTGTGAGTCTTGAGTTTGTGGACCTTCGAGCTGAATTTCCATCTTTTGTGTGCATTAATATGATAGAGGCATTTTCTAAGCCACATGAGAATCAGAATAGCCAAATAGCCTCCCGTTACCCTTACATTGATTTTACTTTTGAAAGCCCCTTTGAGCCTATGAAAACCTTTCTTTTGATAGCCACATTACAAGCCTAATACCTTGTCCCACCCAACATCTTCATGGATTTTCATTGTACAATTTATTTAAATTTAAGTGTGGGGGGAATGGACTTCATTTTTGGGCGTACTTTCATTGATTTCCAATGTGTCATCATATTCTTGAGGGCAAGAATCCATTCAAGTGTGGGGGATAGGTTGTAATTATGTGAGCTTTGGGGTGTATATGTGTAATTTTTATTTGTACAAAAGTCATTGAAAAGTGTTCAAAAAAATGAAAAAATATATATATTAAAAAAAATGAAAAAAAATGAATCGGTTATGTCTTGGGTGGGTCAAAAATCATTCATCATCAACATTTGATCGTGTTATAACTACTAAAATTAGTTCCATGAGAAGATCAAACATGGGTTGGGAGATGACTGTGAGACTTGTTTCAAGCACAACTTTCGAAAAAAAGAGCAAAAAGAGAAAAAAAAAAGAACACTTGAATCATCTTGTATTGTGTCATTATTGGAAGTCTTCCATGTTGTACATATTCCATCATCTCACCCTATTCCATTTTCTATCTCCCTCACTTTTCATTCATCACACATTCATGCCCTTGTAAATATGTGTTTCTATTTCCTTTCAAATCAAATTTCAATAAAAAATGTGCATTGATTTTTCCATGTTGGTGTTTTTAACCCCTCTTTTCCTTTGGAAATTATATACCTATCATCCCATAGCCACTAAAAAACCCCTTAAAATACCTCTTGATTCTTGTACACATTAGAATTGGGAATGGAAGCTGAGAGCTCTTACAAACTCTTGATTTTCACTTTTTGTTGGTGAATGAGTGAACCTCCTAAAATACATTTTTATCATCTTGAGAGGAGTAATTTTTGAGTGCCTACATTTTCCAATTCAAACCTTGAACATGAAAAAATGAATTGTTTCTGATGCATTATTGTGAACCAAATTTGTGATGGAATTCAATATGGATGAGTGAAATATTCTAAACCTCCCCTGATTGGAGAAAACAAAATTTTAATATTTGTTGGTGAGTGAAAATGATTTTTTCATGTTTTTATATTTGTTGCACATGAGGACACGTGCAAATCTAAGTGTGTGGGAGTTGATGTTATTAATATTTTCATGACTTATTATATTCCCCCTTTACTTATTTTATATGAAATGTGCATAATTTGTGTGAAATATTAATGTTTTAATATTAAGTATAATATTTGAGCATTTTTAGAAGTAGTCCAATTGAGTCAGTTTAATGTTTTAATTATAACTGTCCCTATAATGATCCAAATTGTGTGGTTCTTATTTTTTAGGATTCTCCTTTCAATATACAAAATTTCATTAGAAGTAACCATGATCCAATTCTTCCATTTGAAGGGTCATATGGTCCTCACAAACAAGACCAAAGAATCTGTGAACAAACTGGACCAGCCTTGAAGATTGATTTAATGGGCTCAATACAGAAGTCCAAAAACATTAACTCTCCACAATAATTCTGGGGACACTACATGTCATCTTGGATAAAAATTTCATGGCCCAAATCCAAGTACAAGGGGCCCAAATGAAGCTTTTAAGTCCAGCTCACCATTCTGTCCGAGAATTAAAATCAGTATACTATTCATGACATATCTCATGATGTAAGCATAAAATCGAGCTGAGATTTTGTAGTCAGAAAGAGGAGATATAGGCGGCCGACTTTGTTGAAGAAGTAATTCGGATTTGAAGGCATATTCCTGTTCAAAAATCCATTCATATTTTGGCCATCGAAAAAGCATGGATAGAAATGGACAGTTTACCTTTGTTTAATAAAACCGCCATAACTTTGGCTCCACTTGTCCAAATGCCTCCATATTTTGAAAGTAGTTGGAAAACATTATTATCTATAACTTTTAATAATGAGATATTTGGATATTCGGCTGTCTGAATAGCCAAATTGGCGATTCAAGTGGAGGAACAGATTAGGAATGCAAACAGTCCACTCCTTGGGCTATAAATACTCTCCCCTTCTCTCCTTGAGAGGGGTTGGCATTTCAGAAGAGAGGATATTATATTGGAACTAAAAAAGCCTTTCCAAAGGCTTGGGAGGACCTTTAATACTCAAGTTTTTACTTGAGAGACCTTTCTTCCTCTCTTTGTTTTCACTTACTTTTGTGTTCTTCGTTTTTTGTAATTTTGTAAGTCCTTTCTTTTGTAATTATGTTTTAATGCAAGTTTCTTCTTCAATATCTCTTATTATCCTCCACCTTCTGTATTTTAATATTAATGTTATTAAAATAGTTTAAATTCAGTTGAATCCCCTTCCCTTCTTTTGCTTCCTCATTCAATCGAAAATCTGTTTTTAATTATCATCATTGTTCGTGTGTGTGTGTTCAACGTACCACTCTTTTATAATCCCTTTATTTTTCTTCTATTATTAATTTATCATCATAAGTATTATAACCAGAATATTAAACACCCAAATGTCTGAGTAAATATCTCATTGGGGTGAGTCAAAATTTAGGGATTTTAAGTGATTGATAGTATTTGCTCGATGAGTATTCGTTAATTTAACATTGTGTATGTTGGAATTAATATGTCATGGATTAATGACATATTTTTTTTAGCATGTGGTTTCCATGGATTATTGGAACCATAAATACACTACCATAAACAAGTACTGATTGATTTTAGAATCCTAGTTAAGTTAAGTCTTTGATTAAAGCTTTAACACTTAGGAATTCTAATCGACGTCAACTTGTGAAGTGGGTGTTAATTTAAATGCAATATAAAGCAAAGCTCAAGGATATCACAAGCTTAACTCCCTAATAATGAACTCACCCCAATATTTATCAATTTGTTAAATCAATTATAGTCAATCAATAATTTCAATTAATCTCTGCAACAAACCCCCTAATCAAAATACAATCAACTAAAAACAAACAACTACTACAAAGTATCATCGCCGAGGATTTGACCCGAGTGCTGCTATACACATTAGCAGAGCACCAGAACTTTGACCAGTCGATAGGCGACAATCGGCCGTGCATTTCAATACCCATAACATGTTAGGTCAAAAAACCATAAAGGGAGGCCTAAAACAATATATACCTAGTAATTACTCACCATAGTGGGATTAGATGAAAATTAGGGTGATAATAGAAAAGATGCTAAGTTTATAGGGTTTTATATGTATCCATATAAATATTCAAAACAACTCTCGCTAATTCCCTTGGATCATGAAAAAAATAGAGTATTACATGATTCTGTAAGTTTGGTTATCCCAAGTTATGATTGTAATTGATATTCAATGGAGATTATATTTCAAAATATGACCAGTTATGATTAATTTTCATGGTAAGGTAAAATAAAGGGTATTTTTGAGAGGGAAAACAACTTTTCATTTATTTATTAAAATATAAATGGAGGATCATCCATGTCCTGAAGTATCCCTCTGGAATGACTACTAAGAAAAGGGGGAACGAATTATCCAAAATGGATAAATTGAATCTCATATCACTTTAGTCAGAAAATTGACTACCTCCTAACACAATCCATCAAGGGTCTATTCCAAACTAGTTCTTTCCCCTTATTCGATTTCAGTTGTTGGTTGCATTAGTCTAATGATGTCCCTGATATCTCGACCCTTTTTCTTGATAGATTAAAAACATGTATTCATTAATGATATTTGGGAATTTATCTTAGCTACAAGAGCCTCAAATTCCCCCAAATACTCAGTCTTTGTGACCACTTGATCATAATATCTTTCTTTTTCAGAAACCAAGTGGAATATATCATCGGTAATATCCTATAAGGATTCTATTTGATGAGGGTAAGCATTAAAATGAGTAATAAAACATTCAAAATCATCTAAGTGTTCTCGAGTAATGATAATTTGGTGGATAAGGATATGAAAGTGCGGGTAATAAAACCCTCCTGAGCCTAAACCAAGGATGATTTGGAAAATTATATCTTCCTTTTCAGTCATTTACACCAAGGTGTTCTCTATGAACACATTAAAAATTTGGTGTTTATACCATCCTCTCATAACCTAGTGTTTTATAGGAATGTTGGGTTCTCGATCCTGATCACTCACTTCCACAAGTAAGTAATTTGGTATTTCAACAATAGAAAATAGTTTTTTATTGAAAAATGACTCCAAAGTGTAGAGATATACCATTTACACCTCCTTATATGCTTTAGGAATCTAGATGGTAGGCCCAAAATCAATTAGTGAAGTTCCCAAGGCTATTCCACTAGGATCAACATTGGTAGGGCTGTTGGATGTTATAGTTCAAAACAACGGACCTACACCACCTTCATTAAGGGGTGGATAGATGATGAGGCTCCACTGAAAATATTAGAGCGTTAGGACGCAAATTGTCCCCCTTTGAAACTAATGATGAAAATTTGTGTAGCACTAAGTTGAGATATGTCAGTGGTTTTTTAACCATTCGGATTTTCTTCCTTAATATCCCACTAGGATAGTACTCTATCTTCATTCTAGCATAATCCCATGATTTATTGATAGGAGTCTCTATATAATGTAAGGAAATTACAATTCTTGAATCCATGTGAATCATTATCATTCAAATATATCAAAGGATAAATGGGTGTGAATCATGAATTTGGGGTAAGGGAAGAGAGTCATCCATTTGAATATATCCAAATTTTCATGAAAATATGCAAGGAGCATATAATTCATAGATGGTTACCCCATCTGCCTTTGAAGAAATAATTCCATCTCATATAGAGATGATTTAAGATCATTATATCAATGTCTATTCACCGTTATTAATAATCATTTATGAAGGTTCAGGTTAAGGGATGAAAGTAAAGTTGGAAAAATCACTCAAAAGTTCTATAGCATGATCGATGCCTAGGGATTTCCAGAAAATAGAAGAAATTATAAGTAGTGCAGGGATAAATATAGAACAAGAGACCATTGTGGTATGTTTGTATTCATAGCATCTATAGTGTTATGACACCCAGTCATATAAGAATTTGAATGACCCATAGAGATGATTTGGATACCTACCTTCTTGTATATGGACCAATAACCTGTAAATATAAAAAAAGGTTGGTACAACCAAGTAGATGGGTTTTCCCTCCGCCAGTGTGATTTCCATAATTAGGGTATAGACTCTAACATAATTATTGGCATCATGGGATTGGATGATCGATCCATTCAGGAACCTAGAAAAAAATATTACAAGTAAAATGTTTGGAAATATGTTTGGGCAAATTTTTTAGCCTCGTGTGGTATCTTGGAATGCATCAATAGTATCCCAGTATGAACCTTGAATGCCTCTCGACTATTTAGTTGGATTATTCCTTCTATGAAGAATTTTCATCCTTGGACCACTAACTTTCATAAACAACTTTTACAAATCATTGAATGGAATGAGTGAGTGGGTGTGGAGGGTCTGAATAAAAAAATTCTCTACAGCAGTCACTAGGTCCCTCGTCAAAGGATATACTTTCTTAATGTTTTCCTAGGTATTATCTACAAATAGGAACTCATCATACATATTACCTATAATGGGGATTCCCCCTAATAGTTAGAGATCCCAAAGTTGACCTCGACTTCACCATGTGATAAGTGGAAAGTATTAGTTCATGAAAATAAATGAATGATCAATTCTAGAAGTATCTCAGTTGGTGAGTAAAATGAAAACTAAGAAACCCATACTTCCATATATAAGCCAAAAACCTCCAACTATTTAGGGAATTACCTACAATTCTGGTGCACCTAGAATTCTCAATCCCATTAAACTCCCTCCAAACCGAAAGTACCACTTGAAGCACCAACCACCATTGGGAATACCTCACGATAGGTTAAATATGGAAGGATAATATTGAATTAAAGATTTCAGGGATATTTCATGAATATATTTGTTTCTTTGGGTCTGTATGGAACCATTTGGAACAAATAAATCCTCCTAAACTAGCCAGAAAATAATTTTCTCTACAGGATAGATAATCACTTGGACATGATCTTGAGATACCTCAAACCAAGTGGATGGAAGATTCTGATCAACTAATGGAAGTTGAGAATAATCTTGAATAATGAATATATAAATTGTTATTTGGTTGGACAGTATGTAGGCTAAACGTTCTGGTGGAAGAACCCTATTCAGAATACCCTCCTGGGGGATGATGTGATATTGAATGTTGTCTTGAACATTCTCATTAATGGTATTTCTTCTCCTAGTCATAGTCATAAAGTTGGAATATAGATCAATTTTTTCCATGAAATGGATCATCGAAAATATATGAGACTCATTGGAAAAGTATTAAAAAGAATGCATAGAAAAATTGGAAGGTTGAATGTATCACGACCCATCCTCAGGGCCCATGTTGTGGCTACCCCAAGATTGAATTCCATATGCCAAGGGTTGGAGACTAAAACCATAAAGGCATATCCCTATAATGGGAAGGAATTGCCTCAAAAGCCTATACACACAGAGATCAGGAAAATTGTGCACAAGTAAACACAATGGAAGAATAAAGGTACAACCATAACTAAAAACCACCACTGGGTGTAAAAGTGAGTACTAAAAGTAAAGGGCCCAGAATAAAATCTCAACTGAAATGGAAGTACAGAAAAAAGGGAAAATAGCTCCTGAGATCATTCTCCAAGGTTCCTACCTAAAGGGTAGGCACAGATCATCACTACAGCTCTCCACATCTATTGGTCACCTCTGTACACCGTCTGTCAATCACCACCAAGCATCGCCAAGGCCTGACTCCTCATGACTTAGTCTATTTGTTCATCATCTGCACAAAACACAACAAGGTGAGGGCAATGCCCGTGTAGGGGTGAGTTTACCAATACCCAGTAGGGAACCTAAGACCCCCAATGGTCTCCCAGAATTCCACAAAGGAAAATCCAAAAAGTAAGATCTCAATCACAAAGCACAAATCAAAAGACATCTCACACTAGTTATAAATTAAATACAGAAGTAAATATAATTAATTGTAAAGCTAGATCATATTATTCTATAAAAAGGCTCTATTGCTGACCCACACAGGATCGCTCGGTGATGACCCACATAGGATCTCAAGGTGTTGACCCACAAAGGATCACTAGGTGCTGACCCACATAGGATTGCTCGGTGTTGACCCACACAATATTTCTAGGTGCTGACCCACATAGGATCACTCAATGCTGACCCACACAGGATCGCTCAGTGCTGACCCACACAGGATGACTCAGTGTTGATCCATACAGGATGGCTCAGTGCCGACCCACATAGGATCGCTCAGTGCTAACCCACATAGGATTGCTCAGTGCTGGCTAAAAGAGGATCACTCGGTGCTAACCCACACATGATCGCTTGGTGCTGACCCACACAGTATCGTTATTCATTCTTCATGTCACAGTTAGCCACTAGATTCCCGCACAAAGCACGTTTTATTTAGGGAGGATCCACTCTTCAATCCATCGGTCTTATTTCAACTAGCACTAAGTCCCACAAATAAGTAACCCAATGAACTGCTATGTCATAAGGGTTCCAACAAAATAAATATCATGTCAACTAGACCTCTGGTCTGTAAGTTATAGGCATTTTAGTGCTGAGGGCACAGTTGGATTCGGGGACGATCCAACCTGGCCAAACTCCAAATTTCTCCAAAACTCATGTGGAGTATCTCAAAAGTACTGCCTCGTCCTAAGGGTTCTATCACCATAGACGGTTCATCAAACTGACGTATGGTTTAGGAGATATGCTCATTTAAGCGTAACTAGACCAAAAAGGGTTTGGGTCTAGTCTAACCCAACCCAAACCGTTGGGTCCAGCATGAATGTAACACCCCGAGATTTTATGAAAAATATTCTTTTAATTTCATTGATGTCTTCTATTATACAGCACACCAAGTTTATCTTGTACTATACGCAACACCGTATTAGCTTTCAATATATGCAATGCTATTCTTGGATCGTGTTACACACAATTTCATATTCATTTTATAATAGTCATTCTACGCAACGTTGAGTGTGTGTGTGTGTATATATATATATATATTCAATGTATAAATGAAATATGGTTGGATTCTGTTATACAAAACAATGAAGGATTCTTGCACAACACGCAACCCTGACTTGGCTTGCATTACACGCAATCGTGACCTTCCTCGATAGCGTGTGTTGTACGCAATACCGGGTTTTAATAAACAACGATATATTATTATAATATTATTATGAACTAGCCGTTATGAATAGTATTAACTAAATTTTGAATTTTATAACACTATTATTCATCTTACACATTTTCTAGAACATAGTATAAGAACAAAATAAAATTTTCAGGTAAAATAAGTATTTTTCAAAAAATGCAGTTTTGTCGCCTTTTGATGACGCACCCACTTTAAATCTAGTTTTTGACATGATTATAAGTTCAATTTTACAAAATAAAATTATTATTTGGAATCAGGATATAAAACTTTACCTTGGATAAATTTTTCATATTATTCTGATAACTTTCATATTTTAATGAATAGTAAAAACACGCTATATTTTAATTAAAAACAACTTTTTTCATCGTAATAACTTATGTGGTTAAATAATAATATTGAATGGTTTTAAAGTATAAATAGAATATATTTTTACCATTTAATATAATTTATGCCATTAGCCTTGATTTTACATTGAATTCGTAGGTTAAATAAATTCAATCTTTTGCAATGTTTTAAACAAAAACCCGTTTTCTTTCGACAATGGGATTAATTTTAATTTAATTTCTACAAATTCTGTGTATTGAATTTGGAAAAATGGATTCCATATTTGGAATCAGTGGATTCAAATTATATTAATAGACTATTTTTTATTTTTGGGCTTTATGAATAGTAACAACGGTAAATTTTATTTACCATAGTAAAAGGTAAATTGGGTAATTAAGGGTAAATATAATATTATAAAATTATCCTAATACTTGTCTTAATACAATTTGATGATTATAATTTGTGCTAAGTCATATTTGGGTCGAAATGGAATCCATTAGAACCCACTTGGAGGTGATTAATACCTTTAGTTTATTTTATTTAAAGGAAAGTGAAATATGTCTCACTCAGCTTTAATAATTAAAGTATTTTTAATATAAGTTTATACAGAATATAAATTTGGTTATAAATACTAATTTTAAAGATAAAATTTTTTTCTTTGTCATGTTAATTTATTTTTAATTTTGAAGAGTTATTTAATTACCTTATTATCTTATACATTAATGATGCAGAAATTATTTATTTAGTGAAAAATCAATAATATAGTTTTTATTGAAATATTAATACATATCAAAAGGCCCAAAAATCTGCACAAAACTTATTATTAGTGTATATATAAACCCTAATCATCCACTGACCGAATTTTTGACCATTTGGATCCTTATTAAGGTGATTATGACACTTATATTATTTTATTTTAAATGATGCCAAAGCTGTCACCTTCATAATTTAATAAATATAACAATTTAACTATTGTGATTTTAAGATGATAAATTCTAGTAAAAGTATTATTGGGAAATTTAATAGATTTATATTCATCATAGGATTTTATTTTTAATTTTTATGCAACATATAAGTATATTAAATAATTATACAAAAATGTTTTAGTAATTATTTTATTAAGAGATAAACCAAATAAATGGTTTTAAAAATAATAAAATAAATATTATATGAACTATTTAATGTGATCCAATAATTTTATAGATACATATGACTTTTTATGAATCTATTAAAGCTTTTATTTCGAACATATATTCTGTATATAATTTATTTAAATTCAAATAAATGAATAGTGTCAAATTTCACACTATTGTTATTTTATAAAAATAACATATTATAAAAATGTTTAAAAATCACAAAAATATTTAAAAATTATAAATTTAAATTTATATGGTATAAAATGTTATAAAGTATCCAATTATGGAAAATTCACAACAAATAAGTAAATATTTGTTTTAATTTAAAATTTAGAATTTTATTACCACAAATAAAATTAAATTGATGAAATAAGGATAAATCAAGTTGATAATGTTGAAAATAAATTCCTAACATGTCTAAATTTTATTGGTTGATGATATTAAAACCCTATATCATATAATATTCTAATATGATTCATTTTTGGAGGTTTTTAAGTGGGGTTAGATTTATTATAAATTAATATTTTTAAGATTTCCAAAGGTGCCCCTCTCCTCCCTTATAAAAGGGAACCTCCTCCCTCTCTTCCTCACACCAATTTGAGACTTCAAGCTCGGAAAAAACCCTTCCAAATTCTCTTCTCCACTTCCCTAGAAACATCCTAGAGTTCCTGGTATTCTTCAAAGACCAATTGTAGTACCCTAAGAGGAGGTCTCAAAGAGGCGCTTCAAAGAAGAGGTAATGTTCGTTACCGATTCATTCAACTTTATTTCTTCTTCCACTTCTTCTTATTTAGTTGTTTCAATATGAAGTAATAACATCAATATCACTCATATACTTATATGTTATTATAAGTATGAAACAACCATATTTCACCTTTTATCCATCCTACGGAAAACGAAATCACCGCAGGTGCGTATGTACGGAATACCGTCTCCACGCCATGGTGTAATCTATTTTCCACCACCACCTTACTTGGATGGGTATAATGGTGTAAGTAATGACTATATATGATTATTTTAAATTGATGTTGATTCTTAAATATTATACATACACTTGAATACAATTCCACGATCATGGGAATGATATCATCACTCGTGCGTACGTACGGACTACCGTCTCCACGACGCGATGAGATTCATTCTCAATGATTAACCATTCATGAATGATTATAAAGTATATATAATAAGTAATCATGAAATATATGAAATAATAATGATACTGTATTTATGTATATATATATGTCTATCGTCTACTTAATTCCATTCAATTCAATAAGGAAACGAAAACAGCATTCATGCGTACGTACGGCCTACCGTCTCCATGAACGGTGTATTTCTTTCCATTTATCGATCTATTATATATATGTATATTCTGAATATATATTATATATAAATCATGTTTTACATTATGGATATAAGTAATCATGATCTAAGAAATCATATGAATAATTACATGTTAAAACACGAACGACAAATGAGACGATTTTACCCAAAATGCTACTTTAACATGAATTTACAAAAGAACGGGTAATATAAAGTCATAAGTGAACCATATATGATATAATAACAATGAATATGATTCTTTAATAAGTCAATTACATTATTTAAATCATTATACAGGAGGTTTGGATACGTACGAAGCATATCGGACCTAAGGTAAGGGATAATTTTGCAAATCTCATTTTTATCTGAGAGTTCTTATTCGTAAGTATTTACTGGGGTTATTACTATCATCCATGTCCATGTTTTATAAAAGTGTATTCATGTATGTTTAAATTCTTTTTTACCCATTCTAACTTTTACCCCATGGTATGGAAGGAATCTTTCTTTTATTTACCCTACAAGGTATTTTTTACTTTTCTGACAAAAGTACGAGAAGAATGTTTTTTTAACATATACGGAATGAAAGGATTTTTACGGTTTTATAAAAGCATTATTTTAATGAAGCTTCCTCCAAAAGATTTCATGACTATTTTCAAAAAAATCTCTTTATTTTAAAATTGCATGACGTTTTGTGAAAATAAATTGATTTTGAAGAAGAAAGGATATTTTCCTCAAGAATTCATTTCAAGTGTTTTATCAAAACCATTTTTCCATCTAAGATGACATTATTTTTTATGTGTATGTTTCAAGTATAATGTCCCTATGATTTACATGGTTTCACTTTTCTTATGTTGATATATCCATTTGTTTTATATGGATTATGTGATGATGGGATGATGTTTATGAAACCCATTTTATTCTTTGGGTTATGATGAATGTTTCAAGTTTATTTTGTGGAAAAAATAAGAATGATTTCATTATGAGATGGGTAGGACCTATATATCCCTCCAATGCATTGGGTAAATATTTATATCTCGTGAGATAGACATGGTCGGAACGGTAAGTTAAACCGGTTCCGTAATAGAGGACTGGAACGAGCAGTGAACTTGATTCAGAAAGGGACTTTGTCCACTAAGATGGTCTTGGCAGCAATGCCTTGGCTACTATTGAAATAATATCATGTGATTAATGGATTCCACAATTACATGTTTTATTCTCATGCTATTTCATCATGATTTATGCTCCATTATGGTCTATTCCTTATGTACTTCTATGTTTTATGTCGTTGCTCAAGATTTTTAATGTTCATGTTTTTTAAGTTCAAATGTATATGGTATGTTTTATTTTATCCATTCTTACCCTTACTGAGCATTTGAGCTCACCCTTTTTATGTTTTCTTTTCCCCCAGGATTAAAAGAAAGGTTTTAGGTAAGGAAACAAAAATGGGAAGATCTTTATGGGAGATGTTGAAGATCTTTCACCACGATTAGAAGATTGCATTCCAAGTTTCCAAAGACACTAAACTATTACGGTCCTTGTGTGTCTGTTTTTGTTATTTACTAAGTATTCTGCAAAAGTAATGTAATGTCTATGTACGTCAAGCTTTGGGTCTCTACAGTTGGTATCAGAGGAAAGGTTTAGTCAACCTTTGGAAACTAAGATGTGAAAACGTTAGTGAGATCCCTAGAGATATTTCTAAGGTATGTCTAGGGATATCCCTAAGGATAAGTATATGTATAGGATATAGTCCTAGAAATACAATAATGATCATAGAATTTAACCTAAGATGTTAGATATTGAGGGTACTCTTCCTTTACTATGTTATTTTCCCTAGCATGATTTTTCCTCTCACACTATTCTTTTTGGGTATTAGAAAATGGCTGGAAACAGGAAGATTAATGATAATGGAGGATATAACAGACAATGGAATGATATTATTCATGAGAAACCAAATGAAACTAGATTTAGAAGTCCAGACATCATTATTATGCCGAATCAGCAATCTCATAATATGATCAATAAACTCAAATTTGGTAAGTTTCATGACTCGGCTAATAATAGAAAGACGGAGTTTCATGATGTTCATAGAGGAAAGAAAGTTCAATTTCCCCTATGTAAATCATGTGGGAAGATTCATCAAGGAGAATGTTTCAAAGGAACTATAAGATGCTTTGGTTGTGGAAAAGAAGGACATAAATCCAGTAAGTGCAAAGGAAAAGGTTCAGTTAACACCATGGATGAGGATAATGGTATTGCTACGACATCAACAATGGTTAAATGTTTTAAATGTGGAATGTACGGGCATTATGAAAACCAATGCTCTAAGGTAAAGTCTCATGAAGAGAATCAGTATGGTCATATGGGTAATATTTATGTTGATGATGATGAAGAGACTACAAATGATATGTGAGATGAAAGAATTTTTGAAGCTCGGTCAATGGTTTAAGAAGGTAGTGGAATGATTACATGCTTATCAAGTGTAATGTTGTATAAGTAATATCATGGTACTATGGAATAAAGAGACATCTAAGGATTGTTACACTGTTGTCTTTCCTTAAGTTTTGAAAGTGTGTGATGAATGGTACCAGTATTTTTGGAAAGTAGATGATATGCGCATAATGAAGGGATAAGGAGAAAATTAAATGTTTGATAGTATTCATGAGCTCATGACTGATATAAGGATAAGGTTATATCATGGTTTGAGTATATAGAATTTTTGGATTTTGGTATGTGGAAAGAATTAACTTTTTAAAACATTCATTTTTTCACTAAGGTTTAATGGGTATTCATTTTTCAAGAGAATACATGATTAAGGTATTCACATTATTGGAATGTGACCAACAAGATAATGGGGGATAAATGATGGTTGGTTGATGACATTTCAAGTAATCGTTTTCTTTATACTATGAGCTTGGACCGAAGTATTTTAGACAAAGATTGGAATGGATTATGTTAGACATAAGATAGTATTGTTTAAATATAGAACTTTTTTCGATATTATTAATGGGATGTTATAGTAATGTAGTTTTAGAAAAAGGACAACCTACAGGACGGGTGACAGCCCATCGTGTCAGACAAGGCTGTGGGAATCGAACCCACAACCGAAGTTTGACTGGCCTTTATCGCATACCACTGGCCTACAGGAAGTCCCTAGTTAGTAGAAACTAGTTTTATTATATTAAGCAGTATGATATATGAATTATAAGTCCATTTTAGGAACCATATATGATTAATCTCACTATAGATCGACTTATGTATATTTAATAACTTTTGTTAACCTTTTGTTTGAGACAGATGGAATGACCTGTCATTCTATCACATGATCTGCTAACACTTCATGAATAACAAATTCAACTTCATTTCTTTAAGAGATGAAGTGGAAATTATTCAAGGCACGAACAACAGTGAGATTGTACCAAAATAAAGTAAGTATTTATTCTAATTAATATTCTTCAACTTTAGGGAAATGATCTTGAAAACCAAAAATGTTGTCCTAGTGCCCTTATATCCAATGAACCAGATGGTACCCTAGATCATCACAAATTTATGGCTTTGTGATTGTTGGTTTTTTCATATCCATGTCCTCTACCACTCTCCATCAGAACTTGATGGTTAGATTTTTCTTCCATATCCATATTTTCACCTATGTTCTCCTATATGGAAACCCAATGATGAGTTACTTTGGGTAATCCTTGCATTTCATACTTTGGTTTTTAAAATTATGTTTCATTATTCTTTTTTACGATGTGGGTTTCTATGAATAGTAAATGATTTATAACCCCGACGAATTTCGAGGGCGAAATTCATTTTAAGGGGGGTAGAATGTAACACCCCGAGATTTTATGAAAAATATTCTTTTAATTTATTTGATGTCTTCTATTATAAAGCACACCAAGTTTAGCTTGTACTATATGCAACACCGTATTAGCTTGCAGTATACGCAACACTATTCTTGGATCGTGTTACACACAATTTCATGTTCGTTTTATAATAGTCATTCTACGCAACATTGAGTGTGTGTGTGTATATATATATATATATTCAATGTATAAATGAAATATGGTTGTATTCTGTTATATGAAACAATGAAGGATTCTTGCACAACACGCAACCCTGACTTGGATTGCATTACACGCAATCGCGACCTTCCTTGATAGCGTGTGTTGTACGCAATACCGGGTTTTACTAAACAATGATATATTATTATATTATTATTATGAACTATCCGTTATGAATACTATTAAAAAAAATTGAATTTTATAACATTATTATTCATCTTACACATTTTCTATAACATAGTATAAGAACAAAATAAATTTTTCAGGTAAAATAAGTATTTTTCAAAAAATGCAGTTTTGTCGCCTTTTGATGGCGCACCCACTTTAAATATAGTTTTTGACATGTTTATAAGTTAAATTTTACAAAATAAAATTATTATTTGGAATCAGGATATAAAATTTTACCTTGGATAAATTTTTCATAGTATTTTGATAACTTTCATATTTTAATGAATAGTAAAAACATGCTATATTTTAATTAAAAACAACTTTTTTTATCGTAATAACTTATGTGGTTAAATAATAATATTGAATGTTTTTAAAGTATAAATGGAATATATTTTTACCATTTAATATAATTTATGTCATTAGCCTTGATTTTACATTGAATTCGTAGGTTAAATAAATTCAACCTTTTGCAATGTTTTAAACAGAAACCCGTTTTCTTTCGACAACAGGATTAATTTTAATTTAATTTCTACAACTTCTGTGTATTGAATTTATAAAAATGGATTCTATATTTGGAATCAGTGGGTCCAAATTATATTAATAGACTACTTTTTATTTTTGGGCTTTATGAATAGTAACAATGGTAAATTTTATTTACCATAGTAAAAGGTAAATTGGGTAATTAAGGGTAAATATAATATTATAAAATTATCCTAATACTTGTATTAATACAATTGGATGATTATAATTTGTCCTAAGTCATATTTGGGTCGAAATGGAATCCATTAGAACCCACTTGGAGGTGATTAAGACCTTTAGTTTATTTTATTTAAAGGAAAGTGAAATATGCCTCACTCAACTTTAATAATTAAAGTATTTTTAATATAAGTTTATACAGAATATAAATTCGTTTATAAATACTCATTTAAAAGATAAATTTTTTTTCTTTTTCATGGTAATTTATTTGTAATTTTTAAGAGTTATTTAATTACCTTATTATCTTATACATTAATGATGCAGAAATTATTTATTTAGTGAAAAACCAATAATATAGTTTTTATTGAAATATTAATACATATAAAAAGGCCCAAAAATCTGCACAAAACTTATTATTAGTTTATATATAAACCCTAATAATCCACTGGAAGAATTGTTGACCATTTTGATCCTTATTAAGGTGATTATGACACTTATATTATTTTATTTTAAATGATGCCAAAGTTGTCACCTTCATAATTTAATAAATATAACAATTTAACTATTGTGATTTTAAGATGATAAATTCAAGTAAAAGTATTATTGTGAAATTTAATAGATTTATCTTAATCATAGGATTTTATTTTTAATTTTTATGCAACATATAAGTATATTAAATAATTATACAAAAATGTTGTAGTAATTATTTTATTAATAGATAAAACAAATAAATGGTTTTAAAAATAATAAAATAAATATTATATGAACTATTTAATGTGATCCACTAATTTTCTAGATACATATGACATTTTATTAATCTATTAAATCTTTTATTTCGAACATATCTTTGGTATATAATTTATTTAAATTCAAATAAATGAATAGTGTCAAATTTGACACTATTGTTATTTTATAAAAATAACATATTATAAAATTGTTTAAAAATCACAAAAATATTTAAAAATTATAAATTTAAATTTATATGGTATAAAATGTTATAAAGTATCCAATTATGGACAATTCAAAACAAATAAGTAATTATTTGTTTTAATTTAAAATTTATAATGTTATTACCACAAATAAAATTAAATTGATTAAATAAGGATAAATCAAGTTGATAATGTTGAAAATAAATTCCTAACATGTCTAAATTTTATTTTTTGATGATATTACAACCCTATATCATCTAATATTCGAATATGAGTCATTTTTGGAGGTTTTTAAGTGGGGTTAGATTTATTATAAATTAATATTTTTAAGATTTCCAAAGGTGCCCCTCCCCTCCCTTAAAAAAGGGCACCTCCTCCCTCTCCTCCTCACACCAATTTGAGCCTTCAATCTCGGCCAAAACCTTCCAAATTATCTTCTCCACTTCCCTAGAAACATCCTATAGGTCCTGGTCTTCTTCAAATACTAATTGTAGTGCCCTAAGAGGAGGTCTCAAAGAGGCGCTTCAAAGAAGAGGTAATGTTCGTTACCGATTCTTTCAACTTTATTTCTTCTTCCACTTCTTCTTCTTTAGTTGTTTCATTATGAAGTAATAACATAAGTATCACTCATATACTGATATGTTATTATAAGTATGAAACAACCATATTTCACCATTTATCCATCCTATAGAAAACGAAATCACCGCGCGTGCGTACGTACGGAATACCGTCTCCATGTCGTGGTGTAATCTATTTTCCACCACCACCTTACTTGGATGGGTATAATGGTGTAAATAATGACTATATATTATTATTGTAAAGTTATATTGATTCTTAAATATTATACATACACTTTAATACAATTCCACGATCATGGGAATGATATCATCGCTCGTGCGTACGTACGGACTACCGTCTCCACAACGCGATGAGATTCATTCTCAATGATTAACCATTCATGAATGATTATAAAGTATATATAATAAGTAATCATGAAATATATGACATAATAATGATACTGGATTTATGTATATATATATGTGTGTTATCTACTTAATTCCATTTAATTCAATAAGGAAACGAAAACAACGTTCATGCGTGCGTATGGCCTACTGTCTCCATGAACGATGTATTTATTTCCATTTATCGATCTATTATATATATGTATATTCTGAATATATATTATATATAAATCATGTTTTACATTCTGGATATAATTAATCATGATCTAAGTAATCATATGAATAATTACAAGTTAAAACACGAATGACAAATGAGATGATTTTACTCAAAACGCTACTTTAACATGAATTTACAAAAGAACGGGTAATATAAAGTCATAAGTGAACCATATATGATATAATAACAATGAATATGAGTCTGTAATAAGTCAATGACATTATTTAAATCATTATACAGGAGTTTTGGATACGTACGAAGCATATCAGACCTAAGGTAAGGGATAATTTTGCAAATCTCATTTTTATCTGAGAGTGATTATTCGTAAGTATTTATTGGGGTTATTGCTATCATCCATGTACATGTTTTATAAAATTTTATTCATGTATGTTTAAATTCATTTTTACCCATTCTGACTTTTACCCCATGGTATGGAAGGAATCTTTCTTTTATTTACCCTACAAGGTACTTTTTGACTTTTCCAACAAAAGTACGAGAAGAATGTTTTTATTAATGTATACGACATGAAAGGATTTTTACAGTTTTATAAAAGCCTTTTTTTCATGAAGCTTCCTCCAAAAGATTTCATGACTATTTTCAAAAAAATATCTTTCTTTTAAAATTGCTTGATGTTTTGTGAAAAGAAATTAATTTTGAAGAAGAAAGGATATTTTCCTCAAGAATTCATTTCAAGTGTTTTATCAAAACCATTTTTCCATCTAAGATGACATTATTTTATATGTGTATGTTTCAAGTATAATGTCCCTATGATTTAAATGGTTTCACTTTTCTTATGTTGATATATCCATTTGTTTTATATGGATTATGTGATGATGGGATGATGTTTATGAAACCCATTTTATTCTTTGGGTTATGATGAATGTTTCAAGTTTATTTTGTGGCACAAGTAAGAATGATTTCATTATGAGATGGGTGGGACATATATCTCCCTCCAATGCATTGGGTAAAGATTTATATCTCATAAGATAGACATGGCTGGAATGGCAAGTTAAACCGGTTCAGTAATACAAGACTAGAACGAGAAGTGAACTCGATTCAGAAAGGGACTTTGTCCACTAAGATGGTCTTGGAAGCAATGCCTTGGCTACTATGGAAATCATATCATGTGCTTAATGGTTTCCACAATTACATGTTTTATTCCCATTCTATTTCATCATGACTTATGTTCCATTATGATCTATGCCTTATGTAATTCCATGTTTTATGTCGTTGCTCAAGATTTTTAATGTTCATGTTTTTTTAAGTTCAAATGTATATGGTATGTTTTATTTTATCCATGCTTACCCTTATTGAGCATTTGAGCTCAGCCTTTTTATATTTTCTTTTCCCCCAGGATTAAAAGAAAGGTTTTAGGTAAGGAAAAAAAATGTGAAGATCTTTATGGGAGATGTTGAAGATCTTTCACCACGATTAGAAGATTGCGTTCCATGTTTCCAAAGACACTAAACTATTACGGTCCTTGTGTGTCTGTTTTTTTTATGTACTAAGTATTCCGCAAAAGTAATGTAATGTCTATGTACGTCAAGCTTCGGGTCACTACAATGAAGGGGCTGGACTCGGTCCAGTTTTCTTGGGCCTGGTCTGGCCCGATGGGTCGCAGGCTTGGCCCACCGGCCACGGGTGCGGCCCAGCCCACCCGGCTAGGCGAGGCCCACCGGGTGTTGGGGTCCACTCTTCTCCGGAATGGTCAAGCCGTTCAGGTCATCAAAGCTATAGTTTCGGATGGAACCACACCACCTAGCTAGTCCCGCTGGACCGGTCACCTACAGAGCCCACTGACTCTAGGTATGCCCTCCACCACGGATCGAAGTTGCGACCTTCCTCCATGGCGTGACGTCACAACGCGCCTCCCTACTTCGATGCAGCCAGCAAAGTCCGGCTGCCCCTTTTCCATTGCAGCACCATCGGGCGCCGCCACCTTCTCACGGCCTGTAGTAGCCGGCAGCCACCTCCTTCAGTTGTCGGGACCGCCACGCCGGTAATGCTTCTGCGGGCCACTAGCGAAGCTTTGGTGGTTCAATTCCTTTCTTGTCTATGCCTATGGGCCTCTCGGGATGGCACCTACACCGCATGGACTGAAGTTCCACCTTTCCACCATATTTCTCGGTCACCCATGAATAACACCACCAACCCAAGATTTTCAGATGGTCCAGGCCTGGTTCGGATCATCTTGCGCCCTCCTCATTAGCATTGTAACATGGGAAGGATTATTTAATCATAAAAACCCCTACAAAAAAACTCAGCATTATCCTCTGGAATTAAGGAACGAAACATGTATTAACCCATTGGACGATTGTTCTGTGTTTTTCTTAATATTCAAGAATAGGGGAAAAGGGAGGAACTAAGAACATAACCCCCTACCTCGAGTTTGTTGGAAGTCACTGCGGATGAGGAAAGAGTGTCCACGTTCGAGGGTGTTATGGACAAAGGAGAAGGTTCGCGTCCTTTGGTGCTCATCATCGAATCCTCCAATGGTCGTTGAAGCTCCATTCTATGTTGGTGGAAGACATCTCCAGAACTTCATCAGAGGTTCCTCTCTTCAGTGCCAAAAACCCCTACCCAAGCTTTGTTTAAAAAGAAGAAAAGAGGAAATCAACCCACTGCACAATTAATAAGGTTCATTAATAAATTTAATTAATGAACTTATTAATTATACCAATGGTGTGGTTACACTACCAAGTGTAACTGGTCATTAAATGGTCTTACAACCCATTGGTCCTACCACCACCACTCAATAGTTACAAATAAAGAAAATAAAATAACTCGTTGAGTTTTTTTTGTAAAGTCCAAAAATTATCTTTTTCGTCCAACCCTTGTTGGTTGAAGTTAATATTACCTTAAGAGAATACCAATATTGTGGATTAAACGCTTACCTCAAATTTTTAATCTGATCACAAGTTCAAAAGATAAAAATCTCCACCCACAATTTTACTGAACATGCCTTAAAAAAGTTCATTATTCTGTTACGGGCTCTACGGGCCTCAGAATCATGTTCCATCAATTTTCACAGACTCTTAATAATCCCAACTAATTTAAAAAAAATTATATGGAAAATATGGGTCTTTTCATTCTTCCCACCTTAGGGATTTTAATCCCCGAAATCCATAACAAAACTAGGGAAACAAATGGGGGTACTGATCACCTATCTGAGCATCCCGCTCCCATGTGCTCTCTGGGTGATTCTTGTGCTGCCACCAAACTTGCACTAGAGGAATCGACCTCCCATGAAGGATCTGATCCTGTCGATCCTCTATCTTTACCAAGAACTCCACAAATGTCACCCAATCGTTGATGTCCATCTCTCCCTAGTCGATAATGTGTGATATATCATGCACGTACCTCCTTAGTTGTGATGCATGGAAAACATTATGTACTCGGTGAATCTATGGGGGAAGAGCTAGACGGTATGCCACCTCTCCTACGCTACTGAGGATCTGGAAAGGTCCAATGAACCTCAGAGATAGATTGACACCATGTCCAAATCTCTTAAATCCTCATTGGGGTGAGACCTGTATGAATACATGATCTCACTCCTCAAACTCCAAGGGTCTCCGTCTCTTGTAATCATAAGACTTCTACCAGATCTGTGTAGTCTTCATCCGCTCCTGTATGATCTTCACATTCTCAGAGGTAGCCCGTACCAACTCTGGGACCATAAGTTCTGACTACCCTGGGTCTGTCCAGCATAGAGGTAATCGGAATGGTTTCCCATACAGGGCCTCAAATAGATCCATGCTGATGGTGGAGTGAGAACTATTATTCTATACAAACTCCACTAGTGGCAGGTTGTCCTCCCAACTATGGCCAAAATCTAGGATGCAAGAATGAAGTATGTCCTTGAGTGTCTGTATGATCCACTCCATCTGACCATTTTTCTGAGGATGAAAGGTAATTCTTAAGCGAAGCTGAGTCTAGAATGCCTCATGCAATCCCTTCCATAACCGGGAGGTAAAACGAGCATCATGATCTGATACGATCATTGATGGCACCCCATGAAGCCATAAAATATCTTTTATGTAAAGGTGTCCCAAGCCCTCTACTGGTCTGTACTATCGTATGGGTAGGAAGTGGGCCAACTTTGTGATTCAGTCAACAATCACCCAGATAGAATCGTGGCCCCTGAATATATGTGGAAGCCATATCATGAATTCCATAAAGATACCATCCCACTTCCATTCTGGCACCCCAAGTGGTTGTGCTAAGCCTTCTGGAACCTGATGCTCGATTTTCACTTTCTGACAAGTGAGGCATCATGAAATGAACTCTTCCACTGGTTTCTTCATCTTTGGCTACCAGTACTGACATCGTAGATCCTGGTACATCTTATCCACTCCTAGATGTACCACCAAAGGGGATGTCTGGAACTCCCTCAATAACTCCTCTCATAGAATCACCGGTACCATGGTTCATCCTCTGAAGAGGATGAAATGCTCACCACCTTCAGAAAATCTTTTAGGTGCATGTCCTGAGGATATCTGATTATGTCGAGCCTCATAGTCTATGTCCCCAAGTTGTGCCTCCGAAACTCATTGAAGGAGTGAGGGAGTGACAGTCATAGACTGGAGGTAAGATGCTCCATCACTATCCATGAAAGATATCTACAATGTAGCTAGCTGCTCTGTTGCCTCACTCAGCAACTATAGACCAGACCTCCTACTTAGTGTGTCTGCTACTAAATTTCCCTTCCAAGGAGTGTAGACTATCTCAAAGTCATAGTCCTAGAGAAACTTTATCTGTCACCATTATCTCAGGTTCAGGTCCTTCTATGAGAAGATATACCTGATACTCTTGTGATCAGAGTAGACAGTAAATCATTCACCCATCAAGTAGTGTTGCCACATTTTTAAGGAAAAGACCACTGCTACTAACTCCAGGTCATGGGTAGCGTAGTTATTCTCATGTTGTATCAACTATCATGATTCATAGGTGATCATTTCTTGCTTCTGAATTAGGACACATCTTATTTCGGTCCTTGATGGGTCGTAGTAGACTACATACCCAACACGTTCTTCTTGTATCCTCAATATTGGGGTACTCTTCAGTATCCACCTCAGTTCCTGAAAACTTTTTTGTAACTTCTCCATCCACAAGAAAGGTTATCCCTTCTTCATCAAAGCTGAAAAGGGTGTTGCTACACTAGAAAAGTCAAGTAAAAATCTCTGGTAGTACCCAGCCAATCCCAGGAAACTCCTCACCTCGGTCACACTCCTGGGTGGCTCCCAAGAAAGCATTGCCTCTACCTTTGATAGATCCAATGAAAATCTATACTACGAGATAATGTTCCCCATGAAGTGGATCTCATGTATCTAGAACTGGCACTTTGAGAGATTTCTAGAAAGTTGGTGCTCTCAGAGTGTATCAAAAACTATCTGTAGGTGTGTGGCGTGCTCCTCCTCCATCGTTGAGTACACCAAGATGTCGTCAATGAAGACCACCATGAAGCGATTGAGGTAAGGATGTAAGATCATGATCATGAATCCCATAAGCTCTATCAGAGCATTGTTCATGCTGAAATTCATTGCAAAGAACTTGTAATGGCCATACTGACATTTTAAGACTATATTCGATGCATCCTCATCCCTTACCCTGATCTGGTGATAGCTTGATCTGAGGGATACCTTCAAAAAACACTGCGCTCCCTTTAGGTGGTCGAAGAGATCATAAATCCTTGGAAGATGATACTTTTTCTTCATAGTCACCTGATTTAGGCACCGATAGTCCACACAAATCCTCAGACTCCCATCTGCCTTCTTGGTGAAGAAAATTGGGGCTCCCCATGGAGAAACACTGGGCCTTACGAACCCCTTCCTATGAAAGTAATCCAACTATACCCTCAACTCATGAAGTTCCATGGGATATATCTGATATGATGGTGTAGATATCAGTTCCATACTGGGGTACAGGTCGATGTAAAAGTCCACTGCTCTATGAGGATGTAGTCTCAAAACATCATTAGGGAATACATCAGCATACTGGTCCACCACAATAGGATAGCTCAGACTCTTCTCATCCACAACACTGAGAGTGAGGCTATCCAACTGAAGAGTGATCGGCTGCACCCTCATTTAAGAAAGTGCATCCTATGCTGCAAAGGTTTCATTCTCACTAGTGAAGGAAAACATGTTCCCATCCTCATGGACACACCATACTCTATGCCTAAAATAGATGATCTGAGGATGGACTCTGGATATCCAGTCCATACCCAAGACGATGTCGTAAATCCTCAACACAGCTACTACGAGATCCCAGCTAAAGCTCTCACCTCCCTGAGTGATCTCACACTATCTGCACCAATGTGAAATCGTCGAATCCTCTCCCATAGAAGAATATAATCATAGAGATCGATCTAACGACTCCATCGGAATCTCTGAGCTCCAAACGAGTGTTTTGGAAATAAAAGAGTGAATGTAACCTATGTCTATAAGTACTACAACTAGGGTGGAGTAGACACAGATCGTACCTCTAATCATCACTAGAGAGACATGGTCGTAGGCTTCTATCACGTGAATCTGAACTCGCCCCTGTCCACCTACTCCCTGTGGTCGGGGTAGACCACCTGGGGGTGGTGGTGGTGGTACCTCAAACCATCTCCGACTTACTGTTGCATGGCCTTCTCCTTTTCCACTTCTGCCTCCCTACAAACCTCATCACTCAAACCTCATCCTCTATATCGGTGGTCCCTCAACCATCTATTGATCGTCCACATAGGGAGTCAGACAGTTGCAATCTATGTTTCCCTTTCCGCCGCAAGAGTAACAGAATTTATCCCTCAGATGTATTCCTATGCCTTGTGAGCTCTGCACCTCCAACACTGCATCCTGGGGTCATCCTCCAGAAGGTCTGTCCCACTTAAACCTTTGTGTCATCTGCCTACTACCTATTTTAGATGACTCGGCTACCTGTTGTCTGATGGTGTCTCTCACCGTCGGTGTCTTCTCAGCTAAGAATCTCTCCACCAATAATGCTTGCTTGATCACTCTATCCTATGTCAGGATATTGAATGATATCATTGATGCTCTTATATCCTATCAGATACCCTGATCAAAGGTTTGGGCTCTGAAAAAATGGGTCTTATACCATGTTAGTGGAGTAGTGAGAGAGGTCAGTGAATCTCGCTGAGTACTAGGCCACTGTCAAGTTGCCCTACTATAAGTGTAATAGCTCCTGGATACGCACTGAGAATAAATTAGCTGGTACAAACTTCTCCCTAAATTGGTTCTCGATGTCCAACTAGGAGAGTATCGCCTCCTCATGCGTCTAAAGTGTCAGGATCCACCATCTCCCTACTTTTCCATGGAAGAGGCTAGCAGCTATGATCACCATCTGATCTGCTGGTATCTCAACTAAGTAAAAAACGTGTGCCACATCCTCCAATCGGTCCTCAGCTTCCCGGGGATCTTTCTCACCTCAAAACCTCAAAGGCCTTTGTCTCTGGAACTCGTGAAACGTGCTCAGTTGGCGTGCATAGTCTGCTGGTGGTGCTGGTTGCAACTACTTTCCTACGAGTAGTGGTGATGTTGGTACACCACCCAAAGGTGCCATCATCACAAGAGGGCCCTGCATCGATGCCTCATCGTTCGTTGGGCCTTCATCATGATCTCTCTCTAGAATCCTAGATGGATGTCTATGCGGCAGCATCCTGGAAGAAAATAGGTGTGTCGCGGTCAATAATTTATACTTGGTGATCTGACTCAAAGAGATCAAAATAAAAACATCCTTTTCGAAACACACACAAATAGTGTTTTTGTATACCGAGTCAAAAATCAGAATTTAGGGTCCTGGTGTATAGATACGTTAGTCACCATACCAATAATGGAATCCCTGAACTGAAACCCAAATTCAAGACACTTAAAATTATTTCTCTATTGATAACAAAGACTCTTAGTTCATCTGGTAAAACCGACTCTTCTGATGCCACTTTGGCATGACCTGTCCCCCAGGGCTCATGACATGACTACCCCAAGACCGCCTTCCATAGGCTAGGTGTTGGGGGCTAGCACCGAAAAGTTATATCCCTATAATGGGATGGAATTGCCTCAAAAACCTGTACACACATAGACAGGGCACACTACGCACAAGTAAACACAATATAAGAATAAAGGTACAACCACAAATAAAAACCACCACTGATTGTAAAAGCGAGTACTGAAATTAAAGGGGCCAGAAAACAAACCCAACTGAAATGGAAGTATAGAAAAAAGGGAAAATAGCCCATGAGGTATTTTTCCAAGGTTCCTACCTAAAGGGCAGGCATGACTCATCACTGCAGCTCTCCACATCTACTGCTCACCTTCATACACCATCTTTCAATCACCTCAAAGAACCATCAAGCTCTGACTCCTCAAGACTCAGTCTAGTTATCCATCATCTGCACAAGACACAGCAAGGTGCGGGTGAAGCCCATGCAGGGTTGAGTATACAAATAACCATTAAGGACCCCGAGACCCCCGATGGTCACCCATAATTCCACAAAGGAAAATCCACAAAGCATGAACTCAATCACAAAGTACAAATAAAAAGATATCTCACACCAAGTATAACTTAAGTACAGAAGTACAGATGATTAGTCCTAAAGCTAGATCATCTTATTCTGTTAAGAGGATCTCCTACTGAACCACACAGGATCGCTTGGTGGGGACCCAAAGAAGATCGCTCGGTGCTAACTCACACAAGATCTCTAGGTGATGACCCAGACAGGATCTCTTGGTGCTGACTAACACAAGATCGCTTGGTGATGACCCACACAGGATCGCTCAGTACTGACCCACACAGGATCGTTCGGTGCTGACCCAAACAAGATCATTTGGTTCTTACCCACACAAGATCACTAGGTACTAACCCGCACAGGATCGCTCAATGCTAACTCACACAGGATCACTCGGTGCTGACCCACACAGGATCACTATTCATTCTTCACGTCACAGCCTTCCACTAGATTCTCGCACAATGGGACGATCCACTCCTCAAGCCATCGGTCGTATTTCAACCTGCCCAAATTCCCACAAAGAAGTAACCCGGTGAACTTCCATTTTATAAGGGTTCCAACACAATAGACGGTGCATCAACCGGACGCCCGGTCTGTAAGTTATAGGCATTTTAGTGCCAAGGGCCCGGTTGGATTCGTGGTTGATCCAACTTGGCTGAACTCCAACATTCTATGATACTCATGGGGAGTATCTCAAAAGGACCGCCTCATCCTAAGGGTTCAATCACTATAGAAAATTCATCAAATAGACATTTGGTTTAGGAGATATGCCCATTTAAGTGTAACAGGGCCAAAACGGGTCTGGGTCTGATCTGACCTGGTCAGACCGAACCTACCCGGCCTGCTGGGCCCGGCCTGAAGGGTTTGGGCTTGGTCCAGTTCACCTGGGCTTGGTCCAGCCCGCTGGGCCATGGCATCGGCCTACTGGGCCGAGGGATCGGCCCGATGGGCCACATTCTCAGCCCGCTTGGCCAGGGGCTCGGCCCGCCGGCAGTGGGCTAGGCCCGCTGGGCCGTGGGTTTGGCCCGAACCACCCAGTTGGGTGCGGCCCACTGGGCCATGGAACTTCCCATCCCACTGGACATGCATGGGGGTCCACTCCCCTCCCAAATGGCCGAACCATTTTGGTCTTCAAAGAAGCGGCTTCAGATGGCACTGCACCACCTGGTCGGTCCTGCTGGACCAGTCACTTGCGGAACCCGCAGACTGCAGGTCCGCCCTCCGCCACGGCTCGAAGCTGCAACCTTCCTCCATGGTGTGACACCCCTTTGTTCATCTTGGTAGCTTCAGGTTCCACCATCTTCACGTAGCTAGTGGTATCTGGCCGCCTCCATCTCTGGTTGTTGGCGCTGCCATGTCAGTGATGGTTCTACGGGCCACCGGTAAAGTTCAGGTGGTCTGATTCTTTTCTCGTATACACCTACGAGCCTCCCGGGATGGCACCTACATTGCACAGCCCAAAGTTTTTCCTTTCCACCATATTTATTGGTTTCCCATGAAGAACACCACCAACCTGAGATCGACGGAGGGTCTGGGCCTTGTTCGGCTCGACCTGCGCCCTCCATGTTAGCATTATAACATGGGAAGGATTATTTAATCATAAAAATTCCCACAAAGAAACCTCGAATTATCCTCTCATATTAATAATCGAAATGTGGATCAAACCATTGGATGGTTGATCCGTGTTTTTCATAATATTCAAGAATGGGTAAAAGGGATTAATTAAGAACATAACCCCCTACCTCTAGTTTGTTGGAATTCATTGCAGATGAGGAAGGAGTGTCCATGTTCGATGGTGTTGCGGCTGAAGGAGAAGGTTCACGTCCTTTGGAAGTCTTCCTCAAATCCTTCAACAGTCATCAAAGATCCATTCTATGTTGGTGGAAGATGTTATCAAAACTTTGTCAGAGGTTCCTCTCTTTAGTTCTAAAAACCCCTGCACAAGATTTGTTTAAAAAGAAGAAAAGAGGAGATCAACCCGCCGCACAATTAATGAGATTCATTGATAAATTTAATTAATGAACCTTTTAATTCTCCCAATGGTGCGGTTACACAACCAAGTGTAACTAGACATTAAAATTTCTAACAACCCAGCTGCCCACCACCACTGCTCAACAATTACAAAGAAAGAAAATAAAATAACTCTTTGTGTTATATTATTTTTTTTGTAAAGTCCAAAAATTAACTTTTCCATCTGACCCTTACTGGTTGAAGTTAAGCTTTCTTTCAGGGAATCTCAACTCTACATATTCAACGGTGCGCTCAGTTTTTTAATCCGATCACCGGTTCAAAAGATAGAAATTGTCGCTCACGCGTTTACTGAACGTACCTTAAAAAAGATCAAAATTCCGTTCCGGGCTCTTCGGGACTCGAAATCACATGCCATCAATTTTCACATACTCTTAATAATCCCAAATAATTTTAAATAAACTATATTGAAAATACAGGTCTTTACAGAATTCCACTTCTCATGCCAAGATTATTCCCACAAACCATCATTTTGTAAAGTATATCCTATGAACCACCAATCTGTGAGGATTTATCCGGTGAGGCATTTCCTCATGAGGCATCGGCTAGAAAAGCGATGGTCTATGGTACTCTCTATTCGCAAAGAATCTAGTTTATTTGTGGTATATTAAAAACATACCATTTTCGTATGATGAAATTCAGTTCATAGAATGGTAATTCACAAAGGAACTGCTATATGGAATCAATGGGAAATCAAGGGTTTATAGAGAACTCAATTTATCTTGAAATATGATAGAAGAAAATGAGTTGGGAAACCTATTAATAGATGCAGTTTCCTCTTGCGGGTCCACCTACATACCACAAACCTGATAAAAAAAAGACCACTTTTTACATCGAAACAACCTCATTATCATCCTGAGAGTACCCATTTCAATGTAGGTCATTTTTTGGATCCTCATAATTCCATACATAAGAATATGAAAATTCTATCAAATTTGGAAAAGAATTAAAATAAAACCAAAATAATATTGAATAAAAATATCTAAAGTGGCTATCAATGAAGGATGGATTGATCTCATGAAGCGCAAATTGCTTCATTAATCACCACTTTGCATGGAATTCGTTTACATTGTAAAGCACCTTGGAATGAAATAGATCACATAATGAGATGGTTCCATCAACTCCATAAGATGAAAGAACTCATTTGTGGGGTCAGGTAGGGGTTTCTGCCTCGATGAATGGTCATCCACCAAGAACGAAATCATTTAGTGGAAGAAGTGGTACCACTGGCACCTGCAGATGAAAAAAAATCGTTTTCAGGGTTGGGTGGTGATTTTCACACCTAGGAATGACTACCCTTGTTAACAAGATACTTTGTGGGCTGGGAATCCTTCTCAGGTTCCCATGAGAGAATCCTTGCAGCCCACCGTGGATGACCGTCCATCCTAGTAATCCTTCCCTCCATTATTCTATAAAATAACCCTGAGGGAAACTGACATAGGAGAGACCAAATGATGGAAAAACATATATTATAGGATGAGATCCTGAAAAATGGCCAAATCACACATCTATTTAGTACAATAAGGTAAAAACCCATCACATAACATTAATGAAAAAATAAATCATTCAATCACCTGTGAACTAGAAATTACCTTCATGAAATCTATTCTATGAGGTAGAAACAAACGGTCCCTTTGCAAACCAGAACCCCATAAAGAAAAATTTTATGAGGGAGTAACCCTTCCCTACATAGAAAAGTGATATGTGGGAGGAAAGTGGCCCTGAGAAGCGAAACTATACGTGAGTGGAACCTTTCCATGCATAGAAATACATTATGCAGGCATACCCTAGGTCTACATAGCACCATGCTACGTGGATGGTACCCTAACCCTCATGGAAACCCTTTATATGGAGATAACCTCATCTAGCATAAGAACATGCTATGTGGAATGTGGTCTCATTTTGTGTTCTTCACTCCATCTCCCATCACTCCCTCCCATAATATCATTGGGACCCATATCATCCCCCTTATGAACCATGCTAATGGAATTAGGAAAAGGACTCTTCTAAAGATTATTAACATGTATAATTAGATCATCAAGAACACAAACATTCCCTTTTGAGACTACATACATGTGGTAAGCGAAGTCATGTGTGTAACCTCCTTAAAAAGGTGGACCATCATAATGTTTTCAAGTATATATTATCATGGAAATGAGGTTCCCAACCATAGAGATTCTCACAAGAACCTCCCTATACTAGGTAGGGATGTTGAGGATAACAATTTCCTTTCCATTTGATAGGTAATAAATCACCCCCCCCCCCCAAACCAATTTTAGAGAATCCCTCCTATTGTAAGTTCTGAGTCTTTCATAAAGAGGAGGAACTCCTTATATTATTCCACTATTCCTGGGATATTGCTGGATAGATTATCAAAAGTGAATATCTTGGTTAACAAAATAAAAGAGGAGGTGTGCACATTCAATGACCTTTCTCTCTCCCCTTAGGATCCAACACCTCATCCATTAGCGAATGGAGTAGATCATGTGATATTCAGTTCCACTCCTTATTATTATTTCTCACACCTAGAATGACTCACATGGGCATAGAGGTTAGTAGATATCATGACATTGACATTTTCCTAATGCATGGTCATACCTCTGAGTGTAATCCCCAACCAGATGGGAAGCTTCCATGCATAATCCCCAACCACGTGTTCCAAATGGGTGTCCCTCTAAGTAAAAGCATGAACCATATGGGAATTTTCCACTTGTAATCCCTAACCACATTTTCCAAATGGGAATCTCCTACTTGTAACCCCCAACCACATCCACTTAATTTGTCCTCTTGTATGGTATAAGCCCCAAACTCATGCTTCCTCTCCAAATCGTTATGTTCCTGATGAATCAGATGCATGGGCATCATCCATAGGTGTAATCCAAAAACTTACAGAACTATATGGTTTATTATTCCCAACTAACTTAGATACATAGGAAGCCTCCATGAAATTCAATACCAAAACCTAAATCCACCCAAATTTTCTCCAAGAAACGTCCTCAGTAGGGTCATATCCACCTAGTATACCACATCCCTTTTGGGTTCCCTGAGGAGCCTTGGTATAAATCCCACACTAAACATTAATTAGGAACCTTTAATATATATTTCTTTTCCATATGATGCTAAACTAAATAGTTTAATACTTATCACATGACCTTAAAATTTATGATGTGTCCCATTAAGTGGCACCAAACTATGTGGGTTCTAATTCCATTCACAGGGATACGAAGGAATTCCATCTTACAACTCTTATCCTGATATCAAAATAACTTCCATCTCCTTGGATGATAGAAAACTCCAAAGTGCCTCACCATGTAGCTCAAAACTAGAATCATCCTAATACAAGACCAAAGAATCTCTAATTTTTCCATAAAAGGGTACCGTTGATAGAGAACATGGGATACATATAAATTATGTTGAACACATGTGTGTTCAAAATTGATCATTAACTCAGGGTGATCCATGTATACAAACATGGGAATAAATAAATGAGTCATGAAGATGTCTTAAATCTAAATGAGATTCCCAGAATAGTAAATAGTTCCCACAAAAAGTGTGTGATGATCTTGAATTCACATCCTATAAACCAATGTGAGTTCTTAAGTGTCGTTGTCCAAGTTCCCCAAAACATCCCTACCTTTGGATACTAGGTCCATGAGTCATCACAAATATAAGATTCGTTGGTCGTTTCCATCCTTACAAAAAAACCCATTAGAGGTAGCTTAAATATGTTGTACCTGACATCATTGATTATTTACAATTCAACCCCTTGAAATCAACCATTGGTCTCAAATAGTTTTTATTGGAAAAAACACCCATTGTGATGGAATATGGAATGCATCCCTTGAGGGAGATGAACTGATGAACTGAGAAGGCTACATAAAATATATAATTTCTACATGAATCTATAATTCTAGATATCCAAAAAAAGGTGAATATTGAGGTATGAATATTAGTTAAAAAATATTTATTTTTTTAAAATAAATATTATTCTATTGGGGAGTGATTTCAAGCCTAATAAAAATTGATTTTTTTTACTTAAACTTTAACTTTCTGATGTTTTTTGTGAAGATGAGTTTATGTTTAAAAATATTTTGGAAAATATGATATATACATACCTTTGTAATTAAAATTTTTACTTGTTAGTAAATTAATAAATTTAATAGAAACATTTTGTCTTTAAGATATTAACTTGTTCTATTATAATTTTTCCTAAGAGAACATAGACTGATTAACTAAGGGATCATTTCTAATAAATAATGTGTACCTACCTTCTCTGTGAAAATTCAAATAGCATAGGTGGAAGAAGTTTTATTTCAAGTTAGGGTAACCTCATATTAAGAGGGAGAAATGTTTCCCTCCCTTTTCATTCATTTTCAATTATGGTGACATGAATGAAAATTAGTATGGGAGTATATTTACAATTGAAAAACATCTAAAAGGATATATTGAAGTGACCATGGGTTAATAATTTAATTTTTTATCATCTGATCTTGTTTCAATTTCAAATTACATTATGAGAAAGTTATGAGATTGATTATTGAGTTTATTATCCACCCAATATGTGGAAAAAACATTCCATGCATTATGGGTAAATATTATTGGTGTTTTTTGCCATTGTATTTACAAGGACTATTCATATATTGGTGATGGAATATGGAAATAGTTTCTTCTTATAAATTATATAGCTGGAAAACATTGGGTGGTATCCTATAAATTAGATTATCATTAAATGGGACCCCATGTTAATGACATTTTCTAAGGTGTGTGAAATATTTCTCTATAAAAGTTCCAAAATAATTTAAGTGTAAATGTGTTGGAAATCCATCCTGGTGTATTAATTGAAGTTAAATACTAAAATTATTGTTTCAAAACACTTGTATGAAGGTATATTATATCTGAATTAAAATTCATAAGAGTGAAGGTAGTGGTTATTATAATATAGCATAGTATATATCATATATTACATAAGTCCTTAATAATTGCAATGAAGAGTTCATGAAGGAATTATAAATTCTTAAATTTTATTTGAGTTGTTTATGGGTGGCTAAGAGTGGGTAGAGTTTTGGTGAAGAATCCAAGCATGAAACTAAGTTAATTTAGAGTTTAAAGTGTGATCTATATAAAGGTAACTTAATGTTTTTGGAGGCTATGTAAGGGTAGTATACATACTTTTTAATGGTAAGCCACATATCATTGGATGTGTAAATGTATGTGAGAAAATTTTATATCATTATAAAGGTCAAATATTACATGTAAAGAGGTTATCTAAAGATGTTTTAGCTATGTAAGGGTCAATGTGGACATACCTAATGGTATTAAATAAAAACAATGGATGTGTAAATTTCATAAACCTATGTAATGAAATATATGAGTTTTTAAAGACTGTGTCAGTGTGAGTTTCTCAATATAAAGGTCAATACATGTTTTTACTACCAAAATAATGGTAAATAGTACTTTTGTAATGGTAATACAAACATTTTTCATGATATGTAAATGTTAGAGTATAGATATATAAGCATAAATCACATGGTAGATCAACTTTTGATCATTTGAAAGGGATTTTACAGTTACTATGTGGTCACTTTTGGGTGTAAAGTTGATTAAAATGATAGTCTCACTATCACTATAGTGACTTCATGCCATAAAATCGATCTTATGAGTGTTTACATGATCAATCATGTTTTATAGTTCCTTCCTATAAAGTATATGGTAAGTAGAAAAATTTCATATAGAATTATCATAACATGATGAGACCATGTTCTATTGAATTAATGAGATGTTAAATCTATTAAATATCACAAAAAAATCCATATTGTAAAACCATTAATCATGCTACTCATTTTGAAAATTTTTTTCTGGCATCAAACTAATTTTAACCAGTAAAAAAAGGAGAGATACTTGATTTCATAAATATTTTTTTAAAATAATTATTCGTAATTATTGAATCTTGTATAGGATATTGAGGAGGTAATACATAGAAGACACACTAGTCACATAATAGTTGTGAAGTTGGTTTCTATGAGAAATATGTACCTTAACACTCCATGGTGATAATTATGTGGTCATGTTGGGACTTTTTCTAATGATTTTAATACTGTGGATTTTATGGAGATGTCAAATGAATGCATGTGGTTAGGGAAAATAATGAGATTTCAGTAATTAAAATATCACTTAGAGTTGCGTAATATATTCTAAAAAATGTAGTGACATCAAAGGTTTCTTATCTAAAAAAAGATAGAATATTCATGTTTCATAGTGAATGTAATTATAAAGATATTGGATCTGGCCTATATTATTATAAATATCACAATGATTTTTTGTTCATTCTGTAAAGAGTTAATAAAGCTATTGTTATGAGATCATCATCTACATATGTTGTAGCTAAATACTTCATTAAGATCATATGAGTTTGAGAGTTTGAGAAGAGAATATTAGGAGGTCTCAAGGATTTTGGAGTAAACTAAAATAGTTTCTTTTAGATGAGATAACAATGATAAATAAAAGGGGAAAAACTAATGGTACTCATGAAATTTCCCTAGACACATTCATTTGAGAGGAAATATGAATAATGGGGATCATTATAACTCCCATATATGAAAAATATGGAGTAATTAAATTAGATCATAGGAATTAAATTGGTAGGTGATATTTCATATTCTTATCAAAATAACCTAATTCTTGGTGAGTTACATATTTATAGAATATAGTAGAGAAGGTGGATTATTTTTTATAATTCATAAATTGAGATCTTATGAGTTGTGATGTGAATTTTATTTAATAACACTCCTAAAAAACAAGAATAAGAGAAAAATGATTCTTTGTTGAAACTGAAGATCATATAGGTGTAAAATCTATTATAAGAAGAAGTGATTCATGTAACATCCATAGTTGTATAATCTTGAGTAGAATAAAAATAGATTTATATTTCAACCTTCTATGTATGAGTCTATTTTTCAATGTTGAGCTTTTAGTGATCGAGGATTTGAAGGATTTCATATAACAGGAGATTAGTATTGACTGAGATAGCTAGTATATTTGATTCATTAGAAGGATATGATGATGACTTGTAGTTATAACAATGTCTCATAGTATTCTATGGTATATTATAGAATTTTAATAATCTTATTTTGATAAGTATAAATATTATATCATTTTAAATGAATCCATTGTATATATATTTACCATCTTATAAAAATAACATCAATGTAAAACTTTTATATGTATTTTTAGACTTTATAGAGTATGTGTAAATCAATTTATTTAGGTATACCATAGTGAGACTCTATGAATTTATTGATATGTTTTTTTAGGATGTATTTTGTGAAATAGGAATTTTTAAATCTATTGAGACTCTAAAAGTGTAGGTGTGGTAAACACCAAACTCATTTTAGTCACATTTATGATAGTGGAGATTTATTGATTGTGGGAAGAAAATAATTAAGGATAAGAGTCAGTATTAGTATAAAACCTTATAAAAAAATAGGTGTTTCCTTATTTTACTATCATAAAATACATTCAGCTAATGATTTCTAGGTAAAAAATAGATTCATTTCACTAAATTGAAATAGGAGTTAAATTATAAAGGGTTTTAAGTGTATTTTGGTAACATTCAAAAAGTATCCAACACATCATTCTCCCCCAATCTTAGAAGTTTATAAATATCTTGTTGGGAATTTCAGAAATCATGTGTATGAGAAGTGAGACTCTTTTAATGTTTGAGAATCACACAAATATTTTATTCAATTATTAACAATAGTGGAGAAACCGTTATTGGGGTTAATAAAAAATTAGGGAAAAGGGTATACCTTGAAATAAAACCTTATAAAAATATCATGTTCTCTCTTTATATTTGTCATATCCATTGCATGTGTTATTTTTTCTCGGTAAAACATATATTTATCCAATGGTTCTAACAAAAAAATGGACCTTTATTACCAATGGGGGTTTAAAATTTAAAGGATGATTTTGAATTTCATAAAAATAGGCAACACCTTATTCACCCCACCCCAGGTTTTAACAGTCAATCATTATAGTATTTTTAATTGGTATCATAGTATTGGTTATCATTTAGTTGGATATAAATTTCTATGTTATTGGTAATTTTTATCAAATGTTGATCAAGTGTAAATTTCAGTTATTCTAACTTTCTAAGTAGAGGATTAGATAGAAGAAGCTTTGTTAATTCCTATTAATGAAAAATCTAAAATCTCATCCAAGACATTAAAAAATAGAAAAAATAAATTTTCTTAAAATAAAATAATGATACAAAAGATATAGGAGAAATTAACGCTATATGAAGTTAGTAAGAGCGGTATTTTTTAGAAAAATATTTCAATTATGATTCCTATGAATATAGTTCAAGCTATGAATAAGAGGATTTCAGTTATAAATCACTTCATGGATATTATTTTTTAAATAAAGGGTTACTTGAAGAATTATTGTGGTGAAATTCATACATATATATTAGGTCATATTAGTGTATTACCAAATGAAAAATCACATCTAGAGAAAGAATATAATTCCATGGAAGAGGCATTGGATAATTATGTTTGTACAAATAAAACTCTCTCAAAATTAGTTTTGGATAAGGAAAAAATATTTTCACTCTAAAATAATAAAATTTTATTGATTGATAAAAATTTGAAAAGAATATTTTTTTATAAGGATTATTTTTAGGCTGGAGTTATTGACTTACTCTATCAATTACAGATGTTATATAAGGTCGTAGTGAATTCCAAAGATGCAAAACAAGATTTTGAATATAAAATAGTATAAGATATTGAAAATTTACTCCATGAGATTATAATGATCCATGAAGAAAAATTTTATAATTTAAATATATATAGGGAGAGAACAATTAAATTATTTTAGGATTAAAAATATCCCTTCAACAAGAAGTTCCTGGATATTGTAGAAATTTTGACAATATCAAAACTTCTCAAACTTAATCTTCAAAAAATATAGGAATAATGTGTTTCTTACCACATATTTTTGAGAATTTGTTCCTCTAAAAGGGATTACTACATGTGAAAAAGAGATATTTAGATCATGAGGAGAGGATTTTAGTTCATTCTCATAGAAGAGGGTATCATAATGCCATTATAAATCTATGAGTACTAAATCAGTTTGGAACAAATGTATTTGATAGTTTTAAAAATAATGTACATGTGTAGGAAGTTAAAAATGATGAAAAACCTACCAATAATCATAAATGGATGTGATAATTTCCAAGAATATTTTTTCCCAAAAAAATCCCATAAATATAGTATATCTATTTAAATACATCATTGTGGTAAATCATGATAGATTGCATCAATTTGAAAAAGAGTAATGTTTTTTGGATTATTTTGGTGTTATTGATTTTTTGTTACTAAATCCATGGAATATTTGTATAATATTCCAAAATATTCAAGAGGTTAAATGATTGAAAAGTGATAGTGAAAAATGAAATTAGATTAAGGCCTAGTGTACAAAATCAATTTTCATATATGAAGAGAAATTTCTCTCTCACAAAAAGATTATAAAGTCTTAATAAATTATGTTAATATTGAGATATATATGGAAAATGTTGTCAGGTATGTTGATATGTACTAAAATAATAGGACTCGTATGCTGATGGGAAGAGGAGAACATAGTTGAAAAATTGGGTAACAAACAAAGGCAGACCTACCTTTGAAAATAGTCTTATGAATAATGATACTAAAATTTATTCTCACAATAATAAAATGATAAATAATTAGAAATATGTCACTCCAAGTAGAATAATATTATTTTATTATGTTATAAAATTACACTTCACTGATCATTTTAATATGGAAATAGAGATAAAGGATTAATGGAGAGAGCTAGAATTAAAATGAGAGTCAAACAATAAAAGGGACAAGAATATTAGTAATGTGCAAGACATCACTGATGGTGGGATGACAGGTTTCAAAAAAGGTTAAATATAGGTAAAATAAAGATGTTTTTGGAAAGCTAAAAATATTTTGACACAATCCTTAACATGTGGATGACTTTGATACATGGTTAAAAGGATCTGTCAAAAGATAAAGTTAAATAAATATTATCTATCATCATCAAAAAGGTTGTTGTAAAGACTGAGACCACAAAAAAGGATAATTATGAGAATATTACTGATGATATATTAATATTATGACCATATCAACTATAATAACCATTAATGTTAAAACAATCATCTAAGAGTGTAATTATCCAACCAACTCTAGAAAACATAGATATTCCAGCTAATAAGGAGTCTAAAAATGAATAGAAAACCAAGTTTCCAAAAACTGGAAAGATTTTTAAAATTAATAAGGGATAAATAATGAAGAAGTGATATCAATTTATAGATTCATATATAAGTACTTTTGGGTTTATAAACAAGCCTAAAACCTAGTTATGCAACTAGTGTGTAGTAAAGATTCACCTTATTCCAAATTTTTAGTGGTTGTTCTATGAATAGGTAATTGAAGGTGGAGTTATAAGAAATTCAACCATTATGGGGAAATGAAAATTTCAATTTCTATCAATAATTATGGGAGACTGTTTTTTATTTCCATGGGGAAGATATATGGAATGAATCCCTTGAGGGGGAGCTATAAAAAAGAAAAACCAACCACAAATGAAAATTTTCTTATTAAATTTGAAATCTAGATAGTCCTATATAATATTGAAGTTTGAGATATGATATAAAACATAATAAAAAATATATTATATTGGAAATATTATCAGGGGTGATTTTTCAAAAAAAATAATGAGAGAAAAATGTTCACTTATCTTTTTTTTGTTGAGTGTTAATTTATACACTTTTTTTGTAAATCTATCCAAAAATCCCCAAAGGGATAAAATTTAAATTTAATTATACATTGAGAATTATATATGGATAGAATTAATACTTTAAAAAAATCACTCATGTTTTCTAAACCAGGTTTCCCCACATACATTGTGATATGACTTGCCCAGGGATCATTTCTAAGAATCCTCTCATTCCACCCATCTATCTTGCAATTACTTATGTATAATGGAATTGAAAGAACAAATTTATTTAATATAGAAGATTAAAATGGGAATTTCCCATTATATGTTTGTCCCTTGGATCAAATAAAAAGGCTAACTTATAATTTCAGTGAAAAACATTTTCCTACATTATATTTATTATCATTAAAGGGGAGAGTAAAATTGAAATTCTTATAGAATATTGACATTTATCATTTTTATTTTGATGTTTAAAGTATTAAAATAAAACCCAAAGGGTAATATTGAAGTAACCATTATTATTTGAGTGTGTTCATTACAAAATATACCACGGAAATATACATATTGTCAATGGGAATAGAGTATTGGGTGATGGATTGAGAATCCTCCCACTGAATACTAAGAGCTAACTACCCATGCATTATGTGTATAGGAAAAGATCTTAATTCCACTGGATATTCAATGAAAGTTTATTTTGTGGGAAAATATGTTTGGAAATGTAGACTACTTGTTTAGTAGCCTCCTATATAAATTTTTTGTCTATGTTAGTCTTCAAGTACTAGAAATATGATCAATTTGAGAAGGTTGTGTCTGTAACATTTAAATAATTAGTGTATTTATGAATGGGATATGTTTTCTAAATAGGTTATCGGTATATTTTAAAAGATATATTTAAAATTTAGAAATATGTATGAAGTTATTAGATATTCTAGCTCAATGCATGGAGGAAATATCCATGGAATAATGTACATGTAGAATGTTTATAATGTTTTTTAATATCCTAATGATGATGGTTTTAAAGATTATTTTGAAGGATGGATTAATAGAGGTGAATGTTTTTTAAGATACTATAACCTTAGTATATTAATTTTCTACTTGATTTCTTAGGAATTGATTTGAAGAGTTTTAAAAGGATTGATAATTCTCTATAATTTTTTAATGGGTTTTAAAGGACCTAATATGATTGAAAAAGAATCTATGATAGAAAATGAATTATGTATTTTGATGGATAAGGTTGAACTTTGACTAAATATATACATCTATGTGTATATAATCTCAGAGACTAAGGACTTGGGTATGGATGATATAGTGTGATATATATATATATATAATTTTAGATGACCTGGTCTATTTGTAACCATCGTATAGTGTTTTTTACACATCATCTTACCTTGTATAATCGTCATGATGTCATTTTTAACTAATATTTCCACTACGTAGTAATTAGACACTGAAGTTATCAATGATGAGGTACTCTATGAGAATTAACCTACTCTGTGTAAAAATAAAATGCCTCTACATAAGCATGAATTTTCCATAAGTAAGAATAATTAATCAATTATTATAATCATAATATTTATATGGATCAATATGTGTAAGTGTAACGCTAGTTCTTGTAGAAATCCATAGTTTGTAGAAATTTTAGTATTCTGATGGATGTAAAATGAAGTTTCTAGACTAATTTTTTGATGAAGGGATTCAATATGAAGATTCAAAGACTAAGTTTTAACAATAAAAAATTTAAAAAAATTGTTATACATGAAATTAATTTTGATAAATCTAATATACAAATTTATAAATGAGAAGATCAAAATCACAGATATTTTGAGAGACTTTTCATGTCTTAAAAAACTAGGTTCCTTGATTTATTTAATTCTATTGAAAAATAAATCCAATGATGTTGCTGTTGCACCTCATTTTTTCAAACATGAAATGATCTTCTGATATAAGATGGTTATTTTAGAAATATGCAATCAAATTTTGATGATATTATGTGTTATAAAATAATTTTATGCTTCCACATTATAAAATATTTAAATTAAAAAAACATATGAATATTCATGTGTTATGTTTCTATGTTCTAAATATCATAAAGAGTTATGAGATTCATGTTTAGAATAATATAGAACTAGTGAAACTAATTTATATAGTGACTAAATTTATTACTATTTAGTGAACCTACGAAGTGTAGTTGTTTTTCTCTAGTATATTAAATGTGATGAGTTGAGAGACAATATTTTTTACTATGTAATTTTTTTACATCCATGATAAATGTTTTTTTAAAATATTTAATTAGAGATATTTTAGGATGAAGTGAAATAAATAATTTTGTAAGTATAATATTTAATATATGTTATACTAGATAAATGAGTAATGAGAGAAAAATCAAGGTTACTCCCACCATTATATAGGCGACAATAGTCATCGAGATAAAAGGAATACATGATTTAGGGAATGACCACATATGAAAATAGAAGAGAAAAGAGAATTAATTATCATAGGAAAAAATAATTTATGGGTTTTATATATATGTAATATAGAAAATATTACTCACACAACCTATAATGAAATAAAAAAGAGGGTGAGAGAAGAAGTGTTCATGAATACTAAGAGTTATATGCTGTGAAAATGAAATGAGACCACTAAAAAGTAAAGAATAGGGATTTGATACTGAATTAAAGGAAATAAATATTGGATATCATACCTAAAGGAAGAATACAAATGTGTTTATCAATATATGATTAGATTGAGTGATTTGAAATAGTGAGAAGAAGGATGGAGGAACTCAAATTAGACTGACCAGTTGTGTATATTGTTATACATTGGTTTCGAGTATTTCAGAGTATTGGGAACCTACTGGACAATAGAATATCATAAGAGAACAATAATTTATGGAGTAAGAATAAAAAGTCTATTAATGATCTGATGCTGATTAGAAAACATAAAATTATTTTCAAACATGTTTTCTTAAATAAGAAGTGTTAGTGGAAGTCTACTTGTTTAGAAAAGGGAGATTTATCTTGTTGATGTTGAAGAATCTAGATAATATTTTTCAGTGTACTATAAAAGATGTCTAGAAAGACCAAACTTGTGTATACATGGTGAGATGATGTGAAACCTATGGGAAACTAGGTTTTTAAGTATAACAAAATGATAATATGTGATTTCAATGTGAATCTGGGGTTATGGAAATCTTGTGGGAAGATGTAAAGTGTATCCAGAGTGAGATAATGTGCATGTGTGAGAAGTGGAAAACCACTGTAGTCAGTGATTGATTATAGTGTAGAAACCATGATTGGGGAGAATAACCAACCATGGAAATGAGTATTATTTTATGATGAACATTACTAAAAAAAATTCTTTAAATCACTATTGCTTAAAAATGATCACTCATTTTCATATATTTTATATTAGAAATAGTAACAGGAATCAGCAGCACCTATACAAAATGAACACATACTATTGCCAGCCTTGAATTGGTAGGAACAGTATGGCAGCGTCAGAGGTGTAGGTTTTAGGGTGACACCTCGAACATATTTTGAGAAAAAACAAGACGGTCAAAGTGAATTAATAAAAAATATGTTGGGAAAAAATAATTTAAGGCATCATTGAGGTATTTTTGAGGTGATTGTGTTTGTTGAAAAAGTGAACATCTGTGTTGTGATTGTTGACAATACAAACCATGACATGAAATTTGTTGACAAAGGGGATTTCATGATGTAATATCGAGTTCAAGAGCTGTGGTTAATGATCCATGTTTGATTCAAGAATGTTGACAAAGAGATGGATGATCTTGAGGCGGCACAAAAAGAACAGATACAAGGTGGCGCCATTTTCCAGTGTTTGCCAAATTTTTGGGCCTGGAAATCGAAAAATGAAGAAAAGTGGTTTTTGGAAAAGGGACATGCGTGCCGTATACTTGAAGGCTTGGAATCTTGCGTGCCATATGTTTTTCAAGATCAGATAATCAAAATATGGCAAAGGGATAATTGTCGTGCAAGTATTGGTGGTGTCGCGCAAGTGACTTGCGCGCCGTGAAAGAGACTTGCGCATCGATGACTTGGAATCTTGAGAACTTGCACACCTATGGTTTTTCAAGATCAGAAGATCAAAATATGGAAAAGGAAAGAGGTTCGCGCAAGTTTGGAATTGGTTCGCGCAAGTGATTTGTAGGGGAAGTGACCTGCGCACCAAGACTTGCGCGCCGAACGGAGACTTGCGCGCCGTCGCGCAGGGTGGTCAAATTGCCTATAAATACTGGACCACCCCTCCTCATTCTTCACCGAAGTTCAACACTTTGAATATTCAGAGCTCCCGTCGCGCAGGTGTGGTGGTCATGCAAGTGGTGATGTGTCGCGCAAGTGGGACTTGTGCGCCAGATTTGAAGAAGGGCGATTTTTGGTAGTTGTGTGCCAATATTGGATTGGGTGTAAAAGGAAGTGTGTCACGCAAGTTTGGAGTTGAATAATATTGTGTCGCGCAAGTGTGTGAGTTGGACTTACACGCCAGTTATGACTTGTGTGCCGATACTTGTGCGTCAAGATAGACTTTCACGCCAAGTAAGGTTTATTTTCGGCAGTGATTTTCAGGCTGCGTGGAAGATGGAAGATTGCCCGATACCTTCGGTGCAAAGAGAAATTCATCTATGGGTGAAAGTTGTACTTCAATAGAGCATCCACATACAACAAAGGATGCATTAATTCATGCAAATGAAGAGACATGCAGGTCAACAAACTATGAGTGGATCCTTTCCGATGCAGTGATCAAAGGAAGAGGAAGAAGGTGATCCTCTCCACCGGCAGTGATCCAGAGAGAGAGAAACAGGGAGTGACCCTTGGGAAAGTAGTGATCTGACCCTAAACCTTGTAAAGTCAGTGAGCCTGGGAAAGAGTGACTGTGCCCGAATCTTTTAATCCACAGCTAGTGAAGTTTAGTGGAATTTGGTACGACCGGCAACTTGTCGGCGTATGCTCCTTGGACGTTGCCCAGTGAAGGTGAACCAAGTAAAAATCGATGTGTCATGTGCATGCTTTACTTTTTGTTTATATTGTGCAACAGGAAAGAGATAGAAGAGTGTTTTTCTTAACAACGAAACAAGATCATAACGGGCTTTAATTTTAAATTAGTTATACCCTGATTCACCCCCCCCCCCCCCTCTCAGGGTATTAAGCCTTGTGGACCTAACAAAATATGAGAGAAAGAATATCTACCCTTTAATTACAATTACAATACCATAGAGAGATGATGTAAACATTAATGGTGGAGAGGAAAATAGAATAAACAACTCAAGAACAACCACCGTGTGAAGATACCCCATACCAACTATGAGGTTATCCATTCCATTCAAAGAGATGTCTTGGCAGAGGTAATTAATGTTCTAATAAATGTTTTTGTGAAATTTTAGTCATATAGACATGGATACCTTTCCTCTAATGGATTTATATATAGAGATAATAACTGTGATTTATATCTAGTAACAACCACCCATCACCTTATGGAGAGGGTTATGGTTTTTAATATTCAAAACGACATGCTACACACCAGACCACTTACAACAGGCCATGTGCGAGTGTTGATCAGAATAACACATGATCCAAGCATAGAGATACCTTTTAAAATTCACGAGGATGATATTAATACGGTCGAAAAATCTATTGGAACATTCATCGCATGTCCATGAAATATTGTAAAAAAACATGTCGGCAAATAGGTATTCATTTCCAATTCACTTTTCAAGCTAAACCATTAAAAATAAATGAAAAAATGTATGAACCGATGAATGCTATTACAGATGGACAAATAGAAGGGGATGAAATGAAATACCTTCTCAAAACTATATAAAGTATCAACCAACTGATCAAGAATATATACTGTATGTACCATTACCCCACCCATTTTATATCCTCATTTACTATCATTCAAGGCTCATGTGGATACAAAGTTAAAAGATGGAAAAAATCACTTAATTTAATTTTAATAAAATATGTATAGAGAGGAAGATAAATACTTCATTGGTCTTGATATTTCAACTGAAATCCTATAATATGATTGGAAAGGTGCCTCATTTGTAAATGTGTATATAAGGTAGGTTATCATGATTTGATTTTCCAAAAGTTGTGATACTTTATTAATTATGACTAAACACATTTCTTATTTTTGGAAGGTGTATATATAAAAAAAATTAAGGGACTTTTCCATGAAAGAAAATTAAAACTCTTTAGTCCTCACATCTCCTGTATAGAACAAACAAAAATAAAATCAAAAAAGAAGTTTGAAATAGTTAAAGGTCTGATAAAATCGTTTGAAAGAAAAATATAGAATGACAAACTATATTTAATACCAACGATGTAGGGGTAAAACTCTACAATTTAATAATATCAAATATATTTTCATTTCTTTTATTAATTATTCCTTTTTTTTATATAGCATTGGATACTAATTGTGGTTAATTAGGATAATCCAAATATTTATTTCTTGGATTCAATGCATGGATATCCAAAAAACTATCCACACATGATGGAATTTTTCAATTTTTAATACACTAAATCGAATGTTTTATAACTAAACATAAATTTATATATTTTATATTTTATTTTAATGAGGATTACATTATGATAAGGTGGTAAATCAATATCATCCAAAAAAAGGAATGATTCCAGGGGATAAAGACAAGGATGTAGAAAAATACTACGGCTGGATAAATATCAGGGTATATATAATAAAATTTCTCTGTCCAAACATATATAAAAAATTGATTATTCTCCTCAATATTTATATAGTGTCCAAAACAAACCAATGAAAAATATTATGGTTATTATGTTTGTAAATTTATGAGAGATATCATATTCTAGGAACAAAACAGCATCCTTGAAGAGGTTTTTTTGAAGATAATTATTAATTCACTTAAAATATTTATTAATCCTTTGTGTATTTATATTGTTTTAGTACTACTATTACTATAAAAAAATAATCATATTCACAAGACGAAATAGATGTGCTCCGAAACAAATGGGCAGAATACCTGATGAAATAATGTACAGAAATATTATGAAGATGTGACTCGAAGTGTATGTTTTTAGTTTATAATATTATTTGATCCTTTAAGATTCATGTCTTTTTAATTAACATGATTTATCCATAAATCATGATTATGATATATGATATACAAGGTAGTAATTTATAATGTTAATATCACCTTCTTACACCTTTATGATCATGTTATCCTTATATAATCTTCGATATCTCCCTTGTTTACACTTATTGAGAGTCTATGACCACCCTTTATTATGTTTCATATCATTAGATTATTAAGAATGGTTTCATAAATGATAGGTCTAATAAGGTTTCTAGTATATAATAACTTAATGAGAGACTCCAATGAACTAGTTATTTATGTTTTCATGTTTCCAAAAGCACTAGACCTAAACTATTCTGGAATGGATCATTATGTTATGTATGGAATTTTAATCAACTAAGATGTGATATCTATGTATGAAATTTTTGGGTAAATATATTTGGTATTAGATAAACTGACCTACTAAAAATTAATAAAAAATATCAACTGACCGGTATCACTCAAATTATTTTCTTATTTAAAATTGACATCACTTTTTGTAAAAAGAACAAGTGACATACTAAAATCTGATAAATCACATTCTTATTGTTTTGATATTTTAGTAAAATTATTCATGAGTCATTTTTGATGTGTACGAATCAGCTACACCTAAATATGATGCATGGTGTGGCTGATATGACTTTAAATGTGTATATTTATATTAAATTGACATTAAATTGAGCAAAAAGAACAAGTGACATACTAAAAACTGATCAAATGTATTTCAACTATTTTGATACTTTATAAAAATGATTCATGAGTCATTTTTGAAATTTAGGAGTCAATCGAACCACAATTTAATGCATAGTGTGATCGGTATGACTAAAAGTGTTCGTTATCAATTTAAAATTGACATTTTAGTTCAAAACATATTAATCACTAAAAACCATGAAAAAACGCTTAGGTTTTCCTGATAATTTAGGACAGTGATTAATAAGTCATTTTTTTGATGTGTATTAAGCAGTATCACATCAAACCGATGAATGGTACGACAGGTATGACTCATAATGTGTGTTTCTAGTTTAAAATTGACATTAATTTAAGGAAAAACAAGTGACATACTAAAAACTAATCAAACACATTCAGATTGTTTTGATACTTTATGAAAATGATCCATGAGTCATTTTTGATGTGTAAGAGTCAACATCACCACAATCTGATGAACAGTGGGACTGTTATGACTAAAAGTGTCTCTTTTTATTTAAAATTGTCATTAATTTAAGTAAAAAACAACTAGTGGCATACTGAAAATTGAGAAAACGCATTCAAAATGTTTTTATATTTTTGGAAAATGATCTATTAGTAATTTTTGATGTGTAAGGGTCATCCAAACCTCAATATGATGCATGATGTGACCGTTATAACTCAAAATGTCTCTTTTTATTTAAAACTGACATTAATTTATGTAAAAAAAAGTGACATACTAAAAAATGAGAAAACACATTCAGATTGTTTTGATACTTTAGGATAATTATGCATGAGTAATTTGTGATGTGTAGGAGTTAACCGAATCTCAATCTGATGCACGGTGTAACCGATAAGATTAAAAGTGTCTTTTTTATTTAAAGTTGACATTAATTTAAGTAAAAACAACAAGTGACATATTGAAAACCAAGAAAACACATTAGTATTGTTTTTATATTTTAGAAAAATGATCTATTAGTAATTTGTGATGTGTAGGGATCATCCAAACCTAAATACAATGCACGGTGTGGCTGATATTACTGAAAATGTCTCTTTTTATTTAAAACTGACATTAATTTAAGTAAAAAAAAGTGACATACTAAAAACAGAGAAATCATATTCCGATTATTTTGACACTTTAGAACAATGATCCATGAGTAATTTGTGACGTGTAGAAGTCAACTGCATGTAAATATGAAACACGGTGTGACCAGTATGACTAAAAGTATACATTATCAGTTTAAAATTGACATTTTAGTTTAAAATGTGTTACTCAATGAAAACCAAGAAAAAATGATCTGATTGTCTTTATAATTTAGGACAATAATTCATAAGTTATTTGTGACACATATTAATTAGTCTCATGTCAAACCAGTGCACATTGCGACTGGTATGACTCATAATGCATGTTTCTAGTTTGAAATTACATTTTAGTAAAAAAACATAGCTGACCTATAAAAAATGATAAAAAATATTCAGATTGTTTTGATACGGTAGGATAATGATCTATAAGTAGTTTGTGACGTTTAGGAATCAACTGCACCTCAGTACGACACATGGTACGACCGGTATAACTCCAAATGTGTAAATTTTTAAAATTGATATTAATTTTAGTAAATGAACAAGTGACATACTCAAAACCGAGCAAACACATTCAGTTTATTTTGATATTTTAGATCAATGATCCAAAACTCATTTTTAATGTTTAGTAATCAACCTCACCTCAATAGGATGCACGATGTGACTAGTATAACTCCAAATATGTCATTTTTATTAATTATTGACATTTTATTAATGTGTTAATTCATATTAATGTTTAATTTATTTCTTTATAGTATTACTAACATAATATTTGTCTTCTTATATAGGTGGAATATTTTTCTCAGGTTGGCATGATTTTTTCAGCAAATGATACCATGAGCGGAGATTTTTTAGAGGGGATCATGAACATCAAAAGATGAAATATTAATGTTTTAGAATGCTTTTTGAACAATTTTAAGTGTAATTATATAAAAAAAATTGTTTGAAATGTAAATAGCATTGTTTATTTTGGTATATACCATGGGAGGATAGTTTTTTATTCATAGTGTCAATTAAATGTGTATAGTAGGTTTGCTTCTGTTGTACTGTTTAAATTGCAATTTGATTCTGAATGTAATGTGTTTAAATTGAATCTTTGCTTCTGCTGGGTGTGTTGTAATATAAACATCACATTGGGTATCCCTTTATGATCTCTAAATAAAGTGCAGATAAAGGAAGACTTTATCAGTGATTTTTTTTAGCGCGGATAAAGGCGGTCGCCCCTTTATCATCGCTGCGATTAACAGTACGTTTTCAGTGCTGTTAAAGGTCATTTTGCATGTTGTTAAAGATCATTTGTGTATTAGTGCATGCTATAGAAAATCTGAATGGTGATCTATAAATATACTCAACCAGTAAGAAATCTTCTTTATAGATCTAGTGGTAAAGATAGATCCTATAATGGGATCTTTCCCCGAGAGGGAATTTTCATGAAGAATGGTCATTTATGTATTGGGTATATATAACACCCCAAACATTTTATGGTATGATTCTATTAAATACATTCTATTCATAGCCTATATTTCATGAATCAATATGTCTTTTTTGAATCAAAACATTATAGGAGAAACTTATAATCCATCCATTAAACATAAATTTTCCACTTCTATGTTTTGAATTTCGAAAAACGGTCATCTAGAGTTGTGGCCAGTAAGTCATTTGGAGTCTGATAGAACCAACTTGATTTTTTTGATGAATAGTATCATACCCTTATGAATAGTAAAATGAATAGTAATATGACCTTTATAAATATTAAATAATGATAATATTTTATTTTCATAAGTTAATAAGATAATGAGATCTTAATTAATTTTTCAATGTGATATAGAACTAATTATACCTTTAAAACTGTTATTTTTCGAATTAACTATGATTTTATTTAAATATTAAATTAAAAATATTTAGAAAATTATTTTCTAAAAATGGAGTTCATTTTTGAATTATAAAATTCAAAAAATGGTTAGGGTGAATTTTTGGGATTTTTCTAAAATACTTGAATTTTTCGTCAATAGTAAAAATACAGATTTGAGTTTTCGGTAGTTTAATGACATCATAATGATGTAATAATTAAATATAAAAGTATGGTAAATTTTTGTACAGTAACTTATTACATGAGGTGTCCCAAGTGGCTAAAACCATGGACAAATACAATGGGCAAGCCCATGGTTTGGAAAAAACCACTAATGAGGTGTCCCTTTGAAATTATTAAAAAATTACCTCTCTTTTTCTATAAATACCCACTCATCCATTCGTTTTCTTTCATTAAAAATCCCACATCCTCGAATCTATGGTGGTTTTACCTCTCTAGGAGTCCTCCCAAGGTTTCTTTAAGCCCCCAAGGTCTCATCCTTCAAGATCTAGGAGTTACTCTACAATGTAATGGAATTCTTCATTCTCTTCTTTTAGTCGTCACTTCTTTTATGTTATCTATTTGAATTTCCATTCTCATGTGTTGGGGTTTGATTTTATCTATTCTTATTAATTAATTTTTTATTTCAATATGACGAGATACCCATTTGTTCTCATCATTTCATTTTATAAAATTTTAAGCGACGTCGTTAGGCTGCTGAATTTTCATAAGGGATCTCTCAACTTTTCTTTTCTTTTCAAGTTCATATATTTTATTTTTCTCTTCTAACCTCCTTTGTCCAAATTACCATGATAAACTACATTATCATCTATATACTGGAATTATATTATATTAATGTAATAACTATCATCAATACCCTTACTCCCTCCATTTTATTTTTATAAACGAAATCATTGTTCATGAGGTTCCAATTTATAACCTTTGTGGACGACAGAGTTTTGTTCTTCACTTTTTCCTTCATTACTGGTCATGAAACCATTTTAATGGTTGAAACAGATAATAATATATGTAATTAATCTCATTAATGTTCTGTAATCTTTACACACTCATAATATGGAATAATAATAAAAAACAAGTTCGTTGTATACAAAACTGCCAAGCTAAATCCAAGCGTTTATCAAAAACATTAAACTAATGATTCATCCTAAATTATATAACCTAGAATCATTGTAAGATCATTTATATATCCTTAATGTCAATAATAATATATATTAACAATTCTGTATGTTTAACAACATTTCAAATGAACTTCCATTCGTGAATGCAAGTAAACGAATCATGAAAACCAAGGAAGAAAATGCTTCCAAAACAATAAAATTGAACCTCTTAAACCCATTAAAAGGGACACGAATGAACCTAATAAGGTTATAATAAATCGATTAAATGTATAGGAGGTTCTGTAATTATTAATTAATGGATATAAATTCTATTATTCAGGTCATTAAAACAAATGAATAACACACTAGAGCAAAAGGTAAGGGGTTTCTCATCTCACTTTCATTTCTGTGAGATTTTCATTGTTCGCCACTTATTTCTTATATGTGGCATATTTGTACTTCCATTTGATATATAATAACATTAATATATTTATATTCATGTTATTCAATGATTCATTTGTGGTTTATTAAGTTTTGGTCATATGATTCAACCGATTACATTGTGGTAAGAGACTTTGTCTCAACTACTATTTTGTTGTGACTAACTTTGTATGGTGCACCTAATAATCTTTATGTGGTGTACCTAATGCCAATTTGAGATCACTTTTAATTTGAAATTGTATTTATATAAAATGTTCATAATCTCATTTCATAGATATGTTTGTTTTCTAAACCTTATACCATTTTACATAGAGTGTTTATTTGGAAAGTTATTTTAACTATGGAAATATTGATGAATCTGTATACTCTACTCTATATGGATATTGAAAAGGCATATTGATATTGTATTTAATAAATGTATAAAGAATTATTTGGACATGAAGTGGTGGTTGGGGCCCGCTATAGCCCCTCGATTCATCAGTAGGTCTCATGAGACAAATTAGTTGGCGACAAACCCTTCTAGTTTGTTTCCAAAAATCAGACAAGTTTTTACCCACAGAACTAAACCATTTTAACAGTATTATGGTTTCATGTTCCAGATACATTAATTCCAATTAATAATCATTATCTTTATTAATTATTAGTTATTATTATCCATGGTATTTTCACTATGACAAAATCTATGGATGCATTCCCTTTCTCAGTTTATTAATGGCGTGTGTTTTTCATTTATTCACCATGCCATATTTGTTTATGATCCAGTTATTATTGATTCATGATTCCTCTATTTGTAACCCTTATTGAGCATTTCAGATCACCCCTTTCATTGTCTACCTTCAACAGGTGATGAATAGGAGGTCATTTATTGAGTTCCTGTGGACACAGTTTTTATTTTTTATTATGTATTGTATTTTGTAACCTTCTCCAATGTAATTTGAGTTATGTTTATGTATCTAGTTTCTTCAAGACTACTAAAATGATCATTCCTTAGGGATTTTCATTCCTTATAATGATGCCAATATAACAATTAATGCACCATCTCTAGTCTATAGGGGTCGGGGTGTTACAGTTGGTATTAGAATAAGTTTAGTAGGAAACTTGGAAACTAGAGTAGGAAATGTATAGTAGGGAGCAAAGCCCTAAGGAAGTATTTGAGGATAAACATACAATAATGTCCTGGTATTTTGGTAAGGAATAGATTATGTGGATATTTTTAAGCAATATGTCCATGTCTGGATACGAGCAGGTAGAGGCGGCTCTGGTACAGATGTATCTAGGGGTAAAACCCGAAAACACCACTTTGAGCTAGACTCGAACGGGAACTGGAGCATGAAAACGGGCCTTGTTTTACTCTTGGTTACAAAACTCTAGGGGGATATTCTTAGGATAATTCACATTTTCTTTACAAGCCATTATGAAGGAGTTTAATGTAAATTTTTCCTCAGATGAACCATGTTTATAAGATTATCTATGCAAAGAATTTCAATCTATGTTGAGTGATTTTCTATTTGAGATTCATAAACTAATCTAGTGTGTCCCATTATTTAGAAATGGCATCTAATGGAAGAAGGGGAATCAATACTCTTGGGCAAGGTAGGGATCTCCCTACTGAGAAAGTCAACACAGTCAACGTTGGAGAAGATCAGATCATGACCATATTGGGACAACTTACTCAAGTTGTAACGAATAACCATTCCACACCTGTGTTGGATAGTTTCATGTGGAAGAAGCCCCCATCTTTAAGCGGGACTACTAATCCAGTGGTTGCTGAGCAATGGATCAAGTCCCTTGAAAAGATATTCATGGTGTCAAGATGCAATAAAAATGAAAAGGTAGTACTGGTGGTATATTGTCTCAAGGGCGACACAGATCAATGGTGGTCCCTGAATCAAAATACCACAGAGGAAGAAGAAATAGAAGATATGAAATGGAGGACTTTTAAGGAAATATTCTATGAAAAATATTTCCCTCGTGAGAAATGAACTGAAATGAAGAGGAAATTCCTTAGCTTAAAACAAAGGGAAGAAGATAGTGTCGTAGAGTATGAGGATACTTTCACAAGTCTGGCCAGGTATGTCGTAGATTGCGTACGTGACTTAGCAGAAAAGATTGATCATTTCTTTTAAGGTCTTAAGCCAAGTCTTCAAAGGGCACTGGATTCTCAATAATTTTCATCATATGATGAAATTGTATCAAGTGCCATAAAAACAGAGAGGAAATTTACTAGATCAAATCTTTTCAAAGGAAACCAAGATAAGAAGCAGTACTCTGATAACAAAGGAAAAGGAGAAGCACCAAAGAAGAGTAAGGGAACAAAGTTATTCCTATTATGTGAGAACTATGTAAAAACTCATCTCGGGAAATACTTGAAAGGCATGGGAGTCTACTATAACTATAGAGAAAAGGGTCATCGATCTGATGAATGAAAGGGGAAGAAAAAATTCAATGGTATTAAATGATACAATTGTAGAGAGATGGGACACTATGAAAATGAGTGTCCTAAGCGCCAAGGAAACTTTACTCAGAAAAATCCAAGAGAGAAAGGGAGAGCCTATGTGATTACAACTGCATAGGTTGAAGTTTCTAATGATGTGGTGGCATGTACTTTAATTGTTTCCTCAAACTTAGCCAACACTTTATTTGATTCTAGATCATCGCATTCATTTATATCTTCCCATTTTTCCAAGAAAATTAGATATGTCCAATTTGATTTAATAAAGGAGTTGTCATTCAAAACTCCCAGGGGATGTATCATTGCAACAAAGGCATGTCGACTAGTCCCCCTCTAGACACCAAAATGTGCTTTAGTTTCTAACCTTATCATCATTCCAATGACTGAATTTGATATAATTCTCGGTATGGATTGGATTTCAAATTATGATGCGAAGATTTATTGTAAGAAAAAGGAAGTTACAATTTTTGAAAATGGTATAGAATCCCTTGTCTTTAGGGAAGAAACTTTGCCACCTGATTCTTATCTATAACCACCCCTAGTATCTCTACTAAATGTAATACTTGGGGAGGAAGATAAACCAATATCTATGGGTGAGGAAAAAAATATTCAAATTGAAGATGTACACATAGTGCAAGAGTACATTAATGTATTTCCAGAGGATTTACCTGGATATCCTCCAGAGCGGGAAGTTTAGTTCTCTATTAATTTAATTCCTGATGCAAGACCTATATCAAATACTCCCTATAGAATGGCCACTGTGGAATTAGTAGAGCTAAATAAAAAACTAGAGGATTTGAGTGAAAAGGGATTTATTCGACCTAGTGTTTCTCTATGGGGAGCCCCTGTCCTCTTTGTCAATAAGAAATATGGATCGATGAGGCTTTGCATTGATTATAGGGAAATTAATGCTATTAAAATAAATAATAAGCATCCTCTTCCCCAAATTGATGATTTATTTGATCAACTTCATGGATCTCAATACTTTTCAAAGACTGACCTTCGATCTGGATATCATCAGTTGCGTGTGAGGAAGGAAGATATTCCTAAGACAGCATTTCGGACTAGGTATGGGCATTACAAATTTACAATGATGCCTTTTGGACTGAAAAATGAACCCTCTGTTTTCATGGATTTAATGAATAAAGTTTTCAAGGAATATCTTGATAACTTTGTTGTGGTATTCATCGATTATATCCTCATATACTCAAAAATCTATGAAGACCATGAGAATCACTTGTGGGTTATTCTGAGAACTCTTAGAAGAAATAAGTTATATGGGATGTTTAGCAAGTGTGAATTCTGGATTCAATAAGTTTCTTTTCTAGGCCATATTGTCTCTAAGGATGGAATCCAAGTTGATCCTTCAAAGACAAAGGCAATCCAAGAATGGCTCATGCCAACAAACATAACTGAGGTACGCAGTTTTATTGGCTTAGCAAGTTACTATCGGCGTTTCATTTAGAATTTTTCCCAACTGGCTAACCTGCTAACCAAGCTCACACGTAAAGGAGTTAAGTTTGTGTGGACAAAAGAGTGTATGGAATGCTTCGAAGAATTGAAAATAAGATTGGTCAATGCTCCAATTTTTACTCTTCCATATGAAAGTGATGGATTTGTGATATACAGTGATGCATCAAATAATGGGATGGGTTGCTTCCTTATGAAAAACAATAATGTTATTGCTTATGCATCAAGACAGTTGAAGACCCATGAGAAAAATTATCCAACTCATGATCTTGAGTTATCATCCGTAATATTTTCTCTGAAAATATGGAGACATTATCTCTACAGAGAAATATGTGAGATTTATATGGACCATAAGAGTTTGAAATACATTTTCACACAAAAAGAACTCAACATGAGGCAAAGAAGATGGCTCGAGTTACTCAAAGATTATTATTGTTCAATACATTACAACCCATGAAAGGTGAATAAGGTGGCAGATACATTAAGTAGGAAGGATCATGGAATTTTGACTCAAATGAGGATTGAGAGAGATCCTATATTTTTAGATCTACTAAAGATGGATATGGGAATTGTTAAGGAAAGGGAAACATATTTCCTCTTTCAAATGATTGTTAAACCATATTTATTAGAGAAGATAAAAATCTCCCAATCTGATGATGAGAATCTGAATAAGAAAATTAATGTTGTTAAGGATGGGAGACTGGTTGACTTCGTGTATGAAGAAGGAGTTCTAAAATTTGGGAAGAGGTTATGTGTTTCATCAGTACCTGATCTAAAAAGGTAACTATTAGACGATGTCCATAGCTCAAATTTCTCTATACACCTGGGTAGCACCAAGATGTACAGAGATCTGAAGGAATATTTTTGGTGGGATAATATGAAGTGGGAAATTGTTGACTATGTGTTAAGGTGTCTAGTTTGTCAACAAGTGAAGGCAGAGAGACAACATCCCAAAGGAGTGATACAACCTTTACCTATTACTATGTGGAAGTGGGATAACATTATGATGGATTTTATCACCGGACTACCGAGGACACCTAGAAGAAATGATGCAATATGGGTAATTGTTGATCGTCTCACAAAATCAGCACATTTCCTTCCAATAAGAGAGGATTTACCACTTGAGCGCCTGGAAAGACTTTATATTAATGAAATTGTGAGACTTCATGGTGCACCTCTATCGATTGTCTCCGATCAAGATCTCTGGTTTACATCAAAATACTGGAAAAGTCTCCAGAAGGCTTTGAATACTGAGCTTCGTATGAGTACTTCTTATCACCCCCAAACTGACAGACAGTCTGAAAGGACTATTCAAACTTTAGAAGACATGTTGAGGTCATGCTCTCTTGACTTCCAAGGTATGTGGGATCAATACTTGCCTTTGGTGGAATTTTCTTACAACAATTGTTTCCATCCTAGTATTCAAATGGCTCCATATGAAGCATTATATGAAAAAGATGTCGAACTCCAACTTGTTGGGATAAATTTGGTGAGAGGAAACTTATAGGCCCAAAACATATTGAAGAGACCACGAAAAAGGTGAAGAAAATACAATCCCATATTAAAGCAACCCAAAGTAGGCAGAAGATTTATGCTGACAACAGGAGAAAGGACTTGGAATTCCAAGTGGGGGATCATGTATTTCTGAAAGTATCTCCATAGAAGGGTGTCTTAAGGTTCAGTAAGAAAGGGAAACTGAGCCCTAGGTACATCGGACCATTTGAAATTTTAGAAAGAATCGGATATGTAGATTACCGTTTAGCGATGCTGCCAAATCTCTCCAGAGTTCATGATGTGTTTCACATGTCATTGTTAAATAAATACATGCCAGACCCAACCCATGTACTCACATATGAAGAAATAGAACTGGAACCGGATTTGTCATACTGTGAAAAGCCTATCAGGATTCTTGACACAAGGGAGAAGGTATTGAGAAATCGGACAACTCGCCTAGTAAAGATTCTTTGGAGAAACCAAAATATGGAGGAAGCAACATGGGAACCAGAGGATTTCATGAAGAAGAACCACTCACATCTTTTTTGTGGGATTTATACATAAAATTTCGAGGACAAAATTTCCGAAGGAGGGAATAATATAACACTCTAAACATTTTATGGCATGCTTCTATTAAATACATTCTATTCATAGCCTATATTGCATGAAGCACTGTGTCTTTTTTGAATCAAAACATTAGAGGAGAAACTTATAAGCTATCCATTAAACATAAATTTTCCACATCTATATTTTGAATTTTGAAAAACGGTCATCTAGAGTTGTGACCAGTAAGTCATTTGGAGTCTAATAGAACCAACTTGGTTTTTTTGATGAATAGTATCATACCATTATGAATAGTAAAATGAATAGTAATATGACCTTTTTAAATTGTAAATAATGATAATATTTTATTTTCTTAAGGTAATAAGATAATGAGATCTTAATTAATTTTTCAATGTGATATAGAACTAATTATACCTTTAAAGTTGTTATTTTTCGAATTAAATATGATTTTATTTAAAAATTAAATTAAAATTATTTATAAAATTATTTTCTAAAAATGGAGTTTATTTTTGAATTCTACACGTCGAAAAATGGTTAGGTTTAATTTTTGGTATTTTTCTAAAATACTTGAATTTTTGTGAATAGTAAAAATACATATTTGAGTTTTTGGTAGTTTAATGACATCATCATGATTTAATAATTAAATATAAAAGTATGGTTGACTTTTGTACAGTAACTTATGTCATGAGGTGTCCCAAGTGGCTAAAACCATGGGCAAATACTACGGTCAATCCCATGGTTGGCAAAAACCACTAATGAGGTGTCCCTTTGAAATTATTAAAAAATTACCTCTCTTTTTCTATAAATACCCACTCATCCATTCATTTTATTTTATTCCAAATCCCACATCCTCGAATCTCTGGTGTTTTTACCTCTCTAAGAGTCCTCCCAAGGTGTCTTTAATCCCCCAAGGTCTCATCCTTCAAGATCTATGAGTTAGTCTACAAGGTAAGGGAATCCTTCATTCTCTTCTTTTAGTCATCACTTCTTTTATGTTATCTATTTTAATTTCCATTCTCATATGTTGGGGTTTGATTTTATCTATTATTATTACTGCACTTTTGATTTTAATATTATGAGATACCCATTTGTTCTCATCATTTCATTTTATAAAATTTTAAGCGACGTCGTTAGGCTGCCGAATTTTCGTAAGGGATCTCTCAACTTTTCTTTTATTTTCAAGTTCATCTCTTTTCTTTTTCTATTCTCACCTCCTCTGTCCAAATGACCATGATAAACTCTAGTATCATATATATACTGGAATTATATCATCTGAATGGAAGAACTATCATCAATTCCTATACTCCCTCTTTTTTATTTTTATAAAAGAAATCAACGTCCATGAGGTTCCAATTTATAACCTTTGTGGACGACGGAGTTTTGTTCTTCACTTTATCCTTCATTACTGGTCATGAAACCATTTTAATGGGTGAACCAGATAATAATATATATAATTCATCTCATTAATGTTCTATAATCTTTACACACTCATAATATGGAATAATAATACAAAACAAGTTCATTGTATACAAAACTGCCAAGCTAAATCCAAGCATTTATCAAAAACTTTCAACTAATGATTCATCCTCAAGTATATAACCTAGAATCCTTATAAGATAATTTATATCTCTTTAATGTCACTAATAATATATATTAACAATTATGGATGTTTAGCCACATTTCAAATGAACTTCTATTCATGAATGCAAGTAAACGAATACTGAAAACCAAGGAAGAAAATGCATCCAAAACAATAAAATTGAACCTCTTAAACCCATTAAAAGGGCACTGAATGAACCTAATAAGGTTATACTAAATCAATTACATGTATAGGAGGTTCTAGAATTATTAATTAATGGATTTAAATTTGATTATTCAGGTCATTAAAACAAACTAAGAACACACTAGAGCAAAAGGTAAGGAGTTTCTCATCTCACTTTCATTTATGTGAGATTTTCATTGTTCGCCACTTATTTCTTGTATGTGGTATATGTGTACTTCCATTTTATATATAATAACATGACTCTATTTATATTCATGTTATTCAATGATTCCTTTGAGGGTTATTAAGTTTTGGTCATATGGTTCAACCGTTTACATTGTGGTAAGAGACTTTGTCTCAACAACTATTTTGTGCGGTGCACCTAATAATCCTTATGTGGTGTACCTACTGCCCATTTGAGATCACTTTTTATTTGAAATTGTATTTATATTAAATATTCAGAATCTCATTTCATGGATATGTTTGCTGTCTAAACTGTATACCATTTTACATACGGTGTTTATTTGGAAAGTTATTTTAACTATGGAAATATTGATGAAACTGTTTACTCTACTCTATACGGATATTGAAAAGGCATATTGCTCTTGTATTGAATCAATGTATAAAGAATGATTTGGACATGCAGTGGAGGGTGGGGCCCGCTATATCCTCTCGATGTATCGATAGGTCTCATGAGACAAATCAGTTGGCGACAAACCCTTCGAGTTTGTTTCCAAAAATCAGACAGGTTTCTACCCACAGAACTAAACCATTTTAATGGTATTATGGTTTCATGTGCCAGATACATGATGTCCAATTAATAAGCATTCTCTTTATTCATTATCAGTTATTACTATTCATGAGATTTTCACTATGACAAAATCTATGGATGCAGGACCTTTCTCAGTTTATTAATGACATGTGTTTTTTATTTATTCACCATGCCATATTTGTTTATGATTCAGTTATTATTGATCCATGCTTCCGTTATTTGTAACCCTTATTGAGCGTTTGAGCTCACTCCTTTCATTGTCTACCTTCAACAGGTGATGAAGAGGAGGTCATTTACTGAGTTCTTGTGGACGCAGTTTTTAGTTTTTATTATGTATTGTATTTTGTTACCTTCTCCAATGTAATTTGAGTTACGTTTATGTATCTAGTTTCTTTAAGACTACTAAACTGATCGTTCTTTCAGGATTTTCATTCCTTCTAACCATGCCAATATAACAAGTAATGCACCGGCTCCGATCTAGAGAGGTCGGGGTGTTACAGTATATCATAGTGTCACTTAGTTTTGAGAAAAGATAAGAGAGGTTGGAATTTATATGGCTATTTTGATATAATAGTTCTCAGTTTATCATCAAATCAAATGTCAATGTTGGTTAGCTTTTGGTTCGTTGAAACCAACACCTTCCACCTACTATATGGAGAAGTGTGTATATGACACTTGGAGGTTCAAAAGTTCGAGGAGTCGCTATTCTTATTTACATTTTTGATGTGTTTCTCCCACCTCATAGCAACTGGGATGTCGAGTGCACTCTCATTATATTTAGGGATATACAAAATTTTATTGAATATGAAATAAAAAGGTATGTTTTCTCATCTCTTAACATTGCATTCTGTTAATGGATAAATGTATTCCTATACCCCCATGGATGGAAACCCATGCCAAAAAGTCAAAGGACCGATCCAAACTAGAATTCTAGTGGGTCCCAAATCACCCAATGAATCATTTTTAATAATGGTTTAACACACAACATGGGGTCACTAAAAAATGAGAGTTGATTCCCTGTCATAATTTGGATGGACTTAATGTGATGTTGTGGTTATTACCCCCTGTGAGGCTTATATCGGCACACTTAATGGATCCACATGACTATTTATACAGAATCGCGCAATTGGAGATGGAACCGCACTCTCAAGGCGGCGTAACCCACTCCTAGGGTTTTCTGAAATCCTCCGCGGTGCTCATTTTTCTTCTTCATCCACTCAAATTTAGAATTGTCGGATGTAGATTTGGTGGTGTTTCGTTCTTCAGATCTCTGATGACGTATCTGCGGGATGTTGCGCTCATGGATCTTCATTGATGTGTTCTCCTGCTCCTTTCGCTACGATGATTTTTTCGTCGTCGTCATTAGGACTTCCTTTCTGCCTTTTCTATGTAGATATTCCATACTTCCTCTCTATTTCCATGGGTGCGGTGTTGTTGCGTTGCTGGTCAGCGGTCATCATCGGTGGTTTCCATATCATTCCCAGATCCGGACAGCTTCGTTGCTCCTGCAATCGTTGTGTGTTGCGGAGTGGAAGATTTCGGGTGTCCGGCGACTTATTGGTTTCGTACGACTTCTAGAATGTGGGATTGCCTCTGTTTTGGCGTGATTAAGCAGGCTCCAGGGATGATGGTGGGCGGTCCGTGTAGATGAACGAGGATGGGGCTGATCTGGTCGACTATATGTTTCAAGCACCGGTGGTGTTGGCTGAGTCTTCCTTGAAAGGATTCGTTGGTGTTGATCTACAACCGATTCATTCTGGTCTTCTGGTTGTTGGTCTAATTTTTTCTGGCCATGCTTAACTTGGCCTCTTCACTCACTATTTTTTTAGACTAGTGGTTTGAAGAGATTTGAGATGTCCCTATGGTATGTGGACATTGTTTCATCAAATTTTGGATAATGGTACAGTTTTTTACGGGTACTTTTGTGTGGCTAGCCTTGAAAGAGAGATGGGTATGCTAACACACATCATTTAGCCATATGTTCTTTTTGGATGGATGGGAACTCTGACTCAATTTTTCACCGTGCTTTTGATCTTGATTTACGTTGTATCAGGTTGACTTGCTATGAGTTTCTCATGAGCTTTGTCATGTGGGAGGCTCAAAAGAGATATATGTGTGCTGAAATCTATTGTTCATTCCATCGTTCACATGTCAGTGTGTTGGGGAGGTGATATTTTTTGTGTTTCCAACACAATGTAACTTCTTGTTAGGGGATAATGCATTATCACTGATAAATTGCACAACTGTGTTGCATGTTAGGAGGGCGGAGAGATGAAACTTTTTCTCTTATTTTGAAGTTTGATTCTTATTGGACATTTGGGGCCATTTTATTTCATTCAGTTTTTTTTATTCTTTATGGTTTTTTCCTTTGTGTATATAGTGGGTTCCCTCTCTTCCATTTTTCAAAATAAGTTCTCTTGTTTGTATTTTCAATGAAGGGGGTTTGACCCACAACTGGTTATAAATTAAAAAACACTATTGGATATATCACTCATATTAAGAATTGAAAGAGTATATATGTGAGTCTTATAAACCAACATGGATTGAGTTCCAATTCATATGTATACACAAGATGAACCTATATCCCTTCCATAGATTTTATGGTTAGAAATGCCTAATGATCATGTATAAATTCTTATTGATGTTAATGTATATGGACCTCCTTTCTCCGATCACCCTTCCATCAACTGATGCTCACATTGATCAATCATTAGAGTATTCTTAACCATATATTGAACATTAAAAAGGTGTATTTTCTAGATTAGTTGTTCCATGAACATACAGACCACCCTTCCAAGTTAAAGGAGAGGCTTGGGAAGGAACAGTACAAATTGATTACATCATTAAATTGGGATCCATAATAAATGTAAGGTAGGAACCTATTATGAAACATGGAATTATGGTTTGTGATCCCTTAGAAAAAATATTCTCATTCAGTATCACTGGAATTATCTATTTCTCTAGATGATCATAGAATGTATGCGAGATGGATCACCCTACATCATGCTCCTTTTGAGACAGAATTCTTTAATATTATCCTACTCACATACTCTTCAGTTGTACATAACATACCAATGAGCATCCTCATCCTAAAATATATTTATATTATGAGGGATGAAGTAACTCATAATGTTGAATCCAAATTCTGACATCATATTATGAATGAAAGGTCCTAGAAAATTTTTCATGCATTGATCACTCCGACTCCAACTACTGTGATAAGGAGAAAAGAATATCAGATCTACCAGATTGTTGTTGGTCTAGAGGATTGTGGTTTGGATTATTGTGAATTATATCCTATCATTCAGTGAATTATAACAACCAAAGGACAATTGGCGATCCTGATGGGGGGGGGGGGATCTACACTCATTCAAAAGAATGAATCACCAACCAAAATCTATGGAACTGGCCACTATGGAACAAGAGAGATAGACTGCTGAAGAGTAATAAATTTTAGACATAGAAGACACTTTGACCACAAAAATATAATTAAATTAATCACATTTTATAATAATGAGGGAACACTTCTCAAAAGTAGAAATAGTACTTTAGGTCTTTAAGAGAAAGAATCAAGAACTAGCCACACTGGTTAAAGTGACACATCAACTAGTCACAACCTATGTTGACAAGTAGGGAATCCACTAGCAATCTAGAAAGTCCTCCCACTGGTCATTGGAAGATTTTTTTTTCACTCATCTATCCATATTTTTCTTAAATTTTTTTATAGTTATTCCTTTTTAGTAGCATTGGAAGGATTTTCCATGTGGGTTCTTCCACCCTTTCCTAAATTCAAAAAAGAGGGCTCCAATCTCCGGATGCTCCAATTATTCTTATTTAGTGAATATTAAGAATTATTTTTATGAACTATTATCAATATTCTATATCATCATAACCATCAATCCATGATATTCTTTGAAACATACAATGAGTAATATCAAGAATATCTAAATCAACTTCAGAATCATATGGAAATTGGTTAGGTAAATAAAAACATTCACATTCTTGATCTAAACATGAAATATGTTCGAAAATACATCTTTGTAGAACTCCAGAACACCCTAAGAGAGGAGAGACGAATAAGGGTGTCAACTTTTTCTTTTAAAGTGATGATCTTGTTCCCACTTTGGTAGGAACTCATTAAACCTGTATGATGGATTAGAGCAGTAATAAAACAATCACATGAAGAAATACAACACACCACTTTTACATGCTTCACCACTAAGGGCTACGTCCAAGGAGCATATGCCAACAGTTTGTCGGATGTACCAAAATCCACTAATCTTCACTAGCTGTGGAATACAGAAGTTTGGTCAGAGTCACTCTGTGCTAAATCACATGGTTCCAAAAAATCTCCTCCATTGGGATTATTGGCAATCTGTAGATAAATTCAATAGATCTCTAGCCGTAATCAAAACTTGATACGCAAGAAACAACTCATCCAACACTCTAAGTCTACGTGAGAAATGCTCGGTGTTGAAACCCAAAGGCGAATATAGAATTGAGTTCTTGTGTTTTGGAATGATTAAAGATATCCAAGCTATTCTATATATATATTATAGCAGCATTACATGCCCTGAACAGTTTCCTCCTAACACTGAATTCTCATCGTGACACAGAAGCATTACATGTCCGAAACTGTTTCCTCATAATACCAAATACTCATCATTCTCCATTCTCCATTCTCCTGTAACCGGGAAAAAAATTTCATCCCCCTCCTTTGTACCATTTCATTTATTCCTTATCCCCCATTGGATATAAACCAAAAGACCTGTATTGGTACATTGTAGAGCTCAAAACACACTCCCACTCAATTATATACCCCCCCATAAACCTACATCACTTCCATAAGAATATTAGAAAAATTAACATAACTGGGGAGAGGGGAGATTTCGGGACTTCCTCATGCGCTGGGAGGTGGGTGAACACCAAGGTTCAACCAATGTTTCTCAAAGACTTGCGCTGACAATGACTTAGTCAGTATATCATCCACTTGACCATCAGTTCCAACATGATCCATTTTAAGCATGCCTTGTTCAACCTTTTCCTTGATAATATGATTTCTGATTTCAATGTGTTTCATATGAGAATGTTGAACAAGATTATTCCTAAGATCAGTTGTTCTCCTGTTATCAAATAGAATCACCATTGCCTATTTCACTTCATCACCAGTATCCGTAAACTATTTATTCATCCATAGTAGCTAAGTGTATGTCTTTTTAGTAGAGATATACTCAGTTTCAACAGTACTAAGATAAGTGCTTTCTTAATTAATTCTCAACGAGCCAACACATTTCTTACCAAAAAATAATTTTCCACCGCTTGTGTATATTCTATCAACCATTTTTATAGCCCAGTCAGCATTAGAAAAACCCAATTGTTCTTTATCTCTTCCTTCATCAATGTATAACCCATAGTTGTGAGTACCTTGAATTTATCTCATGATTTGTTTCACTACTACCATGAGTTCTTCCATCGAAGTACTTTGAATGTGGTCTGATAAGCATATTGCAAGGAAAATATATGTATGTGTTGCAGTTAAGTATAATAGGATTCCAATGATTCTTCTATACATGGTGGGATCCACAGAAGTCCCATCCTCAATCTTTACATGTTTTTTTCCAACTGCAATCAGAGTTGAAATTAGTTTGGATTCATATATATTAATTTTTTAGAAACTCTCTTGCATACTTTTCCTAAGAAATAAATGTGTAATCCTGCTTTTGAATCACCTCCATCCCTAAGAAGTATGCGAGTTCACCAATCATAGACATTTCAAATTCTGAATTTATATGTTTGGGAAATTCTTCCGCTGATCCCTTTCCGCTTCCACCAAATATAATATCATCCATGTACACCAATAACATAAATTATTCTTCCTTTTAATTCTTCACATAGAGGTTGTGGTCAACACATCCTCTTGTAAATTCGATCTTCTTCATATACAAATCTGGATGAGAGTACCAAACTCGTGGCACTTACGTCAGACTATAGAGTGACTTCTTTAATCTATAAACCTTTATTTCATCATTGCTAAGATGAAACCCCATTGGTTGTTCTATGTAGACTTCTTCTTCAAGAACTCCATTTAAGAAATCTGTTTTGATATCCATTTGATATACTTTGTATCCTCTTTGAATTTACATGGTATGAAAAAGTTTTATTGAATCTAGTCTACCCACATGAGAAAATGTTTCTTCAACATCAACACCTTAAATCTATGAATATTCTTTATATACCAATCACACCTTATTTCTGATCACATTACAATTCTCATTTAATTTATTCTTGAAAATCAACTTCGTACTAATCAAATTGTGTCTTTCAAGTAGAGTAAAGGGATCACATGTTTGGTTCTTGTAAATATAATCCAACTCTTCATTCATTTCATTAATCCATGATTCATCCTTTGTATCTTCTTCAAATAAGGATGGTTCCACAATTGAAAGGAATGAAGATTGTACATTATTCCTCATTCTCCTTGTTTGTGTGGGTGAAGTCCAATCCCTGATGATGTTGGATTGATCAATTTCTGCTCTTCCATTTCTCCTGTGAGGTTCAGTAGAATTATCTCAAGCCATGGTTTCCTCTTCCGATTATTCTTTAGAGTCAACATCATGATGTGACTCCTGAGAGTTTTTTACACCTTCCTTTACTTCTATATTTGGATCCGTTCTATGGTCACATTCTTCCTCATCTTCTATCACCTTAGTATAATAATTCCTTGGGAAATTTTTGGTTTTATCTTCAATGATATTTACATCACTACTTTCCAAAATTTTTACAAGACACTTATTGAATAATTTGTAGGTTTTGTTATTCATTAAATATCTGAGGAATATTACTTCATCTGCCACATCACCATACTTTCTGTGACTTCATTCTTTGTTTCTGATAGAACATTTACTTCTAAAAACAAGGAAATGCTTCAATAAGGGATTCCATCCATGACACAACTCATACAGTGTCTTAGTTTCACCCATATAAATACCTATTTGATTTTGAATATACACTATAGCTTGAACAACCTCTTTCCAGTAATGTTAAGGGATACGACACTCAATCAACATCGTTCTTGCCATATTGGTAACCTTTCGATTCATGCGCTTATCAAATCCATTTTGTTGTGGGGTTCTCACAACATCCACCTAATGTTTTATTCCATTATTCTCTAGGTAATTTTCAAAATCAATGGATGTGTATTCCCCTCCATTGTCAAACTCTAGAACATTGATTTTCCATATAGTATCATTCTCGGTGATTCAATGATAAGTTTTCATGAAATCAAGCACTTCTATTTCTTGTGTATAACCATTAGAAAATAAATTCTACTATAATCATTAATGAAAATAAAAAGGTACCTTCTCCATTTGTTCTAGCAACATTTATCAAGCCACATACATCTATATGGATGAGATCAAAAAGATTCGATGCCCTTTTCTTTTTCGTCTGATATGAACTATAGAAAAACTCTCCTCATATATAAGAATCACAAGTATTTTCTCATTAACAATTCAGATTGGGGATATCCATGAATATATTCATCTTAGATATATTTTCCATGTCCTTTTGATTAATGTGCCCCAACCTTTAATGCCACAAGTCATTTTCTTCTTCAATATTTAGGTAGCAAATATTCTCTCTGCTATCAACCTGGTATAAGTTTCCATCTATTCTGCAACCTTTCAGGATAAAATTATTTGTCTTTCATTTTTATAGTGAACGCCTATTGATTGAACGTCACTATAAGCCCTTAATCGTAGAGTTGAGTCACACTAAGGATATTGTGATGCCAACCGTCTACATAATAAACTTTTATTTTATTCAACTATCCCTTAGCTAGATCAGTATTCCACTACCTTTTATCTTCAAACCACCATCATTACCGAACCATACCATTCCATCAATATTTTTCTTAACATTAATTAATAGGTATTCATTTCCCATCATATGGGATGATAACCCACTATCAAGAATCCAAGTGTTTCTATTCTTTGTAGCTTTGAGAGATACTTATGCAAGGTTGGATTTTTAATTTTTCCTCTTTTTCTTCAACAAAATTTTAGATTGAGTAGAGGATAGGGATGGACATTTATATATCTTTTCCTCATGCATGGGTTATTCGTATTCTTTCTCTTCTTCCAAAGGAGAAAACCTGTTTGTAATGGAAACACCATCTGTTTGGTGAATATTGACCTGTCTCTGAGTTTTTTTTGAAATTATGCTGTCATTACTCTACCTACAATACACAACATTATTTCCAAAGTTAGAACAATGAAAATAATATCCATAGAAATTATTTATTATATAAGAAGTAGGATATGAATTTTTTATCCTTTTTTGAACTCCCAACTCTTTCCCATTAAAATAGATCCTTGCCTCTTCAAAATATGACATGGTATGGACCATATAGACACAAAATTGACACTTTATAAGTGGAAATTTTTTCTCATTTTGATTCCTCCTCATGTATCCTTCCTTAGGAAAATACTTTGGCTGCCTATAATTTTTGGATACATGAGGTTATTTTTCAGTTCTTTATTCAATTTGATATGAGGGTTTCTTTTTTAGCACTTCATGTGACTTTTCAACATGTACAAAATTCATCTTTACTTTATTCTATCCCACCTTATTTGTAGCATTTTATGTTTCAGAATCAAAACCAATTCCATAGTTTCCCATGAATACAGGTCTTTGATCATTCAAAATATTTTTAACTCCATCAGAACTGTGTTTTTCTCTCTCCAGCAGCTCAACATATAAGAACCTTCCAAACAATATTTCTTTTTTTTCTTTTGAAATTGATTAACTTTTGAGTTTACTTCTAAGAGTAAAAACTTCTTCTTCAAACCCCTCAATTGTCTTGGACTTCTCCCCTAGTTTGGAGGTGAGTTCATTGATGAAATTTTCTTATTCTTCAATTCTAAACATCAGTTCCACTATATATTCTGTGATTTTAAGGGTTGTTAACTGTACTTTCACTACTTCTTCTGGTCGTTCAATTTCAGCTTCATGTTGATCAATATATTCTAACGATTCTTCCACAACTGCTCTACATTTTTTTCATTTGTTACTTTGATTATCAAGCTTACTAAGAGCATCCTTATGTTTTAACTTTAGATCAACATCAACACTCCACTGATGATCTTTAGATTTATATTTTGATGGTTCTGACTTCTAAACTATATCCATCATAGATTCTTGGCTTCAAAATTTAATCTCCACTTCTTCTTCCTCAAAAGATTCATTATCATCTTCTTCTTATTCACAAAAAAATTTATTTGTATGTAGTTTCTTTACAAATTTAATGTGTCCCTTTTGAGGAAACCTTTTCTAAGGCTTTTGCGAGTTTTTAGATACACCTTCATCATCATCAAACTTCATTTAACACTGAGAAGCATTATGACCAACTCTACCATAAAAAACATTCCAAGGGTAGATTTCATTCAAATATACCATTTCCTCTCTTGAACTTATTTGAAAATAGGGAAATGAATTCATCTTCATCATTGTATTCGTTAACATTATCTCCTAAAATCTAGAGTATTTCAATGGATTTGATTGTTATTTCCTTTCTAACACATGTAGTTGCATCATGTGGATTGACTATCTTTTCATAGGAAAGTAGACTACTTAGCATATCATCCAGATAAAGTTTAGACAAGTCCCTTTCCTTAAGGGATGACACTTTTTTGGATTGTAGAGAGGTAGAAGCCTTCTCAAAATTATTTTCACAATGTCGATGTCTTTAATAACTTATCCAAGGCCTTGAATTTCTCCTATAACTTCAGTAATATGATTGAATAATAAATCTGCATTTTCATTAGGATGCATCTTCAGATAATCAAACATGTTGTGAAAAAACATAGAGTTTCACCTATTTCACTTTATTGTATCCTTCATAAAAATTTTCAATTTTTCCCACATGGACTTTACTGAGGTGAAACTCATCACCTTCAGATATATCCAATCAGAAAGAGCAGTAGTAAGGGAATTATGTGCTTTAGAATTTGCATCAATCATTTTTCTGTCTGAATCAGTCATAGACATCCCTGTAGGATCAGTGAACTATATTCCTTGTGTAGTACAAAAAAAGAATTCCATTCCAAGATATATTAGATGATATATCATCCTATTCTTACAGATCTAAAAGTTTCTTCTATCAAAGAGAGATACTCCCCTGACATTCATTGTATTCTCCATGATAGGACGGAAGGATAGATTTAACACCAGCAACCTTTGGGCTCTGATACAACTTGTAGAATCCCGAAACACCCTAAGAGGGGAGGGGTGAATCATGGTGTCGACTTTTTATATTAATGTGACAAATCTTATTCCCCTGTTGTTAGGAACTCGTTAAACCTGTATGATGGATTCGAGCTGTAATAAAACATTCACACACAGAAAGACAACACAACAATTTTACTTGGTTCACAACTATGGGCTATGTCTAAGGAGCATACGTCGGTGATGCATAAAATGTACCAAAAAACATTAATCTTTACTAGATTTGGAATATATAATTTTGGCCATTGTCACTTTGTTCTAGGTGAACTACCTTTACAAGAATTTTGGGATAGCTCACTACATTCTTTGGATCATTTCCATTAACTCCCCCTTGCTCACTACTGTGGGTGAAGTCTTACTCAGTTTATTGACATGAAGGTCTCTTCAATATATTGATATTGAAGTATTTTTATATGTCCAGCACGAGACACTTATTTCATCAAAGTTGTGAATTGATGCATTTGGAAGCACTGATCAAACAAGATAGATGTTCAAAAATTACTAGAATCACACACTAACACTTGCATGCAACACCTTCCCTTGCATGAAATATTTGGGATTGTCACGAAATATGGATTTCGCAAAACCCTTATTTTTCATGAAATCCTTATATTTCGTATAGCCACACCATAAGGTTCACTTGGTCTTTTTAGACTGAAGGAACACTTTTTGTGCATGTTTCTCTCTCTAATTCTCTTCTGCGTGCATGACTTCCGCACAGAAGAGGAACCCAATATTTGTTGAATTTTTTTTAAGTCTTCCATGTGGGTAGCCACCTATTTATAGGCCTCAACAACCCTACATGAAAGTTTCCGATATATCTTCGTCAGTGTGAGTAAGTTACACTCTGAGAGTGAAAAACCCCATTTGACATCGCATTGGGAGCACGAGATTCTTCCACACAACCCTGTCATTCACGCGCATTTGAATCTTTCACACACTTTTTTACTTTTCCATATTTCAATGCAATGATCCAAAAACAAGGATTCCGTGCACGTTTCCAAACCTCCTTCAATCTTCCATTCAACTCCCTTTACCGAAAATAGTTTTATCTATTTTCCAATTTTTTGGACCCAAAATTTTTGCATTCACTAGGAAACGATGCAACCTTCAATACCATTGTTTGCTTGAACTGTATGCTCCCTTTTCCTACAATCTCCCTAATATTTCATGTGAGGATTGAAAAAAACACAACCATACTCCATTTACAGAAAATAACAACCTTGTTTCCAACAATATTCTCCAATATATATACCCATAGAAGAATATTGGTGGGATGAATATAGTATCACATATTCTATCCCATAAGCTAATTAAAGTGATTGCGATAAAGGACTATGAGACACAACTTTCTCTTAAGAATGTGCACCTAGATAGATAAAGGTTGGTATGATATAGAGTCATATATACTATCACCATAATCCAAGTTTATCTAATTCAAGATACTACTACCTAGACATATAATCTTAAAATGAAATAATAAATAAATATATAGGTGGATATGTGTTATTTCCAAATGCTAAGGTCAGTTTATTTTTATATGGGATAATTAAATGACTCAGTGTGATGAAAATCATAAAGGGATATTTTGAACACTGATTCCAATTTCTAAAATGGTTAAGTTACCTAAAACCACACTTTTTTTCATTCTAAATAGATCACCTAAAAAATAGACTAGAAACTAGAGATTTATCTATCTTTTTTATAGGTTGACAGACATAATGATTATGGATTGACTTTTTTTGGGTTATATGGTGGTCCATAAAATATTTTTCATTTTTAACATTGAACAATTATTTTCCTAAACTATGGATGGGAAATGGATTAGTGAGTGGGGATTCAAATTTTTCATAGGCTCTCCATTAAAGGTTTTAAATTTTGCATGTTTTCTTTATTTTTCTTTTCTTGAACTCTAAAAATTTTCCTATGATATAAGTGGTTTATTTCTAGTGAGATGTGTCTCATCATTTCACCAAGACTCCCTTTGATGATTTCCTACTTAAAAATTTCTATCATTATTTATTTTTATAGATGAATGTATTATAAGTCATACCAATGAGATTTTTTATTACATTTGAATAAAATTAACCAAAAAATGTTATATTTTACCTATTAGAAATAGAAAATATGACATAGAGTGACTATAATCCGGATTATACTAATATAGAAAACCTAATGGGGGTGTATATATTTTCTGTTCATAGTTATCTGAATAGGTCATTATAGGGTTCGAAGTCACACATCTTGGAAAAAAATGGTAGCTAAAGCTTGATGTCATATATCCTTTACCATAGGGAGAGATAGTCTGTGTAGTAAGGGAGAGTAATACTTTATGTAAATAGAGATCCCATTGATAACATATATAATAAAATGGATGGGTGAACATGGTATAAAGTGGTAGTTCTTGGATTAACAATGAGTTTGTGATTCGAATAAGGAGTGATGATGATGTAAATTGTAACCTGAATTAACAAAATCAGAAAATGGTGAGATAAACCTTTTTTTATAATGAACTCATTAAAATAATGGGTTTTTACGTAGTATTGTTGATAGAAAATTATGATATATGACCTTATCCTTATGATATAATATTCCTCTATTTATAAGTGTTAAATATGGACACATAAATATCATTACTATGAATATGTGACCAGTTGAATTTAAATACACTCATTAACAGTATCCATGAATGATTTATGTTCATAAAAACACATAAATAATGATGTTTGGAATATTGGAGATGATATTCAAGAGGTTATTGGAACATGCTATTTCTAATCCATCCAAGATTGGTCCATTATAGAATATTCAATAGGCAATGGTAATGGAAGATGATATGAATTTGAGTCCAAAATATATGGATAAGTTTTCAAAATTTGTCCTTTAAAAATAGTAAGAAATACATGAATAGTACTTATATAAGTAATTTTTGAATTTGGGTGAGAATTCAAACTAAAATACACTTTTTGGTAATACCCAAGATTGTTTTCTAGTGTGTAGTAAGGTTAGGAAAACCAATGTAAGTATAGAGGAATCCCTAAAAACTATGACATAATTTAATAAATTATAATTTTACATGAGTGTTTGTTTATTGAGAAACTATATATCAAAAACCCTTAAATTTATTTATCTATTATGTTTGTAAACTCAGTTAATACATAATAGACTATTCTATACCGTTACCAGGCCTTATAGGAGTGAACACATATCATGCAATTTAATATCATGCGATCGGGACTCAAATGTCATCCATTTTAATATCATACACAAAATACATTTATATATAGGATATTCAATGATGTATCTCATGATCATAAGTGAACTGGAATATCATTTTCATAGTAAAATTTCATTAGGGTAGACCATACATGATATATGTAAAACCATTACACTATGATGTATTTGGGTCAAGATTTTCTAGTTGGAACCAAGAAAAAAACTCAGGGTGTCACTACTTATACTAGATTAAGATCAATTATTCAAAATGTAGTAATGGTAAGGCTTCTAAGAATAGAATCTTGATTCATGTAGCTTTTTCTTTCAAAAAAGATATATACCCAAATACTGAGGTGAGAACAAGTATGGGATTTCATAATATTCTTTGAATGTGGGTTCCATTCATAGCTCCATAGAATTATGGTAATCTAAATCCACTTGAATAATTAGATAATGAAATGAAAAAAATTGTAATTTAAAATACTATAATCAGGAAATGGTGGGTTGAGAAAAAATATCTAGAATGGACATTAACTACATTCTAATGATGGGTTCTGTGAAACTATTATCAAGGGGACATGGGGTTAGAGGACCCTATCTAGGGGATAAAACTTTCCTCTGATTGGTATTTTTTCATATGGTAACAAAAATATCATTACAAATCATAGGTTTCTTTTGAAGTTGAATATTCTCATTACTAGTATCCATGAAAGGTTTATTATGATTCAAATTCTCATGGAATTATGTATTTTTAAGTGAGAGAATGAATATTTAGGAGGGGTTAAAATAGACTAAGGTTTATACCACTAAAAATTGAACACATTCTTGAGGTGATATGATAGAAGACAACTTGAGTATATGACCATATTTAAGGGCTAACCTGATTTATGTGAATCAATAGTCATGTATTAGGTAAAAATATACTTATAGACTATTCAAATATTAGGGAAAAGGGGGAATAAGATACGCTCTAGATTTTTATTCAACCAATGGTTCTAGAAATCATATTTTTTTAATGATCTTATAGTGGACCCACAAGAATTGTTCCTTTTTTATATTTCACTATAACTTTTTTTGAAGAAATTAAAGGCACTATATTAGTGAGTGGATACATGATTTTTTCTTAGGAAACCAATAATGGGTTTCCAACCTAATAAGCCCTTTCATATCTTAAATTTTGTATCTTAAAGTCATGAAATGTGGACCTTGTAAGGATAGAGTTTAAGGTCATATATATTTGACTAAAAGATGATGTACTGGTGTGGAGACTAACATAACAAGATCATTCAATAATTAAAGGATCTATAATGGGATAGGGGATTGTCACCGATTGAAATTATTTGATGGGCATGGGATAAGAGATATAAGTGTTAGTGTGTATCCCAAAGTAATATAAATCGGGCCACATATACTAATATATAGGGAAATTATTACTCTATTATGGGATACAAACCAAAATATTATGCATGATTAAACCCAGGATAACATATTTAGGTATTTTTACATGGATTCAAACCATGTGGTTGATATGGAAAATATTCTATAAATAATGTGAATACAAAATAGTAGGATTCAGATGAAATTCATTTCACATAGTTGGGTTTGGGATGAGTAACTCAAATGTCACTATGTATCTTTTATGAAAAGAAATCAATATACATATAGTTCTTATATAAGGGTGAAAACTGTATATATCAGGTGCATGTTCAAGGGAAAATGTCAAAAACAACATTTTAATATTGATCTATTGGAAATCCTGGTGTGAATAAGGTTCCCAAACACTTGAATTATGATAGGAAAATTTTTTATAGGATTTTTAGCTACACCATGGTCAAAACCATCAACAATCGCTATATATCCTAAATTGATATTACTCAAGATATTTGCAGTCCTTATATGGGTACCTCCTATAAAAAACTCATTTACATATGAGAATGGTTAAAGTGCATGGATTCTATTGTGTGAGAAAAGGGTGAATCTCAATCCAAATAAGAAATAATTCATCACATAAACATGATAGGGAATGGTGTTAGAGGCTATAGCTAGTCCCAAATTAGGTGATTTGATAATCACTATATATCCTATGGTGACTGAAATCAAGATACATGTAGTTTTTATATGGTTGAAATTTAATTCAGATGTATGTTGAATAATGACATAAGGGTGGGATAGTATAGATAAAACCATTGGATCCTATGGAAAATAAAGAATATTATATAGATTGTGCTCATACATAGGGGGAATTTTTTCTCCACATATCTCAATAGGAAAGGGATTAAATGTTTTGGAATCTTATAGAATTAGGTCTTATACATGTGGGAGTCAGGAACCATGGAATGGACTTCTCTAAGAAGTTTAGTGTCTTGTGGAATGGATTGTATATAACCCAACATTAAATCATGTGTCAAGTTCTTAGTAATTAAACAGACCTATCTTGTGAAAAAAATTATGTAAATTCATCTTAGAATTATGTTAGTGAAAATAACCAACTATGAATGAGGATAATAGAGATGTCAATGTGAAGTGGAATATTATTAGATGAAATTTGTGGCTAGGTCCAAGATAGAAAATCTATACATCTCTATATATCCTGTAATAATATGAATCAAGCTGCATGTAAGTTTATATTGATAAAAAAAATATACACAGAACATTCTAACATGGTTCTGACTCTCATATAAGGAAATAGGTCTCATAAACTAAGAAAACCAAATAGTTTGAAAAGTTATTTATGGTGGACCACATTTAATTATATATAACTTCATGAAACTAGGAAAAAATGTTATATAGTTTAAGGTCATAAGGAAAGAACTAATGTGATGGATATTTATATTCATACTATGAGGAATTTATACTGCCCAATTTAAAATCACGAGATAAGGATATTTGAAACCAACATTATTCTATGAAATGTATATATTGAGAAAACTTTCATTGGTTGGAGGTATGATATAGTCCCCATCAAGAGAGATCAAGTAATATTCTCTGTTAGAGTAGAATTTATGTATGTACTAAGGTTATTCAATTCTTAGATTGAGTTTTAGTGTTTTGTTCCTGAGTATCATGGAATTTCATGGAACTCAAAACAATTCTCCTAAGAAAAATGAGTAGAGGATATCCTTTTAGTTGAATTATTATGTGAAACAATACTAATAGATCTTCTGTTTGTCTAGTGTGTGTAATATTTTTTCATCAAGTCACTCCAATTCATCCATCCATATCTGGGGCTACTTATCTATGGAAAATTAATTAAATATTGAAATTATAAGTGATGGTAGTTTAACCTTAATGTATAGGACTACCATTTTCCCATACACAACAGAATATGGGGTGTCCTATATGGATGTATGGGTTGTATTTTCAAAATCCCATGGATCATGTAATAGTTTTTCAGAGAAATATTTCATGTCTTTGTCAACCATCTTTTGAAGTATATTTGATAATGTTTTTTTAAAATAATCAAAATATACATTCACCAATGTATGATAGGATGAAAGTGACTAGACTAGATATTATATTCCTGGTATACAATTTTCAATACAAAATTATTGAAATTGGTTCCACTTTTAATTAATATTTTTTTAGGGAAACCAAATCTAGTAATGATATTATACTTTATGAAGGAAGTTATGACTTTGACTCCAAATTCCATAAAGGATATTGCATCAACCCACTTGAAAAAAAATCATTGGTAGTATGGATGTACTTGAAATACCTGTTTATAGCTGGTAAATATATCCCCTGACATATATTCCCCATATGAACAATGGAAACGGATTTTTATAGTGTAAAAAATTATAGTGGTTGATGGGTAGATTTTTCATATATCTAGAAAGAATAATACGTCTTGGTTAACTCCATGAATAATTGTATCATTGATGTATACAAGTATCCATGTCTTCTAATTTCATGGGAGATCTTGGATGATGTCTATAAGTATCCAAGTCTTCTAATTTGATGGGAGATGTCATTACCCAACCCAGTGGGGCCCATGCCGTGACTCCCCAAGCCCGCCTCCAATAGGCCAGGGGCTGGTGACTAGCACCAAGTAGGCACATTACTAACATGGGAGATATTGCCTAAGTAAATGTACACACACACACATCTCCAAGCCCATAAATGATCAAATGTAAAAAAAACCACTAAGGAACAAAATGCATGAATACAAATAATCCCAACCAACAGAGTACGATGAAAAGGAGAGTACTGAAAGTAAACTGGGCTAGAATACAATACCACCAAAAACAAGAGTCTGAAAATTACAAAGTCCAAACTGTAAACACAAAGAGGTACTAAGACTACTGCTCATAGCTGTAAGAACACCTAGGCCTATAGGAAACTCAAAAATCTCAGTCCTGTCTTGGACCGCCCAAGACTCTGTCAATTGGATTCTCGTCTACACAAGACAAGGCGTGTGTGGGAAAAGACCATACATGGGTGAGTATAAAAATACTCATTAGAGGACCCCGAAAACCACAAATCAATACAAAAAAATGGTACATTCATCTCTACACAGTATATATCTATTGAACATATAATAGGTGAACACAATCTAGATATACTCAAAACCCATACCCGTAGTCTAGAGACAAGTCACACAACTGTATACCCCCCACTAGGAATTCAGTTTGGAGATTCCATTAAGCACTCATCTGGGAGAACTCACTCTACGAGTCTAATAGCTCTGATGACATCCATTCGAGAAGTACCGTCTATCGTGAAAAGTCACTAGAGATAGATACACTCATTATGGGAGAACACACTCCTGAGTGGGGAAAGATCACGATACACAGATGAAGATCACTTCCAGGGCCTTGGCAGATACTGCAAATAATCCAGATTCACCTACTAAGTAAAGGATTGGTGCCCTGTGAAAATATTCATATCAATACCTGAATCTACCTAGGGTTAAGAATGGATAAAGGATCTCTCTCCAGGAATCGTAGAGGGATACCTGACTCTATCTCAGAAAGTCCCACTAAAGGGATCATACTCCTAAAAAAGGAAACGATACCTGAACTTCAAGGGAATGAGTAAAATGGGAACTAACCCAAATGAAACATGTCTAAGATACGGTGGAAAAAAATATCAATCCATGTACTGAAAAGTACACGGCGTGTAGAAAGGCCACACGCTGTGTCCTCTGACCCTGGGTACTGCTTGTGTACAACAGCCTGAGTTGCAAGGCTTGTCATGAAGAAGAAGATATACACAGCGTGTATGAGAGTGAAACACCATGTTCCTCTATCCAGGGAGGACTCCGTGTATGTTGGCCATGAGCCCGTACATGGAATCAACCCATGTGTCACAACCCGTGTGACTGGTATACAGGGTAACCCATGCAGCTGGCCTGGTCTGGATGTGTGGTGGAGTACACGGTCGTGTACACCACTCTGTGTCCGTGTATCCCCTGGATACAGTCCGAGTATCGTGTAATGACCCACACACCATGTTCTTTGGAGAACATGTCATGTCATCACTTCACGCACAGCGGAACCAGAGCCACCACTTAGCCAGACCTACACTCCATGTTCTTCGGGAAACACGCAGTGTGTTCTGGAAATTCCTAGAATTGTGAACCTCCACCGTCGCACCTTTGGTGGAGCTCTAATATTTGATCCGGTTGTCCTTTTGACACAAAAATTGAAGATTAAGGTTCCCCCGACATCCCAAAGTCATCACCATTGTTTTCAGGCCTCCAATCGGCCCCAAAAATGCGTATCGATCTACACGCGTGAAGAACGCTCGAAAAAATGTCTCTCCTGATCTGAGCTAATTCATCATCCACCATTACCGTCGCACCTTCGTTGATTCGTCGAGATATCGGGTCTTCAGTTTTGGATCATTGCGTTGCGAAACAGATGTGAAACGATCCATTGTTTGTCGCCCCATGAAGAACACAAAGAACACAAAGAAAAGAGGAAGGAAAAGAAATTCCAACAAACTAATTTAGGAACGAACCTCCACCGTAATTCATCAAGATGTTGATCCTATCCCACTAGAAGGATTAAACATGGGGAAACAAATGATAATACCACAATTATCACAATCACATTCCTGATTAAAACCCCAAAGAAATGGAAAAATAACACCCTCCTGCAAGAACACACGATCTGAAGATCAACATGTTTGTGGGTTGATCCGCATTCATAGTTAAATAAAAAAATGGGGAAAATAAGAATCAGAATAACAACCCCTACCTTGATCTGGTTGAAGAAATATTGTTGGGTCAAATTTGTTGGTGAGGTTCTTTGAATATATGAAGCATTGATCGATCACATCGTCGTTGTCTGCCAATGGGTTCTCCTCTAAAACTTCAATGGAAAATCCTCAATTTGCAAAGTTATGCAGCTAACCCTGCAAACTTGCCACAAGCATGAACTTATAGGGTAGGATTAGGTAGCTGTGCAAAAAAGAGACATTTTAAATAAAATAAATTATTAATTTATTTTATTTTCATTAAAACGTCCAACAACTAACTCTTGCAGATGACCCACACTGGTCGATGTTAGGCCTCGTCTAAGGAAAATTTGCTGCTCTGAGCGTAATAGTGACCACATATTTTTGATCTGGGCACTCGTTTAAATGTTACTCTACTTCTTCAGGAAAACCGCTTGTGCACGCTATTTAAATGTTTAATTTATTTTCAATCATTTATTTCAAGCACTCCGGTCCTTGAAAACCCACTTCTTCAAAAGGTATGGTCTTGAAATAATTCCATATAATATTTAAAAATAATACCCAGAAAATCTGAGACATTACATTCTCCCCACCTTGGGGCTTTGCATCCCCGAAAATCCAAAACAAGGATACTCAAAAAGATGTGGGTACTGGGCATGGATCTAAACCTCCCGCTCCCATGTGCTCTTCTGAAGATTCCTGTGTTGCCACCAAACATGCACCAAGGGAATCAATTACCCAAGAAGGATCCTCCCACGTCGATTCTCAATCTCTACCGGGTACTCAACAAAGGTCACTCCATCCTCGATGTACAGCTCACCCCAGCCGATGAAGTGTGATGGGTCATTCACATACCTCCTCAGCTGTGACACATGGAAGACATCTTGTACTTGGTGCAATTGTGGAAGTAGAGCTAGGTGGTATGCCACCTCCCCAACTCTGTGTAGTATTTGAAAAGGTCCGATGAATCTCATAGATAGATTGTCGCCCCAACCAAATCTCTGCAACCCTCATTGAGGTGAGACCCTAAGAAAGACATGGTCCCCTTACTCGAACTCCAGAGGTCTCTTTCGTCTATCAAAATAAGACTTCTTCCAGATCTATGTAGTATTCACCTGCTTCTGGATGATCATCACCTTCTTGGTGGTAGCTCACACCAACTATGGACCCATGAGTGCTGACTCTCTGAGGTCAGTCCAACAAAGCGGTGACCGGTATGGTCTCTTATATAAAGCCTCAAACGGTGCCATACCAATGGTGGAGTGGTAGCTGTTATTGTACTCAAACTCCACCAGTGGTAGGTGGCCCTCCCAACTATATCCAAAGTCTAAGATATAGGCCCACAACATTTCCTTCAGAACCTAAATAGTCCTCTATGTCTGACCATCGGTCTAGGGATAGAACGCCATGCTCAAGTGTAGCTAAGTCCCAAAAGCCTCCTAAAATCCCTTCCACAATCAGGATGTGAAGTGGGCATCGCGATCTAAGACTATCGTCAAAGGGACGCCATGAAGCCGAACTATATTCTGCACATAGAGGCATCCCAACATCTATACAGAACACTACTCTTTAATAACTAAGAAGTGGGCCGACATGATGAGCCGATCAACAATAACCCAGATGGAATCATGCCCCTTGGATTTCTGTGGTAAGCCCATCATGAAGTCTATCAATATTCCATACCACTTCCACTCTGGAACTTCCAGGGGGTGAGCTAATCTTTCTAGAACTTGGTGCTCAGACTTCACCTGCTGGCATGTAAGGCATCGAGAAACAAACTCTGTTAATGCCTTCTTTATGTCTGACCACCAGAACTGTTGTCAGAGATCCTGATATATCTTTACCACTCCAGGATATACTGCTAAGGGGGGTGTATGAAACTCCCTCAATACCTCCTCTCGTGATTCCACTGTTACAACAATGCATCTTCTGAAAATAACTACATGCTCCCCACCATGTGAATATCCATCAAGAGCATGTCTTGTGGATAACTGAGAACGTAAAGTCTCATAGTCGACATTCCCAAGCCGTGCCTCCCTAACTCATTGTAAGAGTGGAGGGGTGAAAACCATCGACTGAAGGTAATCCAAATCTTCTCTATCCATGAAGGATAACTACAACATGGCTAAATTCTCTATTTCCTCGCTCAATAGCTGTGAGCTTGACCATCTGCTAAGAGAATCTACCTCCTTGTTCCCATTCCTAGTAGAATAGATGATCTCAAAATCATTGTCCTGGAGGAACTCTATCTATCACCTCTATCTCAGATTCAGATCCTTCTGTGAGAAGATATACTTGAGGTTTTTATGGTCAGAGTAGATGATGAACAACTCGCCCATAAGGTAGTGTTGCCACATATTCAATGCGAAGACTACCAATTCCAACTCGAGATCATGGGTCGCATAGTTCTGCTCATGTGGACTAAGCTAGAATGAACCATAAGCAATCACTTACTATCTTTGCATCAGGACACAACCAAGCCCGGTCCTCGATGCGTCACAAAAAACTACGTACTCATAACCCTCCTCTGGTAATCTCAATATTGGGGTGCTTTTCAAACTCTACCTAAACTTATTGAAAACCCACTGACACTTCTCTGTCCACATGAAGGGTTGCCCCTTCTTGGTCAAGGCTGTCATCTGTGCTGATATTCGAGAGAAATCAGAAATGAATCTCCGGTAACATCCCGCCAACCCAAGGAAGATCCATACCTCCATTATGCTCCGAGGTGGTCCCATGATAACACTACCTACACCTTAGTTGGGTCCATAGAAACTCCATCTGCAGAAATGGAATGTCCTAGAAAGTGGACCTCTCGAAACCAGAACTAGAACTTCGAGAGATTCCCATAAATTTGGTGCTCTCAGAGTATATCCAGAACCATCCATAGGTGTCTCGCATGCTTCTATTCTGACATCGAGTACACAAGGATGTCATCGATGAAGACCACTACAAACCGATCTCAGTACGGCAGGAAGATCCAATTCATCAGTACCATGAACACTGTGGGGGTGTTCGTCATGCCTAAAGGCATCAACAAGTACTCATAGTGACCGTAGCGGCATCTGAAATACGTCTTCGGTATATCCTCATCTCTTAGTCATAACTGGTGGTAACCTGACTGAAGTTCAACCTTTGAGAACCATTTTACCCCTATCAGTTGGTCGAAGAAGTCATCAATATTTGGTAGTGGATACTTGTTCTTCACTGTCACCTAGTTTAGGAACCGGTAATCCATTCACAACCTCAAACTCCCATCTTCCATCTTGGAAAACAAAACTGGGGCCACCCAGGGTGAAACACTGGGTCTCCTGAAACCCTTGATCTGAAAATCCTCCAACTGCACCCTTATATAACAAAGTTACGTGGGAGCCATCCGATATGCTAATAAAGAAATTTGTGTCATCCTGGGGTGTAAGTCGATGCAAAAGTTGATTTCCCGATGGGGAGGTAGTCCTGGAACATCTTCGGGAAAGACATCCTCGTACTCCGCCACTACTGTTTAGAACTAGAGGCTCACAACATCTACAACTATGAGGGTAAGGATATCCAAATCATGAGTGATCATATATACCTTCCTATGCATGATCCCATTCTGTGCTGCCTGAGTCTCCCTTTCACTAACAAAGGAAAACCTCATCCCATCATTGCAGATGCACCACACTCTTCGCCTAAAGTAGTCAATCTGGTCATGGACCGAGGATAACCAATCAATACTAATAATGACATCATAAGGTATCGACACTACCACCAAGAGGTTCTAACTAAAACTCTATCCTCCAAGGGTAGGATCACACTATCTAAAAAGGTGCGTGATCATTGAGTCTCCTCTCGTAGGTGTCTCCAAGCATAAGGATCGATTAAACGTCTCTACCGAAATCTCAAGGTTTCACACAAGACATGTGGAAAGGAAGGAATGAATGGCACCTATGTCTATAAGTAAGGCAACTAAGGTAGAGAAGACACAGATCTCACCTCGTATCATCCCTGGAGTCCCTAGGTTGTACGCCTCAACTGCATGTAGCTGTCCCCACCCCTGTCCCCCAGCTCCCTGAGCCTGGTGCGGACCTCTTGGGGGTGGTGGTGGAAGTAGATTGAAGTGCCTTCCACCACCTATAGATCTCCCTACTCCTCTGCCAAATCCACCACCTGGTGGGTCTATATGATCCACTCTATGCCTCTACCTCAGTGGTCCATCCACTACCTCCCTGTCAGCAGCTCGATGGGTCGGAAAATCTCTAGCGAGATGTCCCCTACCATCGTACAAGTAGCATCACCTCTCCCTAGGATGACTGGATCCATCCTAAGATCCCTGGACTACCAAACCCCTATCTTGGGTCCTCCTGTGATGTATCCCATGTCCTGATCCCTATTTCTGATGTCAACTCCATGTTACTGAGGTTTCCGCACCTGTATGCCTGTTGCTGACTGCCGTCGGCTATCTCTACTCTGCCAAGAATCTCTTGATCACCAAGGCCCGCTTGAGCAATCCAGAATAAGTTATAATGTAAAGATGAATGACACTAAATCAAATGTCCCATTGTAGACCTCACTTGAAGGTCCGAGATCTGAATTACTAATCCCTGACCATATCCATTGAGTACCTGCTGAGGTTGGTGAACCTCGATAAACAGTCAGCCACCGTCAAACTGCCTTGCTAGAGTTGAATGAGCTCCTGGATACACACTGCTCTCAGCATAACTGGTGAGAACTCCTCCCTAAATAGTCACTCAAACTTCGTCCATGAAAGTTTCTCCTCATCGTGAGTCTATGTGTTCAGACTCCACCATCGTCCCACCAAACCCTGAAGAAGGATCGTTCCTAGGATCACCATCTGGTCCGATGATGTCCTCATGAGATGGAAAACTTTGATCACCACATCAAGCCAGTCTTCAACCACCTGAGGGTCGAGGTCACCTCAGAACTTGAGGGGTCTCTATCTATGGAACTCATGGAGCGCGATCTGCCTGCACCCCTCGTCGGTCGGTACTGTAGGTACCATGGGCTTCTCCACTGGTGGTGGTATAACAGGTGCACCACCTAGAGAAAACACCTAGGGAACTAGTCCCTATTTCTAAGCCTTATCACTAAGGGGGTCATCCACATGATCATGCTGCTGAATACTAGAAGGTATGCATCACAGAGTCATCCTTTAAGGAACAAGATGTACTATGGCCAAAGAGTATATCCGAATAGTTGACACAAAGGACATGTAAAACACAACCCATTACTATATGATGAAAGTACCAATCTCTTATTTCCCCTCAACCAGTGTTTTCATGTATTGATCCAAAATAAGGTTATCAGAGTCCTGGTGTATGGATACGTCAGCCGCCCACACCAACACTGGAGTCTCTGGCCTGAAAGTTGAGCTTGAAACACTTAACGCTATTCCTCCAAACCAATATCACAAACTCTTGGTTCTATGGTAGAACTGAACACCTATGATACCACTCTTTCACAACTCATCCCAGTGGGGCTCACTCTGTGACTCCCCAAGCCCACCTCCAATAGGCCAGGGGCTGGTGACTAGCACCGAGTAGGGATATTACTAACATGAGAGGCATTGTCTAAGTACTTGTACACACGCACACATCTCCAAGACCACAAATTCTAAAATGTAAAAAACCATTAAGGAACAAAATGTATTCATACAACTAATCCCAACCAACAGAGTAAGACAGAAAGTAGAGTACTGAAAGTAAACTGGGTCAGAATACAAGCCCACAAAAAAAGAGTCTGAAAACTATAAAGTCCAACCTATAAACAAAAAGAGGTACTGGGATTGCTGATCATAGCCGTAGGAACACCTAGACCTGTAGGGAACTCAGAAATCTTGGTCCTGTCCTAGTCCGCCCTGGACTCTCTCAAAAGGCTGCAAGAAAAGAACATGCAAGGGTGAGTATAATAATAGTAGTAGAGGACCCCAAAAACAAAAAAAAATACACAAAGGAATGGTACAGTTAGCTATACACAATATATTTCTACTTAACATATAATAGGTGAACACAATCCAAATATACTCAAAACCCATACCCGTATTCTAGAGACAAGTCACACAACTGCATACCCCCCGCTAGTAATTCAGTTCAAAGATTCCACAAAGAAATCATCCCAGAGAACTCACTCCATGAGTCTGATAGCTATGATGATGTTTTTCCAAGAAGTACTATCCATCGGGAAAAGTCATGAGTTATAGATACACTCATTCTGGGAGAACACACTCCTAAGTGGGGAAAGATCACAATACATAGATGAGGATCACTACGAGGGCCTTGGTGGATATCACAACTCATTCAGATTCACCTACTAGGTAGAGGATTGATGACCTATGGGAATATTCACTTTGATACCTGACTCTACCTAGGGTCAAGAATGGATAGAGGATCTCGCTATGCGCCTCTCAGAGGGATACCTGACTCTATCTCGGAAAGTCCTACTGAAGGGATCATACTCATGATAAAGAAAATGATACCTAACCTCTAGGGGAATGAGTAAAATGGGCACTAATGCGAATGAAACATGTCCAAGATATGGTGGATAAGAAGATCAATCCATGTACTGAAAAGTAAACGGCATATAGAAAGGTCACACACCATGTCCTTTAACCCTGGGTACTGGCCGTGTACAATGGCCCAGGTTGCAAGGATTGTCATGAAGAAGAAGATATACATGAAATTTAAGAGAGTGACATGTCGTGTTCCTCGATCCAGGGAGGACTCCATGTTTGCTGGCCATGTGCTTGTACAAAACTTCAACCCATGTGTCACAACCCGTGTGACTGGTACACAGGGTAAGCTATGTAGCCAGCCTGGTCTGGCCGTGTGGTAGAGTACACGACCATGTACCCCACCTCATGTCCATGTATCCCCTAGATACACGCCGAGTTGCGTGTAAGGACCTACATGTCGTGTTCTTTGTAGAACACTCTGTGTCATCGCTTCATGCACCTTGGAACCCTAGCCACCACTTAGTTGGAACTACACGCTGTGTTCTTCAGGAAACACGCTGTGTGTTCTAGAAATTCCCAGAATTGAGAACCTCTACCATCACACCTCAGTGGAGCTCCGATATTTTATCCGACCATCCTTTTTCCATGAAACTTGAAGATTAAGGTCACCCCAACATCCCGAAGTTGTCACCATTGTTTTTGGGCCTCTGATCAGCCCCAAAAATGCGTATCGATCCACCTGTGCAAAGAACACTCAAAGAATGGTCTCTCCTAATCCAAGGAAATTCTTTATCTACCATTTCTATTGCACATCCATTGAGTCGTCATGATGTCGGGTCTTCAGTTTTGGATTGTTGCATTTCGAAATGGACGCACAACGATCCGCTGTTCATCACCCTACGAAGAACATGAAGAATACGAAGAAAGGAGGAAGGAAAAGAAAATCCAACAAACCAAATTGAGGAACAAACCTCCACCTTCATTCGTTACGGTGTTGATTCTCTCATGTTAGAAGGATTAAACAGGGCGAAACAAATGATACTCCCACAACTATCACAATCTTATTCCCGATTCAAACCCCAAAGAAATGGAAAAATAACACCCTCCTGAAAGAACGCGTGATCTGCAGATCAACATGTTTTTGGGTTGATCCACATTCATATTTAAATCAAAAAATGTAGAAAATAAGAATCAAAATAACAACCCATACCTCGATTCGATTGAATAATGATCGTCGGGTCACATTCGTTGGTAAGGTTCGTCGAATCCAGGAAGTGTCAGTCCATCGCGTCGTCGTCGTCCTTCAACGAGTTCTCTTCCAAAACATCAATGGAAAATCCTCAATTTTTAGGGTTATGTGGATAACCCTGCAAACTTTCCGTAAGCATGTACTTATAGGGGAGGATTAGGTCACTGCACAAATAAGATACATTTTATATAAAATAAATTATTAATTTATTTTATTTTCATTAAAATGTCCAAAAACTAACTCTTGTAGCTGACCCGTGCCGGTCCATGTTTGGCCCTGCCCAAGGCAAAGTCACTTCTCTAAATGAAACGGTGCCCTCAGATTTTGATCCGGGCACCTGTTCAAAATTTATTTCACTTCTTTAGGAAAACTGCTCATGCGCACTTTTTAAAAGTTCAATTTATTTTCAAAAATTTATTCTGGGAACTCTGGGCCTCAGAACCATACGTCGTTGAAAGGTATGGTCTTGAAATAATTCCATATAATATTTATAAATAATACATGGAAAATCCGAGACATTATAGGAGATCTTGGATTTTGAGTGGTGAGTGCCATAACTACGAGAAGGTACTTCTTATATAATGGTGATGGTCTTTTAAATTTCAATATATATATGTATATATATCTTAATGCCTAATTTATAGAGTTTATTATAGTAATTTGGGATAAAATATTGGATGATGTTTTACCTTTCATTGGATCTATTTATTTTTTCCATAATTTGGTGGTATAATTTTGTTTTATTGGTAGTTTATTATGTGATACATCTATTAAACTACAAAGTTAGTTAGAAAGGAAATGGGATATCCTTTGTTAAGGTTGGTATCAACTTCATTGATTTTGCCTAATTCATAGTCGATGAATGGAGAGACCGCCCTTCGATGCATGTTTTGAATTATTTTCTTATATTAATGTATAACTTATAGGATCATAGCTGCGTTGTCAAGTGTATTTTCATAGGCATTCATTGAATGTGGAATTAAAGAAAAGATTGGGTTTGAGGAGAATTGAACTATCAACCCTCATACATAATCAATAAATCTATTCATATAATCATTATTAATGAAATATTCATCATTGATTTTATTGATTATTAACATTGAATCACCATTTGTGTTTAATCAATCCACTAGTACTTTCTGGTCTAATTCCAAGACTACAATGAGGGCCTCGTATCCTACCTCATTGTTGGTACATCCTTGGAATAACAAAAAGAAGTAAGGTATAACATCATTTTATATTGATATGAGTACAATCCCAAAAAAACCTTGGTCATGTTTCAGGTTTTCCCCCTTCTCTATGTTGGGATCTAACAAAAAATATCAATGTACATCTCTCATGCGATTCCCTAGACCCAATCTCTAAGATACAGTTCTAAAAGCATATTATTCACATACTTGTTCTATACTGACTAAATAGACCCAAACTTAACCTTCCATAAGCACAATAAAAAAATTATTAAGTCATTTACACACCCCAAAACTTTTAGGTTTAATGTTTTATGGTGTTAAGAAAAACCTTTATCTAATAATACCCATATCATTCTTATCAAATGAGAATTTATCCCCTAAAAATGGACTCCTAATTTAATAATGAGTCATAAATATCTCCTAAAACATTATATATACATTATAACCATCTAAAAAATTCATATGTAATGATCTTCTATATAAAATGGGGTAATGGAAACCTAATAAGGGTGAGCTCAAACAACTAATAAGCGGAACTGTAAAATAGAATAAATCAATGAATAAACTAAGGAGGAATAACATGGAATTAATAAATAATAATAAAAATCCTATATAACTGATAACATGAATATGTAAAATATCAATGGAAAATATAAAAATGAAAATAATACCATGAAAAATAGTTACTGATTTTATAGTGATGTAATTCATAGTTCAAAACATCATAAATATATATTCAAGTCCTCGTTCCAAGACATTATATATAAAAAAGTAAGGTTTACATGAAATACCCAATATAGTTGGTCACATGATACCTAATGATGCACTAGTGGATTTATATTTATAGGCACCATAAATTAATAATTAATTCCAACACATTAATAACATAAATAAATTAATAAAAAATAAAATGCATAGACAACAAGCCTTAGAAATCAATAAACAACCACATTGAAATAAAATTTATACAGCTTTCCAATATTTCCTCAATAAATAAATGGAATAACATTCTTATGAATCACCATTTACAATTACACCATATAAAGTAATGAGTATATAGTTAATTGAATACTATATATAATAATACAAAAATAGTGCAAGTGACATAAAATATATCTATAAAATTTAAGAATACAAACATGAAAGAGAAAATAAATTCAAGAGAGTGACAAAAAAATTAGCCTTAAGAACAAGGCGGGGGTTGAAATATAAATTTATATGATTATTTAGAGATTAATACTTGAAAAATAACCCCAACTAATATATATTTTGTAGATTTTTAAAGGAAAATGAAATCAGAATTATAAAATTAATTTTCATAACACTTTTGTAATATTTTTTTAGAAAGGCTTATAAGTCACATTTTGTCCCGACCCGTCCCGCCGAGGCCCATGTCGTGACTACCCCAAGACTTCCTTCCATAGGCCAGGGGATGGAAACTAGAATTGAATGGAATATTCCCTAAAACTGGGAAGACATTTCTTTTATTACCTGTAAACAAACACAACCAAGCACACACCAAGATAAGAACACAAGTAAAATGTATAGTAAAAAGAGTGTGTGTAGTAAGAAAAAGGGGCTAGAATACAAGCCCAACTGGAAAGTACAAGAAAACAAAAAAGTACAAGTAAACTGAAATAGCTCCTGTGAACTCCCACCAAGGATCGTACCTGAAGGGTAGGTACAACTCCAGAATGATCGTCTCTACGGTATGCCTCGTCTAATTTCCACCTTCGAGCTACCTCCAGTCCCGGTACTCTCGTCCTCAGTCAGCGTTGTCTGTCATCTTCACCAAACACAACAAGGTGAGGGCGTAGCCCATGTAGGGGTGAGTATAACGATACTCATTAGGGACCTCGAGACCCACAAGGTCTCACAAAAATCCACAAAGGATAAACCACAAATCATGGAAACAACAGTCAACTCTACTTAGGTATATACCCATACATATACCTAAGTTATCTAGTATACCCATCTCATTCATGAGGAAAGACAAAGCCCAACTCAAAATACCAAAGCTCAACTATTCCACAGAGGAAAGATTACCACAAAGGTAACACCCCAAATGTAAGTACCACAAAGGTAAATCCACACAGAAGTATAGCACAAAGGTATCACCACGAAGGTAAGTACCAAAAAGGTATCGCCATACAGAGGAATACCACAAAGGTACCACCACAAATGTAAGTAACACAAAGGTAAGGACTCAGATCACACCAGGTATAACTTTGGTATGGTAGTATAGATGATTAAATATAACTATTGAATCATCTTACTCTGTTAAGAGGAAGACCCACGTAGGATCCTAAATCATCATACCCACGTAGGATCCTAAATCATCAGACCCATGTAGGATCCTAGTACAACAGACCCACGTAGTATCCTAGAGTAGTCCCACGTGGATTCCTAGAGTGGATCCAAGTGGGAATCTCAAACACAGACCCACGTAAGATCCCAAAGCACAGACCCACATAGGATCTCTTTCTCATGTTACAACCAGCTATAGGGTTCCCACACTAAGCTCTCTTGATTCTGGGAGGGTTTTCTCCTCAATCCACAAGTTGATACTCCAAATTCCAAGAATTACAATGAAGAAGTATCCCAAAGGACCTCCATGTAAAAGGGGTCTCAACACAATAGACAGTGTGTCAATCAAACGCCCGATCTGTAAGTTATTGGCCTTTTAATCTCGAGGGCCCAGTTGGATTTGTGTTCGATCCAACCCGGTTGTACCCAAACTTTATTCGAAACTCAAGTGGGGTATACCAAACAGACCATCTCGATCCAAGGTTTTTGGCACCACAGACGATTCGTCAAATAGAAGCATGTAGCTCAAGTTATGGTCAAAAGAGCATAAAGGGTCGAATCTGGTCCGGGTCCAGTCCGACCCGGTCGGACTGACCCAGCCTGACTCGGCCTGGGCCGACCCGACCTAGTTCAGGTTGACCCAGACTGACCTGGGTCTGGCCCGCTGGGCAGCCTGCGAGGGGTGGCCCGCATTGGGCAGCCCACTTTGGGCTTCCCGTGGTGCGGCCTGCTTGGCCCATGGTGCAGACCGGTTGGCCCGCGGCTGGACGGACGACCATCCCTCCTCTGCGGTGCAATCGCGCACCACGCCACCACCGGTGGACGGCATTGATCCAAACGCCCTCCTTAACTACTGAAGACTCGTGCCGCAACTCTTGCATGCCTGGCGGTGTCGAGGCATGCCGCCGCCCCTTCACGTGACCAGCCGCCGCTGGCTGCCGCCCTTGTTCCGCCACGGCCGATGGGCCGCGACCCTTCTCCAGCGGTGCAGTTGCACCGCTGCCACTCCTGAGCCCTTCCGGCGACGTTCCTCAGGTCACCGGGCACACTTCGGTGGCCCTTTCTTCATTTCTTAGACTCCTGCACTTGGATCGAGATTTCTCCATCGATTCAAGACTATCAAAATTCACCGAGGTTGTGGGGAGGTCAGGCCGTGTTCGTTTTTCCTGCCCTCTCTGTGTTAGAACGATAGCAATTAGCAGAGATGTTCTTAATTCAAGAAGGATGAAAAGAACGAGGGTAAGGGTTATATAAAAACAACAAACCCTACCTCGATTTCTCATTGGAAGATGTCGCGAGGAAGAAGAGGGAGTCATTGGGGATGGTGATGTCAGCATTCATCACTCCCACAAAATGCTTCTGATCCGGGCTCAAGCATCGGTTTCTCGTACTTCGTTGGGGGGTTCTTCGTTGGAGGAAGAGTTTCTCCAAAGTTCTTCCCAATCCTCCCTTTTCCAAAAATTCCCCTATGAAATGAGGATCCAATAAATTAAAATAGGTTTATCAATTTAATTCACATTGGAATAATTAAATGGCACAATTAAAGTTGGCACAATTATATGGTACAATTAATTAATTGAAGAGACACAATTAATTAATTGAAGAGTTGAAGTTTTTCCCCCATTAAGAGGGGTTCGGGTGGTCCCCACCATCATGAATTCAAAATGGAAGGTTTTCTAGCTTGAGTGGTCCCCACCACTAAATATTCAAAAGAGAGGTTTAAAAAAATAAAATAAAAGTTTGTTCTTTATTTTATTTTTATTTCCACGACAAACACGAAAACTAACTTTCACCCTCATTCTACTGTGGTCAAGGTGAAAGTCTCCTTAATCAAATACTATTTTTGTAAGTTCAACGTTGTCCTGAGATTTCAATTCCAAGCACCGGTTCAAAAGTTACAAAAACCCGCTTTCACGTTTATTGAAAGTACCTAAAAAAAGTTCAGAAATTCATTCCGAGCACACTGGGCCTCATAATCACGCACCGTTAATTTTTTTGGACCTGTAATATTCCCATATAATAATAAAAAAAATTTACATGAAAAAATACGGGTCTTTACATTATTCCCACCTCAGGGCTTTGTGTCCCTGAAAGCCACATCACAAAAAATAGGAAAATAAGTGGGGGTACTGAGCACGAATCTAAGCCTCTCGCTCCGATGTGCTCTCCTAGAGGTTCCCATGCTGCCAATGAATGCACACCAGAGGTATCGATTTCCCACAAAGGGCTCTCTCCTATCGATCCTCAATCTCTACTGGAACCTCTGTAAACGTCGCCTCATCGTCGATGTCCAGCTCACCCTAGTCAATGATGTGTGAAGGTTCATGCACGTATCTCCTTAGTTGGGATACGTGGGAAACCTCATACACCTGGTGCAACTGAGGGGAAAGTGCTAGGCGGTAATCCACCTCGCCAAATATGCTAAGGACCTGAAAGGGTCTGATGAACCTCAGAGATAACTTGCTTCCCTGACCAAATCTCTGCAAACCTTGTCGAGGTGAGACCCATAGAAAGATGTGGTCACCACCCTCGAACTCTAGAGGTCTCCGTATCCTGTCAGAGTAAGAATTTTTCATGCTATGTGTAGTCTTCATCTTCTCCTGGATGATTTGAACCTTCTCTGTGATAGCCCGTACCATATTTGGTCCCATGAGTGTTGACTCCCCTGGGTCAGTCCAGCACAAAGGCGATCTGCAAGGTCGGCCGTATAACACCTCGAAAGGTGCCATCCCAATGGTGGAGTGATGGATATTGTTGTATGCAAACTCTACCAAAATCAAGTGATCCTACCAGCTGCGACTGAAGTCGAGGACGTAAGCACACAACATATCCTAGAGGGTCTGAATGGTCTGCTCAGTCTGGCCATCCGTCTGAGGATGGAAGGAGGTGCTCAAACGAAGCTGCGTCCCGAAAGCCTCCTGCAACCCCTTCCATAGCCGGGAAGTGAAACATGCATCATGATCGAAGACAATCGTTGAGTTTAATCCATGTATCCTCACAATCTCCTGCACATAGAGGCATCCCAAGCTCTCTACTGAATCCCGATCTTTGATCAGTAGGAAGTGGACCGACTTGGTGAGTCGGTAGACGGTCACCCAGATAGAATCATGAACCCTGGATGTATGTGGAAGTCCTATCACGAATTCCATAGATATCCCATCCCACTTCCACTATGGGACCTCAAAAGGATGAACTAATCCCACTGGTACCTAATGCTCTGCCTTCACTTGCTGATAATTGAGGCACCGAGAGACAGACTCTGCAACTACTTTCTTCATTTCCAGCCACCAGTGCTGTCGTCGGAGGTCCTGGTATATCTTCGCCACTCCAGGATGTACTGTTAGAGGGTATGTGTGGAACTACCTCAACACTTCCTCTCGAAGCAACACTGGTACCATGGTACATCCTCTGAAGAGGATTCCATGCTCTCCACCTTCAAAAAATCCATCAGGTTCCTATCTTGTGGATATCTGAGCACATCATGCCTTCTAGTCAGTGTCCCCATGCTGCGCCTCCCTGACTCACTAAAGGAGTGGAGGTGTGACTGTAAGAGGCTGAAAAAAATCTGCTCCATCTCGAACCATAAAGGATATCTGCAAAGTGGACAGGTGCTCCGTCGCCTCACCTAGCACCTATATACCATATCTCCTGCTGAGTGCATCTACTATGATGTTCCCCTTTCTAGGAGTATAGACTATATCTAAGTCATAGTCCTGGACGAACTCAATCCAACGTCGCTGTATCAGGTTCATTTCCTTCTGAGAGAAGATATACCTGAGACTCTTTTGATCAGAGTAGATTTTAAAACATTCACCCATCAAGTAATGTCACCACATATTCAAAGTGAAGAACACTAATGCTAACTCCAGGTTCTAGCTAGTGTAGTTATTATCATGATTTCTCAGCTTTCAAGAACCATACGTGATCACTGCTCGCTCTTGCATCTGAACACATCTGAGTCCGGTCCCTGATGCGTCGCAGTAGACTGCGTACCCAACGCCTTCCTATGGTAGCCTCAAGATGGGGGAAATAGTCATCTTTTGCCTCATTTCTTGAAAACTCCACTGGCATCTCTCTGACCACATGAAGGGTTGCCCATTCTTTGTCAACGCTGATAAAGGTTATGAAACTCTAGAGAAATCTAGCACAAACTTCCGGTAGTATCCGGCCAAACCTAGAAAACTTCGTACCTCCCTCACACTCCTAGGTGGATCCCAAGAAAGTACCACCTCAATATTTATGGGATCCACCACAACTCCAGCCTCTGAGATGACATGTCCCATAAAGTGAACCTCTTGGATCCAAAACTAGCACTTAGAGAGCTTACCATAAATCTTGTGCTCTTAGAGTGTGTCCAGAACTATCTGAAAATGATAAGCATGCTCCTCCTTAGTAGCCGAGTAGATCAAAATGCCGTCGTTGAAGACTACTACAAAGCGATAAGGGTATGGCTGAAATATCATGTTCATGAGTCCCATGAACACTACTGGAGCATTGGTCATGCTGAACGACATGTCCAAAAACTCATAATGGTCATACCGACATCTAAAATCTATCTTCTGCACATACTCTTCTCGTACTCTGAGCTGGTGATAGCCTGATCTGAGGTCTATCTTCGAGAACCATTGTGCTCCCTTCAGCTGATCAAAGAAGTCATCAATCCTCGGGAGTAGATACTTGTTCTTCAAGGTCACTTGGTTCAGGCATCGATAGTCAATAAAAAGTCTCAATATCCTATCTGCCTTCTTGGAGAACAAAATCAGATTTTCCCAAGGAGAAAAATTGGGTCGAATGAATCCATTCCTCTGTAAGTCCTCTAGCTGTACCCGCAGCTCACAAAGATCTGTGGGAGCCATCCGATATGCTGGTGTAGATATCGGTGTCATCCTGTGGTACAAATCAATGTAAAAGTCCACCTATCTGTGATGAGGTAGAACCAAAAAATTATCATGGAATACATCCGCATATCAGTCCACCACTATAGGATATCTCAGACTCTCCACATCAACTGCTCTAAGGTTAAGGCTAGCCAACTGATGAGTGATCGTCTACACTCTCCTCCGGGTAATTCCATCCTGTACTGCAAAGGCTCCCTTCTCGCCAGTGAAGGTAAACCTAGTCCCATCAGTTTGTACATACCATACTTTATGCCTAATATAGTCAATCTAAGCATGGACTATAGATAACCAGTCTATACCCAAGATGAAGTCGTAAGGCCTCGACGCTACTACTAGGAGATCCCAGCCAAATCTCTCACCTCCTAGAGTAAGCTCACACTATCAGCACCAGTGTGTAATCATCGAATCCTCTCCCATAGGAGTCTCTAACTTTCAGGATCGAGCCAAAGGATCCACCGGAATCTCCAAGATTTAAACGAGGTTAGTGAAAATAAAATAAGGACTAGCACCTGTGTCTATAAGTATTGCAGCTAAGGTGGAGTAGACACAGATCGTACCTCACATCATCTCTGGAGCACCGTGATTGTAGGCATCAGCTTCCTGGAGCTGAGCTCACCCCTGTCCACCTGCTCTATGTGGTCAGGGTGGACCACCTGATGGTGGTGGTGATAACACCTTGAATCGTCGCCCACTGCCAACTACACAATCAGCTCCTCTGCCACGTCTACCTTCTCCTTGTAGAACTCCTCGGTCAAACCTCTGTCTTTGCTTGGGAGGTCCTTCGACCATCTACTGATCATCCGTATGGCAGGTCAGGCAGTTACGAGCCATGTGACCCTACCCACCGCATGCATAACACTACCTGCTCCTCGCATGACTGGATATGTCTTCGGTGCCCCGCACAACTGACCCTGCATCCTGCGGCCGTCCTCCTGTAGGTCTAGTCCTCTTGGACCTCTGTGACATATATCTGTTGATAACTATATAAGACTCCGCTACATGACACCCGGTGGTGGGTCTCGCTACTGGTGATTGCTCAACAAGAAAACTCTCCACTAAGAGGGATCACTCTAACACCCCCGCTTGTGTTGGGATGATAAGGGAAATCATCGAATCCCTGATCTCCTACTTGAGTCCCTGCTCGAAGGTCCATGACCTAAAGAATGGGTCCCACACCATATCAGTGGAGTAGCATGATAGGTCAGTGAAACTCGCTGAGTACTGATCCACAGTCATGCTGCCCTACTGCAGATGAAGAAGCTCCTGTATGCGCACTACATGAAGGGTCACTAGGAAAAACTCTGCCTGAAACATGCTCTCAAAGTCTACCCAGAGAAGTGTCACCTCACTCTAAATCAGAAGAATCAAGCTCCACCATCTACTTGTTGCTGCCTGTAGAATACTAGTGACAAGGACCACCATGAGATCAGCTGGTGTCCCTACCAGTTGGAAGACTCTCACCATGGCTTCCATGCAGTCCTCAACCGCCTGTGGGTCTGTCTCACCCCTGAACCTGGGTGGCCTATGGTGCTGGAACTCGTGTAACACACTCAAGCGGCATACACCTTCTACTACTGGGGCTGGTGGAATCGGTGGACCAACAGGTAATGGTACTGCTGGTGCCTCTATTGATAAAGGGCCATGCACCGGGGCCTCATAACTCAGTGGGCTATCATCGCATACTATACCCGAAACCCTAGCTGGCTATCTGCGTGGAGGCATCCTGAAAAGAAATAGGTGCACCATGGTCAATAAGTTATACCTGGTGAGATGACTCAAAAATATCACAAAGAGAACATTTTGAAACACACACGCAATCAGTGTTTTCGTTCACTGAGTTAGAAATCAGAATTCAGGGTCCTGGTGTATGGATACATCGACCGCCGCACCAAAACTGGATTCCCTAAACTGATAACCACACTCACTACACTTAACACTATTGTCGTTAAAAGAACAAATTACAATGTTATATGGTAGAACTGACTCCTATGATACCAATTTGTCACTACCCGTCCCCCTGGGGTCCGTGTCGTGACTACCCCAAGCCCCCCTTCCATAGGCCAGGGGCTGGAAACTAGCATCGAAATGCATATTCCCTAAAACCGGGAAGGTATTGCCTTTATTACCTATAAACACACAAAACCAAGCACACAACAAGATATAAACACAAGTAAACTATATAGTAAAAAGAGTGCGTACAGTAAGAAAAAGGGGCCAGAATACAAGTCCAACTGGAAAGTACAAGAAAACTGAAAAGTATAAGTAAACTAAAATAGCTCCTGTGAACTCCTACCAAGGATCCTACCTGAATAGTAGATACAGCTCTCGAACAGTTGTCTCTGTGGTATGAATCATCTAATGTCCACCTCTGAGCTACCTCCAGTCCCGGTACTCTCGTCCTCAGTCAGCGCTGTCTGTCATCTGCTCCAAACACAACAAGGTGCGGGCGTATCCCGTGCAGGGGTGAGTATAATGATACTCAGTAGGGACTCCGATACCCACAAGGTCTCACAAAAATCCACAAAGGATAAACCACAAAGCATGGAAACAATAGTCAACCCTACTTAGGTATATTCCCATACATATACCTAAGTTATCAAGTATACCAATCTCATTCATGAGGAAACACAAGGTCTATCTCAAAATCCAAAAGCTCAAATGTTCCATAGAGGAAATATTACCATGAAGGTAACACCCCAAAGGTAAGTACCACAAAGGTAAAACCACACAGAAGTATACCACAAAGTTATCACCACGAAGGTAAGTACCACAAAGGTATCTCCATACAGAGGAATACCACAAAGGTATCACCACAAATATAAGTACCACAAAGGTAGGGACTCAACTCACATCAGGTATAACTTTGGTACAGTAGTAAAGATGATTAGATGTAACTACTGAATCATCTTACTCTGTTAAGAGGTATACCCACGTAGGATCCTAAATCATCAAACCCATGTAGGATCCTAAATCATCATACCCACATAGGATCCTAGTACATCATACCCACACAGGATCCTAGAGTAGTCCCACATGGATTCCTAGAGTGGATCCAAGTGGGACTCTCGAACACAGACCCACGTAGGATCCCAAAGCACATACCCACATAAGATCTCTTTCTCATGTTACAGCTAGCTACAGGATTCCCACACTCAGCTCGCTTGATTCCGGGAGGGTCTGCTCCTCAAACCACAAGTCGATACTCTAACTTCCACGAAGTCCAACAAAGAAGTATCCCAAAGGACCGTCATGTAAAAGGGGTCTTAACACAATAGACGATGCGTCAATCGGATGCCCAGTTGGATTCATGTTAGATCCAACCAGTAAATACCCCAACTTTATTTGAAACTAAAGTGGGTTATAAAAAAAAATACATTCTTGATCCAAGGTTTTTGGCGCCGTAGACGGTTCGTCAAATAGAATCCCGTAGCTCAAGTTATGGTCAAAAGAGCGTAAAGGGTTGAATCTGGTCTGGGTCCGGTCCGACCCGACCTGGTTCGGGTCGACCCGACCTGGTTCGGGTCGACCCGACCTGACCCGGGTCTGGCCCTAGGTCTATCCCAGCTTGCTGGGTGGTTCACGATGGGTGGCCCGTTCTGGGAATCCTGCTTGGCCCGCGGTTGACTGGAAGACCATCCCTCCTCCATGGCGTGGTCGCACGCCGCGCCACCACCGACGGTCGGCAGCGAGCCGGCCGCCCTCCTTCACCGCCGCGGCCTTATGCCGCGAATCTTGCACACCCGACGGTGCGGATGCTACCGACCAGCACCCTTGATCCGCCGCGGCCGATGGGCCATGGCCCTTCTCCGGCACCACGGTTGCGCCGCCACCATCGTCGCGGCCTGCCGGGGTGCCAACCGCCACTCCTGAGCCTTTTCAGCGACGTTCCTTGGGTCACTGGGCGCGCCCTAGTGGCCTGTTATTCATTCTGTAGACTCCCACTCTCACCTTGGGATATCTCCATCGATTCAAGACCGTCAAAATCTACAAAGGTTTTAGGGAGTTCGGGTCGTGTTTGTTTGGCCCGCCCTCTCCATGTTAGAACAATAACAATCTGCATAGATGTTCTTAATTCGAGAAGGATGACAAGAATAGGGGTAAGGGGTATACAAAAACAACAAAACCTACCTCAATTTCTCATTGGAGGATTTCGTGAGGAATAAGAGGAATTCGTTGGGGATGGTGATGTTGGCGTTCGTCGCTCCCGAAAGATACTTCCAATCAGGGATTAAGCGTCGGTTCCTTGTTCTTCGTTGGGGGGTTCTTAGTTAGATGAAGAGTTTCTCCAAATTTATTCCCAATCCTCCCTTTTCCAACGATTCCCCAAGGAAATGAGGAGCCAAAAAATTAAAATAGGTTTATTAATTTAATTCACATTGGCACAATTAAATGGAATAATTAAAGTTGGCACAATTATATGGCACAATTAATTAATTAAAGAGGCACAATTAATTAATTGAAGATTTGAAGGTTTTCTCCCATTAAGAGGGGCTCGGGTGGTCCCCACCACCATGAATTCAAAATAGGGGGTTTTCTAGATTGGGTGGTCCCCACCACTGAACATTCAATAGGTATGTTTTAAAAACTAAAATAAAAGTTTGTACTTTATTTTATTTTTATTTCCACAAAAAAAATGAAAACTAACTTTCACCATCATCCTGCTGCAGTTGAGGTGAAAGTATCCTTAAGTGAATACCGGAGCTGCAAGTTCAACAGTGTCCTTGGATTTCAATTCCGAGCACTGGTTCAAAAGTTACAAAAACCCACTTGCACGTTTAATGAATGTACCTAATTTTTTTTTCAGAAATTCATTCTGGGCACACTGGGCCTCAGAATCACGTGCTGTCAATTTTCGTGGACTCGTAATATTCCCATATAATGAAATAAAATTACATGGAAAAATCCTGGTCTTTACACATTCATAAATCAATTTTAATAGATGAAAATTATAAAATAAAACATTAATGTAAAAAAATCCAAATATTGAAACCATGAAGGGAAATGAAGTTAAAAATAGAAAATTTGGAGTGAAAAATAAAAATAAACATATGTTCAATGAAATCCCATTATTTATTCTTTTAAAACATTAACATTATTTTTTAAAATGAAAAATTAATAGAAAAATGGAAATAGGATTTTATTTGAAAATCCAAAGAAACTTGGAAAATAGTCTTGATACTATATAGTGGTCATAAAAGTGTGAAAATAAATTCATGTGGGAAATTTTAAAAAGAAGATTTACTTTCATACTTTTAAAAATGGAGTAGAAAATGGTATGTTATGAATATGTTAAAAAGACTAAATTTATATTTTTTTAAAGAAGGTAAAATATATTATAAAATTACTATAATTAATCTTTAAGGTATAGTGAATAAAAGTTTAAAAATAATATAAATCATATAGACAAGGAGGAGAATGATTTATTATTGTAATAAAGAGATAAAGATGAGTCTACATAAAAGATTCGAATTGGTTGAATTTTGAACCAAAAGGGAGGTGAAATGTCAATAAAAAGTGTATAATCCCAAAAAGGAAGAGTGGATATTACATAATATAATAAGAGGGTAGAATAATCCAATCATAGAAGGATGAATTTTAATAATTAATCTAACTAATTAATTAAAGTAAATTAAGTTAAAAACAACAATACTTATGAATTAGGTAATGTATGAATCAACAAAAAAAGAAAAGGGGGAGATTTAATGGAAGTGAATCTCATGGGATTAATAATTAATGAAAATATAATAAATCAATATGGTAATATTTAATCAATATTAAATTAAATTGGTGGATTATATAAAATGTCTCAAGGAATTTAAATTAAGAAGAAGAACCCCTAATTTGAGTCCTGACATGCTTGGTGCCTAATTATAAACTCCTAAATAAGAAAATTAAGTTTATTAAATAATTTAATTAGAATTTTTTCTATCTTTCATTCATTAAGGTTTATTTATAATCATACCTCATTAATTTATTTTATATTTGTTTCTATAATTAGCCACATGGTGTTGTTTGGTAAATTTATCCAAGACTACTACAGTATATTGACCGTGGTCAAAGAAGTTATAAATAGTTTCATAAAATCTATAATTTTATAGACATATTTTATTTATATTTATATTTTAAATAAATTATAGTTAATTTTTTGTCAAAAATATATTCAAATTAAGAAATGTGCCTCGATATGATTGTTTTAGGTTGTAAAATATTTAATAAGAATTTATAGTTTATATTACTAATAGATTGACTAATTTATCTTTATAGATTCTAAATAATTTTACAAATATTGTATTTATTCATTAAAAAAACTTCTAAAGCCATCCATGTAAGGTGGTGATGAGAAATGAAATGTTTTCCATGGATACGGAAGTCAGACCCTACCGCGGGAGATGTTTTAATTTTATAATGAATGGGGTTATATTATATAATGGTTATTACATATGAATAATAACATTTTAGTATACTGATGACACATATTTTATTATGTTATAATAGTTTTAATATAATTTTTAGAGGTGGATGAAGAAAAACTCTTGAAAATCATTATTAAAACAATCATATCTTCCTTCGGTATCCCCATTTAGACCACTCCTTAAGACTTTTTAAATTTGTATTCTCAAGAGAAAAAATAATTAAAACAGGATAAAGAGGTTCAAGGATGTTTTTTAGAAGATTCATTTCCATATAGGTTTCATTAGGTGTTAGGATAAGTAAGGTGTTGAAGGGGTCCTTTTATAGCTGAGAAGGGTGACATTTTTTCTAAATATTGATTTTTTAATATAAAAAGAGATTCCTTAATCAAGGAAAGTGGATCCAAAATTAATTATTAGAGAGGAAATGATAATTTATGGTCTATAAAACCATTATAATCCTATTTATAGATGATTTTTTTTGTTTTATTTTGGGACTTTATAACTTGATTTAACACTTTTACATCATTTTAATATTTACTATGGTGACTAATTTTTACCTTGGTAGAATTTTTTTATAACCAAAAATGATATTGTCATAATTACCTAATTTTATCATGATAATTATTAATATGAAATTAATTTTATTTTATTAAATTTTCATAATTTATGAATTTTAATTTTAATATTGTAACCCATAACGGAGAAAAATAATTTTTAGAAAAATGTAGTTTTTAGCAATAAAGTGAATTTTTATTTCTCCATTACAAGTTAAGAAACCATTAAATTAGTTTAATATTTTTATATATATAATAAATAAATTTCATCATATTTATTATTAAAAGGTGATAAATTAATTTTATTAAGGTTAAGGGACATAATATATATAGAAAAATAAAATTCTTCAAAAAATATGCCTTTAACAATAAATGATTTTAATCATATCCCAATAATTACTTATCTCTTAGCATATAAATTTATAAAATTAATAATTATTATAACCCATCAAGTTATTATATAAAATAATAAAAATAATATATGAAATAAATAATTTTGACTAACTTTTATTTACTTTAGGTTTTACTTTTATTGTAATTTTCTTAATGGTATTTAACATTTTGTTGTAATTATGTATTAATGTTTTTCTTGAATTTTAAAATATATCAAAGCATATTTTAGATATTTTTTTATGATAAAATAAATTCAAAATAGTTTTTATTTAATTAATAAAACTTACTTAAATCTCAGGGTGTTACATCCTGCCCCTTTAAATAAATTTCATCGTCGTAATTTTTATTTCTCTCATTGATGAAAATATTCGAGTGTCTTTTAATATAGTCATGAATAATGATAAAAAAATGTATTAAAATCATTCATAATGGTCCATAATTATTTTTTGAATCATTCTAATAATATCACCCAAGAGTTTCGAACAAGGTTTGTAGTTAGGCCTTTTTGTTGCACACTGAGTGAAGATCGAGTTAATACCCAAAATAACTTTTTCAGGGTTATTACCCTGATGTTCTTATAATTTCATTCCTATATCCACTTTTTGATATCTGGAATGGGATTTTATTTCTAGAAAACCACACACTCATCACTTTTCAAAAAAATCATATTTTTCTATATTTCAATTATTCATTAGAGATTTCACTAAAGTATTCTAGACCTAATTTTGAATAATAATTAAATAAGTATAATTATTATTGTATCATGAACCTACAATTAATGGAAACCTATTCACACAAAATTAAATCTAATCCTTTATCCCCAAAAAATATTTATCACATAACGAACAATATATGACTTAATTATATTTACTCCTAAAAATATATAAATATTTTTCAAAAATAACCTGATTTTCCTTGACATCAAATTACATACCATCATTAAGGACTACTGGCACTATGACCATGTATTCTTCCTAAAACCCAAAATAATACCCTAAAATATCATTAATCACCTTAACATATGTTCAAATAAGACGTAAAAAGGGGCATATGTGCCTTTAAACTTATGACTAACCTTAAAAATATTAACCAATTATGGTATGAACAACTCTTAAATTATCTTAATTTTATTACATCCTATGCACTAAAGTGATCTAAACCATTAATTGATACTAACTATGGTTTCCCAAACATACAACCCCAGATCCAGTATTACAAACATATTCATTTAATACTAATTTGATACAGAATTAGGTGACCCAAAATTTTAATTTCATAATTATAATATCAATAAAAAAATATTAATACATTTATACACCATATACCTTTTAGGTTTAGAGTTTTATAGAGTTAAGAAAATCCTTTAACTAACAAAACTGATATACTTCTCATCAAAAGAGATTTTACCCATAAAAAGGGGCTCTTTAATTAGTAATAAGTATTTAATATCTCCAAAAAAATTCTCTACACATGATATCCAGTTAAATATTTAATATGTAATATTATTCATTGTAACCTAGGGGAATGGAAATATAAAAATGGAGATCTCAAATTCCCGGAAAGGGGAATATAACTCCATGAAATTTTATTATAAATTTCATATTAAATAAATTCTACATTTAATATTTTTTATCACACACAATATTAAAATAAAACAATGTGTTGTAAATTTCATTAACATAAAACACTAAAACCAAAGTATATGAAACCATGTATTACATACCATGGTTAATTACATATATTAAAAGTGAATAAATTAAATGGGGACAATAAGTAGAAAATAATAATATTTTTAGATCTAGGAGATCTATTAGATTATCTTAAACCTTGATAATAACTATTATTATAACTAATCTTATAATGAGAAAGATAATTATAAAATAATAAAGCATGATGAGGAATGAGGAATATAACATAATAAGTGAGAATATAATTAATTGTTTTGTAAGGATATATATACAAACTAATCTAATCATTATAAATATGACCATTTGATATATGGTAATTGGATATACAAGTATTTGATAAGTATATTGATTTTGTGTAATGTTAATAATAATTTTAATATTATATAATAGATAACAATATTGGAAAAAATTTATTATTAAATATTTTTATGCAATAAAAATATTATTATCAAACAATTATATGATAAATTTCAATGAAATGATTTATAAATAAATTTATATTATTAAATTATGGGAATATAAATAGTTAATATTAGATGTATTTGAGTTTAGATAATTTAATATAAATGTAATTTTTTAAAAAGAACTTTCTTTAAAAGTGTTTCATAATTCTATCTTTATAAAATAATTCACTACCAAAGAATTATTTTAGTAAAATTACTTACTAATATTTAGTATGAAAAAAATTAACAATCATACCATTTTATATGCTATGAATTTAATAAGAATAAATTCATTTTATTCTTAAAAATGTATTTTACTGAAAACTGAATTTTTATGCACTATGATTTTTTTACATTTGGGAAATAAATATATTATTGTGAAATGATGATAAATATATTTTTTAAATTAATAATATATTATCACTAATTTAATTATCAATTGATAGGAAATAATAAAAAAATCATTAAAATTTGAAAAAGTCAATTCCTAAAAAAATTAATTATATTGTTTATTTCCATTTAAATGATAAATTCCTAAATTTTAGAATTTTAATTTTTAAAAATTTAATTAATTTTTGGATTCATAATTATAATATTATCTTAGGATCCAATTTTTTATATTTTTATATAAAAATTTATTTTTAGGTGAATATTGCAAAATACTATTTTTAGAAATATCATGACTATTATCACATCATTAGTATATAAACTCAATAAAAAAATTTTCAAATCTTTTTCTTATAAAGATATGTATTTTATAAGAAAAAATATTCAATTAAAAATATGAAGTATAATTTTTAAACATTTATTTGACATTTTATAACATAATTTATATTTTCACTAAAACTGTTTTTCATGTGTTGTAAATTTAATATTTTAGAATTAATTTTTACCACATTTAGTAATTTTGTGTAAAAATTTATTTTATATGTTTAACGAAAAGGTATGAATTATTTAATATGGTCAATTTTATTTTTAGAAATGAAAATAAATTAATTAGGTAAAAATTAGTTACAATGGTAAAAGTAAAAAATAGTAAATTGGTTAAATCATAGGGGTAAAATACATAAAACATGTTAAAAATTAATCAAAATGAGTGGTTCAAGTCTTGAAAAACCATAACTCATATTTTATCTATTATGTTCCAATTTTGGAGCAACTTCCCTTAAATATTTCACCTTTTATTAAAAAAAATCACTCAACTCAACTATAATTGAAGCCCTCAACCTCCCCAATTCTCTGTTAGGATTCCTGAGAAAGGGATTGATAATATAACATCCATCAGGATCATCCACAACACCACCCAAATAAAATTTACAAAACATTATTCTAAAATATCCCCCATAGATTTGTCTTCATGAAGTGGAAAGTCTAGGAATCCCAACCACCAAACCAACTTGTCTCACTATCTAGTTATAGTCCTCTTTTGGTTATCCTTATGAAAAATGAACATGCATATGAAAACCATACAATAATGTAAGTAAAAACTCAATAAAAATGTACATTAGTGAATAAAATGGTTCGTAATTGCATCAAATATCCATAAGAAAAATGGAATCACTTCTTTCATTCAATGAGTTGTTCAAGTTATAAGGAAACTCACACCTTCATGCCACCCTACTCACACTAATGGAATAATTATCACCAACGTCATCAAAATTTTATTTTTATAATACCCACCTTCCTATTTTCATCTTTCCAGTTCTTTAAAAATCACATTTGGATATGATTCCTCGGGAACATGTGTGTGCCAAGGTTGGAATCCTTATAAGGGAGCCAGCTCCGAATTTTTGACATGACCCATTATTACCACTCATGCATAATTTTAATAAATAGAAAAATTTATATCTTATAAATGAAAACAATAGGTATTCAAATTAGAAATACCTTTAAATTTTTTTCGGTCTCCATTAATTGGATGTTGTGACATCTAGTTTCCTGTAACAATCATCGCATCAACTGCCAACTTCTGGTTCAATATAAACATCAAATTTCGATCAAATCACTGATGATTCCTTATAACATCTTATTCCAATAATGCGTAATGAGTGTATCCAAATATTTATTATTATTTATTATAATTATATTGGATTACATCTAAAACTTCACAACAATTTTTTGGATCTTTCTTTCAGTAACCAAAAGCTTCCTCTTCTGATTAGTTCACTACATTCCTCTTAAATACGACTGATTATCCATATGATATTTCTATAAGTTAATCCTTTTGGCACTCAAAATACATTGTGGTTATACTTAACTATATATTTTTAACCTCATTCTACTATAAAAAACATCAAGTATTCTTCCTGAATATTCTTCATGAAGAAACTACATTTAGTTAGAATTACCACATTCTGGGGAACTCTCGTTCACCCAAGATGTATCCATTGGACTCAATCCATTTATCTACTTATAATTATAGTATTTACACTTAAAATATTATATAAATTCCACATTATATGTGAAAATAATTCATTATGGTCTATAAATTTTCCTTATGATATTCCCAACACTTTTCCACGAAAACATTTCTCACACAAAACCCAACATTCTCTATCTTGTGAATTGTTCTCACAAGTAAATACCAAAATGTACCACTCAAATATCATTCACATATTGTATATAACTAAACCCTATAAGACTATTATCCTTAGTTTAATTATTACATTGGTATATGACATAATAGATCACATCTCAATGTACTAAAAATTTTAGTAGTCTTGGAAAAATCGATACATACTTGAATGTCACATTACATTTTAAAAAATAAAATTAAACATAGTATTTACTTTTATAAAATATTTATTATCTTTAAAATATCCTTAAATATTAATATTAAAACACTTCCGGACATCCTAGGGAAGGAAACATAAAAAAGGGGTGAGCTCAGATTATCAGTAAGAGAATGAATACAACAAATGTTATCGTAGAATAAATAAGGTATGAATAATATGACCAGAATAAAAGATGAAAAAATAATTCCATAAAAATAAAAACATGATCTTGAAGATTTTCCATGGATGAAAAAAAAATCCATAATCATATGGAAATAAATAATGGACTTTTTAATAGTGGAATTCATAATTCTAAAACGTCTTAAACCTATCATTGAGGCTTCATACCGTGACATCTTAATAAAATGGATAAGGCCTCGCCAAATACCCAACATTTTTTTTGACTCATAAGAACTACCAATTCATCACATTTCTATATAATTATGAGTCCCACCTTTCAATTAATAATTCCAATGCATTCATCGTATGAGTAAACAATACAATTTAATAAATATGACTTAAAAAGAAATAATTTTCCATATTGGAAGAACTTGCATATGGAATGTCAATACTATCCCTAGTCAAAATAATCATAAAAAATACAAATATAGAATAATTATGATACCATTTAAACATATAAACACTAAAGAACAAGTAAAATTAAATGGATTTTTAGTGATTAACTGAAATAACATAAAAATAACATTAGATCATTCTTGAAAAAAATACGCTTTTCACTTCAAAGAATCACATCATAAAACTAAAAAAATAATAATATTAGGAAAAATATTTTCCTTGAAAATAAAGATGAAAAAAATATAATGTAATCTTCCAATAATTTATAGTTTATAGTGGTGAGAAATTATATACATTTCATGCATAATAAAATAAACATTCCTCTCACATTTTCATTAAAAACTCAAAAATACCGCTTTCAGAAAATGACAAGAAGACCCCTTTTAAACCATTTTTTAGAAGATCAATAATTTGGAAAAAATGAATTTAAATAATAATATGAAAGTATTAAAATAATATAGAAATTATTTTTAGAAAATATGAAGATGGAAGAAAAATGATTTTCAACTGAAGAGAGACATAAAGTCGAGTTTCCTTTAAAAAATTGTTTTTATCTCATAAGTAATTTAAAGAGAGTAAAATAAAAGGAAAAAATCTATTTTATATAAATAAATAAATTAAAATAAAATAAATTTGGGTTTAGATATAAATATCACATAATACTCTGAATGGAAATGTAAACATAAATAATCTTGAATAATGATGTGTTTTTGAAATAAACCCTTACCACAAGTTCGATTTTCATTGAATGTTCTATATCAAATTATAAAATTAATTTAAATTCATAATAATTCTATAAAAAATTAATTTTCATAATTTTAATAAAATATTTTATCTAATTATAAAATTTCAACACCAGTTTAATAATAATTCATTATTAAATTTTTTGTTTTTAGTGTTAAGAGTTTCATTTTTCAAGAGATTTTCGATTTGGTAGTACCTGTACTTGTACTTTTATAATGGTTACATCATATCAATAATTTTAATCATGATATATATATCATTTATATTATATATATATATATATATATATTTAGAGTCATACAAAAAGTTAGAGATAGAGAAATTAATTACACCATTCATGTAGAAGGTAGGTTGTATGTATGCATGAATGATATTTTTACTTTTTGATTGATAGAATAAAAGAAATGGAAATAATAATCCCCATTAAATAATAATGAATCGCATCACTTCGTGGAGGCTGTAGTCCACACATACGTGTGAGCAACAATATCATCTTCTAATGGTTGATAAGGTAAAAAGGTAGATATAATATTTTAATGAAAAAATAAAAATTATGTTATTAATATCATATATAAACTTTTAACCCATCATAATTACCATCCATTAAATATGGTGATAAGAAATGAATTGTATCAATACGTGGAGATGATAGTCTACACGTACGCAAGAACCATAATTTTAGTTCCCATTTAATAAAATAGAGGGTGGATAATGGTGATTTCATGATCATAATAATATTACAGTAAATTATGGATAATGAAGATATTATTTTGTGATTAATACCACATGTTTATAGGAGGTAGAAAATTAAATAAATTGAAAGAGTTTGTGTAGGATGATTACGTCTTCTTTGGTAAACTTCCATTAGATCCCTTATTAAGGACCCTTGTAATGGTATTTAAAGAAGATTATGACATCTATGTCATGAATAGTAAAGTTTATAAGTGAATTTATCTAGATTTTTTAAATTTAGATGGATCAAAGTGATGTAAATAAAAGAGATATGGGGTTTCCTTTTATAAGGTATGGAAAGGAAAAACATTGAATTACAAACAAATTAAATATAATTAATGCATTAGTCAATTATAATGTTTATAAATAGAAATTAATCAAAATAAAAAAATTTATATTCATAAAAGTAAATTTATAATGTTTTTTGTATCATTTTAAAACTTATAATTTGGTATAACCCCATTATTAACAAATTTTAACAATAATTACATTAATAAATTTTCAATATTAAAAGATTACAATTATTTTTATAAGGTAATTTTTTCCCCATAAATGGAAAAGGGATTAAAATTTTCACCATTTCTCATTTTACTTGTCTTTATAAAATATTTATTTGTTATTTAAACAGTTTAATAAATTATTTTTTTCTTAAAGTATCATTAATTTCATTTTTAAACTAGTCATTTAATTTGACTTTAAAGACATCAAGATAATAAATGAATTCAAATATAAACATTTAAAAAATAATTAATATTTTATATTAATTTATAAAATTCATGGGTCACTATAACTCACCCAAAAAATATTACATGTAGAGTTTTTAAAATCATTTACATGAATTTACAACTACTTGTACAAGAACTATGTCAGCTTTATGTTAGTATTTAAGGAAAGTATTTCATCACATAAAATTACAAATAAATTACTATGATAAAAAAATAATTAATATTTCAAATAAAAAATTTTAAATTAAATTACCCTCTTTTTATCCATAGGTAAAATATTTAGAGATATTAAACTCAAACGAGTGGCATTTGAAATTTTCATTAAATAAAAAAAATATATATTCGATTATCAAGGGAAAATAAAACCAGACTTCTATATTTTATAATTTCGGATGGATATGGTATGATTAATCTCATAAAAGTAAATAAATTAATGTTTTTGGTTGATTTTGAGACCTTAGTTAATGGTTTTAACCATATTTTACCCATTTTACACATATAAAGGTGAAAAATATTTACAATAATTACTATTCATAATGAAAAAAATATAAGTGATCTATTTACCAAATTTAACCCAAATATAAAAGAATTTATCCTATTTTCATTATCCAATCACTAAAGTTTTTATAAATTTTATTTAATATTAATCAGTAAAATGCAACAAAATCATTTTTTTATGAAAAATGTGTTTTTAATCATAAAAATTAACCTATATCATTCACATGAATATTATTAATTCAAATGTATTTTTTTATATTATTATTAATAAAATGGATGATATGTAAATTTAATACCAAATAAAAAATTAAATGGTATTTTGGATCTAATTAATTTAATGAAAATAAATGATAGTATTTGAAAAATTAGTATTTTTCACTTTTCCTTAAAAAAACAATCATTTTAGAAAAATTAAAAAAATTCAGCATAAGTTAATATTGATATTATGATTTTAAAAATTATTTCAATATTATAATATATAATTTATAAAAGTAAAAAATATATTTATAACTTCCACAAAAAAATGCAATAAAAATCAATTTTGATGAAAATGAAAATTTTAAGAATAATATGGCTTTACTAAATATCAAGTTCTTATTTCATAATCATTAATCAATAAATTTTTATTTATTTGGGCCATTATAAATATGTTTCATAATTATATTACTCATATTCATATATGGAAATATGATGGTTAGGTTATAACAGTCAAATTTAAATAATAATTTTTTATAATATATCTCAATTCGCTTAAAGCGCGTTGTTGCATGTTAAGAAATATATCAAGATTATTATTATATTAAACTAATTTATCTAGGTGTTAAATCCTCCCATAATAAATAATTTTTTCCCTTTAAATTTTATCTTGAATATCAAGTTTCAATATTTGAACATACCTTCATTGAAACCAACATCGTACAAAGTGATAGTAAAACATCCTTGAAAATGGAAAGTGAAAAACATAGAGGTTACCTAAAATAACACATAATCATGATCCAAGATAATTATAACATTATCGAGAACTTAAAATTTATACATGGAGGATAAAACTAGTATCCAAGGAATAATATAGAGTAATAGAGAACATGGTTATGAGAAAGCTAACAACTAAAAACCATAAATCTATGATGGGTGAAAAGACCATCGATTCATCGAAAATGAAGGTAAAAGTATAAAATTTATATTTCAAGGTCCTTTTCCTAATGTTGAACGTTTATTAAACTATCATGATAGTGAACATAAGAAAATATTCTTATATAATCTATTTCCATTTCATAAGAAAAATTCCATTATTTGGTTATGCTCTGATTAATATTCACATAATATCATACTCTAAGAAATGAATATTTAAGATGAATTTTTAATACATGAAGTATTAAAATTTACATTTAATGAATTAAGAATTAAAATTAACATGTAATAGATCATATAAAATATGAAAGAATGATAAATTGTTCCTTATATCTCTATTTTTCATTAAAACCAAAATGGTTAGCATAAGTAATCAAATATGGATAAATCTTCATATAATGAAATAATACATTAATCTCTAAAAGCTCATTTAAAGTTCAACTTAAACTATTCCACAAATAGTTAACCTTTAAACCCATCTAAAATATGTTTTAATAAATAAAAAATTGAAAAATTTGGAATGAGGGTCACTAAATTTACAAAATGAAATTAACATTAATCCCTCAAACAACATAAATTATTTTTCAATTTCACATACCAAATATGTGAATAAATTGATCTTATATTATCCTTAAACATGTTAATAACCTTAGTAACTATAAAAAATCAATAAAAACACACATGCTTCCAAAAATTAACGTTCTCTTTACCCCTTCAATAAAATCCTAGATTATCAAATATATTCCATAAATCCCAAAATTTATTAAACTCCATCAAAGATAACATTTAACACTTTATTATCCAAATAGTTCCAAAGTTACAAACATTATCCAACTTACATTATCAATTTCAATCATCTCTTTAACTCAACTAAATGTTATTATCATAACATGAAGCATATATGAAGTGTTATTTATCCCTCAGTCATGTGTTTTCCCAAAAATATCCCCTTAACACTAAATAAATTTTATATTTTATTGATATCACTCAACATATGATTGAAAATACTTAAGAAAATATATTATGGAGCAATCCTTAGATGTTTCATGATTTATATAACCATAATATCATTGATAAAAAAATATATAAAACAATTCTATAATTTCAATACATAAAAAATTCAATAATTTTACCTCAATGATCTAAATAACATAGAACATTCCATGGACTAAGAGTTGGCCTTTAGAATATAGAATTGACTCATATAATGCCTAGGTTCCCCACATTTAATACAATCATCTATAAAAGGATCTCAGGGATTAAATATATTTACATCCATCAAAATCTTCATTCTTACTTTGTAATTAATTTCTCTATTCCCTTATTTTCCACCCATAAAACATTTTATTATTCCATTAAGTTGTTATCCTAGGTGTCCTATTCCTTGTTTCTGACATGAATAAAATTTATCTTTCTTTCTTACCTGTTCTCCACCACCAGATCTCTTAGAGAACTCTATTATTATCTTATATGGTGATATTGAGATTTAGTTAATGTATGTGATGTTAATCATATATAATGATAACTGATTAGTAATAATCAAAATATAATTCAATCTAGTCATCATCCTATTAGACTACACATAATCATTGAATTTTATATCACATTAATCATTAACATGATTCATTCTAGTTCCAACCATTAATTGAATCCAAAAATTTATAGTATGATAAAAATATGGGGAAATGAAAAATAATTTATTGGATATCTAATCATGCCTCCGTCTTTCCAATATATAACAGATTAGGTTTAACCTAGGTCATTCATAGTCATCATCAATTAAATTCATTCATATGATTTATAAGTAAAATTTGAGTTAATACAAGAATATCAATCGATATTTTTAAACCAGGTGCATAGTAAGTGGATACTCACTATGCACCAGAATGAGGGATGAAATATACCCAGCCAACTCGTTTTGGGGTTATTATTCCCAAATAAATTAGTTTAAAAACTACATCTACTTGTATCATCCAGATAGGTATGTATTTATAAGAAAATAACATAATTATTGACCTTAATAAAACATTTTGATTCTATCCTATAGTTATAATTATAATCTAATGTATTTAAAAGGTCAATTTCCTAATCTATGTTTTCCTACATCTAGTTCCAACGGTTTATACTGAACTTATTCTCATTCTAATTGTAAAGTACTTGACCGTAGAATCCTAGATTCTGCAGTTATTTTATTACATTGGTACTTAATACAAGAAATCACATCCTGAAGCACCAAATAATTTAGTAGTATTGGAAAACTAAATACATACTTGAATATCACATTAAATTTGAAAGCATAAAATACAACATATTATTTTCTTTGAAAAAATAATTATTCCCACTTTGATAAATTTTTATATTCATCATAATAAAATTCATCTCATCCTTGGTAGGGAAACATAAAAATTGGGTAAGATCAAATGCTTATTAAAGGAATTCATACAGTAGAATATATCATAAAATAAATAATGAATTAATAATATGGAATGAATAAATGATGATAAACCATTCCATGTATATAATAACATGGGATTGAAACTTATCCATGGATGACATAACAATAAAAATAATCAATTCGACATCAGTGATTGATTCCATAATAATGGTATGTATAATGTTGGACATCTTAAACTTACTATTAAGGCCTCATTCAAGGACATGTTATATAAATGGATAAGACCTCAACCAAATAACCAACCTATTTTATCTCATGAGACATACCAATTCATCAAGGAGATATGTAATTCTAGGTCCCACCTATCACTTAATAAGTCAAATGCATTCAACCTATGAATACGTAATAAAACATAATCAACAAGACTTAAAAATCAATAACTGTTTATATTATAAGAAATAGCATAGAAAATATCATTATTTCCCAGAGTCCAAATAATCATAGACCATAAAAATAAATAATAATATTGGTATAATTAAAACTTTTTTCTAGTATAAAATATATAAAATAAATGTGTTTTCACTTATGAATAGAAATACTATAAAAATATCACTACAAAAGTATTGAGCAAAATTCCATTTTCACATTGAATATATCATTTTTAAAAAATAATTATAGAATATTAGTAAAAATATTTTCATTTAAAAGACCAATGAAATCATTTATAATAATGTTTAAATCATTTAGAAGTACTGATTTAATGAAATTTCATTTATACTATGTATCACATTTTTAGTAAAAATTAAAAAAGTATTGATTTTATAAAATACAATAATATTCATTTGGAACCATTTCTATTAATTCATTAATGAGTAAAAATTACTTTAAACAATTATAGTAGAGAATATAAAATATTCTTGAAAATGTTTTTAGAAAATATGGATTCAAAAGAAATATTTTTTTGACCGAAGAGATAAATAAAATTGGTTTTCATTAAGAAAAACATTATTTCGAGAAAATTAAGTAAATTAAAGATAATAAAAATTAAATAAAAAAATATAATTTTTAGAAATAAATTGAGGATATGTAAATATATTAGGTTTAATATAGAAGGATCATATAATTTGACACTCATATTTCAGCTATCATTACTTTAATGAATGGATATGAACCCTAGCTTATCACTCTGCATAGAGTTTTTAGTTTGATTTTGTGTTCCATTAGGATGGAATTATGGTGCTCATTTATTCATTATCAGGTGGGCAGATCGAAAGAGAGGTAGGGGTGATGTCATATACTATCTGACCATCCCTCTACATTTTTGTGGGTGGTATTGGTGCTCTTCCACATCGTGTCTCTATTTTTTTCTCTGGGATGCACCTCATTGAAAATCAAATGTGATTTTGTATTATGATGAAATTATTTTCTGATTCGGTGTAAGCTATCCCCATTATGTGCTTTTTTACTACTTCGGTTGGATTTGACACTCTAATGTGCTTCTTGGATGCTGTGGTGTGACTTGGCTCTATTATGCACTTCTTGGATGCTTTGGCATGATTTATAAGATGTATCTTCTTTGCATGATGGAGACAATTCATCTTGACTGTTTCTTTTGTTGCATCAGCTGGGGGGATGATAATTTCACAATTTTTTCCATGAAGTTTACTTTCCCTAGTACATTCGAGTCCTTATTTGTACTTTCAGTTCATTTTTATTAAGTAATTTTTCCTGTCATGTTTTGGGTTTCCTCTTCACCCATTACTATTAAAATGGATTTATTTACTTTCTTTAAATTAAGAGTTATTGACCCTAAAACTTTTAAAAAACATAATTCCCCCAACTGAAATGTAAACATAAACAATCCTAAATTAATGATGACCTAATGAAATAAACTATTACACTATGAGAAAACCGCCGCGAAAAAACCGCCGCTAAACGGCAAATTTTTTTTTATTTTTTTTAAAATTTATTTTTATTTTTTTTTTTAATTTTATTCGAGGATTAGCGGCGGTTTCGGTAAAACCGCCGCGAAATGAAATGAAAAAAATAAAAAAACATGAGAAACCCTGAAATCACTAAAACGACCATAACTTTTGATCCGGGCGTCCATTGAAGCGCCACGACCAGTCAAATAAAAGCTCATGAAGAGATCTAGAGGCACATATAATCAAAATCGTGAGACGGTCTAAGGTGTGGAAGATATTAGAGTTATAAAAAAGTTGAAAAAAGTTCTTCAACTTCAAACGGCCATAACTTTTGCAACGGGTGTCCGTTTGGGCTCTATCACATATCAAATCGAAGCCAGCGAAGAGAGCTACGCACTAGTTCGACAAAAGAAAACTTCTGTCATGTTTTTCGACCCCAAAACCCCTCTGAAGGCCTCCGAATCCCAGTTTCCGTCACCGGTGTCCCGTCGAACTTGTCTTCAAAAGGACCTAACTTTTGATCTGCGTGTCAGTTTGGCCTCCTCCACCTTCCATATCATAGCTCGTTCCATGAGCTTCAGTTTGACTGGTCGCGGCACCCACATGAACTCCTAGATCATATGTTATGGCCTTTTTAGTGGGTATCGGGTTTGTTATGTTTTTCAATGCCTCGTTTCTAGCACCCGTTCCCCGTCAGCTTTTTTTTAAATGGTCGTAACTTCCGATCCGCCTGTCCATTCGGACTCTTTCACCTTTCAAGTTGAAGATCGTTTCAGGATCCTTGATTTGACAGGTTGCGGATCTAAAACAGACTCTCGGATCTTAAGTTATCTCTGTTAATGTGAGTCCAATGTTTTTGTCTCTTTATGACCGTGTTGACGGGTTTTAACGGTAGCTCCATTTATTACTGTTTATTTGGGTTTCCATCACTTGTTATGTTTATCAATAGTTTTTTGTGGGTTATTATGATGATTATGTTGAATTATTAAGGAGTTTTCCAGAGTTGTCACAAGTTTTCATGCGTTCTCATTCTTTCTAATACCTCATTCTTCATATGCTCCTCCATCCTTTTTCATGAATTTTCATGATTTTTCATCCCTTATCAAGTCTTTTCATACTTTTTCATGTGTTTCCTTTATTATTTATTATTTATTACTTATAATATACTTTAATTTATTTATTATATATTATTTGTAACTGGTTATTTATTATTTATTATTTATTCTTTATATTTATTAATTATTTATGTTTATTTATTATTTATTATTTATTATTTATTATTTATTAGTTATTAGTTATTTTTTATTTTTTATTATTTATATTTATATTTATTAATTATTAATTATTAATTATTAATTATTAATTATTTATTATTTATTATTTATTATTTATTATTTATATTTATATTTATTTATCATTTATATTTATTTATTATTTATTATTTATTATTTATTATTTATATTTATTTATTATTTATTATTTATATTTATTTATTATTTATTATTTATATTTATTTATTATGTGTTATTTATATTTATTTATTATTTATTATTTATTATTTATTATTTATTATTTATTATTTATTATTTATTATTTATATTTATATTTATTTATTTATTATTATTTATTATTTATTATTTATTATTTATTATTTATTATTTATCTTTATTTATTATTTATTATTTATTATTTATTATTTATTATTTATTATTTATTATTTACTATTTATTATTTATTATTTATTATTTATTATTTATTATTTATTATTTATCTTTATTTATTATTTATTATTTATTATTTATTATTTATTATTTATTATTTATTATTTATCTTTATTTATTATTTATTATTTATTATTTATATTTATTTATTATTTATTATTTATAATTTATAATTTATTATTTATTTATTATTTATTATTTATTATTTATTATTTATTATTTATTATTTATTATTTATATTTATTTATTTATATTTATTTATTATTTATTATTTATTATTTATTATTTATATTTATTTATTATTTATTATTTATTATTTATTATTTATTATTTATTATTTATATTTATTTATTATTTATTATTTATTATTTATTATTTATTATTTATATTTATTTATTATTTATTATTTATTATTTATTATTTATTATTTATATTTATTTATTTATATTTATTTATTATTTATTATTTATTATTTATTATTTATTATTTATTATTTATTATTTATATTTATTTATTATTTATTATTTATTATTTATTATTTATTATTTATTATTTATTATTTATTTATTATTTATTATTTATTATTTATTATTTATTATTTATATTTATTTATTTATATTTATTTATTATTTATTATTTATTATTTATTATTTATTATTTATATTTATTTATTATTTATATTTATTTATTATTTATTATTTAAATTTATTATTTATCTATTATTTATTTATTATTTATTTATTATATTTATTTATTATTTATATTTATGTATTATTTATTGTTAATTTATTATATTTATTTATTATTTATATTTATTTATTATTTATATTTATTTATTATTTATTATTTATATTTTTTATTTATTTATTATTTATTTTTTATTATTTATTTATTATTTATTATTTATATTTATTTATTATTTATTATTTATATTTATTTATTATTTATTATTTATATTTATTTATTATGTGTTATTTATATTTATTTATTATTTATTATTTATTATTTATTATTTATTAATTATTAATTATTAATTATTATTTATTAATTATTATTTATTATTTATCTTTATTTATTATTTATTATTTATTATTTATTATTTATTATTTATTATTTATTATTTATTAATTATTATTTCCTATTTATTATTTTCTATTTATTTTTATTATTTATTATTTATTATTTATTATTTATCTTTATTTATTATTTATTATTTATTATTTATTATTTATATTTATTTATTATTTATTATTTATATTTATTTATTATTTATTATTTATTATTTATTATTTATATTTATTTATTATTTATTATTTATTATTTATATTTATTTATTATTTATTATTTATTATTTATTATTTATTATTTATTATTTATTATTTATTATTTATATTTATTTATTTATATTTATTTATTATTTATTATTTATTATTTATTATTTATTATTTATTATTTATTATTTATTATTTATTATTTATTATTTATTATTTATTATTTATTATTTATCTTTATTTATTATTTATTATTTATTATTTATATTTATTTATTATTTATTATTTATTATTTATTATTTATTTATTATTTATTATTTATTATTTATTATTTATTATTTATTATTTATTATTTATTATTTATTATTTATATTTATTTATTTATATTTATTTATTATTTATTATTTATTATTTATTTATTATTATTTATATTTATTTATTATTTATTATTTATTATTTATTATTATTTATATTTATTTATTATTTATTATTTATTATTTATTATTTATTATTTATTATTTATATTTATTTATTATTTATTATTTATTATTTATTATTTATTATTTATATTTATTTATTATTTATTATTTATTATTTATTATTTATTATTTATTATTTATTATTTATATTTATTTATTTATATTTATTTATTATTTATTATTTATTATTTATTATTTATTATTTATTATTTATTATTTATTATTTATTATTTATTATTTATTATTTATTATTTATTATTTATTATTTATCTTTATTTATTATTTATTATTTATTATTTATATTTATTTATTATTTATTATTTATTATTTATTATTTATTATTTATTATTTATTATTTATTATTTATTTATTATTTATTATTTATTATTTATTATTTATTATTTATATTTATTTATTTATATTTATTTATTATTTATTATTTATTATTTATTATTTATTATTTATATTTATTTATTATTTATATTTATTTATTATTTATATTTATTTATTATTTATTATTTAAATTTATTATTTATCTATTATTTATTTATTATTTATTTATTATATTTATTTATTATTTATATTTATGTATTATTTATATTTATTTATTATTTATTATTTATATTTATTTATTATTTATTATTTATATTTATTTATTATGTGTTATTTATATTTATTTATTATTTATTATTTATTATTTATTATTTATTAATTATTAATTATTAATTATTATTTATTATTTATTATTTATTATTTATCTTTATTTATTATTTATTATTTATTATTTATTATTTATTATTTATTATTTATTATTTCCTATTTATTATTTGCTATTTATTATTTATTATTTATTATTTATTATTTATTATTTATCTTTATTTATTATTTATTATTTATTATTTATTATTTATATTTATTTATTATTTATTATTTATATTTATTTATTATTTATTATTTATTATTTATATTTATTTATTATTTATTATTTATTATTTACTATTTATTATTTATTATTTATATTTATTTATTATTTATTATTCCTTATTCCTTATTTATTATTTATTATTTATTATTTATTATTTATTATTTATTATTTATTATTTATTATTTATTATTTATCTTTATTTAATATTTAATATTAAATATTTAATATTTATATTTATTTATTATTTATATTTATTTATTATTTATGTTTATTTATTATTTATATTTATATTTATTATTTATTATTTATTATTTATCATTTATTATTTATTATTTATTATTTATTATTTATTGTTTATTATTTATTATTTATTATTTATTATTTATTATTTATTATTTATTATTTATTATTTATATTTATTTATTTATATTTATTTATTATTTATTATTTATTATTTATTATTTATTATTTATATTTATTTATTATTTATTATTTATTATTTATTATTATTTATATTTATTTATTATTTGTTATTTATTATTTATTATTTATTATTTATTATTTATATTTATTTATTATTTATTATTTATTATTTATTATTTATTATTTATATTTATTTATTATTTATTATTTATTATTTATTATTTATTATTTATATTTATTTATTTATATTTATTTATTATTTATTATTTATTATTTATTATTTATTATTTATTATTTATTATTTATTATTTATTATTTATCTTTATTTATTATTTATTATTTATTATTTATATTTATTTATTATTTATTATTTATTATTTATTATTTATTATTTATTATTTATTATTTATTTATTATTTATTATTTATTATTTATTATTTATATTTATTTATTTATATTTATTTATTATTTATTATTTATTATTTATTATTAATTATTTATACTTATTTATTATTTATATTTATTTATTATTTATTATTTAAATTTATTATTTATCTATTATTTATTTATTATTTATTTATTATATTTATTTATTATTTATATTTATGTATTATTTATTATTTATTTATTATATTTATTTATTATTTATTATTTATTATTTATTTATTATTTATTATTTATATTTATTTATTATTTATTATTTATATTTATTTATTATTTATTATTTATATTTATTTATTATGTGTTATTTATATTTATTTATTATTTATTATTTATTATTTATTATTTATTATTTATTATTTATTAATTATTAATTATTAATTATTAATTATTATTTATTATTTATCTTTATTTATTATTTATTATTTATTATTTATTATTTATTATTTATTATTTATTATTTATTATTTCCTATTTATTATTTGCTATTTATTATTTATTATTTATTATTTATTATTTATCTTTATTTATTATTTATTATTTGTTATTTATTATTTATATTTATTTATTATTTATTATTTATATTTATTTATTATTTATTATTTATTATTTATTATTTATTATTTATATTTATTTATTATTTATTATTTATTATTTATTATTTATTATTTATATTTATTTATTATTTATTATTCCTTATTCCTTATTTATTATTTATTATTTATTATTTATTATTTATTATTTATTATTTATTATTTTTTATTTATCTTTATTTAATATTTAATATTTAATATTTAATATTTATATTTATTTAATATTTATATTTATTTATTATTTATATTTATTTATTATTTATATTTATATTTTTTATTTATTATTTATTATTTATCATTTATTATTTATTATTTATTATTTATTATTTATTATTTATTATTTATTGTTTATTATTTATTATTTATTATTTATTATTTATTATTTATTATTTATTATTTATTATTTATCTTTATTTATTATTTATTATTTATATTTATTTATTATTTATTATTTATATTTGTTTATTATTTATTATTTATTATTTATTATTTATTATTTATTATTCGTTATTTATCATTTAATATTTATTATTTATTTATTATTTATTATTTATTTATTATTTATTATTTATTATTTATTATTTATTATTCGTTATTTATTATTTATTATTTATTATTTATTATTTATTATTTATTATTTATTATTTATTATTATCGAGTTTATATCTATTACTTATGTATTATTTGTTTTTTCAATTAATATATATAAGTATATTAATTTCTGTTTATTAACCACATGGCGAGCTTGCTGGAGTGGTAAAGTCTTTGGAAAATATGCAAGAGGTTAGGGGTTCAAATCTCACCAGACGCAGAATTTAAAATAAATAAATAAATAAATAAATATATATATAATTAAAAAATTTAAAAAAATTAAAAAAATTAAAAAAAAAACCGCTGCTGAATCATTGAGCGGCGGTTTAAACCGCCGCGAAACGTTCTGCGACGGTTTTGAAAACCGCCGCGAATAGTTTCCCGACGCATGATTTAGCGGCGGTTTTTGAAAACTGCCGCCAATCGATTTAGCGGCAGTTTAAACCGCCGTGAAACGAAAAAAAAAACCGCCGCTAAATGCCTTTTTTGGCGTAGTGTTACCTTAAGTTTAAATTGATTTGAAGGTTCTTTAACCTCCTATATATTTAATTTAAATTTAGTACAATCATACACTAGAGACATTTACATACTTTTAATATCATATATAATTCACTTATAACACTTTAACACCCATTTATTTATAATTCTATATTAAAATCATCATTTCTATGTGGTAATTGTCTTGTGTTTCATGAGAATATCTATTTAGTGGTTTTGGTCCTTGTACATCGATAATTGATCCATCATTACAAAATTTTTAATCATTATACAAATATCATATATATTTATTATATAAAAATATATTTATAGTCATCATAAAATTTATAAATAGAAAAATGAATTACACTGTTCATGGAGATGGTGGACCATCTGTACTCATGAATTTTGTTTTTGCTTTTCAATTGATAGAACATAAAAAGGAAAATAATAATTCACCTTTATAAAACCATCATTATATCATATATATAACATATATATTTATCAAATATATCCTTATTACCATTCATGTAAAGTATAAATGATTAATTAATCAAATCACTTTGTGGAGGTGGAAGTTCACATCTTCGCACGAGAAATGTTATCCTCTTCCAATGGATGAGAAGGTATGAAGGTAGATATGATATTATAATTATAGAATAATAATTTTTTCATGATCCAAAAATATAAACTTCAAATCCATTATAAAAACCATCCGTGAAATATGGTAATGGAAAATAAATTACATCTCTACGTGGAGACGACAATCTGTAAGTACGTACGAGTGATACTTTAACTTCACATTTGATTAAATAGTGGGAAAATAATATTTTTTTTCTATAGAATCAAAAGAGTAGTCATGGGAACTACAATAAGTGGTGAATTTTAGTTCATAAAATAAAGTATAAAATTTCATTAACTTCTTATGTTTTTTTCTGATGATTATTCTATTTGATTTAGTGTTTAAGAATGTTTATAATCAACGATATAAACTTTTTTTATCGTGAAAAATGAAAAAAAAACATTTGAAAACATGTAATAATAATTATTATAATAAATATTTATAAAAAATTATAGGAACATTTATAAGGATATCTACACATTAAACTTATGTTTTGGAAATTTAATAACCAGGAATTTATATATACATGGTTTTCACATAACTATAATGTCATTATTTCTTATAGCATGAAATACCTAGATACTAAGATCGGTATAACCTGTATTTTCATATCCTTGAAACCATCAATCAACAAGATTTAGAACTTATATCTTCCTAAACCAAATAATCCCTTAATCACACCAGATTGGCCAATCCTATTTCTCCTATAACCCTGAGAGACCTCGATCAAGACTGATTGGTTAGACAATTAAAAACACAAAATTTATTTATTCATTTTCAAAACTTCTTCACATAGATTACTTAAGAAAGAAAACACTATAATTATTATAATGAATCACTCTAAATTTATCAAGGTGTTACAAAATCTTCATAGAAAATTTATATTTCTTGGGTTGAAAAAGTGTTCTCCTCTTGATCTTACAACTCTATTTATATATGTTTCTCTAATGGTCATATCATGAATTTATCAAAGTTGGTTACAAAGACTTTTGGTAAACATATTTTTCACATAAAAGAGTTTATATAAAAAAAGTTTTTTCTAATTCTCATAATAATCTAAACCAATATAGTTTTTCTATCTTGTGGAATAAGGATTTATCATCAAGTGAAATGAGGTTTATACGTCAAATGAATTTTATAATTTTTTTCCAAAAATCATGTCTGCCTCCATTCTATGAAGTGCATATTATGGTAGTGATATACCATCATATTATGGATTACTCATATTCTGAATTTTATAAATCTAGGTCTGATGAAGAATGTAATCATTCGTATAATGAATAATATACATGTTCTTCTGATAACTAAGAAATTATATCTAATGAATGGGTAATTATACATCCAGTAAAATAGATTTTCTACAAAAAAATAATTAGAAATAATAAGATCTATAAAATTTAGTAAAATATAAACATTAAGAAAGTGTATTGTGATTTTCAAAATAAGGTTATATTGTTTTGAAATTTATCCTTTCAACTCAAAAATATCCCCCTTTTTGAAAAGAAAAAACCTAGGATTTTCAGGAAAATATTAATGTTAAAAAAATTAAAATACTTACCCACCATGTCTCATATAATCTACCATGTTTACCATTCTAATTTTTATTTACTTATACCACTTTATTTTACAGTTTATAATCTTTCTTCCAAACCATTCTTCAATGTCATTAGACATTCTCACTAAAATATTTAAATCATGACCCTAATTTTTGATTTAAAAAAAAGAATTTATAGATGGTAGAAATTGTACCTGAAATGATAGTTAATGAAATTATAAATGAAACAAAATATATACAATAATCCAAATTAAAATATATAAAATAAATTAATCCCTAGGTATTAGAAATATTTTTAAAAAATTAAATTAGAAAAAACTATCCAAAAAATGTTAATAACAACTTCCCTTAAAAAATATACATCCAAAAAAATTTGTTTGAGTTATTACATAAAAAAATAAACAATTTAGAAATAGTATTATTATTTCTTTTGGATCATCTAAATATTCATCTTCATCTTCATATTTTTTACTTCTTCTAAATAATTCTTTGACTATGTAAAATAACCTTCATTTTTTTCCATTTTTTATTATAGGGTTTTAACTGTCTTACTTTCTCTTTGATTCTCTTCAAGAAAATACACTTTTTGCATTAGACATGAGACTTTATCTACCAATTCTTCTACTTTATTTACTTATTTAGTGACTTCATCATCTTGATTCAAAATATGGAATTTATGATTATGAATGGTCCTTGTTGTCCAATAGACCTTGTTATTCATTCTTCTTGCATGCTTTGTAACTATTTTTTTTGTTCAAATACCTAGAAATTTTTCATCTTAAAACTTAAAATATCCTTATCTATTCTTGATCTACTAGATGAGTTCATTCAACATTCTAAAATCATAATGAGATACTCCTTTAAAAGACTTTAATTCCACCTCATTCTGAATGACATTCTTAGAAAATTATTTCAATGAACTCAAATTTTTTAAAAATACAATTTCCCCTTGAATGTATTTACACCATTCTTGAATATTAATGGAAATTTCCATAATTACATCAAGATGATGAATTAATTCATTGTGGTAATTTATTTTTATCTCTATACTCTTTATACTATTTCTTAGAGGAGATTTTTTTTAGTTGGAAGAAACACTTGTAACTGATGGCCCTGGTGTCCTACATAGTCCCCCTTTATCTTTTTCAACAAAATAATTTTCATAAGCATAAAAGACATCATTATTGGAATTAGGATTGTCCAATTTTTAATATTTTTACTTTTTTTACATTATGTTCTAGAAAATATTCTTCTGCTAAATCACTTAAATAAACATCATTTATATATTTAATAGATAATGAAGTTAGGGATGTAGCTGACATTTCAAAAATATGAATATTTTTTTAATTTCTCCACTACATAAGCATTTTTCATTAAAATTTTTTTACCTTGAAGAAGATTAAATTCTTTTGGGATAGTATATTCACCAATCCCATCATTTAATTTTTCAATTGGTTCCATAACATTAGCTTATATATCATTAAGAAGATATAATTTAACTACAACTTCCTTTCATTTTCTTCTATAAAATACCAAATATACAACTAAAATTGGAACTTATTGTACTTAAGGTTGATAGGATTGTGTTTCTTATAGTTTATTAGTCAAATAATCTGTCCAATTAGTGAAAAATTCATCTTTTAATTGAATTTCTTTCACTCCTTTAAGAAAATATCTGGTCATTTTTTCTTATCTTTATTTTTAAACATGTATTTTATATTTTTATTATTTTTTTAGACATTCATAAGATTTATCTAATAGAACAAAAGTCTCATCCTTATCTAAACTAAAATATGGATCATCAGTTTTCTTCTTATCATTATTTTTTATGAATGAATCAGAAGACTCATCAGACATATGATTTTTTTCTCTCTAGTAAGAGGAATATATTTTTCAATATCTTTCCATCTATGAGATTTTTTCTTGAGTTTTCCTAAATACACCTTGGATTAAACTTTTTCCAAATTTTCAATAAATTTATTCTGATATGAATCATAAACTAGCCTAATATTTTTTTATAGTTTCCTCAGCACTATAAGAAAATTTTTCCCCCACTATAGTTTCTTAATTTTTGATGGTTTTTACTTCAATGAAATTCACTATAAACATAGTGATAAACCTAAAATAAATAATAGTATTTAAATTTATCATCCCATATTTCACTCATTAAATGATAATTATTATTTACTTGACCGATTTAATTTTTTTTCATATTACATAAGAAATCCCAAACATAAACAACTTGAATATTAAAATTATATCTGTCACATTTTCATGAAATAAGAGTATTGTAAACCAATATATCCACTATTTGAGTATCTAGAGAAACTTGGATGACTTTCCTAAAATTTTCATATAAGGAAAATATGAATGTTTCTACGTTTTATTTTTTTTAAACTCCCTAAATTCTATAGAAATTTATGTGCAACAAGATTTCACTCTCAATACAAAGGAATCCAAACAAGATCAGAAACATGCAGAATATAAAACTTATAATACTTTACAAATATGGTAAATAATTTAATATTTATGTAATTTAACTATCTAAACTAAACATATAAATAAGATTATTTCACTATTTTAGTATATATTATATCATATTCTTCTTTTTCAACATAATAGGATTCCCAATCTTGAAATATTATCACAAACATCAGCAAAGAACCATATTTTTTATACCATGATTTTTCTATCATTCTTTCCTTGATTGCAAATCTATTTGAGAAATTACTAGAAGAATCCATATGTTTCTTATTAGATGAGTTGAAAGATTAAATGAACTAAAAATGATTTAAAAGAATAGAATTTAAAAGATGATATCTCTTCATAGAATCAATTGGTGAAAAAAATTAGTGGAAAAGTTATCATCTATATACAATTAAGAGAGATAAGATTCATCAATCTCAAATGTAACTACATGGATTAAAACACTATTGGGATCAATAATTGTCAAAAAAATTCAATAAAATAAAATAAAAATAAAAATAAACTTTTAAATTGTTATCACTTTTTATATTTATTTTATTTGTCAAAGATTTAATCCGATGAAACTTACTATTTATTTAAAAAATTAATGTTTATAAACAACATAAAAGATCATACAATATAATAATATCAATAGATTAAAGAATTACCACTCAAATAAATATTTATAAAATTTTATAATAATGTTTTATTAAAAAATTATTGGCACATATTTTTAAAATATAAAGAAACTATTGCCCCACTTTTTTAAAAAAACTATTCAAAATAAATTCTAAATAAAGTTTGTCTGAGTGAAAATTTAGAAAATTAATTCTGAGAAAATCTTTAGAAATTTTTGTTTGAGGAAAACATTTGAAAAATTTTCTTGAGAAAAATTTTATCATGTTTTTTCACAGAAAAAATTTATAATTTTTATTCTGATAAAAAAAATTCGAAAAATTAAATTTCTCTTTTTTTTCAAAAAAAATTTAAATCTGAGTTCAATTTTTGATGAATTTTAAAGATGTTATTCCCCTCTGTTAAGGAATTTATTAATATAAAGATATAAAAAAAATGAAGTAGATAAATGATCATATTTTGTTGAAAATTCCAAGTCTCTATTTAAAATACTCTAATCTATCAGAATTAAGGGTTTTTGTAAAAATTTCATAAACTTTTTCTTGAGATCCAATGAATTGTAAAATGATATCTCTTTTAAGAATCAAAAAATTTTCTACAACAGTATTTATAATGATTCACTTAATCTGATATCTCTAGTATTCATAGGTATCACCATAAAAAATTAGTTGTATTTAAGTATTTAGATTATCAAAAGTCATAATGTTTAAACATTCAATTTATAAAAATAGAGATACCATTATCTAAAAATACACATCATTGTAATTTTTTTAAAAAAATTGTAAAACTAGAACCCCCTATGCTATGAAATGTATAATTAAAAGAGTATATAGAAACACTACAAGAGGGGGATTATATATTAAAAAAAATAAATTGTACAATTCCATTAACCTATTATGTGGGTTTATAGGAAGAATATTTTATCTTATTTAGAGATTATAAAAGTTTATAATCAATGATATAAAAATTATTTATCAGGCACAAAGGAAAAAAACTTGTAAATAAATGTAATAAAAATTATTATAAAAAGTAAATAGGAAACATACAATAAATCTTATAAGATGATATACACTTTAAACTTAACTATTAAGGAATTAAATAACCCGGACATTAGGTATGCATAGTTTTAACATAACCATAAAGGTCTATATTTTTTACAGTAAGAAAGAAATTTATAACAAGATCAACATTACCTCTATATCCCTATCACTAGAAACCTCTAATCTATATGATTTAAAATCTATGTATTCCTAAACCAAGGAAGGAATAGATCATAGCAGATCAGCTAAAACTATGTCTCTCAAAACATTTAGATCCTTAAATAAAGTAAGACCTATCAAAAAATTACAAACAAAAAATTAATTAAGGAATTTACAAATTTCCCTCACATAGATACCTTACTAAAGAAAACTATATAATGATTACAATGAAAAAATATCAATGTAATAGGGTGATAAAAACTATTCACAACATATTTATATATCTTGGGTCGAAAAAGAATCCTCAACATAATCAGGTAACTCTATTTATAAACATTTCTCCAATAATCATATTGTGAATTTCTCAGGGTTTGATGGAATGGATTTGGAAAAAAATCTTTTTCATGTGAAAGGGTTTAGCTCAACATGTCCTTCTACTGCTCGTATTAATCTACACTGCTACATTAATTAAATTTGGTGGAATAAAGTTTATTCTTCAGGTGAAATGAAGTTTATACATCTAGTTGATTTTATAAATTTTTTTACAAAAATAATGTCTAACTCTATATGATGAAGTTAATCCAATGGTCTTAATATAACATTGTCTGATGTACTTCATTATATTTTGAATTTTTGAATTCTATAAATCAATGTATGATAAAGCCTGCAATCATTCATATGATGTATAATATAGATTCTCATGTGATAAATGAAAAATTATGTCTGATGAACATGTAATTCTAAATCGAGTAAAAAATATTTTCTATGAAAAAATAATTAAAAATAATGGGAAGTATAAAATTTTGTAAAATATAATCTTTAGGAAAGTGTACTATACTATTAAAAACATGTTAAAAAAAGTGTTGAAAGTTATCCATTCAACTCAATAGTTTTATGATCATAATAAAATTGTAGTATATTGAGGATACTTAAGTTATTATTTTATGATGAATACCAAACATTAAGAGGAGGTATGAGAATAAATAAATTGAATGAGGCTGGGTGTTACCATTTCCGCCTCTTCAATAGACTTCCTTTAGATCATATTTTAAGGACCCTTATAATGGTTTATTAAGAAGACCATAACCTCCAATACAAGGATAGATAATCTTATAAGATAATTTCTAAATGGGTTTTCAGATTATATAAATCTAATTAATTGAAGAAAAATAGAAAAGGGGTGTCCTTTTAAAAGGAAGAAAATGACACACTTGGAATTACTAAAAATATTTAAATATAATTAATGTATCTATCATGAATAATTCTTCAAAATAGCCATGAATTCAAAGAATAAGAGTATATGGTAAATATATTATCATCCAATGAAATTTAAAAAAAAATTAGTCTCATTTTAAATCTTATATTTTGGTTTGAACCCTTAATTAATCAATTTAAACATTAACTACAATAATGAATTTTCAATATTAAATGGATATAATTTTTATTATATGGTAATAATTTTTTCATAACTATAAAAGGGTTGAAATTTTATAAAAATTATCATTATACTTGTCCTATTTCAAGAGTGTTATGATTTAGTAATAATTAAATAAAATATTATGTTTCATAAAATATCACTAATGTCATTTTTGACACTATTCATTTAATTTGAATTAAAAGGAATCTAGATAAGAAAGGAATTTGAATATAAAAACTTCACACATCATTAATTTGTTATATTTATCCATAAAATTTAGGGGAACTATAACTCACCTAAAAAATTTAACTTTTAGATTTCATAAAATAATTTACAATATTTTTCTAGTACATTCACAAGAACTGTGTTGGTGTTGGGTAAGCATTTAAGGTAATTATATCATTATTAAAAATATAAAAAAATATCATGATGAAAAATAATTAGTCTTTCAAAATAGACATTTATAAGTTAAATTATCCACTTTTTATTCTTTTGTACAAATTTTATAGATATGAATGTCTAGAGAGTGACATTTGAAATTTTATTTTCATAAAACAATATAAATGTAAATATCAGAAGAAAATAGAAAAAATTAATATATTAGAATTTTAAATGGATATGGTGTAATTTATCCTATATAATGAAATAATTTAATGTTTTAGGTTGATTTTGAGACCATATTTCATCATTTTATACTTATTTTACCCATTTTACCCTTATCAAGATGAAAAATATTTAGCACGGTTGCAATTAATAATGAAAAAAATAAAAGGACCCTTTTTACCAAATTTGATCCCCATGATTCAAAATATGGTATCCATTTTTTATGATTCAATATCTAGAATTTGAAGAAATAAATTTTAATACAAATGTGTAAAATATAATGAAAAATTATTTTCAGAAAAAATGTGTTTTCAAGCATAAAAATTAACTTATTTAAAAATCATGAATATTAATAATTCAAATAGAAATAAATATATTTTTTTTTAAAAAAATGGATCTTATTTTACTTCAATACCAAATCCAAAATATAATGGTACTTTTTAATTATTTGATTTAATGAAAGTAAGTGAGATTATTTTAGAATTATTTGTTTTTCATTGTTCATAGAAAAATCAATCAGTTTAGAAAAATTAAAAAAATTACCCTATTTTAATTTCTATAATATGATTTAAAAAAAATTATAAAATACATTTTCTACATGTTAAAAATAATAATCATATATTCCATACACTGAAATGAAATAAAAATCATTTTTAAATAAAATTAATTTTTGAAGCATAAAATGAGTTCAGTAAATATTATGTTCTTAATTTCAATACAATAAATATGGGCTTTTGAGCCCCTTTAACTATAGCGACCGCCACTGGCGGTCGCTATAGGTAACCAATAGCGACCGCTAATGGCGGTCGCTAGGTTTCCCTAAACAGAAACCCGGCTTCGACGCCCCCCCACGAACCCTCTCCTCCCTCCTCTCGCGAAGCGCCCCCCGAACCCTTCCACCCTCCCCGTCGCCGCACTCCGTCCCCATTGCCGCGCTCCGTCCCCATCACCACGTGCCCTCCCCGTTTCCCTTCCGCCCTCCGCCGGCCACCCTCCACTCTCCGCTGGCCGCCCTTCGCCGCCCCGCCCTCCGCTAGTCGCCCTCCGGCCGCCCTCCGCCCTCCAGCCGCCCTCTGCCCTGCCCTCCGGCCACCCTCCGCCCTCCGCCAGCCACCCTCCGCCGCCCCGCCCTCCGCCAGCTGCCCTCCGGTCACCCTCCGACCTTCCCTCCAGCTGCCCTCCGCCCTCCGCCGGCCGCCCTCCGCGGCCCTGCCCTCCGCCGGCCGCCCTCTGGCCGCCCTCCGCCCTCTGGCCGCCCTTCGGCCTCCCTATGCCCTCGGGCCT